>OX411832.1:2946366-12596366 GCA_948253155.1 Leucoma salicis | reverse complement strand
AACACTGGGAATTAATATTGTTGTTTTAATTACAGCTATTGTTCGTTAGTTTGTTCACACGTAACTCTGAAACAGAATTATCGTAATTGTGGCACAGGAAATGTTTGTTTCTTTGTATAAATACAAAATATATAAAGACTAGTTATTATTATTTAAATTTTTAGTTTGTTAATATGAGAAATATTGTTTTTTTTAATCTATATTTTTTAGCATTAGACTTGTTCCTCTACTTTTTAAACAAATTATTTGTGAATAAGGAAAAAGAGATTTTTAGTAGGAGCGGGAACTACTAAAAATCTGTTTTTCCTTATTCACAAATAATTTGTACTTTAAAAAGTGGCGGAGCATGTCAAATGCTAAAAAATATAGATCATAGATGATGATGATGATAGATGGCGTTGATCGTAAAAACAAATGTGATAAGAAGATTGGGATGATCGAAAAACCTGTACGATAGCTCAGTAGCTTAGAGCACTTCCCCGGATTGGAAAAGACGCGGGTTCGTTTCCCGCTCGTACTAAAAATCTATTTTTCCTTATTCACAAATAATTTGTACTTTAAAAATATTGTGTTGTTCTTATTAAGACAGGCGTAGCCTGGTTGTGCACTTGCGATTCGAATTGCGATCGGCAAAGTAATAGTAGTGTAAAGTCCAACTCTTGGATATTGAGACCATTTTTGACTGATGATAATATTTTTAAGGATGAAGATGTGTCAGCTAAAATAGAATTTCTTGGACTACGTGAGGATTGCACTTTAAAAGTCGAATTCCAAAATTATGACCTATGTACATTTTGGAAAAAAAGTAGTGCTGAATATGCTATCATAGCAGACAGAGCTTTAAAAATGCTGGTACCGTTTGCTACTATGTACTTACAGGTGTGAGATTATGTTTGTTCTCAATTTTGGTTACACTAAAAACAAAGGCCAGAAATCGTCTCAATGTGGAACACGATATGAGATGCGCTTTAAGTGAAACAAAACCTAACATTACCAAACTTGTAAATACGAAGCAGTACCTACCAACTTTCACACTAAAAATCCCAAAGTAAGCTAGTTAAAGCATGTGTTATGGGTATCGGGCACATGACAAACATTTTTTTTTTTTTTGTTTAGGCGGGAAAAAATGTACCTAACCGCACACCCCGTCGTTCGGGCCAACGAACAGGGTAGTGTGGGGCCCTCACCCACTAAAGAAACCCGCCGTGTGCCGTCTCTCCGCCTTTATTGGCGGGCCACTGGAACTATGTTACATTCCTTCGGTGGTCCGCCGGCGGCTTACCCTTTCGGGTACCCTCTACTGAGCGACGCACCCACACACGGAGCATCGCACCTTCGCGGGAGGCCTTGCGGGTGGCGGACGTTCCCCGGTCCAACCACCCGCAGCCTCAGCTAGGGCGGCATTAGGCGCAAATACTCACGCCTGCGCCGCCCCAGTCGCTGGCGGCGGTTCGGGTCTGCGGAAGGATCAGCCTCCCTGGCCCTTTCCGCCGCTTCCTTCCGCGAGATGACCTCGTCGCAGAAGGCAGCGACCGCGGCCCAATTCCTGTCGCTGCCAAGCATCGCTCTAACGACGCTCGGCAGCGAGAGGTCCCCCCCTATTAAGCACATGACATACCTACATATACAGATAGATAAATTTAAACTTATGCAGATACACCCAAACACAAGCATTCATCATACCAATGTTTGCCTTACAATTTTAACTGACGATTGTGAAATCACTCCAAAGTTATTTTATTTTTAGTTATTATATATTTATTGAGTTAAACCTAGCTTATAAATGTAATTTAGAGTAAAAATATCTCAATTTTTCATGTGCTTTTATGTTTAATAAAGTCTACGTATTTGTATTAAAACGCATTGTTTGAGATCATCGTTGGGAGGAGGGGTAAAATCAGAGACCCTAGTTAAGTCATAAGGGTAACAGACCTAAAAAGGTTAAGAACCACTGGTCTATAGGCTACGGTAACCTTCTTACCACCAGGTGGACCGTATTCTAGTTTGCCACCCTTTTTTGTTTTTGTTAAGGTGCGAAATAATGTTCCTAACCGCAAAGCTGTTATGTTAGACATTACAAACAGACACTTCAATTTTGTTTATTTGTATAGATGTACCTACGCAACAATAGCGTTATTCTTGGCATTCCTCAAGTAGTATATATATATATATATATATATATATATATATATATATATATATATATATATATATATATATATATATATATATTTTAAGCATTTGACATGCTTAGCACTACTATACATTAAACATAAAGTGAAAAATGTGAAATCGAAAATAACAGTCACGAGCAGGATTTGAACCTGCATCTCCTGGATACCGTCCAGATGCTTTGCCATTTCAGCCATCGTGACAATTGCTCCTGACTGCTAATTTCGCTAACATATTCATACTTAACGTCTTTGGGTGACGCCTGCGCCATCTGTCGGAAGTATTTTCATATATTATACCGACCAGTTAAACTTAATTTTACAATTAAGATTTTTACCTAATAATGACGCAAACCCTATAAATATATAATTATATTTATTTTTGGCATTTGACATGCTTAGCACTATACATTAAACACAAAGTGAAAAATGTGAAGTCGAAAATAACAGTCACGAGCAGGATTTAAACACGCATCTCCTGGATACCGTCCAAAAAAAAATTCGTCCGGCAAAGCATCTGGACTTGGGGACTAGGGTTGGGTATTATGCAATAGTGATAACTGTTTACTTCACGTTGTTGAAAGAGTGGGGTGGTAACACTTGTAACCTTAGTCCATCACCACACGAACCAAGGAATTTACTTACTTATCATCACGTCTCCCTTGTGGGGTAGGCAGAGAGAACAGAGTGCCAAAATGCTCTTATCTTGCATACATCTCTCGCTTCCTCAACATCCATAATTATATTCATACACGCTCGCCGGTTTCGGAGACTCCTGACTCCACCTTACTTCAATAGATGACCGATTTGGTCTTGGTAGGTGAGTCTCGGTCTCCCCCTGTACCTACATCCTTCCACTTTCGCATTATATATCGTTCGTCCGGCATTATTTACAAATGTCCGAACCATCGGAGCATTCCCTTTCGCATCTTTACAATAATACCTACTCTCTTTCATAACTACTCGCTCTCTTACGTCGTCAAACCAAGGAAAACGAAAGTAAATGGTGTTTCTGAGACGTCGAGAACTATCGTCTACCGTTATTCAAATTATTTCGGAATGCCTTAGTCCATTGAATACACGCCAAGGTCGAGTCTTCGTTGAGATGTGGCAACAGACGAATGTGAACCTTGCTTCTTCAGGAATATGGTGAAATATTAAACGCAACTAGCATTTATTCGTTGCCGTTGAGTTTCCGCTGCATCGTAGGATATTAGGATGCCTTTAGGAAGGACCGAATTTAATGTGACTCCAGGAACAGTAGTATCGGAGATCTCATAAACCAACAAGGTTTTTTTTTTTCGTTCACAGTTTACCCTAGTCTAAGTCCACTTCATAAGCCCTAAGTCTCTCTTACTGTTCTGGCGGACCACTACCTGTATAGAACTGTATGACATCACCTATTTCAGTGGTATCGTCATTGACATCTGGAGGTTGATATACACCACTATGACCCTCCCATTTTTAACATAACAACGTAAACATAGCACATTTCCAAACACCGGGTTGCTGCTGAAAATTTTTCTTTTTAATAATTTTTTTACGAAAAAGCTCAATAACTCTGCCCGACACGGGGATCGAACCCGAGACCAATCATCAGTCGCTCGCACTACCGCAGTTAGTCCCAATTTTATCCCAAAAAAATGAATAGGTCCCCTAGGATTGTTGGCATATAGACTTAACAAGAAACAGGTTTGAATGAAATTTGATGTACAAATAAATTATAGCCTGGATACACACAAAATAATTTTATCCCGATGATAGCTGACCCCGTCAGACGTTGCTCTACTCGAAGCAACACTTCTGCGACCCTAGAATTGTTTTTTTCGATTGGTACGCTGAAAATTTGTGGTTGATAAAGGTACCTATATTACGCCATCTATTAAGTTCATTATAAATCTAAACCATCCATGAACACAACGCAAAAAAAAAAATTATCAAGGGCGGCCGTTTTCGAGTTTTTGCGAGACTAACATACGATTTATTAACTTCACTGGTATCTATGTAACGGAATCTTTGAACGTGATTTTGACACACTTCGAAATGTCGGATTGAATTGAAACTTTGCACAATTATCAAGCACCGATGAAAATACAATAATTTCATAAGTTTGTCCGTTTTTTTTTACTACAAAACGGTACTATCGTGACACTTACGATAAAAATAGAATAGAGTTCTTTAAAATAGAAGTTATTGTTGATGTTGTTTTAAGACTAAAAAAGAAGAAAATAAATTATAGTTTTAAATTAAAAACACGCTTTAATAGCTAGCTAATTCAACTACACCTCTACACTTTGTTAGAATCAAAATAATTATTATAGGTAATATTATTTTCTACTTTTATTTTAACTAGACATTAAAGCGTTTTATTTAGTTTATATGCACATAAAACATACATAAAAAAACATAGCATTACGCCTGTATTCCCCGAAGCGGTAGGCAGAGGTGTATCACACAGCCACGGTTTAAGTCCCTGTTTAAGTCCCACGTAATAGGGGGCGAGCCTGTTGCCGTCTACCGGGCACATTTCCAAACTCCAGGCTGCTACTGAGAATTCTTCTTTTTACGAAAAAGATAGCACCGCCCGACCCCGGGGTCGAACTCGAGACCTCATGATCAGCAGTCGCTCACACTACTGCTGCACCACAGAGTCAATATTTAAATTTCAACTAGATATTAAAGCGTTTTTTTTATTTTACATACATAGAGTTTTTATTTCGTTCCGAACTCAATCGGAAGCCACGAGCAGTAGTTAATTTTCAACATAGTACATTTTATCGCGTGCCACAGATTACTTTCACGATTACGTCACATTAGTATATGTCATAATGTGCGTTTGTTAAATCTGGGCCGTGTGTTGTATAATTATAATGTTTCCGCCACAAGATGACATCGAATTTTAGTGGTAGATGGTAGTCGGTGTTCAGTACCGTCGTGGTATAGTTTTTTTGCCATCCTTACATCTATACTATTATAAAGCTGTAACAGAGCTGCGTCTGTACATTCAAGATATTTGAGAAAGAATGACTGTAATAGGCTATAATATATAGGCGTGTCCAAATCCAAAACAATTTTTTTTAGAATATTTGTTTATCTGTTTATCTGTTTGTTTGTTCGCGCACCACGCAAAAACTGCTGGACGGATTTTCATGCAACTTTTTTTATTTGAAAGGCCTTGATTAGACTTAAAAACTGGTATACATTTTATCCCGGTACTATATCGGGAACTTGAGATATAACCTAAAAACTTGCTTTTGGCTGCGGCGAAGCCGGTGGTTAAGGCTATATAAAATATTATAAATTCGAAAGTGAGTTTGTTTGTTACGCTTTCACGCTGTAACTACTGAACCAATCATCATGAAATTTTGCACACATATAGTCGGGAGCGCATTAGAGGAGGCTTTTTTATCTCGCAAAAATGTTAGTTAATATTAGTTCCGTTAAGATAGCTATTTTACAAAGAGATAATTAGTGTGCCGTAAAGCAAGTTATTTATGTACCTATTCAAGTCCACGCGGACGCAGTCCCGAGCAGAATCTTGTTTTCCATACAACGGCTTGCCACATTTTGCCTTCGTGGGAACGAGACGTGACAGGTAGTGAACTACGTCCCCGCCATTAGGATTGCTGACGGAACAGATTTTAATACGGTTTTCACCAATGGAATTTTTGATTCAGGAGGAAAGCTTAATTGTGTCTTGTATTTTCCCGCGAAGATGCGACACTGGGTGTGTGGAAGCGTTGCTCAGAGAAGGTACTCGAAAGGGTAAGCCGCCGGCGGGCGGAATACTGAAATAATATCACACAGCTCCAGTGTCCGCCGAGAGTTCTATCTTAATTTGATTTTAGGTAATAAACCCATTAATCACCGATTTGCTTCAAAAACTACAATGGATTGAAACCTTCGTCATGCTTTTTAGTTGAGTTGTTAGTGATTCGATGACGGAAAAACTAACTTTGTAACCCGTCGTTGTCGACGAAAATGGTATGGGACATAATTATTATTACAATTATTTAGTGACATCTTTGCCCCCCGAAGTTACCGGTATAATGCGATTTACATCCGGTATACAAATTAATTTCCATGCTGGACTGGACCAATTTTAAACAAACTTTTTGCGAGTTTAGATCTACAATTGGCCCTGCTAGGTCGCGTTGTAATCGGTTTTGAGCTTGACAATGTCTGCTGGGGCCATTATTATGCATGTAAAAAAGAACTATTAGCGAGTAAAAGCTAGTTATTCACATAATATTAAAATTTCTGTCCTATTCTTACATAATATAATAAAAGATGTTGCGAACAATAGAATATTAATGTTTAATGTAGAAAGTGAATATTTAGGCGTAAGGGAAAGTTATGGGGATCTCCACTTTCTTAAAATATATAGAAACTGGTATACTAGTGGGGAAGCCTTGTTTATCCCATCTTGAAAGGGCCGGCTCGATCGGGGAAGTACCACTGAGGGGTGTGAGAGGAACAGGGTGTAAACTTCCTCCATCCACCACTAAAAAGGGAGGATCCTCCGACCAGACGGGTGTTGTGTCTGGTGGGCTAACTGTCCGACGGTTGTTGTCGGGTTCTTATATATTTATGTACAATCGCTCGGATAACTTTAATATCGCGATGCAGGACACGTTAGTTTTCATGTGTCAGTTTTTGTATGTGGCGAGATAGATGTCGCTACACCCCATCTCACAGTAGATCAGCGTGGAACAACGGTAGTTCCTGCTACGTATACTCCTGGCGTTGTGTTTCATGTGGTGAGTACTAGAGGCCAGAACCCTTACCTATTCTCTCCTTAATATCCTGCCTATCTTCGTTGGAGATGGCGACGTGCGTGTGATGCCTCTGGTGTTGCTAGCGTCTATAGGCTAAGGTAACCAGTTGCTTGTTTGCCACCCAAGTATTATAAAAAAAAAATGACCGCCCATCAGCCAACTAGAACCAGCGTTGGATGATCTCGTCTGAATTATGCCGAGTTGGGTACCCATAACCAATATCATAATTATTTTAATTTTATACTTTATGTTTTCTTTTTTCTTTTTATTTTATTGCATGTGGCGGCAGACGATCCACGGCCCATCTGATGGTAAATGGTAACCGTCGCTCATGGACTCAACTATAGCCAGAGTATTGTCAAGCCGCTGCTAGCCATTTCATTTTACCGATTTGAAATGAAAGGCTAAACGGCTATCTCCCGCTACAGCCAAAACGCAAAGATGTGCTTCATGGCCGGTCACACGAGAGATGGTGGTACCAACCCGCTCAGGCCCGATACCAAGTGGGTATTGCTACTTGGTATCCAGCCCTACCGCCAGTTATGCAATAGATGATAATTGCTTACCTCCCTTAGTCGCCTCATACGACACCCGTGGGAAAGAATGGGGTGGTGACACTTGTATTCTTAGTCCGTCACCACACGGACACAGTTACTATTGAATGTCTGCGTATATATTTTCTCCTGCAATAAAACTTTTTTTTAATACTTCGTGGGTGGCAAACAAGCATACGGCCCGGATGGTAAGCGGTTACCGTAGCCTATAGACGCTAGCAACACCAGAGGCATCACTCGCGCGTCGCCATCTCCAAGGAAAAGTACAGGATAGGAAGGATACTAAGGAAAGGATAGAATAATAGTGAGAGGATAGGGAAGGGGATTAGGGCTCCGGCATTCTCACTTATCATACGAAACACAATGGTAGAAGTACCAAATGTTGTTTCACGTTGGTCTTCTGTGAGAGGGTGGTACTTCCCCGATCTAGCCGGCCCATTAGTGCTGGGATAGGCAAGGATTTACCAGTATAGAAATAATTTATTTCTTTCTACTTTTTAGACTGTCGATGGTATATCTTTATGGTAGCCAGCGGCTGGTTTTGCTACGTCCATTGGCGGCAATCATCACGTACCTAGATTTTTTTTGTATTGTCGGTTGTTGGTAATAAAATGATACTAACTAGCCTATTCTGCTGTTAATTGATTTTACACGTGGATTTTTTTTGTTAATTCTACTAGCATTTTTAATGTCATCTTTAGTTAAGAAGTTATTTCCAAACCATACACCTCATAAATAATATTTTATAATAAAAACTAGTTTTAATGTTGCAAAAAGTTGTGATTTTTAATAAAGTTCTTTTTCCATCACGTGTGCGCACGACCTTCGTAGCGGCCATGTTTGTTTGGCTTGTCAAGCGACTTTTTTTTTACTTTTTTTTTATACGCAAAGGTATTATATGTTGAACTTGAACTACCTAAGGCTTCTCTGAAGGATGGACTGCTCAATATATACAACAGAGAGCTGATGTTAAACACATTGATGCTTTAGTGATAATTTAGTTAATTCAAGAAATAATTTGATTTAATTCGCTCAAATTGTTTCCACCAATATTAATACTAAAGAGGCATCGATACTTATTGACTCGATACTGTAGCCCGCACTACTCATGCATTTTTTAAAACAACAATAATAATTTTAACCGCACACCCTTATTTTTTTTGTTTAGGCGGGAAAAATGTACCTAACCGCACAACCCGTCGGGGCAACGAACAGGGTAGTGTGGGGCCCTCACCCACTAAAGAAACCCGCCGTGTGCCGTCACTCCGCCTGTATTGACGGACCTCCTCTGGTACTGTGTTGGATTACTTCAGTGGTCCGCCGGCGGCTTAACCTTTCGGGTACCCTCTACTGAGCGACGCATCCGCACCCAGAGCGTCGCACCTTCGCGGGAGGCCTTGCGGGAAACGGACGTTCCCCGGTCCATCCACCCGCAGCCTCAGCTCCTTAGCTGACAGCTGCAGCACGAGGCGCAAGTACTTGCGCTTGCGCCGCCCCAATCGCTGGCGGCGGTTTGGGTCAGCGGAAGAATCCTCCTCCCTGGCCCTCCCCACCGCTTCCTTCCGCGAGATAACCTCCTCGCAGAAGGCAGCGACAGCGGCCCAATTCCAGTCGCATCGCTCTGACGACGCTCGGCAGCGAGAGGTCTCCCCCTATTGCCGCGATGAGTTCACGGCGCTGCTCGGCCCAAGTCGGGCACGACACGAGTGTGTGCCGCGCCGTGTCCTCGTCGCAGCCGCAGTGGTGACAGCCCGGAGTCGCTTCCCTCCTTGCGACTATGTGCAAATATCTGCCGAAGCAACCGTGCCCCAACAGCACCTGCACCAGTCGGAAGGTAAGGACTCTGTGCTATCGCCCTGCCCACTCCTCCACTGGAGCACCCCTATGGTCCAGAGATCGGCCCCGTCACGCAGAAGACGGTGGTACCGACCCGTTTGGGCCCGATAGCAAGTGAGTACTCTCACTTGGTATCCAGCCCTACCACCAGTAATGCCATAGGTAATAATTGCTTACTTCCCTTAGTCGCCTTGTACGACACCCGCGGGAAAGGATGGGGTGGTGATAGTTGTATTCTTAGTTCGTCCCCACACGGACAAAGAATATAAGTGTCACCAATGTGTGACATTAACTCAGTGGTAAGTCTCTTGAACTTACCACATACATCCGTGTACTCCATGAATAATGGCCTTTTGAGTGAGGAAGTCGACAATTTGACCTTATTTCCTATAGTTCTTGACATTATAATATAATGAGTTGTTTTAATTTTGTAAAGAATGCGACCTTCTCGTTATAAATTATCTTAATGTTAAAGAACAAATTATTTGTGAAGTGTGGAAAAAAAGAACTTTAGTGCGAGCGGGAATCGAACCAGCGTCCCCTCCAATCCTGGAAGTGCTCTAACCGCTGAGCATCGCACTGACCAACGGTAAATCCATCTCCATATCACATTTGTCTTTTCGCTTGCTTAGCGTTTAGAGCACTAACGATGTGTTTCATGGCCGGTCACAGGGGAGATGATGGTACCAACCCGCTCGGGCCCGATACCAAGTGAGTACTCCAACTTGGTACCCAGTCCTACCACCAGTCATGCAATGAATGATAATTGCTTACTTCCTTAATTGCTTCATACGACACCCGCGGGAAAGAATGGGGTGGTGACACTTGTATTCTTAGTCCGTCACCACACGGACAGTGTGTGTGTGAGATGTTATAAGTCCTCTCTACTGTTAAAGCAATGCTAAACAACGTCACGTCATTAATCGACTATCCCTAACAACGATTACTATTTACGTAAATATTAAAAAAATATAACAATTTAGTCATACTACTATAATTAGAGTTGCTTGTTTATTGAATGTAAATCTATACTAAGAAGTCTTTAAGTAATGTAGTTAATAATTAATTAATGTAATTGGGTTAACTATTGGTGGTTTCAATCAACTGCCTCAGTGGTCTAGCAGTATGTGATCGGTTCATGAGGTTTCGGGTTCGATTCCCGGGTCGGGTCATCAAATAATTATTGGGATCCATCCATCCATTCATCAGACTTTCAACGTCCACTGCTGGACATAGGCCTCCCCAAGAGAACGCCACAACGAGCGGTCCCGTCATGGGGGATAATGTCGTAATCGCCACGCTTGGCAGGCGGGTTGGCGATCGCAGTGGATGTTGTTAATACTCGAGGGAGTGCTGCTGCCCACTACGACTCCCGTGGGTAGAGAAGGGTGGGACAATTCTAAAGCCGGCCCCACACCGCCTTTTTATTTTTTATTTTTTAATTATTGGGATATTCAAACGAAATTCGCTCAGCAGTTTAGGTGTGATAAACGGACGCTTCGTCATCCTTTCATTATTACTCTTCCTCTCCAACTCCCATGCCTTTCTTTGAAACTACTATCGTTTATAGGCTACGGTAACCGCTTACCATCAGGTATGCTTGTTTGACACCCTCGTAGTGTAAAGTGTAGAGCTAGTAGGACTACGGGGTAGCATATGGCCCACCTGATGGTAAGCGGTTACCGTAGCCTATAGACACTAGTAATATTAAAGCAACAAACCAAAAATAAATTAGGTACCGTTCATAAATTACGTCACACTAAATGCTCTTGTAAAATGTGTACTAAAGGCATCCACTGTGATCGCAAACCCGCCTGCCAAGTGTGGCGATTATGACAATACCCCCCTCCACGTCCACTGCTGGACATAGGCCGAGGAGGCCTATGTCCAGCAGTGGACGATGAAGGGCTGATGGATGGATGGATGAAATGCTCTTTGGACCACCCGTCGTCATATTAAGTCTCGATTATTGATATAATATTATGACAAGAAATCGATAAATAAATATTCACGGACATTTCACACAACGTCCTCTGGTCTCAAACTAAGCTTAACGCTTGTGCTATGGGTACCATTTTTTTAAATACATACATATAATAGAAAACACCCAGACGCAGTACAAGTATCCGTGTTCATCACACAAATAATTGTCCTGAGTGGGAATCGAACCCACGACTTCGAGCATGGAAGTCGGTTATACTACCGACTACGCCACGAGGCCTGTCAAAACCTTTTATACATTAATTTGTCATAAAATAAAAAAACAATTGATGCAAACTAAGATCGTCACGTGGCTTGATGTCCTTCCATCCCCTTTGTAGCATTTCATAATACCAAGCGCCTCTCCCCTTTTGCGAACGTATTTTTCGAACGGCCCCAAAGCAGAGAAACGGATTGACCCAAACAGCAAGTCTTAAACTATTGATTATGGATAATATTTTGTTCTGCGCTAACGTTAAGCTATATGTATACCTACCTCATGCAGACGTAATCTTAGCCGGTTATCTAGCAGCCTTAGCTGACGAGTTATGCAAACGGTTCGATATAATCTTCTTTATATACATAAATAATACATCTGTACGCGTGTTTGTCACTGAATTAAACCACTCTACCGGTTACACTACCACTGCCTCTGAGTTGCAGCGGTAGTGTAAGTGACTGCTGATCATAAGGTCTAGGGTTCGATCCCCGGGTCGGGCAGTGTTATTGAGATTTTTCGTAAAAAGAAAAATTATCAGTAGCAGCCCCCCAGCTTGGAAATGTGGTAGACCGCAATAGGCTCGCCCCCTATTACGTGGGACAAACATAGCTGGCGAATCGTGGGTGTGTAATATACGTCTGCTTAGACGAACCTTGCTTATCCCAGCATGAATGGGCTGGCTCGATTGGGGAAGTACCACTCTCTCACAGAAAATTTGTCTAAAATAACAGTACCTTTACCACTGAAGGAATGTAATATGGTTCCAGTGGCCCGCCAATAAAGGCGGAGAGACGGCACACGGTGGGTTTCATTAGTGGGTGAGGGCCCCACCCTACCCTGTTCGTGGCCCTGACGATGGGGTGTGCGGTTAGGAACATTTTTTCCCGCGTTAACAAAAAAAAAGGTACTCTTATCGTTGTGTTTCGTGTAGTGAGGTAGAGGAGGCCCATAACCTCTCCCTATCCTCTCTTTATTATCGTTGCTATCCATCTCCTATCCCTTTCCTTTGAGATGGCGACGTGTGAGTAATGCCTCTGGTGTTGCTAGCGTCTATAGGCTACGGTAACCGCTTACGATCAGGTGGGTCGTATGCTTGGTTTCTAGCTCTACCATTATTGCTATACTGCATGGATCTCCTCTTAGAGTGAGAAGGATTCCGGTTATAGTCCATCACGCTGGACCAGGTTTTTTATAACCATAGGCTAAGGCTCATTCCGTGAAATATATATTCAATAACCACCCCATTGAATATTTCGCCGAATGAGCTTAAAGTTCACTTCATAAAGACTGCAGTCATTCGTGTAAATTACATAGCTAGTGTGGTGTTCAGTGATATAAATATGCTAAATGTGTAAATTTAAGTATGAATATTAAAAATCTAGCCTTTGCCGGCGGATATCTCAGGTTCCCGATATAGTAAAAAAAGATTTTGCGTGATGCACGAACGAACAAACAGATAAACAGATAAAAGTCTAAAAAAAAATGATTTGTGTTTAGATACGCCTATATAGCCTATTGCAGTAATTTTTTCCTCAAATATCTTAAACGTACAGCCACAGCTCTGTTACAGCTTTATAATTGTATAGATAAATGAAATTAAATTAATATTACTATAACAAAATGTGAAATAGATAATGCTAACTACGAGTGTGAGTTCAAAATCGCGTCTCTGTTCCAGTCGCTCTATCAACTGACGTTAACAGTTGTTCATAGCCACAAATTTCCATAACATATTCATTGTTACCCTCTTGGGGGACAATATATAGGTATCGACCACCCTTATCATATACCTAAGTGTTGTAAGTTCGATTTCCACACAGAAAAACTCTTTGTGTGCCCCACAAATGGTTGTTCTGAGTCTGGTGTACTTTGTATCCGTCAATTGTAGTTTTGTGAATTCCCTACGATACAAGGATTATACATACCATAGCGCTGTAGGATGTGGTCATTTATAAAAAAAAATCGATGTTATATCAGATCATCGATCAAGCGGCACTAATAGTCCCAGGTACGGTAAATACCCGTCATGGGTCACTACCGACATTTAAAAATCATAACGGCAAAGTCGCATACCTTGACTAGATGTGCAAATACTTTTATAATCACATATTTGTATTGCAGGCACAGGCAGTCGACACGCTCTGCCTTCGTAGAGCTCAGTCGAAAACGCGTCGCCGGGAGGGACGGACGTCCTTACAAAACGACAGGAAATAAACACAAAATAAATGGATAAATCATAAGTGCAGTGTGGTTCTGTGATCTGGAAAACAGTGGAATTCGTGTTGTTTCGAAGTTATTTTAAATTTGTTATTTTGTACAAATGTCTAAGATGCAGGGCCGCGATAAGCTGTGCGCTAAGCTCACCAGCGCGTTTCTCATGAAGTGGTGTAAGTACATATCATATTTTTAATTTTTAAATACGTTTTTACAGCTATATCAATGTATATTTAACCAATCTGGGAAATCCAAGTTACCCAACCTAAGACTGTCGTGTCAAAATAAAACTTTATGTAATATATCGATGATAATTTTGACCTTGATACCTTGAAGAGCTGCAGGACAAAAAATTATATTTTGTTTTTAAACTATTAATCATTCTGGTCCGTTTTTTAAACACTTGGTCTGCTCTGCCTCTGTGGTGCAATGGTTGTGTTGAACAACTGCTGATCACGACGTTTCGGGTTCGATCCCCGGGTCGGGCAGTGTTATTGAGCTTTTTTGTAAAAAGATAAATTCTCAGTTTTAGCCCGGAGTTAAAAAATTACGTGGGACTTAAACATAGCTGGCGAACCGTCTATGTTTAATACACCTCTGCTTACCCCTTCGGGGAATGGAGGGGGATCATTTTTACCGCCTTAACAAAAAAAAATGGTTATCTAGTGCTTGATACATCTATACCTTATTAAGTAATTGAATCCACATCACCGAGAATGGAACGTCGCTATAACCACTAGGACATCTGTGCAAACTTGAAATTAATGTTTGTGATATCAAACTTTTAAAATTTTTTGTAGATAGAAAACTATTAAATTGTAAGGGAATTTGACATCTTTAACGGTAATTCTATATAGATTAAGTCACGTGACTTTAAAGAGATGTCAGATTTCCATACAGTTTAATAGTTTTCTAGTGTTAGCGATCATAGAATGTAACTTGGCTAGGCTCACAGGATATACATATCGTTTATTAAGAATCCATCTCAAAAACAGTACACTTTAAGGTTAGCGATCATGTTTAGATTCACAATTTGAGCCGGTAGCTGACGACGCGATACGATTTTTTATTCAATTTATTCTTAAGTAAAAACTCAATCTTTAAATGAACTCATTTTTTAAATGAAATAATAATTTTTACCCTATAGTATATCCAAACGAAACGCCAATGTTCGGACTAGACAAGTCTGTCAGCTCCGCTAGTCTATACTAGTAAAAAGCTGTAATAGAGCTGTGTCTGCACATTTTTAATGTAGTTACTGGTAGTATAAAAGCGAAAGCGAGTGTGTTTGTTTATGTATGTAACTATTGAACCAACATCATGAAATAAAACTACATTTACGGAATCTATCGCGTTTACTTGATTTTCTACTATCCCGACGTTTCGAATACTTTACAGCATTCATGATCACGGGTGGACTTAATTGTGTTTCTAAACGAATATTAGGTGGGTTAAAATAAATAAATCAAAAAGAGGTAGATGAAAACGTTGAAACAACTTATCAGCCTTGGACGTCTACCATCTAAGTCCATTCGTGATCATGAATGCTGTAAAGTGTTCGAAAGGTCGGGATAGTAGAAAATCAAGTAAACGCGATAGATTCCATAAACGTAGTTTTATTTCATAATGTGTAACATTCACGTAAATATCAGAAAGTACAACGACATGAAATTTGCCTTCATATAGTCCGGGCGTCCAGAAAAGGACAGGGCAACTTTTTGCCCGAAAACTATTAATGGTTCCTGTGAGAATAATAATTCACAATAACAAGAGAGTATTGCCACTTGGTATCCAAGTCTTTTTTCTTGGTAAGGCGGGAAAAAATGTACCTAACCGTACACCCCGTCGTTAGACGCAACAAACAGGGTAGTGTGGGGCCCTCACACACTAAATAAACCCGCCGTATGCCGTCTCTCCGCCTATACAGGTAGACCATTGGAACTGTGTGACATTACTTCAGTGGTTTGGTACACAACCTTACCACCAGTAATGCAATGGGTGATTACTTCGTTTAATCGTCTCGTACACCTGCGGGAAAGTATGTGGTAAAAAATGTGGACACATGAAAGGGCAAATTAAAAAAATTGTTGATTGATAAATGTTATTATGATGTTAAGGAATTTCTACATGACACATTTTGATTTAATTTATTTATTTTATTCAGTGCGCATTTAATCGACTTGACATAATATGATCTATATTTTTTAGCGTTTGATATGCTCAGCATTTTTTTAGTGGTACGAATTATTTGTGAATGAGGAAAAAGAGATTTTTAGTACGAGCGGGAATCGAACCCGCGTCCCTTCCAATCCCGGGAAGTGCTCTAAGCCACTGAGCTACCGTACCGACCTTTCGGTCATCCCAATCTCCTCATCACATTTGTCTTTACGACCAACGCCATCTATCGGAATGCATTTACATGCATTAATCCAATATAGTAAGTTTAATTTGGCAATTAAAATTCATACTTGATGGCGCGATTTTTGAAACATTTTTTATCCGGTACGGTAGCTCAGTTAGGCTTAGAGCACTTCCCAGGATTGGAAGGGACGCGGGTTCGATTCCCGCTCGTACTAAAAATCTCTTTTCCTCATTCACAAATAATTTGTACCTACTTTAAAAAAGACGACATTTAATTTAATATGACATTCAATATATGACGACATTTTTTTGTGAATTTAATTTGATATCTAAAAACACCGTTGACATTGAATAATTTATTTTCTATGATTATTAGTATTTTCCATAATTATTAGCAATTTTGTTATTCTCATTTTCACCTCCTTGAGACTACTAGTTTGTACGCCTACTCAGGCGGAACATGATTGCCATCTTTATTTTGGCAAAAAAAACACCAATGCATATTATTTTTGTAACGTATGTATTTATTCATGTTCGAACAAATAAATATTCTTTTATCTTTTATCTTTATGGGGTGATGGCACTTGGTACAGTGATGGGTCAATGACCATAGCATATTTATATATTTGATTACAAGGTTCTTGACTTATAGTGTGTGCAAATTGATTATCACTCGCTATAACGGTGAAGTTAAAACTTTGTTTAGTATGTGTTATGGTAGCTTAGCTGTGACCTTTGATCAATTCGTACTGGCTTCGTGTGATTTAGGATTTTTTGAACTGTTTACCGAAAAAATATAAAAAGGAATAGCGCGCTGGAGATTTGAACTCGCGACTTCAGTAAATTTATTTTTAAAGGACCGAGGATAAAACAGCCTAAAGAGCCGTTCTTTTGACTGTTTCAAATAAAAAAAAAACGTTTTATAGAATACTGTTCAGTAGTTTTTGCGATATGCGCGAACAGACAAATAGACAAAAATTTAAAACATTTTTTAAACTCAAAGTGTGAAAATGTGAAATAAAAAATAACAATCACGAGCAGGATTTGAACCTGCATCTCCTGGAATACTGTCCCAGATGATTTGCCAATTCAGCCATGGTGACAATTACTTGGGACTGTGAATTTCGATAACACATATCTTGGGTGATTTCACATTTTCGCACTTGCGCGCTTACAGCATGTAGTTTGCGTAAAAAATATATAAAAATATCAAAATGATTTTTTGTCGTCAAATAATCTGTCTATGTTTAGATGATAATCTCATACATTTTATTTTGTACTTATGTATTATAAAGTTCAGCAAACACTGAAGTCATCATCATAATTTATTCAGTAGATCTCGAGGTGATGCCAAACAAACACTACAACATAATTTACAAGTCTAATTGAAGTTTGTACCTACGAGAATATCATGACTTTTAAATTTATTTTTAACCCTCCAAGTTCACGGAGATGTACAAATTATTGATGAAATGTGGAAAAAGAGAAATTTTAGTGCGAGCGGGAATCGAACCTGCGTCCCTTCCAATACGGGGAAGTGCTCTAACCGCTAAGCCATCGCACTGACCAGTGGCCATTCCCAATCTCCACATCACATTTGTATTTACGACCCCTTTTGAGCACTTCCCCGGATTGGAAGGGATGCAGGTTCGATGCCCGCTCGCACTAAAAGTTCTCTTTTTCCACGTTTCACAAATAATTTGTTCTTTAAAGTAGCTGAGCATGTCAAGTGAATGATGAAATGAATGGAGTGAAAATGTCATGATCAAAAATGTTCACGGAAATATTTTAATTAGTATCTGTATGTCTGTCTGTGGCATCATAGCTTACAAATGAATGAACGAATTTTTTATTTTCTTATTTTATAGGCAACTTGATCAAGAGTATTTTAAGCTGTGATTGAATCTGTTAAACCATTTAAAGACAGTTTTTTTCCCAAGTTACAGTACATGTTTGGGCTAATTGAATCAGTATAAAACATAGCTTCACGCCTGTATTCCTCCAAGGAGTAGGCAGAGGTGTATTACACACCCACGATTCGCCAGCTATGTTAGTCCCACGTAATAGGGGGCGAGCCTTCTACCCGGCACATTTCTAAACTCCGGGCTACTACTGAGAATTTTTCTTTTCGCGAAAAAGCTCAATAACAGAGCCCGACCCGGGGATCGAACCCGAGACCTCATGATCAGCAGTCGCTCACACTACCGCTGCACCATAGAGGCAGTTAAATTTAAGCTTGGCTATAATAAAAATATTATGATATTTTTATATTTACTAGTCGAACCGTGTGGTATTCTGTAGTTTTCGATATCGAATGCGATTCAATATCAATCGAAAAATCGACGCATCCATTAGAGGACCTATTCTTAGATAATTTTAAATCTCACAAGAGGCGGTACATTTTTATACTGTGGTTCTATTTTTCGTCAGTTGCCGTCACGATAAGCTTTATGATGAGGGAATTTGATAAAGGGATAACTTCGATCAACGTTGGTATTGTTGATCGAAGGGGAATAAGGAAGATCTCGCAGTCTGACAGAAAAACAGGCTAGAGAAATAATATTTCAACAATTTGTACTCTAAAAGTAGCTGAGCATGTCAAGTGCTAAAAATATAGATCAAAATGTTTAACGCCATCAAATAGTATGAATTTTAATTGCAAAATTATTCTTACTATATTGGATTAATGCATGTAAATGCGTTCCGATAGATGGCGTTGGTCGTTAAGACAAATGTGATGAGGAAATTGGATATGACAGCAAGGTGTACGATAGCTCAGTGGATTAGAGCACTTCCCCGGATAGGAAGAGACGCAGGTTCAATTCCCGCTCGTACTAAAGTTATCTTTTTCCTCATTCACAAATAATAATTTGTACTCTATATGTATAAGATATTTTTATAAGCATTTAACATGCTTAGCCAAGTAAAGTGACACGAAGTGCGAAAATGGGAAATTGAAAATAAGAATCACGAGCAGGATATGAACCTGCATACCTCCTGGAATACCGTCCCAGATGCTTTGCTAATTAAGCCATCGTGATTATTCCTCGGCACTGCGAATTTCAACATATTCCTTGACGCCCATCGACGCAGCATCTGGGATGTTATTCCAGGAGATGCAGGTTTAAATTCTGCTCGTGCCTGTAAGACCTAGTTTTATTTGCCAAACATTAGCTGTACACATCAATCAATTAGACAATCGCAGTCAGCAAGCAGGCTGTCTTGTACTGTCTCATTTTTGAGGACAGGTCTCCGCTCATAGTGAGAGAATATATAGGCCATGAACCATGGCCCATGGTCCATGCTGGCCCGGTGCGAGATGGACTGTCATCGAAAAATATTTTAAGCGTAGGTTTCCCCAAGATGTTTGTTTGCTAGCGCATCACACAAAAACTAATGAACGGATATTGATGCAACTTTTTTTATTTGATAGCTCTTGATTAGACATAAAAACCGATATGCATTATACCCGCTATTATATCGGGAACCTGAGATATAACATAAAAGCCGTGGGCAAATGCTAGTAATAGTTATAGATCATGTAAATATGCTACATAATTTATAGATTTAAGCGGCCATATTGAATTTTATTTTTATTTTCTTTTCTATCTAATCACACGAATGAGTCTTAGGAAGTCTACACACTAAAGTCACCGACCCCGCAGACACGACAACAAACATATAATATGTATGACTTTATCACTTAAAATAAATTAACGTCCGTAAACCGACTTTACAGACAACCAGTCTTTAAATTGACAGTTCGGTGTCTTTATCTTTTTGGTTAGTCTGAGATAGCTCATGACATGTAAAGCCGCCAACTAAAGCGACTGGTGTATAAACTCCTTTATAGTTTTTTATGTAAAGTTTTTCGTACGAAAATATCAGTATCTAGTTATTTTTTATTGAAAGAATTATTCCACATAAATGCTTATGATTTATTTATTACCCGTATAGAGGTAATATACTCTTAGGTTTTTATTTAATATCTTTGTAAAAACCATTCGGGTATAGTTTCTTTGAAATGTAAGTTTGTTTGTTTTGTAGCGTGGTTGCATAACGATGTTTTTTTTTGTGGTAAATCAACGGTTGAAATGCCGACAGGCGTTTTTTATTTTTAAAATGTACATGTTTCTTTATTTTTATTGAACTTGTATCCATGGCCAAGAAATAAATCCGCTCAATATGTTAACCAACTATTATGTAAATATATACTGTTTTAACTGTCTCTGTGGTGCAGCGATAGAGTGAGCGACTGCTGATCAGGAGGTCTCGGGTTCGATCCCCGGGAGGGGCCGTGCTATTGAGATTTTCCGTAAAATATGTTAACCAACTATTATGTAAATATATACTGTTTTAACTGTTTCTGTGGTGCAGCGATAGAGTGAGCGACTGCTGATCAGGAAGTCTTGGGTTCGATCCCCGGGAGGGGCCGTGCTATTGAGATGTTCCGTAAAAATAAAAATTCTCAGTAGCAGTCCGGAGTTTGGAATGTGCCCGGTAGACGGCAATAGGCTCGCTCTCTATTACGTGGAACTTAAACATAGCTGGCGAACCATGGCTGCGTAATACACATCTGCCTCGGGGAATACAGGCGTAATGCTTTGATGATCTTGTAAAAAAATATACTTTGGGAGCGATACGCAACTTTCGCTCGGCCGGCATTAGATGGGTGACTAAAAATTGGCATATATTATATCTGTGAACATCTAAGCTCCTTCGTGTTTCGGAATACGATAAGGTATCCGGCTATCAAATAACAAAATAACATCCTAGCAGTCATTGCAGGTTATCCTGAATAAAAAATGGGACTCTCAGTCTTGTTCTAAGATCGCCAATGGTCCCCTTAGTGGTGTCGTAGAGGTAAGATAGGCGGTCGCTCCGTGTTAATACTTGTGAATCAACTAAAACCAAACATATCGGAAACCGACTCCAATCTCGTTTGGGATAAAGCATAGAGATAAGATAGGGGGCGTCTATTAATTACGTGAGGCGTTGTTGATGATTTTTGACACCCCCTTTCCCCCTTTTTTTATTGCATGTAGTGGCAGACGAGTCACGGCCCATCTGATGGTAAATGGTAACCGTCGCTCATGGAGTCAACTATACCGAGAGTATTGTCAAGCCGCTGCTCAACATTTCATTTCACAGATATGAAATGAAAGAATATATCTTATCTCCTGCTACAGCCAAAACGAAACGATGTGCTCAATGGCTGGTCACACGGGAGATGGTAGTACTAACCCGCTCGGGCCCGATATCAAGTGAGTGCTCCCACTTAGTACCCAGCTCTACCACCAGTGAGTTATCCTGGTGAGATATCGTGAGATTTGTCTCGACCTCACGTGAGATCTTTCAAAATTTATATTATTAGTAAATGCGTTGTATTTATTTAATAAAATGCAATTGGAAATTATATTTTTATGAATTCTAGTAAAGACTAGTATTTCAGATTGTTTATATCGTAATCTAAAATCACAGTGATAACATTAAATAATATTTAAATGGGAACTACTAAATTAATAGGGAATATTCATTCCAATTCAGTCCATGGAGACTTTATGCTGCTTTATTGCAGATTTAGGACACCTAACCGCAATAATATTACTACAACTTTTAACTGCGTGTTTCAACCAATAAAGAATCAGTAACCACATTTCGAAATATTAATACTAAAGCACTTTACATTAATGGATGGATTTTAATATATTATAGAAGATTTGTGTCAGATTTCGGCATATTTTAGTCTAGAAACATGTTTTACTTTAAATTAATTAGATTTTATCACATACTTACACAATTGTTTGGCCAAAAAAATTATGTGATTTTTGCCGAAAGATCCTCTCTCCCACACGTAAGATTTAGTGAGATTAGGTTTGACCACCTCCCCCCTAATCCCTTCACGTAATTAATGGACGCCCCATAATGACCAGTTTACATTTTTATAATTTATTTTTGAACACTATATTAATTAATATCTATTGACGTAATTGTTAAAATTAAACAATAGGTAGTTCAACAAAAACCGGGACGATTTGATCGTTAAATAACAATTAGATAATCGGTATTTAATCGTTAAGCGATTAAATGTTAATTATTACAATATGATTATGTTACGGATATGTTTAAAGCATCGACAAAAGTCTAGAATTAAAAATAATAATAATAATATTCACGGACATTTCACACAACGCGTCCTCTGGTCCCAAACTAAGCTTAACGCTTGTGCTATGGGTACCAGATTACAAATATAATACATATTAGGTACTTTTTTTTGTAAATACTACATATAATAATAAATAGAAAACACCTAGACGCAATACAAATATCTGTGTTTATCACACAAATAATTGTCCTGAGTGGGAACCGAACCCACGACCTCGTGCACGGAAGTCGGTTACACTAGCGACTACGCTACGAGGCCCGTCTTTGCCGTGTTTTGCCGTGCGTTTGTCTTACAAAAACTCAAAAACGGCTGGAATAATTTTTAAAAATGATTACAAAGACGTCTTCTGAGTTCTGCTACTGTTAGATACTTCAGAACTTATAATTCTGCCAACTCTTACTTACTTAACCCAGCACTAATGGGCCGGCTCGATCGTGGAAGTACCACCCTCTCACATAAGATCAGCGTGTAACAACGGTAGTTGCTATCGTTGTGTCTCGTATAGTGTGGTAAGAGCACTGGGGCCCCATACCCCCTCTCTATCCTTTCCTTGTTATCCTTCCCAACCGCTTCTTATTATTTCTACTCTCCATTTACTTTTTTTTTGACGGGCCTCGTGGCGTAGTCGCTAGTGTAACCGACTTCAGTGCACGAGGTCGTGGGTTCGATTCCCACTCAGGACAATTATTTGTGTGATGAACACAGATGTTTGTACTGCGTCTGGGTGTTTTCCATATATTATATGTATGTATTTAAAAAAAAAAGTAATATATGTATTGTATCCGTAATCTGGTACCCATAGCACAAGCGTTAAGCTTAGTTTGGGACCAGACGACGTTGTGTGAAATGTCCGTGAATATATATTTATTTTATTTTCGTGAAGTTTGATATTGGCTATAGACGCTAGCAACACCAGAGGCATCACTCGCCTTACCAACATTAGGGAATGGAATGGCTGATAAAGAAAAATGTACAGCGGTTGAGCTATGTCGCTCGCGTTCACCGAAGAAGACGCAACAATTATTACTTTACATCGATATGAGTGAGAGAGTGGTACTCCGTCGAATGAACTCGGTCACCACCTGGATTTTACCATCAAACTACAAAATTTTGTTGAGTTGAATATGCTCAAACGTACATTCTATCAATAGCTATCAACTAAAGAAGTTTCATCAAAATTCGTTTAATAGTTTGTGTGCTACGCGTACAAACAAACATAAGTATAAACCGTAAATTTTTTATGCGTTTGGACATACCTTTTTTTTGTTAAGGTGGAGATAATGTACCTAACCACACACCCCGATGTTCGGGGCAACGGACAGGGTAGTGTGGGGCCCTCACCCACTAAATAAACCCGCCGTGTGCCGTCTCTCCGCCTGTATTGGCAGACCACTGGAACTTTGTTACATTACTTCAGTGGTCCGCCGACATTTAGACACACCTAAAGAGTAATTTATTCGCAAATACTGTATCTTTGTTATGACGGACTAAGAATACAAGTGTCACCACTCCATTCTTTCCCGCGGATGACGTACGAGGCGACTAAGGAAAGTAAGCTATTACCACCCATTGCATGACTGGTGGTAGGGCTTGGTACCAAGTGGGAATACTCAGTTGGTATCGGGCCCGAGCGGGTTGGTACCACCATCTCTCGTGTGACCGGCCATTAAGTACATCGGTGTGTTTGCGTTGTAGCAGGAGGTAGCTGTTAATTCTTTCACTTCATATCTGTGAAATGAAATGGTGAGCAGCGGCTTGACAATACTCTCGGTATAGTTGAGTCCATGAGCGACGGTTACCATTTACGGGTAGGTGGGACATCTTCCACCATACGCAATAAAAAAAAATCTTTAATATATTGAAATAGTTGCAATTTTATAATACATATAATTTTATAATACATATTATCCAGAAGTAATATGGGCTGAGTAACAACTCGTCGTGAGCGCAGCAGTGACGCGAACAGTTAATTTGATAATATAATCAAAAATAGCATTAAAATGTTTTGTACAAAAACACCCAGTTTCTCGTAAACAGGTTTTGATAGCGGCAGGATATTGCTTACCTTGTATGGTTACTAACATTTAAATAATAAATGGTAAACAGTACGAATCGTGACATAGTATTAATGTGGTGTAGAAACATTGAAAGTTTTTTTATTCAACAAATTATTTCCGAATGAAAAGAGAATAGTACGAGCGGGATTCGATCTGGGTCGCATCCGCGGAAGTGCCCTAGACCGCTATGCTATCGCACTGACCAACTCTCATTCCCAATCACCACATCAAATTTGTCTATACGACCCACGCCACCTATTTTGAAACCTTTGAAACTTTAATGTCGGATAAGTAGTATCGGAGGTCAGCGCGGACAAACACCGTGACAGGGAATTATTATACATAGATGGCCAGAAACTATATAGACAAATGCTTCAAAAATTGATTTTTTTTTATAAGAAAGGTAATAAGCACATAATATCCATAGGCATTTAGTAAAAAGCTGACATTTAAACTTCAATTTTATTTATTTTTAAAGATATTTTACATAATACCAGAGCAAAACTATCAACCAAATTGAAACGTAACCGATTTCTATTTGCATAATAAAACGGACTGCGCCATCTATCGGATGCGTTTTAGACGTCATATGCTGGTTTGGAACCTCTCTCAAGGCGATCTTCTCTTCCCTATTTCATTTTTGTTTAATTTACATTTTGAACGCAAAAAAAGCTGAGGCTTAAAACCTTCTAAATTCAAAAATTTCATAGTTACAGGTCTTTTAAGTTCAAAAATATCAGCTATATGTATTCTAAATTCAAAAATTGTCAGTTATAGGCCTTCTAAATTCGAAAATTAAGGAAAATCATACAAAGAATAAGTGATTATACTTATTTGAATATATTCGGCTATAAGGATATTAAACTAGTAGATTTTTAGCATGCCGATTGCTCAATCATTAGCTTCTCATTAATGTAGTTGATTGTCCGCTCTCTATAATCAGGGTCGCGGTTTCGATTCCCGCGTAGTGACGACATATTGATTAGTAATTCTTCCGCGTTTTGTTTGCAAATCATCTTTTGCGGCTGCTTCGTTGACTGCGAGGTCCTCCGTACGACATCTGGGGTTTTCTATCAGAGAGTTCATAGTAGAAGAGTCTGGAATATAGGATAGTCAGGACTACGTACGTGTGCAAAGGTGTGTAAGGGCCATTTCCACCATAGATGAAACGAGATGTGGGGTGACGAACGGCATAGTGGGCAATTTATTTCCACCAAAGAGGAGCTCCCTCCCCCTTTGTTTGTTAAGGCGGGGGAAAATGTTCCTAACCGCACACCCCTTCGTTCGGGGCAACGAAGAGGGTAGTGTGGGGCCTTCCCCACTAAAGAAACCCGCCGTGTGCCGTCTAACCGCCTTTATAGGCGGGCCACTGGAACTATGTTACATTCCTTCGGTGGTCCGCCGGCGAGGAGCTTAGAGAGCCTTAGAATGAAAAACGAAACGTTAGACAATCTTTTGTTTCGAGTCATTGTTATTCATCAACCGTCCGACGCGTGATTCCTGGGGGGTTAGGCAGAATCTCATATCTCACATGTCGATCGTATCGTGATCACTTTTATTGGTTGAGAGATCACCGTGATTGGCCAACGGATTATTGTGACATCACGCGTCGGTTTCTCAACCAATCACAGCGATCACGATAAGATCGACATGTGAGATATGAGATTCTGCCTAACCTCCCTGATCAGTCGAGATTTCGACGCGTGATTCAGGCGACCAATCACAATGAAGCGAAACGAAAGTTCGTCTAACGTTTAATTTTTCAATCTAAGGGGGCTGAGCTGGGATGTGTAGAAACGAGTGTTATAACGTTCATACTGCAAATATCTTCTCCGGTCTGCTTAACCGTTTCCACTGACTGGACTGGAGTGGTGCTGAGCGCAGACGAGACTAAATAACGAGACTCTATTAGTTGCTTGTAAAACATCTCGTCTTATCTCGTTTCGTCTCAGCTTTGGTGGAAAACGGGGCTTACCTATTCTTTTTCTTACCCCTTCGAAGATGATGGTTGAGGCTATACCTATATATATTTGATGAGGTTAGAGCAGCCTTTGAGTTCATTGAAGCCGTAGTTGTGTATATTCGTATATTTATTTTATTATTTTTGACGGGCCTCGTGGCGTAGTCGGTAGTGTAACCGACTTCCGTGCAAGAGCTCTTGGGTTCGATTCCGACTCAGGACAACTATTTGTGCGATGAACACAGATATTTGTACTGCGTCTGGGTGTTTTCTATCTATTATATGTATGTATTTACAAAAAAATGTAATATATGTATTATAAAGTAATGTATATATATATATTTAACTGCCTCTGTGGTGCAGCGGTAGTGTAAGCGACTGCTGATCATGAGGTCTCGGGTTCGATTCCCGGGTCGAGCAGTGCTATTGAGACTTTTCGTAAAAAAAAAAAAAAATCTCAGTAGCAGCCCGGAGTTTGGAAATGTGCCCGGTAGACGTCAATAGGCTCGCCCCCTATTACGTGGGGCTTAAACATAGCTGGCAAGTCGTGGGTGTGTAATACACCTCTGCCTACCCCTTCGGGGAATACAGGCGTGATGCTATGTGTTTTTTTTATGTTTTATGTATTATATCTGTAATCTGGTACCCATAGCACAAGCGTTAAGCTTAGTTTGGGACCAGAGGATGCGTTGTGTGAAATGTCCGTGAATATTTATTTATATATGTTTGAATTGAACGGAGATTTGCGTCGTCTCCACTTACCTACTAGTAATTGTTCAGAATCTGGGGTTAAAATAGCATTTCATCCATCCATCCATCAGCCTTTCAACGTCCACTGCTGGACATAGGCCTCCCCAAGAGAACGCCACAACGAGCGGTCTCGTCATGGGGGATAATGCCGTAATCGCCACGCTTGGCAGGCGGGTTGGCGATCTGAAAAATAAAAGTGTCACCACCCCATTAATTCCTGCAGGTGTGGTACGAGGTGACTAAGTAAAGAAGACAGTAAGTAAGCACTTATCACCCATTGCATTACTGGATTCGAACTTGCGTTTTATGGGATTTACTCGTAATTTTTTTCTAATAAATTGTGTATTTTCTTTATCTATACTATTATAAAGCTGTAACAGAACTGTGTCTGTACATTTAAGATATTTGAGAAAAAATGACTCTAATAGGCTATATAGGCGTGTCTAAACACAAAATAATATTTTTTTTGAATTTTTGTCTGTTTATCTGTTTGTTTGTTCGCGCATCACGCAAAAACTACTGAACGGATTTTGATGCAACTTTTCTATTTGATAGCTCTTTATTAGACTTAACAACTGGTATACATTTTATCCCGCTACTGTATCGGGAACTTTAAATATAACTAGCATTTGGCTGCGGCGAAGCCGTTTTGAGGTACATCTCAAGTACTTTCTTAGCTCGGCCACTTACCAGAACAGATGCAAAATTGTGAAATATAGCCATGAGCGGGGTCTGATTGGTCCACCGTCCCCTTCTCTACCAACTGAGCTAGCTATGTAGCATACGCTCAAGGCTATCAATTTCCATATCACATGTATTTTTACTATCTTGGGTGACGCACGTTACATTTGCATGCATTCCAGGTAAGCTTATTTATTATAATTAAGATTCAAAACAAATGATGACGAGGCCAATATAATACATATTTTGTAAAATAAAATTAAAATGTCTGTTTGTAATATCTAAATAACAGCTTTTTACTAAATGCATATAAAAGTATATACCTACCATACGTATAGTAAAATAACATAGCATCACGCCTGTATTCCCCGAAGGGGTAGTCAGAGGTGTATTACACACTAACGATGGGCGATTGTTCAAAAAAATCACCATCGAATTATTCGTATGATATTATAAATGCTATTTGAATAACTATTCATTATTCGAATGATTATTTATCATTGGAATAACCATTCATTATTCAAATGAATTTTGTATGAAATACATTAATCACAAAGTGAAAAATGTGAAATCGAAAATAACAGTCACGAGCAGGATTTGAGCCTGCATCTCCTGGATACCGTCCAGATGCTTTGCCAATTCAGCAATCGTGACAATTGCTCCTGACTGCTAATTTCGATAACACATTCATACTTAACGTCTTTGGGTGACGACTGCGCCATCTGTCGGAAGTATTTTCATACATTATACCGACCAGGTAAACTTAATTTTACAATTAAGATTTTACATAATAATGACGCAAACCCTATAAATATTTATATATATTTTTAGCATTTGACATGCTTAGCACTATACATTAATCACAAAGTGAAATTGGCAAAGCATCTGGACGGTATCCAGGAGATGCAGGTTCAAATCCTGCTCGTGACTGTTATTTTCGATTTCACATTTTTCACTTTGTGTTTAATGTATAGTGCTAAGCATGTCAAATTCTAAAAATATATATAAATATTTGTATGAAATAATTAAATCAATCAAAAAGAGCGAATGAATCATTCGAATAGCTGCATATTCGAATGAATCACTCCTATTCGCCCAACACTATTACACACCCTCGATTCGCCAGCTATGTTTAAGTCCCATGTAATATTATTCCCTATTGCTGTATACCAGGCACATTTCCAAACTACGAGCTGCTACTGAGAATTTTTCTTTTTACGAAAAAGCTCAGTAACACTTTCCGACCCGGAAATCGAACCCGAGACCTCAGTCACTCACACTACCGCTGCACCACAGAGGCAGTCACATCATATGATCATATAGTAAAGTACCATTTTTTTAAGATTTTAGTCTGCTGTATGACTGTTGTGGCATTGGACTTAGTATTTTATAATTTTTACCAGAATACAAGGTGTAGAAATTTTCAGATCTATCTGAAACACGAGTCTAGAAGACACGGATTTAAACCCTTGTCGATGTCGTTATAATTTTCTATATTTGAAATGAATTTTATAGACGGGTTTGGCCGATTTGAAGTGGGTAAAATCTTAATCTTATGAGTCGCGTCACCGACATGTTGACCGTCATTCAGAATACAAATACAACGCCATCTATTGAATCAGTTCGTACTAAATACTGTCCGTTGATAATACGAATTTATATTACAAAAATTATATATCCTGTACCTACATAGGAGATCTATTTAAATAAAAACTATTTTTTTTTTTTAAAGACTACACCTTGACGCTCAGGAATAATCCTTGTTTCTCGGAGGACTTCACAAACATATAATTTCACGGACACAAAGTACACCCAGACTCAGAACAACCATTTATTTCGTGGATCGCACAAAGAGTTGTCTTGTGTGGGAATCGAACTCACAACACACAAGCGGGAGGCTGGTATCTAAACCACTCCGCCATCTGTGTAGTCAGACTTAGGAGTTTTTTTTTCTTTTAAATTTTTAATTTGTCGGCAGTCCTCATGTTATTTTTATTTTTCAATGTTGCCAACTCGTAATGTTAAAATGCCTGTTAACCAAGTGGTTAAAACTCTCAAGGCTATATTGACTCACTAAGCCACAATGGTGATTAATATAAATATTGCACAGTTTTATTACTTAAACATATCATTACGTCTGTATTCCCCGAAGGGGTAGGCAGAGGTGTAATAATATTAAACACCCACGGTTCGCCAACTATTTAAGTCCCACGTAACAAGGGGCGAGCCTATTGCCATCTACCGGGCATATTCCCAAATTCCAGGCTGCTACTGAGAATTTTTCTTTTTACGAAATATCCTAATTTCACTGCCCGACCCGGGGATCGAAACCGAGACATGAGGTCTCTGGTGGTCTGGGGAGCGAACAAAACACAAATAATTATCCAAATTGGTCGCCATTTTTGATTTTTAAACAAGATTCAATTGATGTTTAAATAGATAAATGGATTTCTCCTCTGGGATAATTATTTATTTATACATAGTAACGTATTTATATTCTGAAGGTCACGTGGACGAAGTAGGTGAGTATGCCACATAGATAATTAAAAATACAAGTTAAAAGTGAAGGTTGTTTATTTAACTGGTCAGTAAGTTAGGCGTGTGTAACAATAACGATGTCGACCAAGCACTCTGAATAACTATTAATGATAAACGGTTATTAAGAAATTAATAATCAAATAGCTATTTTGATTTTGCAAGATGCGTTGTGTGAATCGAGATTTTAGTTTACGAAGTGTGAAAAATAACTGCGAAATATTTCTGTAAAAGCTTCGAAGTCGTTAATGGAGCTGTGCTCGGGTTGTCTGTGACTATAAACTGCCTCTGTTATGCAGCGGTAGTGTGAGCGACTGCTGATCATGAGGTCTTGGGTTCGATCCCCGGGTCGAGTAGCGCTATTGATCTTTTTTGTAGAAAGAAAAATTCTCAGTAGCGGCCCGGAGTTTGGAAATATGCCCGGTAGACGGCAATAGGTTCGCTCCCTAAACGTAGGACTTAAACATAGTTGGGGAACCGTAGGTATGTAATACACCGACCACTGAAGTAATCTAACATACTTAGTTCCAGTGGCCCGCCAATAAACGCGGAGAGACGGCACACGGCGGGTTTCTTTAGTGGGTGAGGGCCCCACACTACCCAGTTCGTTACACCTAAAGACGGGGTGTGCGGTTAAGGACATTTTTTCCGCCTTAACAAAAAAAAAAGTGTGTAATACACCTCTGCCTACGCCTTCGGGGAATACAGGTGTGATTGACACACTGATGACACCCTTTTACAAAAGATAAGCGTTAAACCACGGTAGCTACTCCTACCGTTGTGTTTCATGTTGCGAGTGAGCGCCGGAGACCCATACCTCCCTATCATCTCCTTATCCCACTTATCCACCACCTTTAATGCGAGCAGGATTCGAACATGCGTCCCATACAGCCCGGGGAAGTGCTCTGGACTGCTAAAGTACCGTAGTCAACAAACGGTGACACCCAATTTTCATTTCACATACATTTGTTGTCTTTATATTTTACTTGATATTTTTTGACGGACTTCGTGGCGGAGTCTGTAGTGTAACCGACTCCCGTGCATGAGGTCGTGGCTTCGGTTCCCACTCAGGACAATTATTTGTGTGATGAACACAGATATTTGTATTGCGTCTGGGTGTTTTCTATCTATTATATGTATGTATTTACAAAAAAAAAGTAATACATGTATTGTATCCGTAATCTGGTACCCATAGCACAAGCGTTAAGCTTAGTTTGGGACCAGAGGACGTTTGTGTGAAATGTCCGTGAATATTAATCTAACTAATTAAAAAATTTTTTATGCTATTTCTAGAGGTGTAATTTTCACGATAAATTCAATACAGTGTTATTTTAGTCATGTTAACGTGACGTCAACCTTCCTTGGGAATTCACGACAACCAAACAAATGTTCCACGTCCGCCGGAAACATGCTGTTTGACAATTACTTCTGAGAATGTAAAGATTTTCCATAGAATTTTGTTAACTGCACGTTTAGTTAATAAGCATACGGCCCACCTGATGTTAAGCGGATACCGTAGCCTATAGGTGCTAGCAACGGCAGAGGTATCACTTGCGCGTCGCCATCTCCAACGAAAGCGATATGAGGTGGTACTTACTATGGTAAACAGGTGCTTTTTTTTTAAATGACAACACTGCGCTATGGAATAATCCTTGTATCGCGGGGGACTTTACAAACATACAATTTAACGGATACAAAGTACACGCAGACTCAAAACATTCATTTGTGGATCACACAAAGAGTTGTCCTTTGTGGGAATCGAATCCACAACACTCGGGCGCGAGGCTGGTATCTAATAAACTCTGGACTCCAAGGAAAGGGATGTGAGGTTGTACTATGGTAAAAATGTGCTATCGTGGATCAAACTCATCACTAAAGCTAGGAACTATTGTGTAACTGTTAAGTAATTGTTTTATAATCACGTCACGGATGGGTTCCCGGAAGACGATTATGTAGAAATTTAAAATTTTATACACTTACGTCTGTAAATGATTTTGCAAATAGTTGGAATAGCGTAATAGAAAGTCATAATAGTCGTCACAAATGGCGGAATAGCTTAGATACTGGCCTCCAGCCCGAGTTGCGGATTCGATTCCCACACAGGACTACTCTTTGTCTGATTCACAAATGGTTGTTTTGAGTTCTGGGCGTGCTTTGTGTCCGTGAAATTGTATGTTTGTAAAGTCCCCCGCGATACAAGGTGTCTGTAAAAAAAAATCCAGATTTTGTTTCATAGAAACCATCTTAGCTACAATTAATATAGAAACTCCCTTGGTGCTCAGACGATAGCCGACGGACCACTGAAGTAATCTCATGCAGTTTCAGTGTTCCGCCTAGAGACGGCACGCGGAGGGTTTATTAAGTGGGTGACCCCAATACCCTGTTCGTTGCCCCGAACCACGGGATGTGCGGCTAGGTAATTTTTTTTTATTTTTGAAATAGCAAAATTATAAGAAAAAAATATTTCTGAAATGTGGAAAAAGATATCTTTATTGCGAGCGGGAATCAAATCTGCGTCACTTCCAATCCGGGGAAGTGTTCTAACCGCTAGTTCTATTTTTCCACATTTAACAAATATTCTGTTATTTAAAGTAGTTGAGGATGTCAAGTGCTAAAATAGATCAAAAAAGCAAAATATATCTATACTATTATAAAGCTGTAACAGAGTCTGTACATTTAAGATATTCGTGAAAAAGTCACTGTAATGTAGGCTATACAGGCGTGTCTAAACAAACTATTTTTTTTAGATTTTTTGTCTGTTTGTCTATTCACACATCACGATAAAACTATTGAACGGATTTTGGTGAAACCTTTTTTATTTGATAGCCCTTGATTAGACTTAAAACTAGTATACATTTTATCCCGCTACTATATCGGGAACCGGAGATATAACCTAAAAACTAACTTTTGGCTGCGGCAAAGCCGCGCGCAAAGTCTAGTATATAATAAAAGTAAACAAACAACATTCAATAAAGAAAATCTTTCAAGTTATCTTTATCATAAACAACAAAACAATAAAAATACCACATTTTGAAATCGTTATACAAACTAGTAGTTAGACAAGGATCAGTCTTAGGGCCATTGCTTATTAGTATATTTATTAGCATTTTAAATTAATAGACAATTAGCATTAACTGTGACTGATGTATCACCGGTTCATGTGTCATAAAGGTATTTAATTGATATTCACATTAGTGTTAATGATTGTCATGAATTAATGATTTTATTTAATATCGCTGACGATGTACCATCTCCTCATTAAGTACATCTAATCTATATACCTCACTCTAGCACAAAAATATATATAAACCTAGCATCACGCCTGTATTCCCTGAAGGGGTAGGCAGAGGTGTATTACACACATACGCGCATTTGCGTAATTTTTAGGTAAAATCTTAATTGTAAAATTAAGTTTACCTAGTCGATATAATTAATGAAAATACTTCCGACAGATGGCGCAGGCGTCACCCAAAGACGTTAAGTATGAATGTGTTATCGAAATTAACAGTCAGGAGCAATTGTCACGATGGCTGAATTGGCAAAGCATCTGGACGGTATCCAGGAGATGCAGGTTCAAATCCTGCTCGTGACTGTTATTTTCGATTTCACATTTATCTCTTTATGTTTAATGTATAAGCATGTCAAATGCTAAAAGTATATATATATAAATATCTACACAAAAATTGCTAACCCACAGGAATCCTCAATTTAATTTAATTTTTGAATTAACAATAGCCTATATTCTCTGTACCTGCTCTGGAATATATACTAAGTTTCGCGGTGGCCAGTTAAGTAGTTACGACGTCAAGAGTTAACAGACAAACAAATTCACTTTCACATCCTAATAATATAAATAAATATTCACGGACACTTTTCACACAACGTCCTCTGGTTCCAAACTAAGCTTAACGCTTGTGCTATGGGTACCAGATTACGGATATAATACATATATTAGTTTTTTTTTGTAAATACATTGGATACCAAACCCGCGATAATATAAACGCGAAAGTGAGTTTGTTTATTTTATTATTTGTGTGTTTGTTACGCTTTCAAGCTATAACTACTGTACAAATTATAATAAAATTTTGCACACATATCGGTTGACGCGCAGAAAAGGACAAAGGCTTATTTCATCAGAACAAACAAACCGACAGACAAACTCTTTGAAAATCGCTATTTCGTTATAGGTAACGCATATTCTCTCGTGTGCATTTAGAAAACAAGTAAATAAATAAATATTCACGGACATTTTACACAACGTCCTCTGATCCCAAACTAAGCTTAACGCTTGTACTATGGGTACCAGATTATGGATATAATACATTTATTACTTTTTTTGTAAATACATACATATTATAATAGATAGAAAACACCCAGACGCAGTACAAATATCTGTGTTCATCACACAAATAATTGTTTTGGGTGGGAATCGAACCCACGACCTCGTGCACGGAAGTCGGTTACACTACCCATTACGCTATGAGGCCCGTCTGGTATTATTTAAACACTAGATGACAAGGTGAATTTCGTATCACCAACAATTTATTTTATCAGCGATTATCAATTTCAACCCTAATCAATGTGCATCATCCAAGGTATGTTCCATAGGTTATTAAATGAAACTTGTCAAATGAATTAGAAAGATTGACAGCAGCTGTCATTTTGTCGTCTGATAGCCAAATACCCATACGAATATACCAATATTTAATTTTTAAATGTTTTTAATTTTTTATAGAGTTTCCTCCCTCCTGTTTGTTCTTTTAAACCACCCCTGTATTAATGGGAACACATATAGAAAACAATTATTCAAATCCTTCAAGCCAGTTTTGAGTTTTAGCGAGACTAACAAACAGCAATTGATTATTGTATATAAGAAGATTAAAAACACATTAGTATAATAAATAATTTAGACTGAAATCGAGAAATGTATAGGTACAATAACTTTTCAACAAAAAAAAACTAGACGTTGCGGGACGTCTAGCAGATGTGAAAACATCGAAATTACTTAGTAGAAATAAAATGATCATAACTTGACAAAGTACTCACGACGTAAAACGAGTATATACTCGATAGGGTTGCGTAGTTTCATTACAGAGTTACTGTGTACACCTTCCTGCTCCATCGTCAGACCCTGGACACCATCTAGAGACAAAGTACTCGTCAAGACAAATCATACGAGCCCAAACTCGATGGAGTTATGTCGTTTAATAGCGGAGTTCCTATGGCCACCTTCTAGCTCCATCATCAGACCCTGGATACCATCTAAAGACAAAGTACTCGTCAAGACGAATCAAATGATTCCAAACTCGATGGGGTTGCGTCGTTTCATTACAGAGTTACTGTGGTCACCTTCCAGCTCCATCATCAGACCCTGGATATCATCTATGACTGAAGTTCTAGTCAGGACATTTCAAACGAGTCCTAACTCGATGGAGATGCGCTATTTAATTACAGAGTTTCACATGGCCACCTTCCAGCTCCTGTACAAATTATAATAAATAAAAGACCCTGGATACCATCTAAAGATAAAGTACTCATCAAGACGAATCAAACGTGTCCAGTCGAAGGGGGTTGCGTCATTTAATTATAGAGTTACTGTGGCCACCATCCAGCTTCATCATCAGGCCCTGGATACCATCTAGACACAAAGTACTCGGCAAGACGAATCATACGAGCCAGAACTCGATGGGGTTGCGCCGTTTCATTATAGAATTCCTATGTCCACCTTCCAGCTCCAACATCAGATCAGCTCCATGTCATCATAATATTGCATTGCCACGTGATTTACATATGCGTGTAAAATTTCAGCTCAATTGGAAACCGGGAAGTGTGCCAAATTTAACTTGCAAGATTTGAACGGGACAAGTACCCTTAAAATAAAGGCGTCACCACGCTAACAACCGATTTTACCCTCCCTCCGCATTAGATGTTTCACATCAAAAATCCAACCACGATAACTCGGCGAAATCAGTGAGTGAATACGCAATCATCTCCTATTTTTCTACCCTCAGTGTTAGAATTTGCGGGTGTTTATGGGACCGACTTCGGCGTGTACCCTATTCATTAAAAAAAAATATATCAAAATTGATCTACTCTGTAAAAAGTTATGCGTGGTCTAACTCCTCTGTTTTCCATTGGTCAAAAATAGTCTTTCCGAGTGTAGACCGGGTGTACTTTTTACCAGTTATATATTCAAGCCCTGCATGTTCTCCTATTATAACTAAGGTCATCGAAGATAAGGTCTAAGGTCTATAATAGCCGGGAAAAAAAGTTAAACCGTAATCATTACGCAACAGCTTCACGCTTCTTAACTCTGGAGAGGTAGATACCAAAGTGATTTCGTAATGTAACTAAATTATACTGTTATTAGTTATTATAAGCAAAAAATATGGGTCGATTTAAATAGTTAACCTTAATGTGATACAAAATAATGTAAAGGCAATGAGAAGCTACAAAGAAACAGTTGCTGCTGTTTTTGAAGATCGATTACTGTCCTACTGTTGGGCATGTATCTACTCAAACTGTGACACTCTTGTGCTAGAGTTTCCCTAGACTGTGACAGTTCTGGACTTGGGTCTACTCAGACTCTGACACTCTTTGGCGTTGATCTTCTCTTACTGTGACACTCATGGGCAATTGTTTCCCTAGACTGTGACACTCATGGGCAATAGTTTCCCTAAACTGTGACACTCTTGGGCATGTCTCTGCTCAGACTCTGACACTCTTTGGCGTTGATTGATCTTCTCAAACTGTGACACTCATGGGCAATTGTTTCCCTAGACTGTGACACTCATGGGCAATTGTTTCCCTAGACTGTGACACTCATGGGCAATTGTTTCCCTAGACTGTGACACTCTTGGGCAATTGTTTCCCTAAACTGTGACACGCTTGGGCATGTCTCTGCTCAGACACTGACACTCTTTGGCGTTGATTGATCTTCTCAAACTGTGACACTCATGGGCAATTGTTTCCCTAGACTGTGACACTCATGGGCAATTGTTTCCCTAGACTGTGACACTCTTGGGCATGGGTCTACTCAGCCGCTGACACTCTTTGACGTTGATGTGAACCCCCTCAATACCCTCTCCTTATTAACCTTTCTCACCACTTCCTATCCCTTTCGATGGAGATGAGAACGCGCTAATGATGCCTCTGGTGTTGCTAGCGTATATAGGCTACGGTAGCCGCTTACCATCAGGTGGCCGTATTCTTGTTTGCCACCCATATAGCATAAAAAATATGTACTCGTATGCTAAATTTCATGATGATTTGTTCAGTAGTTACTGCGTAAAAGATTAACATACGAAAAGATAGTAAGGATTGCATACCACTGAAGCAATGTAACATAATTCCAGTGGCCCGCCGATAAAGGCGGAGAGACGGCACACGGCGGGTTTATTTAGTGCGTGAGGGCTCCACACTACACTGTTCGTTGCCCCGAACGGCGGGGTGTGCGGTTAGGAACATTTTTACCGACTTAAAACTTAATAAAAAAGCGTGGGTCGCATATTGCACGCCTCATAAGCGAAGCGTTGAGGTGGGTACTATTCTCGTTTTACACAGAACAACTGATTATTCAAACTCAAAATGTCTCTATTTATCATATATTGCACTTGTAAAACAATATATACACACACACATATCAAGAAAAAACACTATTTTTGACACTCATGATATTTTTTATGCCATTTTTGTTATTTAAACTAGTTATAAGACTGTTTAAAAAAGTTCTGTCTTGGACGTCCGTGTGTTGTAGGTAATGTATGTTAACACGATAACAACCGAAATACTTTACTAATCGAGTCTTTTTGTTTCTTTTTAACTTCAGTACAACTACGAGCCCTTTTCACGGTCTGATTCGATGTGGTTTAATTGTTATTATAGTAATAAAAAAATACTGAATATTTACTCTCTCGACACTAAAACCAGAGCTTACAGCGCTATACCTTTCATGAGAACTATTTCTATAGACCAATATAGAAGTACTTCTTAAAATTAGCGCTAGATGGCATATAAGACATGAAAACCACAGTACTTTTTGAAATTAGCGCTATGTGATTTATTGAAAACTAACTAGAATCTAAATTACTTAGTAAGACCAATACATTATTAATTACTTATCAAATAATCAATTTTATTGTGAAAAATGAAGATTATGAGGCGTGCACTTTTGGAATTTCCAAAGTACCAGCAAGTGGCTTACCTGTATGACATAATGACAATATGGGTCTTACACAAGCTCCCCCTACTCGGCGTCTCACTGTCCCCACCACTTTATCGACCGTTCACCATAATTTAGCAGTCGGTTAGCTCGATAAAGTGTCTGGCGATTGCGTACAAACGACAATTGTCGTTTTTGTCGAATCGTAGTGAAATTGGGAGGGTTCCGTATCTTTAAATTTGGCTAACATCACCATGTCAGCCCACGGAATATTACAGCCATTTTTTTGTTAAAATAAATATGCGGGACAGTCTTTGGGGACAGCCGATAGAAGTGAAAATTAATTTGTCATTAACACTTCGTACTTACAAACCAAAAATAATTCAAAAATAATAATTAAATAGCTCGACGATACAATTCACCAAGTTACTTCGGCGTTCGGTGACGATGACGCGAGTTCCATCATTTTTGTTCACCCAAAAAGTACTCAACGCGCCTAAATAAGTTTGACTTCAAAAATTACCTTACTACGGCAACAAATAGAATAGCGTCCCTCCTACTAAATATACCCACCAAGTGCCATCTCTCGGTCTGTAATGGTGAATCACTGCAACTGTGTGACATTACTTTAGTGGTATGTACTCGTAAGTACAATGGCCCCTTTTTTTGTTAAGGCGGGAAAAAATGTTCCTAACCGCATACCACGTCGTTCGTGGCAACGAACAGGGTAGTGTGGAGTACAATAGCCCCTAGATATAACAAAACGTATCTGTACTTCCGTAATATTATAAAGCTGTAACAGAGCTGTGTCTGTACATTTAAGATATTTGAGAAAAAAATACTATAAGGCTTTTTAGGCGTCTCTCAACACAAAACAATTTTTATTACAATTTATGTCTGTTTATCGTTTTGTATGTTTGTTTATTCGCACTTCGCGAAATAATATTGAATAAAACTTTTTTAGTTTGATAGCTAGACAGACAATTCTCAAAAAAATACTTATACCCAAATGAAGGGTAAAGATCCTTCATCGACGGGCCTCGTTGCGTAATCGGTAGTGTAACCGACTTCTGTGCTGTTCGATTCCCACTCATGAAAATAAAATTATTTGTGTGATGAACACAGATATTTGTACTGCGTCTGCGTGTTTTCTATCTATTACTTATATGTATGTATTTACAAAAAAACAGTAATATATGTATTATATCCGTAATCTGGTACCCATAGCACAAGCGTTAAGCTTAGTTTGGGACCTGAGGACGTTGTGTGAAAATGTCCGTGAATATTTATTTATTATTATTACAGAGATTATTTGTTTTCGGTGACAATCACACAACTCACGCACACATCTTTAAAAAAATGGCTTCACTTTTTAGTTGAGAATGCGGTGTCTTTAATTTTTACTTAGTTTGAGGGGGTTGTGGTTTCCGCATTCACATTTAAGTGTACTTATTTTTGGAACAGTGGACGGTCTCTTCATGACAAGCGGCAATCCATTGTCACCTGTAGGATACAGGTGTGTATGTATGTATGTATGTACAGAGATTCCGATCATAGCTCTATGGCGCGTTGCGAGAGTTAGAGCTTAGTCACGAGGTCGCTACAAGTGTGAGTAATAACATAGACATGTTTTAACTATCTATCTATATCGAATAAAAATCAATTGCTGTTCGTTAGTCTCGCTAAAACTCAAAAATGGCTTGACCGATTTGAATAATTGTTATTTTGTTTTGTTCGCTCTAATAATGGGATGGTTAATAAACGCGTACTTATGCTGCAGTTTAACTTGATTAAATAATAATTAATTTCTCTACATATAACTGTAATGGAACGCGTCAGGTAAATGTGTTGTAGTATTTTATATCTCGTTTTCAATTACACTTTTAATACTTATTATGTTTATTACTTCTTTTATGGTATATTACAGCTATGTATCTCGATAATATCTAAACCTTAAATGTCTATTGGCCTTTGGGGGGAGGTGTCACTTGTGTCACTTGACATTGACATAAGTGACACATTTACCAGGTTAGACTTGGATGCGTTCCATTACAATAACGTTATTATGATGCAACCTTTTATATTTATATAAATCTTCTTTCCGTAATTCAACTTTTAAATGGTTGGACTTTTGTGGATGAAGTTTTTTTGTGTAAATTAACGGCACTGAAAACAAAATATATAGTGGTTTAGGAGATAAAATCGGACAAAGTAACAGACGGATAGTGACTTCACACATATCCCACTGATAAACGAGCCTCTCTGGCATTGCGTGGCCTATAACAGCTTTATGAGTTATGGTTTTCCCTTTAGATAATATTTAAATTCCTTACTTATCATCACGCCATCTCCCTTACGGGGTAGGCAGAGAGAACAGACTGCCAAAAGGCTCTATTCTTGCATACACCTCTCGCTTCCTCAACATTCATAATTCTCGTCATCGCTCGCCGGTTTCGGAGACTCCTGACTCCACCTTCCTTCAATACATGACCGATTTGGCCTAGGTAGGTGAGTCTCGGTCTCCCCCTGTACCTACATCCAGAGGATTAAGGGAATAGGCTAGTAGGTAACATTTCAAGGTACATCCATCCATCCATCCATCAGCCTTTCGAAGTCCACTGCTGGACATAGGCCTCCCCAAGAGAACGCCACAACATGTGTTTCGCTTAAATGGGGGATAGAGGGAGTGCTGCTGCCCACTCCCCCGGTATTGTCTCAGTCGGCTCTTACGACTCCCATGGGTGGAGAGGGGTGGGACAAAGCCGGCCCCTCTCGTACACGTCCAAGTACTTCCAAACTCTGTTGTTAAAGCGAACTGTCGGAAAATAGTCCAAAATTTTACAAGATCGGACATTTTTTGATAAAGGGTACATTGCATAAAAATATACACATAATTATTTTCTGAGAAATATTTATTTAATTTTTTTTAAAACCTTGGTCCCAAACTTAACGCTTTTTTTTGCGCCAAAACTATAACCAGATTACAGATATAAAACATACTTAGTATATATATTACTTTTTTTGTAACTACATACATAGATAGAAAACACCCAGACGCAGTACAAATATCTGTGTTCATCATACAAATAATTGTCCTGAGTGGGAATCGAACCCACAACCTCGTGCACGGAATTCATATCACAAGGTCATGTTCGTAGAAGGAACTGGTGATAGGTACCTACTAGGTGCGTTACATGAATATTGTAAACCCAGACATGAAAAGGGAGTATGATAGAGAGGGAATCAGGAATGATATTAGTCTTCTGGCGCTCTCTCTCACCGAACGGAAAGCAGCAGTAGTACTTTTTACCGTTTCTACACGTCAATGTTCTGTAAGAGAGTAGTACTTCCCCGGTGGTGCTGGCATATTCATGCTGGGGTCAATAAGGTTTTGCCACCTGTTGCCTCTGGTATTGCTAGCGTCTATAGGCTACGGTAACCGCTTACCATCCGGGCCGTATGCTTGTTTGCCACGCGGGTGACATAAAATATATGCTATATTCTTACATTTTACGCAGTAATATTGTGTAACGCATATTTTAAGTAGATATTGCTATATTTTAAGGCTGAAGACGAATTTGGGGTATTTTTGCGAGAAAAATGTGTGGTTCCGTATCCGCAGAATAGATACGGATATTATCACTTTTTGTAGTGGTAATTATTAACAATTTGATAATATTGACAATTGGACAATAATTTAAAGTGAAATTTTAGGGATGCGTCACGTTTATACATATTTTGTTACATGAAAGAGAAGAAAGATTCAATGAAAACAAATTTTAGGTGGCACAGCAGCGGCTAGCGGCATTTCTGGTCACCAATGCACATTCAGACGTTTAAAGACGTATTTTGGCAGTGATAGAGTCTACATTTATGTAAGATGTTGCATGATGTACCTACAGTGCATTGAAAAATTAAATTTATGAAAAAAGCATAAATTTGTTCGATTCTGTAAAATTTAAAAGGTTAAGAAGTTTCACTTCTATCACGTGTAAAGTATTTATCAACAGCGACAGCTTAGACTTAGTAGCGCCATCTCGTGTTTAAGTTGAGTACTAAATCGATAATTATTTGAAATTAGTAACGATCGGTAGGCCTAATCAGTAGGGCTAATGTATTCTGTGTTAATCCAGGTAAATAAATTTATCGTGAGCCAAATTTTATCCAAATCCTTTCAGACGATTTTATGTTATTGAGTAGGAAACCCCCAAATATCTAATCTTACCAAACTTATAAAGTTTCACACTTATAATATTAACTAATTGTTTCATCATTTGTAAAATGAAATACCTTATATAAATCATGCTATTTAGAGTTGAATTACTGAGTGAAATATCTAAGTAATAAATTAAACATGCCAACAAAATGTAAGTAAACAATGAAGGCTGCGTCACCCATTTCATTAGCCATTTACTGACGGATCTCTAAAAAAAAGTGCATTTATTATAGCATAGAGTAAAAACTTAACGTTTACCGCCAAAGCGGCCAGTCACTCCCGCGCGTTCGCCCGAGATGCGGCACTGACCAATCACGGGCGTTTCTAAATTTGAAATTTTCGAAATTTAAAATTCATTTCAGCAATGGCCATCAGATCAATCGGACGCATGGTCGATTATGTGAAGTCGAACAGAAGAATAAGTGAGTGTTTTCTTTATTTCTAGAAAACCTGATGAATATTTTCAGTGGTTATTATGTGAGTGTGGCGTTTTAGGCAGTGTGTGCTGGGTTATGTGAAATTCACTGTGCATTAGCCTTCGTGATTTAACTGATTGGGAAACGGCGTTAGTTTTTGCGTTCGTTTCGTGTCTGTTGCATTCGAGATTAAATATTTTTTGTTTAACTTTTAACGGAGTTACGATTCGGTACAGTTAATTGATTGTCGTGACCTAATTTTATAGATGCGATGTTTTCACTGCGCTCATAATGAATGAGTGATGAGTAAATAGTGATGTTAAGTCGTATTAGTGCGGACTGCGTTTAGATGGGTGATTTAAAGATGTGTAGCGATTGTAGCGCTATAGTTTGTAGGTGATATTTGTCTTTTCTCTAATCACCTCGTGTATAATTCTTGCGAATTAAAATAATTTCGTGAAGAAAGCGATTTCTCAAACGGCACTAAATCTTGTTTTAATTGATTTAGAAATCTTCCTCGATGAAGATACATATGTAAATTGGCAGTAAAAGTCTAGATTAATATATTAAATTTGTTTTATCTGTACCATACGTTGATACACAAACGATTGATAATAACATAATAGATAGTCGAAAAATTTTAAGAACTTGTATATATTTTTTCTTATAGATATTATAGTGGTTTATATGGCCTTCGGGGTCGTAGGTTAGATTCCGACAAATACAAAAAGAAATATTTGTGCCAGCAATATTTAGGTTTTTAGTGTCTGGATTTCGTGTTTGTGTTGGTGTATGTTTGTAAACGTTCCTCCGCGATACAGGGTTAATTGCCCTGGTGAGGTTTTTTATTAAAATATCTAAATTGTGGCGTAGAATAGAGAAATTTAATGAGTTTTAAAGAAAGATAACTAACTTATTGAAAATTTTCAAAGTTACGTGTAATAAAATTATCACTGTTCGGTGAAGGAAAGCTACATGTCTAATTTCTTGACGGGATGCTATGTCTTTCTTTTTAATTATTTTATTGCCTGTAGTGGCAGACGAGCCACGGCCCATCTGATGGTAAATGGTAACCGTCGCTCATGGACTCAACTATACCGAGAGTATTGTCAAGCCGCTGCTCACCATTTCATTTCATTGATATGAAATGAAAGAATAAACGGCTATCTCCTGCTACAGCCAAAACGCAACGGTATGCTTCATGGCCGGTCACACGGGAGATGGTGGTACCAACCCGCTCGGGCCCGATACCAAGTGAGTACTCCCACTTGGTGCTCAGCCCTACCACCAGTCTGCCAACCCATATTACTACGGTCTAAATCCCTCTCCCGTAGCCCTAGCCATGTGGGGCCAGCGTTAGAATTGTCCCACCCATCTCTACCCGCGGGAGTCGTAAGAGCCGACTGATACCGGGGGAGTGGGCAGCAGCACTCCCTCGAGTATTAACAACATCCACTGCGATCGCCAACCCGCCTGCCAAGCGTGGCGATTACGGCATTATCTCCCATGACTGGACTGCTCGTTGTGGCGTTCTCTTGGGGAGGCCTATGTCCAGCAGTGCACGTTGAAAGGCTGATGGATGGATGGATGGATGGAAATCCCTCTCACTATAGGAGGAGACCCGTGCCTAATAGTGGGGCAGTAATGATATAAGAAAAAAAGCAAAGCAGTAAAAGTCATGCTTTTTTTCAAGAAACATTGCGAAAGTGAAGCTTCTGCGAGTAGGATTCGAACTCATATTTCTCACATTGCAGGTGGCAACGCCATAAACCACTACAGCACAGATACATCTTTTCCCACTTTCTCAATGGTTTTTACTGAAATGGCGTTTACGAGATCTCTGCAATAATTCTCTTTATACACGCTCGCCGGTTTCGGAGATACCTGACTCCACCTTCCTTCAATACATGACCGATTTAGTCTAGGTAGGTCTCTCAAAAAAGAATAAAAATAGTAGGTGCGTATCGGTTTCCCCTTTTTTTTTTAAGGCGGGAAAATATGACCCTAACCGCACACTCTGTCGTTCGGGCAACGAACAGGGTAGTGTGGGGCCTTCACCCACTAAAGAAATCCGCCATATGCCGTCTCTCCGCCTTTATTGGCGGGCCACTGGAACTATGTTACATTCCTTCGGTGGTGTCTCGGTTTCCCCCTGTACCTACATCCTTCCACTTTCGCATCGTATATCTTCTTAACCAGTCGCACGTCTGGCATTCTTTCCATATGTCCGTACCATCGCAGCATTCTCTCTCGCATCTTTACACCAATACGTTCTTTACAACTATGAAACATATTGATGTGTTTCACTTGAAGAGAGGGGTCCCACTCAAGCGTAGTGGTTAATTTACCATAGGCTGGGGCTTGGCATGTCCCTGGTATTGCTGAATTCATGAACTACAGATACCACTTACCACAAGATAGTAGCTTAAAACGAATGCTAGACTTTACAATACGATAGTAGAGACACAATTATAGTCTTATAATGAGAAATGTTTGTGTAAACTTTGATTGTTATTTACTAAATCTCAAGCACTAAAATACTCATAGCCGTATACTATGAGTGCCTATTTACGTTTATATACAACTAGCTGCTACTATGATTTCCTCCGAGTAGAATTTACTTTTTTTTTTCCAAAATCTGCAAGTGAGACTGGTCGAAAACGGTCCAGCGGTTTCGTGGCGGGAACAAAGAGACAAGACAGACAGACAAAACATTTTAAAATTTCCTATTTTGTTACAGTTAATCTATACTATTATAAAGCTGTAACAGAGGTGTGTATGTACATTTAAGATATTTGAGAAAATATGACTACTAGGCTATAATATACACGTGTCTAAACACAAAACATTTTTATTTTTTTGTCTGTTTGTCTGTTTATCTGTTTGTTTGTTCGCGCATCATGCAAAAACTACTGAACGGATTTTGAAGCAACTTATTTTTTATTTGGTAGCTCTTGATTAGACTTAAAAACTGGTATACATTTTATCCCGCTACTATATCGGGAACCTGAGATATAACCTAAAGGCAAAGCCTAGTATGGTATCAATTCATATGCATTTAATAAAAAGGTGTTATTTAGACATTACAAACAGACACGAGAAACTAATGGACGATAAGAGAAAGATAATAAATAATACAACGGTTTGTAAATATTTTGTTTGTGTATCACATCCTTGAAATTACTGAACGGATTTTAATGCGTATTCCACGAGTAGATAGAGCTAGGATTGGTGCAGAATTTAGACTCTATTTCATTTAGAGCGAATCTCAGGACATAAGTTATATTAATGTAAAGATTCGTGAGATTCGTGGGTTCTTGTATTTAATAATGAATTTATTTTATTTTCAAACTAGCCTTTGCACACGGCCGCGCTGCAGGTCCCCAAAATAGCACCGAGATAAACACATACCAGTTTTAAAGCTAAAGAGCTATCATATAAAAAGTTTCGTGAAAATTGCTTAAGTAGTTTTTGCGTAATACAATGCGTGGACATACGACAATCTAATACAGACATTTTTTCTTAAATATCTTAAATGTACAGACACAGCTCTGTTATAGCTTTATTATCGTATATATTTTGATATTTAATTCGTTGAACTTGAGTAACTAAACTACTAGTATTTTCCACTATTTGTTCGTGAGACAGGTATGCTTGCATGCCTTATATAAAGACATATTTGCACGCAATATTACAAGAAATATTCCCACATGTTCAGCAGTTTCTATAAATAGTCTATCAATACTATCTCACTTCAAACAGGTTCATAACGGTACCTCCCATCAAGCTTGACTCAGAACAAGTTTTCTTGTAAATATGTTCCAAATAATTATATAAAAATTGGAATAAATACGGCTTAGAGATATACTGGGGTAAATCTTCCTCAAATCAGGGTAGGGAAAGTACCAAAATCTCACAGTACATCACCGTATTGGTGCTGTTGAATTTCCTTTGGTGAGTGAGAGTGCTGGTTCCCTAATAGCATTATCATCCCATATTTACTATTTGCCTCTTATACATTTCCGAAAGGTTGGCAGCGCGAGTAATGCCTCTGGTGTTGCTAGCATCTACAGGCTACCCATTAAAGGATGATACAAAAATTTTCAGACGGATAAAGAATATATTGACCTGGTTCTCATTTCTACCAGACAGCTAAACAAAGGACAGGTCTTGATCTGTTTTGTGATAGTGGAAAAAGAGACTGCGAGTGGGATTCGAAGTGAAGTGAGTCGTAAAAATATCTAAAAAGTAATTGTGAAGTGGAGATTGTTTGCAACCGTTGGCTACTCATGACTCATGGCACCGATGGCTTAGCGGTCTAGAGCACTTGCCTGGATTGGAAGGGACGCAGGTTCGAATTCCGCACCCCCACCTTTACAATAATTTGCTCTTTATACGACAGGTCATTCATAAGCTATAGCTGTACCAGTCCAAACAAAAATATATGTGAATATTATATGCCATATGTTCCCGTTTGATATGATGGATGTTTTGGAGGGAAACGTGAATGGATATACCACTATATAACCACTTGACTTCAAGTGGGATTTACTCATACTCAATTTACAATAACTATTGGTAAAGCAAAGTTTCTAGGGGTAGAACCTTGCTCATCCCAACATGAAGGCTCGATCGGGGATGTACCACCCTCTTACAAAAGACTAGCGTGAAACAACGGCACTTCCTCCTGCCGTTGTGTTTCGTATGGTGAGTGAGAGCTCCCTACCCTCTCCTTATTATCTTTCCTATCCACTCCTTAGTATCCTACTAATCCTCTCCTTATTATCCTGCCTATCCACCTCCTAACTCTTTTCTTGGAGATGGCGAAACGCGAGTGAGTGTTTCTGGTGTTGCTAGCTCTACAGGCTATGCATACAGGGGGGTTAGGCAGAATCTCATATCTCACATGTTGATCGTATCGTGATCTCTGTGATTGGTTGAGAGACCACCGTGATTGGCCAACGGATTATTGCGACATCACGCGTCGGTTTCTCAACCCATCCCAGTGATCACGATACGATCGACATGTGAGATATGAGATTCTGCCTAACCCCCCTGGATAGGCATCAGTATGCTTGTTTGCCACCAGTGTAGTTTTAAAAAAAAATTTGACATGATTTTAATGGCTCGCCATGACGTCCTGCAGAACTACGAGCTTAGTGTTATCAATTAAACATTATTGTAAAATTAGAACAAAAACACATTAGAGATATACAAACTTATATATTTTCCGCAATATTTTTTTGTATGAATTCGAGCGAGAATTAGTATTCGCAAAACAAATAAAAGTATTAAATAAATACCACTACCCCACTCTAAATTATTAGTAGCGACCTAGTTCTCGCATTTCCGTCGAGTTCTTGTTTAAAAGTAAAAGTCGGTCAGTAGTGTAAAACTCACTCGGCGGAGCATAAATCCTTATATATATGATATATATTATGTATAATATTATTTAATAATAACTGAACTGCCCCTCTGTGGGTACACAGTACTAAATACTGTTGTGAAATTCTAACCAAATGTAAAAGTTCATCTGAGGCATGGTTACCAATATGAAAATTGAAATTGGACGTTTCGATGGAACGAACTGGCCGACATGGAAGTTCAAAGTGTTATTGCTTCTGAAGACGGAACCTGGTGCTCTAGAAGTATTGAATGGAAGTCTGCAGGTGCCCGTCCATCCAGGACCTGAGGCCAGTGTTGAAGCGTTAGAAAAATATAGGATAGATTTTGAAAATTACCAAAGAATTGAAAGTACGGCGTTATTGCTTCTGACGACAAATATGACAGAGGATATTCTTGCCAAAGTTATGCGGTTTACGTCAGCAAAAGAAATGTGGAATGAATTGAAGCGATTGTATGAGCATCTATCGGAAGACCGCTGTTGTGGCACTTGCCTGGAATTTTTTGAGTATAAGAAACATCCAAAACACGATATTGAAGCACACATTACAACTGTGAAAAACATGTGGCAGGAGTTGAATACGTTATTATCAATAGACGGGAATCAACTGCCAGAAGTTCTTCTCATCTGTAAAATCTTGGACACTCTTCCAGAAGATTATTCTAATTTTAAATCCAGTTGGTTGTTGACATCAAAGAAGGAGCGTACAATGGAGAATTTGATAACAAAGTTGCTGGCTTTCGAAAGTGCTTTAGCAGACAGAAGAGACGAGGACCCAGAGCGTAGTACTAAAGTACTGTTTATCCAGAAAAGACCACAGCTGTATACAAAGAGACCATTCAGGTGCCGTCGCTGTGGAGAAGACCATGGGGGGAAGAAATGTAGTAAGTGCTCAAATGGTACCCATAATGGCAGCAGTAGGATTGCTTTTTAATTGTGGATTTCATCTTCTTATCTGTGAGTTTTTTTTTTATCATATTACACGAGCATACAGCCTGTCTCATATTGAGCTGTCACCATAGCCTACAAATGATATACACAAGGAGCATCACTGTTACCAACTCTAGGGAAAGGCACTTGGAAATCAATAAAAGAGTTTGAGGAATTAGTCCTAGGGATACGGTGATCTTATTTTCCGAATGAAAAGCAGTTTTTGCGTAGGTCTACTGTGAGAAGGTGGTTACGTCACCGGTTAAATCAGTCCATTCGCCTGTTGTTTCAGCAGTACTCTACCACTGACGGTGTGGTCTTTTGTTAGTTTATTAGATTCTAGATAAACATAGCATCACGCCTGTAACCCCGAAGGGGTAGGCAGCGGTATATTACACACTCACGGTTCGCCAGCTATGTTAAGTCCCACGTAATAGGTGACGAGCATATTGCCGTCTACCGGGCACATTTCTAAACTCCGGACTGCTCCTGAGAATTTTGCTTTTTACGAAAATGCTCAGTAACATTACCCGACCCGGGGATGGAACTCATGACCTCATGATCAGCAGCCGCATACACTACCGCTGCGCCACTGAGGCAGTTGACTCTAGATATAAAACGGACTCAAATTACATCCAGACTCGGAACAGATAATACTTTCTAACATTTACGTGAATTTTGCACATTTTGAAATAAAACGGTTTCCCCACCCGTTGAAACAACATATCAGCTTTGGACGCCTACCATCTAAGTCCACCCGTGATCATGAATGCTGTAAAGTATTTGAAAAAGTCAAGTAAACGCGATAGATTCCGTAAACGTAGTTTTATTTGGCACAATACCCACCAGAATGGGTTATTGTTATTTCTTCTTGTTATTTTTTAGTATTAGTTCTTTTTAGGAATGTCTCTTTGCAGGAGTCAGGTTTGTAGGTCGGAATATAAGTTCATACATCTTTATAAGACCTTTGAGACTGTCGTAGTGGTCTGAGACCCTGGTATTCCCAAGTTCTTGACTGGTGGTTAAAACTTAAATGCTGTCGTTGGCAGACGAACCAGCGGTGGTGCTGATGGTAAATGGTTACAATTTCTCAAAGTAAATTTTTTATTGAAGGTTCTAATATACGCTCAAGAAAGCTGTGGTTTTATAGAAAAATAATTTTGCCACCACATGCATAAGTACTATCCTTAAGAGCGTTTTTTAAGATTTATAGATCCACGCAACAGCAATCATTATCGAATCCCTATTTGAAGGCCTTATGCTGTAAGGATGTGAAGTAGAAATTGACTACTAAAAGTTCCCTCTACGATAGCTTAGTGTTTGTGTTCTACACAGAAAAAAATCTAAAAAGTGAAAAGTTCGACTCTCATCTGTTATAAGTAGTATTTTTTTATTCTCAACATAATTCGTTCTTCTCATAACTCACTGGTCTCATTAAGAAAAAATATAGCTAACTATTTATAATATCTTTTATAGTCATATTACAAGGTAATAAGGTTTGTTTTACTGATTATTATCATCCCGGAAACAAATCTGTTGATATAAATTGTATGGTGGACGAACGTGATCTTCTCGTTATTGTCATAAATGTAATGTATTGTGTAAACACAATGGACCCCTTTATATGCGACGACATGGGGCCGACACGACGCAAATTACTTATTATATTTTTATTAATTACTAGCTTCTGCACGTGACTTCGTGTGCGTTGACTTAAAATTTGGTCCATAGAGTCGTTTAGCCAACTCCTTATCACGGTTCAAATATTCTATGTTTTTATTCATGCCATTACTAAATTTCGTACAAATCCCTTTAGTCGTTAGGTAATTTGCGTAATATAGCTACTATACGGGAACAATTTCTTTTCGTTATAGAAAGTATCCAAAATTCTATAAGGTAATCCAGCGTCTTATCTACCAAATCAATATCTTCCTACCGAATTTCATCGTTTAGATGTGATTGACATACCTGCGTTTGATCTCTCGCTGATCCGCTCGTATGTGAGGGAACAGAGCGCTCTTAAAATATCTAATGCGTATATGGCTAGTGTCTGTTGACACAGGCCGCCATGACGGAGACCGCTGAGGCTGGCACTTCCCCGATCGATCCGGCACATTCATACTGGAACCATCCAGCCATCCATCAGCCTTTTAAAGTCCACTGCTGGACATAGGCCTCCCCAAGAATGGGGGATAGTGCCGTAATCACCACGCTTGGCAGACTGGCGATCGTAGTGGATGTTGTTAATACTCGAAAGAGTGCTGCTGCCCACTCCCTCGGTATTCCTCAGTCGGCTTTTACGACTCCCATGGGTGGAGAGGGGTGGGACAATTCTAAAGCCGGCCCACACGGCCTACTGGAACCAGCATGATCCAACTAGATTATTATTGAAAATATCGTACAGTTTAAAAAAATTTCGCGAGTATGATGGAAAACATGTTTCTTGGAAATCTGCGTATCTTATTATTATGTATTAAGTTATTATTGAGTATTGTCAACTTATACTGCCATAATGGTGACGACGTTTTGATTCAAGGTCACCACTTCGTTCTAAGATATTGTTTAAAGGCAATATTCTGCTCTAAGTAATAATTACTGACTTCACAAATGTAAAAGCCACGAAATCACCCTGTTAGGTTACAACATTGTAGATAAATTGGTTTACCCAACTTGAAATTAAGCGGTCTTAAGCTAGGAAATGTGAATGTGGAAAAATAGAACTTTTAGTGCGAGCGAGAATCAACCCTGCGTCCCTTCCAATCCGGGAAAGTGCTCTAAGCCGGTGAGCTATCGCACTGACCTTCGGTCATACCCAATCTCCACATCACATTTGTCTTTACGACCCACGCCACCTATCGGATGCATTGACATGCATTAATCCAATATAGTAAGTTTAATTTTGCAATTAAAATTCATACTATTTGATGGCGTGATTTTTTAAACATTTTGATCTGTATTTTAGCACTTGACATGCTCATCTACTTTAAATTACAAATTATTTGTGAACGTGAAAAAATACTACTTCAATATTTTTTTATAAATAAATATTCACGGACATTTTTTACACAACGTCCTCTGGTCCCAAACTAAGCTTAACCCTTGTGCTATGGGTACCAGATTACGGATATAATACATATACTACTTTTTTTGTAAATACATACATAATTGATAGAAAACACCCAAATGTAGTACACCACAGCTCCGTCGCAGCCAAGGTATTTTTAGGTTATATCTCAGGTTCCTGTACACTTTATGGGATACAATGTATACTAGATTTTAAGTCTAATCAAAAGCTATGAAATAAAAAAAATATCTAAATCCGGTCAGTAGTTTTTGCTTACTACGCAAAGAAACAAACACACAAAAATCTAAAATAAAATTGTTTTGTATTCAGACACGCCTTTATAGCCTAATACAGTCATTTCTTTTTTTCGAATATCTTAAAAGGGCCTTACTGATTGATAAACGTTATCTCCCTCTGAATAGTTATTCAGTATTTTGTCTTTGTCACTAATATGACAATTTGACGTTGAAAGAAAGGAACAAAACACTGATTTACTATTCGTAGCTTAAACTACGTTATACTATATTTGTGGCTTAAACAATTTTTATTAGTAAGGGGGTATTATAGATTATAGCTTCATAATAGTTAGGATATTGTTATATTTGGCACATTTTAAACATTTGCATTCATAATATACCATTTCGTGACGTGGGGCCTGCGGGCGTATACTTAACTTTATTAAATCTTTATTAAATTTCCATGCAGTTCACTTCTCGACTCAGTTGAAATTCGTATTCTGACATCAAACGCTGAATTACTAAGGGCAGATTCGACCAAACAAGAATACATTTTATTCCTAGAATAAATCGCTACTTACGCGAGAATAAATCAATTTTACATTTTACTAACAACAATTCGAAGAATAGCGAGCCTATTTGGGAATAGTCACTATACCACCGATAAGCATCGAATAAGGAGTTAATCCAAGAATAAAAAAAATGGCGTCATCTTTTTTGTGCTGTCATTTTTCGAAACGAATATCGGTTTCGGGCGCGTGACAGCTACTTTCTCACGCTTTAATACGACAAATAAGAGTTGAGATGAGTTAAGCTATACACTGTCCCGTTTGTAGAACAATTTCTTTTTGCTGGGTATTACATTCACTTCGCTATTCGCGAACATCTATTCCAAGTATAAGCGATACGTCAGATGGCGTGGAAAAACGACTGTTGATTATCTAAGAGAATAAAATCGTGGAATAGATTATTCTCGGTATAGTTATTCTTGTATATATTCGAGTTTGGTCGAATCCACTCTAAATGGTTTATAAACAGCAAAACGTTATGTCAAATACGTCAAATGTGAGTTCGTAATATGGTTAAATCCAGTCAATATTCGTTCTGCAACCACGTGAACACAGGCTGGCTGGATTAGAAATTGCAAGGCAGTTTTCACTTTACGGCGTAAACTGTCTGGAAGTAAGAGCTTTTAATAAGCCTTCTGGTAAAAAATCAGATGGCCTCTTTTTTAAGATAAGTTCTCGAATGGCGATAAACTCTCCAGATTAGAAAGATAAACGACTGACGCAGCAAATTCATTTCTTCTGAGCACATTTGATGTATGATAGATGATATAGATACGCGTGTAAATAGGTATTATATTTTGTTTAAAAAAAAATTGGTCATTAACACTTTCTTGTAAGTAACAAACCAAAACTAATTAAAAATAATTATCTAATAGTTCGATGATACAATTTATAAGTTACTTAGTTTTCACTTCTATCGGAGCGTTCGGTGACGATGACGCGAGTTCCATCAACGCGCCTAAAGAAGTTTTCACTTCAATAATTAGACAGAAATCAAGAAATGCATAGATACAATAATGTTCAAGGTAGAGCCATGGTCGCATGTTTATAATAAACTAGTCTTTGCCCGCGGCTTCGCCGCACCCAAAAGCTAGGTTTTATCTCAGGTTCTCGATATAGTAGCGGGATGAAATGTATACCAGTTGTTAAGTCTAATCAAGAGCTACCACATAAAAAAGTTGAATCAAAATCGGTTTAGTAGGAAGTAGTATCATAGATACAAACATACATACATAGACTGCTAAAATCATAACCCTTCCTTTAGGCTTGGTCGTGGTCGGATAAAAAAACAAAAGCCCATTTTCGCGGGGGACTTTACAAACATACAATGGACTGACGTAAAATACACCCAGACTCAGAACAACACCTATTTGTGGATCACACAGAGTTGTCTTGTGTGGGAATCGAACCCACAACACTCGACATAGGTATTTACACCCACTATTCCGTCTGTGCAATCTGTCAGGTAAATCTGTTTACTCAGGAAGTTTTCTCACCGAGCAGTTATAGTATGCGAAACGCATTTTACTACTATTTATCATCACGCCATTTCCCTTGAGGGGTAGGCAGAGAGAACAGAGTACCAAAAGGCTCTATTCTTGCATACATCTCTCACTTCTTCAACATTTATAATCCTCTTCATACACGCTCGCCGGTTTCGGAGACTGATGACTCCACATTTCTTCAATACATGAGCGATGTGGTCTAGGTAGGTGAGTCTCGGTCTCCCCCTGTACCTACATCCTTCCACTTTCGCATTGTATATCATCTTAACCAATCACTCGTCCGGCATTATTTACACATGTCCGAACCGTCGGAGCATTCCTTTTCGCTACAACTTTTCCTTCTTTAAACAAGGTTTGAGAAGAGCACTTTACTCACTATAGACAGCGACCTGGCTGTGCCCTTGGTGTTCCTAAAGTCCATGAGCGACGGTTACCACTTACCATCTGCCACCGTTAACAATATAAAAAGAACTCAGAGATGCTTGCAGCAATAAAGTCTGGATCACCCTTTTGGATCGAAGTAAATACTCTCGTGCTCTGTGATCTGTCGTGGTCTGTGATTATTACATTCCACAAATACCACCAGATACCGACATGATGAACTTCTCATAGTCTTAACGATGTAGCTTAATGTAATGGTACTCATTAGAAACTAATAAGATCGTTTTTGACATGACTCATTGCGTCTACTGATTGGTTCCACAGAAACCGCTGCAGATTTCGAGGCCATATATATTTTTTTTGTTTAGGCGGGAAAAAATGTACCTTAATAAACGCACACCCCTTCGTTCGGGGCAACGAACAGGGGGTAGTGTGGGGCTGGCTCTCACCCACTAAAGAAACCCGCCGTGTGCCGTCACTTCGCCTTTACTGGCGGGCCACCGGAACCATATTACATTCCTTCAGTGGTCGCGGGATTCGAACCTGCATCCCTTCCAATCCGGGGAAGTGCTCTAGACCGCTAAGCCATTGCATTGACCGACGGCTGTTCCCAATTTCCACATCACATTTATCTTTACGACCCACGCCACTTTTCGGATGCATTTATGTGCATTAATCTAATTATAGTAAGTTTAATTTTGCAATTAAAATTCATACTATTTGACGACGCGATTTTTTAAACATTTAGATCTGTATTTTAGCACTTGACATGCTCAGCTATTTTAAAGAACAAATTGTTTGTGAATGTAGAAAAAGAGAAGTTTTACTGCGAGCGGAATTCGAACCTGCGTCTGCGCCTGTGCTTCTTTAAAGTAGCTGAGCACGTCAATTGCTAAAATACAGATCAAAATGTACATTAAAGCTCTTCAATAATAAAAAAAACTAAACAAAAACGATAGCAGTGATAGTCTAGTGGTAAAACCGAGAACTGTAAAGACAGTGGTATCGATTTCGACGATCCCCAGTCCAAGGTTCAGACCTCGTACGGCATACACCTCTGATTTTTCGAGATTTTCCGAAATTACGTATGTATTTGTTTACAATTTATCATAGCTCGGTGAAGGAAAACGTCATGAAAAAATCTGCATGCCTTTTTTTTAAACGCGGGAGAAAAATGTTCCTAACCGCACACCCCGTCGTTCGGGGCAACGAACAGGGTAGTGTGGAGCCCTCACCCACTAAAGAAACCCGCCGTGTGCCGTCTCTCCGCCTTTATTGGCATGCCTGAGAGATTTTCTCAACGGCTTGTGAAGTCTGCCAAGTCGCACTGGGCCAGCATGGTGGACTATGGCCTAATCCCTGTCACCATGAGAAAAAATACAAAAAAAGAAGGGGGTATTGAAATGGTACTGAACTATTTTGCCTTTATCTATATAACTAGTCGACCCGTGCGGAATTCCGCATCCATCATTTTCTTTGAAATAAATTCGTAATAAGTTCGTCATAACTATTCTGCCGTTTAGCTATTTATGTGGAAGAAAAAGTTATATTTTACCTATGAGCTCTGCTATTTTTCATGAAAGGAATAATGTACTTATTACTTTTACGATTTTTTTTTGTTAATACGGAATATTACTTAAGCGTTTTTATTTATAATTTGGGAGAGCAAGGCATCAATAAATTATTTATGATTGTACTGAAAGAACAAACAAACCTAGCATCACGCCTGTTTTCCCCGAAGGGGTAGGCAGAGGTGTATTACACACCCACGACTCGCCAGCTATGTTTAAGTCCCATGTAATAGGGGGCGAGCCTATTGACGTCTACCGGGCACATTTCCAAACTCCGGGCTGCTACTGATTTTTTTATTTTTTTATTTTTTACGAAAAATCTCGGGCAGTGTGCCCGACCCGAGGATCAAACCCGAGACCTCATGATCAGCAGTAGTCGCTTACACTACCGCTGCACCACAGAGGCAGTCTTTTCTACTGAAAGAAAATTATAGTAATATTTAAGATCATTTAGGAAATTACTCTTCATTATTAATTAATGCTAATTCATTAATCACAAAATCTTATAATATTACCTGTAGAGTCTATAGACTAGCGTTTATCAGTGACTTCGTCTGCGAGGGCATAAGAATTTGGTGATGAGAATAACGCAAAATTGTGTGTGTGTGTGTTTGATTAAACAATTGATAATAAGTACTAACGCAATACCTTTTTTTTGTTAAGGCGGGAAAAAATGTACGTAACCGCACACCCCGTCGTTCGGGGCAATGAATAGGAGTGTGGGGCCCTCACCCACTAAATAAACCCGCGGTGTGCCGTCTCTCCGCCTGTATTGGCGGACCACTGGAACTGTGTTGCACTTACTTCAGTGGTCCGCAGGCAACTAGCGCTTTACCTGCGGCCCATTTTGATTTAATTTGCGAAAAATCCTTTCCTTGTGCTCGCCCACAGAGTATCAAAGACACCCAAAAATTAATGTTGCGGCTATTTAGGAGTCTGTGAACACAAAACATTTTTTTTAGATTTTTTGTCTTCTTGTATGTTCGGGCATCACGCGAAAACTACTAAACTGAATTTGATGAAACTTGTCTGTATGATAACTCTTGATTAGAATTAAATATTGGTATACATTTTATAACGCTACTATATCGGGGACCTGAGATATAACCTGATAACTAGGTTAAGGCATCACAGACAAAGGCTAGTAATCGAAAATTCTGACAAAAATTGATAACAATCTGCAAACTTCATTTTTGCGACAAAAAGTATTTATGAGTTAATCCAGGTTATAAACTATCTGTGTGCCCAAAATTCATCCGAATCTGTTCAACCATTTTCCCATTATTGAGTAACATACAGCCTAAAATATACATATATATGTATAATGTTAGTAGTATGACTAAATACTTATTTACTTTCACTCAAAAATCCACGCTGATTCATTAATGAATGTTAAGTAATTCTATTGTGTTAATTAATTCGTAATTAATTTAATTATAAACAGAGGTAACTTAATTATTATGTATTTAGTTAATGCAACATAATGTTTCACCTACTCTCAATTTACGCAATTGTGTTAAGAATATTTGATGTTTGTTAATAATAATAAAAAATAATTATGAATTACGCAACTGTTTTGCAACTAAAATTAAAGAATTTTTGGTTTATTTTCGTGATATTTCTAGTGGAATTGGACTAAATTTGACAATGGAATTTCAAGGACGCGTCACGTTTAGGCTCATTTAATTCTTCGTATTTACATAATGTACATCGAAAAATTATGCCGTGTGGGGCCGGCTTTAGAATTTTCCCACCCTTCTCCACCCATGGAAGTCGTAAGAGCCGACTGAGGGAATACCGGAGGAGTGGGCAGCAGCACTCCTTCGAGTATTAACAACATCCACTGTGATCGCCAACCCGCCTGCCAAGCGTGGCGATTACGGCACTATCCCCCATTGGATGGATGGATGACATCGAAAAATGTATGGCGACCGATGCGTTTTTTGTGAAACTATCAGAAAACATATATGACGTTATCACGTAAAATTATCTATCTATCTTTACAGACAACTACATAGTTGTTTATTTGGTAGGTTCCACTTCAGAGGGGACCACCATTTAAAATTTATCGAGATAGATGGAGCAGCTTTTTAAAAAAATTAACAAATATCTAAAAATTTGTATACTTCGATGATATTTTTTCGTTTACTTTGAAACCTCTCTGCCTTTTTCTCATACGAGATGCACCCAAGGAAGGCCTCCCCATCATGTACCACCTATTCTATTAACATAGTTTTTGGCACCGATAAGTTTACTTATATAATAACGTTAACATCGTATTTGAGGTCTCTAATAGCACTATGCCCGCCTAAAAAAAAAAATGTCTACTAGCACGGAAATCTTAATATGTGAATTATTACTTTTTTTTTCTTTTGAAGGCGGTTCTTTTTATTTAAAAATTATTTATGACCCACTTCAACGTTACCGAGGACCGATGAAAATAATTAAAAAGTTTGTCCCTTGGTTTTTTTTTAATTACAAACCGATACTATCGTCATACCATACGATAACATAAGAGTTTGTTAAGTAGAAGTACCTAATAGTTTCTGATATTTACGCGAATGTTACACATTTTGAAATAAAACTACGTTTACGGAATCTATCGCGTTTACTTGATTTTTATACTATCCCGACGTTTCGAATACTTTACAGCATTCATGATCACCGGTGGACTTAGATGGTAGACGTCCAAGGCTGATATGATAGAAGTACCTACTTTTGATGATGTTGTATGACTAAAAAACCAGAAAATATATTGTAAACATAGCATCACGCCTGTATTCCCCGAAGGGGTAGGCAGAGGTGAATTACACACCCACGGTTCGCCAGTTAAGTTTAAGTCCCACGTAATACGGGGCGAGCCTATTGCCGTCTACCGGGCACATTTCCAAACTCCACGCTGCTATTGAGAATTTTTATTTTAATGAAAAAGTTCATTAGCACATCATGATCAGCAGTCGCTCACATTACCGCTGCACCACAAAGGCAGTTTTAAGTTGTGGTATTTAAAAAAAAAAGGAATTCAAAAGTTGAAAATACTATTATAATAAATCTTATATGTATAATGATTATTTCTCTAGCCTGTTTTCCTGTCGATTCACGAGATCTTCCTTATTCCTTTATCAAATTCCACGATTTGCCCGTCATTTTAAAGTTTACTAGCTGATCCGGCAAACGTTGTTTTGCCGGTAATTTTTTTTTTTGTGGTGAACCACTTATGGCTATGAAAAATACGAGAAGTTTACATCCTATTCTCAGATCTACTTAATATACACACAATATTTCATAGAATCGGTCTAGCTGTTTCGGAGGAGAATGGCGACACAAACTGTGATACTAGAATTTTATATATTAGGTAGATGTAGCTAATCACGAATAGAGCCATAGTCTAAAAATGTACCGTTTAAATTTCTCTAATAAGAGGCTCTTAATGGATGCGTCGATTATTCGATAGATAACGAATCGGATTCGATAAATATCGAACTGGGGAATTCCAACGTTTTGCAACTATTTAGATATTTTTATATATATTTTTAGCATTTGACATGCTTAGCACTATACATTAAACACAAAGTGAAAAATGTGAAATCGAAAATAACAGGTCAGGAGCAGGATTTGAACCTGCATCTCCTGGATACCGTCTAGATGCTTTGCCAATTCAGCCATCCTGACAATTGCTCCTGACTGCTAATTTCGATAACACATCATACTTAACGTCTTTGGGTGACGCCTGCGCCATCTGTTGGAAGTATTTTCATACATTATACCGACCAGGTAAACTTAATTTTACAATTAAGATTTTTACCTAATAATGACGCAAACCCTATAAATATTTAGATATTTTTATATATATTTTTAGCATTTGACATGCTTAGCACTATACATTAAACACAAAGTGAAAAATGTGAAATTGGCAAAACATCTGGACGGTATCCAGGAGATGCAGGTTCAAATCCTGCTCCTGACTGTTATTTTCGATTTCACATTTTTCACTTTGTGTTTAATGTTTTGCAACTAGTAATAATTATTATATAAAAGCGTCGAGTGCTTCTTAATACACATCTTTCTTAATAAATAATTTGTCAAGCACCTCACCCTCTTTTACAATTGTTATCTATGATAATATAAAGCCGTAACAGAGCTGTGTATGAGTCTGTACATTTAAGATATAATTATCATCACACCATCTTCCTTGCAGGGTAGAAAGAGAGAACAGAGTGCCAAGAGGCTCTATTTTTGCATACATCTCTCGCTTCCTCAACATTCATAATTCTCTTCATACACGCTCGCTGGTTTCGGAGACTCCTGACTCCTCTTTACTTCAATAGATGACCGATTTGGCCTAGGTAGGTGAGTGTCGGTCTCCCCCTGTACCTACATCCTTCCACTTTCGTATTGTATATCTTCGTAACCAATCGCTCGTCCGGCATTCTTTCCACATGTCCGAACCATCGGAGCATTCCCTTTCGCATCTTTACACCAATATATTTAAGAAAAAAATAATATATTAGGCTATTTAGCCGTCTCAGTACATATTTTTTTTAGACTGTTGTCTGTTTGTTTTTTAGAGCTTCATGTAATACTGATTTTGATGAAACTTTTTTGTTAGACAGCTCCTGATTGTCCTTAAAACTGGTAAACATTCCGCTATTATATCGAGAAAGAGATCGTCTGACCAATATATACATCTACAGGTACACGTACATTTGTTCAGAAAAAATCAACATTGGAATCGTACCTAGAGTAGTAGAATCAAACTTAAACAAACCTGTTCAGATGTACTACGTAACAGTAAATGTAGGTCATTTGAAACATTCACTAGTTTCTAGAGTCACCCATTTATAAACTGATTGAATTCTTCGCGAGAGCCTCATAGAACCGTACCAAAAATGCATTTGGCGTAGAGCGTCGCACTTTACAATATATTTATGTTGTAATAACGTCTTATAATTCGATAAACGCCGGCTGCACGCACAAAAAAGTCTCACGTTCCGAAAAATGTATGGTGACCGAAAACATAATATATGACGTTATCACGTAAAATTATCATCCGTAAACAGACTTTACAGACAACCATATAGTTTGTTTATATATAACTTGGGTCTCAAACGTAGCCTATAGACGCTAACGACACCAGAGGCATCACTCGCGCGTCGCCATCTACAAGGAAAGGGATAGGAGTTGGATAGGAAGAATATTATGGAGATGCGTGTCGTGTGGGGCCGGCTTTAGAATTGTCCCACCCCTCTCTACCCACGGGATTCGTAAGAGCCGACTGAGGGAATACCGGGGAAGTGGGCAGCAGCACTTTCTCGAGTATTAACAACATCCACTGCGATCGCCAACCCGCCTGCCAAGCGTGGCGATTACGGCATTATCCCCATGACGGGACCACTCGTTGTGGCGTTCTATTGGAGAGGCCTATGTCCAGCAGTGGACGTTGAAAGGCTGATGGATGGATGGATATGGAGATGATAGATAGGATACTCAGGAGAGGTTAGGGAGGGGTATGGGCCTCCGGCGCTCTCACTCACCATACGAACCACAACGGTAGGAGTGCCTATCGTGGTTTCCCGCTGATCTTTTGTAAGAGGGTGGTGAACTTCGATCGAACCGTCGTATTAATGTCGGGATGAGCAAGGCTCTCTACCACAAATATTTTTTCATCGCAATAATAAGTTCTTGAGATAATATATTATAGGTCTTGATTACGCGACGTAATATTTTTGTGAAAGTGGACATAGAGAGATTTGCTACGAGCAGGATTCGAATCTGCGTCCCTTTTTTTTTTGTTAAGGCGGGAAAATAAGTTTCTTACCGCACACCCCGTCGTTCGGGACAACGAACAGGGTAGTGTGCGGCCTTCACCCACTAAACAAACCCGCCGTGTGCCGTCTCTCCGCCTTTATTGGCGGGCCATCGGAACCATATTACATTCCTTCAGTGGTCGAATCTGCGGCCCTGCATTAAATATATTATCTGTACTCTATACAAATAAAACTAATTGAAGTGTTTGTTTGTAATGTTTAAATAACAGCTTTTTATGTTATGCTTATGATAATATACATTATCCATAACAAGATACTAAGTTTTAAAGATTTTCTCTGTCTTATCATTTTCTATAATCTCCAGAATGACTGGACTGATACGAGAAGTGACTTAGGCTACTTTTGTTTTGGAAACGTCCGTGTGGTGACGGACTAAGAATACAAGTGTCACCACCCCATTCTTTCCCTCGGGTGTCGTATGAGGCGTCTAAGGGAAGTAAGCAATTATCATCCATTGCATGACTGGTGGTAGGGCTGGGTACCAAGTGGAAGTATTCACTTGGTATCGGGCCCGAGAGGGTTGGTACCACCATCTCCCGTGTGACCGGTCATGAAGCACATCGTTGCGTTTTGGCTGTAGCAGGAGATAGCCGTTTATTCTTTCATTTCATATCTGTTGAATGAAATGGTGAGCAGCGGCTTGACAACTATACCGACTCTCGGTATAGTTCAGTCCATGAGCGAAGGTTACCATTTGCCATCAGATGGGCCGTGGCTCGTCTGCCACTACATGCTATAAAAAAAAAACTAATCAGGGTTCCGCTCAAAAAAGAAACGCGTACGAATTGGCTGGTAGTAGCTAGTCAGAGGGCCTATCCAAGTTGCATTCTATGATCGCTAACACTATATAAAACTATTAAAATGTATGGAAATTTGATAGATCTAACGATATCTATAACGCTAAGTTACGTGATTTAACGTTAGAGATGTCAAATTTCCATACATTTTAATAGATTTCTATAGTGTTAGCGATCATAGAATGCAACTTGGCTAGTCCCACGGGATATAGTTACATATCGTTTATTAAGAATCCATCTCAAAAACAGTACACTTTAAGGTGCATACAACAATACATTTGTTTAACAGCACATACCATTGTCCGATATTCTTCAATATTTCCAGCAGGCATCAAGTGTCACAACTTCAGTTGAGGTAACGAGATATGTTATGTAAACACGTCCGCGTCGTTCGTTTCTCGTGATATATCAAGTATATTATTGTATATAATAATTGCGTATATATCTTGCCAAATATTATAAATGCGAGTTTGTGAATATGTTTTGAAATTTGTAAGTGAACAACTAGCTTTGCCCGCGGCTCCGCCGCAGCCTAATTTTCAGGTTATATCTCAGGTTCCCGACATAATAGCGGGATAAAATGTATACCAGATTTTAAGTCTAATTAAAACCTATCAAATAAAAAAATTGTATTAAAATCCAATAAGAAGTTTTTGCGTGACGCGAGAAAAAACAAACAGACAAAATATCTAAAAAAAAAATTGTTTTGTGTTCAGAGTCAGACACGCTACATATATAGCCCTCATATAGTTTTTTTTTCTCAAATATATTAAACGTACAGACAGCTGTTTTACATAGTATATTTTTATTATAAAAATTAAACGTAAATTCTACACTTGTATGTTAAAACTTGTCTTTATAATATCTTTCTTCTCTTTCATGTAACGAAATATGCGTAATTGTGACGCACACACCTAATTATCGTCCAATTGACAATTATCGACTATTATTTTTGTTAAAACGGGAAAAAAATTACCTAACCGCACACCCCCTCGTTCGGGGCAAGGAACAAGGTAGCATCACACCTCACACATTAATGCCCGGTTCCTATTTTCAACGAATCGTCATTGTTAACAGCTACCCATCCGTTAGTTGCAAACTGTCAGTCAATTCACGTACGACTCGTATTTTATAGGAACAGATTATACTTACGCCTGGTAGAATATTCTACCAATCGTAAGTAAATCGATCCGTTTTATTATTATAGGAACCGGGCATAAATAAACCCGCCGTGTGCCGTCTTTCCGCCTGTATTGGTGGACAGCTGGAACTGTGTGACATTACTTCTGCAGTGGTCCACCATCGAAGTGAAGTCTAAGAAATTCATTTCAAATATAAATAACGCTGATTGTGACTAATTCCTTTATCTTCTTCTCTTGCAGGGGTCGTGCTGGCATCAGCAGTCGTGCTACTTCTGTGTGGGATCGTATGTGCCATTTTCTTCGGCTCCTGGGTCCGCATGTTCATAGACCATGTGAGTATCAAAGGCCTATTTCTAATTATGTCCTGCAGTGACCTCGTATGTGGGGGCAAGGTTAAGCAACTTTCGTTCGGCTGTTAGTCAGATGGGTGACTAAAAAGTGACACCTATTTGATAGCTATATAATAGCTGACCTCTTCTGTGCTTTGGAAGGCACGTTCAGCAGTGGTTCCCGGCTATTACATAACATCCTGACTCCGATCTTGTTCTAAGGTCGCAAGTTGTCCCCCCAGTTGGGTTGTTTAGGTCAGATAGTTAGTCGCTCTGTGTTACTGGTGGGCCAGATACAACGGAATAGACAGTATAATAGAAGCATAGCATAGCATCACGCCTCCCGAGGGGGTAGGCAGAGGTGTATTACACACACACGACTCGACAGCTATGTTCAAGTCCCTCGTAATAGGGGGCGAAACTATTGCCGTCTACCAGTCACATTTCCAAACTCCGGGCTACTACTGAGAATTTTTCTTTTTACGAAAAAGCTCAATTCATCCATCCATCAGCCTTTTAACGTCCACTGCTGGACATAGGCCTCCCCAAGAATGAGGGATAGTGCCGTAATTGTCACGCTTGGCAGGCGGGTTGGCGATCGCAGTGGATGCCGCCAACACTCGAAGGAGTGCTGCTTACCCTCCTCCCCTGGTACTCCCTCAGTCGGCTCTTACGACTCCCATGGGTGGAGAGGGGTGGGACAATTCTAAAGCCAGCCCAACACGGCAATAGATCAATAACACTGCCCGATCCGGGGATTGAACCCGAAACCTCATGATCAGTAGTCGCTTACACTACCGCTGCACCACAGACGCAGTTATTATTAGATTTTATGTTAGAAACTGGGATAAAGCTACGAAGTTGACTTGAACATCAAGTCCGGTTAAACTTTGCACTTATCTATGAAATAAAATACATAAAAATCATTTATCGGTACTATTACAAAGCTGTAACAGAGCTGTATCTGTACATCTGTATTAGGCTATGTACTCGTAGTATGTATAGAGACACGCGCCTTTGAACCGAAAATATTTTTGAAGTGAAACTTCTTTAGAATCGTTGTGATTTGAAACTCGATGAAATGAAAATGCACCACGTTAAAGAAACAAACACATAAATGTATAGGATTAACAGTCGGTTGCAGAAAAGTCCATTAAAGTTTAAAGACAACATTAAACGTTAATCTACCATTAGGTAGGTATCGTTGCAGTTCCATTAAATTTAATTATTAAGAGGTCATTTTAAGCTCGGTAAATAATAATAAACCTTACATTTACCCTAATACTCCTGATACTCTATATCCATCTCAATCTCTCGTAGGCTACTTTTCAGAAGTTTCGCCCGTGTGTGAATTGCACACATATTATGGATTTTTTATGTTATTTTTAATCTGTTTGTTTGTTCATATATCACGCAAAAACTACGAAACCGATTATTATGCAATTTTCTTCGGTCGTTTTTTTTTATTGCTAGTGATGGCAGACGAGCCACGGCCAACCTGATGGTAAGTGGTAACCGTCGCTCATGGACTCAGCTACACCGAGAGTATTGTCATGCCGCTGCGCACCATTTCATTCCTCAGATATGAAATGAAAGAATAAACGGCTATCTTCTGCTACAGCCAAAACACACTGACATGCTTCATCACCGGTCACACAGAAGACTGTGGTACTGACCCGTTCTTTGAAGGATTTCCTCGCGTAAATAAGGAGCTTTTTCATAAAATGACCCATGAAATGGCAAAATGGCCCACCACTAAAGGCGGCGAGACGGCACACGGCGGGTTTATTTTATGGGTGAGGGCACCACACTACCCTATTCGTTGCCCCGAACGCCGGGGTGTGCGGTTAGGCACATTTGTTTCCCACCTTATAAAAAAAAACTATGTGGGTGTCTGTAAAGTTCAGGCTGCACAAATGGCGGAGTGGTATAGATACCGCCCTAGTGTTGTAGGTTCGATTCCCACACAGGACAACTCTTTGTGTAATCCACAAATGGTTGTTCTGAGCCTGGGCGTACTTTGTGTCCGTGAAATTGTATGTTTGTAAAGTCCTCCGCTATACAAGGATTATTCCTTAGTGCAGGGTGTGTGCAGTCTTGACCACTGAAGCAATGTAACATAGTTCCAGTGGCCCGCCAATAAAGGCGGGGAGACGGTACACGGTGGGTTTATTCGGTGGTGGTAGCCCCACACTACTCGGTTCGGTGCTCCGAACGACGGGGTGTGCGGCTAGGTACATTTTTCCCGCCTCTTCAAAAAAAAGGTGTAGTCTTATTAAAAAACGAATACGTTTTTGCTTTGATCATCAATACTAACAAGATACAATGTCCCGAACAAAATCAAGAATACGTCTGTTTACTAACGAACTGAGGCAAAGGTTTTAAAATTGTTTTTAGTTCAACGTAATTACAATCATGGCACTTAGTAATAAAGTCACAAATCTTTAAAAATCTTACATTAATTTACGATCATTCGTCACAAAAAACGAGCAAATCAATCATTTACTACTGCCACTTAAAAGTGAAAAGACAAATAACATTTACTGTGAAATCAAGCTTAAATAGCAACAAATAAAGTACTTTTTTAACTAAACAAAATAAGAGCTCACTTCTCAAGTACGCTCTTATTTACCGAGACGTATTTTTCTGAATCTATTGTATTTTGGATCGAAGCGTTTTTGCGTCAATTTATAACACGAATCCAAGCATTGACAAAATATTGGACATTTATAATATTAGTAGAATTTCAACATTATACTATAATATTTAATGATTAATTATAATTTGTAACAAAAACTCGAAAAACATTAACACGTATCTCGTTTTTTTTCAAGACAATAAAAACAATCGTGATTGTTTACATTTGAAACAGTGTTATGTCGTAAGATAAATTAGCATGATGATGCGATAATATAAAATAATGGTTATACGAATAATCGTTAAAAATAACCGAGTAATTGATCTTTACGATTACGTAAGTGACGCGCTAATGACATTACCAAATTATTTGTCTTCTCTCTACACCCACGGGAGTCGTAAGAGCCGACTGAGGGACAGCGGGGGAGTGGGCAGCGGCACTCCTTCGAGTATTAACAACATCCACTGCGATCGCCGACCCGCCTGCCAAACGTGGCGATTACGGCACTATCCCCCCATTCTTGGGGAGGCCTATGTCCAGCAGTGGATGTTAAAAGGCTGACGGAAGGATGGATGATTTCTTCTCTTCTTAAATTTCTTGGAATAATTTTGACACAAAAATGTGAAATCGAATATAACAGTAACGAGCAGGATTTGAACCTGCAACTCCTGGAATACCGTCGTAACTATTATTTTCACATTTTGCCTAAGCATATCAAATGCTAAACAAATATATGAAAATATCAAAATATTCTTTGAATAGTCCTAACTATTATAAAACTGTAACAGAGCTGTGTCTGTACATTTAAGATATTTGAGAAACAATTACTGTATTGGGCTATATAGGCGTGTCTAAACACAAAACAATTTTGTTTGCCTGTTTGTCGGTTTATCTGTTTGTTCGTTCGCTCATCACGCAAAATCTACTGAACGGATTTTGATGCAACTTCCCCGGATTGAAAGGGACGCAGGTTCGATTCCCGCGTGCTGTAAACTTCTTTGTTCACATTTCACAAAGAATTTGTAATTTAAAGTAGCTGAGCATGTCAAATTCTAAAATACAGATCAAAATGATTAAAAATAGATAAAACGGTTGATCATCATCAAGTCAGATGCAAATCGCTATAATCCTAAGCTGCGTTACCAAATGGAACGGCAAGGAATCCGGTCAAGGTCTGAAAGCGAACGCGACTCTCACGACGTTACGACACAGAAACAATAGTAACGTCTTACCTCGCACTGTACAGTTAATAACGTGATATATTTGGACGCCACTGTGCTGTAGTAGTTGTGTATGTGACTACGGACCATAAGATCTCGGGTACGAATCCCGACTCCAACAAAAAGTTATCAAGTTTTAACAAAAAGTTTTTTTTTTTATTGCTAACGGTGGCAGACGAGCAGAGCTGATAATAAGTGGTAACCGCCGCTCATGGACTCAACTATACCGAGAGTACTGTCAAGCCGCTGCTCACCATTTCATTTCACAAATAAGAAATGAACGAAATAAAAAAATTAACTACTCCCACATGTTACTGCACTTGTACTACCACCAGTGATGTAATGGGTGATAATTGCTTACTTCCCTTGGTCGCCTCGTACGTTACCGCGGGAAAGAATGGCGTGGTGACACTTGTATTCTTAGTCCGACACCACACGGACAAAATCGGAAATAACAGTCACGAGCAGGATTTGAACTGGCGTCTGCACCTTTGGCAACAATTCAACCATCGTGACAATTGCTCGGGACTGTAAAATTCGATAACAAATTTATTATTAATATCTTGGGTGACTCGTAGTCCTAAGCAATTGTCATCCATCCATCCATCCATCAGCCTTTTAACGTCCACTGCTGGACATAGGCCTCCCCAAAATGGGAGATAATGCCGTAATCGCCACGCTTGGCAGGCGGGTTGACGATCGCAGTGGATGTTGTTAATACACGAGGGAGTGCTGCTGCCCACTCCCCCGGTATTTCCTCAGTCGGCTCTTACGACTCCCGTGGGTAAAGAGGGGTGGGACAATTCTAAAGCCGGCCCCACACTGCTCACGGCTTTTACGGTTTTTATTGGATTATCTTTAAAAGAAAACTCAATAATATTTTGATATTTTAGAAGCATTTGACATGCTTAGCCACTCCTACTGTCTACGCTACTTATATGTCCGTGTCGTGACGGACTAAGAATACACGTGTCACCACCCCATTCTTTCCCACGGGTGTTGCATGAGGCGACTAAGGGAAGTAAGCAATTATCATCAATTGCATGACTGATGCTGGGTACTTAGTGGGAGTAATCACTTGGTGTCGGGCCCGAGCGGGTTGGTACCACCATCTCCCGTGTGTCCGGCCATGAAGCACATCGTTGCGTTTCGGCTGTAGCAGGAGATAGCCGTTTATATTTCATTTCATATCTGTGAAATGAATTGGTGAGCAGCGGCTTGAAAATACTCTCGGTATAGTCGAGTTCACGGGCGACAATTACCATTTACCATCAGCTGGACCGTGGCTCGTCTGCCACGTGTATTATAAAAAAATAGCACTATACGGGAAGTACATATTACAATGCATAGCTTCCTGCGTTCAAAAACTTCCTACAATTATATTTGGCTATGTTTTAACGAGAAATGCTCTTGAATTTTCTTTGAACAAAGAACAACTTCATACTTCCTATAGTTGCAAGGCGAATAAAATAATTAAAAATATTATCATTATATTTAATTTGTGCTAATGTTTTTAATCAAATTAACAAAAACAAAGTATTATATTTGCAATATTAACTGCCTCGGTGATGCAGTGGTAGTGTGTGCGACTGCTAATCATGAGGTCTTGGGTTCGATCCCCGGGTTGGGCAGTGTTATTGTAATTTTTCCTAAAACAAAAATTCTCAGTAGCAGCCCGGAGTTTGAAAATGTGCCCTGTAGACGTCAATAGGCTCGCCCCCTATTACGTGGGACTTAAACATAGCTGGCGAGTCGTGGGTGTGTAATACACCTCTGCCTACCCCTTCGGGGAATACAGGCGTGACGCTATGTATATTATGTTTGTTTGTATTATTTTAGCATTTGGCAAAAATAAAAACTCACAAAGTTATGTCGAGGATTGCGCTATATATATATTATATATAAAAATCAATTGCTGTTCGTTAGTCTCGCTAAAACTCAAAACTGGCTTGACCGATTTGAATAATTGTTGTTTTGTTTTGTTCGCTCTTAAACAGGGGTGTTTTTGGGGGGTACCCCATAAAAAAGTAGGAAAATATGGGTATTTTGCTAACAGACGACAAAATGACAGCTACTGTCATTCTTTCTAATTCATTGGATTTGAATTATAGTCGTAAAAATATAATAGGCCCGTTTTGAAGTTTGTAATCGCGACATGACTAGTGATTAACCATACGACTCGGTACTCGATACTCATGATAAATCGATTCAAGGTTGTATGAGTATTTGATCGATTTGATTATGTATTTTGCCGTATGGGGCCGGCTTTAGAATTGTCCCACCCCTCTCCACCCATGGGAGTCGTAAGAGCCGACTGAGGGAATACCGAGGGAGTGGGCAGCAGCACTCCTTCAAGTATTAACAACATCTACTGCAATCGCCAACCCGCCTGCCAAGCGTGGCGATTACGGCACTATCCCCCATTCTTGGGGAGGCCCTTGTCCAGCAGTGGACTTTAAAAGACTGATGGATGGATGGATGGAAGTAGCCATATTTAGTATTTTTTTCTTTCAAATATCTTAAATGTACTGACAAAGCTCTGTTACAGCTTTATAATATTACAGAGCAATTGCGAAAATTAAGTTTCCTAGAACACATACAGCGTAAAATAGAAAAATGGTAACAGTTCCAACGGATAACTGCTGATGAACTGAGCTATTGTAACATTTGCTCGGGATTATCAATTCCCATGATACATTCCTTCTTAATGTCTGGTGCGTCAACATTTAATTTAATTTCATAATTTGTCATTAAGCGTGTTACGTGGCGGGGGCGTTACTTACCATCAGGTAGACCTATATATTGACAACTTCCTTCTGGTATCCAGGAGCTGGTGCTGCGCCAAGGTTCGATGACATTCGAGTGGTGGGCCCACCCCCCGGTACGGCCCTTCGTCAAAGTCTACGTGTACAATGTGACGAACGCTGATGAGTTCCTCAACAACGGCTCCAAGCCGATCCTCGATGAGCTGGGGCCTTACGTGTACTCGTAAGTATTGTCTTGTCCTTCTTATAACTTAAAGAACAAATTATTTGTGAAAATATGGAAAAAAATTACTGCGAGCTGGATTAGAACCTGCGCCCCTTCCAATCCGGGGAAGTTCTCTTATGTGATGTGGAGATTGGGTATGGCCGTCTGTCACTGCGATAGTTTAGCAGTCTGGAGCACTTCCGGTACTGTTACCGTTGTTTTTCGTATGGTGAGGGAAAGCAACATCATGAACCCCCTTTCTATCCTCTCCACCTGTTATCCCTTTCCTCGGAGATGGCGACGCGCAAAACTGTCGCAATGTCTTCCGACAACACTGTCAATTAAAATTTAGGTATTGTTATTGAAAATGGGCATATTCTTTAAGTTACATGGGAATTGAAATACTTTGAGAAGTTCGTAGCCTGGTTGTGCACTTACAGTTCGAATGATCAAGGTTAAGCAACTTCCGCCCGGCCGGCAATCAGATGGGTGACCAAAAAGTGACCCTTATTTATGGACGCCTGATCTCCGTACTTTGGAAGCCACGCTAAGCAGTGTGTCCCCGCTAGCTACTTACATCCCGACAGTCGTTTACAGGCTGTCAGTTCTGAATAAAAAAAATGAGATCAGCTAAAATCGAAACCAACGAAGTTTAAGGTGGACTCAGGCTTACCACCTATACCCTTGAAGTAATGTCTTCCAGTGGTCTGCTAGTACAAGCGGAGAGACGGCACACCGTTTTTATTTAGTGGGCGAGGGTACCCTGTTCGTTGCCCCGAACAACGGGGTGTGCAGTCAGGAACATTATTTCCACCTTAAAACAAGACTTGCCACTTAGACGCTAAACCAAACTCAACGAATTTTTCTTTAAAGACGACAACTGTTGTATCGCGGTTTACTTTATAAATATCACAAAGAGAGTTGTCCTGTATGGGAATGGCACAAAAAACACTCGGGCGGGAGGCCGATATCTTAATCACTCCATCTGTGCAGTGTAAAATAAACTCAGGCTTTACCATCAGGTTAAGACGACCTATAGATTTTTTAAAGCAAATACTTCTTTACGCACGCTTGACTTGAGGAGTAAGCTGGTGAATGCGTGACGTGAGCGTTACGAAAAGTGTGATCGGTCGAGGCGAACGGAAGATGAGAGGGAGATATAAGTTAGTGAAGATAGAAAGAGAGAGAGTTACGTTTCGTATATTTCTGTAGGGCACACATTTTCTTTCTCTCGTTCTCATTATTAATAGATATACATTTTGATCTATATTTTAGGACTTGACGTGTTTCTACTATTAAAGTACAAATTATTATTTGTGAATGTAATAGTATGAAATTTAATTGCAAAATTAAACTTACTATATTGGATTAATGCATGTAAATGCGTTCCAATAGATGGCGTTGGTTGTTAAGATAAATGTGATGAGGACATTGGGTATGACCGCAAGGGAGTACGATAGCTCAGTGAATTAGAACACTTCCCGGGAAAGGAAGGGTAGCAACGCAGGTTCGATTCCCGCTCGTACTAAAGCTCTTTTTCCTCATTCAAAAATAATAATTTATACTTTAGATATTAACATTATTAATAATATATATATTTATTGTTAAGTTTTACTTCAGTCGTGTGGTCTAAAGCGCACTCGTTTTTTTTTTTAGTTTGTGAATTAACCGTGTGGTAAATGGTATCTTCCACAGTGAGGAGTGGGAGAAGGTAAACATTACGGACAACGAGAACGGCACGCTGTCCTTCCACTACAAAAGGACGTACACCTTCCAGCCGGAGCTGAGTAAGGGTCTAGATGACGACGCGGTGGTCGTGCCAAATATACCCATGTTGGTAAGTGGTATTTTCATTTTAAAAATTGTTACTTTAAAAAAAAATAAACTACATGTTTGTCTGCAAAGTTGGTTTACGGGCGATAATTTTACGTGATAACGTCATATGTTTTCTGACAGTTTCGTAAGCAATGCATCGGTCGCCATACATTTTTCGGAACGTGACACTTTTTCGTGTGTGCAGCCGGCGTTCATCGATTTATAAGACGTTATCACTTAAAAAAAGACAACACCCTGCACTAAGGAATAATCCTTGTATCGCGGGGGACTTTACAAACATACAATTTAACAGATACAAAGTACACCCACACTCAGAACAACCATTTGTGGATCACACAAAGAGTTGTCCTGTGTGGGTATCGAACCCACAACACTCGGGCGGGAGGCCGGTATCTAAACTCCGCTTCTGTGCAGTCAAGTCTCAGTAAGTCTTTGCTAGATTATTGACAGTGATAGCTCAACAGGAAGACCAAGGGCTGCGAAGACAGAGCTCGACCCCCTAGGCTAGACCTCGTACGCCACATGCGTCAGACATTTCGCGAATTTTCGAAATTAAGTGTGCATTTGTTTACAATTTTTTGTGGCAGACGTGCCACGGCCCATCTGATGGTAATAATGAAAGAATAAACGGCTATCTCCTGCTACAGCCAAAACGCAACGATGTAATTCATGGCCGGTCACACGGGAGATGGTGGTACCAACTGAGTACTCCCACTTGGTACCCAGCCCTACCACCAGTCATGCAATGGATGATAATTTGCTTACTTCACTTTTTATCACTGCTCGTGAGGAAACCTGCATGCGTAAGAGATTATCTCGAAGTCTTGTGAAGTCTGCCAACCCGCACTGGGGAATCGTAGACTATGGTGTCTCACCATGAGCAGAGACCTGTGCCGAATAGTGGGAGAGAAAAGGGATTGGAAAAAAAACCCACATTAAATATTCTTTCTGTTGCGTCGAGACCCCTTGTTATATGTATATTAATTAACAATTTCTAACCCTTTTTTGAGCTTTCTGGAACTGAACTGCAAGTAAGTAAAAGTACCTTTAAACCACTTACAACAAATTTGAAAAGCCCTAGGTCCCCTAACTTCCCCCTTGACTTCATCACCAACCTTCACCACCAACTCTCGTACCCACGTATTCACTCTAGGAGTTGTTTAAAATAACTTGTTGTACTTTAAGTCTAATTAAGAGCTATCATTAAAAATAAGTTTCATCAAAATCCGTTCAGTAGTTTTTGCGTGATGCCTGAACGAACAAACAGACAAATAGACAAAAATCTAAAAATAATTGTTTTGTGATCGGAGACGCCTAAATAGCTTAATGTTGTAATGTTTTTCTTAAATATCTTAAATGTACAGACATAGTTCTGTTATAGCTTTATAATAGTTAGCTACGAACATTCTCGATCAAGAGGTCCTCCAGCTTTTAAAATAACAAAATCAAAATCCGTTCAGCTATTTGTAAGATATGATGCTACAGACAGACACACAGGTATAGTAGTCACAACAGATCTTTGCGTCTCTGAAGTTAGGCACAGAGCAAGAAGTGAGGATTGTGCCGGAAGCATACAATTAGTGCTGACCAATTCAAATGTTATTACTCGATTAACAAAACAATCGAATGAGATCATTATGTTTTCATATCTAAATGTTTATGTTCTTATTTTTAGATTCAATAAAAAGTATAAAAGCTATTTAAGTGAATAAGCTTTAATCTAGATATAGAAGAGCGTCCACGTCTTTTGATACGGTTGATAAATAATATGATTATCGATTACAATTCTTAAATTATATCGAACATTTTTCGATTAATGTAAACTGTAGAAGACGCACATCCCTTGCGACACAAAAATGGCTACTGCGCAGCGTCTTGCAGCCAACTTCAGAGACACAGAGATCCGTTGTGACTACTGTACACACGTTAAATTTATAACACCTCTCCGTTCACGTCCGAGGTTAAAAATATTTATAGCGAAATCGTTGCTACACTAAAACTGTTGACCGTAATATGATTAAGTCATAAATGTTAAGCAACACTACTGCGGTCAAATTGTGGAAGATTGCGTATACTCTGTATTGCAAGAAAATTGACGGAGCGAGTTTATAAGCTATGATAGACTAAGTGATACGGACCAAGAGCTGCAAAGACAGTGGTATTGAGTTCAATCCCCGATCTAGGATAGCATAGCATCACGACAGGCGTGATGCTATGCCTTCTTGAATGGGTAGGCAGAGGTGTATTACACACCCACGATTTGCTATCTATGTTTAAGTCCCACGTAATAGGGGGCGAGCCTATTGCCAGGCGTACATAACTCGCTCAAGGCCCCGAGTTAAATGCCTACCGCTTCGCGTACCGAGCACGGTACAACCGACAGAAGGCTATCGCACGCGCGCCTATGCGCTCGCGCTTGTATTATTGATTAAAATAAAATTATTTACGCCATTTAGGGTATTTCGACAATAAAATTTAATAACCGAAAACTCAGAGCTAAAACTCTAAACGTATATGATCAACAAAAAAAACAACTAATAAAAAAATAATCCGACTTCAAATTAACATTTAAAATGATATAAAAAGTAACCAAATAGAATCTACTAGAAAAATATTTTTTTAAGTTTTATAAACGTCAGCTTTGTTGCTGTCGGTGGAGTCAGGAGTCTCCGTGACCGGCGAGCGGAAACCGGAGAGTGTATGTAGAGAATTATGAGTGTTGAGGAAGCGAGAGATTGTATGCAAGAATAGAGCCTTTTGTCACTCTGTTCTCTCTGCCTTCCCCGCAAGGGAGACAGCGTGATGATAAGTAAGTAAGTAAAATCATCATAGGTGCAACCCTAGCGCATTCGTTGAATGACGCGGTTGCCCGAGGATCATGTGGCGGGAAAAACAATCTCAACTGTATCTGTGTCCATAAGGTACATTTCTTCTCGCTACGAACAATTGGTATTATTATTTAGATTTTGTAGGCTATTATAGATTATAAGGTGCCGCGTAGTACTTATCTTTTTTTTAAAGGCGGGAAAATATATGTTCCTAACCGCACACCCCGTCGTTCGGGGCAACGAACAGGGTAGTGTGGGGCCCTCACCCTCTAAAGAAACCCGCCGTGTGCCGTCTCTCCGCCATTATTGGCGGGCCACTGGAACTATGTCACATTCTTTCGGTGGCGTGTACTATATTTATCCTTATGAAAGAATCCGTCGCCGTCTCACCATCTTCTACGCCTTTAAGACATGCGTCACACAAGATATTAAGAAGGTGTTTGTTATAGAAATTCGCAGTCACGATAGGTGAATTGGCAAAGCATCTGGGACGGTATTTTAGGAGATGCAGGTTCGAATCCTGCTTGTGACTGTTGTTTTCGATTTCACACTTTCGCACTTTTTGTTAATTTATATGGCTAAGCATATCAATTACAAAAAAAATATAAATACATCAAGATATTATATGCCACTCTTATACCCAGTATAGTATTATATGGTAGTCCACAAGCACAAGCCCAACAGTGGACATAATATGGACTATATAGATATTATTTTTTGTATTTATCAACAATAAGGTAAATAAAACGATTACTCGATACGGTTGTGACTTTAAAGAATTCAAAATGGCCGACCCAACGTACGCTGGTTTGAATACAGATTATACTATGACCTAGTTTTTAAACACTTAGTTAAAGTAATTAATTTAATAAGGTAATTATTTCAGAGCATTTAGTTTTATTATTAACAAGTTACTAATGGCGACTTTGCCCGCTATTTTGTGCGGAACCCTAAATATTTTTCCAAAATAAAAGGCTAAGTTACCTTATGACATCAGCATACCCATTACACTGTCCTCAACACAAGCTGCAACCAAAAGCTAGTTTTTAAGTTGTATCTCAGGTTCCCGATATAGAAGCGAGATAAAATGTATATCAGTTGTTAAGTCTAATCGAGATCTATCAAATAGAAAGAGTTGCATCACAATCCGTTCAGTAGTTTTTGTGCGAATAAACAAACAGATAAACAGACAAACAGACAAAAATCTAAAAAAAAAATGTTTTGTGTTAAGACACGCCTATATAGCCTAATAAAGTATTTTTTTCTGAAATATCTTAAATGTGCAGACACAGCTCTGTTACAACTTTATAATATTATAGTATAGATATACTTCGATATAGTTTTATTTTATATATTTGTACGTTTTATTATTTTTATAAGTCGAAGCTTAATGTTTAACAGCCTTTGTCATAAATTCTATCTATCAAACGTAAATATTTTTTCTAATTGACTCAGTAATTGCTGTACAGCACAGATGGCGGAGTGGTTTAGATACCGGTCTCCTGCCCGAGTGTTGTGGGTTCGGTTCCCACACAGGACAACTCTTCGTGTGATCCACAAATGGTTGTTCTGAGTGTGGGTGTACTTTGTGTTCGTGTAATTGTATGTATGTAAAGTCCCCCGCGATACAAGGATTACTCCTTATTGCGGCTGCGGGGTAATAAAAATAAATTAATAATTCTCTTGAATTAAACAAAATTTTCAGATTAATTATATTAAATTAGACGTGTGTAATGGTAATGGTTGAGATACTGAGTTTCTGTCGTGGGTTCAATTCTTAAACAATACAACTATTTGTGTAGTTCCGAATCGTGGTGTAGGTTTTGTATCCGTTTTGTATATAAAAACCCCCAACGATATAATGATTATTGTAACAGCTTTTATACCTACATCGTTTCTCCGAGCAGCGAGTGTGCGGCCAAGTACATTTAGCCTACCCGTTTGGAGTAATAAGACCGTAGTTGAGAATTTCGTGATGAAAAAACCTTTTTTTTGTTAAGACGGTAGTGTGGAGCCCTCACCCACTAAATTAACCTGCCGTGTGCCGTCTCTCCGCCTGTACTGATGGACCACTGGAACTATGTGACATCCAGTGGTCCGTCGGCTCACACAGTATACACCATCAGGTGTCACATTCCGCTGCAAATTACGACAGAAGAAAAGTGTAATATATTTATCTCTGCCGGAGAAAACTTCACGCTCTATATACGTTAGTGTTTTATAACATTTTTGTGTGAAACTATGCAGCGAGTTGAGGAGACGGAGTAGTGCAGCATGAAGCGTCTTCCTCTTAGAAAGAGAAAGGCAATGAACCCTCATAGTCGCATCACCCATCAAATATGACGGGCCTTGTGGCGTAGTTGGTAGTGTGATCGACTTCCGAGCACGAGGGTTCGATTCCCACTCAGGACCATTATTTGTGTGATGAACACAGATATTTGTACTGCGTCTGGGTGTTTTCTATCTATTATATGTATGTATTTACAAAAAATAATAATATATTTATTATATCCGTAATCTGGTACCCATAGCACAAGCGTTAAGCTTAGTTTGGGACCAGAGGACGTTGTGTGAAAAATGTCCGTGAATATTTATTATTATTAATATAATAAGGTCCTTATCTATCTATAATAGGTTTTTAGTTTTGGACGACCACGAGGCTCATTTTTCAGGTCGAATTTCCAGAACTGAAGCGGGCAAACCAATAACAGGCGGGGCGTTGATTTGTAGTGTTAACTTCGTAAACCTTGATGTTGCCGCTTGTGCCGCGTTGCTGCCTCGACGGTTACGTTCCATAATTACTCGAATTTTTAACGTATCCATCTTACATGATGACGAAAAAGATTCAAATGCGATGAAAACATGACACTAATCAATAAACTACTTTTGAAAAAAGAATTCCATGACTTTAAAAAATAAAGAATTTGAAATTAGAATTCTTTGCCAAACAAACATTATTTTGATTTGAAATGGCCAGTACTGCAAAATGGCAGTTTCATAGGTAAATACCTAAATAATAATCTTCAATAGCATGCAGGTTCCCTCATGAAGGTTTCCCTTACTAAAATGATTTCTGAAGAATTTTATCTTTTGCTTGTCCCAGCATGAATGGGCCGGCTCGATCGTGGAAGTACCATCCTCTCACAGAAGATCAGAGTGAAATAACAGTAGGGGTAGGTACCTACCGTTGTGTTTCGTATGACGAGTGAGAGTGCCTGAGGCCTAAACCTACTCCCTATGCTCTACTTAATATCCTTTTAATATCCTCTTCTTAGTATAGGTACTTTCTATCCATCTCCTTTCCAAAGGGAACGCCTTAGAGATGGTGACGCGCGAGTGATGCCTCTGGTGTTGCTAGCGTCTATAGGCTACGGTAACCGCTTACCATCAGGTGTACAGCATGTTTTTTTGCCACTATCGCGATGAAAAACGCACAACTGTCCCGTAAAAAAATTAAAAAAAACCTCCGGGGAACCTCTTATATTAAAAAAGGATCCATAAAACGGGCCCCGACTATAATACAACTAGATTTTATACTTTTTAGGGCATTCATTTTTTTTTTTGTTATACTGCATGGTTTGCGATCAAGCATACTGCCCCCCTGATGGTAAGCGGTTACCGTAGCCTATAGACGCTAGCAACACCAGAGGCATCACTCACGCGTCGCCATCTCCAAGGAAATTGATAGGAAGGATAATAAAAAGGTAGTTTGGGCCTCCGGCGCTCTCACTCACCATACGTTATGTACGTTTATACATTACACGCTGATGTTTTGTGGGGCCCATTCATGCTGGAATGAGCAAGGTTTTACCACTAGAAGTGTTTTTTTAAATTATTTCTCTGATATGAATGGGTAGCGACATTAAAATGTTTAATGCATCACCGCATTGATGCTATCTGGTATTTTCCAATGAACGTTTAACACAAAGAAACGCAAACAAACGAACATGCCTGTTGTGTACACGCATCATGACCGGCCGTTCAACTTGTAAGTAGCCGTCGGAGGAAATGTGAACCCTAGTTTACGAGATATACGGATATTTTTTGATTAATAATAACTATTAAGACGTGTATGGGTTGTTAAATATTCTAACTCGCTGTTATTTCTAAGATTATTAGACTTTTTAAACCTCGATTTTACCCTTAGTCCTAATATCATCCTACTTCCTAACTATTATAAAGCTGTAACAGAGCTGTGTCTGTACATTTAAGATATTTGAGAAAAAATTACAGTAATAGGCTATATAGGCGTGTCTAAACAAAACATTTTTTTTTAAAGATATTTTTGTCTTTTTATTTGTTCTTTCATCACGCAAAAACTACTGAACGGATTCTGATGCAACTTTTATTATATGATAGGTCTTGATTAGACTTAAAACTGGTATTCATTTTATCCCGCTACTATATCGGGAACCTGAGATATAACCTAATTTTTTTTCATTAGTTTACAGATATAGCTGTTTAAGTATATACTCACAGTATACAGTATTTAGCTTTGATTTTGTACGTGAACGGGTATCTACATGATATTGTTGATTGAAGGTTTAATAGGTAGGTTTTTAACCTGATATGTTCATCCATCAGCCTTTCAACGTCCACTGCTGCACATAGGCCTCCCCAAGAAATGAGGGATAATGCCGTAATTGCCACGCTTGGCAGGCGGGTTGGCGATCGCAGTGGATGTTGTTAATACTCGAGGGAGTGCTGCTGCACACTCCCCCGGTATTCCCTCAGTCGGCTCTTACGACTCCCGTGGGTAGAGAGGGATGGGACAATTCTAAAGCCGTTTACAGATATAGCTGTATAAATGTATACTCACAGTATACAGTATTTAGCTTTGATTTTGTACGTGAACGGGTATCTACATGGTATTGTTGATCGAAGGTTTAATAGGTAGGTTTTTAGCCTGATATGTAGACCTAAGAAATAGATTCTCACGCTTGACCGATCAGTAATAAGCACGTTTCTAGTTATTAACGCGACTGGTGACACCGTTTCGTAGCGGTTCGGTAGTGAAATGGGTGCGATTGTTAAGTGAACTGTCACTAGCCTACTTTTTATATTAAAATATATTACATATAATAAATAGCATCACGCCTGTATTCCCCAAAGGGGTAGGCAGATGTGTATTACACGTCGTTTTTGTGTTTAAGTCTCACGTAATAGGGGGCGAACCTATTGCCGTCTACCGGGCACATTTTCAAACTCCGGGCCGATACTGAGAATTTGTCTTTTTATGAAAAAGCGCAATAGCACCGCCCGACCCGGGATCGAACCCGAGACCTCATGATCAGCAGTCGCTTACACTACCGCTGCACCTCAGAGGCAATTAAATTAAAATGTATAAGATGTATAACAGTTTTTAAGTTTAATCAAGTGCGTTCAAACAAAGAGTCATCAAAATCTGTCGAGTAATTTCTGCGTGATGTGTGAACTAAAAAAACGGGCAATAAAACAATTTAAAAAAAGAAGGAATGTATTCCAGGAGATGCAGATTCAAATTAAATCCTGCTCGTGACTGTTAATTTCGATTTCACATTTTCACACTTTGTGTTAAGTATTTCAAATGCTAAAAATATACATAAAAATATTAAAAAAGCATTTTTTTCTCTACATGTGTGGCGAACAGCTTACGGCCACCTGATGGTAAGCGGTTACCGTAGCCTATACACGCTAGCAACACCAGAGGCATCACTCGCGCGTCGCCATCTCCAAGAAAAGGGGTAGGAAGGATATTAAGGAGAGGATAGGGAGGGGGTTTGAGCCTCCGGCGCTCTCGCTCACCATACTGAACACAACGGTATGCGTAACTACCGTGGTTACACTCTGATGACTTTTGTGAGAGGGTGGTACTTCCCCGATCAAGCCGGCCCATGCGCTCTACCACGAGAAACCACATTTTCTTTTACAATGACGTACTAAATACTTGAGGTATTCTCTACCAGTCAACCACGGGCAGAGACAATTAGAGGTCTATGGGAAATGCACCACTCAAGTAATAGATAGTATGTCTTCAAGTCCCAGTGGTCCACCAGTAAAAGCGGAGAGACGACACACGGCAGGTTTATTTAGTGGTAAAGGACTCCACTGTACCCTGTTCGTTGCCCCGAACGACGGAGTGTGCGGTTGGGTACTTTTTTTTCCGCCTTAGCAAAGATTTGTCCATGTGGTGACGGACTAAAAATACAAGTGTCACAACCCCATCATTCCCCGCGGGTGTCGTACAAGGCGACTAAGGGCAGTAAGCAATTATCACCCATTGCATTACTGGTAGTAGCGTTGGGTACCAAGTGGGAGTACTCACTTGCTATTGGGCCTGAATGAGTCGATACCATCGTCTCCTGTGTGACCGGTCATGAAACACGTCAGTGTGTTTTGGCTGCAGCAAAAGGTAGCCGCTACTATTCTTTCATTTCATATCTGAGTAATGAAATGGTGCGCAGCGGCTTGACAATACTCTCGGTATAGTTGAGTCCATGAGCGACGGTTACCACTTACCATCAGGTGGGCCGTGGCAAGTCTGACATCAAAGTAATAAAAAAAATATATAAATATATTTATAACACAATCGTCTAACAGTAAAAATGTTAAAAATACAGATTTCTCATCAAATGTGTGGGCAGTGCGTATATTGGCCTCTGGGTCAATGACTATGCCTTATTAGCGATATTAGCGTATTTAGATAAAGTTTCCTAACAATATGAGAAATTGTGGCCATTTTGTATTCAGACTAGTTTTTTTTTATATTTACGCGGGTGGCAGACAAGCATACGGCCCACCAGCAGGCTGCTCCACGTGTATTTATTTATCTATGTAACGGAATCTTTTAACGTGGCTTAATAACAAAATTTAAGTTATTTTTAACTTCCTGCTAAGAAAATTGAAAGTTTTCATAAGTTGGGAAGTTATTGGTTTTACCCAGTTTTTCGAAAATCGAGTTCTCAACGGATGTTGACGTTTTTAGGTCCTAAGAAGCTTCCCCGAATGTTTCCGATGGAGCTGGAAGGTCGCCACAGTAACTCTGCAATGAAACTAGGCAACCCTATCGAGTTTATACTCGTTTGATTCGTTTTGAGGAGTACCTTGTCAAGTTATGATAATTTTAAAGTAATTTCGATGTTTTCACATCTGCTAGACGTCCCGCGACGTCTAGTTTTTTTTTAGAATTTCTATGAAATTTTCAAAATTTAGCCTGGTCAGTTCGAGCTTTAACATTCTTCAAAAATCTCAAAAAGCTGCGTTGAATTCCGTAAACTACGAGAAAATCAGTTCATTTATTAAAAAGTTATTGCGTTTTGAAAATTCAACGAATAGTGTTTTATTAAATCTCTATCAGACTTTTGAGCTCGAAAAGCTCAAAAACGTAATAAGGGCAATTTTAAGCGCTAAGTATCAAATTAGCGGGAAGCTGTAGAGATGGCCTTTAGGGTCAACCGTTTACCAGATATTTTTTTATTGTACTTGGTGGCAGACGTGCCACGGCCCACCTGACGGTAAGTGGTAACCGTCGCTCATGAACTCAACTATACCGAGAGTATTGTCAAGCCGCTGCGCACCATTTCATTTCACAGATATGAAATGAAAGAATAAACGGCTATCTTCTGCCACAGTCAAAACACACTGACGTGCTTCATGACCGGTCACAAAAGAGACGGTGGTACCGACCCGTTCGGGCCATAGCAAGTGAGTACTCTCACTTGGTACCCATCCCTACCACCAGTAATGCAATTTATCTACGTAAAGGTTAATAACAAAATTGAAGTGTCTGTTTGTAATACTAAGGGTAGAACCTTGCTTATCCCAGCATGTTCGACCGGCGAAGTACCACCCTCTCACAGGAGATCAGTGTAACAATGGTAGGTATTGCTACCATTGTGTTTCGTACGGTGAGTGAGTGCGCCGGAGGTCCAAACTTCCTCCTACTCTCCTTAGTATACTATCTATTCTCTCCTTAATATAATTCGTATCCATCTCTTATCCCATTCCTTGGAGATGGCGACGTGCGAGTGATACCTCTGGTGTTGCCACCGTCTATAGGCTACGGTAACCGCTTACCATCAGGTGGGTCGTATGCTTGTTTGCCGCACACGTAGTATAAAAAAAAACTGTGAGCTTGTATGAAGGATAGAGAAGGGGCTCGTGCCTCCGGCACTCTCACTCACCATACGAAACACAACAGTAGGTACCACACTACTGTTGGTTCACGCTGATCTTTCGTGAGAGAGGGGTACTTCTCCGATCGAGCCAGCCTATTAATGTTGGGATAAGCAAGGCTCCACCTTCCTTCAATACATAACCGATTTGGTCTAGGTAGGTGAGTCTTGGTCTCCCCCTGTACCTACATCCTTCCACTTTCGCATTGTATATCTTCTTAGCCAGTCGCTCGTCCGGCATTCTTTCCACATGTCCGAACCATCGGAGCATTCCTTTCGCATCTTTACACAAATACTCTACGAATTACAAATCTTAGTTGTAAAATTGTCTGAATGTTTCCAAAATCAATTACAATATCAGTTGCGTGGTTTAGAAATATACACACGCAGATAATTACTTTATACTATTCATAGAAAGTCCAATAATTATTTCATATTCATTGTGAGGCAATTATGGTAAGCGGTTACCGTAGCCTATAGACGCTAGCAACACCAGAGGTATCACTCGCGCGTCGCCATCTCCATCGAAAGCGATGGGTAGTTGAGAGTAGTAATAGTAAGAATAGAATGGGCAGTATATTAAGGAGGGGATAGGGAGGGGGTTTGCTCCTCCGGCGATCTCACTCACTATACGAAACACAACAATATACTACCTTTTTTTTGACGTGATAACGTCTTATAAATCTATGAACGCCGGCTGCACGCACGAAAAAGTGTCACGTTTCGAAAAATGTAGGTATGGCGATCGATGCATTGTTTGTGAAACTCAGAAAACGTTTGACGTTATCACGTAAAATTATCGTCCGTAAACGGACTTTACAGACAACTGTTATAGTTTTTGTTTAGGCAGGAGAAAATGTATCTAACACACACCCCGTCGTTCGGGGCAACGAACAGGCTAGTGTGGGGCTCTCACCCACTAAAGAAACCCGCCGTGTTCCTCTCCGCCTGTCTTGGCAGGCCACTGGTTGGTACTATGTTGCATTACTTCAGTAGTAACAATATAGTGGCGTCTGTGAGAGGGTGGTACTTCCCTGATCGAGTCGGCCTATTTATGTTGGAATAAGTAAGGTTCTCCCTCTAGAAAGTAGTGGCATTGAATATATTCTTGTACTTCAATGCTGAATGTTGTAAATAAATACTTTATTTTGCGTACGTTATATTATAATATAACAAAAGACGAGGATATAACAAAAACAAAAAATAATAACAGCCTTACATAATAAACGTTATAACCTCTTAATAGTTATTCAGTATTTTGTCTTTGTCACTAATATGACAGTTTGACGTTGAAAGAACGGAACAAAACACTGAATAACTATTCGGAGCTTAAACATTGTTTATTAGTAAGGGGGTAAGTGTTAAGCTATTTGAACGTTGATCATACTTTAAATTAATAATTATTACCGTTTCCACGATCTTCCTAATTGTATTTATATGTAACTAGCCTATGCCCGCGGCTCTGCCGCAACCAAAAGCTAGCTTTTAGTTTATATCTCAGGTTCCCGATATAGTAGCAGGATAAAATGTAAACCAGTATTTAAGTCTAATAGAAAGCTATCAAATAAAAAAAGTTGTATCAAAATCCGTTCCGTAGTTTTGGCGTGATGCGCCAACGAACAAACAGACAAAAATCTATACTAATAATAATGCTGTAACAGAGCTGTGTCTGTACATTTAAGATATTTGAGAAAACATTACTGTAATAGGCTATATAGGCATGGAACCTGAGATATAACCGAAAAACTAGCTTTGGCTGCGGCGAAGCCGCTGGCAAAGTTGTGTTGTGTTCAAACACTCCTATTTAGCCTAATACAGTAATATTTCTCAAATATCTTAAATGTACAGACGTATCTTTGTAACAGCTTCATAATAGTTAGGAGTTGGACGAAATACTTACTGAATTTCGCGCCCAGAATCTTTTATTCTGTAAGACAGCGAGCGAGCAGGATAGTGGTATATGGTATTCAACGTCCGTCACCACACGAACGTCACAGAATGACGAATAAGTGATGTTAAATTGATACTTAATATATAACTCACGTTCAGTGAAGACGATGCGCTGTTAGATAAATACAAACTTAAACTTAAGATATTCCTTCCGTGTGGTTAAATTACAATTAGATAGTAGCTAACTAACTTTTATCTTAACTATGCTATGTATATCTTGATGGTAGGTATCTCAAAGATGGTATCTGGCGAAGAAATTGAAAACTTATCCGGGTGACGCCTGCGCTATCTGACGAAAGTATTTGCATACATCATACGCCGTCACCTAAGACGTTAAGAATGAATGTGTTATCGAGATTCACAGACCCGAGCAATTGTCACGATGGCTGAATTGGTTAAGCATCTGGGACGGTATTCAAAGAGATGCATGTTCAAATCCTGCTCGTGACTGTTACGACTTCACATTTTCACACTTTGTGTTAAACTTTTGCTACATTAATATATTAATAAACTAGCCTTTGCCCGCGGCTCTGAAGCAGCCAAAAGCTAGTTTTTAGGTTTTACCTCAGGTTCCCGATATAGTAGCGGGATTAAATGTTTACCAGTTGTTAAGTCTAATCAAGAGCTATCAAACAAAAAAAGTTGCATCAAAATCCGTTCAGTAGTTTTTGTGTGATGCGCGAACAAACAAACAGACAAACAGATAAACAGACAAAAATTCTAAAAAAAATTGTTTTGTGTTTAGACACGCCTATATAGCCTATTACAGTATTTTTTTCTCAAATATCTTAATGTACAGACACAGCTCTGTTACAGCTTTATAATAGTATATAGATATAGATTATTGTAATGATGTAATATTGTAAAGATACTTATTAGTAAGTATCTACTTTAGTAATAACATGTTCTGACGAGTCACGGCCATTTTGTTTGTATGTTGTACGTTAATTTCCTTATACAGTAAACTAGATGCTTCCCGTGACTCCGTCCGAATGTATTTCAGAAATATAAATACATCACTACGAATTCAAATTCAAACATAACTTTATTTCATTGGCTTATTATATAGTACTTAAAATCGACGAGCGCTTGAGGCAAGTGCATCCGCAATGTCGCGATTGCAATCGCCACAAGCGACCAGATTCCGTAGTAAGGCTTTTCATGAGAAGAACCCGGCAAGAAACTCATGAGCCACTCTTTTTAATCTCAAATTTCTTGTAATGTTTAAATTTATATTTAACTAAAGTAGGTGCTCACTAGTACACACAATATTGTGGGGAAAAAAACAAGGTGCTAAAAGGCACGTGTCACAATACACAACGCAGTGCTTGTCCCAACTTTATTATATAGCGAGAGTTGGGTATGCAAAAGGGAGCATGAGAGTAAAATCAATGCGGTCGAAATGCGATCTCTGCGGAGAATCTGTGGAGTGAGGCTGACTGACCGCATTCGTAACAACGACGTAAGAGAGCGAGTAGGTATGAAAGAGAGTATTGGTGTAAAGATGCGAAAGGGAATGCTCTGGTTCGGACATGCAGAAGGAATGCCGGATGAGTGATTGGTTGAGAAGATATACAATACGAAAGTGGAACGATGTAGGTACAGGGGGAGACTGAGACTTACCTACCTGAACCAAATAGTTCATGTATTGAAGGAAGGCGGAGTCAAGAGTCTCCGAAACCGGCGAGCGTGTATGAAGAGAATTACGAATGTTGAGGAAGCGAGAGATGTATGCAAGAATAGAGCCTTTTGGCAGTCTGTTCTCTCTGCCTACCCCGCAAGAGAGATGACGGGATAGTAAGTAAAGTGTACAAAAAATAGCTTTCCTATAGGATACATAATTTTTTTCGGGATATGAAGTATAGCCTTCTTGATTCTGTTTGTCACACTGCGTGGTTATTGTTGGGTGATCTCTCTGTTCTACAGAGAGTGCACTAATTATGTTTGCGCATACTCATATGTCCTGCATAGTCTAGCGTCTGTTGACACTGTCCGCGACTGAAATCGGTCTGCAGATCATTATTATAAATACCATGGGCTTGCATGGCATTCCCACATAACAGGAGCCGTAGAATGTAACTCACTAAGAGTGGATTCGACCAAACTCGAATATATACAAGAATAACTATACCGAGAATAATCTATTCCACGATTATATTCTCTTAAATAGTCAACAGTCGTTTTTCCACGCCATCTGACGTATCGCTTATACTTGGAATAGCTATTCGCGAATAGCGAAGTGAATGTAATACCCAGCAAAAAGAAATTGTTCTACAAACGGGACAGTGTATAGCTTAACTCATTTCAACTCTTATTTGTCGTATGAGAAAGTAGCTGCCACGCGCCAGAAACCGATATTGGTTTCGAAAAATGACAGCACAAAAAAGATGACGCCATTTTTTTATTCTTGGATTAACTCCTTATTCGACGCTTATCGGTGGTATAGTGACTATTCCCAAATAGGCTCGCTATTCTTCGAGTTGTTGTTGGTAAAATGTAAAATTGATTTATTCTCGAGTAAGTAGCTATTTATTCTAGGAATAAAATGTATTCTTGTTTGGTCGTATCCGCCCTAAATCGTATCGATATCGCATCATGACATTGTCACTGGTTGAGAGATCTTGAGAGATTATCGTGATTGGGTGAGTGATTATTGCGATATCACGCGTGTATGTCTGTACCATTTATAAATAAGACGACACGATGTCGATACGATTTTGTGAATCAAATTTTAAGGATGCAGGAAAGAGATCAAGCGTATGACCACAATCTTTACGTGTTTTCCGACTTCGGAACTCCAAGCTAAGCTAAAGAGTTATTTAGACGGAAAATCGCAATATACCTATATTTTCCTATCGAGAGGCAAGAAGGATAGTAAGAAAAGGGTTTGGGCCTCCGGTGCTCTCCCTCACCATACAAAACACAACAGTAATATTCAAATTCATACTCAAAAATATATTTTTGACGTGATAACGTCTTATAAATTGATGAACGCCCGGCTGCAAGCACGAAAACGACTCACGTTCCGAAAAATGTATCGTGATCGATGCCACAAGAGAGCCGCGGGCTGAAGAGCGTCTGCGGGAGGGAGGTGGCCGGCCCACCGAACGACATGACATTCACAGAGATGACATTCTTCGCCCGAACGCGTCCCGGGCAACACGCGTATCTCAATTATTGTATAACAGCACGCGCGATAGTACCTTTTTATATGTACCATTCAATTTCTATCAGTATTACATTGTTTAAAAGTAAACCGACTTCACAGACAACAATATTTTTTTCATAGGCTTATAATATAGCACTTAAAATCGTCAAAGTTCTACTACTAAATAATAACGAGCGCTTGAGGCAAGTGCATCCGCAATGTAGTGTTTGCGATCGCCACAAGCGGCCGGACTCAGTAGAATGGCTTTTCATGAGAAGAACCCGGCAAGAAACTCATGATTAACAATAGTACCTACATATTGCTGTTTCAAGCTGATCTTCTGTGAGTGGGTTCGGCAGGCCCATTCACGCTAGGTCCAACAAGACTCTACCCCTAAGTGATCTGAAGTCGCATACACTACTGCAATACCACCGAGGCAGTTATGGAGCATATTCTTTGTCCGTGTGGTGACGGACTAAGAATACAAGTGTCACCATCCCATTCTTTCCCACGGGTGTCGTACGAGGCGACTAAGAGAAGTAAGCAATTATCATCCATTGCATTACTAGGGCTGGGCACCATCTCCCGTGTGACCGGCCATGAAGCACGTCGGTGTGTTTTGGTTGAAGCAGGAGATAGCCGTTTATTCTTTCATTTCATATTGGTGAAATGAAATGGTGAGCAGCGGCTGGACAATACTGTCGGTATAGTTGAGTCCATGAGCGATGGTTATCATTTACCATCTGCCGACAGAAGTGAAAACTTAAAATTATAAACAAAATGTTGTTATTTTTGGATATCTAAATGAATTGTTTGATCTTAAATTAAAACATTCACAGCTGGCCCAGCGCAATAAGTTATACTAATAGGAACAAATATAGTGTTATCGTTAACACGTCACGTGCCTATATCGATGACGACTTACATGATTTTAAGCTGTAATCACACTGTCGGACGCGTCCGTAAGCCGCGGCTGACAGCCGCGACTTGTATGTATCTGGACAATTAATGTACTGAACTGTGCAAACTATCACATGTAAGTCGCGGACGTAGCTTGACGCCGTCCTTGAGCGTTCGGACGTCCAATAGGAATCTGGCCCGCTGGAGGTTTTTGTCATGTGCACACTTATCAGTCGCTTACGGACGCGTCCGACAGTTTGGTTCCACCTTGACTCCATATCCAAACCTTCCTATAGACTGCCTCGGTGGTGTAGCGGTAGTGTATGCGACTGCTAATCATGAGGTCTCAGTTCGATCCCCGGCTCGGGCAATGTTATTAAGCTCTTTCCTAAAAAGAAAAATTCTCAGTAGCAGCCCGGAGTTTGGAAATGTGCCCGGTAGACGTCAATAGGCTCGCCCCCTATACGTGGGACTTAAACATAGCTGGCGAGTCGTGGGTGTGTAATACACCTCTGCCTACCCCTTCGGGGAATACAGGCGTGATGCTATGTTAGTTTAGAATTTTTCAATTCAAAAATAATACAACGGTGACAAATATACAAACGAACATTTATATATATGAAAATTAAAGGTAATATATAAAAAAAAAAAGTGCTATTAAGTTTGACCTCAGGTAGTCGGTTCAAGAGTAGGTACCTACTGTTATATGGCGTACAAAGTGCAAGGATTTTATTATTTGCTAACTTATGGTTTTGTTATCTTTATAATACTTATATAAAAAATTCGTGTCGCGTTGTTTTTTCCGCGATGATATCCTAAACTAATGCGATCTTAACTTTTGTTTTGAAATGTGATTTGTTCTAAATTAAAGATAAGATTTTTATTCCGACTATTTTAAAATTATTACAAAATTAATGATTTTATATCCGGAGAGGCATTCCACTGAGAGAACCGGAGACGACGGCTATTAAGTACTTTTAACAGGTTTCCGTCTTATAAATCGTATAATTATGATAAATAACAATTCAATTTCTATTGTGTCTATGAGCGGACCGGGAATGGATATATTAATAGATAAATTAGAATTGAATTACAAGTGTGCCACAGCAATGCGTGGCTGAGTATGCTAGTTTATATATATATATATATTTTAAATTTTAAGCCTTAACACGAAATAAGAAAATAGAAATCGAAAATAACAGTCACAAACAGGTTTTGAACCTGCATCTCCTGGAATATCGTCCCACATGCTTTGCCAATTCAGCCATCGGGACATTTGATTATTTGCTCGGGACTGCGAATTGTTGCGGGTGGACCGGGCAACGTCCGCCACCCGCAAACCCTCCCGCAAAGGTGCGACTCAGTAGAGGGTACCCGAAAGGACAAGCCGCCGGCGGACTTCGCGCACCCCGTCGTTCGGGTCGACGAACAGAGTAGTGTGGGGCCCCCATAAATAAACCCGCCGTGTGCCGTTGCTCCGCCACTATTGGTAGACTGGAAATGTATGCCATTACTTCAGTGGTGTATTGTGTCTGCTAATTCTTCGGACGAAGAGTCACACAGTAAATAATATCTTCTTCTCTATTTTTTCCAGAGCGCTACATCACAGTCCAAGCATGCAGCCCGCTTTCTCCGGCTGGCTATGGCGTCTATCATGGACATCCTGAAGATCAAACCGTTCGTCGAAGTCTCCGTCGGCCAACTGCTCTGGGGGTACGAAGACCCTCTTCTGAAGCTCGCCAAAGATGTGGTGCCCAAGGAGCAGAAACTTCCATATGAGGAGTTTGGACTTTTCTACGGGGTATGTTATTATATAAGCCGTATGGGGCCGGCTTTAGGATTGTCCCACCCCTCTCTGCCCACGGGAGTCGTAAGGGCCGACTGAAGGTATACCGGGGGAATAGGCAGCAGCACTGCCTTGAGCACCCGCCTGCCAAGCGTGGGGATTACGGCATACGCCTCCCTAAAAGGGGGGCCCTGTGGGGAGGCCTATGTCCAGCAGTGGACGTTAAAAGGCTGATGGATGGATGGATGGATGGATGTTATTATATTGCACTCGTAAATTATAATATCGTAGTGGCATTATAGACTGAGATTGCGGGTTTGATGCGCAACGTGTCGAGAGAACGACACGTAGAGAGGATGGATGAAAGAAGATTAACGAAACAGATAACAAGGCGACTGTGAATGGGCAAGCTTGTAGAGGTCGCCCTAGGTGAACGTATATTGACGAGATAGGAGATGTTCTTAAACCAACGAGCATGCATGAAAGCGGTGGTGAAAGTAGATGAAGCGAAAGATGTGTGCCAGGATCGTAGTAAGTGGCGAGAAGTGGTCTCTGCCTACCCCTACGGGAAAAAGGCATTAGGTATGTATAATGCGCGAACATAACTTTTGTTTAAGAGTTGAATGGAAGTAAGAATCGGTTAGTATTTACTTACTTGAGTACAGAAACACAAGATTTTTTACGGAATTAAGGGAAGGAGGTAAGATGGTCCTAAAATTTGTTCAATAAACCATTTAGATTACCGCTATTATTATTAAAATTTCTAAAAACATAAAATATGGTGGGTATCATCGACATGGTTCTTAAATTCGGTTCCTAAGACTATTGTGTTGTTTCAGCGATTGTACTGTACATTGACTGTCAACCGTCATTTTATGTGAGTTTTTTTATTGCTTTTGATGGCGGACAAACCACGGCCCGTCTGATGGTAAGTGATAACCGTCGCTCATGGATTCAACTATACCGAAAGTATAGTCAAGCCGCTGCGCACCATTTTCTCAGATGTGAAATGAAAGAATAATCAGCTATCTTCTGCTACAGCCAAAACACGCTGACGTGCTTGACCGGTCGGTCACACAGGAGACGGTGGTACCGACCCGTTCGGGCCCGATAACGAGTACTTTTAATTAGTACCCAGCCCTACCACACAGTAATGCAATGGGTGATAATTGCTTACTTCCCTTAGTCGCCTTATACGACACCCACAGGAAAGGATGGGGTGGTGACACTTGTATTCTTAGTCCATCACCACACGGAAAATACACAACGAAATAAATCCACCATATTTTACACATTTTACTCTCGCCTTAAGCCAGGGATAGGCGGATAAGAAAATGATAGAGGGCGGATAAAGAAATGGTAAAGCCAAATGAAGCAGTCTTTACTACCAATTGTATTTTCCGGTGTAGGAATCGAACCCATCACAATGTGCAGGTCTTCATCAATACGCGATCGCTGTAGTTCCAAAATAATGACACTCTTCTCTGTACCACCTTCTCACAGAAGGTCAGAGTGAAACAACGGTAGATAACCGGTACTATAGTAGGAGTCTATTGTTACGTATAGTGAGTGCTCACATTCACTATAAGAAACATAACAATGAGAGAGGCCTAAACTCCCTGTTCCTCTCTACTTGTTATTCTTTCTCCCCACTTTCCTTAGAGTTGGCTACACACGAGTGATACCTCTGGTGTTGCTAGCGTCTATAGTCTACGGTAACCGACCATTTACCATCAGTTGGCCCGTACGCTTGTTTGCCTTATTAAAAATACTCTTTCAGAAAAACGGCACTTCGAGTGACGTGGTAACAATGTTCACGGGCGCCACTGACATGACGCAATACGGCATCATTGACCGCTACAACATGAGGGACAAGTTGCAGCACTGGACCACAGACCAGTGCAACAGCATCGCCGGCTCCGATGGTTCCATCTTTCCCCCTCACATCACCAAGAACGACACTCTAGCTGTATACGATAAGGATCTTTGCAGATTGCTGCCTTTGAAGTGAGTTACCGAACAGACGTTTTCTTAAAACCTGATTTTTTTAGAGAACAACTTTTGATGTGAAACATCTAATGCGTAGGGAGGGTAAAATCGGCTGTTAGCGTGGCGACGCTTTTATTTTACTTGTCCTGTTCAAATCTTGCAAGTTAAATTTGACACACTTCCCGGTTTCCGATTGAGCTGAAATTTTACACACATATGTATATCATGTGACAATACAATATTATGATGACATGGAGCTGATATGATGAAGATAGCTGGAAAGTGGACTTAGGAACTCTATAATGAAACCGCGCAACCCCGCTCATATGATTCGTCTTGACGAGTACTTTGTCTCTAGATGGTATCCAGGGGCTGATGATGAAGCGGGAAGGTGGCCACAGTAACTCTATAATGTAACGAGGCAAACCCCGTTGAGTTTGGACTAGTTTGATTCGTCTTGACGAGTACTTTGTCTTTAGACGGTATTCAGGGTCTGATGATGGAGCCAGAAGGAGGCAATAGGAACTCCGTTATAAAACGACATAACTCCATCGAGTTTGGGCTTGTATGATTCGTCTTGACGAATACTTTGTCTCTAAAAGGTATCCAGGGTCTGATGATGGAGCTGGAAGGTGGACAAAGTAACTCTGTAATGAAATGACCCAAACCTCTCGAGTTTTTAATCGTTTGATTCGTCTTAAGGAATTCTTTGTCAATTTAAGATCAGTTTACTCGTATTTCTACAAAATAATTTCAATGGTTTCACATCTGGTAGACGTCCCGCGACGTCTAGTTTTTTTTGTTGGGGCGGGAAAGAACGGAACAGGGTAGTGTGGAGCCCTCACCTGCTAAATAAACCCGCCGTGTGCAGTCTCTCCGACTGCATTGATGGGCCACTGGAACTGTGTTACATTACTTCAATGGCCTTACCTGGCTCTTAATATGTGAAGAAACTTGTGCCCGACATTGGAACCCGTAGCATATAATATATAGAATGTATCAAGTGCCTAACTTATTTGTTCCTTTTACCAGGTTCCTGAAAGAGGTCCAATCGGCTGGTATTGACGGTTACCGATTCACTCCCCCAGAGGACGTATTCGCCAACGACGAGCACAACAGATGCTTCTGCCCCGCGGGTCCACCTTGCTCACCCAATGGACTCTTTAACGTGTCGCTTTGTCAATATGGTGAGTTTTTGAGATATCTTGTATCACTTTTAAACCATCTTGTATATTATGTCAACCATCTTGTATAGATGTCAAAATCATCTGATATTCACATTGGAACCACCTTATAATATATGTATGTCGTAGTCATATCATAGAATTAGTCATTTTATGACGAGGCTGACCATTTCATGAAATTATTAAATTTGATGATATGGCCATCTAAAACTGGCCATATCGTTTAAATGAAACGTCAATGCATGTTTGGCCATTCATGATATGGCCAGCTAAAACTGACGAAAAGATCGATTTTGCTAAAATCAATTGTGATTAGGCAGCCATTTTAGATTATTCAATTTTTTTTGTGTATACAACCATACAAACTGTTGGGAAACAAGCGTACTGGTCAGTCTGATGCTAAGCGGTAACCGTCGCCTATAGACGCTAGTAACATCAAATCACTCGCGCGTCTACATCTCCAAGGAAAGGGATATGAGGTGAATAGGGAGGATAATAAAGAAAGGATAGGAGGGATAATGAGGTAAGAATAGGGCCTCTGGCGCTCTCACTCACCGTTATGTACCTACCGTTGTTTGACGCTAAATTTTAGAGAGAGGTTAGAACTTCTCCGATCGAGCCGGCACTAGAGAAAACTCATTGTATTATGTTATTTCAACAGATTCACCAATCATGCTGTCGTTCCCCCACTTCTACCTCGCAGACCCTAGTCTTAGGGAGAGAGTGGAGGGGATATCGCAACCCGTTCCTGAAGATCACAGACTGTTCATTGACGTACAGCCGGTTCGTATCATTTTTCTTACAGTAAAAACACAAGACATAGTAAAAGAAAAGAAGTAAGTTATCTTCATACAAACACACCGAGCGCGGTTTGCATGTGTGCGTGCCAGTACCTACGAGTCGCCGCACGCACACAATAACAACATTTAAAACTGCTAAAGGTGCGCCCGGCAAGACTGCGCCGTCGTTTCGTAACGTCACTAAATACCGTATTTATTCAAGCTCAAAGATGGCTACATATCTTAAATAAAATACTGTATTGTATTTGGATGACATATAGACGAGATCTTCTCCAATCACAACACTAAAAACATGATATCATTGAAAATAAAATAAACTCAGCTCCCGATCGATGCATAAAAATATTATGGATCCCTGATGATCTGCCTAACTTTCAAGATGATTTATTTAATTTTGTATATAAAAACTAGCTCTGTATTTATGACGATTGAATAAACTAACAGTGACCAGCCCTGTGTGCGTAGGTAATTAACGCGCGCGGGGTCTGAGTTAGCGTACTTGTTTTCTTTTACTATGTCACAGGGCAAATTCGGTCCGCCTGACAGTAAGTAGTGGGCCTAGCAAAGTTGCATTCTATGATCGCTAACGCTAATAGAAAACTATTTAAATTTATGGGAATTTGACATCTTTAACCATAGATAAAGAACATATATTTATATAAGTATTTAACAATATCTATAACGCTAAGTCACGTGACTTATCGTTAGAGATGTCAAATTCCCATACATTTAAATAGTTTTCTATTAGCGTTAGCGATCATAGAATGCAACTTGGCTAGACCCACAGTTACCGTAGCTTATGGACAACTATGCAGCGATAGCCTAATGGTAAAACCAAGGGCTGCAAAACAAACCGTATCGAGATCGATCCCCAGTCCAAATTGAGCACACACATCTGACTATTCAAGATGTTTCCTTTGTATTTGTTTACAAATTATAACTACTCAGTGATAGAAAACGTTAGGAAAACTGCATGTCTGAGATTTTCTTGACCTTTTGAGAAGTGTGCCAACCCGCACTCTGTCAGCGTGATTTACTAGGACCTGAATTCTTCTCACTCTGTGAGGAGACCCGTGCCTTATACAGGGACAGTATTGATAGATAAAAAAAATAGCCAGCGCTAGGCATAGGGTACAAATGAAGGATTTAAAATTTCCGGCGCCCTCACTCACCAAGTGATATGCTATGAGGGGTTGGTACTCTCTTGAGACGGTTCTCCATGGTTCAGAAGCAACTAGACTAAATTATAATATAGAAAAATTATGAAACTATTAATATTATGCATAATTATATTAAGACGGGCCTCGTGGCGTAGTCGGTAGTGTAACCGACTTTCGTGCACGAGATCGTGGGTTCGATTCCCACTCAGGACAATTATTTGTGTGATGAACACAGATATTTGTACTGCGTCTGGGTGTTTTCTATCTATATATTTACAAAAAAAAAGTAATATATGTATTATATCAGTAATCTGGTACCCATAGCACAAGCGTTAAGCTTAGTTTGGGACCAGAGGACGTTGTGTGAAATGTCCGTGAATATTTATTTTTATTTTATATTAAAACAGTCGTCTGTACATAGTGACAAACGATAAGAATAAATATAGTCCTTTTTACTGTCTGTTTGTTTGTTAGAAATGCCTCTGAAATTACTGAGCTGATTTTAATGCAGTCTCAGTCACAGCTAGATGATAGCAAAATATAGGCTTAATTAAAAAAGTTATTGCCATCATTAAGATATAACTGAATTTATGTAAACTTAGTTAACAAAGATTAACAAAGATCTGGAACACTTATCCAGGCGACGTAGGTTTAAATTCTGCTCGTGGCTATCATTTTCGCACTGTTTTTTTTTTATTGCTTATGATGACAGACGAGCCACGGCCCACCTGATGGTAAGTGGTAACCGTCGCTCATGGACTCAACAATACTGAGAGTATTGTCAAGCCGCTGCACACCATTTTATTTCACAGATGTGAAATGAAAGAATAAACGGCTATTTTCTGCTACAGCCAAAACACATAGACGTGCTTCATGACCGGTCACACAAGAGACGGTACCACCACCCGTTCGGGCCTGATAGCAAGTGAGTACTCTCACTTAGTACCCAGCCCTATTCACCAGTAATGAAATGGGTGATAAATGCTTACTTCCCTTAGTCGCCTCGTACGACACCCGCGGGAAATGATGGGGAAAATGTGTGTTCATAATTTATTTATTTATAGGAGATGGGTATCGCCATGCGTGCTAGGGCCCGTATCCAGATCAACCTAGCCGTCTCCCAAGTGGTAGACATCAAGCAGGTGGCCAACTTCCCTGACATCGTGTTCCCTATACTGTGGTTCGAAGAGGTAAGCCTTTTTTTAAATTACTTCTTGGGCAATACCCTTTAATTTAATAAACATAATAACAGCATCACGCCTGTATCCCTGAAGGAGTAGGCAGAGGTGTATTACACACCTACGATTCGCCAGCTATAGGTTAAGTCCCACGTAATAGGACGCGAGTCTACTGCCGTCTACCGGGCACATTTTCAAACTCCAGGCTGCTACTGAGAATTTTTCTTTTTACGAATAAGCTCAATAGCACCGCCCGAAATCGAACCCGAGACTTCATGACCAGCAGTTGCTCACACTACTGATGCAGCAGGTGCAACAGAGGCAGTTATATATATATATAATTTACCTTGTGTATATATAATTCTTCTGCACGTGTGTTTGTCTCTAAAATCCTCTTAAACAGCTGGACTGATTTTAATGATTTTATCTTTATTAGATCTCATGAATGGTTTAGGTCTACAATTAGACTCAGTACATGCCACTGCGATCGTGTTCCAAGATTTTATTTTTTGGCGTTAATTTGAATTTCTTTTAAGCATCTGACGTACGAGTTCTTAGCCATATAAATTAACACAAATTACGAAAAATATGATATCGTAAATCGGTACGACGGTCGACGGTCCATGAGATGCAGCTTCAAATCCTACTCGTGACTATTATTTTTGATTCCACATTTTCGCACTTTGTGTTGATTTTAGAACATTACAACTAAAAAAAATAATATACTAATACATCTGACAGATGGTATAGGAAGAGGCAGAAGGCATCATCCATGACGTTAAGAAAAAATATGTTATCAAAATTCATAGTCCCGAGCGGATGTCACGGTGGCTGAATTAACTTAATTAGAAATGCTATTCTATTACTTCCGATTTCACATTTTCACACTGTGTTCTAGTAAATACTTATCAGCTTATCTTTAACATCAGGGTATCGACGAGCTCCCCGAACAAGTGACGTCTCTCCTTCGCCTCGCGACTAAAGTCCCCCCCATCGCCCGCACGGCGCTGGGTTGGGGATTATCAGCGCTGGGCTTACTGCTGATACTTCTGGCAGTCACCTGCCTGATACGGTAAGTACCGCTCCCTTGAATGCCTCACCATTACCAGAAGCCTCTTAAACATTAGTAGGGAAACATGACCTGAGATACCAACTGACCAAGGTGTTCTTCCGGCTTTATATCTCAGGTTACCGATATAGTAGCGGAATAAAATGTAGGTATACCAGTTTTTAAGTCTAATCAAGAGCTATCAAATAAAAAAGTTGCATCAAAATCCATTTAGTAGTTTTTGCGTGATGCGCGAACGAACAAACAGACAAAAAATCTAAAAAAAAATATTTTGTGTTTAGGCACCCCTATATAGTGTAATAGTATTTTTTCTCAAATATCTTAAATGTACAGACACAGCTCTGTTACAGCTTTATAATAGTATAGATTATAATTACTACATTGTAAAGTACCTACAAATTATTTGAGAATAAGGAAAAAGAGATTTTAGCACGAGCGGGAGCCGAACCCGCGTCTTTTCCAATCCGGGGAAGTGCCTCTAAGCCACTGAGCTATGGTACTGACCTATTCCTTGGCCAGCCCAATCTCCTTATCACATTTGTCGAAATTTTAAACATTTTCGATCTATATTTTTTAGCATTTGACATGCTCCTCTACTTTTTAAAGTACAAATTATTTTAATTTTAAAATTAAACTTACTGTATTGGATTAATGCATGTAAATGCATTCCGATAGATGGCGTTGGTCGTAAAGACATCCCAAAAGACACCCCAAAAGACGCGGGTTCGGTTCCCGCTCGTATTAAAAATGTCTTTTTCCTTATTCACAAATAACTTGTACTTTTAAAAGTAGCGGAGTATGTCAAATGCTAAAAAATATAGATCAAAAATACTACATTGTAATTACATTTTGGTAAGAAAGCTTTTTTTTATTTTAGTATTGACACCCGTAATGGAATTTTTAGCCACAGAACAGCTTTAAATTTCATTTCCACGGGGTGGTTGTAATTCGACCAAATATTAATTTGGTTTAATTAATTTGGTTATTAATTTGGAATTCCAATATATTAATAATAAGTTTTTTAACCATTACAGGTCATCCCACCGCCAAAGTACCCTCAGACTGGAAGGCCACGTGATTGCTAAACCACCCCCCAGTAAGACTCCTAGTAAGGAAAACGGATATGAATTAAACAGCAGAAGATAATGTAAATCTACTGTAATAGTTGTAATAATTTCTGATTTGCCTGATAATCCAAAAACGGGTTATATAATTCCACCATTGACTTAGGGTCCAAAACACCCATGAAATAAATGTGTTGACTCGGGAAAAGTATTTAAATAAAGTTTACGGTTGAATAGACACATTGGCGTTGGGCCAAAAAACTTTGGGGTTGAACCAACCTCAATAAATATCAGAATAGGGTCAAAATAAGATTGTAAATAAATTTTATAAATAAAAAAGACCATATTAAGGGTCCAAAACGTAGTGGTATGTCAATATTTTGAGCGGCTTTAACTGCAAAGGTGGTTGGTAACTATAGATTCCTATTTTATTGGTGCTACGTTAAAATTAAGTCCTAAACATGAATAATAATACTTTTAAATAAACTTTTTAATATTTATATATTGGAATATATTTGACCCCAAAATAATTATCAGCTTTTCAGAAATTTGATCTTAAATACTGTCTTAAGACATTGCATTCTGTATTTAAAAATAATGTAGTATTGCCACATTTAAAATAGGCCAACATTTTTAAATACAAATGCAAAAATACCTTCTACTTTAGTTTTTATTTTAGATTTTATAATGTGTAGTCACAAAGTATTTTTAATCTATGTAACAGTTGTGTTGCCAGACCAAAAATTATATTTTTCACGATGGCGACGGGTCTTAAGGCAGTAGTTTGTATACATTGATTTTGATGACATAATGTAAGTTAGTATTTGGTGATGCAAATAATTTTGATTACACTGATTGTAATGAAATTTAAACCTCCATGAGGTTTAAATTGACTTGAAAACAAATTAAGACATGTTCAGGATTAGAGCTTAGAACACTCAATATGGCTGTTATTCAAGGCACTATATGCTGTCGTCACAAGCTAAATCTTAATCTTCCCTCAACAACATTAAAACACATTTAATTCAACGACAATTTAAAATAATTATAATTATGTATAATAATAAATATCTGCATCATCAAAATAAATATATCCTAATTATTATATTAGCAATGGAGATATTGAGACAACGATTAGATAAAGATAATTATTATCGACTTTTTTTATTTGCAACACTGTTTACGTATTTGTGACGTTCTGGCGCGAAAAAAACAAAATGGCGTCGCGAAATGTTCATTCTGATTGTACTTAATGCTCGGTAGACAACTAACATCACCAGCTTTAGCCTAGTGGTGAAGCCAAGAGCTGCAAAGGCCGGTATGTCAGGTTTATTGCTTCGTAAGGCACATACTTACCTCGGATATTTAATAAATTATCTAAATTATTTACGTATTTGTTTAAAAATTACTTATCACGCAATTGTAAGGAAGAAACCTGCATGCCTGAAAGATATTCAAGGCCTGTTAAGTCTATCTATCCGAACGAGATTATGTAGACTACTGCAAAAATCCCTCTCATTTTGAGACGAGTCACGACACAAACCATAAAGTATGGAACGGTGATCTTTTTCATTTACTGAAAAGACATCTCATCCTCAAAGTTTGTGAGCAGCTTAGAGCAACAAATCTTGTGAAAGATTTAACTATATCAATTCTATTATAACAATATTTTAAATCAAATGTTTCAAAAATACACTACGCATATACGCAGACAATTTAGCAAATATAGAAATCTATTTTATAGGTAAGCATTGTCTGTTACAAAAATCTTACCTTCAAATTAATAACATTATGAATTACACCGCATATATTTAGCAAGAGCAACCCATTCTAGCGAAATGTGGATTCTCACCCACCCGAAGAGTCAACTTCAATGGTTTTTAATACCTCACTCTTACAGAATATAGTAACAATAGGGTTACTATTGCGTTTTGTCGCAAAAGAGTGGCGTAAGCCCGACCCCTCATCCTTTTTTTCATTCCTCTACTTCTAATCCTTATCTGTAGTGTGCGGCAACTGCTTACCATCAGGCGCACAATATTTTACCCTTTTGGTATAAAAAAAACTACCAATGGTACCTAGTGCCACCATCCTCTTATAAGCATGATCACTGTTGCTTTAAAGACTTAACTGTGGTACTTACAATATTCCTTAGACATATTTACATTGGAAAAAACGTTTAAATCTACACTCACCTTTCTAAGGCAGGTATAGATTAATTTCCAAATATTAGTCTTCCTGTAAAGTTGGCAACATTAGGATAAAGTTGCCAATCTCCAATCGATATTTTGTATAGAGATTTTATTTGTTATATTTATTTCTTTTGCAGTTTATATAGGTATATGTGCATTTTTAAATTCGGAAAATATAAATATATGTATTTTATAATGTTATTAATTCTAATATACTAAAGGTGTCTATTGAATGTGATAATTATTCATTTTTTTAAACATGGAACAAATAATTAATTATGTCAATTTGACAGATATCACTAATTAAATTTTAAAACCGATAGACGTAACATTGGACCTTATCTATAAATATTTTGATTTTTGGTTGTACAGTAGATTTCATGACGTGAAGGTTAAATACCTTGTTGATCTATTGACTACACTGTTCGTCGGTAGAACGGTTGAGGTCCGGGGTTGAATACAGAGTAGATCGCGTCTGTACGATTCTTGATTCTCTGTAGCGGCCCTGATGTGCCACACACAGACGGCTAGTTTCAGTCCCGGAATGACGTAACTACCGCTATTTAATTTTAAGACGTAATTGGTACCTAATATTTGCAGACTCCGCAAGGATTGTTGGCATCGTAAATTTCTGTCGGAAATATTGACTACTTCAGCTATTTAAATAATTACTCGATAATCTTGCATACAGTAATAATAATAAAGGTTCATTGTGAAATACTTTTCATCTTTTAATATTCAAATTGTAGGCATTAGGATAAAAGTACATATTCTTTTGACTGACTAAACTATTTTTTTATTCATATACTGTCTCTTTATCAATAAGGCAATTAGACGACAACGAGTGTATATTTAAAACTATTTGCAGTGTTAAGTATCATAACATTACTGGACGTGATATAGTTATGTATGTTCATCCAGAGTTACCGCAACATCAAGATCAAATCCTTGTACAGATACAGATCAAATCCCTGTACATATCAGACAAGAATCAAATCAGCCAGCTAAACTTGTACTTAAAGTACATAGTGTACCTAAGGTCTCTCTCTGGCAATAATATGTATCGATTGCTGCAGTTTTATTACCTAAAATTATATATAATCTTATTTGCCGGGTACGTGATAAAGTAAACTAGTTTAAAAAAATATACTTTCATTTTATAGCCAATGCCCATCGCCTCAACTTTAAAAAAAAAAGCTAAAATACATTTTGTTTAGTCTCCAAGAAAAGAATATGTACTAATATTATTATTATTTCACCGGGCTTCGGGTTGCCATTAAAATCATATTGTATTTGTTTAAGACTATTGTATTAAATATTGTAACTATGATATTATAATCGATATTGCATTAAATTGTTTAGTCGATTTGCTCACAATTTTAATAACATTAGGTCACATAGCTTAACGTGATAACAATAAATCGATTAAACAATTTCCTTTATCGATGGCGTTGTAGCTTTTAGAAAAACTTTAATTAAATTTTACCGATAGTTACTAGTCTATATCTGGGTCCGTCCATAGATTCTTAGTTTAATGTATATTTTTTTACCAATTTTATCAAAGTTTCATAGTTTTTAATGGAGCGGTTATTATGTATTTTATTTTTATTGGGTTTGCTAAGTTCTGTTATAGTTACTCTTGAGACTGCATAAATATTTGCACTAAGGGCGAATCGAAACTCGAACACTCAATCTATAGATTGCTGTTTGATCCGCTACACTGTTATTCAATTAAGTCTTCCCTTTGAAATATTTGACAAGCAATGTTTTTTTTTTATAACGGCTAAGGCGAACTACATTTAGGTATCTACTAAAAAAAATAGTTAGACGAGACTAATTATACAAATAAATAAAAAAAAAATTGTATATAGTGGCCAAATCAATTATACAGCACTGTACATTAACTGAAAGTTAAACAAATGATATAGTTAAATTCAACAATCGCTACTGCGTATTTACTCTACAAAATAATCCCTGTCATACGGTGACATCTGCTATGATAGATCGGCCAAGCAGGCATTATTATGTTAATTAGTTTAAATAATATATGAATTTATCAAAAGAATATCCTTAGCTACATAATATACCGATGGACACTTTCTAATCATATAACACGGTATTCTCTCAAAAATACTCTACTGACAGCATCTAAAGTTGGGTATTCGATTTCTACATGAGTTTAGATATATTACGATCTTCAAATAGCTCTACTTTGCATGGCGGTTGCATATATCTAACGTCCCTCATGACAAATCAATAAAAAAATGACAATGTCTCAAAAAAATGTAAGAAAATCTATGATTCCTATAATTAATTATTAAATATTCATACATTTAAGAGATTAGCCAGAGATTTTTTTATTAAAACGTATTTTTATCTAGAATCGTTAAATATGTTTAAGATAAAATTTGGCTGGTTTTACATTTTACAAAATACTTGGCCATTTTTTAACGTACGAAACAGCTTGGGTTAAATGTGACCTTCATTATGACTGCCAAGTTCATGTGAATTTATACTCTATGAATATATTGTATACAATGTTGGGCTTTGACGATTTAGACGAGTTTTCACATGACTATTGCTCAAAATCAGTAATTTAGAACATCACTAACTATACACTTTTGTAATATTAAATATTATTTCTAATTTGTAAATAAAATGATGGTGTAAGATATAAAATTGTATGTTTTATTTGTTAAATATACCTCTACTAATATTTTTATATTACATTAATTAACTAAGTGGTAAGTGGTAACAGTCGCTCATGTATTCAACAATGCCAGGAGCTACGCTGAGGTGCCTGATGTAAAACCTATCACAACTTAAGCTCATCTACAATAGATACGTAGAAAAAAATAGTAACAAATTGAAGTCTTGAATTCGAATTGGGTCATAACGTAACTTTTTTTTAAAACCTATGGTGGCAGACAAGCCAGCAGCCTACCTGGTGTTAAGTGGCACAGTGGGAGTGCTGCCTACAAGGAATATAGTGCTCCCCTTAAACCTCTTTTAAAAAAGGAAATATGCTTGTTTACCATCCGTGTAGCATATAAATACCACCACCATATATATCTAGGATACATGTAATTATACGTATATAATAATATGGAACGCCTGGTATTTTTTTTAATAATTGATCCAAAATCTTACGATTTTGGAGTAATTATTAACAGAAATAAACACGTTTACATTAATCAATCAAATTTAATAAAAATCATACATTATGTCAAACTACCTAATTCCTTCCCAAAACATATACATACATTTCAATTTAGAATTTTGTTAATTAAATAAACCAATATTAATTTCATCTAAACTAAGAAAAGAAAAAAGTTATAATTGAATGAAACCAGTCATAATATAATAATAAAATGCTCTTTCACTGAAACAAACTGGGTTACCACAAACTTGGCAAGAATAATAATAATCTTATAATGGATACCAGCGATATTAGCGAAATATTTATCTAGAGGTGGTAGATTCGCTAATCAATCCGTCAACTTGACCAGTATAGTACCATCAACGCTCCGATTAAAATTAACAAACTCAAAAACCTTTAACTTTTTAAGTGTACTCGTATAATATTGAAAGTTGTAATTTTTTTAGTTATTAAAAACATTGTATTATGAAATTAAACTACTACGGAACATTTAAATCTGAACATAGCATCGCTATATCTTACCTCTAGTTGACAAAAATTATGTAAAAAGTAAAACATTTAGTCATTGCTTTTTTAATTGCATTGTGGTAGTTCACATCTAGGGCCTCAGTATATTCAAAAAGCTTATATTATTACATTAAGTATAATTTTGAGGAAGTGCATATGTAAATAAGAAATTTTACAATTTAAAAAATTTACAATTTATACGCAATTTTATTAGAACTTACGGTAAATTTGTATTTAGATATTTTTATATATATTTTTAGCATTTGACATACTTAGCACTATACATTAAACACAAAGTTAAAAATGTGAAATCGAAAATAACCCTCGTCCTCAATCCTGCTCGTGACTGTTATTTTCGATTTCACATTTTTCACTTTGTGGTAAATTTGTATTTTTACAGCGAATTAGGCCGGGCCGACATATAAAGATTGAATTATGAATTTTAGAATGAAATAGCTAGTACACTAGGTAAACGTAGTAAAACTGTGGTCACACTATAGATGAAAATAGAGTATCTTATATCTATAGGAGGAAACAAGCGACCACGACTCAATATTTAATGATGATGTATTTTACGTACTTTTCTACAAAAAACTTGGCAATCAAATTTATTATGGCGGCCAAATCCAGCTTTCAGGACTATAAAATATCGAGAGTTAGAGAATGTACCTTACAACAATGTTAGTGATTCTTATATGACTCAATTATTTGTTTAAATGTCTCAATTGTTTTTTTACACGTGAATTTAAGTATTTTTTTTTGCAAATAATCAAATAAAAAAGAAATATAAATCTATAAGCATGTCAAATTTAATCTACAGAACTTAAAACTAATATGAAAATAAAACAGACACTCCATGTCTTAACAAAAAATTACAGCCGGTCATTAAATTGACCGCGATTATATTGACGGTACGAGTTAGAGCGGGCGACCGCGGACATCCAAAAACAGCAGCGAGGCTTTCTCTATGAATCTTTGTGTGTGATTGCGTGTGAACCATATTATGTTGGTGTTGAAGAAACTCAGATTGCACTTAGGTACAAAATAACATCAAATCGGATGCTCCACAAGAGATGTGTCTGCGGATCGCGGACTCTTTACTTGCGATAGTGCGCTGTTCGTGCTTGGCCGCGTCCATCATATCTCGCAACTTGAGAAGCCAATTATAAAAACATTCCTCTAATAATGAGTACAGATTACGCCAACGAACGTCAACGAAAACATTCAGTAAATCGTAGTTATAACCTGTCCAACCATTGATTTTACTTATGATAACTCAAGTACTGATTAATTAATCATTTTCTAATGCGTGACTTATAACAATCGATTTTATTATGAAGAAATTTTAATCGATTTAACATATTCATATTTTATTTATTCTCAATGTTTTGTATTGTTTTATAAACATAAAATTATAAAAATGGCTGTTGCGTTATAAAAAAAACAGTATAAGTATGCAATTTAAGGTAAATCAGTCAAAATGTATTAAAATCTATATATGGAGTTTTTTGTAACAACTAAAGACGTAATAGAATTTGCATTATACCTTGACCAATCTTTGTTGTATAGATATCGATAAATATGGAATCAAAAGAGAACGTCCCTTCGGTGTTGTAAAAAAAAGACAGAGTCCATGAAGTATCAGATATTTTGTCTATGGCTGCCTGACAATAAAGAAGGAACTTCATAGGCGCTTATGTTAAAACTAAAACAAAAGTTGGGACGGCGTGTAACTTGGTGTTTAGCTGTTCATTAGCGTAATATGTGCTTACAATATAAAAAAAAAAAACAACAAACGAGTTGACCATCACGAAATGCATGCTCAAAATATTTAGTCCATATTTAAGAGAAAAGAAAATATGTGTATTTTAAAACAAAATTTCATATAAAAATATAAGTTTTCGTCCAAAAGAAACTCGTCAGTCGTTGTTCAAATACGTGATAATTGGATCTAAAACATTTCTGTGGTAGGAAATATTGATATTTTCTGCTTCGAATTTGGAATCAACACTTATGGGCACATGCTATATTTGAGCATCACATATAATAATTATTAGATGACACCAAAAATATGTTCCTAAATATTTCGAGCATTCATTTTGACAATAAATAAAAACAACCAGTCCATACATGTTCTATTTTGACAATAACAAAAGAATGCAAACTCAATTTAGTTAAAAAAATAAAAATAGAAAAACTATATCTTCTTCTAAATATATATCCCTATCTGTTTTTTTTAATTTTAAATTTTAAGCTTACAATTTTTACAGATCTCAAGTCCTTAATTTTACCCAAACATTCATCGTTAATTTGTCAAAAAAAAATGACGTATTTTATAGACGGCTTCTTACAATCAAGTGGCACATAATACGAAAAATATTGTAAATATGTTTTAAAAGAATTGGAAGGGGCTTAGCTACAAATTATAATAAAAAAAGTAGGTACGACATAGGTAATTTAGAAATTAAGGATTTTAGTTATAATTAGGTGATTTATTGTCTATTGTATACAATATTGTTTATTTAACTATTACTGGTATCAAATAAAAGTATTTTTATTTTATTAATAATAAAAAATAATTATTCCATATTATTAATTTATTGAATAAGTTTATTTCATCTTTTATGTACAGGAGTAGCGATCTAGGTACACTATAACTTGACCCCTATGCTTTCCACTACAAAGACATATTATCTCTTCAGCGTTAAATACAGCACTTTATAACGTTCCCGAACATTGACGCGTCCACTATCACAGGGTTAACATACTATTTTACAATATTCAATATTTTTAAATAAGAAACTGACACACGATTGCAACGTCATCTATCGGGTCTAATTGTGAATTTTACCCATCCAGGGATGCACTATACACGCAAAAAATTCATACAAATAAGTCCAGCGGTTTTAGAGTTCCGTGACTTACACACGTACAGAAGAATTATATTATTATATAGGTATAACAATATTGTAGCAGATATCAATAATTAAATCATAAAACATATTTGCTTATGTTTAAAACATACTAGATTAAAACACACTAAAACATTTTAAAACATATAAAACGACTGTTTAACTCATAAACTCATTTGAAAAATACATGAAACTTAGGAAATTTCATATTGTCAATTCCATAGTTGGAGAAGTAGAGGATGTTCTGACGATAAGTGTGGTGTTTACACAAAAGGGGAGTCATCACTCCCGTACCCAAAGATAGTGGCTGTAATAACAATCTATTAAAATTCCAGACCCGTGTAAGTTCATGGCTTAGCCAGCTACGTGGTATCGTCTGCTTCATGTATTGAACTACAAATACCATTTCTAACAATAATACCATCAGTTTTAATTTATAATAAAGGGGAATAGTTCTTTTTTCACTATGAGGGTGGCTCACCTGATGGTAAGCGTACGGCTTATACCTGTTAGCATGTAGAGGTAAGTAGCACGATAACTCACTTGGGAGAGGGGTTGAAAGGGTCTGACATCATAGATCATAGCGTATAAAATCGTGGAGGATGATTTAGAAGGCATGGAGAAGGAGCTTGGACTTCCAGCACTCTCGCTCACCTAAAGATTCTAATAGTTTTTAGAATTAAAATATGAAGATTACGATAGCTTATCCAGGTACAAATATATGACAGTTGGTTTAGCCAGACAACATCTTTAGATTGATTGGAACACTGATCATGATACCAGTGAGAATAAGGTGTACCCAGGAAGTTGATGAGAAAAAATGGCACAAAGACCACATCGCTAGAAGTCATGGGTAGAATTTGTTTACATTTAGCTCAACTATACTGTTATAAATGTTGATTGAATCTGGTTAAAATATATTCTGGACCCATATTCTTTTTTATTTTATTCCATGCAATTCCGGAAATAATATATATTTTCCGAAATAACCGTAAATAACCGTTAGTCGTTTGTATTAGTTTTTTTATTATCCGTTTCAACGGTAATTTCGATTTTGCGTTTGCTAGTTTTAGAACTAACTCTTTTTAATATCAAAGGAGTGTTTAATTTAAAATGTTGCGGTTTGTTTTTGACGGTATCTATATTTCCGATTTTTGTAATAATCGGTTTTATTGAATCACCGGTTAAAATTTCAGTTTTTAAAATAGTAGGCTTTTTTGAATTTGTTTTAGGAGCTCTAATAGTTTTCTTAGCAATTGATTTTGTGGCTGGTTTTAGCATGTTTGGGGGAGGGGGTTGGACCTTCTCCGTGTCTTCTAGCTTCAATACTTTACCTTCCTCGTCTTTCACTATCATAAAAACTTCATTAAACATGCCTACTTCTGGCAATTTGCCTTGCTGGAAGTTCCTATAAGTTAACGAATTGGCTATCAGCATTGAGATATCAGCAATATTGTACTCCATCATCAGATCATTCACGCTTGCTCCAGCGAAATTTGGCATATTCGGATCAGCACCATTGTCTATTAAAATCTCTATGGTTTTCTTAAAATGGTCCACGACTTTGGATCTGTTGCCCCTTTCTGTAAAACAGAAGCAGAAAATGTACACGACTGATCACCAGGTCTTGAGTTCGTTTCCCAGGTCGGGCCAACAAAAAGGTGTTTTACCACAGTGCTTCGTAAAGCACGTAAAGCCGTTGGTCTTACCTACCTAGTCTCTCTCTAGTCGTGTGAACATCTCACCTGACTATAGTAATGAGGGAGCAGAGAATGCACTTGTTTGCGCAGACTCGTGCACTATATGTCCTGCGTACATGGCTAGTATCTGTTGACACAGGCCCTCGTGACTGATATTACGATTTGGAGTTTATTATTAGTGGCAAAAGAGCCCCTCCTGTTGGTAAATGGTAACTGCCGCTCATGGCCTCAGCATACCAAGCTTCTCACCATTAAATTTTGCGAATGGGATATAAATGACGGTTGGTAAAAATGCGGTCCCCCAGTTGAGAAGCGGTCACGACAGTATCACACATACGTTGCTAAACCCTAGAGATGGAGATACGAAGAGGAGAAAAGGGGGATTGGGCTCCAGCGCTCTCACTCACCATGTGGAACACAACAATAGGAGTAACTATCGATCGCTAAGCCGATCTTCATGAGAGTGTGGTACTTCGTCTGTGGAGCTGGGAAAGCAAGTTTTATTGCGTATGGTGGCAGGCGAGCCACGGCCCACCTGATGGTAAATGGTAACCGTCGCTCATGGACTCAACTATACCGAGAGTATTGTCAAGCCGCTGCTCACCATTTCATTTCACAGATATGAAATGAAAGATAAAACGGGTATCTCCTGATACAGCCAAAACACACCAAAGTGCTTCATGGCCGGTCACACAGGAGATGGTGGTACGAGCCCGCTCGGGCCCGATAGCAAGTGAGTACTCCCACTTGGTACCCAGCCTTGCCACCAGTAATGCAATGGATGATAATAGCTTACTTCCATTAGTCGCCTCGTACAATACCCGTGGGAAATAATAGGGTGTTGACACCTGTATTCTTAGTCCTTCACCACAAGGACAGTCAATAAATGAATAATGTGGCTACATATTTACCTGCGGCATCCATGCAGGCTGCTCCCACGGCCAGGTACAGAGCAGTGTTGCCACTGCTTGGCATTTTAGTATTGACTGTCTGTGGTGAATTTTCTAATAAGAGTCTGACATTCTCGTAAATACCCAATTTGCTGGCCAACATGATGGCGGTATAACCTTAAAAATAAATTAAAAATACTTTGTAAAATCCAAAAGTGCACGCCTCTTAATCTTCATTTTTTATAATTAAATTGATTATTTGATAAGTAACTAATAATGTATTGGTCTTACTAAGTAGTTTTCAATAAACCACATAGATAGCGCTAACTTCAAAAAGTACCTATTAATATGGTTCTCATGTCTTACACGCCATCTAGCGCTAATTTTAAGAAATATTACTATATTGGTCTATAGAAGTAGTTCTCACGAAATAAGCTATATCGCTGGTTTTAGTGACGAGTCGAACGTAAATATTCACAATTTTTTTGTTTATTTAATAACAATTAAACCGCATCGAAGTGATTCTATTCGTAATTATACTGAATTGTAAAAGAAAAAAAAGACTCGATTAGTAAAGTATTTCGGTCGTTATCGTGTTAACATACATTACCTACAACACACGGACGTCCAAGACAGAACTTTTTAAAACTGTTTTTTTAACTAGTTTAAATAACAAAAATGGCATCAAAAATACCATGAATTTTAAAAATTTTGTTTTTTCTTGATATGTGTGTGTATATATTATTTTACAAGTGCAATATATGATAAATAGAGACATTTTAGGTTTGAAAAATCAGTTGTTCTGCATGAAGTGAGAGTAGTACACACCTCAACGCTTCGCTAATGAGGCGTGCAATATTTTATTTCATGTATTGAAGGAAGGTGGAGTCGGGAGTCTCCTGTTCTACATGAAGTGAGAGTAGTACACACCTCAACGCTTCGCTAATGAGGCGTGCAATATTTTATTTCATGTATTGAAGGAAGGTGGAGTCGGGAGTCTCCGAAACCGGCAAGCGTGTATGAAGAGAATTATAAATGTTTATAAGTTAAGTTTTAAAATATGTACATATTTTTGATACAATATTGTACAGACAAAGTGCGAAAATGTGAAATCGCAAATAACAGTCACGAGCAGGCTTTGATCTTGCTTCTCCTGGAATGCCGTTTCAGCTGCGTTGCCAATTCAGCCATCGTGACAATTACTCAGGAATGTTAATTTCGATAACATCGTCTTTATGGCTGTGTCATTAGTATGATATGAATCTTAATTGTAATAATTAAGCTTAATTGGTAGGAATAGCCGTGTGGGGCCGGTTTTAGAATTGTCCTACCTCTCTCCATCCATGGGAGTCGTAAGAGCCGACTGAGGGAATACCGGGGGAGTGGCAAGCAGCACTCCTTCGAGTATTAACAACATCCACTGCGATCGCCAACCCGCCTGCCAAGCGTGGCGATTACGGCACTATCCCCCATTCTTGGGGAGGCCTATGTCCAGCAGTGGACTTTAAAAGGCTGATGGATGGATGGATGGATGGATGGATGGATGGATGGTAGGAATAATGTATGCAGATACATCCGACAGATGGCACAGGGGCCACCCAAGACATTAAGAAGGAATGTATTTAATGAAATTCATAGCCTCGACCAAAAGTCACGATGGCTGAATTGGCTAAACGTCTGGAACGGCATTCCAGGAGAAGCAGGTTCAAATCCTGCTTGTGACTATTATTTTTCAATCCATTTCTAATTCGGAGTATTTGGAACAGTAAATATTCTTACCCTGACTGTCAGCCATCTTATTTATATAGTTAAATAATACTTTCACTAATTCTGCTTCTGATTTAATCGTGTATTCTGGTTTCCATAGCTCCTCGTCTTCTTCGAGAATTTTTCTGTGAAATGAAGTGGTATATAAGTTTTAATTGCTAATGATGGCAGACGAGCCGCGGCCCACCTGTTGGCAAGTGGCAACCGTCGCTCATAGCAACTATTCCGAAAGTTTTGGTTAAGCCGCTGTGCACCATTTTATTTCTAAGATATGAAATGAAATAATAAACGGCTATCTTCTGCTACAGTCAAAACACACCGATGTGCTTCATGGCCGGTCACACGGGAGATAGTGGTACCAACCCGCTCGGGCCTGATAGCAAGTGAGTACTCGCTCTTGGTACCCAGCCCTACCACCAATAATGCAATGGGGGATACGTCTCTGAGCACAAGACAATATTTTTAGAATTTTTACTTGTTTATTAATTTGTCCGCACATCACGCAAAATCTACTGGACGGATTTTGATGTAACTTTTTTACTTGGTAGCTCTTGATTAGACTTAAAAAACTGGTGTACATTTTATACCGCTACTATATCGGGAATCTGAGATATAACCTAAAACTAGCTTTTGGCTGCGGCGGAGCCGCGGGCAAGACTAGTGTGATACATAAAATCGAATCGACATCGGATCGTCTCATTGTGATTGGTAGAGGCACTGACGCGTGACATCGCAATAATATTCAACCAATCACAACGATACAATGCGATAACGATACAATTTTGTGTGTTATATTCTAACTCCCCTTTTATATTTAGGCGGAAAAATATGTACCTAACCGCACACCCTATTGATCGCGGCAACGAACAGGGTAGTATCCTCACCCACTAAATAAGCCCGCCGTGTGCCGTCTTTCCGCCTGTACTGAACCACTGGAACTGTTAGACTTATTATTCCAGTTTCAGTAAACCCCCCGTATTAAACACTCGCAAGTTTTTATCTAAGTTCACGGTATTGATGAGCGTTGAAGGGGAAGTCCAGATGTCTATATATTTTTATTATCTTATAAATATTACAACCCTTTTATCTATAACGAGCTAAACATATATGTAATACTGGTGTTGCACATATAGCACACATTATATCGTTGACCATTAAATTGTCTCTGTGGTGCAGCGGTAGTGTGAGCGACTGCTGATCATGAGGTCTCGGATTCGATCCTCAGGCAGTGTTATTGAGCTATTTGTAAAAAGAACAATTTGTCCGTATGGTGACGGACTAAGCATACAAGTATCACCACCCCACTCTTTCCACGGGTGTCGTATGAGGCGATTAAGGGAAGTAAACAATTATCATCCATTGCATGACTGGTGGCAGGGCTGGGTACCAAGTGGGAGTATTCACTTGGTATCGGGCCCGAGCGGGTTGGTATCACCATCTCCCGTGTGACCGACCATGAAGCACATCGTTGCGTTTTGGCTGTAGCAGGAGATAGTCGTTTATTCTTTCATTTCATATCTGTGGAATGAAATAGTGTGCAGCGGCTTGACAATAGTCTCGGTATAGTTGAGTCCATGAGGTTACCATTTACCATCAGATGGGCCGTGGCTCGTCTGCTACAAAAAGCAATAAAAAAAAACTCAGTAGCAGCCCGGAGTTTGGAATTGTGCCCGGTAGACGGCAATACGCTCGCCCCCTATTACGTGGGACTTAAACATAGTTGGCGAACCGTGGGTGTGTAATACACCTCTGGCTGACCCCTTCGAGGAATACAGGCGTGATGCTATATGTTAAATTAAAGATGACTTTCTATTAGTATAAATAAACCTACTAGCTGCTAACCGCAACTACGTCCGCGTGGATAGCAACTTGGTTTTAACCCTAAAATAAGTACCTGAGTTACTCCTTCTAACATTAACCGATTTTGACGGAACTTTCATTGGAAGATATCCAGTGAAAAACAGTCTAGACGTTTCTATAGACCTATCTTTACCTACAAGTAGCTACCGTTGTTACACGCTGATATTTTGTGAGAGGTTGGTACTTCCCCGATCGATCCCGCCCATTCATGCTAAGATAATCAACTCTACCATAAGTTATTTTTAAAGACACAACACCCTGTACTAAGGAATATTTCTCGTATCGCTTAGACTTTACAAAAATACGCCCCGTGGCGTAGTCAGTAGTGTAAGCGACTTCAATGCAGAGGTCTTGGGTTCGATTCCCACTCAGGACAATTATTTGTGTAATAAACACAGATATTTGTAATGCGTCTGGGTGTTTTCTATCTATTATATATGTATGTGTTTACAAAAAAAAAGTAATATATAATATATTATATCCGTAATCTGGTACCCATAGAACAAGCGTTAAGCTTAGTTTGGGACCAGAGGACGTTGTGTGAAAATATTCGTGAATATTTATATTAATTTCACGGACACAAAGTACACCCAGACTCTACTATCAAACCCACAGCACTCGGGCAGGGGAGGTCGGCAACCACTCCACTCTATGTGCAGTCAGGGCATAAGCTGGTCTCTATTAGCCGATCCCGATTTAAACTCACCTAGCATTATGTTTATAATGATTAACGAGGGCCTGAAGATGATCAGTCGGCATCTCAGCGGCGACATGGAAGCAGCTTCTGTCCTGAGCGTTGCAGGCTAAGGCATCTGCATTGTGCTGCAGCAGAAGTGTGGTCAACTGGACATTGTCTTGGAATAAAGACATTCTTAAAGGCGTCTGGAAAGAATTACCATTCATTATTCTTTATATAGGATCCCTGCACGGTTCCTCAAACTGGTGGCTCAAGTCTCTGGAGTCTTTGGTTGTTTTTGATGTGAAAACATCTAATGCGGAGGGAGGTTAAAACCGGCTGTTAACGTGGCGACGTCACCACGCCAATTTATTAAATTGTTTTTAACGCCATCTGTTGACAAAAGCATCTAACTAGGAAGCATAACGTCAATCAATAAATGAATAAAAGTTTTAATTTGTCTATAGATAGCGAGAGGGCGCTTACCAAGAATTATATAAGGCTAAAAAACAATATTATATTCTCATTTATTATATATTATAGGTAGTAATAGGATACATTCATGTCCATTTCCGTTATTTTACACATGTCATAATTTTATACAAGCACACATTGAAAAAGTTAAAGAAAGAAAGAAATATTTTTATTCCTACAGCAGGCAAAACATTGACATTCTATATCTACAATAGTAAAAATAATATAATAAAGAAACGGTGCAAAGATTAAGATTAAACATAAGTATCGTAATAATAAAACTCTATAAAAAGTTATAATTATTTTATTACTACTCATTATTTATGCAAAATAATTTCGATGTTTTCACATCTGCCAGACGTCCCAGGAAGCCTATTTTTTTTAAGTTAAGAGGCTGTCAATGACACATATAATTTATGTGGAATCACTGTGAGTAGGGAACGTATAACATATTATTTCTCTAGTCTTCTTTTATCCGTGTGGTAACGGACTAAGAATACAAGTGTCACCACCCCATTCTTTCGCACGGGTGTCGTATGAGGCGACTAAAGGAAGTAAGCAATTATCATCCATTAGATGACTGGTGGTAGGGCTGGGTACCAAGTGGGAGTACACACTTGGTATCGGGCCCGAGCGGATTGGTACCACCATCTCCCGTGTGACCGGCCATGAAGCACATCGTTGCGTTTTGGCTGTAGCAGGAGATAGCCGTTTATATTTCATTTCATATCTGTGAAATGAATTGGTGAGCAGCGGCTTGACAATACTCTTGGTATAGTCGAGTCCATGGGCGACGGTTACCATTTACCATCAGATGGACCGTGGCTCGTCTGCCACTACATGCAATAAATAAAAAGTCTATTATTTTGTCGGCCCGCGAGTTCTTCCTTATCCCTTCATCAAATTCTAAGATCCCCCATTTTAAGCTTAAAGTGCAGTGCCATCCCTTAGTCGCCTTGTACAACATCCACGGAAAAGGATGGTGTAGTGTCACTTTTATTCTTTGCCCGTCACCACACAGACAATTATAACCAGGAGAGAATATTCATTTTATTTAGTTGTTAAAATTGTTATTTAAGTTTACCTTCTACAAAAGTACATACATATTACAAAACCCCGGGCAATCCCGTAACAATAACGTGCCTGATAACGTTTTCCTATAAATACCTATTACAGGAAAATAAATTATAATATTACACAGTAAATATACTTACGATAATAAGTGCTATATCTATTAATCTACATTAATATATAATACGCTAAAGATATGAATGAATTTGGGTGAAATGTGAAGCTCAGATAGCTTATAACTTAAGACTAACAATATATTTCTAACAGACCCAAGCGCACTCCCAATCCTCTCTTTATTATCCTTCTTGACCCCTCCTGTCCGTTTCTTTGGAGATGGTGACGCGCGAGTGCGTCACTCTTGTGTTGCTAGCGTCTATAGGCAACGGTTAGCGCTTACCATCAGGTCGTATGCTTGTTTACAACCGATGAGGCAAAAAAGTCTCGGTAAATGAGGTTTACCATACATAGATATAGCATCACGCCTGAATTCCCCAAAGGGGTAGGCAGAGAGGGGTGTATTACCACTGAAGGAATGTAATATGTATACTTAGTTCTGGTGGCCCGCCAATAAAGGCGGAGAGACAGCAAACGGCGGGTTTCGTTAGTGGGTGAGCGCCCCACACTACCCTGTTCGTTGCCCCGAACGACGGGGTGAGCGATTAGGAACATTTTTTCTTGCAAAAAAATAATAATAATAATAAAAAAAAAAGATGTATTACACACCCACGATTCGCCAGCTATGTTTAAGTCCCACGTAATAGGGGGCGAGCCTATTACCGTCTACCGGGCACATTTCCAAACTCCGGGCTGCTACTGAGACTTTTTCTTTTTACAAAAAATGGTAAATAACACTGTCCGACCCGAGAATCGAACCCGATACCTCATGATCAGCAGTCGCTTACACTACCGCTGCACCACAGAGGCAGTTACTTTGCTTACCGACTGTTACTAATTTGTGTTAATATTGGAAGGTCGGTACTAAGCCTACTGTTTCTACTGTCTACTACACCATCTGTGCAGTCAATTAACCTTTTTTGAAATGAAAACTTCTTTAGTCGCGCTGAGAACTTTTTTGATGAACATAAATCATGGAATTCGCGTCATCGTCACCGAACGCTCCGATAGAAGTGAAATGAAGCGTTGAGGTGGGTACTACTCTCGCTTCACGCAGAACAACTGATTTTTCAAACTTAAATGTCTCTATTTATCATATATTGCACTTGTAAAATAATATATACACACATATATCAAGAAAAAAACACTATTTTTAACACTCATGATATTTTTGATGCCATTTTTGTTATTTAAACGAATTAAAAAACTGTTTAAAAAAGTTCTGTCTCGACGTCCGTGTGTCTGTAGGTATGTTCGGATAAGTAAGAAGTGTTACGGACCAATAAATAGCTCGACGATACAATTCACAAGTTACTTAGTTTTCACTTCAATCGGCAGTCCCCAAAGACTACCACGCATGTTTATTTTTTGTTAAGGCGGGGAAAAATGTACCTAACTGCACACCCCGTCATTCGAGGTAACGAACAGGGTAGTGTGGGGCCCTCGCCCACTAAATAAACCCGCCGTGTGCCGGTTCTCCGCCCGTACTGGGAAACCAATGGAACTATGTGGCATTACTTCCGTGGTGCAGTCAATTAGCTTAACTTGATTACTCAAGGGTGCTGAAGTAACTTACCAGGTCATCAGCGGGCAGGTCTACCGAAATGCCTCTCATCTTCAGCACCACGCATTGCCTCTTCAGAAGAACCAGGTCATTGTTCAACACGGCTGCGTGAATAGGTCTGCGAATGAACTTCGATGATTACTGATTGGGAGTAAGGTTCGTCAGTCTCGAAAGTATTGGGAATGGATGATTTGTTTATGGTTCCAAATTCAAATTTTTGTTTTTTTTTTGTTGTTGTTAGATTGGCACAACTGTAATCCAGTTTGGCGCGGAGTTTGAGTTGCATCTGTTATTTATATTAAATACAGTGTTATTTTTAGTTATATCATATCTAGTGTGTATTGCGAATTTCATAATGGACAAAAACATCGAACAAAGAGTTTGTCTTAAATTTTGCATCGCCAATGGAATTTCGTGTTCGGAGTCACTGAAAATGTTACAAAAGGCTTACAGTGAATCGACTTTATCAAAAACATGTGCTTATGAGTGGTACAAAGCGTTTAAAAGCGGTCGAGATGTGATGGAAGATTTGCCTCGCTCTGGTAGGCCATCAACCTCTGCAACTGAAGTTAACATTGCAAAAGTGAAGGAAATAGTGACTAAAAATCCTCATTCAACTTTGAGAGAGATAGCCGCCAAACTTTCTGTGTCTCACGGGTCGATCCGTACCATTTTAAATAATCACTTTGGTATGAAACATGTTTCCGCTCGGCTAGTCCAAAAAGACCTGAATTTTCTCCAAAAACTCAATCGCATGAGAGTCGCTGTAAACTAGTCAACAAGCTTCGGAGTGGCGACTTCCAACTGAATTGAAACCGAAAAAGCCACGCCAAAGTCGATCAAAAGTCAAAGTCAAGTTGACTGTTTTCTTTGACTATCGCGGTGTTGTGCACACGGAATTCTTGCCAGAAGGTCAAACGGTAAATAAAGAATATTATTTGAGCGTTATGCGGCGTCTAAGAGAGCAAATTCGACGAAAAAGGCCAAATTTGTGGAAAGAAAATTCTTGGATTTTGCACCACGATAATGCGCCTTCGCACAAGACCATCATTGTGGATTAATTTTTGTCCAAACACTCAACAAATACCATCGAGCAACCACCATATTCACCAGATATGGCTCCAACCGACTTCTTTCTTTTTCCTAAACTCAAATTACCACTTCGTGGCACCCGTTTTCAATCGGTAGAAGACATAAAGGAAAATTCGCAGCGAGAACTGAACTCAATTCCGGAAACAGCGTTTAAAAAATGTTTTGATTGTATTATTCGTTGGCGTAAGTCTATCGTTTCTGAAGGAGCATACTTTGAAGGTGATAAAATAAATTTGGATGAATAATAAAATTTTTGTGTATTATTGATCTTTTCCCGGTACTTTCTGGACAGAGTAGTATATGGTTGAAATTCTTCTAGAAATAAAGCCATGCTTATCCCAGCACGAATGGGCCGGCTCGATCGGGGAAGCACCACCCTCTCACAAAAGACCAACGTGTAACAACGGTAGTTAATCTTACCGTTGTGTTTCGTATGGTGAGTGAGTACGCCGGAGGCCCATATTCCCTCCCTATCCACTCCTTATTATGCACCCTATCCCTTTCCTTGTAGATGGCGACGCGCGAGTGATGCCTCTGGTGTTGCTAGCGTCTATAGGCTTCGCTCCGCTTACCATCAGGTGGGCCGTAAGCTTGTTCGCCACTCATGTAGTATAAAATATATGGTGATGGGAAGTTCCATTTTTTGTGTTATAGTATTTATCCATCCATCGATCCATCCATCCATCAGCCTTTTAAAGGCCACTGCTGGACATAGGCCTATCCAAGAATGGGGGATAGTGCCGTAATCACCACGCTTGACAGGCGGGTTGGCGATCGCAGTAGATGCTGTTCATACTTGAAGGAGTGCTGCTGTCCACTCCCTCGGTATTTCCTCAGTCGGCTCTTACGACTACCATGGGTGGAGAGGGGTGGGACAATTCTAAAGCCGGCCTTACATGGGCAAATATAAATAGTATTTATATGCGCATTTAATTTATATGTTGAGTTTAATGTCGGGAGCCCACCAGCAACAGAAAATCAGTGTTGTGCAGTTAGCACAACAAAAACTGAGCTGGTTTTTAAGCCACACAGTGAGAATCGAACCTACACTCAGCAGGTCGGTATGTAAGCCACTACACAGACGTCTGCCTTTATTGGCATGATGACAAAAGGTCTAGCTAAAAGGAAATTCGGTACTGGTTTAAACTCTTAAAATTTGGTCCAGACCTACGATAACCCTTGACGCATCTGACGCAGCGTAGATTTAAATATGCTAGCAATAACGCGTTGTCGCATCCAGGAGATACCAGGTGAAGGATGATTAGGAGGGTTACAATACAATGTATCTCACTAAATCGTATCGACTTCGCATCGTGTCATTGTGATTTTTAGTAGCGGAGCATGTCAAATGCTAAAAAAATATGGATCAAAAATGTTTAAAAAAATCGCGTCATCAAAGTTTGAATATTAATTGTAAAATTAAACTTACTATATTGGATAATGCATGTAAATGCATTCCGATAGATGGCGTTGGTCGTAAGGACAAATGTGATGAGGAGTTTGGGATGACCGAATAGGTCAGTACGATAGCTCAGTGGCTTAGAGCACTTCCCCGGATTCGAAAAGACGCGGGTTCATTTCCCGCTCGTACTAAAAATTTCTTTTTCCTTATTCACACAAAAAACGCTTTCACAGGGCTGTTTAATTCTTGGGCCAGCTATGGGACCTGAGCAATGTTCATTAACCAGCCTACGATTTGTATTTTCTAGCATTTGCTAGAAACAAACTTTGTGGGAAATGTATGTTTGAGAGCAAGATTTGAACTTGTGTCTTAAACACAACCCACTCCGGGATATACGCTCTCAGACAATTAAAAAATAAAGACACCGCATTGTCAACTAAAAGTAAAGGCACTTTTTGAAAGATTTGTGCGTGAAAGTTTTGTCACCGGAAAGAAATAATCTCTATAATTTGGATAAATTTTTAAAAGTTTTATGTTTAGTACATAAAGGAAGTATGAAGTAAGTTAACAGCAAATCTTTCTTCTTTCTTTCTTTCAAATCATATAGGGATGACGTATTCATGTACGTAATGTACGTACGAAATCGTCGAGTCATTTAGGGTAATTTTAAATGATGTTCTGGTAACACTCGTGGTTGGACACTTCCTTTGGCGTGGTTTTGATGTATTTGTGTGCGTGATCACGTGTTTACAAGTTTGGCATGGTTTTATATGGCTTCGCTGGGATGTTCGTAATGCTCCGTCTATATGTTTAGTTAATCTGAGTATATTTTCTACTCCATAAACGGTGGACAGTGGGAAACCCAGGAAAATTAAGGGTCGTTGAGAGAGCATGGAAAGGTTAAAAACATATTGTAGATTAAAAAATAGTTACCTATACATAAAATTGAAAGAACAAATTATTTGCGAAAGTGGAAAAAAAGAAGTTTACTGCAAACGGGATTCGAACCTGCGTCCCTTCCGATCCGGGGAAGTGCTCTAAACCGCTAAGCCATCGCAGATACCGACGGCGATTCCCAGTCTCCATTTCACAATTGCTTTTAGAAGATGTCTTTACGACTCACGCCACCTATCGGGTGCATTTACTTGCATTAATCTAAAATAGTAAGTTTAATTTTGCAATTAACATTAAAAAAATCCTTAACTGCTTCTGTGGTGCAGCGGTAGTGTGAGCGACTACTAATCATGAGGTCTAGGGTTCTATACCCCGGTCGGGCAATGTTCTTGAGCTTTTTCGTAAAAATATAAATTCTCAGTAGCAGCCCGGAGTTTGGAAATGTGCCCGGTAGACGTCAATAGGCTCGCCCCCTATTACGTGGGACTCGAGCATAGCTGGCGAGCCGTGGGTGTGTAATACAACTCTGCCTACGGGGAATACAGGCGTGATGCTATGCCATTAAAATTGTCGTTTTTGTGTCGGCAGCTATTGGATGCAGACGTGTGTTGATTAATATAATTATATTAATATTATAAAGCGCGGCGTAAGCCGACGCTCGCGATTTTTATCACCATGAGTGAGCAACTTGTGGCGAATGAACTACTGGCGTTCCTGCAGCAGAAGCTGGACGTGATGGATGAGGTATCCGGCGTCCAAATCTGTGCGACGAACTTCAGTGAAGAAGACATCGCGGCTTCCAAGCTGATGCTGTTCACGTTATTAAACAAACGTGACCAGATGGTGTCCCAACGGCGTGATGGAACTAAGAAAAGTCTCCAAGATGTAATCACGCTGCTCAAGGAAACCGACCCGGACGACGTGACCACGTTTGTGACCAAGGACCTTTCCAAACTTCCACCGGTGGACTTCGACCACGTAGATGTCAACAGCTTGCTCAAGGACATTGTTTTTCTGAAGGCAAGCCTTGCCGATGTACATAAAAAGCTGGAGGCATCCCACAACACCGTTGAGTGTTTGCGTCAAGAACTCAAAGAGTTGCGCAACAATGCGACGGTAATTGGATCACCTCGTGCAAGCTATGTAAACACGCGTCGTGGAGCTGGCGTCGATTTGTCATTTGCACATTTGTCAGCAGTTTTAACATCACCGTTGGCGACTGTTGAGTCCGTAGAGTGCATTGCTCGAGCGCCCTCCCCTCTACCCGTTGCCCCTGCCCGCAACGCCGCGCATGTTACACGACCGTCGGAATCGCTGCCTGTAACTGCAGCCAAAGCAAAATCGTTACAACCACGATCAAAACAAGATTTTGCTAGTGTCACTGCGAGCACACTTGCTGCTCAAACTATTAAGCCTGCGCCTGCAAAGGTGACGAACCGGGCCAATGACGATGGGTTTGTGACGGTACAAAGGAGGAAACGCCGTAAACGAACTAACAAGAACTGTTGCGGCAATGCACCAGTGGATCCTAGAGTCCCTATACCACCACCCGGGCGGAGGACATCGTGGAGTACGTGCACCAAAAGTTGGAGTACCTACAAGCCCAGAGTGCAGCCACTGGAGTCGCGCCGAAACGTAAACTTCAAAGCGTTTGTGGTGCGAATACCAACGTTGTTTCTGCAGAAAGTCTTGGACGAAAACTTTTGGCCGCAAGACGTGGTGTTCAGGCGCTTTCGAGGTCCGATACCACCGGAGTGCATTAGGCATTAGTGCAACGGAAGCACTGTACTAACATAGTTTGTAAGCATTTTATATTATTAACAATTTTTGATATTATGTATGTTAGATTTTAAGGTATTTATTAATGGGCCTTTGTTGTCTGAAATAAAGATATTAATAAAATTCCTATTAATTGATGTCGCGATTTTCAAGCGATGTCAAATGCTAAAGTACAGCTCAACATATTTATAAATAACATGTTAGTTCTTAATTTTGAAATTGTTTTAAACACAAAGTGTGAGAATGTGAAATCGAAAATAACAGTCATGAGCAGGATTCCATCAAGGACCTGCATCTCCTGGATACCATCCAGATGCTTTGCCTATTCAGCCATCGTGACAATTGCTCCTGACTGCTAATTTCGAGAAAACATTCATACTTAACGTATTAGGTGCTGTTGAAATTGTATCTCAAAGAAGATATTATGATATTTGAGTAAGCGTCACAAATTCTTAGAACTCGGTGTCTAACTGACGTGTCTTGCCCTGCCCCCAGCCCTGACTGTGAATGAATAGTATTTCCAACAAAAGATGAGTCATATGCCCCGTTATTTAAGTTATACCTGGTAAGTGACCATTCGTCTCGCTTCGACGGGACCAGCCCTTTTTTCGGTTATCTGTCCCGTTGTCCCCAAACAAAGCTTCCTTTGACGCAAAATAGTCCCGCTTTCAGAAATTTTCACTCATTTCTAAGTACTTATATCACAAAGTAAGCAGCGGCTTGACAATACTCTCGGTATAGTTGAGTCCATGAGCGACGGTTACCATTTACCATCAGGTGGGCCGTGGCTCGTCTGCCACCATACGCAATAAAAAAAGATGGTATGACTAAGTGCAAGACTTTCTATCGATTAATTACCTAGTTTTTGAAGAAATATCTTGAAATAATGAAAAATCCCGGAAAATTTCCTGTACACTATTGACTTGGAGTTGATAACACAATATTACTGATAACAAACATATTACACAAGATAACGATTGTTCAACGTGTATATGTAACGTAATAGCTAATATTATTAAAATCACGTGTCACAATGTACGTTCATGTCAATCTCCGAAACCAGACATTTTGTAAAAACACATAAACATAAGCATGACGCCTGTATTCCCTAAAGAGGTAGGCAGAGGTGTATTACACACCCACGATTCGCCAGCTATGTTTAAGTCCCACGTAATAGGGGGCGAGCCTATTGCCGTCTACCGGACACATTTCGAAACTCCGGGCTGCTACTGAGAATTTTTCTTTGTATGAAAAAGCTCAATAACATTGCTTGACTCGGGGATCGAACCCGAGACCTCATGATCAGCAGTCGCTTACACTACCGCTGCACCACAGAAGCAGTTGTTTAGTAACGTAGGATTAATCTACGAACCCCAGAGAAAGGCTTCACCCAGAAAATTATTGCAATTCATCAAATATAACGCACCAATTTTCCAATTCAATTACTAATCCATCCATCAGCCTTTCACGTCCACTGCTGGACATAGGCCAACCCGTAATAGGGGTTTTACCATAATCGCCACGCTTGGCAGGCGGGTTGCCGATCGCAGTGGATGTTTTTAGTACACAGGGAAACGCTGCTGCCCGGTCCCCCGGTAATCCCTTAGTCGGCTTTTACGACTCCCATAGGAAGACTTCCTATGGGAGTCGTAAAAGCCGACTTAAGGAAGAGACGGGGTGGAGCTATTCTTGGTGCCGGCCCCACACGGCATAATCATTACTAAACATTGAATTATTTAATAAAACTTTAAAAAACATATATATTTTATTTCTACATCCATATGAAGCTCATTTGTGTCAAATTTTAATGTATCGAATGCGCATCCGCGGATGTGAGCCTTAAAAAATGGATGTGAAAAAAGCCGCATCCGCAATACCCCTTATTAATTATGTTTACGCGGGAAGAAATGTTCCTAACCGGAAAAAATGTTCCTAACCACACACGCCGTCGTTCGGGGTAACAAGCAGGGGAGTGTGAGGCCCTCACCCACTAAATAAACCCGCGGTGTGCCGTCTCTCCACCTATATTGATCCGCAACACCCCTAGTGCGGAGTAAGGACTATGTATTATATTAATAGTACATTGTTACCGTAGGGATGAAAGCGACAAGCAAGCGAGCGTAGCGAGGGCTCCAATATTTCGAGGAACTATTAAGTCTTTACCCCGAGGTAAACACTGTGCTTTTCGTTACGAATACGAGGAAACTAAAAATAAAAATCATGAATTAGCTAAAGAAAAAATGGGAGACTTTAAAAAATTGAATTTGGTATCGGTAATATATTTTTTTTTCTGTGGCCTGTCAGCTATTCGGCCATTATTTTTCCTTTTAATCATTGAAAAAATATAAATCTTCGTTATTTTAAAGATATAGTTGCAACTATATTAAAATAAAGTCATATAAAAAACAAATTCTTTAATAAATACTTAACTTTATGTTATGTCACATCGCGCTGTAATTGACTGGCTGTACAGAAAATAGAACCGTTTTTTTTTTATAATTACTCAGCTGTCAGTTGAAAGTAATTCTCCCTGGGGCTGAAAAGTATTACTTTCAACCCCCCTCCTCAGGCAACTTCATAGACGCTAGCAACACCAGAGGCTTCACTCGCGCATCACCTACTCCAAGGAAAGGCATAGATAGGTGGAGAAAGAATAATAATAATATATAAAGAGTATAAGCCTCCGGCGCTCTCACTTACTGTATGAAACACAACAGTAGGGCTACCTACCGTTGCTTCACGCTGGTATTCTGTGAGAGGGTAGTAGTACTTCCCCTATCGAGCCGGCCCATTTCAACTGATACAGGGATTAATTTCTAAAACGTAGTGTCCATTTACAAAAAAAAACAATGTGCAAAATCATTTTTATGAACCTAATTTTGCTTTCACTAAGGAGTTCGAATTTCAGTATAACATGCAAGTATGTTGTATGGTGAATCGGGGAATCCCCTAAAGCATTCATAAGCTTGCCAGTTAAGAAGTAATTAACATTTTTTTTTTGCCTAATTTAGATAGAGCATAGTTTTCAAAACTAGGGTGTAAGTGCGATGGCGGCGCAGGCACAGGTACTTGCGCCTCATGCCGCCCTAGCTGAGGCTGCGGGTGGATGGACCGGGGAACGTCCGCCCCCCGCAAGGCCTCCCGCGAAGGTGCGACCCTCTACCCGAAAGGGTAAGCCGCCGGCGGACCACCGAAGGAATGTAACATAGTTCCAGTGACCCGCCAATAAAGGCGGAGAGACGGCACACGGCGGGTTTCTTTAGTGGGTGCAGGCCCCACACTACCCTGGTCGTTGCCCCGAACGATAGGGTGTGCGGTTAGGAACACTTTTCCCGCCTTAACAAAAAAAAAGGTGAAAGTGCGATAATGGGAATACGAAAATAATAGTAACTTAACTAACTTATCATCACGCCATTTCCCTTGCGGAGTAGGCAGAGAGAACAGAGTGCCAACAGGCTCTATTCTTGCATACATCTCTCGCTTCCTCAACATTCCTTCTTTATGTCGTCGTTACGAATGCGGTCAGTCAGCTTTACTCCGCAGATTCTTCGCAGAGATCGCATTTCGACCGCATTGATTTTACTCGCATGCTCCTTTTTGCATACCCAACTCTCGCTTCCACATAGTAACGTTGGGACAAGCACTGCCTTGTGTATTGCGACCCGTGCCTTCTGGCTGAGGTGGTGGCTGCCGAGAAGTTGCCCCAATGCTCCGTTCACTCTATTTCCCGAATTTACTCTTCTCTCTATATCAGTGGTGTATCTTCCATCCCGACTGAATCCACATCCAAGATAAATATACAAATTAGTGATGTAACGAATATTCGCATTCGCGAATATTCGCCTGTTTTTAACAATTCGCATTCGCATTCGTATTCGCATGAAACGATGCGAATGTTCTGCGAATATATTTAGTCCATTGAAAAGTTACATTTAGGGTTGCGCTTTTTAGAGTTCGCAATTTTATTTTTTTGATGTGTAGGGAGGGGGTTAGTATAAACGTAAGTTGAAGTTTGTGGGGTCGCCACCCTTGTCCCCCAAAGGGGGTGCAAAGGGTTTTCGAGCTCTCGTAAACTAGCAAACATACAGAAAATTCTGTAAAACATTATTTGTAGCAAATTAAATTGTCTACTTCTTTACTATATTACTTTTTATCCTAAAATCGAAAACAAAAAAGTTGTAAACAAAATTAACTGAAAATTTTTGAACAACTTTTCTTTTGGCTGTTATAACTTTTTCCTGGTCTATTTACAATAAAATCACATTAGAGCAATATTATAGAGGGTTTTTCAACGAATAATTTTCACTATAAATTTGCTTAATTTCATTAATTTATCTGGGTTTTACAGCGCTCCGAAGTTGACGGAGTTCTTGAATACTCGTAAGAATACGATAAAAATGAATCATTTGGCTTAGTTTTGTATTAGCTCCGCACTCAGGTCACACAAAGACCCTTCAGCCCAGCCTCCTCATCAAGGTGGTCGAGGGCCTATTCCCACGACGAAGGCCGAGCACACGCCTTCGGTCATGGCACCACCAGGTAGCGACCGAGAGGCCGACCTCAGTGTACCGCCCGTCACCGCGTCGGAAATGGGGGTGGATGTTTCGCGGTTTCATTCCAAATACACCGCCTCCGGCTCAGACGGGATAGCCGCCCGGGTGCTGGCCACCTGGAGCCCCGACTCAGGAGACTGTTCGACGCGTGCCTAGCATCCGGACGGTTCCCTGACTGCTGAAAGGAGGGGAGGCTGGTAGTCCTGCCGAAGCCGGGGTGAATGCCGGATTTGGTCGGGGCCTTCAGGCCCATCGTGCTGCTAGATGAGGCGGGTAAGCTGCTGGAGAGAATCCTCGCTGCCCGCATCGTCAAGCACCTGCGCGACGTCGGACCGGACTTGTCAGACGCCCAGTTCGGTTTTCGAGCTGGTTGTTCGACGGTCGGCGCGATCATGCGCTTGAGGGCCGCGGCCGCGGTGGTCGTCTATATATGTCAATACTGAATATTTACGCTCGACTCGACACTAAAACCAGCGCTATACCTTTCATGAGAACTACTTCTATAGACCAATATAGAACTACTTCTATAGACCAATATAGAACTACTTCTATAGACCAATATAGAAGTAGTTCTTAAAATTAGCGCTTGATGGCGTATAAGACAAGAAACCGACATTAGTACTTTTTGAAATTAGCGCTATATATGTGATTTATTGAAAACTACTTAGTAAGACCAATACATTATTAGTTACTTATCAAATAATCAATTTTATTGTGAAAAATGAAGATTATGAGGCGTGCACTTTTGGATTTTCCAAAGTATTTTGGTTTTGCTCACATTCACGGGATAATAGTCACGGGCAGGATGTGACCACTGAAGTAATGTAACACAGTTCCTGTAGCTCGCCAATACAGGCGGCGAGACGGCACACGGCGGGTTTATTTATTTAGTGGGTGAGGGCCCCACACTACTCTGTTCGTTGCCCCGAACGACAGGGTGTGCGGTTAGGTACATTTTTTCCCGTCTTAACAAAAAAAAAGAATGTGAATATGCATCTTATTTTTTTTATACTACACGAATGGCGTACAGCCATACAGCCTATCTGATGGTAAGGTGCTACAGTAGTCTAAAGACGCCAGCAACACCAGAAGGGTCACTCGCGCGTCGCCACCTCCACGGAAAGTTATACAAAGTGTAATGGAGAAATAATAAGAAGAGGATGGGAGAGCATAGGGTGGAGTTATGGACCACCGAAGGAATGTAACATAGTTCCGGTGGCCCGCCAATAAAGGCGGAGAGACGGCACACGGCGGGTTTCTTTAGTGGGTGAAGGCCCTACATTACCCTGTTTTCGTTGCCCCGAAAGACGGGGTGTGAAAAAAAAAATGTAAGGTTATGGGCCTCCGGCGCTCGCACTCCCCATACGAAACACAACAGTAGGAGTAGGAAGGATAATAAATAAAGAATAGGAAGGTTAATAAGGAGAGGCTAGTGATAGGGTATTTGCCTCCTGCACTCTCACTCAATATACGAAACGCAACGGCAGATGTGCCAGTGTTACACGCTGATCTTATGTGAGAGGGTGGTACTTCCCCGATCGAGCCGGCCCATTCGTGCTGGGGTAAGCAAGGTGTCCACTTGAAATAGATGCTTTGCCAATCCAGCAGGCGTGATACTGATTGGTACTATGATGGATTTGGAATGGTTTTCCAGGAGATGCAGGTTCAAATCCTACTCGTGACTATTATTTTCAATTTTACATTTTTGCAAGGTAGGTATTATGTTAAACTCAAAAGGTAAATCTTTTGAGTTTAACATAAGCAATAGATTTGATATTTTTATATATCTTTTAGCATTTGACATGATAGCCATACAAATTAAAAGTGTGAAAATGTGAAATCGAAAATAATAGTCACGAGCAGTATTTGAACCTGCATCTCCTTGAATGATGCTTTGCCAGCAATCATGACAATCGTTAGGGAGTGTGAATTTCGATAACACATTCATTCCCAACGTCTTGGGTGAAACCTTTTTTTTTTGTTAAGGCGGGAAGAAATGTTCCTAACCGCACACCCCGTCGTTCGGGGCAACGAAAAGGGTAGTGTCGGGCCCTCACCCACTAAAGAAACCCGCCGTGTGCCGTCTCTCCGCCTTTATTGGCGGGCCACTTGAACTATGTTACATTCCTTCGGTGGTTACGTTTGGGTGACGCCTGCGTCTGTCAGAAGTATTTGCATACATTATACTAACCTGATCCTGCTCGTGATTATAATTTTCGATTTCACATTTTCACGCTATGTTAATAAGCAAAGATTGCTAATAAGATGCAATCTGCCCAACATCGAAATGAGTTGAGAATGGCATACATTATAGGAGGCCTACGGTCCACTGGCAACAAGGTCCTTGATAATGATGACGACATATATATATATAGTAAAAAATCTAAAAAAAATGTCTTTGTTCAAAGATGCCTATATAGCCTAATACAGTATTTTTTTCTCAAATATCTAAAAGTACAAACACAGCTCCGTTACAGCTTCATAATACTTAGGATAAATCTTATGTGTTTGAGTAAGTACCGGGATAGATATTCACAATAGGATTTCAGAATTATTTCATCAATTTATTCTAATGTAAAATATATATCTTACCTATCAACAAAATTTCCCACACCAACAACCCTATTTTTTTTATGAAAACAATCCTTAGTAGCTAAACACCAATGTTCGGACAGGACAATGTCTGTCAGGTCCGCTAGTATAATATATTATATAATATATAATACTTATTTAAGCAAGCACTATATATTTTACAAGTAAGCAGTTCTAAATTTATAAACCTTCCGCATTTGAGAATAATCCTTGCAAGAATTTTGCAACCATGCATAACATACACCTATCCTTCCCTTAATATCCCTCCCATCATATCTTTATCCTTATTCTCCACCCTCTATCCCTTTCCTTGGGAGATGATGATGCTCGAATATTTGTCTGGTGTTGCGAAAGTTTATAGGCTATGGTAAAGTATAAAAACGTTACATGCAGCATAAATATACATACTACTCAAGGCTCAATCCATCCATCAGCCTTTTAAAAGTCCACTGCTGGACATAGGCCTCCCCAGGAATGGGGGATAGTGCCGTAATCGCCACGCTTGGCAGACGGGTTGGGGATCACAGTGGATGTTGTTAATACTTTGAGTGTTGCTGCCCACTCCTCCGGTATTCCCTCAGTCGGCTCTTACGACTCCCATGGGTGGAGAGGGGAGAGACAATTCTAAACCCGGCCCCATACAGCAAGGCTCAAGACTCTCCCTTAAGAGAGGGAGGATGGTTTACTACGGTATAGATGGTTTTATAGATTACTATTACCTCTTATGACATTGCAGAATATTACAGTACAGTTACGTTATTAGTCAATCTCCTGTAAAGAAACATAAAATTGCAGGATTCTGTAGAAACAAAATAACACTCACAAATGTCCGCTTTCATCCTGTTTTAAGCAGTTCTGCCAATCACTAAGTCCTTGTTGTAACAACATCTTGACTCTCTCTTGCTCCGATGGTATTTTAGGATTATAATCAATAACCGGATCAGTTTTATTATTAGCGTTCTCACCGTCAGACTTCACTATATCACATAACTTATAGTCCGTATCACCGTTAAGATTTTCTGGTGTACGTCTCGTAAGTTTGTCTATATCATCTAATATATTAAATGGATTTGTCATCAAATCTGAAGTTGTTTGAACAGAGAGGGACGAAAACCTGCCACTATTATTAGAGTCATCATCTAAAAACGGTCCCAAATCTGGTAATATTGGTTCTGCTTTTTGTGAATGTTCTTCCGTAGGATGCTCCTTTTTGTCTGGGCCGTGGAGTATTTTGTTAAAATTACATGGTTCAATTATCAATCGTTTTGGCTTTTTATCTTTTATCTCCGATGTCTCTCTTACAACATATGGAGTCAGATGAGTTCTTTTAGATCTGCGTTTCATTTTCCACTGTTTGTATGTAGTAATATATGAGTCGTCCGTTTGACACTGCATATGCATCACATCAGCCTTACTAATGTCTGTCTGGCAAGCTGCTGTTTTATCAACGTTTGGTACAGTTAATAAAGAATAAATACCACGTATTTTCAACTCCTGGTTTATCACTGAACACAACGATGCGAATAAGTTAGAATAATTATTGTGACCGATGAGCTTAGTTATTTCATCGGAAGTCTTCTCGAAGGCTTCGCCAGTAAGCGACTTGCATTTAGCAACAGTTCTACACGAATTGTTTGACTTGTAAAAACGATTCACTATTGTCATCTCAAGGAGATCCCCGGGCAGGAAATCCCCGGTTTTAGATTCATATATCACGTCTTGTTGAAAAGGTACGAACTTAACGACTTTCAAGTTACCTTTAAAAGGTAAAAGTTCCTTTTTTAAAATTCTCTTGTTGTTTAAAATCAATGGTAGCTGCTTGTTTAAATTTTTAATCAAGATTGGTTTGATTGACTGAGACATATTGAATATTGAACACAATATAAACTTTTATCACAGAACATACATTATTATTCAATGTTGTAGGTAGAGCGCGACACAAGTATTACGAACGCGTGTATGTGATTTCATAAACATTACAATATGTGAATTTATGTACGTTTCAGGGTAACCCCCTGACTTGAGTCCACAGAACCAACTACAATTATACGTTTATATTAAACGTCAGTTTTACAGAAGACTATATTCAGATTTTCGAAGTAATCTGTGGACTTAATAGAATTTATCAATCAAAAGACATTTACAATACAGTGAATACAGTACTGTCTGTCTAAATCTAAATCGGCCCGTAGTCGTGACTTGTGCGTGCTTCAATGTTTCGTTGTCCCATTTCGATGATGCAACTAAATAAGATAGTAAATATTAATCTTACAGATTCGGGTATCATGTTCGTCAACTAATATTTTTGTATATAGCATTGTATCTTAGTGTGCGCTATTTTCTTAAAAGACACATTTCTAACACATAGGTAGAAATTGTATCAATTGTATTTATGCCTTGCATTTAATTAAACACTTTTTAACGGTTAAAACCAGGTTTATTTAATTTATGTAACAATTTGCTGCACCTACGTCTCCACACTGTGAATCGAGCGATAATTATATAAATATTCACCAACATTTCACACAATATCTTCTGGTCGCAAACTAAGCTTAACGCTTGTGCTATGGGTACCAGATTACCCGCTGGTGCCGCGGTGGTAACAAAAGTTACCACGCAATTTGTACCCGTAGACTAGCTAATGGTACACAACAAAAGTTACCATGCATCATTTCTTCGCACGGTTCAAATATATTTTTTGTTTCTGTTTACGTAGTCGATTATTACCATAGAGAAAGAACACTATCTCCATAATAGATAACGTAAGCTCAGTACAACACATCGCGAATACTACATAGTGCCAACATTCAACAGAAAATAAATGAAAGATGATGCCCTGTCCGCAGAGCGTCCCATCCGTGCCGGCGTGCCCCAGGGAAGCTGCCTATCGCCCGTCTGCTACAGCAGATACACGGACGACATTCCAGTTGCTGGCGGCGCCATGCTGGCGCTATACGCCGATGACGCTGCTCTCATCACTACCTCACTTTCCTCCGCTCATGCGGCCGTCAAAATGCAGCGAGCACTGGACGCACTTCCCTGTTGGCTGAAGGCCTGGAGACTGAAGGTCAACGTGGCGAAGACTCAGGCAATCTCCGTGGGAGGCCGGGCTTTACCGCCCCCGCTGATGCTGCTGGGAGAACCCGTCAGTTGGTCCCTGACGGTGAAATACCTCGGAGTGATCATTGACCGCAACCTCACCATGCAGCCCCACGTGCGACATGTGGTCTCGCAGACGCGCACTGCGCGCGCTCTCCTGCGCCCTGTTTTGGCATCCCAACTGCCTCTCCACGCGAAGCTCGGCGTGTACACGCACTACATCCGCCCGCGCCTCACGTACGCAGCCCCGGCGTGGTATGCGCTGGTCAGCGAATCCAACCGGAGGCTGCTGCGTGCACAGCAGTCGCTTGCGCTACGCACGATCACGGATGCCCCGCGCTATGTGCGGAACAAGGTGATCGCCAGGGATCTGCGTATGGAGAGCCTCGATGACTACATCAGACACCTGAGCACCGTTGTTGCCGGCCACTGATCGCTCGCGGGACCTTCCTGCGGGCTCAATCGCGCTGTAACGACCTTCCCTAAATTTGATGCTACGGAACTCAGTTCCCACCCAGTGACCCGCCTGTCGTAGCAGGCGGCGTTGCCACCACTGAGATGGGCCAACGCCCAGATAACAGTTACCCCGAGGCCCCAACGGGTCTGCGTGGAAGACCTCCCAAATAAATGAAATATTACTCTGGACCTGTAGCAACGAGCTCACTTTTTCCGGCGGCACGCGACGCGTGTGGTCGTCTTCAAAAATAAATTAACGTATATTGGCGTTATGTACCATTATCATATTTTTTATTTAGTTATTTGAACATATTTTTAGAGTGTGAGCAATTAATCTTATGGTGAGAGTCAGTTAATTTCATGGAAATGGGTTTTTTAAGTTTACTACCAACATTTTTTGTTCCGAATGGCGGCAGATTGCATTTAGTTACCTACATATTAATTATTACAATTTAATGGTGTAATCACATTTAAATAATGGTATACAATGATTATCTACTATTGTGTGTACAATAAAGTCCCTTTAAATATAATATACTACAAGATTCATCATTTTCTTACAATTTACGACTCAAACGATCGGCCATCTTGTGAAAGTTATGTGGCGTTCGTGAACTAAGGGCACGGTCCCATCTGAAAATTGTGACCATTGATATATAAATGTTAGAAATATATTTTTTATCCATATATATATTTATATAGACTTTAATCGAAATCTTACTTTACTTCTTACTCATGTTGGATGGTTGCTCATAATTGTGTGGTTGGAACTGTAAATATTAATTTCAATTTTGTTGAAATCTTACTTCTTCCTAGTGTTGGTGTGGATGTTTGCAACTCAATGAAACAGCTGATCGGATTTGAATGAAATTTCACACATAGATAGATTAAAGTGTGGAGTAGCACATGGGCTACATTCAAAATTGGCCATCTCAAATGCACCAATTAATCACGCCAGAACGGCTGAACGGATTTGGATGAAATTTGGCATAGAGATAGATTATAATCTGGAATATTTATATATTTTTAGCATTTGACATGCTTAGCACAGTAAATTTTTCACTTTGTGTTTAATGTATAATGTGGTATATCACATGGGCTACTTAATATCTCGTAATAATATGTTTACGGCTAATGTGGGATAGATCACCATAACTACTCTACCAGTCATCATAAAATTTATAGCACAGGGATGATTTTATTTTAGATCATGGACAAAAGTATAAGAGTACGCGGCCGTGGTCGTGCTCGTGGTCGCAGTCATGGTGGGGCCAGCTCCTCACGCATGCTGCCTTTCTCGTAAGTATGGATTATGTTTTTAGCACATATTTTAGTTATTTACAAGAGAAGCTATCACTTGCAAATAAGGAATGAAAATTTGGTATATCATGTAACTATAGGAATGTTGTTTGCCGTGTGGGGCCGGCTTCAGAATTGTCCCACCCCTTTCTACTCACAGGAGTCATAAGAGCCGACTGAGGGAATACCGGGAGAGTGGGCAGCAGCACTCCCTCGAGTATTAACAACACCCACTGCGGTTGCCAACGTGCCTGCCAAGCGTGGCGATTACGGCACTATCCCCCATTTCTTGGGGAGGCCTATGTCCAGCAGTGGACGTTGATAAGCTGATGGATGGATGGTTGGATAAGAATGTAAAGTCTGCCAACCAGCACTGGGCTAGCATGGTGTACTACAGCTCAATGTATGGCATGGTAATAAATTGCTCAATATATTTCAGTAGTCTCTCTAATCTACTCCATAATAATCAAAAACAAAAATTGCGTTTTCAACAGAATTTAAATAATATTTAGTTAATTGTTGGGCCAGACAAGCTAATGTGGATAGACCCTTATATTTCTTGACTTTTTGCGAGTGATCTAATTGCAATGCTAATATCTTCGTTCCTGTTTACCAGAAAATCATAGGTTTGGTACCATTTGAAAGCCATTTTTATTTAGTTTATTTAAGGCTAATTTAATTTGAATCTAATTATGTTTGTTAATCAATAAAACCTTGTGAAACTTAAAGTTAATTATTTATATATATTTTTAGCATTTGACATGCTTAGCACTATACATTAAACACAAAGTGAAAAATGTGAAATCGAAAATAACAGTCAGGAGCAGGATTTGAACCTGCATCTTCTGGATACCGTCCAGATGCTTTACCAATTCAGCAATCCTGACAATTGCTCCTGACTGCTAATTTCGATAACACATCATACTTACCGTCTTTGGGTGACGCCTGCGCCATCTGTCGGACGTATTTTCATACATTATACCGACCAGGTAAACTTAATTTTACAATTAAGATTTTTACCTAATAATGACGCAAACCCTATAAATATTTATATATATTTTTAGCATTTGACATGCTTAGCACTATACATTAAACACAAAGTGAAAAATGTGAAATCGAAAATAACAGTCAGGAGCAGGATTTGAACCTGCATCTTCTGGATACCGTCCAGATGAAATCCAAATGATGTCCAGAATTGGTAAAGCATCTGGACGGTATCCAGAAGATGCAGGTTCAAATCCTGCTCCTGACTGTTATTTTCGATTTCACATTTTTCACTTTGTGTTTAATGTATAGTGCTAAGCATGTCAAATGCTAAAAATATATATAAATATTTATAGGGTTTGCGTCATTATTAGGTAAAAATCTTAATTGTAAAATTAAGTTTACCTGGTCGGTATAATGTATGAAAATACGTCCGACAGATGGCGCAGGCGTCACCCAAAGACGTTAAGTATGATGTGTTATCGAAATTAGCAGTCAGGAGCAATTGCTGAATTGGTAAAGCATCTGGACGGTATCCAGAAGATGCAGGTTCAAATCCTGCTCCTGACTGTTATTTTCGATTTCACATTTTTCACTTTGTGTTTAATTAAAGTTAATTGCTATGGATGAGGTACTCTGATGTGTTTGTACTCATATTTTTACTGTAGTGGTTTATTCAATTATAATTGTAATTGTTACATAATTTTAAGGATGAAACAAGCTTTTAGGTATAATAAATATTTTTATTTCACATCTTGTTATTGTACAGAAATAAATTGTTAAATATTAGCGGCCAAACCGCACGAGTAACAAATATCATTGGTTTCTAAGAAAGGATGTATATGTATATTTTTATACTATGGTACATGGTTTTATTTTTTCTTATTGTAAATTGTATCCATCAAGTGATCTGAAACAAAATAATTGCATGTAATCGCTCTATTTTTGAAATAAAAATATATTTCTAACCTAGTCTTTTTTTTTTCGAAATTGTAATTTCGGCCCTTATTAATACATGAATAGACATACGAATATGTATGTGTTAGGCACCATTCGAAGCGAACGTTCAACTAGATCAAAGTAACAATAACAAAACACTGGGTTCTTAGTATTTGAGTTGGTAAATGAGGTTCAAATGGGAGTGCGGAAATGCTAATGTATAGTGCTAAGCATGTCAAATGCTAAAAATATATATAAAAATATCTAAATATTGAAAGGGTTTGCGTCATTATTAGGTAAAATCTTAATTGTAAAATTAAGTTTACCTGGTCGGTATAATGTATGAAAATACTTCCGACAGATGGCGCAGGCGTCACCCAAAGACGTTAAGTATGATGTGTTATCGAAATTAGCAGTCAGGAGCAATTGTCAGGATGGCTGAATTGGTAAAGCATCTGGACGGTATCCAGAAGATGCAGGTTCAAATCCTGCTCCTGACTGTTATTTTCGATTTCACATTTTTCACTTTGTGTTTAATGTATAGTGCTAAGCATGTCAAATGCTAAAAATATATATAAAAATATCTAAATAAGCAGTACTAATATTTGTGTTCATTACACAAATAATTGTCCCGAGTGGGAATCGAACCCACGACCTCGTGCAAGGAAGTCCATTACACTACCGACTATGCCACGAGGCTCGTCGAATCATGAAAAAGCATTGGATTGCCAGTCGACAAACAAAGTATAATATCAATGATAATCAAAAATAATGTGCGTTTTGTACAGTTTTTTTGTTAAGGCGGGAGAAAATGTACCTAACCGCACACCCCGTCGTTCGGGGCAACGAACAGGGTAGTGTGGGGCCCCCACCCACTAAACAAACCCGCCGTGTGCCGTCTCTCCGCCTTTATTGGCGGGCCAGTGGAACTATGTTACATTTCTTCGGTGGTCCGCCAGCGGCTTACCCTTTCGGGTACCCTCTACTGAGCGACGCATCGGCAACATGGAGCGTCGCACCTTCACGGGAGCCCTTGGTGGACGTTCCCCGGTCCATCCACCCGCAACCTCAGCTAGGGCGGCATGAGGCGCAAGTATCTGCTTCTGCGCCGCCCCGGTCGCTGGTGGCGGTTTGGGTCAGCGGAAGAATCCTCCTCCCTGGCAGTCTCCGCCGCTTCCTTCCGGGAGATAACCTCCTCGCAGAAGGCAGCGACCGCGGCCCAATTCCTGTCACTGCCAAGCATTGCTCTGACGAAGCTCGGCAGCGAGAGGTCCCCCCCGATTTCCGCGACGAGTTCACGGCACTGGTCGGCCCAAGCCGGGCACGACTCGAGCGTGTGCCGCGCCGTGTCGTCGTCACAGCCGCAGTGGTGACAGCCCGGAGTTGCTTCCTTCCTTGCGACAATGTGCAGATATCTGCCGAAGCAACCATGCCCCGACAGCATCGAGCAGCACGAGTCGGAAGGTAAGGACTCCATGCCGTCGCCCCGCCCACTTCTCCAGCACCGGCTGGAGCGCCCCTACGGTCCAAAGACCGTCCCTGGGCACCTCCAACCGTGCCCTCCATCTAGCCATGGCAGCTCGGCGGGCGTCGCCCTGCCACCTGGCCACCTCCCTGGGTAGGGGGCGTCCGCCCCCCTCCCACTCTTGTGACACCCACCGATACACCTCGGCGAGCACCTCCACCTCCAAGTCCCACGGGGAGATTCCGGTCTCCACAGAAGAGCCCTGTTCAGTGCGTCCAGAGACTCCGTCCACATGGGTGCGCCTTACAGCACCATCAACCGGACCACCCCCGCGTAAAGCCGTCTGCACGCATTGTTGGGTCCACCCATATTCGGCATGAGCCGTGCAAGGGCGGACGCTGCGCCGACTAGCCTCGGGGACAGTTGGCGGAAGTGCTCGCGAAAGCGCCACCGCCCGTCCAGCACCAGGCCCAGATACTTAATCTGGGCCTGCACCCTAATCTGGACCCCGTCCACTGTGATCGAGGCACCAGCAGGTGGCCGACGTCAGGGCCCATGGAAAAGTAGGGTCTCCGACTTTTTCAGGGCCACCCTAAGCCCCAGCGCCCCAATCCTCCTGACCACCTCTGCGGTCCCTAAGGTGGCCAGGAACGCCACTTCCTCGAAGTTTCAACCCTGGGCCATGACCAGCGTGTCATCCACATAGCAGATGGCCGCCAGTTCGGGGGGGAGCCGACAGCGCAACACCAGTTGGTACCTACCTATTAATATTTACTGATATACTACGCTGTCAAGAAAGTACCGGGAAAAGATCAATAATCCCAAAATTTTTGTTATTCATCCAAATTTATTTTATCACCTTCAAAGTATGCTCCTTCAGAAACGATAGACTTGCGCCAACGAATAATCCAATCATCAAAACATTTTTTAAACGCTGTTTCCAGAATTGAGTTCAGTTCTCGCCGCGAATTCTCCTTTATGTCTTCTACCGATTGAAAACGGGTACCACGAAATGGTAATTTGAGGAAAAAGAACAAAGTCGGTTGGAGCCATATCTGGTGAATATGGTGGTTGCTCGATGGTATTTGTTGAGTGTTTGGACAAAAATTAATCCACAATGATGGCCTTGTGCGAAGGCGCATTATCGTGGTGCCAAATCCAAGAATTTTCTTTCCACAAATCTGGCCTTTTTCGTCGAAATTGCTCTCTTAAACGCCGCATAACAGAGTGTGTGTAACAGAGACTAAGCGAAAAGGCAGCGACGCCTGTGATCTTCCTGGTGGCGGGTTAGCTCTGTGGTCTGGTGTACCGCAGAGCGATCGGGCCAGCATGGGAGTGGGGGTGTTGCTGTCCGTTCGCTTGGCCTCACACCTGAGGCCTACGGAATGTTTGATCCCAGACTACTATGGGTCCGAATAAAACTAGGTGTCACCAGGGTCTTCATGGTCGCAGCTTATGCTCCCGTAGGCTCTTCGGTGGTATCGGATCTAGAGAAGTTATGGGATAATGTTAGGGAAGTTCTGGATTTGGCAGAAGCTAGTGAACGCGTGATCGTATGCGGAGACGTGAATGGATGGGTTGGGACCAAGCGTCCAGACTTCGAGGACGTGCTTGGTTCTTTTGGTGATAAGAGAGTGAATGATGCAGGTAGGCTCATTGCGGAAGTAAAATTCTGGATACAAGAGCCTACAAGTGTCCCACTGTCAACACGGACCACTATCTCGTTATTGCGAGATTTAGTGGTCTGTTCAGAAAGTGGAGACACTGGCGAGAGCATGTCCACTTCGGAGGGCTTGAAAGAATAAAGATTGAAAAGCTGCAAGAAGAGAGTGTAAGAGCAAAGTATGTAGAGGGTGTCCGTGAACGGCTGACAATGGCAAGTCAGCCGGGATCTGACATAGAAGAATGCTGGAGAGTATTGAAAGATAGTATGGTAGATACAGCGAAAGAAGTATGTGGATGCTCAAAGAAGCATAGGAAAATGAAAGGTGATGCATGGTGGGATACGGAAGCAGCAGCTTCCGTAGACCAAAAGAAGAAAGCGTGCATGGGCTATGTATCTTCTTTGAACCTGAGTGCAAGTATGAAAGAACAAAAGAAAGAAATATACCGGCAACGTAAAAATGACACCAAAGCCTTAGTGAAAGAGAAGCGTGATAGAGCAAATATGATTGCAGAAGAAAGGCTGACCAAAAACTTCGAGAGCAACACCAAACTTTTCTGGAGGGAGGTGAAGAAATCTCGGAGGGGTTGGTCAGCTTTCAGAATGAATAAAATAAGATCTAAAGGTGGAGACATTCTTACGCAAACACAAGATGTGTTAAGCCGATGGAGTTAATATTTTGGAGATATGTATGCGGATGTTCAGGGTGATGCTGGTGCCACATGTGGTCTAACAGATCAGCATTCGGTACCGGCACCCTCTGATGACATTAGTATGGATGAAGTTGAATGGGCGATTAATAGTTTGAAAAATGGTAAGGCAGCGGGTATTGATATTGTGTCTGCTGAGATGATCAAGCTTGGAGGCTCATATGTCTGGGAATCCTTTTTGATGCTTCTCAATTTATGTTGGAGCTCAGGAATGGTTCCCAGGGACCGGAGAAGTGCAGACATCGTGCCCTTGTTTAAAAACAAGGGTTCACGTTATGACTGTGCAAACTACAGGGCCATAAGCTTGACCAGTTTGGCAGCCAAAGTGTATGGTAAGATTATTGAAAGGAGAATGAGGATGGTGTCTGATGATTTTTTGTGTGAGGCACAAGGAGGTTTCAGGTGTGGACGAGGTTGCATGGATCAAGTGTTTTCTCTGCGCAACATTGTGGAGAAGTATCTGGCTGTAGGCCAGAGGGTTTTCTGCAGTTTTGTGGATTTGGAGAAAGCATTTGATACTGTTGTACGAAAGGAACTTTGGGACATTTTGCTGGAGTATGGTATTAACGGTAGACTGTTACAAGCGGTGTAGTCCAACTACATGGACTGCAGAGCTTGTGTGCGGCTGGATGATGGAATGTCGCCCTGGTTTGATGTCAATATCGCGATAAACAGGGCTGCCTTCTATCAGCCAGACTGTTTATCAAATATCTGGATAAATGTCTACAAAGGTTGAATGAAATGAATATGGGAGTTCAGATGGGCGACTCAGTGGTTAACTCGCTGCTATATGCAGACGATGCGGTCCTATTAGCGAAGTCTGCGACTGACCTGCAAACCCTAGTCGACGTAATTGCAGAAGATTGTAAGAAAAGGGGCCTACGTGTGAATGTGAGCAAACCCAAAGTAATGGTTTTTAAAAGAGAAGAAGCCAGAACAGATGTTAGAGTAGCAATAGGAAATGGTGTGCTAGAACAAGTGGATGAATTTGTATATCTTGGATGTGGATTCAGTCGGGATGGATGGTACACCACTGATGTAGAAAGAAGAGTGAATGCGGGAAATAGAGTGAATGGAGCATTGGGACAACTTCTCGGCAGCCCCACCTCAGCCAGAAGGCACGTGTCGCAGTACACAACGCAGTGCTTGTCCCAACGTTATTATATGGAAGCGAGAGTTCGGTATGTAAAAAGGAGCATGAGAGTAAAATCAATGCGGTCGAAATGCGATCTCTGCGGAGAATCTGTGGAGTGAGGCTGACTGACCGCATTCGTAACAATGACGTAAGAGAGCGAGTAGGTATAAAAGAGAGTATTGGTGTAAAGATGCGAAAGGGAATGCTCCAATGGTTCGGACATGTGGAAAGAATGCCGGACGAGCGACTGGCTAAGAAGATATACATTGCGAAAGTGGAAGGATGTAGGCACAGGGGGAGACCGAGACTTACCTACCTAGACAAAATTGGTCTTGTATTGAAGGAAGGTGGAGTGGAGTCTCCGAAACCGGCGAGCGTGTATGAAGAGAGTTATGAATATTGAGGAAGCGAGAGATGTATGCAAGAATAGAGCCTCTTGGCACTCTGTTCTCTCTGCCTACCCCGCAAGGGAAATGGCGTGATGATAAGTTAGTTACAATATATTACGACAATAAACATTCAAATAAAAAACTTAGCTTAAAATTAGGGGATCCAACTTTTCTGACTATGGCAGGTGTCTATTGTGAGTTTACGAAATCGAGTGAGGTGTACGAGCGGCTGGTGTATTGCAGGTATATGAAGTTTTTTGAATGATCAACCATTGGACGTAATACAGCATGGTCCACCCCATTTTTTTTTTGTTAAGGCGGGAAACAAATGTTCCTAACTGCACCCCCCCTCGTTCAGGGCAATGAACAGGGTAATGTGAGGCCTTTACCCACTAAAGAAACCCGCCGTGTGCCGTCTCTCCACCTTTATTGGCGGGCCACTGGAACTATGTTACATTCCTTCGGTGGTACCATAGTCCACCCTTGTCCATGAATGCTGCAATTTAATCGAAATGTCATGAAAGTAGAAAATCCAGTAAACGTTATGGCTTCCTTTAAAATTGTTATTTCGGGATATCACACGATATATAAGGAGTCTTTATTACTTCCCATGTAGTTGTCCAAGTCAGAGATTGTTTTTGCAATGTTTGCCGTAAATATAAAGTACCTAATGCTTTTCATGCCCCTATAATAAATTATTTATAATGAATGGTGTAAATGTTAAAATATTGGATAGACAAAAATATTAAATTTGGATAGCAATAAAATTGTCTCGTGCATTACTAATTTCATAATACTGAATAATCGCATATAATCGTACTATGTAAATAGCCTTGGCTTACTGTGAGGCATTCCCCTTGTGCGTTCCGTTCTTGCCTTGCCTTGACCTGAATATTAAAATTCTTCCACTTCCTATTTATTAATAGGTACTTATCATTCTTTTCATAATTTTTGCCGTAATTTATATAATACATACATCAAAATCATGAAAAGTTTAATTTCAAGCAATATTTTATAGCTATTTACAAATACAAAATTTGTAAATAGGTAGCTATAAAAATGTTTACCGAATTTACTTACGTGTAGAGGACTTTATTAGATGCGTTCTGAAAGTTAATTACAAATAACAATTTATAGTCATAAAATATGTTATAATTTATAAATGTTGGTTGTTGTTACCCATACATTTAATTGACTTAGAAAAATAATGTGTATACCTATTACAAACATAATAATTAAGGTAACAATATATTCCTTCCGTATGTGACCTAAGGAAGCGTGGGGCATTTGAAAACCAGTGCTTTCTTGAGACATAAGTCTTAGGCATAGATAATTCACTTATATACCTGAAAGTCTTAGGTCAGCATCCTCGTCGATGTTTCGCATTGCTACTTATAGCCCTATTTTTTTTTATTATTATGTTATTCGTTATTAATATTGTGGCAATAAATAAATAAATAAAAAAGTAGTGATTGAATTTTAAAATAAATAAAATATATATAAGTTTTAGTAAACTAATTTAGCCATCATTTCAGTAATTTAGCTATCACATTGGCGTCTCGTTCACCAGGCGAAAACAAACAATATCTCAATATTGTTAAAAGGCCTCGAATAACGGCGGAAGGACATAATAGAAGAGTTTTACCTACCTATAAAACTCACATTATGTCCGGGAGCCTTATTCGAGGCCTTACAGTAATTTCCGCCTGGTGTTAATAAAGTTAAAATAAGTAATTATTGAGACCACAATGAAGAGAATCACAAGGGGGCTTCACCTGGTGAACATGGTGACCGGAATTTGCCATATTTTCGCCGTTAAATGGAACTACAACGACTAAAATACGGCTGAAACCGGAAGATGTCATCTCAATATTGTTTAAAGGCCTCGAAAAAGGCTCCCGGACATAAAATGAGTTTTATAGGTAGGTAAAACTCTTCTATTATATAGACGTTAAATATTAAAGTAACTTAGGCTAAACATAAGTAAGTACGTACTTATTTAAAACTGGATCTAACTTAGATCCGAGAGAATCTTAGATCATCTAAGATCTGTAAGCTTGATTTAGTTAGTGATAAGTAGCTAAATAAAATTCATTTTTCGTAATACAGACTTTCTGAGAAATTACCAAAACTGACATTAGCTTACAGTTACACTTATCTTGCACCATATAAAATCAAACCCTATCAAACCAGCTTATTAAGCTACCTATATGTACTTACGTAGTACATAGGTATACATCAATAAACCAACCTAACTGTTTATGAACAGAGAAACAATTACACATAAAAATATATGATAGAACCTAATAGAATCTTAAATTGTGACGTTATCACGTTAATAATACATATATATTACTATAATTGCCATATTTCTACCACTTGGGTATACCCTACATTGAATTTTTTTTTCCAGACGGAGGACACCGTGATGACCTAAATATTTTACTTTTAATATAGGTACCTAGTAAGTATAAGACACTATTACTTACTTATATTTTAAAATAAAACAGTATAATATATGATATTGGTATATCATGCAATGTATATAAAGTGATTGGAGTTAGTCAAAATAATATATGTAGGTAGGTACCCAACATAAATAATTAAATATGAATTTAAAATTAAATTTGGAAACATTCCTAAAATATATTGTCATGTCTTTAGTAACATTACTTTCAAATCTCCAATTTTAATTGAAATTAGATTAAATTAATTGTAAATTATGAAACAAACAGAAATTATATTTCTAGTATTTGAATGCCCGTTGACTCTGACATAGCACATGGTAAATTATGGTAAATCAATAATGGGAAACCCCAAACCACAGACAATGATTGAGGTAAAAATTAAAATCTTGAATTGGAAACCATGCACTTTAATCCATCTAATATCTAGTTTGGCAAGTGAAAAACCAGTTAAATAGTAATAAACAGGTGATAGAATATAATCAATTTAGGATTATATGTGAATAAGTTATGTACACCTAAGTAAATTTGATGTCCAACAATGTATTAAATTAAAATATACAAGCATTAAATAATAATTAGATGTAAAACTCCTATCCCAAGTCCCAGGTGCAGACAACTCTTTCTCAACAGCTTGTGAAGTCTGCCAACCTGCACTGGGTTGGCATGGTGGTCTACAGTCTAAATCCCTGGCACTATGAGAGAAGAACTGTGCCCACAACAGTAAAATAGTTCAAAAAAAGAAACTCCACTGCACAAATGGCATGGTGGTTTCAATAACAATCGCCCATTCTGAGTTTTGTGGGTTTAATTCTTAATTAGGAAAAGTCCTTCTGTGATTTATTAATAATATTGTTTTGAGTCAGGGTGTTTAAGTTTTCAATTAACTGTATGTTTGTAAAAGCAATACTGGGATTATAAATGTGGGGTAAAGGGATTCCTTTAAAAAAAAAAGATTCAAAAGTTGCTGGCTGAATATTTGTTACGCTATTTATACAGATTGAGCCTTTGCCTATAGACATACACCCTTACTCATAAAATCTAACAAGCTATAGCACTGTTTGCTAAAATACTGTGTTCTGTTTTCAAAAATCTGTCAGATGAAACAGTGCTTTCTTTTTAATTTAATTTTCTAGTGGAAGAGCCTTGATTATCCCCGCATGAATGGCTTCCCCATTCTATCTACCTACCACCCTCTCAAACGGTAGGTAGGTACTCCTACCGTTGTTTCATATGGTGAGTGAGAGCGTCAGAGGCTCAAACACCCTCCCTATCCTCTCCTTATTATACTTCCTGGCCTCTATTTGTTATCCTTCCTGTCCTCTCCTTAGTATCCTTCCCGATCCTTCTATGGTAATGTATACGCTTCTTCAATAAAATTCCCGAAAATATCCGAAACATGCCTTTAAATAAGTTTAAGAAAACAGTAAAAGTTGGACTAATTAGTAAAGGTTATTATACAATTTCGGATTATCTGGAAGATAAAACGAATTGGTTTGAAACTGCTCCTCGTTTTAAATAAGCACATACCCGTTTTTATTTTATTATATTGTTTTTTTTTTTCCCACAATATTGTGTGTTCTGGTGAGCACATACTTTAGTTAAGTATACATTTAAACATTGTAAGAAATTTGAGATTTAAAAAAGTGGCTCATGAGTTTCTTGCCGGGTTCTTCTCATGAAGAGCCTTACTACGGAATCCGGCCGCTTGTGGCGATTGCAATCCTGACACTGCGGATGCACTTACCTCAAGCGCTCGTGTTAGTTATTAGTAAGTAACTTTGACGATTTTAAGTGATATTTTAATAAGCCTTTGAAATAAAGTTATTTTTGAATTTGAATTATCCTGTCCGTTTTATCCTCCCAGTGATGCCCGTGGTGATGCTAGGCGTCTACATGCTAGTTTGCCACCCAGGTAGTATAAAATATTTTTTTTAATATCTCGCCATTTTGAATTATCTTCGCAATATAGCTAAATATAAATCAATGAGAATATTGGCAATATTATTTTTTGAGTTCTGGTGGTTTGGAGCCACACGAGTATTATTGGAAACACTTAAAACTTAGTTCATGACAAACAATACCTTTTTTTTAATGATAGATAACTTTTATTGTGGTAGAGCTTTCTTCTTCCAGAAGGAAAAGGCTGGCTCTACGAAGGAAACACTGTCTCACAGAAGATGAGCGAGAAGCAATGGTATGTAGGTACTTCTAGTGCTGTGAGAGCTCCGGTGGCCGCCCTCTTCATACTTACCTGCCTCATTATTATCCATCCTTTTCCTCTGGTATTGTTAGGATCTATCTGTAATTCACAGGTTGGCTGAATGCTTATTTACCAACCTCGTAAAAAAAATGGCTGTTTTTAAATAGGTTTAACTATTGGCCAACAGAGAGCGCTGTTATAAATTTTCAACGGCTAAAATAAATACGTTTGCTTAGCCCGCAGATACGCCGCTGCCAAAAGTTAGTTTTTAGGTTATAGGTTCCCGATATTGTAGCGGGATAAAATGTATACCAGTTTTTAAGTCTAATCAAGAGCTATACCCGGGGAAGTGCTCTAAGCCGAGGAGTGAGCGCTGAGTGGCGTGGGTCGTAAAGACAAATGTGATGTGGAGATTGGGTATGGCCGAAAGTCAGTGCGATAGCTCAGCTGCTTAGAGCACTTCCCCGGATTGAAAGGGACGCAGGTTCGATTGCAGCTCGCACTAAAAGTTCTATTTTTCCACATTCAAAAATAATGTGTACATTAAAGTAGCTGAGCATGTCAAGTGCTAAAATACAGATCAAAAAATTTGTTATACGTATAGAAAAAATATCAGAAGCCTTGATAACGACGTTCATCACATTAATACTAGGAACAGAGGCAATCTTATTGCACACAGTACTCGTCTCCACAGAATTAGTAGATCTTTCATGGGCAATGTATAATGCTTCTAAAATAAAATTCCTGAAAATGTCCGAAACATGCCACTAAATAAGTTTAAGAATGCCATAAAAATTAGTGCTTGTAATAAAGGTTCGGATTATCTTGAGGATAAAACTAAATGGGCTTGAGCTGCTCCTCATTAATTGTTTTGCTTTTGTGATAGTAGGTATGTCGTTTGGTTGTAGCATTTTTCATATCATTTTAGTTATAAGAATTATAACTGTAATAAATTGGCGAATTAAAAAAGTAGCCCATGGCTTTCTTGCCGGATTCTTCTCATGAAAGGCTTGTCTACGGAATCCGGCCGCTTGTGGCGATTGCAATCGCCACTAAGTGGGTGTTGTTGCGGATGCACTTGCCTCAGTATTAATAATTTGTGATTTCTTGATAATAAAACTTTCAGTGTTATATAATAGGCTTATGAAGTAAAGATGTTTTAGAATTTTTGTTTCTGAATTTTGTATTTTAATTTTAACCTTTTCAAAACACCATGTTAAGTGCACAAAATTAACATAATTATTATGTTTAGATGCTTTTATAGGTACAATGTTACGTTTATTAAATAATAGTTTTGCATTTATATTTTCCTCTGCTATTTACCAGAATGTGAATATGCTAAAATGTGAAATAAAAAAGTGATAGCGTCTGGTTTACCGTTCCAGACGCTTTGCCAATTAAACTATCGTGACATTAACTTGGGACCATCAATTTCCATTTTTTTTTCTTACCGTCTTGGGTGACACCTGCGCTATTTTTCATATATATGTTACAACTAAGAATCATATGATGACACGGCCCTATAAATACGTTATTTTAATATACTACAGTATATTAGCCCTTGTCATTTTTGATCATTTACTAGAACACAATGTGCGAAAATGTGAAATAGAAAGTAATAACCAATTGTTGTGTAAATAATTAATGCATCACTTCACTATCACACAGTCTGGCAGGTACGACGAAAGAGGCTTGAGTTGACATTAAACTAGTTACCACTGAGCCCGTAGAATATAACTCACTAAATCGTATCGACATCGCATCGTCTCGCTTGTGATTGGTAGAGAAATCGACGCGTGATGTCGCAATAATCCCTCGGCCAATCACGGTGATCTCTTAACCAATCACAATGACACGATGCGATGTCGATACGATTTAGTGAGATACATTCTAACCCCCCTGTTACTATATGAAAAAAATGCATTACAATGACTTTAACAAACTAATAAATGGACACTCATTTATTGACTGATTAAGCTTATCTGGATCTGCAGTAACTGATGTAAAAATCTTTTTTTTTTTATTGCTTGCAGTGGCATACGAGTCACGGCCCATCTGATGGTAAATGGTAACCATCGCTCAAGGACTCAACTATACCGAGAGTATTGTCAAGCCGTTGCTCACCATTTCATTCCACAGATATGAAATGAAATGAAAGAATAAACGGCTATCTCTTGCTACAGCCAAAACGCAACGATGTGCTTCATGGCCGGTCACACGGGAGATGGTGGTACCAACCCGGTCAGGCCCGATGATACCATGTAAGTACTCCCACTTGGTACCCAGCCCTACCACCAGTCATGCAATGCATGATAATTGCTTACTTCCCTTAGTCGCCTCATACGACACCCACGGGAAGGATTGGAGTGGTGACAATGGTATTCTGAGTCCGTCACCACACATCTATCAGACAGATAAACAGATTTATCAGCTATTGTAATAAATCACAATTTAAAAACCAAATAGTCTATGCCCGGGGAATCCCCTCTTATTACTTTCGGTGCTAGACAAGAACGGTGAATATTTTATTGTAAAGAGTAAGCAAGACAAAATATGCATACCTACACGAGACGAACGTTAGATCAATCGTCGTTGATATTGATGTAATTTAATAAAATGCTTAGTTACCTACTTATTCAGGGCTGCGATAGAAAACTACGAGTTCTGTGAAGTCTAGAAAAATCTGTAGAGAGGGATATACATTAATTATGTGATATAGGTACTTAAAGGAGTATCTTTTTAAAAGATAGACATAGGTACTATATTTAGATATTTTTATATATATTTTTAGCATTTGACATGCTTAGCACTATACATTAATAACAAAGTGAAAACTGTGAAATCGAAAATAACAGTCAGGAGCGGGATTTGAACCTGCATCTTCTGGATACCGTCCAGATGCTTTACCAATTCAGCCATCCTGACAATTGCTCCTGACTGCTAATTTCGATAACACATCATACTTAACGTCTTTGGGTGACGCCTGCGCCATCTGTCGGAAGTATTTTCATACATTATACCGACCAGGTAAACTTAATTTTACAATTAAGATTTTACCTAATAATGACGCAAACCCTTTAAATATATTTAGATATTTTTTATATATATTTTTAGCATTTGACATGCTTAGCACTATACATTAAACACAAAGTGAAAACTGTGAAATCCTGCTCCTGACTGTTATTTTCGATTTCAGTTTTCACTTTGTGTTTAAGACATAGGTACTTGTTATCCCGGAGTAATAGATGATAATTAATGTCTCTAGGTCAAGAGTTTCCAATTCCCAAACAAGGGCTAGAGGGCTCACCACCCCAGGGGGACAGGGGGACAAAATACTACCTTTCGACTGGTGCAGGTGCTGTCGGGACACAGTTGCTTCGGCAGATATCTGCACATAGTTGCGAGGAGGGAAGCGACTCTGAGCTGTCACCATTGCGGCTGCGACGAGGACACGGCACGGCACACGCTCGAGTCCTGCTCGGCTTGGGCCGAGCAGCGCCGTGAACTCGTAGCGGCAATAGGGGGAGACTTCTCGCTGCCGAGAAGTGGGCCGCGGTCACTGCCTTCTGCGAGGAAGTTATCTCGCGGAAGAAAACGGCGGAGAGGGCCAGGGAGCAGGATTCTTCCGCTAATCCAAACCGCTGCCAGCAACTGGGGCGGCGCAGGCGCGAGTACTTGCGCCTCATGCCGCCCTAGCTGAGGCTGCGGGTGGATGGACCGGGGAACGTCCGCCACCCGCAAGGCCTCCCGCGAAGGTGCGACGCTCCGTGTGCGGATGTGTCCGTGTGGTGACGGACTAAGAATACAAGTGTCACCACCCCATTCTTTCCCACGGGTGTCGTATGAGGCGACTAAGGGAAGTAAACAATTATCATCCATTGCATGACTGGTGGTAGGGCTGGGTACCAAGTGGTACTCGCTTGGTATCAGGCCCGAGCGGGTTGGTACCACTATCTCCCGTGTGACCGGCCATGATGCACGTCGTTGCGTTTTGGCTGTAGCAGGAGATAGCCGTTTATATTTCATTTCATATCTGTGAAATGAATTGGTGAGCAGCGGCTTGACAATACTCTCGGTATAGTCGAGTCCATGGGCGACGGTTACCATTTTTATCATCAGATGGACCGTGGCTCGTCTGCCACTACATGCAAAAATAAAAATGTGTCGCTCAGTAGAGGGTAAGTACCCGAAAGGGTAAGCCGCCGGCGGGCCACTGAAATAATCCAACACTACGACAACGGGCCTCGTGGCGTAGTCGCCTAGTCGGTACTGTAACCGACTTCCGTGCACGAGATCATGGGTTCGATTCCCACTCAGGACAATTATTTGTGTGATGAACACGGATATTTGTACTGCGTCTGGGTGTTTTCTATAGTATGATATGTATGTATTTACAAAGAAAATCTAGTATGTAGGTATGTATTATACGAGTATCCGTAATCTAGTACCCATAGCACAAGCGTTAAGCTTAGTTTGGGACCAGGGAAAGGTTTCTTTAGTGGGTGCGGGCCCCACACTACCCTGTTCGTTGCCCCGGGTGTGCGGTTAGGCACATTCTTTTCCGCCTAAAGAAAAAAAAATGGAGGACAAAATACGTTTGCAACTACGTAAACAATATTTCTTTTATCTATAAGTACTGTTACAAAGCTGTAACAGAGCTGTGTTACAACCTACATTTAAGATATTTGAGAAAAAATAATTGAATTAGGCTATATAGGCGTGTCTAAACAAAACGAATTTTTTAGATTTTTGTCTGTTTGTTTGTTCGCGCATCACGCAAAAACTACTGAACGGATTTTGATGCAACTTTTTTTTTTGATGGCTCTTGATTGGACTTAACAGCTGGTATACATTTTATCCCGCTACTATATCGGGAACCTGAGATAGAACCAAAAACTAGCTTTTCGCTGCAGCGGAGCTGCGGGAAAAGGCTAGTTAATTACATAAGTCGGAAGAACACCTTGGTCAGTAAGTTGGTATCTCAGGTCATGTTTTCCTACTAATGTTTAAGAGGCTTCTGGTAATAGTGAGGCCTTCAAGGGAGCGGTACTTACCTTATAAGGCAGGTGACTGCCAGGAGTATCAGTAGTAAGCCCAGCGCTGATAATCCCCAGCCGAGCGCCGTGCGGGCGATTGGGGGGACTTTAGTCGCGAGGCGGACGAGGGACGTGACTTGTTCGGGGAGCTCGTCGATACCCGGATGTTAAAGATAAGCTGATAAGCGTTCGGGAAGCTAAGGAAGATCTTCTCGTCCAATATTCCACAGTGTCTGAAAACGAAGGTCTACGACCAGTGTGTGTTACCAGTGATGACATACGGAACTGAGACGTGGTCTCTGAATGTTGGCCTCATATCAAGACTCAAAGTCGCTCAGCGGGCCATGGAGCGGGCTATGCTTGGTATTTCCCTATGTGATCGAATCCGTAATACGGAGATCCGTAGGAGAATGAGTGACCGACATAGCCCGCCGGGTTGCCATCCTGAAGTGGCAATGGGCAGGCCACATCGCTCGACGAACCGATAACCGTTGGGGACGAAAGGTTCTCGAGTGGCGACCACGTATCGGATGGCGATGCGGTCGGCACAGGACCGCTCGTTGTGGCGTTCTCTTGGGGAGGCCTATGTCCAGCAGTGGACGTTGAAAGGCTGATGAATGGATGGATAAGTATTTACTAGAACACAGTGTGAAAATGTGAAATCGAAAATAATAGAAATGCTAGCTAATTCAGCCACCGTGACATCCGCTCGGGACTATGAATTTTGATAACAGTTAAGGCTAGTTTCGAAATAAATCGTTATTATTATAACAAATAAGCATACGGCCCATCTGATGGTAAGCGATTAACAGTGGTTGATTAAATTATCAATTGGTAGAACCTTGCTTATCCCAGCACGAATGGGCCGGTTCGATCGGAGAAGCACCACCCTCTCACATAAGACCAGCGTGTAACAACGGTAGTTAAGTACTCCTTTTTTTTATTGCATGTGGTGGCAGACGAGCCACGGCCCATCTGATGGTAAATGGTAACCGTCGCTCATGGACTCAACTATACCGAGAGTATTGTCAAGTCGCTGCTCACCGTTTCATTTCACAGATATGAAATAAAAGAATAAACGGCTATCTCCTGCTACAGCCAAAACGCAAAGATGTGCTTCATGGCCGGTCACATTGGAGATGGTGGTACCAACCCGTTCGGGCTCGATAGCTAGTGAGTCACTTGGTACCCAGCGCTACCACCAGTAATGCAATGGGTGATAATTGCTTACTTCTTTGTTGCCTCTTACGACACTTGTGGGAAAGAATGGGGTGGTGACACTTGTATTCTTAGTTCTTAACTACCGTTGTTTCGTATGGTGAGTGAGAATGCCGGAGGCCCAAACCCCCTACCTATCCTCTCCTTATCCTTCCTATTCACCTCCTATCCCTTTCCTTGAATATGGCGACACGCGAGTAATGTCTCTGGTGTTGCTAGCGTCTATAGGCTACGGTAACCACTTACGGCCCACCTGATGGTATGCTTGTTAGCCACCCATGTACAGAGGCATCACTCTCCAAGGAGTAGCCAGAAAGGATACTAAAGAGAGGCTAGAAAGGATAGGATAGGAAGGATGCTGAGGATTTGGGCCTCCGATAAAATTTGGATATTTTTTTATACCATAAATAAATTAGGGTACTTTCAATAAAAGAACATGCCATATTTTTAATTAGAAAATTAAAGGTGAGGGTAGATTTACCTAATCATTGAAGTAATACAAAATAGTACCAGTGGCCCGCCAATACAGGCGGAGACGGCACTCGGCGGGTATCTTTAGTAGGCGAGGGCCCCACACCATAGATAAATAACTATACTGGGAACCCCACACTACCCTGTTCATTGCCCCGAACGACGAGGTGTGCCGTTAGGTACATTTATTCCCGCCTTAACAAAAAAAAAGGGTAGATCAGGTATCTCGAGAAGGCGCGACGTTCCGGTGTGCGGAAGCGTCGCTCAGTAGAGGGTAACCACTGGAACTCGCCGGCGGATTACTGAAGTAACATAACATAGCATCATGCCTGTATCTCCGAAGGGGTAGGCAGAAATGTATTACACACCCCACGGTTCGCCAGCTATGTTTAAGTCTCACGTAGGACATAGGGGGCGAGCCTATTGTCGTCTACCGGGCACATTTCCAAACTCCGGGCTGCTACTGAGAATTTCCTGCTTTCGAAAAAGTCATTCACACTACCGCTGCACCACCGAGGCAGTTGTGAGACTGTGTGTGACATTATTAAAGTAATGTCACACAATTACAGGCGCGAGACGGCACACGGCGTGTTTAATTAGTGGGTGAGGGCCCCACACTACCCTGTTCGTTACCCCAAACGGATGTGCGGTGGTTAGGTGGTATACTTTTTTCCGCCTTACAAAAAAAATGAGCCGTCGCGGGACGTCGCACAGATGTGAAAACATCGATTTTATTTTTTTCTTCAAATATTGTTGGAGTCGTATAATTCTTCGTAAGCGTCTTCTCGTTATCCATAGACGAATGAAACTGGTGGTGGGTGGGGTGTTATTGGTATATTGATTGACATTATACTTTCCTAGTTAGATGCTTTTGTCAACAGATAGCGTTAAAACCAATTATAAATTGGCGTGGCGACTTCGCCAACCGGGTTTGCCCTCCCTCCGCATTAGATGTTTTCACATCAAAAGTGTAGATTAGGTGGAAGAAAACACATAATTACATTAGTAATATTTTTTATTCAATACAATATCCCAGTTTATAGACAAAGAGATCAAAATATTAAAAAAGGCAGTCTTAATAATCAATACTGAAAAACTGTGAAAATCAGTCGGTTTAAAATAGAAGACCTCGTTCATTTGATTAACACAAGCGATATGCGGTTTTTTCCCGCAGGCGGTTCCTTTACAAACGCTAACCGAGAACATATTGGTCGGAAAAAACTGCCATACATTATGATATATTTAAATTTATATATATTTTTAAGCATTTGACATGCTTAGTCATATAAATAAGCACAAAGCGAGAAAATGTAAAATCGAAAGGCATCATTATGTTCGGTAGTGGAACATAAAATAAATAGGCGACTCGCACAATGTACAATAGATGTATTAATTTTACTAATTAACACGAAAACTATTCGACACAGAAAATATATTTTAAAGTGGATAGGTAGGCGTACTATCGGCGAGTCGCCTATTTATTTTATGTTCCACTACCGAACACCTAAAACATGGAGAAGGAATGTATTATTGAAATTCGCAACAATTGTTTGGCTGAATTGGCAAAGCATCTGAGACGGTATTCAAGGAGATGCATTTTCAAATCCTGCTCGTGACTGTTATTTTCCATTTTACATTTTCGAATTTTGTGTTTATTTACTTTAAATCATTATGACGTGATAGGAAGTGGATAGTTTTTAATATTTATACAGATATTATAGGTACATACGTACATATACAAGTACAGCTTATACAACTGTTAAAAACTAAATAAATCCTTATTGTAATGTACAAAATTGAAAATAAATTTATATAATGCAATAATTCTTAATAATATGCGTCTATTTAATTTATGGACATGTAGATATCGTTTGATTTAATGCGATATCACATTCATTAATGCGGTATATAACCGCGCGCGGTTAACCGCAGTCTGATCTCGCACTTGACACGATTGTCATTAATTAGTGTAAAACGTAAATAATGCGATGCGATAGAGGACAAAGGTTTTATAAATAAAAAATATATATAAGATCTTACACACAAAGTTTTTCAATACCAACAAGTTGGGTATCTAGCCTGCATAGGCATACAACATAAAAAAAAGATTAAAAAAGCAAAAAATTAATATTTTTTGTTGTAGGTACAGATTAAATTTGCAAATGTGTTGAACTTCTTTTTTTCAAAAATTTAGCTTTCAGTCTTTGAATTATCAAAAATAATCAGTTTTATTAAAATTACGGAATGATTAGTATCTCGAAATCTGCACATCGTTGATAAAGACCTTACCGAGGTATACATTAAAATTTTCTTGTTCATAAGCACGTCATTTCAATAGAATTGCCTTGCAAAAATTGTACAATTGCATAGGATATAAACCTATGACCTCCTTCGTGCTTCGGAAGGCACTTTAAACAGTGGGTCCAGCTGTGTGTCACAACACCCTAGCAATAATTATAGGTTCTCAGAAAATGCTATTATAAAGCTGTAACAGAGCTGTATCTGTACATTTAAGATATTTGAGAAAAAAAAAATACTGTTAGGCTATTTAGGCGTCTCCGAACACAAAACAGTTATTTTTTATTTTTTATCTGTTTGTTCGGACATCATGTAAGAACTACTGAACGAATTTTGATGGAAACTTTTTTGTTTTATAGCTCTTGATTAGACTTAAAAACTATATCGCTACGGTGTCGGGAACCTGATATATACTTAGTCTAAAATATAGCTTATGTCTGCGGCGGAGTCTCGGGCAATTGCAGGTACGGAATAAAAATCTGATTCCGATCTTACTGAGATTGATTCCTACTGAGGCAAGGGTGGGAAGTTGGATCGCGGAGATCAAATAGGCAATCCCTCCATGTAGGTAAATACTGGTAGATTCGTTAAAACAGACCCCAACAAAGTTTGGAATATGATAGGGTACAATGTAAAAACAAGTAAAATTATATTTATATTTTAGAATACAATTTAATTACTCTCCAAAATTCTTACAACTACATATATAGCATAGCTATACAAGATTTAAATAAAAAATTCTAAGGCACTAATTTTAAATTTAATCATCCATTTATCAAGATTTGTACGCGTGGAGTCTATTACCTTATTCCATACGAAGGATGTCTTAAATTACATATAAGGGTAGAACCAAGCACTGAAAAGACAGCGGTATTCAAGTTCAATCTATAGCCTGAGGATTGAGATTGATTAGAGTCCATATTCAACCACTATGGACTCAAGAATACTGTCAGCCGCTATTTCGTACGAATAGACATCTATCTCCCGCATTGACTTAACAAAAATGGACGTCGGGTCTAGTACAAAATTCACGTGTCTCTAGTCAATAGACAGTCTATATTAAATCATACAAATTTCAATATTCTAATTGGAAACTTTGTACCATTATAATTGTGTAGAGTTTCCTTTGCAATAATTTATTAGCTTATGTAGCTTCTACCAATAGACCAAGCCATTATTCACCTTATGCAGCTTCTAGTGAATATTATGTGTTAATGATTTATTTTTGCAAATATTCAAAATTTATAAACTATAAACAAATTTAAATAATATTCTTTGTTTTTGTTGGTAGGTCAATGATCTCCCGCTACAACCAAAACACACAGATGTGCTTCATGGTCGGTCACACGACGGTGGCTGACGATCCACTCTGGACCGATAATAAGTACACACTTGATACTGAACGCAAAATGGTTGATCATTAGTCGCCTCGTACACCCGCGGGAAAGAATGGGTGGTGACACTTATAATAGTCCGTCAACACACGAAAATATTTGTAATTATCACTGGTCTGTGAAGGAAATTATCGTGAGGAGACCTGCTTAAGGCTGCGTGTCTACCAGAGATGCGCGAGGATGCGTAAGCGATGGTATGTTTGTTAAGAACTAATAGAATAACTTTATTTACCTACCCTCGCTCAGCAAAGCTCTAGTGGAACACAAGTAAAGGATGTGTGCGAGGGATGTGTGGTAGGGACGGACGCGAGCGAATAAATAGCAGTCACTAGACTGCACACTGTTCCACAGAGTCGCTGCACATCCTCGCACCGCCCAGCTACCTCACACATCTCTGGTGGAAACGTTGCTTAAGAGATTTCCGTGACGACAGGTAAAGTTTTTCAATCTACATTGGTCCAATCTCACAATCAGTGCGGAAGGCGGATAGAGCTCATGAAAATTGTTTGTAACGAGTTGTGAAAAAATACTTCGGAAACGTATACCGTGAACGCTTAACTATTATCTACTTAAAACCGTTTATATAGTAGAGCCTCGTAAACGGCTAAGCTAAAGGTGGAGATCGTCTTTTTGGAAATTTTTAAGACATTTTTCAAATTCATAAGATTATAAAATGAAACTACATTTGCCGCAGGTAATAAAAAAGGTTTTTTATTAATTTATATCATTGTTTATATAATGAAGGGAACACATCACCGAAATATTTCGGTAAGCGGTTACCGTAGCCTATTGACGCTAGCGACACCAAAGGCATCACCCGTGACTTGGCAACCCCAAATTGCGTGTGTGCAAGAGGAAGGATGACAGCGTTAGGATGACAGACCGAACGAACTGTACAATACTTGGCGTAATTTATATTCTGTGTCAGTGCACAAGCAAGACTACCACCATGATTATACGCCTGATTTTTTTGACACTTGACAGCATTGTAGTTCTAGATATGGCCGTACGTCAGAAGCGGCGCTTTAAGATCTCGGTCTGTCATTTACTAGTCAAGATATATAGAGGTCAGTGGTTAACTTATGTCATAGGCACAATTAATTATTTCGACTAATCGATTTTTTTTATACTCCGTGGGTGGCAAACAAGCTTACGGCACGCCTGATAACCTATAAGGTGCCATGTGGGGCCGGCTTTCGAATTGTCCCACCCCCTCTCCACCCATGGGAGTCGTAAGAGCCGACTGAGGGAATATCGGGGGAGTGGGCAGCAGCACTCCCTCGAGTATTAACAACATCCACTGCGATCGCCAACCCGCCTGCCAAGCGTGGCGATTACGGCACTATCCCCCATATGAGTGCACAGGACCGCTTAGTGTGGCGTTCTCTTGGGGAGGTCTATGTCCAGCAGTGGACGTTAGAAGGCTGATGGATGGATGGATAAGGTGAGAGTGAAAGGAAGGATAATAAGGTGAGGCTATCCTCCTATGGGTGTTAGGGTCTCTGATCTCCTTGGACGCTAATTTTCGCGAGAGCGTGGTATTTCACCCATCGAGCCAACCCATTCATGCTGGGATAATGAAGATTTTACCACTAAATAGATCTTAATGGCCTACTTAAGAATAAAAATATACATAATTATTTAAAAAACTAAAAGGTGGGTTTATCTACAATAATATACGACATACATTGAAGATTGATTTTTAAAAGTAAACATTTATATTCAATTTGTATGGTCTTTGAGGCTTAAAAGAATCTCATTTGTAAGGCAACAAAAATGTTTTATTAAAACTCTGTAATCGTTTAGGGCAACACATATATTAATTACTTACAGTAGATTTTGCTAGCTGCCACTGTGGTGCAGCAGTAGTGTAAGCAACTGCTGATCATGAGGATGAGGTCTCGGGTTCGATCCCCGAGTCGGGTAGTGTTATTGAGCTTTTTCGTAAAAAGAAAAATTCTCAATACCAGTCCGGATTTTAGAAATGTGCCCAGTAGAAGCAAATAGGCTCGCCCAATATTACGAGGGACTTAAACACAGCTGGCGAGTCGTGGGTGTGTAATATACCTCTGCCTACCCCTTCGGGGAATACAGGCGTGATGCTGTTTTTTTTCTGTAGATTTTGGCGAACTTCCGGTCGCATTTCCTTAGATCTCCCCTTCCCCCTGTCAGTTATTGTCACACCAAGCGAAACCGCGCCCTTATTTGCGAACGTATTTTATGATAGCTCCCTAATAACTAATTTAATGTAGTGTCGATACATCGATGGCATGTTTTTTTTTTCAATCAGTATTAATAGCATTTTGTTTATGTATTTTAGTAATAGTCAACGGCATACGAGCCACTGTCCACACGATGGGAAGTGGTAATAGTTGTTCGTGGACCCAATTATAATTAATAGACCCTACTACTAAGGGCATAGCCAAGACGTTGTTTACTGTGAAGACTAGCACGCTCCAAGGGTTTCCATAAACACACGAAATCCATTAAAAATGCTTAAACGAGATTTCAACTAAAACTCAAACACATAATGTTACTAAATTCGTAAAATTGCACCATATTTAAAAAATGTACATTAGGGGGTATTCAAAATATACGCTAACAAAAGCGGGCAGGTGTATCGGTTAATGCGACAAAATGTGACAAGGGGTGTTATAAATTAAAAAATACAGATTTAATTACTAGATGGCACTGCTTTATAACAATAGGTATATTAAACACGCGACGAGCCTCGTGGCGCAGTCGGTAGTGTAACCGACTTCCGTGCATCGTGGGTTCGATTCCCCACTCAGGACAATTATTTGTGTCTGGGTGTTTTCTACCCATACCACAAGCGTTAAGCTTAGTTTGGGACCAGAGGACGTTGTGTGAAATATCCGTGAATATTATTTTGTTTTTTTAATTAATTTATGATTTTTATCAATTTCTCCCCAAAACGGCTTTATCAAAACATCAAATATAGAAGAACTTCTGCCGGGTTCAGCTAATATGTATTACAAATTGGACAAGTTTTAATAAAATTATGTGCCTTGTTATCCGATTACAATTTTTACTCGTTAATTCACTTCAAACTTTACGTCGTAACTCATAATACATAAAGAGGTCGATTAATATTAAAACTCTTTAAAAAAATACAGTCTTATAAAAATGTTGCTGAAAAAAAATATTTTTGCTCATCTAATATTTGAAGAAATATATCCAAAATAGAATTAGAATATTAGGTGTCTGTTTTCAAAATGACAAAAGATAATTTTGTATAAATCTCTTCAAACTTTAGGTATGAAATTTAGTGATGCTCTAAAGTGAAAAAAATGATATTTTTACACTAATTTCAGTTTTAACTGTTGTGATAATTCAATGATAATTATAGAAACACTATATGCCGGTGAACTTCATATTACCTACAATTTATTTTATCAGCGGATTATCAATCCTAACCAATCTGCTTCGTTGGTTTAAATTTAGATAGGTTATTATTAGAGAATATTGATAATCCAAAATGGCGATTCCCAACAAATTTACCAAAATTTTTAAATTCTCTAGTTTTTTTTTTATCTTTTAAACCACCCCTATATTAGAGCGACCAATACACACAAACAATTATTTAACTTGGTCAATCTATGTCTGAATTTTAGCGAAACTAATGAACGTCAATTGATTATTATATAGATTAAATAATTGATAATTAAATATTATTATTAATTAATTATAACTAAATCGATGCTATGTGGTGACTGCTGCTTATGTTGAAACCAATAGAAGATATACAGACATTTTGATCTATATTTTAGCACTTGACATGCTCAGCTACTCTTAAAGTACAAATTATAATTTGTGAATAACGAAAAAGAGTATTTTAGTACGAGCGGGAATCGAATCTGAGTCCCTTCCTTTCCGGGGAAGTGCTCTAATCCATTGAGCTATCTACTACATTGGATGAATGCATGTAAATGCATTGCCGATAGAGGGCGTTGGTCGATGATGAGGAAATTCGGTATTTCTAGAAATGGTACGATAGCTCAATGGATTAGAGCACTTCCCCTGAAAGGAAGGGACGCAGGTTCGATTCCCGCTCGTACTAAAATACTCTTTTTCCTTATTCACAAATTATAATTTGTACTTTAAGATATACAGAGATAAGATCACGATAGTTTTCAATATCAACCTTTTGAATGAATACAAGATCAATGTCAATGTGTCTGATATTTCTATGTGCCTATGCATGAATAGAAGAACAAAACATGGTGGAAAGAGGCCATTAAAATATACTTTCGCACAATAGAGTACCACTAGTGACGAAATGTGATAAGGGTGTCCCTCTTATTTGTTCGAACAGCTGATGCTAAATTGCATCTTCGGAGGAATATATGGGTACCTTATTTGGGCTACCTGGGCATATGTTAATTATGTGATTATATCTAATAATTTGTATACTAACAATTACTATTACTAAAATTATTTGTATGGTAATTATTACTAAAAATAATTGATAACAAATAATTATTTGTATAGTGATAAATATCACAATAATTAAATTATCACTACAGCTAACCTTACCAGTCTTATATATTTTTCTTCAGCAGAATCATATTACATACTAAACTACACTCTCATCTATAGTTAAATTATTATCATCGCTTAAACTATTATCACAATTATCAAAATCATCACTATTGTTAACTCCACTCAAATAATTATCAACACTAGAGAAACTTACTGTGAGTTGCTTTTCAATTAAATTTGTATTGAATAATTTTTTTTCTACAGTATTTTTAAGTAAACTTGCTAGTATAGGGTTTGATTTTAGCATCTCTGGCTTAAGCGAGTTGAGATCAAAATTTTCCTTACCGTCTTGCAGCCCGACATTATTGTGAGACCTCTTATGTAATATGAATACGTCTGGGTCCTTAAAACACTTTGAACAGTCATCACACTTGTATGATGATGTGGTACCATTGTTGTCTACTGGGGTACTGTCTTGGTGATCATTCTGGTGGTCATTTTGATCGCTGTCAGTATCTTGGTCTGAAGAGTTGTTTTCCGGTGGGGTTGAAGTATGTGCAGTCGGGGATTCTGGTTCTTCCAGCGGCAGAGATGGCTGCAAGCCTGAAAACATTTTGTTTTTAAAAGAATAACCTTCACTAAGATAATACATTCATTCTTAACGTCGTGGGTGACGCCATTTCGCAAGCCTGAGAATTATTACGATTGCTGAATTGGCAAAGCATCTAGGACGGTATTTCAGGAGATGCAGGTTCAAATCCTGCTCGTGACTGTTATTTTCAATTTCACATTTTCACACTTTGTTATTTATATGGCTAAGCATGTCAAATGCTAAAAAAAAATATATAAATATATCAAAATAAGTCTTCACGCATTACATTAACTATCGCCATTAGTTGGAATGCATTTTAATGGCTGTATTTTTACAATCGTTAAACTTGTTGATATGCGAGTGTTGTTTAATATTTTTGTTGAATTCTTGGTATGCCCTTGTTGTTTTAGCGAAACTCCCCTCCACGACCCAACTAGAGTGATAATGGCGGCCATAGACCAATACTAGAATTTTATTCAAGCCTCACAGCATGTTATTAAGTAGCCAGAAGCCATTGCCTAGTGTGCCTTCCGTGGAACAGAAGAGGTCAAGTGTTCATAAATACGTGTCACTTATTGGTTACCCATCTGATGTGACTTTGCCGATCTCATAGTACCATAAAGCCATAGATATTAGGATTTATATTTTGCCCTCTCAATTAAATTTTAAAATTCCCCCTGAATTTGAGAGATTACCGTGATTGGCCAACAGATTATTGCAACATCACGCGTCGGTTTCTCAACCAATCACAGTGATCACGATACGATCAACATGTGAAATATGAGATTCTGCCTAACCCCCCTGAAGAGACTTTGGGGCTCTCTGTGTGCTCTATAGACTCTTCAACGGGAAGTGCTCTGAGGAACTGTTTGAGGTGGTACCAACATCGCCATTGTACCACCGGACCAAGAGAAGCCATACTAGGGTTCATCGATATCAGCGTTCCTTTCTACCACGTACGTGTAAGATCAGGGGGGTTAGGCAGAATCTCATATCTCACATGTCGATCGTATCGTGATCACTTTGATTGGTTGAGAGATCACCGTAATTGGCCAAGCGATTATTGCGACATCACGCGTCGGTTTCTCAAACAATTACAGTGATCACGATACGATCGACATGTGAGATATGAGATTCTGCCTAACCCCCCTGGAATGAACTTTCCGCTGCAGTGATTCCCCAGTATTACGACTTGTCCCTCTTTAAACGAGGTTTGAGAAGAGCACTTTATTCACGGTAAGCGGCGGCTTGGCTGTGCCCCTGGTGTTGCCAAAGTCAATGTTGGCATTAAAAAAAAAACTATTTTTTAAAGAAACCTTACCATTACAAAATGGATTGTTGGCTTGCTCACTTGCTCCGGCAACTTGTATCGCCAGCATCGTCTGCATATAAATAGCTTGGGCAAGTTGTTGTACCTGAAATTAATATAGTATTTCCGTTAAGGTCTAAAATAAATTTTATTAGTTTACTACAAATAACAAGATTGTCATATTAGCATATCAAGCTGTTGTTTTAATTTACCGAAGTGAATATCAACGAATTAAAACATAGCATCATGCCTGTATCCCGGAAAGGGTAGGCGGGGGTGTATTTTACACACCCACAGTTCGCCAGCTATGTTTTAAGTCCCACGTAATAGGGGGCGAGCCTATTGCACTCTACCGGGCTCATATCCAAACTACGGGCTGCTACTGAGATTTTTTTTTTATGAAAAACCAACAAAAATTATACTGCCCGGCTCGGGGATCGAACCCGAGACCTCATGATCAGCAGTCGCACACATAACCGCTGCACTACCAAGGCAGTTATGAATTACCACTGCTGCGCAGAAATGGGTGTAGAAAGAGAGCACGGCAGTTTGTTTGGTGGTTGAAAACCAGATATTATCTGCTTGTCTAATACAATACCATTTTTCCATAGAGGTTTCATTATGTATATTAGTGTTATAATTATCCTGCATCTATCCATTACCCTTTCTTTTTTTTTTGTTTAGGCGGGAAATGATGTACCTAACCGCACACCGCGTCGTTCGGGGCAACGAACACGGTAGTGTGGGGCCATCACCAACTAAAGAAACCGCTCTCCGCTCGCCTGTGTTGACGGGCCACTGGTACTATGTTGGATTATCTATCCATTACCTGTATCATTAGAAGGTGGCCAGGCATAACCCCTGCAAGGGAAGGCCACAGTAAGAGATTCTAGGCTACCTGCATCTATAGCTCCCTAGACCAGGGGTCGGCAACCTGCGGCTCGCGAGCCACATGCGGCTCTTTGGATGTGAAGCTGCGGCTCTTTAGTTCCACACGCAAATATTAATTATTTTATAAATAAAACATTTAAAAATTGTTCTGAATCGATTAACGAGGATTAGGCACCATTTCTATTGTAATAATAATTTTCTTATGAATAAATAGTGTTTTTATCAAAAAAACTTTATGATATGTATGTTTTTATCAAAAAACTTTATTTATGATTAGAACAACAGCCATTTTGTGACAACACAAATTTTTTTTTTTGCCAACAAAACTGAAATTTTGTAAATTGTAATTTTTTTACTCTTCCGACTCAAAAGGTTGCCAACCCCTGCGCTAGACCTTTGCTCAGTTGCCACTACATCTGAGGGAAGGCAGTGCTCTGACCGATTTATAGTCCCCACCTGAGAAGAGCATTGCTATTTGCAACATTAATGAGCAAATTCAGCAGGGAAAGTACCGGGTGGCTTACAGAAGATGAAGCATCTGTTTCGTATAATGAGTGAAAACCCCTTCTCATTCTTTCTCTACTAACCTTAAAATGTACAATGTAGTAGTAATGTAATGTGTGGTTATATTTATAACGGTAATAGCTTGTCAGAAGACTTGAAGACCTTGTCATAAAATAAATTAAAAAAAAAACCACGACAAGACAAACTTTAAAAAACTGGTTCTTACAAAAGGCATTTTATTTGACTTGACTTCTCTGGTTTTTGGCTTTATTGTCCCAGAGACAGACGCAATTCCGCCAGTGTCAGTGATAATGTTAGTGTCGTAAATCGGAGGAGATATAGCAAGTAATTATAAATTTGGCCGGTTATATTAATTCTTTATTCTGCTGCAATCCAGAATGATAAACCATAATATCTCATTGTATTGTACCGTATTGTGACTAAAAACCATAGACACGGACAACATTTATAATATATGACTATTCACAACTAACTAAAGTTTAATATTATTAGTATTGCACACCTCATAAGCGAAGCGTTGAGGTGGGTATTATTCTCGCTTCACATAGAACCAATGATTTTTAAAACTTAAAATGTCTCTATTTATCATATATTGCACTTGTAAAATAATATATACACACACATATAAAAACACTATTTTTAACACTCATGGTATTTTTGATGCCATTTTTGTTATTTAAACTAGTTAAAAAACTGTTTAAAAAAGTTCTGTCTTGGACATCCGTGTGTTGTAGGTATGTTCAGATCCATCCATCCATCAGCCCTTTAAAGCCACTGCTGGACATAGGCCTCCCAAAGAATGGGGGATAGTGCCGTAATCGCCACGCTTGCCAGGCAGGTTGGCGATCGCAGTCGATGTTGTTAATACTCGAAGGAGTGCTGCTGCCCACTCCCACGGTATTCCCTCAGTTGGCTCTTACGACTCCCATGGGTGGAGAGGGGTGGGACAATTCTAAAGCCGGCCCCACACAGCAAAGAAACGGTATTGGAGGTGAAAAAGAAGGTTATAGAGAGGTGATAATGAGAAAAAACAGTAATAATAATATTTAGATATTTTTTTATATATATTTTTAGCATTTGACATGCTTAGCACTATAAAAATTCTTAATTGTAAAATTAAGTTTACCTGGTCGGTATAATGTATGAAAATACTTCCGACAGATGGCGCAGGCGTCACCCAAAAGACGTTAAGTATGATGTGTTATCGAAATTAGCAGTCAGGAGCAATTGTCAGGATGGCTGAATTGGCAAAGCATCTGGACGGTATCCAGGAGATGCAGGTTCAAATCCTGCTCCTGACTGTTATTTTTGATTTCACATTTTTCACTTTGTGTTTAAGTAATAATAATAATTCTTTGTTTGTAGATCATAGGTACATTAGATGTTAGAATATTAAGATTTTTGTGGGGTCGGCTTTAGAATTGTCCCTCCCTCGAGTAATAACAAGATCCACTGCGATCGCCAATCCCCCTGCCGAGTGTGGCGATTACAGCATTATCCCCCATGATGGGACCATTTGTTGTGGTGTTCTCATGGGGAGGCTTATGTCCAGCAGTGAAATGAAAGGCCGATGGATGTCCCGTTCTTTGAGGAAACAATGCGCAAGTGATGCCTCTGGTGTTGCTAGCATCTGTAGGCTATGGTAACAACTAAAACTTTGCTATATCATAAGAACAATACCTGTGGAGCCATAGCTGGTGAGTTCCCAGGTACATTACCCGTCCAAGATTTTCTCTGATAGGGAACTGGTGTCTCCGATGGTAAGTTTTGTGATGGAATAGCATCTTTACGGAGTGTCCTCCACTGTCCTGGTGAATTGTATAAAAATTGGTAAAAAATGTATGTGTTTTGTGGAAATTATTACTTATTAAACTTGTTACTTATATTTTTAAGTAAACAGTTCACAGATACTGAGTTTCAGCTGAAACCGTTAGTTACTAATTTTAAACATGTGCAAAATTACTCAAATATATTTTGTCACAAAAAGATAATTGCGTGATTTGAATCCACAACTAGGATGTAGCAAATTCATAAGCAGCAGATGATTCTATCTCTAACTTCAACAAATTGTTAGATCAACAGAATTTTAAAAGACTAGGTCTTTCTGTGGCAGTATTATTTCACAAAATAGTATCCCATTGTTGAGCATAGGTCTACTCTCAATGTGAGAGAAATAATAGGCTACAGTTCACCCCACAAGCCTTTTTTTAAGGTGAGAAAAATGTAACCGCACACCCCATCGTTTGGGGCTACAAACAGGGTAGTGTGGAGCCCTCACCGACTAACCATCTCTCCGCCTATCGCCTGGTGGACCACTGGCACTGTGTGCAATTACTTCATTAGTGTCACCTTACAAGCCTAAAGTTGGCAGATGCCTTTGCTATCGAGAAAATCTTACTGTCTTACTACTAAGCTGTACTTGCCATAAGGCTCTCTCAGTTATACATATTAGTTTGAAATCAGCAACTCAGTAAAATTACAGTAGACGCTAACAATACAAATCAATATAATATATATAAGATCTACATTACACTCGTAGAAAACACCGCGATAGGTATCTACCGTCACATTCAAGGATCAGTAACTAAGTACCTTTATTTTTTCCAGCGCTGGTTATGGTGTAATCTTCTGGTTTGAAATGTAAACTACACACTTTTGAATATTTAGTGTAAGGTTTGCCTCGTTTTAAAATGTTATTCCATAGTTCAGCAAGCTCTTCATCGCGAGGAAATTGATGAAATGATACGTTCTTGGCTTTGCCAGCCATAGATGTGCATCGCGGCACAGTGCAATAATAAGGCATCTTGCTAACGCTTAGCTTATTCAGTCAAATTAATTATCATAGCTAAGCAATTAAACACTTCTAATGCAGTTGTTTAATTTTATAAATAAAAATAAACAAAAGTTCGCGCATAAACACCAAGCACCGACATTATCAAAATTGAAAAAAAAAATTGTGTACTAGGGATGTATAAACGTTTTCGAAATTTCGTTGTCTTTAATCGACTAAATTAGAAAACAACTTAATTTTTAAAATGATAACCGACCAAGGACAATATTTAATCTGTACATCCATTTAAAAAAAATATTCAAACCATAATATAGTAGACAGAGGCGCTCGTGCTAATTATTAGTGTATTTTTGACGATTTTAAGTGCTATTTAATAGGCCTATGAAATAAAGATATTTTTGAATTTGAGGAACAAACACGTATGAACCACAATAGTATGTGTTGCGATTTCAGTGCTTCAGGAAAATATTGAAAATTACTTAGACGAAGAATAATATAGACTCGCTACTATTTTGACATTAAGGATGAAGAAAAGGATGCATATACTAGGTTTTACCAAGAGTGAGAGAGACACAGGTACAACTATATTTATCCTTTTCGCGTATGCGTCAGTTGTATTTGGACCCAATGAACTGGGTCCAAACAATAAGGTGGCCAACCGTCCACATCATCAGTATGTAAGCTTGTTTTTGTATTAACGTAAAAAAACCTCTAATTAATCACGTTATATGCGCTAATATTACATGTTCTAATACATTTTAAGCAAAATATAAGCATTTAGATATTTTGATATATATTTTTAGCATTTGACATGCTTAGCACTATACATTAAACACAAAGTGAAAAATGTGAAATCGACAATAACAGTCAGGAGCAGGATTTGAACCTGCATCTTCTGGATACCGTCCAGATGCTTTACCAATTCAGCCATCCTGACAATTGCTCCTGACTGCTAATTTCGATAACACATCATACTTAACGTCTTTGGGTGACGCCTGCGCCATCTGTCGGAAGTATTTTCATACATTATACCGACCAGGTAAACTTAATTTTACAATTAAGATTTTACCTAATAATGACGCAAACCCTTTAAATATTTAGATATTTTTATATATATTTTTAGCGTTTGACATGCTTGGCACTATACATTAAACACAAAGTTTACCTGGTCGGTATAATGTATGAAAATACTTCCGACAGATGGCGCAGGCGTCACCCAAAGACGTTAAGTATGATGTGTTATCGAAATTAGCAGGCAGGAGCAATTGTCAGGATGGCTGAATTGGTAAAGCATCTGGACGGTATCCAGAAGATGCAGGTTCAAATCCTGCTCCTGACTGTTATTTTCGATTTCACATTTTTCACTTTGTGCTTAATGTATAGTGCTAAGCATGTCAAATGCTAAAAATATATTTAAAAATATCTAAATATTTAAAGGGTTTGCGTCATTATTAGGTAAAATCTTAATTGTAAAATTAAGTTTACCTGGTCGGTATAATGTATGAAAATACTTCCGACAGATGGCGCAGGCGTCACCCAAAGACGTTAAGTATGATGTGTTATCGAAATTAGCAGTCAGGAGCAATTGTCAGGATGGCTGAATTGGTAAAGCATCTGGACGGTATCCAGAAGATGCAGGTTCAAATCCTGCTCCTGAATGTTATTTTCGATTTCACATTTTTCACTTTGTGTTTAAAATATAAGCATAACTGCAATTTCTTTTGTCCTGTCATTCTTTTATCCGGCTAAAACAGCTAGTACATTTTTAGTCAACAAAGTTATAATCATAGTTATCTTTTAAAATTATTCCGGTTATCTATTGCTATCTCGACACTGCATACGCTGATAGCTTGTCTATAATATCCTTCTTCTAAGGAAAATTATGTTCGATTGCGGAGTACCAATTTCAGACATAGGTAAGTCATGTATACACTATAGTTGCGGCATACTATGATGGCCGTTTTAACATATTTATTTATTTATTTTAGAATCACCAACTAGAGATACACAAACAAAAAAAATATACAAACACTAAAAGCATGACTTGTGCTCCCTCAATTACAGGCAACCACAACTAATACATGAATTAATAAAGTAATACAAAAAAAAAATTGGTTAAAATTATAAATTAAATTCAAGTAGTTTATACTCATAAAAAAAGGAAATTAAGAAACCCTAAAATAAAATAAGTAAGCTCAAAAAACAACAGCATATAATTTAACATTTGGCTTCAACATTATATTTTTAGTAGTCATTTATATAATTTTAAACTTCTACTTATCCCTATCCTTGACCTGGGACCTAAAATAATTGCAAATTTTCGTCTTAAAACCAAGCAAACCATCATCACAAATTTCGAGATCTAGAGATCGGGAAAGATCATTATAGAGTTTGTGCATTCTATTTAAAGGCGAAATGAGGCCCAGATTCGTTTTACATCTACGCAAACTGAACAGCTTGTAGACACGGGAGCGCGGTAGCTTTTTCGGGATAGAGATATTCAGCTTTGAAAGTAAATCAGGGTTATCCACCTTATTATTAAATAGTTTGTAAATAAACAAAAGATCAAGAAGTTTGCGTCTGTTGTTAAGAGAGATCAATTGAAAATGTTTAAGACGGGCATTATACGACTTAAGGGAGTGATGTAATTTCATGTTATATGCATGATAACTATGGAATCTTTTCTGTATGCGTTCTATTCTATTTTTGTGAATTTCATAAAAGGGTGACCAAACTTGCGAGCAATACTCCAAAATTCTTCGAACTAAAGTATTAAATAAGATAATTTTAGTTTTAGGACGTCTAAAATTACTTGCGTTCCTATTTATGAATCCACACATTTTGGACGCACTTAATATTATCTTGTCCAAAACGCATTAAATGTTAATCTACTGTCAATTAAAACTCCTAGATCGCATACACAGTCTATTTGTTTAAGTGGGAGATTATTAATTGTATATGATGTTTGCAGAATATTTTATTTTCCTAGTAAAAGATAGATAATAGCATTTGTCAGCATTCAAATACATCCTATTGAGCTCGTACCACTCAACCAATCTATCAAGGTCATCCTGAATCAGTCTCGCGTCATTAGAGCCTTCGATAGGTCTTATAAATTTGAGATCGTCAGCAAATAAGTACGCTTTTGTGTGAAGGAAACACTCTGAGATTGAGTTGACAAGGATGAGAAACAAAAGGGGGCCCAAATGAGAACCTTGAGGAACGCCAGATGTAGCGATAATATCTTGAGACCTGGCGCCATTTATGACCACGTAGGACGTACGCTTGGTAAGGCATGATCTAAACCAGTTTAACATAACTTTTCCTATACCAACCTCAGCTAGTTTTCGTAAGAGTGTCGCATGGTCAACCCTGTCAAATGCTTTGCTGAAGTCGGTGTATATAGCATCTACTTGAATGCCTTGATCTAGGTGGTAGGATATCGTGTCTGTAAAGGCTGCTAGATTTGTTGTAGTAGACCGTTTTTCAATAAAACCATGTTGATTTTCATTAATGCGCATTTTTACTAGGCCGTATATGTATGGGTATACTAAGAACTCAAATATTTTTGACATTATGGATAAAATTGATATAGGCCTATAGTTCTTTATGCCGTTTTTGGGCCTATCTTTATGAATGGGAACTATTTTAGCCACTCGCCAATAGCAGGGAAATTCCCCTGAGCGAAGTGATTCATTAAATATGAATGTTAATGGAGTAGACAATTGTTTGATGCATTTCATTAAAAATATGGGTGGCAAGTCATCTGGTCCCGGCCCTTTGCTCAGATCCAGTCTCTCCAATTTCTTACGAACTGCTGTCTCATGCAAAACCAAAACGGTAAGAGAGAGAACGCTATTAATCTTACTAATATAAGTATCATTTGTGTTCACAAATTGCGAATTACTAGAATCATCCTTATAGATCGAAGAAAAATTTTTTGCAAACAAATTAATAATATCAATTTCACCAGAAGCTTGTTCAATGTCCAAGTGCATACTTGTTGGTATACTACTTCTGCAATTACGTTTATGTTTAATAAAAGTCCAGAAGTACTTTGGATTCCCAGCGATACTATTTCCAAGCCCATCACAGTAATTGTTGAAACACTGCCTCATCAATTGTTTTGTTCTATTTTTTAATAAATGTAAACTGATCTCGTCCATGGGATTTTTATACTTCTTAAACGCATTCTAACTCGGTTTTTTTCTTTCAAACTATTGATTAGGCCTCTAGAGTACCAGATGGGGTGCTTCATACTTTTAGGTTTGGTCACGGGTACATATTGAACTATCATAGTCCGCAAAATCTTATTAAAATTCATGACCATCTCATCGACATTTTTACATGACGAAAATGAGTCGTGCCAGTCAATTTTATCTAACTTACTTGTGATTGCATCATTGTCCGCTTTGTAAAAATTATGTCTAGCCAAATGACTTGGTTTAAGGGTATTGTTTGAGTCTAATGTGAGAGAAAATTCTAAAGGAGGGTGGTAGTTATCTAACGGAGTTAAAATGTCATCAGCTTCAACGACGAGTAAATTCAATTTAGATGAAAGCACCAGATCCAGAATTCCAGATTTATTATTTTTAACAACGTTATGCTGTTTGAGACCGTTCAGAGCCATAAATTCAGACATGAGATGATAATATGGACCCTCAGAAGCTTTTAAACGTATACCGTTATCATTACCATCAAGTACCCATGTTAGGTTAGACAAATTAAAGTCTCCTATCACCAGAAAATGTTCGTAGTTTGAGAGGCTTGCGCTAGTTGTATCCACAAACTGTTCGAGATCCACTAAGCTAACCGGGGGCGGCATATAGACAGCATAAATACAAAATTTAACCACTTTTTAGATTTATAACAATTGCTAGAGCTTCTATCTTGCCAATATTTTCAAATTCAATTAACCTATTTGTGGAAAGATTTTTATTTACTGCTATCATTATATCACCGCCGGTCTTCTTTGATTGAGAACATGTCAGATCACGATCTTGCTTATAAACAACATAACGTGCACCGAATAGCTCTGAATTTACAATATTATTCTGGAGCCATGTTTCAGTGATAATTATTATGTCATAAGAATTTAGGGATACATTAGTACAAAAAATATTGGTCTTAGTATTCAAACCTCTACAATTCTGGTAATAACAGTTTATATGTGCGAATTTAGTAAAGGTATGTACAGTAATATTAACAATAGAGTTATAAGTGTTAATTAGGTTAGGTTATTTACTGTAGCCAAGTCCCTAATTACGATTGATGGTGAAGATTCCGTTTTTCTAATTAATATACGGCCGTTTCTTACCCAGACAAATTTGTAACCCAAAATCTTGACCTTGAGTCTCGCTACCTTATGGAGTTCTCTGTTCAGAGGGAAAAGGTGTTCAGCCACATAGACGGGTTTCTTATCTCCACCGATGCCAAGATGAGCAGAGTTAAGCTTGTCCGTTAAACTATTCCTGTTAAACTTAATTACCGCTGCTAATAACCCGTCACGAACTAGTGGGCTGCGTATTATGGATCTTGGCCGTGAAGACGTAGGGTCGGCTTTAGCTACTCTTGTGCACATATGAATATCATTGATGTCTAGGTTGAATGAAACGGCTTTGGCAAGCTGTTTTGTTAGCATTAATAAATTTTCCGTCCTGTGTTCGGGCACGCATTGTATCTCAATGTTAGTAACACGTGTGTGTTGCTCAATCTCCTGTAATCGGTGTGTCAATTCTTTATTAGCAGTGCTCAGTTCTAATAAATTCTTCTGGAGACGTGTAGTTAGTTCGAATCGCTTATCAATTTCAGATTTTAACCTCTCAAATTCAGAGTTTACGAAGTTCATTGATTCTTTGAATGTAGTAATTTCATGCTTCAGACTTGCAAACTCTGCTTTAATTCCACCTAATTCAACCGAAATCGTTTTTCTTATTATATCTGCTATGTCATTCGTTAAAGAATTTTTAATTTCACTCTGTAAAATTCCTCTTATATCTTCTTTTGACAGAGAATGGTGTTCAAGTTTCGGTAAACTCAAAACAGGGGAAATTTTTACTTTTGACTGTGATCGCTGTGTTACCCACACTGGTGAAGACTCACCCTTGCCTTCTGGTCGACGTATTGGGGTGTTGGTGTTATCAATAATGAAATTTGAACAGTGGCGTAGCGTGCCTTGTCGGGGCCCCGTATAAAAATTTTTTTGGAGGCCCTTATATGGAGGTAAAGATTTTTCACAAAAGAAAAAAAATATTGTGAGAAGTAATATTTATTTATCACATAATTTACCCATTTTACAAACAAAAATCGAATTTTAAATATTCACTCTCCTTGCCTTTTTATCGGCAAACTGATTTATTAAATCATTTATGGCTGATGATGATTTTAGTTTTTCTAAAGTTTCTGCCTCTATGGACAATAGTGAGATGTCTGACAGCCGTTCTTGTCCCATCGAAGTTCTTAAGTAATTTTTTATTAGTTTTAATTTTGAAAAACTTCTCTCTGCCGTTGCGGTTGTAACTGGAAGGGTCAAGAATAAAAAGCATGCTGTGATTACCTCGGGAAAACTGGATGCAAGACTATTGAATTTTACTAGCAATAATTCAATGAGTTCTTTAATGGAATAATTTTTTTTAATTTCAGAATTTAAGCATGTTTTTAGAGCCTTTAATTGGTCACAAAGATTAAGTGAGATGTCTTTACTGTATTTAGCAGACAGTTTTCCGGAAGCGTTTAATATCTCTTCGCTTGAAGAAGATAGGAGTTTCTCCGGTTGTAATATTTCGAATATACTACTCAGGTTGCAAAGGCTCTGAAATCTTTCTTTAGTTTGAGAAATTAATATATCTAAACAGAAATAGGATTCCGGGTCGGAAATTCTCTCATCTTGTGATAACTCATCATAAAAACGCTTCGTTATCTTTCGCCTACTGTTTTTAAAAACAGTTGTTACCCCCCACTTTTTTGCTAAATCTTTGGATTCATTTAGCAAACTATTAAATGAATTCTGATTTCTTAATTGGCACAGTCTATTTAAAAGATTACTTAATAAAATACTAGATTTCTGTAAGTCATTATTTTCATGCTGTAGAGCTTTAGAAACAGGATTAATAATTTCAAATAGTGAAGAAAAAAATGTAACGAGCACTAAGAAATCAAAACTCTCTAAAATATTAATTATACTTTTACATTCTTCACGTTCATCTTTTTTATTTGAAATTAAATTTAGTTGGTACAAAGTTTTCATGATTAGTAAAAAAATTTTCTTTACTGCTAATAAAGCGTCGTTCCTAGAAGACCATCTGGTAGGACATACCTTTTTAAGGGTAATCAAATATTTTTCAGATGAATCGTCACTTAGCATAGCCCAGCGTTTTATACTATTGCCAAAAAAAGTATATATTTTTTCTAAATTATCGAAAAAAGTTGATACTTCACGAACATGTCTCGCAGCATCGTTCAAAACCAAGTTTAAAGCGTGCGCAGCACAATGAACATAATCGGCATTTGGATGCTCCAAATGCCGATTATGTTCATTGCTCTTTTATTAGGGTTTGTAATCCTCCATACACACCCGACATAACATTTGCTCCATCGTATCCCTGTCCTCTACATTTAGTTAAATCAATTCCATATTCTTTAGTCAAATTTAAAATGACAGTTTTCAGACCTGCAGCACTGCAATCGGTTACTGCTATGAATCCTAAAAAGGACTCACAGATTTTTATTTCTTTAGGCACATTATCATCATTTTCTGTAACCGAGATATATCGAAAAACTACAGATAGTTGGTCAATTTTTGACAAGTCTTGTGTTGTATCCAGAATTATTGTCAGAAATGGAGCTTTTTTAATTTCTGAGATAATACTGTTCCTAACGTTAGTACCAAGCAAACTAATAATTTCGTTTTGAATCGTAGGGCTTAAATAATTTATTTCACCTTTCGGTTTTAGAAAAAGTTCTTTTAAAGTTGCATCATAGTTAGATAGCAGACGTGAAATTGCCATAAAATTGCCAGAATCAGAATCATGCCCCCTCAAAGGTAGATTACAAGATACTAAAGTAATTATAACATTAATTATACGATGCAGTACATCTCTCCAGAATGTAATTTTACTATCGATTTCACTTTTCAATAGAGTATCGATGGTATTTCCTTGCAACCAATTATTATAAGAGAGTGAGGCACTAATATGCTGCTGTGACTTTTCATGGTCAAGAATAGTTTGTGTGAAATTGCTTCTAACCGAAACACCGTTAACCCAAGCAGAGGAGTACGATTTGTTTTGACGATCTGCTAATAACCAACAGAAGTGACAGTACGGTTTGTTTAAAACGTTAGAATAACATAACCATGGTCTTATAAACATTTTTGATCTATATTTTTTAGCATTTGACATGCTCCGCCACTTTTCAAAGTATAAATTATTTGAGAATAAGGAAAAAAGAGATTTTTTGTACTAGCGGGAATCGAACCCGCGTCTTTTCCAATCCGGGGAAGTGCTCTAAGCCACTGAGCTATAGTACAGGTACTTCGACCATCCCAATCTCCTTATTACATTTGTCTTTACGACCAGCGCCATCTGTCGGAAGCATTTAAACTTACTATATCGGTTTAATGCATGTAAATGCTTCCGACAGATGGCGCTGGTCGTAAAGACAAATGTAATAAGGAGATTGGGATGGTCGAAGTACCTGTACTATAGCTCAGTGGCTTAGAGCACTTCCCCGGATTGGAAAAGACGCGGGTTCGATTCCCGCTAGTACAAAAAATCTCTTTTTCCTTATTCTCAAATAATTTATACTTTGAAAACATGGTCTTATAATTTTTATGCCTGCCTGATTGAAATATGAATAATAATAAGCTGAAAAAGGTCGGTTATTTTCTGAAACTTTTGGAAATGGTCCTTGTGGTTTAAATGGACCCAATTTAAAAATTATTTTTCGTTCGCATTCAGTTAAATTGTCACCAAAATTTCCTCTATCTGATGAAATTATATTACAATCTGCATTATCTGCAGATATATCAGAATCGTTGACTTGGGGTTCCTCGATTTCTGGATGGACATCCGATAAAGTATGTGCTTGGCTTTCTTCTATTTCCGGATGGATATGTGACGAAGAACATGCTTCAGAAGAATCTAAAAATAAACGAGTAATTGTTAAAAAATAAATACGAATGCTTTGATACTAAACTAAAAAGAGTTATATATAAATAAATAACGTTACTAAGGGTCACAGTTAGAGAGTGTTCAGTTCAGACGCACACAGATTCTACGCGGATTGTGCTCGTACCTATTAGTAGATACAAAATCACCTGCAGCCCGTCCGTGCATTACTATACACCTGCGTGCTATTTAAACGCAGCGCGTAGTGTAGTGGCCATACAAAACGAGAACCCGAAAGCGAGTCTGCACATCTGAAGTTCTCAACACGCAATTAACGATACGATACGGACTGATAAACAAACAACAAAACAAATCGATCCTATAGATAAGTTAGAATTTTGTTTTTTTTTAATCAAGGCACGGAACCCTAAAAACAGTATAATTGTGAAAATCGAGGGGGGAGACAACTTTTTGTGACGGACAGATGGACAGACCGAAATTAAAAGATTTCCTTGTTTATCACTACGGGCCCCTAATAAATGGGTTGGGTAGTAGTGTAGTACTTACCTTTACAATCTAAATCACTCACAGTATCTTGTCTCTGAAAAAATGAAGAAATTTTGGGCACTTTTTTTATAACCTCGTCCCTTTTCTGTTTAATTTTTCTTTTCTCAGCGCCGCTGGGATAATCTCTTTTTCTTTCACTCATTTCTTTTACAAATCGTTACTAATACTGCTAAACCAGAAGAACAATATTGTTTGTACTGAATTACAATGTAATGCACATTTATATAAAGCGCGTAAATAAACAGTGCACTGCACTCCGTGGTTTAACATCCAATGCAAAGTACAACAACGTACACGTACATCGCGATATCGATGAAGGATTCCCGGGGATTCCCCGCTGAGTTGAAGATGAAGTAAGTAAAACGGGGAAGTCCCGCAGCCCGCCATAACGATGTAGTGTTGCCAACTTTTGAACGCACGCTTAAGGCGGGAAAAAAAGGAATTGCTTTATAGGATTTTGTCATTTGTAAAATAAAATAAATTAGAAAGTTTTTATTCTTTTTCCTTACACACTTTGGGGGCCCCCGTGGCCCGGGGGCCCCGTATAATTGATACGGCAAATACGGCGGTAGCTACGCCCCTGAATTTGAATAAAAGAATGAATTATGAAATTAAATACAACACCTATTATTTATAACATCTACACTATATATAATGAATTCTACACAAATATGTCGATGATTTCTGACCAATTTTAAAAATTTTGAGCAAAAATTATTAAATAATGAACGAAATCTCACTAATACGTGTGACAGCTATCGAATCTCTTCCAAAAATTCCTAATCGAAAGTTATTAAAATTTACATCATATGTTTTTCAAAACACATTTTCATAAATATTATCCGTTCAAATGTAATTATTAATTTAATACGAAACTTCATGAGTGGACACACGTCAAAACGGCCATCATAGCGGTCCGATAGTATAGTATAGGTTTTTCCAGGTTTTTCTGCCGTTGTTTCATCCTGATCTTCTGTGAGAGAGTTAATGAGCTTTCAAAACCCTGCTGTTACAAAGAAAATTGAAAGACAGAGTAAGGAAACTGTTGAAAAAAGTGTATTAGAGAGTTCACTTAGGTGACATATTGTTTTTTGAGTCAATTATAATAATCTATTAAACTACTCAATTTTCTATTTGCTGTAGCTCATCTTGGTATGAGCATTAATTTGGTTAATGCATTTGTTCTCTTCAGAAAAGTTTAATTATATAATTTTATTTTATTTTCTTCCACTATAATTTACATTAGAAATTTACTATATTACCCAGGTTTGGATTTACTTATTTTTAAATCTTGCAACAATAATTCAGTATCTGGCTTTATTTTAAACTGCACTGTTGTTTGTTTCACTTCAAGTATTCAAGTGAAATATTAATTGTGTGGCTGTAGTATCATTACGTTTGCCAAATTAAATTGATGATTAAGTTAAGACAGACAAAGACCTCTATGGTACCTATATCAAGTGGCCATTTTTTTTGTCAAAAATAGTGGGAAGGGAAAATAGATGTCAAATATTTCAAGGCTACAGTGTGATGATTCCATTTTTTTCCAATCCAACGTGATAACATTTTTAACAAATAAAATAAATATCGTATTAGTGTCCGGGAGTACAAATTACGCTATAATTTGATGTGTTGTGTTTGTTTCACAGACTGTAAACATAGTTAAAAACTCTGAAAAGTAGTGCCGAAAGTAAGATGGGCTATTATTGTACAGTCCCTCAGTGCACATCGTTAGCCGGCAAGACGAAAAATGTGAAGTTCCATAGGTTTCCCCGCGATAATAATATGGCAGACAAGTGGAACTTAATTTTGAAGCGCGGAAAACCATATACGAAATATTCAAAAGTGTGTAGCTTACATTTCACACAAGCTGATTATAACGTCACGACTATGGGTAAGAATAAAGGTACTTATTTCTGGTTTTTCCATCTTTGGTTAAAAATATTTATAATATATCCTCTGCGATGACTCACAAATCACCTCTGCGGCTATATTTATTTTTATTCCTATAAGATTCTTATGTGTTTTATTTGTATTTTAACCAAACATTATCTTACCTTTGAGACTGTAATATTGTTGCATGTCATATCTTTTTTTTTGCATGATAACCAGAAAGAATGGTATACATAATATTGCCTTTGTCATATAATTTAATAATTTGATTTAAAAATAAGTAACAACATTTACAATACTGCAGAATTTTAACATGTGATTTTAGATCTGTAAAAAGTTTTTTTAACTTGTTCAAGTTCAACCTCCGGTCTGAGTTCCAGATCTTCCATGGCACACACCACTGACTTTTAACAATATTTCAACATGATGTGTGTATTTGTTTACAAATTATCGCTGCTCAGTGAAGGATAAATTTCATGAGGATATCGGCATGCCTGAGAGATTAAACACAGTGAAAAATGTGAAATCGAAAATAACAGTCACAAGCAGGATTTGAACCTGCATCTCCTGGATACCGTCCAGATGCTTAGCAAATTCAGCCATCGTGACAATTGCTCCTGACTGCTAATTTCGATAACACATTCATACTTAACGTCTTTGGGTGACGCCTGCGCCATCTGTCGGACGTATTTTCATACATTATACTGACCAGGTAAACTTAATTTTACAATTAAGATTTTTACCTAATAATGACACAAACCCTATAAATATTTAGATATTCTTCAATTTCACATTTTTGATTTCACATTTTTCACTTTGTGTTTAATGTATAGTGCTAAGCATGTCAAATGCTAAAAATATATATAAAAATATCTAAATATGCCTGAGAGATTTTATTAATGGCTTGTAAAGTCTGCCGACCAGGACAGGGCAAGCGAGGCAGACTAAATTACTCTCACCATGAGTCTTATGCCTAATAGTGGGATAGAAAAGGAGTTGCTTTGCTAATTCAGCTGTCATTACAATTGCTCAGGACTGCGATTTTTGATAACACATTCATTCTTAATGTCTTGGGAGATGCCTGCGCCATCTTTCAAAGTATTTGTATACATTATTCTGACCAGGTAAACTTTAAGATTTTTACCAAATAAAAACAAAGCTCTGTAAATGCTTAAAATGTCAAATGCAAAAACTTGTGGCAAAACTTAAAATGGAATATTAATAAACACACTCTCTTCTACATTTATAATATCATCACATAAGTCATATGAGCTGATGCAAGAAATTATCATCCATTGCAAGACTTTGACAGGGTAAAGAGTGTATAAAAAAATGTTCGTATTGTACATATGCAAAATGTTGAGCTGATCACCTTAGTAGTTATGTATATAAGAAAATAGCATCACACCTGTATACCCCAAAGGGGTAGGCAAAGGTGTATTACACACCCATGGTTCACGAGCTATGTTTAAGTCCCACGTAATAGGGCACATTTTCCAAACTCAGGGCTGCTACTGAGAATTATCCTTTTTACGAGAAAGCTCAATAACACTGCCCAACCCCGGGATCGAACTCGAGACCTCATGATCAGCAGACGCTAACACAACTGCTGCACTACAGAGGCAGTTACACACAAAAACTATACTTTACTTATATACTTAGTAGTAACTATGTACCTTAGTGATAGTGATACATGGGCTTATTTTCCGCAACTCAACGTCTTTCAATGTGCCTATCTTGCATGACGGGTTGGTGGCAACCCAACTCTACCAAGAAGCCTAGCAGACCCTTAACGTTGCCGACGACTTCTGGGAGTGACCACGGTGACCCTAAGTATCGTGCCCGGTACTCCTCCACCCCTGGGCATTCGACTATGACATGGGTGGTTGTTTCTTCTGCCTCCGTGCAGGCTCTGCAGAGGGGGCTGTCTGTAACACCCAGTATAAATAAGTGTTTATTCAGTAGGGCATGTCCAGTTAGGGCTGCGACTAAAAGTCGTAGCTGAGGCCTATTCATTAGCCGTAGCTTACGTGACAATCCGGGGCTGATTGTCGGGGCCTCTCTAGCTTGCCTGCATGTACTTAGATTAGACCAATATGGTTGATGCTCTACCTTAATGTTTTGTCGCAGTATTTTCCGATGAAAGGCGAATGGTAGGGGCAGAATGGGCTCAGGGCCCATCGCTGTCGCCTCCGAGCCTCCTCTTGCCAATTCATCAGCCGCGTCATTACTGCGTGACTCGCTATGTCCCTTGATCCACTGTAGGGTAATATCATTGTCGATACATACCTGTGACAGGGCTCGATGACATTTATATATTGTCCCTGAGGTTACAGTGTAGCTTTGGAGGGCTTGTAGAACTGATCGGCTGTCAGAAAGTATCCTTTACCTTTCTGGAGGCGATTGCGTGCGCCGCCATTATGATGCCCATACATTCTGCCTGGAAGACTGTATTGTGGGCATCTAATGGTGCAGAGATCTGTATGTTTAGGTCCTCTGAGAATACTCCCGAGCCAGTGCCTGACCTTGTTTTAGATCCATTTGTGAAGATTCTCAATTCTCGTGAGTTAAGGCCTTCACCAGGTTGTTCATGCAGTTGTATCTTGTACTTCTTGTCAAACGCGAATTGCTTGGGTATCGTGTCAGTCGCCGCCTCTATAAGCGGCTCCTTACCTACTGTCTCAATTAGGATTTCGGTGTGCGGTACCCTTGCCAGCTTCCAGAGATTCAGTCTTTTAAGACGTACTGCTGAGGCTGCTGCCTCTTGTTTTATAAAGATATGCAGCGGTGGCAGGCCAAGAATAGCTTCCAGGGCTGCAGTTGGGATTGTCCTTATGCATCCCGTGGCCGCCATACAGGCCAACCTCTGGAGTCGTTGTAATTTAGCTTCGACGGTGGATAGTAAGGTCCGTGGCCACCATACGACTGCCCCGTAGCTGATCATTGGTTGAATGACTGCTTGGTATAGCCATAGGGTGATCTTAGGGTTTAGCACCCACGTTTTACCCAGCATTCTACTGCATTGCCAGAAGGCGACTGTTGCTTTGTCAATTTTGTTGTTTAGATGACTACTCCAATATAATTTGCTGTCAAGTATTACCCCTAAATACTTTACCTCTGTTGACAGCTGGAGTTCTGTCTTGAACAATTTAGGCAGTCGATGGTTGCCCAGATTACGTTTGTTGGTGAACATTACTAGTTCTGTCTTTCGTGGGTTAACTGTCAGTTCATTGTTAGTGCACCAGCGTTCCACGATAGCCAGCGCAGAGCGTGTAACATCTTATATTGTACTATATACCTTAATAGTTATGGTGTGAAATTCATTTACAATATTCATATTCTTCACTCAATTCTGAAGTCTTGTGTGCCATCTCTCCGCCTGTATTGACAGGCCACTGGAACTGTGTTACATTATTAGATCTATATTTTTTAGCATTTTACATGCTCCGCTACTTTTTAAAGTATAAATTATTTGTGAATAAGGAAGAAGAGATTTTTAGTAGGAGCGGGAATCTAACCCACGTCTTTTCCAATTCGGGGAAGTGCTCTAAGCCACTGAGCTATCCTACCGATCTTTCGATCATCCCAATCTCCTCATCACATTTGTCTTACGACCCACGCCATCTATCGGTAAGCATTTACATGCATTAATCCAATCCAGTTACATTACTTCAGTGGTACCACTTGACTCCCTGCAAAGGCGTGCTGTTCGAATTCTCGATGATCCCAATCTCAGACACTAGTTGGGGTGGTGGAGAAACATTGAGTTTCTCTGTGTGCTCTACCAACTCGTCAATGGTGAGTGCTCAGAGGAACTGTTTGAGGTGGTACTAATATCCCCTTTTTAGCACTGGACCACGAAACTTCGTAGAAGGGTTCATCCACACCACCTGGAAACGAACCCGTCCAAGACTTCGTTTTCAGCTTCTACCACGCACGTGTAGGCTCTGGAAGAATTTTCCTGCTGCAGTGTGTCCCCAGCGCTACGACATGTCCTGTAAACTACAATGCACAGATGGCGGAGTGGTTTCGATATCGGTCTCCCGCCCGAGTGTTGTGGGTTCGCTTCCCACACAGGACAATATTCTTTGTGTAATCCAAAAATGGTTGTTATGAGTCTGGGTGTACTTTGTGTCTGTGAAATTGTATGCACTTTACTGATGGAAGGCGGCGGCTTGCTTTGATATCCTTGGTGTTGCAAACCTCCATGAGCGGCGATTACCACTTACCATCAGGTGGGCAGTTTGCTCGTCTGCCACCGTTGGCAATAAAGAAAGTATGTTGAAGTTACGCACAGAACATTGCACAGATGGTTTAAATACCGGCCTCCCGCCTGAGTGTTGTGGATTCGCTTCCCACAAAAGACAATTCTTTGTGTGATCCACAAATGATTGTTCTGGGTGTGGGTGTACGTTGTGTCCGTGAAATTGTATGTTTGTAAAGTCCACCGCGATACAAGGATCATCCCTTAGTGTTGGGTGTAAAAAAAAATCTAGGAGTAGTATTCTGAAGTGGGCTTACCCTTTCAATCAGGGAGAAAAATAAGCCATTCCCAAGAGTGGAACAGCAACGAGTTGTGGCAAAAAATATACACCATTATCACAGACAAAGAGTTGTCTTCCCGCGGGTGTCGTACAAGGTGACTAAGGGAAGTAAGCAATTATCACCCATTGCATTACTGGTGGTAGGGCTAGGTACCAAGTGAGAGTACTCACTTGATATCGGGTCCGAACGGGTTGGTACCACCGTCTCCTGTGTGACCGGTCATGAAGCATGTCAGTGTGTTTTGGCTGTAGCAGAAGGTAGCCGTTTATTCCTTAATTTTTCATACCTGAGAAGTGAAATGGTGCGCAGCGGCTTGACAATACTTTCGATATAGTTGAATTCATGGGCGACGGTTACGACTTACCATCAGGTGGCCCGTGGCTCGTCTGCCATCATAAGCAATAAAAAAAAGACCATTTTTAAAAATGTAGAAAGTTTATATCTGTACGTAAAATTTTACATACATTTGCATAATGACTGTGATTAGGTAATAATTTTATTGTTTCAATATAACATGCCAGTGTGCAGTTCAAAGCGACCATTCGGGTCAAAACATATGCAATTAATATATGCGGTTTGTGACAAATGGTGATTCATTGTGTCTGCCTACCCCTCTTGGTAACGGTCGTGACATTGAATTGACTGAATGATGAATGAATGTCGTTTTAAGAATTTAATATTTTAAGAGGTACAAGTTATTTGTGAATGTGGAAAAAGAGAAGTTTAGTGCGAGCTGGATTCGAACCTGCGTCCCTTCTAAACCAGGGATGTCCTCCAGACCGTTAAGCCATCGCACTGACCGACGGCCGTTCCCAGTCTCCGCATCACATTAGCTTTACGACCCACTGACTTTCTTTAAAGTAGCTGAGCATGTCAAGTGCTAAAATACAGATCAAAAAATAAATTTAAGAGGTCACTAATACATGTGGTACATACATTTGCTGGATGATACCGCTGTCTCCTAACAGATGGTAAAGATGTAAAGTAGAAATTTATTTCTGTAAGAACTATTCGCGATTGCTTAGTGGTTAATGTATTCGGAATAGCTTTATAAAAGACTGATCTTTGTCCGCGGCTTAGGTTATATCACAGGCTACCACCGAAGGAATGTAACATAGTTCCAGTGGCCCGCCAATAAAGGCGGAGAGACGGCACACGGCGGGTTTCTTTAGTGGGTGAGGGCCCCACACTACCCTGTTCGTTGTCCCGAACGACGGGGTGTGCAATTAGGTACATTTTTTCCGGCCTAAAAAAAAAAAAAAGTTTATTTCTCAGGTTCCCGATATACTAGCGGGATATAATATATATAATGGGATTAAGTTTAAGCAAGAGCTATCAAATGAAAAAGTGTTGCATCAAAATCCGTTCGTCTAACGTTTCGTTTTTCATTCTAAGAGAACAGTAGTTTTAAAACGCTAATAAACAAACAGATAAAAAATCTAAAATAATTGTTTTGTGTTTCAGACACGCCTATACTATATGGTCTAATATAGTGATTGTTTTCTCAAATATCTTAAGTGTACAGACATAGCTCTGTTACAGCTTTATAATATTTAAGACAACACCTTGTGATCCCGGTCCTCCGTTGTTCCTGTCCATCTCCTCTTGATATGGCATTAGTAATGCCCCTGGTGTTAGCATTGTGTTACCGTATATTGTCTGCAGTGACTGCATTTCATCAGAAGAGACGTGAGTCCGCCAGATACTGTCATGTTGAGCGTATAATAGTCACGAGCAGGATTTGAACCAGCATCTCCTGGGGTACCGTCCCAGATGCTCTCCCAATTCAGCAATTGTGACAATTGCTCAGGACTGCGAATTTCGATAACATATTCATTTTTATTTAGCCGTGTGGGGCCGGCTTTAGAATTGTCCCACCCCTCTCTACTCACGGGAGTCGTAAGAGCCGACTGAGGAAATATCGGGGGAGTGGGCAGCAGCACTACCTCGAGTATTAACAACATCCACTGCGATCGGCAACCCGCCTGCCAAGCGTGGTGGTTACGGCATTATCCCCCATGACGGGACCGCTCGTTGTGGCGTTCTCTTGGGGAGGCCTATGTCCAGCAGTGGACGTTGAGAGGCTGATGGATGGATGATGGATGGATTCATTTTTAACGTATTGGATGATGCCTACGCCACCTGTCAGAAGAATTTGCATACATTATTCCGAAAATAAATAAATATTTGTGATTCGGTCCAGCCATTCAGTAGATTAGCCTATTAGATGTTTATTCTATGTATATACTTCTATTTGAATCGGTGTTCATTCACAATTTTATGGATTTTATTTTTTTGGAACCCTTCGATCATCAATACTAACAAGATACAGTGTCCCGAACAAAATCAAGCTAAAAACTATCCGTGTGAATATACGAGGGGTGATCCAAAAGTAATGATAATGAAAATAAAACACGGCAATTAAAGTTAAAATAATAATTTATTTTTCTACATAGTCTCCTAACAAATCAATACATTTAGTCCATCTTTTTTCTAAACCCAGGATTCCTTTGAAAAAAATTCCTTTTCTTGACCCTCCCAAAACGCCTCAACAGTGGCCATAACTTCGCTATTGTCTTCAAATTTCTTGCCTCGGAGGTGTTCCTTGAGCCGAGGAAAGAGGTAAAAGTCACTAGGAGCCAGATCTGGCGAATAGGGAGGGTGTTCGACCAGTTCGAATCCCGTTTCTTGAATGGCAGCCATCGCAACTGCGGCTTTGTGAGCCGGTGCGTTGTCTTGGTGAAACAGCACTCCAGCTCGCAGTTTGCCGCGTCTTTTTTCCTTAATGGCCTCCCGTAATCTTCTTATTTGGTCTGCGTAGTAAGAGCCCGTAATAGTGGCTCCCTTTTCCAAATATTCCACCAAAATTATTCCTTTAGCGTCCCAAAAAACAGACGCCATAACCTTTCCCGCCGAAGTTGAGACTTTGAATTTCTTTGGCGTCGGTGAGGAGGCTCGCTTCCAAGTCATCGATTGTTTTTTTGTTTCAGGATCAAAATGGTGGATCCAGGTCTCGTCCATAGTCACAAAACCCAACAAAAAATTTTCTTTATCTGCTTGGAACTTTTCGAGATTGACCCTCGAAATGTCAACTCGTTTTTTCTTTTGCTCGTCGGTTAACATTCTGGGAACCCAACGCGCAGAGACCTTTTTCATATGCAACTCGTTCGAAATGATTCTTTGAACGCTTCCATATGAGATCCCTGTGACCTCAGCTACATGCCTGATGGTCACTCTTCAATCTGCCAACACAACATCTTCGACTTTTTTCACGTTGTCTTCTGTGAGGGACGTGGATGGGCGTCCTTCGCGATGTTCATCTTCAGTGGATGTTCTGCCCAGCTTAAACTCCTTGGCCCAGCGTGCAACTGTAGAATATGGAGGAGCAGAGTCCCCCAATGTTTCCACCAAGTCACAGTGTATGTCTTTTGTAGACATTTTTTTCAAACAGAGGTACTTGATCACAGCTCTAATTTCGTTTTTCTCCATGTTGATGTTATCTCTTCGACAGTTCGTATTCAAATGAATGTATCTCCCGGAAATCCTGACCTATTTATATGATTTTTTTAGGCTGACGTAGTGAGTGCATAGGCTAGCGAAAAAATTTTTTTTTGGATTTTTATGTGGACCTGAAGTAACCAATTATCATTACTTTTGGATCACCCCTCGTATACTTTACAGCTACATCTGTTTACTAACAAACAGAGACAAAGGTTTTTAAACAGTTTTAAGTTCAACCTAATTACAATCGTGGCACTTAATAATAAAGTCACGAATCTTTATAATATTATCTTAAATTTACAGTCATTCGCCACAAAAAACGAGAAAATCAATAATTTATTACTGCCACTTAAAAGTGAAAAGACAAATAACATTTACTGTGAAATCAAGCTTAAATAGCAACAAATAAAGTACTTTTTGAAGTAAACAAAACGAGAGCTCACTTCACAAGTGCGCTCTTATTTACCGAGACGTATTTTTCGGGTCGACGCGAAATCTATTGCATTTTGATCGAAGGCGGAACCCTAATTATTTTTCCAAAATAAAAGTAGCCTTAGTTACTCCTTGTAGCAACAGCTATCTACTAGTGAAAGTCCTGCCCAAATCAGTCTAGCTGTTCCGGGGATTAGCCGCAACAAACAGACAGATGGACAGTCAGACTGACAAAAACTAAAAATTGGTATTTTGTTATAGGTAGCGTATATATATTATACTCTCGTATACATTTAGTAAAAAGCGGTTATTTAGACATTACAAACAGACACTTCAGTTTTATTTTTTTGTATAGATTTGACCCATTCCTAGAGCCTTCTCATTCCCGCGATCGCGGGAAGCATTTAGTATATTATACTAGCGATTTACTCGAGAAAATTCTCATTTGTTAGCATAAGTAACAAAATACTAGTCGACCCGTGCGGAATTCCGCGTCCATTAAAGGAGCTCTTCTTATATGATTTCAAATGTCAAATTTAAGAGAAGCGGTACATTTTTACACCCTGTGTCTATTTTTCGTCATTAACCGGCACGATAAACATTAAAATGACGGGAAAATCATGGAATTTGATGAAGAAATAAGAAAGATCTCGCGGACTCATAGAAAAGCAGGGTAGAATAATAATATATAACGTGGTTACGCTGCAGCCAAAAGCTAGTTTTTAGGTTATATCTCAGGTTCCCGATATAGTAGCGGGATAAAATGTGTACCAGTTTTTAAGTCTAATCAAGAACTATCAAATAAAAAAAGTTGTATCAAAATCCGTTCGGTACTTTTTGCGTGCGACGTAAAAACAGGCAAATCGACAAAATGACAAAAAATCTAATTTTTTTTTGTATTCAGTAACGTCTATACATATAGCATAATACTGTAATTTTTTCTCAAATATCTTACATGTACAGACACAGCTCTGTTACAGATTTGTGATAGAAAAAATCACTTACCTGGCATAAACATACATTTACTCTACGTTTACCTATCCCAATATATTTAAAAAATAAATGTCCACCCGTGCGAAGTCAGGACGTGCCGCTAGTAATATATAAGATGTTCTGCAGCGGTCGAGAAAAAATGGATAAAATAGTGAGTGTTATTTTGTGATTGTCTTATCATATTATGACTGAAAACCACAGTAATTGTATTTTAATATTATTTTATACTACAGTGTGGTAAACAAGTATACGGCGCGCCTGATGATAAATAGTCATTATAGACGCTAGCAACACCAGAGGCATTGCCAACCTCAAGGGTAGAAGGAGAGACCACAGAAGTAGTGTAACTACTCTGCTTGTTGCCCCGAACGATGTGATCAGCGGTCAGGTACATTTTATCCCACCTTAACAAATAAAAAATTGTACATTAATTATAGCTATGTAAAAATAGCTACACCACGAGAACCATTCATTTTTCTGGGATGAAAATTGCCTACATCCTTTTCTGGAGTCATGGGGTTGCGCGGAGCACACATCAAGTATGCTTGGCCTAAAAAAAATCAAATTCTAATACTTTATTGTGGCTCCTTGGTGCATTCCTAACATATTTAAAAAAAACCGCTTGTTCCACGGGTAGGAACAATATCCAGTGACAGATGAGAGGGTACGTAAACTCGCCGAGTGCACTCCAGTCCACTAAAGTGGCCCATTCCACGCCTTTTTGGGATCAGACAGACACCTTTGTTTGAAGGCTACAAATTGATGACTTGTAGCCCTATAGCAAGATCGCGAAAGCCCTTGGGATCCGATTCCAGAGGTTTCTGGATTGAGAGGTTTCTCAATCATGCACTGTAGGCACAAGTAGCGGTAGTCACATACGTATTTACTTACGGAAGCTGACAAATCACCCAAAGACGTTAAGTATGATGTGTTATCGAAATTAGCAGTCAGGAGCAATTGTCAGGATGGCTGAATTGGTAAAGCATCTGGACGGTATCCAGAAGATGCAGGTTCAAATCCTGCTCCTGACTGTTATTTTCGATTTCACATTTTTCACTTTGTGTTTACTGACAAATCTGGTTAAAATACTGGCATCGTGTGAGTATTCCAAGTGCAAGTGTTGTGGGATTGCGTTTGGCCTTGAAGCCTAAGGCGCTTAGTTATGAGAGTTTTTTGGAACTAGTGAAGAACCGTCAAATGCATCTGGCCTAAGACCTTACGTAGGATTACCTCATAACAGGCATTTGCCGCTTTAGATAAGCATTTTAATTTAAGGCGTGCAGCTGGCGCTAATTTAATACAGGCAAATTATATTGTCATGGCTGCCGCATTCCGTGTGCACAAACGGCGTAGCGCACGGTTGCTGGCTGCGATTAGAATGCCGCGCGAAGCGTATGCAATTGGTAATCCAAAGCTGGCATCTATTTGTGGATACCTACTTGAAGTCTTCCGTGCTTGGAAGGCACGTTTAACAGTGGCTCGTGGTCTCGGCTGTCTACTAAAATCTTGGTAGTCGCTACAGGTTGTCAGTCCTTCTTTTTGTTAAGGTGGGATAAAATGTACCTGACTGCTGACTCCATCGTTCGGGGCAACGAACAGCGGTGTGTTGGGCCTTCAACCACTAAATGTAGTGGCGGACCACTGAAACTGTGTGAGATTACTTCAGTGATACAGGTTATCAGTCCCAAATAAAAAATCTGTCTCCGGTATTGTCATAAGGCCATCAGTTGTCCCTTTACTTGGGTCGTGGTGGTCAGATAGGCGTTCGCTCTGTGTGTGGTGTACTGGTGGATCAGCTAAATCCAAACAGACCCTGGGACTAGCATTTATGCCACTTGTCTAGGGGGTGTTTCGGAAGCCGATCCTAATGAAGTGTGGGATAAGGCTCTCAGCAGCTCTCATACAATTTGCTGATGAAGTTTTCTTTATTTTTCTTTTGTTCGTGTTTGGGTCGGGCAATGTTATTGAGCTTATTCCTAAAAAGAAAAATTCTCAGTAGCAGCCCGGAGTTTGGAAATGTGCCCGGTAGACGTCAATAGGCTCGCCCCCTATTACGTGGGACTTAAACATAGCTGGCGAGTCGTGGGTGTGTAATACACCTATGCCTACCCCTTCGGGGAATACAGGCGTGATGCTATGTTTAACAAGGAATATCCCGTTCTTTCCCGCGGGTGTCATAAAAGGTGACTAAGGGAAGAATCGAATTAACTGACAAATTAACTACAATTTGACAGTTGTCAACTGTTGGCAGCTGTCAAATTGTAGTTAGTTTGTTTGCCTGAGAATTGTTTGGCTATTTTTGTGTTTAATCGGGTTGATCAGCGTTAAATCTATCGATCATTGTTGAAATGTACCTGGAAAACTAAAGAATTGAAAGACGCTATGCTGTGTAGCCAAAAATTTTTGCGGCTTTACACTTTTTAATGTTGCATCTTTTTGAAATAAATGTACTGAGGTTATTACATTTTGGTACAGCATACATAGGCATATCATGAGAAAATTTACCATATTACAGGGATCAAATTATATGGAAATGAAAGTTTTAAATGGCCATTACGATAAAATGCCATCCGCCGTGAATTATAGTTTATTGCTTGTAGTGGTAGACGTGCCACGGACCTGATGGTAAATGGTAACCGTCGCTCATGGACTCAACTATGCCGACAGTATTGTCAAGCCGCTGCTCACCATTTCATTTTACAGATATGAAACGGCCGGTCACACGGGAGATGGTGGTACCAACCCGCTCGGGCGCGATAGCGAGTGAGTACTCCCACTTGGTACCTAGCCCTACTACCAGTAATACAATGGGTGATAATTGCTTACTTCCCTTAGCTGGTGGGAAAGAATGGAGTGGTGGCACTTGTATTCTTAGTCCGTCACCACACGGTGATAAAAATAGTGGTAAACATCCACATTATCACCCATTGCATTACTGGTGGTACGGTTGCGTTCCAATTGCGGATGCTTAGCTGTTATCGAGCCCGTGTGCGGTAATACCGTCTGTCGTATGACCGACCTTGAAGCACATCGATGTGTTTTGGTTGTAGCGGGTGATCGACAGATGGTGGAGCGGTTTAGATACCGAACTCACACCAGAGTCTTGAGGGTTCGATTCTCAGACAACTCTTATGTGCGATCCACCCCAAAATTTTCTTTAAATTTTTGGACAAAATTTTTTATAATACTTTCTGATATTTACGCGAATGTTACACATTTTGAAATAAAACTACGTTTACGGAATCTATCGCGTTTACTTGATTTTACTACTATCCCTTGATTTTATACTAGCCTTGGACGTCTATCATCTAAGTCCACCCGTGATCATGAATGCTGTAAAGTATTCGAAACGTTGGGATAGTAGTAAGATCAAGTAAACGCGATAGATTTCGTAAACGACGTTATTTCATTTAATTTTTTTATGATTCCGTATATAAGTTAATTATTTTTTTCTATGCTAGAAATTCCCTGAAAAAATCTCTAGAGATGGAACCGATATATTCATATGCATTAAGATATTAGTGATATTGGATGTATTTATGTATCAGTAATCCGACTCAATCTGATATGCTAATACGGGCGTAGGTATTGCTAATATGTCATATTCACTATATCGTGAACATGAACAGTGACCACTGAACATGGGTGTGTTGCTATATCCATAGACTAGATAGAATCGCATATCGGTGAGAACATCGTACGTATCATTGAGTTTAAATAGTTTAAAAATGGTGGTACCTGTCAACGCTTTTACATCAGTGAGAACATCGTATTCGATATAGATAACAACGCTCTATATCACAATAAAAAAGTTGAATTATAATAAATACATTTCTAAAAGAAATAATGAATTGACTATCATTATATGCACATTAATGCCTGTTTAACATTGGTATTTGTTTTAATAATGGTATTTTTTAATGTTGTTACTTGTTTTAATAATGCTATTAATGTGAATATAATGATAAGTTAGATATTATTCTGAAACGAATAGCACAAATTAATTGATATGCAGCATATCTCTATATCCCCCGTATTAAATATTAGTGATATTAGTAATATATTCACATTAGGTGATATTGACAAATATCGGTATTAATCCAGCTTTATGTGCGATCCACAAATGGTTGTTCTGGGTCTGGGAGTACTTTGTGTCCGTGAAATTGTATGTTCGTAAAGTCCACCGCGATATAAGGATTATTCCTTAGTGCAGGGAAGAAAGCATTTACCATCAGCGCAATAAAATGGTGAGAAGTGGTTTATAGTATTCTTCGCATTCTTCATTTCATATGCAGCGGTTACCGCTGACCGTCATATGGACTACGTCGCCTGCCACTATAAGCAATGAAAACATTAAATTTATACATGTATCCAAATGCGATCTCTTCGGAAAATCTGACTGCTGGCTGTCTGACCACATTCGTAACGATGACGTAAGAGAGCGAGTAGGTCTGAAAGAGAGTATTGGTGTAAAGATGATAATAGATGACATGCTCTGATACAATACGAAAATGGAAGGATGTAGGTACAGGGGGAGACCGAGACTCGCCTACCTAGACCAAATTGGTCATGTATTTAAAGAAGGTGGAACCAGAATTCGAAACTGGCGTGCGTGTATGAAGAGAATTATGAATGTTGAGGAAGCGAGTGATGTATGCAAGAATAGACCCTTTTGGCACTGTATTCTCCCCCTTCCCCGGAAGGGAGATAGCGTGATGATAAGTAAGTAAAATGTCAGAAATGTCGAATCAGTAGAACACTACATTTGATTATGTTTAAAATATTATACAAACATACATAACATTGTATAACATAATATTATATTTATGTAGACGTTATCAATTGTCCTCGTTCCACAGAAAAAACAATTGTGATAACGATTCAATGGGAAAAAATGCTGTTACGTATTGAATATCTATATTGATGCCTTTATTCCCAAAGGGGTATAACCACCGCCACTGCTGAAGTAATGTCACACAGTTTCGGTGGTCCGCCAGCACGGATGGGTAGAGACGGCATACGGCGGGTTTATTTAGAGTTTGTGTTGTTGTAGACATTGTGACGTACAAAGGCAAATTAATTAAAAAAATTACGTAATTCTGCATAATTAGTACCGATAAATACCAATTATAGTGTTATTAGTGCATACTTCGATAGTTATTTTAATTTAATATTTTCAAATATAAAACTGGCTCTGTGGTGCAGCGGTAGTGTAAGCGACTGCTGATTATGAGGTCTCCGGTTCGATCCCCGGGTCGGGCAACGTTACTAAACTTTTATTTGTAAAAAGAAAAATTCTCAGTAGCAGCTCTGAGTTTGGAAATGTGCCCGGTAGACGGCAATAGGCTCGCCAACTATTACGTGGGACTAACATAGCTGGTGAGTCGTGGGTGTTTAAATACACCTTTGCCTACCCCTTCGGGGAACACAGGCGTGATGCTATGTTTGTATATGTTTTGATCAGCCTTTCAGAAACCGGGCGTGAATTGTCGTGATTTCTTTAAATCAAAATTTCGACGTTGCTAAATTATTTCGCTCGTGTAACTAATATTGCTTGTAAAGTATAAAATACCATTTTAGAATCTATATCAACTAGGCATGTTTTTAAGATAATGGACAGCTATAGCATAGTGCATTTTTTTTTTCATTTTAAATTTTAAATAATGAAAAAACCTTACTTACAAAATGCTTAAAATGTAAAATTCGTCAATATTTTACATTAATAATGTCTAAAATAGTTATCTAATAAAATTTTACAAGTATCCAGGAGTCAGATACAAAAAAAGTACATACAAATAAGTTATTTTGTTGAAATGGTGACCGAATGAATGAGCATAGAAGTAATATTGATAAAAAAAAATACAAATATGTTTACCATTTTCACACCGTTGGCAACCCTAAAATAAAAAATGGATTTTCTTGTAGCTTGACATCTGGGCTACCTCCAATTAACGAGTTATCCATTATTTACGACAGACCCTGTATATTGTAGTAGAAATAAAATAAACGTCGCCACGCTAACAGCCGGTTTTACCCTCCCTCCGCATTAAATGTTTCACAAAAGTAAGTAATCACCAATATATCATATACAAACCTTCTCCGAAACACGCTGCATCTTATGGTATAAGTATTATTCCGATCGGTTCAGTAGTTTTCGCAGTATAACCGAACAAAAAAACCGGCTCTCCATTTATTAGTATAGTATAGATTATTTTTAAATGCACCTACCACTACATCTCTGCCCTACGTAGAATGGTAGAGAAGCCTACTTAGCATGTGCAAAAGTTTTAAAATAAAATAAAAATAAATAAAACTATGCAATTATTTTACTTTGATAAGACGACAGTGACGTTTCATCTTCCATCAGAGTATATCCGCCATCTTTACTACTGATAAACTTACTGATACGAGAGTGCTATTTTCGGTGATTTTATGTTGTTTTTTTTTTATTCTACGTGGGTGACAAACAAGCACACCTGATGGTAAGCGGTGACCGTAGCCTATAGACGCTAGCAACACCAGAGGTATCACTCGCGCGGAGCCATCTCCAAGGAAAAGGATAGGAGGTGGATAGGAAAGATAATAAGGAGAGGATAGGGAGGGGGTTTGGGCCTCCGGTGCTCTCACTCACCATACGAAACACAAAGATAAGATTAACTAACATTGTTACACGCTGATCTTTTGTGAGAGGGTGGTACTTATCGGTGGTACACTACTATTAAATCTACTCTTTGAGAAAAAAATTAAAATAGAGCGATATATGTACGAGGAGGGATCAAAACGTAGTGAGAATGAGATAGAATATAATGACTATTGATAACTTAACAATTTATTTTTCTACATAGTTTCCGAGTCTTTCTACACACTGAGTCCAGCGCTTTTCCAAGGCTTCAATCCCATTAAAAAAAAAAAGTTTTGTGTTGATCCTGCAAAAAGCTCTCCACGGCATCCATCACCTCGTTATCGTCTTCGTACCTGTTTCCCTTTAAGTATTCTTTCAATTTGGGGAACAGATAAAAATCGCTAGGCGCCAGATCTGGTGAATAAGGGGGGTGGTCAACCAATTCGAAGCCAGCTTGCTGAATGCCAGCCATCGAAACTGCCGACCTGTGCGCGGGTGCGTTATCGTGATGAAGCAGCACGCCCCTTCGAAGTTTCCCTCTCCTTTTCTCTGATGGCATTCCTCAACTTGGGAACTAAAGCTGCATAATATTGGCCTGTAATAGTGGTTCCATGCTTCAGGTAATAAATCAACAATCCCTTCTGAGTCCCAAAATATTGAGGCCATAACCTTGCCAGCCGATGCCACGGCACGAAACTTCTTCGGGGCCGGTAATGATGGCCGTTTCCATTGCGAAGATTGCTGTTTTGTCTTGGGATCAAAATTATGGGACCCATGTTTCGTCCATTGTTACGAAACGAGACAAAAAGTTTTCAGAATCTTCTTGAAACTTGTCCAACAATATCTTCGAAATGTCAAGCCGATTTTGTTTCTGACTGTCGGTTAACATTCTCGGCACCCATCTTGCGCAGACTTTTCTCATATTCAAAGATTGTTTCAATATGGATTGAATACTTCCATATTAAATGCCCGTTTCTTGAATTAAGTATCGGATGGTAACTCTTCAATCGCTCAATACAATTTTCTCGACTTTCGCAACATTTTCTTGGGTGACTGACGTCGATGGACGGCCGCAACGATGTTCGTCTTCCGTGCTCGTTCTTCCTACTCGAAATTGAGAAGCCCGCCTTGCAACAGTGAATTACGGCGGAGCAGACTCTCCTAATGTTGCCTCCAAATCGCAATGAATCTCTTGCGTCTTTAAACAGAGGTATTTAATAATGGATCGCACTTCGTTTTTCTCCATTTTCGAGAACACGTTTCAACACGAAGCAAACAAATGACTACATTCAGAAAAAAACAAGAGAATCGAAGATTTTTTTCTTTATTAATATTACATATATTTATCTGAGCTATGCCTGCCAGTATTTATTTTTTTTCTTACCAAGGAGTATGTCGTTCTCACTACTTTTTGATCCCTCCTCCTAGGTACAGGAGGACACACAGACTCGTCTACCTAGAGTCCTAGACCAAATCGGTCATGTATTAAAAGAAGGTGGAGTCAGGAGTCTCCGAAACTGGCGAGCGTGTATGAAGAGAATTATGAATGTTGAGGAAGCGAGAGATGTATGCAAGAATAGAGCTTTCTCGCGCTCTGTTCTCTTTGCTCACCCCGCAAGGGAGATGGTTTGGTGGTAAGCAAGAAAGTAAGTACAATACAAAGTGTGCGTGCGTTGTAGATAGACGCTGTGTAATTAATATTTTGTGATTACTTACGTGTTGGATTATTAATAACATATGTTTTTTAAGAAATATTATTTCCGACACGTGTACGGTGCTGGATGCGTAATTTTTTTTTAATCTGTTCTTATCACAATATACATGAAAATGTTACATAATTTTTGACGTATAAAAGTTTTTATACTCAAAAATAATCATATTGTCATGTAATCTCGAGAGGTCAAACATCAGTTGCTGTGTGATTCATGTGAAGAGCGATCAGTCGTGTTATCAGATTAAGTAATTATTGACCCTTGAGAACATTTTTTTTACTCATGTTTGCCATAGGCGTAATAGCCGCAATTCACCACAGAAGTAATGTCACATAGTTCCAGTGTCTGCCAGTACAGGCGGAGAGACGGCACACGGCGGTGTTTATTTTGTAGGTGAGGGCCCCACACAATCGTAATCCCGAACATTGTCACGATGGCTAAATTGGTAAAGCATCTGGGACAGTATTTCAGGAGATTCAGAATCAAATCTGACTGTTATTTTTGATTTCACATTTCGCGAGAGGAATGATTTACTATAGAAGAATAGGGTTGTGTCAGTGCGGGGTATGAAGGGGAGGACATGTCACCCGGAGTGCGTGGAACAAGTAATTCTTTACTTACATATTTCGATATTTTTATATATATTTTTAGCATTTGACATGCTTAGCCATAAAAATTTATACAAAGTGTGAAAATGTGAAATCGAAAATAACAGTCACAAGCAGGATTTGAAACGACGGGCGTCACCCAATGCATTAAAAATGAATTTGTTATCGAAATTAGCAGTCAGGAGCAATTGTCACGATGGCTGAATTGGCAAAGCATCTGGACGGTATCCAGGAGATGCAGGTTCAAATCCTGCTCGTGACTGTTATTTTCGATTTCAGATTTTCACACTTTGTGTTAAGTAATTCTTTAGTTCCAATTAATCGGTGATAATAACAGGAAAATTGAAATTTAATATTGGTTTATAAATATAATCGTCAAACTTAAGCCAGCTAACTTTTCCTTGTAATGTTTGCAAAAACAAAAAACCCGTGTACCACAGTACAGACTAACAATATAAGTGTCACCACCCCATTGTTTCCCGCGGGTGTCGCACGAGGCAATAATAATAGAAGTAAGCGATTGCACCCATTGCATTACTGGTAGTAAGGTTGGTTATTAAGTGGGAGTACTCACTTGTTATGTGAAACTCTTCGGATTTAAGAAATTAAATGGTGAACGAATGAATTTTGATTAAAAGGTAATTTGTTCGAGAGTTTTTAGCTCGCGATTCCACACTGACTGCACAGATGGCGGAGTGGTTTAGGTACCAGGCTCCCGCCCGTGCGTTGTGGGTTCGGTTTCTACGCAGGACAACTTTTTGTGTGATCCACAAATGGTTGTTCTGTGGAGATTGGGTGTCGCCGTCGGCTACTGCGATGGCTTAGCGGTCTAGAGCACTTCCCCGGATTGGAAGGGACGCAGGTTCGAATCCCGCTCGCACTAAAGCTCTCTTTTTCCACTTTCACAATAATTTGTTCTTTAAAGTAACTGCATGAGCATGCCAAGTGCTGAAATACAGATCTAAATATGGATATTCAGAACAATTTTGCACGCCTCATAAGCGAAGCAAGGTGGGTACTATTCTCGTTTTGCACAGATCAGCTGATTTTTCAAACTTAAAATGTCTCTATTTATCATTTATTGCACTTGTAAAACAATATATACACACACATATCAAGAAAAAGCACTATTATTGACATGATATTTTTTATGCCATTTTTGTTATTTAAACTAGTTAAACTTTTTAGATCTATTTCTTTTAGCAATTGACATGCTCCGCTACTTTTTAAAGTACAAATTATTTGTGAATAAAGAAAAAGAGATTTTTAGTAGGGGCGGGAAGCGAACCACGCATCTTTTCCAATCCGGGGAAGTGCTCTAAGCCACTGTGCTACCCTACTGACCTTTCGATCATCCCAAATTCTTAATCACATTTGTCTTACGACTAACGCCATCTACCGGCAAGCATTACATGCATCCAATATAGTAAGTTTAATTTTGCAATTAAAATTCATACTATTTGATGGCCCGATTTTTTTCAAACATTTTAGATCTATTTCTTTTAGCAATTGACATGCTCCGCTACTTTTTAAAGTACAAATTATTTGTGAATAAATCGTAAGACAAATGTGATTAAGAATTTGGGATGATCGAAAGGTCAGTAGGGTAGCTCAGTAGCTTAGTGCACTTCCCCGGATTGGAAAAGATGCGTGGTTCGATTCCCGCCCCTACTAAAAATATCTTTTTCTTTATTCACAAATAATTTGTAGTTAAAAATCTGTTTAAAAAAGTTCTGTCTTGGACGTCCGTTTGTTGTAGGTAATGTATGTTAACATGATAACAACCGAAATACTTTACTAATAGTCTTTTTTTTCTTTTTAACTCGATTATAACTACGAATAGAGCCCTATTACTTTTCACGGTCTGATTCGATGTGGTTTAATTGTAATTAAATAAACAAAAAAATACTGAATATTTACTCGACTGCTCGACTCGACACTAAAACTATACCTTTCATGAGAACTATTTCTATAGACCAATGTAGAAGTACTTCTTAAAATTAGCGCTAGATGGCGTATAAGACATGAAACTCATATTAGTACTTTTTGAAATTAGCGCTATCTATGTGATTTATTGAAAACTTCCAGTTCGTATGGTGAGCGAGAGCGCTGGAGTCTCGAACCCCTGTATCCTCTGCTTACTATCCTGCCTATCATCTTCTTAGTATCCATCTTATCCTCTCCTCATTATCCTAACTCTCCACCACCCATCCCTTTACTATAAAAAAATTGTAGGAAGGATAATCAAATCCTACTAACATTTCTATTTCACATTCTCGCGCTTTCTGATCATTAAAGGATTTCAATAAAAAATTGGAACTAGGTCACGAGATGCTATTGTTAGTTGGTCATTATAAGGATAAGTCCAAATATGGCAACACTAATGAGTAATATTTCATATAGTTTGTTTACGGGAAAGTCCCAGCTGTCATAGATTATAAGTTCTTTGTTTATAATTGATGCACATATTAACCCTCAGTGAATAAGAGGGCCGTGTGGGGCCGGCTTTAGAATTGTCCCACCCCTCTCTATCCACGCTAGTCGTAAGAGCCGATACCGGGGGAGTGGGTAGCAGCACTCCCTCGAGTATTAACAACATCCACTGCGATCGCCAACCCGCCTGCCAAGCGTGGCGATTACGACACTATCCCCCATTTGTTGGGGAGGCCTATGTCCAGCAGTGGACGTTGAAAGGTTGATGGATGGATGGATGGATGGAATAAGAGGGTTATAATAAGTTTGTAGTGTGTATTTGTCTACGCCACTAAAACTCCTGAACTATGGTTCCGCGGAGCGTTATTGAAACCAGCTGCGCGAGAGTAAGGCGTGGCCTGTTAAAGAACTGCAGCGGACATGAGCTGTGCTTACCACTTATCGCTGGATCTTACCATCGGAAAGTAACAAGATTTCTCTATTATTCCAGGGCAATGGAAGACTCTTAGTAAAGATGCAGTGCCCACGCAAAACCTGCCTAAGTTGGACTCCGACGGCAAAGTCATGGTGATCAGGAAAAGTCGCACCGTCAAATACAGGGAAGGAAAGAGAGATGATCTTATGTGCGGGTATGTGCACTTATATGTTTATCATAATCAAAATACTATATATACCGAGTATATGTAGTATTTTGACTAATTTGCGCAATCAGTTCTTTATATTTTTGCCCTGCCACGATCAACTGGTTTAATAGCCGGGATCGACCGGTCGATCGCGATCGACGGGTTGGCCGCCCCTGTTATGTAGCCTAATACAGCTTAATGCGCGAACGAGCAAACACAATAACAGACAAACTGTCCGTGTGGTGACGGACTAAGAATACAATTGTCACCACCTCATTCTTTCCCACGGGTGTCGTATGAGGCGACTAAGGGAAGTAAGCAATTATCATTCATTGCATGACTGGTGGTAGGGCTGGGTACCAAGTGGGAGTACTCACTTGGTATCGGGCCCGAGCGGGTTGGTACCACCATCTTCCGTGTGACCGGCCATGAAGCACATCGTGTTTTGGCTGTAACAGGAGATAGCCGTTTATATTTCATTTCATATCTGTGAAATGAATTGGTGAGCAGCGGCTTGACAATACTCTCGGTATAATGAAGTCCATGGGCGACGGTTACCATTTACCATCGGATGGACCGTGGCTCGTCTGCCACAACAGGCAAATAAAAAAAATAAAAGAACTGACAAACATCTAAAAAATATTGTTATGGATTTAGACACACACCTATATAGCCTAATAGGTACAGTATTTTTTCTTAAATATCTTAAATGTACAGACATAGCTCTGTTACAGCCTTTTAATAGTATAGGTACATAGAAGATAGGCAGACATTATCAATTTCGCCCCTAATATACAGTACCATAGACAGTTTAGTTAACAGTGTAAATACGATTTTTTCCAGAGAGAAACAGGATAAGTGGATATCTACCACGGGACCTAACCACAATCTAGTGCCTTCAACCCCCGACAGTCACATGAGCTGCGAGCCTCAGGATAGCGTGAGTATAGTAGAGTTTTATACCCTGTTACATCTGTTTGGGTGATGGTAAGTGGTAATCTATCTAGTGGAAGAGTGAGAGTGACGGAGGCCCGAACCACATCCCTATCCTACCTATCCTCTCCTTAATATACTTCATATCCACCTCCTATCCCTTTACATGGAGATGGCGACGCACGAGTGATGCCTCTAGTGTCTATAGGGTACGGTAACCGCTTACCATCAGGTGGGCCGTATACTTGTATGCCACCCACGCAGTATAAAAAAAAAACTCACTGCACTGCATTTGATTTATTAACAAACTTTTTTTTCCACAGCTAGCCTACCGTTACCCCATAAGCAGCATGAGCATATCCCCTGAATCAGTCCACAGCAACCAGTCTGTGAAACCCAAAAAACAAGATGCTTTCATGCAAACAGACCCCGTTCAATCCGAAGGAGACGACTCACAACCGAACAACTCCTACTCAGAAGTCTCCGAGAAATATCAGCCAGAAATTCCTGAATATCCAGTACCAAATTACCAAAAAGACCAGGATTTTGATGATAAATATGAATCAAAAGACTACATACCACAGACAAACGAAGAGTACAATAAAGAAGCGGAGAAGTATGCGTTAGAAAGGAACTCGTTGAACGGTTATGATAAATCGTTGATTGATTATCAGAAACCGATTGATAGTTACCAGAAGATAACCGATATTTATCCGTTCAACGATAAAGGTTTCCAACGGAATGATTATTTAGGGTACTCGTATCATGATAGCGTTGAGCATTTGAGGAACCAGCAACAGAATCTGCAGATCTTGCAAGAACAGCATAGGATAACGGAGAATCAGAATTTCTTTAATGAGAATCATATAAAACAAGAAATTGACATCAGCGGAGACGATGAGAAATATTTATATGATAGAACTAAGGATCAAATTGGTATGTTATCTTAATAGTAATATAAATTAAATAAATAAATATTCACGGACATTTCACATAACGCGTCCTCTGGTCCCAAACTAAGCTTAATGCTTGTGCTATGGGTACCAGATTACGGATATAATACATATATTACTTTTTGTTTTGTAAATACATACATATAATAGATAGAAAACACCCAGACGCAGTACAAATATCTGTGTTCATCACACAAATAATTGTCCTGAGTGGGAATCGAACACACTACTTAATTTATAGGTTACACTACCGACTACGCCACGAGGCCCGTCATGCTCGCGAATCCATCGGCGTGGTCTTTGGAATATAAATACCCCAAATTAAGGGGAAAAGCAGCGCGTCCCTGGATTGGATGAGACCCAGGTTCGAATCCTGGTCGCAATAAAGTTCCCTTTTTCCACAATCACAAATAAATTGTTTAACACAAAAGTGTAAAAATGTGAAATCGAAAATAACAGTCACGAACAGGATTTGACCCTGCATCTCCTAGAATACCGTCCCAGATGCTTTGCTAATTCAGCCATCGTGACAATTGCTCGAGACTAATTTCGATAACACATTCAAGATTTTACCAAATAATGACGCAGCGCTGTAAATATTTTAATATATTTTTTAGCGTGTGACATGCTTAGCTATATTAATTAACACAAAAACTTTTAAAAATATCAAAATAAATAATTGTAATTTAAAGTAGCTGAGCATGTCGTTCTAAAATACAGATCAAAATAAATACACCACTACGGCACACTAATCAAAATAGCTATATCCCACGGGAACCATCCCTTGTTCTGAAGAGGAAAGTAGCCTATGTCCTTTCTGGGCTATATGTATGCAAAATTTCATGATGATTGGGCCAGTAGTTATAGCGAGAAAGCGTAACAAACTAACTTTGACTGCACAGATAGCGGAGTCGTCTAGATACCGGCCTCCCGCTCGAGTGCTTACCATCAGATTGCTTGACACTCGCGTAGTAAAAAAAAAACAATCATTGTTGTTCACTAGGATGTATAGTGACCTTAACACCACATCGTTGGCGCTGGAGTCCAGAGATCCACCATCAATAAACACTGGTTTACACCCTAGGTGCCGTGGCCAAGTAGAATCAGCTATTTTATAAGCCCTATTCTATACAACAGAGCTAATAAAAACCTTCAAATTTATTCTCTTACCTCTCATAAATGTCGGTCAGTCTTGCATAAACGGCTCAGTTCCTTAAACTATGAAGAAATGGAAAACTTTTTCAAAGCATAATCTCGGGCACCCCCTTTCAGACCTTCCAATAACACATAGGCACTCACACACTCACTCTCTCTATCTATTAGTCTCTCTCACACACATACACACGCGCCACGCATACACGCGCCACGCATACACGCACGCACGCACACACACACACACTACACACATAACATATTTCATTATTTATTATCTTACTAGTATTTAAATAATAACTTTCACATTTAGATTTAAGATTTTTTCATTTAATTTGGTTAGCGTTAATAGCTACGACACAGTTTTTTTTCTTAACTAATGTAGCTGTTAATGTACACAAAGTTTGTAATCTTTTTATTGTGTTTCCAATAAAGTTATCTTATCTTATCTTATATTTGGGGAGAATACTCTTATATTTTTTTTTTGCTAATGATAGCAGACGAGCCACAGTCCACCTGGTGGTAAGTGGTAACCGTCGTTCGTGGACTCAACTATACCGAGAGTAATGTCAAGCCGCTGCGTACCAGATATGAAATGAAAGAATAAACGGTTATCTTCTGCTACAGCCAAAACACACTGACGTGCTTCATGACCGGTCACACAGGAGACGGTGGTACCGACCCGTTCGGGCCATAGCAAGTGAGTACTCTCACTTGGTACCATCCTCTCCACCTGCTATACCTTTCCTTGTAGTTGATGATTCGCAAGTGATGACTCTGGTGTTGCTTGCGTCTATAGGCTATTGTAGACGCTTGCCATCAAGACAGCATGCTTGTTTGCCATCTACGTAGTATAAAAAAATAATAATTTCAGATGCTGATTTGTACAATAATCGAAGGCTGATGGAACAGCAACGTTTATTAGAATCACTGCAGCATCCAGTGAAGCAAGAGCCGGATGCTGTCAATGGTATGTACATATCGTCTGCCTAGCCTTATCACAAACGTTTGCTGAGATGGGTTTATGATCTCTGTTCGGTTTATCAGTAGACCCAACTAAGGTGAGAACTGGCGACCTTAGAACAAGATCACACTTAATTTTTTTATTCAGGACTCTGACGACCTGAATGACTGTCATGATTATAATTAATTGAATGAGGTGACACTTGGCGGAAGTTCATTGTTATTATTATAGAATGGATATTTTATGAGATATTTTATGTATATTTAATTCCGGTTATCTTTGGATACACAAAATAACCTACGATTGCCAATACGCACTCTCACAGATAGAGGAGAATGTGATAATAGCAATGTAGCATGCACGATAATGACAAAAAAATCTCATCAACACGATGCAACCATGCGATACGGCAGGACTCAGAGAACCACAACGCTGCAATATTTCGTAAAATTCCGAACACAAATTCAACACGTGTTTCGCCTCTACACTAGGCATCCTCAATTCCGGTTATCTTTGGATACACAAAATAACCTACGATTGCCAATACGCACTCTCACAGATAGAGGAGAATGTGATAATAGCAATGTAGCATGCACGATAATGACAAAAAAATCTCATCAATACTATGCAACCATGCGATATGGCAGGACTCTTAGAGAACCACAACGCTGCAATATTTCGTAAAATTCCGAACACAAATTCAACACGTGTTTCGCCTCTACACTAGGCATCCTCAGGACCGCTCGCCAAAAAATGAGCCAATGAGTCATGATTATGTTATTTGACAATCGGGATCCTCTGCTTAACGTGGCTTCCGAAGAACGGTATGTAATGTCAGAGACAGAAGACTCGTCTCAATGAAAGTGTTTTTAAAAGATCAAAGAATTATCTGCAAATATTTTTTATTGCTTACGGTGGTAGATGAGCCACAGTACACCTGCCACCAACAACCATCGTTAGTGGGAACTGTTGCTCATATACTCAATTATACTAAGAGCACTGCCTACAAGTGCGAGTTTATCCGTGTGGTGACGGACTAAGAATACAAGTGTCACCACCCCATTCTTTCCCACGGGTGTCGTATGAGGCGACTAAGGGAAGTAAGCAATTATCATCCATTGCATGACTGGTGGTAGGGCTGGGTACTAGTGGGAGTACTCACTTGCTGGGTCCGAGCGGGTTGGTACCACCATCTCCCGTGTGACCGGTCATGAAGCACATCGTTGCCTTTTGACTGTAGCAGGAGATAGCCGTTTATTCTTTCATTTCATATCTGTGAAATGAAATGGTGAGCAGCGGCTTGACAATATTCTCAGTATAGCTCAACTATATGAGCGACGGTTACCATTTACCATCAGATGGGCCGTGGCTCTTCTGCCACTACAAGCAATAAAAAAACAAAGACAATAAAAAGTGCTTCTCAGTTTTTTTTAAGGCGTGAAATAATGTACCTAACCGCATACCCCGTCTTTCGGGGCAACGAACTGGGTAGTGTGGGGCCCTAAACCCTCTAAATAAACCCGCCGTGTGCCGTCTCTCCGGCTGTGTTGGCGGACCACTGGAATTTTGTGACATCACTTCAGTGGTTACCTACACAGCCCTACCACCAGTAATGCAACGGGTAATAACTGCATAGTTCCTTTAGTCGCCTCGTACAATATCTGCGAGAAAGAATGGAGTGATGACACTTGTAAGCTTTGTCTGTCACACTGACGAAAAAAAAAATATATTCACGGACATTTCACACAACGCGTCCTCTGATCCCAAACTAAGCTTAATGCTTGTGCTATGGGTACCAGATTACGGATATAATACATATATTACTTTTTTTTTGTAAATACATACATATAATAGATAGAAAACACCCAGACGCAGTACAAATATCTGTGTTCATCACACAAATAATTGTCCTGAGTGGGAATCCAACCCACGACCTCTTGCACGGAAGGCGGTTACACTACCGACTACGCCACGAGGCCCGTCATAGATTCACGCTTGTTTCTCAGAAGGTAGGCAGAGACATCGGATTGCCAACTGTCACAGCGGCCTTCTGTAGCCACACATTTCGTCCCAGTTAGAATGAGACGTGACGGGTTGTGAACCACGTCACTAGGTTGAATGTTACTAAAACCACCACGTCGTTCCTATTATATGGATGTATATTTGTTTCAGGATGCGAGAATGTAATGCAGCCTCAAGGCAGTCCATACTATCCGTCTAATGTACATAACAGTGTTACAGGTGAAGGTGTAGATATTTAATTTTTTGAGCAATTAAAGTACACATTATAATTTGTGAATAAGGAGAAATAGTATTTTGGTACGAGCGGGAATCGAACCTGCGTCCCTTCCTATCCGGGGAAGTGCTCTAATCCACTGAGCTACCGTACTATTTGTTAGAAATACCCAATCTCCTTACCACATTTGTCTTAACGACCAACGCCACCTATCGGAAGCATTTACATGCATTAATCCAATATAGTAAGTTTAATTTTGCAATTAAAATTCATACTATTTGATGGCGTGATTTTTTAAACATTTTGATCTATATTTTAGCACTTAACATGCTCAGCTACTCTTAAAAAACAAATTATAATCTGTGAATAAGGAAAAAGAGTATTTTAGTACAAGCGGGAATCAAACCTGCGTCCCTAACTACTCTTTTTCCTTAATCACAGATTATAATTTGTACTTTAAGAGTAGCTAAGCATGTCAAGTGCTAAAATATAGATCATAATTGTTGAGCAATTATTTTGTGTCTGTAGGAATGCAGGTTCGAATCTTGCTCTTAGCGTATGTCTCTTTTTCCACAGTTAATTTGTATTATCAAAGTAGCTGAGACTGCTAAAATACAAGATAAGTAATGTAGTATCTAAATGATCACTCCGGGTACTACCTACGATAGCTTAGAGATAAATTATAATTACTGGTATTCGATGAGTCACAGGTTTAAATTCCACTCGATATATTGATACCATTGCCGTGTGGGACCGGCACCAAGAATAGCTCCACCCCGTCTCTTCCTATGGGAGTTGTAAAAGCCGACTAAGGGATTACCGGGGGACCGGGCAGCAGCGTTCCCCTGTGTACTAAAAACATTCACTGCGATCGCCAACCCGCCTGTCCAGCGTGGCGATTATGGTAAAACCCCCATTTTTGGTAGGCCTATGTCCAGCAGTGGACGATGAAAGGCTGATGTATTGGATTGGATATTGATAGCAAGTGTCTTATTGAGAACTTAATTTACAAATGACTGCACAGTAATGGAGTGTAAGCATACGGCCCACCTGATGGTAAACAGTCACAAAAGCCTACAGACTATCAAGACCAGAGACGTCATTCGCATATTGCTTAATCCAAGGAAAGTGTTAGGAGCTGAAGAGGAAGTACAATAAGGAAAGGTCTTGGGCCTGCGGCACTCTCGCTCACTATATGAAACATAACGGTAGTCTTCTGTGGTATTTCCCTAATTCGCCATTCAAGCTTGGAATTTTGTCTCATCCATCCATCCGCCTGTCAATGTCCACTGCTGGACATAGGCCTCCCCAAGAGAATGCCACAACGAGCGGTCCCGTCATGGGGATAACGCCGTAATCGCCACGCTTGGCAGGCGGGTTGGCGATCGCAGTGGATGTTAATACTCGAGGTAGTGCTGCTGCCCACTCCCCCCCTGTATTCCCTTAGTCGGCTCTTACGACTCCCGTGGGTAGCGAGGGGTGGGACAATTCTAAAGCCGGCCCCACACGGCATATTTTTGTCTAGGTGACAATAATTTTGAAAGGTCACAAATGCCTTTTGAAGTCGAGACTACAGACTGGGTCTCGAACTCTACACCTGTGAGCTATCTAAAATTACATTTTTCTGCCCAGGTGGTTACTACAACACCCCCCGGCCAGGTCCAGAGCTGCTGATCGCGAAACAGAATGCGTTAGCTGCGCACACGCAACTATGTACGTACCCAACACGACCCGCAATTTGGCACGAACTCCTAACCGCACTCCCCTTCATCCTTACTTTATAATATTACTAGCCTTTGGCCGCAGCTCCGCCGCACCCAAAAGCTAGTTTTTAGGCTATATCTCAAGTTCCCGATATAGTAGCGGGATAAAATGTATACCAGATTTTAAGTCTAATCAAGGCCTTTCAAATAAAAAAAGTTGCATTAAAATCCGTTCAGTAGTTTTTGTGAGATGCGCGAACAAACAAACAGACAAAAAAATCGTAACTTTTTTTGTGTTTAGACACGCCTATATAGCCTATTACAGTATTTTTTTCTCAAATATCCTAAATGTACAGACACAGCTCTGTTACAGCTTTATAATAGTATAGACTAGCTGCTTCCCGCGACTTTTGTCTGCGTGAATTGAGATTCAATAGTGAGCTATTATATTAAGACCATAAGTAGGTAATCTATGGCACTTTAATTTTCTATATAGTATATAGTTCTATATAAATATCCCACAGGAACAAAACATTTTACACACAAACACATGTAAATCTAGGATAAATGTATCCAACTGCCTCTGTGGTGCAGCGGTAGTGTGTGCGACTGCTGATCATGAGGTCTTGGGTTCGATCCCAGGGTCGGACAATGTTATTGAGCCTTTTCGTAAAAAGAAAAATTCTCAGTAGCAGCTCAGAGTTTGGAAATGTGCCCGGTAGACGGCAATAGGCTCGCCCCCTATTACGTGGGACTTAAACATAGTTGGCGAACCGTGGGGTGTAATACACCTCTGTCTACCCCTTCGGGGATTTAGGCGTGATGCTATGAAAATGATAGGAAACTATATTTTCGTGTGGTGATGGACTAAAATTACAAGTATCACCACCCCATTTATTCCCGCGGGTGTTGTACGAGGCGACTAAGGGAAGTTAGCAGTTATCACCCATTGCATTACTGGTCGCTTTAACCAAAATAAAGTGACCTGGAAGGGACCATAGCAACGCATTTTTGAAGACTCCGATAAAGAGCGCCGGCATTCAATCGACTTTAGTAAGCCCCGAGCTGTACGATGTGTGACATTTGATGTAGACGAAGCTCAAAGTTCTGTCAAAAACATGCATTCGTGTGCTTTTCCAAAACGCAGAAATACTACGAAAATCCAAAATAAATCTTCGTGCGTCACATTTCATTCGTGAATTTATTAAATGTAAAATAATTTCAACCAATACATTGTAGTAGTCACCCATTTTTGTTACTCAACATTTCTAGCCAGCTGCTGTCAAAAGGTTCGCGAGCAACAGATAAACACAGGTGCTCTCTTTTTCTCACGTAGTTATTATATTCGCTGTCTCTTTTATTTAATACTAGTGTTTGCCCGCGGCTTCGCCGCTGCCAAAGGCTGGTTTTTAGGTTATATCGCAGGTTCCCGATATAGTAGCGGGATAAAATGTATACCAGTTTTTAAGTCTAATCAAGAGCTACGAAATAAAAAAAGTTGCATCAAAATCCGTACCGTAGTTTTTGCGTGCTGCGCGAACGAACAAACAGGCAAGCAGATAAACAGACAAAAATCTAAAAAAAATGTTTTGTGTTTAGACACGCCTATAGCCTAATAAAGTATGTTTTTCTCAAATATCTTAAATGTACAGACACAGCTTCGCTACAGCTTTATAATAGTATAGATCATGGGTTGGCAACCTTTTGGCTGGCACAGGGGGGCTATATAAAGGAAAATGGGCTGCATTAGGTCATATTATTTAAAATTTAAAGGCATTTGATTTTATTAATTTTATTAAGAGAAATGAAAAAAAAAACAAATTAACATAAAAATTGCAAATTTAACTTTATGCTCGGTATCATAATGGCGTGTTATACTCTTTTTGTATAGCAAGGGTCTTTCGGCATATTAAGCGGTTTCCCATTACAATTAAGTACCCTAATTATTTACGTTATAATTACTTATTATTATTATTTAGGTATATAAAATAAAATGATAAAAAATACAGTCCCAGGCCGCAAGAGGGTAGCTCGCGGGCCGCATGTGACTCGCTGGCCGCGGGTTGCCGACCGCTGAGTAGATACATACTATAATAATGTTCGATGATTTTGACTTGAATTTTACTTGCAAGCTGAACAGTAAAGGCCCGTCCATTCATTTTATTTTAGTCTAAGGGGTTGAGTACCATGTGGGGCCGTGAAAAACACTTATAACAAAGTGTGAAAATGTGAAATCGAAAATAACAGTCCAAGCAGGATTTGAACCTACATCTCCCGGAATACCGTCCCAGATGCCTCGCCAATGGGGATCCACGGGCAAAGGTGAGCGCAGATAGCGCCATCGGCGAGATGGCCACTGCCAAATTGTAGTTGCTTTGTTTGTTATTTAAAAATGTAATGGTGAGCAGCGTCTTGACAGTACACATAGTATAGACGAGTCCATGAGCAGCAGTTACCATTTACCATCAGGTTGGCCGTGGCTCATCTGCCGTTATAAACAAAGAAGCGAAGGATCTTATAGATGTACTAGCTGACCCGGCAAACGTTGTTTTGCCATATAAATTATTTCTAGAGAATTTTTACGGAATTTCTAGCGTAGAAAAAAATAGTTAACATAGGTATATGCTGAATTATAAAAAAAAATTGGCCCAAAAAATTAAAAAAAATTGGTCCAAAAAATTTAAAAAAATTGTTGGTGTGGACCAATCTTATCACTTAGGGGTATGAAAAATAGTTTACATCCTATTCTTAGACCTACTGAATATACGCATAAAATTTCATAGGAATCGGTCAAGCCATTTCGGAGGAGAATGGCGACAAACACTGACACGAGAATTTTATATATTAGATATTATTGTTAGTGTCGCTTTTTGTTTCATAGTAACAAAAAATTCTTTCAACAGGGCAGAACACTATGAAACGGCCATTTTTCTACAGCGAGAGCCCGCACTACAACAGTACACAATTACTCCATAGATATGAGGTAAGTTGGAAATAATTTGAGATTTATTATGGAGGGTATAGGTAAGGACCGACTCTGTGTGTAAAAAAGTGTCCGTAAAACAAGGGCGAATAAAGGTGGCGCTATTGTAGTGTTAGTATCAGTTTAAATTTTAGGTTATATTTACTAAATTCTTTCAGACCACATGAATAGTTTACGTTTTATTTACGATGGTTTCATTAAATACTGTAGTTGGCCGAGATACTTAATATTTCTACTCAGCACACTTCACTTTGTCTACAACCGCTAAGTTCGTATCGAACCTAAATCTACACAAGCGCCATTCTGGTCACTTTTAGAACTGTTATTTGATGCTTTCAGCTGGACACTCTTTCAGTTTGGCCCCCATATGAGTCGGTCCTCCTTACCTCTAGCCTCCATAAGATTTATTTATTTAATAAGAATCTCCAATAGACACACTACATGCAATTTAAAAAAAGAAAGTGTTGGTAGTTTGTGCTTCCTTAATTATAAGAGATCACATCATTCAGTGTCAAATGACAACAGAATATTAAACTAAATGTAAAATTAAATTACAATAATAAAATTACAAATACAATAACACAAGTTCCAATTAAGGAACAAAAATAATAGTTCTAATAAAGAGAGAATTTAAGATCATAAAAAAAAACATAGCATCACGCCTGTATTCCCCGAGGGGGTAGGAAGAGGTGTATTACACACCAACGGTTCGCCAGCTATGTTTAAGTCCCACGTAATTTAAATCGGGCGAGAGGGTATTTGAGTTTAGTAAAATAAATAAAATTTGACAAATCAAAAGTGCAAGTAACCTCATAATTTCATTTTTCACAATAAAATTGATTATTTGTAAAAGTGTATATAATATAAGTATGTAGATTATACTCGTTCTCATGTGCCAAAGCTCTGTATTGTCTCAAGATCTTTGAAGGTGTCACTACTGTTGAATTGGGTGGTAATTTAAATTGAATAAGTAACTAATAATGTATTGGTCTTACTAAGTAGTTTTTAATAAATAACATATATCTCTAATTTCAAAAAATACTAATGTGGTTCTCATGTCTTATATAGATGGCGCTAATTTTAAGTAGTACTACTATATTGGTTCTATAGAAGTAGTTCTCACTAAATAAGGTAGACAGCGCTGGTTTTAGTGTATGATCGAATCGACCATACATATTCAAACTATTTTTGTTTAATTAATAACAATTAAACCACATCGAATCAGACCGTGAAAAGTGATTCGTAAAAGACAAAAAAAATACTCGATTAGTAAAGTATTTTGGTCGTTATCGTGTTAACATCATTACCTACAACAAACGGACGTCCAAGACAGAACTTTTTCAAACAGGTTTTTAACTAGTTTAAATAACAAAAATATCATGAGTGTTAAAAATAGTATTTTTTCTTGATATGTTTGTGAATATATTATGTTACAAATGCAATATATGATAAATAGAGACATTTTAAGTTAGAAAAATCAGTTTTTCTGCGTGAAGCGAGAATAGTATGAGGCGTGCAATAAATAAAGAAATTTTAAGTTTTGGAAAAATCAGTTGTTTTGTGTGAAGTGACAGTAGTACCCACCTCAACGCTTCGCTTGTGAGGCGTGAAATGAATTTATTTTATATTAATACGTAATTTATCTAGGTATATATATTCAGTAAATAAATATAAAAATAAACCATTAATTCATTTATATGTATTTATTGAAATCACATATTTTATGTATGTTTGTTTATATGTATATATACACATACATATATACTACCATACCACCTACATACATATCTTTAAGTTATATCTATAGGGTAATTAAAAAAATATCTCGTAAGATATTTGATTTTTGTTTAATTCCTAATTTCTTTATAAAATACGTAAAAAAAAAAAATAGAAATATCAGACCAGAATAGTTTACATAATCTAATCAATAAAAGTAAAATAATAAGAATTTAATATTTACTCAGCTTTTATGTGGTAGCGTAAACTCGGAGCTCCGTTCGGTTCGGCGGACGATCGAGAAGTGACCCGATCCGTCTGACACGTCTCCTTTTATAACAGTGAACAAACAAGTCGGGCGGCCACGTGTTTTTTAGAAAATTTTATATTTGAGCTGCTAGTTTTTGCTAATAATGTTAAATCATTTTTTTAATCTTTATATTTAAACATGTAAATAAGCCTAAAATTAATCTTATTATTGTAACTTAATGTAAAATGTAACCTATAAATAACAATAGTGTAAAATCTAGTCAAATTCATAACAGTTTGCTATCGGTACTGTTGGCAGGATTAGTAGGTACTTACAAAATATGAGACACACACATATTTAAGTGTACTTAATTGGATATTTTTTTAAATATTTAAACAAATTATTTCAAATAATCTATCACGTGCATAATTATTGAATAAATATAATTTAAGCTGTTTTAGTATTAAGTAACTATGGATTTTATCTTGTCCGTGTGGTGACGGACTAAGAATGCAAGTGTCACCACGTCGTACAAGGCGACTAAGGGAAGTAAGCAATTATCACCCATTGCATTACTGGTGGTAGGGCTGAGTAGTGAGAGTACTCACTTGCTATCGGGCCCATGTGGGTCGTTACCATCGTCTCCTGTGTGACCGGTCATGAAGCACGTCAGTGTGTTGTGGCTGTGTAGCAGAAGATAGCCGTTTATTCTTTCATTTCATATCTGAGAAATGAAATGGTACGTAGCGGCTTTACAATACTCTAGGTATGGTTGAGTCCATGAGCCATGGTTACCACTTACCATCAGGCGGGCCGTGGCTCGTAATCAATAAAAAAAGAGATATTAACAGTTGATATTTTTTTTCCACAGGATATTACAAGAATTATACAGTGATGCAAAACATTCCAAATAAAAAATATATGTAAAAATATAATTCTCCACGCGACGATAATCTCTCGACACTTTAATTTTTATTTTTTCTAATAATTATTAATAATGAGATGATAATATATTTTATATTGATAAAGAAATTATAATTGAAAACGCGCGACCCCTCGTCTGAAATTGAATATTTTTATATTTGTGAAACTTAATAGTTTTTGAGTATTTTTTTTTAATGTTTATTTTTCTTTCGTTGATATATTTCCGAGGGGTCGTGATGTTTTTTTATTACTATGCGATTTGTGATAAAATTTTATATTTAATAAGGATTTTTTTTCTGTAAAAAAATTATAGTTCTAGCTGCCCTTATGTTGATTTATATAAAACTTGATTCTGCCCGCGGCTTCTTCTTCAGAATATAAATACATCACTTTTCAGTGCATTAATTATCACTATATAAAAATAGTAATAATAGGTAGTTTTTTGTTTGGCGGGAAAAAATTTACCTAATCGCTCACCTCGTCATTCGGGCCAACGAACAGGGTAGTGTGGGGCCCTCACCCACTAAAGAAACCCGCCGTGTGCCGTCTCTCCGCCTTTATTGGCGGGCCACCGGATTCCGGAACCATATTATATTCCTTCAGTGGGGGATGATAAGTAGCCTATGTGCTTTTCTGGACCCCGGACTATATGTGTGCAAAATTGAATGATGATTGGTTCAGTAGTTCCGATGTGAAAGCGTAACATACAAGCTCACTTTCGCATTTATAATATTAATAAGGATTTTAGTATTTTTTATTCCAATCGAAATTAGACTATATGTTTATTAATACTCTTAATAGCTTAATAGAGATGGGCCGTTCAAAATATACGTTTGCAAAAAAGTGATACGATATACTCAGTGACATGAAATGTGACAAGGGGTATCTAAACAAACAAAACATACCTACCGGCATTCATGCATATTCAAGGCTTTACCACTAGTGGATACTAATTTTTAATTAATTAATTACTTTTTTTAAATAATACTAGCTTTTGCAAAGTTTACTTTGACTATATTCCGTTCCAAATCTATTTAATAAAAAGGAAAACGAAAGTTCATTTGGTAATCCAAAATTAGAGTTTACACACCACATGAATATACATTGAAGAATGACGTACTGTGTTTTAGGTTATATTGAGCAAAAAATTCGTGCTTTTGATTAAAATTTGACTCATCACTTGCCTATAATTTAGGGAACGGTAGAGACTACCATAAATCGGGGAAGTACTACCCTCTCACATAAGATTGGCGTGAAAAAACGGTAGGTAATATCGTTGTTTTTCATGTGGTGAGTGAGAGCGCCTGAGGCCCAATCCCCTTCTCTATCGTCTCCTTAGTATCTTACCTATCCTTTCCTTACTATCCTTCCTATCCCTTTCCTTGGAGATGGCGACGTGCAAGTGATGCCTCTGGTGTTGCTAGCCTCTATAGGCTACGGTAACTGCTTACCATCAGGTGCGCTGTATGCTTGTTTTGCCACTCAAGTATTATAAAAAAGTCATAAATCATGTTATTATTTAAGGGGTAAGCTGAATTAACGATACATAAAAGAAATCCTTAACTAAATATTGTAATTCATAGTAATATTATATATAAATATTAAATATGTATTATAAAAGACGAATTGTACAAATTCTCGGTATAAATTTAATAGTACTAATTATATATCTTGAAAGGGTATTTGATTGTTATACAGTATGTTTTTAAATCGTTTATTTTCCTTTGGAGACATTAAAAAAAATACGTTGATAATTGGGGGATCGCAAAGGGGAGAAAATCTAGACATAATATCAGAGAGTCGCAAATTTGTGACGAAGTGTCACCATATTTGTCCAAAAAGCAGAATTCAGTGTAACGTATTTTATGAATGACCCTTTTGCAAAAGACAAGGTCAGATTAATCGCTCCATTGCATGTGTATGTTGTTCTACATTAAACATCTTACAACACATCATCATTTAAAACATCTTTGATTCTCAAAGGTGTAAACAGAGGTGCCGACACAGAATTTCATTTTACAAAAAAAAACGTGCAGAATTTATTCCCTCAGTCGGCTCTTAGGACTCCCATTACATTTCTAAAGCCGGCCCCACATGGCAAGTATAAGTTAAAGCTTAAAATATAGCACTCTGCTCACCCTTTTCGGGGATAGGGCGTGAATCTATTAAAAAACTTCAAGGGAAAATAAACGATTTGAATACCTGTCCTTTGAGTCGTTGCCATTCTCTTTAGTGAAGTAAAGTTTGTCTTAAGTTTAAAATCATTGTTTTTTTTTTGTAATGTATATTATTTTGGTGATTCAAATCTTATATATTAGTATATTAGTTGTAGTTGTTTTGTATGTACTTTTGTTTTTATGTTAAATATATATTGTGTAGCATTTTTTAAGGCTGTGAATGAAATTACTTAATTAAAAGTAAAAATTAGACCTTGGTCAGACCATCCAAGGTCCTAAGACACCCTGCCTGGAGTAGGAATCAAGGAAATATTTATATCGCCGTATACTTCTGTTAACACGTGTTAGGGTGAAGGAGATAGCATATTACCCTGATTGCAACTCCCGGCAGGGTGTTTTAAGACCCGGACATCCCTAGCTCCATACAAGTTACCACTTACCATCCGGGAGCTGTTGTTGCTACAAAAAAACAATAAAAGCTTTCGAGGCAGTTAAATTATACGGCATTTGTAAACGCATTCTTAATTCGCGACATCAAATTAAGGGACTTTCAATGTTAGTCGACACTAACAGGTAGTGGATGGTATATATTTTAGTTATAAGTAATTTTATTCACAGATATTGGACTTTTGTGCATTAATTTTAATTGATTTATAGTTACCATAAACCTATATTAATTTTGCCATTTATTCTCGTTCTTTTTGAAGTGAAACTTCTGTTGGGAGTAGGTTTTATGGAAAGTATGTGGTGTGATAACCCAGTGGTAGAACTAAGGACTGCCAAAGTAGATCTTGTATGCGATCCCACTTCTGATTTTTCGAAGATATGTTCGTATTTAATCGTAAATTGATCACTATTGATGCGGTCGAAGCCGAGCCGTCTTTAACCTATTGAAGGCCTTGGGCACATTGGGATAATGAGGCGGCCTTACTATCCCAATGGCCTCTTATGAGTAGGTATATAAATATAGCAAAAAATCTAGAAGTCTTATACATTTTTTTAATAGCACACTCAGAAATTTTAAGACCAGAGTGTCTGGTCTAAAGGAAGGGCCTGGGTTAGGAGAATGTCATGAAGAAAATTTTTCGGTTAAGTTGATTTTTTTTTAAAATGCATCCCACTGCTGAATGCGACCGTCCTTTACAGTAAAAGGGAATTTCGGCTACTGCCACACTGGTCTGGTATGGAGTTCACTTTCTTTCAGAGTGGTATTGGCTGTTTGATATAACAATATTGGAGACAAGTCTAGTCTGAATTTGAGGACGGGTTTTATCAAATATTTTGATATGAAACATTTGATTGCGCGTTTATTCTTGTATATACCACTGGTGTAGATCCGTTTTGCTTTTTAAGTCTTCCCTTCTTTTATATTAAATATATCCAATTGTAGATGATATTTCACATCTGTCAGGTGTCCAATCATATTTGTTTTATTGAGGGGCTGTTGCGATACAAAAATGCACAGAGATATTAGTTGATAGAGCAAGCGATTACATTTGATCCAGCTGAAAGAAAAAGAAAGAATATGCATTTGACCAATGAATAGATTCAATTCTGTAATTGACACGTATGACATGACGTTGGAAAACGAATACCAAATTCGATCTCTTTCCCACTCTATCATAAAGACAACGTTGTTAACTTGACCATCTACTCTATGTATAAATATCATTTGTGATAAATTAGTTTGTTTAACCTAGAGGTGCCAGTTGTTAAATATAACATAGACATCCTTAACTATAGATTAAATATGGTTTTCGGAATACAACTTGTTGTGAAGTAGGAGACAGTATATGCTAGAGGGAAATACAAAATGGTCACTGTTATTGGGAGATATTGATGTTGACGCAACGCGGGGTCAGTGATTGGCTGATTTAGTTTGACCAATCGCGCGCTCGCAGCGGTGTTCCCTTTCCCCGCGTCCCGCTTGACAACCAAAGAGACCCAAATATCGTATTTTGAGCTTCTAACAAATTGTCAATTTGTTTTCCGATAATTGTATAGCGTTCTTCGAAATAAAATACATCCGATAGGTGGCGTGAGTCTTAAAGACATCTAAAACAAATGTGGAGATTGTGTTAGCATTACCACCATCACGTGACTGTGATAGCATAGCGGTCCAGAGCATTTCCCCAGATTGGATGGGACGTAGGTTCGAATTCTGATCGTAGTTAAAGCTCTTATAACACTTTCACAAATAATTTGTTGTTTAAAGTAGCTGAGCATGTCAAGTGCTAAAATACAATATTATCAAAAAATTATAATTTGCAAATTTGATAAATAACGCGTGTCAACATCTTCCTAGCTAAGCTTTGTTGAGGTTGCGTACTGGGCCCGTAGGATGTAACTCACTAAATCGTATCGACATCGAATGGTGTCATTGTCATTGGTTGAGATATCATTGCGATTGGGTGACCAATTATTACGACATCACGCGTTTATGTTTTTACCAATATCACAAATAAGACGATACGATGTCGATACGATTTTGTGTAGTATCGCACTCTAAGGGGGATGTTCCGGTTTAGCTAATCAACAGTCCGACGCGTGATTCAGGCGACCAATCACAATGAAGCGAAGCGAAAGTTCGTCTAACGTTTCGTTTTTCATTCTAAGGGGGCAGGACCAACTCACTAAATGGTATCGACATTGTATCGTTTCGCATGTGATTGGTAGAGAAACCGACGCGTGATGTCGTAATAATCCATCGGCTAATCACGGTGATATCTCAACTAATCATAATCACACGATGCGATGGCGATACGATTGAGTGAGAACACATTCAAACCCCCCAAGACTCAGTACTTAACGCATCTTTCGAATCACTGAAGATCAGGCGTCGCATTTAGTTACCAATCTGATTGCTGACCGAACAAACTTGCTTAAGTTTGCTGATCGTTCGAAAGTAAAGTATACAATTAGTATTTGAACGCCAATTATATCAACGCATGTATCAATGACGATTTGTTTTTATATTGTGATTTCTAATCAATGCCCGATATTTAAAATGGCTCCTTTTTGTTTATTTAATTTTATAATTGACTTGTATGCTTGTAAATTGTATTACAATTAAAAAAAAACATGAAATTTGAGGAATATCTTTGAAGGTGATAATTTATCGAATTTACGTGGCAATTAAAGATATTTAAATTAAAAAAAAATGATGGTAGTCTATTAAGGTTATAAAGTTTCGGTCACAAAAAATACGTTTCGTTGAGAAATAGATCTTGCCAAAGCGTTGTTTTTTTTTTCTTAATTTTTTTTTGTTGAATGTGAAAATGTGTGACCAGTAGTCATTTTTTTTAAGAAATTTTTAGTCTTTAATTACGGTTCGTGGGTAAGAAAATCATGACTGTTATTTTTTGGTGCTTTTTAGTTGGAAATTCCGAATTTTATTTTGCATTTTCATGTTAAGTGAGTACAATAATGTTTCTAGACGCACACTAGAGGGAACGCTAGAATTTTGTTTATTGTTTTTTTTTAGATTACAATTTGAAGAATATTTACCATAGAGTTAAGTATAAATAAGGAATGGGAAGGTAGTTGTAAGAGAGAGAGAGAGCGCGCCTTTTTTTTAAATATTTTTCCAGAAGTAATGGCATATTTATGTCGGAGAGTTATATAATTGCGCTCTTCATAGACCAAAGCTGTGAAATATTGTAAAGATCGTTGAATAAGATTAAGAATAAAGTATGCTTTTACACAAATGTTGTCATTTTTTTTCCAATTTTGCTTTTACGCCAGGGTTTTCTTTTATTAAGGGGAATACTGGAATGAAACCTTCTTTTCCAACATATGGCTCTCGTGCTACCAAAGACAAAAAATAAGTATCTCGTAGTTATCGACATTCTAAAATGGCGTCTGAGAAATATTTTCTCTGTGAGATTATGTGATGTATAAAGTTTATGGAATATTTGAAAGTTAATACTGTTCTCCAAACGATGCCAAAAAACTAGAATTATATTAGTATTTTTATAGCTGGCTATATCGAACCCGCGTGTTGGTGCGTGTGTGATGAGGAAATTGGGATGACCGAATAGGTCAGCACGATAGCTCAGTGGCTTAGAGCACTTCCCCGGATTGGAAAAGACGCGGGTTCGATTCCCGCTCGTACTAAAAATCTCTTTTTCCTTATTCACAAATAATTTGTACTACTAGGTACTTCTTTATGTAAGCAGGAAAAACAAACTTCTTTTTTTGTTAATGAGTGCAAAAGTCCTTTATGCAATGAAACAGCAAGACTACAATCAATAGAGTATTGACGATAAAATCTGCCATATTCATTTACCAACCGGAACTCTCCCAGTGATACAGCCTTGATTATCCCAGCATAAATGGGCCGGCGCGATCTGGGAAATACTCTCACAAAACAACCATGGTAGATATTCCTATCGTACCACCGAAGGAATGTAGGTAACATAGTTCCAGTGGCCCGCCAATAAAGGCGGAGAGACGGCACATGGCGGGTTTCTTTAGTAGGTGAAGGCCCCACACTACCCTGGTCGTTACCCCGAACGGTTGCGGTGCGGTTAGAAACATTTGCTGCCTTAACAAAAAAAAATGTATTCCTACCGTTGTTTCGTATGGTGAGTGAGACCGCCGGTGGCCTAATCCCCCTCCCTATCCTCTCCTTGTTCTTCCTGTCCTCTCCTTAGTATCCTTTTTTTCAGCTCCTATTCATTTCCTTGGAGATGAAAACACGTGGGTAGTCTGGTTTTGCTAGCCTCTATAAGCTACGGTAACCGCTTACTGTTAGATAGGCCTATGCTTACTGAGCCGGGATAGTGGGCAGCAGCACTCCTTCGAGTATTAACAACATCCACTGCGATCGCCAACCCGCCTGCCAAGCGTGGCGATTACGGCACTATCCCCCATTCTTGGGGAGGCCTATGTCCAGCAGTGGACGTTAAAAGGCTGATGGATGGATGATGTATGCTTGTTTGCCACCCACGTAGGGTAAAAAAAACAACTCGCGGTCAATTCTTGCTTACGGAGGATAGGAGTGGAGACATTTTTTATAGGTATTATAAGGATTGCAAAAAAGTATACGGCCTACCTGAAGGTAAGCGGTTACCGTAGCCTTTAGATGTTGGCAACAAAAGAGGCCAGAGTGCCAGCTAACTCGGAGAATAAGGTAAGGGGGCACAGGTTGGGTCTTCCAGCGCTCTCAGCAAACGAAACACGTTGCTACTCTGCGAGTGTTTTATTATATCATTGTTAATTTGAGAGAGAGAGATTTAATTTAGGTAAGTTATTAATTTTGAGTTGTCTAAGATTAGGAGTTTATAGTATAGAATAATATTGACTGGAGGCTTAAGCCGTGTGGGGCCAGCTTTAGAATTGTCCCACTTCTCTCCACCCATAGGAGTCGTAAGAGCCGACTGAGGGAATACCGGGGCAGTGGGCAGCAGCACTTATTGCTAATGATGGCAGAGTAGCCACGGCCTATCTGATGGTAAGTGGTAACCGTCGCTCATGGACTCTACACCGAGAGCATTGTCAAGCCGCTGCGCACAATTTCATTTGTCAGATATGAAATGAAAGAATAAACGGTTATCTTCTACTACAGCCAAAACACACTGACGTGCTTCATAACCGGTTACATAGAAGATACCAACCCGTTCAGGCCCGATAGCAAGTTAGTACTCTCACTTGGTACCCAGCCCTACCACCAGTAATGCAATGGGCGATAATTGCTTACTTCCCTTAGTCGCCTTGTATGACACCCGCGGGAAAGGATGGGGTGGTGACACTTGTATTCTTAGTCCGTCACCACACGGTAGAAATAACTCGTAGAACCATTTTTTTGTTAAGGCGGGAAAAAATATACTAATCCGCACTCCCCGTTGTTAGGGGAAACGAACATGGTAGTGTGGGGCCCTCACCCACTAAATAAACCCGCTGTGTGCCGTCTCTCCGCCTTTATTGGCGGGCCACTGGAACTATGTTACATTCCTTCAGCGATCCGCCGGCGGCTTACCCTTTCGGGTACCCTAAAGAGAGAACGGTACCTACTTCATTCATGTTGGGACAAGCATGGTTCAACTTGCACTGCGAAGAAGAGAAACTTCTTAAAATATCGCCATGGATTTAATTAAACAATCACGGGACAAACGTAAATTATCACAAAATAATGCTTAAGTAGATCTACAACGCATGCATGCGCGAAACTTTTCTATATCTTACAGAGTATCGTTGCGAAACTTTTCTATAGTTATATATGTACATACATTGCTATCTTTTAAATGTATCGTTTTCCTTTCCTTTATTTCTATGTTATATCATTATTCTTTCTCATGTAACGAATTCAGCTAAAACGTGACGCGTCCTTAATATAAAATTAGTCAAGTCAAGCCTCTCTAAAGTTGTGGCGACTTTAATGAGAAGCTTCTATGGAGTTTTGTAGGCAGTACCAAAAAACACGTTAGGCCGCATTACATCACTTGCCAACACATAAGCCCATACTTACGCAAATAGTTAATTTGTAAAATGCCACCACTTTTACATAATATATATATATATATATACTTGAAATAAAATAAATTTTTGAAAATAATGTAGAACGATGACATGATTTTTTAATGTTCCCGCCAAAACTAACTCAATTCTCTTCCAATTTTAATGTAAGACGTTTTACTTCAAAAAGTTTAGAATCTTCTTATTCTATATAGTTGGAGTATACCTATACTATACCTAAAGTCAGGTCCGCAAAACAACAATCTTCCAATCGCGGACCGGAGCTTCAGGCTTCTCCTAAAATTTAGAACAATTTACTTCCAATATTATGTTATATTACCTAATATTATTAGACCTATAATTTAACTAAAATTTGACTTAACTCTTCGAACAAATACATAGATGCACCTCAAAACTACGTTATTTTGATTGATTTAATAATACACCATTAAACAAATTCCCCATACCTCCTCCTCAGCCACCGCAATCACAAACATATAATTAATTGGGTGGGGCTACACCAACTCCTCCCAAAACATAAAATTTTTACACAAAAAATGGTATTTAGTTTGGCGCGCTGTCAAAATTATAACCTCACTTTTATGAAACGTTCGGAACCTCTTTTTATTGATGAATTAAGGTTGAAAATATATCGTATTGTTAATTTGAAGGTTAATTTTTAAACTTGCATGTATATTATGGCCGCTGTGTCGCAATTAAAAGCGGTTTTCTTGTTCACAGTAACGTTTAAATGTTTTTCGACGGATTATTTCGTCCGGTAGCGTTTTTGTCGTGTGCCGAATATTTTGAGTGACATGTTCGGGATGCAACCGAGTATGGAGTAGGCTTCGTTAATAAGGTGTATTATAAGTATTCTCTTTATTTTTGGTTATATGAAACAAACAAGCAAACTCATATTTATAACAATAGCCTTAAATGTGAAAGTGCGTTCAAGAGTCCTAACTAGTGATATTGTAAATGTGAATGTCAGTTTATTTGTATGGTACGTCTTCGCACTGTAACTAATGAATTAATCATCATGAATTTTTGCATACATATAGCCCAGAAAAGGAATTAGGCTAACTAGGATATAAAGTTATATCCCGTACAAAAGGGCTGGTTACTGTGGGAAGTTATTTTTGCATGTTAGCTACAGACGTACTAGTGACGTATTTTTAGTATAAATAAAAGGCACGAGGTTGTCTGGCTGTCCAATATAGTGACAGTCGAAGTCCTACTCTGGCTATTAGAAAGAAAAAAAAAAATGGATTCAGCTTCCGATCTGTTCCATGGAGCGACTGGCTATCTGGTTAACTCAGAATAAAATCGGAGAAAGATTTTTATATAAGATTCTGCCATCCTGTTTTGGCTGATGTTCTATTTTTTGTTACTCCCTGATACATAATCCTTGTTTCGCGGTGGACTTTACAAACATACTCCAACCTAACGGGCACAAAGTATACCCAGACTCGGTATAACCATTGTTTATCTTGTGCTATGGGTACCAGATTACGGATAATTACTTTTTTTTGTAAATACCTACATATAATAGATAGAAAACACCCAGACGCAGTACCAATGTCTGTGTTCATCACACAAATAATTGTTCTGAGTGGGAATCGAACCCACGACCTCGTGCACGGAAGTCACACTACCGACTACGCCACGAGGCCCGTCAAATCGTATCGACATCGTATCGTCATGCTTGTGACTGGTAGAGAAACCGATGTGTGATGTCGCAATAATCCCTTGGCCAATCACGGTGATCTCTCAACCAATCACAATGACACGATGTCATGTTGATACGATCGAGTGAGATACATTCATTGTGCGGGGATGGAGCCCACACGTTCGGCACGGGAGATCGGTACCTAAACTAAGTTTGTAAGATAAAAGAAGAAACAAGCCTTTTTCATAGTTTGTTAGCATCAGTAACTGTCCCATTTAAACTCGTTTGTCAAATTTTCTTCTTGAAATAAGAACGCGGTTTTTTGACGATCAGCTTAATGTTATGTGGTTTGAGTTTTTCGCGGTATTTTTCGTTATAACTGAGTAAAGTTTTTCTTTATCGTCTATAACTACTATTATAAAACTTTTTTTTGCGTCCAGCATGGTTTCGCAACTTTCAATCAGCTGGTAACTGGTGCCCAAATAGTGACGCCTATTTGTGGACACCTGACCTCCTCCGTGCTTCGGAAGACACGTGGGCAGTGGGTTCCAACTGTCAAATAATATCCTGACAGTCGTTTCTAGGGGTTACAATGTATCTCCCTCAATCGTATCGACATCACATAGTTTCATTGTGATTGGTTGATAGATCGCCGTGATTGGCTGAGGGATTATTGCGACACCACGCGTCGATTTCTCTACCAATCACAAGCGAGACGATACGATGTCGAGATGATTTATTAGTGAGTTAATAGATGATTCCCACTCAGGACAATTATTTGTATGATGAACACAGATATTTGTACTGTGTCTCGGTGTTTCATATGTATGTATTTGCAAAATAATTTGGAAAATCCAAAAGTGCACGCCTCATAATCTTCATTTTTCACAATAAAATTGATTATTTGATTAGTAACTAATAATGTATTGGTCTAACTAAGTAGTTTTCAATAAATCACATAGATAGCGCTAATTTCAAAAAATACTAATGAGGTTCTCATGTCTTATACGCCATCTGGCGCTAATTTTAAGAAGTACTAATATATTGGTATATAGAAGTAGTTCTCACGAAATAAGGTATAGCGCTGGTTTTAATGTACCACTGTGCCATCGAGTCGAGCGTAAATATTCACAATTTTTTTGTTTATTTAATAATGATTAAACTACATCGAATCAGACCGTGAAAAGTAATAGGGCTCTATTCGTAATTATACTCAAGTTAAAAAGAAAAAAAAGACTTGATTAGTAAAGTATTTCGGTCGTTATCGTGTTAACATACATTATCTGAGCATACCTACAACACACGGACGTCCAAGCAGTTTTTTAACTAGTTTAAATAACAACAATGGCATAAAAAATATTATGAGTGTTAAAAATAGTGTTTTTTATTGATATGTGCGTGTATAGGTATATTATTTTACAAGTGCAATATATGATAAATAGAGACATTTTAAATTTGGAAAATCAGTTCTTTGTAAAACGAGAGTAGTACCCACCTCAACCCTTCGCTTATGAGGCGTGCAAAAAAGTAATGTAATATATGTATTATATCCGTAATCTGGTACCTATAGCACAAGCGTTAAGCTTAGTTTGGAACCAGAGGACGTTGTGTGAAATGTCCGTGAATTAATATTACCACCGAAGGAATGTAACATAGTTCCAGTGGCCCGCCAATAAAGGCGGAGAGACGGCACACGGCGGGTTTCTTTAGTGGGTTAAGGCCCCACACTACCCTGGTCGTTACCCCGAACGACAGGGTGTGCGGTTAGGAAAATTATTCCCGCCTAAAAGAAATAAAAATAATAATAATATATTATAACTATGTGAAAATAGCTATCCTACAAGAATTAACTATATTTGCAGTATAAATAAACTATGTCCATTTCTTGACTCCGTTCTATATATTGCAATATCATGATGATTGATATAGTGGCTGCCTCGGTGGTGCAGCGGTAGTATGAGCGGCTGCTGATCATGAGGTCTCGGGTGTGATCCCCGGGTCAGCAAGTGTTATTGAGCTTTTTCATAAAAAGAAAAGTTCCCAGTAGCAGCCCGGAGTTTGGAAATGTGCCCGGTAGACGGCAATAAACTCGCCCCCTATTACATGGGACTTAAACATAGCTGGCGAGTCGTGGGTGTGTAATACACCTTTGCCTACCCCTTCGGTGAATACAGGCGTCATGCTATGTTTTGGTTTAGTAATTACGACGTGAAGGCTTAACAAACAACCAACAAATAACCCACTTTAGTATTTATAATATTAAAACAAATATAGCATCACGCCTATATTCCCGAAGGGGTAGGCAGAGGTGTATTACACACCCACGGTTCGCCAGCTATGTTTCAGTCCCACGTAATAGGGGGCGAGCCTATTGTCGTGCACCGGGCACATTTCCAAATTCTAGGCTGCTACTAAGAATTTTTCTTTTACAAAATCGCCCAATAACGCTGCCCGACCCGGGGATAGAACCCAAGACCTGATGATCAGCAGTCACTCACACTACCGCTGCACCACAGAGGCAGTTAACATAATAAAAGCATGTTAAAAATCAAGTCGGTTTACAAAATAAATAATAAGTAAAACATTTTTACCATCAAGACCACCCGCTATTAGCAAGTAAAACTCCCACCAGTCCAAAACCTGTCCGTACTAAATGTCCTTAACCATGATTAATTCAGTTAGTACAATAATATGTTTCCCCGAACATAATTTTTGAACAACAATTTGATTAAGATCTACAAAACGGTGTCTCCTTTGAGATTACGGTTTTGAGATATGGCAACACAAATAGATATAGAGATAATGCGTGGGGATGCATTTTTTTGGTCTGGCATCATCAATAATGTGGAGTTTGAGACTTTTATAAGGAACGAGACGACAACCACACGATATAATTAACTCGCGGCTCACGCATGAGTAATTTCATAAAACCTATCTGTCAAACGCGCAAAGTTAAAAAAAAGTCGTTAAATATGTTGATATTTTTATATATTTTTTAGCTTTTGACATGCTTACCATATAAATTAATATAAAATGTGAAAATGTGAAATCGAAAATAACAGTTACGAGCAGGCTCCTGCTTTGTGTAAGTCGTTAAGTTAACTGAAATTTACCTTTTTTTTAAATAATAGAGATAAATAAATAAATTATCACGGACGTTTTTCACACAACGTCCTCTGGTCCCAAACTAAGCTTAACGCTTGTACTTTGGGTACCAGAATATATATATACTACTTTTTTTCTGTAAATACATACATATAATAGATAGAAAACACCATAGATTTAGTATATAGATAGATCGGCGATGCAAAAGAGTAAGAACATAGTATACGCGTATGTTAGAGTAAGAAAGATAGACGAGACCACTATCATACACGCTATGGACCTGTATGAACCTGACATCAATCGTCAACTATACAAATTTTGCATGTTTGCAGAAATTATCGTATAATTCTGTATTAATTGACGTGTCTAATCATGGTTATGTATACAGTGCCCGGATGTCATCTAACAAAGAAAACACACAGAATTGTACATTTCACATGTAAGTACCATGAAAATAATTTGTGGTTTATATGCAAAGCTTATGAACTACCACAGACGCTGTGCTCATACACAGATGGGGCATTTTATTGCATTAAATTATATGCATGCCCGGTATGCCTTCGAATCATACTTAATAATATTATAAATGTGAATGTAAGTTTGTTTGTTACGCTTTCACGTGAAAACTACTTAACCGATCATCATGAAACTTTGTACACATATTCTCGGAGGTATTAGAAGTAACATAGGATACTTTTTATTAAAAAAAATACGAAAAATAAAAAAAATTGTTTGTCACAATATCTCAAAATCTAGCAACTTCAACGCCATCTAGCGTTTCAGTAATGAAGTTCCAACCCTGAGTACTGTAATACCGTTGCACTGTATTATCGACAATTTCAAGGGTTGCTTTATTTATTTTTATGAAATTACTCACGGACGAAGTCGCGGGTAACAGCTGGATATAAAAAAGACCCGTTTATGCTACTTTAAATAAGTAGTATAAATAATGAGAAAATTTTTTCAATATTTTTTTTTACTTTTTACGTCATATTTTATTTTTTTATTTCAACTACCACGTAATCTCATATCAAGTCTCGAGCGAAGCCGGGTATCATAGCTAGTTCAATATAAAACGATAACAAATACGTGAATTTTATGCTATTTAAGTACAATGTTTCTTTTATAGAGATTGACACTATCGGTATTTCGGTATCGATAATATGGCATCGATGTGTTTAGGTAAGACAAAGCATTGTCCATGTCCTGCATACAGCCATTATTCATTTTTGTAATATATTCGGATTTACGTTTCAGTAAAGGTTTATATTAGTATTGAAATTATCGTGAGATTGATACATATTAGATTTATTATAATACCGACAGTAACTCACGTTTAGGATCGATTACGTCGACCCGGGTTTCGAGCATATCCGATGCTCATCATCAGGACGAGTGCGCAGCGGCGTCTGCGAGCTCCCGGCGTGCACTACGGAGCGCATGGCGCGCGGCTCGACGCGACAGCGGTGCAGTTTGCGGTGGGGGGCTCGCTGGTGGAGCGTGCCCGGCACCGACGATGTCGGCCGGAGATGGTCGATCGTGTCCGGGAGTGGATGGATGTGTTTTTGCTTCTTCCCTCACTATATTATTGTCCCTCGTATGTTTACATACCACACTGACTGTGTCGCCCTCCAAGTCCATGTTCACTTTTTGTTTCAAGGTAGCATTAAGGGCCGGTAACCAAGCTGACGAGAGCCTCCACCCACCATCTCTGTTAAATGTTTGATGACGGTTGATCTCTATAGCCTCACGTACTTTGCGAGGAACGTAAAACTTTTCTCGAGCTAATACGGAAGCTTTGTCAAACCTTATATAATGCTTTATGTCACAGAGATGTGCGTGTTCTGCTACAGCTAATTGGTTGGTATGTGTACACGCCGGGAGCTCGCAGACGCCGCTGCGCACTCGTCCTGATGATGAGCATCGGATTTGCTCGAAACCCGGGTCGACGTAATCGATCCTAAACGTGAGTTACTGTCGGTATTATAATAAATCTAATAGGTTTATATTAATATATTAAAAATATTTTTTTTTATTTGAGTAAGATCATTCTTTACGGTAAACTTTATTTTTTGAGTAAATTTAATCTTTTCTTTAGATAGTTAGTTTAGATTTTAATTTTAATTTACCGTTTTAGATATCCTCAGAATACAATAATTATGTTTACATTTGACTTTTTTTTACATTTAGCAATATAGCATCTGCATCGAAAACGTTTTCGTGCGATCATTTTCTACGATTTTAAATGTGGCCTAAAACCTGATAAGTCATTTGTGTATATGTGAACACCGGGCTCCGCGGAGTACTGCTTCACCATGACAACGCGCTTGCGCACTTAGTGCTCGAAACGAGGGATTTTCTGGACACCACACCGGTCAAAGTCTTGGATCGCTCTCCTTACAGTCCTGATCTGGCACCGTGTGTACTTGTTTTTATTCCCTAAAATAAAATACAGCTGAAAGGGATACAGTTTTCATCGCTGGAAGACGCGCTAGCAGCGTTCGAGAAGGCCGTGGAGGAGGTGTCTGTGGCGGACTGCAAAAATTTTTTCCAAACCTTTGTAGGTATAGAGGCTGGTGGAGAGTTTTTTGAATAGATTTAATTAAAATATTTTGTCCATAGAAGTTAGTTTCTGAGTGTCGACGTATTAATAAAACATGTCTTATTTCAGTTTTATTTCCATTCCCTCTAATATAAAATTTATTTAAATTCACTTTGCACCTCGTGACACCAAAACAACACAATATGTGCCGATAGTCGCGTTTAGGGAACGCCCCAGCACTATTTGAAGTGCACACATGCACATGACACGCACACTGGTACGTGTCAGTTTTGGTCTCGTTATAATTACTCTATAGGTCAATATAATTTATCTATATATATACTAAATCTATGGAAAACACCCACACGCAGTACACATATCTGTGTTAATCACATAAATATTTTTTTTTATTGCTTGTAGTGGCAGACGAGCCACGGCCCATCTGAAGGTAAATGGTAACCGTCGCTCATGGACTTAACTATACTGTGAGTATTGTCAAGCCGCTGCTCACAATTTCATTTCACCAATATGAAATGAAAGAATAAACGGCTATCTCCTGCTACAGCCAAAACACAGCGATGTGCTTCATGGCCGGCCACACTGGAGATGGTGGTACCAACCCCCTCGGGCCCGATACCAAGTGAGTACTCCCACTCGGTACCCAGCCCTACCACTAGTAATGCATTGGATGATAATTGCTTACTTCCCTTAGTCGCCTCAAAGGGCACCCGCGGGAAAGAATGGGGTGGTGACACTTGTATTCTTAGTCCATCACTACACGGAAAAATAATTGTCCTGAGTGGGAATTGAACCCATGACCTCGTGCACGGAAGTCGGTTACACTACCGACTACGTCACGAGGATGAAACAAAATTAAGTTAGGCGTGGCCAAGGGAAACGGGGATACATTTATAAACTAGCTGACTCGACAGAAGATATCCTGTCTTAGTTATGTATGAATATTCCATTACTTGCGAGCTGTCAAAAAATAGTTTTTAAGTCTAGAAATAGGGATACACCGCCCTTAATTCTTTGCAAAAATTGCTATCCTACAGGAGTCGACCATTTTTCCGGTAAAAGTACTACCAAAAAGTAGTGGAGTAAATTGTATACGATTTTATAAGTCTTATCAAGAGCTATCAAACAAAAAAACTTCATCAAAATCAATCCAGTAGTTCTTGCGTGATGTGCGAACAAAGAAATTGACAAAAACAAAATTTCTAAAAATACTTTTATTTGTGGTTTGTGTCCTAAATAGCCTAATACAGTATTTTTTTAATCAAATATCTTACATTTACAGACATAGCTCTGTTACAGCTTTGTAATATGCAGATATAAGTAAGGATTGTAAAACAATTAGATACCTATTTAATAATAATAATAATAAATAAATAAATAATTCACGGACATTTTCACACATTGTTCTCTGGTCCCAAACTAAGCTAACGCTTGTGCTATGGGTACCAGATTACGGATATATATACTAAATTTTTTTGTAAATATTTTCATTTAATAGATACCAAACACCCAGACGCAGAACAAATATCTGTGTTCATCACACAAATAATTGTCCTGAGTGGGAATCGAACCCACGACCTCGTGCACGGAAGTCGGTTTCACTACCGACTACGCCACGAGGCCGTTCTCGTCGTCCTACGGAGGAGGAATAAAGGCAGGGTCTTGCTGACCACTACTGAAGTAATGGCACATACTTCCAGTGGTCTACCAGTACTCTGTTCGTTGCCTCAAAAGACGGGGTGTGCGGTTAGGTACATTTCTTTCCACCTTAGCAAAAAAAGGGTCTTGCTGAGCATCATCAACGGACCGAGGCCGTCCGCGTTTCCGAATCTTTGATTGTAAAAGGCTTTATCGAAACCAAATATTCGGCTGCGCCAGTTTTTGTCGAAGTTTCGGCTAGAACTACATATCTAGCATACCTCATGTAATAGGATTAATGATACTAATGTATTTTAGCAGAATAGTCCTTACTCGTAGGCGAGTTACCCAGTATATGTATGTTGCATGTTCAATTCATATGACGGGCTTCGTGGCGTAGTCGGTAGTGTAACCGATTTCCGTGCACGAGGTCGTGGGTTCGATTTCCACTTAGGACAATTATTTGTGTGATGAACACAGATATTTGTATGTGTCGTCTGGGTGTTTTCCATATATTATATGTAGGTATTTACAAAAAAAAAAAGTAATATATGTATTATATCCGTAATATGGTATCCATAGCAGAAGCGTTAAGCTTAGTTTGGGACCAGAGGAAGTTGTGTAACATTTTACAGACATTTCTGTAAAAAAAAATATTTTTGAATAGCCCAGTACTGGTCCAGGGCTTCTCACAGAAAATCACTATGAGAGGATTTTAGGCCGTAGTATATGCTGCTCCAGTGCGGGTTGGTACACTTCAGAAGCCGTCGAGAAAATCTTCTCTCATATTTTTCTAACTATTATAAAGCTGTAACAGAGAAGTGTCTGTCCATTTAAGATATTTGAGAAAAAAAAATTCTGTATTAGGCTATATAGGCGTGTCTGAACACAAAACATCTTTTTTAGATTTTTTATCGGTTGGTCTGTTTGTTTATTCGCGCATCACGTAAAAACTACTGAAAGGATCTTGATGCAAATTTTTTCTTTGATAGCTTTTGATTAGACTTAAAAACTGGTATACATTTTATCCCGCTACTATATCGGGAACCTGAGATATAATCCAAATACTATCTTTTGGCTGCGGCGGAGCAGCGGGCAAAGGCTAGTTTTTATATATTTTTAAACATTTGACATGCTTAGCCATATTAATGAACAAAAAGTGCGAAAATATGAAATCGAAAATAACAATCACGAGAAGGATTTTAATCGGTTTCTCCTTTTTTTTTTGGTAAGGCGGGAAAAAATGTTCCTGTCCGCACACTCCTTCGTTCGGGGCAACGAACAGGGTAGTATGGGGCCTTCACCCACTAAAGAAACCCGCCGTGTGCAGTCTCTCTGCTTTTATTGGCGAGACACTGGAACTATGTTACATTCCTTCGGTGGTAAAAAATAGTTGAATCTGCATCTCCTGGAAAACGTTTGCTTTGTCAATTTAGCCATCGTGACAATTGCTCGGGGCTGCGAATTTCGTTAACATATTCCTTCTTAATGTCTTGAGTGACGCCATTTATAGGGCTGCGTCATTATTTAGTATGAATTAATTGTAATAATTAAGCTTACCTGGTCGGAGTAATATATGCAAATACACACATCAAAAAAAGTTTGAGATCGCTTTGAAAATACGAAATATTTTTGTTGGCAGTATGGTGAAACTTTTTTTATTTTATGTCTATGATTCTTCATTTAATAATGTGATATTTGATCAAAAAACAATATCAAAAACATGTCAAAAACAATTGTTTTTTCCTATAAAAAGAAATCCAATCTTTGATTAAGCATATTCAGAAATCTGACCGACAAGATTCAAGAATATTTTTTCAATTTTTCATGTAAAAAATTGATTTGGAAAGATGCCGAAAGGATTTCCTGAAGCTTTACGAGCATGAATTGTTACTGTGGGGGAAGAATGATATTCTATTAGAGAAACAGCTCGCCGAGTTGCTGTATCCCAATCCTGTGTCGTGAACACGTTGCGGAGGTATCGTGGCGTGGATAACTTTGCTGATCAACCTCGCAGTGGTCGCCCAACTGTTCTTACTGCTGCCCAGAAACGTTACATCAGACTACTGACTGCCCACGACCCAACAATCAATGCCACTAAAATAAGAGCAGAGTTGCGGGCTGCCACTGGACTAGAAGTAAGCACTCAGACCATCAGAAATTGCTTACACCAGTCTGGTTTACGAGCAAGGAGATCCTGGTGAGCACTAGGCTCCACCAAAATGAAGATGATGACGAGGAAAACATTTGACAAAATTGATTCTTCGTTGACGAAACAAGAATAAGCACTCATCCAGACAACCCACGTGTCCGTGTCTGGAGAAGACGTGGGGATGCAGATAGACAAAGAACTGCCACTGGTACTGTTCAACAAGGTGAGAAATCGGTATCCTTTTAGAGCGGAATAATGATTGGAGCTAGAGAGCCGTTAATCCCGTATCGGGGTCTCGATGACTGCAGCTTTGTACCAAAATGTTGTTATCGAAGGAATCGTCAGACCATTTCAAATAAATCATGGCCACCAATTTGTATTGGTTGATAATAAGGGTGCATTATCACATCCAGCTCAAAGATTCAATGCTGCTCTCCGTGATCACAACATTGCCAGGTTAGACTGGCCTGCCGGTTCGCCTGACTTAAACCCAATCAAGCACGCTTGGGATGCTTTAAAGCGTGCTGTTTGGAACCGTCAGCCATCTCCCTAGACAGTGTCAGAGATCAGGAAAGCTGCTATTAAAGAATAGGACAGGTTACCGCAAGGAATCTTCAATGACTTGATTCTCAGCATGCCCAGGAGGATAGCTGCTTGTGTTCGAACTAGGGGAGGAGTTATCTTGTACTAAATAAAAACAATTCTTAATAATGATTCTTATTTCGTCGTTTTCTTTCATTTATTTCTTAGTCACAATTGCATTAAAATTTTCAATTCAAATTTTTACTTGTAAAATAATTAAAAATAGTTAATATTTTAGTTTAAATAAAGTTATTTTCTTTTTAAAAAATATATCACGTAACGTTCTTTTATAGGGTCAAATAAAAAAAAAACAGCATTTTTAAAAAATATACTTAACCACACACCCCGTCGTTCGGGGCCTAGAACAGGGTAGTGTGTCCTTTACCCACTAAATAAACCCGCCGCGTGCCATCTCTCTGCCTGCACTGGTGGACCACTGCTTGTAAAAAAATCTCTGTGTTATTTTAAATGAAACTAAATGTCCATAAAGGCCCTTGAAATAAATATTTAATAAGTATATTAAAACGCGAGTAGAACAAAGAGATTTCAATAAAGTACGTTTATTACTTATAATTTAAAATTATTGTACATTAGTAATAATATCTCCGTGCAAAACGCCCGGGCTCCGCGATAAATTAAAAAAAAAACATAAGAACCACAGACAAAATATTTGTACGGCAACACCGAAGAATAAATTAGCTAACAAATGACACTGCGGCTGCCCCGCGGCGTCGCCTGCGATTCAAAATACATGGTATTTCGCGATACGTGTTAAGCATTCATAAAAGATATTGACTCGCAGCGGGTTTAAGTGTTTTTAAGTTAATTTTATTACTGCAATAAAATATGATACCCTTGACTCCAAAGTCTCAAGTTCGAAGCTGGATTCTGGAGGGATTTGCTCCATTTTTCTTATTCCGAAGTAAGTGGCCATAGACAATATTTAAATTGAGAAGAGGCGGGCTTATGGTTTCAGACAGTACCACCCCAATATGTTCCCATCGTGACTTCGACTTGACCACTCTACCACTGTGGAAATTGACATAAATATATTAGCATTTGACATGCTTAGCCATATAAATTAACACAAAGTGTGAAAATGTGAAATAAAAAATAACAGCCACGACCAGGATTTATACCTGCATCTCCTGGAAAACCGTCCTAGATGCTTTGCCAATTCAGCCACCGTGACAATTGCTCGGGAACCAAGACGTTAGGAATGAATGTGTTGTCGAAATTCACAGTTTTTACGGGCCTCGTGGCGTAGTCGGTAGTGTAACCGACTTCCGTGCACGAGGTCGTTGGTTCAATTCCCACTCAGGACAATTATTTGTGTGATGAACACAGATATTTGTACTGCGTCTGGGTGTTTTCTATTATATGTATGTATTTACAAAAAAAAGTAAAATATGTATTATATTATATCCGTAATCTGGTACCCATAGCACAAGCGTTAAGCTTAGTTTGGGACCAGAGGACGTTGTGTGAAAATGTCCATGAATATTTATTTATTAATTATTATTAAACACAAAGTGAAAAATGTGAAAATCGAAAATAACAGTCACGAGCAGGATTTGAACCTGCATCTCCTGGATATCGTCCAGATGCTTTGCCAATTCTGCATCTCCTGGATACCGTCCAGGAGCAAGGGTCACGATGGCTGAATTGGCAAAGCATCTGGACGGTATCCAGGAGATGCAGGTTGAAATCCTGCTTGTGACTGTTATTTTCGATTTTCACATTTTTCACTTTGTGTTTAATGTATAGTGCTAAGCATGTAAAACGCTAAAAATATACATAAAAATATCTAAATATTTATAGGGTTTGCGTCATTATTAGGTAAAATCTTAATTGTAAAATTAAGTTTACCTGGTCGGTATAATGTATGAAAATACTTCCGACAAATGGTGCAGACGTCACCCAAAGACGTTAAGTATGAATGTGTTATCGAAATTAGCAGTCAGGAGCAATTGTCACGATTGCTGAATTGGCAAAGCATTCGGTATCCAGGAGACTGGTATTTTCGATTTTCACATTTTTCGCTTTGTGTTGTATAGTGCTAAGTATGTAAAATGCTAAAAATATATATAAAAATATCTAAATAATTATTTTATTTATTATACTTTATGTTAATTATCTTCTTCTTAGAAAAAGAAATTTGTGAAAGTGCGAGTTTTACTGCGAGCAGAATTCGAACCTGCGTCGCATCCAATCCGGGGAAGTGCTCTGGACCGCTAAGCTATCGCAGTTACACATTTGTTTTAGATGTCTTTAAGACCCACGCCATCCGATAGATGCATTTATACATACATTTTATTCCAATATAGTAAGTTTAATTTTGCAATTAAAATTCGTACTATTTGATAGCGCGATTTTTCGCAAAGCATGTTAAGTGCTAAAATAGAAATCAAAATATTTTATATACATTTGATCATCATCAATACTCGGGCATTTGTTAGAACACAAAGTACTAATATTTAGATATTTTTATATATATTTTTAGCATTTGACATGCTTAGCACTATACATTAAACACAAAGTGAAAAATGTGAAATCGAAAATAACAGTCAGGAGCAGGATTTGAACCTGCATCTTCTGGATACCGTCCAGATGCTTTTACCAATTCAGCCATCCTGACAATTGCTCCTGACTGCTAATTTCGATAACACATCATACTTAACGTCTTTGGGTGACGCCTGCGCCATCTGTCAGAAGTATTTTCATACATTATACCGACCAGGTAAACTTAATTTTACAATTAAGATTTTACCTAATAATGACGCAAACCCTTTAAATATTTAGATATTTTTATATATATTTTTAGCATTTGACATGCTTAGCACTATACATTAAACACAAAGTGAAAAATGTGAAATCGAAAATAACAGTCAGGAGCAGGATTTGAACCTGCATCTTCTGGATACCGTCCAGATGCTTTTACCAATTCAGCCATCCTGACAATTGCTCCTGACTGCTAATTTCGATAACACATCATACTTAACGTCTTTGGGTGACGCCTGCGCCATCTGTCAGAAGTATTTTCATACATTATACCGACCAGGTAAACTTAATTTTACAATTAAGATTTTACCTAATAATGACGCAAACCCTTTAAATATTTAGATATTTTTATATATATTTTTAGCATTTGACATGCTTAGCACTATACATTAAACACAAAGTGAAAAATGTGAAATCGAAAATAACAGTCAGGAGCAGGATTTGAACCTGCATCTTCTGGATACCGTCCAGATGCTTTTACACGCGTCACCCAAAGACGTTAAGTATGATGTGTTATCGAAATTAGCAGTCAGGAGCAATTGTCAGGATGGCTGAATTGGTAAAAGCATCTGGACGGTATCCAGAAGATGCAGGTTCAAATCCTGCTCCTGACTGTTATTTTCGATTTCACATTTTTCACTTTGTGTTTAATGTATAGTGCTAAGCATGTCAAATGCTAAAAATATATATAAAAATATCTAAATATTTAAAGGGTTTGCGTCATTATTAGGTAAAATCTTAATTGTAAAATTAAGTTTACCTGGTCGGTATAATGTATGAAAATACTTCTGACAGATGGCGCAGGCGTCACCCAAAGACGTTAAGTATGATGTGTTATCGAAATTAGCAGTCAGGAGCAATTGTCAGGATGGCTGAATTGGTAAAAGCATCTGGACGGTATCCAGAAGATGCAGGTTCAAATCCTGCTCCTGACTGTTATTTTCGATTTCACATTTTTCACTTTGTGTTTAATGTATAGTGCTAAGCATGTCAAATGCTAAAAATATATATAAAAATATCTAAATATTTAAAGGGTTTGCGTCATTATTAGGTAAAATCTTAATTGTAAAATTAAGTTTACCTGGTCGGTATAATGTATGAAAATACTTCTGACAGATGGCGCAGGCGTCACCCAAAGACGTTAAGTATGATGTGTTATCGAAATTAGCAGTCAGGAGCAATTGTCAGGATGGCTGAATTGGTAAAAGCATCTGGACGGTATCCAGAAGATGCAGGTTCAAATCCTGCTCCTGACTGTTATTTTCGATTTCACATTTTTCACTTTGTGTTTAATACAAAGTACTAATATATTAAATAGTAAATTATAGCCTCAAGCGAATATCAGCCAGCATCTCCTTCTGCTAATTAAGCTATCGTGACATTCACTCGTGACTATCATATTTTATAATCAACAAAATTATGAATTACTTACTTATCGTCAGCCATCTCCTTTGCGGGGTATGCAGAGAGAACAGAGTGCCAAAAGGCTCTATTCTTGGATACATCTCTCGCTTCCTGAACATTCATAATTCTCTTTATACACGCTCGCTAGTTTCGATGACTCCTGACTTCATCATCCTTGCATGCTCTTATATATGATTGATTAGTCTGCCCTCCAAGACAGACAGGGCCACCAGGAATGGAGAAATCCACGCGTATAGCGTATACCTCACCCCTGCTTACCCTTAACGTCTGAAGGAACACCGTGTAAGTTTTAGCACCATAATGGATTACCCAAAAAAATAAAAAAAATCGTCTCGGCCTCTTAGGGCGGGAAAAAATTATTAACATTTTTATAACGAACAGGGTTGTGTGAGGACCTCACCCATTAAGTAAACCCGCCGTGTGCTGTCTCTCCGCCTGCATTGGTGGGCCACTGGAACTGGAAGGCATTAGTCAGGAATGGAATCATGCGGGTTCCATTCCCGCTCGTACAAAAAATATCTTTTCTCTTATTTACAAACAATTTGTACTTTAAAAAGTAGCGGAGCATGTCAAATGCTAAAACCTAGATCAAAATGTTTTAAAAATCGCGTCATCAAATAGTATGAATTTTAATTGCAAAATTAAACTTACTATATATTGGACTGATGTACTGTACGATAGCTCAGTGGCTTAGAGCACTTCCCCGGATTGGAAAAGACGCGGGTTCTATTCCCGCTCGTACAAAAAAACTCTTTTTCCTTATTCACAAATAATTTGTACTTATCTTAAAAAGTAGCGGAGCATGTCAAATGCAAAAATATAGATCAAAAACAATACTCAGTGGTTTGAAAGCCGAACTTATTAATATTTTGGATAAGGTTTAAGGAAGATGATGGTTTTAACCACGTTTCTCAAGGCGCCGACTAAAATTCGCCATCTTTGTATAGCATCCATGACGATATCACAATCTCTTTCTAACGTGCAAAATTAGAGCGAGACAGGTAATAATACCATATGGAATGTTTACATTGATGCCTTCAATATTATATATTTAAAGCTCCTCAAAGATGTCCCCAAATGATAAAATAAAATCCTTACTAATATTATAAATGCGAATGCGAGCTTGTTTGTAACGTTTTTACTCAGTAATTACTGAACCAATGATCATAAAATTTTGCCTTCCGGACACACAATATGTTACTTTATATTCCGGCAAAATGGAAAGTTCTTATGGGACTTTTCCATAAAGGTCATTACTGAGCTGTAAAAATATAAAACATAGCACGCCCGTATCCCCGGGGTAGGCAGAGGTGCATTACACACCCACGGTTCGCCATCTATGTTTAAGTCCCACGTAATAGGGGGCGATCCCATTGCTGTCTACCGGGCACATTTCCGAACTCCGGGCTGCTACTGTGAATTTTTCTTTTTACGAAAAAGCTCAATAACATTGCCCGACCCGGGGATCCATTCCGATACCTCATGATCAGCAGTCACACACACTACCACTGCACCACGGAGGCAGTTGTGCTGTAAAGCGTAAGGTCCACGTGAACAAAAACCGCGGGAAAAAAAATTTTTTTGGGACATTAACAAAATTTGACGAATTCTTAATCTTTTTACGATAAAACTACTTAATAAGCGCGACTCTGTCTAGGTTTTTTTTGTGCTAAGTGGGTGGCAAACAAGCATACATTTTACCTGATGGTAAGCGGTTACCGTAGACTATAGACGCTAGCAACACCAGAAGCATCACTCGCATTTAATAAATTTTGAAGTCCACCTCCTTCCACCACCTTCCTTCTACTGGTAGCCTTGGTTTCCTTATCCCAGCATTAATGAGTCGGCTCGATCGGGGAAGTACCACCGTCTCTTAAAAGATCTGTGTGAAACAACGGTGGTTACCCCCCTTTTTTTTTGCTAAGGCTGGAAAAAAATGTTCCTAACCGCACACCCCGCCGTTCGGGGCAACGAACAGGGTAGTATGGGGCCTGCACCCACTAAAGAAACCCGCCGTATGCCGTCTCTCCGCCTTTATTGACGGGCCACTGGAACTATGTTACATTTCTTCGGACCCCTACCGTTGTTTTTTGTGTGGTGAGTGAGAGTACCGGAGGCCCAAACTCCCTCCCTATCCTCACCTTATTATCCTTCATATCTATCTCATATGCCTTTCCTTGGAGATGACAACATGCCAGTCTGGTATTGCTAGTGGCTTATAAAGGGTGTGGGCCCAAAAAAATTGTGTTAAAACCTTTACAAACAGCCACGACTCCGGCCTAACCAGCCAGGACCTATTGCTCAACGTGCCTAAATAATTTAAAAATCGAATAGACTCCAAAAACCCTTTATAGACAAAATAAAAAGAAAACTCCTTTGACATTGTGTCGTATAAAAAAAAAGTAAAAAATAAAACAAGGTATCCCTGGTTTTTTAACGAACATGGCAGATGGGATATGTTTAGTTAATTTATGACTCAAAAACGACCCCCCGACATTGCGGTAAGCTGTAGAACTAAATTAATATATATTTTATCTAAAAACGATCGGTCATAACCAAACAGACGAGCTACTATATTTTTTTAAACTTAAAATTGTTAGGTTTGGTGTTAAGCGAAGTGGAAGTTGAATGACGGATATAAGTCACCTGCCCCCCTAGCCAAGTTGCATAAAGTTATGAAAGAGAAAAAGTTGTATCAAAATCCGTTCACTAGTGTTTCCGTGATGCCCTAACAAACAAACAGACAGACAAAAAATCTAAACAAAGTTGTTGTGTGCTCAGACGCCTTAAAGCCTAACAGTAATTTTTTTCTCAAATATTTTAAATGTACAGATACAGTTCTGTTACAGTTTTATAATAGTTAGAATAGAATAATCAATGTATGGGATTGACAGTCGGTTACGCTTACATTGTCGTAACTTATGTCAAACTCATCCATTGATTATTCTATTCTACAAACATATATGCCACTTGGCTGGAGAGGCTGTTGTATATTTTGATATTTTTACAAGCTTAGCTATATAAATTAACTCAAAGAGTGAAAATGTGTGGCGTCACCCAACATATTAAGAAGGAATGTGTTTTCGAAATTCGCATGCCCAAGCATTTGTCATGTTTTCTGAATTGGCAAAGCATCTGGGACGGTTCCAGGAGATGACTGTTCAATATCGTAGGTATAGTCTGTCACAAACGTTACGCTATTATTTATTTTGTGACTCTGTGCTGATTTAACAACCAGATAAGTATAATAAATATACTTTTCTTTCTCAATTTTTCTTTTTCTCGATTCTAAAACAGTGTCAATCTCTCTAAATAATAAACTACCCTAGGTAAACTAACACAAAGTGTGTAATGTGAAATCAAAAATTACAGTCACGAGCAGGATTTGAACTTGCATCTCCTGGAATACCGGGACAGACACTTTTTCAATTCCTGCCTATTGCTATATGCTGCGACCTTGGACTGGGTATCGAACTCGATACCATTGTCTTTGCAGTTCTCGGTTTTACCGCTAGGCTATCACTGCCATTGAAGTAATCTAACACAGTACCAGTAGTCCGTCAACACAGGCGGAGAGACGGCACACGGCGGGTTTCTTTAGTGGGTGCGGGCCCCACTGTTCGTTGCCCCAAACGACGGGGTGTGCGGATAGGCTAATATTTTACCGCCTAAACAAAAAAAATGGCTGTCACTGCATTTATTATATAGTTTAGACATCATCTACATGAACTCAGTTTTCTTTCCTTTACCCACATCATATATTTGGCTTTTTTATACTACGTAGGTGCCAAACGAGCAGTCGGCCCACCTGATGGTAAGCGGTTACCGTAACCTATAGACGCTAGTGGATAGGACGGATATTAAGGAGAGGATAGGAGGGAGGATAAAGAAAGAATAGGGAGGAGGTTTGGGCCTCCAGCGCTCTCACTCACCATTCGAACACACACCGGTAGAAGTACCTATCGTTGATCTTCTGTTAGAGGGTGGTACTTCCCTGATCGAGCCGAACCATTCGTACTGGGATAAGCAATGGTCTACTACTAGAAAGTAGGTACAAGCTTCTAACAGTTAGGTCTCAACATCGTTTTTCGCACCGTCCGCTCTCAGTGAGTGAACTTAACGGTTTCATATACACTTACCATTTTAAGCGTGAAAATGTGAAATCGAAAATATCAGTCATGAGCAGGATTTGAACCTGCATCTCCTGGAATACCGTCCCAGATGTTGTGAATTCAACCTTCGTGACAATTGCTCGGGACTGCGAATTTCGATAACACACACAATTTGTGTTAATTTATATGGCTAAGCATGTCAAATGCTAAAAAATATATAAAAATATTAAAACACTTACCATTTCCCACCACACTGGTCCAAATACTCGATAGTGGCTTCAATAATCATATTTCTTCAATGCCCACGCCTTAATATGGATATTACTAAATTTCTTCTCTGTTTCTCAGAAATAAACACAAATATATACAAATAATGTAGCGTTATTTATTTTTGGCATTCAAATATTATTTATTTATCCTTGGATACAAATTTCAATTATATCATTTCGAAGTTATATTTTAAATTCGTTGAAGACACAACCGTCTTAATATGGACATGTCATCCGAAATATTTAATTTAAATAATGAACACTTATTTTAGACAAAATAGCAATCGTAATCTAGACTTAAAATTAGGAATTTTAAAGATCCGAGTTCTATTCCCAGTTAAAAACTCGTCATGCACAATCTGATTTTCAAAATTATATGCAATATTTACAATACTTTGATCTCTATTTTTAGCTTTTGACATGCTCAGCTACTTTAAAGAACAAATTATTGTGAAAGTAGAAAAAGAGCTTTATTACGAGTGGGATTCGAACCTATGTCCCTTCCGATCCGGGGCAGTACTCTAGACTGCTAAGCCAACACAGTAGCCGAGGGCTACACCCAATGTCCACTTCACAATTGCTGTTTAGATGTCTTTACGATTCACGCCAATGTGTTATCGAAATTAGCAGTCAGGAGCAATTGTCACGATACCTGAATTGGCAAAGCATCTGGACGGTATTCAGGAGATGCAGGTTCAAATCCTGCTCGTGACTATAATTTTGGATTTCACATTTTCATACTTTGTGTTTATTTATATGGCTAAGCATATGAAATTCTAAAAAAAATACATAAAAATATCAACATATTAATAAAGTATCTTTCTTTTCCGTACGAAATACCATCCTAGTTTTATCCATACCATACCGTACCATATCAGTTAATCTCTTAAACCAATACACCATCTTTAAATTAACATGGCTTAACACACCATCGAAGGAAACTAACGGATTTTCCTGAGGCATCAGAAATATGCGGATGGATGAGATAAGACTAATATAGTAATATGTTCTTGAACCATCTTCAGGCACGGACTTGGGAATTATATTTTATTGCTAAGGCCGGTAGACGAGTGTCAGCACTTGGTGGTAAGTGGAAACCGCTGTTTATGCATCCAGCAATACCAGTAGAACATTCAAATTACTGTCTGCGTCAGGGTTCCCCATAAAATTTACTAGTGGAGTGGATAGGGTCATGCGCTACGCTGCTGGCAGACCACTGAAGTAATATAACACAGTTCTAGTGGTCCACCAATACAGGTGAAGAGACGGTACATGGCGGGTTTATTTAGTAGGTGAGAGCCCCACATTATCTGGTCGTTGCCCCGGATGACAGGGTGTGCAGTTAGGTAAAGGTTTTTTTCCGCCTTGAGAATTGAGAAGTTTCGACCTGCTTAAAACTTAGAAGACGGTAATACGAATAAGCTTCTTTTACAAACAACGAAACCACCTGATGGTAAGCAATTATGGCAGCCTATAATACATAGTAATATATTTCTAGTGGCAAATCCGTTGCTTACCACTACGGGGCACGGATTACATCTTATCGTAAGAGGGATTTAAGCCATAATCCACCGCGCTATCCCAGTGGAGGTTGGTTGACTACAGAAGCCGTTGAAAAAAATCTTTCAAGCACATGCTTACATTGGCTTTGCAACGTTGTTTACCTAAAGAATAAATTATTTGTAAAGGTTGAGAAAGAGAGCTTTACTGCAAGCAGGATTCGAACTTGCACCCCACCCAATCCGGGGAAGTGCTCTGGACCGCTAAGATATTGCAGTGTGCGGTGACACCCAATTTGTTCTCCACATTTGTTTTAGATGTATTTACGACCCACGCCACCTACCGGATGCATTTACATACATTATTCCAATATAGTAAGTTTAATTTTGCAATTAAAATTCATAATATTTTGTTGTTTACCTACACTATAATATTTATTGTACCGTTATATACGCAAGATTTAAAATTCAAATTTAATCCAATGGTCTTCTAAGTCCGTTACTGTGAAGTTCGTAAAAAACTGGATAGTTTAGTTCTGTAAATGGTATTAGCACTGCCATCCAAGCAGCAACATTGTTTCTTCAGAAACATGCATATAAAAACTTGTGTACTGATTACTAGAAAAACTTATTTACTATATATAGCTTGGCTGCACAGATGGCGGAGTGCTTTAGATAGCCTCCAGCCCAAGCATTATGGGTTCAATTCCCACACAGGACAACTCTTTGTGTGCTCCACAAATGGTTGTTCTGAGTGTGGGTGTACTTTGTTTCCGTGAGCGATTGTATTTATAGTAACTAATTTAAACCACTTCTTTACATTTTAAATTATGAATGTTTAATATTTTTTTTATAATGTTTGATAAATGTTGAAATGATGACACGAGCTTTTTTGTTAAGGCGGAAAAAATAATATTGTAGACTCACTAGAAAACCCGCCGTGTGCCGTTTCTCCACCTGTGTTGGCTGACCACTGGGACTGGTTGAAATTACTTTAAAAAAATAGTCTCAACCCTGTATCTCCGAAGGGTAGGCGGAGGTGTATTGCACACCCATGGTTCGCCGACTATTAAGTAAGTATTAAGTCCCACGTAATAGGGCACAAGTCAATTGCCGTATGCCGGGCATGTTTTCGAACTCCAAGCTGCTACCGAAAAAAATATTTATATGAATAAGCCCAATAACACTGCCCGAGGATCGTACCCGGGACCTCATGATCAGCAGTTGCTCACACTATCACTGCATCACCGAGGCAGTAACATTAGTGGTGCATTAACAACCCCAGAGAAAATGAGAAAATGATAGTGGGAGAGAATGTGTTTGTTTGTTTGGTTATTTGTTGCACTTTCACACTGTGACTACTTGATCGATCATTACGAAATTTTGCAAACCCATAGGCCGGAGCCTAGGAAAGATATCTTTTTTACAGAAAATATCCCGTGTTAATAATAAAAATACCTATTCCATGGGAACCATCCATTGTTCTGAGATAAAAAGTACCATATACCCTTTTCAAGGCTCCAGTCCAGACTGATGCAACATGTCATTATAATTGAGGAAATTAAACACCTTTAAGAGTAAATATTCGTAAGAGCCGACTGAGGGAATGCCGCGGGAGTGGGCAGCAGCACTCCCTCGAGTATTAACAACATCCACTGCGATCGCCAACCCGCCTGCCAAGCGTGGTGATTACGGCATTATCCCCTATGACGGGATCACTCGTTGTGGCGTTCTCTTGGGGAGGCCTATGTACAGCAGTGGACGTTGAAAGGCTGATGGATGGATGGAAGAGTAAATAAATTATTATATTAATATTAAAGTAAATTTTACATAAGATAACGCAGCGAGACATTGACCATCGGGAACGGAAGGGTAGAGAGAGCAAAGATGGCGTCACATGCGGGACATGAGTGTACCAAAAAGTAATTTATGTTATACCTTTCCAACAGTAGTACAGTAGTCACGGCATGGAAAGCGTACAAAACAAACAAATTCACTTTCGTATTCATAATATTAGTGAGCATTGACGAAATTCTGATCTCTAGTATCTAGTACACTAATAGTTCCGATAAAAAGGTTACCTTAAAAAACTGGGGATAGAGTCAAATACTTTGGAAAATCCAAAAGTGCACGCCTCAAAATCTTAGTTTTTCACAATAAAATTGTTTATTTGATAAGTAGCTAATGATGTATTGGTCTTACTAAGTAGTTATCAATAAATCACATAAGACATCTAGCGCTAATTTTAAGAAGTACTTCTATATTGGTCTATAGAAATAGTTCTCACGAAATAAGGATAGCACAATTAAACCACATCGAATCAAACCGTGAAAAGTGATAGGGCTCTATTCGTAGTTATACTGAATCGTAAAACAAAAAATATACTCGATTAGTAAAGTATTTCGGTCGTTATCGTGTTAACATACATTACCTACAACACACGGACGTCCAAGACAGAACTTTTTTAAACAACTGTTTAAAAAAGTTCTTTAATTTCTTTTTTTAAACAACTGTTTAAACAACTGTTTAAAAAAGTTCTGCTTTTAACTAGTTTAAATAACAAAAATGGCATTAAAATATCACGTGTTAAAAATAGTATTTTTTCTTGATATGTGTGTGTATATATTATTTTACAAGTGCAATGTATGTTGTATTTTATGTGTATATGCTCAACGCTTCGCTTATGAGGCGTGCAATACCGTTGTATTGGCAGTCCGCGTTCTAACCTCCAAACTATCACTGAATTAGGTACACAAAAGTTTGTATAGTCTTATCCATATAAGTCCTAATGTCCTATACAAAATTAGCAGCACTACCAAAATATTACATTCGAAAATAATCTTTAAGAATGAAGGCATTAAGTCTATATTACTTTCGTCACAAGTGTTTTTTTTTTCAATAATAATATCTCTCGATACGGGTCTCGGAGTACTCGAGATATATGGTCGTTAAAAAGTGTGTGGTTTTTGAGAAAAAACGCCATAAACGAACATAAAGACAGTACTTTTATGTTTTAAGTGAGAGAACTTCGTGAATGGAGAAGATCGGGAGATATCGCAACTAAATGTTCATAAAAATCAAAATTTTTGGTAAAAACATTTATAAAATAAAATCGAACTGTTTGTTTGTAATGTCAAAATAAAAGATTTTACATTATGTATATAAATGTTAGCACAGTATCTACTTAAACTTAAATAACATTTTTTTTACTTTATTTCTAAAACAGCTGGACCGATTTTGATGGGTTTTTTTTAAGCGAACAAGCATAAGGCCCACTTGAATGTAGATAAGTACTACATAATGTTGAACATTCTCTCCTTAATATCCTTACTATTCATCTTTTATCCTTTTCCTTGTAGATGGCGACGCGCGAGTGATGCCTCTGGTGTTGCTAACGTCTATAGGCTACGGTAACCGCTTACCATCAGCTGAGCCGTATGTTTGTTGCCACCCACGTTATATAATAAAATTATTGATAGTAGGGCTATTTTTTTTTGCATATAGTGGCAGACGAGCCTTGACCTGATAGTAAATGGTAACCGTCGCTCATGGACTCAACTACGCCGAGAGTATTGTCAAGCCGCTGCTCACCATTTCATTTCACATATATGAAATGAAAGAATTCTCTTGCTACAACCAAAACACACCGATGTGCTTCATGGCCGGTCACACGGGAGATGGTGGTACCAACCCACTCGAGCCCGATAGCAAGTGAGTACCTACGCCCAATTGGTACCTAGCTCTACCACCAGTAATGCAATGGGTGATAATTACTTACTTCCCTTAGTCGCCTCGTACGACATCCGTGGGAAAGAATGGGAAGGTGACATTGTATTCTTAGTCTGTCTTCACACGGTTGTATCAAGTGGGAGTACGAACGGCATTTACCACCAGGTGGGCCATGGCTCGTCTACCACAATACGCTATAAAACACAATTCCACATCACCCAAATATAACTAGAATCCACAACACCCAGTAGAAGGCCATTTGACCACTGCTCCATCTCTGCAATCAATGTTAAAAAACATGCCTAAGAAGTACCCGTTAATATGTCACAACTATTAAGCAGAATACTTAAACATTAACACCTCTGCAGGTACCGTAATCACAAAAAGCGCAATGATAAACGTCTAGTTTCCCAACAATAGATGCAATTTCACAATTTTTTCAATCGCAAGAATTAAACCCGTTATTGTTGTTAAGTTAACGGTATGTATAGTCATGTTCTTTTATTTGGAACAATGACAGTAGAGCTTTTGGTGGTAAGTGGTCACAGTCGCTTATGAAATTTGCCAGAAGCGGGAGCGGTGCTCACCTCACCATCAATGTGCTGGCTCGACAAGGGAACTATCATCCTTTCACAGAATATCGAGAGGGCTAGTGGTAAAACCAAGGGCTGCAAAGACAGTGCCATAGAGTTCGATCTCGAGTCCAAGGTCCAAGTTTTAATAAAAACATAGCATCACGCCTGTATTCCCCGAAGGGGTAGGCAGAGGTGTATTACACATCCACGATTCGCCAGCTAGGTTTAAGTCCGATGTAATAGGGGGCGAGCCTATTGCCATCTACCGGGCACATTTCCAAACCCCGGGATACTACTGAGAATTCTTCTTTTTACGAAAAAGCTCAATAACACCCGGGGTTCGAACCCAAGACCTCAAGATCAGCAGTCGCACTCACTACTGCGGTACCACCGAGGCAGTTAGTTTTTTAAATTGTGTTGTTTTGTAAGTTAGAGAAAACTTTGTGTGGAAACCTGCATGTATATTTTTTGTTAAGGCGGGGTTTTTGTTAAAAATTTACCTAACCGCACACCTCGTCGTTTGGGGCAAAAAACATGGTAGTGTGAGGCCCTCACTCACTAAATAAACTCGCCGTGTGCCGTCTTTCTGCCTGTATTGGCAGGCCACTGGAATGATGCTACGTTACTTCAGTGGCGTAATTTCATCCAAATCGGTTCGACGTTAAAACGTAACAAACAGACAGAGTTTATAATGTTATTATGTTTTACAAAACACACGTCATTTGTATGTCGTTACGTCATGTTTAAGGGGTATACACTTCAAGGAAACAATTATACATCCTAACTATCATAAAACTGTAACAGAGCTGTGTCTGTACATTTTTTTTATTGCATATAGTGGCAGACGAGCGACGGCCCATCTGATGGTAAATGGTAACCGTCACTAATGGACTCAACTATACCGAAAGTATTGTCAAGACGCTACTCACCATATATAACCCGTCACCTGAGATATAACCCGTGGCCCGCCAATATAGGCGGCGAGACGGCACACAGTAGGTTTATTTAGTCTGTGATGGCCCCACACTACCCTGTTCGTTGCCCCGAACCACGGGGTGTGCGGTTAGGTACATTTTTTCCCGACAACAAAAAAAAAGGGTTGGATACCTATGGGAGTATTCGCTTGTTATCGGTTTAAAAGACAAGGCCAGTTTAAATAGTAATATATACCTATTTAATATAATATTTAATTTATTAAATACCCATACAGTCTGACCTTTCGAAAATTGCTTCCCCTTAACTAAACAGGCTACATGCTCGCCCCTGCCGCTTTGTGACCGCACAGATTTATCGAGCCCTTGTATAAGATATATGTCACAATATTAAGAAGAGCGGATGATAATCGCTCATGACGTCTGAATTATTTTCATCTATAATATCTGTCTAATAACTCGAGCAATTGTAGTATAAATGAAATACATTTATACTACAATACTACTACTACTGGTACTATTCGGAAACGGCTTGAACGATTTAGATTAAATTTTGCTTTTAAGGATTTTAATTTATTTTAAAGTTTTGCTATGCTATGATTATTATTATATTTCCTGATACGAAACACCATTTATATTATACAGAAACATTTTATTTTATTACTCAAAGCGACCCGTTCCGGCTTCGCACAGGTAGACATTTATTTTTAAACATTTTGGGTTAAACGTAGAGTAAATGTATCTTTATGCAAGACATCTATTTATAAATATAGCCTATGTCATTTTATACATACACAAATATAATCTTTCCTCTTTATAATATTAGTTTGTACCGGCGTTACTATTGTATATTTTAACATGAAAAAGTAGTTATTGTGACATAACTGTTATAGTTAGACGTATAATATGGGGGGGACTTTTTTGTAGGCAATGATATCCTCCATAGAACTGTAGTACATGACTTTGCTCTATTTTCAATAATTTCCGCAGCATACGCGATATAAGAATTTTTTTTTTGGTATTTTTTTCGCAGATTTCATACGGATCCCTTACGGAACTTTTCTGAAAATATTATATCACATATGTTCATCAGAGAATGTAGAATTCTGATGGTGAAAGAATTTTTCAAATCGGTCAAGTAGTTTTGGAGCCTATTAAATCCAAACAAACAATCAAATCTTTCCTCTTTATAATATTAGTATAGAATTATAGATAATCATCTTCCTAGCCTTATCCCAAACCTTTTTCTTTTTTGTTGGTCTTAAAAACTGGTATACAATTTATCTCGTTACTACATCAGTAATCAGATATATAACTAATTAACATTTTTAGGTTACCATTGTAAGATGTTTTGCTGTATTATACCTATTGGTACTAATAATGGAATAATCCAAACTAGAACTTGGTCATGTTTAAATTATGGCCGCGGCCAAAGGCTGGGTATGTTTATAAAACAATACGAACCTAACATAAATAAAATATCAATATGTTAAATCGATTAAAACTTCTTCAAATATAAAGTCGATTGTTATGTGAAATCGAATCGATAACGCATTAGGACATGACGTACTGAATAGTACCGGAGCTGTCAAAATAAATGGTTGGACAGACTATAACTGTCACTAAAATATTGGTCCAATCCTAATTGACTTCCCTCCTCTGGTTAGTAACGAGTACCACTGAAGGAATGTTATATGGTTCCGGTGGCCCGCCAATAAAGGCGGAGAGATGGCACGCGGCGGGTTTCTTTAGTGGGTGAGGGCCCCACTCTACCCTGTTCGTTGGCCCGAATGACGGGGTGTGCGGTTAGGTATTTTTTTTACTCATAAACAAAAAAATGTTTTGGTAACCTAACATATTACTTATAAGCCCTTTGAAGTTTACAAATTTTATTTAAATTTAACTAATACAGTAGCATAAAAAAATCCCCGCTGTCGCTTATCGCTCCGCCTCCCACTAAAGCCATACCCCAATTAGAAGTGTCCACTATGCTTCTAGGTTTTTTACCCTGTATCATTTATCATAGTAAGTTATTTATCTATTTGGGACCCAACAGGTATTTGTTGTGAGTCATTTTTTTGGGACACCCGTGCGCTCGAGAATTTTTGACCCCAAGAATTTAAATGTACAGAGGTTTTTGAATATATACTAATAATGAAGTAGGTTAGTCAGTGATAAGGACAGCCTACATAGTCGAATTCGATTCCCATTTGTATCACTTTGTTTGACTGTGACAAAAGGGGGTGATATATATCCATCCATCCATCCATCAGCCTTTTAACGTCCACTGCTGGACATAGGCCTTCCCAAAGGGCGGATAATGCCGTAATCGCCACGCTTGGCAGGCGGGTTGGCGATCGCAGTGGATGTTGTTAATACTCGAGGGAGTGCTTGCTGCTGCCCACTCCTCCGGTATTCCCTCAGTCGGCTCTTACGACTCCCGTGGGTAGAGAGGGGTGGAACAATTCTAAAGCCGGCCTCACACGCCACGGCATATATATATATTTTTTAAATATTAACAACCTTTTGTTTTTGTAACAAGTAGTTCGGGGCAACGAACAGGGTAGTGTGGGGCCCTCACCCACTAAAGAAACCCGCCGTGTGCCGTCTCTCCGCCTTTATTGCGGGCCACTGGAACTATGTTACATTACTTCCCTGCGCTATGGAATAATATTTGTATCGTGGGGGACTTAACAAACATACAATTTAACAGATACAAAGTACACCCAGACACAGAACAACCATTTGTGGATCACACAAAGAGTTGCCCTGTGTGGGAATCGAACCCACAACACTCCGGAGGTCGATATATAAACCACTACACCAAGTGATTAATATTAACGTACGGAACTATTCATAAAAAAATTTTAAAGCACTCTTATCTTATGAGTTTTTTCAACAAAAGATTGGGACACGACAGTTTATGATACGACTTTTGTTTAAAGATAGTCGTCTTTTTCTGTTACAAGTATATAATCTGTCGCTTCAAGTAGTGATGACTTAACTATTCACATACAAAAAAAAAAATGCTTACTTACCTGTGGTCAGGAATTCAGGAAATGGAGTCACATCCGTAAGTCGAATTTAACGATACGCTGCAACTTTAAACAAATTGTATTTAACAAATTTATAATTTTGATCGGCAAGTTTAAGTGAGTTTGGGCTTGCATGATTCGTCTTGACGAGTAATTTGTCTTTAGATGGTATCCAGGGTCTGACGATGGAGCTGGAAGGTGGCCACAGTAACTCTCATAATGAAACGACGCAACCCCATCGAGTTTGGATGTTTGATTCGCCTTGATGAGTACTTTGTCGTTAGATGAAACAAAAATAACAACTGTTTATTTATAGTTATAAGTTTTCATTTCTCTTGGTAGTCCTCATGACTGCTTTGTTTTCTTATTGCATGTCGTGGCAGACTAGCCACGGCACACCTGATGGTAAATGGTAACCGTCGCTCATGGACTCAACTATACCGAGAGTAAAAGCCGCTGCTCACCATTTGATTTCACAGATATGTAATGAAAGAATAAAAACGGATAGGATGTGGATAGGTAGGATACTAAGGAGAGGATAAGGAGGGTGTTTGGGCCTCCGGCGCTCTCACTCACTATACGAAACACAATGGTAGGCGTAACTGCCGTTGTTACACACTGATCTATTGTGAGAGGGTGGTACTTCCCCGATCGAGCCGGCCGGATAAGCAAGGCTCTACCACTAGATGGATGGATGGAAGGCATACGTCACCCGAGACGGTATGAAAAAAATGTGTTATGGAAATTGATAGTCACGAGTGAACGTCACAATATTTGTTAGAGCATCTGGAATGATAATCCAGAAGACGTGGGTTCAAACTCATGGCTATCAACTTCTATTTCACATATTTATATATATTTTTAGCATTTGACATGCTTAGCACCATACATTAAACACAAAGTGAAAAATGTGAAATCGAAAATAACAGTCACGAGCAGGATTTGAACCTGCACCTCCTGGATACCGTCCAGATGCTTTGCCAATTCAGCCATCGTGACTATTGCTCCTGACTGCTAATTTCGATAACACGTTCATACTTAAGTATAAGTAGACGTTAACGTCTTTGGGTGATGCCTGCGCCATCTGTCGGAAGTAGTGATGTAACGAATATTCGCATTCGCATTCGCGAATATTCGCCTGTTTTCAACAATTCGCATTCGCATTCGTATTCGCATGAAACGATGCGAATGTTCTGTGAATATATTTAGTCCATTGAAAAGTTACATTTAGGGTTGCGTTTTTTAGAGTTCGCAATTTTATTTTGTTGATGTGTAGGGGGGGTTCGTATAAGCGTAAGTTCAAGTTTGTGGGGTTGCTACCCTTGTCCCCCGGCTGCCATCCTGGAAAAAGGGGTGCAAAAGGTTTTCGAGCTGTATCTCGTAAACTAGCAATTATACAGAAAATTCTGTAAAACATTATTTGTAGCAAATTAAATTGTCTACTTCTTTACTTTATAATTTTTTATCCTAAAATCGAAAACAATAAAGTTATAAACAAAAATAACTGAAAATTTTCTTTTGGCTGTTATAACCTTTTTCCTAGTCTATTTACAATAAAATCACATTAGAGCAATATTATAGAGGGTTTTTCAACGAATAATTTTCACTATAAATTTGTTTAATTTCATTAATTTATCTGGGTTTTACAGCGCTCCGAAGTTGACGGAGAGTTTCTTGAATACTCGTAAGAATACGATAAAAACGAACCATTAGGCTTAGTTTTGTATTAGCTCCGCATTCAGGTCACACAAAGACCCTTCAGCCCAGCCTCCTCATCAAGGTGGTCGAGGGCCTATTCCCACGACGAAGGCGGAGCACACACCTTCGGTCATGGCACCGCCAGGTAGCGATCGGGAGGCCGACCTCAGTGTACCGCCCGTCACCACGTTGGAAAGGGGGGTGGCTGTTTCGCGGTTTCGTTCCAAGTACACCGCCCCCGGCTCAGATGGGATAGCCGCCCGGGTGCTGGCCCTGGCTCTGGACCACCTGGAGCCCCGCCTCAGGGGACTGTTTGACGCGTGCCTAGGGTCCGGACGGTTCCCAGACTGCTGAAAGGAGGGGAGGCTGGTAGTCCTGCCGAAGCCGGGTTGAATGCCGGATTTAGTCAGGGCCTTTAGACCCATCGTGCTGCTAGATGAGGCGGGTAAGCTGCTGGAGAGGTTCCTCGCTGCTCGCATCGTCAAGCACCTGCGCGATGTCGGACCGGACTTGTCAGACGCCCAGTTCAGTTTTCGAGCTGGTAGTTCGACGGTCGGCGCGATCATGCGCCTGAGGGCAACGGCCGCGGTGGTCGTCGCTGGCTGGCTGGCTGGTGGAGTGCTGTTGGCGGTGTCGTTTAACATCGCCAACGCATTCAATAGTCTGCCATTCAGCTGCATCAGGGAGGTGCTCCGGTATCACGGGATGCCTGCATATCTAAGGCGGCTAAAGGCAGACTATCTTAAGGGCTGCAGCGTTCTCTATGAGAGCCGCATAGGAGACGTTGTGAGGAGACCCATGTCGTGCGGTGTCCCACAGGGTTCGGTTCTAGGGCCACTCCTGTGGGATATCGGTTACGACTAGGTGCTACGCTGTCAGCTCCCACCCGGGCTGGCGGTCATCTTCTATGCGGATAACACGCTGGTCGTGGCCCGGGGCGGAAACTTCGAGAAAGCGGCGTTCCTGACCACCTTAGGGATCTCGGAGGTGGTCAGGAAGATCGGGGCGCTCGGGCTTAGGGTAGCCCTGGATAAGTCGGAGGCCTTACTTTTCCATGGGCCCCGACGTCGGCCACCTGCTGGCGCTTCGATCATGGTGGATGGGGTCCAAATTGAGGTGACGGCCCAGATCAAGTATCTGGGCCTGGTGCTGGAAGGGCGGTGGCGCCCCGAGGCTCGCACGGCTCATGCCAAATATAGGCGGACCAAACAGTGCGTGCTGACGGCTTTACGAAGGGGTGGTTCGGTCGATGGCGTTGTACGCGCACCTGTGTGGGCGGAGAACAACAAATATTTTTGAATGAACTCAATCCGACTAACTTCATTCAATCCACTTGTCAAAATGAACCTCGGCTATATTCGGTTTAAATATGGGTGACTGACAGTGACACTAGATGTGAAACCCGTATGATATTTTGCGCGCGCTTATTTGAAAATCAACATTCGCATTCGCGAATGTTGGAGGAAAATATTCGCATCCGCATTCGCATTCGCGAATGCTTATAAACTAACATTCGTTACATCGCTGGTCGGAAGTATGTAAAATAAATATTTTCGATTTCACATTTTTCACTTTGTGTTTAATGTATGTTGCTAAGCATGTCAAATGCTAAAAATATATATAAATATTTATATTGTTTGTGTCATTATTAGGTAAAAATCTTAATTGTAAAATTAAGTTTGCCTGGTCGGTATAATGTATGAAAATACTTACGACAGACACAGGCGTCACCCAAAGACGTTAAGTATGAATGTGTTATCGAAATTAGCAGTCAGGAGCAATTGTCACGATGGCTGAATTGGCAAAGCATCTGGACGGTATCCAGAAGATGCAGGTTCAAATCCTGCTCGTGACTGTTATTTTCGATTTCACATTTTTCACCTTGTGTTTAATGTTATTCTATTTCACATTTTCGCAATTTGTGTTCTGGTAAATTATTGTAGATTTGGCCACTCAATGATTTCTTGAAATGGTGGATGACCACACCAATTCTAAAATGTAGCCACGACATATAAAAAATTTGTAATTTTATAAAACATTTAGTTACTTAAAATAAGGATACCGTCCTCCACATTCCATAAATTCCTATCCAATGTTTCATCTCTCGGACTCGAACCCCGATCTTTAATCATTAACACAACAAAAAATTCAAAAGGAGCCCTACAGATTCTTATCTCGTCTTGTCTAACCATCTAAACGCGTCTTTTATAACAAAAAAAAACAAGAACCTCATTCGGTGTATGTCCGTATGTCTGCGCCGACTTTATGCAAAAACTACTAAATATATTTTGATGTTTTGTTTTATATTTTACTAGCTGCTTCTCGCGACTGTCTGCATGGACCTCAGAATTGAGTTATGATACATTAATTATCTTTACGCAAAAATAGCTATGCTACAGGAACTTCAAATTGTACGGCATTAAAATTCTATGTGTACTCCAGGTAATAAACTTTCTGTGTGTCAAATATCATCCGAATCTGTTCAGCCATTTTGCGTGATCGAATAACAAACATTCAAACTTTCACATTTATAATATTAAACACACACACAGTTTCATGCCTATATCCGAAAGGGGTAGGCAGAAGTGTATTACACACCCACGGTTCGCGAACTATGTTGAAGTCCAACGTAGAGGGTTGTAATATTGTCGTCTACCGGGCACATTTATAAATTCCGGGCTGCTACTGTCAATTTTTCTTTTTATGAAAAAAGCTCGTCCGTGTGGTGACGGACTAAGAATACAAGTGTCATCACCCCATTCTTTCTCACGGGTGTCATAATATAAGGCAACTAAGGGAAGTAAGCAATTATCATCAATTGCATGACTGGTGGTAGGGCTGGGTACCAAGTGGGAGTACTCACTTGGTAGCGGGCCCGAGCGGGTTGGTACCACCATCTCCCGTGTGACCGGCCATAAAGCACATCGTTGCGTTTTGGCTGTAGCAGGAGACAGCCGTTTACTCTTTCATTTCATATCGGTGAAATGAAATGGTGATCAGAGGCTTGACAATACTCTCGGTATTGTTGAGTCCATGAGTGACGGTTACCATTTATCATCAGATGGGCCGTGGCACGTCTGCTACAACATGCAATAAAAAAAAACGTCAATAACACTACCCAACCCGGGGACCGAACCAGAGACTTCATGATCAGCAGCTGCTCATGCTATCGCTCTACCAACGAGGCAGTTATAATATTATATTAGGTGGCATTTTATTCAATATCCTTTTACAATTGTAAGTAGAGTTCTACCATCCACAGTAAAGGAGAAATACTTTGGAAAATCCAAAAGTGCGCCTCTTAATAATTATTTTTCACAATAAAATTATTTTTTTGATAAGTAACTAATAATGTATTGGTCTTACTAAGTAGTTTTCAATAAATCACATAGATAGCGCTAATTTCAAAAAGTACCTTCTCATGTCTTATACGCCATCTAGCGCTAATTTTAAGAAGTACTTCTACATTGGTCTATAGCAATAGTTCGCGTGAAATAAGGATATCACTGATTTTAGTGTCGCGTCAAGCGTAAATATTCACAATTTTTGATGTGAAACATCTAATGCGGAGGGAGAGTAAAATCGGCTGTTAGCGTGGCGACGCTTTTATTTTACTTGTCCCGTTTAAATATTGTAAGTTAAATTTGACACACCTCGCGGTTTCCGATTGAGCTGAAATTTTACACGCATCTGTATATTGCGTGACAATGCAATATTATGATGACATGGAGCTGATCTGATGATGGAGCTGGAAGGTGGACATAGGAACTCTATAATGAAACGGCGCAACCCCATCGAATTTGGGCTCGTACGACTCGTCTTGACAAGTACTTTGCCTTTAGATGGTATCCAAGAGCTGATGGTGAAGCTGGAAGGTGGCCACAGTAACTCTATAATGAAACGACGCAACACCATCGAGTTTGGAATCGTTTGATTCGTTTTAAAGATTACTTTGTCTTTAGATGGTATCCAGGGTCTGAAGATGGAGCTGGAAGGTGGTCACAGTAACTCTGTAATGAAACGACACAACCCCATCGAGTTTGGAATTTGTGTGTGTATATATTATTTTACAAGTGCAATATATGGTAAAAAAATATCTCTAACATTTTAAGTTTGGAAAATCAGTTGTTCCCACCTCAACGCTTCGCTTATGAGGTGTGCAATAAGGGGGTGAAAATGTACAGTAAATAATATAATGACTCATACATCCATTCGCCAGTCTTATGTCGTCAACGCACGATCCTATGCAGCCTTTTTTTTGTTAAGGCGGGAAAAAATGTTCCTAACCGCACACCCCGCCGTTCGGTGCAATGAACAGCAGCTGCATATACATAAAGCAACCCTACTCATCAATCAACAAAGTGAACCGCGATTCATTGACGTAATTACATTTGGCAATTATAAGAAAAAAATAAACTTTTATTATACGCTGTAGCTGTGATGTATATTGATGATAATTTTAATGAATACTTCGCTAATAAATCATTATCAACCCATACTGTTACTACAGCTGGGCAAAAATGTCTTGTTGCAATATTTTTTTACTAATTTAGATTTTTTGTCTGTGTGGTGAAGGCCTAATACAAATGTCACCAACCCATTCTTTCCCACGGGTGTCGTACTAAGGGAAGTAAGCAATTATCACCCATTGTATTACTGGTGGGTACCAAGTGGGAGTACTCACTTGCTATCGGGCCCGAGCGTATCGTACCACCATCTCCTGTGTTACCGGCCATGACACGTCGGTGTGTTTTGGGTGTAGCAGTAGCTGATATATATCCTCGAAATGAAATGGTTAGCAGCGGCTTGACAATACTCTTGATATAGTTGAGTCCATAAGCGACGGTTTCCATTTACCATCAGGTGAGCTATGGCTCGTCTGCCACCATATGCAGTAAAAATAAAAATAATTTTAAATCATAACTGTATTGTCTTCTAGATGACGTTATATTTAATTTCGAGTTGTGTTACTTAAACCAGCGGATATTTAAGAAGATGCTAACGATAACTAGTACAGTAGCTTAAACGCTACGCTGGAATAGATCAGAACAGATCATCATACATGTATATATGTATATATACACATGCTGAAATCACAACTGTCTTTCGTAGTCGGGTAAAATGTAGCTTGGAATGCCAATCCTAAACTCAGCTCGTTGATGTCTTTTCTATGGATCGTACAAGTTTTTAAACATCTCTCATAAGAACTCTTTATAGATACCTGTAAGTACGAAAATAACATAGAATCGCGACTGTATTCCCCGAAGGAATAGGCAGAGGTGTATTACAATACCCACGATTCACGTAATAGGGGGCACATTTCCAAACACCGGGCGACTCCTGAGAATTTTTCTTTTTACGAAAAACCTCTATTACATAGCCCGACGGGATCGAACCCGAGACCTCATGATCAGCAGTCACTTACACTATCGCTGCACCAAGTTATGTTCCAAGTTATAACTAATATGTATTATGTGCATTACCGGGCTTCAGAGATTATGTATGCAACATTTCATGATGATTGGTCCAACAGTCATTTTTTTTTTTAAAGTACGCGCGTGGCAATCAATCATGTGGATCTGATGGTAAGCGGCTATAGATGCTAACAATACCACTAGCGCTTCGTTAACCAAGGAAAGGTATAGGGGGTGGAGAGGAAAAAGAAGAGGTCGGGCTTACAGCGTAAAAGCGTAGCAAATAAACAAAAAATAAACTCACTTTTTTAATATTACTAGCTTTTGCCCGCGGCTCCACTAATCTGTTCTTTAAATATATAAACATTCTAAAAATAACATTATTTTGCATTCATTGAAGCTTATATTAAAAAAAAAAACATTTTTTTTCTCAAATTATTATTATAAAGTTGTATTAGAGCTGTGCCTGTACATTTAAGATATTTGAGAAAAAAATACTGTATTAGGTTATACAGGCATGTCTGAACAAAAAACAATTACTTTAGATTTTTTGTCTATTTGTTCGTTTACGCATCACGCAAAAACTACTGGGCGGATTTAAACACTTTTATTTGATAGCTCTTAATTAGACTTAAAAACTGGTATAAATTTTATCCCGCTACTATATTGGGAACCTAAGATATAACATAAAAACTAGCTTTTGGCTGCGCCAGAGCCGCGGGCAAAGACTAGTAGCTCATAATTGTAAAGATACAGATAATAACGATAGAAACAAGGTTTTAAATTAGAATTTTCTTGTTCTTTTACAATCTATAGTAAGCTGGTTCACTTCAATAAATAGATTTTAAGTCATTCTATACTTAAATATGACCCGTGACGAAAACAACCGTTTCCAATAAAACACTAATCAATAAACATCGCCTAATAATATACTATTAGTCTTACTAATTACCATCCCCAATAACCACTAATAAACATACAACCCTTCCCTTAAATTTAAAAACAAACAAAAAAACAATAACTTTTAATATCCTACTCAATGGATCCACAACAGGGGCATAACTCACGGCTGTAAAGATCTATAGATCATATAGATCTTTCAAAGAAATTAAAAAACAACCATCCACTTATTCTACCATAATGCATGCCATTATCGCTATCACTTTCCCACTTGATGTTTACTTCAAGTGTGAAAGAGATGTATATATGTCTTTATTCACGCTGCTAAAAGTTGTCGTTCTCAGTTTGAAATGAGACGCTGTGGTGTAAAGACGCGTCGGCTATTTAAACTAACATTTTTTTCGATTGTCAATTGACGTTTTTTAAATTGTGATTCCAATTGTGTTTGTGAGTGCAGTGGACATTTGGTGCGGAAAAATAAAGTATCGGAATAAATATACTATATTTCGAGGTTGGTATTTTGTTTGTAACAGTGAATTGTTTTCTAAAATCCGGTGTCATAAGCTCGTTAGTCATTGCTCATAGGTTTCTGGGTTAATACAGGGTTACCATAAATTAGACGTTTTTTTTTCACGGCGAGGTGACTTTTATGACGAAAATAAATTTGTTGTCTGTGACATGTTTCGCAATAAAAACATATTATGAATGCCTCTAAATAAATTTTATGGTTTTTTTTCGTATTTTACTGCGTGTATTTCGGATATTCTCATGTGGTCGTAGATCCTGTGGTCCGAAATTATGATAGTACTATTTATGTGCAAGTTAGACTCGTTTACATTGAACTTGATTCTGCCTTAATTATTGATTAACTTCAGAGTATAAATACATCACTCTATAAAAAAACATATAAATATAGTATCACGTCTGTATTCCCCGAAGGGGTAGGCAGAGGTGTATTACACACCCACGGTTCGTCAGCTATATTTAAGTTCCACGTAATAGGCGAGCCTATCGAACCCGAGACTTCATGATCAGCAGTCACTTACACTACCGCTGCAACACTGAGTACTCTAAGGCACTTTAATTATCTCGTGTAAAAAACAGTTACCTCACGGGAACCTTTCATTTTTCTGGGATAAATAAAGCACTTTCTAGGTCCCAGACTGTATGTAGAATTTCACGATGATTGGTTCACAGTTATGGCGTAAAGAACAAGCAAATAAATAATCAAACTCACTATCGCATTTTTTTTTTGGCCGTTTGGGGCCGGCTTTAGAATTGTCCCACCCCTCTCTACCCACGGGAGTCGTAAGAGCCGACTGAGGGATACCAGGGGAGTGGGCAGCAGCACTCCCTCGAGTATTAACAACATCCACTGCGATAGCCAACCCGCCTGCCAAGCGTGGCGATTACGGCATTATTCCCCATGACCGCTCGTTGTGGCGTTCTCTTGGGGAGGCCTATGTCCTGTAGTGGACGTTGAAAGGCTGATGGATGGCTTTTCACTCTGTCTCTGTGGTGCAGTGGTAGTGTGAACGACTGCTGATCAAGAGGTCTTGGGCTCGATCCCCGGGTCGGGCATTTGTTATTCAGCTTGTAAAAGAAAAATTCTCAGTAGTAGCTCGGAATGTGGAAATGTGTCCAGTAGACGGCAAACTGGTGGTAGGGCTGGGTACCAAGTGGGAGTACTCACTTGATACCGGGCCCGAGCGGGTGGGTACCACCATCTCCCGTGTGACTGGCCATGAAGCACATCGTTGCGTTTTGGCTGTAGCAGGAGGTAGCCGTTTATTCTTTCATTTCATATCGGTGAAATGAAATGGTGAGCAGCGGCTTAACAATATTCTCAGTATAGTTGAGTCCATGAGCGACGGTTACCATTTACCATCAGATGGGCCGTGGCACATCTGCCACTACAGGCAATAAAAAAAAAAATAGCCTCGCCTCCTATTACGAGAGAAACGTGGGTGTGTAATACACCTCTGCCTACCCCTTCGGGATATACAGGCGTTATGCTATGTATTATTAAGGATGCGTACGTTTTGCGCTTACACGCCGAAACTGCTCAACCGAGCAATATCAAATTCAGCATACTTATTGTCCAGAGCTCAGAATTACAACATAAGCTACTATAAGCTATATATATCTCGACAAAATTGATAGTTCATGTGAGATATAATTTTTTTTCAAATTACAAAAATGTGAATTTTGAAATGATATCACATAGCATCACGCCTGTATTCCCCGAAGGGGTAGGTAGAGGTGTATTACACACCCACGACTCGCCGGCTATGTTTAAGTCCCACGTAATAGTGGGCGAGCCTATTGACGTCCACCGGGCACATTTCCAAACTCCGGGCTGCTACTGAGGTTTTCTCTTTTTAGAAAAAAGCTCAATGACATTTGCCCGACTCGGGGATCGAACCCGAGACCTCATGATTAGCAGTCGCGTACACTACCGCTACACCACCGAGGCAGTTAAATATCGCTGGTGGGATTTGAACCCACGTCATCTCATATTCATTCAGAGCTGATACCTAAACCTTAAGAAATACATCAAAGCCAGCCCACAAATGTTATCAGCTCCAGTGGTCCACCAATACAAGTGAAACCGCGATGGAAAAATTACTGTATTAGATCGATTTTTTGTCTGTTTATCTGTTTGTTCATTCGCGCATCATGTAAAACTACTGAACAGATTTTTAAGTATTTTTTATTTGATAGCTCTTGATTAGACTTAAAAACTGATATACATTTTATAGCCGTGTGGGGCCGGCTTTAGAATTGTATTACCCCTCTCCACCCATGAGAGTCGTAAGAGCCGACAGAGGGAATACCGGGGGAGTGAGCAGCAGCGCTCCCTCAAATATTAACAACATCCACTGCGATCGCCAACCCGCCTGCCAAGCGTGGCGATTACGACACTATCCCCCATTTCTTGGGGAGGCCTATGTCCATCAGTGGACGTCGAAAGGTTGATGGATGGATACATTTTATCCCGCTACTATATCGGGATTCTGAGATATAACCTAAAAAGTAGCTTATGGCTGCGGCGGAGCTGCTGGCAAAGGCTAATCATAACTATTAATGTCGAAATAGGCGTCGTTAGAATGGGTTTGTACGGGTTGTCTAAACATCGAGATGGTCGTTTCAATTAATAACAGGTTAATTGATTCTTCCGTGTTATTTGAATGAGGTGATGACACTATTATTAGAGCATCACCGTATTGATTTGTATGTAACAGTTTTATTATCACAATCTAACATTTTATGGTGAACATAAATACATTTGTATTTATGAGAATAAGATTTACAACGAAATCAAATTCGCGAATTTAATAGTACATTGTTACCCTAGGGATGAAAGCAACTAGAGGAGGGCTCCAATAGTTCGAGGGACTAAATAAGTCTTTATCTCTAGGTAAACACTGTGCTTTTAATTACGAATACGAGGAAACTAAAAATAAAAATCACGAATTAGCTAAAGAAAAAAAGTGAGACTTTAAAAAAATTAATTTGGATTCGCTGTTTTCCCGCCGATTATGTTTTTTTTCTGTTGCCTGTCAGCTATTCAGCCATTTTTTTTCATTTTAATCATTGAAAAAATATAAATCTTCGTTATTTTAAAGATATAGTTGCAACTATATTAAAATAAAGTCATATAAAAAACAAATTCTTTAATAAATATGTACTTAGCTTTATGTTATTTCAATTTTACATCGCGCTGTAATTGACTGGCTGTACAGAAAATAGAACTGTTTTTTTTTATAATTAATCAGCTGTTAGTTGAAAGTAATTCTCCCAAGGGCTGAAAAGTATTACTTTCAACCCGCTCCTCAGGCAACTTCAGGCCTACTTTCAGAGTATGAGTAATGAAAAAGACCTTTTTGAGGTATTTACTGTTGTCACATTAGCGGTGAGTCTTCGTTCAGGATAAGTGCTTTAGGTCTAAGTATAACACGGCACTCTAAACGATGGACTCTACCCGTTTTTTTCAAACTACGCGGGTGGCAAACTAGCAACATCATAGGTTTGCTCACGACGTTTCTCTTGACAACGATTTTATGGTAGTTTATAAAATACTGAACATAGCATAGCATCACGCCTGTACTCCCCGAAGGGGTAGGCAGAGGTGTATTATACACCCACGGTTCGCCAGCTATGTTTAGGTCCCACATAATAGGGCCTATTGCCGTCTACCGGGCACATTTTCAAATTCCGGGCTGCTACTGAGAATTTTTCTTTTTAGGAAAAAGCTCGATAACACTGCCCAACCCGGGTGAACAAATCCCACGATTTGAGTACTTTTTTTCAACCCTTCTAATGTCTCAATATTATTCATTTGTGTCCAGTCACGGTGAGAAAAACCGAAGCTGTAGTCTGCCACTCTGGTCCAATGCGGGTTGGCAGACTTCACAAGCCGTCGAGAAAATCTCTCAGGCATGCAGGTTTTCTCACGATTGTTCCAGTGGCCCGCCAATAAAGGCGGAGAGACAGCACACGGCAGGTTTATTTAGTGGGTGAGGGCCCCACACTACCTTGTTCGTTGCCCCGAACGATGGGGTGTGCGGTTAAAAACATTTTTTCCCGCTTTAACAAAAAAAAAGAAAGGTTTTCTTACGATGTTGATGAAGAAATCACCAAGCAGTGATTTTTGGTATAAACTTAGTAGTAAAGGTTATTATACAATTTCGGATTATTTGGAAGATAAAACAAAATGGGCTTGAACTGCTTCTCATTATAAAACACTGTTTTAAATAAGCTTGTTCGCCTTCAATGTAGTATAAAAAAAATGAATATGTGGGATTGCACAAAAGAAATACACATACATTTTTTTGGTTTCTAATTTCTGGAATATATGTATATGTGCTTTCATGTCGATCGGTTGAGTAATTAGGGCGTAAAAGGATAACAGACAAATTAACTTTCGAATTTATAACATTAGTTAGGCTGTACTCAGCTGTCAGAGCAGAGAGCTTGTTCTCGATATAAAGTTGTGCAATTCACTGGAGAATGATGACTTATAGTTTAGGAATGTAGGCTTGTTATCTAAGTTAGTGTCAGTATTAGGCTATACCACCATGCTATGCGTGTGGTGACAGATTAAAAATATAAGTGTCACCACCCCCAAGTGTCATACGAAGCTCCACTGAAGTAATGTAACACAGTTCCATTGGCCCGCCTATATAGGTGGAGAGACGGCACACGGTAGGTTTCTTTAATTGGTGAGGGCCTTACACTAACCTGATCTTTGCCCCGAACGACGGGGTGTGCGGTTACGTAGGATTTTTCCCGCCATAACAAGAAAAAAAAAGATGGCATACGAGGCGACTAAAGAAAGTACAAATTATTTGTGAATGAGGAAATAGAGAACTATAGTGCGAGCGGGAATCGAACCTGCGTCCCTTCCAATCCGGGGAAGTGCTCTGAGCCGCCGAGCTACCGCACTGACCTTCGGCCATACCCAATCTCCTCATCACATTTGTCTTTACGACCAACGTAAAAATAACGTAGGTTCGATTCCCGCTCGCACTAAAGTTCTCTTTGTCCTCATTCACAGATAATTTGTACTTTAAAGTAGCTGAGCATGTCAAGTGCTAATACAGATCAAAATGACTAAAGAAAGTTATTTTTTTATACTACGCAGATGGCAAACAAGCATACGGCCCACTTGATGGTAAGTGGTTACCGTAGCCTATAGACGCTAGCCACACCAGAGGCTTCACTTGCGCGTCCCCATCTATAAGGAAAGGGGTGGTGAGGAAGGTTAAAAAACGTTTACATGCAAACTCAGGGTGTAGGTAGATATCGCTTGGTGTGACAAATTATGACAGGGTCAGTAAATAATATGATGTTCGCAGTCCCTCATGCATTTTTGCTTCGTACAGGGTTCTAGAATTCATGTTGTTATATTTATTGAAGATCGAAGTCACGTAATTTATAGACGGCCCTTTATGAACAGACGGACTTTCGAAATTATGTTTTTGAAGTGAATACTTCTTTAGAATCGTTGTGATTTGAAACTCGGTGAAATGAAAATGCGTTATGATAAAGAAACAAACACATAAATGTTTAGGATTACCAGTCAGTTGCCGAAAAGTCCATTAAAGTTATTTTTAATTAACTTTGATATAATGTATTTCTTTGTCTCATAAAGTATTCCTTGGTAGTTTATTTGAAACCTCAGTATCCGGCTTGCGTGATCAATACTTAAACCATATGACCACGGTGTACATAATATTAAGTTTGAAAAAGTGATATGCACTCAATAATAAACTAATATCTCTGTTTTGGTACTTGGTATTCCCATGACAGTTATAAAGTATTTTTCTCACCTACCCCCGAAGTGAATCATATACTTTTGTTATTTATGTTGCTATGGTGAGCTTCACAAGATCTTTTACCAAAGTTGTCCCATGAATTCCTACGGGATCCATTATATCGATGCAGTAAACAATATTTAAATGAATTTGAATGCTCCATTAAATTTAATTATTAAGAGGTCATTTTAAGCTTGGTAAAAAATAATAAACCTTACATTTATCCTAATACTCCTGATACTCTATATCCATCTCAATCTCTCGTAGGCTACTTTTCAGAAGTTTCATTTCTGCCGTGTGTGAATTGCACCCATATATGTTTTTTTGTTCAAATATTATTACTGCTCAATGAAGGAAAAGTGGATCCATCCATCAGCTATTAGACGTGCATTCGTGTACAACGCTACGACGAGCGCTCCTGTGCCACCTACATCCAGCGTCCAATAGGCATGATTGATACACACCCGCTCCTTTATCATTTGGGGATAAAGTTTTATCTTAAAAAAATACTACGTAAATATTGATAAGTTATAAACTCCTATAAAACTCAAGCGCTCTTTTTATACTACAAAAGATTGCAAGCAAGCATACCCATGAGGATAATCGTTGTTAAAGTCAAAGAAATTGATGGTAGAGTTGGTAAACTAGAACTCCAGCGCTCTCGCTCACCGAACGAAAAGCACCTATTTTTAAGTGGGAAGAATGTCCGCGCACCCCTTCGTCCAGGGCAACGAAATAACCGCGCACCCCGTCGTCCAGGGTTACGAAAACTATAGTGTGTAAATAAACATTGCCGTCTCTGACTGCAGAGAAACTATGCCATCAATTAGTACACTTAACGTGCTTCTCGTGGTACTTATCTTAACATATCTCGGTTAAAACTAGCATTAATTAACAATTTAAGCATAAAAATTAATTAGTAATCACTTTTATACATCATAAACTCGATATAATTAAGCGGGACTGATTATATCACAAATATCTGATAAGAGAAATAATTATGTTTAGATTTACAGGACCATGTGATATTAAAGATAACATCAGCCGTCTAAATTTATTTAGTGAGGGCACTGCTTTATTGGTCGAATAACAGGGTGTGCAGTTAAGTACATTTTATTCTAGTGGTTAGAGCCTTTTTAGAGGGATTCAAATGTACCTACACACCGCGCTGTCCGGGGAGACAACGTGGTAGTGTCCCCACACTCTCTCTCTCACCCACTAAAACCCGCCTAACATACTCCTACTTTGGCGGACCATTGGTACCGCATACATTCTCTTTAGTGGTCCGCGCGGCGGCTAGCCCCATCGGGCTCCCTCTATGAATGACGTCTCCGCGCACCTGGGAGTGGTTATAATAGCCTTGCTTATCCCAGAATCAATGGACTGGCTCGATCGTAGAAGTATCCACAAAAGATTGCAGCAACGACGATTCCAAAACTCCAATTCACATTTGTTTTTGATGTCACAGGTTCGAATCCTGCTTGCAGTAAAGTTCCCTTTTAATACTTTCATAAACAATTTGTTCTTTAAAGTAGCTGAGCATGTCAAGTGCTAAAATACAGGTAAAAAAAGCTAGTTTATAGGTTATATCTTAGATTCCCGATATGGAATTCAGATAAAATAGATACCAGTTTTTAAGTATAATCAAGAGCTATATAACAAAAAAGTTTCATATAAACAGAAAATATTTCAATTCACCGGATGACAAACTCTGGACATCACGACGTAATAACCAATCGGTCACAGAAGATTATTTCAATAATATCTGTATAGAAAAATGTGTTTTCGTGACCCGAACTCGAACCTTAAACCTTTGGGTCACGACCCTACACAATAGTAAGTCGTGCTATCTTCACAGCCCTTTTTAACGAGGTATTTTATACCAAAAAATAAAAGCCTTTAGTAATAGTTCTTTTTTTTACGAGTACATCATGAGGCTATTTTTAGTTCACGTAAGGTGTCTTGTAGAAACACAAATTTGTTTCTCAGACTCAATGCTTTTAGGGGTCTTTAAATCCCTACTATTTATTATAAGGCTGTAAATTTAAGATACTTTGGAAAATCCAAAAGTGCACGCCTCATAATCTTCATTTTTCACAATAAAATTGATTATTTGTTAGGTAACTAATAATGTATTGGTCTTACTAAGTAGTTTTCAATAAATCACATAGATAGCGCTAATTTCAAAAACTACTGTGGTTTTAATATCTTATACGCCATCTAGCGCTAATTTTAGGAAGTACTTCTATATTGTTCTATAGTTCTCTCGCTTCCTCAACATTCATAACTCTCTTCATACACGCTCGCTGGTTTCGGGGACTCCTGACTCCAACTTTCTTTAATAAATAACCGATTTGGTCTAGGTAGGTGAGTCTCGGTCTTCCCCTGTACCTACATCCTTTCACTTTTGTATTGTATATCTTCTCAACCAGTCTCTCGTCCGGCATTTTTTCCACATGTCCGAATCATCGGAGCATTCCCTTTCGCATCTTTACACAAATACCTAAAAATTTAACGTGAGGTTTTACTTAAAAACTAGCTTTTGTCTGTGATTGAGCCTAAAGTTAGTTTTCAAGTTATATAGCTTTGGTTCCCGATATAGTAGCAGAATAAAATGTTTACAAGTTTTGAAGTCTTATCGAGATTTCATCGTTCTATAATAAAAAAAGTTTCAACGAAATCCGTTCGGTAGTTTTTGCGTCATGTCCGAACAAACACATAGACATACAGACAAGGCTACTAAAGAAATACATTTTGTGTTCAGAAACGCCTAAATACGAGTATAATACATTCATTTTTTTCAAATATAAATAAATAAATAAATATTCACGGACATTTCACACAACGTCCTCTGGTCCCAAACTAAGTTTAAAGCTTGTGCTATGGGTACCAGATCACGGATATAATACATATATTACTTTTTGTTTGTAAATACATACATATAATATATAGAAAACACCCAGACGCAGTACAAATATCTGTGTTCACCACACAAATAATTGTCCTGAGTGGGAATCGAACCCACGACCTCGTGCAAGGAAGTCGGTTACACTACCGACTACGCCAAGAGGCCCGTAAAAATATTCTGAATGTACAGACATAGCTATGTTACAGCTTTATAAATAGCGTAGAAAATAATTTTAAAACGTCACTGTATATAATAAAATATTGCCATTTTAAGGAATCGGTTTCACATAAAAATCTAATAAGATTATATTGACAAACAGGTTTTTTTTTATGTATTTATATACTAGTTCAAACCTGCATGCCTCACAGATTTTCTTCACGGCTTGTGAAGTCTGCCAACCCGTACTGGGCCAGCGTGGTGGACTACGGCCTGAATCCCTCTCACTGAGAGGAGACACGTGCCTAAAAGTGGGTTTATTAGGTATACCACAAGTCTGTGCCCGCCGCTCCACCGCAGAAAGAAATATTTTTAGGTAATATCTCAGATTCCCAAGGTATAAAGCATAAGTATATTTCTTGCAAAATTGCATCAAAATCCGTTCTATAGTTTTTGCTGATATGCGAACAGGCAAACAGAGAAAAACTCTAATTGTATTGTGTTCAGTGATGTCTAAATAGCCCAATGCAGTACATTTTTTCGCAAAATATCGTAAACTAGTCTTTGCCCGCGGCTCCACCGCAGCTAAAACTTCGTTTTTAGGTTATATCTCAGGTTCCCAATATAGTAGCGGGATACCAGTTTTTAGGTACTCAAATCAAAATCCGTTCCGTAGTTTTTGCGTGATGTCCGAACAAACAAACGGACAAAAATGTATAAAAAGTTATTTATGTTCAGACACGCCTATATAGCCTAATACAGTAATTTTTCTCAAATATCTTAGAATAAATGTACAGAGATAGCTCTGTTACAGCTCTAAATACTCAGCCAATTTAACAGAATGTTATATACGAAAATACTGCGCCATCTGTCGGATGTATTTGCATACATTATCCCCATCAACCAGTTCCGAGCGACACCCAAGGCATTAAAAAGGAATGTGTTTTAAATTATTAGGCATGATAGCCCAGTTGGAATAGCCTCTGGAACGTTAATTCAGGAGACGCAGGTTCTAATCCTGTTCGTAGCTTTCATTTTCTAGTTCACATTTTCTGACCATGTATTCCGATAAAGAGGGTTTAGATATCAGCTGCAACAAACAAACCGACAGTAACTTTCCTATTTATATTAATCATTATTATTGATAGACTATATTTACATAAATATATAATTATTTTAAATGTGTTTGAATAAAATTTTATGTTGTTATTTGACTCCATAACTAGTAGTTGTAAAGGTTAAGTAACTATGAAAAGGTTAGTTAATAGATGGGTGATAATGAGGTATAGTTGGAGATTTACTGTACAAATAACTTTTAAACTAAGCTTAGGATAGTAGGCTTTCTCACATTATACTATTTGGCTTTAGCTGCATCCCCTAAGAAGGCATAAAAGGTACATATCCCCACACAGGACAATTCTTTGTGTAACTTACACAAATAGTTGTTCTGAATATGGGTGTACTTTGTCTCCCCCCGCGATACAACGATTATTCCTTAGTGCAGTCTTTAAACCACTGAAGTAGTGTCCAGTGGTCCACCAGCACAGGCGGAGAGACAGCACACGGCGGCTTGATTTACTGGGTGTGGTAATACTACCCTTTTTTTTTTGTTAAGGCGGGAATAAATGTTCCTAACCGCACACCCCGTCGTTCGAGGCAACGAACAGGGTAGTGTGGGGCCCTCAACCACTAAAGAAACCCGCCGTGTGCCGTCTCTCCGCCTTTGTTGGCGGGCCACTGGAACTATGTTACATTCCTTCGGTGGTAGGTAATACTACCCTGTGTATTGTTCCGGACGACGGGAAGTGCGGTTAGGTACATTATTTCCCACCACAAAAAAAAATAGCATAAATGTAGAAAGGCGGGTCGAATAGACAGTAAGATTAAAATCTTGTAAATATATCTCGTAACACGATATAAGTATTTATTTTATCTATTCGTTATGAAAAGCAGGTTCTTATTGAACAAATTTAGTTAATTCCACATTGATTTATGTAAAACTCGAAGGAAACTAACAGGCTTTATAAAAATGGACAAATTTGTGACGGCCGCCATGTTATTTATTGCTAGTGATGTGGCTGTTACGCCGAATGACGAACGCTGAAGCCAAGACAAATGTTATACGTTTTTACTTTATTTTTTATTAATACAATGACTTTCTTATAAATAACTTAATATTTAAAACACAAAGTGTGAAAATGTGAAATCGAAAATAACATAATTAACAATCTTGCAAAAACCAGTATTGGTTTTTACGTTATTAGAGTGTAGGTAGTCGGAGCTGGACCAATTTGGCAGGGACTTTTAGTGGCAGATAGCAGCTACATATGATTTGGAAGAATAATAATTACGTCTCTGCACAAAAAAAGAAGTAATAAAATTACATTGCATAAGGACAAAGTCGCGGGTAACATGTTAGACTTTATAAACATACCACAAATAAATAATCCATGTATCGCGTTTACCCAGATCCGGAGATACCATTTTGTGGATCGAACAAATTATTGTGCTATGAGGGAATTGAACACACAATAACCGGGTATACGTACGGGTATGAGACGACAGTACACTAAGCCACCTGTGGGCAAGTTAAAACATGAAGGTAAATAATTAAAAAAAATATTCGGCTTTTAAATCCTCACGATGGCCATGGCGCGTCACTAGCGATCACTCGCCCTCGAAGCAACCGGATTCGGGGACATTTAAATATTAAAATTCGGCCATTACTATAACTTTGAACTTTAAAATATATTGATAATAGATTCTAATTTAAGTATTCTAATACCACTTAAATATTTAAAATATGCTTTGTACTAGTTTGTGCCTGCGAATGTCTGCGTGGCCTTCCGCAACTATAAAATATTTGATGGATAAAAATATTACATACATATACATAGCATCACGCCTGTATCTGCCTGATAGGCAGAGGTGTATTACACACCCACGGCTCGCCAACTATGTTTAAGTCCCACGTAATAGGGGGCGAGCGTATTGCCGTCTACCGGGCACGTTTCCAAACTCCGGGCTGCTGCTGAAATTTTTTTTTTACGAAAAAGCTCAATAACACTGTCCGACCCGGGGATCGAACCCAGGACCTAATGGTAAGCTATTGTTCACACTACCGCTGCACCACAGAGCCATTATAAGTGGATAAAAAATTAACAAGGCTAGCAATAAGCACGATAGCGTATTGGATAAAAAAGATTTGTAAAGACAGTGGGTATGAGTTCGATAGACAGTCTGAGGTCTGGATCTCATTGTGCCATACGAGGTCTGGACCTCATACAGCATATATACGGAATTGGATTTGGAAAAATCTCGTAAATTAATAGTGATAGAGCCTTGCTTATTCCAGCACGAATGGGCCAGCTCGATCGGGGAAGTACCACCCTCTCACAAAAGACAGCGTTGTGTTTCGTATAATAGAGAGAGGACAGAGGACGCCAGAGGCCCAAACCCTCTCTCTATCCTCTCCTTAATATCTTTCCTATCCATCTCCTATCCCTTTCCCAAGAGATGGCGATGTGCGAGTAATGCCTCTGGTGTTGCTAGCGTCTATAATATATAGGCTACAGTAACCGCTTACCGTGAAGTGGGCCGTATGCTTGTTTGTCACCTACGTAGTATAAAAATACTTTGGAAAATCCAAAAGTGCACGCCTCATAATCTTCATTTTTCACAATAAAATTGATTATTTGATAAGTAACTAATAATGTATTGGTCACATATATAGCGCTAATTTCATGGTTTTCATGTGTTATACGCCATCTAGCGCTAATTTTAAGAAGTACTTCTATATTGGTCTATAGAAATTGTTCTCATACTTCTCACGAAATAAGGATAGCGCTGGTTTTAGTATCGAATCCAGCGTAAATATTCACTATTTTTTCTTTATTTAAATAACAATTAAACCACATCGAATCAGACCGTGAAAAGTAATAGGGCTCTATTCGTAGTTGTACTGAAGTTAATAAGAAAAAAGAAAGACTCGATTAGTAAAGTATTTCGTTTGTTATCGTGTTAACATATATTACCTACAACAAACGGACGTCCAAGACAGAACTTTTTTAAAACTAGTTTCACCCAAAGACGTTAAGTATGATGTGTTATCGAAATTAGCAGTCAGGAGCAATTGTCAGGATGGCTGAATTGGTAAAGCATCTGGACGGTATCCAGAAGATGCAGGTTCAAATCCTGCTCCTGACTGTTATTTTCGATTTCACATTTTTCACTTTGTGTTTAATGTATAGTGCTAAGCATGTCAAATGCTAAAAATATATATAAAAATATCTAAATATTTAAAGGGTTTGCGTCATTATTAGGTAAAATCTTAATTGTAAAATTAAGTTTACCTGGTCGGTATAATGTATGAAAATACGTCCGACAGATGGCGCAGGCGTCACCCAAAGACGTTAAGTATGATGTGTTATCGAAATTAGCAGTCAGGAGCAATTGTCAGGATGGCTGAATTGGTAAAGCATCTGGACGGTATCCAGAAGATGCAGGTTCAAATCCTGCTCCTGACTGTTATTTTCGATTTCACATTTTTCACTTTGTGTTTAATGTATAGTGCTAAGCATGTCAAATGCTAAAAATATATATAAAAATATCTAAATATTTAAAGGGTTTGCGTCATTATTAGGTAAAATCTTAATTGTAAAATTAAGTTTACCTGGTCGGTATAATGTATGAAAATACGTCCGACAGATGGCGCAGGCGTCACCCAAAGACGTTAAGTATGATGTGTTATCGAAATTAGCAGTCAGGAGCAATTGTCAGGATGGCTGAATTGGTAAAGCATCTGGACGGTATCCAGAAGATGCAGGTTCAAATCCTGCTCCTGACTGTTATTTTCGATTTCACATTTTTCACTTTGTTTTTAATGTATAGTGCTAAGCATGTCAAATGCTAAAAATATATATAAAAATATCTAAAAACTAGTTTAAATAACAAAAACGGCATAAAAATATCATGAGTGTCAAAAATAGGGTTTTTCTTGATATGTGTGTGTATATTGTTTTGCAAGAGGCGTGCAAAAGCGGTGGTGAATTGATGATGAGCGCTGGTTACTTACCATCAAGTGGACTAGAAGACCACTACAACTAATAAAAAAGTCTAATAGCCGAAAATTGATGTACATAATTTGATTCAATTAAAAACTTAACAATGAAATTGTTAGCGGTCCAACGTTCGGGTCCTGGCTCGACAAAACACGTAATTGTCCTAAGAAAGATGTTTCTTAGAACCGGGTCATGAGAGACAAAGAAATATTTCTGTCATTAGTACACCGCTAATATGTTTTTGCCGGCATATTGGTATGCGGCCGGGAATCGAACGCCTAACTATTCGGTAGTGTGTCCACATTTTCTTATGGTCTTGTGTATTTAAGATGAAAGCTGAGACTGTAAACGAATAAGAAAGTCTAGTGATGGACTAAAAATACTAGTGTCATCACCCCATTTTTTGGTGCGGATGTCGTACGTTAAATTCCCCCTTTTGCATTACTGGTGATAGGATTGTTGTAGGTGGAAGTGCCTTGAAAGTATTCTCAAAACAGGCCCAAGCTAGTTTTTAGGTTATATATGTATTAAGTTTCCAAAACATGGTAGCGAGATAAAAAGTTGACCAGTTATTAATATAGAATGGATATTTTAGGAGGAGAGACCACCACCCACCCACGGATTGTCAATCCCGGTTATCTTTGGATAAAATTACCTAAGATTGCCAATACGCACTCTCACAGATAGAGGAGAATATGATAATAGCAATGTAGCATGCACGTTAAAAACAAAAAACTCACCAACGCGACACAAACATGCGACGCGGCAGGACTCTCAGAACGTTGCAATATTCCGCAAAAATCCGAACATAAATTCGACACGTGTTTCATGTCTGAACGAGGCATCCTCAGGAACGCTCGGCAACAAATGAATGTGGACCAGTTGTTAATTCTAATTATTATAAAAGTTATTATCCAAAAAATAACTGGCTGACTGACCGCATTCGTAACGACGACGTAAGAGAGCGAATAGGTATGAAAGAGAGTATTGGTGTAAAGATGCGAAATGGAAAGCTCCGATGGTTCGGACATGTGGAAAGAATGCTGGACGAGCGACTGGTTAAGAAGATATAAAATGTAAAAGTGGAAGGATGTAGGTACAGAGGGAGACTGAGACTTACCTACCTAGACCAAATCGGTCATTTATTGAAGGACGGTGTAGTCAGGAGTCTCCGGAACCGGCGAGCGTGTATGAAGAGAATTATGAATGTAGAGGAAGCAAGAAATGTATGCAAGAATAGTGTCTTTTGGCACTCTGATCTCTCTGCCTACCCCGCAAGGGAAATGGCGTGATGATAAGTAGTAGTAGTAAACAAAAAATATCAAAAGCCGTCTAGTCGTTTTTGCGTGATGCATGAACAAACATACAATTCTAGGAAAAGAAATGTTTTATGCTTCAGAGACTCCTTAACAGTCTGTAGACATTTTTTCTCAAATATCCTAAATGTACGGACAACTCTGTGCTTTATAATAGTCTATAACAGTGTTATGTCTGGACACTTAAGATATTTGAGAAAAAAATTACTGTATTAGGCTGTATAGGCGTGTCTAAATACTAAACGATTTTTTTAAATTTTTTCTTTGTTTGTCTATTTGTTCGTTCGCGCATAACGCAAAAACCACTGAACGGTTTTTCATGCAACTTTATTTATTTGATAGCTCTTGATTAGACTTAACAACTGGTATACATTTTATCCCGCTACTATATCGGGAACCCGAGATTTAACATAAAAACTAGCTTTTGGCTGCGGCGGAGCCGCGGGCAAAGGCTAGTATTATATAAACTTTCAATACATTCTTGACGAAATAAGAGTTTTAAAAAGACACTCGTTCATAAGAATAATCCATAGATATCTCTCAAAATACAACGATTTAGACATTTACATAAAAAAAAACAAGAAATGAGCTCTCCGGAAACTATAGCGTTAGTCACTATCATATTTCACTGTCTACCCCCTCAGGAGAAGCCTTGGTACTTGAAGATAGTTTACGAGATACGTTACCAAAACGAAACAAAAAACTTATATTCGTTGCCTATTTGTTTATTAATATATTTTTATGGTTGAACATTCAATGAAATTTATTATATTATTTATTTTAAGCGCTACTGAACGATAAAGATATATGTGGCGTTGCCTTAATATAAATATAAAGTCATCACACCATTCTATTCTTTATGTTATAAGTTTGCGCGGATTGTGGTTTAAATAACTGCCTCGGTGGCGCAGCGGTAGTTTATGCGCCTGCTGATCATGAGTTCTCGGGTTCGATCCCCGGGTCGGGCATTGTTATTGAGTTTTACCGTAAAAAAGAAAAATTCTCAGTAGCAGCCCAGAGTTTGGAAATGTGCCCGGTAGACGCCAATAGGCTCACCCCCTATTACGTGGGACTTAAACATAGCTGGCGAATCGTGGGTGTGTAAACCTCTGCCTACCCCTTCGAGGAATACCGGCGTGATGATATGTTTTTGTTTTTTTTAATAATGACGATATTTGTAATGTGGTAGAGCCTTGCTTAACCCAGCATAAATAGCGTGGGGTCCTCACCCACTACATAAACGGCGGTTTATTTAGTGGCTCCACGCTACCTTGTTCATTACCCCGAACGACGGGGTGTGCGGTTAGTTACATTTTACCCACCTTAACAAAAAAAAGGTACTCCTGCCGTTGTGTTACGTATGCTGAGTGAGAGTGCCGGAGGCCCAATTCCCCTTCCTATCCTCACCTTATTATCCTCTGCCTATCTGTTGCTAGTGTCTATAGGCTATGTTAGTCGCTTACCATCAGGTGGGCCGTATGCTTGTTTGCCACCCACGTAGTGTAAAGATGCTCATATACACGCGTTAGAACTTATACTTCTTTGGCGTCATTAATAAATAAAGTAATTATTTCGTAACTGCAAAACTTGTCACAGTATGTTTTTTAAATACCTTGTTCGATAAAGTAATTATGTCTAATGTCACTAGATGGCGTTAGTAAAATTTTGAAATTTCTTATAAGTCAATGTTAAGAGTTTAAGTGCTTTCAGACCCCCTCCATGGTAGCGTTAAACGCTTAACGCAACCTTTTGCAAATCGTATTAGAAGTAAAACTTCAAAAAGAAAAAAGGTACTCTAGCGTGTTTATTTAAGGTGAGTGAGAGTGCCGGAGTCCCAAACGCCCTCCCTATCCTCTCTTCCACTGATCAGAAATAAATTGAAGGCCTCTCCTACCAAAACTAAACTCATCGAGGTGTTAATGAGTAACAATTGTTTATGTCCCTTAGTCGCGTTATGAGATACCCACGAATAAGAATGGAGTGGTGACATTTGTATTCTTAGTTCCTTACCACGGCCAATATTATCTATATTTATACAAATGAATAAAATTTAAGTGTCTCTTTGTAATGTAGTAATAACAACTTTTTACTAAATGTATACAAGAGTATAATATACGCTACCTACAACATGTCACCAATTTTAAAAGATTTTGTCTGTCTGTCTGTCGGTCTGTCTGTTTGTTACGGCTAATCTCCTGAACGGCTGGATCAATTTAGATGGGATTCACGGGACGGGGATTACTACTTTTATTCTGTTCTAAATTTAACTTAGGACTTTTTTACCTAATTTAGGACTGTACTAAAAAAAACAAACTAAATTCCACGTGAACGAAGTTGCGGGTAGCAGCTAGTATGTTATATAAACCATAAACAGGTCTTAATAGGCTATGGTGACTGCTTACCATCAGGTGGGCCGCTAATTTGCCATTCTTGTGAAAATGACTGATAGCATCCCAAGGCGTGTACTTGGAACTTCCACATAATCTTCTCGATCAGGTAATTATGGTCATGAACACTATATAGCCTAACTACAAGTATTTTACACAATCTAGACTAGAATCTATAAAATTTCGCAAAATCACCAAATTGTACAATGCACAGTTTCTCAAAGTTTTTGTCTCGTTTGACCCCCTAAATGTTTCTGGTAAATGTATTGGTGTACTTTGGGGGCCTTTGTTTATGCAAAGATCCCTAGACGGAGGGCAGTAAACAATAAAATCTTTTTTATAATTTCTATTGTACAATTAGTTTAGATATGCTTATTGAAAAATAAATTATGGCTTTTTTAGTTAACAAAATGTTAAATATGTACATCGTTACATGTTTGGAAGCTTGTAAATATTAACATATGGAAAATTAGATAAAAGAACTACGCAAATCATACCAAAATTATATAAATATCGAACAAATGGCTGTATTTACATAAAAATACATACGGGGGTCAAAATGGCCAAAACAATGAATTTAATTAACTTTTTGAATGCTTAATTTTAAAAGTCTATTTCGTAGAGCTTGATGTTGTCAATCAAGATAAAAACAGTGTGCCGAAAGTAATTTTTAGAACGTATGAACAGTATTTTTTTATAATACTATTCATTTAACATAGTGATTATGTGACAAATTGTTTGTATCCACCTTTCACCTATCATTTGTTATTATATAGTCATAGTTATAATTATTTTAATGTCACTGGAAGAAGCTAGCACCTAAGATACAGTTAGTTAGGTAGTTTAGGTGCTAGTGATCATATTTTAATTGTAACTATACAATAAGCGCGTGTACCTACATGAACAAATTATTTATGTGATATGTATGTGAGTATTCTGTGATAATAAATCATTATTATTATAGTACTATGTGAGGAGATCCCCAAATCTTAACTCATTATGAGTTTAAAATGGGGGACACGGAACTGTAAAGTTTAAGAAACACTAGCAGTGTATAAATCTATATTGGCTGTATAACACAGTTGCCTTATGGCGGTTAAATAAAAAAAAGCAGAGCATACATATGACCATGAATGATTTTGTCTTGCTTGACGCATTTTCGATAGGATCAGCATAAAAGTCTTTGTTAATTTCGGGATCTATTTATTTTCAACTGCCTCTGCGGTGCAGCGGTAGTGTGAGTGACTGCTGATCATGAGGTTTCTCGTTCGATCCCCTAGTCAGGCAGTGTTATTGAGTTAAAAAGTAAAATACTCAGTAGCAGCCTGGAGTTTGGAAATGTGCCCGGTAGATGGCAATAGGCTCGCCCCCTATCATGTGGGAATTAAACATAGCTGGCGAATCGTGGGTGTGCAATACACCTCTGCCTACCCCTTCGGAGAACAGAGGCGTGATGCGATGTTTGTTTATGTTATATTTATTTTCTGTTTTAGCAAGTACACTTGCATCATGGTAAGTGATAGTTAGCACTCAAGGACTTAATAATACTGATGATGACGCACGTGTCGTCCACATTAAGAAGGAATGTATTATCAAAATCAATAGATGCGAGCAAATGTCACTATAGATTAGTTGACAGATCGCCTGGAATAATTATCCAGGATAGCCACGAGCAAGATTGAACCTTGTTTTGCATTTCGGCAGTATTAGCATACATTATTACGACCAGATCGTAATTGTTATTTTCGATTTAACATTTTCACACTTTGTGTTAGATTTATAAAAGTTGTGGAAGCGAGAGATATATGCAAGAGTAGAGCCTTTGGGCACTCTGTTGTCGCTGCCTACCCCAAAAGCGAGATGGCGTGATGATAAGACTCGGTGGTTCAGTGGTAGTGTAAACGCAACTGCGGATTACGAGGCCTCGGGTTTGATTCCCGAAACGTTATTGGGTTTTTACGCTTTAAGTATATATAAAAATAATTGAACAATATTGATTCGACTGACGGTACCTCGATATCTCGGTCGGAAATTTTTCGAATACCACCCCAGTCCCGATGCTATCTGCCGGTACTCGCTTCGATTCCTGAACCAGTCTATAGACGTCTCTATAACGTATGTTATATTTTTTATTTAGTTTTGTTTAAGCCAGTAAACTAGTAGCTCAGTTTCAAGTGTGATACTCAAGATATTAAACTCTGCATGACGAAAATGTTAAGACGGATTAATTTCTTTCACTAGAGTAATGTCACACAGTTCCAGTGGTCAACCAGTACATGCGGAGAGATGACGTGCGGTGGCTTTATTTAGAAGGTAAAGGCCACTACGACTGGGTGTCATGTGCGGTTAGGTACATTTTTGTCGTCAATAAAAAAATATTTATTTATTTAAACTTTTTTACAATATCTTACAGGCTAACCCAAGACGATACAAATACAAAAAAAAAAAAATTTACAAATAAAAACTTTTACAAAAAAAAAATCATATACTGTGGGTAGATGAAACCGTTGAAATAACATATCAGCCTTGGACGTCTATCATCTAAGTCCACCCGTGATCATGAATGCTGTAAAGTATTCGAAACGTCGGGATAGTAGTAAAATCAAGTAAACGCGATAGATTCCGTAAACGTAGTTTTATTTCAAAATGTGTAACATTCGCGTAAATATCAGAAGTACGATATTATAAGCTAAAAAAATAATAATTAATATTTATAATAGATAATTAAATAAAAATAAATAATTTACAAATTATATGATACAATGCACCTTTGTACTACTTCCATAAACTTGTTTTTTTTTTAATATATCTACTACTTGAACTAAACTATGGTAAAAAACATGGTACGCGGTTACCGTAGCCTATTGACGCTAGCAACACCAGAGATATCCCTCGCACTAATTGTAAAAGAAGACCAAAGCAGAGGAGATGAGAAGGAGGTCTGTGCATCCGGCACTCTCACTCACCGAATAAAACAACAGCAAGAGTACTAACCGTTGCCTCACGTCGATATTCTATGATACTTAATAATGTCACACATTTCCAGTGGTTCGCCGATACAGGCAGAGACGGGTTTATTTAATGAATGACAGCTCCACACTACCTTGTTCGTTGCCTCGAACGACAGGGTGTGCGGTTAGGTAAACAAAAGGATGGCTCTTCCCCGGTCAATAAGAAAAAATGTTGTGTTTTGTAAATATATGCCTAAGAATAGTACAATACAAGATAGAAGGTGTTTAAACATTAAAATTAATTGAAAAATTGAACAAACAGTTCTGAATGAATAATTTAGTAACAAGTTTACTAAATTAATTAGAATCTCGACTTCTTGAAGTATAAATATAAATTAAGATTTTTATGTTAATCTGCGAGCTTATTTAGACAAATTGCTTATAGAAAATCAGATTATTTAAATTGTATAATAAACTAGATTGTGCCTGTGAATTTGACCGCATGGAATATTTGCTCAATACAAATTACCATTTTATAAAAGTACTAGAACTGAACATGCTTTTTAGGTTATATCTCAGGCTCTAGATTAGCGGAATATGTATACCAAATAAATAAATAAATAATAAATAATGGAATATGTATAAATGTATACCAGTTTTTAAGTCTAATCATGAACTATCAAATAAAAAAGTTGCATCGAAATCCGTTCAGTAGCTATTGCGTGATGTGCGAACAAACAAAAAAAAAACTGTTTCGTTGTGTTGTTTCCTTCGGTAGTGTAACCGACTTCCGTGCACGAGGTCGTGGGTTTGATTCCCACTCAGGACAATTATTTGTGTGATGAACACTGTATTGCGATTATTGCGGTATTTGTATTGCGTCTGGGTGTTTTCTATCTATAATATGTATGTATTTACAAAAAATAGTAGTATATGTATTATATCCGTAATCTGGTACCCATAGCACAAGCGTTAAGCTTAGTTTGGGACCAGAGGACGTTGTGTGAAATGTCCGTGAATATTTATTTATTATTTATTAAAAAAAACAGCATCACTCCGTATTCCTTGAAGGGGTAGGCAGAGGTGTATTAGGTACAAGTCCCACGTAATAAGGGGCGAGCCTATTGACGTCTACCGGGCACATTTCCAAACTCCGGGCTGCTACTGAGAATTTGTTTTTTACGAAAAATCTCAATACAGTAGCGAGTTAACACCGTTTATTCTTTCATTTCATATCGGTGAAATGAAATGTTGAGCAGCGGCTTGACAATACTCTCGGTATAGTTGAGTCCATGAGCGACGGTTACAATTTACCATCAGATGGGCCGCGGCTCATCTGTCACTATATGCAATAAAATAAAAAAAATACCAGCTCAAAAGTCTAAATAAGAGTTATCAGATAAAAGTTTCATTGAAAATTGTTCAGTAGGTTTTGCGTTTTACGCGAGCAAACAAACAAACAACAATTTTAAAAATAAAAGATAAACGTTATTTTGGGGAACAGACGTTGAAATATTCTAATAGTTTTTTTTCTTAAATATTTTAATTGTACACACACAGTAATAATTTTGTCATATTATAGGTATATCATTGTTTTGTTGGTGTGTATGTCACTGAACTGGTAGGTGAGGCCACGATAGGGCAAAAGAGTGTATATATATAATTATATATATTTAATGTTTTTAATATAAAAACATATATAGTAAAATGTAAAGAATTGTCTTATTGCATTGCCTGCGGCGGCACTGAAGCTTGTTTTTAGGTTATATACCAGATTCCCGATATAGTAGCGGGATAAAACGTATACCAGCTATTGAGTCTAATCAAGCCAACAACAAACAAAAGTTCCATCAATTCCGTTCAGTTATTTTTGCGTGTTGCGCGACCGAACAAACAGACAAAAAAATATATAACATCCACGCGAACGCGTGTAGCAGCTAGTATTTAGTAAAAATGTTTCCTCGTATAAATTTTAGATCAAGTGCACTGTAATATACATTATAATAATATTTAACATTTGGGAATGATTTGACAATAATAAACAGTCACATCACCGTGACTCGAATTTGTGATCCTTAATTCTCGTGATTGATGATATTGATCAATACACCATAGATTAAAAACTTGTAGAAGGTTTAAATAATCGAAGGATTATTTTGACTGTGATTCTATTATCGTCTATAGTACTTGAGACTGAAATTTCAAGGACTGAATTTGTTCGTGTGGTGACGGACTAAGAATACAAGTGTCACCACCCATTCTTTCCTACGGGTGTCGTATAAGGCGACTAAGGGAAGTAAGTCATCATCACCCCTTGCATTACTGGTGGTAGGGCTGAGTATTAAGTGGGAGTACTCACTTGCTATCGGGTCCGAGCGGGTTGGTACCGCCATCTCCTGTGTGACCGGCCATGAAGCACATCAGTGTGTTTTGGTTGTAGCAGGAGACAGCCGTTTACTCTTTCATTTGATATCTGTGAAATGAAATGGTGAGCAGGGGCTTGACAGTACTCTTTGTATAGTTGAGTCCATGAGCGACGGTTACCATTTACCATCAGGTGACACGTGGCTCGTCTGCCGCCATAATTAATTAAAAAAAAAAACAGTTTAAGCATGCATATTTAGTTACATGGAAGAAATTAGTGGTAGAGCCTTGCTTATCTCAGCATGAATGTGCCGGTTTGGGAAAAGTACCACCTTCTCACAGAAAATGAGTGCCAAACAACGGTAAGTACTGTTGTGTTTCGTATAGTGAGAGCTCCAGAGACTTCATTTCCTCCTTATTATCCTTCGTTTTCACCGACAAGGAAAGCGTCATACAGTCAGCAGCACGCCTGTATTCCCCGAACAGGTAGGCAGAGGTGTGTAACACACCCACGGTTTGCCAGCTATATTTAATTCGCATGTAATAGGGGGCGAGCCTATTGCCATCTACCGGGCACATTTCCAAACTCCGGGCTGCTATTGAGAATTTTTCTTTTTACGAAAACGCTCAATAACACTGCCCGACCCGGGGATCGAACCAGAGATCTCATGATCATTAGTCTCTGACACTACCGTTGCCCCACATTATATAAATGCTAATAAAAGAAGACCTTTCTACCTATTTGACAGTCTGTATTCAATAATCAATGAGTCTATAGTCGGGGATCAGACCACAGATAATATCATTGTTGCTCATAATTTTCTTGGTCGTTTTTTTTTAATTTTGGTTTGTAGTGTTTTTTATGTTTCTAGTACTTATATATGGTAGAGCTTTACTAATTTTTTATATGATATTTTGATATATTTTAAGCAATTGACATGCTATATAAATTAACACAAAGTGCAAAAATGTAATTCGAAAATAACAATCACGAGCAGGATTTTGCACCTGCATCTGATGGAACAAAGACATTAAGAATGAATGTGTCAATTCGAAGTCCCGAGCAATTGTCACAATGGCTGAATTGGCAAATCACCTGGGACGGTATTATAGGACATGCAGGTTCAGATTCTGCTCGTGACTGTTATTTTCGATTTCACATTTTAGCCCTTGTTAAGACAAACACTTCATTTTTTATATGGTGGTGAGTAGCACTTTGTGTTAATATTTATATGGTTGTGAGCCACTGTCTATGTGATGGTAAGCGGTAGCCACCGCTCATAGATTCAGCAGTAAGCACTGCCAAATCGTCGCACAACATTTGATTTCAAGGATAGCAAATATTTGGACGGCATATCGCAGTGATAGTCTACACAATGGTACAATTAAGGACTGCAAAGTGGTATCCAGTTGAATCTTGAATGATCTGTTGGTGGTAAAGCTTAGCTGATCTTACCACCCTCTCACAGAAACACTAGCACACGCAATACTAGGTATACTTACTTACTTATCATCACGCCATCTCCTTTGTGGGATACGCAGAGAGAACAGAGTGCCAAGTGGCTTTATTCTTGCATACATCTCTCGCTTCCTCATCATTCATAATTCTCTTCATACACGCACGCCAGTTTCGACTTCTGAATCCACTTTCCTTCAATACATGACCGATTTGGTCTAGGTAGGTGAGTCTCGGTCTCCCTCTGTATCTACTTATATATATCCTACTTATATGTATCTTCTCAGCCAGTCACTCGTCCGGAATTCTTTCCACATGTCCGAATCATCGGAGCATTCCTTTTCGCATCTTTACACCAATACATTATTTTATACCTACTCGCTTACACTAGGTATACATACATGGCATCACGCCTGTAATCCCTCAAGGGCTAGACAGAGGTGTATTACACGCCCACAATTTGCCAGCTATGTTAAGTCCCACGTAATAAGGGGCAAGCCTATTGCCGTCTACCAGGCACACAGTACACTAGGTATACAGTTTCATTAGATGAGTGAGAGCGCCAGAGAATTAATCGATCTCATTGTACCATTTTTATCGTCCTTACTATATCCACTTCCTCATCCAATCTTTGTTACCCTCCCTCAGGGGGGGGGGGGGTTTGATAAAGTACGAATGATGTTACTAACGTATGCAGGTTTCGTCACGATATTTTCCTTCGCCGTGGAATCAAACCCACAGACCCTCATCAATTGGCACAGGAGATTGGTATCAATGGCATTATTATTATTTTTCTTGCTAGAGATGCCTTCGATCATCAATACCAACAAGATACAGTGTTATGAACAAAATCAAGCTGAATACTGTCCGTGTGAATATATATTTATACAGCTATATCTGTTTACTAATAAACTGAGACAAAAGGTTTTAAAATAGTTTTAAGTTCAACCTACTTACAATTATGGCACTTAGTAATAAAGTTACAAATCTTTAAATATTATCTTACATTTACGATCATTCGTCACAAAAAACGAGCAAAGCAATAATTTACTACTGCCACTTTAAAGTGAAAAGACAAATAATATTTACTGTGAAATCAAGCTTAAATAACAACAAATAAAGTACTTTTTGAACTAAACAAAATAAGAGATCACTTCTCAAGTGCGCTGTTATTTACCGAGACAGAATTTTTGGGCCGACGCGATATCTATTGCATTGTTGATCGAAGAGATTTTTGCAGTACAGGTACAGTCAAGCCGATGTTTTTACCACCTTGAAGAGAATTATGTTATATTATTAATAGAAAAATAAATCGAGAAGATATTTTCGCAATCGTAACCATAGACTACAATTAATTATTTTTAATTGCTCCCAACATTACGATTTGACATTTGAATGTCATTAGAATAGATGACTGCGCAGTTTCTCGATGACGTCCACATAGTGTTGACAGTTCGGAAACGCTTGACCTGAAATCACAACACTAACTTTTTAATTTTGATTTTTTTTTTCGTAATTGGCTGTTTGTATACGTGTGACGGTGTAGCAATTTTTTTCCATAATAATTGCTATTATCCCGCTTGGAAATAGCAGCTGCTAGTAGGCCGATCGAGAACGGCTTGCCACTTATCTTTCTTTCTTTCTATCATAAAACTGCCTTTCGCTGCTCACTTTTCGTCTCCGTGTGAACGAGACGATGGCGAGCCACGTCACCGCCGTGCCAATTGTTACTAATGTAATCTATTGGCAACGCAATTTTGTCAGCTTCTAAGGCTAAGCGTATGCTGAGAAGCAGGCGACGCAGATCCACGCAGTGCAGACCAGATTTTGTAATGCTTTGAACATCCTTAAGCTGTACGTTGCGCTGCAGGCACGTGCAACTTAGACATGTCTCTGTCCTGCTGCAGGTGCCAACGTACGCAGCCTAAGGACGTTCAAAACATTACAAATTCTGCTCTGCCCTGCGCTGGATGGATCTGCGTCGCTTGCTTCTCGGCATACGTTTAGCCTTAGAGAGGTAGCAATGAACAGGGTAGTGTGGTGCCCTCACCCACTAAATAAACCTGTCGTTTGCCGTCTCTCCGCCTTTATTGGCGGGCCACTGGAACTATGTTACATTACTGAAGTGGTCCGCCGGCGGCTTACCCTTTCAGGTACTTTACACTACACTAAACTCAATTATACAGTCAATCTGTTAAATTAAAACTTGACTTCATCAGATCAAGATCATTGGTAGTCAATCTAAATCTGTACCTTGATAGATAAACTTAACCCCATTGATTTGAACCCGGACACAAATAAATCATACAAACAATAACATTCTAAATCACGTTTTGTGCAATCGATTCCGGTTTATCAGTTTTCAAATCGATACGAGACTCGATTTGAGAATAATCGTTGAAGTTTAATCGATAAATCTAGTCATGTTTTACATATAGCTTTGAAAGTGAGCAAAAAGTTTATTAGCTTCAGAGCCATGTTTGTCTTAGCATGAATGGGCCGACTCTATAGAAAAAGTACCATCGTCTCACAGAAGAGCAGCATAAAACAATAGATAGTCCTACTGTTGTTGCGCATGGTGAGTGAAAACGCCGTAGGCTTAAACTCTCTCCTATCCTCTTTTTATTATCCTTTCTACCAACCTTCTATCCCTTTCCTTCAAATGCTGTAACATAGCAGCAGCATAGCATCACGCCTGTATTCCCCGAAGGGATAGGCAGAGGTGTATTACACACCCACGATTCGCCAGCTATGTTTATGTCGCACGTAATAGGGGGTAAGCCTATTGACTGAGAATTTATTCTTTTAGTTTTTAAGAAAAATCTCAATAATTGACCCCCGACCCGGGTTCGATCTCCAAGACCTCACGATCAGCAGTTGCTTACACTACCGCTGCACCATAGAGGCAGTCAGCAATAGTATGTTTATTAGTGTTTCTTAAAGATACACGCTATGAAATTTCCTAATTTATTAACAAAAACATTAATTATAATAATTTTATTTTAATTTTCCGGATTAGAGGAAAATATAATATTCAAAATGTGATATATCAAAGTTATAAGAAATTCACTCCAGAAATAATATTACACAGTGTTTATTTGGAAGAATAATTAAAACTAAATATAAGCCGATACTTCAAATCATTAATTAGCGTCCACATTAAATCTAGCTAAAGTAACAGATTGAAAGATAATTTTGACTGACAGCTCAGCCCGTTTGCATGCAACCAAAATGGAGGCCGGCATTTTTTGACATTTAATAAAAAAAAAAGGCAAAGGAACAAACCTATTCAGCCTTATCCTGATTTATTTTAAAACCTGTCAAAACATGTTTAGTATGGGAACGAATAATGAATTAAAAATAAACAGCAGTAACAGCAGCAGTAAAACCTACAACTGCAAAGACAGTTATATGGAGTTCGATTCTCAGTCCAAGATAGAGGCGTCTAAACATTTTCGAAATAATTTCTTCTCAAATTATCAAAGCGTGACGAAGTAAAACATTGTAAGGAAACATGTATACCTTTTTTTTATACTACGTCGTTGTCATACAAGCATACGGCCCCACCTGATGGTAATTACTGCTATACGGTAGCAGTCTATAGATGCTGGTAACATCAGAGGCAGGATACGCGTGTCGCCATTAGTAGGAGGTGGATATCAATTATCTTAAGGAGAGGATAGGTGAGATACTAAGGACCACCGAAGGAATGTAACATAGTTCCAGTGGCCCGCCAATAAAGGCGGAGAGACTTCACACGGCGGGTTTCTTTAATGGGTGAAGGCCCCACACTACCCTGTTCGTTGCCCCCGAACGATGGGGTGTGCGGTTAGGAACATTTTTTCCCGCTTTAACAAAGAAACAGGTATGCAGGTTTCCTCACGAGGTTTTCCTTCACCGAGCAGTGACAATTTGTAAAACACACATACGTATTTTAAAAATACACACATATTTTAGAAATAAACACATATTTTAAAAATATCTCGAAAATTCAGGGGTGTGTGCCGTGACTTTGGACTGGGTAACGAACTCGATACCACTGTCTTTAAAGTCCTTGGTTTAACCACTAAGCTATCGCTGCTTATATGTGTAGTAAACAATATCACTGATTATGGTGTGACGTTTTTACTTTAACAAGTATAATACGAAAGTATTATTTAAAAACGCCTTCAGTTATTTTTTATTTAAAAAAAAAAACTACACAAGTCCATGTCAAAGGCGTGTGTCTTACATGATTCCAACAAAATGTTGGTCGTACATAAAAACTCAGGTTATTTGTCAAGCTCACACTTCCATTAGTGACGGGTTCCGTACGAATTTTGTGGTAAAATGTTTGTCTATTTTTATTAATAAGTCCTCAACTATATCGTACTCGGTAGTTCGTCATATCATAATATATTTTTGGATGCTAAAGCGAGTTATATACCGCGGTTAAGACAGAACATCGTTAAGACAGAGCATCGTTAAGACAGAGCATCGTTAAGACAGAGCATCGTTAGGAAACCTGCATACCTAGTGGTAAAACCTTGCTTATCCCAGCATGAATGGGCCGGCTCGATCAGCAAAGTACCACTCTCACAAAATATCAGCGTTTAACAACGGTAGTTGCCCCTACCGTTGTGTTTGGTATGGTGAGTGAGAGCCCAAACCCCCTCCTTATTATCCTTCCTATCCACCTCCCATCCCTTTACTTGGAGATGACGACGCGCGAGTGATGTATTTGTTATTGGTGTTGCTAGCATCGATAGGCTACGGTAACCGTGAGAGGATAGGTAGGATACTAAGAAGAAGATAGGAAGGATAAGGAGGGGGTTTGGGCTTCCGGCGCTCTCACTTCTCTACAACGGTAGGAGCCTCTACCGTTTTTCACGCGGATCTTCTGTGAGAGGGCAGCACTTCGCCGTTCGAGCCAGCCCATTCATGCTAAAGTAAGAAAGGCACTCTTTCCATTTGAGCTTGATTCTTGGTATTACGAACTGAATGAACAAAAGTCATCACTGTTATCACGCAACGTAGCAGTAAAAAAAAATACAGAGAACCTTTGCCCAACGATCCCTATTTCGAGCGTAGTATAAATAGTACAAAAAGACTTCCTCCCGGTTGGTCCAATAGAGCAACAAAAACGTCTTGTTATGCGAGTATTTATACAGAGTTGTGTATTCAACGAAATAATTTTACTAACTAGTGACCCGCCCCGACTTTGCACGGGTGCAATTTACTAGTAACAAAAACCTTTACGATTTTTTAAGAATTTCTAGTGGTTTTTTAATAATTTCTTACTTATACACGAATAGTTCGGCTCGATTGGTGAAGTACCATCCTTATTTTTTTGTTAAGGCGGGAAACAAAGTTCCTAACCGCACCCGCCTTCGTTCGGGGAAACGAACAGGGTAGTGTGGGGCCTTCATCCACTAAAGAAACCCGCCGTGTGCCGTCTCTGCGCCTTTATTGGCGGGCCACTAGAACTATGTTACATTCCTTCGGTGGTGTGAAGTACCACCTTCTCACAGAAGGTTAACGTGAAACGACGGTAGGTACCTATACCTGTACCTATCATTGTAATTCGTATGGTGAGTGAGAACGCCGGACGCCCAAATCCCCTCCCTATCCTCTCTTTTTTATCCTTCCTCTCTATAGGCCACGCTAATTGCTTACCATCAGGTGGGCCGTGTGCTTGTTTGCCAATAACAGTATAAACAAAAAAACAAATGTAAAATTAATTGATTGGTTCAGTAGTCACAGAGTAAAAGCGTTACAAACAAACTCACTTTTACATTATCAGTAAAAATATTTTTAATGCTATATCATCATTATATATATTGACGGGCCTCGTGGCGTAGTCGGTAGTGTAACTAACTTCCGTGCACGAGGTCGTGGGTTCGTTTCCCACTCAGGACAATTATTTGTGTGATGAACACAGATATTTGTAATGCGTCTGGGTGTTTTCTATCTATTATATGTATGTATTTACAAAAAAAAAGTAGTATATGTATTATATCCGTAATCTGGTACCCATAGCACAAGCGTTAAACTTAGTTTGAGACCAGAGGACGTTGTGTGTAAAATGTTCGTGAATATTTATTTATTTATTTATTATGCTGATAACATTATCATTCTAAGACATTATCATAATGTAACTTTATCTTTCAAGAATGCTCGTTTTAACATCTCTATTATAATATTTATGGGCGTGGCTTATTGTGCCTTATAATTACTGTGAACGGTCTCATGGGACACATTTGTAGAAAGAGACAAAAAATGCGGTTCATTCGCTTATGGCCGCTGAACAGACAGATCGTTTGTCTCGCCTTGTTTAAGGGTGGTTTGTGTGTCTAATTTAATCGATCAGATTTCCTTTTTTATACTAACAGTGGTAGTAAACTGTAAGCTTCCGTAGCCTATAGATGATAGCAATACTAGATGCAACACTCGCATGTTACCGATCCTATAACAAAAAAAGTTTAGAAACTGTAATCCGACTACGGAAATAAAAAATATATCTAAAAAGTACAAAACAAGAAAATTATTCCCAACCGAAATAAGAAATGGATAGGTACCGTATGGTGACGGACTAAGAATACAAGTGCACCAACCCCTTCTTTCCCACGGGTGTCATATGAGGCGACTAAGGGAAGTAAGCAATTAACATCCATTGCATGACTGGTGGTAGGGCTGGGTACCAAGTGGGAGTAATCACTTGGTATCGGGCCCGAGCGGGTTGGTACCACCATCTCCTGTGTGACCGGCCATGAAGCACATCATTGCGTTTTGGCTGTAGCAGGAGATAGCGTTTATATTTCATTTCATATCTGTGAAATGAATTGGTGAGCAGTGGCTTGACAATACTCTCGGTATAATCGAGTCCATGGGCGACGGTTACCATTTATCATCAGATAGATCTTGGCTCGCCTGCCACTACAAGCAAAAAAAAAAGTGATCTAAATGTACGAAACAAGAAAATAATTTGGATAGGTATCAAGAAATGCATAGGTACAATAATGTTCAAGGTATAGGGCCGTGGTCGCATGTTTATAATAAACATGCCATTATAATTTCGTAGGTGTTTCAGACACACATGGTATACAGGCATGCGACCACGGCTCTACCTTGACCATTTCTTGATTTCAATATAAATTATTATCCTGTTTCGTACTTTTAAATCACTTTTTATTTCCGTAGTCGTGTTACAGTTTTATTAAACTTTTATTATTTATTTTAAACTTTTCCATTTTAACGCTTGATATAAGTTATGATAGAGTAAATGCATATCTTGAGAACCAACCTGTAACGTCTGCCGGGATGTGTTTTTAGTCACCCATCTGATTGCCAGTTGATTGATCGTTGCTTAACCTTGCAATAACTGCAAGTGCACAACTAGGCTACGACCTTCTTAATTAAATGAGCAATTGTTACAGCAATACATATTTTAAGCAAACGTTTATAAGCATGCTTTAAATTTAAACTAATGTTAATTTTATTTTGTTACAGATATATTAAAAAATGAGTTCAGCGAGATAGTAGCAGATATAGAAGAACTCTAGAAAATGGAGATAATAAGATAAGAAATAAGTCCACCAGGTTACTCACATCGAATGCCAACTTTGAATGAAATAGCAATTAAGAAGACTAGAATCATGAACGCTTCTATAGACTTCAGAGAAAGACCATACGTAGTATTCAAAGATGTCACAAAAAACGATGCTAAAACGAATAACTTTACTTCATTTTTTGTAAGTGTGATCGTTAGTTTTATATTTGGCCTAGCAATAGGAATTATAATGATGAGTGGGCAATACGAAGAGAAGATTTTAGTTGAAGAAAATCTCATTAATCAGAGGCATTTGAATACTAATAAATCAAATAAAACAGAAAAGGATGAATTCACAGCAGTATCTTTTACTTCAGATAACAAATATACTAAAGACATTTACCCACAAGGACTTACTGAAGTGATGAAAGATATTTTAAAAGATACAAAAAGTAATAGACATATATCCATAAATAAAACTTTTGTGCCTAATGATATTACAGTGTTATATGATAATGTTTATTGGGGACTTCAAATAGAGAACTCTATGCCTCAGGGTTATGGAGAGAGTTCTGCTGAAATTTGGGAGCATTATATAAATGATACTGAAGTTATAAAAATGGAACAAGGATGTGGAAGAATGCAAAATAGGTTAGTGACATTCAAAGATGGATTACAAGCTTGCGTCAGATATAGGCAGAACACAGATCAAATACAAGGTGAAATATTCAGTTTTTATGTAGGCAGACTGTTAAATTTAACAAATCTAGCACCGTCTGTAGTTAAAATTGTTGATTTGAAGGATAAATTATGGAGAAATGTTGCCAATGATATTGCTTCAGCACAATGGAATTCAAATAGAGCAGTGGTTTTAACTCAATATATACCCAGCTTAGAATCAGCGTCTATACCAGAAGTCTTCAGACCAACAAACAGACATTTGAATAAGATAGACATATTGAAAATGTCTTTGAAAGAAAACGATACAGTATTAAATAAACAAATCCTAATAGACAAGCTTCGTGTGAAGAATTTAAAAACTAAGCAAGAGTTGAAGAATTTCACACATATAGATATGAAACTGAATAAAAAAACGATTGACCGTTTTTTGGAGTTAGCGCAGTGGTCGGATTTAATAATATTTGATTACTTAACAGCAAATTTGGATAGGATTGTTAATAATCTATTTAATTTCCAATGGAATGCCAATATAATGGATGGTCCTGCACATAATTTGGCAAAGAAAATGGACAGCGGTCTTCTAGTATTTCTTGACAATGAATCTGGATTATTGCACGGTTATAGGCTTATAAAGAAATATAATGTGTATCATAGTCTCATGTTAGATAATCTTTGTGTATTTAGAAAGAGGACTGTAGACGCTTTAAAAAGGCTATATGTTAATAAAAAAGTTGGTTCTATTTTAAGTGATATGTTTCATAAGAAAAATTCTGTTATCATTAGAGATATCCTTCCTTCATTGCCTGAGAAGAATGCGAAGATATTACACGAGAGAATAGGGAAAGTTTTGAATCAAATTGAAAAATGTGAAGTGAATTTTAGATAATTGTTTTGATTTGTGTGTGACAATAGGATTTATTTTTGATAGATGTGACAGTGAGCGTATAATTTAATGAGAACGCATCTTAACTCGCACTATTTTTAAAAAGAAAATATGTACCTACGTTGTTTTGTTTCATATCACTTCAAATTATTAACAAATATTTAATAATCGAATGTTTATTTTATCTCGAATATTTTATACCGATATGATATTTGTTTTTGAATAATAAAAAGAAAGCTACATCTTTAAAAATTGCGAGTTAATAAAAGTGATAATATAGTAATTATTGTAAATAATTTTTGATGCCAAATAATAATTATTTATTATTGTAATAATATGTGGCCAGTACCGGGCCTAGGGAAGAAGAACTAGAAAAAGCCTTTAGGATACATATATTTTTGTAATGATCTGTGATTGACGTTTCAATATCCGCTTGATAGTAAGCCTCACGCTGTCTTTATACTAAGCCCATAAAAAAACGAGCACCATCACAGTAGACGTAATATAGTAAAAATGTAAGGACTGCAGGTTAAAACTAAGGACTGCAAAGACAGTGGTATCGAGATCGTTTCCCAGTCTGAAGTTACCTTGCATGAAACCTGCATGCCTTTTTATTAAGGCGGGAAAAAATTTACCTGATACCACGTCATTCGGGGCAATGAACAGGGTAGTGTGTGACCCACTATATAAACCCGCCGTGTGCCGTCTTTCCGCCTGTATTGGCAGACCATTGAGAGTGTGTGATATTACTTTAGTGGTCCAAGGAAGGCTGCATGCCTGAGAGAATTTCTCGATGCCATGTGAAGTCTGATCTCTCGCACAGGGCCTCTAAATCCCTTTCATTCTGGGAGACCGTGTTCAATAGTAAGACAGTAATAGATTGTGAACAAAATTGATTGATTTTATGTGCCAGCTTTTTTAATTTAGAATCTTCTAATCTTCTACATTTCAGATCTCACAATGATATTGTGATATTTTGCTATGTAAGTGAAAAACTATAGATAGGAATGTTCAAAAATGATTATGATTATAAGAATAAGAATTGTGAAAATTTTAAATAGAAAAAATGTAAAATATATAAATATATATAATTTTTAAAATATAAATATATATTTTTTAACGTTTTGTTTGTCGTAATAAAAACTTGTCCCTAAATAGGAACAAGTTGCCGTGTGGGCCGGCTTTAGAATTGTCTCATCCCTCTCCACCCATGGGAGTCGTAAGAGCCGACTGAGGGAATACCGGGGGAGTGGGCAGCAGCACTCCTTCGAGTATTAACAACATCTACTGCGATCGCCAACTCGCCTGCCAAGCGTGGCGATTACGGCAATATCCGCTCTTGGGGAGGCCTATGTCCAGCAGTGGACGTCGAAAGGCTGATGGATAAATAGGAACGAGCTTTTATTACCATAACTATTTTAATCTGTATTTTAGCACTGTACATGCTCAGATAATTTTGAAGAAAAAATATTTGTGAATGTGGAAAAATAGAAATTTAGTGCGAGTGGGAATCGAACCTGCAGCCCTTCCAATCCGGGGAAGTGCTCTAATCCACTGAGCTACCGTAATACCTTGTGGTCACACCCAATTTCCTCATCAAATTTGACTTAACGACCAACGCCATCTATTGGAATGCATTTACATGCATTAATCCAATTTAGTAAGTTTAATTCATACTATTTGATTTGATGCGCAATTTTTTAAACATTTTGATCTGTATCTCGTCAGTGTGATGGCTTAGCGGTCTAGAGCACTTCCCCGGATTGGAGGGTTCGAATCCCGCTTGCACTAAACTTCTCTTATTCTACATTCACAAATAATTTGTTCTTTAAAACCATCACTATTTTCATGTATTTTATTTGGATTGAACATGTATAACAATATAAGTTAGATCGGAAATGTTTTGTCCAATTTGTACGGCAGCCATTTTGAAATTCGCCATCTTTATTTTTTGTAATTTTCATGTATTGTTTTTGGCAAATAATAATTTTGAACAATATAAGATTACGTTTTGGCATAACTGGGTCCAAATAGCTAAAGCACTTGTGTTAACGTGTGTACCTGCACACTGTTTTGTGACTTGCAAGTAGTCAGTTGACATTTCCAATGCTTCAAAAAAAAAAAAAACAGAATTTAACGTGACGCATTTTACAAACGTCCCTAAACACAAGTATTGTATTCAATTAATCTACCCGTCAAATATTTAGTTTTTCACAAGAGTTCCGCCGCCATAAGTTTTTATTTAAATAAAGTATTGTGAATTTAATAATAGCTATATCTAAATCACATCTTTACTTATTATGTCATATACTACATATACGTATATGTAATGTCAATAGACAAGCTAGTGATAATAATTTGTAAATATTGTAAATAATGTGTAAAATGTAAAAATATATAAATAAACAACAAATTAATAATTATGTGTTTTTTTTTATCCTTTCTCGACGCCATAGATAGCGGAGTGGTTTAGATAACCACCTCCCATGCTCTGTTTTGTTGGTTTGATTCCCATACACGACAAATCTTTGTGTAATAAGTACACTTCATTTTTAAATATTACAGTTCTAAGTCTGTATCCTTAATAACCTGTATGAAAATAAGGTAAAGTGAGTGACGGGCCTCGTGGCGTGGTCAGTAGTGTAACCGACTTCCGTGCACGAGGTCGTGGGTTTAATTTCCACTCAGTACAATTATTTGTGTGATGAACACAGTTATTTGTACTGCGTCTGGGTGTTTTCTAACTATTATATGTATGTATTCACAAAAAAAGTAATATTATATATTATATTCGTAATCTGGTACCCATAGTACAAGCGTTAAGCTTAGTTTGGGACCAGAGGATGTTGTGTGAAATTTTCGTGAATATTTATTTATTTAGTTTTTTTAAAAAGGGTTTTGGGCATGCGCTCTCACTAGCTTCTTACCATAATTTTTTTTTTTTTAGAAGTTGGTAAAAATGTACCTTACCCCACACCCTGTCGTTCGGGGTAACGAACAGGGTAGTGTGGGGCCCTCACCCACTAAACAAACCCGACGTGTGCCGTCTCTCCGCTTTTATTTGGCGGGGCACCGGAACTATATTACATTCCTTCAGTGGTTCACTTACCAGTACCAACTGTTATAAGCCGATATTTAGGCAAAGGGTGGTGGACTTGTCTAGTACAAGATTCCTTCACAATAGAGAATTCTAAATGTATAAGTAAGTATGTTGTGTGAGGTTCGATTCCCGCTCGTACTAAAATACTCTTTTTCCTTATTCACAAATTATAATTTGCACTTAAGAGTAGCTGATCATGTCAAGTGCTAAAATATAGATCAAAAACTCTATTCTCCTCTCTACACATTCTTCTTTCTATACATAGTCCACACTATACGTCTGCATGATGATCCACTAAAAAGTTACTTACGGCGTGCAAACCTTTTCTTTAAAGGCGAGGAAGAACGTACCCAACCGCACATCCCATCGTTCGGGGCAACGAAGAGGGTTGTGTGGGGCCCTCACGGCGTGAAAGCTTTACTAATAAACAAACAACCCATTTTAGCATTTGGAATTTTAGTAAAAAAAGAAAATATTCACGGACATTTTCACACAACGTCCTCTGGTCCCAAACTAAGCTTAACGCTTGTGCTATGGGTATCAGATTACGGATATAATACAATATTACTTTTTTTTGTAAATACATACATATAATAGATAGAAAACACCTGAACACAGACGCAGTACAAATATCTGTGTTCATCACACAAATAATTGTCTTGAGTGGGAATCGAACCCACGACCTCGTGCACGGAACTCGGTTACACTACCGAACACGCCACGAGGCCCGTCGAGTAAGGATCAGCAGTAAGGATTGATCATGCAAATATAAAAAGTTTGTGTGACAGATGAACCCGTGACTCACTGGTCCTCGCCTGTACTATTAAATAAGCCCTGTATCGCGGCAAACTTTAGAAATATAGGGACAGAATGTACACGAACACGCTGAGCAGCGCAGGATCACACAAAGATTTGTCTTGCATGGGAATCGAGTTTACAACAGTCGATACTGGAGATCGGTATCTAACTCCTCCATCATTAATAAACATCTCTTAAGGGGGCAGCAGTACAAGGGGGAAACAATCTGCCACATTCAAGACGACACAGAACACATCTCAAAATATTACTGTGAATGACATTTCCAGAAGAATTTTGGCGGGAATATGTAACAATCATGTCGTCGCTATATATTATTTAACAAACTTATGTTATTTCAAGTATTACGACAGGCCTCGTGGCGTAGTCGGTAGTGTAACCGACTTCCGTTCATGAAGTCGTGTGTTCGATTCCCATTCAGGACAATTATTTCTGTGATGGACACAGATATTTGTACTGCGTCTGGGTGTTTTCTATCTATTGCAATCTTGTCGGGTTCTTCTCATGAAAAGCCTTACTACGGAATCCAGCCGCTTGTGGCGATTGCAATCGCGACATTGCGGATGAACTTGCCTCAAGCGCTCGTGTTAGTTATTAGTAACTTTGACGATTTTAAGTGCTATTATAATAGGGCTATGAAATAAAGTTATTTTTGAATTTTAATTATATGTATGTATTTACAAAAAAAAAGTAATATTGTATTATATCCGTAATCTGATACCCATAGCACAAGCGTTAAGCTTAGTTTGGGACCAGAGGACGTTGTGTGAAAAGTCAGTGAATATTTATTTTTTTATTTTTTGTAAAAGTGATGGTATTTTGCTAATTAACTATTTGCGTATGTGCATAAGTTTGTCCATGTAGTGACGGACTAAGAATACAAGTGTCACCACCCCATCCTTTCCCGTGGGTGTCGTACAAGGCGACTAAGGAAAGTAAGCAATTATCACCCATTGCATTACTGGTGGTAGGGCTGGTTACTAATTTTCCCGCCTTAACAAAAAATATAATAAAGGGCTGGTTACTAGAGTACTCACTTGCTATCGGGCCCGAGCGGGTTGGTACCACCATCTCCTGTGTGACCGGCCATGAAACACGTCAGTGTTTTGGCTGTAGTGTGAAGATAGCCGTTTATTCTTTCACTTCATATCTGACAAATGAAATGGTGCGCAGCGGCTTGACAATACTCTCAGTATAGTTGAGTCCATGAGCGACGGTTATAACTTACCATCAGGTGGGCCGTGGCCCGACTGCCATCATTAGCAATAAAAAAAAAGTTATGTAATGCAGAGTAACGTGTGTTTTCCTGTTGCCTCCAAAACTTCATAGAACTTTCTCAATAAAGTCGTCACGCCACTTCTTTATTGAGGTTTGACTAGACTATGACTAATTCAAAGAGTAAAGTAATACCAAGTGTAGACAAATTTTATATGACTGACATCGTCTGTGACTTGTTTGATGACTTTTACCTGTGAAGAAGAAATATACGCTTAATAAGTCATTGGCAAATACTCAAAACGAGTGGCCATTATTTTAAAAAAAAGAACATTTCCTGTATCCAGATAAGGAATATAAAAAAAAACAAAATGTCAAATCGCGCGCTAATCAATGTATTGCAATCTTAATTCCTTCAACTTTTTGACATGTGTCAAATATGTCAAAATACATGATTGTGACTTTTTCTTATCCGGCTTCTGAGAGATAAAGGTGAATGTGACAGCTAATAAATTATATTTTAAGGGGGGGGGGGGGGGTGGTGGTGCAGCGGTTTAAATAGATACCTAACGTGAGCTCAATAATTTCAAAGTATGCTGCTGTAGAGGATGTCTCAGGTACGTATCAACGATTTACAGAACAGAGATTCTTCGCGGTATAGATCCACTTGGGAGCGATAACAAGTGAGTACTAATGATAGCCTTGTTTAACCCAGCATGAATGGGCCGGCTGAATCGAGGAAGCACCACCCTCTCACATGAGATCAGCGAGTAACAACGGTACCTACTATTGTTTTTCGTATGATTAGTGAGAGCGCCGGAGGTCCAAACCCCCTCCCTATCCTCTCCTTAGTATCCTACCTATCCTCTCTTTATTAGAGTACAAATTATTATTTGTGAATGATGTCCGGCATTCTTTCCACATGTCCGATGGTTCGGACATGTGGAAAGAACTCCGGACGAGCGACTGGTTAAGAAGATATACAATGCGAAAGTGGAAGGATGTAGGTATAGGGAGAGACCGAGACTCACCTACCTAGACCATATTAGGTCATTTATTGAAGGAAGGTGGAGTCAGGAGTCTCCGAAACCGGCGAGCGTGTAAGAAGAGAGTTATGAATGTTGGGGAAGCGAGAGATGTATGCAAGAATAGAGCCTCTTGGCACTCTGTTCTCTCTGCCTACCCCGCAAGGGAAATGGCGTGATGATAAGTTAGTTAATGAGGAAAAAGAGAACATTAGTACGAGCAGGAATTGAATTTCAAAAATTCCCCCTGGTACTAAAATACTCTTTTTCCTCATTCACAAATAATAATATGTACTCTAAAAGTAGCTGAGCATGTCAATTGCTAAAAATATAGATGAAAACGTTTAAAAAAATCACCTCATCAAATAGTATGAATTTTAATTGCAAAATTAAACTTACTATATTGGATTAATGCATGTAAATGCATTCCAATAGATGGCGTTGGTCGTTAAGTCAAATGTGATGAGGAAATTGGGTGTGACCACAAGGTATTACGGTAGCTCAGTGGATTAGAGCACTTCCCCATATAGGAAGAGACGTAGGTTCGGTTCCCGCTCGTACTATTGTTCTCTTTTTCCTCATTCCCAAATAATAATTTGTACTATAAAAGTTTGCCGTGTGGGGCCGGCTTTATTATTGTCCCACCCCTCTCCACCCATGGGAGTCATAAGAGCCAACTGAGGGAATACCGGGGGAATGGGCAGCAGCACTCCCTCGAATATTAACAACATCCACTGCGATCGCCAACCCGCCTGCCAAGCGTGGCGATTACGGCACTATCCCCCATGACGGGACCGCTCGTTGTAGCGTTCTCTTGGGGAGGCCTATGTCCAGCAGTGGATGACGAAAGGCTGATGGATCACACACGGCAAAAAAACTTGATCAATAATTTCAAAGTGTGCTGCTGTGGATGATGTCTCAGGTACGTATCCTGGGTCGAGCCAGTAAAAAGTTGTTGGGTTTTTTTATCAAGAATTTCTGCATAGCAGCTCATGACTTCGAAAATTAATAGAGTTTCAATATTCTATATTCTTCCTTCGACATTGGTGGTATCTTCCTACCACTGAAGTTGAGTCCAAAACCATTATTTTTTCCGAAATGGGGCTAGGTCCTTTTAGAGCTACCGCTGAAGAGATATAATATATGGTTCCGGTGGCCCGCCAATAAAGGCGGAGAGACGGCACACGGCGGGTTTATTTAGTGTGTCTCACACTACCCTGTTCGTTGCCCCGAACGATGGGGTGTGCGGTTAGGAACATTAGAGCTCCAGACTATATGTAGGTATACAAAATTTCATGATAATTGTCTTAATAGTTAAGGCGTATAAGCTTAACAAACAAACTCTTTCACATTTAGGATGCGAATAGAGGGTACCCGAAAGGGTAAACTGCCGGCGGATCACTGAGGTAATGTCTTCCAATTCCAGTGGTCCGCCAGTATAAACGGAGAAACGGCACACGGTGGGTTTATTTAGTGGGTGAGGGCCCCACAACCCCCCTGTTCATTACCCGGAAGGACGGGGTGCGCGGTTACGTACATTTTTCCCGTCGTACCAAAAGCCTATCAGTGTGGATCAGTAATTATTACACCTAACATTTTACAGGGATAAATCCTATATGATCCAGGTAATAAACTATCTGTATGCCAAATATTATGCAAATCTACTCAGCCGTTTTCGCACAATTGAGTAACAAACATTCGAATATATAAAATCATTTAACCCTTCCTTTCGGATTCGCCGTAGTTGGGTAAAAAGAGGGGTTTTCAATAATAATGTATTGCGCTAAAATACAACAGATGTCAGAAATTTTATGAACTGGTAATGGTCATCCCTCCAGCGTTAATCAGCGAATCAATTTACGCTTTGGCAATGTTTGTGAGCATTTTGCTCACAGACTTTAAGAGCGTATGCTTATGGGGATATTATTTACAGGCTCTTAAAAGGTGTACGACCGATTAAACGGGTTGCGTCAAGCACAACCGCTATATTCAATATGGTTCTGTAGGTATTTTCTTGTTAGTTCATAATATTAAGAGTCATTATAAAACATTTTTCATTGAGCTATTTAAACAAATACGTTTTAAATTGTCGTATGGCTAAATTTTTTAAAGATTTTGGTAATTTGTTATATATTTTTAACCATCATAAAATAACAGTTTCTTTGATAGCGCTGTAGAACAACTAGGTGTTACCAACCCTGTAGAGTTTCAATTTTTTATCACGGAGTTTGGTCACTAAATGTGTGGAAAGCAATAATTATATTATATACTTGCTGCTTCCTGCGACTTCGTTCCTGTGAAATTTAGTATTTTCTTTTCACACAAACTATTTTGAAATTGATTTTATTTTATTTATTTAAACTTTTGCACATAACAAAGGTACTATATACAAATAAATAAAATTCTTTATTAATTATATATAAATACAGTTAAACTATAATTAAAAGAAGATGGCCATTTTTGGCCATGCGAGGCACAACAATTTACTTTTGTTAAAAAAAATATATATCTTATTTTGTGTTTATTATTTGCGGTAACCATATATCCAAACAAGATTGCAACATTTTTGCTCAAATAAAAAGTGCCGGAAATATAAAATGCAATTAGGTAAAACCGGAATTCATTGGTTTATAGATAAACTCAAAAATGTTGCCAATTGCTAATTCTGTTTAATATATAATTGATGCCCTTTTCGTCAATCGATGTTTATGAGGTAGGTAATTGATATAAAACTAATATAATTTGTTTCTTTTTTCAATAACTGTTATAATGTTATGTTAGAATTAATAATATTACATTATAATAGACTACTCACTTTTTGCGTTTCATCTCTCACTTTCCATCCAATGGTTGCCTGGAAGAAATCACTAACTGTGATAAGGCCGACATTTGTACATACCTATGTTAAGATCAAAAACTGTATTTAATAATTTGTGTTCATTATGTACAATATAGAGTATATCTATCTATTTATATATATTTTTAGCATTTGACATGCTTAGCACTATAAATTAAACACAAAGTGCCTGCTCGTGACTGTTATTTTCAATTTCACATTTTTCACTTTGTGTTTGATGTATATATATCTATCTATAATTAAACAAGTGAATTGCTATTTCATTTACAATAAATTCTTTAGATTATAACAAATATGCTACTGCACAATTTAACTGCCTTTGTTTAAAAACCATTAAAAATAGAATTAAAAAACCTAAAAGAAGCAAAACAATAATCGTTGCTGTAATTCATTTGTTAATTAATTCATTCGTAAATTAATTAGTGTTGAATAAAAATTCGAACAAAAATACGATATCGATTTATCAATTTTAATGTATATTTAAGTGGCAACATCGAACCTGACATTATGATCGCATGACGGCTATCTGTCATTTAACTCGTAAATATATAATGACAATCCAACTTTGCAATTGAATAACTTATTTTGTTGGTTTTCTTGCGGATATGATAGCTAACCAACGAATAAGCTATCTAAATAGGCTCGAATACTCCTAACTGGATGAAAAGTTGATCATGTATGTATGTATTACAGTAAAATAATTGTTAAAAAACTTTATTACTATAAGTAGGTAGTAATATCTTGGAAATCCGGACTTTTTTTTAAACGAATTCCTTTACCTTTCCGTTCTTCAAATTGCATATTATCATTTCTATATGCTTCTATATGTGTGCATCCAGGGCCGAAGTGTCTATGGTTGGTGGGCATATCCCTTTAATTACACCTTTAATTATATTTCACTTCTCCGACACCTTTAAAGTTACTCCTTTTAACATCAGCTATCTTCCAGTAAAAATCACACCCAAATCGACACAGCCATTCCAGAGATAGATTAGCTGGAACAAACAGACAGACAATATCTTTAGAATTTTGTATTTTATTAATTATTTTGTAACTTAGGTATATACATATTTTCATATGTGTGTAGTAAAAAGCTGTTATTTATACAATACAAAAAGATACTTTAATTTTATTAATTTGTATAGATGACACTACACAGGAGGACACTCGCGGTCCTAATCTTAAGATTGCCTAAGAGTTTCATCTAAATCAGTACAGTCGTTTTAGAATCCCAAGAGAACATACACGCATAGCTTTTTATACACATAGATCGAACTTTATAAAAGAAGGTTTTTCGTACATTCCCATAGAACCCTAAACCTCGTCACCCACTAGCACACAGCCTAATGGCTGCGCCATTAAGTAAAAAAAAACCAACATTATGAATCATTCGCTATCTGGATGCTAAAGCTCGTGATAATGGATGGGACTATAGACTAAAGTGTAGAGGGGTTACGTATTCTACCTGCAGTATAGCGGATTAAGTTCACAGCTTCAGTTCGTGAGGTCATGTGTTCGTGTCTTGGGTAGTGTAACAAGTATTTGTTTATACAAAAGCCTCACCGTAATCTAATAATTAGAGAGACAGAGCTGTGTCTGTACATTTAAGATATTTGAGAAAAAATTACTGTATTAGGCTATATAGGCGTCCCGGCGGTCCACTGAAGGAATGTAATATGGTTCCGGTGGCCTGCCAATAAAGGTGGAGAGATGGCACACGGTGGGTTTCTTTAGTGGGTGAAGGCCCCACACTACCCTGTTCGTTGCCCCCGAACGAAGGGGTGTGCGGTTAGGAACATTATTTCCCGCCTTAACAAAAAAAAGGGTATATAGGCGTATATAAAGACAACTATTTTTAGATTTTTTTCCCGTTTGTTTGTTCACGCATCACGCAAAAACTACTGAACGGATTTTGCTGTGACTTTTTTGCTAAACTAGTGTTTGGCTGCGGCGGAGCCGCGGGCTAAGACTAGTTTATATATATAAATAGATTATGTCGTTGTACGTCATGTCAAGCAGTTAAACGGCCCGTATGAGGATTTGTGGTTAAAATAAACGTTAAAATAATGTCAATTGGAACAAAATGGTATGCGGGTTTATGTAGAGTTATGATATAATCCTTCCGGCTCTTACCATCGAGGAACTTCTACATAAAAGCGTCGCTACATTACTTCAAGCTGCCCCATATGGCAGAGTGGTTTAGGTACTGGCCTCTCGCTCGAGTGTCGTGGGCTCGATCCCCACACAGGACGACTTTATGTGTGATCTACAAATGGTTGTTCTAAGTCTGGGAGTACTTTCTGTCCGTGCAATTGTAAAGTGCGAAAATGTGAAATAGATAGTTATAGCCTCAAACTGCCACGGTGGTGCAGCGGTAGTGTGTGTGACTGCTGGTCATGAGGTCTCGGGTTCGATTGCCGGGTCAGGCAATGTTATTGCGCTTTTTCGTAAAAAGAAAAACTCTCAGTAGCAGCCCGGAGTTTGGAAATGTGCCCAGTAGACGGTAATAGGCTCGCCTCCTATTACGTGGAACCTAAACATAACTGGCGAATCGTGGGTGTGTAATGCACCTCTGCCTACCCCTTCGGGGAATACAGGCGTGATGCTATGTTTTTTTTTAATTCTTAATATAATTATAGCCATTAGCAGGATATGAATCTGCGTCTCCTGGATTTTCGTTTGAGACCATCCATCCACCAGCCTTTCAACGTCCACTGCTGGACATAGGCCTCCCCAAAAGAACGCCACAACGAGCGGTCCCATCATGGGGGATAATGCCGTAATCGCCACGCTTGGCAGGCGGGTTGGCGATCGCAGTGGATGTTGTTTATACTCGAGAGAGTGCTGCTGCCCACTCCCCCGGTATTCCCTCAGTCGGCTCTTACGACTCCCGTGGGTAGAGAGGGGTGGGACAATTCTAAAGCCGGCCCCATACGGCGCCAGTTTGAGACGCTCGGTTAACTGAGCTATTATGGCAGTGGTATCAGGGCTAAACATTATATAGAATAGAATATAATTTCACGGACACAATGTACACCCAGACTCAGAAAAAGCTCACCTTGGCTGTATAGACGCCGGAGTGGTTTAGATACCGGCCTCTCGCCCTAGTATGTTGGGTTCAATTCCCGCACGTGACAACTCTTTGTGTGATCCACAAATGGTTATTCTGAATCTGTGTGTACTTTATGTGTGTAAAATTGTATGTTTGTAAAGTCCCCCGGGATACTGTCTTATATAATAACTATTATTTTTATTAGCCTTACATTAGTTTTTGGGTTATATCTCAGGTTTCCGATGTAGTAGCGGGATAAAATATATACCAGCTTTTTGATCTAATCAAAAGCTATCAAATAAAAAAGTTGCATCAAAATCCGTTCAGTAGTTTTTACATGATGCGCGAACAAACAAACACACAAAAAATCTTTAAAAAATCGTTTTGTGTTCACACACGCCTATACGAGTATAGCCGATTACAGTCATTTTTCTGAAATATCATAAATGCACAGACAGCTCTGTTACAGTTTTATAATAGTATAGATAATAATGAAAAAAGATTTACGGATCACACAAAGAGTGGCTACTCTGTCCGTGTGGTGACGGACTAAGAATACAAGTGTCACCACCCCGTTCTTTCCCACGGGTGTCGTATGAGGCGACTAAGGGAAGTAAGCAATTATCATTCATTGCATGAATGGTGGTAGGGCTGGGTACCAAGTGGGAGTACTCACTTGGTATCGGGTCCGAGCGAGTTGGTACCACCATCTCCCGTGTGACCGGCCATGAAGCACATCGTTGCGTTTTGGCTGTAGCAGGAGATAGCCGTTTATATTTCATATCTGTGAAATGAATTGGTGAGCAGCGGCTTGACAATACTCTCGGTATAGTCAAGTCCATGGGCGACGGTTACCATTTACCATCAGATGGACCGACCGTGGCTCGAAAGCCACTACATGCAATAAAAAAAGTTGTCCTGCATGGGAATCGAACTCACAATACAGGCATTGGAAGGCGGTATCTTAACGACTCCATCATCTATTGCAATATATTACTATGACACATTATTTCGTGTGTTCTATAACACATTTTTGTCGTGGGACGTGTCTGTTAAGTTTGCGTCACATCTGCACTATAACTGGTCCTTCCCCTGCCGATAATGGGGGGGTCCGTAAGTGACATAAATGTCTGCTCCGCCATCAAAACTTAGTTAACTGTCACACTAAGTATAACATGCAATATACCTACCAATAAGCACACGCATATGCATGGAATTTGTCAACGGTGATTGAGGACTACAAGCAATTGGTTTAATTAGATATGATTAATTAAAAAGAAAACTGTAAGCATTCCAGCAATTTTACAATTATTAATAATTGTGTATTCGTTTTAGATCTATTTCTTTTAGCAATTGACATGCTCCGCTACTTTTTAAAGTATAAATTATTTGTGAATAAAGAAAAAGAGATTTTTAGTAGGGGCGGGAATCGAACCACGCATCTTTTCCAATCCGGGGAAGTGCTCTAAGCCACTAAGCTACCCTACTGACCTTTCGATCATCCCAAATTCTTAATCACATTTGTCGGAAAAGATGCGTGGTTCGATTCCCGCCCCTACTAAAAATCTCTTTTTCTTTATTCACAAATAATTTGTATTAGTTTATTATTACAATATTGATAATAATTACAATAACATATAATACATCTAGACCAGTGCCGATAATTTTTGAAACCAAAAAAAGCAATAGTAGGATGAAACCCATTGAAAAAGTAAGAAAATATTACAAAAATAAAAGGAAAAATAATTTACGGGCGATTTGACGCCGGGAAGAGGGTAGGGGTGAGCTTTTAAGGGTAAAAATCGGGTTATCACGATTTCCGGCAAAACTAAGAGTCTTATGGAAAAAAGTTTAATAGCAAAATTGTAGGCAATAAAAAGATTTATAACTTTTGCATTAACACTTTTTTCATATAACCTCAAAATGTATGTGAAAAATCTAAAAAACCGACTTTTTCGTTTTTTGCTTTTAACTTCCACAAAAAATAAATTTTTTTCGCGAAATTTGGTGAAAACTTACCTTTTTATATCTCAAACACATTGTATTTTTTTTTGATGCAAAATATTTATTTTTTCCTCTTATTTTGATTAAATATCAAAAAATCACCCTAATTTTCAATCAAAAATTCTCAAGACAAAATATCTGCTTTTTGAAAAAAATCGGTGTGCATTTTATTCGTTGAAATAGAGATTAAAGAATAAAGTAAGTAAAAAAAAAGTAAATTAAGTAAGTAGAGACTTTAAGATGGTATAAAAAATATACATTACTATGGAAAATTTTCTCAGAAAATGCCTTCCCGACCTCAAATCGCCCGTAAATTATTTTTCCTTTTATTTTTGTTATATTTTCTTACTTTTCCAATGGGTTTCATCCTACTATTTTTTTTTTTCACTTTTTACCATTTTCAAAGGCTTCGGCACTGGTCTAAACAGCAATTAATTTAATTACATAATGGAAATACAGTTTCTGACATTACAACCAAATATCATAAAACATAAATATGCATAAAATATTTTGTCCGTGTGGTGACGGACTAAGAATAAAATTGTCACCACCCCATTCTTTCCCACGGGTGTCGTACGAGGCGACTAAGGGGATTTAGTAATTATCACCCATTGTATTACTGGTGGTAGGGCTGGGTACCAAGTGGGAGTACTCACTTGCTATCGGGCCCGAACTGGTTGGTACCAACATCTCCCGTGTAACCAGCCATGAAGCACATTAGTGTGTTTTGGTTGTAGCAGGAGATAGCCGTTTATTCTTTCGTTTAATATCTGTGGAACACAATTACCATCAGGTGGGCCGTGGCTGAAAGAACTTTTAAATAACAAAGTTTGCAAAAAAACTGACAACTGTTTGTCTGGTATTTTTTATTTTATTTTCATCGCCCTGCACTGTGGAATAATCTTTGTATCGCGGGGGACTTTATAAACATACAGTGTCACGGACACCCAGGCTCATAACAACCATTTGTCCTGCGTGGGAATCAAACCAACAACTAACAACACGGGCGGGAGGCCGGTATCTTAACCACTCCACCATTTTAAAATAAACCATTTGTTCCTTAATCTATAATAGAGACAAAGTCTGAGTTGGATACAGATTTAAATAAAAAAGGTATATTTAGATATTTTTATATATATTTTTAGCATTTGACATGCTTAGCAACATACATTAAACACAAAGTGAGAAATGTGAAATCGAAAATAACAGTCACGAGCAGGATTCGAACCCGCATCTCCTGGATACCGTCCAGATGCTTTGTCAATTCAGCCATCGTGACCCTTGCTCCTGACTGCTAATTTCGATAACACATTCATACTTAACGTCTTTGGGTGACGCCTTTTTTTTTTTTTTTTTTTTGTTTAGGCGGGAAAAAATGTTCCTAACCGCACACCCTGTCGCTCGGGGCAACGAACAGGGTAGTGTGGGGCCCTCACCCACTAAAGAAACCCGCCGTGTGCCGTCTCTCCGCCTTTATTGACAGGCCACTGGAACTATGTTGCATTCCTTCGGTGGTCCGCCAGCGGCTTACCCTTTTGGGTACCCTCATCTGAGCAACGCATCCACACACGGAGCGTCACACCTTCGCGGGAGGCCTTGCGGGTGGCGGACGTTCCCCGGTCCATCCACCCGCAGCCCCAGCTAGGGCGGCATTAGGCGCAAATATTCACGCCTGCGCCGCCCCAGTCGCTGGCGGCGGTTCGGGTCTGCGGAAGGATCAGCCTCCCTGGCCCTCTCCGCCGCTTCCTTCCGCGAGATGACCTCCTCGCAGAAGGCAGCGACCGCGGCCCAATTCCTGTCGCTGCCAAGCATCGCTCTGACGACGCTCGGCAGCGAGAGGTCCCCCCCTATTGCCGCGACGAGTTCACGGCGCTGCTCGGCCCAAGCCGGGCACGACTCAAGCGTGTGCTGCGCCGTGTCCTCGTCGCAGCCGCAATGGTGACAGCCCGGAGTCGCTTCCCTCCTTGCGACAATGTGCAGATATCTGCCGAAGCAACCGTGCCCCGACAGCACCTGCACCAGTCGGAAGGTAAGGACTCCGTGCCGTCGCCCTGCCCACTCCTCCAGCACCGGCTGGAGCGCCCCCACGGTCCGAAGACCGGCCCGGGGCGCCTCCAGCCGCGCCCTCCAGTTGGCCATGGCAGCTCGTCGGGCGTCGCCCTGCCACCTCGCCACCTCACGGAGTTGGGGACGCCTGCGCCCCGCCCCCTCTTGCGACGCCCGCCGATACACCTCCGCGAGCCCCTCCGCCTCCAAGTCCCATGGGGGGATTCCGGCCAATGCACAGGCCGCCTCCGTCGACACCGTGCGGTATCCGCGAATGACCCTGGACGCGACAACCCTCTGTGGTCTCCACAGAAGAGCCCTGTTCAGTGCGTCCAGGGACTCCGCCCACACGGGTGCGCCGTACAGCGCCATCGACCGGACCACCCCCGTGTAAAGCCGTCGGCACGCATTGTTGGGTCTCTTTGGGTGACGCCTGCACCATCTGTCGGAAGTATTTTCATACATTATACCGACCGGGTAAACTTAATTTTACAATTAAGATTTTACCTAATAATGACGCAAACCCTATAAATATTTGGCAAAGCATCTGGACGGTACCCAGGAGATGCGGGTTCGAATCCTGCTCGTGACTGTTTTTTTCGATTTCACATTTTTCACTTTGTGTTTAAAAAAGGTATATAAACTCTTCGATTAATAAATTAGTATTAAGCAAAAATAATAATGATAATAAGGTAGCCACCTTTTTTTTTGTTAAGGCGAGAAAAAATGTAACCAACCACACACCTTATTGTTCAACAACGAGCAGAATTGTATGGGGCCCTCACCCATTAAATAAACTCGCCGTGTGCCGTCTCTCCGCCTGTATTGGAGGACCACTGGAACTGTGTCAATACTTCAGTATATACCTACATCACTGCTGCACATTCATTGTCTCCTTGTGAAAGTAGCTATCCCAAGGGAACCCATCATTTCTTCGTTTTGAAAAGTACCCCATGTTTTTTACTGAGCTTTCTTTTTTGTATTGTTTAGGCGGGAATAAATGTACCTAAGCGCACACCCCGTCGTTCGGGGCAACGAACAGGGTAGTGTGAGGCCTTCACCCACTAAAGAAACCCACCGTGTGCCGTCTCTCCGCCTGTGTTGACGGACCACTGGTACTGTGTTGGATTTCTTCAGTGGTTCTTTACTAAACTCCTGGCTGTTTGCAATTTCATGATGTTTGGTACAGTAGCTATGGTGTGACAACAAACAAACTCACTTTAGCATTTAGCATTATGTGGTGACGGACTAAGAATACAAGTGTCACCACTCCTTCCTTTCCCTTGGGTGTCGTACAAGGCGACTAAGGGAAATAAGCAATTATCACCAATTACATTACAGGTGGTATGGCTGAGTACCAAATGAGAGTACTCACTTGCTATCGGGCCCAAACGGGTCGGTAACACCGTCTCCTGTGTGACTGGTCATGAAGCACATCAGTGTGTTTTGGCTGTAGCAGAATATAGCCGTTTATTCTTTCATATCATATCTGAGAAATGAAATGGTGCGCAGCGGCTTGACAATACCCTTGGTATAGTTGAGTCCATAAGCAACGGTTACCACTTACCATTAGGTGGCCCGTGACTCGTTTGCCATTATTGGCACAAAAAAAAACGCAGGCGACCTCGCAGTGAAAAGCTAGTATGCATATAAATACTCAAAGCGTAACTGCTCTATTTTGTCTACGAGCAAGCATAGACAATTTAAGCTGTATTATGATAAATAACATTATTATACTCTATAACATGTGACTGCGAGTAATCTGTACATTTTTAATATTTGAACGGTCAAGCGTGAGCCGTGAAATATTAATAAGGTTCCTTTACCTAATAAAACTCTGAAACCGGCGAGCGTGTATGAAGAGAGTTATGAATGTTGAGGAAGCGAGAGATGTATGTAAGAATAGAGCTTCTTGGCACTCTGTTCCCTCTGCCTACCCCGCAAGGGAAATGGCGTGATGATAAGTAAGTAAGTACCTAATTTGATCTATATTATAGCACTAGACGTGCTCAGTGAGTTTAAAGCACAATTTTTTTTGTGCATATGGAAAAAGGAGCTTTTCTGCAAGCAGGATTCGAACCTGCGTCCCATCCGTTCTAGGGTGTGGTGTGACACCAAATCTCCACTTCACATTTGGTTTAGATGTCTGGATATTATAAATAATCCATCCATACATCCATCAGCCTTTCGACGTCCACTGCTGGACATAGGCCTCCCCAAGAGAACGCCACAAGGAGCGGTCCTGTGCCGCCCGCATCTTTTTTTTGTGTGCTCATTATGGGGATAATGCCGTAATCGCCACGCTTGGCAGGCGGGTTGGCGATCGCAGTGAATGTTGTTAATACTTGAGGGAGTGCTGCTGTCCATTCCCCCGATATTCCCTCAGTCGGTTCTTACGACTCCCGTGGGTAGAGAGGGGTGGGACAATTCTAAAGCCGGCCCCACACGGTCAGGTTAACCTGACCGCCACTGTGGTGACAAAATCTAGTGAAGAGATAAATTATTATTAAATAAAAAAAAACCGCCTTCAAAATACACCCAGAAACTAAAAAGCAAAAAATAATTGGTTTTGATCTGTATTTTAGCAAAAAACTTGACATGCTTAGCTACTTTTAAAGAACAATTATTTGTGAATGTGGAAAAAGAGAAGTTTTGTGCGGGTGGGATTGTGCGACTGTGTTGTGGAGATTGGGAACGGCCATCGGTCAGTGCGATGGCTTAGCAGTCTAGAGCACTTCCACAGATAGGAAAGGACGTAGGTTCGCATCCCGCTTGCACTAAACTTCACTTTTTCCACATTCACAATTAAATTGTTCTTTAACAAATTTACGAGCCATTACTGTCTCTGTATTCAGGAGTCCTGAATCAGGACCGTATGCTTGTTTGCCACACTTATGGTATAAAAATTATCATCAGAATTGTGTGAAATCAGGATTTTAACACAAAAATTATAGTGGTAATAGAAATGGTTTTATTCCAATCAAAAAGGAACCCTGATAATAAAAAAACAAAGTTCACATTGTCCCGCTGAGAGTCTTCAAACCAAAAGACGCCATATTAGTCAGTCACTAGTGATTAATCAATATAATATTAACTAAACCATACTACGACTTGATAATCTTGATACTATGGAACTTGAAAATTACTGGTGGTAGATCTTGATAATTCTAGCAAGAAAGGGTCATGTCTGGAAGTGCCACCCTATATGGTTGTAGAGGCTGAAAAAAATGTACCTAACTGCACACCCTATCGTTGCTAGTGGTTCCTAGTGGTAAAGCCTTGCTTGTTCCAGCAGGAATTGGCCGGCTCCACCAGGGAACTACCACCATCTGACAGGAGATCAGCGTAAAATAAGTGTAGGTACTCATACCACTGTGTTTCGTTTGGTGAGTGAGAGTGCCTCCAATCCCTTACTTATCCTCTCCTTATTGTCCTTCCTCTATCATATCCTATCCTTTTCCTTGGAGTTGGCGTGTCCTAAATTATGCCTCCGGTGTTGCTAGCGTCTATACGGTTACCACTTACCATCAGGTGGGCCATACGCTTGGTTGCTACTAGCATAGTATAAAAATACGTGATTTTGGAATATCAGTGATGCGTTATGAAATCATCACGCAGAATTTGGCTTTTTGGACAGTTTCATTAAACGAGGTTTGAAAAGAGCACTTTACCCACGATCTTAGGTGGGATTGCTGTGGCCCTGGTGTTGTCAAAATCCATGAGCGGCGGTGACCGTTTGCTAGTCTGTCACTGATATAAAACATTTTTTTGTTAACCTTTAAGCAAGAAAGACAAACAGAATATTGATTTCCTGTCACACAAGCGAGTATAAAATAAAACATAATCTGAAACTAAATTATAACCAAAAAAATAATAATACTAACATATTTCTATAACTAAAAAAAAAATTTACTTAGCATTACAATGGTAGGTATGGCGGAAAAGGGCCATAGCTCTGCTTGTTTTGTGATGATTGCATCACAAAGCTCATTTTCAGCAATACACCTCTTTCTTATGCTTGTCATCAACGTGGCTCACTTACGTAAATAAAACAAAAAATTCAAAACAGTCTAAGGACTGCCGACAGAAGTGAAAACTTAAAACTATAAACAAACAGTCGTTATTTTTAGATATCCAAATTAATTGTTCGATCTTAAATTAAAACTTGTAAATAAAAATTTTTGAGACAGGCATTAAAAAAAATGATCATAAGTTGACAAAGTACTCCTTACATAGCATCACGCCTGTATTCCCCGAAGGGGTAGGCAGAGGTGTATTATACACCCACGATTCGCCAGCTATATTTAGGTCCCACGTAATAGGGGGCGAGCCTATTGCCGTCTACCGGGCACATTTCCAAACTCCGGGCTGCTACTGAGAATTTTTCTTTTTATAACATTGCCCGAACCTGGGATCAAACCCGAGACCTCATGATCAGCAGTCGCACAGACTACCGCTGCACCACCGAGGCAGTTAATACATACATACATACATATCTCAATGTACGATTGATTGTGTAAAATTAATGGAATTATCACAAAGTATCAAAACGTGTCATTCCACAAAGAGATAATTAATGAAGCATACACAAAGTGAACGGTCAATCATTTTCGGAGAACGTAACACAAAAACATACATAGAAATAAAACAAATATTAATAGTATTGCTTAGTGATAACATTGCTGGTATACACTGATCGTACGATCTAGAAAATAACCACCGTCTTTCAAATTGCTGATTTTGTTTTTGTAATGGCGGGAAAAAATGTGCGGTTAGGCACATTTTTTCACACCTACTCGTTCGGGGCAACGAACAGGGTAGTGTGGGGCCCTCACCCACTAAATAAACCCGCCGTGTTACGTCTCTCCGTCTATATTAGCGGACCACTGGAACTGCGTGACATTACGTCAGTGGTGAAGACAACACCCTGCACTAAGGAATAATCCTTGTATCGCGGAAGACTTTACAAATATACAATTTCACGGACACAAAGTACACCCAGACTCAGAACAACCATTTGTAGATCGCACAAAGTGTTGCCCTGTTTGCGAATCGAGTCACAACACTCGGGCGGGAGGCCGGTATCTTAACCACTCCGCCATGTGTGAAGTCTGGAAGGTGGAGGCTTAGGTTCCGGACGGCTACAACCAACCTATAGCGATATGATTCACAGACGGTCACACGACTGACTGTGGTACCGACCCGTTCGGGTCCGATCTATTATAATACTATGGGTATTTTGATATGTATTTTAGTACTTCACATACTCAGCTACTTTAAAGAACCAATTATTTGTGAAAGTGGAGAAAGAGAGCATTACTGCAAGCAGGATTCGAACCTGCGTCCCATCACAATAATGTCATATCATAAAACAAGACTATACTATTACTTAGGGTAAATATATGGGTAGTGTATACAATTATATATTAAATAAATTACAATAATTATTTATTGTAATATTATTTACTACTTTTTAGTTCAACTAGCTATTTGAAGCGTGTTATTTTAGTTTTTTATAATAATAATATAATAAATCATTTATTTCAGATCAATCAAGTTAAGATCAACTAATCCATAATTATGTTAGTACCAATTCCTTACAAACTAGGTTAGTAGCATGGGACAATTACAATTAGATTAAATAAAAAATTCTACATCACTACTCAGCTCCTAACACTATTCTCACCCAGTGCTTTAATATAGGGCTGTCGTAGCGCTCAGCAATTACTTTTAGAACGCTGTTGTTACTGACACGCACCCGTTGCAAAAGCGACGCTACCCGCTTACGCACAACAGCATGAAAACCGTCTACGTGTGCCTCCGCGAACATCCCTGATGCACTGCAACGACGTGCCCCAGATATTTAAATTTATTAGCTACTGTTAGAGCAGTTCCCTCCAATATGACTGGAGGGATGGCTTCTGGATAGGTCTGTCCAGCCTTGAAGATGAGAAGCTCACTCTTGTTACTATATTATATGTAAGGCCATGTGCCTTTGCATATTTTTCACACTTAGCTATCAATGTCCTGAGTGCACTGATGGACGGGGTAACTATATTTTTTTTTTAGTCTCAAAATAGTATCAAAAGTACGTAGCAAAGAGTAAAGTAATACTACATGAAAGTAGAACATAGATAAATAACTATACTATAATAGAAACAAAAATTATTAGTATATATATGCCGTCGGTGCACATCTTAATATCGCGATTCAGAAACTTACACATTCAACAACTATGGAACCCTAAAAACCGATAAATACCGAATAATTTTATCAAATTAGTGTATTGTCATCGGTCCTCGATAAATCTGCAAAGTTTGAATGAAATCTGGCCGTTTAAAGTGGGTCAAAATCGCGCCCAAAGGAGTCGGTTACAAACATACTGGTGAAGCTAATAAAAAGCGTGTAAAAAAGGTCTTAAATATTCATGAATTACTACATGGATACATTTCTAGTGACAAGATCCTTGCTTATCCCAGCACGAATGGGCCAGCTCGACCGGGGAAGTACCACCCTCTCGCAAAAGATCAGCGTGTAACAATAGCAGGCATTTTTAAACTCTTTCTTATGGTGAGTGAATGCGCTGGAGGGCCAAACCCCTTATTATCCTTTCTATACCTTTCCTTGGAGACGGCGACGCGCGAGTGTTATCTTTGGTGTTGCTAGCATCTATAGGCTACAGGAATCGCTTACCATCAGATAGGTCGCATGCCATACACAGTATAAAAAAATTGTTGAAAACATAGAACGTACAGATAACGGCTTTTTTTATTAATGGTGGTAGACGAGCCACGGCCCGCCTGATGGTAAATGGTAACCGTTGCTCATGGACTCGACTATACTGAGACTATTGTCAAGCTGCTGCGCACTATTTCATTTCTCAGAAATGAAATGAAAGAATAAACGGCTATCTTCTGTTACAGCCAAAACCCAACGATGTACTTCAAGGCCGGTCACACGGGGGATGGTGGTACGAACCCGCTCTCGGGAGTACTCACTTGGTATTCCAAGCGAGTACTCTCACTTGGTACCTAGCCCTACTACCAGTAATGCAATGGGTATTAATTAATATATATAGATAATTGCTTACTTTCCTTAGTCGCGTCACACGACACCCGTGGGAACGAATAGGGTGGTGTCACTTGTATTCTTGGTCTGTACGTATGGGTTCGAAGGAAATATTCTTGACGTCCTCGTTCAATATCTTTAACACAAAACTACTAATACTGTGACTTCATAAACACGCCAGTAATAATTTAATTAGAGGTCTATTATGAAATCAAAATATTTTATTTTAACCAGCTTCAACAAAAAATGGTTCAATAAAAACAGGCGGTCAAGAACGATTTTATATCTTATATTGCGGTTCCGTACATCGATATACGTTTTGGTGGTCTAGAAATGTATGCGACTTAATTAGTCTCGATTTCGATTCCTGGGTCGTGCCAATGTAAACTTATTAGGTTTCTTTCGTCAAGAAATTCTCAATAGCTGCTTGTAATCAGTAAGCTGGCGGTGTTTCACTCTCGTGTTCCGAAAAGCACCGAAAGCACTTCGACTTACGTATAATCTCTCTACGATCTATGAAAGTAAGGGTACCGAGAGTGCACTGTTTTTTGATGTGAAAACATCTAATGCGGAGGGAGGTTAAAATCGGCCGTTGGCGTGGCGACGTCGCCACGCTAATTTATTTAGTTGTATTAACATTATCATCATGTCAATCAATTAACCAGTAACAGTTTTAATTCATCTATGGATAACGAGATGGCGCTTACCAAGAATTATATTAGACTCGAACAATATTTGAAGAAAGAAAGAAAATCGATGTTTTCACATCTGCGAGACATCCCGTGACGACTCATTTTTTTTAAACACATTAATACCCTGCTTTAGGCAATAATCCTTGTATGAAAGGGGACTTTACAAACATACAATTTCACGGTAACAAATTACACCCAGACTCAGAACAACCATTTCCGGATCACACAAGGAGTTGTCCTGTGTGGGAATCGAACCGGCAACTCTCGGGCTAGAGGCCAGTATCTAAACCACTCCGCCATTTGTGCAATCCTGTGTTTGCGAAATAGTGCACTGATAATATCCCCTGCGTATAGTAGTCAAAAAAATTAACAAAACAATCGAATGAGATCATAATGTTTTAGGTTATAACTCAGGTTCCCGATATAGTAAAAGGATACAATGTATATGTTTTTAAGTCTAATCAAGAGCTATTAAATAAAAAAAGTTGCATCAAAATCCATTCAGTAGTTTTTGTGTGATGTGCGATCGGACTACAGATAAAAAAAATGTTTTGTGTTTAGACACGTCTATATAGTTTAATACAGTAATTTTTTCTCAAATATGTTAAATGTACAGACACAGCTCTGTTACAGTTTTATAATAGTATATAGATATAGACAAAAAGTATACGAGCGATTTGAGTGAATAAGCTTTAAATTCTAGATATAGAAGGGTCCACATTTTTTAGTACGATCGATAAAATATAATAATAAACATTCACAGACATTGCACACAACGTCCTCTGGTCCCAAACTAAGCTTAACGTTTGTGCTATGGGTACCAGATTACGGATATAATTAGGGCGAGCTAAGCGAGCCCTAGTACTATCCCACAATTTATGCATATTGTGGTACACTTTACTGAGAAACTATCACATTTTCAGATTTGAGTTTTGACATAGTAATTTCAATTTATTTCTAGATGTGTTATCTATCGTAAAACATAGTATTTTATACAAATAAAAATATAACAATTTTTATTAATTAGACTTTTATTGTATTCCTAACGCCATTTGTCGAAAATGATAAATTAAGTAGAACATTTGGCGAGCCCTCACAAAGCTCAGCTTTTTGCTATTACATATATGTTACTTTTTTTGATGTGAAACATCTAATGCGGAGGGAGGGTAAAATCGGCTGTTAGCGTGGCGACGCTATTTTACTTGTCCCGTTCAAATCTTGCAAGTTAAATTTGACACACTTCCCGTTTTCCGTTTAAGCTGAAATTTTACACGCATGTGTATATCGCGTGACAATACAATATTATGATGACATGGAGCTGATCTGATGATGGAGCTGGAAGGTGGACATAGGAACTCTATAATGAAATGGCGCAACCCCATCGAGTTTGGGCTCGTATGATTCATCTTGCCGAGTAATTTGTGTCTAGATGGTATCCAGGGCCTGATGATGAAGCTGGAAGGTGGCCATACTAACTCTATAATGAAACGACGTAACCCCGTCGAGTTTACACACGTTTGATTCGTCTTGATGAGTACTTTGTCTTTAGATGGTATCCTTGTTCTGATGATGGAGCTAGAAGGTGGCCATAGGAACTCCGTTATAAAACAACACAACTTCATAGAGTTTGGGCTCGTATGATTTGTCTTGAGGAGTACTTTCTCAAGTGATGATCATTATATTTCTACAAAATAATTTTGACGTTTCGTTCATCTGCTAGACGTCCCACGACGTCTAGTTTTTTTTGTAAATACGTACATCTATTAGATAGAAAACACCCAGATGTAGTACAAATATCTGTGTCCATCATACAAATAATTTTATTGTCCCGAGTGCACCTTGTAGCCAATTTCAGAGACAGATTCGTTGTGACTTCTGTTCATGGCTTGTGTCTGGCTTGTGAAGTCTGCCAATCCGAATTAACTTAGAGTGGTGATATTTTAATCTAGTATCTGTATTTTATTGTCTCTTTATGTCTTAATGTGTAACCCGCATAATACTTGTGGTTTCTGAAGACCACCTTCAACCAGCTTTTGTTTATAACAACTTTTTTTTTTGCCCTCGTCGTATACAGACTTAAGTAATACTAGTATTTAAATATTTTTAAACTGATATATTAATCATATTTATCTCCGCCGCGACCAAAAGCTAGTTTTTAGGTTATATCTCTGGTTCTCGTTATAGTAGCGGGATAAAATATATATACCAGTTTTTAAGTGCCTCTGTGGTGCAGTGGTAGTGTGAGTGACTGCTGATCATGAGGTCTCGGGTTCGATCCCAGGGTCGGGCAGTGTTATTGAGCTTTTTCGTAAAAAGGAAAAATTCTCAGTAGCAGCTCGGAGTTTGGAAATGTGCCAGGTAGATGGCAATAGGCTCGCCCCCTATTACGTGGGATTTAAACATAGCTGGCGACCCGTGGGTGTGTTATACAGCTCTGTGGGCCTAGCCAAGTTGCATTCTATGATCGCTAACGCTAATAGAAAACTATTTAAATGTATGGGAATTTGACATCTTTAACCATAGATAAAGAACCTATATTTATCTAACTCTATAACAATATCTAAACGTTAGAGATGTAAAATTTCCATACATTGTAATAGTTAGTAGTCTATTAGCGTTAGCGATCATAGAATGCAACTTGGCTAGACCCACAGTTTACCCCTTCGGGGAATACATTGTCTATAGACGCTAGCAACACCAGAGGTATCACTCGCGCGTCGCCATCTCTAAGGAAAGGAATAGGCAGTGGATAGGTAGTTAATAAGGAGAGGAGAGGGAGGAGGGTTTGGGCCTCCGGCGCTCTCACTCACCATACCAAACACAACGGTAGGTACAGGTACTACTACGGTTGGTAGGAGTACCATTTTAATTTTGTTTTTTTTTTGTATGCGTGAAATAATGTACTTAACCGCATACCTCATCGTGCGGGGCAACGAACAGGGTAGTGTGGGGCCCTCACCCTGTAATATTATCTAAATCCTCTTTTCTAATATTACCTAAATCCTTCTTTTCTAAATAGATTACAAATGATAGGCCTCAAATAAAGAAAACATTTATTTTAAAATTCAAAAGTCTGAACCTCGAACAGTCAAGTTCGAAAAAAAAGCTATATAAACTGGAATATAGACGTTGCAGATTCATTCTGGACTCTGGCATGGTCCTGTAAACATAGCAGTCAAAGATTCTGGACTCGGATGTGGTCCTATTAAGATAGCTGTCAAATCTACTATTTTGAAAATTGTCTTAAAGTTTGACTTGAAAGTTGTCATAACTATTCTGAAGATTGTCTTGAAGTTTGATTCTTCACTTGAAGATATTTCAGATATTTCAGGTGTGATCTCAACAACATATTACTGTTGGATCTCACGGTCTGACCTTATGACCAGACCTGACCTTCCAAGACAGAAGGGATTATATGGACTCCCTAAAAAGCGAACCTTCATGCAAGATCGTCTATAAACTATCTTAAGTGGTGTTGTGAATAATCTCTCGAGGTAAAGACGTGAAAAATTCGATTCTTACAAATTTTCTGTGTATTCCTAATTCACATGTTTCTGTATATTTAATTAAATTTTGTTTAATTTTTTTTTTAATTTTAGACCCCTAGGTACGTTCTAAATAATTGTGACGTGACGGCTTCACCATTACGCTACAAACCACTAAATAAACCCGCCGTGTGCCGTCTCTCCGCCTTTATTGGCGGGCCACTGGAACTATGTTGCATTACTTGAGTGGTATACGATAGGAGTACCGGAGGAGTGGGCAGCAGCACTCCCTCGAGTATTATCAACATCCACTGCGATCGCCAACCCGCCTGCCAAGCGTGGCGATTACGGCACTATCCCCCATATGAGCGAAACAGTAGAGGACTGCTCGTTGTGGCTTCTCTTGGGGAGGCCTATGTCCAGCAGTGGACGTCAAAACGACAAGACTGATGGATGGATGGATGGAACGATAGGAGTATCTACTTTGTTACACGCTGATCTTTCGTGTGAGTACGGGTGGGTTCGTGGGTGGTACTTCTCCGATCGAGCCGGCCCATTCATGCTGGGATAAGCAAGGATCTACCACTGGATTTCTCGTCAAGGAACTCTAATAGTCAGAAATAATAATGATTCAACCTCGCGTCTGTTCCTAACTAACCGAATTCAAATCCTTTTTGTCAAACTATACAAAAAATTACTATTGAACTATCTCAACGTTTGACAGACCAATCACGAAGATACCTTACATTTTACAAACATTGTAAAGATCAACTTGTAATCAAGGATCAAGATATGCTGGTCGTGGTATCCATTGTAAATTGAGCTCCGCTTTCATTCAAAATTTAACCTACATGGTTTAAAACTAGAGGTCTACTTAGTTGGGAGTTTTTTTTTTTAAATCTTTAGGTAGGCCAATGTAGTTTGATATGAATTGCTTAGTATGGGGTCGTTCGATTTCCGCTATTTAGGGTAAGCAGTGTTCTCACACACCGACGGCACACAAAAAAAAATGTTTTTAATTTAAGTGGCAAGTTCCCGTAAACTATAGAATGATGATTCACGTGTTGTCATCACCAGGGTAAAGGACAGGAGGTGGAAAGTGTAGCGTACGGGTGGAGGTGACGAGGAAGAATTTCTTTTATTATATTTATGGTGACAGTCGAGCGTTCTCAAATGCTCTAATACTTTAGATTATTATTATCCCAAAATATGTTAAATGTTTTTATTACTACTCTCGCTTCACACAAAACAACTGATTTTTCTAACTTAAAATGGCTCTATTTATCATATATTGCACTTGTAAAATAATATCTACACACACATATCAAGAATAAAAAACTGTTTGGACGTCCGTGTGTTGTAGGTATGTTCGGATAATGTATGTTAACACGATAACGACCGAAATACTTTACTAATCGATTCTTTTTTTTTGTTTTACGATTCAGTATAATTACGAATCCCTATCACTTTTTACGGTCTGATTCGATGTGGTTTAATTGTTATTAAATAAACAAAAAAATAGTGAATATTTACGCTCGACTCGACACTAAAACCAGCGATATACCTTATTTCGTGAGCACTACTTCTATAGACCAATATAGTAATACTTCTTAAAATTAGCGCTAGATGGCGTATAAGACATGAGAACCACATTAATAGGTACTTTTTGAAATTAGCGCTATCTATGTGATTTATTGAAAACTACTTAGTAAGACCAATACATTATTAGTTACTTATCAAATAATTGTGAAAAATGAAGATTATGAGGCGTGCACTTGGATTTTCCAAAGTTTTTTTTTAATAATAATAAATAAATGGGTGTCGAACAAACATACGGCCCACCTGATGGTAAGCGGTTATCGTAGCCTATAGACGCCAGCAACACCAGAGGCATCCTTCGCGCGTCGCCATCACCAAGGAAAGGGGTAGGAGGTGGCTAGGAAGAATAATAAGGAGAGGATAGGGAGGGGGATTTGGGCCTCCAGCGGTCTCACTCACCATACGAAACATAACGTTACCATTGTTACACGCTGATCTTATGTGAGAGGGTGGTACTTCCCCGATCGAGCCGGCCCATTCGTACTTTGGATGTTGAAGATATTTCGAGTCAACTAAAGCTTAAGTTGTTGTATCTTCCCCATTCTCTAAAACTTATCAACCTAACAGAATAAATTTAGGAAATTTTAAACTAAGAATTCTCAAAAAAAAACAGTTGTTCATGCTCTGTGGTAACTATGGTTCGAATTTCAATACAACAAAAAAAAATTAGCTCTATAGAATTAAACGTTCCAATTTTAAAGTTCCACGCGTCTGTATTAACGAATTTCGCGCGGATCCAATTTAAAAGTAAAAGAATTTGGACAATACATCCGCTAAAATTCACAATTTATGACAAATGTTATATGTGTATTCTAACACTAAAATAAAATCATAAACCTTAACACAAGCACAATAAAGGCAAGTTTCTTTTAAAAAATCACTGCCTCAAATGAAGTAACAGTTTTGTCAATATAACACCGAATTCCAAAGAATTCTAAATTTGAATTCTTTTGACATTTCTCTCTGCTTTTAAACATATTAATATAGACTCTGCGGCTATGTATTAAAGTACACATCAGGGTTACAATTATTAAATAACAGCATTGAAAAAATTGTATGTAGGTATTAGTAATTCCATTGTCGGGTTTTAATCCATAGAGAATATACTTTTTTTCTTAAGCCCCTTTGTGATTGGCGTAACTTTATATTTTGAAATTCGAATCCAAATTTTACAGCAGATGTCTTCTTAGATATTCTGTATCAGTAAGGTGTGTTATAAGAATAACGAACACCGGATAGTAAGGTATATTTAGAATAAGGGATTATAAATGTCGACTCCCATTGTTTTTTTGTTCAGGCAGGAAAAAATGTACCTAACCCCGCATCCCGTCGTTCGGGGCAACGAACATGGTAGTGTGGGGCCCTCACCCACTATAAAATAAACCCGCCGTGTGCCGTCTCTCCGCTTTATTGCCGGGCCACCGGAATCATATTACATTCCTTCAGTGGTCGAATGTCGACTCCCCTAACATATATTCCTGGTTGGTAAATGCTATATTATTATATGAAAGCGAGAGTTGGGTATGTTAGAAGGAACATGAAAGTAAAATCAATGCGGTCGAAATGCGATCTTGACGGAAAATCTGTGGAGTGAGTGACTGAACGCATTCGTAATGACGACGTAAGAGAGCGAGTAGGATGAAAGAGAGTATTTGTGTAAAGATGCGAAAGGGTTTGATCATGTGGAAAGAATGCCGTGCGAGTGACTGGTTAAGAAGATATACTATGAGAAAGTGGAAGGATGTAGGTACAGGGGGAGACTGACACTCACCTACCTAGACCAAATCGGTAATGCATTGAAGGAAGGTGGAGACAGGAAACTCTGAAACCGGCGAGCATGTATGAAGAGAATTATGAATGTTGAGGATGCGAGAGGTATGCTAGAATAGAGCTTTTTAGCACAAGTAATAAATTGTAATCTATAGTCATTCTAATATGTCGATATAATTTATTCAGAATTATTCATCAACTGTCAATAAAAAGGCAAGTTTTGTTTTTAAAATCAATTAGGGCGTGTTCTCGTGGTCGTATTGTTTGTTCACAAATGTCGCACGTCACCGTCGACAGCGCAAACACAGCCTTATATGTAATACAGGCTGTTACAAATTGATTATGTTGAAACATAGAGTATTTATACCGAAAAATGGGAAGCTGTATCAAAATATATGGTGGTAAGGAGATCAAATCAGATAACTTAAAGTTAGCACAGAACCCTACTACGAGTTACAAAAACGTCAGTCTCTCAACCATTTTATCAAGACATGACGGTTTGAAGTAATTTTAAAAATTTGGAAAAACCAAAACTGCACGCCTTATAATCTTCATTTTGAACAATGAAATTGATTATTTGATAAGTAACTAATAATGTATTGGTCTCACTAAGTAGTTTTCAATAAATCACATAGATAGCGCTAATTTCAAAAAGTACTAATGTAGGTTTCATGTCTTATGCGCCATCTAGCGCTAATTTTAAGAAGTACTTCTATATTGGTCTACCTCTTAGTTCCGGGCCGCGCGGTTGACATTTCAGTGTCGTAAAAATTGTGCAATGTAAAATATGTTTTTTTCGTGTTTTATAACGCTGGTGTGTTATTATTTACGTGTGTTTAGTGTTTTTAATTATTGTTATGGATAAAATAGTTATTATACTTGAAAAATATCGTCAGTTCGTCAAGCAAGGGTAAGAACTTTCTTTTAACAAAAAACAATGTACCGGCCGGGCGAACGACTTTCTGTTGACGATAGTAAAACCACTGGCTATACTGGCTATGCGTACGTAAAAAGGTAGTTCTCATGAAAGGCGCTAGTTTTAGTGTCGCGTCGAGCGTAAATATTCAGTATTTTTTTGTTTATTTAATAACAATTAAACCACATCGAATCAGAACGAGAAAAGTAATAGGGCTCTATTCCTAATCATAATAATTCGTAAACGAATAAAAAAGACTCGATTAGTAAAGTATTTTGGTCGTTATCGTTTTAACACATTACATACAACTTACGGACGTCCAAGCCAGATTTTTTTCAAACAGTTTTATAACTAGTTTAAATAACAAAAATGGCATCAAAAATACCATGAGTATTAAAAATAGTGTTTGTTCTTTACATGTGTGTGTAGATATTGTTTTACAAGTGCAATATATGATTGAAACTATCGTGAGATTGATACATATTCGAAATATATCACCGGCAATAACTCACGTTGAGGATCGATTTAGTCGACCCGGGTTTCGAGCATATTCGATGCTCATCATCAGGGCGAGCGCGCAGCGGTGTCAACGAGTTCCCGGCGGGCACTAAATCGATCCTCAACGTGAGTTATTGCCGGTGATATATTTCTAATATGCAATATATGATAAATAGAGACAAATTTAAGTTTTGAAAAATCAGTTGTTCCGTGTATTACGGGAGTAGAACACACCTCAACGCTTCGCTTATGAGGCGTGCAAAACTAAATAAAACATTTTCAATAACTCGAAGAACTTGCACACAAATATTGAATTAAAAACTAGCTTATTGCACGCCTCATAAGCGAAGCGTTCAAGGTGGGTGCTATTCTCGTTTTACACAGAACAACTGATTTTTCAAACTTAAAATGTCTCTATTTATTCATATATTAATCCATACATCCATCAGCCTTTCAACGTCCACTGCTGGACATGGCCTCCCCAGCAAATGGGGGATAATGCCGTAATCGCCACGCTTGGCAGGTGGGTTGGCGATCGCAGTGGATGTTTTTAATACTCTAGGGAGTGCTGCTGCCCACTCCCTCGGTATTCCCTCAGTCGGCTCTTACGACTCCCGTGGATAGAGAGGGGTGGGACAATTCTAAAGCCGGCCCCACAAGGCACATCATCATATATTGCACTAGTAAAACAATATATACACACACATATCAAGAAAAAATACTATTTTGACACTCATGATATATTTTTTATGCCATTTTTTGTTATTTAAACTAGTTAAAAAACTGTTTAAAAAAGTTCTGTCTTGGACGTCAGTTGTTGTAGGCAATTTATGTTAACACGATAACAACCGAAATACTTTACTAATCTAGTCTTTTTTTTTTACTTGAGTATAACTAAGAATAGAGCCCTATTACTTTTCACGATCTGATTCGATGTGGTTTAATTGTTATGAAATAAACAAAAAATACTGAATATTTACGCTCTACTCGACACTAAAACCAGCGCTATACCTTTCATCAGAACTATTTCTATAGACCAATATAGAAGTACTTCTTAAAATTAGCGCTAGATAGCGTATAAGACATGAAACACCACATTAGTACTTTTTGAAATTAGCGCTATTTATGTGATTTATTAAAAACTACTTAGTAAGAGCAATACATTATTAGTTACTTATCAAATAATCAATTTTATTGTGAAAAATGATGATTTTGAGGTGCGCAGTTTTAGATTTTCCAAAGTATTTTTAAATTGCTTATGGTGGCAGATGGCCACCTGACGGTGACTGATAATCGCTCATGGACTCTATTATACTAAGACTACTGTTAAGTCGCAGCTCACCATTTCATATCCATATATAGATACCTAATCAGAGAATGAAAGGCTATCTCCCGCTACAAATAAAACACACTGATTTGCTTCTGAACACGGCGAGCCCTCGCTCAGAGCCCAGAGAGAGAGTCCAATAACAAGTACCCCAACTTGGTACCCAGACCTACCACCAGTGCTGTGAAGGGTAATAAACATTTACTTCCCTTAGTCTCCTCGCACGACACCCGCGGGTAAGAATGGGGTGGTGACACTTGTATTCTTAGTCCGTTACCACATGGACTTTTCTAAATGTTCTTGCTAACTCCGTACCAAATTTTATCAAAGGAAATTCAGCAGTTTAGCCTTGAAGACGGCACGAATAGACAGTGTTATTTCGCATTTGTAATAATATCTTATGGTTGTAGAGTTCCCTGCATTATAAATGTTATTATCTAGAGTTATATATTGTATTAAAAATAAACTAAAAAAAATAAAGCTTATGAGCTTTACATAGAGAGCTCGGTTCTTTTCTTTCTGTAAAAAAAAGTGAATAAAAATAATAGCAGCCTGTATAAGATCGCACTTAAGTGTTGGTGGTCTGTTTTTTGTTTTACGACAAGGCATAATCCACTTGTTACCTTTGCGCATTCCGCTTGTATAATCTGTGCTGTTTGTTTAGTCTGTGGTGAGATATGGCGGGAACGTGATAGGATTTTGGTAGTTTTATAGTGGTTTATATTTAATACTTTTGTATGTAAAGTAGTAGAGCTGCGAGAATATATCTCACTCGATCATATCGACATGACATCGTGCCATTGTGATTGGTTGAGAGATCACCGTGATTGGCCGAGGGATTATTGCGACATCACACGTCGGTTTCTCTACCGATCACAAACGAGACGATACGATGTCGATACGACTTAGTGAGTTACATTCTACGGGCTCTGGTTCGAATCTTGCTTACAGTAAAGCTTTATTTATCCACTTTCACAAATAATTTGTTCTGTTTATACCTAATGGTAGCGATTTTAGTGGTAGAAGTTTATTTGTTTCAGCACGAATGGGCCGGCTCGATCGGGGAAGTACCTATAGCTATTCGTGTGGTGACGGACTAAGGATACAAGTGTCACCACCCCATTCTTTCCCACGGGTGTCGTATGAGACGACTAAGGGAAGTAAACAATTATCATCCATTGCATGACTGGTGGTAGGACTGGGTACCAAGTGGGAGTACTCACTTGGTATCGGGCCCGAGCGGGTTGGTACCACCATCTCCCGTGTGACCGGCCATGAAGCACATCGTTGCGTTTTGGCTGTAGCAGGAGATAGCCGTTTATATTTCATTTCATATCTGTGAAATGAAATGGTGAGCAGCGGCTTGACAATAGTCTCGGTATAGTCGAGTCCATGGGCGACAGTTACCATTTACCATCAGTTGGACCGTGGCTCGTCTGCCACGACATACAATAAAAAAACACCCTCACAGGAAATCACCGTGAAAAACGGTAGCTACTCCTATTGTTGTTTGCCCAAACCTCCCTTTTCATCCCCTCCTCTTTATTATCCTTTTGCTCCGCCTACTATTTTTGGAGATGACGACGCTCATATACACAACACCATGCCAAAACGAAGTGTCATAAATCACGAGTGTTACCAGAGAATTATTTTAAATTATCCCAAATGACTCGACGATTTCGTACATACTATACGTACATGAATACGTCGTCAGCGCCATAATATTCCCTATATGATTTGCTGTAAACTTACTTTATATTACTACTTCCTTTGTTTTAAACTTAAAACTTTTAAAAATTTACCCAAATTATAGAGATTAATTCTTTCCGATGACAATACTTTCATGCACACATCTTTAAAAAAGTGACTTCACTATTTAGTTGACAATGCGGTGCCTTTATATTTTAGTTAGTGTGACACTAGGAAATTGGTTGCATTTATCTCTGCTTGATACAAGAGAAGGCGGTGGCTCGTACGCCACTACATGCAATAAAAGATAAAAAAAAGGCCTAATGATAGGTAGAAAGCCCAAAAAACACAAAAATGCCGTGCCATTTCAACGAGTAATGGCAACGAATGACAATTTCGTCTCGAATCTCGAAGCGTGCGCTATGCCTAAGTCAAACGAACACAGATTAAAAAATTGTACAGACTGTCACAACTACATCGCCTAATGGGAATGTTTACTGGCTAAGTAAGCTGCCCAACGCTCACCTGCTGAGCCTTACCGCCTGCAAACCTATTGTCACCAAAGCCACCTCAGAATACTGGTTATTGGCTAAATCATCCGGACCGCCATTAATAAGAAGAATGTTTACTGCCATTTACACGGCAGATGGCGTATTATCGACATGGCCATTGATAACTGTCTATATACAGTTTATAATAATTATATAGTTTGGTAAATTTTAATTTTATCGTAATAATTATGCCTCTGTGTGTTGTACCAATATGTAATAATCCTGGTTTATTTCCCAAAGATCGAACATTAAAAAAGTGGGAAAAGTTGCAAAACAATTGTGACTACAAAGTATAGCGTCTTTCAATTTTCAAATTTTCCAGGTATAGGTACAATTAAACAATATAATTGATCAACTGGATTAAATACAAAAAAATAACAAAAAAAAAATCTCAAGAAAACAATGCAACTATAATTTGACAGTGGCCATCTCGCCGATTGCGCCATCTGCATTCAGCTTTGCCCGTGGATCCCCGTTGAAGTAATACTTCCGGCGTACAAACTCTATTGTTTGATAGTCTATCCAACTTATCCAAGAGGCATTGGCAAATTTTTGTCTATAAGTTTAATATCGCCAATTAATCAAGAATTGAAGTAATATTTGAATAATTTTATATAAGTATATTTTAAGCACTTGATATACTACTCAGTCGCTTACCAGTATCACTGAAGACATTAAGAAGGAATGTGTTATCGAAATTGAGAAGTGGTTATGGTCTAGTTGTGCACTTACAGTTCGAACGATCAGCAACACCTTTAACACCTGACCTCCTCCGTGCTTCGGAAGGCACGTTAAGCAATGGGCCGGAGCTCTTCAATAACATGCTGCCAGTATAAAATATATGATTCCGGTCTTGTCAGTCATGGCTAAGTGGTAAAACATGACTTTTTTAGTTTTTTAAAGACAGCACCCGTGCTGGTTGCAAATTTAAAGAATAATCCAAGGATTTTTTAAGGCGATACAAGTATCGCGGGGGACTTTTCAGATATACAATTTCACGGACACAATGTACACCCAGACTAGAACAACTATTTTGTAGATCACATTGTGGGATTGAGCCTACGACACTCGGGCGGGTGGACCGTATCTAAACCTGAATTTAGTGCCATATCTACATATTACTTAATCTATTATTTGACATCATATAACTTTTAATAATGTAGAAACAGTCGGTGTGTGCGTTTGTCATGTAATTTTAATTATTTTAACAAAGTTTTAATACAATCTGAAGGAATGACAGATGTTTGTCAAATAGTTTGACAATAAAATTGTCTGTCTGTCTGTTTGTTCACATCAATATTTCTTACACAAAGGGAGAATGTGGAGCCTCGCGTATCCCAGCAAAAAAAGGCCGACTTTGCCAAGGAATTACCACCAATTTTCACAGAAAATCAACGTGAAACAACATGAGTTTCTTTTCTTGCCGGATTGCACTTGCCTCAGGCGCTCATGTTAGTTATTAGTGAATTCTTGACGATTTTAAGTAAGAGGACGAGGAAGTAGGTAAGTGAGGAGCAGGTTTGGGCCTCTGACGCTCTTACTCCATCCATCAGCCTTTCAAAGTCCACTGCTGGACATAGGCCTCCCCAAGAATGGGGGAAAGTGCCGTAATCGCCACGCTTGGCAGGCGGGTTGGCCATCGCAGTGGATGTTGTTAATACTCGCAGGAGTGCTGCTGCCCACTCCCTCGGTATTCCCTCAGTCGGCTCTTACGACTCCCGTGGGTGGAAAGGGATGGGACAATTCTAAAGCCGGCCCCACACGGCAACTCACCGAACGAAATATGAAATCTACCGTTGTGTCAATTTCTCCAGTCAAGTCAGCTAATTTCTGGTAGAGCCAGCATTTAAAAATAATTCGTTTACATGCAAACCCATATGCTTGAACTATACTCCTAAATCGTACTTAAAAGAATCTTCGCTTTTTGCTATTAATTTTTTTAATCGTTCCCTTTGAAGTGGAATTTCATACATGCCAATAAAATACAGTCAAAATTCAACCTTACTATTTGTAGATAAAGTTTTAATTTATTTAGCAAACGGAAACAAATTTTGCCAAGGAGTTCCAAATCCAGTCACTTGTGGAGCAAAAATGAGTTTTGTAAGCGTGTCTTTAAGGTAAGTTATGCATTGGACAGTCAAAAATATATTTCGCGTGTTTTATAACGATAATGTACTAATTTTTTGGGCGGCCATTTTGTAAAAATTAAAGTAAAGAGAACTCTTTTGATGGCTCATCAGCTAATTGTTTTTTTTTTTATAATTTTGACTTGAAGTAATCGTCTCTATTGAGGGTTTTGTCTAAAAGTATTGAGTATTTGAGATTATTGAGTGTCAATTTTTTTTATTGCTAATGATGGGAAACGAGCCACGGCCCACTTGAAGTAGTAACTCACAGAATCAACTATATCGAGAGTATTGTCAAGCCGCTGCGCACCATTCCATTTCTCAGATATGAAATGAAAGAATAAACGGCTGTCTTCTGCTACAGCCAAAACACACTGACGTGCTTCATGACCGGTCACACAGGAGACGGTGGTATTGACCCGTTCGGGCCCGATATCAAGTGAGTACATACTCTCACTAGGTAAGTACCCAGCCCTACCACCAGTAATGCAATAGGTGATAATTTTATTGCTTACTTGCCTTAGTCGCCTTGTATGACACCCGCAGGAAAGGATGGGGTGGTGACACTTGTATTCTAAGTCCTTCACCACACTGTCCGTCACAACCGAAATAAAAATGTTTGTTGAAGGTTATTTTCGCTAATATTAAGCTTTTATTTAATTGTTTACTTACCTTCAACCCGTGAGGACAAGGCCTCGTGGAATTTAGTTTTATATTTTTTGTGCGGAAAGTTAATTATTTTTCCAAAAATATGTAGCCTATGTTACTCATTATAACATCGGCTATCTGTCCCGTCTAAACCAGTCCAGCCGTTTCAGAGGATAGCCGGGATCAAGAGTCAGACGTATAGCCAGATAGAGAAAAACTATAAAAATTGGTGTTTGGTTAGGAGTAACCTAGGTGCCGGCGGACCACCGAAGGAATGTAACATAGTTCCAGTGGCCCACCAATAAAGGCGGAGAGACGGTACACGGCGGGTTTCTTTAGTGGGTGAAGGCCCCACACTACCCTGTTCGTTGCCCCGAGCGACGGGGTGTGCGGTTAGGAACATTTTTTCCCGCCTAAACAAAAAAAAAAGGAGTAACCTAGGTATATACTTTCATATGCATTTAGTAAAAAACTGTTATTTAGACATTACAAACAGACATTTTATTTATTTGTACATAGCATCACCCCTGTATTTCCCGAAGGGGTAGGCAAAGGTGTAATACACACCCACGATTTACCAGCTATGTTTAAGTCCCAGGTAATAGGGCTACTGGGCACGTTTCCAAACTACGGGCCGCTACTGAGAATTTTTCTTTTTACGATGATACTCAATAACCGTGTGGTGACGGATTAAGAATACGATATGTCACCACCCCTTACTTGCCCGCGGGTGTCGTAAAAACCGACTAAGGGCGCATCAGGGGAATGGGCAGCAGCATACTCCTGGGAAACGTTTAACACCATTCTGCGATCGCCAACCCGCCTGCCAAGCGTGGCGATTATGGCATTTCCCCCCCCTTCGTGGGGAGGCCCATGTCCAGCAGTGGACGTTTATGGGCTGATGGATGGATGGACTCAATAACACTGCCCAATCCAGGGATTGAGTCCGAGACCTCATGATCAGCAATCGCAATTACCGCCAGTAATGCAACGGGTGATAACTGTTTACTTCCCTCAGTCGACACCCGCGGGAGATAATGGCGGGGTGCCACATTTATTCTTTGTAGCACGCTAATTGACGATATTAGTTAATGCAGTAACCTTTTTTTTGTTTAAGCGGGATAAATTGTACCTAACCGCACACCTCGTCGTTCGGGGCGAAGAACAGGATAGTGTGGCCCACACTAAATAAACCCGCCGTGTTTTTTTATTTTTTATTGCATGTAGTGGCATATGAGCCACGGCCAATTGATGGTTAAATGGTAACCGTCGCTAATGGACTCAACTATACTGAGAGTATTGTCAAGCCGCTGCCCACCATTTCATTTCACCGATATGAAATGAAAGAATAAACGGCTATCTCCTGCTACAGCCTAAACGCAACAATCTGCTTCACGGCCGTTCACACGGGAGATGGTGGTACCAACCCGCTCGGGCCCGTAACCAAGTAAGTGCTCCTACTGGGCACCCAGCCCTACCACCAGTCATGCAATGGATGGTAATTGCTTACTTCCCCTAGTTACCTCATACGACACTCGTGGGAAAGAATGGGGTAGTGATACTTGCATTCTTAGTCCGTCAGCACACGGATAAAACCGGTGTGCCGTCTCTCCGCCTATATTGGCGGGCCACCGGAACCATATTACAATCCTTCAGTGGTCTACTGGTGGGGTTAATACCTAACAACAGTATGTTTATTTATTTCTAAAGCTTAAAAACCAATTGCGTTTTTTTTTATACTACGTACTTTTGGCTCGACCGGGGTAAGTTTCGTATGGTAAGTGAGAGCGTCGACCCCTCCCTATCATCTCCTTAATATCCTTCCTATGCAACGCCTACCCCTTTGATGCCTCTGGTGTTGCTAGCGTCTAAAAGTCATGGTGACCGCTTACCAGATGGGCCTTATGCTTGCTTGCCACCCACGTAGTATAAAAACGTAAATGAGTGCCTGTAACCCTTATGCGCGTTTGAATTAAAACCTTTTCTATCAATTCCGGCTAAATAAGGGTTTACTTAAAAAAAAATGCCGCCATTGTTCTTTAAATTAATCCTCATCCGTGAAATAAATTTATGAGAAGTGGGAATGTTCTTAGTATTGCTGAATTCATGGACAGCAATTACCAGTAACCATCAGTGGCCCGTGTCTCCTCTGCCAGCATCTCAGACTAACAAATAAATAAAGAACGCATTGTCAACTAAAAGTGAAGACACTTTTTTAATGATGTGTGTGTGGCAGTGTATTCACCGGAAAGAAAAAATCTCTATAATTTGGGTAAATTTTTAAAAGTTTTATGTTTAAAACATAAAGGAAGTAAAAGTATAAATTAAGTTTACAGCAAATCATACAGGGAATATTATGGCGCTGACGACGTATTCATACGATACGTACCTACGTAACGTACGAAATCGTCGAGTAATTTGGGGTAATTTTAAATCATACTCTGGCAGCACTCGTGGTTTATAACATTTCGTGTTGGCATGGTTTGGTTTGTATTTGTGTGCGTGAGCGCGTGTAATTACAAGTTTGGCAAGGATTTGTATGGCTTCACTGGATTGTTCGTAAAGATTCGTCTATTTTTTTTTTCTTGTGCTGAGGGAAGCACAGACACTAAAAGAAGTATGTTAAAAGTACAAACTATTATTTGAGAATGAGGAAAAAGAGAACTTTAGTGCGAGCGGGAATCGAACCTGCGTCCCTTCCAATCCGGGGAAGTGCTCTAATCATTGGATTCTCTTTTTCTTCTCTTTTTCCTCATTCACAAATAATAATTTGTACTTTGAAGTAGCTGAGCATGTCAAGTGCTAAAAATACAGATCAAGAAGTATGTTATTTATATATTTTTTTCAAGTAATTCAACATCTGTTTTGGCCAACAACTGTTCGATCTCCGGAAACACGTTCACTATAAAAGTGACAGTATAAACAGTTGAATGGTTCTGTATTCTGAGTGAACAAACGAGTAAGTGAGTGAATTGTACCAACGTATGCACTCTGTGTTCCTCAGCGGAGGCGTTTGAATAAGTATATATAGACATAGATAGGTGTGCTGGCGATCGAGATGGACACGGAAATCATTTGATCAAATTATAAAGATAAAATATTTATTTGGCTTTCCTACAGTTTATTACATTTGTGTATTAAATAAACAATATGTAGAAAGAACATCTAAATAATTTAGAACAACCTTATATTTCAGGTTCCCAATATAGTAACCAGATAGAACGTGTACTTTTTTTTTTTAATAAAAATGTTCTTAACCCCACACCCTGTCTTTCGGGGCAACGAAAGGCAGGTTAGTGTGCCGTCTCTCCGCCTTTACTGGCGGGCCATCGCAACCATATTACATCCCTTCAGTGATAGACGTGTACCTACCAATATTTAGCTCCGATAAAGAGTTATCAGACTAAAAAAGTTTCATTAAAATCCGTTCAGTAGTTTATAAGTGATGCCCAAACAATCAGTAGTTTAGTAGTAGTAATAAAAAACAGACAAAAATTCTAAAAATAATGTTTTGTGTTCAGAGACGCCGGAATAGTCTAATACACTCATTATTTTATCAAATATGTATCTTCAACGTACATTATATGTATATTCGTACAGCTTTATACTATAGACTATAGCTAAAAAAATAAGCTATAAAAAATTTAATATAATAAAAAATATATTCTATATTAACCTCTCGTTAATCTCTTTATTTTTTTTACTAAACCGATTTTGATGCAACTTTTTTAACGATTGATATTACCAAAAAAAAGTAGCTGTTTCTGTAGCAGTGGGCAGAAATTAGTTTATAATTTATACAAATAAATAAGATTGAGGTGTAAGTTTGTAATGTCTAAATAACAGCTTTTTAATAAATGCATATGAGAGTATTACATACTTTACGTGGAAACAGCAATTTTAAAGTTTTTGTTTTACTTACTGTTTGTTCGGGCTAATCTACAAAACGAATGGATCGATTTGGACAATACTTTCATTAGCAGATAACTGATGTTATAAGAAATGACGCAGGCTATTTTGATTTTGGAAAAATAAGTATATTTTACGTGGGCGAAGTTGTGGGTCACTGCTAGTAAAAAATAAAAATATAATATTTTCATATTTGGGTATTTTTATATATATATTTTTAGCATTTGACATGCTTAGCACTATACATTAAACACAAAGTGAAAAATGTGAAATCGAAAATAACAGTCACGAGCAGGATTTGAACCTGCATCTCCTGGATACCGTCCAGATGCTTTGCCAATTCAGCCATCGTGACAATTGCTCCTGACTGCTAATTTCGATAACATGTATATGGTTACCACTGGTACTTTAGCAACACCAGGTGTACTGCCCAACTACCTATATTTAAAAAAATCGAATGTCCTATTCACGCCTGTGCACAGACTATAAAAACAAGGTGCCCTCCAACAATACCGCGCAAATGAACCGCCATTTTGAAAAGCAAATTAAAAAAACACATGCCGCCTCTATGGTTATAATGTCGCATTCTAAGTTCAATATTATTATCGGTGCGTTCATGCTTGTTATGAAAAGGAGATAGGCAGAATAATAGCTGTAGTAATTGTATAATATCATTGCTTTAAATGGTAAAAGACTAGTCTTATATTTTTATATATTAAAAAGTTTCAAATCAGTGTTTTGATCTGTATTTTAGCACTTGATATGCTCAGCTACTTTAAAGAACAAATCATTTGTGAAAGTGGGAAAAGAGAACTTTACTGCGAGCAGGATCTAACCCGCAATGGCTTGCCCGGATTAGATGGGACGCTGGTTCGAGTCCTGCTCGCTGTCTTTTTCCACTTTCACAAATTATTTGTTCTTTAAAGTGTCAAATTAACATATTGTTCGCCAGATGGTAAGAGGTTACTGTAGTCAATACATCCTTCCATCCATCCATCAGCCTTTCAAAGTCCACTGCTGGACATAGGCCTGCCAAGAATGGGGGATAGTGCCGTAATCGCCACGCTTGGCATGCGGGTTGGCGATTGCAGTGGATGTTGTTAATACTCGAGGGAGTGCTGCTGCCCACTCCCCGGGTATACAGACCTCACATTGCCTTGGGACTTTGCGGTTAGTAGTTAGATGTATACAAATAAATGAAATTGAAGTATTTTAATATTTTATTTTTGATGTGATAACATCTAATGTGGAGGGAGTGTAAAACCGGCTATTGTGGCAATTTATTTAATTGATTTTAACTCCATCTGTTGAAAAAAACATCTAACTAGGAAGTATATAATGTCAATCAATAAACCAATAACAGTTTTAATTTGTCCATGGATAACGAGAGGGTGCATACCAAGAATTATATAAGACTAACAATATTTGAAGAAAAAAAGAAAATCAATTTTTTCACATCTGCGAGACGTCCCGTGATGGCTCATTTGTTGTATTATATTTTTTAAGCATTTGACAGGCTTAGCCATATAAATTAACACAAAATTGCGAAAATGTGGAATCGAAAATATCAGTCGAGTCAGATATACTGCACGTGATTATTATTTCCGATGTCACATTTTTGCGCTCTGTGTTAATTGAAAATTGAAGTGTCTGTTTGTAATGTCTACATAACAACTTTTTACTAAATGCATATAAAAGTATATACGTTACATATAACAAAAAAAATATTTTTTAGGTTTTTGTCTGACTGTTTATTTGTACTGACTAATCTCTGAAACCACAGATCAAATTTGAACAAGATTTTCAGTACCTACCAGTTAGCTGATGTTATAAGGAGTAACTTAGGTAAAAATTTTAGGAAAATAATTTTTCGCACAGAAAACAACTGAATTCCACGCGGATTAATTCGCATAATAGCATCTAAGACTTATGTTATACTAATTAACCAAGATGGCCGCGATTAGATGTCACAATAGGTTAGTTGGCAACTCGTCTGAAACGTGTTCCAAGAAACAGTGCTACTATAAGCTGTATAAAAGTGTAAATACGATTACGCATATAGTTAATACTATACAAATTTGAATTTATGGTGAAATAAATCTTCGAAACAGGAAATAATGACAGTTTTTACTCTAAAACGTATATTTTGTTGTGGAGCACCACAAAGGATTCAACCTCGGTAACATGCACTTGAAATCTATACATAGTACGCGTCTGTCTGTCAGTCCGCAACTGCTACTGCAACTGTTGCACACAACTGCTTTTGAAACATCTTTCACTGCCATTTAATTTTCAAAAAAAGCTATATTGTTTGTGTGTAAAGCCAGTTTACGGACGATAATTTTACGGGATAACGTCATGTATGTTTTCCGAGAGTTTCACAAAATGTAATACTGATAGAAATCGAATGGTACATATAAAAAGGTACGATCGCACGTGCTGCTATACAATCATTGAGATACGCGTTGCCCGGGACGCGTTCGGGCGAAGAATGTGATGTCGGTCAGTGACGCCGGACGCCTCCCTCCCGCAGACGCTCTTCAGCCCACGGCTCTCTTGTGGGCGCGAACATCAAACAATGCATCAGTCGCCGTACATTTTACGGAACGTGAGACTTTTTCGTGCGTGCTGTCGGCGTTCATCGATTAAGACGTTATCAAGTCAAAAATATGTTTACTTTTATCCCATTTACTGTTTTTAAGTAATTAGGAGTAGTAGTAAGTATTGTTACACAACAAATTATTTGTGGATGTGAAAAAAAAGAGAACTTTACTGCGAACAGGATTCGAACGTGTGTCCCAGCCAGGGAAGTGCTCTAGACCGCTAAGCCATCGCAGTGACCGACGGCCATGCCCAATCTCCACATCACAGTCATTTGTCTTTACGACCCACGCCACCTATCAGATGAACATGCATTATTCCGATATAGTAAGTTTAATTTTGCAATTAAAACTTCCCCGTATTGGAAGGAACGCAGGTTCGAATCTCGTTCGCACTAAACTCCTCTTTTTCCACATTCACAAATAATTTGTTCTTTAAAGTAGCTGAGCATGTCAAGTGCTAAAATACAGTTCAAAACAGAAAATTGTTTTTTAAAGACTAAGATATAATGGTGTCTTTCACCAGAGATGTGCTAGGCAGCCATGATGCAAGAATGTAAAAACTAAGCTGCAAAACTATGTGACCGTTTCCACTGATGCTAAGCCTCCTACATAAGGGAAATTAGTAAAATTTACCATAGAGTTGCGCTGCCGCAAGGCCGCTGTGCGAGGAAGTTGTGCAACTTGAGCTATGCGACATAATCAACAATAATAGCATAGTAGAAAGAGTGGGGAAGTAGGCTATCTCCAATTCGCGATATACTCGTATATATAATTACCTACCATACTTGCCTGTCTCAGGGTTGTCACTTTTAGCTAAATTTTAATTCAGTGCCTAGAAATTGGCAAAGGCCGGGAAGTTGTATTTTTTACTTGTAATCGTTTAGGTAAAACCGACCTCACTAACCCTGAACCCAGACGTTCAGGGTTAGTGAGGTCGACCTAGGTAATACATTATATTGGGCAAATAGACGTGTCTACTTCGTCTGTTTGATAAAACACTACCTAATACAACAAAAAAATAAGTAGGTATCTCACTCATCATCATGTAAAAATTATGGTAGTCCATTGAAATGTTACATTTTAAGGACTTAATATTGCATTTCTTAGAGGCCGCAATTTTATTTTTGAGACATGTGTGGGGTCATTAGAAGCTAAACCCCAAGTTTGTGGGGTTGCTGCCCTTGTCCCCCGGCCGCCATCTTGGAAGACACCTTTTTGCGATTACCCTGGAAACTATGCGTCCTACAAAAAAATCGTATAAACATAATTTGTAGCAAATCGTTTTGCCTAAAAATATGTTCATATAACTTTTTGCCCTAAATAAAAGGCTGATGGATGGATGGATGGATCCCCAGTAGGCTTACTCCACAGACATCTTGCCGATGAGGTAATCCTCGACATAATCATATTTTAATCTAGCTATTCTATTCTACTTTTCTTCGATGGCCCAAGCTGTGGCTCAGAATGTAATGTATACTCCTCTCAGAAATTACTATAAGAAACAATAATTTGGTAAGTTCTATAGTAAGGAAAAAATTTAAGAATGTATTTACAATAAAAAAAGATCATAAAACTAAGTTAAACATTTCGTTTTGACCGGATTCTCATGAGCATTAACGAACCCGGTCAACTTTGGAACGCTATAAAAGCGTTTTAAATGAATGAAATTAATAAAAATTATAGAGAAAAATTTTCCTCAAAAGACCATCTACAAAATTAGCCTGAGGTAATTTTTTTATAAAATGTATAAAAAAAAGTTATAGAGCAAAAAAGAAGACTTGTAGAAATTTTCTCACTTTTTTGCTTATAACTTCTTAAATTTTAAATTTAGGGCAAAAAGTTATATTAACATAGTTGTAGGCAAAGCGATTTGCTATAAATTATGTTCTTACGATTTTTTTGTAGGACGCATAGTTTTCGAGATATCGCGAATTAGGTGTTTTCCAAGATGGCGGCCGAGGGACAAGGGCGGCAACCCCACAAACTTGGGGTTAAGATTCTATTGACCCCCACACACGTCCTGAAAATAAAATTGGGTCCTCTAAAGAATGTAAAGCTCATGTAACATTTTAATGGACTATAGGTATTATAAGTGACTTCCTTGCCTTTCATGTTCAGTAGATAATCTGAACAGAGACAACTCTGGAATCTATGAATTATTTAGACAGCCAAACACACAGCAATAAGTTCTCCTGCGATTATCACACATTTTTCATTTATTTAGCGGTGCCGAAAAGCCGTGACGCGCGAACCTTGTGCGGTGTTAGCCCTGACTGGCGCACTGAGAAACGTATCGAGATTTTGTTAGAGTGTGCGTACGATACTATGGCGCAAACATACAAGCCGCGTGCGGTGCGTTTGTATGAAGATAACCTACTTCCCACTCTTTCTACTATGATAATAGGGCATGCACGGGGAGCGGCGCTACACCACTCGCAACCATCCATAGCACGCATCATCTATACTATTATAAAGCTGTAACAGAACTGTGTCTGTGCATTTGTTTAAGATATTTGAGAAAAAAATAACTGTATTAGGCTATAGGCGTGTTTGAACATAAAACAATTTATTTTTTGTCTGTTTGTCAGTTTGCCGATTTGTTCGTTCGCGCATTACGAAAAAACTACTTACTGAACGGATTTTGATGCAACTTTTTAATTTGATGATAGCTTTTGATTTAGACTTAAAGACTGGTATACATTTTATCCCGCTACTATATCGGGAACTTGAGGTATAACTAGATTATAACCTAAAAACTAGCCTTTTGCTGCGGCGGAGCCGCTGGCAAAGGCCAGTAATATAATTGGTCTACTAGTAATTCATAGTCCGTAAACTCTAATCATAGAGTGGCTTTCCCTAAACGGGCTCATCGATATATGTCGGGGAGCCCATTGATTTCACAGATGGCGTAATGTGTGTGGCTTAAATACCGACCTTCCATGGCTAGTGTCGTCGATTTTCACACGGGACAATTATGTTTGTGATCCACAAATGGTAGTACTGAGTTTCGGTGTACTTGCCCCCTCCCCCCTCTCTTTTTAAGTAGTATACGGAGACAGTGCGCTGACTATGGAGTCACTAGCTGACTCACAAGAATGCGTCATACAACAAGAAATAATATGTCGTTTAAAATAATAGATCGTTACCTGGAATTGAAAGGGTATATTTTTTAACCAATACCTTTGTTGAGTAGATATAGAAATATATTCATTCGTAAATAGATTCGTCACGCCATCTCCATAGCGGGGTAGGTAGAGAGACTCGTGCAGCTGCGTTAGCAACACCAGAGACATCACTCATTGCACAATTAATTGCAACTGACTATGAGCGACTCAAAATTTATTGTAAAGAAGCCTTGATCTGTCAAAATCATTTAGTAAGTAACTTATCGTTGGTCGTTTAGCAAATTGCAGTCACAAAAACTTTCAACAGAGGGCTCTGTACATAATAATTAGTAAACACACGTATGCTGGCGACTAAAGTGGACATGTAGTGATGAAATATTTTGAGAAGACCCAAGTCGTTCACAATTTTTTTATTTTTTGTCTGTATGCCTGTTTGATTTCTATGTCTATAACTCTCATCATGTTAACTACAGAACGTTTTCACGGGTAAACAAAACTTGCTTGGAGCAGAATAAGGTTTGTTTAATTTATGTCAGATGACAGCTCAACCGGCGTAGTCTTTCTTGCTGGTATGTTTCGATGGGTGAGAGCACGGGAAAATCAAATCATCCTCTCTCTATAAGCCTTTCTTTCCTCCTCGTATCTCTTACCCATAAGTGAGTGATGCCTCTGGCGTTACTGGCATGTAGGCTGTAGTAATTGCTTACCATCAGGCTGGCCATATAATTGTTTGCAATCCTTGTCGTATAAATATCTGATAGTGATAAATTCCAGTTTATATAGGCTGGCTTAAACGAAGAAGTACTAACTACCACCCAATCACAAAATATCCGTATATAGTAATGCTAGTTATTCTTAATATTGCAAGTAAGAGCGCCGGAGGCCCATACCCCTCATCTTTTTTTGCACTATGCGGGTGGCAAACAAGCATACGACCCACCTAATGGTAAGTGGTTACCGTTGCTTAGGTGCAACACTAGTTAGAGGCATCCCTTGCGTGCCTCCTACTCCAAGGAAAGGAATAGGAGGGGTATAGGGAGGATAATATAGAGAGGATAGTATCTCTCGCTTATCATACAAAACAACGGTAGGAGTACATCAGGATGATCTTCTCTGAGAGTGTGGTGTGGTACTTCCCCGACTGAGACAGCCAATTCATGTTACGTCAAGCAAGGCTTTAGCATTACTAAAATATACCTTTATAATTATCACCTTTCCTCTTCACTTTTTCATATCTTCTTCTTATGGAAAGAAAGAAAGAAAACAATTTTTTAGGTCTTTCTCGGGGTTTATTTTTTTTCTCTAAGTTCAAGAATGCGTGAATGATGTCACTAATATTAATATTGTATATAATATTTTATATATTTTGCCATGTGAGGCCGGCTTTAAAATTGTCCCACCCCTCTCTACCCACGGGGGGTTGTAGGAGCCGACTGAGGAAATACCGGGAGATTGGGCAGCAGCACTCCCTCGAGTATTAACAACATCCACTGCGATCGCCAACTCGCCTGCCAAGCGTGGCGATTACGGCATTATCCCCATGACGGGACCGCTCGTTGTGGCGTTCTCTTGGGGAGGCCTATATCTAGCAGTGGACGTTGAAAGGCTGATGGATGCTACCCATGTAGTATTAAAAAAAATCAAAAAGATTCTTGATTCATGCAAATTCTGAAATGTCCGAATAACTCACGCGCGTCCACAAAAATACCGCCATCTTTATTCCTGAATTTTTAATTACCTAGTTTTTTGCCGCGAACCACTGTGATTGGCGGAGCCATGGCCGCGACCGAGTATCGACAGGCACGCGCTTTTTATTCAGCCCGGTTCTAAGTAATGAATTAAGAAAATAAGTTTTATTTTAAATTGCTCCCGCAATATTTTGGAGTGATTACTTGGGAAAGGATTTTACTTAGAGTAATGTGAGAGTGTAGTTCGCTATGGTAGTCTATACTGGTAAGACCAAAGACCAAGGACAGTGGTATAGAACGCGATACCTTGTTGCAAGGTGAGACTACGCAAGGCCCATACCTCTGACTTAAAAACTATGTAGCATGATGGCCCAGTACCTACTGATTGGCCGAATTCATAAACCGCAGCCGCCGAGAAAAGCTCTCAGGCATTCTGATTTCCTCAAGATGTTTTCCTTCAGGAAGCAGTGATCATTTGTAAACAAATACACATACAATATTTCGAAAAGTCAAGAATAAATGTACCAAACTGCATACTCCGTCGTTCGGGGCAACGAACAGGGCCAGTGCCGGATTAAGCCAGCGCGAGGCCTGTAGCAAATTCGGCCCAGAGGCCCTTGGTTTGATTTAGGTTCTCAAGTTTATGGTATTAAACTCAGATTAGAGATAAAACCGAAAATGTGTGTGTGTGCGTGACAACCCGGAACGACTAAGTAGGAACATGTATATCTGTGTGCGTGTAATGATACCTAATGATACTAGTTTTTGAAATAAACTCCCTATATTTTTTTATTACTCTTACAAATCAAATTAGTTGGCTTTTTAAAGTACAAATTATTTGCGGGAGTCGTTTCCCGCCCGTACTTAAAATCTCTTTTTCCTCATTCACAAATAATTTGTACTTCAAAAAGTAGCTGAGCATGTCAAATGCTAAAAAATATAGATCAAAAATGGTTGGCTTTTTTTAACTTTGGGTAATAAAATAGTTCAAATGTATATTATTTTAAATATTTATTAGGTACAATCAAAGTTACATTCGAACAATCAAACTCAAACCTATACCTACGATTTAACGTGACGAAATCGAGTTTTAGATATTCAGGCGGGATTGAAGCATAGCCTAAGCGCTTCGTGTTTAAGGCATGCAAGATATTTTACGCTTATCTAAACTTATTGCACGCCTCATAAGCGAACCGTTGAGGTGGGTACTACTCTCGTTTCATACAGAACAACAGATTTTTCAAACTTAAAATGTCTCTATTTATCATATAATGCACTTGTAAAATAATATATACACACACATATCAGGAAAAAACACTATTTTAAACACTCATGATATTTTTGATGGCATTTTTGTTATTTAACCTAGGTAAAAAACTGTTTAAAAAAGTTCTGTCTTGGACGTCCGTGTGTTGTAGGTAATGTTTGTTAACACGATAACGACCGAATACTTTACTAATTGAGTGTTTTTTTTTCTTTTACGATTCAGTATAACTACGAATAGAGCCCTATCACTTTTCACGGTCTGATTCGATGTGGTTTAATTGTTACTAAATAAACAAAAAAATAGTGAATATTTACGCTCGATTCGACACTAAAACCAGTGCTAACCATATTTCGTGAGAACTATTTCTATAGACCAATATAGAAGTACTTCTTAAAATTAGCGCTAGATGGCGTATAAGACATGAAAACCTCAGTAGGTACTTTTTGAAATTAGCGCTATCCACTTATGTGATTTATTGAAAACTACTTACCAATTCAGCCTCATACCGTCCAGATGCTTTACCAATTCAGCCTCAGGCTGACGGTATCCAGGAGATGCAGGTTCATGAGGCTGAATTGGTAAAGCATCTGGACGGTATCCAGGAGATGCAGGTTCAAATCCTGCTCCTGACTGTTATTTTCGATTTCACATTTTTCACTTTGTGTTTAATGTATAGTGCTAAGCATGTCAAATGCTAAAAATATATATAAAAATATCCAAATATTTATAGGGTTTGCGTCATTATTAGGTAAAATCTTAATTGTAAAATTAAGTTTACCTGGTCGGTATAATGTATGAAAATACTTCCGACAGATGGTGCAGGCGTCAAAGACGTTAAGTATGAATGTGTTATCGAAATTAGCAGTCAGGAGCAATTGTCAGGATGGCTGAATTGGTAAAGCATCTGGACGGTATCCAGGAGATGCAGGTTCAAATCCTGCTCCTGACTGTTATTTTCGACTTCACATTTTTCACTTTGTGTTTAAACATTTTACAATTTAAAGAGGAGTATTATACTCATTTTAATATACTAACTTAAAGTCTCATACATTGTAAGCATAAAATTGGAAGTAGATATTTTAATTATGTTTCTAAACGAATATTAGGTGGGTTAAAATAAAAAAAACAAAAATTTTGAAAAATGATATACTATGGGTAGAGAACCTGGTAGAGAAATCGTTGAAATAACTTATCAACCTTGGACGTCTACCATCTAAGTCCGTGATCATGAATGCTGTAAAGTATTCGAAACGTCGGGATAGTAGAAAATCAAGCAAACGCGATAGATTCCGTAAACGTAGTTTTATTTCAAAATTGTTTGAACAATTTTTTTAAACTGGTGGATTGATATTTTGATGTTTTTATATACTTTTTATGTGTATTTGACACGCTTAGCCGTTTATATAGCTAAGCGTACCAAACAACAAAGTGCCAAAATGTGAAATCGAAACGCACGCAGCTAATACAGGGGGGCGGTCAAAATTCGATTTCTTCGAAGAATCTGTTGAGCGAGGCTGACTGACCGCATTCGTAATGATGACGTAAGAGAGCGAGTAGGTATGAAAGAGAGAGTATTGGTTTAAAGATGCGAAAGAGAATGCTCCGATGATTCGGACATGTGGAAAGAACGCCGGATGAGCGATTGATTAAGAAGACATATACAATGCGAAAGTGGAAGGATGAAGGTACAGGGGGAGACCGAGATTCATCTACCTAGACCAAATTGGTCATGTATTGAAGGAAGGTGGAGTCAGGAGTCTCCAAAACCCGGTGAGCGTATGAAGAGAATTATGAATGTTGAGGAAGTGAGAGATGTATGCAAGAATAGAGCCCTTCGGCACTCTGTTCCCTCTGCCTATCCTGCAAGGGTGATAGCGTGATGATAAGTGAGTAAGTAAGTATATGGCTAAACATGTAAAATGCTTAAAAAATGTATAAAAATAATAAAATATTTATAGGGTATAATTATTTAAATAAATAAATATTCACGGATATTTCACACAACGTCTTTGGTATGAATCTTAATTGTAATAATTAGGCTGGTCGGAATATTGTATGCGATAGATGGCGCAGACGTCACCCAAGATATTAAGAAGGAATGTATTATTAAAATTCGCAGTCCCGAGCAATTGTCACGACGGCTGAATTGGCAAAGCTTCTGGGACGGTATTCCAGGAGATGCAGGTTCAAATCCTGCTCATGACTGTAATTTTAGATTTCACACTACGATTTGTATGAGGCTTTACCTGGTAAATAGCTGATTTATGCAAATTTAGCATTTTGAGAACGAAATTTTAGTAAGCGAGCAGTAAACAGGACCTACTGACAGTACTTTTCGGAGTGATGCACGTAGATGACGTGAATGTTTCCCAATAAGACCATAAAAAATAATGTGTTCCATAATTAATTAATACGGACTACCTGCGATAGCTTAGTGGCAAAGCATACATAATGTTGTATTTTTTTTATTGCGTATTGTGGTAGATGAGCCAAGGCTCACCTGAAACCTGGTAAATGGTAACCGTCGCACATGGACTCAACTATACCAAGAGTATTGTCAAGTCGCTTGAATAAACGGCTATTTCCTACTACAACCAAACCACACCGACGTGCTCCATGTCCAGGCACACGAGAGATGGTGGCACAAACCCGCTCGGTCCTGATAGCAAGTGACTACTCCCACTTGGTGCCCAGCCCTACCACCAGTAATGCATTAGATGATAATTGCTTATTACTTTAGTCGCCTCGTACGACACCCGTGGGAAAGAATGGGGGTGACACTCGTGTTCTTAGTCCGCCAACACATGGACAAATATATAAATCGCGGGTTCGAGTAGAGTTCTTCACAAAACAATAATATTACTATCGTTGACTTTCACAATGTTTTCATGCAGTTCTAGGATTTAAGAGGCTCAAGCATAATAATAATCAGTTGTCATGGCAACTGAGCTCGTAACGACCGGATCGTTGGTCTGAGTGTTTGTACTTTCCGAGAAACGCACCGACACTTCTGAATGGACATTAAAAGATCAGTAGTGATGTACCTATTTCAATCGAACATTATCGATGTTTGTAACAGTTTTACTTACGCAGTCTTTATAATACAATCCTTATTTATATTAGACGGATCTCGTGGCGTAGTTGGTAGTGTAACCGACTTCCATGCACGAGGTCGTGGGTTCGATTCCCACTCAGGACAATTATTTGTGTGATGAACACAGATATTTGTACTGCGTCTGGGTGTTTTCTATTTATTATGTGTATGTATTTACAAAAAAAAAATAATATATGTATTATATCCGTAATCTGGTACGCTCTGGACCAGAGGACGTTGTGTGAAATGTCCGTGAATATTTATTTATTATTTATATACCTACGTTGTTTTAAATGATGTGATGATAATAGTAGTATATCATTATTATCTACCCATTTATATGCGTTTCAAGGTCCGTTGCTGAACGTAAGCCTCCTCAAGAGGGCGCTATAACAAGCGGTCCTGTGACGCATGCACCCAATGGCTCTTTGCTAATTTCTGTCATGGCCTATTTTATGAGAAGCCACATTACTCTTTATCATATAGACATAGTACATGGGTGGCAAACAAGCATACGGGCAACCTGATGGTAAGCGGTTACCGTAGCCTATAGACGCTAGCAAATCCAGAGGCATCACTCGCGCGTCGCCGTTTGCAAAGAAATGGACAGGTGGTAGATAGGAAGAATATTATGGAGATGATAGGTAGGATACGGCACAATTCCAAAAAAACTCCGGGCTGCTGCTGAGAATTTTTATTTTTACGAAAAAGTTCAATATTACTGCCCGACTCGGGGATTGAACCCAAGATCACATGATCAGCAGTCGCTCACACTACCGCTGCAGCACAGATGCAATTGTTTCTAGGTAATTATATAATAAAAGTATTTTATCTAATATTAAGATATTTTTATATATATTTTTACACTATACATTAAACACAAAGTGAAAAATGTGAAATCGAAAATAACAGTCACATTTTTCACTTTGTGTTTAATATTTTATCTAAATTAAGATTTAACAAAATTAAACGTCATTGTCAATTGTTGAGATGGTCCGACCCACCGGCGGGTCCTCCCTGAGGAAGCAAGAATGATTCTTGCAAAAATAGATTTTTTTTAAACATTTTTATCTATATTTTTTAGTATTTGACATGCTCTGCCACCTTTTATAGTACAAATTATTTGTTGACGAGCGGGAAAAAAACATCGCGCCATCAAATAGTTTTTGCAAAATTAAACTTATTATATTGGATTGATGCATGTAAATGCGTTTCCGATAGATGGCGTTGGCCGTTATGATAAATGTGCAAGGAGATTGGGATGATCGAAAAATCTGTACTATAGCTCAGTGGCTTAGAGCACTTCCCCGGCCTGGAAAAGACACGGGTTCGATTCCCGCTAGTACAAAAAAACCTCTTTTTCCTTATTCACAAATAATTTGTACTTTAAAAAGTGGTGGAACATGTCAAATGCTAAAAAATATAGATCAAAATATTTAAAATTTACTTAATTACTTATACACTTGCCCTGTGGCCGGCTTTAGATTTGTCCCACCCCTCTCTACCCACGGGAGTTGTAGGAGCCGACTGAGGGAATACCGAGGGAGTGGGCAGCAGCACTCCCTCGAGTATTAACAACATCCACTGCGATCAGCAACCCGTCTGCCAAGCGCGGCGATTACGGCATTATCCCTCCTTTGGGGAGGCCTATGTCCAGCAGAGGACGTAAAAAGGCTGATGGATGGATGGAATTACTTATGTGCATAAAATAACCTAAAAATTAATTTATCGATACCACATGAATCGGGAGCGCACATCCCTAGTGGTTGACGTGAAACCGTGCTATTGTGTGTTGTACAAAAAGCTAGTCGGAAATGCAGCGTCGCGTCTTTCGTCACGGATCGTTCTAACATTATTATGTTCAAATAGAGATTAACTGCAACGGGTAAATATTATAACTGCAAAAAAGATTTTACTTTGACGAGAAAAAGGCCATCAAGAAAAAGGTCGACATTCTTCTAGGCTCTATTCATCGTCGCCCTAGCTTTATCCCAATTTTTTTCTGGCGACCATAGAACAAACCGGAGTCAAATTTTTTATTCATTCCTTAGATAAAGGATATCCTTTATATAAGATTCATTCACAATGTATTGACTGCCAGGATGTTAGGTATATGACAGCCGGAAAACGTGCCTTAGGAAGGTAAGGTGTCCACAAATAGATAACTCTCTTTGGTCACCCATCTGACTGCCAGTCTGGCGAAAGTTGCTTTTATTCTCTGTGAAAGTGTTTGTCCGCGATGAACCTCGAAACTAACTATCTCGTCTTTTTTTTGATTTGACTTGATAAATTTTATGGCGATTATTTTCTTTTTTATAGAAAAATTAACGAACGCATTATGTTTATTTTATACAACGTGGGTGGCGAATAAGCATACTATTACTATTAGGTACTAATACTTACTACTTATCATCACGCCATTTTCCTCGCGGGTAGGCAGAGAGAACAGAGAGTCTTGCATACATCTCTCGCTTCCTCAACATTCATAATTCTCTTCATATACGCTTGCCGGTTTCGGAAACTCCTGACTCCATCCATCCATCAGCCTTTCATCGTCCACTGCTGGACATAGGCCTCCCAAAGGGAACGCCACAGTGAACGGTCCTGTGCCGCCTGCATCCAACGAATGCCTGCGACTTTGACCAGGTCATCGGTCCACCTGGTGGGAGGCCGGCCTACACTGCGCCATCCGATACGCAGTCGCCACTCGAGAACCTTTCTTCCCCAACGGTTGTCGGTTCGTCCAGCGATGTGGCCTGTCCACTACTACTTCAGCATGTCGACCCGGCGGGCTATGTCGGTCACTCCCGTTCTCCTACGGATTTCCGTATTACGGATCTTATCACGTAGAGATCCCAAGCATAGCCCGCTCCATATGGCACGCTGAACGACTTTGAGCCTTGATATAAGGTCAACATTTAGATTTTAATTTACATTTTTTATTTCACTCCTGAGTTCACCTTCGTTCAGATGTATTGACCGATTTGGTCAAGCTAGGAGTCTCGTTCTCCTTGTACCTACAGCCTTCCATTTTCGCATTGTATATCTTCATAACTAGTCGCTCGTCCGGTATTCTTTCCACATATCCGAATCTTACCAGCTTTTAAATCTAATCCAAAGCAGACATTGCCTTTTTTTTTGGTAAAGCGGGAAAAATTGTTCCTAACCGCACACCCCGTCGTTCGGGGCAACGAACAGGGTAGTGTGGGGCCCTCACCCACTAAAGAAACCCGTCATGTGCCGTCTCTCCGCCTTTATTAGCGGGCCACCGGAACTATATTATATATTCATTCAGTGGCTCCAGACAATACCTAGGCAAAATTTCATGATCTGTGAAATCATAAAGCAAGGAGCGGACAGCTGAAAGCAAGCGTTCCAGCAGGAGTGACGTTATTTGTTGCCAGCCGTGTGGACAGCAGATGTAATCCAAATTTGGTTTGACCTTCAACGTCCTTGCGTGCTTACATCCGAGCTTACAGCGAACGGATTCATGTTTACAACCGTCTGGCCAGCGGATTAAATCTTACCAAAGACAGTTGCGCTGTGACCGGCACCTTGCTGAAACGCTTGCTTACATCTTGTTTAAAGCCGTGATGTAAGCCGTGTAGCCGAAACACAATCCGCCGGTGTCCCGACAAGGGCACCTTGCTTAAATTCTTGCTTACATCTTGCTTAAAGCCGCGTGGATCCCACTTAACAAAAAAACAAAGACACAAATCGGCGGGCCTCGTGGCGTAGTCGGTAGTGTAACCGACTTCCGTGTACGAGGTCGTGGGTTCGATTCCCACTCAGTACAATTATTTGTGTGGTGAACACAGATATTTGTACTGCGTCTGGGTGTTTTCTATATAGTTATGTGTGCTGGCATTTCACAAACATTAGGGGGTACAAACCACAGACCAAACATCCTTTCCTGAAATTATTTATCATATTGTAATATTATATGTCTCAGACACAGCTTGCATCCGGCCGAATACGCAAAATGCACACAAAGGTTTTCTTGGGTGCGATGCATGGTGGCACCATCGCCCACGCATCTTTTATACATTAGACCTAAGAAATATTGTAAGATAAAATTGTCACTCTATGTTCAATCGTCGAGCATTAAAGTCGTACCATATAATTAATTTTGTATTCTTTAAAAAGTCACTCTAGCACGCTCCCGATTAAACTGGCGCAGCCGGTAGGATTCCGCGAGGATACCGAAATTCGTACTGAAGGACACTAAATCGGTTCGGGTGTGAATATTTGTTTTCGGGAATCCTTCGAACCAAATAAATAAGTGTAATTAATATACGCGTAATATAAAACTGAAGATACAGTTGGCGTAAGGCGACGTGGAGCTGACTTCTGGAGAGTATGGTGAGCCTGTGAGTAGACCCATATTGCTATTCCTTGTTTTCCTTCTTATTCCACTAGTTTTATAATAAGATACGATACTATTACGGGACCGAACATTGCCAAGTTGATAGAGAACGTTATCTTATTTCCGGAACAATACACTACATTTTATTTTTTATTGGTATTGTATACGATTAATTTTAAGAATTAATTTTGTGTGTGATATAAATATTTTTATTTGTTTTAAAGTAACTTAACTTAATATAATTAAAATGTCGTTGAAAATGATACCTAAGGAAATATCCTCTATTATTCCGAAATTTGACGGAGATGAAAATCTTTTAAACCTTTTTATAATAAAATGTGAATATGTAATAGAGAAATATAGAGAGCATGGAAATGATGAACAAGATTTATATGTTTTTCATACTATAACTAGCAAATTAGTAGGTAGAGCCGCCGCGCTTATTAGCGAACGGCAGGACATAGAGACATGGTCTGAATTAAAAAGGGTTTTCACTCAACATTTCGGTGATCCTCGATCTGAGGAATGTATTGCAATAGAATTGGAAACGTTACGAATCCATAGCAATGAGTCTTACTTAGATTTTTGCAGTAGAATACATCATGTAAAAAGCACCTTATTATCTAAAGGGAATAATTACCGACGTTTATTTGCGTAACAGTAACATAACGATTTATGATAATATGGCTATGAATGTCTTTTTATATAACCTACCCGAAGATTTATTGCGTATTGTCAGATTAAAAGGGTGCTCTACATTAGAGTCTGCCCTTAGTATAGTATTAGAAGAGGTTAACATTCAATATCAGTATTCATCTAGAAATAAAATGTTAAAACCGCATAATTCTATTAAGTTAAATGCACCCAATAATTATAAAGTACCACATAATCCCTATGTAGAGAGATTTGGCTTAAAACAATTTTATTCAAATAACTCTGCACAAAATTCTAATTTTATTAAAAATATTAAACCAAATATTAATCCACAATCACAACGATTTAAATTTGGTGTCCCACCAAACATGCAAGGCTTTAGACCAAATTTTCAAAATATAAATCTTGGCTTAAATCATTCTGGTTTTAAACCGAACTTTTCACAACAGCAATTCAAGTATGGTGTACAACAACAACCAACAGCAACAGCTTAGATATAGTGCACCGTCCCAACAACAATTTAAGTACGGTATTCCAAGCCAGCAACAATTTAAATTTGGTATACCGCAACAGCAACAAACTTATAGACCATCGTTTAATAATCATCCCCCGCAAAACCATTTCAATAGGCTTCAACAAATAGATTCCGATGTATCAATGCGTACCGCCGCACCGGCACCAAGAGTAAATAAATTATTTTACAGCAATAACGACGATGACTACCAACAGAATCTCGATTTTTATGAAAATGAATGCGATGAAAATTACCAATAACGAAAATATAGAATTAACCGATCACAATTATACTGACACCGATTTGCAGCTTAATATGACATCTGAAAATGAAAATTTTCACATAATGGCTTCGGAAATGAACTTGACTTAATCCAAATTAATTTTAATAAATTAGATAGCTTACCTTACATTATTATACCTGAAATAGACGCAAAATTCATGATTGATACAGGCAGTACCCGTTCATTCATTAGCCCTCGGAAAGCCGATGAATATTTTTCAGGATATAAATTCATAGAGCCATTTCACGTAATCAGTACACACGCATGAAGCCAACACGATGAAGTAATTTATATTCCCCTGCTGAAAACATTCAAAAGTAACATTAAGCATAAATTCTTTGTGTATGACGTGGATGAAAATTATGACGGTCTTATTGGCTCCGATTTATTAACACAATTAGGTGAAACTATAGATATGGATAAATATGTCCTACGAACGTATAATACCGAGATACCTATTATATACAACCCACCTCGTCAAATAGTTCTAGAACCGCGATCTGAAACAAAAATAAGTATACCTACCAGTTTACAGGATGGCGACGCAATTCTTGATTACACAAATTTTGAAAAAGGCGTAAGAATGCTCACAGCACTCGTGAAATGTAAAAATGGATATGCAGAAACAATTATTCAAAATACATCCGAATACCAGATAGCACTAGAGTTCTTAAAACCATTTAAAGTTGAAAAATATGAAAGTGATAGTAATTATGTACATTGCTTACGTAATAATAATGTGACTTTGGGAAATTGCGAATATGATGAAATATTAAAGGAAAATCTACAAAGACTACGCACAGAACATATGAACGAGGAAGAACGTACAGTTATTACAAATTTGTGTTATGAATATAGAGACATTTTCTATTTGGATAAATTACCCCTCTCTTTCACTAGCAAAATAAAACATTCAATACGAACAAAAAACGAAGACCCGATATACGTGAAGCCATATCGACAACTTCAGACAGTTAATAACGAGAAAAATAGCCAAGTACAAAACTATTAAAAGATAATGTAATACAGGAATCTCACTCACCATGAAACGCACCAGTACACCTGGTACCTAAAAAGAAAGACGCTTCAAACGAAGTCAAATATAGATTAGTAATAGACTATCGGCGCCTGAACGAAATAACAATTGACGATAAGTATCCCTTGCCAAATATTTCCGATCTTTTCGATAAATTAGGGAAGTCCATCTATTTCAGTACAATAGATTTGGCCAGCGGCTACCATCAGATTGAAGTAGAGGCATCTGATCGTTGCAAAACCGGATTCAGAACTCAAGCAGGCCATTACGAGTTTATTAGGATGCCGTTTGGACTCAAAACTGCTCCAGCGACATTTCAACGCGCGATGGACAGCATGTTACGTGGTTTACAAGGCACGCACTGTATGGTATACCTAGATGACATTATTGTGTACGCATCCAGCCTCCAAGAGCACATAGAGAAGCTCAGGCGGGTTTTTGACCGTCTCAGAGAAAGTAATCTAAAGGTCCAGCTTGACAAGACGGAATTTTTAAGAAAGGAAGTTCTCTATCTAGGACATACAATAACAGATAAAAGACTTAAGCCTAATGAAGATAAAATTCAAGCAGTATTAAATTACCCTGTTCCAAAAACACAGACAGAAATAAAAAGCTTCTTGGGACTAATTGGCTATTACAGGAAATTTATTAAGGACTTCGCAAAATTAACCAAACCATTGTACGCGGGGGGTACGAGTGCTCTCTAACTGTGGGGTGCGTACTATCTCTGCCTATACCCCGCAGTCTCTATGTGTGATTATACTGTAAGATGCCTCACGTCACAACCTAGTTCCTAATAACCTACGTATGTGACGTGGAATGTAATGTGCGTGTTCTCCTGACTGTAGTGAGCGTGGGGATCCTAATTGCACTGTGAGCTACTGCACCTGGCCCTACGCGAATAAAGAAAACCAATAAGTCCCAAAAAAACCAACTAATTTATTCAGTAACTTATTAATTAAATTCCCCAAATCTAACACACAAGTTTACGGGCTGGCCAGTGCGCAGTAACTGGTCGAGCGCCTAACATACTTCTCGCTTGCACGCTAAACTGCTGACATGACTAACCTCATTCGTACTTACATGGTCCCTACACTACACCCCCCAAATTTTTACAAAAATTTCAAAAATACTTATTATTAAAAACCTTTAAAAATATCTCTAAATTTATTTACTTTAAGAAACTAATTACAAAAATTTCAAAAATAATTATTACTACATGTAAGTTTAATTTGCATAAAACTTATGGTCATCCTATCATTACATACGTATAAACAATATTTAATACAAGCTACTGATTACACCGAAGCAATCACTATCAACAAAATTCTCGCGTATCCTATTACATCTAGCTCGTCGTAGGTAGCCGCGATGTTGTCGCGTGGGTGGCGACAGGCGTCATGGCTAGCTACTCAAACTACCTGCTTGGCACCTTAAACTTGCTGTCTTTGTGCACTTTGGAACTTATGGATTGAGTTTCCCATTTTCCTCTCGATCCATCTCTTGCCAGTAAAATGACATGTACCACAACATTTGCACAAAATCATTACTAAAAGTAGTAACCCAATAATTAACAATAATATTCCATACATTTTCATGTGACTTTCAATATTCGAAAAATCCATTTGATTCGCACCGCTCTGAGCTATTACAATCTCTTCGTTTTTACTATATGATTTTCCCATTGTTACAATAATCTTGACTGAATTTTATTACAAGTTATACTAAACAAATTACCTATATTTTATACTCAATTGAGATGTAATGATAGAATGTGACCATACCTAAACTTCTTACTTTTACATCACAATAACAAAATGCGCTTTTGCAATTTCACAATCCAAAAGTAGGTTGTTCATTATTAATTAGAAATATTTATTATCTGCAGTTTAGCAAAACAATTATGTTGCAATGCTTAGAGCTGAATTCTTATACTTTTGCAATCTAGCAAAATTATATTCTGTAAACATATATTGAATAGACTAAGGCACGGTTATACCATACATTAACCAATGTTAATCTGCTGTTTAACTTAACATGTTACAGTTATGCAAATTATTTTGAGCTGAACAAAACACGGTTGCACCATATCCTAACCGTCGTTAATCTATTGATTACCATAACATATAATTCTACAAATTAAATCTAACTGGTGGCTTAACAACCCGGCCACTCTTGGTTGTCTTAACACACGAATCCTTAGACTTACTTTCTAAAGACGTATTTTTACCAACGCTGGCGTCATGTCCACTGTTTTTATCATCGACACTATCGTCGTTAATAAGAAAAGCTGGTTTTAACCTGTCAATCGACACATTTACTGTTCTATTGGGCAATTGAATTGTATACACTTTATTTCTCCTATTTATAACACGATAAGGACCTTCATAGGGCGGTACTAGCGGTTTACGAACTGCGTCATTTCGAATAAATACCTGTTCGCATTTAGATAATTCACGGTGAACAAATAATGCGCGTGAGCTCCGTGGTACTGCCGATACTGGTTTCAACTTTTCTATATTGTATCTTAACTGCTCCAAAAACGCATTTCCTTCGCTCAATCGCTTATCTGAGACGTCATAAAAGTCTCCAGGTAAGCGAATTGCTTGACCGTACATATATTCCGCGGGACTTACGCCATTATCGCTCCTACCTGCCGTACGTAGTCCTAACAAAACTGTTGGTAGTTCGTCACACCATGCGCCGTTTTTCTCTAGACGTGCCATTAATGCCTGTTTTAAGGATCTATGCCAGCATTCCAGGATACCATTAGATTGTGGATGGTACGAACAACAGCGTATCCTTTTTATACCCATTAACTTTAATAGTTGCTCAAAAAGATTACTTTCAAACTGTCTCCCTTGGTCGGTGGTTATTTTGAAAGAGTTCCCAAATCTACATATCCACGACTCATAGAATACCTTAGCAACTACCTCTGCTGTTATTTCCGTCACTGGTACAGCTTCTGGCCACCTCGTAAATCGATCTATCATCGTGACTAAGTACCTATGCCCATCTTTACAAGTCTGTAGCGGGCCTACAATATCTATATGCACATGGCTTAATCGTTCTGCATTCGGAAATTGTTGTAACTCTGATACTGTGTGTCTACCTACTTTCGCTTTCTGGCACTTAATACATGTTTTCACCCATTGGCCAACGTCGCGATTTAAACCTGGCCAAAAGAATCGCTTTGCCATTAATTTTCGCGTTGATCTAGTACCTGGGTGACTTACATCATGAACTGAATGAAAACCTATTTGCCTGAAACTTTTAGGTAAATACGGTCTACACATATTTAACCTATTTTCACAATAAATTGGTTTATCATAATTCGGCATAAAAACTTTCTGTAACGAAATATTATTATTGTTCCCGTTTAATAATTCTGCTAACTCGCTATCACATTCCTGAGCTGAAGCTAATTCCGCGTAATCAATTACTGTAGGGCTGTGTATGGTTTCAATTCTCGAAAGTGCATCTGCTACTGTATTGCTATCCGCCTTAACATATCGAATGTCCGTTGTGAATTCACTGATGAATAATAACTGTCTAGTGCGCCTTGGCGTTTCGCTACTTGTCTCAATTTTATTGAATGCAAAAGTCAAGGGTTTATGATCCGTAAAAACTATTAATTCTCTTCCCTCATACATGTACCTAAAATGTTTCATAGCCAAAAATATTGCCGTAAGCTCTCTGTCATATGTAGAATACTTTTGTTGAGCTTTGGTAAACTTCTTCGAAAAGTATCCTAAAGGTAACCACTTACCATCTACCAATTGGTGCAATGCCGCCCCGGCAAAGTTGTCAGAAGCATCTGAAAACAGCGATAGGGGTACGTTACTAACTGGGTGAGATAACATTACAGCGTCTTTCAATTTCATCTTACACTGTTCAAAAGCTTTAATCGACTCTGATGTCCATGCGATTTTGGTTTTATCTCTCTTCTTTGCACCTTTTAAAAATTCGTTTAATAGTGATTGATGTTCTGCTGCATGGGGTATACTAGCCCTGTAAAAATTTATCATCCCTAAAAATCTTCGGAGCTGTTCAATGGTTTCCGGCCGAGGGTACTCTGTTATAGCCTTGACCTTATGGTCAAGTGGTCGTATGCCGTCGGTCGAAACCTGATATCCTAGAAACTCTATATTTTCTTTACCAAATTCACACTTCGCTAAATTTATCGTTATACCAAACTTTGAAAATCGTTCAAATACTTTTCGTAAATGCATTCTGTGGCTTTCCATTGAGTCACTTGCAATGATGACGTCATCTATAAAATTAAATAAAAAATCTAGGCCTTCCAGAACCGTATTACTCATAAATCTCTGAAAGGTTTGACTAGCTGTTCTTAAACCAAAATTTAATCTTAAAAATTCAAAGAGTCCAAAAGGTGTTATTACCGCAGTTTTCTCAATGTCTTCAGGTGCAATTTTGACAAAATAATACGCTTTATTAATATCTAGCTTTGAAAAAATTTTCTTACCTGACAGTATGTATGTGAAGTCGTGTAGCCTCGGTACGGGGTAGCGATCCGGCTTGGTGATCGCGTTCAATCGCCTGTAGTCACCCACGGGTCGGATGTCCCCATTTTTCTTCACCACAACATGTAACGGGCTGGCCCACTCGCTTTTCGATGGTCTACAAATCCCCATTTCCTGCATCAACTGAAATTCCTTTTTAACCTTATGATACCTATCTGGCGGTAATGGCCGCGCTCTCGCATGAACTGGAGGTCCCGTGGTTTCAATATGATGATATACATCATTCTTGAAATCACGGTCCATATTTTTAAATGACACCGGCTTAGTTATCTCTGGAAATTCTGCTAATAAATCTACAAAGGGGTGGTTCCTATCTATGGTTGTAATTGACACCTGATCACAAGTGGCTATGCTGCCCAGCGTTAATAAATTCGTCTCCTTATCGACTAATTTACGCGCACTTAGATCTACTACTAAGGTGTGATGCTCCAAAAAATCCGCACCTAATATCGGTTGGTTAACGTCTGCGACCACAAAAGTCCACCTATATGGCCGCCGTAGGCCTAAATTTACATGTAATGTTTTTGAACCGTAAGTTTTGATTTCACTACTATTTGCCGCAAATAACTTAAAGTCCGTATGTGCTGCTGATAACTTCTGCTTCTTCGTGGCAGGAATAACTGATATGTTCGCGCCTGTATCCACCAAAAATTTAAAACCATTTTCTCTATCATAAACGCTAAGACGGTGATTAATCCCCGGCACAAAACTCACCGCCGCCGTATTTTGTACCGCGTCTAGTTTTCCGTCTTCCATGCGCAGGGTTTCTCACACTTTGTCGCTCTAGCCCGGTATCGAAAATGCCACCTGCATAGCCAGTCCGGGTCCGCCGATGTTCTTGATCTTTTTCTCGAGCGCCCTCTTGATGGTGTACGGCCTCGGCCCCGGGAAGCGCTGCGACGCTGCTCACTAACCTCCTCGCGCAGTGCCGCTACTTCGAGGCTCAGCTTGTGCATCTGCACCAACATCTCGCTCATCGGCAGTTGGGTACCACTGGCCGCCGCCGTGCTGACCTCCGCTACTTCACCTTCCCGGATATTCTCGATGATTTTATCCGCTATATTGGCCAAATTCTCCAGCGTCTGGTCTTGGCTGACAAGCAGCACCGATCTAACTGATGCTGGCAAACGGGCGAGCCACAAGTTGTGCAGAGTCTGCTCGGATATCTGTGCGTTCCTCCCCAGGTCACGCATCCGCCGCAGAAGCTGAGATGGTTTTTGCGTTCCCAATTCCATCTCACTCACTAATTTCTGGAACTGCCTTTCCGCGCTTTCTTCATATACGTGCAGTAGTCGCTCCTTTATCGCTTTATATTTATCACACTCGGGAGGTGTGATTAAAATATCGCTCACTTGTTGCAGAGCGTCGCGACCTAACTTTGCCACCACCAGATTGAACTTGGTCTCGTCACTTTGCTTCTGAGGACCGAGTATGCTCTCTATCTTAGCGAACCATAATCGCGGCATTTCCGCCCAAAAGTCCGGTAGACGCGAATGCACACTAATTGCAGCCAGTTCTATACTAGGGTTAGACATACCTGCAGCCGACGATGTCAAATCACTTATATTTACTTTTTGCGGCGTTTGGAACATCACTATAAATAAACACTTAGTGTCCTTATTCACCACTTAAATTACTCCTTAATCTAACCAGTGCAACGGCCCTAGCAATCCCCGCACTCAAAACAGCCTCACTTAAAAACGCGGGTCACCACTGTACGCGGGGGTACGCGTGCTCTCTAACTGTGGGGTGCGTACTATCTCTGCCTATACCCCGCAGTCTCTATGTGTGATTATACTGTAAGATGCCTCACGTCACAACCTAGTTCCTAATAACCTACGTATGTGACGTGGAATGTAATGTGCGTGTTCTCCTGACTGTAGTGAGCGTGGGGATCCTAATTGCACTGTGAGCTACTGCACCTGGCCCTACGCGAATAAAGAAAACCAATAAGTCCCAAAAAAACCAACTAATTTATTCAGTAACTTATTAATTAAATTCCCCAAATCTAACACACAAGTTTACGGGCTGGCCAGTGCGCAGTAACTGGTCGAGCGCCTAACATACTTCTCGCTTGCACGCTAAACTGCTGACATGACTAACCTCATTCGTACTTACATGGTCCCTACACCATTGACAGCATGCCTGAAGAAAAATTGTAAGGTCATAATTAATGAAAAATATATGTCTGCCTTCGAAAAATGTAAGGAACTATTAGTAAACGCCTCTCTGCTTCAATATCCAGACTTTTCTAAACAATTTATACTCACTACAGACGCCTCTTATATAGCACTAGGAGTTGTATTGTCACAAGGCATTATTGGTAGTGATAAGCCAGTAGCATATGCCAGTCGGACGCTAAACGATGCGGAAACCCGTTACATTACCATAGAGAAGGAACTTCTTGCAATCATTTGGGCAGTGAAACACTTCAGACCGTACCTTTATGGAAGCAAATTTGTAATATACACCGATCACAGGCCACTAGCCTGGCTTCATTCCCTCAAACAACCAAACAGCAAACTAACACATTGGCGCCTTTATTTAGCTGCTTATGACTTCAACGTCATTTATAAAAACGGAGCCCAAAACACAAATGCAGACGCGCTATCAAGAATAAAATTGAATGCATTAGACAAAGATAGCTCTTCAGATATTTCAATGGAGGTAAATACACCAATAAGCATAGCATCAGACGGAAAATCTGTCGCATCTAAAGATAATTTTACATATTTTATCCCCTACCTACAAGTAGCACGGACACAGCATCTGAAAAACCCAGACATCATTCACTCAGTTGACGAATTAGAATCATTAGGTATCCCCATATTAAACGAAGCGATAGACACTAATTCTAACCAAATTTTAGTCTACACGTGGTATAAAAACCATCTTTCAGTCAAGGACATATCAACAAAAAAAAAACAACGAATACTTGAAGTACATTTGGATAACCCTGAATTAGTCAAACAATTTCTAAAGGAATACATTAGAAATAATATTAAATATTTCATCTATTATGAAGATAAGGAACATCGACGTCAATTTACTCAAATCATAATTCAATTGTTCAAGAAAGACTCTGTTCAGTTTTTTGAATGCACCGAGCGAGTTGTATATGTAGAGAACGAAGACGAACAACGCGATATCGTCCTCATGTATCACATCGGGAAAACATGCCATCGCGGAATAAAGGAAACTTTAATCCGCCTTAAACGCACATATTTTTGGTATGACATGGAACAAACAATATCAGGTATAATAAATAACTGCGACACATGCAAATAATGAAGTATGATCGTAAACCATATAAACCGGCTCTACAACTCACACAGACACAGTCAAAACCATTCGGAGAAATATTTATAGATCTATTTTCTATCGAAGGAAAATACTTTCTTACTACAATAGACGCGTTCAGTAAACTTGGTCAAGTTTTGAAATTAGCAATCGATCCACCCCTGAAGTGGTAAAGGCACTTATAAAGTTCTTTTCACTCTACGGAACTCCCCGAAAGATTAGTTCCGATGAGGGGCTAGAATTTAACAACGCACTAATTAAAGAACTATTATTACTACATAAAATCGAAATGCACATTGGAACACCGAATAACACTAACTCAATGGGACTTATAGAACGTTTCCATTCAACTATCCTAGAGATATATAGGTTAGCCAAATATGAGCACAAACTAACAGATATCGCATCTGTAATGACGTATGCTATCATGGCATATAATCAGACTATACACTCTACCACAGGATTCACACCATTTGAAGTAGTACATACCGATAGTAATAATATATTCAATATAAGATTTGATAAACAGTATATGCAGAAATTAATAAATGATCACAATAAGCGCACTAGACACTTATATGAATATTTAACAGATAAAATTACAGATAAAAAACAAACCGTAATTAATAAACGAGGCGGAGAAACGTCATTCGATCTTCAAAGGGAACAATATATTTTGTCAAAGGCACCAACAAACGCCGTAGTAAAGATAAGCCACGCTATACTAAAGCGGTAGTCATAGGTGATCCTGAAATAAACATTTTACCCGTAGAAATACATAAACGTAAAACAAAAGTCCCCCTTAAAGACATTAAACGTATTCCACAGAAAACTTCGCGTTCTCCTGCTGATAACGCTGCTAGCCCAGTTCCTGGCCCTCCAACTTCAGCCTGTGAACGATAACCCTGGCATTCTAACTGTAAAGGAAGGAATTGCTTCAATTAGTCATGATAAATGGATTCTAATTAAGGTTTTAAATTTTTAGAGCATTTATTCAGATTTAGATAGTAATATTCAGTTTTACACTCAACTAAACTATTTAGTTGATAATTATTTAGATATTCATTTTAAGAATAAGTTTATATATTATATACATCAAGTAGAATATGTTTATAATATAACTATTAAAAAATATAAGCAACTAGTGCCTTCACATAAAGTAAAGAGAGGTCTTCTTAACCCCTTGGGTTCAATCATAAAATTAATAACATGAAATTTAGATAATGAGGATGCCATTAAATATAATAGTTTGATATAAAAGTTAAAGACTCAGCAAAATACGAATAATCAGAAAATAACTCTGATATTCGAAATAGTGGAAAGCCTCGTTAATGTCACTCAAATTATCAACAGTAATCTTATTAAGCTTGATGAGAAAATTAAAAAATTAGATGATCAAATAAACTCAATTAACGTTAAAGAATATTTTGACTATTTAGGAAATCGTATAGTGAATACATACAATTTGTTTTTACATAATTTCCAAAGCATATGCATCAAACTTAATGAGATAAAGACAGCTCTAGCATTCAGTAAGGCAGGGATCCTACATCAATCAATCAATTATAGAATCAGATAACTTATATACAATATTAAAGAAAATCGAAAGTTCAAATAAACTTATATACTCTGTTTTATCACAAAATCTTGTAAAAATTTAAGAAACAATTGCAATTAAATCTTATTACAGCGAAAATAAGATAACGTTCATTTTAGAAATTCCACTTATAAAAGCAGATACGTATTCTTATTATAGACTACTGCCCATCCCATTAATTAATAATAATCATACCCTCATTATCATACCTAAATACCCTTACCTCATAGCAAAAGGGTTCGAAATACAGTCAACCTTGCCAAGAGATTGACAAATCCCGTTTCCTGTGTATTGAAGAAAATGGTTCTCAATTTATCCAAGATACCTGCGTGAAAGATTTAATGCATTACGTCACTAACACTAGCTCTTGCAAACAGATACCTATAGAAATTGAAAATTTTAAAGTAGAGCTTTTCCAGACAAACCGATGGATAATCTACACAAAATCTGAAGTTGTGTTAAACAGGATCTGCGACGGAGAATCTTTTCGACAAAAGCTTCGAGGTACATACATACTTACCTTAGATGACTTATGTATTATTCAGATACATAATGTAACTCTACAAGCGCATCAGACCGAAACAGAGAAAATTGCCTACGAAAAGTTACCTATAATTAACTTACCCACGATACCACACACAGCAGCAAGCTCGAAGCCTGTGAATCTTGAAGGAGTGGATCTGAAAAATCTACGTTTCCTCGCATGTACTCTACATAAAAGTGAAAGTGAAAGAGACAGTGTAAGTGAAAATGAAAGCCAAAGTCTCTATCTAAATATGAAAAGTGTTAGTGTTTGGACAATCGCATTATATGTTATTTTAATTATAAGCTCCTCTATTGATATATATAAATTTAAGTCTAAAATAATAAAGATTTTTAATCGAAATTCACCGAATCCCATGTCTTCGGTAAATGTCGATTCTAATGAGGGAGGAGTTATGTGTGCTGGCATTTCAAAAACATTAGGTGGTACAAACCACAGACCAAACATCCTTTCCTGAAATTATTTATCATATTGTAATATTATATGTCTCAGACACGGCTTGCATCCGGCCGTATACGCAAAATGCACACAAAGCTTTTCTCGGTGGCGATGCATGGTGGCCCACGCATCTTTTATACATTAGACCTAAGAAATATTGTAAGATAAAATTGTCACTCTATGTTCAATCGTCGAGCATTAAAGTCGTACCATATAATTAATTTTGTATTCTTTAAAAAGTCACTCTAGCGCGCTCCCGATTAAACTATATATTATATGTATGTATTTAAAAAAATAAATTATAATATATGTATTATATCCGTAATCTGGTACCCATAGCACAAGCGTTATGCTTAGTTTGCGACCAGAGGTGTGAAAAATGTGCGTGAATGCAATTTTTTGTCCGTGTGGTGACGGACTAAGAACACGAATGTCACCAACCCATCCTTTACCGCGGGTGTCGTACAAGGCGACTAAGGGAAGTAAGCAATTATCACCTATTGCATTACTGGTGGTACGGCTGGGTACCAAGTGAGAGTACTCACTTGGTATAGCCCGAACGGGTCGATACCACCGTCTCCTGTGTGACCGGCCATGAAGTACATCGTTGCGTTTTGGCTGTAGCAGGAGATAGCCATTTATTCTTTCATTTCATATCGGTGAAATGGTGAGCAGCAGCTTGACAATACTCTCGGTATAGTTGCGTCCATGAGCGACGGTTACCATTTACCATCAGATGGGCCGTGGCTCGCCTGTCATCATTAGCAATAAAAAAAACTCGCATTTATATATATTAGAAAGGACTGCACAGACGGCGGAGTGGTTTAGATACCGGCCGAGTGTTGTGGGTTCGATTTCCACACAGGACAACTTTGTGTGATCCACAAATTGTTGTTCTGAGTCTGGGGTGTACTTTGTGCACGTGAAATTGCATGTTTAGAAATTCCTTATTGCAGGGTGATTTAAAAAAAAGAAATAAAGAATCGAAAATTAAGAAAAAAAGAAATTTTGAATTAAAAAAAAGAGTGTACAGACGCAGCTCTGTTACAGTTTTATAATAGGTAGTATAGATTTTAAAACTGCATTGTAATGATACATCTATTTATCATTCGTAAGTGACCATTCAGGGTCCATTGGCGTCGGTCACAATCGTAGATGATATCGTTAGGGTATTAGTGGCACACCTGCCGTTGAATTTGTAACTCATCGAGGGGTCTGTGACGACCTTACGATTTTTTTCTCATACTATAGGTTAGGTTAGATTTCGGCGGCGGACCACTGAAGTAATGTAACATAGTTCCAGTGGCCCGCCAATACAGGCGGAGAGACAGCACACGGCGAGTTTATTTAGTGGGTGAGGGCACCACACTACCCCGTTCATTGCCCCGATCGACGGGGTGTGCGGTTATGTACATATTTTCCCGCCTTAACAAAAAAAAGGCTATTTAGGTGTCTGAACACAAAACATTTTATTGGAATTCTTCACGGTTTGTTTCTTTGTGCATTCCGCAAATACTACTGAACAGATTTTGATGCATTTTTCTTTGTTTCGATAGCTTTTGATTACACTTAAACACTAGTATATCCCGCTGCTATAACGAGAACCTATTAACATAAAAACTAGCTTTTGCCACCGGCGGAGCCGCGGGCAAATGCTAGTCCTTACTAATAATATGAATGTAAGTGCTTTTGTTTGTTTGTTAAGTACGGTTCCACGCCTTGGTACAGCGGTAGTGTATGCGACTGATGATCATGAGGTCTCGGGTTCCCCGGGTCGGGCAGTTATTGAGCTTTTTGGTAAAAAGAAAAATTCTCAGTAGCAGCCCGGAGTTTGGAAATATGCCCGGTAGACGGCTATAGGCTCGCCCCCTATTACGTGGGACTTAACATACTAGCTTAGCTGGCGAACCGTGGGTGCATATAGTTCAGAATTCAGAAAAGGAAAAACAAAAGGAAAGGACATATTAAGGCACTTATTATCCATTTTTTTATATATGTAGGTAATTCCATTTTTTTAGTTTAGATATCATTAGTTCAAAGTGATGTAATTGTATTCTAAAGTGCACGCGAATTAAGTAGTCGGCGGAATCTAGTATCTAAATACGACTACTAGACTGCAAAATACCCACGCTACGCCACAGAGCAGGGATAGGACTGTATTTGACCACCACTGAAGGAATGTAATATCATAGTAGAAAGAGTGGGGAAGTAGGCTATCTCCGGCCCATTCCGCGATATAATTACCTACCATACTTGCCTGTCTCAGGGTTGTCACTTTTAGCAAAATTTTAATTCAGTGCCTAGAAATTGGCAAGGGCCGGGAAGTTGTATTTTTTACTTGTAATCGTTTAGGTAAAACCGACCTCACTAACCCTGAACCCAGACGACACAACACAGATAGCTATAACTTACGATTTTTACTTACTATTATTACTTAGTCACTATACCTACAATACTGAGAAATCGACATGACATGACATTTAGACAGCCAAACACACAGCAATAAGTTCTCCTGCGATTATCACATATTTTTCATTTATTTAGCGGTGCCGAAAAGCCGTGACGCGCGAACCTTGTGCGGTGTTAGCCCCGACTGGCGTACTGAGAATCGGGTCGAGATTTTGTTAGAGTGCGTACGATACTATGGCGCACACATACAAGCCGCGCGCGGTGCGTTTGTATGAAGATAACCTACTTCCCACTCTTTCTACTATGGTAATAATGGTTGTTGGCCCACCAATAAAGGCGAGAGACAGCACACGGCGGGTTTATTCAGTGGGCGAGGGCCCCACACTGTCCTGTTCGTTGCCCCGAACGACGGGGTATGCAGTTAGGTAAATGCAAAAGTGCGTTTGTTATGCATTGACGCCTTAACAACTCAACCGATCATCACGAAATTTAGCATACTACGTGTATGCTAAATTTCGCATCCAGAACCCAGAACCAATGGCCAACCAGGACATGGGCCGACTTATCCCTAAAAATTGAGTTTTTTTTTTGACTAAGACAACACCCTGCACTAAGAATAATCCTTGTATCGTGGGGGACTTTACAAACATACAATTTCACGGACACAAAGTACACCCACACTCAGAACAACCATTTGTGGATCACACAGAGTTGCCCTGTGTGGGAATCGAACCCCACAACACTGGCGAGAGGCCGGTATTTAAACCATTCCACCGTAGTTAAAAAAAAGTTCCCATAGTCTTTCGTTTGTACCCTATTATGAGCACACTTACCCACATAACGCTAGAGGGGCACCTATATATTAAACTCCAGCGATATGCGGAAAAAGTAGCGGGAAGATTGTTGTTAACCAAAATTAAAAAAAAACCATTTGTAACCAACATTTTTATTATTTCATTTCCTTGTTAACATAAATAATAATATTCATTAATTATATATTATTAAAATCATCACTCTTGTTTATAAACTAAATTTAATATAGCAAAAGTTTGGGTCATACATCCCAGGGCTGGAGAACCCTTTTCCAAAACCATAATGAATATTAATACCGGTATATTCCGATAGAGGCGCCACCGAAAAGAAATAACGATTAATATTATTAAACCGCATTCTTTTTTTGAAAATTAAAATCCGTTAACATTGTTTTCTAATACTATTACTAGCAAACCCGTCCACGCGTTGCTGTGGCACACAACTTAATCAATCTTATATATTATCCCCCTTACTAATAAACATTGTATAAGCTCCGAATAGTTATTTAGTGTTTTGTTCCGTTCTTTCAACGTCAAACTGTCATATTAGTGACAAAGATAAAACACTGAATAACTATTCAGAGGTTATACGTTTATTAGTAAGGCAGTATTTCTCAAGCCTGTTTTTCTGTCAGACCGCGAGATGTACATTTAGTACCTTATTCCCTTATCAAATTCCACGATTTACTCATTTTAAAGCTTATCGTGCCGGCTAATGACGAAAATGACCCACGGTCTGAAAATGTACCGCGTTTAAGATCATATTTATAAAAATAGGTCCTTTAAGTGGATGCGAAATTCCGCACGGGTCGACTAATATTATTAAAATACTCGATATTGAGGAGTTACCTCCTCAATATTGAGTATTTTTAGGAGAGAGAGAAGCTCTATCCGAAATCCCTCTCCGAAATTGAAATAATCGGGATAAAAATTATTATTATGTTAAGTCAGAGGTCAGTCTAGCGAGGTCGCGACTTCAGATTGTGTATGGAACCCGGTACCAATGTCTCATTATTTAGAAACTTCGATCTCAGTGGCGCCCTCTATCCTGAGCCCAAGTTTCCAAATTCCCACCAAATTTATTTATATCATAAATGTACAAGGGGGATAGAATGTAACAATAAAAATAGTATCGTGACAATGTGATTGATTAAAGGCTCGCCGTGATTGGTTGAGAGATTAATGGTGAGATCACGCGCATCTTAACCAATCACAATGAGGCGATACGATATCGATGTATAACATTCTATGGAGACATTTTGTTCAAGTCTAAAATCTTATACACAACGTAATACATACAGTCATCAATCAATCAATATATAACACCAAGATTGAATCAATCAATACTGAATCAAGCACTACAAGATGATTTTTATTTCCAGTATTTTTCTTTGAATTGTGAATAATTTGGATAGAATTGCTTAAATATTATTGTTGATAGTGGTGTTAATTTTTTGATTTTATCCTACTGACATAATAAATGCGGAAGATTGTAAAAATCCACCTTCTCATTCTCACTCTATTACCCTTCCTGTCCCCTTTCTATACCTGCCCCTAAGGTGAGCAACTTGCAAGCAATGTCGTTGGTATTTCTAGCGTCTATAGGTTACAGTGGCCGCTGAACATCAGACGAGCCGTATGCTTATTTTAGCCTATTTTTCACAGTTAAGCACAGAATTTCGTTAATAATTAAAACGTTTATAAAAATTTTATTCTTTAAAAGTTATTAAAGAAAAATACACATATTAAAAACACCTTGTATATCAATCAAAGGTGAATTATATCAATCAAAGGTGAATCATATCAATCAAACGTGAATCATATCAAGCAAAGGTGAATCCCCCACTACAAATACAATACAAATGATTGAACACTACATAACGCAACATTGTGATGGGTCTGTTGTCGTAGGGGCTGCGAAACCTTGAGGTGGTACTCCTATATCTCCCACCAGCTCCGTAGGTGGTTGCCCTAGGTCTTGCATCTAAAAACAAATAATATTTTACTGATCTTCATCGGGAAAATAGTAGCTTATTCGTGTGCGCTGCAATAATTGGCAATGGTAAGCGACGTTGACCCAGCCGGCATGAGATCGATGACCAATTTTTTTAACTACTGACCTCCTCGAAAGGCACTCTTCCTAGTTTAATCACAAGCTTCGTTGAGGCTTTTGGTCCGTGTGGTGACGGACTAAGAATACAAGTGTCATCACCCCCTCCTTTCCCGCGGCTGTCTTCCAAGGCGACTAAGGGAAGTAAGCGATTATCACCCATTGCATTACTGATGGTAGGGCTGGGTAGGTAGCAAGTGAGAGTACTCACTTGCTATCGGGTCCAAACGGGTCGGTATCACCGTCTCCTGTGCGACCGGTCATGAAGCACGTCCGTGTGTTTTGGCTGTAGCAGAAGATAGCCGTTTATTCTTTCATTTTTTCATATCTGAGAAATGAAATGGTGCGCAGCGGCTTGACAAATACTATAGTATAGTTGAGTCCATGAGCGACGGTTGGGCCGTGGCTCGTTTGCCACCAAACGCAATAAAAAAAAAAACAAAAAAACAATACATGTCACGTGTTTGGTCACCCATCTGATGCAGGACGAGCAAAAGTTGCTTAACCTTTTCAATCGATCAAGCAACAAGTACACAATTAGGCTACGAGCTTCTGATGCTCTTTGATAATTAGAGCTTTTCTTTTTGACGGGCCTCGTGGCGTAGTCGGTAGTGTAACCGACTTCCGTGCACGAGGTTGTGGGTTCGATTCCCACTCAGGACAATTATTTGTGTTATGAATACAGATATTTGTACTGCGTCTGGGTGTTTTCTATCTATTATATGTATGTATTTACAAAAAAAAGTAGTATATTATGTATTATATCCGTAATCTGGTACCCATAGCACAAGCGTTAAGCTTAGTTTGGGGCCTGAGGACGTTGTGTGAGTGTCCGTGAATATTTATTTATTTATTAAATTTGTGACCCCTGCTCACCTTCTGCATAAGTTCCAAAACAGTCTCGAATCTTTTTCTCTTGATATCCTCAGGGTCTGACTCCTGTTCTGGTTCCAGCTCACTGCAGACCTGCTGCATCAACTGCTGCTGTTTCTCAAACCTGAAACCGTAGAAAATATATCATTTATCACTAGCAACCCCCGGCACGGTACAATTTTGAAGTGATACAACACGCGTATCCCAATGATTGTATAGCAGCACGCGCGATCGTACCTTTTTATATGTACCAATTTCTATCAGTATTGCATTTTATGAAACTCTCAGAAAACATAAGTTATCACGTAAAATTATCGTCCGTAAGCCGACCTTACAGACAACCAGCCATGCTTGTCCAAAAGAAGTATAACCCTCTCACAGACAATCAGGGTAAAACAACCATAGGTATTCCTACTGTTGCTTCGTATGGTGAGTGACGCCGGAGGCCCAAACCCCCTCTTTATCCTCTACTTAATAATCTTCCTGTCAACATCCTATCCCTTTCCTTGGAGATGGCGACGCGCAAGTGATGCCTCTGGTGTTGCTAGCGTCTATAGGCTACGGTAACCGCTTACCATCAGGTGGGCCCTATGATTGTTTGCCACACACATATAGTATAAAATAAAATGCTGGTCTATCTTACCTCTCGTATTCACTTTGTTCAATTTTACCCTTGTTCTCCGCTAGCCACGTAGGGTACTTCTCTAGCAATTCTTTCAGCGATGGATACAATACTTCTTTGGAGAGTAATGATTGCATCATTCCTTGCATAAATGGCACGAACATGTTCCCCTCCTGCGGTTAAAATAAGAAAGGGTTTTTTTTATAAAAAATACAATCTGCACTAAGGAGTAATACTTGTATCGGGGGACTTTACAAACATACAATTTCATGGACACAAAGTACACCCACACTCAGAACAACCATTTGTAGAATAAAGAATTGTCCTGTACGGGAATCGAAGCCACAAAATTCGGGAGCGAGCCCGGTAAACTATTGTGGTGATATTTACACAGGGCCAGATTTAAACTTAATGCCGCTCCTGGGCACCGGAAAAAAATCCGCCCCAATACTAGAATTTTACTTAAACTTATAGAGTACTAGCTGACCCAGCGAACTTCGTACCACCATATATGTATTTTTTCATGAATAAATATTGCAATTATAAATTGAGATATAAAGTATCCTATCTCTTAGGTTGGAATAAAACACACATTTAAAAAAAAAAGAAAGTTAAAATCGGTTCAGTAATTTCGGAGTTCATCCCGGACAAACATCGTGACACTGGAATATATATATATATTTTATTTTTCATCCACATTTTTTTAAATTCATTAATTGATTAAAGTTTACATAAATGCAAAAAAATCCGAAATTTTTGCATTTTTTCAAAATAAAATACTAATTAAATTTCTTTAATGCCAGAAAATAGAAAAATGGATTATTGTTTTAAATCTTCAAGGAAATAAATTTATTATATCATTTTGAGTTTTACCAAAAGTGCCAAAATTATAATTCACAAATAATGGATGAATTGAATTTCTTGAATTATCAATTAAACAGAAAATTATTAATTAATTATATTGAGCAACATTGATAGGACAAAAAAATTTTTTTCACATTCAAAATTTTGCCGCCTTAAAAATTAGCCACCCTGGGCACTTGCCCTGACTACCTCCTTTTTTTTTTGTTAAGGCGGGTAATATTTTCCTAACCGCACACCCCGTCGTTCGGGGCAACAAACAGGGTAGTGTGGGGCCCTCACCCACTAAAGAAACCCGCCGTGTGCCGTCTCTCCGCCTTTGTTGGCGGGCCACTGGAGCTATGTTACATTCCTTCGGTAGTCCGCCGGCGTCTTACCCTTTCGGGTACCCTCTACTGAGCGACGCATCCGCACATGGAGCGTCGCACCTTCGCGGTAGGCCTTGCGGGTGGCGGATGTTCCCCGGTCCATCCACCTGCAGCCCCAGCTAGGGCGGCATGAGGCGCAAGTAGCTGTACCTGCGCCGCCCCGGTCGCTGGCGGCGGTTTGGGTCAGCGGAAGAATCCTCCTCCCTGGCCCTCTCCGCCGCTTCCTTCCGCGAGATGACCTCCTCGCAGAAGGCAGAGACCGCGGCCCAATTCCTGTCACTGCCAAGCATCGCTCTGACGACGCTCGGCAGCGACAGGTCTCCCCCTATTGCCACGACGAGTTCACGGCGCTGCTCGGCCCAAGCCAGGCACGACTCGAGCGTGTGCCGCGCCGTGTCCTCGTCACAGCCGCAGTGGTGACAGCCCGGAGTCGCTTCCCTCCTTGCGACTATGTGCAGATATCTGCCGAAGCAACCATGCCCCGACAGCATCTGCACGAGTCGGAAGGTAAGGACTCCATTCCGTCGCCCCGCCCACTCCTCCAGCACCGGCTGGAGCGCCCCTACGGTCCAAAGACCGGTCCGGGGCGCCTCCAACCGTGCCTTCCATCTGGCCATCGCATCTCGGCGGGCGTCGCCCTGCCACCTGGCCACCTCCCTGGGTAGGGGGCGTCCGCCCCCCCCCTCCCATTCTTGTGACACCCGCCGATACACCTCGGCGAGCACCTCCGCCTCCAAGTCCCACGGGGTGATTCCGGCCAACGCGCAGGCCGCCTCCGTCGACACCGTGCGGTATCCACATATGACCCTGGACGCAACGACTCTCTGTGGTCTCCACAGAAGAGCCCTGTTCAGTGCGTCCAGGGAATCCGCCCACACGGGTGCGCCGTACAGCGCCATCGACCAGACCACCCCCGCGTATAGCCGCCGGCACGCATTGTTGGGTCCACCCATATTCGGCATGAGCCGTGCAAGGGCGGACGCTGCGCCGACTAGCCTCGGGGACAGTTGGCGGAAGTGCTTGCGAAAGCGCCACCGCCCGTCCAGCACCAGGCCCAGATACTTAATCTGGGCCTGCACCCCAATCTGGACCCCGTTCACTGTGATCGAGACGCCAGCAGGTGGCCGACGTTGGGGCCCATGGAAAAGTAGGGCCTTTGACTTGTCCAGGGCCACCCTAAGCCCCAGCGCCCCGATCCTCCTGACCACCTCTGAGGTCCCTAAGGTGGCCAGGAACGCCGCTTCCTCGAAGTTTCCACCCCGGGCCACGACCAGCGTGTCATCCGCATAGCAGATGACCGCCAGCCAAAGGGGGAGCCGACAGCGCAACACCCAGTCGTAACCGATGCCCCACAGGAGCGGGCCCAGGACCGAACCCTGTAGGACACCGCACGACATGGGTCTCCTCACAACGTCCCCTATGCGGTGTAATATTATTCTAAATCCTCTTTTCTAATATTACCTAAATCCTTTTTTTCTAATTAGATTAAAAATGATAGGCCTATAAGAAAAGAAACATTTATTTTGAAATTCTGAACCTCGAACAGTCAAGTTCGAAGAAAAAGCTTTATATACTGGAACATAGACGATTCTGGGGGATTCTAGACTCAGGCATGGTCCTATTGAGATAGCTGTCAAAGCTCCGAATTATCTTAAAGTTTCTTGAGAAGTTGCCAAGGCTCTTCTGAAGATTGTCTTGAAGTTTTGGTTCTTCACTGGAGGTCGTTTCAGACATTTCAGGTGTGATCTGTTGGACTTCAGGGTCTGGTTCTGAGACCGGGTCTGACCTTCTAGAACGGAAGGGATTGTACGGAACGCTAAAGGGAGTGAACCTTTGTACATGTACGGAATGCTAAAAGGAGTGGACCCTTGTACAAGAACATCTTTTGAGGTATCCTAAGTGTTGCGGTGAATACTAGGTAAAGACAGTAATAACTTAGTGCTTACAAAACTTGTACGCGTTTTCTTATTTATTAAAATTTGTTTCGATCTGTTTCCTATTTAATTTCTTTTAAGACCCTTAGGTAGGTCCTAAATAATCGTGGCGTCACGGCTTCATCGTTACGCTACAGCGGCTCTCATAGACGACGCTGCGGCTCTCTAGATAGTCCGCCACCAGCCGCCTCAGGTATACAGGCACCCCGTGATACCGGAGCGCCTCCCTGATGCAGCTGAATGGCAGACTATTAAATGCGTTGGCTATGTCAAGCGACACCGCCAACAGCATTTCCCCGCCGGTGACGACCGCCGCGGCCGCGGCCCTCAGACGCATGATCGCGCCGACTGTCGAACAACCAGCTCGAAAACCGACAAATCTGCCCCGACTACCCCTAGTGTAAATCCACCGCTGTATTGTACAGCAAATGTTAATAGTATTTTATTCCACTACTATATCGGGAACATGAGACATAACTTAAAGAAAACTAGTTTAGTAGAATGCAGTTATTTAGAAATTACAAACAGACTTCAATTTTATTTTTATGTATAAAAATTAAAAAAATGAGCTAGCACGGGACGTCTTGCAGATGTGAAAACATCGATTTTATTTCTTTCTTCAAATATTGTTCGAGTCTTATATAATTTTTGGTAAACAAGTCTCGTTATCCATAGACGAATTAAAACTGTTATTGGTATATTGATTGAAATTATACTTCCTAGGTAGATGCTTGTGTCAACAGATGGCGTTAAAACCAAAAAACCGATTTTACTCTCCCTCCGCTTAAGATGTTTTTACAATAAAAAAAGGTTCACCTGTTCACCCCCTTCGCCGACATTGAAATTGTTGAACATATTGGCAAGATCCGCGTCAGAGAAAGGTGTCTGAAGATTCTCTGAATTGCTGTTGAGGTTCTTCAGGGTCTGCGATATTGCAGCTGATACCTGCAAACATAGCAGAAGAGGTCATAGCCTAGTTCGGCAAGGTTAAGCAACTTTCACTCGGTGCATTCAGATGGGTGACCAAAAAGACACCTTGTTGTGGATACCTGATTTCCTCCGTGCTTTACAAGGTACGCTAAGTGGGTCATGAAATAACATAATAGCATCTGTTACAGGTTGTCAGTCCTGAATAAATATCTGGCCCGTCTTATTCTAAGGTTGTCATTATGGTTGGCATAATATTTTTTTATTGCATGTAGTGGCAGACGAGTCACGGCCCACCTGATGGTAAGTGGTAACCGTCGCTCACGGACTTAACTATACCGAGACTATTGTCAAGCCACTGCGCACCATTTCTTTTAATGATAGAATAAACGACTATCTTCTGCTACAGCCAAAACACACTGACGTGCTTCATAACCGGTCGCACAGGAGACGGTGGTACCGACCCGTTCGGGCCTGATAGAAAGTGAGTATTCTCACTTGGTACCCAACGCTACCACCAGTAATGCAATGGGTGATAATTGCATACTTCCCTTAGTCGCCTTGTACAACACCCGCACGAAAGGATGGGTTGGTGACACTCGTGTTCTTAGTCCGTCACCACACGGAGATGCAGGTTCGAATCCTGCTCTGTTATTCGATTTCACATTTTCGCACTCTGTGTTAGCACGGAAGATGGCTTTGCATTTTTGGTAGGAATTTTATTATATACAGCATAAAATTCTTTTGAAACTGTCATTTAATGTTCAGTAATCATTAAAACGAGCGAAGTTACGGGGTTACAGCTTAACACAACTCACCCCAACACCCTTCCCTTCTGACAAGTCTCTAAGCAGCACCATTTATTATTATCAAAACATACAAAAACTTAGGATGCAATACCTCATCAATCTTCTCTTGATCTTCTGTAACCGCTGGTGCCTCTTCTGTGCTGCCATCTGGTTTCAACACATGCGCTGCCGCTTCTAGAAAGCAAAACATGGATTTATTAATAATACGAACAAATACAACCTTATTGTACATAGTACTTGTCTCCACAGAATAAGTAAATCCTTCATGGGACAATCTGTACGCTTCTTCAATAGAGTTCCTGAAAATATCCGAGATATGCCTTTAAATAAGTTTAAGAAAGCTCTAAAAGTCAGAGTTAGTAGTAATGGTTATTATACAATGTCGGATTATTTGGAAGTTAAACAAAATAGGCTTGAACTGCTCCTCATTGTGAAATACCGTTTTAAATAAGCACATACCCCGTTTTATTTCATTATATTATCTTATATATAGATATCTTATAGATATTTTAGAAAAAAATACTGTATTAGGCTATATAGGCGTGTCTGAACACAAAACAATTTTTTTAGAAGTTTGACTTAAAAACTGGTATACATTTTATCCCGCTACTATATCGGGAACTTGAGATATAACCTAAAAAGTTTTAGGCTGCGGTGGAGCCGCCGGCAAAGAGTAAAGTATAAACACATACCCGCCATTTTGGAAAACGTCTGCGCTATCTGTTCTTGTGTTATTTCAGTTTCTGAAAACAAGAATTAAAGTTATATAAATCTACCACTGAAGTAATGTAACATAGTTCCAGTGGCCCGCCAATACAGGCGGAGAGACGGCACACGGCGGGTTTCTTTAGTGGGTGAAGGCCCCACGCTACCCTGTTCGTTGCCCCGAATGACCGTGCCGTGTGGGGCTGGCTTTAGAATTGTCCCACCCCTCTCCACCCATACCGGGGCAGTGGGCAGCAGCACTCCTTCGAGTATTAACAACATGGCTGATGGATGGATGGATTGAAGCGATAACAATAGCCTATAATGCTAGCAACACCATAGGCATGACTCGTTGGAAAAACCGCAGGGGGAAGTGATAGACATCACTGAAGTGATGTAACATAGTTTCAGTGGTCTGCCAACACAGGCAGAGAGACGACATATGGCAGGTTTATTTAGTGGGTGAGGGTCCCACAGAGACCTGGTAACTACAGTAAACAAAGTCTATTATTCTTAGCATCCATAGTAAACCGTGATACTTACCAGGCACTCCACTAAAACTACTCAAGATGGCCGACATGTTATTCTCAAACTGTGCTGCTGCTTCTCTTATAAACTCCTCACTCCACATATTTTGAGGCACTTCAGGAGCGGTCTCAGTCTTATTCGTATCTACTGTCTTTGTCATGTCTTCAAGAGCACCTGCAATCATATTTAAGTCGTGCAAATTCTAAAATATCTTTTGTTTCACAGGTCTATATATAACATTTAAAATTGTCAAGAATTCACAAATAATTAACACAAATGTCTGCCCAAGTGACGGTAAAGCCTTGCTGATCAATCAGCGAAGCACCACCCTCGCACAGAATATTGTTGTTTTCGTAATAGTGGATATAGGGTGGTATAACTAATGACTATAAACACAGTGGTATTGAGTAGGATCCCAAGGTTGACATTTTTTAAACATTAGTGTCCTCTATCAGATTTTGTACCACGTTATGAGCACGCCTATCCATATATTACAACCGATAGGTGAATATGGACTGTTATTGTGATAAAATGTAGAGCTTATTAATTTTGAAAAAAATGTGAAAAATGTTCTGCTTCAAGAATGGCGATCTTACCCCTGGCTTCCTCCAGCAGTGTGCAGTATGTAATTGGCAATACACATAAATATTATAATATATATTTATTTTTAAAAGACAACACCCTGCTCTAGTCCACAATCCTTGAATCACGGGTACTTTACAAACATACAATTTCACAGACACAAAGCACACGCAGACTCAGAACAGTCATTTGTGGGTCACACAAAGAGTTGTCCTGTGTGGGATTCAAACTCACAACACTCAGGTGAGAGGCCGACAGCCGAGAGGAGACATGTCTCCAGTTAAGGGGGGATGCAGGTTTAAATCCAATTCTCCACTTTCACAAATAATTTGTTCTTTAAATTAGCTGAAGTTTTAAAAAACAAATCACAAAGCTATTTAAGTTTTAATATGTTCATGTTTAATTAAGTACATGATGTAGAATTGTTGCATATATGAGTGAATTTTGATGCTGGTTTGAGATCAGTCTTTAGTTTCATTGGAGCGGAATATTATTTCATATCATGAAATGAAATGGTAAGCAGGGTCTTGACAGTAATTTTAGTATAGTTGGGTAGTGAGCTGTAGCTTGTCTGCTCCAATAAGCAATAGAAAAGGGAAAATAAAACATTTTTTCCTGTATGAGTAAAATGGTGAGCCATTTCATAATTTTATTTATTCAGTTTAGCTTTAAGAATTGTATTTATAAGCCCATCAACTATATTCTTCAGGCAGCCTCGAATGACGCTCAATGTTGCAACAAATAGAGTGCCGTGTCATTACGTCCTTCAAATTATTTCATCAATTATTTACATTTAAATTGGTAGAGGTTAGTGTTGTGTAACACTACCACGATTAAATTTTACAGAATTAAACTCACTGTCCAATAAGTCCTCCAGCTCCGGGTCAGCATCAGATTGGGCCACATTCTTATTATCTTCTGACATATTTATTTATTACAAGTGATTAACTATTTACAAAAAAAATAAGTATGAAATTTTTCACAAAATTTGATAAACACTGACAGCCACTGTCACACGCTAGCTCGGTAAATTATGCAAAGAGGAGTTTTTATTCGACAATTTGACAGGTGGAGTGTTGACTAAACAAAAACATGTTTTACCCATCAGTATTTTCTGACATATATTACAATCTCCTATGATTGATTAAAACAGTGTTTTATGTTGCAAAATAGGGCATAATTTTGATTCAGTTACGTAGTTCTCTGAATATATATTTGTATTTTCAATGCTCATAATATATTATAAAAATTTGTGCTTATTATGGGAGATGAACAACAGTTCACCTAATGGTAGGTAATCAAGACTGCTCATGGAGCAGTACTAATAATTCTACCAAGCCAATACTCACCATTTCATTTAGCGGAATAAATTAATTGACAGCTCACTCTCGAGGTGCTTTAAAGTTGGTCGCACGGAAGACGTGACGTTATCAACCTCCTTGGAGTCGATAACAAGTGATAACTCTCACTTGTTACCGATTCCTACCACTGTTTTGACGTTACTGATTACATACTTCCTTTAGTGACTTTATATAATACCAACAGGAAAGAATGGTGTGGTAACGCTTCGTATTTCTAGTATGCCGCCAACCGAAAAATACTGCTTGTCCTTCCATGGAATTTATTATAAATCCCTTTAAATGTTTTAATTAGCATAGTAAAGGGTATAATATAAAAAGTGGCAATACTTTACAATCAGGTGATTTAGCGTTTAGTTTCTCCATAATTTAATATAGGTACCCATATAAATTTTATAATTGGTATTATATGTATATTATTTTGTTATTTATAGTCTTATCTTAATTAAAAAGTTTTATGTAATTATAGTACCTATATAAAAGGGGAATACAAAATTTATAACAAAAAGTCTGGCAGGAAATAAATTAGAATTTGAATAATTTGACATAAAAAAATAGTAAAATACAGTGAATCGAGCGATCCATGGATACGTGATGTGGTAAAAAATTTAATAAAAAATAAAAAAAAATAATAAAAAAATACAATTAAGGTAAAGTTTTTTGCTAATAATATTATGTAGGATTGTCTAGTATAGCATAATGGGTAGAACCATCATCTAAGTTATAATCAACTCTGTAGAGGAAGGTAGCGCTTAATAGCATTCCTTTTTCCACATCGCTAGCTTGGCTATGTTTAAATTTATTTCTTCACCACAAAAGCTACGCTCAGCAATTAACTTTTTTTGTATTGCGTATAGTGACAGAAGAGTCATGGCTCATCTGATATTAAATAGTAACCGTGGCCGTGTGGGGGCGGCTTTAGAATTGTCCCACCCCTCTCCACCCATGGGAGTCATAAGAGCCGACTGAGGAATAGCGAGGGAGTGGGCAGCAGCACTCCCTCGAGTAGTTATTAACAACATCCACTGCGATCGCTAACCCGCCTGCCAAGCGTGGCGATTACGGCACTATACCTCCAATTTGGGGAGGCCTATGTCCAGCAAAGGATGTCGAAAGGCTGATGGATGGATGGATGGAACCGTCGCTCATGGACTCAACCATACCAAGAGTATTGTGACGCCGCTGCTCACCATTTCATTTCACAGATATAAAATGAAAGAATAAACGACTATCTCTTGCTAAAACCAAAACACACCAATGTGCTTCATGACCAGTCACACAGGAGACGGTGGTACCCGCCCGTTCGGTCCCCAATAGCAAGTGAGTACGCCCACTTGGTACTCAGCCATACCACCAGTAATGCAATGGGTGATTGCTTACATTGCTAAGTCGCCTCGTACGACACCCGTGGCAAAGAATTGGGTGATGACACTTGTATTCTTAGTCCGTCACCACATGGATAGTCTTAACAAACTTCATTAAATATATACCTACATTTTTAAATTTAGTAGAGACAGAGTGTAATGGTAAAGCCTTGATTATCCCAGCATGGGTTGGCTCGATCGGGGAAGTACCACTCTCTCACAGAAGATTGTGTTTCATATGGAGAGTGAGAGCGCCGGAGGCCCATATCTTCTCTTCATTATTCTTCTCCTCCATCTATTATTCATTTCCTTGGAGATAGCGACACGGGAGTGACGCCTCTGGTATTGCTAGCGTCTATAGGCAGCGGTAATTTACCATCAGGTGTGCCGTAGGCTTGTTCCACGTAATACAAAAAAAAAATGTGTCAGTATTTCAACTACTCCACAAATCCTACTAAATTAAGCTAGTGGCGGACATGTTGTGTTACCATTAACAAAAAAATAGTTTATAAAGTGACTCAAAACATGACAAAGCAATATTTATGCATGAATGGTGTGATCGCAGTATGACATTTGTGTCACCACACCACATTATAAATAAAGCGATTGCGGATTTATCGTCAACTAAAGAGGCATACTAGATTCCGGTCTCGACTTCGTAGATTTCAGGATCGGGTCAATATAGTAAATACTTTGGAAAATCCAAAACGCACGCCTCATAATCTTCATATTTCACAATAAAATTAATTATTTGATAAGTAACTAATAATGTATTGGTCTTAAACACAAAGTGAAAAATGTGAAATCGAAAATAACAGTCACGAGCAGGATCTTTCCTTCATCTTAATTGTAAAATTAAGTTTACCTGGTCGGTATAATGCATGAAAATACTTCCGACAGATGGCGCAAGCGTCACCCAAAGACGTTAAGTATGAATGTGTTATCGAAATTAACAGTCAGGAGCAATTGTCACGATGGCTGAATTGGCAAAGCATCTGGACGGTATCCAGGAGATGCAGGTTCATATCCTGCTCGTGACTGTTATTTTCGATTTCACATTTTTCACTTTGTGTTTAATGTATAATGCTAAGCATGTCAAATGATAAAAATATACTTATATAAAAACGCTTCGCGTCATAAACGCATGCAAAACAGTCGCTCTGTATAATAATAGGTACTAGTTATCATCACGCCATCTTCCTTGTTTGGCAGAGAGAACAGAGTGCCAAAAGGCTCTATTCTTGCATACCGTGTATGTCCGTGTGGCGACGGACTAAGAATACAATCATTCTTGAGGTGACCAAGGAAAGTAAGTAAATCCGTCGCATGACTGGTGGTAGGGCTGGGTACCAAAAGGGAGTACACTCACTAGATGTCGGGCCCGAGCGGGTTGGTACCACCATCCCCCGTGTGACCGGCCATGAAGCACATCGTTGCGTTTTGGCTGTAGCAGGAGATAACCGTTTATTCTTGCATTTCATATCGGTGAAATGAAATGGTGAGCAGTAGCTTGACAATACTCTCGGTATAGTTGAGTCCATGAGTGACGGTTACCATTTATCATCAGATGGATCGCGGGGGACTTTATAAAAATACAATATCACGGACACAAAGTACACCCAGACTCAGAACAACCATTTGTGGATCACACAGATTTGTCCTGTGTGGGAATCAAACCCACAACACTCGAGCCGGAGGCCGGTATCTAAATAAACCACTCCGTCATCTGTGCAGTAAAATTTCTGCTGGAAATCCTATTTTAAGGCAATGTATTGATAGAACTTTGCTTCTCTCAGGATGAATGTAGGGGGACCTATCTAGTACTATCCTATCATAGAGTATTAATGTGAGGGAACGCTAGGTACTCCTAATGTAGTGGATTGTATGGTCAGAGAGAGTTGTCGGAAGCCTAAACCCCTTCAGCTGACTAACTGCGCAGAATCTGGTGAATTATTTTTTATTGCCGATGATGGCAGACTGTCATGGATTCAACTATACCGAGAGTATAGTCAAGCCGCTGCGCACTATTTAATTTCTCCATGAAATGAAAGAATAAATGGCTATCTTCTACTACAGCCAAAACACACTGACGAGCTTCATGACAAGTCACACAGGAGACGGTGGTACCGACTCGTTCGGGCCCGATAGCAAGCGAGTACTCTTACTTGGTATCCAGCCATCCCACCAGTAATGCAATGGGTGATGATGGTGACCTCGCACGTCACACGCCTCAGGCCTTTCGAGATTTTTTAAAATTAATATGAATTTGTTTACAAATTATCACTGCTCGGTGAAGAAAACATTGGGAGGAATTCTACATTTTGCCAATTCTGGGCTGATGTGGTGGATTACGGTATAAATCCCTCGTACTACTATGAGAGGAGACATGTGCCCGATAAGGATTGTAAGTGGGTTGAAAAAATTTGTCCATCTTCTTTGATCACAGCGGCCGTAAAGCATGATATGTTTCGGTTGCAGAAGCTGATCCATTCTCATTCCTATCAAATGTTGTAACCCAACGATCACGGTAGCCCACTGGCTTGACTGAGTCCGAGTTAATTTACCACTTATCAGTTAACTTGGGGCTAGTTTGACACTATAAGAACAAAACCCCACAATGGGAGATTAATGACGATGCATAACGATTTTTTGTTGCAGAAAAAAACAGCAAAATTAAAAATTAAATGTCGAAACACTAAAAATATATATTGAGAAGTATTCAGCGGATTTAATCTACGCAAAAATGCCCGATAAAAAGTAAGTTACAAGCATTCTATTTGATTTATTTATGCCAAAATATACTGTATAATAAAAAGCATTTCGAGAAAATTATGTTTAAAGTTTGAGTTTCCTATAAGTAGGTACACAGTTCATACAGGCTGTAGGTAAAAGACATCGTAGGCCAACAATTGATACCATGGGTTCTATAACTTCTGTACTCGATTCTGAACACCCAGGTGGAAAATTGTATCGGTCTTTTCATGAAAATTGCTATTTATTTTTTTAAATTGAATGTGAGATAAACCGTTCTATATAAATAATCGATTATTAGGTAATAAACCCATTAATCACCAACTTAATCATAAACTACAATCGATTGAAGCTTTCGTCATGTTTTTTAGTCGCGTTGTACGATTCGAAGGCAGCTAAAAAATTGCTTACTTCGTAATCAACGAAAATGGTAAGGGGAATATTATTACAATTATCTGGTGTCATATTTGCCCGTAGTTATCTGTACGATGTCATTTATATAAAGTAATATGTGGGTTAATTCATGCATAGTTTTTTTTTATGTCAAATTTGAATAAACCCTGGTTTATTTTTGTTGAGAGGCAATGGACTTACCACATCATCACCAATCTGTTTTATCCGTGTGGTGACGGACTAAGAATACAAGTGTCACCACCCCATTCCTTCCCACGGGTGTTGTATGAGGAGACTAAGGGAAGTAAGCAATTATCATCCATTGCATGACTGGTGGTAGGGCTGGGTACCAAGTGGGAGTACTCACTTGGTATCGGGCCCGAGTGAGTTGGTACCACCATTTACCGTGTGACCGGCCATGAAGCACATTGTTGCGTTTTGACTGTAGCAGGAGATAGCCGTTTATATTTCATTTCATATCTGTGATACGAATTGGTGAGCAGCGGCTTGATAATACTCTCGGTATAGTCGAGTCCATGGGTGACGGTTACCATTTACCATCAGATGGACCGTGGTGCGTCTGCCACTACATGCAATAAAAAAAAAATATGGTTAAGAATAATATTTTTTGTTTCTTGAATGTACCTAATGGTTATTTTCGGTTTTTTTTGGTAATTTTAAGATTATTTAGATAATTTTATTAGAGATGAAACGGATAGTGATTTGGCCGGATACCGGATACCGGATATTCGGCTAACTACGAGGCCGGAGCGCCGGATATCCGGCCACCGGATATTCGGCCGCTTATCGCGTTACAATTTGATTTGAATATGCGCGCGTGATTAAGATCGGAAATATTCGGACGCATTCGGCGTGATCGGCATTCGGCCGGCACGACTCGCGGCGTTCGGGTGTAATCGCTCATGTCAGGTTATATGCATTTGTTTATTCCATTGTTTTTCTTTCTATTTAACTTGTCGATTATTAAAAAATGTCAGTATCAAAAAGGAGATCGCCAATTTGGCAATATTTTGATTTAAAAAGTGACGATAACAAGTACGCGTCATGTTTATTGTGTCACGTTGAAATTTCTCGCGGTGGTGAAGGAAAAAAGGCAGGTATGTAAGTTTTAGAGGTTATGTTTTTGCTTCAATTTTAATGCGAGAATACTCTTATATTTTCAAACTTATTTTGTTAATAAACAAACATACTACTTAGCAGTATTCTTAAATTAGTTATTTCGCTGGTCATTCATTTCATTTTAATTTTCATTACTACTACTACAATCTCAATTTGAAATTTAAAATTTAATTTTTTTCTAAACGATATTTTATTAATGCAAGCTTCAGACTTCAGTTTATTTATGCATATTGTGAATGGGTAGGTACTAGGTACAATATTTTAAAATACGTTTCTTTTTCATTCATCAGGTACGTCTGCCATGAGTAATCATTTAAAGTCCAAACATCCACAGGAGTCTAGATTGATAAGTACAAGTAAAACTAGCGAAATTTCAAGATCAATTACGGTTTCACAACGTGCCAATCCCAGCCCAATTGCTCCTTCTACAACTGCAGAAAAACAGCTAACACTGTCGGAAACGTTTGAAAGAAAATTACTTTGGGATGTGAATGATGCCAAAGCCAAAAAGTATCATTATTTAATTGCAGAAATGATTGCAATAGATAACGAGCCGTTCAGTATTGTAGAAAAGGTTGGGTTTAAAAGACTTTAAGCGCTACCTCGTTATGAATTACCAAGTCGCACTTATATATCTCAAAAAATTATTCCAGACATCTACAATAGAATTCGCGACAAAATAAAAGCAAACATTTCTAAAGCTATTGCAATTTCTGTTACGTCTGACATTTGGACCTGCCTGCACAATAGTTCCAGTTTCCTAAGTTTCACAGCCCATTGGTTGTCTCCGGAATTTCAGCTGAACCACGGCGTTCTTGCTATGAAACCGTTTTCAGGATCACACACAGGTGAAAATATAGCAAACGAACTGAACGCTATAGCTGCTCGCTGGGATATTGAGAAAGATAAAATTCACTTACTAATCCATGATAGTGGAGCTAATATGGTGAAAGGAGCTCGAGTTGGAGAGTATCATTCCGCTAGATGTTTCACACATTCGCTTCAGCGAGTTATTGATAAGTCAATGAAGGTCCAGGCTGAGCTATTAGAAGTGATTGCTACTGGTAGACGTCTAGTAACTCATTTCAATCATTCAGGTTTGGCACAAGAAAAATTACTTGCAATTCAAAAGGAGTTAAATTTGCCGCAGCATCAGTTAGTGCAGGACATCAACACGAGGTGAAATTCTACCTACTACATGGCTGCACGCTTGGTGGAACAAAAAAGGGCTATCTCTCTTTATGTTGTTGAACATGAGACACTGACTAATTTGACGATACAACAGTGGGGTCTGTTGGAGCAGTGCATAAACCTTTTAAAACCATTTGAAGAAATAACAAAAATTACAAGTTCTGGCGTTTCCTGTATATCCGAAGTGATACCACACGTTTATGCACTAAAAAAGTATTTGGATAAAACCGAGACAGCACAAAGAACACCAGACTTAGCACGTTTAAGAGCCTCCTTGAAAGCTGAATTGGAAAGTCGTTTTAAATCCTTAGAAGAAGATCTAAACTTCATAATTGCTACCTTTCTAGACCCAAGATTCAAATCAGACTATTTAGGAGTTCTTGAAACTGAAAAAGCCCGACAGAAAATCCTGATAGAATATATAAAAAACTCTTACGACGATTCTTCTTCCGACAGTAATAGATCATCGCCGTCTTCAACACCTGCTAAACGACAAAAAGAAGATGAAACTGGATCAAATTTTACACGCGAAGCTCATAACACTTTTTGGGACTGTTTCAATGAAGTGGCAAAGGACAACAGTAGCAGTTGTCGCGATCAAGAAAAACAAAATCCAATTTCTAATGAGATTGACTTTTTCTTAAAGTTATCTCGAATAGATCGCAATCGCGACCCATACCTTTGGTGGTCGGTCAATTCAAACCAATACCCTCAATTGGCGAAGTTTGCAAGAATTTATCTTGGAGCACCTGCCAGTAGCGTTTACAGCGAAAGGCTATTTTCAGAAGCTGGTCTAGTATACGAAGCCAAGCGGAGTCGCCTCTTACCAACAAATGCTGAAAACCTAGTATTCATTCACCATAATTTGCCGCTAGTTAATTTTGAGTACTAACACTAAGTAAATTTTTAGTAATTAACTTTTTATCAAACAATTTCTGTCATTATTTTAATTTAATAAATGGTGTCCGTCCATAACCTATTGTTATATTATTTTTATTTCATATATGTGTGTGTATGTGCAAAATAATCCGTTACTAATATTATAAATTCAGTCTGTTTGTCTGCTACTCTCTCACGCCTAAACTAAAGAACTGATTTTGCTGAAATTTGATACAGAGATAGATTAGACAACGAGAAACAATATAGATAGGCTTAAAAACTTTTGTATTCCCACAGAAAAGCGCGATATAGACGAGTTTAGGGCGTAAAGCACTCAGCGCGAACGGTATCGCGGGAAACATCTAGTATTCGGTATTCGGCCGGATAGTGCCCTACTATCCGGTATCCGGCCGGATAGTGAAAATAGGCCGGATAGGCCGGATACCGGATAGTTACCGGATATCCGTTTCATCACTAAATTTTATATATATTTTTAGCATTTGACATGTTTAGCACTATACATTAAACACAAAGTGAAAACAATAATAATATTCCATGAGCAACGTGTGTTTGACGGCTAGTGCACGAATGATCAAGTGCCTTTTTTTTTTTTGTGCGACTTTGGTTGTTAGCCTCAGATGGCTATGATAACCTTACCCGGACAATTGGTGAGCGCAGAGGGCTCTCAACCCGACATTTAAGCAACGCTACCCGGGGGCACCACCTCTGGGGTAAGGACCTCGGCTCGGGCTGTTGCTGGCAAAGTGGGATTTCCCACGTTTATGATTTGAAACTGATCAAGTGCCGACAGTGCGGCCGTATTTATAAGACTCGACGCACGTGCACGAGTTCATATTTTAAAATATTAAAATTACTATAAGAGAAATAATGACATAATGTTTAACGTTAATTTAACATCATAATAAACACAAAGTAATCAATAGTTTATGAATTACTTTTAGAATAATCAGATCATTAAAAGTAATTATTCTCATTTTTATAATAAGCAGATGAATTATTGCATTTGCGCCGATACGGCCATTCTGACCGGCGGTGCGTGCTCTGCAACTGCCGGTAATGCTTGCCTGCTGAAGTTATTAGTTGATATCTGAAATCGAATTAATAATGTGTGCTAGACGATTGTTCGTTTCATTAAGCCGTACGACAGGCTTAGATATGGTGTAAATTACAAAAGGTTATTGGCATTAGTAGCATATTAGTTACCAATCTATTCAGGATAGATTAAGAATGATAAATATGAATATTACGTGATGTGTTGCCTTCTTAAATTTTATTGTGTTCAGCTGTTAGTTGTTTGATTCATTCTTTCGTGACGGTACTACTCTGTGACAGGCACAAAGTCTTTGACTTGACAGGATCAAAGGATGGGATCAAGAACACCGCTCTGTGATAGACACAGACTTTGATTTGATGGAACCTGAGGTAGGGAATTCAGGACCGTTGCTCCGTGGCAGGCACGAAGTCTTTGATTTGACAGGATATAAGGAATCTGGATCTGAGTAGAGCATCTGTAAGCAACTTGCGTTGCGTTATGTTTGTAAGATAAACACTATGTAAATTTGAGAATATCAACGTTAGTGAGGTTAGAAAGTTCTCGGAGGTTCTCGTAGGGTTCTCGGAGGTTCTCGTAGAGTTCTCGGAGGTTCTCGTAGAGTTCTCGGAGGTTCTCGTAGGGTTATCGGAGGTTCTCGAAGAGTTCTCGGAGGTTCTCGTAGAGTTCTCGGAGGTTCTCGTAGATTTATTAAAATTTCTAGACGGGTTATATGTAATTATTGAATTGAGTTGCTTACCATCTATTCTCGGTGGTTCTCGAAGAGTTCACGTAGGCTCTCGTAGATTTACTAAACATTCTCGACGGGTTATTTGGAATGATTGAATTGAGTTGCTTACCACTCGGAGGTTTTGATGTCGCAGTCACAGTTTAAACGGGATGTGCATCACCATCAGGATGGCCATACATGGTTAACAAATAACATTGACTAAGCAGAATTACTGTGCATTTACTAGCCCACGTAAACAAATTACAAAAATTGCAAAGGATTCAAAAGATCAAGATGTATTATGAAGCGGAACGCTGCGACTACCGTTCGCTCATGTGTCTTACGAATGAATGCCCTCCCCGCCATACAGACCGTCCGCTTTTATATCTTCACGACAAGCGATAATAAAATAAGTCTAGTGGTGGGGCGGCCAGATGGCTTGCACGTGTATTTGCACCTGCGCGCACGTGTATTTGCACTTGCGCGCACGTGAACTTGTTTGTCTCGACGCACCTGATGACGTTCTCCAACACGTCCATCCTGCGCAGACACACGTCCTCGTATGTTAATCTTATCGTACGTAAAACTCGTCTCCATGTTATCCATGGTTTCTCACCTAGCTTGCTCGATATCGATCTCAGATTCAATATCACTTTGCAACCTTACCGATAAGGAGCTCCAGCAGACTTTTGTAACTCGAATTGTGCGTCCACATGGGCCGTTTGAGTTTAATCCCACTTCTGATGTCGGAGAAGATATCCCCATGGTGTTTCTAAAAGGTGTGACATCAGTATTGCTGAAGTCAAAATCGTTCACTACTTGATGATGACTCATGTGTCGGAGGAGATATCTCCATGGTGTTTCTAAAAGGTGTGACATCAGTATTGCTGAAGTCAAAATCATTCACTACTTGATGATGACTCATGTTTCGGTTTTCAAAATAAAACTTCACAAATATTTTGCGAGCTTCGTATATTCCATGAGCAACGTAACGACGACCGCTAGAGGTCCGTACTGTTCGACGGCTAGTGCACGAATGATCAAGGTGACGACAGTGCGGCCGTATTTATAAGACTCGACGCACGTGCACGAGTTCATATTTTAAAGTATTAAAATTACTATACGAGAAATAATGACATAATGTTTAACGTTAATTTAACATCATAATAAACACAAAGTAATCAATAGTTTATGAATTACTTTTAGAATAATCAGATCATTAAAAGTAGTTATTCTCATTTTTATAATAAGCAGATGAATTGTTGTATTTGCGCCGATATATATAAAAATATCTAAATATTTATAGGGTTTTCGTTATTATTAGGTAAAAATCTTAATTGTAAAATTAAGTTTACCTGGTCGGTATAATGTATGAAAATACTGCCGACAGATGGCGCAGGCGTCACCCAAAGACGTTAAGTATGAATGTGTTATCGATATTAGCAGTCGGGAGCAATTGTCACGATTGCTGAATTGACAAAGCATCTGGACGTTATCCAGGAGATGCACGTTCATATCCTGCTCGTGACTGTTAATTTCGATTTCACATTTTTCACTTTGTGTTTAATGTAATTTTAAGATTTCCAAATAAAGTGTCTGTAACTAACTGTACACCTATTTGACAGGTTTATTTCGAACTATCATAAGCAAAGACATTTAGAGAATCTGTCATTTTGGGAATAGGTGATTTTTAGATTTATTTAAAATGAGATTAGCAGGCTTACCACAAACTCTTATTGCATTCCAGTTTAGGAACCAAACTGAACTGAATTGCAATTTCGTACCATGACGTGTCAAAGACGCAATCTTTTGTTTTTTGCCGAATCAGCACATAATCTGAATCGCAAACATGACATCTTTGTATTGAAATTTGTACCATGAACTTACATGACAACCTAAACAAGATGGCTCAATTAGTCATCATGATACGAAATAAACCAACATACCTATTTTGAATTGCATCGGAATGGAATCGCTAGCTAAGAGTTCATGATAGGCCTGCAGTACAATATAAAAATTAGTCCTAACAGACTGGAAAGAATTCATCTTTAGGGCATTGATAGTTTAGTGGTAAAACCAAGGACTGCAAAGTCATAGAGTTTGATCTCCAGTCCTAGGTCACTGCATACACGTTTCACATTATTTTTCGCTTGATTTGGCGAAATAGCGTGTGTATTTGTTTACAAGTTCTCACTGCTTGGTGAAGGAAAATATCGTGAGGAAACCTGCATGCCTGAGAGATTTCTTCGACGGTTTGTGAAATCTGCCAAGTGGCCTTGGGGGTTGGCAGATTTCATTGGTGGACTATGACCTGAATCCCTCTCACTCTGAGAGGAGACCCGTGCCTACTAGTGGAACAGTAATCAGTAGAAAATAAACACATTTTTGGAAAAATCTTGGGTTGATACATCGCATAGCTGAGTCCATTTTGTCCATACAAATTTTAAATGCGATTATGTCGATCAAAGTTAATAATAATTTTACGCGTAATGACATAAAACAAATGTGAAGATTTGGAGTCACCATTGTAACTGCTTATCGCTTATCGGTCCAGAATACTTCCCCGGATTAGGCAGGACGCAGTTTTGAATTCTGCTCACAGTAAAGCACACTTTCACAAATAATTTGTTATTTACGTTACTTGACTATAAGTCGAATATAATAATTATCTTAGACTAGCTTCTGCCTGCGACTTCGTCCCCATGGAATAGTTACTTTGAGCTAAAGTTAACTTCAGTACTCGATCGTAATTTTGCTGCGATGTTATTTTAAAACTGCGATATCTTTTAAGATATTCATTAAAATCTAATGATATACAATTTTGTTTTAAATTAAATACTTGTGATGAATAACGTATCTATTTGGATAAGGATTAATATCATGTTTATAAAAACACCTTCGCAAATAATGCATTATTTTAGAACAAATTTGGTTAGCATAAAAATGTTATAGTGAGCCAACCTTAAAAGATAAACATATGCTGTTGCGGATTTTTTTTTATAACTTTTAAAGGAAACAATTCTGTCATAAATGATTTTTGCGAAACTTTAACCGTTTACGCAGCGCACGCAGCGGAAGCTCTCAAAAGAAAAAAAAATACCCTAGATTTTGAAACATTCTTTATTGTTGCTCCGCTCCTATCGATCTTAGTGTGATGTTATATATCCTATAGCCTTCATCAATAAATGGGCTATCTAAAGCTGCAAGAATTTTTCAAATCGGACCAGCAGTTCCTGAGCGCGTTCCAGCACACAAACTCTTCAGCTTCATATATTATTAGTACCTAATTAGTATAGATTTAATGGAACGCAGTTTCAAATCCTGCTCACAGTAAAGCTTTCCATATTCACAAATAATTAGTTCTTTACGTTACTTGACTATAAGTAAAAAACATAATAATTATCCTAGATTTAATATTACTAACATAATAAGTATACCATTTACACTATATCGCGGAACTTTACAAACATACCATTCAGTCGAAGCAAGTCGTCCATGAGCACGTTCCAGAGCGTGGGTCCCAGCACCCATTCTACACTATACTCTCCAGAGTGCTGTTGGTATTAATGGACACGAAATACAACCAGCCTTATAATAACACTTGGTAATAAGAAAAATAATTAACCTGTGAATGAATCGTTACTAAGTTATTGCTGAATTCATGTTTAGGAACATACCCGCTGGTGGTGACGCACCCGCAGAAAAGAAAGATGACAAGAAAAAGGGAGCAGAAGAAGATAAAAAGCACCACACAGAAGGTCATTCGAAGTCGAAACTCACAAAATTATCCAAGATGCAACATGATCCTTTTGAGCCAGAGGAGCCGCCAAAAACTGCTTCTGAAATTGCTAGAGAGTAAGTTAATTGACAGTTTTGGATATAAACGACAAAAGACTATTTATCAATTTAATTCCATTCAATAATTCTTTTGGTAAGCGGTGGCGTAATCATGATGACAATTCTGCTAATGACAAATGGTTTAGTGGAGGCACGTGTGTATTCAAATCACGAATTTAGTAACTTGGATGCCAATAAACTTGCTGTGGGTCTCGTTTTCAGGTTATGCTAGAACTTTCACTTTGGGTACACTTGGGAATATTTATATTCAAAAGCGAGTTCATCCTCAGAGCCATGTTGGGCACTATCACGTTGCATGCATCTTATATTATTTCTCTAGTCTGTTTTAGTGTTGGTCCGGTAGATCTTCCGTATTCATTTATCAAATTCCATGATTCCCTACATCTCATTTTAAAGATTATAGTGCCGGTGTATGACGAAAAGTAGACCCGTGGTCTAAAAATGTACTGTTTCTCTTAAGTTTGAGGTTTAAAATCATCTAAAATGAGGTCCTTTATTGGATGCGGAATTTCGCACGAGTCGACCAGTTTTTTATATTACTCCAAGAATTTCGTTGGCTTTAGAAATTTGGTCCCATTTGCTGCTGCCTGATGTTGAAAAGGCTGCTCGAGACCTCCTGCCCGAGTGTTGTGAGTTCAATTCCCACACAGGACAACTCTTTGTGTGATCCACAAATGGTTGTTCTGAGTCTGGGTGTATTTCATATCCGTGGTATTATTATGTTTGTGAAGAACCCCACGATACAAGAATTATTACTTAGTGCAGGGTGTTGTCTTTAAAAAAAACTATAAATATGAAAGTGGATTTGTTTGTTACCTCTTGACGTACTAACTTGACTATTCACAGGTTGAGTTCAGCCTGGTAAGTCATAACTATAATTTGGGTCATAACTATAATTCTTGGTGGACGTGATAATACGGTTTTTTAATCTGAACAGTTCCGAAATTTCTATAGTTTTCACTTGAGTAGCTTCTGAATGTCCTTTTAGTATCATCTATCTATTATATATAATTCCAGTGTCACGATGTTTGTCCGGGATGAACTCCGAAACTACTGAACCGATTTTAACTTTTTATTTTTTTTAAATGTGTGTTTTGTTCCAACTTAAGAGATAGGATACTTTATATCTCAATTTATACTTAATTCCAATATTTATTCATGAAAAAAATACACATATGGCGGTACTAAGTTCGCCGGATCAGCTAGTACTATTATAAAGCCGTAATAGAGCTGTGTTTGTACATTTAAGATATTTGAGAGAAAATGACTGAATTAATAATTTAGTCTAAACACAAAACGATATTTTTTGAATTTTTTGTCTGTTTGTTTGTTCGCGTATTACGCAAAAAAACTACTGAACGGATTTTGATGCAAGTTTTTTTGCTTGATAGCTCTTGATTAGACTTAACAATTGGTATACATTTTATCCCGCTACTATATCGGAAAACTGATACATAACCTAAAATTTAGCCTTTGCCTGCGGTGGAGCCGCAGACAAAGGCTAGTCTTATATAATATTATTCCTCCAGGGAAATAGAATACCGAGCCATGATGAGGAAGCAACGCTTCAAACGACGATGGCCGGAGGTCACGAAAGTCAAGATAGTGACGAGACCCTGGCATCCACCACCACCGCCACAGAAACCCCCTCCAATTGTCAGTAATTTATTTTAACCTTTTAGTGGCAGTCTTTTACCATAAATGGATTCGCTGAACCGGGGAAGTACCACCCTCTCACAGCAGATCTTCGTAAAGTAACGGTAGATACTCTTACTCTTGTTTTTTGGGAGGAAAGTGGAGGTGCCTGCGCTCCGCTTCTACTACTCCTCCTTCTCCGGCTGCAGTCCCGTCCCTGGCGGTTGGCAATGCACAAATTATGCCTTGGTGTTGCTAGTGTTTATAGACACAATCAGGCGAGCCGTATTTTTCTTTGCCATCCTAGTAGCATAAAGAAAAGATGTGCTCCATTTTCAAGAATATAGTAATCGCTGTCTATCACAGAGCCTAGTAGCACAGACTCCAGCTATAACTGCATTTAATTGTATATTATGCCTTGGTCTATGCTTTTGAAAACACTAAATCTGCGCGCCTATTTTATTTTCCGAACATTTTACGGTTCTCAAATGATTTCAAAATTGCTCACCAAAACATTTACATGCTACTCTACTTCATGGTGAGATGCACTGTAAGAAGATTTGATGAGAATTAAGTAATATTTACAGGAGATAGAGCGTCCAGAATTCAAAATGCGACGATGGGTCCCACCTTTTAAGAGGAAACGCGCAAAAAGACACAAGAAGTTATATAGGATACCAGCAGAAGAGTTGAATCAGCCGTTGATCGAACAGCATAAATTGAAGAAGGTGAGCAAAAATCTACAGCTTATTATTTCTCTAGCCTGTTTTTCTGACGATCCGCGAGATCTAGACACGCGGTAGCGTGTCGAGCCAAGTTTAAACTAAAGAATTGGTGAGACCGTGTATAATATTACACGAACCATTTGGAGCTACTTTTGACCCCCTGATAACTCAAAAACTATTTCACATAAACATGTAAAATTTGGGTCATATATTGAAACTTGCGAAATTCATAATGTGCTCCAAATTTCATAAACACATCTCAAACGATTATTTAGATATTAACGTCCAAAAATCGTTTTTTTTTATCACAAACTGACCAAAACTATAACACAGTTCCAGATGACGTAGAAAGTTCAAATTTGGCATCCAGATAGATAGTTGGGTGAATACAAAGGAAAAATCAGACACTAGTAAAGTTATATCATTTTATTATAATTTTCAATTAATTGATTCTATTATGAACACTTATAGTGCCTGTAATAATGTATGTAAGAATCAGCAAGAACTTATTGGGCCTGTAATGTAAGAATCAGCAATCAAAATTGACGACAGCCGGTCTTTATGTGGATTTTAACATTAAAATCCTTTTTAACCTTAAAATGAAGACCTCTTCACGTTTCCAACGGTATAGCAAAATAAATCAAATAACACAAAAAAGAAAATTATTACCCCGTAAATGTAAGAAAATATAGTTGATTAGCTTTAGGCACTACTTTCTAAAAGCTAAACGGGCGCATATCCTTGAGATACGCCCTTTTAGCTTTAGGACTCCCAAAATTTTTTTTACAGATTTGCGTTTTGAACGCTTTCAGAACGAAACAAAAACCATTTGGTATTATACATTAAACACAAAGTGAAAAATGTGTAATCGAAAATAACAGTCAGGAGCAGGATTTGAACCTGCATCTCCTGGATACCGTCCAGATGCTTTACCAATTCAGCCATCCTGACAATTGCTCCTGACTGCTAATTTCGATAACACATTCATACTTAACGTCTTTGGGTGACGCCTGCACCATCTGTCGGAAGTATTTTCATACATTATACCGACCAGGTAAACTTAATTTTACAATTAAGATTTTACCTAATAATGACGCAAACCCTATAAATATTTAGATATTTTTATATATATTTTTAGCAATTTTGCAAATAATTTTCAAGCAAAATAATTTTCGATTTCACACTTTTCACTTTGTGTTTAATGTATAGTGCTAAGCATGTCAAATGCTAAAAATATATATAAAAATATCTAAATATTTATAGGGTTTGCGTCATTATTAGGTAAAATCTTAATTGTAAAATTAAGTTTACCTGGTCGGTATAATGTATGAAAATACTTCCGACAGATGGTGCAGGCGTCACCCAAAGACGTTAAGTATGAATGTGTTATCGAAATTAGCAGTCAGGAGCAATTGTCAGGATGGCTGAATTGGTAAAGCATCTGGACGGTATCCAGGAGATGCAGGTTCAAATCCTGCTCCTGACTGTTATTTTCGATTTCACATTTTTCACTTTGTGTTTAATGTATAGTGCTAAGCATGTCAAATGCTAAAAATATATATAAAAATATCCAAACATTTGGTATTAATTTTATTATGAATAAGTACCTACTAATAATTTCTATACAAAAAGTAAAGACATCCCATCAAAAACATTAATGTGAAATGAGAGGCAAGTTCAACATTATGATATATGCCTTAGCCAACATTATAATATATGCCAATATATTATCCTAAGTTATAAGAAGAAATGATATTTTAAGTTGCTATAAAATATTTCATGTTATAAATGGACTGACTATTGAACTTGGCACCCAGTTAGATCTCACTTCTTTTGTCGTTGAAGTTACAACCAAGGCATATCATAATATTGAACTTGGCTCTCATTTCACATTTATGTTTTTGATGGGATTCCTTTATCAAATTCCATGATTACCCCTGATTTTAAAGTTTACCGTGCCGGCAATTTATTTTAAAATCATCCAATAAGGCCTTTAATGGATACGGAATTCCGCACAGATCGACCAGTTATCACACATATTCAGACTCAATTCCGAGAGGCAGGTTCTCCATGCTGAAGAACATACGCTTTTTGGGGCAGACGAAATAGGGACAACCTGATGTTGACCACTTTTTGTGGATTTAACAATACTAGGCAGCAAGACTGCTCACCATTTCATTACGTGGATGGGAAATAAATGAATGGACAGCTATCTAATCTCCCGCAACATTCAACACGCCTGAGGTGCTTGGTTGCCCACACAGTTACCGGTGGTATCGATACCCTCGAACTTGATAACAAGTGAGTACTCTCACTTGGTACCCAACTCTACCATCAGTTATGTTAGACGTAATAATTGCTTACTTCCCTTAGTTACCTCGCATAGCACTTGCGGGAAAGCAGGGGTGATGATTTTTTAAAATTAGTCTGATGGAAAATCTCAGTAACACTTTTTGCATCCTTTATGGATGGCTTGCTAGTGGAGGTTGTATCCAAGAAGTAATCGAGTCTGACATAATGTCTCATATAGGTCTAAACTGGGGGGTTAGACGGAATCTCATATCTCACAATCGACCTCGTATCGATTCGCTTGTGATTGGTAGAGAAACCGACGCGTGATGTCGCAGTAATCCGTTGGCCAATCACGGTGATCTCTCAACCAATCACAGTGATCACGATACGATCGACATGTGAGATATGAGATTCCGTCTAACCCCCCCAGCGCCCTTAGAATGTAACTCAATAGTATCGACATCGCATCGGAACATTGTCATATTTTGTGAATCACACTCTAAGGGGGCAGATGAGATAGACTAGAGGCAAGATCGAGAACTGCTGAGTGTCGAGGTCAATCAATAGTCTGAGATTAAGCTAAATACGACATGCAACTTTTGTTTTATTACCCACAAAATACGGTATCTTGGGGAAACCAATATGCCCGAGAGATTTTCTCAATTACTGGTGAAGTCAACCTATTTGGATTGGACCAACACAGTGTAGCCTAGCGGTATAACCAAAGACTGCAACGACAGTGGTATCGAGTTCGATCCTGAGTCCAAAGTTCAGACCGGCACACACCTCTGACTTTACGAGATTTTTCGAAATTGTGTTTGTATTTGTTTACAATTTATCACTACTCAATGAAAAAAACAACATCGTGAGGAAACCTGCATACCTTTATTTGAGAGATTTTGACTTGAGAGATTTTGTCAATGGCTAGTAAAGTCTGCCAACCCACATTGGGCCAGCGTGGTAGACCATAGTCTACCACGCTGGCCCAGCGCTGGGCCAGCGTGGTAGACCATAGTCTACCACGCTGGCCCGTATGACTATGGCCTATAACTATCCCTCTCAAAACATGGTGGTTTCCCATTCAGTCAGTGTTTCCACTATACCCATAACCAATAGTATGACAGCAATGATTTGTAATACTTTCTGATATTTACGCGAATGTTACACATTTTGAAATAAAACTGCGTTTACGGAATCTATCGCGTTTACTTGATTTTACTACTATCCCGACGTTTCGAATACTTTACAGCATTCATGATCACGGGTGGACTTAGATGATAGACGTCCAAGGTTGTTCTAAAATCAAGTAAAATCAAGTAAACGCGATAGATTCCGTAAACGTAGTTTTATTTCAAAATGAGTAATGATTTGTTTAAAAATCTGAGTTGATTGTTATCTTTCAGATCTGGCACAATTTCAGTCAAGTGGACAAAAATAAGATGATACTACAAGGCAGTGTTGGATGTAACTCTAAGAAGTATTCTTCAACCGCTTGTGGTGTGTACCATAATCAACACATTTGTCTAATGCTACGAGCTGAATTTTTTGTGTATGATAATGCGGTAAATATCAATGTTCTGTATGAGCTTTAGTGGTGGAGCCTTGCTTAACCCAGCATGATTAGGCTAGTTCAATTGAGGAAGTACCATTCTTTCGGAGAAGATCAGTATAAAATGACGGTAGTACCTACTTACCGTTGCATTTCATATGGTGAGTAAGAGCGCCGCAGTCCCAAACCCCCTTCCTTTATTTTCGATAATATCCTTACCATTCTATCTTTGTTATCCTTCCTATCCTCTCTTTAGTATCCTACCTATCCTCCCTTTAGTATCCTTCCTATCCTTTTTCCTTATTATCCTTCCTCTCCACCTACTATCCCTTTCAATGGATGCGTCATTAACAACTCTGGTGTTGCTAGCGTTTATATGTTACGGCAACCATAAATAACAATCCTTGTATCGTAGTAGACAAATGTGATGTGCAGATTGGGAATGGCCATTGGTCAGTGCGATAGCTTAGCGGTTAGAGCACTTTCCCGTATTGGAAGGGACGCAGGTTCAAATCCCTCTCGCACTAAATGTTCTCTATTTCCACAATCGCAAATAATTTGTTCTTTAAAGATATCTGTGTCAACGAGTTCAAGCGCTTCAAGTCCAATAATCAGGAGGAGAAAACGTAAAAAAGAAGAAAGAATACTATCATTAAATAATATCACTAACGTGGTCTTATTACGAATTTTCCTTTTCTTACTTGATTTAAATGGTTCCAGAATTCCAGATTCATATTTACATTTCTTCAATAATATTTCATGTAAATTTTAAACTTGATACAGGTGCCCAAACTGGTTGCATAGCTGTAGCCTGTCGAGCACTTCTAGAAGAGAAAACCACGGCGGAATTGGTGCGTAGTGACGTAGACGACCTGATCGAATGTGGGGATCAATATTACAGACAGTGTTACAAGTGCCTGAAGTGCTATAAAGGTATTAAAGCTTCAGTTTGTTGAAAATATTTTTTAAATTGTATATTTGATTGCTGTCAGAAGTGAAATTTTAAAACTTAGTATTATTAGTGCTAGAGCCTTGCTTATCCTAGCATTAATGGGTCAGCTCGATCGGGAAAGTACCACCCTCTCAGAAAAGATCAGCGTGCACCAACAGTAGTGGTACTTACCCATGTGTTTCGTATGGTGAGAGTGCCGGAGGGCCGAACCCCCTCCCTATCCTCTCCTTGTTATCTTCCTTATCCTCTCCTTGTTATCCTTCCTATCCTCTCCTTAGTATCCTACTTATCTTCTCCTTTATATACGTCCGATGCATCTGTTATCCCTTTCCTTGGAGATGGCGCGTATGATGCCTCTGATGTTGCTAACGTCTATAGGGTACGGTAACCGCTTACCCTCAGATGGGCCGTATGCTTGTTTGCCACACATGGAGTAGAAAAAAAACCTTTAAAATAACTTTTTTTTTTTGGGAGTTTGGGACGATTTCTTGCCGTTATGTAAAATTACTTGAAGCATATAATTTGTGGATCACACAATAGAACCCTCAACGCTTGGCTCAAGACGTTAGTAACTGAATGACGACGTTATTTCAGTATTAAAAAAAACTTTTCCAGGTAATCCGCAATTACAATTAAACCAGCTCCTAACGTCGTTTTTCTTACACGACACGAAGTACACCGTCAAGTTAACGGAGGCTGACAAAGGTTTGCTGGCGAAACACCCTGATAATATACAATCGGAGTTTGACCTGATGCAGTAAGTGTTGATTTTTATTTCAGACAGACAACTTCCTGCACTTAGTAATAATCCTTGTATCGCTGACTTGAGTTATCCTGAGTGAAGTTGAAGCCACAACACTCCGACGGGAGGCCGGTATCTGAACAACTCTGCCATATGTGGAAACCTAACTTCCATGATGTCGTTTGCAGAATCTCACAAAAATTCCAGTTTTATTATCTACGAGTGTCTAAATAACACTTCGTGTGTTTTAATATCAAAATTCAAATACATTAAGCCGTTTAAGCGCATCCCTCAAGAAGTAGCTTATCTGGATAAAAATCTACATTTTGTGAAAACATGCGAAAGAATTTTCGTGAACTCTCAAATCCAGGTTATAAATTAATAGTAAATGGAACTTTCCTAGATGTTGTGGGGCTATCAATGGGAAGCATATTGTAAAAATGCGTGTACTTATGTACGCGCGTGAGAACTTATACTTCTTTGGCGTCATTAATAAATAAAGTCATTATTAAATTCGTAACTGCAAAACTTGTCACAGTTGTATATACCTTGTTCGATAAAGTAATTAAGTCTAATGTCACTAGATACCGTAAGTAAAATGTTGAAATTTCTTATAAGTCGATGTTAAGAGGTTAAGTGCTTTCATACCCCCTCCATGGTAGCGTTAAACGTTTAACGCAACCTTTTGCAAGTCGCATTAGAAGTATAACTTCAAAAATATTCTAGGTTTATTGAAGCCCTAATTTATTTGTAGTATTGGCTCATGACAAAAAATAGTCGTAACTATAGTAAGGAAATTGTTCATTGTTGTCTGCGATAAAAAGTTTCAGGTGATACATTGTGTCATCTTTATATACCTATGCAAATCTGTACAATCGTTTAAGCGAAATTCACAACTATCCAACTATCTAAACATGCATCACCAATGACGTTAAGGTTTTATTCGTGTGGTGACGGACTAAGAATACAAATGTCACTACCCCATTCTTTCCCATGGATGTAGTACAAGGCGATTACGGGAAGTAACCAATTATCAACCATTGTATTACTGGTGGTAGGACTGGGTACCCGGTACCACTAGTACTCACTTGCTATCGGGATCGAGCGGGTTGGTACCACCATCTCTCATATGACCGTCCATAAAGCCCATCAGTGTGCTTAGGTTGTAGCAGGAAATAGCCGTTAATTCTTTCATTTCATATCTATGAAATGAAATGAGACTGAATTGGAAAAGCATTTAGGACGGTTTTCTAGGAGATGCAAGTTCAAATCCTGCTCGTGGCTATTATTTTTGATTGGTGGTAGGGCTGGGTACCAAGTGGGAGTACTCACTTGCTGTCGGGCTCGAGCGGGTTGGTACCACCATCTCCCAAGTGACCGTCCATGAAGCTCCGGACAGTTTCAGTGTGTTTTGGTTGTAGCAGGAGATAGCCGTTAATTCTTTCATTTTATATCTGTGAAATTAAATGGGACTGAATTGGTAAAGCATCTGAGTATCTGAGATATTGGACGTCCAAAATGGTATATCGACTATTCCAAAATCAAGTAAACACGATTGTTTCTTCAGAATTCAGAAAGTATTAAAATGTTTGTCTTTCACAGCCTAATGGAGAAACGCATTGGAAGCACCTACATGATGATCTTATCTATTGGAGATGTTCGTCACTTTCTAATATGGGGACACCCCCCAGCGCCAGATTCGGGCAGTGCCGTTAAAACTGTCTGTTATATCTTCGATCCACATATGCTCAATGAGATCGGGCAGGTTGATAAACTGTAAGTATTTTTATGTGAAAACATCTAATACGGAGGGAGAGTAAAACTGGCTGTTGGCGTGGCGACGTCACCACGCCAATTTGATTGGTTTTAACGCCATCCGTCGACAAAAGCATCTAACTAGGAAGTATAGTGTCCATTAATAAACCAATAACAGTTTCAATTTGTCTATGGTTAACGAGAGGGTGCTCACCAATAATTATATAAGACTCGAACAATATTTGAATGTTGATGAGGGCGGCAGACTATATTAAACTTTAAAATAATGGGTATTATCGAGTAAAGTTTTATTTTTAACGGACTTCAAAAAAGGATGAGGTTCTCAATATTTGGATGTTTAAATATTTTTTTTATGTATGTTCGGGCATAGCTCCGTCAATATATAGAATGATTTGAAAAATTATTGAAAAAAAATTAACAATCGACTTCAAACACATCAGTAGGTACCTAGCATGGAAATCTTATGTAAATACAAATTACCTATCTATTGCTTTTTAGTTCCTGGGTGTTTAAATACTAAAAGAGTAGCCAACAAGCGCACGGTGCGTCTAATAGTAAGGAGTTACTGTAGCCTATAGACGCTGGCGACATCTGTGATATCACTCACGTATTGTTAATTTCAGTGAAGGGGATATAAGTCAGAAGATTAAAAAGAAGAAAGATAGGGATGAGGAGGTAGATAGGAAGGATGACGAGGTGGAAAGAAAAAAGTAAAAAGGGTAGATAGAATAAATTCAATATGAGGAGGAGGAATACCTCTAGCGCTCTTATACATTGAACAACAGTTAGAATACATACTGTTGCTTTAGTCAAATATTCTGGTGGTATAATTTTAGGGTAGTACTTCTATGCGCTGGATAAGTAGTGGTTAGAGAGCTGAGTGTCATTTTGGTATATGATTTGTTCGTCTTTCATATTAATAGGGATGAAAGTTTATGCCAATACAAACCGATTTGGTCCTGTAAATGAAAGTCGTATGACCCTGCGTTTTCAAGTTCCAGCGCTTCAAAAATGTAAAAAAAAAGTGATACTAAATCATTTTTTCGCGTCTGCCTCTTGGACTGATGGTCAAAATCACCCTTAAAACTATAAACATCGAAGAGGCAGATCTGCAGGGCTCTGTTTTATCACGGGACGTAGGTGCAAAAATGTAAAAAAAAAGCTATACTAAATCATTTGTTCGTCGTTCTCGTTGCGTCCATTCTATTCATTAGGACTCCCAGAATAGGAAAAAAAAGTTGGCAGACGTCTAGGTCGCTGATTTTTTTATGTACGATTTTTTTAAGTTTTTTTCAGGAATAAAGGTAAATCGGGTATTACGGGTTATTATTGTTATTACAAAGAGTTCACGTAATAGTATATTATTTTCTGTCTTTTATGAAAGGAAATAAAATTTTAATCAATTAAAAATTTAAAAAGTTTTATTTAAAAAAACAGCATCACGCCTGTATTCCCGAAGGGGAAGGCAGAGGTGTATTACACACCCACGACTCGCCAGCTATGTTTAAGTCCCACGTAATAGGGGGCGAGCCTATTGACATCTACTAGACTATGTAATGTAATTTTATTATTGCTTGAGTCACTTACCTTCAATATCTTATAAATGTCTTCAAATTATAAGTAGTTTAGTTGTGATGCGATGACAGACGTCAGGCGGTAGGTGACGGCTGACAAATAGCAGTTAGTCAATTTAAAAGAGGACAGACGTCCTACGAGGGATTCGATTGGCAAGAACGTGAACACAGTCGGTCGTGGTCGCCATACACCTGCACTCTATGTGATTATTTTGAGACTTACATCCTAAAATATTGTGAGCATCACTTTTTATTTTGTTACCAAAACTAAATTATCCATAAAGATTAGTGTATTGAACAATAACGTCGTGTGATTTCAAGACTACCCTCATGTCTGACCATCATACTGATGAACATGAAAATGAAGATTAGCCCCTGCCTTCGTTAAATATTTAGATGTATATTGTACACCATAGTACATTATATATATAAGAGAGGATCACCACATAAATACGTGTACGAGAGAGCAAGACAGTACTATTCGGAGCGAACGAAGGGAAACGATCGACAGTTCTCACAAGGTTGACCGCGTAAAACAGCCGTCTATAGGGGGATTCCACGTCAAATCAGGCGGTAAAATAATTACTATAGATCAAAAATGTTTAAAATAATTACTATTTTTTTTTTCATAATTTCGTATTGTAATTGTTTCTTGAAGTGAGAATACAAAAAGAAAAAAATCCTAGTGAAATTTTTATTTCTTGGTTTTAGAGTGAAACAAAAGCAATTTTCGTTAATTTATTAGCCTCGATGGCCTGAAATAAAACGGATGATACAGAAAATAAAAAAATTAAAATAAAAAAAGAAATTGTATTGTTTTGGTCCATTCATCCATCCATCCATCCATCCATCAGCCTTTCAACGTCCACTGCTGGACATAGGCCTCCCCAAGAGAACACCACAACGAGCGTTCCCGTCATGGCGGATAATGCCGTAATCGCCACGCTTGGCAGGCGGTTTGGCGATCGCAGTGGATGTTGTTAATACTCGAGGGAGTACTGCTGCTCACTCCCCCGGTTTTCCCTCAGTCGGCTCTTACGACTCCCGTGGGTAGAGAGGGGTGGGACAATTCTAAAGCCGGACCCTCACGGACGTTTGGTCCATTATCTATGAAAAAATTTCATTAATTTAAAAAAGGCTCCTCTTCATGTATAATTCCTCAATTTAATGTTTTTTTAGCTATGACAACCCCTAATAAAAATAAAATAAACATTTCTAAACATTTGAAATAATATTTGGAGCTAAACGAAACCCACGATTCATTGGACATCAAAATCCGAGGGGTCAGGCCAATGACCGCGTGATTTGACGAGGAATGCCCCATAGGTAAACGCCAACTACCTGGGGAATTATACCGTTGTCACTCTCTTCTCTCTAAGAAAGAAAGACAAAGCTTTCGAAAATAAAAAATAGTATAAAAATGCTCTGCCCTTGGAAAATCAGAGGTCTGGACGTCTGCATCTTCGATGTTTATCGTCTTGAGGATGGTTCTGACCATCAGTCCAAAAGGCAAATACGAACAAATGATTTCAGAGATTTTTTTTTTACACTTAGCGCTTTCGATTGAAAACAGTGCTATCATGGTGGCAGACTATTTTTCTGTGGGTCTTTATATCGTTATTAATCGAACAATTCGGGTCTGCCAAGCGAACAATTCATATACAATTTTTTAAATCAGAAAACATTGTGTAAAAATTAATTACTTAAAAAGTCAGAGGGCTGGATGTCTGCCGCTTCGACGTGCCTCGTTTTGAAGGTGTTTCTGACCATCAGTTCAAGAGGCAGAGATAGACAAATGATTTAGCATACCGTTTTTTTTTCATTTTTAAAGTGCTGTCAATTGATAACGCAGGCCTGTTATGGTGGCAGACGCGGTCCATAATGCTTTTTATGGTACAATCATCGATATTAATCATGTCTGCCACACGAACAGATCATATAGAAATTTTGGCATTCAGCTCCCTAACCATAGGGCTGTTTTGATAATACTACTTACTATACTTTACTTTATAAAAGGCAACTCTAATTCAGGCGTTTAAAGTTCGCTTTTTTATTCTTGTTTTTTTTATACTACATAGGTGGTGAACAAGCATACGGCCCATCTGATGGTAAGCGGTTACCGTAGTACCGTAGCGTAGAAGAGGATTTGGAGGGGTTCGGGACCCCAGCGCTCTCACTCACCACACGAAATACAACGGTAGAAGTAACTACCGTTGTTCCACGCTCACCTTATGTGAGAGGGTGGTGCTTTCCCTATCGAGCCGGCCCATTAGTGCTGGGATAAGCCACTAAATATCTGACTGATATTGATAAAACTTTTTATTTCAGATCTCACCTCATCAAGAACCAGAGATGAAAACAAAAAACTAGCTAATGCTCAAAAAAGGTTAATTATTTTGAGTGTTATTAACAAAAAAATCTCTTTTCTAGATGTGGTGCCGGTGCTTTCCTTCGCTACGCTGGCATCACATCATTTGTCGTCGACTTTTTGGCCAACTATGGAAACTTGGATGCTGCAAAGAAGGGGACGCCAAAACCACCAATCACTTTGACTAATATAGATGTAAGGTCACCAGTAGTCTATTATCAACGTCTTTTTATAAGGGGCTTATTATTAACAAAACAAACAAACATAGCATTGCGCCTGTATTCACCGAAGGGGTGGAGCAGAGGTGTATTACACACCCACACTTCGCCAGCTATGTTTAATTTCCACGAAATAGGGAGCGAGCCTATTGCCATCAACCGGGCACATTTCCAAACTCCAGGCTGCCGCAATAGCACCGCCCGACCCGGGGATCGAACTCGAGACCTCATGATCAACAGTCTCTCACACTACCGCTGCACCACAGAGGCAGTTAAGGATTATTATTCGATTAATAATATGATGACAATTTGCATCGAGTAGCATTGAGTCTAGAATATGATTAGTCAAAATTCAGAGGATCCGTTGTCTCCACCTACACCCCCAAGAAACAGGCGTGAGTCTATGTTTGATTTAATACTGTCTTATGTGACGCTCATGCATAATGTATGCAAATAGATCCGACAGAATGAATTATATAAAATGTTCTAACAAGTTTACAATAAAATTGTAAATTCTCAGACATTTACATACTTTTTAATTCTCACTTGCAAATTCGACCACGTGTTGATGGGCTCGGTTATTGTAGGACTCATCCATTTTTTTGGATTAACAGTAACCTTTATCAAATTCTGTAGACCAGATTTTATGTATGTAAAGTTATGATGATAGAATGAAGGGAATGACAGCGCACAAGACACAAACACACAATCGTTGATTTATAAATATTGGACTAGAACAAATTATTTGTGAATTTTACTGCGAGCGGAATACGAGCCTGCGTACTATCCCATCCGGGGAAGTGCTCTAGACCACTAATCCCTCTAGCACTAAAGTTCTCTTTTTCCACATTCACAAACTATTTGTTCTTTGCTGAGCATGTCCAGTGTTAAAATATAGATCAAAATATTGGACTAGATTTTGCCTGCACCTTCATCCACGTTAACGTCAAAATATAAATACCTACTGCATTAATAATCTCTATGTAAATATAGCTATCACATGGGAACCATTATGCAAAGTTTCATAATAATGTAACTTCTTATTATCTAATAGGTACCTACAGTTCATTAATTTAATATAAGTACTATCCGCACAAAGCATGTTGTATTTGCCTATAATTATTTGTAACACTGTCAGATATAAATGTAGTTTCTCTCTATATAATATATATAATAGTGTAAGCAAATGTTGGCAATTCTAAATAAATAAATACTTTGGAAAATCCAAAACTGCACGCCTCATAATCCTCAAGACCACGAAATTCAAACAGTTTGCCATTTTTTTCAAAAATTATGATATATGTAAAATAACGGAAATGGACATAAATCATCATCGTCTGGCCCTGGATATCATCTAGAGACAAAGTACTCGTTAAGACGAAGCAATAAAATTGATTATTTGATATGTAACTAATAATGTATTGGTCTTACTAAGTAGTTTTCAATAAATAACATAGATAACGCTAATTTAAAAAGTAATAATGTGGGTTTCATGTCTTATACACCATTTAGCGCTAATTTTAAGAAGTACTTCCATATTGGTCTATAGAAATAGTTCTCATGAAAGTTATAGCGCTGGTTTTAGTGTCGAGTCGAGCGTAAATATTCAGTATTTTTTTGTTTATTTAATAATAATTAAACCATATTGAATTAGACCGTGAAAAGTAATAGGGCTCTATTCGTAGTAATACTCAAGTTAAAAAGATAAAAACAAGACTCGATTAGTAAAGTATTTCGGTTGTTATCGTGTTAACATACATTACCTACAACAAACGGACGTCCAAGACAGATCTTTTTTAAACAGTTCTTTAACTAGTTTAAATAACAAAAATGGCATAAAAAATATCATGACTGTCGAAAATAGTGTTTTTTCTTGATATATGTGTGTATATACTTGTTTTACAAGTGCAATATACGATAAATAGAGACATTATAAGTTTGAATAATCAGTTGTTCTGTGTAAAACGAGAATAGTACCTACCTCAACGCTTCGCTTATGAGGCGTACAATAATTAATTGTTTCGGTTACGACGTGAAAGTGTAACAAACTCACTTTAGCATAATATTAGTTTAAGTTTTAGTAAATTGTCGACCTAATCTCTCTCACCATCACAAGAGACCCGTACTCAATAGTGAAAGAAAAAAAGTTAAATAAGAAAGATTGCATATTAAGTGCAGAATATATATAAAATACCGAAGAATTGTGAAATTAAGCATAAATAGCCATATAGGTATTTTTTTTAAATTGTACTATATTCAATTTCTTCTACATTACAGCTGAAAGGCAACGTTTCGGTATTCCGCATTCTAATTCACTGATTGTAAGCTTTAGTACCAAACAAGCGATACTTCAGCAGCACCTTGTTTATGTTCCCATTATCGCCAATTGTATAAGAGATGGTTAAAATTCTATTACACACAGTCACAGTTAAGTAGTTTGCAGCTTGTCTGCCATCATAACCATTAAAATATTCCACATTCAACAGATAGTGCAAAAAGAGCCCTTAATCCGACAACCAACGTACACCTTGGACCTTAAGGCCTTGAAGACTCATTGCCTCAGTGAATGGAACAGTCTTAATGTCAACGCTCTGATCGACAAAAAGAATCTAGAGGTAATTGCATAATATCAGTATAATTGAATATCGTGGCTAAATTGATCAGAGTGATAGGGACTTCTATCGTTGTATTTCCCATGGTGAGTGAGAGTGCCGGAGGCCCAAGCCCCCTCTATCCTTAATATCCTTCCACCTCCTACTCGTATACTTTTCCTTGGAGATGGCGACGCACGAGTGATGCCTCTGGTGTTGCTAAAATCTATAGGCTACGGTAACCAGTTACCATCAGATGGGCTAGCAAGCATACGGGGTGGCAAGCAAGCCGTATGCTTTAGTATCAAAAAAAAAGCATTTGGGATGGTTTTCTAGGAGATGCAGGTTCGAATCCTGCTCGTGACTATTATTTTCGATTTCACATTTTTACACCTTGTGTTCCTTATAGCTAAGCATGTCAAATGTTTTAAAAATATATAAAAATATCAAAACCTCAGTATATTTTACTCCTTCCTTCTTTTCAATTTTATTATTGTTGTTTTGTGACAATTGGATTATGGATTCAACTGAAATATATTCAATATGATCTGATAATGATGGATCTACATTAATATGCTACGACAAAGTAAAATGTTTCTTTGTTTTTATAATTACGAATATAAGCTCTCTCTAATCGTATCGAGATCGTCAGCTGTCCCATTATTTGGGAGGCGGAAGTCAGATAGACATTGCGTCGTCAGCGTCAGCTAAAACCAAACAAATTCGATCCCAATACAAGTTTGGAATAAAGCTGGGAAGATTTATTAATAGTAATGTTATTATTATTATTATAAATATAACCCATTTGTAATGGCTAAGAATTAAGAATAATGTCATAGTACCGTAGTAATATAGTAGAGATTTGAGACTAATACAACAAACAATAATATATAACAAATATGGTAACTACAAATCTGCAACTTCTAGGTCAATTATATGTGAGTTTAAAGCGGTCTCGTTACAGGGCCAGTATCCAATAGGATCTCTCAGTATGGTGAGCCTGGCCACCTCCAGAGCTACATCTAGAAAGAAAGTCAGAGATTTCTATCAGAAACACCCTAAAGAAGTAAGTATAGCATTTTTTTTTATTGTGAGTATAAGAAATTTAATCCTCAGCCAGAGTGATGTTTTCTTACAAGCATAATTATTATAATAAATAAAGGAAATATGAAACCCAGAATATATATATCTAGACAGAATCAAGTGAATAAACACAAGTGTGTATATGATAGAGTGAGGCAGCAGAGGGTGAGCTAATTAAATGAGACATTAAAAATATTATATAATATTTAAAAAAATATATATATTTAAAAAGATTTTCGATGATATAGGTAATAGACGGAATTAGAGTAGCTGCTTGTGAAAGTGGAAGGATGTAGGTACAGAGGGAGACCGAGACTCACCTACCTAGACCAAATCGGTCATGTATTGAAGGAAGTTGGAGTCATGAGACTCCGAAACCGGCCAGTGTGTATGAAGAGAATTATGAATGTTGAGGAAGAGAGAGATATATGTATGTGCAAGAATAGAGCCTTTTGGTACTCTGATGGCTTTGGCTCTCAGATCTGGAATGAACTTCCCGCTATGGTATTTCCCCAGCGTCACGACTTGTCCCTCTTTAAACGAGGTTTCAGTAGACCATTTTACTCACGGTAGGCAGTGGCTTAGTTGGGCCCCTGGTGATGTCAAAGTCTATGAGCGGTGGTTACCATTTACCATCAGGTTTGCTGATCTACCAAAGTGCTCCTCAAAACAGTATTAATCCCTCGTGCGGTACTTTAAGTAAAAATTATCAAAAGCATAGCCGCGGAACACAAGCATAGAAAAGTTGTAATAGAAGTACAACTTTTTAAAATTAGGTTTGGATGCAAAATTTGGTCTAATTTAAAAATCTTTCTTCTTTAGCCACCACCTGTTCTTCCACTGCCTCCAGAGAGAGCCCCAATCAATCCGACAGTAGAACAGATAATGTCTCTAAAAGGAGAAAATTTTTTCTTATACTGTCCTAACCTGGACGGACATACATATGGAAGGTACATATGGAAACAGTACTAATCCCTCGTGCGGTACTTTAAGTAAAAATTATCAACAGCATAGCCGCGGAACACAAGCATAGAAAAGTTGTAATAGAAGTACAACTTTTTAAAATTAGGTTTGGATGCAAAATTTGGTCTAATTTAAAAATCTTTCTTCTTTAGCCACCACCTGTTCTTCCACTGCCTCCAGAGAGAGCCCCAATCAATCCGACAGTAGAACAGATAATGTCTCTAAAAGGAGAAAATTTTTTCTTATACTGCCCTAACCTGGACGGACATACATATGGAAGGTAAGAACTTAAAAGAGATTCTATTAAACTGGTCACCGATTCACTAAACCCAAGCGGCAATGGTAGATAGCTAATGTAGGAGTTAGTACCTAGTGACTTTTCATATTTGTTGTCAGATTGTCTTGTCTTTTTCACTTTCTTTTGAGCTGCAGTCCAGTTCGTGTGAGAAAGCTTTCCGAAATTTTGCAGCAATTATTTCAGCTGCCAAGAAAAGACATGCTGAATTTTTTGTTAAACACGAACACACAAAGAATTTATCTTATGTCCAAAAGGAGCCCACAATCTACGAGTGGTCTTATTTAAACCACTATAGATCTGTGGGTCGCTACAATTTGTATCCTCATTAGATTTATTTATCTAGGAAGTAAGCTTTTCAAATGCTAAAAATATACATAGGAAGGTCGGATGTTTAATAATACCTTCATCACGTGATAAAATTCTTTTATCAATAATGAAGGCTGGCATACTAGATTATAAATGTATGCAAATACATTATTGATAAATTTAGATCTTAATGTTAGTATTTGAGCAGGGTTTGTGATGACTTAGCGGCTAAAGTGTCTTTCCACGGAAAATATGTAGATTCAAATTATTTTGTAGGTGACCTGAAGGTAAGTTGTTATCGTAGTCTATATAATAGAAGCTAGCAACTCCAAAGGCATAACTTGCGCGTTGCCATCACCAAAGGAAGGGGTAGCAGGTGGAGAGAAGGGATAAAAAAGAATACTAATGATAATAAGGATAGGATAAAAAGGATACTAATGATAATAAGGAGAGGATAGGTAGGGGATTCGGGCCTCTGGCACTCTCATTCATCATACGAAACACAATGGTTTTCTGTGAGTGAGTGATACTTCCCCGATCGAGCCGGGCCCATTCATGCTAAGATAAGCAAAGCTCTACTACTACTCACTAGAAGATATTCTTGTTCCACAAAAAAAATAGACTTCACGGGACGTCTGCCAGATGTGAAAAGATCGAAATTATTTTATAGAAATAATGAGTAGGAATAAAATGATCATAACTTTTTCAATGTGTGCTTGTGTAAAATTATGATATAAGTAAAATAACGGAAATAGACATAAATCATCATCATCTGGCCCTGAATATCATCTAGAGACAAAGTACTCGTTAAGACGAAGCAAACGAGTCCAAACTCGATAGGATTGCGCCGTTTCATTATAGAGTTCCTATGTTCACCTTTCAGCTCCATCATCAGATCAGCTCCATGTCATCATAATATTGCATTGTCACGTGATATACATATGCGTGTAAAATTTCAGCTCAATCGGAAACCGGGAAGTGTGTAAAATTTAACTTGCAAAATTTGAACGGGACAAGTAAAATAAAAGCGTCGCCACGCTAACAGCCGGTTTTACCCTCCCTCCGCATTAGATGTTTCACATCAAAATATTTTTCTAAGTCACTAAGCATTTCAACTGCCAAAATACATCATATACTAAAGTGCTATACTGTGTGCATCGTTTAACACTTACTAGCCGCAACAATTGCTAAGATTTAAAAAAAAATATTGTTCCCTTTCATAATTATATTTATATTTATTACAGAGATGACATGGTACCCCTACCAAAAGAAGAAGTGATTCTGCACAGCCCAGTTGAGGTGGCAGCCAAAAATTTCCATTCTCAATACCGTCAACTTGATGTTGAGAAGTGGATCTTAAGTGGGACCAGGCATATGGCTAGCTACAGGTATTATTGCAGTCTTTACCAGAAAATTTGTGCTGCAGATGCGTAATACGTTACAATTAGGGGTGACATTATCACAGACTCGATACTAAAAAAACTTCCAATGGCTCTATTTGTCCCTCCATAATTAGCTAGTCAGCCTGTCTTCGCTTATACAAATAAGTAATAATGACAATCATGGTTAGTGATTTTAAGTGTCATGGAGTACCGTAGACAATCTAATCCATACCCTCACTCTGAATAGTGATGAATGTTCACGGCAGACAGTAGCTTGTTTTTGCTAACACAAATCTATATTTATTAAGCTCAATAGATAGTGAATTGCCATTCATAATGAGATGGTACATGTCACGTCTCACGCCATTGATGAAATTTCCTCCTAGGTACCAAACCTTCAAATCTTATACTGGGGTACCATGCTGTGTAGCTGCTTTGGCAATGCTGCATAGGTACAGAGCAAGAGCCTGGAATGAAGATACCTTGGATGAGACCCTGGATATTGGATATAATCTATATAGAGTGAGAAAGATTTTTATTCTACCAAAGACCTTCTCTTTAGGGAGCAATAGTGGAAAGACCAAGTTTGCTACATATGAAGCGGTCTATTGGTGGTAGGGCTAGGTAACAAGTGTTAATGTAGTACTCACTTGCTATCAGGTCAGGGTGGGTCGATGATGCCACTGATGGAATGTAATATGGTTCCGGTGGCCCGCCAAAATAGGTGGAGAGACGGCACACGGCGGGTTTATTTAGTGGATGAGGGCCCCACACTACCCTGTTCGTTGCCCCAAACGACGGGGTGTGCGGTTAGAAACATTTCTTCCCGCCTTAACAAAAAAAGGGTTGGTCGATGATATGTGATTGATTAAGAAGATATACAATAAGAAAATGGAAGTATGTAGGTACAGGGGAGACTGGACTAAATAGACTACCTAGACCAGATAAAAAAATATACCCCACTTTCGGACACTTTCGGGCCTCGTGGCGTAGTCGGTAGTGTAACCGACTTCCGTGCACGAGGTCGTGGGTTGGATTCCCACTTAGGACAATTATTTGTGTGATGAACACATATATTTGTACTGCGTCTGGGTGTTTTCTATCTATTATATGTATGTATTTACAAAAAAAAGTAGTATATGTATTATATCCGTAATCTGATACCCATAGCACAAGCGTTAAGCTTAGTTTGGGACCAGAGGACGTTGTGTGAAATGTCCGTGAATATTTATTTATTTATTTATTATAAGTACTACAACTGAGTATTGGAGGTTCTCACGGTCTGGGCTGTTTTTCTGACCATACTCAGCGGACTTTTGACCATAGCCGGAGTTCCTCAATTTTACTTTGCATATTGCCAATTTTGGGTAGAGCTCCTGCCTAAATAAATTACATTTTTACAAATTCATCAATTAATTTTTTTTATTAAGGTTTAGGGAAGTGTACATTAAATATGTCGTTCATAAAAAAACGCATTTCAAAAAGAATATACAATAGGGTGCTCAAGAAACACTCATCCAATTTCAGAATAACACATGTAAGATATAAAACAATGGTTAACATTATGTCGAATTGCAGGAATCGCTATTAGAACGTGGTGGTCCCATTCGTCGTCTCGTTCTTGGAGAGTTGAAAGACACCTTCAGGATACGAGATCGGGAGTACAAGCATAAGGTGAATTATGTTTTGGTGACTAGTTCAGCTATTTAGTTAAAAGATACTGTGAAAAATTTAAATAATTGAATAATGAAGTCATTTTATATTAAAATTGTGATTGTGCTTGATTTAAATTGTGATTGTGTGATGCCCGCTATTTAGTCTGGTACATACAAATTACTATTTGGATTAATGCATTTACTTGCATTAATCCAATATAGTAAGTATAATTTTACAATTAAAATTAATTTGATGGCGATTTTTTTAAACATCCGATAGGTGGCGTTGGTCGCAAAGACAAATGTGATGTGGAGATTAGGAATCGCCGTTAGTCAGTGTGATGGCTTAGCGGTTAGATCACTTCCCCGGATTGGAAGGGACGAAGGTTCAAACCCGCTCGCACTAAATTTCTCTTTTTCCACATTTCACAAACAATTTGTTCTTTAAGTAGCCGAGCATGTTGAGTGCTAAAATACAGATCAAAAATGTTTTTAAAGAAATTCGGCTATTATAAATTAATATTATTTTAAGAATATGACACTGGAACCAAATTGCAAATTATAATTATTATTATTATATAATAATACTTTTTTTTTCATTTGGATCCAGTTCTGAAGCACATGTAGACGAAGTTGCGGGCAAAAGCTAGTTTAAAATAGAAAGTCTTCCCGTTATTAAGGAGTTCTTTAAAAAAATATTGAGGTTTGATGTCGTCTTCTGAGAAATTCTTCGAACGTTGATTTTTTTGCTAGGTGAATTTGTTCTGGCGTTTTGTCTAAATAAAACGTCTTTTATTAATCTAGGAGCGTGGTATTGCAGTCTGGGGCAAACTGATATCCTCAGATCCTAAAGTCTATGACTTGTGTAGAGGGATTGACGCGTTCTTCAAGGAGTCCGATTCTGGATTGTTACAGGTATGTACCAATTACTATAACAAAATTAAAATGGGACTGATGGTAACCTACTTAGCAAGAGATCGGCATCTTCTGTGTCAATGCTAAGGGTTTGAATTGCACTAAGTCAAGCTTTTCAATTCATGAGATTTGATCAAACTAGGTACGCTTTGTGTCCAGTTAACTATACGTTTTGGGGTTATTTATTGGTGGTAGGGCTAGATAAAAAGTGGGAGTACTCACTTGTTATTCTGTGTGGCTGGCCATGAAGCACCACATTAGATTTTGGTTTTAGCAAGAGATAGCTAGTTTATTCTTTTATTTCAAACCCACGAAATGAAATGGTAACCAGTGGCTTGACTCTTACTATACTAGAGTCCTTGGGCGATACCACTTACCATCAGGTGGCCCATGGGTCGTCTGCTAACAAAAGCAATAAAAATGAATGTAAGATTTGTTGAACCCATATTTGCAGATTCCTGGTGAATTAGAAGTGGCAATTTGGTTTGAAGGTGGGCGGTATTATATCTACCATCCTTGGCCCGCTGATAAGTATGGTTACAAGGTAAGTAAATTGAATCTATTAGTCATTTTATTTATTGGTCGATAGGGTAACTCTCTCTCATAGAAAATCAACGTGAAACAACGATAGGTGTTTTTACAGTTGTTTCATATAGTGAGTGAGTGTGCCGGAGGTTCAAACCCCCTCCTCATCCTCCACTCCATATTATCCTTCCTCTGCACCTCCTATCCCTTTTCTTGGAGTAGCCGACGCGCTAGTTATGGCTCTGGTGCTGCTAGCCTCTATAAGCTACAGTAACCTTACTATGAGGTGTTTGACTGGGGATCGAACCCTATATGAAATACTTCGGCCTTGATATTCCTCGTTCTTACCACTAAAATGTCACTTCACTCAATACTAATTACTGACTTCACTATATTATTTACATTGACAATATCTGCCAATGTAATTCTTAGGCCCTGTACCCACCTAAGCAACATGACAGAAACGTGTCTATCCACTGGCATGTAGCATGACTCTAGCACGACATTCGGTGGACTCACCAAGATGACGTGCTGTGAATGTCACGTTGCTTTGGTGGGTACAGGACCTAAATACCACATTTATAGCTTTTTATTGAAGTATTTTTTCACAGGTGGGCCTTCGAGATGGTGGCAAGGCATGCCTGATGTATTTTACTCGGGTGTCCCGCCTCTGTGAACATTTTATGGAAAGCGTCGCAGATATGAAGAAGAAACCTTTCAGCATCTCTGATATCAAGGTCTCTGAGAGGAAGACGGAGATGCCTGAGCCTGTTAACAAGATGAAACGTTAGCTTTTAAAATTTTTGCTACAAGTAGTACTATCATTTAAGATAATTGTTTTTTGCCCCTGTTAATGACAAAACTTCCTTCTTTTGGTGCCACTGATAGCGCTAGCAAAATACCTAAGTGATTATGAACAAGAGCCTAGGTACTACTGACTGCATTGGTGGAAACTCTAATGACATACTAATCAGGTTATAGTGAATCTTTATCAGCATCTTGCTAGAAATTTCATATGATCTTTTATGCAAAGCTATAGGAGTGATAAACGGATCAGATAGTATTATTGTTAAGATGATTCCAGAATGGAAGAATGGTGACAATTCATTAATTTTCTTTACAACCCTTAAGCAGCTTCTCAAACCAGTTATCCTCGATCGATTGGGGAGACATGATACGATGAGATTGATCTAAATTGTGTCATTACGTTTGCTTTGCATGATAATCCACGGTGACATAAGTGATATTATCCTAAATCTTAAATCCAATACGACGGTCTCCAAAAGATGGAAAAAAATACTTCATCATTAAATAAACGCATTTTATAATTATTGTTATTTTTTTACTAACAATTTCATTTTTTTATTAATTGTTTCTATGCTTAGTCTAACCAATGAGTCCTTTCCACAGCCGTGGCCCCTGGCCGGTGGGTTATAAGTGGCAGCTTCCACGAAGCAGATGCCCGTTTCCCGGAAGACCATCGTGGTCGCCAGGCTACTCCCACTTCCATTATGGCTCTAGCAATGGCGCATATTGTGGACCCTGCGGAATGGACGGCAGAAGACATTGATGAGGTAAATCTAAGCTGATGTTGCAAAGATTTCTTTTGTTTATTTTTTTTTGTGATTTGTAATGAGACTAGAAGAAGGTGGAAGTACGTTTTACTTGTGAACAAGGTAAAAAGGTCTTTTGAAAGTAATTGTTACATATTCATGGACCTCAGCAGCACCATCTGCCATCATTTATTTGGGGTATCAACATCGGGAACTTAAAAAAAATAGTATGAATTAAACACAAAGTGAAAAATGTGAAATCGAAAATAACAGTCACGAGCAGGATTTGAACCTGCATCTCCTGGATACCGTCCAGATGCTTTGCCAATTCAGCCGTTGTGACCCTTGCTCCTGACTGCTAATTTCGATAACACATTCATACTTAACGTCTTTGGGTGACGCCTGCACCATCTGTCGGAAGTATTTTCATACATTATACCGACCAGGTTTAATGTATGTTGCTAAGCATGTCAAATGCTAAAAATAATAATATCTAAATATAAGTAGTTTGAAGTTCAAATTCAATTTAAAAAATGTCTTTACTTTATAGGCTTATTATATAGCACTTAAAATGATCACTATGTTGTTTAATTAACACGAGTGCTTGAGGCAATTGCATTCGCAATGACGCGATTGCAATTCACAAACGGCTGGCTAAAAAAAAAATATTCTAGGTATAAATACTTTGTGAAATCTTATATTTATATTATCAATGGATTTACATTATAGACACTTGTGCGTGGTGACATTCTTTACGAAAACACAATGGAGCATCTGGAGAAGATGGGAATTAGCCTTGATTCCCCAAAAACTGGTGAAGAAGCTGATGGAGAGGAAAATGAAGAAGATCATTCTTCAGGATACCTTGCCGCTGCCGATGTCTTGAACAGATTTCACGCTTCTGACTATGATTGCATAGAGACAGATGTTATGGACAGCACTTACAGCGGTGAGTAGATAGTATTGGACCCCAGAAATTTCTGTGCAATATTTAAAGTGAGGGTACAGAGAGTGCACTTGTGTTATGGTATACAATTGTGCACTTTAATTTTCTTGTAGATACATATCTAGAGTACATACTCTGCATTGAAGTTTGGACAAAAAATGACCAGCCCCCTTAGAATGAAAAACGAAACGTTAGGCGAACTTTCGTTTCGAGTCATTGTGATTGATCAACAGTCCGACGCGTGATTTCTGATTAGTCGAGATTTTGACGCGTGATTCAGGCGACCGTTTCGTTTTTCTTTCTAAGGGGGCAGGTTAAATTTTATAGACGACTGCATCATCCTTATCCCATATATTTGGGGTTGGCGCAACATGTTCGTTACCTCTCAATTTGCTGTCGTCGTCTTGTTCGTATTTTTATTCTATACCTATCTATCAGTCGACATACTGTCATTTTCTTCCTTTGTATATCCTCTTTTCCATCATTGTCCATCCACGTTTCTCTTGGTCTACCATACCATATGCCCATATGTCCATACCACATCGGACTCTCAGTTTTTGACTATCGAGTGCTGATTTCGCATTTATTAAATTAGGTCCAATTTCCAGGTCATCTGAATCCGGAATCGGGTAGTGGAATGCCGACTCTGAAAGATGTTCTGGCAAGCTTCTTCAAAGAGTACTCACATGGTGTCTTCACGGCACGAGGCAACTCTACTGCGATTTGGAAGCACGATGGACATTTCTATTTCTTTGACCCTCATGGCTGTGATGAGAACGGTAAATACGTTTTTTAATCTTTACAATCTAAATATATATACATAATGGAATGGTCTAGATATTTTTAAAATGAGTGCAATGTATTATAATTGAAGTACAAATTATAATTTGTAAATAAGGAAAAAGAGTATTTTAGTACGAGCGGGAATCAAACCTGCGTCCCTTCCTTTCCGGGGAAGTGCTCTAATCCACTGAGCTACGATTGGATTAGCTGAGCATGTATAGTGCTAAAATATAGATTAAAATGTTTAAAAAATCACGCCATCAAATAGTATGAATTTTAATTGCAAAATTAAACTTACTACATTGGATGAATGCATGTAAATGCATTGCCGATAGGTGGCGTTGGTCGTTAAGACAAATGTGATGAGGAAAATTGGTATTTCTAGAAATAGTACGGTAACTCAGTGGATTAGAGCACATCCCCGGAAAGGAAGGGGTGCAGGTTCGATTCTCGCTCGTACTAAAATACTTGTTTTCCTTATTCACAAATTATAATTTGTACTTTAAGAGTAACTGAGCATGTCAAGTGCTGAAATATAATTCAAAATATTATAATTCATTTAGAATATTTTGATCTGTATTTTAGCACTTGACATCCTCAGCTACTTTACTTTTTCAGTGCGAGCGGGAATCGAATCTGCATCCCTTCTAATCCGGGGAAGTGCTCTAAGCTGCTGAGCTATCGCACTGACCTTAGGCCATACCCAATCTCCTCATCACATTTGTCTTTACGACCAACGCCACCTATTGGATGCATTTACATGCATTAATCCAATATAGTAGCTAAATTTAATTTTGCAATTAAAATTCATACTATTTGATGGCGCGATCTCATAAACATTTTGATCTATATTTTAGCACATGGCATGCTCAGCTATTTTAAAGTACAAATTATTTGTGAATGAGAAAAAAGAGGGAAATTAAACTTCTCTTCAAATCCGATTGATTTAGAAATTGGAATGATCTAGAAAGTTCCAAAATGTGTACAAGTGTTATAATTGATCTAGAAGACCTAAATTGAAGTGACGTACATCTAAATATTCTAGAGTGTTTTGTTACTAGAAATTTGTGTTCAATTGTATATACCGGAATTCAGTGACTTCTGTCAGTTCAATCGTGTTTGCAGTAATATCCACTTAAAAATGGATCCTTATATATTTTTAATACCATTAAACATGCGATGTATTTTAATCCGAGCAACGCCGGGTTTCGCTGCTAGTACATTACAAAAAGCAAAAGTGTGTAGTTATTGTTTTAAACTACGTGGGTGGCAGACAAGCATATGACCCACCTGATGGTAAGCGGTTACCGTAGCCTATAGACGCTAGCAACACCAGAGGCATCACTCGCGTTTCGCCATCGCTAAGGAAAGGGATAGAATGTAGATAGGAAGGATAATAAGGAATACTGAGGAGGGGGTTTGAGCCACCAGCGCTCTCACTCACTATACAAAACACAATGGTAACCTACCGTTTTTTTACGATTGATTCGATCCTAATTCTTGAACTTAATTTTAGTGCAGTGCTAGGTAGTTCTTAGAACAGACTGTAATATAAATCTTCTATCCGTGTCTATGTAATTGAAATCCCTAAGCGGTTTGACCGATTTTGGTGAAATTTTTTATATATTTTCAAGTAGATTCAAAGATAGCTTAGATTCACAATTGGACCCGGTAAATGGCACTGCGCAAGGTTTTCAAAACTTTTTTATTAAATTTATTTTAGTGTAAAAACAATACCTAATAAAAAATTTACACGCAGACAATTCCATTTTTTAAATGATATAATGTCTTAGGTCTATTTCTTTTAGCAATTGACATGCTCCGCTACTTTTTAAAGTACAAATTATTTGTGAATAAAGAAAAAGAGATTTTAGGAGGAGCGGGACTCCCGCAGGGAAATAATGTCCTTAGTAGCTGAAATATATTACTTCATCCAAACGAAGCGCCAATGTTCAGACTGGTCAACGTCTCTCAGGTCCGCTAGTATTAATGTATATTATGTATCTACTTTCAGAGTAATGTCAGATGGAACAGATAATAACTTAGATTTCCTACTTTCTACAGTTGTTATATGTGTACTTGTAGTACTCGAGCATCTTAAAATACGTGTCCTAGTTCTACATACGTTGCTAATCTCTAGTACAGCAGTTTTAGTACAGTACTAACCCAATTTTTTATTCATACAGGTCTACCTTCAGACGAGCCTCGTGCCTCCGCCTGCCTAGTTCGCATAAAAGGCAAAGTGAACGAGTTAGCTGACGTTCTCTTGAGTAATATACCTGCTGGGGCCGATGACAGTTTTAACATTTCACCTGTAACCATCACTGCTACAAAGCTGAATCTCCAGATCGGCGCTCCTGAGACCAAGTTGGAGGTAAGATATCGAGCTAGGATTAATCGATACCCCCTGGAAAGGATCTAATCTGAAACAGTTTGTTTTCAGTGTTCTTTTCTGCCTCATCATGTAGATTCTAGAATGAATTTCATACAGTAATGTTGTTGTCTCCGTAGCAGTAAATTTGTTCTAAAATCTACACCTACCTGCATGTAAATGCATCTGATAGGTGGCGTGGGTCGTAAAGACAAATGTGATGTGGAGATTGGGAATGGACTTCAGTCAGTCCGATGGCTTAGCGCCATAGAGCACTTCCCTGGATTGGAAGGGACGTCGGTTGAAATCCTGCTCGCACTAAACTTCTCTTTTTCCACATTCACAAATAAATTGTTCTTAAGAACCTACATTTTTATTTCTAACGTAACGTATCTTTTTTGTGCGGGACCATAATTATATTTCCAAAATAAAAGAAGACTTATATTATCAGCTATTTGTGCTTGTTAGCGACATAAAAGGGTTGTATGCAAATGAAGAAACTAGGTTTATATTTCAAACAATGTATACTGATAGAAAATATAATGGTACATAGAACAAATAGTACGATCGCGCGCGTATGCAGCTATACAATAACAAAAGACGCGTGTCGAGTTGCTCGGGGCGCGTTCGGGTGAGGAATGAATATAATGTCGGTGTTTCGTATGGCGCGGGCGACGCCGGCCTGTGTGGCCGGCCACCTCCCTCTCACAGACGCTCTTCGGCCCACCGCTCTCTTGAGGGCGCGAACAGCACTTAATATTTCACAAAAGGATCCCTTATTCGAAAGACTGTTTTTCACAACACCCATAATATTTCCGAAGACCTATCTAACTTCACCCCACACTATAAAAAAATCTACGCTTACGTGTAGAGGGTATCCTAAATTTCATTTTCAAGATTTATAATATCGAGATCATGAGCTCAAGCAGAAATATTTCACAATAACCTTAAAACATTTACTATTCTAGAGCAAGGCATTTGAATGGATAAGCAAAGGCACCGCCGCAATTATGATGGGTCCGCGTGGTGAGAACTCTGCCATTGGTAAAGCGGCGGAGAAGGCTGGAATTGGCAAAGTAAGTATCCATACATAGTGTTTTTATACTGCGCTGCTGGCGATATAGCATACGAGGGCGCAGTATCATCACCTGCCTTATGAACGACCATGAACCACGTTGGTGCATTTTGGTTGCAGCGGCGTGGTTTATCACTCACTATCAGTTGTCCAGACTGCTCTGTTATTAGCAATAAAAAAAATCAAGCGCGTGAGAAGTTGTACTTCTTTGGCATCATTAATAAATAAAGTAATTATTCAATTTGTAACTGCAAAACTTGTCACAGTTATGTTTTTAAATACCTTGTTCGATAAAGTAATTATGTCTAATGTCACTAGATGGAGTTAGTAAAATTTTGAAATTTCTTATAAGTCGATGTTAAGAGTTTAAATGCTTTCATACCCCCTCCATGGTAGCGTTAAACGTTTAATACAACCTTTTGCAAGTCGCATTAGGAGTATAACTTCAATAAAAAAGTTGATCGAATTTTGCTTCTAAAAAAATGGGGTGTACAGGATATGCTAACTTTATTATGTCTAAAAGTAAAACTGGATCAAAATTTGTTGCATGGTTTAGAAGTTTAGAAGGTTAAGCAGAATAACAGATATATGCGAATAATCCCTACACACCACGACACTTTGAAAGGGATAGGAGGTAAATGATTTGACGAAGAATAATCATTCTCCATTATTAAAGTATCTATGACGTTACATAAACAGGATGACATGGCCGGTCGGACGCTCGCCCTGCCGGCTGCTGCCGCCTTCGTCGCTGCAACTTCCTCAGTACCTCCGCCACATATGCACCAGGACCATATGTACAACTTTATGGGTAAGTTCATGGATTAACTTCGTTATTATAATAGCCGTGTAGCGTCCAAAGCTGCAAATAGTCTTCCTTAAGAGAGCGCCACGACGAGCGGTCGTATCTCATCTGCATCCAACGACTCCAGTGGGTTTAATAAGGTCATCGGTTAACATTCTGCACTAGAACATAATCCCTGTATCCTAAGACTTTAAAAACATCGAGTTAACGATCACAAAAATCATCTACTGTCCTGTGTGGGAATGGGGTCCTTAATACCCAAAGGAGGTCGGTATTAAAAAAACATAGATAGTCTCACGCCTGAATCCCCGAATGAGTAGGCAGAGGTGTATTTCATACGCACGGTTTGCTGACTATGTTTAAGTCCCACGTAATAGGGGACAAATCTATCGCTGTCTACCGGGCACATTTCCAAACTCTGAACTGAGATTTTTTTTTTTACGAAATAAACCCAGATATCAAACCCCCTCGTGATCATCACCGCTGCAACATCGAGACTGCTATACTGTTGGTTATATACGCTATTTATGATGTGGAAAAAAAAGCTTTTAAAATTTATAGACGCTGGTGCGGAATACTACTTGAACCACTTGAAGAAGACTGGTCGGAAAGATATCACTCCTGAAGATCTGTCAGAGAAGTTCGAGATGGGCGCCAATACGTTCAGCATTGAATTAGAAGAACCCGTCCGGTTACCACTAAGGCTACCGGATGAACCTGCAGGAGTGAGTAATACATCCATATCATCAAACGGTGACGGGCCTCGTGGCGTAGTCGGTAGTGTAATCGACTTCCGTGCACGAGGTCGTGGATTTGATTCCCACTCAGGACAATTATTTGTGTGATGAACACCGATATTTGTACTGCGTCTGGGTGTTTTCTATCTATTATGTGTATGTATTTACAAAATAAAAGTAGTATATGTATTATATCCGTAATCTGGTACCCATTTCACAAGCGTTAAGCTTAGTTTGGGACCAGAGGACGTTGTGTGAAAAATGTGCGTGAATATTTATTTATTTATTATTTATTTATCAAAACATCTTTCCGTTGCAAAGACAAGGGTATTGAGTTCGATTACTAGTAATCGAACTCAATACCTCATCACACATGTAGATTTCACAAGACACACCGATTCTATACTTCTAAAGTAGGCACAGATAATTCATCAATCAACCTTTCTTGATCCACTGCTTGAGATAGGCAAAGAGTGCAAGAACGAACGGTCCTACGCGACCTGCATCCAATGGTTTCCTGCAGCTTTAAACCACAAACCAAATTTTATTTTCCAGAATCTTTATTAGTTTTGCAACCATTTTGTCCGTGTAGTGACGGACTAATGCCCGGTTCCTATAATAATAAAACGGGTCGTTTTACTTACAATCGGTAGAATATTCTACCAAGCGTAAGTAAAATCTGTCCTATAAAATACGAGTCGTAAGTGAATTAACTGACAGTTTACGACTAACGGATAGGAGGGTTTTTAGTTACGATCCGTAACAACAATCTATGAAAACGAAGATTTATGTTGTTTCTATAAAAAAAGCAACCGATACTTATGTTGTCAAACATACCAACCGTAGATGACATGTTTACCGGCCAATTTCGGACGTTTTTGAGAAGTCATGTGCTGGTATATGGCTATTGAGGCTTAAAAGGGAAAATATATCGAACTCTGAGATTGAAGTGGGGACTGCATTTGCTCTCCAATACTAATATCAGAGCGATTTGGATTCAAATTAAATTTGTTTTTCATTTTAGTTGTTGAGTTTAAAGATTAGGCAAAAAGACAGGCCTTAAATTCGGGCGGTTCATTGAATCTAAGGCAAAAGCAGCGGCAAGGAAGCTTGGCGTACTTGCGAAACTGCGACAGTACCTACTTTACGTCAGGGCAGCTTTTAATGTTATATAAAACCTAAGTCCGCTCATCCATGGAGCAGCATTTTCTGGTTATACGCATTACTCTTTGAGTACTTAGTTGTCGCGTTTGAACCAATGCTGCTTAATATCATCATCGCTTAGAACAAGTTAAAAAATTCAAAATCGATCAGTAATAAATACTATTACTTCTATGAGCTTTATATAAGGGCCATAGATTATAGAAAAGAGAATCCTGTGACTATGGTTTTTGTCATAATTATCTTCCTCTTCTTATTTAATGGCTTTTGTGTCATAATTATGATTGTTGTTCAAGTTGACAGTAGTATTTAGTGCGTTAGCGTTTCGTTTAGATGTAGGCATTGAATAGTTATAATGTTTAACATAAATTATTAAGGCCTAAATTATGTCTAAGCTATGTAATTGTTAATAAACAATAATTTAATTATGTGTATTAAAGCTTTGTTTATAAATAACTACATTTATTTTTTAATACACTTTTGGTTCTGAACATCATGTGAAACGATTGATGTAATAATGAAACGCAAACAGGGTCATCGGTATTCTTAACTGAAAGTTCTTCGTAACTGCTAGACATGATAATCATGTTGTGAAACACCTGTGAAGCCTTGGTATCGGTATCTTGAAAACTTCTGGTAGCTGTCATACAATGACGATTCGTTGAATATAGGAACCGGGCATTAGAATACAAGTGTCACCACCCCATCCTTTCCCACGGATTTCGTACAAGGCGACTAAAGTGGAGTAAGCAATGATCACCCATTGCATTACTGGTGGTAGGTAGGGCTGGGTACCAAGAGAGAGTATTCACTTACTATCGAGCCCAAACGGGTCGGTACCACCGTCTCTTGTGTGACCGGTCATAAAGCACGTCAATGTGTTTTGGCTGTAGCAAAAAATAGTTGTTTATTATTTCATTTCATATCTTATGAAATAGTGCGCAGCGGCTTGACAATATTCTTGTTATAGTTGAGTTCATGAGCGACGGTTACCACTTACCATCAGGGTGGGTCGTGGCTCGTCTTATCACCAAGCGTGTGAATTTTGCGTATTTAGATTACTGCTATACTCTTACAGGTCTTAGATTTATTTTTATACCGACAGTAACTCACGCTTAGGATCGATTACGTCGACCCGGGTTTCGAGCATATCGATCTAATATGTATCAATCTCACGATAATTTCAATACAAAAATCTTACTGGTCTTCAAGGCACTTGTCTAGTAATTCCAAGCATAGCCATTTTTATATCACGGGAATAACGGGGGAGTGGGCAGCAGCACCCCCTCGAGTATTAACAACATCCACTGCGATCGCCAACCCGCCTGCCAAGCGTGGCGATTACGGCATTATCCCCCATATGAGCGAAACACATGTTGTGGCGTTCTCTTTGGGAGGCCTATGTCCAGCAGTGGACTTCGAAAGGCTGATGGATGGATGGGATGGATGGACGTTAATGCAACTTTTTTTATTTGAAAAGCCTTGATTAGACTTAAAATCTGGTATACATTTTTATCATTTTGCATTAACATCCGTCTAGTACTTTTTTTAAATAATTCTAAAAAAAATTGAGTCATGCCGTGTGGGGCCGGCACTAAGAATAGCTTCACCCCGTCTCTTCCTATGGAAGTTGTATAAGCCGACTAAAGGACCCCCTGTGTACTAAAAACATCCTCTGCGATCGCCAACCCGCCTGCCAAACGTGGCAATTATGGCAAAACGCCCATTTTGGAGAGGCCTATGCCCAGCAGTGGACGATGAAAGGCTGATGGATGGATGGATACATTTTATATACTATATCGGGAACCTGAGATATAACCGAAAAACTAGCTTTTGGCTGCGGCGAAGCCGCGGGAAATGGTTAGTAATTTGTAACTATGGTAACGATATTTTTATTGCCCAGGAGGGTGAAGAAGGAGCTGGAGACAAGGAAGTCACCGAAGAAGAAGAACCAGAGGTCATGAAGCGTAAGTGAAATTAATGCTTAATTTGGAAATAACTACCTAGATAGTAAAGTTCATGGTCACTCAAGAATAATCAGGGGGGTTATGCTGAATCTTATATCTCACATGCCAATCGCATCGTGATCACTGTGATTGCTTGAGAAACCGACGCGTGATGTCGCAATAATTCGTTGGCCAATTACGGTGATCTCTTAACCAATCACAGTGATCACGATATGATCGACATGTGATATATGAGATTCTGCCTAACCCCCCAGGGTCGGGATTCCAAATCCCATATCCATGCATAATTTACTAAACCACGGGATTAACGCTGACCTAACCTCCAGCCACCCTAGGAAACACGATGAAAGGTACACCATACCATGAATAATTATTTATTAACCTTACAGAAATGAAAGACCTTCTCTTTAAAATGTGGTACGACCAGACGAAGCCCACGTCTGTGTCATTGCTAGTGGGAGACTACCACCAGCTCGGGCTATGGATGCAAGCGGGTGGTAAAGTGGTGGCATTTGATCCCGCTCCCACTCTTATAAAAGGAATGCTTACTTCCAATAGGATTAAAAAAGGTAAGTTGTGTGAATGAAAAATCAAATCTACACTATATTAGGGATTTTTTTTAAACTGATAACCTCTGAAACATCTAAACCGATTTTTATAACCCAATCCCTATAGAAAAATATAATTCAGATTATTATGGGAAAAGCAGTGACATTAACGCCGGTGAAACCACATGTTACAACTTATCTATGTATAAAATTCTCGTGTCACAGTGTTTGTCACCATTCTCCTCCGAAACGGCTTGACCGATTCTTATGAAATTTTGTGTGTATATTCAGTGGGTCTAAGAACAGGATGTAAACTATTTTTCATACCTCTAAGTGATAAGGGTGGACCACATCAATTTATTTTTTATTTTCCGCACAAATTTTTTTTTAAGATTCCGCATTAAAAATACATACAACCCTAAATGTTCACCCATCTACTGCCAACCCCTATTTTTTAATAGCGATATTAGTACTTTAATCATTTTCTACTCTCGGCGGCCGATAATGATTGATCAGTTATTCCCACCAGGCGTCTATCGGTGTAATTTCTCACTCCGTAAACAGCAAATTCTCTAGAAATAATTTTCAATGGCAAAACAATGTTTGCCGAGTCAGCTGGTTATAAATAAAAAGTCATCTAGAGACAAAGATAGCCTAGTGGTATGACTAAGATGCAAAGGCAGTGGTATCGAGTTCAACCTTTATTCCGAAGTTGAGGCTTCCCAAGCACACACTTCAAAGTTTTTGAAATAATGCATCTTGATAAATTATTTATTAAACAAAACATTGTGAATAAACCTGTATGCATGTGGGATTTCCTTAAGGCCTGCGGAGTCTGCCTACTAATAGGGCTCGTGTAGTAGACTGTGGTCTAAATACCTTTCACTCTGGGAGGAAATCTATGCCCCACAGAAGGTCAGTAATGGGTTGAAAAAGAAACTGACATGGTCAGGCACAGCATATTGAGGTTTGCACCCAGGCAGGAAAAGTAATTATGCTTATCTGATGTTAGGTGATGAACTACGTCTCCAACGCATCAAAGATGAAATGGCTACAGAAGATAGTGGGGAACCAGATGAAGAAGAAGACGAGGCTGGCGGAGGTGAGTGATAACTTTTTTAATTTAATTAACTTAGTTAAAGTCCTTTGTCTCTCTCTATATTCTTCTGAGATACATTTTTTTTATTATAGCCCTGAGCGTATGTTATGATAGATCAATTGGCAGAGCGTTTGGAACGATACTCTAGAAAGTGCTGGTTCAAATCCGGGTCCTAGCTATCATTTTTGTTTATCACATTTATACACCTTATGAAAAAAGTTATTTAGGTCACGCTGTGGCAATATGTTACATTGCCACCAGTGTTTGTCAGAACAATGTAATTCAATATTCCAATGTATTTCTTTTGCGCTGGAGTTCTAATCGATATTGAAAGGGTGGAGCGTTAGAAAGTAGTTACTAAAGTAACAAATCTAACCTTTTTTCCGTCACCAAAAAGGAATTAAGTTGCTAGATAATCCTGCAAGCGTATCGGTAATCCTGCAAGCGTATTATTCTTGATGATATCATTAATGATGTTGATAATCTCTGTTTTAGAGGGTGAAGAGAAACCAGAGCCAGAGCCAGAATTCGTGCCTCCGGAGTCGTGTCCTGTGCTAATAGTCGCTGCCAGTCCTGGAGAGTTCATTGACAAACTTAGTATGTGACATTTGTTTACTATATCATGTCACGTAACAATTAGTTTTGGACTTCAGAAAATTGTTGTTCAATGCGACACTATTAAGACGACAATAATTTTAAATTTTAGCGTTTTTATAAATAAATATTTCAAAAGTTAGGTTTTTAGGTTATTTATCTGATTATCGATACCTGCAGCGTTGATGAGGTCGTCGATTCACATGGTAAGAGATTATTCAATACTTCGCTGTCCAATACACCACATTAAAACATTTCTTCTCTAATGGTTCATCGAGAAACGTGGTTTGCCAATTGATAGCTTTCCTCAGGATAACTTATTATTTCTTAATTGACAGCTTTGCATGGAGGCTTAGACAGGAAGCAGTGTTTAGGTCCATACTGGCTGTATCCTGCTAAAGTCACAAACGAACTGACCTATTTATTGAAAGAGAAGAAGCCAGGTGCTTCTAAGAAGGAAGGAGAAGAAGGCGGTGATGAGGGTATGCATAGTAATTATATATTGCTAGCGTCACTATTTAAAGTACCTACAAATTATTTGTGAATAAGGAAAAAGAGATTTTTGTACGAGTGGGAAATCTCTTTTTGCTTATTCACAAATAATTTGTACTTTAAATAGTGGCGGAACATGTCAAATGTTAAAAAATATAGATCAAAATATTGCGAGCGTTTTGATATCTCTCAATTGATGGCAAGTGCTGGTGATCCGTAATCTGTGGGTCTAGCCATGTTGCATTCTATGATCGCTAACGCTAATAGAAAACTATTAATATGTATGGAAATTTGACATCTCTAACGTTAAGTCTTAGCGTTATAGATATTATTAAAGACTTAGATAAATATAGGTTCTTTATCTATGGTTAAAAATGACAAATTCCCATACATTTAAAGCATGAAATGTCCGTGAATATAATTATATATATATATTTAATTTTATTTATATGTATATATATCTTTTTATCTTTTCAATATGAATCTCTCCGTCTTGACCGGGGAAGTACCCGCTTCTCACAGACTCTCAGGTATTCCTGTTTTTATTTCATTTAGTGTGTGAGAATCCTGTAGGCTCAAATGTCTCTTTACCTCTCCTACCTTATATTATTCCTCTTCACTGCTTACATCAGATCGGGAGCAGAGATAATAAGATGTTAAAGAATGAGTTTTTCGATAAGTAATGGTAGATGTTTCTACTGTTAATGAGAGAAAACCTACCGTTACTATCAATATTTCGTGAGAGGGTAGTTTATGATGAGTAGCTTTATGTTGAAATCTGGAACACAGAAAGGCTAAGGCATCTTTAAGTATAATCTATACTATTATAAAGCTGTAACAGAGCTATGTCTGTACATTTAAGATATTTGAGAATAAATAGCTGTATAAGCGTGTCTAAACACAAAATGATCAGTTTATCTGTTTGTTTGTTCGCGTATCACGCAAAAACTACTGTACGGATTTTGATGTAACTTTTTTATTTAATAGCTCTTAATTAGACTTAAAAACTGGTGTACATTTTATTCCACAACTATACCGGTAACCTGAGTTATAACCCAAAAAATAGCTTTTGCTGCGGTGGAGCTGCAGGCAAATGCTAGTTAGCTATACAAATAATATTGCCATATGATTTTCTAGGTGAACCTGAAGATATTTTAGTACCAGCGCTTGAGGACTCTTCTATTGGGAACTATTTCACCAGACTGAGTAGGTCTGCTGCATCTGTCAGGGGAAGAGTCGCGCAAGGGGAAGCATACTTCTTGGATAAACCGAATAGAAATAACCAGGTAACTATTTATTTAGCTCCAGAAGTTGGAAGGTCTAATTGGAAACACATTAGTCACAGAAGATTCTGAATTTCTTAAGGTGCTTCGCCGCACCCCATCTGATTCGTAAGTGGTAACTAGCGTCTATGGACCCAGTGATATTAATATCATAACCGAGCCTCTCTCTTTAGAAGAAGATTCATCACAGCATTCTAAAGAGGTATGGGAATTAGCTAGTTTTTGCACCCTAAGTCTTTTAGGTGCTTCACAAAATCGGTGGAACCCGTATAACGTTTGTTGGTAGCAAGTGAAAAGACATGGTCACTAGTGTAGATTATAGTGTGGTACTGAGATTTTCTTTTTGTATTTATATTACTTCCCCGAGTAATTTTTTTCTTAACTACAAGAATGGCCGACAATTATATAGCCCGGATGGTAAGTTGCTTCCATAGTCTATCATCCTTTATTTGCTCTAGTCCTGTTAATTAGAGTCAGCACAGTATGTTTTTTCAAATTTCCATTCAAATCGCATGAACTCATTCCCCAAATTAGGTGAAAATTTAGTATTGGTGGTTAATTATTTAGTAGTAAAGCATGTAGATATGTATTCCATGAGCCACAAGTTTATTTCTCGCTCCTAATTTTGTTTTTGTACAATAATTTATTGCAATAATCCCTAGATCGGGCAGTGTTATTGAGTTTTTTCTTAAAAAAAAAGGGAAAATTTCTCAGTGGCAGCCCGGAGTTTGGAAATGTGCGCGGTAGATGGTAATGGGCTCGTCCCCTATTACGTGGGACTTAAACATAGCTGACGAACAGTGGGTATGTAATACACCACTGCGTACCTATTCCAGGAATACAGGCTTGATGTTATGTTTAATAATACTCTAAATTGATGTGCAGGATGCAGCCAACTCCATGATGGGTATTGTAGTAGAGAGCATTGAGCCCTCTATACATTGGAAGCCGGACCTCATTGATGCTATATTGAAGTATGGAGACAGACTCTACACTATGTCGTTGCCTAACGCCAAGAGTCCACCACACTTGCATCCAAAAGAAATAGTCCCAGAATTCCACGTGACTACTTTTAATGTTAGTGACTTCTTCAACGATTTTTAATACAAGGGTCACACACAAGTACCCTCCACCTGTTGCTCAGCGGGAACCAAAACCAATAGGCACTAACAAGACCAGGAGCATTACAGGCGCGTTCCTGACCATAACAAGCTACCAGGTAGAAAGGAATTAGGAAGAATGAGCGAGGGATATGCGTCTTTTTTTTTATTGCGTATGGTGGCAGACGTGCCACGGCACACCTGATGGTATGTGGTAACCGTCACTCCGTCCGTAGTTGAGCCCATAACTATACCGAAAGTATTGTCAAGCCGTTGCTCACCATTTCATTTCACAGTTAATATGAAATAAAAGAATTTACGGCTATCTCCTGCTACAACCAAAATACACCGATGTGCTTCATTGCTTCATGGCTGGCCATACGGGAGATGGTGGTACCAACCCGCTCAGGCCCGATAATAATTGAGTACTTCCACTTGGTACTCAGCCCTACCACCAGTAATGCAAAGGGTGATAATTACTTACTTCCCTTAGTCGCCTCGTGCGACACCCGTGGAAAAGAATGGGGTGGTGACACTTGTATTCTTAGGCCGTCACCACATACATCTCCGTCATTCTCATATTATATATAGAGGGGATGAGAAGGCGGAGGGAACAATGATTAAACGGGATGAGGTGGTGAATAGGAAAGGACTTTGGATCTCAACAGATCTAGCTTGCTCGCATGATAGTAATGAAGAGATTGAACCCACCATATGTAGGACTTGATTTGTCAGTAACATGATTTTGTAAACATTTTGATCTGTATTTTTAGCAGTTGACATGCTCAGCTACTTTAAAGTACAAGTTATTGGTGTTGGTCGTTAAGACAAATGTGATGAGGAGATTGGTTATGACCGAAAGGTAGTGCGGTAGCTCAGTGGATTAGAGCACTTCCCCGGATTGGATGTGATGCAGGTTCGATTCCCGCTCGCACTAAAATTCTCTTTTTCCTCATTCACAAATAATAATTTGTATTTTAACATGATTTTGTTTCCAGGTAAGGTTGACCATAGAACCAGATGTGGTACAAGGAGACATCAAAGCTGGGGAGACTGGAGGAGTTCTTAGCTTAACCAGGGCGATTAACAAATTCTTTACAGAGGTAAACACTATTTAACGTTTTAAATGCAGTCATAATATACGTCTATTTCTATTATTTTTCATTTACACAATATACTTTTCTACTCGAGTCATCTATCAACGGCTTGAATATAAAAAAAAATGGTTTAAAAAAAAAAAACCAATTTCAAAAGACACCCTGGAACATAAAGCAAAAAATAACTGGTATTTATATAACGATTACCGTTCTAGACACCTTTTTTTTTTTTTTTTTTTGTTAAGGCGGGAAAAAATGTTCCTAACCGCACACCCCGTCGTTCGGGGCAACGAACAGGGTAGTGTGGGGCCCTCACCCACTAAAGAAACCCGCCGTGTGCCATCTCTCCGCCTTTATTGGCGTGCCACCGGAACTATATTACATTCCTTCAGTGGTAACCGTTCTAGACACCTACTGATGTGTTTCATACGTCTCTAAGGAAAAGTAGGTGGAGATATGACAAGGAAAGGATGGGAGGGATAATAAAGAGAGGATAAGAAGGAATAATAAGAGGAAGATAGGCAAGTCGTTTGGTAGTACGAGTACCTACTCTTGTTTTACGCTGATCTGTAAGAATTGGTACTTCCCCGATGGTGCCGGTCCATTCGTTGTGGGCTAAGCAAGGCTCCCTGCGGCTCTCTGTCTCTAGCAATTTCTAAAGGAAACAGTTTTTTAATTTTTTATTAACCGATTTTATAATATTATTCCTTTAAAATATTGAAGTGCCAATAGGGTAAACTGTATAATGATTGGCACTCTAAGCATATTTAAGATTGATATATATATTTTTTTTAAATTGATAGGTGTTTTAAAAAGTCAGCAAACATTGATAAAGGGTTCTCTGGTATGTATATTTCCAAATGAAAATGCATTAATCAATTTAATTAGAGATTTTTAATAGAAAAACAAAAAATAAGAAAATAATATTTGAAATTACAGTCATTGGCACCATAAGTAATTAACACGTCAGTCATTGGCACATAATAAAGTAATTATTAGTGCTGCCAGCTATAATATTATAAAAGCTACTTTTTTCTGCAAACAGTGTTACTATTGCAGATTATGAAAAAAAGTAGAACAAATGTTTTTTGCTATACCAGTTCTTAATATTTGCATTTAAAATCCAAAGTGCCAATGACTAAGGAGGTGCCAGCAATACTACAGTTTACCCTACATAAAGTTAAAACATTCGAAATACCTGTGAATATGTTAGTTTTGTCATTTAGTAATTCGTTGTGTGGTAATATTTATGTAAAATGTTTGTTAACGTTCCCTCATAAACCGTCGGCACCAATTATAAGTAATAGTTATAATAAATAAATAAATATTCACGGACATTTTCACACAACGTCCTCTGGTCCCAAACTAAGCTTAACGCTTGTGCTATGGGTATCAGATTACGGATATAATACATATATTCCTTTTTTTTTGTAATAGAAAACACCCAGACGCAGTACAAATATCTGTGTTCATCACACAAATAATTGTCCTGCGTGGGAATCGAACCCACGACCTCGTGCACGGAAGTCGGTTACACTACCGACTACGCCACGAGGCCCGTCAGTAAATTAAAAAATAATGTTGTCACTTCTTATAAGAATAAAATGTGTAGTAGAGAAAGAAAAAATATAAAGTAACAATATAATAATATGAAAAACAGTAACAGTCAGTTTAAGCGGCTGGTCTATAAGCATTTCATGAAATGATTAGTTTCATAATGAAATGATGATCAATTCTAAGATCTGGCTACGACATATCGATCACATTTTAGTAATACCACTTCTTATATCTGTTTTAAGATTTCAATAGTAACTGCATTTATTATAGGTTGTCATTAAGCAGTTTTCTATAAATATGTTTATCTGTTTTCCAGCATCAACACGGCGTGCTATGCTGTAAGGGCTATTGCGTTGGGATCTGGACTGCTGGGTCGGTAATGCTGTGGGAACCTCACGCAGTAGGACCTGCTGGCAGGAGTTCTCCCGCTGGCGCCGCCACAGCAGTCATCTTTTCAACTGTTGAGGAACTAGCTGAAACCTTCAAGGCTAACATTGAGAATCTTGGAGTAGAGAGACCGGGGAATAACAAGTAAGTTGATTGCGAAATGTTTCTTTCTTCTCACGATAATGGTGACAAACCAGCGTACGGCCTTGATCGTAAGTGGTTACCGTAATCTGCAATCAGGAAGTCTACAAGCTCGTCTCTCATTATTGGCATTAAAAAATATTGGAAAGATATTTGTATGTGTGGTCTGTTAGTCTCTATATTATCTTAATTCGTAAAGGTAATTTTAATTGATCTGGAATATCTTCAGTGATACTGTAACTAAATTAATATTTATATACTATTTAACTGTCTCTGTGGTGCAGCGATGGTATGAGAGACTGCTGATCATATGGTCTTGGGTTCGATCCCTGGGTCAGGCTGTTATTGGGCGTAAAAAGAAAAATTCTCAGTAGCAGACTGGAATTTGGAAATGTGCCCGGTAGACGGCAATTTATATATTTTTATTATATGGAAGTGAGAGTTGGGTATGCAGAAAGGAGCATGAGAGTAAAATCAATGCGGTCGAAATGCGATCTCCGCGGAGAATCTGTGGAGTGAGGCTGACTGACCGCATTCGTAACGACAACGTAAGAGAGTGAGTAGGTATGAAAAAGTATTGGTGTAACGATGCGAAAGGGAATGCTCCGATGGTTCGGACATGTGGAAAGAATGCCGGACGAGCGACTGGTTAAGAAGATATACAATGCGAAAGTGGAAGGATGTAGGTACAGGGGGAGACCGAGACTCACCTACCTAGACCAAATCGGTCATGTATTGAAGGAAGGTGGAGTCAGGAGTCTCCGAAACAGGCGAGCGTATATGAAGAGAGTTATGAATGTTGAGAAAGCGAGTGATGTATGCAAGAATAGAGCCTCTTGGCACTCTGTTCTCTCTGCCTACCCCGCAAGGGAAATGGAATGATGATAAGTTAGCTAGTTAGTTAGACGGCAATAGGCTCACCCCCTATTACGTCGGAGTTAAACATAACTGGCGAACGATGTGTTTGTAATACACCTCTGCCTAACCTTCGAGGAATACAGGCGTGATGCTATGTTTTGTAAATATTTTGAAGAGTATATTTTCATATAAACTGGAAATGTCTTCAAAGTAATGTTTTTGCTAAAATATAGTTAATTTTAAGTATCAAGGTTAAGGAGATATTTTGGACAGGGATTATGTGTCTTGTAAATGTATTTCCAGATTTACTATATCAGCTGTGAAGGTATTTTGGGAGTTTGCCAAAACCCCTGGTGCCGTATCCGCTCAGGGTGCAGTACCTGACGAAGGATATGAGTGGAAGGTTTTGACAGCATACGTAGAAACGGCTAGAGGAAGGACGATACTTCGAGGAACCAGGCCTCCAGATTTGGTCAAGTTAGTAATATTTATGACTGCAGTTGAGCTAAAGTAACATTCGTGGTGGGGGAGTATGTCTTGACCCTCTTGGTTAATCGGAGTCAATTGTATTGCAGCTAGTGGCATGGAGATGTTTTAATGTGGGATACTTTACAAACTACGGATATCCAATTTCTTTTTTGTCATAAAGACGTATCATAGATGCTTTTCGTCTAAAATTAACCGTTTTTCATATCTTCCTGAATACCAAAGAGCCTGGATATCTTTTGACTAAATGCAGTCTTCCAAAATTTAAGAGAACACATCGCGCGATATGATCTGTACATACAGTATAAAGATCTTCCAGTTAGGCTATTACTTTATTCCATTTTTATACTATAAGGGTGATTAACAAGCATACTTTATGGTAAGCTGTTACCGTAGCTTATAGATGCTAGTAACATTAGGGCGATCATTTACTGACTCTAGTGAGGCGACAGGGATGTTATACAGAGAATAGAAGGAGATGAAGGATGAAGAAGTAAAGAAGACACTTCATGGAGAAGAGATTAGGACGTCAATAATAACGATGAAAGAGATATTTGAGGAAGGAGATTGGGCCACCATTATTAAAGATTCTGTTGCAGATTTACCACGTAAAGAAATAACAATGATTTAAATCTGCCAGGTTTACCCGGGACGCGCTTCTCCAATCTTCTTGTGGGGCAATTGTTGGTGCCGCCATGTCCCATATACGTCGTCCCCAGTTATGGACGAGGAGGACTGTGGATGAGGTCATGGGAGCAGCGGGACAGCTTTTCTCTATTTCGCTTGGAGCATTAGGTTATGAGTTCCGGCCGGGAGAAGACGTGTTATTGCCTCTACAGGTAATTTTTGAATCCTCTGTAAGCTTTGTTTAGCATGTAAATAATTTTATGACGGGTAAGTATAATGAAATGATCTTAATGTAACTAGAAGACGTAGGGAGCGTTTGGACGGCGGTGCAAGACTGCTTGTAGTTGTGTCCTTGGGGAGGCCTATGTCCAGGGGGCAAACAAAGCCTAATTGATGGATATATGGATGGAAGTTTAGTGATACCAGTACATTTTGATTATTGTTACAATTATCACCAATAAGAAAAGAGTCGAATATTCAAATATCAATATTTGCACAATTTACTGTGTCTACTAAGTCCTGATAAAATGCACACGATGCCGCCTATGCATACGTATGCCTATGCAATACTGCGACATTTTTTGCATAATTGTTCGATCTCAGCTTAAGTGGTTACCAATACGACTTCGCCGGGATATTTTCTCTATACCATATAATGTACTGTTTAACCCTTCGTCTTCTTCCTATCTCAAAGGTCGTTTTGAATACCTTCATGACACACATAGCAGATGTTTAAGGTCATAGGAAAATATGAAGTTGAAAATGCCTTTACATTCTATGAACTTTTATGGCAAATCTTTTACTGTCACGGCTATTAGTCTGTGGAATGCTCTGCCAGTGGAAATAAGGCGAGCAGAGACCCTAACTAAATTTAAAATAATGGTCAAAAATCACTATTCGAGCTTGCAACCTTGAATTTTATATAGTAGTAACAGTTGTGTCCATCCAAAGGTTGCCTGGAAGAAACTACTTTTAGTAATACCATACCCATTATACCGCTTATGGGTTTTAACATTTCTTTTTTCTTTCTCCGCTTTGTACTTAAATATTATAAATATGGTGTACAATAAAGTGTAAATAAATAAATTGTCATTTGACTTGAATTTTCATGCAAAACACGTGCTCAGACGTGAAGTTGCGGAGAACGGCCTGCCGAACCAAAACCACTTGAAATCTTTTTCTTTCAATGGTTGTCGGTTCTCGAATGTTTTGGCATGCCATGTTTACACCATTTTTTTCCCACACTGATATATTATAATTCACATCATAATTCCTTCTACTGGTCGTATAGGCACCGCAAAAGTAACCCATTTCCTGAAGGCTCTCATCTTCTTCTTTTTCTCTTCCTCTAAACGCCTCTTATTAATTATTAACATGTCGTTCTTCTTTCTAGGTAATCAAGCGATTTGTCTTAGGCGTTAATTACATACGTTACGACCTGCAAGAAGTATTTACAGGGAAGCTTGAACAAAAGAATCCTGCTGAGATGACTGTCAGGTATTCAAATTCTTCTGCCTTTGTTGTCACATGCGGTAGATAATGTTATATACTAATACGAAACATGTAATTATTATAAAAATTATATATTAATATATATTATTTTATGTGTGTACATAATATGTAGTCCCTTATGTAAGTATATCATAGTGTTAGTTATTTGTTTATAATAATAATATAAAAATAATAATAAATAAATAAATAATGCTTCGTAATAATTATTTTTGTCTTCATAATATCTATATAATAAAAATAATACTAGGAGCAATTTCAACGCTTCTGTATATTTCACAACAGGCAGGGGTTAGAATGGTGATATATATTTGCATTTAGAAATAATTGCAGCTACATGTATTTAGACGGGCCTCGTGGCGTAGTTGGTAGTGTAACAGACTTCCGTGCTCGAGGTCGTGGGTTCGTTGCCCACTCAGGTCAATTGTTTGAGTGATGAACACAGATATTTGTACTGCGTCTGGGTGTTTTCTATGTATATGCATGTATTCACAAAAAAAAAGTAATATATGTATTATATCCATAATCTGGTACCCATAGCACAAGCGTTGAGCTTAGTTTGGGACCAGAGGACGTTGTGTGAACTGTGCTTGAATATTTATTTATTGATGTGAAAACATCTAATGCGGAGGGTAAAACCGGCAATTTATTTAATTGTTTTTAACGCCATCTATTGACAAAAGCTTCTAACTAAGAAGTATAATATCAATCAATAAACCAATAACAGTTTTAATTCGTCTATGGATAACGAAAGGGAGATCTCGTGACGGCTCATTTTATAATGTTTGAATGCGAAGTAATGATATCATGCGTTGTGTCTGTTTTATTAATTTGTGGAATATACCGTACTGATGTCATTCAAATATAGAAATTTAAAGCTATTGCATCCTGACATCATTGAATCCTGGAAAAATCGAATTCTTCGGTTACGTAGCCTGCGATAGATTATTATTTATATGAATAGAATGAGTTAGTTAGATGTTCTGTTCCAGGTGTGCTCTGGAGCGTTTCTTCGAGTCACACACTCATGGCATTCTCTGGTCGGTGCCTCACGCTGTGGCCGTGTGGCGTGTCGCTGGAAGCCCGTCATTTTACATGATGGAGCCGCATGCTTGTGGACCCACTGGCCTTAGGATCGATGCTCAGGTATATCTTTGAATAATTTGCAGAAAGTAACAAGGCCACGCCTTTGAAGTATTATTTGTAACAGAAAACAACTGAGTGAGTGTTGATACACCTCATCCCCTTTCTATCACTCTAACGTTGCCTACTACAGGTTAAGAGAGGACAGATAACGAGAAAGAATCACAGAGAAGAGATGAGGCTTGGGCTTCGAGCGCTTTTTTCACCGTATGGAACGAAACAATAGGAATATGTACCATCAGACGTACCTCCCCGGTCGATGCGCTCAATTTGTGCTGAAATGAATAAAGCTATACTTGACGTGTGGGGCCGGCACCAAGAATAGCTCCACCCCGTCTCTTACTATGGGAGTCGTAAAATCCGACTAAGGGATTACCGGGGGACCGGGCAGCAGCGTTCCCCTGTGTACTAAAAACATTCACTGCGATCGCCAACCCGCCTGCCAAGCGTGGCGATTATGGTAAAACACCCATTTTGGGGAGGCCTATGTCCAGCAGTGAACGATGAAAGGCTGATGGATGGATGGATGATGCTACTATTAAGCCTTTACTAGTAAACCGTATTTATAAACTAATGAATATTTTTTCGACAGGAGGATGGTGCAGCTTGTGTTCTCACATTCACATCAGCGAAATTAATGGCATTTGCGTAAGTGATGTTCTTCTTTCATCATATCCCATACGTCTCTCTTGAACCACACTGGAACTAGTTCCCGAAAGGGGAAAGAGTTGTAATATTAACACAAAATTATTCAAAACCTCGGCATAATCGAATAAAATCGAACAAATACGGTAGATTCCGTAAAATACCTTTTTTTGGTCACCGTCGCTCATGGATTTGACTGTACCGAGAGTATTGTCAAGCCGCTGCTCACCATTTCATTTTACAGATATGAAATGAAAGATTAAACGGATATCTCCTGCTACAGCCAAAACGCAACGATGTGCTTCATGACTGGTCACACGGGAGATGGTGGTACCAACCCGCTTGGACCCGATACCAAGTGAGTACTTCCACTTGGTACCCAGGCCTACCACCAGTCATGCAATGGATGATAATTGCTTACTTCCCTTAGTCGCCTCATACGACACCCATGGGAAAAAATGGGGTGGTGACACTTGTAAATTTAACAACTGGCACCACTGAAGTAATGTCTACCAGTACCAGTGGTCCACCAGTACAGGCAGAGAGACTGCACACGGCGGGTTTATTTAAAGGGCGAGGGCTCCACACTACACTGTCCGTTGCCCCGAATGATGGGGTGTGTGGTTAGATATATTTTTTCCAGCCTTAACAAAGGAAAAAGTGGGGACAATTGGTGTCTCCAAAACAAGACCGGAGTGATTTAATCTCAAATTTTAGTAAAATTAACCAAAATAAAAAAGTTAATTCTTGAGTCTTATTCCATTAGTGTAGATTCCATAAAACTATTAATTTCTCACCAGATATCTACAAAACGTACCGGTAACGGAACGCCTCAAGCAGGACTTTCAGTTGTACGCCATGTCCATAGTAGTACAACCCATCAAGAAACTTGGTGGTGTGCGTCCTCCTATCGTAAAACAAGGGACAGCGCCATCTGGGGTCACCCTAGTACCTGCAACTAGTAAGGTGCGAAATCTTTTGTCTCTCGTTGGTTACCCTTCTGTTATACAAGAATATTTGGTGGTATCTGTACCTCCTTATTAAAACAATGGGACTATGAATCTGAGCATTCGAGGTTCATGTATTAAAAATTATAGTACCACTTATTATTTGTGGTAGACCCTTGCTTAGCCCAGCACGAATGGGCCGGCCATCGATCGGGGATATACCACCCTCTCACATAAGATCAGCGCGTAACAACGGTACCTACTGTTATGTTGCGTATGGTGAGTGAGAGTGCCGAAGGCCCAAACTCCCTCCCCTATCCTCTCTTTATTATCCTTCCTATCCTTTCCTTATTATTCTACCTATCCACCTCCAAACCCCTTGGAGATGGCGACGCATGAGTGATGCGTCTGGTGTTGCTAGCGACTGTAGGCTACGGTAACCGCTTACCATCAGGTGAACCTTATGCTTGTTCGCTACCCATGTAGTATAAAAAAAAAGAAAACTTGCTTCACAAAACGACTTCTATTTTTGTCTGCCGGTTAATTTGTAAAAAGGAGCATGAGAGTAAAATCAATGCGGTCGAAATGCGATCTCTGCGGAGAATCTGTGGAGTGAGGCTGACTGACCGCATTCGTAACAATGACGTAAGAGAGTGAGTAGGTATGAAAGAGAGTATTGGTGTAAAGATGCGAAAGGGAATGCTCCGATGGTTCGGACATGTGGAAAGAATGCCGGACGAGCGACTGGCTAAGAAGATATACAATGCGAAAGTGAAAGGATGTAGGTACAGGGGGAGACCAAGACTTACCTACCTAGACCAAATTGGTCATGTATTGAAGGAAGGTGGAGTCAGGAGTCTCCGAAACTGGCGAGCATGTATGAAGAGAGTTATGAATGTTGAGGAAGCAAGAGATGTATGCAAGAATAGAGCCTCTTGGCACTCTGTTCTCTCTGCCTACCCCGCAAGGGAAATGGCGTGATGATAAGTTAGTTAAGTTTGTTAGTTAGTTAATTATTTTTTTTTGTCATCGCACATTTACTGATGAGTGTCAGAGATATATCATTTACTCACGCTAACAGGCGCAGAGACACTATCCACCTGAAGGTAAGTGGTTATCGCCACTTATAAACTAATAAATATCAGGAGTAAAGACTTAACTATATCCAATAAAACGTACCACAACTTCTGAAATGACTAAAACTAAAATAAATTAATCTTCTGTGAGAGGGTGGTACTTCCTCGGTCGAGCTGGCTCATTCATGCTGGGATATTCAAGGCTGTACTACTACGAGGATTTCTATCACTTGTTTTAAAATGAACATCAAAATTGTAACAGGTGAATGTGGACGGCACGAAACGTCGTGCTTCTGAGATGGATCGCAAGCATCCACCTGGCAGTGCGACATGCCTTGACGCTCAACGTGCAGCTGAGAAAGCGGATAAAGAACAAGCTAAGCTTAAAGGTTGGTCTTCAAGATGTAATTCATGGTTTCTGTAGTACCTATTGATGGTACAGAAAAGTCGCTGCCACAAAAGCAGCCATAAAAGAACAGTGCTTCTGGACACTGGCACGCACCAAAATGTTGCACAGCTATAATGTTATCTATAAAGAAATAATCACACCTTTTTTGCCTGTCTTTAAAATTAGAATTAGGATTTTTTTTGTCCACCGTGACATCAACCAAAAATGGTCCGGAAAATATATAAGCCTATTCAGTAGTTCGGAGATTCGTAACCAGCTGTGTTACGGTATTAATTGAAGATAATATTGTACAGGTCAACGCAATGCTAGTGGGTGGTTGGTTCTCCCCGATGGCACCCAGTTCATGTCAGCCTGTCATTCCATAGCTTGTAAGAAGTTCCCATATGCTTCGAGAGGAAATCAGGTATTATATTTTAAGTAGCTATATTACCCTCTAAAATCTCATTACGCAAAAACATTTTTTGGATATTATTATGACAAGGTCTGCGCCACTTACAATGACACAGTTTTTCATGGTTTCAGGCAGATTCCCTTGGGAATCCGCCATATTTTAGATGTATTTACATACGCTACATACAGTACATAGATGGAACTAAGTAAACTATTGGAATGTGTTACGGAAATCGGTGACTCCGAGCAAATGTTATAATAGCTCAATTGGCAATGCGTCTGAATGGCATTCAGAAGGCGCGCGCTCATACCCCGCTCGTGGTTATAATTTTTTATTTCACATATTTACACTTTATGTTCTCTTAAATGGCCAAACATGTCAAGAGCTTAAAATATATAACAATTACTAGACGACTCGGTGAACTTCATCGTATTATATACCTAATTTAATTTATCAGCAACTATCAATTCTAATCAATCTGCATCGTCTAAGATTTGGATTTTGATATATTAAATGAATTTGATTGTTTGTATGTAATACAAATGAATTAGAAGGAACGATAGTAACTGTCATTTTGTCTTTTGTTAGCCAAATACCTATAGAATCAAACTGAATCTTATTTCTCCTTTTTTATAGGGATCCCCTATTTTTTCTTTACTTTAAAACCTGTGTTAAATTAAACAAAACGAAAAAAAAGCAATTATTCAACACAGTTTTAGCGAGACTAACGAACAGCAATTGATTTTTATATTATACATAGATAACATACTTTTGTCTTTAAATCCAACAGGCTCTAGCTTGCTCGGTGATGTCGGTAGCCATGTCTAAGGTAGAGGATGTATGTCGCTGGTGTTCGGGAACTTTAGATCAGATTTTGGAGAGCGGAGATCAACTGTACCAGGACAGCTACTTGCACTTCAAGCCGCCGAACAAGATACTGGCCTTGGAGCAGGTGAGTTAATATTACTTGAAGATTTTCCATGTATATTTTTATCTAGGTTGACTGTCAAACTCGCAGACTTAAGAAGGTATTCTATTCATATCACAAATGTGAAAGTTTGTTTGATTATTTTTATTACTTTACGCAAAAACTGCTAACCTTATTTGGGTGTTTGGTACATGAATAGTTTTTAACCTGGATTAATACACATCATTATTATTATGTACTTTAAAAGCTTGCACATAATATAATATAATACTACAGTATAGAAGATTATTCCACTGTCTGGTACATAAATAATCTGTGTACAAAAATATCCATCTCACTGGATCCCTATACTTTTCCTGCATAATAATCACACCTGATATCTTGCGGGGTAGGCAGAGAGAAAAGAAAGAGTGCCAAGAGCTCAATTTTTGCAGGCATTTTTTGCTTTCTCAAAATTCATAATTCCTCTTCATACGGCCCTTCCGTATTCCGTATGCTGTGATTCACATCTAGATGGTGCTGCCTTTTGCTGCAGTAGTTTTTCTCTATTACAGCGCAAGCGACATAACGGGTGAACTTTTTAGTGCATATTTTTTTAATCACTAACAAATGTTCCTGTCTCAATCTAATTCTGATGTTTTTCCGTAAACGTTTCAGGCAGTTTCTGAAAGTTTCTATTACTGATACAGTATTAGCATTTCTCTTTTCTGTCTACTTTGTTTGGACCGGTATTTAATCAGAAGATGTCGGATTCAAACCTCACTCGCAGTTAACATTTTTATTTCGCATTTTTACACAGAACTTGGCTGAGCATGCCAATTACTTACATAAAAATAACAATAATATAATTATTTTTTCAGATCCTCCGTAAATTCTACACTCCAGGAAATTGCGTCTGTCGTGTAGTTGTATATAAAGCGCGTCATGAAGGGAGAATCGATTCAGACCTCATAGAACAGGTACAATTCTGTTTTACTTGCGTTTGATTAGCCTCAAACATGTCTTTGTGATCGATTAAGAGATCATCGTGATTGGCCGAGGTATTACGGTACAATGTCGATACGATTTAGTGATTTACATTCTACGGACCCTGCTTTCTGTCAGACCGCGAGATATTTCTTATTCCTTTATGAAATCTACGATTTATCCATCATTTTACGCTTATCGTGCCGTCTAATGAATAAAATAGATCCACTGTCTAAAAATTTATTGTTTCTCTTAAATTTGAGATTTAAAAACATCTAAGAAGATGTCCTTTAATGGATACGGAATTCCGCATTGGTCGCGACTAGTGTAAATTATATTACAATAACAAAAATATTATTTGGACACAATCATTCCTTTTACGTACCTAAAATTATTAGATTTGTACTTATTTTGTTTCTATTACTATATTTTTGACGTATTATAAATTGACGAACGCCGTCTGCACGCACGAAAAAGTGTCACGTTCCGCCTGAGCTGAGCGTGCAAGCGAGAGCGTGGAATAAGCGATAGAGAAGCACGATCGGCCCAAGCGACGTTGTGACACATCTATTGACATTTATATGACGTTATCTCGTAGAATTATCGTCCGTAAACCGACTTCCATCCATCCATCCATCCATCAGCCTTTCAAAGTCCACTGCTGGACATAGACCTCTCCAAGAGAACGCCACAACGAGCGGTCCCGTCATGGGGGATAATGCCGTAATCGCCACGCTTGGCAGGCGGGTTGGTGATCACAGTGGATGTTGTTAATACTCGAGGGAGTGCTGCTGCCCACTCCCCAGGTAGGTAGAGAGGGGTGGGACAATTCTAAAGCCAGCCCCACACGGCCAGCAACTGACTGTACAGATAACCATATATTTATTTATACTGAATTGGAATACATAGTCAAAGGTAAAGCATAGTCAAAGGTAAAGCAATGTTTCAGATGACAGAGTTCTTCCGTGAAGAGCGTTCTGGTGTCTTCATCGCTGGCACAGGAGATTTTGCCGTTGCTTTATTCAGGACCCCGCGTGGTGAGCTTAGTTTTCAATTTTGTGATGTAATATAGATGTTTTTCAAAAATTACTACTTTTTATTGCTAAAGATGGACGGGAAACGGCACACCTAATGTTAAGTCTAGTTGCTACTGGACTTTACAGTACTCAAGCCATAGTAGTTGTCGATTGTGACGATTAATTACGCTTAGTAGAGCAGAAGTATAGACCCCGTTGTATTTTCCAACTGAAATATAATGATGCTTCATGGACTTCAATGGTGGTAGACAAACACACGGGCTGCTTGATGGTAAGTGAGGTATCACTTGCGCCTTGTCAACCCCTGGGAAAGAGGCATGACGTGCAATGGTATACTAATAAAGAGAGGATGAGGAAGATGTTAGGCCTTTGGCACTCTCAATCACCGAGTACCTACCGTTACTATGCGCCGATATTGCCGCTATGTCGCTCTAATGCCCGGTTTCTGAGGTTCCCAATTATCTTGTCAATAGCTATTGATTCGATAAAGTTAGGTATCTGTAGTTTAAACTTAGCATAACCATTACAGAGTTTCTGAATACACAATTGACGTTTCAATAACTATGAAATAGGTAAGCAGTTTTGCTATTTACCAATAGATGGCGTTCGAGAAATGTCGTACGTAAAATTAAATATATCATTATTATTCATTGACAATAATACTATGGTATTTTGTTAAGGAGTGAGGCTACAATTAGTTATTGAACCAATAAACGGCACATGTTTGTCAGTCAAGTTAACGTTAGTTTAAACTAAGTTTATCTCAGGACGTGCTACTCAGAAACGCATTTTCATGAGTTATCGAACCGATAGCGCTATCAGACAGATAAACTACAGTTAAATGTACCTCAGAAACCGGCTATAAGACCGTCCATGATAGTGGGACATCATCGCCAATAGGAATAGTCCGTCTTTGCAGTGAGTCAAGTTGGTCAAGCTAGTACTTGGGCGCACCTGCCCAGAGATTGGCCAGTACTCCATGTGAGGGCAAACTTGTGCTTCGTAAAGCACAACGTTGCCTAAATGTGAAGAACCGCTTGACTCTGTTGAGCACACCTAGTTTTTTTAATTGCGAATTTGGCTTTATTCTCGAAATATCAGGAAAAAATATCCTAATTTAAAGGTAATAAGATAATTCAACGTAAACGAAGTCACGAGCAGCAACGTAAAGTAATTTTCTTACAGGATACTACATGTTCGACCCAGCTGATAGGGACCGGTATGGCAGAGCAGTGGCACCTCCTTGCTATGGAAGAGCGAGGGCGTGCTTCTCACAGTACCCAAATGTAAGTACTAAAACTGGGTCATTAAAAATTTTGAAGTCATCAAAACGAAACCGTTTACCTTTTAAACATTTTGATCTATATTTTTAGCACTTGACATGCTCAGCTACTCTTAAAGTACAAATTATAATTTGTGATTAAGGAAAAAGAGTATTTTAGTACAGGGGTTTTCCTTAACCCTCCACTTGTCGCGCTTTTTTTTTAACGCGAGCCGTCGCGTGGGGTCAACTGAGACCCCGCGATTAAAAACTTGAAAAATGGTGCAAATTTTTACATTTATGTTTTTTTTTTTACCTTTTATTCTTTTATAGCGTAAGGGTGTTATAATTAAAATGAAATTAAACGTATTTTAGTTGAACAAGTATTTATTTTATGCAAAATGAAAAACAATCAATATTTTTTACTCTTAGGAACATACATAACTAATTATATAGTTTTGTAGAAAAACTTTACACTTATTCTAATTTTTAGATTTGTATGAGATCAGCACAGACTTAAAATTATTAAAAAACATAGGAACTAATACAAAATTATAAAAAAATATATGTACTTTCACTTATCAAAGTAGTCTTAGTTTTCTTTTTGCACACAATCAGTGCATATAGCTTTGGTATGATTTGGGCATACATTTCCTTTGCAAATATGACAAATAGATTTAAATTTTCTATCTGTTTGTCTAGGACAGTGAATACAGCGCTTCCTCATAGGCACAATGTTATCATCCGGTGGTATATCTTGAAGAGGAGGAACAAACCGTTTTATACATTGTTTCAATTCACGAGGCAAGGAAGAAATTGTTGCTCGTGATTGCAATGCAGGGCGACATAATTCAAACGCCAAAGTTTTCAAAAATGTTTTACGTACCATGTGGCTCTGTGGATTGACTGCATCAAATATGACCTGAGCATTCAGGGCACCAACATCCAGAAAAGTAAACAACAGGCGTAACGGCCATCGATGGCAAACTCGCGCGACTGAATAGGTGCCAATAAGTTTGTCTACAACATCAACACCACCTTTGGTTTTATTATAGAAATTTATAATTTCGGGTAGTTTTTTTGGGGTACTATCTACTATGCCATCATAATGCATTGTTGAGAGAAGTATCACTATCTTGTTCTTCTTCGGGCAATAAGACAACAAAGTGCTAGTAGGTTTATATCCAAACATAGTTGACAGTTCTTCCATGCCGTTACGCTTGAATTCGGTTGGGATTTCTGGTTTATTTTTTCGAACCGTACCCACTACAGTCAACTTGTGGTCCTTTAGAAGATCTTCAGATAAAGGAATACTGGTAAACCAATTATCCATGGTCACGTTCCGTCCAGTACCAGATATAGGAGCTATAAGTCGCTTGACTAAAGTATTCGTAGAAGTATCAACATAGAAAGGGCCTTCTGGCTGCTTACCAACATAAATTTCAAGTTTTTTTGTATAAAATGTAGTAGCATCCACTAAAGAGAATAACTTAATTCCATATTTGGCAGGCTTACTGGGCATGTATTGACGGAATCGACAGGAACCTCGGAAACTTTCTAACATTTCGTCTATCGTAACGTACTCGTTATTTTTGTAGTATCTTTCACAATTTTTTACAAAAATGTCATAGATCCATCTGATAGGTGCCAGTTTGTCTATCAGATTTCGTTCAGCACGTGTATGAATGTCATCGAATCGAAGGGCTCTTAGCAAAAATTGAAATCTCTGTTTAGACATGACTGCACGACAATATTCCAGGCCAGTTCCATCAGTAATCCAAATATCATCAATAGAACAACGTGATGATTTATGTAATCCTATAATATACATTATGCCAAATAAGGCTTTCAGTTCAATCAAGTTTGTAAGCCCACAGTCTCGTTCTCGTTCGTAATTTGCTTGCATCGAAGTTATTTTTATGTTTGTGCAATCTACTATGTGCTGCAACATCTCTAAATCCATAAACAATAACCATGATTGTAACGGGTTACTAACCTCAAGCGCTGCACCTTGTGGTCCTGGCTGCTCTGTAACTATATTGTGTTGTCGTGTTCTAACTGCTTGTTGATATGGAGTCTTCTTCCATTTGCAAATAGTTATGTAAGTGCCATCTCTTTGTCTTTTTTTCACTATGTAAAAATTACGCGACGATAAATTTTCCAACGGAATGTCATCTTCATCACTGGTCGCTGATTCTGTGAGTTGTTCCTGAGACGCTGTTGCTTGGAGGAGTTCTTGAGAGTTATCTTCATCGCAATCTTGTTCCGATCCCGTGTCATGTTCACTAACTTCATCAGGATACGTGACATTCTCTTCATAATCTTCTTCACCACCTACCACTTCATCATTTTCCTCTTCTAGCCATCTCAGAATTCGTTGATGTTGATTTTCATCCATATTTGGAATATTACAAGTAGCCTAAAACAATACAAAACACTGTTGAAACAAACGCTGACTGACAGACAGACTACTGACACGACAGGCTGACTCTAGAAACTTCCTGACGAATCTAAACACTCAGTTTTGATTATAAAAATTATTTTATTTTATTTATTTCACATAAAAAAATCAAAATACAAAACTACATGTATTAACATTTTACTTACGTCAGTCGTCGCGTGGGGTCCTTCAGAGCCCAGCGCGGGAACGCACGTCCGTCACACACAGCGCGCAAGCGTGAACTGACCGGCGGTTGCGCTAGCGTCAACTTCAATATGATTTAGGAAGCTACCTAAAGTGCGGGATCCAAGGGAATAAAATCAAAGACAGTAGAATCGTTTTTCTAAAACCTAGGCTTTTAAAGACCCCGCGCGACGGGTCGAGGGTTAATCACAAATTATAATTTGTACTTTAAGAGTAGCTGAGCATGTCAAGTGCTAAAATATAGATCAAAATGTTTAAAAAAAATCACGCCATCAAATAGTATGAATTTTAATTGCAAAATTAAACTTACTATATTGGATTAATGCAAGTAAATGCGTTCATTATAAGGAGATTGGGTATGTCTAAAAGATAGTACTGTAGCTCAGTAGATTAGAGCACTTCCCCGGATAGGAAGGGACGTAGGTTCGATTCCCGCCTGTACTAAAATACTCTTTTTCCTTAATCACAAATTATAATTTGTACGTTTATCTTTTGTTTATTGAGTGTCTATTAAATAAATCGGTGGATTTAGAGTTATTTATCAATACAGATTAACAGGTTAAGAGTAGTTTTCTTGATTGATGGTTTGTATTTTACCAACCCGTTCTCGTGAACTATATATCTGTCACTTTAAAAATAGTGCTGAATAGTGTGACAGTAATGGGTTATGACAAAAACTGTGGGGATGGCAGTCTAAATTACTAAAATTAATAAAGATGTATTTTTTTTTATTCTCTAGGCTGTTAAAGTTTATACAAAACAGAACCCCAATGATAATAAATATTGCCCTTTTCTGATCTGCAGGTGAGATCTCTGTGTGAAAAACTTGGCCCTAATATCCCTCCAGTCCCTGCGAAAGATGTTGATAAAGAAGTAAGTATCATTTATGATGGATAAGGTATTACTAGTCAATGTACTGGATTAGTATCAACAAATTTTTTTTTTATTGCATTGTGTAGCAGACGATGCACGGCCCATCTGATGGTAAATGGTAACCGTTACTCATGGACTCAACTATACTGAGAGTAGTGTCAAGCCGCTGCTCGCCATTTCATTTCACCGATATGAAATGAAAGAATAAACGGCTGTCTCTTGCTACAGCCAAAACGCAACGATGTGCTTCATGGGCGGTCACACAGGAGATGGTGGTACCAACCCGCTCGGGCTCGATACCAAATGAGTACTCCCACTTGGTCATGCAATGGATGATAATTGCTTACTTCCCTTAGTCACCTCATACGACACCCGTGGGAAAGAATGTGGTGACACTTATATTCTTAGTCCGTCATCACACGGACTTATAAATGGATCTGAACGAGTAGATGCAATCATTTTCGTTTCAAAACAGTCATGAAGCATTTCAATCTGTTTATCCTTTCTCAGCTCGAATGGTTGATATTCATGGTGAGCAATGACTTGGGTGTATCCTGGTATTGAGGATATAATAGCGGATACCAATTTATTACCTCCATGTGCTATGTTCGCCACCGTAAGGAATAAAATACTGAGAAGATTTCAATTCATGGCGTAGTCGGTAGTATAACCGACTTCCGTGCACGGGGTCGTGGGTTCAATTCCCACTGAGGACAATTATTTGTGTAATGAACAATGATATTTGTACTGCGTCTGGGTGTATGTATTTACAAAAAAAAGTAATATATGTATTATATCCGTAATTTACTACCCATAGCACAAGGGTTAAGCTTAGTTTGAGACCAGAAGACGTTGTGTGAAAAGTCCGTGAATGTTGATTTATTTATTTATTATCAGACAATCGAACTGTCTTGCCTTGTGATAAAACGATAGGCTTTAGATTTATAAGGACATTGCTTTTCCAAATAAGTCCAATATCCTCTGCTTTATTAAGAACGTTACAAATAAATTTTAGGTAAAAACAATACAAGCGCCAGCAGGAGATACAAAAGATAAACCACCGATTGATGACTCGAAAGACAAACAGAAACCTGCAGATGAAAAAGAGGTGAGTAGTAGACTGGTGGAATAGATAACTACAAAATTTAGCAATTGATACAACATTCAGTATATACGAGGAGGGATCAACAAGTAGTGAGAATGAGATAGAATATAATGACTGTTGAAAACTTAATAATTTCTTTTTCTACATAGTCTCCGAGTCTCTCTGCACACCGAGTCCAGCGCTTTCCTAAGGATTCAATCCCTTTCAAAAAAAAAGTTTTGTCTTGGTCCTGCAAAAAGCTCTCCACGGCATCCATCACCTCTTTATCGTCTTCGTACCTGTTTCCCCTTAAGTATTCTTTCAATTTGGGGAACAGATAAAAATCTCTAGGTGCCAGATCTGGTAAATAAGGGGGGTGGTCAACCAATTCAAAGCCAGCTTGCTGAATGACAGCCATCGCAACTGCTGACCTGTGCGCGAGTGCGTTATCGTGATGAAACAGCACGCCACTTCGAAGTTTCCCTCTACTTTTCTCTTTGATGGCATTCCCCAACTTGGGAACTAAAGCTGCATAATATTGGCCTGTAATAGTGGTTCCACGCTCCAGGTAATCAATCAACAATATCCCTTCCGAGTCCCAAAATATTGAGGCCATAACCTTGCCAGCCAATGCCACGGCACGAAATTTCTTCGGGGTCGGTCATGATGGCCGTTTCCATTGCGAAGATTGCTGTTTTGTCTCGGTATCAAAATGATGGACCCATGTTTCGTCCATTGTTACAAAACGAGACAAAAAATTTTCAGAATATTCTTGAAACTTGTCCAACAGTTCAAAACGTCAAGTCAATTTTGTTTCTGACTATCGGTTAACATTCTCGGCACCCATCTTGCGGAGACTTTTCTCATATTCTAAGATTGTTTCAATATGGATTGAATACTTCCGTATGAAATGTCCATTTCTTGAATTAAGTATCGGATGGTAACTCTTCGATCGCTCAATACAATTTTCTTGACTTTCGTAACATTTTCTTGGGTGACTGACGTCGATGGACGGCCGCAACGATGTTAGTCTTCCGTGCTCGTTCTCCCTACTCGAAATTGAGAAGCCCACCTTGCAACAGTGGAATACGGTGGAGCAGACTCTCCTAATGTTGCCTCCAAATCGCAATGAATCTCTTGCATCGTTAACTTTTTTAAACAGAGGTATTTAATAACGGCTCGCACTTAGTTTTTCTCCATTTTCGAGAACACGTTCCGACACGAAGCAAACAAATGACTATATTCAGAAAAAAACAAAAAAGAATCGAACATTTTTTCTTTTTTAATATTACAAATAGCCTATGCTATGCCTACCAGTATTTATTTTTTTTTCTTACCAAGGAGTAGGTCGTTCTCACAACTTTTTGATCCCTCCTCGTATGACATTGATTTACAAAGAATATAAAAAAAATATTAAAATAAACCAATTAGTTTCTTATAATACATGCATAGCACCATAGCTTGTAGACGCTAGCAACATCAGGGGCTTGCGCGTTGACAGGGAAAGTGATAGCAAACGGCAAGAAAAAATTGGAGGAAGTGTAGAAGTATGATATAGACCATGTGCCACCACCGTCATCATTATAGAGACAATTAATATTAGAATTTAGATTCACAAGAGACTGAAAATTTAAGAATGCTTAAATATCCTTCCCAGACATAAAAAAATGGGTGCGTGTACTTATGTACGCGCGTGAGAAGTTATACTTCTTTGGCATCATTAAATAAATTTATATAATATATTATTTTTATTAATTATATATATATATATATATATATATAATTAATAAATATATATGTATATATATATAATTATATATATATATATTTATTAAAAACCAAATTTAGAGAATAATAAATATATAAGACATAATTTGTACTAAATATTATAAGATTCTTAATTTTAAATGTTTATTATTGATTATTTAATATTTTAAAAATAAATTTAATAATAAATTCAAAAATTGAATTTAAGTTTGGTCATTTTTTAAATATTTTTATTGATTTCTTAATTTAATATTCACTTTTCATTTTTATCAAAAAGTTGCATCAAAATTAGTTCAGTGGTTTTTGTTTGATGCTCGAACAAACAAACAGACAAACAGACAAAAATTCTAAAAAATATTGTTTTGTGTTTAGACACGCCTGTATAGCCTATTACAGTCATTTTTTCTCAAATATCTTGTAGAATATAGATTATTATAACTTAGAATTAATAAAAAATCTATAACAGCGCCATCTTACCGTATTGCTTAGAACTACCACACAATAGTGGCTACACGATTATTCGTAGTACTAATTATTTCCTGTAGATATCGTTTTCATGTTGATAAGATTATTAATTCTTATAATCTATACATAAAGTAGATAATAATTAGTCAGCTGTTATCTGTTATAGTAGCAATAGTTATTATTTATTAGTGATTGTTGTTGTAGTGAGAATATAATATTTGTAACATCAAAGATCACTGTAGTTATTTGGGTGATTTTAAAAAGTTCTGTAAGTGCCTACCAGGGCCATGTCACTCCCTAAGAGCTTGTTTTTATTTAAAATCGTGCTCTCTAGTGGGCGGAAGAGACACTAATAATTATTAGTGGGACTCGAATGTTGTTAGAAGAAAATATTTAGATGATAAAATTGAATAACAGATGGCGCTGTAATAAATATCAGTGCAATTCTATACAAAATGTACTATAACCTGAATCGCACAATAATTTTTTTTTGTAAATAAATTATATATACAAATATAATTGTACTTCAAATGTACTTGCTTAGGCAGTACATATACTAATAGCTTTTTTTTCGAGACTTAATGAGCGGTTAAGCAGACAACTTCATACTGTAGACAACTTCATACTGTTAATTTTGTGTCACAGATGCGCGCGCATCTTAAAATTTCACTCATCATTTTTTCATAACGCGCCTAAAGAAGTATAACTTCAAAAATAATTTTACGTTTGGGAAGAATGAACAATTATAACATTTTAAACCATTATTAAATATCAAAGAGTTACTAACTAACTTATCATCATGCTATTTCCCTTGCGGGGTAGGCAGAGAGAACAGAGTGCCACGAGGCTCTATTTTTGCATACATCTCTCGCTTCCTCAACATTCATAATTCTCTTCATACACGCTCGCCGGTTTCAGAGACTCTTGACTCCCTCTTCCTTCAATACATGACCGATTTGGTCTAGGTAGGTGAGTCTCGGTCTCCCCCTGTACCTACATCCTTCTACTTTCGCATTATATATCTTCCTAACAAGTCGCTCGTCCGGCATTCTTTCCACATGTCCGAACCATAGGAGCATTCCCTTTCGCATCTTTACACCAATACTCTCTTTTATACCTACTCGCTCTCTTACGTCGTCGTTACGAATGCGGTCAGTCAGCCTCACTCCACAGATTCTCCGCAGAGATCGCATTTCAACCGCATTGATTTTACTCTCATGCTCCTTTTCGCATACCCAACTCTTGCTTTCAAATAATAACGTTGGGACAAGCACTGCTTTGTGTATTGCTGACACGTTCCCTCTGGCTGAGGTGATGACTGCCGAGAAGTTGTCCCGATGCTCCGTTCACTCTATTCCCGCATTCACTCACATCAGTGGTGTACCTTTCATCCCGACTAAATCCACATTCAAGATATACAAATTCATCCACTTGTTCTAGCACACCATTTCCTATTGCTACTCTAACATCTATTATGTCTTCTTCTCTTTCAAAAACCATTATTTTGGTTTTGATCACATTCACACGTAGGCCCCTTTTCTTACAATCTTCTGCCATTTCGTCGACTAGCGTTTGCAGGTCAGTCGCGGACTACGGTAATATAACCGCATCGTCTGCATATAGCAGAGAGTTAACCACTAAGTCGCCCATCTAAACTCCCACATTAATTTCATTCAACCTTTGCAGGCATTTATCCAGATATATGATATCAAAGAGTTCATATATATATATCTATCTATTCATTCGTAGGTCTCACAAAAAGAGATGGATATTAAAACTGGAAATAAAATGGATTATGTAAATAGTTAAAAAATGTCAATTTACAGAGAAGCTTCAGCGGACTTACTTTTCTCATCCCCTTACTGTATGCAGACGGATTCTAAACTTGTACAGTCAGCATCAAAAGTCGGTGACCACATTCAGTATTTCAAAATTGCTATACATCATATTATACCTTAATCGCTAAACATGACAATCGTCAGAATTCGGTGATTATTAAATATAACGTTAAAATGTAGGTGAACCTCGCTTTATCAAGTCACCAAACGAAATTATAGACAAAATCATAACATCGTTCGTCTCTAGACGACTTTAGAGACGAACGATGTTTTTGATATATTTTTGACTAAAATTTGTTCAGCGACCTAAACAAATTTTAGTCAAAAATATCATAACATAGTTTGTATCCAAAGTCCCTGGACAAAATTAAACATTTCATTGGTTTAATAAGTATGTTCTTATCGCTTATATATTTCGTATATAAAATAAGTAGATATACGAGTATGTATGTATATATATATTATGAACCTTTTGTTTAAATTTTTATAAAAAATCAAAGAATTTAAAGTTTAATAATCAAATGAAATGTTTTTCTAAACAAAAACCTCGCCTCGTGGCATAGTCGGTAGTGTAACTGACTTCCGTGCACGAGGTCGTGGGTTCGATTCCCACTCAAGACAATTATTTGTGTGATGAACACAGATATTTGTACTGCGTCTGGGTGTTTTCTATCTATTATATGTATGTATTTACAAAAAAATGTAGTATATGTATTATATCCGTAATCTGGTACCCATAGCACAAGCATTAAGCTTAGTTTGAGACCAGAGGATATTGTGTGAAAAATGTCCGTGAATATTTATTTATTTATTATTTATTAAAATCAAAGTTTGGTATTTATTACGCCTTTTTTACACGTGTAAATCCTGTATGGATAAGTATCCGGCGGGCAGGAGCCCGCCAGGCAGACAGAGGGTTTATGCCGGACTCCCAGTGGAACTTTTCTTACCTGTTAAAACTACGCGGTGTTCCTTCAGACGTCCTTTAGCCAGGGGTGAGGTTTACGCTCTACGCATGAGTTCCTCCACCCTTAACAGGTCTGAGCCTCCATTCCTGGTAACACCGTCTGTTTTGGAGAGCAAAGCCCTCCCTTAACGAGAGGCGCTCGCGGAATACGTGCGCCGTCTCGGGCCTGCTTCTGTTAGGGTGACAGACTGTCCTAGGCCTGTCACCCTAACAGACACACATAAATTCGATATGTCAGCGATGTGATTTGTAAAAGCTGTCTTCTTGCTGTCCCTGTCTTAATATTAGGCTTCGATAAGCTGATGATTTATAGCATGATACTATTATCAATAAATTAATAAAATTCTTTTGTGAATTTCAGGTGCATTTTGAAGTACCAGCCAGTTTCTCCATTTATGGTATGGACGTTACTAGTTTGCGGAGACTAAATCGGCACGAGCGATAGATTAAGAGATCCCTTGTCTCACTTTCCCACTAACTTGTTTATATTATGAAACCTTGTGCAACAACGTCATCATCATTCGTTCCTTTAACATTATTATTTTTGTACTTATTAATTTATTGTCATTTAAATCTGTTGTTGTTCAGTGCATTCTTTTTTGAATCATAGGTTGTGTAGGATACGTAAATATATAAATGATCTTTTCTTTTCACTTGAAATTGTAGAATAAGTTTATATTGCAAAATAAATTTGGCCAGATATTTATTTATCAGGGTAATTATTGTTGCGCTATTATTATGATAATGAGTTGATATCGCGAAACTGTTATTTGGGTACCAATTAAATTATAGTTAGTGTGAAAGTGTTAAACATCTGGTCTTTTGTGATGTAATGTTTCGGTGCAACCACATTTCGTTGAAAAATTTATAATTAATTTTGTAATAAAAAGTTTAAAAACTATACTGTACTTTTCTTAAAAATGTCCTATTTGAAATATGTATAAGATCCCTGGATATAATTAACTGATTATATCCATAAGGATTGAGAAGCCACTTCAGATTTTAAATGAAAAATCACCGACATATTTATTTATTAGGAAAGCAAATAATTTAGTAAAATATATGCAAAGATATATCAATGTAAAAATGGCTCCTCAATCCAAACATCTGAATTGTGGAGCCATCTGAAACATGGAAAGTATTTACCTAATATTTTTGAAAATTTTCTGTCATCTAGTAGTACCTAATTGTGTATAGTGCCTACTAAAATTCCAAATCCCGTACTGTTGATATTCAAGAATATACAATACGTTTAATGTGGCTCCTCTATCTATACATAGGAATGTGAATTTTTATGAAAGTAGGTAATTGGTCAATTTATATTCCACACCAAAAAAACATTTATGCCGGTTTCGGAGGTTCCCAACTAACTTATCAATATTCATGCGATAAAGTTATCTGTTGTTTAAACTTAGGATAACTGTTACCGAGTTTGTGAATTCGTAAGTGACGTTTCAATAACTATGAAATAGATAAGCAGTTTCGCTATTTGCCAATAGATGGTGTTGGAGAAATGTCCTACCTAAAATTAAATATATCATTAGTATTCATTGACAATAATGATTTTATTTGAAGCGTAATTATTTTCTAAGTTTAAACATTAATCTTAATATATTTATAATTAAAGATGATGTTAATTCGTTGTTTTTAGGTACCTACCTATGTGGCTGTATGAACGATACCGTCATATAGTAAATGTCAAACTTATGTCAGCAATTTATATTGACGGGCTTCGTGGCGTAGCCGGTAGTGTAACCGACTTCTGTGCACAAGATCGTGGGTTCGATTCCCACTCAGGATAATTATTTTTGTGATGAACACAGATATTTGTACTGCGTCAGGGTGTTTTCTATCTATTTTAGGTATGTATTTACAAAAATAAGTAATATATCTATTATTATATCCGTAATATGGTACCCATAGCTCAAGCGTTAAGCTTAGTTTGGGACCAGAGGGAGTTGTGTGAAATTGCCGTAAATATTTATTTATTATATTATGACTAGCTGATAGAGACTTCGTCTGCGTTGATTATATTAACAGAAAACACAAATCACTAAACACGTAATAGGTACCTACTTATAAAAATCATTGTTTCTTAAAACTCTAATAACTTTATATTAAATGAAGATATCGCAATACAACAATATTTTTTTTAGATAAGGGTCAAAGCGATATTCTAATTTTCATTCTTCATCTCTATAAATTTCGAAAAGATTTCTTCAACATTTTAAGTTTCTGGGCACATAGAATTAGAAATAAACTGCTATACTTCCAAATGAGACTCGGATGAGCTGCTTGTATGCACAATTCTATTTGAATACATTGATTTCATCCTATACCTACGACTGGTCAGGTCGTACTTGGTTTTTTACTTTTGACTAGAAAATTATTCAAAAAACAATACGCAATATCCTAATACTATGGTATTTTGTTCAAGAGTGAGACTACAATTAGTTATTGAACCAATAAACGGCACATGTTTGTCAGTCAAGTTAACGCTAGTTTAAACTAAGTTTATCTCAGGACGCGCTACTCAGAAACGCATTTTCATGAGTTATCGAACCGATAGCGTTATTGGACAGATAAACTACAGTTAAATGTACCTCAAAAACGGGTTTAGTGAGTGTGTTCGAATTTGTAGAATATGGAGAAAGTAGTAAAACTGATTGAATTTAGTAAATAAATGCATTTTATTTGGCTCCTCAATCCTGACGTTCAGCATAATAAATAGTTGACTGTACCTACCTCAGATCACAATGTAATCAAAAACCAGAGACACTAACATTTAGTATAAACGTCTACTAAATACATATTTATGTATAGATCAACATTTTATATATTCGGTATCTGAAAAACAAATAACTTTTCCGATATTCCTTAAGAATTCGCTAAGGGTGACCATGTTATATGATTCGTCTTGACGAGTATTTTGTCTCTAGATGGTATCCAGGGTCTGATGATGGAGCTGGAAGGTATCCATGCGAAGCTCTGTAATTAAATGGCGCAACTGCATCGAGTTAGGGCTAGTTTGAAATGTCTTGACTAATACTCCAGACCTAGATGATATCCAGGGTTTGATGATGGAGCTAGAAGGTGGCCATAGGAACTCCGTTATAAAATGACATAGCTCCATCGAGTTTGGGCTCGTATGATTCGTCTTGACGAGTACTTTGTCTCTAGATTGTATCCAGGGTCCGATGATGAAGCTGGAAGGTGGCCACAGTAACTCTGTAATGAAACGACCCAAACCCATCGAGTTTATACTAGTTTGATTCTCTTAATGCAACAAACTCAACTGGTTTTGACGACATAGATACTAAAATTCTAAAATTTTGCTCATTATTTATATCTCCCCCTATCAGCCATATTATTAATATGTTCTTCATTCAAGGCCTGTTTCCCACAAGTCTAAAATTTTCTATAGTTAAACCACTACACAAAAAGGGTGATAAAAAAGTTATTGATAACTACCGCCCTATAACCCTTGGTAACGCCAGTATATAATATTACAGTTTCTAAACGATCCTATTACCTTTATAAATGTGGCACCATTGTTTATATAACGCGGCCAATGAGAGCGCTTCCCTAGCCGCCATGACACCGTCCATCCTCCAACCTGAAGAGCAGCAGGAAGCAGTTGAAATTCAATAATCGTCACGCGAGGACCGCCCAGGACTTTGTTCTGTGATTCGACTCCCATCGCATACATTTTGTTGCGACACCCGCCCGGGACATAGTGTTGTGTTCTGTGATTATTCTTATTAAACCGCGCGCGAAAGACATTGTCTCTAGCCTAATACCTATCGCCCAGAAATAGATTAACTCTTTTCTGAGACCGCCCGAGAGGAATTTACAACTCCCTTCGTGTATCTCTCAAGCCTTTATTGCTTTTGTAATTCTTTTGTGGAGACGCTAGTAAACCGCCTGATTGGACAGAAGAGGAACATTGTGGGCCCACAGAAGAGAAGAAACTTTCGTCGAGATCGGTGAGTGCCACATTAAACTTTTCTTCCTCATCATCCTTTAAATTTATAAAAATAAATACTGGCGTCACCATAAAATGGTCCTTACGAACCGGATTTATCTATTCCATTATTTATAAATTAGTATAACCGCCCCTATTAACATACTTATATAGGTCTTAATAAGTGAAAAAACAAAATATAATAAATTCATAGGTAGTACTTATCAGATGACCTCCATTTAAATTATTGCGTCATCTTTTTTTCCCGTACGTATCGTAAATGCAACTAAATAAAGCTTACATTTACTTACTTTACAAGTAACTATTCAATATTTAACGGTTAGAAATACTTTAGCAATAACGAATTAGGCAAATTAAATCTACATTAGTTAAATATACCCGCACTTGCCTTTTGTTAAAACTATTACGAAACATTTCTTTCCGTACTATAATATTTCAAATTAACGTATAATAACGTCACAGAAAAAGGCTACTACCGCACCATCCAAGAGTGGTATTACATATGAGGATGACGTGGAGCCAGAAGATTCATTATTGTGTATTTTGCAGGCTAAACGTGAGGCTATATTTGAGATATTGCAAAAAAATTACGATTTATCTGCCAAAGTTCACTCTGACACTGAGACGAGAGAAAGTTTCCTTGACGAATCAACGAGCGTGGATTCCTTACGCAATGAATTTAGAAGGATTTTGGATGATTACAATACTCGTCTACTAGAGATTAATTCTACCGCTAAACCTGGCTACCATAGTTTAGTTGCCTTCGAATCGTTGTACAGTAGAATAAAACGTATTCGGTCTCAGTACCTGGTACAGAGTGAGTCGCATTGTGACGTGACTATACGTCGGTCTAAACCCAAATTACCGCCAATAGAATTAATTCCTTTCTCTGGCGATATTCAGTCATTCTCATTATTTTGGGCGAGTTTCGAATCTACGGTTCATAACAATCCCGAACTCACCGATGCCGAGCGACTTTATTATTTACTTGGTAAATTGGTAGGAAAGGCTAAATCTGTAATATCTGGTATATCTCCGTGCGCCGAAAATTATAAATTAATAGTACAATCGCTCAAAGATAAATTTGACGATAAAAGAATGCTAGTTTCCGCATATTTAAATCAAATTTTCGAATTTAAAACAATGCAGTCAGCCTCCGCGACAAATTTTGATATGTTTTTTAATGTGTTGAGGCTATTCATTTTAGAATTAATATTTGCCGGACCCTGAGTACTCTGCACTCATTGTACAGATCTATTGTTGGGAACCTAAAAGTCTTACCTATGTAGCATCACTTTTAGCACCACTCGCTGGGCTCTCTCCAATTGTATCATTTTGCGTTTTGCTGCACCACCCCATGCCAGAGTATAATAATAAAGTAGAGATTGTATTAGTGCTTTGTAAATCATTACAAGGATGTGTTTGTCAGCACTGTTACGTAACGTTTTGTAGATGTAAATGCTTTTCCGGATTCTTCCTGATAACTGATCTATGGGCTTGTGCACAAAACTGCGATGCGACATCGCATCGTAAAAATCTACGAGCTCCCACGATGCTTCGCAAGAACTTGCGCATTGATTCGCATAAAGCATTCCTGCGATGTTACGTCACACGGTCATCGAAGGAATGGTCACCCGAATCGTGGAAGGGAGGCCTTGTCGCACGAAATCGTATGGCAGCACTTCGTGTCGCAGTTTTCTGAGTTGCAAATTTACATTGCGCCGTTTCGCAGTTTTGCGTACAAGCCGTTAGTATTTATTATATAATAGACGCTCATCTAAATTAAGATCTAAGTCTGCGTGATCTATGGTACTACAGTTACAAGGGAGAACTGTCTTGGTAGGTCGAGACAAGTGTGAATAGTCAAAGAAATTACTGATGGTTGCTTAGATACCAAAGTTTTGTGGAACGCAATATGTTTTGTTTTTTCTAAGATTTGCTATGAAAAATTATTACTGTATCGTCAGCGTAGCAGAAACCTTCTGAGTTTAGTATTTAATTTTATAGAATGTCATCTATGTAAATGAAGAATAGCGTGGGCCCCAGAATACTTCCTTGAGGAACGCCGTCCTCAATAATTATGCAGTTCAATTAATGAAGAGATCCCTCTCTCACACATTGAAAACCTTTCGCAAGGTATCTGCGAAACCGGTCGAGCGAAAGACCTTGGAATCCTTTATATTATAGTTTGCGAAGCAGTATAGGTATGGACATGGTTTCAAAAGCCCCAGAAAAATCTAGAAACACCCATGGGCAGCATTCATTATTATCTAGGAATTTTGAAACTATGTCCTCTAGTGTTACTACAATATCTTCAGTTAATTGTTATCTATGAGTTTTGAAAAGATCTTTATTAAGGAGATTGGTCTATAGCGGCTAGGATCTGGTTTATTTTTAAGTTAGTGAATAGGGATGATTACGGCTGTTTTTTATGATTGAGGAAATATACCTGTAGATAAACTAAGGTGGAAAATATGCTTACTTTGGTGTGGTTTGTGACTTTTACCCGTTCTAGATTTTTGTTAGTGTTACTTAGTAGACAAATGTATTAATCATTTATTGCAGCTCTACAAACTATACCTACAGATCAATACTTTCTTTTAACAAAAATGTGGTCTAAACAGGCATTACCTGTGGTTGAGGTCGAGATAGCGAAAAGAAACTGACTAAGCATAGGTATTCCCAACACTGTTCTCTAGGCGTACTTTTATATTTTGTTCTGTATCATCTAAGAAAGTTGAACGATGGGAACCTATAAACTCCCAGTATGGTGAATGTTGTCAATAGTGACCTAAAGATTATGAACATTCAAAACAAAGTGTTCGTTGACTATAATCTACTACTACACTATAGTGCTCCAAACTTTTTTGATGTATACTCTAACTCAGCCACTTTTATTTATATTTTTTTCATATGAAAAGACACGTAACCGGAAATTTGTAGTATAATCGAATTTTCATTAATCCAACATTCAGATATTATTATAACATCAGGGGAAATCTACATATGATTTAGAGTAATAAAGAATTCGTCGTAATTATAATGAATACTTCTTATGTTAAGGCTTATAGTATCAAGAAACTGATACTGACTGCGGGTTGCTTACAAGACAGTAATTGTACGGATTCAGTCTAGAGAACTGATATGCTCTGGTGCAATGTCATAATTCTGGGGCCAAGCAGTGGACTACTACCATAGTCGCTGGACCTGGTACCATTTGCTTCACTAAGTAATTTTTTTTTTCCATTTTATTTATCTGCAATCGGCTCTTTAGCCATAATCAGATGCGATCTGGGGTGGAATTGTTGGTTGCATCTCCATTCAAAGGCACCATCTAATTAGGTCGGAACTTTTCAGTTCCTTTGGTCTAGTTTAGGTAGGTGCCATCTTTTAAGGCGTTTTAGATTGTCTTGTTCATTTAATAGATTCTTAGCCAGTATGTTACTGTGTTGACTTAGTCTTTGCTTATATTTTCTACTATAGTTGTTAATTTCCTCCTTGATAGTCCGCATTTCTAGGTACTCGTGAATTTCAGTGTTTTTCACAAACAGTGTGCGCTGGAGACTGTCCTTAGTGCAACGTTTTGGAACCTTTGAAGTATCTCTAGATTAGAATTGCTAGCAGATCCCTAGAGTTCTATGCCATAAGTCCAGATAGGTTTTATGAACGCTTTGTAAACGAGCAGTTTGTTACTAAGAGAAAGTCGTGCCTGACGTCCCATAAGCCACGTCAGACGTTTTAATTGTAAGTTAGCTTCTGTTCTTTTGTTTTTAATGTGTTGCGACCATGTTAATCTTCTATCGAGGTGCATGCCTAGATACCTGACAGTATTGTTCGTTGGTAAGATTTTTCCTTCTATGCTTACAGGCGCGCAATCTCCTTTTCGTAGCGTGAATGTTATGTGCGTTGATTTTACTACGCTAGGCTTGATTCTCCATCTTTGTAACCATTCCGTTATTTTGTCAAGTTGGGTCTGTAGTATGACCCTCGACGGCCGCAGCGTCCTCTTCGTGGACTGGGAAGGGGACGTTGTAAGGAGGGCTATGTCGTGCGGCGTCCCGCAGGGTTCGGTTCTTGGGCCGCTGCTGTGGGACATCGGCTACGACTGGGTCCTCCGTGGCCGGCTCCCCCCTGGGCTGGGCGTAATTTGCTACGCAGATGATACGCTCGTCACAGCCCGGGGCTGGACCCTCGAGGAGGCGGCAACGCTGGCCACCTCAGGTACCGTGGAGGTGGTCGGGCGGATCGAGGCGCTGGGGCTTAGGGTGGCCCTTGAAAAGTCGGAGGCCCTACTTTGCCGGATGACGGTCAACGGTGTGGGCTTGCCAATCCAGGCCCACATTAAATATCTGGGCCTGGTATTGGATGGACGGTGGCACTTTGACGAGCACTACCGCCGTCTTGCGCCAAAGTTAGTCGGCACGGAGTCCGCCCTCGGGCGACAGATGCCGAATTTGGGCGGACCGAGTCTCGCGTGTCGACGACTCTACGCGGGGGTAGTACGGTCGATGGCACTGTACGACGCCGTGTGGGCGGAGTCCCTGGCCGCTTGCAATAGGGCCCTTCTGTGGCGTCCACAGAGGGTCGTAGCGGTCAGGGCAATACGCGGGTACCGCACGGTCTCGACCGATGCAGCCTGTGCGTTGGCCGAAACCCCCCCGTGGGATCTGGAGGCGGAGTTGCTCGCCGACGTCTATTGGCGGGCGTCGACGGCGCGGGCGGGGGGCAGCCGCCCCTCGCCGAGCGCAATGTCGAAACGACGCGGTACTCGTGATCCGCCGTAGCAAGGACGGGTGGAGGCGCACGGTGGGTTTTTAGTGGGTGAGAGCCCCACACTACCCCGTTGTCTCCCCGGGAAGCAGGGTGTGTGGTAGGACATTTTTGCCCAACTAAAAAAAAAAAAAGGGTCTGTTGTATGATGGATGCTTGTTTGGCATCTTTATCATTTGCGAGACATGCAGTGTCATCCGCGTAAGTTGCTGTGACAACATCAGGTGTCTCAGGCAGGTCTGCCATATATATGGAATATAGAACTGGGCCTAATACTGATCCTTGTACTTGGTACCGAAGCATTGATATAATAAAATTGCGATAGCTCTTCTTCATATTTTACCTAGAAACTTCTTTGATCGAGGTAGGATTTTAGAATCATATAAAAGGAATTTGGCAGAAGCATTTTGAGCTTATATAGTAATCCTTTGTGCCAGACGCGGTCAAATGCTTGTATAATATCAATAAATACTGCAGAACAGTACTCTTTCTTCTCAAGGGACTGTAGGTAATATTTATTTGTATTCAAAAACGCATATAAATTCCACAAGTCAGTAGTAGGGCGAAGTCTAGATATATTATACTTGGTAATAGTCTTGTCTAGCCATTATACTCATTTGCATTGTATGCAAATCTGATTTTGTTGACCATGCAAGTAGAATTTAATTTAGTTCTTGTATGTTAACTGGTTTGATTTATTTATTTATTTAAGAAAACCAATAGCTATATAAAAAATATTACACGATGGAATTAACGATACAAAGCCAAAACTTTAAATGTAACGCAGCAGTCGTTTTGTGTTTGTTGGTTTGCTTTACTCGATTCATGCTGTGCCCCTTTTTTGAGCTTTCTTGCTTTTCCAATTTGTTTCAAGTAAATTAAAATTGTTTATTACTCACAGCAAAACCTGCCGCAAACTCTGACGTGGTTTGCTATGGATCCGATTCCATAATTACTTTTTATTCTTCATTGTCAACTAGGGTCTTCGGCCACCCACGGGGCTTGTTCTGTAAAATTCATCAAAATTTCCAGAACGAAAACGTTGGTACCAAAATCGTATCGTGTTTTCTTTTACGTTAGTACATAACTAATCCTTCAAGCTATTTCTGCAGCGCTGGTGACACGGTGGAACTCGTATTCCTAAGATTTTTGCTTGAGCCAAGCATGTTGACTGTTTACAATGTTGGCTTAATACTTATAACAAAATTTACGTGCTTGGCTCGTGCTCGATTCGAACTTATATTTTTTCTTTAAGCGACGGCATTACCCCCTATTTTGACCATATTTGCGTCCGGCTTGATCCAGCATAGCTCAATCAGGTGTCAGATAGCAAACATGGCGGATGAAGCTTTATCAGACGAGAATAAAAAATACAACGCAATGAAAAAGAGTATCTGATATTTTTATATTATAAATTATTTAATGGACTCAACAATAGCGATAGTATTGCCGAGCCGTTTTCTTTAAAGACAATTTGTCACATATAATACCTATAGTAAATACTAAACTTGATGGTTTTCATTAATCGTAAATATTAGTGTTACGGAGTACGGAAAATTAGTATGTTTATAGTTACTTAATGTGTAATATAACCTAATTTGATGAAATTCATCATCCTTTTTCTCGGAAATCCGGCGAATTAAAGGTATTTTAGTGATTGCACGTACAATTACTTAACCCATTCCCTGTCCGTTTGTAGACACAGTAGAAATTTAATTGTTATGTATCATATATGATTCATGGGACAGGGAACCTGTTAAAACACTTTAAGTTAAGGTAATTTTCATTATTGTACAAAATTATACAATATTAGACCAAAGCCCATAATTTAATGTGCATTCTTCTTTAGGTGATATAAATTTTAATATTAATGATTGAATTTGTCTATATAAGTACTTGTAACCAATCTACATACTAATATACTAATCCATATCATTCAAGTCATGACAGGTCTGTATAGTAAGTTTAGCTTGAAATAACTCATGGGCTATCAACACAGTACTCATAATTTATTATATTTTCTGAGTTCTGTGGTTATCATTCGTTTCGTATTTTTGTTGTACTTATATTATTATTTTTTAATAATTAGTGTATATTTATTTTGCGTGCTTTGATGTTAGTGAGCTGTATGCAGATCTTTTAATTGACGAAAGTGGGTTGAATATTTCTGCAAAAATTATAATAAAAAGTAGATCAGTTGATAATAATATAATAACTTGAATGATTGTCTTCTATAGTTCTTTTTTATTTCCATATCATTGTCTTTTTCATCTTTTTATTTACATTTGTTTTTTATTACTTGTCATTTTAATAACTCGAATTCTTGAAGCTGTAGGATATTCAAGAATATTTACTTGATTAACTTATATTCATCCGTCTCCATTGCATTATTCTAAAGTCGGCTACCGATCTGTTGGGTTTTAGCTGTTTTACCAATATTTACATCTATCTGATCTCCACTAACCAAATGGCTATCTTAAATCAAGACCGGAGTCAGATATTTTATTCAGGACTCTCTAGTTATAATGTATTATCTATGTTCAGGACTCTGACAACATGTAATCTTCCAAACCTGTTAACTTTCCTCAACTTCTTTTTTTCATCTTATGCTTCAACTACTTCCTATTTTTCTGGTTCTAAGATTTTAATTCGACCATTAATAACGTTAAAATTTGAAGTATCTTGCTTATCCGGTTTTAATCTGAGTAAATGAGTTTTTACAAATTGAATTAATTAGACTGTTTTATTGCGTAATAAAACGTTTTTTGAAAGACATAGAGGATTTATTTCAGACGCAGATCCAGCGTTGGCCGTAGAGCTAAAGGCATTGGCTCTCCAGAAACCGATGAACGATGTAATCGACCGTGGAGACTCCGCTGTTCAGCAGTTATTTTGTGACACAACTGTGTTCATAACGGGTGGTTGTGGGTTTATTGGTAAACAGCTCATTGAAAAGCTTTTAAGGTAAGATTTTTTAATTCTAATTTACAGAAAAAGTGTTTTTTTTTTCTGAAAGGACAACACCCTGCACTAGCGAATAATACTTGAATCGCGGGGAACTTTACAAAAATACAATTTCACGGACACAAGTACTTACACTCAGTCTCAGAACAATCATTTGTGGATCACACAAAGAGTTGTCTTGTGTAGGAATAGAATCCACAACCCTCGGGCGGGAGGTCAGTATCTAAACCATCCGGCCATCCGTGCGTTATATTTAGTGCATGAACTAAGAATTTATTCCCAGCAGCTAAACAATTTAAGTACTGCTACTACAATTTATGAAAGTGCAGCTCTCCCGGTGAACTTGAACCGCATCTGAATCAATAAAATTTGTTTTAATTTGTTAGCTGAAATACATGAGAAAATTAATAATTTTTCGTAAAAGTATTGTTCTAATGTAATGTAGAATAAGGATTTGTCTCCATCTGAAATGTTTCTAACATCCAAACAAAAAGACAAATCCAACAAATTAAAGATCATAAATATCGGGTCAGCCATTCTTGAGTTAGATAAATATGGTGGATTGCAATAAAGACGAAGAATACGAAGAATTTCTGAATAATTTAGAGGAAAATCGAATTTTCGTATCTGTCTTTTTAATTAACAAGTAAACACCTTGCACTAGAGAATAATATCTGTTTTGCAGGCGACTTTCAAACGATCTCATGAACGCAATGTCAAATACTCAAACTCAGAAAAACCATTTGTGGGGACAACACACACACACACACAAAGTATTTTTAAAATTGTCTTGTGTGGAATTAAACCCGCAACACAGACGTCTTAGATCTTATCTAAATTACTCTATAGTCCATCATCCTTTTTAGTAATTCTAAACAAAATCCTATATCTTCAGTACGTCTGATGCTAAAAACATTATTAAGGTATACGTATCGGGAGATACGTTTAAACAATCCTGCCCACAAGGGTTACCAGAAACTGGTGGCCTGACTTTAATAAAACCTTAGCGGAATTACTAAAAATAGTACTTAGTAAAATATGAGGAGTACATGGCGAGATACTATTGAGGAGAACATCAAGCATGTTAATAATTTTTGAATTTAGTTATTCTATAAGCTGTTCGTCTAACAAAATAGGATTAAGATATTTTTATAGCTAACTACTATTTCTTTAAGAAAAATAACCGGTAACTGGAATTATTTGAAGAGACTGTTTGTTCTGAGCAAAAGCTATCCTATTTCCCTAAACAACACTTGTTGCCTATACGTGTTGATGAGGGATTTCATTATTTTGTTTGGAATTGCAAAATGAAGACACATACAGAAAACTACCCTTATTTCTCCGAAATAAAACACATACTCATAAAATGAAAATGTCTGTATGCTACGTATTATAATGTCTTTTACAGAGCCTGTAAAATCAAGAAAATTTACGTGTTGATCAGATCAAAGAAAGGTAAAACTATTCAAGAAAGACTAGCAACCACATTGTCGAGTCCTGTAAGTTACGTTTTATATTTTTTTATACAAGGGTAGTAAACAAACACACAGCCCACATCATAGTAAGCAGTTACCATAGCCTATAGACAGATGACATTTATACCAGGAGAATCAGTCAAACGTTAATAAACCCAGCTATTAGGCCGAGATGAGAAAGGACAAGAGGACACTGTTCCATAATTACTCTCTATTTTAGTTGTAGAGTTACGCTCAATTTTATAATCTTCCTTAAAATTGGTTAACCCTAATTGAAATAGGTGTGTCCGACCAAGTCTATTTTTATTTTCCTTTTATAAATAGTGTTCTCATGCTGTGATAAAATTATTGGTAGCAACAACTTGTTCAATCTCTGAGTAATATAATTCACATTTAGTTTACATGTTCACTATGCTTGAATATTATAGCTAGATACTAAATATAATATTTATTTTTATATATAATATTAACCCCGCAATTTTAACCTTACCTATTCCATATAAATACAGTGCAAAAATTGCATATCCTGGATTACCACCCCAAATGTAGATTCAAATCCTGCTCGTGACTGTTATTTTCAATTTCACATTTTCTCACTTTGTGTCAGTCAAATGCTTAAAAAATATATGCCTATATATAATATGCTATTTTTTCCTAATGTGCCAGATTGCAGGAGCCCCAAACTCTCTCCTTGTCCTCTCCGTATTATACCTATCCTCTCTTCAATCTCATTCCTATACTTTCCTTATTAACTTCCTATGCTCTTTTTAATCTGTTCCATTCTCTCCAACCCCATTCCTTGGAGATAGCGACACTCTTATTATGCTTCTGGTGTCGCTAAAGTCTATAGGCGGTAATCGATTATCACCAGGTCCGTATGCTTGTCATAAATGTGCCTACTTTGATAATTTAAACTTTAATGAAAATCTAATTTATACGAGTAAGGGACAAATGATTGAGAAATTAAAAATCTGCACCGTAACTGATCCACTCAATGGCAATAAATTAATTATCATTACTATTCAATCACGTACTGATAATTTATTTGGCATAAACAATTAGTTAGCATTAATTTAAATACAATTGATATACCTATGTAACTTTATGGTCATCGAACGACGAACGCGCGGGGCAGCGTGCGCGCGCTTACCTGCGCCTGATGCCGCCCTAGCAGAGGCTACGGACGGTGGGGTCAGGGAGTACCCTGCCGTCCGCGGAAGCCTACCGCGAAGGTGCGACGCCCAAGTGCGCGAGGCGTCGCTCAAGAGAGGGTGCCCGAAGGGGCTGCCGCCTGCGGATCGCGGTCGAAACGACGCGGTACTCGTGATCCGCCGTAGCAAGGGCTGGTGGAGGCGCACGGTGGGTTTTTAGTGGGTGAGAGCCCCACACTACCGCGTTGTCTCCCCGGGCAGCAGGGTGTATGGTAGGACATTTTTGCCCACCTAAAAAAAAAAAAGGGTCTGTTGTATGAAGGATGCTTGTTTGGCATCTTTATCACTTGCGAGACATGCAGTGTCATCCGCGTAAGTTGCTGTGACAACATCAGGTGTCTCAGGCAGGTCTGCCATATATATGGAATATAGAACTGGGCCTAATACTGATCCTTGTGGTACCAAAGCATTGATATAATAAAATTGCGATAGCTCTTCTTCAGATTTTACCTGGAAACTTCTTTGATCGAGGTAGGATTTTAGAATCATATAAAAGGAATTTGGCAGAAGCATTTTGAGCTTATATAGTAATCCTTTGTGCCAGACGCGGTCAAATGCTTGTTTAATATCAATAAATACTGCAGAACAGTACTCTTTCTTCTCAAGGGACTGTAGGTAATATTTATTTGTATTCAAAAACGCATATAAATTCCCCAAGTCAGTAGTAGGGTGAAGTCTTGATATATTATACTTGGTAATAGTCTTGTCTAGCCATTATACTCATTTGCATTGTATGCAAATCTGATTTTGTTGACCATGCAAGTAGAATTTAATTTAGCTATTGTATGTTAACTGGTTTGATTTATTTATTTATTTAAGAAAACCAACAGCTATGTAAAAAATAATACATGATGGAATTAACGATACAAAGCCAAAACTTTAAATGTAACGCAGCAGTCGTTTTGTGTTTGTTGGTTTGCTTTACTCGATTCATGCGGTGCCCCTTTTTTGAGCTTTCTTGCTTTTCCAATATGTTTCAAGTAAATTAAAATTGTTTTTTACTCACAGCAAAGCCTGCCGCTAACTCTAACGTGGTTTGCCGTGGATACGATTCCACAATTACTTTTTATTCTTCATTGTCAACTAGGGTCTTCGGCCACCCACGGGGCTTGTTCTGTAAAATTCATCAAAAATTTCCAGAACGAAAACGTTGGTACCAAAAACGTATTGTTTTTTCTTTTACGTTAGTACATAACTAATCCTTCAAGCTATTTCTGCAGCGCTGGTGACACGGTGGAACTCGTATTCCTAAGATTTTTGCTTGAGCCAAGCATGTTGACTGTTTACAATGTTGGCTTAATACTTATAACAAAATTTACGTGCTTGGCTCGTGCTCGATTCGAACTTATATTTTTTCTTTAAGCGACGGCATTACCCCCTATTTTGACCATATTTGCGTCCGGCTTGATCCAGCATAGCTCAATAAGGTGTCAGATAGCAAACATGGCGGATGAAGCTTTATCAGACGAGAATAAAAATACAACGCAATGAAAAAGAGTATCTGATATTTTTATATTATAAATTATTTAATGGACTCAACAATAGCGATAGTATTGCCGAGCCGTTTTCTTTAAAGACAATTTGTCACATATAATACCTATAGTAAATACTAAACTTGATGGTTTTCATTAATCGTAAATATTAGTGTTACGGAGTACGGAAAATTAGTATGTTTATAGTTACTTAATGTGTAATATAACCTAATTTGATGAACTTCATCATCCTTTTTCTCGGAAATCCGGCGAATTAAAGGTATTTTAGTGATTGCACGTACAATTACTTAACATATTCCCTTTTTTTTTTTTTTTTTTTGTTTAGGCGGGAAAAAATGTTCCTAACCGCACACCCTGTCGCTCGGGGCAACGTACAGGGTAGTGTGGGGCCCTCACCCACTAAAGAAACCCGCCGTGTGCCGTCTCTCCGCTTCCATTGACAGGCCACTGGAACTATGTTGCATTCCTTCGGTGGTCCGCCGGCGGCTTACCCTTTTGGGTACCCTCATCTGAGCGACGCATCCGCACACGGAGCGTCACACCTTCGCGGGGGGCCTCGCGGGTGGCGGACGTTCCCCGGTCCATCCACCCGCAGCCCCAGCTAGGGCGGCATTAGGCGCAAATATTCACGCCTGCGCCGCCCCAGTCGCTGGCGGCGGTTCGGGTCTGCGGAAGGATCAGCCTCCCTGGCCCTCTCCGCCGCTTCCTTCCGCGAGATGACCTCCTCGCAGAAGGCAGCGACCGCGGCCCAATTCCTGTCGCTGCCAAGCATCGCTCTGACGACGCTCGGCAGCGAGAGGTCCCCCCCTATTGCCGCGACGAGTTCACGGCGCTGCTCGGCCCAAGCCGGGCACGACTCGAGCGTGTGCTGCGCCGTGTCCTCGTCGCAGCCGCAATGGTGACAGCCCGGAGTCGCTTCCCTCCTTGCGACAATGTGCAGATATCTGCCGAAGCAACCGTGCCCCGACAGCACCTGCACCAGTCGGAAGGTAAGGACTCCGTGCCGTCGCCCTGCCCACTCCTCCAGCACCGGCTGGAGCGCCCCCACGGTCCGAAGACCGGCCCGGGGCGCCTCCAGCCGCGCCCTCCAGTTGGCCATGGCAGCTCGTCGGGCGTCGCCCTGCCACCTCGCCACCTCACGGAGTTGGGGACGCCTGCGCCCCGCCCCCTCTTGCGACGCCCGCCGATACACCTCCGCGAGCCCCTCCGCCTCCAGGTCCCATGGGGGGATTCCGGCCAATGCACAGGCCGTCTCCGTCGACACCGTGCGGTATCCGCGAATGACCCTGGACGCGACAACCCTCTGTGGTCTCCACAGAAGAGCCCTGTTCAGTGCGTCCAGGGACTCCGCCCACACGGGTGTGCCGTACAGCGCCATCGACCAGACCACCCCCGTGTAAAGCCGTCGACACGCATTGTTGGGTCCGCCCATATTCGGCATGAGCCGTGCAAGGGCGGACGCCGCGCCGACGAGCTTCGGGGACAGTTGGCGGAAGTGCTCGCGAAAGCGCCACCGCCCGTCCAGCACCAGGCCCAGATACTTGATCTGGGTCCGAACCTCAATTTGGACCCCGTCCACTGTGATCGAGGCGCCAGCAGGTGGTCGTCGTCGGGGCCCATGGAAAAGTAGGGCCTCCGACTTATCCAGGGCTACCCTAAGCCCCAGCGCCCCGATCCTCCTGACCACCTCCGAGGTCCCTAAGGTCCGTTTGTAGACACAGTAGAAATTTAATTGTTATGTATCATATATGATTCATGGGACAGGGAACCTGTTAAAACACTTTAAGTTAAGGTAAGTTTCATTATTGTACAAAATGATACAATATTAGACTAAAGCCCATAATTTAATGTGCATTCTTCTTTAGGTGATATAAATTTTAATATTAATGATTGAATTTGTCTATATAAATACTTGTAACCAATCTACATACTAATATACTAATCCATATCATTCAAGTCATGACAGGTCTGTATAGTAAGTTTAGCTTGAAATAACTCATGGGCTATCAACACAGTACTCATAATTTATTATATTTTCTGAGTTCTGTGGTTATCATTCGTTTCGTATTTTTGTTGTACTTATATTATTATTTTTTAATAATTAGTGTATATTTATTTTGCGTGCTTTGATGTTAGTGAGCTGTATGCAGATCTTTTAATTGACGAAAGTGGGTTGAATATTTCTGCAAAAATTATAATAAAAAGTAGATCAGTTGATAATAATATAATAACTTGAATGATTGTCTTCTATAGTTCTTTTTTATTTCCATATCATTGTCTTTTTCATCTTTTTATTTACATTTGTTTTTTATTACTTGTCATTTTAATAACTCGAATTCTTGAAGCTGTAGGATATTCAAGAATATTTACTTGATTAACTTATATTCATCCGTCTCCCTTGCATTATTCTAAAGTCGGCTACCGAGCTGTTGGGTTTTAGCTGTTTTACCAATATTTACATCTATCTGATCTCCACTTCCACATCTTAAATCAAGACCGGAGTCAGATATTTTATTCAGGACTCTCTAGTTATAATGTATTATCTATGTTCAGGACTCTGACAACATGTAATCTTCCAAACCTGTTAACTTTCCTCAACTTCTTTTTTTCATCTTATGCTTCAACTACTTCCTATTTTTCTGGTTCTAAGATTTTAATTCGACCATTTATAACGTTAACATTTGAAGTATCTTGCTTAAAATCTTATCCGGTTTTAATTTGAGTAAATGAGTTTTTACAAATTGAATTAATTAGACTGTTTGATTGCGTAATAAAACGTTTTTTAAAAGACATAGAGGATTTATTTCAGACGTAGATCCAGCGTTGGCCGTAGAGCTAAAGGCATTGGCTCTCCAGAAACCGATGAACGATGTAATCGACCGTGGAGACTCCGCTGTTCAGCAGTTATTTTGTGACACAACTGTGTTCATAACGGGTGGTTGTGGGTTTATTGGTAAACAGCTCATTGAAAAGCTTTTAAGGTAAGATTTTTTAAAGCAAAAGTGTTTTTTTTTTCTGAAAGGACAACACCCTGCACTAACGAATAATACTTGAATCGCGGAGGACTTTACAAAAATACAATTTCACGGACACAAGTACGTACACCCAGACTCAGAACAATCATTTGTGGATCACACAAAGAGTTGTCTTGTGTAGGAATAGAATCCACAACCCTCGGGCGGGAGGTCAGTATCTAAACCATCCGGCCATCCGTGCGTTATATTTAGTGCATGAACTAAGAATTTATTCCCAGCAGCTAAACAATTTAAGTACTGCTGCTACAATTTATGAAAGTGCAGCTATCCCGGTGAACTTGAACCGCATCTGAATCAATAAAATTTGTTTTAATTTGTTAGCTGAAATACATGAGAAAATTAATAATTTTTCGTAAAAGTATTGTTCTAATGTAATGTAGAATAAGGATTTGTCTCCGTCTGAAATGTTTCTAACATCCAAACAAAAAGACAAATCCAACAAATTAAAGATCATAAATATCGGGTCAGCCATTCTTGAGTTAGATAAATATGGTGGATTGCAATAAAGACGAAGAATGCGAAGAATTTCTGAATAAATTAGAGGAAAATCGAATTTTTGTATCTTTCTTTTTAATTAACAAGTAAACACCTTGCACTAGAGAATAATGTCTGTTTTGCAGGCGACTTTCAAACGATCTCATGAACGCAATGTATACTCAAACTCAGAAAAACCATTTGTGGGGACAACACACACACACACACACACACAAAGTATTTTTAAAATTGTCTTGTGTGGAATTAAACCCGCAACACAGACGTCTTAGATCTTATCTAAATTACTCTATAGTCCATCATCCTTTTTAGTAATTTTAAACAAAATCCTAAATCTTATAACAGTACGTCTGACGCTAAAAACATTATTAAGGTATACGTATCGGGAGATACGTTTAAACAATCCTGCCCACAAGGGTTACCAGAAACTGGTGGCCTGACATTAATAAGCCCTCAGCGCAATTACTAAAAATAGTACTTAGTAAAATATGAGGAGTACATGGCGAGATACTATTGAAGAGAACATCCTGCATGTTAATAATTTTTGAATTTAGTTATTCTATAAGCTGTTCGTCTAACAAAATAAGATTAAGATATTTTTATAGCTAACCACCATTTCTTTAAGAAAAATAACCGGTAACTGGAATTATTTGAAGAGACTGTTTGTTTTGAGCAAAAAACTACCCTATTTCCCTAAACAACACTTGTTGCCTATACGTGTTGATGAGGGATTTCATTATTTTGTTTGGAATTACAAAATGAAGACACATACAGAAAACTACCCTTATTTCTCCGAACTAAAACACATACTCATAAACACAAAGTGAAAAATGTGAAATCGAAAATAACAGTCAGGAGCAGGATTTGAACCTGCATCTTCTGGATACCGTCCAGATGCTTTACCAATTCAGCCATCCTGACAATTGCTCCTGACTGCTTATTTCGATAACACATCATACTTAACGTCTTTGGGTGACGCCGATAGTGCTAAGCATGTCAAATGCTAAAAAAAATATATATAAAAATATCTAAATACATACTCATAAAATGAAAATGTCTGTATTCTACGTATTATAATGTCTTTTACAGAGCCTGTAAAATCAAGAAAATTTACGTGTTGATCAGATCAAAGAAAGGTAAAACTATTCAAGAAAGACTAGCAACCACATTGTCGAGTCCTGTAAGTTACGTTTTATATTTTTTTATGCAAGGGTAGTAAACAAACACACAGCCCACATCATAGTAAGCAGTTACCATAGCCTATAGACAGATGATAGTAATACCAGGAGAATCAGTCAATCGTTAATAAACCCAGCTATTAGGCCGAGATGAGAAGGGACAAGAGGACACTGTTCCATAATTACTCTCTATTTTAGTTGTAGAGTTACGCTCAATTTTATAATCTTCCTTAAAATTGGTTAACCCTAATTGAAATAGGTGTGTCCGACCAAGTCTATTTTTATTTTCCTTTTATAAATAGTGTTCTCATGCTGTGATAAAATTATTGATAGCAACAACATGTTCAATCTCTGAGTAATATAATTCACATTTAGTTTACATGTTCACTACGCTTGAATATTATAGCTAGATACTAAATATAATATTTATTTTTATATATAATATTAACCCCGCAATTTCAACCTTACCTATTCCATATAAATACAGTGCAAAAATTACATATCCTGGATTACCGCCCCAAATGTAGATTCAAATCCTGCTCGTGACTGTTATTTTCAATTTCACATTTTCTCACTTTGTGTCAGTCAAATGCTTAAAAAATATATACCTTCATATAATATGCTATTTTTCCCTAATGCCGGATTGCAGGAGCCCCAAACTCTCTCCTTGTCCTCTCTGTATTATACCTATCCTCTCTTCAATCTCATTCCTATACTTTCCTTAATAACTTCCTATGCTCTTCTTAATCTGTTCCATTCTCTCCAACCCCATTCCTTGGAGATAGCGACACTCTTATCATGCTTCTGGTGTCGCTAAAGTCTATAGGCTACGGTAATCGATTATCTACCAGGTCCGTATGCTTGTCATAAATGTGCCTACTTTGATAATTTAAACTTTAATGAAAATCTAATTTATACGAGTAAGGGACAAATGATTGAGAAATTAAAAATCTGCACGGTAACTGATCCACTCAATGGCAATAAATTAATTATCATTACTATTCAATCACGTACTGATAATTTATTTGGCATAAACAATTAGTTAGCATTAATTTAAATACAATTGATATTTATGTAACTGTATGGTCATCGAACGATGCATAATGTATTAGAGAGTATATCTACAAAATATATTTTTTGCAAGTAATGCTTTATTATATTTATACGCCGTCCAAAGAGTACAGTAATAAAACGGGAACGGGAACCGGTCAACTATTTATTTTAATTTTGACATACTTAAGCGTACTAAAGAAGATCCGTGTTTATTGACAGTTGCTTTCGATCAGCAGCTTGTAGTTGATCCTAATAGTTGATCGAAGGTAAAAACTGCAATACTTCAAGGACAGTATTTTTTCATCGTAACAATGAAGCGATGTACTACTTTGACTCGATACTTATCGTTTTTTTTTTTATTGCCTGTAATGGCAGACGAGTCACGGCTCATCTGATGGTAAATAGTAACCGTCGCTCATGGACTCAACTATACTAAAAGTATTGTCAAGCCGCGGCTCACTATTTAATTTCATCAATATGAAATGAAAGAATAAACGGCTATCTCCTGCTACAGTCAAAATGAAGCGATGTGCTTCATGGCCGGTCACACTGGAGATGGTGGTACCAGTCAAGCAATGGGTGATAATTGCTTACTTCCCTTAATCTCCTCGTACGACACCCGTGGGAAAGAATGGGCTGGTGACACTTATATTCTTAGTCCGTCACCACACGGAATCGTTGGTTCCAATACAACAAAGATTATTCAAATAAATCTTCTATTCATGAAAAATTATTCATGTGGCAGTGTAAGCTCTCTTATATGATCTTCTTGGTCACAAAAAACTCTATTTAAGGTAGATTTTAGTTTAGTTGATTTGCTTTACTTTTTTTTATTATGAGACAGCTATCCCCTCAACAAACAGATAGAATCAGAATCCCAGGTTTGCAATAGGGGGCAGCATCGCGTAGGCGAAAGCGGCGCGCCGCGCGCGCAATCGCAAAAAATTTTGGCGCTAAAAAAATATTTCCTACTCCTTCACTTTCAATGCTATCTACTCTTCATACAGATACAGTCTGTTCATTCTATAATCTGTGTATGATTTTTGCCTACGCCGATATATACTGTATCAACGAGAAATAATTCCTAAACGTAAACGTCAACCAGTTGCGACAATGGACTCGAACTGTGCGGTAATAAAGTCGAGTTTTCCACGGAAAAGTGAAATAAAATTAAAATTTTTGGAAAATTTTCGATTTATAACGTCAGTGTTATTATAATAATTAGTGTATAGTGTTTTTAAGTGTTTTAGTGCATAAAATAGTTATTATACTTGACAATAAACATGGATTTTTTAACAGTGGGTAAGTTGTTTTTTTTTAATGATTTTTTTCATAAAAAGTGTCCACCCGTTACGGCGCGTGGCCTCGCGCGGCCTAGCGTGGCCTTGGGCACTGTATCGTTTGGCACGCGTAAGACTCCCCGGAGTCTAACGCGATTCAATCGGACTATAAAACAATACAAAACATTGAGCAAAAATAATATATTTATGTGTATTGAATGAAAGTACTTGACAAATATAGTATATTGTTATAGGAAATCGAATCAGTAACGCATTAGAACATGTCACATCAGTGCTCGAGCTCTCAAAAGAAAGATAAGTAGTTGGACAGGCTGTAAATAATACACACTATCCAGATTTGGATAACTGATCACTTAAATAGCTCATAGACTAGATTAACACATTGAATAGTAAAAATAATAGCATTTTAGGTTAAACCAATTCAAAATAACGGTATTAAATTCTATTGCAGGTTTATGATGCTTTACGAAAAAAACAACCATACTTTGCTGATCGTGTCGTGCCATTAGAAGGAGAGATCAGCGATTTAGCAGTTGGTCTCAGTGAGGCTGACAGGAAGCTTCTTATTGAAGAGGTAGAATTTATTCTTACAACTAGACCGTTAGGTAAAGAAATAAGAATAAGAAGCTACTACCTTCGATTACTTAAGATGTAAATTTGAGATGACTTGAAAACGTTACTCCCGACGCAGGATTTATTGATTTTAAATACAACAACTGCAGACAACACACTGCAGTTTAGAATAAATTTGATGATGACCGATTAAGTAGATACGGCATGCATATGCAAATGCACATTTAAATTGGTCGTTAAAGCTATCTATATAGTGTCTGTCAATACATCATTATTATATATTATGATTTAAATAGATCCTTACTAGAGCATCTGAGATATGTTGGTCACGTGCGATCTCTATGGTGATTGATCTCGCCAACTTCAAGAAAAGGGATAGGTAGGATAGTAAGGAGACGATAAGGAAGGGGTTTAGGCCTCCAGCGCTCTCATTCAACGTACAATACACATTTGTAGTACTATCTACTGTTGTTTTACGTAAATTTTCTTTGATTATGCCCCATTCAAGCATGCCCAATCGTGCTGGGCCAATCAAGGCTTTAGGACTAGACTATTTTTTATTAAACTCGTAGGTAAATGTAATATTCCATGCGGCTGCGACAGTGCGTTTTGATGAATCGATCCGCAAAGCCACACTGACTAACGTGAGAGGCACCAGGGAGATACTTCAACTAGCCAGAGAATGTAGAAATCTGATGTGAGTATTGCATTGTAGATATTATCAGCAACTGTTTCTCTCTGAAATAGTCTTAGCTTTGTTGACTTTTATTTGATAATTATTAGATAATTGTCTTCGTACTTTTATTTTTTATTTTTTTTATTATTTATTTAGTTTCGGGACTTTTATTGAACATGATATACCAGTCCCATCTTCTCTTAACTAATAACAATCTTAACCTAAGTCTTGGTACTTGTTAAGTTATTTGATAATTGGTCCTTAAAAGTATCTCATCTAACTGTAACTGAAGTGCGTTTGTAAACTATGTACCCAATTACTTCCAATGTTAGAAATATATCACAATACGAAAATTACTTCCAATATCTCCAAATAAAGGGATAGAAGGAAAGGATATTAAGGTTAAAGGTAATAGAAAAGGGATAGGGAAGGAGCTTCGGTCTCTGGTGCTGTCACTCGCCATACGCTATAAGCAACGGTAATCACCATCAGGTTGGCCATAAGCTTGTTTGCCACTAGATTAGTAAAAAAATATTTCTATAACAACAAACAAGGCATTAATTAAGACATTACCTATAGCAGTAGGTGATAGATAAGTCTAAATCACTTATTTCGTTTTTGCAGTAAATTTGTCCACATTTCAACAGCGTTCACTCATGCTACCAGAGAACTCATAAACAAAGATGTCATGGAAAAGTTTTACAAATGCCCTGTTGATCCCCATGTGCTGATTAGTTTGGCAGAAGAGGTAGATGAAAAGAGACTGGATAGTATTACTTTGGGGTGAGTTAACAGTAATTTCTGCTAGAAGTGTTAGAATTTATCTTGCACTATACCTGAATTTTCTCAAATTCATTTCATATACCTATAATATGTTTGGACATTACCCGTGACTTTGCTTGCGTCATAGTGTTGTCAATGAAAGATACATTTTGAATAAGATTTGCCTGAATTCTTACTTATTGGTCACCTGCAAGTATCATAGAAACCCATATTATGTAAATAAGGCTTTTGGGCTGTGTTTGTTTGTGGGCTTTTATATATTAATAATGATATTAATATATAAATATCCCGAAGATTTTTGTGTTACAAAATTTTGAGGATTCATGAGAAATATTGTTTCTGATTACTACTCTGCCACCTTCTTAGAAAACAAAATAAGACCTCGATTTTGACTCTTAGTTTTGGTTCATTAGCAATAAATAAATTTATGAAATAACCAAACTTTTTACATTCCTTGCAGTTTAATTGATGGGTGGCCAAATACTTACACATTCACAAAGGCAATAGCTGAAGAATTGGTGCGGACTACTGCTGGAGATCTGCCAGTCTGCGTCGTGAGACCTCCTATTGGTAAGTAGTTGATGAAAACAACATATTTGTCATATATTATCATAATTATGTTGAGATTTATATATATTTTTTAAGCATTTGACATGCTTAGCCGACAACTAAACACAAAATCTAAAGATTAAAAATAACAGTCACCAGCAAGATTTGAACCGGCATTTCCTGGAAAATCATCGCATATGCTTTGCTAATTCAGCCATCATGACTATTGCTCGATTATGTTTATTGATGATGATTGTATCGTCTTGGTCGTTTGGTACAGTTAAAACTGGCATCTCAACATATTTAATTTTTATAATTGTGTAGTTGGAAAACTGAGTGGCCTTTTGCAAATAAATTTTAGAACAGCTCTGTTCCTGACGTCTCATCGTGCCCGGCACGGCGTCTTGCTTCAATCCAGTTTGAAAACGTTCGCCAGCGCCTCCTAGCTACGGCGCTCAATAGACCAAGTGTCTATCTCACTCGCTGTTACCGCGTACGCAACGGATATCTTCACTTTAATAGCATCTATAAAATATAGTACTAATTAATATCGGAGTTTCAATAAAGTCAAAACCCCCAGTATCTCCTTGGAGTTTGGCATTCAAACAGCTCTTTGTACACGTTCCAAGAGCAGTAAGATGGTTTTGGCTGCCCCACCCCAAAATGTTATGGAATATGATAATAATGATTGTCTCAGTGCATAATATGCCGTTAAAAGAGTATTCATGTTAGCAAAATTACGGAGCGATTTAAATACATAAATATGAGTTTTGTTATTCGGTTAACCAGATTGCTTATATGACATTGCCATTTTAAGGATTGATCTATATTGATCCCGAGGTATTTAACTTCAGTAGCACGGTTTACTGGAATACAGTCACAATAAGGATAAGGACCCCGATTCTCGTTTTGTAGAGATAATGTCTAATTAGAGATAATCTCTAATTTTAAAATCTCTACGGAAAATGTCGCCAAAATGTCTACAGTATCATAAAACTGTATTCTCGGTCACAATAGAGATTCTTGTCTTCGACTTTTCTATAGACATATAAAAATGACGTTCCGTTTTCTCAATTATTTTATAAAAGTATCGATTGTGTTGGGAAAAATATCGATGAAGCGATAAAAATGTTTTAAAATATGTTTTAGGTGTTTCTATATACATATACCACCGAAGGAATGTAACATAAATCCAGTGGCCCGCCAGTAACGGCGGAAAGATGGCACACGGCGGGTTTCTTTAGTAGGTGAGGGCCCCACACTACCCTGTTCGTTGCCCCGAACGACGGGGCGTGCGGTTAGGAACATTTTTCCCGCCTTAAAAAAAAGAAAGAAGGTTTTTATATATGTAGCGTCAATTTAAATTCTATTCATTACTGCACAGTTAGATCTCCTAGTGAAATATTAATATATGTATTATAGTATAACAAAAAATTGTAGAAAGACTACTTGCATTATACGAAATGTTTTACCAAAACAAAACAAAAGTAAAAATCCTACAATACAGTATTATATTTATCAGTGTCGTTTGTTTGTTAATTTGTGTTTCTAAGTATAGAATAATTAAAAAATGCAGGGTCGTGTCCTATACCACCGAAGGAATGTAACATAGTTCCAGTGGCCCACCAATAAAGGCGGAGAGACGGCACACGGCGGGTTTCTTAAGTGGGTGCAGGCCCTTCACTACCCTTGGTTGTTGCCCCGAACGGCGGGGTGTGCGGTTAGGAACATTTTTTCCCGGCTTAACAAAAATATGTCCTATGACATAAGACTGGTTCCACTATGTCTATTAGTTCATCCGTCAGTTCCTTCGATAGGCGAAAGTTTTTTTGGAACGCTGCATCACTTAACTCCATAGCGTTATAACGCCACAGGCCTTGCCGACGTGGAATACCTAGTGCCGCATATTCTGTAGCCTCCACCAGATTATTAATAAATGCGATAATTAGCTAATCACCCATTTTCTTGACTTCCACTTGATATCAAGGATTGGGATGGAACAAAATTTAAGTTTACAAGACGTTTCACAACCACAAGTCCACAACTATTCACAACAAAAACAAAGTGACGTTCGAATTATCATTCGACTTTGCATTCGACACATGATGTCGATTGCTATAGACTACTCGTTGCATGTCGTGCGCTGAGTGGTAGACATATCTCTAACGTGACATTCCGAGAATACGAAAATTGGTTTTTACTCGACATTCGCCATTTTTTTCGACATATGTCGAGTTCGAGATAAAAGTCTAATGCACGAGAATCGGGGTCAAGGATTTGCATAACTATGAGCTCTGATATAGAAGGTGTCCTTAGGTGGAAGAAAAGATTTGTTGTGAGCGCAGGTTATATAGTTTGTGTTTGTAAAATGTTGTGTCAAACGATTGTAGGTCCAGGTCATAACCTCTGTGACAGCAATATCAGCAAGTATTTTAAAACACTATCCCAGGTTTTCAAATGTATAAAAAGAGCATTATCGTCAGCGTATGCGAAAAGTTTACAATTCGAGCGTGACCTCTAACTTACCAAGGTCATTTATATAAATTATAAACAAAGTTGGCCGTGTGGGACCGGCTTTAGAATTGTCCCAACCCTCTCTACCCACGGGAGTCGTAAGAGCCGACAGAGAGAATACCGGGGGAGTGGGCAGCAGCACTCTCTCGAGTATTAACAACATCCACTGCGATAGCCAACCCGCCTGCCAAGCGTGGCAATTACGGCATTATCCCCCATGACACGACCGCTCATTGTGGCGTTCTCTTGGGGAGGCCTATGTCCAGCAGTGGACGTTGAAAGGCTGATGGATGGATGGATGGAAACAAAGTGGGACCTAGAATACTCCCCTGTGGGACTCCATAATCCAAGACCTCCTCCATGCTGATATGGTTGCCAATTTTAACTGCTTGCCTTTTGTTGGACAAATAATCAATAAACAAACTAAGTAAGGCCTCTTATACCAAACCGTTCCAATTTTGTAATAAGAATAGGAATGGAGACGGTATCGAACGCCTTGAAAAGGTACAAAAATATACCGAGGCATTTCTCTTTTTTATCTAAACTTTCAACTATGCAGTTAGTCAGTGTTAATAAAATAATAAATAATAATAATAATCATTTCCAAGATCTCAGACATGGCTGTGAGAACTGATATAGGTCTGTAATTATTAATTATGTTTTTATCACCACCCTTACAAATTGGGTGTACTATATTTGCTAACTGCCTCGGTGGTGTGGCGGTAGTGTATGCTACTGCTAATCATGCGGTCTCGGGTTCGATCCCCGGGTCGGGCAATGTTATTTAGCTTTTTCCTAAAAAGAAAAATTCTCAGTAGCAGCCCGGAGTTTGGAAATGTGCCCGGTAGACGTCAATAGGCTCGCCCTCTATTACGTGGGACTCAAACATAGCTGGCGAGTCGTGGGTGTGTAATACACCTCTGCCTACCCCTTCGGAGAATACAGGCGTGATTCTATGTTTTTTGTTTTATAGTATTGCTTTCTTAAAGTTATTAGGGAACAGACCGGTGGAAAAACAAATCTTACAAATATGCAAAATAAGCGGTTCGAATACATCAGAAGAGTTTTGTACTTACGAAGCTCCATGATTAAGAGATTCAATTCCAGAACCATGAACCCCCAACAAAATGAAAGAATCCCGTTGGGTGTCGTTACCTGATAATAGAGTACTAGGTGGACTACTAGAGGAGGTGGACTTGTAGAGAATAATTACACTCAGCTCTTTGACGAACTATGCCTGCCAGTTCGCTTTCTACACTGGTAAAGAAATTGTTAACTGAATTGACAGATGATATGGGCCTATCTTTAACTTTTAAAAATGTGTTAGCCGGCAATTAAAAAAATTCAATTTTAGTATTTGTTATTGTTTTGATAGCAGCCTAAATTGCACGTGGACTATGTTTTGCGTTATGTTCATAATTGCTTTTGACATTTTAAGTAGCTTATTAATAAAGTGTCTATACCTGTGGGTCTAGCCAAGTTGCATTCTATGATCACTAACGCAAATAGAAAACTATTTAAATGTATTGGAATTTGACATCTTTAACCATAGATAAAGAACCTATATTCATCTAAGTCTTTAACAATATCTATAACGCTAAGTCACGTGACTTAACGTTAGAGATGTCAAATTTCCATACATTTTAATAGTTTTATATTAGCGTTAGCGATCATATAGAATGCAACTTGGCAAGGCCCATATATGTAATTTTTTAAGGTAATGTTATTCGGATCTCTCTTTTAGATTTAAAAATTTCACACTTTGTGTATTGCAAGTGTAACTTAATTTTTAGTGGTCCCATCATACTATGAACCATCTCCAGGCTGGTTAGACCATGGAACATTACTGGGGCCAAGTGGGGTAAGTTAACAACTTTCAGCTCACTACACAACTTTTTATTCATTTACTGTAAAGCGAATTTATACTTATATATATTAATAAAATGAAACGCAATTAATTTTTGTTTACTATGACATTCATCCGATTTACTGCATTCTGTTTATTCAATGTTTGTTTCTTCGTGATGCATACAGGTATATTATTCTCTAGAGCAGGGTATTCTAACCATAATAACAACTAGTAAACACTATCAACAGTTACTTACCTTTTTTCCTCTATTTGTAGATATATTTGGGAGCAGGCCTTGGTATAATTCATGTACTTAAAGTTGATGTCAACGTCCACTTAGCCATGGCTCCAGTAGACCTCGTAAATAACACCATAATTGCTTCTGTATGGGACTCAACTGAACGGAAGAAAAATGGAGATATGAATATCCCCATATATACTATATCACAAAAGCGCTTTATGCAGTGGAGTAAGTATAAGGATTTTTATGAGTAAACTGATGATGGTAAAAGTGAATCTTAAGAGTATTACTCCAACTTTTCCAGTCATATAGATGACACTTGGTTAAAAACTACCAACTAGCAAACATCGTTATTTTGTTACTCTTTGGGGAACAGTGGGGCCACAGCGGCCAACCCCTGTAGCATAAGGGCGAAGCCGTCACGCCACAATTATTTAGGACCTACCTAGGGGTCTTAAGAAATTAAATAGGAAAACAGATTGAAACAAATTTTAATAAATAACAACCAAGTTTAACTAAAGTTATTAATGTCTTTACCTTGAGATTTTATACACATCAACACTTAGATACCTCATAAGACGTTCTTGTACGAAGGTTCACTTTTTTAGTATTCCATATAATCCCTTCCGTCCTGGAAGGCCAGACCCGGTCTTAGGACCAGACCTTGAGGTCCAACAGTAATAAGTCGTTGAGATCACACCTGAAATATCTTGAAATATCTTTCAGTGAAGAATCAAACTTCAAGACAATTTTCAGAATAGTTATGACAACTTTTCAAGAAACTTTAAGACAATTCTGAGCTTTGACAGCTATCTTAATAGGACCACGTCCGAGTCCAGTATCTAGAGTTGTTTACAGGACCATGCCCGAGTCTAGAATGCCTCAGAATGCCTCCGGAACTTCTATGTTCCAGTATATATAGCTTTTTCTTCAAACGACTGTTCGAGGTTCAGACTTTTGAATTTTAAAATAAATGTTTCTTTTCTTCTAGGCCTATCATTTGTAATCTATTTAGAGAAAAGAAGGATTTAGGTAATATTAGAAAAGAGGATTTAGATAATATTACACCCCGTCCTAAATCGTAAACCTGATTGGGTGTCTGTGGTTACGTCTCGCGGGCATACAGGAACGAGGGTCTTGGTTTAATCGCCCGGACCGCGAGGAAGACAACTTCTATAAAAAATTACCCCGAATCTCAAGTTCTGGCGCGCGGCGAGGAGATACATGGCTGATAGGTAGTTCCATCTCGAGTGCGCCCTCAGCCAGGGTACCTGCGGACCCCCTGTGTTGGGTTACAAATGTACGCTTGCCCGGGTATTGGGAGCTCTGCCCCGGTTGGACCTCTTTTCTCCCACACTCGTGGGAATCGTATGGATATTCATAATTTAAATAAAACTTCGACGGAGTCGGGTAATACACCTGACGTCTCAGCCGTAAGGGATCCGGCTCTAAATACGGCCCCCACATCATCAGCAACATCATTGGTCGCACAACAACTACCATTGCGTGATGCCAAAGGAAAGTTTCGGTACCGCAAGGGACGTAGAAAGAAAAAGGAGGGAGCTTCGGCGACGGATAGCTCGGCTGCTAATTCAGCTTCCGAGGTGTCCGCCGCTGAAGAAGGTGATGGTGCCTTAAGCAGGGCAAACGGTAGAAGGACGGGTAGCTCGACGTCCTTGGCTGCTATGGACATCAGTGCAGGGTAGATGAAGGATACATTAAACACAAAGTGAAAAATGTGAAATTGAAAATAACAGTCATGAGCAGGATTTTCGATTTCATTTTTTGACAGAGATTTTTTTATTTTATGACGGAGGCCAAAATTTCATCGCGAATTCTTTTACTCTTTAATTTTATAATTATTGAACGTGAACGGCTTCTCGGTGTATCAAGTTTCTTGACACAAGTTGCTGTTAGAATATCATCAGCATGGATATCACATGACAGAATTTTTGGTAGCTGTATTATTGTACTTCTAGATTTGCTGAATAATTTTCAAGTACTCCGTGTATTTCCAAATTATCCTGACGTGAGTACTGTTCAAGAAAATTTAGACGTACAAATAAATCTGATACACTAGTTTCCAATTCATTGTTCTCCTGTTTTAACTTAGTGATTATCTCCTTGTTAATTTCAAGCTCAACCCGCAACCCGCCCTGTCTCTGCTCCAACTCCGCCACCAGTGCCTTTAAGCAGCGGTTAGCTACGTCGAGGCGCTGATTCTGCGCCTCCAGACGAGCGTTCTGAGCCTCGAGGCGCTTGTTTTGCTTATTCAGAAAATCTAGAAGTACAATAATACAACTAGCAAAAATTCTGTCATGTGAAGATGGTACCACAGACACCCGATCAGGTTTACGATTTGGGCACTGTGGCCCCGCTATCCCCCCTCTCCAGAGCCCGGGGAGCCAGTCTATCCGCCGTACCCTCTGCTGAGTCAGAGGTACACGCAGAGACCCGTCCTGTTCGAAATTTTAGCCACCGGCGACTGCCGACGTTGCCCGGGGTGCACCACTAGGAGGTAAACCGGCAACACACCCCATACACCCCATACATACATCGTATTGTTGCAACCCTACTCTGTTTACTAAATGGCTGACCAACTCACTCTCCCTCCTGACTTTAGATTTCATGTTAGAACTAACCGGCAACCGGGTACCCCAGTCAGTCTCCCGTCATGATCCATCCCAAGCACAAATTTCTATCATACGTCATCTTAGACACGCCAGACTTTCTAATAATTTTACAGTTAATTTTGGGTAGATTAAAGAAAGTGTTAATTTCCAGATACCAAAATTGTATTTTTTAAAACACTAAGGGAGGCTAGCGTAACAGTATGCCTGTCTTTAGTAGAGAAGCGTACCATGCGGTAAAAAATATGAATAGTAGATGCTAATCAATGAACACAAAAATGTGAAATCGAAAATAACAGTCATGAGAAAGATTGAACTGCATCTCCTGGCAAACTATGACAATAATTGTTCTAGACTGCGAATTTCGATAAAATATTCCTTCTTAATTTATAAGTAATTATTAATTAATGCAAACTTTAAACTTCTCCAGGTTTCATAACCCGATGTATAAGGAATAATTATTTGGATTTAGTAACTTCTAAGGCCATTTGGTTTTGTGGAAGTTTGGAAACAAAACATAGGTATTTGTATATAGTATTATCCATGTTCTTGCACTATATACCCGCACTTTTTCTGGATGCCATTTGCAATATTCTTCAAAAAAAGCCGGAAGAGATCACCTCGTGAGTATTTTGTTATATTTAAAGTTAGTGAAAACTTCTATAGGCGCACTATGCATTCTTTTTGAGTAATAAACGAAAGTAAACTGACACGATCAAGTTGGTGACGCCAAATTGGGCTAATTTGGCTTCACTTGATACCAAGCGCGCTCGAGTCAGTGATCAAACCGATTAGCTCATGAAAAGAGGAAAAGATGCAAGTTCGAATCCTGCTTGAAGAAAATATCTCGTTTTCCATTTTGACAAAAAGAAGATGGCTAAACAACTGTCCTAAGCATATAAAGAAATTGCAGTCTAGCTTGTCAAATTTAAATATTAATAATTGATGAATTATTAGGGTTTTCGACCGGCTTCAAAAAGGAGGAAGTTCTCAACTCGGCTGTATGTTTTTTTTATGTTTGTTACGTAATTATTTCACCAATTATGAATTGAGTTCAATGATTCTTTTTATCTTGGTAGGTTTTACTTCAGAGGTGGTCCCATTTAAATTATAAAAATCGGTCGAGCGATTTTCAACAAAAATCTAAATACATGTATTACATATCTATCGACGAATTTTTTTGGTTTACTTCGAAACCTCTCTGGGTCATTGGAGCAGTGTGTATAATTAGGCATACCCATATTATATATTTCTTCACGGTCTTCGGAAGACTCTTGCTGTGTTCTATTTCTTTATCTACTGCGCTTTAGGCGCTCACCTTTGTCATTTTCAAACACCTGAGCTCGACGCTTTCTCATACGAGATGCACTACAAGAAGGGCCTCCCCATCATGTAACACCTATTCTAACCTACGCACCTACAGACACCTAGGTACTAAAAACAAAAAAATAACTGGTTTTTACATACGATTTCCGTGCTAGACACCTACTGATACCTACTGAAATGTTTAAAGTCGATGCCTAGTCCAAAAATAACAAAAACAATACTTGTTTACTTAGTATAAAACAAAGTTACTCCTCTGTCTATAAGCTTAGATCTTTTAAACTACGCAACAGATTTTAATGCAGCTTGTAGCAAAAGATTGAGTTATTCAAGGGGAAGGTTTATATATGTAGTATACATGGATATTATAGTAGAGAAAAGCCGAGAAATTCAAAGATTTGTAATATGATGTAGCAATAGACATATTTTTGTACGATTACATTGCAAACGCTGACTAAACCTTACGAGATAGATAAAATTAATATAGGTACTACGGATTTTTTTTATTAAATTGGTAAAATAAAATAAAAAGGCTTTATAGTGCGACGCTTCAGGACGTTGTATAAATAAGTAGAAAGTTTAAGTAAGTAATTACTGTAGTACGAACTAAGATAATTTAAGTTAAGTTTAATTTAAATTGAAATCTCAACTGTCTTTACAAAAATAAAAACACACATACTTGATTCTGAATTACACTGCGTACAAAGCAAAGCGAGCAAAAGCTAACATACTCATATAATAACAAAAACAAAAGGTAGGTATATAATTATATTTATAATAACATTAACATAATTTTTGGCAAAGAAGAATCGACATCTGTGACCGTGGTCGTGGTGGACATTTATCAGATATCATTTTTCATTCATAATTTGCCAGACATTACTTTTTCTAATACAATAAAAATTTGAATGATTGTCATCTAAATTTATTGTTTTATTTTGATTTACAAAACAAAGTTTTTATTGAAAAACACTGTACTAATAATTAGCTATTCAGCATTATATATTACAATATTTATTTTTTGCTAGGACAATCGCCCACACTTTATTTAGCCATGTCCTTTGTTCTAGTTAATTATCTGAGCATGTCAAATGCTAAAAATCACAAGAAAAATATTTTAGTTATCATTTTATTTTTATAAGCAATTGAAATTTTCATGTCTGAATAGTCACAAAGTTACGCTGAAATAACACTTATTACAATAATAACATTAACTACTTAATTTTTCTTTTTTTCAGATTTGTTGAGCTGTACAAAAAACTTGACAAACTATGGAAGGTCTACGATTACTTTTCGGAGAACGAATGGAACTTCCGCGATGATAACGTCCAGGCTATGGTCAAAAGAATGAGTTCGGTTGATCAAACGATATTCAATTGTGATTTCCAGACTATAGACATGCAAGAATACGTAAAGATATGGGGCATTGGACTTAGAAGATTTATCATTAAAGATAATTTGATAGACACTGTGAGAGGAAGGAGAAAACAGAAAATATTCGCAGTGTTGACTGCTATAGTATTTTGTGCTTATGCGTATGTCCTGTGGTGGATTTTCAATGCCGTATTTAAATTCATTGCAAATGCCTACCATCATTTTATTCTATGAAGTTTTGTTGGTGTAGCTATATATTTATTACTTATAAAAATAAAACATTTTGATTGTACATAAAGCTTATCCGCAATTATGTGTTCCTTTTTTATGTAACCAATAATTTATAGCTGTATTAAAATAACATGGATATTAAAATTTTATACTTAAATTATTTTTTCAAAATCAACATGACGTATTTGATTGAATAATCATTTAATAGGAAATTATATCTGTAATTATCAAATTATTTTAAATATTATTGTAATTTTTATTTAAGTGAGATTATACAATCGTAATCTTAACCTAACCTATTTAATTAATGGCGGGCTTCGTGGCATAGTCAATAGTGTAACCGACTTCCGTGCTCGAGGTCTTGGGTTCGATTCCCACACAGGACAATAATTTGTGTGATGAACACAGGTATTTGTACTACGTCTGGGTGTTTTCTGGCCGTGTGGGGCCGGATTTAGAACTGTCCCACCCTTCTCTACCCACGGGGGTCGTAAGAGCCGACTGAGGAATACCGGAGGAGTGGGCAGCAGCACTCCCTCGAGTATTAACAACATCCACTGCGATCGCAAATCCGCCTGCCAAGCGTGGCGATTACGGCATTATCCCCAATGACAGGACCGCTCGTTGTGGCGTTCTCTTGGGGAGGCCTATGTCCAGCAGTGGACGTTGAAAGGCTAGTGGATGGATGGATGATATCGTGGCGAGTAGCCACTAAAGTGATCTAGTAAAAACATGCGTTCAAACGAAGCACCAAACAAAAGATCATACGATCAATGACGTCACAGGTACAGCCGGTTATAATATTATTGTATTCTCTGAATTGGATCACTCCCATTCCTCTTAAACGTTTAGTTGACCTACATGGATTTTTAGTCGACCTATTAAGACTTCTCTGATTCAAGTTGTATCGGCTTCATGTTCATTAATGAACTTAAGTGGTGATTAATTTAAATTCTTTTATTGTTGTTGGGATCACTACCCAACGTTGACTAAAGTCACTATTTGGTCACTATATGCAGGGCACCTTTTTTTTCTGCTAGCACTGTGGAAATTCATTTACGCATCGCCCCCGCCAGTGACAGATGGAGGAGTATGTGGGACTCGCCGGGCGTCCAGATCTTAGTTGCGCCCGGAATACTCACACAAACCACAGCGGCCCCTTCCACGCCTATTAGCAGGGCGCCGGAGGGTCGTCTTTGACATTTTACTCCAATGCTCCAGATGGCACACTGGCAACGCCCTGTCGTCATTGAGGTGGTGGCCCTGTCGTCATTGAGGTGGTGGCCGCCTGCGGAACGAGTCTGCGTGAGCTGACGCCTTGCGTTACCGCTTCGCGGCCTACTTCCGCGAAATTACAGCCTCACAGAAGGAGGCCATGGACGTCAATGCTACGTTATGTGAGCCATATGTATTAGTATTGTGACGTTTAAATTTATTGTCAATAAAAAAAAACCCTACAAAATAAAAATATTATTTTTATTTATTTATTTATTTTAGAATCGCCGACAAGAGATACGCAAACAAAAAAAATATATACAAATACTAAAAGCATTCCTTGTGCTCCTTCTATTACAGGCAACCACAACTAACACATGAATTAATAAAGTAATACAAAAAACAAAAAAATGGTTAAAATTATAAATTAAATGTAAGTAGTGTAAACTCATAAGAAAAAAAGGAAATTAAGAAACCCTAAAATAAAATAAGTAAGCTTAAAAAACAACAGCATATAATTTAACACTTGACTTCAACATTATATTTTTAGTAGTCATTTATATAATTTTAAACTTCTACTTATCCCTATCCTTGACCTCGGACCTAAAATAATTGAAAATTTTCGTCTTAAAACCAAGCAACCCATCATCACAAATGTTGAGATCTAGAGATCGGGAAAGATCATTATACAGTTTGCACATTCTATTTAAAGGCGAATTGAGGGTTTTTCAATTTATTTTCTTAGACACATTTTGGGGCGGAGCCGTTGTTTATAAACAAATTAAGGTAACCTACCTATGGACGTAAGGCATTCCTCACTGCACCGACACACAATATTTATCATGTTTCCATAATCTGCCATGATTATCACACGAAGTCACTGCATTCCAAATAGTCCAACGTGACGAACTAACAAGTACTACAGCAGGAAGACTACTGAATTTATTTTATTAAGTAGGTAAATATCCTTTGAAATTGCGACATAATTAAGGTGTATGCACACTAGACCGAACCACACGAGCGAATAATACGGAAAGGCATGCACGTGGCTTGTGTTTATGTAAGTATTTCACATACAATTACAATAACACTTCTCGTTATTGAGTAACAGTATGACAAATAAACAAAATAAGGAACTACATAACACGGCATAGATTCACGCCTGTATTCCTGAAGGGCACGAAGGCAATACTTACTAACCGTAATAATTGTAGGTAAATAAGATTCGAAAGTACAATAACCCTCCTTTTTGCTTCACGTAGTCGGGTAAAAATAAAGCTGCATAGTGATCTAACTATTACTGACACGAGGATGGTCAAAGATATCCATTTCTGACTAAATTTATCCGTGAAGAACAGTAACTTAACATGAGCCTATTAGAATTATCTTAGTGGGTAATTAGGTACTTAACGAAAGTAAATTAAAATTTAGAATGATTTTCAATGTCAGCTAAAGAAAATTTCAAATAATCCTACATTAGAGTACTTATCAAAAATGTGAACTGAATTCATTTCCAAAATAACAAAAAGATGTTGAATTAAAAATGGTGCAGTGTACATTATGCTTTAGGTGTCGGCACCCTTTGTGCAATGCTTTAGGTAAAGCGCGGCTTTTGTCAAAAGAAATCGGTGTCACTGTCTTTTAATAAAGATGTTTTACATGTTTGACCTTATTGTGGCGCTCTGGGGTGGCAAGAAGGATAGGCTGGCGAACTCACCTGACTTTCCTGCGGTTCACCAGAGCTGCCTACAGCATTGACGTGCGCTGAGTTGATGGCAAACGGTACTACCAATTTTCTTGAGCTGAATGGGGGTGTAAGACACACAGGCACACGCGATACCCTGGCCAGGGGGTTGAGTTCAATGTCCGGTATTGCCTAACACAGATGTCTATGAGCGTATTTACACTTGGTGGAACACTAAATACTTTTATAGGTTTAGCCCGGACACTAGGGCTGAATTATAATTATTTATCGGGAGACCAAAGTATCTCCGACCCGTACGCGACACGAATTTCAACTCAAGTCTTCAACCATCTTTGTATGAATGGTGGCGCTGTACATACGTCACTCAATCATTCATTCGTCCCGCCTTTTGGCGGGAACATCCTTGGCCGGGGCAGTAGTGCAGATTGTAGAGGAGTCCTCTTGAGCTGAATCCAAAGGGAGCCTGGCGAGCTTGATAACGGGTCTTCGCAGACTTCCATGTGCTGTGTCTAAGTCCACAACACGCATTACTCCATCCTTGCCAGGCAGTGTGCGGATGATTGTTCCCAACTTCCAGGGAAGCGGAGGCAGATTGTCCTCCTTGATGAGTACGAGTTCTCCAAATTGAAGAAGAGAGGATGGAGAGAGGAATTTGGAGCGGGTTTGAAGGGTATGCAGGTAGGATTGGGTCCATAGGGCCCAGAAGCGCTGACACATACCCTGGATGAGCTGAAATCGTCTGAGAGCGGATAATGGTCGATCATCTAATGACTGCTCGGGTAGAGCTGTGAGCGGACGGCCTATTAGGAAATGGCCGGGTGTTAGTGGCTCAAAGTCTGACGGATCTGATGAGAGAGGACAGAGAGGTCTGGAATTTAATACAGCCTCGATTCTTGTTAAAAGTGTATAGAATTCTTCAAAAGTGAGATGCTGTTCACACACGATAAAGTAACTGTTTCGTAGATTTAACCGCTATTTCATGTATCCCGCCAAACCACGGCGCCGCTGGTGGGTTAAGCCACCACGTTATGTGCTGATTTGATCATTTATGAGTAATTGTGTCATTATTTGCTGATAAAAACTTCTGAATCTCGATAAGGTGATTCGTAGCGCCTACGTAATTTGTACCACAGTCGGAGCGGATAAGAACCGGTGTACTGCGGCGCGAAACAAACCGTTATAGTGCCGCGAGAAAGGCTTCAGTGCTGAGAGAGGAGACAAGCTCCAAATGTATAGCCTTTGTTGATAAACAAACAAATATGCAGAAGTATGCTTTCAAGAGCTTGGCATTACGCTTTAACTAGAAATGGTCCTGCAAAGTCAGTAGATACGTGACTAAATACAGGTTGAGGCGTAACTCTATCGGACGGCAAATCAGCCATGAGCGGAGGTGTAGAATGTGTGCGGAATCGAAAACATCGTATACACTTGTATACGCGATGACGTATTATACGACGAGCAGAGAGTATCCAGAATTGCTGGCGTAATATAGCATGTAATGTATCTGCACCTGGGTGACAGTATATTTTGTGATAATGATCAACAATAAGATCTACTAGTGGACTCGTTATAGGGATTGAGGTATGTGGTTTAAGTTCCTCTGACTCCCAGAACCGTTCAATATTTTTGCATGTATCCCGAGTATGTACTTCAGTTTGTGAGCTGAGAAGATGAGCTGAGTTAATCTGAGTTACTGATGTGTTACTTAACTCGGGTACGGGTCCTAATAAGGCGAAATCAAATATAGGGCCGAACGCCGTAGGCCGACCTGGTCCCAGAGAGACCGTGGTCCCATCTAAAACCTGACCGAGTACATCTGAGCCGAGGAGAAGATCAACTGGACCCGGCGTGTGGTAATCTTTATCTGCCAGAGGTAACCGAGTCTGGCCTCTCACGTTTACAATGTCTGGGACTTTATCCATAAGTAAATACCCAACAACATCCTTCAGTACATGAGCCGTCGCTCTTATAATAGGTACGTCTCTATTAATAGGGCGACATGTTATTTCTAGTGCTGATTTAGAGTCCTGAGCAATGTTGTCACCCACACCGAGAATTTTAAGGAACGAGCGGATTAATGGCAGTTTTAATATTCGAGCCATGCGCTCGGTAATAAGAGTGAGCATACTGCCTGTATCTAACAGTGCTCGAGCACTGTGGTACTTATTATTCACGTCTGCTATCTCTAGCGAGACAGTAGGTAATAATACGGGGTTCGCATTGAAGGGCCGACAATCTTCTGCTTGAAAGCAGGTAACATTTTGTAATTTGCTTTTAACAGGCAGTACAGATATAGCAGAGTGAGAGTGCGGAGATAAATTTTTATGTGCGGAGTTTGTAAGGAGCTGAGTGGGTACCTTTTCTACTGCTAGTCATTGTTGTGGACTTTGCTGTGACGTACCGTGTGAGCGAGCGGGCTGAGGTGCAGATGTCGTACGAGGCGACACCTCTCGGTGCGGAGACACCCTGTCAGCGTGTCTCGAGAGGGGCTTAGGATGCTGCGGGGGGCGCTGTCTGGGCTGATCGCGTAAATGAGCGGGGAGATAGTGAGCCGACGAAGAGCGCGGAGAAGGTGCGCTCGGGCGGTGCAGAGAAGTATGGTGATTACGACTACCACACTCCTTACAAGCACCCGTAGACTTGCATTCATTCTCATAGTGTGGGCCAAGGCAGCGTCGGCAACGGTCGCGGGAATTTATAAAGTCCCAACGGCCTTGAACTGGCTGGTTATTGTACTTGGGATAGGCTATGAGTTTGTGCTCCCTTGAACGACAGTATGGGCAGTACCAAATAGGTTGAGATGGTTGGGCTGAGAATACAGCCCGTCTTTGAGCTGGTGGTGTACGCGGGTACACCTCGTGGAAATTAGCTGGGGCGATCGGCTTAAAACGCTGAATAGTGGGCGGACGGAGAGAGTGACCTCTCGGTGAGGTAGGCGATGGGCGGCGTGAAGTGCCAGGTGAAGACGTAGGCTGATTAGGAGACACCGGGTTTGAGGTGGCCCACTCGGTCTCCAAGCAGCGGGCGTGTTCTTCTAAAAAATATATTAAATCTTTAAGTGTGGGCAGAGTACTGCTCGATCCGTATTTACGCTCGAACAGTGTGCGGAGTTCACCCTTTAATTTACGTACCACTATCGATACGAAAACATAATCACTGTCTTTCATAGGCAGATCTAAATTAAGCAGTGCAGATTGAGCTGATATTAAAGGCCTGAGAAAGAGTGTACGAATATCTGATCGCGAGTGGATAAAGGGCAGACTAAAAAATAATGTCGACAAAACGGTCGATGAGCACACGACGATTTTCATATCGCCGGGTTAGTAAATCCATGGCGACAGAATAGTTGTCGTTTGTAATTTTTAAATGTGCCACCATGCTTAGTGACTCCTCTGTGAGGCAGGATATCAAATAATGCAGCTTGACTGCATCGGAAAGGTCAGACATATGGACTGTTAGGCTACGAAATATGGCAATAAACGACGGCCAATCCTCTATTTTTGAGCTGAACTTGGGCAGTTCAATTTTGGGCAGAACAGATGCAGGCGGTGCAGAGGTTGTGAGCTGACTAAAATTCGGCTTAGGGTTGAGGGTTTCGTAAGCTACCAATATCTGATCATAATCGGCGGTAGTACTCTCATAAAGCTTAGTATAAAACTCTTCGGCCTGAGCTGAGAGGTCCTTTTCATCAAGGATTTCGTAATAGACCCTTTCGAGTTTGGGCTTAAGGGCACTAAGGTCAGCGACTTTATATTTAGTAAAATCACCAGACTCGATCGCTAAGGTTATTTCTTTCAACAGACTGATCGCCTTAACGGTCTCCCTAAATGATGCAGCCTAGGATTTAGACGGCATTGTTTTATTTGAGCGGAAAATGAAACAAAAAATATAGGTATTTATGTATGTGCTGAAAGGTGACAACCCTTTTTTTTATATTTTTTTTTATTTTAGGTGGGCAAAAATGTCCTACCGCACACCCCGCTGCCCGGGACAACGGGGTAGTGTGGGGCTCTCACCCACTAAAAACCCACCGTGCGCCTCCACCCGCCCTTACTACGGCGGATCACGGGTACCGCGTCGTTTCGACCGCGATCCGCAGGCGGCAGCCCCTTCGGGCACCCTCTCTCGAGCGACGCCTCGCGCACTTGGGCGTCGCACCTTCGCGGTAGGCTTCCGCGGACGGCAGGGTACTCCCCGACCCCACCGTCCGCGGCCTCGGCTAGGGCGGAATCAGGCGCAGGTAAGAGCGCGCACGCCGCCCCGCGCGCCGGCGGCGAATCGGGTCCGCGAAGGAGGATTCCTCCCGGGCCCTCTCCGCCACCTCCTTCCGCGAGATGACAGCCTCGCAGAAGGCGGCGACCGCGGTCCAGGCCCTGTCACTTCCAACCATCGCTCGCGCAACGGCCGGCAGCGACAGGTCCACGCCTATGACTGCAACGAGTTCCCGGCGCTGCACATCCCAGGCCGGGCACGACTCGAGCGTGTGCTGCACCGAGTCCTCGTCGCAGCCGCAGTGGTGACAGCCTGGGGTCGTCTCCCTCCTAGCGATCATGTGCAGGTATTTGCCGAAGCAACCATGCCCCGACAAAACCTGCACCAACCGGAAGGTGAGGATCCCGTGCTGTCGCCTGCCCATTCTTCCAAAATCGGCTGGAGCGCCCCCACGGTCCAGAGACCAGCCCGGGGCGTCTCCAGCCGAGACTTCCACTTTAGGACGGTGGCGCGGCGGGTATCTTCCCGCCACGATGACATTGCGCTCGGCGAGGGGCGGCTGCCCCCCGCCCGCGCCGTCGACGCCCGCCGATAGACGTCGGCGAGCACCTCCGCCTCCAGATCCCACGGGGGGTTGCCGGCCAACGCGCAGGCTGCATCGGTCGAGACCGTGCGGTACCCGCGTATTGCCCTGACCGCTACGACCCTCTGTGGACGCCACAGAAGGGCCCTATTGCGAGCAGCCAGGGACTCCGCCCACACGGGCGCGCCGTACAGTGCCATCGACCGTACTACCCCCGCGTAGAGTCGTCGACACGCGAGACTCGGTCCGCCCAGATTCGGCATCAGTCGCCCGAGGAGCTTTGGCGCAAGACGGCGGAAGTGCTCGTCAAAGTGCCACCGTCCATCCAATACCAGGCCCAGATATTTGATGTGGGCCTGGATTGGCAAGCCCACACCGTTGACCGTTATCGAGGCGCTGGAGGGCGGGCCCCGTCTGCGCCCATGAAAGAGTAGGGCCTCCGACTTTTCAAGGGCCACCCTAAGCCCCAACGCCTCGATCCGCCTGACCACCTCCGCGGTACCTGAGGTGGCCAGCGTTGCCGCCTCCTCGAGGGTCCAGCCCCGGGCTGTGACGAGCGTATCGTCTGCGTAGCAAATTACGCCCAGCCCGGGGGGGAGCCGGCCACGGAGGACCCAGTCGTAGCCGATGTCCCACAGGAGCGGCCCAAGAACCGAACCCTGCGGGACGCCGCACGACATAGCCCTCCTTACAACGTCCCCTTCCCGGTCCATGAAGAGGACGCTGCGGCCGTCGAGGTAGTCTGCCACCAGCCTTAGGTAGAGGGGCACTCCATGGTACCGGAGTGCCTTCTTGATGCAGCCGAATGACAGACTATTGAAGGCGTTGGCGATGTCGAGTGACACCGCCAACAGCACATCCCTCGAGGTGACAGCCTCCGCAGCCGCGGCCTTCAGGCGCAGAATGGCGTCGACCGTAGACCGACCCGCCCGAAATCCAAACTGGGCGTCGGACAGGTCGGGGCCGACCGCTCCTAGGTGCCGGACGATGCGGGCAGCGACTACCCGCTCGAGGAGTTTGCCCACCTCGTCCAGCAATACGATGGGCCTGAAGGTCGAGACTGTGTTCGGAGGCCGTCCCGGCTTCGGCAGGAGCACGAGCTTCCCCTCCTTCCAGCAGTCAGGGAACCGTCCGGACACCAGGCAAGCGCCGAACAGTCCCCCGAGGCGGGGCTCAAGGTGGTCGAGGACCAGGGCCAGCACTCGGGCGGGAACCCCGTCCGGCCCGGGGGCAGCACCTCTCCGCATACGCGCTACCGCCGCCCCCATTTCCGTCGTCGTCACGGGCGGTACCTCCACGTCGTCGGCCTCCCGGTCATCATCTGGCGGAGCCATGACCGGGGGCGTGTGCACCGCCCGTGAAGGGAAAAGCCCCTCGACCACCTCAGAGAGGAAGCCCGGCTGGAGGGTCTCCGTAAGGGGGGGCCCTGGGCGCGGAGCTTGTTAAGCGCCGCGCGGTACGGGCGTCCCCAGGGGTCACGCTCGAGACCCTCCAGCATCTCCTGCCTTTTCGCATCTTTGGCGCGACAGATGGCCAGCTTTAACGCGGCGCGCGCACTGCTGTACGCCGCATACAGCCGGCCCTCCCGCTCTTCGTCGCGGATTCGGCGACGGCGGCTGCGGGTGTAGGACCTCCGGGCATGAATACAGGCCGCACGGAGGTCCGCCAGCTCCGGGGACCACCAGTAGACCCCCTTCCGTCGAGGCGGGTGCCGCACACGGGGCATGGCCGCATCGCAAATCTGCGTAAGCATGCCGCGAATGCGGCCAGCCTCGGCGTTCACGTCTTCCGTCAGGGGGGGAGGCAGCCAAGATTGAAAAATGGCCGCCTCCACTAGCAGGTCTCGGTCGAGCCTACCCACAGCCCATCGCGGAAAAGCGGGAGTTCTGTCCGCCGCGTGACCCCTGCTGGCGCCCTGAAGGTTCCGGGAGACCTCTATCTGAATATATCTGTGGTCAGATAGGGTCTCGACCTCCTCCAGGACTCGCCAGCTCCTTACGCGTGCGGCGACACCAGGGCTAGCGAACGAAAGGTCCACTATCGACCCGCCCCAGGGCCGCACGCACGTTTGGGCGGACCCTCGGTTGAGTAACACGAGGTCCGCCGCTGCCGCCCACTCTTGGACCGCCGCACCTCGGGGGTCCGTCCTGGGGGACCCCCACGCCGTGGATTTGGCGTTGAAGTCCCCCAGCACGAGCACAGGACTCGGTGCTATACGCCGTATCGAGGTCTCCAGGTTGTGCAGGAAGACCTCGAAAGCCGCCAGACTACGACTAGGGGAGAAGTACACGCCATACAGCGTGACCCCTCCCCATTCGGCCGCCACATATCCCGTGCCCTGGTCTTTGAGTGACAAGGGCGGGGAATGCGGCGCCGCCGAGCCGACGACCGCCACGAAGCCATCCCCGCTACCCGCCCAATTGGGGTGATCCGGGACTATGTAGGCTCCGCCATGGATTGCAGGAAGAGGTCCTGCGCCCTGGCGGAATGGCCGAGATTCCCCTGGAGGAGGATAGCGTCGTGATCCGTTATTGGACCACGATATCCTCCTCCATGCGCTGCGGCGGTCCTGCCGCGCTGGGTTGGGCAGCCGGGACCGATTGGCTGCCCACCCCCCTCTTAGGGCCTGACTTGGCCGGAGGCCTGCACCCCACCCGCCCCATACAGTGGTTGGCAGGGCGATTGCCCGCCGCGCACGCGGGGCTGTGTGGGGTGGCAGAACAGGCAGCCGCCTGGTGCCCTGCCTGACCGCAGCGGAAACAAAGCCCACTGCAGTCGAAGCAGTTTGTGCACAGCGGCCGGGTGTGACCGACCGCCATGTACTTGTAGCACCTGGCAGGCCGGGGCTCCAGCGCGATTACCTGCGCGGCGCTCCAGCCCACCAGAAGTCTACCGGCGGCGACCAAATCCTTGGCCGCCGCGACAGGGCACGAGACCCAGACGGCACCCACACCACCTGGACCTGGGCGAATGGTGCCCACCCGGACAGCGCTGCTGGGAGATCCGGTTTTCGAGACGATCGCCTCCCGGATCTCTTCCGCCGTCACGGAATTGTCCAGCCCGGAAATGCGCAGTTCGGCGCACTTCACGGGTCTGGCGACCTGGACACCACTCTCCTCTGGGAACAGGCCCAGCAGCCTCGCGGCCATTGCGTCGGCCGTCTTGGCGCCCTCTGGCCCCAGGTACTCGAAGATCCGAACACCTGTCCGGGCTTGGCGGGAGCGAGCGGAAACGTCCCCGAGATCGGAGACGTTTATCTCCCGCCGGGCACGCTTCAAGACGGCCTCGTAGGTCAGGCCCTTTTCTTTTCCCTCAGGCAGCACGGTGATCACTGAAGCGCTGAGTGACAACCCTAGTGGTGTCCAAAACAAAACTAGAAACGTGTCGTAATATAATTATTATGGCTAGCGGCTTGCCGGGCGGAACAAAAAAAAAATGCAAAAACCCAAAATGTACACACTAAAATTAACTGCTTACCCCTTAAAAACCAATGGGTTGATTATATAAACTAAAAGTAAAAGTACAAAGTAAACAAATGACAACGGCTAATGAGCGGAGTCTATTGTTTCAATAACAAACGTACACTATGTATGTATATCTGAGCCGAATGGAATGTGCATAAAAAACTTTATCAGAAAGTATTAGGATGTATATTAATTGCTAGCCTTATTTATTAACCAATAACGTATTATTTACCCCGTTATGACGGGATACAGGTGTGAGCAGAGTGTAATATCTACTTGTGATAGCAAATGATGACGAAATACGAAACAGTTACCTTATAGTTAGCACAGGACCAGCTGTTATGTTTTATGAATAAGTACAAATAATATTATCGAACAAATTAAAAGTATCTCGTACAATCGGGCCGGTATCGTACGATAGAAAAATTTTATTTGAAAGTTTTATTTTCCGATATTTTAGATAATTGGCTTAAGAACCAATTATGGGGTCGAATATATGTGTTCGTATGTGCAGAATTAAATGGATAATACGTGAAATAACGCAGTAAATGGGCAGAAATCGGAACTTTTATTTTTCTAGATAGGAGGTAGTTGGATATATGGGTGAAAAAATTTGTGCAGAAAGAGTAAAAGTGGACTGTATACAAAAGGTTTCTGAAAAGTTGACGGCTCGAAGGTCCAGAATATGTTGTGGCGCTCTGGGGTGGCAAGAAGGATAGGCTGGAGAACTCACCTGCGGTTCACCAGAGCTTCCTACAACATTGACGTGCGCTGAGTTGATGGCAAACGGTACCACCAATTTCCTTGAGCTGAATGGGGGTGTAAGACACACAGGCACACGCGATACCCTGGCCAGGGGGTTGAGCTCAATGTCTGGTATTGCCTAACATAGATGTCTATGAGCGTATTTACACTTGATGGAGACAACACTAGGGCGATAGTTACATACAACAAACACTAAATACTTTTATAGGTTTAGCGCGGACACTAGGGCTGAATTATAATTATTTATCGGGAGACCAAAGTATCTCCGACCCGTACGCGACACGAATTTCAACTCGAGTCTGACTCTGCAACCGTCTTTGTATGAATGGTGGCGCTGTACATACGTCACTCAATCATTAATTCGTCCCGCCTTTTGGCGGGAACAGACCTTATATTTAACTAACGTAGACGAAACCATACCGCAATTCAATTCGATACCTACGCCATCTATCGAGTATTAACTAAATCAAATTAATCGATTTAGCTTTGAAAATACCGCCCACCATTGTATGATATAATTATTGGTCTAAATCTATTTGAACTAGAATGTTGAATACACATTAAAATTATACCCTTTATATAAAATCGCAGATATAAAAAGTGTACAAACTAAAACCTATATTGTAAATAGTTGATCTTAAAATAATAACATTAAAAGGTGTAGAACTTTAAACTTATATTAAAAAAGTTGATCTAATATGCTATGGTATGTAAAAATAAAATAAAATATATTAAAAACTATAATAACACTTATGCTATAACAGGTAGTACACAAGTTTTTGATGTAGGTCTTTTAAGAACCGAAGATTTTGTACGTAATGTGACTACACGAGTGACTTTATCATCACCAGGATGTTTTTGTTCTATACAACCGAGTAGCCAACGACTTGGAGGTAAATCATCCTCTTTTATCAAAACTACGTCACCAATTTTGGGTTCTGATACTTATGTAGACCACTTGTATCGAGGCATAAGACTTGCTAAGTATTCGAAAGACCATCGCTTCCAGTATGACTGTAACATTCTTTGAACGAACTGCCAACGTGAAAGACAATTCACGTTTGAACTTTCATAAGTGTAGTCATTAATTATGGATTCTCCGATTAAAAAGTGACCTGGTTTCAACGGCATAGATGCCCCAGGATCAGTTGTATTCAGTAGACCTATTGGTCACGAATTCAAACAAGCCTCTACCTGGATTAGAAGAGTACTTAACTCCTCATACGTAAGCGTCGACTCTCCAATAACACGCTTTAAATGAAATTTTGTAGATTTCACCCCTGCTTCCCATAATCCACCAAAATTGGGGCCATGCGGGGGGATAAAATGCCATTCAGTGCCAAAGGATTCAAGGTGTTTCGCTATTTCGGACTGAAGGGAAGTCAAAGCTCGCAATTTTTTAACTGCTCCTACAAAGGTTGTACCATTATCGCTCCATAATTGAGCGCAGTGGCCACACCGAGACACAAAACGTCTATATGCAGCTAGGACAGCCTGAGTGCTCATGTCGCTGACCACCTTTAAATGTAACGCACGGGTACACATGCACACAAAAAGGCAGATGTATCCTTTGTAGGCATGGTGTCCACGACTTTTTGTTGTCCGTATTGTAATGTGTATCTCTATATCTATGTATGCGTATGTAACCAAACTATATAATCATGAATATCTTATAATAAAAGAGAGTATTATTTGAGCAGTCGTGACTATCATTTCACTCCACAATACCTCCGTCCTTACATGTCGACCCTGCCAGCGCCACGCGCGTGCGGTCGGGTATTCGACACCTACGTGCCATATATGGATCGTAGTTCTTAAACAATTGGACTAAGTGAAATAAATTCAAGATGAGTTATAACAAGTATTTGTTAGAGATTATTACGTTCGCGGTGGGAATAAAGCGAGTTTTGTTCGGTACTCAGGACAATTGCTAGTTTAAAAATGGGAGGATAACAAACTAAGGAAGAAACCCTGGTGCAATGAAAAAGAGTATCTGATATTTTTATATTATAAATTATTTAATGGACTCAACAATAGCGATAGTATTGCCGAGCCGTTTTCTTTAAAGACAATTTGTCACATATAATACCTATAGTAAATACTAAACTTGATGGTTTTCATTAATCGTAAATATTAGAATTACGGAGTACGGAAAATTAGTATGTTTATAGTTACTTAATGTGTAATATAACCTAATTTGATGAACTTCATCATCCTTTTTCTCGGAAATCCAGCGAATTAAAGGTATTTTAGTAATTGCACGTACAATTACTTAACCCATTCCCTGTCCGTTTGTAGACACAATAGAAATTTAATTGTTATGTATCATATATGATTCATGGGACAGGGAACCTGTTAAAACACTTTAAGTTAAGGTAAGTTTCATTAATGTACAACATGATACAATATTAGACCAAAGCCCATACTTTAATGTGCATTCTCCTTTAGGTGATATAAATTTTAATATTTATCATTGAATTTGTCTATTAAACACAAAATGAAAAATGTGAAATCGAAAATAACAATCACGAGCAGGATTCGAACCTGCATCTCCTTGATACCGTCCAGATGCTTTGCTAATTCAGCCATCGTGACCCTTGCTCCTGACTGCTAATCTCGATAACACATTCATACTTAACGTCTTTGGGTGACGCCTGCACCATCTGTCGGAAGTATTTTCATACATTATACTGACCAGGTAAACTTAATTTTACAATTAAGATTTTACCTAATAATGACGCAAACCCTATAAATATTTAGATATTTTTATATATATTTTTAGCATTTGACATGCTTAGCAACACACATTAAACACAAAGTGAAAAATGTGAAATCGAAAATAACAGTCACGAGCAGGATTCGAACCTGCATCTCCTGGATATCGTCCAGATGCTTTGCCAATTCAGCCATCGTGATCCTTTCTCCTGACTGCTAATCTCGATAACACATTCATACTTAACGTCTTTGGGTGACGCCTGCACCATCTGTCGGAAGTATGTTCATACATTATACCGACCGTTCATATATATATAAACTTAATTTTACAATTAAGATTTTACTTAATCAAGTCATGACAGGTCTGTATAGTAATTTTAGCTTGAAATAACTCATGGGCTATCAACACAGTACTCATAATTTATTATATTTTCTGAGTTCTGTGGTTATCATTCGTTTCGTATTTTTGTTGTACATATATTATTATTTTTTAATAATTAGTGTATATTTATTTTGCGTGCTTTGATGTTAGTGAGCTGTATGCAGATCTTTTAATTGACGACAGTGGGTTGAATATTTCTGCAAAAATTCTAATAAAAAGTAGATCAGTTAATAATAATATAATAATTGAATAATTGTCTTCTATAGTTCTTTTTGATTTCCATATCATTATCTTTATCATCTTTTTATTTACATTTTTTTTTTATTACTTGTCATTTTAATAACTCGAATTCTCGAAGCTGTAGGATATTCAAGAATATTTACTTGATTAACTTATATTCATCCGTCTCCCTTGCATTATTCTAAAGTCGGCTACCGATCTGTTGGGTTTTACTAATATTTACATCTATCTGATCTCCACTAACCAACTGGCTATCTTAAATCAAGACCGGAGTCGGATTTTTTATTCAGGACTCTCTAGTTATAATGTATAATCTATGTTCAGGACTCTGACAACATGTAATCTTCTAAACCTGTTAACTTTCCTCAACTTCTTTTTTTCATCTTATGCTTCAACTACTTCCTATTTTTCTTGTTCTAAGATTTTAATTCGACCATTAATAACGCATTTGAAGTATCTTGCTTAAAATCTCATCCGGTTTTAATCTGAGTAAATGAGTTTTTACAAATTGAATTAATTAGACTGTTTGAATGCGTAATAAAAACGTTTTTTGAAAGACAGAGAGGATTTATTTCAGACGTAGATCCAGCGTTGGCTGTAGAGCTAAAGGCATTGGCTCTCCAGAAACCGATGAACTATGTAATCGACCATGGAGACTCCACTGTTCAGCAGTTATTTTGTGACGCAACTGTGTTCATAACGGGTGGTTGTGGGTTTATTGGTAAACAGCTCATTGAAAAGCTTTTAAGGTAAGATTTTTTTATTCTAATTTACAGAAAAAGTGTTTTTTTTTTCTGAAAAGACAATACCCTGCACTAACGAATAATCCTTGAATCGCGGGGAACTTTACATAAATACAATTTCACGGACACAAGTACTTACAGCCAGACTCAGAACAATCATTTTTGGATCACACAAAGAGTTGTCTTGTGTAGGAATAGAATCCACAACCCTCGGGCGGGAGGTCAGTATCTAAACCATCCGGCCATCCGTGCGTTATATTTAGTGCATGAACTAAGAATTTATTACCAGCAGCTAAACAATTTAAGTACTGCTGCTACAATTTATGAAAGTGCAGCTATCCCGGTGAACTTGAACCGCATCTGAATCAATAAAATTTGTTAGCTGAAATGTATGAGAAAATTAATAATTTTTCGTAAAAGTATTGTTCTAATGTAATGTAGAATAAGGATTTGTCTCCGTCTGAAATGTTTCTAACATCCCAGCAAAAAGACAAATCCAACAAATTAAAGATAATAAATATCGGGGCAGCCATTCTTGAGTTACATAAATATGGTGGATTGCAATAAAGACGAAGAATAAGAAGAATTTCTGAATAAATTAGAGAAAAATCGAAGTTTTGTATCTTTCTTTTTAATTAACAAGTAAACACCTTGCACTAGAGAATAATGCCTGTTTTGCAGGCGACTTTCAAACGATCTCATGAACGCAATGTATACTCAAACTCAGAAAACCCATTTGTGGGGACAACACACACACACACACACAAAATATTTTAAAAATTGTCTTGTGTGGAATTAAACCCGCAACACAGACGTCTTAGATCTTATCTAAATTACTCAATAGTCCATCATCCTTTTTAGTAATTCTAAACAAAATCCCAAATCTTAAATCAGTACGTCTGACGCTAAAAATATTATTAAGGTATACGTATCGGGAGATACGTTTAAACAATCCTGCCCACAAGGGTTACCAAAAACTGGTGGCCTGACTTTAATAAGCCCTTAGCGCAATTACTAAAAATAGTACTTAATAAAATATGAGGAGTACATGGCGAGATACTATTGAGGAGAACATCCTGCATGTTAATAATTTTTGAATTTAGTTATTCTATAAGCTGTTTTTCTAACAAAATAGGATTAAGATATTTTTATAGCTAACCACTATTTCTTTAAGAAAAATAACCGGTAACTGGAATTATTTGAAAAGACTGTTTGTTTTGAGCAAAAAAATACCCTATTTCCCTAAACAACACTTGTTGCCTATACGTGTTGATAAGGGATTTCATTATTTTGTTTGGAATTACAAAATGAAGACACATACAGAAAACTACCCTTATTTCTCCGAACTAAAACACATACTCATAAAATGAAAATGTCTGTATTCTACGTATTATAATGTCTTTTACAGAGCCTGTAAAATCAAGAAAATTTACGTGTTGATCAGATCAAAGAAACGTAAAACTATTCAAGAAAGACTAGCAACCACATTGTCGAGTCCTGTAAGTTACGTTTTATATTTTTTTATACAAGGGTAGTAAACAAACACACAGCCCACATCATAGTAAGCAGTTACCATAGCCTATAGACAGATGATAGTAATACCAGGAGAATCAGTCAATCGTTAATAAACCCAGCTATTAGGCCGAGATGAGAAAGGATAAGAGGACACTGTTCCATAATTACTCTCTATTTTAGTTGTAGAGTTACGCTCAATTTTATAATCTTCCTTAACCCCTAGAGCGTCCCGCGGCTCATAGATGTGAACCTAAGAGACCACTGTCATATATTTCTTGTTTTTTTCCCTATCGGCATGGACGTAGTAACGTTATCAATTTACTTAGTCGATTTTCAATGTAACAGACTAAATTTCTACCACAATATTTATACTGTGGACACAAAACTGTTGAGTAAGACAGACTCGTAAGCGCAACACTACAGCGAATAAAAGCGTTTCGCGCCATTTTGAGTATCATGTTTCAGTTCAGTGGTGCAGTTCGTCACGTGTGTACATTACATTAGAAGCAAGAGCGGTCAATAAATAGTTATAATCTTTAGACAAATGTCTGTAGAATGTGCTAAAAGTGTTTTATTATGTGTTCATTGTGTATTTTTTAAATGCAAACATAAAAGTTTTTGAAGACTTTCCGAGCGGGTTCATACCAAGAATTCTGTAGAATTGTTTATATAATACAATTCTAAATGTACATTTAAACAAAGTTTTATTGCTTGTAAAATTGTTAATAATTATTCAACAACGTTTGAACATAATAGTTTCGTATTGTATGTGATTTCTAAAAAATCAGTTTAGTTTTGACTATTCGACCGTAAGTAGGTGCTATACACAGCATTGTCTCCAAGATTAGTCAATTGAGAGTAACAAAGCGCCCGCCAAGCGAACAGTGTTTGCTTTGGCAAAAGCCGCCATTTGTTTATATTAGTGTAAAATGTCGTTTTTGTTTAGATAATAGTAATGTGTACGTGCAGTGAAATATTAAAGTGATTGACAATGAAGTGTGCTAGCTAATACAATAATTGAAATTACAAAATTTCAATGGAAAAATACAAAACTGTTTCAAATAATTCGGCAGATCGTGAGAAATTATGTAAGTACTAGATTTAAATTGATTTTTTATAGTTTAGAAAAAATTTAAGACTTCATATTTCACTTGCGTTCGCTAGTATACTTCACAAGGAATCTTGTGATATACGCAACATAGTATATAATTATAAAAATGACGAGATATAGCCGTTTTTATAAATCGATATCCAGAAAAAACGGGTAAATGGGACGCTTAAAGGGTTAAAATTGGTTAACGCTAATTGAAATAGGTGTGTCCGACCAAGTCTATTTTAATTTTCCTTTTATAAATAGTGTTCTCATGCTGTGATAAAATTATTGGTAGCAACAAAATGTTCAATCTCTGAGTAATATAATTCACATTTAGTTTACATGTTCTTGCTTACGCTTGAATATTATAGCTAGATACTAAATATAATATTTATTTTTATATATAATATTAACACCGCAATTTCACCCTTACCTATTCCATATAAACACAGTGCGAAAATTTCATATCCTGGATTACCGCCCCAAATGTAGATTCAAATCCTGCTCGTGACTGTTATTTTCAATTTCACATTTTCTCACTTTGTGTCAGTCAAATGCTTAAAAAATATATGCCTATATATAATATGCTATTTTTCCCTAATGTGCCGGATTGCAGGAGGCCCAAACTCTCTCCTTGTCCTCTCCGTATTATACCTATCCTCTCTTCAATCTCATTCCTATACTTTCCTTATTACCTTCCTATGCTCTTCTTAATCTGTTCCATTCTCTCCAACCCCATTCCTTGGAGATAGCGACACTCTTATCATGCTTCTGGTGTCGCTAAAGTCTATAGCCTACGGTATCGATTATCACCAGGTCCGTATGCTTGTCATAAATGTGCCTACTTTGTTAATTTAAACTTTAATAAAAATCTAATTTATACGAGTAAGGGACAAATGATTGAGAAATTAAAAATCTGCACCGTAACTGATCCACTCAATGGCAATAAATTAATTATCATTACTATTCAATCACGTACTGATAATTTATTTGGCATAAATAATTAGTTAGCATTAATTTAAATACAATTGATATATGTGACTTTATGATCATCGAACGATGCATAATGTAATAGAGAGTATATCTACAAAATATATTTTTTGCAAGTAATGCTTTTTTATATTTATACGCCGTCCAAAGAGTACAGTAATAAAACGGGAACGGGAACCGGTCAACCATTTATTTTAATTTTGACATACTTAAGCGTACTAAAGAAGATCCGTGTTTATTGACAGTTGCTTTCGATCAGCAGCTTGTAGTTGATCCTACTAATAGTTGATCGAAGGTAAAAACTGCAATACTTCAAGGACAGTATTTTTTCATCGTAACAATGAAGCGATGTGCTACTTTGACTCGATACTTATCGGTTTTTTTTTATTGCCTGTAATGGCAGACGAGTCATGGCTCATCTGATGGTAAATAGTAACCGTCGCTCATGGACTCAACTATACTAAGAGTATTGTCAAGCTGCGGCTCAATATTTAATTTCATCAATATGAAATGAAAGAATAAACGGCTATCTCCTGCTACAGTCAAAATGCAACGATGTGCTTCATGGCCGGTCACACTGGGGATGGTGGTACTAACCCGCTCGGACCCGATCCCAAGTGAGTACTCCCACTCGGTACCCAGCCCTACCACCAGTCATGCAATGGGTGATAATTGCTTACTTCCCTTAGTCTCCTCATACGACACCCGTGGGAAAGAATGGGGTGGTGACACTTATATTCTTAGTCTGTCACCACACGGAATCGTCGGTTCCAATACAACAAAGATTATTCAAATAGATTTTCTATTCATGAAAAATGATTCATGTGGCAGTGTAAGCTCTCTTGTATGATCTTCTTTGTAACAAAAAACTCTATTTAAGGTAGATTTTAGTTTAGTTGATTTGTTTTATTTTTTTTTATTATGAGACAGCTATAAAACAATACAAAACATTGAGCAAAAATAATATATTTATATGTATTGAATAAATGTACTTGACAAATATAGTATATTGTTATAGGAAATCGAATCAGTAACGCATTAGAACATGTCACATCAGTGCTTGAGCTCTCAAAAGAAAGATAAGTAGTTGGACAGGCTATAAATAATACACACTATCCAGATTTAGATAAATGATCACACAAATAGCTCATAGACTAGATTAACAAATTGAATAGTAAAAATAATAGCTTTTTAGGTTAAACCAATTCAAAATAATGGTATTAAATTCTATTGCAGGTTAATGATGCTTTACGAAAAAAACAACCATACTTTGCTGATCGTCGTGCCATTAGAAGGAGAGATCAGCGATTTAGCAGTTGGTCTCAGTGAGGCTGACAGGAAGCTTCTTATTGAAGAGGTAGAATTTATTCTTACCACTAGACCGTTAGGTAAAGAAATAAGAATAAGAAGCTACTACCTTCGATTACTTAAGATGTAAATTTGAGATGACTTGAAAACGTTACTCCCGACGCAGGATTTATTGATTTTAAATACAACAACTGCAGACAACACACTGCAGTTTAGAACAAATTTGATGATGACCGATTAAGTACGGCATGCATATGCAAATGCATGCAAAATTAATCTTTGTAGGTACTAGATGTAAGTTATTATATATATGGTGTTAATTCTAAGCAAATATCATTGCTCGTTAATTGATATCCGTGTCATCACTAAGGCCTGCATTGAAAATCAGCGTTACAGTGCATCTTAATTGCTGCTCTGCAACATCGTTGCTGAATGCGAGCCTTATTAACACCCTTCAATTTGCGTATTTTATATTTTGTTACGTTTTTATAGGTTAAGAATATTTCTTTGGTGTCAATAAAATAATTTGTTGTTGTTGTTGTTGATTTGCACAACTATGAGCTCTGATATAGAAAGTGTCCTTAGGTGGAAGAAAAGATTTGTTGTAAGCGAAGGTTATATAGTTTGTGTTTGTAATATTTAGTGTCAAACGATTGTATGTTAACCAGGTCATAAATTCTTTGACAGCACTCTCAGTAAGTATTTTAAAACACTATCCCAGGTCTTCATATGTATAAAAAGAGCATTATCGTGAGCGTATGCGAAAAGTTTACAATTCGAGCGTGACCTCTAACTTACCAAGACCATTTATATAAATTATAAACAAAGTGGGGCCTAGAATACTCCCCTGTCGGACTCCATAATCCAAGACCTTCTCCATGTTGATATAGTTGCCAATTTTAACTGCATGCCTTCTGTTGGACACATACATTATACCGACCAGGTAAACTTAATTTTACAATTAAGATTTTTACCTAATAATGACGCAAACCCTATAAATATTTATATATATATTTTTAGCATTTGACATGCTTAGCACTATACATTAAACACAAAGTGAAAAATGTGAAATCAAAAATAACAGTCACGAGCAGGATTTTCGATTTCAAATTTTTCACTTTGTGTTTAATGTATAGTGCTAAGCATGTCAAATGCTAAAAATATATATATAAATATTTGGTATATCTTCAAAATTCACTATATATTACCAAAACTTTCGAGGAATGAGATCAAAATTATCTGAAATTAATTTGCGGGCTGGTATTAGTAATTATGAATGAAAATATCGGTGACGGTGAAATATTAAACACTAATTACAACTTGTGGGACACCGCCTTCTTTCCCTTACGGGCAAGCGTAGCAGCGCGTGTAGCGCTAGGTGCACATGACTCCGTTAAATATGTTTGTGAGTTAAAGTTTTCCATATTATTCCCACGAGTATGGGAGAAAAGAGGTCCACCCGGGCAGAGCTCCCTATACCCGGGTATGCGTAAATTTATAACCCAACACAGGAGGTCCACAGGTACCCTGGTTGGGGCCACGCTCGAGACTGAATAACCCATCAGCCATGCATCTCCTCACCGCGTACCAGAGCTTGAGATTCGGGGTAATTTTTTATAGAGGTTGTCTTCCTCACGGTCCAGGCGATTAAGCCAAGACCCTCGTTTCTATGGGCCCGCGAGATGTAACCACAGAGACCCGATTAGGTTTACGATTTGGGCACTGTGGCCCCGCTGTGCTCCTGCTGTCTCCTTCCTGACTTTAGATTTCATGTTAGAACTAACCGGCAACCGGGTACCCCAGTCAGTCTCCCGCCTTGATCCATCCCGAGTGCAAATTTCTATCATACGTCGAAATCTTAGACACGCCAGACTTTCTAATAATTTTACAGTTAATTTTGGGTAGATTTAAGAAAGTGTTAATTTCCAGATACTAAATTTGTATTTTTTATAAACACTAAGGGAGGCTAGCGTAACAGTACGCCTGTCTTTAGTAGAGAAGCGTACCATGCGGTAAAAAATATGAATAGTATTTATTTATTTATTTATGTACACACAGAGATCTTAACCACAATACAAGAACGGATAGATATAGATATAGTAGATTCTAATCAATGAACACAAAAATGTTAAATCGAAAATAACAGTCATGAGAAAGATTGAACCTGCATCTCCTGGCAAACTGTGACAATAATTGTTCTGGACTGCGAATTTCGAAAACATACTCCTTCTTAATTTATAAGTAATTATTAATTAATGCATACTTTAAACTTCTCCAGGTTTCATAAGCCGATGTATAAGGAATAATTATTTGGATTTAGTAACTTCTAAGGCCATTTGGTTTTGTGGAACTTTGGAAACAAAACATAGCTATTTGTATATAGTATTATCCATGTTCTTGCACTATATACCCGCACTTTTTCTGGATGCCATTTGCAATATTCTTCAAAAAAAGCCGGAAGAGATCACCTCGTGAGTATTTTGTTATATTTAAAGTTTACTTTCGTTTATTACTCAAATAAACGAAAGTAAACTGACACGATCAAGTTAGTGACGCTAAATTGGGCTAATTTAGCTTTACTTGATACCAAGCGCGCTCTAGTCAGTGATCAAACCGATTGGAAAAGAAAATATCTCGTTTTCCATTTGATGGCTAAACAACTGTCCTAAGCATATAAAGAAATTGCAGTCTAGCTTATCAAATTTAAATATTAATTGATGAATTATTACGGTTCGACCGACTTCAAAAAGGAGGAGGTTCTCAACTCGGCTGTATGTTTTTTTTAATGTTTTTTACGTAATTATTCCATTAATTATGAATTTTGAACTCAAATGATTCTTTTTTTTTTTTGGTAGGTTTTACTTCAGAGGTGGTCCCATTTAAATTATATAAAAATTGGTTGAGCGGTTTTTAAAAAATCAACAAAAATCTAGAAACATGTATTACATGTCTATCGACGAATTTTTTTCGTTTACTTTTTATGTCTTTAAAAAGTAACTGTGCAGTCGGATGAGACGGTATCTCAGTTGGTCTTTTGAAGAAATACAGAGCCATAATTGTCCCCTATCACACATTATTTGCAATTTTTCTATTACCAGTGGCATATTTCTGGCAGCTTTTAAAAGAGCAATCATCCATCTAATCTATATGTCAGGGGATCGTAACCGTGTCGAAAACTTTCGACTTATATCAGTCCTGCCTGCAATGTCAAAGGTACTCGAAAAAATTATTAATATTAGGCTCGTTGCTTACTTGGAATCACATAACCTATTATTCGTAAAACAGTTTAGATTTAGAAAGAATCTATCTACTGATGACGCCGTTCATAGGCTGGTTGACTTTATTGTCAGGAAACTTGATGTAAGACAGAAAGGTGTCGCATTGTTTATAGATCTCGCGAGAGAATTCAATCCTCATAAATAAGCTCGAAGCACTATATCCCTAGTGCCGATCCCTAATCCGAGGGTGTGCCCCAAGGCAGCATTCTTGGCCCAAGTTTATTTCTGGCTTACATTAATGACCTGTGTAACCTTAAATTTGAACATGGGTCATTTTTTTCATATGCAGACGATACTGCGCTCGTCTTCTATTCCAAAACTTGCCAGGATACGTACCGCTTTGCACATAATGGTTTTGATATAGTTAACAAATGGCTTAATAATAATTTTCTGTCTCTAAATGTAACCAAAACCAAAATTGTTGACTTTTCTATTCGTTCCAAACTCGAAAGCTCGCTGAAAATAACTGCTAACTTACCTACCAGCGCATCTGAGACCGGCTTTCGTGAAATAGAAAAGGTCCATTAGATATTTTGGCATAATTCTTGATAGTAATCTAACTTTTAAATACCAAATTGAGTACCTGACAAGTAGAGTTCGTAAGCTTATTTATATATTTAAAGAACTCCGTTACTCAGCTGATTCTCATGTTATGAAAATAGTTTATCAGGCTCTGTGCCAATCTATCCTAAGTTACTGCATTACTACATGGAGAGGGGCTGTAAAATCTCACATTATTCAGATTGAGCGTGCCCAAAGAGCTGTGCTAAAGGTTTGCTGTTTTAAGCCCCGTTTGTACCCTACCAGTAAGCTTTATGAATACTACCAAGTTCTTATGGTTAGGCAACTATTTATAAAAGCTACAATATTCAAGCAGCACGCACTGACTGAGTTCTCGAGAGAAGCCATTCGTCGCAATCATCTTGTTGCTATGTCCACTAATGTTAACACCTCTTTTACTCGTAAATTCTTTATCTTCCTTGAACCCTATTTATATAAGAAATTGCATAAAGTTTTGTCGATTTTCCACTTAAATTTGTATAATTGCGGCATCGCCATTGCAACATGGCTCCCTCAGCAATCTTATAAGAACCCTGAAAATCTTTTGATGATTCTGGAGTAATATTCCTGTACGCAATTACTGGGCTGGTAAGCACTCCTTCACATACTCAACGTACACATACAAAGGAAGACAAACATTATACACAAGACACAGTCGTAGGGCTAGCATAGCATACACACATTACATTGTTCACTATTTCTCCAGCTCTCTCTTTCGCACACACAAACACACACACACACAGATACATACACGCCTTCACAAACACGCATATAATAATACTCAGGTTCACACACACATACACAACATACTTTATTCTATTTCATAATTACATATCTATTTAATTTAAAACGAAAAGTAAAACTAAGAAGTCTATTTAATTTAATGTTATTTTCTTAAGTAGTACCTTTACCCTGTGTCCGAAAGGGGACCTGGTGACCTGTAACACAGGTAATATTTTACCTACTTCAGGCACCAGCGATCCATAACCGGAATATTATTTAACTCATCCTTTAGTTTAAGTTTATTTATGTATTTTGTATTTCGGTTTGGTGAGAAATAAACGTTTTTATTATTATTATTATTTACGAATAAAACTGTTTAAATTTCAAATTCGTTGTCTCACTTGTCACTCTCTAACAACTTATACAAAAGCTATTGGACATCAGTATACACGGCACACTCTTAAGGTGGATAGACTCATAAATATTCGCAATCGTAGCCAGACGGTTTGCTTCAAGGGTTTTTGCTCAAATTGAGAGTAAAAAGCAAGGGTTTTTGCTGTTTGCTCAGGAATTCCAGAATAGGATCCCTATTTAGGCCCTTTGCTTTTCACTCTCTACGTTATTGATCTAGGTAACAGCACAAATAATATAAAAGACAGTAATTTCCTTATGTACGCCGATGACACCAAACTACGAGTATACAAAATTATAAAAACCATAAATTATTGCTCAACATTACAATCCAATTTAAATACCTTAGTAAATTACTGTAGTAAAAACCATATCCATCCATCAGCCTTTTAACGTACACTGCTGGACATAGGCCTTCCCGAGAATGGGGGATAGTGCTGTAATCGCCACGTTTGGCAGGCGGGTTGGTGATCGCAGTGGATGTTGATAATACTCGAGAGAGTGCTGCTGCCCACTCCCACGGTATTCCCTCAGTCGGCTCTTACGACTCCCATGGGTGGAGAAGGGGTGGGACAATTCTAAAGCCAGCCCCCCACGGCCTATCTCTAAACATATTATAATATTTTTTAATTAAATATAAACACAGAGCCGAACTAATCGTGTCAGTAGCGCCATCTACTCTTTTAGAACTGTCATTGTTTTTAAATTTAGAAATGTTATGGTTTTTAAGTACATATTAAGCTATTTTGAGACTAAATTTGATCACAAACTCTAATAAAACATACAAATGAAATGAACAGCGGTTTTTATAACTTCTACTTACTTCTAACTACCTCTGTAGTGCAGCGGTAGTGTGAGCGACTGCTGATCATGAGCTCTCGTATTTAATCCCTAGGTCGGGCAGTGTTACCACTGAAAGAATGTAACATAGTTCCAGTGACCCGCCAATAAAGGCGGAGAGACGGCACATGGCGGGTTTCTTTAGTGGGTGAAGGCCCCACACTACCCTGTTTGTTGCCCCGAACGACGGGTTTTTTTTTCCCGCCTTAACAAAAAAAAAGGTCGGGCCGCGTTATTGAGCTTTTTCGTAAAAAGAAAATTTCTTTCAGTAGCAGCCCGAAGTTTGGAAATTAACGTCACAGATGCCGTTAAACGAGTGGCAAATCTTATATGGCAATAGGCAGGACACATAGCCCGAAAACATGGCTCGTGGGGCAAAGCAGTCTTGGAGTGGAAAAAGACCGAGAGGTAGACCGCAAATGCACTGGTAAGATGACATTAAGAAAATTGCAGGGACGAACTGGATGCAAGTAGTGCAAGACCGAAATAAATGGCGAAATCTGAAGGAGAATTTGTTGAAAATGGCCAAAATAGAAGATAATAATATAGATGGCAATAGGCTCGCCCCCTATTAAAGACTTAAACATAACACACATTTTTTTTATGTAATTGATGTTTTACTAACAAATGAAAATGTACCCCTATATGGATAATTCAAACTATAAATTCAAAATTACTGAATAAAAATCACGCACAACATAGAAAAATATCCATCCATCATTGATATATTAAAAAGAGAAGATTGATTGTGTAATCAGGCATGGAAAGTGTCCACTATAAAGGAGTGCAGATTACGCTTTCCTGCACTCCTTTCGTTTAGTATTATTTAGATGCGCGAGTAGACGAAGCGTGTCAAAATGTCTAATTGTCCGATGAATAAATGCCGAAATAGTGCATTAAAAGTACAAAAAAAGGATGGCTTTTCTTATTTTCGGTAAGTATTAATAGACAGTATTTCTATTTCATACATATTTTGTTGCTTAAGAGTCGCATTTTTTAATTTTTCAATATATTTTGTTTCAAATTATCGACGATGCCCCTGTATGAACCATTCAAATAGAGTATGTATTAAAACAAAGGCAGTCTCGAACTATACTAATACTTCAAAGCATTTTGCTTACTTTGATCGCATAATACGACGTTCTCGGTTCTAAAAACGAATGGAGTCACCTTGTTGAATGTTTTTTTTTATATATATTAAGTAATTAGTTGACATTGTTTTATTTACAAAGTTTAAATATCAATAAATAACATTGTCATTTATATGATGATTTTTATTTTAGTTTTCCTAGGGACCCAATCAGATGATAAAGCTCGCTCTATGTTATTTATAAATATGTATTCTTTTTTTTAATTGAACGGCGAGCGAATTCGAACGGCACCATTAGTATTTTATAAGATGATCATTTAAATTGTTGAATTTATGGCTTTTATGCTTCAATAATGAATGTTGAAATTTTGTATTATGTATAAATTATGGTTTCACATACTAATAGATTTAAAAGTTTTTGTTGGTCTATGTGACGCTAGTGAAGATGAATATACTGTATGTAATAAAATCGAGGAAATAATAAGACGATAACAGCGCATATGTGATCAACCAAGGCCTATTAGTGTTCCTTAGTTTTAAAATGTACCTACATTAAATTTATATATATATTCTGGTATTGATACACATTCCCTTCAACAACCTGCTCTTTTTAATCATAAAATTAGTCTTATAAAAGCTATTATAGAAAAATTTGGTTGGAAATTTATTTCTGACCGTGTGGGGCCGGCTTTAGAACTGTCCAACCCCTCTCTACCCACGGGAGTCGTTAGAGCCGACTGTGGATCAAAATGTTCGAAAAAATCACGCCTTCAAATAGTATGAATTTTAATTGCAAAATTAAACTTACTATATTGGATTAATGCATGTAAATGCGTTCCGATAGAGGGCGTTGGTCGTTAAGACAAATGTGATAAGGAGATTGGGTATGTCTAAAGGATAGTACTGTAGCTCAGTGGATTAGAGCACTTCCCCGGATAGGAAGGGACGCAGGTTCGATTCCCGCTTGTACTAAAATACTCTTTTTCCTTATTCACAAATTATAATTTATACTTTAAGAGTAGCTGAGCATGTCAAGTGCTAAAATATAGATCAAAATGTTTCAAAAATCAGATTGAAATTCTCATTTTCGATCCTAACTCCACCTTTTATCAAAATGGAACCACTGTGCGTAAGTGTGTAATAATACACCTCTGTCTATTGGCCGTAGATTTAAGTAATTCAAATTTGAATATTATTGATTTAATTTGTCTATATAAGTACTTGTAACTAAACTACATGCTAATATACGTACATATCGCCCACATCATGACAGGTATGTTTAGTAATTTTGGTTTGAAATAAATAAATTAATGTTAGTAATAATCCAATTGGCTGTGTTGATGTTATCAAGTGTGCTCAGTGCTCAGAATTATTATATACCTATAATTATTCTTCTGTGTTTTCAATTATTTCGGATTTTTATGGTATATTATTCTTTTTTAATGAGTAGTACCTATATATATATTTATTTTGCAGTGAGTTTTTAATTGGTTGAATATTTCAGCAAAATAAAAAAAAAATAGGCTAGTTGTGATAATAATATATTAAATTGAATGATTGTCTTCTATAGAGTTTTTTATATCCATATCGTTGTATTTTTCTTTTTTTTATCTATTACTCCATCCTTCAGCCTTTTAAAGTCTACTGCTGGACATAGGCCTCCCCAAGAATGGGGGATAGTGCCGTAATCGCCACGCTTGGCAGGCGGGTTTGCGATTGCAGTGGATGTGTTAATACTCGAAGGAGTGCTGCTGCCCACTCCCCCGTTATTCCCTCAGTCGGCTCTTACGACTCCCATGGGAGGAGAGGCGTAGAATAATTCTAAAGCTGGCCCCACACGGCACGATATTATCTATTACTATTTATTTTAATTACTAGCCTATTTAATATTTTGTTAAGAACTCCATCTCTTGAAGCTGTGGGACATTCAAGTATATTTACATGATAAACTTATATTCTCCCTAGCATTATTCCAAATTTTGTTTTGGGCAGCTTCCAATCTGTTGAGGTTTAGCTCTTTCACCAATATTTACACGGAACGAGTGTCTATCTGACCTCCACTACCCACTATTGGCTATTTTAAAACAAGACCTGAGTCAGATTTTTAATTCAGGACTCTGACAATCTGTAACCTTCTAAACATTAAAAAAACTTTCCTCACCTTCTATTCTTTTATCTCGTGTTTAATACGCTACTTCTTCTTTTTCTTGTTCTAATATGTTAATTCGACCATTTATAATGTTAAAATTTGAAGTATCTTATCTTCTTGCTCAAAATCTTACCTAATTATAATCAGGTAAATGATCTGAATAAATGAGTTTTTACAAATTGAATTAATTGGACTGTTTAATTACATAATAAAACAGTTTTAAAGAGAGAGAGGATTATTTCAGACATAGATCCAGCGTTGGCTGTAGAGTTAAAGGCATTGGCCCTCCAAAAACCGATGAACGATGTCATCGACCGAGGAGACTCCGCTGTTCAGCAGCTGTTTTGCGACGCAACTGTATTCATAACTGGCGGTTGCGGGTTTATTGGTAAACAGCTAATTGAAAAGCTTTTTAGGTAAGACTTTTTTACTCAATTTAAAGAAAAAGTAATATTTATGGATTGAACTAAGAATTTATTCCCCATACCTAAACAATATAATATAAAACTTATGCTGTTGCAGCTTATGAAAGTACAGCTGTCCCGGCAAACTTTGCACCTCTTCAGATTCAATATATTTTGTTTTAATTTGTTAGCTGAAATATATGATAATTCTTTTTTCATGAAATACATTGTTTAATGGTTATTCTGCTATTTCGGGTGGCTACAAATCCACCAACTTAAAAATCATCAATTTTGTCAGCCACTCTTGAATTATAAATTGTGGATGAAAATAAAGACAAGAACAAGAAAAACTTAAGCATAATTAGGGGAAATTAGAATTTGAGATACTGTATGCACCTTTTTGGACTTTCAAACAACGAACGAACGCAAAGTACAACCAAACTCAAAACAAACCAGAAAGTATTTTAAAAATTGTCCTATGTGGGAATTGAACCCGCAACAGCAGCGTTGTAGGATTTACCTATCTAAGTTACTTCAAAATCTATCATCCATCTTTTTTTGGCGATTCTTAACAAAATTCCCAAGCCCAAAATCCGTAGGGACGTATGACGCTAAAATATTATTAATGTTTATATACGTATCGTATAAACAATCCTGCCCATAAGGATTACCAGAAACTGATGGCCGGACTATAGGTAAATATATATTCACGGAAATTTTCACACAACGTCCTGTGATCCCAAACAAAGCTTATTACTTGTGCTATGTGTACCAGATTACGGATATAATACATAAATTACATTTTTTTTGTAAATACATACATATAATAGAAAACACCCAGATGCAGTACAAATATCTGTGTTCATCACACAAATAGTTGTCCTGAGTGGGAATCGAACCCACGACTTCTTGCACGGAAGGCGGTTCCCGACTACGCCACGAGGTCCGTCAATATAATGTCTGTAACCGCATTTTGAGTCCTTCGTGCAATTATCAAGAAAAGGTACATGACGAGATACTATTGATGAGAGCATACTGCATGTTAAATATTTTTGAATCTAGTTATTCTATAAAATGCTAGTCTAACAAAACAGGAATAAGGTTTTTTTAAATGAGAATTCCTAAACTATTCGATAACCAATATTTCTTCAAGAAAAATAACAAGAATGATTTGTAAAAAAAAAAAGATTTTTGGACAAAACACTTGCCTAATTCACTGAGCCACTTTTAAGGACATTTAGTATTTTGTTTGAAATCAAAAAATCAAGATACATGCAAAAACCCATTTTTACCTTATTTTTCCGAACTAAAAAACACATTCATAAAATGTCTGTCTACATTATTATAATGTCTTTTACAGAGCCTGTAAGATCAAAAAAATTTACGTGTTGATCAGACCAAAGAAAGGTAAAACAATTCAAGAGAGACTAGCAACAACATTGTCGAGTCCTGTAAGTTACATTTTGCTTTTAAAGAAATTTAAATACAGCAAACAAGCACATGACCCACCTGATGGTAAGCAGATATCATAGCCTACAAATAGATGATGGCAATACTCGGAGAATTATTCAAGCGTTAACAGACCCAGGTATTAGACCGGGAGACGAAAAGAAGGATATGTGGTAAAGATGAAGTATCAGAGAGGGTTTCAGGAGGGTTTTCTATAGATGTATCGTTATCTAATTGTATTAAGTATTCAATAAACCTTGAGGGCTTTTGCTCATCGGTTGGTATAATGCAGGCTGATTCTGAAAAGCTTTTTTAAAACATTACTGTGTGACTCTTCCTAAAGAGTTCATTAATATTTGCTGTGCAGTTTTTGACGTTGACCTAAGTTTGAAACATGACGGTCCGATCCTGTAGGACGTCGTGTTCGGCTGGGTCCTGAGAGGCTGGCTCCTTCCCGGGATGGCGGTCCGTTGTTATGCAGGTGACACCCTCGTCACTGTGAGGCGGGCCGGCTTCGAGGAGGCCGACTGATCGGCGGAAGTTGGAGTCGCGCTCGTCGTTGACCGGATCAGTATATTGGGCCTGGGGGTCTCGTTGGCTGAAAAACTGAAAGCTGAAAACTGAGGCCCTCCTATTCCATGGCCCTCGCCGAGGTTCCCCCCCCCGAGGAGCATGCCTACACGTGCAGGGGGTTGCCGTGCCGTTACAGACCCAGATGAAATATCTCTCTCAACGTCTGCATCTGTCTCTTGCGACTTCCGCAGAGGGCCATAGCGGTGAAGGCCATTAGGAAGTACTGTACGGTGTCCTGGGCCGCAGCCATGCTGCTAGCAGGCGATCCGCTTTGGCCTCTCCAGGTTGAGGCACTGGAAGAGGTCTACTGGTTTCGTACTGCGGCGCGGGCCAGGGGCGAGGAATTCTCCGAGAGGAGTCTGGGCAGGGCACAAGAAGCGGTCCTATGAAATTCGGAGCACATATATGTGTCTTACAAATTTCAATGTATAAGCGAAATTTGACATGTTTATGTGCAATCGTTTTTGAGTTATGAGGGGGTCAACTTATAGAATCAATTAATTGAAAAATTATAATAAAATTATAAAAATGTACTAGTTTCTTTAAAAACAAAGTGAAAAAATGTGAAATCGAAAATAACAGTCCCGAGCAGAATTCGAACCTGCATCTCCTGGATACCGTCCAGATGCTTTTACCAATTCAGCCATCGTGACCCTTGCTCCTGACTGCTAATTTCGATAACACATTCATACTTAACGTCTTTGGGTGACGCCTGCACCATCTGTCGGAAGTATTTTCATACATTATACCGACCAGGTAAACTTAATTTTATAATTAAGATTTTACCTAATAATGACGCAAACCCTATAAATATTTAGATATTTTTATATATATTTTTAGCATTTGACATGCTTAGCAACATACATTAAACACAAAGTGAAAAATGTGAAATCAAAAATAACAGTCACGAGCAGGATTCGAACCTGCATCTCCTGGATACCGTCCAGATGCTTTTACCAATTCAGCCATCGTGACCCTTGCTCCTGACTGCTAATTTCGATAACACATTCATACTTAACGTCTTTGGGTGACGCCTGCACTATCTGTCGGAAGTATTTTCATACATTATACCGACCAGGTAAACTTAATCTTACAATTAAGATTTTACCTAATAATGACGCAAACCCTATAAATAATTAGCGATTTTTATATATATTTTTAGCATTTGACATACTTAGCAACATACATTAAACACAAAGTGAAAAATGTTAAATCGAAAATAACAGTCACGAGCAGGATTCGAACCTGCATCTCCTGGATACCGTCCAGATGCTTTTACCAATTCAGCCATCGTGACCCTTGCTCCTGACTGCTAATTTCGATAACACATTCATTCGATATCACATTGCAGGTTCGAATCCTGCTCGTGACTGTTATTTTCGATTTAACATTTTTCACTTTGTGTTTAATGTATGTTGCTAAGTATGTCAAATGCTAAAAATATATATAAAAATATCTAAATATGTACTAGTTTCTGATTTTTTCCTTTGTATTCACCATACTACCTATCTGTATGCCAAATTTGAACTTTCTAGGTCATCTGGAACTAGGTTAGATTTTTGGTCAGTCAGTGATAAAAATGACGATTTTTGGACGTTAATATCGAAATAACCGTTTGAGGTATATTTATGAACTTTAGAGCACATAATTATGTATCTCGCAAGTCTCAATATATAAATTTTACATGTTTACTTGGAATAGTTTTTGAGTTATGAGAGGGTCAAAAGTGGGTTCAAATGGTTCGTGTAATATTACACACGGTGCTGCTCGCCAATTCTTTAGCTTGAACTTGGCTTGACACGCTACCGCGTGTCTAGATATAACAAGCTACATCACTCGTTAATGTAATATTTATTGAATATTCGTAGTAAGTTAAAATGGCATGTTACACCTAAAGTATGTGCATAAGGTTAAAAAAAACTTATATTAACAAAAATAAGTTAAATATATAGAAGTTGATCCATTTCGAGGTTCCCTACTTTTTTAAGGAAAAAAACAGAAAATTCAAATTTAATGGAGAATGTTTATTATCATTTGAAAGAACATTCTTTGGCATTTATTTTTTGAAGATTATGTCTATCAAATGTTGGCCGTTGCTACGTTGCAGATGGTCCATCCGTTGAGTAAAATTTTCGATGACTCGTTCGAGCATTTCGACTGGTAACTGGCAAATGACACGCGTATACACATAATCTTCAAAAATAAATGCCAAATAATGTTCTTTCAAATGATAATAAACATTCTCCATTCAATTTGAATTTTCTGTGTTTTTTTCTTTAAAAAAGTAGGGAACCTCGAAATGGATCACCTCTTAGAAGCTCTTATTTTAGAATATTGAGGCTGCTTAAAATGCCTATAATAATGGCGTAGAAGAAAACAGATCTAATTTATTTTGGTGGATGTCTTTCAATTTAGACCTAAATCTGCTGAAGTTGTGAAATATATCTAGGTATTTGTTGTTATTTTTCGCGATTTCGTTATGTAGCCTCGAAATCCTTGTCAATGGGTTGTAGTAAAAAATGCTATATTTATAAATCTGAAGGGCAAATAAATTTATCTCATTAGACCTATGGGCTCTAAATTTAATTTTAAAATAGATTTGAGAAAGTAAATCTAGTGAGACAACAATAGAGTGAAATATTTTGTAAAAATAAACTAAGTTCAAAATACGCTACTAGAGTCGAGATTTTAAACAATAAATGTCAAGAATAAATCTACCTTGATAATTTAAACTTTAAGGAAAAACTAATTTACCCACGTAACAGGGACAAATTATTGACTAATATAATCTGCACTGTAAGTGCTCCATTCAATGGCAATAAATTAATCATCATTATTGCCATTCAATTACGTACTGATAATGTATAATAATTTATTTGGCATAAATAATTAGTTAGCATTAATTTAAATACAATTTAGATATGTAAAGAACTGTATGGACGTTGAACTATTACATACATTATTATACACATTATTATCTACAAAACTATTTATTTTTGCAAGTAATGCTTTATCATATTATACGCCGTCTAAAGAGTATTTACTATACTCAAACGGGAAATTGTGCAACCATTTATTTTACTTTTGACGTAAGCGCGTTGAAGAAGTTCCTTGTTTATTGACAATTGTCTTCAATCAACAGCTTCTTCTGAAGGGATTTTTTTTATTATTATAAAGTCTTTATTGTCGCTCTAAATTACAGTTCACAGGGTTACTTATAACTAGGCATAACTAATTTATTGTACTTTAGGTACTGATACTGTCTCCCAAACTAAGCGAAAGCTTGTATTTTGGGTGGCAGTGTTCAGTCGTGCAACATTGCTCGATTTTACAATTTTAGTAAATTCATGTGAACGTTGGGCGCGCGCGCGCGTTTGTGTGTGTGTGTGTGTGCGTGTGTGTGTATGGGTGAGATTATATCTTTCTTTCTTTCTATGTATTTCGTATCTGAGTTATGTGTAAGTAGAAGATGGCATTGTATATTTTGTCTGTGTGTGTGTATCGTTTGTTTGCGTGTGGAGGTTACGCGATGTACGCCAGCAATTGCTCAGTCTTATTATAATCCATATTTAGAAGCCAGTCTGTGATAGTGAGTTTAAGATTGTGGCTGTTTAGTCCTGCGATATTAAGTGTCTTGTGGATATCGTTGTATAATTTTGTGCTTATACTATTAAATTGCTTTCTGGCAAAGGATGTCTTGCAGGGAATGCTTGGGCAGATAAACATCTTGCTACGTCTGTTTGGATCGGGTCGCGGGGCATTTCGATACCTTCTCATAGTGGACTTGAGCACAAAAAGTTGTCGAACTGTTAATACCTTGCAATCCGCGTATAGGTTTTTGGTGGGGTATCTATAAGGCTTTTTAGTCATTACTTTCAGGACGGCTCTTTGTGCTCTCTCCAGACCCATAAGCAGCGTCTTGCCGGCGCCGCCCCATGGAATACAATACTGTATAATGGACTGACATAGGGCTAAGTAGATAGGTTTAAGTTTTTCTATTGGAGCGCAGTTTCTTAAAGTTTTAAATATGTATATTAGTCTCCTCACTCTAGAGGTGACTGCGTCTATCTGCCTGTCCCACCTCAGTACACTATCAATATATACGCCTAGGTATTTGACATTTTCGGCTCGCTCGATTTGTTGGCACGTGCAGTTGCTTCGGGATGGGCAACTATGGGCTGTGATAGAGAAGTTTTGGGGTGGGGAGTTAGTTTTTCTGATCGAGAAGGCAACATAGTACGTTTTAGATAGGTTTAATGTCAGTAAGTTGTCCGCAAGCCATTTCATAATTTTAGTCATAGAAAACTCAGCTCTTTCTTTAACGGTTTTCCAGTCGGGTCCCCATACTAGGATTGCTGTATTATCTGCGTAAGTATAGATGTTGGTGTTAGGGATAGAGATTTGACAGAGATCGTTTATATAGAGCTGGAAAAGAGTCGGACTTAAAATACTCCCTTGGGGAACACCGTAGCAGACTGTATCCTCGTCACTATCGATATTACCTATTCTGACCCGTTGTTTCCTATTTGCTAGAAAGTCTTTAAGCATTTTATGAGGATTTCCTCGTATGCCCAACTTCTCCAATTTAGTCAGGAGGATGGGGATAGAGACCGTGTCAAACGCTTTAGACAGATCAAGAAATATACATAGGCATTTGTTTTTACTGTCCAAGTTTTTTACAATCACGGCTGTCAAGTCCAGTACGGCATCCTCAGTAGAGTAATTTGGGCGTAAGCCGTACTGGTTGTCAGCAAGGATTCCAAACTTCTCCAGATATGTTTTGAGTGCCCGGTTTAGTATTTTCTCGAGAATTTTCGAGACGCAGGAAAGAACAGCTATAGGGCGGTAGTTGTCGACATAGTCTCTGTCCCCACCTTTGTGGATTGGGTATACTATCGCTTTTTTGAGCGTTTCTGGAAATACTCCTGTGTTTATCGCCAGGTTGCATATATGGGTAATAGAAGGTGCTACAATGTGGCGACATTTTTTTATTATTTGTGTTGAGATGTCATCCCAGCCTGTAGCACAGTCAGTTCGGAGTTGCAGTTATGGGAGGCCTTTGGTTGTGTTGCCTTGCTTTGTACTCTACAAGTAGCTGTTTGCGAATTGTCGTTTGCAGCGGATGAAGAGGCGAGTATTTTGTTGGCCAGAGTTTGACCTATATTTGTAAAAAATTTGCAGACATGATTTACAGGCGTTTTGGGGTTATTGTTTATTTTAAGGAGATCTGTGGGGTTGACCTTTGCTCGTTGGGTGTTTGTTATATTTTTTATTGCTGTCCAGAGGGCTTTTGGATCTTTACCTGCTTTGTCTATCAGGCTCTTTTCACAGGCTGTCTTAAGTTTGCGTAGCAGGCAGTTGCAGTAATTTCTATAACGCGTGTAAATTAGTTTAATGGTCATGTTATCTGGCGCCTTTTTAGTTTTGCTATGTAGTCTATCTCGATGCCTTATGCAACGCAGCAATCCTGGTGATATCCATGGTTTTAGAATTCTGAATTTACTAGTTACTGTGCTGATTTTTGTGTTAGTATGTATGACACTTGAAACTGCAGATATAAGGTTACGTGTTGCTAGGTTTGCATCGTCGGTCGTTAATACATTTTTGAAGTCGGTATTTTCTAGTTCTGTTTTTATTTTACGATAGTTCAAGAAAGTTCTACTCGTTGTTGGTTTTCTAAAAGGGTTTGTTGTGTTTATATAAAGGATGATAGGCATATGATCTGTTACGTAGGACTCTGGAACTAGAGTTGTAGTGAGGAGATTAGGCTTCATGAAAATGTGGTCTAGGCAAGTGGCATTTCTTGTAGGGTAGTTATGTGTTGGAAAAAGTCCGTAGATCGCGTTAAATGTCAAGTATTCTTCACGTAGGGGGTCTGAACTGTTAGCGCCTATGTCGATGTTTATGTCGCCAACTAGAATTGCATTGGAGGAAAGACTGTTGTAAACTTCGTGTAGGCTACTTATAAAGTTATTTAAGTTTTCTCTGGTTTTTAGAGACGGTGAACGATATACAGCCACGATCGTAAAATTATTTTCTATTTGGCAAGTTAGACAGCTTGCGTCCTTAAAAATTGGTTCACGTATTTTACATGTTAAGTTTATTTTGGCGTATATAACGACGCCATCACTCCGATTTAGCGCGGAGTTTGCGGAGTGGGCAGTGTACCCCTCTAAAATGGGTAAGTTTCTCACTCCGTGTAGCCAACACTCAGTCAGTACGATGACGTCGAATCTTACGTTGGTCATTGTTAATAATACTCAGAGTTGGTCAAAATTTTTATTTATGCTACGGATGTTGAAATGAAACAGCCTGATAGCATTATCCGTATGAGAAAGGTATAGTTGGCAGTCCTCTGGGCGGCAGACATAGGAGTTTGTTAGCTCAAGTGAGTCTAATTCTGTGTTTATGTTGTTTATGTTGGCCATTGATTATAAAAATAAAGATTAAAAATTATCGTACAGCGCGCAGATATAATGTGTTGTTGATGTAGTGTATAAGAGTTTCGTGTAACGGTTGTATAGTATTTGTATGTGTGAGTGTGATATTTGAGGTTTGCCCGTGTGTATGGAACTGTTATTGATTTGGTTCTCCTGTTGAAATCATGATATAATATTTTATAGACAACCAACTTACAATTGATTTTTAAAGTATTTGTACGGCTACACAATATGAATATTTTCATGGTGATTAAAAACAGAGAATAACAATATAGAAAAGGTAATAAAAAGTTTGTTAGTCACAAGTTTTTCTTTAAATCTAGGAGGCATTGTTCCGAGGAAATTATTATTTGTTTATCGCCTTGTTATTTACATAGGAATATATTACCGTTAGAAATCCAGCAGTATTTAAATTTATTTGCTTTGGCGAATTCTCGGGTGACGTGAAATAGTTTCTTAGAGCTCACAGGTAGATATTCGGCTACATATACAGGTTGTCGCTTGCCGGGGATATTTATCAATTCGGTGTTGAGCTTATCTTCCACGGCTTTCTTTTTGTTGTTAAATTCACGAACAGCAGACAATGTATTCGACTTCAATTGGACGGTCTGGAATTCGACGACAATCGGTCAAGTCGAGCCATTTTTTCCCGGTAGACGATATATATCTCTGAAATCTGTGTCCGAGATGAGATTCCGACAGCCTGACCGATTTTACTGACAGTATAGGTGAGATCTTTGCTAGTCTCTTTCTCTTTCGGAGGAACATTTCTTACTTCGATGGAGGACGATCGAGATTTAAATTGTAGGTCTTGTATTTATATATATTTTTAGCATTTGACATGCTTAGCACTATACATTAAACACAAAGTGAAAACACAAAGTGAAAAATGTGAAATCGAAAATCGAAAAAATATCTAAATACAAAGTGAAAAATGTGAAATCGAAAATAACAGTCAGGAGCAGGATTTGAACCTGCATTTCCTGGATACCGTCCAGATGCTTTACCAATTCAGCCATCCTGACAATTGCTCCTGACTGCTAATTTCGATAACACATTCATACTTAACGTCTTTGGGTGACGCCTGCACCATCTGTCGGAAGCATTTTCATACATTATACCGACCAGGTAAACTTAATTTTACAATTAAGATTTTACCTAATAATGACGCAAACCCTATAAATATTTATATATATTTTTAGCATTTGACATGCTTAGCACTATACATTAAACACAAAGTGAAAAATGTGAAATTGAAAAATCGTCATTATTAGGTAAAATCTTAATTGTAAAATTAAGTTTACCTGGTCGGTATAATGTATGAAAATGCTTCAGACAGATGGTGCAGGCGTCACCCAAAGACGTTAAGTATGAATGTGTTATCGAAATTAGCAGTCAGGAGCAATTGTCAGGATGGCTGAATTGGTAAAGCATCTGGACGGTATCCAGGAGATGCAGGTTCAAATCCTGCTCCTGACTGTTATTTTCGATTTCACATTTTTCACTTTGTGTTTAATGTATAGTACTAAGCATGTCAAATGCTAAAAATATATATAAATATTTATAGGGTTTGCGTCATTATTAGGTAAAATCTTAATTGTAAAATTAAGTTTACCTGGTCGGTATAATGTATGAAAATGCTTCCGACAGATGGTGCAGGCGTCACCCAAAGACGTTAAGTATGAATGTGTTATCGAAATTAGCAGTCAGGAGCAATTGTCAGGATGGCTGAATTGGTAAAGCATCTGGACGGTATCCAGGAGATGCAGGTTCAAATCCTGCTCCTGACTGTTATTTTCGATTTCACATTTTTCACTTTGTGTTTAATGTATAGTGCTAAGCATGTCAAATGCTAAAAATATATATAAATATTTATAGGGTTTGCGTCATTATTAGGTAAAATCTTAATTGTAAAATTAAGTTTACCTGGTCGGTATAATGTATGAAAATGCTTCCGACAGATGGTGCAGGCGTCACCCAAAGACGTTAAGTATGAATGTGTTATCGAAATTAGCAGTCAGGAGCAATTGTCAGGATGGCTGAATTGGTAAAGCATCTGGACGGTATCCAGGAGATGCAGGTTCAAATCCTGCTCCTGACTGTTATTTTCGATTTCACATTTTTCACTTTGTGTTTAATGTATAGTGCTAAGCATGTCAAATGCTAAAAATATATATAAATATTTATAGGGTTTGCGTCATTATTAGGTAAAATCTTAATTGTAAAATTAAGTTTACCTGGTCGGTATAATGTATGAAAATGCTTCCGACAGATGGTGCAGGCGTCACCCAAAGACGTTAAGTATGAATGTGTTATCGAAATTAGCAGTCAGGAGCAATTGTCAGGATGGCTGAATTGGTAAAGCATCTGGACGGTATCCAGGAGATGCAGGTTCAAATCCTGCTCCTGACTGTTATTTTCGATTTCACATTTTTCACTTTGTGTTTAATTGTAGGTCTTGGATTTTCCTCTCTAATGTCTCCAAGCATTTTCGTTGTTCTAACCTCTCTTTCTGCAGACAAACTAGACCGGATTTAATTTCCTCGTACTGCTTATTAATGAACGCCATTGATGTTACTATTTCGTCGTTTGATTCTTTAATTTTAAGGGTTTGCGTTTTTAACTCCGAAATTTCAGTAGAGAGTTTAGCGATGAGTGAGTATTGTTTGTCACACATGTCATTTAATTTCGAATCAAATTCTGATTTCCAACAAATTATTCACAAGAAATAAGTTAGCATTGTTTCTGCAAACTCTGTTCACTCTGTCCTGAACAACATTGGAAATATCGTTTCTGTGTAAAAACATACCAAACATAACAGGGTGCAGCCTGGGAATTTGTATTAAAGCGTGATACGTGGACAAAAAATGGTGATTTATCATGATTTACTTATCTTTGTCCGGCAAAGTGACCTTTTGATTGCTTCGAAGGTTTAAATAAAATTATGTTCGTTATCATTGACATGACACTTACGAGAATTGGAATTTAGTACCTACATCAGAATCAGATAGGCTACACTTGCCACTTCTGCAAATCGTGTTAGTGGATTGGTAATGGAATCATGGGAGAAACTAGTTAGAGAGGAGAAGATAGGAGATGTAGGAAAGGCGATATCAGGTGGGTCTGGCGGTTTACTTTTACCCGCTATTATTAACAAATACGATTACTAAAAAAAAAAATTTTTACCACTAACTAATATGCAAAATAAATCATAAAAGTCACTAAAATAATGAAATCAGAAATTTTCTGACACTCGTTTTATCCAAGAAAAAACAGGCGTCTACAGCTAGTAGTTAAGAGCTGATCGAAGGTACCATAGAAGAAAAAATGCAATACTTCATGAACAGTGATTTTTTCATCGTAACAAAGAAGAGATGTACTCTTTTGACTGGATATTTATTGATACCGATATAGTGTATTTTTCTTAACTTGTCCTAAGACGTAAACAAACCGTACTGTTTAAGAAAATCATTAATTTTGGCATCAATTAGAAACTTTACCTAAGTTATGAGCGTCTTGATTTTTACACTTGATATAACACACACATTACACCAAAAATTGCTTCAAAGTAACTATTTAAACACAATAATTTTCATAAAATGTTTAAAATATCAGAATCCATTTCAACATATAAAAAATGATCATCTCAATTTGACATTTCTAAATCCTAGATCGTCTTAGAATAGTAAGGATGTGAGAAGCGAACGAATGATTCTGACCAGTGAGTGAACTATAACTATCATTTATAGAACATTATAAAAATAATATTATAAAATTAACCTGACTAATAAATCAGACTTTATTTTTCTTGTATTGTTATAGTAATGTAGTATTGGAATTATTTGAATAACAAATCCCAAACATAAACTAAAACTATCACCTATTTGACAAATAATTTTTTTAGCCGGTTAACTGGCGGAAACTTCCCGTCACGTCATTCGTCTCGTCGCCTCGCTTGATGTCGTACATTACGGGTGCTCTCTGTGTGTTTGAAGCAAAACGATGTAGCTTTCTCCAGGATTTGTGTTTGCTTAGTGATTTGGACGGTGTTATTGTTTAAACTGACGACCTGTGGCTATTCTACAAGGATATTGATTTTGCATACGATTGATTTTTTTAGATGCTTGTTTTGTTCAAACAAGGTAAGCAAATTATTTTTTCTAATGTTGTTGATGATTATGATTTGGTATAGAAATCTTAAGTGCGTTTAGGCAACTAACAATTTTTTTTATTTATACTTATTAGCACACAGGATAAACAACTAAAACTAAAAATTATGAATAAGTATAGTACAAGTTAGTGCCTTAGCGATGACAAGCGATTTCTTGAATTAATGTGAAACGTCTTCTGAAACAAACAATTTGCTCCAAACATGTATTTTTTCCATCCATCCATCCATCAGCCCTTCGACGTCCACTGCTGGACATAGGCCTCCCCAAGAGAACTGTGTGCTCATTATGGGGGATAATGCGTAATCGCCACGCTTGGCAGGCGGGTTGGCGATCGCAGTGAATGTAGTTAATACTCGAGGGAGTGCTGCTGCCCACTCCCCCGGTATTTTTAAGTATTTTTTAAGTATAACAAATTATTAACTCGTACCAATTTTGAAACATAAAAAAAGAAAAACTTTTAAAATGGCTGAAAACAAGGAGTTAATTAAAGGAGGCTTAAGCCAAATTGGTGCGGTTTCTTGGAACAATTGCATTAATCACAAATTAAAAGAAGAGGTCTAAAATTATGCAGCTTGACGGATTAATAGATGCTGCAACAGACGCGACCTCGAGTTTTATGATACACTTCCGATCAGAATTGGAAGACTCCTCTATTGAAGGATCTAGTGACTCAAATTAATAAAAGAAAATAAAAATAACTTGTCGTTTTATTAATTCTATAGGTTAAAGATGATTTTCAGAATGTTTTTCTTTGATCATGATAGTGAAGGATATTCTGGAAACTTACAATAAAAAAAATATTTTAAACGCTATTTATTCCTAGGATTCCATTTCCAACTAAAATGAATTGTGAGGAAATCCCACATTATAAAAAACATTCAGTCACAAACTTTATTTGTTCACTCGTTCATTCGATAATGTCCCAACGCTATCAATTGTCTTTGGTTACTAGGTCGCCATTTCTGTTTACGTAATAAGACAAGTTAAGAAAAATACACTATACAACAAAGTTTATTCAAGTTGATTTTTCTATCCATGAAAATTTATTTACATTGCGTTAATGAAATTTAAATAAGTGCAGTGTAAACTCACTTATACGATTTTCTTTGTAACTAAAAACTCCCTTTAAGGCAGATTTTAATACAGTTTGGTTGATTTACCTTATTTTTTTTTATAATGCAACAGCCATTTTTAGGGTTCCGTACCCGAAGGGTCAAAACGGGACCCTATTACTAAGACTTTGCTGTCTGTCTGTCTGTCCGTCCGTCTGTCGCCAGGCTTTATCTCAAGAACGGCGATAGCTAGACAGTTGAAATTTTCACAAATGATGTATTTGTTGCCGCTATAACAACAAATACTAAAAACAAAAAAATAATAATATTTAAGGGGGGCTCCCATACAACGTCTGTCTGTTCGTCCGTTTGTCACCAGACTGTATCTCAAGAACGGCGATAGCTAGATAGTTGAAATGATGTATTTGCTGTTGCCGCTATTACAACAAATACTGAAAAAAAAAACAAAATAAAACAAATATTTAAGGGGTCCCATACAAAAAACGTGATTTTTTTGCCCTTTTTGTTGTTTTATTCGTCAATAGTTGATTGTACTTTTTTAACATTGCTACAATTTTATAAGTTAGCATAATAGCCGTATTTTCTACCAAGTTACTGACATCTGGATCTTCGCGGCAAGGGCAATGAAAATCACTGAGCCTCTATACAACTATCGAAGTGTTCATGGCAACTAGGACTAATGGCTTAACGTACTTTACGAGGCTTTCTAGACGATGTTTCGTTATGCGCATCTAAGTCTAAGTTAAAAACCACGAAATGAGTCAAATTTTACTTACAAAATTTGGTAACAGCCATACACCATGGTTACAGAGAGTTACAATAGTGTAATGTTGTTTACCTTGTCAATGGTACGGAACCCTTTGTGCGCGAGTCCGACTCGCACTTGGCCGGTTTTTTCTAACATTATGTTTATAAAATAATACAAAACTTTGAGCAAAAATAATATATGAATGTGTACCGAATAAAAGTTCTTTTTTCTATATCTATACTATTATAAAGCTGTAACAGATCTGCGTCTGTACATTTAAGAAATTTGAGAAAAAATGTCTTTATCAAGCTACATAGGCATGTCTAAACACAAAACATTTTTTTTAGATTTTTTGTCTGTTTGTCAGTTTATCTGTTTGTCTGGTTGTTTGTTCACGCATCATGCAAAAACTACTGAACTGATTTTAGTGCAACTTTATTTATTTGGTAGATCTTGATTAAACTTAAAAACTGGTACACAATTATATCCAGCTACTATATCGGGAACCTGAGATATATCCCAAAAACTAGCTTTTGGCTGCGGCAAAGCCGCGGGTACAACGAGCGGTCTTGCGCCGACCTCATTCAACGGCTCCCCGCGGCTTTGACCAGATCATCGATCCATCTGGAGGGGGCCGTCCTACGGTGCACGGCCCGATACATGGTCGCCACTCGAGAACCTTTTTTCCCCAAGGGTTGTCGCTTCTTCGAGCGATGTGGCCTGTCCATTGCCACTTCAGCATGCCAACCCGGCGGGCTATGTTGGTCACTCCCGTTCTCCTACGGATCGGTGTATTGCGGATTCGATCACGAAGAGAAAAACCAAGCATAGCACGCTCCATGGCCCGCTGAGCGGTTTTCAGCCTTGATACGAGGACAACATTCAGATGCCACGTCTCTGTTCCATATGTGATCACTGGTAACACACACTGGTCATAGACTTTCTTCACTTTTGACACCGCTGGGACTGCAGCACCGCCCAAGTTTCGATCGAATCGAAGGCCTTCTCATAGTCCACAAACGCCAGATACAGAGGCCGATTGTATTCCTTGGTTTTCTGTATAATCTGGCGTAGCATATGAATGTGGTCTATAGTACTATAGCCTTTTCGGAAACCGGCTTGTTCGGGAGGTTGGAAGTCGTCAAGCCTGCGCGTGAGTCGATTTGTAATGACCCTCGAAAATAACTTATAGACGTGGCTCAAGAGCGAGATGGGTCTATAGTTCTTCAAGAGGGTTCTGTCACCTTATTTGAAGAATAGCACAACCACGCTTCTGGTCCACAACTCTAGAACGTCGACCCCGAGAATAAAGGAATTTAACAGCCTCTGAAGAGCTTTTAAGACCAGCTTTCCACCGCCTGATCTCAAAAATTCTTTGGTGATTCCGTCGTCTCCCGGTGTCTTTTCGTTCTTTAGTTGTTTGAGAGCCATTCTGATCTCGCACAGGCTGTCGTCCGGGATATCTTCGGTAAAGTGCCGAGTTGGTTTGGATCTGGGATCTTGGACCAAGCCGACAACAGGACTCTGGGATCTGTACAACTGTCCATAGAACTGGTGGACCTCTCTCAAGATCTCATCTCGGGATGAAATGACAGTGCCGTCGTTGGTCTTCAGCTTAGTCAACTGGCTTTGGCCGACAGACACATCTCTTGCGAACACTTTTGAGCCTTGGTTCCGCTCTATTGCCTCTTTAATGCGGATACCATTAAATTGGCGAATATCATGTCACACAGGCTTGGAGATCTGTCTGTTTAACCGCCTCAGGCAGGACCAATCGGCTAAAGACTGAACAGGGGGGTTAGGCAGAATCTCAAATCTCACATGTCAATCGTATCGTCTCGCTTGTACGATCACCGTGATTGGCCAACGGATTATTGTGACATCACGCGTCGGTTTCTCAACCAATCACAGTGATCTTGATACGGTCGACACGTGAAATATGACATTCTGCCTCAGGGGGCTGAGGATCGACATGTGAAATATGAGATTCTGCCTAACCCCCTAGGGGGCTGTATTTTGAAATAAAGCTACGTTTACGGAATCTATCGCGTTTACTTGATTTTTATACTATCCCGACGTTTCGAATACTTTACAGAATTCATGATCACGGGTGGACTTAGATGGTAAATGTCTAAAGCTGATATGTTGTTTCAACGGTTTCATCTACCCACAGTAATATGATTTTACAAAATTTTTGGTTTATTTAAACACAATTAAAAATGTCTGCTCTAAGATTTATGCTTACAATGTATGAGATTTTAAGCTAGTGTAATAAAATTAGTATAATACTCCTTTAAGTTTTAAAATTATTGTTTATATTTAGTGCTTAAAAATTCTACCACAAACTACTAATGAAAATTTTTAAGTAATCAAAAAACCACCATTAAGAATACAATATTGATTATTAATTTCGATTATTAAATATATTGATTTTAATAGAAGCTAAGACTAAAAAGCCACCACTGGATCGGAACGCGGCCTGACTGAGAAAAATCCGACCAGAAAACTCAGTAGGCAACAACTTAATTATTAAATTTATGCGGAAATACTAACATCACTACTGTGGGTTTTATCTACACAATAAGCGCTAAATGTGTCTCGCAATCTTGTGGTGTGCCTTCTTGTATTATGTTTGGTGAGGCCTATCACAGGATTCCAGCTTGATGGTAAGACCTAGCCGTCTTCTCTATTGAAATGGGGATTTTTTTTAATTTCAATAGCCATTCAATTCAATAGCATTTCATTTCAATGTATCATTCTAGGACGATATCGATGTTCTTTTGCGAGGATTTGAGGTTTGTCAAACCTGATGTAATGGCGGGTGTGGTCCTGTGTGTGCTCACAAATTGCAGACTTTGTATAGCGACTGTGCTTCACATCAGCTATGTGTTCTTTGATCCGAGTTCTCATGGATCTCTTTGTTTGCCCAATGTAGGAGAGACCACAATCACAATCCAGCTTATATACTCCTGCATCCTGTAAGGGTATATGGTACTTGACTGGTTGTAAAAATTGACTAATTCTTATGAGTGGCTTATAGTAGGTTTTAATTGAAGCTTTCTTGAGAATGTAGCCAATCTTGTCAGTGACTCCTTTAACATAGGGCAGAACTGCAGGGAGGCGCTCAACTATGGGTGGCTTCACTCGGTTTCTGTGACGGCGGCGTGGAACCTGCTGCTTATTTGCATGTAAAACTTTCTTTACATGCTGCAACTCTCCAGCCAGGTGTTCTTCATCACAGATTCCTTGTGCTCTCTGAAACAAAGATTTAGACACGGTAGCTAACTGTGAAGGATGGTGGTGAGACTCTCCATTCAGGTACTTATCAGTATGAGTTTTCTTTCGATACACTGTATGACTCAAGGTGTTGCTGGGGTTACGGATTACCATAACATCTAAGAAAGCTAAAGAGTTATTTGACTCTAGTTCCATAGTGAATTGAATTTTAGGATTGATGGAGTTCAGATGGTTAAGAAATACGGTTACTTTATCAGGTGGTAATATAGTGAAAGTGTCATCTACATACCGCTTGTAAAAATGTGAGACCACAGGTGAGGTTTTTAGGGCAGTCTCCTCGAAGTCTTCCATGAAAATGTCAACAATAAAGGGAGAGACTGGCGAACCCATGGCCACTCCGTCCACTTGCTTGTAGAAGCCATCACTCCACATAATGTAGCCAGATGTGAGGCAGTACTTTAACAGTTCAGCGTATTCCATAGGTATGTTGTTCTCTGATAGTTTCTTAGATACAATTCTGATGCAGTCTTCGACCGATAGGCAGGTAAAAAGTGACTGGACATCAAAACTCACCATAGTTTCATTATTAGCAAGATGAAGGTGTTTAATCTCACTTACAAAATGGTATGAGTCTTTTACTGCACATCTGTGTGTCCTCGAAGCTGTGAGAGAACTTTTGCCAGTAACTGAGCGACTTCATAAGTAGGTGAGTCGATCTGGCTTACAATAGGTCGTAGTGGTGCGTTCGGTCTGTGTATCTTAGGCAACCCATTCTGTCCGTGTGGTGACGGACTAAGAATACAAGTGTCACCACCCCATTCTTTCCCACGGGTGTCGTATGAGGCGACTAAGGGAAGAAAGCAATTATCATCAATTGCATGTTTGGTGGTAGGGCTGGGTACCAAGTGGGAGTACTCACTTGGTATCGGGCCCGAGCGGGTTGGTACCACCATCTCCCGTGTGACCGGCCATGAAGCACATCGTTGCCTTTTGGCTGTAGCAGGAGATAGCCGTTTGTATTTCATTTCATATCTGTGAAATGAATTGGTGAGCAGCGGTTTGACATATATAAACCATAAATTTTGTAAAATCATTTTACTGTGGGTAGATGAATGCTTTGAAACAACATATCAGCTTTGGACATCTACCATCTAAGTCCACCCGTGATCATGAATGCTGTAAAGTATTCGAAACGTCAGGATAGTATAAAAATCAAGTAAACGCGATAGATTCCGTAAACGTAGTTTAATTTCAAAATGTGTAAAATTCGCGTAAATGTGTGAAAGTATTATATAGACTGAACTGTAATTTCTTTTTTCCTTTCCATGAGCTTGATAGTATGGTCCGTGAATTCACGAGTCCTACTGACGCGACGGGCCTTGAAGTAGGTCGACCCGACCGCGCAGACAGTTTGCACGAACCTGCTGTCATCTAGTCATTGGAAGCGATTTTGTAGTTTGAGTTGAAAGCTCTCGGGGTTCTGGTATTGGGCAGGTATTGGTCGGAGCGTAGGTTAAATTATCACACAAATAACTAATAGACTAGATTAACACATAGAATAGTAAAATAATAGCTTTTAGGATAAACCATTGCGAAATAACGGTATTAAATTCTATTGCAGGTTTATGATGTTCTCCGGAAAAAACAGCCAAACTTTGCTAATCATGTCATACCATTAGAAGGAGAGATCAGCGATCTATCAGTTGGTCTCAGTGAGGCTGACAGAAAGCTTCTTATTGAAGAGGTAGAATTTATTCTTACAATTTATACCGTTAGGTGAAGAAATAAGAATAAGAAACTACCACCTTCGATTACTTAAAGTGTAAATTTGAGATGACTTGGAAAAGTTACGCTGACGCAGGAATTTTTTAAATATACACATCAAAAAAAGTTTGAGAACACTAGCAAAAAATGCTGTATCTTTTATATTTCACCTTATAAAAGAAAAGTGCTTACATATTTTTTTAAAAAGAAAATAACTTTATTGAACATTTTAGATCTGTTTCTTTTAGCAATTGATATGCTCCGTTACTTTTTAAAGTACAAATGATTTGTGAATAAAGAAAAGTTAGTCGTAAGACAAATGTGATTAAGAATTTGGGATGATCGAAAGGTCAGTAGGGTAGCTCAGTGGCTTAGAGCACTTCCCTGGATTGGAAAAGATACGTGGTTCGATTCCCGCCCCTACTAAAAATCTCTTTTTCTTTATTCACAAATAATTTGTACTTTAAACTTTATTGAAACTAAAATATTAACTATTTTTTATTATTTTACAAATAAAAATATTTGATTTGAAAATTTTAAGGCAATTGTGACTAAGAAATAAATGAAAGAAAACGACAAAATAAGAAAACTTATTAAAATATTATTACAGAATTGTTTTTATTTAGTACAAGCTAACTCCTCCCCTAGCTCGAACACAAGCAGCAATCCTCCTGGGCATGCTGAGAATCAAGTTATTCAGGATTCCTTGCGGTAACCTGTCCCATTCTTCAATAGCAGCTTCCCTGATCTCTGGCACTATCTGAGGAGGTGGCTGACGGTTCCAAACAGCTTGCATTAGAGCATCCCAAGCGTGCTCGATCGGGTTCAAGTCAAGCGAACCGGTAGGCCAGTCTAACCTGGCAATGTTGTGATCACAGAGAGCAGCATTTATTTATTTATTTATTTACCAACAACAGAAACATTTAGCATGCAATTATCAATACTTACATTTGCCTATTACATAATACATTACATACATAATACACAACATTATTGCTTGCATTACAATATTGGACTCTGTCTCTCGAACTAGGAAAACCTGTATATTTGTAGAATTGACTCGTTGAGCTCGATGTGCGGGTGCATTATCATTAACAAATACGAATTAGTGGCCATGATTTATTCTACGAGTAAATGGTTTGACGATTCCTTCGATAACAACATTTTGGTACAAAACTGCAGTTATCGAACCCCGATACGGGATTAACGGCGCGCTAGCTCCAATCGTTATTCCGCTCCAAAAAGACAACGATTTCCCGTCTTTTTAAAAAGTACCAGTGGAAGTTCTTTGTCTCTATGCATCCCGACGTCTTCTCCAGACACGGACACGTCGGTTGTCTGGATGAGTGCTTATACCTGTTTCGTCAACGAAGAAGCAATTTTGCCTAATGTTTTCCTCGTCATCATATTCGTTTTGGCGGAGCCTAGTCCACTGCAATCTGCGTTGCTATCGTTGCCGTGAGTTCAGAGATGCTCGCTGATGTTAGCAATTTCTAATGGTCTGAGAGCTTACTTCTAGTCAAGTGGCAGTCGGTAACTCAGCTCTTATTTTAGTGGCATTGATTGTTGGGTTGCAGGAAGTCAGCAGTTTGTACGTGTGTAACGTTTCTGGGCAGCAGTAAGAACAGTTAGGTGACCACTGCGGTTGATCAGCACAGTTATCCATGCCGCGATATCTCCGCAACGTGTCCACGACACAGAATTGGAATACAGCAACTTGGCGAGTTATTTCTCTCATAGAATATCTTTCTTCCCCTAAAGTAAGAATTCTAGCTCGTCAAGCTTCAGGCAAGCCTTTGGGCATCTTTCCAAATCAACTTTTTATACGAAAAATTGAAAAAATATGCTTGAATCTTGTCGGTCAGATTTCTGAATAAGCGTAATCAATAATTGGATTTCTTTTTATAGGGAAAAACAATTGTTTGTAACATGTTTTTGATATTGTTTTTCGATCAAATATTACATTTTAAAATGAAAAATCATAGACATAAAATAAAAAAGTTTCAACATACTGCCAATAAAAAAGTTTCGTATTTTCAAAGTGATCTCAAACTTTTTTTGATGTGTGTATAACAATATATAATTTGGCTGGACAAGACGCTGCAGTTTAGGATAAATTTCATGATGACCGATTAAGTAGATATGGCGTGAATAAATATATGCACTTTTGAATTGGTCGTTAAAGCTATCTATACAGAGTCTGTCAATACCTACTACATTATATTATGATTGAAATGGATCCTAATAAGCATGAGCATCTGTAATCTATCGGTGACGTGCGACCCCTACGGTGATTGATCTCGCCAACTTCAAGAAAAAGCATATAGAATACTAAGGAGAGGGTAAGGAGTTTAGGGTTTAGGCCTCCGGCGCTCTCACTCACCATGCGGGATACATTTGTTGGACTACCTACTGTTGTTACACGCTAATTTTCTTTGAATAATCCCCGATCAAGTCTGCCCAATCATTCTGGGCCAAGCAAGACTTTAACACTAAGACTATTTTTATTAAACTCGTAGGTGAATGTGATATTTCATGCGGCTGCGACAGTGCGTTTTGATGAACCGATCCGTAAAGCCACACTGACTAACGTGAGAGGCACCAGGGAGATGCTTCAACTAGCTAAAGAATGTAGAAATCTGATGTGAGTATTGCATTGTAGATTAGTATTGCATTATAGCATTGCATTATTATATTATAGCTCTTAATTCTTAGTTTTTTTGACTTCTAATTGTCTTGGTACTTGTTAGGTTGTTTGACAATTGGTCATTTAAGTATCTTATTACTAACTGTAACTGAAGTGCGTTTGTAAACTGTGTACCCAATTACTTCCAATATCTCAAGGGAGAAATACAATGAAACTTTAAAGGGTGACCTGAAAACATTAAAGGACACTATTTCATCAGAATGCTGTAGGTAGTCAAGGAAGATTACTGATTATTACAATTTTATGCTATTATTAAACACAAAGTGAAAAAAAGCATGACAAATGCTAAAAATATATATAAAAATATCTAAATATTTAAAGGGTTTGCGTCATTATTAGGTAAAAATCTTAATTGTAAAATTAAGTTTACCTGGTCGGTATAATGTATGAAAATACTTCCGACAGATGGCGCAGGCGTCACCCAAAGACGTTAAGTATGATGTCTTATCGAAATTAGCAGTCATGAGCAATTGTCAGGATGGCTGAATTGGCAAAGCATCTGGACGGTATCCAGGAGATGCAGGTTCAAATCCTGCTCCTGGCTGTTATTTTTGATTTCACATTTTTCTCTTTGTGTTTAATGTATAGTGCTAAGCATGTCAAAGGCTAAAAATATATATAAAAATATCTAAATATTTATCCTATTGTATAGAAAATTAATATTATTTCTTAACTAATTAGACCAATCTGAAATTACAAGATACCATTTTGGCAATTTTTTTTTATACTACGTGTGGGTTTATACTACGTGGGCTATCAAACATATGGACTACCTGATGGAATCTACCGTACCGTAGTTTATAGACGGAAGCAATTCAAGAGGCATCACTCGCGAGGCGCCATCTCCAAAGAAAGGTATAAGAGGTGGAGAGAAACGATAGTAAGGATAATAAAGAGAGGACAGGGAAGGGGATTTGATCTGCAGAGCTGTCACTCGCCATACACTATAGGTAACGGCAATCACTTACCATCAGGTGGGCCATAAGTTTACCTTTCCAGTAGCATAAAAAATAAAATTATGTCTATAACAACAAATAAGGTATTAACTAAGACAATCTCTATTACAGAAGATGATAGATAGGTCTAAACTACATAATATTTTTTTTTTGTAGTAAATTCGTCCACATTTCAACAGCGTTTACGCATGCTACCAAAGAACTCATAAACAAAGATGTCATAGAAGAGTTTTACAAATGTCCTATTGATCCCCATGTGCTGATTAGTTTTGCAGAAGAGGTAGATGAAAAGAGACTGGATAATATTACTTTGGGGTGAGTTAACAGTCACATAAGTTCGAATTTATCTTGCACTATACCTGAATTTCACAAATTCAATTTCTGTATAATATGCTTGCAAATTACCCGTGATTTCGTTTGCGTCATAGTGCTGTCGATGAAAAATACATTTTGAAAAGAATTGCCTAAATCCTTACGTAATGGTCACCTAAAGTATCAAAGAAACTCATAAATATTATGTATTTTTTACAGTCCTAGCCGCAAAAGTTTGCGTTGTGTATGTCACTCCGTCAGCTACTTTGAAAATAAAATAAGACCTCCATTATAACCAACTTTTTAAATTCCTTGCAGTTTAATTGATGGGTGGCCAAATACTTACACATTCACAAAGGCAATAGCTGAGGAATTGGTGCGTACTACTGCTATAAATGTGCCAGTGTGTATCGTAAGACCTCCTATTGGTAAGTAGTTGTATAAAAACTACATATTTGTCATATATTTTCGTATGTTGAGATTTTTATATATTTTTAAGCATTTGACATGCATAGCCTAACTAAAGATAAAGTATGAAGATTAAAAATAACAGTCACCAGCAGGATTTTAATCTGCATCTCCTGAAAAACCGTCCCATACGCTTTGCCAATTCAGTCATCATGACAGTTGCTCGGGACTGCGAATTTCGATAACACATACCTTTTGAGTTACATGGCCAATGTTCATGTCAAATGTCTAAAAAATATTAAAATATTTATAGAGCTGTGGCATTATATCATCTATTCTAGACTTGTTACTTACCTGGAAACGCGTAATTTACTATCAGAAAAACAATTTGTCTTAAGGAAAACTTGGCAAGCGCTGACGCTGTCGACATTTTTGTGGAACACAGGTATAGCTAAAAATTTGGATAAAAGTCAAAAATGTGGTGCTGTATTTCTAGACCTGGCTAAAGCATTCGACTCTGTTTCGATTCCTATACTTCTTTCGAGGCTTGAGTCTTTGGGAGTAAGAGGAAATCAGGTTGCTTTATTTCAGAGCTACTTGTCTGGCAGAGTACAATGTGTTAAGATTGGCTCTTACATGAGCACTGAAATATCTACCACCTACGGAGTTTTCCAAGGCAGCATTCTCGGCCCTAGCTTGTTTCTAGTTTATATAAACGAACTATGTAACATAAGTCTTGATCACGGAATGATTATTTCATATTCTGATGATACTAACTAACTTATCATCACGCTATTTCCCTTGCGGGGTAGGCAGAGAGAACAGAGTGCCAAGAGGCTCTATTCTTGCATACATCTCTCGCTTCCTCAACACTCATAACTCTCTTCATACACGCTCGCTGGTTTCGGAGACTCCTGACTCCACCTTCCTTCAATACATGACCAATTTGCTCTAGGTAGGTGAGTCTCGGTCTCCCCCTATACCTACATCCTTCCACTTTCGTATTGTATATTTTCTTAACCAGTCGCTCGTCCGGCATTCTTTCCACATGTCTGAACCATCGGAGCATTCCCTTTCGCATCTTTACACCAATTCTCTCTTTCATACCTACTCGCTCTCTTACGTCGTCGTTACGAATGCGGTCAGTCAGCCTCACTCCACATATTCTCTGCAGAGATCGCATTTCGACCGCATTGATTTTACTCTCATGCTCCTTTTTGCATACCCAACTCTTGCTTCCATATAATCACGTTGGAACAAGCACCGCGTTGTGTATTGCGACACGTGCCCTCTGACTGAGGTGATAACTGCCGAGAAGTTGTCCCAATGCTCCGTTCACTCTATTTCCCTATCCTATCTTCTCTCTACTTCAGTGGTGTACCTTCCATCCCGACTAAATCCACATCCAAGATATACAAATTCATCCACTTGTTCTAGCATACCATTACCTATTGCTACTCTTACACCTGTTCTGGCTTCTTCTCTCTCAAAAACCATTATTTTGGTTATGCTTACATTCACACGTAGGCCCCTTTTCTTACAATCTTCTGCCATTACGTCGACTAGGGCTTGCAGATCAGATGCGGACTGCGCTAATAAAACCGCATCGTCTGCATATAGCAGCGAGTTAACCACTGAGTCGCTCATCTGAACTCCCACATTCATTTCATTCAACCTTTGTAGACATTTATCCAGATATATGATAAACTTGTTGTCCGTGTGTTGACGGACTAAGAATACAAGTATCACCACCCCATTCTTTCCCACGGGTGTCGTATGAGGCCACTAAGGGAAGTAAGCAATTATCATCTATTGCATGACTGGTGGTAGGGCTGGGTACCAAGTGGAAGTATTAACTTGGTATCGGGCCCGAGCGGGTTGGTACCACCATTTCCCGTGTGACCAGCCATGAAGCACATCGTTGCGTTTTGGCTGTAGCAGGAGATAGCCGTTTATTCTTGCAGTGGCTTGACAATACTTTCGGTATAGTTGAGTCCATGAGCGACGTTTACCATTTACCATCAGATGGGCCGTGGCTCGTCTGTCACTACATGCAATAAAAAAAAAAAAAAAAAACAATCCGGCTGATAGAACGCAGCCGGACGTTACGTAGCGCCGATATTGGCATCAAACCAGGGTGACATTCCATCATCCAGCTGCATACAAGCTCTCTCAAAAGTTTATCAGACACCATCCTCATTCTCCTTTCAATAATCTTACCATACACTTTGGCTGCCAAACTGGCCAAGCATATGGCTCTGTAGTTTACACAGTCATAACGTGAACCCTTGTTTTTACACAAGGGCACGATGACTGCGCTTCTCCAGTCCTTGGGAACCATTCCTGAGCTCCAACACAAATTGAGAAGCATCAGGAAGGATTTCCAGACACATCAGCCTCCAAGCTTGATTATCTCAGCAGACACCATATCAATACCCGCTGCCATACCATTTTTCAAACTTCTAATCGCTCATTCAACTTCATCCATACTTATGTCATCAGAGGATGCCGGTAACATTCGGTACTACGGATGATCTGTTAGACCACATGTGGCACCGGCATCACCCTGAACATCCGCATGCATATCCCCAAAATATTCACTCCATCGGCTTATCACATCTTGTGTTTGCGTAAGAACGTCTCCATCTTTAGACCTTATTTTATTCATTGTGAAAGCTGACCAACCACTCCGAGATTTCCTCACCTCCCTCCAGAAAAGTTTGGTGTTACTCTCGAAGTTTTTGGACAACCTTTCTTGCTCTATCAAGCTCTCTTTCACTAAGGCTTTGGTGTCATTCTTACGTTGCCGGTATATTTCTTTCTTCTGTTCTTTCATACTTGCACTCAGGTTCAAAGAAGATACATAGTCCAGCCACGCTTTCTTCTTTTGGTCTAGGGAAGCTGCTACTTCCGTATCCCACCATGCATCAACTTTCACTTTCCTATGCTTCTTTGAGCATCCACATACTTCATTCGCTGAATCTACCATACTATCTTTCAATACTTTCCAGCATTCTTCAATGTCAGATTCTGGCTGACTTGCCATTGTCAGCCTTTAACGGACACCCTCTACATACTTTGCTCTTACACTCTCTTCTTGCAACTTTTCAATCTTTATTCTTTCAAGCCCTCCGAAGTGGACACGCTCTCGCTAGTGTCTCCACTTTCTGAACAGACCACTAACTCTCGCAATAACGAGATAGTGGTCCGTGTCGACAGTGGGACCCCTGTAGGCTCTTGTATCCAGAATTTTACTTCGGAGGCGATTGTCTACCAGAGTTAAATTTATCATACTTCTCTGTTCATTCCTTCTCGATGTATACATATGGATGTCCTTATGTTGAAAAAATGTGTTTGACACAATAAGGTTTCTCTCCATACATATATCCGCAATTAGCCTACCTGCATCGTTCACTCTCTTATCACCAAATGAACCAAGCACGTCCTCGAAGTCTGGACGCTTGGTCCCAACCCATCCATGCAAGTCTCCGCATACGACCATGCATTCACTAGCTTCTGCCAAATCCAGAACTTCCCTAACATTATCCCAGAACTTCTCTAGATCCGATGCCACCGAAGAGCATCAGCTGCGACCATGAAGACTCTGGTGACACCTAGTTTTATTCGGTTCCATAGAAGTCTGGGATCGAACATTCCGTAGTCTTTCACACCTGAGGCCAAACTAGCGGACACAAATACCCTTACTCCCATGCTGGCCCGATCGCTTTGCGGTACACCAGACCATCCATCCATCCATTCATCAGCCTTACAACGTCCACTGCTGGACATAGGCCTCCCCAAGAGAACGCCACAACGAGCGGTCCTGTGCTGACCGCATCCAACGGCTCCCTGCGGCTTTGACCAGATCGTCGGTCCATCTGGTGGAGGGCCGTCCTACGTTGCGCCGTCCGATACGTGGTCGCCACTCGAGAACCTTTCTTCCCCAACGGTTGTCAGTTCATCGAGCGATGTGGCCTGCCCATTGCCACTTCAGCATGGCAACCCGGCGGGTAATGTCGGACACTCTCGTTCTCCTACGGATCTCCGTATTACGGATTCGATCACGTAGGGAAATATCAAGCATAGCCCGCTCCATGGCCCGCTGAGCGACTTTGAGCCTTGATACGAGGCCAACATTCAGAGACCACGTCTCTGTTCCGTATGTCATTACCAGCGACACACACTGGTCGTAGACCTTCGTTTTCAGACACTGCGGAATATTGGACGAGAAGATATTCCTTAGCTTCCCGAACGCTGCCCAGCCGAGTTAGATTCGTCGATTGACCTCTTTCTCGAAGTTGTGCCTACCTAACTGGACTGTTTGTCCCAGGTAGACATAGTGGATGACAACTTCGAGAAGCGCACTCCCGACTAGTACGGGTGTTGAAATGACATGGACATTAGACATGACTTTCATCTTGTCCATGTTCATTTTGAGACCCACTAGTCGGGAAACCCTGCTGAGATCATTGAGCATGGTGCCAAGGTCCTCCAGCGTTTCTGCCATAACTACGATGTCGTCGGCATATCGATGGTGAGTGATGTTTTCGCCATTGATGTTGATGCCGAATCCGGTCCAGTTCAAGAGCTTGAAGACATCTTCCAATGCAGTAGTGAAGAGTTTCGGGGAATATGGGTCGTTTGTCTGACAAGATGAAGTCAATCTCGTTTTTTACTGAACCCCTGAGGCTGATCCAGGTCCATTTCCGCTTGGGCTGTTTCCTGAAGAAGGAATTCATCATGTAGAGGCCTTTCTTCTCCAGAATCAGCCAGCATCTGGCCCCTGTGATTCCTCTGTCCGAAACCATAGTGCCCCACTTTCAGCTCATCGTCTATCCTTTTGCCTAGTTTCGCGTTAAGGTCTCCCATAACCACCGTGAAGTAGGTTTTAGACGAGTCGATGGCCTTCGAGATATCCTCATATTATAGGGCCTCCACTTCGTCGTCGGAGTGTGTCGAGGTTGGTGCGTAAACCTGTATGACCTTCAACGAATACCTTTTGGTTATTGTGAGTATAAGGTACGCTACCCTACTCGACACACTCTCAATCCTCTCCACGTTGCCTACGAGAGACCTGCGACCGATAAACCCGACACCTCCTTGGGACTGGTGGTCGCCCTCCCGGTGGAAGAGCAAGTTCCCGGACTATAGGATTGTCCTGCTCTCACCCTCTCTTCGGACTTCTGACAACCCTATAATGTCCCAGCGGATCTTGCTAAATTCCTCTTCCAGCTCGGTGATTATCTCGTCCGAAGTGTCCGAACGTTGTGCGTTACCAGGGCCAGAAGTCGTTGTTTGTGGTAGCCTTTCCGCAACCGGAGATTCTTCGCACCCCCTGCTCCGCCGTTACCGGGCCCGCTACCGTTAGGCCACGGAATAGCGGAGCTGCCGTGACTGGGGGCCATTTTATGTTGTGTGCTTGTCATGGGGGATAATGCCGTAATCGCCACGCTTGGCAGGCGGGTTGGCAATTGCAGTGGATGTTGTTAATACTCGAGGGAGTGCTGCTGCCCACTCCCCCGGTATTCCCTCAGTCGGCTCTTACGACTCCCGTGGGTAGAGAGGGGTGGGACAATTCTAAAGCCGGCCCCACACGGCTGGTACACCAGACCACTGAGCTATCCCGCCACCAGGAAGATCACAGGCGTCGCTGCCTTTTCGCTTGGTCTCTGTTACACAGAGCACATCAAGCTGTCTGTCCGACATGACGGTTACCAGCTCTTGTAACTTACCTTCCACGCCACCTCTTACATTCCACGTGCCTACTCGACACTCTGCTCCCCTCGACTCGCCAAACTCGGCAAGGCGTGATAGGTGGCAGTTCCCATCGCCGCATCTTTCATTGTTCGTACCGACGGGGGCGGGTTGGTACGCGTCGCTTCTGGGGCACGCCCTAATCCGCACTGTGGTACGCATTCGAGCCGGATTGCAGCCTGTGGATTGCAGGCTGGCAGGGATCGCGACGAGCACGCTCCGGACTATGATCACCCAAATGCTGATGATACCGCACCTTTATTCTCATCGGATACATGGGATGATGTGTATCAATATGCTCAAAAAAGTTTCAACTCGGTTAGGAAATTTCTAAACAATAATTTATTTAGCTTAAATTTAACTAAATCTAAAGTGATTAATTTCACTATTCGCAATACTATAGTGTCATCATCATTACTTATAGTAGATCAATCACCTAACAGCACATATCAGTACAGCATCATCGAAAGAGCAGCCTCTATTAAATATCTTGGGATAATAACTGATTGCAATCTAACTTTCAATGACCACATATTTCTCTATCAAATAGAGTACGCAAGCTTATTTACATTTTCAAGCAGTTACGCCAATCAGCCGATCCTGAAATAATAAAAATAGTATATCTAGCACTATGTCAGTCAACCATAACTTATTGCATAACTGGATGGGGAGGTGCTGCAAAATCCCACCTCATTCAGCTTAAACGTGCACAAAGAGCTGTATTAAAAATTTGCTACTTTAAGCACCGTCTGTATCCCACAAATATGCTTTACAAATACTGTCAACTCTTAACAGTTAGACAAATATTTATACAGGCTACTATTCTCAAGCAACATTCCCAAACTTAGGTTGTACAAGTCTCTACTCGACGTAATCATCTTGTTGTCATATCGTCCACTGTTAGAACTTCATTTTGACGAAGATTCTACATTTATCTTGTGCCTTACTTATATAATACAATGCACAAAAAACTAACAATTACCTAATTCCCTCAATTATTACAACTGTTAAATCAAAATTCATAACTGGCTTCTCACGCAGTCCTATAATGAAACAGAAGGACTTTTAGTGGTCTTAGCTTAAACAGGCAAGTTCATTTAAACTCATGGACACACACAGACACACATATACGTACATCCTTAGGCTATGTCCTAATAGGCTGTCGCAGTACGACACAACTTTTGTTGTCCAACCGACCAACTAGCGCGACAAAATTTAAACGCAACTCTTTGAACGGAACTGTCCTAACTGGCAACACGCACGGACATGCGACATCGCATTGGTTGGTCGGCGAGTTTGAATTTCGAACCGGTTCTACATTGTGGAGTCGGTCGCGCGGAAATTACGTGTTGTTTGTTTACAAAAATGAATAATTTCATCGATTTTTTGTTAACAGAAATACAAGGAAGGTCTTTCTTCTATAAAAATGGGTTTCTTAAAATTTGTAATCTTATGTGTACATTTTATTCTTAATGCTTCAACAACATAGTCAAATGTATCTGTCTTGATTCTAGTTTACTGGTAAAATAAACTGTTGTTTTCTCTTAGTTGACAGTTAAGATAGTGAAATTTACCAAATTTCATCCTATCTCTATATCTGTTCACGTTTGGAATTTTGTTTCTTCGCTAATAAATATTTTAAATAAGTAACAGTTTTCATTTAGGTAAAGCACATTGGCCTTTGATAACGCCATGTTCTACGACTGACGACATTTCGCGGTTTGGACACAACGGCGTTGTCGTACGACCAACCTTAAAGTTTTATTGTACGGCAAGCGAACGACCGATTTTGTCGTCGAACAACTTTGGCAATTAGGACATAGGGTTACACTCAAATTCACCTACATAAACGAACCACTCATGTAACAATGGTATAGGTACCTATGCATGTATAATTGTTTTAATTATTTTATTTGAATTTTTTTTTCTTTTCTAATGGTGGCAGACGAGCAAACGACCCACCTGATGGTAAAGTAAGTGGTAACCGCCACTCATGGACTTTGGCAACACCAGGGGCACAGCCAAGCCGCCGCCTACCGTGAGTAAAGTGCTCTTCTCAAACCTCGTTTAAAGAGGGAGAAGTCGTAACGCTGGGGAAACACCGCAGCATGAAGTTCATTCCAGAGCTTACACGTACGTGGTAGAAAAGAACGCTGAAAACGAACCGTCTTAGACGAGATCGTCTCCAGGTGGTATGGATGAACCCTAGTACGGTGTCTCGTGGTCCGGTGGTAAAATAGCGATATTGGTACCACCTCAAACATTTCCTCAGAGCACTCCCCGTTGAAGAGTCGATAGAGCACACAGAGAGCCCCAAAGTATCTCCGCCGCCCAAACGATTTCAGCTCATCCGTGAGATTGGGATCATCGACAATCCGAACAGCACGCCTTTGCAGGGAGTCAAGTGGGTCGAGCTGGTATTTTGGTGCGCCTGCCCAGAGATGTAAGCAGTACTCCACGTGAGGGCGGACTTGTGCTTTATGCAGCACAAGTCGCTGTCCCGGGGTGAAGTATCGCTTGGCTCTGTTCAAGACGCCCAGTTTCTTACTCGCTAATTTGGCTTTGTCCTCCAAATGACTCCCAAACTGGACTTTGCTGGATATGTCGATGCCGAGGATGCCAATACTCTCGGAGACTGGGAAAGCTACCCCTTGGAACTGGGGCGTCACGACAAATGCGTCCTTCTTTGCAGTGAAAGCCCATACCTGAGTCTTCGTAGGGTTCAATTGAACCAAGTTCTTTTCTCCCCATTCCATTATATAATAATTTTTCAACACTGTATACTGATACTTGTAATGTATTTTAACTGACCAAGTAGCATTCTACTGGAGACCTTGTGACCTGTACTGGTTTTATATACCTACCTCAGGCACCAGCGATCCACAACCTATTAAGAATAAACCATTGATATCAATGTATTTGCTGTATCTGGTTGTTGGTGAAGAAATAAAATACTATTATTATTATTTGTTATAAATCTTAAGTGTAATAATTAATTAAACACAAAGTGAAAAATGTGAAATCGAAAATAACAGTCAGGAGCAGGATTTGAACCTGCATCTCCTGGATACCGTCCAGATGCTTTACCAATTCAGCCATCCTGACAATTGCTCCTGACTGCTCATTTCGATAACACATCACACTTAACGTCTTTGGGTGACGCCTGCGCCATCTGTCGGAAGTATTTTCATACATTATACCGACCAGGTAAACTTAATTTTACAATTAAGATTTTTACCTAATAATGACGCAAACCCTATAAATATTTAGATATTTTTATATATATTTTTAGCATTTGACATGCTTAGCACTATACATTAAACACAAAGTGAAAAATGTGAAATCGAAAATAACAGTCAGGAGCAGGATTTGAACCTGCATCTCCTGGATACCGTCCAGATGCTTTACCAATTCGCGGCGTCACCCAAAGACGTTAAGTGTGATGTGTTATCGAAATTAGCAGTCAGGAGCAATTGTCAGGATGGCTGAATTGGTAAAGCATCTGGACGGTATCCAGGAGATGCAGGTTCAAATCCTGCTCCTGACTGTTATTTGGCAAATGCAGGTTGAAATCCTACTCGTGACTTTTATTTTCGATTTAATATTTTCACACTTTGTATTAATTGCAAGTGTAACTTAATTTTTAGTGGTCCCGTCATACTATGAACCATCTCCAGGCTGGTTAGACTACGGAACATTATTGGGTCCAAGTGGGGTAAGCTCACAACTTTCAGCTCACTACACACCTTTTTCGTCATTTGCTCTAAAGTTAATTTTTAGCTCAATCTATTAATTAAACGCAATTAATTTTTGTTTATTATAACGTTCATCCGATTGATTCCACTCTGTTTCATCCAATCTCTGAATAAAATGAAAAGTTTGTGCTTCGTGTAGTTTTTTTTGTATTTGTCCCCCTGTGATGCATACAAGTATATTATTTTCTAAAGTATTCTATTCATAACAAAAACTAACACACAATGATCTGTCACTATAGATAAAGTAAATATTTTTCCTCTATTTTCAGATATTGCTTGGAATAGGTCTTGGTGTAATTAATGTGATTAAATGTAATGTCAACGTTCACCTAGCCATGGCGCCAGTAGACCTCGTAAATAACACCATAATTGCTTCTGTATGGGACTCAACTGAACGGAAGAAAAATGGAGATAGGGATATCCCCATATATACAATATCGCAAAAGCGCTTTTTGGAGTGGAGTAAGTATAAGGATTTTTTGTGAATAAACTGATGATTGTAAAAAAGTGAATCTTCAAAGTACCACTCCAACTGTATCTGTCATATTGATCACCAAGTATCTCCAAAATACAATGATTTCTCTCCTGCACGTGGTCTTACTATAGAACATTAAAATTTATTATAACGCTAGGCAACAGTTAAAAAAAGTAAAACAATTAATACAAAAAGCTGTCCTGGGGCTACTCCTGTGGGACATCAGGTAAGACTGGAACCTGCGCGGCCGGCTCCCCCTGGGCTAGGCGTAATTTGTTACGCTGACGATACCCTCGTTACAGCCCGGGGTGGGAACTTTGATGAGGTGACGTTACTGGCCACCTCGGGTACCACGGAGGTGGTCAGACGTATCGAGGTGCTAGGGCTTCAGGGAGCCCTCAATCCTCCGCCTGCCCACAATAGGGCCCTTCTGTGAAGACCGCAGAGAGTCGTGACGGTCAAAGCAATCCGCGGCTACCGCACGGTGCCGTGCGAGGCTGCGTGCGTATTGGCCGGTACCCCCCCGTGGGATCTGGAGGCGGAGGTGCTCACTAAACTGTACAAACAACTAGGTAAAATGTACGTAACCGCTAATTAACTAAGACCAAGTCTCGATGATTTAATATTGTTCTAATTGATTGAATAAGGCGACACATGGTGGAAGTCCCATCTGTGACCATGTATTAGATAATAGTCATACATTCGAACTCTTAAATATTTGTTACAAAATATAAGACAGTCCGTTTTATAACAATTAAAAATAATTAAACAAAACAGGAACGTTTTGCTGAATGAACAAACCAACTGTATTTACCACTACTAAACTTGTTTTCATATCGTTCGAGTGATTCGTCATAACTGTTAGGTAGTGGAAGGGGTATATAAGAAAGGTACACGAGTAAGCTTACCTCATTTATTGCCGAGCGGTCCTGAGGATGCCTCGTTAAGAGGCGAAACGCGTGTCGAATTTGTGTTCGGATTTTTGTGGAATATTGCAATGTTGTAGTTCTGAGAGCCCTGCCGTATAGCATGGTTGTGTCTCGCTGGTAAGCGGGATTGACAATCCATGGGTGAGTGGTGGACTCTCCTCCTAAAATATACATTTAGAGAGGCAACGCTAACCCAATAAATATACGGTTCAAACACTAACCCAAGAGCAGAAAAAGTAATGACAGTAATGAACAACCTGAGCTCCAAGTTGACTCATAAAATCAATCACCGCACTGTGTGTATAATAACAACATGTTATGTTGTCATATTGGAAAGATCGCTCGAATGCAACGCTCTAGGCCACGCTACAAACAGGTAGTAAGTATCTATAGTTACCTAGACATAAATCAATTATGTTAAAATAATACTTGTAAAGACGAAGGTGTTTAGTTAGTGAATACAGTGAATTATTAAATACATTTTCATTAATTTTAGTCGTAGTATAAGTAGGTATATAGATTAATTTCTATGTTAAAGTGCTAAAATACTTATAAACCCGCGATGAAATGCTATGTAGTATACACCTACTTAAAACAAATTATAACCTCATCATGGGTAACTATTTTGGTTATTATGCAGTTTTTGGAAGTGTCCGTAACTATAGTTTAATTTCGATCGAATATAGTCGTTATTAACCACACAAAAACTATTTTTTGTGGCTGTTGGCCCTTAGGTCAACAATATATGGCAGCTGAGCAATGTCCTTTAGCTCATATATTGAGACTTGCGAGATACATTATGTGCTCTAAATTTCATAAAATGGTTGAATAAAAAGGAATAAATCAGAAACTAGTATATTTTTATAATTTTATTACAATTTTTCAATTCATTAATTCTATTAGGGACACTTACTTATATTGCCTGTAATAATGTATGTAAGAATCAGCAAGAACTTATCTTCTTCTATTGCACGCCTCATAAGCGAAGCGTTGAGGTATGTTCTACTCCCGGTTGACACGGCACAGCTGATTTTTCAAACTTAAAATGTCTCTATTTATCATATATAGCACTTGTAAAATAATATCTACACACACATAAAAGAACAAACACTATTTTTAACACTCATGATATTTTTGATGCCATTTTTGTTATTTAAACTTATGGTTGGCGGGCGATAGTGATGATGGTGAGTGTAGTAATGCACACAGATGTATTCACACAGTCTTTAATTCCCGCACGATTACAAATGATACAGTTTTTTATAGTAACAGTTTTAAGATAGAAGGGGTAAGAAATATATATATAGCACAAGCGATAGCGTGGAAGGTAAGTACAGAGGTAAGCTAGAATAAGATCGCGCACAGATTAGTCAAAGCGGCGGAAGCGACAAGAGACACAGGCATCGCGTGGGACGTCTGTTTTGCCACTCGGCGCGGGCGCATCGGATCAGCTGGCTGCGGTACGGTGTGCGGGAGGATAGGAAATGCGTGTTTCTAATGAACCATAAGCTTATTGTGTAAATAAAATAACATGTAAATATATTTTTATTTTGTAATGTATATAACTGAGTAAATATTTTGTAGTGTGTAATATATAAGATGGTGTATATAGGATAAGATAATGTGTATATATATAAATTGTGAGGCTACATCACTCCCCCCCGAAGACCGTCACTACGGGCGATAAAAATCGGGAAAGCGAACTATGCGGCCTGAGCGTGTAGTTTTTATATTATGTTGAGGTGAGTCGGTTTGTTCTGTAGGAACTGAATCAGACGACTCATCAACCAGTGTATAAGCCGGTTTAAGGCGGTCAATTGAAACCGTGATACTTTTACCTTTAATCATAACTTAAAGGTTTTATCACCTCGTTCTAGTACCTCGTAGGGGCATGTGTACGGCGGTTGTAACGCGAGTCGCAATGAGTCATCCCTAAGAAATACTTGTTTTGTGGTGGCCAGGTCTTTATAAATAAATATTCTGCCTTTGTTATGGTGTGCAGCTGGCACCGGTTGCAGTTTTGATGTGATATGGTGTAGGCGGGTTGTGAAGTCCGATATATCGGTGCTATAGGGGACCGTGGGCTGGAAAAATTCTCCAGGCAAACGTAACGGCTCACCATAGACCAATTCAGCCGATGATGTTTTTAGGTCATCTTTATAAGAACTTCTTATACCCAGCAGCACCAAAGGTAATGCGTCAACCCAGTTGCAGTCAGCATGGCACATTATAGCTGCTTTGAGTTGGCGGTGGAATCGTTCCACTAGCCCGTTACAGGCTGGGTGATACGCGGTTGTTCTGCGATGTTTGAATCCAATCATTCTTCCAAGATGTTGGAAGAGTGACGATTCAAACTGTCGACCGCGATCAGTGACAATATCCGCTGGACATCCAAACTTGGATATCCACGATACCAATGCCTTCCCAACTGTTTCGGCGGTGATATTCACCATCGGTGTCACTTCTGGCCAGCGAGTGAAACGATCCACCGCCGTGAGGCAGTAACGGAAGCCCTGGGAAATGGGCAATGGGCCAATAATGTCCACATGAATAAAGCTAAAGCGAGCACGGGGAAGATCAAACGTACCCAATGGAGAACTTACGTGGCGATTGACCTTAGCACGTTGGCACGCCAGACATTGGCGAGTCCATTCGCGGCAATCTTTGCGAACTCCAGGCCAAACAAATCGATCGGCAACGAGCTTAGCCGTTGCGTTTGCACCTGGATGACTGAGGCTATGCAAGCTTTCGAAAAGCTGTCTCCGAAAGTGTTGAGTGACAAACGGCCTCGGGGAAGATGTACTGACATCACAATACAGCTCCGTTAGCGAGTTGGGAACTCTTAACTTCTTTAGGCACAGTGAGGATTCTTTTGCCAGAAGTTGAGTCAACTGCTCATCAGAGGCTTGAGATGAAGCCAGCATATTTAAATCGATAGGCATCTCGAGTCCATCCACACGTGACAATGGATCAGCAACGACGTTGTCTTTGCCCTTAATATGTCGTATGTCGGTCGTAAATTGCGATATGTAATCGAGGTAGCGAAACTGTCGCGGTGAGCAATTTGTTTTTCTTTCGCTGAAAGCAAAAGTGAGAGGCTTGTGGTCGGTATAAACCACAAAATGTCTTGCCTCAAGCATATGCCTGAAATATTTTATGCTTTCATAAATGGCTAATAGCTCACGATCATAAGGCGAGTATTTTTGTTGAGAGGGACTCAACTTCCTCGAGAAAAATGCTAATGGTTGCCATTCATTATCTTTGAACTGCTGCAAAACTGCTCCCATTGCCAGGTCCGACGCGTCCGTTACCAGAACGAGCCTGGCCTGGCAATCTGGGTGTGCAAGTAGTGCAGCGTTAGCGAGGCTTTCCTTGCACTTGTTAAAGGCCAGCAGGGCATCACCACAGAGATTGATGGGGTAAGAAGATTTGACACTACCAGCGAGTAGGGCATTTAAGGGTGCTTGATCTGCAGCGGAGTGTGGTAGAAATCTCCGGTAAAAGTTGAGCATCCCCAAAAATTGCCTGAGTCGCCTGACTGTTGTGGGTATGGGGAACTCTTTTATGGCCTGGACCTTGGAATCCAAAGGCTTGGTGCCACAAGCAGAGATATGATAGCCCAAGAACGATACTTCGGATGCCCCGAAAGTGCATTTGGAGGTGTTTAAAAGAACTCCATATTCTTTCATACGACCGAATAGTTCGTAAAGGTGGGTTTCGTGCTGGGCCTCGTCTTTCGAGAAGACCAAAAAATCGTCCAGATAGCAGTAGCAGAATTCGAGGCCTCTGGTCATCTCGTCGACGAATCTCTGAAATGTCTGTCCTGCATTTCTGAGGCCAAAGGTCATAAAAGGGAATTCGTAAAGGCCAAATGGAGTAGTAATAGCAGTTTTTTGGATGTCAGCTTCAAATACAGGAATCTGATTATAAGCCTTCATCAGGTCTATTGTCGAGAAGACCTTACAGCCAGAAATAGCATGAGCAAAATCATGGATGTGCCTGATTGGGTAACAGTCTGGGTCAGTCCGTGCGTTAAGTGTCCTGTTATCTCCACAGGGTCGCCAGCCGTTTTCTTTTTTAGGTGCCAGGTGTAGGGGAGAAGACCAAGGGCTACCCGAAGGTTGAGCAGTGCCATTACGGAGCATAAGCTCAAATTCCTGTTTGGCGATTTTTAGCTTGTCCGGAGCTAATCTACGAGGGGTAGACGAAATAGGAGGTCCAGGTGTAGTCCTAATGTGATGTACAGTGCTATGTTTTGTAAATACCAGTGTGCCTGAAGGGCGTGTAATTTCAGGAAATCTATTCAAGATGGTATGGAAGCGTGTGTCACCTGTCAAAATTTTTACAGAATATACATTAGCCTTAGCGATAGTAGCACTAGAAAACAGAGTCGTAGTGTTATCAATCAAGCGTTGGTTACGACAATCTACAATTAAATTATAGTGAGAAAGAAAATCTACACCTATGATTGGCTTAGTAACATCAGCCACTGTGAACCGCCACGAAAAATTACGTCTTAAGCCTAAGTTAAGATTACGCTCAATGAAGCCGAATGTATTAATGACGGATCCGTTAGCTGCACTCAGTTGAAAGTCTGATTTAGCTCGACGTTCTCGAAGTGCGAAGCGAGGGAACACGCAGAGATCGCTGCCAGTATCAATCAGGAACTGGAGATTGGAGTTGCGATCGGTGACAAACAGGCGACCAGTAGAAGGTGGACAATCGTCTGTCGCCATTAGCGACTGCCCGCGGCGTTTCCCGATGCTGTGTAGTCGCAAGGCTTTAAACATTTGCGAGCCTCTGCTCCGAACTTGGCATGGTACCAGCAGACAGGGTACTTTTTATAGCTTGAACTGGATCGGTTACGCTGGCGAGGTGATGAGCGACGGGAACGTGGTCTTGAACGACCAGTGGAACAGCAGGAACCACGAGTGTGCTCTTCCAGCTTCAGGGTGAGCTGCTGGACCATCTTCTTCAGCTCCGAAATCTCGTTCGAGTAATATAAGCCAGGTGTACTACTGGACGACGTAGCAGCAACGTTGTACGGTGATGTTAGCTCTTGAATCCGGTCTGCCAGGTCAGCCAGTTGCTCCAAGGAATGGGCGGCTTGAGTGCCAGCACAGTCTGGATGTTGTGCGGTAGACGGTTAGTCCATATGGACTTAAGGAAATCGTCAGGAACCGAAGGTCCAGCTAAGTCCTGGAGATGGCGCAGGAACTGCGAAGGTTTTCTGTCACCGAGCTCTTCATGGGTCAGTAACTACTTTACTTTCCATTCATGGGATGCTGATAGACGTTTAATGAGTTCGGTTTTAATCTTCTCGTAACGGTTAGAAGCAGGAGGGCTGACGATTATGTCTTTCACTGCCTTCGCATATTGAAGATCTAGATTGTTGGTGACATTGGAGAATTTTATAGCATCCTCGGTTATGCCATGACAGTCGAACTGACCTTCGATGAGGGCGAACCATAATTCCGGATCGTCAGGTGAGAAAGGAGGAACTTTAATTTTTAATTTTCGTCCGTCATTCTCGTCTCGGTTAGTGGAAACGCGCATTTTGCGAGCGTACCTTCGAGTCACATTGTCGTCCTTTCGAGAATCTACCGTTTTCACGGAATCACCGCTATCACTCATATTTAGTATTATTATATGGAAATACTTGCGTCCTTGCTGGGTCACCAGTTATGGTTGGCGGGCGATAGTGATGATGGTGAGTGTAGTAATGCACACAGATGTATTCACACAGTCTTTAATTCCCGCACGATTACAAATGATACAGTTTTTTATAGTAACAGTTTTAAGATAGAAGGGGTAAGAAATATATATATAGCACAAGCGATAGCGTGGAAGGTAAGTACAGAGGTAAGCTAGAATAAGATCGCGCACAGATTAGTCAAAGCGGCGGAAGCGACAAGAGACACAGGCTTCGCGTGGGACGTCTGTTTTGCCACTCGGCGCGGGCGCATCGGATCACCTGGCTGCGGTACGGTGTGCGGGAGGATAGGAAATGCGTGTTTCCAATGAACCATAAGTTTATTGTGTAAATAAAATAACATGTAAATATATTTTTATTTTGTAATGTATATAACTGTGTAAATATTTTGTAGTGTGTAATATATAAGATGGTGTATATAGGATAAGATAATGTGTATATATATAAATTGTGAGGCTACAAACTAGTTAAAAAACTGTTTGAAAAAGTCTGGCTTGGACGTCCGTGAGTTGTGGGTAATGTATGTTAACACGATAACGACCAAAATACTTAATTGATCGAGTCTTTTTTTTCGTTTACGAATTATTATGACTAGGAATAGAGCCCTAATACTTTTCACGTTCTGATTTGATGTGGTTTAATTGTTATTAAATAAACAAAAAAATACTAAATATTTACGGCATTTACGCTTGACGCGACACTAAAACCAGCGCCTTTCATGAGAACTAACTACCTTTTTACGTACGCATAGCCACCGGTGGTTTTACTATTGTCAACAGAACGCCGTTCGCCCGGCCGGTACATTGTTTTTTGTTAAAAGAAAGTTCTTACCTTTGCTTGACGAACTGATGATATTTGTCAAGTATAATAACTATTTTATACATAACAATAATTAAAAACACTAAACACACGTAAATAATAACACACCAACGTTATAAAACACGAAAAAAACATATTTTACATTCCACAATTTTTTTTGCGTAGCTTTGGCGTCATGGTGTTTTCACTTAGAACAAAGTATAAAATTATGAGGCCAAACCAAGTTAGGAAGATAAATGGTTTAGAGATTTCTTGTTGAACTCATTGATTTTTAAATAAGTCGTATAATATTGTCCAAAGTTGCAATTTTCTATTGATAGATGTCGCTGTTTTAAAGTAAAGAGATATTGACAAATGCAGCCCTAGATGTCGCAAGTGGCAATTTTAGATGTATTCAGTTGCTGTTGTATATATAGAACCACAATATTGCGTTTTGTAAGGAAACTAGCGATGTCTTTTTGTTTTCTTAAATTGTTTTTGTTTACAGTTTAATAAATTATTCAATTTTACATGTTTATATATATTATATGCACTTATGCAGGTATATATGTAAACTCATGGATTGTTGTTATTACTAATTGCCAGATGGCGCCTTGCAAAATGACAGAGCTAGACCAATATAGAAGTACTTCTTAAAATTAGCGCTAGATGGCGTGTAAGACATGAAACCCACATTAGTACTTTTTGAAATTAGCGCTATCTATGTGATTTATTGAAAACTACTTAGTAAAACCAATACATTATTAGTTACTTATCAAATGATCAATTTTATTGTGAAAAATGAAGATTATGAGGTGTGCAGTTTTGGATTTTCCAAAGTATTCTTCTATTATCTCTGCATCACCCATGGTTGACTGGTAGATAATGCCTCAGGCATTAAGTCCGCCATTGTACAGTCATTTCTTGCATAAAGTTTAAATAAATAACTTATATGGTGCTTGTAATGTAAGAATTAATCATTGAAATTGATGACAGCCGGTCTTTATGTGGATTTTAAGGTGTTCACGTTTTCAAATGTACAAGAAAATATAGAAAATAGCACAAAAGAGACGGGGGTTTTTACGGGGTATAATTATACCCCGTAAACGTAGGAACTTACAGTAGATTAACAAAAACCATTTGGTGTTAATTTTATTATGAATAAGGACCTACTAATAATTTCTGTACAAAAAGTAATGATATCCCATCAAAAACATAAATGTGAAATAAGAGGCAAGTTCAATATTATGATAAATGCCTTGGTTGTTGACTTCAACGACAAAATACGTGAGATCTAAATGACGTGAGATCTAAATGTAAATCTAAATTATCAGTTCTGAAATTTATTTATTACAAAAAAAATATTTTATAACAATTTAAAATATAATTTCTTGTTATAACGTAGGATAATATATCGAAGCCTAAGTTCTGACTTGTTAGTTTAAACGCAAGAAGACAACCACTTCAAATATTTTATTGATTCTCTCTCCCACATTTTTTTCAGCAACGGAATAACTATCTATAAAATGGTAAAAGTACTTGGATAACAATGGTACATATATTAATTGATCATCAAAATAATTTCATTAAACACAAAGTGAAAAATGTGAAATCGAAAATAACAGTCAGGAGCAGGATTTGAACCTGTATCTTCTGGATCGTCCAGATGCTTTACCAATTCAGCAATCCTGACAATTGCTCCTGACTGCTAATTTCGATAACACATAATACTTAACGTCTTTGGGTGACGCCTGCGCCATCTGTCGGAAGTATTTTCGTACATTATACCGACCAGGTAAACTTAATTTTACAATTAAGATTTTACCTAATAATGACGCAAACCCTATAAATATTTAGATATTTTTATATATATTTTTAGCATTTGACATGCTTAGCACTATACAATAAACACAAAGTGAAAAATGTGAAATCGAAAATAACAGTCAGGAGCAGAATTTGAACCTGCATCTTCTGGATACCGTCCAGATGCTTTACCAATTCAGCATCCTGACAATTGGTCCTGACTGCTAATTTCGATAACACATCATACTTAACGTCTTTGGGTGACGCCTGCGCCATCTGTCGGAAGTATTTTCATACATTATACCGACCAGGTAAACTTAATTTTACAATTAAGATTTTACCTAATAATGACGCAAACCCTTTAAATATTTAGATATTTTTATATATATTTTTAGCATTTGACATGCTTAGCACTATACATTAAACACAAAGTTATTTTCGATTTCACATTTTTCACTTTGTGTTTAATGTATAGTGCTAAGCATGTCAAATGCTAAAAATATATATAAAAATATCTAAAAATAATTTCATTTAAAAAAAATATTTTCCTTTTTTCATTCATAACGCCAATTTCATACCTATATTTATAAAAAAAAAACTATATGTTTGTCTGTAAAGTCGGTTTACGAACGACAATTTTACGTGATCACATCATAATATATGTTTTCTGAGAGTTTCGCAAATGTTAGCAACATAATGGGGTTGAAGAAATTAGGCTTACTTGTACTTTTAAACAATGTAATACTGATAGAAATCGAATGGTACATTTTAAAACTATGATCGCGCGTGCTGCTAAACAATTATTGAGATACGCGTGTTGCCTGGGACGCGTTCGCGCGAAGAATGTGATATCGGTCAGTGACTCGGTGTGTCGCAGGCGGCATTTGCAACGCGGCCGTCCGCATCCCTCCCACAGACGCTCTTCAGCCCACGGTTCTCTCGTGGGCGCGAACATCAAATAATGCATCGATCGCCATACTTTTTCGGAACGTGTATCTTTTTCGTGCGTGCAGCTGGGCGGGCGTTCATCGATTTATTAGACGTTATCACATCGATAACAAAATCTATACTTTAGATATTTTTATATATATTTTTAGCATTTGACATGCTTAGCACTATACATTAAACACAAAGTGAAAAATGTGAAATCGAAAATAACAGTCAGGAGCAGGATTTGAACCTGCATCTTCTGGATACCGTCCAGATGCTTTACCAATTCAGCCATCCTGACAATTGCTCCTGACTGCTAATTTCGATAACACATCATACTTAACGTCTTTGGGTGACACCTGCGTCATTTGTCAGAAGTATTTTCATACATTATACCGACCAGGTAAACTTAATTTTACAATTAAGATTTTACCTAATAATGACGCAAACCCTTTAAATATTTTAGATATTTTTATATATATTTTTAGCATTTGACATGCTTAGCACTATACATTAAACACAAAGTGAAAAATGTGAAATCGAAAATAACAGTCAGGAGCAGGATTTGAACCTGCATCTTCTGGATACCGTCCAGATGCTTTACCAATTCAGCCATCCTGACAATTGCTCCTGACTGCTAATTTCGATAACACATCATACAAAGACGTTAAGTATGATGTGTGTTTATCACCCAAAGACGTTAAGTATGATGTGTTATCGAAATTAGCAGTCAGGAGAAATTGTCAGGATGGCTGAATTGGTAAAGCATCTGGACGGTATCCAGAAGATGCAGGTTCAAATCCTGCTCCTGACTGTTATTTTCGATTTCACATTTTTCACTTTGTGTTTAATGTATAGTGCTAAGCATGTCAAATGCTAAAAATATATATAAAGATATCTAAAATATTTAAAGGGTTTGCGTCATTATTAGGTAAAATCTTAATTGTAAAATTAAGTTTACCTGGTCGGTATAATGTATGAAAATACTTCTGACAAATGACGCAGGCGTCACCCAAAGACGTTAAGTATGATGTGTTATCGAAATTAGCAGTCAGGAGCAATTGTCAGGATGGCTGAATTGGTAAAGCATCTGGACGGTATCCAGAAGATGCAGGTTCAAATCCTGCTCCTGACTGTTATTTTCGATTTCACATTTTTCACTTTGTGTTTAATAAAATCTATACTTTTACAACATCGGAGTCACCAATTTGGAGGTGGTTTTGTAAGTGAGTAGGTATTGAATAATAATCTGACTCCAATTTCTGAATGTTAAATATTTAATACTGAATACTAAATTATTGAATACTTAATGCCGATTAAATGAATTTATTTACATAACGGTCCTGTTTATATATTGCGCGATGAGTTGAGTTGGCGAATCGCACCGCAGCTTGATTGTGACGTGTTTAGTTCTAGAAATTTCTCGTAGTATCGCGGTGCATACCTACGTTTGCTGTGCATTCTACTAGTTAGTTCTTGGTTACTGGTTGTAGGTTCACCACAAGTGTATAATCTCAACAAGTATTCCTAATGAATCTAAATATCCATTATTAGACCTATACAAATAGGTAATATGCAAAGACTACTCCAGTCCGACCGATTGCAATATTTAACGTAATAAATAAAAATATTTGTAAAGGCGAAGTAAGCAATGATCACCTATTGCATTACTGGTGGTAGGGCTGGGTACCAAGTGGGAGTACTTGCTATCGGGCCCGAGCGGGTTGGTACCACCATCTCCCGTGTGACCGGCCATGAAGCACGTCGTTGCGTTTTGGTTGTAGCAGGAGATAGCCGTTTATTCTTTAATTTCATATCTGTGAAATAAAATGGTGAGCAGCGGCTTGACAGTACTCTGGGTATAGTTGAGTCCATGAGCGACGGTTACAATTCACCATCAGATGGGCCATGGTTCGTCTGCCACCAAATGCAATAAAACAAAATTTACTTAAAAAGAGCCTTCAAAACATTGGATCATGAGACCTTGCTACAGGCCGTGGAAGAGTATGGTATAAAAGGACTGGTTAAATATTGTGTTAAAGTTTAAACATTACCTACACAATAGATTTTTAAATGTTCAGGTAAATGGAGTAGAAAGTAGACTGAGTAATGTAAAATACGGCGTTCCAACTGGCTCTGTTTATGGACCGCTAGGGTCTTTAGTGGGTGAAGGCCCCACACTACCCGGCTTGTTGCCCCGAACGACGGGGGCGGTTAGGAAAAAAAAGGGTCTATCATGCACGTCAACAGAATGATAAACGTGATTAAATATTGTAATATTTTATATGCTGATGATAAATGCCTTTTATATTTAGTGGTCAAATCCCCTGAACGGATACACTCGGTAATGCAGGAACATTTAGATAATGTAGTAAAATAGGCGTACGATCATGTGGGTATTACTATTGTGGGCAAAACCAAATGTATGCTAATCTCATCACCCTACGACCAAGTAGCTAAGGGTAGCTATATCTCGTTAATAAACTGCCACTGCGACAGTATCGAGCGTATTGCAAATAACAAGTATTTAGGATTAACATTCACCGAAGGAATGTGACATTCAAAATTCAAAATTCAAAATGTTTTATTCAGTAGCTAAACATACAATTTAAATAAAAAGTTTTTTAAAGTCTCCTTTTAAGTATGAAATACCTGTGCTAGGAGAGCCCGCTCCTCCGTATTAGGTTCTGTTTACAGATTTTATTATACCTAGTGACATTTTGATATTACTAAATATTAGTTTCACTTAAGTCTATATTATATAATGTTCTATTATTTTAAAGTAAGTTAAGTGAGTCATGTGTGGTGTGTGGTGTATGTGTGCGTGTGTGTATTTTGGGTGGTGTGTGTGAGTGGTCGTGTAACTGAGGTGAGTTTGTTGAATTTGTAGTATTAAGTAACGTAGTGTAATAAGTTTTCTGTTTCATCGTAGGTTTTGGACTTAAGCTATTTTATTATAACAACTTTACACTCATGGTATGTTTTTGGATATATATTTAACTGTTTATTAATTGAGTTATATAAATATGACGATTGTTTAGCATATTGTCGTCTAGCAAAGGTGGAATGAGTGGTAATATTAGGTGCTACAGAGGCTTTTCTTCTTTTTAGTAATACCTTAGGATTGTATGTAAGGGACTTGTGGCGTTTTAAAACAATATGTAAAATGTATAGTTTACGTACTGTAAGTAGATCACATAGCGTATAAAGGTTTTCTGTTGAGAACCTGTAAGTTTTAAAATACATCACCTTTAATAATGATCTTTGCACTCTCTCTAGATCTAAAAATTTTGTTTTAGTAGAACCACCCCATATAGGTATGCAATATATAATAATTGAATGCACTAATGAAACATATATTTGGTTAAGGATCTGAGGTGTAGCAGCGTGTCTTAATGTTTTAAAGATCCAAATAAATTTTCTGATTTTCGTCATAATGAGTTCTAGGTGCAAGTGCCAAGATAGTCGCTGGTCAATCACGATTCCAAGATATTTGGTATGAGTGACTTTTTGTATTTCTGTACATGTGCAATATAGATTATGAAGGTCATTACAATTATGAATTTTAATATTAAGTTTAGGCTGAGCGTGGTTGTATTTCGCAAAACATATGTAATTAGATTTAGAAGTATTAAGAGCTAGCAAATGAGTTTTTAACCAAGACGAAATTCTCGATAGTCCTTTTTCTGCACTATAACGCACATCTTCCCAGGTTTTTCCCGTAAATACCACTGCAGTGTCATCTGCATAAGAAAATATATGTGCATTGTCTAGGACCATACTACAATGGGAATTTATGTACACTAAGAATAAAGTTGGCCCTAACACGCTACCTTGCGGTACACCATACGTTACATCGGATACTTGGCTATAATATTGTCCAATTCCGACCATTTGTTTACGACCCTCAAGATAGTGTTTTAGTAATGATAGCGGGATACCTCTTACACCTATTTTTTCAAGCCGGTTCACGAGTATGGGTATCGAGACGGTATCAAAAGCCTTTTGAAAATCCAGAAAGACCGCCACAAATTTTTTGCCTTCATCCACATTCTTAACGATTAGCGATGTTATCGCAGTAACAGAGTCCTCTGTGCTTAACCCTTGTCTGAATCCAAACTGCGATTGAGAAAGAATGTTAAATTGATTTAGGTAGTTAATTAGACGACTATTTAGTAGTTTTTCTACAATATTAGAGATGGCGGGAAGGACCGAAATGGGCCTGTAATTATTAACGTCATTTTTATCACCACCCTTGTAAACAGGAGTGATGATAGCGAGCTTTAGTGCTGTAGGGAAAATGCCCTTATTAAAACAAAAATTTGTAAGATACGTAATTATTGGGACAAGTAATATATTGGCATGTTTTAGAAACTTCGTAGATATATTATCATATCCTGGAGCACTATCAGTCTTGAGGTTCATCAGTGTAGTTCTAACCTCTGCTGGATCAGTTTCCAACAAGACAAATGATGAGGCTTGGGGGCTAATTAATTGGAAGTGATATCTACTGTTATAGAGTTTTGGGTAATATTCTCAGCTAGTATTTTTCCAATATTTTAGACATAGTTCCAGTGACCCGCCAAGAAAGGCGGAGAGACGGCACACGGCGGGTTTCTTTAGTGGGTGAAGGCCCCACACTACCCTGTTCGTTGCCCCGAACGACCGGGTGTGCAGTTAGGAACATTTTTTGTCGCCTCAACAAAAACAAAATAAAAAAAAGGATTAACATTTAACAGCCGTTTTACTTGGGACGCGCATATTGATATTATCTGCAAAAGATTATTTTCCATAGGCAAACTAAATAAAGACTTTTAAACTTTCGCGATTTGTACACATTATACACAAATATTAATGTATCGGGTCTTAATCGCGTATATAATGTTGAGGTTGAATACCTTAATTTCCCGACGTTTCGACCGTATTGCATCGGCCGTGGTCACGGGTTGACTGGTGTAGTTCAGCGTTGCCTCCGTGAAGCGCGAGTGTCTGTAACTACCCTCGCCTCGTTTATATTTTGATCTCCGAAACTGTCGGTACTTCGACACACCACACTAACGACATCCTCACACTGGCGCGTAATGTTTGTTCGGCGATATGTACATTTACTGATGACAGGATTCCATGATGTTGACAAACGGTATCCATCTTCTCGGTTGAAATTAGCATGTTTTTTGATTTCAACCGCTTCCCGCGCCATCCTGGAGTAATAGTGACGGTCGGTGGAGAGGACCTGTGGTTTATGCAGTTCAATCCAGTGGTTGGATCCCGCCTCCAGCAAGTGTTCCGCTATAGCTGACTTTTGTGTATGTCGGTGTTTTACAGCCGCGATATGTTCTTTAACCCTTTCCGCAATTGTACGTTTGGTTTGTAAGAACTACCACAGCTGCAATCCACTTTGTAAACGCCAGGTGTCTGCATAGGGATTATATCTTTTGGAGTACGTAGGTGATGTGATACTTTGGAATGCGGACTATATACAGTCTTAACCCTTAAATTGTCACCCCTAGATTTATTGGGTATTTTATGTTCAAATTTCGGATTTGGGTTGGGATTGGGATAGAAAACAAGATAAAGACAAAAAAATCAAATATATTTTATTTTTTTATTGTTTTTGTTACGTCACATGAAACGGACATTGCCCATTATATGTGCAGTTATGGTAGCTGAAGATAAGTCATATACAATGGACATTGCCCACATAATAACGTATTATAATTCCATCCATCCATCAGCCTTTCAACGTCCACTGCTGGACATAGGCCTCCCCAAGAGAACGCCACAACGAGCGGTCCTGTGCCGACCGCATCCAACGGCTCCCCGCAGCCTTCCCCAGATCGTCGGCCCGCTGAGCAACTTTGAGCCTTGATACGAGGCAAACATTCAGAGACCAAATTTTTAAATTGGGCAAATATTGACATGTACCAACGTCTTGTTTTCATGCGAATTCTATACAAAGTGGTCAATATATCGGCGATGTCAATGCTGCCCATATGTATGTTGTACACTTTTATAGCATTTGGACAGGATACAAGCACTCTTTTTTTTAGTTTTTTTATCGTATCGTTCTATAGTACTCACTGGTTCTTGGGCACAAAACGAACTTGCTATATGAATAGATTTATTGTCCATGCACTTTGTCACGGCTATTCTTTTGGAATTATCACATACTACTTCATATGTTCCTCATCTCTTTTTTATCATAACTTTGTCAGTCATCAACAAGCTTACAATTTCGCAATCTATCTTTTCGTGACGTCCCTAAAGACAAAACGCCATCTCATTACGCAAATAATATATAAGTTCGATCGATGTAAACCAGTTATCAAAGTATACTGTGCTTAGAATGGGATTAGAAATGGTTCTACATAGCCGGATAACTGTTTTACCTCCAACCTCAAGATAGTCTTCTTCCCATTCGCTAAATTGGACAACTCGAAATGTATTTGCGCCATCATAAGCAAAGAAATCATACACCATGGCTGACGTACCAGCCCGAACCAGAAATTTGAATCCCCATTTGTTTGGTTTCTTTGGCATATATTGCCTTCTGTTGCCAGTTTTTTTACCTTTGTAAGGTATTATCATCTCGTTGATTGCAAATGACCGTTCTTCTTCTATCTTCAAGCACTGCTTACGAACATAATCCATGACAGAGGTAATTTTATAGTAACGATCATTTTTGTCTACGACACTAGTATTATCACAAAAGTGCAAAAAGCGTTTGATAGATCTATAGCGTTTAAGGGACATTGCTGATGGAATCTGCTCATACTTCAGATCAGCACTCCAGTATTCTTCGACTGCTGGTAAGTCTACAACACCCATCATGATTTCTATTCCAAATAATATTTTCATTTCTTTTTGGGTTACACATATGGATTTCCCGGTAGTTTGTACTGCATATAAATTTGTCATTTCAACTATGAAATCTAATAACTCAATGGTGAAGAATTTTTGAAAATATTGCTTAGGGCTAAGGACGTCATGACGTTCCTCAAAATTAGTGGAGTCCAATGTATGTACGGATCCGGTATATTTTCTTTTTTTAAATGCAAAATCTAATTGCTTTATTTTACACTTCTTCTTAGTCACAGATGTCCTTGTCGCTGGTGGAGGCATAGGTGACGAATCTGTTTTTGCGATTTGTCTGGTTCGACGTGTTACCATATTTGACAATAATGTAGGTCTAGAAAAACTAGAAGATGGTGATGCAGCAACTATTGGTGAAGGTGTTTCTTGTATGTAACATGATACTGGAGCTGAAGACCGACCAGTGAGTGAAGAGGATACATCTCATGCCGTCTCAAGTAGCTTTTCCTCAGTAATGAATTGATCGTGATCGTTATACTCCCGACCAATTATGTCTTTACTGACACTGAGATCAGCCAATATGTCGTATAATACCGGAGATATGGTACGGCGCAAAGATGAATCACTGTTATCATTGTGAAAATTCTCACGTCGCTCAAGGTTGACTTCTAAATCATCATCAGACTCAATATCAGACTCTTCAGAATCCGCCGGAGGTATGAGTAACATTATTTTCTTGGATCGCCAAGTCATGTTGTAAAACAAAATAAAAATATAAAAAATGTGATTAAGTAAAGACGACCTTGCAAATGACAACTTATTGGCGACGTCCGTTTTATAGGACAAAGAAAATGAACTCTTACAAATAGGTCTAAATAGCAATGTCCGTTAGACAGGACAGCCAAAGAACACCCTAGTTAATAGTACAAGTTGGCAAGGTCCGTTTTGTGGGACACTATAAATAAACCAAATTTTTACTCTAAATACATTAATACTTAATAAAAATTATACCACAATACAATACCTATATTTATATTCTAACTAATGACATAACGTAATAAACAAAATAACCCAAATACATACAGTTATAATTAAATTTATCAGGAGCGTAAACAAATCTGACCGTTGCACTTTTTCAAATAATTACTAGTCGGTACCGTCCATTTCTACATTAATGAAACATGCACGCGCGCCAAAGAGATAGATAGTTCAAGGCCTTTCCGCGTTCTCGCAGCCCTTAGGTGTTTTAAAACAGTCTCTATGTTCTTGTAAACACTATGTCCTTTAAAACGGACGAAATCAATTTAAGGGTTAATGGAGTATTTCTGTAGTACTGTTCCAACTTTGTCCGTTACTCCTTTAATATACGGTAAAAAGGCTGGTGCACTGTCTACCCCAGTTCGTGCCTCCTTCGCAGTCGTCGTGTGCTACCCCTAAATCCGTTTCGTTTAAGTACCTCCTGAACATGTGTGAGCTCACTATTCAATTGTTCAGGGTCACAAATGTCGTATGCTCTATTGGTCAAAGATGGTACTACGGATTGCAGATGTTGTGGATGGTGGCATCAATTGTCTCAAGAGACGAACACTCGCATTCCTTATAATCCCTTCGGAGTGTGGAATGTCATTACGCGGCTTGATTCGCACTCCCGTAGGTACTAAGTCCGACTCACGACATTTTATAAGAAAGGTTAAAGATGATTCTAACCGTACACGTTTTATACGAAGAGATTCCAGACGTTTTATTTTGTTTACAAACTCCGGCCCGTATCGGTTTGCAATAATGCAGTTCAATCCAGTGGTTGGATCCCGCCTCCAGCAAGTGTTCCGCTATAGCTGACTTTTGTGTATGTCGGTGTTTTACAGCCGCGATATGTTCTTTAACCCTTTCCGCAATTGTACAAACCATTTGTACAAACCATTTAACTAAACGAAGCGAGGGTAGTTACAGACACTCGCGCTTCACGGAGGCAACGCTGAACTACACCAGTCAACCCGTGACCACGGCCGATGCAATACGGTCGAAACGTCGGGAAATTAAGGTATTCAACTTCAACATTATATACGCGATTAAGACCCGATACATTAATATTTGTGTATAACAAACTAAATAACTTGAAATATGGTCACGAGCTGGATTAGAACCTGCATTTCCTGGAAAATCGTCCCACATGATTTGCCAATTTATCCATCGTGACACTCGACACTGGCTCAGGACTGCGATTTTCGACAACACATTCCTTCTTAATGTATACTTAATAATTAATGTATACCTTAAACTTTTCCAGATTTCATAGCCCGTTGTTTAAGGAATAATTATTTGGATTTAGTAACTCCTAAGGCCATTTGGTGTTGTGGAGCTCTGGAAACAAAACATAGGTTTTTGTACATAATATTGACCTTTTTTTTGCACTATATACCCGCATTTTTTATAGATGTAATTTGCAAAATTCTGCAGAAGAAGCCAAAAGAGATCACCTCGTGAGTATTTTGTTATATTTAAAGTAAAACTTCTTTAGGCACACTATGCGCTCTTTTTGAGTAATGAACGAAAGTAAACCGTCACGCTGAAATCAGTGACGCTGAATCGGGCTAGCTTGGCTTTATTCGATATCAAGCGCGCTCGAGTCAGCGATCAAACCCATTATTTCATAAAAAAAAACGGAAAGGTGCACGTTAGAATCTTGCTTGTTGAAAATTTCTCTTTTTCCACTTAGACAAAAATTTGTTCTAGTACAATAGCTGAGCTTGTCAAATGCTAAAAATCACAAGAAAAGCTATTTTAAAGTTGTTTTTTCAGTATGCGGAATAGACACAAAGTTAAATTGAAATAATACTTTATTTCATTAATACACAAATACTATGTCTTAAATCACGTATATATACTGAGGTTAAATACCTTTCCATCCATCCATCCATCAGCCCATAAACGTCCACTGCTGGACATGGGCTTCCCACGAAGGGGGGGAAATGCCGTAATCACCACGTTTGGCAGGCTGGGTTGGCGAGCGCAGAATGGTGTTAAACGTTTCCCAGGAGTATGCTGCTGCCCATTCCCCTGGTGCTCCCTTAGTCGGTTTTTACGACTCCCGCGGGCAAGTAAGGGGTGGTGACATATCGTATTCTTAATCCGTCACCACACGGAAAAAATATCTTTATTTCTTGATATTTCGACCGTATTGCAACGGCCGCGGTCACGGGTTGACGGTTGTAGTTTAGGCTCGCCTAAGTGAGGTGCGGGTGTTTGCAACTACCCTCATTTAAGTTATGCTCTCTGAAACTGTCTGTAATTTGATACACAACACTAATGACATCCTCACACTGGCGCGTAATGTTTGTTCAGTGATATGTACTTACTGATGACAGGATTCCATGATGTTGACAAAAAAGGTATCCGTGTTCTCGGTTGAAATTGGCATGTTTTTTTATTTCATCCGCTTCCCGCGCCATCCTTAATGACCTCAATAATCTCAGTATATATACGCGATTTAAGACCTGCATTTAAGACCTGGTATTTGTGTATTATGTGTACAAATCACGAAAGTTTAAAAGCCTTCATTTCATAAAGTTAAATTTGAAATATTTTGTATTTCAGATTTGTTGAGCTGTACAAAAAAATAGATAAACTATCGAAGGTCTACGATTACTTCATGGAGAACGAATGGAACTTCCGCGATGATAACGTCCAGGCTATGGTCAAAAGAATGAGTTCAGTTGATCAAGCGATATTCAATTGTGATCTCCAGACTATAGACTTGCAAGAATACATAAAGATATGGGGCATTGGACTTAGAAGATTTATCCTTAAAGATGATTTGAAAGACACTCTGAGAGGAAGGAGAAAACAGAAAATATTCATAGTGTTGAATGCTATAGCACTTAGTGCTTATGCGTATGTCCTTTGGTTGATTTTAAATACCGTGTTCAAATTCATTGTAAATACCTAACATAATTTTATTCTATGACGTTTTCTCGGTATAGCTAAGTAATCATAATAAAATATTTTGACTGTACATAAAGCTTATTTGCAATTATATGTTCCTATTTTTATGCAACCACTAATTTATACCTATAATACAATCACATGGAAATCAAGATTTGTTAATTAAATTATTTCAAAATCATTCCTATAATATATACAAGGTACTGGTGTTTAGTCTTGTGGGGCCGGCTTTAGAATTGTTCCACCTCTCTCTACCCACGGGAGTCGTAGGAGCCGACTGAGGGAATACCGCGGGAGTGGGCAGCAGCGCTCCCTCGAGAATTAAAAACATCCACTGCGATCGCCAACCCGCCTGCCAAGCGTGGCCATTACGGCATTATCCCCATGACGGGACCGCTTGTTGTAGCGTTCTCTTGGGGAGGCCTATGTCCAGCAGTGTACGTTGAAAGGCTGATGGATGGATGGATTGACTGGTGTTTACGTTAATGATGACATGACATAATTGATGAGTGACGCACTTGATGTGTGAATAATCATTAATAGTAATATTAATACTAATATTAATAATAATTTGTTCCGTGTGGTGACGGATTAAGAATACAAGTGTCATTACCCCATTCTTTCCCACGGGTGTCGTATGAGGCGACTAAGGGAAGTAAGCAATTATCATCCATTGCACGACTGGTGGTAGGGTTGGGTACCAAGTGGGAGTACTCACTTGGTATCCGGCCCGAGTGGGTTGGTACCACCATCTCCCGTGTGATCGGCCATGAAGCACATCGTTGCGTTTTGGCTGTAGCAGGAGATAGCAGTTTATTCTTTCATTTCATATCTGTGAAATGAAATGGTGAGCAGCGGCTTAACAATAATAAATGGTATAGTTGAGTCCATGAGCGACGGTTACCTTTTACCATCAGATGGGCCTTGGATCGTCGGCCACTACATGTAATAAAAAAATAAAGAATTTTATATTCAATATTATAGTTAAACCTGGCCGTGTGGGGCCGGCTTTAGAATTGTCCCACCCCTCTCTACCCATGGGAGTCGTAAGAGCCGACTGAGGGAATACCGGGGGAGTGGGCAGCAGCACTCCCTCGAGTATTAACAACATCCACTGCGATCGCCAACCCGCCTGCCAAGCGTGGCGATTACGGCATTATTCCCCATGACGGGACCTCTCGTTGTGGCGTTCTCTCGGGGAGGCCTATGTCCAACAGTGGACGTTGAAAGGCTGATGGATGGATGGGATGGATTATAGTTAAAGACAGTCAATTGACTTATGTATAATATGTAATTTGAAATGTGCATGATTGCACGCAACGGGTTGCCTAGGGAAGCATTGTATCTCAGTTTGCCAGATAAAGATAAGAAATGCGCACACAGTGCGTCGCACCTTCGCGGGAGGCCTTGCGGGTGGCGGACGTTCCCCGGTCCATCCACCCGCAGCCTCAGCTAGGGCGGCATTAGGCGCAAATACTCACGCCTGCGCCGCCCCAGTCGCTGGCGGCGGTTCGGGTCTGCGGAAGGATCAGCCTCCCTGGCCCTCTCCGCCGCTTCCTTCCGCGAGATGACCTCGTCGCAGAAGGCAGCGACCGCGGCCCAATTCCTGTCGCTGCCAAGCATCGCTCTAACGACGCTCGGCAGCGAGAGGTCTCCCCCTATTGCCGCAACGAGTTCACGGCGCTGCCCGCCCCAAGCCGGGCATGACTCGAGCGTGTGCTGCGCCGTGTCCTCGTCGCAGCCGCAATGGTGACAGCCCGGAGTCGCTTCCCTCCTTGCGACTATGTGCAAATATCTGCCGAAGCAACCGTGCCCCGACAGCACCTGCACCAGTCGGAAGGTAAGGACTCCGTGCCGTCGCCCCGCCCACTCCTCCAGCACAGGCTGGAGCACCCCTACGGTCCAGAGACCGGCTTGGGGCGCTTCCAGCCGTGTCCTCCATCTGGCCATGGCAGCTCGGCGGGCATCGCCCTGCCACCTGGCCACCTCCCTGGGTGAAGGACGACCTCCCACCTCTCGCTCTTGCGATGCCCGCCGATACACTTCGGCGAGCACCTCCGCCTCCAAGTCCCACAGGGGGGTTCCGGCCAGCACGCAGGCCGCTTCCTTCGGCACCGTGCGGTATCCGCGTATGAGCTTGGACGCGACGACTCTTTGTGGTCTCCACAGAAGAGCCCTGTTCGGCGCGTCCAAGCACCCCGCCCACACAGGTGCACCATACAGTGCCATCGACCGGACAACCCCCGCATAAAGCCGTCACACGCATTGTTGGGTCCGCCCATATTCGGCAAAAGCCGTGCAAGGGCGGACGCTGCGCCGACGAGCCTCGGGGACAGTTGGCGGAAGTGCTCGCGAAAGCGCCACCGCCCATCCAGCACCAGGCCCAGATACTTGATCTGGGCCTTCACCCCAATTTGGACCCCGTCCACCGTGATTGAGGCGCCAGCAGGTGGCCGACGTCGGGGCCCATGGAAAAGTAGGGCCTCCGACTTGTCCAGGGCCACCCTAAGCCCCAGCGCCCCGATCCTCCTAACCACCTCCGAGGTCCCTAAGGTGGCCAGGAACGCCGCTTCCTCGAAGTTTCCACCCCGGGCCACGACCAGCGTGTCATCCGCATAGCAGATGACCGCCAGCCCGGGGGGGAGCCGACAGCGTAGCACCCAGTCGTAACCAATGTCCCACAGGAGCGGCCCTAGAACCGAACCCTGTGGGACACCGCACGACATGGGTCTCCTCACAACGTCCCCTATGCGGCTCTCATAGAGAACGCTGCGGCCCTCAAGATAGTCCACCACCAGCCGCCTCAGGTATGCAGGCACCCCGTGATACTGGAGCACCTCCCTGATGCAGCTGAATGGCAGACTATTGAATGCGTTGGCAATGTCGAGCGACACCGCCAACAGCACTCCACCGCCGGCGACGACCGCCGCGGCCGCGGCCCTCAGGCGCATAATCGCGCCGACCGTCGAACGACCAGCCCGAAAGCCAAACTGGGCATCCGACAAGTCGGGTCCGACGTCGCGCAGGTGCTGGACGATGTGGGCAGCGAGGATTCTCTCCAGCAGCTTACCCGCCTCGTCCAGCAGCACGATGGGCCTGAAGGCCCCGACGGAATACGGCGTACGCCCCGGCTTCGGCAGAAGTACCAGCCTCCACCGAAGGAATGTAACATAGTTCCAGTGGCCCGCCAATAAAGGCGGAGAGACGGCACACGGCGGGTTTCTTTAGTGGGTGAGGGCCCCACACTACCCTGTTCGTTGCCCCGAACGACGGGGTGTGCGGTTAGGTACATTTTTTCCCGCCTAAACAAAAAAAAAAAAAAAAAAGGAGTACCAGCCTCCCCTCCTTCCAGCAGCCAGGAAACCGTCCGGACGCCAGGCACTCGTCGAACAGTCCCCTGAGGCGGGGCTCCAGGTGGTCCAGAGCCAGGGCAAGCACTCGGGCGGGTATCCCGTCCGGGCCGGGGGCGGTGTTCTTGGAACGAATCCGCGAAACAGCCGCCCCCATTTCCGACACGGTGACGGGCGGTACACTGAGGTCGGCCTCCCGGTCGCTACCTGGCATTGCCATGACCGGGGGCGTGTGCTCCGCCCGTCTAGGGAATAGGTCCTCGACCACCTCGGTGAGGAGGCTGGGCTGAAGGGTCTCTGTGAGGGGGGGGCCCTGAGTGCGGAGCTTGTTCAGCGCCGCACGATATGGGCGACCCCAGGGGTCACAGTTGAGACCATCCAGCATCTCCTGCCTTTTCTCTGTTTTGGCGCGGCAGATGGCCAGCTTAAACGCGGCCCGCGATGTGCGGTACGCCTCGTACAGCTGGCCCTCCCGTTCCCGATTGCGGTTGCGCCGCCGACTGCGGGTGTAGGACCTCCGGGCACGAATGCATGCCGCACGGAGGTCCACCAGCTCCTGGGACCACCAGTAGAGCCCCTTCCTCGGAGGAGGACGTCGCACACGGGGCATGGCCGAGTCGCATACCTGCGTAATCGCAGCGCGAAATCGGCCAGCCTCAGCGTCCACCCCCTCGGTCAGGGCCAGTGAGAACAGCCACGATTGAACAATGGCGGCCTCCGCCAGTAGGTCCCTATCCAGCCTGCCCACAGCCCACCGCGGGAACGCGGGAGTTCTGCGCGCCGCGTGACCCCTACTGGGGCCCTGAAGGGACCGGGAGACCTCAATCCGGATGTACCGATGATCGGACAAGGTCTCAACCTCCTCCAGGACACACCAGCTCCTCACTTGTGCTGCGACGTCGGGGCTAGCGAACGAAAGGTCCACTATCGACCCGCCCCGTCGCCGCACGCACGTGTTGACGGAGCCTCTATTTAGCAAACAGAGGCCCGTCGACGCCGCCCACTCTACCACCGCCGCTCCACGGGCGTCCGTCGCTGGGGACCCCCACGCCGTGGATTTGGCATTGAAGTCCCCCACGACCAGGACGTGGCTAGGTGCCAGTCGCCGTATCGAGGTCTCTAGGCTGTTAAGCCAGACCTCGAAACCAGCCAGACTCCGGTTGGGAGAGAAGTATACGCCATACAGCGTAACTCCCCCCCAGTCGGCCGCGACGTATCCCGTACCCCTGTCTCTGATCGACAAGGGCGGGGAACGAAGCGCCGCAGAGCTGATGATTGCCACGGAGCCATCGCGGCTGCCCACCCAATGAGGGCGGTCAGGAACACAATAAGGCTCCGCAGCTACGGCTACACCAATCAACCGCTCCACCATGGTTTGCAGGAGAAGATCCTGCGCCCTGGCGGAGTGATTGAGATTCGCCTGAAGGAGGACAGTGTCACGGTTGAATTTTAAGCCGTAACCATATCCTCCTCCACCCGAGACGGTGGCGAAGCCACGCTAGGGGGGGCAGCCTGGACCGATTGGCTGCTCCCCCCCTTTTTTGGGCCTGTCGTCGGGGGTTTGCATCCCTCCCGCCCCATGCAGTGCTTGGCAGGCCTGTTGTCTGCCGCGCACGCGGGGCAGTGAGGGGCGGCGGTGCAGGTTGCCGCCCGGTGCCCTGCCTGACCGCAGCGGAAACAAAGACCGCTGCAGTCAAAACAGTTAGTGCACGTCGGCCGGGTGTGTCCGACCGCCATGCACTTAAAGCACCTCGTGGGCCGAGGCTCCAGCACGGTGACCCGCGCGGAACTCCAGCCCACAAGGAGCCTGCCTGCGTCGGGCAAAATTTTGGCCACCGCGACAGGGCAACTCGCCCAGGCGGCACCTATACCGCCGGGACCGGTCCGAATGGAGCCCACTCTGACGGCATTCGAGCATCCGGTTTTCAAGGCAATAGCCTCCCGGACGTCGTCCGCCGTCACTGAGTCATCCAGACCGGAGATGCGCAGTTCAGCGCACTTTACCGGTCTGGTGACGCGGACTCCACTCCCCTCGCCTAACAAACTCTTAAGCCTTTCGGCCACCTTGTCGGCCATCCTGGGGCCCTCCGCCCCAGGGAACTCGAGAATTCGAGCCCCTGTTCGGGCTAGGCGGGTCCGGGCGGCGACGATTCCGATGTCGGAGACGTCGATTTCCTCCCGGGCCTTCCTCAAGATGGCCTGGTACGACAGGCCCACTTCCGCCTCCGGCAGCATGGTGATTACCACCGCTGCCGTTTTTAACGTCTGAAGCTTGCGCGGCTTCTTGGGGCCGGGCTTGCTCCTCGACGCAGCGGGTTCCACAGCCCGGGCAGTAGCCTCGGACGCGGCCCCCTTCTTCCTCTTGCCCCGGGATTTCCTCCTCCCGCCGTCCACTGTCTGCCAACCCTCTTCAGAGGGTGCAGGGCCGGACGGCGCGGGAGTTGGGACTCGAGAATCCCGGGACACGATTGCTGGGGCACGCGATGGCTGGCCAGCACGCGAGAGAGGAGGGAACTCCTCCCTGGGCTGGCCCTTGGAGCGCTGCCCAGCCTTCTGCACCGCTTTCACCTTGGCAGCTTTGCCCTGCCCCTTGGGCGGCGCAGCTGCGGCCGCGGAGTAACCGGCCACGCGGCCACCCTGACAGGGCAGCGGCGTTGGGCCTGAAGGCGGCGCGACCTTCTTGTCCGCGGCCAATGCTGGGCGGAGCCTTGACTCCGGCGGCACCCTAGCGTTTGTGGAGCCGAGGCGGGGCTCATAGACCGCATTGACGCGATCCATGACCTGGCATATCTGCTCCTCCGTCAGAAGACCAGGGGCCGGAGGCCCGGCGCCCGCCGTTAAGGCAGAGGCTCCTGGCCCGGCCTTGGCGAGCTTGGTGTGCTGGCTGGCGAGCTCCTTCCGGAGCTCTGCCGCCTCCGCTTCAAGGCGCCTGCAGCGGCAGAGCGCCTCCGGCCTCCCAGTCCCCGCCGGCGCCAGGTTACGCTGGAACGACTCCACCGAAGTATTAACAACCTCGGAGGCCTTTCTGAGGGCCTCCGCGAAGTTGCCCTGGAGGCTCCGTGACCCATTAGCCACCGTAGAAACGATGGCGAGGGCGTCGGAGACCTTCCGGGCAATTTGGTCCACTGCAGGTGGACTATCCTCGTCCGGAGGCACCTCGTGGAGCCTCGATGTGAGAAGGGTCACCCTCTCCTCCACCGACAGCTCCGCTCCCAATTCCCTAACTATAGCCTCGTCCGCTTGCGATAGCGAACGCGGCACACCACCTGCGTACTTACCAGTACTACGGCCCCTTTTGGCCGATCTTCCTGGCCTTGCCGGCGGGGGCATCGATGTCGAGCTGCCCTCGGACTCCGAAGCGTTACCCTCCAATCCTACGCAAAACCTAGCGTATGTGAGAGATTTAATGATTTGGATACTTGTGACATCATTTAATAAGTATGTAACTTTGAAATGAAATGAAATTATTTTAACATAATTATGTTGACTTGAGCATTATCTTTGACTTCCGATTAGTCTAATTTAACAATCCGATCTGTTCGTGATTAGATGATCATAAACATTTATAAGGACCGACTGCCTCTTTGAGTAAGACTGTGACCAACTACGGCCCCAACAGGAGACACTAGAACAAATTTGGAATCAGATGTCGTGATGGTACTAGGGTACTATTTGACAGCTGGACTCACTGATCAAAATGCCTTCCGAAGCACAGAGGAATTAGATATTCACAATTAGGTACTTATCAGATTTAATTACCTATCTAATATCGACCGCGTGAAAATTTATGTTTGAGTGGCAAGTGAATGACTAGGGTTAGACGTTGGTATATCACCCACATCTATAGATTTCTACTGCGCTACAGCTTACACCTAGATCCTACACGTCCACCAATTATTAAATAAGACTATAACACAATACTCACAATGTAATATTTTTAGGCCGGTTCCGCAGGATAATGCAAATGATATCCAGAACAAGCGGTGGTATATAGTGGAGAAACCAAGAGAGTACTATGTACACAGAACTGTATTTAGTTTCTATGAGACTACAGTACCAAACTGCTTTCGATGTAATTATATCTCTGCAATGATATCTCGTGGTCTCGTATAGAAAACCTGGAATAAAAAATAATGCATATAATGTAAATATTTAATTTTCGGCGTCAGTTCGCTAAACTTCAGCGAACATTTGTCCGTGTGGTGACAGACTAAAAATAAAAGTGTCACCACCCCATCGTTTCCCTCGGGTGCCGTACAAGGCGACTAAGGGAGGTAAGCAATTACCACCCATTGCATTACTGGTGGTAGGGCTGGGTACCAATTGAGAGTGCTCACTTGCTATCGGGCCTGAACGGGTCGGTACCACCGTCTCCTGTGTGACCAGTCATGAAGCACGTCACATACTATCGTACCTATACCACATAAATTCCTTCAACTTTCAAAACAAAATCCTAGTTTAAACCCTTTTCCTACCTATCCTTTGTCATTTTCCTATCTAACAAGCCAAGTTTGCCATGCCGATGGTTGCGTGGCTATGTATTCGTGAGCACTTTACCCTGGGACCAGGCGACCCCAGACCAAGGCTAGCCTTACTCGAGCATGCGGGGATCTGCTTGAGGGGGGATTGTTCCATTCCCTAGCTTCTCATGGGAACGCTACATAAAATAAATAAATAAAAATGGCAGCGACGTGGTTTGCAACCTGTCACGTCTCGTTTCCCGTCAGGGCGAAAAGTGGGCTACGGATAGTCACTTTTCTACTTTGGAGGCATAAATGATAAAATTGTGGAAGTATGCGAAATTATGAGCGAAAGAAGAATATATGTATTTAGATATTTTTATATATATTTTTAGCATTTGACATGCTTAGCAACATACATTAAACACAAAGTGAAAAATGTAAAATCGAAAATAACAGTCACGAGAAGGATTCGAACCTTCATCTCCTGGATACCGTCCAGATGCTTTGCCAATTCAGCCATCGTGACCCTTGCTCCTGACTGCTAATTTCGATAACACATTCATACTTAACGTCTTTGGGTGGCGCCTGCGCCATCTGTCGGAAGTATTTTCATACATTATACCGCCCAGGTAAACTTAATTTTACAATTAAGATTTTACCTAATAATGACGCAAACCCTATAAATATTTAGATATTTTTATATATATTTTTAGGATTTGACATGCTTAGCAACATACATTAAACACAAAGTAAATACCGTCCAGATGCTTTGCCAATTCAGTTGTATCCAGGAGATGCAGGTTCAATCCTGCTCGTGACTGTTATTTTCAATTTCACATTTTTCACTTTGTGTTTAATGTATACTCTATCCATCCATCCATCAGCCTTTTAACGTCCACTGCTGGACATAGGCCTCCCCAAGAGAACGCCACAACGAGCGGTCCTGTGCCGACCGCATCCAACGGCTCCCCGCAGCTTTGACCAGATCGTCGGTCCATCTGGTGGGGGGCCGTCCTACGCTGCGCCGTCCGATACGTGGTCGCCACTCGAGAACCTTTCGTCCCCAACGGTTATCGGTTCGTCGAGCGATGTGGCCTGCCCATTGCCACTTCAGCATGGCAACCCGGCGGGCTATGTCGGTCACTCTCGTTCTCCTACGGATCTCCGTATTACGGATTCGATCACGTAGGGAAATACCAAGCATAGCCCGCTCCATGGCCCGCTGAGCGACTTTGAGCCTTGATATGAGGCCAACATTCAGAGACCACGTCTCTGTTCCGTATGTCATCACTGGTAACACACACTGGTCGTAGACCTTCGTTTTCAGACACTGCGGAATATTGGACGAGAAGATCTTCCTTAGCTTCCCGAACGCTGCCCAGCCGAGTTGGATTCGTCGATTGACCTCTTTCTCGAAGTTGTGCCTACCTAACTGGACTGTTTGTCCCAGGTAGACATAATAGTCGACAACTTCGAGAAGCGCACTCCTGACTAGGACCGGTGCTGAAATGACATGGACATTAGACATGACTTTCGTCTTGTCCATGTTCATTTTGAGACCCACTAGTCGGGAAACCCTGCTGAGATCATTGAGCATGGTGCCAAGGTCCTCCAGAGATTCTGCCATGACTACGATGTCGTCGGCATATCGAAGGTGAGTGATGTATTCGCCATTGATGTTGATGCCGAATCCGGTCCAGTCCAAGAGCTTGAAGACATCTTCCAATGCAGCGGTGAAGAGTTTCGGGGACATAACGTCTCCCTGTCTAACACCTCTCTGCAGTTGGATCGGTCCCGTACTCTTGTCCTGAATACGGACTGACATGGTGGCGTTTCTATACAAGCACTTCAGCACTTCGATGTACCGATAGTCAATTTGGCACCGCTGAAGGGACTGCAGCACCGCCCAAGTTTCGATCGAATCGAAGGCTTTCTCGTAGTCCACAAACGCCAGACACAGAGGCCGATTGTATTCTTCGGTTTTCTGTATAATCTGGCGTAGCGTGTGAATGTGGTCTACGGTACTATAGCCTTTTCGGAAACCGGCTTGTTCGGGAGGCTGGAAGTCGTCAAGCCTGCGCGTGAGTCGATTTGTAATGACCCTCGAAAACAACTTATAGACGTGGCTCAAGAGCGAGATGGGTCTATAGTTCTTCAAGAGGGTTCTGTCACCTTTCTTGAAGAACAGCACCACCACGCTTCTGGTCCACGACTCTGGAACGTCGCCCCCGAGAACGACGGAATTGAACAGCCTCTGAAGAGCTTTTAAGACCGGCTTTCCGCCTGCTCTCAGAAGCTCTGTAGTGATTCCGTCGTCTCCCGCTGCCTTTCCGTTCTTTAGTTGTTTGAGAGCCATTCTGATCTCGTACAGGCTGACGTCCGGGTTATCTTCGGTAAAGTGCCGAGTTAGCTTGGATCTGGGGTCTTGGACCAAGCCAACAGCAGGGCTCTGGGATCTGTACAACTGTCCATAGAACTGCTGGACCTCTCCCAAGATCTCATCTCGAGAAGAAATGATAGTGCCGTTGTTGGTCCTCAGTTTAGTCAACTGACTTTGGCCAACAGACAGATCTCTTGCGAACACTTTCGAGCCTTGGTTCCGCTCTATCGCCTCTTTAATACGGGTAGTATTAAATTGGCGAATATCGTGTCGCACAGCTTTGGAGATCTGTCTGTTTAACCGCCTTAGGCAGGACCAATCGGCTGAGGACTGGACTATCATTTCTTTTCTCCTCTCCATGAGTTTGAGAGTATGGTCCGAGAGTTTACGGTTCCTACTGACGCGACGGGCCTTGAAGTAAGTCGACCCGACGGCGTGGACAGTTTGCACGAACCTGCTGTTCGTATCGCTCGCTGATTCACACTCATCTAGACATTGGAAGCGATTTTGTAGTTCGAGCTGAAAGCTCTCGGGGTTCTGGTATTGGGCAGGTGTTGGTCGGAGCGTAGACTTCATCAAACGCGACCTCTCGACTTTTGTCCTAATATTCAAGATGCCCCTGACTAGTCGGTGATCACTCCCAGTTTTAATCCTGCTGATCACTGAGACATCATTGAATATGTGTCGTTTGTCCGACAGGATGAAGTCAATCTCGTTTTTCACTGAACCATCAGGGCTAATCCAGGTCCATTTTCGCTGGGGCTGCTTCCTGAAGAAGGAATTCATCATGAAGAGGCCTTCCTTCTCAAAAAATCAGCCAGCATCTGGCCCCTGTGGTTCCTCTGCCCAAATCCATAGTGCCCCACCTTCAGCTCATCGTCTGTCCTTTTGCCTAGTTTCGCGTTAAAGTCTCCCATAACCACCGTGAAATAGGTTTTAGACAAGTGGATGGCCTTCGAGATGTCCTCATATAGGGCCTCCACCTCGTCATCGGAGTGTGTCGAGGTCGGTGCGTAAACCTGTATGACCTTCAACGAATACCGTTTGGTTATTCTGAGTATAAGGTACGCTACCCTACTCGACACACTTTCAATCCTCTCCACGTTGCCTACGAGAGACCTGCGAACGATAAACCCGACACCCCCTTGGGACTGGTGGCCCTCCCGGTGGAAGAGCAAGTTCCCGGACTGGAGGATTGTCGTGCCCTCACCCTCTCTTCGGACTTCTGACAACCCTATAATGTCCCAGTGGATCTTGCTCAATTCCTCTTCCAGCTCGGTGATTCTCTCGTCGGTCCGAAGTGTCCGAACGTTGTGCGTTACCAGGGCCAGAGGTCGTTGTTTATGGTAGCCTATCCGCGACCGGAGATTCTTCGCACCCCCTGCTCCGCCGTTACCGGGCCCGCTACCGTTAGGCCACGGAATAGCGGAGCTGCCGTGACTGAGGGCCGTTTCTTGTTGGGTGCTCATTTTTTTGGGGGATATTGCCGTAATCGCCACGCTTGGCAGGCGGGTTGGCGATCGCAGTGGATGTTATTAATACTCGAGGAAGTGCTGCTGCCCACTCCCCCGGTATTCCCTCAGTCGGCTCTTACGACTCCCATGGGTGGAGAGGGGTGGGACAATTCTAAAGCCGGCCCCACACGGCAATGTATACTCTAAGCATGTTAAATGCTAAAAATATATATTAAATATTTCTGAGTACTGCTGTATGAATGTCAAATTTAAATATATGTTTTTAGAAACAATTCCGTAATAAATTCTTAATAATGTTTCTTATTTCGTCATTTTCTTTTATTTATTTCTTAAACATCATTACAATTTTCAAATAAAATTTATATTTGTAAAATAAAAAAATAGTTAATATTTATTTTAGTTTCAATAAAGTTATTTTCTTTTTAAAAAAGATGTCATGTAAGCAATTTTTGTTTTATAGAGTGAAATTTAAAAAATACAGCCTTTTTGCTAGTGATCTCAAACTTATTTTGATGTGTATATATTATAACAATTTTCACATAAAGAGATCCTAGGTGTAGAGTGTCATATTTATATTCTGAAGTCCACGCGGAATCCTGGCAGAACCTAGAAAGTAATTAATTTTACTCTGCTGTCGCATTTGTAGCTGGTAGCAGACGAGCCACGGCCATTATATGCCATTTATATGAAATGAAAGAAATATTGCACGCCTCTCATTGCATATGCGAAGCGTTGAGGTGCAAACTATTCCCGTTTTACACAGAACAACTGATTTTTCAAACATAAAATGTCTCTATTTATCATATATTGCACTTGTAAAACATATACACACACATATCAAGAAAAAACACTATTTTTGATACTCATGATATTTTTTATGGCATTTTTGTTATTTAAACTAGTTAAAAAAAGATCTGTCTTGGACGTCCATTTGTTGTAGGTAATGTATGTTAACACGATAACAACCGAAATACTTTACTAATCGAGTCTTTTTTTTCTCTTTTTAACTTGAGTGTTACTACGAATAGAGCCCTATTACTTTTCACGGTCTGATTCGATGTGGTTTCATTGTTATTAAATAAACAAAAAAATACTGAATATTTACGCTCGATGCGACACTAAAACCAGCGCCTTTCATGAGAACTATTTCTATAGACCAATATGGAAGTACTTCTTAAAATTAGCGCTAGATGGCGTATAAGACATGAAACCCACATTAGTACTTTTTGAAATTAGCGCTATTGAAAACTATATAGGTAGTAAGACCAATACATTATTAGTTACTTATCAAATAATCAATTTTATTGTGAAAAATGAAGATTATGAGGCGCGCAGTTTTGGATTTTCCAAAGTATTTTAGATATTTATTTGTTAGCATTTGACATGCATCGCTACTTTTTAAAGTACAAATTATTTGTGAATAAGGAAAAAGATATTTTTTGTACGAGCGGGAATCGAACCCGCGTCTTTTCCAATCCGGAGAAGTGCTTGGCCACTGAGCTATCGTACAGAACTATTTGGCCATCCCAATTTCCTCATCACATTTGTCTTTACGACCAACGCTATCTATCAGAATGCATTTATTGGATTGATGCATGTAAATGCATTCCGATAGATGGCGAAATTTGACATCTCTAACGTTAAGTCACGTGACTTAGCGTTATAGATATTATTAAAGATGTCAAATTCCCATACATTTTAATAATTTTCTATTAACGTTAGCGATCATAGAATACAACTTGGCTAGGCCCACAGGTTTGTGCAAACTGTCCACGTGCTCGGATCAACCTACTTCAAGGCCCGTCGTATCAGTAGGACTCGTGAACTCTCGGACCATACTCTCAAGCTAATTGAAAGAGAACATCAATCAATATTCACGGACATTTTCACACAACGTCCTCTGGTCCCAAATTAAGCTTAACGCTTGTGCTATGGGTACCAGATTACGGATATAATACATAAATACTACTTTTTTTGTAAATATATACATATAATAGATAGAAAACGCCCAGACGCAGTACAAATATCCATGTTCATCATACAAATAATTAAACACAAAGTGAAAAATGTGAAATCGAAAATAACAGTCAGGAGCAGGATTTGAACCTACATCTCCTGGTCCGTCCAGATGCTTTACCAATTCAGCCATCCTGACAAGTACTCCTGACTGCTAATTTCGATAACACATTCATACTTAACGTCTTTGGGTGACGCCTGCACCATCTGTCGGAAGTATTTTCATACATTATACCGACCAGGTAAACTTAATTTTACAATTAAGATTTTACCTAATAATGACGCAAACCCTATAAATATTTAGATATTTTTATATATATTTTTAGCATTTGACATGCTTAGCACTATACATTAAACACAAAGTGAAAAATGTGAAATCGAAAATAACAGTCAGGAGCAGGATTTGAACCTACATCTCCTGGTCCGTCCAGATGCTTTACCAATTCAGCCATCCTGACAAGTACTCCTGACTGCTAATTTCGATAACACATTCATACTTAACGTCTTTGGGTGACGCCTGCACCATCTGTCGGAAGTATTTTCATACATTATACCGACCAGGTAAACTTAATTTTACAATTAAGATTTTACCTAATAATGACGCAAACCCTATAAATATTTAGATATTTTTATATATATTTTTAGCATTTGACATGCTTAGCACTATACATTAAACACAAAGTGAAAAATGTGAAATCGAAAATAACAGTCAGGAGCAGGATTTGAACCTACATCTCCTGGTCCGTCCAGATGCTTTACCAATTCAGCCATCCTGACAAGTACTCCTGACTGCTAATTTCGATAACACATTCATACTTAACGTCTTTGGGTGACGCCTGCACCATCTGTCGGAAGTATTTTCATACATTATACCGACCAGGTAAACTTAATTTTACAATTAAGATTTTACCTAATAATGACGCAAACCCTATAAATATTTAGATATTTTTATATATATTTTTAGCATTTGACATGCTTAGCACTATACATTAAACACAAAGTGAAAAATGTGAAATCGAAAATAACAGTCAGGAGCAGGATTTGAACCTACATCTCCTGGTCCGTCCAGATGCTTTACCAATTCAGCCATCCTGACAAGTACTCCTGACTGCTAATTTCGATAACACATTCATACTTATATGGTATGGTGGTCGGTATAATGTATGAAAATACTTCCGACAGATGGTGCAGGCGTCACCCAAAGACGTTAAGTATGAATGTGTTATCGAAATTAGCAGTCAGGAGTACTTGTTAGGATGGCTGAATTGGTAAAGCATCTGGACGGACCAGGAGATGTAGGTTCAAATCCTGCTCCTGACTGTTATTTTCGATTTCACATTTTTCACTTTGTGTTTAATGTATAGTGCTAAGCATGTCAAATGCTAAAAATATATATAAAAATATCTAAATATTTATAGGGTTTGCGTCATTATTAGGTAAAATCTTAATTGTAAAATTAAGTTTACCTGGTCGGTATAATGTATGAAAATACTTCCGACAGATGGTGCAGGCGTCACCCAAAGACGTTAAGTATGAATGTGTTATCGAAATTAGCAGTCAGGAGTACTTGTCAGGATGGCTGAATTGGTAAAGCATCTGGACGGACCAGGAGATGTAGGTTCAAATCCTGCTCCTGACTGTTATTTTCGATTTCACATTTTTCACTTTGTGTTTAATGTATAGTGCTAAGCATGTCAAATGCTAAAAATATATATAAAAATATCTAAATATTTATAGGGTTTGTGTCATTATTAGGTAAAATCTTAATTGTAAAATTAAGTTTACCTGGTCGGTATAATGTATGAAAATACTTCCGACAGATGGTGCAGGCGTCACCCAAAGACGTTAAGTATGAATGTGTTATCGAAATTAGCAGTCAGGAGTACTTGTCAGGATGGCTGAATTGGTAAAGCATCTGGACGGACCAGGAGATGTAGGTTCAAATCCTGCTCCTGACTGTTATTTTCGATTTCACATTTTTCACTTTGTGTTTAATGTATAGTGCTAAGCATGTCAAATGCTAAAAATATATATAAAAATATCTAAATATACAAATAATTGTCTTGAGTGGGAATCGAACCCACGACCTCGTGCACGGAAGTCGGTTTCACTACCAACAATGCCATGAGGCCCGTCAAAAAAAAGAAATTACAGTCCAGTCCTTCTCCATTTATTCCTCCTATCTAAGGCGGTTAAATAGACAAATCTCCAAGGCTGTTCGACATGATATTCGCCAATTTAATACTACGTGTATTAAAGAGGCGATAGAGCGGAACCAAGCCTCGAAATTGTTCGCAAGAGATTTGTCTGTCGGCCAATCCCGTGTTACGGGAAAATCCCTAACAATGAAACAAAAAATATTCAAAATTTACAATTTAATTTAAAAAAAAAATACAAAATTAATTAATACGCAGATCCGAATTTAATTAAAAAAAGAAGAGAGCAATGAGAAATCAGGGGGTGGTTCGCAACTCAGGGGATTGTCCCCAAGACCGTCACCTACGGGTACTCAACTGCGGGGGGGAGGCGCGCAGATGTATGCCGGAGGGCGGGTGAAGCCGGCGCAACCGGCGCTGGAACTGGACCCGTAGGGCAGCGGCAACCCGGTAGGCCGTAACCCGGATCTCGAGCGCAGCCAGGAACAGTACTTGAACTTCTTGACTCGAAAGTCTTGACTTAAAATCTTGACTTAAAATTCTGACTGGAAACCCCAGGAGCTTTTATTCGGGTGTTAGTGACTAATTATGGGGGGCGGTATATTTAAGACCAGCGCTCCCTTCCGCTCAGTTCTTTGGAGTTTTCTAAGTCGCGCACTTATTTGTTTGAATGTTATTAATTTCCTTAAAACACTTAATATAAATTACTTTACTGGATTCTTTTGGGCAGCGTTATCGGCCTTGACACACACGGTATATGGAATATATGAATTATATTTAATTGGAGTTAGTCTCCAAATTACTCAATTTCGACAATATTCATGAGGTTAGTATCATAAACAGTAGAGAGAGCGAGAGAGAAAGAGAGAGAGAAAGAGAGGGAGAGATTGGGTAAAAAGTTGGCTGGTCTTTGTGAACATTATAAAGAATCTATTTAAGGTAATTTCTTGATATGTTGACACTTAAATTTTTCGAACGATGAATAAATATATGTTGCAGAGCGTGATATTTGAATAGAATGATAATTAAAGCAGAAAATATCACAGACAAAAGATTGTCAACAATCTATCAATGAATAAACGTCGGATAGTAGGGGAGTTACGCAGAATCTCATATCTCCATGTCGTATCGTGATCACTGTGATTGGTTGAGAAACCAACGCGTGATGTCGCAATAATCCGTTGGCCAATCACGATGATAACGATAGGAGTGACATGTGAGATATGAGATTCTGCCTAACCCCCCAGTTTTGAGTTTATTGGCAAGAAGATAGGAGGTCAATTGAAACATAAGCAGCATTCCTAGATTGATTTTAATCTGGAATTATAGATATATTATTAATTATGGGCGTTAAAAAACACATAGGCCGGTCTCCGAGAGTATTGGGATCCTCGGCATCGACACATTATCTAGTAAAGTCCAGTTCGGGAGTCATTTGGAGGACAAAGCCAAATTGGCAAGCAAGAAACTGGGCGTTCTGAACAGAGCCAAGCGGTACTTCACACCGAGGCAGCGACTTGTGCTGTATAAAGCACAAGTCCGCCCTCACGTGGAGTACTTCTCACATCTCTGGGCAGGCGCACCAAAATACCAGCTCAACCCACTTGACTCCCTGCAAAGACGCGCTGTTCGGATTGTCGATGATCCCAATCTCACGGATGAGCTGGGGTCGTTGGGGCGGCGGAGAGACTTTGGGTCTCTCTGTATGCTCTATCGACTCTTCAACGGGGAGTGCTCTGAGGAACTGTTTGAGGTGGTACCAACATCGCCGTTTTACCACCGGACCACGAGACGCCGTACTAGGGTTCATCCACTCCACCTGGAAACGATCTCGTCCAAGACGGTTCGTTTTCAGCGTTCTTTTCTACCACGTACGCGTAAGGTCTGGAATGAACTTCCTGCTACGGTGTTTCCACTTACCATCAGGTGGGCCGCCTGCTCGTCTGCCACCGTTAGCATTAAAAAAAAATGTAAGGCATCGTCGTTATACAAATTCTGTTAGAGCTATATTGTGTATTTGTGTAGATCAAAGCTACAGTAATAATCAGTTTTTTTAGTGGCAGTAATATTGTTATATTAAATATATTTTGACGGGCCTCGTGGGGTATTCGGTAGTGTAACCGACTTCCGTGCACGAGGTCATGGGTTCGATTCCCACTCAGGACAATTATTTGTGTGATGAACACATATATGTTTGTACTGCGTCTGGGTGTTTTCTATCTATTTATGTATGTATTTTTTTTTATTTACAAAAAAAAAGTAACATATGTATTATATCCGTAATCTGGTACCCATAGCATAAGCGATAAGCTTATTTTGGGACCAGAGGACGTTGTGTGAAAATGTCCGTGTCCGTGAAATAAATACAATTTTCAGTACGTCTAACGAAATTAATAATCTATAACAGTTAATGCTTTCTGAGTTTTCTGGCTGGATCTTACTCAGCTAGGCCACGTTCTAATCCGGTGGTACCTTTGTAGATTTCAGTGTCAGTTATATATAAATTTCTAATAATATAAATATAAATTTATCCATCAGCCTTTCGACGTCTACTGCTAGACATAGGCCTCCCCAAATTGGAGGTATAGTGCCGTAATCGCCACGCTTGGTAGGCGGGTTGACGATCGCAGTGTAATACTCGAGGGAGTGCTGCTGCCCTCTCCCCCGGTATTCCCTCAGTCGGCTCTTACGACTCCCATGGATTGGAGAGGGGAGGGAAAATTCTAAAGCTGGCCCCACACGGTCAAATATAAATTAATGATGCTATAATCAAATCACACATAATAATAATTAATATATACAATTTAGTGTAGGTATTTGTTACTAGTTTTAACAATTCAATTTAAAGTAACACTATATTGAACTACACTCAATTTAATATACTAGCTTAAACTTCTCGCATCGTAAGTCTGGAAATTTAAAATTAAAATTAAATTGAATACTGTTCTTGTTTCCAGAAGAATATTAAGTGGGTTATAAGCTAACTTGTAAAAACCTGTGGATGGTGCCTAGATATTAACGTTGGAAGACTTATCAATGTTAATTTGAAAGAGACAACTTACCTATACCTAGGTTTGATTGGCTATTTACAGAAGTAGACTTAGAATATGGAGATGGAAAAATAAATAATCAACGTCACGCTCCAATTCATATTGTGGAGCATTATTGTCGGAGCTCATGCTCCGACATCTACAGGATTTTGTAGGGTAACTAAACACAAGATAGAAAAATATTTATTTGCAATAAAATTGTAAACCTTGTAAGCCCAGAATATTTTGGAATATATTTCTGTGAATATGTTTAATTTGATAATTTTTTTTCCGTGTGGTGACGGATTATGAATACAAGTGTCAACTGAAACAATACAAGTGTTAAGAATACAAGTGTACAAGTGTCAGTAAGCAATTATCATCCATTGCATGACTGGTGGTAGGGCTGGGTACTAAGTGGGAGTACTCACTTGGTATCCGGCCCGAGCGGGTTGGTACCACCATTTCCTGTATGACCGGCCATGAAGCACGTCGTTGCGTTTTGGCTGTAGCAGGAGATAGCCGTTTATATTTCATTTCATCTGTGACATGAATTGGTGAGCAGCGGCTTGATAATACTCTTAGTATAGTCGAGTCCATGGGCGGCGGTTACAATTTACCATCAGATGGACCGTGGCTCGTCTGCCACATCATGCAAAAAAAAAAAAAAAAATAATAGTACTTAACAAATAAAGACATCAAAAAAATAAATAACAACAGACAATTCAATAAATAATGTATCAGTATGTTTTCCTACACATAACAAAGTATATAAGTACGTCGCATAAGTACCGTTCGTATACAGTTTAGCATACGATCTTTCTCTAATATGACGGGTATAAAAGTTTAAATTTATTCCTTATAATATATCTGCGACTAGACTATTCTAATGACATAAATTTCAGTGTCAAATCGGATCTTTAAATATGTGCAAAAATAACTTTTTCATTAAGTTTTCCTAATAAGTCCTAAAATAATAAATGTTTAAATACCAATAGGGTACCTATATGAAACTTGAAATCTTTTTCAGACATAGACCCAGCATTAGCTGTTGAATTGAAGGCTTTGGCTCATCAGAAGCCAATGAACGATGTCATCGATAGAGGAGACTCAGCTGTTCAGCAACTATACTACGATACGACTGTGTTCATAACAGGAGGTTGCGGTTTCATCGGCAAACAGCTTATAGAAAAGCTCTTAAGGTAATAATTATTCTTTTTAATTGCTTGCCACTGTAGGTATGTTTATAGCCCATGAATGCATCTTCGTAAATATACAGCGTTTTATAGACATGTATGATATAAGTTGAAAGCGTACCCAAAATCAAAGCCGTGATAAGTTATAGTATTATTGCGAGAGCACAGTAAAATTAATTACTTACTATATTTTGTCAGGAGCCACGTGGACTTCAGAATATAAATACGACACTCTACACCTAAAATCTTTATGCAAAATAGCTGTGTCCCACAGGAATTATTTATTTTTCCTGTAGAAAAATTATTATAAATTAGTAAGGATACTAATAGGCTTCTCCAATGAAGTATGAACGATAATCCGTGTGGTGGCGAACTAAGAATACAAGTGTCAACACCCCAGCCCTTCCCGTGGGTGTTGTATAAGGCGACTAAGGGAAGTAACCATTTATCACCCATTGCATTACTGGTGGTGGGGCTGGGTACCAAGTGAGAGCACCCAATTGCTATCAGGCCCGACCAGGTTGCTACCACCGTCTCATGTGAGACCGGTCATGAAACACGTCATTGTGTTTGTCAGCAGAAGGTAGCCGTTTATTCTTTTATTTCATATCTGAGAAATTAAATTTTGTGCAGCGGCTTGACGATACTCTCAGTATACTTGAGTCCATGAGCGATGGTTACCACTTACTATCAGGCCGGCCATGGCTCGTCTACCATCATTAGCAATAGGTACTTTTTTCCCGCCTTAACGAAACAAAGAAAAGGATACTCAGATGCTTGTCTTTAATGTCATCCTATTCAATGTTATAATGGGTCTTCATACATTATTAAGTAGCGATTGACATTTTGATTGCAGAGCCTGCAGAATTAAGAAAATTTACGTGCTGATCAGATCTAAAGGGGACAAAACCATCCAAGAGAGACTTGAAAGCACTTTATCTAGTCCCGTAAGTTTAGTTTGATATGAAGAGTACGAGGTTAAATCATATTAAATGCACATATATAAAAATATCATTCTAGACGGATTTTTAACCTATTTTCTGCTTTGTAGCTCATGGCAAAATATGACGTATCAAACCGTATTAATTTCTATTTGATAAAAGAAATAAATTTACCTAACATTTCTAACAATATTAAACCCAATTTTGTAGCTGCTTCAAATGTATTAAATTTTTAAACAAAGTATATCTATAAACATCAAAATAGTCATATTTCTGAACGATACAAACTATATTACCTATCAGTAGTGACTCGTTAACGTGAACGTTTGACGGTTATTTAAAGTACCACGGAGCTCGAAATAGGTACTTATTATTCGTTTGACGGTTATTTAAAGTACCACGGAGCTCGAAATAGGTACTTATTATTCAATTTGTAGATACTATAATTGCATAATTTATTTGTTACACTCATTTGAATACAATAAACAATAATTCTTTTTCGCTAACTCATGTTTAATTACTACCTACTACTGTAATAATATTATATTGCATAGAAACGTAGTTGATTTTTGTAATGTTGGTGATGCGATTCTGCAGTTTACTTACGTCTTGTTTCGACATTGACGAAAAGTAGGCAGTGGAATACATTTTATTATCCTGCAACATCCTCTAACAAATGATATACATAAAAAACATTAAGATCTTGGTATAATTTTTAATCAACATGGCAGCGGCTTGCCACGTTATAACTACTGTTCAGAATTTTGAAATAAAACTACGTTTACGGAATCTATCGCGTTTACTTGATTTTTCTACTAGCCCCTCGTTTTGAATACTTTACAGCATTCATGATCACGGGTGGACTTAGATGATAGACGTCTAAGGCTGATATGTTATTTTAACGGTTTCATCTACCCCCAGTATATGATTTTACAAAATTTTTGGTTTATTTATTTTAACCCACTTAATATTCGTTTAGAAACACAGTGAAAATATCTACTTCAAATTTTTATGCTTACAATGTACGAGACTTTAAGTTAGTATATTAAAATGAGTATAATATTTTTATTTAGTGCTCAAAAATTCTACCACAAACTACCAATTACTACCAGTAAGAAGACAATCTTGGTTATTAGCTTATATTATTAAATATATTGAATTTGCCAAAAGCTAAGACTAAAAAGCTACCATCGGATCAGAATGCGGCCTGACTGAGAAAGATTTGGCCAGAAAACTCAGTAGGCAACTACTGTTATGGATTATTAAATTTTGTACGGAATTACTGAGAGTTAATTAAGTTTTTTTTTTTTAAAAGGCCAAAAAAAAAAAACTAATCACTGCTGTGGGTTTTGTCTACTTAATAAGCGCTAACTGTGTCTTGCAATCTTGTGGTGTGCCTTCTTGTATTCTGTTTGGTGAGGCCTATCTCTAACGTTTTACCTTCTGTTGCGTGGATCTACTCGTTCTGCAAGAAGTCACTGTAGGAAGAAGAATAGAAAAAGGGGGGGGAGTCATATTTACCTGCTTAACTGTGCGAGCTATACACTTAGAGATTGTTGCCTCTCTAACGACTGATTCTCTGATTACGGCCCTTCGCCGCATGGGAGCGAGGAAGGGATATCCAAAACACATTTTCTGATAACGGCACGAACCATCGTGGCGCTAAATGGACCTTTATTCCTGCCGTCAGCCCGCACTGGAGTAGGGTGTGGGAAATTATCATATATCTGGATAAATGTCTACAAAGGTTGAATGAAATGAATGTGGGAGTTCAGATGGGCGACTCAGTGGTTAACTCGCTGCTATATGCAGACGATGCGGTCCTATTAGCGCAGTCTGCAACTGACCTGCAAACCCTAGTCAACGTAATAAACTGTAAGAAAAGGGGCCTACGTGTGAATGTGAGCAAAACCAAAGTAATGGTTTTTGAAAGAGAAGAAGCTAGAACAGATGTTAGAGTTGCAATAGGAAATGGTGAGCTAGAACAAGTGGATGAATTTTTTATATCTCGAATGTGGATTCAGTCGGGACGGAAGGTACACCACTGTTATAGAAAGAAGAGTGAACGCGGGAAATAGAGTGAACGGAGCATTGGGACAACTTCTCGGCAGCCACCACCTCAGCCAGAAGACACGTGTCGCAATACACAACGTAGTGCTTGTCCCAACGTTATTATATGGAAGCGAGAGTTGGGTAGGTAAAAAGGAGCATGAGAGCAAAATCAATGCGGTCGAAATGCGATCTCTGCGGAGAATCTGTGGAGTGAGGCTGACTGACCGCATTCGTAACAATGACGTAAGAGAGCGAGTAGGTATGAAAGAGAGTATTGGTGTAAAGATGCGAAAGGGAATGCTCCGATGGTTCGGACATGTGGAAAGAATGCCGGACGAGTGACTGGCTAAGAAGATATACAATGCGAAAGTGGAAGGATGTAGGTACAGGGGGAGACCGAGACACCTACTTTGACCAAATTGGTCATGTATTGAAGGAAGGTGGAGTCAGGAGTCTCCGAAACCGGCGAGCAGTATGAAGAGAGTTATGAATGTTGAGGAAGCGAGAGATGTATGCAAGAATAGAGCCTCTTGGCACTCTATTCTCTCTGCCTACCCCGCAAGGGAAATGGCGTGATTATAAGTAACTAAATATGTTTCAGGTATACGACGTTCTTCGAAAAAAGCAGCCTAACTTCGCTGAGCGTATAGTGCCGGTAGGAGGTAACGTCAGTGACCTAGCACTTGGCCTCAGCGAGGCTGACTGGAAGCTTCTCACTGAGCAGGTAAAATTAATAATTTGTTTGAAAAACCAGAATACTACCAGGAATTACCCCTTGTGTTTCTAAAAATATAATTTAAGGTTCATTATTTATCCTAAAGTGATATCGACGTTCTTTTGCAAGGGTTTGAGGTTTGTCAAACCTAATGTAATGGCGGGTGCGGTCCTGTGTGTGCTCACAAAATTCAGAATGTATAGCGACGGTGTTTTACATCAGCTATGTGTTCTTTGATCAGAGTTCTTATGGATCTCTTTGTTTGTCCAATGTAGGAGAGACCACAATCACAATCCAGCTTGTATACTCTTGCATCCTGTAAGGGTATATGGCACTTGACTGGTGGTAAAAATTGACTAATTCTTTTAAGTGGCTTATATTATTATAGGTTTTAATTTAAGCTTTGTTGAGAATGTAGCCAATCTTGTCAGTGACTCCTTTAACATAGGTCAGGACTGCAGGGAGGTGCTCAACTTTGGGTGGCTTTAATCGGTTTCTGTGACCTCGGCGTGGAACCTGCAGCTTATTTGCATGTAAAACTTTCTTTACATGCTGCAACTCCCCAGCCAGGTGTCCTCCATCACAGATTCCTTGTTCTCTCTGAAATTATAGTCCTCTATTAGCCTCACAAAACCAGAGAGCCAGATATATTTTTTAGTTCACTTAAAAATGTCTTGCAAATATTAACTTCAAAAGACACTAGAAAAGACGTCATAATTGGAGGGGATTTCAATGTTAATATTTTAGAACATTCTAATAGCACAGTTACTCTACTAAACCTTATGTAATCCTTTAACTTCCACCAGCATATAAATAATCCAACTAGAGTCACGGCCACCACTGCCACCTGCATTGATTTAATGTTCACAAACTTTCAATTTAAGGGTCATGCTACCGTTAAAGATTACGGACTATCTGACCACAAGGGTATATTAATTACCATGCCAAAACCATCACTTATACAGCGCGAAGTTTGGTACACTAATAAAAGGGTATTTAATGAAAAAAATACAAATACCTTTAAACACGAACTAAACAATGTAAAAAGGGATACAGTCATATCCGAAGACCAAGATATAAATACAAACTACGAATCTTTTCATAGCACTATGCAAAATATTTTAAATACGTGTATTCCAAAAACTACAAAAAGGCTAATAACTAACTCCAAGAAAACTTGGTTAACCACAGAAATTAGAATATCATGCCGACGTAAAAGAATGTTAAAATTATTCATAAATCAAAATTATAACCCAGTCCTGGCAAAATACTATAAATAATATGAAAAACTTTTGAAAAGAACAGTATTAAAATCAAAAAGACTAGCTTACATAAAAATAATAAAAAATAGTAACAATATAACTAGGTCTATATGGCAAATAATAAGAGATCGCACAAATAAAAATAACAAAAAAGACAGAAAGAATATTAAATTAACTGTACAAAATACTGTGATAGAAAATCCTAATTTAATCGCAAATACATTTAACGATTATTTTGTTAGCGTAGAAGTTAAACCCAGACCTCAACATGGCCGCCCTGTTATAACGCAACCTAAAAATGCATTGTTCATCAGGCCAGTCGACATTTGTGAAGTACACTCAATAATTAAAAATTTCAAAAATAAAAACAGTTTGGTCTCGATGAATTGCCACCTAGTCTTATAAAAAAGTGTGCCGATGAACTTGCGCAACCACTGACGCTCCTAATAAACCAGTCGTTTTCAGAAGGTGTCGTGCCCAATATGCTGAAAAGCTCTATTATTAAGTCAATTCACAAAAAAGGTGACCAAACAGACTGTTCGAACTATCGTCCAATAGCCCTCTTACCAAAATTTTCTAAAATATTGGAATGTGCAATGGCCAAGAGTTTATATTCGTATTGTGAAAAATATAATATTTTTAATAAAAGCCAGAACGGATTTAGAAAAAACCGATCAACAACTTTCGCAGATTACCAATATATACAAGGAATACTAAATATAATAAACGAAAGAAAATACGCCATAGGTATCTTACTCGACATGAGTAGGGCGTATGATAGGGTGTCCTATAACATATTACTTAATAAATTAGATGGCATCGGAGTCCGAGGCATTGCACATAAATGGTTCACGTCATATCTAAACCAACGCACCCAATGTGTAGAAATTGAACATCATAATTTAAAAACCTGTGAGATAAAAAGCATACGGTCCAAAAAAAACCCAGTAAATATTTCTATCCCACAAGGAAGTGTACTCGGATGTTTACTCTTTTTATTATATATAAACGATTTTCCTAAAATAATAGACGCTAAAAGTACAAGTATACTTTTCGCTGATGACATATCAATAATTCTACCGAGTAAAAATGAACAAAATCTTAATAGAGACATTAATAAATTATTATTATTCTTAACGGCTTGGCTAGATGACCATAATCTTAAATGAAACTTTCAAAAAACCAAGATTATGCACTTTCATCCCTATCAAAAACGTCCACTGAACATTACATACACTTTTAAGGAAACAGATTTAGAACGCGTTGAAACATTCAAATTGTTAGGACTAAAAATAGATAGTCACTTAAATTGGAAATCCCACATACAACTTGTGTGTGTGTGGTCACAACAAGTGGAAAGTTATCCAGCTTTATATATGCCCTAAATGAACTAAAAAGAACGACAGATTTAAAGTCCGCCACTGCTGCATATTACGCCTACGCACACTCATGGCTACGTTACGGTATAATGTTATGGGGGAACAGTACAGATGCAAACTGTTTATTTATACTCCAAAAAGAGTGTATTAGAATATTGACCAATATAAACAAAATGCAATCATGTAGGCCGCATTTTACTAGACTTAACATACTGACCTTGACTTGTTTATACCTATTAGAAATATGCCTATTTGTGGAAAAACGACCTAATCTCTTCCCTTTAACTAAAGAAGAAATAAGTTAGCAATGCCCACTTTGTGTATCTTACTTTTTGTGTATCTTACTTAGGTTTCCTGCTTATATACTTTTAACGAAAATATTAACAAGTGTAGGTACTCAGTCCCCCCTGGGGAACCCCCCGCCACCCATGGGAGTCGTAAGAGCTGCCTGGGGGAATACCAGGGGAGTGAGCAGCAGCACTCCTTCGAGTATTAACAACATCCACTGCGATCGCCAACCCGCCTGCCAAGCGTGGCGATTACGATACTATCCCCCATTCTTGGGGAGGCCTATATCCGGCAGTGGACTTTAAAAAGCTGATGGATTGATGATGGATATACTCTTTTACCTTGTTCTTGTAATTGAAAAAGTGATTATGTCTGTTGGAAACTGTGTTCCTTGAGTAAAATATGTCTTTGAAACCGGCAACAATGTTTGGAATTATTTTTCGTTATTCTAAACAATTTCACGTTCTACGCCAAATAAAGCCTCGAAAGTCGGTGAGCTCATCCAAAATATCTCAAATTATGTATCTTACTTTAGAAATTATGTATCTTACTTTAGAAAATAATGTTATAATTGTGTCTAACAGGTAAATATAATATTCCACGCCGCTGCTACAGTACGATTTGATGAGCCTCTCCATAGAGCGATTCTGACTAACGTTAGAGGTACCAGAGAAGTGCTTCAACTCGCCAGAGAATGTAAACAATTAATGTGAGTAAAATTATTATTATATACTTGTCTTATTTTTAAATTATAACAAATTTGAAGTGTATGTACATCTTTACTTGTATTAGGGTAATTATATAATGTAACATTAAGCAGTGATAAAAGCAAAGACTATTAAACAATGCTGTAGATATTAAACACAAAGTGAAAAATTGTCAGGATGGCTGAATTGGTAAAGCATCTGGACGGTATCCAGGAGATGCAGGTTCAAATCCTGCTCCTGACTGTTATTTTCGATTTCACATTTTTCACTTTGTGTTTAATATACAGTGCTAAGCATGTCAAATGCTAAAATATATATAAAAATATCTAAATATTTATAGGGTTTGCGTCATTATTAGGTAAAAATCTTAATTGTAAAATTAAGTTTACCTGGTCGGTACAGTGTATGAAAATACTTCCGACAGATGGCGCAGGCGTCACCCAAAGACGTTAAGTATGATGTGTTATCGAAATTAGCAGTCAGGAGCAATTGTCAGGATGGCTGAATTGGTAAAGCATCTGGACGGTATTCAGGAGATGCATGTTCAAATCCTGCTCCTGACTGTTATTTTCGATTTCACATTTTTCACTTTGTGTTTAATATATAGTGCTAAGCATGTCAAACGCTAAAATATATATAAAAATATCTAAATGCTGTAGAGTTCGAACCCCATTCTAAAGTTAGCGCACACAGCTTTTTGAGATTTTTTTGAAAATATGTGATGTATTTTAATAAATTACTATTTGAAAGAATAGTGAGGAAACCTTTTAAAGCATGTAGTTTCATTAAACAATGATAATTTGTAGTTATCGTAGGCCGACGGTAGTGGTTAAAGTAAACAAAAAATATTTTTGCAGATACTACGTTCATATATCAACAGCGTTTACCCACGCCACCAAAGAACGTATCAATAAGGAAGTCCTGGAAGAGTTTTATGCATCTCCAGTTCCCCCACATACTATGATAACTTTTGCTGAAGAAGTTGATGAGAAAAGACTCAACAGTATTACCATGGAGTAAGTGCTTTTTCTGAGGTGATTTTATATCGTTAGTGACTAGTTTATGATTATTGATGAAATTTGCAGAAAGGCAATAAATATTTTAGTTAATCGTGATCAAAATATAAACAGGTGCAAAGTATGCAGCTCTCCATGAAAACTTCTATATTTTCACCTCCTATCCCTATCCTTAAAGTTGGCATTGCGCGATGTCTGAAAAACAAAATATAGCAGTATTTTTATACCTGCGTTCACACAAATCTGGATTAAACTGGATCCAATAGTTGGACGAGGCAAGCGGAGGATAAAAGGTATCCACTGCTGACCATCTTTTTACAATTGGGGGTTGGGTTGGTTTATCTTAAATCTGCTATTCTATGAATAGCGATATAATATCAGTACTTATATTGCAGCCAGATTATTCACATCATCCCAATATTGACTGGCGTGAACAAAGTATCCACTTTTGCAGTATCCGATAAAAAACAGATACAGCAAAATTTGACATCGTGTGAATTTACAATTTCCTCTACTTCTCTTGGTAAATTACTGCTAATTTTCCCCGCAGCCTAATTGATGGGTGGCCAAACACTTATACGTTTACGAAGGCAATCGCTGAAGAGCTGGTACAGCTCACTGCTAAAGAGTGTGATCTACCAGTATGCGTTGTGAGACCTCCTATCGGTAAGATTGTTTTAATGCTTTTCGTCTTTTAAAATATTAGAGTTAAGCATTTGCTTATAATAATAAATCTAAAAGATTCGAATAAATGTAGATAAATATTACCTAATGATTATAACCTTTTCCAGTAATCCCGTCATACTATGAACCAATGCCAGGCTGGTTGGACTACAGTACCCTTTTGGGTCCAAGTGGGGTGAGTTAATGGGTACCATCTGTCAATAAGTCATGATGTTATGTTTGAAGTCGTGGTGTACATAATATTTTATTTGCAAAATTATGACAGCCATAGGTACTCACTATATAGAATATATTTGAGTTTTCTAGCAGGCAAATGAGCGTTATGATTGATTAAAAAATTGTATATATAAAACGTTGGAAACAGATTATTTGTCTTTTGAGTTACTTGAATATTCAATTTTAATGGTTATTTTATTATTTCTAGATATTAACTGCGATAGGACTCGGCATTCTTCGGGTATTCTGCGTCGATGTCAATGTTCATCTTTCTATGGCCCCTGTAGATTTAGTGAATAACGCCATCATTGCTTCTGTCTGGGACTCGACAGAGCGAAAGAAGAATGGAGAGAATAACATTCCTATATACACTATATCGCAAAAGTGTTTTTTGCAATGGCGTTAGTGCATTTCATTGTGTTTGTTATCGATATCACATTTATTACCATGTTAATTAAGTGGTTACTGCTACTTAACAAAGAAACATCCTATGCACAAATAATGCCGTTGTTTACCAAGTAATTATTACGGCAGTAAAATTTAAATACCGCCAATCTTCACAACTATTAAAAGTAAAAATACCTTTTTTTTTTTGAAAGGCGGAAAAAATGTTCCTATGTGCACCCTCCGTCGTTCGGGGTAACGAACAAGATAGTGTGGGGCCTCACTTACTAAATAAACCCGCCGTGTGCCATCTCTCCATCTTTATTGGCGGGCCACTGGAACTATGTTACATTATTTCAGTGGTAAAAGTAAAAACAACTTTATTCTGAACACATGCATGACACACTAATATCAAACCACCAATATAAAAATGCATTTTTTTTTATCGTAGGACATGAACACATTAGGTGATGTGAGGACAATGTCTACAGGTTTGAAGGAGTCGTTCCTTATGCAATAATCACCGAACGAAAAGGCTCAAGAAGAAAGCTACGCATAAAAATTAAGATATTTGTCCTTTGTTCCTTAAGTTGGAATTTCACTGTTGAGGATCACTACTATAGATTATTATTATTATAGATTAATTACGCACCAACATTGTACTCGATAATTGCGCGATTGTCATTATGAGATTTTCGTGAAGTGAGTCCTTTAAGAGTTCCTTAAGTCAGTCTCTCCCTTTTGTGGATTGGACACCTGGTTCAACGCACATCTGGAATTGCGTAAGCATTGTTACATTGCCAGTTCCGAAGAACTCCTTGTGTTGTCTGTATTTCAGCACGTTAAATGTTTGTCGTAGGATTTCATTAAGATATATTTAAGAGAAACTCAGCTTAGTTTCTCCTGTATCGAGAAATTGGTGCTAGTATGTGACACCCTTATTAAAAACATAATTACTTTTCAAGGTTGTCTGGCAGATAACATGCGAAAATATTGCTCAGATTTATATTTCCCTAAAGCAATCTGGTACTCTGAAGTCATAGAAACTAAATACAGTGCTTTGTACAATGTACTGTCTTGGTTCCTCCACTATATGCCAGCATTTTTTGCGGACGTCATCTGCGCTATTTTGCGAAAGCGGCCTAAAGAAGTGACATCGTAAGTATCGTTGTGTGTATCCAAATATACGCTTCGTATGAATTTAGGCGAGTTTGCACCGCATTTATTAGCTACTAATGGTATACACAGTTGCAGCTTCATATTTGCTTGCCTAAATTCACACTGAGTATATTCTTTGGAAAAGGTTACTAACTAGTATTTATGATATGATATTATTCCAAATATTTTTGATATCCTTTATGTTAACGACAATCCTGGTAATATTATAATGTTTCAAGCTTCGAATGTCTCAATGTTAAGATATTTGTTTCTGGTTAATTGTATAATCATTTAGAAACCACTGAATGGATACTAATAATTTAGCACAATCAGGTAATATTGTGGTAAAAGCGGATGTCATTTCTCAAAGATGGTCCATACTAATGACACATGGAATGATAAAGTGTACTGTACCTACATATCACAACACCATTTTTTTTTTTTTTTAAGGGGGGAAAAATGTTCCTAACCGCACACCCCGTCGTTCGGGGCAACGAACAGGGTAGTGTGGGGCCCTCACCCACTAAAGAAACCCGCCGTGTGCCATCTCTCCGCCTTTATTGGCGGGCCACCGGAACTATATTACATTCCTTCAGTGGTCCGCCGGCGGCTTACCTTTTCGGGTACCCTCAACTTAGCGACGCATGGAGCGTCGCACCTTCGCGGGAGGCCTTGCGGGTGGCGGACGTTCCCCGGTCCCTCCACCCGCAGCCCCAGCTAGGGCGGCATTAGGCGCAAATACTCGCGCCTGCGCCGCCCCAGTCGCTGGCGGCGGTTTGGGTCTGCGGAAGGATCAGCCTCCCTGGCCCTCTCCGCCGCTTCCTTCCGCGAGATAACCTCCTCGCAGAAAGCAGCGACTGCGGCCCAATTCCTGTCGCTGCCAAGCATCGCTCTGACGACGCTCGGCAGCGAGAGGTCCCCCCCTATTGCCGCGACGAGTTCACGGCGCTGCTCGGCCCAAGTCCGGCACGACTCGAGCGTGTGCTGCGCCGTGTCCTCGTCGCAGCCGCAATGGTGACAGCCCGGAGTCGCTTCCCTCCTTGCGACTATGTGCAGATATCTGCCGAAGCAGCCGTGCCCCGACAGCACCTGCACCAGTCGGAAGGTAAGGACTCCGTGCCGTCGCCCTGCCCACTCTTCCAGCACCGGCTGGAGCGCCCCTACGGTCCGAAGACCAGCCCGGGCCGCCTCCAGCCGCGCCCTCCAGCTGGCCATGACAGATCGGCGAACGTCACCTTGCCATCTGGCCACCACGCTTGGTGGGGGACGTGCACCCCCCTCCCGCTCTTGCGACGCCCGCCAATACACCTCGGCAAGCACCTCCGCCTCCAAGTCCCACGGAGGGGACCTATCACAACACCAAACTCATAAATTGACTAAATTGCTACCTGCGTAATATGTAAACATGAACGAAAAATATTAATATATAGTTATTTATAATCACACCATCTCCCTGCGGGGTAGGCGAAGAGAACAGAGTGCCAAAATGCTCTATTCTTTCATACATCTCTTGCTTCCTCAACATTCATAATTCTATTCATATACGCTCGCTGGTTTCGGAGATGACTGACTCATCGGAGCACTCCCTTTCGCATCTAAACACCAATACTCTCATTCATATCTGCTCACTCTATTACGTCGTCGTTATGAATGAGTGGCTCTTTTAAATCGTCATTAAATCCTTATGAAATCAGCTAAACATTGCCAATTTTTTATAGAAAGATGTGACCTCATAATATTTGATGGTATTGATTTAGAGAAAATCACAGTAATCCATAGAATTTAAAGTCACGAAGTGACCACAATTAAATTCATACGAATGTTAATATTAACAATGTTTTCAACAGATTTGTAGATCTCTACAGCAAAATAGACAAACTGACGAAGGTGTACGTGTATTTCACGGGGAACGAATGGAACTTCCGCGATGATAATATCAGAGCTATGCTCCAAAGGATGAGTCCAGCTGACCTAGCTATATTCAACTGTGACCTAAAAGCTATTGACCTGAAGGAATACGCGAGAATTTGGGTCATTGGGTTGCGAAAATATATTATAAAAGATGAACTAAAGAACTCTGCACTAGGATTGAAGAAACAAAAAATATTTAGAGTGTTGCATTATATATATCTTACTTTTTATGTTTATGTATTGTGGTGGCTTTTCTGCATTTTGGTTAGCATCTTCAAAGGATAACTCTATTTTTTATATCCAAATAAAAATAAATGTTTTTTATCACTTTTTAATTGTTTTTTATTAATTTGAAGTTTCAGGTACTTAGACTGTAGTAATCCGGGGCATAGGCAAATTTTGCCTTTTTAATTAGATACTAACTGTGTTTGCACATCCTAGTCTATACAGACTTCGTTCCATTATATATAAATAAGATTTTTTTTTAAATGCGATTTAAATAAAATGTAGTATATTGTGACTCAAGTTCCATCTACCCATGAAAACTGCACAAGATCCATTGACTGATTTCAGAGATGTGCTCTAACAAATAGACTACCAGACAAAAAATTACCTTTCAACCTAAAGGCTATTTTTTATTATGTTCTGCTGACACTTAACGTGAATATTTTTTTCTTGATATCTGAATAATATGTTAACTGCTATGCTATGCGGCGGGGCATGACAAGCCTTCAAAGCGTTATTATCTTTGTGTAGGTATACATTTATGTGTATTATATATTTTAATTCTACTAAAATCATCATAAATTAGGTACTTATTGTTGTACTTTGGCTTCGCCCATAGGCTTAGAAACAGTAAATGAGAAATAATCAATAGCATATCACACCTTTAGAATTATAGGGACCTAATACGAAATTTTAGGATTTTGACTTTAAATCATAAAAGGACCTAAAACGACTGCCTTCATCGCCTCGTAATCAAAGAAAGGCCAAAAACAGCTTAGAAAGGGCCAAACTTATACATCGGTCACTTTCACTCTAGTCCTTCCCACCACGTCTCTTTAGTTCAAGAGAGGCACAAACATTAATGTGCCGTTTGTATCATGACTAAATTGTAACGTTTTCATTATTGTGGCAACTTAAACTTATTATGCCAGAACGGGACTGAACATTAAGATATGTGGATGTTACTATTTTTAATAAAGTAAAGACTTGTTTTGTGATTGGGCCTATCTCATACTAAACTTACTTTAGGCAGCTGTGACTTATTTATCATTAAGACACTCTTTGACTGAAAATATGTTTAAATTAAAGACACAATTATTAATAGGCTTATGTCATTCCGAAATAATATTTTTTATAGAAGCGTATTAATGATGGCACCCATTTTATAATAAATACAATTCTATTTGCACTGACTTTTTTAGGTATGAGTCTGTCTTAAATTTTTATTGACTTGTTAAATAGGTCATTGTTACACTGAAAACTTGTATAATTATGTTTAAGTTGTTAACTAATTTAATAAAAGTTACATAAAAGTACAACGACTACTTCTCTAATTAAATAAATGACTCGCAGAATACACTATAAAAAGAAAATTAATAATATTTATCATAATGCATCAATAACAGAAAACTTTCCCATCCATTCCATAATGATCAAAGAATTTTCCTCCGTGCACCAACATCCAGGCCAATTAGGGGGGTATATAGGATTTATCTATTGTTTTTAAGGTTTACCTATATAACTATGTAAAGAAAATGATTACTTAATTAAGTAGTACATATTTGATTTCATAACTAATCTAAAATTAACTATTACTTACTTATCATCATGCCACTTCCATTGCGGAGTAGGCAGAGAGAACAAAGTGACAAAAGGTTCTATTCTTGCATACATCACTCGCTTTTTCAACGTTCATAATTCTCTTCATACACGCTCGCCGGTTTCGGAGACTCCTGAATGCACCTTTCTTCAATAAATGACCGGTTTGGTCTAGGTTGGTGTCTCAGTCTCAGCCTGTACCTACATCGTTCCACTTTCGCATTGTATATCTTCTCAATCAGTCGCTCGTCCGACATTATTTGCATATGTCCGAACCATCGAAGCATTCCTTTTAGCATCTTTACACCAATACTCTATTTCATACCTACTCGCTCTCTTACATCGTCGTTACAAATGCGGTCAGTCAGCTTCACTCCACAGATTCTCCGCAGAGATCGCATTTCGACCACATTGATTTTATTCTCATGCTCCTTTTTGTATACCCAACTCTTGCTTCCATACAATCACGTTTGGACAAGCACTGTGTTGTGTATTGTGACACGTGCTTTCTGGCTGAGGTGATGACTGCCGAGAAGTTGCCCCAACGCTCCGTTCTCTCGTTCGTTTTACAGTAAACTAGGGCGACATTCCATCATCCAGTCGCACACAAGCTCTGCAGTACATGTAGTTGGAATGCATAGCTTGCAGCAGTCTATCATTAATACCATACTCAGGCAAAATGTCCCAAAGTTCCTTTCATATAACCGTGTCAAATGCTTTCTCCAAATCCCCAAAACTGCATAAAACCCTCTGGTCTATAGCCAGATGCTTCGTCATAATGTTAAAAAGTGATCTTATATTAACTCCAAATTAACTATACCATTCTATTTAGATAAAAACGATATACCAAAACCTAGGATTTACTGAAGAGTCATTTTACGACTACTATTACTGAACTTAATTGTAAGATAATATAATGAGAACTTCTTGTTTACTTAAAATTACAGCTTTTTAAGTTTAGAATGTGACCACTTGTTATAAACTAAAATAAGATAAAAGAAATAGATTGACAAATGTCAATCTATTTCTACAGGCATAATACAAAATTCTGTAGACAGCTACTTTTAAATATGGGATTAGAAATATCTGTTGAAAAAAGTCAGGTTTGTATTTTTAAAACAAATTATTCTCGAGAAAAGGTTAACTTAACTATTAATGGAAAATTACTCCAATGTGTACCTTATGTCAAATATTTAGGCTTATGGTTAGATCAGAATTTAAGATGGGCTAGAAATATTAATGAAGTTAGAGAAAAAAGTTTATAAGCATATTTAAATTAGTGTAAAATGTCGTTTTTATTTAGATAATAGTAATGTGTACGTGAAGTGAAATATTAATGTGATTGACAATGAAGTGTGCTAGCTAATACAATAATTGAAATTACAAAATTTCAATGGAAAAATACAAAACTGTTTCAAATAATTTGGCAGATCGTGAGAAATTATGTAAGTACTAGAATTAAATTGTTTATTTGTAGTTTAGAAAAAATTTAATACTTCATAATTCACTTGTATTCGCTAGTATACTTCACAAGGAATCTTGTGATATACGCAACATAGTATATAATTATAAAAATAACAAGATATCGCCGTTTTTATAAATCGATATCCAGAAAAAACAGGTAAATGGGACGCTTAAAGGGTTAAACTGTTACTTTCAATTGACTAATCTTGGAGATAACGCTGTGTATAGTACTTACGGTCGAGTAGTCAAAATGAAACTGATTTTTTAGAAATCACATACAATACGAAACTATTATTTTCAAACGTTGTTAAATAATTATTAACAAATTTACAAGCAATAAAACTTTGTTTAAATGTATGTATGTACACATTTAGAATTGTATTATATAAACAATTCTACAGAATTCTTAGTATGAACCCGCTCGGAAGGTCTTCAAAAACTTTTATGTTTGCATTTAAAAAATACACAATGATCACATAATAAAACACTTTTAGCACATTCTGCAAACATTTGTCTAAAGATTATAACTATTTATTGACCGCTCTTGCTTCAAATGTAATGTACACATGCGACGAACGACGCCACTGAACTGAAACATGATACTCAAAATGGCGCGAAACGCTTATATTCGATGTAGCGTTGCGCTTACGAGTCTGTCTTACTCAACAGTTTTGTGTCCACAGTATAAATATTGTGGTAGAAATTTAGTCTGTTTCATTGAAAATCGACTAAGTAACGACTAGATAACGTTACTACGTCCATGCCGATAGAGAAAAAACAAGAAATATATGACAGTGGTCTCTTAGGTTCACATCTATGAGCCGCGGGACGCTCTAGGGGTCAAGGTGTCGACACACCCAGGATGGGGTACACATCCTTTTCATTTAAGGAGAATGTACATATCACTTGTCAGAAGTCTTTTAGACTATGCCAGCTTTTTATACGACTCTAGTTATACGTGTCATCTTGCAAAATTAGATAAAGTTCAAAACCAGTATATGCGTATTATAAAAAGTACTCCCATTCATTTGATGGAATCTGAGTTACTGTTACAACCTTTAAACATCCTACGTACATATCTGGCTGGTAAATTTTGGCTTAAGTCTAAATCTCTTGAAGAAAATAGTTTGAATACAATAACACAAAATCTCTCTAGAACTTATCAAAATTCTTATTGGATACGTAGAAAGAAACCATTACTAGTAGTAATTCATGAGAACTTCAATCATCTCCAGATTCATGCGAGCAAACAGCTTGATTTTTTTAGTTTAGACACAAATTACGTTTGCTGCCGCCGGAGGATCGAAAAAAAAACAAATTTACTTAAAATTACTTTAATTAATAGAAATTACAATATGATTATTAACTACCGAATCCTATCGATATTAGAATAGAATTAATATAATGTTACACAAAACTGCATAAAGTAAATGTTGCGAAATATGCTTCGTCGGCGGCTCGTGGCTAACCGGACGTTGACGACCTCAATTTATGTGTAATGGGGTTCTTGCGGCGTCGGCGATATACCTTGTGGTTCCGTACGTAACACCTCCCCCCTCGGTTCAGCAACTATTTGGCCATGTTGATGGAAAATGTTGCTGGTGGACTGTTCCTTTTCTTGATTGTCACGTCTTCATAGATCTGGGTCTTGGTTGGTTGAGGTTTTACATCCTTATCTTTCTTCAGTTGCCAGCAATTGTATCTTCGGCCTATCAGTATAAAGATTGCGATTGTAATACCAGTAATCAGGATGTAGAGAGGTACCGTTGTGTGATATAGCGTAGTTGATCCAGGATTGTCGATGGCTATTGGTTTTTCTAGCAGGACTTTGTGGTGGATACTATGAAGTTCTTGTAGGTTTATAGTGTTGAGAGTAATCTGAGTAGGTGCGATTGTTTGATTCTTCTCGTTGTATGGTACCTTGGATATCTTCAAGGGTTGGCCTTTGATTTCATTGTCATCATTTATGATGGTAAATTGTGACGTCCGCAGGTAGCAATTAAGGGGTATCGTGACAAGATAACTTCCTTGTAGTGTGCTGAAGTCTTTTCCACTGCATGATAATTGAACTTTGGTTTGTAGAGGTAGAGATAGTACGTAGTGTTGACTGTCCAGTTTTTCCACTGCTTCTATCGAAAGAGAAACTTCAGTAAATTGGCAGGTGTTGTCTAGTCGTTGATTGGTTATTAATTCTTGAACGCAGTCAGGTTTTGTTCGGAGCTGATGATTCGCCATACTTTCACAGAGGTAGATGCTGCTGTACTTCGGGCATTCAGCCTCTATGTACACGAATGCTTTCTCGTTTGTTGCTATGAAGGGAGTGGGAGGAATAAGGGCTAGTTGTTTTTTGTTAGGTACTATTGATAATTTATATAAATACTGAGTGTATTTTATCTTCAATGCCAGTTAGTTCTATAAATTGAATAAAAGAATGGTAATGTGAAGTTAGTCTGGTCGGTCCCAGTTTATAAGGTAGTAGTCCAGGTCCATCGGCTAAGGTCTCAAGTTTTATCTCTTGCGGATGCGTCGTCGTTATTGTCAGTAGCAGCAGGATCCTGCAACAAGCGGCTGGTTTGAGGAACTCTTTTCAGCCGTGATTTAGCTATAGGGCCGCGTTTTTTAGATGTATATATATGGATGGGCAAATCAGCTAAGACTGTGTCTTGTGTGTAGCGTGGTGCGGCTTTTTGACGACTAGCTAAAGGATTTTTAATAAAAACTTGTTGCTGAGGTGCATATTCTATTTCGGGATCGCGAGTTCTATTTCGGTTTTTGATTAAAGATGTACGGGTTGCAAGGGATGTTTCATTAATTATATCATAGACTTGCTTCATCCGTTGCTTATGATTCTGTGCGTATTGTTGTAGGATTTGTTCAGTAAGGTCTACGTTTATTGGGTCTCTGGGGTCAAAATGTCCATTTAATAAATCAAAAGGTCTACATTTAGTGAAACTATGAATGGAACTGTTATAAGCTATGATGGCGTATGGTATGAGGTTAACAATTGGTTCGTCTTTATGTTTTAGTTTAAGGATTCTAATATGTTCCAAAAGGGTCGAATGAAAACGTTCTATATTGCCGTTGTCGTTTGGACTATGTGGTAAGGTTTTATGGTGATTTATTTTATGTAAACGTGTAAATTCAGAAAATAGTTGGTTGGTGAACTCGGTGCCGTTATCGGTAATGATAGTCATGGGTAATCCATGATGAGTACAGAAATGAAGTAGAGCCTGTAAAATACTTATTGCAGTACCGTCACGCAGATGATATGCTTGGCCGTATTTTGTGAAAACGTCGATGAAAGTTACATATTTTTCGTTCTGAACAGTAAATAAATCTATGTGAACAATTTCGAGTGGTTTGGTAGCTGGTGGAACCAAATTGAATCGAGGTCTTATTGGATTTCTGTCATACTTAGCTTGACCGCAAATAGTACATTCATTAATGAATTTAGCTATCTGATCTTTCATCTTAGGCCAATAGAATTTTCGAGAGGGCTAGGTAACATTCTGTAGTTCCGCGATGGTTTGTCTTACCGTCATGGTAATGACGTATAAATTCTTGTTGTTGAAGATATTCTTTAACGTTTTCAAGTTCAGTTTTGGTGAGTACTAAGTTAAGGGAGGAACTTTTGAATTTATCCTGTATAATTGGAATGATGGAATACATAGCTAAAGGTGGGTTTATTAACATAGCTGTCTTTACTTTTGGGTTAACGTATTCCTTAATGGCATTAATAACGTCGCTTTCTAAATTTGACTCTGAAAGTTGAATTGCAATCCGCGTATGATTTTCAAAAGGTTTAGTGACTACCTGTCTGCGTTTTACGTCATTAACTATGGTAAAGTGTATTTGTCGATGAAATTTGTTAAGGGGTTCGTCTGTTATGGGGATTTCTAATATAGGATGTTCGTTGCTTGTATGAATGGTTTGAGTTGAAGAGTTGGGCTGTTGAAGTGGGGTTTCTGATGGATTATTAGCCATGGAACCGAGCTCCATGATGCTTTGGATAACTGAATTAATTTCATCTATTTCCTCATTATGAATTTCTACACGTGAAAGAGCATCGGCGTTTGTATTACATTTACCTTTTTTATACATTACAGTAAAGTCATATTCGCTCAGTTTAAGTCTCCATCGTGTCAGTCGTGAGTTGGGTTCCTTTAAATTCATCATCCACTGTAAGGGTTTGTGGTCAGTTAGTATTTTAAATTTTCTTCCGAACAAATAGGGTCTAAAATATTTTGTGGCCCAGACTATGGCAAGCAATTCCTTTTCGATAGTGCTGTAATTTAATTCGCTGTCGTTAAGTGTACGTGAGGCGTAACATACTGGTTTGTCAGATCCTATTGGTCCTTGAGATAAAACAGCACCAATAGCAACGTTAGATGCGTCTGTGGTGAGGTTGAAATCTTTAGTGAAGTCAGGGTATTGTAGTATGGGGTCGTTAGTCAGAAGAGTCTTGCATTTTTCAAATGCTTGTAAGTATTCAGGGCTATGGGTAACTTTACTGCCTTTCTTTAGACAAAGTGTAAGAGGTTTAGTGATACGAGCGAAGTCGGGGATGAATTTTCGATAATAGCCTAGAAGGCCTAGAAATTGTTTGATCTCTTTAGGGGTGTTAGGAATGGGGTACTTCTGTACTGCTGAAATTTTATCGGGGTTAGGCTTAATACCTTCTCTACTAATGATGTGCCCGAGGTATGCTGTTTTGAGCTTTAAAAATTCGGATTTATCCATTTGGATTTTGAAGTTAGACTCTCGAAGTCTTTGAAATACCTTCTCGAGATTATTCATGTGCTCCTGAAGGAAGGTGCTGTAGACAATAATGTCATCTAGATAAACTAAGCAGATGTTATTTTGCAGACCTCTAAGAACATTGTCCATTACCCTCTGAAAAGTGGAAGGTGAGTTCTTAAGACCCATGGGCATTCTTAAAAATTCAAAATGGCCATGTTCCACATTGAAGGCTGTTTTGGGTATATCCTGGGGGTCCATATCGACCTGATAGAAGCCGCTCGCTAAATCTAGGGTTGTGAAGTACTGGCATTTTCCTAATTTGTCAAGTACGTCGCTGATATTGGGTATTGGGTATTTGTCGTCAATTGTCTTGTCATTTAGTTTTCTAAAGTCAACTACAAGGCGCCATTTCTGCTTGCCAGAGGCATCGATCTTTTTGGGCACGACCCAGATGGGTGAGCTCCATGCAGAATCGGAAGGTCTGATGATACCTTGTTGAAGCATTTTTGAAATTTGGTCCCTAACTTCTTGTCGGTGTACGAAGGGGTATCTATAGCTTTTAGTGTGGACAGGGATTTCGTCAGTCGTTCTTATGCGGTGTTTGATTTTGTTTGTGAATGTTAAAGGTTCTCTGTCTATATAAAATACGTCTGTGTAGTTAGAACAAAGTCTCAGTAAGTTGGCTTTTTCCTCTTCGTTAAGATGGTCTGTACGTAGGCGGGAGAGTACATCGTTAACACGATTGTGTTGTGCAGGCTGCGTGCATTTAAGATTGAATATTTCAGCACTGGCCGGTTGGTTCAAATAAAATATGATGTCGTTAGATGTTGGATTTTCTAATTCTAAATATCCACGGCCGTTAACTACGGTAGTCAAGCATTCGCTAATTATGCAATTGCAAAAGACTTGTTGGTTTATTAAGACTTCGCCATCCGGGGCGTTAATAGGTAATAAAAGTCACCACACAAACGGTAAAAAGTATTAATTTTGATCGTAATATTTTCATAGGATCCAACAGATCCTATGAAAATATAACCTAGTAGGTCTCGTGAATTTTGTCTCTCTGATATCTTAAATAGTATTTTAGTGCATGACGTGGCACAAATTTCAGCAGCTTTGTTCTGATCCTGCATGTACGTACACAGAAAGTCCAAGCAACTGGCGCCGTCTGGTCACCGCCCCGTCCAGCGCACAGCATCGGCAGCGCATCTGGGTGGTGCAGCTTACCGCGCACCACGCGCCTCATGCACTTGCAGAACGTTACGTTTATTGATTTTGTTCGGAGTGCTACTTTTAATGATCTGTTCATTCTCACGTGAATAATTCGATTGCGGATATGATATTTATTTATTTAACAACAATAGAAACATTTAGCATGCAATCATCAATACTAACATTTGGCTATTACATACTATTACATTACATATATAATACAAAACATTATGGCTTGCATTACAGATGATATTCAGTTCTGCGTATTTTATCTAATCTCAAGATTTCTATTCAATACTTAAAGAGATCGCTCTCAAATTGTCTACCCTGATCGCTTCTTAACCTCAAGGGTCAGCCAATATGAGCAATTCATTTTTCATAAACAACCTTGGCTCAGTAGCCAAGGTCATCGGCTGAGTCAGCACTCCACCAAAATATCTATAACTGGAATTTATTGCCGGCCAAGAGATGGCCCTATAATTATAATTGTAGCCTTCCTGTGAAGTGGGTAATGGCCCAAAAATGTAAATATGAATTTGCTCCAAATACTCACACTCGGGATATTGCTCCAAATACTCACACTCGGGATATTGCTCCAAATACTCACACTCGGGATATTGCTCCAAATACTCACACTCGGGATATTGCTCCAAATACTCACACTCGGGATATTGGTCTAATGTTGGTAGCGTGTGGTGGTGAATTGTGACATTTTGGCATCGTTGTTCTAGCCCATTTGCTAAAACCCATATTAATACCGACCCAGAATAATCATTCAGCTATCATACGTATGGTGGTTCTGATTCTACGGTGACTTAGGTTTGTTCATTGCCCCGAATGACAGTTTGAGCGTTTAGGTACATTTTTTTCAGTCTTAGCATAAAAAGAGTGACTACCATCACAAGAACCAGTCCGCTTAATGTTTCCAAAAAGTATGGTGCTTTTATGTGCTGGTAGTCAGTAGTGTAACATTTTGCAAGCCATACTATCCTTACGCTCGCATTTCACTCTATCCGTCCGTTTAGTTACTGTTTCGTACTTTCGTTTTGAGTTATGCAAATATTTGTTAATTACACCCCGTCGTTTGGGCAGTATACCTACATGTTTGTATTAGACTTTTACCCCTCAAATTATACCTCCATGTGCTTATATTAGCGGACCTCTGGAACTGTATGATATTAGCTCAGTGGTCGATTTATTATAGCTACCTACCACTTGTAATAACAAGTAATAACGTAAGACACATCATTCATTAAAAATATCGTTAAAATAAATGTTACTCATTATTGTCTTTTCCGTGTCAATTCACTACACAAATCAACTTACTATATAGCACCTTTAGAATTATAGAGACCTAACTAGAAAAAGTAGTTTTTTGGAAAACGTCGAATAAAGCTTGTGTAACATAATTATTTTGATAAATTTAGCAAGAAAGCGAATGTATATTAAACAAATTCGTAGTATTTTAATTTTATATCATACACCACTTATTTATGTACACGATCTATGCAAAAAAAGTAAATAAAAATTATTACCAATATATTTTTTAAAATTTATTTTAAACAGTTGCTAGTTAGGTCTATATATGATTTTTAAAAATACATTTTATTATTTGAGTCTATCCAATTCTGAAATTATATTTAAAATCTTGTCCTAAATAAACCACTTTCACGGTAAAAATGTATTTTAGTGACTATATCATTATAGTTTTCTGTGTTGTTTATAGTTGCACAGTACCTAATGAACAAAATTCCCTCTCAAGTTATTTCATAATTAAAATAATTGTAAAATATGGTGACATTTTAAATTTCAATTGTTTTTTCATATTTATTGAACAATTTTGAAAATTAAGGCCTTTTATGCTTGATTTGGCCTCAACTGATACTGTGAGGGCTCTTCAGATACGCAGAAATGGACAACGCTTCAAAAAGATTTCTAGAATTCTTGGTAGACCTGTTTCCACAGTTTATCGCAGTATCAAACGGTATATTTTTTTTTCTCTTTATTGAAGGGGCTGTTCAAATTTGAACATGTAACCCCTGTAGAAACAATAACAGATACATATAATATCCTTAAACTAAAAATCACCAGTATAAATAACATAGGTACCTACATCTATGAGGCTACACGATTCCGTACTACTAGGGTAGCCTAGTCTGGCTGTACAACAACCTGGCCTTGGGCGAGTCAGGGAACGAAAGAATACTGTTACTCCAACCCACGTCCCATACATTAATTCCTAACTGTAATAATTTAAATCTGAGCCTCTCGTTCCTCACACATTCAGTCAAAATATGATAGACGTCCTCTACTACCCCACATTCTGTGCAATTTGGAGAATTGACTTTTCTCATCATATGAGCAAATTTATTTAACGGAATGTGTCCGGAACGCAATCTTAAACTTATGATACCTTATGATGTCCTTCCCATATTGATATGCTCAAATCAAGCAACGCGGCCCATAGATGATTGGATTGTCCGGTACCAAATACCCTTGGTCAGAGATCTTTGGTCAAAATATTCTGACCACAATCTAGCACAATATTGTTTTATATTACCTAGTAGATTGGAGTGATAAGGTCGACAGTGAAAACTGATCCCCTCAGAGCATGCTTCCTTTGCAAACTTGTCCACTGCTTCGTTCCCTGATATACCTATATGGGAGGGTATCCATTGAAGTATAACAGTTTTGTGATTACTATTTAAATCTAATATTTTATTAATTATATCATACGCTATAGGAATGCACCTAGTCATAGAAATACATTTGCCCAAATGTTGTAAAGCACTTTTGGAGTCGGTTAAGATAACAAATTTGTCGTGAGAATTAACTGATTCAATATATGACAAGGCCTCAGCAATGGCAATAAGTTCCGTGTACAAAATAGAAATTTGAGAGGTATTAATGCACAGTTTGATAGAATCTTTTGTTTGCATGTCTATCACAGCCGCACCCGTCCCCTGACTGTCCCTGGAACCATCTGTATATATTTTATAATGATCTGAGTATCTAGTAGAGATAAAATGTTCGCAAAGTAGTTTTAAATTTCGAGAAACATATAGGCGCTTAGGTTTGTCTAGGTCATCAATTGTAATGTTTAAAAAAGTGTCAATGTTAATATTGCTCATCCATGTGTGTTACGTACGGAACCACAAGGTATATCGCCGACGCCGCATGAACCCCATTACACATAAATTGAAGTCGTCAACGTCCGGTTAGCCACGAGCCGCCGACGAAGCATATTTCGCAACATTTACTTTATGCAGTTTTGTGTAACATTATATTAATTCTATTCTAATATCGATAGGATTCGGTAGTTAATAATCATATTGTAATTTCTATTAATTAAAGTAATTTTAAGTAAATTTGGTTTTTTTTCGATCCTCCGGCGGCAGCAAACGTAATTGGCCCAGTCGGTAGGATACTCGCGGGTCGGTTCGCGAGACTTAGAATCATCTCATATCGATATTCGCGTTCGCGAGTCGCCCGGGTGGCTATCAAGTCCCGTCAAGAGTATCCAGAATCTACGAGAGCTGCGCAGGTGGAGAATCCGAACTTCGATTCACGGAGAAGAACCAGATGATGAAATATTTAATGTAAGTACACTTGAATCATTCTCGTGTTGCTTCCTTTCTGTACCTCCTAAGTTCCAATCATTTTTCGTCGCGAAAAATTTTATTCCCGGGAACCTGCATCACGTCAGGCTCGCCGGCACACAGTAGATATTAATAGAGACTTAGATAGTGATTTACTAGATTTTAATTTATCCAATTTATTTTCAATTAATATGGCTCAACAACCCGACGTTATTTTTAAGGCCTTACGCCTTGTGCCAGACTTTGACGGAAATCCTAATATATTAACTAGGTTTATTAATATTTGTGACCACGTGGTATCCCAATATGCAAGCGCCGAGCCAGGTAGCGAGCTAGGCAATTTATGTCTATTAAATGGTATTTTAAATAAGATCACGGGACCCGCAGCATCCACTATTAATTCTAATGGGATTCCTGAAACTTGGGCAGGAATTAGATCGGCTCTCATAAATAATTTTTCAGACCAGCGAGACGAAACGGCTCTGTACAATGACCTCTCATTAGCTACACAGGGTAATAAGACACCGCAGGAATTTTATGACCATTGCCAAACGTTATTTAGTACCATCATGACTTATGTGACGTTACATGAAACTTTACAGACAACTATTGACGCTAAACGGACTCTGTATAAAAAAGTTACCATGCAGGCTTATGTACGCGGACTGAAGGAACCTTTAGGTTCTCGTATACGGTGTATGAGACCGGAATCAATTGAAAAGGCTCTCGAGTACGTGCAGGAAGAACTTAATATAATGTACCTGCAACAGCGTAATGATCACTTAAAACCCCAGAGCGTCCCTAAGATGTTCATGCCTCCTACCATGCAGCCTATGTCTCACAGTAATTTAGCTATTCCGCGACCACCAGTGCCGAACTGGCCTACACCGTTAGGACAACGTGGCTATCAGCCTCAACCTCAACCTTTCAGATTTAATATGCATAACCAAAATCAAAACCGCATGCCGAATAGAACTCAACAGATGTTCCGTGCACCGCCACCGAACTACCACCCACAAAGCAGTGTATTTAGGTTGCCACCTAGGAATATTCCACCACAAGGTATGGGACCTAAACCTATGAGTGGAGTTCAGCATTTTACACCTAAACATTTACCCACTATGTCTGGACACGACTGGCGTAATTCCGGTAACCCTCCGCCGACTAACTATTTAAAATCGCGCGAAATGAACTTTAACGAATTTGTTTCACCAGACTACGACTCATACTATCCCGTTGACTATTGTGAACCTGATTATGACTATACTGACTATAAAGACTACTATAACTCTTATGACTATGACTACGACACGCATACAACTTACAACGAATTAACTTACGACAATCCGATACCGAGCGAGACAGAATCGCAACCAGAATCTAGCCGCAACATTCAGGACCAGGATTTTCAGTTAAACAGGACGTCAAAAGGGCAAAGATAGATATAAACTTACAGACACAAAGACAATTACCGTACATTGAGTTTGCAAACCCTCCGTTAAAATTCCTAATAGATACAGGGGCCAACCAATCATTTGTTAGTCCTAAAATAATAGAAAAATACTTCTCTAACCATAACCTTAACTACGACCCCTTTGAGATAACTAATGTAACCGGTATCGTAAGAAACGACTATTCTATAACATTACCATGTTTCAACGAATTTAATGAAAACCTTAATATTAAATTATTCATATACCATTTTCATGATTATTTTGATGGATTAATCGGATTGGATTTATTACCTAGATTAGAAGCTAAAATTGACTTAAAAGATTTTAAATTAATAACGCGTGCAGCTACTAACCAGATTAAAGTATATAACTCCCGTAATGTTAATTTATATGAGGACATTATACCAGCTAACAGTTCAAAATTAGTTAGATTACCTATTGACGCCCCGGATGGCGAAGTCTTAATAAACCAACAAGTCTTTTGCAATTGCATAATTAGCGAATGCTTGACTACCGTAGTTAACGGCCGTGGATATGTAGAATTAGAAAATCCAACATCTAACGACATCATATTTTATTTGAACCAACCGGCCAGTGCTGAAATATTCAATCTTAAATGCACGCAGCCTGCACAACACAATCGTGTTAACGATGTACTCTCCCGCCTACGTACAGACCATCTTAACGAAGAGGAAAAAGCCAACTTACTGAGACTTTGTTCTAACTACACAGACGTATTTTATATAGACAGAGAACCTTTAACATTCACAAACAAAATCAAACACCGCATAAGAACGACTGACGAAATCCCTGTCCACACTAAAAGCTATAGATACCCCTTCGTACACCGACAAGAAGTTAGGGACCAAATTTCAAAAATGCTTCAACAAGGTATCATCAGACCTTCCGATTCTGCATGGAGCTCACCCATCTGGGTCGTGCCCAAAAAGATCGATGCCTCTGGCAAGCAGAAATGGCGCCTTGTAGTTGACTTTAGAAAACTAAATGACAAGACAATTGACGACAAATACCCAATACCCAATATCAGCGACGTACTTGACAAATTAGGAAAATGCCAGTACTTCACAACCCTAGATTTAGCGAGCGGCTTCTATCAGGTCGATATGGACCCCCAGGATATACCCAAAACAGCCTTCAATGTGGAACATGGCCATTTTGAATTTTTAAGAATGCCCATGGGTCTTAAGAACTCACCTTCCACTTTTCAGAGGGTAATGGACAATGTTCTTAGAGGTCTGCAAAATAACATCTGCTTAGTTTATCTAGATGACATTATTGTCTACAGCACCTTCCTTCAGGAGCACATGAATAATCTCGAGAAGGTATTTCAAAGACTTCGAGAGTCTAACTTCAAAATCCAAATGGATAAATCCGAATTTTTAAAGCTCAAAACAGCATACCTCGGGCACATCATTAGTAGAGAAGGTATTAAGCCTAACCCCGATAAAATTTCAGCAGTACAGAAGTACCCCATTCCTAACACCCCTAAAGAGATCAAACAATTTCTAGGCCTTCTAGGCTATTATCGAAAATTCATCCCCGACTTCGCTCGTATCACTAAACCTCTTACACTTTGTCTAAAGAAAGGCAGTAAAGTTACCCATAGCCCTGAATACTTACAAGCATTTGAAAAATGCAAGACTCTTCTGACTAACGACCCCATACTACAATACCCTGACTTCACTAAAGATTTCAACCTCACCACAGACGCATCTAACGTTGCTATTGGTGCTGTTTTATCTCAAGGACCAATAGGATCTGACAAACCAGTATGTTACGCCTCACGTACACTTAACGACAGCGAATTAAATTACAGCACTATCGAAAAGGAATTGCTTGCCATAGTCTGGGCCACAAAATATTTTAGACCCTATTTGTTCGGAAGAAAATTTAAAATACTAACTGACCACAAACCCTTACAGTGGATGATGAATTTAAAGGAACCCAACTCACGACTGACACGATGGAGACTTAAACTGAGCGAATATGACTTTACTGTAATGTATAAAAAAGGTAAATGTAATACAAACGCCGATGCTCTTTCACGTGTAGAAATTCATAATGAGGAAATAGATGAAATTAATTCAGTTATCCAAAGCATCATGGAGCTCGGTTCCATGGCTAATAATCCATCAGAAACCCCACTTCAACAGCCCAACTCTTCAACTCAAACCATTCATACAAGCAACGAACATCCTATATTAGAAATCCCCATAACAGACGAACCCCTTAACAAATTTCATCGACAAATACACTTTACCATAGTTAATGACGTAAAACGCAGACAGGTAGTCACTAAACCTTTTGAAAATCATACGCGGATTGCAATTCAACTTTCAGAGTCAAATTTAGAAAGCGACGTTATTAATGCCATTAAGGAATACGTTAACCCAAAAGTAAAGACAGCTATGTTAATAAACCCACCTTTAGCTATGTATTCCATCATTACGACCTAAGCCCCTCCTCATTCTAAGAAAGACTCGTGCCTAAATATTGACAGTCAGCGATACAACGGCGACCATAGTACGCTCAGGGAGTGCTAATTCTACCCCAAGTATTTCTGTAGGTGTGTAAAATCATGATAAATGCACATGACAACAACGAGAACTACGCCATTTATCACATCAAGATCATACCTACCAAATATGCTCGAATGCCTTTGAATTATTGTTCTTGCTGTAAGTTAGATGCATTCCGTGAATCCTTTGTTCCTTTGGTAAGATACAAAACTTTTGTAGTTTTGTACACTTATTATACATCTCATTTGAACAAACATTCATAACATTATTGTTGTCCATGTGGTAACGGAATAAGAATACAAGTGTCACCACCTCATTCTTTCACACGGGTGTCGTATGAGGCGACTAAGGAAAGTAAGCAATTATCATCCATTGCATGGCTGGTGGTAGGGTTGGGTACCAAGTGGGAGTACTCGCTTGGTATTGGGCCCGAGCTGGTTGGTACCACCATCTCCCGTGTGACCGGCCATGAAGCACACCGTTGCGTTTTGACTGTAGCACGAGATAGCCCTTTATTCTTTCATCATCATTCATATCTTTGAAATGAAATGGTGAGTAGCCGAGTGACATACTCCGCTACTTTTTAAAGTACAAATTATTTGTGAATAAGTAAAAAGAGATTTTTTCTACTAGCGGGAATCGAACCCGCGTCTTTTCCAATCCGGGGAAGTGCTCTAAGCCACTGAGCTATAGTACAGATCTTTCAATCATCCCAAACTCCTTATCACATTTGTTGAACATTAAAAAGTGGCGGGTATGTCAAATGCTAAAAAATATAAATCAAAAATGTTTAAAAAAATCACGCTATCAAATACTATGAATTTTAATTGCAAAATTAAACTTACTATATTGGTTTAATGCACGTCAATGCTTCCAATAGATGGCGTTGGTCATAAAGACAAACGTGATAAGGAGATTGGGATGATCGAAAGATCTGTGCTATAGCTTAGTGGCTTAGAGCACTTCCCCGGATTGGAAAAGACGCGGGTTCGATTCCCGCTAGTACAAAAAATCTCTTTTTCCTTATTCACAAATAATTTGTACTTTAAAAAGTTCAAGTTTAATCTAACTAATTTTGAACTGTTAGCTGGTATAATGTCCTCATATAAATTAACATTACGGGAGTTATATACTTTAATCTGGTTAGTAGCTGCACGCGTTATTAATTTAAAATCTTTTAAGTCAATTTTAGCTTCTAATCTAGATAATAAATCCAATCCGATTAATCCATCAAAATAATCATGAAAATGGTATATGAATAATTTAATATTAGGGTTTTCATTAAATTCGTTGAAACATGGTAATGTTATAGAATAGTCGTTTCTTACGATACCGGTTACATTAGTTATCTCAAAGGGGTCGTAGTTAAGGTTATGGTTAGAGAAGTATTTTTCTATTATTTTAGGACTAACAAATGATTGGTTGGCCCCTGTATCTATTAGGAATTTTAACGGAGGGTTTGCAAACTCAATGTACGGTAATTGTCTTTGTGTCTGTAAGTTAATATCTATCTTTGCCCTTTTGACGTCCTGTTTAACTGAAAATCCTGGTCCTGAATGTTGCGGCTAGATTCTGGTTGCGATTCTGTCTCGCTCGGTATCGGATTGTCGTAAGTTAATTCGTTGTAAGTTGTATGCGTGTCGTAGTCATAGTCATAAGAGTTATAGTAGTCTTTATAGTACCTCCTAGTGGTGCACCCCGGGCAACGTCGGCAGTCGCCGGCGGCTAAAATTCCGGACAGGACGGGTCTCCGCGTGTCCCTCTGACTCAGCAGAGGGCACAGCGGATAGACCAGGCGTCGGAGTCGGTGGGGCCAGACTGGCTCACCGGGCTCTGGAGAGGGGGGACAGTGGGGCCACAGCGGCCCCCCCGTCCCAAATCGTAAACCTGAGCGCGTGTCTGTGGTTACGTCTCGCGGGCATACAGGAACGAGGGTCTTGGCTTAATCGCCCGGACCGCGAGGAAGACAACCTCTATAAAAAATTACCCCGAATCTCAAGCTCTGGCGCGCGGCGAGGAGATGCATGGCTGATGGGTAGTTCAGTCTCGAGCGCGGCCCCAGCCAGGGTACCTGCGGACCCCCTGTGTTGGGTTACAAATGTACGCTTACCCGGGTACTGGGAGCTCTGCCCGGGTGGACCTCTTTTCTCCCACACTCGTGGGAATCTTATGGATTTTAAAAATTTAAAACAAAAAACTTCGACGGAGTCGGGTGCGACACCTGACACCTCAGCCGATAGGGGTCCGGCAAAAACTACTGCCCCTACCAATGCATCCGCGCGTAAATCGCGCGGCGGCAGAAAGGCCCGCAAGGGCAAGAAGATGGGAGAGTCCCAATCTTCAAGGGATGGCTCGGCGACAGGCAGCTCGGTTTGTACTTCAGCTGCCGAGATGTCCGCCGCCGAGGAGAGCGGCCATATCCAGGCTGCTCGAGTACAGTCACCGCGGCCGGCAGAGGTTGCGGTGCTATTGGAGCCGCTCCCGTCGCGGTTTTGGCGCAAGCGCACCCTGTCTCAGGGTGGCGCTGCGTCGGAGTCAGACGGCAGCTCGGCGGAGATGCCTCCCCCTAAAATACCGACAGCGGTTAGGGGTCGAGGAGTCAGCCGGCCTGGGACACCGATCCCACGCCACATCTCGGCCAACAAGGCCGAGACAATAAATTTAAAGAGGATGGAGGCGGAGCAAACAGCGGAGGAACGCTTGGCGGACCTCTCTAATAAGCTCCGCCTTCCGATAGACCAGAATGGGCCGCCCACGGCGGCCCAGATTGCCGAGAGAGCCTCGGACAGTGTGGCCATCATAACCACGGTGGCCACGGGCTCTCGAAATTTAAAAGGCACCTTTATTAGGTGCCTAAAGAACGCCGCCGCGGAGCTGTCCGACGTGGTGGAGCGGCTGGTGGCGCGCAATGAGCGTCTGGAGGTGGAGGTGGCCGAACTCGGGGTGCGAAATCAGCGCCTCGAGGCCAATGTGGAAGAAATGCGCCTTGGGATGGCCAATATGAGAGCCGAGTTAGGGCTCCCTGATGCTGTCCCGAGGGCTTCGGCTGCTGCTTCGGGTGCTTCTGCACCGCCTGCCGGACTGTCTGAGGAGCTTATCCGTCAGGTGACTGACCGTGTCGCAGCGGTCTTCAATCCACGGATTAGCGCCCTTGACGCACGGCTTCCACCAGAGCCCCGTGTTCGTCCGCCGCTCGCCGCAGACAAGAGGAGAGCCGCGGCACCTTCGGCGCCAGCGCCGCTTCCATGTCAGGGTGGGCGCGTGGCCTCATACTCTGCGGCAGCGGCGGTGCCACCACTGGAACGCACCCCTAAACCGAAAAAGGGCGCCAAGGCTGGGCAGCAAACTAACGCCAAGCCTAAGAGGTCTCAGGGTCGGGAAGAATTCCCGGCCCTGCCCGGTACTGCCGGGCCCTCGCAGGCACGAGCAGCTGCATCCCGGGACCCACCTTCTGCCCCCCGCACCGCTGTGCCCTCTGACGATGGCTGGCAGACTGTGGGCGGCGGGCGAAAGTCCCGGGGTAAGAAGCGCAAGGGCGCCGCAGCCCGAGATGCGGCGCCTGCTGCACCTTCTAGGGGTGAGTCCGGCGGCGGACAGAATAAAAAGAAGAGGTCGCGCAAGTTAAAAGTGCCGAAGACAGCAGCGGTTGTCATCACGCTGCTGCCCGAGGCAAAAGAAAAGGGCCTGACGTATGAGGCCGTCTTGAAGCGTGCCCGGCGGGAGATAAACGTCTCCGATCTCGGGGACGTCTCCGCTCGCTCCCGCCAAGCCCGGACAGGTGCTCGGATTTTCGAGTACCTGGGGCCAGAGGGTGCTAAGACGGCCGACGCGATGGCCGCGAGGCTGCTGGGCCTGTTCCCGGCTGAGAGTGGTGTCCGGGTCGCCAGACCCGTGAAGTGCGCTGAACTGCGCATATCCGGGCTGGACGATTCCGTGACGGCGGAAGAGATCCGGGAGGCAATCGCCTCGAAAACCGGGTCTCCCAGCAGCGCTGTCCGGGTGGGCACCATTCGCCCAGGTCCAGGTGGTGTGGGTGCCGTCTGGGTATCGTGCCCTGTCGCGGCGGCCAAAGATTTGGTCGCCGCCGGTAGACTTCTGGTGGGCTGGAGCGCCGCGCGGGTAACCGCGTTGGAGCCCCGGCCTGCCAGGTGTTACAAGTGCATGGCGGTCGGTCACACCCGGCCGCTGTGCACCAACTGCTTCGACTGCAGCGGGCTTTGCTTCCGCTGCGGTCAGGCAGGGCACCAGGCGGCGACCTGTACTGCCACTCCACACTGCCCCGCATGCGCGGCGGGCAACCGCCCCGCCAACCACTGCATGGGGCGGGTGGGGTGCAGGCCTCCGGCCAAGTCAGGCCCTAAGAGGGGGGTGGGCAGCCAATCGGCCCCGGCTGCCCAACCCAGCGCGGCTGGACCGCCGCAGCGCATGGAGGAGGATGTCGTGGTCTAGTTTATGGACCACGACTCTATCCTCCTCCAAGGGAATCTCGGCCGTTCCGCCAGGGCGCAGGACCTCTTCCTGCAATCCATGGCGGAGCGGTCGATCGGTGTTGCCGTAGCTGCGGAGCCCTACATAGTCCCCGATCGCCCCAATTGGGCGGGTAGCGGGGATGGCTCCGTGGCGGTCGTCGGGTCGGCGGCGCCGCATTCCCCGCCCTTGTCAGTCAAAGACAAGGGCACGGGATATGTGGCGGCTGAATGGGGAGGGGTCACGCTGTATGGCGTGTACTTCTCCCCCAATCGTAGTCTGGCGGCTTTCGAGGTCTTCCTGCACAACCTGGAGACCTCGATACGGCGTATGGCACCGAGCCCTGTGCTGGTGCTGGGGGACTTCAACGCCAAATCAACGGCGTGGGGGTCTCCCAGGACGGACGCCCGAGGTGCGGCGGTCCAAGAGTGGGCGGAAGCGGCGGACCTCGTGTTGCTAAACCGAGGGTCCGCCCTAACGTGCGTGCGGCGCGGGGGCGGGTCGATAGTGGACCTTTCGTTCGCTAGCCCCGGTGTCGCCGCACGTGTAAGGAGCTGGCGTGTCCTGGAGGAGGTCGAGACCCTATCTGACCACAGATACATTCAGATAGAGGTCTCCCGGACCCTTCAGAGCGCCAGCAGGGGTCACGCGGCGGACGGAACTCCCGCTTTTCCGCGATGGGCTGTGGGTAGGCTCGACCGGGAGCTGCTGGTGGAGGCGGCCATTTTTCAATCTTGGCTGCCTCCCCCCCTGACGGAAGACGTGGGCGCCGAGGCTGGCCGCATTCGCGGCATGCTTACGCAGATCTGCGATGCGGCCATGCCCCGCGTGCGGCGCCCGCCCCGACGGAAGGGGGTCTACTGGTGGTCCCCGGAGCTGGCGGACCTCCGTGCGGCCTGTATTCATGCCCGGAGGTCCTACACCCGCAGCCGACGTCGCCGAATCCGCGACGAAGAGCGGGAGGGCCGGCTGTATGCGGCGTACAGCAGTGCGCGCGCCGCATTTAAGCTGGCCATCTGTCGCGCCAAGGACGCAAAAAGGCAGGAGATGCTGGAGGGTCTCGAGCGTGACCCCTGGGGACGCCCGTACCGCGCGGCGCTTAACAAGCTCCGCGCCCAGGGCCCCCCCCTTACGGAGACCCTCCAGCCGGGCTTCCTCTCTGAGGTGGTTGAGGGACTATTCCCTTCACGGGCGGTGCACACGCCCCCGGTCATGGCTCCGCCAGATGACGACCGGGAGGCCGACGACGGGGAGGTACCGCCCGTGACGACGACGGAAATGGGGGCGGCGGCAGCGCGTATGCGGAGAAGCGCCGCCCCCGGGCCGGACGGGGTTCCCGCCCGAGTGCTGGCCCTGGTCCTCGACCACCTAGAGCCCCGCCTCAGGGGACTGTTCGACGCTTGCCTGGTGTCCGGACGGTTCCCTGACTGCTGGAAGGAGGGGAAGCTCGTTCTCCTGCCGAAGCCGGGACGGTCTCCGAATACAGTCGCGGCCTTCAGGCCCATCGTGTTGCTGGACGAGGCGGGCAAACTGCTCGAGCGGGTAGTCGCTGCCCGCATCGTCCGGCACCTAAGTGCGGTCGGCCCCGACCTGTCCGATGCCCAGTTCGGATTTCGGGCGGGTCGGTCTACGGTCGACGCCATCCTGCGCTTGAAGGCCGCGGCTGCGGAGGCCGTCACCTCGAGGGAAGTGCTGTTGGCGGTGTCGCTCGACATCGCCAACGCCTTCAATAGTCTGCCATTCGGCTGCATCAAGGAGGCACTCCGGTACCATGGAGTGCCCCTCTACCTAAGGCGGCTGGTGGCGGACTACCTCGACGGCCGCAGCGTCCTCTTCGTGGACCGGGAAGGGGACGTTGTAAGGAGGGCTATGTCGTGCGGCGTCCCGCAGGGTTCGGTTCTAGGGCCGCTCCTGTGGGACATCGGCTACGACTGGGTCCTCCGTGGCCGGCTCCCCCCCGGGCTGGGCGTAATTTGCTACGCAGACGATACGCTCGTCACAGCCCGGGGCGGGACCCTCGAGGAGGCGGCAACGCTGGCCACCTCAGGAACCGCGGAGGTGGTCAGGCGGATCGAGGCGCTGGGGCTTAGGGTGGCCCTTGAAAAGTCGGAGGCCCTACTCTTCCATGGGCCCCGACGCGGCCCACCCGCCGGCGCCTCGATAACGGTCAACGGTGTGGGCTTTCCAATCCAGGCCCACATCAAATATCTGGGCCTGGTATTGGATGGACGGTGGCACTTTGACGAGCACTTCCGCCGTCTTGCGCCAAAGCTCGTCGGCACGGCGTCCGCCCTCGGGCGACTGATGCCGAATTTGGGCGGACCGAGTCTCGCGTGTCGACGACTCTACGCGGGGGTAGTACGGTCAATGGCACTGTACGGCGCGCCCGTGTGGGTGGAGTCCCTGGCCGCTCGCAATAGGGCCCTTCTGTGGCGTCCACAGAGGGTCGTAGCGGTCAGGGCAATACGCGGGTACCGCACGGTCTCGTGCGATGCAGCCTGCGCGTTGGCCGGAACCCCCCCGTGGGATCTGGAGGCGGAAGTGCTCGCCGACGTTTATCGGCGGGCGTCGACGGCGCGGGCGGGGGGCAGCCGCCCCTCGCCAAGCGCAATCTCAGCGTGGCGGGAAGATGCCCGCCGCGCCACCGTCCTAAAGTGGAGGTCTCGGCTGGAGACGCCCCGGGCTGGTCTCTGGACCGTTGGGGCGCTCCAGCCGATATTGGAAGAATGGGCAGGGCGGCAGCACGGGGTCCTCACCTTCCGGTTGGTGCAGGTTTTGTCGGGGCACGGTTGCTTCGGCAAATACCTGCACACGATCGCTAGGAGGGAGACGACCCCAGGCTGTCACCACTGCGACTGCGGCGAGGACTCGGCGCAGCACACGCTCGAGTCGTGCCCGGCCTGGGATGTGCAGCGCCGGGAACTCGCTGCAGTCATAGGCGTGGACCTGTCGCTGCCGGCCGTTGCGCGAGCGATGGTTGGCAGTGACAGGGCCTGGACCGCGGTCGCCGCCTTCTGCGAGGCTGTCATCTCGCGGAAGGAGGCGGCGGAGAGGGCCCGGGAGGAATCCTCCTTCGCGGACCCGATTCGCCGCCGGCGCGCGGGGCGGCGTGCGCGCGCTTACCTGCGCCTGATGCCGCCCTAGCCGAGGCTGCGGACGGTGGGGTCGGGGAGTACCCTGCCGTCCGCGGAAGCCTACCGCGAAGGTGTGACGCCCAAGTGCGCGGGGCGTCGCACAAGAGAGGGTGCCCGAAGGGGCTGCCGCCTGCGGATCGCGGAGAAACGACGCGGTTCCCGTGATCCGCCGTAGCAAGGGCGGGTGAGGGCGCACGGTGGGTTTTTAGTGGGTGAGAGCCCCACACTACCCCGTTGTCTCCCCGGGCAGCGGGGTGTGCGGTAGGACATTTTTGCCCACCTAAAATAAAAAAAAAAAATAAAAAAAGTCTTTATAGTCAGTATAGTCATAATCAGGTTCACAATAGTCAACGGGATAGTATGAGTCGTAGTCTGGTGAAACAAATTCGTTAAAGTTCATTTCGCGCGATTTTAAATAGTTAGTCGGCGGAGGGTTACCGGAATTACGCCAGTCGTGTCCAGACATAGTGGGTAAATGTTTAGGTGTAAAATGCTGAACTCCACTCATAGGTTTAGGTCCCATACCTTGTGGTGGAATATTCCTAGGTGGCAACCTAAATACACTGCTTTGTGGGTGGTAGTTCGGTGGCGGTGCACGGAACATCTGTTGAGTTCTATTCGGCATGCGGTTTTGATTTTGGTTATGCATATTAAATCTGAAAGGTTGAGGTTGAGGCTGATAGCCACGTTGTCCTAACGGTGTAGGCCAGTTCGGCACTGGTGGTCGCGGAATAGCTAAATTACTGTGAGACATAGGCTGCATGGTAGGAGGCATGAACATCTTAGGGACGCTCTGGGGTTTTAAGTGATCATTACGCTGTTGCAGGTACATTATATTAAGTTCTTCCTGCACGTACTCGAGAGCCTTTTCAATTGATTCCGGTCTCATACACCGTATACGAGAACCTAAAGGTTCCTTCAGTCCGCGTACATAAGCCTGCATGGTAACTTTTTTATACAGAGTCCGTTTAGCGTCAATAGTTGTCTGTAAAGTTTCATGTAACGTCACATAAGTCATGATGGTACTAAATAACGTTTGGCAATGGTCATAAAATTCCTGCGGTGTCTTATTACCCTGTGTAGCTAATGAGAGGTCATTGTACAGAGCCGTTTCGTCTCGCTGGTCTGAAAAATTATTTATGAGAGCCGATCTAATTCCTGCCCAAGTTTCAGGAATCCCATTAGAATTAATAGTGGATGCTGCGGGTCCCGTGATCTTATTTAAAATACCATTTAATAGACATAAATTGCCTAGCTCGCTACCTGGCTCGGCGCTTGCATATTGGGATACCACGTGGTCACAAATATTAATAAACCTAGTTAATATATTTAGGATTTCCGTCAAAGTCTGGCACAAGGCGTAAGGCCTTAAAAATAACGTCGGGTTGTTGAGCCATATTAATTGAAAATAAATTGGATAAATTAAAATCTAGTAAATCACTATCTACTACTCACCATTTCATTTCAAAGATATGAATGATGATGAAAGAATAAAGGGCTATCTCGTGCTACAGTCAAAACGCAACGGTGTGCTTCATGGCCGGTCACACGGGAGATGGTGGTACCAACCAGCTCGGGCCCAATACCAAGCGAGTACTCCCACTTGGTACCCAACCCTACCACCAGCCATGCAATGGATGATAATTGCTTACTTTCCTTAGTCGCCTCATACGACACCCGTGTGAAAGAATGAGGTGGTGACACTTGTATTCTTATTCCGTTACCACATGGACAACAATAATGCTATGAATGTTTGTTCAAATGAGATGTATAATAAGTGTACAAAACTACAAAAGTTTTGTATCTTACCAAAGGAACAAAGGATTCACGGAATGCATCTAACTTACAGCAAGAACAATAATTCAAAGGCATTCAAGCATATTTGGTAGGTATGATCTTGATGTGATAAATGGCGTAGTTCTCGCTGTTGTCATGTGCATTTATCATGATTTTACACACCTACAGAAATACTTGGGGTAGAATTAGCACTCCCTGAGCGTACTATGGTCGCCGTTGTATCGATAACTGTCAATATTTAGGCACGAGTCTTTCTTAGAATGAGGAGGGGCTTAGGTCGTAAGCCACCGTGCTGGCCCAGTGCAAGAGGTGTTGCATTAAAATCGTCAAGAATATTTGTCAGGCATGCAGGTTTCAAGAGAGCAATGAAAGCCTAGTGGTAAAACTAAGAACTGCATAGACAGTGGTATCAAGTTCGATTTTGAGTACAGCGCACATCTCTGAAATTTCGAGATTTTCAGAAATAGAGTATAAGAGCATTTGTATACAATTTATCACTGCTTAGTGAAGGAATAGATTTTGTCCGTATGATGACGGACTAAGAAAACAAGTGTCACCACCCAGCGGCTTGACAATACTCCGTACTCCCTTGACCATACTGTAGTAATTAAGTCCATGAGTGAGGCATCATTTTAGGGACTGGAATGTTAGCAGCTATCTATTAACTGCCTAGTTGAAGCATAATGTGGTGAAGTTAGAGACGAGTGCCACATGATTGTGGACCTTGTATTTGTACGAAATGCAATATCCACTGGTGTAGTTGATCGAAGACCATTTATATAATAATTATAGGGGAAAGAAGTGATGTTTGGAGTAAATTATATGTACTCGTAGTTACATTTATTTAAATTTGAGGTTATATTGTTGTTCTTGCATCAAAGCGCCAATCCAATAATATCATCTTGCAATAAAATTTTGGTCATCTGCAAAAAGGAAATATATAGTGTTTTGGAAACAACATGAAATATTGATAGTAAATATGTTGAAAGGCACGGGTCCTTTAGATTGGATTTACTATTGAATGAAATTATATTTTTTTTTGCTTTTAGTGGCAGACGAGCCACGGCCCATCTGATGGTAAATGGTAACCGTCGCTCATGGTCTCAACTATACCTATCGGTATTATTGTCAAGCCACTGCTCACCATTTCATTTCACAAATATGAAATGAAAAAGTAAATAAAAAAATAAACGGCTATCTCCTGCTACAGCCAAAACGGAACGATTTGCTTCATGACCGGTCACACGGGAGATGGTGGTACCAACCCGCTCGGGCCCGATATCAAGTAAGTACTTCCACTTGGTATCCAGCCCTATCACCAGTCATGCAATGGATGATAATTGCTTACTTCCCTTAGTCGCCTCATACACCCACGGAAAAGAATGGGGTAGTGACTTGTATTCTTAGTTCGTAACCACATGGACAACCTCCATCCATTCATCCATCAGCCTTTTAACGTCCACTGCTGGATATAGGCCTCCCCAAGAATAGGGGATAGTGCTGTAATCGCCACGCTTGGCAGGCGGGTTGGCGATCGCAGTGGATGTTTTTAATACTCGAAGGAGTGCTGCTGCCCACTCCCCCGGTATTCCCTCAGTTGGCTCTTACGACTGCCATGGGTGGAGAGGGGTGGCACAATTCTAAAGCCAGCCCCACACGGCCCTACACGGACAACCAAGCCTATTTCTTTTTGGAGCAGCTACATTATTGGTTTATTATTAGCAGATAAATGTTCTATCACATAAACTATCGTATGAATACGGGTCCAGGTTTGCCAGTAACTATGCTGAGATGACTTATATTCAACTTATATTATTCTTTAAATTTAAATAGATAGCTCAATATTTTACATAAGGATTAACAAAAAGTTATTTCGCTTTTTTGCATTTTCTGAGAAAATTTTCCATAGTAATGTATACTTTTTTTTGTACCATCAAAAAGTAGAGATTTCAACGTATAAAAAGCACACCGATTTTTTTCAAAAAGCAGATATTTTGACGTGAGAATTTTTGATTGAAAATTAGGGTGATTTTTCGATATTTAATCAAAATAAGAGGAAAAAATAAATATTTTGCATCAAAAAAAATTAACATTGTAATTTTTTTTGATGCAAAATATTTATTTTTTTTGAGATATAAAAAGGTAAGTTTTCACCAAATTTCGCAAAAAAAATATTATTTTTTGTGGAAGATAAAAGTAAAAAACCAAAAAGACGGTTTTTGAGATTTTTCACATATATTTTGAGGTTATGTGAAAAACGACGGCACTGGCCTACAAAGCGGAAAAATAGGTGGGACTAACTATAACGGAATGGTCCGGTCCATCGGGCAAGCGTTGCAGAGGAAGGCCAAATATGAGATGGCAAGACGAGATCATCAAGATCACTGGCCAATCCTGGCTAAGTGTAGCCCAAGACAGAGTGCGCTGGAATTCTTTGGAGGAGGCCTTCACACGGAGAGGGGTTCTCGCAGAGCACGTAGGATAAGCCCTAATAAACAATATAGTAGTTATACTCGTAAGTAGTACAATACTATGTAGGTTAAGCTAATACTATATAAAACCAATATGTAATCTTTTTTGCAAGAAATAAAAGGCCTTATCATTATTATTATATAAAAATTCAGCATAATAAACTTGAATGAAGGGTAATGGCCTTCATTTACATATATATATAATGTATTAGTAAATTTTCCTATATTATTCACGGAATTAATATATTCTTCGCATGAACACTGTTCGTAAACAGTTTAGTTTATGCTCTTTCTCTAATATGACAGGTATAAACGTTTAATTTTATTCCCTATAATCGTGACTAGACTATTCTAATGGCGTAAATTTAAGTGTTATACTGAATCTTTAAATATGTGCAAAAATAATCATGTTTCGTAGAGTTTTCCTAATACGCGTTAGCCGTAGAACTGAAGGCTTTGGCTCACCAAAAGCCAATGAACGATGTCATCGATAGAGGAGTCTCAGCGATTCAGCAACTATACTACGATACGACTGTATTCATAACAGGAGGTTGCGGTTTCATCGGCAAACAGCTTATTGAAAAGCTCTTTAGGTAAAAATTATTCTTTTTAATTGCTTTCCATTATAGGTATTTTTATTGCCCATGAATGCATCTTCGTAAATATAGCTACAGCGTTTCATAGGCATGTATGATGATAGCATTTGAAGCGTTCCCAAAAGTCAAAGCTGCAAAAATTTATAATATTATGCGACAGCAGAGTAAAATTAATTACTTACTAGATTCTTCCAGGATTCCACATGGAATATAAATACGACACTCTACACCTAAGACCTCTATTGCAAAAATTGCTATCCAATAGGAACTAAAAATATTTGCAGGAGAAAAACTATTATAAACTAGTAAGGATAAAGAGGCTTGACGGATTATCCGTGTAGTGAGGAACTAAGTATACAAGTGTCACTACCCCATCCTTTCCCACGAGTGTCGTACAAGGCGACTAAGGGAAGTAAGCAAGTATCTTGGTGATACTTCCCATTGCATTACTGGTGGTAAGGCTGGGTACCAAGTGAGAGTACTAACTTGTTATCGGGCCCGAACGGGCTGGTACCACCGTCTCCTATATGACCGGTCATAAAGCATGTCAGTTTGTTTTGGCTGTAGCAGAAAATAGCCGTTTAGTCTTTCATTTCATATCTGAGAAATGAAATGGTGCGCAGTGGCTTGACAATACTCTCGGTATACTTGATTCCATGAGCAATGGCTACCAATTATCATCAGGCGGGCCGTGGTACGTCTGCCATCATTATCAATACAAAAAAGTAATGGCACACAGTCCAGTAATCTGCCAATATAAGTGTATTTAATAGGTGAGGGCACCGCACTACCGTGTTCACTGCCCGAAACGACGGGCTGTGCGGATAGGTACTTTTTTCCGCCTTAACGAAATATAGAAAAGGATACTCGGATGGTTATGTCTTTAATGTCATTCTATTCAATGTAATAATGGATCTTCATGCATTATTTAGTATCGATTAAGATGACATTTTGATTGCAGGGCCTGCAGAATTAAGAAAATGTACGTGCTGATCAGGTCAAAGACAGGCAAAACCATTCAAGAGAGACTTAAAAGCACTTTATCTAGTCCCGTAAGTTTATTTTGATATGAAGAGAACGAGGTTAAATCATATTAACTACACATATCTAAAAATATCATTCGAGACGGATTATTAATCTATTTTCTGCTTTGTAGCTCATAGCAAGATGGCATATCAAAACATATTAATTTCTATTTGAGAAAAGAATTAAATGTACCAAATATTTCTAACAATATTTAATCCAAGTTTGTAGTTGCTTCAAATGTATTAAATTTTGTCGCTAAAACAAAGTTTAATCAAATAATCATATATCTGAACGGTAGAAACTATATTATCAGTGTTGACTCATCAAAATAAGAAACTTTGACGGTTATTTTTAAATTATTATATACTATGCGACAGTCCATTTTGTGGTAATTAGTTACGCTTTTTTGAAATAACACTATGTTTACGGAATCTATCGCGTTTACTTGATTTTCTACTATCCCGACGTTTCGAATACTTTACAGCATTCATGATCACGGTTGGACTTAGATGGTAGACCTCCAAGGCTGACAGGTCCAAGGCGTAACGTAGCTTTATTTCAAAATGTATAACATTCGCGTAAATATCAAAAAGAAATAGTTACGCTTTCACGCCATTACTACTCAACTGATCTTCATAATATTTTGCATACATTCAGTCAAGAAAGTATTGGGAATGGATGATTTTGAACCATAAGGTTCCAAATTAATATTTTTTTTTTTTGTTGTTAGATTGGCAAACTGTTATCTATTTTGGCGCGGAGTTTGAGTTGCGTCTGTTATTTATATTAAATACAGTGCTGTTTTTAGTTATATCATATCTAGTGTGTATTGCGAATTTCATAATGACAAAAACATTGAACAAAGAGTTTGTCTTAAATTTTGCATCGCCAATGGAATTTCGTGTTAGGAGTCACTGAAAATGTTACAGAAGGCTTACGGTGAATAGATTTTATCAAAAATACCTGCTTATGAGTGGTAAAAAGCGTTTAAAAGCGGTCGAGATGTGATGGAAGATTTGCCTCGCTCTGGGAGGCCATCAACGTCTGCAACTGAAGTTAACATTGCAAAAGTGATGGAAATAGTGACTAAAAATCCTCATCCCTGTGGGACATCGGCTACGACTGGGTCCTCCGGAGCCGGCTCCCCCCCGGGCACAATAGGGCCCTTCTGTGGCATCCACAGAGGGTCGTAGCGGTCAGGGCAATACGCGGGTATCGCACGGTCTCGACCGATGCAGCCTGCGCGCTGGCCGGAATCCCCCCGTGGGATCTGGAGGCGGAGGTGCTCGCCGACGTCTATCGGCGGGTGTCGACGGCGCGGGCGGGGGGCAGCCGCCCGTCGCCGAGCGCAATCTCATCGTAGCGGGAAGATGCCCGCCGCGCCGCCGTCCTAAAGTGGAAGTCTTGGCTGGTGACGCCCCGGGCTGGTCTCTGGACCGAGGGGGCGCTCCAGTCGATCTTGGAAGAATGGGCAGGACGGCAGCACGGGGTTCTCACCTTCCGGTTGGTGCAGGTTTTGTCGGGGCATGGTTGCTTCGGAAAATACCTGCACATGATCGCTAGGAGGGAGACGACCCCAGGCTGTCACCACTGCGACTGTGGCGAGAATTCGGTGCAGCACATGCTCGAGTCGTGCCCAGCCTGGGATGTGCAGCGCCGGGAACTTGTTGCAGTCATAGGCGTGGACCTGTCACTGCTGGCGGCTGTGCGAGCGATGGTTGGCAGTGACAGGGCCTGGACCACGGTCGCCGCCTTCTGCGAGGCTGTCATCTCACGGAAGGAGGTGGCGGAGAGGGCCCGGGAGGAATCCTCCTTCGCCGGACCCGATTCGCCGCCAGCGCAGGGGACGCCGTGCGCGCGCTTACCTGCGCCTGATGCCGCCCTAGCCGAGGCTGCGGACGGTGGGGTCAGAAAGTACCCTGCCATCCGCGGAAGCCTACCGCGAAGGTGTGACGCCCAAGTGCGCGAGGCGTCGCTCAAGAGAGGGTGCCCGAAGGTGCTGCCGCCTGCGGATCGCGGTCGTAACGTCGCGGTACCCGTGATCCGCCGTAGCAAGGGCGGGTGAGGGCACACAGTGGGTTTTTAGTGGGTGAGAGCCCCACACTACCCCGTTATCTCCCCGGGCAGCGGGGTGTGCGGTAGGACATTTTTGCCCACCTAAAATAAAATAAAAATAAAAACAAAAGTGTGAGCACAATTTCGCCAATATCGAGTATTAATTTAAGGTAGACCGTCAAACGAAGGAAATTTGTTCGGTGAAATATTTTTCATGAGAACTATTTCTATAGACCAATATAGAAGTACTTCTTCAAATTAGCACTAGATGACGTATAAGACATGAAACACATATTGGTACTTTTTGAAATTAGGGCTATCTATGTTATTTATTGAAAACTACTTAGTAAGACCAATGCATTATTAGTTACCTATCAAATAATCAATTTTATTGGGAAAAATGAAGATTATAAGGCATGCAGTTTTAGATTTTCCAAAGTATTTACTATTTTTACATCGTTATATACGAATAATTTACAAAAAAAAGAATAATAATCACTATATAACAATCTACAAGTTTTGACATCTTTAATGTTTTAAACACAAAGTGAAAAATGTGAAATCGAAAATAACAGTCACGAGCAGGATTTGAACCTGCATCTCCTGGATACCGTCCAGATGCTTTGCCAATTCAGCCATCGTGAAAATTGCTTCTGACTGCTAATTTCAAACACATTCAAACTTAACGTCTTTGGGTGACGAAAAATATATATATAAATATCTAAATATCTTTAATATTTGTTTTATCATTATATTTGCTATATTGAAGTTAAGGAACATGGATGAAAATATAACACTTTGCAAACCAAATAGAACCGGATCACTGAACAACCTATCAATATTCGATACAACGATGATGAGTCCAGATAATTTATCTCCTAGTTCCAGACAAACTTTAATCGAGTTAAATGAGAAGATACAGCAAATTTTGCAGAAATTACAAAGTGCTCATGAGGAAATTGAAAACTTGCATATCGAAAACTATCATATAGACTAAAGTGCGATTTACTTACTTATCATCACGCCATTTCCCTTGCGGGGTAGGCAGAGAGAACAGAGTGCCAAGAGGCTCTATTCTTGCATACATCTCTCGCTTCCACAACATTCATAACTCTCTTCATACACGCTCGCCGGTTTCGGATACTCCTGACTCCACCTTCCATACGTAACCAATTTGGTCTAGGTAGGTAAGTCTCGGTCTCCCCCTGTACCTACATCCTTCCACTTTCGCATTGTATATTTTCTTAGCCAGTCGCTCGTCTGGCATTCTTTCCAGATGTCCGAACCATTGGAGCATTCCCTTTCGCATCTTTACACCAATAATCTGTTTCATACCTGCTCGCTCTCTTACGTTATTGTTACGAATGTGGTCAGTCAGCCTCACTCCACAGATTCTCCGCAGAGATCGCATTTCGACTTCATTGATTTTGCTCTCATGCTCCTTTTTACATACCCAACTCTCGCTTCCATATAATAACGTTGGGACAAGCACTGCGTTGTGTATTGCGACACGTGCCTTCTGGCTGAGGTGGTGGCTGCCGAGAAGTTGTCCCAATGCTCCGTTCACTCTATTTCCCGCATTCACTCTTCTTTCTACATCAGTGGTGTACCTTCCATCCCGACTGCATCCACATCCAAGATATACAAATTCATCCACTTGTTCTAGCACACCATTTCCTATCGCTACTCTAACATCTGTTCTGGCTTCTTCTCTTTCAAAAACCATTACTTTGGTTTTGCTCACTTTCACACGTAGGCCCCTTTTCTTACAATTTTCTGCCATTACGTCAACTAGGGTTTGCAGGTCAGTCGCAGACTGCGCTAATAGGATCGCATCGTCTGCATATAGCAGCGAGTTAACCACTGAGTCGCGCATCTGAACTCCCACATTAATTTCATTCAACCTTTGTAGACATTTATCCAGATATATGATAAACAGTCTGGCTGATAGAACGCAGCCCTGTTTAACGCCGATATTGACGTCAAACCAGGGTGACATTCCATCATCCAGCCGCACACAAGCTCTGCAGTCCATGTAGTTGGACTGCACTGCTTGTAGCAGTCTACCGCTAATACCATACTCCGGCAAAATGTCCAAAAGTTCCTTTCGTACAACAGTGCCAAATGCTTTTTCTAAATCCACAAAACTGCAGAAAACCCTCTGGCCTACAGCCAGATGCTTCTCCACGATTTACAGAAGCAAATAAAAATTATTGACATATAAAAAAAATTAAATATCTCAGACAGTTTAAACATAAGCTCTCCATCTGCTCGAAAACAAAAAATTGATGCAAACCAAATTTTAACATCTACAGAAATAGACAAACACTACATCACTAAGGGTCAACAAAGTAAAACAAACAGAATTTAGATTCTTTGTCTGTTTGTTTGTTCGTGCATCACGCAAAAACTACTGAACGGATTTTGATGCAACTTTTTTATTTGATAATTTAATGAATAATGGGTTAATGAATGTAGCGAAAGATTTAATAATATGTGTGTGTTAGATAAAGTTTGAAGTTGTGGTCTATGCGCTGGGTACGCACAGACTTGTAAACGTAGACCACGCTTGATATAAAAACCTACACCCCCACCACGTCCGTCCCGGATCCAGGAAGGGCGGGGTGAGTGGCTAAGACGATACTCCGGAACTGAAGGAGCACGTCTCACCTCCCCTTGCTTCAGCCATGTCTCATTGATGGCCACAATGCCAGATTGATTACGCAACATCACTGCTATGAAATCATCGTCATTTGTACCGAGCGAATCCGCATTAAGGAAACCAACTTTTATATATTTATTACGAGGTACCGAGAATATATTTAATAAAAAATAAATAAATAAATAAAGGTATTGGAACCAATAACATGCGACATTTGATTGTCCAGTACTTACAAAAACAACAGCCATATTTCAGTGTATTTAAAACTCTTTTTTTCATTTGATTTAAATACCAAATATTGTACATATCACTACTGACCTTAAACCAATACCGACCCTGCAATAAGGATGTACACGGCAGAACAACACAACATGAGGTGTATAGACTACAAGATACATAATTAGTATAGTCGTATAAATAATTTATAAAGGAATACTTGCTGTAATATAGAACCATACAAATATTTATGTTATAAAAAAGAAGAATAATTAATTAAATTAAATTAACACTGCTGTTAAAATAGAAAATATAAAATCAAAATAGTAGTTTTGTTGAAAGTATTGATGTGTTATTTAAACGAACCTAGTTACTACCAAAAACCCTATGTAAATCGCTTTCGGAGCTTGTCTTATACGTGGGTTTACCATCTGATTGCTTAAGAAAAATTCTGCCTTTTTTAGTCCAGACATATCTCCAATTATGGCGAGCGCGCGCCTCTCTTGTCTTAAAAAGCAGCATGCGATTGAACTTCGTTACTCGCTCGTTGATATAAAATGGGCGAGAGTCGCTAGCGACACCGAAGTCAACTGTGTTGGCGCCGCGACGCACGCGCATATTGCGCAGGAAATCTTCACGTAGTGATCTGCGTGCGAAGCGCACGACGAGTGGACGGGGGTGCGGGACGCGCACAGCGGCGTCATCACTCGTAGTAGCACGTAGGCTCTTTGCGCCGACACGTTCAGCGGAAACTACTTCACGATCTTCCATGCTCACCCCCAGCTTGGACGCGATGAGAACCACTATGTGTCCCGGGTTCTCGCCGCTCACCTCCGGAACATTTGATATTTCAATATCATTCGCAAGCATATCCTGGTCTCTAACGTTTAACTCCGATTTAAAATTTTCTATTATGGTTTCCAAGTGGTCAGAGGTGCTTAATTTGGCTGTCATGTTGTTCTCTAGAGCTTCGACCTTGCCTTCCAATATATCGAGGCGGTACGTGTTTCCCGCTATTATAAGTCGCAGATCCTGAAAATCCTGACGCAGCATTTGAATAGCATTCTGCACACCAGTTAACTACTCCCTAAACAATCGAATCTATTGTGCCAAGTCAGGAGTTGGAGAGCACTGGACAGCGTTCCCATCTTGAGAAATTTCAATGTCGGACGCCGCCGAACACGATATGTTGTCCCCTTCCTGGTGAGACTCGGGGGCTACTTTAATAGGTGTTTCTGATCTGTTGTCCCGTGGTTTATTCTTTGAACATTCTGGACACACCCAATTCAACTGTTTAGCTGCTGTCTTAAGCTTACCGAGACATGCTAAATGAAATTCCTAGGGCATTTAGTACAACAGGCGCCCTCTGATTTATTGATAAAACGACCACAAGCTGAGCAATTAATCATTATCACAAAAAATAAAGTTCAGTATTAATAACACAGAATTCACTTTAATAAGTTTGCGGGAAGATCAACAGCTGATTTGCGGGTAAATAAACAATCGCAAATAGTCGAGCACCGTCGTAATGAACTCTACAATACTTATTAACGCCACAGATTTGCACTCGAACAATATATGCACAGTACCTTATAGTTATTGTTTACTGTATTATGAAAAATAGAAAAAATCAAAATAGAACAACAAGACGTAGCCTGTGCAGTCCGTTCTTTGGTAAATTGGAAGTCTCCGGGACCGGACGGATTGCACAATTTTTGGCTTAAGTGGCTACGAAGTTCACACGCTCGTTTGGCTTCTCAGTTTCAATCGGCTGTGGAATCGGGGTCGTTGCCGGATTTTATGACTACTGGCATCACTCATTTGCTCCATAAATCAGGCAGTACCACGGAACCATGTAATTATAGACCAATTACGTGTTTACCGACACTCTATAAGCTCCTTACATCTATTCTGAGAACAAAAATTTCTAATCATATTGAAACAAATTCGGTCATGTCTTTCTCTCAGAATGGATGTAGGAGTGGGGGCCGTGGTACTAAGGAGCTCCTCCTTATTGATACGGCAATTAGCCAACATGCTTGCCGTAAGAAAAAAGATTTGGTGACATGCTGGATAGACTATAAAAAAGCTTTTGATTCTGTGCCACATACATGGCTCTTGAGAGTGCTGAAATAATATAAAGTTCATCCTACTTTATGCACCTTCCTGGAATCATGTATGGGGCACTGGAGAACAGCTCTTAGCTATCCAGCGTGTCAGCAGACTCTGGTTCGCTGCTGTGAGCTTATAAGGATTGAGCGGGGTATATTCCAGGGTGACAGTCTGAGTCCTTTATTGTTTTGTCTAGCCATGAACCCTCTCAGTACACTATTAGAGTTCAGGGCTAGGCTACAGGTTGCGAGGTGATGGTCGTGAAATATCCCACCTGTATTACATGGATGACCTTAAGTTGTTTGCCTCCACCAGATTTCAACTAATAGAGTTACTAAAGTTAACCAAGTCCTTTAGTAATTCGATTGGGATGGAATTTGGTGTAGACAAATGTGCGGTCATGCATGTAAAACGGGGAAGAGTAGTGGAATCCGAGGGAATTCAACTCTCGGATTCTACTTATCTACGACCTCTTCTCGTAACTGATACCTATAAATACTTGGGTATGTGGTAAGCTTTAGGCATTAGTGAGTTGGACATGAAACAATCGTTGCCGGAGCGCTTCTTTGGCCGCCTGAAGAAAGTACTAAGTAGTATTCTATCAGGTGGAAACAAGGTGCGCGCCTGCAACGGCTGGGTCATACCACTTCTTATGTACTCTTTCGGCATACTCAAGTGGACTCAGACTGAACTTGACACCTTGGATAGAAGGGTCCGCAGTCTCTTGACCGCAAATCGTATGCATCATCCTCGTTCATCAGTTATGAGGTTGTACATCCCACGAAAGTGTGGAGGTCGAGGTTTCTTAAATGCCAAGACCTTGCACAATCGTGAGGTGTGCAACCTTAGGGAATATTTCCTGCATACTGATAGGGATATGCATCGTGATGTGGTCACTGTAGATTCCGGACTCACTCCACTCTCCTTGGCTAAGGAGAACTGGCGCAGACCAGTAGTGCTGAGTACTGATGAACGCAGGGCCGTATGGCAGAGCAAGGAGCTCCACTGAAGATTCTACCGGGCCCTACATGGACCTGATGTAGACTTCTTAGCTTCCGTGTCCTGGCTACGTTTTGGTAACCTCTTTGGGGAAACCGAAGGTTTTGTCTGTGCAATTGCTGACGAAGTTATCATGACGAACAACTAAGGTTGTTCTCGTCAGTGCAGTCCGTTCTTTGGCAAATTGGAAATCTCCAGGACCGGACGGACTCCACAACTTTTGGCTTAAATGGCTACGCAGTTCACATGCTTGTTTGGCATCTCAGTTTCAATTGTCTGTGGAATCCGGGTCGCTGCCAGATTTTATGACGACTGGCATCACTCATTTGCTCTATAAATCAGGCAGTACCACGGAACTAGATAATTATAGACACTAGAACGGTTGGGTTATGCCACTTCTATTGTACTCTTTCGGCATACTCAAGTGGACTCCGACTGAACTTGACGCTCTGGATAGAAGAGTCCGCAGTTTATTGACCGCATATCGTATGCATCATCCTCGCTCATCGGTAATGAGGCTGTACATCCCATGAAAGTGGGTTTCTTAAATGCCAAGACCTTGCACAATCGTGAGGTGTACAACCATAGGAAATATTTCCTTCATACTGATAACGATATGCATCGTGATGTGGTCGCTGTAGATTCCAGACTCACTCCACACTCCTTGGCTAAGGAGAATTGGCGCAGACCTATGGTTCTTGGTACTGACGATCGCAGGGGTGTGTGGCTGAGCAAGGAACTCCATGGAAGGTTTTACCGGGCCTTACATGGGCCGGACGTAGATTGTATGGCTTCCGTGGCCTGGCTACGTTTCGGTAACCTATTTGGGGAAACCGAAGGTTTTGTCTGTGCAATTGCTGACGAAGTTATCATGACGAACAACTAACGGAGACATATCCTGAGGGATGGTACGGCTGACATATGCCGTGCCTGCCACCATCCTGGTGAGTCCCTTAGACATATTGTCTCTGGATGTTCTCGTCTTGCTAACGTTGAGTACTTGCGCAGGCATAACCAAGTGGCCAGGATCATCCACCAACAACTTGCTCTGAAATACAGCCTTGCGGACGTAGAGGGTGCCTTACTACAGGTATGTAGCTGAGCCAGTTCTCGAAAATGGTCGTGTCACACTGTATTGGGATCGATCAATCATCACGGACAGGACTGTTGTGGCCAACAAACCTGATATTGTGTTGGTTGATCGATCTGAGCGCCGGGCAATGATAGTTGATATAACCATCCCACATGACGAGAATCTTGTAAAGGCCGAGAAAGATAAACACATTAAGTATCTGGACTTGGCTCACGAGATTGTTGACATGTGGGATGTAGATTCAGCAATCATTGTGCCGATAGTGGTTTCAGTTAACGGACTCATAGCCAAGAGCCTCGACCAACATCTTAAGAGGCTCACGTTGGGTATTTGGATCAAGGGTTTGATACAGAAAGTGGTACTTCTGGACACGGCACGCATCGTGAGGAAGTTCCTGTCTCTGGGGCTCTAACCACTGGCAGTTTGGCTCTTGTGCCCGCTGCCGGTGGGTCTACACACTTTTATATTTTTAAATATTTTATTGTTTTTCATAATACATATATTTAAAAATGTATTTAGTTGTAAGATATATGTAAATAAAGAGATAATAATAACAATAATTGTTTATTGACACAAAATTTACAATATTTTGTACATGAAGATTACTTAGTGGTTTCACCATTTGAATTAAAAGACATCTGTGTCTGAACTAGATAGCGAGTAGGTATCTGTATTTCAGATAACAGTGCTCTTCCGTTAGGATTACACAATCACAATAATAATTGTTCGAATTCAAATTTAAACAAATATAAATAATAGATATAGAGAAGCAAAAAATAGGTAAAAATTAATTAATAAATTATTCAAAATTGTTAACGATCAAACGAAAAAAATAATATCTTCATAAATTCCATTTCATTATTTAAATAAGTAGACAAATAATTATTTAAAATTTTTAGCGATTAACAATAATATAATAATTTTATAATCATTATTACAGTAAGTAGTCTAAATTAAAATGATACAATTTTACTTTTGAAAAATTGAAATATATTTAGGACAAAATTCTTACAACTACAAACAATGTTTAGAAAGGTGCCTCACTGTGTGTAGAGTGGGTAATGTGTGTATGTGTGAGAGAGGGTGAGTAAAAATATCTACTGAGTTATACATACTAACATTTCAGTTTCATCGTAGCTCAGCTTTTGTAGGTATTCTATAACTTTTTACTTACAGAGTTTTTTATTTAAAGGATATAAGTCAAGTGTTTGATTTAATCTCTTGTATAAAAATGGGCCTAGGAAGCAACAAAAACGATTAACGAAAGGGTGTTTAAATGACTGTATCACTTTAGGAAGGTTAGCGTTACGTCTTCGTTTAGTGGATTTGTGATGTATGTCATAATGTATAGTCGCGTGCAGCTTCATCACAACCAGCAAGATGAACAGCTGACGTATTGAAAGGACTGCACAGTCTTGGTAGAGAAGGTATGTTGGAAACCTATATGGACGAAAGGTGCTGACCTTAAGAATTGCTCTTTGAGCGATTTCTAAAGACTTTAAAACCATTTTAGGCGCGCCTCCCCATATTGTGATACCATACTGTATTACCGACTAGCAGAGGGCTAGATTGATCTGCTTTAACAAGGAGGGTTCAGCAGCGTGTCTTAAATTCTTACACACCTATATAAGTTTTCGTATCCTGGTAGTAACCAACTCAATATGGCATCGAAAAGACAAATTGCTTTCAATCACTATACCCAAATATTGTAGTTTATTTGTTTTAACGATAGGCGGACACGTGCAGATTTCCTCGTTACAGCAGTTATGTTATATTATGGAAAGCGATATGGGGGCTGGGTTGTAGTTGCGCATCTGGAAGGCTATGAGTTGAATCTTTTCAGTATTGAGAGTCAGTGAATTCTTTCGGAGTCAATGACTGACAATTTCAAAACCTTTCTGTGCATCTTTATAAACATTTTCCCATGTTTCGGCAGAAAATAATAGAACAGTGTCATCCACGTAAGATATTATTTTTCCACTCTTAAAATTGATGTCACAAAGGTCGTTTAGATATGTCAAGAACAGAGTCGGACACAAAATACTGCCTTGGAGCTCACCAAAAGAGATAGTTAAGTGGCTGCTTGTTTTATAGTTTATTTTGACACATTGACAACGATTGGAAAGATAATCTCTGAAAATTTTGAGTTGCCCTCCTCTTACACCTAATCGTTCAAGTTTTTCCAGAACAGATACTGTGTCAAAGGCCTTGGCTAAGTCTAGAAAAATGCCAATAGTTTTCTTGCCAGCATCTAGATTTGTAACAACATAGTCTATGAGCTCATGGGCTGCACCACTCGTTGACTTGTTAGCCCTAAAACCAAACTGCTCGTTAGATATAAGACCGTTTGACTCCAAATAGTTGGTGAGTCTTTTATTTAGAATGCGCTCCAGGAGATTGGACACCATGGGTAATAAAGATATCGGACGGTAGTTTGTGGCAAGAGCTTTATCAGCGGCCTTATGAATCGGATGTACCACAGACTTCTTCAGAGCTGTGGGGAATATTCCTTGCGATAGTCTTTGATTAAAGATATGTGTTAGTGGAGTAACAAATATGTGCTTATTATCTTTAAGGATGCTGCTCGAGATAGAGTCCCACCCAACTGTGTCGACATTTCGCAGACCAGCAATCAAGCACCCCACTTCGGCCTCATCAGTATCCAACAGTGCAAAAGATGTTGGACATCTGCCCGGGAGCTTATTCCATACGTCTACGTGATTAGAATTTTCACATTGTGTGAGTTTAGAGGCTATGTTTTTGCCCACGGTAACAAAGAACTCATTTACATCATCCACCGACTTTAACTCAATAGCATGAGTTTCAGTCTGTTTAGGGTTAGTGATATTTTTGATTGCATCCCAGGTTTTTTTATTATCACTTCCTGCTTGTTTTAACAATTTTTTTTCATAGTATCTTTTTACTTTCTGTAATAGACTGTTACAGAAATTTCTATATCTGGTATAGGTTAGTTTTAAAGTCATGTTTTCTGGTGATTTTCGGGATTTACTGTGTAATTTGTCTCTATTTTTAATGCACCGGATTAGACCAGGTGTTATCAACGGTTTAAGAACTCTGTAACTTCTAGGTAGTTTTAGAACTGTGGTGTTAGCTACAATCTTGCGCTGTATGGCTTGAATAAAATAATTTGTGGCAGCATTAACATCAGTAAGATCATATACTGGTTGCCAATTTATGTGTGTTAAACCAGATTGCAATCCTTTTTTGTTAAATTTTTTAATAGTAACCTGTGCGAAGGTTCTTAGCTGCTTAAATGAGAGGCATAAGAAGACCGCCTAGTGATCAGTGATAGTTGATTGTAGGATAATAGTAAGTGCTTGGGATTTTGTTTTTAGCATCACATGATGAAGGCAGGACTTGCCCTGTCTTGTAGGAAGAGTGTGAGCTGGTAAGATACCATGATATGCGCACAAATTTAAATAATCTAAGTATCTAGTATCAGGATTGTTGGAAGATATATCGATGTTAATGTCTCCGATGATCGTGATGGTTTTGAAAGTACTGAGATCGGTTAAGATTTTGTCAAGTGATATGAGAAAGGAGTCAATATTCTTAAAAGAAGGTGATCTGTAAATTGCCAATATTGCTGTCTTGTCACCAAGTTTTATAAGAAGACAGTTACATTCTTGACATATCGGCTCTTCACAATCTACTGTGAGGTTGGATTTATAATAAACTACTACTCCATCATTTTGGTCCACAACAATATTTTGTTGTGAAATAGCTGTAGCCTTCCAAGTATGGTATGATGGGGTTACATGATAACCAGCACTCCGTGAGAACCAGAACGTCACATTAAAGGCCTTCTAGCGAGAAAGACAGAAAAATCTTCAAAATTCCGGGATATGCTTCTTATGTTTTGAGTAATGACGGACAGACATTCTGTAGGGCTTGGGATAAGTTTTGTGAAATTTTCAGCTTCGCAGGTGAGTAATTTTGAAACAGATATTTCATCAATGTCGGTAGCTATATCAATCATTTTTGTATAATATATATTTGCTTGGGACCAGTTATGTAGTGACAGATGAACAAATAATAATAATAATAATAATAATAATAAGTCTTTATTATGCCAAAATTACAATGATAACATTTAAATATAACACTAGACCCCACACTAGGATGCCCTGTGTCGTGGGATCTAGTCTCTTAACAATCCAAGAGGCCTAGGCAGTATTAGAAACATACATAATATTTGATTTAACATAATAGTGTGTGTGTGTGTGTGTGTGTGTGTGTGTGTGTGTGTGTGTGTGTGTGTGTTTGGTTTGTAAATGGGGTTTATATAACTATGGTATGCGTGTATTGTTAAAAGTGTAAATGTGTCTTAAGTGCTATTTCGGTATTTTTAGTAATTCTTCAGTGCTTGTGTAATCCAAACTTATTAGCCATGAAAAAATCTTGTTTTTGCAAGTTTTTTTTCGTAGTTTTGCTATTTTTAGAGTTCTTTCTAGCTTATTGTAGATATAGGGTCCCATAAATAGGAATGACTTCTGGCCAATAGATTTATAACATCTAATTGTGTCCCACCGAGGCAGCCGATTAGAACGTAATGGTATATTACATGTAAAGAGGCTAGTCCTGTGGAAACGCATAGCAACAGACATGACATACAACTGCCTCACTCTAAGTACTTGAGACTCCTGGTACAGAAGGTCAGTTGAATATTTATACGGAAGTTGAAGTGCACATTTCAAGAGAACCCGCTGTGCTCTTTCCACTTTAAGTAGATTAGTCTTTGCAGCCGCCCCCCAGGAAACAATACAGTACCCCAAAACCGACTGGCACAAAGCCAGATATATAATTTTAATTAATTTGTACGTTGCTAATTTAGCCAGACGTTTGAATACGTATGAGAGTTTTCTAATCCTAATTCGTAATGACTCGATATGCTTAGTCCACATCAGATGATTCTCAAGGTAGACACCTAAATATTTGATAGCGTTTGTGTTTTTGATCACTGGACAGTCACATTTATTGGGATCAGAACAGGAGTGAAGTTTTACAATAAGTGGCACCCTGGGACTGGTTCGTTTAGATACACTAAAGCAAACGGCATTAGTTTTCTCGATGTTAAGGTACAGAAGATTTCTTTTCAACCAATCGACGACAATTTTAAGACCATATTCTGCCTTCTCATGAACGTTAGGCCAAGAGTCTGCGTGGAAAACGATAGCAGTATCATCCGCATATGTGAAAATTTTTGCTGCCGGTAGTGTCAATGAGCACAGGGCATTGATATATATGATGAAGAGTGTAGGGCCAAGAACACTACCCTGTGGTACGCCAAAGTTCACTGAAGCGACATCACTGCAGTGGCCCCCCACGGTCACCCTCTGTTTTCTACTGCTCAGGTAGGAACTGAACCATTCCAGAGGGCCACCGCGGATTCCAACAAGTGACATTTTTTCGAGTAGTATTTTTCTGGACACTGTATCGAACGCCCTAGCGAGATCGAGGAAGACACCAATACAGGGTTTACCATTATCTAAAAGATATGTAATGTGGTCAACTAAATTTGTTACGGCATCCTCCGTCGATCTCGCAGATCTAAAACCGTATTGACTATCCGCTATGAGTTTATATTTTTCAAGAAAGGCTATAAGTCTCCTGTTGACAACTCTTTCCAATATTTTGGACAGAGTGGTCAACAGAGAGATGGGCCTATAGTTAGCTGGATTTGTTTTTTCACCGTTTTTATGAATCGGACACACATTGGCAACCTTCATACTATCGGGTACGCAGTTTGTAGTAAGACTAAGGTTACATAAGAACGAAATAGGCTTAGCTAATGAGTTGCTTGCGTTTTTTATAATAATACTACTAAGTCCATCTGTACCAGTTGCATGTGATGATTTTAAATTTTTAATTATATCAGATATTTCAAGCTCATCTGTTGGTTTAAAGAAAAAAGAATGAGAAATAGTAGTTTTGTTTTTCATCATATTAGAGTAGTTAGCGGCTAAAAAGTCTTCACTAGTATTCATGTCATTAAGAGTCTTAGTTGCTAGATTTTCTCCAACTGTAGAGAAATACGTATTAAAAGTTTTAAATTTATTTACAGCATCGTCACTATCAGAAATAAAATTTGTTTGTTCCGGCGAATGTGACAGGTTACAGATTTTTTTAATTTCAGACCACATTTTTTTTGAATTGTCTCCCGCACTACTCAAACGTTTACGTTCATATTCAATTTTAGCGTTATATATTATATTATTGCAATAATTTCTGTATTTTTTATATTCAAGTTGAATTACCGGATTGTCTCGATTTACTTTTTTCTTAGATTTAATATGTAATGTGTCCCTACGCCTTATGCATTTTAACAAACCTAGCGTTATCCACGGTTTTTTAATTACTTTAGAACAACTAAGGGTAACATTAGTAGTGTGCATTGTGACCAAATTTTGTAGTATTTTTGTAAAGTAATCAACAGCCAGAGATATGTCCGTATAAGTATACAGAGTATTCCAATTTAAGCGTGCTAGATCGACTGCTAAGGCATTATGATTTGTTTTGGTTAATTGTCTAAGAACAGGGGACTTTCTTTGTTCTTTGTTTATGCTAAGTAACACAGTATCATGATCAGTAATACCTGTGTCGCACACTAAAACCGATGTATCAAAGCTCGATTTAATTAATACATGGTCAAGGCAATTGTTCCCTCTAGTAGGAAAACAATGGCCTGGATAGTATCCATAGTGGCTGGTCAGTTCTAAATAATCGGTAGAACGTGAATCGGTAAACCCTTCTTTTATGTCTAGATTTATATCACCCAAAATAGCGCAGGTTCTTGCTTTACACATAGTAATAGTATTACTAAGCGAGTCACAAAAATTTGAGATACTTGTAAATGATGGAGGTCTATATAGAGCTAAGATTGAGACTTCATTGCCAATATTGATTAGTAAGCAATTTGAATCCTTGAAAGGTGGCTCAGAAATATGAACCTGTAGATATGATCTAACAAACACGACAATGCCATCGTTTTGGTTAATGTGATTTTTTGTACAATAATACGTATACTTATCAAGACTACAGCAGGATGACGAGTCATTTAACCAACACTCGGTAAGTATAATAATATCTGGTAAGAATGACAGCCGGTTCAAGAGCACCGTAAAGTCATCAAAATTTTTATTTATGCTACGTATATTCTGCACGATAACTGAGTACTGATTCAATGTGTCACCAACATAATGTTTACATATATCAATTGAATCAATTTTATTAGAGGTTATAATGTTCGTCTTATCGATTTCATCAGCAAATTGAACTAAATTAGCCATTGAAAGGTGTAAATAGAATATAATATTCCGTAAAAATTTGTGTAGGGATATTGAATATAGTACATAAATATGTATAATATTTATAACGAAAAAATCTGAGGTATGTAAACATGTTATGTATGGATGATTTAGAATGTATGTAAATGTCAGGTAGTATAAGGAAATATACTGTAAAGGTAAGAGTTAGGTTTGTGTATATATTTTGTGTTTTATATGAGATAGATATGAAAGAGTTCATTGCACAGTTGATGGGACTGATGGCATATATGTAATATATAAATACCTGTATGCATGCATGTAAAAATAAGGTATTACATACTTTACGTGAAATACAGGGATTATTTATATATATAGTAATAGTACAAACATGGACTATAAAGTATGAGTGTGAAGCGTGTGAGATTATTTTTAATGTAATAGTGTAAATTAAGGTATAGTAATTACCATCTATCATAGGAAATATATATCCTAAATAATGTGTATGTATATAGTGTATGAGTCTATGGATTCTGATAATAAATGTTAATGACTGTAATTTATTGTTAAATAATGATACTCTAATTATTGTGTGAGCTGAAGAAGTTCCCCAGGTGAGATGTATTGTGTAGTAGGTGAAAGTTGTGTAGTGTACAAGTGTAAATACGGAAAAAAGTATGAGTGTATCGTTTGCACCAGAGGTGCAATTAGACAAATTTACATTCTGAATGTCTGTGATAAGTAGGTACACAATATTAAATGTGACATAGTAGGTAAGTAATCCTTCAATAACAGAAAATCGTATAAAATCAGTCTGATACAGTGTTGCAATGACATCAAGACAACACAATAACAATACCATAGAAAGCAAGGACTGATTTTGGTACAATACTACAATACATGAGTAACTGATAAACTCTTGTGAGCCATTAGATGCTAGCCATAATAGTCACTTCTTATTAATTTCCATGTCAGAGGCCTTGTTGAGCTTAAGTAGTTGAAAGGAGCTTTCATTTTTAATAAGACAAGCGGGTGCACCTTGTTTCTTACGAAGGAATATCCTGCCGTTAGTCACCCAGCAATACTGGTAATCTTCAATTTTCGCGAAATCACGAGCCAAGAAAAGTAGTCTTTTAGTTTTTGGCGTAAGATTTTCCGATATGTAAACTGTATTCGAAGGCCCTTGTAAGCCTAGATGAGCTGTATTAAGCTGGTTACTTTTATGTAGTAAATTAAAGTTCTTTGCAGCCTTGAGGACCTTCTCCTTACACAGGGTGTTAGTCAGTTCAGCTACGATTACACCTAAAGATGTGTTCTTCTTAGAAGGAAGTCTGAAGACGTCTTTGACGCAAGAAGGAGTTAACTCCACTTTCAGTTTGTTCATAATAATATTTATCATTTGAAATAGGCTTTCTTTGGTTTCTCCTTGCGTTTTTGGCAACCCTCTAATTTCTATGTTTGTTTTTTTGCTATTACGTTCCAGTGTATCAATCTTCTCCTCCAGAATGCAAAGAGTTGCCGAATAGTTCTTACGTTCGCCTTCCAGTCTGTCTATTTTTTTTTCCATGTCATAGATCCGGTTAGTGAGTATATCCAAATTTTTAGTTAAATCAGTGTATATCCCATGCAAATCAGTGTTTTGAGATTTAATATCGCAAATATATTTCTCTATAGTGCAGTACTGCTTTTTTATTTCTTGAAAGCTATTCTCCATTGTGTCTATTCGTGTATTTTGTTGAGCGATTAATACAGTCAACAACTCATTCAGGTCCGCAGTATTGTTCGATCGTGGCCCAGTAATGACGTCGCATTCAACGCGCGCGCGTTTGTTAATGCTTCGTGATGAGATATGAATCAGATTCGGTTCCAAGCTTCGCGTAGGTAGATCATTTTCGGAAACTGATAAGCCTTTGGGTGGTGTTCTTAATGTATTCATATTGATACAATGATAGAAAACAAACCGCTGAGCGCACGCAACAAGATGACTTATAAAGTTGTTTCTTATTAATCACTCGTCTTGTGTTACAAGTTACGCGCAGTGTCAGGTTCTCATATATAAGTACTATAAGTATGCAAAGCACACAATATGCAGGCGATTCAATCAACGTATCGGTCGGCGGGCAGATAGACGAGGATAAAATGTATGTACCTGTCTCATTAATGCAGCGGGTGTGGAGGGCGCCCCGCTGTGGTCTTGTCCCTGTTGTCGCTACGATGAGTAACTTCGATGGATTGAATACTTCCGCGATTAGGTCGATATTATCTTGTTATTTAATATCAACGTAAATATTCAGATGTTCAACACTTGTACACACGTCTACACTCGGCCAGGCCTCGGAGAAAAGAGGATGCATAAAGGTGTTTACAATCATAATTTTAATAAGTCTGGGATAATGATAGCTAAGTATATAGGTAAGCTGGTCGATAAGGTACTGAAAAATATTTCATATAGAATTTCTGCGTTTATTAATTTTAATTTTAAAGAATAAATCTATTAACTTCGCCATTTTTAGTATGTATAAGACTATATAATTATGTGATATAGAAATTGGTGTAAGCAATTGTATAAATGTATTTAAGTGGCTTGAAAAGAGTGTAATTGTATAGTAAATTACATTATTATCTAAATAAAATGAAAAATATCTTATACTATTAGAATGCATGATTAAATACAATAATGAAAAAGTTACATAAAGCGGAATAATATAGTCATTTCTGCATAGATTTTTCTTTGAGTTTTGTAAGATCGTGTTCCTGATCTATTTGAGAAAGTGGCATTCCTTCTTTCTTACGTAAGTAAATTTTTCCATAAGAGGTCCAGCAATAATTATATTTATGAGTACGTGCAAAATCACGGGCAAGGAAAAATAGTCGTTTTCCTTTTGGTGTTAAGCAGTCCGATATGAAGATAGGTTTTTGTGGGCTGTCAATGCCGAGCAGACTAGTGTTTAATTTCTCTATTTTTTTTTCCAACTGTGAGTCTTTTAAGGGAATGCAAAAGATTTTTCTTTGTAAGAACAGATGTGAATTCAATAATAACCGGTTTTAGAATATTTGGTTTCGTGAACGGACGATATATGTCTTTTATATCTGAGGTTTCTATTTGTAAATTTAGGGCGGTGCCAATTTTTTTCACAGCGCTACAGTGTTTCGTCTCATTTTTTAAGCTGGGAACATTTCTTATCTCCACTTTAGCTAAACAAGATTGTCCCTCAAGGCTTTCAATTTTGTTTTCCAGCGTATGCAAGGTGTTCTTTACGCTCATGCTTAAGACTTTCTAATTCTTTTAATAACAAAGATATATGAAAGTTAGAAGAAAAAGCAAATAATATTTTTTTTATGAATTTTTAACTCTGCTTACTAACTACTTATATAATTTTAGAGTCTCTCATGAATAATTAATAGATTGTCTTATTGAGACACTCCAAAACCATTTTTCTGTACTTAGGCATAGTGTCACCAAAAATATCCAGGTTTAACGAGCTAGCGAGTTCGTTGTATAGCTTGTTCATTCTAGTCATTGGTGAGTTAAGCCCTAGATTAGTCTTATATCTGCGTATATTGAACAACTTGAAGACACTTGGGCGTGGCAGCCTACTTGGAGCTGAGATATGGATCTTAGACAATAATTCAGGACAATCAATGTTGTTATTTAAGATATTATAAAGGAATGATAGATCAAGGAGCTTACGCCTATGATTTAGCAAAACTACATTGAAGTATTTCAGACGGGCATTGTATGAATGTAGGGATCTCTGTAGTTTTGTTTTGTACGTAAGATGGATAAGGAACCGCCTTTGAACGCGCTCGAGACGGCTTCTGTGAACTTGGTAATGTGGTGACCAAACTTGAGAGCAATACTCTAATATACTACGGACTAGTGAATTAAATAAAATAATCTTAGATTTTGAAAATTTAAATCTTTGGGTATTTCTGACTATGAATCCACACATTTTGGACGCATTTAGTATTATTTTAGCTATGTGCGCATTAAATGTTAGTTTGTTGTCCACTAGAACGCCCAAATCACGCACGCATTCAACTTGTTTAAGTGGCTGGTTATTTATATTGTATGATGCTTGAATCTTTATTTTGTTTCTGCTAAAGGATAAGTAACTACATTTAATAGCATTTTGTTTTGATCACACAATTCGACGAAGCGATTAATATCATGCTGAACAAGAATAAATTCATCCCTGCTTTTGATAAGGTTTAAAATTTTAAGGTCATCGGCAAATAGATAAGCGGTTGTATGATGAAAACATTTCGAAATAGAATTGATAAGAGTTAGGAACAGAAGAGGCCCCAGATTTGATCCCTGTGGGACGCCTGAAGTGACAGCAAATTCATGGGATTGAGCGCCATTCACTACTACGTAAGATCTACGATTGCTTATGTGATTTTACGATTGATTTTTTAAAGCGCATCCTAGTTCGGTGTTTTTCTTTAAGGCTCCTAATTAACCCTTTTGAATACCATACCGGGTACTTACTGTTTTTTGGCTTTATCATTGGTACGGATGTATTTATTATAGTTTGCAATATATCATAAAACTGTGTTACCATCCCATCAACATTATTACAAGTTGAAAATGAATCTCTCCAGTCAACTTTGCCTAACTCCTTCTTAATTGTGTCATAGTCCGCTTTATAAAAAATATGACGCGTTAGTTGACATGGACTAAGATTGGCGTCTGAGTTGATGGTGAGCTCGAATTCAAGTGGCGGGTGATAACTGTCCACATGGGTCTGGATGTCGTCTGTTTGAATGACCGGTATATTTGATTTAGATGAAAGAACTAAGTCGAGTATTTTTAATTGATAGTTTTTTACGATGTTATGTTGTTTTAGGTCGTTTATAGCCATAAACTCAGACATGAGGTGATAAAATGGACAAGTAGAGCTTCGTAAATCAGTATTTTGTCATTACCATTAATTATCCACGTCAGTTTAGGAAAATTGAAATCACCCAAAACTAAAGTGTGGTCGTAATTCTAGAGGTTGGCGCTGGCTGTGTCCACAAACTGCTTAAAATATTCTAATTGGATAGGTGGTGGTATATAGATGATGCAGATGCAAAATTTGACTATGATATTACCTTTTTTCAGATTATTCACCACCCATAGATCTTCTTACCATTATTTTCAAAATCTTCTAGCCTGTGTTGAATTTTTTGTTAACTGCAATCATTACACCACCACCTGTCTTCTTAGATTGATGACCCGCCATGTTGCGATCCCGCCTGTACGCGGTATATCGATTATCAAACAGTTCTGAGTCCATTACATTACATTGAAGCCAAGTTTCGGTGACAAATATTATGTCGTAGTTATTAAGAGATACATTATTATAAAAAGTATCAGTCTTGGTGTTCAAGCCTCTACAATTTTGATAGTAACAATTTAAGTGTGCGAATTTTACTTAGGCACTAGTAAGGTATTGAGTTCTTGATAGAAAAGCTGAAATTAATTTACTTTTAGGTGATGTTATTTATTGTGACAAAATATTTAATTATGATTGCTTGTACAGATTTAGCCTTTCTAACGAATACGCGAACTCCTCTTACCCAAACGAATTTGTAATTTGCCTCTTTAGCCTTCAGTCTTGCTGCCTTGTGAAGTTCTCTGTTGCGCGGAGAAAGGTGTTCCATTACATAAACTGCTCTTTTATCTCCACCAATGCCCAGATGAGTAGTGTTTAATTTGTCTGAAGAGTTCTGTTGAATTTAATTACTGCAGCCAATAATTCGTCACGAACCAAGGGGCTGCGCAGTTTAATTATTATAGATCTCGGCCTCGGCGATGATAAGTTAGTTTTGGCTACTCTTGTACACATATGCACATCACCAGCATCCAGATTAAATTTTACTGTTTTGGCAAGTTGTGTTGTCAATGTGAGTAGGTTTTCTGCCTTGTGTTCGGGCACACATTGTAGTTCTATATTAGTGGCTCGACTATGTTGTTCGATTTCTGCTAAACAATGGGCTAACTCCTTGTTGGCAGCGCTCAATTCGGTCATTTCTTTTTGGAGACGCGTGGTCAGATCAAACTTCTTATTCATTTCAGATCTTATGGCTTCTATATTGCATTGTCACGCGATATACATAAATATACGTGTAACATTTCAGCTCAATGGGAAACCGGGAAGTATGTCAAATTTAAATTGCAAGATTTGAACGGGACAAGTCAAATAATAATAATAATAAACTTTTATTTGTTATTGTCCATTAAATTTTGTTAGTTATAAATATCTTAATAACTTAATGTTAGAAAAAACATATAAACAATAATGAAAGAAATAAATTACATTTATGTCGCACCATTTTTTACAAAGGCACTTCATGTGGCCACAGATCACACAATCCTAGAACTGTCTGAGCAGGACCCGCATGAACGCCTTCATGATAGGCGCGTCATACTTATTTACAATGGCTTGCAGGATAGTTTTAGGGCCACAAATAAAGGCGTTGCCACGTTAACAGCCAATTTTACCCTCCCTCCGTATTAGATGTTTCAATCAAAACTGCAACGCTTATTTTTTCTACGACTGTGTGTATTGGAGATTATATGAACTCACATCCATATGATGTACACGCACAATAAATATCAGATACTTGGCTTAATCCAGAACAAGTGTGACTTCCATGTTAGTGTTTACGCTCCTAGCGAGGCTCTCTTCGTTGCGTTTGACTTTCTTTCGAAAAAACTCTAAAGTCTGCTTTAGAGAACACAAAATTTCTTTTTTTGTTTAAGAAACATATAAACGTCTTTCCAATTAGTTTTTTTTTATTCTACAACAAACAAGCATACGGCCTACCTGATGGTAAGGTGGGATGGGTACCTGATGGAAGGTAACTTTTAGTGGCATTGAAAGTGTAAATACTTGTACAACTCTCTAATTCTGTATGAACTAATGTAGGTGTTATCTTTACCATAATTATGAAATAGAACTGTGTGTTGTACTATCCATTCTCAACCAAAAACTAAATGTGTTTCAGGTATACGACGTTCTTCGAAAAAAGCAGCCTAACTTCGCTGACTGTATATTACCGGTAGAAGGTAACGTCAGCGACCTAGCACTTGGTCTCAGCGAGGCTGACTGGAAGCTCCTCACTGGGGAGGTAAAATTAATCTTCGGATTGAAAAACCAGAAAACTTCCAGGAATTACCCCTTGGGTTTATAAAATTAGAATGTTTAGTCCATTATTAGGCCTGTCCATGGACGTAGGATTTTTTCACTACGTCTCTGGGCCTGTCGCTATATATAGATTTTAGTGATGGGCTATATAGAACAAGCTTAAGAAAATAAAAAATGTAATTGAGATGGGAAGCTTAGACAGAAACTAAGTAAAGTTTAAGATAAAACTAGCTGTGATAGTAGATTATATGAAAGAGAATCGTATTGCGTAGGGATATGCAATGTAGAAAGATAAAAATACAAATTATTTGCGAATAAGAAAAAAGAGATTTTTTGTACTAGTGGGAATCGAACCCGCGTCTTTTCCAATCCGGGTAAGTGCTCTAAGCCACTGAGCTATAGTACAGGTCTTTCGACCATCCCAATCTCCTTATCACATTTGTCTTTACAACCAACGCCATCTATCGGAAGCATTTACATGCATTAAACCGATATAGTAAGTTTAATTTTGCAATTAAAATTCATACTATTTGATGGCACGATTTTTTAAACATTTTTGATCTATATTTTTTAGCATTCCACGCCATCTATCGGAAGCGTTGGTCGTAAAGACAAATGTGATAAGGAGATTGGGATGGTCGAAAGACCTGTACTATAGCTCAGTGGCTTAGAGCACTTCCCCGGATTGGAAAAGACGCGGGTTCGATTCCCGCTAGTACAAAAAATCTCTTTTTCCTTATTCGCAAATAATTTGTACTTTAAAAAGTGGTGGAGCATGACAAATGCTAAAAAATATACATCAAAAAGATAAAAATAAATAAATTTCACGGACATTTTCACACAAAGTCCTCGGGCTTCGTAGCACACTCGGTAGTGTTACTGACGTCCAGGCACGAGGTCCTGGGTTCAATTCCCACTCAGGACAACTATTTGTATGGTGAATACAGATATTTGTACTGCGTCTGGGAGTTTTCTATCTATTAAAGTAATATATGTAATATATCCGTAATCTGGTACCCATAGTACAAGCTTAGTTTAAACTTAGTTTGGGACCAGAACGACAGAGACGTTGTGTGAAATGATGAAAAAACAAAACTCTTTTATTTTGCTCTCGTACTTGAGAAGGTCATTGAGACTGTCGGAAATTATGTTCCAGGAGCAAAATATGTCTTTAAAACCGACAACAAAGTTTGGTTATATTTTTCGCCCTTCTAAACGACTTTACGTTCTCAAGTCTCAAAAATAGCGTAGCACATCCAAAATATCTCAAACTACGTGTTTAGTGTCTTACTTTGGAAGTTCCAAGTACTATAATTGTGGTTATCTAACAGGTTAACATAATATTCCACGCCGCTGCAACAATTCGATTTGACGAGCCTCTCCGCGAAGCGATTCTGACTAACGTTAGAGGTACCTGAGAAGTACTGCAACTCGCCAAAGAATGTAAACAATTATTGTGAGTAAAAGTATTATTATATACATGTTTATGTTTTAAAACTCTAAAAAATATGAAGTGTATTTACGTCCTTAGGAAGTTGCGGAAATATAATTTAACATTAAGCGGCGATAGCCTTGTGGTAAAACCAAAGACTGCAAAGACAATGGTATAAAGTTTGTTCCCCAGTCCAAAGTCAGGGCACACAACTCTGAAGGTTCTGACTTTTACAAAATATAGGTCAAAAAAATAATCAAAAAATGTTTGAGATCACTAGTAAAAATTGCTGTATTTTTTTAATTTCACCCTATAAAAAGAAAGTGCTTACGTGTTATCTTTTTTAAAAAGAAAATAATTTTATTGAAGCTAAAATATTTACTATTTTTAATTGTTTTACAAATAAAAATTTGATTTGAACATTTTAATGCAATTGAGACTAAGAAATAAATGAAAAGAAACGACGAAATAAGAAACATTATTAAGAATTTTTTTTGAAGTTATACTTCTTTTGGCGCGTTAGAGTAAAATGATGAAAGTAAATTTTTACGATGCGAGCCCACACCGTCATGAAAAACCAACACCCTGAAGTTAGCTATAGTCAACATTTTAGTTTTTTAACTAGATAATGCGTTATAATAAAACTTTCAATGCATTAAATACCTTTTTTTATTGTTAGTGATGTTTTTTCTACAAACGTTGAATAAGGTTATTACGTTGAATAACGTTATTCAGGATTTCTTGCGGTCCCATTCTTTAATAGTAGCTTCCCTGTCCCATTCATTAATAGCAGCTTCCCTGATCTCTGGCTGACGGTTTCAAATAGCTCGCTTTAGAGCATCCCAAGCGAGCTCAATCGGGTTCAAGTCAGACCTGCCGGTTCAGGTCAGTCTAAGCTGGCTCAGTCTATGTTGGGATCACGGAGAGCAGCATTGACTCGTTGAGCTCGATGTGCGGGTACATTATCATCAACCAATACGAATTGTTGACCATGATTTATTCTATGCTCTATTCGATGGGCCGCGTGGGGCCGGCTTTAGAATTGTCCCACCCCTTCTCCACCCATGGGAGTTGTAAGAGCCGACTGTGGGAATACTGCGGGAGTGGGCAGCAGCACTCCTTCGAGTATTAACAGCATCCACTGCGATCGCCAACCCGCCTGCCAAGCGTGGCGATTACCGCACTATCCCCCATATGAGCGAAACAGCACAGGACCGCTCGTTGTGGCGTTCTCTTAGGAAGGCCTTTGTCCAGCAGTGGACGTCGAAAGGCTGATGGATGGATGGATGGATGGATTTATTCTAAATGGTCTGACGACTCATCCACGGTCTCTAAGGTTAACTTTCCTTCCACCTTACTTTCCACAGCATCCATTCTTGCTTCTAAGCTATTTATACGCACTTCATTTGCTTACAAGGATTGTTTTAAGTCGGCCATATCTTGGCGAAATTCCTGAAGTTCCTGCAGCACTGTACGTATGTCCTCTCGCAGGTCCCCCCTAAATAGACGAAGTTCTCGACTAGCTAAATCTGCAATCAGACCTGCGGAAGCGTTTACAGGCGAGCAGCTCAAATGGCTTGTGTCCATTAACTCGGCAGAGCGGTTTACCATGGCATGAGCAATGTCTGCCCTAGTACGCACGGGGGTATCTGGTTTGTTATCCCTAACGACGTGCCTCAGACATTCTGGACAACGCCAGTTTGGTGGAACAGACCCTGTCAGGGGCAAGAACACGCAACCTCGATGATAAGGTAAACAGCATTGATTACATTTAGCAGCCTCCGCCAATGCTAAAAATTTTGCACAACCACCGCATTTCATAGACGCCATATTCACGTAATTATCAATTTATCGAAAATGATTTAAAAACTCGTGAGCGGTCAATAGATGGCGCTGTTAATAATAATTATATAATGTAGTATTTAAAGTTTTAGTATATTCACACCATAAAAATAGTCAATAGGTAGTGTTGCAGTATACATACTATAGTGTTATAGTGCACCTCTGCACGTCCAGGAGGACTCTCACCACAATTTGCATAACATTTGCTTAAAAACTTTTAATTATTTTTGTAATAACCTACCGGTATGTAAGATTGTTAAATAATTTTAAGCTATAGTAACCAAAATCGTTTATTCACTACACTAAAACGATTTATAATGTTTGATATTGTTTGTTGCACTGCTTATATGACCTTTTAAATAAATTAATCACTATAAAAAGTATGTTTTTGATTTTTAATCGTCTAAGCAATCGCAATAAGCTTTAACTACTTTGACATCCGTGACGTTCCCTCTGAAGAAGAGTTCAGAGGTGCTCGCCAGGATCTCCTTGCCAATTCAGCCAGCTTGTAATCCAGCCTGGTGTAAGCAATTTCTGATAGTCTAAGTGCTTACTTCTAGTCCAGTGGTAGCCCGCAACTCAGCTCTTATTTTAGTGGCATTGATTATTAGGTTTAGGGCAGTCAGCAGCTTGTTGTATCGTTTCTGGGCAGCAGTAAGAACTGTTGGGCGACCAATGCGAGGTTGATCAGCAAAGTTACCCATGCCGCGATACCTACGCAACGTGTTCACGACACAGGATTGGGATACGGCAACTCGGCGAGCTATTTCTCTCATAGAATATCCTTCTTCCCCCAAAGTAACAATTTCTGCTAGTAAAGCTTCAGGCAATCAATTCGGCATCTTTCCAAATCAACTATATACAAGAAAAATTGAAAAGATACTTTGGAAAATCCAAAAGTGCACGCCTCATAATCTTCATTTTTCACAATACAATTGATTATTTTGATCAGTAACTAATAATGTATAGGTCTTACTAAGTAGTTTTCAATAAATCACATAAATAGCGCTAATTTCAAAAAATACTAATGAGGTTCTCGTGTCTTATACGCCATCTAGCGCTAATTTTAAGAATAGAAGAAAATTTTAAGAAATAGATGAAGTGTCTATAGAAGTAGTTCTCACGAAATAAGGTATAGCGCTGGTTTTAGTGTACCACTGTGCCATCGAGTCGAGCGTAAATATTCACAATTTTTTTGTTTATTTAATAACAATTAAACCACATCAAATCAGACCGTGAAAAGTAATAGAGTTCTATTCGTAATTATAATCAAGTTGAAAAGAAAAAAAAAAGACTCGGTTAGTAAAGTATTTCGGTCGTTATCGTGTTAACATACATTATCCGAACATACCTACAACACACGGGCGTCCAAGACAGAACTGTTTTAAACAGTTTTTTAACTAGTTTAAATAACAAAAATGGCATAATAAATATCATGAGTGTTAAAAATGATAAATAGAGACATTTTAAGTTTGAAAAATCAGTTGTTCTGCATAAAACGAGAGTAGTATCCACCTCAACGCTTAGCTTATGAGGTGATTTCTGAATAAGCGTAATCAAACATTGGATTTCTTTTTATAGGGTAAAACAATTGTTTTTGACATGATTTTGATATTGTTTTTTGATCAAATATCACATTTTTAAATGAAGAATCATAGAAATAAAAAAAGTTTCACCATACTAACAGCAAAAATATTTTGTATTTTCAAAGTGATCTCAAATTTTTTTTGATGTGTGTATGTGAGTTTTTGTTTACAAATTATAACTGATTGGTGAATCAAAACATCTAGAGGGGAAACAATGAAAAATCACAGTTATAGTTTAGCCGGTGGTAGTGGCAAATATAAACATAAAATTTATTTGCAGAAAATACGTCCATATTTCAACAGCGTTCACCCACGCCACCAAAGAACGTATCAATAAGGAAGTCTCGGAGGAGTTTTATGCATCTCCAGTTCCTCCACATACTATTATAAGTTTTGCTGAAGAAGTTGAGAAGAAGAGACTCAACAGTATTACAATGGAGTAAGTGCTTTTTCTAACCTCATTTTATTTCACTATTGACTAGTTCATTATTTCATCAAAAATGTATTGAAACGCAAGTAATATTTTAGAGAATCGCGATCAAATTGCAAACAGTTGCAAAGTGCAGCTTTTGATGAAGACTATCTTCTTTTCCACTTCCTACCCTTTCCTTAAAGTCGAAAACTCGCGAGTGATGCCTATGGTTTTGAGGAAGTGTGCAAGCCTTGGAGAATACGGACACTTCCGATACTGCAAGAACTGGTGCTTACAGGATCTGATTTAGTGGCAACACTATTTCGATACAAGCGTTCACAGAAGCACACGGTTACGAATCCAGCTAAAAACCGGTTGCTAAAATTGACATCCGATTTTACGACTACATATCAGTCTGACCGTGCTACAAATTCAGAATCTGTTACAAATTCATCAGTATTTCAATACATTTTTTCTTTCAAACTCAGATCAAGAAAACCAGATGAAATAGTCGGGTGAGGCAAGCGGAGGATTAAAGGTACCTATCCTGACCATCTTTTCACTTCATTAGGTTTATCCAAAATCTTCTATTTCCATGTATTCTCTAAATACTGCGATAATATCAGTATATTACAGCAAGATTATTCACTTTTTGGTCGACATATTGAGGGACTGACAAAAACGAATGTATGTGTGTTCACACGGAGTTCTTGTGTGTCTTGTGTGAACGAACTATCTGTTTTTGCAGTATCCGTTAAAAACAGATCTAGCAAAACTAGATACCGTGTACACTTAGGGTTTGTGGGCACCATTTCCTTACCGATCTCAACTTTCTCTACTTCTCTAGGAAAATTACTGTTAATTTTCCCCGCAGCCTAATCGATGGGTGGCCAAATACATACACGTTCACGAAAGCAATAGCTGAAGAGCATGTGCGGATCACTGCTGAAAAGTAGGATCTACCAGTATGTGTTGTAAGACCTCCTATCGGTACGTCTATTTCCAATGATTTTTATCTTTTTTAAAAACAGAGTTTATAATAATGAACTTGTAAAGAATTGAATAAACTTAGAAGAGCAAAAACAATTATTATGTTTCGCAGTAATCCCGTCATACTGTGAACCAATGCCGAGTTGGTTGGACTACAGTATCCTTTTAGGTCCAAGTGGGGTGAGTTAATGGGTACTAAAATCAATAATTTGTGATATTATGTTTGTTAATATTTGTCTTTTTTTTACAAACCATATTCGTCCCAAAGCCGTAGTTACTCGATAGCACGGAGTACGGAAAAAGAGCGGAGGTGTTTTAAGGCAAAATCTCTTTAGAACGAAGCGTTGCTAAATGCGGGTGTGCGGGGGACGAGGTACAACGATAGCTCCACCCCTAGATCAAAATCCATCCAGCGGTAAAATGTATTTTACAACGTAATAGAGCAAATTTTTCATTAATTTTGTCTTTTCACCACTACGGCATTAGAAGCAAAACAGTTTGTTCCAGAACATTCTATATGCGTTAGGATGGCTGGACCACCACCGAAGGAATGTAACATAGTTCCAGTGGCCCCCCAATAAAGGCGGAGAGACGGCACACGGCGGGTTTCTTTAGTGGGTGAAGGCCCCACACTACCCTGTTCGTTGCCCCGAACGACGCGTTGTGCGGTTAGGAACATTTTTTCCCGCCTTAACAAAAAAAAAGGATGGCTGGACCACATCTATACTAATATTATAAAGAGGAAAGATTTGATTGTTGGTTTGCAATGAAAAGGCTCCGAAACTATTGGACCGAAATAAAAAATCTATAGTCTATAGGATTTACTCCCTCTCTGCTACTGTCATGGCTGTTATGTATAGTTTTAAAGTGCTAAATAAAACAAATATATGAATATATAGTATTTTATTGCTCTAACCGGCATAAATACAATAAATATTCAACATACATTACTTTTATCCCAAAATGTTTAAAAATAAATGTCTAGCTGTGCGAAGCCGGGACGGGACGCTAGTTGTTCATATATAGATAATCAGTATTAGGCCTAGACGCAAAGATCACAAGACCAACGAAGTGTTGGAGTGAAAGATCCTTATCAAGTATAAACCGCCGCGAGAGTAACAGAGATAGCGCAACAAAATGCCGTATGTCAATGTTTATCAAGATCAGTGGAGTCTTATGCACCTGTAATATAGGCGATAACTTTCCTATTAGATCTAGAAACTGCGTTATACTTTCGCTTCTCCTCTTTTGCGTTCGGATCTTGACACCTCCTGGCCTTATTTCAGGCCAAATAGGCGAACTGCTTCTGACGTGCAGCCTCCCTGCAGGTACTGTTAAACCAGGGACGGCTACGACCGCTGAAGGGCTTGAAGGGCATCTTGGTGCTTGGGATAAATGAATCCATCCCTATTAGAACAATTTTCGTCATGCAGTGCTTAAGTATTCATGCGTTTCTAATTTTATTTCTGTATAAACAGGGACTCTAAAATGATAACAAATAACCAATAACAAGAAAAAAAAAGCAATTTAATAAATAACTTGACTTTAATATACCTATTCGATACTGGGTTTGCTGGTACGACCTAAACTCTTTTATTATCAATTATTTTCGAATACTCACTGACAGATGACACGTCATTTTCCAATTATTATTTTTTCTAATTTCGTGTAACTAAGCAATAAATCTTTGAAATAATTAATATTTTAATAAAGAAATTAACCTAAATTGACTTATTTGTGCCGAAAATTCTTATAATATGCTTTTATAATATTAAAATGACGATATTGGTAAGTTGTGAATAGAAGGCAACTTTTCGACGACAGATGTCTCTTGGTAACAAAACAAGAAAATGTGTTTGAAAATGCATAGGTATATTTTTAAATTTAAACTATTTACACATAAAATGTTATGCTATTTTGTTTTAAGTTTGATCCTGTGCCATTTCTACAACCATCAACAGCGCACTTTATTGTTAAAAGAATTTAATACTTATTCAAACGTAAGATGCGTCTTTCGAGCCGCTTATATTTTCAAGTGTAATGGTTATTTTATTATTTCTAGATATATCGGCGCAAATTCAAATATCACACGAACACCTGCCGGTTACGTCACTTGTTTGTGTAATTTGTGATTCACTCCCCACTCACACCATCTTATAAAAAGCATCGACCGGTAGTCAGAGCGACATTCGGTCGTGAACAGTCAAGCTGTACGGACCTCTCGTGTTACTATAGTACTATAGTGTTATTTATTTGTTGAACTTATATTGTTGGTGAATTTGATTTTGTGTATTAACTAAATTACATATAAATTATATAAAATATACATTAATAATAAATAGACATAGATGATCAAGAAAGTGTTTTTACTAGAAATACCCCTCTTCCTACATCAGAAGAGGGGACGGACCAGCGCCAACAATCAAATCAAGGAAACTCAGCAACTATGGCACTTTTAACCAATACATTCAAAGACACCATGTGTGAAATGATGATGCAAATGTCTCGAGAGAATCGTGCTGCTCTTGCAGATATGATGAAAATGTTTCAAACTGAAGATAATAAACCTGTTCGCATTTCGGATGTTTATTTCCCTAGTTTTGACCCAGACAAAGGTACGGACGTTAAAGAATTGGTTGAGCTAATAACAAGAACACAACAAGAGTACAAATTGAAGGATCACGAAGTACGCCTTAAAGCTGCTGGTGTTCTAAAAGGAAGGGCACAAACCTGGGCGGATGATTGTTTACTCAGAACAACCACTTGGGCTGAAATGAGAGAAGATATGCTTCAAACTTTTGAGCCCGAATCAAGATATTTTTTGGAGATACTTAAATTTAGACGATACAATATTAACGATGCTGAAAATATTCCCGAATATATTTCTAATGTGTGGAGAATGTTCAAAAAGATCGTCAAAACAAATCCTACCGAACAAGACGCTGTTGAATTTGTTATCGGCAGCGTTATAGAAGACGATCTTCGAAGAGAAATTCTCAACGCAAAGTGTCAAACCGTCCCTGAGCTTATTGCGATTACCAAAACGATGCGCAAACGCAAATTTCCATTAAATCAAGAACGCTTACCTAACAAAAGGATAAAAATGGACAGTAATAAATCAGATCAAGGTATGACTTGTTTCGTATGTGGTAAACAAGGACATCGAGCTCGATGGTGTACTCAAAATACGATTACACGTTCTCGATCTGACCAACCTACGCCATCCACTTCCAGATTAGAGGAAACGCATAAAGCTAAAAATAAGAAGGAATGCACTTACTGTTCTATACCTGGGCACACGTATGAAACCTGTTATAAACGACTGAATGCTGAAAATAACGTTAATTTATGTCAAGTAAATAATGATACAAAATGTGTGATTGCTGTTGCTATTGGTGATAAGCATTTTCAAGCACTGTTTGATAGTGGAGCAGATTATTCACTGGTACGTGAATCAATAGCTCTGTCACTCCCTGGACCTAGAAATATCAAAACAACATATATGAAAGGAATTGGACCAGTACCAGTTATGTCCTTCAGCCAAGTGACACCTGTATGCAATATAAACGATATTTATCTTGAACTTGACCTTCACGTTGTTTTAGATCATGAGCTACCCATAGATATCCTAATTGGAAGAGACATTTTGAACATATCAGGCTTAAAGATAATACTTTCGCAAACTAGCATCGAAATGATAAGAGATGAGCAATCTAATAAACTTAAGAACATATGGCAATTAACTGTGAATTCTATAAATACAGATTTAAAAAGCAAGGAAGAACTAAATGCATTAATAGTCCTCCTAAATCAATACGAAGATTACTTCAAAGACAGTGTATCTGGATCTCGTATTACGACTGGTGAGCTAACTATTCGCTTAAAAAACCCTGATAAAATTGTGAATCGGTGACCATATAGATTAGCGCCAGTTGAACGTGAAAAAGTTAGAACAATTGTTCAAGAACTTCTAGTCAAAAATATTATAAGGGAGAGTAACTCACCATTTGCAAGCTCCATAATAATGGTTAAAAAGAAAAACGGAGAGGACAGGTTATGTGTGGATTACAGAGAACTTAATGCAAACACCGTTAGAGATCATTACCCATTACCATTAATTTCTGAACAGTTAGACCAGCTCGCTGAAGCTAAATTCTTTACTTGTCTTGACATGACTGCGGGTTTTCACCAAGTACCAATATCTGAAACATCTGTAGAGAAGACCGCTTTTGTCACCCCCGACGGGCAGTACGAATACCTAACAATGCTTTTTGGCTTAACTAATGCACCATCAGTGTACCAAAGAGCAATAAATAAAGCATTAGGTGATCTTCGAGGCAAGGTAGCACTAGTTTATATGGATGACGTGCTCATACCAAGCAAAACAATTAATGAAGGCATCAATAAACTGAATCAAGTTTTAGAAGCTCTAACAAAATGTGGATTTTCTATCAATATTAAAAAATGCACATTCCTGAAGACCTCTGTTGAATATCTGGGTTACATAGTGGCTAATGGAAAAATAAGACCTAGTTCATCTAAGGTTGATGCATTGGCGAGGTCCCCACCACCTACAAACGTGAAAGAACTGAGACAATTTAATGGTTTAGCGGGATATTTTCGCCGATTCATACCCAATTTTTCAACTATAATGATACCATTATATAACTTGACCAAAGCTGGGATAAAATGGAAGTGGACGAAGAATCATGAAGCTGTACGCGCAAAGATAATTAATTACTTAACATCAACCCCTTTACTTACAATATTTCAAGAAAACTATTTGATAGAACTTCATACGGATGCTAGCGCGATTGGATTTGAAGCTGTGTTAATTCAAATAATAAATAGGATTCGTCACGTCATAGGATATTTTAGTGCGAGAACTACACCTGCTGAATCCAAATATCATAGCTATGAACTGGAAACATTAGCTATAGTTCGGGCGATTAAACACTTTCGTCACTTTTTATATGGAAGAAAATTCACTGTCATGACAGACTGCAATGCAGTAAAAGCATCACGCTATAAACAAGAACTGTTACCTAGGATCCACAGATGGTGGGCTTTCTTACAGAATTTCGATTTTGAAGTGGAGTACAGGAAAGGTGAAAAATTGAAACATGCCGATTTCTTCAGCCGTTATCCGCTACAAATTGTCATGAACTTATCATCTAAAGATGACTGGCTGATTGTAGAACAACGACGCGATAGTGAGTTAAGCAAAATTATAAATGAAATCCAAAAACACCCGGAATATGTACTAAAAGAAAATGTTCTGCACTACAAAACCATATCAGACCATAGAATGACACTTACTAAAGTTATTCCGCAATCTTATTATTGGAGTCTTATTAATACTTACCACGAAGCATTGAAGCATATGGGATGGGAAAAGACATTAGCTAAGCTTAAAGAGAATTTTTGGTTTCCTAAAATGTCGTCAACAGTTAGATACTTTGTAGAACACTGTGTCATATGCAAGACGATGAAAGGATCATCTGGAGCTGCTCAAAGCCGTTTACATCCTATTGAAAAAATTCCGGAACCCTTTCACACCATTCATATCGACATTTCCGGAAAATTAAGTGGGAGCGCTTCCCAGAAGGAATATGTTTTCGTGGCAATTGATGCTTATACAAAGTTTGTTATATTACAGCACGCCAAAAACAAAAATCAAAACAGTGCATTAAAACATCTACAAGAAATAGTTTTTCTTTTTGGAGCACCAAGACGCATTATTGTGGATGGTGATGGTGCATTTGTGTCGCATTATAAAGCTTACTGTGACCAATACGGTATTGAACTACATCAATGTGCAGGATACACAAGCAGAGCCAACGGGCAGGTGGAAAGGGTCATGAGGATAATAAAGAATGGATTAACTATAATAAAGAATACACAGAAACAGCACTGGTCGAACTCATTGGGTGCCTTACAGCTAGCCATAAATACTACTTTTTCTAAAACCACCGGTCAAACCCCAATTGAACTACTAACTGGAAAAAAAGGTAGTGTTCCTCCGGAACTTCTTAACCTGATTGATGAAGGGAATGACTGCATAGACCCTATTATGTTGAGAAAAATGGTATTGCCAAGGATGACCGAACAGGCTGAGAAAGATAAATTGCGCTATGAAAAAAATAAAGCCAAAGTTAAAAGATTCGAAAAAGGCGAGTACGTTCTGCTTAAAGAACCTCCGAGGCTTGGTACTAAATTAAGCCCAAAATATGACGGCCCGTTTGAAATAAAGAGAGTATTACCTCACGATAGATATCAAATTCGCAGAATCAATGGTCGCGGTCGGGCAAGAAAAGTTTGTCATGAACAACTGAGAAGCTCTCCTAAATTTGGAATCCAAAGTAACACGGCCATATCGGCAATGTCTAAAGCAATTGAAGAGGATGAAACATTAAATGAGAATAACATGTGAAGGTTATTATTGTAGCGTGGCACTATTATTTTGAGACTTGTGATCAATACAATATAATATGAGATAACCAATATTAGCGCTGAGGCTATGAGGTTAATTTACTGCTTTAACTGACCAATATTAGCGCTGAGGCTATGAGGTTGATTTATTGCTTCATCTATAACCAATATTAGCACTGAGGCTATGAGGTTGATTTATTGCTTCATCTATAACCAATATTAGCGCTGAGGCTATGAGGTTGTTAAGATACTTTATCCAACCAATATTAGCGCTGAGGCTATGAGGTTGCTGTATTGCTTTTGATCTTTCACTGTGGCTAATCAAATTAGCACAGAGGCTTTATGGTTCACATCCTTGCTAATATGGCGCTTTTTATTTTGAAAATTTAATGAAGTTTATCTTGCAGATTACTTTGTGTCGACGCAGGGATGCGTCTTTCTCAGCATGGCCGCAAATTCAAATATCACACGAACACCTGCCGGTTACGTCACTTGTTTGTGTAATTTGTGATTCACTCCCCACTCACACCGTCTTATAAAAAGCATCGACCGGTAGTCAGAGCGACATTCGGTCGTGAACAGTCAAGCTGTACGGACCTCTCGTGTTACTATAGTACGAGTACTATAGTGTTATTTATTTGTTGAACTTATATTGTTGGTGAATTTGATTTTGTGTATTAACTAAATTACATATAAATTATATAAAATATACATTAATAATAAATAGACATGGATGATCAAGAAAGTGTTTTCACTAGAAATACCCCTCTTCCTACAGATATACACTGCGATAGGACTCGGCATTCTTCGGGTATTTTACGTTGATGTCGATGTTCATCTGTCTACGGCCCCTGTAGATTTAGTGAACAATGCCATCATTGCTTCTGTTTAGGACTCATCAGAGCGAAAGAAGAATGGGGAGAAAAACATTCCTGTATACACAGTATCGCAGAGGCGTTTTTTGCAATGGCGTGAGAGCATTTCATTGTATTAGTTATTGATATTATTTTTTATTAAGTGGATGAATACGTGATACGTACGATGAATATCTTGGATGTGGATTCAGTCGAGATGGAAGGTACACCACTGATGTTGAGAGAAGAATATATACGCGAAATAGAGGGAACGAAGCATTGGGACTACTTCTCGGCAGCCACCTTCTCAGCTACAAGGCACGTATCACAATACACAACGTAGTGCTTGTCCCAACATATTCGCCTACCTAGGCCAAATCGGTTATGTATTGAAGGAAGGTGGAGTCAAGAGTCTCCGAAACCGGAGAGCGTATATGAAGAGAATTATGAAAGTTGAGGAAGCAAGATATTTATTAATAAATAGAGCCTTTTGGCACTCTGTTCTCTCTGCCTTCCTTGCATGGGAAATAGCTTGATCATAAGTAAGTAAGTTATCGATATAACATTTATTACGATATAATCAGTATTTACATGTACTGCTAATCACGGACAAAGCTATAGGAATTGATACTGTGGTAAGAAGATAAATCAGTCAGAGCCCTTTACAATTCAAACATCAGCTGAAGGAGACGTGCCAAATGCCCATACATTCTTGGCCTGAAAAGGACATTAAATATATAAAACAAAAAGGTTTTTAAAGATAAATTACTACCCTATTGCCCTGTGTATTTCTTTTTACACTAAAAATTTGGGATAATGAAACAAAAGACATCTAAGATGGATATGATTTTGAAATTGAAATACCTCAAGATCGAAGATTTGATCAAAAATAACATCATACTTATAAATAATTCAATGTCTACTTGATAAATAAAATAATATCTATATATAAACAAATGATAAGGCTTACTATCACTAAATATATAACTTATATTCCTAAAATCACAATACAATATTCACGACACACAACAACAGTGATGAGTAAAATTACGTAACAGATATAAATTGTTTTGCCAATATTTTAAATCATAATTTCTACTCTTGATTAGAAATAATATCGGTTTTCACCAAATATATAACTTTCCTTACAAAATTATTTAAGAAATACCAAATTTTTTAATATTGTCAATTCAGCGTAGCAGTTAGTTGTGTCTTGGTTAAGTGCAAATTCAAAATAATAGTTTTTTAAACCATAATCTTTTTGTAAAGTTCTATCAAGAAAAGAAAACCACTGACGGATTTTATAAATTAGGAATTAGTTTAATTTTTTAATATTGAAAATATTATGTCCGCTACGGGCCCATAATGGCCCCATTTCCTTTTTCACAACTGAAATATAAAAAGACTGACTTGTGTTGTTAAGGCGTTAAAATAATGTGTCTAACTGCACACCCCGTCGTTCAGGGCATCGAACAGGGTAGTGTGGGAGCCTCACCTACTAAATAAATCTGGCGTCTGCTGTTTCTCCGCTTGTATTGACAAACCACAGGAACTGTGTGTACCAGCTTGCTTTTGAAAATAAAAATGGTTTATCACGCTTAAAATTGTGATTTTTTATTTTGAATGACCTGATCGAGAGACCACAACTAGGTGGAATCAGAAAAATGCTCCTGTTTGTTGCCAGCACATGCAAAATGAGTTGACCCTTTCTATAAGCATAATTATTTTTCTAGGTTGTCTAGGCGATAATATGCGATATAATTGTACAGATATATATATCCCTCAAGCAGTCTGGTACTGTGAAGTCATCGAAACTAAATACAATGCTCTGTACACGGTACTGTCTTGGTTTCTACACTACGTGCCAGCGTTCTTTGCGGATGTCAGCTGTGCTGTTCTGCGGAAACGGCCTAAACAATTTTCATCGTGAGTATCGTGGCATCGCCCAATACAATCGCATTGTTCTGAATGTAGAAGCGAGTCACTTCGCGGTAGTAGTTTTAAAAGAAGTTACTAATATAATATAGTTTTAAATATTACTTATAGTATGTCATAGGAAAGTAACAGATATTCGCATTCGCGAATGCAATATTGGGATATTTTGCTTATTATTTATTGTGCGATCATACAAAAACAACACAACCTTATATTTAGATATATTTTTAGCATTTGACATGCTTAGCACTATACATTAAACACAAAGTAAAAAAATGTGAAATCGAAAATAACAGTCGGATAGAACAGACGTTAAGTATGAATGTGTTATTGAAATTAGCAGTCAGGAGCAATTGTCACGATGGCTGAATTGGCAAAGCATCTGCACGGTATCCAGGAGATGCAGGTTCAAATCCTGCTCGTGACTGTTATTTTCGATTTCACATTTTTCACTTTGTGTTTAATGACACAACCTTATATTTAATTTGGCACAAATATAACTTATACTTAATCTAGATTAATAAACAAAATACTTTTTATGCAAGAAAATAGCAAAGCTTATCTATTATTAATCAATATAATATGATTTTTTTATATTGCCAACGCAACGGTGGCAATCGAGCAGACCTGATGGTAAATTTTGACTACTCTCATGGACTTTGGCAACACCAAGGGTACAACCAAGCCGCTGCCTACCGTGAGTAAAGCGTTGCTCTCAAACCCCTTTTAAAGAAGGACATGTCGTAGCGTTGCGGAAACACGGCAGTAGGAAGTTCGTTCCAGAGCCTACACGTGCGTGAAAGAAAATAGCGCTGGAAACGAACACTCTTGGACAATATAGTTTCAAGGTGGTGTGGATTAACCCTGGGATTGATAATTGGGATGTTGGTACCACCTCAAACTGTTCATCAGAGGCTGAAGAGTCGATAGAGCACACAGAGAAATCCAAAGCCTTTCGAGATCATCTTTCAGAGATGCGAGCAATACTCCATATGAGGACTGACTTGTGCCTTATATAGCACAAGTCGCTGCCTCTATGTGAAATACCACTTGGCCCTTTGTTTTTCGTCCTTACTTCTTGCTATCAAAGATTGCGAAAGAATTTTTAGTAGTGTAAATAGTAAATACAACCAAGACAAAATCCAGAAACAAAATCATTACTTCGACCTCCAACAGAATATTATTGCTAAAACAATATATCCAGGCCGAAGGAAATTGTACTTATTTTAAACTATCCAAACATGAAAAATAGCTCAAAATACGATTTAACAATAAGAAGTAGAAGAACTGCAACTTATTCAGTGATATGAGATAGATTTTAAGATGATGATGATTTCAACGAATTTATTGATGTTTAAATAAAACTTGTTTATCTGACATATTTTTATAAATGTTCATCAGCCTTTCGACGTCCATTGCTGAACATAGGCCTCCCCAAGAGAACGCCACAACGAGCGATCCTGTGCCGACCGCATCCTTTTTTTTTGTGTGCTCATTATGGGGGATAATGCCGTAATCGCCACGCTTGGCAGGTGGGTTGGCGATCGCAGTGGATGTTGTTAATACTCGAGGGAGTGCTGCTGCCCACTCTCCCGGTATCCCCTCAGTCGGCTCTTACGACTCCCGTGGGTAGAGAGGGGTGGGACAATTCTAAAGCCGGTCCCACGCGGCTTTAAAAGTTCGCCAGTTGAAAAATCTGCACGTCATAAGAGACAGATGATACGATACATTGTCTCAATTTTCATAGGTATATTCGTATAAGCCTCTCCCACTTCACAAGGTCACACTTCCTAAGGTACCATGGCTATGTAGCCAAGTTAAAGAAGCTATAGATGTCTATAGCTTCTTTAACTAAGGAAAAATGTTATCTTAAACAATTACCGGTCCGTGTGGTGACGGACTAACAATACAAGTCCTTTCCCACGGGTGTCGTATGAGGCGACTAAGGGAAGTAAGCAATTATCATCTATTGCATGACTGGTGGTAGGGCTGGGTAGCAAGTGGGAGTACTCACTTCGTATCGGGCCGAACGGGTTGGTACCACCATCTTCATCCGTGTGACCCGCCATGAAGCACATCGTTGCATTTTGGCTGTAGCAGGAGATAGCCGTTTATGCTTTCATTTCATATCTGTGAAATGAAATGGTGAGCAGCGGCTTGACAATGCTCTTGGTATAGTTGAGTCCATGAGTGATGGTTACCATTTACCATCAGATGGGCTGTGGCTTGTCTACCACTACATGACATAAAAAAAATCCGGAAAACGGTTGACCCTAAAGGCCATCCCTGCAACTTCCCGCTAATTTGATATTTAAGAGCTCAAAATTGCACTTATTAAGTTTTCGAGCTCAAAAGGCTGATAGAGATTTAATAAAACACTATTCGTTGAATTTTCAAATTGCAATAACTTTTGAATGAATGAACCGATTTTCTCGTAGTTTACGGCATTCAACGCAGCTTTTTGAGCTCTTTGAAGAATCTTAAAGATCAAACTGGTCAGACTGAAAATTTCATAGAAATTCTGAAAAAAAAAAAAATTTTTTTCGACTATGATATCTCAAGAAAAAAGATGTTAAGAGCTGATTCGTTTTTGGAATCGATCGGTAAAATCGTTTAAAACCAACCACCAATTCCAAAAAAACCACATATGAAAAAATCATTTTTGTAGTTTTTTTGAGATTTCTCAAGATCTACCAGTTCGAATCGGTCCTAATTGTTCATTAATAAAATCTAAATATTCAAAATCGAAGATTAGCCAAGTCCTGTCGAATGACGCCAACCCCGATGAAATCGGTCAAGCCGTTCAAAAGTTATGAGAAATTTTAATTAAGGCCACACACACACACACACACACACACATAGCTTCCTAGGACCTCAAAACATCTACATCCATTGAAAACTCGATTTTCGAAAAACGGAGTGAAACCAATAACTTCCAAACTTTTGAAAATGTTCAATTTTCTTAGCGGGAAGTTAAAAAATTATAGAAATAGAATTAATGGATTGAGTCATAGAAATCGTTGTCATTTGTTTTAGAGCCCGTTTCAATGTCATGCAATAAAGGCAATGAAATTCATACAACAGTTAATATTCACAATTTCTTCCAGCTTCGTCGATCTCTACAGAAAAATAGACAAACTAAGGAAAGTATACTTATATTTTGCGTGGAATGAATGGAATTTTCGCGATGATAATGTAAGGGCTATGCTTAAAAGGATGACTCCATCTGACCGAGCGATATTCAACTGTGACCTACAAGCTATTGACTTGACCGAATACGTCAGAATGCCCCAAGCATTGGAATACGAAAATATATTATAAAAGATGAATTAAAAAACTCTGATCTAGGACAGAAAAAGCAAAAAATATTTGAGGTCCTGCATTATGTGTATGTTATATTTTATGTATTTGTTATATTGTGGCTTTTCAGCATTTTCATTAGTTTTTTAAATACTTAAATGTATATTAATGGAATAAATCTAATTTAATGTGTTCTACGAGATTTTATTAGTTTTTTAAAGGGAAAGGCTTTAGAATTGTCCCATCCCTCTCTACCCATGGGAGTCGTAAGAGCCGACTGAGGGAATACCGGGGGAGTCGGCAGCACTCCATCGAGTATTAACAACATCCACTGCGATCGCCAACCCGCCTGCCAAGCGTAGCGATTACGGCACCGTCCCCCATTCTTGGGGAGGCCTATGTCCAGCAGTGGACGTTAAAAGGCTGATAGATGAAGAATTGCCGTGTGGGCCCAGCTTTAGTATTGTCCCACCCCTCTCCACCCATGGGAGTCGTACGAGCCGACTGAGGGAATGCCAGGGGAGTGGGCAGCAGCACTCCCTCTAATATTAACAACATCCACTGCGATCGCCAACCCGCCTGCTAAGCGTGGCGATTACGGCGCTATCCCCCATATGAGCGAAACACATGTTGTGGCGTTCTCTTGGGGAGGCCTATGTCCAGCAGTGGACTTCGAAAGGCTGATGGATGGATGGATGGAGATGAAGAATAATACATAGTGTTCGGTAACGCGCAATTGTTCGTACATTTATAACGTTTTTAAAGTCAACGCGCACTGAAGGTACTTGATACATTGTATGATATTTTGAGTTGTAGGTAGATATAAATATATTGCCTCGCCACAAGAGAAAAATTGGTCGCGAAGACGCTGACTCGCTTTAAGTATTATTGAAAATATACTTGCTTACTCGATCTTGAGTAATAAGCCACGTTTTGATTTGGAATAATCCAGTTGAATTATTAATCTTGATATCTAGAAATATATTGCGCATTTGTCTAGTATTTGACCGCGAGTGTAATAACTTTATTGTGATGGACGGACCTCGTGGCATGGTCAGTAGTGTAACCGACTTCCGTGCACGAGGTCGTGGGTTCGATTCCCACTCAGGACAATTATTTGTGTGATGAACACAGATATTTGTACTGCGTTTGGGTGTTTTCTATCTATTATATGTATGTGTTTACAAAAAAAAGTATTATAATTATGTATTATATCCATAATCTGGTACCCATAACACAAACGTTAAGCTTAGTTTGGGACCAGGGGAAGTTGTGTGAAAAATCCGTGAATATTTATTTATTCATGGTCACTGGTGTAGTGTTGTAAATTATTTGAAACGTTTGGATAGCAAAAAAAATCAAGTAAATGCGATAGATTTCGTAAACGTAGTTTTGGTTCATAATGAGTGTAACATTCATTTGTTTACAATTGATTTGTATGTTAACCAGTAATAAATAATCCATTTATTCATTGTCGTCAATGCATTTTTGACTAATCCCATCACTATTGTTTTTTCTTTGATCTTTAGGCGATCTCACATACATACAATATCTTTCTTCTACCAATTGTTAGCGTACTCTCCAGAATATATACCTCACACATAATATATATTATTATTGACTTTTCAGTATGAATTAGATATAATTTTGATATTGGCCACATTGTGCCGCGAGTTTGTTTAGAAAAAGATAAGGGATGACAGGGCTAGTAGTAGTAGAGTAGTTCCTGAGATTAGCACTTTTAAGCAAACAAACTAACTCTTCAGCTTTAATGGTAATATAGATAGGCAATAGAGTAAGAAATAGAATGGAAGTAGAATTATTTATATTAACTAAATATGATGCAATTAGGCATTATTTTTTGTTTTTTTATATATTTTTTTAGCTCTTGACAAACTGACATGCCTATTTCTATCGTTATTGCAGCACATTTTTTTTAAGTTTCAATGACATGGAGGAACTAAGTGATTGTAATCGTAGAAGCCTTACTAGGCAAAGTAGACCTAGAGGTAGAGTAAGGGAACTGATGTACGAATGGAACAGGGATTCCCGTGAGCTTGAGCAACAGCCGGGGAGAAGTTCTGTGTTTTTGAATGTACTGATGAGCTTGAGCGACAGTCTAGTAGAAACTCAATATTTGATGGTCAGATTCGTGCTGGGAGCTCGAGCAACGGCCCAATTCGACCCGTATATTTTCTGGTCAAACCTGTATCGGTGAGCTTGAGGAAAGGTCAGAATTGGACAGCAAATGTACTTATTTCCCTATGAGCGGTGAGCTTGAGCGATGTTCTAAGGACAGGGATTTTATGATGCGAACACTGCGTGATCGAGGCAATAGAGAAGATGAATTGAGACGGGTATCTTGGACTGGAAGAGAACGTATGACATCGTTCAAATTACGAGATGAAAGAATAAGTCGTAGTCGTAGTAGTAGCTATCTATGAATTCTGAACGGTAACGTGGACAAAAGTATGAAAATTTAATCTTAAATAATATGTTTACGCATTTTGTTGATACTCTAAATGTCTTAATGAGTTTCATTATCTAATAATTATAAATTAGCAAATATGGGTAATGTCATTCCTGAGTTTGACGCTATGTCCAAAAATCAAACTATTCTTAATTGGGTAAACAAGGTAGAGGAATGCGCAGACGTATATGAATGGAATAAGCGAGAAATTATTCACTATGCACTTTCAATACTCACCGGCCTAGCCAGATCATGGTACCAGAGTCAGCCTACTTTTATGCTAATTTGGTTAGAATGGAAGAATAAACGTTTTCATTAATTTCCATGTAGGGATAATTATGCGGAGTTACTAACCGAGATGATCTGGTACTATCCCCCATTTCTTGGGGAGGCCTATGTCCAGCAGTGGATGTTGAAGGGCTGATGAATGGATGGACTAACCGAGATGCTTGCTCTTAAGGTTAGACACGGAAAATCTTTAGACCAATACTATTACGCTAACCTTGACCTGTTGCATAGATGTCAGATAACTGGAAAAAAGGCAGTAGACTGCATACTTTACGGTATAGAGGACAGGGCTATAAAAATAGGGGCTCAAGCAGCATAATTTGAGATACCCGAACATGTTCTCAGATATTTTTTTTTTATTGCATCTAGTGGCAGTCGAGCCACGGTCCATCTGATGGTAAATAGTAACTGTCGCCCATGGACTCGACTATACTGAGAGAATTGTCAAGCCGCTGCTCACCAATTCATTTCACAGATATGAAATGAAATATAAACGGGTAACGGACTAAGAATACAAGTGTCAACACCCCATTCTTTTCCATGGGTATCGTATGAGGCGACTAAGGGAAGTAAGCAATTATCATCCATTGCGTGCCTGGTGGTAGGGCTGAGTACCAAGTGGAAGTATTCACTTGGTATCGGGCCCGAGCGGGTTGGTACCACCATCTCCCGTGTGACCGGCCATGAAGCAAATCGTTGCGTTTTGACTGTAGCAGGAGATAGCCGTTTATTCTTTCATTTCATATTTGTGAAATGAAATGGTGAGCAGCGGCTTGACAATAATACCGAGAGGTATAGTTGAGTCCATGAGCTACGGTTACCATATATCATCAGATGGGCCGTGGGTCGTCTGCCATTAATACAATAAAAAAAAATTAAAAAAAAACAATCAATGTTAAAGAAATTTTTTGCTATGTGGATCTCGGTAGCGAATGTACAATAATACGATACAATGCAGCAAAAAGTCTTATTTTGCATATTGATCATTGCAAATCACCGTTAATCAAGGGAGTAGGGAATAATTTAATTCAACCAAGAGGTAAAGTACGGGTAACTGTAGAAGTCCAGGATATCAGATAAACTATTGATGCCCTTGTCGTAGATGATTCTGTCCTGAAATATCCATTACTCTTAGGACAAACTTTTATGAAACTACCAAATATATTTATAATAAAAACTCCATCTCGTCTTATTTTTCAAAGAAACAATAAAATATTTTTACTTACGTTTGAAGATACAATTGTGTTTGGTCATCAGATTGGTTCAATTCCAGTCTATTCTGACTACAAATATAATGGTCAAATATATATTATCGAGTCAGTCAGGGGTAAAATAGGCTCAGAATATTATCTTTTACCTGGAAAATATATCCTGACAGGTGGTCGAATATTACTACTAAACCTAACACTAAATCAAATCACTTGTTAATTACAATAATTTGATTACTCGTGCCTTTCCTGTTGGTAGTGTTAGTTCTGTTTCACAATTAGCAGTTGCAGATATCGAAAATGAAGGGTGTCTACATTATGATGATAATTTAACTAAAAGTGAATAAGACAGAATGATAACATTGCTGATCGAATATAGAGATTGTTTTTCCCAAAATCTGAAAGATCTTGGTTTCACTACTGTTAGTAAAATGTAAATTAAACTTAACAACTCCGAACCAATCGTATATCACCCTTATCGGATGTCACATTCAGAAAGATCACTTGTTCGGGAGATGGTTCAAGAAATGCTCGATGAAAATTTTTTACAAGAATCGTCATCTCCTTTTGCTAGTCAAATAGTATTAGTTAATAAGAAAACTGGTGAGAAACGACTTTGCGTTGACTATAGGACTCTCAATCATAGGACTATAAAAGACCATTACCTAATTCCTAGAGTAGATGATCAGATTGAATTATTTGCTGGTCATGAATATTTCATATCGTTAGATCTTGCTTCTAGTTATTATCAGATGCCAATCTCGGTAGATTCTAGATCAAAACCTACGTTTGTGACTCCCGATGGCCAATTTGAGTACTTACGAATGCCATTTGGCCTTGTCAATGCTCTTTCTGCTTTTCAACGAACAAATAACATGATTTTAGCAGATGCTAAGGTAAAATTCGACATATTAGACATTTTCGTAATACCTGCGCATACTTTCGAGGAAGGTATGACACGACTTAGACAAGTCTTGCAATTGCTTCGGGGAGGGAGGGCTGACCCTTAAACTAAGTAAATGTCGCTTCTTTTGTAAAGACATTGAGTTCTTGGGATTTGAAATTAGTTCTAACGGTATCCGCCCTGGTAATAGAAAAATCGAAGCAGTTTTAAATTTTGTGGCACACAAAAACTGTCATGAAATCCGTCAATTTATCAGTCTTGCAAGGTTTTTCAAAACTTGGCATAGCTGGAATTCTTTTACAAAGGAACAAAGACAACATACTTAGATCTATCTCGTTTTATAGCTAAAACACAACCATTGACGAACAAAAACTACATTCTTTCGAACTGGAAACTTTGGCAGTTGTTGCGTGTCTTAGTCGTTTTAGGGTATCCATCCATCCATCCATCCATCAGCCTTTCGACGTCCACTGCTGGGCATAGGCCTTCCCAAGAGAACGCCACAACGAGAGGTCCTCTGCTGTTTCGCTCATATGGGGGATAGTGCCGTAATCGCCACGCTTGGCAAGCGGGTTGGCGATCGCAGTGGATGTTGATAATACTCGAGGGAGTGCTGCTGCCCACTCCCCCGGTATTCCCTGAGTCGGCTCTTACGACTCCCATGGGTGGAGAAGGGGTGGGACAATTCTAAAGCCGGCCCCATACGGCCCCTTTAGGGTATATTTAATTGGAATTCATTTTAAAATTTTCACTGACTGTAGTGCACTAAGAACGACATTAAATAAATGAGACCTTGTTCCTCGCATAGCCCATTGGTGGATTCAATTACAGGAATATGATTTCGCTATAGAATACAGACCGGGTTGTAAAATGATGCATGTGGACGCTCTGAGCAGACATCCTGTAGAACCAGCGAGAGAAGAAAGTCATATTTAAGACGTGCTCAATGTCGAAACTGATAATTAGTTGAGTACTGCTGAGTCCACAAACAGTGAGATCACTTCGATCAAAAAAATTTTGACGACTCCGGATATTAATAAAATTATTGACGTTCACAATAACTTTAAAATAAAAAAATACTGAGTTTATCGTACCACTGACAACGGTCTTCTTTGGGTCGTACCAACAGCAGTACGTTGGCAAATCTTAAGAAAGAACCATGACGATATTGGTCACTGGCTTTGACAAAACATTGTCACGGGTAAAATATACGTATTGGTTTACGAAAATGCGACATTTTGTAAAAAAATATGTCACAGCGTGTCTAGAATGTGCACACCACAAGGCGCACGGTGGCCCACGAGAAGGTGAACTGTATCCGATTCCAAAGGTTGAAAAGCCATTCCATACTATTCACGTTGACCATCTTTGTCCATCCATCCATCAGCCTTTCGATGTCCACTGCTGGACATAGGCCTCCCCAAGAGGACGCCACAATGAGCGGTCCTGTGCGCTCATATGGGGGGATAGTGCCGTAACCGCCACGCTTGGCAGGCGGGTTGGCGATCGCAGTGGATGTTGTTAATACTCGAAAGAGTGCTGCTGCCCACTCCCCCGGTATTCCCTCAGTCGGCTCTTACGACTCCCATGGGTGGAGAGGGGTAGGACAATTCTAAAGCCGCTCATTTAGTAAATTTATTAAAGAAACTAGGGTCAAGCACATTCTCAACGCCGTTGCAATCCAGGGGCTAATGGCCAAGTCGAAAGATTCAATAGGACCTTTTGACCATTTTAGACGCTCTTTCTACTAAACCCACGGTAAAGACAATAGAACTTGGGATGAGTATTTGCCTGATATTCAGATTGGAATAAATACAACAGTTCACAAAACTACTCAAAAAAATCCTTCTGAGTTACTATTTAGCTTTAGGATAACCAGCGTTGCTGATAGTATTTTAAATGATGTAATTAATGATGTGTCTGGTAACATTAACATAGATAACATCATTAAAATGAGAGAAACTTCGGGAGAATTAATTAATCTACAACAGGAAAAAGATAAAGAACGTTTTAATAGATACAGGAATGTCTCTAAAACCGATTATAGGGAAGGATATTTAGTAAGAATAGAAAAGGAAGTAAATAAACATGATGGCAAATCAAAGAAGCTAGTAGCATAATATTAAGGACCTTATCGTATTGTAAAAAAATTATCTATTGACCGATTTTTAATACAAGATACGGCGATTACCAAAAAGAATAATCGCAAATATGAATACTTAGGTGAACTTGAAGTGTGTGAAGGAATATTCTTCGGGCTCGTGACGGCATCGCGTTGAGTACTTGTAGCGCTATTTGGGCGTGGGACCTACACATTATCAAAATCTAATAAATAAGCTGGTTTAAGACGATCAAGTGACACGGTAAATTGCTTGCCATTACAGTCTAAAGAGTAAAACTTAGGATGGCGCGTTATAACTTTGAAAGGCCATTTTTAAGGTGGTACAAGAGATCTCCGTGTTTCGTGTTCTCTCACGAATACATGGGTACTTGAGTTTAAATCTTTTTGAACAAAATATGTTGTTATTGTTATTATGTGAAGTTGAATGTGAAAGATTAGGCACTGATGATAACGCAAGTGTTAAATGTTTTATGTAGTCACGATCGTCAATATGTGTTGTAGGCTTTGTAGTAAATAGATCGCCCGGTAGTCTGAGAGTACTGCCGTATAAAAATTGAGATGGACTGTAACCTAGGTCTACCTTAACCGCTGTGCGTAAACCTGGTAGTACCAGAGGTAATTCGTGTATCCATCGCGTATTACTTGATTATTTTGCCATAATTGCGGCTTTTAATGTACGATGTAGCCGTTCGACCATGCCGTTCGCCTTTGATTTGTATGCCGTTGATCGGATACGTTCAATACCTAGTTTTTTTTAAAGTTGTTTGAATAGGTCTGATTCGAATTGACGACCCTGGTCGGAGGTTATACTGACTGGGCAACCGAAACGTGCGACCCATTGTTCTACGAACTCTCTAGCAACCGTTTCGGCTGAAATGTCTTTTACAGGTATAACTTCAGGCCATTTTCTTACCTTATCGATAACGGTAATACAATATTTATAATCCTCGGAAGGTGGTAAAGGACCTATAATATCTATGTGAACGTTTTCAAAACGTTGTCCTGTATCGTTGAATTCTCCCAAGGGTGTTATCGTGTGACGTTGTATTTTGCTTTTTTGACACGGGATACAATTTTTTACGTAGATTTTCATGTCGGTATTCATGCTTGACCAAAAATATCTATTTTTAACTAAGCGTTTAGTGGCTGCTATACCCATATGACTTATGTTATGTATGTTTTTATTAGCAAGCTCTCTGAACTGTATAGGTAGGTAGGATAAGGTCTAAAATTGTTTGTAGAAGTTTCGCAAGTTATTTTTACATCGCTATTAGGCATTGTTATTAATTTAAATTGGAGACTATCACGTTTGTATAGATTTTGTAACTCTTTGTCGTTATTTTTTAGTTTTGCGAGTTTTTGGTCATCAAATAAACATGGATGTATAATCTCGTTAATTCTGGATAAGGCGTCAGCGACTGTGTTTTCATCGCCCTCTATGTAGTTTATCTTAACGCAAAATTGAGAAATAAAATCTAATTGTCTCAAGCGCCTAGGTGAGTCTGAGGGTGAGACTTTTTTTGATAAGGCGAAGGTTAATGGTTTGTGATCTGTAATTACTGTGAGTTGTCTACCTGCTACCATATAGGGAAAATATTTAATTGACATGTAAATCGCTAGTAGTTCCCTATCGTAAGTGCTATACCTTGATTGAGTGTCAGAGAGTTTTTTAGAAAAATATCCTAGTGGTTGAAGATTTTTGTTGACTAATTGATGTAAGGCTGCACCTACGCAGTTACCAGAATCATCCGTCATTAAAACTAAGGGTGCGGATAGATCTGGGTGTGATAACATGACTGTGTTACTAATACTTTGTTTACATTCGCTGAATGCCTTTAACGCACTTTCAGTCCATGTAATTAGAGTTTTGTCGCGCTTTTTAGAATTATGTAAGTACGCGTTCAATGGGGCTTGAATTTCTGCAGCTTTTGGTATACTTTGTCTGTAGAAATTCATCATGCCGAGAAATCGTCGTAGTTCCTCGATTGTGTTTGGTTGCGGATAGTCATGTATAAGTTGTATTTTCTCGGTAGTTGGTTTCACTCCCTCTGAGCTGATGTGATTACCGAGGAAGTTAAGTTCTGATTTACCGAATTTGCATTTATCTGTGTTGATTGTTAAGCCGTAATCATGTAAACGTTCTGAGACAATATTTAAGTGGTTTATGTGCATTTCTTTTGATTCTGATTCTTCTCGACTTCAATTATTAGTGGAGTGTGTGATGGTGATCACCGGCGGGTTGTAACATACCCAACCCAACAATATTTTATTGTGACATCATAACTTACCTTTGATTCTAATGAAACCCTTTGTGAAGACTTTAATTCTGTAAACTATCGTAAAACTGCACAAATCTTAAAATTACTTCTTTGTGTAAAGTTTTACAAACGTATTCACACTAATATTTTTTAATGGACATCCAACTAGAATTCTCATATTAGCTTGAGTTATTATTAAGTTCCCGGCGATTATCCTCATATTCAGCCACCGCTAACATATTCCATGCTAAATATGCTCTCTTCCAGACATTTACACCAACCATTTAGTAAGTATTATAGATAAACTAAGTCTTTCACCTCACAATAATGCAGTGAGTTAAGTAACTACAATCGAAACGATTTTGTTCGATAGCATAAGTCAAATTCATAACTCATGGTACTAAATTTGTATACAAACTATACAAATACTAAGTCGTTATCGAGTTCCTTTCGATAGGTATTTTACGCATCGAAATATTAAGTTACTCATACTACCGAATTTAATTCTCAACGTAACCGTCGGAGGCGCTGTAAGGTTTGTCATACAATTATTTTACGTGGTCGCTAGCGAGTTTACGTGAGCAAAACTCATGGTTGTGCTACAGATGGCGCTTCAAAATGAGCGTCAAATTTATCCGTAAGTGGGCTCCTCTTTTCAATGCTCTTTTCCTGTAGTATTATTTTACTCTTTGTTTAAGTGTTGTATGATAGGTCCTTAAATGAAAACATAAAAAAACATAGCATCACGCCTGTATTCCCCGAAGGGGTAGGCAGAGGTGTATTACACACCCACGACTCACCCGCTATGTTAGGTCCCACGTAATAGGGGGCGAGCCTATTGACGTCTACCGGGCATATTTCCAAACTCCGGGCTGTTACTGAGAATTTTTCTTTTTAGGAAAAAGCTCAATAACATTGCCCGACCCGGGGGATCGAACCCAAGATCTCATGATTAGCAGTCACATACACTACCGCTGCACCACCGAGGCGACAGTAAATAAAGAACCTATAAAATGTAGCCATCGCGTGGCCACTCATGAGACAGCAATATTACACTTCACTTTTTTGTCCGTGTGGTGACGGACTAAGAACTTGTATTCTTCACCACCCCATTCTTTCCCACGGGTGTCGTATGAGGCGACTAAGGGAAGTAAGCAATTATCATCCATTGCATGACTGGTGGTAGGGCTGGTTACCAAGTGGGAGTACTCACTTGGTATTGAGCCTGAGCGGGTCGGTACTAAGATCTCCCGTGTGACCGGCCATGAAACACATCGTTGCGTTTTGGCTGTAGCAGGAGATAGCCGTTTATGTTTTATTTCATATCTGTGAAACGAAATGTTGAGCAGTGGCTGACAATACTCTCGGTATAGTCGAGTCCATGAGTGACGGTTACCATTTACCATCAGATGGACCGTGGCTCGTCTGCCACTACATGCAATAAAAAAAAAATAACTTCAGGGTGGCTTTCACGTACAATTCTCCCTAAATGTGTGGCAAACATTAAATGAAGATCGCGATATAATTAAGTAATTATTACCACTATCTAAATAAATAACTGTTTGATTAATACACTAATATCGATCACTTATTATCCTGATGAATATTGTGAATGCTAAATTATGTGAGCAATTAGATATAATAAACTCACACAACATTTTAAAGTAACTATTTAAAAAAGGTTTTATTATAAATGTTGCAACACTAAAATTCTGCAACATCACGTAGGTATTTTTTTTTAATCGTTATATAGTTTCGGGACTTTTGTCGAACATGGATATGCCAGTCCTATTGTACTCTTAACTAATAACAATCTTAACTTAATCTAATCAGCAGGGAGGAGCTGCTGAGAAGCAACCACCATCTCATATACTCTTCTTGCAGCAACTGAAGCGGGTTCTGCCAGAATGGATTGGAAAAGACCCACATTGCTTCTAATCAGTCCAAACTCTCTCAGCAACGCTTCCCTATGACTCCGGTTGCTATCACACTCCACTAACAAATGATGCACGTCCTCCACCACATCACATATCTCACATTTGGGTGAGGCGCATTTTTTTAACAGAAATGCATACTTTGCCGATGGATAGTGACCAGAACGGAGTCTGAAAGCAATTTTTAAATATTGCCTGTTAATTATGACATCTCCGGACCAGGGGCTACGAAAGATTGAGCACTGTATGGTTTTATACCAAATACTCTTTTGTCTTGATCTTTAATTAAAAAAAAATAGCGCGGTACGTCTACCAGATGTGAAACATCGAAATTATTTTGTAGGAATAATGAGTAGAAATAAAATGATCATAACTTTTTGAATGTGTGCTTGCATAAAATTATGGCATGTGTAAAATAGCGCAAATGGACATAAATCATCATCATGAGGCCCTGGAAATTATCTAGGACCAAAGTACTCGTCAAGACGAAACAAACAATTCCAAACTCGATAAGGTTAAGTCGTTTCATTACAAAGTCTTACGATTCCCGCCTGTACTAAAATACTCTTTTTCCTTATTCACAAATTATAATTTGTACTTTAAGAGTAGCGGAGCATGTCAAGTGCTAAAATATAGATCAAAATGTTCAAAAAAGGTTTCCTTTTATTGCTCCAATATCTGTTGTGACAAAGAGTGCTAAGCTCACAAAGTAAATTAACCAAGATTATATATGAAAAACTTGTAAAGGCGTGCAAAGGCACACTGTCTTTTACAATCTGAATCATATTTATAAAAATACTTACAGCTAGAACATTAAAAAAGAAAATCCATCACACATATCCTAAACTTGTCTCTTGAGTGTAGTGTGTTTTCAGTTTTTGTTTTAAGTATAAGAAATAAGTATCAGTGATATTAGACAGTTATATTACAATGTTGATGATTTCGAAGAATTTAGTGAAATTCAAATAAAGTTTGTTTATCTGACATATTTTTAAAGTTTTTGTACGGAAACCTTCTTTTTAATCACTGTAACTATAGAAACAATACGTAATTATTATTCTTATAATTATTTATTATTATAATCAGGCGCGAAAGTCTGCTTTTTAATAAATTTGTTTGAGATACGGCATTTTTTAAAACCCAAAACACGGCACCTGATTTTGCTTTTAATGGCATCCCTGGTAGACATTAAGTTGTATGGCGAACTATTTTAAAGTTCGCCAGTTGAAAAACCTGCACGTCATATGAGACAGGAAGATATGATACTTTGTCTCAATTTCTTAGGTATTTCGTATATGCCCGTCTCACTTCCACAGTTCCTAATGTATTATGGCTACATCTATAAGTTATTTATCTAAGGGTCCATAGTTTAAGTCTTTTTGTCTAAGGTTTAAGTTGAGTGTTAAAAGTTTAATAATATATGTCTGCGATACCTACATGGAAGTAATATGTATATCCGTGAGGTGACGGACTAAGAATACAAGTGTCACCACCCTATTCATCCCCACGGGTGTCGTAGGAGGCGACTAAGGGAAGTAAGCAATTATCACCCACTGCATTATTGGTGGTCGGGCAGTGTATGTGCGCAATAGCAAGTAAGAGTACCTACTCACTTGCTATCGGGCCCCACGGGTCGGTACCACCGTCTCGTGTCTGACTGGTCATGAAGCAAGTCAGTGCGTTTTGGCTGTAGCAGAACAGCCGTTTATGCTTTGATTTAAAAACGAGAAATGAAATGGTGTGCAGCGGCTTAACAATACTCTCGGTATAGTTGAGTCCATGAGCGACAGGTATCACTTAGCATCAGATGGGCCATGGCTCATCTCCCATCATTAGCAAAAAAAAGAAGTACTTACCTACTTCCTACTGTTGTGTTTCGTATGATGAGTGAGAGTACCGGTGGCCCAAACCCTCTCCCTATCCTCTCCTTAGTATCTCTCCACTCCATCTCCTCTGTCTCCTTAGAGATGGCGATGTGCAAGTGATGCCTCTGATGTTGTTAACGTCTATAGGCTACGGTAACCGCTTACCATCAGGTGAGTGGTATTATACCTCTGCCTCATGATGCTATGTTTGTATGTAGGACGGATTTCATTTGTTTAATAAATGTGAATACGAAATCTAAAAAACATGCAATAATATTAATATTATTTAATAATATTTTTTGTTATTTGCACCTTCAAATTACAAATGCAATATAAACAGCTTATTCAAAACAACTACTATTTGGCTTTTCATTACAAAATTAATATTAATGACTTATTTTTAGTATATAAATGCATACTTGTCATCACCCTGTACGCTACTAACAAAACACTACGACATGGAAGGTATCGTTATTATTTATTTTTAATTTAAAAGAATTATATATATTATTTAAGCATGATGATTAATATGATATTCCTGAATTTTTTTTAAAAAAAGGTTAATTATAAATAGGTAAATTTTATTTTACGACTAGCTGATACATCATCGTCCGCGGGAAATTTTTTTTTTTTTTTTTAGTGCAGAAATCTAATCATTTTCCGATACAAAAGTGGTGATCCCTGTTCCGTGAGTCCGTGAACCGTAACTGTATATTCGATAATATTTATATCTATTTGAATTGATATGCATTCACAATTACATGGTTTTATTTTTTTTACGTGGATACCTTAATTATTTTTCCAAAATAAAAATAACCCAAGTTACACCTTGTAATAACAGCTATCTGCTAGTAAAAGTCCTGTCCAAATCGGCCGAGAAGTTCCGGAGATTCCGGAACAAACAGCCAGGCAGACAGACAAATAGACAAAAACATAACATTTTAGTGTTATGTTATAGGTAGCGTATATACTCTCGTATACATTTATTAAATACTTTGAAAAATCCAAAACTGCACGCCTCATAATCTTCATTTTTCACAATAAAATTGATTATTTGATAAGTAACTAATAATGTATTGGTCTTACCAAGTAGTTTTCAATAAATCACATAGATAGCGCTAATTTCAAAAAGTACTAATGAGGGTTTCATGTCTTATACGCCATCTAGTGCTAATTTTAAGAAGTACTTCTATATTGGTCTATAGAAATAGTTCTCATGAAAGGCGCTGGTTTTAGTGTGGCGTCGAGCGTAAATATTCAGTATTTTTTTTATAGAGCTTTTTGGCACTCTTTTCTCTCTGCCAACCCCGCAAGGATCCTCCTTGGCATGATGATAAGTAAGTAAATTATTTTACGATTCTGCTCGAACAATGTCTCTAAAAATATTATGTTCACATCATCATATCTTATCTACTTGGCTCTAGATTGGATGTCTTTTTAGAAGTGACTTGAACTCTTCAAATCCTTATCAAATATTAACATTTTAGGTTGTTTAATTGCGTGACAAGACACGCTGTAACAGAATACTTTCTAACATTTACCCGAATTCCACACATTTTGAAATAAAACTACGTTTACGAAATCTATCGCGTTTACTTGATTTTTATGCTATCCCGACCTTTCGAATACTTTACAACATTCATGATCACCGGTGGACTTTGTATATAGGTGTACCTACGCTGTGGCGCGTTCTGCGCTGGTGGGTCTGTGCCGTGTATTTAAATAATACTGAACTTCCAAGAATGTACAAACTTAGTTTATTTCGTTTAGCAATTTTAACAATAGTAGGTAATTAAAGCGAATACTAGTAAATAATGAGGCGAATGATGCGAATATATTTAAGAAGAGTGCGCGGCCGTTTTATATAGGGCAGCGACGAGTGGCGGGGCATCCCCGACGCGCGGCGTCGTGCTGGTGGTGGTAGTCGTGAACATCCCGGCGGCCTTGAGAGTACCACTCTCAACACGAAGTCACCAAGCCAGCTGTGTTGGTGCCACCGTCACAGGAGACCAGGAGCGGGCAAATTTTCGAAAATACCCTCTGCTCGTCGCCTGTCGCTGTGCGTATATTCGCGACTCTGGATATGCCGTCCTTGCCTGGAATCAGAGATAAAATGCGTCCTAACCGCCACTTGAGTGGCGGGAGGTTATCTTCCTTCAGGACAACAAGCGTCCCAACTTCAATGTTTTCCTTCTGGGTTTGCCATTTTGTACGCCTTTGAAGTTCAGATATATACTCTGTTGACCATCTTCTCCAAAACGACTGCCTCAGCTGCTCAACTCGCTTGTAGCACGATAGGCTCGAGAGCGATGCAGCTTTGACGTCCTTCTCGGCAGGGGTAGTCAGCGGTCGGCCAATCATAAAGTGAGCTGGAATAAGTGGATTGAGGTCATTTGGATCTGAAGACAAAGGATACATAGAGCGGGAGTTCAGGACAGCTTCAATTTGTATTAAAACTGTACTGAGCTCCTCATATGTTAAATTTACATTGCCAACTACGAGCGTTATGTGGTGTTTACAGGTTTTCACCACGGACTCCCATAAACCGCCAAAATGAGGCGCGTCAGGAGGAATGAACTTGAGTTCTATTAGATTGTCGGAAGCAAAATCAATAATAGACTGAGTATTGCTTTGCAAAAATCCTGTTAACTCTTGAGCGGCACCTACAAAATTTCCACCGTTATCTAAAAATATACGATCTGGTTTACCTCTTCTAGAAATAAAGCTTTTTAATGCTAGAATATAAGCGTCTGATGATAAGCTAGTTACAAGTTCTAAGTGCAATGCTCGCGTCGCGAAACACACGAAGAGACACAAATAACATTTCTCGAGTCTAGCACCCTTACCTTTCTTATTTAAGATATAAAGAGGACCTGCGTAATCGACCCCACAAATTAAAAATGGAAAACCTCCCTTTAAGCGGTCAGCCGGTAGGTTACCCATAATTGGTTGATATATTTTAGCTTTCATACGGCAACATTTAACGCATTGTCTTACTATTTTTCGTGCTAAATTCTTACCACCTAATGGCCACCAGTTCTCTCTAACGTGTGATAATAGCAATTAGGGTCCTCCATGTAGTAAATTGAGATGTTCCGATCGAAACAAAAGAAACGTGAGGTGATGTCGACTACACAACAACATGGGGTGTTTCTTATTGTATGAAAAACTTTCTGAATTACCTAACCTACCACCTACTCTAATAATTTTACTATCGTATAAAAATACATTTAAATTAGCAAAACTACGATTCGATTTTAAGTGTGAATTATTAATTATTGCATCATATTCCTTAGGAAATGATTGCATTTGTGCTTGCCTCGTTAAAATTAACAAAGATGTATCTAATTCCGAAACGCTTAGAGAACTATTTAATCGTTCGGCTTTATTTTTTATACGTTTTTTGTGTATAAAGCGCATGACGTAGGTACAAGCACGGACCCTATTAAAATTTGAGAATCTATTAAAATCAATTAAGTTATTGAAACTACAAGACATAATCACTACAGAACTCTTTAATTCGGGTAAAGCACTTAAATTATACGAAATATCGGAGTGCTCATTCGAACATTTCGCTCCCCTTTCATGTAAAATTGTGGGTCCGTTCCACCACAACGAAGACGAATTAAGCTCACATAAACTAGTACCGCGCGAGACTAAGTCAGCAGGATTACTTTTTGTATCTATATGCAACCAGACTGCGTTACTAGTTAAATCGTTAATCTCCACTACGCGGTTCTGAACAAATGTTTTTAATTGGTGAGGTGGCATTCGTAACCAACTGAGTACTATAGTTGAGTCTGTCCACATCACTATAGTATCGAATTGTAAACGCATTGCATTTAATATTTTTCCTAGTAACTTCGCTCCTAACAGTGCAGCGCATAGCTCAAGACGCGGGAGTCGCGGGACACTGAGGGACTTGAGCGGAGCGACACGGCTCTTTGAACACAATAATCTTACGGTGACGTCATCGGTATCATTAACACTGCGAAGGTATGCACACGTTCCGTATGCAACCTCACTAGCTTCCGAAAAAATATGTAATTCAATTCTAGAATATTCACAACCGATCACACAACGAAATACGCGAATTTTATTAAGATGAGATAATGACTGAACGAAACTATCTCAAATAATTAAAACATCATTAGGTATTAAGTCGTCCCAACCTATTTTACAAAGCCATAGCCGTTGCAGTAATATGTTTCCTTTAATAATGAAAGGACTGAGCAAACCCAGTGGATCGTAAATTTGCGATATAATTGACAACATTAGTCGCTTTGTTACTTTACTCATATTTGTATCTATTTGTGAAACGAAGTGAAACTCGTCACTCTTGTTGTACCAACCCAGACCAAGTGTTTTACTGGAATGGTTGTCATCTAATGACAAACATTTGGAACTGTTACCAGTGTCTATATGTTTATTAACTTCAGGTGTGTTAGAAATCCATTTTCTTAATGGAAAACAACCAGATAAACATACCTCAGATATCCTTTTACACAATTGCGATAATTTAAACTCACAGTTATCACCAAAAATTAAATCATCGACAAAAAAATCATTCATAATAATGCGTGAAATTTCCTCATCCTCACACTCCAATGCTAACTGCCTAATGCAGCGCATACTTAGGTATGGCGCGAACGCCGTACCATACGTAACCGTGTTAAGCCTGTATACACCGACCGGATCTAAATTATTTTCACGCCATAAAATTAATTGCAAGTTTCTTTGATCTTCTTGAATTAATATCTGTCTAAACATTTTCGCAATATCAGCGCATGCCGCTTATTTATATTGGCGGAAACGTAAAAGAATTGAAAATAAATCATTCTGTAATGCAGGACCAGTCAACTGAATATCGTTTATTGATTTTGAAGAGGATGTTTTTTGACTTGCATTGAAAACTATACGTAACTTAGTAGTAGTACTATGTTCTCTTATCACGCCGTGATGTGGCAGAAAGTAACAAGGCATTATGTAATTTTCAATGCGCGTCATGTGTCCTAAGCTTAAGTATTCCTGCATGAAGTCACTATACATCTGTTTATATTGTGAAGATCGTTCTAACCTGCGTTCTAACGATAAAATTCTATTCTTTGCAATATTGTAACTATCTCCCAGTGTGTCTACGGGTTCCTTCAATGGAATGCGAACTAAGAAGCGGCCGTTATCTACCCGCATTGTCGTTTTACAAAATAATTGTTCACAAATACGTTCGTCAGCTGTTAAAATATTACGATTTGAAATGGTGATTTCTTCTACTTCCCAAAAAATTTTTAACTGGTCATTTAATTCTTAACTTTGTGCCATATTACACTGGACTAAATTAGATTGTGAATTGTTGTAAACGAGACCTAATATTATCCACCCTAATGTTGTGTTTTGGAGGTACGGACCTTTAAATAACCGAACCCCATTAACTAACAGGTCCCAAAAACAATCTGCTTCTATGAGTAAGTTGATTTGTAAAGGCGAATAAAAGGATGGGTCGGCAAGTTTAATATTATCGGGTATGCCTAGCCTAGTAGGATTCAATTCAACTGATGGTAAAGAGTTAGTAATGTGATTCAAAACTATACATTTAATGTGCGTATTATAATTTTCGTTTAAAGATTTAAGCGTAATGACACAAGACTCCGTTAACTGGGTAATCGAGTGCCCTATTCCCGTGATTTGGCAAGTGGACTGTATCGACTTAACGTTTAATTTATTTCGTAATTGAGTGGTAATAATGCTATGTTGATTTCCACTATCTAATAAAGCGCGTGCTTCATAATAGACATTGTCATCACCGGCTACCTCGACTAATGCGGTAGACAATAAGACTGATTCTAATGCGTTGTCGTTGCAATCAATATTAATGCGTGATTGCTTGACCGTATGTAAAATTGTTGATAAGTTAGGTGCGGGTTTCGGTTGTGGCTCATGCACTGATAAATCGTCTTTCCCATCACAAACACCATGTAACAAGGTATTGTGCTTTTGGTTGCATTGCCTACACGGCCCGAAATAACAATCGTTCACCGTGTGTCCTACACGCAAACGCGATTTTTATTACTAACTAATTCTAATCTATCTTTAAGTTTTAAATTTAAAAACTTACTACAAGCGTAAAGGGAATGGTTTTCTTTGCATAATATACAAGTGCGGGTAGTTTTATGCGGTGCATTATTTTTAATTGAAGTAAAGCTATGAACATTTTGTTGAAGTTGTTTTCTATTGTAATCAATAGAGGATTTATTATAGGTATTCGCATTAGCGGTAGGAAGAGAAAGATGGGCTTTAATGATTTCTAATGTATCAGCTTTGTCCTTTAGAAAACCGAGTAGCGATTCCAAAGTAATTTGTTTGTCTATATTAACCGATTGAGTACAAAAATTACTTTTAAATTGTTCCCATTCTTTGCCCATCACTACGTCCAATTTGAAACAATAATATACACAATAAATGTATCCCACGAGTCTGTGGGTTCTCCAAGAGTCTTTAAAGCGCGTAAATTCTTTGTAACCGTATCAATAAGTTTTCTAATATGAAATGAGGACTCTTTGGTTAAAGTTTGCATTGAAAAAATGGCTTTCACGTGATTATGTACTAAAAGTTTCGTATTATTATACCTATTGTTAAGTACATGCCAAGCTATTGTGTAGTTATTTGAAGTGAATTCTATAGATTTAATTACTTGGGCTGCGTTACCTACTAGGGATGATCGCAAATAATGAAATTTCTGTATCTCATCAAGCTGCTTTGAATTATGTATCATGGAAAGGAAAGTGTCTCTAAACTCGAGCCTATTATCGTACGATTCGTTAAATGAGGGTAGCGTTATGGTCGGTAACTTTACTGTGGAATGTACATTGCATTTAGACTCGTCCCTATCGGAAACGTTTAAAGGCTCAAGCAAATGAGTGACATTGGACATGACTTTGTGGTATGTATCTTCAAACGTTTCGCGAATTTCTAGCTGCTGAGAAATGTCACTTTCTGAAACTAATTCCTCTATTGAGCTTTGAATATTATTAAATTCTTTAATTAATAACTTTGCTGCTTCCCAACCGATTTTAATTTCTGTTAATTGCTTATCGGTTAATTTGGCGCCGTCAAAAGGAGACACTAAACTTTACGAACAATGTCAGTCTACCCTTGATTGAACTACGTTTTTTATTTAATTTCCGGAATATATTATCATTTAAGCTTTTGCCTTTTTCGTTTAAAAACACAATTAAAAATGTCTACTCTAAGTTTTATGCTTACAATGTATGAGATTTTAAGCTAGTATAATAAAATTAGTATAATACTCCTTTAATTTTTAATTTTAATGGTGTTTTTAAACGAATATTATGTGGGTTGAAATAAATAAACCAAAAATTTGTAAAATCATATTACTGTGGGTAGATGAAACCGTTGAAACAACAAATCAGCTTTGGATATCTACCATCTAAGTCCACCCGTGATCATGAATGCTGTAAAGTATTCGAAACGTCGGGATAGCATAAAAATCAAGTAAACGCGATAGATTCCGTAAACGTAGTTTTATTTCAAAACGCTGTAACAGAGTTGTGTCTGTACATTTAAGATATTTAAGACAAAATGACTGTATTACTATATAGGCGTGTTTAAACTTTCGTTTTTAGATCAACACAAAGTGTGAAAATTTGAAATCGAAAACGCAAGGCGTCACCATCGAAATTAGCAGCCAGAAACAATTGTCACGATGGCTGAATTGGCAAAGCATCTGGACGGTATCCAGGAGATGCAGGTTCAAATCCTGCTCGTGACTGTTATTTTCGATGTCACATTTTCACACTTTGTGTTGATTTATATGGCTAAAGCATGTTAAATGCTAAAAAAGTATATAAAAATATCTAAATATTATTTTTAGATTTTTTGTCTGTTTGTTCGTTCGCGTATCATGCAAAATCTACTAAAACTAAAACTGGTTTACATTTTATCCTACTACTATATCGGGAACCTGAGATATAACCTAAAAACTAGGTTCGGCGGAGCCGCAGGTAAAGTTTAGTTGTAGATATAATCTTTTCAGGTCGAGTTTGGGGTGCGTTTTTTAAAAGACAGAAGAAGAATTTGAAAGTTTGTAAAACATTAAAATCCATTATCTATTAGGTACAGACATAGATCCAGCTTTGGCTGTAGAGCAGAAGGCGTTGGCCCTCCAGAAACCGATGAATGACGTCATCGACCGAGGAGACTCCGCTGTTCAGCAGCTATATTGTGACGCAACTGTGTTCATTACGGGCGGTTGCGGGTTTATTGGCAAACAGCTTATTGAAAAGCTTTTTAGGTAAGATTTTTTAAACAGAATACAAAATTTAGTGCAAAAACTAAACATTTATTCCACGCAGGTAAAGTAATTGTGAAGTATCCCTTTCTAATGAGTTTTTCGAAGTTTAGGGAATAACCAAAATATAAGAAACAATTTCGGTATTATATACCACTTGGGTGGCAAACAAGAAGACTGCCCACTTGAGTATAAGTGGTTATAGACGTTAACACCACCAGGGGCATCACTCGCGTGTCGCCATCTCCAAGGAAAGGAGGTGAATAGGTAAGATACTATGGAGAAGGATCCCCGGGTCGGACAATGTTATTGAGCTTTTTCCTAAAAAGAAAAATTCTCAGTAACAGCCCGGAATTTGGAAATGTGCCCGGTAGACGTCAATAGGCTCGCCCCCTATTACGTGGGACTTAAACATAGCTGGCGAGTCGTGGGTGTGTAATACAGCTCTGCCTACCCCTTCGGGGAATACAGGCGTGATGCTATGTTTTGTTTTACTATGGAGAAGATAGACAGGGTAATAGGGAGAGCATTGGGAGGGGGTTTGGGTCTCCGGCCCTCTCACTCGCTATACGAAACATTGATAGGAGTATCGTTGTTTTACGCTGATCTTTTGTGAGAGGATGGTACTTCCCCCATGGTGGGATAAGCAAGGCTCTACAACTAGTCTTATAAAAAAGTAATTCTTGTAGCAGATTTTCTAAGTAGATTTGATTACAAATCTTTTTTAATTAAAGCGACCGTTAGCGAGATTATTGAAAAATTTGTTTATGTGCGAATAATTAATTTTGTGACCAGTTACACCGAGTAACATTTTTAGCAACATAAGTATCAATAAGAGTTTAGGATTTAGAATTACAAAAGACTGCACAGATGGCGGGGTAGTTTAAATACTGGTCTCCCGCCTAAATGTTGCGGTTTCGATTCCCACACAGGACATTTTTTGTGTGACCATTGTTCTGAGTCTGGGTGTATTTTGTGTCCGTGAAATAGTATGTTTGTAAAGTCCGCCATACAAGGATTAAGGTATTCCTTAGTGTACGGTGGTGCCTATAAAAGTATATGTAAAAGTCCAGCTTAGTGCTTATTATTCCCGCAAGGCCTCCGGCGAAGGTGCGATGCTCCGTGTGCGAGTGCGTAACTCAGTAGAAGGTACCCGAAGGGGTAAGCTGCCGGCGGACCACTAAAGTAATGTAACATGGTTCCAGTGGCACACCAATACAAACGAAGCACATGGCGGGTTTATTTAGTGGGTGAGGTTCGTGGCCTCGATCGACGGGGTGTGTGGTTAGGTACATTTTTTTCCCGCAAGAAAAGGCTTATTATTCCAAATTAATATTAAATGCTCATAAAATGCCTGCAATCTCTGCATTACGACTATAATATCTTTTGCAGAGCCTGTAAAATCAAGAAAATATTCGTGCTGATCAGACTAAAGAAAGGCAAGACTATTCAAGAGAGACTTGAAACAACGTTAGCGAGTCCTGTAAGTTATACCCATAGATATATTATAATACTTATACCAGATATTTTCCATACTACGAAGAGTGGTAAACAAGCGTACGTAGATGTGCTGTTAGCTAATGCCCAGTTCCTATAATAATAAAACGGGTCGTTTTACTTACAATCGGTAGAATATTCTACCAGGCGTAAGTAGGATCTGTTCCTATAAAATACGAGTCGTAAGTGAATTAACTGACAGTTTGCGACTAACGGATGGGAGGGTTTTCAGTTACGATCCAAACAACAATCTATGGAAACGCAGATTTAACCGATATTTATGTTGTCAAATATACCAACCGTAGATGACATGTTTACCGGCCAATTTCGGACGTTTTTAGAAGTCGTGTGCTGGTATATGTTTATTGAGGCATAAAAGGGAAAATATATCGAACTCTGAGATTGAAATGGAGACTGCATTTACTCTTCGATACTTATATAAGAGCGATTTTGATTCAGATGAAATTTGTTTTTCATTTTAGTTGTTGGGTTTAAAGACAATCTCGAGCCTTAAATTCGGGCAGTTCATTGAATCTAAGGCAAAAGCAGCGGCAAGGAAGCTTGGCGTACTTGCGAAAGTGCGACAGTACTTTACGTCAGGGCAGCTTTTAATGTTATACAAAACCTAAGTCCGCTCATGCATGGAGCAGCATTTTCTGGTTATACGCATTACTCTTTGGGTACTTAGTTGTCGCGTTTGAACCGATGCTGCTAAATATCATCTATATTTTTACTGACCATCAGGAGGGTTATAGTCAAGCACTCGCTCAGAACAAGTTAAAAAATTCAAAATCGAACAGTAATAAATACTACGTTGTAGGTGGTATTATTACTTCCATGAGCTTTATATAAGGGCCATAGATTATAGAAAAGAGAATCCTGTGACTATGGTTGTTGTCATAATTATCTTCTTCTTCTTATTTAATGGCTTTTGTGTCATTATTATGATTGTTGTTCAAGTTGACAGTAGTATTTAGTGCGTTAGCGTTTCGTTTAGATGTAGGCATTGAATAGTTATAGTGTTTAACATAAATTATTAAGGTGTAAATTGTGTTTAAACTATTTAATTGTTAATGAACAATAATTTTATTATTTGTATCAAAGTTTTGTATATAAATAACTACATTTATTTTCAAAACACACCTTTTTTTTCTGAACATCATGTTAAACGATTGATGTAATAATGAAACGCAAAGAGGGACGTCGGTATACTTAACTGACAGTTCTTCGTTACTGCTAGACATGATAATAATGTTGTGAAACACCTGTGAAACCTCGGTATCGGTATCTTGAAAACTTCTGGTAGCTGTCATACAATGACGATTCGATGAATATAGGAACCGGGCATAATTGGATTGTGCACTTTGTAAAGAGCTGTTGACTGAATGTCAGATAATTTGTCCGTTTGGTGATGGACTGAGAATACAAGTGTCACCACCCCATCCTGTCCCGCGGATGTCGTACAAGGCGACTAAGGGAAGTAAGCAATTATCACATATTGCATTACTGGTGGTAGGGCTGGGTACAAAGTAAGAGTACTTAGCAGTCGAGAGCAGTTGTCACGATTGCTGAATTGGCAAAGCATCTGGACGGTATCCAGGAGATGCAGGTTCAAATCATGCTCGTGACTGTTATTTTCGATTTCACATTTTCCACTTTGTGTTTAACATGTCAAATGCTAAAAATATATATAAAAAATTCTAAATATTTATAGGGCTGCGTCATTATTAGGTAAAAACATTAATGGTTAAATTAAGTTTACCTGGTCGGTATAATGTATGTAAATTTTTTTGTCCGTGTGGTGACGGACTAAGAATACAAGTGTCACCACCCTATTCTTTCCCACGGGTGTCGTATGAGGCGACTAAGAGAAGTAAGCAATTATCATCCATTGCATGACTGGTAGTAGGGCTGGGTACCAAGTGGGAATACTTACTTGGTATCGGGCCCGAGCAGGTTGGTACCACCATCTCCCGTGTGACCGGCCATGAAGCACACCGTTGCGTTTTGGCTGTAGCAGGAGATAGCCGTTTATTCTTTCATTTCATATCGGTGAAATGAAATGGTGAGCAGCGGCTTAACAATACTTTCAGTATAGTTGAGTTCATGAGCGATGGTTACCATTTACCATCATATGGGCCGTGACTAGTCTGCCAATACATGCAATAAAAAAAAAAAAACTGCCGACAGATGACTAAGGCGTCACCCAGGACGTTAAGTATGAATGTGTTGTATGTTGTTATCGAAATTAGCAGTCGAGAGCAGTTGTCACGATGGCTGAATTCGCAAAGCATCTGGACGGTATCTAGGAGATGCAGGTTCAAATCCTGCTCGTGACTGTTATTTTGGAATTCACATTTTCCACTTTGTGTTTAACAACAGTACTCACTTGATATCGGGCCTGAACGGGTCGGTACCACCGTCTTCTGTGTGACCGGTCAAGAAGTACGTCAGTGTGTTTTTGCTGTAGCAGAAGATAGCCGTTTTTTTGTTTCATTTCATATCTCAGAAATGAAATGGTGCGCAGCGGCTTGACAATACTCTCGGCAATAACAACGTGGCAATTGCAATCGTCACAAGCGACCGGAGAGACATTTTATGGCTTTAGTGAGAACTGCACTGGTCACATTGGTTTATTATTAGTCAGTAATAGGCATATAAAGCTATATACTCCGTCGGTTTCAAATAAACATACGGCCCAACTGATGATAAGCGGTTACATAGCCTATAGACGCTAGACACACCAGAACCATCACTCGCGCGTCGGCATCTCCAAGGAAAGAGATAGGAGGTGGATAGGAAAAATAATCAGGAGAAGATAGGGAGGGGGTTTGGGCCTCCGGCGCTCTCACTCATGATACGGAACACAACGGTAGGAGTAACTACCGTTGTTACACACTGATCTTTTGTGAGAGGGTGGTGGTACTTCTCCGATCGAGCTGGACCATTCGTGCTGAGATAAGCAAGGCTCTAGCACTTTTATCATCTATGGAGAATCTATGTAGTTAGGCTGACTGAGCGCATTCGTAACGACGACGTAAGAGAGCGAGTAGGTATGAAAGAGAGTATTTGTGTAAGGATGCCAAAGCGTATGCTCCGATGGTTCGGACATGTGGAAAGAATGCCGGATGAGCTACTGGTTAATAAGATATACAATGCGAAAGTGGAAGGATGTAGGTACAGGGGGAGACGGAGACTCACCTACCTAGATCAAATCGGTTATGTATTGAAGGAAGGTGGAGTCAGGAGTCTCCGAAACCGGCGAGCGTGTATGAAGAGAATTATAAATGTTGAGGAAGCGAAAGATGTAAGCAAGAATAGAGCCTCTTGGCACTCTCTTCTCTCTGCCTGCCTACCCCGCAAGGTAAATGCTATAAGTTAGGTTTTTAGTTTTATCCCTAAACCTGCAGGGTGTCAAGTTAGTATGCGCCACGAAGAACGAAGAAAAAACGTTGAAAGGTTAATATTAATTTAAATACAATTGATATATCGTATGTATATGGACGTTGAACTATGTATACTAATAAAAGATTAGGTGATCAAAACATATTTTTACATTTCCCAGTAAACAAATAGATTAGTACACGAAATCGTAATTGTATTCACAATAACAATGACAATTAAATATTCTACAACAAATTAATATTGTCAAAGTGTTAAAATAGCTTTATTTATTGCTTACTAGATGACCCGGGGAACTTCGTATCACCGTCCGTGTGGTGACGGACTAAGAATACAAGTGTCACCAGCCCATTCTTTCCCACGGGTGTCGTACGAGGCGACTAGCGGCAGTAAGCAATTATCACCCATAGCATTACTGGTAGTAGGGCTGGGTACCAAGTGGGAGTACACTTGCTATATATCACCATCTCTTGTGTGACCAGCCATGAAGCACATCGGTGTGTCTTGGCTGTAGCAGGAGATAGCCGTTAATTCTATCATTTCATATCTGTGAAATTAAATCACTTTTACGATTTGCCTACTGCAACTAGGGTTACCAGATATAAAATTTAAAAGTCCAGAGAAAAAGTTTGATTTCTATTTAAACATTTCTGTCTCTGAGCTCTATTTTGCTGAAAGGGGCTGACCAACTCAGCAGGGAGCCGCTCTTACACTTTTTTTGCTATTTAAATTAAGGAATCGTCAGTGGTCACAGAGTACCTGTTGTATATACAAGTCAGTGGCATGACAATGTCGGCAGCTGGGTCCGCTAGTACTTTTAAGGGCGTTAGCACACAGACGCGGTGAACCGCGGTAACAACGCGTTAGAGCCAGACTGACTATTTAGTCGCGATATTATGTCAAAAAAGAACGGGGCATGTCTTTTCACTCCCATCAGCAAAACTAAAATGGCGGTTTCTGGTTATACGCATTACTTTTTGAATGGCGATATTGCGGTGTCCGTGTGAACAAGTATCGCGAGTAACAGTGATACTCGTTCAGACAGTGTATAAATATGTATAAATAGGAAATCACAGACAGATTGAGAGAGATACAACATACGCGACATTTTTCTTAACAGATGACAGATATACCAGAGTTTTGGTACCGCGGTTCGCCGCGACGGCCTACTAAAGCCCTATATTTTTAAAATAATGGTTATTCCTCTAATTTTCAGAAGTAAGATGGCGGTCATATTTGGTACTACTAAATAAATAATGCCCGCAGTGTGGGGCCGGCTTTAGAATTGTCCCACCCATCTCCACACATGGCAGTCGTAAAAGCCGACTGAGGGAATACCGGGGGAGTGGGCAGCAGCACTCCCTTGAGAATTAACAACATCCACTTCGATCGCCAACCCGCCTGCCAAGCGTGGCGATAACGGCACTATCCCCCATATGAGCGAAACACATGTTGTGGCGTTCTCATTGGGAGGCCTATGTCCAGCAGTGGACTTCGAAAGGCTGATGGATGGATGGATGGATAAATAAATAATCCTAATAAGATGACAAATAATAATATATTATGGGATCTCAGGATAAGGATACGAGCGAGATTAAAATAGAATCTTACTAAGATTTTGATCTGTATTTTAAATCAAATCAAATCAAATCTTTATTTGCGTAACATGGGTATGATTTAAAAGTTCTTATAAATTTACAAAAGATTCTCCATATTAAACCGTCGCAGCGGCATGCAAAAATAGTAGCTATAATAATTTTAGCACTTGACATGCTCAGCTACTTTAAAGAACAAAATTAAATTATTTGTGAAAATGTGGAGTGAGAGTGGGAATCCGGGGAGAGCACTTGAGAGGGTTAGAGCACTGTTAAAGCAATGTCCTCTTTTTCCACATTTTCAACCGACTTCCAAAAGTAGAAAGTTCTCGATTCGACTATGTGTTTTCACAAATATTTTTTTCTTTAAAGAATCTTAAAATTTTTTGTAGATTTTTATCTTTACAAAATAAAGTTATTATATTGTCTTGCAGGTGTACGATTTACTTCGAAAAAAACAGCCAAACTTTGCTGATCGAGTCGTACCAATAGAAGGAGACGTCAGCGATCTAGCAGTTGGTCTCAGTGAGGCTGACTGGAAGCTTCTTACTGAAGAGGTAGAATGTATGCTTTTAATTATACAATTAGGTTCAGAAATAAGAATTAAAAGCTAGCTTTTTGCCCTCATATCTTTGCTTCGTAACCACCGAACAGCAGCAATATACTCGTACAGCTGATTTGTTGGATGAATAATAAATAAATAGATATTCACGGAAATTCCGTCGATGTCGATTAATGTGCCTTAGAGTGTCATATCATTATTATTAGTTTCGATTCTGAAATCCACGCTGAAGAAATCGCAGCAATCTAGTAGATCATAAATTTCTACCTTTACAGGCATTTCATTAAATTTGTAGGTAAATGTAATATTCCATGCGGCTGCGACAATTCGATTTGATGAACCGATCCGTCAAGCTACCCTTACTAATATAAGAGGCACCAGGGAGATGCTCCAACTAGCCAGGGAATGTAGAAATCTCATGTGAGTATTGTACTATAGCCGTTATCGTATTGCACCGGTCAATTGAGCTTGTCATTTCATAATATTATTATTATTATTACTAGCTGACCCGGCAAACGTTGTTTTGCCATATAAAAAATTTCTAGAGAATTTAAAAAAAAGGTGTTGGCAGTAGAAGGGTGAAAATTTAGGGTTGTATGTATTTTTTAATGCCAAATAATAGAAAAATTAAAAAAGAAATTGGGATGATGATGATGGGATACAAAATTTCATTAGACAAACACTGTGACACGATAATTTTATATATTAGAGATTATGTCATACGACTTCTACTGGTGTTGGTACTTGTTAGGTTTTATGATTATGTAGTCATTTAAGCATCCTATTACTTACTGTAACTAAACTGCGTGTCTACGAGTAAATTGGAAACCAATTAAAAACTCCAACTTTTGGATTTTGATGTGAGAACATCTAATGCAGAGAGAGGGTAAAACCGAATGCCGCTATCAGTGGCTTGTCACCACGCCTATTTATTTAATTGTTTTTAACGCCATCTATTGACAAAAGTATCTAACTAGAAAGTCTAACGTTAATCAATAAAACAATAACAGTTTCAATTCGTCTATAGATAACGAGAGGGCGCTTTCCAATTATATACTCTCAACAATATTTCTCAAACAATATTTGAAGAAAGAAAATAAAATCGATGTTTTTACATCTGCAACTAGGTCCGTGACGGCTCATTTTTTGTTTATTTATTGGTACAAAATCCAATATCAATGATGAGTTGAAAGTAATATTTCAACCTTCATACTTTCAGCTCATCATTAAAGGAAGTTTAGAATGAAGAGTTAAACCCTTCATACTTTCAGCTCACCTTTAAATTAAGTTTCATTGTAATTGTCTCTTTAGACGTTGAATGTTGTAATGGGATGAGGGATAGTCTCCCTCAGAATTCTGTGTTAAAAAAGAGTCCTCAACGAATTATTGACTACATTAAAATTTTATTCTATAATATGGTAAACTTATTATTCCTACTTAAAGAACAACCAACACTGGAGTTGTTCTATCAGTTGTAGGAGAAGGTGTTAGATACATTTAAGATCACATAGTTTGTTTTTGCAGTAAATTCGTCCACATTTCAACAGCATTTACATATGCTACAAGAGAACGTGTTAATAAAGATATCCTGGAGGAGTTTTACGAATGTCCCGTTGCACCCCACGTAATGATTAGCTTTGCTGAAGATGTGGATGAAATGAGGCTGGATCGTATCACTATGGGGTGAGTTAACAATCTTTGTCTGTAGGGTGCATTTTAAATTTATCTTGTGTTACCTTAGCTTTAACAAATTTAAACTAAGAATTTTTATGAAGAATATTTATTTATTTATTTATTTGGTTCTCTAACAATGAGTACACTAATACAGTATTCTAAGGTATACATATTTAGTGGCTTAAAGCTAAGTGTCACATTACTTAAAAGAGAACACAGCATGCACATTTATTTGTTACACACAAAATTATGACAAAATGCTGGTTCACGGCGGGATAAAATAATAAATTAGATAATTGTTTTAATTGCTATGAGAATACAAAACAAATTTTTTGATTGATTGAGTTGATGATAATGTTATATCAATTTGATCCTGGTAATCTTTGCATGTTGTATACATGCGATAAAGAGGGCATTGTTGCTGAAGGTTGGTGCGAGATTTAGGTGGATAAAAAATTTGAGATTGCAGGTTCTAGGTAATCTAGGCGGTACATAGAAATTTACTTTGCATAGTAGTTCAGGGCAGTTCAGTACACCTGAGACAAGGTTCCTAATTTTGTTGTGGCTGTAGGTTAAATGCCGTAGGAAACGCTTTTGTATTTTTTCAATTCTGTCAATATGGACCTTATAGCAGGAAGACCAAACCACACTGCAATACTCAAGATTACTTCTAACTAGGGAGTTAAACATGATCTTTTTAACTAGCGGTTTTTTTTTCTTTTTACTTTCTCTAAGAACAAAACCCAACATTTTCAGTGCTTTAATTGTAACTACATCTATATGTATATCAAATTTAAGTCTATTGTCAAAATATATCCCTAAATCTTTTATACTATTAACCTCTTCAAGGAAATCACCATTTATATTATACTGAGTGTTGATTATATTTTTCTTCCTTGTAAATTTTAAGTGTTTACACTTTGCTATGTTAAGTCATTTTATTAATTTTGCACCACTCCACCGAATCATCCAAATCACGTTGAAGTAATAAGGAGTCATTGTGGTACCTAATGCGACGTGTAATTTTTAAATCATCAGCGAAGAGATAGATATTTGAGTTCCTGAAGCGTTTGTTTATGTCATTTATAAATAATACAAAGAGATACGGCCCTAAATGCGATCCTTGAGGAATTTCCGACGTTGCAATAAAATCGGTAGAAGACGAACCATTGTATAACACTCTAAGCTTATGTTGGTGAAGATAAGATCCGAACCAGTGCAGCAGGGGATTCGATATTCCATAAAGTTTTTTTAACAGTAATCCATGGTCCACTATATCAAACGCCATTCTAAAATCAGTGTAAATAACATCTACCTGAATGCCAGCATCAACGGCCTCCACTAGATCCTCAACATACGTTGTTAGGTTGGTGGCAGTAGATCTATTCTTCACAAAAACCATGCTGATAATTTAGTAATAGTTGTGAAAAGTTCCACGATATTAATGGGCAAATTAAGGACTCAAACACCTTAGCTAATGTGGATAGAATTGCTTTGGGTCTATAATTACTAACCAATGATTCGTCACCATTTTTGAAAACCGGAATTATATTAGTTAGCTTCCAAGCTGTTGGAAAGACGCCTGATTCTAGTGATTTATTAAAAATGTGCGTTAAAGGTAACGCCAGTTTTTAGCATTCTTTACGAGAAATATAGGTGGAATATTATCAGGACCAGCTCTTTTATATAGGTTAAGCTTATTTAAGGTTTTAGCTACATCCTCTTCAGATAAGGAAATGGAACTTAGATTCTGGTTGTTTAAACTGCGTTCTATTTCAGGAAAGCTAGTGTTACCAATGTTGGAATCTACATAGACACCGGAAAAATAAGATGCATACAAATTTGATATTACTTTAGGATCGCTTGATGTACATACACTATCGGACATTAAACTGGGACTAGAATTAGTATATCTTATTTTTGCTTTGAGATAAGTCCAGAAGTATTTTGGATTAGACGTTATCGTTGATTCTACATGAGCTATGTATGAATTATAACATACCAATGCCATTTTGTCACACCTCTTTTTTAGTAAAACACGATTTTGACCTCAGATTTCGGTTTAGTAGTGATTGAGATTGAGATAATATTACTTTTTAAACTTTACCATTTTATATTCATTATAGCACAGAGTTGCACAAGCCGTAGTTACGAGGAGTCTACTCGTGACCACGGCCGGTGGAACTCAGCCGAAACATCGAGGTCAGTCAAAATAATAGTATTTTGAGGAGTTTAATACCCATATAGACCCATTAAATGTGTTATAATGATTGAAAAAATTAAACTTCATTGAAAACAACAGAGAAAGTGATTAAAGCCTCAGATTCCAGTTTAGTAGTGATGAGCGATATAATTACGAAATAACTAGCTAGGATCTTTATTGTCTTTGCAGTTTAATTGATGGGTGGCCAAATACTTACACGTTCACGAAGGCAATAGCTGAGGAACTGTTACGGACCACTGCTTCAGATCTGCCAGTGTGCATCGTGAGACCTCCTATTGGTAATAATGTCATCGATATAATTATGTAACGAGGTATCTGTTGTCACTTAACGTTGGCGTTTAAATGGGTTCACAAACATCGCTATGAACTATCATTTGTAAGATATGTGTTGTACTTTGTGTCATTTTAACATGTGGAGAAGAGTATGTATTACCTAGTAGCTCGGTATTATTTTTTCTTGAATACTCACTCCAAACAGTTCTACATTTCCCAAATTATCAGAGTTTAACCAAATAGCTAGGTTTTGAGCGCAAATTTTTCTTGGCGTTCATATTAACAAATTTTCTGTGCTAATTAACAATGTTAGAATTTGAAGTTTTATTCGAAATTGTATTTGCTAAATTATTGCGTTCAGCGTGTCTAAAGTGCTTATAACAAAGACCATCAGCATGTTGGAAATGTTGGAATGCATGTAAATTGCAGTAACTCTGCGTTAGGAATTGGTACCTAACTTTATTGTTGGTAAATAAGACATAGCACCAAGCACCAGTCATCTTATCGACATAACATTTAATTAGTGCATAGGGTTGTTACATAAGGGTGCTCTGTAGATGAGTAAGTTCAACGCTATCATCTGTTTTTAATGTATAGGTGGAATCAAACTATCGGGCGCGTCCGTAAGCCGCGACTGAAAAGTGTGCACTTGACAAAATATTCTGCGGGCCAGATTCCTATCGGACGTCCGAACGCTCAAAGACGGCGTAAAGTTACGTCCGCGACTTACATCTGGTAGTTTGCATAGTTCAGTGTACATTAATTGTCCAGATACATACAAGTCGTGGCTGTCAATCACGGCTTACGGACGCGTCCGATAGTTTGATTCTAGCTTAAAGGAGACTGCACCTTATCCTATAGTCTATGCATTAAGCTTATTAGTGGCAAATTTTAATTTTTCTGATGTAATCTAAAAGCGGAGTGGCTTATATCGGCCTCGGATGTGTCCTGTATGTGTTATGGGTTGGATACCCACGCATTATCCACACATTCTTTAAGTGGCCTACAAATAGTTGTTCTGAGTCTGGGTGTACTTAAGAGTTCATAAAAAATCAAATCTTATGTTTATAAAGTCCTCCCGCTGTACGAGGATTTAACGTAGTGAAGGAGATTGTCTTTAAAAAAAAATATATAAGATATGCAGCCGCTGCCGAAAATCCAAAAACGTATTCACTAGACTTTTTTGATATTACTAGACTTCTCATTGTTAGTGACTAAAAATTGCGTAGCAATGGGATTTTGAGAATCATGTTTATGTTTTATGTATTGATTTTTTCTTCTTTTTTTCCTGAAAGTTGTATAGATTTTATTAATTACTGTGGTTAAATTACAAGACGAATAAAATACTTGTAAGGAAGACTCATTTTGATTCAATCGTATTATTAACCATGATATGAGGCTCTTCACACTCTTTAATTGTAGTTTGTGACTCGCCTGGCTTCGGGAGAGTGTCCAACGTTTGGATTGCAACTCTTAAATTCTAATAATTTTGACAAAGACTATATAATGTCATTATCGTAAGTCTTCGTTTATGAAAAAATTCTGTGAGTTACACGATGTTCATATGGTAAGGTACTAACAAATTCCGTGACTCATGATCTTCTAATTACGTGAGTATGAGCTGTTTGAATAAAGAGACCTTTCAGGGGGTTCTTTTTTTTTAAGTTTATTTCATAACTACTCGTACTTTTAATATTTCAGCTCAGAAAGAGCGATTATAATTATGATGTCTCACCTCGCTTATGTGTACTGTTTTTTTATTACACAAGGAGCATCAGCCTCATTGATGCTGTTTTATATATATACCATCATACTGTATCAAGTAGTCTTTTGTAAGGGATGACCCCCTTCTTTTAATATTCAACATTTTTAATTCAATTTTTACCCTAATTTATTTTACACCTTTAAACCTCTATGTATGGATATTATAAAAGACTATACAAAATCTTGTACACAGAGAGGTTGAGGCCGGAAAAATAGATGAGGGGCTTTAAATTGTAGGAATAATTAATAATTTACTTTTTAATGTAGGTACTATTGTTTCTGTGTTTCTCTGTTATTTCCTTCTAAATAAAGACAATTGCAAGTGTAACTTAATTTTTAGTGACCCCGTCATACTATGAACCATCTCCAGGCTGGCTAGATCTTAGAACACTGTTGGGCCCAAGTGGGGTAAGTTATTTACTGTAACCTTGCTACACATTATCATCTTTAGCATCATAATTATGCTGCTAAGCAACATTATAGTTGTAATAGCAGTTGATTTTCGTTTCCATTCATCTCATTCTCCGAAATAAATGTAGTGTAATTGTGGTGAGTGCAAGAACACAATTGTAACTTTTAAAAATTCGTGAATCGCACACACATATTTAAAGTAATATAAACGGGTCTTCTTTCGCTCGTCGAAGACGAGTCGTCCCGTGACCACGGCTGCCGCAACGCAGTTGAAACGTCGGACTAAAGGTAGTTGACTAAATGTTACCTAATTTACATGCTTAAAAATATCCGTTTATGTTACTTTAAATAAGAACACAATTGTCACAATTGTTCCGCGAATGTCGTACGAGGCTACATAAGGTAGTAAGCTGTTATAAACCATTGCATTACTGGTGGTAAGGTTGTTTACCAAATAGGAGAGTTAACTCGAGTTCTGGCTCGAGCGGGTTGGTTTGTCTTCCGTGTGATTCTGACTGAGAAACACCTCCATGTAGTTTAACTGGGAGATAGTCGTTCATTCTTTCATTTTCCATCCACAAACTGGTATGTTGAGCAGCGACTTACATACATACATATATACTGTCACGCCTTTTTTCCGTAGGGGTAGGCAGAGACTACTTCTCTACACTTGCTACGATCCTGTTACACATCTTTCGCTACATCTACTTTCATCAGCGCTTTCATGCATGCTGTTGGTTTCGAGTACTCTTAACCTGGCCTTTCTTAATAACGTCTCCGATCTGGTCAAAATACGTTTACCGTGGTCGATCTCTGCCAACTGCCCATTCACAGTCGCCTTGTATATCTGTTTCGTAAATCTTCTTTCAAAAATCCTCTCTACTTGTCCGAACCACCTAAGCATTTTCTTTCTCTATTTTCGTCACGCAGTAGCGACTTACACACTGTTATTAGTATTACTGAGTCTATGAGCGCCGGCTACCATCAGTGGGCCGTAGCTTCTTCATATACATGTATTATTTTCTAGAGCAGGATTCTAACTAACTAACTTATCATCACGCCATTTCCTTTGCGGGGTAGGCAGAGAGAATAGAGTACCAAGAGGCTCTATTCTTGCATACATCCGTCGCTTCCTCAACATTCATAATTCTCTTCAAACACGCTCGCCGGTTTCGGAGACTCCTGACTCCACCTTCCTTTAATACATGACCGATTTGGTCTAGGTAGGCGAGTCTTGGTCTCCCCCTATAACATACATTCTTCCACTTTCGCATTTTATATCTTCTTAACCAATCACTTGTCCGACGTTCTTTCCACATGTCTGAACCATCGGACCATTCCCTTTCGCATCTTTACACCAATACTCTCTTTCATACCTGCTAGCTCTCTTACATCCTCGTTACGAATGCGTTCAGTCAGCCTTATTCCGCAGATTCTTCGTAGAAAACACATTTCGACTGCATTTATTTTACTCTCATGCTCCTTTTTGCATACCCAACTCTCGCTTCCATATAGTAACTTGTGACAAGTACTGCATTGTGTATTGCGACCCGTGCCTTCTGGCTGAGGTGGTGGCTACCGAGAAGTTGTCCCAATGCTCCGTTCACTCTATTTCTTCTCTCTATATCAGTGGTGTATCTTGCATTCCGACTGAATCCACATCCAAGGTATACAAATTCATCCACTTATTATAGCATACTATTGCCAACCGATACTCTGACATCTGTTCTGGCTTCACCTCTTTCAAAGACGATAATTTTGGTTTTGCTTATATTCACACGTAGCCCACTTTTCTTACAATCTTCTGTCATTACGTCAACTAGGATTTGCAGGTCAGTCTCAGACTGCGCTGATAGGACCGCATCGTCTGCATATAGCAGTGAGTTGTGATACCGATGAAAAGATCTTGAATTGTGTCATGGTTTTGTGCAGCCTTTGTGACTGATTAGTGCCGTAATCTGGAGTAATAACCAAAAACAATTTAAGATAAAATCTATTCTACCCACAAAGCTATAATAAGGCATAATCATGCCTAGAACAGTATGCACTCTGAACTGCTACAACTGAATCCGATAATCAGGAGACTATGTGTAACATCAAGGAATAAACGCATTTGTCCTGATTATTCACCGGAAAATGAATGGAATTTGTTTGAGGACAAGATAACAATGATGCTTGCCTCATGGAAGTCTGACCAAGACTTGATTCTTAATAAAATTATTTCTGATATAGCTGAGGTTAAGCAACAAAATGGAGAGATTCACAAAACCAATAATGAGATAGAAAAGTCGATTGAATTTATGAACAGTAGAAATGAAAGTATGAGAATAACTATTGAAAAATTGGAAAATGAAAGATTAGAGCAACGAAACTACATTATGGAGTTGGAGAGGAAGGTCAATGACCTACAACGGGGTTTCCGTTTTTCGAGCATTGAAATAAGAAATATGCCCTAAAACGACAAGGAAACCACAAGCGATTTGACCTCCCTCGTTGTGCAAACATGCAACGCTGTATAAGCGACGGTGGAAGCAAATGAGCTTCGCGATGTCTATCGGTTGCCTGGAAAAAAGGGCTCGATGAGGCCTATAGTAGCGGAGTTCCGGAGTGTTTCATTACAAAATCAGGTTCTCAATGCAACACGCACATTTAATAAAGGTCTGCCCCCTCAGAAAAGTTAAATACAAGTCATGTTTGAGTTAGTGGTCCAATTATTCCCATTTATGTTGCTGAATATTTGCCTGGTAGCTTGAGACAGTTATTTTATGAAGCCCGTAGCTTTTGTAAAACCAACCATTACAAATTTTGCTGGACCAAAAATGGTAAAATTTTTCTTAGAAAGCGTGAAGGGTTGGAGTCAGTTACTATCAATTCAACAACTTGCCTTAATAAACTACTTAAGAATCAATAGGGCTATTCCTGCACCTTTAGGCCTTAGTTTATTTGTATTCATGCCTTTGATTGCCTTCTTTAAAAATAATTATGTTAAATTTAGTGAACAACATGTGTATAAAAAGCCTATCCTTTTGTCACCCATATATTTTTATATTTTAAGAATGTGCTACCTCACGTTTAATAAAAAACACTGTTTAAATATATTATTGCCAATAAGCAGCCTCTGAAATTGTATACATTGTAGCAAAATTTTGAAAAGCAATATACTAATTATACTACATAGTAAACATTACAAATACATTATACTTTCACTACTCTCACACAAAAACCCTATACAATACACATATACAAATTATACAATATTATATTTATAAGTAAACCTCAAAAGACCAAAATGTAAACTATACCTGCTACTGTTATTGTGAGTATATTTATAGTTCACAAGTACATCTACAAACTATTGTAATATCTGCTATACTACATCATGATTCTCACTTGATTTGGAATCCAGAATACATTATCTATTATTATAGAATAGTTAACCAAAGACGGACATTCACAACAACAAAACAATTAATAATTTTAATGCGTTACATTGCTATTGTATTATTCTTTTATTACTGCCACACATTATACTATTATACATTTTTATTAACCACAGGTACCAAGGCCCAAGTGTCATATTAATATAAATTTATATACCTACATCAATCCATCCATCCATCCATCAGCCTTAAATCATCCACTGCTGGACATAGGCCTCCCCAAGGGAATGCCACAGCGAACGGTCCTGTGCCGCCTGCATCCAACGAATGCCTGCGACTTTGACCAGGTCATCGGTCCACCTGGTGGGAGGCCGTCCTACACTACGCCGTCCAATACGCGGTCGCCACTCGAGAACCTTTCTTCCCCAACGGTTGTCGGTTCGTCGAGCGATGTGGCCTGCCCATTGCCACTTCAGCATGCTGACCCGGCGAGCTATGTCGGTTACTCCCGTTCTTCTACGGATTTCCGTATTACGGATCTTATCGCGTAGAGAGATCCCAAGCACAGCCCGCTCCATGGCACGCTGAGCGACTTTGAGCCTTGATATAAAGCCAACATTTAGAGACCACGCCTTTGTTCCGTAAGTCATCACCAGTAACACACACTGGTCGTAGACCTTCGTCTTCAGACACTGTGGAATATTGGACAAGAAGATCTTCCTCAGCTTCCCGAACGCTGTCCAGCCGAGCTTGATTCGTCGATTGACCTCATTCTCGAAGTTGTGCCTACCTAACTGGACTGTTTGTCCCAGGTATACATAGTGATCGACAACTTCGAGATCCGCGTTCCCGACTAGGACCGGTGCTGAAATGACATGGTTATTGTGCATGACTTTCGTCTTGTCCATGTTCATTTTTAGACCCACTAGTCGGGAGACACTGGTGAGGTCATTGAGCATGGTACCCAGGTCCTCCAGCAATTCTGCCATGACCACGATATCATCTCCCTGTCTTACGCCTATCTGTAGTTGGATAGGTTTTGTGTTCTTGTCCTGAACTCGGACAGACATAGCAGCGTTTCTATACAAACACTTCAATACTTCTTTTTGAAATAAAACTACGTTTACGGAATCTATCGCGTTTACTTGATTTTACTACTATCCCGACGTTTCGAATACTTTACAGCATTCATGATCACGGGTGGACTTAGATGATAGACGTCCAAGGTTGATTACATTATGTCTGTGTTATTTCAAAATGTGTAACATTCGCGTAAATATCAGAAAGTATTATACTTCAATACTTCGATGTACCGATAGTCAATTTGGCACCGCTGAAGGGACTGCAGCACCGCCCAAGTTTCGATCGAATCGAAGGCTTTCTCATATGAGATACGAGATGGGTCTATAATTCTTCAAGAGGGTTCTGTCGCCTTTCTTGAAGAACAGCACCACCACACTCCTGGTCCACGATTCTGGAACGTCGCCCCCGAGAACGACAGAATTGAATAGCCTCTGGAGGGCTTTGAGGATCGGCTTTCCGCCTGCCCTCAGAAGCTCTATAGTAATTCCGTCTTCTCCCGGTGCCTTTCCGTTCTTTAGTTGTTTGAGAGCCATTCTGATCTCGTACAGGCTGACGTCCGGGATATCTTCGGGAAAATGCCGAGTTAACTTGGATCTGGGCTCATGGACCAAGCTAAAAACATGGTTCTGGGATCTGTATAACTATCCATAGAACTCATGGACCTGTCTTAATATCTCATCTTTGGATGAAACAACAGTGCCATCATTGGTCTTCAGCTTGGTCAGCTGGCTTTTCCCAACAGACAGATCTCTCGCGAATTCTAGGTAAGACTCCCGATACTATAAACATATTACACATAAACATACGCAGTATAAATAAAAATATAGATCAACTTCGTCTTTTCTTCATAGCTATACAAATATCACCGGAAATAATTATACTGTATGAGTGTTGGCTCAGTAAAACTTCAATGGGGTGCTAATTTGTCCGGTTTACCTCCTAGTGGTGCACCCTGGGCAACGTCGGCAGTCGCCGGCGGCTAAAATTTCGGACAGGACGGGTCTCCGCGTGTCCCTCTGACTCAGCAGAGGGCACGGCGGATAGACCAGACGTCGGAGTCGGTGGGACCAGACTGGCTCACCGGGCTCTGGAGAGGGGGGACAGTGGGCCACAGCGGCCCCCCCGTCCCAAATCGTAAACCTGAGCGCGTGTCTGTGGTAACGTCTCGCGGGCATACAGGAACGAGGGTCTTGGCTTAATCGCCCGGACCGCGAGGAAGACAACCTCTATAAAAAATGACCCCGAATCTCAAGCTCTGGCGCGCGGCGAGGAGATGCATGGCTGATGGGTAGTTCAGTCTCGAGCGCGGCCCCAGCCAGGGTACCTGCGGACCCCCTGTGTTGGGTAACAAATGTACGCTTGCCCGGGTATCGGGAGCTCTGCCCGGGTGGACCTCCTTTCTCCCACACTCGTGGGATCAATATGGAAAATCATTTATAAAATAAAATATTGACGGAGTCAGGTGTAACACCTGACGCCTTAGCCGATAGGGGTCCGGCTGTAAATGCGGCACCTACTAGTGCAACCGCGCGCAAAACACGCGGCGGTCGGAAGTCCCGCAAGGGAAAACAGGCGACCGAAGTGTCCCAGGAGTCCAGGGACAGCTCGGCGGCAGGCAGCTCGGCGGTTACCTCAGCTGCTGAAATGTCTGCCACTGAAGATGGCGGCCCGAGTCAGGCCGCCACAATCATGTCACCGCAACCGGCGGAGGTAACGGTCACGATGGAGCCGCTCCCGTCACGGTTCTGGCGCAAGCGCACCCTGTCTTAGGGGGGCGCTGCGTCGGAGTCTGATGGGAGCTCAGTAGAAATGCCTCCCCCGAAAATTGCTACGGCGGTTAGGGGTAGAGGAACTAACCGGCCGGGGACACCAATCCCCTGCAAGGTCTCAGCCAAGAGGGCCGAGAGCACGAACCTAAAGCGGACGGAGGTGGAGCAGACCGCGGAGGAGCGCTTGGCGCTCCTCTCCAAGAAGCTTCGCCTTCCTTTAGACAGCAATGGGCCGCCCTCAGCGACCCAAATTGCTGAGAGAGCCGCGGACAGCGTGGATATCATTTCGACGGTGGCCATGGGCTCTAAAAATCTGAAAGGCAACTTTATCCGTTGCCTGAAGACCGCCGCCACAGGACTGTCCGGCGTGGTGGAGCGGCTGGTGGCGCGGAATGAGCGCCTGGAGACGGAGGTGGCCGAGCTCGGGGAGCGCAATCAGCGCCTCGAAGCTACAGTGGAGGAAATGCGCCTCGGGATGGCCAATCTGTAAGCCGAACTTGGGCTCCCTGAGGCCATCCCAAGAGTCTCGGCTACCACCTCGGGTGGCCCCGCGCCCCGAGCCGATGAGTCAGAGGAGCTGTTCCGCCGGATTGATCGCGTCGATGCGGTTTTCGGTCCGCGGATCAGCGCCCTCGACGCCCGGCTCCCACCGGAGCCCCGAGTTCGTCCACCACTGGCTGCGGACAAGAGGAGAGCCGCGCTATCCCTGGCACCAATGACATTACCATGTCAGGGTGGCCGCGTGGCCTCTTACTCTGCGGCAGCGGCAGTATCGCCGCTGGAACGCACCCCGAAGGGGAAAAAGGGCGCCAAGGCTAGGCAGTCCGGCAAGGTCCAGTTACCAAGGGCCCAGCCCCAGAAGTCAAAGGGTCGGGAGGAATTCCCGGCCCTGCCCGGCTGTGCTGGGTCCTCGCGGGCTCAAGCAGATACATCCCGGGGCCCACATCCTACCCCCACTGCCGCTGTGCACTCTGAGGAGGGCTGGCAGACCGTGGCCAGTGGAAGAAAGTCTCGGGGAAAGAAGCGGAAAAGCGCTGCAGCCCGAGACGTGGCGCCTGCTACATCTAGGGGTGAGTCCGGCGGTGGGAAAAAGAAGCGAAGGCCGCGAAAGCCGCGCAGCCTCAAAACACCGAAGACAGCAGCGGTGGTTGTCACCCTGCTGCCTGAGGCTAGGGAGAGGGGCCTCAGCTATGAGGCGGTTCTAAAACGGGCGCGGCAGGAGATCGATATCTCCGAAATCGGAAGCGTTGCCGCAAGAACCCGCCAAGCCCGAACGGGGGCTCGAATACTCGAGTTCCCCGGGGCGGAGGGCCCGAGAACGGCTGACCTCATAGCCGAAAAGCTGAAAGGTCTGTTCGCTGGGGAGAGTGCGGTCTGTGTCGCCAGGCCCGTGAAGTGCGCAGAATTGCGCATTTCTGGACTGGACGACTCCGTGACGGTGGACGATATCCGGGAGGCAATTACGCTGAAAACCGGATTCGCTGCAGAAACCGTCCGGGTGGGCACCATTCGCCCCGGTCCTGGTGGTGTAGGCGCTGTATGGGTACAGTGCCCTGTCGCAGCGGCCAATTCCTTGGCCACCGCAGGTAGGCTTCTCGTGGGCTGGAGCTCCGCACGCATCACCGTGCTGGAGCCGAGGCCCGCGAGGTGTTTTAAGTGCATGGCGGTCGGGCACACCCGGCCGACATGTACGAACTGCTTTGACTGCAGCGGTCTCTGCTTCCGCTGCGGTCAGGCAGGGCATCAGGTGGCGACCTGCACCGCAGCCCCGTACTGCCCCGCGTGCGCGGCGGGAAATCGTCCCGCTAAGCATAGCATGGGGTGGGAGGGGTGCAGACCTCCAGCCCAAGGCCCTATAGGTGGGGGCAGCCAAAAGTCGTACCCGATGTCCCACTGGGTCCTACGTGGCCGGCTTCCCCCCGGGCTGGGCGTAATTTGTTACGCAGACGATACCCTCGTCACATCCCGGGGAGGGAACTTCGAGGAGGCGGCGAGACTGGCCACCTCGGGTACCGCGGAGGTGGTCAGACGTATCGAGGCGCTGGGGCTTAGGGTGGCCCTCAACAAGTCAGAGGCCCTACTATTTCACGGGCCCCGACGCGGTCCACTCGCCAGCGCCTCGATTACGGTAAATGGTGTGGGGGTAGGAATCCAGGCCCACATAAAATATTTGGGCCTGGTCCTTGACGGGCGGTGGCACTTCGACGAGCACTTCCGCCAGCTTGCGCCGAGACTGGTTGGCACGGCGTCCGCCCTCGGGCGTCTGTTGCCAAACCTGGGTGGACCCAGCATTGCGTGCCGACAGCTATACGCGGGGGTGGTCCGGTCAATGGCACTTTACGGTGCACCCGTGTGGGCGGAGTCTCTGACCGCCCGCAATAGGGCCCTTCTATGGAGACCGCAGAGAGTCGTGGCGGTCAGAGCAATCCGCGGCTACCGCACGGTGTCGTGCGAGGCCACTTGCGCATTGGCCGGGACCCCCCCGTGGGATCTGGAGGCGGAGGTGCTCGCCGAGGTTTATCGGCGGGTGTCAGAAGTGCGTGCGGGGGGCGTTCGCCTCCCGCCCAGTCAAATAGACGCAGGGCGGGGCGACGCCCGCCGCGCCATTGTCACCCGTTGGAGGATTCGGCTGGAAACGCCTCGGGCTGGTTTTAGGACCGTAGGGGCGCTCCAGCCGATTTTGGAGGAATGGGTGGCTCGGCGGCATGGGGTCCTCACCTTCCGGCTGGTGCAGGTGCTGTCGGGGCATGGATGCTTCGGCAAGTACCTGTACACGGTTGCTAGGAGGGAGGAGACTCCCTGCTGCCACAACTGCGACTGCAGCGAGGACTCGGCGCAGCACACGCTTGAGTCGTGCCCGGCCTGGGCTGACCAGCGCCGGGATCTCGCTGCAGTCATCGGAGAGGACCTGTCGCTGCCGGCTGTCATCCGATCGATGGTCGGCGGCAATAGGTACTGGAATGCGGTCGCCACCTTCTGCGAGAATGTCGTCTCGCGGAAGGAGGCGGCGGAGAGGGCCAGGGAGGCTGATCTCTCCTCTGGCCCCAGCCGCCGCCGGCGCGCGGGGCGGTGTGGGCGTGAATATCTGCGCCTAATGCCGCCCTAGCCGAGGCCGCGGGCGGTTGGACCGGGGATTGTCCTCCGCTCGCGTAAAGCCTACCGCGAAGGTGCGATGCCCCAGGTGTGCGAAGTAGTTGCTCAGAGAGGAAGCCCAAGAGGGCTAGCCGCCGCGCGGACCACTGAAGTGAATATACGCGGTACCAGTGGTCCGCCGAGTACGGGCGGGTGAGGGCGCACGGTGGATTTTTAGTGGGTGAGAGCCCCACACTACCCTGCTGTCTCCCCGGGCAGCGGGGTGACCGCACACCCCCGTATGTGACCGTACATTTTTGTCCACCAAAAAAAAAAAAAAAGTAAGACTTCAATACTTCCTATGTTAGAAGGGTACATAGTTTATCAAACAAATAATAATTATAACCAAAATGATGGCTTAATCATTTATATTAAGTCAAATTTCTCACATATTGTTACAGAGCCTAAAATATCTGATGCTAACTGTGACTGTGTAACTGTGTAATGTGCAGAGTACCATCACAAAATTTAGCTATAATTGCATTGTATAGGTCACCCAGCTTTCAAAACATAGATATTTTTTTAGATAGCCTTAATCTTATTCTCACTTCTATTGCGAACATCTGTAATATTGTAATAATTGGTGATATTAACATAAATATTGCCCCTCACAATCAAAACACGCAAGCTCACGAATACCTAACACTACAGGCTTTACACGGCCTTATAGCTACTCATACACTGCCAACTCGTGAAGATAACTGCCTCGATCATGTCCTACTAAAATCTGACCTTCTAAATACCACCTTAGTGTTGGACGCGTCTATTACAGATCACTATCCAGTCTTGTTCAATATTGTTGGTAAGCTAGTGCCTACTAGACAGAAACCAATTTATATACAAATAAACTACTCTGCTGTCTATTCTACTGTGTCAAATACAGACTTAGTCAAGTGTTAAATATTTCAGATGTGGACAAAGCAGCAGAGCTGCTAGTATCCACAGTAGGCCAGATAATTGAGCAACATTCAGTGATAAAATATATTCCGTCAAAAAATAGACTTATCAAGCCTTGGGTTACACTAGGGCTACTTCGGCGTATTCGAAATAGAAACGCTATGAATCGTAGGTTAAGGAGGGAACCAAATAATTGCACACTGAAAACTACATATTTAAGATAACGAAACTTCTGCAACAAATTACTCAAAAGTCTAAAGCAAGCATACGAACAAAATATGTTTTCTAAAGCAAAAACTAACCCCAAAGCTACATGGAAAGTGATTAAAAATATTATTAACACAGACTGTACTCCAAACCCACCACTAGAACTTTTAAAATTAGATCTAATAATAAGTTATCTATAAATAAAGCTAACCAATTTTTTACCAATATAGGTAGAGAACTTGCACTAAAACATAACAATTACGTATTTTCCTCATTGGAACGTGTCCATGACAAATCACCTCTTTAATTCTCTTGCACTTTCTCCTACTGATGAATCTGAAGTCGCTAGTGTAATCTTTAGTTTGCGAAAGGACGCCGCTATTGGATGGGATGGTATTGGATCTTCTCTGTTACAACAATGTAGCACTGCATTGATTCCACATATTTGTAATGCAAGTATCTACACGGGCAAATTCGCTAAAGTATTTAAAAAGGCCATTGTCCACCCTATCTTCAAGGGAGGGTCCAGAGATGATATCAACAATTATAGGCCGATATGTGTGTTGCCCGCACTATCGAAAATACTAGAGAAAATTCTGAACTATCGGTTAATTAACTTTTTAGAACACCATTCTATTTTAGCACCAAACCAGTTTGGATTTAGAAGCAAAAAGTCTTTAGTAGACCATGTGGTGGAAAAACTTGACAAAAAGAATAAGTGTATTGGTATCTTCCTAGATCTCACTAAGGCCTTTGATACCGTCTCTGGTCCACACCTTCTAAGCAAGCTTGATGGAATGGGCATTCGCAGTCATACTCTCTGAAAAATCTGTTCAAAGATTATCTGTCTAACAGAACTCAGTGTGTCAAAATCGGCTCAGATATTAGCGACGATGCCTTTCTGACCTACGGTGTTCCTCAAGGCTCTATCTTAGGGCCTACTCTCTTTCTAGCCTACATTAATTCGCTCTGCAAACTCTCGATACCAAACTGTTCAATATTATACCTACGCCGATGACACACCTTTGGTTGTTCATGGCACAAACTGGTCCAACACTTTTGCATCTGCTGAACAGTCCCTCGGGCATGTAATGAACTGGCTATCTGATAATCTCTTAACATTAAATATAACTAAAACCACCTATCTAACCTTTTCAATAAAAGCATCTAACCAAGCCCCATCTGACACTTTTCAACTGAGAGCCCATTTGTGTAATGATAACAGTGATCGATGCGATTGTCCTATGTTATTTAGGTCGAATACAATTAAATATCTGGGTGTCAATATTGATAATCAGTTAAATTTGAAATCACATTTGGAGAGCCTAACCTCGCGTGTACGTAAACTCATCTATATTTTCAAAAAGTTAAGATGTTCTGCCGATACCGACGATCTAAAAACCGTTTACTTTGCACTATGCCAGTCCATCTTAGGCTATTGTATATCAGTGTGGGGAGGTTCAAGTAAGACATACTTATTAAGGCTCGAAAGAGCGCAAGGGGCTGTCCTGAAGGTTATCACTTGTAAGCCTTACAGATACCCTACCTCCACTTTGTACGAAACATGTCAAGTACTTACTGTGAGACAGCTCTTTGTACTCCAAACAGTCTTAAGAAAACATAAAGTGTTATCTTATGACAACAACAACTCTTGCAAGTAAGCATTTCCAGGTAAATAAGTGCTCACCTTTATAATATTATAAATAAATCGTGTAATGCTTACCCTCTCTGCAAGTACTAAATTAAAACCACAGTCTCCAAATGGCTACAATCTAAAACCTACTCAGCGACAGAAGATCTAATTAGGTACTATAATATCTAAACTTTAACACAAACCTGTCACTACAAAAATATTCACTACACAACATTTACTTTGCATACACTCACTACACAAACACATGCACACAAATATACAAGTACACGTCTATATTTATATACACAAAGAGCATTTCCTTTTATATACAACGTTATTTCATTTAATTTTGTATAAGGATTAAGCTACAATGTTTAACTTTATGAGAGAGCCCTGGTGCCCATAACACAAGTTAAATCTTATCATGGGTTCAACTTCCATTTATGTTTATATCACTAAGTTAATTTACCACGTTTTGTATTTTGTGTCTTACTGAGAAATAAACAATATTTATTTTAAAAAAAGTTAACCACTAAGTCCCTCATTTAAACTCCCACATTCATTTCATTCATCCTTAGGAGACATTTATCCAGATTTAATATGATAAACAGTATGGCTGATAAAACGCAGCCCTGTTTAACAGAGCAGGATTTTGTATATGTTTTTTAGATATTTTTTTTCTATCTCCAGGTGTATTTAGGATCAGGTTTGGGTGTAATTCATGCAGTTAAAATTGATATCGATATTCACCTAGCCATGGCTCCAGTAGACCTCGTAAATAACACCATAATTGCTTCTGTATGGGACTCAACTGAACGAAATAAAGTTGGAGACAAGAAAATCCCTATATATATTATAGCGCAAAAGCGTTTCATGCAGTGGCGTAAGTATTAAGTTTGCATATGAATAAACTGACGATGATAAAAGTGAATCTTTAGAGTAGCACCAGTGTGGTGATGGACTAAGAATACAACTGTCACCACCCCATTCTTTCCAACGGGTGTCGTACGGGGCGACTAAGGGAAGTAAGCAATTATCACATTGCATGACCGGTGGTAGGGCTGGGTACCAAGTGGGAGTATTCACGGCCCGAGCGGATTGGTACCACCGTCTCCCGTGTGACCGGCCATGAAGCACGTCGGTATGTTTTGGTTGTAGCAGGAGATAGCCGTTTAGTCTTTCTCCATTACATTGACAGTTGATAGTACTCCCAGTACAGTTGAGTCCATGAGCGACGGTTAATTTTTTCTGTTCTATTTCGTTCAGTGAGTGAGATCACCGCTTTCATAACAGCATCATGCCTTCTTTCTATTGTCCTTCAAATCTACCTCTTATCTTTTACATTAGTATTAGTAAAGTGAATGTATATCTCCGCTGTTGTTAGCGTTTATAGGGCTTGTACACAAAACTGCGAATCGGCGCAATGCGAATTCGCAACGCCGAAAACTGCGACAAGAATTGCTACGATGCGATTTTGTGCGGCAAGGCGTCTCCCTTCCACGATTGGGGTGACCATTCATTCGATGACCGTGTGACGTAACGTCGCAGGAATGCGTGATGCGAATCAATGCACAAGTTTTTGCGATACGTTGTGGGTGCTCGTAGATTTTTACGATGCGACATCGCATCTCATTTTTGTGTGCAAGCCCATAGGATTTTTAAAACGCTTTTATTAGCTTGTTGTTGTATATATCTATATAACGGATTCTTCGAACGTGATTTTCACTCAGTCAAGATGTCGTTGAAACTTTGCACAATTATCATTATTTCTCCAGGCTTTTTAACAATAATTAATTATTATAGTACAGTAGTCACAACGGCTCTTTGTGTCTCTGAAGTTAACTGCAAGACGCTGCGCAGTAGCTATTTTTGTGTCACAAAGCATGTGCGTTTTCTACACTTTAAATTAATCGATAAATAATCATATTATTTATCGATTGTACTAAAAGATGTGGACTCTTCTATATCTAGATAAAAGCTTATTCACTAAAATCACTCGTATACTTTTTTATTGAATATAAAAATAATAAAATGAACCTAAACAATTACATATGAAAACATTATGATCTCATTCGATTGTCAATGATCTAATTCTATTGTCTTGTTAATCGAGTAATAACAATTGCACTCTGACATCTGTCTCTCTCAATCAGCACTGATCGTATGATTTTGTCACAATCCCCACTTCTTGCTCTGTGCCTAACTTCAGAGACACAAAGATCCGTTGTGACTATATCATGTTCTGCTTTTAAGTGCAAATAGCTATTAAAGCGTGTTTTTAGTTATGTTAAACAATAATTATTATACTATGTCATGCGTTATCATCGTATAGTAGATATAATGAATGACATGCATTGATCACTTATTGATACAACATTTTAAATTTCTCCAGGTAGCATCTCCAATAATTTAAGGTATAATTGCTTAGATATAGCATCTCCGAAGGCTATTTGGTATTGTGCAGGTTTGGAAACAAAACATAAGTCCTTGTACATAGTGTTAGCCTTATTCTTGCACTATATACCCGCATTTATTCTGGATGCCGTTTGCTTTATTCTTCAGAAGAAGCCGAAAGAGATCACCTCGTAAGTATTTTATTATATTTGAAGTGAAAACATCGTCAGCGACACTTGGCGCTCTTTCTAAGTAGTCTCGTCACGTTCGGATCTGTGGCATAGATGTAATCGCCGTTATTGGTGAAGGGTTATCATGAGCTGATTCCCACCGGTTTCCTTTTGCAGATCTGACAGTATTGTATAATTTATACTGACTGCTGATCATGAGGTCTCGGGTTCGATCCCCGGATTAGGCACTGCTATTTAGATTTTTCGTATAAAGACAAATTTTCAGTAGCAGCCCGGAGTTTGGAATTGTGCCCGGTAGACGGCAATAGCCTCGCCCCCTATGACGTAGGAGTTAAGCATAGCTGGCGAACCTTGGGTGTGTAATATACCGCTGCCTATCCCTTCGGGGAATACAGGCGTGATGCTATGCACATTCCTACATTTTACATATACATATTACTATCCATTTCCTTTAAGTTCTAATCAGAAATATTCGCACATATTAAGCCAGTCCCAGGTCGGCATCTAAACAAAATGGCGCAATATGAAAATACTTTTGAAAATCCAAAAGTGAACGCCTCATAACCTTCATTTTTCACAATAAAATTGATTTTTTGATATGTATAGTAGTAACTAGGTCTTACTAAGTAGTTTTCAATAAATCACATAGATAACGCTAATTTCAAAAAGTAGGTACTAATGTGGTTCTCATGTCTTATACGCCATCTAGCGCTAATTTTAAGAAGTACTACTATATTGGTTTTATATAAGTAGTTCTCACTAAATAAGGTAGATAGCACTGGTTTTAGTGTACCACTGTACCATCGAATCAACCGTAAATATTCAGTATTTTTTTGTTTATTTAATAACAACTAAACCACATCGAATCAGACCGTGAAAAGTGTGATATTCGTAATTATACTGCAACGTAAGAGAAAAAAAAGACTCGATTAGTAAAGTATTTCGGTCGTTATCGTGTTAACATACATTATCCGAACATACCTACAGACACACGGACGTTCAAGACAGAACTTTTTTAAACAGTTTTTTTAACTATTTTAAATAACAAAAATGGCATCAAACATATCATGAGTGTTAAAAATAGTGTTTTTTCTTGATAAGTGTGTGTATATTAATATATACACACACATATCTATATAATATAATATAATTTTTACAAGTGCAATATATGATAAATAGACATTTTAAGTTTGAAAAATCAGTTGTTCTTTGTGAAACGAGAGTAGTACCCACCTCAACACTTCGCTTATGAGGCGTGCAATAGAGACATTTTATGTTTGAAAAATCAGTTGTTCTGCGTGGAACGGCAGTATTACCCACCTCAACGCTTCGCTTATGAGGCGTGCAATAAAGGATAGCCAAAGTAATATTCTTTGTCTAAGAGGATAGCGAATATTTGTTTCGTTGTTTAAGATGGATTGATTATGAATACTGCTAAAAAAAACTAAATCAAGGAAAGTTTTGTTTTTTACGGGATTAGCAATATCTCTACCCTTCGCCACTGATCGCCGTTCCACTCAATATCAAGCGCGTTTGAACCGATGACAGAACCAATGTCCTCATTCAAAGCAAAAATCGACTGGATTTAAATTAGTTTTTAGTTCTAGTTGTTGTTTTTGATGTGAAACATCTAATGCGGAGGGAGGGTAAAACCGGCGGTTAGCGAGGCGACGCTTTTATTTTACTTGTCCCGTTTAAATATCGCAAGTTAAATTTGACACACTTCCTAGTTTCCGACTGAGCTGAAATTTTACACACATACTCGTATGTATATCGCGTGACAATGCAATATTATGATGACAAGGAGCTCATCTGATGATGGAGCTAGAAGGAACTCCAAGAGAAAATGAAATTAAATAATGTGTGTATATTATTTACGTTATTTATTACATACAGTAACCAGTGCCAATTCAGCCATCGTGACCCTTGCTCCTGACTGCTAATCTCGATAACACATTCATACTTAACGTCTTTGGGAGATGCTGAATTGGCAAAGCATCTGGACGGTATCCAGGAGATGCAGGTTCCTGCTCGTGACTGTTATTTTCGATTTCATATTTTTCACTTTGTGTTTAATGTATGTTGCTAAGCATGTCAAATGCTAAAAATATATATAAAAATATCTAAGCTAGCGATCAACGAAGCCTGGGCGCATAACGATGCGTATGAAACGACAATTTTACGATTTTTTATGATCTATCGAGTCCGAATTGTAGGCAGTGTCAATAGAACTAAACTGACTGGGCTAATTTCAAATCATGTGTGAACAGCTACTTGCTTACGTCACTGTCTCAGCCGAGAAAAATTTTACTGTCTCGCCCATTTGCTTGGTATGTGTGATCAAGGCCTAATGCCTTTTTAAATTTTGTTATTGTGTGCGTGCGGCAATTCGTAGATACTGGCACGCAGCATGCAAACCGCGCTCGGTTTGTATGTATGAAGATAACTTATTTAATTCTTTTTACTATGCTATGGGACAGTACATTCGTACTGTTAACGTAACACTCAAGCGCAAAAAAAAATATTATTAAGTATGACAGTCCATCCATCCATTCATCCACCAGCCTTTTAAAGTCCACTGCTGGACATAGGCCTCCCCAAGAATGGGGGATAGTGCTGTAATCGCCACGCTTGGCAGGCGGGTTGGCGATAGTAGTGGATGTTGTTAATACTCGAAAGAGTGCTGCTGCCCACTCCCTCGGTATTCCCTCAGTCGGCTCTTACAACTCCCATGGGTGGAGAGGGGTGGGACAATTCTAAAGCTGGCCCTACACGGCAAAAGGACGGCACGGAAAAAGTATGACAGCAAGACCTTGAAAAATTATTGTAGTAAAACAGTATAAATGTATTTTATCGCCATTCTGTATGTATCCAGCTGCGAAGCCCGCAAGTCAAAATATTTTATTTTTTAACGTACGGCTGTAGCCAGTATGTTGTATTACGAAGGTGCTTGCTCACGGCTATAACTGAACTGTCCAGCAACGTGTTAAGGAAGAATAGCATTTAATCAAAATACATAAACTAATATTTTCTTCCAGATTTGTTGGGATTTACAGAAAATTGGACAAACTATGGGCGGTTTACGATTACTTTTTAGAGAACGAGTGGAACTTCCACGATGACAATGTACAGGCTATGATCAAAAGAATGAGTACGGTTGATCAAGCGATATTCAATTGCGACCTCCAGACTATAGACTTGCTAGAATATATAAGAATATGGGGCATTGGATTGCGAAGATATATAGTCAAAGATGACTTGAAAGACTCTGCAAAAGGAAAGCAAAAGCAGATAATTTTTGCAGTGTTGAATGTTTTAGTACTTAGCGCGTATGTGTATGTCCTATGGTGGATTTTTGCTACTTTGTTTAAATTCATTGCAGATGTAATCGTTCCGTCTTTGTAATTTTCTCAGGGTAAGGGTAATAAAAATATTTTTGTCGATTATAACGAATATTATTGCAAATCTATTGTGTTCCCTTTTACAGTATCACCTTATTAGACCGTCAGCTCATCGTATATTTGGGTGCCTCATTTTGTTTTTTCTGCCTACATGAGGGCTTAAATAAGTATGAAACTTTAGACTCTAAAAATCATAAAACCAACATAATGAAAATCATATTTTGATATGTTTTTTAATTTTTTTTTTGCATTTCATTTTGATTTCACACTTTGTGTTGATATTGAAAATCAATTGTACGTTTACTTAAAACTATAATTTTTAGTTTTAATTTTATTGCTATCGTGACAATTTAGTAAATTACATCACACCAATATGCTGAATTGGCAAAGCATCTAGGACGGTGTTCCAGGAAATGCAGGTTCAAATCCTGCTCGTGACTGTTATTTTGGATTTCACTCTTTCACACTTTGTGTTAATCGATTTGATTGACTGCATGCCAAACAAAATAGATAAATGAACGAACAAACGAACGATGAACAGAACTCGAAGCAAACAAACGAACGACCAAACATACAAGTATATACGAACAAAGTGAGACGATACAACGAAGACAAACACAAAACCGATGATTTTCTATTTTATTTATAAGCCACAGTTTATATTGTACTTTATTCATAAATATAATGCGTAACTTGTTTGAGTTTAAATTTAAATATGCAGGGTTATAATTAACTAACACAAAACCTTTTAAATATATGTTATCCGTGTGGTGACGGATTAAGAATACAAGTGTCACCACCCCATTCTTCCCCACGGGTGTCGTATACGGCGATTAAGGGAAGTAAGCAATTATCATCCATTACACGACTGGTGGTAGGGCTGGGTACCAAGTGGAAGTACTCACTTGGTATCCGGCCCGAGCGGGTTGGTACCACCATCTCCCGTGTGACCGGCCATGAAGCACATTGTTGCGTTTTGGCTGTAGCAGGAGATAGCCATTTATATTTCATTTCATCTGTGAAATGAATTGGTGAGCAGCGGCTTGACAATACTCTCAGTATAGTCGAGTCCATGGGCGACGGTTACCATTTACCATCAGATGGATCAGGGCTCGTCCACCACTACATAAAAAATAAAATGTGACTTAGGTACATCAAGACTAACAACTTTTGTTCTATGACTTTTGATAAAACGTAATACATCCCAAGAAAAAAAAAAAGTAGCTTTAGTAGAGATATCTATCAATCGTGAGCTCTATGTCTGGTAACTAGTCAGCTGATTGCGTAGCGCGTCAATGTGTGCCTACCTACTTACCGCGTAGATAGATGTTAGGTACGATTCAAGTACGTAGTAAATAAACTGATTACAGTTTATTTACAATTATTGAATTATTCACAAACCTTTTTGCAATTTATTATCTTGAAAACTCAATATCACGTATAAAGAGTTCAAAATAATCAGCGGCACAACTCACACATAGTTCACGATCTCAGGATAGTACCTGGGGGTTCATTTTTATTTTGTTGATTGTAAGCTTCTAGAAAAAGCCATAAAACTGAAGTTGTCAGTGTTAATGAGCCAAAGCCACCCTTAAGAGGTTTTGCGTTAGTTACAAATATCCCTGTATACTTAACTTATATTTATTCATATTTTTGTAATCCCCTTTTAATTTCTTTTATTTTAATACCCTACTCGATAGGTTTTTTACTATTGTACGTCGTTTGTTACTATTGTACGTCAAAAAATCTGCCATTTTGTTTTTATCTCAAACAACTTTTTAAGGACACTTGTGCTTTTAAGACCAACTTAGTATACCTTAACTGTCGAAATCTATTCAGCCGTTTTGAAGATACGAGGTAATAAAAAAATTTACAAACAAACATGCATGTAGGGAGCAGTATCTGAACGCAACCTTTATAAGTAAACATCCAATAAGTAATAGGGTTGAAGAGGTGTAAAAAAACGTGTGTGCGAATGGGAGGAAGTGAATGATGTATCTCTCTCTCTCTTGGGTGATGGTGGCCGAGTTGAAAGCAACGTCCGGGTGTACAATTATAAAAATAAATTTAATCTACAGAGGAGTTTCTACTTTTATTTGACATCTCTTCCTAAATACATGGATATGCACGAAAAACATAACTTTTCCTTCAAGTTCATAGTGGTAGAGCCTTCCTATCCCAGCATTAATTGGGGCAATACTACCCTCTCACAGAAGATTTTAGGTACTTTTACCGTTGTGTGTTTGTATGGCCAGTGAGAGTGCCGCAGGCCCAAGTCCCCTCTTATCCTCTCTGATTTGCCAGTACCTACATTACATAATATCTTTTGTAAATTAGTAAAGACCATTATTGATATGAAACTTGTATACTTGATTTAACAAGACCTGTCTAGGACCTCCTATGTCATACAGAGCCATTTTATGCGGATTAATGTCTCCAATTCACCTTGGTCTGATAAGTTAGCGGCAGATTACTTGTTACTTACTTCATACAAAACACAATATTAGTTACTTGGTTAATAAAAAGACAATATTACTATTAAACACAAAGTGAAAAATGTGAAATCGAAAATAACAGGATCCTGCTCGTGACTGTTATTTTCGATTTCACATTTTTCACTTTGTTTTTAATGTATGTTGCTAAGCATGTCAAATGCTAAAAATATATATAAAAATATCTAAATACAATATTACTAGACAAGATCATTCGAACATATTATTTTTTTATTCGAATCACAGATAAGCGCCCCGGACAAAATATCGTACCCTAAATACCCTGGCTACGAACTGGAGCACTCTTTTCGTCGTAAAGCCGGAGTCTTCGGGGCCTCGAACATGGAGACCTGTCTATTTTGTGGCTACGCGTAGAATACGGAGGTATCACCCGCATCTACGCGTTCCTGTACAGGTCTCATAGCAGTGATTCGGGGTCAACTCATCTTTTTGAGAACTTTGAACGGGGGACGGATGAAATATTGGAGCAGTATCCATCTGCGGAGGTGGTGGTCTTAGGTGACTTCAATGCTCATCACAAAGAGTGGCTGGAGTCCCGGACCACTGACCTCCCGGGTCGGCACCTCTTCAATATGGTTTAGGCCTATGGTTTCTCACAACTGGTGACACAACCTACCCGTGTCCCAGATATTGAGAACCATGAGCCTTCCTTGTTGGACCTTCTGCTGACTACAAATCCACGCGGATACCGGGTGGTGGTCGATGCTGCTTTGGGATCATCAGATCACTGCCTGGTCCGCTGCACAGTTGTGTTGCGAGGACCAATCGCTCTCCAACGAATGGGTCTCGCAGAGTCTGGCAGTATAAGTCAGCAGATTGGGATGGACTGCGCGAGTTTCTCGCGTCCTACCCTTGGAAGCAACTATGCTTCTCCTCTAGGGATCCTGACACCTGTGCGGACTGCGTTACGGAAACGGTGACTATGGGGATGGAATTATTCATCCCCAACATCAAAGTACCGGTCAGTCGTCGCAGCCGTCCATGGTTTAACAAATCCTGCAGGACGGCTGCACGCCAGAAGCAGTCCGCATACCTAGCCTGGAATAGGGCCAGGAAAATTCGGGATCCGAACGCCAAAGAGGAGAAGTGTAAATTTAATGCTGCTTCAAGGTGCAACAAGAGGGCTATTGCCGAAGCCAAGGCAGAACACGTTGCCAGACTTGGCGAGCGTCTCGGAAGCTATCCTGTCGGAAGTCGTGCTTTCTGGTCGCTCGCCAAGGCAGCACAAGGTAACTTCTGCCAGTTTAGTCTGCCACCGCTGCAGAAACAGGATGGCAATTTAGCCCACAGTGCCAAGGAGAAGGCCGATCTTTTGACCTCTTTGCCTCGAACTCTCTTTGGACGCCGGGGCAGCCACACCGCCTACCATCCCGCGGTGTGAAAGCTCCTTACCTGAAATCCGCATTACGCAACGTGCGGTCAGGAGGGAGTTGCGGCTGCTGGACGTCCATAAGTCGAGCGGGCCGGATGGCATCCCTGCAGTGGTTCTTCGAACCTGAGTCCTGAACTTCCCTGAGTTGACCCCCGTCCTAACGCGCCTGTACCGTCTCTCATACAGTACCGGCAGGGTTCCTACTTCGTGGAAGGTAGCCCATGTTCACCCGATTCCCAAAAGGGGTGATCGATCGAACCCGTCGAATTACAGGCCAATCGCAATGACATCTCTGCTCTCCAAGGTTATGGAAAAGGTCATAAACCGCCGACTTTTGCAGTACCTAGAGGATCACCAGCTGATCAATGATCGCCAATACGGCTTTCGTCACGGTCGGTCTGCTGGTGATCTTCTCATGTACCTTACCCACCGTTGGGCAGAGGCCTTGGAGGGTGGAGGTGAAGCTTTGGCATTCAGCCTGGACATTGCGAAGGCGTTCGACAGGGTCTGGCATAGGGCCCTTCTATCGAAGTTACCATCTTATGGGATCCCCGAGAGACTCTGCAAATGGATCGCCAGCTTCCTAGATGGTCGGAGCATCAAAGTCGTAGTAGATGGCTGCTGCTCCGATACCATGGGGGTTAATGCTGGCGTACCACAAGGTTCGGTGCTGTCCCCAACACTGTTTATCCTGCATATCAATGACTTGCTCTCAATAGAGAATATACATTGCTATGCGGATGACAGTACGGGTGATGTGCAATATACCGGCCGTCAGAAAGTCCCTCGGAATATGCTGGAGGAGAGACGGACCGAACTTGTGTCTGAAGTCGAGCGCTCTCTTGGGCGGGCCTCGGAATGGGGTGAAAAGAACATGGTTCAATTCAACCCCACGAAGACACAGGTTTGCGTATTCACTGCAAAGAAGGACGCATTTGTCGTGGCGCCCCAGTTCCAAGGGGTAACTCTCCTGGTCTCCGAGAGCATTGGAATCCTCGGCATCGACATCTCTAGCAAAGTCCAGTTCGGGAGTCATTTGGAGGACAAAGCCAAATTGGCGAGTAAAAAACTAGGCGTCCTGAACAGAACCAAGCGGTACTTCACACCGAGGCAACGACTTGTGCTATATAAAGCACAGGTCCGCCCTCATATGGAGTAATGCTCACATCTCTGGCCAGGTGCACCTAAGTGCCAACTCGACCCACTTGACTCGCTGCAAAGGCGTGCTATTCGAATTGTCGATGATCCCGTTCTCACGGAGGGTTTGGAGTCGTTGGAGCGGCGGAGAGACTTCCCTCTGTGTGCTCTACCGGCTCTACAATGGGGAGTGCTCGAAGGAGCTGTTTGAGGTGGTACCGACATCACCATTTTACCACCGAACCACGAGACGTCGCGGTAGGGTTCATCCACACCACCTGGAAACGATTTCGTCAAAGACAGTTCGTTTTCAGCGTTCTTTTCTACCACGTACGTGTAAGCTCTGGAATGACCTACCTGCTACGGTGTTTCCCCGGCGCTACGACATGTCCCTCTTTAAACGAGGTTTGAAAGGAGCACTTAACTTGCGGTAAGCGGCAGCTTGGCTGTGCCCCTGGTGTTGCTAAAGTCCATGAGCGGTGGTTACCACTTACCATCAGGTAGGCCGCTTGCTCGTCTGCCAGCGTTGGCAATAAAAAAAAATATCTGAAAAAGCTCAATATTCGAGTTATTCGAATATTCGAATGCAAGCCCTAATGAGTACCTTCTGGTTATTCTGAGTATCAGGTATGCTAATTTACTTAGTACCCTATAATTTTTTCCACGTTGCTTATGAGAAACCTGCTAACTAGATTTGGCTAAAGGCCTTAAAAACGGTTTTTTATAATCACTTTAACTATTAAAACACTAAAATAGGTTCCTTTTAAAGGCAAGTTTAAAGCGTATTTATAATGATAATTCAAAATTGCTAATGTAGTAATAGAAAGCTGCAATGGTTTTATATACGTGTACTACTATACATGTCTGCCGTGTGGGGCCGGCACCGAGAATAGCTCCACCCCGTCTCTTCCTGTGGGAGTCGTAAAAGCCGACTAAGGGATTACCGGGGGACCGGGCAGCAGCGTTCCCCTGTGTACTAAAATACATGTGTACTATATGTTGGCCGTGTGGGGTCGGCTTTAAAATTGTCCCACCCCTCTCTACCCACGGGAGTCGTAAGAGCCGACTGAGGGAATACCGGGGGAGTGGGCAGCAGCACTCCCTCGAGTATTAACAACAGCCACTGCGATCGCCAACCCGCCTGCCAAGCGTGGCGATTACGGCATTATCCCCCATGACGGGACCGCTCGTTGTGGCGTTCTCTTGGGGAGGCCTATGTCCAGCAGTGGACGTTGAAAGGCTGATGGATACATGTCTGCCGTGTGGGGCCGGCACCAAGAATAGCTCCACCCCGTCTCTTCCTGTGGGAGTCGTAAAAGCCGACTAAGGGATTACCGGGGGACCGGGCAGCAGCGTTCCCCTGTGTACTAAAAACATCCACTGCGATCGCCAACCCGCCTGCCAAGCGTGGCGATTATGGTAAAACCCCCATTTTGGTGAGGCCTATGTCCAGCAGTGGACGATGAAAGGCTGGTGGATGGATGGATGGATGGACTAACTCTACTCTGATTACATGATAACAAAATACTACTTACAAAATAATATATTCCAAGTGAAATAATAATCCCCGCCGTGTGGGGCCGGCTTTAGAATTGTCCCACCCCTCTCTACCCACGGGAGTCGTAAGAGCCGACTGAAGGAATATCGGGGGAGTGGGCTGCAGCACTCCCTCGAGTATTAACAACATCCACTGCAATCGCCAACCCGCCTGCCAAGCGTGGCGATTATGGCATTATCCCCTATGATGGGACCGCTCGTTGTGGCTTTCTCTTGGGGAGGCCTATGTCCAGCAGTGGACTTTGAAAGGCTGATGGATGGACGGATGGATGGATGAAATCATAATAATCTGTCCACAAAATATTGACGCTGAAGTCATCGAAATATCGATGTGAAGGGGTCAGTACTAGAACCCATCATGTCATTGTACACTGTCTACTTTATTTCCTACTTCAGAAGAAGTCACAACAGCCACATGTCCTGATGATGCAGCCATACTAGCTTCAAATAAAGATGCTTTAATGGCATCTGAAACGCTGCAAAGACACCTAAACTTGATTAATGCTTAGCATAATAAATTGAGGATGAGTCAGTCTTGTTATATCAAAATATATCATATTTTGCACTAAGATCGGACAATTATTCTCCAGTAATACCGTAGTATGTGCGCGCCGATACCTACGAGTCGCCGCACGCACACAATAACAAAATTTAAAACTGCTAAAGGTACGCCCAGGCTGCGCCGTCGTTTCTCTACGCATTGCCGTGCGCCCAGGCTTCGTTATCGCCGCTACCGCTCGGTATTTATTTATTTAAGTTCAAAGATGGCTACATATTGGAAAAGAAAATAGGTACAGTATTGTGTTTGTATGACATATAGACGGGATCTTCTCAAATCACAACACTAAAAACATGATATAATTATTGAAAATAAAATATACCTACTTAGCTCCCGGTCCGTACTCGCACCTGCGCCGCTTCAGTCGCTGGCGGTGGTTTGGGTCAGCGGAAAAATCCTCCTCCCTGGCCCTCTCCGCCGCTTCCTTCCGCGAGATAACCTCTTCGCAAAAGGCACCGAACGCGGCCCAATTCATATCGCTGCCGAGCATCGCTCTGACGACGCTCGGTAGCGAGTGGTCTCCCCCTATTGCTGCGACGAGTTCACGGTGCTGCTCGGCTCAAGCCGGATACCACTCGAGCGTATGCCACATCGTGTCCTCGTCGCAGCCGCAATGGTGACAGCCCGTGAGTTATGCGACCATGCGTTTTGAAATCGGGTGTTACTGGTGGTCTTTAGAAACAAATACTATATTATTTGCTTAGAATATAGCTAGTAAGGCAGTGAGTACATAGAAATTCTAACTGAAGGTTAGGTTAGATAAAAATGGTATAATTATGATTCCTTAAAGGGTAATTGAAGAGACGAAAGGATAACCTTCCATCCAGCGCGGGGTGCAAGCATGTTGGGCACGTGGATTATCACTTGAATAACCTTATTCCACTACAATAAAACATAAATATAATACTCGTTACGACAGAAATTATCATAAAAAATTAGGATAGCGTAATATAATCCTGTAAATATGTTTATTTTGTAGAAATACCAAACAAATAAAAATATAAAAAATTAAAAAGAAAAGACTGACAGACAATTTAATATATTATATGTATATATATATATATTAAATTGTCAGTGTATTCGTAAATTTTCCAATTTAAAGTAAGTTAATTAATATATTCATTGCATGAACAACGTTCGTATACAGTTTAGTGTACGACCTTTCTCTAATATGACGGGTATAAACGTTTAATTTTATTCCCTATAATTGTGACTAGACAATTCTATTGTGCCGTGTGGAGCCGGCATCAAGAATAGCTCCACCCCGTCTCTTCCTATGGGAGTCGTAAAAGCTGACTAAGGAATTACCGGGGGACCGGGCAGCAGCGTTCCCCTGTGTACTAAAAACATCCACTGCGACCGCCAACCCGCCTACCAAGCGTGGCGATTATGGCAATACCCCCCCTAGGGTAGGCCTATGTCCAGCAGTGGACGATCAAAAGCTGATGGATGGAGACAATTCTAATGGAGTAAATTTAAGTGGAATAATAACATCAAGAAGATAACCCTATATGAAACTTTAAAATTTTTCAGACTTAGACCCAGCATTAGCCGTAGAATTGAAGGCTTTGGCTCATCAGAAGCCAATGAACGATGTCATTGATAGAGGAGACTCAGCTGTTCAGCAACTATACTACGATACGACTGTGTTCATAACAGGAGGTTGCGGTTTCATCGGCAAACAGCTTATAGAAAAGCTCTTCAGGTAAGAATTTATATTTTTTATTGCTTAACCCTGTAGGTGGATTTTTAGTGCTGATTAATGAATCCCCGTAAATGTGAAAACGTGTATGATGACATCATTTAAAAGACAGACATCATCAAACTATTTAGTAAGCCACTTAGAGCTCTTTGAGCAGCAACCGTCTGGCTGCGACATTAATGTTACTTTAACTACTCAAATTACCGGAAAACCATCTGTATATGTCTCAGAAATACTCTAATGCCTCCGACTGGACCTCCTATTTAATCTGTCCATATGAAACTAGTCTGTTACCCGCTTTTTTTTACTTTACTGATAAATTTATGTTGCATAGGATTTGCGTAAAATCCTCCTATCCTTCTTTAGTGGAAGCTTACGTAATAAAGTAAACCTACATCCTAAAGAATATGGCTAAACGACAGCCGTAAGGATATAAAGAAATTGCTCTCCAGCTTGTCAAAGGAGATGTCCCAAATGCTCATACATTCATGGCCTGGAAAGAACATACATAAAACAATATTTATTTTGAGGATAAATGACTACCCTTTTGCTCTGTATATTTCTTTTCACACTAAAACTTTTGGATTATGAGATAAAAGACATCTAAGATGGATATGGAAATACCTCAAAATCCAATATTTGATCAAAAATAACACCATCATTATAAATAAATCAATGTCTACATGATAAATAATATAATATCTACATATATAAACAAATAATGCAGCTTAAAACATTAAAAATATAACTTACATTCATAAAATCACAATACAATAAGTATTCACGATACACAACACAACAACATAACTAGTAGAATGACATGACAGAAATGTAAATTGTTTTGCCAATATTTTGAATCATAATTTCTATTCTTTATTAGAAATAATATCGGTTTTACCAAATAATTGTAAAAATATTTTATTTAATAGGCATATTACTGTTCTTATGAAATTATTTAAGAAATAACCATGAAATATTGTTTTGTAATATAATAGTACCAGAAGAGTTTTTAATGTTGTCAATTCAGCGTAGCGGTTAAATCCTCTTTGGTTGTCAACAGATAACAATAATCTACCAATCACCATTACGATAAAATACAAATTCAAAATAATAGCTTTTTAAACTATATTCTTTTTCTGAAATTCTATGAAGAAAAGAAAACCACTGACAGATTTTATAAATTATTATATTAATTTTAAATATTAAAAACATTATGTCCGCTACCAGGCCGTAATGTCCTTTATATATTCATTAATTAATTACTACGGTTTCATTATTCTCCTATAACTTTTATAAACTAATCAAGTAATTAAAAGTTGTTTTCATGTTATATATTTATATATATTTTTAGCATTTGACATGCTTAGCACTATACATTAAACACAAAGTGAAAAATGTGAAAATCGAAAATAACAGTCAGGAGCAGGATTTGAACCTGCATCTTCTGGATACCGTCCAGATGCTTTACCAATTCAGCCATCCTGACAATTGCTCCTGACTGCTAATTTCGATAACACATCATACTTAACGTCTTTGGGTGACGCCTGCGCCATCTGTCGGACGTATTTTCATACATTATACCGACCAGGTAAACTTAATTTTACAATTAAGATTTTTACCTAATAATGACGCAAACCCTACAAATATTTATATATATTTTTAGCATTTGACATGCTTAGCACTATACATTAAACACAAAGTGAAAAATGTGATAATCGAAAATAACAGTCAGGAGCAGGATAAAAAGCATCATTGGTAAAGCATCTGGACGGTATCCAGAAGATGCAGGTTCAAATCCTGCTCCTGACTGTTATTTTCGATTTTCACATTTTTCACTTTGTGTTTAATGTATAGTGCTAAGCATGTCAAATGCTAAAAATATATATAAATATTTACAGGGTTTGCATTATTATTAGGTAAAAATCTTAATTGTAAAATTAAGTTTACCTGGTCGGTATAATGTATGAAAATACGTCCGACAGATGGCGCAGGCGTCACCCAAAGACGTTAAGTATGATGTGTTATCGAAATTAGCAGTCAGGAGCAATTGTCAGGATGGCTGAATTGGTAAAGCATCTGGACGGTATCCAGAAGATGCAGGTTCAAATCCTGCTCCTGACTGTTATTTTCGATTTTCACATTTTTCACTTTGTGTTTAATGTATAGTGCTAAGCATGTCAAATGCTAAAAATATATATAAATATGTATAGGGTTTGCGTCATTATTAGGTAAAAATCTTAATTGTAAAATTAAGTTTACCTGGTCGGTATAATGTATGAAAATACGTCCGACAGATGGCGCAGGCGTCACCCAAAGACGTTAAGTATGATGTGTTATCGAAATTAGCAGTCAGGAGCAATTGTCAGGATGGCTGAATTGGTAAAGCATCTGGACGGTATCCAGAAGATGCAGGTTCAAATCCTGCTCCTGACTGTTATTTTCGATTTTCACATTTTTCACTTTGTGTTTAATGTATAGTGCTAAGCATGTCAAACACTAAAAATATATATAAATATTTATAGGGTTTGCGTCATTATTAGGTAAAAATCTTAATTGTAAAATTAAGTTTACCTGGTCGGTATAATGTATGAAAATACGTCCGACAGATGGCGCAGGCGTCACCCAAAGACGTTAAGTATGATGTGTTATCGAAATTAGCAGTCAGGAGCAATTGTCAGGATGGCTGAATTGGTAAAGCATCTGGACGGTATCCAGAAGATGCAGGTTCAAATCCTGCTCCTGACTGTTATTTTCGATTTTCACATTTTTCACTTTGTGTTTAATTGTTTTCATGTTTTTTGTTTGACAAGGAAAACATAAGACAATAATATATGGCGCTCCATTCACAAAGATGTGGACCATACATCTACTTTTAAAGATATTTAAGCGGAAGCTGACATCATCAGTATTAATTACTGTATTATGCTATTTATATTATATTGAAATACGTCTTGAAATGTTGATTTCTTTCTAATTACTAATCATCACGGCATCTCCCTTGCAGGGTAGGTAGAGAGAACAGAGTGCCAAGTGGCTCTATTCTTGCATACACCTCTAGCTTCCTATATATTCATAATTCTCTTCATACACACTCGCCGGTTTCGGAGAATCTTCAATACATGACCGATTTGGTCTAGGTAAGTTAGTCTCAGTCTCCCCCTGTACCTACATCCTTCCACTCTCGCATTGTATATTTTCTTAGCCAGTCACTCGTCCGGCATTCTATCCATATGTCCGAACCATCGGAGCATTCCCTTTCGCATCTTTACACCAACATTATCTTTCATACCTACGAGCTCGTACGTCGTCGTTATGAATACGGTCAGTCAGCCTATGCAGATTTTCCGAAGAGATTGCATTTCGACCGCATTGATTTTACTCTCACCCACCTCTCGCTTCCATATAATAATATTGAGACAAGCACTGCGTTGTGTATTGTAATACGTGCCGTCTGGCTGAGATGGTGGCTGCCGAGAAGTTGTCGCAATGTTCCATTACTCTATTTCTTGCATTTAATCTTCTCTCCATAAAATATCAGTGGTGTACCTTTTTTTCCCTACTGTATCCACATCCAAAATATTTTTTCATCCACTTATTATAGCATACTATTGCCTATTGTTACTCTCACATCTGTTCTGGCTTCTTCTATTTCAAAGACCATTATTTTATTTAGATATTTTTATATATATTTTTAGCATTTGACATGCTTAGCACTATACATTAAACACAAAGTGAAAAATGTGAAATCGAAAATAACAGTCAGGAACAGGATTTGAACCTGCATCTCCTGGATACCGTCCAGATGCTTTGCCAATTCAGCCATCCTGACAATTGCTCCTGACTGCTAATTTCGATAACACATCATACTTAACGTCTTTGGGTGACGCCTGCGCCATCTGTCGGAAGTATTTTCATACATTATACCGACCAGGTAAACTTAATTTTACAATTAAGATTTTTACCTAATAATGACGCAAACCCTATAATTATTTAGATATTTTTATATATATTTTTAGCATTTGACATGCTTAGCACTATACATTAAACACAAAGTGAAAAATGTGAATTCGAAAATAACAGTCAGGAGCAGGATTTGAACCTGCATCTCCTGGATACCGTCCAGATGCTTTGCCAATTCAGCCATCCTGACAATTGCTCCTGACTGCTAATTTCGATAACACATCATACTTAACGTCTTTGGGTGACGCCTGCGCCATCTGTCGGAAGTCGGAAGTCGTTAAGTATGATGTGTTATCGATATTAGCAGTCAGGAGCAATTGTCACGATGGCTGAATTGGCAAAGCATCTAGACGGTATCCAGGAGGTGCAGGTTCAAATCCTGCTCCTGACTGTTATTTTCGATTTCACATTTTTCACTTTGTGTTTACCATTATTTTAGTTTTGTTCAAATGCTGACGTGTTTTCTTACAATTTTCTGTCATTACGTCTACTGGGGTTTGCAGCAGTTAACCACTAAGTCTCCCATTTGAACTTCCACATCACTTCAGTGGTCAGTTATATTTTATGCCTGCTACTCGCTCAGTCTTATTTTCGATCTTCGTTCATTATGTAGTATCGATTTTATGACATTTTAATTGCAGGGCCTGCAGAATTAAGAAAATGTACGTGCTGATCAGATCAAAGCCAGGCAAAACTATCCAAGAGAGACTTGAAAGTACTTTATCTAGTCCTGTAAGTTTATTATTCTATATGAAATAAATTATTATTACTAATATAATAATGCTGATCGTTTGAACTGCAAGTTCACAACTAGGTTCGGCCTCCGGCCCTTATATCATAGTGCCCAATAAGCATCTCTTAGATGCTCTAGCTAAATCAGCACTAAGGTGACTAAGCTATGGTGATGTGTTCATCTCACCTCTAAATCAACAATGCTTCAATTGAAGCTGCCTATTGATTTCAAAACAATACTAAAAGTTTGCTGTAATGGACTCACACCTAGTTCTTTTTATTTTACCTGAAAAAACACATAAAACTCTTTCCAATTAGTTTGGGGTAATCTTCAATTGATCTTCTTATCCAATATTCCACAGTGTCTGAAGACGAAGGTCTACGACTAGTGTATGTTACCGGTGATGGAGCGGGCTATGCTTGGGATCTCTCTACGTGATAAGATCCGTAATACGGAAACACGTAGGAGAACGGGAGTAACCGACATAGCCCGCCGGGTCAGCATGCTGAAGTGGCAATGGGCAGGCCACATCGCTCGACGAACCGGCAACCGTTGGGGAAGAAAGGTTCTCGAGTGGTGGCCGCGTATCGGCCGGCGCAGTGTAGGATGGCCTCCCACCAGGTGGACCGATGACCTTGTCAAAGTCGCAGGCGTTCGTTGGATGCAGGCGGCACACGACCGTTCGCTGTGGCGTTCCCTTGGGGAGTCCTATGTCCAGCAGTGGACGATGAAAGGCTGTTGGATGGATGGGAATCTTTTATTGGGATGCAAAGTTGAATACACTCTCAAAAGTAAATGTGTTTTAGGTATACGACGTTCTTCGAAAAAAGCAACCAAACTTCGCTGACCGTATAGTACCAGTAGAAGGTAACGTCAGCGACCTAGCACTTGGTCTCAGCGAAACTGACTGGAGGCTCCTCGCAGAGCAGGTAAAATTAATCTTCTAGTTGTAAAACCTGAAAATTTTCTTTATGAATTACCCCATAATTTATGTGGTAATCAATGGAGCAAATTTTCTTTAAAAATTATTAATAATTGTGTTATTTATCAGGTAAATATAATATTTCACGCCGCTGCTACAATACGATTTGACGAACCTATCCATAGAGCGATTCTGACTAACGTTAGAGGTACCAGAGAAGCACTCCAACTCGCCAGAGAATGTAAACAATTATTGTAAGTAAAAATATCTATATTTTATTTTATACTACTCTTAAAAATAAAGAAAAGGAAATGGAAACGCTTCCATATATTATCGGGCCTAGTTGCTAACAAGATAAAAACAACAGTATTTAGAAGCTTACATCTAAATATTTCATATCTAAAATTTGGCGAGATTAAGTAATCATGAAACTGAATTTTGAAAGATTATATAAAAGCGATATAAGGTAAGTAATCTATACCCAGCAAATGTTTATCATGATAAGGTGGTAGGAGCCCAGAAACAATAAGAACTTATTTATAAACTCGAAGAATGTATAGTATTTAGGTAAGTCCTCAAGTAATTATAAAAAGATCAACACGGCACACTACCTGAAAATGTTAATTATAAATGGAAGCCAGAGAAGGGTATGCAAAAGCATGAGCATAAAATAATTGCGGTCGAAATGCGATCTCTGCGGAGAATCTGTTAAGTGAGGCTGGCTGACCGTATTCGTAATGACGACGTAAGAGAGCGACTAGGTATGAAAGAGAGTATTGATGTCAAGATACGAAAGGGAATGCTCCGATATACAATACGAAAGTGGAAGAATGTAGATAAAGGGGAATACCGAGACTCAACTACCAAGACTAAATCAGTTATGTATTGAAGGAAGGTGGAGTCAGAAGTCTCTGAAACCGGCGAGCGTGTATGAACATAATTATGAATTTTGAGAAAGCGAGAGTTGTATGCAAGAACAGAACCTTTCGGTACTCTGTTCGCTCTACCTACTCCCCCAAGGGACATGGCATGATGATAAGTAAAATATAACAATAACAACCATATAATATAGCTAGGCCGTGTGGGGCTGGCTTTAGAATTGTCCCACCCTTCTCTACCCATGAGAGTCGTAAGAGCCGACTGAGGGAATTACGGGGGAGTGGGCAGCAGCACTCCCTCGAGTATTAACAACATCCACTGCGATCACTAACCCGCCTGCCAAGCGTGTGATTACGGCATTATCCCCTATTCTTGGGGAGGCCTATGTCCAGCAGTGGTCGTTGAAAGGCTGATGGATGGATGGACATAGCTAATAATGGTAACGAGTACAGCATTAATAAAATGGAAATTAATAATCTTACTGCGACGATGTTACAGCTCCGAGTGACACCGGTCGAATGAATTCGTAGACGCATGCTTGAGTCTTTTTACCACCTTTTAGATTTATGTGCTTGTCGTTCCTACAGTATAATACTTACGAAAGCTTAAATAGGTTAGTAAATGGATCTTCTTACTTGAGGTGTGGTCCCGGTTTACCTCCTCGTGGTGCACCCCGGGCAATGTCGGCAGTCGCCGGCGGCTAAACTTCCGGACAGGACGGGTCTTCACGGGCTCTCTGACTCAGTAGAGGGCACAGTGAATAGACCAGTCTTCGGTGTCGGTGGGGCCGTAACGGCTCTCCAGGCTCTGGAAAGAGGGGACAGTGGGGCCACAGCGAAAATTGTAAACCTAATTGGGCGTTTATGGTTACGGTTCGCGGCCCGAACAACGGTCTAGGCTTAAAAAAGCCATAATTCTTAGTGTATTACTGTGCTACAATTTAACATTAAGTACTAAGTAAGTAATAATATAATTCCGCCAGTAGGATCCGCCGGTGCAGTGCAAGCGGTGCTCCTTGATTTCACAAGACACACATGTTCTATCACCCGCTTCCTCACCTTCTAACGTCTGTAATATAAGGTTACGAGATATTAAATGCAAATCCCATGTCAGAGTTCCAGAGAGGAGGCTCCAGGCTCTGTAAGATATTATATGGTATCTCCTAAAGATTCTGAAAGCTCACTCTTTTAGGTTGCCACAGTACTTTGCAATGGTTGCCCGCAACTAAACTGGGACCCTCTCATTAAGGCCATGTACCATGCATGATTTCTGATATATTATTTTTCCTCATTTCTTATGTAGAACTTACTATTGTAACTTCAAGTTTGGTAATAGGTTCAAAAGTACGAACACCACAGTAGTTAGTTTGAGGACTAATCCTCGGAGATGAGGTCCGAAGGCCTATCGGATATCGAGGATAAAGTCGAGATATTTCAAACTTGCATTGATGCCATTCCAAAGGCATTGGCCATTGTTACAATGGCTGTAGTTTTATATAAGGTTACCATTATTCCCGGGTGCCTTTTGAATGATCGGTGTTACCTTGTCTGTAGCTTATGTATCACTGTCTGTCCTAAGACCAAACGCTGTGGAATGCTACAAGATAGTTCCCGCCGACTGTAACTGTTGTGACTTGAATATTTTATATCATCTCTGATAATTTAGCTCCACCAATACGTCCTTTATAGGTCGGCATCCGATGATATAGGAATGCCTTCCTAATGAAATTCCAGCTATGTCACTGGGTTTCAAGCCATCAGTAGATAAACGACTTGAAATCCTAATCTCTGAGAGGAGAAGGAAAATTGTATCACATTATCAAGAAAACTTCCAAGTCATTCAGTTTTCCTTTACCGAACAATGATAAGTCGTAATTAATGTTACCTGTCCATCTATCCATCAGCCTTTTAACGTCCACTGCCGGACATAGGTAAACAACATTACCTGATGGTAGTAAAAAAAAATACTTTTTCAGAAAATACGTCCATATTTCAACAGCGTTTACCCACGCCACCAAAGAACGTATCAATAAGGAAGTCCTGGAGGAGTTTTATGCATCTCCAGTTCCCCCACATACTATGATAACTTTTGCTGAAGAAGTTGAGGAGAAGAGGCTCAATAGTATTACCATGGAGTAAGTGTTTTTTCAGCTAATTTTATACCGCCTGTTACTAAATTATAGTTACTGATGAGTTACTGGAGCGCAAATGCAACTAATATTAACCTTGAACCATTACGGAAGAAATGAACTTTATATTACAACAGCGGGTAATAAAACTAATAGATCAAAAAATGCATTAGTTATAATTTACCAGTAGCTTGAAGTAGGACGCGGCCCGTTGAGGTCTGACTAAAGTTTCAAATAACAGCTTGACAGTCCTTAATAATGCTGAAAAAAGTTTGACGCTTATCTTATTTTTTTGACTGAGGTTGCCAGTTCTCCGAAAAGTTAGGTTTCGATGGACAGCCTTACCCAAACTTGGTTGAGGTTGGCTTTCGATCTGTTTTAATTTAAGTAATCAATAGTTTCATAATGACAATCTGACTATCAGAACTATTTGGTCCAGCTAGTGGGACATCTGGCAACTTTGGGACAAAATTGGAATAATTATCAGCTTACAGTATGTATCTGGAAGAATTTCGCTATATGTAGAAGATACTGACAATAAAAAATAATCGCTCTGAGAAATCTTCTAATTTACATGAGTATTTTACATGAACAGACTTCTCAATTGGCTGAATTTTTTTCTTGGGCACGCTTAGTGTTCAAAGCAATTTCCAAGACAAACCACTTTTCGACGTTATCGATATCTCGTTATGTTATAGTAGAAAGAAGTTTACTTAGTTATTTATGACAAATTATCTATAAAGTATAAATTATTTGTGAATAAGGAAAAAGATATTTTTAGTAGGAGCGGGAATCGAACCCGCGTCTTTTCCAATCCAAAATTAGGATAGCTCAGTGACTTAGAGCATTTCCCCAGATTGGAAAAGACGCAGCTTCGATTCCCGCTCCTACTAAAAATCTCTTTTTCCTTATTCACAAATAATTTATACTTTAAAAAGTAGCGGAGCATGTCAATTGCTAAAAAGATTGATCCAAAATGTTTAAAAAAATCGCGCCTTCAAATAGTATGAATTTTAATTGCAAAATTAAACTTACTATATTGGATGCATGTATGGTTTGCCGATAAATGGCGTTGGTCGTAAGACAAATATGATTAGGAAATTGGGATGATCGAAACATCAGCAGGATAGCTCAGTGGCTTAGAGCACTTCCCCGGATTGGAAAAGACGCGGATTCGATTCCCGCTCCTACTAAAAATCTCTTTTTCCTTACTCACAAATAATTTATACTTTAAACAGTAGCGGAGCATGTCAATTGCTAAAAAGATTGATCCAAATTGTTTATAAAATAAGCTCAAAGTTACGATAATTTTCATTGAAGGCTTAGAATCGTGATTGTACAAGGTAAACTCTGGAATGACAAAAGGGTTGCTGGATGGATGATACTAAAACTTTCCTTAATAAATTGTCTTTCCAGTGATGCGAGTAACGGAAGCTCGCTTACCAACTCCTTCTTAGCTCTTGCTATTTAGAGCGCTTCACCATTCCTCTACCCATAACAATTAGCTCATGATGTTAACGATTAACTTTCCTTGCAGCCTAATTGATGGGTGGCCAAATACTTACACGTTCACGAAGGCATTAGCAGAAGAGTTGGTGCGGATCACTGCTGAAGAGTTTGATTTACCGGCGTGTGTCGTAAGACCTCCTATCGGTTAGTTTCTTTTTATGTTTTTCATTCTTCTTTATATCAGAGTTATATGTTTGTTTTTAAAAAATAATATAAAAAGACACGACAACATGTAGTTTTGCAGTAATGATTATTGTTTTCCAGTAATCCCGTCATACTGTGAGCCAATGCCAGGCTGGTTGGATTACAGCACCCTTTTAGGTCCAAGTGGGGTGAGTTAATGGGTATAATCATCTCTCAATAAGTCATGATGTTATGTTTGCTAATCTTGGTTTCTTTACAAACCATATTCGTCCCACTGTTCACAGGATCACAGTATCTATATATAATATATGATGACGTAGGGTGTTGCCACAATGTTTTATTTGCAAAATTATAACAAAGCCATAGGTAGGTACTCAATGTATAGAATGTTCTGAGTTTTCTAGCAGACAAATGAGCATTATGATTTCTTTACAAAATAGTATACTACACTGTCAAGAAAGTACCGAGAAAAGATCAATAATACAGAAATAATTCGTTATTCATCCAAATTTATTTTATTACCTTCAAAGTATGCTCCTTCAGAAACGATAGACTTACGCCAGCGAATAATGCAATCATCAAAACATTTTTTAAACGCTGTTTCCGGAATTGATATCAGTTCTCGCCGCGAATGCTCCTTTATGTCTTCTACCGATTGAAAACGGGTGCCACTTACTTACTTATTTATCATCACGCCACCTTGCGGGGTAGGCAGAGAGAACAGAGTGCCAAGAGGCTCTATTCTTGCATACATCTCTCGTTTTCTCAACATTCATAACTCTCTTCATACACGCTCGCCAGTTTCGGAGACTCCTGACTCCACCTTCCTTCAATACATGACCGATTTGGTCTAGGTGGGTAAGTCTCGGTCTCCCCCTGTACCTACATCCTTCCACTTTCGCATTGTATATCTTCTTAACCAGTCGCTCGTCCGGCATTCTTTCTACATGTCCGAACCATCGGAGCATTCCCTTTCGCATCTTTACACCAATTCTCTCTTTCATAACTACTCGATGCGCGGGTGCCACGAAGTAGTAGTCTGAGTTTAGGAAAAAGAAAGAAGTCGGCTGAAGCCATATCTGGTGAATATAGTGGTTGCTCGATGGGATTTGTTGAGTGTTTGGACAAAAATTCATTCACAATGATGGCCTTGTGCGAAGGCGCATTATCATGGTGCAAAATCCAAGAATTTTCTTTCCACAATTCTGGCCTTTTTCGTCGAATTTGCTCTCTTAAACGCCGCATAACGCCCAAATAATATTCTTTATGTACCGTTTGACCTTCTGGCAAGAATTCCGAGTGCACAACACCGCGATAGTCAAAGAAAACAGTCAACATGACTTTGACTTTTGATCGACTTTGGCGTGGTTTTATCGGTTTCGGTTCAGTTGGAAGTCGCCACTCCGAAGCTTGTTGACTAGTTTGTATGTCAAACTCGTAAACCCACGTCTCATCACCAGTAACAATGCGTTTCATAAATGTTGGGTCGGAATTGACTCGCTCTAGCATGTCCTTAGCGACTCTCTCTCTGCGATTGAGTTTTTGGAGAAAATTCAGGTCTTATGGGACTAGCCGAGCGGAAACATTTTACATACCCAAGTGATTATTTAAAATGGTACGGATCGACTCGTGAGACACAGAAAGTTTGGCGGCTATCACTCTCAAAGTTAAATGAGGATTTTTAGTCACTATTTCCTTCACTTTTGCAATATTAACTTCAGTTGCAGATGTTCAGTTGCAGTTGATGACCGCTTTTAAACGCTTTGTACCACTCATAAGCACGTGTTTTTTGATAAAGTCGATTCATCTTACGGTGCCTTTTGTAACATTTTCAGTGAATCCGAACACGAAATTCCATTGGCGATGCAAAATTTAAGACAAACTCTTTGTTCGATGTTTTTGTCCATTATGAAATTCGCAATACACACTAGATATGATATAACTAAAACATCACTGTATTTAATATAAATAACAGATGCAACTCAAACTCCGCGCCAAAATGGATAACAGTTGTGCCAATCTAACAACAACGAAAAAACAAAAATTTGAATTTGGAACCATAAACAAATCATCCATTTCAAACACTTTCTCGACTGAATGTATAACAAAAGTTGGAAACAGAGTTTATTTCTTTTTGGGGCCGCTTTTTCTGGTTATACGTATTACTCTTTGGGCCGCTTGTATATTCAATTTTAATGGTTATTTTATTATTTCTAGATATTTATTGCAATAGGACTCGGCATTCTTCGGGTATTTTGCGTCGATGTCGATATTCATCTGTCTATGGCACCTGTGGATTTAGTGAATAACGCCATCATTGCTTCTGTCTGGGACTCGACAGAGCGAAAGAAGAATGGAGAGAAAAACATCCCAGTATACACTGTATCGCAGAAACGTTTTTTGCAATGGCGTGAGTCCATTTCATTTTGCTAGTTATCGATATTGCATTAATTGCCATATTAAGTATCTAGTTACTGTTATTCATGGACAAGGCAATAGCAATTGATCCACGGTGAGAAAATAAATCAGTCAGAGCACCGAAATTCCTCACAACTGGTTAAAAGTAAAACAACTGACTTTCTTATCTTTTCTTTTTTGTTATGGCTGGAAAAAAAATGTGCCTCCTCCTAACATACCTCGTCGTTCGGGGCAATTAACAGCGTAGTCTTCACCTACTAAATAAACTCGCCTATGTGCTGTCTCTCCGCTTGTATTGGCAAACCAAACTGTATGAGTGAGTGTCTGTGGTAGACTATGACTTACCAGCTTGCTTTTCAAGCATGGTTAATGAGGCATAAGTATGTGATTTTGTGATTTTATAATTTTTAATGAGGTGTCTTGAGGTGAATGTCTAAAAGTGGACATTAAGTATTACTGCTTTTTGTTTAGCTTTACCTCCTTTTAAATCGAGAGATTACCGCCAGCTGATGTCAGAATAATGCTCAGATCAGTTAACCGTTTCTATAAGCATAATTATTTTTCTAGGTTGTCTAGGCGATAATATGCGACATAATTGCGCAGATATATTTATTCCTCAAGCAGTCTGGTACTGTGAACTCATTGAAACTAAATATAGTGCTCTGTACACGTTACTGTCTTGGTTTCTACACTATGTGCCAGCGTTTATTGCGGATGTTATCTGTGCTGTTTTGCGGAAACGACCTAAACAAATTTCATCGTGAGTATCGAAATTGCCCCATCCAATCATCTTGGTGTGAATTCAGCCGCAGAAGTAGTTTTAGCCGCTGATGGAGTACACAAGAGTGCTGCTTCATACGCTCTCATAAGTTCCGAGCGAGAATAAACCTTTAATGAGGCTACTGGTGTGGGGCCGGCTTTAGAATTGTTCCACCCCTCCCCACCCATGGGAGTCGTAAGAGCCGACTGAGGGAATGCCGGGGGAGTGGGCAGCAGCACTCCTTCGAGTATTAACAACATCCACTGCGATCGCCAACCCGCCTGCCAAGCGTGACGATTACGGCACTATCCCCCATTCTTGGGGAGGCTTATGTCCAGCAGTGGACGTTAAAAGGCTGATGGATGGATGGATGACTGTAATATAGTCTAAAATATTTTTTATAATTATTTTTTTGCGTATTGTGGCAGACGAGCCACTGCCCACCTAATGGTAAATAGTAACCGTCGCTCATGTACTCAACTATACCCAGAGTATTGCCAAGCCCCTGTCCCTGCATTTCATTTCACAGATATGAAATGAAATGAAAGAATGAATGAATAGAATAAACGGCTGTCTCCTGCTACAATCAAAACATACCGATGTGCCTTATGGCCGGTCACACGGGAGATGGTGGTACCAACCGATTCAGGCCCGATAGCAAGTGAGTTCTACCACTAGGCACCCAGTCCTACTACCAATAAAGTATTTTATAGGTGTAACGAATATTTGCATTATTAGATATTGAGATATTTATTTATTGTTAATGTGCAAAAATACAAAAAAGATACAACGGATTTAGATGTGAATTAGTAGATACAAATATATGCCGTGTGGGGCCGGCTTTAGAATTATCCCACCCCTCTCTACCCACGGGAGTCGTAAGAGCCGACTGAGGGAACACCGGGGCAGCAGCACTTCCTCGAGTATTAACAAAATCCACTACGATCGCCAACCCGCCTGCCAAGCATGGCGATTACGGCATTATCCCCCATTTCTTAGGGAGGCTTATGTCCAGCAGTGGACGTTGAAAGGCTGATGGATGGATGGATGGAGATACAAATATAGCTTATAATCAAGATTAAAAACACAAAATATCTCTAGAATTTTATCACTAGATGGTGCTGCCTAGTGCTACCTCGTATTTTCAACCAATACGATTTATTTATCTTTGGATGGTTACACATTTATTCTTTGATACCATACACACATATTCTTCGATACCATATCCACGGAATTCAATTAATCTTTGGTAAAATCAGAATGTATCAATAATGGTATTTGCTTATTTACAAAAGATCTTATGTCCATCCATCCGTGACGTCCACTGCTGGACATAGGCCTCCCCAAGAGAATACCACTACGAGTGGTCCTGTGCCTACCGCATCCAACGGCTCCCCGCGACTTTGACCAGATCATCTGTCCGTCTGGTGGGGGGCCCTCATACGCTGCGCCGTCCGATACGTGGTCGCCACTCGAGAACCTTTCTTCCCCAACGGTTGTCGGTTCGTCGAGCGATGTGGCCTGCCCATTGCCACTTCAGCATGGCAACCCGGCAGGCTATGTCGATGACTCTCGTTCTCCGACGGATCTCCGTATTAAGGATTCGATCACGTAGGGAAATACCAAGCATAGCCCACTCCATGGCCCGCTAAGCGACTTTGAGCCTTGACAGGAGGCCAACATTCAGAGACCACGTCTCTTTTCCATATGTCATCTCTGGTAACACACACTGGTCGTAGACCTTTGTTTTCAGACACTGCGGAATATTGGACGAGAAGATCTTCCTTAGCTTCCCGAACGCTGCCCAGCCGAGTTGGAATCGGTGATTGACCTCTTTCTCGAAGTTGCGCCTACCTAACTGGACTGTTTGTCCCAGGTAGACATAGTGGTCGACAACTTTGAGAAGCGCACCCCCGACTAGGACCGGTGCTGAAATGACATGGACATTAGACATGACTTTCGTCTTGTCCATGTTCATTTTGAGACCCACTAGTCGGGAAACCCTGCTGAGATCATTGAGCATGGTGCCAAGGTCGTCCAGCGATTCTGCCATGAATACGATGTCGTCGGCATATCGAAGGTGAGTGATGTATTCGCCATTGATGTTGATGCCGAATCCGGTCCAGTCCAAGAGCTTGAAGACATCTTCCAATGCAGCGGTGAAGAGTTTCGGGGACATAACGTCTCCCTGTCTAACACCTCTCTGCAGTTGGATCGGTCTGTCCTGAACACAGACTGACATGGTGGCGTTTCTATACAAGCACTTCAGCAGTTCGATATACTGATAGTCAATTTGGCACCGCTGAAGGGACTGCAGCACCGCCCAAGTTTCGATCGAATCGAAGGCTTTCTCATAGTCCACAAACGCCAGACACAGAGACCGATTATATTCCTCGGTTTTCTGTATCATCTAGCGTAGCGTTTGAATGTGGTCTATGGTACTATAACCTTTTCGGAAACCGGCTTGTTCGGGAGGCTGGAAGTCGTCAAGCCTGCGCGTGAGTCTATTTGTAATGACCCTCGAGAACAACTTATAGACGTGGCTCAAGAGCGAGATGGGTCTATAATTCTTCAAAAGGGTTCTGTCACCTTTCTTGAAGAACAGCACCACCACGCTCCTGGTCCACGACTCTGGAACGTCGCCCCCGAGAACAACGGAATCGATTAGCCTCTGGAGGGCTTTGAGGACCGGCTTTTCGCCTGCCTTCAGAAGCTCTATAGTAATTCCGTCGTCACCCCGTGCCTTTCCGTCCTTTAGCTGTTTGAGAGCCATTCTGATCTCGTACAGGCTGACGTCCGGGATACCTTCGGTAAAATGCCGATTTAGCTTGGATCTGGGGTCTTGGACTAAGTCAACAGCAGGGCTCTGGGATCTGTACAACTGTCCATAGAACTGCTGGACCTCTCTCAAGATCTCATCTGGAGATGAAATGACAGTGCTGTCGTTGGTCCTCAGTTTAGTCAACTGGCTTTGACTAACAGACAGATCTCTTGCGAACACTTTCGAGCCTTGGTTCCGCTCTATCGCTTCTTTAATACGGGTAGTGCTAAATTGGCGAATATCGTGTCGCACAGCCTTGGAGATCTGTCTGTTTAACCGCCTTAGGCTGGACCAATCGGCTGAGGATTGGACTGTCATTTCTTGTCTCCTCTCCATGAGTTTGAGAGTATGGTCCGATATTTTACGAGTCCTACATAAGCGACGGGCCTTGAAGTAGGTCGACCCGACCGCGAGGACAGTTTGCACGAACCTGCAGTTCATATCGGTCGCTCATTCACACTCATCTAGATATTGGAAGCGATTTTGTAGTTCGAGCTGAAAGCTCTCGGGGTTCTAGTATTGGGCAGGTGTTGGTCGGAGCGTAGACTTTATCAAGCGTGACCTCTCGACTTTTGTTCTAATATTCAAGGTGCCCCTGACTAGTCGGTGATCACTCCCAGTTTTAATCCTGCTGATCACTGAAACATCATTGATTATGTGTCGTTTCTCCGACAAGATGAAGTCAATCTCGTTTTTTACTGAACCATCAGGGCTAATCCAGGTCCATTTCCGCTGGGGCTGCTTCCTGAAGAAGTAATTCATCATGAAGAGGGCTTCCTTCTCCAGAAAATCAGCCAGCATCTGGCCCCTGTGGTTCTTCTGCTCGAAACCATAGTGCCCCACTTTTAGCTCATCGTCTGTCCTTTTGCCTAGTTTCGCGTTAAAGTCTCTCATAGCCATCGTGAAGTAAGTTTTAGACGAGTGAATGGTCTTCAAGATATCCTCATATAGGGCCTCCACCTCGTCGGAGTGTGTCAAGGTTGGTGCGTAAACCTGTATGTCCTTCAATGAATACCGTTTGGTTATTCTGAGTATAAGGTACGCCACCCTGCTCGACATACTCTCAATCCTCTCCACGTTGCCTACGAGAGACTTGCGAACGATAAACTCGACACCTCCTTGGGACTGGTGGTCGCCCTCCCGGTGGAAGAGCAAGTTCCCGGCCTGGAGGATTGTCGTGCCCTCACCCTCTCTTCGGACTTCTGACAACCCTATAATGTCCCAGCGGATCTTGCTCAATTCCTCTTCCAGCTCGGTGATTCTCTCGTCAGTCCGAAGTGTCCGAACGTTGTGCGTTACCAGGGCCAGAGGTCGTTGTTTATGGTAGCCTATCCGCAACCGGAGATTCTTCGCACCCCCTGCTCCGCCGTTACCGGGCCCACTACCGTTAGCCCACGGCAGCTCCGCTATTCCGCTATTCACTGGGGGCCATTTTTTGTTTGGTGCTCATTTTTGGGGGATAGTGCCGTAATCGCCACTCTTGGCAGGCGGGTTGGCGATCGCAGTGGATGTTATTAATACTCGAGGGAGTGCTGCTGCCCACTCCTCCGGTGTTCCCTCAGTCGGCTCTTACTACTCCCATGGGTAGAGAGGAATGGGACAATTCTAAGGCCGGCCCCACACGGCCAGATCTTATGTAATGTAGGTAAATACTAGCAAATCATTAAACCTATCAATATTATTCTACCTACAACTACTATCAGAGTGATATTGGCTGCACAGATGGCGGAGTGGTTTAAATACGGGTTTCCGCCCGATTGTTGTGGGTTTGATTCCCACACAGGACAACTATTTGTGATCCACAAATGGTTGTTCAGAGTCTGGGTGTAGAAAAACAAATATTTTTACCAAGTCAGCCAAATTTTTATATTTTTGGATAGAAAACATATAAGAAAGTCATAGAAATTCATAAGTTTTCAATGGGTTTAGAGCCCGTTTTAATGTCATGCAGTAAACGCAATGAAATTGATGCTACAGTTAATAATATTAACAATTTCTTCCAGCTTCGTCAATCTCTACAGCAAAATAGACAAACTGACGAAGGTGTACATGTATTTCACGGCGAATGAATGGAACTTCCGTGACGATAATGTCAGGGCTATGCTCCAAAGGATGACTCCAGTTGACCGAGCGATATTCAACTGTGACCTAAAAGCTATTGACTTGACGGAATACGTCAGAATTTGGTGTATCGGACTACGAAAATATATTATAAAAGATGAATTGAAAAACTCTAAACTAGGACATCAAAAGCAAAAAATATTCAGAGTCCTGCATTATGTGTATCTCACTCTTTATGTATATGCTATATGGTGGCTTTTTAGCATTATGGTTAGAATTTTCAAATACTCAATTAATGTCTTTTATTGAAATAAAACATGGGTTCTATAAGGCGTTATTCGTTTTTTAATCATTTTAAGTTTCATGTGTTATTGTAGTTAGCATATCATGAAACCCGTCACCCGGAGTGTAGACAAATTTTGTAGTCCCTTTATATAACTTGTGATCAATAGTAACTACATTGGAAGGGAATATTGGTCCATCATTTGATTAGTTCTGTTTTTCGCTGTCTGTAATAATTGCCACATTTTATCTTTCCTTGTCACATTCTTGGTAACGGTTGTTTTACCTTTTTTATACAACCTAGGTGGCAATCAAGCATATCACCCGTCTTATGGTAAGCGGTTATCGTAGCCGTACAGACAATAAAGGCATCACTCACACGTAACCATCTCCAAGGAAAGGAGGTGGAATGGAAGGATAATAAGGAGAGTATAGGATAGCTACTAAGGAGAGTATAGAAAAGAAAATAAGCAGAGGATAAGAGGGGACTTGGATCTCCGGCACTCTCACTCGCCATACAAGCCATATAAAATACGATGGTAAAAGTACCTACGATCTCCTGTGAGAGGGTGGTGCTTTTTTTTCTTTAGGTGGGCAAAAATGTCCTACCGCACACCCCGCTGTCCGGGGAGACAACGGGGTAGTGTGGGGCTCTCACCCACTCAAAACGCACTGTGCGCCATCGCCCGCTCTTACAACGGTGGATCACGGGTACTGCCTCATATCGACCGCGATCCGCAGGTGGCAGCCCCTTCAGGCAGCCTGTCCTGTACGACGCCCCGCGCACTTGGGCGTCACATCGGGATGGATTAGGAAACTCAGAATGAGACCAGAACTTGTCGGGAGTCAAGAAGTACGCGTAGGAAAGAGCGTCATACCAAGTACCGCGCACACCTATCAACGCATTTCACCCAGTATGACCAGACAGTCGGTATGGGCATGGGAGGAGGTGGGTTAACCGTTATCGAGGCGCTGGTGGGTGGGCCACGTTGCGGCCCATGGAAGAGCAGGGCCTCTGACTTTTCAAGGGCCGCCCTAAGCCCCAGTGCCTCGATCCGTCTGACCACCTCCGCGGTACCGAGGTGGCCAGCGTTACCGCCTCCTCGAAGGTCCCGCCCCGGGCTATGACGAGCGCGTCTTTTGCGTTGCAAATTACGCCCAGCCCGGGGGAGAGCCGGCCACGGAGGACCCAGTCGTAGCCGATATCAGGAGCGGCCCGAGAACCGAACCCTATGGGACGCCGGACGACATGGCCCTCCTGACAACATCCCCTTCCCAGTCCACGTAGAGGACGCTGCGGCCATCGGGGTAGTCCGCCACCAGCCGCTTTAGGTAGAGGGGCTCTCCATGGTAACAGAATGCCTCCTTGATGCAGTCGAATGGCAGACTATTGAAGGCATTGGCGATGTCGAGCGATACCACCAACAGCACTTCCCTGGAGGCGACGGCCTCCGCAGCCGCGGCCTTCAAGCGCAGCATGGCGTCGACCGTAGACCAACCATCTGAAACCTGAACTGGGCGTCAGACAGGTCAGGGTCGACCGCTCCTAGGTGGCGGACGATGCGGGCAGCGACTAACCGCTCGTGAAGTTTGCCCACCTCGTCCAGCAGCACGATGGGCCTGAAGGCCGTGACTGTATTCGGAGACCGTCCCGGCTTCGGCAGTAACACGAGCTTCCCCTCCTTCCAGCAGGCAGGGAACCGTCCGGACACCAGGCAAGAGTCGAACAGTCCCCTTAGGCGGGGCTAAAGGTAGTCGAGGACCAGGGCCAACACTCGGGTGGGAACCCTGTCCGGCCCGGGGCGCCGCTTCTCTGCTTACGCGCCGCCGCCGCCCCCAGGGTAGTACTACCCCAATCGAGCTGGCCCATTCATGCTTGGATAAGAGGGCTCTACCACTATGAACTTGAAGAAAAAGTTATGTTTTTCGCGTATATCCATGTATAGCTAGGAAGAGAATGCAAATAAAAGTGGAAACTCCTCTGTAGATTAAATAATCCTTCCACTTTCGCATTGTATAGCTTCTTAACCAGTCGCTCGTCCGGCATTCTTTCCACATGCCCGAACCATCGGAGCATTCCCTTTCGCATCTTTACACCAATACTCTCTTTCATACCTTCTTTTTTTTTGTTTAGGCGGGAAAAAATGGTCCTAACCGCACACCTCGTCGTTTGGGGCAACGAACAGGGTAGTGTGGGGCCTGCACCCACTAAAGAAACCCGCCGTGTGCCGTCTCTCCGCCTTTATTGGCGGGCCACTGGAACTATGTTACATTCCTTCTGTGGTACTCTCTTTCCTACCTACTCACTCTCTTACGTCATCGTTACGAGTACGGTCAGTCAGACTCACTCCACAGATTCTCCGCAGAGATCGCATTTCGACCGCATTGGTTTTACCCTCATGCTCCTTTTTGCATACCCTACTCTCGCTTCCATACAATAACGTTGGGACAAGCACTGGGTTGTGTATTGCGACACGTGCCTTCTGGCTGAAGTGATGACTGCCGAGAAGTTATCCCAATGTTCCGTTCACTCTTTTTCCCGCATTCACTCTTCTCTCTACATCAGTGGTGTACCTTCTATCCCGACTGAATCCACATCCAAGATATATAAATTCATTAAACACAAAGTGAAAAATGTGATATCGAAAACAACAGTCAGGAGCAGGATTTGAACCTGCATCTTCTGGATACCGTCCAGATGCTTTACCAATTCAGCAATCCTGACAATTGCTCCTGACTGCTAATTTCGATAACACATCATACTTAACGTCTTTGGGTGACGCCTGCGCCATCTGTCGGAAGTATTTTCATACATTATACCGACCAGGTAAACTTAATTTTACAATTAAGATTTACCTAATAATGACGCAAACCCTTTAAATATTTAGATATTTTTATATGTATTTTTAGCATTTGACATGCTTAGCACTATACATTAAACACAAAGTGAAAAATGTGAAATCGAAAACAACAGTCAGGAGCAGGATTTGAACATGCATCTTCTGGATACCGTCCAGATGCTTTACCAATAAATATATAAATTCATCCACTTGTTCTAGCACACCATTTCCTATTGCTATTCTAACATCTGTTCTGGCTTCTTCTCTTTCAAAAATCATTATTTTGGTTTTGCTCACATTCACACGTAGGCCCCTTTTCTCACAATCTTCTGCCATTACATCGACTAGGGTTCGCAGGTCAGCCGCGGACTGCGCTAATAAAACCGCATCGTCTGCATATAGCAGAGGCCTAACCACGGAGTCACCCATCTGAACTCCCACATTCATTTCATTCAACCTTTGTAGACATTTATCCAGATATATGATAAACAGTCTGGCTGATAGAAGCGGAGGACAATCCCCAGTCCAACCGCCCGCGGCCTCGGCTAGAGCGGCATTAGGCGCAGATATTCGCGCCCACGTCGCCCCCCCGCGCGCCGGCGGCGGCTCGAGCCATAGGAGAGATCAGCCTCCCTGGCCCTCTGGTGGTGACTACGGTCCAGTACTTATCGCCGCCGACCATCGATCGGATGACAGCCGGCAGCGACAGGTCCTCTCCGATGACTGCATAAATAACAACCATAAATGAGCACAAAAACAACTAAATCGAGAAGGTACTTGCCTTAACAAAAATACTAAACACAAAACCTGTTGAGACTTGAATGAAACTTTCTATTTTTTTTTTTTTTTGGCTTTGTTGCCCATTTGCCATATTCAAAAAATTTGGAAAGTATAGTTATTTACAAGGACGGGTTTTGGAATTTGAATTGGATTAAGGATCAGAGGGATATGGGACTTATAGATTACTAGGATATATATACAATAAGCAATTTCAACATATATATACAATATATTATATAAAAATATTATTTATTAAGATTAAGGAAACTAAACATTCATATTAAAAGGATTCAGAGAGTAAAGGAGGATATGAATATTTGTAGGTAAAAAAACTTTGTGTGTAATAAGAGTGTTAAAGAGAAGAGAGTGATCATATAAGTTACACGAGAAAAATATATGATTTAGATCCCCAAAATCACCACAATCACAGAATGGATCTGAACGAATTTTAATTCTAGATAAATGAGCAGGTACACAGGTATGCCCCAACCGCATTCTAATGAGAAACGTAGTAGCTCTTTTACCAAGTCTTAACTTACTAAAATAAGGACAACAAAACCAGGGCTTCAGCCGAATATTAGGTTGAATTGTTTTATACTGCGAGTCTTTTGTTTTACTGGAAAAATCCCAAGCTTCTTCCCAAGAATTTTTAAGATAAATCCTGGGAAGTGCAAGGAAATCCTGAGGAAAATTTTTAAAAGGAAAGACCACATTGCACCGCATCGTTTGCTATCTTATCTACCAGTTCATTGCCGTATATACCGCAATGACTAGGAATCCAAGCGAAATTGACATGTAATCCAGCTTTTATACACGAATATAATTTATTCCTAGCTTCAAATATTAATAGGATTTAATTTTGAATGGAAATTTTAAAAGTCCCTGTAATGTACTCATTGAGTCACTAAAATGACGGCCCTTTTTAATTTCATTAAAGAGATGTATTCTAAAGCTTTTACTATACCAAAACACTCGCCTGTAAAGACAGACGTTTCAGAGGAGAACTTAATTTTTTGTACGATATTAAATTGTTTATGGAATACACCTACACCAACTGTACCAGACTGAATTTGCTTAGAAGCATCCGTAAATATTTGATGCCATCCACAACATCGTTCTTCAGCTATAATGTTGAACTTTTGACTGACTTCTTTATCATTACGGTTAAGATTCAAGTCAAGGAAAATTTTTGGGGTATATATAAGACTGTGAAAAGTACAATTGAAAATGCCAAGTCTATGAGAGGAAAAAACGGGAGCTGAAAGATTTTTATATTTACTGTAACTGTTAACTAAACAAGGTGGGTTTTTGTACTTCCAGTAAGAAGATGTGTGTATGAAAGCTGCTAGTTTTTGAATTTTAGGAATCAGTTGATGATTGGAAAATTTGCTTATGTGAAAGAAAAACCTGTCGGATAAAAATTGTCGCCTTAAGTAAAGGAGTGCATCACCACATTCAGCCTGAAGAGCATTGATAGGGCTGCATTTCATTGCTCCCGTAATTATCCTTAAGGCTTTAGACTGTATTGCATCTAACTTCTTCAATTCCGCTATATTACAAGGTTCTAATATGAATGAACCATAATCTAGTATGCTCCTTATTAAGGCATTATATATTAATCTTTATTAGGTTATGACCAACAAGGTCATAACCTCTATTTATTTTAGTTGGTCCACGTGGCTTTAGGAATGTTCTATAAGACGTTTTAGAATAATGGTTCTTCTGTTGTATGGGTATTTGAGGGGAAACACTACTATGTCCTATGAGTTGATTTTTTGGTGTAGCCAAAATCTCAGAATGCCTGCATATGAAATACATTTTTCGCCCATGGAGTATTTAATTTGTTTCTGTCTAGTAAACTCTGGACAAGCTTTATTAGTAGCAAAATGAATGCCTCCACACAGACAACAGGACACATTATCATCATCCACACTACAAACATCCCCAGAATGTTCACAGCCACATTTATAGCAACGTGGTTTTGATCTGCGTTGTACTTTGGTGTGACCATAATGGCAACAATTATAACACTTTATGGTTGGATATGTGTACATTTGTACAGGTAAAGTGGTATAACATATGTAAATGTGTTCTGGTAAAACCTGACCATCAAATGTTACAACAACTGTTTGAGAGGGCTTCCATGTTAGTTCACCATCTACTATCTGTTTAATATTAATTCGTCTTACTTTGAGTATGTTTCTGCACCCATTAGGAACACTACAACAGTCTATTATCTCTTCAGGGGATAGGTCCGTGGGAATACCACGAATAACACCCATTCGAGATACATTGTAAGTAGGTATAAATGCTTTTAAATTTTTTTCTTTTATGCTATTGTGTTCTAGAAAAATATTTGCATCTATATAGCTGCTAAAAGATACTGAAATTCTATTTCGCCCTATTCTTTTCAAACTACCATTTACAACATTCTTAATGAAAATATTTATTTAAAAATTTTCCAAACTTAATTGGATGAAATGTGGCGCCATCATTCAAAAGGTCGGTATTTTTCTGTACATGTACTACGAAAGGTGCTAGGTCTGATTTACTATAGAAAGTTCTCGTAACTGGCATTGGCGGTGGTGGTACCTGGGTACCTGCAACTGGAGTCACTGCACCTTTTAGAGAAAGATTTTCGTCATTTGCTATAGGACAGGAGACACGTGTTTTGGTGTTTTTTCAGAACACTCACAAGGAGGACTAGAGCCCGATGTATTCCTTCTTCGCTTGTTACAATGTTTACACATTTTGTGTGAACGGATGCGTTTGTGTCCCTTTTCTCTTTTAACAGAAGAGTCTGTATCCATACCAGACTCCGAATGTATTGTAACATAGCTTCCCGGTGGTGGAACTGTGCCTGGAGTGCTAATTTGTCCGGTTTACCTCCTAGTGGTGCACCCCGGGCAACGTCGGCAGTCGCCGGCGGCTAAAATTCCGGACAGGACGGGTCTCCGCGTGTCCCTCTGACTCAGCAGAGGGCACAGCGGATAGACCAGGCGTCGGAGTCGGTGGGGCCAGACTGGCTCACCGGGCTCTGGAGAGGGGGGACAGTGGGGCCACAGCGGCCCCCTCCATCCCAAATCGTAAACCTGAGCGCGTGTCTGTGGTTACGTCTCGCGGGCATACAGGAACGAGGGACTTGGCTTAATCGCCCGGACCGCGAGGAAGACAACCTCTATAAAAAATTACCCCGAATCTCAAGCTCTGGCGCGCGGCGAGGAGATGCATGGCTGATGGGTAGTTCAGTCTCGAGCGTGGCCCCAGCCAGGGTACCTGCGGACCCCCTGTGTTGGGTTACAAATGTACGCTTACCCGGGTACAGGGAGCTCTGCCCGGGTGGACATCTTTTCTCCCATACTCGTGGGAATCATATGGATTTAGCTTCAACGGAGTCGGGAAATACACCTGACGCCTCAGCCGTAAGGGGTCCGGCTGCAAAAGCGGCCCCTACTAGTGCAGCTGCGCGTAAAACGCGCGGCGGCAAAAAGTCCCGCAAGGGCAAGAAGAAGACGACAGAGGGAGCGTCCCAGTCGTCAAGGGACGGCTCGATAACGAGCAGCTCGGCCGGCACTTCAGCCGCCGAGATGTCCGCTGCTGAAGAGGGTGGCCTGACTGAGGCTGCCGAGAGTCAGCCATCGCAGTCGGCAGAGGTGGTGTCGGAGTCACGGTTCTGGCGCAAGCGCACCCTATCTCAGGGGGGCGCTGCCTCGGACTCCGACCTGAGCTCGGCTGAGATGCCTCCCCCAAAAATATCCGCAGCGGTTAGGGGTCGAGGCATCGGCCGACCCGGGACACCAATCCCGCGTGCCGCCTCAGCGAAAGAGGCTGAGACGCGATGCCTGAAGAGGGTTGAGACGGTGCAACACTCAGAGGAGCGCTTGGCGCTCCTGTCTGAGAAGCTCCTTCTCCCTATCGACAGCGGCGGGCCGCCCACTGCGGCCAAATTCGCAGAAAGAGCCGCGGACAGCTTGGCCATAATCACGACGGTGGCCATGGGCTCGAAGAACCTGAAAGGTAGCTTCGTCCGGGGCCTCAAAATCGCCGCCACGGAACTGTTCAACGTGGTGGAGCGGCTTGTGGCGGAGGAGGCCGACCTCGGAGCGCGTAACCAGCGCCTGGAGGCAACGGTCGAGGAGCTGCACCGAGGGATGGCCAGTATGAGGGTCGAGCTTGGGCTCCCTGAGGCCACCCCAAGTGCATCGGCTTCCGTAGTGCGGGTCGAGCCTGCTCTCCCCGCGACTGCCTCGCCGCAGCCGCCGCGCCTCCGCCCCACCTCGGCGACCGCCTCGGCTCCGTCTGCCGCTCAGTCGGGCCCTGTCACTGGGCTTGACGACGGAATGCTCCGCGCGGTTATCGACCGCATGGATGCGGTCTTTGGCCCGCGGTTTGAGGCTCTAGCCACAAGATTGCCGCCGGAGTCCCGACTTCGGCCGCCGCTTGCGGCTGATAAGAGAAGTGCCGCATCGTCCTCGGCACCGACACCCCTGCCGTGCCAGGGTGGTCAAGTGTCCTTTGCTGCTAAGGCGGCCAAAGCACCGAGCCGGAAGAGTGCGCCGCCAGCGGAGGCGCAAACGACGAAAAAGGGCCAGGTGGAACAAGCCTCGAGGGGCCGGCCCCGGGAGGAGTTCCCGCCTCTGCCAAGTGCCGCAGCACCTCCACGTGCTGCTAAACCGCCACAAAAGGCCACATCCTCGCGAACTGCGGTGGTTACGCCCCAGGATGCTCCTAAGTCCTCAGACGGGGGCTGGCAAGTGGTGGGGCCCCGGCGATCCCGGGCCAAGGGCCATGGTGCTGCCGCGAAACGCGAAGCGGCGCCAATGTTGCAAAGAGGGCCGCAAACGGGGGAGACCCCAAAGGCGCCTAAAAGAAAAAGGTCGCGCAAGCTCAAAGTGCCGAAGGCAGCAGCGGTGGTCATCACCCTGCTGCCCGAGGCCAAGGAAAAGGGCCTGACTTACGAGGCCGTCTTGAAGCTTGCCCGGCGGGATATAAACGTCTCAGACCTCGGAGACGTTTCCGCTCGATCCCGCCAAGCCCGGACAGGTGCTCGAATCTTCGAGTACCTGGGGCCAGAGGGCGCCAAGACGGCCGACGCAATGGCCGCGAGGCTGCTGGGCCTGTTCCCAGAAGAGAGTGGTGTCCGGGTCGCCAGACCCGTGAAGTGCGCCGAACTGCGCATTTCCGGGCTGGACGATTCCGTGACGGCGGAAGATATCCAGGAGGCGATTGTCTCGAAAACTGGGTCTCCCAGCAGCGCCGTCCGGGTGGGCACTATTCGCCCAGGTCCAGGTGGTGTGGGTGCCGTCTGGGTCTCGTGCCCTGTCGCGGCGGCCAAGGATTTGGTCGCCGCCGGTAGACTTCTGGTGGGCTGGAGCGCCGCGCGGGTAATCGCGCTGGAGCCCCGGCCTGCCAGGTGCTATAAGTGCATGGCGGTCGGTCACACCCGGCCGCTGTGCACTAACTGCTTCGACTGCAGCGGGCTCTGTTTCCGCTGCGGTCAGGCAGGGCACCAGGCGGCTGCCTGTTCTGCCACCCCACACTGCCCCGCGTGCGCGGCGGGCAATCGCCCCGCCAACCACTGTATGGGGCGGGTGAGGTGCAGGCCTCCGGCCAAGTCAGGCCCTAAGAGGGCAGCCAATCGGCCCCGGCTGCCCAACCCGGCGCGGCTGGACCGCCGCTGCGCATGGAGGAGGATATCGTGGTCCAATAACGGATCACGACGGTATCCTCCTCCAAGGGAATCTCGGCCGTTCCGCCAGGGCGCAGGACCTCTTCCTGCAATCCATGGCGGAGCGGTCGATCGGTGTTGCCGTAGCCGCGGAGCCCTACATAGTCCCGGATCACCCCAATTGGGCGGGTAGCGGGGATGGCTCCGTGGCGGTCGTCGGTTCGGCGGTGCCGCATTCCCCGCCCTTGTCACTCAAAAACCAGGGCACGGGATATGTGGCGGCTGAATGGGGAGGGTTCACGCTGTATGGCGTGTACTTCTCCCCTAGTTGTAGTCTGGCGGCTTTCGAGGTCCTCCTGCACAATCTGGAGACCTCGATACGGCGTATAGCACCGAGCCCTGTGCTCGTGCTGGGGGACTTCAACGCCAAATCAACGGCTTGGGGGTCCCCCGGGACGGACGCCCGAGGTGCGGCGGTCGAAGAGTGGGCGGCAGCGGCGGACCTCGTGTTGCTAAACCGAGGGTCCGCCCTAACGTGCGTGCGGCGCGGGGGCGGGTTGATAGTGGACCTTTCGTTCGCTAGCCCCGGTGTCGCCGCACGCGTAAGGAGCTGGCGAGTCCTGGAGGAGGTCGAGACCCTATCTGACCACAGATACATTCAGGTAGAGGTCTCCCGGACCCTTCAGGGCGCCAGCAGGGGTCACGCGGCGGACAGAACTCCCGCTTTTCCGCGATGGGCTGTGGGTAGGCTCGACCGGGACCTGTGACCCCTAGTGGAGGCAGCCATTTTTCAATCTTGGCTGCCTCCCCCCCTGATGGAAGACGTGGGCGCCGAGGCTGGCCGCATTTGCGGCATGTTTACGCAGATCTGCGATGCGGCCATGCCCCGCGTGCGGCGCCCGCCTCGACGGAAGGGTGTCTACTGGTGGTCCCCGGAGCTGGCGGACCTCCGTGCGGCCTGTATTCGTGCCCTGAGGTCCTACACCCGCAGCCGACGTCGCCGAATCCGCGACGAAGAGCGAGAGGACCAGCTGTATCCGGCATATAGCAGTGCGCGCGCCGCGTTAAAGCAGGCCATCTGTCGCGCCAAAGACGCGAAAAGGCAGGAGATGCTGGAGGATCACGAGCGTGACCCCTGGGGACGCCCGTACCGCGCGGCGCTTAACAAGCTCCGCGCCCAGGACGGATACGGAGACCCTCCAGCCGAGCTTCCTCTCTGAGGTGGTCGAGGGACTTTTCCCCTCACGGGCGGTGCACACGCCCCCGGTCATGGCTTCGCCAGATGGTGACCGGGAGGCCGATGACGGGGAGGTACCGCCCGTGACGATGACGGACATGGGGGCGGCGGCTGCACGTATGCGGAGAGGCGCCGCCCCCGGGCCGGACGGGGTTCCCGCCCGAGTGCTGGCCCTGGTCCTCGACCACCTTGAGCCCCGCCTCGGGGAGCTGTTCGGCGCTTGCCTGGTGTCCGGACGGTTCCCTGACTGCTGGAAGGAGGGGAAGCTCGTGCTCCTGCCGAAGCCGGGACGGCCTCCGAATACGGTCTCGGCCTTCAGGCCCATCGTGTTGCTGGACAAGGCGGGCAAACTCCTCGAGTGGTTAGTCGCTGCCCGCATCGTCCGGCACCTAAAAGCGGTCGGCCCCGACCTGTCCGACGCCCAGTTTGGATATCGGGCGAGTCGGTCTACGGTCGACGCCATTCTGCGCCTGAAGGCCGCGGCTGCGGAGGCCGTCACCTCGAGGGAAGTGCTGTTGGCGGTGTCGCTCGACGTCCTAAAGTGGAAGTCTCGGCTGGAGACGCCCCAGGCCGGTCTCTGGACCGTGGGGGCGCTCCGGCCGATCTTGGAAGAATGGGCAGGGCGGCAGCACGGGGTCCTCACCTTCCGGTTGGTGCAGGTTTTGTCAGGGCATGGTTGTTTCAGCAAATACCTGCACACGATCACAAGGAGGGAGACAACCCCAGGCTGTCACCACTGCGACTGTGACGAGGACTCGGCGCAGCACACGCTCGAGTCGTGCCCAGCCTGGGATGTGCAGCGCCGGGAACTCGTTGCAGTCATAGGCGTGGACCTGTCGCTGCCGGCCGTTGCGCGAGCGATGGTTGGCAGTGACAGGGCCTGGACCGCGGTCGCCGCCTTCTGCGAGGCTGTCATCTCGCGGAAGGAGGTGGCGGAGAGGGCCCGTGAGGAATCCTTCTTCGCGGGCCCGATTCGCCGCCGGCGCGAGGGGCGGCGTGCGCGCGCTTACTTGCGCCTGATGCCGCCCTAGCCGAGGCTGCGGACGGTGGGGTCGGGGAGTACCCTGCCGTCCGCGGAAGCCTACCGCAAAATTGCGACGCCCAAGTGCGCGAGGCGTCGCTCAAGAGAGGGTGCCCGTAGGGGCTGCCGCCTGCGGATCGCGGTCGTAACGTCGCGGTACCCGTGATCCGCCGTAGCAAGGGCGGGTGGAGGCGCACGGTGGGTTTTTAGTGGTGTGGCCCCATTCACCCCGTTGTCTCCCCGGGCAGCGGGGTGTGCGGTAGGACATTTTTGCCCACCTAATATAAAAAAAAAATAAAAAAAAAAATGGTGGAACTGTGCCTATCTCTACTGCACTTAGAGAAACTTTGTATTGTGTATCTCATTCATTCCTGGTATTGTCATTAGCATGTCATATCTATTACTATCCTTTATCTAAGAGTATATACTTAGATAAAGATATTACGTTATACTATTTGGTTAATAATTGTATTATGAGGTCAAAAAAAGATGTTTAAAAATTTTTTGACACATGAAGCTAAAAACAATTATTTAAAAATAGACACTCCATAGACTAAGTATACTATATTGGTCCGAGGGGAGGGACACTCCATGAAAACTCGAAAACGCCGTCAGCCATTTTGCTCTATAGATTGTCTATGCTATGACGTCATTGACAAACCTCATTGTAAACAAAAAACAAACACGTAGTGCGCACTCTCACGAAATAACTTAGTTATAAAAACCATGATTAATAATAGATTACACCAAAAATATAGCAATTATCATTATTGCATCGTACGAAAATGTAAAAACACGTCGTTAAAGACTCCGGGAAAGCTGTGGATCAAAGTACCTGGAGAAATAAACATGCGCAACACCTGGTTAAAACTTGCTAAAAGGGATCCTGCAACTTTATCGACTGAAACTCAAATCTACTTTTGCGAAGATCATTTCAATGCAAGTACTCAATATTATATATATTATGTAAATATATTTTTTCAAAGATCAAAATATAAAACATCTTACTTTTACCTTTTAAATCGAAAATGACATGGAAAATTATATCCAGTACAAAATAATGGGCTCAGTTAAAAGGATTCGAATGAAACCAGACTGCATACCATCCAGGTTTGAATGCCAATGCTAGAACATAAAGTAAAGTAATCATACTAAAGTGCTAGAATAATGGAAAACGCAAACCTACGGCATGTCTAAAATGTGACCTAGAACACACTAAGAAGAAAAGGTCATTAACCTCTGTATTGGTAGAAAATAAACAAGAACATCCTATTGAAATGTCAACTTCTACTTTTCGTCAAGGTAATGTTGTAAGTAAATATATTAATAATGAATATATAGATAAACTAGCATTTAAGAATTCTCTAATCAATTGAAATTAAGTTAATAGATAATGAAATTCATTGTTTTCAGATATACTTAACGAGGACGATGTTTTGCCTTCCGGTTCCTCATCTCTTCAGCATAAGTTCCATGAGAAGAATGCAGTTCAAGTAGTACAGTATAATACTCGGTTCCATGATCAGGCAACACAAGTCCAGACAGCACACAAACATGTATCAACTCAAGTAGTACAATATTATGCCCACAAAGGAATTCAAACATGTTTAACAAAACACTACAGAAGTAAACAAGTGCAGTTTAATGTGACTATGCGAGACACTTCACCAATAAAACTTGTTGCTCACCGATCAACTGCAACATCTCCCAATATAATGTCAGCAGGCTGGAGCAACAGACTATCCGTTTCCAGCCAACCATTATAAAAAAAAAAAAAAAAAAAAAGGATTATTTTTTTCTATGGAAGATAAATATGACAGTGATGTATCATATACACAATCTCAAGAAGACTCATCTATTGACTCTTCTCCATCAACACCATCAAGTCAAACTACTATTGATAGTGCAAAAGATTATGTGAAAGACCAGCAATTGAACCAAGCACTATATCCAAGATTAAACAAAACCCAAGATTATACATTGGGATACCAGCTGAAGTTTATTTTATAGTTAGTCTTATTTCAAAACACACAAAGGTATCAGAGAAACATATTTTACTATGTTTAATGAAAATACGATTAAATAAAACCTTTTCACAACATGCTGATGATTTTGATATTTCACTGTCTCAAACCAGTAAAATATTGTACAACAAAATATTGTTAAAAGTTAGTGTACAAGCCTTTTATTAAAATGTTCACAAAAAGCACAGTTAAAAAGAATCTGCCAATAGCATTTCGCCATAAATATATAAAGTAAATTGTATTATTGATTGCTTAGAAATTGAAATACAAAAACCCAGAAGTGCTATTCACCAAGCATTGGCTTCGTCTGAATATAAAAAAAAAACTAGACGTCGCGGGACGTCTAACAGATGTGAAAACATTGAAATTATTTTGTAGAAATAAAATGATCATAACTTGACAAATTACTCCTCAAGACGAATTAAACGAGTATACACTCAATAGGGTTGCGTCGTTTCATTACAGAGTTACTGTGGCCACCTTCCAGCTCCATCGTCAGACCTTGGATACCATCTAGAGACAAAGTACTCGTCAAGACAAATCATATGAGCCCAAACTTGATGGAGTTATGTCGTTTTATAACGGATTTCCTATGGCCACCTTCTAGCTCCATCATCAGACCCTGGATACCATCTAAAGACAAAGTACTCATCAAGACGAATCAAACGTGTCCAAACTCGACGGGGTTACGTCGTTTCATTATAGAGTTACTGTGGCCACCTTCCAGCTTCATTATCACGCCCTGGATACCATCTAGACACAAATCTCGGCAAGACGAATCATGCGAGCCCAAACTCGATGAGGTTGTGTCATTTCATTATAGAGTTCCTATGTCCACCTTCGAGCACCATCATCAGATCAGCTCCATGTCATCATAATATTGCATTGTCACGCGATATACACATGCGTGTAAAATTTCAGCTTAACCGGAAACCGGGAAATATGTCAAATTTAACTTGCAAGATTTGAACGGGACAAGTAAAATAAAAGCGTCGCCACGCCAACAGCTGATTTTACCCTCCCTCCGCATTAGATGTTTCACATCAAAAACTAACACATATAAATATAGCATGTACACCAGATGGTTTAGTCAGTTTTATGTCTGCTGGATATGGAGGAAGAATTAGTGATGTCAATTTACTTGAACACAGTAAATTTCTTGATAGTTTGGAACCAAGATCTAATATTTTTGCAGATAGGGGTTTCAAACATGTAGACATTTATTTAAAGCAGTGATTTTACTCTGTTAAGGCCTCCCAGTGTTTCTGTTGGAACTAAATTGACCAAAAGTGAAGCAAAAAAAACCAAAGAAATAGCCAGCCTCCAAATTCATGTAGAAAGAGTTGTACGAAGAATACGAGAATTGTAATGCTAAAGCCCCATTCGGTGGTAAATTTAAATTTACTAAATGTTTTAGTTTTCTGTCATCATAGCTTGTGCACTAATAAACCTACAAGACTCCCTTATCAAATAAATGTTTTATGAATTTATAAGATGCATTTTAATTAACAAGTAGAAATGGCATGATTACATTTGCCGTGTGGGGCCTACTAGAATTGTCCCACCCCTCTCCACCCATGGGAGTCGTAAGAGCCGACTGAGGAATACTGGGGCAGTGGGCAGCAGCACTCCCTCGAGTATTAACAACATCCACTGCGATCGCCAAACCGCCTGCCAAGCGTGGCAATTACGGCGCTATCCCTCATTTTGGGGAGGCCTGTGTCCAGCAGTGGACGTGAGTGGTGATGGATGGATGTATGGATGATTACATTAACAGTTACCTCTGTGCATCTAGTACCTTTGGAAGATGCCCTTAATAGTTGTACTATCAGTACATAAAGTATTAGCCCTAGTTTGATGAGTGTACCTGTCTGCCACATGTATTTATTTAACTTTACTCAAGATTCGTGCATGGTCTCAAAGTATAAGGCACATTATGATAGAAAGATTATCAAGTAAAAAACGAGTTATTATGCAACAAGAATATTTATTATAGAACAACATTTTCATATATAAAAAAAAATATTTTGCTTCCAAAATGAAACTATTTGTCTAATTAGTTCTTTTACATAATTATATATCTCATCATAATCAACATTTATTATTGTAACTCTTAGTCACTACTTGCAACTCAAAAATATGTTGAGTTAACTTTTGCACAAAACATTTGCATTTGTACTTGAGCCAGGCATTTTTTTGTTAATTTGCCATCTTTAATGTAATATTCTAAATTTTTTTCAGTAATTGGGCATTTTATTTCTACCATCTGGCGAGCCTGCAATCATTGGATATTCTTTACTAATAAAGAGGCCACATTTGACAAACTTAACTCCCAGTTTTTCTTCTGCAACCTCTCTCACCTTATCCTTTACCTTTTGGCCATGTTTTATGGCTAGTGTCTACAAAGATCTCGCTTCAAAAATTTGTTCCATCAAGGAACCATCAGGAGTTTTGCACCGGCTTGCTTCATAGCTTTTGGAAGCTGTTATTCTGCCATAACGAAGCTCAAACCATAGACTACTTTTATGTTGATCTCTGGTTTGCATTTCTGCATGTGCTAAATTTTCATAATTAAATAAGCCTTTAGTGTAAAAAACTTACACAGTTTGGATCTTTATATTTATTCATTAAATTATGTGATGATAATATTAATCTCTTGTCAGAGTATTCCTCAGTATTTATAAACTGGTGGTGTCTACATTTGCACATATCTTTTGAAGTTATTATTTTTAATGTTGATCCGACTTTCGATAGATTAGATTTTTTCCAATAGCACTCGACTGATGTACAAGAGGGCTCTTCGCTGCGACGGCAACCACATTAAAAAAGCAATGGCATCTTTGCAGCCTCCTGCAGAGGCAGGACAATCATGGCAGAGCGCACTTGTTACCTCTTCTTTTTCTTCATCCACCTGTACCTGTAGTGAGACTGTGTACTGCTTAGAGCGTACCTTATGCTCTGGGAAAATTTTACACTTTATAGTGCAGATTTTGCCATCTCTTTTTAATTGGACGTAGCCTATGGCATCATCGCCATAAGATTCTCTTTCAGATCTGTAAATAAACAGAACATTATGTAAGTATAATTACGAGATTAGGTACAGCAGATATAATAAGCACTAGATTCAAACATTTCTTTTACACTATCCTATCCTGGTTTTCCCATTTTAATATATTAAAACATTGTATTGTACTTACATAAATGCCAGGATACTACGATCTAGAGATGTGTAACTCAGGAGTGATTGATACAAAAGATGTATAATCCTTTCAAAATGCGTAATCAATCTTTAAATCTTTGGTTTCGAAAATACATCTTTAACTCACTAGCTCACTACGTTAGGATTGAATAGATGGAATGATGGACGTAGATTTAGAATGAGACAATAGATAAAGGATATTGTGAATTGAAAAGAGATAACATAAGTTGTAGGCACGCACAAACGCACTCTTGAAATACAATAACGATAGGTACACAGAAACTTAGACTCTCTGTCTTTTAAGTAAAAAGCTCAAAACCAGTTGCGACTTGAGGGAATGAGCGAATAACTACATGAATCAATAGATATTTGCATCACTTATGATCAACTGAATGAATAACGTCATTCGTAACCAAAGATTTAAAAGAGTTAAAGATTTAAAAGAGTGATTTAAATCTTTCGAAGAAAAAGATTTATAAATCCCTGATCTCATTGGTGATTTAGTTTGCGCATCTCTGCTACGATCGATGACGTTTACTTGTTTACAAATTTTATGACGTCACGATCATGGCGGTAGTGTTTTTAGGATTTCAAAATGACAAGCTAAAAAAGAAAGGTTTAAATTAAATTTCTAAAGCCATCATCGACTTTTATTAAGGGAAATTGACATATTTAGGATCCATATGCCAAGTACTATACGAAATAAACATTTATTTAATATAATTTGATATGAGTCAACTAGCTAATTTTTATAAGAGTTCACTATCTTATATCATCTTCAACGCTAATTCTTCTCTCATATTATGTGGTATGACATTCTCTTATCGGAATCTCTCGCGCAAGGCACCGATTATTTTTAAGTCAGTTACTCATTGCATCTTCGATTTAGATGGAACTGTTCTTGGTAAGTTTTGAAGAACTTGTAACGGCTCCACGTTTTGTTGAGAATGCAATTTAAATTTACATTGCGGTGCACAATTTGACTTAGAGGATGTTCCGATATACACTGCGAGCACTGTCCAGTGCTCTTACTGGTGAGAACAGGTGAGAATGTGAGAAATTCGTTCCGTTATAGACTGACAGTATACTGCCGCAGTATCCTAGGCAAATATATGACGTCACAAATTGTCACCATTTTTGTACTGTGAGCACTGGAGTTTTCGAGGTAAGGTGGTCTTAGTGCTTTAATAACAGCGTCCAGAATTTTAACAACTTGCACTATTGATAATAATTATTATTATTGAATATTGTTATTCAAAGATACCAGCCGTTAAAAACAAACATGGAAAATTTAAAGAAATTACCTATGTTTATTGCTGTGTGAAACCAATACTTTGTATGAAATATGAAATTCATACTATGAAATGAAAGAGACATGAAGATGACAGATGACAGTATACTGCGTTCCATTTTTAAGTAGTTTTATGTTCAGTCGCATAAAGTGTCTACTATATGATTGTAAACCAACGCCCTAACAGAGGTGACCTTGGTTAACGGCTGATTGTCTGTTTTCTGGTTGCAAACCGCTGTCTACACGGTTGTAATCTAGCAAGGTCACCTCTGTTACGGCGTTGGCTTACAACCATGTAGCAGGCAATTAATAGACTTATACAGATTTTTTATCAAATGTCTTTAATGTACAGACATAAGTTTGTTACATTGTTATAATACTAGGGTAAAACTGGGTAATACGCCCCACTTTTTTTTAAACAGGATTAAAATTGTTATTTTTCTTCAAGACTAAAAAATGTGTTTATTTAGAAATAATATTTGATATTTTAGGAACAAACTGGCTTAAACAAAGTTTTGTAAAAATAACAAGAACAAGTAATTTTATAGTTTTTTCTAGATGCTGGAGTGGGGCTTTCTACCCGACTTCTGTTGGTTAAAATGACTCATACAATTTACAAAATGCCCAAGCGTTTAAATCAACATTATGGACTATAATTCAAACACAAATAATAATAAAAATAACAATCAATATTTTAATTAAAACATAACTAACTTCAAATTATATAAATTTAAAGTATGAGGAAAATTTAACGATGTTACCTATCTGTCTATTATTACATTTAACAAATCAACCGTTATTTTAATTTATTAAGATAGCAATTGTAATGAAATGGTAATTTTAACTTTCGGTTAACACTAAGCTCGAGCGTGTGAGAGACCGTCTGATTTAATTTGACTCAATTCAGGGCTCCACCAAAAATCCATTAAATATGTATAACCAGCTAATCCAGTTTTAACGGCGAATATGTTTTCATGCAGTTTTTTCGCTAATCAATACGCCTTTGCTTTTACATCCTTTCGATCAATAGCAAATCCTGCTTACTCTATTTTTTTATGTGGGCAACTCGCTTTTTCTTATAGTTGTTGCTGAAAACAGGATTACGGCCAATTTGATCCTCCCATTAAAAGGTGTCTTCTCAATATTCTGGATGGTATACTGAAAGTACCTACTTGACAATTCGTTAACTCCCATTTTTTACTTTTTACGGAAGCTTCTTCTAAGTTTGCAGCTGTCCATGTTGCTAGTAGTCTTTCTTTCATACTTACGAGGCGTCATCTGGAGAAATAATAATATAATCCACATTTTAGTTCAGTTATATAATTAAAACGTGTGGGGCATTTAGCAGAAATCCAAGTTTAATATGCCCACTATGTATTTAACTATAGTTTCAAGTTTATAACGCTCGACTATTACAAATAAGAAATATGATTTTAAATTTTTACATAGCGTGCAGACGAAATTAATATAAAGAACATATTACTTTAGGTATACAAATTTGATTGAATCTTAACGCAAAATGTCAAAGCTGCAAAAATAAAAAACCGATTGAATCGCGTTAGACTCCCGGGAGTCTTATGCGTGCCAAGCGATACAGTGCCAAGGCCACGCGAGGCCACGCGCCATAACGCCGGGTTCACACATTTTACGAAAAAAATTATAAAAAAAGCAACTTACCCATTGTTGAAAAATCCATGTTTATTGTCAAGTATAATAACTATTTTATGCACTAAAACACTTAAAAACACTATCCACTAATTATTATAATAACACTGACGTTATAAAACGAAAATTTTCCACAAATATTAATTTTATTTCACTTTCCTGTTGAAAACTCGACTTTATTACCGCACAGTTCGAGTCCATTGGCCCAACTGGATGACGTTTACGTTTGGGAATTATTTCTCGTTGATACAGTATATATAGGCGTAGGCAAAAATCATACACAGATTATAGAATAAACAGAGTGTATCGGGCAAAAATTCAAGAGTAGATAGCATTGAAAGTGAAGGAGGAGGAGTTGCAATCCTGGGAGATTCTATCTTTATGTTGAGGTGTTAACCCATAATTTTGTCACTGACACAGAGATCGCGCGCGAACGTCCACCATGATATCGAACAACTGTCGTGTATGCAATGCGCGGATGCGCGTCAGCAGCATCGCTTAACTGTTTTTGTGTGTGTGAGAGTAGTGGGGCGTTTTGTCAATTGAGGCGTATTACCCGGTTTTACCCTACTTACTTATCGTCAAGCCATCTCCCATGCGGGATAGGCAGAGACCGTCTCGGACCGTGTCCGTGTCAGATGCTTTGTCCAGATGCGTCACCCAAAGACGTTAAGTATGAATGTGTTATCGAGATTAGCAGTTAGGAGCAATAGTCACGATGGCTGAATTGGCAAAGCATTTGGACGGTATCCAGGAGATGCAGTTTCGAATCCTGCTCGTGACTGTTATTTTCGATTTCACATTTTTCACTTTGTGTTTAATTTATTTACATATTTATTATTTCCCATATGTACATGAAACTTAATATGGTGAGCGGTTTCGCAGAGTTTTTTAGTATTAACTAGTTTTTTTTTTATAAAAGACTAGTTTTTGGGTTATAGGTATCTCAGGTTGCTGGTAAGTATAGTAGACGAGAGCTATCAAATAAAAAAAGTTGCATCAAAATCCATTCAGTAGTTTTGCACGCAAAAACTACTGTACGGATGATGCAGCTTTTTATTTGATAGCTCTTGATTAGACTTAAAAACTACTAAATGACTTAAAAAAAAAAATTGGTTGCCTGTAAAGTCGGTATACGGGCGAAAGTTTTACGTGACAACGACTTTGAGTGGTAAAATAATTTTAATGTGAATATTCATTCGTATAGTAGGAAGAAGGATGAAATAATAGTAACAATTTAAAGCATTTATTTATACAAAGAATTATATTTAAAACATTAATTTATACAAAGAATCTCGCACTGAATTTCATATTAACAAAATTTTATTTCTTCGTCTCTCTCGCTCTTAGGCGGGCTAACCATGCCCGAGTGGAAGGGACGCGTGCCTCTCACTCGCTCTCATTGTGAGCGCATAACGTGAGCGGAGCGTAACGCAGTTTCTTGAAGTGTCACCCGGCAAACCAATTTATAAGACGTTGTCACGTCAAAATACATTTTATCCTGTTACTATATCAAGAACCTGAGATATTACCTAAAAACTAGCTTTCGGCTGCGACGGAGCCGCGGGCCTATAAATTCATTGATATGAATATAACCTGCGATAGGCTTTCAGTAATCACGGGTTTGAATCTCGACTGCAGGAGGAAGTTCACAATTTATTTTTAATATAAATATTTTATTGACAGATTCGGAGCGTAAATACCACGAGATATTGAAAAAACTGTGTCGTAAATATGGTAAAGATTACACAAAACGGTTGAGAGCGCGTGTAAGTCTCATTATTTAACGTATTGTTTTACCAGATCAATTTAACTATTATACCTTTCTTAGGTTTTAATTTTTTGTTAAGGCGGGAAAAAATTACTTTAGCTCACCCCGACGTTCGGGGCAACGAACAGGGTAGTGTGGGGCCCTCACTCACAAAATAAACTCGTCATGTGCGGTCTTCGCCGGTATTGGCGGACCTTTTTTAGATTATTCTACTCTTTGGGCGGACCACTGGAACTGTGTGACATTACTTCAGTGGTGAAATTATAATAACTAAGTAATGCGGGTTTTGTCTACGTCTTGTAGTACGTTTACGAAGACAGAGGATAATTATAATAGACACGTTCTCAGAGTATGCAGTGTGGAGATAGCAATAGTTTGACATATGATAACCGGAATAATTTTAGAAGATAACTATGATTATAACTTTGTAGACTAACAATGCACTAGGAACCTATTTTAGCCGGATAATTACAAAAGAAATTGCAGTTATGCTTATATTTTGCTTAAAATATATTAGAACGTGTAACATTAGCGTATATAACGTGATTAATTAAGGTTTTTTTGCGCAAATATAAAAACAAACTTACATACCGTTGGCCACCTGATTGTTGGGACCCAGTTGAATTGGGTCCAAACAAAACAGCTGTGACCTAATAATTATGTGCATCCTTTTCTTTATTCTTAGTACCTGTTAGTACCTATTAAAATAGCCGCGAATCTATTACATCCTCTGTCTATGTATGTTTACTCTGCAAATGTCACATTTTTTTTTATTCTTAATGTGTCAGACTACGGTGGAACCGAACCGTTTGAGTTCGGTCACAATTGAGTAGGTACTCATTCTTGATACCCAACCTTACCAACTGTAACCTTCAATTCGTATCACCATAATTTCGCAATGTCAGGTGCGAACTGTATATATCTTTAATTGTCTTTGGTATTACCACATCAACGCTTTTTTTTGTACTACGTGGGTGGCAAACGAGAATACGGCTCCCCTGATGGTAAGCGGTTACCGTAGCCTATAGACGCTGGCTACACCAGAGGCATCACTTGCGCTTCGTCATCTGCAAGGAAAGGGATAGGGTGGATAGTATGGAGAAGATATGAAGAATATGAATGTTTACATTAGCACATATTTAAACAAATATATATATATTTATATATATGCATGTATAATATAGTTATTTTATATTATTTGTCATATAAGTAAGTGTATTATAGTATTTGTTTATATATCTTGTTTTCTCGTCTTTCATCACAATCACCTGCCATAACACAAATCTCTGTTCTGCCCCAGGTTGACTGGTAGAGAATGCCTACGGCATTAAGTCCGCCTTGTACCAATTTTTTGTACTAAAGTTATAAATAAATAATTACTAAAGAGATGATAGGAAGCATAATAAGGAGAGGAGAGGGAAGGGGTTTTAGCCTTCGGCGTTCCCACTCACTATACGAACAGGACCTATCGTTGTTTCATGCTTATCTTCTGTGAGAGGGTAGTAAGTACTTTCCCGAACGAGCCAGGCCTATTCATGCATTCAAATTTAAATTTTTAGATTTATGGAGGAACGGATCGACAAGTCTGTGAGACTATTGTCAAAGAGCTCGAATTGAAGGTCTCTCCAGCGCAGTTCGAGAATGAGTTGAAAGCGATGTGCGACATAATTTTACCTCGTTCACCTCTGCATAAAGGTGTTGTCTATTTGTGTTTATCAATGATCCCTAATCGACTTCCGTGCACGAGGTCGTGGGTTCGATTCCCACTTAGGACAATCATTTGTGTGATGAACACAGATATTTGTACTGCGTCTGCGTGTTTTCTACAAAAAAAAGTAATATATGTATTATATCCGTAATCTGGTACCCATAGCATAAGCGTCCGTGTGGTGACGGAACAAGAATACAAGTGTCACCTCCCCATTCTTTCCCACGGGTGTCGTATGAGGTGACTAAGGGAAGTAAGCAATTATCATCCATTGCATTACTGGTGGTAGGGCTGGGTACCAAGTGGGGAGTACTCACTTGGTATCGGGCCCGGGCGGCTTGGTACCACCATCTCCGTGTGACCGGCCATGAAGCACATCGTTGCGTTTTGGCTGTCGCAGGAGATAGCCGTTTATTCTTTCATTTCATATCTGTGAAATGAAATGGGGAGCAGCGGCTTGTCAATACTCTCGGTATAGTTAAGTTCATGATCGTCTGTTACTATTTACCATCAGATGGGCCGTAGCTCGTCTGCCATTACATGCAATAAAAAAGCGTTAAATTAGTTTGGGACCAGAGGACGTTGTGTGAAATGTCCGTGATTATTTATTTATTTATAATTATCCCTAAATCTTAGGTGACAGTGTATCATACTGCCAGGAAGGTGTTGAAGAGATAATATATTCTATGACTTCACAAACCGCTGAGAAAATCTGGCAGGCATGCATCTCCTAACGATGTTTTCCTGCACCGAGCAGTGATAAATTAGTTAACAGATTTTTTGTCTGTTTGTTCGTTCGCGCATCATACAAAAACTACTGAACGTATTTTTATGCAACTTTTTAATTTGATAGCTCTTGATTAGACGTAAATGCACATCACATTTTATCCCGCTACTATATCGGGAACCTGAGATATGACCTAAAAACTAGCTGACTGCGGCAAGCCGCGGGCAAAGGCTACACGCATCAGTTCGGAAAATCTCGATAAGTCAGAGGTGTGTCGTACGAGGTCTGAGGATCAAACTCGATATCATTGTTTTTGTAGTCCTTGACTTTACCGCTAAGCTATCACTGCTGCTACCCCTGAAGTAAAAGTAATACAACGTAGTTCCATTGGCCCGCCAACACAGGCGGAGAGACTCACACGCAGCAGGCGGGTTTATTTAGTGGGTGAGGGCCCCACACTAACCTGTTTATTGCGCCAAATGACGGGGTGAGTGGTTAGGTACATTTTTTCCCGCCTTAACAAATAATAAAATGGCTATCAGTGCTGCTACTAGAATTACAAAAATACTTTGGAAAATCCAAAACTGCACGCCTCATAATCTTCATTTTTCACAATAAAATTGATTATTTGATAAGAAACTAATAATGTATTGGTCTTACTAAGTAGTTTTCAATAAAGCACATAGATAGCGCTAATTTCAAAAAGTACTAATGTGGGTTTCATGTCTTATACGCCATCTAGCGCTAATTTTAAGAAGTACTTCTATATTGGTCTGTATAAATAGTCCTCATGAAAGCGCTTTTAGTGTCGAGAGAGTAAATATTCAGTATTTTTTTGTTTATTTAATAACAATTAAACCACATCGAATCAAACCGTGAAAAGTAATAGGGCTCTATTCGTAGTTATACTTTAGTTAAAAAGAAAAAAAAAGACTTGATTAGTAAAGTATTTCGATTGTTATCGTGTTAACATGCATTACCTACAACAAACGGACGTCCAAGACAGAATTTTTTTAAACAGTTTTTTTAACTAGTTTAAATAACAAAAATGGCATAAAAAATATAATGAGTGTCAAAAATAATGTTTTTTCTTGATATGTGTGTGTATATATTGTTTTACAAGTGCAATATATGATAAATAGAGACATTTTAAGTTTGAATAATCAGTTGTTCTGTGTAAAACGAGAATAGTACCCACCTCAACGCTTCGCTTATGAGGCGTGCAATAATACGGAAGTGAGTTTGATTGTTTATCTAATATCTGTCCAATGGAAAGCGGTTCCTGGTTGCTGACTTTCAGGTACACCGTCTGCCACTGTTATCTTAAATATTAATATGCCTATGTAGTTTCTTGATTGTTGCTATCATTTACATAACATACTACTCTGTCAAGAAAGTTGAAAACCGGGAAAAGATCAATAATACACAAAATTTTTGTTATTCATCCAAATTTATTTTATCACCTTCAAAGTATGCTCCTTCAGAAACGATAGACTTACGCCACCGAATAATCCAATCATCAAAACATTTTTTAAACGCTATTTCCGGAATTGAGTTCGCCAATTCTCCTTTATGTCTTCTACCGATTGAAAACGGGTGCCACGAAGTGGTAATTTGAGTTTAGGAAAAAGAAAGAAGTTGGCTGGAGCCATATCTGGTGAATATGGTGATTGCTCGATGGTATTTGTTGAGTGTTTGGACAAAAATTCATTCACAATGATGGCCTTGTGAAGGCCTGTGGCCTTGTACCTTGCGAAGGTGCATTATCGTGGTGCAAAATCCAAGAATTTTCTTTCCACAAATCTAGCCCTTTTCGTCGAATTTGCTCTCTTAAACGCGGTATAACGCTCAAATGATATTCTTTATTTACCGTTTGACCTACTGGCAAGAATGCAAATGCACAACACCGCGATAGTCAAATAAAACAGTCAACATGACTGACTTTTTTTATCGACTTTGGCGTGGTTTTATCGGTTTCGGTTCAGTTGGAAGTCGCCACTCCGAAGCTTGTTGACTAGTTTGCATGTCAAACTCGTAAACCCACGTCTCGTCACCAGTAACAATGAGTTTCATGAATGTTGGGTCGGAATTGACTCGTTCTAGCATGTCCTCAGCGACTCTCATGCGATTGAGTTTTTGGAGAAAATTCAGGTCTTTTGGGACTAGCCGAGCGGAAACATGTTTCATACCCAAGTGATTATTTAAAATGGTCCGGATCGACTCTTGAGACACAGAAAGTTCGGCGGCTATCTCTCTCAAAGTTGAATGAGGATTTTCAGTCACTATTTCCTTCACATTTGCAATATTAACTTCAGTTGCAGACGTTGATGGCCTAAAAGAGCGAGGCAAATCTTCCATCACATCTCGACCGCTTTTAAACGCTTTGTACCACTCATAAGCACGTGTTTTTAATAAAGTCGATTCACCGTAACATTTTCAGTGACTCCGAACACGAAATTCCATTAGCGATGCAAAATTTAAGACAAACTCTTTATTCGATGTTTTTGTCCATTATGAAATTCGCAATACACACTAGATATGATATAACTAAAAACAGCACTGTATTTAACATAAATAACAGATGCAACTCAAACTCCGCGCCAAAATGGATAGGTAACAGTTGTGCCAATCTAACAACAACAAAAATTTGAATTTGGAACCATAAACAAATCATCCATTCCCAATACTTTCTTTACTGAATGTATACTTGTATTGTGTTATTTCTGAGCTTTTTGGGCCTGAAAGGGTTTTTTCATGCTACGAGAGTGGCAAACATAATATATACGGCCCACCTAATGGTAAGCGGTTACTACAGTAACCGCCTATTGATGCTAGCAACACCAGAGGCATCACTTCCATCCATCAGCCTTTCGTCATCCACTGCTGGACATAGGCCTCCCTACGAGAACGCCACAGCGAACGGTCGTGTGCCGCCTGCATCCAACGACTGCCTGCGACTTTGACCAGGTCATCGGTCCACCTGGTGGAAGGCCGTCCTACACTGCGCCGTCCGTTACGCGGTCGCCAACTCCACTAAAAGTGATAGTAAGTGGAGAGGAAGAATACTAAGAAGAGGGTTTGGGCTTCCGGCACTCCCTCTTCCCATATGAAACATATCTAACCGCACACCCCGTGGTTATGTATATATATTATGCAAGGTGTATAACGTAATAAACAATGTATGTCGAGCCTAGGAATGATGTGAGTGTAACGAGCAGTCGCTTGCTAACCGCGCTTTGTAACGGTCATGCACAGAACAATGTACTTTATGTACTCATAACTTATTTAACTGGGTACTCCCAGTGACACCGGACATTTCATTATCTCTTCATAGGAAGTATCTACAATGGTGAAACTGACGTGATAGTGAATGTCTCTCTGGTGCTTTTGGGCTCAAATTTTTTGAAGTGAAACTTCTAATGCGACTTCCAACAAGGTTGCGTTAAACGTTTAACGCTAACATGGAGGGGGTATGAAAGCACTGTTGCGTTAAACGTTCAACGCTCCTTGAATAGAAAGAGACAAAGCGAGAGTGAATGCGTGGCACTCGAACGCATGCGCGTAGTATACCTGTTACAGGCCAGCGCGAGCGTCAGCAACGAGTAGTAACGTCCAAGAAAGAAGTTTCATTTCTTCCGCGCGAAAGGACTCCACGCACTTTTTTTTTATTGTCCGGTGTTGTTGAACTGATTGTGGTTTCGCGAGGTGCAACGAACAGGGTAGTGTGGGGCCCTCACCCACTAAATTTTCTTCAGTAGTCTTTAATTCAGTAGTCAAGAGTAGGAGTAGGTATCTACCGTAGTTTCACGTTTAAAAAATTAAATCACTTGACCTGATTCAACATCCAGGTATTGGCCGTCTGTTGTACCATCTCCGTGACAACGGAATCCCGATGGCTATAGCGACCAACAGCACGGAGCATGCTATAAGTCTTCACTTCAAGAGCAAACCTAAGATTTTCGGGATGTTTCATCATGTGGTAACGTATTAATTCAAATTCAAAAATATCTTTATTTTATAGACTGTGTGAGGCCGGCTTTAGAATTGTCCCACCCCTCTCTACCCACGGGAGTCGTAAGAGACGACTGAGGGAATACCGGGGGAGTGGGCAGCAGCACTGCCTCGAGTATTAACAACATCCAATGCGATCGCCAACCCGCCTGCCAAGCGTGGCGATTACGGCATTATCCCCCATAACGGGACCACTCGTTGTGGCGTTCTCTTGGGGAGGTCTATGTCCAGCAGTGGACTTTGAAAGGCTGATGGATGGATGGATTTATTTTATAGGCCTATAGGGGGAGACCGAGACTCACCTACTTCGACCAAGTCGGTCATGTATTGATGGAAAGTGGAGTCAGGAGTCTCCAAAACCGGCGAGCGTGTATTAAGAGAATAATGAATGTTGAGGAAGCGGGATATGTATGCAAGAATAGAGCCTCTTGGCACTCTGTTCTCTCTACCTACCCCGCAAGGGAAATCGCGTGGTGATAAGTTAGTTAGTTATAGGCCTATAATATAGCACTTAAAATCATCAATACACTAATAATTAACACGAGTGCCTGCCACAAGCGAACGGATTCCGTAGCCTTTCATAAAAAGAACCCGGCAAGAAAGTAATGTGGCATTTTTTTTATTTGCCAATTATTACAGTCTAATATACCTAATTATATAATGACATGGAAAAAAATGCTGAAATCAAGATGACATACTACTTATATCAATGGTGAATTATGAATGAGTAATCAATGTTGGCCGTGTGGGGCCGGCTTTAGAATTGTCCCACCCCTCTCTACCCACGGGAGTCGTAAGAGCCGACAGAGGAAATACCGGGGGAGTGGGCAGCAGCACTCCCTCGAGTATTAACAACATCCACTGCGATCGCTAACCCGCCTTCCAAGCGTGGCGATTACGGCATTGTCCCTCATGACGGGACCGCTCATTGTGGCGTTCACTTGGGGAGGCCTATGTCCAGCAGTGGACGATGAAAGGCTGATGGATGGACGGGTGGATGAATCAATGTTCAAATTATTTTAAGGCAATCCATGTGGTTGCTCCGAGTACCCAGTAACGATATATAGTACCTCAGTAAAGTCAGTCATTAAATAAAAAGCCTGGTGGAAGACCTCTGTTATTCTGATATTGATATCTGGGAGTTTTTTTTTTCAACCCATTCATGTCCCACTAGTTGGCCTAGGATTCCTCTATTTTTTTTTGCATGTAGTGGCAGTCGAGCCACGTCCCTTTGATGGTAAACGGTAACCGTCGCTCATGGACTCAACTCTACCAAGAGCATTGTTAAGTCGCTGCTCACCATTTAATTTTACAGATATGAAATGAAAGAATAAACAGCTATCTCCTGCTACAGCTAAAACGCAACGATGTGCTTCATGGCCGGTCACACGGGAGATGGTGGTACAAACCCGCTCAGACCCGATACTAAGTGAGTACTCCCACTTGGTACTCAGCTTTACCACCAGTCATGCAATGGATGATAATTGCTTACTTCCCTTAGTCGCCTCATACGACACCTGTGGGAAATAATGGGGTGGAGACACTTGTATACTTATTCCGTCACCACACGGACTCAGTGAGAGGGATTCAGCCCAAAATCTCTCAGGCTGTGCTGTGATGATGTCTTATAAAGTGTAAGTCACTGCGGGATGGCAGACTCCACAAGCTGTTGAGAAAATCTCTCAGGCATGCAGGTTTCCTTACCATATTTTCCATCACCGAGCCGTGATAATTGGTAAGTAAATTCACACAAACTCTCACTTTTTTTTATACACGTGAGTAGCGAACAAGCATACGGCCCATCTGATGGTAAGCGGTTGCCGTAGCCTATAGACGCTAGCAATACCAGAGGCATTACTCGCGCGTTGCCATCTCCAAGGAAAGGGATAGGAGTTGGATAGGGTGGATAGTAAGAGGGTTTGGGCGTCCGGCGCTCAAATGTGAAATCGAAAATAACATCACAGTCACGAGCAGGATTTGAACCTGCATCTCTTGGATACCATCCAGTGCGACAATGCGACATCTGTCGGAAGTATTTGCGTACACTATACCGACCCGAAAACTTAATTTTACAATTAAGATATTTACCAAATAATGACATAGCCCTATAAATATTGTGATATTTTTATTTCATTTCATATGCTTAGCCATATAAATTAACACAAACCGTTATCCAAGACGTTCAGTATGAACGTACCGAAAATGAATGAATGTATGTAATCGAAATTAGTAGTCAGGAGCAATTGTCACGATGGCTGAATTGGCAAAGCATCTGGACGGTATCCAGATACAGGTTCAAATCCTGCTCGTGACTGGTATTTTAGATTTCACATTTTCCCACTGTTAACTTTTGATAAATCTTAACATAATATAGGTAGATAACTACCAACTACTGTTTTAGCAGGTATGCGCGACAGATCCTGAGGTATACCGTGGAAAACCACAACCAGATTTGTACCTGGTCGCAGCTTCACGATTCCGGGATGGACCTAAACCTGCTAAGGTATTACTTACTTATCATCACGCCATCTCCCTTATGGGGTAGGAAGATAGAATAGTGCGAAAAGGCCCTATTCTTGCATAGGTATATTTCTCGCTTCCTCTACATTCATAATTCTCTTCATACATTCGCTGTTTTCGGAGACTTCCGACTCCACCTTCCTTCAATACATGACCGATTTGGTCTAGGTAGGCGAGTCTCGATCACCTGTACAGACAGCCATCCACTTTCGTATTGTATATTTTACTAACGAGTCGCTCGTCGGGTATTCTTTCCACATGTCCTGAAGCTTAGGTATCGCTCGTGTCTCAAGATGATAGAGAAGTAGGAATTGGTCATTGGGGAGCCCTTGGAGCAGTTTTCAACAGGTTTTTATTCCAACCAACCATGTCTGCCAACAAGAGAAAGAGTCGCCTCAACATTTTTTTGAATTTTATATTAACTAGGAGACGATTCTTGTTCAGTCTATAATCTAAAGAGAAGCTTTATTTTAATGTTAACAGCATTTTTATATTGTGATCAGTATTTGGTAAGGGGATGCATGGACTAAGTGTTTTCATTGCGCAACACTGTGGAGAAGCATCTGGCTGTAGACCAGAGGGTTTACTGCAGTTTTGTGGATTTGGAGAAAGCATTTGATACGGTTGTACGAAAGGAACTTTGTGAAATTTTACCAGAATATGCTATTAACGGTAGACTGCTGCAAGCGGTGCAGTCCAACTACATGGACTGCACTGCAGAGCTTGTGTGTGGCTGGATGAGGGAATGTCGCCCTGAATTAATGTGAATATCGGCGTTAAACAGGGCTGCGTTCTATCAGCCAGACTGTTTACTATATATCTAGATAAATGTCTACAATGGTTGAATGAAATTAATGTAGGGGTTGACATGGGCGACTTAATAGTTAACTCTCTGCTATATTCAGACGATGCGGTCTCTTTAGCGCAGTCCGCAACTGACCTGCAAACCCTAGTCGATGTAATGATAGAAGATTGTAAGAAAAGGAGCCTACGGGTGAATGTGGGCAAAACCATTATAATGGTTTTTGAAAGAGGAGAAGCCAGAACTGATGTAAGAGTATCAATAGGAAATGGTGTGCTAGAACAGGTGGATGAATTTATTTATCTTGTATGTGGATTCAGTCGGGATGGAAGGTACACCACTGATATAGAGAGAAGAGTAAATACGGGAAATAGAGTGAACAGAGCATTGGGATAAATTCTCGGCAGCCATCACCTCAGCTAGAAGGTAATACACAACTCAGTGCTTGTCCCAACACTATTATATGGAAGCGAGAGTTGGGTATACAAAAAGGAGCATGAGAGTAAAACCAATGCGGTCGAAATGCGATCTTTGCGGAGAATCTGTGGAGTGAGGCCAGCGGACCGCATTCGTAACAACGACGTAAGAGACCGAGCAGGTATGAAAGAGAGTATTGGTGTAAAGATGCAAAAGGGAATGCTCCGATGGTTCGACTGGTTAAGATTATACAATGAAACAACAGGTGGCGTGAGTCAGACATCTAAAATAAATGTGAAGTAGAGATTGGGTGTCACCATTAGGTGACTGCGAGAGCTTAGCGGTCCAGAGCACTTCACAGATTGGATGAGATGGAGGTTTGAATCCTGCTCGCAGTAAAGCTCTTTTTCCACCTTCACAAATAATTCGTTCTTTAAGGTAGCCGAGCATTTAAAGTGCTAAAATACAGATCAAAACCGTAGGTATAATTTTGTCTATGGATATTATTTAAAGCTCATTTTAAACCATAATGACGTGTGTAATTGTTACAGTGTCTAGCGTTTGAAGATTCAACTACAGGTGCTCAAGCCGCGATTGCAGCAGGAATGCAGGTATTGGACTCCACGACTGAAGTTAATGTCTTCCAGCACCAGTCGTCCGTCAATACAGACGGAGGGACGGAATAGGGCACGGGTTTATTTAGTAGGTGAAGACCCCACACTACCCTGTTTGTTGTACTGAACGATGATGTGTGCGGTTAGGTACATTTTCCCGCCTTAACAAAAAAAGGCATATGTGACACCATCTTTTCAATTTGTAACATTTTAGTATTGTAAGAGATCTGTGATGCAGCGGTAGTGTAAGCAACTGCTGATCATGAGGTCTCTGGTTCGTTCCCCGGGTCGGGAAATGTTATTGTGAATTTTCGTAAAAAAAAAAAAGAAAAATTCTCAGTAGCAGCCCGGAGTTTGGAAATGTGCCTGGTAGACGTCAATAGGCTCGCCCCCTATTACGTGGGACTTAAACATAGCTGGCGAATCGTGGGTGTGTAATACACCTCTGCCTACGCCTTCGGGGAAAACAGGCGTGGTGCTATGTTATTTTAGGAAGCCTATATTTGTATAGAACCGTCATAATTACCAGGATGGACCTCCGCAATCGTAACAGCCAGATATCCGAAATACCTATAAAATTATCGTGAGACGGACTGACCGCATTCGCAACGACAATCAAATGTAAGAGAGTGAGTAGCTATGAAAGAGAGCATTGGTGTAAACATGCGTAAGGGAATGCTCTGATGGTTCGGACATATAGAAAGAATGTCAGACGAGCGACAATAAGATATACAATGCGAAAGTGGAAGGATGTAGATACAAGGGGAGACCGAGACTCGCCTACCTAGAACAAATCGGTCATGTATTGAAGAAAGGTGTCAGGTGTCTCAGAAACCGGCGAGCGTATGTGAAGAGAATTATGAACGTTGAGGAAACGACAAATGTATTCGAGAATAGAGCCTTTTGGCACTCTGTTCTCTCTGCCTACCCTGCAAGGGACATGGCTTGATGATTGATGATGTCCTGAACCTAACGTTTGATTTGAATCATTAATATTAGTTCATAGCAACATTATTCATGCAAAGAATTTATTTCCATGGTGCTAAATACTACTTTATACTACTTACTATTTAACATAATCTATAGTTACATCACTGTCCCCCATATAAGCGAAACACATATTGTGGCGTTCTCTTGGGGAGGCCTATGTCCAGCAGTGGACTTCGAGAGGCTGATGGATGGATAGTTACATAAAATTGCAACACTGTGAAAGTCCTTTACAATGGAATGACGTATACTCGACGGTTTCGACAACTAAACATATTTTTGTAAGGTAAGGGACATGCTATATTCTAAGCCACTGGGCATTCCTAAATCTTGTATTTATATCATGACAGAAGATGAAATTCTAAGAAACTTTGCTCTAGACACAATTAAAATTGGAGCAAACAGTAAAAAGTAATAGAAAGATTTAAAAAAATAAAATTGTTTTTTGGCTCTCCTGAAAAACCGTGTTTTGTCCCTTACGTTAATTGATACTTCTGGTATCGACATAATCACCGGCCTCTCTATTATCAGCCAACAATCTCCTTCCTTTGACGGTCTATAGAACAAACTCACTAACGAGGCTGCACTACTCGTTTCTGCTAAATTTAATCACAGCAGTAACATTTAATCGATAGAATCAACGCCTTCGTGATATAATGACTATTAATTATTTTGGAAGGAACTTTTCTTTAGTGCAATTCAGTTCCAACTCCACTTTCCCATTGATTTTTAATGATAATAACGTATTCAATGATAATAACGTGTTGAGCTTTATTCTTCTAGAAATTTATCTACAAAAACCATTCTGTTCAGTGTCAAAAAGACTTACTTCTCAATATTTTTGCCCATTCAATCTAAATAAGCATTAAACACAAAATGAAAAATGTGAAATCGAAAATAACAGTCTCTTTTCGATTTCACATTTTTCACTTTGTGTTTAATGTATGGTGCTGGGCATGTCAAATGCTAAAAATATATATAAAAATATCTAAAAAATTATAGGGTTTGCGTCATTATTAGGTAAAATCTTAATTGTAAAATAAAATTAAGATTTTACCTATATTATTTTTTATATATATCTAAATAAGCATTTTTTTCCCATTTCGTGGGTGGAAGTGGCCCACCTGGTGGATGGTAAGCGGTCACCGTAGCCTATAGAGGTTACCAACACCCAGTCCTGGATTAGGCTATAAGCTATTTAAGCAATTGCCTAGAGCATTCCATCTAGGAGGCACTAGAAACGACCGAGAAAAAAAAAACAAGCACACGAAAGTTAAAGCAATTTGAAAACCCGCGCGTTTTAAATTGTAAGCGGCCGTTCGTAAAACTATAGCCAAATCTAAGGACAACATGTGAAATCATAAATCTTCTGTAATTAGTTGTACAATTAGCTAAGTAACAGCTTTAATTACATTGTAAGAGTTTTGTTGCAACAACTGTTGATAAACCTAATAAATAAATAAATCATGTTGAGCCGACCCCACCTAACCAGGGGGGTTAGACGGAATCTCATATCTCACAATCGACATCGTATCGTCTCGCTTGTGATTGGTAGAAAAACCGACGCGTGATGTCACAATAATCCGTTGGCCAATCACGGTGATCTCTCAACCAATCAGTGATCACGATACGATGTCAATTGTGAGATATGAGATTCCATCTAACCCCCCTGGGATAAGGGCAGGTGGAACAACACATACATATTGTACCTACGATACGTATTAACATTTTTTTTAAATTAATTCTTTGTAGTTTACTTAAGCATATAGGGACCCACAGGGGAAGATTGCGTAGCGCATTAAGTCACCTTAGTCCGACACAACCAACACCAGAGGCATCACTCGCGCATCGCCATCTCCAAATAAAGGGATAAGAAGGAGAGAGTAGGGAGGGGATTTGGGCCTCCGGCGCTTTCACTCACCATATGAAACACAACGGTAGCAATACCTTTTATTTTTGTTGGTAATTTTTTTACCGGCTAGGGAAAAAAAAATACTTAACCGCACATCCCGTCGTTCAGAGCAACGAACAGGGTAGTGTGGGGCCCTCACACTAAATAAACCCGCCGTGTGCCGTCTCTCCGCCTGTGTTGGCGGGCCACTGGAACTATGTTGCATTACTTCAGTGGACGGTAGTAAGACTTTTTTTTTGTTAAGGTGGGAAAATATGTTCCTAACCGCACACCCCGTCGTTCGGGGCAACGAACAGGGTAGTGTGAGGCCTTCACCGACTAAAGAAACCCGCCGTGTGCCGTCTCTCCGCCTTTACTGGCTGGCCCCTTAAACTATATTACATTCCTTCAGTGGTGGACGGTAGTAAGAGCTAGTTGTTACACGCTGATCTTCTGAGAGGGTGGTACTTCCCCGATCGAGCCGCTCTATCACTAAAATGCTTAATGAAGAAATGAGCCGTTTGAAAAGATACTTCATAAATAATGTCTACGATATTCCAGGTTGTATTAACGCCACACCGCCTTCTAGAACCACACGAAACAAAAACCGCGACATTAGTTTTGTGCAGTATGCTTGACTTCAAACCAGAACTCTTCGGACTCCCACCCTTTCCCGATAAGAAAACGCCAAGAAAAATCAATCCCAGAGATTATTTTTGCAATACCTGTTAATGCAGAGGCAAACAGTCAAAAACAAAAACGTCACGTTATAAACATATTTAAAAGGCCAGCCGTCTATTTTAATTCGTGGGAAGGACCTATGTTATAACGGAATAAGTGCTCGTCTTTTCTAAAATTTACAACGTCAACTTAGTTACATTTGCCCCATTAGATAAGTGACATAAACGTTAGTAGAATATAATAATCAATGTATGGGATTGACATAAGGTTACAACGACATAAGCGTATCCTTAACTGCCTCGGTGGTGCAGCGATAGTATGAGCGACTGCTGATCATGAAGTCTCTGGTTCGATCCCTGGGTCGGGCAGTGCTATTGAGCTTTTTTGTAAAAAGAAAAATTCTCAGTAGCAGACCGGAGTTTGGTAATGTGCCCGGTAGACGGCAATGGGCTCGCCCCCTATTACGTGGGATTTAAACATAGCTGGCGAAGCGTGGGTGTGTAACCTCTGTCTACCCCTTCGGGGAATACAGGCGTAATGCTATGTTATGTTAAGCGTATCCTTATGTTAGTCTATTGATTATTCTATTCTACTAGCGTTTGTGGATGTCACTTGTCTACCAGGGCCTGGTATCGGCGAATTTATGTAATTATCTTAATATTATGCCAAGTTTCTGTTAATCAAAACAATATTTGTTATTATTATATAAAATATACAGATTCATTTGTAAGTTTTTAATTTAGAAATTAATCGGAAAGGCACACCGCTATGTCCTCTCTACCTGAAGAAAAATGTAATATTTTATTTTTTATAGATAATCAAATAAATAGACAGGTTATTAGGCTTAAATAACTCTTCAAGCCTATTGGAAAGACAGAAAATAGTGGAACTATACAATTACTAAAAAAAATTAAACCTTCAGATAGGTACTAGACACAAATTTTTCTAAAAGTTGAAAAAGAGTAATTTGCCACGAGCAGGAGTCGAACTTGCGTTTTCCTCTATACGGAGGATGCCTTATCTGGTAGATGACCGCGGGTTATATAAGACTTCAATATGAAGGTGGAAAATGGGAGTTTAAGCAGGTTTCTAACGATAGCTTAGCCGTCTAAAGCGGGAGGATGCTTTAGACGGCTAGAGGCCGATAGAGGTAAAAATAAAATGTCTTTTTCAACTTTCATATTTTTATTATTCTGGTAACACCAGGTCTAATGCTAAAAATCAATCACAAAGGAGACAACGAAGTTTTCATTTCAAAAAAATCCCGGCTCGATGGACCATACGGATAAATTCCCTGACTTGTTGTGAGCAGGGACCAATGTTTATCAAGACCATAATGGATTGCTGATGAGAGGGCTACAGGATCATTGTATTAATAAAACTACAATATACTGTAATTTATCATGTATTTAACACCAAAACCTTTATACATACTAATTCAACGAAGTCTAAATTAATTGAAAAAACTGTTCAAAAAAGGTTTGTATATTTTTTTAGGATGTGATAATAATTATTCACAATCATGTAATCAAAATAGCTGGTTCCTACTTTTAAACCCTTATAATCCCATTGTGAAAGCTAAAACTTCAATTTTTCTTTTAAACGCGAAAGAAAACTCCAAGAGATAAAGGCAGCGAAATAAAATAATTGTCATAACATAGTATCCAAAGTCAACAATGACTAATTGGAAATTCCAGCTCTAAGAAACATCCGGAGGGTGCACGTAAGATAACATTATGGAGTTACGAGGCTTTATTTGAACGAAGAATTTCAATCAATTTAGACGTACACTGCAATAGCAAAAAAAAAATCAACCCGCCATTTTGTATTCGTAACTAATAATATAGACTAAAAAATGCGATACACACTTGTAGCGAATTGACAGGCTTAGTTGAAAGTGACACACAGGCCTATAAAAAAATAAACTATATTTTGCGAATATCTAAAACGTGGATTTAACTGTTTGGTAATGGCAACCATAACAGCACACAAATACAGATAATAAAGTTCTTTATTTTTTGCTTTGCTTCCAATTGACCCAATTCGGCCAGTGTCCGTGATGGTAGGTGTCTTAAATAGAAGAGAGTATAGTTATTGGGTCAAGGTTTGGCAAGTTATATTGAACACAATGAATGAACCAGGTCAATTTGCATAAAATTAATGCCATTTATATTCCCGCCAAAATAACGTACACAAAATGGCGTCTGACAGTTCGGGTAATATACAAACTATTTTACACATTAAATTTAATTTCTGTTATACAAGTTGGTATATACAAATAAAATAGGTATATACGAAGTGATTTTTTGACAAACATATAAATAGTGATAATTTTAAGCAATTTTTATTATTTTCACAAACTAATGTGTCTCAATGAGAACTAGTGTGTTTTGCGATTTATGCAACAAGTAAATTATTATTTAAAATTTGAGAAGTTGTATGACATAATTTATGTTTATTTTTGCCCAAATTAATAAAAGCTGAGCCTCCTTAAAGAAGGACGTTTGAACACCGCTGAGTTTTATGGGGTATAATGGTACATGTTTTGGCTTTCGTAGATCATCTCTTCCTTTACCCGATATAAGAGTTTTGATTATATTTTACAAAGGGCAAATAGTTTGTATAGATACAAATTTGAAACAACGGTGGATGGAAAACAGTCATTAAATAAAATTGAAATCTATTTTACAATTTTGTCTTTGCATTTTATTTCTAATACATTTCAAAAAAATATACATTTTTCTACAATACCGTACAGAAATAATTTTCCCAAAACCTAAACATTTTTTCTGGTATACTATTGCTATAACTATCTTGAATATTAAAAAATAATAATCTAAAAAAAAAACAGTACAGAAGCTATACACAATATATTAATCATTCAATTTATATATTATTATTAATTATTTTCTTATATACATTTGAGAAAATATGAGGTGCCATGTTCAATTCATTATAAAACAATATACATTCTTATATAACCCCAAAAAGGTCTTGATTCTATACAAAGACTCTTTTGTGTCACTTTTATTTACAGTACACATCCTGGCTGTTTTATAAAATATGAGAACTTTTCGAACGATGCAGACTAAGAACAAAAATTGTGTTCAGGGGGGTTAGAATGTATCTCACTAAATCTTATCGACATTGCATCGTGTCATTGGTTGGCTGAGATGATCGTTGATTGATTCGACTGATGAGATTGATCTCTCAGCCAATCACAATGACATATATTTTGATTGGCAGAGGGATTATTGCGACATTACGCATTTGTCTCTCTACCAATCACAAGCGAGACGATACGATGTCGATACGATTTAGTGAGTTACATTCTACGGGCCCTTATTGTACAAACATCGCATGTCATTTCGATAATGAATACACAAGAATCCGTTCGTAATTAACGGTATTTGCCATACATGTAGATCATTAGACAAACGGTATATACTATTTGATATATTTTAAACCACTTGTTGCATGTTATACAGAAGATATTGTTAGTAGCATTTCGATAGCACATAATTCAGTCTCCGATTTATAATTTAGGCACTTTATGTTAAAACTAGGTCTTCAAACTTGCGGGAGTGAAATGAGGGTATTTTGGAAAAAAAATAGCATATGAACATTCATGGTGAAAGACCAGCATGGACAACATAGGGCTGATGGATGGATGATTATAAGGATAGTGTTAGGCTAATTTATTAGCAAAAATTTTAATTTCTACTTGGATAAACTCATGGAATACCACAGTGAGGTCTCTTATCGGGTGGCAACATCCATCCAGGTGTCCCTAAGAGCCCAACTACGAGCGCAATCTGTGCCTCCTGCATTCTACAGCTTTGACCAGATCCATTAGTCTAATTGAAGGAGCCGTCCTACGCTGTAGCATTTTTAAAGAAGACAGTGTTTTAGTTTAGTTTTTTTTTTAAAGAAGGAGTGCAGGTTGCTCTAAGGAATAGTTTTTGTATACGCATATACAATTTCAAGGACACAAAGTACACCCAGACTCAGAACAACCGTTTGTGGTTCACACTAAGAGTCGTCCTGTGTGGGAATCGAACCCACAACACAATACTCGGGCTCTAAACCATTCCGCCATCTGCGCAGCATTCGATATAATATGCTTGAGAAGAACCTCTCTTTCCCAACGGTTATCGGTTTGTGGAGCTATGTCAGACTTAGTTTTTATTGGTATTTCGTTTTTATACATTTATGATGTGAAAATATCTGGCGACGTCACCACGCCAACATTTATTAATTGGTTTTAATACCATCTGTTGACAAGCATCTAACTAAGAAAGTATAATGTCAATAAATAAACCAATAACAGTTTTAATTAATCTATGGATAACGAGAGGGCGCTTACCAAGGATTATATTAGACTCGAACAATATATGAAGAAAGAAAGAAAATCGATGTTTTACATCTGCGAGACATCCCGTGACGACTCTGTTTTTAAGAACTTGACATACTCAGCCATTTATTAAAATACCAAATGATAAAGCGTTAGCAGATTTGTATGGTAATCCAAATTTAGCATAGCGTCTGGAACAGTAATCCAGGAGACGCAGGTTCAAATCCTGCTCGTGACATTTTCTATTTCACATTTTGTGTTAGTGTTTCTGTAGTTCAAAAAACGTACCAAATTTATAATTTAAGCAATATAGACGCGACATAGCCAGATGCGCTTAAACTACTTAAACTATAAAAATATAACTAATTTCCTTTTTTAGTACTAACTTTGCTAGTAATGTTTTCAGAGAAATTTTTAAATTTCAACCATTTTTTTATAGTGATGGACATAAAAGTAACATTTTATAAAATTATTAAAAAAAAATAATATTATATAAAGTATACTATATAATTATATACACAGCAAAAGGGTTTTGTGCTTTTTCAATTTTTTTTTACTTTTTGGCCTTTAAGTTTAGAGATAAATTACAAATTATACCTTGAAGCATCTCCGATCCGGTTTTGTACCACGTTATGAACATACCTACCCACAAAATGCGCTTGAGCCGTTGAGTATCAGATGACGACGCGTATAAAGAGTTAAATTCAAAGTAAAAATACGGCCTCTCACCACTGGACCGACGACCTACTTAAAGTCGCAGGGAGCTATTGGATATAGGAGTCACAAAACCACTCATCATGGCTCTTGGGAAGGCCTATGTAATATAGTGGATGAAAAAAGGATGAATGACGATGAACTATTATAAAATAAATTGATGGTATGCTATTAAACACAAAAATTAACACTAAAATAATTTTAAGTTATAATTATGTGCCAATATTAGCGCCCTTGATAATTACGAAATACAGGCCAAGCCACTGTGTTTAGAAAGCCGTTTTTACTTAATATCTTACAACAATGGAGCCGTTATGTCATGTATCTAAAATGCCATTAACATACTCTGAATTTAAATTTAAAATCTTTTCATTATACGGTAAAATTTGACTATTATATGCCTCAGTAGAATCCCGATTATTATTTTTAATATTTTCAATGGACACACTCTTATTTTCTCTTTCGTTCTCATTTGCTTCTGTATTCTCTTTAGGATTTTGACTATCGATATCTTTATTGACAAGACTATCGTTGTTCATTCTTTCTTCCCCTGAAATTCTATCATCTACGTTATTATTTTCAATTATAACCATGTTACCTTCTACGTTATCTGTTTTCGCCTTCATAATTGCAGTAGAATTACTTTCTCCTTTCTGGTCACCTTCTTGAATTACTTCAGCATCATCGGCACTTCCCAATTCTTCTTCGTTTACAGTTTTTACATTAACGTTTTTATTCAATTCAGTATTTTCTTTATCAATCTCTTCACGTTTCAACCTTTCTTTCTCTTGAGCTTCCCTTTCTTTATTTTCAGCGATTGCTTGTCTTTTCTGTGCGTTCCACCACGGCATGAAGCGTTGAAACATGACTCGAGAGCGGTGTTGGGGCTTTAGGACCCACGATACAGCCATGTCTACATCGTCGATCCTGGAATGAGGAGACAGATAAAATTATGAATTTGGCATGAATTAGCCTGTAATTATCTTCTTCTGTACTCGGACTTTACTTTTACATTTTGTTATATTAGTAGGGTTATAAGATAATTAGCAAATTAAACCCTTGAATAGGTTCATTAAACTATGTTGAGCAAACATAAATACTAATGTTTAGTATTGGAACTTCTTCATATTATGCAATAAAAGTACTTTTACGTAATCTATCGCGTTTATTTGATTTTATACTATCTCAACGTTTCGAATACTTTACAGTAGTGATGGTCGCGGATGGACACAAAGTAGCTCCTTCATACCTATGGCTCTGGCCCTCGCTTGTTAAAATTGAAAAGAAATAAAAGAAAAGAAATCTTTATTGTACACTAAAATAAGACTTAGGATTACCTAATACAATATATTAAGTACAATTGGCGGTCCTATCGCACAAGGCAATCTCTTCCGGACAACCATTTGATGGAAAGACTAGTCTCTTCCGGACAACCATTTGATGAAAAGACTATAGTAAATGAAAGGGTAGCTTGTAGTGTACTCATTGAATCGGGTGATTAATTATTAAAAGTACCAAGATAAGCAATACCAAATATTAAATAAATATGAATGGTGAAATTACTATAACCTCAGTAACATCAGGTAGCATGCGAGTCGCTTAAGTAGAATTCCTTTACCAGTGTTTTAAAGACATTTAATGATGTAGCTCGCCGGATGTGTAAAGGCAGTGCATTCCACAACCGAACAGCTTGTACGGAAAACGACTAATCCATATATTTTGTGGAATGAACTGGCATCCTCATGATCAAACTCTCGGAAGACCTCAAGACTCTCGAATGTGTGTCATTTAAGAAATCGAAACGTTCTTTGAGATAAGAACGAGTAAGTGGATTGAATAAAATATTGTAAAGAAGAAATAAAATGTGAGCATTCCGGCGAAGGCGAATAGGGAGCCAGTTAAGCTTAGCACGGAAGGCAGAGACATGATCATACTTACGTAATCCAAATATGAATCGTATATTAAGATTTTGGAGTCGTTCAAGCTTATTTAACTGGTCCTCAGTGAGATCGAGATAGCTGACATCAGCATAATCAAGAATGGGGAAGAGAAGAGACTGAGCAAGGACAATCTTCGTGGAAATCGGAAGAAGGTTACGAAGTCTACGTGATACGTGACGTGATTCAAATAGCTCCAAAATGCATATAGAATTGATTGCAATAGCGGAAACCTTAGCATATTTATATTCAGTCGCTCGATGGGCATAAGTTTGTTATATTAACCAGCAGTAAAAGCGCCCAGCCACATTTGGCTCGGTATATTCCTCATGTGTCTTCAAATAAATTAAAAAAAAGGTCGCTTGTTATGAAAAATCGAATAATAGCGTTTTAGCACATCACTAATTTTGATTAATACTCAATCTGTCAAAAGTAAAATAAATGTTTGGACTATATGCAATATCTATATTTTTTTTATACTACGTGGGTGACTAGTATACGACTCAACTGTTGGTAAGCAGTTACCGTAGCCTATAGACGCTAGCAACACCAGAGGCATCACTCGCGCGTCGCCAGATGGAGGAAAGAGGATGGAGGTTTGGGCCCCGGCGCTCTTATGTACCTACCTTTCACGCTGATTTTACGTAAGAGGGTGGTAGCTGCTTAGCAGTAGAGCACCTCCCCGGATTAGAAGGGGCGCAGGTTCGATTCCCGCTCGCACTAAAGATCTCTTTTTCCACATTTAAAAAATTTGTTCTACTTTCAAATAATTTGTTCTGCAGTAGCTGTGCATGTCAAGTGCTAATATACAGATCAAAAGGCTCTATCACTCCTAAATATAATATCTATATGAATATAACAGTTCAGACAGTTCTGGGATCCAGTGGTTGCTCGCAAATTTTACTGCCTTTGGAACGTGCACAAAGAGTTGTTCTAAAAGTTATGTGCAAAAGGCCACCCCGTTTTCCAACTACACAATTATATGTTGAGATGCCAGTTTTAACTGTAAGACAATTATTCATATATCAGACGATACAAAAAAAAAAACATTCAACGCTTACATTCGAACCTAAAATATATGAGAATAAAAGACGGTCAGATAAAGTATGTCCGATAATACGGCACAGAAATACGCTTGCTCAGCGTCATAACCAAATCATAAAGATGGCTTAAACAGTGATTGAATGCGTGTTTCACGCTTAAAATTGATTAAACACATACACACACACACACATACAGACACACAGACAGATATGGCAATATTGTGTCATATAATTTACTGATCCCTACATAAACAGGCTTGCCTAGTTTGGGATTCCATATCTACAAAATACCACTCATGTATACAGTGCTTTATAAAGAATTGTAACGTTGTGCCCATTATGAATCATACTACTTGTAAGACCCTTGATCCAACCACCCAACGCAAGCAAAGCTCTTGGCTATCAGTCCGTTGACTGAAATTACTATCGGCACAATGATCGCTGAATCCACATCCCACATGTCAACGATCTCGTGTGCCAAGTCTACATACTTCATCTTTTTATCCTTCTCGGCCTTCACGAGATTCCCGTCATGTGGGATGGTGATATCAATTATCATTGCTCGGCGCTCAGATAGATCAACTACCACGATGTCAGGTTTGTTGGCTACAACAGTCCTGTCCATGATGATTGATCGATCCCAGTACAGTGTGATACGATCGTTTTCCAGAACTGGCTCAGCTACGTACCTGTAGTAAGGTACACCTCGATGTCTACAAGCCTGTATTTCAGAGCTAGCTGTTGGTGGATAATCCTGGCCACTTGGTTGTGTCTGTGCAAGTACTCACCGTTAGTAAGACGAGAACAGCCTGAGACAATATGCCTGAGGGACTCACCTGGATGGTGGCAGGCACGGCAGATGTCAGCAGTACCGTCCCTCAGAATATGTCTCCGGTAGTAGTTATTCGTCATGATAACTTCGTCAGCAATTGCACAGACAAAACCTTCAGTTTCCCCAATGAGGTTACCGGAACGCAGCCAGGCCACGGAAGCTAAAAAGTCTACGTCGGGACCATGTAAGGCCCGGTAAAACCTTCCGTGGAGCTCCTTGCTCTGCCATACATTCCTGCGGTCATCAGTACTGAGCACAATAGGTCTGCGCCAGTTCTCCTTGGCCAAGGAAAGCGGAGTGAGTCCGGAATCTACTGCGACCACATCCCGATGAATATCCCTATAACTACGGAGAAAATATTCTCTAAGATTGCACACCTCACGATTGTGCAAGGTCTTGGCATTTAAGAAGCCTTGACCACCACATTTTCGTGGCATGTACAACCTCATAACTGATGATCGAGGGTGATGCATACGGTTTGCGGTCAAGAGACTGCGGACCCTTCTGTCCAAGGCTTCAAGTTCAGTCTGTGTCCACCTGAGTATGCCGAAAGAGAACATAAGAAGAACCATTGCAAGCGCGCACTTTGTTGCCTCCTGTTAAAAGACTGTTCAGTACTTTCTTCAGGCGACCAAAGAAACGCTCCCGCAGCGATTGTTTCATGTCCACCTCATTAATGCCCAAAGCTTGCGACATTTATTATTATTATTATTAGTGGTAACGAAATATACTCCAACTTACGTACCTTCGTTTAAACCTCTCCCTATCAACGACGAACTGCTCCCAATACCTCTGTCGAGTCTGTTTAGCTGCAAACAACCAGACACGCATCACGTGGACTTTTGGGGGCTCGGTTGAGAAGTGTACCTGGAGACAAAAATATATTCCAATCAGACATAATATAATCGTGAATCTTTCAGTATTTAATTACAACTAGTCTAAGCCTCGGTTAAGGACACGCGAGGCGTTGCGCGGAGCGTCTCGCTTCGCATCGCGCGGTGAAATCAAACATACAGTAATGTACGACTGTGTAGTGTAGCGGTAATGTGAGCGCCTACTGATCATGAGGTCTCGGGTTCGATACCCGGGTCCAGCTTTGAGCTTTTTCGTAAAAAGAAAAATCCTCAGTAGCAGCCCAGAGTTTGGAATTATATTGTGCCCGGTAGACGGCAATAGGCTCGCCCCCTATTACGTGGCACTTAAACATAGCTGGCGAACCGTGGGTGTCGCATCGCGCGGTGAAATCAAACATACAGTAATGTACGACTGTGTAGTGTAGCGGTAATGTGAGCGACTACTGATCATGAGGTCTCGGGTTCGATACCCGGGTCCAGCTTTGAGCTTTTTCGTAAAAAGAAAAATCCTCAGTAGCAGCCCAGAGTTTGGAATTATATTGTGCCCGGTAGACGGCAATAGGCTCGCCCCCTATTACGTGGCACTTGAACATAGCTGGCGAACCGTGGGTGTGTAATACACCTCTGCCTACCCCTTCGGGGAATACAGGCATGATGTTGTTTGTTTTGTTTGTTATGTAATTATAATTATTATGGATCGAAGATACAATAAAATAAAATATAAATGTCTGTTTGAAGTGTCCAAATTACAGCTCATTACTAAATATGTAATGAAAGCATATAGCACGATACTAATAGAAAAACAATTTAGAACTGTCGTTGTATGTCTGTTGGTTTGTTTCTGAAACGGCTGTACCGATTCGAATAGAACTTTCACTGGTAGATAGCTGATGTTATAAGCAGTAACGAAAAGTATGGAAAAAACCATAGGATTTTGCGCAGAAAAAATAAACTCAATTCCACGCGGACAAAGTTGCAGATAACGGCTAGTATTTTTTTTATACTACTTGGGTGAAAAACAAGCATACGGCCCACGTGATGGTAAGCGGTTACCGTAGCCTATAGACGCTATCAACACCAAGGTATCACTCGCGCGTCGCCATCTCTAAGGAAAGCGATAGGAGATTGACAGGAAGGATATTGAGGATAGGAAGGATAATAAGGAGAAGAGAGGGGCTTGGGCCTCCAACGCTCTCACTCACCATACGGAACACCACGGTAGTTATAGCTACCGTTGCTTCACGCTGATCTTTTGTGAGGGCGGTACTTCCCCGATCAAGCGAGCCCAATCATGCTGGGATAAGCAAGGCTCCAACCATTAGAATTATTAAAATAAATTGATAACGGATTAATTCATGTTTTACATTTATGTACGTGCCAAATTTCAACCAAATGCCTTCAGACGTTTTGCGTGATTGATTGACATATAGACATACCAATTTTCAAATTTATTATATTAAATAGTATTTGGGATTGACATAGCTTTTATCGTATAGATTTTCGAGCATCCGCCAGTACATAGCACAATACCCAACGGCCAAAATCAACATTATAAATTTAACGGCACGGCAGACACAAATAATTTGTTGCTATCAACCCTTTTTCTATCCCATTATCGAGCACGGGTCTCTCATGGTGAGAGGGACTATGCCATAGTCCACCACGCTAGCCCAATGTGGGTTGGCAGACTTAACAAACCGGCGAGAAAATCTTTCAGGCATGCAGGTTTCATCAAGACGTTTTCCTTCACCGAGCAGTGATAAATTGTAAATAAATACGCACATAATTTCGAAAAATCTCGAAAAGTAGGTACAATGTCCTGAACCTTGGACTGGGTATCGAACTAGATGCGTCTTTGCAGTCCATTTTTACCGCTAGTCTAGGCTAGGAAAATACACTACTGAAGGAATGTAATATGGTTCATACAGTAACCCCTGATCCCCAGAGGTTACACCCCTCTGAGACAACGAATTTCGATTTTCTACGATCCTTGCTAGCCCTTTCTGCCTCTTTCACTCTCATAACAATTTTCACACCTCGGTTAATGGGTACACACCTCGGTTAATGGGTAACTACTGACAGACCTTATTTTTTAATTTTTTGCTAAGGCCAGAAAAATGTACCTAACCACACAGCCCGTCCTTCAGGGCAACGGACAGGGTAGTGTGGGGCCCTCACCCCTTAAATAAACCCACCGTGTGACGCCTCTCCGCCTGTAGTGGCAGACCACTGAAACTATGTGTGGTGACTACCGACTGACCTGGCTTTTCTCAGGAACGTCTCCAAATTCGTCAGTTCGACAAAGTCTTCATACTCGCCCTAATATTTATTTTTAGTCAATCATATTTCGTCCATCCTCCCTAACATCTTAACATTCCTTTATCAATCTTAGCCAATATACACCACACCGTTACCATACTACATTGTTTTAAAGAAAAAAATAGAATAAAATACATAATCTACATCGTGAGTAGTATAATCTAGTTGAGAAATAATTCCAATATTACTTTCGAACGATTCTAACTCGTTAAGAGTCAGTGGACTTTCACCATGTTGATGGTATTGACGGAGCAATTTATGGTACTTGCTCACGCCATTAAATAAGATCGTTAAGGTTAGCGCACACTAAGGGACAGTAGGGCAGGGAATGGCAATGAATTTACGTAAGCGAGACACTCACGCTAGGCTCCGTTCAGTGAGAAAGAAAGAAATAAAATATTTATTAAGAAATTTATTTTTTTAAGAACAATTTAAGGATCATCCAATAAACTGACGTGAGGCTCGAAATGTCAGAGTTTTTATTAGTTTATTTATTGTAGGTGTGACGATAGTACCAATATGTAATAAAAAAAACTAGATGTCGCGAGACGTCTAGCAGATGTGAAAACATCGAAATTATTTTGTAGCAATAAAATGATCATAACTTGATAAAGTACTCCTCAAGACGATTCAAACAAGTATAAACTTGATAGGGTTGCGTCGTTTCATTACAGAGTTACTGTGGCCGCCTTCCAGCTCCATCGTCAGACCCTAGATACTATCTAGAGACAAAGTACTCGTCAAGACAAAGTATACGAGCCCAAACTCGATGGAGTTATGTCGTTTTTTAACGGAGTTCCTATGGCCAACTTCTAGCTCCTTCATCATCATCAGTTAGATCGGTGCTGCTTGTCAGCCAAGACCAGACGCTGGAGAATTTGGCCAATATAGCGGATAAAATCCTCGAGAATATCCGGGGAGGTGAAGTAGCGGAGGTCAGCACGGCGGCGGCCAGTGGTACCCAACTGCCGGTGAGCGAGATGTTGGTGCAGATGCACAAACTGAGCCTCGAAGTAGCGGCACTGCGCGAGGTTAGTGAGCAGCGTCGCAGCGCTTCCAGGGGCCGAGGCCGTACACCATCAAGAGGGCGCTCGAGAACAAGATCAAGAACATCGGCGGACCCGGACTGGCTATGCAGGTGGCATTTTCGATACCGGTCTAGAGCGACAAAGTGTGAGAAACCCTGCGCATGGAAGACGGAAAACTAGACGCGGTACAAAATATGGCGGCGGTGAGTTTTGTGCCGGGGATTAATCACCGTCTCAACGTTTATGATAGAGAAAATAATTTAGGCCTACGGCGGCCATATGGGTGGACTTTTGTGGTCGCGGACGTTAACCAACCGATATTAGGTGCGGATTTTTTGGAGCATCACGCCTTAGTAGTAGACCTAAGTGCGCGTAAATTAGTCGATAAGGAGACGAATTTACTAACGCTGGGCAGCCACTTGTGATCAGGTGTCAATTACAACCATAGATAGGAACCACCCCTTTGTAGATTTATTAGCAGAATTTCCAGAGATAACTAAGCCGGTGTCATTTAAAAATATGGACCGTGATTTCAAGAATGATGTATATCATCATATTGAAACCACGGGACCTCCAGTTCATGCGAGAGCGCGGCCATTACCGCCAGATAGGTATCATAAGGTTAAAGAGGAATTTCAGTTGATGCAGGAAATGGGGATTTGTAGGCCATCGAAAAGCGAGTGGGCCAGCCCGTTACATGTTGTGGTGAAGAAAAATGGGGATCCGTGGGTGACTACAGGCGATTGAACGCGATCACCAAGCCAGATCGCTACCCCGTACCAAGGCTACACGACTTCACATACATACTGTCAGGTAAGAAATTTTTTTCAAAGCTAGATATTAATAAAGCGTATTATTTTGTCAAAATTGCACCTGAAGACATTGAGAAAACTGCGGTAATAACACCTTTTGGGCTCTTTGAATTTTTAAGATTAAATTTTGGTTTAAGAACAGCTAGTCAAACCTTTCAGAGATTTATGAGTAATACAGTTTTGGAAGGTCTAGATTTTTTTATTTAATTTTATAGATGACGTCATCATTGCGAGTGACTCAATGGAAAGCCACAGAATGCATTTACGAAAAGTATTTGACCGATTTTCAATGTTTGGTATAACGATAAATTTAGCGAAGTGTGAATTTGGTAAAGAAAATATAGAGTTTCTAGGATATCAGGTTTCGACCGACGGCATACGACCACTTGACCGTAAGGTCAAGGCTATAACAGAGTACCCTCGGCCAGAAACCATTGAACAGCTCCGACGATTTTTAGGGATGATAAATTTTTACAGGGCTAGTATACCCCATGCAGCAGAACATCAATCACTATTAAACGAATTTTTAAAAGGTGCAATGAAAAGAGATAAAACCAAAATCGCATGGACATCAGAGTCGATTAAAGCTTTTGAACAGTGTAAGACAAAATTGAAAGACGCTGTAATGTTATCTCACCCAGTTAGTAACGTACCCCTATCGCTGTTTTCAGATGCTTCTGACAGCTTTGCCGGGGCGGCATTGCACCAATTGGTAGATGGTAAGTGGTTACCTTTAGGATACTTTTCGAAAAAGTTTACAAAAGCTCAACAAAAGTATTCTGCATATGACAGAGAGCTTACGGAAATATTTTTAGCTATTGACACATTTTAGGTACATGCATGAGGGAAGAGAATTAATAGTTTTTACGGATCATAAGCCCTTAACTTTTGCATTTAATAAAATTGAAACAAGTAGCGAAACGCCAAGGCGCACTAGGCAGTTATTATTCATCAGTGAATTCACAACGGACATTCGATATGTTAAGGCGGATAGCAATACAGTAGCAGATGCACTTTCGTGAATTGAAACCATACACAGCCCTACAGTAATTGATTACGCTGATTTAGCTTCAGCTCAGGAATGTGATAGCGAGTTAGCAGAATGAAAAAAGAGAAGAAATGAGAAATGATGTAAGTCACCCAGGTACTAGATCCACGCGAAAATTAGTGGCAAAGCGATTCTTTTGGCCAGGTTTAAATCGCGACGTTGGCCAATGGGTGAAAACATGTATTAAGTGCCAGAAAGCGAAAGTAGGTAGACACACAGTATCAGAGTTACAACAATTTCCGAATGCAGAACGATTAAGCCATGTGTATATAGATATTGTAGGCCCGCTACAAACTTGTAAAGATGGGCATAGGTAGGCCCTAACTCGATGGAGTTGCACCATTTAATTACAAAGTTCCGCATGGCCACCTTCCAGCTCTATCATCAGACCCTGAATACCATCTAAAGACAAAGTACTCATCAAGACGAATGAAACATGTCCAAACTCGACGGGGTTGCGTGGTTTCATTATAGAGTTACTGTGGCCATCTTCCAGCTTCATCATCAGCCCCTGGATACCATCTATACACAAAGTACTCGGCAAGACGAATCATACGAGCCCAAACTCGATGGGGTTGCGCTGTTTCTTTACAGAGTTCCTATGTCCATCCTCCAGCTCCATCATCAGATCAGCTCCATGTCATCATAGTATTGCATTGTCACGCGATATACATATACGTGTAAAATTTCAGTACAATCGGAAACCGGGAAGTGTGTCAAATTTAACTTACAAGATTTGAACGGGACAAGTAAAATAAAAGCGTCGCCACGCTAACAGCCGATTTTAACCTACCTCCGCATTAGATGTTTCACATCAAAATTAAAGGCATCAACAACAGATGTAGGCTACTACTGTCAAGATTAGTGAGCCTAAAATTAGGAATGCTTAAAACCATTACTGACTATGTAACGGAGCTGATGAGAGTAGCTAATCAACTGCAAGATCTTTGTAAGGAAGTTGATGACGAGCTGCTAGCAACACTGATGCTACAGGGTTACCAACAATAGTGGACAAACTTCACAAAATATTGTATTGTCATCGATGCTCGATAAATGTTGTTGCACTGTTTCAATTTAATCCGACATTTTGAAGTGGGTCAAAATCAAATTTTTTTTATACTACTGGGTGGCGAACGAGCATACAGCCCACCTGATGGTAAACAGTTCCCGTAGCCTATAGACGTAAGCAACACCAGGAGCATCACTCGCGCGTCACCATCTCCAAGGAAAGGGCTAGGAGGTGGATAGGAATAATAATAATGAGAGGATAGGAAGGATAATAAGGAAAGGATAGGGAGTCGCACTGGGCCTCCAGCGCTCTCACTCACCATACGAAACACAACGGTAGCCGTAACTACAGTTGTTATACGCTGATCTTTTTGTGAAAGGTTGGTACTGAAGGGTGTGACAATAGTACCGAATACTTTGGAAAATCTTAAAGTGCACTCTACGCTCATGATCTTCATTTTTCACAATAAAATTGATTATTTGATAAGTAACTAATAATGTATTGGTCTTACTAAGTAGTTTTCAATAAATCACATAGATAGCGCTAATTTCAAAAAGTACCGCGATTTTCATGTCTTATAGGCCCTCTAGCGCTAATTTTAGGAAATACTTCTATATTGGTCTTTTTGTAGAAATAGTTCCCACGAAATAAGGATAGCCATCGAATTAATTAGACCGTGAAAAGTGATAGGGCTCTATTTGTAGTTATACTGAATTGCAAAAAAAACTACTACTCGCTTAGTAAAGTATTTTGGTCGTTATCGTGTTAACATACATTACCTACAACAAACGGACGTCCAAGACAGAACTTTTTTAAACAGTTTTTAAACTAGTTTAAATAATAAAAATGGCATCAAAAATATCATGAGTGTTAAAAATAGTGTTTTTTCTTGATATGTGTGTGTATATATTATTTTACAAGTGCAATATTATGATAAATAGAGACATTTTAAGTTTGAAAAATCAGTTGTTCTGCTCATGCATGCATGCATTTCATAATGAGAACAGTACCCACCTCAACGCTTCGCTTATGAGGCGTGCAATATGTAAAAAAAAAAATAGACGTCGCGGGACGTCTAGCAGAAATGAAAACATCGATATTATTTTGTAAAAATAAAATAATCATAACTTGACAAGTACTCCTCAAGACGAATCAAACGAGTATACGCTCGATAGGGTTGCGTCGTTTCACTACAGTTACTGTGGCCACCTTCCAGCTCCATTGTCAGACCATGAATACCCTCTAGAGACAATACCATCAGAGACAAAGTACTCGTCAAGACAAATCATACGAGCCCAAACTCGATGGAGTTAAGTCGTTTTATAACCGAGTTCCTATGGCCACCTTATAGCTCCACCATCCCTCCGCGTTAGATGTATCACATCAATAACAACAATAGTGGACGTTTGTCCACTATTGTTGTCATAAAATATTGTATTGTTATCGATCCTCGATAAGTGTACATTGTTCCAATTGAATCCGAAATTTCGAAGTGGATAAAAACACGTTCAAAGATTCCGTTACATAGAAACAGGCGAAGCTTATAAAAGCGTGTTAAAAATCACCTTCATCATTACAGTGAGGACGCGCAGCTACAAAACTGACCAACACGACGTCATCGTATCGTCATCGACTGAATCATGTTTATTAGAAACGTAATTTAAGAAACCCTTGTGCATATAAGCATGCGTCATCTGTTTATATATGTTGTACTGAAATGACACACTGGTTCAGACCAATCTATATCAGGGATGTTATGTATGGACGTGCAATTTCGGATCAGTGGGCCTAACCAATTTGCATTCTATGATCGCTAAAGCTATAGAAAACTATTAAAATGTAAGTATGGAAATTTGATTTTTATTTGAAATTTGAAAAATGATTGTATGTAGGCGTGTGAACACAAAACATTTATTTTAGATTTTTTGTCTGTTTGTTCGTTCGCGTATCATGCAAAAACCTACTACTGAACGGATTTTGATGCAACTTTTTTATTTGATAGCCCTTGATTAAACTTAAAAACTGGTATACATTTTATCCCGCTACTATATCGGGAAACTGAGATATAACCTAAAAACTAACTTTTGGCTGCGGCAGAGCCGCGAGTAAAGGCTAGTTATTGATAATATTTTGAACGATAAACAATTAAGTAAAAGTGAACGAATTTCTAAACGAAAGTGTAATTCATAACAAGAGCTACACAAATTATAGTTGGATTAAAAGACGGAAGGTTGCGTGACGAATCGTGCACGCAACTTACTTGGGAACCTGGGTAAAGAGGTTCAGAGATTAATGGTAAATTTCATTTCGCGGAAGACAGCATGGTCGTCAGACACGCCTGATACAGGCCCGAAGAGGTAGCCAGAGGTGTATTACATACCCATGGTTCACCAACTATACTAAGTCCCACGTAATAGGGAGCGAGCTAACTGCCATCTACCGGGCACATTACCAAACTCCGGGCTGCTACTGAGAATTTATTTTTACGTGAACAGCTCAATAACGCTCGCCGACCTGGGAATCGAACCCGAGACCTCAGAATCAGCCAGTTGCTAACTTACACTAAAAATCTACTTTTCTAAAAGTATATTAACTTAAGATGTTTGCAACGTAAACATTATCTACTTGACAGTGAAAAATGTATCCAGATTTATTGCGTTGTAAATAACCTGTAAAGGTACGACTGTAAACTGTTTATTAGTGATATTTCATAACATTATGATAGATAATTTCAGTTGAAAATAACAACACGTATTTCGTTACCTATTGAAATAATACCTATATCAGCACCTTATCGTGGTGTTTCGTTGTCAACGATAAAGTGGACCTGTTAAGTATTTTTACACGCTGTATATTGGCTTCACCTGAAGTTTGTATGTTTGTAACTGACTCTTTTGAACTCAATTTTGACCCACTATGAACGGAAAAATTTAATTTAAAGTTTGTACACTTATCAAGAACCGGTGACAATACAGTAATTTGATAAATTTGTCTCATTATCCTGATCAGGATCGCCAGGATTATTTTTTATAAGAATCAATCGCACTAAAAGTGAAAATACAAATTATAGTTTTAAAAAACCTAAAAATCACGCTTTTATAGCACATCGAACTAAAAAGTGAAAAATAATTCTTATTAAAAAAATATATACTTATATCATATAAACATATAAGTTATATGGTTGTCTGTAAAGTCAGTTTACGGACGATAATATTACGTGACAACGTCATAAATATATGTTTTCTGAGAGTTTCACAAACAATGCATCGGTCGCCATATATTTTTCGGAACGTGAGACTTACATGCGTGCTGCCGGCGTTCATCGATTTATAAGACGTTATCACGTCAATCACCACGTCATTAACTAGTTCAGCACCTCATTAACAGTGTATATACCAAGTTTGAACCTAATCGGGGCATTAACTTTCGAGTTATCGGCCTGCAAACAACTGAATCGGGAAGAAGTTAGCCAGTATGGAGAAAATTGAACACCGCCCCATTATGAAGTTGCTAAGGACCAAGCAAGGAAAATCCGCTCAGATAATTTTTAAAGAGCTGTTAGTGGTTTACGGGTACTCTGCCCCTGATAAGACAATGGTTTACAAGTGGCATGGTCTTTTCAAACAATGAAGAGATTCCATTGAAGGCGATCCTCGCTCCGTACGGCCAATCGAGGCCACCAAGTGAGAACTATTTCTATAGACCAATATAAGTAGAAGTACTTCTTAAAATTAGCGCAAGATGGCGTATAAGACATGAAAACCACAGTAGTTATTGAAATTAGCGCTATCTATGTGATTTATTGAAAACTACTTAGTAAGACCAATACATTACTAATTAGTTACTTATCAAATAATTTTATTGTGAAAAATTAAGATTATGAGGCGTGCATTTTTGGATTTTCCAAAGTATTTTGCTTTTACTGTGACGTCACACACGAGGCTCAATCGGGCATAATTAGGCATTTTTGTTAAGTTTTTAAAGTCCCGACACCAATAGCCGTGGAATGTGGACTAGATAAAACGGTATTAATGGAACGGTATCAATGGCATTGCTCTTCCTTTTCAATTTTTTGGCACGCTAAGTACATACACGCGCGGCATTTATTTAGATCCATTAGACGGAATCTCATATCTGACATGTCGATCGTATCGTGATCACTGTGATTGGTTGAGAGATCACCGTGATTAGCAAACGGATTATTGCAACATCACGCGTCGATTTCTCTACCAATCACAAGCGAGTCGATACGATGTCCCGTTCCGAGATTCCGTCTAACCCCCCATATATGTGAATGTCAAGCAATCCAGCCAGCCAATACAGGCGGAGAGACGACTCTACACTGCCCTATTCGTTACCCTGAACGACGGGTGCGATTAGGTTCATTTTTCCCGCCTTTACAAAAAATGGGGCACAGCGAAGCCTGTGTTTTTCCCACGTCCTCATCATGACGCAAGATCAAGTCTAGAAAGGGAATTCAACTAGCAAGATGCAATATTAAACATTTTAACGCAATAACGAAACGCAATAATGAATGATGAGTTCACTGAATGAGTAACGATAACAAAACGTAGTTGTCTGGTCATTGACCTGTCATAAGCTTACTCAACAATATTAAAGACTAGTTTCTACCCAGGAGTCTGCTTGGTCTTCAGGTTTCTGAAGTGGAAACTTCTATAGACACGTGTGGCAAAGGAGACTACCGGTTTTCGGCCTGAACTCCTACAGAAATAAAACTTATATACGAAAAAAAAGTACATTTTTACTCATAGATATTTACTTGAGCACTACATATTTTGAGTGAAGAAATATAATTTCTAATATTGCGATTATATTGCGAAAAATCGATACTTGCAAATCATCGATACAAACCATTATACTTTCATAACATGATTCAACCTACTTTGTACCTTTAATAACATTGGTTTATTATTTACATCCTAAGGTATAAGTTATTAAGTTAAGTAGAAAAAAATATGAGTTCGCACAGACAATAATTATACTGTGCGTGCAAAAATTCAGAATACGTGAAGACGCCATCTATCGAAACAATTTGTACTAAATTCTGTCCATCCTTTGTTGAACGTTCCCAACTTTACAAACATATACCTAGTTCTTGCATCCGTCCTTGTTTCCGACATAATAAAGACATACCTAGTATTTAGATTAATAATAATAAATATTCACGGACATTTTCACACAACGTCCTCTGGTCCCAAACTAAGCTTAACGCTTGTGCTATGGGTACTAGATTACGGATATAATATATAATATATTACACTACTTTTTTTTTGTAAATACATACATATAATAGATAGAAAACACCCAGACGCAGTACAAATATCTGTTTTCATCACACAAATAATTGTCCTGAATGGTAATCGAACCCACGACCTCGTGCACGGAAGTCGGTTACACTACCAACTACGCCACGAAGCCCGTCTCGAAGATTATATCTCAGGTTCCCAAAAAATAGTAACGGGATAAAATGTATACGGGACTTTATAAACATAAAATATCACGGACAAAAAGTACACCCAGACTCAGAACAACCATTTGTGGTTCACATAATTATAGTCGTCCTATATAGGAATCGAACCCACAACACTCGAGCGGGAAGACCGCCCCATTCCGCCATCTTTGTATCAAATTTCATTCAAATCAGTTCGTTCATTCAAATCGGTCGTTTTTGTGTGATTAAGTAAAATTCACCCAAACATCTAACCATACAAACTTTTCATAGTCTCCCTATCCCTACTAATATTATAAAAAATGTGCTCTGCAACTGTCTCTGTGGTGCAGCAGTGGTGTGAGCGACTGCTGATCATGAGATCTCGGGTTCGATCCCGGCTCGGGCGGTGCTATGGAGATTTTTTGGAAAAAGAAAAATTCTCAGTAGCAGCTCGGAGTTTGGAAATGTGTCCGGTAGACGGCAATAGGCTCGCCCCCTATAACGTGGGACTTAAACATAGCTGGCGAACCGTGGGTGTGTAAATTCACCTCTCCTCACCCTCCCTTCGGGGAAAACAGGCATCATGCTATGTTATAAAAACAAAAGTAACTTTGTTTGTTATGCTTTTACGCTGTAATTACTGAACCGATTATCACGAAATTTTGCCCAGAAAAGGAAATTTTATCCCGGAAAAATGAATAGTTCCCGTAGGATAGCTATACATATAACATAGACATAATTTAGTGTGACGTAGTAGAGTGATGTATTTATATTCTGGAGTTCACGTGGACAGAGTAGCAGGCAGATTATGTAAAGCGGATTATCAAGTCTGGGGCTCCAATCCCGGGTCGGGCTAAGGTTTTTTTCTGGTGGTGGTTTGCGACTGGTGGTAGGGCTGGGTACGAAGTGGGAGTACTCACTTGGTATCTGGCCCGAGTGGGTTGGTACCACCATCACCCGTGTGACCGGCCATGAAGCACATCGTTGCGCTTTGGCTGTAGCAGAAGATAGCCGTTTATGCTTTCATTTCATATCTGTGAAACGAACCTTAAAAAATAGGGTCTGCTAGTGTTAATATAGATGTAGTGTAGAAAATTGTCGCTTCGTACATGTCTATCTAATATATATATATTAATTTGTATTGCAACACAAGTATTTATGTATATTAGTTATTATCTGTATATATTGCATCAGGCCATTTCCAATTATATCCTTGAGTGTATCCGCGCCGCTTTAAATCAACACTTTTAAAATAATTTGAAAGTCCCCAGCCCTATCACCAGTCATGCAATGGATGATAATTGCTCATACGAAACCTGTGGGAAAGAATGGGATGGTGACACTTGTATTCTTAGTCCGTCACCACACGGTCAAAATTCCGTATTTCCAAAATACCACTACTGTGTACAGTGCTTTATAATGGATTGTAACGTTGTGCCCATTACGGACCATACTACTTGTAATCAGGTTAAGGGCGGGTCACACAGAGGCGGGAGCCGCGGGAAAGCGATCTATCGCGAAGCGATAGCGGTCCGTACCATGTCACACAAGGATACCGTCTGCAGCCAGCGGCGGGAACACAGCCGGTGTGACACCAAAAGCGATCAAATTGTTCACGACCTTTCGTAACGCAGCACCATGTCGGACAGCGACGAAGATGAAATTCTGCTTTTATTAATTAGCAATGTACCAAAAGAAAAAACGCAAACCCAAAAGAATTTGGGAAAAAATTTTTTTTTTGAAATTCCTGTATTTTTCTTGCCAATTCAGCCATTGTGACAATTGCTCAGGACTGCTAATTTTGATAACACATTCATACTTAACGTCTTGGGTGACGCCTGCGCCATCTCATGAAAGTATTTGCATACATAATACCGACCAGGTAAACTTAATTCTAGAATTAAGATTTTTACTATTATAATGACGCAGCTATATTTATAGCCTATATTTTTTTTTCTTTGTGTTAATATATATGGCCATGCTAAATATATATGGGGCATTTCACGTCAAGCAGACAACCAAAAAAAACGAGGTCGTGAATTTTGTTTATAACTCGGGTCAGGTATACTTCTAGTAGACGTGGACGTGTACACACAATTTTTTTTTTCGTATGATGCTTTATTGCTGAGTTATGAGCTTTTAAAAATTTACTAAGAATGAAGTCATGATATTTTGGATGCATCTCATCTGTATCAATTAATTTGTAAAAAAACTTAAAAGTATTGTTTCTTATAGTTAAAAATATGAAGTTTTTAATTTTTTTTGTCGAATTCTAAATATGATTTTTTTTACGTATAGTAAACCGGAAGTAAAAATTTAAAATCGTTGTTTGAGTAACTTCGACAAAAAAAAAGTGTTAATTCGATGTTTGAGTAGCTTCGACAAAAAAAAAGTGTCGAAGTGTTTGAAGTGTGAAGTTATTTTATCAACTTTATGAAACAATACTTTTTAGATTTTTTTGCAAATTAATTGATACAGATAATATGAATCCAAAAAAAAAAAAAAAAATTAAAAGCTCATAACTCTACAATAAAGGATCATACGAAAAAAAATTGTGTGTACAACACATCCACGTCTACTAGAAGTATAACTGACTCGAGTATAAACAAAATTCACGACCTCATTTTTTTTTGGTTGTTCGTTTGACGTGGAATGCCCCATATATAAAAATATCTAAGCTGTTAACATATTTTGATGCACTTGAGATGCTCAGCTACTTTAAAGAACAAACTATTTGTGAATGAGGAAAAAGATAACTTTAGTGCGAGAGCGGGAGTCGAACCTGCGTCTCTTCCAATCCGGGGAAGTGTAGAGCACTTCCCCGGATTTGAAGGGACGCTATCGCACTGACATTCGGCCATACCCAATCTCCTCATCACATTAGCCTTTACGACCAACGCCACCTATCGGATGCATTTCCATGCATTAATCCAATATGATGAAGAGATTGGGTATGGTGTGGTTCGGACACGTAGAGGGGATGGATGAAAGACGATTAACGAAACAGATATACAAGGCGACTGTGAATGGGCAAGTTGATAGAAGTCGACCTAGGTGAACGTATTTTGACCAGATCTGAGACGTTCTTAAGGAAGGCCAGGTTAAGAGTACTCGAAACCAACGAGCATGTATGAAAGCGCTGTTGAAAGTAGATAAAGCGAAAGATGTATGTCAGAATCGTAGCAAGTGGAGAGAAATGGTCTCTGCCTACCCCTACGGGCGTGACAATATGTATGAAGAATTTATAAAGCATAGTACGTCATCAAAAGTATTCAAGAGCAGCTGTCTCTATTTCTATGTCACGGCTTGCTCATCATTCAAATTAGATTTATTTTGGTTGTTCTCGTTCAGAAATGTGCGTAGCTGAATGATATTTCAATTAAAAACAGGGCGGTACGCATTTAAGTCTAAAAAGAACGTAGTTTCACGCTTGTATCCCCGAAGGGGCCAGTGGTCCGCCAGTACAGGTGGAGACGGCACACAGCGGGTTTATTTAGTGAGTGAGGGCCCCACACTGTGTTGGCCCGAATGCCGGGTTGTGTGGTTAGGTAAATTTCTTCCCGCCTTAACAAGAATAAGGCAGAGGCGTTTTACACACCCACAGTTCGCCAACAATATTTAAGTCCGGCGTAATCGGGGGCGAGCATATTGCCGTCTACCGGGCATATTTCCAGAATCCAGGCTGCAACTGAGAATTTTTATTTTTTACGAAAAAGCTCATTAGCACTGCTCTTTTTTTGATGTGAAACATCTAATGCAGAGGGAGGGTAAAATTGGTAGTTGGCGTGGCGACGCTTTTATTTTACTTGTCCCGTTCAAATCTTGCAAGTTAAATTTGACACACTTCCGGGTTTCCGATTGAGCTGAAATTTTACATGGGTATGTATATCGCCTGACAATGTAATATTATGATGACATGGGGCTGATCTAATGATGGAGCTGGAAAATGGTCATAGGAACTCTATAATGAAACGGCACAACCCCATCGAGTTTGGGTTCGTATGATTCGTCTTGACGAGTACTTTGCCTCTAGATGGTATCCAGGGGCTGATGATGAAACTGGAAGGTGGCCACAGGAACTCTATAATGAAATGACGCAATCCCATCGAGTTTGGACACGTTTGCTTTGTCTTGATGAGTACTTTGTGTTTAGATGGTATCCAGGGTCTGATGATGAAGCTGGAAGGTGGCCATGCAAAACTCTGTAATTAAATGGTGCAACTCCATCGAGTTAACGGGCACGTTTCAAATGTCTTGACTAGTACTTCAATCCTAGATGATATCCAGGGTCTGATGATGGGGCTGGAAGGTGGCCACAGTAACTCTGTAATGTAACGACGCAACCCCATCGAGTTTGGTATCGATTGATTTGTCTTGACGAGTACTTTGTCTCTAGATGGTATCTAGGGTCTGACGATGGACGCAACCCTATCGAGTTTATACTCGTTTGAATCGTCTTGGGAAGTACTTTGTCAAGTTATGATCATTTTATTTCTACAAAATAATTTCGCTGTTTTCACATCTGGTAGACGTCCCGCGACGTCCAGTTTTTTATTATATCTAATAATATGCATGTAATGTGAGGTGGAGCCATGTGGGGCCGGCACCTAGAATAGCTCCACCCCGTCTCTTCCTATGGGAGTCGTAAAAGCCGACTAAGGGATTACCGGGGGACCGGGCAGCAGCGTTCCCCTGTGTACTAAAAACATCCACTGAGATCGCCAACCCGCCTGCCAAGCGTGGCGATTATGGTAAAACCCCCATTTTGGGGAGGCCTATGTCCAGCAGTGAATGATGAAAGGCTGATGGATGGATGGATGAATGTGAGGTGGAACTATAAAAGATAGATAACACTTGAACTCGGTTTTTATATGTAAATACAGCGCAAGCCTAATAAATAAACTTTCCCCCATACAACCGGGTCATTGGTGACAATATAACAAGGACAAATGGTTCCCATTTATAATTTATTTTTGTTAAGGCGGAAAAAATGATCCTGACCGCACACACCGTCGTTCGGGACAACGAACAGGGTAGCGTGGGGCCCTCACCCACTAAAGAAACCCGCCGTGTGCCGTTTCTCCGCCTTTATTGGCGGGCCACCGGAACCATATTACATTCCTTCTGTGGTAATGCAGTAATAGCCTAGTGGTAAAACCAAAAACCCCAAAGTCGGTAAGTATAAAGTTCGATCGCCAGTCCCACAAAATTTTCGGCAATCATTTGTGTACTTATTTATTTACAGACTGGTTGCTGCCCGCGACTTGGTCTGCGTGAAATTTAGTAATTAAATATTCTTCTTTTTATGCGGAATTCTATCTTTATCTTATACTATTATAAAGCTGTAACAGAGCTGTGTCTGTACATTGAAGATATTTGAGAAAAATGACTGAATTAGGATATATAATATAATGCGTGTCTAATCACAAAACGATTTTTTTTTATATTTTTTGTCTGTTTGTCTGTTTGTTTGTTCGCGCATCACGCAAAAACTACTGAACGGATTTTGATGCAACTTTTTTTATTTGATAGCTCTTGATTAGACTTAACAACTGGTAGTAGGGGAGCCGCAGAAGGAAGTAGGGGATTTACTCGAGCGCGGCAGATTAACATAAGGAAGGATACCTTGCATCCTGCTGAGTACCTGTACCATATATAAGCCCTCTATATAGTGACGTGCGTCTAGGGCAGCCCATCAGATTAGTAAAAAAAAATCGATGGTCAGAAATATTAAAGCGCGTCACATTAAGATAAGGTGGGTTAATTATGAGCTAATAAGAATATATTTTGAAAATCTGATGATTTGAGCGTGACGTTTGGGAGTGGGAGGGTTACAAAGCTGCAAAAAAAAAACGATATCTTGACATTCTTGAGCGTGGCTAATTTTTTTTTATTTTGAAGGAAGTAATTCAAGGATAACGAAAAATATATAATCTGACGATTTCCACAAGCCGAAGTAACAAAAATTCGTTGTCGATGGTAAGTTTAAAATGATATGTTTTGCAGGTGATCAATTGCCGAAAGCGTATGAAGATGTAGTCATAACACCTGATATTATTGAGGATACTCCAGAATCAGGTATATATTTTCTCCAATAATTAAAAAAACACGATATTCATAACAAAAAAATATTTTTATATATTTTAATGATTTCTTGTTACAGATACGCAATCTGAGGATAAAATCGAGCCAGAAGAGGAAGATGTTTCTACGGATGAAGATCATGATTAATTAATCAATTAAATATAAAAAAATATTTTTTCTTTCGATTTAATTTTAGTTATTTTCTTATAAATACAAGTATTCTACTTAAAAAACATACACTTTTTTATTTGCATGCTATTTCCTGAGCTTTTCAAATAATTAAGTACAATTACAAAAAAAAAAATTAAAAAAAATTTTTTAGTTGTCAGATTAAGCGCATCCCTCTAGGTAATCGTCAGATTATGAGACAGCACGTCTAGGACATAAAGATAAAGATGAACCATATATATCTTAATCTGACGCGCTTGAGTATTTCAAAATGGCGATTTTTTTTGCACATTATATCAATTGCCGCGAGTTTGCGTCACATCGAAATCATCAGATTATTGAATGAGAGCATTTTTTAGGTTCACTTAACATCCCCTTAGAAAATATGACGCGCCCGATTAAGTATTTTCATCCCTTACGTACGACCACCCGCATCATGCAAACGATCAGATTAACATACATACATTATTAAAAATACGTAGGACATTGATGATATCAATATCTGACGCGCTAAAGTATGTCCATGCAACAGTTTTTTTTACATATTTGAAAATCTATAGCTGCTTACCCCACTAATGAAAAGGGTACATTATATAACTTTTTTTTCTTATTATCATCTAAGCTTTGCAACCCAATAGGTATCCATGACGCTCGAGTAAATCCCCAATTAGCATCGTCAGCTCCTCTATTATGGTATATATTTTATCCCGCTACGATATCGGGAACCTGAGATATTACGTAAAAGCTAGCTTTTGGCTGCGGCGAGTCAGTCACTGAAAGTCCCGTCCAAATCGGTCCAACTCTTCAGGCGTTTACCCAAAACAAACAGACAAAAGATCAGCGTGAAGTAACGGCAGGTGCTCCGGCCGTTGTGTTACGCATGGTGAGTGAGAGTGCCTGAGGCCCAAACCCCCTCTCCTTATCATCCTTTTTATCCGTTGCTTTGTAGCATTCCTTCTTCCTCGCCACCTGCTATTCCTTGGAGATGACGACACGCTAATTATGCAGGTGGTGTTGCTAGCGTCTATAAGCTACGGTAACCGCTTACCATCAGGTGGGCCACATGCTTGTTTGCCATCCATGTAGTATAAAAAAATACTTTGGAAAGTCCAAAAGTGCACGCCTCATAATCTTCATTTTTCACAATAAAATTGATTATTTGATAAATAACTAATAATGTATTGGTCTTACTAAGTAGTTTTCAATAAATCACATAGATAGCGCTAATTTCAAAAAGTACCTTCTCAAGTCTTATACGCCATCTAGCGTTAGTTTTAAGAAGTACTTCTATATTGGTCTACCTCTCAGTTCCGGGCCGCGCGCACGCCAAGGCCACGCAAAAAAAGGGCCCCCGCGCCGCTGAAAATATTCCGTTGGTGTGTTATTATTTACGTGTGTTTAGTGTTTTTAATTGTTGTTATGGATAAAATAGTTATTACGCATCCATCCATCCATCAGCCTTTCATCGTCCACTGCTGGATATAGGCCTCCCCAAAATGGGGGTTTTACCATAATCGCCACGCTTGGCAGGCGGGTTGACGATCGCAGTGGATGTTTTTAGTACACAGGGGAACGCTGCTGCCCGGTCCCCCGGAAATCCCTTAGTCGGCTTTTACGACTCCCATAGGAAGAGACGGGGTTATAGTTATTATACTTGACAAATATAATCAGTTCGTCAAGCAAAGGTAAGAACTTTCTTTTAACAAAAAACAATGTACCGGCCGGGCGAACGGCGTTCTGTTGACGATAGTAAGACCACCGGTGGCTATGCGCGTACGTAAAAAGGTAGTTTTTATGAAAGGCGCTGGTTTTAGTGTCGCGTCGAGCGTAAATATTCAGTATTTCTTTTTTATTTAATAACAACTAAACCACATCGAAACAGACCGTGAAAAGTAATAGGGCTCTATTCCTAATCATAATAATTCGTAAACGAAAAAAAAGACTCGATTAGTAAAGTATTTTGGTCGTTATCGTGTTAACATACATTACCTACAACTCACGGACGCCCAAGCCAGATTTTTTCAAACAGTTTTTTAACTAGTTTAAATAACAAAAATGGCATCAAAAATATCATGAGTGTTAAAAATAGTGTTTGTTCTTTATATGTGTGTGTAGATATTATTTTACAAGTGCAATATATATATGATAAATATAGACATTTTAAGTTTGAAAAATCAGTTGTTCCGTGTAAAGCGGGAGTAGAACCCACCTCAACGCTTCGCTTATGAGGCGTGCAAAAACAGACAGACGAAAACCGTAATAATTAAAAATTTAAAAATGTCCGCGAATAATTTAGTTGCTATTTTGTTATAGATTTGCGAGTATTTAATAAAAAGCTGTTACTTCAAAATATTTATAGGGCTGCGTAATGACGTCTTAATAGTAAAATTAAGTTTACTTGGTCGGTATAGTGTATGTGAATACTTTCGACAGATAGCGCAGGCGTCACCCAAGACGTTAAGTATGAATGTTTTATCGAAATTCACAGTCCCGAGCAATTGTCACGATGGCTGAATTGGCAAAGCATCTGGGACGGTATTCCAGGAGATGCAGGTTAAAATCCTGCTCGTGACTTTTATTTTCGATTTCACATTTTCACACTGTGTTAATAAAAAGTTTTTATAAGTAACTACCTCACGAATTATACAACAATTAACACCAAAAGAAATTACGTCAAATTTCATCGTCACCGTTCGGGTATTTCCGTAACAAACATGGCCGCTGGAATGTACTTATCATGTACACAATACATTGGCCAATTTCCAACAAGTCACGACCGCCGTCCATTTACGGGGTACTGATAACGAAGGTATGTCCATTGTTTAACCTTTGTTGTGACAATAGTGTCATGACCCCATTTTCGTAACATCTATCTGGCGTTCAATTGTGCTATATTATTATATTGGGGTCGTATTCAGCATCTTCGTAGATTTGTCGCGTTCAATTAAGTACGCTATATTTTATTAGGGTCGTATTCAGCATCTTCGTAACTTATTTTTTTATTGCTTGTATTGGCAGACGAGCCACGGGCTATGATGATAAATGGTAACCGTCGCTCATGGACTCAACAATACCGAGAGTATTGTCAAGCCGCTGCTCACCATTTCATTTTACCGATATGAAATGAAAGAAAACGGCTATCTCCTACTACAGCCAAAACGCAACGATATGCTTCATGGCCGGTCACACGGGAGATGGTGGTACCAACCCGCTCGGTCCTGATACCAAGTGAGTACTCCCACTCGGTAGCCAGCCCTACCACCAGTCATGCAATGGAATATAATCGCTTACTTGCCTTAGTCGCCTCATACGACACCCGTGGGAAAGAATGGAGTGGTGACACTTGTATTCTTAGTCCGTCTTCCACTTGTCGCAAACATCATCTTTCGATCTGTTCGGCTTAATATGATCAGCAGTATTTACAGCAACCTATGAGCCCTAAAGACACTTGAAGTCCTCAGTGAGATCTGATATTATTCAGGATTCTCACATCAGAGCCAAAGCCCCTCCTATATCATACCTATCCTCTCCTTAATATCCTTCCTATCCACCTCCTATCTCCTTGGAGATGGCGCGCGAGTTACAACTCTGGTGCTGCTAGCGTCTATGGGCTAGGGTAACCGCTGACGGGCCGCTGAAGGAATGTAATATAGTTCCGGTGGCCCGCCAATAAAGGCAGAGAGACGGCACACGGCGGGTTTCTTTAGAGGGCGAGGGCCCCACACTAGCCTGTTCGTTGCCCCGAACGACGGGGTGTGCAGTTAGGAACATTTTTTCCCGCCTTAATATTAAAAAATAGGTAACCGCTGACCATCAGGTGGGCCCGTATGCTTGTTAGACACAGACCTGCGTAGTATAAAAAAAATCCTAGGTATTAAACTTTTATACGTAACTTTTAATGCACGAATTTCATCGCAATTTCGTCTCTTTTAATTTTTTTTTCACTACTGATAGAAGAGGGCATAGTCCACCACATTGACCAGAGATCTGTTCACTTCTCACGATGTTTTCTTTCATCAATCAGTGATAATTTATAAGTAAATATACGTTTATTTCTGCGTTTACGGAGAAGCCTCTTTCTTTTTTGTTGAGGCGGGTAAATGTACCAAACCGCACATCCCGTCGTTCGGGGTAACGAACAGGGTAGTGTGGGGCCCTCACCCACTAAATAAACCCGTGTGCCGTCTCTCCGCCTATATTGGCGGGCCACTGGAACCATGTTACATTAGTGGTCCGCCGGCGGCTTGCCCTTTCGGGTACCCTCTACTGAGCGACGTATCCGCACATGGAGCGTCGCACCTTCGCGGGAGGCTTTGCGGACGTTTACGGAGAAGGCTAGAAATTTCGGAGGTGTGTGCGTGCCTTAGATTAGGGATCGTACTCGATGCCTATTTTTGCAGTCTTTAATTTTACCGCTAAGCCATTACTTTAAACGCCTAATTGAAAATTTCTCTTAATTAAGTAAACAGTTTATTTTTTTATAACTGTATAAAAATTACTGCATAATACGAGGTTTTAAGTAATTAACCGGCGTGTAATTTTTTCGTAACTTTCTCATTGTTTTTTTATTACCTATGGTCATATAAGCCAGTGATGACGTAGGCAAATTCTTGTTGTTGGCATCTGGAACGGATTTTATCATCACCATGTAAACTATATCGTCAGCGGAATACTTCGTTGACTATACGTTTCTGTGGTTTTCAGAAAATTAATTGACTTAAGTACTGGAGTATATGAGAGGATTTCAACCGCTCGCCATAACCTCAAAAACTATGATATAGGCAAAGAAACGGGGCCTAAAGTTGCTTCGAGTATGGATGCATCCGGTACCGATATTTTTTTTTATTGCGTATTATGGTGGCAGACGAGCGGCCCACCTGATGGTAAATGGTAACCGTTGTTCTTGAACTCGACTATACCGAGAGTATTATCAAGCAGCTGCTCACCATTTCATTACACAGATATGAAATGACAGAATGAACGGCTATCTCCTGCTACAACCTAGACACATCGATGTGCTTCACAGCCAGTCACGCGGGAGATGGTGGTACCAACCCGCTCGGGCCCGATAGCAAGTGAGTACTCCCACTTGGTATTTAGCCCTACCACCAGTAATGCAATGGATGATAATTGATTACTTCCCTTTGTTGCCTCGTACGACACCCGTGGGGTGGTGACACTTGTATTCTTAGTCCGCCACCACAGGGACAAAACGACATATCGGCGATATAGTTAGCAGATACGATATAACGATATCGACAATATTAAATTTTCGATACCTAAGCGAAACATTGCTTATTCCGCGCTATAGCAATCCATCATGTTAACGCGGCACGATTTATGGGCGGTCGGGTTTTTTTTTTGTTTAGGCGGGAAAAAATTTCCTAACCGCACACCCTATCGTTCGGGGCAACTATCAGGGTAGTGTGGGGACTGTGGGGCCTGCACCCACTAAAGAAACCCGCCGTGTGCCGTCTCTCCGCCTTTATTGGCGGGCCACTGGAACTGTGTTACATTCCTTCAGTGGTGGTCGGGGAATCCCTGCGTTTTATATTTTAACTGTTAGTTTATTGCTATAACTTCCTTTTGATGCGTAATCTATACTGTTATAAAGTTGTAACAGATCTGTGTCTTTACATCCTCACTAATATTATAGGTAAGCGAAAGAGTGTGGTTGATTATTTTAATGAAATTTTGCACTGAGTGAGTCTGGAGCGCAGAAAAGACGTTTGGTTAAGTAGTTACGGAAAGCGTAACCAATAAAAAATCTAACTTTCGCACTTATAATATTATGTAAGGATGCACAGACAGCTCAGTCACAGCTTTACAATAGTACAAAATAGATTTAATAAGTCACAAAGTTATCTTACTGCGGCTGTACACATTCGTCGAGACACCCCGAGACAGGCCGAGGGCGAGTGTGTACATGGTAGCCTCGACTCGGGGCTCTCGCTATGTCTCGGAAGAGTGTCGATTTTTTGTGCACGAGTCAAAGGGTCTCGGTGAGTCTCGCGATAAAACGAGACCGCGCCTGTACACACTCGTTTGCTTAGTTGCCCGCCAACTGCGTTCGCGTAAAGACGTGCTTTCTGCGTGCGACAACGATGTGTTCTAACGCTTTTTAAAGGCAACCACTATTATGGAATCCTAAGACTGTCAGGCACAAGGATAAACAACTATTACACGATGCTTGGTTGCAGATAAGCAACGATTTTGATATCCCCGTGGAAGATTTAAAAAAAATATATATTCCTGTTGAATAGTTAAAAAGTTCTTTTTCGCCATGGTTTAATATATTTTTTTATGGTAAATGATTAAAAAAATAAACGCCGCAACTGTGGCAACAATGCCCCGGCCCGTGTTCAATGCCCGTCGCGATGGACGTGGACCATCGCGACGGGCATCCGAAGTTCAATTGATACAACGAGCGTGTACATGGTGTGCTCTTGTGGCGAGCTTCTACGAGACGAGAGTGGACGAGAGGTTCGCGAGACAAATAGACGAGTGTGTACAGCCACCGTTACTGCCAGTGCCGTAACTAGGGCGGTGCCAACGGTGCCCAGTCAGCGCGCAGACCCTGGAGGGGCGCAAAAATTACCAGAGCCCAAACAATACCTATTATTTATTTATAGCATAATACGGTATGCCCGTATCCAACTGCTGTGTCCAAATACTCATAATTAAGTATACACAAACGTAGTTTAGCCACATCGCTCCAAGAACCGACAACCGTTTGGGAAGAAAGGTTCTCGAGTGGCGACCACGTATCGGACGGCGCAACGTAGGACGGCCCCCCACCAGATGGACCGACGATCTGTTCAAAGCCGCGGGGAGCCGTTGGATGCGGTCGGCACGGGACCGCTCGTTGTGGCGTTCTCTTGGGAAGGCCTATGCATATGAAACGTAGTTTTAGATGATAGATTTATTTTTATAATTAGATTTTATTGTCAGACCAGGTAAGATTAGAACATTTTTAAGGGCGCAGTTATAGAAGCTCGCACCGGGCGCATAAAACGCTAGTTGCAGCACTGCTTACCGCCAATTTAATGTTTATACATGGCGTATAAGGCTGGTAATGTAAGTTATATGTACCTATATTACTTTATGTATTTCCTTGTACGACTGTTTCTAACTCAAGGTTACACGTGATATTGCTGGCGACCTTGTGTCGTAAGTGACAAGCCTTATATTTGTGTAACGCATGTCACTTTGTATGTTGCGTGTAAATGTTGCGATATGATATTAATAATCAGCGTTTCACCCCCTTCGAAGTCTCTGTTCCACCCCTGTAGGTCATAGCGTTAATTTATATATATTTTTTTGATTAGAATTGAAACTGGTAAGTATACGCTTTTATCCCGCTTACTATTATATCGGGGACTTGAGATATATTTTATTGCTTATAGTGGCAGACGAGCCACGGTCCACCTGGGGGTAAATGGTAACCGTGGCTCATGGACTCGACTATGCCGAGAGTATATATAAAAGCTAATGATAACAGCGACTAAGGCCGCGTTTCCACTATTTCGTAATCGTAACGACAGAGAGTCGTGGCTTGTACAAATTGAGGTGTTCATAATATATATAGAGGACGGCACGATTAATTGTCGTCCACGACTTGTTTTGGGTGACGGTGACGACAAATTATCGAGAAAGTGGGATTAGCTATCACGATATTCGTAAACCGATTAAAAATCGTCTCGATCCAATCGTGACGGCAAATTGTATGTCATTGTTGCGACTATCGATTGTAGCCAAAATATCGTCACGATATATTAGAAACGTCTAGATACTACTATTGTTCAACGATAAAGAATTTCGTCGACAGAATGACGACAGTCGTTATATGGGAACAGTTAAAGACGTAAGTCGTCTAACCATTAAATTTATTGTTACGACATAGTGGGAACGCGGCCTAAGGCCACTTTACACCGACGCTCAATAGCCATATTAATAAACGAAATATTTATGACTGTCGCGATAATTCTCTTATCAAGTTTTACAATATAAAATAATCTCCAACAGAATTTACGCTATAAGTAGGTACTTTTTCTTAGTGCAGTAAAAGCCTAGCGGTAAATCCAAGGACTGGAAATACAGTGGTATCGAGTTCGATCGCCAGCCTGAGAACTTGCAAGGCAAACACTACTGAATTTTTGAAATGATGCATTTTTTTTTGAGGTGAAAACTTCCAAGATCTCTTCTAGTTTGGATAGAGAGTAAATTCATGTAAGTCGTCATCGACATGGTCACGTGACGTGTTAACGATAACACTATACTTACAACAATTAATTTGGATATCAATAATAAAATAAAAATTGTTTGTTTATAGTTTTCATTTCTTTTGGCAGTCCTCATGACTGTAAATTATCACTGCCCGATGAAGGAGTACATCGCAAAGAAACGCAACTTTTTTTTCCTTTTTGTTAGGCTGGACAAAATGTCCCTAACCGCACACCCCGTCGTTCGGGGCAACAAACAGGGTAGCGTGAGGCCCTCACCTACTGAAGAAACCCGCCGTGTGCCGTCTCTCCGCCTTTATTGGCGGGCCACTGGAACTATATTACATTGCTTCAGTGGCAAATAGGAATATCCTATCTACCGTTGTTTCAAGCCGTTCTGTGAAAGGGTGGTACTTGCCCAATCTAGCCGGCCCATTCATGCCGGAATAAGCAAGGCTCTATCACCAAAAAATATTTATATTCTGAAGTGTACACAGCAGTCAGAGCAGTAGTCTAGTATATTATCCTTTGTTGAATTATTCATATATGGTTGTGTATACAATAAGATATGTTATAAGTTTAACGAAAAGTAGAAATCCTACAACCAGTCATGGCTTAACGGAATAGTTTACATATCATTTACAGTCATATTTTTTTTGACTTATTATAATGGAGAATAATACTTTATATAATGGTAATATCATCATAGCGTAAATAAATAAAATTGAAGTTAAGTAAAAAAGAAAAAAATGCTAAACTAGTTATTCCGTGTGGGGCCGGCTTTAGAATTATCCCACCCCTCTCCACCCATGGGAGTCGTAAGAGCCGACTGAAGGAATGCCGGGGGAGTGGGCAGCAGCACTCCTTTGAGTATTAACAACATCCACTGCGATCGCCAACCCGCCTGCCAAGCGTGGCGATTACGGCACTATCCCCCATTCTTGGGAAGGCCTATGTCCAGCAGTGGACTTTAAAAGGCTGATGGATGGATGAAACTAGTTATTTGCCTAATTAAAATCTTATGTGGTATTCAATTGTTTGCAGCCTCTGGTAGAGAAAAAATAACTGTAAAACATAATTGCTTAGCTAATAAGAATGCTTGATGAAATATTTTTATTGTATTCTAACTAAGCTAGTTTAACTTTAGTTAATCCATCAATTAGATAGTTGAGAATTGCAGGATTCCTCAACTTATTTTTTGTTATGGACTAATTTACCATAAAAAAATATATATATATGAAAGAACTTTGAACAGTTCACTGTATAAAATAAATGATCAATGAATCATTTGGTGCATATATTCTGGAACAACCTTCTAGATTATAAAATCAGGCCTTATAATACATTAAAACAACAGTATAGTAACTCACCCGTTTGGATGGTAAATCCTTTTGTTTCAATTTCTTTCTGTCAGTAAGCAGCAGTCCTTTAGAATCACAGCCATCGGCAGTAACAGATACAGTGTCACATGCTGCAAGATCATGTACTTTAGCACAATCCACCTCGTCTTCACTATAATCGACATAGAGACTGTCATCGGCTAAATTACTAACACTTTTTGAAAGTGAAGCGGACAACTTGAAGACACCACAACCAGAATCACTCATATCAGAGTCACTGTCACAGTCTTCCGAATCAGAAGTATCTCCAAACACATCATTAGATGTATAGCAACTGTCAGGAGAGTCTTCGAAAAAGATGAACGAGTCTTCTGAGTCACAGTCAGACTGCCGACGGTACTTAGGGCTATCATTGAAAACAATTTGGAAGGAATCATCGCTGTCTACTGAAGAGGAATGGAAACGACCACATACTTCATCAAAATACTCTTTTTCTGTAGGTTTCTGTAGATGGTTATAATTCTGACTAGGCTGTAACCGCATGTAGTTCTCCATATTATTTGTAGATGGAGAATTCTCTACACTAGACAATTCTTCGGAATTGATCTCATTAGCAAAGAACATATCATCATCAATATTCTTCTTCATTCTTGATTTTTTTCGCTTAATGTTGGTACGGTTTGGGTTTTTGAATCGTTTGTCTTTAACCTTACAGGGTTTCGGTCTTGGTGGCAATGAAGCTAAGTGATCAGGTTCTAATTTGATTTGTGAAACCATAGTCTCTGGTTGTGCTTCTAATACAGGTTCAGTGATAATTTTAGGTTTTTTACATCTTTCTTTCAGCAGTAATTTTAGCTTTGTGATTTTGTCTTCACAAGATTCAATCAAATCTTTTTTTGTATCATTCTCTAATCTATTATTAGTAATATTTGATTCAGGTACATTTTTTACAATCTCTAATGACTCACCGAGTTGGAGTTCATTCACCGTCATCTTGGGATTTACATTAATTTTTGGTGTAGCAGTAATTTCTGTAGTTTCAAGAGAATCTTTGGATGTATCGGATGCAATCGATGGCTCTTTAACTGCATGATTGTCTGCAGCTCTATGAGTTTCAGATTGTTCTACTAAGTTAATTGGCTCTACAAGTACTTTAAGTGAATGAGGACTCCCTTCAGGGCTTGCGGCTGACTGAATTTTAATCTTCGGTGCCTCAATTTCATAGAACAATTGATCTTCGCAGCAAGTTGGACTCAGATACTCAATATAGGAGTCATTAGGAAGATTTTCAAAGTCTTCTGGAGAAAATGCATCTTCAAAACAGTCTTCTACACTGTTCGGCTTTACAAACACCTTTTTTGGTCTTCTCCGTACCCCCACTGAGCATGGTACCGGTTTACTGCTACTCAGCAGTACGCGTACTTTGTCAAGTTTGCTTTGACATTGTGCTGCAGCCGAGTGGCAGTCACTCATTTCCGACGCAAAAGTCTCACTACAGTTATCATTGGAAATTTCATCCTGTAAAATTTTATTTTCATCCAAAATTTTGGCGCCTTGCCACATAGACGGCACCGCCATCTCTGGACCACTTTGACAACTATCAGGTTTTCGTTTATTAAACATTGCATTAGAAATCACATTCAGAACACCAGAAAAAAAGTTTGTGATACCTGATAAAGGCGAGTAATCTACATGCATTGGAGTATTTTCTTCTGTAACACCCTCTCTTTCCTTTTCCAAATTGTTTTTATTGTTCTTGGCCGCCATGTTTTCCTTGGTAATGATCGTATCTGCCAAATTTTTCCGCAATGGGTCAGGACCCAAATAAAGGCTATTGAAAAACAACTCGTCGCCAAAGGTGGTTTTCATTTCGCTTTTGGTGTCTGTACAATAGTTAGCGAAAGGATAATGCGGTGGTGCCAACAAGTTGCGCCTATCGCGCAAATTTAACGTGAAATTCATATTTTTGCACTTTTTTCTACCTTATTTTAATAATCACAGATAAAGCACTAGAATCACGCGCACATTGTAGGTGTCACATTAAAGTCCTTAATAACGTTTGGGAATGGTCTATGCACAAATCTGCAGCACGTAATAGCGTTTTTCAAGGGGAATTCTCGAGACGAACTCAACACACGGTCACGAAAAGAAATCTCGCACTCTCGGTCGGTTTTACACACTGTTGAAGATTTAGCACCAAAAATCAACACATCTGCGATCGAAGAATTAATTTTACACTCGTTTTTGTTGAAATAATGTTCGTTTGTAGGCTCCATTATGACAAAAATTACATACACGTCTATAGTTCAGCCATTTTGTAGAAAATATGACTTGACAATTGAATTGACTGTTTGACAGCCCTGAGTACTTGACAATTAGGATGACAATCTAGTCTGTGGTTTCGTGATACTGTTCACTGACCTCTTTATTAAACGTATAAAGATGTCAAGTCCGGCGGATAACTTTACTATGTTTTACTCAGATGCTTTAAGTAGATACGTTGTTTGGTATTACTAAAATAATACCATTTTGGTACAAATCTCTTACCAGTACTCAAACAATTAGTTGGATTAGCAGATGCTGATACCGTATATTTTTTTTTATTACATGAGATTTTGATAGGATATTCCTGTCACCCAACGTGAACAATACGATTGTTGATGGTTTTATTGTAGAACTAGAACTAAACTAAAAAATAATAACAAAAATGTAGTTTAGTTAATTACATTTTTTTTATTTTTTTTAGAGCAGTAATAGTTACCAATCCGTTCTTGGGCACTTTATTTTTCTGATACAATAGTATATTTTCTTCATAGCAATAGGGTATGTTCCAATATACACTGCGAGCACTGTCTGTCCAGTGCTGTTGCTGGTGAAAAATTCGTCGTTATGGGCTGACAGTATACTGCTGCAATATCCTAGGGGAATACAAATCGTCATAAATCGTCGCCATTTTTGTAATGTGAGCACTGGCGTTTTCAAGGTAAGGTCAAGTAGGCTCAGTGCTTTGATCACGTGATCAACAGCGGCCAGAAGATTAACAACTTGCACTATTTGACGGGCCTCGTGGCGTAGTCGGTAATGTAACCGACTTTCGTGCACGAGGTCGATTCCCACTCAGGACAATTATTTGTGTGATAAACACAGATATTTGTACTGCGTCTGGGTACTGGTCTTTTTTCTATCTATTATATGTATATATTTACAAAAAAAAGTAGTTTATGTATTATATCCGTAATCTGGTACCCATAGCACAAGCGTTAAGCTTAGTTTGGGACCAGAGGACGTTGTGTGAAAAATGTCCGCGAATATTTATTTAATATATTTATATTTATTATTGATAATTATTCAGAGATACCGGCCGTTAAAAATAAACATGAAAAAATTAAAGAAATTGTGTTAGTGCAGTGTGAAACCAATACTTTATATGAAATAAAAGTAATGACAGATGACAATATACTGGTCTGCGTTCTATTTTAAACAATAACCAGCATAAGTAACTATAAAAGAACGACTTCACAGTATACCAAATGACCTTACACCTTACAGTGCTCGCAGTGCATATCGGAACACAGCCTTAGTTTAAACATATTACGTATTAACTGGTTATTCTGTGGTGTATATACTGACGTACACATAGATATAGTATACATGTTACTGCCGTGATGTCGTGTGAGGCCGGCTTTAGAATTGTCTCACCCCCTCTTCACCCATGGGAGTCGTAAGAGCCAACTGAGGGAATACCGGGGGAGTGGGCAGCAGCACTTCCTCGAGTATTAACAACATCCACTGCGATCGCCAACCCGCCTGCCAAGCGTGGCGATTACGGCACTATCCCCCATTTGGGGAGGCCTATGTCCAGCAGTGGACGTGGAAAGACTGATAGATGGATGGACATGTTACTTCCATGGATATAGTATATACTGACGTGACGTACATTTTAAACGATATCTATGGTTTTCTTTGTCACTTATGGTAATTAATCTGTTTTTTCCTTTTTTTATATATCCTAATATCATACCTTAAATAAAACCCTACAGCTTAGATCATGGAAGTAGATAAGTATTTATCTAAGTTCTACTGGTTAATGTTTGAAAAGCGTCGCACTAATTTTGGGGTAAGAAAGGAGAGGGGAGCTTGTAGTTCGCCCCTCATTTAGTGCCCCTTACCCCTACGCGCCGGAGATGCGTAGTTTCTTTTTATATTTGACTGAAGTTTATAAATTTATAACCAGGTTGTTACTACTGAGTACTGTGATCTGTCTTTATTCTGACACCAGAAGTCTCTCCGGGTAGTCAAAGTATTTCTCACTCACTCATCAACCGCAACAGCAGCCTCGCTCGTTCGCTTACTCGGTTAGTGAATATTGAATGGTCACAAATATTGAGTGTCACAAGTAACCTAACGCTCCCCCTCGCTTCGCTCATCGTCGCAACCTATTTAGGTACAGAAGTCAAATCGGTGTACAAATACGTAGCCAAGTCGTTTCAAAAAATAATCTAAAATATGTGCAGCCATAATAAAGTATCAGCTTAAGACTGACCCCTCCATCCCCCTACACTTACAGAGTACTCAATTTCGTATGACTCATTTCTAAACCCAACCCATTCTACTCTTTGTCTGTTCTAAATTTTTGTATTGTTATTTGTTCATACTGAAATCCTAAAAATAAAAATTTTATTAACTTAAGTAACCACCCGGCCACAATCGCCGTACCTACCAAAGAGGTTGAAAAAATGTACACCGCACAACGTCGGGCGTTCGGTGCAAAGAACAGATAAATAAATAAATGTTAAGTAGGTAGGTAGCTAGTTTAAGACTCGCATAAAAATGCATAAAATTTTCACATCTCATTATGGTTAAATAGAAGATAGGTACATGCAAATTGCACAACAATCACATTGCACGCCTATAAGCGAAGCGTTGAGGTGGGTACTATTGTCGTTTTACACAGAACAACTGATTTTTCAAACTTAAAATGTCTCTATTTATATTATATTGCACTTGAAAACAATATATGTGCCGTGTGGGGCCGGCTTTAGAATTGTCTCACCCCTCTCCACCCATGGGAGTCGTAAGAACCGACTGAGGATACCGGGGGAGTGGACAGCAGCACTCCCTCCAGTATTAACAACATCCACTGCGATCGCCAACCCGCCTGCCAAGCGTGGCGATTACGGCACTATCCCCCATTCTTGGGGAGGCGTATGTCCAGCAGCGGACGTTAAAAGGCTGATGGATGAATGGATGGAAAACAATATATACACACACATATCAAGAAAAAACACTATTTTTGACACTCATGATATTTTCTATGCCATTTTTGTTATTTAAACTAGTTAAAAAACTGTTTAAAAAGGTTCTGTCTTGGACGTCCGTTTGTGAGTGTAGGTCATGTATGTTAACATGATAACAACCGATATACTTTACTAATCGAGTCTTTTTTTTTTCTTATTAACTTCAGTACAATTACGAATAGAGCCCTACTACTTTTCACGGTTTGATTCGATGTGGCTTAAGTAATTGTAAAATGTGAATATTTACGACTTGATGGCACAGTGATACACTAAAATCAGCGCTATAGCCTATACCACAGAATAAATATTAGACCTACGGACAGAAACGTCACTTCCATTAAAACTTGTCCAAAATCTCTCTATAATAGCCTACAAAATCTTAATAATAATACTAATTGTTCGTAACGAGAAGAAATGTACCTTCTGAACACAGAAATACAGTTGAGATCGTTTTGCCCGCCGCATGATCCTCGGACAACCGCGTCATTCAACAAATGCGCTAGGGTTGCACCTATGATGATTTTACTTACTCACTTATCATAACACTATCTCCCTTGCGGGGTAGGCAGAGAGAACAGAGTGACAAAAGGCTCTATTCTTGCATACATCTCTCGCTTAATTAACATTTATAATTCTCTTCATACACTCTCCGGTTTCCCCTCGCTGGTTTCGGAGACTCTTTGACTCCAACGACAGCAGCAAAGCTGTCGTTTATAAAACTTAAAAATTTATTTTTCTCGTAAATTCTATTTGATTACTTTTTATATCATTTTAAATGTTATTTTCAAGTCGGATTATTTTTTTATACATTGTTTTTTTTTGTTAATCATATGCGTTTAGAATTTTAGCTTTGAATTTTCGGTTATTAAATTTTATTGTCGAAATACCCTAAATTGCGTTAATAATTTTATTTTAATCAAGACAACAAGCGCGAGCGCTAAGTCGCGCATGCGACAGTCTTGTGTCGGTTGTACCGTGGTCGGTACGCGAAGCGGTAGGCATTTAACTCGGGGCCTTGAACGAGTGATGTACGCCTGCCTATACCTTATTTTGTAGAACTACTTCTATAGACCAATATATTAGTACTTCTTAAAATTAGCGCTAGATGGCGTATAAGACATGAGAAACACATTAGAGTTTTTTGAAATTAGCGCTATCTATGTGATTTATTGAAAACTACTTAGTAAGACAATGAATTATTAGTTACTTATCAAATAATCAATTTAATTGTGAAAAATGAAGATTATGAGGCGTGCAGTTTTGGATTTTCCAAAGTATTTTTACTCTAATTAAGTGAAATAAATAAGTATTTATTTTATTTCATTTCATTTCATTTCCGTGTAAATATTGGTGGATCAGCTGAAGCCGAACAGATTGGAAGCCGAACGAACCAAAGCTATACCCACCTATTTCCGAATACAATTTTGATTTGTATTTTAGCACTTGACATCCTCAGCTACTTTAAAGAACAAATTATTTGTGAACTAGATTCTGCCCGCGACTTTGTCCGCATAGACTTTATTATTCCATCCATCCATCCATCCATCACTGCTGGACATAGGCCTCCCTAAAATGGGGGTCTACCATATGCTATGTGGCTGCTGGTTAACGTTGCGTTTATTAATGTGCATCCATACCTTTACAGGTAAAAATATTGATTTTTAAATAATTTTAGGATGTCTGTAATTTTAATATTGTTTTATTTATACATAAATAAGTACAAATTTAATTTGCCAGACATTAATTCGGTTGTCTACTCAATAGCCAGGCCGATTTATTGCTATAAAATTGTACGTAGGGGCTTTCGTTTTTTATAGATTTTCACACCGTATTTTTATTTAGAACATTAATCGATAGATGGCGTTAGTACAAAACAACAGGAATCTTACAAAATAAGTTATAGGTAGTAACACAAATTAATAATATAATATGAAGCTAAAAAGAAATGAATAATTATAAGTTAAAAGTAGTTAAATCTTTCATAATTATTTGTTACCCCTACCTCCCAAATTGCAATGAAAAATACTTTGGAAAATCCAAAACTGCACGCCTCATAATCTTCATTTTTCACAATAAAATTGATTATTTGATAAGTAACTCGTAATGTTTCGGTCTTAATAAGTAGTTTTCAATAAATCACATAGATAGCGCTAATTTCAAAAAGTACTAATGTGGGTTTCATGTCTTATACGCCACCTAGCGCTAATTTTAAGAAGTACTTCTATATTGGTCTACCTCTCTCTCAGTCATTTTGCAAGGCGCCATCTGGCAATTAGTAAGAACAACAATCTATGAGTTTACATATATACCTGCATAAGTGCATATATATAAACATGTAAAATTGAAAAATTTATTAAACTGTAAATAAAAAAAATTTAAGAAAACAAAAACACATCGCTAGATTCGCTAGTTTCCTTACTAAAAAAGCAATATTGTGGCTCTATATATACAACAGCAACTGAATACAATGATATCAACATTTAAAATTGCCACTAGCGACATCTAGAGCTGCATTTGTCAATATATCTTTTACTTTAAAACAGCGACATCTATCAATAGAAAATTGCAACTTTGGACAATATTATACGACTTATTTAGAAATCAATGAGTTTAACAAGAAAGCTCTAAAATATTTATCTTCCTAACTTGGTTGCCTTATAATTTTATACTTTGTTCTAAGTGAAAACTAAATATGTTTTTTTTTGTGTTTTATAACGTTGGTGTGTTATTATTTACGTGTGTTTGGTGTTTTTAATTATTGTTATGGATAAAATAGTTATTATACTTGATAAATATCATCAGTTCGTTAAGCAAAGATAAGAACTTTCTTTTAACAAAAAGCAATGTACCGGCCGGGTGAACGGCGTTCTGTTGACGATAGTAAAACCACCGGTGGCTATGCGTACGTAAAAAGGTAGTTCTCATGAAAGGCGCTGGTTTTAGTGTCGTGTCGAGTGTTGCTGAATTGGCAATGCAATGCAAATTGGCATGCACACAATATAAATTGCTTTATCACCTAACACTATTTTGAACAGTGTTCGGAACAAATTATTTGTGAATGTGGAAAAAGAGAACTTTAGTGCGAGCGGCATCGCGCTCGCAGTAGTTCTCTTTTTCCACATTACGTACTAATAATATTAACGCGAAAGTTTATATGTATGGATCTATGGGGTACGAGAGATAGCAACGTTAGAAAAACAAGAATTTTAGGAAAGCTGATTCCTTAATATATCTTTCTATGTGCTCCTCCGAACCGCATGCGGGCCATCTGCTGCTGGTAAACGTTGCGTTTACTAAGGCGCATCATACCTTTACAGGTAAAATAATGATTTTTAAATAATTTCAGGATGTCTGTAATTTTATTATTATTTTATTTATACATAAATAAGTACAAATTTACACATGACATGACATTAATTCGGTTGTTTAGGTACTCAATAGCCAGGCAGATTTGTTGCCGTAGTAGCTATACAGCGGCATTATGCCTATCGTTAGAAAGAGACAGTAGCAAAATACTAGACAGACAGGATTATTTATATATATTTATAGGTACAGGATTATTATTATTATAACATGATTTTATAAAAGATACATTGAATATATAGAGATAGAGATGATACCGATCAGCATCAAATTTTAGACTAGCGACATCTATTGAGCAGCGCTCGAGTTATATCCATACCATTAAGGACATTTATATATTATTTAAAAATATATCCAAATGTAAATACATATATGCGTCCGGCAATGCAACTATAGTAGACCTTTAGAGGCATTATTATTGCACGCCTCATAATCGAAGCGTGAGGTGTGTTCTACTCCCGGTTTACACGCCACAACTGATTTTTCAAACTTAAAATGTCACTATTTATCATGGTTTTGTAAAATAATATCTACACACACATATAAAGAACAGACACCATTTTTAACACTCATGATATTTTTGATGCCATTTTTGTTATTTAAACTAGTTAAAAAACTGTTTGAAAAAAATCTGGCTTGGACGTCTGTGAGTTGTAGGTAATGTATGTTGACACGATAACGACCAAAATACTTTACTAATCGAGTCTTTTTTTTTTTCGTTTACGAATTATTATGACTAGGAATAGAGCCCTATTACTTTTCACGTTCTGATTCGATGTGGTTTAATTGGTATTAAATAAACAAAAAAATACTGAATATTTACGGCATTTACGCTCGACGCGACACTAAAACCAGCGCCTTTCATGAGAACTACTAAAATAGTGTTAGGTGATGAAGCAATTTATATTGTGTGCATTGATATATAAAAAGAGATTTTATAAATTAATGATTGTGTGCCATAAAGGAATCGAATTATGATTATGATAAATTTGTCTTTAACACAAGGAGTATTAAACACAAAGCGAAAAATGTGAAAATCGAAAATAACAGTCACGAGCAGGATTTGAACCTGCATCTCCTGGATACCGTCCAGATGCTTTGCCAATTCAGTAAAATTTCTAAATGTTAAAGCAGGAGTACTAGTGTAATCCTGGGGCATTTATTGTTCCTGTTATATGTCAATGACCTACCGAGCATGACAAGCCGAAGTTGTGTACTTTTTGCAGATATCTATTATTATACCAGAATCAGACAAAGTAAGGCATAATGAAGAAGTAAAGAAAACTTTAGGTAATGTAATTAATTGGCTAACAGAAAATAATCTTGATATAAATTTAAATAAAACTAAATTTCTACAGTTTTCTTATTATAAGTAAATACCACAAAAAATTAACATTCATTATGATAACATAGAAATTAATAAAGTATGTAATATCAAATTCTTAGGACTAACCTTGGATTATAATTGCAACTGGGGAGCACATATCAATACTATTTGCAGTAAGCTAAATAGATTCGTGTATGCTATAAAACAATTACGTCATAAAGCTAGTGAAGAGACCGCACTTGTTGCATATCGTGGCTATGCAGGCTCGGTTTTGAGATATGGTATACTTCTATGGGGAAACAAGGACAATAATTGGGGCATCCCCACTAACAAGCTGTGCACTCATTTTTAAGAGATTTAAGGTTTTGACGTTGGTATCTATTTATATACTGGAAATTGGTATATTTGTAAAAAATAATGCACATTTTTTCCCCAAAATCAGTGAAGGTAGTAAATTCATGAAAAGAGATCCTACTAAGTTGAAGCATGGGCTGTGCAAAAGTACTCTTCACCTCAGGAGCTGTCTATACAAATTTACAACCATATTCCTCAACATTTAAGAGAAATGCCAACAAACCAATTTAAATTTAATATGAAGTTGGTTGAAAAGTGCTTTTATACATTACAAGATTTTTTGGTTTGTAAAACATGATTTTTTTAATTAACTGTTTAAGTTTATATAACATATTATGTTCTAATTGTTATTTAAATATTCGCATGCCTACTATAGGCGAATATGTCGGGCTGTCAATTTATTGCAATAACTTTTTTGTACCATATTATCAGCGTATAAATATCTTATCTTATCTAATTAAAATTTCTACTCGAAGATATATTATTTATTTAACATAAAATCCTTGTACATAATCTATTTATCTAATACTTAGACTAATATGTACTAGTTTATTAAGGTAAATAACTAGCGTTATATTCTAGATTCCCAATATAGCGCCACTGAGGTAATGCCACACAGTTCCAGCGACGGCACACGGCGGGCTTATTTAGTGGGTGAGGGCCCCACAATACCCTGTTTGTTGCCTCGAACAACGGGGTGTGCGATTAGGCACATTCTTTACCGCCATAACAAAAAAAGAGAAAAGAAATTAAATCTTTTTTACTAACATCAACTGTAATATTTATTGATATTATTATTATACTAGTGAAAGAATAATTCCCTAAATAGGTACCTAGGAATTAATTACAACAATTTTACAGAAAACGAGTTTAATCTATCCGCCACTAGATGTCACTAATACTGAATTTAATATAAATGAAACGCGAGTTTATGAAAATTATATGAAAGACATAAGTAGGTATTTTATGTTAGAATCATGTCTAATCGGCTTCTGTAAGAAGAAGGGCCGACATACCTGGGGTTCGGATGGACAAAATTGATTATAGTCTTAGCTAAAAGATAGTAAACTATGGTTCATTGGTCAAAACGTCGTCCGCTCTAGCGTGGCTGATGGGGGAGAGACTCTTTAAAGTGCTATCCAAGAATTCCACAGAAGTTGTGAAGATATGCGAATAGCTGTACAGGTACCAGGCAAAGAGCACAAAGCAGACCAACTTCAATATCCTGTCTACGAAGTAACGGCTGAAAAAAATAAATTAATTACAACATGTATGGATTTTAATTGTAAAATTAAACTTACTATACTAGATTAATGTATGTAAATGCATCCGATAGGCGGCGTGGGTCGTAAAGACAGATTTGGAAATTGGAAATGACCATTGGTCAGTGCGATAGCTTAGTTGGTAGAGCATTTCCCCGGATTGGAAGGGACGCAGGTTCGATTCCCGCTCGCACTAAAGTTCTCTTTTTCCACATTTCACAAATAATTTGTTATTTAATTACAAGCAGTTAGCCACCATTCTGTCTGCGTTTTTTTATACTGTGGCAAATAAACATACAGTCCACCCGATGGCAAGCGGTTACCGTAGCCTATAGACGCTAGCGACACCAGAGGCATCACTCGGGCTTCCTCAATTCAAAAGGAAAAGGATAGGAAGTGGAGAAGAATGATAATAAGAAGAAGAGTATAATGAGGGTTTTTAGGCCTCTGGGCCTCTCACTTACGAAAAACAAGTGTAGGAGTGCCTACCGTAGTTTCACGTTGATCTTCTGTGAGAGGGTGGTACATCCCCGATCGAGCCGGCCCATTCATGCCGGGATAAGCAAGGCTCTACCACTGGCAGAAGGCATCACGCCTGTATTCCCCGAAGGGGTAGGCAGAGGTGTATTACACACACACCAGCTATGTTTAAGTCCCACGTAATAGGGGGCGAGCCTATTGCCGTCTACTGGGCACATTTCCAAACTCCGGGCTGCTACTGTTAATTTTTTTACAAAAAGCTCAATAACACTGCCCAACCCAGGGATCGAAACCGACACCTTATGATCAGCAGTCGCTCACACTACCGTTGCACCACCGAGGCTGTTTAACTGCTAACTTCAATTAGTTGCCTCGTACGATACTCATGGGAAAGAATGGGGTGGGGATGCATTCCTAGTCGGCCACCACCCATGGTATTGTCAGCAGTCTTGTAATACTCACATTTTATGTAATCTTCTGGCCCTCGGCAAGGTGGAAGGGTCCTCCTTACACACGTACTTCCTGATCCCCAATATATGGTCCTTCAGATACGCAGCAGGGTTTACCGTAGAAAGATCCGTGAAGAATATTTCGTTGTCCTCTTCTGAGACGCGGTCTCGGAGACCTTGAAAATGATTTCATATTATTTTCATCTGTATTGTTGCATTTGACATGCTCAGATACTTTAGAACAAATTATCTCAGAAAAATGTTTAAAGAGAATTTTACTGCGATCGGGATTCGAACCTGCGTCCCTTCCAATCCGGGGAAGGGCTCTAGACTTATAAGTCATCGCAGTGTCCGACGGCCATACCCAATAACACACCATACAATACACAAATGTGGGAGTACCTTTTCTTTTGTTATGGTGAGAAAAATGTACCTAACCGCACACCCCGTCGTTCGGGGCAACGAACAGGGTAGTGTAAGGCCCTCACCCACTAAATACACCCGCCGTGTGCCGTCTCTCCGCCTGTATTGGTGGACCACTGGAACTGTGTGACATTGCTTCAGTGGCCAAAATGTAAGAGTACCGTTATTATACTTCTACCGCTGCTTTACGACGATCTTCTGTGAAAGGGGGGTACTTCTGCTGTTGGCTCATTACTGGTGGAATAAATAAGTCTGCTACTTTTTTTCTGGCTGAGTTAAGATTCAAATTCTGCTTACGTAATTCTTGAACAGCCCCTATAGGAAGGTAAAAAAGCATACCCATGTAGTTTGTATTCTTGAAATGCCATTGTTTTGTAGTGTAGTACTGGATGACTCTCAAGCCATTTTGGATACGTTTTTGCAGTTTAATCATACTGAAAACAAACAGCTTTGAAAATATCGTTACACTTTAAATTATAATATAAATATGCCGAGAGAGAAATATTGTAAACAGCAGGTACGTCAAGACAAATAAGCGCACGTGCAAGCTAGCTAGCCGCCCGACCACTTGACTTATTTTGTTATCGCCTGAGGCTGCTTCGGTGGTGCAGCGGTAGTGTGAGCGACTGCTGATCATGAGGTCTCAGGTTCGATCCCCGGGTCGGGCAATTTTATTGAGCTTTTTCATAAAGAAAAATTCTTACTAGCAACCCGGAGTTTGGAAATGTGCCCGGTAGACGTCAATAGGCTCGCCCCCTATTACTTGGGACTTAAACATAGCTGGCGAATCGTGGGTGTGTAATACACCTCTGCCTATCCCTTCGGGGAATACAGGTGTGATGATATGTTATGTTTATGTATTTAACAAAAAAAATTTCTTTCTCTGTACTCCCTGATCGAGCCGGTCCGTTCATACTGAGTAAGCAAGACTACGGTAACCACCATCAATAACAAAATAACTCCAAAATCTTACAAAGTCTTCTGCCCCAGCAGGAACAGCAGCGCATCCACGAGATATGCTGGTATAGTTTGCGTGAAGAACATATCTATCTGATTAGTAAGCCAGTAAGATTTTATGGAGCCTCCAGGATACCAAAGAGCTACCGTGAAAGGATTCTCGTTCACGAATTTTTCACCTGAAAGAGTTATATTTTTTTATTTATTTAACTACTAGCCTTTGTCTGTAAGTTTTTTTCTGTATGGACGCCAAGATATTGGATCAGAAAGTATATTCTATGTTTCGTTTAGATGTACCCTGGAACTGCGCTGTATACATACATAACATATTTGAGAAAAAATACTATAGGTATAAGATTATTTAGATAGGAGCATAAAACAATTTCTTGTAGAATTATTGTCCATTTCCAAACAAATTTATCTGTTTGTTTGTTCACACATCACGCAAAAACTACTGTACAGATTTTGATGAACCTTTTTATGTTTGATAGCTGTTCATTAGACTTTAAAACTGGTATAGGTTTTATCCCGCCAATATATCGGAAGCTTGAGATATAAACTAAAAACCAGCAACAAAGCCGCAGGCAAAAGCTTTTGTTAAAAAAAAAATAACATCTGCGTTTATACAGGTCATAATTTACCTGTAGGTATACCTAACTTCATTGCGATTTGTTTAGTCATATGTCTATATGCCGAAATGAGGTATCCCGTGGGAATTATTATATTTTTCGGACCATAATGTATCATATTAATTTATGTTAATCCTGTGCACCCCACCATTATAATATAATATTGTATATATATATTATGTATCTACCACAATTCATCCAAATCAGTGCATTTGTTTAGGCGTTTATTCATTAGCTCAATAGTGCGGCTCCGGATTCTGATTGAAGCGGCAATATGCAGAAAATGACAATAGACAGGCTATTGAACTGACAATAGACAGGCTATTGAAGTGACAATAGACAAGCTATTGAAGTGAAAATAGACAGGCTATTGAAGTGACAATAGACAGGCTATTGAAGTAACAATAAAGAGGCTATTGAAGTGACAATAGACAGGCTATTGAAGTGACAATAGAGAGGCTATTGAACTGACAATAGTCAGGCTATCTCTCTCTAGATCTATCTCAGTCTAGCTCTGTTTCAATCAATTCATTTAGTTAATACTTACCGTACTTTATCCATCCATCCATCCATCAGCCTTTCGAAGTCCACTGCTGGACATAGGCCTCCCCAAGAGAACGCCACAACATGTATTTCGCTCATATGGGGGATAGTGCCGTAATCGCCACGCTTGGCGATACCATTAACGACGACAACGATTACAATTACCATTGTGATTTACCGTACTTTATAATTACTTTATAATTTACTGAATACTTACCGTATTGAATGATTTCAGCCCATGTTAACTTGATGATACCTGATAACGTCAGATTATAAAACTGGGTCTCTTTTGGTCTGTGAAAAAAGAAGATGGAAGAAGGCTGTCATAAATTATGTAACGCTAAATTCTTCTTTGTTTGCAAATATCACTTAACTTGTATATTATTATGATTTAATCGTATAAAAAACATATTTTTTTATACGAAAGACGTAATTAAACCTTTTTTCTATAAGCTAACAATAATTAGAATAAAACAGTCGGCCATTTACCAGAAAAAATATTGTGAATTAGAAAATGATAGTCAGGATAACTGGATTTGAACCTGCATCAATTAAATAGCTGAAGCTAGCTAACCCTAATCATCAAAATAATGACAAACTTAGCTTAAAATAGAGATTATCTCTCTTTATGAAGAGAATTACGAATGTGTGAAGCAGACGAATGGCAGACGAGCTACGGCCCACCCGATGGCAAATGGCAACCGTCGCTCATGGACTCAACCATACCTAGAGTATTGTCAAGCCGCTGCTCACCATTTTATCTCACATATATTAAATGAAAGAATCAACGGCCATCACCTGCTACAACCAAAACACACCGATGTGCTTCATGGCTGGTCAGACAGGAGATGATGGTACAAACCCGTTCGGGCCCGATATCAAGTGAGTTCTCCTACTTGGTATCCAGCCCTACCACCAGTTAGCTGACGAAAAAATACACTTACTTATCGAATGCAGTTGCATATGCAATAAGTATGCATGCATTAGCCACCACATCCACAGGAATCGCATCAGCATCATAGGACGGCTCGCAGTGCATCGTTCGAATTACACCTAGAAAATAAAGCATGGTTATTAATCTCTTTAGTAGTCTCAGAAGGCTTCTGGACGGTATCCAGGAGATGCAGGTCCAAATCCTGCTCGTGACTGTTATTTTCAATTTCTCATTTTCACTTTAGGATTTTTGAAAAGTACTTTTAGGAATGCATGTAAATGCATTCCGATTGATGGTGTCGTAAAGACAAATGTGATGAGGAGATTGGGATGGCCGAAAGGTAAGTGCGGTAGCTCAGTGGCTTAGAACACTTACCCGGATTGGAAAGCACGTAGGTTCGATTCTCGCTCACACTAAAGTTCTCTTTTTCCTCATTCACAAATAATTTGTACTTTAAAAGTAGCTGAGCATGTCAAGTGCTAAAAAATATTGATCAAAAAAGGTTTTAATGTATTTTGTTAACTACGGGGGTGGCATACGGGTCACCTGATGGTAAGCGGTTACCGTAGGCTATAGACTATGACTGCATCGGTGAGCGTTAGCAGACTTCACAAGCCGTCAAATTTCTAAGCATGCATTAAACACAAAGTGAAAAATGTGAAGTCGAAAATAACAGTCAGGAGCAGGATTTGAACCTGCATCTTCTGGATACCGTCCAGATGCTTTACCAATTCAGCCATCCTGACAATTGCTCCAGACTGCTAATTTCGATAACACATCATACTTAACGTCTTTGGGTGACGCCTGCGCCATCTGTCGGACGTATTTTCATACATTATACCGTCCAGGTAAACTTAATTTTACAATTAAGATTTTACCTAATAATGACGCAAACCCTTTAAATATTTAGATATTTTTATATATATTTTTAGCATTTGACATGCTTAGCACTATACATTAAACACAAAGTGAAAAATGTGAAGTCGAAAATAACAGTCAGGAGCAGGATTTGAACCTGCATCTTCTGGCTGAATTGGTAAAGCATCTGGACGGTATCCAGAAGATGCAGGTTCAAATCCTGCTCCTGACTGTTATTTTCGACTTCACATTTTTCACTTTGTGTTTAATGTATAGTGCTAAGCATGTCAAATGCTAAACATATATATAAAAATATCTAAATATTCTAAGCATGCAGTTTTCCCCACAATGTTGTTGTCTTGATCGGGCAGTGATTTTCACACAATTTCGAAAAATTCAGAAGTGGGAGCTTGAACTGCGGATCAATCTCGATACCTTGGTTTCGCCACTGAGCTATCACTGCCAATCCAAAAAAGTTTGTCCTGGGAATCTAACCCACAACAATCAGTAAGGCAGGTAGATACTACCCATCTGTAAGTCCTTACCTTTTCCACTTCCGATAACAAGGCCAGTTGGTCCGTTGATGTTGTCCACCCATCCAGGCATAGGCTCGTGAAGTGATGCTATTACTGAAACAAACAAAATGGAAGATGTGAAATAGAAAGTGTATGGGCAGGATTTGAACCTGTTTCTCAACGGCAGGCCATGCCATAATCCCTTGATTAAAAAATAATAAAATAAAATAAACATATCGCCTGTATTCCCCGAAGGGGTTAGCAGAGGTGTATTACACACCGACGGTTCGCCAACTGTGTTTAAGTCCCGCGTAATAGGGGGCGAGCCTATTGCCGTCTACCGGGCTACCGGGCACATTTCCAAACTCCGGGCTGCTACTGAAAATTTTTCTGTTTACGATAAAGCTCAATAATACTGCCCGACCCGGGGATCGAACCCGAGACCTCATGATCAGCAGTCGTTCGCACTACCGCTGCACCACAGAGGCAGTTAAAAAACAATAATATATATAACTCTTTGGTTATATCTCAGGTTCCCGATATAGTAGCGGGATAAAATGTATACCAGTTGTTAAGTTTAATCAAGTGCTAACGAGTATTAGAAGTTGCATCAAAATCAATTCCGTAGTTTTTGCATGATGCATAAACGAATAAACAAACAAACATATAAACAGACAAAAAATAAAAAATAAATTGTCTTGTATTCTGACACGCCTATATTTTTATTTTGGCGTTCGGGGCAACGAACAGGGAAGTGTGGGGCCCTCGCCCACTAAAGAAACCTGCCGTGTGCCGTCTCTCCGCCTTCATTAGCAGGCCACCGGAACGCCTATATGGCCTAATATAGTAATGTTTTCTTAAATATCTTAAATGTCACAGACACAGCTCTGTTACAGCTTTATCATTCTAAGTTACAGCGCCTATATTGGCGGACAATTGGAACAGGAAGACATTACTTCAGTCGTTTAACACCGATCTCCTATGAGAGAGTGGTACTAAATCTCTCATCTATGTACCTACCAAATTTATTCCAAATCAGTCGTTGAGAAGTGATTAATAGACAATTATCCAAACATCTTTATTTATTTTTTTGATGTGACATCGTCTAATAAATCGATGCACGCCGGCTGCACGCACGAAAAAGGATGACTCATTGTCCCGTTACGCTCATTTTCCCGTTATACGCTTGCGCCGCATCCAATTTTATTCATAAAAGTATGCAATAATTTCATCAATGTTTTGGTATGACGTTGTCACGTTAAACTATCGTCCGTAAACCGACTTTACAGACAACCATTTGTTTTTATACCTAATGGGTGGCAACAAGCATACACCTGATGGTAAGCGGTTTCCGTAGCCTATAGACGCTAGCAATACCAGAGGCATTACTTGCAACGTCGTCATCTCCAAAGGAAGGGATAGGAGGCGCATAGGAAAGATAATAAGGCGAGGATCCATCCATCCATCCATCAGCCTTTTAACGTCCACTGCTGGACATAGGCCTCCCCAAGAATGGGGGATAGTGCCGTAATCGCCACGCTTGGCAGGCGGGTTGGCGATCGCAGTGCTCGACGGAGTGCTGCTGCCCACTCCCGCGGTATTCCCTTAGTCGGCTCTTACGACTCCCATGGGTGAAGAGGGGTGGGACAATTCTAAAGCTGGCCCCACACGGCTAGCCGGCCCCACACGGCTCAAGCGGACTCTCAAGGAGAGGATAGGGAGTGGGTTATACCTTCGGCGCTCTCACTCACCATACAAAACACAACGGTAGAAGTACCTACCGTTGTTAAACGCTGATCTTTTTTAAGAGGGTAGTACTTCCCGGATCGATCCGGCACATTCATGACGGGATAAGCAAGGCTCAACCACTAGAAGAAATAAACTGAGCCATCACGGGACGTCTCGCAGATGTGAAAACATCAATTTTCTCTTTTTATATATTGTTCGAGTCTTTTATAATTCTTGGTAAGAGCCCTCTTGTTATCTATAGTCGAATTAAAATTATTATTGGTTTATTGATTGACATTATACTTTCCTAGTTAGATGCTTTTGTCAACAGAACGGTGTTTAACAGCCGGTTTTACCCTCCCTTTGCATTAGGGTGACTTACCAATCGAAGGTCTCGCTATAGCTATAGGAAACTTGTCTCCATATTCAGCGACCAGGTCTTCCGTGATCGCCTTGGTGTAGGAGTAGGTATTAGGTTCAGATGATATAAGCCTGGAAAATGGTGGACGAACTGATTATGTCAGCAGAATCTAGTATTAGTCTAGTCAACAAGTGCCTAAAAATATGGTTGAGGTGTCATTCGATTGGGAATCGCAAATAGAAAGTTTTTGAAAAAAATCAAGATGGGTTTGCAATTTTTTTTTTTTATTGCGTGTAGTGGCAAATGGTAAATGGTAACCGTCGCCCATGGACTTGACTATACCGAGAATATTGTCAAGCCACTGCTCACCAATTCATTTCACAGATATGAAATGAAATATAAACGGCTATCTCCTGCTACAGCCAAAACGCAACGATGTGCTTCATGGCCGGTCACACGGGAGATGGTACTACCAACCCGCTCGGGCCCGATACCAAGTGAGTACTGTCACTTGGTACCCAGCCCTACCACCAGTCATGAAATGGATGATAATTGCTTACTTCCCTTAGTCGCCTCATACGACACCCGCGGGAAAGAATGGCGTGGTGACACTTGTATTCTTAGTCCGTCACCACACGGACAAAATAAAATTACAAAGTTATAAACAATTTACCAAAAAAAAAGGGGTTTGGTTCTTTGCTTATATCTCAAAAACTATTTGAGATATTTCAAATCTATAAAAAGACTCAAAAAGAGAAGGAAATTTCCGTCAAATGAAGCTTTTCAATAACCTTTGTAATTTTTGTGAGAGCATCTTGAATTTTTTCAAAAACTTTCTACATGCGATTCCGAATTAAATGATACCTCAACCATATTTTTAGGAGACAGCGAAATAATTTTGACTTGAAAGGCACTTGTTGACTAGACTATACTCGTATAGATTAGGTACGTTATGCGTTATGCTAAACAAAAAAGTAACATTATTTTTATGTTTATATAATTACATCCGATAGGAGGTGTGGGCCTTCAAGACGACATAAACAAATTTGAACGGAGATTAGGAGTCACTGTCAGTGACTGTGATGGCTTATCGATCCAGAGCACTCCTCCGAATTGGATGGGACGCAGGTTCGCATCCTCCAGCAGTAAACCTCTCATTTCCACTTTCACAAATAATTTATCGATTTCCAATAAAATTTAAACAGATAGCTAACATTTAGCAAGTTTTTATTTATAATCAATGACGTAAGTAATCATCGTTGTTATCAACGGATGTTTGACAAAAAACCCGATCACCCTGTCGTAATTATACTTCCTCTGCACCTCTTATACCCTTCTCTCTCCAAGAGCTGGCGACACGTGAGAGGTGCTTCTGGTGCTGTTAGCGTCTAGAGGCTACGGTAACCACTTACCATTAAGTGGGCCGTATGCTTGTATGCCACCAATGTAGTATGAAAAAAAACACGGAAGTAGCAAGACCGCTTGGATCCTAAAACAAATCTTCTATTTGATATCTTACCAGTAATGGAATGGGTGATAATTGCTACTCGTATGATACCTGCGATAAACTACAGGATTTTTCTTTGGCTTTTATTTGTCTTTTTACCATCAAGTGCGGGCCTCGTGGCGTGGTCGGTAGTGTAACCGACTTCCGTGCACGAGGTCGTGGGTTCGATTCCCACTCAGGACAATTATTTGTGTGATGAACACAGATAATTGTACTGCGTCTGGGTGTTTTCTATCTATGATATGTATGTATTTACAAAAAAAAAAAGTAGTATATGTATTATATCCGAAATCTGGTACCCATAGCACAAGCGTTAAGCTTAGTTTGGGACCAGAGGACGTTGTGTGAAAATGTCCGTGAATATTTATTTATTTAAGTGACCCGAGGAACGGCAGGTCTTATCACTTCAGATAGTTATTGTAAGATAAAAATAACTTACTTAGGTTCCAAATGATCAAGAGTCTCATCGTCCATCCAGGATACCATGTCAATAATCTTCCTCGGATTATGAACAGCTGGATACAACTTCTCCTCCAAAACATCCAGGTCACACCTGCAGTAAGCTGTTGATAGGTGGACGAATACCTGGATAGATCATGACGGTTTATTAAACACTATCATTTCCGAGGAAAATTTCACTGGATTGAAAAAAACAGACGGGCCCCGTGGCGTAGTCGGTAATGTAACCGACTTCCGTGCACGAGGTCGTGGGTTCGATTCCCAGTCAGAACAATTATTTGTGTGATGAACACAGATATTTGTACTGCGTCTGGGTGTTTTCTATATATGATATGTATGCATTTACAAAAAAAAAGTAATATATTTATGTACAAGCGCACAAGTGTTAAGCTCAGTTTGGGACCAGAGGACTTTGTGTGAAATGTGCGTAAATATTAATTTATTATTTATTTTAGATTATTAATTTCTTTCTTTTGTCGTTACCTACCTCCAGTTTCTCCATGGATTCTGCAAGAGTCAAAAGTCTCAAAGTCCCTGTCGTATTCATATTTACGGCGGATTTTAGCTTCTGGTCAAACCTGAAATTTTATTTTGAAAAACTAATTAAAAAAATCTGTAAAACGGTTGACCCTCTTTAGGGTTAAGGCCATCCCTGCAACTTCCCGCTAATTTGATACTTACTTAACTTAACTAACTAACTTATCATCACGCCATTTCCCTTGCAGGGTAGGCAGAGAGAACAGAGTGCCAAGAGGCTCTATTCTTGCATACATCTCTTGCTTCCTCAACATTCATAACTCTCTTCAAACACGCTCACCGGTTTCGGAGACTCCTGAATCCACCTTCCTTCAATACATGACCAATTTGGTCTAGGTAGGTAAGTCTCGATCTCCCCCTGTACCTACATCCTTCCACTTTCGCATTGTATATCTTCTTAGCCAGTCGCTCGTCCGGTATTCTTTCCACATGTCCAAACCATCGGAGCATTACCTTTTGCATCTTTACACCAATTCTCTCTTTCATACCTACTCGCTCTCTTACGTCATTGTTACGAATGCGGTCTGTCACTCCACAGATTCTCCGCAGAGATCGCATTTCGACCGCATTGATTTTGCTCTCATGCTCCTTTTTACATACCCAACTCTCGCTTCTATATAATAACGTTGGGACAAGCACTGCATTGTGTATTGCGATACGTGCCTTCTGGCTGAGGTGGTGGCTGCCGAGAAGTTGTCCCAATGCTCCGTTCACTCTATTTCCCGCATTTACTCTTCTTTCTACATCAGTGGTGTACCTTTCATCCCGACTGAATCCACATCCAAAATATACAAATGCATCCACTTGTTCTAGCACACCATTTCCTATTGCTACTCTAACATCTGTTCTGGCTTCTTCTCTTTCAAAAACCATTACTTTGGTTTTGCTCACATTCACACGTAGGCCCCTTTTCTTACAATCTTCTGCCATTGCGTCAACTAGGGTTTCCAGGTCAGTCGCAGACTGCACTAATAGGACCACATCGTCTGCATATAGCAGCGAGTTAACCACTGAGTCGCCCATCTGAACTCCCACATTCATTTCATTCAACCTTTTTTAGACATTTATCCAGATATATGATAAACAGTCTGGCTGATAGAACGCAGCCCTGTTTAACGCCGATATTGACGTCAAACTAGGGTGACATTCCATCATCCAGCCGCAAACAAGCTCTGCAGTCCATGTAGTTGGACTGCACCGCTTGTAGCAGTCTACCGCTAATACCATACTCCGGTAAAATGTCCCAAAGTTCCTTTCATACAACACTGTCAAATGCTTTCTCCAAATCCACAAAAGTGCAGAAAACCCTCTGGCCTACAGCCAGATGCTTCTCTACAATGTTGCGCAGAGAAAACACTTGATCCATGCATCCTCGTCCACACCTGAAACCTCCTTGTGCCTCACACAAAAATTCATTAGACACCATCCTCATTCTGCTTTCAACAATCTTACCATACACTTTGGCTGCCAAACTAGTCAAGCTTATGGCTCTGTAGTTTGCACAGTCATAACGCGAACCCTTGTTTTTAAACAAGGGCACGATGACTGCGCTTCTCCAGTTCTTGGGAACCATTCCTGAGCTCCAACATAAATTGAGAAACATCAGGAAGGATTCCCAGACACATGAGCCTCCAAGCTTGATCATCTCAGCAGACACCATATCAATACCCGCTGCCTAACCATTTTTCAAACTTCTAATCACCCATTCAACTTCATCCATACTAATGTCATCAGAGCCGGTACCGAATGCTGATCTGTTAGATCACATGTGGCACCAGCATCATCCTAAACATCCGCATACATATCTCCAAAATATTCACTCCATCGGCTTAACACATCTTGTGTTTGCGACCAACCTTTAGACCTTATTTTATTCATTCTGAAAGCTGACCAACCACTCCGAAATTTCTTCACCTGCCTCCAGAAAAGTTTGGTGTTGCTCTCGAAGTTTTTGGTCAGCCTTTCTTCTGCAATCATATTTGCTCTATCACGCTTCTCTTTCACTAAGGTTTTGGTGTTTTAGGGTGTAAAGTTCCTCATCCCCCATTGAAAAGGGAGGATCCTCCGACCAGACGGGTATTATGTCTGGTGGGCCAACTGCCCGACTATTGTGGTCGGGTTCTTGTATATATGTACATCGCTCGGATAACATTTCATATCGCGATGTAGGATACGTCAGTTATTAGTTCGTATGTGGCGAGATAGATGTCGCTACAGTATCATTCTTACGTTGCCGGTATATTTCTTTCTTCTGTTCTTTCATACTTGCACTCAGGTTCAAAGAAGATACATAGTCCAGCCACGCTTTCTTCTTTTGGTCTACGGAAGCTGCTACTTCCGTATCCCACCATGCATCACCTTTCACTTTCCTATGCTTCTTTGAGCATCCACATACTTCTTTCGCTGTATCTACCATACTATTTTTCAATACTCTCCAGCATACTTCTATGTCAGATCCCGGCTGACTTGCCATTGTCAGCCGTTCACGGACACCCTCTGCATACTTTGCTCTTACACTCTCTTCTTGCAACTTTTCAATCTTTATTCTTTCAAGCCCTCCGAAGTGGACACGCTCTCGCCAGTGTCTCCACTTTCTGAACAGACCACTAAATCTCGCAATAACGAGATAGTGGTCCGTGTCGACAGTGGGACCCCTGTAGGCTCTTGTATCCAGAATTTTACTTCGGAGGCGACTGTCTACCAGAATTAAATCTATCATACTTATCTGTTGATTTCTTCTCCATGTATATATAGGGATGTCCTTATGTTGAATAAATGTGTTTAACACAATAAGGTTTCTCTCCATACATACAATGCAATGAGCCTACCTGCATCATTCACTCTCTTATCACCAAATGAACCAAGCACGTCCTCGAAGTCTGGACGTTTGGTGCCAACCCATCCATTCAAGTCTCCGCATACGATCAGGCGTTCACTAGCTTCTGCCAAATCCAGAACTTCCCTAACATTATCCCAGAAATTCTCTAGATCCGATGCCACCGAAGAGCCTACGGGAGCATAAGCTGCGACCATGAAGACCCTGGTAACACCTAGTTTTATTCGGACCCATAGAAGTCTGGGATCAAACATTCCGTAGTCTTTCACACCTGAGGCCAAGCGAGCGGACAGCAACACCTCCACTCCCATGCCGGCCCGATCGCTCTGCGGTACACCAGACCACAGAGCTAACCCGCCACCAGGAAGATCACAGGCGTCGCTACCCTTTCGCTTGGTCTCTGTTACACAGAGCACATCAAGCTGTCTGTCCGACATGACAGTTACAAGCTCGTGTAACTTATCTTCCAGACCCCCTCGTACATTCCACGTGCCTACTCGACACTCTGCTCCCCTCGACTCGCCAAACTGGGCAAGGCGTGATGGTTGGCGGCCCCCATCGCCGCATCTGCCGTTGTTCGTACCGACGGGGGCGTGTCGGTACGCGTCGCCTCTGGGGCACGCCCTAACCCGCACTGCGGTACGCATTCGAGCCGGATGACATTTAAGCGCTCAAAATTGCATTTATTACGTTTTTAAGCTCTTCGAGCTTAAAAACGGCTTATGAGCTCTTCGAGATCAAAAGTATAATTTTCGTGTCATTTTGAGCTGTCGCAATAACTTTTGAATGAATGAACCGATTTTTTCATTAAACGCAGCTTTTTGAAATCTTTAAAGAACCTTAAAGCTCGAACTGGTCAGACTGAAAATTTCATAGAAATGCTGAAAAAATATTTTTTATTTTTTTTCGACAACGATATCTCACGAACGAATTAACCGATTTTGACCGGACTGACGACGATCGACGTGGTTTTTTGATGTTAAGAGCTGATTAGTTTTCGGAATCGATCGGTGAACCGTTTAAAAGTTTAGTTATTAAAAAAAACACATGGTTTAGTTATTAAAAAAAAACACATTTGAAAACAAATTATTTGTGAATAAAGAAAAAGAGATTTTTAGTAGGAGCGGGAATCGAACCCGCATCTTTTCCAATCCGGGGAAGTGCTCTTAGCCACTAAGCTATCCTACTGATCTTTCTATCATCCCAATTTCTTAATCACATTTGTCTTACGACCAACGCCATCTATCGGCAAGCATTACATGCATCCAATATAGTTAGTTTAATTTTGCAATTAAAATTCATACTATTTGATGGCGTACCACTCCAGCATCTGAACCGTTTTCTTTTAACGTAAAATTACGTATTGTTTTGTCTAAATAAGGGACTGTGAGAAAGCCTTAAGTGCAAATTATTATCTACACAATATTGAGTCTAGTTAAGTAATTATTTTTGGCCAACATACCTTACGCAAGCAGCACTATGGAATATAATATTACAACTCTTCTGTAATATCTTCTTATCTTCTTCTGAAATACCAAGGTTTTCCGCTGTTATATCACCGTTGATTATTTTCAGCTTCGTGAAACTCTCTGGGTTCTTAGTGCGAATCAGTTCGAACACCTGAAAAAATAAATAATAGACACAATTTCTTGGCTGTAGGAAATTACATATTACTTTTGGCCTTAAATAAATATAGTTTATTGAATGTCTTCTCTCCTCTCCGCGCTCCGCCGATCCTCATTATTGAAAGAAGGCTTACTTTTTGCGTAATATCTATGTATGTATAATTGAGGCATATTGTGACGAGGGATGTAACATACCTAATATAGGCATCTCAATTGCTTTATCCCAAAGATTGTTGTGGTCTGGTCAACTTACGATCTATTCGGTTATAGCTGATCCACCAATAGGTATTTACACGGAGCTACTGCCTATCCAACCTCCACGGCTAAGGAGACAACTGGCGATGAACAAGACCGGAGGGCTGACTATAACAATTACTTACTGTCTGATTACAAAGATCTCGGAGCCTCTCCTCACAACTGGCTCCTTTCTTCTGCCGCATTAGAAGATATATTGTGTCAACATCTGGACAACTTCGAAGAAGCTTCTCGATCAAAGCCTGGAAGCATTGAAATTTCTACATATAAGTACACTGGCAATAGTTATTTGGGTTGGAAGTGAGTTCCGTGTGGTGACGACTAAGAATACAAGTGTCACTAGCCCATCCTTCCCCGCGGGTGTCGTATAAGGCGATTAAGGGAAGTAAGCAATTATTACCCAGGACTTAGTATGGGCAGTGGTTACTTTTTACCATCAGGTAAACCTTGGCTAGTCTGCCACTTCAGTGGTGGCTAGTCTGCTACCTGTAGCTTTAATTAAAGAGGCCACATGGCAACGATTTGACTGAAGTATTTCTTTCTAAAGTTTATGAGCGCTGGATATTAACATCAGGCAGTCAATTGCTATCTTAGGTGATGAATGTCACATAACTACAGGGTGAGCAGGCTGAAGTGGCTGGTGGAACGGGACTGCTCCTTGTAGTACTTTCTGGGGAGACCTATCTCTGACAGAAGATAGTGAAAAGCTGATGGATAGATGGTTATTCCCATCCTCATAGTTCCAGATTTCTACGAAACAACCCAAGATCTAGTTTTGCAAGACCTGGATTGAACTCCGAGCCTTACCTTGATTTTCTTTTATAACGATTTTTTCCAAGTACTGTTAAGTGTTAGCACAGTATAGGCCATGGTGTCGACTAGGCTAGCAGACTTCACATCCATCCATCCATCCATTAAACTTAACGTCCACTGCTGGACATAGGCCTCCCCAAGAGAACGCCACAACGAGCGGTCCCGCCATGGGGGATAATGCCGTAATCGCCACGCTTGGCAGGCGGGTTGGTGATCGTAGTGGATGTTGTTAATACTCGAGGGAGTGCTGCTGCCCACTCCCCCGGTATTCCTTCAGTTGGCTCTTACGACTCCCGTGGGTAGAGAGGGGTGGTACAATTCTAAAGCCAGCCCCACACGGCCCTCACAAGACTTCACAAGTTGTCGACAAAATATCTCAGGATTAGTGCATCCTTCCCGCGAAGGTGCGACGCTCCGTGTGCGGATGCCTCACTTAGTAGAGGGTACCCCAAAGGGTAAGCCGACGGCGGACCACTGAAGTAATGTAACACAGTTCCAGTGACCCGCCATTACAGGCGGAGAGACGCACACGGCGAGTTTATAAAGTGGGTGAGAGCCCCACACTACCTTGTTCGTTGTCCCGAACGACGGAGTTTTTACCTACTAAATAACCCCCCGAGCGCCATCTCTTCGCCTATATTGGCTGACCACTGGAAATGTGTGATATTACTTCAGTGATGCTTGGTTTATCCTACCTTTCCAACGAAGCCTGTACCGCCTGTAATGAAAATCGTCTTCCCTTTATAGAAGTCTGGTACCACCGGCGCCATCTCTTGATCCTGTAAGAAAACCAAAAGGTATTTTTAAAAACTTACCAAGGTTTTTATTATAATTTTATGCTAAGTTGTTGACAACTTTTATTTTTGTACTACTTGGGTGGTGAACAAGCATACGGTCCACCTGATGGTAAGCGGTTGCCGTAGCCTATAGACGCTAGCAGCACCAGAGGCATATAGTATCGCCATCTTCAAGTAAAGGGGGAGGTCGATTGGAAGGATAATAAGGAGAGGTTAGGTAGGATGCTAAGGAGACCACAGAACACAGAAGGAATCTAATATGGTTCCGGTGGCCCGCCAACACAGGTGGAGAGACGGTACACGGCGGGTTTCTTTAGTGGGTAAGGGCCCCACACTACCGTGTTCGTTGCCCCGAATGACGGGGTGTGCTAGCTGCACACCCCGTCATTCGGTATACATTTCTTTCCCGCCTTAACAAAAAAAATATCAAAGGATAGGGAGGTTTGGTCCTCCGGCGCTCTCACTCACCACACGAAACACAACGGTAAGTATCGTTGTTACACGATGATCTTATGTGAGAGGGTGGTACTTCCCAGATCGAGCCGGCCCATTCATTCTGGGATAAGCAAGGCTCTACAACGAGGAAGGGGACGTTGTAAGGAGGGCTATGTCGTGCAGCGTCCCGCAGGGTTCGGTTCTAGGGCCGCTCCCGTGGGACATCGGCTACGACTGGGTCCTCCGTGGCCGGCTCCCTCCCGGGCTGTGCGCAATTTGCTACGCAGACGATACGCTCGTCACAGCCCGGGGCCGGACCCTCGAGGAGGCGGCAACGCTGGCCACCTCAGGTACCGCGGAGGTGGACAGGCAGATCAAGGCGCTGGGGCTTAGGGTGGCCCTTGAAAAGTCGGAGGCCCTACTCTTCCATGGGCCCTGACGTGGCCCACCCACCAGCGCCTCGATAACGGTCAATGGTGTGGGACTCCCGATCCAGGCCCACATCAAATATCTGGGCCTGGTATTGGATGAACGGTGGCACTTTGACGAGCACTTCCGCCATCTTGCGCCAAGGCTCGTCGGCACGGCGTCCGCCCTCGGGCGACTGATGCCGAATTTGAGCGGACCGAGTCTCGCGTGTCGACGACTCTACTCGGGTAGTACGTTCGATGGCATTGTACGGTGCGCCCGTGTGGGCGGAGTCTCTGGCTGCTCGTAAATGGGCCCTTTTGTGGCGTCCACAGAGGGTCGTAGTGGTCAGGGCAATACGCGGGTACCGCACGGTCTCGTGCGATGCAGCTTGCGCGTTGGCCGGAACTCCCCCATGGGATCTGGAGGCGGAGGTGCTCGCCGACGTTTATTGGCGGGCGTCGACTTCAGCCGCCCCTCGCCGAGCGTGATTTTATCGTGGCGGGAAGATGCCCGCCGCGTCACCGTCCTAAAGTGGAGGTCTCGGCTGGAGACGCCCCGGGCTGGTCTCTGGACCGTGGGGGTGCTCCAGCCGATCTTGGAAGAATAGGCAGGGCGGCAGCACGGGGTCCTCACCTTCCGGTTGGTGCAGGTTTTGTCGGGGCATGGTTGCTTCGGCAAAGCAGTGCAGGTAGCACATGATCGCTAGGAGGGAGACGACCCCAGGCTGTCACCACTGCGACTGCGGCGAGGATTCGGCGCGGCACACGCTCGACTCGTGCCCGGCTTGGGATGTGCAGCGCCGGGAACTCGTTGCAGTCATAGGCGTGGACCTGTCGCTGCCGGCCGTTGCGCGAGCGATGGTTGGCAGTGACAGGGCCTGGACCACGGTCGCCGCCTTCTGCGAGGATATCATCTCGCGGAAGGAGGTGGCGGAGAGGACCCGGGAGGAATCCTCCTTCGTGGACTTAATATTCATATTCATTTATTTTCGCATTCCGATCGATATTTCAACACCCCTTACTTGCCCGCGGGTATCGTATAAACCGACTAAGAGAGCACCAGGGGAACGTTTAACACCATTCTGCGATCGGCAACCCGCCTGCCAAGCGTGGCGATTATGGCTTCCCCCAATTCGTGGAGAGGCCCATGTCCAGCAGTGGACGTTTATGGGCTGATGGATGGATGAAACATAAAAATAAAAGAGTAACAATTATGGACCTTGTTGAGCACAGCGAAAAGTAGAAAAGAGGATGACGTAAAAGGTATGTTTGGTAATTATTTGTATATTAGCAATAAGCTATATAATATTATTTTTTGTTAATATTAAATTTATTGTTAATTTTAAATATTATTAGCATTATATATTATTTATGTATGTATGTTATATATATTAATCATGTTTATTATACATTTTATTATAATTTAATTACCTAAGAGATGTTTTTTTTAATGGTAAGTGGCAAGCTGTAAATGTCGCTCTTAGACCGGCTTGGGCCAGATAACAATTGAAAATTCCTTCTTGGTACACAACCTTACCACCAGTAAAATAGGTACGTAAAAGTCCAGTGGTCCACCATTATAGGCGAAGTGACGATGCACAGAGGGTTCTTTTAGTGGATGAGTGCCCCACCAGTACCAGTTTTTTTACTATTGCTTATCATTGCAGACAAACCATGGCTTACCTGATGGTAAGCGAACGCTCATGATCTCAAGCCTGTATTATACATACTGCCTAGCCACTGTTCACTATTTCCAGAGGCACACCAAGGTGCTTAAGGTTGGTTACATGGAAAACTGTGGTACCGACCAGCTCGGACCCGAAAATAACAACCCTTTTTTTTAAGGCGGGAAAAATGTACCTAACCCCACACCCCGTTATTTGGGGCAACGAACAGGGTAATATACCCTCACTCACTAAATAAACAAACCGTGTGGCGTCTCTCCGCCTGTACTAGTGGACGCTGAAACTGTGTGACATTACTTCAGTAGTCCAAAAAAACAACCCTTACCTGATTAAACTTACTACCTATATTCAAAAATCCCCCTCGCAGTAAAATTATCTTTTTGCATATTCACAAATAATTTGTTCTTTAAAGGTGGCTGAGCATGTCATAACCAAAAAACTAGACGTCGCGGGACGTCTACCAGATATCCATCCATCCATCAGCCTTTCGACGTCCACTGCTGAACATAGGCCTCCCCAAATTGGGGGTATAGTGCCGTAATCACCACGCTTGGCAGGCGGGTTGGCGATCGCAGTGGATGTTGTTAATACCTTACTCGAGGAAGTGCTGCTGCCCACTCCCCCCGGTATTCCCTCAGTCGGCTCTTACGACTCCCATGGGTGGAGAGGGGTGGGACAATTCTAAAGCCGGCCCCACACGGCCTCTACCAGATATGAAAACATGGAAATTATTTTGTGGAAATAAAATGATCATAACTTGTCAAAGTACTCCTTAAGACGAATTAAACGAATATAAACTTGATGGGTTCGGGTCGTTTCATTACATAGTTACTGTGGCCTCCTTCCAGCTCCATATCAGAGCCTGGATACCACCTAAAGACAAAGTACTCGTCAAGACGAATCATACGAGCCCAAATTCGATGGTGTTATGTCGTTTTATAACGGAGTTTCTATGGGCACCTTCTAGCTCCTTCATCAGACCCTGGATACCATCAAAGTACTCATCAAGACGAATCAAATATGGGTGTAAAATTTCAGCTCAATCGGAAACCGGGAAGTGTGTCAAATTAATTTAATTTCCAATGCACACACTATAGCTGCGTCTCGTAACGGTGTCGCGAGTCCAGAGATTACTGTTACTGTTACAAAAATAAAAAATAACAACTGTTTGTTTATAGTTTTAAGTTTTCACTTCTGTCGGCAGTCCTTACACTGCTTAATTTATTGTTTTATAATTATTTTTTAGTCGGGAAAAAATGTTCCTTACCGCACGCCCTTCGCCCATCCTTCGGTGGTAGATTATTTCCCTACTTGTTTTTCTTTGATTGAAATCCATTACTAGAGTTTTATTTAAATTAATTTTTAGATTGTTATTATTAAGCCAATTTATAATAGTTGTCAAGGTTTGATTAATGTCAAATGCATACAAAACAGTGTTATTTTAATTTATTACTGCCGTACCGTCATCAGCATAAAGAGTCATACATAGGGTAAGTTATTGAAATAAACTTAGCTACTTATAATTTGGTAAAATAATTAGGGCTCCGTGGTTTCTAGTTGTAGAGCATTGATTATCCCAGCATGAATGGGCCGGCTCGATCGGGAAAGTAATACCCTCTCACAAAAGACCAGCGCGTAACAACGGTACTGAATATTACCTACACTTGAGTTTTATATGGTGAGTGAAAGTGCTGGAGTCCCAACTCTCTTCTCTATCCTCTCCTTAGTATCCTACCTTGCCACTCCTTATTATACTTCTTATCAATAATAAAATGTTTTGTGCTCAGACACGCCTATAAAGTCTAATACAGTTTTTTTTTTCTTAAATAAATGTAGGTACAGACACGCTCTGTTTCAGCTTTAAAAAATGTACCTAACCGCACACCCCGTTGTTCGGGGCAACAAACAGGGTAGTGTGGGGCCCTCACCTACTAAATAAACCCGCCGTGTGCCGTCTCTCCGCCTTTATTGGCGGACCACTGGAACTATGTTACATTCCTTCGGTGGTAAACTCCTTGTGCCTCATACAGAATATAATATCATAATAATCATTGTAAAAAGTGTGTGTACTATAAATATATTCTAATTATTTATAAGTCATCTCGAGGTCAGCGGGCCATGAAAATAACTAATATTAACCTATTACAAAAACAATACAGAGTAATAAATGCATAGGGTCAGACGGGGCATGTGCGTCATACATTTCTTCAAATTCAAATTCAAATATTAATCTTTCTTTAGCTTGTCTTATTACGCGTTGTATAAAAATAAAAACATTTAAATCATTTATTTGGCTATATGAACTGCATGTTATTTTTCATAAAAAACCGTAAAATTTTGGTATATTTTACATTCTTTCTAACTTGAAATTTAGACGCACTTTCCCAGCAAAACTGGGTAAGTGCACCTACGTGTAAAATAACCCTAATAGAAACGTCGTCGTTGCACTAGCTGCTTAACATACACAGTATTTTAGAAAATCCAGACATATTAAATCGTAAAAGTGGACAGTTTTGGGAGGTTCCACGATAGTTTAGTAGCCTAAAGCATCCTCTCGGATAGAGAAAGACACAAGTTCAAATTCTGCTCGAAAAAACATCGTTTTCTACTTTCTACAAAAAAATGTTTTTAATAAAAAAACTCATCATGTCAGTTACTTGAAATCACAAACTACAAAGGTTGGTGATCTATGATTTGGGCTAAGTGCGTCTGCAATCGCACTTACCCCGAACCAGCTAGGCGCACTTCCCTCAATATACTAATCTTAGTTTATGTTTTTCAAAAGTCTAAAAAGCTATGAAAACCACTTAGAATAAGTCACCTTCAATAATTACTACGTAGCAAGATATTACCGTAACGCACTCAATTTTGTCTCTTTCTTTAAAACTGTAATATTATCCGAAATATTGTGTTTTTTCCACAACGTGTCCACCTTGTGTGTCAAGATGAAATGTCAATGCAAACAAAATGGCCTCCTACAATATTATGTGTGAAGATCTGCCATCTACAAATTGATTTTGGAACTATTTACTAAAAGGTCTTTATCACTAGATGGTGGTATTCTCAGTAACATGCATAACATTAGAGATATGCCCCTTTAGTCGCACTATCCCCGCCTGACCTATTTTAAATTGGAATCAGCTTTTTTACAATGAATAACCTATATTCAAAATTTAAATGAACAGCTATTTGTAATCGCAGGGTAGGCAGAGAGAACAGATAGCCAAAAGGCTCTATTCTTGCATACATCTCTCTTCCTCAACATTCATAATTCTCTTCATACCTACACGCTTGCTGGTTTCTTAGACTCCTGACTCCACCTTCCTTGAATACATGACCGATTTGGTCTAGATAGGTGAGTCTCTCTCTCTCCTGTTTCTACATCCTTCCACTTTCACATTGTATATATTCTTAACCAGTCGCTCGTCCGGAATTCAGATCAAAGTGTATTTTTCAAGTTATTTTTAGATTATACATCTTTTAGTTAAAATTTTGTAATTAAGTATAGATAGAAAATTATTGCAAATACTTTAAAAATACTGCCAACTAAGAAAACAAGTAACATAAATAAATAAACGGACATTTCACACATCGTCCTCAATATCTATCTTCTATACTATTATAAAACTGTAACAGAGCTGTGTCTGTACATTCAAGATATTTGAGGAAAAATTATTTTTTGTCTATTTATCTGTTTGTTTGTTCGCGCATCTCACAAAAACTACTGAACAGATTTTGATGCAACTTTTTTATTTGAAAGGCCTTGATTAGCCTTAAAAACTGGTATACATTTTATCCTGCTACTATATCAGGAACCTGAGATAGGTGTAATCGAAAAACTAGAAAATTATTGAAACTAGAATTTATTTAAAAGAAGTACTAGATGGGTTTTGATGCAACTTTTTTTATTTGAAAGGCCTTGATTTGACTTAAAACTGGTAGACATTTTATTCCGCTGCTATATCGGGAACCTGAGATATAACCGAAAAACTAGCTTTTGGCTGCGGCGAAGCCTCTGGCAAAGGCTAGTACTATTATAAAACTGTAACATAGCTATGTCTGTATATTTAAGATATTTGATAAAAAAATACTGTAATAAGCTATATAGGCTTGCCTAAACACAAAATATTTTTTTTTAGAATTTTTGTCTGTTTGTCTGTTTATCTGTTTGTCTGTTCGCGCATCACGCAAAAACTACTAGACGGATTTTGATGCAACTTTTGTATTTGAAAGGCCTTGATTAGACTTAAAAACTGTTATACATTTTATCTCGTTACTATATCGGGAATCTGAGATATAACCGAAAATCTCGAAAATTATTTAATCAATTTTTTAAGAATTTATTATAAAAATGATGGACGGATTTTGAAGCAACTTTTTTTATTTGAAAGCCCTTGATTAGACTTAAAAACTGGTATACATTTTATCCCGCTACTATATTGGGTACCTCAGATATAACCGAAAAACTAGCTTTTGGCTGCGGCGAAGCCGCGAGCAAAGGCACATGACATATATATGGCATATATCACTTTTTTTTTGTAAACACATACATATTATAGATAGAAAACACCCAGACGCAGTACAAATATCTGTGTTCATCACACAAATAATTGTCCTGAGTGGGAATCGAACCCACGGCCTCGTGCACAGAAGTCGGCTACACTACCAACTACGCCACGAGGCTCGTCAAAAACATAAAACAGTGTTCAGCGACTTAACTGTAGCTTAGTGTATATTTGAGCCCATCAGCGACGATTACTATTCACAATCAAGCGAGCCGAACCTCGTCGCAATAAAAAAAGTATTTCATTATATTCGCGTAAATTTCTGAACGAATGATGAAGACAAAGGAACTTAGCAAACCCACCATTGCCTGTCAATATTTGACGAAATACCCGTATGACGGGATATGTAACACGATCCGGTCAGACTTCCTAATGTCCATAAATTAATTTGTAATTTGTAACACCCCAATGGACTGTAAAGACAATGGTATCGAGTTCGATGTCCAGTCCGAAGTATAAACCGCGTAGGGCCATATATAGAAATTTATACTTTTCTAAAAAGGTACATTTTTTTGACTGCACAGATTTTGGAGTGGTTTAGATACCGGCTTCCCACTCAAGTTTAAAAAAAAAAAAAAAAAAAAAAAAAAAAATTGCTAATGATGGCAGACGAGCCACGGCCTACTTGGTAGTAAACGGTAACCTTCGCTCATGGACTCAACTATACCGAGAGTATTGTCAAGCCGCTGCGCATTTAACTTCTCAGATATGAAATGAAAGAATAAACGGCTATCTTCTGCTACAGCCAATACACACCTAATAAATAAATATTCACGTACATTTCACACAACGTCCTCTGGTCCCAAACTAAGCTTAACGCTTATGCAGCATATCCAGTTACGACCTCGTGCACGGAAGTCGGTTACACTACCGACTACGCCATGACGCCAGTAATGGGCTCAGAATAAAAGTGTCACCATTCCATTCTTTCCCTCGATGTAGCATCGCGTGAGTCACTACTTAACGTGCTCCCAGAAGCAGCGGAGGAGGTCAGATTATTCCAAGATAGGTCATTTTATTTGGTCACAACTAGGCTACGACTATCATTAAACTGTTTTGGTATTTTTATATATTTTTTTAGCATTTGACATGCTTAGCCATATAAATTAACATAAGGTCTTAAAATGTGAAATCAAAAAATAACAGTCACGAGCAGGATTTGAACCTGTATCTCCTGAAATACCGTCCCAGATGGTTTTTTTCTTATTGCATGTAGTGGCAGACGAGCCACGGTCCATCTGATAGTAAATGATAACTGTCACCCATGGACTCGACTATACCAAGAGTATTGTCAAGCCGCTGCTCACCAATTCATTTCACATACCTACTCGTATATGAAATGAAATATAAACGGCTCCTATCCTATATATCTCCTGCTACAGCCAAAACGCAACGATGTGCTTCATGGCCGGTCACACGGGAGATGGTGGTACCAACCCGCTCGGGCCCGATACCAAGTGAGTACTCCCACTTGGTACCCAGCCCTACCACCAGTCATGCAGTGGATGATAATTGCTTACTACCCTTAGGCGCCTCATACAACACCCGTGGGATAGAATGGGGTGGTGACACTTGTATTCTTAGTCCGTCACCACACAGACAAAATGCTTTGCCAATTCAGCCATTGCGCCAATTGCTTGAGACTGCGAATTTCGATAACACATTCATTATTAACATCTTCCAAGACGTTGACGACAAGCATCTGGGACGGTTTTCCAGGAGATGCAGGTGCAAATCCTGCTCGTGACTTAATTCACATTTTATTGGATTGTTGACAAAACTAACTCAATTGTAAAATTAGGTCTTATCGCGTCGTTCAGATAACCTTTGAACGTACTCCGTTAGCTAAAAGGCATAATATAAAATAAATAATCTATGTAGGTAAGTATCTATATATAAGTACTAATATAAAGCTGTATAACATAGCTATGTCTGTACATTTAAGATATTTGAGAAAAATGAATGTAGGTATTAGGCTATATAGGCGTGTCTAACTACACATCTATTTTTTTTTAGATTTTTCATTGGTTTGTTTGTTCGCGCATCACGCAAAAACTACTGAACGGATTGTGATGCAACTTTTTTATTTGATAGCTCTTGATTAGACTGAACAAATGTTATACATTTTATCCCGCTACTTTATCGCGAACCTGAGATGTAACCGAAAAACTAGCTTTTGGCTGCGACGGAGCCGTGGGCAAAGGCTAGTCTATACTATTATAAAACTGTAACAGAGCTGTGTCTGTACATTTAAGATATTTGAGAAAAAATGTCTGTACAGTAATTTTAGCTTTATAATAGTATAGATAACCGTATTTGTAGTATCAAAACTACGTTATGATTTCCTGTACCCGTTTTGATAAAGAGCTATTGAACTGGACACAATTAATAATAGATAGTTTTGTATCCACATAATAATATTGATAAGTACAACATTATTTGTGAATAAGTAAAGAGATTTTTAGTACGAGCAGTAAACGAACCCGCGTCTTTTCCAATCCAGGGAAGTGATCTAAGCCACTGAGTTATCGTACCGATATTTCGATCATCCCAATCTCCTCATCACATTTGTCTTTACGACCAACGCCATCTATCGGAATGAATTCACATGCATTAATCCACTATAGTTAGTTTAATTTTGCAATTAAAATTCATACTATTTGACGGCCCGATTTTTTTTTTAAACATTTTTATCTATATTTTTTAGCATTATACATGCTCCGCTACTTTTTTTTACACACAAATTATTTGTGAGTAAGGAAAAAGAGATTTTTAGTACGAGCGGGAAAAAAACTCTCAAATGCTAAAAAATATATGGTACAGCGGTAGTGTAAGCGACTGCTGATCATGAGGTCTCGGGTTCGATCCAGTGTTATTGAAATTTTTCGTAAAAAAGAAAAATTCTCTGTAGCAGCCCTAGTAGTTTGGAAATGTGCCTGGTGACATCAATAGGCTCGCCGCCTATTTAGCAGACTAGCTACGTAGACATAGCTAGTGAATCGTGGGTGTGTAATACACCTTCGCTTACCCCTTCAGGGAATACAGGCGTGATGCTATGTTTTTTTTTGTTCAATAGTTAAAATGTGGAAGTGTAACAAACAAACAAACTCACATTCGCATTCTATAATATTATTAGCCTTTGCCAGCGGCTTCGCCGCAGCCACAATCTAGTTTTTCGGTTATATCTCAGGTTCCCGATATAGTATCGGGATATAATGTCTACCAATTTTTAAGTCTAATCAAGGCCTTTCAAATAAAAAAAGTTGCATCAAAATCCGTTTAGTAGTTTTTGCGTGATGCGCGAACAAACAAACAGACAAACAGACAAAAATTCTAAAAAAAATGTTTTGGGTTTAGACACGCCTATACAGCCTATTACAGACATTTTTTCTTAAATATCTTGAATGTACAGACACAGCTCTGTTACAGCTTTATAATAGTATAGAAGTAAGGCTTATTGCAAATTTCAAATTAAAATATAGTATATTATCAGGCATAATTTAAAAAAATAATTTTAATAATATTATTTTATTAGGACAAATATTATAACAAATTCCAATAACAATATTTAATTGGCATTAATTTCATTTATTGTATTAATAAAACATAATTAAAACAAATATCTGAATCACAATATTTCAGTTATTTCCTACATTACTGAAATTAATTAATCATATTTAAATTTAATTATTATACAAATTAAAATTAATCATGTTTAAGTTTAATTATATTGCATGCTTTATATTAGCTTCACCTGTATTTTTGTATGCTTGTTTGTAACCGATAACTCCTTTGAACTCAATTTTGACCCACTTTGAATTTATATATATTATTAGATATATTACTTAGATTTAATTTAAACTTTTACACTTACCAAGAACCGGTAACAATATAATAATTTGATAAGTTTGTCTCATTATCCTGATTAAGATTGCCAGGATTATTTTTTTTTAACAATCAATCGCACTAAAATATTAATAGAAAAATAATAATGGACAAACAGTATTAGTATTATTTTTGTGACATCTTTTTCGTAACGATATTACGAAAAAGATGTCACAAACCCCCCACAGTACCCCACGCTTTTTTCACAATAATACTAATATTTTTTGTTCATTATTATTTTTCTACGTATATTAAGAATTATTTTTCACTTTTTAGTTCGATGTGTGTGATAAAAGCAAGTTTTTTAGTTTTTTTAAACTTAATTTTTTAAAACAGCATTTAAACGCAACTTACCGCTTGTAAAACACAACACAACTTATCGACTGACTAGTGTAGTATGTATGAATTTTATATGTATGTATTACATAAATCGTGCATTGGTTCATAACAGCTTGCGATGTTTACGCAGAATTATATTATGTTTGTTTACGATAATTTAAACATTTAAACGCTACAATTATCTAAAGACTAGCTACAGCCTGCGATTTCGTCTACTTTGATATCGGAGTTGGGTTCGAAAATAAATAAATTAATAAATAACGCGTTAAACAATATACTTTTTGATATTTAAGTGAGTACCTGCGAGTGTAAAGAGAGATTATAAATACAAAGTATTAAACATTATGAAATGAAAAATCCTTTCTCGTCACCTCCTATCCCTTTCCATCGAGTCGGCGAAGCGCGATTTATGCCTCTGGTGTTGCTAGATTTTTTTTTGCTACGTGGGTGTCTATCAACCATAATACGACCCAACCTGTTGGTAGGCGTTTACCGTAGCCTAAAGACGCTAGCAATACCATAGTCACGCGTCGCCCTCTCCAAAAAAAAGGGATAGGAGGTGGATAGAAAGAATAATAAGGAGAGGTTTACTGGTGGTAGGGCTGGGTACCAAATGAGGGTACTCACTTGCTATCGGGCCCGAACGGGTCGGTACCACCGTCTCCTGCGTGACCGGTCATGAAGCACGTCAGTGTGTTTTGGCTGTAGCAGAAGATAGCCGTTTATTTTTTCATTTCATATCTTAGAAATGAAATGGTGCGCAGCGGCTTGACAATACACTCGGTATAGTCGAGTCCATGAGCGACGGTTACCATTTACCATGCGGTGGCCCGTAGCTATTCTGCCAGCATTAGCAAAAAAATAAAAACTAGACGTCGTGGGACGTCTAGCAGATGTGAAAACATCGAAATTATTTTGTAGAAATAAAATGATCATAAGTTGACAAAGTCAAGTTCAAGACGAATCAAACGAGTATAAACTCGATAGGGTTGCGTAGTTTCATTACAGAGTTACTGTGGCCACCTACCAGCTCCATCGTCAGACCCTGGACACCATCTTGAGACAAAGTACTCGTCAAGACAAATCATACGAGCCCAAACTCGATGGAGTTATGTCGTTTTATAACGGAGTTCCTACGTCCACCTTCTAGCTCCATCATCAGATCAGCTTCATGTCATCATAATATTGCATTGTCACGTGATATACACATGTGTGCAAAATTTCAGCTCAATCAGAAACCGGGAAGTGCGTCAAATTTAACTTGCAAGATTTGAACGGGACTAGAAGTACAATAAAAGCGTCGCCACGCTAACAGCCGACTTTACCCTCCCTCCGCACTAGATGTTTCACATCAAAAATGGATACAAACGGGATTCGGGCCTTCGGCGCTCTCACTCACCATACACAACACAACGGTAGGAGTACCTATCGTTGTTTCACCCCAATTCAGATTTTTTAAGTTCCGATTCGTATTCAAACATCAGATTAGGCAACATTCAATAGGTAAATAATTTTGTCGAAATTTGAGAAGAGCCCTTGCTCATAGAGTAGATACTGCTTGGTGTTGCCAAGTCCATGAGCGGCAGTTACCACTTACCATCAGATGGGCCGTTTCCTCGTTGTCATTGGCAATGAAAAATTAATGATAAATAATGAGCCGTCACGGGATGTCTTGCAGATGTGAAAACATCGATTTTCTTTCTTTCTTCAAATATTATTTGAGTCTTATATTATTCTTGGTAAGCGCCCTCTCGTTATCCATAGAAGAATTAAAACTATTATTTGTTTATTACTTACTTACTTATCATCACGCCATTTCCCTTGTGGGGTAGGCAGAGAGAACAGAGTGCCAAGAGGCATTATTCTTGCATACATCTCTTGCTTCCTCAACATTCATAATTCTCTTCATACACGCCCGCCGGTTTCGGAGACTCCTGACTTCACCTTCCTTCAATACATGACCGATTTGGTCTAGGTAGGTGAGTTTCGGTCTCCCCCTGTACCTACATCCTTTCACTTTCGCATTGTATATCTTCTTAGCCAGTCGCTCGTCCGGCATTCTTTCCACATGTCCAAACCATCGGAGAATTCCCTTTCGCAACTCTTTTTCAAAAACCATTATTTTGGTTTTGCTCACATTCACACGTAGGCCCCTTTTCTTACAACCTTCTGCCATTACGTCGACTAAAATATATATATTTATATAATAGTGGTTTATTGATTGATACTTCCTAGTTAGATGCTTTTATCAACAGATGGTGTTAAAATAAATTAAATAAAGCCGGTTTTACCATTAGACATCACATCAACTAGTAACGCAACAGTTGTTACCAAGAACAATTGCGCTGTTTGTCCAAGTACCTATATTAGACACTCCCACGTGCCAAAGGTGATTTTTCAAGTTCCGACTCGTATTCAAACATCAGATTGTGCAACATTCAATAAATAAATTATATTTAACGATCCAACATTGAAATTATGCATATTTAAGGTGGCTACAGTACGTTGAGTGATTACATTATCGATTTAAATAAAAACATATATAACATAGCATCACGCCTGTATCCCCGAAGGGGTAGTCAGAGGTGTATTACATACCCACGATTCGCCAGCTATGTTTAAGTCCCACGTAATAGAGGGCGAGCATAATTATTGCCATCTACCGGGCACATTTCCAAACTCCGGGCTGCTACTGAGAATATTTCTTTTCACCAACACCTAATCTTCACTTCACTGGTGGATGTATTTGCACACATTTTTATTCCGATCTAGTACGTAGTATGTCTCTAGTAATTTACTATGAGCGGGATTCGAACCTGCGTCCCTTCCAATCTGACACCCAATCTCCACTTCACAATTGTTTTAGTAATTATTTTGTACGCAATAAAGCTCTGTTTTACCACTTTCATAAACAATCTGCTATTGAAACTATCGTGAGATTGATACATATCAAACAAACTAGTATATAATCGGAAACAACTCACTTTGCTGATCGATTTTGTCGACGCGGGCTTCGAGCATATTCGATGCTCATCGTCAGGGTGAGCGCGCAGCGGTGTCAACGTGGCCGCTGGGAACAAGTGTAAGCATCTAATATGCTCAAAACCCCGGTAAACAATATTGATCCACAACGTGAGTTATTTCTGTTTATATATTACGTACTAGCTGTTACCCGCGACTTCGTCCGCGAAGAATTTCATAAAATTAAATAATAAAGCAACCCTTGAAATTGAAGTCTTGAATTTAAAGGGAAAATTCTTTCGAAATTTTTTTTTTAACAAAAAAGTATCCCATGTTACTTGTAGTAAGTACTTCCAAGAATATGAGTAGAAAGTTTCATGATGATCGGTTAAGTAGTTTTCGCGTGAAAGCACAAATAAACCTACATTCACATATTTATAGTATTAGTAGGATATCAAATATATTTTTTTTTATAGTTAAAAAAGCTGAGCATCATACAGAATTACTATTTTCCGGGTCATGATCATGTAGGGTAAACTTTATAATGATTAGCACTCTAAGCATATTTAAGATGGATATATATATTTTATTGATAGTTGTTTAAAAAGTCAGCAAACATTGATAAAGGGTTCTCTGGTATGGATATTTTCAAATTAAAATGCATTAATCAATCTAATTAGAGATTTTAATAGAAAAACAAAAAATAAATTAAAAATATTTGAAATTACAGTCATTGGCACCATAAGTACAGTTACTGTTATTAACACATATAAATCAGTCATTGGCACCTAATAAAGTAAGATTATATTAGAAAATTGGTCAAAAAAAGCAATCTTAGCAATTATTTACCAAATAAAACGTTTTTGACGTGACAACGTCTTATAAATTGGTTTGCCGGGTGACACTTCAAGAAACTGCGTTACGCTCCGCTCACGTTATGCGCTCACAATGAGAGCGAGTGAGAGGCACGCGTCCCTTCCACTCGGGCATGGTTAGCCCGCCTAAGAGCGAGAGAGACGAAGAAATAAAATTTTATTAATATGAAATTCAGTGCGAGATTCTTTGTATAAATTAATGTTTTAAATATAATTCTTTGTATAAATAAATGTTTTAAATTGTTACTATTATTTCATCCTTCTTCCTACTATACGAATGAATATTCACATTAAAATTATTTTACCACTCAAAGTCGTTGTCACGTAAAACTTTCGCCCGTATACCGACTTTACAGGCAACCAATGATTCGTTTTTTTTTAAAGAAAACTGCCTTCAAGAGCACCCAGGAACTAAAAAGCAATAAATAATTGGTAATAATTGGTATTTAGATACGATTTCCGTGCTAGACACCTACTGGAGTGTTTGAAGCCGGTGCCAAAAATGTTTTTAATGTTATCTAAGTATTTATTATGAATTGTTTTTGTTACTTTTGGACTTGGCAGTTACAATTTTTTTATACATTTGTTGATTTTTTAAAAACTACTGCTCCGATTTTTATAAAATTTACCAGGGACTGTTTCGAAATAAACCCCTTTCATACAAGAAAAGAATTTTGCAAATCTGTCAACATATCATGGAGTTATGCCCGATGATACATAAAAAAAAATATAAACATCCGAATTGATAACCTCCTTTTTTAAAGTCAGTTATAAACTAAGCATAATAATAAATGATCTATGTTACAGTCGTTAATTGATGACCCTTATTAGAAAGTGATATTTTAACAGTTCTGCATGGCGCCGGTATATATTTATTTTCTTTAGTGCTGCCAGCTATAATATTATAAAGCCTACTATTTTCTGCAAGCAATGTTACTATTGCAGATTATGAAAAAAAGTAGAACAGATGTTTTTTGTTATGTTAGTTCTTAATATTTGCATTTAAAATCCAAAGTGCCAAGGACTAAGGGGGTGCCAGCAATACTATAGTTTACCCTATATATTTTGAGAATGAATACCGGAACATGTAAAGTGCTTGAATAAAAATGACAAACAGATAAGTGTAGCGTAACGGTGAAGCCGTCACACCACAATTATTTAGGACCTACCTAAGGGCCTAAGGGTCTTAAAAGAAATTAAATAGGAAAACAGATTAAAAAAAAAAAACAAAACACGTTAATTAGGAACAGAAATTTTGTAGGCACCAAGTACTAGTAGAGTTATTACTGTCTTTACCTCGAGATTTTATACACGGCAACACTTTGATACCTAGTAAGACGTTCTTGTACAAAGGTTCACTCCCTTTAGCATTCCGTACAATCCCTTCCGTCTTAGAAGGCCAAACCCGGTCCCAGAACCAGACCTTGAGGTCCAACAGTAACAAGTCGTTGAGATTACACCTGAAATATCTGAAACAGCCTCCAGTGAAGAATCAAACTTCAAGACAATCTTCAGAAGAGCCTTGACAACTTTTCAAGAAACTTTAAGACAATTCTGAGCTTTGACAGCTATCTCAAAGTATTATATGCTCTTTGATAGGACCACGTCCAAGTCCAGAATCTAGAGTTGTTTACAGGACCATGACCGAGTCTAGAATGAATCAGAATGCCTCCGCAACGTCTATGTTCCAGTTCTTCGAACTTGGCTGTTCGATGTTCAGACTTTTGAATTTTAAAATAAATGTTTTCTTTATTTGAAGCCTATCATTTGTAATCTATTTAGAAAATAAGGATTTAGGTAATATTAGAAAAGAGGACTTAGATAATATTACATAAGGCGGGAAAAAAATATACCTAACCGCACACCCCGTCATTCTGGGCAACGGACAGGGTAGTGTGGGGCCCTCATCCACTAAATAAACCCGCCGTGTGCCGTCTCTCTGCCTGTATTGGCGGACCACTGGAACTGTGTGACATTACTGCAGTGGTAAGGGTCGGTATCACCTTGTCCTATCTTCCATGAAATGGTGAACAGCCCTGCTTAGCCACCAATATTAGTGGGCCATCATCAGGGGGGCTACTACCATCTGCAATAAAAAATAGACGTGATGGGTGATGAACCGCGTCACCACTGCCTAAGAAATACAATATAGCTATTTATTCAAGTACTTAATAGTTCTTAAAATTCATGTCGTGTAATTAAATCTATGGATAGATTCAATTTGCAATTGTCAAGGACACTAGACCAACTTCCTTTTTTATAAATCAGGTTGTATGACGTCATCCATTGTATTTATATAAGGCTAGATTAAATAATAAACAGTGATAGGCCAGCGGTAACTAGCCTAACAACTGCGTCAATCGTGTAATATACTGAGTGCGACTGCTAATCATGAGGTCTCAAGTTCGATCCCCTGGTCGGGCTGTATTATTAAACTTTTTCGTAAAAAGAAAACTCAGTAGGAACCTCCTCCCCTTTTTAAAAAAAAAAATCCTAACTGCACACCCCGTCGTTCAGGGCAACGAACAGGGTAGTGTCCTGGAACTATGTTACATTACTTCAGTGTCTCACAGCCCGGAGTTTGGAAATGTGCCTGGTAGACGGCAATAGACTCGCCCCCGATTACGTGGGACATGTTCATAGTTGGCGAACCATGTATGTGTAATACACCTCTGCGTACCCCTCTATTTCTATATGATAGCCCAGCGGTAAAACCAAGAACTGCAAAGAAAGTGGTATTGAGTTTCGTTCCCAGTCCAAGAAATTGTATATTTGTTTAATTATAACCGCCTGATAAAGGAAAACATCGTAAGGAATATTAGAGATTTTCTCGACGGCTTGTAAAGCCCGCCAATTGATCAGCACTGTGCCAGCGTGGTGGACTATGCTACGCATGTACATATACATCTGAAATGCGCTCTTTTATTTGATAACCAAAAACACAACTAAAATTAATGTCCTCCAGACGGCGCTGTACGAAGTTTAGTGAGACGTCACAAAGGCCACCAGCGGCTAATCAAAGCTTTGAATATATCTTATTAATTTAGCTACTTTTTTTTTATTGCATATAGTGGCACACGGGCAACGGTCCATCTGATGATAAATGGTAACCGTCGCCCATGGACTCGACTATTTTTTTTATTTCTTTTTATTGCATGTAGTGATAAATGGTAGCCGTCGCCCATGGACTCGACTATTTTTTGAATTTTTTTTTATTGCATGTAGTGGCAGACGAGCCACGGTCCATCTGATGGTAAATGGTAACCGTCGCCCATGTACTCGACTATTTTTTTATTTTTTTTTTATTGCATGTAGTGATAAATGGTAGCCGTCGCCCATGGACTCGACTATTTTTTTAATTTTTTTTTATTGCATGTAGTGGCAGACGAGCCACAGTCCATCTGATGGTAAATGGTAACCGTCGCCCAAGTACTCGACTATTTTTTTATTTTTTTTTATTGCATGTAGTGATAAATGGTAGCCGTCGCCCATGGACTCGACTATTTTTTGAATTTTTTTTTATTGCATGTAGTGGCAGACGAGCCACGGTCCATCTGATGGTAAATGGTAACCGTCACCTATGGACTCGACTATACCGAGAGTATTGTCAAGCCGCTGGTCACCAATTCATTTCACAGATATGAAATGAAATATAAACAGCTATCTCCTGCTACAGGCAAAACACAACGATGTGCTTCATGGCCGGTCACACGGGAGATGGTGTTACCAACCCGCTCGGGCCCGATACCAAGTGAGTACTCCCACTTGGTACCAGCCCTGCCACCAGTTATGCAATGGATGATAATTGCTTACTTCCCTTAGTCGCCTCATACGACACCCGTGTGAAAGAATGGGGTGGTGACACTTGTATTCTTAGTCCGTCACCACACAGACAAAAATAAAAAAATTGTTGTGATATTTGAGAAAAAATATTACATTAGGCTATATAGGCGTGTCTGAAGACAAAACAATTTTTTTAGATTTTTTTATCTGTTTGTTTTTTCGATGGTAAGCAGTTACTTACCGTCAGATGTTTGTTTGCCTATGTAGAACAAAACATTTTATTAAAAGTGTGTGCCGTGCGAGGTCGTGACTTGGGGACTGGGAATCGAACTTGATACCACTATTTCCGCAATCCTTGTCTTACCACTACATTATCAAAACTCTTCATAACACTGTCGTAATAAACTTTTTATAATCTGGATTACTGTTATGAATCAATTTAAATCGTTAGCGAGCATCAAATTCGTACTACTTTATGTAATAATAGGCATTACGTTCATTAGATAATTGACTATTGGAGAAAGGGTAAGCTGCCGGCGGACCAGTGACGGAATGTCACACAGTTCCAGTGGCCCGCCAATACAGGCGGAGAGACAGCACTCAGCGAGTATACTTAGTGGGAGAGGGCCCCACATTACCCTGTTCGTTGGCACAGACGACGCGACGGTTTGCGGTCGGGTACATTTTTTCCAGCCTTAACAAAAAAATTTTTTTTTAAAGACAACCCTTTTTGTTTTTTGATGTGAAACATCTAATGCGGTGGGAGAGTAAAATCGGCTGTTAGCGTGGCGACGCTTTTATTTTACTTGTCTTGTGTTGCAAGTAAAATTTGACACACTTCCCGGTTTACGATTGAGCTGAAATTTTACACGCATACGTATATCGCGTGACAATGAAATATTATGATGACATGGAGCTGATCTAATGATGGAGCTGGAGGCGGACATAGCAACTCTATAACGAAACGACGAAATCCCCTCGACTTTGGACTCGTTTGATTCGTTTAGATGAGTACTTTATCTTTAGGTGGTATCCAGGGCCTGATGATGATGATTTATGTCCATTTCCGTTATTTTACACATGTCATTATACAAGCACATTGAAAAAGTTATGATCATTTTATATCTAGGTACTCATTATTTCTACAAAATAATTTCGATGTTTTCACATCTGGTAGACGTCGAGTGAGGTTTAATTTTTTTTGTTAAAAATTTACCTAACCACACACATCGTCGTTTGGAGAAACGAACAGGGTAGTGTGGGGCCCCTCACCCACTAAATAAACCCGCCGTGTGCCGTCTCTCCGCCTTTATTGGCGGGCCATCGGAACTATGTTATATTATATTACTTCAGTGGTGAAAGACCTGCACTAAGGACTAATCCTTGTACAGCGGGGGACTTTACAAACATACAATTTCACGAACAAAGTAACTAGGTACCCACACTCAGACTCAGAACAACCATTAAATGGTTTTGTAGATCACACAATGAGTTTTCCTGTGTGGGAATCGAAGCCGCAACACTCAGGCGGGAGGTTGGTATATTAATAGCGATATCACGCGAATCTTTTCCTGGCCATTTTCTACTTCTTGTGAGTTCAACCACCTATTTTCGTACTCCACTGCCCTCTGTTACTTATTCATGAATTTGAACAATTTTCCGTGTGGTGACGGACAGCGCCGGCCCGAAGTAAATTTTAGAATGGAGCGAGATCGAACTATGGCGCCTCTCCCGTTTGCTCCTAATAATATATCCATCCATCCATCAGCCTTTTATCGTCCACTGCTGGACATAGGCTCCCCAAGAGAACGCCACAGCGAACGGTCCTGTGCTGCCTGCATCCAACGACTGCCTGCGACTTTGACCAGGTCATCGGTCCACCTGGTGGGAGGCCGTCCTACACTGCGCCGTCCGTTACGCGGTCGCCACTCCAGAACCTTTCTTCCCCAACGGTTGTCGGTTTGTCAAGCGATGTGGCCTGCCCATTGCCACTTCAGCATGCTGACCCGGTGGGCTATGTCGGTCACTCCCGTTCTCCTACGGATTCCCGTATTACAGATCTTATCACGTATAGAAATCCCAAGCATAGCCCGCTCCATAGCACGCCGAGCGACTTTAAGCCTTGATATAAGGCCAACATTCAGAGACCACGCCTCTGTGCCGTAAGTCATCACTGGTAACACACACTGGTCGTAGACCTTCGTCTTCAGACACTGTGGAAAATTGGACAAGAAGATCTCCCTCAGCTTCCCGAACGCTGCCCAGCCGAACTGGATTCGTTGATTGACCTATTTCTCAAAGTTGTGTCTACCTAACTGGACAGTTTGTCCCAGGTATACATAGTGGTCGACAACTTCGAGAAGCGCACTCCCGACCAGGACCGATGCTGAAATGACATGGACATTAGACATGACTTTCGTCTTGTCCATGTTCATTTTTAGGCCCACTAGTCGGGAGACACGGCTGAGGCCATTGAGCATGGTACCAAGGTCCTCCCAGCGATTCTGCCATGACCACTATATCATCTGCAAATCGAAGGTGAGTGATGTATTCGCCATTTATGTTGATGCCTAATCCGGTTCAGTCCAAGAGCTTGAAAACATCTTCCAATGCATTGGTGAAGAGTTTCGGGGACATGACGTCTCCCTGTCTAACACCTTTTTGCAGTTGGATCGGTTTCGTGCTCTTGTCCTGAACTCGGATAGACATAGTGGCGTTTCTATACAAACACTTCAACACTTCAATGTATCGATAGTAAATTTGGCACCGCTGAAGGGACTGCAGCACCGCCCAAGTTTCAATCGAATCGAAGGCTTTCTCGTAGTCCATAAACGCTAGACACAGAGGTCAATTATATTCCTCGTTCTTCTGTATAATCTGGCGCAGCGTATGTATGTGGTCAACGGTACTATAGCCTTTTCGGAAACCGGCTTGTTCGGGAGGCTGGAAGTCGTCTAGCCTGCGCGTGAGTCACTTTTTGTAATGACCCTCGAGAACAACTTATAGACATGGCTCAAGAGCGAGATGGGTCTGTAATTCTTCAAGAGGGTTCTGTCACCTTTCTTGAAGAACAGCACCACCACGCTCCTGGTCCACGACTCTGGAACGTCGCCCCCGAGGTCGAAGGAATTGAATAGCCTCTAGAGGGCTTTGAGGACCGGCTTTCCGCCTGCCCTCAGAAGCTCTATAGTAATTCCGTTGTCACCCGGTGCCTTTCCGTCCTTTAGTTGTTTGAGAGCCATTCTGCTCTCGTACAGGCTGACGGCCGGGATATCTTCAGTATAGTGCCGAGTTAGCTTGGATCTGGCTCATGGACCAAGCTGACAACAGGGTTCTGGGATCTATATAACTGTCCATAGAACTCGTGGACCTCACTTAATATCTCATCTTTGGAAGAAACAACAGTGCCATCATTGGTCTTCAGCTTGTTCAGCTGGCTTTTCCCAACAGACAGATCTCTTGCGAACACTTTGGAACCTTGGTTCCGCTGTATCGCCTCTTTAATACGCAAGGCAATTATATCGGCGAATGTCTCGTCGCATAGACTTTGGGATCTGTCTGTTTAGTCGCCTCCGATTGGACCAATCAGCCAAAGACTGCACCGTCATTTCTGTCCGTGTCGCCATGAGCTTAAGAGTTTGGTCCGAAAGTTTTTGAGTCCTATCGACGCGACTGATCTTAAAAAGGTCGACCCGACCGCTTGGATAGTTTCCACGAACCTGTTGTTCATATCGTTCACTGAATCGCACTCGCACTCATAATATATACCTATACCAATTGTTAGTGTAAAGTAAGTATGGAACGCGAAAATCTTAACCATACTCTGGTGTGACCCGCGCACTCTATTCGCGAGCGTCTCGTTCATCTCTTCGCTTAAAATACATATAGACAATCGAAAAAAAAGGAATTTATTTTATTTTTCTTTACCATTTAAGATTTGGCGCCTGGAGCGACTGCTCCGTTCGCCATATGGGCAGGCCGGCCCTGGTGACGGACTAAGAATACAAGTGTCACCACCCCATCCTTTCCCGTGGGTGTCGTATAAAGCGACTAATGGAAGTAAGCAATTATCACCTATTGCATTACTGGTGGTAGGGCTGGATACCAAGTGAGAGCACTCACTTACTATCGGGCCCGAACGGGTTGGTACCACCTTCTTCTATGTGACCGGTTATGAAATACGTCAGTGTGTTTTGGCTGTAGCAGAAGATATTCGTTTATTCTTTCATTACAATTATCTGAGAAATGAAATAGTGCGCAGCGGCTTGACAATACTCTCGGTATAGGTGAGTACATGAGCGACGGTTACTGCTTGCCATCAGATGCGCCGTGGCTCATCTGTCATCAATAGCAATAAAAAAAATTGTATACAAAATATGACTGATATTTTTATGGGTCACCCATTATATAGAAGGAATGTGTTATCGAAATTGGTACTCCCGAGCGGATGTCATGGTAGCTAAATGGGGATCCACGGACAAACTGCCGCTGTCACTACATTGCTTCGTCTGCCTGAGAATGGTTTGCTGTTTTTTTGTGTTTAATCCCAAAATTGATTACCCGGAAGAAATACTTTGGAAAATTCAAAAGCGCACGCCTCATAATCTTATTTTTCAAAATAAAATTGATTATTTGACAAGTAACAAATAATGTATTGGTCTTACTAAGTAGTTTTCAATAAATCACATAGATAGCGCTAATTTCAAAAAGTACTAATGAGGTTTTCATGTCTTATACGCCATCTATCGCTAATTTTAAGAAGTACTTCTATATTGGTCTATAGAAATAGATCATGTAGTTCTCACGAAATAAGGTATAGCGCTGGTTTTAGTGTCGAGTCGAGCGTAAATATTCACTATTTTTTTGTTTATTTAATAACAATTTTAACCACATCGAATCAGACCGTGAAAAGTGATATGGCTCTATTCGTAATTATACTGATTCGTAAAAGAAAAAAAAAGACGCGATTAGTAAAGTATTTCGGTTGTTATCGTGTTAACATACATTACCTACAACAAACGGACGTCCAAGACATAACTTTTTTAAACAGTTTTTTAATTTAGTTTAAGTAACAAAAATGGCACAAAAAATATCATGAGTGTTAAAAATAGTGTTTTTTCTTGATATGTGTGTGTATATATTATTTTACAAATGCAATATATGATAAATAGAGACATTTTAAGTCAGTAAAATCAGTTGTCCTTCGTGAAACGAGAATATTGCACGCCTCAACGCTTCGCTTTCGGCGTGCAATATTGAAAGTAATTATATTGAAAATATAGAAATACACAATTTGGCGGCGTTTTCCGCTTTTGTTATTGGTGAATCTTTGGGAAATAAATATACACTGGGGTTATACACGTTTTAGTACATAATACAGAGGCATATTACGAGAAAATTAAAATTTACCAAATTACAGGTGACAAATTGCATGGAAATGTCAGTTTTCAATGGCCATGTTGATAATACCGCCACCTGTCGTGAAGTAATGATAGTAACCATCCCTATTGGCTAAGCGTCTAAACCGCATGCCAAGAGGCGTAGGTTCAAATCCTGCTTGTGAATATTATTTTCGATTTTATATTTTCGCATTTTGTAGTAAAAAAAATCTCTGCTTACTTACCTACTTACTTATCATCACGCCATTTCCCTTGCGGGGTAGGCAGAGAGAACAGAGTGCCAAGATGCTCTATTCTTGCATACATCTCTCGCTTCCTCAACATTCATAACTCTCTTCATACACGCTCGCTGGTTTCGGAGACTCCTGACTCCACCTTCTTTCAATACATGACCAATTTGGTCTAGGTAGGTAAGTATCGGTCTCCCCCTGTACCTACATCCTTCCACTTTCGCATTGTAGCTAGTCGCTCGTCCGGCATTCTCTCCACATGTCCGAACCATCGGACCATTCCCTTTCGCATCTTTACACCAATACTCTCTTTCATACCTACTCGCTCTCTTACGTCATTGTTACGAATGCGGTCAGTCAGCCTCACTCCACAGATTCTCCGCAGAGAAGTCAGCCTCACTCCACAGATTCTCCGCAGAGATCACTCCACAGATTCTCCGCAGAGAAAAAAGAGATCTCTGCTCATTAAAGCAAAACATTTTGAGGAAACCTGCATGCCAGAGATATTCTCGACGGCTTGTGAGCTCTAGGTTAGCGTGGTAGAACCACAGAATCTGCGCCTGATGCCGTTCTAGCCGAGGCTGCGAACGGTGGGGTTGAGGATTGCCCTGCCGTCCGCGGAAGCCTACCGCGAAGGTGTGACGGCCACGTGCGCGGGGCGTCGCAGAAGACAAGGTGCCCAAAGGGGCTGCCGCCTGCAGATCGCCATCGATACGACGCGGTACCCGTGATCCGCCGTAGTAAGGGCTAGTGACGGCGCACGGTGGGTAGACCTACTGAAGTAATGTAACATGGTTCCAGTGGTCAGCCAATACCGGCGGAGAGATGGCACACAGCGGGTTTATTTAGTGGGTGAGGGCCCTACACTAAAAAAACCTTTCCTTAGAACCCCCGTCACCCTTGTCACATCAGATGATACCCCATCCCTCTTTGTTAGCGTTCGTAATTCTTAAAATCCCTGAAATTTGAATATAAAACACCACCACTTCATTAAACAATTGTCCTGTCCCCTTAGAATGAAAAACGAAACGTTAGACGAACTTTCGTTTCACTTCATTGCGATTAGTCGCCTGAATCACGCGACGAAATCTCGACTAATCAGGAATCACGCGTTGGACTGTTGATCAATCACAATGAAGTGAAACGAAAGTTCGTCTAACGTTTTGTTCTTCATTCTAAGGGGGGCTATGTAGGAATCGAAACCACAACATTCGGCACATGAGAGTGACGCCAAGCCAATACAATTGTGTGTTGTATATGAAATAAGACCGTTTTCCAAAACCAAAAAATAAAAAGCCATTTCTTTTAGTTATATTAATATTTATGGATTCATTATAATAATATTGAAATAACATAAAGATTTAATAGAAGCGTTTTGTGATTAAAGAAAATCTGTGTACAGAATTCCAACCTGAGTCTTTTCCTAAAATCTCGTGCTTATTATGAACATTTTGTATATTATGACATTGATGTATAAAAAATAGATCCATTAGACACTACAAGTGTCCATTATAAATGAGTGCAGATTACGCTTTCCTGCACTCATTTCGTTAAGTATCAATATGCCTATAATAGTTTGTCAATACGCTTACGCACACAGTTAAAAGTTGTTACTTTTTTATAAAATTACTAGCTAACCCGGCGAACTTCATAGCGCCATATTTTTTTTTCGTGAATATATTGCAATTAATTATTAAACAATACGTGATAAAACTATCCTATCCAAGGCATTCTAGCAAAACACACATTTTAAAAAAAGAAACGTGAAAATCTGTTAGATTGTTTTGGAGTGCGTCGTGAGCAACAACGTGACACGATAATCATTAGGTATATAATAAATTGCGAAATTAATGCTATACATTTAAGTAAGATTATATATACAACTTATGCCATTATTTCTAAACACAATTGTGTATCCTTAATTTATAGATCAACTAGCCGATACCCGCGACTTCGTCAGCGTTAAAGATTTACTTTCTAAATTCGACCCCTATTTTAACCACGATTTTATAAAACCATTGAAATGTATGTGTATCCTATATCAAATATAAAATGAATTTTTCATTCTTAATTCAAAAAAGTCTAAATATATGTATATCTCTAAATTAGAAACCTACCAAACCACCCCCTCTTTCCCTTTTTGATAGTGGCGCCATCTGTCGAAGATTGGTCGTACCAACTCGGAAACCGTCGTGGGCTCATGCACAACACTTTTGTGAAGATCATCACATGATCAAATGCATAGTTTACGATTCTATAAAGGACATACAGACAAACATTCATTTTTATATATATAGAAGATGATATAATATGCAAATACATTTCAATACCTACATCAACAATGTGATGTAGCTAAGTTTTTGAAGTGGATCTTTGAGGGATTTGTGCGTTTCCCCGGATCCAGAGTTTCCCAGTTCAAATTCTGCTCCCATAGATTTTATCCATAAAAAAAGTTTAGTGGTTAAGCATAATATTAAAAATACAAATTACAAATATTAAATAGGTTTAAATAGTTAAATAGAGAAAAAAATGTCTTGACATATTATAAAACACAAAATAGGCTATTACTAATCCCAGCATAATCTGTACAGCTTTGTCCAGGTAATATAATCTGTGGAAAATAAAAAATAAAACATAAATGTGTGTTACAGAGTAAAGTGTGTGTCACAGAGTAAAATATGTGTCACAGAGTAAAGTATGTGTCACAGAGTAAAGTATGTGCCACAGAGTAAAGTATGTGTCACAGAGTAAAGTGTGTGTCACAGAGTAAAGTATGTGTGCGTAGCGAGGCGTAGCGTATACTGGCTGAGGTACAATGAAATTCGGTTTGATGTCAAAAAGTTTACTTGCAGTTACACAGTTTTAGGGATTTTATACAATTGCGAATATAACAATAATAAAGCAAGGGTTCTTTTAATTGTGAGTAGTGGCGCTAGTGTCGTTGATGCGCCAATAATTTGTTTATTGATGTGAAAACACCTAATGCGGAGGTAGGATAAAATTGGCGTGTCGACATCGCCATGACAATTTGTTAATTGGTTTTGATGCCTTCTGTTGACAAAAGCATCTTACTAGGAAAGTATAATGTCAATCAATAAACCAATAAAAGTTTTAATTCGTCTATGGATAACGAGAGGGTACTTACTAAGGAGTATTATAAGACTCGAACAATATTTGAAGAAAGAAAGAAAATCGATGTTTTTATGCTATGTTTACATCTGCGAGACGCTCCGCCTCTTTTTTTATAATTATACCATATTTTATATAAAAGTATAAAAAAACCTAGTATTTTCTATACTGCTAAAGTGGTAAACAAGGTTAATCCACCTAGGGATTATTTACCGTTGCTAGCAACACAAAGGGGAAACCAGATGACAGTTGAAAGCTTCATCATGGAGGAAGATAATGGGATGAAGAGGAAAATAGATAAGTGAAAAGGGTACAGTGTTTATGCCTGCGGCGCTCTCAATCCCCGAACATAACGCTGTAGAAATCCCTACGCTAATATTCTGGGCGAGTGTTTTATTTCGGCTCAACACGTTAAAATGTTACCTATTGTTTAGTAATTGCCCTATTTTCTAGGAAAAATTCTAGCGAACTCACTGTTTGAACAATTTTCTGGCCTGAGGTAGAGTCGACGGGTCTTCTTTGACACAGTATTCTCTGGTGCCCTTGATGTAATTCCTCATGTACATGCTCCAATTAATGACCTGGACAAAATTTAACAATTCTTATTTAAGTATTAGAAAAATGCTAATGTCGTCGGGGACTACAAATAAGTACCCAGAATCAAAACATCCATTTGGATCACACCAAGAATTGTTCTGAGTGGGAATACACAACTCTCGCTTTGGGAGTCCTAGTCTAAACCACTCTGCTATTTGTGCAATCAATTCATCTTTACAATAGCATCTACTACCCATATATACGAGTATACCCCACGAGATACCTCTTAGGATGTTTAGGCTATACTCATTACTACCGAAGGAATGTAACATGGTTCTGGTGGCCCGACAATAAAGGCGGAGAGTCGGCACTCGGCGTATTTCTTTAGTGGGTGAGGGCCCCACAGTAACCTGTTCGTTGTTGTCCGGTTAGGAACATTTTTTCCCGCCTTAACAAAAAGAAAAGGGTATACTCATTGGAAGTCAGTCGAGATGTGCGCCAAATTGTTATAATGTGCAACATCACAAAGGTTAAAATCAATGCTCCAGAGTTATACAACGAGCTGTGTCGATTCTATACTACCAATAACTATCTTCGCAACTGGAGACATATGCTGTTCACCGTTTCATCATGTCGTACCGTAGGGCGTTCCAAGTCACCTGTACCGCGCACACTTGTAGCACTTAACGCTCTCCTGTGTGCCAATCCTAATTGTGATCTGTTTGCGGATGTATAGCTGAAAATATTGTCGTGCATACACAAGAGCACCCTCTGTTTCATTCTCATAGTTCGATGGGTCGGTATTCTGTCTCTGCCGTAAAATCAGGGCAGGAGAAACGGTTTTACGTAGGCAACAAGGCACGAAAGTAACACACCACCAGCTCCCTAACTCCAAGTTGTTATTAAGAATGAAAAACCCCAATAATATCTTGGACCTAAGCCCTCATGATCCAAATTCATAATTATTTACAGCACTAGACTACAGAAGCTGTTGAATGAGGTATTTGTATCTGAAAAATAAGTTTTAATTGTTTCCGTGTGGACGTGACGTACTAAGAATACAAGTGTCTCCACCCTGTTCTTTCTCACGGGTCAGGCTCTAACGGATTGATACCACCATCCCTCGTGTGACTGGCCATGAAGCACATCAGTGTATTTTGGTTGTAGCAGGAGATAGCCGTTTATTCTTTTATTTCATATCTGAAATAAAATAGTGAGCAGCGGCTTGACAATACTCCCAAGCGACGGTTACCATTAACCATCAGGTGGGCCGTGGTTCGTCTGCCACCATACGCAATAAAACAAAAATCTTACCTTCATATCTGTATAGAAGACATCATTATCGGAGCTGCTGATCTGATTCTTGAGCGACAAAAAGTTGTCATTGAGGAAATGCCATTCTTTTGTGGTATAATACTGTAGCACGTTCAACCCGTAGTTAATGCGCTTTTGTGTTTTTATCATACTGAAAATAATATACTTTCTGACGTTTTGATCTGTATTTTAGCACTTGGCATGCTCAGCTACTAGAACAAATTATTTGTGAATGTGTAAAAAGGGAAGTGAGAGCGGGATTCGAACCTGCGTCCCTACCGATTCAGGGAAGTGATCTAGACCGCTAAGCCATCGCACTGACGAACGGCCGTTCCCAATCTCCACACTAAATTTGTCTTTACGACCCACGCCATTAATTAAGAAGATATTAATGATGATGTTATTAATGATTGATTTAAGAAGATATACAATGCTATAGTGGAAGGACGTAGGTACAGGGGGAGACCGAGACTCACCTAGATCAAATTGGTCATGTATTGAAGGAACGTGGAGTCAGGAGTCTCCGAAATCGGCGAGCGTATATGAATGTTGAGAAAGCGAGTACGAGTATGTATGTATGTATGCAAGAATAGAGCGTATTGGCACTCTGTTCTCTCTGCCTACCCCGCAAAAGATATGGTGTGATGATAAGTAGTATAATAGAAAATCAAATAAACTATACATATTTGTAAAGTACTAGAAATCTATACAACATAAAAATAAATAAATAAATATTCACGGACATTTTTCCACACAACGTCCTCTGATCCCAAACTAAGCTTAATGCTTGTGCCACGGATATAATACATAAAAATACTACTTTTTTTGTAAATCCATCCATCCATCAGCCTTTTAACGTCCACTGCTGGACATAGGCCTCCCCAAGAGAACGCCACAACGAGCGGTCCTGTGCCGACCGCATCCAACGGCTCCCCGCAGCTTTGACCAGATCATCGGTCCATCTGGTGGGGGGCCGTCCTACGCTGCGCCGTCCGATACGTGGTCGCCACTCGAGAACCTTTCGTCCCCAACGGTTATCGGTTCGTCGAGCGATGTGGCCTGCCCATTGCCACTTCAGGATGGCAACCCGGCGGGCTATGTCGGTCACTCTCGTTCTCCTACGGATCTCCGTATTACGGATTCGATCACGTAGGGAAATACCAAGCATAGCCCGCTCCATGGCCCGCTGAGCGACTTTGAGCCTTGATATGAGGCCAACATCCAGAGACCACGTCTCTGTTCCGTATGTCATCACTGGTAACACACACTGGTCGTAGATCTTCGTTTTCAGACACTGCGGAATATTGTACGAGAAGATCTTTCTTAGCTTCCCGAACGCTGCCCAGCCGAGTTGGATTAATCGATTGACCTCTTTCTCGAAGTTGTGCCTACCTAACTGGACTGTTTGTCCCAGGTAGACATAATGGTCGACAACTTCGAGAAGCGCACTCCCGACTAGGACTAAGTGCTGAAATGACATGGACATTAGACATGACTTTCGTCTTGTCCATGTTCATTTTGAGACCCACTAGTCGGGAAACCCTGCTGAGATCATTGAGCATGGTGCCAAGGTCCTCCAGAGATTCTGCCATGACTACGATGTCGTCGGCATATCGAAGGTGAGTGATGTATTCGCCATTGATGTTGATACCGAATCCGGTCCAGTCCAAGAGCTTGAAGACATCTTCCAATACAGCGGTGAAGAGTTTCGGGGACATAACGTCTCCCTGTCTAACACCTCTCTGCAGTTGGATCGGTCCCGTACTCTTGTCCTGAACACGGACTGACATGGTGGCGTTTCTATACAAGCACTTCAGCACTTCGATGTACCGATTGTCAATTTGGCACCGCTGAAGGGATTGCAGCACCGCCCAAGTTTCGATCGAATCGAAGGCTTTCTCATAGTCCACAAACTATTTTTTGTAAATACATATATATAATAGATAAAAAACACCTAGATGCAGTACAAATATCTGTGTTCAGCGCAAAAATAATTGTCCTGAGTGGGAATCGAACACGACCTCGTGCACGGAAATTAGTTACACTAACGACAACGCCACGAGGCCCGTCTAAAAAAAAATTAATACCTATTTTTATTTTACGTGAGCGACAAACAAGCACACAACTCGATATCAAAAACCCTTGTTTCTACTATCTACGGGTGTATAGCACATACACGCTAGCGACACCAGAGGGATCACTCACGCATCGCCATCTGCAAGGAAAGGGATTGGAATGATAATAGAGACAGGGTAGGTAGTATACTAAGGATAGGATAGGAAGGATATCTCATATCTCTATTATATAGCATCACGCCTGTATTCCCCGAAGGGGTAGGCAGAGGTGTATTTTACACACCCACGACTCGCCAGCTATGTGAAGTCCCACGTAATAGGGGGCGAGCCTATTGACGTCTACCGGGCACATTTCCAAACTCCGGGCTGCTACTGAGAATTTTTCTTTTTAGAAAAAGCTCAATAACATTGCCCGACCCGGGGATTGAACTCGAGACCTCATGATTAGCAGTCGCATACACTACCGCTACACCACCGATGCAGTTATAAGCATTATTATAAGCATTATAAGTTTAGATTGTGTACATAGTTGTCCGTGATATAGAGAATATATAATTATATTCCCTATTTTATTTATACTTACAATGTTTTCTTTCCCAGCAAAAACAGAATAAGATCCACGAAGTATGCCGGGAGAAGATGCGTGAAGAATAACGCCAGCTGGTGTAGAATCCATGAGCTTTTTGGAGAGCCTCCAGGGTGCCATAGGCACACTGAGAATGGAAACTCTTGGAGGTGGATGCGACCTGGAACACAAGCATCATAAAACTGTATGATTTCGGATGGACAGCATAATATCGACAGCTACATCATCATATTTCTTGGCCTCATTTTACCATACTACTGTGGAAAACTGATAAAGTTCAGCTAAGCTGAAGTGGTCATACCCCCTATGAGCTGTGGACGAGGGCAGCCACTGAGTGTCGTCTCAATCCAGCTAGAAGCCCAAGCGGCGGTATGAACTAGACATTATATTTAGTAACTGGCAAGAGGTGGCTTATGAACACGATGAGTGGAGAAAATGATAGGGGGCCTGTGCCCAGTAGTGGGACAGGAGTTTCTGATAATAATAACAAAGGTGGCAAACAAATATACGATGATATACATACCTGATGTACGGTTACAGCAGTCTACAGTCGCTAGCTAACACTAAAAGCATCATTTGCACAATGAAGATTAAATACCTAAGTACCTAATCTATAGACCCATGTGGGGCCGGCATCAAGAATAGCTCCACCCCGTCTCTTCCTATGGGAGTCGTAAAAGCCTACTAAGGGATTACCGGGGGACCGGGCAGCAGCGTTCCCCTGTGTACTAAAAACATCCTTTGCGATCGCCAACCCACCTGCCAAGCATGGCGATTATGGTAAAACCCCCATTTTGGGGAGGCCTATGTCCAGCAGTGGACGATGTAAGGCTGATGGATGGATGGATGGAATCTCTAAACCCCATTCTTTCCCACGGGTGTCGTACAAGGCGACTAAGGGAAGTAAGCAATTATCACACATTATTTTACTGGTGGTAGGGCTGGGTGAGTGACAGTACTCACTTGCTATCAGGCCCGAGCGGGTTGGTACCACCATCTCCTGTGTGACCGGCCATGAAGCACATCGGTGTGTTTTGGTTGTAGCAGGAGATACCCGTTTTTTTATTTGTTCATTTCATATATGTGAAATAAAATGGTGAGCAGCAGCTTGACAGTACTCTCTGTATAGTTGTGTCCATGGGTGACGGGTTTCATTTACCATCAGATGGGCCGTGGCTCGTCTGACACCATAATTCAATGAAAACAAAAATATTTTGTAGTAGGTATGTGTAACATTTTCCGATGACAAAAAAAATATTAAAAAGGAAAAATGTTTCTGCCTGTCTTTGTGTTCTATCTTTATATTATTTATTTCTTTCTTTATATTATTTGTTTCTTTCTTTATGTTATTTCTTTCTTTTATTTCTTCAGGTTCTTACTTTCTTTTAGGTTTTCCCTTGCTTATTTCTCTTAGAAACATAATGCATTGACCAACTTACCTATATCTAAAGCTGTTCCCCAAGTGATAGGATTGACTCCGGATTGTGTGATATTACAGATCTTTATATCCTTGGATCTGTAAAAATTGAAATATTCGCGTGAGTAGAAAATAATATATAGTTCTATATTATATCGACGAAGAATTATCGCAAAAGTTGCCTTAAGCCTGCCTTAATTTTAAACTAGTGACGTCCTTTCGTTTCGAAAAGCAATTGACTAAGGCAAATATATTTGAGATTTTTGAAGCACAACTCTCTATTGCAGTATTTTCAAGTATCTTAACGGATTTTGATGAAACTTTTTTGTTTGATAGTTCTTAAAAACAGATATACGCTTTATCTTTTTTTTTATTGCCTTTGGTGGCAGACGAGCCACAACCCACCTGATGGTAAATGGTAACCGTCGGTCATGGACTCAACTATACTGAGAGTATTATCAAGGTGCTGCCCACCAATTTATTTCACAGATATGAAATGAAAGAATTAACGGCTGTCTCCTGCTACAACCAAAACACATCGATGTGCTTCGTGGCACGAGAGATGGAGGTACCAACCCGCTCGGGCTCGATAGCAAGTGAGTACCTCCACGTGGTACCTAGCCCTACCACCAGTAATGCGATGGGTGATAATTGCTTACTTCCCTTAGTCGCCTCATACGACGCCCGTGGTAAGGAACGGGGTGGTGACACTTGCATTCTTAGCCCGTCACCACACGGACACTGATCATATTATCTCGCTGTTATATCGGGAACCTAAGATATAACTTAAAACTAGTTTTTGTCTGCAAAGGCTATTTTATAAGAACCTTAATATTAAGAAGGAACTTATAATATACATTGCAGTCCCAAGTAATTGTCACCATTACTCAATTGGCAAAACATCTGGGATGGTTTTCCAGGAGATGCACTTTCTTTCACTTTTAGCACTTAGTGTTTATTTATAGCGTTAAGCATATCGAATATCATAATATATAAAATCAATTATTGTTCGTTAGTCTCGCTAAAACGCCAAACTGGCTTGACTGATTTGAATAATTGTTTTTTTTTTGTTTTGTTCGCTCCAATACAGGGGTGGTTTAAAGCTAAAGAAAGGGGGAGAAAAAAAAAGAAAAAAAATCTCTAAAAAAGCAGAAAGAATTAAAAATCTCTAAAAAAATTTAAAGAGTTAAAAATCTCAAAAAAAATAGAAAGAATTAAAAATCTCTAAAAAAGTAGAGAGTTAAAAATCTCTAAAAAAAGTAGAAAGAGTTAAAAATCTCTAAAAAAGTAGAAATAAATAAAAATCTCTAAAAAAGTAAATAATGACTGTAGGCTATATAGGCGTGTCTAGATACAAAACATTTTTTTAGATATTTGTCTGTTTCTTCGTTCGCGCCTTACGCAAAAACTACTGAACGGCACCTTTTTTTATTTGATAGCTCTTGATTAGACTTAAAAACTGGTAGACATTTTATCCCGCTACTATATCGGGAACCTGAGATATAACCGAAAAACTAGCTTTTAGCTGCGGTGGAACCACTATAATACTACTGCTATATACTACTGTATACTTATAAAAATATCATAACTATGTAATACGCGAGAAAAAGTGCGATTTATGATTTTTGGTGCTTTGAAGGAGGAGGAGCACTTGGTGCTGACCTCGTGCTCCTCCTCCTTCAGCTAAGAAGGTGGTACTTACTTTTCAGTGGCAGTGATGTATGATAAGACTATACAAGCGTTGACAACAATATCGACGGGCATGATATCAGCCAAATAACTGCCATTGCAGTGCATTGTACGAATTACACCTGGAACAGAATATCGTATCGGCTAGTATATCCTTTTTTTTAATGCGGGAAAAATGTTCCTGACCGCTCACCCCGTCGCACGGGGCAACGAACAGGGTAGTGTGGGGCCCTCACCCACTAAATAAACCCGCCGTGTGCCGTCTCTCCGCCTTTATTGGCGGGCCACTGGAACTATGTTACATTCCTTCAGTGCTGATCTGCTGGTATACCTACATTAGCCGTGATAACGAAGTGATAAAATCAAGGACTGCAAAGACAATGGTATAGAGTTCAAACCCCAGTCCAAGGTCACGGCACACACCTCTGATTTTTCGAGATTTTTCGAGAATATAGTGTGTATTTTTTTTATAGGTACTACCTGAGAGGCAAACAATTAGACGGCCCTATGAAATCAGATATGTGTACTGCGTGTAAACCACACGTAGATCAGGCTGTTGCTACTGAAGAAATGTCTTCCAGTGGTCCGCTAGTACAGGCGGAGAGACGGCAAACGGCGGGTTTATTTAGGCCCCACACTGTTGATCATTGCCCAGTACGACGGATGTGCGGTTAGGTACTTTTTTCCTGCCTTAACAAAAATTAAAGATATTGTATATACAGATGGCGGAGTGGCTTAGATACCGGCTTCCCACCCGAGTGTTGTGGGTTCGATTCCCACACAAGACAACTCTTTGTGTGATCCTAAAAAGCTCTCACTCTAAGGGAAGACCCATGTTCGACAGCGGGACAGTGACGGTTTGCCCAAAAAAGATACGTTAATAGATTGAGGCAATCGCCGTTAATTAGTAAGGTGTGGTATTTAGTTAGGCCGTGTGGGGCCGGCTTTAGAATTGTCGCGCTGTTGTGAATTGTTTCGAAACCATACCTTTCCCAGCACCCACCATAATACCAGTGGGTCCGTTCAGATTGTCCACCCATCCTGGCATAGGCTCCTTTAAAGCTGCTGTCACTGAAAATATATAAAAAAAACGAAGTAATTTTTTATAATAAACTGGCTTTTGTCCGCTAACTCGTCTTGGATCCAGGTTGAAACTAAAAATGAAATAAAACTACTTTTACGGAATCTATCGCGTTCATGATCACGGTCCCCACAGGTGGACATTAATGAAATGTAGTTTTATTTCATAATGCATAGCATTATCGTAAATATAAGAACGAATTATACAATATAATAATATTAAGAAAATTTACTGCAGTGTAAAACAACGTCATCTAGTGCACAAAAAAACAAACTCACTGTCATGTGTGCGTCATGCATTTTTTTGACTAGCCTCGTGGCGTAGTCGGTAATGTAACCGACTTCCGCGCACGAGGTCGTGGGTACGATTACCATTCAGGACAATTATTTGTGTGATGAACACAGATATTTGTACTGCGTCTGGGTGTTTTCTATCTATTATATGTATGTATTTACAAAAAAAAAGTAGTGTAATATATTATGTATTATATCCGTAATCTGGTACCCATAGCACAAGCGTTAAGCTTATTTTGGGATCAGAGGACATTGTGTGAAAAATGTCCGTGAATATTTATTTATTTATAATGATATTAATAAAGACATTGGCAGACGAGCCTCGATTATCACCCATTGCATTACTCGGTACTACCGTCCGTAAAATACCTCAACCTTTTAGTTGTAGTGGAACATAGCCATTCATTCAATTATTTTTCATTCACGAAATGCCACTTACCATCAAGTGGCCCTTGTCTGCTACCAAAAGCAGTTAAATAAAAATATACTTAGTAGTAAATAATCGGTTATTTGATATTGCTACTCACCGATAGATGGCCGTGCGATCGCTATTGGAAATTTCCCTGCGTATTGCGTCACCAAATCTTCTGTCAATGATTTTGAGTACGCGTAAGTATTGGGCTGGGGTACAATTAATCTAAAACGATAATAATAAATATGCTTAGTTGCAATATAATGATAAACTATAAATAAATCCTTCGGACGCAAAACGAGCAAGAGCACTTAATTCACTTGAGGTGTAAGGAAATCCGATTTTTAAATCTCTTTAATACTACTAGTAATATTTATCTCAGAGGCTCAGAGCAGTGACCATAGAGCGAGCAAGCAATTGAAATGAGTAAGGACTTTAAAACTTAGTTCGGATTAAAATCTATCACAATTTAGTTCACTACATAGGAATTAGATGGCATTCAATTGAAAACATCACCTCAAAAACATTGATGTATTTTCAGGACAAAATTTATTATAAAACTATCGATGTTCCAAAGACATCGGTGTATCGTTTACATCCCTATTGTTCTCTCTAGATCTGAGGATTGGGTACACACGGTGGTAACACCTCGGTGTGGCTAAATGACATGGTGAGCGGTTCGGCAATATTTTTAGTATTGTTAAGTGGTTACCATTTACCATCAGTTGGGTCTAGTCTCATCTGCCACTGTAAGTAATAAAAAAAACTCACTTTGGCTGAAAATATGTCAATAAATCATCATCCATCCATTCTACGGTTTGCACAACGTCCTGTGGCCTGTGCTTGGATGGATATATCTTCTCTTCTAGAATTGGTACTTCACAGCGACAGTATGATGTGGAAACATGGATCAACGCCTGTAACAATCACAAGCAGATTTATAGCTTGACATTTTTAATACCTACATAATTATGAAGGTATTTTTTAAAGCTTTTGTGTGTCTCTATCTGCTTCTTCAGACTTATTTCTGGAACAGCAGGACTAATTTATACGGGACTTTCACTAGCAGATAGCTAACACCATGTGCAGTTTATTTTGGAAAAATATTAGGTTTACGCACAAAAAAAAATAACCACGGCGAAGTCACAGGGGCAGATAATATTTTTTATTAGAAGATGACCGTCAAGCGCATACCTCAAGATTTGTGACGCCTTCAGCTAACTCCAGAACCATTTTAGTGCCAACCACGTTCATTTTGACCGCATCTCTTATGAACATATCGAATCTGGAATACAAAATATATCTATATAATTATTCAAATTGAAAGTTCATCCAGATGTTCATACACAGGTACCTAGGTGATTGAGCTTCGCTCGGCCTATAAATACGAATAGAAAAGATGACACTTGGGGCCAATAACCCTATAGGTAGGGAGATGCTACTTCTAGTGGGCTGGCTCGACCACGACTCGTGGTAGGGTTGCTTATCAAGTAGAGGTACCCACTTTACCACTGAAGGAATTTAATATGGTTCCGGTGGTCCGCCAATAAAGGCGAAGAGACGGCACACGGCGGGTTTCTTTAATGGGTGAGGGCCCCACACTACTCTGTTCGTTGCCCCGAACGACGGGGTGTGTGGTTAGGAACATTTTTTCCCGCCTTAACAAAAAAAAAGGTGTAACCACTTTTATAGGAAGCGGGTACCACAGTCTTTTGGGTACTGGCCATCCTATACAACAGTTCGTTCTTTCATTTCATATCCGTGAAATAAAATGGTGAGCACTCGTTGTATATCTGCATCCACTACTGTCCACGAGCGATAATTACTATTTATCATCTTGCCTCGTCTACTATCATAAGCAATAACCTCGCTACTAACTTGACACAAGCTGCACAATGGAAGATAATCTGGGTCTCTTGTTGTATCAGTTTCCTATCTTCTTCGGATATCCCAAGGTCCTCTGAGAGTATATCACCAGGAATTACGTGCAATTTCTTGAATCTTTGGGGATGTTCCGACTTTAAACTATCGAAGACCTGGAAGTTTGGCGTAAAATTCTATTAATATATACTCTGAAGCTCAGAAAGACACATAGGAGTCTTTTCAACAGTTGACTGTACAGATTTTATCCGTGTGGTGACGGACTAAGAATACAAGTGTCACCACCCCATCCTTTCCCGCGGGTGTCGTCAAAGGCGACTAAGGGAAGAAGGCAATTATCACCCATTGCATTATTAGTGATAGAGCTGGATACCAAGCGAGAGTACTCACTTGCTATCGGACCCGAACGGGTCGGCACCACCGTCTCCTGTGTGACCGTTCATGAAGCACGTCAGCGTGTTTTGGCTGTAGTAGAAGATAGCCATTTATTATTTCATTTCATATCTGAGAAAGGAACTGGTGCGCATCGGCTTGACAATAGTTGAGTCTATGGGCGACGGTTACCACTTACCATTAGGTGAGCCGTGGCTCGCCTGCCATACTTAGCAATAAAAAAAAAGATGGTGGCGTGGTTTAAATACCGGCCTTCCGCCCTAGTGTTGCGGGTTTCGATTCCACACACAAGAAAACTCTTTGTGTGATCCACAAATGGTTGTTCTGAGTCTGAGTGTACTTAGTATCTGTGAAATTGTATGTTTGTAAAGTCCCCCGCGATTCAAAGATTATTCCTTAATACAGGGTTGCTGTCTTTAAAAAAAAAAACAGAAGTAGTTCCCGTGGGGTAACTTTATTTATATAGAGATAAATGTGCCGTAAAGTCATTTAATTATATTAAAAAGTCTACGCGGGCAGAGATAATAACAACAAATAGTTGGCGTCCCGTTTTGATCAGAAAAATACCCCAAATTGTAAACGTATATCGAAGTTTTTGATTCTAGCAACACCATGGGTGATGTCCCTGGTAATCATACAAAGGATTAGGAGATGGAGAGTTAGAAACATAGATATACGCACAAGTATAAGTACAAAAAATATCTGAAGCCATAAACATTATAGGTGCATAATGCATCAGTGTACTGATTTTAGTTTATCTATTCTATACTAGATGGAACTACTTACCTTAAATGCTAGTAATTCATCCAGTCTTTCTTTGCTGCTGTGCCCTTTTTTTGGTCTCATGAGTAAATAAATTTTCTTTAAATCCGGACAACATCTAAGTAGCTTTTCCACGAGAACTTTACCCATAAAACCAGTAGAACCCGTAATAAATAATGTCTTGTCTGCGTAGTACTCCGCTATACTAATAGGTGGCGGCATTTTCGGTTATTATCTGTAGAAAAAAAGTGTATAATAAATATTTTTTTCAGTTTTATGCGTTCTCTGTGTCCTGGTGTTAGAGGAGTGACCAAGGTAACAGCACATAGTCCTTATCTTTCGACGGGTGCAGTTGCTGTCGGAGCACGGTTCATCTGCAGATACTTGCACATAGTCGCAAGGAGGGATGACTCCACGCTAATAGCACTGAGCCTGCGACGAGAATACGGCGGCGGATATACTTAAATCATTCCTGGCTAGGGCTGAGCAGCGCCGTGACTTAGTCACGGTAATAGATGTAACTTATTGCTTTGGGGCGTCGTTAGAGCGCTGCTCGGCAGCGACAGGAACTGGGCCGCGGTCGCTAGCCGCGAGGAAGTTATCACCCAGGTAGCGAGGGACAGGGAGGAAGACCCCTTCACTGCCTGATGCCATCCTAGCTGAAGCGGTGGGTGGATGAACCGGGGAATATACGCAACCCGGAATACCTCCCGCGAAGGGGCGATTTCCTTTCCATATTATATTCTTTTCCTTTAAGTTGGCGACGCGCGAGTGATGCCTCTGATACCTATTGCTAGCTTCTATAGGCTATGGTAACCGCTTACCATCAGGTGGGCCGTAAGCTTATTTGTATGTAACATTATGGTCAGTTAGTCCTTGATTGACCGATACACATCTTACCTATATAGGTATTAAAACGAGCAATATATATCTACTCGTGTATCTCGGCAACTGGTCTGACGATTTGGATGAAATGTTGTACTTAGCTAAGGATTTGCTTTCTAAGTTTATCCGTATAATCATTTTACCTGAGAAAGTGCGATTTTTCATGACATAAAATAAAATACAATTTTAATATAGCGCCATCTCGTATTTTTTTAGGTACTAACATTAGGTAGCTGCATCATTGCTAATGCCATGCTAGCGATTTGGATTGATTTTTTTTTTAATTTCAATTCAATATATTCATTTGTAATAAGTACGTGTATCGTATATATATAAAGATTTTCTCCATAGTAAACGCCGAGCGAAGATCGGTCGCCCAGGTACTAAGTTTCATAATACGTCGTGTATAAGTCGTACACTGTACACTGCAGCTGTATATAGCATGTACCTATTAATGGTTCGTAAACATTAATTATTGATTCTACTTATAGAAAGTTCAATAATATTGCTGCATTGTACTCACAGGTTGGTAAATAAGACCGTGAACTACAGAGTATTATAGTATTACCTATATAATAACTAGCCTTTGCCCGCGGCTCTGCCGCAGCCAAAAGTTAGTTTTTAGGTTATATCTCAGGTTCCCGATATAGTAGCGGGATAAAATGTATACCAGTTGTTTAATATAATCAAGAGCTATCAAATAAAAAAATACATCAAAATCCGTTCAGTAGTTTTGCGTGATGCGCGATCAAACTAACAGATAAACAGACAAAAAATGTTAAAATAATCGTTTTGTGTTTAGATTCTATAGTCAAATTCAGTATTTTTTTTCTGAAATATCTTAAATGTACAGACAGCTCTGTTACAGCTTTATAAAAGAAGGTATAAGTAGATAATAATAATAAATATTTACGGACATTTCACACAACGTCCTCTGGTCCCAACTATTGTCTGAATCCTTCTCACTTTGAGAAGAGACCTATGTCTAATACTGGGACAGTAAAGGCTTTTTTAAAAGACAACATCCTGCACTAATGAATAATCTTTATATCGTGGGGGAGTAGGTATTTTTTTGCTTATGATGGCTAACGAGCCACGTCCCACCTGATGGTAAGTGGTAACCGTCGCTCATGGTCTCAACTACCTATACCGAGAGTATAGTCAAGCCACTGCGCACAATTTCATTTCTCAGATGTGAAATAAAAGAATAAACGGCTATCTTCTGCTACAGCCAAAACACACTGACGTGCTTCATGACCGGTCACACAGGAGACGGTGGTACCGACCCGTTCGGGCCCGATAGCAAGTGAGTACTCTCACTTAGTACCCAGACCTACCACCAGTATTGCAATGGGTGATAATTGCTTACTTCCCTTAGTCGCCTTATACGACACCCGCGGGAAAGGATCGGGTGGTTACATTTGTATTCTTAGTCCGTCACCACACGGACTCAAAGAGAAAATATTACTTACAGACTTTTTGACTTCGGATAGGGGCAATCGAACTAAATTTCGCGTATTCAGTAGTGTAACTAAATATGGGTTAATACCGATATTTGTCAATATCAGCTAATATGAATATATTCTTCAAGTATAATAATTTTACTAATATATGAATTTCACTAATATTTAATACGGAGGATATAGATATATGCTGCATGTCACATCATGTATGCATATCAGTTAGTTTGTGCTATTTGTTTCAGAATAATATCAATCATTATATTCACATTATTATCTGTTTAATATTGTTACTTGTTTTAATAATGGTATGCTATAAAATACCATTACTAAAACAAGTAACAATATTAAACAGATATTAATGTGAATATAATGATAGTCAATTCATTATTTATTTTAGAAATCTATTTATTATAATTCAACTTTTTTATTGTGATATAGAGCGTTGTTATCTATATCGAATACGATGTTCTCACTGATGTAAAAACGTTGACAGGTACCACCATTTTTAAACTCAATGATAAGTACGATGTTCTCACCGATATGCGATTCTAGCTAGTCTATGGTTATAGCAACATACAACCCGCCCATGTTTAGTGGTCACTGTTCATGTTCACGATATAGTGAATATGGCATATTAGCAATACGCCCGTATTAGCATATCAGATTTAGTTGGATTACTGATACATGGATACATCCAATATCACTAATATCTTAATGCATATGAATCGGTTCCATCTTTAAGTGTAACCGACTTCCACTGAGGTCGTGGTCTCACTCAGGAGAATTTATTATTTGTGTGATGAACACAGATATTTGTACTGCGTCTGGGTGTTTTCTATCTATTATATGTAGTATGTATTTACACAAAAAAAGTAATATATGTATTATATCCGTAATCTAGTACTCATAGCACAAGCGTTAAGCTTAGTTTGGGACCAGAGGACGTTGTGTTAAATGTTCGTGCATATTTATTTATTTATATAGAAACGTGAGTCTGGAATTCCCAAATCTATTTTTGTTTTAAGGAACAACAGTTTTATTTCCTACATTGCGTTGCGAATAGTTAAATATATTTATTGTTGTGATACTTAGACGAGGCTGTACGTGGAAGGCATACGAATAGTGATTAATGTTATTAATAACTAGCTCGACGGGCCTCGTGGCATAGTCGGTAATGTAACCGACTTCCGTGCACGAGGTCGTGGGTTCGATTCCCACTCAGGCCAATTATTTGTGTGATGAACACAGATATTTGCACTGCGTCTGCGTGTTTTTTTATCTATTATATGCAGTACTGGATATCCTATAAGCTATTTAAGCAATTGCTGAGGGCATCCCACTTAGAGACCAGAGACTACCGAGAAAAAAAACTAGACGGCGCGGGACGTCTAGCAGATGTGAAAACATCGAAATTATTTTGTAGAAATAAAACGATCATAATTTGACAAAGCAAGTACTCAAGACGAATCAAACGTGTATAAACTCGATAGGGTTGCGTACTTTAATTACAGAGTTACTGTGGCCACTTTCCAGCTCCATCGTCAGACCCTGGATACCATCTAGAGACAAAGACTCGTCAAGACAAATCATACGAGCCCAAACTCGATGGAGTTATGTCGTTTTATAACGGAGTTCCTATGGCCACCTTCTAGCTCCATCATCAGATCAGCTCCATATCATCATAATATTGCATTGTCGCGTAATATACACATGCGTGTAAAATTTTAGCTCAATCGGAAACCGGGATTGTGTCAAATTTAGCTTGCAAGATTTCAACGGGACAAGTACAATAAAAGCGTCGCCACGCTAACAGCCGATTTTACCCTCCCTCCGCATTAGATGTTTCACATCAAAAACGAGTGCACGAAAGTTAACAATATAGCCGAATCTTAGGACAACATGTGAAATCATGTTGTGCTGACCCCACTTAGCATGGGGTAAGGGCAGGAGGAACAACACATTAATATTCTACCCTACGATACGTATTAACATATTTTTTTAATTATTTTTTTGTAGTTTACTTAAGGATATAGGGACCCACGGGGAAAGATTGGTTAGGACATCAAATTACCTTAATCCGGCACTGATTATTATGTATTTATAAAAAAAAGTAATATATGTATTATATCCGTAATCTGGTACCCATAGCACAAGCGTTAAGATTAGTTTGGGACCAGAGGACGTTGATGTGAAAATGTCATGAATACTATTATAAAGCTATAACAGAGCTGTGTCTGTACATTTAAGATATTTGAGAAAAAAAACTGAATTAGGCTATACAGGCGTGTCATAACCCAAATAAATTTTTTTTAGATTTTTCGTCTGTTTGTTTTTTCGCGCATCACGCAATAACTACTTAACGGATTTGATGCAATTTTTTTTGTTTGATGGCTCTGATTGGACTTAACAACTGGTATACATTTTATGCCGCTACTATATCGGGAAACTGAAATATTATAACCAAAAAAAACTAGCTTTTGGCTGCGGCGGAGCCGCAGGCAAAGGCTAGTATATTTATATTCAGGTGTCCCGGCAGACTTCGTTCTCTCAAAGCTATTGGTCTGTAGTATTCTAATAGCTTTTGCCAAATCAAGCGTGTAGCAGGCTCGATTACCTACTACTTGAAACGTAATTTAAATAATTAATACAACAATTAACTAAAGATTAATCAATGAACTTGTTTGTTGTTTGAGAAGCGAAGATTTAAAAACAGCCGCGAAAATTAAACTGACCCCTTTTTAAACTTAACTTTAATAACTGCCTTTGAGTATATACATTTTAAAAATAAACTATTTAATTAACAGCTTCGGTGGTGCAGCGGAAGTGTGTGCGACTGCTGATCATGAGGTCTGGGGTTCGATTACCGGGTCGGGCAATATTATTCAGCTTTTTCCTAAAAAGAAAAATTCTCAGTAGCAGCCCGGAGTTTGGAAATGTGCCAGGTAGACGTCAATAGGCTCGCCCCCTATTACGTGGGACCTAAACATAGCTGGCGAACCGTGGGTGTGTATTACACCTCTGCCTACCCCTTCGGGGAACACAGGAGTAATACTATGTTTTTGTAATGAATCTGATCTGGTTCAAATAGAATTTATTTCTATCAGTGTACAATTTAACAGTTTGAATGGGAAGGAGAGAGAGGTTAGGTACATTTTTTAACGCCTTACCAAAAAATGAGCCATCACGGGATGTCTCGCAGATGTGAAAACATCGATTTTCTTTCTTTCCTAAAATATTTTTCGAGAGTTATTTAATTATTGGTAGGCGTCCTTTCGTTATCCGTAGACGAGATGTAATTGTTATTGGTTTATTGATTGACATTATACTTCCTAGTTAGATGTTTTTGTCAACAAATGGTGTTTTAAAACAATTAAATAAATCGCCAATTTACCCTCCCTACACATTAGATGTTTTCCCATATAAAAGGAGATAATAGTAATTATAGATCACATTTCACGAACACTAGTGCACTGTTAGTTCCTTCACTCTCTAAGTCCGATGGGGCAGTATTATGTCACGACCGGAAGACATCATGCGCAGAACTAACGGCTTTACGTGCTTTTCGAAGCAGAGGTGTAAGAACTCCAACCTTCTTTTATTTTATACTAACTGTGTGTTAGACAAGCATACGCATAAAAATATATAAATAAATGTTCACGGACATTTCACACAACGTCCTCTGGTCCCAAACTAAGCTTAACGCTTGTGCTATGGGTACCAGATTACGGATATAATACATATATTACTTTTTTTTTTGTAAATACGTACACATAATAGATAGAAAACACCCAAACGCAGTACAAATATCTGTCTTCATCACACAAATAATTGTCCTGAGTGGGAATCGAACTCACGACCTCGTAACACGGAAGTCCGAAAAAGCCTGCGTATATACCTTTATATACGAACGCCTCTATATAAAGGTGTATAGTATTTTATGTTAAATTATATTACAACGCAGTAACAATATTATCGATATGAAATCAAGTACAAAAACATCTTGACAATCGACATGTCGTAACGGTACGACGAGGAATTTGCGATTCAAGCCTATAGCCTTCAATATTGAAAGTAAACATTAACTATAATCAAAATCCATTCTATTAGGGACATGTACACAGATGGTGGAGTGGTCTATACGTGGTTTCCCGCCCGAGTGTTGTGGGTTCGATTCCCACACAGGACAACTCTTTGTGTGATCCACAATTGGTTGTTCTGAGTCTGGGTGTACTTTGTGTCCGTGAAATTGTATGTTATTATATTATGGCGCGCCATTGTTGTTGGTACCATCTGCTAGGACTAACCTACTAGCAAAAAGTCCTATCAATCGCGCATTGAAAATACTAAATATAGTACACGAAAACGTTGACATTTTTGGCACTTGTTACAGTGAATTCGCAAATAATTTATTACATGTTTGTTGTAATTTGTAAATGTAGTTACAGTTAAATTTAGTTATTTTTTTCAGTTATCATTTGTAAAATGACCCGGCTATTGCATTGGGGTTTTCATTTAACCTGTAAGATAGCCATAATGGCTGAAGAGTAAATAAATAAATAAATAAATGTTTGTAAAGTCCCACGCGATACAAAGATTATTTCTTAGAACAGGATGTTGTTTTTTAAAAATAAAAACAAATAAATATATAAACTAGCGGCCAGTAGCTGAACTAAATCCTATTAATCCTATTAGTAGAATCTATCTATCCATCAGCCTTTCAACGTCCACTGCTGGACATAGGCCTCCCCAAGAGAACGCCACAACGAATGGTCCTGTGCTGACTGTATCCAACGGCTCCCTACGACTTTGATCAGATCATCGGTCCATCTGGTGCAGGGCCTTCCTAGGCTGCGCCGCGCGATACGTGATCATCACTCAACAACCTTTTTCCTCAAACGGTTGTCGGTTCGTCGAGCTACGTATCCTGCCTCCTGCGCATAGCCACTTCAGCATGCCAACCCGGCGGGCTATGTCGGTCACTCTCGTTCTCCTACGGATCTCCGTATTACGAATTCGATCACGTAGGGAAATACCAAGCATAGCCCGCTCCATGGCACGCTAAGCGATTTTGAGCCTTGATACAAGGCTAACATCCAGAGATCACGTCTTTGTTCCATATGTCATCACCCGTAAAGGTCGTAGGCCTTAATTTTCAGACACTGTGGGATATTGATCTAGAAGATCTTCCACGGGTTATAATGTGAATGATATAACAAATGCCAGTTTGTAAAGAAGTTTTGATCGAGTGGTGCAATCGTTCGGAAGTTATGCGACACCGATTAATTTTTAGGGTTCCGTACCTCAGAAGGGAAAAACGGAACCTTATAGGATCACTTTGTTGTCCGTCTGTCTGTCAAGACCCTTTTTCTCAGGAACGCGTGGAGTTATCAAGCTGACATTCATATCAAATACTCAAGTCTACTGTCCCTTGGAGCTGTGAAAAAATCAAACTTCTAAGCAAACGCAATCAAAAGATACAGCCGCTTATGCCGCAAATTTTCGACACTCGCAAGGGAATCCAAACCTACAGGGTACTTCCCGTAAACTCAGTATTGATATTTGGTACGAAGCAACGCCTTATAGCATAGATAAAGGAAAAATTGCGAAAAGCATAAATTTTTAGTTACATCATATAATAATAAATATTTTTAATAATTTTAAACTTACTACCCCTTTCTCCATGAACGCGTAATGGTATTATATTGAAATTCATATCAAATACTCAGGTCTATAATACCTCTAGGCTGCAACAAAATCAAACTTCTATGTCAACACAATAAAAAAAAACTGCAACTTTAGCCACACATTTTGGAAACTCGCAACTACTCGCAAGCGAATCAAAAGCTAAAGTATACTTCCAGTTGACCTTCAGAGAATCTTGAAATTTGGTATGAAACAACGTTTTATAGCACACACAAAGGAAAAATTCCGAAAACCTTATTTTTTTAGTTCCATTATATACCTAGAGATTTGTACGGAACCCTCGGTGCACGAATCCGACTCGCACATGACCGGTTTTTTTTTTAAATTGATATAATAGAAGATTATACTGTGGTGCCGAAGCTAGATTTTTTTGCCGAAGTTTGCCGAAACCAAACCGAATCTTCGGTAGGTCTACTACTACAATCTCTCTAGAATAACATTCTAAATAAAACTTAGATCCATACACACACCCCTAACGCATAATAACAGTTTGCCACAAAACCTTCAAGTCATTTTATATAATAAATCCATTGACTAAGTATTTACGGTAGCACAGTAATTTATTTACGTGTGGACACGTGTAGCACGTACAACAAGAATACAATCATGATCTAATTGGGATAAAGCCTTGATTGATTGACCCCAGTATGAATGAAAAGAGAGAAGAAAAGAGGGCTTTACTGCGAGCAAGATTCAAACCTGCGTCCCATCCAATCCAGGGAAGTGGAAATTTGGAGTCTACGTTAAGTGACTGCGATACCTTAGCGGTCCAGAGCACTTTTTTCCTCTCTTTCACAGAAGATCAGCGTGAAAGAAATACTGCAACAGTCTAAATCCAAGGATAATACTAACTTACTTATCATCACGCCATCTCCCTTGCTGGGTAGGCAGAGAGAACAGAGTGCCAAAAGGCTCTATTATTGCATATATCTCTCTCTTCCTCATCATTCATAATTCTCTTCATACACGCTCGCCGGTTTCAGAGACTCCTGACTCCACCTTCCTTCAATACATGGCATTCTTTCCACATGTCCGAACCATCGGAGCATTCCCTTTCGCATCTTTACACCAATACTCTCTTTCATACCTACTCGCTTATAATTCCAAGGATAATCAGGAGTATTATATTTCATCTCTACCTCCAATCCCTTTCCTTTCTTCACATCCCGAGCCATCCGTTCTCAGCAAAAATATCAAGATTCTCGGCCAAGGCCGAGACTAAAGAAAACGGAAGTCGCCTGCACGTTTCAGTGATGTAATTCAATGCTGATAGAGTACGTCAGGATTTCCCTATATATTAAATAAATAATTTACAAAGGACCCGTCTATAAATCTAGAGCTCTACATTTTTCTTGCTTTATACACTCTGTGTGGTGATGGACTAAGAATACAAGTTTAGTGTCACCACCTCATCCTTTCCCGCGGGTGTTGTACTAGGTGACTAAGGGAAGTAAGCAGTTGTCACCTATTGCATTACTGGAGGTAAGGCTGGGTACCAAGTGAGAGTACTCGCTTGCTATCGGTCCCGAACGGATCGCTACCATCATCTCCCGTGTGACCGGTTATGAAGCACGTCAGTGTGTTTTAGCTGTAGCAGAAGATAGCCGTTTATGCTTTCATTTCATATCTGTAAAATGAAATGGTGCGCAGCCGCTTGACTGTACTCTCGGTATAGTTGAGTCCATGAGCGACGGTTACCATTTACCATCAGATGGGCCGTGGCTCGTCTGCCACTAAATGTATGTAAAATTAAGTTTACCTGATCGGTATAATGTATGAAAATACTTCCGGCAGATGGCGCAGGCGTCACCCAAAGACGTTAAGTATGAATGTGTTATCGAAATTAGCAGTCAGGAGCAATTGTCACGATGGCTGAATTGGCAAAGCATCTGGACGGTATCCAGGAGATGCAAGTTCAAATCCTGCTCGTGGCTGTTATTTTTGATTTCACATTTTTCAATTTGTGATTAAACTATGTAGTTAAAAAATTGTAAAAAAGTTCTGTGTTGGACGTGCGTGTGTTTTAGGTAATGTATATTAACAGGATAACGACCGAAATACTTTACTAATCGAGTCTTTTTTTATTTCTTTTACGATTCAGTATAATTACGAATAGAGCCCTATCACTTTTCACGGTCTGATTCGATGTAGTTTAATTGTTATTAAATAAACAAAAAAATAGTGAACATTTACGCTCGACTCGATGTGGTAGTACACTAAAACCAGCGCTATACCTTATTTCGTGACAACTATTTCTATAGACCTATATATAAGTACTTCTTAGAATTAGCGCTAGATGGCGTATAAGACATGACAACCACATTACCTTTTGAAATTAGCGCAATCTATGTGATTTATTGAAAACTACTTAGTAAGACCAATACATTATTAGTTACTTATCAAATAATCAATTTTATTGTGAAAAATGAAGATTATGAGGCGTGCACTTTTGGATTTTCCAAAGTATTTTAACTCGTATCCAGAATGACCTCATACTACATGATGATATAGTGGTGGGTTAAGAATACAAGTGTCCCATTCTTCCCTTTTCTTAATGCAGTGAAAGCCTAGCGGTAAAACCAAGGACTGGAAAGACAATGGTGTCGAGTTCGATCCCGAGTCCAAAGTTCAGACCTCATACGGCACACCAATCCATCAGCCTTTCGACCACCACTGCTGGACATAGGCCTCCCCAAGAGGGATGGTGCCGTAATCGCCACGCTTGGCAGGCGGGTTGGCGATCGCAGTGGATGTTGCTAATGCTCGAGGGAGTGCTGCTGCCCACTCCCCCGGTATTCCCTCAGTCGGCTCTTACGACTCCCATGGATGGAGAGGGGTGGGACAATTCTAAAGCCGGCCCCACACGACTTGAATTTAGGTTTTTTTTTTCAAACGGCCCACCTGATGGTGTGTGGTAACCGTCGCTCATGGATCTCAGAGCACTCCCCATTTAAGAGTCGATAGAGCACACGAAGAGACCCAAAGTCTCTCCGCCGCCCCAGCGACTCCAGTCCATCCGTGAAATTGGGATCGTTGACAATTCGAACAGCACGCCTTTGCAGTGAGTCAAGTGGGTCGAGCTGGTATTTTGGTGCGCCTGCCCAGAGATGTGAGCAGTACTCCACGTGCGGCCGGACTTGTGCCTTATAAAGTGTAAGTCTCTGTCTCGGCGTGAAGTACCGCTTGGCTCTGTTCAGGACGCCCAGTTTTTTGCTTGCCAATTTGGCTTTGTCCTCCAAATGACTCCCGAATTGGACTTTGCTTGAAATATCGATGCCGAGGATCCCAATACTATCAGAGAATGGGAGAGTTACTCCTTGGAACTGTGACGCCACGACAAATGCGTCCTTCTTTGCAGTGAACGCTCAAACCTGTGTCTTCGTAGGATTGAATTGAACCAGGTTCTTTTCTCCCCATTCCGAGGCCCGCCCTAGAGAGCTCTCGATTTCAGACCCAAGTTGTGCCCATCTCTCCTCCAGCATGTGCCGAGGTACTTTCTGATGGCCGGTATACCACGCATCACCCGTACTGTCATCCGCATAGCAACGCATATTCTCTATCGGGAGCATATCATTGATATGCAGGATGAACAGCGTCGGGGAGAGCACCGAGCCTTGTGGTACGCCAGCATTAACCTTTATGGTATCGGAGCAGCAGCCGTCTACTACAACTTTGATGCTCCGACCGCGCAGGAAGCTGGCTATCCATTTGCAGAGTCCCTTAGGGATTCCATAAGATGGTAGCTTCGACAGAAGGGCCCTAGCTTACTTAATTGTTAAGATTTTGTTTTGGTAATCGCTAAGTTAAGTAGCGTATTGTTAAAAAAGCCTGTTATTAAATATGTGACTTCCTCAAAAATTGTACTATGAAATGTACGCACATAATTCCATTGTTAGTTTTAGAGATAACGTAACCACGTGATATTTAGATAAACATTTAGAGATTTTTTGTTATTCCTTGAAGCCGTAACTACCTAATAGATGATGAATATTTACACAGAAAAGTACGTGGGTGTATGTGGGCAATGTTTTATTCCGGAAAAATTGAGGTAGGCTTTTTTTTTGTTAAGGCGGGTAAAAATGTACCTAACCGCGCACCCCATTGTCTAGGGGCAACGAACAGAGTAGTGTGAGGCCCCTCACCCACTAAATAATCCGCCGTATATCGTTTCTCCGCCTGTGTTGGCTGACTACTGGAAGTGTGTTACATGACTTTAGTGGTAAGTTGCCTGGAATAGATTATTTGATATTATAGATAAAGAGTTATAAAGGATTAGGTACATTTGTCTAAGCTAATCGTGTTTATTGGAAAAATCCTTCTCATATGACGCACTTTTCTAATGGCCTGTATCATTTAGCCTTTATAGTTAATGTATATTGTAAGATTAAAATAACAGACAGATTAATAACATTAAGTAGATGTACCATTTACGGCCTGTAGCGGACATAATGTTTTCAATAGTTAAAATTAAACTAATAATTTATAAATAAATAAATATTCACAGACATTTCACACAAGGACCTCTGGTCCCAAACTAAGCTTAACGCTTGTGCCATAGGTAGCAGATTACGGATATAATACATATATTACTTTTTTTTTTGTAAATACATACATATGATAGATAGAAAACACCCAGACGCAGTACAAATATCTGTGTTCATTACACAAATAATTGTCCTGAGTGGGAATCAAACCCACGACCTCGTGCACGGAAGTCGGTTACAATACCGATTACGCCACGAGGCTCGTCAATATAAAACCCGTCAGTGGTTTTCTTTTCTTGGTGGAACTTTTGCGAAAATGTTATAGTTTAAAACACTATTATTTTGAATTCGTACTTTCCGATAATGGTGATTGGTGGATGGCTGTTCCATCCATCAGCCTTTCAACGTCCACTGCTGAACATAGGCCTCCCCAAGAAATGGGGGATAGTGCCGTAATCGCCACGCTTGGCAGGCGGGCTGGCGATCGCAGTGGATGTTGTTTATACTCGAGGGGGTGCTGCTGCCCAGTCCCCCTGTATTCCCTCAGTCGGCTCTTACGACTCCCATGGGTAGAGAGGGGTGGGACAATTCTAAAGCCGGCCACACACGGCGCAGGATTACTGTTATCTGTTGACAACCATAGAGGATATAGGGTACCACTGTAGGAATATAATATGGTTCCAGTGGCCCGCCAACAAAGGCGGAGGGACGACACACAGCGGGTTTATTTAGCGGTCGAGGGCCCCACACTACCCTGTTCGTAGACGGTGCGAACGGGTGAGCGGTTAAGAACCTTTTTCCTGCCTTAATAAAAAAAAGGCCGAGAATGTATGAGCATTTGGCACATCTCCTTTAGGTTTTGTGGTAATTATTTAAGCGTAGCCTTAGCCGCAGTCACAAGCTTGTTTTAGGCGGATATCTCAAGTGGACCACTGAAGTAATGTAACATAGTTCTAGTGGCCTGTCAATACAGCCGGAGCAATATTTTTGATCTTTATTGATTTTTTAAAAACCGCTGCATTATATCAAGTCTGTTAAAAAATAATTTTAAAGTATGTGCACAGAACGCTGTATTTCAAGGAGAAATTAACGCATACCAAAACTGTATATTACGCGGGGACGATCACAGAACAGACGCAAATGCCGTGGCCGTGACCTCGAATACAGGATTTCACACCGGACCATCTCTATATATAGGTACATATAAAAATAAATTGCGGTACGTTAGTCTCGCTAAAACTCAAAAACGGCTTGACCGATTTTAATATTTTTCTTTGTATTGTCGGCTCTATACAGGGTTTAAAAGTAAACAATAATAGGAACTGCAAAAAAAAAAAAGAAAGCAGAATTGGTAACTTTATAAATCGCCTCTGAATTATGGAGCTACTGTCTTTTGTCCCGAAGGTGTAGGCAGAGATGTATAGCACATCCACGGTTGGCCAGCTATGTTTAAGTCCCACGTAATAGGGGGCGATATTATTGCCGTCTACCGGCACATTTCAAAACTCCGGGCTGTCAATTTTTCTTTTTACGAAAAAGCTCCATAATACTGCCTGACCTGGGGCACGCACGAATCGAACCAGAGACCTCATGATCAGCAGTCGCTTACACTAACGCTGCACTATAGTGACAGTTTATAAATATAAAGTTAATATTTACTAATCGCTTGACAAGACAAAATCAATCCATTCTAACAGTAGAAATCAATAAGAATGATGAGTTGGCTTAAAAGACCCGTTCTCAAAGCCAATGATTGCTTAACAATTACTTATTTAAATAATTATTGAACTTGACTAATTATAGATAGAGAGATCTCGCTATCGAATATAACAATCCGATTATTAGAGTTCCGTATGCATATTCATGAAATCAATACTATTATAAAGCTGTAACAGAGCTGTCTGTACATTTAAGATATTTGAGAAAAAAATACTCTGTTTAGGCTTTATAGGCATGTCTGAACACAAAACATTTTTTTATAGATTTGTCTGTTTGTCTGCAAAAACTACTGAATGGATACATTTTTTAAAATTTTATATCACTTGATTAGACTTAAAAACTGGTATACATTTTATCCCGCTACTATATCGGGAACCTGACATAGGTAATAGTCTAAAAACTAGGTTTTGGTCGCAGCGGAGCCACGGGCAAAGACCATAAATATAGCTGGCGAACCGTGGGTATGTAATCTAACTACCCCTTCGGGGAATACAGGCGTAATGCTATGTATATATCAGCATTTCAAGTGCTAAATACAGATCAAAATATTCATTGTATTAGATATTAAAATTTTATAGACTACCATAGACCGCATACTAGTTTGCCAACACGCGTGGTATACAAAATATTGCTAAAATTAACAAAACATGAAAAGCGCGCGAGAGTAGCGCGCGTCAATACTTGTCTTACCTTGTTAAACCGGTACAAAAATGATAGTATTTTGGACCGTATTGTGACACGTGACGGATAGTGAATTCTTTACGATAATCGCAAGCGAATAACATAATGTCTGACCGCAGATTTAACGCTAAAACGAGACCCTGAAGCGAAACTTACCTTTTTTGTTATTGCTTATGATATCAGACGAGCTACGGCCCACCTGATGGTAAGTGGTAACCGTTACTCATGGACTCAACTGTACCAAGAGTATTGTCAAGCCGCTGCGCATCATTTCATTTCTCAGATATGAAATGAAATAATAAACGGCTATTTTCTGCTACAGCCAAAACACACTGACGTGCTTCATGACCGGTCACACAGGAGACGGTGGTACCGACCCGTTCCGGCCCGATAGCAAGTGAGTAGGTACTCTCACTACTCAGCCTTACCACAAGTAATGCAATGGCTGATAATTGCTTACTTCCCTTAGTCGCCTTGTACGACACCGGCGGGAAAGGATGGCGACACTTGTATTCTTAGTCCGTCACCTCACGGAAGAAAAATCTGAAATCGAATATAACAACCAGGAGCAGGATTTGAATCCTGCTCCTGGTTGTTATTTTTGATTCACATTTTCGCACTTTGAATTCATTTATATGGTTAAGCATGTCAAATGCTTAAAAATATATAAAAACCATCAAAATATTAAAGTTAACTGTAGTCGCTTTAGATTATAATTCATTACAGTTTTCTAGATCCGATCGAGTAATAAAACAACAGATGTACAGAACTGCGAACAATAATCCTATTATAAAGCTGTAACAGAGGTGTGTCTGTACATTTAATATATTTGAGAAAAAATGACTGTATTAGGCTATATAGGCGTGTCCAAACACAAAACAATTCTTTTTTAGATTTTTTGTCAGTTTTTTTGTTCGCGCATCACACAAATACAACTGAACGGATTTTGATGAAACTTGTGTGTGATAGCTCTTGATTAGACTTGACAACTGGTATAAATTTTATCCCGCTATTATATCGGGAACCAGAGATATAATCTAAAAACTAGCTTGCAGCTTAAACTCGTAGCAAAATCGCCTTGACTCTTCAATCAGTCTTTACCGTTATTTCTCCAAGAGAACACCACACCTCACGCTGCTCGTGAAACAGTTTACAAGAGAACTTGCATTTAGAAACCATCAGCCCCCTTCGAATGAAAAACAAAACGTTAGACGAACTTTCGTTCGCTTCATTGTGAATGGTCGCCTGAATCACGCGTCGAAATCTCGACTAATCAGGAATCACGCGTCAGACTGTTGGTTAATCACAATGACTCGAAACGAAAGTTCGTCTAACGTTTCGTTTTTCATTCTAAGGGGGCTGTGTTCCCTTGCCCCAAACGACCACTGACTACTTATTCCGAGATTTGAACAATTTATTCTACGGCTTTTATATTTTGCCATGAAGTGGAAGGATGTAGGTACAGGGGGAGACCGAGACTCACCTACCTAGACCAAATCGGTCATGTATTGAAGGAAGGTGGAGTCAGGAGTCTCCGAAACTAGCGAGCGTGTATGAAGAGAATTATGAATGTCGAAGAAGCGAGAACACCTCTCTCGCTATAATCTCGAATAAATATTTTCTTTAAATAAATATTACGAAACAATTCAAAGTATTGAACTGGTTCATGACATCATTCGATAAAATTTCATTAATGAGTTGTAGAGCCTTGTATATCCCAGCACCAATGAGCCGGCTCGATCGGGGAAGTACCACTCTCTCACAAAATATATTCGTGAAACAACGGTAGCTACTACTGTTGCTTTTCGTATGGCGAGTGAGAACGCCGAAGGCTGAAACCCGTTCCCTATCCTTATTGTCTTTCCTTTCCATTATTCCATATTCTATCCCTTTCCTTTGAGATGTCGACGCATGACTGTTGCCTTTGGTGTTGCTAGCGTCTATAGGCTAAGGTAACCCGCTTACCATCAGGTGGGTCGTATGCTTATTTACTACCGGCGTTGTATCTATACTAATATATTATAAAGCTGAGGAGTTTGTTTGTTTGCTTGAACGCGCTAATCTTAGGAACTAAAGATCCGATTTGAAAACTTATTTCAGTGTTAGATAGCCCATTTATCGAGGAAGGCTATAGGCTATATATCATCACGCTAAGGCCAATAAGAGCGGAACACCAATGAAGAATGTTTCAAAATCGGGAGTTTTTATTCCTTTTGAAAGCTTCCGCTGCGTGCGCTGCGTAAACGGTTAAAGTTTCGCAAAAATCATGTATGACAGAATTATTTCCCTTTAAAATTTCTAAAAAAATGTCTGCGACAGTATATGTCTATCTTTTAAGGTTGGCTCACTATAACCTTTTTTATGCTAACCAAATTTGTTCTAAAATAACGCATTATTTGCGAAGGTGTTTTTATAAACATGATATTAATCCTTATCCAAATAAATACGTTATTCGTCACAAGTATTTAATTTAAAACAACATTGTCCTGTACATCATTCGATTTCTATGAATATCTTAGGAGATATCGCAGTTTTAAAATAACATCGCAGCAAAATAATGATCAAGTACAGAAGTTAGAATTAGCCCAAAGTTACTATTCCACGCGGACGAAGTCACGGCCAGAAGCTAGTAAAAAATATAAGAAAGTAAAGATTTTTTCGAATTATAATAAAATTAATCTATCCATCCATCAGCCTTTCGACGTCCACTGCTGGACATAGGCCTCCCCAAAGGGGGGATAGTGCCATAATCGCCACGTTTGGCAGGCAGGTTGGGATCGCAGTGGATGTTGTTAATACTCAAGGGAGTGCTGCTGCCCACTCCCCCGGTATTCCTCAGTCGGCTCTTACGACGAATAAAATTATAATGCACGATTGTGCGTGCCAACACAAGTGCACTCTTTGTTCCGTCACTCTCATAGTCCGTTGCGACGACATTCTGACACCACCGGAGACACATTCAGATGCAGGACAAACTCTTAGCTGCTATTCTTGACGGAACTACTCAATAACTGATTTTTGCCCTGACATAGTATCACGCCTGTATTCCCCGAAGGGGTAGGCAGAGGTGTATTACACACCCACGATTCGCCAGCTATGTTTATATACGTAATAAGGGGCGAGACCGTTGCCGTCTACCGGGCACATTTCCAAACTCCGGGCTGCTACTGAGTATTTTTCGTTTTACGAAAAAGCTCCATTACATTGCCCGACCCGGGGATCGAACCCGAGACCTCATGATCAACAGTCGCACACACTACCGCTGCACCACCGAGGCAGTTGGTGGTGTTTATTTTTGCCTGACCCGGGATACAAACCCGAGACCTCGTGAACCGCCGTCAGATACATTACGGACTAAGTTAATGCTTTAAGGCTTGATTAATCAGCAACTGGTGGTCAGGTTGGGTACCAAGTGGGAGTAATTTGCTATCTGGCCCGAGTGGGTCGGTACCACCGTCTTCCGAGTGACCGACCTTGAAACAAAATTTTTTTATTGCGTGTGGTGGCAGATGAGCCACGGCCCACCTGATGGTAAATGGTCGTCGCTCATGGACTCAACTACACCAGAGTATTGTCGAGCCGCTGCTCACCATTTCATGGAGAGACGGCACACGGCGGATTTATTTAGTAGGTAAGGGCCCCACACTACCCTGTTCGTTGCCCCATACGACGGGGTGTGTGGTTAGGTAAATATTTTCCCGCCTTAACAAAAAATAAAAGATTTAAACGCATTAGCAGTCTGTGATTCCTATAACCTGATTATAAGTTTAATTACCTAACTATGAAACGTGGAAGGTACAATCAATTTCTAAATTACCCTCTAATGAGGGTAATTTAGACTCACACTAGTCGACCCGTGCACAATTCCGCAGTTCGATATTTATCGAATCCGATTTGATTTCAATCGAAAAATCGACGCATCCATTAAAGGACCTCTTCATAGATGATTTTAAATTTTAAATTTAAAAAGAAGCGGTTGGTAAATTTAAATTATTTTTGAAATCATGGAATTTGATAAGATTTTTTGAGGAATAAGGAAGATCTCGCGTACGACAGAAAAACAGGCTAAAGAAATAATATAATACATTAACAGGATCACTGTCGTTAAATAAAAAAAAAAGTTTTAGATGACACAATATCAAGCAAATATTTTTTAACAAAAATAAAAACTATAAATAGCACATTCAAAATTAGAACTCACCTATAAAAACTCACTCACAAAAAGAACAAAAAACTAATTTAAATATCGAACACACTTCACACTTATAATTTTTTTTAAAGTTATTTTTTAATTCATATTTTTTTTTGACGCTTGCCGTGCAGCCTCTATGCTAGCAAGCATTGGAATACGCAAAGGCTTCGTATTGTCATGTTTAAAAACTCACAACTGCGTGCTGTAATAAATAGGGTTGACCCATCGCATATAAATTATATGATTAACGTTAAGGCTTATAAATATCGTGTCAATATTAACTGTGCCATATGTGTCTGTCTGATCAATTGATCATAGACACAAATTCCAGCACTGACTATTTATATATATACTAAATCCTGCCCCCGACTCCGTCCGCGTATATTACTATATTACTTATATATTTCTCCCGCATACTATTTATCTCTATTTTAAAATAACTATCCCATGGAATACATTATTTTTATTATTTAATTGTGTAGCCTATGTCCTTTTCCGGGCTCCAGACTATGTGTATGCAAAATTCATGAGGGTTGGTCCAGTAGTTACAGCGTTAAAACGTAATAAACAAATAAATTAATTTCCGCATTAATAATAGTAAGGCTTTATTACTTAAATGGTGTAACATAAGTGGTAAGAGTTTGATTCCCAGTCTTGAAATTTTCATAAATTATAATATGATTTTTTTGTGTATGTTTGAGTGTCTCACTTTTTTTGTTAAGGTGGGAAAAAGTGTACCTAAGCACACACATCCTTTTTTTGTTTAGGCGGGGAAAAATGTACCTAACCGCACTACCCGTCGCTCGGAGCAACGAACAGGGTAGTGTGGGGCCCGCACCCACTAAAGAAACCCGCCGTGTGCCGTTTCTCCGCCTGTGTTGACGGACCACTGGTACTGTGTTGGATTACTTCAGTGGCCCGGCGCCGGAACTAACCACACACCCTGTCGTTCGGAGCAAAGAGCAGGGTTATGTAAGCCCTCATTCACTAAATCATTTCATGAAATGATCGGCCACACCTTGGAGTGACCACGACATCTATATTATAAAAATGTTAAGTTGGTTTGTGTAAATTGCAAAACCTCAAAAAGTTCTGCATCGATTGAGCTCAAATTTCAACACGATATACAATCCCCTTCAAAGATTGTTTTTTTTTTGTATTTTTGACCCCTGACACAAGGGAATTTAGGGGGTGGAGGTGGGGATAAACGATCGAATATTTTCAAATATACCCAAGTGGGGTATCAAATAAAAGGGCATGACTTGGACATGACAAAACTATAAGTTACATGAAAATCAGTTCAGCCGTTTACAAGTTGTGAACTCTTTTATCGGGGGTTTATCAAATTTTATAAAATTTATATTATGTATGTTTATTCACCTCAGTAACATACCGGCGACTGCAAGAAAACAGTTTTTTTAACGGTAAGCTGCGTATCAGCAACTGCGCCATCTGTTGGCGTGAGGGGAACACTCGCCATACTCTCATAAAGTTATAGTAAGTATATGGCTGAGGGTATTTTGCATAGAGTACGCCTAGAAAATGCCAATATGACTATGGAGTTTACAGAAGGCATTAACAACGAAACATTGATAAATCTTAATGACAAATGCTTAGCTTACTTACTTATCATCACGCCATTTCCCTTGCGGGGTAGGCAGAGAGAACAGAGTGCCAAGAGGCTCTATTCTTGCAAACATCTCTCGCTTACTCAAGATTCATAACTCTCTTCAAACACGCTCGCCGGTTTCGGAGACTCCTGACTCCACCTTCCTTCAATACATGACCAATTTGGTCTAGGTAGGTAAGTCTCGGTCTCCCCCTGTACCTACATCCTTCCAATTTCTCATTGTATATCTTCTTAGCCAGTCACTCGCCCGGCATTCTTTCCACATGTCCTAACCATCGGAGTATTCTCTTTCGCATCTTTACACCAATACTCTCTTTCATACCTACTCGCTCCCTTACGTCGTTGTTACGAATGCGGTCAGTTAGCCTCACTCCACAGATTCTCCGCAGAGATCGCATTTCAACCGCATTGATTTTACTCTCATGCTCCTTTTTGCATACCCAACTCTCGCTTCCATATAATAACGTTGGGACAAGCACTGCGTTGTGTATTGAGACACGTGCCCTCTGGCTGAGGTGAAGACTGCCGAGAAGTTGTCCCAATGCTCCGTTCACTCTATTTCCCGCATTCACTCTTCTCTCTACATCAGTGGTGTACCTTCCGTCCCGACTGAATCCACATCCAAGATATACAAATTCATCCACTTGTTCTAGCACACCATTTCCTATTGCTACTCTAACATCTGTTCTGGCTTCTTCTCTTTCAAAAACCATTATTTTGGTTTTGCTCACATTCACACGTAAGCCCCTTTTCTTACAATCTTCTGCCATTACGTCGACTAGGGTTTGCAGGTCAGTCGCAGACTGCGCTGATAGAACCGCATCGTCTGCAAATAGCAGAGAGTTAACCACTGAGTCAACCATCTGAACTCCCTCATTAATTTCATTTAACCTTTGTAGACATTTATCCAGATATATGATAAACAGTCTGGCTGATAGAACCCAACCCTGTTTAACGCAGATATTGACATCAAACCAGGGTGACATTCCATTATCCAGCCGCACACAAGCTCTGCAGTCCATGTAGTTGCACTGCACCACTCGCAGCAGTCTACCGTTTATACCATACTCCAGCAAAATGTCCCAAATTTCCTTTCGTACAACAGTATTAAATTGTTTCTCTAAATCCACAAAACTGCAGAAAACCCTCTGGCCTACAGCCAGATGCTTCTCCACAATGTTGCGCAGAGAAAACACTTGATCCATGCATCCCCTTCCACACCTGAAACATCCTTGTGCGTCACACAAAAATTCATCAGACACCATCCTCATTCTCCTTTCAATAATCTTACCATACCCTTTGGCTGCCAAACTGGTCAAGCTTATGGCTCTGTAGTTTGCACAGTCATAACGTGAACCTGGAACTGGAGAAGCGCAGTCATCGTGCCCTTGTTTTTAAACAAGGGCACCATACTTGAGCTCCAACATAAATTGAGAAGCATCAGGAAGCATTCCCAGACACATGAGCCTCCAAGCTTTATCATCTCAGCAGACACCATATCAATACCCGCTGCCTTACCATTTTTCAAACTTCTAATCGCCCATTCAACTTCATCCATACTAATGTCATCTCTTCTTAAAAAGTCGCTCGTCCGGCATTCTTTCCACATGTCCGAACCATCGGAGCATTCCCTTTCGCATCTTTACACCAATACTCTCTTTCATATCTACTCGCTCTCTTACGTCATTGTTACGAATGTAATTGATATTTCTCGAAAGAGATTAAAAGATAAACATTGCCTATAATATCTCAATCGACACCAGGAGATGAAATAAATGTTTGCCTGAAATATTCAACATTGTGGCGACACGTACGTACATTGCTGTTGACTACGAATATGCGTCTAGCTACAGAATGATCAATCAGCCGAGCTATTCTCACGACAGTTTCTGGACATTTGGAACGGGCAGCTGCCAAACGATCAGACGACAAGAGGAATATGCTTAGCCATATCCTGCACGTGACTGTTATTTTCGATTTCACATTTGTGTAAATCATTACAATAATAACTAAACATGGCCAAAAATTAAAATACTTAATAAAATATTTCTAATAATAGTTATTATTATTAGGCAATTTAGAGGGGTCTCTGAACACAAAACATTATTTTAGATTTTTTGTCTGTTTGTTTGTTCGCGCATCACGCAAAAACTACTTAACGCTAACTTTTTTTATTTGATAGGTCTTGATTAGACTTAAAAACTGATATGTTCAAAGTCCGTGTTATGCCGTCTAACAATACAAGTGTCACAACCCCATTCCTATCCAAGTGAATAGGTATGAAAAGGAGTATTGGTGTAATTGTGTAAGAATGTTAAGAAGATACACAATGCGAAAGTGGAAGGATGTAGGTACAGGGGGAGACCGAGAATCACCTACCTAGACCCAATCGGTCATGTATTGAAAGAAGGTAGAATCAGAAGTCTCTGAAACCTGAGAGCGTGTATGAAGAGAATTAGGAATGTTGAGGAAGCGAGCGATGTATGCAAGAATAGAGCCTTTTTCGCACTCTGTTCTTTCAGCCTACCCCGCAAGGGAAATGGCGTGATAATAAGGAAGTAAGTATTTTGATCTATATTTTTAGCACTTGACATGCTCAGCTACTCTTAAAGTACAAATTATAATTTGTGAATAAGGAAAAAGAGTATTTTAGTACGACCGGGAAACGAACCTGCGTCCTTTCCTTTCCGGCAAAGTGCTCTAATCCACTGAGCTATCGTACTATTTCACTGAGCTATCGTACTATTTGAAATAGTACGATAGCTCAGTGGATTAGAGCACTTTCCCGGAAAGGAAGGGACGCAGGTTCGTTTCCCGCTCGTACTAAAATACTCTTTTTCCTTATTCACAAATTATAATTTGTACTTTAAGGAAGTAAGTATTAAAACCTTGCTTGAGTTGAAATACAAAGGCTGTACTTTTGTTGGAATTCTTTGTTCTTTGCCTTTGATACAAAGTCGTGCGTAAATCGGGGTGAAACTTTGCAATTACAATGAATAATTAATAATAAATAAGAATATACATTAAATACGGCCGATTATAACCGGAAAAACCTTAAACTCGTGGTCATTATATTTTAAAATTCATGAAATGCGTTTTATTTTTTGATTTTTGTTTTATTTTGTCGATTTTGACTTATTAACTGGATTATTTAATTATTTTTTTTATTATGATAAAATGAATTTGCCGTGTGGGGCCGGCACCATTTTTTTTTTTATTTTAGGTGGGCGAAAATGTCCTACCGCACACCCCGCTGCCCGGGGAGACAACGGGGTAGTGTGGGGCTCTCACCCACTAAAACCCACCGTGCGCCTCCACCCGCCCTTACTACGACGGATCACGGGTACCGCGTCGTCCGCAGGCGGCAGCCCCTTCGGGCACCCTCTCTTGAGCGACGCCTCGCGCACTTGGGCGTCGCACCTTCGCGGTAGCCTTCCGCGGACGGCAGGGTACTCTCCGACCCCACCGACTGCGGCCTCGGCTAGGGCGGCATCAGGCGCAGGTAAGCGCGCGCATGCCGCCCCGCGCGCCGGCGGCAAATCGGGTCCGCGAAGGAGGATTCCTCCCGGGCCCTCTCCGCCACCTCTTTCCGCGAGATGACAGCCTCGCAGAAGGCGGCGACCGCGGTCCAGGCCCTGTCACTGCCAACCATCGCTCGCGCAACGGCCGGCAGCGACAGGTCCACGCCTATGACTGCAACGAGTTCCCGGCGCTGCACATCCCAGTCCGAGGTCGAGGTAGTCTGCCACCAGCCGCCTTAGGTAGAGGGGCACTCCATGGTACCGGAGTGCCTCCTTGATGCAGCCGAATGGCAGACTATTGAAGGCGTTGGCTATGTCGAGTGACACCGCCAACAGCACATCCCTCGAGGTGACGGCCTCCGCAGCCGCGGCCTTCAGGCGCAGAATGGCGTCGACCGTAGACCGACCCGCCCGAAATCCAAACTGGGCGTCGGACAGGTCGGGGCCGACCGCTCCTAGGTGCCGGACGATGCGGGCAGCGACTACCCGCTCGAGGAGTTTGCCCACCACGTCCAGCAACACGATGGGCCTGAAGGCCGAGACTGTGTTCGGAGGCCGTCCCGGCTTCGGCAAGAGCACGAGCTTCCCCTCCTTCCAGCAGTCAGGGAACCGTCCGGACACCAGGCAAGCGCCGAACAGTCCCCCGAGGCGGGGCTCAAGGTGATCGAGGACCAGGGCCAGCACTCGGGCGGGAACCCCGTCCGGCCCGGGGGCGGCGCCTCTCCGCATACGCGCTACCGCCGCCCCCATTTCCGGTGTCGTTACGGGCGGTACCTCCACGTCGTCGGCCTCCCGGTCATCATCTGGCGGAGCCATGACCGGGGGCGTGTGCACCGCCCGTCAAGGGAAAAGTCCCTCGACCACCTCAGAGAGGAAGCCCGGCTGGAGGGTCTCCGTAAGGGGGGGGCCATGGGCGCGGAGCTTGTTAAGCGCCGCTCGGTATGGGCGTCCCCAGGGGTCACGCTCGAGACCCTCTAGCATCTCCTGCCTTTTCGCATCTTTGGCGCGACAGATGGCCAGCTTTAACGCGGCGTGCGCACTGCTGTACGCCGCATACAGCCGGCCCTCCCGAAGTCCTCCAGCACGAGCACAGGGCTCGGTGCTATACGCTGTATCGAGGTCTCCAGGTTGTGCAGGAAGACCTCGAAAGCCGCCAGACTACGACTAGGGGAGAAGTACACTCCATACAGCGTGACCCCTCCCCATTCGGCCGCCACATATCCCGTGACCTGGTCTTTGAGTGGCAAGGGCGGGGAATGCGGCGCCGCCGAGCCGACGACCGCTACGGAGCCATCCCCGCTACCCGCCCAATTGGGGCGATCCGGGACTATGTAGGGCTCCGCGGCTACGGCATCACCGATCGACCGCTCCGCCATGGATTGCAGGAAGAGGTCCTGCGCCCTGGCGGAATGGCCGAGATTCCCCTGGAGGAGGATAGCGTCGTGATCCGTTATTGGACCACGATATCCTCCTCCATGCGCTGCGGGGGTCCAGCCGCGCCGGGTTGGGCAGCGGGGGCCGATTGGCTGCCCACCCCCCTCTTAGGGCCTGACTTGGCCGGAGGCCTGCACCCCACCCACCCCATACAGTGATTGGCGGGGCGATTGCCCGCCGCGCACGCGGGATAGTGTGGGGTGACAGAACAGGCAGCCGCCTGGTGCCCTGCCTGACCGCAGCGGAAACAAAGCCCGCTGCAGTCGAAGCAGTTTGTGCACAGGGGCCGGGTGTGACCGACCGCCATGCACTTGTAACACCTGACAGGCCGGGGCTCCAGCGCGATTACCCGCGCGGCGCTCCAGCCCACCAGAAGTCTACCGGCGGCGACCAAATCCTTGGCCGCCGCGACAGGGCACGAGACCCAGACGGCACCCACACCACCTGGACCTGGGCGAATGGTGCCCACCCGGACGGCGCTGCTGGGAGACCCGGTTTTCGAGACGATCGCCTCCCGGATCTCTTCCGCCGTCACGGAATCGTCCAGCCCGGAAATGCGCAGTTCGGCGCACCTCACGGGTCTGGCGACCCGGACACCACACTCCTCTGGGTGGGGCCGGCACTAAGAATAGCTCCACCCCATCTCTTCCTATGGGAGTCATAAAAGCCGACTAAGGGATTACCGTGGGACCGGGCAGCAGTGTTCCCCTGTATACTAAAAACATCCATCGCGATCGCCAACCCGCCTGCCAAGCGTGGCGATTATGGTAAAACCCCCATTTTGGGGAAGCCTATGTCCAGCAGTGGAAGATGAAAGGCTTGACTGCACAGACGGTAGAGTAGTTTACCGGCCTCTTGTCCGAGTGTTGTGGGCTCGATTCCCACACAAGACAACTCATTGTGTGATCCACAAATGGTTATGTTTTAATAGGTGACGGACTAAGAATACAAGTGTCAACACCCCATCCTTTCCCGCGGGTGTCGTACAAGGGAAGCAAGCAATTATCACCCATTGCAATACTGCTGGTAAGGCTGGGTACCAAGTGAGAGTACTTACTAGCTATCGGACCCGAACGGGTCGGTACCACCGTCTCCTGTGTGACCGGTCATGAAGCACGTCAGTGTGTTTTGTCTGTAGCAGAGGATAGCCGTTAATTCTTTCATTTCACATCTCAGAAATAAAATGGTGCGCAGCGGCTTGACAATACTCTCGGTATAGTTGAGTCCATGAGCGACGGTTACCACTTACCGTGGCTCGCCTACCATCATTAGCAATAAAAAAAAAAAAAGCTTTATGGTAAAAAAATAAATTTAGCAATAATGTTTTTAGGTTCTTACATTTACTAATGTGATTTGAAAAATTCTTTTACCATTAGAATTCTACATTATCCCTGATGAACATAGGAGATATAATGTTTTCAAAAAACTTAGCGATGCATATGAAAAAAAACGATGATGTAATCCAACATGTGGATAAAATACCAAAAAGAAAACCTTATATCGCGTACGCTGCGGAAATGATTGACAATAGAGCAAAGTGATGTACTACAGTTTTATAGAGGATATCAATATCTACAAAAAACTATTAACAGTTATGTCACAATAACTACTTTTTCATGTTAAAATATGCAATAGTAAGGTACAAACTAATGTTTTAAAAGGGAAAGATATGTATTTGTGTATGTATAAACTGTATTTATTACTATAAATAGATTGATGATTGATACTTGTATAAAGATACATTTACTCTACGTTTATCCCAAAATGTTTAAAAATAAATGTCTACCCGTGTGAAACCGGGACGGGCCGCTAGTTTAAAATATTTGTAAACAAAAATCTGCATTAGGCTATCCATCCATCCATCAGCCTATCAACGTCCACTGCTGGACATAGGCCTCCCCAAGAAATGGGGGATAGTGCCGTAATCGCCACGCTTGGCAGGCGGGTTGGCGATCGCAGTGGATGTTGTTAATACTCGAGGGAATGCTGCTGCCCACTCCCCCCGTATTCCCTCAGTCGGCTCTTACGACTCCCGTGGGTAGAAAGGGATGGGACAATTCTAAAGCCGGTCCCACGCGGCACATACGAGGGCGGGGGGTACATAGGCTATACGAGTCCTGAAAAAAAGGTTCGATATGGCCTGTTGACTCAACTAAACACAAAACATATTGTTTTAATTTTTGTCTGTTTACCCGCAATACGCAAAAACTACTGAACGGTATTTTATGCAAATTTTATTTTCACGGCTCTTGATTAGCCTTTAAAACTACGGTACATGTTTTATCCCGCTACTGTATTGGGAGCCTGTGACAATTCTTTATTTTTATATTAAGGAGAGAAAGCAGTAACTTTGTTGTTAAGGCGGGAAAAAATGTTCCTAACCGCACACCCCGTCGTTCGGGGCAACGACCAGGGTAGTATGGGGCCTTCACGCACTAAAGAAACCCGCCATGTGAAGTCTCTCCGCCTCTATTGGCCTCCACTGGAACTATGTTACATTCCTTCGGTGGTAAGCAGTAAGCTAACCGTACGTGCCGTCTCTCCGCCTGTACTGGCGGACCACTGGAACTTTGTGACATCACTACTTCTGTGGCTAATTTTTATCCCGGAATAATTTATAGTTTCTGTGCGATAGCACGCAGGAAAAGTCGCGGGTATATGACTTAATTTTTTTTAGTTTTTTTTATTGGATATAATATAGGTATATGTAGTTGCAGACGAGCCACGGCCCATCTGATGGTAAATGGTAACCATCGCTCATGGACTCAACTATACTGAGAGTATTGTCAAGCCGCTGCTCACCATTTCATTTCACCGATATGAAATGAAAGAATAAACGGCTATCTCCTGCTACAGCCAAAACGCAACGATGTGCTTCATGGTCGGTCACAAGGGAGATGGTGGTACCAACCCATCCCTACCACCAGTCATGCAATGGATGATAATTGCTTACTTCCCTTAGTCGCCTCATACGACACTCATGGGAAAGAATGGGGTGGTGACACTTGTATTCTTAGACTGCCAAAAAAATTATAGCAATAGTATAATATTAGATATAGTACCTATACCTAAGTATTTATAATAATTATCTCTTTAAACTAATGCATAATAATTATAAAGCACAAATTATTTGTGGAAGTGAAAAAAGGGAACTTTACTGCATGCAGGATACGAACCTGCGTCCCATCCAATCCGGGGAAGTGCTCTAGACCGCTAAGCTATTGCAGTCATGAACGTGTAAATATGCATAAAAATTAAAGTGCGTCGTTATTAATTTATACCTACTCATTAACTGCATTTAAAATTTACATGTCTATAGCTATGTATATATACTATTATAAAGCTGTAACAGAGCTGTGTCTGTATATTTAAGATATTTGAGAAAAAATGACTGTATTAGGCTATATAGGCGTGTCTAAACACAAAACATTTTTTTAGATGTTTTGTCTGTTTATCTGTTTGTTCGTTCGCACAACACGCAAAAACTACTGAACGGATTTTGATGCATCGTTTTTTATTTGATAACTCTTGATTAGTCTTAACAACTGGTAAACATTTTATTCCGCTACTATATCGGGAACCTGAGATATAACCTAAAAATTAGCTTTAACTAACAAAGGCTAGTTACTATAATTATAGGTACAAAGAACAAAAGACTTTCATACAAAGTCACCCTCCCATTTCTCCCTTTAAAATAGGTATTTCCAAATAAAATATTACATAGGTACGTTATTAAATAAACCTAGTTTAAACCTATAATTTAAGAAGGGTTTTCCCGTCCAATGAAACCGAGATTTACGTCGACAATTCGTAGAATTTAATTAACTAATTGTTTTAAGAGTGCCGGTGATTCAGAATTGAGTGGATATAATGTTTTAATCATAACAGATAGCGGACTCTTTATTTTTACCTGCATTGATTACAAAAAAAGGAAAAATATGGATTATTTTTAAAGTAACATTTATTAAATTAACATAAACGGGTCTTTTTTTCGCGTATAACGTCACGATGTTTCAACTACGTTGCAACTGCTAAAAGTAGTTAAAATTTGACCTAGTTTATACGCGAAAAAAAGACCCGGTTACCTAATATATCAAATTCACGTGTCAAAATGTGTATCGCTATTTTCCTCCGAAACAGCTTGACCGATTCTTATGAAATTTTGTTTGTACTGAATGTGTAGGTCTGAGAATAGGATGTAAACTAGTTTTCATACCCCTGAGTGATAAGGGTGGTCCAACCCAAATATTTTTTTTTGTGGACAATTTTTGTTTTGTGATTTGGCATATAAAAAGAAACATCGTTTGCCGGGTCAGCTAGTATTACTTTAAATATGTGTACAATTCTCGAATCTTTAAAGTTACTATGGATTATTTTTTATATACCTACTACGTGGATGGCAAAAATACGACCCACTTGGTGGTAAACGGTTACTATAGCCTATAGACCACAGCAACACCAGAGGCATCACTTGAGCGTCGCCATCTCCAAGGAAATGCATAGGCTGGATAATAATGAGAGGATAGCGCATTCCCTCACTATATTTTTCTGTGTGGTGACGGACAAAGAATACAAGTGTCACCACCCCATTCTTTCCCATGGGTGTCGTATGAGGCGACTAGGGGAAGTAAGCAATTATCATCCATTGCATGACTGGTGGTAGGGCTGGGTACCAAGTGGGAGTACTCACTTGCTATCGGGCCCGAGCGGGTAGGTGCCACCATCTCCCGTGTGACCGGCCATGAAGCAACAAGCGTTTTGACTGTAGCAGGAGATAGCCGTTTATTCTTTCATATCATATCTTAGAAATGAAATGGTGCGCAGCGGCTTGACAATACTCTCGGTATAGTTGAGTCCATGAGCGGAGATAACACTTTCACACACACATCTTCAGAAAAGTGGCTTCACTTTTTAGTTGACAAAGCGGTGTCTTTATTTTTTAGAGACTCGAGACGGGCCTCGTGGCGTAGTCGTTAGTGTAACCCACTTCCGTGCACGAGGTCGTGGTTTCGATTCCCATTCAGAACAATTATTTCTGTGATGAACACAGGATATTTGTACTGCGTCTGGGTGTTTTCTATCTATTATTTGTATGTATTTACAAAAACAAAGTAATACATGTATTCCTTAATCTGGTACCCATAGCACAAGCGTTAAGCTTACTTTGGGACCAGAGGACGTTGTGTGAAATGTCCTTGAATATTTATTATTAGTACAAGCCGACCCGGCAAACGTTGTTTTGCCATATAAATTAATTCTAGAGAATTTTTGAGAATTTCTAGCGTATAAAAAAATAACAAAAATATGCAAAATCATAAAAAAAAAAAAAACTTCGTCCAAAAAAAAAAATGGGGTGGACACTTAGGGGTTTGAAAAATGGTTTACATCCTATTCTCAGACCTACTGAATATACTTACACACAAAATTTCATAAGAATCGGTCAAACCGTTTCGGAGGAGAATGGCGACAAAAACTGACACGAGAATTTTATATATTAGATTATTTTTGACGTGATAACATCTTATAAATCGATGAACGCTGGCTGGACGCACGAAAAAGTGTCATGTTCCGGAAAATGTATGGTGATCGATGCATTGTTTGTGAAACTCAGAAAACAGGTATATGACGTTATCACATAAAATTATCGTCCGTAAACCGACTTTACAGACAATCATAAAACTGCATCGATGGTGTAGCGGTAGTGTATGCGACTGCTAATCATGAGGTCTCGAGTTCGATCCCCGGGACGGGCAATGTTATTGAGCTTTCTCCTAAAAAAGAAAAATTCTCAGTAGCAGCCCGGAGTTTGGAAATGTGCCCGGTAGACGTCAATAGGCTCGCCCCCTATTACTTGGGACTTAAACATAGCTGGCGAATCGTGGGTGTGTAATACACCTGTGCCTACCCCTTCGGGGAATACAGGCGTGATGCTATAATTATAGTTTTTTAGTTACTCGGAGCACTGAACATCGTGTCGTATAATATTGTCCATCGTACATTATAATATTGGTGGTGTATAAGTAACATAATCGGAATAAATCTTCGCTTTTACTCCTTATATTAAAAGGCTTAAGCAATGTTTATATATTAACCTATCGGCTACATAGCCTTGGCAATTCTAAATTAAGTTCTTTTTGCTAACAGTGACTGTCTCGGCTTTCATAGTGGGCGCTCAAGGTAGCAATAGACCATTCGTTATCCCAGCATGAATGGGCTGACTCGATTGGGGAAATAATTTCTAGGGATGGGTCTAAGTTCGTTTTATATTCGGTTCAACCGAATTTTGGTGGTTCGAGCCGAGCTTCCACATTCGGTCGATAATTGGTTTAAATGCCGAGCATTTGGCATAAGAATAAAATTAAATACCTGCACTATTTGTACTAAAATTTAGAGAAACCAAAACTGTCATAACTTTAAAATAAATCACATAAATATATCAATTACCTACTCTATAATCATTTAATAATAATTATTTGTTTGTTAAAAGTTAAAATACTAGTACATTCACCGCGGCTTCGCTCGCGTCATAGTATTGTCGATGAAAAATTAATTTCACATAGGATTCATATTGTTAGGTATAAACGTCACCACGCTAACAGTTTTACACCCCCTCCGCTTTAAATGTTTCACATCAAAAATATAGGTTCCGGAAAGGGAATGCTTCGATGGTTCGGACATGTGGAAAGAATGCCGGACGAGCGACTGGTTAAGAAGATTATACAATGCGAAAGTGGAAGGATGTAGGTACAGGGGGATACCGAGAATCAATTTTTTTTTCTTTTTTATAAAAGGCGGGAAAAATGTTCCTAACCGCACACCCCGTCGTTCAGGGCGACGAACAGGGTAGATTGGGGCCTTCACCCACTAAAGAAACCCGCCGTGTGCCGTCTCTCCGCCTTTATTGGCGGGCCACCGGAACCATATTACAATCCTTCAGTGGTCCGCCGGCAGACCGAGACTCACCTACCTAGACCAAATCGGTCATGTATTGAAGGAAGGTGGAGTCAGGAGTCTACGAAACCTGCGAGCGTGTATGAAGAGAATTATGAATGTTGAGGAAGCGAGAGATGTATTTAAGAATAGAGCCTCTTGGCACTCTGTTCTCTCTGCCTAACCCGCAAGGGAAATGGCGTGATGATAAGTCTAAGTCATAACGTAATTTATAGAGTATGCAGGAACAGATGAATATACAGTAAATAGTAATTAATGTATATAAATTATTGACGGGAAATATCCCAGATGAGATGTATCTTATTGTTAAAAACAATATAGTGGTAAATGTTATATTATTGTTACAACGCCATCTAGTTTCTAATAGCGTCATATAAACAAATCGATAGTCGCCATCGTAATAATGTTGACCAATGCGCATTACGAAATTTAATTGTTCATAGTAAGCGTTATTTAACGACTGTGATATTACATCAGTGTTTCGCAGAAATGAGCTGGCGTTGAATGTGATGATATTTATCACTGAGGGACGAGTATATTCTATGTAATTATGGCCCTAATAATAGTATTGCCCCAAAAAGATGGAAAATCGTGCCATAATACAAGACTAGTGTCGCAGGTGACTTCGACACCTGTAGAAATGTAACATAGTTCCAGTGGCCCGCCAATAAAGGCGGGGAGACGGCACACGACGGGTTTCTTTAGTGGGTGAAGGCCTCACACTAACCTGTTTTCGTTGCCCCGAACGACGGGGTGTGCGGTTAGGAACATTTTTCCCCGCCTTAACAAAAAATAAGTGACTACCTATTGAAGTACAGAAATTATCGAATACAAAGGACATCCATAATGGCGGGGCATGTTGAGTGCAAAATAAAACACTTACAAAATATTAGTACAAAACAGTTAATTAGTAAACCGAAAATGATAATAATGAATACACACACACACACATCTTTAATTAATTATCTATTATAATAAATTACATTTATTCGAATCATATTATGTTCTTTTTAATAACAGATGGCGTGCACTTTTTATTATAGATGAATATATTTGTTTCAATGTTTTGTAATAGATGGCGCTGTACTCAATTTATAAACGTAAATTAATGAAATGCGTTAGTATCAATAAATACTAATAGATGACGTTAGATATAAAAAAGGCACGCTACTTTCTAATATAATAGATGGCAGTGGTTGCCTTAATTTTATATAATTTTCACGATTAAACGTTTTATAATTGGTGAAGTTTTAGGTTAGTATATAACTATTAATGTAAATAGAAATATACTTGCCACAACAAGAGCCATTAAACAAGAAGATAGAAATATACAGAGCAGTTTCATAAGAGAGTGGTGAATATCTGTGTTACTATTCGGGCCACAATACTAGTGACGTCGAGTGGCATCGACTTCAATCCTCAGTCCTAGGTCCAGACCTTGCAGGGTACACACCTCTGATCTTTGAAGTAATTTTACAGTTCCAGTGGTCCGCTATTTCAGGTGAAGAGACGGCACACGGCTTGTTTATTTAGTAAGTGACAGCCCCACACTACCCTGTTCATTACCCTGAAGAACAGGGTGTGCGGGTTAATTTTTTCCCGCCTTAACTAAAAAAAAGGTACACACCTCGGAGTTATCGAATTTATGGGGATATTAATGATTTTTGTTTTTTTTTTTTATAGCATTCGTGGTGTCATAGTGCGCTAGAGAATACCAAATCCCTTTACCGCAAGGGAAAGCTTGACTATAATCCCGGTATACTTGAGTTCATGAGCGACAGTTACCATTTACCATCAGGAGGGCCGTGGCTCGTTTGCCACTATACACAATAAAAATAAACTTACTTACTTATCATCACGCCATTTCCCTTGCGGGGTAGGCAGAGAGAACAGAGTGCCAAGAGGCTCTATTTTTGCATACATCTCTCGCTTCCTCAACATTCATAACTCTCTTCATTCACGCTCGCCGGTTTCAGAGACTCCTGATTCCACCTTCCTTCAATACATGACTGATTTGGTCTAGATAGGTGAGTCTCGGTCTCCCCCTGTACCTACATCCTTCCACTTTCGCATTGTATATCTTCTTAACCAGTCGCTCGTCCGGCATTCTCTCCACATATCCGAACCATGAGAGCATTCCCGTTCGCATCTTTACACCAATAGGTACTCTCTTTCATACCTCTCTTACATCGTCGTTACGAATGCGGTCAGTCAGCCTCACTCCACAGAATCCACAGATTCTCCTCAGAGATCGCATTTCGACCGCATTGATTTTACTCTCATGCTCCTTTTTGCATACCCAACTCTCGCTTCCATATAGAGCACGGGGGGTTGGGACAAGCACTGCGTTGTGTATTGCGACACGTGCCTTCTGGCTGAGGTGGTGGCTGCCGAGAAGTTGTCCCAATGCTCCGTTCACTCTATTTCCCGCATTCACTCTTCTCTCTACATCAGTGGTGTACCTTCCATCCCGACTGAATCCACATCCAAAATAAAACTATGCTTCAACTATATTTTTTATAGGTACTAAATATCTAGAAATTTTTATATACTTTTTTAGCATTTGATATGCTTAGGCATATACATTAAACTTAAAGTGAAAAATGTGAAATCGAAAATAACAGTCACGAGCAGGATTTGAACCTGCATCTCCTGGATACCGTCCAGATGCTTTGCCAATACAGCCATCGTGACAATTGCTCCTGACTGCTAATTTCGATAACACATTCATACTTAACGTCTTAGGGTGACGCCTGGGGACCGCTCGTTGTGGCGTTCTCTTGGGGAGGTCTATGTCCAGCAGTGGACGTTGAAAGGCTGATGGATGGATGGATGGATGATCCATTCAAATTATCATCCTAACATAAGCATCGAATAAAACAAATCTAAACGCACTCAAAATATACAGCATGCGCTCCATAAAACCATCCATCCTAATTCTCACCTTAACGAGGTCGCTTAACCTAGTTCGCATACACCTCAACTAGTTTTTTTGTCTATACCATTATTTCGACAGTTATGTTTCCTAATCGACTTACTAACTTGTTGAACCGCGATGCGAGCTGTGCCAGCTGACGTAACCGACATACATGGTTATAACCGGTTCGATGCTAGGGATGGGAAACAGTCGATAAAATTTTACGATAAGATGATTCGATCCTACCTTTATAAGTACCTACTGTTGAAATATCGGATAGTGTGTAAATTTGCCTCTGGATTCTGCTTTGGCTTTATTTTTAAGATGAGCAAACATGACCTACCGCACACCCCACTGCCCGGGGAGACAACGAGGTAGAGAAGGGCTCTCACCCACTAAAAACCCACCGTGCGCCCTCGCCCGCCCTTACTGCGGTGGATCGCGGGTACCGCGTCGTATCGACCGCAATCCGCAGGCGGCAGCTTTGTCTAGTTTAAGGAAAGGGATGAGAGGTGGCCAGCTAGTGGGGAAGGGTTAGAAAATCCCCTCAATTTGGACCGATAGAGTTCTAACTCACTAACTAAACACAACAGTAGAAACACCTGCTATTAGTTTACGTTGACTCCTGTCAGATTTTTAAAGATAACATCCTACATTAAGGAATAATCTTTGTATCGCGAGGACTTTACAAACATACAATTTCACGTACACAAAGTACACCCAGACTCAGAACAACCATTTGTGGATCACACAAACAGTTGTTGTAGGTCACAACAGTCAAGGGTTATCTTTGACAGCAATAGGTTATAAATATATATATATATATATATTCACAGACATTTCACACAATGTCCTCTGGTCCCAAACTATTCTTAACGCTTGTGCTATGGGTACCAGATTACGGATATAATACATATATTACTTTTTTTTTGTAAATACATACATATAATAGATAGAAAACACCCAGACGCAGTACAAGTATCTGTGTTCATCACACAAATAATTGTCCTGAGTGGGAATCGAACCCACGACCTCGTGCACGGAAGTCGGTTACACTACCGACCACGCCACGAGGCTCGTCAAAATCAACGACTTTCAAAATTTTATCGATACCTTTACCTTCCTCAACAGATACACGTGAAGTATCGATACTCGGTCCCCGCACTATTGAGGAATGACGCAAGATCACTTTCACCGCCCTGTGTTTCCTTCATAATTCTGATTACATACAACGTTCTATACCCAGAATAGAACAGAAAACAGGATTCTGGCAAGTCTTCCTGTTTTAGAAAATATCTTCTGCATGTCTTTCCTTATTGTTTTCAAGTTTATCTTCTTTAAATATTAATGTACTGAATACTGCTAAGCCCAGTGACGTTATGTACAAAAAAGAGTACTGGGCTACGACGACCGCTCCCCGTTAGGCGGACTGTTTGCCACCCACGCATTAAAAATAATAAACATAAGGTTGCTAAGTTACAGGATTGTAATAAACATACTGTTGCTAGGCAACCGTATAATTTTACTCGCGAAAATGTATGTGTGATAAATGATAAGTATAATTTGCGTAATATAAATCTACGTAATAATTATTACTAATATTATAAATCTGAAAGTGTTTTTATTTGTTTATTAACAACGCATAAGCAGCGTTTTAGCAATCGTTATTTTATTATAAAATACTGTTCGGACATGTGGAAAAAATGCCGGACGAGCGACTGGTTAAGAAGATATACAATACGAAAGTGGAAGGATGAGGTACAGAGGGAGACCGCGACTCACCTACCTTTCTAGGTAAACAGTCATGTATTAATTGGTGGAGTCAGGACTCCTTGAAACCGGCGAGCGTGTATGAAGAGAATTATGAATATTGAGGAAGCGAGAGATGTATGCAAGAAGGCACTCTGTTCACTCTGCCTACCTCGAAAGGGAGATGGCGTCATGATAAGTACGTAAGTGAGTATTTTAACTACCTCGGTGGTCTAGCGGTAGTGTATGCGAACATTAAAGTCGGGACGGGTTCGATTCCTAGGTTGGACCTGCAAAATCTTTTTCCGTCAAAAAATTATCAATTACAGCCTTATTTACTTTATTTATTATCGTTATTATTAGACACGATTATATATTCTGAAGTCCGTGCGGACGAAATCGCAGGCGTAATCTAGTTCTGTATTCCCCAAAGGGGTAGGCAGAGGTGTATTATTTGTGGACGGACTAAGAATACAAGTGTCACCACCTCTTTTTTTCCCGCGGGTGTCGTATGAGGCGACTAAGGGAAGTAAGCAATTATCACCCATTGCATTACTGGTGGTAGGGCTGGGTACCAAGTTGGATTACTTACTCACTTCCTATCGGGCCCGAGTGGGTTGGTACCACCAACTCTTGTCGGCCATGAAGCACATCGGTGTGTTTTGGTTGTAACAGGAGATAGCCGTTAATTATTTTCATTTCATATATGTGAGATGAAATGGTGAGCAGTGGCTTGACAATACTTTCGATATACTACTCGGTAGAGTCCTTGAGCGATGGTTACCATTTACCATCAGGTGGGCTGTAACTCGTCTGACACCATACGCAATAAGAAAAACACCCACGGTTTAAGTCCCACGTAATAGGGGGCGAGCCTATTGCCGTCTACCGGGCACATTTCCAAGCTCCGGGCAGCTACTGAAATTTTTATTATTACGAAAAAGCTCAATAACACTGCCCGACCCCGGGATCCACCCCGAGACCTCATGATCAGCAGTCGCTCACACTACCGCTGCACCACAGAGACAGTAGTATCTAGTATTAATAGAAGATAATATCAACTTTATTTAGAAATTAAATTAATTACGTAATAATCGTTACGACCGCGGGCAACACAGGGATTATACATTTATTTTATTATGAAAGTAGCCTTTGCCCGCGGCTCCGGCACACCCAAAAGATAGTTTTTAGGTTATATCTCAGGTTCCCGATATAGTAGCGGGATAAAATGTGTACCAGTTTTTAAGATCCAAAAGCCATTAAATAAAATTGTTGGTCCAAAATCCGTTCAGTAGTTTTTGCGTGATGCGTGTACAAAACCACTCCTGCCCCATTAGAATGAAAAACGAAACGTTAGACGAACTTTCGTTTCGCTTCACTGTGATTGGTCGCCTGAATCACGCGTCGAAATCTCGACTAATCAGGAATCACGCGTCGGACTGTTGAGCAATTACAATGACTCGAAACGAAAGTTCGTTTAACGTTTCGTTTATCATTCTAAGGGGGCTGCTTAGATGCCTACCGGCCTCTCGCTCTAGTGTTGTAGATTCGATTCACGAATGCTTGTTCTGAGTCTGGGTATACTCTTGTGTCTGTGAAATTGTACATATGTGAAGTCCCGCGCATTACAAGGTTTATTTAGTTTTTTACAAGGTGCTGTATTTAAAAAAAATGTGTGCCGGGACACGTAATATTAAAAGTGAAACTTCAACGGACAAGTGAATATTTCAAAGAAAAATATGTAAAAAAAATTCAACAAAATTATGTTAACAACAAGCTGACCCGTGCCCACTTCGTTGGGCGGTAAACATTTTTAAATAACCGTTTAATAGATATCACTCAATAGATTACGACACGGTCGCTGTCCCATACTTATGTCGTGTTCGCTCTTTAACCAGTCGTCCAAATTACATGCAGGAAAAGGGAAAAGTCTTTTTTTTTTTAACACTTGAGACGATAAATTTACTTATTTTGATAAGAATTCATAATTTTTGATCATATTACTAATAAACATGACCTAACGATTTAAATGATTTTTTTAATATAAAAAAAAATGTGTTGTGTGTTAGTGTACACACGTAAGAAGTGAAACTTCTTTATGACATCATTTTTCGAAAAATTATCTAGAATTTACCACTTTACCGAAATTGGTTAAATAAAGCTAAATTAGTTAAAATTTAAGCAAAAGGCTTTTATTATGACATGGATACAAATAATACAATTATTTCACCTTATTACTACTAAGATTATTAAACACAAAGTGAAAAATGTGAAATTGAAAATAACAGTCAGGAGCAGGATTTGAACCTGCATCTTCTGGATACCGTCCAAATGCTTTACCAATTCAGCGACGATCTGGACGGTATCCAGAAGATGCAGGTTCAAATCCTGCTCCTGACTGTTATTTTCGATTTCACATTTTTCACTTTGTGTTTAATGTATAGTGCTAAGCATGTCAAATGCTAAAAATATATATAAAAATATCTAAATACTAAGATTATTATAGCATTTCATTAATTATAATAGAATTTTTACGGCGTTTTATAGCAGAGTGCCTATTGCCACCTTCCAGCTCCATTATCAGACCCTGGATACAATCTAGATACAAAGTACTCGTCTAGACGAATCATACGAGCCCAAACTCCATGGGGTATGTCGTTTCATTATAGAGTTCCTATGGCCACCTTCTAGCTCCATCATCAGATCAGCTTTATGTCATCATAATATTACATCGTCACGCAATATACATACGTCTTATGGTTAGGGAGCTGGATGCCAAAATTTCTATATAATCTGTTCGTGTGGCAGACATGATTAATATCGATGATTGTGCCATAAAAACCGCGTCTGCCACCATAACAGACCTGCGTTATCAATTGACAGCACTTTAAAAATGTAAAACTTCCAGCCCTCTGACTTTTTAAGGAATTACTTTTTAAACATTTTTGTATGATTTAAGAATACGTTTAAGAATTGTTCGCTTGGCAGACCCGAATTGTTCGATTAATGACGATATAAAGAACCACAGAAAAATAGTCTGCTACCATGATAGCGCTGCGTTTTCAATCGACAGCGCTTTAAAAGTGTAAAAAAAATGTCTGCTAAATCATCTGCCTTTTGGACTGATGGTCAGAATCTTCCTCAAGACGATAAACATCGAAGAGGCAGACTCCAGACCTCTGATTTTCCAAAGGCAGAGCATTTTTATATAATTTTTTTTTCGAAAGTTTTCTTTCTTTTTTAGAGAGAAGAGAGTGACAACGGTATAATTCCCCAGGTGGTTGGCGTTTACCTATGGGTCATTCCGCGTCAAATCACGCGGTCATTGGCCTGAACTTTTGATGTCCAATGAATCGTGGGTTTCGTTTGGCTCCAAATATTATTTCAAATGTTTAGAAATGTTTATTTTATTTTTACTAGGGGTTGTCCGAGCTAAAAAAACATTAAATTGAAGAAAAACATTATGAGGAGCCTTTTTTAAATTAATGAATTTTTTTCACAGATAGTAGAACCCAAAACAGAAAAAAAAATCAATAATATTTTTTTACTGCTAACGATGGCAGACGAGCCACGGCCCACCTGATGGTAAGTGGTAACCGTCGCTCATGGACTCGACTACACCAAGAGTATATAGTCAAGCCGCTGCGCACCATTTCATTTCTCAAATGTGAAAGAATAATATATCGACAATGGATCAAACGGCCATGTGGGGCCGGCTTTAGAATTGTCCTACCGCTCTCTACCCACGTGAGTCGTAAGAGCCGACTGAGGGAATACGGGGAATGGGCAGCAGCACTTCCCCGAGTATTAACAACATCCACTGCGATCGCCAACCCGCCTGCCAAGCGTGGCGATTACGCCATTATCCCCCATGACGGGACCGCTCGTTGTATCGTTCTCTTGGGGAGACCTATGTCCAGCAGTGGACGTTGAAAGGCTGATGGATGGATGGATGGGTGGATGGATGGATGGGTAGCCCCGGGCACTTGAGTGAACTGCAAATAAAAAACAAATGATCGAAGTTTCTGTGTTTATTCTCACGCAGGGAAATTCTTTGTGCGACCCACAAATGGTCGTTCTGAGTGTGCACTTTGTGTCCGTGAAATTGTATGTTTTTTTATTATTCTTAGTGCAAAGTCATAAAAAAAATCAACTTGAAGGTGTAAATCGGCTTGGCAGTGCTTCTGGTAATGCTTGGTCCAGGAGTGACAGTTACCAATTACCATCAGGAGGGCTCGTCTGCCACGACCAGTAGGTACATGTAGGTATTTTGATCTGTATTTTAGCACTTGACATGCTCAGCTACTTTAAAGAACAAATTATTTGTAAAAATGGAAAAAGAGAGTTTTACTGCGAGTGGGATTCGAACGGCAACTGAAATAGTTTAGCGAGCTAGAGCACTTCAACACACAATTTTTTTTCTGCTACCTGGGTGGCGAACAAGCATACGATCCATCTGATGGTAAGCGGTTACCGTAGCCTATAGATGCTAGCAACATCAGAGGCATCACTCGCGCGTCACCATCTCCAAGGAAAGGGATAGGAAGAATAATAAGGAGAGAAGAAATAAAAGTCCGTTTTTTATTCAACCCTTTAATATCCCACTACTGGGCACGGGTCTCCTCTTATAGTAAGAGGGATTTGGCTGTAGGCCACTACGCTGGCCTAGTCTGGATTATATATCTCACAGGCATGCAGGTTTCGTCACGATATTTTCCTTCACCGAGCAAACAAACATCAATTTGTAAACAAAAATATAGATAATTTTTAACTTTTAGGAAGGATAATAAGGAGACGATTGGGAGGGAATTCGGGCCTTCGGCGCTCTCATTCACCATACGAAACACAACGGTAGGAAAAACTACCGTTGTTACACGATGATCTTTTGTGAGAGGGTGGTGCTTCCCCGATCGAGCCGGCCCATTCATGCTGGGATGAGCAAGGTTCTAACACTATAAAGGGTTAGACATTCAAAGAATGTCAGTATATTTCGTCTGTTAGCCAAAAGGATAATCCAAAGAGACAAGAAGAAGAGTATTAATTCATTTTGTAATTGATTTTAAACTAACATCCCGATGAACTTACATTTGGACCATAGCTCAGCAGGCCTACCATGAACTCTTAGCTAGCGATTCAATTCCGACGCATATCAAAATAGGTTTGTTGTATTTCGTACCATGATGTCTAATTGAGCGATCTTGTTTAGTTTGTCAAGTAAATTCATGGTACGAATTTCAATACAAACATGTCATGTTTGCGATTCAGAATATGTGCTGATTCGGCAAAAAACAAAATATTGCATCTTTGACACGTCATGGTACGAAATTGCGATTCAGTTCAGTTTGGGTCCTAAACTGGATCGCAATAAGAGTTCGTGGTAAGCCTGCAGAAGTGGATGACAATGTATGAAAATGTGAAAAAAGAAGAACGTAACCCTAAAAAGCAGAAAATAATAATAAAGAAAATGTAAGTACCTATCATGTTTTTATAACGGACTAAAAAAAAGTATAAAATAATTAAAATACTTGTAAGTTTGGAAACAAAAAACATGGCGCACGCTATTAATGCATTAATTATCTGCTGCATGCGCAGGTTTATTGGTACAATATTTTCATTCATCTATACTATTACAAAGCTGTAACAGAGCTGTGTCTGTACATTTAAGATATTTGAGAAAAAATGACTTTAATATTCTATATAGGCGTGACTAAACACAAAATATTTTTTTTTTAGAATTTTTGTCTGTTTGTTTGTTCGCGCATCACGCAAAAACTACTGAACAGATTTTGATGCAACTTTTATTATTTGAGAGCTCTTGATAAGACTTAAAAACTGGTATACATTTTATCCCGCTACTATATCGGGAGCCTAAAGCAAGGACCGGACAGCTGTAAGCAAGCGTTCCAGCAGGGGTAATCCAAATTTGGTTTGACCTTCAACGTCCTTGCGTGCTTACATCCGAGCTTACAGCGAACGGATTCATGTTTACAACCGTCTGGCCAGCGGATTAAATCTTACCAAAGACAGTTGCGCTGTGACCGGCACCTTGCTGAAACGCTTGCTTTCATATTGCTAAGCCGTGCGGATCCCACTTATGATATAACCTAAAAACTAGCTAGATGAATAAAAATATTGTATTATTTATAATAAGGATATACAAAGTTTTGACAAGTCTAAAGCTCAGCTCGAATCTTTGATATTGTACTACACTTAAAAATGTTTAAGTTCATGGTAAATAGCCACAGCTGTCTGCACATCTGCTTCAGCAGAACGCACAACGGAGACTGCCAAGATTTATATTTCCTCACGATACCAAAAGAGACTCAAGGTCAGTAAACCGCTCAATTAAGACATTTCTTTTCTAAGCCCACCCATTGAATGGCAATCCTCGTTAACGCTGCTTAACCGTTAAGCTCACTGTATCCGCTTGCCATACGTATGTATGTCGATGTTATGTAGTAGAAAAGCCCTATGTATTTAAAATAACTCCTTGTAAAGACTAGTGCGTAACTTGAAAACATACGGGCGAGGATTCTGTGGGGGCCAGTTGTGGCGGTTTTATTTTATCACCAGAATGCGGTGAATGATTTTGATTTGTATGTATGTATATTTATTTGTTCTCACATAACTTCTAGCTAAATACCATAACTAGATAAATAGAGTATCATTAGAAGTGTCTGACTGTCAAACTAATTTCAATATAGAGCCCTTTAAAGAACGTATAGTTATGATTATTTTTATCAGACTACGACAAAAAAGGAGGGTTATGATTTTGCCCTGTATGTATGTTCATCTATTCTCTCATAACTACCAAATTACTTATGATAATTTGACAAATGAACTATCGTTAGAAGCATTTTGATGGTCCGCTTGTTATAAGCTATAAGATGTATGATATGACGCCCGTTAAAGGCCATGAACAAATTAAATGAAATAATGACCCACCGACAGATTGATTGTATCAGACATAATCACTATTTCTTTTACAAGCAACTACTCTCCTATGGGCACGCTCCTGTCAGAGTGAGAGGGATCTAGTCTGTGGTTATCACGCTAGCCCATCGCATGTTCGCTTTACAAGAGAGAAATGGAAAAGAATAATGGTGTAGAGTTCGATTTGCCTTCGCAGTTACTTTTTTTAGTTTAATTGAACTTGTTTTAGTAGGTACTAAAGAGCCTGCTACACGGTTGTAAGCCAACGCCCTAACAGAGATGACCTTGCTAGATTACAACCGTGTTGGCAGTGGTTTACAACCAAAGGATAATGTCATTTTTTGCCCTTACGATAATAGCATCGGACATTCATGATGATTATTAGTATTTTTTTAAATATAAATTGCATATTTCTGTTTGACACGAACTAGCTGCATGCCATAATGAAGAAAAAAGTATTTGAAGGGACTATTGTACATCCGATGCACCTGCCATGTTTACCTAAAATCAATACAATCGATCTTTTGTTTTCTTAAAGCATTATTAGATTATTTTCAAATCTAAATTACAGTTTTGAAATTGATTTAGAAATTGCATGCAAAATGTCACAATGAAAAATCAAGCTCGGTTCTAATATTATTAGTTATATTATAATAAATCGGAATCATCAGGAAGCTTTTTGATTTCGCAATTGGTATAGTTAATAGAATTTGTTAATAGATTTCGCTGCTTTTAGTTGACTTACTTTTATTATCAATATTAGACAAACTTAAGTTGTCATTCTGAATTAAAATAACAAAGTATTCTAATCTTTATTGTATATATAAAATGAATAGTTAAAATACTTTATGAAACATGTAAAAAATTAATGAAGCACCATGTAGCGCAACTCTAGAATTATAATCCAACTAAATTGAAAACTACGGCAAGAGGTAGTGGAATACCAATCTACTGCTATGCGTAAACTGGTTCATTTATATTCCAGCTTCATTATTTTAAGTTTAAAACACCCTGCTCATAACCTCAAAATCGGAGACTTTTTTGTAATAGTACGATTCTCAAGCTAGTCCGCTATAAAATGATGATTGTATGGGAATTCAGTAATATGTTTTAATACAACACATCATTTTGCTTTGCGGTTGGTTTCAGGGCGAATTATATATGGGCGGAGAGCAATGTCCTTTTAAAACAAAGAATCGGCCGCTAACCAAGGTCACCTCTGTTAGGGTGTTGGTTTACAACCGTGTAGGAGGCTCTTAGGCTCTTAATTTGTTATATTCGTAGCGGCTACGTACTAACAGTTTCCCGTGTGTTTCCAAATCATTACAGTGCCTATTACGTGTACGGCAGGCCAGTGAAAGCCGAGCCGCGTCGTGAGGCACACCTCAGTGATATTTAACAGAACAAAATGTTATAATAAAATAAATAAATAATAAAAAATCTGTGCCCAAAGTTATACGTCGCTTCAATTATATTGTTGTAAGTATTTTTTATATATTATTGTGTGCAGTGATAGCGCAGTTGTGAAATGAAGGATTGCAAAGATAAGTAATGAGTTCGATTCCTAGTCTCAGTTTCAAACCTCGCAAGTCACCTATTTTTTTTGCTTATAATAGCAGATGAGACTTATAATAGCAGATAGCATATGCTTATAATAGCAGAGAGAGACCCATCTGATGGTAAGTGGTAACTATTACTCATGGACATGAATAGAAATAAAATCTCGTTACAAACAAAACATTGATCGATCACACGGGAGACGATGATCCCGATCCGCTCGGGCCCGATAGCAAGTGAGTACTCCCACTTGGTACCCAGCCCTACCACCAGTAATGCAATGGGTGATAATTGCTTACTTTCTTTAGTCACCTCGTACGACATCTGTAGGAAAGCAGGTTGTGATCTTAGTCTGACACGGATGTGAATCCTGACCTCTGACTCATAGAAATTGTGCTTATTTATCGATCCTACTGTATATGCAAAAACAGCTACACGACATGCACCGTCCATTTTGTCGTAAGGCATAGGATTTATACTAGCCTTTGCCAGCGGCTTCGCCGCAGCTAAAAGCTAGTTTTTCGGCTATATCTCAGGTTCCCGATATAGTAGCGGGGTAAAATGTCTACCAGTTTCTAAGTCTAATCAAGGCCTTTCAAATAAAAAAAATTGCATCAAAATCCAGTAGTTTTTGCGTGATGCGCGAACAAACAAACAGACAAACAGATAAACAGACAAAAATTCTAAAAAAATTCGTTTTGTGTTTAGACACGCCTATATTATAGCCTAATACAGTATTTTTTTCTCAAATATCTTAAATGTACAGACACAGCTCTGTTACAGTTTTATAATAGTAATATGTATAGATTAATGGAAGGTATACCAATGATATATAGAGAAGAGTAAATGCGGGAAATAGAGTGAATGGAGCATTGGGACAACTTCTCGGCAGCCACCACCTCAGCCAGAAAGTACTTGTCGCAATACACAACGTAGTGCTTGTCCGAAATTATTACATGAAAGCGAGAGTTGGGTGTGCAGAAAGGAGCATGAGAGTAAAATGAATGCGGTCGCAATGCGATTTCTGCGGAAAATCTATGGAGTGAGGCTGACTGACGACGTAAGAGAGCGAGTAGGTATGAAAGAGAGTATTGGTTTAAAGATGCGTAAGAGAATGCTCCGACGGTTCGGACATGTGGAAAGAATGCCGGACGAGCGACTGGTTAAGAAGATATACAATGCGAAAGTAGAAGAATGTAGGTACAGGGGGAGATCGAGACTCACCTTCCTAGACTAAATCGATCATGTACTGAATCACGGTGGAGTCAGGCGTATCTGAAACCGGCGAGAAATTATGAATGTTGAGGAAGCGACAGATATATGCAAGAAAAGAGTCTTTTGGGACTCTGTGCTTTCTGCCTAACCCGCAAGGAAGATGGCGTGATGATAAGTCAATAAGTATAATATTATTAAAAAGACCAAACAGAAAAAGTTTTAAATAATGTTGTTGTTTTTATCTATATTTTAGCTATTTAGATATTTTTATATATATTTTTAGCATTTGTCATGCTTAGCACTATACATTCATCATTTTTCATTTTAAAAATGTGAAATCGAAAATAACAGTCACGAGCAGGATTTGAACCTGCATCTCCTGGATACCGTCCAGATGCTTTGCCAATTCAGTGAATTGGCAAAGCATCTATTAAATATTTATAGGGTTTGCGTCATTATTAAGTAAAATCTTAATTGTAAAATTAAGTTTACCTGGTCGGTATAATGTATGAAAATATTTCCGACAGATGGCGCCTGCGTTACCCAAATACGTTAAGTATGAATGTATTATCGAAATTAGCAGTCAGGAGCAATTGTCACGATGGCTGAATTGGCAAAGCATCTAGACGGTATCCAGAAGATGCAGGTTCAAATCCTGCTCGTGACTGTTATTTTCGATTTCACATTTTTCACTTTGTGTTTAATGTATATTTTAGCTTTTGACATGCTCAGCTAGGTGCTCTTAAAGTACAAATTATAGTTTGTGAATAAGGAAAAAGAGTATTTTCCCGCTCGTACTAAAATACTCTTTTTCCTTATTCACAAATTATAATTTGTACTTTAAATACACAACAAGTGTTTGAGACGCCTAATTAGCCTAATATATTAATATATTATATGTTTTTCTCAATTGTCTTAAAAGTGCAGACATACTCTCTGGGGGGTTAGGCAGAATCCCATATCTCATCTGTCGATAGTATCGTCATCACTGCGATTGGTTGAGAGATCACCGTGATTGGCCAACGGATTATTGCAACATCACGCATCGGTTTCTCAACCAAGCACAATGATCACGATACGATCGACATGTGAGATATGTGAGATTCTGCCTAACCCCCCAGTTACAGCTTTATAATAGTATAGATTGATACATGCTCTTATATAAATAAAGACCCCTGATCTCTGTCTGTCTGTCTCTCTATGCCCAATTATGGAATAATTAATCTATTCTATTATAAAGCTGTAACAGATCTGTGTATGTACATTTAAGATATTTGAGAAAAAATTACTGTATTAAATGCGTATCTGAACTCGAAAACATTTTTTTTAGATGTTATGTGTTTATCTGTTTGTTCGTTCGTCATAACACAAAAACTACTGAACAGATTTTAATGCAACTTTTTTTATTTAATAGCTCTTGGTAAGACTTAAAGACTGGTATAATTTTTATCCCGTTACTATATCGGGAACCTGAGATATACCCTAAACACTAACTTTTATTAGCAAAGGCTAAAGGTGTCTGTACATTTAAGATATTTGAGCAAAAAATACCTACTGTAATAGTCTATATAGGCGTGTCTAAAAACAAAACAATTTTTTTAGAATTTTTGTCTGTTTGTCTGTTTATCTGTTTGTTTGTTCTAACCTAAAAACTAACTTTTATTAGCAAAGGCTAGTATAGGCTATATATAGGCTATAATTATAAAATTATAAATTATAAGCCACAAATAAAACTCTATAAAGTAATGAGAAATTAACAAAACTAGTTAAAACGACCCATGGGACCCCTCTCCACCCATGGGAGTCGTAAGAGCCGACTGAGGGAATACCGGGGTGAGTGGGCAGCAGAACTCCCTCGGGTAGGTATTAACAACATTTACTGCGATCGCCAACCCGCCTGCTAAGCGTGGCGTTTACGGCACTATACCCCTAATTTGGGGAGGCCTATGTCCAGCAGTGGACGTCGAAAGGCTGATGGATGGATGGTTGGAGTTAAAACGAATCTAATAAGCTCAAACTCAATGGGTTTACTAATAAGCAATCCGGGGTTTCGTCTCCTACCTTCGAGCTCCATCATCAGAGTAGCTCAGTAGTACCAGCATACATGGGTGTGTTAGATGGTAGGTCACAGATATGTTTGAAAGTAAAGTAAATACCTATTATGCGTCTAAGATCCCTACCGCAGCTAATAAAAAAGAACGGATGACCTTGAAACGCCTGAACAGATCTTTATAAATTATAGCAAAGAAGAAACTCGATCACGTCAGCTTCCAAATAAGAAAACCGCATTAAATTTGGTCCATTTTTTTATGAGATATGATGCCACAAACACTTCAAACTTATAACACCCTTCTTTTTGCGTCGGGGGTTAATTAGTATTCGTAGGATAGATAAATACTACCACCGAAGGAATGTAACATAGTTCCAGTGGCCCGCCAATAAAGGCGGAGAGGCGGCACACGGCGGGTTTCTTAAGTGGGTAAAGGCCCCACACTACCCTATTCGTTGCCCCGACCGACGAGGTGTGCGGTTAGGATTTTTTTTTCCCGCCTTAAAAAAAACAAAAAACAAAAAAAAAGGATAGAGAAATACTAGCTTATGCCCGCAGCCCGCTGCGAAGCCGCCATAAAAGCTAGGCTACGTTGTAACCATAGATTTAGTATATATATTAAATCTATGGTTGTAACGTAGAACCACTGTATCACATAGTTCCAGTGCTCTACCAGTACATGCGGAGATACGGCAAACGGCGGGTTTATTTAGTGGGTGAGGGCCCAAACTACCCTATTCGTTTCCCCAGGCGATGGGGTGTGCGTTTAGGTACATTTTTTCCCGCCTTGACAAAAAAGAAAGGAGTTTTTAAAAAATAACTGCCTACTTTTCGGAACAGTTACACACCTACATAGAGAATATGATAGAGTCTGCTGTTGGGCGCGCATTAGTTAAGCTTTGTGAGTTATATTTCTGAAGCACTTGGCTCTTAGAGTTATCAAAGTTTTAAGAAACAACGATTTTTATAAGCACTAAGTGTTCAGTAATGTCTATTTTCTGTTAGTATTATAAGTAGAGATGGGCCGAATGTGATTTTAACTGAATACGAACTTCGGCCAAACATTCCGTAAAAATACAAAATTCGGCCGAAGTTCGGCTGAACTTCGGTGTTGGCTTTCTCGGGAGTAACTTGTCGTGTTCTGTGTATATTTTTTTATGAAAAACAACGTTGCAAAACAATAAGTATTATTTCAAATTATTGGGTTTATTGATTCATAGACTCCTGGATTGCGAAAAATACTATTCATATATACATTTTAATTTATCTATAATAATTATAGTTTAGCGTATCTACAATTGACCATGATTAAATTATTCTAGAATATTGGTATACTCGTATGTGGCTTATTTTACAGCTGTGACAGATTTGATTTCTGTTAATTTTAGTAGAAACCATAGCTTTTTCTTATACCGAATGTTCGGCATTTAAGACTGAACTTCGGCCGAATGCCGAAGTTCGGTTCAAGCCACCGAAATTCGGTTAAACCGAATGTAAAACGAATTTCGGCCTATCCCTAATTATAAGCAATGCAGACGAATTCGCTAGTTAGTACATAGTATATATACATCAATGCTAGTTAGCTATATAGTTAATGACTAGATGCCCTAGTGAACTTCGTATCACTTAATTATCAATCCTAATCAATCTGCATCGTCTAAGTCTAAGGTTTGAATTAAGATAGGTTAAACACAAAGTGAAAAATGTGAAATGGAATATATAAAAATATCTAAATATTTAGATAGGTTATTAAATATAAATAAATAAATATAAATATTCACGGACATTTTTCACACAACGTCGCTCTTGTGATATGGGTAACAGAACAAACACATAAACAACAGCATCACGCCTGTATTCCTCGAAGGGATAGGCAGAGGTGTATTACACACCTACGACTCGCCAGCTATGTTTAAGTCCCACGTAATAGGGGGCGAGCCTATTGACGTCTACCGGGCATATTTCCGAAGGGCTGCTACTGAGAATTCTTCCTTTTTTTTTTACGAAAAATCTCTAGCCCTCTCTTTAACTGCCTCTGTGGTGCAGCGGTAGTGTAAGCGACTGCTGACCATGAGGTCTCGGGTTCGATCCCGGGTTGGACAGTGTTACTGAGATTTAACGTAAAAAAAAATAAGAAAAATTCTCAGTAGCAACCCGGAGTTTGGAAATGTTCCCGGTAGACGTCAATAGGCTCACCCACTATTACGTGGGACTTAAACATAGCTGGTGAGTCGTGGGTGTGTAATACACCTCTGCCTACCCCTCCGGGAATACAGGCGTGATGCTATGTAAAAATCTCAATAACACTGCCCGACACGGGGATCGAACCCGAGACCTCATGATCAGCAGTCGCTTACACTACCGCTGCACCACAGAGGCAGTAATTGGGTAACAGATTACGGATATAATACATTATATTGCTTTTTTTATATAAATACATAATTATATAATAGATAGAAAACACCCAGACACAGTACAAATATCTGTGTCCATCACACAAATCATTGTCCTGAGTGGGAATCGAACCCACGACCTCGTGCACTGAAGTCGGTTACACTACCGACTACGCCACGAGGCGAAAACTTACTTATACTACTCTGTCAAGAAAGTACCGGGAAAAGATCAATAACACAAAATTTTGTTATTCATCCAAATTTATTTTATCACCTTCAAAGTATGCTCCTTCAGAAACGATAGACTTACGCCAACGAATAATCTAATCATCAAAACATTTTTTAAACGCTGTTTCCCGAATTGAGTTCAGTTCTCGCCGCGAATTCTCCTTTATGTCTTCTACCGATTGAAAACGGGTGCCACGAAGTGGTAATTTGAGTTTAGGAAAAAGAAAGAAGTCGGCTGGAGCCATATCTGGTGAATATGGTCGATGGTATTTGTTGAGTGTTTGAACAAAAATTCATTCAAAATGATGGCCTTGTGCGAAGGCGCATTATCGTGGTGCAAAATCCAAGAATTTTCTTTCCACAAATCTGGCCTTTCTCGTCGAATTTGCTCTCTTATAAGCTACGCGTCCATTTATCCGCGCCGTACGCAACGCAGGCAGGCATTTTTGTTCGTTCTGTATGAATTTGTTTAGCACTGCGTTCACTGTTCCGCAAGCACGCGCCGCAGTCAGGCATATATTAGCTATCTGGTTAAATGCAGATGACGTCATCAGCATTTTACGAAAAATGCGGATGATGTCATCCGCATTTTTCGCTTAGGTTCACCTAGAGTTGTCGTTGTTCTGATATCCAGATGGTTTTTTTTTAAATTATTTATATCAATGACATAGTACATATTGTAAGCTTCAATGTAGGCGCCAAACTTTAACGTTTATTGGCGAGACGCGCCCATAAACTTAATAATTAGTTTATAATCTAGGCCATGGGTCGGCTACCTTTTGGCCTTCAGGGGACACAGGGGGACTATATAAAGGAAAGCGGGCCGCAATTGTCATATTATTTTAAATTTAAAGACATTTTATTGGAATTTTATTATGAGAAATGACAAAAAAAACAAGAAACAAACAAATAAAAAAAAATGCAAATTTAATTTTATGCTTAGTATCATAATGGTCTTTTACGTTATAAGTAATCTTTTTGTATAGCAAGGGTTTATTGACATATTAAGCTGGTTTCCCATTACAATTAAGTACCATAACAATTTAAACATTATAAGAAAGGAGAATGGGATTTTTGAGCCTTTCTTTTTTTTGTTAAGGCGGGAAAAAATGTTCCTAACCATACTCCCCGTCGTTCGGGGCAACGGACAGGGTAGTCCCTCACCCACTAAATAAACCCGCCGTGTGCCGTCTCTACGCCTTATTGGCAGGCCACTGGAACTACGTTACATTCCTTCAGTGGTGGGATTTTTGGGCCTGAAGTTAACAAGTTGAAATATTCTTTAAAAAATTGGCAATATTTTTCTAATATAAAATACAAAAAGCTAGCTTATTTTGCAATCTAGAAATCGAAAAAACATTAAAAAAGAAATGATGAAGGAAATCGATTACTTTAGTCAATTTACAATAGAATGAATGCTCATTTGGATTGATAAATAAAATTAAAACTAAATATTTAGTTTTTTTAGTTGTTTCATTATTAATCATTTAAACAAAAGAAAGAATTAATAAAAAAAAAATTCGAGGAAAAATAATATAGAACATTTATATATCACTATATCGATTGATATACTAAATTGATACACAAGTGAAATCCTCTTTTTTGAACGCTACCACAGCAACTCTACATTTGGCAGTTTAATTTTATCTTTTCCAGCTTTATTAACGTTATTTATTATACTGTTTTGCTTATTTTATTGACCCTTGCTTCGTTACTGGACACTGAGAACTTGTCTACACAATGGTCCTGGCCTTGTTATTTTCGAATAATCTATCTGCTTGACGACGGTTCTTTTACTTCAATTTCAAAGAAGCTTGTGCCTAGCAGTGGGATAGTTTATTAAATAAGACTCTTAGTGTTATTTGAGTAGATAACACTACTTACCTTAAATACTTACTTAATTATTTGGTAAATGTACCTAAGAAAGGTACTACCTTTTTTATACTACATGGGTGCCAAACAAGCATATGGCGCAGCTGATAAGCGACCCATCTGGTAAGCGGTTATCGTGGCCTACAAACACTAGCAACACCAGAGTCAACAGTCAGAGTTAGGAGGTGCAGAGGAAGGATAATAGGAAGAGTATTCTCTTAAAGTATATTGAAGAGAGGTTAGGAAGGATAATTAGGAGTAACAAGGAGAGGATAGGGAGGGGGTCCTCTGGCGCTGTCACTCACCTAGCCAAACGAACGATATGACAACTACTTTAAATGTATGACTTTTAAATGTTATGATGATACTTAGTGGGTGTAGTTTGATACTTAACCTCACTTTTATATAATCTTCTATATTTTGGTTCCTAGATTGCCAAATCTAACAAAAATTTATATTGTGAAATATTTCGATGTAAACTTCCAAATGGTGCAACTTTCATCTTGTTACCACCTGGGCCCAAAAATGTATGGAAGCGTTTCCATCTCCATTGAAATTTCATTTTCATGAGGCATTGGCTCATAAGTTTCTTGCCGGGCTCTTCTCAAGAAAAGCCTTACTACGGAATCCATCCGCTTGTGGCGTTTGTAATCATGATATTGCGGATCCACTTGCCGCAAGCTCTCGTGTTAGGTTTCAGTAACTTTGACGATTTTAAATGCTACCTATATAATAAGCCTATGAAATAAAAATATTTTTTAATTTGAATTTAAATTTATGGAAATTAATGACCTCGAGCGGTTTCAGCTGGCGCATTTCTATAACTTAAGTACAGGAACCGAGCGAGAGAGAAATTAAAAAGTAATAGTCACTTAGTTTGATTTGATACCAAGTACTTACGTTAATCTTTAGCCAGAAGATTCGCCAACCCTAAACCGCACAAACTAGACGTATACCATCTAGTGTTGCCATTGAAATGACAATTGCCGTATTATACGATATCTGGTGCCATTTGAAAAAAAAACGGTACAAGGCATTATAATCGTCAATCAGGGGACCATCACAAAACGCATTAAGCCGCGGGATACAGCTACTCAATAACGTAATTTAATACAACCTATAGCACCATTGGACTTCACACTTTAGTTGATTATTGAATTCACATCGCTAGTATGATAAGTTAATAATGGAGATGGCACTAGTAGAGAATTCCCTGGAAGATTAGATGTTCTTCAATCTATCGTTTTCGTTCTTTCATACGTACTTACGATGTTCATTCTACTTTTACGAGACTTACAAGCATGAACGAAAATAGCGAAAGAAGATTGTAATATAATATGCAGAGGAAAAACAGTGACACCTAACGAGTCCAAACTTGATAGTGTTGCGCCGTTTCATTATGAAGTTCCTATATCCACCTTCCAGCTCCATCATCAGATCAGCTCCATGTCATCATAATATTGCATTATTACGCAATATACGCATGCTTGTAACATTTCAGCTCAATAGGAAATCGGGAAGTGTGTCTAATTTAACTTGCAAGATTTGAACAGAACAAGTAAAAAAGCGTCGCCACGTAACAGCCGATTTTACCCTCCCTCCGCATTAGATGTTTCACATCAAAAACAAAAATTTGATTTGGGAACCATAGACAAATCATCCATTCCCAATACTTTCTTGACTGAATGTAATTCAAACGAATTAGAAAGAATGGCAGTTAATATTGTCGTCTGTTAGCCCTAAGACGATAGGGCCTTATTCAAGAAGCTATGATAACACTAAATATAAGCTTCTTGGCCTTATTCCAAAGGGGCGATTTTCATACGAAATTACCAAATTTGAATATGTAATATTTTTAACTGTTTTATGCATTTTTCCCCTACGTTTTTTTATTTAAATCACCCCTGTATTACAGAGAACAAATCGAAAAAAATATACAAATCGGTCAAGCCAGTTTTGAGTTTTAGCGAGACTAACGAACAGCAATTGATTTTTATACTTATATATAGATTATTATTATTTACATACGAGCAAATGTGCACTCACAATGTTAATTTTTACTAAATATTTCATAATAACATTATATATATCGGCGCAACAGCATTAATATCAACTAACTTACTAAGTTTTTAAGTAATTATAATTGTTTATTACGTTGTAATCTCTAATTATTAGGTTAAAATTACATGGAGTTCTTGTAAACAAGTAATAAAATAGTTTTTGTAAGATTCGCATATAACATCCCCACTGATGTTTTTACTATAAATACACAAGGCAAACGGTTCGGAGCTCAGTTGTGTTCGAGCTGTCGAACGGAACAGAGCTCCTATTAGTGTTCGTACATTAAAGGGATAACTGAGTAACATCGTTTTTATTTTACTACGTCATAATGAATAGTGAAAACAGTATTGATGAAAGTGACGCCACTATTTTTAAAAACGTCCCGGCGCCGGCACCCCCGTTATCAGAAGTGGGATTGGATACTACTTCCGCACAGGCACAACCTGATGCTTCACCACGAGCAACACCTAATCAAGGAAGTAATACTAGACTCGATGAAAGGACTTACTTTCAGCAACAACAAATGCCATCACCTTCTGGTGACTTATCGGTTAACTGCCTATCACCGCAATTTATGATGCAAATGATGGGCATAATGCAACAAATGTCAGAACGTTTAAACGCACCTACCCAAGCTAAAGTTCACATTAACGATGTATACTTACCGTCATTCGACCCTGACACTAACGTGGGAGTACGAGAATGGTGCCAACACATTGACAAAGCAATAGAGACATATCAGCTTAAGGATTTTGATGTCCGTATGAAGGTTGGCAGTCTCCTGAAAGGAAGGGCAAAGATGTGGGTAGACGATTGGATGGTGACCACGTCTTCATGGGTAGAATTGCGCAGAAACCTGATTACCACATTTGAACCAGAAAATCGTTATTCTCGGGATATGGTACGTTTCAGAGAACATGTCTATGATACATCCAAAGATATCACAGTTTTTATCACGATCTTGGGTCCTCTGGAGGAGGATCACCAAAGAAAGGCTACCAAATGAAGATGCAGTTGAGTTACTAAATACTAGAGCCACCTCAGTCCCAGAACTTATTTCGATTGCTTCATCAATAAGGATGAAACGTTCTAATCCATCTTCAAACAATATGACTTCAAATAAACGTCCACGTTTTTCAACAACATCGGGCTGCCGTATATGTAAAAGAAACAACCATATTACAAGCGAATGTTACTTCAAATCTTCTGACCCCAAGTTAGAACAGAGCAATAAAACAACAAACTGTACATTTTGTAAAATTCCGGGACATACGTTTGAGACATGCTTCAAGCGCCAACGTTCAATGACCTCAAACATCAACTGCGTCGATGGGTCAAAATTAGCTCCAATAAAATTAAAGATTGCATCAAAAACATTTCAGGCAGTCTTCGATAGTGGTGCAGAGTGCTCACTGATGCGAGAATCGATAGCGACCGCATTACCAGGACGAAGACTACAATCGGTCAACTACCTAAAGGGAATCGGACAATTTCCTGTGCTATCAATAACTACACTTGATACAATCGGCATCATTGACAACATAAATGTGGAACTTCAGTTTCATCTGGTGGCAGATTATGAGATGAGTACAGATATCTTAATAGGTATGAATTTAATAAACAATACAAACTTAACTATGATTATCACTTCAAATGGAACAAGACTAACTCGACAGCTGAATGTAAGCCACATCCCATATAAAAACCCTATCTTCGACAAATTAGATTGTGACGTTACAAATGAAGAAGATATGATAAGACTGCGCACACTCTTAAATAAATACCAACACTTATTCATTAAAGGCTATCCAACGACTCGTGTTAAAACCGATGAATTAGAAATCCGATTGAAGAATCCAGATAAATTTGTAGAACGAAGACCATATAGACTCAGTCCAATAGAACGAGAAAAGGTTCAAACTATCGTGAAAGATTTGATGGAACATAACATTATACGTGAAAGTAGGTCTCCATATTCCAGTCCTATAATCTTGGTAAAAAAGAAAAACGGAGATGACCGTATGTGTGTGGACTACCGTGAACTCAAGGTTCCTAAGTCCTTTCAGTGGAGTCTAATAAACTCATTTCACACAGCATTGAAACATCCAGGATGGGAGAAAACTCTGCAAAAAATCAAGGACAGCTACTGGTTTGACAAAATGAATACTATTACCCGTAGGTTTGTTGAAAACTGCATAATCTGCAGAATATCCAAAGGAGCATCCGGTGCTATACAAGCTCAAATGCACCCAATTCAAAAGCCAACGGCGGCCTTTCAAGTGATCCACATAGACATAACAGGTAAAATGGGAACATCTAACGACCGGCAATATGTGATTGTCACGATTGATTCATTTACAAAATATGTGCTATTTTATTATGCAACCAATAAGAATCCCCATAGTACTTTAGCTGCCCTGAAACATACAATTCACTTATTTGGTACTCCAGTGCAAATCATAGTAGACGGCGGAAGAGAGTTCTTGGGTGAGTTCAAGACTTATTGCAATCGCGTTGGAATAGATGTCCATTCTATAGCACCGGGAATAAGCCGAGCGAATGGACAAGTAGAACGCATTATGGGTACACTTAAGAATGGATTAACCATAATAAAAAATTATGAAACAGAAGAGTGGCACACAACGCTCGAAGAACTTCAGCTTGCGATAAACTGCACTCCTCATCGTGTCACAGGCGTAGCACCTCTTACTCTGCTCACTCAGCGGAAGCATTGCGCTCCTCCAGAATTACTTAACCTTCTAAATATTGATGAACAAACAATTGACATTGAAGCACTATCTAGTCATGTCCAATTAAAGATGTCACAAAGTGCGGAGCGCGACAGGCAGCGCTTTAATTCACGCAAAGCAAAAATTCAATATTTCCAGCGAGGTGACTATGTCCTCATAAAAAATAACCCGCGTAATCAAACTTCATTAGATGTTAAATTTAGTGAACCATACGAGATTACAAGAGTTTTAGACAACGACCGCTATCTGGTAAAAAGGGTAGTAGGTGCAGGGCGTCCTAGAAAAGTCGCTCATGACCAACTCCGTCGAGCACCCCAACCGGGGAATCAGATGACCGTATCGGCAGAAGATGACCCTCCGGCGAATCCAACACCGAATAATGCACGTATGCTTTTTGCTTGCATAAGTTTATTTTTATATTCAGATATAAAGTACCACAGTGTACGCTACAATAAAGTACCACAGTGTACGCTACAATAAAGTACCACAGTGTACGCTACAATAAAGTACCACAGTGTACGCTACAATAAAGTACCACAGTGTACGCTACAATAAAGTACCACAGTGTACGCTACAATAAAGTACCACAGTGTACGCTACAATAAAGTACCATAGTGTACACTACAATAAAGTACCATAGTGTACGCTACAATAAAGTAACACAGTTTACGCTACAATAAAGTACCACAGTGTACGCTACAATAAAGTACCACAGTGTACGCTACAATAAAGTACCACAGTGTACGCTACAATAAAGTACCACAGTGTACGCTACAATAAAGTACCACAGTGTACGCTACAATAAAGTACCACAGTGTACGCTACAATAAAGTACCACAGTGTACGCTACAATAAAGTACCACAGTGTACGCTACAATAAAGTACCACAGTGTACGCTACAATAAAGTACCACAGTGTACGCTACAATAAAGTACCATAGTGTACGCTACAATAAAGTACCACAGTGTACGCTACAATAAAGTACCATAGTGTACGCTACAATAAAGTACCACAGTGTACGCTACAATAAAGTACCACAGTGTACGATACAATAAAGTACCATAGTGTACGCTACAATAAAGTACCACAGTGTACGCTACAATAAAGTACCACAGTGTACGCTACAATAAAGTACCATAGTTTACGCTACAATAAAGTACCACAGTGTACGCTACAATAAAGTACCACAGTGTACGCTACAACAAAGTACCACAGGGTACGCTACAATAAAGTACCACAGTGTACGATACAATAAAGTACCACAGTGTCCCCTAATACACTTTAGGTACTATGCAAACTAAATGTTTCAGATAAACATCAAATTGGACACGGCTGGTGCAGAGCGCGCACCGCCTGTCAGAATGGCCGTATCGGCGCAACAGCATTAATATCAACTAACTTACTAAGTTTTTAAGTAATTATAATTGTTTAATACGTTGTAATCTCTAATTATTAGGTTAAAATTACATGGAGTTCTTGTAAACAAGTAATAAAATAGTTTTTGTAAGATTCGCATATAACATCCCCACTGATGTTTTTACTATAAATACACAAGGCAAACGGTTCGGAGCTTTCAAATCATAAACGTGGGAAATCCCACTTTGCCAGCAACAGCCCGAGCCGAGGTCCTTACCCCAGAGGGGGTGCCCCCGGGTAGCGTTGCTTAAATGTCGGGTTCAGAGCCCTCTGCGCTCACCAATTGTCCGGGTAAGGTAGTCATAGCCGTCTGAGGCTAACAACCAACGTCACATAAAAAAAAAAAAAAAAAAAAGTTCGGAGCTCAGTTGTGTTCGAGCTGTCGAACGGAACAGAGCTCCTATTAATGTTCGTACATTAAAGGGATAACTGAGTAACATCGTTTTTATTTTACGCTGACGCCACTATTTTTAAAAACGTCCCGGCGCCGGCACCCCCGTTATATACAACAACTTTAAAATTTAATTAAATTTTAATCAGCAGAGTTATTAATGTAAATAATTCATTAATAATTTCGAAATTTGTAAGTGAGCGTTGCATACAATTCTAATTCTGAACACATTGTGCAACAATGCTAAATGGAAAACAAAAGTCACGAGTAGGATTTGAACTTGTATCTGGTGGAAAACAGTTCTTTTTTAATTGCATTTGGTGGCAGACGAGCCACGACCCACCTGATGGTAAGTAGTAATCGTCGCTCATGGACTCAAATATACTGAGAGTATTGTCAAGCCGCTGCTCATCATGTCATTTCATAAATTTATATGAAACGAAAGAATAAACGGCTATCTCCTGCTACAGCCAAAACGTAACGATGTGCTTCATGGCTGGTCACACGGGAGATGGTCGCACCAACCCGCTCGGGCCCAATACCAAGTGAGTACTCCCACTTGGTACCCAGCCCTACCACCAGTCATGGTATGGATGATAATTGCTTACTTCTCTTAGTCGCCTCATACGACACCCATGGGAAAGAATGGGGTGGTGACACTTGTATTCTTAGTCTGTCACCACACGGTTTTAGATGCTTTGCCAATTCCATAGTGATAATTGCTAATTTCGATAATACACTCCTACAACAACAACAACAACTGCCTCGGTGGTGCAGCGGTACTGTGTGTGACTGCTGATCATGGGGTCTAGGGTTCGGTCCCCGGGTCAGCCAATGTTATTGAGCTTTTTTAAAAAGAAAAATTCTCAGTAGCAGCCTGAAGTTTGGAAATGTGCCCGTTAAACGGCAATAGACTCGCCCCCAATTACGTGGGACTTAAACATAGCTGGCGAATCGTGGGTGTGAATACACCTCTGCCTACCCCTTCGGGGAATACAGACGTGATGCTATGTACATTCCTACATTTTGATCTGTATTTTAGCACTTGACATGCTCAGCTACTTTTAAAGAACAAATTATTTATGAAATTGGAAAAAGATAACTTTAGTGCGAGCGGGAATCGAATTGAAAGGGACGCAGGTTCGAATCCCGCTCGCACTAAAGTTATCTTTTTACAAATTCACAAATTAATAATATCCTTTCATGTCTTGGGTGACGCCTGCACCATCTGTCGGACGTATTTGCATACATATATTCCGATCAGATATGCTTAATTATTATATGTAATTAAGATTCATACCTACATAGTCATTTATATGGCTAAGTAAATTAATTGAATGAGGCGACACTTTGTGGAAGTCCATTGTTACTATTATAGAATGGATATTTTAGGAGGAGAGCCCACCACTCACCCACGGATTGTCAATCCCGGTTATCTTTGGACAGAATAACCTAAGATTGCCAATCCGCACTCTCACAGATAGAGGAGAGGTCTTATACACCATCTACCGCTAATTTTAAGAAGTACTAATATATTGGTCTATAGAAGTAGTTCTACGAAATAAGGTATAGGCTATAGCGCTAGTTTTAGTGTATTACTGTGCCATAGAGTCGAGTGTAAATATTCACTATTTTTTTGTTTATTTAATAACAATTAAACCACATCGAATCAGACCGTGAAAAGTAATAGGGCTCTATTCGTAATTGTACTGAAGTTAATAAGAAAAAAAGACTAGATTAGTAAAGTATTTCGGTCGTTATCGTGTTAACATACATTATCCGAACATACCTACAACATACGGACGTCCAAGACAGAGCTTGTTTAAACAGTTTTTTAACTAGTTTAAACATCAAAAATATCACGAGTGTAAAAAATAGTGTTTTTTCTTGATATGTGTGTAAATATATATATTGTTTTACAAGTGCAATATATGATAAATGGAGACATTTTAAGTATGAAAAATCAATTGTTCTGTGTAAAACGAGAATAGTACCCACCTCAACGCTTCGCTTATGAGGCGTGCAATATACAGACATAGCTCTGTTACAGCTTTATAATAGTATCGATAGATGAGGACACGATATCCTACCTTTAGACTGACCTCGTGGCGTAGTCGGTAGTGTAACCGACTTCCGCGCACGAGGTCGTGGGTGCGATTCCCACCCAGGACAATTATTTGTGTGATGAACACAGATATTTGTACTGCATCTGGTTGTTTTCTATTGTATGTATGTATTTACAAAAAAAAGTAATATATGTATTATATCCGTAATCTGGTATCCATAGCACAAGCATTAAGCTTAATTTGGGACCAGAGTTAAAAAAAAAATTAGAAATTAGCGAAGAACACAATCTTTAAACGAGTTATAAGAAAAACTCTTATGGCCCGGCAGTGGCTCGGTTAAGTCTATGAGCGACGGTACTTACCATTGGATCATCAGTTTCTTGCCGGGTTCTTCTTATGAAAAATCTTACCACGGAATCCGGCCGTTTGTGGCGATTGCAATCGTGACATTGCGAATGCATTTGCCCCAAGCGCTCGTGCGAAGTGCTAATATAATAAGCCTATTAAAGATATTTTTGGGACGAGGTTCCTTAACGTGGCTTACGGGTAGTGTGATTTAGTAGAAATCTTCACGTAACAATATGCCATATGTGTGTATGTGTGTGAGTATTGAGCCTACTATAAGCAAATGAGCACATGAGCAAGTGAGTGCGCCAGCCGGGTGCGCAACTCTCTCTCTCTCTCTCTCTATCTCTCTCTCTCTCTCTCTCTCTCCTTCTGTCCCTGTCTCTTTTTGAAGTTATACTTCTTTTGGCGCGTTAGGGAAAAATGATGAACGTAAATTTTTACGGTGCGCGCTCACACCGTCACGAAAAACCGACATCCTGAAGTTAGCTATAGTCAACATTTTAGTTTTTGTGATATTTAAATAAACTTTATTTAACTAGACAGTGCGTTATAATAAATTTTTCAATGTATTAAATACCTTTTTTCTATTGTTAGTGTCGTTTTTTTCTACAAACGTAGAATAAGGCGAAAGATAAATTTTTTGAAAAGATTTTATCTTGTTACGCCAAAGAAGTATAACTTCTAACGCGTGTACATAAGTACACACACACTTTTTTTTTAATCTGAATTTGAATCAGGCATTCGCTAGTCTGCCTAATTACCGAATAAAAAAGTAAACGCATTGCTTAAATTGTTACGACGACTCTGAAACACTCAACGAATTGTTTAAACGAGAAATACAAATTAACATAAGATAATTAATCTTAACCTAGTAGTTTAGTAATCTAGTTTAGTCTTACGTCTTTAGTAACAAAAGTAATTAATATTTGAGACGTTACCCGCTCCATGAAAAACGCGGGGTAGAACATTTATAACCGGGGAAAAAACTGAGAAAGTGGAAGGATGTAGGTACAGTGAGAAACCGAGACTCATCTAGTATTTTTTTGTTTAGGAGGAAAAAAAAATACCTAACCGCACACCCTGTCGTTCGGGGCAACGAACAGGGTAGTGTGGGGCCCTCACCCACTAAATAAACCCGACGTGTGCCGTCTCTCCGCCTTTATTTTCGGGCCACTGGCACTATGTTACATTGCTTCAGTGGTCCGCCGGCGGAGAGACTCACTTACCTAGACCAAATCGGTCATGTATTAAAGGAAAGTGGAGTGAGGAGTTTCCGAAACCGACGAGCGTGTAGGAAGAGAATTATGTATGTTGAGGAAGCGGCAGATGTATGCAAGAATAGAGCTTTTTGGCACTCTGTTTTCTCTGCCTATCCCGTGAGGGAGATGGCGTAATGATAAATAAGTAAAAACAGAAGAGGTCTTCTGGACATACGTCATAATCAGCTTTAATCCAAACTTTGTTGGGTCGGTTTCCGATTGGTTTGGTTTTAACTGATCTACATCCACCAGTATTCATATGAAGCCGCTACCTACATCATCTAACCTTCACGACGCTACTAAATGGTCTACTGGCGACCTTGGAATAAGAACGGAGTCAGTCTTTTTTATTCATTCAACCTTAGAGCGACCATATCTACAGACATATGACGTTTGAGTATTAAGTTTGTATGATCTCGCATAATAAAAAAAAAACTATACGGTTGTCTGTAAAGTTGGTTTACGGACGATAATTTTACGTGATAACGTCATGAAGAAATTATTACTTTTAAACAATGTAATACTGATAGAAATCGAATGGTACATATAAAAAGGTACGATCGCGCGTGCTGCTATACAATAATTGAGATACGCGAGTTGCCCGGGACGTGTCGGGCGAAGAATGCAAGAAGAATAGGCTGTCGCTATCATACAACACAAGCGACAATAGATATATTAGACATGGGATTAATAGGTAAACGAACTATTAAGTTAAAGACTAAACTTAAGGTCTGGGACAAAAAGTCTTACTCTGTACTCTGGACTATATGTAGGCCAAATTTCATGAAGTAGTTACGGCGTCATGAAGCAACCAACAAACAATTAGACTCACTCTTACATTTAAATTATGGCATGATTGGGAGACAATCATTCAGGCAGGCCTACTGTTGCAAAAATCGGTTTTAATCGATATTCAATTATGTAAAAATTAAAATAATAATAAAATAATATGTCCCATGTTTGTATAGCGGGCTAAAAAGTATAAAATATAATACTTTCTGATATTTACGCGAATGTTACACATTTTGAAATAAAACTACGTTTACGGTTTCTATTGCGTTTACTTGATTTTACTACTATCCCGACGTTTCGAATACTTTACAGCATTCATGATCACGGGTGGACTTAGATGATAGACGTCCAAGGTTGATATGTTATTTCAACGGTTTCAACGTCGGGATAGTAGTAAAATCAAGTAAACGCGATAGATTCCGTAAACGTAGTTTTATTTCAAAAAGTATAAAATAATTAAAATACTTGTAAGATTGGAAACGTGACAAACAAAAAACATGGAGGCGTTTTTAATTTTGTTTGTCATTAACGCAGCAGATAATTGATACATTAATAGCGTGCCCCGTGTTTTTTTTGTTTCCAATCTTACAAGTATTTAATACTATTAAATATGATACATTGAAAAAAATATTATTATTTTCTGCTTTTTAGTTTTTCTTTTTTTCCTGCATTTTCATCCATTTCCAAGCTATGGTCCAAATTTCAAGTATGTATCTCATCGGGAAGTTCATTTAAAGTCAATTACAAAATTCCACCCGGACAGACATACAAGAAAGCGAGTTAGTAAAACAAATATAGTTTAAAAAAAACTCGATAATATAAACGAAATATTTTGGAAAATCCAAAACTGCACGCCTCATAATCTCCATTTTTCACAATAAAATTGATTATTTGATAAGTAACTAATAATGTATTGGTCTTACTAAGTAGTTTCCAATAAATCACATAGGTGGCGCTAATTTCAAAAACTACTAATGAGGTTTTTATGTCTTATACGCCATCTAGCACTAATTTTCAGAAGTACTTCTATATTTAGATATTTTTATATATATTTTTAGCATTTTTTTTTCAAGTACAAATTATTTGCGAATAAGGAAAAGGAGATTTTTTGTACTAGCGGAAATCGAACCCGCGTCTTTTCCAATCCGGGGAAGTGCTCTAAGCCACTGAGCTATAGTACAGGTCTTTCGACCATCCCAATGTCCTTATTACATTTGTCTTTATAACCAGCGCCATCTATCGGAAGCATTTACATGCATTAAACCGATATAGTAAGTTTAATTTTGAAATTAAAATTCATACTATTTGATGGCGCGATTTTTTAAACATTTTTGATCTATATTTTTTAGCATTTGACATGCTCCGCCACTTCTTAAAGTACAAATTATTTGCGAATAAGGAAAAAGAGATTTTTTGTACTAGCGGGAATCGAACCCGCGTCTTTTCCAATCCGGGGAAGTGCTCTAAGCCAAATTAAACTTACAAAATTAAACTTACAAAATTAAACTTACTATATCGGTTTAATGCATGTAAATGCTTCCGATAGATGGCGCTGGTTATAAAGACAAATGTAATAAGGACATTGGGATGGTCGAAAGACCTGTACTATAGCTCAGTGGCTTAGAGCACTTCCCCGGATTGGAAAAGACGCGGGTTCGATTCCCACTAGTACAAAAAATCTCTTTTTCCTTATTCGCAAATAGTTTGTACTTTAAAAAGTGGCGGAGCATGTCAAATGCTAAAAAATATAGATCAAAAAAATTTTTTTTTTCACTTTGTGTTTAATGTAAAGTACTTCTATATTGGTCTATATAAATAGTTCAAGTAATTCTCACGAAATAAGGTATAGCGTAGCGCTGGTTTTAGAGTCGAGCGTAAATATTCACAATTTTTTTGTTTATTTAATAAAAATTAAATCCCATCGAATCAGACCGTGAATATTAATAGGGCTCTATTCGTAATCATACTAATTCGTAAAAGAAAAAAAAGACTCAATTAGTAAAGTATTTTGGTCGTTATCGTGTTAACATACATTACCTACAACAAACGGACGTCCAAGAACTTTTTCAAACAGTTTTTTAACTAGTTTAAGTATCAAAAATATCATGAGTGTTAAAAATAGTGTTTTTCTTGATATGTGTGTGTATATATTATTTTACAAGTGCAATATATAGACATAATATAGAGACATTTTAAGTTTGAAAAATCAGTTGTTCCGTATAAAGCGGGAGCTTAACCCACCTCAACGCTTCGCTTATGAGGCGTGCAATAACGATATAACTTCATGGTTAAAAATGATAGTTACTCAGTTTACGTAGCCGGGTCAAATACCTTTAGAGCCTTGACCTGTGATGATTTAATATCAATCAATGCAACTATTTCACGTGATTCTTATAAAACATATTTGTTTTAAAGCGATTGTGTTAAGAAAAATACTCGATGTAGTAATATTTCAAAAGTGTTTGAACATTTTGTAAGATTTCATATAGAAATCTCTCTAGAATAAATCTGTATGAAGAAATCTTGGAAATCTATTATTATAGTGATCACCGATTTCAGTCATGGCGCCCAGGGTCAACGGACACTTGACCACTGACGCAATGTAACATAGTTCCAGTGGCCCGCCAATAAAGGCGGAGAGACGGCACACGGCGGGTTTATTTAGTAGGTGAGGGCCCCACACTACCCTGTTCGTTGCCCCAAACGATGGGGTGTGCGGTTAGGTACATTTTTCCCGCATAAAACAAAAAAAAAGGGGCGTTAAGCAGAGACCACTTCTCGCCACTTGCTACGATCCTGAGACACATCTTTTGTTTCATCTACTTTCATCAGCGCTTTCATGCATGCTCGTTGGTTACGAGTACTTTAACCTGATCTTCCTTTACAACGTTTCGAAGATTCGAATCGTTGTAAAGGATAACAGATGTTAGAGTACAAATTATTATTTGTGAATGAGGAAAAGACAACTTTAGTAAGAGTGAGAATCGAACCTGCGTCCCTTCCTACAAAAAAATGGGTCAATGAACACTTGTCGACGTCTAAAAAAAAACGTAAAAAACGTCTACGCAGGAGATATTATAGTGCATAAGTGTGCGCAAACATAGGTGTACTCTCATAGCCTGATGGGACGGCATTCCGACCTAAAAAGAGACTGGGCACAGGATGGTTTTACGAGACAGGGGTCCAACACCGCGGGATTCTTTGTGGGTGAGGTGACTACCCTGTTCGTTGCCCCAAAGGACGGGGTGTGCGGTTGGGAATATTTTATCCCGCCTTAACAAAAAAAAAGGTGTCCAACACCGCCAAATTCCAAACTTCCAAACTCTAAGCTAACTAAGAATTGTTTGCTGGCCGGACCCGGGGTTCGAACCCAAGACCTCATGACCTGTGTAGTCTACACAACCAAAGTATCGAATTAATTAGCCTTTTTCCTGGGAAGATTTAAAAAAGATCCGCTAGGGGCAGCCCCAGTGGGGGGGAGGGGGACATATGTCAATAGGGATTTCAAAACATATGTACCCCCCAGCATAACGCCTGTATTCCCCGAAGGGGTAGGTGGAGGTGTATTAACACCTGCGATTCGCCAGCTATGTTTAAGTCCCACGTAATAGGGGGCGAGCCTATTGACGTCTACCGGGCACATTTCTAAACTCCGGGCTGCTACTGACAATTTTTCTTTTTACGAAAAAGCTCAATAACATTGCCCGACACGGGGATCGAACCCGAGACCTCATGATCAGCAGTTGCACACACGACCGCTGCACCACCGACGCAGTTATTTATTTATTTATTCATTTATTTTTACACTTCATGCAATTTGTATGCAAAGGCGGACTTAATTCCAAAGGCATTTTCTACCAGCCAACCTTAGGGCAGTGAAGAAAATATTAAGGTAGGTGGGTGTAAAAACAATATCTTAATATTTAAGTAAGTAGTAATATTTAGGTAGGCAAATAATTACATAAATATATTTAGGTATATAAATACTTAATAATAAATACACACATATTATATATATATATTCTAAAAAAAAAAAAATAATGTAAGTTTAATTAGAGTTCATTATGATTAAATTACTGAACCAATCCTCTGCCTAAAATAATGAAGTTGATAGTTATTGTATCATTAGTACCGCACTAAGAGTGTGTTTCCACTGGCACGGATCTGGGCGGAGTGGAGAGGAGTGGACCGTGCCGGCCAATCACAGTGCTCCAAATCCACTCCATCCATCCATCTATCCATCCATCAGCCTTTCATCGTCCACTGCTAGACATAGGCCTCCCCAAAATGGGCGTTTTACCATAATCGCCACGCTTGGCAGGCGGGTTAGCGATCGCAGTGGATGTTTTTAGTACATAGGGGAACGCTGCTGCCCGGTCCCCCGGTAATCCCTTAGTCGGCTTTTACGACTCCCATAGGAAGAGACGGGGTGGAGCTATTCTTGGTGCCGGCCCCACACGGCAAATCCACACCGCATCAGTGGAAATAGTGTAAGTGTATCAGCGGAGCGGACTTTCAAATAAAATATATATTACGAATACGCGGCTCCGAGCCGGCTAGAACGGAGTTGAGCAGGCTGTGGTGCCGAGCGGAGGGCACGAAGCGGAGGCTAGCGGCACGGAGCATTTTATGCATTTGACTCATGCACTACATTTTAGTTTAGTGCTGCTCTGGCCTGCTCAAATTCAAATTTAAAAATAACTTTATTTCATAGGCTTATAATATAGGTATCACTTAAAATCGTCAAAGTTACTAATAACTAACACGAGCGCTTGAGGCAAGTGCATCCGCAATGTCGCGATTGCAATCGCCACAAGCGGCCGGACTCCGTAGTAAGGCTTTTTAAGAGAAGAGCCCGGCAAGAAACTCCACTTTTATAAATCTCAAATTTCTTACAATGTTTAAATATATATAAGTACTTAACTAAAGCAGGTGCTCGCTAAAAACATACAAAATTGCGGAAAAAAAACTAACAATATAATAAAATAAAACGGCATATTATGTGCTTATTTAACAGTATTTTAAAATTAGGAGCAGTTCAAGGCCATTTTGTTTTATATTCCAAATAATTCGAAATTGTATAATAACATTTACTAATTAATCGGACTTTTACTGTTTTCTTAAACTTATTTAAAAGCATGTTTCGGTTCAGCTTCACGTCGCCCCTCACCGCTTCAATGGAAACACATGCCACATTTCACTGGTCTACTCCGCCCAGCTCCGCGTCAGTGGGAACGCACCCTTAGTCTACTGACGGCTTAATTAAAGTCGTCAGATGCAGGCGGTCCATACCTAATTAGTTTTATCTAGGAACTGCGGCTTCGCAGGCAAAATTTGTTTTCTTGATTATATCTCAAGTTCCCGATATAATATAGTATCGAGATAAAACGTGTTTTTTACATATATATTGTCACGCCTTTTTCCCGTAGGGGTAGGCAGAGACTACTTCTCTCCACTTACTACGATCCTGACGCACATGTTTCGCTTAATCTACTTTCATCAGCCCTTTCATGCATGCTCGTTGGCTACGAGTACTCTTTACCTGGCCTTCCTTAACAACGGTCAAAATACGTTCGCTAAGGTCGACCTCTACCAACTTGCCCAGTCATAGTCGCCTTGTACATCTGTTTCGTTAATCTTCTTCCATCCATCCTCTCTACGAGTCCGAACCACCTAAGCATTCCTTTCTCTATTTTTGTCACTACATCTTCTTTCACATCACAGCAATCTCACACTATTTCTCACTTTGTCCATCAGAGTCATTCCGGCTTCTAATTTTTTTCTTTTATTGTTTTTTTTATTATTTTTATCTTAGTAGGTATACTTGTTGTGTAAAAATTGTTTTTTTATCCTTGCAATAAATAAATTCTTTCATTCTTTGTTATAATCTAATTTTAAGCTATCAAACAAAAAAGTTCAGTACACAAAGTGTGCAAATGTGAAGTTAAACATGATAACCACGAGCAGGATTTGAACTTGCGTCTCCTGGATTACCATCCCAGACGCTCTGCTAAGGCATCGTGACATTGGCTCGCCACTATCAATTTCCATATCAAACTCTTACTTAATGTCTTAACTCTTACTTCGTGCAGATGGCACGAGTATCGGAAGAATTTGCATACAATTTTTAATGGTAGCCTTGCTTATCCCAGCATGAATAGGCCGACTCGATCGGAAAGTGCCACCCTCTCACAAGAGATCAGCGTAAAGCAACGGTACATACTCCTACCGTTGTGTTTAGTATGGTGAGTAAAGAGCGCCGAAGGTCCAAACTCCCTTCCTATCCTCTCCTTACTACTTGCGCTGTGTGTGGCCGGCTTTAGAATTGGCCCACCCCTCTCTACCCACGGGAGTCGTAAGAGCCGACTGAGGGATAACGGGGGAGTGGGCAGCAGCACTCCCTCGAGTATTAACTACATCCACTGCGATCGCCAACCCGCCTGCCAAGCGTGGCGATTACGGCACTATCCCCCATTTCTTGGGGAGGCCTATGTCCAGCAGTGGACGTTGAAAGAGTGATGGATGGATGGATGGATGGATCCTCCCCTTATTATCCTTCCTATCCCTTTCCTTGAAGATGGCAACGCGCGAGTAATGCCTCTGGTGTTGCTAGCGCCTATGGACTACGGTAACCGCTTACCATCAGGTTGGCCGTATGCTTGTTCGCCACACATATAGTAGAAAAATAAAACATTGTTACAATCAGTTGAGTATTAAGAATCATGCTAAATGATGACTCGGCTCTGTGAATATTTTGTTATTTATATTTTATAAGTACATATAACTAGCCTTTAGCTGAAATCTCGAAATCCCTAGTAGCGGGGTAAAATGTATACTTACCAGTTTTTAAGTCTAATCAAGAGCTATCAAATAAAAAAATTTGCATCAAAATCTGTTCAGTAGTTTTTGCGTGATGCGCGAACGAACAAACAGACAAACAATCTCAAAAAAATTGTTTTGTGTTCAGACACGCCTATAGCCTAATACAGTATTTTTTTCTCAAATATCTTAAATGTACAGACACAGCTCTGTTACAGTTTTATAATAGTATAGATAAAATTGATATGTCTGTTTGTAATGTATAAATAACAGCTTTTTATTAAATGTATACGAGAGTATATACGCTTCTTATAACAAAATACCAAATTTTAACGTTTTTGTCTGTCTGTCTTTCTGTTTGTTCCGGCTAATCTAAGGAACGGCTGGACCGATTTAGACGGGACTTTCACTATCAGATAACTATTGTTACAAGGCGTAGCTTACGCTACTTTATTAGTTTTATTTTACAAAAATAATTAAGGTTCCGACTAAAAAAAATTAAACCACAAAATTGTGAATGAATACTACTCCGGAATGGTTTGACCGATTTGAACGGGACTGTCACTGACAGATAGTTGTTGTTACTGGGAGTAACTTAGTATACTTTTATTTTGGAAAAATAATTAGGGTTCCGCATAAAAAAACACAACACATATACCAGAACACGAAATGCGAAAATGTAAGCTAAAAAATTATAAACACGAGCAAGATTTGGACCTATTATTTTGTATACAAAATACCTAAATAATCTAATACAGTGTCTATTTGTAATAAATAAATAAATATTTTTGCACGGTAATTTTCACACAACATCCTCTGGTCCCAAACTGAGCTTAACGCTTGTGCTATGGGTACCAGATTACGGATATAATACATATATTACTTTTTTTTTGTAAATACATACACATAATAGATAGAAAACACCCAGACGCAGTACAAATATCTGTGTTCATCACACAAATAATTGCCTGAGTGAGAATTTAACCCACGACCTCATGCATGGAAGTCGGTTACACTACCGACTACGCCACTAGGCCCGTCATAATAATAAATAACAGCTTTTTACTAAATGAATATAATTATATTACCTACTTACGAAGAAATATATTTTTTTTAAGTTTTTGTGTGTCTGTCTCTGAAATAGTTGGACTGATTTTTATTGACAGATGTTATAAAGAGTAAATAACTACTTGTATTTTGGAATAACAATTAGGGTTTCAAACAAACCCGAAAGGGTAAGCCGCCAGCGGACCACTGAAGGAATGTAATATGGTTCCGGTGGCCCGCCAATATAGGCGGAGAGACGGCACACGGCGGGTTTTTTAGTGGGTGAAGGCCCCACACTACCCTGTTCGTTGCCCCGAACGACGGGGAGTGCGGTTAGGAACATTTTTTCCCGCCTTAACAAAAAAAAAGGGTTTCAAACAAAATAAAACTAATTCCACGCGGTCGAAATCACGGATTAGTTTCAGTTTTTTTTGTTAGAATCAGTAGTTTATAGTGCCAAAATTCATTTAAATCCATTTAGCAGTTTGTGCGTAATTTATTAACAAACAATCATCTAAACATACAACATTTCCTAATTATTATATTAGTATATTTGGAAGACGCTCACGTCAATGGGGAGATGACATTTTGTAAAATACGTCACTATATAGACCGGATCTACAACCTTGTGGCGTGAATAACGTAGTATATCGTATTATTTCATCCGTCACACTTCGCCAAATAGTTAAAAACTCGCCAAACCGGAACATCGTTACGTAAAATATTTCTTAAACTTTTTTTCATGCTTGTCCAACACAGATGTAGGTTAAAATGTCTTATTCAACATACTTCAATAGCACGTGGCTTTGTTTATTTTATCTCAATAATGATAAACACTAAGTGCGAAAACTTGAAATCGAAAATAACAGTCACGTGCAGGATTTCGATTTCACATTTTCGCACTCTGTGTTAATTTATATGTAGCTATATAAAGCCTACATGGCTTTGATGAGATGCTTAAAAGTATATAAACAATATTAAATTGGAAGATCTTAATAATCTCCTTGGTATTCGTAATTGGATATGGATTTTTAAACGGGATTGTACTGCTTCAAGTACTGAAATTATTTTCTCATAACGTGAGGCACGTTATGAGATTGTGTCCATGGCCTCACGTTATGAGATTATTACTATGGCCCCCTGTGTTGAGATTATTTTCATGGCCTCACATTATGAGATGATTTCCATGGCCTCACACTTCAGAAAAGGGCTGTTCGTGCAATCTATAATCTGGGCCCGAGAGTTTCCCTTAGACAAAAACTCAAATAAATAAATATTCTAACTTTTGTGTCTCAATTTATATATGAAAATCTTTTGTACGTCAAAATAAAGAAGAGATAAGTATAACGACGTTCATCACATTAATACTGGGAACAAAGGCAATGTTATCGCACACAGTACTCGTCTCCACAGAATTAGTAGATCTTTCATGGGGCAATGTATATGCTTCTACAATAAAATTCCTGAAAATATCCGAAACATGCCACTTAATAAGTTTAAGAAAGCCATAAATATTAGACTTTGTAATCAAGGTTATTACACTGTTTCGGATTATCTTGAAGATAAAACAAAATGGGCTTGAGCTGCTCCTCAATTAATTAATTTTCAAAATTGTTTTATTTGATATAATGTTATTTTAGTTAAAAGAATTATATTAAATTTTAATAAATTGGCTATTTAAAAAATTGGCCCATGAGTTTCTGGTCTGGTTCTTCTCATGAAAGGCTTTTACTACGGAATCCGGTCGCTTGTTGCGATTGCAATCGTCACTTTGTTCACGTCACGAGCGCCTGTGGCGAGTGCATCCGCAGTATATTCTTGACGATTTTAAGCGTTATTTAATAGGTCTATAAAATAAATATATTTTTGAATTTGAATTCACATTATTAGATAATTTCCTTGGCCCCACGTGCTGAGATAATATCTATGGCCTCACGCTATGACATTTTTTCCATAGCCTGCCACGGCCGTTTAGACATTATTTTACGGCTCTCCACTGATAGTAAGCGCAAGGTTACGCTATCACGGTTTCTTGCTGTCAAAAGCGGGTCAACTTTCACTACCACTTCGCTAATAACTGAACGAAATATGAAGAAAAAACGATAACTATACTGAGAGAGTAATGTTTTCTTATTGCGAACTAGCGAACGCTATAGAAAACTATTAAAATATATGGCAATTTGACATCTCTAATGTTAAGTCACGTGACTTAGCGTTGTAGATATCCTTAAAGATATCACATTCTGAATTTTATATTTTTCTATAGCTACTTTTAAAGTACAAATTATAATTTGTGAATAAGGAAAAAGAGTATTTTAGTACGAGCGGCAATTGAACCCCGGGGATCAAAATGTTTGAAAAATCACGCCATCAAATAGTATGAATTTTAATTGCAAAATTAAACTTACTACATTGGATGAATGCATTGCCGATAGATGGCGTTGGTCGTTAAGACAAATGTCGTGAGGAAATTCGGTATTTCTAGAAATGGTACGATAGCTCAATGGATTAGAGCACTTCCCCGGAAAGGAAGGAACGCGGGTTCGATTCCCGCTCGTACTAAAATACTCTTTTTCCTTATTCACAAATTATAATTTGTACTTTAAAAGTAGCTGAGAATGTCAAGTGCTAAAATATAGATCAAAATGTTTTTCTATAGCGTTAGCGATCATAGATTGTAACTTGGCTAGGCCCACTGCTCATGCTTCGAATGGGGTTTCGTTATAAAGAATATCTTCACGATTTTGCTTGGTACTAGGTGGTAGAGTCTTGTTTATCGTAGTATAAATAGACTGGCTCGATCGGGGATCTACACTTACAGAAGATTAGTGTGAAACGTTACGTAACACGTTGTGTTTCGTACGGCGAGTGTGAGCGCCGGAGGCCAAAGCCTTTCTGAACATTTTTTTATTGCATGTAGTGGCAGACGAGCCACGGTCCATCTGATGGTAAATGGTAACCGTCGCCCATGGACTCGACTATACCGATAGTATTGTCAAGCCGCTGCTCACCAATTCATTTCTCAGATATGAAATGAAATATAAACGGCTATCTCATGCTACAGCCAAAACGTAACGATGTGCTTCATGGCCGGTCACACCGGGAGATGGTTGCACCAACTCGAGCCCGAAACCAAGTGAGTCTAGTTTAATCACAAAGGTATAGCCACGGGTGATTTAAATGTTAAACATATTAACTTAAGCACGAGCGCTTTGATGTCGTAATAAACAGTAAAATGATATCTTCAATTTTATTGCAGATCTTAATATATTGGAAGCGGCACAACATATACAATGGACACAGAAATTCTAAGTACAGACAAAATGGACGCCTATCAGTGAGTATACTGAAATATCAGCGGTGGCTTGGTTAGGTTGAGTTGCGGATGGGTGGACGCTTATTACGCTAACGCTTACTATAACCAGTTTCAGCATCAGATATTAATAATACTAGAATTTTTAGGCTCGCTCCCTATTACGTGGGACTTATATACTTGGAGAACCGTGTTTGTGTAATACATCTCTACCTACTTCTTCGGGGATACAGGCGTATTGCTATGTTTTTTTTTTATATATGACTGCACAGATGGCGGTGTGGTTTAGATAGCGGCCTCCCGCCCGAGTGTTATGGGTTCGATTCCCAGACAGAACAACCCTTTGTGTGATGATAAATGGGTGTTCTGTGTCTAGGTGTACTTTGTGTACATGAAGTTGTAGGTTTCTAAAGTGCCCCGCTATACAAGGATTATGCTTAAGTGCAGGTTGTGTTGTATTAAAAAAATTGTCGTTGTAGGTATTGTCTGCGACTTAGAGATAATATTTATGGAAAGAGAGTCGCAGGTTCAAATAATTCCCGTCAAAATTTTATTTTAACACATCTTTCTAGTTTTTAGGTTATGTCTCAGGTTCCCGATATTAGCGGGATAAAAGGTATACCAGTTTTCAAGTCTAATCAAGAGTTTATAAAAAAAGTTGCATCAAAATCCTTTAAGTAGTTTTTGCGTGATGCGCGAACAACCAATCTGACAAACATACAAAAAATCAAAAAAATATTGGTTTTATGTTCAAACAAGCCTATATACAGGGTAATTTTTTAACCAGTGCGAAAATTTTTTTTGGTGGTTCTATATCAGTAATAAAGCACATTTAATCCGACTTGAAATAAGTAAAATATGGACACCAATCTTACGAGCAGCTAGAAGCTTTATTTTCTGTATTTTGATGGTCCTAAGCCCATGAAAGTATAAAGGAAAAATTGGAACTACTCTTACAAATAACTTCAGGTTACGACCTAAACTTAAAAAGTTTAGATTGAACCTGATAAAATTAAGGGTCAGTAACCCGCATAGATACCTTCGCGTCGGTGCAGTGACCAAGCGCCGATGTAGGTATATACGGAAGCGTGCGCGTAGTGTGACAATAAAATCTGTTTCAAAAGTAAAACCTTGCATCAGCAATAACTTTATTTTTTAGTACTAAGACATATCAAAATAAAAAATACGTGTTTACTAAAATTTGCTTAAGATTAATTTCTCGCTACGCGCTGGTTAAAAAATTACCCTGTATATATAATACAGTATTTTTTTCTCAAATATCACATAAATGTACAGACACAGCTCTGTTACAGCTTTATAAAAAAATAGTCGTCACGGGACGTCTCGCAGATGACACAAATAGGTATTGTTCGAGTAGGTATTATATAATTCTTGGTAAGCGCCCTCTCGTTATCCATAGACGATATAAAACTGTTATGGGTTTACTGATTCATATTATACTTCCTAGTTAGATGCTTTTGTCAACAGATGACGTCGGTGAAATCAATTAAATAAATTTAATAGCTGCTTATACCCTCCCTCCACATTAGATGTTTTCATATCAAATAGTTCGAATTTTAAATTATATTATCAATTTTATTTATAGCAAACATCTAGAAATGCTGAACGGTAATGATTTAACTACAATCAACTTGAACTTCGAGAATTACGTCAATATGGAGCAACCAGCTAACTCTTCAGAAGCGATATCCGATTTCTACGAAGACTCAGTGATTATGGTGACTGGTGGTACTGGCTTTGTGGGGAAAGCACTGCTGGAGAAACTATTGCGAAGCTGCTCAGGGATAAAGACTATTTATGTTCTCATGAGACCAAAGAGGGGGCTTACGGTAGACCAAAGGTATAAGGAGCTACTTAAAAATCAGGTAGGTGGACTAATTTTGGGTCACCATCAAGGTAAGTGCCTATATATACTTGCAATAATTTTCTTTAGAGCAACACCATTATTCGTCGTATCGTATAAATTCTAATGCCCTTAATAATAGACATTGTATAACCTCTGAATAGTTATTCAGTATTTTGTCTTTGTCACTAATATGACAGTTTGATGTTGAAAGAACGGAACAAAACACTGAATTCGGAGTTTAAATAATGTTTATTAGTAAGGGGGTAATTGTCTAATCAGTGTTTTGTCAAAGCGATTATAGTTTAACTCCTCCATCTCCATCAGCCTTTTAAAGTCCACATAAGCCTCCCCAAGAATGGGGGATAGTGCCGTAATCGCCACGCTTGGCAGGCGGGTTGGCGATCGCAGTGGATGTTGTTAATACTCGAAAGAGTACTGCTGCCCACTCCCCCGGTAATCCCTCAGTCGACTCTTATGACTCCCAAGGGTGGAAAGGGGTGGGGCAATTCTAAAGCCGGCCCCACACGGCAAAGTATAACTACCCTTTGCCTGTGGCTCCGCCGCAGCCAAAAGCTATTTTTTAGGTTATATCTTAGGTTCCCGATATAGTAGCGAGATAAAATGTATACCAGTTTATATGTCTAATCTTAAGCTGTCGGAACAATGTAAGCAAACACAGACAACGGCTAGATGGCGCGGATATCACCCAAGACAAGAATGTTGTTTATTCATGGGCAAAAATGTCACAACAGTTCATTTGGTAGAGCGTCTCAAACCAGAAGACGCAGTTCAAATCCTGTTCATGGTTTTTCATTTTCTATTTAAAATTTTCTTACTTTCTTATTACTATGTCAAGTGCATAAAATATGTATATAAAAATAATTAAACATAGGTATTATTACATAAGACTGCTAATCATGAGGTCTCGGGTTCGATCCTCGGGTCGGGCAATGTAATTGAGCTTTTTCCTAAAAAGAAAAATTCTCAGTAGCAGCCCGGAGTTTGCAAATGTGCCCGGTAGACGTCAATAGCCTCGCCCCCTATAACGTGGGACTTAAACATAGCTGGCAAGTCGTGGGTGTGTAGTACACCTCTGCCTACCCCTTCGGGGAATACAGGCGTGATGCTGTGTTTTGTTGCACAAGCGTTAAGCTTAGTTTGGGACTAGAGGACGTTGTGTGAAATGTCCGTGAATATTTATTTTATTATCAGGTTTTCGATCGTATTCGAGCCCGCTGGCCAGAACGTCTAGGCAAGCTGTATCCAATCACTGGTGACGTCTCAGCTCCTAATCTTGGCGTCAGTCCCGAACAGAAGGAACTCCTCGGTAAAGTCACGACGCTGTTCCACTCGGCGGCGACCGTGAGATTCACGGATCCTCTTCAAGCAGCTACTTTACTGAACGTACAAGGCACAGCTTCATTACTCAATCTGGCTGAGGATATGCCCAAACTGAAGGTAGGGTCACAGACTTATATACATACATACAATGATTCACGTCTATTGCCCAGAAGTGCAGGCAAAAATAACAGATTTTCATGCGCTATGATCAATGCTCAACTTTCAGCTCAAGTCTTTCCAATCATATTCTTACTACTTGTGGATTTAGGGTACTCACAACTTGACCTTCTTCGAGAACGTCTCCTATTTGGCTTAAGAATGGTTGGCGAGGTCTTTTCCTCCGAACTGGAACATTTACAGAGGCAATGTGTGTATTGTTTATTAATATTCTTTCATTCATTCTCTTTACATGCCCATATCATCCTATTCCTTTCCCAATCTTTTTCACTACATCTTCTTTCAAACCATTCTCTACTCTATTTCTTACTCTGTATTTCAATGTCACACATTATGTAACTCTTAAAGCTCCTTTCCATAGACTTTTAGTTTCAAAGGCACTGCCAGCTGCTATTAAAGAACGAAAAAGGCTTAAGACCATATTCCTTCTTGTCATCTCCTATCTCTTCCTAAAGAGAACAAACGGTATTTTTAAAGACACATCCTGCACTAAGTATTAAATTCTGTATTGGATTGACTTCTGATCTGTTCAAATTAAGCTGGTCATTAGTATTTACACGGAGCGAAGGCTTAGGTATGGATGGCTCAGAACAACATCGAAGTCACATTTTTATTCAGTAGCAGAATCTCTAATGGGCGCAAAATATAATTAATCAAAACGTTCTTTTCAGAGCCGGCGATCAGCGGGTCTAGCCAAGTTGCATTCTATGATCGCTAACGCTAATAGAAAACGATTAAAATTTACGAAAATTTGACATCTCTAATGTTAAGTCACGTGATTTAGCGTTATAGATATTGTAAAAAGACTCCAAAAAATATAGGTTCTTTATCTATGGTTAAAGATTTCAAATTCCCATACATTTAAATAGTTTTCTATTAGCGTTAGTGATCATAGAATGCAACTTAGCTAGGCCCACTGGTATTCACAAACAGTGGTATCAGTGATACCGTATCACGCACATCAAATCCAAGATAACTCAAGATAAGATTAATGGTGGTTTTAAACTTTATCCCTTAGGCCTTAGTTCACGTTTCCACCGCATACAGCAACGCCCCCAGGTCTCACATCGAAGAACGTGTTTACCCTCCGCCGTACGACCCTGACAGCATCGTGAGATGTACCAAAATGCTTCCAGCTGAGACTATTGAAGTTATAGCTGAGACGCTTCAGGTATGTTGCTATAACATTGGCTTAATATTTCTTAGTTTTTAACTAGTGGTAAATAATCCCTTCCATCGACGCTCTGTAACCGTCAAAAACCACCTAAAATACAAAAAACCGGACATGTGCGAGTTAAACTTGCATGGAGAGGTTTCTGTACACGATTATCTAAGTTCTATAAATATTATTTAATCTTTTTTATTGCGTATGGTGGCAGATGAGCCATGGTCACGGCCCACCTGATGGCAATTGGTAACCGTCGCTCATGGACTTAACTATCCCGAGAGTATTGTCAAGCCGCTGCGCACCATTTCATTTCTAAGATATGAAATGAAGGAATAAACGGCTATCTTCTGCTACAGCCAAAACACACTAACTTGCTTCATGACACAGGGAAGTGTTTAAGAAACAGAAAAAAACTCTTAACAAAACCAACTATCCCACTTGGTACCCCTTCTAAGCTTAGATTTAATTTCAGGGTGAACATCCTAATCCTTACACATTGACGAAGGCGCTAGCAGAGGCGATAGTACACAGCCACGTGAACTTACCAGTGTGTATCATTAGACCTTCTATAGGTAAGTAACCTCTAAATATTCGTTAGGCCAGAAGTAATCTGCGGGCCTATTGCATTTGCATTCTATGATCGCTAGCGCTATAGAACACTATTAAAATGTAACGAAATTTGACATCTCTAACGTTAAGTCACGTGACTTAGCGTAATAGATATCGTCGTTTTGTGTTTAGACACACCTATATAGCCTTTTTTTTTTTTTTTTTTTTTTGTTTAGGCGGGAAAAAATGTACCTAACCGCACACCCCGTTGTTCGGGGCAACAAACAGGGTAGTGTGGGGCCCTCACCCACTAAATAAACCCGCCGTGTGCCGTCTCTCCGCCTTTATTGGCGGACCACTGGAACTATGTTACATTCCTTCGGTGGTACACCTATATAGCCTAATTCAGTCATTTATTTTCTTAAATATCTTAAAGTAAGCTGAATTGTGATTGTGGTCTCTCCTACATTGGGCAAACAAAGAGATCCATAACAACTCGGATCACAGAACACATAGCTGATGTGAAGCACCGTTGATAAACAAAGTCTGCATTTCGCGAGCACACACAGGGCCACACTCGCCACTACATTAGGTTTAACAAACCTCAAATCCTCGCAAAAGAACATCGACATCACCCTAGAATGATACGTGAGGCTATTGAAATTAATAAACATCCCAATTTCGATAGAGGCCCATTAGTATATATCTTTTTTGGTGCACACGTCATTCGGGCAACGAACAGGTCAGTGTGGAGCCTTAAATAAACCAGCACAGGACTATGAATTTCGATAACACATGCAACCCACTACACCCATCGGATGCACTTACATACATTTTATACTAATATAGTAAGCTTGGGGCGTAAAGACATCTTAAAACTAATTTGAAGTGGAGATTGCGTGTCACTATTACGAGTAGGTGACTGCGATAGATTAGCGGTACAGAGCACTTACCCGGATCGGATGGAACGCAGGCTCGAATCCTGCTAGCAGTAAAGCGTTCACAAATATTGTATTTGTTCTTTACAGTAGATGCCTTCTTAATGTCTTATGTGATCCGAGCAGATGTTTATAATAAATATGCCATTATAATTTTGTAGACATGCGACCACCCACTGAAGGAATGTGATATAGTTCCAGTGGCCCGCCAATAAAGGCGGAGAGACGGCACACGGCGGTTTTTTTAGTGGGTGAGGGCCCCACACTACCCTGTTCGTTGCCCTGAACGACGGGGTAGTGCGGTTAGGATTTTTTTTCCCGCCTTAACAAAAAAAAAGGCGTGCGACCACGGCTCTACCTTGCCCATTTTTATACCTATGCATTTCTTGATTTCTGTCAAAATTGTTATCTTGTTTCGTACTGTTTAGATCACTTCTTGTTTTAATAGTCGGGTAACGGTTTTACACTTTATTTCTTATTTTAAACTTTTCTATTTTAACGCTTGATCAATGTTGTCTATAGTTTTATAAAGTTGTAACAGAGCTATGTCTGTACATTTAAGATATTTGAGAAAAAAAATACTGTATTAGACTATAGATATAGGCGTGTCTGAACACAGAACGATTTTTTTTAGATTTTTTGTCTGTTTGTCTGTTTATTTGTGTGTCTGTTTGTTAGTTCGCACATCACGCAAATACTACTGAATTTTTTATTATTTGATAGCTCTTGATTAGATTTAAAAACTGGTATACATTTTATCCCGCTACTATATCGGGAACCTGAGATATAACCGAAAAACTAGCTTTTGGTTGCGACGAAGCCGCGTACAAGTGGCTAGTGACAATATACGAGAATGCATATCTTGTGAGAATTATGCGGGTACTGAGTTCGTAGAGTGAAGTGATTCTCTGAAAGAGCCAGCATTTTCTAGCTAAATGGCCACTGGAGGACAAACTTATTTTCAACCCGCGCTAAAATAACAATTGTTGAAGTCGGTTAAAATGCAACCTATGTTACCCGGGGCATAATAACGAATCCATTGACACATTATTCATCAAAATCAAATTAATAGTTTAGGCGCTATGGAGGAACATACGTAAATAGAAACATGAAATAGGTACATCTATAGTCTATACTATTATAAAACTGTAACAGAGCTGTGTCTGTACATTTAAGATATTTGAGAAAAAATGTCTGTAATAGGCTATATAGGCGTCTAAACACAAAACATTTTTTTTATAATTTAATCTGTTTGTTTGTTCACGCATCACGCAAAAACTACTGAACGGATTTAGATGCAACTTTTTTATTTGATAGTTCTTGATTAGACTTAAAAACTCGTATACATTTTATCCCGCTACTATATCGAGAACCTGAGATATAACCTAAAAACTAACTTTTGGCTGCGGCGGAGCCACGGGCAAAGGCTAGTAGATTGCTAAAATCATAACCCTTCCTTTTGGATTCGCGGTAGTGTGGTAAAAATAACAAAACAAAACTACCTTCTGAATTATAAGACCTGGATTCTAAGCATATGTCTTACAATAACCTCATTCCCATAGAATTTATTAAATAATCATAGAAATATTGATTAGCCTGTATTCCATAGACTGCACAGATGTTCATTCCCAGTACTCAATTAAATTTAATATCGAACATTATAACAATGTCCCTTGTAGCTGATAAGCTAAGCTAAACGCGCCTAAACTGCACCTGTGGTACAGAGGTAGTGTGAGCGTCTGCTGATCATGAGGTCTCGGGTTCAATCGGGCAGTATTATTGAGCTTATTTGTAAAAAGAAAACTTCTCAATAGCAGCCCGGAGTTTGCAAATGTGCCCGGTAGACGGCAATAGGCTTATCAGCCAACAAAACACAGCATCTCGCCTGTATTCCCCGAAGGCGTAGGCAGAGGTGTATTACACACCCACGATTCGCCAGCTATGTTTAAGTCCCACGTAATAGGGGGCGAGTCTATTGCCGTCTACTAGGCATATTTCCAAACACCGGGCAGCTACTGAGAATTTTTCTTTTTACGAAAAACCTTAATAACACTGCCCGACCTGGGGATCGAACCCGACACCTCATGATCAGCAGTCGCTTACACTACCGCTGCACCACAGAGGCAGTTAAATTCACATTCTTACACATTATAATTAGAAAAATCGCGAAAACTCGGAAACATCAAATCATCAAACGTATTTTTTTAACGGCCCCTAACCTACAACAGTTGATATATAATAATATTATTAATAAACGCCAGACGCCATTAATATTTGAAATGGACTCTTTATAATGTTATAACGTACAATTCAAGTCATTATATCGATTGGTTGACGGACTCCACGTTAATTTGAAATTTATGACACGCCATTTCGATTTCTTTATTTATACCATTCACAGTCGCCTTGTACTGCGAATGGGCTAGTTAGTAGAGGTGGCTCTAGGCGAACGTATTTTGACCAGATCGGAAACGTTCAGGAAGGCCAGGTTAAGAGTACTCGAAACCAACGAGCATACATGAAAGCGCTGATGAAAGTAGATGAAGCAAAAGATGTATCAGGATCGTAGCAAGTGGAGAGAAGTGGTCACTGCCTTCCCCTTTTTTTTTGTTAAGGTGGGAAAAAATGTTCCTAACCGCACACCCCGTCGTTCGGGGAAACGAACAGGGTAGTGTGGGGCCCTCACCCACTAAATTAACCCGCCGTGTGCCGTCTCTCCGCCTTCATTGGCGGGCCAACAGAACTATATTACAATATGTATGTACTCGTATGTATGTATTTATACAATGAGGGTGGAAAACACGTATACAGTGCGCCTAATGATGAGTAGTCTTTAAATATTTAGATATTTTTATATATATTTTTAGCATTTGACATGCTTAGCACTATACATTATACACAAAGTGAAACATGTGAAATCGATTTTTTTTGATTCGTTGCTAAGCACTTATTTTTCAATTCTGTCTTCATTAATGTCCCACTCGCCACTCTGCCCATCTCAATAAAAGGTTTTAATATATTTATATATATTTTTAGCATTTGACATGCTTAGCACTATACATTAAACACAAAGTGAAAAATGTAAACTCGAAAATAACAGTCACAAGCAGAATTTGAACTTTTTTCACTTTGTGTTTAATGTATAGTGCTAAGCATATCAAATGCTAAAAATATATATAAAAATATCTAAATATTTATAGGGTTTGAGTCATTATTAGGTAAAAATCTTAATTGTAAAATTAAGTTTATCTGGTCGGTACAATGTATGAAAATACTGCCGACAGATGGCGCAGGCGTCACCCAAAGACGTTAAGTATGAATGTGTTATCGAAATTAGCAGTCAGGAGCAATTGTCACGATGGCTGAATTGGCAAAGCATCTGGACGGTATCCAGGAGATGCAGGTTCAAATCCTGCTCGTGACTGTTATTTTCGATTTCACATTTTTCACTTTGTGTTTAATGTGCAGTTATTAAATGTTGGACTGAGAAGCACTTTGGATCTCTGGCAATAAAACAACATAACACAGGGAATATTTTTTACCCATAACCCCGGGGCATCCAAAATAGTGGTGCGTGGCCCTCCGCCGTTTTTTTTGTTTTTGTTTTAGGCGGGATAAGATGTACCTAACCGCACACCCCGTCGTTCGGGGCAACGACTGTTTGGTGGCACTCCATCCATCCATCCATCCATCAGCCTTTCGACGTGTCCACTGCTGGACATAGGCCTCCCCAAGAGAACGCCACAACGAGCGGTCCTGTGCGCTCATATAGGGGGATAGCGCCGTAGTCGCCACGCTTGGCAGGCAGGTTGTCGATCGCAGTGGGTTGTTAATAACTCGAGGGAGTGCTGCTGTCCCCCGGTATTCCCTCAGTCGGCTTTTACGACTCCCATGGGTGGAGAGGGGCGGGACAATTCTAAAGCCGGCCCCACTCGGGCCCTCACTCACTAAATAAACCCGTTGTGTGCCGTCTCTCCGCCTTTATTGGCGGGCCACCGGAACCATATTCCATTCCTTCAGTGGTGTGTGGCCCTCACCCTGTGGTTTATTTAGAAAAAAACCCACCATGAGGCGTCTCGCCGCCTGTATTGGCGGGCCACTGGAACTGAGTGACATTACTACAGTGGTAACAGTAGGAATGTAATTTCACAAGCTGTTCATAAACTATCCAGTCAGGTAGATACAACTTCAGTTCATAGATCAATCAGCAGCGTTTAGGAAGCCTAAGAAAATCTTCTTGTGCAATATTCCCCAGTGTCTGAAGACGAAGCTCTAGAACCAGTTTGTTGCTGGTCATGACATGTATTGATAACGGTATAACCCTACAGTGGATCAAAGCACACAGCAACTCATTCGGTAATGACGGTGCCGATGTATTGGCGAGGGGGGCTCGGAGATGATAGTGGAAGGACCAGCGCTCATTCTACCCCTGCCGTTCAATAGCCTATTAAAGTAATTTTTTCTCAAATATCTTGAATGTACAGACACAGCTCTGTTACAGTTTTATAATAGTATAGAAGAGATAGTATCTATGTATATTATCATTCTTGGAGTAACATTTTTATATTCCAGTAACGGCTGCCATAGCGGACCCTTACCCAGGATGGATAGACAATATTTATGGCGTAACTGGTAAGCTATTAATATTTAATGTCTTATAAAAAAAATCTGTCACCAAAGATTAGCGTAAAACAGCGGCAAGGCGAGTGTGAGCGCCGGAGGCCCAAATCTCTCCCTATCCTCTCCTTAATATCCTTCTTATCCTCTCCTTAGTAGCCCTTTTATTTGTTAAGGCGGAAAATAAATCCTAACCGCACACCCCGTCGTTCGGTGCAACGAAAAGGGTAGTGTGGGGCCCTCACTCACTAAATAAACCCGCCGTGTGCCGTCTCTCCGCCTTTAAAATAAAGTATATAAATATTCATGGACATTTTTCACACAACGTCCTCTGGTCCCAAACTAAGCTTAACGCTTGTGCTATGGGTACCAGATTACATATACTACTTTTTTTTTGTAAGTACATACATATAATGGATAGAAGACACCCAGACGCAATACAAATATCTGTGTTCATCACACAAATAATTGACCTGAGTGGCAATCGAACCCACGACCTAGTGCACGGAAGTCGGTTACACTAACGACTACGCCATGAGGCCCGTCATTGGCGGGCCACTGGAACTATGTTACATTGCTTCAGTGGTTCTCTTTAGTATCCTGCTTATCCTCTGCTTATCCACCTCCTATCCCTTTCCTTGAAGATGGCAACGCGCGAGTGATGCCTCTGGTGTTGCTAGCGTCTATAGGCTATGGTAACCGCTTACCATCGCAGATCTATGCTTGTTTGCCACACACATAATTGTTATAAAAAAAAACTACGGCAATCTATGATGTTTTTAATTACCAGGTATAATAATGGAGATATCACGAGGCACATACAGATCTGGATATTGCAGAGAACGATATGTCGTCGACCTGGTACCTGTAGATATAGTGGTCAATTCTTGTATCCTGGCTGCGTGGCGGCAGGGCGTCAAACGGTATGTATCATATTAATTTTTAATAGCTGACTGAGAATGTATACTGAGCATCCTATTCCACGACGGTCATAAGATGCTTTCATTGAAGACAAAGATAAAATGACTAACTTTAACCGAATTGCTTGGTAATCAATTCTTCCCCAAGGCTAATTCCCAGGTGCAGGGAGTTTTCCTCATATCTATTATAAAGCTGTAACAGAGCTGTGTCTGTACATTTAAAATATTAAAAAAAACTGTATTAGGCTATATAGGCGTGTCTAAACATAAAACATTTTTTTTTATTAGTTTTTTTATCTGTTGGTTTGTTTGCACATCACACAAAAAAATTCCGAACAGATTTAGATGAAACGTTTTTTAGTTGATAGCTCTTGATTAGACTTAAAAACTGGTATACATTTCATCCCGCTACTATATCGGGAACCTGAGATAGTCATATACCCTAAAAACTAGTTTTGACTTCGGCGGAGCCGCGTGGCGTGTCTGAACACAAAACATTTTTTGTCTATTTGTTTGTTTGCGCATCACGCAAAAGCTACTGATCGAATTTTAATGCTACTTTTTATTTGATAGATCTCGATTAGACTTAAAAACTGGTATACATTTTCTGCCGCTACTATATCGGGAACCTGAGATATAACCTAAAAACTAGCTTTTGGTTTTCGCGTAGTCGCGAGCAAAGGCTGGTATTAAATAAAAGAAAAAAAATATCTTCTCTCATGAGTCGCAGGTTCAAGTCCCGGTCGCTATTATTTTGTATTATCACAAGACATACTAAAAATAAGGTCTTCTCTTGCTTTCAGGCCAGGTCATTGCCCTGTATACAACGTAACCTCAGGGTCAATTAACCCCCTGCAATGGGGTCAATTTACAAGGCTTTGTGTCAAGTGGGCTCTGGAGAACCCTACCAAGTAAGTTTATATATGTATTAAATACTGCTAAATATAATAACTTTAAACGAGCAATTCTTGTCTATCTATAATGCCTCGGTGGTTCAGCGGTAGTGTGAGCGATTGCTGATCATGAGGTCTCGAGTGCGATGCCCGGGTCGGGCGGTGCTATTGAGCTTTTTCTTTTATAAAACAGTCTCAGTAGCAGCCTGGAGTTTGGAAATGTGCCCGGTCGACACCAATAGGCTCGCCCCCTATTACGTGGTATTTAAACATAATTGGCGAAGCGAGATTGTGTAAATACACCTCTGCCTACCCCTTCGGGAATACAGGCGTGAGATTATGTATGTTTGTGCTATACTATTACAAAGCTCTAACATATTATTTATATTTAATAAAAAATACTAAATACAAAACATTTTTTTTTAGAATTTTGTAGTTTGTTTGTTCACACATTACGCAAAAACTACCAAACGGATTTTAATAAAACTTTTATTTTGCATTAAACTCCGTTCAGGAGTTTTTGTGTGATGCGCGAACAAACAAACCGATAAACAGACAAAAAATCGAAAAAAAAAAAGGTTTTGTGTTTAGACACGCCTATATAGCCTAATACAGTCACTTTTTCTCAAATATCTTAAATGTATAGTTCTGTTACAACTTTATAATATTATCTTTTAATATATAAAATTCCCGTGTCACGGTGTTTGTAGTTAAATTCCTCCGAAACGGCTTAACCGATGCTCATAAAATTTTGTGTGCGTATTGGGTAGGTCTGAGAATTGGACAACATCTATTTTTCATCCCTCTAAATGTTAAGAGTAGTCCACCCCTAATTTTTTTTTGTAATTTTTTGATAATATTGATTTTTGAATTTTTCATTAGCATTCAAAAATACATACGACCCTAAATTTTCATCCTTCTACTGCCTATGTAGAAATGATTTATATGGAAAAACAAAGTTTGCTGGGTCAGCTAGTATTATATAGTCTTGGTTGTCAGAATCCTAACCAAAACGACTGCACATGTCGTGGGTTGAGATAACGAACTCTCATGCCAAATATCGTGGGTTCTATTACCGCACAGGACAATAAACTTCTATGTGTAAACTACAAATAGCTGTCTGTTTGATCTGAGTGTGGGTTAAATTTGTTTCAGTTAAATTGTAGGTGTTTTTGTAATGTAGCCCGTATACATGAATAAATTATTCTATAGTGCAGCGTGTTGTCTTAAAAGTAAAGAAAAAAAATTGGGGTAAGGTTTCGAAGACGATTGATATGAAATTATTGAAATTCATAGTCCCGAGCAGATATCACGATGGCTGAATTAGCAAAGCTTCTGGTTTTCCAGGAGATGCAGGTTAAAATCCTGCTTGTGACTATTACTTTTATTTCATATTTTCGCACTTTGTGTTTTGCTTAATGATCGAGCTTGTCAAACGCTAAAATATACATCAAAATATAAACAAAATAAACACAGCATCACGCCTTATCCCCGATGGGGTAGGCAGAGGTGTATTACACCCACGGTTCGCCAGCTATGTTTAAGTCCCACGTAATAGGGGGCGAGCCTATTGCTGTCTACCAGGCACGCTTCCATACTCGGGGCTGCTACTGAATATTTTTCTTTTTACGAAAAAGCTCCAATAACGCTGCCTGACTCAGGGATCGAATCCGAGATCTCAATCCAGCAGTCACACACATTACCGCTGCACCACCGAGGTAATTAAAGTAGTTTACATAAAAATAACAAACATTATTATATATTTTTTAATTTTAGATACGTGATGTGGTATCCAAATTTTGCCTTTACCGAATCAAGATTCATGAACACTTTTTGGGAGATAGTCTGCCATTTTCTGCCTGCGTTCCTGTATGACCTGCTGCTGAGGGCACAAGGCAGAAAAGCCATGTAAGTCATCTTCCTTTTGTACATTTTTTTTTATATTATACAGAACGGTAGAAGTACCTACAGTTATTTCAGACTGATCTTCTAATCTAGAAGATGGTACTTCCAGCAAGGCTGTATGAAAAATATGACATTCATTCACTTTTTGTTTCAGTATGATGAAGCTCGCCCGTCGATTCAAAATGGCTGCCGCTACTGGCGAATATTTCGCCAATAATGAATGGCAGTTTGGTATTTCGGAGCTTTCTGCGCTGCATTCAGAAGCCTGTACAGCGAGAGATTCGAGCGTGTTCCCCCACTGGCCAGCTGATCTGAATTGGGATACGTACATCGGCGCATACATGTTCGGGATCAGGCGTTACATATTAAAAGACACAGCTGAATCTTTACCATTAGCGAGAACAAAATTAAAGAGGTAAGTTCTTATTTACTATATCCATATCAGTACCCAGATCCCAAAAATAAGCGAATATTATATTATTATCATTGAAAATCATTGAGAATGTGGAGTTTGGAAAAAAATTAAAAAATATTTTGATCTGTATTTTAGTAACTGACTCGGCTTTTTTTACAGCAAAACTTAACAACAAATTATTTGTGAAAATTTACTGGTGGTAGGGCTGGGTACCAAGGTACTGGTACTCCGGCGGACCACCGAAGGAATGTAACATAGTTCCAGTGGTCCGCCAATAAAGGCGGAGAGACGGCACACGGCGGGTTTATTTAGTGGGTGAGGGCCCCACACTACCCTGTTTGTTACCCCGAACAACGGGGTGTGCGGTTAGGTACATTTTTTCCCGCCTAAACAAAAAAAAAAAAAAAAAAAAAAAGGGCTGGGTACCAAGATAGTTGGAGTACACTTGGTATCGGGCCCGAGCGGGTTGGTACCATCTCCCGTGTGACCGGCCATGAAGCACATCGGTGTGTTTTTGTTGTACCAGGATATAGTCGTTTATTCTTTCATTTCATATATGTGAATAGAAATGGTGAGCAGCTGCCTTACAATACTCTCGGTATAGTCGAGTCAATGAGCGACGGTTATCATTTACCATCAAGTGGCCCGTGGCTCGTCTACCGCCATATGCAAAAAAAAAATAGTGCGTAGAGTCCCTCCACGCAGCAGAAGTGAAACTTCGTAATGTGGAAATTGGACGCTACTCGTTTCTAACGCTCGCGCTGGCCTGTAACAGGTATACTACGCGCAACGCGCATGCGTTCGAGTGCCTCGCATTCGCTCTCGCTCTGTCTCTTTCTATTCCCCCTCCCCAGGAGCGTTGAACAGTTAACGCAACAGTGCTTTCATACCCCCTCCGTGGTAGCGTTAAACATTTAACGCAACCTTGTTGGAAGTCGCATTAGAAGTTTCACTTCAAAAAAAAGTGGAAAAAGAGAGCATTTCTGCAATCGCGCCAGCAAATAGTATAAATTTTAATTGCAAAATGAAATTTACTATATTGAAATAATGCATGTATATGCATCCGATAGGTGGCGTGGGTCGTAAAGAGATCTAAAACAAATGTGATGTGGAGATTGGGTGTCACCGTTTGGTGTCTGCAATAGCTTAGCGGTTTAGAGCACTTCCCTCGATTGGAAGTTGTCCCGCGACCACGGCTGCTGAAACACACTTGAAAAGTTACGTTACGGTCAATTCAGACCAGGCGGAAAAATGCTCGAGCACGTTTTAAGTGGTAATTTAATACCAACTTAATTCCATTTAAACAAAGCTGAAAATAGTATGCAACATTAAAATCTTATCCAATAAGACAGTAGCGCATATTCGAACATCCTCTCCGCGTCTGCGCGAGCACGTGCAAGCGCACGCGTGACCACTTGATCATATATTAAACACAAAGTGAAAAATGTGAAATCGAAAATAACAGTCAGGAGCAGGATTTGAACCTGCATCTTCTGGATACCGTGCAGATGCTTTACCAATTCAGCCATCCTGACAATTGCTCCTGACTGCTAATTTCGATAACACATCATACTTAACGTCTTTGGGTGACGCCTGCGCCATCTGTCGGGAGTATTTTCATACATTATACCGACCAGGTAAACTTAATTTTACAATTAAGATTTTACCTAATAATGACGCAAACCCTTTAAATATATAAAAAAAAAAATAAACACTTGATCATATATTTATTTGCTCCCACTTTTCTTCTTCTTCTGCTAATAACTGCCAAATTCCAGTTGATCATTTTTTAAACAGAATTAATATTTTGTTTGTACTAGATTTATTATTATACCGGCAGCAGTAAGACACGTTTAGGATCAATTACATAGACCCGGGATTTGAGCATAGCCGATGCTCATCATGAGACCGAGTCCACAGCGTCGCCTGGGAGCGCCAGGCCCGGTATAAAAATAAATCTAATATGTGTCAAACTCACGATAATTATAATACAAAAATTTCGTGTCTCTCTTCGATTTCCAACTACGCATTAGCTTTAATCATGAGATGATCGAACATCCGGGTTACAATTAAAATATCCGCGAGACTGTTCGAGCATGTCCGAGACTGTTTGATAATCCATGAGCTATTTGCGCTTGCCGTGTGGGGGCGGCACCAAGAATAGCTCCACCCCGTCTCTTCCTATGGGAGTCGTAAAAGCCGACTAAGGGATTAACCGGGGGACCGGGCAGCAGCGTTCCCCTGTGTACTAAAAACATCCACTGCGATCGCCAACCCGCATGCCAAGCGTGGCGATTATGGTAAGACCCCCATTTTGGGGAGGCCTATGTCCAGCAGTGGACGATGAAAGGCTGATGGATGGATGGATGGATGGATTTGCGCTAAGTGTAAATGGCGGCCAAGGACAAGTTCGAACATACGCGAGCATTTTTCCGCCTGATCTGAATTGAGCTTTAAGTGTTTTAGTTCTACATTATACACGAAATAGACCAGCAGGCTTACCACGATCTCTTATTGCGATCCAGTATAGGACCCAAACTAAACTGAATCGCAATTTCGTACCATGACGTGTCAAAGACGCAATCTTTTGTTTTTTTGCCGAATTAGCACATAATCTGAATCGCAAACATGACATATTTGTATTGAAATTCGTACCATGAAATTACTTGACAAACTAAACAAGATCGCTCAATTAGACATCATGGTACGAAATACAACAACACACCTATTTTTAATTGCGTCGGAATTGAATCGTCAGCTAAGAGTTCATGGTAGCCCTGCTGTTGTGTGAATTAAATATGTGTGAAATACATATGACGATAGTAATAAAGAATCAAAGCATATATTTTATTAAACGATTTCATGAAATGACTCAATAAGATATATGAAATATAAATAAAAATACTGCAATCGGCCATAATAATAATCATCATGTTAACAAAAGCACCAATCAGAGCAAATAACGTCACGCCTAAGTGCTTTGCTTAAAACTTCAGAGTAATGCTTGTCGAACTTTACGCGTTTCGACTGATTTCTGCAATATTTAAGGTCGTAAGACAAATGCGATTAAGAAATTGGGATGATCGAAATATCAGTAGAATAGCTTAGTGGCACTTCCCCGGATTGGAAAAGATGCGGGTTCGATTCCCGCTCCTACTAAAAATCTCTTTTTCTTTATTCACAAATAATTTGTACTTTAAAAAGTAGCGGAGCATGTCAGTTGCTAAAAGAAATAGATGTAAAAATATTTAATTAGTTCATTTTTTCTTTATTCATAGTTCTGTAGTAAAAATAAAAAATCATCAACGATGGAACAAGGTTTTATTGACGCAAATAGAAGGCGTGACGTCATAAGCGGCCATCATGACAGTTACTAATGATTTCGCGCGTAAATCAAAGTGAATCCACCATCACGCGTAAATCAAAGTGAATCATCGTCACCGGATTGCATGGGATGCAGGTTCGAATCCTGCTTGCAGTAAAGTTCCCTCTTTTCCTACTTTCACAAATAATTTGTTGTTTAAAGTTGCTGTAATAATGTTTATTTTTCGAAATAACTATCGTGTATGTACCCACATTATAGAAGGGGATTTGAAAATTTGGCATCATGCATGAACTCTCGAATCTTTGATGCAATAAAATCCCTTTTTTAAGAAATCCATATCCTTATTGCAAATCTGATCGATAATAAAGATTGCGATCAATCTTGATACTTTGGTCTTATAGATTTGTCCTTGAACGTCTTATTTAAATTATTTTAATTTTACAGATTATATTGGGTTCACAAGTTATTCCAAGCTGCTACAGGATACTACATATTTAGAATTATAGCTGGTCGTTTACGATAGAAAAAATAGCAATAAAACGTAACAATAAGTCTATGGATAGAAAATAGAGCGGGTCATTTTTTGTAACCATAAGGTTTATTACGTGGTCAAACTTTTAAAAGCTATAATTTTGTAAAGAATAAACACTCACCTTATTCATTTTGACTTAGGTATAATCTATATTAATTATGTCTGACTAAGATACTCGTGAATTCCTAGATTAAAACCTTATCTGTGATGCAATAAGAAGTTAAAATAATTCTCAAATAATTATACATTCCATTGCCGAGTAGATTAAAAAAAATACAACGGAAACATGCGTTGTCTTTGGATTGTTTCTCAAACGTTCGAAATTCAAAAATTTCTATGTGTTTTCGCGCACATATATACAATAAGTGTATGTTGTGTGTGTATGTGATTTATACATAAATCACGGCTTTCAATTAAAGGTCATTTGCCTAATTTTAGATATTTGTTTTCAATGCTTTTTACTATTTATTAAATATTTCAATAAAATTTCACATACATGCACATAATAACACAATGTTTTAGAAGTTAACAACTATCACAAAATTAAGATAAATGTACCAGGTACGAAACATACCTGGTTTATTGTAATTATCTCCACATAAGTTGCCATAATGAAAAATACCTGATTTTACTAAATAACTAATATTACAAATGTGAAAGCTTGTATGTTTAAATATTTCGATGTTTTACTATATCCCGCAACAATGCTTTAGCAAATTTGGATGAGATTTGGTTTCCCGAAAACATGCAGACTACTTTTTATCCGAGAAAATTAGAATTATCGCTCACTCTATATAAGTTAGACTATTTAGTACCGACCTTAGGCACTAGATGGCGCTGCCTTATATCGCAGCTATTTCGGTTTCTTATTATGCAAAACTATCAATCACGTTTTTATTAAACATATTCCATACTCACACATTTTTGATTTCTCTCTGAACTCAATTTTGAATACCAAGTAAATAGTTAATAAATAGTCTTAAATCGTTTTTAAACATCAGCTTCCCACGTAGAGTATAGATCACGGGCAAAAATTGGGTCAAAATAGCCATCCCATACAAACGCATATAGGTATATATTTTTTTAAAGACAAGACCCTTCTTGTTTTTTTTGTTGTGACAGGAAAAAGTGTTCTAACCGCACACCCCGTCGTTCGGGCCAACTAACATGGTAGTGTGGGGCCGTCACCCACTAAAGAAACCCACCGTGTGCCCTCTCTCCGCCTTTATTGGCGGGCCACCGGAACCATATTACATTCCTTCAGTGGTAAAGACAACACCCTGCACTAAAAAATAATCCTTGTATCGCGGGGAACTATACAAACATATAATTTTACGTACACATAGTACAGCTAGACTCATAACAACCATTTGTGGATCATACAAAGAGTTGTCCTGTGTGGGAATCGAACCCACAACACTCGGGCGGGAGGCCGGTATCTAAACCACTCCGTCATCTGTGCAGTCAGGATTTGTGAGCTGGATAGATAAATAAATTATAGTTAAAAACACTAAAATACTTTGATTACCTAGTTGAACTAAATAGTAGTAAATAATATAACAATAAATAATGATTGTAAAAAAGCGTGGGGTGCTTTTTACTGTATAGGTGAACTAGTTATAACATTTGATTATGCACCTCACGCTTCTTTACAATCATTATTTATTGTAATATTATTTACTACTTTTTAGTTCAAGTAGCTATTCAAAGCGTGTTATTTTAGTTTTGTAAACTATAATTTATTTTCTTAATTTTTTTAGTCTCAATAGTATCAAAAGTACTATTATTTAAAAGAAATAAAACCTACTTATGCCATGGTGATTTGCCTTTAAAATTTATCGAACGGACGGACATGGCTAAACTATAACGGTTCTTTATTGGCTACAGAACCCCAAAAACCGTTAAACTCAATAATTCAAATTATTGTATTGTCATCGGTCCTTGATAGATCTACAAAGTTTAAATAAAATCTGACCGTTTAAAGTGGGTCAAAATCGCGCCCAAAGGAGTCGGTTACAAACTTTACATACAAAAAAACATACAGGTGAAGCTAATAAAAAGCGTGTAAAAAATAGTATTTGCGACGTAAAATCAGAACATACAAACTCACTTTCACATTTATAATATTAGTAAGTATGCCTATATATTATTAAGGATTCGGTATTCGAAGCGATGAGATATTATTACCATTTGTATCCCAATTCCTATCTTTAGCGTAATGATAAGTCTCCACGGTAGACAGTAGCTTGGCTGTGTCCCTGGTGTTGTTAGATTCCAAGGTGACGGTTACAACTTACCATCAAGGGGGCCTTAGCTCGTCTGCCACCGTTAGCAAAAATAAATTTACCTTCAGATATGCCACCGTCACACATTTAATTTTAGCTTAAGTAAACTTACAAATAACTGTATAAATAGAACTATGAAATAAAATGATGTAAAGAATATTAATATATTGTCTTATTTTGTTCCTCAAGATACCCAAACTGTAACAGGGCTGTGCCTGTACATTTAAGATATATGAGAAAAGATACTGTATTAGGCTATATATTCGTGTCTGAACATAAATCATTTTTTTATGTGAAAACATCTAATGCGGAGGGAGGGTAAAATCAGCTGTTAGCGTGGCGACGTCGCCACGCCAATTTTTTTAATTGTTTTTAACGCCGTCTTTTGACAAAATCATGTGATCATGATAACGTCAATCAACAAACCTATAACGGCTTTATTTCGTCTATGGGTAAGATGAGGGAGCTCACCAAGAATTATATAAGACTCAAACAATATTCTCATTCATTATGTATTTATTTGACACGTGTCATAATTTTATACCACACACACATTGAAAAAGTTATGATCATTTTATTTCTAAACATTATTTCTACAAAATAATTTCGATATTTTCACATCTACCAGTCTTCCAGATACGTAATTTTTTTAAATTTACTGTTTTCTGTCTGTTTGCGTGGCTTATTCGTGCATCACGCAAAAACTACTTTTGTTTGAAAACTCTTGATTAAACTTAAAAACTAGTACCTAAGCTGATTTACATTTTATTCCGTTACTATATCGAGAACCTGAGACATAACCTACAAACTACTAGTTTAATCTACAATTACCTTTAACATAAGTCCTTTTAGTTACCCTGCACAAGGGAATACATACTCAATTCCACCGTCACATGAAGTTACTACACTACTGACATATCTGGACAGGAGGCTTAGAATGTATCTCACATCTCACTCAATTGTATCGACATCGCAACGTCTCATTGAGATTGGTTCAGAGATCACCGTAATTAGCTGAGGAAATATTGCGACATCACGCATCGGTTTGTCTATCAATCACAAGCGAGACGATACGATGTCGATACGATTTAGTGAGTTACATTCTACGGGCCCAGTAAGGTTAGGCAGAATCTCATATCTCACACTCGACATCGTATCAACTCGCTTGTGTTTGGTTGAGAAACCGACGCGGGATGTCGCAATAATCCGTTAGCCAATCACGGTGATCTCTCAACTAATCACAGCGATACGATCGACATGTGAGATATGAGATTCCGTCTAACCCCCCAGGCGCACTAATTACCAGCCTAATCCACGTCCTGACTCCCTATGATGGCATCCTATTTAAATTTTCGATGACCTCAACCTCACGGACTGTCTACAGTCGTTGAAACGGAGGAGACTGGGTTTCCATGAGTGCTCTATCTACTCCATAATGGAGAGTGCTCTGAGAAGCTATTGGAAGTAGTATGGTACCAACATCGGACGTCTCAGAAGGGTTCATTCAACTAGTGGTAGACTTGCTTATCCCAGCACGAATGCACCGGCTCGATCGGGGAAGTATCACCCTCTTCCATAAGATCAGCGTGTAACAACGGTAGTTTTTCCTACCGCTGTGTTTCGTATGGTGAGTGAGAGCACCGGAGATCCAAACCCCCTCCCTATCCTCTCCTTATTATCCTTCCTATCTTTTCATTAGTCCATCCATCCATCAGCCTTTTAACGTCCACTGCTGAACATAGGCCTCCCCAAGAATGGGGGATAGTGCCATAATCGCCGCGCTTGGCAGGCGGGTTGGCGATCGCAGTGGATGTTGTTAATAATCGAAGGAGTGCTGCTGCCCACTCCCCCGGTATTCCCTCAGCCGGCTCTTACGACTCCCATAGGTGGAGAGGGGTGGGACAATTCTAAAGCCGCCCCCACACGGCAAAACCGCCCCCACATGGCAAAAATAACAGTCACGAGCAGGATTTGAACCTGCATCTCCTGGATACCGTCCAGATGCTTTGCCAATTCAGCCATCGTGACAATTCTCATTAGTATCCTACCTATTATCTCCTTATTATTCTTCCTATCCATGCCTTTCCTTGAGATGGCGACGCGCGAATGATGCCTCTGGTGTTGCTAACGTCTATAGGCTACGGTAACCGCTTACCATCAGGTGGGCCGTATGATTGTTCTCCAACCATATAGTATCAAAAAAGAATAACCTGGATAAGATCTCGTCCAAGATGGCATGTTTTCAGTGCTCTTTTGGTACGTTTTTGATTCATATTTTAGATGCTAATTACAGTAAGAATATAAGTACTGCTTCCTGCACCACTGCACACCTCGTCGTTCGGGGCAATGAACAGGGTAGTGTGGGCCATATCTCCGCCTTTATTGGCGGGCCACCTGAACCATATTACATTCCTTCAGTGGTATTTTTTGTTACCCTTATCAAAATAGGTGCAAATTAAAATGCTATATAATTTTTACTAGAAATTTTATTTTCTTAGAAGATCATCGTTTATATACTAATACGAATTCCTATACACACCAATAATATAATATAAAATTTCGGTCACTAGCACATAGTGGTCAAAAATAACAACGTCATCAAAAAATACAAGTTTCTGAGAGATTCGTGAATATTTACATTTTATTTAGAATAATAATGCTCGGGCCACACTCTAATAGAAAACGCCGTTAATTATTGCAATGATGGACGTTTAAAGTTGGTGTAGCCACGACTTATAGTGAGAATTCGACAACGGCATTCACATTGCCGTTTGACGTTAGGCGATAACTCCAGTGGAGGTACAACAAACAGATTGAACATTCAATTGTGGCCACCCAATTTATTGCGCTAACGCAATAATTATCGCAATAATGGGCTTTAACGTTGCCCGTCAGTCTGGTCCGAGCATAACTAGTATTTTATTACCACTTGGTGATAATCATTTCGTAGAGACAAATAATCACAAATATTATGTGGTAGTATTATTCACTGAAAACAACTGAGTTTAATACCTCCTCAATTCAATTTTATTATACTTAATATTAAAACTATTTTAAAAATGAACAACAGGATTTCAGCATTCGATACTATTTTAAACAAACATCAAAACAAAAAATAAAATCTATATTCAGATATTATAGTATATTCATGACACAAATTCTTAAATGAAAATGGCAAGGGAAAAATCTGTGATTACTGTCAAAAAGTTACTAATGCAAATTGAGACGAACTAGCTAGATGACCTATCGATCAACTAAAGGTTAATGAAATATATTAACAACCTGACCTTCTTTTTTCATATAAAAAATCTCGAATATACAAAATTAAAGCTATCGCTACAACATTACCAGATCTAAATTTGGGCTTTAATCTTACGCTCTTTGTATTAACATGGGTTAAGTCACACCTAAAGCCACAACAATGTTACTTGCATCGCAATCAATACATCTTAAACAGATCTAAGTAAACTTGGAGTCTCTGGCAAGGACAACACTTAAGTACAGTCTACTATACTAATATGCAATTTAATACTAAATTTTTGTGATGGTTTCCTTCACCTTTAAAAGCTAATCATCACTGGACTGGTTACTGCAGAGATAAAAATGCCTGCCTTGGAATTGAATATTGAGACTGTGTGACTTTGTGTCTACAGTCTCAAAGGCCTTACTTAATTCTAATTAGAATACATATGTACATGATGTTTTCAAATCAATTTAACATTGAATTTATGAGTCCATGACGATAACAGAAGGTGAAACACTTGGTTCTGCGGTAGTAGCTGCTGAAGGTGACATAACGTATCCGCTTAGCCAGTATAAAATCAGACCCCAGAAGACACAGCGTGTGAAGACATCTACCCAGTACATACTGAAACAACATACCCAAAATAAATTAAATATTTTTGAGGTGATAACGTCTTATAAGTGGATGAACGCCAGCAGCACTCACGAAAAAGTGTCACATTTCGCCTGAGCCGAGCGAGCAAGCGAGAGCGTGGAACAAGCGATAGAGAGGCACAATCGGTCTAAGCGTTCGGCTTGTGACGCATCTATCGATATATATGAGGTTATCACATAAAATTATCATCCATAAACCGACTTTACAGACAACCATAATATTTGTGTTCTTTTTGCTCTAGTCGTCACCTCTACATTTTAGACATATGCCTTTAAAGCCTTTAATGCTTTTAATTACAGCTTGAACAAGCAAAAACACCAGACACCTTCACAATATTAGTAGATGAGTATATGATATCCTGAAGGAAATTAATCTATCAAACGCTAGTTATAAATTATGAATTCATGGAAAGCTGAGGTTCTAAGTAATAATTTTTATGTTGTTATTGAATTTGATGAAGTGTCGCTAAATAACGGGGGTAATGGGGCAACTGCGGAAGTAAAATTAAGCATACTGTACGAGAAGAAGAAATCAAACTATACCATTTTCCTCCTATTAAAGAGAGGTGGTTAGCAAGTGCTAAATACAGATCAGAATAAGAAAATATTATATTTTAAATTCAAAACGAATAGGCTATAAATATGATAATAATGATAAAAAAAGTGATGATAATGTTAATCTAAGCCAGGCAAATGAAGAACTGGGTGAACATATACATTGATATACTTACATTCTCATGTGCCGCCTTGCAGCTGGGAGTGTGTCGTCAAATTCTTTCAAGATGAATATTCTAGCCGCTTTGATGCAGTCCTCGAAATACTTGGAGATGTCTACTCCTGAGTTTAATAGAAGCACATCAGTAATGACTATAGAAATTATATACTCGAGACTAGAATTAGTAGCACTCGTATCTAGTCAGAGCCATACAAAGGTCTTCAGCTGCATAAAACAATATAAGTACGTATCGTGATGGACTAAGAATACAAGTGTCACCACCCCATCCTTTCCAGCGGGTGTCGTATAAGGCGACTAAGGGAAGTAAGCAATTATCACCCATTGTATTACTGGTAGGGCTGGGTACCAAGTGAGAGTACTCACTTGCTATCGGGCCGCTGCTTACGCTACTGTATTATCACTTTTACATAGTGTCATTTTTATATGACTTATACTAAGTATACTGTACATTCATTTTGATCTATATTTTTTCACTTGACATTTAGTTAGTAGGAGCGGGAATCGAACCTGCGTCCCTTCCTATCCGGGGAAGTGCTCTAATCCACTGAGCTATCGTACTACTATCGCTATCGTCATACCCAATTTCCTCATCACATTTGTCTTAACGACCAACGCCATCTATCGGAACGCATTTACATAATAAAATAATAATGTTTATTGACACAAACATATATATGATAACACTTACATACAATAAAGTTAGTAAACATAAACATAGTACTGCATGTCTGGTTAAACTCTGACTTCCGAGCTAAGATTAAACTTGTGTTATGAAAGCCAGCGTTATACACAAAGTCGGACACTTTTTAAAAAAAAATTTGGTTCTGAGGATGCTAAACAATACAAGTGCTTCTAGAATGATTTAAAATACTCTGAGGTGTGTGGTGTGTGTGTGTTTATGTATGTGTGTATGTATGTGTGCGTGTGTGTGCGTGTGTGTGTTTATGTGTGTATGTGTGTGTTGGAAATGAGTAAAAATGAATATTACTATAAGGGAGACAGAGTTAGAAGATCTTCCGTTTCACTGTAATCAGCACTAGACAGCCAATTATTAATCATCTGTTTTTTACACTTAAAATGGTTTAATTTATGAATGTTACAATATTGCATGCATGCAAACTATTGCTATTTCCACATTGCATACGCTGATAGCTTGTCTATAATATCCTGTGTCTAAGTTATATAGAGATATTTTGAATGAAGTAGGTACAGGTCAAATGCGGCTCGCGGCTATCATTTTCTATTACACATCTTCGCACTTCATGTTCTAGTATTGAATGTTTTTAATCAAGCAACAAATAAATATTTACATAGTTCACGCTGGCTTAATGTTAAGAGATGAGTACATCAAAATAAGTAAATACTAGAGATGATTGTACAGTTCTACAATACACTTAAAGATTTTTTTTCGAAGCAATGGCAGGATTGACTAGTTAATTTATAGTTAATTAATTTTGTTATTTATCTCACTCACCCACTGCGTCAACTTTGTATTCCTGTCTCTCTCTTTTGTTTAATTTAGATCTGAGAGTTTGTGCGATGTCTGATTTGAAGTCCCATTGGTTGTTTGTGTAATATTCGAACACTTCAAATCCCTTGTTAATACGTCGTTGTACACGACAGAGGCTGAAAAAAATAAACACTAAGTATCACTAGTTCTTTGAGAAGGAGTATTTGGATGCAGGTCGTCCAGAACTACTCATTGTGGCGCTCTAGCAAGGCCTGCTTCCAGCAGTGTACAAAGCAAAGGCGTGTGAAGTGAATGGTACTTACACTGGTTTATAGCCCAGACAAAACAGTAGGGTGTCAACGATGAACGCTGGTATCCAGTGGAACAAGAACAAGCAGATGTTGTGGTACAGCCTCGAGTGCTTCATTGATCCTCCTGGATACCTGCAACATTAAAATGTGTTTCACCTTTCATGAATTTCGATCTACATAATGTTTTATATACTATATATAGCTACTTCAAGATCGTCAAATAAGTAGACGGTCCTCTTGATGTACGAGTGTGAATTTCTCGAAAGAAAAACTTAATAGTTGCTAGCTTAACTTGGGATTCAAACCTGAGACCCCATGATAGGAAGTCGAATACTTTACCAGCAGACCACTAACTTTCTAACCAATGTCATTGAATCTAGCGTGGATAGAGCAGCTAGGCTGGAGAAGAGCTAGTATATTATCATTAAATGTCGATAAAACAAAACTCCTCGGTTTTAGCAAGACCATGGCATGTTTGCGTAAAAATTTTCAGCTTTGCATACGTTGATAACCCGTAATGTTTTTTCTTCACGCCATACTTGCCCTACGTTATCAAGAGATACAGAGATAAAATATGTGGGAGTAAATATTGATGGATATGACTACGGATCCTGAGATTTTGGGTTCGAATCCCGGGTCGGACCAACAAAAAATTATTGAGTTTTTCCGTCAAGAAATTCTCAATAGCAGCCCGGAGTTAGGGAGTTGGTGGTGTTTCAGTGCCTCAGAAAGCATAAACCATTAGTACTGTGCCTAATTTCACTCCTGTCATATCGAAATGCCATCTCATCGGATTATTAGAGTGCACTTGTGTTTGCTCACACAATCGTGCACTATCTCCGTCTGTCTCTTGCTACTGGTAACCGAAATTACGGTCTGGAGATTAGCTGAGTTCACGAGCGGGATTATCACTTACTATAAGGTGATAGGACAAAGTATTACTTACCATGCGACCCCGTTGAGGGGCACCCTGTTCATGATAATCTCTCTGCCAGCTTCTATCATTTCTGACCAGGTAACTTTGATTTCTGCTGATGACGTGAAGTTGATGATGTTTGAAGTTTTGTCGCTGAAACAAAAAACAATATTAGCCTCACGTGCCATTTTATGGGGGCCCTCAATATCCTCTCCTTAGTATCCTTCCTCTGCACCTCTCATCCCTTTCCTTGAAGATAGGGACGTACTAGTGATACCTCTGGTGTTGCTAGCGTCTATAGGCTATGGTAACCACTTACCATTGGATGAGCAGGTGGGCCACTTACATAGTATAAAAAAATACTTAAAATATGCCTACCAATGTATTGATATGGGAAAAAAGCGGCCAAACCATGTCTTAACCCCGTGTAGTATTTTTTTCACAAATACTTAACTATTTATGAGAAAAATCGGACAGATGACGCCTCAGGCGTCATCCAAGACATTAAGAAAGAATGCGTTATCAAAATCCGCAATCTTAAGCAATTGCTACGATGACTGAAATGGCAAAGCATCAGTTACGGTATTCAAGGAGTTGCAGTTTCAAATCCTGCTCGTGACTGTTATTTTCAATTTCACATTTTCGCACTTTGACACGGCTAAGAAATCTCAAATGCTTATAAATATATAAAAAATATCAAAATATAACTTAACCTTGTCAATCGTCCCAGCGGTAAATGCAATAAGGCTACGATCTATTGAAGAAACATATTTTTTCGGGTTTATAGATATACTAGCCTTTGCCCGCGGCTCCGCCGCAGCCAAAAGCTAGATTTAGCGTTATATCTCAGGTTCCCGATATAGTAGCGGGATAAAATGTATACCAGTTTATAAGTCTAATCAAGAACTAACAATTTAAATAAGTTGCATCAGAGTCCGTTAAGTAGTTTTTGAGTGATGCGTGAACGTAACAAACAGACAAACAGATAAACAGACAAAAATCTAAAAAAAAAATCGTTTTGTGTTCAGACACGCCGTATACAGTATTTTTTTCTCAAATATCTTAAATGTACAGTACACAGCTCTGTTACAGCTTTATAATATTATAGATGAATGCTTACCCATCCTTCAGATAATTCCAGACCACTATCATGATCCCGTTGATGAAGACATCCACGGGCAGATAGTCTGCGTAACTGTTACTCTTGCAATACATTGTCCTGATTACACCCTTACCGGCGCCTGCGATAAAAACGAGAGCCTTATAACATACCATCACGCCTGTATTCCCCGAAGGGGTAGGCAGAGGTGTAATACACACCCACAATTCGCCAGCTATGTTTAAGTCCCACGTAACAAGGGGCGAGCCTATAGCCGTCTACCGGACACATTTCCAAACTCCAGGCTGCTACTGAGAATTTTTCAATAGCACCGCACGACTCGGGAATCGAACCCGAGATTTCATGATCAGCAGTTGCTCACACTACCGCTGCACCACAGAGGCAGTTAAGGAGGGTATTATTGAACTTTCTATTCGTGATTGTAGACTGAACAGACGGCGGAGCGTATTATGGGTTTGTACAAGGCAACTGTTTGTGTAATCCACAAATGACTGTCTGAGTGTAAATTTGTGTCCATGAAATTGTATGTTTGTTAAGACCCTCGCGGTTCAAGGATCATTCCTTAGTGCAGAGTGTTGTCTTAACCACTGAAGTAATGTAAGAGAGGAGAGACCGCACACAGAGGGTTTATTTTGTGGGTGAGGGCCCCACACTACCCCGTTCGTTGTCCCGAACGACTGGGTTTGTGGTTAGGAATTTTTCCAGCCTCATCAAAAAAATGGTGTGGTCTTTAAAGAATAAAAATATCCCAAGGAGTCCCTCCGCGCGGAAGAAGTGAAACTTCGTAATGTGGAAATGAAAATAGGAAGGCGCGCATGCGTTAGAGTGCCACGCATTCACTCTCGCTCTGTCTCTTTCTATTCCCCCTCCCCAGGAGCGTTAAACGTTTAACGCAACCTTGTTGGAAGTCGCATTAGAAGTTTCACTTCAAAAAGATAAGTATGTATGCATTATTCGGTCATGTCAGATTTCCTTCAAGACTAGACTGGATTGTGGTGGCCAAGTTTAGCCACGCATAGAATATTAGAGTGGTAGATTGAAGTGGTAACAATGTATTGTAATAATGAGAGTTTATTAATTTTTCTTGTATCACAATTACAAGTTGTCTCTTTTGATTCGTTGCTAAGCACTTATTTTTCAATTCTGTCTTCATAAATGTCACACTCGCCACTCTACTGCCCATCTCAATAAAAGGTTTTAATATATTTATATATATTTTTAGCATTTGACATGCTTAGCACTATACATTAAACACAAAGTGAAAAATGTGAAATCGAAAATAACAGTCACGAGCAGGATTTGAACTTTTTTCACTTTGTGTTTAATGTATAGTGCTAAGCATGTCAAATGCTAAAAATATATATAAATATTTATAGGATTTGCGTCATTATTAGGTAAAAATCTTAATTGTAAAATTAAGTTTACCTGGTCGGTACAATGTATGAAAATACGTCTAACAGATGGCGCAGGCGTCACCCAAAGACGTTAAGTATGAATGTGTTATCGAAATTTGCAGTCAGGAGCAATTGTCACGATGGCTGAATTGGCAAAGCATCTGGACGGTATCCAGGAGATGCAGGTTCAAATCCTGCTCGTGACTGTTATTTTCGATTTCACATTTTTCACTTTGTGTTTAAGGTTTTAATAAATACAAAGTATTCAAAAAAGTATATATATATTAAATAAATGCAGGGTAGTGTGTGGCCCTCATCCAATAAATAAACCCGCCGTGTGCCGTCTCTCCGCCTTTATTGGCGGGCCACCGGAACCATATTACATTCCTTCAGTGGCATCCCACAGAAACCTACCATTCATCCGAGATAAAAGTATCCTATATCCTTTTGTGACTTATGTACTATACGTACCGTGATATGTACGTATTCATTATGATTGGTTAAATAGTAATGGCGTTTTTTACGCCGTAGAATTAAACAACACTTGCGCATTTATAATATTACTAGTACACCCCCCACGCCTTTCCTCGAGTCGTAGTATTGTCGATGTAAAATCAATTTCGGATAGGTCTAAGCGTCGCCACGCTAACAGCCGATTTTACCCTCCCTCCGCATTAGATGTTTCACATCAAAAATATAGGTTCCAGATAAGTAATCACCAACATATCATATACTAAAACCTTCTCCGAAATACGCTGCATCTTATGGTATAAATATTATTCCAATCGGTCCAGTAGTTTTCGCAGTATAACCGAACAAAAAAACCAGCTCTCCATTTATTAGTATAGATATAGATGCTAAGGGTTCTGACTACTGTTGTGTTTCGTATGGTGAGTGAGAGCTCCGGAGGCTCCAGCCCCTCCTTATCCTCTCCTTATCATCCTTCCTTTTCACATCCTATCCTTTTCTTGGAGTAGGCGAGGCTCTCAAGCTGGCTAAACTCAGCAAATCTCTACCACGTATATTTTGATCTGTATTTTAGCACTTGACATACTACTTTAATGAACAAATTATTTGTGAATGTGGAAAAAGAGAAGTTTAGTGTGTGCGGGATTCGAATCTGCGTCCCTTCCAATCTGGGGCAGTGCTCTAGACCGCTAAGCCATCGCAATGACTTAAATAGCTCGCACTAAACTTATCTTTTTATAATTTGTTATTTATAGCTAAGCATGTCAAGTGCTAAAATACAGATCAACATTATTTAGATATTTTTTATATATATTTTTAGCATTTGACATGCTTAGCAATATACATTAAACACAAAGTGAAAAATAAAGCAGTCAGGAGCAATTGTCACGATGGCTGAATTGGCAAAGCATCTGGACGGTATCCAGGAGATGCAGGTTCAAATCCTGCTCGTGACTGTTATTTTCGATTTCACATTTTTCACTTTGTGTTTAACAGATCAAAATGTTTATGAAATCGCGCCATCAAATAGTAGGTACATAATATGAATTTTAATTGCAAAATTAAACTTAATAAATTGAATTAATGGATGTAAATGCATCCGATAGGTGGCGTGGGTCATAAAGACAAATGTAATGTGGAGATTGAGAATGGCCGTCGGTCAGTGCGATGGCTTAGAGGTCTAGAGCACTTCCCCGGATGTGAAGGAACGCAGGTTTGTATCCCACTCGCAAACTTCTCTTTTTCCACATTCACAAATAATTTTGTTCTCTACCACGTAGTTATTAAATAGTTCACACAAAACAACCGCAGAATACACGTGTCAATTTCTACAGACTGTCAATAGTCTGTCAATACACGGACAACAGACAAAAGACCATTAAAAAGAGCTGGAAGAATACTTACCAATAAGTAAACCTGTGGGCCCGTTAATGTTGTCCGTCCAACCAGGAACGGGGTCTCGCCATATTGGGATCACTGAAATATTGAGAGGGTAAGCAATCTTGTTACAGTCAACCTAAAGATGGGTATCCATTTAGGATTAGGTAAACTTGAGTGGGTGACTTTATTTATCTAAATAGATGACTTATGTACTGGATATGCGCAATTTTTGTAACTTAATACTATATAGCTTTTGTATTCAGTGCGAATTGTTTCGATAGATGGCGTTGTACATGTATTCTGAATGACCCTGTTCACGCATAGCATGTTGGTGACGAAGTGAACTTTTAAGCATAATAAATTACTTATTTATTTATCATCACGCCATGTACCTTGCGGGGTAGGCAGAGAGAACAGAGTGCCAAAAGGCTATATTCTTGCATACATCGCTTGCTTCCTCCACATTCATAATTTTCGTCATTTCGGAGACTCCTGACTCCACCTTCCTTCAATACATGACCGATTTGGTCGAGGTAGATTAGTCTCGGTCTGTACATACATCCTTCTACTTTCGCATTGTACTATCTTCTTAACCAGTCGCACGTCCAGGATTCTTTCCACATGTCCGAACGCTCGGAGCATTCCCTTTCGCATCTTTACACCAATACTCTCTTTCATACCTACTCGCTCTCTTACGTCATTGTTACGAATGCGGTCAATCAGCCTCACTCCACAGATTCTCCGCAGAGATCGCATTTCGGTTAAAAAGTACTTAGTTGCTTACCTATAGAAGGGCGAAGCACTACAGCTGGAACTTTGTCCATTGCCTCTACAACAAGAGCTTCCCCTAAAGCCTTTGTAAACGCATACGAATTAGGCAGTTTGTTTAATAGTCTGTAAAAAAATACATTTTATTAATAACTTTATTAATAAAACTAGCGTTTGCCAGCGGCTTCGCCGCAGCCAAACGCTAGTTTTTCGTTTATATCTCAGGTTCCCGATATAGTAGCGGGATAAAATATCTACCAGTTTGTTGATCAGATCACAGCCTTTCAAATAAAAAAAGTTGCATCAAAATCCATCTAGTAGTTCTTTTAAATAAATTCTAGTTTAAATAATTTTCTAGTTTTTCGGTTATATCTCAGGTTCCCGATATAGTAGCGGGATAAAATATATACCAATTTTTAAGTCTAATCAAGGCCTTTCAAATAAAAAAAGTTGCATCAAAATCCGTTCAGTAGTTTTTGTGTGATGCGCGAACAAACAAACAGATAACTCAGATCTCTCAGATTCTAAAAAAAAATGTTTTGTGTTTAGACACGCCTATATAGCCTATTACAGACATTTTTTTCTCAAATATCTTAAATGTACAGACATAGCTCTGTTACAGCTTTATAATATTATAGACTAGCCTTTTTAGGTTATATCTCAAGTTCCCGATATAAGTAGTAGCGGGATAAAATGATTCCAGTTTTTAAATCTAAACAAGAGCTACCAATTAAAAAAAAGTTGCATCCAAATCCTCATAATAATTTTTCTCAAATATCTTAAATGTATAGACATAGCTCTGTTTCAGCTTTATAATAGTATAGAATGTATAGATGATATGGATTAAGTACCGTATATGGTTTTAAAATTTCCTTACTTAGGGGAGACAGCAGCGATAGTTTCGTCGTCCATCCACTCCATAGCCTGGATAATGTGATGTGGGTTAGCCGGGGGAGGGTACGGCTTTTCTTCCAGAAGTTTCTCGTGGAGGTGGCAGTACGCAGTCGATATGTGGACGAACATCTGTAGATAGAAGAAAGTTTTCAGAATGAATTTACGAATAGTATTTTTAGTCTGTGAGCTCACGGGCTAAGCATACAAATGTCATCGCCCTATTCTTTCCTTCCTTCGGTTGTCGTACAAGGTGTACGGTGAAACTGAACAATATATAACATAAAAAAAAACATAGCATCATGCCTGTATTCCCCGAAGGTGTAGGCAGAGGTGTGAACAATATAATTATTAGTTTTTACTCCACGATTAACTGCCTCTGTGGTGTAGCGGTAGTATAAGCGACTGCTGAACATGAGGTCTCGTTTTCGATCCCCGGGTCGGGCAGCGTTATTGAGATTTTTCATAAAAAAAAAAGGAAAAATTCTTAATAGTAGCCCGGAGTTTGGAAATGTGCCCGTTAGACGTCAATAGGCTCGCCCCTTATTACGTCGGACTTAAACATAGCTGGCGAATCGTGGGTGTGTAATGCACCTCTGCCTACCCCTTCGGGGAGTACAGGCGTGGTGCTATGTTTTTTGTTTTTACTCCAAGATGCTAATTTATTAATAAGCCAATTGCACACTCCGTCGTTTGGGGCAACGAACAGGGTAGTGTGGGACCCTCATCCACTAAATAAAGCCGCCGTGTGCTGTCTCTGCGTCTGTATTGGCGGACCACTGGAACTATGCGACATTCAGTGGTCAAAGACAACACCCTGCACTAAGGAATTATCCTTGTATCGTGGAAGACTTTACGAACACAAAGTACACCCAGACTCAGAACAACCATTCGTGAATCACACAAACAGTTATCCTGTGTGGGTATCGAACCCACAACACTCCAGTATTCTAAACCACTCCACCATCTGTGCAGTAAACATTAAATGTTACCTTCAAATTCTTGCACTCCTTGGCCAGGTCCAGCATTAGTTTCGTACCTCTTACGTTCAGAAGAACAGCTTTTTTCAGCTCTTCATCGAACCTGTAATGTGATGAGGAAATATTATTAACTTACTTATTTACTTATCATCATGCCATCTCCGTCCGTGTGGTGACGGATTAAGAATACAAGTGTCACCACCCCATTCTTTCCCATGGGTGTCGTATGAGGCGACTAAGGGAAGTAGGCAAAAATCACCCATTGCATTATTGGTGGTAGGGCTGGGTACCAAGTGGGAGTACTTACTTGGTATCGGGCCAAGGCGGGTTGGTACCACCGCTTCCCGTGTGACCGGCCATGAAGCACATCGTTGCGTTTTGGCTGTAGCAGGAGATAGCCGTTTATGCTTTCATTTCATATCTGTGCAATAAAATGGTGAGCAGCGGCTTTTGGTAATTGATATCAACGCCATCTATGCACTTTAAAATAAACTAACCTAATAGTGGCAGCAGCGTGAATTATAATATTTATTTCTTCGGTAATCAGCTCTCTGTCAGAGGAACTGATAGCCAGGTCGGGTTCTGATACGTCTCCGCTGATGATTGTTACCTTCTTCAGCAGGGGTTCAACTCCACCTCTCATTGTACGGACTTTCTCGAACAGCTGGAAATTGACAATTTGATAAGTCTTTTCAATGGATCATCAATAGATGGTGCTGTTTTAAACTAGTTTTTAACACATATTCTGCATGCAGATACCCTTGTGAATTTTTTATCACATAGTAATATTTTTTTTATTGCAATTAGTGGCAGACGAGCCACGGCCCATCTGATGGTAAATGGTAACTGTCGCTCATGGACTCAACTATACCGAGGAGCATTGTCAAGCCGCTGCTCACCATTTTATTGCACAGATATGAAATGAAAGCATAAACGGCTATCTCCTGCTATAGCCAAAACGCAACGATGTGCTTCATGGCCGGTTACACGGGAGATGGTGGTACCAACCCGCTCAGGCCCGATACCAAGTGAGTACTCCCACTTGGTACCCAGCCCTACCACCAATAATGCAATGGGTGATAATTGCTTACTTCCCTTAGTCGCCTCATACGACACCCGTGTGAAAGAATGGGGTGGTGACACTTGCATTCTTAATCCGTCACCACGCGTTTTGGCTGTAGCAGGAGATAGCCGTTTATTCTTTCATTTCATATCGGTAAAATGAAATGGTTAGCAGCGGCTTGACGATACTCTCGATATAGTTGAGTCCATGAGCGACAGTTACCATTTACCATCAGATGGGCCGTGGCTCGTCTGCCACTACATGCAATAAAAAAATAATAGTAATCTCAGTAGCAGCTCGAAGTTTGGAAATGTGCCCGGTAGACGGCAATAGGTTCCCCTATTACGTGGGACTTAAACATAACTAGCGAATTGTGAGTATGTAATACACCTCTGCCTACGCCTTTGAGGATACAAGCGTGATGTTATGTTGTTTTTTGAGATGATGAGTAATACTAACAGGTCCATTGAATATTTCTTCCAGCCTCTGAGTTGGGTTTTTCCCTTTCTTCGGTCGGACCAGCAGATATATCTGTCCGATATCTGGGCATTTTCTGGAAGAGACAGTAATAGTACAAGCAACATTAGAAGGCTTTTGTAAAAAAGAACAAAACTCTGTCATCCATCCATCAGCCTTTTAACGTCCACTGCTGGACATAGGCCTCCCCAAGAGAACGCCACAACGAGTTGTCCTGTGCCGATCGCATCCTTTTTGTGTGCTCATTATGGGGAATAATGCCGTAATCGCCACGCTTGGCAGGCGGGTTGGCGATCGCAGTGGATCTTGTTAATACTCGAGGGAGTGGTTCTGACCACTCCCCCGGTATTCACTCAGTCGGCTCTTACGACTCCCGTGGATGGAGAGGGGTGGGACAATTCTAAAGCCAGCCCTACACGGCTAACACACACACAACACACTGTACGAGGGTATAATCCCTGTATTGCGGAAAACTTTACAAACATACAATTTACTTACTTACTTACTTATCATCAGGCTATCTCAGGGGAGGGGTAAGCAAAGAGAACCGAGTGCCAAAAGACTCTATTCTTGCACACATCTCTCGCTTCCTCAACATTCATAACTCTCTTCATACACGCTCGCCGGTTTCGGAGACTCCTGACTCCACCTTTCTTCAATAAATGACCGATTTGGTCTAGGTGGTTGAGTCTCACCACTGAAGGAATGTATTATGGTTTCGGTGGCCCGCCAATAAAGGCGGAGGTACACGGCGGGTTTCCTTAGTGGGTGAGAGCCCCACACTACCCTGTTCGTTGCCCCGAACGACGGGGTGTGCGGTTGGGAACACCCCCCCCCCCCCCCCTTAACAAAAACAATTAAAAAAAGTAGGTAAGTCTTCTTAAGCTTAAGTCCACTTAAGTTTTACAATTTAACACACACAAATTACTATGGTATATCTTATCTTCGGCGCTCTCACTCACCTAACAACTCCTTCCATTTCCTTAGGTTTTGCAACGTGCGAGTGACGCTTTTGCTTTTTTTTTTGTTAACGCTGTGGAAATTACGCATCGCGACACACACAGCGACCCCTTCCACGCCTATTAGCGGGACGCCGGAGGGTCGTCTTTCGACATTCTACTCCGACGCCCCAGGCGGATGGCCTACTGGCCACGCCCTGTCGTCATCAAGGTGGTGGGAGGAGGTGGGCGTAGCGACGCCTTCTCCTCCCTGGCCGCCTCTGGCGGTGCGAGTCTGCGTGAGCTGACGCCTCGCGTTCCCACTCCGCGGCCTCCTTCAGTGCAATTACAGTCTCACAGAAGGAGGCCATGGACGACCAGCACCTGTCACCGCCAAGCATCTGAGAGATTACTCTTGGCAGCGACAGGTCTCTTTCAATTACCTCCAACAGGGCGTGGCGCTGGGGCCCCCAGGCGGGGCATTCCTCCAGAGTGTGACGCACGTTATCGACTAGCGTGCAGCACTCGTGGCATCCAGGGGCCCCTTCGCTTCCAATACGATGCAGTTACTTACCGAAGCACCCACGTCCGGTAAGCACCTGCGTCCTGAAATTCAGGTTGCCGTGCCTTCTATTTAACCAGCGATGGAGGTTCTGCGCAACCGCCTCTACAGTCCTCCGTCCTGCTCCGGGGGACTCCCAACTCTTCCTTCCACCACCGGATCATCGCCCTTCGGGCCGCTTCGTGAGAGCTCACGAAGCGGCCCGAAGGGGGATCTGCCCAGGTTCCTTACGGAGACTTCCTCGCCCCTGGCCCGCACAGCAGCACGAAACCAGTAAGCGTCTGCCAGCGCCTCGGCCTGGAGATACCAAGGTGGGTCGCCCGCCAGCAGCGTCGCCGTGGCCCATGACACCGTACGGTACCCCCTTATGACCCTCACCGCTATGGCCCTCTATGGACGTCGCAATAGGGCCTTATTGGAGGCGGTGAGGGCATCCGCTTAAATTGGGGCACCATATAGCGCCATAGTCCGCAGTATACCGCTATAGAGGCTGTGGCAGGACGACCCCGGATCTCCAATATTTGGCAGAAGCCTACCCAGTGCCGCTGCAGAATTGATGAGCCTAGGGGTGAGCTGGGAAAAGTGCGGCCCGAATCCCCACTTACTATCGACGTGCAGGCCCAGATATTTCATATGGGCCCGCACAGACACGGCAACCCCCTGTATAACGAAGCGTGCTCCTCGGGGGGGCCTCGGCGAGGGCCGTGAAAAAGGAGGGCCTCGGTTTTAGTCAACGAGACCCTCAGGCCCAACATGCCGATCCAGTCCACGATGAGTGCGACTCCCACCTCAGCCGATCGAGCGGCTTCCCGGAAGCCGGCCCTCCTCACGGCGATTAGAGTGTCATCCGCATAACAAATCAATTCCATCATGGGAAAGAGCCGGCCTCGCAAGACCCAATCGAACCCGACGATCCACAGGATCAGGCCAAGGACGGATCCCTGTGGAACGCCGCGCTCTACTCGATGGCGGTATAAGCGCCCGTCGCCCCCCTCCTAGAGCAAGTGCCTCCCCTCAAGGTACGCCTCCAACAGCCTCCCGAGATATGAAGGCACTCCATGAAACCGGAGCGCCTCCTTCAACTTCTCATGAGGGAGGCTATTGAAGGCGTTCTCTATGTCGAGCGAGACTGCCAGAACCACATCTTTTCCTGCCATCGCCTCGGTGACCAGGGTTTTCAGGGCGGCTAAAGCATCAATAGTGGGGCGACCCGTCCTGAACCCGAACTGCGACTCTGACAGCCCCGGCCCGACATCCTAGAGGTGCCGGACAAGACGGTCCGCGAGCACCTTCTCGAACAATTTGGCCGTCTCGTCCAGCAGCACCAAAGGCCTATACGCGGAAGGAGAATCAGGTGGGCAACCCTCCTTCCGCAGCAGACATAGCCGTCCGCTCTTCCATTGCTCCGGGAACCGCTCGGGCCTCAAACATGCTTTGAGCAGTTCCCGGAGCCCATTCCTGACGTACTCCGCGGCGACCCCGAGAACCAGCCCCGGAACACCGTCCGGATCGGGTGCAGCGTCTACAAGCTACCTCAACCACTTAACGTCAGATTGTATACTTGTTTGCCACAGAATCCATAAGGAATAACTCATTCTTGACTCTTACCTCAGAATTTTCTCCACGAGTACTTTCCCCATGAATCCAGTTCCACCTGTGACGAGTAGCTTCATCCCCGTGAAGGTCTCCGCGATGCGGTCCGGCAGGGACTCCATATCAGCTGTTATAGTATCTCCTGACATCTCACTGGACCAGAGAAAGGTACATATTAACAATTGTCACTCTCATTCAACTTGACAGACATACAGACTAGAGGGTTTTTTTTTATACTACGTGATAAACAAGCATACCGCGCTTACCTAATGGTAAGCGGTCAGCCATCTCCAAGGAAAGGGACAGGAGGCGGATAGGAAGGATATTAAGGACCATAGGGAGGTGGTTTGGGCCTCCGGCGCTCTCACTCACCATAGGAAACCCAACGACAAGAGTATCTACTACTGTTTCACGCCAATCTTCTGTGAGAGGGTGGTACTTCCCGACCACCGAAGGAATGTAACATAGTTCCAGTGGCCCGCCAATAAAGGCGGAGAGATGGCACACGGCGGGTTTCTTTAGTGGGTGAAGGCCCCACACTACCCTGCTTCCCTATTCAAGGCGGTCCATTCATGACGATATAAGCAAGGTTCTACCACTATAATTGTCTATTTCTAATGCTTATGGTAGCAAATTAGCCACTGCCCACATGATGGTAAGTGGTAACCGCTGCTCATTTACTTAGCAATGCTATGAATAATGCCAAGCCACTGCTCATCATTTCACTTCACGTATGTGAATAAAATGAATGGACTCTATCAAGGCTAATCAAGAGATTTACAGTCGGGCAAAAATAATCAAAAGGAGAATGCTCACGAAAGTATAGACTTTGGTTTCATATTGTAAAAAAAAAAAGTACCATTATTTTTTGTTAAGGCTGGAAAAAATGTTCTTAACCGCACACCCCGTCGTTCGGGACAACGAACAGAGTAATGTGGGGCCCTCACCCACTAAATAAACCCGCCGTGTGCCGTCTCTCCGCCTTTGTTAGCGGGCCACTGGATTTACGTGTCAAATTCAAATTCAAATTCAAAAATATCTTTATTTCATAGGCCTATTAATTAGCACTTAAAATCGTCAAGAATACACTAATAATCAACACGAGCGCCTGAGGCGAGTGCATCCGCAATAACAAAGTGGCGATTGCAATCGCCACAAGCGGCCGGATTCCGAAGTAAAGCCTTTCATGAGAAGAACCCGGCAAGAAACTCATGGGCCACTTTTTTAAATTGCCAATTTATTACAATTTAATATAATCTTTATAACTAAAATGACATTATATCATACAAAACAATTTTGAAAAATAATGAATGAGGAGCAGCTCAAGCCCATTTTGTTTTGTCCTCAAGATAATCCGAAACAGTGTAATAACCTTGATTACAAAGTCTAATTTTTATGGCTTTCTTAAACTTATTTAGTGGCATGTTTCGGACATTTTCAGGAATCTTATTGTAAAAGCATATACATTGCCCCATAAAAGATCTACTAATTCTGTGGAGACGAGTACTGTGTGCAATAAGATTGCCTTTGTTCCTAGTATTAATGTGATGAACATCGCTATACTTATCAAAACATCCGATGTTTTTCTTGACATACAACAGATTTTCGTATATAAATTGAGACACAACAGTTAGAATATTCATTTCTTTGAATTTCTGTCTAAGGGAAACTCTCGGGCCCAGATTATAGATTGCACGAACAGCCCTTTTCTGAAGTACAAATATGGAATTTAAATCGGCGGAACATCCCCATAGCAGTATGCCATAGGACATAATACTATGAAAATAACTGAAATAAACTATTCTAGCCGTTTCAACATCAGTCAATAATCTAATTTTTTTTACTGCATATGCCGCTGAGCTTAACCTACCTGACAATTTTTTAATATGGGGGCCCCATTGGAGTTTGTTATCTATAGTGATACCTAGGAAAACCGTGGACTCCACAAGGTCCAGTTTAACGCCATTCAATTGTACATTGGTTTCTACATGCCTTACATTGGGTGTAGTAAATTTTATACATTTAGTTTTATTTTCACTTAAAACTAGGTTATTAGTATTGAACCAATGAACAACTTTAGATAGTGCGTTGTTCACATCGTCATAATTAAGCAGTTGCCTTCTTAGTTTAAATAATAAAGATGTATCATCTGCGAACAACACAATACTTCGATTATCTCCTACGTAGTATGGTAGGTCATTAATATAGACTAGAAACAGAAATGGCCCTAAAATAGACCCCTGTGGCACACCCATTGTCATGACAGACCCAAGCGATAACGTACCATTAACATCGACCCTTTGACGTTTAATTTTTTTATTATTTATTGTAATTTTTTAAACATTTACCATAAAAAAAATATATTAAACCATGGCGAAAAAGAACTTTTTAACTATTCAACGGGAATATAATTTTTTTTTAAATCTTCAACGGGGATATCAAATTCGTTGCTTATCCACAACCAAGCATCGAGTAATAGTTGCTTATCCTTGTGCCTGACATTCTTAGGATTACATAATAGTGCTTGCCTTTGGTAGGCTTCTGAAAAGCGTTAGACCAAATCGTTGTCGCACGCAGAAAGCACGTCTTTACGCGAACGCAGTTGGCGGGCAACTAAGCAAACGAGTTTGTACAGGCGCGCTCTCGTTGTCATCGCGAGACTCACCGAGACCCTTTGACTCGTGCACAGAAAACTGACACGCTTCCGAGACGTAGCGAGAGCCGCGAGACGAGACGAGGCTACCATGTACACACTTGTTCTCGGCCTGTCTCGTTGTGTCTCGACGAGTGTGTACAGCCGGCTTTACATGTTAATTATTGCTGTTGTTAGCTGAGCCTAATAGATGGCAATAGGCTCGCCCACTATTACATGATAGTACTCAAACGATCAAAGTAGGTAAATCCAGGGTCATACGCGGATACCGCACGGTGTCGACGGAGGTGGCCTGCGCGTAGGCCGGAATACCCCGTGGGACTTGGAGGCGGAGGTGCTCGCTGAGGTGTATCAGCAGGCATCGCAAGAGCGGGAGGGGGGCGGACGCCCCCTACCCAGGGAGGTGGCCAGGTGGCAGGGCAACGCCCGCAGAGCTGCCATGGCCAGGTGGAGGGCACGGTTGGAGGCGCCCCGGGCCGGTCTTTGGACCGTAGGGGCGCTCCAGCCGGTGCTGGAGGAGTGGGCGGGGCGACGGCATGGAGTCCTTACCTTACGACTGGTGCAAGTGCTGTCGGGGCACGGTTGCTTCGGCAGATACCTGCACATAGTCGCAAGGAGGGAAGCGACTCCGGGTTGCCACCTCTGCGGCTGTGACGAGGACACGGCGTGGCACACGCTCGAGTCGTGCCCGGCTTGGACCGATCAGTGCCGTGAACTCGTCGCGGAAATAGGGGGGGACCTCTCGCTGCTGAGCGTCGTTAGAGTGATGCTTGGCAGCGACAGGAACTGGGCCGCGGTCGCTGCCTTCTGCGAGGAGGTTATCTCGCAGAAGAAAGCGGCGGAGGCAGGGAGGAGGATTCTTCCGCTGACCCGAACCGCCGCCAGCGACCGGGGCGGCGCAGGCGCAAGTACTTGCGCCTTATGCCGCCCTAGCTGAGGCTGCGGGTGGATGGACCGGGGAACGTCCGCCACCTGCAAGTCCTCCCGAGAAGGTGCGACGGTCCGTGCGCGGATGCGTCGCTCAGTAGAGGGTACCCGAAAGGGTAAGCCGCCGGTGGACCACAGAAGGAATGTAACATGGTTCCAGTGGCCCGCCAATAAAGGCGGAGAGATGGCACACGGTGGGTTTCTTTAGTGGGTGCAGGCCCCACACTACCCTGTTCGTTGCCCCGAACGACGGGGTGTGCGGTTAGGAACATTTTTCCCGCCTAAACAAAAAAAAAGGTAAATTACTAATCAACACAGTGTGAAAATATTATACCGACCAGGTAAACTTAATTTTACAATTAAGATTTTTACCTAATAATGATGCATCAATATTTGAATTGAATTTGGTCACATGGTAGACGCTGGTACCGACCCGCTCAGTTCCTATAACGAGTGAGTACTTCCACTTGGTACTCTACTAAACCTTACCATCCGTAAAGCATTGGGTGATAATTGCTTACTTAGTCGCCTCGTACGATACTGGAAAGAATGGGGTGGTGACACTTGTATTCTTAGTCCGTCACCGCACGGACCATAAAAACATTATTTCTAGTAGGTTTATAATGTATTTTGTTTCTGGGAAACATCGATGCAGTTAGGCGCGGACTGACCGAATCGCATGCAGACGAGCAACTGGATAAGAAGATATACAATGCGAAAGTGGAAGGATGGAGGTACAAAGGGAGACCGAGACTCACCTAATTAGACCAAATAGGTAATTATTGAAGGAAGGTGGAGTCAGGAGTCTCCAAAACCGGCGAGCGTGTATGAAGAGAATTATAAATATAAATTATTTGAGAATAAGGAAAAAGAGATTTTTTGTACTAGCGGGAATGTCAAATGCTAAAAAATATAGATCAGAATTATAAATGTTGAGGAAGCGAGAGATGTATGCAAGAATACAGCCTTTTTGCACTCTGTTCTCCTTGCGTACCCCGCAAGTAAGTATTTCTAGTAAATAGACCCAAGGGTCAAACAGACAAAAAATTCTTATAATGTTAGTTACATAACATGTATGTACCCTCAATTTGTAATAGTCCCCGTTTTCCCAAGGACATCGCACTTTCTCGCAGTGCCTTTCTTGCGACATTGCATACAGGCATTTATCGTATGTTGCATTAACTTTTTTCATTTACGACACACAGACATTAGATACTCGGCTTTTAATCCAAGCGTAGCGCATTTTTAAAAACGGAAACATTCTCCCTAGTCGTCCAGCCTCCCGCAGGGGCGCAACTGCATGGCCTTTTTGTTTTTTTTTAAATCGAGTTTTACGTACATACCAGAAGCATCACTCGCACGTCGCCATATCCAAGGAAAGGGATAAGACGTGGAAAGGAAGGATAGTAAGGAGAGGATAGGAAGGATAATAAATAAATAAAATAAATAAATATTCACGGACATTTTTCACACAACGTCCTCTGGTCCCAAACAGCTTAACGCTTGTACTATGGGTACCAGATTACGGATATAATACATATACTACTTTTTTATGCAAGAGAACGCCACATATGTTTCGCTCATATGAGGGATAGTGCCGTAATCGCCACGCTTGGCAGGCGGGTTGGCGATCGCAGCAGATGTTGTTAATACTCGAGGGAGTGCTGCTGCCCACTCTCCTGGTAGTCCCTCAGTCGGCTCTTACGACTCCCACGGGTGGAGAGGGGTGGGACAATTCTAAAGCCGGCCCCACACTGCAAAGGGGTATCTGAACTAGGTTTAAAACAAATTAAGAGGTTTACAGCGAATCCCAAACTAAGCATAAAAAAGTAGTATATGTATTATGAGAGTTTACGTACACTCTTCCATTTTCGCAGTGTCTTTCTCATTGACTCTCAGTGTAACCCTTAGTATTTCTCAGTGTATGCCTTGTGGTAGTACGGTGAAGAATAACCACGTGAGGTGGTTTTTACACGGTACTTCTTTATGGGGCAGTACAGAGCTCTGTTAAAGCTTTATATTAGTAAAGACCAGCATCGGTGGTAGCGACACCTAAACATGAGGTTTTGGATTCGATCCCAGAGTTGGGCAATGTTATTGGCATTTTTCGTAAAAAGAAAAATTCTCAGTAGCAGCCCGGAGTTTGGAAATGTGCCCGGTAGACGGCAATGGGCTCGCCCCTTATTACGTGAGACTTAAACAAGTCAGCTGGCGTATCGTGGGTGTGTAATACACCTCTGCCTACCTCTTCGGGGATACAGGCGTGATACTATGTATGTTGTAAGACTAGTACTAATAAGGAGTAAGAATTTCAAATATATGGCAGTGTCACATTACAGAGGAGTTTCAACAAATTTAAAGAGGTCACACAAGGTCTCTGAGCAATGTAACCTTGTAACACTGCCCTTACGTATTCACAATACGTAAGGTATTTGTAACATGAATTAGATGTTGCGATAACAATTTTAATTCTACCATTCTTACTTTGTTTATTGCATACTATATTTAAAAAATATATAAATAGTTTATTACAAGAAGGAAAAATATATATTTATTGTTAGGTTACATGATCCATCCATCCATCCATCAGCCTTTCGACGTCCACTACTGGACATAAGCCTCCCCAAGAGAACGCCACATGTGTTTCGCTCATATGAGGGATAGTGCCGTAATCGCCACGCTTGACAGGCGGGTTGGCGATCGCAGTAGATGTTGTTAGTACTCGAGGGAGTGCCGCTGCCCACTCTCTTGGTATTCCCTCAGTCGGCTCTTACGACTCCCACGGGTGGAGAGGGGTGGGACAATTCTAAAGCCGGCCCCACACTGCAAAGGGGTATCTGAACTAGGTTTAAAACAAATTAAGAGGTTTACAGCGAATCCCAAACTAAGCATGACTTGGGTTTCTAAAGTGAAGTTAACAGAGAGTATGTAGTTGTACAACATGTAATATTGCTGGTTACTTTAAACGAATATTTAATAGAAAACTAAGTAGGGACAACTGAACGAGGGGAGGAAACTAAAATTAACTGGAACGGCCTCCCCGTTCCAGTTGGAGAGACGGCACACGGCGGGTTTCTTTAGTGGGTGAGGGCCCCACACTACCCTGTTCGTTGCGCCGAACGACGGGGTTTGCGGTTAGGAACATTTTTTCCGCCTTAACAAAAAAAAAGGCCTTTCAACAAAATATTGACAAGGTTAAAAGAGGATGGTGATGAGTCATTCTACATACACGTGCCATTTATGTCTAAAGAGTTTCGTTATGTATTTGTGAAGTTCAATGTGTAAGCTGATGAAATAAAAAATAAACCAACATCCAATAAAAAAAACATTGAGTCATAGACAAAGAAGTTATGTTTAAAAATATATATACTTCAAAAAAAAAAGCAGTCATGAGGAATGCTGACAGAAGCGAAAACTTAAAATTATAAGCAAACAGTTGTTATTTATGGATTAAATTAATTGTTTGGTATTATTTCACTGGTATATATTTTTTATTGCATGGACTTAGTGGCAGACGAGATGACGGCGCACGGCCCCTCTGATGATAAATGGTAACCGTCGCTCATGGACTCGTCAATACCGAGAGTATTGTCAAGCCACTGCTCACCATTTCATTTCACCGATATGAAATGAAAGAATAAACAGCTATCTCCTGATACCACCAAAACACACCGATGTGCTTCATGGCCGGTCACACAGGAGATGGTGGTACCAACCGGTGTGTTTTTTCATATCTGTGAAATGAAATGGTAAGCCAGTGGCTTCACAATACTCTCGGTAGGTATAGTTGAGTTGAGTCCGGGGTGCGGGTCGGGATACCTCCGCGTTGGTGCACCCCGGGCAACACCGGCACTCAAGTGCCGGCGGCTGAATCCCGGCAGGGGACGGGTCTCCGCGTGTCCCTCTGATTAGCAGAGGGCACAGTGGATAGGCCATACGTCCGCCGTGGAGGGTCGGCGGGACCACAGTGGCCCCCCCGACCCTGGGGTGGGGACAGCGGGGTCAAAGTGACCCCCCCCGTCCCCGGAGGCGGGGCTTTCAGCCCAAGTGGCGACGGGCTCACTGCTTGCAGTGGGCCGAACGTCTGCCGTGGAGGGCTAGCGGGGCCATAGTGGCCCTCCCGGCCCTGGGAGACGGAGACGGGGCTTTTCAGCCTGAGGGGCGACGGGCTCACTGCTTGCTTTGCAAGCGGTGGGCACGGTCTGATGCAGACCACCGTTCGGCCCGACCCGTAATCCTGAACGGACAGGACCGGGGGTCTTCAGACCGCGGGGAAGAAAACCCCTATAAAAAATTACCCCAATCTAAGCTCTGCCGCCCGGCGAGGGATGAATGGCTGGAGGGTATCCAGTCGCGAGGGTGGCACCCTATAGTCGAAGGACTCAAAACTTAAATATGGCGGACGTTAAAAACACCAGTATACCTCCGGAGGGTACCGGACGCAACGCGTCCGGAGAATCCCTCACAGGGCCGAGTACCAAGACCGGCCCTGTCAGCCCCGCGTATCGGAGGGGGGCAACCAACGCCGAAGATAAGGAGATGGAAGGGAGGAGGAAGAAGAAGGGGAAGACCCGTGGGAAGGAACCCACACCTGCGGGTAGTGCTGCCATGGGTGGCGGCTCTACCGCCGACATGGATTCGTCCGACGGTGGCAACACGTCTGCCAAAGTGCCGAGCGCCTGCGTGCCGAAGCCTTCGAAGCCTAAGCAGGGCCCGGCCACACCGAAAGATCAACCAGCCGAGTCGACGAAGCAGCCAGCTGCATCGGTCGAGCAGCCAGCGCGTCTCCGGAAGCGCCCGATTTCGGAGAAGAGGAGCGCGTCATCTGAGTCGGAGGGCAGCTCTACAGAGATGCCCCCGCCGGGAAGGCCGGGAAGGTCGGCCAAGAGGGGCCGAGGCGCTACCAGGCGTATGGCAACCCGAGCCTCAACCCTAGCGGATGAGGCCATACTGCAGGGTTTGGGAGTGGGGCTCTCGGTGGAGGAGAAGGTAACCCTCCTCACATCGAAGCTCCGTGAAGATCCTCCGGAGACGGATGGTCCGCCCACGGTGGACCAGATTGCCCAGAAGGTTTCGGATGCCCTGGCCGTCGTTCTAACGGTGGCTAATGGGTCGCGGAGCCTTCGGGGCAGTTTCGCGGAGGCCCTCAATAGCGCTACGAAAGTAGCCTATGGAGCGATGGAGTCTCTCCGGCGGTACTCGGTGCCGGGGGAGACTGGGAAGCTGGAGGCACCCTGCCGCTGCAGGTGCCTCGAAGCGGAGGTGGCAGAGCCCCGTAAGGAGCTCACCGGCCGGCGAGTCAAGCCAAGCCTCGCCAAGGCCGGGCCGGAAACCTCTGCCTCAACGGCGGGCATGGGGCCTCCCGCCCCTGGTCTCCTTACAGAGGAGCAGATGCGCCAAGTCATCGATCGCATTAGTGCCATCTATGACCCGCGCATCGACTCCTTGAGCACTAGGGTGCCGCCGGAGCCAAGACTCCGTCCAGCTCTGGCCGCGGACAAGAAGGCCGCGCCGCCTTCGGCCCCAACGCCGCTTCCCTGCCAGGGTGGCCGCGTGGGCACTTATTCCGCGGCTGCGGCTGCTACGCCGCCCAAGGGGCAGGGCAAAGCCGCCAAGGCAAGCAGGCCTAAGACGGCGCAGAAGGCTGGGCAACGCTCCAAAGGCCAGCCCAAGGAGCAGTTCCCTCCCCTTCCGCGTGCTGACCAGCCCTCTCGGGCCCAAGCAAACATATCCCGGGATTCTCAAGTCCCACCACCCGCCACGTCCGGCCCTGCACCCTCTGATGAGGGCTGGCAGACTGTGGACGGCGGGAGGAAGAAGTCCCGGGGTAAAAAGAAGAGGGGATCTGCGGCTGGGGCTGCTGCCCAAGCCCAGGAGCCTATAGCCGTGCCGGGGGACAAGCCCGGCTCCAAAAAGAAGCCGCGTAAGCGCAAGCTTCAGACGCCGAAAACGGCAGCGGTGGTCATCACCATGCTGCCGGAGGCGGAAGCAGGCCTGAGCTACCAGGCCATTTTGAGGAAGGCCCGGGCGGAAATCGACGTCTCCGACCTCGGAGGCGTTGCCGCTCGGACCCGCCAAGCCCGGACAGGGGCTCGAATCCTCGAGTTCCCTGGCGTGGATGGTCCCAAAATGGCCGACACGATAGCCACGAGGCTGCGAGGTCTGTTTGGTGAAGGCAGTGGAGTCCGCATTGCCAGACCGGTGAAGTGCGCTGAACTGCGCATTTCCGGTCTGGACGACTCGGTGACGGCTGAGGACGTCCGGAAGGCTATTGCCTTGAAAACCGGATGCTCGGATGCCGTCAGAGTGGGCTCCATTAGGACCGGGCCCGGCGGTGTGGGTACCGTCTGGGTGAGTTGCCCTGTCGCGTCGGCTAAAATCTTGGCTGACGCAGGCAGGCTCCTCGTGGGCTGGAGTTCCGCGCGGGTTGCCGTGCTGGAGCCCCGACCTGCGAGGTGCTATAAGTGCATGGCGGTTGGACACACCCGACCGACGTGCACTAACTGCTTTGATTGCGGCGGTCTTTGTTTCCGCTGCGGTCAGGCAGGGCATAAGGCGGCAACTTGCACCGCCCCCCCTCACTGCCCCGCGTGTGCTGCAGGCAATAGACCTGCGAAGCACTACATGGGGCGGGAGGGGTGTAGACCTCCAGCCACCACAAGGCCAAAAAAGGGGGGGAACAGCCAATCGGCCCCGGCTGTCCCCCCTAGCGCGGCTTCGCCGCCGTCCCGGGTGGAGGAGGATATGGTTACGGCTTAACGTTCAACCGTAACGCTGTCCTCCTCCAGGCGAATCTCAACCACTCCGCCAGGGCGCAGGATCTTCTCCTGCAAACCATGGTGGAGCGGTTGATTGGTGTAGCCGTAGCTGCGGAGCCTTATTGCGTTCCTGACCGCCCTAACTGGGCGGGCAGCTGCGATGGCTCCGTGGCAATCATCAGCTCCACGGCGCTTCGTTCCCCGCCCTTGTCGATCAGAGACAGGGGTACCGGATACGTCGCGGTCGACTGGGGGGGAGTTACGCTGTACGGCGTGTACTTCTCCCCCAATCGGAGTCTGGCTGATTTCGGGGTCTGGCTTAACAGCCTAGAGACCTCGTTGCGGCGCTTGGCACCTAGCCGCGTCCTGGTTGTGGGGGACTTCAACGCCAAATCCACGGCGTGGGGGTCCCCTGCGACCAATGCTCGCGGGGCGGCGGTTGTTGAGTGGGCGGCGTCGACGGGCCTCTGTTTATTAAACAGAGGCTCCGTCAACACGTGCGTGCGGCGACGGGGCGGGTCGATAGTGGACCTTTCGTTCGCTAGCCCTGACGTCGCAGCACGTGTGGGGAACTGGTATGTTCTGGAGGAGGTTGAGACCTTGTCCGACCATCGGTATATCTGGATTGAGGTCTCCCGGTCCCTCCAGGGCCCCAGTAGGGGTCACGCGGCGCGCAGAACTTCCGCGTTCCCGCGGTGGGCTGTGGGTAGGCTGGATAGGGACCTACTGGCGGAGGCAGCCATCGTTCAATCGTGGCTGTCCTCACCGGCCCGGACTGAGGAGGTAGACGTTGAGGCTTACCGATTTCGCGCTGCGGTCACGCAGGTGTGCGACTCGGCCATGCGTCCTCCTCCGAGGAAAGGGCTCTACTGGTGGTCCCAGGAGCTGGCGGACCTCCGTGCAGCGTGCATTCGTGCCCGGAGGTCCTACACCCGCAGTCGGCGGTGCAACCGCGATGGGGAGCGGGAGGACCGGCTGTACGAGGCATACCGCACTTCGCGGGCCGAGTTCAAGCTGGCCATCTGTCGCGCCAAAACAGAGAAAAGGCAGGAGATGCTGGACGGTCTCAATCGTGACCCCTGGGGTCGCCCGTACCGTGCGGCGCTGAACAAGCTCCGCACCCAGGGCCCTCCCCTCACAGAGACCCTTCAGCCCGGCCTCCTCACCGAGGTGGTTGAGGGCTTATTCCCACGACGGGTGGAGCACGCGCCCCCGGTCATGGCACCGCCAGATAGCGACCGGGAGGCTGACTTAAGTGTACCACCCGTCACTGCGTCGGAAATGGGGGCGGCTGTTGCGCGAATTCGTTCCAAGAACACCGCCCCCGGCCCGGACGGGATACCTGCCCGGGCTCTGGCCTTGGCTCTGGACCACCTGGAGCCTCGCCTCAGGGGACTGTTCGACGCGTGCCTGGTGTCCGGACGGTTCCCTGACTGCTGGAAGGAGGGGAGGCTGGTACTCCTGCCGAAGCCGGGACGAACGCCGGATTCGGTCGGGGCCTTCAGGCCCATCGTGCTGCTGGATGAGGCGGGTAAGATGCTGGAGAGAATCCTCGCTGCCCGCATTGTCCAGCACCTGCGTGACGTCGGGCCCGACTTGTCGGACGCCCAGTTCGGTTTTCGAGCTGGTCGTTCGACAGTCAGCGCGATCATGCGTCTGAGGGCCGTGGCCGCGGCGGTCGTCAACGGCGGAGAAATGCTGTTGGCGGTGTCGCTTGACATCGCCAACGCATTTAATAGTCTGCCATTCAGCTGCATCAGGGAGGCGCTCCGGTATCACGGGGTGCCTGTATACCTGAGGCGGCTGGTGGCGGACTATCTATAGGGCCGCAGCGTCGTCTATGAGAGCCGCATAGGGGACGTTGTGAGGAGACCCATGTCGTGCGGTGTCCCACAGGGTTCGGCCCTGGGGCCGCTCCTGTGGGACATCGGTTACGACTGGGTGTTGCGCTGTCGGCTCCCCCCCGGGCTGGCGGTCATCTGCTATGCGGATGACACGCTGGTCGTGGCCCGGGGTGGAAACTTCGAGGAAGCGGCGTTCCTAGCCACCTTAGGGACCTCGGAGGTGGTCAGGAGGATCGGGGCGCTGGGGCTTAGGGTGGCCCTGGACAAGTCGGAGGCCCTACTTTTCCATGGGCCCCGACGTCGGCCACCTGCTGGCGCCTCAATCACAGTGGACGGGGTCCAGATTGGGGTGCAGGCCCAGATTAAGTATCTGGGCCTGGTGCTGGACGGGCGGTGGCGCTTTCGCGAGCACTTCCGCCAACTGTCCCCGAGGCTAATCGGCGCAGCGTCCGCCCTTGCACGGCTCATGCCGAATATGGGCGGACCCAACAATGCGTGCCGACGGCTTTACGCGGGGGTGGTCCGGTCTATGGCGCTGTACGGCGCACCCGTGTGGGCGACAGGGCTCTTCTGTGGAGACCACAGAGAGTCGTTGCGTCCAGGGTCATACGTGGATACCGCACGGTGTCGACGGAGGCGGCCTGTGCGTTGGCCGGAATCCCCCCGTGGGACTTGGAGGCGGAGGTGCTCGCTGAAGTGTATCGGCGGGCGTCACAAGAGCGGGAGGGGGGCGGACGCCCCCTACCCAGAGAGGTGGCCAGGTGACAGGGCGACGCCCGCCGAGCTGCCATGGCGAGATGGAGGGCACGGTTGGAGGCGCCCCGGGCCGGTCTTTGGACTGTAGGGGCGCTCCAGCCAGTGCTGGAGGAGTGGGCGGGACGACGGCATGGAGTCCTTACCTTCCGACTCGTGCAGATGCTGTCGGGGCATGGTTGCTTCGGCAGATATCTGCACATAGTCGCAAGGAGGGAAGCGACTCCGGGCTGTCACCACTGCGGCTGTGACGAGGACACGGCGCGGCACACGCTCGAGTCGTGCCCGGCTTGGGCCGAGCAGCGCCGTGAACTCGTCGCGGAAATAGGGATGGACCTCTCGCTGCCGAGCGTCGTCAGAGCGATGCTTGGCAGTGACAGGAATTGGGCCTCGGTCGCTGCCTTCTGCGAGGAGGTTATCTCGCGGAAGAAAGCGGCGGAGAGGGCTAGGGAGGAAGATTCTTCCGCTGACCCAAACCGCCGCCAGCGACCGGGGCAGCGCAGGCGCAGATACTTGCGCCTCATGCCGCCCTAGCTGAGGCTGCGGGTGGATGGACCGGGGAACGTCCGCCACCCGCAAGGCCTCCCGCGAAGGTGCGACGCTCCATGTGCGGATGCGTCGCTCGGTAGAGGGTACCCGAAAGGGTAAGCCGCCGGCGGACCACCGAAGGAATGTAACATAGTTCCAGTGGCCCGCCAACAAAGGCGGAGAGACGGCACACGGCGGGTTTCTTTAGTGGGTGAGGGCCCCACACTACCCTGTTCGTTGCCCCGAACGACGGGGTGTGCGGTTAGGAACATTTTTTCCCGCCATAACAAAAAAAAAAAAAAAAAAGGTATAGTTGAGTCCATGAACGACGGTTACCATTTACCATCAGTTGGGCCATGGCTCGTCTGCCAAGGGAATAAAAAAACGAGAGCGCTTTATACTACACGACTGAAATAAAACTTAACAATAAATATACCTATACATATATTATTAATAATGTAAATATCTATAAATAATGACAAAGAGGGAAAGAAAAAGTGTGCTCGCACCTCTCTCCCCTGCCTTACAGTAATATACGAAACGTAACTCTCTCTCTTTCTATCTTCACTAACTTATATCTCCCTCTCAACTTCCGTTCGCCTCGCCCGGTCACACTTTTCGTAACGCTCACGTTACGCATTCACCGGCTTACTCCCGAAGTCAAGCTAGCGTAAACAAGTATTTACTTCAAAAACAAAGCTTTAATCTGGTGGCAAGTTAAACAAATATTATCAGCTAGCCACTTCTAGCTTAAATAGGCACCACAAATCCGGCACAACAATAATCTGTGCAGATTAATAAACGTTAGTCTATGGCGTTCTCTGTATTCCGGATTATATCTATGCGAAACTTCGTGTCGATCGGTTACTTAGTTACGACGTCACGAGGTATAAAACAGACACACTTTCACATTTGTAATATTAATAGGGTAATTAATGCATGAAAATAACATCAGTGTTGCAAAGATATTATAATATAGATTACTTATATTCAAAGTTCAAGGTCCAAATAAATATACGTAAATATACGGAAGGGGTCATTAAAATTGGTTACAACATTACGCTGGTAGACGCGGACTTTGTAATCTAGTTGTGCACTTGCAGTTCAAACGATTTGTCAAGGTTAAGCAACTTTCGCTCAGCTGGCATTGAGATGGGTGACCAAAAATTTTGTCGCCATTCTCCTCCGAAACAGCTTCACCGATTCTTATGAAATTTGTGTGTATAATATTCAGTAGTCTTAGAATAGGATTTCATACCACTAAGTGATTAAGGGTGGGCCACCCCAAAATTTTATTTTTTATTTTTTGGATATAACTTTTTTATTTTATTTTTTTTATGATTCGGCATATAAGTTAGTTATTTTTTTCTAAGTTAGAAATTCCCTAAAAATTCTCTAGAAATAATTTATATGGCAAAACAACGTTTGCCGGGTCAGCTAGATTATATAAATAGATTGAGGGCCCATACTACCCTGTACGTTGCCCCGAACGGTAGGGTGTGCGGATAGGTACATTTTTTCCCGCTTTAACAGAGATATTTACCATCATCTTAGCTAATATGGTCGTAAAACATTTTGATGTGTGAATAACGACTCCGTAATGAAGTGCCAAACCCCGTGTTTGTTTATATTTCTCGACTAACTGAGCCCTACGGTTTCACTCACCTTTTAATTTAAAAATAACAGATACCATGGTATCTGCTGGTAAGTAGTAATCTGGCTCAAAGACTCAGCAATACCATGAACAACAACCAAGTCTTTTCTTTATTGCTAAGGTAACTGTCGCTCATGGACTCAAATATACCAAGAGTATTTCAAGCCACTGCGCACCATTTCATTTCTCAGATATGAAATGAAATTATAAACAGCTATCTTCTGCTGCAGCCAAAACACACCGACGCGCGACGTGCTTCATGACCGGTCACACAGGAGACGGTGGTTCCGATTCGTTCGGGCCCCATACCAAGTGAGACTCTCACTTGGTACCCAGCCCTATCACCAGTCATGCAATGTGTAATAATTGCTTACTTCCCTTAGTCGTTTTATATGACACCCACGGGAAAGGACGGGGTGGTGACACTTGTGTACTTCTTAGTCCGTCACAGTGTGTAATGCTTACGTTATTTTTTAAGTTTTAAGCACAGTAGAATGAATACTTTGCGTAAGTGACCTTGGCCCACAGAGTAAAAGAGGTGATGACTTCAATTGTCTGTGGTATACAATACACACAGAGTTCTAAACACGACACCCATTTTAGCGGTATAACTATTGTACAAATAATAAAGTCTTTCACAATTGATCATTGCCCTGTGATTTTCCTTCAAAGGCATCAGGGGTACTGGGGCTATCATGGTGGACTATGGGTTGTATCAATCCCCCCCATTCTGACATACACAAGTGTGTTTAGAAATCGTGGCAAAAATTGTACCTATATAATTATAGCATTAATTTCGCATTAATTTTATAATATAGTAACAACTTTTAACTGCATGCGTAAGTGTAATGACACTACTCAGAAAGAACGAGAGATAAAGAGACAGTCAATAAGCTTTTCAAACGAGATTTTAGTATTGTTAGGCGTATTAATACGTTACGTCTGGTCGCGCGTCGAAACAACACCAAACGAAATCCCACTCATTTATAGTGGACACTTTTAGGATCTAATTGTGGATCTTCTCTTTTTTCACGCTTCATAAGCGAAGCGTTGAGGTGGGTTCTAATCTCGTTTTACGCAGAATAACTGATTTTCTACTCTCCTTTTACGCAGAACAACCGATTTTTCAAACTTAAAATGTCTCTATTTATCATATATTGCACTTGTAAAATAATATATACACACACATATCAAGAATAAACACTATTTTTAACACTCATGATATTGTTTATGCCATTGTGTTATTTAAACTAGTTAAAAAACTGTTTGAAAAAGTTCTGTCTTGGACGTCCGTGTGTTGTAGGTAATGTATGTTAACACGATAACGACCGAAATACTTTACTAATCGAGTTTTTTTTTTCTTTTTAACTTCAGTGTAATTACAAATAGAGCCTTTTCACGGTCTGATTCGATGTGGTTTAATTGTTATTTAAATAAACAAAAACATTCTGAATATTTAGGCTTGACGTGACACTAAAACCAGCGCCTTTCATGAGAACTATTTCTATAGACCAATATAGAAGTACTTCTTAAAATTAGCGCTATCTAAGTGATTTATTGAAAACTACTCAGTAAGACCCATACATTATTAGTTACTTATCAAATAATCAATTTTATTGTGAAAAATGAAGATTATGAGGCGTGAAATTTTGGATTTCCCAAAGTATTTATTCATCAATGCTTGATGGGTTATAATTTATTCGTAAACCACGTTTGTTGTGGCTACGGCAACAATTAGTTTTTGGGATAAAAAGTATTTCTCTTCACCCCTTATTATCGCTCGTCTTCATTTTGAAACACGCGAGTGATGCCTCTGGTGTTGCTAAAGTGTTTATGCTTGTTCACCGCCCTCGTAATATAATAAACATAGCATCACGCCTGTATTCCCCGAAGGGGTAGGCAGAGGTGTATTACACACCCACGATTCGCCTGCTACGTCTAAGTCCCACGTAATAAGGGCCGAGCTTATTGCCGTCTAACGGGCACATTTCCAAATTCCGGGCTGCTACTGAGTATTTTTCTTTTTACGAAAAAGCTCAATAACACTGCTAGACCTGGGGATCGAACCCGAGGCCTCATGATTAGCAGTCACAAACACTACCGCTGCACCACCGCCGAGGCAGTTAAATATATAATAATAAATTTCTACCCAAATTAATTTAGACATTATTGACGAACAAACAACCCAGATAAACTTTAAAGTTTAAAATCTTCGACTATGCTGTATATATAAAAACCTTTTTATTACTAAATTCAGGAAAACCATTGACGTAGTTCTTCTATAAATTATTTGAATAGCAAAAAAGATCCTATGTTAGAATACCACAAAGGTGAACTAGGTTCTTTGTGTGAGTTTTTATAATTATTAGCCGACCCGGCGAACTTCGAACCGCTATAATCAATATTTTTTCAACATGGTAGTTTTCTTAATTGAATTCAGTTTTTTATGAAGGTATAATGAATAATTAAAATGAATGAAACTCAACATAAGTACAAAAATCAATGTGATGTTTTAATTGGGTACCTAAACGGACAAACTTCTATAATTAATGTATTGTCGTCGGTCTTTGATAAGCGTAGACAGAGGATATTATAGACTCGCTACTATTTTAATAATAAGGACGAAGAAAAGGATGCACATATTAGGTCATAACAAGAGTGAGCGAGACACATTTATAAGTTTTCTATCCTTTTTGCGTATGCGTTATTTTTGTTGGGACACAATTCAACAGTTCTCAGTCAAAAACGAAAAATTACAGTAAAGCAAGGACCGGACAGCTGTAAGCAAGCGTTCCAGCAGGAGTGACATTGTTGCCAGACGTGTGGATAGCAGATGTAGTCCAAATTTTGTTTGACCTTCAACGTCCTTGCGTGCTTACATCCGAGCTTACAGCGAGCGGATTCATGTTTACAACCGTCTGGACAGCGAATTAAATCTTACTAAAGACAGTTGCGACTTGCGCTGTGACCGGCAGCGGTTGCGCACGTATGCGAGCGAAAATGTCATCAGTAAACCAGAGTCGCGAAAGTGAAATTATTTTAGAATTAATCGATCTCTATATAGATTTTCCATGTCCGGGACGTTGGACAACAAGGGCACCTTGCTTAAACGCTTGCTTACATCTTGCTTAAAGCCGTGCGGATCCCACTTAAGAGTTCCTACCGTTATTCCACGCAGACCTTCAGTGGGAGGATGGTACTTCCCCGATTGAGTCGGCCCATTACTGCTGGGATAGCCAAGAGGTAGTCTTGGCTATCCATTGCATGGCAACATTAAAGTTTAGTAGTAGTTTTAATATAATAAATAAATAAATATGCAGAGACATTTCACACAACGACCTCTAATCCCAAACTAAGCTTAATATTTGTGCTATGGGTACCAGATTACGGATATAATACATATATATATATATAACCCAGACGCAATACTAATATATGTGTTTATCACACAAATAATTGTCCTGAGTGGGAATCGAACCCACGACCTCGTGCACGGATGTCAGTTACACTACCGACTACGCCACGAAGCCCGTCAAGTTGTTATTAAATACAATCATCTTGTTTTTTCTTATGATTACAAACGTATCCGTATATTATCGTCATTTCTTAGAATAATAATATATAATGACCACACATCGTATCTCCGACGCGGCTTCGATCGGGGAAGTACCATCCTCTCACAGACCAGCGTGAAACAACGACAAGTACTACTCTTACTGTTATTTTTATACTACTTGGATGGCAAACAAGCATACGGCCCACCTGATGGTAAGCGGTTACCGTAGCCTATAGACGCTAGCAACACCAGAGGCATCACTCGCGCGTCGCCATCTCCAAGGAAACTGATAAGAGGGAATAGGAAGAATAATAAGCAGAGGATAGAGAGGTACTTCGGGCCTCCGGTGCTCTCACTCGCCATACAAAACACAACGATAACATGTAACTACCGTTGTTACACGCTGATCTCATGTGAGAGAGTGGTACTTCCACGATCGAGCCGGCCCATTCATGCTGGGATAATCAAGGCTCTACCAATCGTAACTAAGAACTCCTGTGTTAACCGAGAACTCCGCAAACCTAGGGCTGGGTACCAAGTGGGAGTACTCACTTGCCAGGCCCGAGCAGGTTGGTACCACCATCTCCTGTGTGACCGGCCATGAAGCACATCGGTGTGTTTTAGTTGTAACAGTTAATTCTTTGATCCCATCAAAAACATACCTAAATGTGGAATGAGAGCCAAGTACAATGTTAATATATGCCTTGGTTGTCGACTTCAACGACAAAAGAAGTGAGATCTAAACGGGTGTTAATTTCACTGAAATTTATTTATGACAACATAAAATAATTTATAACAACTTAAAATATAATTTTTTCTTATAACTTAGGATAATTGTAATATATTGAATTCAGGCTAAGGTCTGATTTGACTAGTTTTCATATACTCGTACAAATTATTATTAAGTACCTACTAAGTTTTTAGTAGTTAGCTAGTTTCTACCAGCAAGCCAAATTTTCGGAAGAATAAAATAAGAACTTATAGCTTTAGGACTTGCGAAGGCTATAATAATATTGGCTCATCCATGTCATGTCATTATTTGGTATAAATCTTAATTGTAAAATTAAATTAAACACAAAGTGAAAAATGTGAAATCGAAAATAACAGTCAGGAACAGGATTTGAACCTGCATCTTCTGGATACCGTCCAGATGCTTTACCAATTCAGCCATCCTGACAATTGCTCCTGACTGCTAATTTCGATAACACATCATACTTAACGTCTTTGGGTGACGCCTGCGCCATCTGTCAGAAGTATTTTCATACATTATACCGACCAGGTAAACTTAATTTATGACGCAAACCCTTTAAATATTTAGATATTTTTATATATATTTTTGGCATTTGACATGCTTAGCACTATACATTATTTTCGATTTCACATTTTTCACTTTGTGTTTAATGTATAGTGCTAAGCATGTCAAATGCCAAAAATATATATAAAAATATCTAAATGTAAAATTAAAGTTTACTTGGTCAGAATAATGTATGCAAATACTTCCGATAGATGGCGTAGGCGTCACATTGAAAATGAATGTGTTATCGAAATTCGCAGTCTCGAGCAATTATCACGATGGTTGAATTGGCAAAGCATCTGGGACGGTATTCCATGAGATGCAGGTTCAAATCCTGCTCGTGACTGTTATTGAACGATTTCACATTTTCGCATTTTGTGTTAATTTATAATATTAGTTTAAAAGGTTAGATTCTTGTTATTCAGATATGTGTTATGTATACGTTACATATTCAGTAGATTTGGCATATTCACAATATTTCCAAACGTTTTTAATTGATTTGATAAATCAATTATCATATAGTCGGATAATCAGGACCTGCTTTGTTCAAGGTAATATAACTAACACGGTATAAATTATTACATAGCATCACGCATGTCTTCCCCGAAGGGGTAGGCAGGGACGTATTACATACCCACAATTCGCCAGCTATGCTTAAGTCCCACGAAATAGGGGGCGAGCCTATTGCCATCTACTGGGCACATTTCCTAATTCTGGGCTGCTACTGAGAAATTTTCTTTATAGGAAAAAAACTCAATAACATTGCCCGGCCCGGGGATCGAACCCGAGACCTCATGATTAGCAGTCGTATACACTACCGCTACACCACCGAGGCAGTTAGCATTCAGAATATATATGTACCTACTTACAACTAAATGTCGCGATTGCATTGCGGTGTAGATGCATACAGCAAGGTTAAGATTAACGAACGCCGGTGCTCAATTTACATGAAAAATAAGCACATTAATTGCATTTTTTTTATAATCATACACCGTGATAATTTTTGTGGTAGACTTATCGTGATACAGTAATACCCTCAGTAGTATTATCGTAATATAAAGTTTAAATTAAAAATAAGGTGTTTTTGTTTTCATATGATTTAAAAAGAAAATAATCAATATATTTTTAATTGCACAAATGGCGGAGTGGGTTAGATTAGCCTCCCGTCCGAGTGTTATGGGTTCGATTCCCATACATGTCCTGTCTATGGTATGATATATAATCCTTGTGTGATCCACAAATGGTTGTACTGAGTCTGGGTGTACGTTGTGTCCGTGAAATTGTATGTTTGTAAAGTCCCCCGCAATACAAGGATTATTACTTAGGTGTTGTCTTTAAAAAAAACTAGACGTCGCGGGACGTCTACCAAATGTGAAAACATTGAAATTATTTTACTGAGACCATCTTCCAGCTCCATCCTCAGACCCTGGATATCATCTAGAGACAAAGTACCTACTCGTCAAGGCAAACCATACGAACCCAAACTCGATGGAGTTATGTAGTTTTATAACGGAGTTCCTTTGGCCACCTTCTAGCTCCATCATCAGATCCTGGATACCATTTAAAGACAAAGTACTCGTCAAGACGAATCATACGAGCCCAAACTCGATGGGGTCCTGCTACAGCCAAAACGCAACGATGTGCTTCATGGCCTGTCACACGGGAGATGGTGGTACCAACCCGCTCGGGCCCAATACCAAATGGGTACTCCCACTTGCTACCCAGCCCTACCACCAGTAATGCAATGGATGATAATTGCTTACTTCCCTTAGTCGCCTCATACGACACCCGTGGGAAAGAATAGGGTGGTGACACTTGTATTCTTAGTCCGTCACCACACGGATACGGTTCGTATTTAGCGTTCCTTTCTACCACGTACGTGTAAGCTCAGCAATGAACTTCCTGCTGCTGTGTTTCCCCAGCGTTACGACTTGTCCCTCTTTAAACGAGGTTTGAGAAGAGCACTTCGCTAACGACTGGTGGTAAGTCGGCAATTATATTATTTACAGTAGGCGAGCCGCTGTCTGTTCTCTCTGCCTACCCCGCAAGGGACATAGCGTAATGGGCCGCTTGATGTTATTAAATAAATTATAGTTTAAACAACTAAAATAACACGCTTTATATAGCTAGTTGAACTAAAAAGTAGTAAATAATATTACAATAAATAATGATTGTAAAAAAGCGTGGGGTGCTTTTTACTATATAGGTGAACTATTTGTAACATTTGATTTTAAGCTTTTTTTAGTCTCAAAATAAATCAAAAGTACTGTTATTTTAATGAAATAAAACCTTTTATTTTTTTGTTAAAGCGGGAAAAAATGTTCCTAACCGCACACCCCGTCGTTCGGGGCAACGAACAGGGTAGTGTGGGGCCCTCACCCACTAAAGAAACCCGCCGTGTGCCATCTCTCCGCCTTTATTGGTGGGCCACCGGAACTATATTACATTCCTTCAGTGGTAAAGAAATAAAACCTACTTATGCCGTGATAATTTGGACGGACAGACATGGCTAAACTATAAGGGTTCTTTATTGGCTACGGAACCCTAAAAACCGATAAACTCGATAACTCAAATTATTGTATTGTCATCGGTCCTTGATAAGTGCGCAAAGTTTCAAATCAATCCGACATTTTGAAGTGGCTGAAAATCACGTTCGAAGATTCCGTTATAATTAATCCTGACGATCCTAATTAGGATAATGAGATAATCTCATCGAATTGTTAATTTGTCATCGGCCCTCGATAAGTCTACAAAGTTTGAACGAAATCTGATCGTTGAAAATTAACATCGAAGTCAAAAAAACAACCAACAAACAAACATACAAGTGAAATTAATAAAAAAAAATATCAAATTAGTGTATTGTAACGGTCCTCGATAAATCTACAAAGTTTGAATAAAATCTGACCGTAAGTGGGTCAAAATCGCGCCCAAAGGAGTCGGTTTCAAACATATAAACAAACATACAGGTGAAGCTAATAAAAAGCGTATAAAAATTAAACACAAAGTGAAAAATGTGAAATCGAAAATAACAGTCAGGAGCAGGATTTGAACCTGCATCTCCTGGATACCGTCCAGATGCTTTACCAATTCAGCCATCCTGACAATTGCTCCTGACTGCTAATTTCGATAACACATTCATACTTAACGTCTTTGGGTGACGCCTGCACCATCTGTCGGAAGTATTTTCATACATTATACCGACCAGGTAAACTTAATTTTACAATTAAGATTTTACCTAATAATGACGCAAACCCTATAAATATTTAGATATTTTTATATATATTTTTAGCATTTGACATGCTTAGCACTATACATTAAACACAAAGTGAAAAATGTGAAATCGAAAATGTCAGGATGGCTGAATTGGTAAAGCATCTGGACGGTATCCAGGAGATGCAGGTTCAAATCCTGCTCCTGACTGTTATTTTCGATTTCACATTTTTCACTTTGTGTTTAATGTATAGTGCTAAGCATGTCAAATGCTAAAAATATATATAAAAATATCTAAAGCGTTTAAAAATTTAAAATTAGAATCTTTCCTTGTCCATCAAGTAAGCAGACAATTTAAATGTCGATCTAATAAACACTTGCTATAATAACTATAAAAAAAACATTAAAAAAAGCATTTTGACATTATAGACCTATATTTAAAAAAAGAACTAATGTTTCGTTTTGAAACACGCATGTCTGTCAAGTTACATGTTTAGCCATTACGTATTTATTCATTGCGGTTTGTAACGATTTACTCGTAGCACTTAACTCGCAACGATAGTTTTACACAACATCTTGGCATTACTAATGCTTATAGCCGCAATAAAAAACAATTTAGCTAATGTTATACGATAATTATGATTATTTGTAACTAAACATAAGCTTTACATTGTATACTCTGTGTACGATTTTTTTTTTTAATAATAATCATAGTGTGCTTAGGCGTGCGATTTCCGAAAACTAAATTTCTTTCACAATACATGCACATGTTTGAGTTGGTACTGGTGAAATAAATGTCTCCTTTTTTTTATTACTTATTGCTTTTAGTGGCAGACGAGCCACGGGCCATCTGATGGTAAATGGTAAAAGTCGCTCATGGACTCAACCATACCTCTCGGTATTATTGTCAAGCCGCTGCTCACCATTTCATTTCACAAATATGAAATGAAAAAATAAACGGCTATCTCCTGCTACAGCCAAAACGCAACGATTTGCTTCATGGCCGGTCACACGGGAGATGGTGGTATAAACCCGCTCGGGCCCGATACCAAGTGAGTACTTCCACTTGGTACCCAGCCCTACCACCAGTCATGCAATGGATGATAATTGCTTACTTCCCTTAGTCACCTCATACGACACCCATGGAAAAGAATGGGGTGGTGACACTTGTATTTTTAGTCCCTTACTCTTAGGTGGGCTGGTGGTCTTAGTGGGAATACTCACTTGCTATCGGGCCCGAATGGGTGTAAGTATACCACCATCTCCCGTGTGACCGGCCATGAAGCACATCAGTGTGTTTTGGTTGTAGCAGAAGATAGCCGTTTATTCTTTCATTTCATATCTGAGAAATGAAATAGTGCGCAGTGGCTTGACAATACTCTCGGTATAGTTGTGTCCATGAGCGACGGTTATCACTTAATAAATCATACAATTTAAAATAAGATACTCCCAGCCCAAGATCTAATGACTTAAGAAAGGCTTTAATAGGCTGTATTCGTATGTACAAGTCGCAAAGAAGTATTCATTTCAATATTACCATTTATAAATTCTCGTTACTAATATTTCAAATTAAATCTTGTGGATATTGCATTCGTCCGAACTGTTTTACCGTCACCATTCATAATTCCATTAAGAGAAAGTAATAATTTTCGCAATAATTAAGCTTAAGTATAATAAACTAGATCATGCCCGCGATAGCGTGTGTAAGTTTTTAAGACAACACCCAAACAGTTTTTTTTAGGCGGGAAAAAATGTTCCTAACCGCACACCCCGTCGTTCGGGGCAACGAACAGGGTAGTATAGGGCCTTCGTCCACTAAAGAAAGCCGCCGTGTGCCGTCTCTCCGCCTTTATTGGCGGGCCACCGGAACTATACTATATGAACTATATATATAACCCAACCCGGCGCGGCTGGACCGCCGCGTCGCATGGAGGAGGATGTCGTGGTCTAGTTTATGGACCACGACTCTATCCTCCTCCAAGGGAATCTCGGCCGCTCCGCCAGGGCGCAGGACCTCTTCCTGCAATCCATGGCGGAGCGGTCGATCGGTGTTGCCGTAGCCGCGGAGCCCTACATAATCCCCGATCGCCCCAATTGGGCGGGTAGCGGGGATGGCTCCGTGGCGGTCGTCGGGTCGGCAGCGCCGCATTCCCCGCCCTTTTCAGTCAAGGACAAGGGCACGGGATATGTGGCAGCTGAATGGGGAGGGGTCACGCTGTATGGCGTGTACTTCTCCCCCAATCGTAGTCTGGCGGCTTTCGAGGTCTTCCTGCACAGCCTGGAGACCTCGATACGGCGTATGGCACCGAGCCCTGTGCTCGTGCTGGGGGACTTCAACGCCAAATCAACGGCGTGGGGGTCCCCCAGGACGGACGCCCGAGGTGCGGCGGTCCAAGAGTGGGCGGAAGCGGCGGACCTCGTGTTGCTAAACCGAGGGTCCGCCCTAACGTGCGTGCGGCGCGGGGGCGGGTCGATAGTGGACCTTTCGTTCGCTAGCCCCGGTGTCGCCGCACGTGTAAGGAGCTGGCGAGTCCTGGAGGAGGTCGAGACCCTATCTGACCACAGATACATTCAGATAGAGGTCTCCCGGACCCTTCAGGGCGCCAGCAGGGGTCACGCGGTGGGCAGAACTCCCGCTTTTCCGCGATGGGCTGTGGGTAGGCTCGACCGGGAGCTGCTGGTGGAGGCGGCCATTTTTCAATCTTGGCTGCCTCCCCCCCTGACGGAAGACGTGGGCGCCGAGGCTGGCCGCATTCGCGGCATGCTTACGCAGATCTGCGATGCGGCCATGCCCCGCGTGCGGCGCCCGCCCCGACGGAAGGGGGTCTACTGGTGGTCCCCGGAGCTGGCGGACCTCCGTGCGACCTGTATTCGTGCCCGGAGGTCCTACACCCGCAGCCGACGTCGCCGAATCCGCGATGAAGAGCGGGAGGGCCGGCTGTATGCGGCGTACAACAGTGCGCGCGCCGCGTTTAAGCTGGCCATCTGTCGCGCCAAAGAAGCGAAAAGGCAGGAGATGCTGGAGGGTCTCGAGCGTGACCCCTGGGGACGCCCGTACCGCGCGGCGCTCAACAAGCTCCGCGCCCAGGGCCCCCCCCTTACGGAGACCCTCCAGCCGGGCTTCCTCTCTGAGGTGGTTGAGGGACTATTCCCTTCACGGGCGGTGCACACGCCCCCGGTCATGGCTCCGCCAGATGACGACCGGGAGGCCGACGACAGGGAGGTACCGCCCGTGACGACGACGGAAATGGTGGCGGCGGCAGCACGTATGCGGAGAAGCGCCGCCCGCGGGCCGGACGGGGTTCCCGCCCGAGTGCTGGCCCTGGTCCTCGACCACCTAGAGCCCCGCCTCAGGGGACTGTTCGACGCTTGCCTGGTGTCCGGACGGTTCCCTGACTGCTGGAAGGAAGGGAAGCTCGTGCTCCTGCCGAAGCCGGGACGGTCTCCGAATATAGTCGCGGCCTTCAGGCCCATCGTGTTGCTGGACGAGGCGGGCAAACTGCTCGAGCGAGTAGTCGCTGCCCGCATCGTCCGGCACCTAGGTGCGGTCGGCCCCGACCTGTCCGATGCCCAGTTCGGATTTCGGGCGGGTCGGTCTACGGTCGACGCTATCCTGCGCTTGAGGGCCGCGGCTGCGGAGGCCGTCACCTCGAGGGAAGTGCTGTTGGCGGTGTCGCTCGACATCGCCAACGCCTTCAATAGTCTGCCATTCGGCTGCATCAAGGAGGCACTCCGGTACCATGGAGTGCCCCTCTACCTAAGGCGGCTGGTGGCGGACTACCTCGACGGCCGCAGCGTCCTCTTCGTGGACCGGGAAGGGGACGTTGTAAGGAGGGCTATGTCGTGCGGCGTCCCGCAGGGTTCGGTTCTTGGGCCGCTCCTGTGGGACATCGGCTACGACTGGGTCCTCCGTGGCCGGCTCCCCCCCGGGCTGGGCGTAATTTGCTACGCAGACGATACACTCGTCACAGCCCGGGGCGGGACCCTCGAGGAGGCGGCAACGCTGGCCACCTCAGGAACCGCGGAGGTGGTCAGGCGGATCGAGGCGCTGGGGCTTAGGGTGGCCCTTGAAAAGTCGGAGGCCCTACTCTTCCATGGGCCCCGACGTGGCCCACCCGCCGGCGCCTCGATAACGGTCAACGGTGTGGGCTTTCCAATCCAGGCCCACATCAAATACCTGGGCCTGGTATTGGATGGACGGTGGCACTTTGACGAGCACTTCCGCCGTCTTGCGCCAAAGCTCGTCGGCACGGCGTCCGCCCTCGGGCGATTGATGCCAAATTTGGGCGGACCGAGTCTCGCGTGTCGACGACTCTACGCGGGGGTAGTACGGTCAATGGCACTGTACGGCGCGCCCGTGTGGGCGGAGTCCCTGGCCGCTCGCAATAGGGCCCTTCTGTGGCGTCCACAGAGGGTCGTAGCGGTCAGGGCAATACGCGGGTACCGCACGATCTCGTGCGATGCAGCCTGCGCGTTGGCCGGAACCCCCCCGTGGGATCTGGAGGCGGAAGTGCTCGCCGACGTTTATCGGCGGGCGTCGACGGCGCGGGCGGGGGGCAGCCGCCCCTCGCCAAGCGCAATCTCAGCGTGGCGGGAAGATGCCCGCCGCGCCACCGTCCTAAAGTGGAGGTCTCGGCTGGAGACGCCCCGGGCTGGTCTCTGGACCGTGGGGGCGCTCCAGCCGATCTTGGAAGAATGGGCAGGGCGGCAGCACGGGGTCCTCACCTTCCGGTTGGTGCAGGTTTTGTCGGGGCACGGTTGCTTCGGCAAATACCTGCACACGATCGCTAGGAGGGAGACGACCCCAGGCTGTCACCACTGCGACTGCGGCGAGGACTCGGCGCAGCACACGCTCGAGTCGTGCCCGGCCTGGGATGTGCAGCGCCGGGAACTCGCTGCAGTCATAGGCGTGGACCTGTCGCTGCCGGCCGTTGCGCGAGCGATGGTTGGCAGTGACAGGGCCTGGACCGCGGTCGCCGCCTTCTGCGAGGCTGTCATCTCGCGGAAGGAGGCGGCGGAGAGGGCCCGGGAGGAATCCTCCTTCGCGGACTCGATTCGCCGCCGGCGCGCGGGGCGGCGTGCGCGCGCTTACCTGCGCCTGATGCCGCCCTAGCCGAGGCTGCGGACGGTGGGGTCGGGGAGTACCCTGCCGTCCGCGGAAGCCTACCGCGAAGGTGTGACGCCCAAGTGCGCGGGGCGTCGCACAAGAGAGGGTGCCCGAAGGGGCTGCCGCCTGCGGATCGCGGAGAAACGACGCGGTTCCCGTGATCCGCCGTAGCAAGGGCGGGTGAGGGCGCACGGTGGGTTTTTAGTGGGTGAGAGCCCCACACTACCCCGTTGTCTCCCCGGGCAGCGGGGTGTGCGGTAGGACATTTTTGCCCACCTAAAATAAAAAAAAAAAAAAAAAAAAAAAGGCTAGCAACACCAGAGGCATCACTCGCCATCTCTTAAGAAAGTGATAGGAAGGATAATGAGGAGAGGATAGGGAGGATGATTGAGCCTTCTGCGCTCTCACTCACCATACGAAACACCACTGTAGGAGTAACTACCGTTGTTACACGTTGATCTTTTGTGAGAGGGTGCCGTGTGGGGCCGGCTTTAGAATTGTCCCACCCCTCTCCACCCATGGGAGTCATAAGAGCCGACTGAGGGAATATTGGGGGAGTGGGCAGCAGCACTCCCTCGAGTATTAACAACATCCACTGCGATCGCCAACCCCCCTGCCAAGCGTGGCGATTACGACACTATCCCCCATTCTTGGGGAGGCCTATAAGTCCAGCAGTGGACGTTAAAAGGCTGATGGATGGATGGACGGATGAAAGGGTGGCACTTCCCCGATCGAGGCCCATTCATGCTGAGGTAAGCAAGGCTTACCATCAGGTGGGCCGTAGCTCGTTTGACACCACAATAAATTAAAAAGAATAATAATTTATAAATAATAAATATTCACGGACATTTTTCACACAACGTCGTCTGGTCCCAAACTGAGCTTAATGCTTGTGCTCTGGGTACCAGATTACGGATATAATACATAATATATTACTTTTTTTTTGTAAATACATACATATAATAGATAGAAAACACCCAGACGCAGTACAAATATCTGTGTTCATCACACAAATATTTATCCTGAGTGGGAATCGAACCCACGATCTCGTGCACGGAAGTCGGTTACAGTACCGACTACGCCACGGGGCCCGTCAAACAACAATCAATATTATCATCAGAGCGAGTAGGTCTGAAAGAGTGTATTGGTGTAAAGATGCGAAAGGGAATGCTTCGATGGTTCGTTCATGTATTGAAGGAAGGTGGAGTCAGGAGTCTCCGATACCGGCGAGCGTGTATGAAGAGAATTATGAATGTTGAGGAAGCGAGAGATGTACGCAAGAAGTTGGCACTCTGTTCTCTCTGCTTACCCAACAAGGAAGATCGCGTGATGATAAGTAAGTAAGTAAGTACAATCAGCATTATTTTGATGCACTATTTTGTCAGCAGACGATTAAATTAATTTTCAGCTCTTTAGTATCATAAAAACAACAATAATTATCGGCGTCCAGTGTTAACAGACACAGACATGCATGCAGGAGATATTATAGTGCACATTATGTGTGCGTAAAAAAATAAGTGTACTATTATCTACTCCCTCGCTCTTATAGTCTGATGGGATGGAATTCTGACACGACCGGAGATAGATCGGGCGCAGGACCAACAGTTTTAAGTGCGAGTGGCGTGAAACACCACCAACTTCCTAACTCCGAGCTGCTATTGAGACGGAAATATCCAGGCCTACCTAGGAATCGAACCCGAGACCTCGTGATCTACAGTCACATACACTACCACACTAGACCACCGAGACAGTTAAGAGGAATATTTAAAGTAAAAACTGATCTTTTTTCGCGTATAAATTAGGTCAAATTTTAATTACCTTTAACCTTTATCCCAACGTCTTAACTGCGTCAGACGTCGGGCGTCGGTAATATCCATTCAGTAGTGTTTGCGTGATGCGCGAACGTACAAACAAAGAAACAGACAAAGATCTTAAATAATTGTTTTGTATTTACACACGCCTAATTAGCTGATATTTTGGAGCTAATATTTTGAGATATATGCAAGAATAGAGCCTCTTGGCACTCTGTACACTCTGCCTATCTCGCAAAGGAAATGGCGTGATGATAAGTTAGTTAGTTTAAGATAGACGCTGCCAGCTTTTATAATAACATTTTATACATTTAAATGTAAAACGACTGTAAGCAAATCGGTCATCTATTGAAGGAAGGTGGAGTCAGGAGTCTCCGAAACCGGCGAGCGTGTTTGAAGAGAATTATGAATGTTGAGGAAGCGAGAGATGTACGCAAGAATAGAGCTTTTTGGCACTCTGTTCCCTCTGTCTACCCCGTAAGGGAGATAGCGTGATGATAAGTAAGCAAGTAAATAAGTACTAGGTACTGTGACACTGAATGACATTCAATGTAGATATGAAACATCTTATCGAGTCCTATATTGTTGATTAAACTAACTAATTGTTTAGTCGTAGAGCTTTGCTTGTTACAGCATGAATGAGCCGGCTCAATCGGAAAAGTACCACTCTCTCATAGATCCTACCATAATACTGTTTCGTACGGTGAGTGAGAACGCCAGAGACCTAAACCCCCTCCTTATATTCCATCCTCTATTTAATATCGTTCCTTTCTAACTCCTATCACTTTTCTTAGATTTGGCGACGTGCGAGTGATGCTTCTAGTGTTGCTGGCGGCTATAGGTAGCCACTTACCATTAGGCAGACCATAGGTACGTTTGTATGCCACCTGAGTACTTAGTTTTTTTTTATTGCCTAAAGTGGCAGACGAGACACGGCCCATCTGATGGTAAATGGTAACCGTCGACATGGACTCAAATATACCGAGAGTATTGACAAGCCGCTGCTTACCATTTCATTTCACCGATATGAAATGAAAGAATAAACGGCTATCTCCTACTACAGACAAAACGTAACGATTTGTTTCATGGCCGGTCACACGGGAGATGGTGATACCAACCCGCTCGGGCCCGCTAACAAGTGAATACTCCCACTTGGTACCCAGCCCTACCACCAGTCATGCAATGGATGATAAAATTTGCTTACTTCCCTTAATCGCCTCATACGACACCCGTGGGAAAGAATGGGGTGGTGACACGTGTATTATTAGTCCGTCACCACACGCAAAAAAAGAAATGGCAATGTTGATATTATTTCCCTTGACTATGAATGCTGTAAAACTGTAAAGTACCTATTCGAAACGTCGGTATAGTACAAAATCAATTAAACACGACAGATTACCTAAAAGTAATAATATTTCACAATGTGTATTCGTGTAAATACCAGAAAATATTGTGCAAAATCTTTTCTTCTTCGTTCTTATGTTTGCTTAGTAGGCACAAGGACGCGAGTCAACTTCCATTGCGCGGCAAAATCGAACTCTTGCAATACCAGCGATAAAGAAAACGCTCATTTGAAGTTAAAAAAAATGACAGATAATTTTTTTTAAAGTATTACTCACAGGCTTTGACGGCAGGTCACAGAAATAGAACTATGGATTTGAATATTTATTTTTCACAGCGCGCGTTCGTTTAAACGAACGTCGTATTGCAAACTGGCGGGCTTATGGTTACCGGTTGCGATACGCCGACATTGCCTAACGATTGCACCGCGAGTCGTTCTGGCGCAACGTTGTTGCTGAATGCTTTATTTTCTTTAAATTATGTCTTCAGACAGTATTAAAATATGTACTTAATTTTTCGTATTGAAACTATCGTGAGATTATACTTATTAGAAATATATAACCGGAAATAACTCACGTTATGGATCGATTTTGTCGACCCGGGATTCGAGCATATTCGATCCTCATCATCAGGGCGAGCGCGCAGCGCTGTCAACCGTGGTTATATAGGTATTTCTAATACTTAATTTTTATTATAATCGTATCCGACAGAGAAGTAATCTTACCGACATATTCTGAAAAAAAACAGCTGAATTGATGATGTGTTGACCATAATATTATATTAATATTATCACACTACCCTGGTCGTTGCCCCGAATGACAGGGTGTGCGGTTAGGAACATTTTTTCTAGCCTTAACAAAAAAAAAGGTGGGTATAATCTGGATGTAGTACGCAGAGAACCAGGTGTTGTGGCGGCAAAAAATAGGAGATTATCTATACCACGACCTTTTTATTTGGGAAAAAAATTATTTAATCGCACACCCTGTCGTTCGGGGCAGCAAACAGGGTAGGGCCCTCACCCCCTATGTATATATAGATATACCCACCGTGTGCCGTCTCTCCACCTTTATTGGTAGAACACTGGAACTATGTGACATTACTTCAGTGGCGACCTTTATGCTACACGACTGCGAATGACTGATTGATACTTACTTACTTACTTATCATCACGTAATCTCCTTTGCGGAGTAGGCAGAGAGGACAGAGTGCCAAAAGGCTCTATTCTTGCATACATCTCTCGCTTCCTCAACATTCATAATTCTCTTCATACACGCTCGCCGGTTTCGGAGACTCCTGACTCCACCTTCCTACAAACTCATTGATTGAAATATTTTTTAAATATTTGGTTATGTTTATTAGTACTTGACATGCTCAGCTATTTGTGAAATTAGATAAAGAGAGAGGTTCGTAAAGACATCGAAAACAAATGTGAAGTCAAAATTGGATGTCACTGTTGGGTGACTGCGATAGCTTAGCGGCCCAGAGCACTTTCCCGGATCGAATGGGACCCAGGTTCGAATCCTGAACGCAGTAAAGCTCCCTTTTTTTATTTTCACAAATGATTTGTTCTTGAAACATCTTTACTAATATTACTAAAATTTTATTTTAAAGGTTATATCTCAGGTTTCAGATATAGTAGCGGGATAAAATGTATACCAGTTTTTAAGTCTAATCAAGAGCTATCAAACAAAAAAGTTGCATCAAAATCCATCCCGTTCTTATTGCGTGATACGCGAACAAACAAACAGACAAACAGATAAACAGACAAAAATTCTAAAAAAAATTGTTTTGTGTTTAGACACGCCTATATAGCCAATTGCAATCATTATATATTTATCAAATATCTTAAATGTACAGATACAGCTCTGTTACAGCTTTATAAAAGATTAAGGATTTATTATAAGTATAGTAAGGATGGGAAAGTGAGTTTGTTTGTGTATATATTTATAACGCTTTCATGCTGTAACAACTTAACCAATCGTCATGAAATTTTAATAAGTAAATATTGTTTGGTCTTGGTGTATTTCCTGCCGTGTGGGGCCGGCTTTAGAATTGTCCCACCCCTCTCCACCCATGGCAGTCGTAAGAGCCGACTGAGGGTATACCGGGGGAGTGGGCAGCAGCTCTCCTTGAAGTATTAACAACATCTACTGCGATCGCCAACTCGCCTGCCAAGCGTGGCAATTATGGCATTATCCCCCATTCTTGGGGAGGCCTATGTCCAGCAGTGGACGTTAAAAGGCTGATGGATGGATGGATGGTATTTCTGCTGTCCGTATGTTGACGGACTAAGAATACAAGTGTCGCCACCCCATTCTTTCCTGCTGGTGTCGTAGGATTAAGGGAAGTAATCAATTATCACCCATTGCATTACCGGTGGTAGGGCTGGGTGAGAGTACTCACTCTCACGGTACCACCGTCTCCTGTGTGACCGGTCATGAAGCACGTTCATTTCATATCTGAGAAATGAAATGAATGAATGGCTTGACTATACTCTCGGTATATTTGAGTCCTTGAGCGACGGTCGCCACTTACCATCAAGTGGGCCGTGGCTCGTCTGCCATTATTACCAATAAAAAAACATAAGTTAGGTATTTCTTATTGTTTTATTTATAAATTGACTGATCCCTACGAGGGTTTGGGCGGGAACTCTTGAGTAGTCATCGCTTTAAGAGTGCGCTTTGAGAGCGCGCTACGTCAGCACAACTCACACCGCTGAAGATCGCCGAAGTTTAACTCTTCTTGAGAAAGAGAGAGAGCTGTCTGAGAGGACAACGCCACGACCAATTCCGGGGCAAAGATTAGTGGAAAGTAGTCAGCATTCCCTTTTATTAGTTATTTATCATTCCGTGCAAATTAAATTTACATTTATTGAAGTGAAAACTTCTTTTAGCGCGGTACGCATATTTTTAGATGAGATATAATCTCTGGACACCGTTACGAGACGCAGCTATAGTGTGTGCATTGGAAATTAAATTTGACACACTTCCCGGTTTCCGATTGATCTGAAATTTTACACCCATATGTATATCGCGTGACAATGCAATATTAACATGACATGGAGCTGATCTGATGATGGAGCTAGAAGGTGGCCATAGGAACTACGTTATAAAACGACATAACAACATCGAGTTTGGGCTCGTATGATTCGTCTTGAAGAGTACTTTGATCACTTCAAAAAAGAACTTAACTTATAAAGGTATCACGAAATCTTCTTCTTTTTTGAAGACATATTTTTTACTAGCTGACCCAATCTGAAAAGATAGACATTATGCTGCCACAGACTTTTTTTTAGAACTTTTAAAGGGGAACAATTTTGTACATACATGACTTTTGCGAAACTTTAACCGTTTACGCAGCGCAGGCAGCGGAAGCTCTCAAAAGAAAAAAAAAACGATTTTGAAATACTCTTCATTGGTACTCCGCAGCTATTGGTCTAAGCGTGATAATATATAGCCTATAGACTTCCCCAATAAATTGGCTATCAAACACTGAAAGACTTTTTGAAATCTAACCAGTAGTTCCTGAGATTAGCGCGTTCAAACAAACAAACAAACAAACTTTTCAGCTTTCCATCCATCCATCAGCATTTGATCGTTCACTGCTGGACATAGGCCTCCCCCAGGGAGGGTATTGCCATAATCGCTACGCTTAGTAGGCGGGTTGGCGATCGATGTGTGAGTGGATGTTTTTAGTACACAGGGGAACGCTGCTGCCAGAAGCCAGAGGCGTCGAGATATACTAAACAAGCAAACAAACAAAGAAACTCCTACTTTTTATCCCGATAAATTGGCCTAGATTTTAAGAGAAGATTTTTTTTTTGTCCGTGTGGTGACGGACTAAGAATACAAGTGTCACCACCCCATTCTTTCTCACGGGTGTCGTATGAGGCGACTAAGGGAAGTAAGCAATTATCATCCATTGCATGACTGGTGGTAGGGCTGGGTACCAAGTGGGAGAACTCACTTGGTATCGGGCCCGAACGGGTTGGTACCACCATCTCCCGTGTCACCAGCCATGAAGCACATCGTTGCGTTTTGGCTGTAGCAGGAGATAGCCGTTTATTCTTTCATTTCATATCTGTGAAATGAAATGGTGAGCAGCGGCTTGACAATACTCTCAGTATAGTTGAGTCCATGAGCGACAGTTACCATTTACTATCAGATGAGCCATGGCTCGTCTGCAACTAAATGCAATAAAAAAAAAATAACCACCGGAGCTGTGGGACATTAGGTACTTCAGTGGTTGCATTTTCTCATCTGTCGCGGCACGGATGTTGATGCAGCTGTTCGTAATACCAACTTCTCTGGACGTCCATCTTCGACCTTCGTTAAACGAGGTCAGTTTTGTTTTAATAAGCACGTATATTTACGTCACACTATCGTTACTTAACCTTTTTAAACCTTGACTTAAATGAGACGATTCGCGTAATAACCGGTTTTGTACTCGCAAATAATCGCACAGTTCGTAACTTATTATTTTTTTATAACTTAACATGCTTGGTTACTTATGAATCTGTCAGTTCTAGGTATTATAAAGTTGTTACAGACTGCTGATCATGAGGTCTCAGGTGCGATCCACGGGTCGGGCAGTGTTAATATTGTGCTTTTTAGTAAAAAATTCTCAGTAGCAGCCCGGAGTTTGTAAACGTACCGGCAATGGGCTCGCCCCTATTTCGTGTGACTTAAACATAGTTGGCGAACCGTGGGTGCGTAATACACTTCTGCATACCCCTTCGGGGAATACAGTCGTTATGTTATTGATGTGAAACATCTAATGCGGAAGGAGGGCAAAATCAGCTGTTAGCGTGGCGACGCTTTTTTAAATTTACTTGTCCCGTTAAAATCTTGCAAGTTAAATTTGACACACTTCCCGATTTCCGATTGAGCTAAAATTTTACATGCATATGTACGAGGAGGGATCAAAAAGTAGTGAGAATGAGATAGAATATAATGACTATTGATAACTTAATAATTTATTTTTCTACATAGTCTCCGAGTCTCTCTACACACCGAGTCAAGAACAGATAAAAATAGCTAGGCGCCAGATCTGGTGATTAAGGGGGGTGATCAACCAATTCGAAGCCAGCTTGCTGAATGGCAGCCATCGCAACTGTCGACCTGTGCGCGGGTGCGTTATCGTGATGAAATAACACGCCCCTTCGAAGTTCTCTCCTTTTTTCTTTGATGGCATTCCTCAACTTGGGAACTAAAGCGGCATAATATTGGCCTGGAATAGTGGTACGCTCCAGGTAATCAATCAACAATATCCCTTCTGAGTCCCAAAATATTGAGGCCACAACCTTGCCAGCCAATGCCACGGCATGAAACTTCTTTGGGGTCGGTGATGATGGGCGTTTCCATTGCGAAGATTGCTGTTTTGTCTCGGGATCAAAATGAGGGACCCATGTTTCGTCCATTGTTACGAAATGAGACAAAAAGTTTTCAGAATCTTCTTGAAACTTATCCAACAATATCTTCGAAATGTCAAGTCGATTTTGTTTCTGACTGTCGGTTAACATTCTCGGCACCCATCTTGCGGAGACTTTTCTCATATTCAAAGATTGCTTCAATATGAATTGAATACTTCCATATGAAATGCCCGTTTCTTGAATTAAGTATCGGATAGTAAATCTTCGATCGCTCAATACAATTTTCTCGACTTTCGCAACATTTTCTTGGGTGACTGACGTCGATGGACGGCCGCAACGATGTTCGTCTTCCGTGCTCATTCGCCCTACTCAAAATTGAGAAGCCCACCTTGCAACAGTGGAATACAACAGAGCAGACTCTCCTAATGTTGCCTCCAAATCGCAATGAATCTCTTGCGTCGTTAACTTTTTTAAACAGAGGTATTTAATAACGGCTCGCACTTCGTTTTTCTCCATTTTCGAGAACACGTACCGACACGAAGCAAACAAAAATGACTACATTCAGAAAATAACAAAATAGAATCGAAGATTTTTTTTCTTTATTAACATTACAAATATGTATCTGAGCTATGCCTGCCAGTATTTATTTTTTTTCTTACCAAGGAGTATATCGTTCTCACTACTTTTTGATCCCTCCTCGTATATCACGTGAAAATAAAATATTATGATAACATGGAGCTGATATGATGATGGAGCTGGAAGGTGGACATGGGAACTCTATAATGAAACGGCGCAACCCCATCGAGTTTGGGCTCGTATGATTCGTCTTCTTTTTTTTTTGTATCTTCATTTGTTTTGGGGCATGATTCGTCTTGACGAGTACTTGGTCTCTAGATGGTATTTAGGGTCTGATGATGAAGCTGGAAGGCGGCCACAGTAACTCTGTAATGAAACAACGCAACCCTATCGAGTTTATACCCGTTTGATTCGTCTTGAGGAGTATTTTGTCAAGTTATGTTAATTTCATTTCTACAAAATAATTTCGATGTTTTCACATCTGGTAGACGTCCCACGACATCTAGTTTTTTTATGTTATGTTACAGAGCTGTGTCTTCTTAGACGCAATCTTTCGTTTTTTTGCCGAATCTGCACATAATCTGAATCGCAAACATGACATCTTTGTATTGAAATTCGTACCACGAACTTACTTGACAACCTTAACAAGATCGCTCAATTAGACATCATGGTACGAAATACAACAACACACCTATTTTGAATTGCGTCGGAATTGAATCGTTAGCTAAGGGTTCATGGTAGGCCTGCTGTAATATGCCATTTTAGTCGACAACGACGGGTACAAAGTTAGCCGCCATCGAATCATTAACAACGCCTGCGCCATCTGTCGGAAGTATTTTCCTGTTCGGTATAATGTATGAAAATACTTCCGACAGATGGCGCAGGCGTCACCCAAAAGACTTTAAGTATGAATGTGTTATTGGAATTAGTAATCAGGAGCAATAGTCACGATGGCTGCATTGGCAAAGCATCTGGACGTTATCCAGGAGATGCAGGTTCAAATCTTGCTCGTGACTGTTATTTTCGATTTCACATTTTTCACTTTGTGTTTAATATACCGAAAGTATTGTCAACCCGCTGCGCACTATTTTATTTCACAGATAATATGAAATTAAATAATTAACAACTATCTCCTGCTACAACCACAACACACCGATGTGCTTCATGACCGGTCACACGGGTGATGGTGGTACCAACCCGCTCAGGCCGGATAGCAAGTGAGCACTTGCACTTGGTACCCACCCCTACCACCTTACCTATGGGTGATAATTGCTTACTTGCATTAGTCGCCTCGTACGATACCCGTGGGAAAGAATAGGGTTGTAATATATTTATTTTGTAAAATTCGTATGCCTTTTTTCTTTACGTAGTATCCATCTATCCATCAGCCCTTCATCGTCCACTGCTAGACATAGGCCTCCCTCCCCCAAAATGGGGGTTTTACCATAATCGCCACGCTTGGTAGGCGGGTTGGCGATCGCAGTGGATGTTTTTAGTACACAGGGGAACGCTGCTTCCCGGTCCCCCGGTAATCCCTTAGTCGGCTTTTACGACTCCCATAGGTAGAGACGGGGTGGAGCTATGCTTGGTGCCGACCCCACACGGCAAGTACGTACGTAGTATAAATGAAATAAAAGAGTATAAAAAATAATATTTATTATAATACATATTTATGTACAAATATTTTCTTATTTTTTCCATATTAACGGTTATTTCGCTTCTGCCGATTTCTCTTGGTAAGTGACGACGCCTCTTTCGATCAGTTCCGGTATTTCAACAGCTAGCCATGGTCCCAACTGAAAAAAATATGTTTCACTAATTCTTTAAAGGTGGCTAATTGAATGTGGCGTATTGTATTTTTCGACGAGCCTTGTGGCGTAGTCGGACTTCCGTGCACGAGGTCGTGGGTTCGATTCCCACCCAGCACAAGTATTTGTGTGATATTTGTACTGCGTCTGGGTGTTTTCTTTTTATTATATGTATGTATTACAAAGAAAAGTAATATATGTATTATATCCGTAATCTGGTACCCATAGCACAAGCGCTAAGCTTAGTTTGGGACCAGAGCGTTGTGTAAAATGTCCGAGAATATTTATTTATTTATTCCCATCCATCCATCCATCAGCCTTTCAACGTCCACTGCTGGACATAGGTCTCCCCAAGAGAACGCCACGAGCGGTCCTGTGCTGTTTCGCTCATGTGGAGGTTAGAGCCGTAATCGTCACGCTTGGCAGGCGGGTTGGCGGTCGCAGTGGATGTTGTTAATACTTGAGGGAGTGCTGCTGCCCACTCCCTCGGTATTCCCTCAGTTGGCTCTTACGACTCCCATGGGTGGAGAAGGGATGGGACAATTCTAAAGCCGGCCACACACGGGCGATTTATTTATTTACATTTATTTATTTCGTGTTGCCTCCAATACTCGAGAGGAGCTTTTAGTAAAATCGCAACCCCTTTACTGAGGCACTTAGGTAGGTAGAGCCTTGCTTATCCTAGGCTCGATCGGGGAAGTACCACCCTCTTACAGAAGATCAACGTGTAACAACGGTAGTTACTCCTACCTTTCGTTTTTCGTATGGTGAGTGAGAGCGTCGGTCCTATGATCTCCTTAATATACCCCCTATCCACCTAGTATCCCTTTCCTTGGAGATGGCGGCGCGCGAATGTCAGCTCTGGTGTTGCTAACGTCTATAGGCTAGTAACAGTATTGTTAGTACGAAGTAGTATAAACTTTCATTACAAAATATGCTGTTTTATCATGAGATAATATCTTTTATTTTATTGCATGTAGTGGCTGACGAGCCACGGTCTGATGGTAAATGGTAACCGTCGCTCATGGACTCTAAAACACCGAGAGTATTGTCAAACCGCTGCTTACTATTTTATTTCACAGATATGAAATGAAAGAATAAACGGCTATCTCCTGCTACAGCCAAAACGCAACAATGTGCTTAATGGCCGGTCACACGGGAGATGGTGGTACCAACCCGCTCGGGCCCGATACCAAGTGAATACTCCCACTTGGTACCCAGCCCTACTACCAGTCATGCAATGGATGATAATTGCTTACGTCCCTTAGTCACCTCATACGACACCCGTGGGAAATAATTGGGTGGTGACGCATGTATTCTTAGTCCGTCACCACACGGACAATATCTAATTGACATTGGTAACTTATCCCACAGTGTGACCGCCTCTACGGTAAAGATAGTGCCGTAGAAAGTGGTTTTGTGTAGCGGGACTTCTAACCTCAGGCTTTTTCTACATTTCAAAGAGAAGTGACTGCTCAGATGGCAGAATGGTTAGGTATAAATGGTAAAGAGCCCGCATAATCAAATATGGGCCGTGTGGGGCCGGCTTTAGAATTGTCCCACCCCTCTCTACCCGCGGGAGTCGTAAGAGCCGACTGAGGGAATACCGGGGGAGTGGGCAGCAGCACTCCCTCAAGTATTAACAACATCCACTGCGATCGCCAACCCGCCTGCCAAGCGTGGCGATTACGGCATTATCCCCCATGACGGGACCGCTCGTTGTGGCGTTCTCTTGGGGAGGCCTATGTCCAACAGTGGACGTTGAAAGGCTGATGGGTGGATGGATGGATGGATGGAATCAAATATCTTGCGGCGAGTCTGTCAAGTCTGTGTGACAAGCTGAGGGCCCCATGACAGACTGTAGTCAAATATACTTTGGAATATTCAAAAGTGCGCGCCTCATTATCTTCTTTTTTCACAACAAAATTGATTACTTGATAAGTAACTAATAATGTATTAGTCTTACTAAGTAGTTTTCAATAAATCACATAGATAGCGCTAATTTCAAAAAATACCTACTAATGTGGTTCTCATGTCTTATACGCCATCTAGCGCTAATTTTAAGAAGTATTACTATATTGGTCTATAGAATTAGTTCTCACGAAATAAGTTTTAGCGCTGGTTTTAGTGTCGAGTCGAGCGTAAATATTCAAAATATTTTTGTTTATTTAATAACAATTAAACCACATCGAATCAGACCGTGAAAAGTGATAGGGCTCTATTCGTAATTATACTGAACTGCAATATATAAAATAAATATATAGATATAAATATTCGCGGACATTTTTTCACACAACGTCCTCTGGTCCCAAACTAAGCTTAATATGATAAATAGAGACATTTTAAGTTTGAAAAATCAGTCGTTCTGCTTGAAACGAGAGTAGTACCCACCTTAACGCTTCGCTTACAATAATACCAAGGTTTTTAACAGTCACTGAAAGGAACAGAAACTCCATTAATAATTATTTTTGGGAATGAGGGCCTCGGTTTAAAAAATTTTCTGGGAACCGCCAATGACAATTATAAATTGATAAGTATATTAAGGAAAGGATAATAAGAAGAGGGGATTTGGGTCTCCGGCGCTCTCACTCACCGAACGAAACGGTAGGAATACCTACGGTAGGTACGCAGATTTTTTATTCTATTCATTAATGCTCGCTGCAGAAGTAAGGCTCCAATGCCTGCTTTCGCTAGTTCTTTTAAAAAAATAAGCTAAAACAAAAAAAATACTTACACCTAAAGCCATAGCATGTGCAATACCAAATTTGGGCACATTCCTAGCCCACAAAGGTTTGAAATGGTCTGTCAAACAAATCTTGCCCCCGCGGTACATCTTTGCTGTTTTCCCGTCGAGTCCTGGCAAAGCGAGTTCTGGAGCTGTTGTTGGGTACGTTATAGGAATCTGCATTACAAATTAAAGAAGATTATAGATAACAGAACTCAGTCACAATACACAACGCAGCTCTCTTAGAATGTAAAACGAAACGTTAGAAGAACTTTCGTTTCGAGTCATTGTGATTGATCAACAGTCCGACGCGCGACTCCTGCCCCCTTAGAATGAAAAACGAAACGTTAGACAAACTTTCGCTTTTTTTCAATAAAACTTTCGCTTCATTGTGATTGGTCGCCTGAATCGCGCGTCGAAATCTCGACTAATGAAGAATCACGAGTCGGACTGTTCATAAATCACAATGGCTCGAAACGAAAGTCCGTCTGACGTTTCGTTTTTCATTCTAAGGGGGCTGCCCCAGTGCTTGTCCCAACGTTACTATGTATTTGGAAGCGAGAGTTAGGTATGCAAAAAGGAGTATGAGAGTAAAGTCAAAGGCCCTCCGATGAATCTGTGGAGTGAGGCTGACTGACCGCATTCGTAATGATGATGTAAGAGAGCGAGTATATATGAAAGAAAGTACCTATTGGTCCGTAGGACTAGTATCTATTCTGTGCTATTGGCGTAAAGATGCGAAAGGAATGCTCCAATGGTTCGGTGGTACATGTGGAAAGAATGCCGGACGAGCGACTGGTTAAGAAGATATCCAATGGGAAATTGGAAGGAACAAGGAAGTATGTACAGAGGGAGACCGAGACTCACCTACCTAGACCAAATCTGTCATGTATTGAAGGAAGGTGGAGTCGACGAAGCGAGAGATGTATGCAGGAATAGAGCCTCTTGGCACTGTTCTCTCTGCCTACCCCGCAAGGGAAATGGCTTGATGATAAGTAGTAGTATACACAACGTCTAATGGGGATGTTTACTACTATCATTTCACGGCAGATGGCGTATTATCGACATGGCTATTGAAAACTGTCATTTCCATACAATTAGTATCCTGTAACTTGGTAAATTTTAATATTCTTGTAATATGCCTCTGTGTGCTGCACTAAAATGTAATAACCCCGATGTACATTTATTTCCCAAAGATATAAAATTAAAAGAAGTGCGAAATATCGCAATTTTGTAGCAACATGGCGTCTTTCAATTCTTTAATCTTTAAGGTACTGTACATTTGCCACCAAAGGAATGTAACATAGTTCTAGTGGCCTGCCAAGAAAGGCGGAGAGACGGCACACGACGGGTTTCCTTAATAGTGAGGGCCCCACACTAGCCTGTTCGTTGCCCCGAACGACGGAGTGTCCGGTTAGGAACATTTTTTCCCGCCTTAACAAAAAAAAAAGGTACTGTACATTTAAACAATATCGCTGATCAACTGGTTTAAACACAAAAAATAGCAAACAATTCTCTGGGAAACAAAACATAGCATCACGCCTGTATCCCCAAAGGGGTAGGCGGAGATGTATTACATCCCCACAGTTCGCCAGCTATGTTTAAGACCCACGTAATACGGGGCGAGCCTATTGCCGTCTACGGGGCCACATTTACAAACTCCGGGCCGCTACTGAGCATTTTTCTTTTTACGAAAAAGCTCAATAACATTGCACAACCCGGGGATCAATCACAATAACGCTGCACCACCGAGGCAGTTAGGCAGCAAACAAAGCAACTACAATTTGACAGTGACCATCTCGTCGATAGCGCCATCTGTGCTCAGATTTGCCAGTGGATCTTCATTATGCTGGCTTTACCTTCAACTAGCCTTTGCAGATACACTGCAAGCAAAAAGATAGATTTTTAGTTATATCTCTGATTCCCAATATGTGTTTAGATAAAATGACTGCACAGATTTAGATACTGGCCTCCTGTCCAAGTTTTAGGGGTTTGATTCCCACACAGGACAACTCTTTGTGTGATCCAAAAATCGCTATTATAAGTGTGGGTGTACTTTGTGTCCGTGAAATTGTTTGTTTGTAAAGTTCAATGCGATATGAGGATAATTCCTTAGCGTCTAATTTAGTTTATAATGGGATGGGGGGCGGGGAGGGGAAGTAGGTTGGTTACCAGGAAGTTAAGAGTTACTTTCAAATACTTACATCAAATTCTAAGTCAAACTCGTACTTCAGCAAATTGTGAACGTACCAACATTTGCCGAACCATTTCGTTCCAGTTTTATCAGATTCCAAACGGAACCAATCATTATCAGCTTCCTTATTATTTTGCACATACTGTAAATTAACATTAATTACCAGGTTATTGTATCAGCAATAGAAATGAAGACTTTCGCTCGGCTGGTCATCAGATGGGTAAAGTGATACAATACTGGGTACACACAGAATAAACACGCTATGTGCTGTCTCTCCACCTCTACTGGCGGTCTGCCACTGGAAATATGTGATATTACTGCTGTAGTATTTAACTGCAGGAGGGGCTAGTAAATTTGTAGCACCTGTTGAAACTCATTTGGCAAGTTTAATGTAAACCACTGATTTTCCTACAGATTATGGAATAGGATCAAGAGTATCATGTCATAGTATATAAAAAAAATCATTAAAAAAATACAAGTTTAACTTTGGTATTTTATTTCATCATAACAAATATAGAAACTGATTACAAAAAAGACTGTAACAAAAATTCTTACAAAATAAAACATTGAAATAATACCGATGTAAAAGTGAAAGTTTTAAACTTTAAAAGAAAGAACAAATTGAAAAATATCTAACCAAAATCGAAACTCAATTTCTTAACTTAGACGAATGTAAACGAGCACGGAAGTATTTTTATTACCTTGATCAGTGCCTGATATTCCTCTTTCAACCTATTTACCCATAATTCCTTATCTCGAGGTCCTGCCTTAGTTTGAAGCAAGGGTATACTGCTTAAAGTTTTCCTAGTGCTTTCGTCAACCATTTTAATAAAATTTAAAGTAAGTATTAAGTTAATACATTAGAAAGAATATTAAATTCATAATCGAATTCACAACACAACTGACAATACGGACAGGAAACACGTACTTTGTGTACAGCTGTACTTCAAATGTCAAATGTCAAATGTCAATATAATAATGTCAGTGACATGACGTATATAGACAATCAACGTCAAAGGAAACCTGCCATATAAAAAAAAACGTCAACGTATCAATAAATATATCACATAGCGATTATACTAAATACGATAGTCCATAAAGTTACTAACGTTGTACGGGCCAGTTGCGCGCCGACAGTTGTCGCGATTGCACGCATTATAGATTACTACAAAACTCAAGCGCGCACCGCGTGTGCGGCGTCCCCGGCAATGGTGGACGAGATTGAGATTGATGAGAGAGGTTTTATTACATCGCGCTCGATGTCTGCAGCGATGGTGGAGGAAATTGAGATAGAGGAGCCAAGATTTATAAAGACACCAGAAAACATAATGTCAGACAGTTCTGTGGCGAGACCGAAGAGGACGATTAATTGTGACAGTGAAGTTGACGGGGACGAGGATTTCGCTCCCGTAACTCGTAGGTCAAAACGAGGGCGGTACAAAAATGGCGTAAGCAGAGGTGACAGGAATGCAATTAGTGAACAAGGTACCTCTCGTTCGCCTAGTAGCGATGTATATGAAGCATATGTTACATCGACGGATCCATTGCCAAAACAAATGGCTTTAGCGAAATTTCTGAGAGAAATCAATGTAACAGGAAGTATTAAGTATTAAGTAAGTATTTATTTATTCAATAACAATTTACATTGTGTCTGAAAATATTTGAAAATTAAAGTGAAAAAGTTAAATTAAAAATAGATATCATTATATATATATAAAAAAAAAACAGATATATATATATAGGTAATAACAATATAATCACAGTTCCGTAATAGAATAATAGCACCCTTTCAACAGGAAAGCCTTCAGAGCAGATTTAAAATCACGTTTGTATAAACTTAGCTTTAGTTCTACGGGTAATTTATTAAATATCAAAATGGATCTATAATATGTGCTGTGTTGCACTATGTTTAGACGAGGCACACTACCACTCTTAAAGTCCTTCCTACGAGTATTCTCTCTAAGTATCCGCTCATCCTCTGATTCATACTTAGTTATATTTTTTGCTAAAAGAGTTAATAGCACCATGATATACAAACTGGGCACTGTTAAGATTTTAAGATCACGAAAATAAGGTTTACAGGATACTTCCTGTTTAATCCGAACCATAGTTCGAATGGCTCGTTTCTGCAAAATAAACGCTTTATTAATATTATAATCATAGCTGCCGCCCCAAAATAGTATACTGTATCTCAGTTTTGATAATACTAGTGCATAATAAACTTTTTTTAAATGCTGCAAATCAATGTCATCTCGAAGACTACGAAGAACATAACATGCAGAGCTAATGGTAGCTTCAATGTTAGCGAGTTCTTGTTTCCAATTAAGAAATTCATCGACATAAACACCAAGAAACTTAGCTACTTTGACAGTGGCAGCCTTATCTTGGCCTATAGCGCAACTAATTATATCCTTATTTTTGGCGGTCGATCGGAACAACAAGATATTAGTTTTATTAGCATTCATTTTAAGACTATTAATTGCAAACCAGTCAGCAAAAATATGTAAAGCATTATTAATTAAATTATTTAGATCATTTGTATTATTAGCTGATATGACTGCGTTAGTATCATCAGCGAACATTACTAGTTTTATTTCACCTGACGATATAGCAGTAACATAACTGATGAGATCGTTTACGAAAGTGATGAACAAAATTGGACCCAGTATTGAGCCCTGCGGGACACCAGCCCTTATTTGTAATGTTCTGGACCTAGTTGGATGTAGGTATTTAATATATTTAGTATTATCACCATGGTTGGTCCCTGGTGGCATTTCCACAAACATTTTTCTATTTTGTAGATAGGATTTCAAAAGTTGAATAGCTTTTCCTCTTATACCATAATAGTCCAGCTTTATTAGTAGTAACTCATGGTTTATAGTATCGAAAGCTGAGCTTAAGTCCATAAATAGACCAGCCACTTTCTTCATATTATTCATGCGATATACTATTTCCTTCAGCAGCGTGTCAATTGCGTCTTGAGTTCCTACGTTTGTTCGGTAACCAAATTGTCTAGGGCTTAACACTTCATTTATGTTTAAATGTCTAATTAATCTAGACTTAATTAATTTTTCGAAAATCTTTCCTAGCGTCGGTAAAATTGAGATAGGCCTATACATGTTAGGATCAGTTTTAGAACCTTTTTTATGTATAGGTATGACCTTTGCAATCTTGAATTGATCCGGAAATACACCTTGACTGAAGCATCTATTATAGAAAAAGCTAAGTGGTTTGGCTAGCATATCGATATTATCTTTAATTATAGTAACAGGTATTTCATCATATCCACAAGAATATTTATTTTCCATTTTAGAAACCTCTTTTAATATTTCTCTAGGAGTGACAGGATCCCACTCAATGTCTTTTATTACTTTCTTGGAATACCTATACAAAATATCTATAGCCTTTTGGGAATAAACCAGTACCTTGTCAAAATTTAAACTAAACTGCTCCGCAAATATATTTACCACATCTGCTTGATTAGCAATTACTTTATTACCCGAATTAATAGTTAAGTACTCATTTCTACGTTCCAACTTATTCCACACATTTTTTGATCTAAACAAATGCTTCTCTATTGATATTTTTTTAGCTTTTCTAACTAATGTTCTATAGATAGAAATATATTTCTTTTTATATTTAATTATAGTAGGGTCGACTTTATTACATTTGCCTATACACATGGAATATTAAGGATTAAATATAAAAATAATTATAAAGTGATAATAACTTTTGAAAGTAAGAAGAATGCTGAATATTTGATAAAGAATGAAAAGTTTAAGGAAAAGGGATTTAAATGCCAAGGTATAGATGAAATGAACACAAGTTACGGAATAGTAAGGAAAGTGGACTTGGAGATCGAAGAGGATGAGTTAAAAAAACATTTGAATGTAACCACTGCGAAATCACCTCGATAATACGTCTCAAACGGCAAACTGTTGAAGGCAATTGGGTAGATAGCGAAACAGTTCGCTTATGCTTCAAAAGTACTACTACACCTCTGTATGTCGAAGCATACGGTTGCAGATTTGTAGTGGAACCATACATTTTCCCTGTTTCGCAATGCTCTGGCTGTTGGAGATTTGGGTACAGAGTGAAGTTCTGCCCGCTTAGGAAGATTTTTTGTCCAAAATGTGGATCTAATCACGCAAATTGTGATACAAAGCAGTTTAAATGTGTCAACTGTAAAGGCGCTCACATGTCGCTAGTAAAATCTAAATGGCCCATCTTCCAGAAGGAGAAAGATATAAGAATAATAATTCGAGATGGGAACTGTTCATACAAGAAAGCTTGTGAGATATATGAAGAAAAGTCAAAACCCGTAGCCCCCCAGCAAGATTACTACGTCATCGATCTGGAATCGATGGAGGTGACTGAACAATCTACAGAACAATTTCAGGCAGGACGATACAGAGAAGCTTTGTTATCGAAACAAGTATCACAAAGAGAAGAACAAATGAATAGTAGCGAAGAAAAGGTTTCTGAAGAAGAATATTCTGCAAAAGATTCTATGATAATGAAAAAGAAACAAAAAAAGAAGAAAGGTAGGAAAAAATATGAGGCAAAGAGTCAAGAAGAGATAGAAACAGAGAGTATAAGAATAGTAGCAGAAATGGAAACTGGAGAAAAATCTAAGAAAGAAAAATTTTGTTTTGTGAGGCTAAAAAATCAGAGAAATATTTAGTTCCGAAAAATCACTAGAGAAAAAAATTTGTAACTTATTGTCTGGATTATTTGAAGAGTGCTATACATATATAACCGAGTTTTTCAAGTTAGGGGATTACTTTAATAAAATCCTATCTATTTTTCAAAATGGGTAGCAGTTGTGTAGATTAACGCTTTATTAATGTAATCCAGTGGAATGCTCGGAGCATCAAACCAAAACAGACAGAGTTTGAGTGTTTACTATTTCAGCATAAAGTACATATAGCTATTATTAGTGAGACTTGGATGAACGAGGACATTAACATAAACATAAGAGACTATTATTGGTATAGAAAAGATCGTTACGACTCGTACGGTGGAGTAGGTATACTTGTTCACAGATCTATTAGACTACAGGTATGCCCATTTAATTTAACTAACTCAGGAATTGAGGTCATAGCAGTAAAAACTTTTAATTGTAAGTTTATTTCGAATATTGTATGTGTATGTTGCCCATCATCAGTTCGCACCTCGCAGTCAGATTGGAATGAACTTTTTTCTAAATTTCGGAATAAAACATTAATTGCGGGCGACTTTAACGGGCACCATAGCAATTGGTCGCTTAAAAATGACACTAGAGGGTTACAAATTTTTGATGCTTCTTTAGAACATGGTTACATTACAATGAATGATGGTAGTACTACAAGGGCTGAATACGTAAATAATTCACTGCAACAATCATCTCCAGATATAAGCTTTGCATCATCAGATATTGTAATCCATTTTAATTGGTCTGTTCTCAACGAAAATCTAGGCAGCGATCATTTTTTACTTAAAATATGCACTAACTTTCATGATATACCACGCTATATTAAAAGAAGGAATTATAAACACGCAAATTGGACCTTATACTCTAATCTTATAAAAGAGTCGATTAGACGGAATTACCCCCCTACTACTCATCAGATACAGGCCAGGTATGATACATTTGTAGGTATAATTAATCAAGCGGCTGATAACAGTATTCCGTGGTGGAAAATAAACTCTGATCCTCAACGCAAGTTTGTACCTAAACCGTTCTGGTCTGCAGAATTATCTAGACTTGTGGCTCAACGTCGTCTCGCATTAGGCTGCTTTCGTCGTAACCCCACTCCAGATAATTTAACCGCGTTGGAAAATAGGAATAAATTAGTAAAAACCGAATTATCAAGGGCTAAATCAAATAATTGGCGAGAGTTTTATAATTCTACAAGCGAATCTACGTCCTTATCGGACATGTGGAGTAGGATGCGCTGGATAAAAGGATATAGAACCAAAAACCGGTTTGAAGCACCCACTTATAAAAAACAAGAATTATTACGTAACCTCGCTCCCGATTTTGTTAGAATGCGTAAACCCAATTTCGTATCACATAATTATCTATTGGAACAATATTTCACTCTACAGGAATTGGAGGTATGTTTAAAAAAGAAAGACTGCGCCCGGCGAATATAATATTACTTATTCTATGATTTTTAATTTACTCACATTCGGAAAAAATATTTTAATTGATTTGTATAATGACATTTTTGTATCGGGAACTATACCAAATCAATGGAGGGAAATTAAAGTAGTTCCTATTCCTAAAGTAGGCTCTGAACCTTTAAACATGAAGCTGCGACCCATATCATTAATATCGTGTTTATGTAAAATTTTTCATTTAATGTTAACAAAAAGATTAGAATGGTTTATCGAAAAGAATAAAATTTTATCGGCATACACAACAGGATTTAGAAAAGCTCAGTCTTGCTTGGACTCAGTTACTCGATTAGTGTAAACTATTCAAGAAGGTTTTAGTAAAAACATACCAACACTTGCATGTTACCTTGATCTTGAAAACGCCTATAATAACGTTTTAGTGGACAAGCTTTCGGAGACGTTAGATCGCTTGAATGTGGGATCTACCATAATTATTTTTTTAAAAATTATAGACGATATTGATGATACGGGTGATTCCAGCACGGTGAGGTGGACCTCCAAGGGCTTGGCCCAAGGTGACCCCATATCCCCTTTATTATTTAATATTGCAACTTTTGAAATCTGTAAGAGTGTAACCTCAGAAATTGCACAATATGCGGATGATTTTATGATCTTTACAAGTGATGAGAATGTAGAAAATCGCGTTTTAAATATACAAAATTCATTAAATATTGTGTCTAAAATTTTAATTGAAATCGGTTTAGAAATCTCAGCCGCTAAATCCAAATTTTGCTTATACAGTAGGGGGCGTAGGAAAAATCAAATAAACCTGAACATAAATAATGTACCGTTATCTTGCGAAACAAACATTAGATATCTGGGCATTTGGCTAGATCAATCACTACGCTGGGGAAGACATATTAATGAGATATTTGAGAAAACAAAAAAGTTTTTAAATATTTTAAAAGTTTTAACCGGCTCTGGATGGGGAGTCCACCCTTTTTTTTTTTTTTTTTTTTTTTTTTTTTTTTTTTTTTTTTTTTTTTTTTTTTTTTTGTTATGGCGGGAAAAAATGTTCCTAACCGCACACCCTATCGTTCGGGGCAACGACCAGGGTAGTGTGGGGCCTGCACCCACTAAAGAAACCCGCCGTGTGCCGTCTCTCCGCCTTTATTGGCGGGCCACTGGAACCATGTTACATTCCTTCGGTGGTCCGCCGTGGGGAGTCCACCCTAAACATTTAAAGAGGCTTTACATTAATTTAATTAGAAGCCGTATTGATTTTGGTAGTTACTTATATGACAATAGCGTTAAAATTCATACATACAAAGTAGATAAAATACAAAATCAAGCTCTTAGAATCATAGGTGGTTTCATAAAAACAACACCGATTCACGTAATGAAAAGCGAACTGTGCATTCCTCTACTAGCGGTAAGAAGACAATATTTGGCTTTTAAATTCTGTCTGAAAGCGAAATCATGGATAAACGGCATGACACTAAATACCCTGAAATCACTCAGCGCTTGTCGGGTAAGTTTTTATTGGAGGAATAAAAAGAAACCTTTATTAATGAATACCTTTAATATAGTAGATAAAGAAAAAATCACATCGTCAAACCCGCTTCAAATGTTTTTATTAGAAATTTGGCCATCAAAATTTAATTTAAAATACATAATTAGAGATAGTTTAGACTGCTTTAAAAGGGCAAAAAAAAGACTATAACCAATATTTATTAAAAAAATAAATATTAGTTGAATTGGATGCAAAATACAAAAATTGGTTTAAAATTTACACTGACGGTTCAAAGAGTGCTGTCGCATCTAGCGCTGCCTTTTATGATCCCTTGTCTAAACACGGAGAATGTTATAGAAACGTGTCTGATGTATCTATAATGTCGATGGAACTATTCAGCATATCGGAAGCATTGACATATATTAAATATCGTGTAGGTACTCAACTATCTACTGTAATATACAGCGATAGTAAGAGCGCCTTACAGCACATAAAAAGTTGTATTTTAGGTAATCGAGGGACTAAGCTTGCCTATGATATACTCTGTAAAATAAAAGATTGCAACTTGAACAATGTTGAAGTAATCCTACAATGGATCCCGTCTCATATAGGGCTATCGGGGAACGAAGAGGCAGACCGATTAGCTAGGTCAGGTGTTTTAGATGGAACCGAAGTTTATATAATACATTTTTACTCAGAGCTTTTGCCCAAATATAGGAGAATATGCTATGATTTTTGGCGAGAATATTTCGATGAGCGTTCAAAAAATAAAGGTATATGGTATAAAATTATCCAGAGTCAACCTCTTGATTCCCCATGGTTCATGGGAGATATGAGTCGGAAACACATTGTTACTGCACACAGACTTCGTTCCGGACACATGCCACTCCGAAAATTCGCCTATATGATGGGTAAAGTATCATCACCTCTCTGCGAAGTGTGCGACAAACCAGAGGATGCGTACCATGTGCTGATGGAATGTGTCCGGAACCAGACTGAGCGGCAGCTTGTTATACGGAAACTAAATATAAATATTATGAATATTGGGGTTCTCCACCACACCTTGTCACAGCCTTTTTTTTTTTTTTTTTGTTATGGCGGGAAAAAATGTTCCTAACGTGCGGTTCCTAACTATTGGGGTATATGGGGACACCAGAGAAGGAAAAGTGTTTATATGGAGAAATCTTTTATTATAGGAATGCTACATGCTCTCAATACTACAAGCTTATTTCGCCATCTTAGTAAAGTTAACTCAGTACAGTAGAAAATGTTACGACGAGTATAGACTACAGACTGCCATAGACAAACTAGGCATTTTTAAGCGATGTGCACATTGCACTCTTACACCCTTCCTCAATGTGTACATCACTCAATCAAAAACTACAATAGTATATAGGTAATACTATAACTACATAAGTAACACAAAGCCAAAACTCCAATGAAAATTGTGAACAAAACACTATAACATTCACTCTACATAAAAACTGAAAACAAAGCTGCTCCCTTTTTAACTTTCAAAACTAATAGTTACAAAAGAAACATTTAAGAAAATAACATTTCTCTTAACTTCACAAAAACAACTCTGCCTAGACTCTTAGTACACATATCAGCAAGCTGATCTCCTGATGGTACATACTTCAAACATACAATTTTATATTCAACCTGCTGTCTTACAAAATGATCCTTAATATCTATATGTTTCAGGCGCTTGTGATACTCTGGGTTCTTGGCAACATGAATTGCAGATTGATTATCAATGTTAATAATAAAACTTTTACAGTCAACTCTTATTTCTTTTAATAAATTCCTTATCCAACAACCCTCTGCTATTCCCTTTGCCAATGCTATATACTCCGATTCTGTACTTGATAAAGATACACACTGTTGTTTGTTTGAGGACCAAGACACTGTATTACCAAAAACTTTCATGACATACCCCGATGTAGATTTCCTATCACCTTGATCCCCTGCCCAATCAGCGTCTGTATACCCTTCTAACTGCACATTTATACCATTTCTATAAACTAATTTTAATCCTACTGTTCCCTTAATATACCTTAAAACTCTCTTTAATGCTTTCCATAAACTCTCATTACCACAACTTTGGAAACGAGTTAAGTAGCTCAATGCATAACATAAATCAGGACGTGTTCCTAACATTGCATACATGAGACTTCCTATTAACTGTCTGCATCTTTTAATTAATTCTTTATTTAAAGATTCTTCTTTATGTAACACTAAGCCTTGTTCTATAAGTGTTGACACAGATTTACATTCTTCCATCTTATATTTCTTTAACAAATCTTTTAAATACTGCTCTTGGTTTAATTCAATGACATCTTTCTTCCTAGTAATATTTATTCCCAGATATTTTATATTATCACCCCCTAAATCTTTCATTTCAAATCTTCTTTGTAAGGCTTCTTTTAATTTATTTATCTTTTGCTTGTCTTCACAAATTAAGATCAAATCATCAACGTATAATAGAACATAAAACTTCTTATCCTTTTTATAATATAGACAGTAGTCACATTTACTTCTTTCAAACCCTTCCTTAATCATAAATTGATTAAACTTCTCATTCCAATATCGTGGAGATTTCTTCAGACCATATAGAGAGCGCTGTAATTTTAAGACTTTACCATCTTCTTTCATTCCTTTTGGCTTTTCCATAAACACCTCCTCCTCTATGTTCCCATATAGGAATGCACTCTTGACATCCATCTGTTGAATATCCAAGTTGTATTTACTGGCTATTGCTAATAATATACGCAGTGTAGGTAGTTTAGCCACTGGGGAATAGATCTCTGAATGATCAAATTTATCTTCTTGCTTAAAGCCTCTTGCAACTAGTCTGGCTTTATAAATATTTTTATTACCTTCTTTCTTAATCTTGAAAACCCACTTGCTGTCTATTAACTTCTTCCCGACTGGTAAACTAACCTCTTTCCATGTTTCATTTTTACATAATGCTTCTAGCTCTGCTTGTATTGCTTTTAGCCATTCTTCTTTACATTTTCCATTCATTGCCTCTTCATAAGTCAACTGTTCTTCTTCTCCTTGCGCTATCATTGCTAAATCATAATCTTTAGTCCACGCCGGCTTTTTCACTTGTCTCTTACATCTAGAATTCTTCTTTTCTTTATCTTCAAGAATATCTTCTTCTGCATCTAAAAATTCTTCATCTAAATACTCTTCCATCATGTCTATTTCACTTGATACAATATCTTCTGCAATGCTTCTTGTCTCGTCCTCTTCTTTTTCTTCTCTAACATTTTCTATCAATTCTTCATTCTCTATTTCATCCTCGTTCTCTATTATTGCATTGCCTGAGTTATTCTTCTTTACTTCTACTTTCTTCTTAACAAATACAATATCCCTATGAGTTTGTACTCTTCTTGTGTCTGGATACCATACTCTGTACCCTTTGGTATGTAAACCATATCTCACAAAAAATCCTAATTTTCCCTTTGGGTCCCACTTCAATCTGTGTTGTTTTGGTACATGTGTACATACAGTAGCACCAAAATCTCTTAACAGTGTAACATCAAAACTCTTGTTATACAACAACTCATATGGGGTTTTGTCTCTAACTTTACTTTTACCTGTACGATTTATTGTAAATACCGCTGTAAACACAGCTTCAGCCCAAAGTTCCTTTCCTAGACCTGACTGAATAATTAATGTTCTTGCAGATTCTACAATTGCACGCATTTCTCGTTCTATTTTGCCATTTTGCTCAGGTGTGTAACTTACTGTTAACTCATGTATTATGCCTCTCCTTTTAAATAAATTCTCTACTGCTCTATTAACAAACTTTGTGCCATTATCTGAACGAAAACGCTTTATTTTACATGTAAAGTCATTTTCAAACATCTCTAGAAATTCTTCAATTTTCTCTTTAGTTTCATACTTACTATTTATAAAATAAACAAACCTAAAACTGCTATAATCATCTTTAAACAGAAGGAAATATGAGGAACCACCCACAGATACTACCTCCATCGGTCCGCACAAATCCATATGTATAAGTTCACCTGGTTTAACTGACCTACTATTACTCTGACTAAACGGTAACCTATGCTGTTTTCCTTGGATACATGGTAAGCACTGATCAATCTGCCCTTCATATTTAATACCTCTTAAATCTAAAAACTCTTTTACATACTTATAATGCTGGTGTGCAAACTTAATATGCCAATCTGTTAAAGTTATCAAAGCTACATTATTTAATTTAAATCTCATTATATACATGTTGTCAAACTTGTCAGCTATGGCTGTTACTGAATTATTTTTATACAACTTACATCCATTAGAATCTGATACCATTGTGTGACCTTTATTAACAGCTGATGCTAAAGAGAATAAGTTTACTTTAAGGTTAGGTACATACAGAACATTCTCCAACATACGGGAAACATAACTAGAACCATCAAAGGCCCACACAATAACCTTTCCTGTTCCTAAAACCTCTAGCTTAGTACTATCTCCTATTGTCACAAATCTCTTAGCATTTAACTCACATAACTCTGTAAAATACTCTTTAATAAAACACATGTGGTCACTAGCACCGGAATCTAAAAAGAAACATTTTGAATCAAAAGAATAATTACACTCCATTTCCCTAGTAGAATGGCATACAAAAGATTCATATTTTGAACTCTTACTTCTCTCTTTAGGCTTATTCTTAGCACTTAAATTATTTTTCTCATTACACTTACTCTTTTCATATGACTTACTCTTTAGCAATAAACAATCTTTAATTAAATGACCTCTTTTCTGACAATTAAAACACTTTCTATACCTACATTCACTTATCTTATGACCTACTTTACCACACTCATAGCATTTAATAGGATGCCGCATACCCACCACTAACGCTGAGTCTTGAGGTGCTGTGCTGGCTGTACTTCCACTACGCTCCTCTTCGACCAACAACCGCCCGGTCAGCGCCTGCAAGCTCTGCTTCTCTTCTGACATGCTCTCCCATGCAGATATAAAATGCTTGTATTTCTCTGGTAGGGACATCAGTATCTTTGTTATGGCCATCTTCTCCGAAACTTTCTCACCTGCTGCTTGAAGCTGGGTCATGCACTCCTCCACGTTCGCCATGAATACAGCGACTGGTTCTTCGAAGGCCAAGTTGAAAAACTTCTGTTGAAGTAGATGAACACCCACCTTTGAAGATGGTTCATATATGGTTACCAACTTCTTCCACATATCTGCACTACTGGTACAAGAAATCAAATATCTCATAACTGTCTCTTCCACCCTGGTGACAATCACCTCCTGGGCTTTTATCTCTCTGTCATCCCATGATTCTTGTGTTTTACTCTCTTCTTTAGGCCTCACCTCTTTGCCCAAAACAATCTCTAGTAGTTTCTTCGAACGAAGAACAATCTGCGTTTGAAAACGCCACGCCTGCCAGTTGCGACCATTTAAAAGAATCGTCGACTTATTTAACTCTGAACTCGACATATTGCATGCTGCTTAATCAACACACCTCGCAAGTATGAAGTAAGACGTAAACGCCGCTCTCGCGACCAAATTTCCTCGAACCACGTTGCCACGCAGGACTCCAACCTTTGCTGCACCGCGAGTTACTCGAATCCACTTTGTCTTTCTACTCGCCTCTACTTTCCTTGTCTGGGCCCATAACCTATTGGGGTATATGGGGACACCAGAGAAGGAAAAGTGTTTATATGGAGAAATCTTTTATTATAGGAATGCTACATGCTCTCAATACTACAAGCTTATTTCGCCATCTTAGTAAAGTTAACTCAGTACAGTAGAAAATGTTACGACGAGTATAGACTACAGACTGCCATAGACAAACTAGGCATTTTTAAGCGATGTGCACATTGCACTCTTACACTAACCCTATCGTTCGGGGCAACGACCAGGGTAACCTTGTCACAGCCTACGAGTAGAGAAGCTAAGTTATTGTATAACCTTGTTAACTTTCAATAGTTGTGTTTGTGTTTGGCTAAAAAGTTATATTTTGCACTAGTTAATAAGCTAACTGTAGTCAACTGACATAAACATTATGTTTAAAAGTTGTAAAATAAGAAATAAAAAAAAAAACTATACGGGCAACAGCCGCGGAGATCAGGGTTAGAGATTCCTTGTAGTGCGAATGTGGTTTGTTTGAAGGAAGCTTAGAACATAGGTGACTTCTTTAGCTGCCTAATACCCTCCCTATACAATCTTTTTGCCTTCAGATTTAAAGTCACTTCTTTCCCATGTATTTTTCCCGTTTATTTTGTAATTTTATTATAAATAATAATATAAAAATGTGTAAATTATTTATCTAACCTATACATTAACATAATTATAGTTTTTTTTTAATTTTTATTCTTGCTTACGTATTATTTATCATCACGCCATTTCCCTTGCGGGGTAGGCAGGGAGATCAGAGTGCTAAGAGGAGATTCTTGCATACATCTGTCGCTTCCTCAACATTCATAAATCTCTTCATACACGCTCGCCGGCTTCGGAGACTCCTGATTTCACCTTCCTTCAATACATGACCAATTATTTTTATTCTCTTATATATGTATAAGTATATATAATATGTATAAGTGTATATATAAGTAACTCAACAGATTTCAGACTTATCTCTAAACATGGACGAATATTTTTATATGTCCATGTCTCTAAATTTACTTATTATTCACAAAGCTTTCCATTTAGTATAACACAAAATATCTACTGAGAGAAAAGAAGGACCACATTAGCAAGATTATAAAAAAATAAGAAGTGTGACTGTAAGGTCGCAGTTACTAGGACATTTAAAAAAAATGGACTTGACAATAAAGTGACAACTAACAACTGTCAATATCAATATTTTGTGATTGCGGTTGTGTTTGCTTTGGAGGAAATTGTTATTTAATTTCGAATTATTGGGTAAATATATTAAAATTTGTTTTTCTGTGTATTATTTAATATTTGACTAGTTGTTTGTTTAAATATTTATTGCTGTTAATGTAAGTACTATAATCTTTTTAAAATAATGATTTGCATTTGCTTATGTACGTATTTTTACCTTATTTTTTATTCATATAATTGAAGCAAATAATATATAAGCTTCATATGATATAAGAGTTATTTATAATTAGATTCAGTAACTATTATTGAAGATACATTACCACGTTTATGTTCTTTTACAGCCGTAATAATGGGTTCAGAACAATCCTCTGTGCCTCCTAAGAAACAGGCACAAAGAGCGCCCCCAGTGAGGCGTGGTCACACCATAGCGGTTTCAAGCATTCCGGGTAAAACTCCTAAATATTATATAAAGAAAATGGTACAGATAGTCTAAACAAAACATCCCTAAAATGTGCTTACAAATATACTTTAATTGTTAACCATTAACTGGATTATTTTAATTTAATTTTAGCGTGATAAATTTAATACAATAAGAAATTTGTATTTATGTAAGTATTTATGGTGAATAAGAATGCTGGAGACACAAACCCCCTGCCTAATAATAAAAAAGGAGACAATCGGAATCAAAGCTATTCAATCTTTTGAAAAAAAAAAAACATATGTCAATAAACATACTGATGATAAAAATATTGATATACATTTCATTTTGTCCCACTACTATATCAGGAACCTGAGATATAACCTAAAAAGTAGCTTTTGGCTGCGGCGGAGCCGCGGGCAAAGGTTATATTATATTAGCCTTGTCTAATTTCAGCTGGCATAAGTGATTTATATAAATTAAGAACAACGTGGGTCCAAGCACACTTCCCTGGAGCACTCTAAATTTTATTGGTCCATTATTACTGATGAATACACCAATTTTTACTTTCTGAGCTCATAGTTGACAGATTTCTATTTTGAAATATTAATTATTGATTTAACTTTACATCCATCCATCAGCCTTTCAACGTCCACTGCTGGACATAAGCCTCCCATAGAGAACGCCATGAGCGGTCTCGTCGTGGGGGATAATGCCGTAATTGCAGGCGGGTTGGCCATCGCAGTTGATGTTGTTAATACTCGAGAGAGTGCTGCTGCCCACTACTCAGGTATTCCCTCAGTCGGCTCTTACGACTCCCGTGGGTAGAGAGGGGTGGGGCAATACTAAAGCCGGCCCCCACACGGCCAACTAACTTTACATATACCAACTCTTTTAAAGGTTTTTTGATTGCCTCTCATTTATTCACTCTTATTGTTTAACCTATTTTTTTTTTATTGCATGTAGTAGCAGACGAGCCACGGTCCATCTGATGGTAAATGGTAACCGTCGCCCATTGACTCGACTATACCAAGAGTATGTCAAGCCGCTGCTCACCAAATCATTTCACAGATATGAAATATAAAATATAAACGGCTATCTCCTGCTACAGCCAAAACGCAACGATGTGCTTCATTGCCGGTCACACGGGAGATCGTGGTACCAACCCGCACGGGCCGGATACCAAGTGAGTACTCCCACTTGGTACCCAGCCCTACCACCAGTCATGCAATGGATGATAATTGCTTACTTCCCTTAGTCGCCTCATACGACACCCGTGGGAAAGAATGGGGTGGTGACACTTGTATTCTTAATCCGTCACCACACGGCAAAAATATAGTAATTATACGATTATACCTTCGAGTATTAACAACATCCTCTGCGATCGCCAACCCGCCTGCCAAGCGTGGCGAATACGGCACTATCCCCCATTCTCGGGGAGGCCTATGTCCAGCAGTGGACTTTAAAATGCTGATGGACATTATAGTATTGATAAAATGTCAATAACGACAATATTTTTAACTTTGTTGGGCTGTTGATAAATTTTATTAGTCAATTCATGAGTTACTGTTAACCTATCATCTATATATTTTTACATGACTTCAAGCCTCAATAGATGGTTGGTAATAGATATTTTTTATCCAGATTCATCAAGACAATCAGATCCAACGGCCAGCGGTAATAATTCTCCGGGTACAAGCATATGTTCTGATTCGGAGCTTCCATACATATCTTACACAGTTGATCGTCCAATTGGAGGTATATATGATTTTATAATTTAAGCATGAGACTGCCCTTTTATATCACATTGTTTTAACATAACCTCACATTAGGGATAGTCCATTAATCACGTGATACTTTTTAGCATTTTTTGACACCCCCCTCCCCCTTGGTCCCCTCCCGCTTTTCGCTTGCTTAGAATTCGCTTGCTTAGAAATCGCGCGTAGAAATCGAATAATAAATACACGAGATATCTCACCACCCCCTCCCTCCTTGTCGAACCCGACCCCTCCTTTCGAACTTCACGTGATTAATGGACTAACCTTTAGGGAATAATCACTATATTGAATGGACCTTTACAAACATACAAATAATGGAAATTAAGTTTAGTCTGACTTGTGGATCACATGAATTTTAAAAACCCTAGGAAGATTTTTTGATCTGTAACGAACACTTGACATGCTCAGCTACTTTAAAGATCAAATTATTTGTGAATGTGGAAAAAGAGAACTTCTGCGAGCGATTCGAACCTGCGTCCCTTTCGATGCGGGGAAGTGCTCTAGACCGCTAAGCCATCGCACTGATCAACGGCCACTTCCAATCTCAACATCACATTTTTCTTTTATTGAAATTTCTTACTTCCCTTATTCGCCTCGTACGACCCCCGTGGGAAAGAATGGGGTGGTGACACCTGTATTCTTAGTCCGCCACCACTGTTCTGAGTGAAGTTAACTGCCACAGAAATAATAAAGTGTTTTGTCTTTCTAGGCCATAATTATCATCATATTGTCTTCTGTTTTATTTTCACAATACAATCGAATTCTGATTTGCAGCCCAGGAATCTAAATATTTGTGTTTACAGATTCACCAAAGGCGTCGGCCAGGAACCAACGGTCAACAGACAGCAAAAAGTCTTTACTGCAACGGAGGCAACTCAGTCTTCAAGCTAGAAAGACGAAGCGAGCCCGGGATATTGTAGTTGTGAAGCCAGCTACCGATGAGCAACTGGATGAGGACATTCAAAGATTGCAGGTATTTAATATTTATGTAGCTGTTGACCGTTTAATAGAGTTTAAGTTAAGTGCATCTTTGCTTATTTTTTGCAAAAGTCATAGTGCCTCAGTGATAGGCAATCGAGTCTAAAGTTGATAGTAAAGCCCACACCTGGATTCTTTAAAAAAAAAATTAATTATTTATTCAATGAGCATAAAATGTGAAATAGAGCTTGGATAACCGTTACATATGATTTGCCAACTAAGCCATTGTTGCATGTGCTTGGGACTATCAATTACGATAACACATTCCTCCTTAATGTCTTGGGTGACTGTTTATGTTCTGTTCATTTAAATGGTTAAACATTTATATATAATTACAGGCTTTAACTTTTATGGGCCCACACCTTTTTTTAAATATTATTTCAAACATAGCATCACGCCTGTATTCCCCGAAGGGGTAGGCAGAGGTGTATTACACACCCACGACTCGCCAGCTATGTTTAAGTCCCACGTAATAGGGGGCGAGCCTATTGACGTCTACCGGGCTCATTTCCAAACTCCGGGCTGCTATTGAGAATTTTTCTTTTTAGGAAAAAGCTCAATAATATTGCCCGACCCGGGCATTGAACCTGAGGGCTCATGATTAGCAGTCGCATACACTACCGCTACACCACCGAGGCGTACTTATTACAGTTCTTTTGATGTTTAGTTATTTCAAAAGAACTTTAATAAGTATGTATTTATTGTCTTTAAACAACTTTAAATTTCTGGGAAGTGGCAGTGCCTGTGGGGCGCCTGGGATTTGATACAAGCTGACAGCAGTTTGTTTTATACACTAGTAAGTTAGCAAGCAGGCATAATTTGAGAAGCTACCATAACCCATGGTCTTTAGCAATGCCAGGGGCGATTGCCAATGACCATTATACTAATTTTTGATCTGTATTTTATAGCACTTGACATGCTCGGCTACTTTAAAGAACAAATTATTTGTGAATGTGGACCGGTCTAGAACGCTTCCCCAGATTGAAAGGGACGCAGGTTCGAATCCCGCTCGCACTAAACTTCTCTTTTTCCACATTCACAATTAATCTGTTCTTCACTCTGCCAATAGGTGGAGAGACGGTACACGGCGGGTTTATTTAGTAGTTGAGGGCCCTATACTACCCACGTCCTTGGCCTTAACGACGGGGTGTGTGGTTAGGGACTTTTTTCCCGCCTAAACAAAAAAAGGTGTGATTGCTAATATAGGGATATTATTGATCTATATTTCTTAGCATTTGACATGCTCCGCCACTTTTTAAAGTACAAATAATTTGTACAAATTATTTGTACTTTAAAGTACAAATAATTTGTACTTTATAAAGGGATATAAATTAGATGAAGAGACATAAATGAGGAGGATGAGGGAATATGGTAGGGGTTCGGATATGAGTCTCGTCTTAACTGTTTTAGTTTATTTTTTGATTATATTTATTTTACAGGAAATACCAACATTTCTGCCCATAATGAGAGGGACTCTCGGTCTACCTGGAGCCCGGGACCCTGAAGTTTTAGAAGGTATGTTCTAATACTTGCTTATAATATATGTGAGCCGTCAATGGTGCTCACTAGTGGCAATGGTAAGCATCCAGATAGAATTCCTGTTGGTCAATGTCCGCAGATTGGGGTTTGAACTCGATACCACAGTTTATGCAGTCCTTGGTGTTATTACTATGTTATTACAAACAAACTCGTTAAGAAGATATACAATACGACAGTGGAAGGATGTAGGTACAGGGGGAGACCGAGACTCACCTATCTAGACTAAATCGGTCATGTATTGAAGGAAGGTGGAGTCAGGAGTCTCCGAAACCGGCGAGCGTGTATGAGGAGAATTATGAATGTTGAGGAAGCGAGAGATGTATAGAGCCTTTTCGCACTCTGTTCTCTCTGCCTACCCCGCAAGGGACATGTCGTGATGATAAGTATAAGTGCCCATTTGATGAGAAATGGTAACTATTAACCATGGGCACAAGTATCAGAGACATAGGCAAGACTGTCTTACATGGATTCCCTATTTTAAATCTCGTTTATGACTTTTTATAGAGCTCAAAATACCGCTGTACGTAGTACATTCTAAAGCTTGCGTCTGTGTGGTGTAGAAATATTATTTGTTTTTATTTTGTTATTGCATGTTGTGGCAGACGAGCCACGGCCCTTCTGATGGTATACCAAGAATATTGACAAGCCGTTGCTCACCATTTCATTTCACCGATATGAAATGAAAGAATAAACGGCTATCTCCTGCTACAGCCAAAACGCAACGATGTGCTTCATGGCCGGTCACACAGGAGATGGTGGTACCAACCCGCTTGAGCCCGATACCAAGTGAATACTCCCATTTAGTACCCAGCCCCAGTCATGCAATGGATGATAATTGCTTACTTCCCTTAGTCGCCTCATACGACACCCGTGTGAAAGAATGGGGTGGTGACACTTGTATTCTTAGTCCGTCACCACACGGACAAAAAAATATGGATATTATACATATGAAATGGCTGACATTTGGCTAAATTTTTGTCAATCCTTTTTGTATTACACTATCGAGCACGGGTCTCCTCTCACGGTGAGAGGGACTATGCCATAGCCCACTACGCTGGCTCAATGTGGGTTGGCAGACTTCACAAGCCGTTGAGTAAATCTCTCAGGCATGCAGGTTTCCTCACGATGTTTTCCTTCACCGAGCAGTGATAAATTGTAAACAAATGCACACATAATAGAAAAATGATCGATAAGTCAGAGGTGTGTGTCGTACTAGGTCTGAACCTTGGACTCGGGAGCGTACTAGATAGCGTTGTCTTTGTAGTCCTTGGTTTTAACGCTAGGCCATCACTGCACTCCACTGAAAGAATGTAATATAGTTCTGTTGGCTCGCCAATGAAGGTGGAGAGACGGCACACGGCGGGTTTCTTTAGTGGGTGAGGGCCCCACACTACCTTGTTCGTTACCCTGAACGACAAAAACAAAAAAAAACCTATCCCTGCACTGACTAATATTGAAGTGTAATTAATATCTGTATTATTTTAGCTACTTTGAATGTTGAAGAAAACAAATCTTTGTAAGTAATATTGTAATAGCATTAATATGTGTATAATAATCAAATTGTATGTCCTAAAGTCCCTGATAAATAAAGAGAAAATTCATTGGATCATTCATTGGAAAATTCATTGGAGAATTAAAAAAAAAAATTAAAAAAATAAACTTTGATAGTTATTTTTTTTCTTTATTGTAATTAGTGTCATGAGTGTTTATATTTGTGTGGAAAACATGTATTGTTTTCTTAAACTAAATCCTGGCTCTGTGTCTTTGGATCCATTGCAGGCTTGGACTATAGACCCTGGGTGAGAGTTACCACTCGACTACAAGCTCATTTGGCTGCTTGTGCCCACCCTTTAGCCGCAGAAGAAATATCGTTGGCAACTAAAATCAAAGAGGTAAAGTGGACATGGGATGTCTGACAGATGTGAAACATACTTATATTCAATATTGAAATTATTTTTAAATGAAAACTATAAAGATCAACTAAATGTACAGATTGTCATGATTGCGAAAATGTTGTTTATCATTTTAAAGTACTACTATTTATTCTCATAGAGACATTAAAAGGGCGGTCGGAAATAATCGATATCGTATATTTAATTTATATTACGTGGGTACCCAAAGCCGTGTGCGACCGCCAACCCGCCTGCCAAGCGTGGTGATTACGGCATTATCCCCCATTTCTTGGGGAGGCCTATGTCTGCCAATGGACTTTGAAAGGCTGGTGAATGAGTACCCAAAGCATACGGCCTACTTGATGGTAAGCGGTTACCATAGCCTATAGACGCTCGCAACACCAGAGGCATCACTCGCCATCTCCAAGAAAATGTATAAAACAGGTAGGAAGGATAATAAGGAGATGATAGATAGTATACTAAAGAGAAGATAGGAAGGATAACAAGGAGAGGATACAGCGGAGGTTTGGGCCTCAGGCGCTTTCACTTACCATACGAAACAACGATAGGAGTAACTACCGTTGTTACACGCTGATCTTTTGTGAGAGGGTGGTACTTTCCCGATCGAGCCGGCCCATTCGTGCTTGGATAAGCAAGAGTGACTAAACGACCAACGTCGCTACATTTCATTAGACCGTTTTAACTTCTTATCCCGAGTCTTAAAATGTTACAATAAACAAAAAGTTAAAAATGTGAAATCGAAAATAACAGACACGAGCAGGATATGAACGTGCATCTCCTGGATACCGTCCAGATGCTTTGCCAATTCAGCCATCGTGACAATTGCTCCTGACTGCTAATTTCGATAACACATTCATACTTAACGTCTTTGGGTGACGCCTGCTCCTCCTATCTCCTATCCTGCTCGTGACTGTTATTTTCGGTTTCACATTTTTCACTTTGTGTTTAATGTATAGTGCTAAGCATGTCAAATGCTAAAAATATATATAAAAATATCTAAACACGTCATAATAACTCAAAAAAAAAATTGTAGGCTGATGCGGAAATATCACGCCTGTATTCCCAAATGGTGGATAAGCAGAGAGCTAACGCTCGCCACGCCGAAAGACTAGCCCGGGTTCATGAAGTGTCACACCAACTGTCTAGGTGTAACTCCTTACTTACACAGGTATGTATAACTTACTAAGTGCCATGTGGGGCCGGCTTTAGAATTGTCCCACCCCTCTCCACCCATGGGAGTCGTGCCCCGAGTGGGTTGGTACCACTATCTCCCGTGTGACCGATCGTGAAGCTCTTCGGTGTGTTTTGGTTGGAGCGGGAGAGCGAGAGAAGTCGCTCGTGCTTTCTTTTTCACACTCGCGAAATGAAATGTTGAGCAGCGGCTTCTCAGTACTATTAGTATAGTTGATTCCATGAGCGACGGCTACGACTTACTATCAGACAGGCTTAGGCACGTCTGCTAGCGAAAGAAATATTAAAAAAAATAAAGTTTAAAACTTAACTAACTTAACCCCTCTCCACCCATGGGAGTCGTAAGAGCCGACTGAGGGAATACCGGGGGAGTAGGCAGCAGCACTCCTTCGAGTATTAACAACATCCACTGCGATCGCCAACCCGCCTGCCAAGCGTGGCGATTACGGCATTATACCCCATGATGGGACCGCTCGTAGTGGTGTTCTCTTGGGGAGGCCTATGTCCAGCAGTGGACGTTGAAAGGCTGATGGATGGATGGATGGAATATAAACTCTGTGTGGTCCACTTAAAGTTTTTAATTGATGGAGCTAATTCGCGGCGGTTATATCGACCCGCCTGGGCTAGACAACCACTAGGTACCTACCCAACTCTTATCAGTATTAAAATTTTGTATTTGTTCCAGACGTTACAGGACGCAGAAGAATTAAACGCTCTACTGCCTGAAGACAAACGACTAGAGCCTTTTGTGTGGAATCTTGAAGAGGAATGATCATCTTTCCTGCTTTGTACAATACGGAAAGAGCAAGAGATACGATCTACTTAGTGATTCGGCCATAGATGGCGCTGTTCGCTGAAGCGATTGAAATCGTTAGCGACTTAAAATGTTACAGCGCACACCTCTAGTCAATACTATTATAGGCTATAGATGAAAGCTAATTGCTTACTTACACGTTCAGTATCAAGCTTATTTAATTAAATAGTGAATTATCCATATATAAATAATACGATAATTATCAAGATAATTATCGGCTCAGGCTCACAGAAAATGTACCATCACAAATCGTAACACACGATAATACATAGAAATTTGGTAACACACGATAAATATTGTTAATATTAATTCACACGAGACAAAATTGTGTGGTACTATTATGGTATAGTGGAGTTTCAATAAAATACTTTATAGACTGATAGATACTGCATCTGTGGTGCAGCGGTAGTGTAAGTGACTGCTGATCATGAGGTCTCGGGAAACGTTATTAAGATTTTTCGTAAAAAAAAAAATTCTCAGTAGCAGCCCGGAGTTTGCAAATGTCCCGGTAGACGCCAATAGGCTCGCCCCATATTACGTGGGACTTGAACATAGCTGGCGAGTCGTGGGTGTGTAATACACCTCTGCCTACCCTTTCGGGGAATACAGGCGTGATGCTATGTTTTTTTTAGACATAGATCGCACACCCCGTCGTTCAGGGAACGAACAGGATAGTGTGGGGCCCTCACCCACTAAAGAGACCCGCCGTGTGCCGTCTCTCCGCCTTTATTGGCGGGCCACCGGAACTATGTTACATTCCTTCGGTGGCAACAATGATATATATCTAGTATATAAATACATCGTTGCGGCCTCCCCAAATTTGTGAGCTGACTTGAAATTTATAAAAACATATTTCAATACATATTGTTACGCTAGTCATGACGACGCCCGCCGATTAGAAGTCCCACACACACGTGACAGAAAAAAAATAAGCCATCACGGGACGTCTCGCAGATGTGAAATCATTGATTCTCTTTCTTCCTTCAAATATAGTTCGAGTCTTATATAATTCTTGATAAGCGCCCTCTCGTTATCCATAGACTAATTAAAATGATTGACGTTATACTCCCTAGTTAGATGCTTTTGTCAAAAGATGGCGTTAACTTCAATTAAATAAATTGACGTGGCGACATCGCCACGATTTGGTTTATTTATATTTTAACCCACCTAATAGTCGTTTAGAAACACAATTAAAATATCTACTTCAAAATGTTATGCTTACAATATCTCATACATTAAACTAGTTAGTATACTAAAATGGGTGTAATACTCGACTTTAAATTGTAAAATTTTTGTTTTTATTTAGTGCTCAAAAATGCTACCACAAACTCCCCAGTTAAAAAATAACGGGATAGTAGAAAATCAAGTAAACGCGATAGATTCCGGAAACGTAGTTTTATTTCAAAAGATGAGGTACATTTTTTCTGAGCCTCAGTTGATTACTCTTGGTAATTATAATTACGTTTGATAATTATTAATTATTACAATAAAAACACAATAAAATAATTTTTTTGGTTAATGGCGGTGAAGATGCTCATTAATCCATTTTTAAAATTGGAATTCATTATTGTTTTAAACTTAAGATTATTTATATTTATTGATAATTCTGTATTGTGAAGATAAATCAGATTAAAAATATACTAGATTTATAAACAGCATCATAATAAATATAATATAAATATATATATTTTGTTATTATTTTAAGCAAACAAGCTCGGCGACAATCTCGGCTAATTACCAAGTTTTAATTAACAAGTTTTGAGTTTTATGTGTACTTATTCAAATATTATAGGATACTATTTTCACAAAATCTTTATCCTTGTTAATATTATAAATACGAAAGCGAGCTAGTGGTGGAGCCTTGCTGATCCCAGCATGAATGTGCCGGCTCGAACGGGGAAGTACCGCCCTCTCAAATAAGATCAGCGTGTAACAATGGTACCTTGGCGGGAAAAAATGTTCCTAACCGCACACCCCGTCGCTCGGGGCAACGAACAGGGTAGTGTGGGGCCTTCACCCTTTAAAGAAACCCGCCGTGTGCCGTCTCTCCGCCTTTATTGGCGGGCCACTGGAACTATGTTACATTCCTTCGGTGGTGTAACAATGGTACCTACCGGTGTGTTTCCTGTGGTGAGTGAGAGTGCCGTAGGTCCAAACCACCTCCCTATCCTATCCCTTTACATGGAGATGGCAACGCGCGAGTGATGCCTCTGGTGTTCCTAGAGTCTATAGGCTACGGTAACCGCTTACCACCAGGTGGGTCGTATGCTTGTACGCCACCTATTTAGTATAAAAAAGAGAGTTTGTTACACTTTCACGCCGTAACGACTAAACTTACTATCGTGAAATTTTACATATGTATACTCTGGAACCCAGAAGGATATATAATACTTTTATCCCGGATAAATTGATAGTTCCTGTGGGATTATATATTACTATAGAGCTATTTTTACATCTACATATTACTCTTAACGTGTGGTGACCTACATCTATAGTGGTAACGGTCTAAAAATACAAGTGTCACCACCCCATTCTTTCCCACGGGTGTCGTATGAGGCGACTAAGGGAAGTAAGCAATTATCATCCATTGCATGACTGGTGGTAGGGCTGGGTACCAAGTGGAAGTACTCACTTGGTATCAGGCCCGAGCGGGTTGGTACCACCATCTCCCGTGCGACCGGCCATTAAACACATCGTTGCATTTTGGTTGTAGCTGGAGATAGCCGTTTATATTTCATTTCATATATGTGAAGTGAATTGGTGAGCAGCGGCTGACAATATCTCTCGGTATAGTCAAGTACATGGGCGACGGTTAGCATTTACCATCAGATGGACCGTGGCTTTTCCGCCATTGCATGCAATAAAAAAAAAATTGTCAAGCCGCTGTACACAATTTAATTTCACACTAATGAAATGAAAGAAAAAACCTCGTGCTACAACCAAAAAACTGACATGCTTCATGGCCGGCCACACGGGAGATGGTGGTATCAACCCGCTCGGGCTTGATAGCAAGTGAGTATTCGCACTTGGTACCCAGTCCTACCATCAGTAATGAAGTGGGTTATAGGTAATTGCTTACTTCCTTACTTAGGCCCAATTTACACTTCAGTAAGTACTGCAGCGAGTTAACTTGCGTCATCTGCGAGTGAAGTTATCATTGTCGTTTGAACAGCAAAAGCGAGTTAAATATTAATTAAGCAAAGTTGAATAGAACGCCATCCTATTTTGCGGTAAGTTAGGTGCGAAGCAACCCTCTCTCGCGTCTCCCGCACCCCGCCAACTTAATTGGCTGGCATGTAAACGGCCAAGTTTAGCAGTCCATAAGTTGGTACAGTGGTCACGGTCATGGTCACGTGTTATTTTTGACGTGATAACGTCTTATGAATCGATAAACGCCGGCTCCTGAAAAATGTATGGCGACCGATGCATTGTTTGTGAAACTCTCAGAAATCGTATATGACGTTATCACGTAAAATTATAGTCCGTAATCCGACTTTATAGACAACCATATAGTTTTTTTTAGTATTATAATATAACAATGAAGTGTTCGGATAACACAACATTTATAAAATAATACTTACCTCAAACATAAATGTTTGTTTAATTCAAAATGTACCTAATAGATAAAAATAGATTAATTCAAAGTCTATTTTCTGGATGAAAACAACTGTTTCGGAGAATCGGATCCCGTATAACTCTAGTAAAACAACTGTAGATAACGCGACTAGTCTTCTCCGCAAACGGCAAATTATGACTACTTACTCGCCTTTTTTAGGGTTCCATACCCGAAGGGTCAAAACGGGACCCTATTACTAAGACTTCGCTGTCTGTCTGTCTGTCTGTCCATCCGTCTGTCACCAGGCTGTATCTCAAGAACGGCGATAGCTAGACAGTTGAAATTTTTACAAATGATGCATTTCTGTTACCGCTATAACAACAAATACTAAAAACAAAAAAAAAAATAATATTTAAGGGCGGCTCCCATACAACGTCTGTCTGTCCGTCCGTCTGTCACCAAACTGTATCTCAAGAACGGCGGTAGCTAGACAGTTGAAATTTTCACAAATGATGTATTTCTGTTGCCGCTATAACAACAAATACTAAAAACAAAAATATGTTAAGTCATGGACATACCAGGAAATGGCTAAATTAGTAATTTCATCAAAACGCGCATTTATTTCTATTACAAGTTGCATCACCCAGGCGACCCAGTTCAAATCGCTGACCAGGCGCCGCGTGACACCGCTCGGACTTCAGACAACGCGCCGTGCTATGCGAAACCACGGAATAATACCACACTTTTGTTTCAACCATCGAACGATTGTCATTACTTTAGTTATAAGTTTATATTGTAATTTTTATTAATTAAATTTAGTTAAAATAAAATCGGTTTTTTTTGCAAACTGCCTGCCGGATCGATCTAACTAATATAATAATATTTAATGGGGGCTCCCATACAACGTCTGTCTGTCTGTCCGTCTGTCACCAGGCTGTATCTCAAGAACGACGGTAGCTAAACAGTTGAAATTTTAACAAATGATGTATTTCCGTTGCCGCTATAACAACAAATACTAAAAAAAAAAAAAAACAATATTTAAGGGGGGCTCCCATACAACAAACGGCAACAGGTAGACGCTGGAAATATTCACAGAATATTTAGTTATATATATGTTGTTTACCTAGTCAATGGTACGGAACCCTTCGTGCGCGAGTCCGACTCGCACATGGCCGGTTTTGTAAATAAAATAAATGTATCACCCCGTCGTTCGGGGCGAACAGGGTAGCGTGGAGCCTTCACCCACTAAAGAAACCCGCCGTATGCCATCTCTCCGCCTGGGTTGACGGATCACTGGTACTGTGTTGGATTACTTCAGTGGTCCGCCGGCGGCTTACCCTTTCGGGTATCCTCTACTGAGCAACGCATCCGCACATGGAGCGTCGCACCTTCGTGGGACTACTTACTCGCCTACGTTTGAACGCTACTTACTACTTATTACGTGACGTCACGTTGGGGTCACCAGTTTGGGGGTGAGAGAAACAGGGTGTAAAGTTCCTCATCCCCCATTGAACAGGAAGGATCCTCCGACCAGACCGGTGTTGTGTCTGGTGGGCTAACTGCCCCGACGGATGTTTGTCGGGTTCTTCTATATATATGTTGAATCGCTCGGATAACTTTAATATCGCTATGTAGGATACGTCAGTTTTCATGTGTCAGTTCGTATGTGGCGAGATAGATGTCGCTACACGTAAATGACTGATTTATTAACTCGCTACGGTACTTATTGAAGTGTAAATCGGACCTTACTCGTCTCGCACGACACCCTTGGGAAAGAATGGGTTGGTGACATCTGTGTTCTTAGTCTTTCACCACGCCAGTAGATGGCGCTAACAAATGAAAAGCCCACAATATCTTATTCATTAATAAATAATCATAAATATTAACAATGTTTTCAACGGCTTGTTAAGTCAACATCCCCATAATATGCAAGTGCCTATGCTTTAGGTTCAACGCTAAAATACCTATTCCCATGGCGATTTCCTACGCCTATAAAACGTATTTTATATGTTTATTTAATGTAGTATTTTATTACATTCGCCGTCGTATTGAAATATCGGATTGTGTTATAGAATCTTATTTCATATTCTTGGACCAATTTTGATAGAGAGACTGCAATAATTCTGACACTATTTTGTAAAAAAACATTTGTTACCAATAAGTAAGTGCATAATTAAAAAAATATCCATACGACCCTTTTTTTGTTCATCATCTATCCATCCATCAAGCAGCCTTTCAACGTCCACTGCTGGATATATAACGTTTTTTGTTAAGGCGGGAAAAAAAATACCAGGGTAGTGTGGGGCCCTTACCCACTAAATAAACCCGCCGTGTGCCGTCTCTACGCCTGTGTTGGGGGACCACTAGAACTGTGTGACATTACTTCAGTTGGATATAAAAAACAAAAAAAAAACAGCATCACGCCTGTATTCCCCGAAAGGGTAGGCAGAGGTGTATTACACACCCACGATTCGCCCGCTATATTTAAGTCCGACGTCATAGGGGGCGAGCCTATTGACGTCTACCGGGCACATTTCCAAACTCCGGGCTGCTACTGAGAATTTTTCTTTTTAGGAAAAAGCTCAATAACATTGCCCGACCCGGGGGTCGAACCCGAGATCTTATGATTAGTAGTCACATACACTACCGCTACACCACCGAGGCAGTTACTTGCAGTTTTAGTGGGTTGTACCTTATCCTTTCTTTTATATTTTTTAGTTTGTATATTTTAAGCACTTGAGATGCTCGACCATTTATAAGAACACAGTGTGAAAATGTGAAATAATGTGAAATGTGAAATCGAGATAATGTATACAAATACATCCTATAGAAGGCGCTGGCGTCACCCAAGACAGTAAGAAGGAATAATTATGCTATCGAAATTCATAGTCCCGAGCGGATGTTACGATGGCTGAATTGGCAAAGTATCTGTAACGGTTTTTAAGGAGATCGTCGCGAACAGAATTTGGTTATAATATTAGGTGTAGTCGGCAGTGTGAGGCCCCACCCCTCTCTACCCACGGGAGTCGTAAGAGCCGACTGAGGGTATTCCCTCACCGAGGGAGTGGGCAGCAGCACTCCCTCGAGTATTAACAACATCCACTGTGATCGCCAACCCACCTGCCAAGCGTGGCGATTACGGCATTACTCCCCATGACGGGACCGCTCGTAGTGGCGTTCTCTTGAGGAGGCCTATGTCCAGCAGTGGACGTTGAAAGGCTGATGGATGGATGGATTAGGTGTACTTATAACGATAAGCGACTAAATATTAACTTTATTTATAGATCTCAGTATGAAGATATTCTTCACATTTTTTCTGCTCTTATTGGTGACCGTAACGGCTGTACCGAAGGTAAGTGCTGTCTCACTGGACACATGAAATACTTTTACCATTTCTAACCACGAGGTCCCTGGTTTGCATACTAGGCCGTGAAACGTGTTTCTTTTTAAATTATAACTAAGGGGTTGTTTATAAATTAGCTACATTAATTCTTTTTCGGATCAAATTCTGAAATCCGAAGGTCACTAGGATGAATTTGTAGAAAATATTTAAAAATTATTTACTTTGTTAGCCTCAAGACGAGGAAGAGTCGACAACGGAAACTTCTAGTGCAGCGACCTCAAATGACACGACTACAGCAGCGACCTCAAATGACACGACTACAGCAGCGACTAACGTGAGACACATTCAAAGTGAACATATCATTCGTATCTTTAGCATTTGATTCGCTTAGCTATTTACTAGAGAAAGTGGTAAAACAGATAACTTCGACTTAAATAACTGCCTCTGTGGTGTAAAGGTAGTGTGAGAGGCTGATCATGAGGTCTCGGGTTCGATCCCTGGGTCGGGCAGTATTATTGAGCTTTTTGGTAAAAAGAAAAGTTCTCAGTAGCGGCCCAGAGTTCGGAAATGTGCCCGGTGGATGACAATAGGCTCGTCCCCTATTACGTGGGACTTAAACATAGCTGGCGAACCGTGGATGTGTAATACATCACTGTCTACCCCTTCGGTAAATACAGGCGTGATGCTATGTTTTAGATAACTTCGAATGGGTTAAGAGCCTACGACATTCTTATTTCCGTTTTGCATCGCTTATCATAGTTTAGATCTATTCATCACATGATTGAAAAAGGTAAATGAAAATGCAGGGTGGTCCTAATTTTATTTTTAAATCGGGAGTATATTTCATAAACGCATAAGATGTTTCACATCAAAAAACACATGATTTTGTAAAGTTTCGACCTCAGAACGCTTCTATCTTCATAGCCCTGGGTCTTAAGACTGATCACTGATGTACCAATAGTAGTCACAACGGATCTTTGTGTCTCTAATGTTAGGCACAGAGCAAGAAGTGGAGGAGGTTTTGACGGAATCATACGATTAGTGCTGACCAATTCAAATGTTATTACTCGATTAACAAAACAATCGAATGAGATCATAATGTTTGCATATCTAATTGTCTAGGTTTATTTATTATTTTTATAATCAATAAAAATTATACGACCTATTTGAGTGAATAACCTTTAATCTAGATATAGAAGAGTCCACATCTTTTAGTACGATCGATAAATTATATAATTATCGAATAGAGTGAACGGAGCATTGGGACAACTTCTCGGCAGTCATCACCTCAGCCAGAGGACACGTGTCGCAATACACAACACAGTGCTTGTCCCAACGTTATTATATGGAACCGAGAGTTGGGTATGCAAAAAGGAGCATGAGAGTAAAATCAATGCGGTCGAAATGCGATCTCTGCGGAGAATCTGTGGAGTGAGGGCTGACTGACCGCATTCGTAACGACGACGTAAGAGAGCGAGTAGGTATGAAAGAGAGTATTGGTGTAGAGATGCGAAAGGGAATGTTCCGATGGTTCGGACATGTGGAAAGAACGCCGGACGAGCGACTGGTTATGAAGATATACAATGCGAAAGTGGAAGGATGTATGTACAGGGGGAGACCGAGACTCACCTACCTCGATCTAATCGGTAGAATTATTAATGTTGAGGAAGTGATATATGTATGCAAGAATAGAGCCTCTTGGCACTGTTCTCTCTGCCTACCCCGAAAGGTAAATAGCGTGATGATAAGTTAAGTTTAAGTTATTATCGATTACAATTGTTAAATTATATAATCGAACATTTTTCGATTAATGTAAACTGTGGAAGACGCACATGCCTTGCGACACAAAAACAGCTACTGCGCAGCGCTTTGCAGCCAACTGAGACGCAAAGATCCGTTGTGACTATTGTATATAGATGATAAATTACCCAATGTTTATTTCAAGGCAAGTACGGTTACAACTACGATGGCTGATGAGACTGATAACACTACTAGTAATGATGATAATGAAAAAAGTAACACGTCAGAAGCAAGTACTCATACAACAGTAAGTTGAACTTCCATCTGGTTTTTTATACCATCCTCTGTCCGTGTGGTGACGGACTAAGAATACAAGTGTCACCATTCCTTCCGACGGGTGTCGTATATGGCGACTAAGGGAAGTACGCAATTATCACTCATTGCATTCTGGTGGTAGGGCTGGGTACCAAACCACTGAAGGAATGTAACATGGTTCCGGTGGCCCGCCAATAAAGGCGGAGAGACGGCACACGGCGGGTTTATTTAGTGGGTGAGGGCCCCACACTACCCTGTTCGTTGCCCCGAACGACGGGCTATAGTTAGGAATAATATTTCCTTCCTAAACAAAATAAAAATTAAAACGGGGCTGGGTACCATGTGAGCGTACTCACTTGCTATCAGGCCTGAGCGGGTTGGTACCATCATCTCCTGTGTGACCGGCCATGAAGCACTTTAGTGTGTTTTGGTTGTAGCAGGAGATAGCCGTTAATTTGTTCATTTCATATATGTGAAATGAAATGGCCAGCAGCGGTGTGACAGTACTCTCTGTATAGTTGAGTCCATTAGCGACGGTTACCATTTACCATCAGATGGGCCGTGCTTAGTCGGCCACCGTAAGCAACAAAAAAAAAATTCTCCTAAAAAAAAAGTCTCTTACCTATCCAGCCGCTCATCGGCTTTCCGTCGCCTTGATTATCCCAGCATGAATGGGCCGCCTCGATCGGGGAAGTACCCTCTTAAAGAAGATCAGCGTGAAGCATCTATAGGTACTCCTATAATTGTGTTTCGTATAGTAAGTGAAAGTGCTGGAGGCCCAAATCCCTTTGTTATCCTCCCATTATCCTTCCACTCCACATCCTATCCCTTTCCTTGGAGGTAGTGACGCACGAGTGATGCCTCTGGTGTTGGTAGCGTCTATAGGCTACGGTAACCGCTTACCATCAGGTGCGCCGTATGCTTGTGTGCCACATATACTATGTAGTGTAAGCCGAAAATAAGTATATTTTTTGTTGCATTGCAATCATATAGACCAATTATAAATAAATAAATAGATATTCACAGACATTTCACACAACATCCTCTGGTCCCGAACTAAGCTTAACGCTTGTGCTATGGGTACCAGATTACGGATATAATACATAACATTACTTACTTTTTTTTGTAAAAACATACGTTTGTCCGTGTGGTGACGGACTAAGAATACAAGTGTCACCACCTTATTCTTTCCCACGGGTGTCGTATGAGGCGACTAAGGGAAGTAAGCAATTATCATCCATTGCATGACTGGTGGTAGGGCTGGGTACCAAGTGTGAGTACTCACTTGGTATCGGGCCCGAGCGGATTGGTACCACCATCTCCCGTGTGACCGGCCATGAAGCACATCGTTGCGTTTTGGCTGTAGCAGGAGATAGCCGTTTATTCTTTCATTTCATATCGGTGAAATGAAATGGTGAGCAGCGGCTTGACAATACTTTCGGTATAGTTGAGTTCATGAGCGACGGTTACCATTTACCATCAGATGGGTCGTGGCTCGTCTGCCACTACATGCAATAAAAAGAAAAAAAACATATAATAGATAGAAAACACCCAGACGCAGTACAAATATCTGTGTTCATCACACAAATAATTGTCCTTAGTGGGAATCGAACACACGACCTCGTGCGCGGAAGTCGGTTACATTACCGACTACGAGGCCCGTCACCGTCATTATAGGTGGCGTAGGTCTTAAAGACATCTAAAAGCAAGTGTGAAAATATATATATAGCTATATATAATATATTTCCATAACGTGACTGCGATAGTTTAGCGGTCGAGCACTCCCTAGATGTGGAGGGACGCAGGTTCGAATCCTGCTCGCAGTAAATCTGTAATTTGTTAGAGTAAGTTATACTATTGTAAGTATGCATATGGCATTATGATTTGCGAGTCATGATTTAAATTTATGAAAATATTGTTTTGAGTTGAAAATGATAAGAGTCATGCAACTATGGTGCATAATGCAACGGAACTCCAGAACACGTGGTTTCAAATTACATGGATATATAATTTTTTCTATATTCAAGAAAATTTATTGTCATTCGTTGTTAATATTTCAGGTTGACGAGGTCGAGGTAAGGAATATTTGTATATAAAAGGATAATTGACTGACTGACTGACATAGCAAGGCACAGACCAAAAACCCCTCACCTTTTTTTTTTGTTAAGGTGGGAAAAAATGTTCCTAACCGCTCGCCGCACCTCGGTGTGCGTTTACGTAATTTTTTTTCGCCTTATCAAATAAATGTTAGTATTCACTCAAATTTTGCTAACTTTGATGTACACTTCTAATGAAAGCATATTTTTTTTTATTTTTAGCTAACAGTAAGTTTTAGTCTTTATATATAAAAATGGTGTTAATTGCGGACAGACACTGTAACAAGAAATGTTGTATTATACTTATACGCTTAAAGACGAGTTACCTTTTTGCTGGCATAGTAGTTAGAATGACATGGCTTTTTTTTTAATGTATGCTGCTATTTTTTTGGATTTTTCTTCGAATATACTTAACTAATACTTACTTACTTATCATCAAGCCATCTCTCTTGCGGGGTAGGCAGAGAGAACAGAGTGCCAAGAGGCTCTATTCTTGCAAACATCTCTCGCTTCCTCAACATTCATAATTCCCTTCATACATGCTCGCTGGTTTCGGAGACTTCTGACTCCCCTTCCTTCAATACATGACCAATTTAGTCTAGGTAGGTGAGTCTCGGTCTCCCCCTGTACCTACATCCTTCGACTTTCGCAATATATTTTCATAACCAGTCGCTCGCCCGGCATTCTTTCCATATGTCAGAACCGTCGGAGCCTTTCACATCTTTACACCAATACCACAAATTACCTATTTATTTTGTGCCGATACTCTCTTTCATACCTACTCGCTCTCACTCTTTTATAGAAATGAAGCTTTATTATTATAAATAACAACATTTATATTTCAATTTTAGCTGGCTGTAAGTATTTAAGAATTACTAATTTATCTAATATAATATACTAATTTATCTAATATAAATAATAGGTGTTGCCCGCGACTGCGTCCGCGTGGACTTTGGAAAATCTAGTCGGTCCATTCATGCTGGGATAATAAGGTTCTACCACTAAACTATTCCGTCATCTGGGCAGCCAAGTAGTTCTTGAATGGTTTGAATTTACAATTGGACTATTAGACACGTCCAAGGAAATATATTTTAACTTTCGGGCAAGATAAAATCTGTTGGGTCCATTATTATACGAAAATCGTTTCTTTGAGCGGCTGGGTACCAAGTGGGAGTTCTCACTTGCTATCGGGCCCGAGCGGGTCGGTATCACCATCCCCCACGTGACCGGCCATGAAGCACATCGGTGTGTTTTGGTCATAGCTGGAGATAGCCGTTAATTCTTTCATTACATATCTGCGAAATGTGAGCAGCGGCTTGACAATACTCTAGGTATAGTTCATCAGGTGGGCCGTGGCTCGTCTGCCACCATACGCAATAAAAAAATTATGCAAACCCTGTTTGTTGCCCCGAACGAGGGGTGTGCGGGTAAAAAAAGGAAGTTCAATTTTTTTCTGCTTATTAGGTACTGTATATTAGGCATGGTGAGAGAAGTTTCAGAGTGAAAGGGATTCAGGCCATAGTCCAACACTTTGGCCCAGTTTGGGTTAGCAGACTTCACAAGCCGTCGAGAAAATCTCTTAAATATGTAGGTTTCCTCACAATGTTTTCCTTCACCGAGCAGTGATAATTTGTAAATAAATATACAGATGTGATGGTTATGACCAACGCCATCTATCGAAATGCATTTACATGCATTAACATTTGGACCAGGTAGGTGACGCCACGATAGGATTTCAGGATTTTTTCTTCAATTTATTTGTCTATGTTTGAGTAAGTACCTACCGGGATGGTTTAGATTCAAATTTGGATCCGGTGGGTGGCAGGATTTCAAGATTTCCTTAGTAGCTAAAATAAATTACTGCATCCAAACGAAACGCCAATGTTTGGACAGGAAAACGTCTGTCAGGTCCGCTAATTAAATTATAATATTTATTATTCTTTTTAAATCAAATTTACAGCCCGACGCAGTAAGTAAAGTATTTGCTTAAATATTTATATTATGTTTCCTGTTCACGTTACGGCCGAGTTACACCAGCCGTGGTCACGAGTAGAGGGGTCGCTAGAATTTTTCAACTTGTAAAGGGGTCGCGTATTCGAAAAGATTACTTGCCACTGCTAAAATAGTAGTGATCTCCAAAATTGAATGGTGGCTGGTGTCGACAGGATACTAGTCATGTATGCAGGAGAAGCTGCCCAAACAAGTCCACGCTCATGTTTTCTCACTCTCATAGTTCGATGAGACAGCATCCAAATTGAGAGAAATTAGGAGCAACGGCCTCATGAGCATTCTGAGGCACGGGGGTGAATCAGCTTCAATTCCAACTACAAGCTGTCTAAAATCCTATAACTTTTGTCTTGTTCGATCGAACATGAGATCATAAGTCAATTAAATGACTGTTCATAAGTTTTTTATTTTTTATTGCCAACGGTGGCAGACGAGCAAACGGCCTACCTGATGGTAAGTGATGACCGTTGCTCATGGACTTTGGCAACACCAGGGGTACAACCAAGCCGCCGCCTACCGTGAGTAAAGTGCTCTTCTCAAACCTCGTTTAAAGAGGGACATGTCGTAGCGCTGGGGGAACACCGCAGCAGGAAGATCATTCCAGAGCCTACACGCACGTGGTAGAAAAGAGCGCTGGAAACGAACCGTCTTGGATGAGATCGTTTCCAGGTGGTGTGGATGAACCCAACTACGATGTCTCGTAGTCAGGTGGTAAAAAGGGGATGTTGGTACCACCTCAAACAGTTCCTCAGAGCACTCTCCATTGAAGAGTCGATAGAGCACACAAAGAGACCCAAAGTCTCTCTGCCGCCCCAGCGACCCCAGTTCATCCGCGAGATTGGGATCGTCGACAATTCGAACAGCACGCTTTTGCAGGGAGTCAAGTGGGTGGAGTTGGTATTTTGATGCACCTGCCCAGAGATGTGAGAAGTATGTCCTAATTAGGAGATTCATGGGTTAGACCAGTGGCTTCTTCTGTTCTTAATACCAGAGTAACAAGACAGCTAGATAGTGCAATACTTTCGTGCCTCAAAGAGCACGTAAATTGTTCTCCATGACGGACTAAGAATACACGTGTCACCACCCTATCCTTTCTTACGGGTGTTATACAAGGCGACTAAGGGAAGTAAGCAATTATCACCCATTGCATTACTGGTGGTAGGGCTGGGTACCAAGTGAGAGTACTCACTCAAGGCTATTACAGTCTTCTAGGTGACCGGTCACGAAACACGTCAGTCTGTTTGGCTGTAGTAGGAGATAGCCGTTTATTATTTAATTTCAAATGTGAGAAATAAATTGGTGCGCAGCGGCTGGACAGTTCTATCGGTATAGTTGAGTCCATGAGCGACAGTTACTACTTACCATCAGGTGGGCCGTGGCCCGTCTGCCATCGTTAGCAGTAAAAAAAGAAATCTAACAACTCCGTGTGTAGTGTACAGAGTGAGGTAGGTACCTAGTGTCAGATTACCGCTACCAACTGACAGAAGGAAATAAGATGGTAGTCAGTGTGCTACTACCTATCTACTTAGGGCTCCCGTCGCGTGTGACCTTTGAACGCAATAAACTTTAAAACTATCGAAAGGATTTTAATGCGGTTCATTATCAATAGATGGAGCTGTTCATGCAAACCTCCCGGTTTAAGTATATAATTTATGAAGGTTTTATCTGCCTCTGCAGTGCCGCGGTAGTGTGAGCGACTACTGCAGGTCTCGTGTTCAATCCCCGAGTCGGGGAGTGTTATTGAGCGTTTTCGTTATAAGAAAAAATCTCAGTTGCAGCCCTGAGTTTGGAATTGTGCTCGGTAGACGGCAATAGGCTCACATTACGTAGGACTTAAATATAGCTGGCGAATCGTCGGTATGTAATACACCTCTGCATACCTCTTCCGGGAATACAGGCGTGAAGCTATGAAGTTATATAATATATAGTATGTTCATGGCTTAAGTGTATAATTTATTAAGGTTTTTCGTAAATTAAATGGAAACATACTGATGTGCCTTGATAACTAGCTTAGGCCCGCAGGAATGGTTGGTAAAAACTAATTTAGTATATATATTATGGCAATCTTAGAATGGATCTCTTCCCTTTATGATATGGTCGACCGTTTTATGAAATAGTTCTATTTGATGATATGGCTAGTTAAAACTAATCTATCGTTACTTATTTCAGGAGATCGTAAGTGTTATGCTATCTTTTACAAAGCTGTAACAGAGCTATATCTCTACATTAAAGATATCTGAGAAAATAATGTAATTTAGTTATATCTGAACATATAACCATTTTTGTTCAGGCATCACGCAAAAGCTACTGAACGGATTTTCGTAAAACTTTGTTTGATAGTTCTTGATTAGACTTAACAACTGGTATAGATTTTATACCACTACTATATCGGGCTCACCAGCTTTTGGCTGTGGCTGCGCCGCGAGCACAGGCTGTGAGATGCTATAGTAGTTTACAGAACTCATTCAAAGACAAACAAGGTCCATTTGGTGCCAGATCTGTCCGCATGGTGAAGTACTAAGAGTACAAGTGTCAACACCCCATCCTTTCCCGCGGGTGTCGCACAAGGCGACTAAGGAATGTAAGCAATTATCACCTATTGCATTACTGGTGGTAAGGCTGGGTACCAAGTGGGAGTACTCACTTGGTATCGGGCCCGAGCGGGTTGGTACCACCATCTCCCGTGTGACCGGCCATGAAGCACATCGTTGCGTTTTGGCTGTAGCAGGAGATAGCCGTTTATTCTTTCATTTCATATCGGTGAAATGAAATGGTGCTCGGCTAACATGCAATAAAAAAAAATATACTGGTCAACGGAGACGAAGTACTGGGTAAAAGCTACTTGGAAATACATTAAACACAAAGCATGTCAAATGCTAAAATATATATAAAAATATCTAAATACTTGGAAATACATATCGAAGAGTAAAGTTGATACATATCAGCAGGTCTAGCCAAGTTGTATTTTATTCTTTAACAATATCTACAACGCTAAGTCACGTGACTTAACGTTAGACATGTCAAATTTCCATACATTTTAACAGTTTTCTATTAGCGTTAGCGATCATAGAATGCAACTTGGCTAGACCCGCAGGTACTCATTAGACAGTGCAGCCTAATATTATTGTTTTTATATCTTTTCAGCCCGAGGTAATAATACGAGTTCTTTTTCAAATAGAGAATACAGATAATATTATCTGTCAGCATTTAACAACCATAAATAAAATATTTGTTTTTTTTTATAACAGCACGCGGTGAGTTTTTTTTTCTCTATAAAGCTGTAACAGCGGTGTCTGCAGATTTAAGATATTTGAGAAAAAAATACTAGAAACCATTTTTGTTAATTTCTGTCTGTTTGATTGTTCGTAAACACTACTTAACAGATATACAAGAGCTTTCTTTCGTTTTATTGAGCATTTTTTTATCTTTCGAATTTCAATGCAGGTTTCGTTTTTTTAAAGTAAAAATTATTTGTGAATGAGGAAAAAGAGAACTTCAGTGCGAGCAGGAACCGAACCTGCGGCCCTTCCAATCCGGGGAAGTGCTCTAAGCCACTGAGCTACCGCACCGAACTATCTATCTAGAAAATAAGTTTTATAGCACGCATATCGCCACATTTTTAGAATGCTGGAATTATTAATTTAACTGGCAACTTTTTTCGGCCTCAATATTAAGGAAGGATTCATCTATTACATAATTATAATTCTCGTGTCACGTTGTTGCTCACGATGAACTCCGAAACTATCTATCAGATTTTCACGTTTTGCCTTCTAAAACGTGTCTTTTGCTGGCTTACCTAAGATAGGATAGGTAGTTTTTATCACGTATTTTTATTAATTAATTGCAAAATACTCACGGAAAAATAAATATGGTCAGCTTGTTAAAATATAAAACTACCATGACGAGATTTGGACTTGAATTTTTAATTATCAGCCCCTAGTTCCCCCCATTCCCCAGTGAGGGGGTGATATTTTAAATATTTAATCTAAATATTGTTGGATGGGCTCTAATTGTTTTGTTGTATATTTTAGGTCACAGTAAGTATAAATACTTTGAAAAATTCAAAAGTTCACGCCTCATAATCTTCATTAATCACAATAAAATTGATTATTTGATAAGTAACTAATAATGTATTGGTCTTACTAAGTAGTTTTTAATAAATCACATAGATGGCGCTAATTTCAAAAAGGCTAATGTGTTTCTCATGTCTTATCCGCCATCTAGCGCTAATTTTAAGAAGTACTAATATATTGGTCTATAGAAGTAGTTCTACAAAATAAGGTATAGGCTGGTTTTAGTGTATCACTGTGCCATCGAGTCGAGCGTAAATATTCACTATTTTTTTGTTTATTTAATAACAATTAAACCACATCGAATCAGACCGTGAAAAGTAATAGGGCCCTTTCGTAATTGTACTGAAGTTAATAAGAAAAAAAAGACTAGATTAGTAAAGTATTTCGGTTGTTATCGTGTTAACATACTACATTACCTATTTTATACAACAAACGGACGTCCAAGACAGAACTTTTTTAAACAGTTTTTTCACTAGTTTAAATAACGAAAATGGCATAAAAATATCATGAGTGTCAAAAATAGTGTTATCTTGATATGTGTGTGTATATATTGTTTTACAAGCGTAATATATGATAAATAGAGACATTTTAAGTTTGAGAAATCAGTTGTTCTACGTAAAACGAGAATAGTTTCCACCTCAATGCTTCGCTTATGAGGCGTGCAATAACAGCTTTTTACTAAATGTATATGAAAGTAGGTATTCGGGGTCTATAGAAAATAATGTATAACCCGTTAATTGGAGGTAGCCCTGGGGGGTTAGGCAGAATCTCATATCACACATGTCGATCGTATCGTGATCACTTTGATTGGTTGAGAGATCACCGTGATTGGCCAACGGATTATTGCGACATCACGCGTCGGTTTCGGAACACGACCATAATACCTATCATTAAAGATTTTGTCTGTCTGTTTGTTCCGGCTAATCTCCGGAATGGCTTGACCGCTTCGGATGGGACATTTACTGACAGACAGCTGATGTTATATTTATAAAAAATAATAAACAGTAAAAATAAATAAATAAATTAATTTTAATTAATTATTATTATCTCTTTTTTTTAGAATAAATACGTAAGAAATTTTAATTGCATATATATAAAGAAAAATGTTTTTATTAAATGATATTATTTTATTAATTACCTAATTAATTTTGATTTTATTTCTGTTACATGGTTTGTTTCAACATCCAAATCTTCGTAAGTACTAACTCCTATGATTCTTTACCAGTTAGAGAGATAGAGAGTTTGAATTTTTATATACGAAGAGAAATCTCTACCTAACCGATTTTTTTGTCGGACGGCAAGTGAAGCTTGCCTTTAAACAATGTTTTTTTACCAAGATGGTAAACAAGCAAACGCCCCATCAGTTAGTAAAAGGTTACAGTAAGCTAGCAACACCAGAGACATAAGTCACGCATAGCCAAACCAAGAAAAGAGGTAGGGGGTGGAAAGGAGGAATAATAAGGAGGGTTTATGCCTCACCATGCGAACACAACAGTCCCTCATTGATGTTTCTTTCGTTCTTTGACGCTGATCTTCTGTGAGAGGTGGTACTTCCATGATCGAGCTAGGCCATTCATGCTGCGACAAGCAAAACTCATTACCAATTAAAGGAGACTGGCGAGTTTCTTAGGAGCGTTCGGCCTGGTCACGGATAATTTTAATGTTTCCTAATAACATTAACACACAAACCGCGTATAGTTGTCACTTTTTCCAAAAAAAAGTCTGATAAATGTTATAAAACCTTAACTTATGACATTGACAAAAGGTTAACTATATTATGCACGAAAACTTCTTAAAATATTTCAAATATTAGTTATTTCATTCATATTTATGTTGTGAATATCATACAAGATGCTTTGTATTCATGATTTGCAAGTATCGATTTTTCACAATATAATTGTAATATTGGAAGTTATTTTACACCACTCAGACAAGTTTTGTGGAAATAATAAATAAATATTCACGGACATTTTTCACACAACGTCCTCTGTTCCCAAACTAAGCTTAACGCTTGTGCTATGGGTACCAGATTACAGATATAATACATATTATGTTACTTTTTTTTGTAAATAAATGCATATAATAGACAAAAAACATCCAGACGCAGTACAAATATCTGTGTTCATCACACAAATAATTGTCCTGAGTGGGAATTGAACCCACGACCTCGTGCACGGAATTCGATTACACTACCGACTACACCACGAGGCCCGTCAAATAGTACTGAAGTAAATAGTTAAGAGTAAAAATGTTTTTTTTTTTTTTTCGTAGTAGTTTTATTGTGTCTCCTAAATAGCCAGGCCGAAAACCGTCAGTCTCCTTTACAGTAAAGACACACGACAAGATAGCCCAAGATTCATCATCTCGCTAGCCTTATCCCAAACTTTCGGGTCGCAATCAGCTCGTTTATAGCTGATCCACCAGTCATCTACACGGAGCGGCTGCCTATCTGACCTCCATGACCCAATTAAGAGGACAACTGGCGACTAGAGCCAGATTTATTATTCAGGACCGTGACAACCTGTAACCACTGTCTAATCTACCACTGAAGTAATCCAACATAGTTCCAGTGGCCCGCCAACACAGGCGGAGAGACGGCACAAAGCGGGTTTATTTATTGGGTGAGGGTCCCACACTACCCTGTTCCTCCATTGCCTGGAACGACGGGGTGTGTGGTTAGGTACATTTTTTCCCGCCTTAACAAAAAAACGAGTGTGCTTTAGACCACACGACTGAAATAAAACTTAACAATAAATATATTTCAATAATAATGTTAATATGTATTACTAATGAGAAAGAGAGAAAGAAAACGTGTGCTCGCATCTCTCTTTCTTGCCCCTACAGTAATATACGAAACATAACTCTCTTTCTATCTCCACTAACTTATATCTCCCTCTCAACTTCCGTTTGCCTCACCCGATCACACTTTTCGTAACGCTCTCGTCACGCATTCACCAGCTTACTCCCCAAGTCAAGCGTGTGGTATTTACTTCAAAAAGGCATGACGACAATCTGTAACGACTGTCAGGCATGTATGTTATTTGAGAGCCGGGACACACTGCTTAAAGTGCCTTCTAAAGCACGGAGGAGTGTCCACAAATAAGTGCCATTTTTTGGCCACCGATTTGATAGCTTTACCTTGTCGATCGATTGAACTGTAAGTGCAAAACTATAATAAACAATAGTCTTTGTTTATTGCGAAGGATGAGAAGTACTATCCATTTTAATATTTAATTAGGTAGAACATCAACAAAAGATAACGCCATCTTGTTACATTTTTTTTAATAGTGACTAGTGACGTTCCTTACAGTTAGGGATGTGACAAAAACTTATGACTATATGCCTAGGAACTTCTCGAATTCTAATCCTAGATCTCGATTCTATATCAATTTTAATAGATCTAATATATCTATAGTTTTGTACATATGCGATTGTAAATTACAGCATTAGGGTGTAAGTACAGCTATTTATAATTATTTAATAATAATATTAATCTTTATTGCACGCTTTTTAAAATATCATAAGTACATGGAGAAACAGAATGGTCTATGTATAAGGGTACAGTGTCTTAAAAAATGAACTGTTGCCTCCTAAACTAAGCCAGGAGCCTGTGTTTTAGAAGGAGAAAACACAGGCTAACGCCGATTGTTTTTCCCCACACTCTTGATATCCCACTATTGGGCATGAGATTTCACAGAGTGGGAGGGATTTCGGCTATAGCCTACCACGCTGGCATAATGCGAGTTGAAAGAAAGCAGGCCAGAATAACTGTCATTTTGATTATTTGGGCGGCAAGCAAGCATACGGCCCACTTGATATTGCGTATAGTAACACCAGAGGCATTATTCGTGCATTGCCATCTCCAAGGAAAAGGGATAGGAGGTGGAAAGGCAGAGGCCCTTATCCTAGCCTATCCACCTCAGCGGGGGGGTCTTCAGTGGGGAACTTTACAAACACACAATTTCACGGACACAAAATACACTCAGACTCAGAACAACCATTTGTGGATCACACAAAGAGTTGTCCTGTGTGGGAATCGAAACCACACACCACCATCATAGCTAGACTAATAAGGTATTGTTGGAAGCGTTTGATTGTCTGCTGGTTACGTGATTAACACTTAATTCAATATAACGCCCTTTGCTTACAGCGGCATACTGTAGGATTTTCTTTCTTTAGAAATGTGCTTTATTTGGTATCAAGTAAAAGGGTTTAATTAGCATAAATATTTCAAGTCACAACAGTCCAGTTTTAGTTTATTATCTTGGTTTGATAGAAAATATATATATTTGATCTATATTTTTTAGCATTTGACATGCTCCGCCACTTTTTAATGTACAAATTATTTGTGAATAAGGAAAAAGAGATTTTTTTGTACTAGCGGGAATCGAATGCGCGTCCAATCCGGAGAAGTGCTCTAGACCACTGAGCTATAGTACAGATCTTTCGATCATACCAATCTCCTTAAATGTAAATTTATCTTTACGACCAACGCCATCTATCGGAAGCATTTACATGCATATTTCCTTTTGAGCCTGTCTCCAGTGCGTTGAAACGAAGGGTTGAGATAATTTTAGACCACAGAAAGTCCCTTATCTCAGCGGCACGATTGTACGTGCCTCGTGTACGGAGTACAGCAATCTTTTTGCATGTACTATGTTGTTAAATAATATCTTTTAAATTACAGGAAGCGGTGAGTTATATATTATTTATATCCATCCATCAGCTTTTATCATCCACTGCTAGACATAGGCCTCCCCAAGAGAACGCCACAGTGAACGGTCCTGTGCCGCCTGCATCCAACGGCTGCCTGCGACTTTGACCAGGTCATCGGTCCACCTGGTGGGAGGCCGTCCTACGCTGCGCCGTCCGATACGCGGTCGCCACTCGAAAACCTTTCTTCCCTAACGGTTGTTGGTTCGTCGAGTGATGTGGCCTGCCCATTGCCACTTCAGCATGCTGACCCGGCGGGCTATGTCGGTCACTCCCGTTCTCCTACGGATTTCCGTATTACGGATCTTATCACGTAGAGAGATCCCAAGCATAGCCCGCTCCACACGCTGAGCGACTTTAAGCCTTGACATAAGGCCAACATTCAGAGACCACGCCTCTGTGCCGTAAGTCATCACTGGTAACACACACTGGTCGTAGACCTTCGTCTTCAGACACTGTGGAATATTGGACAAGATCTCCCTCAGCTTCCCAAACGCTGCCCAACCGAACTGGATTCGCCGATCGACCTCTTTCTCGAAGTTGTGTCTACCTAACTGGACAGTTTGTCCCAGGTATACACAGTGGTCGGCAACAATTATTTATATATAGATTTTAATTTTTTGCTCCTGCTCAATTTGCCCTCAGATATTTAGTTTATAACTGCCTTAGTGGTGCAGCGAGTCAGGCAATGTTATTTATTGAGCTTTTTTGTAAAAAGAAAATTTCTCAGTAGTAGCTCGGAGTTTGGAAATGTGCCCGGTAGGCGGCAATAGGCTACCCAATTGCGTGGGACTTAAACATATCTGGCGAACCGTGGGTGTGTAATACACCTCTGCCTACCCCTTCGGGGATACAAGCGAGATGCTATGTTTATATTTAGTTTGAATCTTCCAAAGTATTTTTTTAATCTTGGTGGTATTTTTTAAATCACTGATGATTTATGCATGCTAGTAGAATAAAATACTTTGGAAAATCCAAAACTGCACGCCTTATTAATTATTAAGCCCCATAATCTACATTTTTCACAATAAAATTGATTATTTGATAAGTAACTAATAATGTATTGGTTTTACTAAGTAGTTTTCAATAAATCACATAGATAGCGCTAATTTCAAAAAGTACTAATGTGGGTTTCATGTCTTATACACCATCTAGCGCTAATTTTAAGAAGTACTTCTATATTGTTCTACCTCTGTCATTTGGCAAGGCGCCATCTGGCAATTAGTAAAAACAACAATCCATGAGTTTACATATATACCTGCATAAGTGCATATAATATATATAAAAATGTAAAATTGAATAATTTATTAAACTGTAAACAAAAACAATTTAAGAAAACAAAAAGACATCGCTAGTTTTCTTACAAAAAAAGCAATATTGTGGTTCCATATATACAACAGCAACTGAATACATCTAAAATTGCCACTTGCGACATCTAGGGCTGCATTTGTCAATATCTCTTTTACTTTAAAACAGCGACATCTATCAATAGAAAATTGCAACTTTGGACAATATTATACGACTTATTTAAAAATCAATGAGTTCAACAAGAAATCTCTAAACCATTTATCTTCCTAACTTGGTTGCTTTATAATTTTATACTTTGTTCTAAGAGAAAACACCGTGACGCCAAGGCCACGCAAAAATATTGTGGAATGTAAAATATGTCTTTTTTCGTGTTTTATAACGTTGGTGTGTTATTATTTACGTGTGTTTAGTGTTTTTAATTATTGTTATGGATAAAATAGTTATTATACTTGACAAATATCATCAGTTCGTCAAGCAAAGGTAAAAACTATCTTTTAACAAAAAACAATGTACCGGCCGGGCGAACGGCGTTCTGTTGACGATAGTACTCGTAAATCCACCGGTGGCTATGCGTACGTAAAAAGGTAGGTAGTTCTCATGAAAGGCGATGGTTTTAGTGTCGCGTCGAGCGTAAATGCCGTTAATATTCAGCATTTTTTTGTTTATTTAATAACAATTAAACCACATCGAATCAGAACGTGAAAAGTAATAGGGCTCTATTCCTAGTCATAATAATTCGTAAACGAAAAAAAAAGACTCGATTATTAAGTATTTTGGTCGTTATCGTGTTAACATACATTACCTACAACTCACGGACGTCCAAGCCAGATCTTTTTAAACAGTTTTTTAAGTAGTAACAAAAAAACTAACTAACTAACTAACTTATCATCACGCCATTTCCCTTGCGGGGTAGGCAGAGAGAACAGAGTGCCAAGAGGCTCTATTCTTGCATTTATCTTTCGCTTCCTCAACATTCATAACTCTCTTCATACACGCTCGCCGGTTTCGGAGACTCCTGACTCCACCTTCCTTCAATACATGACCAATTTGGTCTTGGTAAGTAAGTCTCGGTCTCCCCCTGTACCTACATCCTTCCACTTTCGCATTATATATCTTCTTAGCCAGTCGCTCGTCCGGCATTCTTTCCACATGTCCGAACCATCGGAGCATTCCCTTTCGCATCTTTACACCAATACTCTCTTTCATACCTACTCGCTCTCTTACGTCATTGTTACGAATGCGGTCAGTCAGCCTCACTCCACAGATTCTCCGCAGAGATCGCATTTCGACAACATTGATTTTGCTCTCATGTTCCTTTTTACATACCCAACTCTCGCTTCCATATAATAACGTTGGGATAAGCACTGTGTTGTGTATTGCGACACGTGCCTTATGGTTGAGGTGGTGGCTGCCGAGAAGTTGTCCCAATGCTTCGTTCACTCTATTTCCCGCATTCACTCTTCTTTCTACATCAGTGGTGTACCTTCCATCCCGACTGAATCCACATCCAAGATATACAAATTCATCCACTTGTTCTTGCACACCATTTCCTATTGCTACTCTAACATCTATTCTGGCTTCTTCTCTTTCAAAAACCATTACTTTGGTTTTGCTCACATTCACACGTAGGCCCCTTTTCTTACAATCTTCTGCCATTACGTCGACTAGGGTTTGCAGGTCAGTCGCAGACTGCGCTAATAGGACCGCATCGTCTGCATATAGCAGCGAGTTAACCACTGAGTCGCCCATCTGAACTCCCACATTCATTTAATTCAACCTTTGTAGACATTTATCCAGATATATGATAAACAGTCTGGCTGATAGAACGCAGCCCTGTTTAACGCCGATATTGACGTCAAACCAGGGTGACATTCCATCATCCAGCCGCACACAAGCTCTTTAGTCCATGTAGTTGGACTGCACCGCTTGTAGCAGCCTACCGTTAATACCATACTCCGGCAAAATGTCCCAAAGTTCCTTTCGTACAACAGTGTCAAATGCTTTCTCCAAATCCACAAAACTGCAGAAAACCCTCTGGCCTACAGCCAGATGCTTCTCCACAACGTTGCGCAAAGAAAACACTTGATCCATACATCCTCTTCCACACCTGAAACCTCCTTGTGCCTCACACAAAATTCATTAGACACCATCCTCATTCTCCTTACAATAATCTTACCATACACTTTGGCTGCCAAACTGGTCAAGCTTATGGCTCTGTAGTTTGCACAGTCATAACGTGAACCCTTGTTTTTAAACAAGGGCACGATGACTGCGCTTCTCCAGTCCTTGGTATTTGGTTCCTGAGCTCCAACATAAATTGAGAAGCATCAGGAAGGATTCTCAGATACATGAGCCTCCAAATAACAAAAATGGCATCAAAAATATCATGAGTGTTAAAAATAGTGTTTTTTTCTTTATATGTGTGTGTAAATATATTATTTTACAAGTGCAATATATGATAAATAGAGACATTTTAAGTTTGAAAAATCAGCTGTGCCGTGTCAACCGGGAGTAGAACACACCTCAACGCTTCAATAAGGCTCAAGGCGTGCAATATAGCGAATCCTCAATTGGGATTCGAATCCATAAATTCTGAAATCCATTTCAAACTGGGTGGTTTTCTCTCCTCTACAGTAGTCAGAGTAATCCATTTCAGCTTCACATCCTTACTGTCCGGCAATGTATGTGTACCTAATCATTGAATTAGCGTTTGAAATATTTCATTGTTTAGATTACACATTGTTGTTATACCGATCGTTAAAATATAATTTATTGACATAATTATTTTTAATTACTAATAATACATTGTAATTGTGTTTTTGCAGTTAACAGTAAGTATTTTATGAAAGTTTTTAAAAGTCTAGAATTTAATTAATTGAATATTATTTATGAATTTATATTGCGGGTCAGATTTTAACTGAAACTTCATGGAATTCCGATACTAATATAATCAATTTCTAGTTTACAACTTTATAGTGTATTTAAAAATAAAGTACGAATATAAAGACCTTACGAAAATGAATTAAAAATATTATGTTTCTTTTTCAGACCAAAGTAAGTTTACGAATGTAAAAATTTTATTTTAACTATAAAACAGCTCGAATAGTACAATGGCAGTAATAATCTGAAGATAGTTTTAAAGTGCAAATTATTTGTGAATAAGGAAAAAGAGATTTTTTGTACTAGCGCACTTTTTAATTGGAAAAGACGCGGGTTCGATTCCCGCTAGTACAAAAAATCTCTTTTTCCTTATTCATAAATAATTTGCACTTTAAAAAGTGGCTGAGCATGTCAAATGCTAAGAAATATAGATCAAAAATGCTCAAGATAGTTTTTTCATAGCTTACAATTGAAGAACAGCCGTAGTAGAAATAAATAAACAAGAAACAAAGAGAAAATTGTATTGCAACAAACACTATAACCGGTTATAGTCTGTCCGTGTGGTGATGGACTAAGAATACAAGTGTCACTACCCCATCTATTCCCGCGGGTGTCGTACAAGGTGACTGAGGGAAGTAAGCAATTATCACCCATTGCATTACTGGTGGTAGAGCTGGGTACCAAGTGAGAGTACTCACTTGCTATCGGGCTCGAATGGGTCGATACCACCGTCTTCTGTGTGACCGGTCATGAAGCACGTCAGTGTGTTTTGACTGTAGCAGAAGATACCCGTTTATTCTATCATTTCGTATCTGAGAAATGAAATGGTGCGCAGCGGCTTGATAATACTCTCAGTATAGTTGAGTACATGAGCAACGGTTACCACTTACCATCCGGTGGGCCGTGGCACGTCTGCCATCATTAGCTTTAAAAAAAATAGTTACACAAAAAACAGAAAAAAAAAAACAATTATGTAATAATAATATTTTTCATATTATTTATAGGAAGAAGTAAGTATTACCTATATTATAATTATCATAAAAAATACATTAAGTTATTTTTTTTATTGTCTATGTTCCGCTGTTTCATCTGACCCAAACCCGTCCTTATCCTCCAAACACTCCCTATTTAAATAAATAAATAAATATCCACGGACATTTTCACACAACGTCCTCTGGTCCCGAACTAAGCTTAACGCTTGTGCTATGAGTATCAGATTACGGATATAATACATAATATTACTTTTTTTGTAAATACATACATATAATAGATAGAAAACAGCCAGACGCAGTACAAATATCTGTGTTCATCACACAAATAATTGTCCTGAGTGGAAGCGAACGCACGACCTCGTGCACGGAAGTCGGTTACACTACACACTTACGACTACGCCACGAGGCCCGTCAATCCTTCAGTCAAGGTATCCTTTCTCTGCATAACATATTGTCTTTTCTTTATACAACGTGGGTGACAAACAAGCATATGGCCCATCTGATGGTAAGCGGTTACCGTAGCCTATAGACGCTAGTAACGCCAACACTAGAAACATCACTCGCGCGCCATCACCAAGGAAAGCGATAGGAGATGGATACGAAGGATGATAAGGAGAGGATAGGGAAGGGGATTGGGCCTCCGGCGTTCTCACTCACCATACGAAACACAACGGTGGCGTAACTACCGTTGTTACACGCTGATCTTTTGTGAGAGGGTGATGGTACTTCCCCGATCGAGCCGGCCCATTCGTGTGGGATAAGCAAGCCTCAACCGCTAGGATATAAATACCACTATGTCTTACCACTGTCTTTGGAGTCCTTGGTGTTACTACTAGGCAATGACTGCTATACATATATTAAAAGCCTTGGTGGTGTAGCGGTAGTGTATGCGATTGCTAATCATGAGGTCTCGGGTTCGATCCCCGGGTCGGGAAATGTTATTAAGCTTTTTCCTAAAAAGAAAAATTCTCAGTAGCAACCCGGAGTTTGGAAAATATGCCCGGTAGACGTCAACAGGCTCGCCCCCTATTACGTGGTACTTAAACATAGCTGGCGAATCGTGGGTGTGTAATACACCTCTGCCTACCCCTTCGAGGAATACAGGCGTGGTGATATATTTGTATTAAAGTAGTATGTTTTTTTCTGTAGCTCTCCGTAAGTATATGTCTCAATATCTCTAATTCATTACCATATTAATGTCGTACACAGATCTCATAGATTAATACCTTGGGCCACAGTAATGGGAAACTTGACTTTTGCCAATTCTCTTGCAAATGGAATTTACAGCATTATAGCCTGCGGCACGACGCGTGGGCATTGCGTGCAGACAGAATATACCATCCAATGAAATTTCAAACTCCCGCCGTAATCCTGAGAACAGCTTAAAAATCCTGAGATCTCAGGACAAATCCCGAGATTTGGTAACCCTAATCCCAAAATTTTGAATACTTTACAGTATTCATAGTCACGGGTGGACTTAAATGTTAGACGTCCAAAGGTCGATCAAAGTAGAATATCAGGTTTACGTGACAGAATCCGTTGAAGTAATTTAATTTCATATTTATGTACAATAGGTAATATTATGTGAATATTATATTATTATTATTCATATCAAAATGTAAAGTTAACTTATTTTGGTTTTTTTTTAGATTCCGGTAAATATACTTCATTATATAAGTAATAAAGTTTTAGTTATGTGAAATCATCCAAAGAACAGCTTTTCTCATTGACCTACCAACAAATGGTCCTCGTGTCCGCGCTCAAAGGTGTCCGAACCAAAAGAGAAACAAAATACCAAAAGAGAAACAATAACAACGTTTGTGTGTATTAATATAATGTACCTAAGTTTCTATAGGTTGACTAGAGACACTTTTTTCGTGAATTTTGTACTAGACCCGACGTCCATTTTTATTAGCTCAATGGTTTTTTTTTATGCGACCTTTTCTTTTACTTGACTTGACGAGATCGTAGATGAGTTATTCTGTAGTGCAATTGGTTGCAAAATACTTTGTAAAACTCTTTGAATTTTGAGGCAAATACAGATAAATTCCCGGACTAAATGTATTTTTATTAAACACTATTGTTTGAGGGAATAATATCTGTATCGCGGAGACCTTTTGCAAACATACAATCGACGGTCACGAAATACACCCAGACTCAGAACAACTATTAGTCGGTTCTAAAAAGAACTGTCACAATGAAACCTAAAACGATATTTAAACAACTTTGCGATCTGTGCATTCATCGGTGTTCTGAGTCTCTGAACGGTTGCACAGGAAATATTTATTAGTGCGAAGTGTTTTTTTTATATACAGGGTGTTAATAACATCGTACGGATAATTGATACCATGGGTTCAGTACTCGATTTTGAACCCCCAAGTGGTGGAAATTTGCATCAGTCTTTTCATGAAAACTGCATTTTTTTTTTCATTTTTTAAATTGAATGCGAATTAAAATCGTTATATTGTTCTATCTATATTCCATTTTAGGTAATAAACCCATTAATCACCAATTTACTCAAAAACTACAACGGATTGAAACGTTGAAAAATTTTTTTTGTTAAGGCGGGAAAAAATGTTCCTAACCGCACACCCTGTCGTTCGGGGCAACGACTAGGGTTGTGTGGGGCCTACACCCACTAAAGAAACCCGCCGTGTGCCATCTCTCCGCCTCTGTTGGCGGGCCACTGGAAATATGTTACATTCCTTCGGTGGTCAATGGGTTGAAACCTTCGTCATGTTTTTAGACGTGTTATTAATGACACGATGGCGGCTAAAAAATTGCTAAGTTTGTAACCCGTCGTTGTCGACCAAAATGGTATGGGACATATTACTACAATTATTTCCTGAAATCTTTGCCAGGAATTATCGTATAATGCCATTTACAGCCTGTATATCAAATTTAAAAACCCGACCCTCTAAACTCATTCTTACTCCATCATCAAACCCTGGTCTCTATCTGTCATGAATGAATAGTTCATTCAGATCACGATACCACCACTGTAAGTTGGTGAAAAATAGCTGATGGTGACTGGTCTTCAAACGGTTGATCCTTGGACCCTATTTATATAAGAAAGTGCATAAAGTTTTGTCGATTTTCCACTTAAATTCGTATAATTGCGCCATCGCCATTGCAACATGGCTCCTTCAGCAATCTTATAAGGACACTGAAAATTTTTTGATGATTCTGGAGTAATATTCCTGTACGCACTTACTGGGCTGGTAAGCACTCCTTCACATACTCAACGCACACATACAAAGGAAGACAAACATTATACACTCACGCTAGCGGATCTGCTTCTATAGCTAATCTGATCCAAAGACACAGTCGTAGGGCTAGCATGGCATAGTATAGCATACACACATTTACATTGTTCACTCTTTCTCCACCTCTCTCTTTCGCACACACACACCCAGACACATACACGTCTTCACAAACACGCACATCATTACACTCGGGTTATATTTTACCTACTTCAGACACCAGCGATCCATAACCGGAATATTGTTTTACTCATCCTATAGTTTAAGTTTCTTTATGTATTTTTGTATTTCGGTTGGGTGAATAATAAACGTTTTTATTATTATTATATGTTTTTTTAAATCATAGCTCGTAACAATCTCGATCCAGTTACCTTTATAACAAAACAAACTATAAAAATGTTCAGACGTTTAGAAGTTATAAGACCACAGACAGACATGCAAATTGACATGTTTTATTTATAAACTGTATCTTTAAACTGTAAAGATTTAGAAACTGTAGTTTTTATGTTTTTTGGGAGAAATAAATAGTTATAAAAATATTAATAACATTTTAACTCTCTTTTTTCAATTGCAGTTAAAGGTATTTATAAACACATTTTTGAGTATATAATAATAATATGACATACATACATATATTTTCAATGTACATTAAATTTTAGTTGTATAACAAATATTTTGTATTATGACTAATGAAAGTAACGTTAATGATTAAAGTACTATTTTAACTGCAAATTATTAAGAATTTGCATACAAACATTCACTTTCCCCACTTCCACTTCCGCTACATCATTCCCACTAGGGACTTATAAAATTTCAACTGTCTAGCTATCGCCGTTCTTGAGATATAGCCTGGCGACTGACGGATGGACAGACAGACAGACATCGAAGTCTTAGTAATAGGGTCCCGTTTTGACCCTTCGGGTACGGAACCCTAAAAAAACAGGCTAACATAGATTACTTTTATGTCACTATTCACACACTCACAAATTTGCACGCTGTCTATAGTATACCCCCTTTGAAAATCATACACCGTGTTCATTTGAATAGTACCTATTTTGAAGTTTTATTTATTTTTTTAAACATCTGACATGCTTAGCTATATAAATTAACACAAAGTGCAAAAATGTGAAATCGAAAATAACAGTCACGAGTGGGATTTGAATCTGCATGTCCTGTAATACCATCCCAGATGAATTGGAAAAGCATTAACAAATAATTTATGTAAATGCATCATTAGCGACTAACTTCAATCCTCTGTCAAAGCATTTAAGATGAATTTTACGAACTAATAGTGTATGATGATATCCTTACTTTTTTATTAAACACGTGAACAATAAATATGCAACTTGGATAGGGGAGCAGGACCGCTCGTATTCGGGCTATATTGGAGAGGCCTATGTCCAGTGGAAGTCAAAAGGCTGATGGATGGATGGATGGATGGTGTAGTAAATGTAATTGTATTGGATTTTGTTTTCAGGGAGGCGTGAGTATTTTTTTTTATAATAGATACATACTCGTAGATACATCGTTGGCATGTGAGAAAGATTTGGATGGGACGTCTTGAGCTGCGGTTGACATCCTATCACAAACTCCAGCATAAAGTTACTACTGTAAAAGCAGATGGAATGAATTTATCAATGAGCTTAAGAATATTATGCCGTGTGGTGCCAGCTTTAGAATTGTCCCACCCCTCTCTACCCACGGGAGTCGTAAGAGCCGACTGAGGGAATACCGAGGGAGTGGGCAGCAGCCAACTATCGGCTCTATCCCCCATAATGAGCACGCAACAAAAAATGGGATCGATGATCTAGTCAAAGCGGCGGGGTGCGTTTGATGCTGTCGGCACAGGACCGCTCGTTGTGGCGTTCTCTTGGGGAGGCCTAAGTCCAGCGGTGAACGTTGAAAGGCTGATGGATGTATGGGATGGATTAAGAATATTATCAGTATAAGATCTAGCCACGGCTACTCCCGTAACGACATGGATCCGTCATTGACTTGGGAGGAGATAGTACTCAATCTGTCACTCTCACTCACCTATCGAAGTAGGTACAACAAAACATTAATACCGTTGTTTAATGCTAATCTTCTGTGGAGGGCGGTACTTACCCTGTTATGCTGATGCATTCATGCATCATCAATGCTCAATTACTGTTTGTATATTTTAATGTACAGTTGAATTAGCCTTTTTTCTGGGAAGATTTAAAAAAGATCCGCTAGGGGCAGCACCAGTGGGGGGTACATAATATATGTTTTGAATTCTCTATTGACAACATCGTCAAACGTACGTTTTATTATTATCGGAATAAATAAATATTGTGCTGAAAAAAATTAAAAAAAAATGTCATGCCTACAAAACATTGTGCATTCGCTAATTAGCCTTTTTCCTGGGAAGATTTAAAAAAGCAGCACCAGTGGAGGGTACATATGTTTTGAATTCTCTATTGACATTTATGTGGGGGGGGGGGGCACTGGTGCTGCCCCTAGCGGATCTTTTTTAAATCTTCCCAGGAAAAAGGTTAATAGACATTGAATTAATTAGTAATATTTTATTACAGAAAGTTGTAAGTAAAATAAATATTATACTTTACTTAGTAATATGAGGTTTCGACTGCCATATCATATGGATCTAGTCAGTATGTATCACATCTATTTGTTATATTCTATATTTTGATCTGTATTTTTTTAGCACGTGACATGCTCAGCTACTACATGCTAAATTTAAATAACAAATTATTTGTGAAAGTGTAAAAAGGGAACTTTACCAATATGGGATATGCTCTAGACCGCTAAGAGAGACCGCTCCACTTCACATTTGTCTGTACGACCCACGCCATCTATCGGATGCATGATGTATGTAAATCTACTTTCACAAATAATTTGTTAGTTATTCTATGTAAAAATGGAAAACGATACAAATCATCAAGTTGTCCGTGTGGTGACGGACTAAGAATACAAGTGTCACCAGCCCATTTTTTCCCACGGGTGTCGTGTGAGGCGACTAACGACATCTGTGCACTGTACACAAATATTAGTCCTAAGTATGTACTTACTTTGTAGGCGTTAGCTCCATATTTGTAAAGTCCCCTTGACTCAAGAATTATTCTTTAGAATCTACAGGCTGTTGTTTTTAAAACAAATAAATATTTATATTTCCAATTTTAGCACATTGTTGTAAGTATATTTGGAAATTGTGTTGTTAGTTCACACTTCGATTTGCGTTGTTCTCAGTAATAATCCATACATTTAAAGTTGCTCAGATTGTAATGAAGAAAGCTATTTCTCTGACAAACAAAATCCGAAACGACTATATCTGTCAGGTAATTGCAGTCTGATTGTTGTTTGTCAAAAATATGTGAATATATTTGTATATGATTGTTTTTTGACTACAGCAGTAGGACGTATATGAATGGTAAAGACGGCTTATGTAGCCCTATTAACCCCCTCAAAAAACTTCAAATGACATACAATATAGGCTAAGGCCCATTACCCCTATCAAAAAACTGCAAAACATAACACTAGTGGCGCAGGCTGCTACAGAACTTTAATTTACCTATATGTGTGAAATTAAAGTGCCTTATGTTTAGGAATCTACAGACTTTAACCCTTAACCTTTTTACTTTATTATTCCATAAACAATGTCAAAGTGGATTAAAATCAAACAATTTTGTTGTAGTAGTTTTATGAATAATGTCTAATATTCATGTTAATGAAATAAAACTTCGTTTACGGAATCGGAACGTCCAAGGCTGCTGACGTCTATCATCTAAGTCCACCTGTGATCATGAATGCTATAAAGTATTCGAAACGTCGGGATAGTAGTAAAATCAACTAAACGCGATAGATTCCGTAAACGAAGTTTTATTTCAAAATGTGTAACATTCGCGTAAATATCAGAAAGTATTATTCACGTTAATTTCAATAAGTATAGTAATTTAAAATATAATGTTTTATTTTAAATAATTAAATAAATAATTATTATTCTAGTCGGAGGTATGTCTTATAATTTTTATTGTTTTTTACTAGCGGTCACGCACCACATCCCATTTATATATATCTATCTATACTATTATAAAGCTGTAACAGAGCTGTGTCTGTACATTTAAGATATTTGAGAAAAAATGACTGTAATAGGCTATATAGGCGTGTCTAAACACAAAACAATTTTTTTTAGAATTTTTGTCTATTTATCTGTTTGTTTGTTCGCGCATTACACAAAAACTACTGAATGGATTTTGATGAAACTTCTTTTATTTGAATGGCCTTAATTAGAATTAAAAACTGGTATACATTTTATCCCGCTCCTATATCGGGATCCTGAGATATAACCGAAAAACTAGTTTTTGGCTGCGGCGAAGCCATTATATAATATAATTTATAATATTATAAAAGCTTTGAATATTTTTTATTATATTTAGGTTAAAATATATGCAATACAAATAAATAAATATATTTGTTAATTATTTATATTATTTTCTTCACAGCTATGGGTATAGTATATCACTTTTATTATAGTTTATTAATAATTAATTTAATAATATATTTTTTAAATGAAAGCAACCTGTATCAAAGAATTATCTTTATCTCATGGGGACTTTACAAACCTACTATTAACGGACATAAGAGCCATTACGCACTGTCGACTAGTCGCCGGCAACTCAGTCGCTTGCGACTGTGACTAACTATAGTTTAAATAGATGCTTACGCACTTGGTTGTTGGTCGCCCGGGCGACTCGACGAGTCGCCGCGTAGTGGCAACGCACAAGCGACTGCCAATCACCGGCAACCAATAGGAGCACGGCCTCAAATGGAAGCATTCGCACTGCGAGCAACTGTCGTAAAGACCGTGTCACCAAAGTACTGATACATACAGCAATATACGCCGATCGCTCGGCTTGGTCTTCTGGCCCTAGTTGCCTATGTTTTGGTTGCCGAGAGACCGAGTCGCCAGTGCGTAATGGCTCTTAGTAACACAATAACTTGGAACTTTCGGAAGGCACGTTAAGTCGTGGCAGTGGTTACAGGTTGTCAGTGCTGAATAAAAAAATCTGACCTTGGTCTTGTTCTAAGATCGCCAGTTGTTCCCTTAGTTGTGTCGTGGAGGTTAGATAGACAGTCGCTCCGTGTAGATACTGGTGGATTAGCTATAACCGAACATATTGGAAGCCAACCAAAATTTGGGATAAGGCTATGGAGATGATATTAGAAGTAAGACAATGACCATTTAAATGACATATTCCTTTTGTCTAGGCACAAGAGCAAATACCACGATACCATAGTAGGCGAAGTATCTAGCACGGTTATACAGGAGTCGCAGGTTCAAATCCTGTACCACTGAAGTAATCCAACACAGTACCAGTGGGCCGTCAACATACGCGAAAAAAAAAAAAAAGTTCAAATCCTGCAACCACCGAAGGAATGTAACATAGTTCCAGTGGCCCGCCAATAAAGGTGGAGAGACGGCACACGGCGGGTTTCTTTAGTGGGTGCAGGCCCCACACTACCCTGTTCGTTGCCCCGAACGACGGGGTGTGCGGTTAGGAACATTTTTTCCGCCTTAACAAAAAGAAAGGTTCAAATCCCGCACGTGGCTTCAATTTTCGATTTCATAATTATGCACTTAAGGACTTACTGAACAGAGGCGTGGTCTCTGAATCTTGGCCTTATATCAAGGCTCAAAGTCGCTCAGCGTGCCATGGAGCGGGCTATGCTTGGGATCTCTCTACGTGATAAGATCCTTAATACGTAAATCCGTAGGAGAATGGGAGTAACCGACATAGCCTATGGGGTCAGCATGCTGAAGTGGCAATGGGCAGGTGGACCGATGACCTGGTCAAAGTCGCAGGTATTCGTTGGATGCAGGTGGCACAGGACCGTTCGCTGTGGCGTTTTCTTAGAGAGGCCTATGTCCAGCAGTGGACGATGAAAGGCCGATGGATGGATGGATGGATGAATTATGCATTTTGTGTTATGGTAAATACATAATTGTCAAAATATTAACTTAATATACTTTTTTCTTTTGTATTAAACAGTTGACAGTAAGTTAATTCATATTTTTTTTTGCTAAATTTATATTTTATAAACAATTTTATTAATTATTTCTACTTATTTTAGCGCTTCGTAAGTACCTATACGATTATTTAAGTAGCGATTAAACCTTACTTCTTCATCACCCTCCTCACGCAGTATTCTAAAATTATACAATTAACCGACCAAACCCCTTACTTATCCACTTTTTATACTTACTTATTTACTTATCATCACGCCATCTTCCTTGCGGGGTAGGCAGAGAGAACAATACAAACACAGTGATAGCCTAGCGGTAAAACCAAGAACTGCAAAGACAGTGGTATCGAGTTCGATCCCGAGGCCAAGGTTCAGACCTCGTACGGTTTCCGTTCGATCCCGAGTCCAAGACTCAGACCTCGTACGGATCGAGTTCGATCCGAAGCTTAGGCTTCAGACATCGTACGGATCGAGTTCGATCCCGAGTTCAAGGTTCAGATATCGTACGGATCGTGTTCGATCCCGAGTCCAAGGTTTAGAGATCGTACGGTTAGCGTTCGATCCCGAGTCCAAGGTTCAGACCTCGTACGGATCCAGTTCAATCCCAAGTTCAAGGTTCAGACCTCGTACGGCACACACCTCTGATACTTCGAGAATTTTCTAAATGCTCGGTGAAGGAAAACATCGTGAGGAAACCTGTATGCCTGATAGATTTTCTCGACGGCTTGTGAAGTCTGCCAACCTACATTGGGCCAGCGTAGTGGACTACAGCCTAATTTCTCTCAACATGAGAGGAGGCCCGTGCCCAATAGTAAAATAGAAACAGGGTTGAACAAACAAAGGGTGATGTCTTTATAATTCCGCACTCTGGGGCAGAATCTAATAAGGGAAATATTCAAGCTATCTGCTGAAAATATTAAGACTAAAGTCACTATTTCAAATCTTTTAGTTTACATTGATGAAGTGATAGTTAAAATCAGTAGCGTATATAGTTTTTGAATTTAAGTATTCCGTTTATATGTAGGGTTTATACCGGGTGTTAATGACATCAGACCGATAAATCCGGGTAAAGATTTCCCACAATAACTGTGATAATTATGTCCCATACCATTTTAGTAGACAACGACGGGTACAAAGTTGGCAATTTTTTAGCCGCCATCGAATCATTAACAACGCTAAAAACACGACGAAGGTTTCAAACCATTATAGTTTTTGGAGTAAATCGGTGATAAATGGATTTATTAAGCTGAGCATATTAAGTGCTTAAAATACAGATCAAAATGATAAAATGAAATATGAATTTTAATTGTAAAATTAAGCTTACTATATTGGATTTAAGCATGTAAATGCAGTCAATAGGTGGCGTGGGTCGTAAATATAAATCTATCTACATCACATTTTATTGTAGAGAGATTGGTAATGGCCGTTGGTTAGTGCGATGGCTTAGCGGTTTAGAGCACTTCCTCGGATTGGAAGGGACGCAGGCTCGAATCCCGCTCGCAATAAACTTCTCTTTTTCCACATTCACAAATAATTTGTTCTTTAATGGATTTATTACCTACAATAGAATTTAAATAGAACAATATAACAATTTTATCTCGCATTCAATTTAAAAACAATGACAAATAATTGTAATTTTCATGAAAAGACTGACGCAAATTTCCAACATCTGGGGGTTCAGAATCGAGTATTGAACCCATGGTAGCAAATCGGTACGATGTTATATCTCTGTCAAGAAAGTACCGGAAATGGATGATTTGATTATGGTTCCAAATTCAAATTTATATTTTTATTTGTTGTTGTTAGATTGGCACAACTGTTATCCATTTTGGCGCGGAGTTTGAGTTGCATTTGTTGTATTTATATTAAATACAGTGCTATTTTTAGTTATAACATATCTAGTGTGTATTGCAAATTTCATAATGGACAAAAACATCGAACAAAGAATTTGTCTTAAATTTTGCATCGCCAATGAAATTTCGTGTTCGGAGTCACTGAAAATGTTACAGAAGGCTTACGGTGAATCGACTTTATCAAAAACACGTGCTTGTGGGTGGTACAAAACGTTTAAAAGGGGTCGAGATGTGATGGAAAATTTGCCTCGCTCTGGTAGGCCATCAACGTCTGCAACTGAAGTTAGCATTACAAAAGTGAAGGAAATAGTGACTGAAAATCCTCATTCATCTTTGAGAGAGATAACCGCTGAACTTTCTGTGTCTCACGAGTCGATCCGTACCATTTTAAATAATCACTTGGATATGAAACATGTTTCCGCTCGGCTAGTCCCAAAAGACCTGAATTTTCTCCAAAAACTCAATCGCGTGAGATTCGCTGAGGACATGCTAGAACGAGTCAATTCTGACCCAACATTCATGAAACGCATTGTTACTAGTGACTAGACGTGGGCTTAGGAGTTTGACATGCAAACTAGTCAACAAGCTTCGGAGTGGGGACTTCCAACTGAACCGAAACCGCAAAAAACACGCCAAAGTCGATGGAAAGTCAAAGTCATGTTGACTGTTTTCTTTGACTATCGCGGTGTTGTGCACTCGGAATTCTTGCCAGAACGTCAAACGGTAAATAAAGAATATTATTTGAGCGTTATGCGGCGTTTAAGAGAGCAAATTCAACGAAAAAGGCCAGATTTGTGGAAAGAATATTCTTGGATTTTGCACCACGATAATGCGCCTTCGCACAAGGCATAAATAGCATCTCAAATTACCACTTCGTGGCACCCGTTTTCAATCGGTAGAAGACACAAAGGAGAATTCGCAGCGAGAACTGAACTCAATTCCGGAAACAGCGTTTAAAAAATGTTTTGATGATTGGATTATTCGTTGGCGTAAGTCTATCGTTTCTGAAGGAGCATACTTTGAAGGTGATAAAATAAATTTGGATGAATAACAAAATTTTTGTGTATTATTGATCTTATCCCGGTACTTTCTTGACAGAATAGTACATCCTGTAAATTATTTGGAACGGAATGTTGAGATTAAGGGTAACAGAAGTCTCAATATGAACTAAATTTTACCAATGAAGAAAGAGCTAAAGAAATGTAAAACAAGATGTCTAGATATTTTTGATCTGTATGCACTTGAAATGCTCAGCTACTTTATCGGATAATCCGGGGAAGTGCTCTCCGGGGTAGTCCGGGGATTGGACGCAGGTTCAATTCCTGCTCGCACCGAAGTTCTTTTTTCCACATTTCACAAATAATTTGTCCTTTAATGATGTTTCGATTTCAGTTATAATTGTAGGCTTAAGTTGAGAGTGAAGACAAGAATGGTTCTTGAGTTTTTTAATCACGAATCTCTACATATATTTTTCTTTATAATTACAGACATTGGTAAGTATTTAACTTATATATGTATTAATAATGTTGTCCAACCATCAAGGAGCATGACGGAATGAATAAGATCAATTGACAGCATTAATTACCCTTGCTGGTACCCTCTACTGGGTGACGCTTCCACACACGGAGCGTCGCACCTTCTTGGATGGTTTTGCGGGTGGCGAACGTTCCTCGACCATCTACCCGCAGCTTCAACTAAGGCGGCATCAGGCGCAGGTATTCGCACCTGCACCACCCCTGTCGCTGGCGGCGGTTCAGGTCAGCGGAAGATTCGTCCTCCCTGGCGCTCTCCACCGCTTCCTTCTGCGAGTTCTCCTCGCAATGATAGCCTAAGGGTAAAACAACTACTCCAAAGACAGTGGTATCTAGGCCAGTCCAAGGTCCAGACCTCGTCGTAAGACACACATCTGACTTTTTTCTATATGATGTGTGTCTTTGTTTACAATTTATCACTGCTCGGTGAACATCATTAGGAAACCTGCATGCCTTTTTTTTGTTTAGGCGGGAAAAAATGTACCTAACCGTACACCCCGTCGTTCGGGGCAACGAACAGGGAAGTGTGAGGCCCTCACCCACTAAAGAAACCCGCCGTGTGCCGTCTCTCCGCCTTTATTGTCAGGCCACTGGAACTATGTTGCATTCATTCGGTGATGGGAAACCTGCATGCCTGAGAGATTTTCTCGACGGCTTCTCAAGTCTTCCAACCCACACCGGGCCTACGTGGTGGACTATAGCCTAATCCCTCTCATCATGAGCGGAACCTGAGCTGTCCGTGTGGTGACGGACTAAAAATACAAGTGTCACCACCCCATTATTTCTCACGGGTGTCGTACAAAGCAATTATCACCCCTTGCATTACTGGTGGTAGGGCTAGGTACCAAGTGGGAGTACTCAATTGCTATCGGGCCCAAGCGGGTTGGTACCACCATCTCCTGTGTGACCGACCATGAAGCACATCGGTGTGTTTTGGTTATAGCAGGAGACAGCCGTTAATTTCATATGTGAAATGAAATGGTGAGCAGCGGCTTGAAAAAAAACTAATAAAAGAAAGCAACTAATATTTATAACAAAGGAGATAAGGTTGGCCATATATAATGCCGTGTGGGGCCGGTACCAAAAATAGCTCCACCCCGTCTCTTCCTATGGGAGTCGTAAAAGCCGACTAAGGGCTTACCGGGGGACCGGGCAGCAGCATTCCCCTGTGTACTACGAACATCCACTGCGATCGCCAACCCGCCTGCCAAGCGTGGCGATTATGGTAAAACCCCCATTTTGGGGAGGCCTATGTCCAGCAGTGGACGATGAAAGGCTGATGGATGGATGGATATTCTTTAGACACTAAGCCATGCTTGCGTGGTAGACTATAGTTTCAACTCCTTTTTCGTGGAGAAAACCCGTACTGAGAGGGATCTTAATGACATCTTTTTTTTCTAATAACTATAACCCGACTCAGGGAATAATCCCTGTGTAGCTTCGTGTACTTTACTAAGTAAAGTCCCCCACTTTACAAGATTTGTAAAGTGTAAAATATAAATATTGAGACTGATTCTGAACATACAAATGATATAAATTTACTAATTGATTCACAATATAATGTTTACCAAGAAATCTGTAGTCAGATATTCAGTAGTAGTCGGATATATTTATAATAATATATAACGTTTTAATATTTCCATTTTAGCCAGCAACGGTACGTGTATTTACTAATGTAAAATATTATTTAATACTTATCAAAATGAAATATTAATAATAGTTTTTTTTATATATTTTTATGCAGAAAGTAAGTATGCATCTATATTTAATTTATATTTAAAACCAGTATTCAATGTTTTTATTTTATCTTTATTTCAAAGGCCTATTAAATCTACATTTAATATATTTGAGAAAAAATACTGTAATAGGCTATATAGGCGTGTCTAAACACAAAACGATTTTTTTTAGATTTTTTGTCTATTTATCTGTTTGTTTGTTCGCGCATCACACAAAAACTACTGAACAGATTTTGATGCAACTTTTTTATTTGTAAGGCCTTGATTAGACTTAAAAACTGGTATACATTTTATCCCGCTACTATATCGGGAACCTGAGGTATAACCGAAAAACTAGTTAAAACTATTTAAACTAGATTTTTTTTTAGAATTTATTTAAAAGAACTACTAGATGGATTTTGATGCAACTTTTTTTATTTGAAAGGCTGTGATCTGACTTACAAACTGGTAGATATTTTATCACACTACTATATCAGGAACCTGAGATATAACCGAAAAACTAGCTTTTGGCTGCGGCGAAGCCGCTGGCAAAGGCTAGTATAGTACTAAAATCGTCAAGAATTTACAAATAATGATTAAGACGAGCGCCTGAGGCAAGTGCATTAGCAACGAAAAAGTGGCGATTGCAATCACCACAAGCGGCCGCTTCATACATTCATATGGTTTCAGTTTACACGGGTGCAGTTATTAGTATAAAAAAAATCTAGTCTTGTTGAAACATTGAATTTCTTTAGATACTCGTAGTACTTAATATTGTACAATCAAACCATTTTTGGATAGATATATGTATCTAGAATTAGGGTTGCCAACTATACTTCATAATAACATATGCTACTTTATTTTTGGTAAATATACTTTATACTTTTGCACAAAAATAAAGTATGTAAAAATACTCTATTTCCAATCTTTATTGCGATGCTTAAAATGAAACACTTATTTAAATAATTTAACTATTATCGATACTTTTCAGCTAAAAAAAAACGCGAAGGCATACACGATTCAATATATTTACAAGATAGGTAGATTGAATATTAACGATTTAATTTCCAAGTCAATAAGATTGAAGTGCTACAAGGAATTTTACTAACAACTATAAATATTTTTCAGAAAAAAATCTACGTATTGACAAAATGGCAATATAAAATTAAAAATGCATCTGATACCGTGTGTAAAGAAAATGATTGCTTATTTCATCATCCATAAATTTAATAAAAAATGAGTTATTAGTTCATTTAAATTTAAATTGGGATTGTGAAGGTAGCTTCCAAAAATTCAAGGACTGGATAAACTGTAAATAATAACTGTGAATAAATAAATAATGAATATTATTTTCAAATACTTTTTTCTTCTTCCAAATACTTTATTTTTTCTGCTAAAAGAATATTATACTCGTAAGTACGTTATTTTTTCCAAAAAAAGTTGGCAGCCCTACTAAAAATAGTAAAAATGGTTTTGAATTCCGATGCTTAGAGAGAAGTTGTTTTAGTTTAATTTCAAAAAGCTCTACCATTAGCAAGTTCAAGTAAGCTATTGTATTCAGCGGGGGTCGTACAAGGCGACTAAGGGAAGTAAGCAATGATCACCCATTGCATTACTGGTGGTAGGGCTGGGTACCAAGTGAGAGTACTCACTTGCTCTCGGGCCCGAACGGGTCGGTACCACCGTCTCCTGTGGCACCGGTCAGGAAGCACGTCAGTGTGTTTTGGCTGTAGCAAAAGATAGCCGTTTATTCTTTCATTTCATATACAATACTCTCGGTATAGTTGAGTCCATGAGCAACGATTACCACTTACCATCAGGTGGGCCGTGGCTCGTCTGCCATCTTTAGCAATAAAAACAAAAGTTAGCTCAAACTAATATAGTTTATTTTATTAATTTGTTATTTCTTATGTTTAAAGCCTAATGTAAGTAATAAAAATAATAGTTTTGTTTTATTGTGATTGTTAGCATTTGACATGATCGGAAAATTTACTAGAAACTTTTTCTTTTGGAAGAGGAAAAATATTTTGATCTGTATTTTAGCACTTGACATGTTCAGCTACTAAAGGACAAATTATTTGTGAGAGTGGTGCAGGATTTACATACATTATAATAGTTATGACATTTGTTGTTTAAACAAAGCATCACGCCTGTAGTCAGCCTGGGTAGGCAGAGGTGTATCACACACCCACGGTTCGCCAGCTATGTTTAAGTCCGACGTAATAGGGGGCGAGCCTATTGCCGTCTACCGGGCAATAGCTAAATATATTTCCAAACTCCGGGCTGCTAGTGAGATTTTTTTTTTTGTGCCCAATCACACTTTCACAAGTAAGTTTTTCTTTAGAGTGGAATTTTCTATGCGCAGATTCGATCTTGTGTCTTCCTCTATCCGGTTGATGCTTTATACCTTAGTGGTAGACTGCCCTCACGCCATCTATTAACAGTGTCTGCATAATCGTTTTCACAAACCATTAATTTAGATTATTGTTGCATTTTAGTGCATGTGTTTAACACGAGGGCCGTTGTCGCTCTTCAAATTGAGAGGAAATTTACATTTTAAGAACATCAAAGTACGTGTAAGTAATTATTTTGTTTATCCGTTGTCCTAGGTGAACGACAAACGCGGTAATACGACGCGACGCGACACGAAAATATCAAATACTTTAGAAAATCCAAAATTTCACGCCTCATAATCTTCATTTTTCACAATAAATTGATTATTTGATAAGTAACTAATAATATATTGGTCTTACAAGTAGTTTTCAATAAATCACATAGATAGCGCTAATTTAAAAGCACCTTCTCATGTCTTATACGCCATCTAGCGCTAATTTTAAGAAGTACTTCTACATTGGTCTATAGAAATAGTTCTCACGAAATAAGGATAGCACTGGTTTTGGTGTCGCGTCGAGCGTAAATATTCACTATTTTTTTGTTTATTTAATAACAATTAAACCACTTCGAATCAGACCGTGAAAAGTGATAAGGCTCTATTCGTAAAAAAAAGACTCGATTAGTAAAGTATTTTGGTCGTTATCGTGTTAACATACATTACCTACAACAAACGGACGTCCAAGACATAACTTTTTTAAACAGTTTTTTAACTAGTTTAAATAACAAAAATGGCACAAAAAATATCATGAGTGTTAAAAATAGTGTTTCTTCTTGATATGCGTGTGTATATATTATTTTATAAGTGCAATATACGATAAATAGAGACATTTTAAGTTTGAAAAATCAGTTGTTCTACGTAAAACGAGAGCAGTACCCACCTCAACGCTTCGCTTATGAGGCGTGCAATACAGGTTGTATGTACTTATGGCCTACGTTGTCGCTTAATATAATAAATAATAAAATAAATATTTACGACCATTTCACACATCGTCCTCTGGTCCCAAGCTAAGCTTAACGCTTATGCTATGGGTACCAGAATATCTGTGTTCATCACACAAATAATTGTCCTGAACGGTAATCGAACGCACGATTTCGTGCACGGAAGTGGGTTACATTACCGACTACACCACTAGGCTATATGAATACGATGAAACGCGACAAAGTGCCGACTTGTTTTTTGCGCGACAAGACGCGACGCAGTGTGAAGTGACAACTTAAAGACGTGCATTTACATTACATGCCACGGTTAAAACAATAATGAACTGAGATTGTCGCGTTTGTCGCTCACGAATGACTACAAAATAGGACACACGTCGCATAAGTCGCATTACGTCGCGTCGTTACGTGTCGCGTACCGTCGCTCACCTAGGAGGATTACCCGTTGTCCTAGGTGAGCGACGCAACGCAACGCGACGTGATAAATATTTTAACCGCGTTGCGTCGTATTTATATTAGGCGACAGCGTAGGCCATTAGCACATACCTCTAACCTCTATTCGATCGCGTCGCGTCGCGTAGTATTAACGCGTTTGTCGCTCACCCAGGACAACGGGCTAGATTTCGTAAATAACTTTCGTTATTAGGTACGTGTAGAATGTGGCTGATTCGTGTGTGCCGGTACGGACGAGGAAAGATCACCCTCTCACAGAATATCCTTTCTTATTACTAGCCGATCCGGTGAACTTTGTTACGCCTCCGAATCCGCCTATGAATATTCTAGTGTCTACACCCTTGCTTATCACCGGCTCAATAGGGGAAGTATTATCCTCTCACAGGAGATCAGCGTAGAAAAATGTTAAATAATCCTGCCATTGTGTTTCGAATGGTGAGTGAGAGTGCTGGAGGCCTAAACCCCCCTCTCTATTCACAGCTTATTATCCTTATAGTCCAGGAGCCGCCGGGTATTTTTTTTTAATGATTTTTAACAGGCTGAATATTTGTGAGTAGGTTCCGTTCGAAGAGACACTCAAATTTTTCTCAGTGAAAAATCTTGTAAGAGGTAGCTATTGAGTGTACGTAAATTCGACTTCCAAGCGTGGGACAGAGAAAACGTACCATTAAATTTGTAGGACTATATGACCATTTCATTATACAAATATTTACAAAGCTGCATTCAAAAAAACAGATGGTTTTAATTTGAATGACCTCTTTATATATATTTGTCTCTCTATATTTGTAGTGGAGCACGCTCCAGTCAAACTACCCATTTTGTAGGACAATTGTTATTCCGAGTTTATTATCCAATTATCTGAACATTTAAACTTACTGTTAGTCGGACAATTTCGACACTCCACCAAATCGAAATGTTTTATACCTGCGCTCTTTATTAGCTACCTCTATCGAGATTTTTCACAGAGAAAAACTTGGGCGTCTCGTCGAACGGAACCTACTCACAAAGATTGAACCTATTATTAATCACTTAAAAAAATAGGCGGCGGCTCCTGTACCATTATTCTCCACTTTCTACCACTTTCCTTGGAGATGCCGACGCGCGAGTGATGTCTTTGGTGTGCATCTATAGGTGGTAATCGCTTACCATCAGGTGGGCCGTATGCTTGTTTGCCACCCACGTAGCATATATTAATGTATGGTCAATGCATTACAAAATCTGCCCACCCCTGCGCTGCGTGGATATACGTCGTTGTTTTTTCCAGCAAAATCTCTCCAAAAATATCACACTAAACGTTTTGCTATCCAAGTTTATCTAAATCAGTTACTTCTTCGAAAAAGCACATCTGTCATCTAGGCACATTATTATAAAACACCAATTTAAATTACTCTCTATTAACAGACACGTCCTTCGAGATACACAAGCCCTGAAGAACCTTCAAGTACGCTTTGTCCTCCCTGCGATTGCAGCAGCTGCACACCCACAGAAGAGACCCTACCTACAGAACGATCTACGATTTGCTGAGAAGATGATCTTACAATAGCGAGATCTCATACATTATATGATTTCTATGTAAACATCACAAAAAAACCGACTTCAAGTTAAGACTTATATGGTTGTGTCATGGATACCATCGTCAGAATTGGACCATATTGAAATGGGACCACACGGGAAGCACTAGCTTTCAAATGAAAAAAGAATCGTCAAAATTGGTTCACCCAGACGTCTGAGGTAACAAAAAAAAATACAATCGAATTGAGAACCTCCCCCTTTTTTGAAGTCTGGTTAAAAATAGAGTAATTTAAGATAGTGGCTATAATAATAAAATAAATGTGTAGTTTGAACTTTTTATTTATACAAAACAACATCTTGTATCCCCGAAGGGGTAGGCGGAGGTGTATTACACACCCACGGTTCGCCAACTATGTTTGAGTCCCACGTAATAGGGGGCGAGGCTATTCTCGTCTACCGGGCACATTTCCAAATTCCGGGCTGTTAACAAGAATTTTTCTTTTTACGAAATCGCTCAATAGCACCGCCCGATTCGGGGACCGAAAGACCTCATGATCAGCAGCCGCTCACACTACTGCTGCACCACCGAGACCATTTTTAACTATACCTGTTTTAAGCACTTGACGTGCTCTTTACAAAAACACGTAGTGCTAAAATATGAAATTGAAAATTATATCCAGGAGCTGAATTTGTGCCTGCATTTCCTGTATAAATTTCAGACGTTTTGAAAACTAAGTTATTGTGAACGGTCACCCATATATTTTGTTAATCCAAGTAATAAATATTTGCGTGCCAGACATCGAAATCCGTTTTTCTATTGGTAGAGCCATACTGAAGCATGAATGGGCCGGCTCGATCGGAGAAGTACCACCATCTCACAGAAGATCGGCGTGAAATAAGCACCCTTGGGAAAGGATGGGGTGGTGACACTTGTATTCTTAGTCCGTTACCGCATGCACTTTTACCACAGTTTATGACATTTATAAATTACACTGGATCCAGTTGATTATTAAAAACCAATCCATCCATCCATCCATCCATCAGCCTTTCGAAGTCCACTGCTGAACATAGGCCTCCTCAAGACCACAACATGTGTTTCGCTCCTATGGGGGATAGTGCCGTAATCGCCACGCTTGGCAGGCGGGTTGGCGATCGCAGAGGATGTTGTCCTTTACTCGAGGGAGTGCTGCTGCCCACTCCCCCGGTAATCCCTCATGGCATATATCTCTATAAAAACCATCCATCCATCCATCCATCAGCCTTTTATCGTCCACTGCTGGACATAGGCCTCCCCAAGAGAACGCCACAGTGAACAGTCCTGTGCCGCCTGCATCCAACGGCTGCCTGCGACTTTGACCAGGTCATCGGTCCACCTGGTGGGAGGCCGTCCTACACTGCGCCGTCCGTTACGCGGTCGCCACTCGAGAACCTTTCTTCCCCAACGGTTGTCGGTTCGTCGAGCGATGTGGCCTGCCCATTGCCACTTCAGCATGCTGACCCGGCGGGCTATGTCGGTCACTCCCGTTCTCCTACGGATTTCCGTATTACGGATCTTATCACGTAGAGAGATCCCAAGCATAGCCCGCTCCATAGCACGCTGAGCGACTTTAAGTCTTGTCATAAGGCCAACATTCAGAGACCACGCCTCTGTGCCGTAAGTCATCACTGGTAACACACACTGGTCGTAGACCTTCGTCTTCAGACACTGTGGAATATTGGACAAGAAGATCTCCCTCAGCTTCCCGAACGCTGCCCAGCCGAGCTGGATTCGTCGATCGACCTCTTTCTCGAAGTTGTGCCTACCTAACTGGACAGTTTGTCCCAGGTATACATAGTGGTCGACAACTTCGAGAAGCGAGCTCCCGACCAGAACCGGTGCTGAAATGACATGGATATTAGACATGACTTTCGTCTTGTCCATGTTCATTTTTAGACCCACTAGTCGGGAGACACGGCTGAGGTCGTTGAGCATGGTACCAAGGTCCTCCAGCGATTCTGCCATGACCACGATATCATCTGCAAATCGAAGGTGAGTGATGTATTCGCCATTTATGTTGATGCCTAATCCGGTCCAGTCCAAGAGCTTGAAAACATCTTCCAATGCAGTGGTGAAGAGTTTCGGGGACATGACGTCTCCCTGTCTAACACCTTTCTGCAGTTGGATCGGTTTCGTGCTCTTGTCCTGAACTCGGACAGACATAGTGGCGTTTCTATACAAACACTTCAACACTTCGATGTATCGATAGTCAATTTGGCACCGCTGAAGGGATTGCAGCACCGCCCAAGTTTCGATCGAATTGAAGGCTTTCTCGTAGTCCACAAACGCTAGACACAGAGGCCGATTATACTCCTCGGTCTTCTGTATAATCTGGCGCAGCGTATGTATGTGGTCTACGGTACTATAGCCTTTTCGGAAACCGGCTTGTTCGGGAGGCTGGAAGTCGTCAAGCCTGCGCGTGAGTCGATTTGTAATGACCCTCGAGAACAACTTATAGACATGGCTCAAGAGCGAGATGGGTCTGTAATTCTTCAAGAGGGTTCTGTCACCTTTCTTGAAGAACAGCACCACCAAGCTCCTGGTCCACGATTCTGGAACTCTCTCTCTCTGAAGGGCTTTGAGGACTGGCTTTCCGCCTGCCCTCAGAAGCTCTATAGTAATTCCGTCGTCTCCCGGTGCCTTTCCGTCCTTTAGTTGTTTGAGAGCCATTCTGATCTCGTACAGGCTGACGTCCGGGATATCTTCGGTATAGTGCCGAGTTAGCTTGGATCTGGGCTCATGGACCAAGCTGACAACAGGGTTCTGGGATCTGTATAACTGTCCATAGAACTCGTGGACCTCTCTTAATAACTCATCTTTGGAAGAAACAACAGTACCATCATTGGTCTTATATTGGTAGCTTGGTCAACTGGCTTTTCCCAACAGACAGATCTCTTGCGAACACTTTGGAACCTTGGTTTCGCTCTATCGCCTCTTTAATACGCAAGGTATTAAATCGGCGAATGTCTCGTCGCATAGACTTGGAGATCTGTCTGTTTAGTCGCCTCTGATTGGACCAATCAGCCGAAGACTGCACCGTCATTTCTGTCCGTGTCGCTATGAGCTTAAGAGTTTGCACTCATATGGGGGGGTATTGCCATAATCGCCACGCTTGGCAGGCGGGTTGGCGATCGCAGTGGATGTTTTTAGTACACAGGGGAACGCTGCTGCCCGGTCCCCCGGTAATCCTTTAGTCGGCTTTTACGACTCCCATAGGAAGAGACGGGGTGGAGCTATTCTTGGTGCCGGCCCCACACGCAACGCCCCACACGACTATAAAAAACAATAATACTGTAATATTTATTATACAATAATATTCAGTCCGTGTGGTGACGGATTAAGAATACAAGTGTCACCACCCCATTCTTTCCCACGGGTGTCGTATGAGGCGACTAAGGGAAGAAGCAATTATCATCCTTTGCATGACTGGTGGTAGGGCTGGATACCAAGAGGGAGTACTCACTTGGTATCGGGCCCGAGCGGGTTTGTACCACCATCTCCCGTGTGGCCGGCCATGAAGCACATCGTTGCGTTTTGGCTGTAGCAGGAGATAGCTGTTTATATTTCATTTCATATCTGTGAAATGAATTGGTGAGCAGCGGCTTGACAATACTCTCGGTATAGTCGAGTCCATGGGCGACGGTTACCATTTAACATCAGATGGACCGTGGCTCGTCTGCCACTACATTCAATAAAAAAAAATACTGAAGTGAAAAATGTGAAATCGAAACAGTCACGAGCAGGATTTGAACCTGCATCTCCTGGATACCATCCAGATGCTTTGCCAATTCAGCCATCGTGACAACTGTTGAAATGAGAACAATGAGACAAATTTTAAATAAATATACAAAATATTTCGAAAGGAGGTGATTGCGTTACTAGATGTTGATCTCAGAATTGCGATCTAACTATTTACCCCCTTTTTTGTTAAGCAAAGAAAAAATGTTCCTAACCGCACACCCCATCGTTCGGGACAACGAATAGGGTAGTGTGGGGCCTTCATCCACTAAAGAAACCCGCCGTGTGCCGTCTCTCCGCCTTTATTGGCGGGCCACTGGAACTATGTTACATTCCTTCGGTGGGGGCGAACTAGTTACCCCTAACTTGTTAGTTATTAGTCCTACCTCGACGCATAGAATTTTATATGAAAACTCATAAATAAAATCTGCGATAACTTAAAAATCTATTTATAAACAATAAACAAAAAATATTTTAAAGAGAGCTTGTTGAATCTTTGATCCTTCTAATATCTTTGCACGCTTCTGTTTCGTTGCTAGAAGTAAATACTGATGCCGTAGAAATATGCAGCAATTCTAAATCATGGTCTATTTTGGATTGATTTCCACCTGGGTCTGAAGCTGGACCTTTAGATTTCTTAGACAATAAAGATATAACGTTCTTGACAATATTATTCTTTGAGGTTTTAGATGATCTTGTTGAAGATGTGCTTTTAGCAGCACTTGAAAGACTTGAAAAAGAATATTTAGAAGCGTCGTCCCCAATGAATATCACTCCTCTTTCAGATAAAAAATCTTCAATAGAATCATTTGAGAAGTAAATTTGAGCCCCTTTCTCAATCGAGCTTGCTGGTTTTTTTTCGTGGTTGTAAACTCCGAAAGCAGTTGAACTCTTTTTTAAGTTAGAATTGTAATCGTAGTTGCGTATTTCTCTTTCTGAAGATTCGTTGAGCGGTTGCACATTATTTATACTCTCTTTTTTACCATTTTTGTTGCAATTATTCCTTTTATTTGTATACTCTTCTTGAAAGTTAACTTTAACTTCTGTTGGTAACTTTTGTTCGTTTTGATTTATATTAGATTTTCTACTATGAAATTCTTCTTCAATTTTACCTTCTGGAATTGTATCTGACTTAGGCATTCTATGCCAGTCTCTTCTGTTAATACATTTCGATAGAATATCATCTGACATACTGAGTTTCGTATTGTTTTTTCTCTCTTTCTGACAGGCTTTGTAGCATTTGATTTTCTTATCAATGTAGTTTGATGATTCACTTAAGTATTGGTATTGCGTTGTTTCTGTATCCATATTACTGGTTCCTATTAAAGGAGTAGTTACTGATGCGTCTTGGCGGTAGTTAAAGATCTTTTTGATTGTTTGTTTCTTTTTGCAGCAACCACAGTTTCTTGACATGCAATACACCATTGTAGATATCAAGAAGCACTGCATTATGATAATACCACTCAAAATCATAGTCGCATATTTATTATTGGTTAAATATGTTATAAAATAGTTAAAACGTGGACAGTTTGGTCTAATTATGTCTACATTCTCTACATAGTCTTTGGAATTGTTTTTTTTACTTTTAGAATTGAGTTTCGTTAACACATTATGTGGAAAAAATATACTTTTGGCTTTGTTCTTGTTATATTTGGGTATTTTATTTGTATCCATATGATATTCTTCTTCAATGCCATCATCAATAGGATGTTTATTACTGGAATAATTTTTCTTATGATGTTTACTATTTGAAACTTCGATAATCATCACATCTTTAGCTGTTCTTACTTTATTATAATTATTTGATAGTTGTTGTACTATTGCAATGTCATCTTTGGTAATAGATTGCTTTTCTATACATTTATTTGATATTGGATTATAACCCGCTTTAGATAACCTAGTTTTATGTGGTAAGCAAGCTGGTACAGACACGCATCGTCTTTTCTCAATGCTATAGTGTGACTTCTTTCCATTATAATGAGTATCGCAATTAACTGGCTTACATTTATTAAATGGGTCTTCATCAATGTGAACACATGATTTGATACGATTATTTTCTGGATTGACTTTTAACTTGGTATCAAAATCTATTTTGACTGTATCTCTAGCGATATCTCTTGGTGCGGATATTGGACTAGAATCAATATAAACTGTGCAATGACCTTTCCTATCAAACTGGTCCAGCAATGGAGCTACTAATGTAATAGTCTTCGTTGCACCTTGAAAAAAATAACTATAGTAAATTACGATGACGCTTACTGTATTCCTACTATTTCATCGATTGTTATATAAATTAATATTCACGGACATTTTTCACACAACGTCCTCTGGTACCAAACTAAGCATAACATATATATCATTCTTTTTCTCAATTTTCTCATCCTGGCAACGTGTGACATGCTTTGGTATTGCTGGTAAATGAGTTACGGTAGCGCCACTACTTGTAGATCAAATCTTGATTGCATTATTGGTGGTAAGGCTGGGTACCAAGTGGCAGCACTCAGTAGTTATTGGCCTCAAGCAGGTCGATACCAACGTTTGCCGTTGACCGACCATGAAGCATCATGATTTTTTTTATTTGTAGTGCGAGGTAGCTGTCCATCATCTCCTCAATATCCTTCATTCGTTTACTATTCGCGAAATTAAATGCTAAGCAGGAGCTTTTTTTATACTTCTTGGATGGCAAACAAGCATACGTCCCTCCTGATGGTAAGTGGTTAAGGTAATCTAGTAACACCAGAGGCATTACTCGCGGGGCGCCATCTCCAAGGAAAGGGGTAGAAGGTGTATAAAAATGATATTACGGAGAAGATAGGTTTCTTCTCTTTAAAATCATCTCTCAGACAAGGATAGTATAGGAAGCGGGTTTGGCAGTTATATATTATACTAGCCTTTGCCAGCGGCTTCGCCGCAGCCAAAAGCTAGTTTTTCGGTTATACCTCAGGTTCCCGATATAGTAGCGGGATAAAATGTATACCAGTTTTTAAGTCTAATCAAGGCCTTTCATCAAAATACGTTCAGTGGTTTTTGTGTAATGCACGAACAAACAAACAGACAAACAGACCAAAATTCTAAAAAAAATTGTTTTGTGTTTAGACACGCCTATATAGCCTATTACAGTATTTTTTTCGCAAATATCTTAAATGTACAGATACAGCTCTGTTACAGCTTTATAACAGTATATTATACATATTATATTTATATATTTTGATCTGTATTTTAGCACTTGACATGCTCAGCTACTTTAAAGTACAAATTATTTGTGAATGTGGAAAAAGAGAACTTTAGTGCCAGCGGGAATCGAACCTGCGTTCCTTCTAATCCGGGGAAGTGCTCTAAGCCACTGAGCTATCGCACTGACCTTCGGCCATACCCTATCTCCACATCACATTTGTCTATACGACCCACGCCACCTATCGGATGCATGCCGATATGTATAGTATGAATTTTAATTGCAAAATCAAACTTACTATATTGGATTAATGCATATAAATGCATCAGAGATGTGGCATAGGTCGTAAAGACTCATTTTTAATGATTTCTCGAACATGTTATTTTTTTTAAAGATAATAAAACACAACCCTACTACAAATAATACTTGTAGCTCGAGGGACTTAACAAACATAAAATTTCACGGACGCAAAGTACGCCCAGACTCAGAACTCTCGTCAGAGTGTTGTGGGAATCAAACTCACAACATTCTGACGGGAAGCTGGTATCTAAACCACTCCGCCAACTCTGCAGTCAAGAATTGACGATTAAGCAAGTGGAAATCTTAAAATAAATCACAAGTTTACACTTATCCCACTTATTCGGGGTTAGCGCGACATGTATTCTTACTTACCTCTCTGTTAGTTGCCATCTCGTCACTGTCACTTCCTGCCCTTCCAAATCATAAAAAAACATAGCATCACGCCTGTATTCCCCGAAGGGGTAGGCAGAGGTGTACTACACACCCACGACTCGCCAGCTATGTTTAAGTCCCACGTAATAGGGGGCGAGCCTATTGACGTCTACCGGGCACGTTTCGAAACTCCGGGCTGTTACTGAGAATTTTTCTTTTTTTTAGGAAAAAGCTCAATAACATTGCCCGACCCGGGAATCGAATCCGAGACCTCATGATTAGCAGTCGGATACACTACCGCTACACCACCGAGAGCACCATCAAATCATCTCTCTATTGCTTCCTGAGTATTCTCTTACAACTCCTTATGTTCATGCCTTTTTTTTTTTGTTATTGCGGGAAAAAAATACCTAAACGCATACCCCGTCGTATTGACATGCATTGAAGTGGCAATGGGCAGGCCACATTGCTCGATGAACCAACAACCGTTGGGGCAAAAAGATGCTCGAGTGGCGACCATGTATCGGTGGACGCAGAGTAGGACAGGCTCCCCATCAGATGGACCGATGATCTGGTTAAAGCCGCGGGGAGCCGTTGGATGTGATCGGCGCAGGACCGCTCGTTGTGGTGCTCTCTTGGGAGGCCTATGTCCAGCAGTGGACGTTGAAAGGCTGATGGAGGGAGCTGACATTACGGTCTGCATATTATTATTCAGTTTTTGTTGCCTCATTTCTAGTCAATATAATTTGACTACATAGATGGCATAGTGGTTAAAATATCGACCTCCCATACCGAGCGTTGCAGGTTCGATTCCTACACAGAACAATTGTTTGTGAGATCTACTAATTCTTCCTGAAATCCAGTCATAGTGCCGAGTGTTGTTTTTAAAAAAATATATTGATTATTTGTGAATAATGAATCACATCTTTTCCAATCCGGGGAAGTGCTCTAAACCACTAAGCTATCCTACTGATCTTTCATCCCAAATTCTTAATCACATTTGTCTTACGACCAACGCCATCTATCGGCATTACATACATCCAATATAGTAAGTTTAATTTTGCAATTATTGATCAGTAGGATAGCTTAGTGGTTTAGAGCACTTCCCCGGATTAGAAAAGATGCGGGTTCGATTCCCGCTCCTACTAAAAATCTCTTTTTATTTATTCACAAATTATTTGTACTTTAAAAAGTGGCGGAGCATGTCAATTGCTAAAAGAAATAGATCTATATTGTTTAAAATATATTGACTTTAAAAATATCAATCAATCATACAAATCAATCTAACACTAGCCTTTGCCCGCGATTCCAACGCAGCCAAAAGCTAGTTTTTGTGTTTTATCTCAGGTTCCCGGTATAGTAGCGGGATAAAGTGTATACCAGTATTTAAGTCTAATCAAGAGCTATCAAATAAAAAAGTTGCATCAAAATCCGTTCAGTAGTTTTTACGTGATGCGCGAACAAACAAACAGATAAACAGACAAAATATCTAAAAAAATAGTTTTGTGTTTAGAGACACGCCTATATAGTCTAATACAGTATTTTTTTCTCAAATATCTTAAATCCATCCATCCATCCATCAGCCTTTTAACGTTCACTGCTGGACATAGACCTCCCCAAGAATTGTTAAATGTACAGACACAGCTCTGTTACAGCTTTGCAATAGTATAGATGAGTACAGCGTTATCTCTTACAATCACTGCAAGGTCTAGTTAAATAAGGAAGCGAAAATGTGAAATAGAAAATTAACTACGAGCAGAATTCAACCTGCATTAATAAGATTAAATTCCTTAATGTCTTGAATGACGCCTGCACTACACACCCCGTCGTTCGGGGCAACGAACAGGGTAGTGTGGGGCCTACACCCACTAAAGAAACCCGCCGTGTGCCGTCTCTCCACCTTTATTGGCGGGCCACTGGAACTATGTTACATTCCTTCGGTGGTACGCCTGCACTACCTCTAGAAGGTATTTGCATACATTTTCCCGATCAGTCAAGCTAGATTATTAAAATTAATAATTACACAAAATGATGATGCGGCCGTATAAATATTTCGTTGTTTCGTTCGTTTATATAAAAGAGGATAGTAATACAATTTTTACCCCCTGTTATTATTTCACTCGCTCCTCCGGTAATTTCAATAATATCACACCTGTCGTCATTAGCGTCTAAGCAGCACTCCTCAGGGAACACCTCTATAGAACAATCTTCATCATCATTGTTAATTATTTCTGTGATGAGCCTTAGTCCTACTGAATAATGTATCGGCTCTTCCATTCCAGATTTGATGTCTATATTTTTACTAAAAACTGTTACTAACATGTGAAATAATATAAAATAAGTGTACAAAACCATTAGAATTGGTTGCCTTCTGTCATTATTTTTGACCAAACAGTAACGCGTATACCAGAAATTTTTGACATAGTATATACGTACCTATTACTCTGCATAATATAGTCTATGACATAATACCATAACTAACTGAGATAAATCCACTGCGCTAGGAAATATATCACAGGATATTTCGACCATAGATAAAAGTATGTTTTTGATATCTATAATGTACTATATAAAGCTGTAAAAGTGCTATGTTTGTATATTTAAGATATTTGAGGAAAAATTACTGTTTTACTCACACTTCTTTTAGATTTTATATCGCTGTGTCTGTTTGGTTTGTTCGCACATCACACAAAAACTGCTCTACGGATTTTGATGCAACTTTTCGTTTGATAGCTCTTGATTAGACTTAAAAACTGTTATAAATTTTATTCCGCTACTATGTCGGAAACCTGAGATCAGTGCCGTAACTAGGGCGGTGTCAGCGGTGCCCAGGCACAGGGCACGCAGCCTTTGCTTTAGATTTTGGCATTAGAGGTCAGTACTTGAATAAAATTTTATAATGTATGCCGTATGTTATTGATCTACCAACAAATGGACCTCGTGTCCGCGCTCAAAAGTGTCCGAACCAAAAGAGAAACAAGATGCCACAAGAGAAATAATCGCACGCCAGTCTTCGTTTGGTCGACCGACTGGACTATACGTTCAATATTATTAGTACTGTATTGTGAAAACGTGTAAAAAACTACTTAAATAAAGTGAAAAGAAAATCATGGTGTAGGTATCATATTTTCAGTAAGTAGTCTATTTTTGATCTATATTTTAGCATTTGACATGCTCCGCCACTTTTTAAAGTACAAATTATTTGCGAATAAGGAAAATTTTTTGTTGTTTTGAAGTTTAATGCATGTAAATGCTTCCGATAGATGGCGTTGGTCGTAAAGACAAATGTGATAAGGAGATTGGGATGGTCGAAAGACCTGTACTATAGCTCAGTGGCTTAGAGCACTTCCTCGGATTGGAAAAGACGCGGGTTCGATTCCCGCTAGTACAAAATATCTCTTTTTCCTTATTCGCAAATAATTTGTACTTTAAAAAGTGGCGGAGCATGTCAAATGCTAAAATATAGATCAAAAACGTTTAAAAAATCACGCCATCAAATAGTATGAATTTTAATTGCAAAATTAAACTTACTATATCGGTTTAATGCATGTAAATGCTTCCGATAGATGGCGTTGGTCGTAAAGACAAATGTGATAAGGAGATTGGGATGGTCGAAAGACCTGTACTATAATAGCTCAGTGACTTAGAGCACTTCCCCGGATTGGAAAAGACGCGGGTTCGATTCCCGCTAGTACAAAATATCTCTTTTTTCTTATTCGCAAATAATTTGTACTTTAAAAAGTAGACTATTATTTTATTATTCGCAAGTATAATTTTGCATAAAAACAAAAAAAATATATTAAAATTTGTATATTTGTAAAAATAAATCATCAACACATAATATTCACTAGACGCTGTATAAGGTGAATCATGGTGTGGCCTATTAGTAGAAGCTACATAAGATAGTAAATTATTACAAAGAAAACTCAACACTATTATAATAGTTCAAGCTTTCAAATTAGAATGTTGAAAATCTACAGTCAATAGACAGTCTATTGTTTGATAGACTGTCTATTGACTAGAGAAATATTTTTCGTGAATTTTATACTAGACCCGACGTGCACTTTTATAAGGTGTCTCGTCGAAACGTAGATGGCGCCTTCGTCACGTCGCGTTGCGTCTCGCGGTCCTCTTTCGCTCTCGGAAGCGTGTTGGTTTTTTGCGCTCGAGTCAAAGGGTCTCGGGAGTCTCGCGATGAAAACGAGAGCGCGCCACACTCGTTCGTTTAGTTGCCCGCAGTTGAACGCAAACCGCGTTCGCATGAAGGTTACGGTGAATAGAAAACATCCACCATCTTATTTTTCGCCGCGGCTTACTAATTTTCTTCTTATGGTAAACTTACCTTTGGTTATATTTTAGGTTCCCGATATAGTAGTGGAACAAAATATATACCAGTTTATAAGTCTAATCAAGAGCTACTATTTTCTCAAATATTTCAAATGGACAGACACAGCTCTGTTACAGCTTTGTAATAGTAAGGATGTGTAATAAATTAAATAACTAATGGCACAAAGGCAAAAAGCCGCAACTGTTTTTTGTAGGTCCAACGCAGCAGGCATCCGAAGTTCAATTGATACAACGAGGGTGTGCTCTCGTGTCGAGCTTCAGCGACGAGAGCGGACGAGAGTCAAGCGAGGCGACGAAACAAGCGTGTAATACTAGTACTAATACTTTAAAACTTTGTACAGTCGCTGTTATATTTTTTCGGGACAAAGGACCCGCTGTCACGAAAAAATTAAAATATATTTTCTAATATATTTATTATCTTACAATAAAATGGCATTTATTTTACAAAAGCAAACCTTTACATTTATATTATATTTATCACAATAATTACAAGTAAGTATATTTTTACAAAGTCATGTTTAAAAGCCCTTTACAGATTATTACGAGTATGGAACAGTCCAACATCGATAATAATTTTATTTACACCGAGATTTTCTCAATATCGGAAAATTAGCACAATTTTATTAGAAGACAACACCCTGCACTAGACAATAATCGCCGTAACATATAATTGGTAGACACTAAAGTACACCCAGACTTAGAACAACCATTTGTGGATCACACAAAGAAATGTCCTGTGTGGGAATCGAACCCACGACTACGATACTGGGGGTCAGTGTAGTCAATAATATTTTTTTAATACAGGTATCCGATTCGAAAATCCAAAATGAAATGGAAACGGAATCATTTAAATATAATATTATCGAGAATAAGGCTTGAAATCTTTACTAACATTCGTATTAATGGAATTAAAAATATATCCCACCACAACACATAATAAATGATCTATTAACATTGAATAAGGTGGCAGACAAATTAATGGTGATGAGGATAAATGGTAACCATAACACCATGCCCCCCTACCGATTAGCTCCAGGACCAGAAGTAGAAAGAGTGGGAAGTAGGTTATCTTCATACAAACGCACCGCGCGCGGTTTGTATGTTTGCGCCATGGTATCGTACGCACACTCTAACAAAATCTCGACCCGTTTCTCAGTGCGCCATTCGGGGCTAACGCCGCACAAACGTCGCGCGTCACGGCTTTTCGGCACTGCTAAATAAATGAAAAATGTGTGATAATCGCAGGAGAACTTATTGCTGTGTGTTTGGCTGTCTAAACAATTCATCGATTCCAGAGTTGTCTCTGTTCAGATTACCTATTGAACAGGAAAGGTAAGGAAGTCACTTATAATACCTATAATTTTTACATGATGATGAGTGAGATACCTACTTATTTTTTTGTTGTATTATGTAGTATTTTATTAGACAGACGAAGCAGGCACGCCAACTTGCCCAATATAATGTATTACCTAGGTATTTTAGATCTGTCAAATTGATAGGCCGCTATAGCTTTGTTTACGTTTAGTCATGTTGATTTCTCAGTATTGTAGGTATAGTGACTAAGTAATAATCGTAAGTAAAAATCGTAAGTTAAAATAATCTGTGTTGTGTCGTCAGGGTTCAGGGTTAGTGAGGTCGGTTTTACCTAAACGATTACAAGTAAAAAATACAACTTCCCGGCCTTTGCCAATTTCTAGGCACTGAATTAAAATTTAGCTAAAAGTGACCACCCTGAGACAGGCAAGTATGGTAGGTAATTATATCGTGGAATGGGCCGGAGATAGTCTACTTCCCCACTCTTTCTACTATGCCAGGACTATAATATACCGGGTGTAAATGATATCATACCTATAACTCTAGGCAGTGACGTCACCATATAACTGTAATGTACAAATTATTATTTGTGAATGAGGAAAAAGAGAAATTTACTGCGAGCGGGAATCGAATCTGCGTCCCTTCCAATCCGGGGAAGTGCCTCAGTGGATTAGAGCACTTCCCCGGATGGGAAGGGATGCAGGCTCGATTCCAGCACGCACTAAAAAAATAAAAAAACATAGCATCATCACGCCTGTATTCCCCGAAGGGATAGGCAGAGGTGTATTACACACCCACGACTCGCCAGCTATGTTTAAGTCCCACATAATAGGGGGCGAGCCTATTGACGTCTACCGGGCACAGTTCCAAACTCCGGACTGTTACTGAGAATTTTTCTTTTTAGGAAAAAGCTAATTTTTTTTTTCATTCCCGCTCGCAATAAAGTTCTCTTTTTCCTCATTCACAAATAATAATTTGTACAATCCATTGTAGTTTCTGGTGTAAATCGGTGTTTAATGCCTAAAATCGAATTTAAACAAGAATATAATAATTTTATCTCGCATTCATTTTAAAATATAAAAAAATGAGCCATTCCGGGACGTCTCACAGATGTAAAAACATCAATTTTCTTTGTTTCTTCACATATTGTTAGTCTTATATAATTCTTGGTAAGCGTCCTCTTGTTATCCATAGATGAATTAAAACAGTTATTAATTTATTGATTGACATTATACTTCCTAGTTAGATGTTTTTGTCAACAGATGACGTTAAAATCTATTAAATAAATTGGCGTGGCGACAGCGTCACGCCAACAGCCAGTTTTACCCTCCCACCGCATTAGATGTTTTCACATCAAAAAAATAAATTGCAATTTTCATGAAAATACCGATACAAATTTCCACCACCTGAAGGTTCAGAATCGAGTACCGAACCCATGGTATCAATTCTCGGTACGATGCAATTTACACCCTGTATAGGTTGAATTACCCTTGTACCAAATATTACCAAAAATCTTTTCAGTCGTGTAAGTAACTTTATAAGACAATACAACAGTGATTTTCTTATATACATGACTTGAATTCTTTAAAATCAAAATCCTATAATAATTCTAGCAACTCCATAGAGTAGCCTTAATAATAAAAATCCTATTATAGAACAGAAACAGTAATGGAGCATCTTCAGTCTGTAATTTTTCTTGATACCTTCCTTTACTGTTTCCACTGGGTCTTTGAGAAGGTAGACCCTAATTCCTCTGATGTAGGTGTAGAAATAATCACTCCACACCATATCGTCCATATTGAAATCGAATATGTGCTTGTCAGCTTTGCAAAGCTCTTTAAAAAGGTTTTGTGTATTATTGTTATAGAATTTCCATTGCCTCGTTGCGAAATATGCTAAGACGTCTGAGAATTTCGTTATTTTTGTGTAAGCTTTTCTTAAGCTGGAACAAAACACATAGAATTTTTATTTTAAATAATAATTACGACATTTTGATCTGTATTTTAGCACTTGACATGCTCAACTACCGACCATTTCCATTCCCAATCTCCATATCGTGGGTCGTAAATACAAATACTATGTGATGTGGAGATTGGCCGTCGGTCAGTGCGATGGCTTAGCGGTCTAGAACACTTCCGCGGATTGGAAGGGACGCAGGTTCGAATCCCATTCGCACTGAACTTATCTTTTTATTTCTTCCCAAAATAATTTGTTCTTTAATAATTAGGACATTTAAAAATAATTTATAGTTCTAGAATCTTGCTTATCCCAGCATAATTCGGGTGTCTTGATCGGGAAAACACCACCCTCTCATAGAAAATCAGCGTGTGTAAGTACCCCTGTCGTTGTGTTTTGTATGATGAGTGAGAGCGCCGGAGACCCGAATCCCCTCCCTATACTCCTCTCATTATCCTTCCCATCCTCTCCTTAGTATCCTACTTCTCCTCATTATCCTCTGCCTATCAAACTACTATACCTTTTCCATGGAGGTGGCGACGCACCAGTGCTGCCTCTGGTGTAGCTGGTGTCTATAGACTGTGGTAACCACTTACCATGTTGCATAATGAAATAGAGCTGGCAAACCTCAAACCATAGCTATCACTCACATAGGTTTCTTTCCAATGATGATGAAGATTCCATCGATGATGTACGCTGGGATCCAGTGCAGCAAGAAACAGTAGAAGTTGTAGAGGAACTTGGATGATGTCAGGTACAGCAAGTAGTGGTATATGGCTTGGACTGTTGGAACTTGAAGACCGTAGACCTCGTTGTATTTCATGAATTTCTCTGAAAGAAGAGATGGGAGAGATTAGTATTTATGACGGGCCTCGTGGTGTAGTGGGTAGTGTAACAGACTTCCGTGCACGAGAGGGTTTGATTCCCACTTTGTGTGATGAACAGGTATTTGTACTGCGTCTGGGTGTTTTATATCTATTATATTTATGTATTTACAATAAAAAAGTAATATAATGTATTATATCCGTAATCTGGTACCCATATCACAAGCGTTAAGCTTAGTTTGGGACCAGAGGACGTTGTGTGAAATGTCGGCGAATATTTATTAATTAATTTTATTTATATTAGCCATGGTGGTAAATAAACCTGCGGCTTACGTGATAGTATGGCGGCTTACGTGATAGTACGGCGGCTTACTTGTAGACTCCGCTCCTGATGTGGCATTCCCAGGGGCGCGGTAAAGCCGTTGCCTATCGTGAGTTAAGTGCTCTTCTCAAACCTTGTTGAAGAACATGTCGTAGCGCTGGAGAAACACTAGACTGAAGCGTATTGCGGTTCCTAAATGTACGTGTTCAAAAAGACCGGTAGATATATACCATTGTAAAGGAGATAGCTTCCAGGTGGAAAATGAAGAAGACAGAAGTGGTATCGATTCTTTAATATTATAAATTTCTTTAATTTCACACCGTACTACACTTACCTACTACTAGATTCTGGCATTTTTGAAGCCCAGAAACTGACATAGGCTATTTTTTATCCCGGAAAAATGGAATTATTGACTACTGTTCTTTGACGATGGTGGGGACAAAATCCAGTAAATAATTATGGTACTCATATTATCAGAGCATGGTCAGTGCTTCAAATATGAAGCAACATTTGAAGTGGAAGCTTTGACCTGTTCTACGTACCCCAAGTCAAAGGCTTCTGTTCAGAAGACACGTAGTTATAAACAGGTGGAAGGAGGTCCGGAGGTGGGGCGTCCTCGTGGTTAGCAGGGTACTCCTTAGCTGTTTTCCAGGCAGTTGCAATGCAGGCGTTCACCACCATATCTCCCGGCACAAGGTTTGCTACAGCTTTGGGGTCGCAGTTCAAGACGTGGACTAAGCCTACCGCTGCTCCCACGACCACCTGGAGGATATCAGAATATATATTGATCTGTATTTTAGCATTTGACATGCTCAGCTACTTTAAAGAACAAATTATTTGTGAATGTGGAAAAGAAACTTACTACATTGCATGTAAATGCATCCGATACGTGGCGTGGGTCATAAAGACAAATGTGATGTGGAGATTGTGAATGGCCGTCGAACAGTGCGATAGCTTAGTGGTATAGAGCACTTCTCCAGATTGGAAGGAACGCAGGTTCGAATCCCGCTTGCACTAAAGATCTCTTTTTCTACATTCACAAATAATTTGTTCATCAGAATATTTGTATATTTTACGTGAGTGGCATACAACTATACGGCCCACTTGATGGTAAGCGGTTACCTAAGCCTATAGACGCTAGCAACACCAGAGACATCACTCGCGCGTCGCCATCTCGAAGAAAAGGGATAAATGGTGGATTGGAAGGATAATACGAAGAGGATAGGGAAGGGGCTTGGGCCTCCGGCGCTCTCACTCACCATACAAAACACAACGGTAGGAGTACCAACCATTGTTTTACGTTGATCTTCTGTGAGAGGGTGGTACTTCCCCAATCAAGCCGGCCCATTCATGCTGGTATAAGCACGGCTCTCCTAGCATCTATAGGCTACGGTAACCGCTTACCATCAGGTGTACTGTATGCTTGTTTGCCAAAAAGGAATTAGTCATGTGTGCTTTGAAAACGGCGGACATCAGTTGGTCTACTCTTCCGACAAGGTCTTTTGACCTTAGACATAATACAATGTGGTACTTACCCCAGTAGGGCCGTAGACATTATCGATCCAACCTGCTACGGGTTCTTTCGCAGTACCAATCACTGAAACATGTTCATAACATTAATCCTTACTAGTAATATAAATGCGAAAGTGAGTTTGTTTCTTACACTTTCACTCCGTAACTACTGAACTAATCATCTTAATTATACATATATACAGGACGTCCGGTAATTAATGGATATCCTTGAAATTGGCTTATAGTAGAACTTATGGCCATTCAGAAAAAATTACCCAAGATGTTTAAACTTTGTATATCAATCTATCAGAATATGTATAATATTAAAAAAAAACTAAAACCCGATGAATTTCATTAATTTCTTATCGTAGTGTTCAATAAAGTAAAATAAGGCAAAAACAATTTTTTTTAATACTTATCATCGGTACTACTTATTATAGAGTTTTCTTTCGCATTTTTTTCTATATATAAGTTCTACTATAATCTATTTAAAAGTTATCCATTAATTACCGGACACCCTGTATATAGTATGGAACCCATTAAAAGGACATAAGTTACTTTTCATCGATTCGTTGCATCGCGGGGGATTTTACACCCAGATTTAGAACAACCATTTGTGGATCACACAAAGACTTGTCCTGTATGGGAATCGAACCCACAACACTCGGGTGCCGGTTTGGCCGGTACGGTTACACCACTCCACCGTCTGTGAAGTCTGTGGATTATATAAGAGGCAGGCGGACCTTGATGGTAAGTGGAAACGGCAACGAAGAATTGAAGTCTATCTTCTGTTACAACCAAGACACTGAGATTTTCGTCCGTGTGGTGATGGACTAAGAATACAAGTGTCACACTATCCTTTCCCGCAGGTGTCGTAGAAGGCGATTAATGAAAGTAAGCAGTTATCACCCATTGCATTACTGGTGGTTGAGCTGGGTACCAAGTGAGAGTACTCACTTGCTATCGGGCTCGAACGAGTTGGTACCACCGTCTTCTGTGTGACCGGTCATGAAGCACATCAGTGTGTTTTGGCTGTAGCAGAAGATATCCGTTTATTCTTTCATTTCATATCCTAGAAATGAAATGGTGCACAGCGGCTTAACAATACTCTCGGTATAGTTGAGCAACGGTTACCACTTACCATCAGGTGGGCCGTGGCTCGTATGACATCATTAGAAAAAAGGTGCTTCGCAATCACACGGGAGACAGTGGTACTAAGCTGCTCGCAGTAGCACTTGGTACGCAGCCCTACCACCAGTAATGCAATGTGTGATAATTGATTAAGGTTTCTTAAAATTAATTCTATTTACAGGCTACCACTGAACTTGAACTGAACTGAGTCTTACCAACTGAAGGTCTGAAGAGGGCGACAGGTAGACCAGTTGAATAAGTCTGCACGATATTCTCGGCCACAGCTTTCGTGTACGCGTATGTGTTCGGGAATTCCCCTAGAAGTCTGTCAACAAAACAAATTGCACTTAGAATAGTAATAATTAAGTTAGTCTGACTGACCACATTCGTAACGATAACGTAAGAGAGCATGTAGGTATGAAAGAGAGTATTGGTGTAAAGATGCGAAAGGGAATGCTCCGCTGGTTTGAACATGTGGAAAGAATGCCGGACGAGCGATTAGTTAAGAAGATATACAATACGAAAGTGGAAGGATGTAGGTACAGGAGGAGACCGAGACTCACCTACCTAGACCAAATTGATTATGTATTGAAAGAAGGTAGAGTCTGGAGTCTCAGAAACCGTCGAGCGTATATGAAGAGAATTATGGATGTTTAGGAAGCGAGAAATGTATGCTAGAATTCAAAGAGCCTTTTGGCACTCTGTTCTCTCTGCCTACCCCGCAAGGAAGATGACGTGTGTGTGATAAGTGAGTAATAATAATTGTCGGTGGTAGAGAGTACTAACCACTGAAGTAAAGCCCTATAGTTCTAGTAGTCCATTAGTAAAGGCGGAGAGACAGCATACAGGTTTTTTAGTAGGTGAGGGCCCACATTACCATGTTCGTTAGCCTGAGTGATGTGGTCTGCGGTTAAGTACATTTTTCTTGATTTTACAATAAATGCAGTAACAAGGTCTCCCATATTATTGACGTGAATGTTCGTTGGGTGAGTGAGAACGATGGAGTTCCTTCCTCATACGTCCTCTCTAAATTCTTATAACTATCCTTTATATTCATGTTCACAAATAATACACCAAGAAACATGTATTTCCTTGTAATAAGGAGTTGCCAGCGTCTATAAGATGCAATGACCGCATATGACATAAGCTAATGGTATCAGCTGATGGTATTAGCTTATGTCTTAACCCTATTTGCAGCGTTGCAGTGTGTTTTAATATGATGCACTGTGACATAGTTGCAGAATGCGGGCCTTATTGTCACCTCGACATTAAGTATGTGTCCAATTTTTGTTTTATCCTTTATTACTAGTGGCAATAAAATTATTTTCTTTCTTCTTTCTTCTTCTCTCATTTGGGATCCTTAATGGGAGACGGTGTTACTAACCCGCTCGTGCTTGATAGCAAGTTAGTACCTTCACTTCGTACCCAGCCTTACCACCTTAAGTATTGCAATGGATAATAATTGCTTACTTCCCTTTGTCGCCTTTAAGGAGGCTCACGTGAAAGAATAGGGTGGTGGCACTTGTATTCTCAGTACGTCACCACACGGACAAAACTCTACTTTTTAATTCAACTAGCTATTAGCGAGTTTAGTTTTTAACTATAATTTATTTTAGCTATCTCATAACAGCATCAAAAGTATTTCTATTTAAAACATTCTACTTTTTACACGCTTTTTATTAACTTCACCTGTATGTTTATAACCGACTCCTTTGGGCGCGATTTTGACCCACTTTAAACGGCCAGATTTCGTTCAAACTTTGTAGATTTATCGAGGACCGATGACAATACACTAATTTGATAAAATTATTCGGTACTTATTGGTTTTTAGGGTTCCGTATTCCGTAGCCAATAAAAATCCCTTGTAGTTTAGCCATGTCCGTCCGATGAAGTTTAAAGGCAAATTATCACGGCATAAGTAGGTTTTATTTCTTTTAAATAACAGCACTTTTGATACTATTTTGAGACTAAAAAGAAGACAATATATTTTTGTTGTAGTTGAGCTTTTTTACAATCATTATTTATTAATATTATTAACTACTTTTTAGTTCATCTAGCTATTTAAAGCGTGTTATTTTAGTTTTTTAAACTATAATTTATTATCATAATGTTTAACGATACTACCGGTTTGTAATAAAAATAAAAACAAAAAATAACGGACAAAGTTCTTAAAATTATTGCATTGTCATCCGTCCTTGACGAGAGTGCAAAGTTTCAATTTAATCAGACATTTTGAAGCGAGTCAAAACGTTTAAAGATTCCGTTACATACGTACATAAATACAATCGAACTAATAAAATCGTGTTAAAAATAGCTATAACCGTTTATTATTTACAAACAGCTTGTTTTCTGTGGGCTTAGCCAAGTAACATTCTATGATCGCTAGTGCTATAGAAAACTATTATAATAAAACATAAAAAAAAACATAGCATCACGCCTGTATTACCAGAAGGGGTAGGCAGAGGTGTATTACACACCCACGTTTTGCCAGCTATGTTTAGGTCCCACGTAATAGGGAGTGAGCCTATTGCCGTCTACCGGGCACATTTCAAAACTGAGAATTTTTCTTTTTACGACAAAGCTCAATAACATTGCCCGACCCGGGGATCGAAAGCGAGACCTCATGATCAGCAGTCGCACACACTACCGCTGCACCCGTCCGATGAAGTTGAAAGGCAAATTATCATGGCATAAGTAGGTTTTATTTCTTTTAAATAACAATACTTTTGATACTATTTTGAGACTAAAAAGAAGAAAATAAATTATAGTTTAAAAAACTAAAATAACACGCTTTAAATAGCTTGTTGAACTAAAAAGTAGTAAATAATATTACAATAAATAATTATTGTAAAAAAGCGTGAGGTGCATAATCAAATGTTACAAAGAGTTCACCTAAATAGTATAAATACTATTTACTACTTTTTAGTTCAACAAGCGATTTAAAGCGTGTTATTTTAGTTTTTTAAACTATAATTTTCTATTTCCTGCTTGCCGTTTAGATACAGCAGGCTTATGTGCGATACCTCCGGTGTTGCTAGCGTCTATAGGCTACACAATAACAGCTTAATATACTTATTATACTATGGATCACATACCCAGGAGTGATATTATTGATGGTCTTCTCATCCATAGTTTCCACCAGGTCTATTAACTTGTCTCCCGGCAGAGGACTCTCGTAGAACTTCTCCTCAATGACCTTCTGGGGGCAGTGGCTGGAAGACGACAATTTAAGCCATTAGAAATAACCTTAATACTAGTAAAATATAAAAAAAAAAATTTGGAAAATCCAAACGTGCACGCCTCATAATTTCATTTTTCATTGAATAAGTAACTAATAATGTATTGGTCCTACTAAGTAGTTTTCAATAAATCACATAGACAGCGCTAATTTCAAAAAGTACTAATGTGGTTCTCATGTCTTATATAGATGGAGCTAATTTTAAGAAGTACTATATTGGTTCTATAGAAGTAGTTCTCACCAAATAAGGTAGATAGCGCTACTACTAAATGTATGATCGAATCGACCATACATATTCAAACTATTGCACGCCTCATAAGCCAAGCGTTGAGGTGGGTACTATTCTCGTTATACATAGAACAACTGATTTTTAAAAATAAAATGTCTGTCCAAATCTTTTACGGTCAGGGGTATTACTTTGTGGAATGCTCTGCCGGTGGAAATTAGACGGGCAGAGACCTATCCTAAATTTAAAACTATGATTAAAAATCACTTTTTAAACCATTAACAAATTGCTACTGGTAATATTTAATCTACACTATCATTTTATATTAATTCATATAACTAATAAGACGAATTTTAATTATAGGATTTATGATTGTATGTATGTATACGTATGCGTTATATAATATATATGTATGTATCTATGTGCTTATGTATGTATAGTATATTGGTATTTATTTTATATATCTATTTTGTATATATGTCCATTTATATATAATTTGTATTATTTTATTTTAGTATGCACCTTCAACTACCTCTCTTTACCTAACATGTCATGTCCATCCTAAGGTTGGGTGGATTACTATTAGTAATAAGGCCGCCCATTGTACTCTTCTAAGTTAATTATTTTTATGTTTACATTGAGTTTACTGGTGTACAATAAAGAATATAATAAATAATAATAAATAAATGTCTCTATTTATCATATATTGCACTTGTAAAACAATATATACACACATATCAAGAAAAAAACACTATTTTTGAAACTCATGATATTTTTTATGCCATTTTTGTTATTTAAACTAGTTAAAAATCTGCTTAAAAAAGTTCTGTCTTAGACGTCCGTGTGTCTGTATGTGCGGATCCTTTATGTTTATGAACATGATAACGTTCGAAATACTTTACTAATTTTAAGTTTAAAAATCTGTTGTTTTTTGTGCAGTGACAGTAGTACCCACCTCAACGCTTCGCTTATGAGGCGTGCAAAAATATGACGCATTAGTGAGCTATCCTACAAATATTATAAAGTTTGTATGTTCATCACTCAATCACGAAAAAACGGCTGAACAGATTTGGAAGATAATCAGCACACTGATAGTTTATTACCTAGATTAATGTATGGAATATTTTTTTCTTAATGTTAGGTTCTTGTGGGGTAAAATTTTCTGCTTAAAGATAACCTGACTACGTTTTTCTCGCTAATATATCCTAATCCTGAGACATAACCTAAAAAGGCAGATTATTTATAAAGATGTAGTGTTAGCACATCAAAAAGCGTTCAAACAAAGACGTAACCCTCTTACCTGTAAGCTGTAGATATGTGAACAAAAGCCTTCAGCTTCCCGCAACCTCTGGCCAGCTTGAACATCTCTCTGGTGCCTCTCACATTTATCTGCACTGCAGTCTTCAACGGCTCATCGAACCTCACTGTGGCTGCTCCATGGAAGATTATCTCTACCTATAAAATTAAACGACAGTCTCTTTTATTGGTTATTATATTATTATTCTCTGTCTGATAAGAATACAAGTGTCACCACCCCATTATTTCCCACGGGTGTAGTACAATGCGACTAAGTGAAGTAAGCAATTATCACCCATTGCATTATTGGTGGTAGGGCAAGGGGTACCAAGTGGGAGTACTACTTCGGGTTGGTACCACCATCGTCCGTGTGACCAGCCATGTACCACATAAATAAATAAATAATAAATCAATATTCACGAACATTTCACCCAACGCCCTCTGGTCCCAAACTAAGCTTAACGCTTGTGCTATGGGTACCAGATTACGGATATAATACATATATTACTTTTTTTTTGTAAATACATACATATAATAGATAGAAAACACCCAGACGCAGTACAAATATCTGTGTTCATCACACAAATAGTTGTCCTGAGTGGGAATCGAACCCACGACCTTGTGCACGGAAGTCGGTTACACTACCGACTACGCCACGAGGCCCGTCAGTGTGTTTTGGTGGTAGCAGGAGACGGCCGTTTATTCTTTCATATTATATCTGTGAAATGAAATGGTAGCAGTGGCTTGACAATACTACCGGTATACTTGAGTCCATGGCGACGGTTACCATTTAACATCAGGTGGGCCAAAAAATTAGAAGCTAACCGCTGCCCATCGACTCGCATTTCATTTGGCGAATGGAAATCGAATGTATTATATGACTATCTCTCGCATAAAACCGAAATCAAGATACCTACTTAAAAAATAAAAATAAATTTATTTCTCACTACATATTAGTAGTACAGTAGGTTTTTTTTTATAGTAAGACGGTCTCAAACAAGCATACGGCCCACCTGATGGTAAGCGGTTACCGTAGCCTGTAGACTAACCTACTACTTATAATCAAGTATCGTCAAAAAATTTAATGATCTAATGAAATGGAATACGCATGATGACTGTTGTTGTGTTTTCAAAATCTATTCTATGATATTCAAAAGTATCTTATAACTGAAAAACATATCATATTTTTGTAAAAATAATGGTATTTTGTGCAATAAAATGAAATTTAAATTTTAAGTTTCAAAATCACGTCAAAACGCACGCCATTTGTCATGGCGTCACGCCTCAAACCGAATGTAAGACACTACTTTACAATAACGTTTACAAAGGCGTGACGTCATTCGCTGTCATTCGCTCTGATTGGTGTTTAAGCTATCATGGCGGATTGTTGTATTTTGTAGGTTTATTTTATCAAATATAATATTATTAATCTCGCTATTAAATTAACCATCGCTATAGAATTATTATATTTTTCGAAATCTTTGAACCCTGTTCCATTAGATCAATTCAATATTTTGGCGATACTTGATTACTGTCATCAAGCCTATTCACCTGAGCACTCCTATTCGCATCTTTACACCAATACGTTCTACTCGGTTGTCCGTGTGGTGACGGACTAAGAATACAAGTGTCACCACCCCATTCTTTCCCATGGGTGTCGTATGAGGCGACTAAGGGAAGTAAGCAATTGTCATCCATTGCATGACTGGTGGTAGGGCTGGGTACCAAGTGGGAGAACTCACTCGGTATCTGGCCCGAGCGGGTTGGTACCACCATCTCCCGTGTGACCGGCCATGAAGCACATCGTTGCGCTGTAGCAGGAGATAGCCGTTTATATTTCATTTCATATCTGAGAAATGAATTGGTGAGCAGCGGCTTGACAATACTCTTGGTATAGTCGAGTCCATGGGCAACGGTTACCATTTACCATCATATAGACCGTGGCCAGTCTGCCACTAACTGCAATAAAAAAAAAAAAAAATCGCTCTTATAAATGTAGTCATTAATATTACTCTCATGCTCCTTTTTCCATACCCAACTCTCGCTTCCATATAATAATATAAGGGCAATCAAATAAACAACAGCTACTGAAATACCTACAGTATCTATACTATTATAAAGCTGTAACAGAGCTGTGTCTGACATTTAAGATATTTGAGAAAAAATTACTAAGTATATTAGGCTATATAGGCGGCGTGTCTGAACACAAAACAATTTTATATAGATTTTTGATGTGAAACATCTAATGCGGAGGGAGAGTAAAATCGGCTGTTAGCGTGGCGACGCTTTTATTTTACTTGTCCTGTTCAAATATTGCAAGTTTCCGGTTTCCGATTGAGATAAAATTTTACACGCATCTGTATATCGCGTGACAATGCAATATTATGATGACATGGAGCTGATCTGATGATGGGGCTGGAAGGTGGACTTAGGAACTCCATTATGAAACGACATAACTCCATCGAGTTTGGGCTCGTATGATTTGCCTTGACGAGTACTTTCTCTCTAGATGGTATCCAGGGTCTGACGATGGAGCTAGAAAGTGGTCACAGTAACTCTGTTATGAAACGACGCAACCCTATCGAGTTTATACTCGTTTGATTCGTCTTGAGTACTTTGTCAAGTTATGATCATTTTATTTCTACAAAATAATTTCGATGTTTTTACATCTGGTAGACGTCCCGCGACGTCTAGTTTTTTTTTTTTTGTCTGTTTATCTGTTTGTTCGTTCGCGCTTCACGCAAAAACTCCTGAACGGATTTTGATACAAGTTTTTCTCTTTGACGGACTAAAAAACTAAACTACTGAACGGATTTTGATACAACTTTTTCTGCTCTTGATTAGACTTAAAATCTGGTATACCTACATTTTATCCCGCTATTATATCGGGAACCTGAGATATTACCTAAAAACTAGCTTTTGGCTGCGGCGGAGCCGCCGGCAAAGTAAGTTAAGTAGGTATAAAATATCACTGTCAATATCGAGACTGTCAGCCATATTGAGTAAGATTGTTTATTAACGTAAAGATGACGAAATCTGTTAAGTTCAAGTTTAACATGCCATATTTGCTTACTTGTTCAACAAATGTACTTGTTAAGTATTTACCCAAGATCATAATACGCAGATTATACATAACATATAGACGTATAAAAGGATGTTTGTACAAACATCGTCCTCCCCAATCCTTATTGACTAGGTTTGTAAGTTATTTGGCATAAGGGGTCATCCATTAATCACGTGAGACTCGAAAGGGGGGAGAGGGTTGGATAAAAATCACGAAATATCACAAGGAGGGAGAGGGGTGGGTGTAGTGAGATATGGCGTGTATTTATTTTGTCGTTAAAGTTGCGATTTCTAGGTAATTGAAAGGCGTGTAAGCTTGAATTAGATTATACTTAACTGCATTTTTTAAGTGAAACTTCTAATGCGACTTCCAAAAAGGTTGCGTTGAACGTTCAACACTACCATGGACTCCATGGAGGGGGTATGAAAGCACTGTTGCGTTAAACGTTCAACGCTCCTAGGGAAGGGGAATAGAAAGAGACAGAGCGAGAGTGATACTCGAACGCATGCGCGCCTTCCTATTTTCATTTCCACATTATGAAGTTTCACTTCTTCCGCGCGGAGGGACTCCACGCGCGTATTATTTTATTTTTATTTATTTAGATCAACAAACAAATTACACTTGTACATTACTAAAACACTTATTCAGTACATAGATTCGTCTTACTTTAAGTGTAACCAGCCCCGTTGTCCTCAAACTGATCTGTTTTTTTTGGTAACAATGTGGAAATGCATTTACATTTACGCATCCACACCGCCAGTGACAGACGGAGGGGTATGTAGGACTCGCCGAGCGTCTAGATCTTAATTGTGCTCGGAATACCCACTTAACCTACATTAAGCTACTTATTATGCAAAATATCTTACGTTATAATGACACACTACTTTTAATTATATTTAAGTAACTTTTAAGGAATTTATTACATCATAGACCTTTTTCTTAAAAGCCGCAGGCGTGGGTGCAAAGAATTCAATGTCTGTGAAATAATACACCAAAAGGAAAAGGAGGGGGGGGGGGGAGGTGTTGGTGTTTACAAAGGTGCTAAACTACATCACGTGATTAATAGACTATCCCTATAAAATAATCATCTCCTGAACATAATTTTGGTAGACGGCCCAGTGTCAACAGGCACTAGCCATATAATAGAAGATATTCTAGTACACGCGTGTGTACTTATCCATCCATCCATCAGCCTTTCGACGTCCACTGCTGGATATAGGCCTCCCCAAGAGAACGCCACAACAAACGGTCCTGTGCTGTTTTGCTCATAATTATAGGGGATAGTGCAGTAATCGCCACGCTTGGCAGGCGGGTTGGCCATCGTAGTGGATGTTGTTAATACTCAAGTGAGTGCTGCTGACCATTCCCCAAATATACATATAAATACTTATATATACTTTAGAAAAATTATGAATACTTAAATAAATAAATATTCACGTACATTTTCATACAACATCCTCTGATCCCAAAATAAGCTTAACGCTTGTGCTATGGGTACCTGATTACGGATATATGTAATACATATATGTTACTTTTTTTTTTGTAAATACATATAATAGATAGAAAACACCCAGACGCAGTACAAATATCTATGTTCATCACACAAATAATTGTTCTGAGTGGGAATCGAACCCACGACCAATAGAATAGTTAATAAAATAATAATATATCGTATCGTCTTTAGAATAGTTGTGTGTTTTACTTGGCTCCACACTGGAACTGGGTATTATACTTGATACCGTTGTCTTTGTAGTCTTTGATTTTATCGCTAAGCTTCACTCTTGAATATTTTAAATGGGTTTAATTGATGTTCGGTAAGGTTACCAAGGACGTATATTTCGATCTGTATTTTAGCACTTGACATGCTCAGCTACTTAAAATAACATATTATTTGTGAAAGTGGAAAAAGGGAATTTTACTGCGAGTGGGATTCGAACCTGCGTCCATTCCAATCCCGGGAAGTGATCTAGACCGCTAAGCCATCTCAGTGACCGACGGCCATTTCGATATTATTTATACAAATGCTAAATCGCTATCGAATTACTTTCGATAGGTATTTTACGCACCCACACTACCCTGTTCGTTGCCCCGAATGACGGGGTGTGCGGTTAGGAACATTTTTTCCCGCCTTAAAAAAAATAAGTATTTTACGCATCGAAATATTCAGTTACTCGAGTTACTCATACTATCGAATTTAATTAAAGTAACCGCCAGAGGCGCTGTACGGTTTTCATACAAATATTTTACGTAGTCCCTAGCGAGTTTACGTGAACAAGACTCATGGTGGAGCCACAGCAACTAGATAGTTGCTCGACAGATTAAACAAAAAGCAATGGATGAGGTTTTTTGATTTTCTTTTCGAACTAGCAGGTTTCAAACTTGCATCTATCCCTATCCAGGCGACTACTTTAGACTATTTTATAAGACGCTATCTACCGGACATTTTTGTTCCAATATAATGTCTTAATTGGACCGTGCTGTGCAGAAATGAGCTAATCCACAAAAACACAAATAAAAAGTTATGCTGATTTGAATCACTTCTGCTTTATTTTTTCAATAGTGCTCGTAGTCTTGGGCAGGTACGTATAACTTATCATAAAAAAAAAAAAAAAAAGTACTTGGCAGAATAAAACGAGTCTTCGTGACATAAAAATAGAGATTATTTTCGCCGATGCCAAGTGGCATTAAAACCTTAATTTTGTCCAGTTTGAGGGTTGGATTATTTCTGAACAACACGGTCCAATTATTACCATTAATCATACTGAATGATGGTTTATAAGACTAAAATGTGAGGTAGAAATTGGGATTGTCAATAGGTTTCTATGATAGTCTATCCCTAATCAGCAGGCGTATTACAAGCTTTTAATTCCAGGCAGTTAACTAACGCCGTAAAGTGAACTGCCTTGCTATTTCATATACTTATCTCGGTAATACAGCCAGCCAGTGGTAACGTGGTTGCAGAACGGATATTGACTGCATTTAACCGTATTACGGACTCACATTTGACGTATTTGACATAACGTTTTGCTGTTTATAAACCATTCAGTAATTCAGCATTTGATGTGTCAGAATACGAATTTCAACCGAGTCGAGAATTTAGAGTTAAAATAATTTTAGTTATGTATTGTAACTACATTGTATTCGTTGTATTGCACGCCTCATAAGGAAAGCGTTGAGGTGTGTTTTACACGGCACAACTGATTTTTCAAACTTAAAATGTCTCTATTTATCATATATTGCACTTGTAAAATAATATATACACACACATATACAGAACAAACACTATTTTTAACACTCGTGATATTTTTGATGCCATTTTTGTTATTTAAACTAGTTAAAAAACTGTTTGAAAAAAATCTGCCTTGGACGTCCGTGAGTTGTAGGTAATGACTATGTTAACACGATAACGACCAAAATAATTAATTAATCGAGTCTTTATTTTTCGTTTACGAATTATTATGACTAGGAATACAGCCCTATTACTTTTCACGTTCTGATTCGATGTGGTTTAATTGTTATTAAATAAACGAAAAAATACTGAATATTTACGGCATTTACGCTCGACGCGACACTAAAACCAGCGCCTTTCATGAGAACTACCTTTTTACGTACGCATAGCCACCGGTGGTTTTACTATCGTCAACAGAACGCCGTTCGCCCGGCCGGTACATTGTTTTTTGTTAAAAGAAAGTTCTTACCTTTGCTTGACGAACTGATGATATTTGTCAAGTGTAATAACTATTTTATCCATAACAATAATTAAAAACATTAAACACACGTAAATAATAACATACCAACGTTATAAAACACGAACAAAACATATTTTACATTCCACAATTTTTTTTGCTTGGCCTTGGCGTCACGTTGTATTCACTTAGAACAGAATATAAAATTATAAGGCAACCAAGTTAGGAAGATAAATGGTTTAGAGATTTCTTGTTGAACTCATTGATTTTTAAATAAGTCGTATAATATTGTCCAAAGTTGCAATTTTCTATTGATCGATGTCGCTGTTTTAAAGTAAAAGAGATATTGACAAATGCAGCCTTAGATGTCACTAGTGGCAATTTTAGGTTTCGATATCATTGTATTCAGTTGCTGTTGTATATATAGAGCCACAATATTGCTTTTTTTGTAAGGAAACTAGCAATTTCTTTTTGTTTTCTTAAATTGTTTTTGTTTACAGTTTAATAAATTATTCAATTTTACATGTTTATATATATGCAGGTATATATGTAAACTCATGGATTGTTGTTCTTACTAATTGTCAGATGGCGCCTTGCAAAATGTCTGAGATGAGAGGTAGACTAATATAGAAGTACTTCTTAAAATTAGCGCTAGATGGCGTATAAGACATAAAACCCACATTAGTATTTTTTGAAATTAGCGCTATCTATGTGATTTATTGAAAACTACTTAGTAAAACCAATACATTATTTATCAAATAATCAATTTTATTGTGAAAAATGAAGATTAAGAGGCGTGCACTTTTGGATTTTCCAAAGTATTTAGTATTATTTTGTTTGTCAGTGTTCCTACTCATCTTGGTAGTTAGTCTCATAATCACCGGCCCTTTTATCTATCACTGAACAATCTCCTTCGTATGATGGTCTATTCGATATCTCTACGCGACATTGGCAAAGTTGTGTCTATAAGTCTAACAACGCCATTAAATGAAGAATTGAATGGAATTGTGAACTGCATGGATATTGAGTGAATTTAATAAAGTTAAGTATACGCCCGCACGGCACTATCCCCCATTCTTGGGGAGGCCTATGTCCAGCAGTGGACTTTAAAAGGCTGATGGATGGATGGATGATACGCCCGCAGGGGTCTACTTTAGGGATGGGTGAAAGTACGAACTCACTCGTAGAAAATTTCTAATTTTCCACACCACGGGACGTCTCGCAGGTGTGAGTTTCATTACTTACTTACTTAACATCGCCATCTCCCTTGCAGGGTAGGCAGAGAGCACAAAATGCCTAAAGGCTCTATTCTTGCATACATCGCCCGCTTCCTCAACATTCATAATTCTCTTCATACACGCTCGTCGGTTTCGGAGACTTCTGACTCTACCTTCCCTCAATACATGACCGATTTGGTCTAGGTAGGTGAGTCTCGGTCTCCCCTGTACCTACATCCTTCCACTTTCGCATTGTATATCTTCTTAACCAGTCGCATTCTTTCCACATGCCCGAACCATCGGAGCATTCACTTTCGCATCTTTACACCAATACTCTCTTTCATACCTAGTCGTTTTCTTGCGTCGTCGTTACGACTTTATGATTTATATTAAGTAAATTGTGTAAAATTAATGAAGTGGGTTCCGCGGAGCACACTGAGAATATCTGATAATAGATTTAACAGTATACATACCTCGTTCATAATCTTGATCCTGTCTTCAGGACTAAGCCCTAGTTCCATCTGTCCCACATCTCCTTCAACAATGATTATCTTCTGAAGGAAGTCGGGGCGCTCCTTACGAAGTCTATCGTAAAGCTGAAAAATATATAATTTTAGTATCATAACTATTGTAAAGCTGTAACAGAGCTGTGTACTGTGTGCTGTACATACATATTTGAGAAAAAATACTGTATTACTGCTGCACACAAATCGCGCGTTGTTCGTTCGCGCATCTTGCAAAAACTATTGAACGGATTTTGATGCAATTTTTTATTTAATAGCTCTTGATACCACACCACGGGTAATACCTATCTAGTACTTTGAGATCTATTATATATATATATATATATATATATATATATAATATATATTTATTATTAAACAAATAATCCAATCCAATCCATCAGCCTTTCAACGTCCACTGCTGGACATAGGCCTCCCCAAGAGAACGCCACAACGAGCGGTCCCGTCATGGGTGATGATGCCGTAATCACCACGCTTGGCAGGCGGGTTGGCGATCGCAGTGGATGTTGTTAATACTCGAGGGAGTGCTGCTGCCCACTCCCCCGGTATTCCTTCAGTCGGCTCTTACGACTCCCGTGGGTAGAGAGGGGTGGGACAATTCTAAAGCCGGCCCCACACGGCCAAAACAAATAATAAAATAATATAACTAGTTAACTACCTGTTACCCCATGTTTTTATAACGGACTAAAAAGTATAAAATAGTTAAAATACTTGTAAGATTGGAAACATGGGGCACGCTATTAATGCAACAATTATGCATGCGTGCCGGAACACTAAACATTTTTTTTTAGACTTTTTGTATGTTTGTCTGCTTATCTATTTGTTCGTGCGCTCATCACGCAAAAACTGAACGGATTTTGATGCAACTTTTTTTATTTGATAGCTCTTGATTAGACTTAAAAACTGGTGCGTATACATTTTATCCCGTTACTATATCAGAAACCCGAGATATAACCTAAACACTAGCTTTTGGCTGCGGCGGATCCGCGGAAAAAGGCTAGTATAGATAAATATTTGCACGTTTTACATTATGCTTTAGATCCCCGTACTCGAGGTGACTCGCAGAAAGAAACTTATCTAAACAGAATTATAAATATTAATGAATGAATATAATATTTAAAATATTTTCAAAGTCCTTGAGCTTTGATCAATAAACATTCTATCACTGCCCATAAATTTAAGTAAATTCCTATTGTTAAAATTAAGTATGACCTCTACCGTAGATAATTATGTTGCGTTGGTGGTCGGACTGCCGAATCCAGTATGAATGTGCCTGGTTGACTGATTAAGTTTGACCTGATGGTAATTGGTAACTGACGCTTATGGTCTCAACCTTCGATCAATAATGTAATAGATACCGCGTCGACCCGAAAAATACGTCTCGGTAAATAGGAGCCCACTTGGAAGTGAGCTCTTATTTTGTATAGTTTCTAAAAGTACTATTTAAGCTTGATTTCGCAGTAAATGTTATTTGTCTTTTCACTTTTAAGTGGCAGTAGTAAAAATTATTGCTTTGCTCATTTTTTGTGACGAATGATCGTAAATGTAAGATAATATTTTAAAGATTTGTGACTTTATTACTAAGTGCCATAATTGTAATTAGGTTGAACTTAAAACTGTTTTAAAACCTTTGTCTCAGTTCGTTAGTAAACAGATGTAGCTGTATAAGTACATATTCACACGGACAGTTTTTAACCTGATTTTATTCGTGACACTGTATCTTGTTGGTATTGATGATCGATGGTCTCAACAATACTAATAATATTGGCAAGCCGATCAAGAGGTGTATTACACACCCACGACTCGCCAGCTATGTTTAAGTCCCACGTAATAGGGGGCGAGCCTATTGCCGTCTACCGGGCACATTTCCAAACTCCGGGCTGCTACTGAGATTTTTTTTTACGAAAATCCAATAATACGACCCGGGAATCGAACTCGAGCCTTCATGATCAGCAGTCACTTACACTGCACCAGAGACACAGTTCATCTGTCGCAACTTTTAAGAGACACAGAAATAATATTTGTATCGCGGGACTTCACAAAATAAAATTTAATACTTTCTAACAAATACAGGAATTTTACACATTTTGAAATAAAACTACGTTTACGAAATCTATCGCGTTTACTTGATTTTTATACTATCCCGACGTTTTGAATACTTTACAGCATTCATGAATACGGGTGGACTGAGATGGTAGGCGTCCAAAGCTTTGGAAACGCGATAGATTCCGTTAACGTCTACTGTTGGACATAGGCCTCCCCAAGAATGGGGGATAATGCCGTAATCGCCACGCTTGGCAGGCGGCTTGGCGATCGCAGTGGATGTTGTTAATACTCGAAGGAGTGCTGCTGCCCACTCCCCCGTATTCCCTCAGTCGGCTCTTACGTCTCCCATGGGTGGAGAGGGGTGGGAAAATTCTAAAGCCGGCCCCACACGGCCAAAAATAATACTAAAATAAAAAAAAAGTGTGTGTGTACTTATGTACACGCGTTAGAAGTTATACTTCTTTGGCGTAACAAGATACAAATCTTTTCAAAAATTTCGTTTGTAGAAAAAACGACACTAATAATAGAAAAAAAGGTATTTAATTCCGTAAATGAAAATAAAATTTCACGGACCCAAAGTACATACAGATTCGGAACAACCATTTGTGGATCACACAAAGAGTTGTCCCTGTGTGGGAATCGAAAAAGCCGGTATCTAAACCACTCCGTCATCTATGCAGTCATTTTGACGCTTATAAATTCAATCATACTACCACCACTTCAGTTCGTCAAAGGGATTTATGGCCTATGGTGGCAGACCAGCCAGCGGTCAACCTGATATTAAGTGGTAGCCACCGCTCCTGTTCATTTGTCATTCGTTCATTTCATATATATGTATATATTATTATTTGTGAAATGAAAGGGTGAGCAGCGGCTTGACAATGCTTTTGGTATGGTTGGGTCCATGAGCGACGGTTTCCATTTTCCATCAGGTGGGCCGTGGCGCGTCTGCCACCAAATGCAAAAAAAGCCGGCCGGTCACGGAGATGGTGGTACCAACCCGCTTGGTACCCAGTCCTACCACCAGTAATGCAATGATAATAGTAAGGGAAGCAAGCAATTATCACCATTTGCATTACTGGTGGTAGGGCTGGGTACCAAGTGGGAGTACTCACTTGGTATCGGGCCCGAGCGGGTTGGTACCACCATCTCCCGTGTGACTGGCCATGAAGCACATCGGTGTGTTTTGACTGTAGCAGGAGATAGCCGTTAATTCTTTAATTTCATATATATATTTGTAAAACAAAATGGTAAGCAGTGGCTTGACAATATTCTCGGTATAGTTGAGTCCATGAGCGACGGTTACCACTTACCATCAGGTGGGCCGTGGCTTAAAAAAAAACTAGTTAATAAAAAAAACTTCTGGCTGGTCATATACAGTAGACCAGTTATGCTTCCATGGCAGAGAAGTAGACGACTCCAGTGAGACGTGTATAACCTGTTATAGAGAAGAGCTTACCACATCATCAAATTGTTCCTGCAGTCTTTTGGCAGCATCTTTATTCTTCTTAGGCCTTGCTAGTAGGTAGATCTTCTTCAGATCCGGGCAAGATCTGAAACATACAAATATTTTTTTGTTATACAAAGCCCTGTATTGAGAAATAATCCTAGTATCGTAGGGGATTTTACAAACACACAATTTCACAGACACAAAATACATCCAGACTCAGAATAACCAGTTGTGGATCCCACAAAGTGTGGTCCCTTGTGAGATTCGAACCTACAACACTCGGGTGGGAGGCCGGTATCTAAACCACTTCGCCATCTGTGCAGTCTCATCATTTTATGTTTTCAAAATAAATAAATATTCACGGACATTTTTCACACAACGTCCTCTGGTCCCAAACTAAGCTTGTTGCTATGGGTACCAGATTACGGATACAATACATATACCTATTACTTTCTTTTTTGTAAATACATACATATAATAGATAGAAAATACCCAGACGCAGTACAAATATCTTTGTTCATCACACAAATAATTGTCCTTAGTGGGAATCGAACCCACCACCTCGTGCACGGAAGTATGAGGAACTTTCATTCAGTTTCGTTCGACTGTTACTTCACATTAGATACATTAATTATCCCAAGGGACGTATTCATTTATTTGAGATTCGGGATGCAAAGTAGCCTATTAGTAGTTCTGGTCTCCAGAATGAATGTACGCAAAATTCAACGATGATTGTTTCAGTAATTACGGTGTTAAAGTTTAAAAAACAAACTCACTCTCGTATTTATAATATTAGTAAGGATCATAAACTTATAATTATAGACTAGTACATTCGCCGCGGTTGCGCTCGCGTCATAGTATTGTCAATGAAAAATCAATTTCGGATGGTCGCCACGCTAAGAGTCGGTTTTTACCTCCTCCACCGCATTAGATGTTTCACATCTAAAATATAGGTTCCGGATAAGTAATCACTTTTATTGCATGTAGCGGCAGACGAGCCACGGCCCATCCGATGGTAAATGGTAACCGTCGCTCATGGACTCAACTATAACGAGAGTATTGTCAAGCTGCTGCTCACCATTTCATTTCACAAATATTAAATAAAATAATAAACGGCTATCTCCTGCTACAGCCAAAACGCAACAATGTGCTTCATGGCCGGTCACACGGGAGATGGAGGTACCAACCCGCTCGGGCCCGATACCAAATGAGTACTCCCACTTGGTACCCAGCCCTACTTGTCATGCAATGGATGATAATTGCTTACTTCCCTTAGTCACCTCATACGACCCCCGTGAGAAAGAATGGGGTGGTGACACTTGTATTCTTAGTCCATCACCACAGGGATGACATATACTAAAACCTTTTCCGAAACACGCTGCATCTTATGGTATAAGTATTATTCCGATCGGTTCAGTAGTTTTTGCAGTATAAACGAACGAAAAAACCTACTCACCATTTATTAGTATATATACATTCTATGGTAAGGATGTACAGACCTAGCTTTGTTACAGTTTTATAATAGTTAGCACTCAAAGTATTCATTATAAATATTTTTTTTAATAATAACTGATTCTTAACTATTATTTAAAGCTGTAACAGAGCTGTGTCTGCATTTAAGATATTTGAGAAAATATGACTGTATTAGGCGATATACCTATATCGCCTCAGACACACCTGTGTCTGAACATAACACTACTTTACGTAGATTTTTGTATGTTAGTTGGTTCGCACATCACGCAAAAAAGATCGTTATTTGATAGCTTTTGATTAGACTTAAAAACTGGTAAGTATACATTTTATCCCGCTACTATCTCGGGAATATCGGGATCCTGAGATTTAACCTAACAACGAACATTAGCATTTGGATGGAGTCATTTATTTTAGCTATTAAGGATTATTTTCATAAAGAAAAATGGGGTTGTTGGTGTAGTAATTTTTGTTATCTTTTTAAATTAGAATAAATTGAAGAAAAAGTTCTAAAATCCTATAGTAGCGCCACCGGGCTTAAATGTGAATCTAAACCAAACCCGGCACTTAACAAAATTGATCAAAATCGGTCGTACCGTTTAAGAGGAGATCAGTGACATATACACAGAAAATTTAATGTCATGTAGAGTAACGTATGTATATTTATTATCTAAAGTTCACGCGGAAATATTCGTGAGCAAAACCGAACATAATATGTATCAAGTTGGGCTTACAAAAGTAAGAAGGCATGCTTTCCAATTCATTTGCAAATTACTTAAACCTTGAAATTTTTAAAAACCTGTCACAGAAGTATATATCTCTGTCTTACAACCAACATACTATAAACCTGTTTTTATGCCATATTAAAAGGCAAACTTGATCAGTGAGTGTACCCTATGGATTTCTTTTAACAATCTTTTTGAGTGTCTCATTAATATTACTAGTGATTGAAATTCGATCATTTAGTCACAGTATAATTATTAGAGATGGGATTTTAACCGAATACGAACTTCGGCCGGACATTCGGTAAATATACAAAATTCGGCTGAAGTTCGGCCGAACTTCGATGTGCGCTTTCTCGAGAGTAACAAGCCATATTCTGTGTGTATTTTTTATGAAAGACAACGCGGTAAAGCAATAAAAACAGTCAGTGTAAGGGTGACACCTTATTGCCGCCGGTGGACCATCGAAGGAATGTAACATGGTTCCAGTGGCCCGCCAATAAAGGCGGAGAGACGCAACACAGCGGGTTTCTTTAGTGGGTGAGGGCCCCACACTACCCTGTTCGTTGCCCTGAACGACGGGGTGTGCGGTTAGGAACATTTTTTCCCGCCTTAACAAAAAAAAAAATAGATGATACCTTATTTCAAATTACTGGGTGTATTGATTCATAGATTCCTGGATTATGAAAAAAACTAATTCATTTATACATTTTCATTTATCTATAATAATTATAGTTTAACAAACAACTGACCATGCTTAAATGACTTTACTACTTTTCGAGTAGTGGTATTATGTGACTTATTTTGCAGCTATTGTAAAATTAAGTTTACCTGGGCGGTATAATGTATGAAAATACTTCCGACAGATGGTGCAGGCGTCACCCAAAGACGTTAAGTATGAATGTGTTATCGAGATTAGCAGTCAGGAGCAAGGGTCACGATGGCTGAATTGGCAAAGCATCTGGACGGTATCCAGGAGATGCAGGCTCGAATCCTGCTCGTGACTGTTATTTTCGATTTCACATTTTTCACTTTGTGTTTAATGTATGTTGCTAAGCATGTCAAATGCTAAAAATATATATAAAAATATCTAAATAATCCTTACCTTTTTCTTATATCGAATGTTCGGCATTTAAAACCGGTTTTAGCAACCGAAATTCGGTTAAACCGAATGTAAAACGAACTTCGGCCCATCCCTAATAATTATCTACAAGATAATTATCCTGTGATCTATTCATATATGTATCCTAACTATTATAAAGCTGTAACAGAGCTGTGTCTGTACATTAAAGATATCGTCTATCGTGGTATAGTTAGTAGTGTAACCGACTTCCGTGCATGTGGTCGTGGGTTCGATACCACTCAGGACAATTATTTGTGTGATGAACACAGATACTTCGTCCGTGTGGTGACGGACTAATAATACAAGTGTCACCACCCCATTCCTTTGGCATCATTAATAAATAAAGTAATTATTAAAATACCGTAACTGAAAAACTTGTCACAGTTATGTTTTTATACCTTGTTCGATAAAGTAATTATGTCTAATGTCACTAGATGGCGTTAGTAAAATTTTGAAATTTCTTATAAATCGATCAGAGTTTAGGTGTCTGTTCATACCCCCTCCATGGTCGCGTTAAAAGTTTCACGCAACCTAGCCGAAAGTCGCATTAGAAGTATAACTTCAAAAGAGTACCCTGGTAGTATAGAAGCTAGCAAAACTTCCTTTACCTTTCCGATTATTGGAGCGGTAACTGCACAAGCACAACTAGACTACGATGCGTCCTCCTCCGTCCGTCTCACGGACAACATAATTACGCATAGACTATATAAGACAGATGGTTTCATTAATTATGGGTATGCGTACGTGAGACGACAGTTGAGAATTACTAATTAGTGAACGTGGTAAAAAGAGAGATTTACTGCGAGCACGATTCGAACCTGCGTCCCATCCAATCCGAGAAAGTGTTGTGCGTTCTGACCCTACCTATATTTATAGGGTTTGCGTCATTATTAGGTAAAATCTTAATTGTAAAATTAAGTTTACCTGGGCGGTATAATGTATGAAAATACTTCCGACAGATGGTGCAGGCGTCACCCAAAGACGTTAAGTATGAATGTGTTATCGAGATTAGCAGTCATGAGCAAGGGTCACGATGGCTGAATTGGCAAAGCATCTGGACGGTATCCAGGAGATGCAGGTTAGAATCCTGCTCGTGACTGTTATATTCGATTTCACATTTTTCACTTTGTGTTTAGTGTGATTGTGTATAGGTATGTGAGAGTTGTATAAATTGTGTAAATTAGTGGGCGCGAGTGCTCGCACGTGCTTGCACTCGTGCGTGCTTGCTCGTGTGTGTTTATGGTGTAGAGTTTAAGGCAGTACAAAGGCTAATAGATTATTACGTGATATTATATTTGCGATTACATCATGCGCATGATTTTAACATTGACTTTTTTAGATATATCTATGTACTTATATTTTCAGGCACTGACTGATTCGGAGGCGCAGTGGTAGTGTGAGCGACTGCTGATCATGAGGTCTCGGGTTCGATTCCCGGGTCAGGCAGTGTTATTGAGCTTTTTCATAAAAATCAATTCTCAGTAGCAGCCCGGCGCGGCGGTTGGAAATGTGCCCGGTAGACGGCAATAGGATCGCCTCCTATTGCGTTGGACTCAAACATAGCTGGCGAATCGTGGGTGTGTAATACACCTCTGCCTACTCCTTCGGGGAATACAGACGTGCTATGTTTTATGTTATTTTCAAGCACTTGAAATGATCGGCCATTTTTTTTATACTACGTGGCAACAAGCACACTGCACCTGATAGTAAACGGTTACCGTAACTTATAGACGCTAGCAATACCAGAGGCATCACTCGCGCGTTGCCATCTCCAGGGAAAGAGATAGAAAGTGGATAGGGCTGGGGTTTGTGCCTCCAGCACATTCCCTCACCATATGAAACACAACGGTACTAACTACCGTTGTTACACGCTGACCTTTTATGAGAGGGTGGTACTTCCCCGATCGAACCGGCCCATTCGTGCTGGGATAAGCAAGTCTCCACCCGAAGTACTATAGGTATACCTATTTAAAATTAGTTAAGTTAGTTAGTTAATAGAGAACCTGCTTCTTTGAAAGATTTTTTTAAATTGGCAATATAACATGGCCCATAAGTTTCTTGGCGGGTTCTTCCCATGAAAGGCTTTACTACGGAATCCGGCCGCTTGTGGCGATTGCAATCGCCACTTTTTTATTGCGGATGCACTCACCTCAGGCGCTCGTGTTAATTATTAGTGTATTCTTGACGATTTGTAGTGCTATTTCATAGGCCTATGACATAAAGATATTTTTTAATTTGAATTTTTGATGTCGGTTGAAAATAATCGTCTGGAGCAGAATTTGAACCTGCATCACCTAAAAAACCGTTCTAAAGGCTTTGTTAATTCAGCTATGACATCTGCGCGAGACTATGAATTTCGATAACACATTCCTTATTAACCTCTTGGGTGACACTTACGCCATCTGTCAGACGTAATTGCATACACTATTCCGACCAGGAGGGTTAGGCAGAATCAAAATTTTCGCATTTTAGGTTAGTATAAAATATATTTTTTGAACAGCAAGCCAAGGAAATAAAAATCACAAGACACAAAGCCACAACTAAAGTACAAAATTGCGTTCTAACTTAAGTATGTGTTTGAGGTAAATAAGTAACTTGTATAAGTTAAACTGTCATTCGAAATGCGTGTAAAATACGTCTTAACGAGGAAAACAACGATTTAATCTTAAATGACATTCCATGAACGCGTTTGCAGAAAACTAATCAGTTTGTGTAGGGTGACCATTGTTTTTTAAACCAATACCCAATCCACATAACATTGGTCTTTACAACAACCGGAAAACAGTACAGCCGTTAATCAGTGCGATAGCTTAGCAGCTTAGAGCACTTCCCCGTATTGAAACGGATGCAGGTTCGAATCCCGCTCACACTAAAGTTCTCTTTTTCCACATTCACAAATAATTTGTACTTCAAAGTAGTTAAGCATGTGAAGTGCTAAAATACAGATCTAAATGTTTAAATTATCCTTTTTTTGTTAAGGCCGGAGAAAATGTAGCTAAACGCACACACCATCGTTCGGGGCAACGAACAGTGTAGTGTGGGACCCTCACCCACTAAATAAACCCGCCGTGTGCCGTTCCTCCACCTGTATTGGTGGTCTCTCGCCAAATACACCTTACATAGTAAACGTGTGGGCGTGGCTACCAGAGTATAAATTATTGTAACGTATGTCAACATAACCTCACTAAATTTTCAACGTCTAATATTTCATTATTAAAGAAATATCAATACTTCATACAGTGATATATAACCTTATTTATTAGTAATTTAAACGTAACATTAAAAAATATTTCATCCTTATAATTATTTTAACGTAATTCAATATCTAAAATTTTTGACTTCCCCGTTTTTAGACCTTCTACGAGAAAATTTTACTAATCACAGAGTAATAGTAGTTGTTGTTGTTGTATCACGCAAAATTATCGTCCATAAACCGACTTTACAGACAACCATATATCAGTAGTTTTTTTTATAAGCAAATGGTATATAAATTACACTCAACTTATATAAATTAGGTTATGTATATAAAATATCCAGCAGATGTAACCATAAACTAACGTACGTACATTATTCAAAAAAAAAGTATCGAGTCTATACTCAACACTAGTATCGAATGGAATGTATTGATCCATCCATCCATCCATCAGCATTTCGACGTTCACTGCTGGACATAGGCCTCCCCAAGACAACGCCACAACGTGTGTTTCGCTCATATGGGGGATAGTGCCGTAATCGCCACGCTTGGCAGGCGGGTTGGCGATCGCAGTGGATGTTGTTAATACTTGGGGGAGTGCTGCTGCCCACTCCCCCGGTCTCCTTATTCCCTCAGTCTCTTACGACTCCCATGGGTGGAGAGGGGTGGGACAATTCTAAAGCCGGCCCCACACGACAAAAAATGTATTGATACCAAGTAGGTATTGATCGAATATTTATTTATTATTTTAATTGGGCAAATGGAATGCAAATTATACCCGTTATTAAAATAAAAAAAAATATTTGACATAATCAGGAAATATGACCAAACGTAACGTACCTACATACATTATTTAAAAAATTTAAGTAATGAGATAAATGTTACTAGAACGTATAATTTTTTGAATTCATTTTCTAGTCACGCATCGCAGTCTGACATAAACAATATTATATGTTGGTTACCAGTCAATCGGTTGCGTGTTCCAAATGCTGTAGAGTGTAGTTCAAGCAACAATTTTTTCGGCAGATACAGAGGTCCCAAGGACAATTCAATATTTCCTGATTGAAAATTGAAAAATTAGTCCTGAGTCCATCGCAATCTGAATATTATTTTTGTAACTAGGCATAGTGACTGTATATTTGGCAAAGCTTTTTTACAGTAAAACCGTTTTTTTTTGTGATATTATAAACTAGATTCAGCTCGTTACTCCGTCCACATGGGCTACAGTATCTATCTATACTATTATAAAGCTGTAACAGAGTTATGTCGTAAATTGAAGATATTTAAGAAAAAAAAGTATAAGGCTATATATGCGTCTCTGAAAACAAAACAATTTTTGTTGTTAGTCTGTTTTTTGTTCGGGCTTCACGCAAAAACTACTAAACGGATTTCGATAAAACTTTTTTGTTTGATAGATCTTGATTAGAATTGAAAACTGTTGTACATTTATCCCATTTATCCCGCTACTATATCGGGAACCTGAGATAACCTTAAAACTAGCTTTTGACTGCGGCGGAGCTACTGGTAAAGGCTAGTAAAATATAAGTCCATTACTCTATAGTACATTAATTATCTATAGAGCTATTTTTGTATGCCTACGCTATAAATTTTGCCAAGATTAAAAGTAGCCTACGTCCTGTTCTCCACTCTAGACTATGTATCAAAATTTCACGATGAATGGTCCAGTAATTAGGTACGGTAAAACTTAACAAACAAATTCACATTCGCATTTATATATGGTTATAACCACCTTTTTTTGTTGCCAACGGTGGCAGACGAGCAAATGGACTTTGGCAACACCAGGGGCACAGCCAAGCCACCGGCTACCGTTAGTAAAGTGCTCTTCTCAAACCTCGTTTAAAGAGGGACAAGTTGTAACGCTGGGGAAACACCGCGCACCCGGAATTTCATGCCAGAGACGTACCTACGTGGTAGAAAAGAACGCTGAAAACGAACCGTTTTGGACGAGATCGTCTCCAGATAGTATGTGTTCCGGTGGTAAAACGGTAAAACTAACTTATCATCACGCCATTTCCCTTGCGAGGCAGGCAGAGAGGACAGAGTGCACAAAAGTCTCTATTCTTGCATACATCTCTTGCTTTCACAACATTCATAATTCTCTTCATACACGCTCGCCGGTTTCGGAGACTCCTGACTCCACCTTCCTTCAATACATGACCGATTTGGTCTAGGTAAGTGAGTCTTGGTCTCCCCCTGTACCTACATCCTTCCACTTTCGCATTCGCATTTTTAATATTCAGTAATGATTTTACTAATCAAGAACCATTGTTACCCTACTTAATGGTACAATGTTAGAATAACTAATCTTATTTGGTTTTTGAATTTTAGAGTATATTTTATTGCGATGCTAATATTATGAAGACATTTAGAGCAATCTTTATATTGTAACGTGTATGCGCAATTTATAATGCGATGTATGCGTGGGTGACTCAATAGCTCGCAATTATGGTCAATACACTCATTATTTCTAGTTAAATCACTATCAAGTGTGTTCAAGCATAAATCCTCAATCATCCATTTATAATATTCCTTTCGAAATCTAAGGACGTATTAACACGCCTTGGATGATCGATTTCACGTTTTCATACTTTGTATTAATTTATATACCCAAGCATTTCAAATGCTAAAAACATAATTTTAAAAGAATATCAAAATATTAATAGGGCTGCGTTATTATTTGGTAAAAATCTTAATTGTAAAATTAAGATTTGCTGATGCCCCCTTAGAATGAAAAACGAAACGTTAGACGAACTTTCGTTTCGCTTCATTGTGATTGGTCGCCTGAATCACGCGTCAAAATCTCGATTAATCAGGAATCACGCGTCGGACTGTTAGGTTGATATAATGTATGCAAATACTTCCGACGGATGGCACAGGAAGAATGAGGAAACCCAAGACGTTAAGTATGAATGTGTTACCGAAATTAGTTGACCCGAGCAATTATATGTAATCATTGAATCTATTCGCCGAATTGAAAAAGCGGGGTGACATCTTTGATAACTAAATTTTTTTTGAAGAACGCTTATTTTTTGTTAAAGCGGGAAAAGATGTATCCAACCACACACCCCGTCGTTCGGGGCAACGAACAGGGTAGTGTAGGGCCCTCATCCACTAAAGAAACCCGTCATGTGCCGTCTCTCCGCCCGTATTGGCGGGCCACTGGTACTATGTTGCATTATTTCAGTGGTCCGCCGGCGTAGAAAAACAACACTCTGCACTAATTATCTCTGCATATAATTTCACGGACAAATAGTACACCCAGACTAAAAAAACAACCATTTGTGGATCACACAAAGAGCTGTCCAGCGTGGGAGTCGAGCCCATAATACTCGGTGGGAGGCCGGTATCTAAACCCCTCCTGCTGCGAGCACCCTGTAAATTTTTGAGACTGCATCATATCTGCTTATAGTCGAGACGACCGATCTCAAGTAAAAAAAAGGTAACTAGTTATTTGTGAAAGTGGAAATAGATAGTTTTACTGTGAGTCTAGAATTTGAGGCATGCTACTCGTTACTATATCGGGAACCTGATATATAACCTAAAAACTAGCTTTTGACGGCGGTGGAGCAGCGGGCAAAGACAGTAATTTTATACAGAGGATAACAAAATATTAAATGATAAAATAACAGCGATTTAATGGATCAAGTGATAATTGATTAATTAATCTATGGGTGTTTTAACATCACAGTCACGCTTCATTCGTGAATGAATAACAGAATATAATTAAGTATTATTATGAACACAAAGTGTGAAAATGTGAAATCGAAAATAACAGTCACGAGCAGGATTAGAAACTGCATCGCCGCTTCCTTCCGCGAGATGACCTCGTCGCAGAAGGCAGCGACCGCGGCCCAATTCCTGTCGCTGCCAAACATCGCTCTAACGACGCTCGGCAGCGAGAGGTCCCCCCCTATTGCCGCGACCATTTCACGGCGCTGCCCGCCCCAAGCCGGGCACGACTCGAGCGCGTGCTGCGCCGTGCCCTCGTCGCAGCCACGATGGTGATAACCCAGAGTCACTTCCCTCCTTGCGACTATGTGCAGATATCTGCCGAAGCAACCGTGCCGACAGCACCTGTACCAGTCGGAAGGTAAGGACTCCGTGCCGTCGCCCCGCCCACTTCTCCAGCACAGGCTGGAACGCCCCTACGGTCTAGAGACCGGCTCGGGGCGCTTCCAGCCGTGTCCTCCATCTGGCCATGGTAGCTCGGCGGGCATCGCCCTGCCACCTGGCCACCTCCCTGGGTGGGGGACGACCACCCACCTCTCGCTCCCATGGGGGGGTACCGGCCAACGCGCCGGAGGCATGCATTGTTGGATCCGCACATATTCGGCAAAAGCCGTGCAAGGGCGGACGCTGCGCCGGCGAGCCTCGGGGACAGTTGGCAGAAGTGCTCGCGAAAGCGCCACCACCCATCCAGCACCAGGCCCAGATACTTGATCTGGGCCTTCACCCCAATTTGGACCCCGTCCATCCGCATAGCCGATGACCGCCAGCCCGGGGGGGAGCCGACAACGTAGCACCCAGTCGTAACTGATGTCCCACAGGAGCGGCCCTAGAACCGAACCCTGTGGGACACCGCACGACATGGGTCTCCTCACAACGTCTCGTATGCGGCTCTCATAGAGAACGCTGCGGCCCTCAAGATTGTCCGCCACCTGTCACCTCAGGTATGCAGGCACCCCGTGATACTGGAGCGCCTCCGTGATGCAGCTAAATGGCAGACTATTGAATGCGTTGGCGATGTGGAGCGACACCGCCAACAGCACACTACCGCCCGGCGACGACCGCCGCGGCCGCGGCCCTCAGGCGCATAATCGCGCCGACCGTCGAAGCACCAGCCCGAAAGCCGAACTGGGCATCCGACAAGTCGGGCCCGACGTCGCGCAGGTGCTGGACGATGCCTGAGGCGGGGCTCCAGGCTGTCCAGAGCCAGGGCAAGCACCCAGGCGGGTATCCCATCCGAGCAGGGAGCGGTGTTCTTCGAACAAATCCGCGAAACAGCCACCCCTATTTCCGACGCAGTGACGGGCGGTACACTGAGGTCGGCCTCCCGGTCGCTACCTGGCGATGCCGTGACCAGGGGCGTGTGCTCCGCCCGTCATGGGAATAGGCCCTCGACCACCTCAGTGAGGAGGCTGGGCTGATGGGTCTCCGTCAGGGGGGGGGGCCTGAGTGCAGAGCTTTTTATCAGCGCCGCACGGTACGGGCGACCTAAGGCGTCACGGTTGAGACAATTCAGCATCTCCTGCCTTTTCACAGTTTTGGCCCTCCCGCTCCCCATCGCGGTTTCGCCGCCGGCTGCGGGTGTAGGACCTCCGGGCACGAATGCACGCCCGTGTGGTCCGCCAGCTCCTGGGACCACCAGTAGAGCCCCTTCCTCGAAGGACGTTGCACTCGGGGCAAGGCCAAGTCGCACACCTGCGTAATCACATCGCGAAATCGGCCAGCCTCAACGTCCAACCCCTCAGTCAGGGCTGGTGAGGACAGCCACGATTGAACGATAGCTGCTTCCACCAGTAGGTCCCTATCCAGCCTAACCACAGCCCACCGCGGGAACGCGGGAGTTCCGCGCGCCATGTGACCCCTACTGGAGCCCTGAAGGGACCGGGAGACCTCAATCCGGATGTACCGATGATCGGACAAGGTCTCAACCTCCTCCAGGACACGCCAGTTCCTCACTCGTGCTGCGACGTCGGGGCTAGCGAACGAAAGGTCCACTATCGATCCACCCCGTCGCCGCACGCACGTGTTGACGGAGCCTCTGTTTAGCAAACAGAGGCCCGTCGACGCCGCCCACTCTACCACCGCCGCTCCACGGGCGTCCGTCGCAGGGGACCCCCACGCCTTAGATTTGGCGTTGAAGTCCCCCAAGACCCGGACGTGGCTAAGTGCCGGTCACCGTATCGAGGTCTCCAGGCTGTTAAGCCAGACCTCGAAATCAGCCAGACTCTGGTTGGGGGAGAAGTACACGCCGTACAGCGTAACTCCCCCCCAGTTGGCTGATACGTATGTGATCGACAAGGGCGGGGAGCGCAGCGCCGCGGATCTGACGATTGCCACGGAGCCATCGCGGCTGCCCGCCCAATGAGGATGGTCAGGAACGCAATAAGGCTCCGCAGCTACGGCTACACCAATCAACCGCTCCACCATGGTTTGCAGGAGAAGCTCCTGTGCCCTGGCAGAGTGGTTGAGATGCGCCTGGAGCAGGATAGTGTTGACGGTTGAATTTTAAGCTGTAACCATATCCTCCTCCACCCGAGACAGTGGCGAAGCTGCGTTAGGGGGGGCAGCCTGGGCCGATTGGCTGGTCCCCGATGACTCCGAGGTCGGTGACGTCAATCTTGTCCCGGGCTCTCCTCAAGATGGCCTGATATGTCAGGCCCGCTTCCGCCTCCAGCAGCATGGTGATTACCACCGCTGCCGTTTTCGGCGCTCGAAGCTTGCGTGACTTTTTAGGACCAGGCTTGCTCCCAGGCGCAGCGGGCTCGGCAGCCCGGGCAGCAGCCCCGGTCGCGACCCCCTTTTTTTTCCTGCCCCGGGACTTCTTCCTCCCGCCATCCACTGTCTGCCATCCCTCATCAGAGGGTGCAGGGTTAGACGGTGCGGGAGGTGAATTACGAGAATCCTGGGGTAAGGTCACTGGTCACTGGTCAGTCCGCGAGGGCTGGCCAGCACACGAAAGAGGAGGGAAATCCTCTCTGGGCTGGCCCTTGGGGCACTGCCCAGCCTTCTGCGCCACTTTTACCTTAGGGCCAGCTTTGCCCAGCCCCTTGGGCGGCGTGGTCGCAACCGCGGAGTAGGTGGCCACGCGGCCACCCTGGCGGGGCAGCGGCGTTATACAACGTCTGTCTGTCCGTCCATCTGTCGCCAGGCTGTATCTCAAGAACAGCGGTAGCTCGGCAGTTGAAATTTTCACAAATTATGTATTTCTGTTGCCGCTAAACAACAAATACTAAAAACAAAAAAATAAAAATATTTAAGGGGGGCTCCCATACAACGTCTGTTTGTCCGTCCGTCTGTCTCCAGGCTGTATCTCAATAACAGCGGTAGCTAGACAGTTGAAATTTTCACAAATTATGTATTTCTGTTGCCACTATAACAACAAATACTAAAAACAAACAAAAAATATTTAAGGGGGGCTCCCATACAACAAACGTGATTTTTTTTTCTGCCCTTTTTTTTTTTTGCTCGCTATTGATAACGGAAACAGGTAGACGCTTGAAATGTTTACAGAATATTGAGTTGTATATTAACTTTAAAAATAAATAATTAAATAAAATTAAATTTAAGGAGGGGCTCCCATACAACAAACGTGATTTTTTTTTACTCGTTTTTGCTCGATATTGATAACGGCAACAATTAAACGCTTGAAATATTCACAGAATATTTAGTTAAGTATATATTTACTTTAAAAATAAATAATTAAATTAAAATAAAACAAATATTTAAGGGGGGCTCCCATACACAAACGTGTTTCTTTACTCGTTGCGCATCTAAGTCTAAATTGAAAACCACGAAATGAGTCAAATTTTACTTGCAAAATTTGGTAACAGCCAAACACCATGTTTACAGAGAGTTACAATTAAATAGTGTAATCTTGTTTACCTAGTCAATGGCATGGAACCCTTCGTGCGCGAGTCCGACTCGCACTTGGACGGTTTTTCTTCATTGGCGTAGGTTGCCCCCCTCAGATACATGGGGCTGACGGAGCCGGTTTTGGTACCCAGCTCCGTGAGGGATTCTCCAGGTGCATTGCATCCGGTACCCTCCTGAGGAATAATAGTCTTTTAACTTTGCAAAGCAAGCAGTGAGCCCGTCGCCCCTCAGGCTGAAAAGCCCCATCTCCGTCTCCCAGGGCCGGGGGAGCCACTATGGCCCCGCTGGCCCTCCACGGCAGACGTTCGAGCCACTGTAAGCAGTGAGCCCATCGCCACTCGGGCTAAAAGCCTGGTCTCCGGGGACGGGGGGTCCCTGTGACCCCGCTGTCCCCCTCCCAGAGTCGGGGCGGCCACTATGGCCCCGCTGACCCTTCACGGCGGACGTCCGGCCTATCCACTGTGCCCTCTGCTAGTCAGAGGGACACGCTGAGACCCGTCCCCTGCTTGGATTCAGTCGCCGGCACTAGAGTGCCGATGCTGTCCGGGGTGCACCAACGCGGAGGTATCCCGACCCGCACCCCACCGGTAGGAGTACCTACCAATGTGTCATGCTGATGCTGATGTGAGAGGATGGTACTTCTCCGATCCAGCCGGTCCATTCATACTGAGATATATTTTATTTAATATAATATATTGCACGCCTCATAAGCGAAGCATTGAGGTGGGTACTACTCTTGTTTCACACAGAACAACTGTTTTTTTCAAACTTAAAATGTCTCTATTTATCAAATATTGCACTTGTAAAATAATATATACACATATATCAAGAAAAACCACTATTTTTAACACTCATCATATTTATGATTCCATTTTTGTTATTTAAACTAGTTAAAAAACTGTTTAAAAAATTTCTGTCCTGGACGTCCGTGTGTTGTAGATAATGTATGTTAACACGATAACGACCGAAATACTTTACTAATCGAGTCTCTTTTTTTTTTCTTTTGTGCTTCAGTATAATTACGAATAGAGCCCCATTACTTTTCACGGTCTGATTCGATGTGGTTTAATTGTTATTAAATAAACAAAAAAAATAGTGAATATTTACGCTCGACTCGACACTAAAACCAGTGCCATACATTATTTCGTGAGAACTACTTCTATAGACCAATATAGAAGTATTTCTTAAAATTAGCGCTAGATGATAAGACATGAAAACCACAGTACTTTTTGAAATTAGCGCTATCTATGTGATTTATTGAAAACTACTTAGTAAGACCAATACATTATTAGTTACTTATCAAATAATCAATTTTATTGTGAGAAATGAAGATTACGAGGCGTGCACTTTTGGATTTTCCAAATTTTTTATTAGTATTATTTTTAGTATTGATGCTATTGGTATTATAGTTTTAGATAGTAGAATTAAATATTTAAACAAAAAAATAATAAAATTTAAAGTATTTATTTTATTACTATAACTAATAACATTAAAGTGAGATACGCCAATTTTCTTTGTTTTTATTAAATAATAATATTAATTTTATAATTATATAAGGATTCGACCATGACAAATGTTTTAATAACTCTGGTTTAATTATTCAATTTAACACTATTATTAGACAATTATAATATCAATCGTATGGATCTCTTCTATATATTCATACCTTTGTACCTAAAAGGGTAAGCAGAGATAGGAACGACCCGCATTATACTAAAGTAAATAAGTAATATGTTTTGTTTATACTATAGGATTTGGATAGGATTTGTGTAAAATCCATTCTTCGTGCTCAGGTCACCTATAGTATCAAAGAAACTCATAGTAGGCTTGATGACAGTAATCAAGTATCGCCAAAATATTGAAGTAATCTAATGAAGTAGAATTCAAGGATTTCGAAAAATATATTCATTGTTATTTTAATGGTGGGATTAATAATATATTTGATAAAACAAACCTACAAAATACAACAATCCATGATAGCTTAAACACCAATCAGAGCGAAGGACGTCACGGACTGAGGCGTGACGTCATCGTAAAATAGTGTCTTACATTGTCTTAGGCTCTAATATTTACTGTTGCCATGCTGAGGCGAGGCATCCTCTCTTTGTCATGCCTCCTCCCCTCCTATCCCTTTCCTTGAAGATGGCGATGCGCGAATGATGCCTCTGGTGTTGCTAACGTCTATAGGGTAACCGCTTACATTAGTTTTTTCTTAAATATCTTAAATGTACAGACACAGCTCTGTTACAGCTTTATAATAGTACAGATGCAAGGATTTTGTCATGATTTGAGTTATCAAAACACTACACTTCCAGTCCAACCCAAGAGGGTTGGGTTTCGATTCGTTACAAATTTATTAGTATGTCTCGTGCGTACGGCCTCATCACGTAGCAACCTTGTAGTCGGTTGCACAACCGACAGCTGTTACAATACACTGTTCTACATGCAGTTATTGCGTTGTAAATTAAGGGGGAAAATAAGTTATAAGATTACACAAAAGACAAATTATTTTATTTAAGTATATCTATAAAAAATTCCCTGTTTGTCCGCGAGGAACTCAGAAACTACTTATCCAATCAAAACGTTTTTTTTTGACTGCACAGATGCCGGGTTGGTTTAGACACCGGCCTAGTCTGAGTGTTATGGGTTCGATTCACACACAGAACAATTTTTTGTGTGATCCACAAATGGTTAATTATACATTTTTATATATACCTATTTTTAGCATTTGACATGCTTAGTCATATACATTAAAGACAAAGTGGAAAATGTGAAATCGAAAATAACAGTCACAAGCAGGATTTGAACCTGCATCTCCTGGACTTGCCAATGAATTGGCAAAAGCATCTAGACGGTATCCAGGAGATGCAGGTTCAAATCCTGCGCGAGACTGTTATTTTCAATTTCACATATTCTACTTGGTGTTTAATCCACAAATGGTTGTTTTGAGTCTGGGTGCATTTTGTGTCCGTGAAATTGTATGTTCGTAAAGTCCCTGCGATACAAAAAATCCTTAGTGCAGGGTGTTTCTTAAGAAATAAAAAGAAAAGAAAGAAATTTTAGAAGAATTTGTATACTGATTATTTACTATTTATTGCAAAATTAACAAAAAAAAAACTCGTATAATATGCCGTTGATATATTCTAAGTGCTAGTAATATTATAAAATTGTAACAGATCTGTATTAGGCTCTTTAGGCATTGAACCTTAGACAAGAATCATACGATTTCAGTTTGTTTGTTTGGTCACGCATCACGCCAAAAGTATTGAAGTGGTTTGAATGAAAAATTCTAAATGAAATAAGGTTTTTTTTTTTATTTAGATATTTTTATATATATTTTTAGCATTTGACATGCTTAGCACTATGCATTAAACACAAAGTGAAAAATGTGAAATCGAAAATAACAGTCAGGAGCAGGATTTGAACCTGCATCTCCTGGATACCGTCCAGATGCTTTACCAATTCAGCCATCCTGACAATTGCTCCTGACTGCTAATTTCGATAACACATTCATACTTAACGTCTTTGGGTGACGCCTGCACCATCTGTCGGAGTATTTTCATAGTATTTTCATACATTATACCGACCAGGTAAACTTAATTTTACAATTAAGATTTTTACTTTGTGTTTAATGCATAGTGCTAAGCATGTCAAATGCTAAAAATATATATAGAAATATCTAAATATTTATAGGGTTTGCGTCATTATTAGGTAAAAATCTTAATTGTAAAATTAAGTTTACCTGGTCGGTATAATGTATGAAAATACTCCGACAGATGGTGCAGGCGTCACCCAAAGACGTTAAGTATGAATGTGTTATCAAAATTAGCAGTCAGGAGCAATTGTCAGGATGGCTGAATTGGTAAAGCATCTGGACGGTATCCAGGAGATGCAGGTTCAAATCCTGCTCCTGACTGTTATTTTCGATTTCACATTTTTCACTTTGTGTTTAATGTTTTTTTTTTTTTAACTTTTATTAATTTATAATATATATGTACACTCTTAAATACTATTACAAAGCTTATAAAAAAAAGGAACAAAAATATGGGAATGGCCTGCGGCACTGCGATGGCTTACCCGTTGTACTAGGTGAGCGACGCGACGCGATGCTACGCGTTTGCTACGCGATGCATAACATAACGCAGCTAATACTTTAACCGCTTTGTGTCGCATTCAAATAAGACGACAACGTAGGCCATAAGTACATACAACCTCTGTTTGATATTTTCGTGTCGCGTCGCGTCGTATTGACACGTTTGTCGCTCACCTAGGACAGCGGGTTAACGGTTTAGAGCACTTCCCCGGAAGGGATGCAGGTTCGAATTCCGCTCGCAGTAGTTTTATTTTTCCACATTCACAAATAATTTGTCCATAAAAGTAGCTGAGCATGTCAAGTGCTAAAATACACATCAAAGCATATAGGTAGGTACTAGTATTGTTACTATTAGAAAGATCGTATAATTTTTTCAGGGTCAACTTTACGTGCCCTCTCATTGCATTCCAATCAGAAGTAAAAAATATCGCCCATCTATATACTGACCTTGCCAACATTACTTAACTTCAGAATTGCATACATATATCAACATAGCTGACTTGAAAAATGATGATGCAACATTACGTTATCTTGTTCCGCCTCCCCATGGAAAGGTTTGTAGTACTTTGTACTCGTTAATTATACGTTTGCGAACTCCTCCACAATTGGCATAATACAAATTTCCTAGAGCCGTCATTAAAAAAATAAATAAAAAAAGTAAGACCACAGACAATTCTTTACGTCAATAAAGTACACGTCTGACACGTCTATTATAACATTAGTCAAAGAGTATACAAAGAGAATATAACAACTACCTACGTTTAAGAGTGTATACTAATTACTAAAGAACATTAGTTGCTTATGCCTTATAATGGAATGGGTTGTTAGTAATCATATTTAAATAAATATTGATGAGTATTACTATGTAAAAAACAAATCATAGTTCAGTTTGAATCTGTTTTTATTACTGCTAGTTACAGTGAAGTAAAAATTTAGTGGCTATTATGCCATAGAGTTCGGTATCTTTTTTTTAAGATACCCTTTTTTGATAAGGCGGGAATAAATGTATCTAAACGCACACCCCGTTGTTCGGGGCAACGAACAGGGTAGTGTGTTACCCTCACCCATTAAATAAACCCGCCATGTTTCGTCTTTCCGCCTGTATTCGCGGGCCACTAGAACCATTGTTACATTACATCAGTGGTCCGTCGGCGGCTTACCCTTTCCGGTACCCTCTACTGAGCGACAGGGAGCGTCGCACCTTCGCGGGAGGCTTTAAGATAAACCCTGCGCTAAGGTAATAATCCTTGTATCGCGGGGGACTTTACAAACATACATTTTCACGGACACAAAGTACACCCAGACTCAGAACAACCTTTTATGGATCACACAAAGAGTTGTCCTGTGTGGGAATCGAACCCACAACACTCGGGCGGAAGGCCGATATTTAAACCACTCCGCCGTCTATGGAGGTGGGATTATAGAAATGCTATAGGGAGCTGTTTCGACCTACGCCACTCGGGACACAAAATTATTTTAATATTTTTTGTCTATTTATTTATTAGCACGTCACGCAAAAACTAATGAACCGATTATAAATCATCATATGTACTATTTTGACCAATAGTAGCAGTATCAACTGCATTTGATAGCTCTTGGTAAGACTTAAAAAACAACGATTTTATTTTTTACCATCCTATATAGACGCACCAGCTTAGTAAAAACCTATAAACTCTAGCCTTGAAGACACTCACATTGTAATTGGACGGGAATACCAAAGCTAGCAACTTATTCCGTTCCATTGCTGTGCGTATTACGAACGATGACGCGAATCGTTTAGTTCGGAAAAATGGGATTCCCACAACATGTGGATGGAAGCCCGTCGTTCGTCTGGTCGTCCGATGGTAGAAGGTGTTGCTGGTATCACGATCATATAATTCCTGCGCACACTCTCCAAAGTGCATTCTATTGAACAGGGGTGGCCAACCAGTCGATCGCGATCGATCTGTCGATAGTTTCGCTCGCGGTACGCACGGCAAAAAATATCTGGCTGCGCAAATTGGTCAAAATATTACATATACCATAGATATACTAACGTATATACTATATCTATGACATATACTCATATGTATATTGAACTGCACTATAAAAAATTTCATAAACGTGTAATTCTTAGATCGCACAGGGTTTCGTAAGTAAAAAGTAGATCTTGGATCTAATCAAGTCGGCCACCCCTGCTATTGAGTATTGCGAGCGGCTGGCTACAGTACGCGTGTGTTCAAGGTTAATTTTAAAAAAAGATTAAAACTTGATTTGATTGAATTGGCAAAGCATCTGGGACGGTGTTCCAGGAGATGCAGGTTCAAATCTTGCTCGTGACCGTTATTTTCACTACATATTCGCACTTTGTGTTTAATTAATACACGATTTATCTCGCTACTGTATCGGCAACGGAAGATATGACGAGAGAGCCACAGGCAAAGCCTAGTTATAAAACAAATAAGTCAGTGCCTCGGTGGTGTAGACTGCCAATTCGATTTTTTTTATTGCCTTAGGTAGCAGACATGCCACGGTCCATCCATCCATCCATCCATCAGCCTTTCAAAGCCCACTGCTGTACATAGGCCTCCCCAAGAGAGCGCCACAACATGTGTTTTGCTCATATGGGGGATAGCGCCGTAATCGCCACGCTTGGCAGGCGGGTTGGCGATCGCAATGGATGTTGTTAATACTCGAGGGAGTGCTGCTGCCCACTCCCTCGGTATTCCCTCAGTCGGCTCTTACGACTCGCATGGGTGGAGAGGGGTGGGGCAATTCTAAAGCCGGCCCCACATGGCTACGACGCCGAGCCACGGTCCATCTGATGGTAAATGGTAACCGTCGCTTATGGACTCAAATATACCTACCGAGAGTATTGTCAAGCCGCTGCTCACCATTTCATTTCACAGATATGAAAGGAAATAATTAATGGCTATCTCCTGCTACAACCAAAACACGCCGATGTGCTTAATGGCTGGTCACAACGGGAGATGGTGGTACCAACCCGCTCGGGCTCGATAGCAAGTGAGTACTCCTACTTGGTACCCAGCCCTACCACCAGTAATGCAATAGGAACATCCCGGGTTGGGCTAACAATAAGTTTTCGAGTACTTCTGTTGAAGTAATTATCAATCCCAACGTTATTATATGGAAGCGAGAGTTGGGTATGCAAAAAGGAGCATGAGAGTAAAATCAATGCGGTCAAAATGCGATCTCTGCGGAGAATCTGCGGAGTGAGGCTGTCAGGCCGCATTCGTAACGACGACGTAACAGAGCGAGTAGGTATGAAAGAGAGTATTGGTGTAAAGATGCGAAAGGGAATGCTCCGACGGTTCGGACATGTGGAAAGAATGCCAGACAAGCGACTGGTTAAGAAGATATACAAGGTGAATGTGGAAGGATGTAGGTACAGGGGGAGACCGAGACTCACCTACCTAGACCAAATCGGTCATGTATTGAAGGAAGGTGGAGTCAGGAGTCTCCGAAGCCGGCGAACGTGTATGATAATTATGAATTCTAAGGGAGCGAGAGATGTATGCAAGAATAGAGCTTCTTGGCATTCTGTGCTCTCTGCCTACCCCGTAAGGGAAATGGCGTGATGATAAGTTAGTTCTGTTTATCTATACTATTATAAAGCTGTAACAGAGCTATGCCTGTACATTTAAGATATTTGAGAAAAAAATACTGAATGAGGCTATGTAGGCGTGTCTAAATATAAAACAGTATTTTTTTTAATTTTATGTCTGTTTGTCTGTTAATCTGTTTGTTTTTTGTTTGCTCGCGCATCATGCAAAAATTACATAACGGATTTTGACGCAATTTTTTTGTTTGATAGCTATTGATTAGACTTAACAACTGGTATTCATTTTATACCGCTACTATATCAGGAACACTGGGACAGCAGCACTCCCTCGAGTATTAACAGCATCCACTGCGATCGCCAACCCGCCTGCCAAGCGTGGCGATTACGGCACTATCCCCTCTTGGGGAGGCCTATGTCCAGCACTGGACGTCGAAAGGCTGATGGACATGGACATATCAGGAACCTGAGATAGTACCTTTTTTTTTTTTATTAAGGCGGGAAAAAATGTTCCTATCCGTACACCCCGTCGTTCGGGGCAACGAACAGGGTAGTGTGGGGCCTTCACCCACTAAAGAAACCCACCGTGTGCCGTCTCCCCGCCTTTCTTGGCGGGCCACTGGAACTATGTACCTGAGATATTACCTAAGCACTAGCTTTTGGCTGCGGTTGAGCCGCGGGCAAAGGCTAGTATAGTATATTTTAATACGGTACCTAGATAACGGATAGATTGTTTTTTTTCCGGATAAATACCTAGATGGTTCTTCTGGTAGCTATTTTTGTATAGCGATAATGAACGTGCCGTAGTGACGTATTTGTTAAATCGATTATGAAGTTCGTGCCGACGAATTTACGATCAGAACTAGTAATTACATAAATACATTAAATACGGTCGATGCGTTAGTAGTCTAGCGGTAGTCTATTCGATTGCAGATCACGAGATACTTGGGTTCAAATTCAGAGTCAAAACAATATAAAGTTATTTAAATTGACTACAAAAAAAATCTTGAGGGTAAGTGCCTTGAGTCGCCGGCGGGCAACTGAAGTAACACAACATAGTTCCAGTGGTCCGCCAACACAGGCGGAAAGACGGCACGGTGGGTTTATTTAGTGGGTGAGGACCCCACATTACCCTGTTTGTTGCCCCGAAGGACGGTGTGTGCGGTTAGGTACATTTACTTATTCAAAATAATTCATAATTCACTTCAAACACGCTCGCCGAATCCGTGTATGTGTAGTGTGACTGTTATAATAAATAGAGTAATTACACAATATAATTTCAGTGTCGTAGTTTGTAGACCGCATAAAATATTTACGAGACATTTATTTATGTAACCATAGTGTTTATGTAACAATAATAAGCCTAATTATGTAACAAATATAATTATAGTGCCAGTTGCCAGTGGCTCCGCCTAAACAAAGCCAGTTTTTTTTTTTTATGGTGACCACTGAAGAAGCCTTCTGTGTACCATCTCTCCGCCTTTATTGGCAGGCCACCGGAACTATATTAAATTCCTTCAGTAGTATATTCAGAGACGCCTAAATAGCCCTTTTTTTGAAAACATGTACCTAGCCGCACACCCTGGCGTTCGGGGCACCGAACAGGGTAATGTGGGGCCTCGCCCACTAAATAAACCCGCCGTGGGAAGTTGCGGAGTTATAATTAAGTTACGATAATCGCTTACCATCCAGCGGCCCGTATGCTTGCGTGCCACTAACGTAGAATAAATAAATAAATATTCATGTACATTTCACACGACGTCCTCTGGTCCCAAACTAAGCTTAACGGTTGTGCTATGGGTACCAGATTACGGATATAATACATATATTACTTTTCTTATGTAAATAAATACATATAATAGATAGAAAACACCCAGACGCAGTACAAATATCTATGTTCATCACACAAATAATTGTTCTGAATGGGAATCGAACCCACGACCTCTTACACGAAAGTCGTTTACACTACCGACTACGCCACGAGGCCTATCACAAAATTATGATTACCATAAGCATACGGTCTATGTTGTTGTAATCTATGGGTATAATTTACTGTTAAGTATTATATTTAGAAAGTGAAAGTAATTATAGCCTAGCTGTATAACCAAGGACTGGACAGTGGTATCGAGTTCGATTCCGAGTACAAGGTTACAGCACACTTCTGACTTTTAAGTTATTTTTAAATATGTAACATAACGCTTGTATTCCCCGAAGGGGTAGGCTGAGGTGTATTACAGACCCACGAATCGCCAGATACGTTTAAATCTTACGTAATAGGGGGCAAGCTTATTGCCGTCTACCGGGTACATTTCCAAACTCCAGGCTGCTACATAGCATTACGCGTGTACTCCCCGAAGAGGTAGGCAGAGGTGTATTACACACCCACGATTCGTCAGCTATGTTTTTAGTCCCATGTAATAGGGGGCGAGCCTATTGACATCTACCGGGCACATTTCTAAACTCCGGGCTGCTACATACTGAGATTTGTTTTTTTTTACGCAAAATCTCAATAACACTGCCCGACCCGGGGATCGAACCCGAGCCTTCATGATCGGCAGTCACTCACACTAACGCTGCACCACAGACGCAGTTTAGTTTAGTTTTTGATTATGTGTGTATATTAAAGAACAAATTTATCACTGCTCGGTGAAGACAAACATCGTGAGGAAACCAGCATGCCTTTTTTTTTTTGTTAAGGCGGGATTAAATGTACGTAATCGTCACACCCCGTCGTTCGGGGTAATGAACAGGGTAGTGTGGGGCCCTCACCCACTAAATAAAACCGCCGTGTGCCGTCTCTCCGCCTGTGTTTGACTGGAACTATGTTACATTCCTTCAGTGGTCAGGAAACCTGCATGCCTGAGGGATTTTCTCGACGGTTTGCGAAGTCTGTACCCGTACTGGGCCAGCGTGGACTATGACGTAAACGACGGTGACGTCTTCTTTCTTCTTTTCTACAATATTATAGTTGTAAAGACTTTTGACTGCACATATGTTCGATTCCCACACAGGACAACTCTTTGTTTGATTCACTTTTTTCTGAGTCTGGATGTACGTTGTGTCCGTGAAATTGCATGTTTGTAAAGTCCCCCGCGATACAAGGATTAATGTCCAGGGTGTTGTCTTAATTGAACATAAAAATACTTGTATCACTGTTCCGCATCCGTAAGTAATAGCGTGATAATAAACATTTTTTCAGTTATTGAATTTTAATTACGAAAGATAACTTTATAGCTAAAATATATTTATTTGTATTATATGTACATAAAATACAGCATATAACTATCTGATATTATAAATCTGTGGAGTGAGGCTGACTGACCGCATTTGTAACGACGACACGACAAAGAGAGTATTGGTGTAAAGATGCGAAAGGGAAATACTCCGATGGTTCGGACATGTGGAAAGATATACAATGCGAAAGTAGAAGGATGTAGGACAGGGGGAGACCGAGATTAACATACCTAGACCAAATCCGTTATGTATTGAAGGAAGGTGGAGTCAGGAGTCTCCAAAAACTCCGATAATGATGCTCAGCTACTTACTAAACTATTTAGAATATTTTTCAACACAAAGTGTGAAAATGTGTAATCGAAATATATGAATTGGCAAAATATCCAGACGGTATCAAGGAGATGCAGGTTCAAATCCTGCTCGTGACTTTTATTTTAGATTTCATATTTTCACACTTTGTGTTAATTTATATGGCTAAGCATGTCAAATGCTAAAAATATATATAAAAATAACTAGATTTTTTTTTGTGTAATCGGGAAAAGAGCGATTATAATTGCGAGCAGTATTCGAAGAGGAGATATTCCGAATCTGGAAGAATGCTTCAGACTGTTAAGCTATCGTAGCAGCCTACTCGTAACTCCGAATCTGACACACAGGTGATAAGTAATCAATTCGCATAATCAAAACAGTATTTTTTTATTGAATGTATCCGCAATTTTCGCAATTTGGTGTTGATTATAAATTTTAGAACTTCTCTATAGTCTGTGATTATGACTCTATACATAGAGTACAACTAAAAAGATGGCGGAGTGGCTTAGATACCGGCTTCCAGTCCGAGTATTGTGGATTCGATTCCCACACAGGATAACTCGTTATGTGTGATCCACAAATGGTTGTTCAGAGTGTGGGCGTACTTTGTGTCCGTGAAATTGTATGTTTGTAAAGTCCACCGCGATACGAGGATTGTTACTTCGTGCATTGAGTAGACTTTAAAAAAATATATTTTTGTTTTTACGTCATGGGTGGCAAACAAGCATACCACCTGATGGTAAGCGGTTACCGTAGCTTATAGACACTAGCAACACCAGAGGCATCACTCGCACGCCGCCATCTCCAAGGAAAGGGATAGGAGGTGGATAGAAAGGATAAGGAGAGGATAGGGAGGATAATAAAGAGATTCTATAGGGAAGGGGTTTGGGCCTCCGGCATTCTCACTCACCATACGAAACACAACGGTAAGCGTGATCTTTTGTGATTGAGAGGGTGGTACTTCCCCGAGCCGGCCCATTCGTGCTGGGATAAGCATGGTTTTACCACTAGAAACCACCCCAAAATTGTTTTTCCAATCTCTCTCGATTATGCAGCCCTTCAAATGACCAAAAATCATCAGCGATTATATATACTATGTGTCTAAATCACGCATGTAACATTTCAACATAATTATAAAGCAATTTATAAAATATTTCATTCGTTCACGTTATATTACTCAATTTGGTTCAAAGTGTTCTGGATATGTGGCAAGCAAACCGGCAATGTAATCGCAACTATGATAAAAATTTAAACATTCGTTTGTTAACGATCAGACGTCGATAATTGCGAGACTATCACCTGATGGTTAGCGGTTAGCGTGGCTAGCAACATCAGAGGAATCACTCGCACGTCGTCATCTCCAGGGAAATGCATAGCAGGTGGAGACGAATGATAGGGTACTTTGTGTTTTTTTCTTAATTTATTGTTAATTTTTGAAGTTATACTTCTTTTGGCGCGTTAGGAAAAAAGTTTTTTACAATGCGCGCGCACACCGTATACGTAATAGGGGGCAAGCTTATTGCCGTCTACCGGGTACATTTCCAAACTCCAGGCTGCTACATAGCATTACGCGTGTACTCCCCGAAGAGGTAGGCAGAGGTGTATTACACACCCACGATTCGTCAGCTATGTTTTTAGTCCCATGTAATAGGGGGCGAGCCTATTGACATCTACCGGGCACATTTCTAAACTCCGGGCTGCTACATACTGAGATTTGTTTTTTTTTACGCAAAATCTCAATAACACTGCCCGACCCGGGAATCGAACCCGAGCCTTCATGATCGGCAGTCACTCACACTACCGCTGCACCACAGACGCAGTTTAGTTTAGTTTTTGATTATGTGTGTATATTAAAGAACAAATTTATCACTGCTCGGTGAAGACAAACATCGTGAGGAAACCAGCATGCCTTTTTTTTTTTGTTAAGGCGGGATTAAATGTACGTAATCGTCACACCCCGTCGTTCGGGGTAATGAACAGGGTAGTGTGGGGCCCTCACCCACTAAATAAAACCGCCGTGTGCCGTCTCTCCGCCTGTGTTTGACTGGAACTATGTTACATTCCTTCAGTGGTCAGGAAACCTGCATGCCTGAGGGATTTTCTCGACGGTTTGCGAAGTCTGTACCCGTACTGGGCCAGCGTGGACTATGACGTAAACGACGGTGACGTCTTCTTTCTTCTTTTCTACAATATTATAGTTGTAAAGACTTTTGACTGCACATATGTTCGATTCCCACACAGGACAACTCTTTGTTTGATTCACTTTTTTCTGAGTCTGGATGTACGTTGTGTCCGTGAAATTGCATGTTTGTAAAGTCCCCCGCGATACAAGGATTAATGTCCAGGGTGTTGTCTTAATTGAACATAAAAATACTTGTATCACTGTTCCGCATCCGTAAGTAATAGCGTGATAATAAACATTTTTTCAGTTATTGAATTTTAATTACGAAAGATAACTTTATAGCTAAAATATATTTATTTGTATTATATGTACATAAAATACAGCATATAACTATCTGATATTATAAATCTGTGGAGTGAGGCTGACTGACCGCATTTGTAACGACGACACGACAAAGAGAGTATTGGTGTAAAGATGCGAAAGGGAAATACTCCGATGGTTCGGACATGTGGAAAGATATACAATGCGAAAGTAGAAGGATGTAGGACAGGGGGAGACCGAGATTAACATACCTAGACCAAATCCGTTATGTATTGAAGGAAGGTGGAGTCAGGAGTCTCCAAAAACTCCGATAATGATGCTCAGCTACTTACTAAACTATTTAGAATATTTTTCAACACAAAGTGTGAAAATGTGTAATCGAAATATATGAATTGGCAAAATATCCAGACGGTATCAAGGAGATGCAGGTTCAAATCCTGCTCGTGACTTTTATTTTAGATTTCATATTTTCACACTTTGTGTTAATTTATATGGCTAAGCATGTCAAATGCTAAAAATATATATAAAAATAACTAGATTTTTTTTTGTGTAATCGGGAAAAGAGCGATTATAATTGCGAGCAGTATTCGAATAGGAGATATTCCGAATCTGGAAAAATGCTTCAGACTGTTAAGCTATCGTAGCAGCCTACTCGTAACTCCGAATCTGACACACAGGTGATAAGTAATCAATTCGCATAATCAAAACAGTATTTTTTTTATTGAATGTATCCGCAATTTACGCAATTTGGTGTTAATTATAAATTTTAGAACTTCTCTATAGTCTGTGATTATGACTCTATACACAGAGTACAACTAAAAAGATGGCGGAGTGGCTTAGATACCGGCTTCCAGTCCGAGTATTGTGGATTCGATTCCCACACAGGATAACTCGTTATGTGTGATCCACAAATGGTTGTTCAGAGTGTGGGCGTACTTTGTGTCCGTGAAATTGTATGTTTGTAAAGTCCACCGCGATACGAGGATTGTTACTTAGTGCATTGAGTAGACTTTAAAAAATATATTTTTGTTTTTACGTCATGGGTGGCAAACAAGCATACCACCTGATGGTAAGCGGTTACCGTAGCTTATAGACACTAGCAACACCAGAGGCATCACTCGCGCGCCGCCATCTCCAAGGAAAGGGATAGGAGGTGGATAGAAAGGATAAGGAGAGGATAGGGAGGATAATAAAGAGATTCTATAGGGAAGGGGTTTGGGCCTCCGGCATTCTCACTCACCATACGAAACACAACGGTAAGCGTTACTACTGTTGCTACACGCTGATCTTTTGTGATTGAGAGGGTGGTACTTCCCCGAGCCGGCCAATTCGTGCTGGGATAAGCATGGTTTTACCACTAGAAACCACCCCAAAATTGTTTTTTAAATCTCTCTCGGTTATGCAGCCATTCGAATGACCAAAAATCATCAGCGATAATATATACTGTGTCTAAATCACGCATGTAACATTTCAACATAATTATAAAGCAATTTATAAAATATTTCATTCGTTCACGTTATATTACTCAATTTGGTTCAAAGTGTTCTGGATATGTGGCAAGCAAAACGGCAATGTAATCGCAATTATAATAAAAATTTAAACATTCGTTTGTTAACGATCAGACGTCGATAATTGCGAGACTATCACCTGGACCCCGATACTCGTTTTGTAGAGATAATGTCTAATTAGAGATAATCTCTAATTTTAAAATCTCTACGGAAAATGTCGCCAAAATGTCTACAGTATCATAAAATTGTATTCTCGGTCACAATAGAGATTCTTGTCTTCGACTTTTCTATAGACATATAAAAATGACGTACCGTTTTCTCGATTATTTTATAAAAGCGAAAAATTAAGCGATAAAAATGTTTTAAAATATGTTTTAGGTGTTTCATATACCACCGAAGGAATGTAACATAGTTCCAGTGGCCCGCCAGTAACGGCGGAGAGATGGCACACGGCGGGTTTCTTTAGTGGGTGAGGGCCCCACACTACCCTGTTCGTTGCCCCAAACGACGGGGTGTGCGTTTAGGAACATTTTTTCCCGCCTTAAAAAAAAGAAGGTGTTTATATATATGTAGCGTCAATTTAATATTATAATTCTATTCATTGCTGCACAGTTAGATCTCCTAGTGCAATATTAATATATGTATTATGGTATAACAAAAAATTGTAGAAAGACTACTTGCATTATACGAAATGTTTTACCAAAACGATAAAAAGTAAAAATCCTACAATATAGTATTATATTTATCAGTGTCGTTTGTTTATTAATTTGTGTTTCTAAGTATAGAATAATTAAAAAATGCAGGGTCGTGTCCTATACCACCGAAGGAATGTAACACAGTTCCAGTGGCCCACCAATAAAGGTGGAGAGATGGAACACGGCGGGTTTCTTTAGTGGGTGCAGGCCCCACACTACCCCTGGTCGTTGCCCCGAACAGCGGGGTGTGCGGATAGGAACATTTAAAAAAAAAAGGGTCGTGTCCTATGACATAAGACTGGTTCCACTATGTCTATTAGTTCATCCGTCAGTTCCTTCGATAGGTGAAAGTTTTTTTGGAACGCTGCATCACTTAACTCCATAGCGTTATAACGCCACAGACCTTGCCGACGTGGAATACCTAGTGCCGCATCTTCTGTAGCCTCCACCAGATTATTAATAAATGCGACAATTAGCTCATCACCCATTTTCTTGACTTCCACTTGATATCAAGGATTGGGTTGGAACAAGATTTAAGTTTACAAGACGTTTCAGAACTACAAGTCCACAATTATTCACAACAAAAACAAAGTGACGTTCAAATTATCATTCGACTTTGCATTCGACACATGATGTCGATTGCTATAGACTACTCGTTGCATGTCGTGCGCTGAGAGACATATCTCTAACGTGACATTCCGAGAATACGAAAATTGGTTTTTACTCGACATTCGCAATTTTTTTTCGACATATGTCGAGTTCGAGATAAAAGTCTAATGCACGAGAATCGGGGTCCTGATGGTTAGCGGTTAGCGTGGCTAGCAACATCAGAGGAATCACTCGCACGTCGTCATCTCCAGGGAAATGCATAGCAGGTGGAGACGAATGATAGGGCGCTTTGTGTTTTTTTTCTTAATATATTGTTAATTTTTGAAGTTATACTTCTTTTGGCGCGTTAGGGAAAAATTATGAGAGTAATTTTTTAAAATGCGCGTGCACACCGTCACGGGAAACCGGCACCCTGAAGTTAGACACTCTTGAAGTTAGCTATACTCGTAGTCAACATTTTAGTTTTTTTGTGGTATTTAAATAAACTTTATTTAATGCGTTATAATAAAACTTTCAATGTATTAAATACCTTTTTTCTATTGTTAGTGTCGTTTTTTCTACAAACGTAGAATAAGGCGAAAGATAACATTTTTGAAAAGATTTTTATCTTGTTACGCCAAAGAAGTATAACTTCTAACGCGTGTACATAAGTACACACACTCTTTTTTTTTATATTAGTATTATTTTTGGCCGTGTGGGGCCGACTTTAGAATTGTCCCATCCCTCTCTACCCACGGGATTCGTAAGAGCCGACTGACGGAATACCGGGGGAGTGGGCAGCAGCACTCCCTCAAGTATTAACAACATACACTGCGATCGCCAACCCGCCTACCAAACGTGGCGATTACGGCGTTATCCGCCATGACGTGACCGTTCGTTGTGGCGTTCTCTTGGGAAGGCCTATGTCCAGCAGTGGACGTTGAAAGGCTGATGATGGATGGATGGATTATTTTTGTGCCATCTTTTTCGTATATTTATTTTCGCACCCCACGCTTTTTTCACAATAATACAAATATTTTTTGTTCATTATTTTTTTCTACCTATATTAAGAATTATTTTTCACTTGTTATTTCGATGCGATAAAAGCGTGTTTTTTTAGTTTTTTAAAACTATAACTATTTATTTTTAAGTTTTTAGTGCATCTCTTATCTATACTATTATAAAGTTGTAACATAGCTATGTCTGTACATTTAAGATATTTGAGAAAAAAATACTGGAATAGGCTTGTCTAAACACAAAACGATTTTTTTTAGATTTTTTGTCTGTTTATCTGTTTGTTTGTTCGCGCATCACGCTTAAACTACCGAACGGATTTTGATGAAACTTTTTTATTTGATAGATCTCGATTAAACTTAAAAACTGGTGTACATTTTATCCCGCTACTATATCGGGTACCTGAGATATAAACTAAAAACTAGCTTTACTAGGCTAGTATAAAAATAAAATCCGAGTGTTCGAGTTGTAAAGTAGGTAGACGGTACGCATGCATAGACGACGCGATTGATTTATTTCTCTTGCTCTCACACAGAGAATTATGTGAGAAAATTATTTAATCTTCGCGATCCTGATCAGGATAATGAGACAAAATTATCAAATTATTGTATTGTCATCGGTTCTTGATAAGTGTACAAAGTTTAAATTAAATCTGTCAGTTCAAAGTGGGTTATAATTGATTTCAAGGAGTCGGTTACAAACATACAAACATACAGGTGAAGCTAATATAAAGCGTGTAAAAATCTTACCTCAATAATTTTTCGACAACCAGCTTCCCCAAGAAGCCGGTTCCTCCTGTGAGGAGTACTGCAGACCCAGCAAATAGCTTTTGTATCTGAGACTCTCCCAAAGGCTCTTCCTCATCCTTCATGTCCTTGCAGAAGATGTCGCCCCCTTGCTTGTCTTTGTACAACTCTGGCATTTCCAATGTCATAGCTGGAACAAGAAGATATTACAGGTAATTTGTGTTTTTTTTTAATGCATATAGTGGCAGACAAGACACGGCCTATTCGAATAGTAAATGATAACCGTGGCTCATGGACTCAACTATACCTACCGAGAGTATTGTCAAGCCGCTGCTCACCGTTTCATTTCTCAGATATGAAATGAAAGAATAAACGGCTATCTCCTGCTACAGCCAAAACGCAACGATGTGCTTCATGGCCGGTCACACGGGAGATGGTGGTACCAACCCGCTCGGGCCCGCTACCAAGTGAGTACTCCCACTTGGTACCCAGAGATTTCACTGGGGCGTTGCTTCGAGGAAAGGATAGAAGATAAATTATAAGCATATTAAAGAGAGGATAGATACGATACTAAGGATGGTGATTGCGGACTGGTTTAGATACCGGTCTCCCGCCCGAGTGTTGTGGGTTCAATGTCCAAACAGGACAACTCTTTAAAAATAAAAGAAAACATGGCATAACGCCCGTATTCCCCGAAGGGGTAGGCAGAGGTGTATTACACACCCACGATTCGCCAGCTATGTTTAAGTCCCACGTAATAGGGGGCGAGCCTATTGACGTGTACCGGGCACATTTCCAAACTCCGGGCTGCTGCGGAGAATTTCTTTTTTTTTTTACGAAAAATAGCAATAACATTTCCCGACCCGGGGATCGAACCCGAGACCTAATGATCAGCAGTCGCTTACACTATCGCTGCACCACCGAGGCAGACAACTCTTTATGTCATCCACAAATAGTTGTTCTGAGTCTGGGCGTACTTTGTGTCCGTGAAATTGTATATTTGTAAAGTCCCCCGCAATACAAGGATTATTCCTTAGACAGAGAGTACCCGAAAGGGTAAGCTGCCGGCGGATCACTGAAGTTATCCAACACAGAACCAGTGGTCCGTCAACACAGGCGAAGAGACGGCACACGGCGGGTTTCTTTAGTGGGAGAGGACCCCACACTACCCTGTTCGTTGCCCCGAACGACGGGGTGTGCGGTTAGGAACATTTTTTTCCGCCTAAACAAAAAAAAGGGAGTTGTCTAAAAAAAATGAAGGAGAGGATAGGGAGGGTTGTTAGGCCTCCGGCGCTCTCATTCACTTGGGTATATACTAGGGATGGGCCGAAGTTCGTTTTACATTCGGTTTAACCGAATTTCGGTGGCTTGAACCGAACTTCGGCATTCGGCCGAAGTTAGGTTTTAAATGCCGAACATTCGGTATAAGAAAAAGGTAAGGTTTACTCAAACTCAAATTTAGAGAAATCACATCTGTCATAGCTGCAAAATAAGTCACATATACCACTACTCGAAAGTCATTGAAGCATGGTCAGTTGTTTGTTAAACTATAATTATTATAGATAAATGAAAATGTATAAATGAATTAGTTTTTTTCACAATCCAGGAGTCTATGAATCAATACACCCAATAATTTGAAAAAAGGTGTCACTTACACTGACTGTTTTTTTATTGCTTTACGGCGTTGTCTTTTCTAAAAAAATACACACATAATATGACTTGTTACTCCCGAGAAAGCACACACCGAAGTTCAGGCGAACTTCGGCCGAATTTTGTATATTTACCGAATGTTCGGCCGAAGTTCGTATTCGGTTAAAATCACATTCGGCTTATCTCTTTTATATACACAACGGCAAGAGTAACTACCGTTGTTACACGCTGATCTTATGTGAGAGGGTGGTACTTCTACGAACGAGCATGCCCATTCGTTCTGGGATAAGCAAGGCATTTACCTACCATTGCACACAAACGTCACAACCCCAATCTTTACCGCAGATGTCGTACGAGGCGACTAATTTGTCAGGATTCTCTGGGATTCTCAAAATATGATGATTGTATTGGTGAAGGAATAAGAATACAAGTGTCACCACCCCATTCTTTCCCACGGGTGTCGTATAAGGCGACAAAGGGAAGTAAGCAATTATCGTCCACTGCATGACTGGTGGTAGGACTGGGTACCAAGTGGTAGTACTCACTTGGTATCGGGCCCGAGCGGGTTGTTACCACCATCTCCCGTGTGACCGGTCATGAAGCACATCTTTGCGTTTTGGCTGTAGCAGAAGATAGCCGTTTATTCTTCTATTTCATGTCAGTGAAATGAAATGGTGAGCAGCGGCTTGACAATACTCTCAGTATAGTTGAGTCCATGAGCGACGGTTACCATTTACCATCAGATGGACCGTAGCTCGTTTACCACTACACGCAATAAAAAAAAAAATTAGTTATTATACATATTTTGGTTGAGCCAGCCAGTTCATTCTGGGAAGAGCACGACTGTACCACTAGTGGAACAGATCATTGACTGAACAGATTATGGCGGAGTGGTTTGGATACCAGCCTCCCGCCCGAGTGTGGGTTCGATTTCCACACAGGACAACTCTTTGTGGATCACACTCTGTTTTGTCTTTGTTGTTCTGAGTCTGGGTGCACTTTGTGTCTGTGAAACTGTATGCTTGTAAAGTCCCCCGCGATACAAGGATTATCCCTAAGTGCAGGGTTATGTTTAAAAAAAATCACGATATTTCCTTTACTGGTTATAGAACATATATTTTTCTACAAGTCAGTCATAATGTAACGAACTATAATTATAGTTATATAATGTACCTATAACATTCCAAGTAATAACAGCCTTACAAAACTTATTATTACTTTGAAACCTATCTTACAAACTGCTATGAATTACTGTCATTTTTAACATTATGTGTCTTGTGTAATGACAGGGCACAAGGCTGTTATAACAGTGCTATTAGATTTGGTTCCTAGCCTGATTTTATTAGGTGTTCTTGTTATAGTAGCGGGATAAAATGTATACCAATTTTAAGATCTAATGAAGGTCTATCAAATGAAAAAAGTTGCATCAAAATCCGTTTAGTAGCTTTTGCGTGATGTGCGAATCAACAAACAGACAAAAAATCTAAAAAAAATTGTTTGTAAGAACAAATTATTTTGTGAAATGTGGAAGAAGGAAACTTTAGTGCGAGCGGCAATCTAACCCACTAGAGATTGCAAACCGGGCCCGGGCGAGCCGGGCCCGGTCACCGGACACGGTAAGTAAATTATACAAGTTTTACAGTACAGCATAGCATAAAAGATTTCGCTATTTGCTCAATTAGTAATAGTAACATTTAGCCAAAGTTTAAGAAAAAACATAATACTTTACTTTTAGCAAATAAGAATTTTAAACACAAAGTGAAAAATGTGAAATCGAAAATAACAGTCAGGAGCAGGATTTGAACCTGCATCTCCTGGATACCGTCCAGATGCTTTACCAATTCGGCCGTCGTGACAATTGCTCCTGACTGCTAATTTCGTTGAGTTATTATTTTAATTGATTAGCAGTCAGGAGCAATTGTCACGATGGTCCAATCAGATCCAAAATGCTTAAAAAATCTCGCCATCAAATAGTATGAATTACTATTTGATGGCGCGATGCATGGGTTAATGCATGTAAATGCATCCAATAGGTGGCGTGGGTCGTAAAGACAAATGTGATGTGGAGATTGGGAATGGGCGTCGGTCAGTGTGATGGCTTAGCGGTTAGAGAACTTCCCCGGATTGGAAGAGACGCAGGTTCGATTCTCGCTCGTATTAAAGTTATGTTTTTCCATATTTCACGAAATAATTTGTTCTTTAAAGTAGCTGAGCATGTCAAGTGCTAAAATACAGACACGCCTAATGCGGTCATTTTTTCTCAAATATCTTATATGTACAGACATAGCTCTGGTACAGCTTTATAATAGCTATAGACTATACGAGAGACGTTGTCCTGTCTCAGCTACGAATATTCAATTACTTGCGAATAGATAGATGTATATATAGATATTATAATATACATATATCCATAGATGTTAGCGTCTCTACGCAAATGAAATGTATGTTTGTCCGTGTCACATCACACAAAAGCTACTGAACTAATTGTGTATTTATTTAATACAAAATACCTTATTTCTTCAAAATATTCAAGATTAGATTTTTTTATATAATCGTGAATATTTTGAAGAAATAAGATATTTTCCATAATATATGGCTACTTGTTGCATCAATGATTGTTATGTAACTTTTAAAGAAATAATTCAGAGAAATATTAATTTCGTAGCTATAATAGGGTAGTTTAGCTGGTTTTCGTCCATTTAGCGGAGTTACCAGCTTAAGGGCTTAAAAATTATATGTTCTACCTGCTCAGCTCTAACAAACCAATTTTTTATTGGAAGCTAATAAATATAGTCTATTTTAGGTTTATATTAAGTAACAAATAATTGTAGTCAACATGTTTTAGTGAAAAGTACCGATTTCGTTAGTTTTCGTCCAAAAGCCTTAGTTTTCGACCTTGTAAAGGTTAACCAATCCGGGGAAGTGCTCTAAACCACTGAGCTACCGCACTGACCTTTTGGCCATACCCAATCTCCTCATCACATTTGTTTTTACGACCAACGGTACGCAGACGCAGGTTCGATTCCCGCTCGCACTAAAGTTCTCTTTTTCTTTATTCAAATAATTTGTACTTTAAAGTAGCTGAGCAGGTCAAGTGCTAAAATACAGATCATAATATAAATACAATCTGCAGATTTAAAGATAATAATTAAAACTATCTAGTTTTAAAAAACTTTTTTTTTAGAAAACCTGAATTAAATTAATGTTTTTGTGTTTTAATACAAGTATAATATTTGTTTGTAATAGAGGTAAACTAAATACTTACCCTTTTTTTTTTTATATTTTTTTTTTTTTTAGGTGTGCAAAAATGTCCTACCGCACACCCCGCTGCCCGGGGAGACAACGGGGTGAATGGGGCTCTCACCCACTAAAAACCCACCGTGCGCCTCCACCTGCCCTTGCTACGGCGGATCACGGGTACCGCGTCGTTACGACCGCGATCCGCAGGTGGCAGCCCCTACGGGCACCCTCTCTTGAGCGACGCCTCGCGCACTTGGGCGTCGCACCTTCGCGGTAGGCTTCCGCGGACGGCAGGGTACTCCCCGACCCCACCGTCCGCAGCCTCGGCTAGGGCAGTATCAGGCGCAAGTAAGCGCGCGCACGCCGCCCCTCGCGCCGGCGGCGAATCGGGTCCGCGAAGGAGGATTCCTCACGGGCCCTCTCCGCCACCTCCTTCCGCGAGATGACAGCCTCGCAGAAGGCGGCGACCGCGGTCCAGGCCCTGTCACTGCCAACCATCGCTCGCGCAACGGCCGGCAGCGACAGGTCCACGCCTATGACTGCAACGAGTTCCCGGCGCTGCACATCCCAGGCCAGGCACGACTCGAGCGTGTGCTGCGCCGAGTCCTCGTCGCAGTCGCAGTGGTGACAGCCTGGGGTCGTCTCCCTCCTTGCGATCGTGTGCAGGTATTTGCCGAAGCAACCATGCCCCGACAAAACCTGCACCAACCGGAAGGTGAAGACCCCGTGCTGCCGCCCTGCCCATTCTTCCAAGATCGGCCGGAGCGCCCCCACGGTCCAGAGACCGGCCCGGGGCGTCTCCAGCCGAGACTTCCACTTTAGGACGGTGGCGCGGCGGGCATCTTCCCGCCACGATGACATTGCGCTCGGCGAGAGGCAGCTGCCCCCTGCCCGCGCCGTCGACGCCCGCCGATAGACGTCAGCGAGCACCTCCGCCTCCAGATCGCACGGGGGGGTTCCGGCCAACGCGCAGGCTGCATCGGTCGAGACCGTGCGGTACCCGCGTATTGCCCTGACCGCTACGACCCTCTGTGGACGCCACAGAAGGGCCCTATTGCGAGCGGCCAGGGACTCCGCCCACACGGGCGCGCCGTACAGTGCCATCGACCGTACTACCCCCGCGTAGAGTCGTCGACACGCAAGATTTGGTCCGCCCAAATTCGGCATAAGTCGCCCGAGGGTGGACGCCGTGTTGACGAGCCTTGGCGCAAGACGGCGGAAGTGCTCGTCAAAGTGCCACCGTCCATCCAATACCAGGCCCAGATATTTGATGTGGGCCTGGATTGGGAAGCCCACACCGTTGACCGTTATCGAGGCGCTGGCGGGCGGGCCCCGTCGGCGCCCATGGAAGAGTAGGGCCTCCGACTTTTCAAGGGCCACCCTAAGCCCCAGCGCCTCGATCCGCCTGACCACCTCCGCGGTACCTGAGGTGGCCAGCGTCCTGCCCCGGGCTGGGAGGGAGCCGGCCACGGAGGACCCCGTCGTAGCTGATGTCCCACAGGAGCGGCCCAAGAACCGAACCCTGCGGGACGCCGCACGACATAGCCCTCCTTACAACGTCCCCTTCCCCGTCCACGAAGAGGACGCTGCGGCCGTCCAGGTAGTCTGCCACCAGCCGCCTTAGGTAGAGGGGCACTCCATGGTGCCGGAGTGCCTCCTTGATGCAGCCGAATGGCAGACTATTGAAGGCGTTGGCGACGTCGAGCGACACCGCCAACAGCACTTCCCTCGAGGTGACGGCCTCCGCAGCCGCGGCCTTCAGGCGCAGAATGGCGTCGACCGTAGACCGACCCGCCCGATATCCAAACTGGGCGTCGGACAGGTCGGGGCCGACCGCTCCTAGGTGCCGAACGATGCGGGCAGCGACTACCCGCTCGAGGAGTTTGCCCGCCTCGTCGGCAACACGATGGGCCTGAAGGCCGAGACCGTATTCGGAGGCCGTCCCGGCTTCGGCAGGAGCACGAGCTTCCCCTCCTTCCAGCAGTCAGGGAACCGTCCGGACACCAGGCAAGCGCCGAACAGCTCCCCGAGGCGGGGCTCAAGGTGGTCGAGGACCAGGGCCAGCACTCGGGCGGGAACCCCGTCCGGCACGGGGGCGGCGCCTCTCCGCATACGCGCAGCCGCCGCCCCCATTTCCGTCGTCGTCACGGGCGGCACCTCCCCGTCTTCGGCCTCCCGGTCACCATCTGGCGGAGCCATGACCGGGGGCGTGTGCACCGCCCGTGAACTAAATACTTACCCTGTATTACTTTTCGTTTACTCACATTAAAGTATATGGACGGAAACTTAAAGCGATTTTCAGCACATTTTTTAGATTTCGTCCACTATATCATTTATGTTTTATGCTTGCAATACTGCTAAATTTGCGTACGAAAACTAAATATCAGACTAATTAACCATCAAAGATCATTACATAAATATTTCAACAGAATTCCTTAGCATTCCTTATTTTAAACGACTAATCAAACTTTACTTGTATTTTTGTGTTTTCGTTCAGGTGGACAAAAACTGAATGTTTTGCGAAATAGGTAATTCAGTTATTGTCCGCCTAGATTTTGTAAGTAATTCGTTAAATGAGCATGAAACACACATTTTAATGTGTTCTTTACTAGGGAAGGTTTTTTTTTTTGTGACGAAAAACCGGCTTAACGACCCTATATAAAATGAATGTTACATTGTTAATTTTTTTTATCTTTATTTTCAACAAGTTAGTATAAATATTGCCGCAATAAATACGAAATTATAACAATGAAAGTGCAATTTTTACAAAATTTTGTCATTTATTTATTAAAAATTATGTTTTTTAGGACATTAATTTGTTAAAGTACAAATTATAATTTGTGAATAAGGAAAAAGAGTATTTTAGTACAGGCGGGAATTGAACCTGCGTCCCTTCCTATCCGGGGAAGTGCTCTAATCCACTGAGCTACAGTACTATCTTTTAGACATACCCAAACTCCTTATCACATTTGTCTTAACGACCAACGCCCTCTATCGGAACGCATTTACATGCATTAATCCAATATTATAATTGTCTTATTCACAAATTATAATTTGTACTTTAAGAGTAGCTGAGCATGTCAAGTGCTAAAATATAGATCAAAATGTTTAATTTGTTAAGTTACGTGGCTTATATTTTTCGACTTTTTACTTATATGTTTTTATTAACTGGTAATGTTGTACCTGTCTGTCCGGGTGGAATTTTGTAATTGATTTTAAACTAACTTCCCGATGAGCTAGATTCTTTAAATTTGGACCATAGCTCAGAAGTGGATGAAAATGTGAAAAAAGAAGAAAAACATATTCTTAAAAACCAAAACAAAAAATATGAATAATAAAAAACAAAACAAAATAATGTACCATGTTTTTATACCGGACTAAAAAGTATAAAATAATTAAAATGCTTGTAAGATTGAAACGAAAAACATAGAGCACGCTAATTATCAGCTGCATGCGCCCTTATTTTACAGTTTTATCAATAAATTTATTGGATATAAATTGATTTAAGCTAGGAAAAGCAAAATTAAATAAAAAACATCAACATAAAAATCGTCACATGTCGATGAGCTTTTGTTCGTCGATGCTATAATATTATATTCTAAGTAGGTATGCATATACGCACACGCAGTCGCGGTCAGAATCTAGTCCAATAGACCTTGGAAAGTTACTACAAATATATTAATATTCATATATTTGTATAACCTTGTGAATATGTTGATTATGAAACAACAAATTGAGACAAGTATTCCATGATAGAATCTCGTTGTGGAAATTTTTTAAATATTATATGCGTGCTTAAATGTGACGCGCACACCTTGGGTGTTTCAATGACTTAGCCACTGATATTTAACTGAAATGCTATTTATTGTACACTTAACTACCTATTTTTTTCGTAAGGCGGGAAAAATATTGCACACCCCGTCGTTCGGGGCAACGAACAGGGTAGTTTGGGGCCTTCACCCACTAAAGAAACCCGCCGTGTGCCGTCTCTCCACCTTTACTGGCGGGCCACTGGAACCATATTACTTTCCTTCAGCGGTGTACACTTAACTACTTTTAGGCGGGAAAAAATGTATCTAACCGCACACCCCGTCGTACACTTAACTACCTAGGTAGTAAATATTGCTAATATAATAAATTTTTTAATATTTTTTATTGCATTTGGTGGCAGACGAGCCACGGCCCAACTGATGGTTAAGTACTCAACTATACCGAGAGTATTGTCAAGCCGTTGCTCATCATTTAATTTCACAGATTTATATGAAATGAAAGAATTAACGGCCATCTACTGCTACAACCAAAACACACCGATGTGCTTAATGACCGGTCACACGGGAGATGGTGGTACCCATTCGTTTGGGTCCGATAGCAAGAGATTACTATTACTTGGTACCCAGCCCTACCACCATTAATGCAAATGGCGACAATTGCCTACTTACCTTAGTCGCCTCGTTAGGCTATATAGGCGTGTCTAAACACAAAACAAAGCTCTTGGTTATAATTAACAACTGGTATACATTTTATCCGATAACAACTGGTATATATTTTATCATTATATACCGAGCCCACACCGGGCAGCAGCACTCCTTCGAGTATTAACTACATCCACTGCGATCGCCAACACGCCTGCCAAGCGTTGCGATTACGGCACTATCCCCCATTCTTGGGGAGGCCTGTGTCCAACAGTGGACTTTAAAAGGCGGATGGATGGATGGATGGATACATTTTATCCCGTTACTATATCGGGAAAGTGAGATATAACCAAAAAACTAGCTTTTGGCTGCGGTAGAGCCGGAGGAGACACATATAATTTCGTAAAATGTCAGACGTGTGTGACCTTGGAATGGGTATCGAACCCGATACCACTGTCTTTACAAACCTTGGTATAAAACGGCATATATCACTTTGTACTTAATGTCAAACACCTGTTCTCTTGAACCGGTATTTCAGCTCGTCACATGTGCTTCGATACAATGTAATTAAATATTATTTCTTTAGACTATTTTTTCTGTCGTTCCGCGAGATCTTCCTTTATTATCAAAGTCCATGTTTTACAACTTATTTTAAAGCTTATCGTGTCGGCTAATGATGAAATATAGACCCACGGTCTTAGACTAATAAAAAAATAAAGACACCGCATTGTCAATTAAAAAGTGAAGCCACTTTTTTATTTAATCTGAGCACAACAGATACTGGTCAACTAGACAGGAGATTATAGAAAGATGAATGCAAGAATAGAGCCTTTTAAGACTCTCTCTGCCTACTCTTCAAGGGAGATGGCGTGATGATAAGTATTAGTGGCGCTCAGCGTCACCAGACATTAGTCAACTACATAGGAGATTATTGTTCTTCAGTGTGTGCGTAAACACAAGTGTACTTCTTCTCTCTCACTCTCTTATTTATTATTTATTTATTATACAATTGGTACAACATTTAACATTAAATATTGTCCCACAACACCGGTTTAGTGGTTTGACTGTGGGTAAGTCACATTATTAACATATATTATGTATATAAATATAACATATATTATATCTTTAGGTATACATGTTTACCAACTTAACAAATAATTTTTAAGTTTATTTTTAAACTTCAAAGGATCTTTTTACTGTCTTATGTCATGTTATGTTATATCTTATGTTTTAGTTAGATGGGATGTTATGCCTATACATGCAGGGCCCGTAGAATGTAACTCACTAAATCATATCGACATCATATCGTCTCGCTTGTAATTGGTAGAGACACCGACGCGTCATGTCGCAATAATCCCTTAGCCAATCACGGTGATGTCTCAACCATTCACATTGACACGATGCGATGTCGATATGATTGAATGAGTTAAATTATAACCCCCGAATAGAGATCACGTGCAGTATCGCATTAACTTGCAATGTTCGTATATAAATTGTACTTTTAACATTTGCCAACCAGTTTTCAAACACTTCCTGTAAGACTTTATAATTTTGTATGCTTTAATAAGCAGGAAAAATTATGGAGTCTAGATCTTCGATGTCTAGATAGATAATCTAGTCGTATCCTGTACCCAAAACACGAAAATAAAATAAAATCAAGATGACGACTTTCAATATGGCCACCTTATAGATTAGAGATATTCCAATCAATTTGATATTTGAAATGCCTGTTCAGCCCTAATACAAATATTATGTAGGTATGAAAATAATAAATAAATTTGATGGCGAATTTCAAAATGGTCGTGAGATAAATAATTTCTAATCTAGCTTATATTGGACATGCATGTTCAGCTCTAATAAAAATACACGAAATGAAAACAAAATAAACAAGATGGCGAATTTTAAAATGGCTGCTATACAAATGGGAATGTTTACTGCCATCATTTCACGACAGATGGCGCATTATCGACATGGCCATTGAAAACTGACAGTTCTATACAATTTATAACTTGTTTAGTAAATTAGAATTTTCTGTTAATATGCCTCTGTGTGCTGTACCAAAATGTAATAACCCTGATGTATATTTATTTCTCCAAGACCAAGCTCAGGGTTTTTCAATTTTTTAATCTTCCAGGTACTTAATAATATCACTGATCAACCCGATTAAACATTAAAATAGCAAACAATTCTCAGGCAAATATAGCAACTACAATTTGACAGTGGCCATAGCCTCGCCGATAGCATCTGCGAGCGTTATCGGCGAGGCTATGGCCTGGAGCTTTGCCCGTAGATCCCCATTAAAAAAATGAAACGGATGAAGCTGATATTGGGTAAGCTTAATGAAGTAAATACTTCTTTACACACGCATGACTTGGGGAGTAAGCTGGTGAATGCGTGACGTGAGCGTTACGAAAAGTGTGATAGTGAAGATAGAAAGAGAGAGAGTTACGTTTCGTATATTACTGTAGGGGCACGAGAGAGAGGAGCGAGCACACATTTTCTTTCTCTCTTTCTCATTATTAATAGATATTAACATTATTAATAATAAATATATTTATTGTTAAGTTTACTTCAATCGTGTGGTAAACACACTCGTTTTTTCTATCTACCAGTCTACTGACGTCTATTTTTGCACACGGCCTTCCCATGACAGTGCCATAACGAGAGGTCCTATGCCCAAAGCTTATTATAATTGGCTTAACAATACTCCCAGTATAGTTGAGTCCATAAGCGAAGGTTACCATCAGGTGGGCGTGGGCCATGGCTCCTCTGCCACCAATTACAAAAAAAAATATGAGGTGTATATCCAAACCTATTTTTTGTTTTTATCTGTTTTACAAAACTCGATACAATCATAAAGCTTACAAATAAATATTGATAACATTATAAGCTGTATGATTGCAAGCATCTGTAGGATAAATACGTAGGCAGAGGCTACTATATCAATACTAAGGATGAAGAAAAGGATGCACATCATGGTCGTGGATGGTCATAGCAAGAGTGAGCGAGAGACATGTATAAGTAAGTAATGGAGTAATAGATAGAGGAATGTTTAGGTAGTTTGGACACTTGAGGGTACCCGAAAGGGTAAGCCGCCGGCGGACCACTGAAGGAATGTAATATGGTTCCGGTGGCCCGCCAATAAAGGCGGTGAGATGGCACACGGCGGGTTTCTTTAGTGGGCGAGGGTCCCACACTACCCTGTTGCTCCGAACGGGGTACTCGTAACCAACGAGCATGCATGAAAGCGCTGATGAAAGTAGATGAACCGAAAGATGTATGTCAGGATTGTAGCAATGCAAGCAACAATTGTAGCAGGATTGTCTCTGCCTACTCCTACGGGAAAAACGCGTGACAGTACTCGTATGTATGTATTAAGTACACAAAAAAATATAAATGTAATGTAATATTTAATTTTGTATAAAAAAAAACTAGACGTCGTGGGACGTCTAGCAGATGTGAAAACATCGAAATTATTTTGTAGAAATAAAATGATCATAACTTGACAAAGTACTCCTCAAGACGAATCAAACGAGTATAAACTCGATAGGGTTGCGTAGTTTCATTACAGAGTTACTGTGGGAGCTCCATCATCAGACCCTGGATACCATCTATGACTGAAGTTCTAGTCAGGACATTACAAACGAGCCTTAACTCGACGGGGTTGCGTCATTTCATTATAGAGTTACTGTGGCCACCTTCCAGCTTCATCATCAGCCCCTGGATACCATCTGGACACAAAGTACTCGGCAAGACGAATCATACAAGTTCAAACTCGATGGGGTTGCGCCGTTTCATTATAGAATTCCTATGTCCACCTTCCAGCTCCATTATCAGATCAGCTCCATGTCATCATAATATGGCATTGTCACGTGACATACACATGCGTGTAAAATTTCAGCTCAATCGGAAACCGGGAAGTGTGTCAAATTTACCTTGCAAGATTTGAATGGGACAAGTACAATAAAAGCGTCGCCACGCTAACAGCCGATTTTACTCTCCCTCCGCATTAGATGTTTCACATCAAAAATATGTTTATCTTTTATTTATTCAAGAACATGTTTAGACCGTGTGGGGCCGGCTTTAGAATTGTCCCACCCCTCTACCCACGGGAGTCGAAAGAGCTGACTGAGGGAATACCGCGGGAGTGGGCAGCAACACTCCCTCGAATATTAACAACATCCACTGCGATCGCCAACCCGCCTGACTAGCGTGGCGATTACGGCATTATCCCCCATGACGGGAACGCTCGTTGTGGCGTTCTCTTAGGGAGGCCTATGTCCAGCAGTGGACTTTAAAAGGCTGATGGATGGATGGATGTTTAAGAGATTTTTTAAAGAAGACTATTGCGGAATAGATCGGTATAATTTCTGTTACTGTTTGCGAAAGAATACGATAAACTGGAGAATGCTGACCTTGCGTGATTTCTTTTATAATTACTCAAGTTAAAAGTCTTCCGATTACGCAGTCAACTACTTCGACGCGGTAAAACAAAACTAACTCCTCAGAATATTAGGACATATGACATACAAAACATAGCATCACGCTTGTATCCCCGAAGGGGTACACATCCACGGTTCGCCAGCTATGTTTAAGTCCCACGTAATAGGTTGCGAGCCTATTGACGTCTACCGGGCACATTTCCAAACTCCGGGCTGTTACTGAGAATTTTTCTTTTTAGAAAAAAGCTCAATAACACCGCCCGACCGGGGGTCGAACCCAAGGCCTCATAATCAGCAGTCGCATACACTACCGCTGCGCCATCGAGGCAGTTAGGCATATTAGGACTGTCAATTTTAAAATGAACTGATTTGTACAAATATGACGTACGCTTTTCCTTTAAAAATGAGAGTCGTTCATCTGGGACTTTAATGGTTGACAGAGTATGTTGGTATAATTATGTGAGACTGTGTTTGACGGGCCTCGTGGCGTAGGCGGTAGTGTAACCGACTTCCGTGCACGAGGTCGTGGGTTCGATTCCCACTCAGGACAATTAATTGTGTGATGAACACAGATATTTGTACTGCATCTGGGTGTTTTCTATCTATTATATGTATGTATTACAAATTACAAAAAAAGTAGTATATGTATTATATCCGTAATCTGGTACCCATAACACTAGCGTTAAACTTAGTTTGGGACCAGAGGACGTTGTGTGAAAAATGTCCGTGAATATTATTTATTTGTAAAGAAAACGCATTTGTATACGCTTTGAGTCAATATAGACTTGATAACCTTGGTTTCACAGTAGTAGGTTACATACACTACTACAATATACCAAAATGACCTACATATTAATGAGTTAAGTATTATAATATGGCCGTGTCAATCGGGGAAGTACCACTCTTTCACAGAAGAACAGCTTGAAACAACGGTAGATACCGTTACCGGTACCACTGAAGGAATGTAATATGGTTCCGGTGGCCCGCTAATAAAGGCGGAGAGACGGCACACGGCGGGTTTCTTTACAGGGTGAGGGTTCCACACTACCGATTTCGTTACCCCGAACGACGGGGTGTGCGGTCAGAAACATTTTTTTCCGCCTTAAAAAATAAAAACATAAAGGTACTCCCACCGTTGTGTTTCGTATGAGGAGTGAGAACGCCGGATTCCCAGACCACCTTCCTATTCTTTCTTTATTATCCATCCTATCCCCTACATATTATCCTTCCTATCCTCCCCTAAGTATCCTTCCTATCCACCTCCTAACCCTTTCCATGGAGTTGGCACGCACGCTTGATTCCTTTGGTGCTGCTAGTGTCTATAGGCTACAGTAACCGCTTACCATCAGGTGGGTTTGCCACAAAAGTTTTCTTCCCCAACGGTTGCCACTACGAGCGATGTGGTTGATTACAAGAGTTACAACTTCTTTTTACTATCTACTTTCGTAATTATAAAAAAAATCTCTAAAATTTTCAAGGGTCCTTTCCATGATACTCTGTATGACCTTGAACTTCTGTGATTATGAGGTCAACAACGACGACTCGGTTCCGCAAATCATCACCAGACCTTCGTTTTCACACACTGCGAAATATCCTTACTCAATTCGCGTAATTATTTAAAAGACTCTAGAATTAAAGGTCAAATTGTGTAATGATTAACCTTTTCAAAAATAATATTGTCAAACCTGAATGCGTGCTCATTATGTTTATTCCAAATATTGATTTTAGAGTGGTAATTATTGTATTATGGCTAAAACGCTCGGGCCACACTAACGGGCAACGTCAAAGCCCATCATCGCGATAATTTAAAGTTTAAAGATGTTTATTCTCATGAATCGACTGCACTGATGGCGGAGCGGTTTAGATATACGCCTCCCGCCCGAGTGTTGTGGGCTCCTTACCCACACAGGACAACTATTTGCGTGATCTACAAATGGTTGTTCTGAATCTGAGTGTACTTTGTGTCCATGAAATTGTATGTTTGTAAAGTCCCCCGCGATACAAGATTGTACCAGGGCGTTGTCTTTAAAAAAAAAAGAAACATTATTCACTTACAATATGAAAAAAAGTATACTTATATAAAAACAACTATATTTTTGTCTGTAAAGTTGGTTTACGGACGATAATTTTACGTGATAACGTCATATATATTTTCTGAGAGTTTCACAAACAATCCATCGGTCGCCTATGTCGGATCCGAGACCTCATGATCAGCAGTCGCTTACACTACCGCTGCACCACAGAGGCAGTCAGAGATTACAATGTGTTATTACCATTTCGTGTCATTATTAATGGTAACGAAGCGTAACTATTTCATGGACAAACTTTCACCATCCATTGCATACTCATGCCTCTTACAATAAAATTTCCAAGAACCTTTTCTCAACAGATGCCAGTATTACGGATCTGACTCACTAATTGACCCTACCCTTAACGGTAAATACCATCATACTCTTACCTTCATCTGGTATAAAATTTTATTGCGTAATAGTAAAAAAAAAATTCTCAGTCGCAGAATTGTGCCCGGTAGACGTCAATAGGCTCGCCCCCTATTACGTGAGACTTAAACATAGCTGGCTAACTGTGGGTGTGTAATACAATACACCTCTGCCTACCCATTCGGGAAATAGAAGCGTGATGCGATGTTATGTAAAACCAAAGGTAGACTGTATTAAGTATTTAGTAGTAGTCAATATTTTTATAAACGAGTATATATTGAGCACTCTGACATAATGTACCAGAAAACAGAACGTGATGTAGAAACTATATATAGCCAGAGCAGGATTTGAAACTGCATTTCCTGGACCGTCCCAAACAATCGGAAACCTGGATACGAAGGAATGTGTAATGGATATTGATAGTTCCAAACAAATGCCACGTTAGATTAGTTTTAAGGATAACTTATAGGGATCCTTCTTTTCGCATGTTTTTTTTTCTAGTCCCAAAATAGTTATGTTAAATAGTTACTCTGCCATAATTGTTTTTTGGCATACTTATGCTATGCTTATGTTGACATAATTATCTTTAGGCTAAGGTATTTTCGCATAGTTTTAATTGGTAAAATGTTACTAAGCATAATGACTAGTAGCCTAGTAGTATTTAGGCCTAAAAATCAATAAAAATATAACGAAATAAAAATTTTACGTATTTATGTTGAATTTTTTAATTGGGTGTTTTTATTTTATGTGTATAGTTTAGCGATTTGTAAATATGCAAGTTTTGGCCGATATTATTGCACGCCTCATAAGCGAAGCGTTGAGGTGGGTTCTACTCCCGATTTTTCCAACTTAAAATGTCTCTATTTATCATATATTGCACTTGTAAAATAATATCTACACACACATATAAAGAACAAACACTATTTTTAATACTCATGATATTTTTGATGTCATTTTTGTTAAACTAGTTAAAAAACTGTTTGAAAAAAATCTGGCTTGGACGTCCGTGAGTTGTAGGTAATGTATGTTAACACGATAACGACCAAAATACTTTACTAAACGAGTCTTTTTTTTTCGTTCACGAATTATTATGATTAGGAATAGAGCCCTATTACTTTTCACGGTCTGATTCGATGTGGTTTAATTGTTGTTAAATAAACAAAAAAATACTGAATATTTACGCTCGACGCGAAACTAAAACCAGCGTATTTAATGAGAACTATCTTTTTACGTACGCATAGCCATTAGCCACCGGTGGTTTTACTATCATCAACAGAACGCCGTTCGCCCGGCCGGTACATTTTTTTTCGTTAAAAGAAAGTTCATACCTTTGCTTGACGAACTGATGATATTTGTCAAGTATAATAACTATTTTATCCACAACAATAAGTAAAAACACTAAACACACGTAAATAATAACACACCAACGGAATATTTTTAGCGGCGCAGGGCCCTTTTTTTTGCGTGGGCTTGGCGTGCTCGCGGCCTGGAACTGAGAGGTAGACCAATATAGAAGTACTTCTTAAAATTAGCGCTAGATGGCGTATAAGACATGAAACCCATATTAGTACTTTTTGAAATGAGCGCTATCTATGTGATTTATTGAAAACTACTTAGTAAGACCAATACATTATTAGTTACTTATCAAATAATCAATGTTATTGTGAAAAATGAAGATTATGAGGCGTGCAGTTTTGGATTTTCCAAAGTATTTGTGTAATATAGTGTATCAATAGGTTAAAGAGCAATGGCAAGTTTTGACCTGCATGTTTTAAAAGGCGTCTTAGATTAAGACTTATATAAAACTTCATTATTAAATTTAATCTCAAGACTCGGTGCTCTCCCCTACGATGACAGTACGGGTGATGCGCGTTAACCGGCCATCAGAAAGTCCCTCGGAACATGCTGGAGGAAAGACGGACCCAACTCGTTTCTGAAGTCAAACGCTCTTTAGGACAGGCCTCGAAATGGGAAGAAAATAACTTGATTCAATTCAACTCCACGAGGTTTTTGCGCAAGTTTGCGCGTTTACTGCAAAGAAGGATGCATTTGTCGTGATGCCCCAGTTCCAAGGGGCAACTCTCCCGGTCTCCGAGAATAATGAGATCCTCGGCAATGACATATCCAGCAAAGTCCAGTTCCGGAGTCATTTGGTGGACAAAGCCAAATTAGCGAGCAAGAAACTGGGCGTCTTGAACAGAGCCAAGCGGTACTTCACTCCAAGGAAGCGACTTGTACTGTATAAAGCACAAGTCCGCCCTCAGGTCCGTACTGCTCACATCTCTGGGCAGACACCAAAATATCAGCTCCACCCACTTGACTCCCTGCAAAGGCGTGCTGTTTGGGTTGTGGATGATCGCAATCTCACTGCTGGCTGAGCTGGAGTCGTTGGGGCTTCGGAGAGACTTTGGGGCTTTCTGTGTGCTCTCTCGACTCTTCAACGGCGAGTGCTCTGAGGAACTGTTTCGCCGTTTTACCACCGGACCAAGGAGACGCCGTACTAGGGTTCATCCATACCGCCTGGAGACGATCTCGTCCAAGACGGTTCGTTTTCAGCGTTCTTTTCTACCACGTATGTGTAAGCTCTAGAATGTACTTCCTGTAGCCGTGTTTCCCCAGCGTTACGACTTGTCCCTCTTTATAGGAGGTTTGAGAAGAGAACTTTACTCACGGTAGGCGGCTTGGCTGTGCCCCTGGTGTTGCCAAAGTCTATGAGCGGCGGTTACCACTTACCATCAGGTGGGTCGTTTGCTCGTCAGCCACCGTTGGGAATAAAAAAATAAAATAAAAATTTGGTTGTATTTTTACGGCGCTAACGCTACATGGCAAAGTAAAGAAAAATTGTTTACATATTAAGCTACTAAATAGTTCTTAATACTTTTAGGTTTAGCCAATCGTAAAGTATGATGTAAAATCTATTGCCCCAAAAGAAAATAAAACGTGGTATTTATTTAAAATATTTTTATTTTGACAGTGTTGAAAATAATTAATTATATGAGTTATTCTCTTGAAATACCTATTGATAATAAAATAATTAAATAGATTTTTTTGCCAGCATATATTATGTTATGTTGTAAGATTAATTGAGTACGGTAATTAAAAAATAATAATAGTAATTCCTTTTTACTGACTCTACTCTTTGAATAGTAATGACAACGCAAAAAATGATCATGAGCTTGACAAATATATATTTTATTTGTTATCATAGACTAAGTATACTATAGACTCGCTACTATTTTAATACTAAGGATGAAGAAAAGGATGCACATATTAGGTCTTAGCAAGTGCTCTAATATAAAAATATCTTTCTGGGTAAACTTATATTATGTAATAAAACGGTAGGGTTTAAGCATTTTTTTAAGACGCCACAAGTGGATATCAGGTAAAATGTTGTATAGAAAGCTGCCATTGTTCTTTACAAGGTTAATTTCTCTATAATATAACCTACAGACGCTAGCAACACCAGAGGCATAAATAGCGCGTCGCCATCTCCAAAAAAGTGGAGAGGAAGAATATTTAGGAAGGAATTAGGAAAGATAACAAGGAGAAGATGGAAAGGTTAAAAATTTCAAAGCAGTCATGAGGACTGCTGACAGAAGTAAAAACTTAAAACTATAATGAAACATTTCTTGCTACTTTTGGATATCCAAATTAATTGTGTTTTCTATCTATTATCATGTATGTATTTACAAAAAAAAAAGTAGTATATGTATTGTATCCGTAATCTGGTACCCATAACACAAGCGTTAAGCTTAGTTTGGACCAGAGGACGTTGTGTGTAATGTCCGTGAATATTTATTTATTTATTAATTGTTTGATCTCAAATTAAAACTTTTAAACATAAATTATTCATTCATTCATTAAAAAAATAATATATTTTAAACACAAAGTGAAAAATGTGAAATCGAAAATAACAGTCACGAGCAGGATTCGAACCTGCATCTCCTGGATACCGTCCAGATGCTTTGCCAATTCAGCAATCGTGACCCTTGCTCCCGACTGCTAATCTCGATAACACATTCATACTTAACGTCTTTGGGTGACGCCTGCACCATCTGTCGTGAGTATTTTCACACATTATACCGACCAGGTAAACTTAATTTTACAATTAAGATTTTACCTAATAATGACGCAAACCCTATAAATATTTAGATATTTTTATATATATTTTTAGCATTTGACATGCTTAGCAACATACATTAAACACAAAGTGAAAAATGTGAAATCGAAAATAACAGTCACGAGCAGGATTCGAACCTGCAACTCCTGGATACCGTCCAGATGCTTTGCCAATTCAGCAATCGTGACCCTTGCTCCCGACTGTTAATCTCGATAACACATTCATACTTAACGTCTTTGGGTGAAGCCTGCACCATCTGTCGGAAGTATTTTCGATTTCACATTTTTCACTTTGTGTTTAATGTATGTTGCTAAGCATGTCAAATGCTAAATATATATATAAAAATATCTAAATAAATAATATATTATTTAAAATTATATTATTATTTCTTCATTTACAGCTGACCCAGGACAATAAGTTAGAGGTACTAATAGGAACAGATATAGTGTTCTCGTTAATACGTCACGTGACCATGTAGATGACGACTTACATGAATTTACTCCCTATCCAAACCTTCCTATAGAAGTTTTCACTTCAATATAGAGAGGATGGGAAGGATAACAAGACCAATCGTTACGGCATTTTCTTGGAGAAGAGTCCAGCAGTAGATGAAAGGCTGATGGATGAATGAACATCACCGATGACTGAAGTGATGTCAAACAGTTCCAGCGGTCCGCCAATTTAAGCAGAAAGACGGCGGGTTTATTTAGTGGGCCTCGCCCACACTACCTTTTTCATTACCCCGAACGATGGGATATGCGGTTAAGAAGGTTTTTTCTCGCGTTAATTAGGGCGAGTGAAGCGGCCCTAGTACTATTCCACAATCTATGCATATTGTGGTACACTTTACTGAGAAACTATCACACTTTCAGATTCGGGCTTTGACATAGTAATTTCAATTTATTTCTAGATGTGTTATCTATCATAAAACATAGTATTTTATATACATAAAAATATACCTCCATCCATCCATCCATCAGCTTTTCAACGTCCACTGTTGGACATAGGCCTCCCCAAGAGAACGCCACGACATGTGTTTCGCTCATATGGAGGATAGTGCCGTAATCGCCACGCTTGGCAGGCGGGTTGGCGATCGCAGTGGATGTTGTTAATACTCGAGGGAGTGCTGCTGCCCACTCCCCCGGTATTCCCTCAGTCGGCTCTTACGACTCCCATGGGTGGAGAATGGTGGTACAATTCTAAAGCCGGCCACACACGGCAGAAAAAATATACATAACAATGTTTATTAATTAGAATTTTATTGTATTCCTAACGCCATCTGTCGAAAATTTTAAAATAAGTAGAAAACAGCCCTTAGTGAGTGCTTAGTTTTTGCTAGTAAATATAATGATGATTTCGGGTATTACGGCCATTTTCAACAGCCACTAGCCATGTACACAGGAAATGTTAAAGTGCACAGGTGTGTGCACAAACACAAGTGCACTCTGTTACCTCACTTACATAGTTCGATGGGACGGAGTTCTGACATCACCGGAGAAACATCAGACGGGCAACGGCTTTACCTGGTTTTCGAGGCATGGGTGTGAAACATTGCCAAATAACGAGTTGCTATTAAGAATTTCTTAAGAAAAATAAGCCGTCACGGAACGCCTCACAGATGTGCAAACATCGATTTTCTTTCTTTCTTCAATTATTGTTCGAGTCTTATATAATTCTTGGTAAGCGGGCTCTCGTTATCCATAGACGAATTAAAACTATTATTGGTTTATTGATTGACATTATACTTCGTAGTTAGATGCTTTTATCAACAGATGGCGTTAAAAACTATTAAATTAACAGCCTGTTTTACCCTCCCTCCGCATTCGATAATTTCACATCAAAACCAGTAACTTTTTGTTGGGATTCGAATCCGAGACTTAACGATCGGCGTCGCATATGATACTACCGCTAGATTATTACCGTATTACTTTCCAAGTCAGCCTATTCGTGCTGGAATTAAGCTTTGACTCAGTGAAGATTACTTCAACGTGACCGGCTTGGTAAATCAATATTTACAATAGGTTTATAAAGCCCATTATCCAATAGTCAGGTACGTGTTGGAATACTAATGAACATAAGTACATCATGTACATACTCATATGTTATAATGTATGTTACATGAAACGATATTATCTAATATCTTTAAACGAGCAATTCTTGTATATATATATATAATCTGAATCTCGGAAACGGCTCCAACGATTGTCATGAAATTTAGTATGCTGGGGGTTTCGGGGGCGATAAATCGATCTAGCTAGGCTTCACTTTTAGAAAACGTCGTTTTATCCGGGTTTTCAGGCAATGAAAAACTGCTACAATATTATTGGAGTACGAAGGTAAATTTCGGCATCATCTACAAGGTTATAATAGCTCAGGTGGGAAAACGGGCGGTCCCAAAACCAGAAGAACCCGGTTCGAGTCCAGATGTCTCCAGTTCGTTTTTCTTTTCATTTTCCCTTTTTTTTTCAATTCTTTCTTTTGTGAGAAAAACTCACGACTTACCAAAAAAAAAAATACCGAGCAAAGCTCGGTTATCCAGGTACTTTTAATTATATAGCAATCCTTGGTTCGTAAAGACTGCATCTAAAAGCAATTGTGAAGTCTAGATTAGGCTTCACCGTCAGTGACTGCGATGGCTTAGCGATCTAGAGCACTTCCCCGGATTAGAAGGGACGCAGGTTCGAATCTCGCTCGCAGTAAGCTGTTTTTTCCACTTTAACTTGTTCTTAAAAGAAGCTGAGCGTGTCAAGTAAAACAGATCAAAAATCCCTGATATACTATACTTTCTGATATTTACGCGAATGTTACACATTTTGAAATAAAACTTCGTTTACGGAATCTATCGCGTTTACTTAATTTTACTACTATCCCGACGTTTCGAATACTTTACAGCATTCATGATCACGGGTGGACTTAGATGATAGACGTCCAAAGCTGATATGTTATTTCAACGGTCTCGTCTACCCACAGTATATGATTTTACAAAATTTTTGGTTTATTTATTTTAACCCACCTAATATTCGTTTAGAAACACAATTAAAATATTTACTTTAAATTTTTTATGCTTACAATGTATGAGACTAAGTTAGTATATTAAAATGAGTATAATACTCCTCTTTAAACTAAAATTTTTTGTTTTTATTTAGTGCTCAAAAATTCTACCATAAACTACCAATTACTACCAGTAAGAAGACAATCTTGGTTATTAGTTTATATTATTAAATATATTGATTTTGCCAGAAGCTAAGTCTAAAAAGCTACCACCGGATCGGAACGCGATAGATTCCGTAAACGAACCCTGATATACTGATATTACTTTAGGGTCGTCCATGATAAGGTGGCGCAGGCACGAGTATAATGTCTAACGTGACCATTTATCTTTGGTGTCAGAGCAGGACACTTGCGGAATTAATTTAAAAAAGTAATTTATCTTAATAATATAATATATATAATAAATGTTTTATTTATTACTACAACTTATTCAGTTACAAGCTTTACAAAAACAAAAAAGAGAAAATATATTATGCGAAAGTGGAAGCATGTAGGTACAGGGGCGACCGAGACTAACCTTTTTTTTTTTGTTTAGGCGTGTAAATGTAGGTACCTAACCGCAAAACCCGTCGTTCGGGTCAACGAACAGGTAATGTGGGGCCCTCACCCACTAAATAAACCCGCCGTATGCCGTCTCTCTGCCTTTATTGGCAGGCCACCAGAATCATGTTACATTCCTTCAGTGGTGACTGAAACTAACCTACCTATACCAAATCGGTCATGATTATATTGAAGGAGTCAGGAGTCTCCGAAACCGGCGAGCGTGTATTAAGAGAATTATAAATGTTGAGAAAGCAAGAGATGTATGCAAGAATAGAGCCTTTTAGCACTATTATTTCTGCCTACCTAGCAAGGGAAATGGCGTGATGATAAGTAAGTTTTGTTTGTTTGCAAAAACGGGACAATTTTGACCTGCCTGAGACTGTCCCGCTCAAAGCGGGACGTATGGTCACGTTAATAATGTCCCTAATGCCGCCCTAGCTGAGGCCACAGGTGGACGTCCGCCACCCGCAATGCATCGATGACGCTCCGGTGCCGGCAGCATCGCTCGAACAGGGTATCCGAAAGCATAAGCCGCTGGCGGACCACTGAATTAATGTCTACCAATTCCAGTGGAAAATTAAGCACCATGATAAATATGTCCAGACAGACATTAAGTTTGGGGTTTTTTATACTAAGTATGTGGCAAACAAGCATATGGCTCAGCTGATGGTAAGCGGTTACTGTAGCCTATATAAGCTAGCAATACTAGAGGCATCACTCGCGCATAGCCATCTCCAAAGAAAGGGATAGGAGATAGATAGGAGGTGGATAGGAATCTAATATCTTTAAACGAGCAATTATATAATCGGAATCTCGGAAACGGCTCCAACGATTTTCAGGAAATTTAGTATGCAGGCGGTTTCGGGGGCGATAAATAGATCTAGCTAGGTTTAATTTTCAAAAAAATGTCATTTTATCCGGGTTTTCAGGCAATTAAAAACTGCTACAATATTATTATTAGAATACGAAGGTAAATTTCGCCACCATCTACAAAGTTTTAATAGCGCCGGTGGGAAATCGGGCGGTCCCAAAACCAGAAGACCCCGGTTCTAGTCTAGGTTAATCTTAGCTAGGGAGTCACCAGTTCGATTTTTTTTTCAGTTCTTTCTTTTGTGAAAAGAACTCACCAGGAGATGCAGGTTCAAATCCTGCTCGTGGCTGTTATTTTCGATTTCACATTTTCCACTTTGTGTTTAACACTATACTACTACACAAAATTTTTGTTATTCATCCAAATTTATTTTATCACCTTCTAAGTATGCTCCTTCAGAAACGATAGACTTACGCCAACGAATAATCCAATCATCAAAATATTTTTTAATCAAACTCGTAGACCCACGTCCCGTCAACAGTAACAATGCGTTTCATGAATGTTGGGTCGGAATTGACTCGTTCTAGCATGTCCCCAGCGACTCTCATGCGATTGAGTTTTTGGGGAAAATTCAGGTCTTTTGGGACTAGCCGAGCAGAAACATGTTTCATACCCAAGTGATTATTTAAAATGGATGGAGGATCGACTCGTGAGACACAGAAAGTTCGGCGGCTATCTCTCTCAAAGATGAATGAGGATCTTCAGTCACTATTTCCTTTACTTTTGCAATGTTAACTTCAGTTGCAGACGTTGATGGCCTACCAGAGCGAGGAAAATCTTCCATCACATCTCGACCGCTTTTAAACGCTTTGTACCACTCATAAGCACGTGTTTTTGATAAAGTCGATTTACCGTTAGCCTTCTGTAACATTTTTAATGTCTCCGAACATGAAATTCCATTGGCGATGCAAAATTTAAGACAAACTCTTTGTTCGAGGTTTTTGTCCATTATGAAATTCGCAATACATACTAGATATGATACAACTAAAAACAGCACTGTATTTAATATAAATAACAGATGCAACTCAAACTCCGCGCCAAAATGGATAACAGTTGTGCCAATCTAACAACAACAAAAAAAAAAACAAAATTTTGAATTTGGAACCATAAACAAATCATCCATTCCCAATACTTTCTTGACTGAATGTAGGTACTTTATTTTTTATTGCTAATGATGGCATACGAGCAACGGCCGACCTGATTATAAGTGGTAACCGTCGCTCATGGACTCAACTATACCAAGAGTATTGTCAAGCCGCTGCACACCATTTCATTTCTAAGCTATGAAATGTAAGAATATACAGCTACCTTCTGCTAAAGCCAAAATACACTGACGTGCTTCATGACCGGTCACACAAAAGACGGTGATACGGACCCGTTCGGACCCGATTGCAAGTGAGTACTCTCATTTAATACCCAGCCCTACCACCAGAAATGCAATGGGTGATAATTGCTTACTTCCCTTAGTCGCCTTGTGCGATCACCGCGGGAAAGGATAGGGTGGTGACACTTGTATTCTTAGTCCGAGACCCGTCCGGACGTACTTCACTATTTTGGGCTGTAATAATAATAATTACCCTACTACTTCTAGGTTTTAGTATTTGCCAAGAACTTATTTAGCGTATATTTCTTCTTCACAGGTAATTTTAATTCATTAAACAAGTCAAAGTCATATAAAATTGTCATAATCAATTCAAAGTCATGCCTCAGTGAAGTAGTGGGGACAAGAGAAGTATCTGTTTGTTTTGGAGGCAAAATGAAAAAAAAAAAACACGTTCCGCTGCATTAAATCACTTGAAAACACTAATGCATATACTTACACACATAGTTAATTAACAAAAAACCACCAGTTTTATACGTTAATACTTGTAATAATACAAGTTTTGGAAAATAATGTTGAGCGTCGACATGACTTATTCATGTTCCCGCCACAAAAACACAAATTATTCTTATTAATTTAGCCATTATTAGCTGCCTCTGTGGTGCAGCGGTAGTGTAAAGGACTACTGATCATGAGGTCTCGGGTTCGATTCCCGAGTCGGGCAGTGTAATTGAGCTTTTTCGTAAAAATAAAAATTCTCAGTAGCGGCCCGGAGTTTGGAAATGTGCCCGGTAGACGGCAATATGCTCGCCCCCGTTTTATTACATGGGACTTAGACATAGCTGGCGAATCGTGGGTGTGCAATACACCTTTCTCAGAGAATACAGGCGTGATGCTACGCTATGCTAGTTTGGCCATTATAAAAAAAAAAATATTCACGGACACAACGTCCTCTGGTCCCAAACTAAGCTTAACGCTTGTGCTATGGGTACCTGATTACGGATATAATACATATATTACTCTTTTTTTGTAAATACATACATATAATAGATATTTCATATCTGTGAAATGAAAGAATAAACAGCTATCTCCTGCTACAAGAGCACCTTTTGTTATTTCAGTTTGTGAGTGCTTGACTAACCTGTTCGTTACCCCGAACGATAGGCTGTGCGGTTAGGAACTTTTTTCCGTCCCAACAAAAGCAAAAACTTGCATGCCTTATTGTTTTCAAAATATTTTCCTTCACAGAGCGTACATAAGATCAGCGCGAAGGTTCGTATGGTGAGTGAGAGCGCCGGAGGCCCAACCCTCTCCTTATTATCCTCCTATCTCTTTCCTTGGACATAGCTTCGCGCGAGTGATACATCTGCTGCACCGCTTACCATCAGGTGGCCGTATACTTGTTGCCCACCCATCTATCTATACTATTATAAAGCTACTAGCCTTTGCCCGCGGCTTCGCCGCAGCCAAAAGCTAGTTTCTGGGTTATATCTCAGGTTCTCGATAGCGAGATAAAATGTTTACCAGTTTTTAAGCCTAATCAAGAGCTATCAAAAAAAACAAGTAACATCAAAATCCGTTCTGTAGTTTTTGCGTGATGCGCGAACGCTACCGCTATTATATCGGGATCCTGTGATATAAACTAAGCCGCAGGCAAAGGCTAGTGTAGTATAAATACAAGAATACAAACAAAATTTCCAATAAGTCAGAGTTGCGTGCCGCGTCCGCGATCTCGGACTGATCATTGAACTCGATACCACTGTCTGCAATTCTTTGCTAAACCACTAGGCTGTCACTTCAAACCACTGAAATAATGTAATATAGAACCAGTGGCTGATCTAAACAGGCGGAGGGGCGGCACGTGGCGGGTTTATTTAGTGGGTGAGAGCCCCACACTATCCTGTTCATTGCTTTGAACGACGGGGTGTGCAGATAGGTACATTATTTCCCGCCATAACAAAAAAAACAATTAAAAGAGTCCTATTACTTCAATATGGGTACGACGCAAGCCTTCATAATGCATAATTATCTCAAAAAATTAAATAAGAACTAGTTGGTTTTAATAAAAATTAATTATTATAGTCGCCTATCTACTCGACTATACCGAGAGTATTGTCAAGCCGCTGCTCACCAATTCATTTCTCAGATATGAAATGAAATATAAACGGCGATCTCCTGCTACAGCCAAAACGCAACGATGTGCTTCATGGCCGGTCACACGGGAGATTGTTATAGTTATAAAAAATACACAAAAAAGGTATAATTACACCATTCCTTTGTAAATGCAGTTTCTTGAAGGCCAATTAAATAATTAGAAACATACTAGTGATGTTTTGTTATATTTTGACATTTTATCGAAATTAGCAGTCAGGAGCAATTGTCACGATGGCAAAGCATCTGGACGGTATCCAGGAGATGCAGGTTCAAATCCTGCTCGTGACTGTTATTTTCGATTTCACATTTTTCACTTAGCCACACAAGCGTAGTGCAGTACCCATAGCACAAGCGTTAAGCTTAGTTTGGGACCAAAGGACGTTGTGTGAAAAATCTCCGTGAATATTTATTCAATTAGGTAACTAAAATTTAAGTTTCGAAGTGGTAAACAAGAGCCTTGCTTACCCCAGGACGAATCATTATGGGCCGGCTGTAGTAATCAACGTGTATAGCGGTCAAAAAGTGTTGTAAATATTTAGTTTTTGCATGAATGATTACGCAAAAACCACTATCGGCCTAGGGATCGTCAAGATTAAACAACTCTCAACCGGTTGGCAGCCTAGACCAAGGTTCATACCCATTACGGAAGACATTTAAATACTCTGTCTCTGTTGTAATACTCTGTCAGTCTATCGGTTATCAGAATTCTGAAGAAAATCTGTTTCAGATGTCTATTTTTTGTTATAAATATTTTTTTAGTTTCGTTTCGTTTATTAAAACAATCGGCTCGCATAAATCTTAAATTTTCAAGTTGCTTAAAATATTTTGTTACTGATATAACTACTAATACAAGCTGCATATTTAAAGCCTCACCATTGTTTGTAAAAGCCTTAATAAGGTAATAATAAATTGTTTAAACATTATATGCTTCTTCATTAAGAGAATATTGAGATAAGTAATGTTAGTGCTGAAACCAGAATAAGACGCGAGAATGCACAGAATAGGTACGTGAGTCGCCCGTAAATGCCTCTTCTTTTGTTAAGGCGGGAAAAAAATTACCTAACCACACACCCCGCGATATATAAAAATATCTAAATATTTATAGGGTTTGCGTCATTATTAGGTAAAATCTTAATTGTAAAATTAAGTTTACCTGGTCGGTATAATGTATGAAAATACTTCCGACAGATGGTGCAGGCGTCACCCAAAGACTCGACAACACATTCATACTTAACGAGTATGAATGTGTTGTCGAAATTAGCAGTCAGGAGCAAGGGTCACGATGGCTGAATTGGCAAAGCATCTGGACGGTATCCAGGAGATGCAGGTTCGAATCCTGCTCGTGACTGTTATTTTCGATTTCACATTTTTCACTTTATGTTTAATGTATATTGCTAAGCATGTCAAATGCTAAAAATATATATAAAAATATCTAAATACATACTAAAAAAAATCGTTTTGTGTTTAGACACGTCTATATAACTTAATAAAGTAATTTTTTCTCGAAAATATTAAATGTACAGACACAGCTCTGTTACAGCTTTATAATAGTATATAGATATAGATAACATTATAAATTGCATTGTAAAGGAATACATTATAGACATTGTGACATTCAAGTGCATATTAAGTAGTGTATTATTTCTATACTTATTATCGTTGAATATTTTTTTAAAGTTTTAAAAATCTAAAAGTGCACGCCTCATAATTTCATTTTTCACAATAAAATTGATTATATTATGTAAAAGTGTATATAATATAAGTATGTAGATACACTCGTTGTCATGTGCCAAAGCTCTTGTACTGTCTCAATATCTTTCAAGGTGTCACTACTAATTAAATTACCACCCAATTCAATAGATTTGGGTGGTAATTTAAATTTATTAAGTAACTAATAATGTGTTGGTCTTACTAAGTAGTTTTCAATAAATCACATAGATAGCGCTAACTTCAAAAAATACTAATGTGGTTCTCATGTCTTATATTATAGATTGCTTTAATTTTAAGAAGTACTACTATATTGGTTCTATAGAAGTAGTTCTCACTAAATAAGGTAGATAGCGCTGGTTTTAGTGTATGATCGAATCGACCATACATATTCAAACTATTAGGCTATATAGGCGTCGTCTAAACACAGAACGACTTTTTTTAGATATCTTGTCTGTTTGTTCGTTCGCGCTTCACGCAAAAACTACAGAACCGATTTTGATGCAACTTTTTCTATTTGATAGCTCTTGATTTATACTTAAAATCTGGTATACATTTTATCCCGCTACTATCGGTAACCTGATATTATAACTAGCTTTTGGCTGCCGCGGAGCCGCGGGCAAAGGCAATTTAAAAGAGACTCCTGACTCCACCTCCCTTCAATACCGATGATATGACCGATTAAGTCTCGGTAGGTGAGTCTCGGGCTCCCCCTGTACCTACACCCTCCCACTTTCTTTTCGGGTTTCGGGTTTCCTCTCAGTGTGAAAAGAATTAAACCCATAGTCTACGTTTTTTTTTGTTAAGACGGGAAATAATACACCTACCTAACCGCACACCCCGTCCTTCGGGACAGCGAACAGGGTAGTGTGGGGCCCTCACTCACTAAATAAGCCCCCCGTGTACCGTCCCTCCGCCTTTATTGGTGGGCCACTGGAACTATGTTACATTACTTCAGTGGTACACCATAGTATATCGGGCTGGCCCAGTGTGTGGGCAGAGGCAAGCCATGACGCAGTCGTTCTCGTATAACCATTTCCTCACGATATTTCCTTGACCGAAATTTTAAAAGTTATCGCAACTATTTATTTATAATTTATTGGCTAAGTAGCTCAACAGTTGCGCTATAGCTATACTACAGAATAAATTGTTTGTGAAAGCGAAAGATAGATAGATTTATTTTTATTTATACTACTTGGGTGACAAACAAGCATACGGCGCACCTGATGGTAAGCGGTTACCGTAGCCTATAGACGCTAGCAACAAGCGACATCACTCGCGGGTCGCCATATCCAAGGATAGGGATAGGAGACGATGAGCAAGAATAATCAGGAGAGGATAAGGAGGGTTTCGGATCTCCGGCACTCTCACTCACCGTACGAAGAACAACTGAAGGAGTATTTTCCTACCTACCTCATCAGGCGTGTTGGTTACACACTGATTTTCTGTGAGATTATTACTAAAGTATTCATAATGGGTGGAGTAATATTCTAACCTACGTCCCTCTCTGTCCAAGTGAGTGCTCTGGACCACTAAGCTATCGAAGTTACCAACTGGGGACATTTTTAGATTTTAAGACATTTTTGAAGACCTACATCACCCATCGTATTTTATATTCCTAACCAAGGCTGGTGCAACTCAGCTGAGACGTAAAAGTTAGGTATCTATACTATTATAAAGCTGTAACAGAGCTGTGTCTGTATATTTAAGATATTAACACACACCCAACAATTTTTTTAGATATTTTGTCTGTTTATCTGTATGTTTGTTCGCGCATCACGCAAAAACTACTGAACGAATGTTGATGCAAATTTTTATTGTTTGATAGCTCTTAATTAGACTTAACAACTGGTATACATTTTATCCCGCTAATATATCGGGAACCTGAGATATAACCTAAAAACTAGTTTTGGGCTGCGGCGAAGCCGCGGGCAAAAGCTAGTTTAAAACAAAAGTATTGTTTTGATTTTTATAAAATTTCTGAAATATATTATTAGCATTTGAACAATAGTACTAGAATTAATTAAAAATAAATAATTTATAAGTAAGCTTAAAAATAAAAAAACGCTTATTAAATTGTTATTTATTACTTTTTAATTCAGCTAGTTAATAATATAAGCGTGTCTTTTAGTTTATTAAACTTCGATCAAGTGAGTTGATTTAATAAACTAAAACTAACTTATCATCATGCCATTTCCCTTGCGGGCTAGACAGAGAGAACAGAGTGCCAAGAGGCTTTATTCTTGCATACGTCCTCGTGGCGTAGTCCGTAGTGTAAGCGACTTCCGTGCACGAGGTCGTGGGTTCGATTCCCACTCAGGAAAATTATTTGTGTGATGAACACAGATAATTGTACTACGTCTAGGTGTTTTCTATCTATTATATGTATGTATTTACAAAAAAAGTAATATACGTATTATATCCGCAATCTGGTACCCATAGCACAAGTGTTAAGCTTAGTTTGGGACCAGAGGACGTTGTGTGAAAATGCCGTGAATATTTATATTTATTTGTTTATCTCTCACTTCCTCAACATTCATAATTCTCTTAATACACGCTCGTCGGTCAGAGACTCCTGACTCCACCTTCTTACAATACGTGACCGATTTGGTGTAGGTAGATGAGTCGCGGTCTCCCCCTGTACCTACATCCTTCCACTTTCGCATTGTATATCTTCTTAACCAGTCAGTCCAGTTAGAGTTGATTTTAAACTGTAATTTATTTTCTTTTAAGTCTCAAAACAGCATCAAAAGTACTTTAAGTTAAAAGAAATAAAGCTTACATTGCTGTGTTAATTTTCCTTTTTACTTCGTCATTATACTACTGCAGTATTTATTCTGTGCTACTGCCATGAACATTTTCACAAATCTAATAACAACCATTTTGCTGGCTCGCTTGACTTTTAACAAAAATTTGCGCTAAGCTTAATAATTTACAAACTTTTCAACCGACTTCCAAAAAGAGGAGGTTCTCAATTCGACTGTATGTTTTTTGTGTGTGTTTGTTACGCGCTTATTCCGCCAATTGTGAATTGATTCCAATAATTCCTTATTTGTTTGAAGCACCTCTGAACTACCTACCATCTATTCTATTTACATCATTAAAATTTTATCAAAATCGATGCAGTGGTTTTTAAAAAATAAATAAAGATCTAAAAAATTGTATTAGCACATACATCGATGATATTTTTTCGTTTACTTCAAAACCTCTCCAGTCTTTGGAGGACTGCGTTAAGCTGGCGTACCCATGTTATATAATATGAGTATATATATGTACGCCAACCTTTTTTCACGGTCTTTGTCGATACAAGGATAGGACGATACAAGGATACTTCCTTAGCGCAGTTTGTTTAAAAAAAAAGTGTGTGTGTACTTATGTACACGCGTTAGAAGTTATACTTTTTTGGCATAACAAGATAAAAATCTTTTAACAAATGTTATCTTTTGCCTTATTCTACGTTTGTAGAAAAAACGACACTAACAATTGAAAAAAGGTATTTAATACATTGATAGTTTTCTTATAACGCATTATCTCGTTAAATAAAGTTTATATAAATATCACAAAAAAACTAAAATGTTGACTATAGCTAACTTCAGGGTGTCGGTTTTTCGTGACGGTGTGTGCGCGCATCGTGAAAATTTACTCTCATCATTTTCCCTAACGCCCCAAAAGAAGTATAACTTCAAAAATACAATAATTGTTATTTAAGTATATTGCCTGTATTGGGGTTTTTGCCCTAATCGCCAAGCGCGGCGATTAGGGCAATATCCCCAAAAAAAAAAAAACATGAGCACCCAACATAAAACGGCCCCCAGTCACGGCAGCTCCGCTATTCCGTGGCCTAACGGTAGCGGGCCCGGTAACGGCGGAGCAGGGGGTGCGAAGAATCTCCGGTCGCGGCAAGGCTACCAAAAACAACGACCTCTGGCCCTTTTAACGCACAACGTTCGAACACTTCGGACCGACGAGAGAATCACCGAGCTGTCCCAGATGGACCGACGTTCTGGTCAAAGCTGCGGGGAGCCGTTGGATGCGGTCGGCACAGGACCGCTCGTTGTGCCGTTCTCTTGGGGAGGCCTATATCCAGCAGTGGACGTTGAAAGGCTGATGGATGGATGGATGGAACAAAATACGTATGTTACATCCAATTTAGTTCCTACACTTATTTACAATTGTCACAACGGATCTTTGTGTCTCTGAAGTTAGGCACAGAGCAAGAAGTGGGGATTGTGCCGGGATAAAACGATTAGTGCTGACCAATTCAAATGTTATTGCTCGATTTACAAAACAATCGAATGAGATATTTTTATATTCAACTAGCCTTTGCCCACGGCTTTGCCGCAGCCAAAAGCTAGATTTTCGATTATATCTCAGGTTCGTGATATAGTAGCGGGATAAAATGTATACCAGTATTTAAGTCTAATCAAGGCCTTTCAATTAAAAAATTACATCAAAATCCGTTCAGTAGTTTTTGCGTGATGCGCGAACAAACGAACAGACACAAATTCTAAAAAAAATGTTTTGTGTTTAGACACGCCTATATAGCCTATTACAGTATTTTTTTCTCAAGTATCTTGAATGTAAAGACACAGCTCTGTTACAGCTTTATAAAAGTATAGATAAGAAGTATAAGATCGATTTGAGTGAATAAGGTTTAATCTAGTAATAGAAGAGTCCACGTCTTTTAGTATTATCGATAAATAATATGATTATCGATTACAATTGTTAAATTATATCGGACATTTTTTGATTAATGTAAACTGTAGAAGGCGCACATCCCTTGCCAAAAATAAAAATATAAAAATAAAATACAAAAATAGCTACCGCGCAGCCTCTTGCAGCCAACTTCACAGTCACAAAGATTCATTGTGACTACTATACTTCAATATTTATAAAATATATTTGTATATAATTGATAAGAATTAAGAAGGAATTGCTCTTTAATCTTTATTTTGAAGACATACAAAGAACAACTATCTCTTATAAAATGAGAAAGAGAGTTCCACAGTTGTTGCACTGTAAAATGACTATCATAGCGCGATGATGAAGAGTTCAGAGTAAGGAGAGGAGAATATTTAATTCAGCAAGGTTTGTCCTTATAAAAAAGTAACTTAAAACGTTCACAAAGATAATATTGGAGAAACCTTCTGTACAGATGGCAGAGTGGTTTAGATATCGGCCTTCCAACCGAGTGATGTGGGTTCGATCCCCACACATGACCAAATGGTTTTTCTGAGTCTGGATGTACTTTGCTTTTAAACATTTTAATCTATATTTTAGCACTTGACATGCTCAGCTACTCTTAAAGTACAAATTATAATTTGTGAATAAGGAAAAAGAGTATTTTAGTACAGGTGGGAATCGAACCTGCGTCTCTTCCTATCCGGGGAAGCGTTCCGATAGAGGGCGTTGGTCGTTAAGACAAATGTGATAAGGAGTTTGGGTATGTATAAAAGATAGTACTGTAGCTCAGTGGATTAGAGCACTTCCCCGGATAGGAAGGGACGCAGGTTCGATTCCCGCTTGTACTAAAATAATCTTTTTCCTTATTCACAAATTATAATTTGCACTTTGTTTTTTTTTTATTGCTGACAGTGGCAGACGAGCTACGGCCCAAATGAAAGAAACGGCTATCTTCTACTATAGCCATCGGTCGGATATAGTCATCGGTGGTACCGAGCCGTTCGTGCCCAATAGCAAGTGAGTACTCTCACTTGGTACCCAGCCCTACCACCAGTAATGAAATTTGTTAATAATTTGTTAAGTCGCCTTGAACGACACCCGCGGAAAGGATGGGGTGGCGACATTTGTATTCTTAGTTGGTCACCACACGGACAGTGTCCATGAAATTGTATATTTGTAAAGTCACCCAATACAAGGGCGTTTGTAATACAAGGGCGTTTGTATTATAACAAAAAAAAATGTTATTATTGAGGATATAAAAACGCAAAATTAAAATACTAGTATTCATATTTACGAAGGTCGAAAATGAAGGGGATGCATGCATTCAGTAGCTGTTCTAGTTTATTAGGTATTGTTTTTTTTTTTTCAAAAACATCAAGGCAACAGATCTAGATTGCCTAATATAGGAAGTAAAAGAGTTTGGGCAAGAGTGATTTCTGTATGTATGTACATAGCACGCTTGTATTCCTCTAAGGGATAGGCAGAGGTGTATTACATACCTTTTCTTTTGTTAAGGTGAAAAAATATGTTCCTAACCGCATACCCCATCGTTCGGGGAAACGAACAGGGTAGTGTGGGGCTCTCACCCACTAAAGAAACCCGCCGTGCGCCGTCTCTCCGCCTATATTGTAGCCGCAGAAGGATGTTCGGGATTTACTCCAGCACGGCAGATTAACATAAGGGAGGATACCTTGCATCCTGCTGAGTACCTGTACCATATATAAGCCCTCTATATAGTGACGTGTGTCTAGGGCAGCCCATCAGATTAGTAAAAAAAAATCGATGGTCAGAAATATTAAAGCGCGTCACATTAAGATAAGTTGGGTTAATTATGAGCTAATAAGAATATATTTTGAAAATCTGATGATTTGAGCGTGACGTTTGGGAGTGGGAGGGTTACAAAGCTGCAAAAAAAACGATATCTTGAATTTCTCAAGCGTGGCTAATTTTTTTTTTATTTTGAAGGAAATAATTCAAGGATAACGAAAAATATATTTATAATCTGACGATTTCCACAAGCCGAAGTAACAAAAATTCGTTGTCGATGGAAAGTACAAAATGATCTGGTTTGCAGGTGATCAATTGCCGAAAGCGTATGAATACTAAGTAATAACATCTGATATTCTTGAGGATACTCCAGAATCAGGTATATCTTTTCTCCAAAAATTAAAAAACACGTTATTCATAACAACAAAATATTGTTAAATATTTTAATGATTTCTTATTACAGATACGCAATCTGAGGATGAAATCGAAGAAGAAATTGAAGATGTTTCTACGGATGCAGATCATGATTAATTAATCAATTAAATATAAAAATTTTTTTTTTTTTCGATTTTTTTTTAGTTATTGTCTTATAAATACAAGTATTCTACTTAAAAAACATACACTTTTTTATTTGCATGCTATTTTCTGAGCTGTTCAATTAATTAAGTACAATTAATAAAAAAATATAAAAAAAAAAATATTTTAGTTGTCAGATTAGACGAATTTTTGCACATTATATTAATGACCGCGAGTTTGCGTCACATCGAAATCGTCAGATTATCGAATGAGAGCTTTTTTTTTAGGTTCACTTAACATCCCCTTAGAAAATCTGAGGCGCTCGATTAAATTTTTTTTACATTTTCAATCCTTACGTATGACCACCTGCATCATGCAAACGATCAGATTAACATACATACATTATTAAAAATACATAGGGCATTGATGATATCAATATCTGACGCGCTCGAGTATGTCCATGCAACAGTTTCTTTTTTACATATTTGAAAATCGATAGCTGCTTACCCCACTAATAAAATGGATAAATTACATAACATTTTTTTCTTCTTATCATCTAAGCTTTGCAACCCAATAGGTCTCCATGACGCTAGAGTAAATCCCCAATTAGCATCGTCGGCTCCCCTATTATTGGCGGGCCACTGGAACTATGTTACATTCCTTCGGTGGTAAGTGTATTACACACCTACGATTCGCCAGCTATGTTTAAGTCCCACGTAATAGGGGGCGAGCCTATTGCCGTCTACCGGGCACATTTCCAAACTCCGTGCTGCTACTGAGAATTTTTCTTTTTACGAAAAAGCTCAATAACACTGCCCGACCCGGGGATCGAACCCGAGACCTCATGTTCAACAGTAACTTACACTACCTCTGTACCACCGAGGCATGTATGTAATAATATAAAATACTAGCCTTTGCCCGCGGCTCCGCCGCAGCCAAAAGCTGGTTTTTGGGTTATATCTCAGGTTCCCGATATACTCGTAGTAGCGGGATAAAATGTATACCAGTTCTTAAGTCTAATCGAGAGCTATCAAATAAAAAAGTTACATCAAAATCCGTGCAGTAGTATTTGCGTGATGCGCAAACAAACAAACAGACAAACAGACAAAAAATCTAAAAAAAAAATGTTTCGTGTTTAGACACGCCTATATAGTCTAATTCAGTAATTTTTTCTCAAATATCTTAAATGTACAGACACAGCTCTGTTACAGCTTTATAATAGTATAGATGAACACGTTGTTTACATAGTCATAGAGCCTTCCTTGTCAGCATGAATGGGCTGGCTCGACCGGGGAAGTACCACCCTCTCACAGAAGATTGACATGAAGCTACATTGGTAACGTTGTGTTTAAGATAATTGATTGAATGAGGCGACACTTGTCTTGGCGGAAGTCCATTGTTATTATTATAGAATGGATATTTTAGGAGGAGAGCCCACCACTCACCCACGGATTGGCAATCCCGATTATCTTTGGACACACACAAAATTACCTAAGATTGCCAATCCGCACTCTCACAGATAGAGGAGAATATGATAATAGCAGAGTAGCATGCAAAAAAAAATCTCACATTATATTCTATTATAATAAAAAACGTTGTTGAGTGAGAGCGCTGGAGGTTTAAACCCCTTCCCTATCCTCTCTACCATCATTTTCCTTGCAGAGGGCGACGCTTTAATGATTTCTCTGGTGTTACTACCGTCTATAGGCTACGGTAACCGCTTACCATCAGGTGGTACGTATGATTGTTTGACACCCACGTAGTATAAAAATATTTGCCTCATAACTTTCATTTATCACAATAACATTGATTATTTGATAAATAACTAATAATGTATTGGTCTTACTAATTAGTTTTCAATAAATCACATAGATAGCGCTAATTTCAAAAAGCACCTATTAATGTGGTTCTCATGTCTTATACGCCATCTAGCGCTAATTTTAAGAAGTATTACTATATTGGTCTATAGAAATAGTTCTCACGAAATAAGGTATAGCACTGGTTAAAGTGTCGAGTCGAGCGTTAATATTCACTATGTTTTTGTTTATTTAATAACAATTAAACCACACTCAGAATCAGACCGTGAATAGTGATAGGGCTCTATTCGTAATTATACTGAATCGTAAAAGAAAAAAAAGACTCGATTAGTAATGTATTTCGGTCATTTAACATACATTATCCGAACATACCTAGATACGGGCGTCCAAGACAGAACGTTTTTAAACAGTTTTTTAACTAGTTTAAATAACAAAAATGGCATCCAAAATATCATGAGTCTTAAAAATAGTGTTTTTTCTTGATATGATTGTGTATATATTATTTTACAAGTGCAATATATGATAAATATAGACATTTTATGTTTGAAAAATCAGTTGTTCTGTGTGACACGAGAATAGTACCCACCTCAACGCTTCGCTTATGAGCCGTGCAAAAATGCTTCAGAGATTGAAATGACCAATATATCCTCCTGTTTACCTCTGCAATGTGAATATTCTATGACAAATTATAGTCTATATTACACGTCTCTATAATATATAAATTTCTCGTGGTCCAGGGGATGTTCCCTGATTGGATGGGACTCAGGTTCTTATCCTGCTCCCAGTAAAGCTCTCTTATTCCACTTTCACAAATATTTTGTAGCTGAGCATGTCAAGTGCTAAAATACGGATCAAAAAACAATCCTAACAACTTTTTAATAGGTATGGTCTAAATATATAAAATACTACAGAAATATTTTCCGCTTACAAAGATCCTACAAATTTAAGGGATTCGTAAGCAGGCCAAATGATTTGGCTCACTTAGAGATGGCAAGGATTGTTGATGGCAAATACTGCCTCATGGAATTCTTTCACTTTCAAATGACGATATATTGCAAGTCATCAGCCTTTTTTTGTTAAGGCTCGAATAAATGTACCTAAACGCACACCCCGTCATTCAGGGCAACGAACAGGATAGTGTGGGGCCATCAACCACTAAATGAACCCGCCGTATGCCGTCCCTCCACCTATATTAGGGGACCAGTCTAGTATCTTAAATGCAGGCTTGGCCTAGTTCAGACACTAGCGCAATCATGAAGTGGCAGGAATAATATATATAATATATATAAATAGGATTAATGCATGAAAATGCGTTCCGATAGATGGCGTTGGTCGTTAAGACAAATGTGATGAGGAAATTGGGTATGACCGCAAGGTATTACGATAGCTCAGTGGATTATATCACTTCCCCGGATAGGAAGGGACGCAGGTTCGATTCTCGCTCGTACTAAAGTTCTTTTTCCTCATTCACAAATAATAATTTGTACTCTATAATTATAAAATTTTATCAAGCAGTTCACTGTAACACAACTGCCTGTGTGGTGCAGCGGTAGCGTAAGCGACTGCTGATCATGAGGTTTCGGGTTCGATCCTCAGCTCGGCCAATATTATTGCGCTTTTTCGTAAACAGAAAAATTCTCAGTAGCAGCCAGGAGTTTGGAATTATGCCCGGTAGACGGCAATAGGCTCGCCTCCTATTACGTGGGATTTAAGCATAGCAGGCGAACCGTGGGTGTGTAATACACCGCTGCCTACCCATGCCTACCCCTGCGGGTAATACAGGCGTGATGCTATGTTGTTTTTTGTTTTTGTACAAGCAGTTCACAGTTTATGTAGTTAACGTACAATACGAGTATCTTGCATTATCGTGTTCGACGGTGCGAGTAAATTAACAAATTGTTAAATTACCTACTGTAATTTAACTATGTGCCGTGTGGGGCCGGCTTTAGAATTGTCCCACCCCTCTCCACCCATGGGAGTCGTAAGAGCCGACTGAGGGAATACCGAGGAAGTGGGCAGCAGCACTCCTTCGAGTATTAACAACGTCCACTGCGATCGCCAACCCGCCTGCCAAGCGTGGCGATTACGGCACTATCCCCCACTCTTGGGGATGCCTATGTCCAGCAGTGGACTTTAAAAGGCTGATGGATGGATGGATGGACTGTAATGTACGAGGATACTGATACAAAGTAATGTCTTTCCTACTTATTTATATCATTGTGAAGTGCTCAATAAATCTTTTCTTATTAACATTATAACTGCTGGAACTGTGTTGCATAACTTTAGTGGTATTTCTAGTAAACCCAGCCATGATTTGTTATGTTACACTTATAATTCGTTAAATTATTATTGTAGTGAATACTTCTTTAGAATCGTTGTGATTTGAAACTCGATGAAACGAAAATGCGTCACGATAAAGAAACAAACACATAAATGTATAGGATTAACAGTCAGTTGCAGAAAAGTCCATTAAAGTTATTTTAAGTTAACTATCAATTTTTTTTTTTGTCACAAAAAGTATTCCTTGGTTGATTTGAAGCCTCGGTCTCCGGTTTGCGTGATCAATACTTAAATCATATGACCACGGTACATACATGTACATAATATTAAGTTTGAAAAAGTGATATATATTTAATATTAAACTAATATCTCTGTTTTGCTGTTCACTTGGTATTCCCATATCAGTTATAAAGTATTTTCCTCACCTACCCCCGAAGTGAATCATATTATACTTTTGTTATTTATGTTGCTATGGTGAGGTTCGCAAGATCTTTTACCAAAGTGTCCCATAAATTCCTACACGATCCATTATTTCGTTGCAAAAACAATATTTAAAAATTGGATAAGTATTAAACACAATGTGAAGAATGTGAAATCGAAAATAACAGTCACGAGCAGGATTCGAACCTGCATCTCCTGGATACCGTCCAGATGCTTTGCCAATTCAGCAATCGATTATATAAACTAAATATTTTCCACATTATTTTATAAAACTACTTTAATGGAATATACCCTTGCATATCCCAGCATGATAAGCCGGAAGTACCAATCTCTCGCAGAATATGAGCGTGAAATAGCGGTGAGTGAGAGTGCCGGAGGCTTAAACACCCATCCCATCCCACCAAACCACCAAGCATATCATGTTTACTTGATTTTCTAATATCCCGTTGTTTTCATTGTTCATGGTCACGTTACAATGGTAATATGTAAAACAATAGATTTCGTAAAAGTAATTTTATTTCATAATGTGTAATATTCGCGTCAATACTTAGTAGGTATTTATAATTATATGCATATTTTTGCACAGCGAAAGGCCATTATATGATAAATAGCAATCTCTGCCTACCCTTCTAAGAAACAGTCGTGAGTCTATGTATGTATGTGGGTATTATTTTTATAATAATAATAATTATAAAATTATTTATTTCAGGCATAAAATCCCATATCACAAGGTGTGCAATAATTAGTTATTGGCAGACACATGTTAAAAAGCGAAAAGAAAAATAATGTATATCTATCTATCTATACTATTATAAAGCTGTAACAGAGTTGTGTCTGTACGTTTAAGATATTTGAGAAAAAATGACTGAATTAGGCGTCTACACACAAAACGATTTTTTTAAGATTTTTTTGTCTGTCTGTTTATCTGTTTGTTTGTTCGCGCTTCATTTAAAAACTACAGATCGGATTTTGATGCAACTTTTTTGTTTGATAGGTCTCGATTAGACTTAAAAACCAGTATACATTTTATCTCGCTACTATATCGGGAACCTGAGATATACCACAAAAACTAGATTCTGGCGGCGGAGCCGCGGGCAAAGGCTAGTATAAAATAAAGTACCTAATGTCGGAAAAAACTAACTAAGAAATCAGTTATACAATAATAACTACGTCATTTACGCTTTTATACTAAAATAAGTATAATACTTTATTGTTTTGATCTGTATTTTAGCACTCGATATGCTCAGATATTTTAAAGAACAAATTATTTGTGAAATTGGAAAAAGGTGACTTTACTGCGAGCAGGATTCAAATCTGCGTCCTAGCAGTTGTTGTTGTCAGAAGCTATTGGAGTAGCTTAGCAATTTGGACGGAACGCAGGTTCGAATTCCGCTTGCAGTAAAGTCCCCTTTTCCATCTTGCCAAATAATTTGTTTTTTTAAATATTTAATGTTTTTGCAATTATTTCATAGATAATTTTATATTCATTTTTAAGGCGTAGATATTATAAACTAGCCGTTTCCCGCGACTTCGTTTGTATGAATTTTAGTTTTATCTTTGTATGGGGTTAAGTTTTAAAATGAAGCCAATATCCAGCTCCATTTCAAGTTCTATATAGCAATAAAATCCGCATTAGAATCGATTCGTTTTAGAGATGTGCCCTAACACACTGATAAAAAACACAAGTCGTCGTTTTGTGTTCACACCTTCAATTTAAGTACATTTTATACCATATTTATAATAATTATAATAAAATAATCCGTTGATAATATAAATAAAATCTCACCTGTCACGTCCAATAAAATGCCAGCAATATAAAAAAATACACTTCAAAAATAGAACACCACAGCGATTTAAAAAAACAATATTATCGTTCCAATTTCAAATAGTTTTGCTTTTAAATTTTGATGGCCGCGCGTGCGATTGTCGCAAGTCCGCAATCTAAACTGTTTGCTGAGTGGACATTTCGCAAGAATACGTGAGATGCGCTTGGGCTGCGTCCACTCGCGCGTGTGACGTCACCGCCTCGCCGTGTATGGCGAACAAGTTACACTGTTTCATATAACATCACTCACGTTATACTTATTTAAATCTTTATCGAAATATTATATTCTGCCCGCGGCTTCGTTTACTTAAAGTTTGGGTCTATAGTAATCTAGATATGACAAAATAGCTATCTTTCGGGAAGTATATTTTTGGAATAAATAGTACTTATTCTAGATATATTATGTTAATTCATTTATTTAGCTATCAAACTTCATCTAAATCCGATCAGTTTACGAGCGATCGACGAACAAATATCTTTCGCATTCATAATATTAAGTTAGTAGGACTATTAAACTTCATGATATAAATACGTCACTCACACTTATCATCACGCCATTTCCCTTGCGGGGTAGGCAGAGAGCACAGAGTGCAAAGAGGCTCTATTCTTGCATACTTCTCTCGCTTCCTCAACATTAATAATTCTCTACATACACACTCGCCGGTCTTGGAGACTCCTGACTCCACCTTCCTTCAATACATATGACCGATTTGGTGCAATGAATGAACGAAATGAATGCTAGGTAGGTGAGTTTAATATGTCACTCTTTGCGCACGTTAATAATTTTTATGTAAAACCCATGAGAACTATAGAAGCCAAAGTCCTTTCCTGAACTAGAATAGTCTGAAGTCATATATAATAACTAGCTATTTCCCGCGGCTTCGCACGCGCAAATAAATGAATGTACGGATTTATCATTTTCGTAAATTATTTTAATCTTGCATTTGACATGCTCTGTTAGGTAATTTATATAAAAAATTATTAGTGAAAGTGGAAAAAGAGAACTTTACTGCGAGTGGAATTCGAACCTGCGTCCCTTCCAATCTGAGGAAGTGCTCTAGAGCTAAGCCATCGCAGTCACCGACGCCAACTCCAATCTCCACCTTCCAATTGCTTTTAGATGTCTATAGGTTTCGTAAAGTATCCTAGAATCATTACTTCATACCAGAAAATGCTGTATCTTTCGACGCAAGCAATCGCCTTTTCGGTCGTCTTTCTGGATAATTATCTTCGTACCTACAAACGGCTGCTTTGTGAACATCCGGGTAGTTATTTAGGTAATTAATTACAGCTATTCTGTGTACCTGTAGATGGTTTTATTGATAATTAGGTAATTACTGCAGCAACTCCTTTTTTATATTCATTGGGATTGTTTTCGTATTGAACTAAACCGAAGCCTTTTTACGGAGTGCCCTTTCTCATTCCTTTTTTTTGTTAAGGTGGGAAAAAATGTTCCTAACCGCACACCCCGTCATTCGGGGCAACGAACTAAATAAACCCGCCGTGTGCCGTCTCTCCGCCTTCGTTGGCGGGCCACTGGAACCATAATACAATCCTTCAGTGGTGGGTCGGGGATTACCCTGCCGTTCGCGGAAGCCTTCAGCGAAGGTGTGATGGCCAAGTGCGCAAGACGTCGTACAAGAAAGGGTGCCTGAAGGGGCTGCCGCCTGCGGATCGCGGTCGTTAAGACGTGGTACCCATAATCCGCCGTAGTAAGGGCGGCTGAGGGCGTACGGTGGGTTTTTAGTAGGTGAGAGCCCCACGCTACCCTGTTGTCTCCTCGTGCAGCGGGGTATGCGGTAGGACGGAGGAGACATGCAACATAAATCTCTCTGTGTGAAAAGCAGTCCTTACTTAAATCGATGCCAGTCATTTTCAGTGAGTGGCCCAGGGACTTGTTAATTGTTATGGCAAAGCACACATTAAGAGGGATCTGTATTCTTTTGTATAATTTATTCAGGATACTCTGATGGAATTAACGGTATTCGTAGAATGAAAACATTTCCTTCACCATGTTCACGGTAATTACTGTGGCTCCTACGACGTTTTTATAAAGAGCTTTGATTTGGATCTTTGTTCCATTGCACAATTTAGGAGATTTATGTTTTCTTAATAACATTACTGGTGATCCAAATTTAAGAGTGAATTTGAGAAACACAGTCACTAACTATAAAAGAGCATTCCAATTTACGTATTCCTAACTCATTGTGCTCTACAAAACGGATTTATCATTTTCGTAAATGTATTTTGGAATTTGAAATGCTCAGCTAGGTACAAAATTATTAGTGAAAGTGGAAAAAGAGAACTTTCCTGCAAGCGGGTTCTGAACCTGCATCGCTTCCAATTTGGGAAAGTGCTCTAGAGCGCTAAGCCATCGCAGTCACCGACGGAAACTTCCAATCTCCACCTCCATCACCTCTCACTAAATAAATCCGCCGTGTGTCGTTTGTATTGGCAGACCACTGGAACTGTGTGATATTCCTTCAGTGGTCGCTTACGTAGAATCTACGGTATGTTTAACGTTATCTCGTCATATACATCATATACATTCAGTGCAATAATGCGTAAGGGAATTGCTTCTATGGTAAGCAGGGTGCGCGCCAGCACCAATATCATCCTGCATATGATAGCGAACAGGGTAGATAGTCCTACATAAATAAATTGACTACACTAATGTGTCCTTAATTAATTACACAAATAATAATGAATCCTACTCGAATGCTATAATTATGTATTTGTCAAATTATTATGGAATAGAATAATTATTAAATTTTGACACTTATTTTTAAACTATAATATTATATTGTTTTTGTGATTATTATTATTATTTTTAAATGTTATTTTAATCATTTTAACTGTTTATTTTAATGTTATTAGTAATTTTACATATAATGTTGGTTTCATGTGGTTTTAAATTGCTGTATTGTAATTATCCTTGAATTAAATTTTATTTTTATATAGATTTTTTAGTATAATGTAATTAATGTCTCTTGCATTGTATATGGATCTCTGTTATCTGAATAAATAAATAAATTATTATATATATTATATAATAATTATAAGCGGCATAACGAAACAATAGCCCGAATCAGAAAACGTGTATAATGCCACGTATCGAGCGTAAACTTATTTATAATGCAAATTATGAATTTAAGCAATAGAAAACTTATCTATACAAATAAATTTTGAAATGTCTGTTTGTAATTTTTAAATTACAGTTTTTTACTAAAAGCATATGAGAATTTACATTGCCAATTTACAACGTCCTGATATTTTTCCTTTTAAATTTTCTCCCGTGACACCTGATGAGGTTAAAAAGATTTCCCTCTCCATTAAATCGAAAGCGATTGGCTACGATGAAGTCAGGCGCCGTATAATTATAACCTATTCTTGACGTTCTATTGCATCCCATCACACACAATCCTAAACTTTTCTCTTGAGTGCAGTGTCTTTCTCACTCTATGGCGTAAAGTATATGTCCGTCCCTTGCCCAAAATATCTAACCCGATTGTCCCTTTTTTTATAGAGATAGGCCTCACCAAACATAATACAAGAAGGCACACCACAAGATTGCAAGACACAGTTAGCGCTTATTGTGTAGATAAAATCCACAGTAGTGATTAGTTAGTATTTTCAGCATAAATTTAATAATCCATAACAAGTTGTTGCCTACTGAGTTTTCTGGCCGGATCTTTCTCAGTCAGGCCGCGTTCCGATCCGATGGTAGCTTTTTAGTCTTAGCTTCTATTAAAATCAATATATTTAATAATAGAAACTAATAATCAATATTGTCTTCTTAATGGTAGTTTTTAGATTACTTAAAAATTTTAATTGGTAGTTTGTGGTAGAATTTTTAAGCACTAAATATAAACAAAAAATTTAAAGCTTAAAGGAGTATTATACTAATTTTATTATACTATTTTAGATATTTTTATATATATTTTTAGCATTTGACATGCTTAGCACTATACATTAAACACATTAAACACAAAGTGAAAAATGTGAAATCGAAAATAACAGTCAGGAGCAGGATTTGAACCTGCATCTTCTGGATACCGTCCAGATGCTTTTACCAATTCAGCCATCCTGACAATTGCTCCTGACTGCTAATTTCGATAACACATCATACTTAACGTCTTTGGGTGACGCCTGCACCATTTGTCGGAAGTATTTTCATACATTATACCGACCAGGTAAACCTAATTTTACAATTAAGATTTTACCTAATAATGACACAAACCCTTTAAATATTTTAGATATTTTTATATATATTTTTAGCATTTGACATGCTTAGCACTATACATTAAACACATTAAACACAAGTGAAAAATGTGAAATCGAAAATAACAGTCAGGAGCAGGATTTGAACCTGCATCTTCTGGATACCGTCCAGATGCTTTTACCAATTCAGCCATCCTGACAATTGCTCATGACTGCTAAATTCGATAACACATCATACTTAACGTCTTTGGGTGACGCCTGCACCATTTGTCGGAAGTATTTTCATACATTATACCGACCAGGTAAACCTAATTTTACAATTAAGATTTTACCTAATAATGACGCAAACCCTTTAAATATTTTAGATATTTTTATATATATTTTTAGCATTTGACATGCTTAGCACTATACATTAAACACATTAAACACAAAGTGAAAAATGTGAAATCGAAAATAACAGTCAGGAGCAGGATTTGAACCTGCATCTTCTGGATACCGTCCAGATGCTTTTACCAATTCAGCCATCCTGACAATTGCTCCTGACTGCTAATTTCGATAACACATCATACTTAACGTCTTTGGGTGACGCCTGCACCATTTGTCGGAAGTATTTTCATACATTATACCGACCAGGTAAACCTAATTTTACAATTAAGATTTTACCTAATAATGACGCAAACCCTTTAAATATTTTAGATATTTTTATATATATTTTTAGCATTTGACATGCTTACCTTACTTACGTATACCATCTAAGTCCACCCGTGATCATGAATGCTGTAAACTATTCGAAACGTCGGGATAGTATAAAAATCAAGTAAACGCGATAGATTCCGTAAACGTAGTTTTATTTCAAAATGGGTAAAATTCGCGTAAATGTTATAAAGTATCCTGTTGTCTCTATTGATTACCGTCCTATCTGCATCCTCCCTTTTCTTTCCAAATTACTCGAGCTCTGTGTCCACAAACAATTATGCAAGTTTGTCTATTCCAATAACCTCCTGAGTGACTTTCAGTCTGGTTTCAGGCCTGGATATAGCACAGTCTCAGCTCTCCTAAAGGTTACTGGTGACATTAAGGTGGCCATGAAGGATACCAGCATCACAGTATTGGAGTTGGTAGACTTCACAAACGCCTTTAATGCTATCGACCATGATATCCTGCTATCCATCCTTTCCCATCTTATGATCTCATCAGATGCTCTGGATTGCCTCATATTCAGTGACGCCAGCAGTCTGTCCGCGTTAATGACTCATTATCCAGTTGGAATGACCTAGGTTCTGGTGTCCCTCCGCGGCGGTATACTTTCTCCTCTTCTTTTCTCTCTTTTTATCAATCTTATAACCCATGACCTGCAATGCTCGTATCATTTATATGCCGATGACCTGCAAATATACACTCAAGTCAAGTCACGAGATCTCCACCTGGCAATTGCTGCTATTAATTGTGACCTTGCAGCGATTAAGGATTGGACCATAAGGTTTGGCTTGAATATAAATCCGCACAAATGCCAGTCTATATTAATCTGTAGCTCTCGTATACTGAGCATATCTAATGTTACCAGTCTGCCACTAATTTTCTACAATGGATCTATCATTTCACACAGTAAAGTCGTCAAGAACCTTGGCCTATTTGTGGACAGTACGCTAGAGTGGAGGACTCAAATTACAAATATCAGTCAGAATTCTTCGCTCTCCTTATCGACTTACGAATTTTCTTCCCTTTGAGACCAAGGCAATACTGATTCAGACCTTGATTTTCCCTATCATCGACTATGCTGATGTGTGCTACCTCGACTTGAATGCAGATCTGCTCAATAAACTTGACCAACTTCTCAACAATTGCATTCGATTCGTTTTTTATCTTCGTAAATTCGATCATATTTCCAAATTTCGCTCTCAACTAAATTGGTTGCCCATCCGGCAAAGACGTAGTTATCGGGCGCTCTCACTTTTATATTCCCTCTTATACTCCCCTAACGCTCCTACTTACTTAAAACCTCATTTTGAATTTCTAGCTACCACCCATGACCGAAATCTTCGCTCCTCTAATAACCTTCTTCTACACTGTCCATCTCATTCTTCTACTCTTGTGCATTCTTATTTTAATGTACAGGCTATCCTTCTTTGGAATGCGTTACCTCTGGAGATCAGGATGGCTACAAATCGTGATATATTTAAAGCCCGTGTACGTGAACTGGATCTCCGTCGTTTGGCAGAGTCCGCTTAGTGATACTTCTTATCAACTCGATACTTATTATAAATTTATGTAAGTATATTTATCATATATATATATATGTTTCGTATATTATTTTAGGTGTGTATATTATGTAGGTTTGTCATAGTATTAGTTATATGTATTGGTATATGTGTATATACTATTATGTATTGACATTTATTTGTCTATTGCACCTACCATCTTTAATCTCTGCTCCACCCTAGGTCGACTGTAAGAGAATGCCTAAGTCATTAAGTCCGCCTTGTACCTAATATAAGTGAAAAAGTTATAAATAAATAAAAATATATATATACATGAAAATCACATTAGTACTTTTTGAAATTAGCGCCATCATTTATTGAAAACTACTTAGTAAGACCAATACATATATATAGTTACTTATTCAATTTAAATTACCACCCAATTCAACAGTAGTGACACCTTGAAAGATCTTGAGACAGTACAAGAGCTTTGGCACATGAGAACAAGTGTATGTATACTTTATATACAATTTACAAATAATCAATTTTATTGTGAGGCGTGCACTTTTGGATTTTCCAATTTTTTTATAATGTATTTAACCCTCAATTAATTACCTATTGAAGTGTAACTTAATTAACTAGTATGGGTCCCATGGACCCACAGTTTTGACAGGTGAATAAAAAATAAAATATCTGAGTTTATTTATATAAAAGTGATTGTATTGTAAGGTTTAAGTATCCTTTTTATAAAGTAACTTTTTTTCTTCTGTGGGTAGTTTTGGAGTAAACAAGCAAAATTTTGGCTCTGTAATTAAATTTGAAATTAAAATACTAAATAGTAATTAAATAATTATCCTAATGTTACAATAACTTAACCAAGGCTTAATACCTGCCAGAGTGTTATTATCTCCTCTATTAAAATAACTACTTGCATATTGAACTCAAAACTAACTTCAAAACTATACCAGCAACTATCATGGAGTCACTACAGATTTCACTGAGCAATTTAAGTGATATGTTCCATAAACGGATGGCTAGCTTCGAGGCAGAACTACCTAAAGCACAAGGAAGTACTTCCATGGTGAGTTTGTCAGCAGATTATAACTCCTTTAAGACGCTTGTTAGGGAGCTGGTGACACAATTCCAGCAACAACTTGACTTGATTGCACGTAGTGTTGATTCAATAGAGATGAGGAGCCGTAGAAAAATGTTGTTGCTGCATGGCATATCCGTGAAAGATAAGGAAGACTCTTCAGCCATAGTAGTCAAAGTTGTACAACAGCATCTCAAAATTCCTGACTTTTTAACTGTTGCCATCAGACGCTGTCACAGAATGGGGCGATCTGCATCTGATATTAAGCCAAGGCCTATAGTAATAAAATTACAGTCAATTGCTATCAGAGATAGCCTATGGCGTGCCAAAACAAAATTTAAAGGCTCCGGAATTACGGTATCAGAATTTTTGACCAAACAGCGTCATGAGATATTTATGACAGCTTGTCAAAAATTTGGTGTGTCTCAATGCTGGACCAGAGAGGGTGTCGTAAATGTTATTACAACGAACGGCGTACGGCATCGCATTACTAGTCTCTGCGAGTTAAATAAAATTAAACAAACAGGTACAGAGAAGCCTATTGCAACGGCAAAGCCAGCTTCGAAGTCCAAAAGGATCATTGCTCAAAAGAAGTAACCTTTTCCGTCTTAGTTTTTCTTTTACATAGTGCGGGTAGCTAAGTTTTTATACTTGTTTATAAACATTACCTGAAAAGTCACATTTTGCGAAACTTTTATTAGATTGTAACCATTCATTAGATAATAGTTATACATTCGGGCCCTTGCATATTTGTGATAAAAATATTAGACTGTCCGTTTTAAAACAATTAGAAATAATTAAAGTCATTAGTAACATGTTGTTGAATGAACAAACTAGCTGTAGTTCCCCACTACTAAACTTGTTTTCATATCGTTCGAGCGATACGTCATAACTGTTGTATAGTGGAAGGGGTATAAAAGCAAGTTGCACGAGTAGGCTTCGCTCATTTGTTGCCGAGCGTTCTTGAGAATGCCTCGTTTAGAGGTGAAACACGTGTCGAATTTATGTTCAGATTTTTGCGGAATATTGCAATATTGTGGTTCTGAGAGTTCTACCGTATCGCATGGTTGCGTCGCGTTGGTAAGTTTTTTGTCATTATCGTGCATGCTACTTTGCTATTATCACATTCTCCTCTATCTGTGAGAGTGCGGATTGGCAATCTTAGGTTATTCTGTCCAAAGATAACCGGAATTGACAATCCGTGGGTGAGTGGTGGGCTCTCCTCCTAAAATCCATTCTATAATAGTAACAATAGACTTCCGCCAAGTGTCGCCTCATTCAATTAATTACCTTCCTATTAAAAAATGATTCCCGTTCCAAATCACTCTTTTCTGTAACTGAATCCTGTAACCTGTCTATTCTTCCTCTCAATGCCACACATCACTTTCCTAACTCTAACCCTTCTCTTCTTGATCTAATGATGGTATCTTCAAGAGAGCGCGTCACTAGGTATGGCCAATGCCCAGCTGATGCGTTCTCCTACCATGATTTACTCTTTCTTTCTTATAAGCTTCGGCCCCCCAAGTCTAAACCTAAAGTCCTAATGCAGCGTAATTTTTGTGACAGAAAACTCAGCAATCTGCGTGAAGATGCAAACAGTATCGACTGGACAGCGCTTATTAGTTCAAGATCGATAGATGAAAAAATAAAAATATTTACACATAATCTCGTCAAACTTTATGACAAACATGCACCGATCCGTCCAGTCAAAATTAAACATCCGCCTGCACCATGGCTCACTACTAGCATCAAACACTTGCTTTTGCAAAAGGCTGCAGCTAAATTTAAATACAAAATTAAGCCTAATGAGTCAAATTTAAAGAAGTACGTTGCCATTAGAAATAACTGCAATAAGGTGTGTAGGGATGCTCAACGCCAGCATATTCATAACTCGGTTCAAAACGGAGACTCGGCAAAAGTCTGGAAATTTCTCAAAACATTGGGAGTTGGAAAATCACGACAAGAAATAAATCCTAGTGAAATCAATATTGATTTACTTAACCTACATTTCTCTGCTTCGTCCAACTTTGATAGGACTACCAAAACTGATACAATTAATCGTCTTTCATCATTTCCTACTCCCAGTTTTCCACCGTTTGTTTTTAATCTTTTCACTGCTTGTGGCAGTTGGATCCGATTGTGTCAGCCGTAATATGATCCTTCCTATTCTCGATGAAATCCTTCCAATCCTCTGTCACGTCCTGAATTTTTCTCTATCCAGCGGGGTCTTTCCATCTATGTGGAAAGATGCTCAAATCACTCCTTTGCCAAAAAAGCATAATCCCACAGCGTTTTCCGATTATCGTCCCATATCTATATTGCCTTTCCTCTCCAAAGTCCTTGAACATCTCGTCCACAGTCAATTAAGTACTTTCCTTATCAAAAATAATCTCCTTAACCCATTACAATCACGATTCCGTCCCGGTCATAGTACCACCACAGCCCTAATTAATATTACGGACGACATCAGATCCGGTATGGAGTGTGGTAAGCTGACTGTACTAGCTCTGCTAGACTTCAGCAATGCATTCAATACGGTAGATTCTGAGATATTACTCTCTCTACTTGGCTCTCTTAACATATCTCCAACGGTAATAGATTGGTTTCGCAGTTACCTGTGTGGCCACCGACAATGTATTCGCATTGAAAATATTTATTCCTCCTGGTGTAATACGTCAGTCGGTGTGCCCCAGGGTGGCGTTTTATCCCCTCTACTTTTCGCAATTTTTATTAATTCCATCTCTAATAACCTGTCTTCTTCCTACCACCTTTATGCAGATGACCTTCAAATTTATTTGCAGACTCCGTTATCACGACTGTTAGAAACTATGAAGTCACTTAATGACGAGCTCAATAAAATTAGTGAATGAAGTAAATGTTATGGTCTGACTGTTAATCCGTCTTAGACACAAGTGACTATCGTAGGTAGTTCTAGACTGATCGCAAGAATTGATTGAACACAGTTGCCTCAGGTCGTTTTCGAAGGTGTCACTATTCCTATAAGCCACAGAGTAAAAAATTTAGGCTTAATAATCGACTCAAATTTTACTTGGGAGCCATAACTCCAAGAAGTTAGTCGCAAGATGTTTGCTTCTGCAGGTTCTCTGAAACGGATGCGCAATTTTCTCCCTACTTCTACCAAAATTACGCTTGCAACTTCTTTACTTCTTCCTATCCTTGACTACGCAGACGCCAGCTATCCAGATCTCGCCGAAAACCAATTGGATAAACTTGAGCGCCTCCAAAATTTCTGCATAAGATTCATATTTGGTCTACGCAAGTATGATCACGTTTCTCAATTTCGAACACAGCTTAAGTGGTTACCAATACGACATCGCCGGAACACTCATATTCTCTCATTACTATATAATGTACTGTTTAACCCTTCAACTCCTTCCTATCTCAAAAGTCGTTTTGAATTCCTCCATGATACACATAGTAAGTGCTTAAGGTCATCGCAAAACTTGAAGTTAAAAATGCCATTGCATTTCACAAATTTCTTCGGCAAATCCTTACTCACAGCCATAAGCCTATGGAATGCTTTACCGGTTGAAATAAGACGGGCAGAGACTATATCCAAATTTAAATTATTACTTAAAAATCATTATCTGAATGAGTAAGTAAGTCCTATTCCTTTAAAATTATCATTAATTGTATTTTTTTAAATTTTTTTTTTATTATCGTATTTATGTTATTTCGATGTATTGTAATATAATACGTACGTTATTATGGCTATATCTATGTATATATGTAAAATATGTGTATGTAGTGTATTTTGTATGTATATATTATGTATTTAATATCTATATATGTAGGTATGTTACACCAATTACTACCTCTCTCTCTCAATCGTCTCCATCCAAAGGTTGCCTGGTAGAAATTACTTTTAGTAATAAGGCCGCCCATTGTACCACATAATATAAGATATTTGTTTCTGTACTTCTTTGTCTACTTTAATAATGGTGTACAATAAAGTATATATGAATAAATATAAATAAGTCACAGCCTATAAGTTGTTATTAAATTACAAATACTCTTATTAATTAAGTATCACAAAAAGCTTATAATAATGGGCCCTCTTTGGGATGGCAAGAAACAAAAATATTCCAAATAAAAAAATAAGCGGTTACAAACTTATCTGAGGTATTATTACTTAAATATAATACATGAGTAACAAAAACAACAACAAAAAATATCTCTCTTTCATATAAAAATAAAAAACGTACAATGATTGTACTTGTCCTTCAAAGAGCATTGCCTGCATATATCTTTTTAGCACATGCCAAGCATATGGGCTTCGAACAAGTATAACAAAGGTAAACAGTCTTGCTTCTCTTTTTGTAGTGACAAGAATAACAATTTTTCTTCTCGTTTCTTGCAAGCTTCTCTGGCTGATCAATGGCAAAATTTTAAGGAATAGATTTTTTTGTGATGCTATTGCTAGCTATTAACAAACGAGGCTCCATCGGCAATCTTTCATTGTAAAGTCATGAGGTCGATTTACTAACTAAGATGCTTCATATAAAAAAAAACATCAGAAGCTTTGATAAGTATAGCGACGTTCATCACATTAATACAAGGAACAAAGGCAATCTTGTTGCTCACAGTACTCGTCTCCACAGAATCAGTAGATCTTTCATGGGGCAATGTATATGCTTCTACAATAAAATTCCAGAAAATGTCCGAAACATGCCACTAAATAAGTTTAAGAAAGCCATAAAAATTAGACTTTGTAATCAAGGTTATTACACTGTTTCGGATTATCTTGAGGATAAAACTAAATGGGCTTGAGCTCCTCCTCATTCATTAATTTTCAAAATTGTTTTATAAGAAATAATGTAATGTTATAAAGATTATATTAAATTGTAATAAATTTGCAATTTAAAAAAGTGGCCCATGAGTTTCTTGCCGGGTTCTTCTCATGAAAGGCTTTACTACGGAATCCGGCCGCTTGTGGCGATTGCAATCGCCACTTTGTTATTGCGGTTGCACTCGCCTCAGGCGCTCGTGTTAATTATTTTAATTATAAGTGTATTATTGACGATTTTAAGTGCTACTTCATAGGCCTACGAAATAAAGATATTTTTGAATTTGAATTTGAATATATGATCACAGAACTTGATCCAAGTCTATTTTGATTTGTTTGTATGCTAAAACAAGAAAAGAAGGAATTGATACAAAATCATACACTAACATAATTCAAATTAACATTTTGCCGGAGTATGGTATTAACGGTAGACTGCTACAAGCGGTGCAGTCCAATTACATGGAGTGCAGAGCTTGTGTGCGGCTGGATGACGGAATGTCACCCTGCTTTGATGTCAATATCGGCGTTAAACAGAGCTGCGTTCTATCAGCTAGACTGTTTATCATATATCTGGATAAATGTCTACAAAGATTTAATGAAATGAATGTGGGAGTTCAGATGGGTGACTCAGTGGTAAACTCTCTGCTATATGCAGACGATGCGGTCCTATTAGCGCAGTCTGCGACTGACCTGCAAACCCTAGTCGGCATATTGGCAGAAGATTGTAAGAAAAGGGGCCTACGCGTGAATGTGAGCAAAACCAAAATAATGATTTTTGAAAGAAAAGAAGCCAGAACAGATGTTAGAGTAGCAATAGGAAATGGTGTGCTAGAACAAGTGGATGAATTTGTACATCTTGGATGTGGATTCAGTCGGGATGGAAGGACACCACTGATGTAGAGAGAAGAGTGAATGCGGGAAATAGAGTGAGCGGAGCATTGAGACAACTTCTCGGCAGCCACCACCTCTGCCAGAAGGCACGTGTCGCAATACACTACGCAGTGCTTGTCCCTATATGGAAGCGAGAGTTGGGTATGCAAAAAGGAGCGTGCCAGTAAAATCAATGCGGTCTAAATGCGATCTCTGCAGAGAATCTGTGGAGTGAGGCTGACTGACTGCATTCGTAACAACGACGTAAGAGAGCAAGTAGGTATGAAAGAGAGTATTGGTGTAAAGATGCGAAAGGGAATGCTCCGATAGTCCGGACATGTGGAAAGAATGCCGGACGAGCGACTTGTTAAGAAGATATACAATGCGAAATTGGAAGGATGTGGGTACAGGAGGAGACCAAGACTCACCTACCTAGAAAAAATCGATCATGTATTGAAGGAAGGTGGGGTCAGGAGTCTTCGAAACCGGCGAGCGTGTATGAAGAGAGTTATGAATGTTGAGGAAGCGAAAGATAAATGCAAGAATAGAGCCTCTTGGCACTCTGTTCTCTCTGCCTACCCCGCAAGGGAAATGGCGTGATGATAAGTTAGTTATTTAGTTAGTTTTTTTATTATTTAAACTAGCGAAATGGCGTGATGATAAGTTAGTTATCAATACCCGCTGCCTTACCATTTTTCAAACTTCTAATCGCCCATTCAACTTCATCCATACTAATGTCATCAGAGGATACCGGTACCGAATGCTGATCTGTTAGACCACATGTGGCACCGGCATCACCCTGAAGATCCGCATACATATTTCCAAAATATTCACTCCATCGGCTTAACACATCTTGTGTTTGCGTAAGAATGTCTCCACCTTTAGACCTTATTTTATTCATTCTGAACCTTCGTTAGCTGACCAACCACTCCGAGATTTCTTCACCTCCCTCCAGAAAAGATTGGTGTTGCTCTCAAAAGTTTTGGTCAGCCTTTCTTCTGCAGTCATATTTGCTCTATCACGCTTCTCTTTCACTAAGGCTTTGGTGTCATTCTTACGTTGCCGGTATATTTCTTTCTTCTGTTCTTTCATACTTGCACTCAGGTTCCAAGAAGATACATAGTCCAGCCACGCTTTCTTCTTTTGGTCTACGGAAGCGGCTACTTCCGTATCCCACCATGCATCACCTTTCACTTTCCTATGCTTCTTTGAGTATCCACATACTTCTTTCGCTGTATCTACTATCTTATAATACTATCCAGAATTCTTCTATGTCAGATCCCGGCTGACATGCCATTGTCAGCTGTTCACGGACACCCTCTGCATACTTTGCTCTTACACTCTCTTCTTGCAACTTTTCAATCTTTATTCTTTCAAGCCCTCCGAAGTGGACACGCTCTCGCCAGTATCTCGCAATAACAAGATAGTGGTCCGTGTCGACAGTGGGACCCCTGTAAGCTCTTGTATCCAGAATTTTTTCTTCGGAGGCGACTGTCTACTAGAATTAAATCTATCTTCCTTCTCCATGTATGCATATGGATGTCCTTATGTTGAAAAAATGTGTTTGACACAGTAAGGTTTCTTTCCATACATACATCCGCAGTGAGCCTACCTGCATCGTTCACTCTCTTATCACCAAATGAACCAAGCACGTCCTCGAAGTCTGGACGCTTGGTCCCAACCCATCCATTCAAGTCTCCGCATACGATCACGCTTTCACTAGCTTCTGCCAAATCCAGAACTTCCCTAACATTATCCCAGAACTTCTCTAGATCCGATGCCACCGAAGAGCCTACGGGAGCATAAGCTGGGACCATGAAGACCCTGGTGACACCTAGTTTTATTCGGACCCATAGAAGTCTGGGATCGAACATTCCGTAGGGTAGTGAATTGAGTGTTAAAAATGTATAAAATATGTAACATTCAAAAACAATGTTCCCTTTAAAGTAAATAACTGCTTACTACTACTTACTATATCAGAAAACTACTTGTATCAGAAAAATCCAACTTCCAACAATGTTAAGTGTGTTTAGAAATAAACTTATAATATAAAGCTTATAAATATATATTTACTATCTAACAGTAGATACTTTAATGTTTGTACACACAATCATTTCAGTTTGTATTCGTAATCTATATTAGGTACATAATAATATATGCAAAGTTTTATAACGACTGGTTTGGTATTTACCGCAAGAAAACGTAAAAAAGAAAACAACCATACATTCGCATTTAAAAATATAAAAAAGGTAAAGATTAAATCTATAATTAAATTTTTATTTTGATAAAGTACCTAAGCATAATTCACAGAAAAAAAACATGTTAAGGTAAATATTTATAATTTTATCCCAATAAACCTAAAAATAGTTGATTTTTTGTTTTATACATAGCATCACGCCTGTATTCCCCGAAGGGGTAGGCAGAGGTGTATTACACACCCACGACTCGCCAGCTATGTTTAAGTCCCACATAATAGGGAGCGAGCCTATTGATGTCTACCGGGCACATTTCCAAACTCCGGGCACTACTGAGAATTTTTCTTTTTAGGAAAAAGCTCAATAACATTGTCCGACCCGGGGATCGAACCCGAGACATGATTAGCAGTCGCATACACTACCGCTACACCACTGAGGCATTTATAACTTACTAAAGAAAAAAATTAGCGGTGTGGGGCCGGCTTTAGAATTATCCCACCCCTCTCCACCCATGGGAGTCGTAAGAGCCGACTGAGACAATACCGGGGTAGTGGGCAGCAGCACTCCCTCGATTATTAACAACATCCACTGTGATCGTCAACCCGCCCACCAATCGTGGCGATTATCCCCCATGACGGGACCGCTCGTTGTGGCGTTCTCTTGGGGAGGCCTGTATCCAGCAGTGGACGTTGAAAGGCTTATGGATGATGGATGAAAAGAAAAAATCGACGGCTTATATGGCGGAGTGGTTTAGATATCGGCCTCCCGCCCGAGTGTTGTAGGTTCGATTCCCACATACCACATCTCTTTGTATGATCCACAAATGGTTGTTAGAGTGAGAGTGTACTTTGTGTCCGTGAAATTGTATGTTTGTAAAGTCTCCCGCGATACAAGGATTATTCCTTAACGCAGGGTGTTCTTAAAAAAAAAATTAATAATAACCATACTGATAAGATTTAATTCCTTGTTTGGCAAACATGCATACGGCACCTGATGGTAAGTGGTAACTCAGATGGGAAAGAATAACTATCTTCTGCTACAGCCAAAACACACTGCCGTGCTTCATGACCGGTCGCACAGGAGACGGTGGTACCGACCCGTTCGGGCCCGATAACAAGTGAGTACTCTCACTTAGTACCCAGCCCTACCGCTGGTAATGCAATGGGTGATAATTGCTTACTTCCCTTACTCGCCTTATATGACACCCACAGGAAAGGATGGGGTGGTGACACTTGTATTTTTAGTCCGTCACCACACGGACAACCGGTTACCGTAGCCTATAGACGCTAGCAACACCAGAGGCATCACCCGCGCGTCGCTACCTTCAAGGAAATGCTAGGGCGGAAAGGAGGGTATTAAAACCTCCAGCGATCTCACTCACTGTAAGAAACACAACGGAAAGTTACCTAGCACTGTTCACGCTGATGTTCTGTAAAAGGATGGTACTTTCCTGGTCGAGCCGGTCCATTTATACTGGTACAAGCAAGGCTTTACCAAAGTGACCCGCTGGCGGGTTAAGCTTGCATGTCTCCTCAATGATGACCTGGTTAATAAACTTTAGGATTACTTGCAAATAAAACACGAAAAATAAAAAAAAGCAATTTAGTGCCATCCTTAATCTATGCTATTATAAAGCTGTAACAGAGCTATGTCTGTACATTTAAGGTATTTGAGAAAAAATGACTGAATTAGGCTATATGTATAGTATGTATAGGCGTGTCTAAATACAAAACTTTTTTTTTTTTTAGATTTTTTTGTGTGTTTGTTTGTTCGCGCATCACGCAATAACTACTAGACTGATTTTGGTGCAACTTTTTTGTTTGATAGCTCTTGATTGGACTTAACAACTGGTATATATATACATAACTAGCTTTTGGCTGCGTCGGAGCCGCAGGCAAAGGCTAGTCTATACTAATATTATAAAGAGGAAAGATTTGATTGTTTGTTTGCATTGAATATGCTCCTGGACCGATTTGTAAAAATCTTTCATCATTAGAATCCTACATTATCCTTGATAAACATAGGTGATACAATATCTTTAAAAAAGTTAGGGATCCGTATGAAAAATTCGATAATATAATCCCAACGTGTGAAAAAAGTACCAAAAAAAAATCCTTATATCGCATACCTTGCGGAAATTATTGACAATAGAGCAAAGTAATATACCACAGTTTTATAGAGGACATCAATATCTACAAAAAATCTGGAATACCATACGTCTAACTATAACAGTTATGTCACAATAACTATTTTTTCATATTAAAATATGCAATAGTAACGCCAGTACAAAGTAATATTATAAAAGGAAAATATTTGTATTTGTGTATGTATACAAATGACATAGGCTATATTTATTACTATAAATAAATGTCGTGTATAAAGATACATTTCCATCCATCCATCCATCAGCCTTTTAAAGTCCACTGCTGGACATAGGCCTCCCCAAGAATGGGGGATAGTGCCGTAATCGCCACGCTTGGTAGGCGGGTTGACAATCGCAGTGGATGTTGTTAATACTCGAAGGAGTGCTGCTGCCCACCCCTCCCGGCATTCCCTCAGTCCGCTCTTACGACTCCCATGGGTGGAGAAGGGTAGGACAATTCTAAAGCCGGCCCCACACGGCTATCTATGTGATACATTTACTCTACGTTTATCCCAAAATGTTTAAAAATAAATGTCTACCCGTGCGAAGCCAAGACGGGCCGCTAGTAATATAATTGCGAGAGTACGATTGTTTGATTGTTACGCTTTGACGTCGTAACTACTGAATGAATCATCATTTTATTTTTCATTACTCATACTCTGAAAGTAGGCCTGAAGTTGCCTGAGGAGCGGGTTGAAAGTTATACGTTTCAGCCCTAGGGAGAATTACTTTCAACTGACAGCTGAGTAATTATAAAAAATAAAACAGTTCTATTTTCTGTACAGCCAGTCAATTACAGCGCGATGTAAAATTGAAATAACATAAAGTTAAGTATTTATTAAAGAATTTGTTTTTTATATGACTTTATTTTAATTAAAATAACGAAGATTTATATTTTTTCAATGATTAAAATGAAAAATAATGGCTGAATAGCTGACAGGCCACAGAAAAAAAACAAAATCGGGGGGAAAACGGCGATTCCAAATTAAAGTTTTTAGTCTCCCATTTTTTTTTTAGCTAATTCATGATTTTTATTCTTAGTTTCCTCGTATTCGTAATGAAAAGCACAGTGTTTACCTCGGGATACCTCGAACTATTGGAGCCCTCGCTACGCTCGGGCGCCAAAACCCGTCTCGGCACTAAATAAGTTGCTTTCATCCCTAGGTTAACAATGTACTATTGCATTGTAGTGAGCCCACATTCTACATAAGCTGCTTATTGTTTCGGAAAAAAATATGATTTTTGGGATAACTATTTTTTACGTAAGGTGCCGTGGATTGCCGTATCTACCTATATATTAAGGTCCTCGCAGACGAGGTCGCGTGTACAATCTAGTTTACAAATAAGAAATAAAAAAATTAAAAAAAGCATTATTTTTTCTTCTCTTTCAACGTTGTGTTTGTTTCGTGTTTCGTGACTGCACAGATGATGGAGTGGTTTAGATACCAGCCTCCCGCCCGAGTGTTGTGGTTTCGATTTCCACACAGGACAACTCTTTGTGTGATCCACAAATGCTTATTCTGAGTCTGGGTGTACGTTGTGTCCGTGAAATTGTATGTTTGTAAAGTCCCCCGCGATACAAGGATTATTCCTTAGTGCAGGGTGTTGTCATTAAAAAAAAAACAAAAAAAAAATCCATCTTTTTTTTATTTGGTAGCTTTTGGCATTTATTAGCATTCGTATTCGTAACAACGACGTAAGAGAGTGAGTAGGTATGAAAGAGAGTATTGGCGTAGGACTAGTATTTATTCTGGGGTATTGGAGTAAAGATGCGAAAGGGATTTTTTAATTGCGATATTAGTACTTACTTTTATAATTTTCATTGCAAAATATTCACGAAAAAAAAATATGACGGTACGAAGTTCGTCGGGTGAGCTAGTAATGTATAATAATCCTTCTATTTATTATGAATTTGTGTTAGAAAGTATTACCTTCTGTTTATTCTCATATATACTTGTCCCGGTAATTTCTTGTTCTATTTCACTTAATAATAAGTTTATAGCTTTCTTTGCTATCCGTCACCCGTAGTTTCCTTTTTCTAAAAAAAACATAAAAAAAACTAGACGTCGTGGGACGTCTACCAGATGTGAAATCATTGAAATTATTTTGTAGAAGTAAAATGATTATAACTTGACAAAGTACTCCTCAAGACGAATATAACGAGTATAAACTTGATAGGGTTGCCTAATTTCATTGCAGAGTTACTGTGACCACCTTCCAGCTCCATCGTCAGACCCTGGATACCATCTCGAGGCAAAGTACTCGTCAAGACAAATCATACGAGCCCAAACTCGATGGAGTTATGTCGTTTTATAACGGAGTTCCTATGGCCACCTTCTAGCTCCATCATCAGACCCTGGATACCATTTAAAGACAAAGTACTCGTCAAAACGAATCGTACGAGCCCAAATTCGATGGGGTTGAGCCGTTTCATTATAGAGTTCCTATGTTCACCTTCCAGCTCCATCATCAGATCAGCTCCATGTTGTCATAATATTTCATTGTCATGCGATATACAGATGCGTGTAAAATTTCAGCTCAATCGGAAACCGGGAAGTATGTCAAATTTAACTTGCAATATTTGAACGGGACAAGTAAAATAAAAGCATCGCCACGCTAACAGCCGATTTTATCCTCCCTCCGCATTAGATGTTTCACATTAAAAAAACATAGCCTGTATTCCCTGAAAGGGTGTATTACACACCCACGATTCGCCAGCTATGTTTAAGTCCCACGTAATAAGGGGGCGAGCCTATTGCCGCCTACCGGGCACATTTACAAATTCCAGGCTGCTACTGAGAATTTTTCTTTTTACGAAAAAGCTCAATAACACTGCTCGACCCGGGGATTGAACCCGGGACCTCATGATCAGCAGTCGCTCACACTACCGCTGCACCACAGAGGCAGTTCCTTTTTCTAATCTGGATTATATATTAAACACAAAGTGACAAATGTGAAATCGAAAATAACAGTCACGAGTGGATGTTATTTTCGATTTCACATTTTTCACTTTGTGTTTAATATATAGTGCTAAGTATGTCAAATGCTACTCGTAAAAATATATATAAAAATATCTACATACTGGATTATATATTTTGAATTTCATTAGCTATAGAAATAATTATTTCTCAATACTGTATTTGGCCGTGTGGGGCCGGCTTTAGAATTGTCCCACCCCTCTCCACCCATGGGAGTCGTAAGAGCCGACTGAGGGAATAACGAGAGAGTGGGCATCAGCACTCCTTCGAGTATTAACAACATCACTGCGATAGCCAACCCGCCTGCCAAGCGTGGCGATTACGGCACTATCCCCCATTCCTAGGGAGGCCTACGTCCAGCAGTGGACGTTAAAAGGCTGATGGATGGATGGATGGACTGTATTTGCATGAGCTGATATGTAAACCATTTATTATTTATTAGTACTATACATTTTATTATTACAATATGAAGTATTGTGACACCTCTATACAACTTGTTACTCTATGTAAATAAGTATATGAGTCACAATCACAAACTATAGCTAAATACTAAAATTAATAATTAACACCAAAATGTGTCAATTGCGGATACATTCAATAGAAAAAAAAACTGTTTTGACTATGCGAATATTACTTACTTATCATTACGCCGTCTCCCTTGCGGGCTAGGCAGGGAAAATAGAGTGCCAAAAGGCTCTATTCTTGCATACATCGCTCGCTTCCTCAACATTAATAATTCTCTTCATACACGCTCACCGGTTTCGGAGACTCCTGACTCCCCCATCCTTCAATACATGACCCATACATTTTAAATGAATTCATGATAGTAATTAAAGTATTATTTATAAATTGAATACTTTTTTATTTTGAGTCTCTATTAGACTTAGGCCTCGTGGCGTAATCGATAATGTAACCGGCTTCCATGCACGAGGTCGTGGGTTCGATTCCCACTCAGGACAATTATTTGTGTGATGAACACAGATATTTGTACTGCGTCTGGGTGTTTTCTATGTATTATATGTATGTATTTACAAAAAAAAAGTAGTATATGTATTATATCCGTAATCTGGTACCCATAGCACAAGCGTTAAGCTTAGTTTGGGACCAGAGGACGTTGTGTGAAAAATGTCCGCGAATATTTATTTATTTATTATTATTTATTATTTCAAATGTTAAAAATGAATAGGACCTGTTTATTAGCAATTAAAGCATTATTTTAAAATTCGAATATGTTTTTTAAATTTTGTAGTCTAAAAACAGCATTAGCATTCTATTTAAAAGACCTTATTTGTTTTTTTCTAGTATGTGTGTCTACCTTTTATTGATATACTGTCACCGGATGTTGTGTGCAGTTTCAAATTAATCTGACCTGTGGGTCCTGTGTGAATCTTACGTATATTCCCATCAGATTACAATGGCTTTTAAGGCTAGAGTGATTAGGTGCGTCATAACACCTTTTTTTTAAAACGTACCATCACACCTTATTCCCTGAATGGGTAGGCAGAGGTGTATTACACACCCAAGATTCGCCAGCTATGTTTCACACTACGCCTGCACCACCGGGGCAGTTAAGGCGGGAAAAAATGTACCTTATCGCATACCCCGTCGTTTGAAGCAAACGAACAGGGTAGTGTGAAGCCCTCACCCTCTAAGAGCCCCCGCACATTGAGCCACTAGAGGCGACGACACTAGAACGACTAGAGGCCGCCACAAGTTGCGGACGCGTTTCTCCATAAATTTTTTTTAGCATCGGCGCACACCGAGCTTTTGAGTGGACGCGTCCGAGCCACAAGCTGCGGGAGTCGACCGCGCTCGCTACTTGTGGCCGCGTTTTGTCGTTCAACTCGCGCGCATACACAGCCACAGTCGCCGCCTTCTCCCTTGTCCTTTAGAGCCCCCGCACATTGAGCCTCTAGAGGCGACGACACTAGAACGACTAGAGGCCGCCACAAGTTGCGGACTTGTTTCTCCATACATTTTGTTTAGCATCGGCGCACACCGAGCGTTTGAGTGGACGCGTCCGAGCCACAAGCAGCGGGAGTCGACCGCGCTCTCTACTTGTGGCCGCGTTTTGACGTGTAACTCGCGCGCACACACAGCCACAGTCGCCGGTTTCTCCCTTGTCCTTTAGAGCCCCCGCACATTGAGCCACTAGAGGCGACGACACTAGAACGACTAGAGGCCGCCACAAGTTGCGGACGCGTTTCTCTATACATTTTGTTTAGCATCGGCGCACACCGAGCGTTTGAGTGGACGCGTCCGAGCCACAAGCAGCGGGAGTCGACCGCGCTCTCTACTTGTGGCCGCGTTTTGTCGTTCAACTCGCGCGCACACACAGCCACAGTCGCCGGCTTCTCCCTTGTCCTTTAGAGCCCCCGCACATTGAGCCACTAGAGGTGACCACACTAGAACGACTAGTGGCCGCCACAAGTTGCGGACGCGTTTCTCCATACACTTTGCTTAGCATCGGCGCACACCGAGCGTTTGAGTGGCCGCGTCCGAGCCGCAAGCTGCGGGAGTCGAATGCGCTCGCTGCTTGTGGCCGCGTTTTGTCGTTCGCCTCTGTCGAGTATGCAGCCACTGAAAGCCGCATCCAGCGACCAGTGGCTGCCACAGGTGGCGGCGTGAGTGGTCTGACTGAACCACTGGTGGTCGCGTTTAGTAGCGGCGACTGGTGGCCCTAATGTGCGGAGGCTCTAAATAAACCCGCCGTGTGCCGTCTCTCCGCCTGTATTGGCGGGCCACTTGAACGTCGTACCGGTCTGTATTATATTGGAAATTACCATCAGGTGTCAGTCAAGCGCTCGCTTAGAATATTCATATGTACAAAAACCCACTGTACGAGACATCGACTCGGTAGAACCCACGTTAGAGACGAACATTGCCATAAATATTTTACAAGGCATATCGACGTTTTAAGCATACTAATAAAATCACATCTGCCTACCTGCTTTTTGCGTTATTATCATATTACTAGCCTTTCCCCGCGGCTCTGCGGTAGCCAAAAACTATTTTTTAGGTTATATCTCAGGTTCCCAATATGGTAATGGAATAAAATGTATAATATGTATGTATTGGATGTGGATTTAGTTGCGATGGAAGGTACACCACTGATATAGAGAGAACAGTAAATGTGGGAAATAGAGTGAACGGAGAATTGGGACAACTTCTCGGCGGCCGTCACCTCAGCCAGAAGGCACTTGTCGCAATACACAAGGCAGTGTTGTCCCAACGTTATTATATGGAAGCGAGAGTTGGGTATGCAAAAAGGAGTATGAGAGTAAAATCAATGCGGTCGAAATGCAATATCTGTGAATAATCTGCGGAGTGACTGACCACATTCGTAACGACGACGTCAGAGAGCTAGTAGGTGTGAAAGAGAGTATTGGTGTAAAAATGCGAAAGGGAATGCTCCGATGGTTCGGACATGACTGTGGAAATGTAGAAATAATGCTGGGCAAGTGACTGGTTCAGAAGATATACAATGCGAAAGTGGAAAGATATAGGTAGTGGGGAAGACCAAGACTCACCTACGTAGACCAAATCGGCAATGTATTCAAAGAAGGTGGACTCAGGAGTCTCAGAAACCGGCGAGCTTGTATGAAGAGAATTATGAATGTCGAGGACGCGAGATATGTATGCAAGGATAGAGCCTCTTGGCACTCTGTTCTCTCTGCCTGCCCCGCAAAGGAAATGGCGTGATGATAATTAGTTGTAGTAGTAAAATGTATATTACCCGCGCCATTAAAGAAACTAATCTGCAAAATAATAATGCATTATTTTAGAACAAATTTGGTTAAAAAAAAATTGCCTCGGTGGTGTAGCGGTAGTGTATGCGACTGCTAATCATGAGGTCTCGGGTTCGATCCCCGGGTCGGTCAATGTCATTGTGCTTTTTCCTAAAAAGAAAAATTCTCAGTAGCAGCCCGGAGTTTGGAAATGTGCCCGGTAGACGTCAATAGGCTCGCCCCCTATTATGTAGGACTTAAACATAGCTGGCGAATCGTGGGTGTGTAATACACCTCTGCCTACCCCTTCGGGGAATACAGGCGTTATGCTATGTTTTGTTCTTAAAGTTGGTTATCATAAAAAAGGTTATAGTGAGCCAACCTTAAAATATACACAAATTTATGCCTATGGACTTTTTTTAGAACTTTAATAGGGGAACAATTCTGTCATACATGATTTTTGCGAAACTTTAGTCGTTTACGCAGCGGGAGCTCTCAAAAGAAAAAAAAAACGTATTTTGAAACATTTGTCATTGGTGCTCCGCTCTTATTGGTTTTAGCGTGATGATAAATCCTCGATAAATGGCCTATCTAACAATGAAATATTTTTTTAAATTGAACCATAAGTTCCTGAGATTAGCGCCTTCAAGCAAACAAACAAACTCTTCAGCTTTATATATTAGTAAAGATGTAAACTAGCTCTGTTAAAGCTTTATAGTAGATAGATAGATAGATATCTATCGTCGGTTACGACATCTATGTCGTAACCAGATCATAAAATTGGCTAATTAATGATGTTGTCAAACATTTCATGAAACGTAACCTAAAATAAATAAATAAAATATTCACGGACATTTCACATCAACGTCCTCTGGTCCCAAACTAAGCTTAACGCTTGTGCTATGGGTGATTACGGATATAATACATAATAATATATATTTCTTTTTTTTTGTAAATACATACGTAACATCATGAAATAAAACTACGTTTACGGAATCTATCGCGTTTACTTTATTTTCTACTATTCCGACGTTTCGAATACTTTAGAGCATTCATAATTACGGATGGAGTTAGATGTTAGACGTCCGTGGTTGACATACTACAAGTATCTGTGTTCATCACACAAATAATTGTCCTGAGTGTGAATCGAACCCACGACCTCGTGTACAGAAGTCGGTTACACTACCGACTACGCCACGAGGCCTGTCGCCGAGAACCTATCCATTTCATGAAATGGTCGGCGACAATATAAAGTGACCAAGCTGTGGCCGCGATATATGTACTACTGGAGCACCTATTATGACTTCTACAGGCGCTCGGTGGCAGCTAAGACAAAACTAGGCGTTTGTTATTTTTTTTAAGCTCCGCAGGTGGCTAACAAGCCTAATTATAACCCCCCAAATAATTAGTTACCATAGCCTATAAACGCTAGCAACACCAGGGGCTTCACACGCACATCACCATCATTTTGTCCGTGTGGTGACTGTGCGAATCTATCGCGTTTACTTTATTTTCTACTATTCCGACGTTTCGAATACTTTAGAGCATTCATAATTACGGATGGAGTTAGATGTTAGACGTCCGTGGTTGACATACTACAAGTATCTGTGTTCATCACACAAATAATTGTCCTGAGTGTGAATCGAACCCACGACCTCGTGTACAGAAGTCGGTTACACTACCGACTACGCCACGAGGCCTGTCGCCGAGAACCTATCCATTTCATGAATTGGTCGGCGACAATATTAAGTGACCAAGCTGTGGCCGCGACATATGTACCACTGGAGCACCTATTATAACTTCTACAGGCGCTCGGTGGCAGCTAAGACAAAACTAGGCGTTTGTTATTTTTTTTAAGCTCCGCAGGTGGCTAACAAGCCTAATTATAACCCCCCAAATAATTAGTTACCATAGCCTATAAACGCTAGCAACACCAGGGGCTTCACACGCACATCACCATCATTTTGTCCGTGTGGTGACGGACTAAGAATACAAGTGTCACCACCCTATTCTTTCCCATGGGTTTCGTATGAGGCGACTAAGGGAAGCTAGCAATTATCATCCATTGCATGACTGGTGGTAGGGCTGGGTACCAAGTGGGAATACTCACTTGGTATCGGGCCCAAGCGGGTCGATACAATCATCTCACACATCATTGCTATTTCAATTCATACTGGTGAAATGAAATAGTGAGCAGCGGCTTGGCAATACTCTCAGTAGAGTTGAGTCCATGAGCGACGGTTATCATTTACCATCAGATGAGCCGTGGCTTGTCTGCCACTATATGCAATAAAAAAAAATCACCAACTCAGGAAAGGGATAAAAGGTGTAAGATGAAAGGTAGGATAGAATAAGGGATTCGGCCTCCTGCATTCTCACTCACCATACGAAACACAACTGGAAGAGTGTGCACTTTTGCTTCAGGTTGATCTTCTGTGAGAGGGTGGTATTTACCCGATCCAGCTGACCTATTCATGCTGGGACAAGCAAAGCCCTTTTCTTTGTTGATGCGGGAAAAATGTCGTCGTTCGGGGCAATGAACAGGGTAGTGTGGGCCCTCTTTCCGCCTGTATTGGCGAGCCTCTGGTACTGTGCTACATTACTATTACATTTTGTAATCATTTTATTGTGTTTCCAATAAAGTTATCTTATCTTATCTTATTCCAGTGGTCCGCCGGCGGCTTACCCTTTCGAGTACCCTATACTGAGCAACGCATCCGCACACTGAGCGTCGCAATTTTGCGGGAAAGCAAGACCACCACGATAATTTTACGTGATAACGTCGTATATGTTTTCTGAGGGTTTCACAAACAATGCATCGGTCGCCATACATATTTTGGAACGTGACACTTTTTCGTGCGTGCTGCCGGCGTTCATCGATTTAAAAGACGTTATAATGTCAAAAAAATGGTACAGCCTTCATTTGTTTAAGACCCAAATGTAGTGAGGAGTTTATTATTTTAGGCTTATTAACATGTATGATTCAGGCACCATTTGAAGCGTATATTCGACTAGATTATAGGAAAAATAAAAAGACACGTCGTTCTTATCATTTGAGTTGGTAAATAAGGTTTAAATGGAAGCCCGTACGCTGCGCGAAAATACGTTGTGCCTGGCGCCACCGAAGATGCTAGTATGGGGTAGATCATTGCAGCGTTCCAGAGGATTAAAGCAGATGAGTGGCACCGTTTTATTTGCTTTCAATGGCCGCGAAGCATCAGTGGCTTAGCAGTGCTCCTGGTATTGTTGAGTCGATAAGCTGCGGTTACCGCTTGTCATCAAGTAGCTCATTCTTCTGCCGTTATCTAAATACATAAGAGGTAATGCATTTGTATTAACTTTTTAATTAAACCAACTCAAACTGAATATTTAACGTACCATATTATTATGTTATTCTTAGTAAGATAATATATATAAAACTGCTATATAAGAAGTGGGATATTGGTGTTTAAGAAGTGGGATCAATCTTGGTATTCAAGTTCAGTATAAAGTAGTAGGTAGTTGCAATTTGGTTGCACTATACTCAGCTGCTAAAATATTTTTTTACCAAGTACAAGTCCTCCTCAGTCGTTCACTCTTGACAGAGTGGTCGTGGTTTTATGATGATGACTGTTTGTCTATTGCAGCCTTCGCAATGGTAAGTACAAGTCGGGATAGTAGATAATAAAGCAAAGGCGGTATATTCCATAAAAGTACTTAGTTTTATTGTTGATAACGTGTAATATTCGCGTAAATAGCAAATAGAATATTAATTTAACATGCAAAATTATCAATAAATAATTATTCATATATTATAAGGTTAAATACATAAATAATAACAAAGTTACCAGGTAATTATTAAGTAGTAATAGTTAGTTTTGCCTCGGTGTTGCAGCAGTAGTGTGAGCGACTGCTGATCATAAGGTCTAGGGTTCAATCCCCGGGTCGGGCATTGATATTGAGTTTTTTCATAAACGAAAAATTCTCAATAGCAGCCCGGAGTTTGGAAATGTGCCCGGTAGACGGCAATAGGCTCGCCCCCTATTACGTGGGACTCAAGCATAGCTGGCGAATCGTGGGTGTGTAATACACCTCTGCCTATCCCTTCGGAGAATACAGCCGTGATGCTATGTTGTCGTAGTAGCTAGCACCACTTTCCCCAGACGAGGAGTCGAACCTCGCGGTTATTAATTTCCTGCTCACACTACTGAATCAAAGAGGCATTTAGGGTACCAATATAATGCAAAATATTATAATTATCTACTCATTACATAAAAAACTTAATCGACTGCACTGATTTATTATAAATCCTATAGTGTGGTGACTGTTCAGAGCTATAAAAGAAAATATTTGAAAAACCAAAAACTAGAACTCATTACGTATAAAATAGCCGGTATTCCATGCTTAAATTTAAACAAAAAATATGTTTAGAATGACGTTAACGAAAGTTTTTAATAGCCACCACACTACAAACGCATATAAGGTGAGATATATAGCATTAAACACTCTATATATTTTCTGTCTCCTGCAAGCTTTCAATGAGTCTTTCAGCTCTTCTCGTGCGATGTATTTTCTGAGTCCAATGGCCCAGATTCTCACGTATTCAGCCAAATCGATAGTGGACATGTCACAGTTGAATATCACTCGGTCTTCCGGACTCAGCCTCTCAATCATGGCGTGAACATTATCATTGCGGAAATCCCATTCGTTTACCAAAAAATAATAGTAAACGTTTGCCAGTTTATCAATTTTTTTATAGACATCAGTAAATCTGGAAAATAACGTAAGGCTTAGGAATGACGTAGTTTTAATTGTAAATGGCGTTTTTTTTCTTCTTATACTACACTTGTGGCAATCAAGCGTACGGCCATCTGTTGGTAAGCGGTATCCCTAGCCTATAGCCGGTAGCAACACCAGAGGCATCACTCGCTCGTCGCCATCGAGAGCATAGGTGGGATACTAAGGAGAGAATATGGAGGGGGTTTGGGCCTCCGGTGCTCTCACTCACCATATATATACATATGAAACACAATGGTAGGTGTAACTACCGCTGTTACACACTGATCTTTTGTTAGAGGGTGGTACTTCCCCGATCGAGCTTTCCTTCTTTTTATTTATTCCTCCTTCCTGCTTTTTATTTATTTCGTGGATGAGCACCAAAATACACAAATGTACTTCATGGAGGCTTTCTCATGGCAGACGGTACCGCCAGTAACAAAATAGGTGATTGCAGTTTATCTTAGTCGCATCGTATGACACCCACGAGGAAGAAAACTGCAACGGCAGAGCTGGGTCTATACATTTAAGATATTTGAGAAAAAAAAAGACTTTATTAAATACTACTCTGTCAAGAAAGTACCGGGAAAAGATCAATAATACACAAAATTTTTGTTATTCATCCAAATTTATTTTATCACCTTCAAAGTATGCTCCTTCAGAAACGATAGACTTACGCCAACGAATAATCCAATCAACAAAACATTTTTTAACGCTGTTTCTGGAATTGAGTTCAGTTCTCGCCGCGAATTCTCCTTTATGTCTTCTTTGGTTTGAAAACGGGTGCCACAAAGTGGTAATTTGAGTTTAAAAAAAGAAAGGAGTCGGCTGGAGCCATATCTGGTGAATATGGTGGTTGCTCGATGGTATTTTTTGAGTATTTGGACCAAAATTCATTCGCAATGATGGCCTTGTGCGAAGGCGCATTATCGTGGTGCAAAATCCAAAAATTTTCTTTCCACTAATCTGGCCTTTTTCGTCAAATTTGCTCTCTTAAACGCCGCATAACGCTTAAATAATATTCTTTAATTACCGTTTGACCTTCTGGCAAGAATTACGAGTGCACAACACCGCGATAGTCAAAGAAAACAGTCAACATGACTTGACTTTTGATCGACTTTGGCGTGGTTTTTTCGGTTTCGGTTTAGTTGGAAGTCGCCACTCCGAAGCTTGTTGACTAGTTTGCATGTCAAACTCGTAGACCCACGTTCCGTCACCAGTAACAATACGTTTCATGAATGTTGGGTCGGAATTGACTCATTCTAGCATGCCCTCAGCGACTCTCATGCGATTGAGTTTTTGGAGAAAATTCAGGTCTTTTGGGACTAGCCGAGCGGAAACATGTTTCATACCCAAGTGATTATTAAAAATGGTACGGATCGACTCGTGAGACAGAAAGATCGGCGGCTATCTCTCTCAAAGTTGAATGAGGATTTTCAGTCACTATTTCCTTCACTTTTGCAATGTTAACTTCAGTTGCAGACGTTGATGGCCTACCAGAGCGAGGCAAATATTCCATCACATCTCGACCGCTTTTAAACGCTTTATATCACTCATAAGCACGTGTTTTTGATAAAGTCGATTCACCGTATAGCTTCTGTAACATTTTCAGTGACTCCGAACACGAAATTCCATTGGCGATGCAAAATTTAAAAAAAAACAGCAAATTCTTTGTTCGATGTTTTTGTCCATTATGAAATTCGCAATACACACTAGATATAATATAACTAAAAACAGCTCTGTATTTAATATAAATAATAGATGCAACTCAAACTCCGCGCCAAATTGGATAACAGTTGTGCCAATCTAACAACAACAAAAAACAAAAAATTGAATTTGGAACCACAAACAAATCATCCATTCCCGGTACTTTCTTAACAGAGTAGTATATTGCTATATAGGCGTGTATGAACACAAAACTATTTTGTCTGTTTGTTTGTTCACGCATCACGCAAAATCTACTGAACGGATTTTTAGGCAACTTTTTATTTGATAGCTCTTGACTAAAAACTGATATAAATTTTAACCCGCCACTATATCGGGAACCTGAGATATAACCTAAAAACTAGCTTTTGACGGCAGCTGTGCCGTGTTTGGGCCTGCCGTGTGAGACCGGCTTTAGAATTGTTCCACCCCTTTCTACCCACGGGAGTCTTAAGAGCCGACTGATGGAATACCGGGAGAGTGGGCAGCAGCACTCCCTCGAGTGTTAACAATATCCACTGCGATCGCCAACCCGCCTGCCAAGCGTGGCGATTACGGCACTGCCCCCCATTTCTTGGGGAGGCCTATGTCCAGCAGTGGACGTTGATAGGCTAATAGATGGATGGATGGATGGACTGCAGCCGGGCAAAGATAAGTTTCGTTTATAAGCACGTATAAAATAAATTAAACAGTAGGATACCAATTAACTTATTTACTTACTTATCATCACGTCATCTCTCTTGTGGGGTAGGCAGAGAGAACAGAGTGGCAAAAGGCTCTATTCTTGCATTCATCGCTCGCTTCCTCAACATTCATAATTCTCTTCATACATGCTCGCTGGTTTCGGAGACTCCTGACTCCACCTTCCTTCATACATGAGCGATATGGTCTAGGTAGGTGAGTTTCGGTCTCCCCTTGTACCTACATCTTTCCACTTTCGCATTGTATATCTTCTTAACCAGTCGCACTGTTATACGGATTCGGCTGAAGGCCTTTTTAAAAAACGAAATACTCGTATATTAAATGAAATTATTTATTAGATAAATTACAATAAAACTGGGCTCGATTTGGGGCAAGTGTCACGCGCGCGGATGATGGATTGGAACTGAACTACTCTATATAGATAATTATAAAGAAAACTCAAAAGTGCTGACTAGGTGAATTAGAATAGGGCTCCTTAGTACTCTTATATACGAGGACCATTTATAACAGCACGTCCGGCATCCTTTCGCATCTTTACACCAATACTCTCTTTCATACCTACTCGCTCTCTTACGTCGTCGTTACGAATGCGGTCAGTCAGCCTCACTCCACAGATTCTCCGCAGAGATTGCATTAACAATTAACATCACATTAACATACTAATTAACAGTTAATTTATAGGATACTCACGAGGATATTTCTTTTGGCATCTTCCCTAAAGCTTTGACTATGATATCCAGAAAGAAAGCCGGTACGTAGTGAAGGAAAAATGATAATACTAAGTAGAGGGGCTTGTATTTTGTCTCAAAAATGTTGCAGTACCAAAGGGTCTTCGGTGATATCACGTCTTGGCAGTGATACCGCATGTGGTAACCTAAGAAACCTAAAATAAACAATGTTTTTGTAAGTAAATAGTGATAGCCTTTTTTTATTGCATGTAGTGGCAGACGAGCTGCGGCCCATCTGATGGTAAATGGTAACCGTCGCTCATGGACTCAACTATATCCGAGAGTATTGTCATGCGGCTCACCAATTCATTTTACAGATATGAAACGAAAAAATAAACGACTATCTCCTGCTACAGCCAAAACACAATGACGTGCACGGGAGATGATGGTACCAACCCGCTCAGGCCCTAACAATGCATGACTAAGGGGGTGCCAGCAATACTATAGCTTACTCTATGTATTTACAAAAAGAAAGTAATACCTATATGTATTATATCCGTAATCTGGTACCCATAGCACAAGCGTTAAGCTTAGTTTGAGACCAGAGGACGTTGGGTGAAAAATGTCTGTGAATATTTATTATTTATTTACTGTCAGGCTTCTTCCGTGTGGTGACGGACCAAGAATACAAGTGTCACTACCCCATTGTGTCCCACGGTTGTCGTATGAGGCGACTAAGGGAAGTAAGCAATTATCATCCATTGCATGACTGGTGGTAGGGCTGGGTACCAAGTGGGAGTACTCACTTGGTATCGGACTCGAGAGGGTTGGTACCATCATCTCCCGTGTGACCGGCCATGAAGCACATCGTTGCGTTTTAGCTGTAGCAGGAGATAGCCGTTTATTCTTTCATTTCATGTCTGTGAAATGAAATGGTGAGCAGCGGCTTGACAATACTCTCGGTATAGTTGAGTTCATGGGCGACGGTTACCATTTACCATCAAATGGGCCGTGGCTCGTCCGCCACTACATGCAATATGGCTACTACGGCTTCATGGCCGGTCACACAGGAGATGGTGGTACCAACCCGCTATCAAGCGAATTCTATAGAATTGCGCGATAAAACAATTTCTTCAACTTTATTTAAAATAAGTACAATTTTTTTTGTTTAGGCGGGAAAAAATGTACCAAATTGCACATCCCGTCGTTTGGGGCAACGAACAGGGTAGTGTGGGGGCCGCACCCACTAAAGAAACCCGCCGTGTGCCGTCTCTCCGCCTGTGTTAACGGGCCACTGGTACTATACTACTGACCAGTGGTCCATAATATATGACAATATAATATATTTTTTATAACAGGTCCCAAGGACCATGAGCGGGCTGTCTCTCATCATTAGCTGGGCTACCGTTAGCAATCTAAATACAATGGCAGAAGTCAGTTCAGCGCACATCATGGAAAAGCCACTGGATAAATGTTTATTAAGTTTTATTTCATAGACACTTAGCCTTTATTTAAAAAAAATATGCGGGCAGCCTTTTGGGACTGCCGATAGAAGTGAAAACTAAATAACTAGTGAATTGTATCGTCGAGCTTTTAGATTATTATTTCTTATATTTTTGGTTTGTAAAGAAGTGTTAATGACTAATAAATTCACTAGTTACTTAGTTTTCACTTCTATTGGAGTATTCGATGACGATGACGCGAGTTCCATGATTTTCGTTCACCCAAAAAGTGCTCAATGCGCCTAAAGAAGTTTTCACTTCAAAAATTGTAAAACAACAATTTTATTGGCAGTATTTGTTCAATGATATTTGTTTTCTTGGTGCGGAGAAGTGCGGAAGAGAGGAAGTCCCTTATGACTCTTCTTCTTGATGTTAATAATAAGTTTAACGCAGACAAAGGCGTCGGGTAGCCACTACTAGCAATGGATTTAAAAAACCAATACATGTCATACTCACTCCATTGATAGAAACTTTTTTGCGTTACAGTGTATACAGGGATCTTCTTTTCTCCATTCTTCTTCCTCTCTATGGAGTCCCATACAGAAGCGATTATGGTGTTATTGACCAGATCTATCGGAGCCATGGCTAGGTGAATTTTGACATCAACACAAAACGCCCGAAGAATACCCATTCCAATGGCAAAGTATATCTGAAAAAAGAAACAGGTATAATTTATCTATCTTCCTTGTAGCGTGGTCGGTAGTGTAACCGACTTCCATGCATGTTCAATTCCCACTCAGGACAATTATTTGTGTGATGAACACAGATATTTGTACTGCGTCTGGGTGTTTTCTATCCATTATATGTATGTATTTACTAGAAAAAGTAATATATAATTATGTATTATCCGTAATCTGGTACCCATAGCACCGTAAAGCTTAATTTGGGACCAGAGGACGTTGTGTGATATTATTATTCTCTTTTTATAAGAGGTGATCCATTTCGAGGTTCCCTGCTTTTTTAAAGAAAAAAACAGAAAATTCAGATTTAATGGAGAATGTTTATTATCATTTTTTGCAAGAACATTCTTTTGCATTTATTTTTTAAACATTATGTCTATCAAATGTTGGCCGTTGCTACGTCGCAGATGGTCCATCCGTTGAGTCAAATTTTCGATGACTCGTTCGTGCATTTCGACTGGTAACAACAAATTAATGAGGCCCATTTCTGGCTCAATGGGTATGTAAACAAACAAAATTGCCGCATTTGGGACGAAGAGCAACCTGAAGAGATTCAAGAACTGCCACTTCATCCAGAAAAAACAACGGTTTGGTGTGGTTTGTGGCCCGGTGGAATCATTGGTCCATATTTCTTTAAAAATGATGCTGGTGCGAACGTAACCGTCAATGGCGACCGTTATCGTGCCACGATAACCGACTATTTGATGCCTGAAATTGAAGCTCGTGATCTCGGCGACATTTAGTTTCAGCAAGACGGCGCCACTTCCCACACATCGCATCAATCAATGGATTTATTGAGAGACCATTTCGGTGAGCACATAATTTCACGTTTTGGGCCGGTCGATTGGCCACCAAGATCGTGTGATATCACACCGTTAGACTTTTTCCTGTGGGGATATGTAAAGTCTAAAGTTTATGCGGACAAACCCGCTTCGATTCAGGCCTTGGAGGAAAACATCACGCGTGTCATTCGCCAGTTACCAGTCGAAATGCTCGGACGAGTCATCGAAAATTGGACTCAACGGATGGACCATCTGCGACGTAGCAACGGCCAACATTTGATAGACACAATCTTCAAAAAATAAATGCCAAAGGATGTTCTTTCAAATGATAATAAACATTCTCCATTAAATTTGAATTTTCTGTATTTTTTCTTTAAAAAAGTAGGGAACCTCGAAATGGATCACCTCTTATATAAAAATCTATTTATTGCTTTTTATATGCTGTTCGTTGGTCTCGCTAACACTCAAAACTGGCTTGAACGATTTTAATAATAGATTTTTCGTTTTGTTTGATTAGGATTGATCCATCCATCAGCCTTTTAAAGTCCACTGTTGGACATAGGCCTCCCTAAGAATGGAGGATAGTGCTGTAATCGCCACGCTTGGCAGGCAGGTTGGCGATCGCATTGGATGTTGTTAATATTCGAAGGAGTGTTGCTGCCCACTCCCCCGGTATTCCCTCAGTCGGCTCTTACGACTCCCATAGGTGGAGAGGGGTGGGACAATTCTAAAGCCGGCCCCACAAGGCTAGGATTAGGATTGATAATCGCTGATAAAATAATAAAAAAATAAACTGTATTTATCAGATTTTGAAGACTTTCCTATATTAGGATCCAAGGATCTAATTCACCGTCTGTTTTATTGACGATGGTGACGTCACACGATTATTAAAGGACCTTGTAAGGGCGTTTGTGCACTCATTCATATTCAATACGATTCGAAATAGTCAATGTTTAAGCACTGACTCGTTTTCGCGTTTTTATATTCATGAATTTTTCACATTGAATCAGTTTTTAACCCGTGGAAGGATGGAATGTTACAACCAATATCAGTATCGCTATTGCAAAAACCTGGGCACCGCATCTGATAATCTGGATTGCCAGCAATTAATATCGCAGGAACCTTACAAAATTGCTGTATAATTAGTAAAATCTTCGTTATTATCATCATAAAAAATGTTGCTATTCATCTTTAACGGATCAGTGCGCAGGCGGTCATTCGGGAATTTCCGATTCGTTTTTATGAAGTTCATAGAAGATACGATCATATGAACTGAATACGGATGTGTGCACAAACGCCCTAAGAATCCAAATTGAACTTCAGATCTTCTAGAAACAATATTATTAATTGAACTAGAATTACTAAAGAAAGACTGTTTTTAAATACTACTAGCTAGTTTTTTCTTAAATATCTAAAATGTACAGACACAGCTCTGTTACAGCTTTATAATAGTACTAGCCTCTGCCCGTGGCTTCGCCGCAGCCAAAAGCTAGTTTTAGGTTATATTATTATCTCAGATTCCCGATATAGTACTGGGATTATTTGTATACAAGTTTTTAAGTTTAATGTAGAGCTATCAAATAAAAAAGTTGCATCAAAATCCGTTCAGTAGTTCTTGCGTGATGCTGGCGAACAAAAAGGCAACAGACAAAAAAATGTAAAAAAAATGTTTTGTGTTTAGACACGCCTATATACTCGTTTGCCGTGTGGGGCCGGCTTTAGAATTATCCCACCCCTCTCTACCCATGGGAGTCGTAAGAGTCGACTGAGGGAATAGCGGGGAAATGGGCAGCAGCACTACCTCGAGTATTAACAACATCCACTGCGATCGCCAACCCGCCTACCAAGCGTGGCGATTACAGCATTATCCCCCATGACGGGACCGCTCGTTGTGGCGTTCGCTTGGAGAGGCCTATGTTCAGCAGTGGACGTTGAAAGACTGATGGATGGATGAATGGGTGGATATACTCGTAGCCTATTAAAGTCATTTTTTCTCAAATATCTTAAATGTACAGTACACAGCTCTGTTACAGCTTTATAATAGTATATAGATGCATCAGATTTTACTATTTTTGCAACATTATGTCATATATTTTATGTGTCTTAAATACTTACTCCACTAGGACCAGCCAGGGTGCTCATATCTAGCCAGCCCGGTGTTGGTTCATAGTACGAAGGAATCACTGAAATTTAAACATTTTAAGAAACTATACAGCAGTGATAGTGTAGTGCTAAAACCAAGGACTGTAATGACAATGGTATGGAGTTCGATCCCCAGTCCAAGGTCACGTTACACACCTATGGCTATTCCAAAATTTTCAAAAATATGTTTGTATTTAACTGCCTCTGTGGTACAGCGGTAGTGTGAGTGACTGCTGTCTCTGGTTCGAACCCCGGGTCGCTTAATAACACTAGCTTTTTCGTAAAAAGAAAAATTCTCAGTAGACGCCCGGAGTTTGAAAATGTACCCGATAGACGGCAACAGGCTCGCCCCCTATTACGCGAACTTAAACATAGCTTGCGAATCGTGTGTGTGTAATATACCTCTGCCTACCCCTTCGGGGAATACGGTGTGATTTTATGTTTATTTTATGTTTATGTATGTATTTATTTTTTCAAACAGCTATCTAAGGACACTTGGGTTTTCAAGACAGATATAACGATATCGGCCGTGTGGGGCCGGCTTTAGAATTGTCCCACCCCTCTCCACCCATGAGAGTCGTAAGAGCCGACTGAGGGAATACCGGGGGGGAGTAGGCAGCAGCACTTCCTCGAGTAACGTATTAACAACATCCACTGCGATCGCAAACCCGCCTGCCAAGCGTGGCGATTACGGCACTATACCCCCAATTTGGGGAGGCCTATGTCCAGCAGTGGACGTCGATAGGCTGATGGATGGATGGATGGATGATAACGATACACGATACCTTAACTGTCGAAATCCATGAGCGGCGGTTACTATTTACCATCAGGTGGGCAGTGGTTCGTCTGCCACCAAACGCAAAAAAGTGTAAAAGAGAGCTTTACTGCGAGCAGGATTCGAACCTGCGACCCATCTAGTCCGGGGAAGTGCTGTGGACGGCTAAGCTATCGCAGTCACCGACAGTGACACCCAATCTCTGCTTCACAATTGTTTTTAGATGTCTGTACTTCACCACGTCAAGTGCTAAAATACAGAACAAATGATGATCATTATTCCATGGCTGATGACTACATGATGTTCTAATAAGCTTAGGCACTCACCGACAGGAGGCCTAACAACACAGATGGGCAGTTCTCCCGCAGTACTCCGAACTAATTCTTCAGCTACTGCTTTTGTGAATGTGTAAGTATTTGGCCATCCATCAATTAAACTGCAAGGCAAGTACACGTTTATTTTACAGTAGCCTTTGCCCGCGGCTCAGCCGCAGCCTAAAACTAGTTTTTAGGTAATATCTCAGGTTCCCGATATAGTAGCTGGATAAAATGTATACCAGTTTATAAGTCTAATCAAGAGCTAGTAAACAAAAAAAGTTTTGTGAAAATCCGTTCATTAGTTCTCGCGTGAGGCCAGCACAAACAAGCAGGCAAAGATTAGAATAATGTTTTGATGGAGACACCCCTAAATAGCTTCAAATAATTTTATTTTTTTTCTCAAAAATATCTTAAATGTACAGACATGGCTCTGTTATGCTTCAGATGAGAAAAAACATTTATACAATAAATATTATTACAAATATTTAGAGAAATACTAACATATTTAAAGCAATTGCTAAAAAGTAAAGTATTTATAAAAAAAAATAGAAAACCGCCTTCAGGAAACACCCACGAACTAAAAAGCAATAAATGAAACCGACTTTAAACACATCAGTAGGTGTCTAGCTTTTTTTTAAATACTTTATTTTGCACTCTTTAGTGTGTTGTGGTTTTTATAAAATAGATGCGTAGGTTCGGGTGGGTGGTACATGATGAGGAGGCCTTCTTTGGGTGCAAATCTCGGTCTCGTATGAGAAAGCGTCGAACACAGAAAATAACAAAGATAAGCGCAATAGATTCTTTAAATAGAGCACAGCGTCTTGGAGAGTCTTAAGAACATAGCATCACGCCTGTATTCCCCGAAAGGGTAGGCAGAGGTACACACCCACGATTCGCCAGCTATGTTTAAGTCCCACGTAATAGGGGGCGAGCCTATTGACGTCTACCGGGCACAATTCCAAACTCCGGGCAGCTCCTGAGAATTTTTCTTTTTTTTTTACGAAAAATCTCAATAACATTTCCCGATCGAACACGAGACCTCATAATCAGTAGTCGCTTAAGACCGTGAATAAAGTTTTATATTAATATGGGTACGCTAACTAAGCGCACTGACAGCAAGGTTTCAAAATAAACGTAAAAGTGTCATCGATAATTTTTTTTTTTTGATTTTTTAAAAACCGCTGCATCGATTTCGATGAAATTTAAATGGGACCATTTCGAAATAAACCCCTTTCAAACAAAAAAAAGAATTTTGCAAATCCGTCTAAAAATGACGCAGTTATGCCCGAACATACATAACAAATATAAACATCCGAATTGAGAACCTCCTCCAATTCCAAAAATACTCAAACATGTTTGCTTATTGTAGATAAGAACATACAATTCCACTTTTCAAGTTTTTAAATTTTTATACACAAAATCGTATCGACATCGTATCGTCAAATTGTAATTGGTAAAGACATCGACGCGTGATGTCGCAATAATCGCTCCGCCAATCATGGTGATCCCTCAACCAATCACAATGACATGACGCGATGTCGATACGATTTGTGTATTACATTCTAAAACGTCCGATCTTAAAAAACAATTACACTGCCATACAACATTTTATCCCCCGTTTAAAATTAGAATAAATTTATAATTACTAACCCTTTTTTAGCGGATTCTTATGTTATAAAATTAACGTGTATTCCTAACTAGCTTTTGGCTGCGGTGGAGTTTTTAGGTTACATCTTGGGGTCCCGATATAGTAGCGGGATAAAATGTATACCAGTTTTAAGTCTCATCAAGAGCTATCAAATAAAAAGTTAAACCAATAAATAAATATCCATTCAATAGTTTTTGCGTGATGCGCGAACGAACAAACAGACAAAAAATCTAAAAAAATGGGTTGTGTTCAGATACGATAACTGCCTCGGTGGTGTAGCGGTAGTGTATGCGACTGCTAATCATGAGGTCTCGGGTTCGATCCCCGGGTCGGGCAATGATATTGAGCTTTTTCCTAAAAAGAAAAATTCTCAGTAGCAGCCCGGAGTTTGGGAATGTGCCCGGTAGACGTCAATAGGCTCGCCCCCTATTACGTGGGACTTAAACATAGCTGGCGAGTCGTGAGTGTGTAATACACCTCTGCCTACCCCTTCGGGGAATACAGGCGTGATGCTATGTTTTTTTGTTTTTTGTTTTGTGTTCAGATACGTCTATATAGCCTAATACAGTATTTTTTTCTCAAATATCTTAAACGTACAGATGCAGCTGTTGCAGTACAGCTTTATTATAGATGAGTACTAACCCCATGGTGATCCTGTCCAGTCGTTCTTCATCTACATTTTCTGCGAAACTGATCAAGGTATCGGGAGGAATGGGGCATTCGTAGAAATCCTCCAGAATTTCCTTGTTGATGCGGTCTCTTGTAGCGTGGGTGAAGGCTGTCGAAATGTGAACGTATTTTCTGAAAAAAAAAAAATAGAAAGAAACTAGCTGTTTTACCTACCATTTAGTTTTTTATTGCTTATCACGGCATATGACCAATCACCCACCTGATGGTAAATTTGTTGCGGTAGATCTTTGCTTATCCCAGTATGAATTGGCCACCTCGATCGGGGAAATACCACCATCTCACAAAAGATCAGCGTGAAATAACCTTTTTTTTTGTTTAGTCGGGAAAAAATGTACCTAACCACACACTCTGTCGTTCGGGGCAATGAACAGGGTAGTGTGGGGCCTTCACCCACTAAAGAAACCCGCCGTGTGCCGTTTCTCCGTCTGTGTTGGCGGACCACTGGCACTGTGTTGGATTACTTCAGTGATCCGCCGGCGGAACATTAACGGTAGCTACCCCCTTTTTTTTTGGTAAAGTGGAAAAAAATCTTCTTAACCGCATACCCTGTCGTTTGGGGCAACGAACACGGTAGTGTGGAGCCCTCGCCCACTAAAGAAACCCGTCGTGTGCCGTCTCTCGCCTTTATTGGCGGGCCACCGGACCCATATTACATTCCTTCAGTGGTACGGTAGCTACCCCTACCGTTTTGTTTCGTATGGTGTGAGTAAGGCATAGGTTGTGTAGAGGAAGGATAATAAGGGCAGGATAGAAAGGATATTACTAAAGGATAACAAGGAAAACAAGGTTAGTATAGAAAGGATAATATGGAGAGGGTATGCGCCTCCAGCGCTCTCACTCACCATACGAAACACAACGGGAATATTGGCAACACAAAACCCTTACTAATTTGTTTATTTATATATTAGTTACAGCACTTATCCTATAACTACTCCATTGATATTCATGAAATTTGACATACGTATAGTTCAGAACCCAGAAAGGTATATATTTATATGATATAGGACCGGAAAAATTTGCAGTTTCTGTATGATATTAATTTCTGCATAAAGATCATAATCTGTGTAAAAAGTTCGTATGAATGTGTTATCGAAATTAGCAGTCAGGAGCAATTGTCACGATGGCTGAATTGGCAAAGCATCTGGACGGTATCCGGACGGTAGGGTTTGCGTCATTATTAGGTAAAAATCTTAATTGTAAAATTAAGTTTACCTGGTCGGTATAATGTATGAAAATACTTCCGACAGATATCGCAGGCGTCACCCAAAGACGTTAAGTATGAATGTGTTATGGAAATTAGCAGTCAGGAGCAATTGTCACGATGGCTGAATTGGCAAAGCATCTGGACGGTATCCAGGAGATGCAGGTTCAAATCCTGCTCGTGACTGTTATTTTCGATTTCACATTTTTCACTTTGTGTTTAATCATATGTGTGGTGACGGACTAAGAATGCAAGTGTGGGTGGTGACACATTCATTCCCAGTGTTATCGTACAAGACGACTAAGGGAAGTAAGCAATTATCATCCTTTGCATGACTGGTGGTAGGGCTGGGTACCAAGTGGGAGTACTCACTTGCTATCGGGCCCGAGCGGTCTAGTACCACCAAACGTGTGTCACGTGTGACCGACCATGGAGAACATCGGTGTGTTTTGGTTGTCGCAATAGATGGCTGTTTATTATTTCATTTCAATCTGTGAAATGAAATGGTGAGCAGCTTGACAATAGTCTCGGTATAGTTGAGTCCATGATTGACGGTTACCATTTTACCATTTTAGTTGGGCTGTCGCTCGTTTACCACCATTCGCAATAAAAAAAAAAAAAAAAAAAAAAGGTTGTTAAAGTGCCGTTGAATTATATACTCGTATATTAAGTCCACGAGGACATAATCAATTAATACATAGTAAAACTATTAAGTTCAACACAAAATATGGCAGCTGTTATACTCACATGAGATTCTTACATTCTTTGGCGAGTTGGAGAACTTCCCTGGTGCCCCTGACGTTGATCAAGGTAGCTTGACGAATAGACTCATCAAATCTTACAGTTGCGGCAGCGTGGAATATTATATTTACCTGCAAGTTTAAATAACAATTCTATCACGTGGATGCATGGTCTCCGAATGGAATCCAGAGAAAAGACGATAATGATGGAAATGTATGGTGAACTACATTTTTTATTAGCGGTACAGCCTTTCTTACCCCAGCATGAATGGGCTGGCTCGGTTGGGGAAGTGCCACTCATAAAAGATCAGCGTGTGACAACGGTAATTACACCTTTTTTTTATTAGGTCGGGAAAAAATGTTCCTAACCGCTCACTCCGTCGTTTGGGCCAACGAACAGAGTAGTGTAAGGCCTTCACCCACTAAAGAAACCCACCGCGTGCCGTCTCTCCGCCTTTATTGGCGGGCCACCGGAACCAAATTACATTCCTTCAGTGGTAACGGTAATTACACCTACCGTTGTATTTCATACAGTGAGTGAGAGCGCCGGAGGTCCAAACCACCTCCTTATCCTCTTTTTGTTATCCTTTATGGTATCATCCTGAAGATGATGACGCGTGAGAGATGGTTTTGGTGTTGCTAGCGTCTATATGCAACAGTAACCACTTACCATCAGGTACTAATTTACTGTAATGCAATGTATTGTTAGAGCCTTCTCTCATACTGATACTTGATATCAAGCCTAAGCCAAACGTGACATCTATTTATTTATATATATTTATATATATTTTTAGCATTTGACATGCTTAGCACTATACATTAAACACAAAGTGAAAAATGTGAAATCGAAAATAACAGTCAGGAGCAGGATTTGAACCTGCATCTCCTGGATACCGTCCAGATGCTTTACTTTTCACTTTGTGTTTAATGTGACATCTATTTGTTAACTCTTGGAGGGTTAGGCAGAATCTCGTATCTCACATGTCGATATCGTGATCATTGTCAGTGGTTGAGAAACCGACGCGTGATGTCGCAATAATTCGTTGGCCAAACACGGTGATCTCTCAACCAATCACAGTGATCATGATACAATCGACATGTGAGATATGACATTCTGCCTAACCCCCCTGACCTCTTCATTGTTTTGTAATGCATGCGAGCAATAGGTACTCAAATAACATTCTGGTATTAAAAATGTGAAATCGAAAATAACAGTCAGGAGCAGGATTTGAACCTGCATCTCCTGGATACCGTCCAGATGCTTTGCCAATTCAGCCATCCTGACATTTGCTCCTGACTGTTATTTTCGATTTCACATTTTTCACTTTGTGTTTAATGTATAGTGCTAAGCATGTCAAATGCTAAAAATATATATAAAAATATCTAAATATTTATAGGGATTGCGTCATTATTAGGTAAAAATCTTAATTGTAAAATTAAGTTTACCTGGTCGGTATAATGTATGAAAATACTTCCGACAGATGGCGCAGGCGTCACCCAAAGACGTTAAGTATGAATGTGTTATCGAAATTAGCAGTCGGGAGCAAATGTCAGGATGGCTGAATTGGCAAAGCATCTGGACGGTATCCAGGAGATGCAGGTTCAAATCCTGCTTCTGACTGTTATATTCGATTTCACATTTTTCCCTTTGTGTTTAATGTATAGTGCTAAGCATGTCAAATGCTAAAAATATATATAAAAATATCTAAACATTCTGGTAGTTAATACAGATTGTCATAATCCTAAATAAAAATCTAGCTCTTTTCTTATTCTGGAACGCCACTTAAGTAGTTGGATCATGAAGGTCAGATAGGCAGCCGTTTCGTGTATATACTGATGATCAGCTAAAACTGAATTAAAGTCGACCCCATAGCTTGGAAGCAATACTATGAATAGCAGTATTCATAGTATTGCTTCCAAAGACACTGACACCATTCCATTTTGAGAATGCTATATGATTGAATGGACGTACAAGCAAAACGCAGCGCGGTTTTATACAGTTGGTCACAAGGAAGACAGTGGTGCAGACTCCCTCGAGCCCAATAATAAATGAGGGTTGCCACTTCATACTCAACTTTGCTTAGTTCCTTTAGTTTTTTCGTACGAAAACCGCAGGAAATAATAAATAGTGCAACTTGTATTCTTAGTCCCTCACTACACATGAAATATTGATACCATGTGTTTTTGAAGCATCATAAAGGTATTTATATGTACCTCTTCTATGAGAACTTTCCGATTAGTTTCGCTGAGACCGAGCGCCAGATCATCGACATTACCTTCAACCGGAACTATACGGTCGGCAAAGTTTGGCTGTTTCTTCCGAAGAGTATCGTATACCTGAAATACATAATATTTATTTTAATGCGTCCATTTCTCTTTCGCTATACTTTGATAAGAACAAGAGTAATCAAAATAGTCCAAAAATTTGGCTAAAATGGGCAGGCCAGACGGGATATGGGTTAAGATACACATTTGCCCTCCTTAACAAAAAAGGCCACAGCGTTATATGAACTGATTACCTTAGAAAGAAAAGTTATTGAACAACGCAGAGTAAGACAGTCTATTACATACATCTTGGGAAGAACCATTAAACGCAAGCACAGGACTATTCCTTCTAGCGTTCTTTTACCGTTATCCAGCATTGAATGACAAAGAACGTGGTGGATGATGGACACATATTCATACATGAGCCGAACTATCATCAGTATATTATAGCAGCAGCTTAAGCTCACGCAAATATTCAGCTAAATCTGCTCGCGCCTTCATATTATGTGTTGACCTGAACATTAGGGTTCAGTTGTAAATTCACGTCACATCACCTCACGCATAATTCTGTTATTTTGGACTACAATGCCTCACAATTTTTGGGACCTTCCCTTTAAATCTTACGTAACTAAAACGAGGCCTCTCTCCTTTTATATTGAATGAATACGGATCGCCCACCTGATGGTAAATGGTACCTTATAGTTTTGGGAGCTGGGAATGACTCTCTTCCTTAAAACACAAGGCGTAATAATTTTAGTGAGTGAACACTCACTACCCTGTTCATTGTTCTTGACAACGGGGGAAGAACTACACCGCTACTCATCACGCTCTATCACCCTTCTTATCCTGCTGTACCTGCTCATCCTCTTTCCATCATACTTTGTCTTTTCTCAATTTTATGTCCCTATATATGGAATTATGTTAGTTTATTACTTTAAGCTTTTCATTAATATTCTATCAGAGGGTAGTATTTTCCCGGCCAACTTCATAAGCAATTTTGAAAATATTAGAAGCCACAGCTATTTTTGTATTGTATTCAAATTACCAACTTGTTTTCTAATAGTAACTGCTTCATCTATATGCTATAGCTGTAACAGAGCTGTGTCTGTACATTCAAGATATTTGAGAAAAAATGCTGTAATAGGCTATATAGGCGTGTCTAAGCCCAAAACAATTTCTTTAAGAATTTTTGTTTATTTTTTTGTTTATCTGTTTGTCTGTTCGTTTGTTCGTGCATCACGCAAAAACTACTAGACGGATTTTGATACAACTTTTTTTATTTGAAAAGGCTTGATTAGATTTAAAAACAGGTATACATTTTATCCCGCTACTATATCGGGAACCTGAGATATAACCGAAAAACTAGAAAATTATTTAAACTATATTTTTTTAAGAATTGATTTAAAAAAAACTACTAGACGGATTTTAATGATTTATTTTTTATTTGAAAGGCCTTGATTAGACTAAAAACTGATATACATTTTATCGCACTACTATATCGGGAACCTGAGATATACCCGAAAAACTAGGTTCACACACGTTACATTTTAACACGCGAGTCAAGTTAAGTCAAGAGAAATATCGGAGAAAGGCTAACAGTATTCCTTTGAGTATCATTGCATATGCACTGTGATCGCCAACCAGTCTTCAAAGTTTGGCAATTATGGCACAAACCTTCAAGAATACATATATTATATATAGACGGTCATATATATACATATCAGCTTTGACGTCTATCATCTAAGTCCACCCGTGAGCATGAATGCTGTAAAGTATTCGAAACGACGGGATAGTATTAAAATTAAGTAAACGCGATAGATTCCGTAAACGAAGTTTTATTTCAAAATGTGTAACATTCGCGTAATTATCAGAAAGTATTATATGGTATTGTTATTAATTTTACCCAAAAATTATATCTTGAGAGTGGTTTATCGGTTTTTTCACGACGTATACAGATCCCAGAAACCTGTTGTTGCTTTGGTCTAAGGAAACTAAGTCGACACTATACTGAAGATATCTCAGACATCAGTCTGTACGAGATCAGAATGGCTCCCATCCTGCTGAAGAACGGAAAGGCACCGGGAGATGTGAAAAATTAGGCAGGTAGGAAACCGATACTTAAAGCCTTTCATTAGCTGTTAAATTCCATTGTTTTCTGGGGCGACGTTCCAGAATTGTAGACCAAGAGCATGGTGTTCTTCAAAAAAGGTGACGAAGCCCTCTTGAAGAATTAAATTGCTTTTGAGCCACGTCTACAGTTTGTTTTCGAGAGTCACTAAAAATCGTTACTCGATGACTTCCAGCCGAACAAGACGGTTTCCAGAAAGGCTATATACGTTGCACCAGATTATATAAAAGACTGAGGAGTATAGTCTGCCTCTGTATGTAATGTTTGTGGACTATGAGAATATATCCAAATTTGGGCAGTGCTGCAGTCTCTTCAGTGGTGCCAAATTGGTTATCGGTACATCGAAGCGGTTGAAAGGAAACGTCACTATAGCAGGCTTAGGACATGAGTACGAAACTAATTCAACTGTAGAGATGTGTTGGACAGGGCGACGTTATGTAGGTAATTTTGTTGAGTAATAACAAATAGACTTATTTTCACATTTACGTCAATATGGATTACTTGTACATTGTTGTGGTTCTATGCAAAACACTAATTAAATGTTGCGCCAGGCCCTTTGGTTCAAAAAGTCACCTGTGATTTGAATTGAATGAAAGCAATCGTGATTAATTATTTATAAGCATTTTTAGGAATTGAGCTACCAGCGAAAATGTGAAATCAAAAATAATAGTCACGAGCAGTCACTTACTTAATCTGCATTTCCTGGATGGGGATGTTTATCCCCAGATGCCAATTTAGCCACCATGATCTGATCAGGTCTTCGAATTAATATCTCGGGTGACGCTATTGCTACGAAACATTTTCAATGGAAAGAATATCTACCGTCACTAACGTTAATGCCTGCTTTTATATTACTAAACGTTAATGCCTGCTTTTATATTTATGAAGTAATAAATGTACATTAAATTTAAAACTGTTTGACAACGGTTTAATTTATATTCATCAAGTGTGTCTAAAGGGTAAATACCAAGTTTTAATAATAATGAAATGTAAATGGGATTAGCCTGAAGCTGTATTAAATTCAACGAAAAATAATATAATCGTTAATCAAAAGGTATTCCCAGATCTAGGCTCTTTTTCTTCTGAAAGTTAAGTAAAAGCAAAAACTTACGGGGCTAGACAACGTGTGCTGTAGCCTCTGCTGGATAGTCTTATCTCTCTTTGACCTGATCAACATGAACATCTTCTTGATTTTGCAGGCTCTGTGATTAAAGTAACATTGTTAGTACATTAAATACTATCTGTCCATTATCAAATGGACAGGTCAAAATTCTGGAGTCCTTACCTTCCGACTGGTGCAGGTGCTGTCGGGGCACGGTTGCTTCGGCAGATATCTGCACATTGTCGCAAGGAGGGAAGCGACTCCGGGCTGTCACCATTGCGGCTGCGACGAGGACACGGCGCAGCACACGCTCGAGTCGTGCCCGGCTTGGGCCGAGCAGCGTCGTGAACTTGTCGCAGCAATAGGGGGGGACCTCTCGCTGCCGAGCGTCGTCAGAGCGATGCTTGGCAGCGACAGGAATTGGGCCGCGGTCGCTGCCTTCTGCGAGGAGGTCATCTCGCGGAAGGAAGCGGCGGAGAGGGCCAGGGAGGCTGATCCTTCCGCAGACCCAAACCGCCGCCAGCGACTGGGGCGGCGCAGGCGTGAATATTTGCGCCTAATGCCGCCCTAGCTGGGGCTGCGGGTGGATGGACCGGGGAACGTCCGCCACCCGCAAGGCCTCCCGCGAAGGTGCGACGCTCCGTGTACGGATGCGTTGCTCAGATGAGGGTACCCGAAAGGGTAAGCCGCCGGCGGACCACCGAAGGAATGTAACATGGTTCCGGTGGCTCGCCAATGGGGGCGGAGAGACGGTACACGGCGGGTTTCTTTAGTGGGTGAAGGCCCCACACTACCCTGTTCGTTGCCCCGAGCGACGGGGTGTGCGGTTAGGAACATTTTTTCCCGCCTAAAAAAAAAAAAAAAAAAAAGGTCAAAATTCTAGAAAAACTGATTATGATTGAAAGATTATTGAGTAGCGAACATTCGTGGAATGGTCTTCCTGGTAAACCTACGACCAGGTCAAAGTCATAAACATTTATCTAATAATCATTGTAGTTTCTTTTTTGATTGCTTATGGTGATGAACAAGTGACCTGGTGGTAATTGGTGGCCACTATTCAGGGACTCGACAATAGAATACTGCCAAACCACCGCTCACCACTTTATTCCAGGAGTGGGAAATAAAGTATAAACACAATTGCAGTGACAATTACTGAGTCAAATTGTAAATGTAAACTATCTAGGGATCCACTTGAACACACAAGAAATCATCGAAGTCGTTCCAGCGAAGTGCATTAGGAGGAGTTCGTGGCTAGCACTCAGCCTAGCATAACTATATATAATTAGCCTAATAGTAGTGTCCTATTCTGTGTTTTATTCACCTTGGAACATTTAACGTTTGGTGAATAAATTCACCAAACTTTAAATGTTCATCGAGATATTGGATTGGATTTGCGTAAAATTCTTTCATAGTGCTCACTTACAGTATAAAAGTAACCGATTATGTAAATTTTTACGGTCCCACCCAAGAATGCCCTATCAACGCACAGCCCAAAGCTGTGCGTTGATCACAGTGAGTCAGTCAGTTATTCTTATTTGTATATTTTTCTATACCTATATAGAATTTTGTTTCTTCGCTAATAAATAAGTAACAGTTTTCACTTAGGTAAAGCACATTGGCCTTTAACAACGCCACCTTCAACGATTGACGACATTTTGCGGTATGGACACAACGGCATTGTCGTACGACCAACTTTAAAGTTTTGTTGTGCGGCAAAGCAAACGACCGATTTTGTCGTCGAACAACTTTGGCAATTAGGACATAGGGTGAGTCGCATTACGTCGCGTCGCGTACCGTCGTTCACCTAGGACAAACCATACCTGAAGAGCTTTTCTATAAGTTGTTTCCCGATAAAGCCGCAACCTCCTGTTATGAACACAGTGGTGTCGCAGTATAGTTGCTGAACAGCGGAGTCTCCTCGGTCAATGACATCATTCATTGGCTTCTGAAGGTCCAAAGCCTTCAACTCTACAGCCAACGCTGGGTCTATGTCTGGCAAACAACAATGTAAGTTTATTAATTAACACAATTCACTGGGATGGTATTCCAGATGATGTAAGTTCAAATCCTGCTAGTAACCTTTATTTTCAATTTCACATTTTCGCACTCTGTAATCTTTTTAAGTGAAAACTTCTACAGCCCCCTTAGAATAAAAAATGAAACGTTTGACGAACCTTTGTTTTGCTTCATTGTGATTGGTTGCCTGAATCACGCGTCGAAATCTCGACTTATCACGAATCACGCGTCGGACTGTTGATCAATCACAATGAGTCGAAACGAAAGTTCGTCTAACGTTTCGTTTTTCATTCTAAAGGTTAGCACACATATCAACTCGGAACGGGATCGTCACCGTATCGCCTTTCGCCTCGCCGTCAAACAGGCGTCAATCTAACGTATGCACGTAACCAAAGTGGATCAGCTTCGTCTCGGCTACGGCTAGGCGACGCCGCGCTTACGGATCGCCGACCGCTCGTTGATATGTGAATTGTAGCGCACGGTTATGTCCCGGTTCACAATTTTTCAAGTTATTGTTGTATTTAGAGTCATTTAAATCATATAAGTATGGATATTTTCTGAATTCTTCAATAAGTTCCTCCCTTTTCATTGTTATTTTTTGTTTGAAACCTAATCTACAAATTCAATGAAACACGAGCGCAACACAGCGTTATGTTGCCTTGTGAATGACATGACAGTACGTGGTGTGGCACTAGGAAGGGATGTTTGCTGCAGGCAGGCTAGGCTACTAGGATGAAGAGACGCAAGCGCGGCAGTGGAGAGGCGTAAGCGCGTGACTGGCGAGGCGTAAGTGCGTGAACGGTGAGCCGTAAGTGCGAAGACCGCTGGTTGACCACGCGCCGTACGGCGGTTCGTGAGCTTGTCCCGAGGCCAGTCGCTTACGTTACGATTCCGATTAGTGTGCTTTGCAGTAGGGAGTTTCATACAAATAATACTGAACGCCTCGAGTTGATACGGTGCCGATCCCTTTCCGAGTTGATATGTGTGCTATGACCTTAAGGGGGCAGGAAAGTTTGGATAGGGAGTAAATTCATGATAATCGTCATCGACATGGTCACGTGACGTGTTAACGATAACACTATATCTTTTCCTATTAGTACATTCAGTCAAGAAAGTATTGGGAATGGATGATTTGTTTATGATTCCAAATTTAAATTTTTGTTTTTTTTTTGTTGTTGTTAGATTGGCACAACTGTTATCCATTTTGGCGCGGAGTTTTGAGTTGCATGCAATGCTGTTATTTATATTAAATACAGTGCTGTTTTTAGTTACTTATATCATATCTAGTGTGTATTGCGAATTTCATAATGGACAAAAACATCGAACAAATAGTTTGTCTTAAATTTTGCATCGCCAATGGAATTTTGTGTTCGGAGTAATTGAAAATGTTACAGAAGGCTTACGGTGAATCGACTTTATCAAAAACGCGTGCTAATGAGTAGTACAAAGCGTTTAAAAGCGGTCGAGATATGCTGAAAGATTTGCCTCGCTCTGGTAGGCCATCAATGTCTGCAACTGAAGTTAACATTGCAAAAGTGAAGGAAATAGTGACTGAAAATCCTCATTCAATTTTGAGAGAGATAGCCGCCGAACTTTCTGTGTCTCACGAGTCGATCCTTACCATTTTAAATAATCACTTGGGTATGAAACATGTTTCCGCTCAGCTAGTCCCAAAAGACCTGAATTTTCTCCAAGAACTCAATTGCATGAGAGTCACTGAGGACATGCTAGAACGAGTCAATTCCGACCCAACATTCATAAAACGCATTGTTACTGGTGACGAGACATGGGTTTACGAGCTTGACATGCAAACTGGTCAACAAGCTTCGAAGTGACGACTTCCAACTGAACCGAAACCGAAAAACCACGCCAAAGTCGATCAAAAGTCAAAGTCATGTTGACTGTTTTCTTTGACTATCGCGGTGTTGTGCACTCGGAATTCTTGCCAGAAGATCAAACGGTAAATAAAGACGTTTTCAATCGGTAGAAGACATAAAGGAGAATTCGCAGCGAGAACTGAACTCAATTCTGGAAGCAGCGTTTAAAAAATGTTTTGATGATTGGATTATTCGTTGGCGTAACTTTATCGTTTCTGAAGGAGCATACTTTGAAGGTGATAAAATAAATTTGGATGAATAACAAAAATTTTGTGTATTATTGATCTTTTCCCGGTACTTTCTTGACAGAACAGTAACAGAACAGTATTACCTATATACCGTACTATTAAAAAAATGATATAGTACGGTAGCTCAGTGGATTAGAGCACTTCCCCGGATAGGAAGGGACGCAGGTTCGTTTCCCGCTCGTAATAAAATATTTACTCTTTTTCCTTATTCACAAATTATAATAAATATTTTTTATTAAGGTTTTTATGTTAAGTACATCAATTGATTTTTAGTAAACAAAATCAATAATTAGTAAAAAAACCGGTGAAAAAAAAACCTTGAAAAATGTATGTGTAATAAAAAAGTTGTGAATCAAAATCATTAAAACTTTAAATTCATTTGTATATATTACATCTTTGTGAAGTTGGAGTGAGTTGTTAGTTTCATTAAAAATAGACAAATATTAAAACGGAACTTTAGTGGAATTATAACCCAAAGATTTTTGAGAGACGAAACATTCTGACATTTACGCGAATGTTACACATTTTGAAATAAAATTACGTTTACGGAATCTATCGCGTTTACTTGTTTTTCTACTATCTCGACGTTGTTGATGAACAACAATCGGCTTTGGACGTCTACCAACTAAGTCCACCCGTGATCATGAATGTGTAAAGTATTCGAAACGTCGGGATAGTAGAAAATCAAGTAAACGCGATAGATTCCGAAAACGTAGTTTTATTTCAAAAAGCCGAAACATTTTTAATTTCATATTTTAGAGACTTTTCTGTAAGGCATAGAAGTCCCTAGAACTGGCATTGCAAATAACACTAAGTCAAAAAACTTGAACTTTTGTATTACACATTTTTTTACTAAAATACTGTTTAAATATAGTAGAACAAAATAAAAAAAATAATTGTATAAGGTACCTGTCATGGCGGCGACTAGAATTGTAGTAGTGTAAACTCGAGTACACTTCACACACGATTTATACCAATCATATAAATAATTAAAACTAGGGTTATTGACTTTTATATTAGTAAATACTTTATAATGCTAATGCGTATAGGTACGAAGTACACTTAATCCTTTTAAATAGTTACTATTTTTTCAGCAGCGATAGTCTATTAGTAAAACTAACGAGAAAACACACGACCACTGAAGTAATGCAACATAGTACCAGTGACCCGCCAACACAGGCGGAGAGATGGCACTCGGCGAGTTCCTTTAGTGGGTGAGCACCTCACACTACTCTGTTCTTTGCCCCGAATGACCGGGCGTGCGGTTAGGCAAATTATTTCCCGCCTTAACAAAAAAAAAAGAATAAACACAGGTGTTTTGAGTCCGACACCTAATCCGAAGTCAAATCCTAGAAAGGCATACTTTCATCTCAGACTTTTCAAAATTGCGTCACACATTTTAAAATAAATGCTAAGAAGAGATAGGCTGTCACCATTGACTGCGATAGCTTAGCGGTCTAGAGCACTTACCCGGGTTGGAAAGGACGTAGGTCCCAAATCTCTCTTTTGCACGCCTCATAAGCGAAGCGTTGAGGTGGATACTACTTTCGCTTCACGCAAAACAACTGATTTTTCAAACTTAAAATGTCTCTCATTATCATATTATATTGCATTTGTAAAATAATATATATACACACATATCAAGAAAAAACACTATTTTTAACACATGATATTTTGATGGCATTTTTGTTATTTAAACTAGTTAAAAAACTGTTTAAAAGTTCTGTCTTGGACGTCCGTGTGTTGTAGGTATGTACGGATAATGTATGTTAACACGATAACGACCGAAATACTTTACTAATCGAGTATTTTTTTTTCTTTTACGATTCAGTATAATTACAAATAGAGCCCTATGTATATGCCCTTTTCACGGTCTGATTCGATGTGGTTTAATTGTTATTAAATAAACAAAAAAAATTTGAATATATACGGTCGATTCGATAGTACAGTGGTACACTAAAACCAGCGCTATCTACCTACCTAATTTAGTGAGAACTACTTCTATAGAACCAATATATGTAGTAGTTCTTAAAATAGCGCCATCTATATAAGTCATGAGAACCACATTAGTACTTTTTGAAATTAGTGCTATCTATGTGATTTATTGAAAACTACTTAGTAAGACCAATACATTATTAGTTACTTATCAAATAATCAAAGTTATTGTGGAAAATGAAGATTATGAAGCGTGCACTTTTGATTTTCCAAATATTTCCACTTTCACAAATATTTTATCCTTTAAGTAGCTGAGAACGTAAATTACTAAATTCAAATCAACACAGTGTGAAATCGAAAATATCAGTCACAAGCAGGATTTCAACCTGCATCTCCTGGATACCGTCCAGATGCTTTGCCAATTCAACCATCGTGACAATTGCTCATGAGTGCTAATTTAAAAACTTTGGAAAATCCAAAACTTCAGGCCTCATAATCTTCATTTTTCACAATAAAATTCATTATTTGATAAGTAACTAATAATGTATTAGTTTTACTAAGTAGTTTTCAATAAATCACATAGATAGTGCTAATTTCAAAAGTACTAATGTGGGTTTCATGTCTTATACGCCATCTAGCGCTAATTTTAAGAAGTACTTCTATATTGATCTACCTCTGTCATTTTGCAAGGCGCCATCTGGCAATTAATAAGAACAACAATCCATGAGTTTACATATATACCTGCATAGGTGCATATAATATATATAAACATGTAGAATTGAATAATTTATTAAACTGTAAACAAAAACAATTTAAGAAAACAAAATGACATCGCTAGTTTTCTTACAAAAAAAAGCAATATTGTGATTCTATATATACAACAGCAACTGAATACTTCTAAAATTGCCAATTGCGACATCTAGGGCTGCATTTGTCAATATCTCTTTTACTTTAAAACATCGACATCTATCAATAGAAAATTGCAACTTTGGACAATATTACTTGACTTAAACTTAACTTTAAAAATCAATGAGTTCAACAAGAAATCTCTAAACCATTTATCTTCCTAACTTAGTTTGCCTTATAATTTTATACTTTGTCCTAAGTGAAAACACCGTGACGCCAAGGCCACGCAAAAAAAATTGTGGAATGTAAAATATGTTTTTTTCGTGTTTTTATAACGTTGGTGTGTTATTATTTACGTGTTTAGTGTTTTTAATTATTGTTATGGATAAAATAGTTATTATACTTGACAAATATCATCAGTTCGTCAAGCAAAGGTAAAAACTTTCTTTTAACAAAAAACAATGTACCAGCCGGGCGAACGGCGTTCTGTTCTGTTGACGATAGTAAAACCACCGGTGGCTATGCGTACGTAAAAAGGTAGGTAGTTCTCATGAAAGGCGCTGGTTTTAGTGTCGCGTCGAGCGTAAATGCCGTAAATATTCAGTATTTTTTTGTTTATTTAATAACAATTAAACCACATCGAATCAGAACGTGAAAAGTAAAAGGGCTCTATTCCTAGTCATAATAAACCGTAAACGAAAAAAAAAGACTCGATTAATTATGTAATTTGGTCGTTATCGTGTTAACATACATTACCTACAACGGCTACAACTCACGGACGTCCAAGCCAGATTTCGCTTATGAGGCGTGCAATAATACATTCATACTTAACGTCTTGGGTGACGCCTGCGCCATCTGTCGGAAGTATATTCATATATTATACCGACCAGGTAAACTTAATTTTACAATTAAGGTATTTACCTAGACGATGACGCAGCCCTATAAATATTTAGCAATATTGACAATTGCTCATGACTGCTAATTTTGATTGAATTGGCAAAGCATCCAGACGGTATCCAGGAGATGCATGTTCAAATCCTGCTCGTGACTGTTATTTTCGATTTCACATTTTCACACTTTGTGTTGATTTATATGGCTAAGTATGTCAAAAATATATACAAAATATTTAAATACTAAATTCAAATAAAAAATAATATTTTTTTTTCTATTATACCAGAGTGGTGAATAGGCGTAGTTACAGTATGATACCTTATAGTAAACAGTCACTGTAGCCTATAGTCGTTAGCAACATCAGAGGCATCACTCGTGTAAGACCAGCTCCAAGGAAAGGTAAAAGAGATGGAGAGGAAATATAATGAGGAGATGATGAGCAGAAGATGATGAGCAGGAGATGATGAGGCGGGGGTTTAGATCTCCGGCGCTATCACTCACCATACGAAACACCGCAGAAGTGTTTTGTCCGTGTGGTGACGCACTAAGAATACAAGTGTCACCACCCCATCCTTTCTCACGGGTGTCGTATAAATGGCAACTAAGGGAACTAAGCAGTTATCACCCTTTTTTTGATCTATATTTTTTAGCATTTGACATGCTCCGCTACTTTTCAAGCACAAATTATTTGTGAATAAGGAAAAAGAGATTTTTAGTACGAGCGGGAATAGAACCCGCGTCTTTTCCTATCCGGGGAAGTGCTTTAAGCCACTGAGCTATCATACCAATCTTTCGATCATCCTAATCTCCTCATCACATTTGTCTTTACGACCAACGCCATCTATCGGAATGCATTTCGTGGGTTAAGAACAAGAATAGCATAAGGTCAAAAATTCAATGTGCCAAAAAACTGGGACGTTATAGTGTGTAGATTGCTTAGTACAAAAATAACATATCAAATAAAAATTATTTTTGTTTACTGCCAAAATGAAGTGTTGCTACTTACAATAATCTTGACATTATTTTGTCAAAAAAGTTACGAGCACAACGATCGAAACTCGATTTACAGAGCGAATAGGACACCGAAGATGCCTTGAATGAGCTTGAATGTAATCGCTCAAATAACGTATCTTGTCATACGCTTTTAACGCAGAAATATTGATTATGTAGCCTATGATTATTAAGGCCATTTTAACGGAAGTTCCGTTGCATTGCACACATTATTAAATTTATGTAACAGCCATAATGACGTATGTCAACCACTTTTTGAAAAATAAAATTCATTAAATTAATAACGTTTTTTGATTGCCCAAAAAGTTACACTATTCTGTAGCCGATAAATAAAGCTTTATTATTAGTAAAAATCAGATATTTAACTACTATAGATTTTGTCATAAAAGAGTTATAAGATAACGGCAGGTAAATTTGAGTTGTTTTTCGGCTCTCCAGTGAAGTTGTCATTTTGCCCTTACGCTTCTCTAGTTCTTAACACGCGTTTTACATGTATTAATCCAGTATAGTAAGTTTAATTTTGCAATTATTGTATATATTGTTATCACCCATTGCATTACTGGTGGTACTCACGTGCTACCTATCCAGCCCGAACGGGTCGATATTACCGTCTCCTGTGTGACCGGTCATGAAGCCCGTCAGTATGTTTTGGCTGTAGCAGAAGATAGCCGTTTATTCCATTCTATATCTGAGAAATGAAATGGTAAGCAGCCACTTGATAATACTCTGGGTATAGTTGAGTCCATGAGCGACGGTTACCACTTATCCTAGCAATACAAAAAAGCATAGGAGTACTTACGGCCGAGCGAGCACATTCATGTTGGGACTATATGCGAATCATATAGTCGAGAGTACGAGAGTACTAGGAAAGCGATATTGAGCTGTTACTCCCCTCATCATAGCGTTCGGCGTGTTGACTCAACAACTACTGCATTATGAATATCGTTCAACGTATCAGCTAAAGTCGACGGGGCATACCACGAATGATCTTTGTGTGGTCCGAATTTACAAATTCAAATTCAATTTCAAAAATAGGTATCTTTATTTTGTAGACCTACTAGGTGACCCGGCAAACATTGTTTTGAATACCCGGGGGATTAGGCAGCAGCACTCCTTCGAGTATTAACAACATCCACTGCGATTGCCAACCCGCCTGCCAAGCGTGGCGATTACGGCATTATCCCCCATTCTTGGGGAGGCCTATGTCCAGCAGTGGACGTTAAAAGGCTGATGGATGGATGGATGCATAGAGGATTTTATAGGGCATTTCTAGCGTAGAAAAAAAACTATCATAAAAAAAATGAAAATAAAATATTTGATCCAAAAATAAAAAATAAATTGTGGTGGCCCACCCTTATTACTTAAGGGTATGAAAAATAGTTCACATCCTATTCTCAGACCTACTGAATATACACACAAAATTTCATTAGAATCGGTCAAGCCGTTTAATAAATATAAATAAATATTCGCGGACATTTTCACACAACGTCCGCTGGTCCCAAGGAGTCCAGAGGACGTTGTGTGAAAATGTCCGTGAATATTTATTAATTTATTTTTATTTATTTATAATAGATAGAAAACATCCAGACACAGTACAAATATATGTTTTCATTACACAAATAATTGTTCTGAGTGGGAATCGAACCCACGACCTCGTACACAGAAGTTGGTTACACTACCGAATACGCCACGAGGCCCGTCGTCCTTTTGGAGGAGAATGGCGACAAACACTGTGACACGAGAATTATAAATATTAGACCCCTTAAAATCGTCAATAATACACTAATAATTAACACGAGCGCCTGTGGAGAGTGCATCTGCAATAACAAAGTAGTGATTGCAATCGCCACAAGCGGCCGAATTCCATAGTAAAGCCTTTCGTGAGAAGAACCCGGCAAGAAACTCATGGGACACTTTTTTAAATTGTCAATTTATTACAGTTGAATATAATTATTATAACTAAAATTACACTATAACACATCAAACAATTTTGAAAATAAATGAATGAGGCAGCTCAATCCCATTTTGTTTTATCCTCAAGGTAATCCGAAATAACGTAATAAACTTTATTACAAAGTCTACTACAGCAACATCTCATGTCATTAATATTGAAAGCAGTATAGGTAGACAGACATTGAAAAAATATCAACAGGTTATGCTAGACTTAAACATCAAAACTATCGTAAAATACTATGGAGATGTTATCTGGATTAAACAGTTACGCGAATATCAGGACAGTTACTTACGGCATGAAAGTAGCTCCCTTTTTGGATAAGATAGCGTTGAAACAGTTGGCAGCTGATGAAGGATACAACTACAAGTACAGCAGAACAACTCAAGCACTGCTACATATGAAATGAAAGAATAAACGGCTATCTTCTGCTAAGCCAAAACACACTGACGTGCTTCATGACCGGTCACACAGAAGACAGTGGTACCGACCCGTTCGAGCCCGATAGCAAGTGAGTACCCAGCTCTACCACCAGTAATGCAATGGGTGATAATTTCTTACTACCTTTAGTCACCTGGTACGACACCCGCGGGAAAGGATGGGATTATAATAGCCGTCGCAAGCTCTAAAGCTGTAAATTCTTATTTTATTTTTTCGAAAATTTGGCTGCCATGACATATCTGTTTTAGTAGGTTTTTAATAATAATTAATATATTAGAACTAGCCAAGTATGACCTTAGGATTCAATATATTATCCTAAGTTATAAGAGAAGAAATGATATTAAACACAAAGTGAAAAATGTGAAATCGAAAATAACAGTCAGGAGCAGGATTTGAACCTGCATCTTCTGGATACCGTCCAGATGCTTTACCAATTCAGCCATCCTGACAATTGCTCCTGACTGCTAATTTCGATAACACATCATACTTAACGTCTTTGGGTGACGCCTGCGCCATCTGTCGGAAGTATTTTCATACATTATACAGACCAGGTAAACTTAATTTTACAATTAAGTAAGTTAATTTTGAAGAATTGGATTTGTAAAGCATCTGGACGGTATCCAGAAGATGCAGGTTCAAATCCTACTCCTGACTGTTATTTTCGATTTCACATTTTTCACTTTGTGTTTAATGTATAGTGCTAAGCATGTCAAATGCTAAAAATATATATAAAAATATCTAAATAAGAAATGATATTTTAAGTTATTATAAAATATTTTGTGTTGTTATAAATAAATTTCAGAACTGACCATTAAACTTGGCACCCATTTAGATCTCACTTCTTTTGTCGTTGAAGTCAACAACCAAAGCATATATCATAGTATTTAACTTGGCTCTCATTTTACATTTATGTTTTTGATAGATTCATTTAACACCACATCATATTACATTACATCTATATCATAATCCAAGAATATCCAAGAAAAAATCATAAGTGTGTACCTATTGTCAGTGTTCAAGCGCCTGCGCAATTAGTAGAAGCAACAGTATATCGAACATAAAACTCAGTTATTGTCAAGGTTCAATCATATTTTTTTGTCATTGTTCTGTTTTCCGTGTGGGGCCGGCTTTAGAATTGTCCCTCACCTCTCCACCCATGGGAGTCGTAAGAGCTGACTGAGGGAATACCGGGGAAGTGGGCAGCAGCACTCCCTCGAGTATTAACAACATCCATCCATCAACATCGCCAACCAGCCAGCCAAGCGTGGCGATTACGGCACTATCCCCCATATGAGCGAAACATGTTGTGGCGTTCTCTTGGGGAAGCCTATGTCCAGCAGTGGACTTCGAAAGGCTGATGGATGAATGGACGGATGGTTCTGTTTTTTATTATTTATATTGCGCTGCGTTATTACACACCAGTTGTTTTCTAAATCTCTTGATTTTTTATTTTAAATATCACCTTTACGTACCAACAAATGGTCCTGGATACGAACCGGATATTAAACCAAAGAGGATTCAGTTATCTATATCTATACAAATAAATAAAATTGAAGTGTCTGTTTGTACAGTCTAAATAACAACTTTTTACTTAATGCATAAGAGGGTATATACGTTACCTATAACAAATTTACCAATTTTTTAAGTTTTTGGTCTGTCTGTCTGTCCGTCTGTTTGTCCCGGCTAATCTCCGGAACGGCTGGACCGATTTGGATGGGATTTTCACTAGCAGATAGCTGTAGTTACAGCGCATAACTTAGGATACTTTTATTTTGGAAAAACAATTAGGGTTCCGTGAAAAACAAATATGAAATCGTGAATGAATAAAATCTCCGGAATGGCTGGACCGATTTGGACGAGACTTTCACTAGCAGATAGCTGTTGTTATAAGGAGTAACTTAGGTTACTTTAACCAATTCCCTGTCCGTTTGCAGACACAATAGAAATTTAATTGTTAAGTATCATATATGATTCATGGGACAGGGAACCTGTTAATTTTGGAAAATAATTAGGGTTCCGTGCAAAAAAATAAAACCCATGAAATTTGAAAGATGCAAATAGATAACTATATACATCGAATATAAGTACATCCAATATATACATGATAACATAACTGCATAGCATAAATGTTATAGTTAGACGTATGGTATCCAGGACTTTTTTGTAGATATTGACGTCTTCTATAAAACTGTAGTACATCCTTTCGTTCTATTGTCAGTAATTTAGGGAGCGTTCGCGAAATAAGGATTTTTTTGGGTATTGTTTTCACACGTTGGATTACATTATCGAGGTTTTCATACAGATCTCTAACTTCTTTGAAAATATTTTATCGCCTATGTTCATAAGGGATAACAACGAATTATATTGGTGAAAGAATTTTTCAAATCAGTCTAGTAGTTTCAGAGGCTATTCAATTCAAACAAACAATCAAATCTTTCCATTTTAGAATATTAGTATAGATTGCGACATAGCTGTTATACATAGATAGACGAATAGTATTCAGGACTTTTTTGTAGATATTGATGTCCTCTATAAAACTGTAGAACATCATTGCTCGATTGCTAATAATTTAGGTAGCGTATGTGATATAGGGTTTTTTTTGGTATTTTTTCACACGTTGTATTACATTATCTAAGTTTTCATACGGTTCCCTAACTTTTTGAAAACATTCCATAGTCTATTTATGTTCATCAGAGATAATGTAGAACTCTAATGGTGAAAGAGTTTTTCAAATCGTTTTAGTAGTTTCGGAGCCTATTCAATGTAAAAAAACAGTCAAATTTTTCTATAATATTAGTATAACCTACGTGGCATGTAAGCAATAAATGACATATTTTTTTCAGACACAAACATTATAATATATTATTATGTTAGTTATTACCGATACACCTACAAATCCTACATACTTACTAATAGTTACGAGTAAAGACTGCCTCGCGCTGCGATTAATGCGTGCGTTAATTGAAGAGCTAAAAATAATCATAGAAAACTCACCCTACATTTCATCGTCTTCGGGGAGGAATTTCGAGAAACTCATTCGTAGTTCATTCCATCTAGGAATGAGTTACACACTAAGCAAAGAACACACCTTTTTTTTGTTAGGCGGGAAAAAATGTATCTAATCGCTAACCCCGTCGTTCGGGGCAACGGACAGGGTAGTGTGGGGCCTTCGCCCACTAAATAAACACGCCGTGTGCCGTCTCTCCGCTCGAACTGTATTACATTCAGTGGTAAGCTAAGAACACACCTGCCTGCTGGGTTTAGGTTGTGCGATGATATATCATTCGAGTAAGGTACATTTTAATTTTACCTATAAGTACTAAACAATAATTAATTTGGATTTGTACCTACAAGTACACCTGTACCTATCTGTAATAATAATAATAATAATACTCTGGCAACACTGAAACGGAGAGTTGTGTTCGCAAACAGACTGTCGAAAAATATTATTTTAGTATATTTATACAGTTTTGATAAGTTCCCAATATTCCAAATACTATAACACCATAAATACAATATAAAATGCAAATAGAACTTCGTGAATATTCAATAAACTAGTTATAATATACGCAACATGACGTTTGACATCCACGTCAAAATGAAAAATATATAAATATGATAATGCAGCTCCCGTATAATTATGATAACAAGATCCAGAGCAAAAACAGCACGCCTACTACCTCCGGACTCGTCGCACAGCTCCGCGTCGCAGCCACCGGTGACCGCATCAGCGGAACCGGTCACACCGCACGCATTGAGCTCGAGCTCCAGCGACGAGTACTTCTCACCGCCGACGTCACCGCCACCTGTATACCGGCGTGAGAAAGCCCGGCCACAGGATAGTTTAGGACCTCGAGGCCCACAGGCCTCAGACAAGGTCCCCACTGCCAGTGGTAATGTGCGGCGCATGAAATGGACTAGACCAATTAATGAAAATATCATGCATATTTCGGGGCTACAGGGGGAGGCACTAATCTCACCGCGTACCGTAATCGCATGCTGCTTCTGTTTCAGGGCCTTGAACCGGCTATCAACGTCTCGGCTCAACGACTATCGGACCAAGTACGGGCCATTCAACGATGTCATATATGTTGGAAGACACCGTGCTTGACCGGTTACGCTCGGAGTTTTTACAGACTAGTCATGTTACCCCTACTCTTTTGCAAACACCGGCTATAACATGCACTCACGAACCAGTTATACAAAGGGCATGTGTGGATGGGGGTGATGAGACTTATTCAGTGGACGCCCAGTACTGCGAGGAGGTAAGAGCCGCTTTGGAATATGCGATTCATGGGTATAGATTCGAACCATTAGAATTTAGGCCGCATCTGTCTCGATTACCCATGCATAGAAGGAACATGTTACTGGTTAGGACCCTTGACTCGCTTTTGTCTAATTCCTTAGACACTAGCGACAGTCTTGCCGATACACACTCCATCTTGTACTGTTGTAATGGACAAAATCTTTATAGAACAACAAGACGTAGTCAGTGCAGTCCGTTCTTTGGCAAATTTGAAATCTCCAGGACCGGTCGGACTGCACAACTTTTGGCTGAAATGGCTACGCAGTTCTCATGCTCGTTTGGCATCTCAGTTTCAATCGTCTGTGGAATCCGGGTCGCTGCCGGATTTTATGACGACTGGCATCACTCATTTGCTCCATAAATCACACAGTACCACTGAACCAGGTAATTATAGACCTATCACGTGTTTACCGTCACTCTATAAGCTTCTTACATCCATTCTGAGAACCAAAATTACTAAACATATTGATACTTATTCGATCATGTCCAACTCTCAGAATGGATGTAGGAATGGGGGTCGTGGTACTAAGGAGCTCCTCCTTATTGATGCGGCCATTAGCCAACAGGCTCGCCGTAGGAAAAAGGAACTGATGACATGCTGGATAGACTATAAAAAAGCTTTTGACTCTGTGCCACATACGTGGCTCTTGAGGGTGCTAGAGTTATATAAAGTTAACGAAACTTTATGCACCTTCCTGAAGTCTTGTATGGGGCATTGGAGGACAGCTCTTTGCTATCCAGTATGTCGGCGGACCCCGGATTGTCATGGTGAGCTTGTAAGGATTGAGCGGGGTATATTTCAGGGTGACAGTCTGAGTCCTTTATGGTTCTGTTTAGCCATGAACCCTCTTAGTACCTTATTAGAGGGTTCAGGACTAGGCTATAAGTTGCGGGGTGATGGTTGCAAAATATCCCACCTGTATTATATGGATGATCTCAAATTGTTTGCCTCTACCAGATTGCAACTAATGGAGTTACTAAAGCTAACTGTATTCTTTAGTAATTCCATTGGAATGGAATTTGGTATGGATAAATGTGCTATCATGCATGTAAAACGAGGATGGGTAGTGCAATCCGAGGGAGTTCAACTCTCGGATTGTACTCATTTGCGATCACTCCTCGTAACTGACACATATAAATACTTGGGTATGTCGCAAGCTCTGGGCATTAATGAGGTAGACATGAAGCAATCGTTGAGGGAGCGTTTCTTTGGCCGCCTAAAAAAAGTACTGAATAATCTTCTATCAGGTGGCAAAAAGGTACGCGCCTACAACGGTTGCCACTTCTAATGTACTCTTTCGGCATACTTAAGTGGACTCAGACGGAATTTGACGCTCTGGATAGAAGAGTCCGCAGTTTATTGACCGCATATCGTATGCATCATCCTCGCTCATCGGTAATGAGGCTGTACATCCCACGAAAGTGTGGAGGTCAAGGTTTCTTAAATGCCAAGACCTTGCACAATCGTGAGGTGTACAATCTTAGGGAATATTTCCTTCATACTGATAAGGATATGCATCGTGATGTGGTCGTTGTAGATTCCGGACTCACTCCACTCTCCTTGGCTAAGGAGAACTGGCGCAGACCAGTAGTGCTGAGTACTGATGAACGCAGGGCCGTATGGCAGAGCAAGGAGCTCCACGGAAGATTCTACCGGGCCCTACATGGGCCTGATGTAGACTTCTTAGCTTCCGTGTCCTGGCTACGTTTTGGTAACCTCTTTGGGGAAACCGAAGGTTTTGTCTGTGCAATTGCTGACGAAGTTATCATGACGAACAACTACCGGAGACATATCCTTGGGGACGGTACTGCCGATATCTGCCGTGCCTGCCACCGTCCAGGTGAGTCCCTTAGGCATATTGTCTCGGGTTGTTCTCGTCTTGCTAACGCCGAGTACTTGCACAAACATAACCAAGTAGCCAGGATCATCCACCAACAACTTGCTCTGAAATACGGGCTTGTGGACGTCGAGGTACCTTACTACAGGTATACAGCTGAGCCAGTTCTCGAAAACGGTCGTATCACGCTGTATTGGGATCGATCAATCATCACATACAGGACTGTTGTGGTCATCAAACCTGATATTGTGGTGATTGATTGATCTGAGCGCCGAGCAATGATTGTTGATATCACCATTCCGCATAACGAGAATCTCGTGAAGGCCGAAAAAGATAAACAGATGAAGTATCTGGACTTGGCGCACGAGATTGTTGACATGTGGAATGTGGATTCGGCTATCATTGTACCGATAGTTGTTACAGTTAACGGACTAATCAACTAACGGCTATCACCGAGAGCCTCGATCAACATCTCAAGAGGCTCGCGTTAGGTGGCTCGGTTAAGGGTCTGATACAGAAGGCGGTACTTCTGGACACGGCACGCATCGTGAGGAAGTTCCTGTCTCCGGAACCCTAACCACTGGCAGTTTGGTCCTTGTACTCGCTGCCGGTGGGTTTAGGCACTTATTATATTTTTAAATATTTTGTTATTTTTTATAATATATTTATATTTGAAAATGTATTAAGTGGAAAAATAATTGTAAATAAAGGAATAATAATAATAATAATTAGCCCCCTAAAGTCCAACCATACGTCCGAATCGAACACCTGATTCATGTGGGGGGCGGACACGTGATATGAAATTACTAGCACGGCTAACATGGCTCTGGCAACCCATTAAATATGGAGACCAGAGCTAAGAGTAAACGAATAGGGCCACTGCCCGGGGACGATCGCCGGGGCGCACTTGGAGCTAACGCTGGGTGCGGCAGCATACGAACCGTCAGTGGAGAGGAGTTGAATAGGCGGGCTCCCTCCGGGTCCACCGAAAATGCCACAGCCAACCAGATAAATGACAGACAGACTGACAATAATAGTATAACGCCATGTCCTTCACTTGATGAACCCTACAGCCCATCGACAATATCATATATTCAATCGCCAATATCATCAGAAAATACTAGAGAGTTACCTACACCTTCCTTAGATGTTGCGCAGGGGGTCAATCCCTTTTTAACTGCGTCCACTAAGGCTGGTAAACCCTGAGTACGCATGAGATGGACTAATGATGTATACTTATTCATCATGCGTACCTACTACCGCGTTACTAAATTAAGAGACCGATATGACAGTATATAGGAAATTATTACATGAACAGTTTATTCGACATTACTAGGTCGATATTAGGCGCAAATACTTACGCCTGCGCCACCTACCACCTTAGTCGCTGGTGGTGGTTCGGTTCTGCGGATGGATCAGCTACCTGGCTCTCTCCGCCACTTCCTACCACGAGATAACCTCCTCGCAGAAGGCAGCGACTGCGATCCCATTGCTGTCGCTGCATCGCTCTAACGACGCGACGAGTTCACGGCGCTGCTCGGCCCAAGCCGGGCACAACTCGAGCGTGTGCCGCACCGTGTCCTCGTCGCAGCTGCAGTGGTGACAGCCCGGAGACACTTGCCTCCTTCCGACTATGTGCAGATATCAGACGAAGCAACCGTGCCCGACGGCACCTTCACCAGTCGGAAGGGGCGACATGCCCACCCACTCCTCGGATGGAGCGCCCATACGCTCTAAAGACCGACACAGGGTGCCTCCAGGCACGCCCTTCAGCTGGCCATGGCAGCTCCGTGGACGTCGCCCTGCCACCTGGCCACCTTGCTGATTGAAGAGCGACCACCCCCATGAGGGGCTGTCCTACGCTGCGGTGTCCGATACCTGATCGCCAGTCGAGATTCTTTTGTCCCTAACAGTTGTCGGTTCATTGAGTGATGTGACCTGCCCATTGCCACTTCAGCATGCCAACCTGGCAGTCACTCCTGTTCATCTACGGATCTCAGTATTAAGAATTCCATCACGTAGGATAAGATAATACCTATATATTTTTACATGTAATTATCAATTTATAAAAACCGTTATCAACAAGTCACGTCCGTATTAAGAAGTAGTTAGTAGTAAAGTAGGTGGTTAGTATATATACGATAGCATAATATAAAAAAAGAAGTCAAAATAAATTGTAAATAGTTCAAAAATTTGATATACCTACAGGGTTATAGCTAACTAACGCCAGACCTCTTAAAGGTGAATCAGGTACATCAAGACTAACAACTTTTGTTCTACGACTTTTTCTAATTCAATTATTTTTTTTCCCATACAAAAAATAATAATATCAAATTTACACTTCTATTCTTCATAAAGTTTATAACACGATAAACTCCTTAGGTATTTACGCAAGCGAGGTGTCGGTATCTACAAACCAATGGGTTGCAGGGACCTAGGCGGGGGGAGGGCGCGTCCTTGACTCCTTGACCAAATTTGAATTAAAATAACTACTTTCGACTTCGACAGTCGCAAATTCCACCGCCCGTGCGCCGGTTGTGACGTGTTTATGTGTCATTCCTGTGACGCGATCGATTCACAATGGCATATCGCTATACTTACTAACATTGAATACACCGAAATGACCGCGTGTCTATGCTAGGTGTGGTGATAATGTTTCTGAAGCTTGCCGTGAGTTCGCGAGACTATTCCCGAATGTGCCGACACCGAGCTACAGAACTATGCTAGGCGCATCTCAGCGTTTGCGCGACTATGATCAATTTAGACCAAGAAGAGAATCCGGTGGTCCGACACCAAGCCACAGTGTCACTACCCATAACAACATTGTGGATTTCTTCGAGGCTTATCCTGCGGCGTGTACCAATGACGCAGCTCGACACTTCAATGTGTCGCAATGGTACGCATGGACAGTGGTACATAACGAAGGAAAGTATCCATTCCACCTTCATCGGATCCAGGAACTGACAGAGACTGATAAACCAGTGCGGGTTACATTTTGTAACTTTTAAATGTGGACTGTGTGTGTGTTGTGCTGGTGATCATTTTGAACGGTTTGTACGTCATGGTCATCGCCACCCCCGGCACCTGTATTGGAGACTATAATTTGTAAAAAGGTTTGTGATTTTTTTGTAAATATCTGTAGTTCAATTATTGTAAATAGACTGATTCCACTTTTTAAATACGCCTACATTAAAAAATAGTTTGCCGTTATTTATCTTCAAACATATTACCTATGTCTTTCTGCGTGCTTATTGCATACTTACCTATGAGTACCTACGTACCTACTCGTATCTAACATCTACGCGATAGGTACACATCACATTATGCAACCGTGCGCCTCTTTTGATGCGATTGAATGTTTGATTACAAATTACCGGTTAGGGGAATATACGCTCTCGACAACCTTTAGAAGCGATAGTACTTACTAATGACAGAAAACCGATCCAGAGAAAAAAAAAACATCTTTTTACGTTTTATTATTAGCATTATTCACACTCCATCATGTTAGTAGGTATAAATAGACGGACGATAATTTTATAAAAATTACATCACCTTACTTACAAGCAATGAAATCAGCTGACTCTGCGAGTCCGTAGCTAGCGATAGCCTACCTATTTACAACACTTGTCTAAATACTGTAGTGATAGAGGCCTGCTTATCCCAGACCGCTGTCGTAAGTTTTTGCACTCTTTCTAATTTATGCAACAAATAGACAATTTTAGTTCATAATAATTATCAGGTACTTAAAAAGACCTGTGCTATGCCAATAAAACAGGTAAGTACCTAGGTAAGTACCTAGGTAAGTAAATAGTCAACATAATTTGTGATTTTATCGATCTACAAAGGAAGTGAAGAAGCTAGGTACATACCAGTTTTCTCGTGAATCCCGTTTATGGGTAAAAATAAAAACCCTTAGGTACATCAATCATCAATTTACACACGACTAAATACCTAACTTATCTACTTAACCTACTATTTTGCCATTGTGCTAGTCTCCAGCTAGCCACTTTCATTCGAATTCACTGGTAAAATAAAACAAGTATCTACTTACCGCTTCGATTCGCCGCTGATAGAATAATGAATTACCTACTTAAATGAACATAGATATGTCTTTTTTAGAGTTATTTACAAAAAATTAGGTAGTTATCATGGACTTAATACGTCCATGGTAGTTATGAAACCACTTATCCTCCGTGGTCTTATAAAATAATGTTTAAAATGTAACCATGCATCTCGAGGCAGATTTGGGATCAGCATAAGTAGAATGTGCATTAATGTGATTTAAATCTACTACTCCCAGGAGCTTCTCCAAGGCCCATTAACATGTTGCTGTATTCACGAGCACTAAGTACGCTTAAAATAAAGGAATACTAAAAACAACACAAACTTAACAAGAAACACAAAAAAAACATTTTCAATCTGTGAAACTATCATAATGTACTTGTCAGCTTTACGAGATTTTTTTTAACTAATTATAACAAGACATAATCAAACCCGCACTTGATCTTTTTAACCACACCGCTACATAATATGTATCGATGTCGGCATCCTTTGATAGTGCCGAAAGGCCGGCTTTCTTATAATTTTGTGGCGATTTTACAAACAGTTGGCACGTGTATAGCCCCTTTGACTATGCCGACATGACGCTATTATTCTCGCATTGGTTTGCTTTTTATTTGCCGACGTTATTTACCTACTTATTTTAGGTTAATTTAATTCATAAATGAATTAATGAAGTCGGTCACTTGATGAGTTAGATGTTTCTTAGTGTACGTTGTGAAGAATTTATTTTGCTATTGCTCAGTACAAGATGTGTAATGATGATATGATGTATGATGGTGATGATGATGATGATAAAATGTTGTTTTTTTACAAATCAGACACAATGATGAAAATAATAATTATGTTAGGTGTCTTTTAAAATGTCGTCATACACATCGGTTTTGTACAATAACGCGTAGGTAATTATGTTTTTGACTGTGTATGTGTGGATTAATTGACGTCTGTCGGTGTGGTGGCCGACTAAGAATACAAGTGTCACCACCCCATCCTTTCCCGCGGGTGTCGTACAAGGCGACTAAGGGTAGTAAACAATTATCACCCATTGTATTACTGGTGGTAGGGCTGAATACCATGTGAGACTATTCACTTGCTATCGGGCTCGAGCGGGTAGGTACCACCGTCTTCTGTGTAACCGGTCATGGAGCACGTCAGTGTGTTTTGGCTGTAGCAGGAGATAGCCATCTATTCTTTCATTTCATAGCTGGGAAATGAAATGGTGGGCAGCGGCTTGACAGTACTCTCGGGCCTATGAGCGATGGTTACCACTTACAATTAGGGGGGCAGTGGCTCGTCTGCCACCATTAGCAATTAACAAAAGTGATGTTTATCCTGAAACGAGATTCTCAAAATATTTGGTAAGTACGTACCTACCTAGCTTGCTTCTACTAGGTACTCCATTGTCATATTTCTTGTTTAGTAGATCGATAAAATCACAAATTATGCTGGGTACTTATTTAATTATCTAATATTGTTCATGTAGGTATTACTTTTTTTTAATGTAGCCAGTCCTAAGCCTGGATAAGTATGATGGAATTGTGGATTCAGTGTCCAGACAGGTGAAGATCTTAGACACTTTGAAATACCTACTAGGTAACTTATGTAAAGGCCTAGGGTTGATAAGCTTACCACTGAAGTAATGTAACATGGTTCCAGTGGCCTGCCAATACAGGCGGAGAGACGGCACACGGCGGGCTTATTTAGTGGGTAAGTGCCCCACACTACCCTATTCGTTGCCCCGAACATTGGGGTGTACGGTTAGGTAAATTATTTCCCGCCTTAATAAAAAAAAAGGCTTGATAAACTTTCTGCTACGGGGTACCTACTAGCGTTGCACGTAACTCGGCCGGGCGATTGCGTAGCACTCAGCTGACTGCGACTTCGCCATTATCGAATGAATGAAACGTAGTTATTTATGGGACATAGAGCTAACAATTGATAGAACTCCCCGCTAAAACTAATTGTGTTTTTTTTCTTGGGATGTATTACGTTTTGGTAAAAGTCATAGAACAAAAGTTGTCAGTCTTGATATACCTAACTCGCTTTTAAAAGGTTTTGCGTTAATTAGCTATAACCCTGTATTTATATCAACATTTGCGAAGTGATCACCATTTTACTGATTACGTATGACCAACCTTTGACGAGAAATATTCACTATCTTTACTAAATATTTTACAAATAATATATAACCAATCACGAGCAAAGAGAGGCTGTGATTGGTACATTTAAATGGGATCAACATAATGCCAAAGTGTGGATTTGTACATACGGAAGTGTGCAGGAGGGTGGGTGTTGGTACTTGAAGCTTAGCAAATGTTGATCTAAAGAGATCAATATAGTCCGCGAACAGAGGTTAGGATTAGATCAACAAATGCTGCCGCAGATCAATATTTGCTTTTTTCATCACCACCCACTCAGCCACCGGGTAGTTGGCAAAACTCGAGAACATGCGCCTATTTCGGCGTCGCGGTGAGAACTGACGGTGGGGGACGTGCGATCCGGCAGCTACTCGAAATTACAATGAATATCGACGAAGACACAAAAATTATGCGCATATTTATAAAAGCCCGGCCTCACATTCATCTAAGTCACTAATGGCGGGTTAAAATATCTAGAAAGTTCAGTCAATAAGACACAAATAAAATCAGATTTATATTTCCATAATTAATATTTGCAATAACACCAGAAAACTATAAACAAAGCGCTGAACAGCCGCCATAAAACATAAACATATAAAATGAGACCTACATAATATAACACTTTAAATATTTTTTGCTTCTTCACCCCTAGTGCAGTGTCTTTTAGCTCATCTTTTATAATATATTTGCGCAGTCCAATGTTCCATATTCTGATGTATTCTGTCAAGTCAATAGATAGTAGGTCACAACTGAATATCGCTCGGTCAGCTGGACTCATTCTTGTGATCATAGTCCTGATATTGTCATCGCGGAAGTTCCATTCGTTGTTCGTGAAGTAGCTGTACACTTTTGTTAGCTTGTTTATTTTGCTATAGATACCAACGAAACTGAAACAAAATTTTTCTATTTACATTGGTATTATTTTATGCGTACTATTAGAACAGTGGCATTAAACGAACAAGATTCTCTTACTGCTTAAAATTCAGCATTAGACTGTGTGTAAAATTAACTAAAATAAATATGGACTTCGACCATTGCAACCACTTCAATTTCTGTGATATTATCACATCGAAGAAGTTAAGAGAAGAATTTTGAGAAAACGAACGAGATTCTCTTATTGCTTAAAATTCACATATAAATGCATTGGATTGTGTTTAATATTAACTAAAATAAATATGGACTTCGACCATTGCAACCACTTCAATTTCCGTGATATTATCACACCGAAGAAGTTAAGAGAAGAATTTTGAGAATCATCTAATGAAACTTTACTTAAAAAACACCTAAAACTAAAACCTTTACTATAAAAGTAAAGATAAAACATTAAAGAAATATTTTTTGAATTCTGTAATGAGATTTTGGTTTAGTTTATAAAGGCTCTTTTTAATACAAAAAATAAACATCGTCATTAATGAACATGGTTTAAAATGGTAATGGCACTTAATATAATAGAAAATTTGTTTAAATAATTCACCTCCCCCTTTTTATAACAAGATTTCCATTACGTAAATGTGTTGATTCGTATGTAGTACTTTGAGACTACTGGCGAGCTTTGATCATATACATATACACACTATAAATCGAGTATGAATCGGATGAGACCACAATACTCACGATGGAATTTCCTTAGGCCGCTTCCGTATAAAAGTGCAGATGACATCCAAAACAAACGCTGGTACATAGTGGAGGAAGAAAGAGAGTACTGTGTATAAAAACATGTGTTTAGTTTCTATGAGTTCACAGTAACTGATTGCCTTAGATGGTATTATATCTCTGCAATGATTTCGCATGTTCTTGTTTAAGTCACCTAGAAAAATAATTAGATATACCTAAATATGTTATTTTTGATGTTAAAACCATGAACGTAATATTCTTACTCCAGCAAAGATCCCAGAAAGATTGTTCCAGCAAAATTTTAGGAGGATAGACCTAAAATTTTCAATATCAGAAAGGGGCCCAAAAATGATAGGGATTTAGAGAGTCTCTTTAGCGAGCCTTTCACAGAGTGACTGTCGTTGGTGTTTCATTATTGGCTACCGTAACATAACTTACCGTAGAATAGTCCTGCGGCTTTAACTATTTTAACAGATTTCAAAAAGAGAAGTTTTGTATGCGAAACGTTATTATGTGTTCGTATGTCCGCGATTTGCTCAAAATCTATTGAGCCGATCTAGATGGCGTTTTCCTTATTAAAAACCTATCTTTTCGGTTAAAGTTTTAGTCCATGATTTGTTATGATCTCAAAAAGGTCTTTGAAAAAAGATACTTGAACTCTTTAATTACTAACAACACTTCAAATACTTATTTAGATATTTTTATATATATTTTAGCATTTGTCATGCTTAGCAAGTCGGTATAATGTATGAAAATACTTCCGACAGATGGTGCAGGCGTCACCCAGAGACGTTAAGTATGAATGTGTTATCGAAATTAGCAGTCAGGAGCAAGGGTCACGATGGCTGAATTGGCAAAGCATCTGGACGGTTCCAGGAGATGCAGGTTCGAATCCTGCTCGTGACTGTTATTTTCGATTTCACATTTTTCACTTTGTGTTTAACTTCAAATGCTGTTTATTGTTCTCACAATTCCATAAATTCATTCACTACTTAAAATCAAGATGGTGGTTGCATATTTTATTACTACCATTAGCAATCATGATCTACTGCATTAGTCTTAAAAAAAGTAAATAATAAGTATAAAAAAATAAAATAATTAAATACACTAACGCCATTGAAAGAAACTCCTTTTTGATATAGTATACACAGGAATCATTTTCTCTCCAATCTTTTGCCTCTCTGTGGAGTCCCATACAGAAGCAATGATAGCGTTATTGACGAAGTCTACCGGAGCCATGGCCATGTGTACGTTGATATTGACGCAAAACACCCGTATGATGCCGAGTATGATGCCCAAATATACCTAGAAATTAAGGAAAACATTTTACAATACGTTTTCATCTAGAGCCCAAAATAAAATTGTAACTTCAAATTGTTATTAGATACATAATATTTTAAATCAAATCAATTAAATAAAAAACAAATGATTCTTAAAAATCAAATAATTTAATCTTATTGTGTGTGTAATCTTATATCGTGTGAAATAAACAAATTTGAAAGACCCGCAGAATATATTCGACGCAATTCACTAGATCAAAAGAAAAAAGCTAAGAAATTACTTTTATTAAAACTCGTATTATTATCAAGTAACTGTTATGGTGAACGTCCATTGGTCAGCACGCACGCGCCGCACGCATCGCATTGAACGCATTTGTCGAAAGGGTGCGTCCACTGACATCAGCATTATGCTGATGTCAAAGCTTTGCTGATGAGTTTGCCATTAATTAAAAATTGGTTGCTGTACGTCGCAACCGTACATTATACACATCTTGTGCACTCAGCCAATATTATTCTTGTTTTCCATATAACTGCAACTGCAAAGGAATACTCATAATTCATTGTTCGTCAACAGACGCGAGATATGAGTTTGAAGTTAAAGTCTTCATTATGAACAAGTTAATCAAGAAATTGCTAAGCCAATCTTTCCTAAGACCATCATGGGCATACTTGAATCACATAACACTAGCAGATCTCGATTTCAATATTGGCCGCCCCTGGACCTTATACTCGGCAGCAGTGTATATTCAAAAATACTTTTGGATGGAGTTTGTAGGGCTACGAAGGATTCAGCATCAGCGCAAAACACACGATTAGGCTGGATTTTTAGTGGGGTGCTAATTTGTCCGGTTTACCTCCTAGTGGTGCACCCCGGGCAACGTCGGCAGTCGCCGGCGGCTAAAATTCCGGACAGGACGGGTCTCCGCGTGTCCCTCTGACTCAGCAGAGGGCACAGCGGATAGACCAGGCGTCGGAGTAGGTGGGGCCAGACTGGCGCACCGAGCTCTGGAGAGGGGGGACAGTGGGGCCACAGCGGCCCCCCCCGTCCCAAATCGTAAACCTGAGCGCGTGCCTGTGGTTACGTCTCGCGGGCATACAGGAACGAGGGTCTTGGCTTAATCGCCCGGACCGCGAGGAAGACAACCTCTATAAAAAATTACCCCGAATCTCAAGCTCTGGCGCGCGGCGAGGAGATGCATGGCTGATGGGTAGTTCAGTCTCGAGCGCGGCCCCAGCCAGGGTACCTGCGGACCCCCTGTGTTGGGTTACAAATGTACGCTTACCCGGGTACAGGGAGCTCTGCCCGGGTGGACCTCCTTTCTCCCATACTCGTGGGAACAATATGGATAATTGTTATAAAAATTCAAACAAATCGACAGAGTTGGGTGAAAATCCCGACACCTCAGCCGTAAGGGGTCCGGCTGTAAATGCGGCCCCTACTAGTGCAGCTGCGCGTAAAACGCGCGGCGGCCAAAAGTCCCGCAAGGGCAAGAAGAAGACGACCAAGGGAGCGTCCCAGTCGTCAAGGGACGGCTCGATGACGGGCAGCTCGGCCTGCACATCAGCTGCCGAGGCGTCTGCTGAGGAGGGTGGCCTGTCTGAGGCTGCCGAAGGTCAGCCACCGCGGCCGGCAGAGGTGGTGTCGGAGTCGCGTTTCTGGCGCAAGCGCACCCTGTCTCAGGGGGGCGCTGCGTCGGAGTCCGACCTGAGCTCGACAGAGATGCCTCCCCCAAAAATACCCGCAGCGGCTAGGGGTCGAGGTATCAGCCGACCCGGGACGCCGATACCGCGTGCCGCCTCAGCGCAAGAGGCCGAGACGCGGTGCCTGAAACGAGCGGAGACGGTGCAACACGCAGAGGAGCGCTTGGCGCTCCTGTCTGAGAAGCTCCGTCTTCCAATTGACAACAATGGGCCGCCTACTGCGGCCAAATTTGCTGAGAGAGCCGCGGACAGCGTGGCCATAATTTCAACGGTGGCCCTGGGCTCGAGGAACCTCAAGAGTAGCTTCGTCCGGGGTCTTAAAATCGCCGCCACGGAACTGTCAAACGTGGTGGAGCGGCTTGTGGCGGAGGTAGCCGACCTTGGGGCGCGTAATGAGCGCCTGGAGTCAACGGTCGAGGAACTGCACCGAGGGATGGCCAATATGAGAGCCGAACTTGGGCTCCCAGAGGTCATCCCGAGTGCTTCGGATACTGTAATGCGGGTCGAGCCTAGTCTCCCCGCGACCGCCTCGCCGTCGCCGCCGCGCCTCCGCCCCGCCTCGGCGACCGCCTCGGCGACCGCCTCGGCTCCGTCTGCCGCTCAGTCGGGTCCTGTAACCGTGCTGGAGGATGAAATGCTCCGCGCGGTTATCGACCGCATGGATGCGGTCTTTGGCCCGAGATTTGAGGCCCTAGCCGCAAGATTGCCGCCGGAGCCCCGACTTCGGCCGCCGCTTGCGGCTGATAAAAGAAGGGCTGCAGCGTCCTCGGCATCGACACCTCTGCCGTGCCAGGGAGGGCATGTGTCTTTTGCCGCGACGGCGGCTAAACCACCGGCGGCCAAACCTCCAGCGGCAAAACCTTCGCCGGCTCCCGTGCAGGAAAAAGGCCAAAAGAAGTCCAAAAAAAAGGACAAGGCGGGACAAGCCCCGAGGGGTCAGCCCCGAGAGGAGTTCCCGCCTCTGACAAGCGCCGCTGCGCCTCCGCGTCCTACTGTGCCAAGACGAACGGTCGCAACCTCACGGGCCGCGGCGGTCGCGCCCCGTGCTCCTGCCCCCGCCCCTGCCACTGCTACGTCCTCAGACGGGGACTGGCAGGTGGTTGGGCCCCGGCGGTCCCGAGGCAGGGGTCGCGGCGCTGCCTCGGAGCGTGAGGCGGCGCCAATAAATCAGAGAGGGGAAGCCCCGAAGCAAAAAAAGAAGTCGCGGAAGTTAAAGGTTCCGAAGGCAGCTGCGGTGGTGATCACCGTGCTGCCGGAGGGAAGAGAAAAGGGCCTGACTTACGAGGCCGTCTTGAAGCGCGCCCGGCGGGAGATAAACGTCTCCGATCTCGGGGACGTTTCCGCTCGCTCCCTCCAAGCCCGGACAGGTGCTCGCATCTTCGAGTACCTGGGGCCAGAGGGCGCCAAGACGGCCGACGCAATGGCTGCGAGGCTGCTGGGCCTGTTCCCAGAGGAGAGTGGTGTTCGAGTCGCCAGACCCGTGAAGTGCGCCGAACTGCGCATTTCCGGGCTGGACGATTCCGTGACGGCGGAAGAGATCCGGGAGGCGATTGTCTCGAAAACCGGGTCTCCCAGCAGCGCCGTCCGGGTGGGCACCATTCGCCCAGGTCCAGGTGGTGTGGGTGCCGTCTGGGTCTCGTGCCCTGTCGCGGCGGCCAAGGATTTGGTCGCCGCCGGTAGACTTCTGGTGGGCTGGAGCGCCGCGCGGGTAATCGCGCTGGAGCCCCGGCCTGCCAGGTGCTATAAGTGTATGGCGGTCGGTCACACCCGGCCGCTGTGCACTAACTGCTTCGACTGCAGCGGGCTCTGTTTCCGCTGCGGTCAGGCAGGGCACCAGGCGGCTGCCTGTTCTGCCACCCCACACTGCCCCGCGTGCGCGGCGGGCAATCGCCCCGCCAACCACTGTATGGGGCGGGTGGGGTGCAGGCCTCCGGCCAAGTCAGGCCCTAAGAGGGGGGTGGGCAGCCAATCGGCCCCGGCTGCCCAACCCGGCGCGGCTGGACCGCCGCAGCGCATGGAGGAGGATATCGTGGTCCAATAACGGATCACGACGCTATCCTCCTCCAGGGGAATCTCGGCCATTCCGCCAGGGCGCAGGACCTCTTCCTGCAATCCATGGCGGAGCGGTCGATCGGTGTTGCCGTAGCCGCGGAGCCCTACATAGTCCCGGATCGCCCCAATTGGGCGGGTAGCGGGGATGGCTCCGTGGCGGTCGTCGGCTCGGCGGCGCCGCATTCCCCGCCCTTGTCACTCAAAGACCAGGGCACGGGATATGTGGCGGCCGAATGGGGAGGGGTCACGCTGTATGGCGTGTACTTCTCCCCTAGTCGTAGTCTGGCGGCTTTCGAGGTCTTCCTGCACAACCTGGAGACCTCGATACGGCGTATAGCACCGAGCCCTGTGCTCGTGCTGGGGGACTTCAACGCCAAATCAACGGCGTGGGGGTCCCCCAGGACGGACCCCCGAGGTGCGGCGGTCCAAGAGTGGGCGGCAGCGGCGGACCTCGTGTTACTCAACCGAGGGTCCGCCCAAACGTGCGTGCGACCCTGGGGCGGGTCGATAGTGGACCTTTCGTTCGCTAGCCCCGGTGTCGCCGCACGCGTAAGGAGCTGGCGGGTCCTGGAGGAGGTCGAGACCCTATCTGACCACAGATATATTCAGATAGAGGTCTCCCGGAACCTTCAGGGCGCCAGCAGGGGTCACGCGGCGGACAGAACTCCCGCTTTTCCGCGATGGGCTGTGGGTAGGCTCGACCGGGACCTGCTGGTGGAGGCGGCCATTTTTCAATCTTGGCTGCCTCCCCCCCTGACGGAAGACGTGGACGCCGAGGCTGGCCGCATTCGCGGCATGCTTACGCAGATGTGCGATGCGGCCATGCCCCGTGTGCGGCGCCCGCCTCGACGGAAGGGGGTCTACTGGTGGTCCCCGGAGCTGGCGGACCTCCGTGCGGCCTGTATTCGTGCCCGGAGGTCCTACACCCGCAGCCGCCGTCGCCGAATCCGCGACGAAGAGCGGGAGGGCCGGCTGTATGCGGCGTACAGCAGTGCGCGCGCCGCGTTAAAGCTGGCCATCTGTCGCGCCAAAGATGCGAAAAGGCAGGAGATGCTGGAGGGTCTCGAGCGTGACCCCTGGGGACGCCCGTACCGCGCGGCGCTTAACAAGCTCCGCGCCCAGGGCCCCCCCTTACGGAGACCCTCCGGCCGGGCTTCCTCTCTGAGGTGGTCGAGGGACTTTTTCCTTCATGGGCGGTGCACACGCCCCCGGTCATGGCTCCGCCAGATGATGACCGGGAGGCCGACGACGTGGAGGTACCGCCCGTGACGACGACGGAAATGGGGGCGGCGGTAGCGCGTATGCGGAGAGGCGCCGCCCCCGGGCCGGACGGGGTTCCCGCCCGAGTGCTGGCCCTGGTCCTCGACCATCTCGAGCCCCGCCTCGGGGGACTGTTCGGCGCTTGCCTGATGTCCGGACGGTTCCCTGACTGCTGGAAGGAGGGGAAGCTCGTGCTCCTGCCGAAGCCGGGACGGCCTCCGAACACAGTCTCGGCCTTCAGGCCCATCGTGTTGCTGGACGAGGTGGGCAAACTCCTCGAGCGGGTAGTCGCTGCCCGCATCGTCCGGCACCTAGGAGCGGTCGGCCCCGACCTGTCCGACGCCCAGTTTGGATTTCGGGCGGGTCGGTCTACGGTCGACGCCATTCTGCGCCTGAAGGCCGCGGCTGCGGAGGCCGTCACCTCGAGGGATGTGCTGTTGGCGGTGTCGCTTGACATCGCCAACGCCTTCAATAGTCTGCCATTCGGCTGCATCAAGGAGGCACTCCGGTACCATGGAGTGCCCCTCTACCTAAGGCGGCTGGTGGCAGACTACCTCGACGGCCGCAGCGTCCTCTTCGTGGACCGGGAAGGGGACGTTGTAAGGAGGGCTATGTCGTGCGGCGTCCCGCAGGGTTCGGTTCTTGGGCCGCTCCTGTGGGACATCGGCTACGACTGGGTCCTCCGTGGCCGGCTCCCCCCCGGGCTGGGCGTAATTTGCTACGCAGACGACACGCTCGTCACAGCCCGGGGCTGGACCCTCGAGGAGGCGGCAACGCTGGCCACCTCAGGTACCGCGGAGGTGGTCAGGCGGATTGAGGCGCTGGGGCTTAGGGTGGCCCTTGAAAAGTCGGAGGCCCTACTGTTCCATGGGCGCCGACGGGGCCCGCCCTCCAGCGCCTCGATAACGGTCAATGGGGTGGGCTTGCCAATCCAGGCCCACATCAAATATCTGGGCCTGGTATTGGATGGACGGTGGCACTTTGACGAGCACTTCCGCCGTCTTGCGCCAAGGCTCGTCAACACGGCGTCCGCCCTCGGGCGACTTATGCCGAATTTGGGCGGACCGAGTCTTGCGTGTCGACGACTCTACGCGGGGGTAGTACGGTCGATGGCGCTGTACGGCGCGCCCGTGTGGGCGGAGTCCCTGGCCGCTCGTAATAGGGCCCTTCTGTGGCGTCCACAGAGGGTCGTAGCGGTCAGGGCAATACGCGGGTACCGCACGGTCTCGACCGATGCAGCCTGCGCGTTGGCCGGAACCCCCCCGTGGGATCTGGAGGCGGAGGTGCTCGGCGACGTCTATCGGCGGGCGTCGACGGCGCGGGCGGGGGGCAGCCGCCCCTCGCCGAGCGTAATGTCATCGTGGCGGGAAGATGCCCGCCGCGCCACCGTCCTAAAGTGGAAGTCTCGGCTGGAGACGCCCCGAGCCGGTCTCTGGACCGTGGGGGCGCTCCGGCCGATCTTGGAAGAATGGGCAGGGCGGCAGCACGGGATCCTCACCTTCCGGTTGGTGCAGGTTTTGTCGGGGCATGGTTGCTTCGGCAAATACCTGCACACGATCGCAAGGAGGGAGACGACCCCAGGCTGTCACCACTGCGACTGCGACGAGGACTCGGCGCAGCATACGCTCGAGTCGTGCCCGGCATGGGATGTGCAGCGCCGGGAACTCGTTGCAGTCATAGGCGTGGACCTGTCGCTGCCGGCCGTTGCGCGAGCGATGGTTGGCAGTGACAGGGCCTGGACCGCGGTCGCCGCCTTCTGCGAGGCTGTCATCTCGCGGAAGGAGGTGGCGGAGAGGGCCCGTGAGGAATCCTCCTTCGCGGACCCGATTCGCCGCCGGCGCGAGGGGCGGCGTGCGCGCGCTTACTTGCGCCTGATGCCGCCCTAGCCGAGGCTGCGGACGGTGGGGTCGGGGAGTACCCTGCCGTCCGCGGAAGCCTACCGCGAAGGTGCGACGCCCAAGTGCGCGAGGCGTCGCTCAAGAGAGGGTGCCCGTAGGGGCTGCCGCCTGCGGATCGCGGTCGTAACGACGCGGTACCCGTGATCCGCCGTAGCAAGGGCGGGTGGAGGCGCACGGTGGGTTTTTAGTGGGTGAGAGCCCCATTCACCCCGTTGTCTCCCCGGGCAGCGGGGTGTGCGGTAGGACATTTTTGCCCACCTAAAATAAAAAAAAAAAAAAAAAAAAAAAAAAAAAAAAAAAAAAAAAGGCTGGATTTTTAGTGGAGACAGACATCAATCAATCGTTTCAGTGTAACGTAATTTTACATGATCTGGACGATGTCTGCAAATTTTGGGATATAGAAGACATCCACGACGAACCCTCCTTATCATCGGGAGACCAGGGAACTATAGAATATTATCAAGAAACCACAGAACGGCTAGAGAACGGTCAGTATCAAGTCAGATTGCCGCTCAAACCAAATTACTCGGAAATGTTAGGGTCATCAAAACCAAAAGCAATTGCTCAATTTAAATCATTAGAGCAAAAATTTAAGCAGAACCCTAACGAACAAGCTAATTTTCAAACCTTTATGGAGAAATATCAAGATCTCGGCCATATGAAGCTCGCGAACAACATGTAACAATCAGGTTGTTTCCTGATGCACCATAGTATTCAGCGTCCCGAATCGATCAGCACTAAGTTTAGGGTTGTATTCAATGCATCAGCAAAAACTTCATCTGGCAACAGCTTAAATGACGTCATGGAAGCTGGACCGAATCTCCTACCAAATCTCCAGTCTCTAATTATCAAGTAGAGGCAGTACAAATATGCTTTCACAGCCGACATACAAAACATGTTCTGGAAAATTTTGCTACATGAAGACGACCAATGTCTCCAGAAAATAGTTTGGAGGGCAACCACATCGGAACCAATTCAATTCATTAATAACAGTCACATACGGACGGAAAGCAGCTTCTTTTTATTGCCATGATGAGCTTGAAACAGTTAGCATGTGAAGAGAAACCACATTTCATCAACAGCGTAGCAACTGAAGTCCTTGAATACTCATTTTACGTTGATGATCTCGTTCATGGATCTCAATCGCAGGAATCAGCAAAGGTATTAATACAAGACCTAATTAAACTTCTAAAATCAGGATGTTTTAATCTTAGAAAGTGGAAGTCGAACGACCTTGAGTTGTTAAAACATATACAATCATATTACTGCACATAAAACAATTTTAATTTTAAGCAGGGCGATAGTTCAAATATCCTAGGCCTAAATTGGGATCCTGAAGAAGATAATTTCACTTTCCATTCAACCATCGAGGCACCAGTGCCTGTTATCACAAAATGATCATTATTATCAGATATTTCAAAGTTTTTCGATGCATTAGGATGGTTATCCCCACCACCGAAGGAATGTAACATAGTTCCAGTGGTCCGCCAATAAAGGCGGAGAGACGGCACACAGCGGGTTTATTTAGTGGGTGAGGGCCCCACACTACCCTGTTCGTTGCCCCTAACGACGGGGTGTGCGGTTAGGTACATTTTTTCCCGCCTAAACAAAAAAAAAGGATGGTTATCCCCGCTGTCTACGAAGCTGAAAATCATTTTTCAAAGCTTATGGTCGACCAACATCAATTGGGATGATCCTTTGCCAGAAAATATTCTTGCCGATTGGATGAGTGTAAGGAACAACATTCATATCATAAATGAATTAAAAGTTCCGCGCTGGCTACAAACAAAAGAATGTGATAGTATTGAATTACACGGCTTTTGCTACGCGGTGACAAAGGCGTACTATTATATATATACGGGTTCGCGCCGCAAGGTTTTTAAAAAAAAACTATTATTACGGCTAGAATTAAAATTATATTGAATAAAATACACGATTTAATACACTTGAATTAGAAATAGAATAAGAGTACACTTTGATTTGGAAAATAGGAAAAGACTTGTGACCCGTACTGAGATTTAGAATAACTGACTGAACTGCCCCACTGCGTAGTCCTTAAGTAGGCTTTTAATGTTAACGTTGCTATTCGTATGGTGCAGTGGTTAGCTAGATCCCCCATAAGACGAAATTTCGGGTTTAAAACGAAATTTAGAAAATAGAGTCTCTTAATCGCGGAGCGGGTATTGGTGATTCATTTTGTTGCAGTTCAACCTCTTGGATATTGTTAATCTCATTATTGGTCGGAGTTAACTTAAATCTAGGGATAACATTATAAATCTTAAGGATAATTATAACTATAGTGATTAATACAATTAGGATTATGATAGTATTAGATATAAAATAGTGTGTTCCGTATTTCACCACAGCGGGTTCCTTTTGGATAATGTCATTTAGATTTGAAATTATATTTTCATTTTCTTTATTAAGTTTTAAATCGTCAAGATCAATGTTTTGCAGTGAAATAGGAGACACGATGTTCTTTACATCGTTTGTCTTAGAGTCTAGCTTACAGCATGAATCGTTGACAATAGTAAAATCTAACCTAGGAACAGGAATACTTATATTTACGGCGTTGTCTGACGATATTAGTCTTGTGCTTTTAGTATACACCATACACTTTTCCGGGGTTTGTAATACACCTATTTCCGACACTATCACTTCGCGTATTTCGGACACATAACAGTCGATGTATATTTTGTTTGGGCGAGATTGAACATAGATCCACCGATTGTTTGTAATTGGCTGCCAAATGTCAAGCTCACCGGACACCGTTTTGGTTTTACACTCAACTGGGATATCATTGATTGTCTTTGTTAAGAGTTCACTTTCACACGTGGGGTTTTCACCGGTTAATAGTATCGTGGAAACTTTACAGAGAAAGAGCTCAGAGTTTACCGTTTGACACGTTTTTAGGTTATCTAAGTTACAATAACTAATTTTATCATTAGAAATAGCTGTATATAAACTAGAGGGTTGTATCATACTATAGGTTTTTGGATTGCCCACGCCGTGAGGGGTGGGTAATGCTAAGTTATGGTACAGGTTAAAGTCATCGTTTATGACGAGAGGAATTTGTAGAACAAATACAAGTTTTTCCTTAAAATAATAACAAGCTACATTAGATATACTTAAAATTAAGTGGATATTATCTAGATTTAATAAAATTGGAAGTCTAGAGCCTCTAGGAAGATGCCTATCGTTGTCAGCAAGCTCTTGGTATAATTGAGCTGGGGTAAGTATGCTTGGATGCAGTACATTTTGTTTAGTTAGTATAATAGCGTTAATTAAATCTTCCAGTTGAAAGGAGAGTGTCATTAATGAACTTTCGAGATTATTAAGTATTGAGAGAGATTTAGTTTCAGCTATTAAAGTCTTTGAGACATTTGTAACGTTATTTGTTAGAATTAGAAGGTGATTTAGTGTGTTAGTTAAAAATTGTTCATTTTCGTTCAGCTTGTGTAAGTTTTCTTTAAAAGAATTTAGTGTGGATGTAGTAATTAAGATGTTTTCTTTAACCAATTGTGCTATATTTTTCTGATCGTTTTGAACAGAGTCAATTGCTGAATCATATTTCAATGCGTCGTCTTCATCAAGTGTGCCGAAGATATGTTTGAATATATTGCCTATTCCGCCGAACCATGCAGATCGTCGATTGCGTTTAGAAAGTAAGTGAGACATAGATTCATATTCGCGCGTGATATCATTGTACCTAACCGTTAACGGGGAAAGAGTATCTTTGCATTGTTGGAACTCTAATTTTTGACAGGCGAATCTAGTAGTACCTATAACTTCATTTAGATTAACAAGATGCGGATTAATGAATGATATATCTACATGACTGATAACGTTTAACTGTCCGTTGATTATTTTCAGTTTTCCTAGTCCATCAAAGTAGATGCCGGAACTGGAAGAAAGTGGCTGTACTACATCTGGCTGTGCACCGAACGAGACGCTGAAACGAGGTAAAGTAGTAAAATGAGATTGAAATATTGTGATGTTTCCAGGTTATAAGGGTTGTGTGACTATTGCTGGTTTGAGCTGATCGAAATGGTGAGTGACATGACGTCTGTTGATCAGTAGTGTAGCTGTGTGATTATTGTGGACCCTTATAATCTTATATGGTCCCTTCCAGAGGGGTGATAAGGCTTTGCGGAGTCTCAAATGATTTTTGAGGTAGACATAGTCTCCGACCTTATACTTAGGGGGAAGCTTAGAACGAGTATCGTAATATGACTTAGAAGATTCTTTAGATTTAATGATATTATGTAAAGCTTTTTCTCTAGTATATCTAAGTTTATGTTGTAATCTTTTAATATAATCTGAATATGTTGTGTCAAGATTTTGATCGTATACTGATGTAGGAATGTATGGTTTATGGCCGAATATTAGTTCGTAGGGAGAGAATTTTGTAATAGCGTGAATAGTAATGTTGTAGGTTAGCATGGCAGTATAAACGTAAGTAGGCCAATTATCTTGATTTTCATTAATGAACGATTTTAGGTATTCCTTTAAAGTAGAATGGCTGCGCTCTAAGGCACCTTGAGTCTGTGGATGGTATGGCGACGACCAAAGTTGTTTAATCTTCAAGAACTGGCAAGTAGTTTTAAACAAATCGGACGTGAAATTGGTACCTTGGTCGCTCAAGATTGATTTGGGAATGCCAAACAGTGATATGAAGTGGATAAGGCAATCGCTAGTTTCCTCTGCTGTCGTACTACGTATAGGATAGGCTAATGAATATTTGGTGAGGTCATCCTGCAAGGTAAGTATGTACTTGAGTTTACCAGGTCCAGACTCTGGTAAAGGACCAACAATGTCTAAGGCTACGCGTTGAAATGGCGTAGTGGATGTAGTGGTAATTTCCATAGGGGCTCTATTTAATTTTCTTAAAGCTTTGTTCTCCTGGCATAGTTTACATTTCTTAACATAATCTTCTATGTCACTCCTCATCCCCTTCCAGTAAAATTGTTCTTGTATTCTATTGTACATACGCGTTGAACCTAAATGACTGGCAATTGGAAGATCGTGGTTTTCACGAAGTATTTTAGTTCTTTCACTAAGGGTAGGATAGATAATTTTATTAAGGTAAATATGTATATTAATTTTTGTATTATGAAATATATAAGTTAGTATATTGTAGATTTTAGTATAAGAGTGTTGATCAAAAGGATTTCTGAAATCAGATATTGCAATGTCTACGGGGTTTTCAAGTTTCATGATTTCATCCCTTACTCTTATTAGAGTTGAATATATAGCTGGATACGACGATTCATCAAAGTGATGGACTTTAGTAAAGATAAAGTAGATTGTTTTATTGTTATATTTTATCTGTTGGAAAGAGTATAATTCCTTTTCGCCGTTAAGGATATCATTTTGATTTTCAGTATTGGATAAGATTTCTGATATGTATGGATTCGATTCATCCATATCTATTGATGTAGGTATGAGTATGATGTTGTAAGGGGATTTTAGAAGGTTCTCGTTATGTTCTTTCAGGTGAGTGTTACAGGTGAAATCTTTATTGGCTATTTGTTTTACAAATTTAGAGTAATCATTATCGTGTAAGTTTTGATTAGTGTCATCTTCGTTAGGGGAGGGGATTTGCGAAGAATCAAAATCGACATTAAGATCAACACTTTTCGGGCTAGTGTCAATTGCGGCCCAGTCTGTGGGGTCTAATTGAGGGATCATGGAGTCTTGTTCTTGGCTTAGTAAAGGGATTTGTGTTTCAGGGTTGGAGTCGGTGTTTGGATTTAGAAGATCTTCGTTGTCATAAGAAAATGGAATATGTTCAGGTAGTTATAATAAAGGATCTTGTAGCGGAATGTCGAGTTCGTCATCTGAGTTTGGCAGTTCGAGGTTAGGAAGTAATGGTGAATTGTCTACAGGGTTGACGGGAAATCGCGATAGTGCGTCGGCGTTAATGTTAGTCTTACCCTTTTTATGAACAATAATGTAATCGAATTCCTCTAGTTTGAGGCGCCAACGAACTAATCTGGATCCTGGGTCTTTGCAATTGAACAACCATTGGAGAGGTTTGTGATCTGTGACTATAGTAAACTGTCGTCCATAAAGATATGGGCGGAAAGCTTTTGTGCCAAAGACTATAGCGAGACATTCCTTCTCAGTTACACTATAGTTACACTCGGCTTTATTAAGTGTGCGAGAAGAGTAGGCGATAGGGCGATCTCTTCCTATCGGACCTTGGGATATGATGGCAGATACAGCGAAGTTCGAAGCATCGCATGTGAGTATGAATGGTTTTGAGAAGTCAGGGTAAGCTAAGACTGGTGCGGTAGTTAATTTATTTTGTAACCTTTCAAAGGCTAGTTGTTGTTCGTTCTTCCAGTTGAAAGGTATGTCCTTTTTGAGGAGAGATGTTAAGGGTTTAGCGAGTTTTGAAAAATCTGGGATGAATCTCCTATAATAGGAGACGAGGCCAAGGAAGCTTTTTATATCCTTAGGGGATCTTGGAACTGGAAATTCAGTGACGGCTTTGATCTTATCGGGGTTGGGCTTAACACCGTCACTATTGATAAGATGACCTAAGTATGCGACTTCTTTGCACATGAACTCACATTTATCTGGTTGGAGTTTGAGGTTGTAGTTTCTGAGTCTTTCGAATATAGCGATTAGATTTTGGATGTGGGAAGGTAGATCTGGGGAGTAGGAAACGATATCATCGAGATATACGAAGCACCTGGAGCCCTGGAGTCCTGACAAACATGTATTCATCAGTTTTTGGAAAGTGGAAGGCGCATTTTTAAGGCCAAATGGCATCCTATTGAACTGGAAGTGCCCTTGAGGCACAGAAAAGGCGGTTTTGGCAGCGTTTTCCGGTGCCATTGGAATCTGATGGAATCCAGAAGCCAGGTCTAATGTTGTGAAGTATTGGCTCTTACCTAATTGATCTAAAATTTCTGTGATTTGTGGAATAGGGTATGTTTCGCCAATAGTGATGTCATTTAGTTTAGAACTACCCAGATGGGTGCTGACCAAGGTGAGTTAGAAGGCGTAACTATACTTTGTTCTAGCATTTTGTTTAATTGGGTCTCAACTTCTTTTTTACGGCATTCTGGGAATCTGTAGGATTTTGTTTGAATTGGGACATCAGTGTTGGTTCGGATTCTGTGTTCAATGGCTGTTGTGTGTGAGAGTGGATCGTCTGGCAAATGAAAAATGTCTGAGTAGTTAGAGCATATGTGAAGTAGAGCGTCTTTTTCCTCACTGTTGAGGTGTGATGTTCTCAATAGGTTGAGGACTTTCTGAGTTCTAGTTGATATCTTAGACGGTGGAATGCAAGGCGATGAATGCCACTGAGCTTCAAATGGTTGTATATCCAGGTTAAGGTTAGAATTAATTGTTATGGGATTATCAGAAGTGTTGACGACAGTGACGTTTACGCGCCCGTTCTCCTTTATTTTAACGATGCAGTTAGAGACTAACAAACAATCGGATATATGTTGATCGATGATAAGACCTTGACCCCTTTTTCTTGAATATTTGTGTTTTTTACGGAGCATTCGATCACGGTTTCGGTACGAGGGGGTATTGTGTATTTAGGAGCAGAGAATATTAATTCAATGGTTTCATTGCCAATTTGTAATGCACTTCGGCTATAATCTATTTGGCATTTTAAACTTTTAAAGAGGTCATTACCAATTATTCCGTCTTGGCTTAAAGTAATATCTTCAACTACATGAAATTCGTGGAAATACGGTTTATTTTGTTTGTTAAATATTTGCATCTGGAAACTACCTAAGGTAGTTGTAAACTCATCACCAGCATCGATACCTTTTAGTGCGATTATATTATTACTTAGAGTTGGAATTTCAGACATAGAGCTCGATTTTAGTAAGCAGATGCAAGAGCCAGTGTCGACTAAAAAGGATAATGGTCGTGAAGCGACTGAAGTTTGGATTTTGATATAAGGTAAGTATCTTTTCTCTGTATTATTAAGGTTATAGATTTTTACATTTTCTTTGTTTGTTTTCAGGTGTGGCGAATGCAGTAAAACGTGATCTGGAGCAGATGTAAGAGGGGGAGTACAGTTCATGGTTTTAAAGGTAGATACAGAGGGTTTAGCATAAGATTCAGGGAGTTTAAGGCACGATTCGGGGTTTTCAAAGTAGGGTGCAGAGGGTTTAGTGTGTGTATCAGAGGATTTGTGTAAGTTAAAAGGATTAGAGTTCGACTTAGAAAATTTGGAGAGAGATGATGGTATCTTATGGTGCGAGTCAGACGATACAGAGGATTGCAGGTATGATTCAGAGGGCTTATAACGCGATGCAGTGGATTTAGAAAATGATACAGAGGATTTGAGATTTGAAACAGAGTGTTTAGAATATGATTCAGAGGATTTAGAACTTGACTTAGTAGATTCAGAGGAATTGGAATTGGCACTCAACGGAGTGGTGTTTGCGCTATTATGTTGGGACTGGTTACCCTGGTTGTTAGCGGTGTAATGAGTATCGGCTTTTGGTTTAAGCGGGTAATTTCCCGGGCGATACCCTCCGGGAAATTTTAATAGTTTAAATCATAGCACTCGTCCTCAGAGGGGTATTCTTCGACCTTGTTACTAGCAAAGTTGGCACGAGATGTACTTGGCATTGGGTTTGGTTGTGTATTATTTTGTCGACCCTGTGAAGTTTGAATATAGGCTTGATTTCTGTTATTATTATATTGCCTCTTACGACAATATTCGATAGTGTGCCCTACGTTTTTACAATAGCGACACACTAACTCATTAGTATTGATTTTCTTAAATTGGTCCCCACTTGGACCTTGTGGGATAGGAAAACGATATGTGTGGGGTTGATATTCGCGGCGAGGTTGGAATCTGTGTTTATCTGTATTGTTAGTAAATGGTTGTGGATATTTTTTAGTAATGCTGCTGAGGATCTTTTCCTCAGCGACCGCGAAATTTACTGCAGAATTTAGTGAGTCGGGGTCGCGGCATCTCACGATTTGTGAGAGTCGTGGGTGCAGTCCCACAACGAATGTGTGCACCGCAAGGTCCTGCATTGCTGCGACACGACCTGCTAATTCCGTCTTTTTCCTAGTCGGTATAGAAATATTTATTTCCGTCAAGAGTTTAGACAGACACGTCTCTATCTTGAGAGCAAACTGGTTAACGGACTCAGATGGTCCTTGTTTGCATTCTTGTAACTCCGAAAGGAGGTGTGTGTAATGTTTCTTTTCGCCAAATTGTTGTTTAAGAAATGCTATAAATTGCTCAAATGTGTCAAATTCCTTAATATTGCATGTGGATTCGGCTCTACCTTCCAACTGGCTAATAATATATTTAAAAAGAAAGTTTTATTCGCTAAATTATAGGCGTTTGTACAATTAGAGATAAATGAGTTTAATTTCTCCCTTGCACCATCGAAGGGTTTTATAAATTTTAAGAGGACGCTTAATTCTATTTTATCCTCAGATTCTGTGCGGATTGGGGTACTCCTAGAGGCGCTAGCATTATCGTCTTTGATTTCATATTTGGAAGTCATTTTTAAATATAATTAGAAAACACAACACAATAGAATAAAATAAACAGACAAAAGTAGTTACAAAATATAGGTGTATAGGATAATAAAATAAAAGTTGATCTTATTTCTAAGTTACCTGGTAGTTGCACCGGTTGTTTAGACTGCGAGCTTATCAGTTCGCAGTACGGATGTTAAAATATAAACAAACGTCGTCTCGAACGACTTATGTTTTAGCGATAAATTACAAGTAGGAACTTTGTATGAACTTATGACTAAAATGTAATACGATTAAATTAGAAATATTTTTTTTTACACAGTAGTTATGGATGAATATATAAAGTGTAAACGGGACTCTGAGCACTATTCTGTATTGGCGATTTAGAGTTATGATTTTAAGTAAGATCTATCACTCACGATAACACTGCCACAACTGCTACCAGGACTGCTGGAATCATCACGACAGTAGCACCACTCGACCAGCGGCAGATTCAACCGAAAGTTGTTACCACAGCCCTCTCTCCTTCTCGGGAACAGTAGGTGTAAGAAAATTGTTTGACCACGGCCAAACAACACAATACGGTGTATTCACTTTTACACACACAATTTTTATTTTATGGTTATTTAGGATTAACTTTTTATTTAAAAGTTCACCGAGTTTATTGAGTTAGGTTCGGAAACGTATTCGGGTAGGGGATTTTCGTATCCCACCGCTGCCACCAAATATTATACGGGTTCGCGCCGCAAGGTTTTTAAAAAAAACTATTATTACGGCTAGAATTAAAATTATATTGAATAAAGTACACGATTTAATACACTTGAATTAGAAATAGAATAAGAGTACACTTTGATTTGGAAAATAGGAAAAGACTTGTGACCCGTACTGAGATTTAGAATAACTGACTGAACTGCCCCACTGCGTAGTCCTTAAGTAGGCTTTTAATGTTAACGTTGCTATTCGTATGGTGCAGTGGTTAGCTAGATGCCTTGCATTGGAAGGGTATAACAGTACGCATGCGTCATATACTGCCGAATAAAAAGAGGTGAACAGTAGAGGTGACAGTAGAGCGAACAGTAGAGAAAAACGAGGTTCGTCTCGATCAGCAAAGCAATGTCGTTGCCTAGACTTGAACTCTTAGGGGCACTTCTACTAGCTAAATTAATGCTAAAAGTAAAGCAGTGTTTGAATGACTACAACATCAAAATCTTTGGCTGGACAGTCTCAATGATTGTCTTGGGATGGTTAAATGGTGACCCATCAAGGTGGAAATCATTTGTAGCCAATCGCGTACGGGAGACAGCAGCAGTTATGCCCGTCGAGTGCTGGCGCCACATCAAGTTATCAGAAAACTCAGCTGACTGTGCAAGCAGAGGGTTAGATGCAGCAAACCACAAAGATCATATTCTATGGTGGAAAGGTTCAGTATGGCTTTCAACGTTCGTCCCTGAATATGAGCAATATAATTTAGCTTTCACAACAGATGAGGAAGCAAAACTAAGTAAAAAATTTCTAGTAAATGTTAATCAGCAGTATGACACACCAAGCATTATTAATCAGTTGATACATAAATATAGTTCATTCAGTAATCTTGCAAATGTTTATGTTTGGATCTCAAGATTTATTAATCGACTAACGCTAAAGTTGCATGTACCATATACTTACCCAACACTGCATGAAATAAAGCAAGTCAAGCAAGGCATTGTTAAATATGTACAAGCAATAGATTTCAAGAGTGAAATAAGCTACTTATGACAAAACAAGAAAATATCCAGCAATGTAGACTACATAGTCCTAGCCACCAACATCAAATCATGGGCACTTACCATCAGCAAGAGCAAACCCAACACGTCATGTACAGCACGTGGGCGTCGACTACACGGGTCACGTCTATCTCAAGTCCAGCAAAGGCTGAGGTATAAAAACAAGCAAGGGTTATGTAGCTATGTTCATTTGCATGGTTACCAGGGCAGTTCATCAAATTCTAATTCAAATTCTTTTTTTCAAATTCAAATTCATTTATTCACACTAAATAGAGTATATACAATAGGTGGTACAATACAATAGTCATAAGAATTAAAGTCCTATCTATTAAGCCTAGGATTGGCATGTAAAATTTACAGTATAAAGTTACATACTTTCATTGGAATAATATGAGTTTATAAATTTAAATGATACGTGTGAACGTGAGCAAAACCAAAATAATAGTTTTTGATAGAGAAGAAGCCAGAACAGATGTTAGATTAGCAATAGGAAATAGTGTGCTAGAACAAGTGGATGACTTTGTATATCTTGGATGTGGATTCAGTCGGGATGGAAGGTACACCACTGATGTAGAGAGAAGAGTTAATGCGGGAAATAGAGTGAACGGAGCATTAGGGACAACTTTTCGGCAGTCATTACCTCAGCCAGAGGGCACGTGTCGCAATAAACAACGCGAGAGTTGGGTATGCAAAAAGGAGCAGGAGAGTAAAATCAATGCGGTTGAAATGCGATCTCTGCAGAGAATCTGTGGAGTGAGGCTGACTGACCGCATTCGTAACGACGACGTAAGAGAGCGAGTATGTATGAAAGAGAGTATTGGTGTAAAGATGCGAAAGGGAATACTCTGATGGTTCGGACATGTGGAAAGAATGCCGGACGAGCGACTGGCTAAGAAGATATACAATGCGAAAGAGGAAGGATGTAGGTATAGGGGGAGGCGGAGACTCACCTACCTAGACCAAATTGGTCATGTATTGAAGGAAGGTGGAGTTAGGAGTCTCCGAAACCGGCGAGCGTGTATGAAGAGAGTTATGAATGTTGAGCAAGCGAGAGATGTATGCAAGAATAGGGCCTCTTGGCATTCTGTTCTCTCTGCCTATCTCGCAAGGGAAATGGCGTGATGATAAGTAAGTAAGTAAATGTATAAATTAATTATGAAAAATGCATTATTAGAAATAAATAAAAATAATAATAATTTCATCTGTCCATATACATCTTGAACTGGTATCAGATTTATCGTCAACAGCTTTCATAGCGGCACGTCGCAGGATGATAGTAAGGAGAGGTCTTCCTAGTGATATATAAAGCGATCAAGGCACAACTTTCGTCGGAGCTAACTCATGTATACAGCGAGAGTACGCGGAAATTCGGCAGTTATTCAACGAAGAGTTTTTAGCTGAAATAACATGCCTACGAATCAACTGGCACTTTAACGCACCATCCTGGCCATCAGCAAGCGGATTGGGGGACCACTTAAAAAGAGTCCTGGGAGAACAAAAACTTATCTTTGAAGAGTTTAGTACATTGCTATATCAGTAAGAAGCATGTCCAAATTCTAGGCCACTATGCTCTTTAACAGAGGACTCGGCTGATCTTAATTATTTAATACCAGCTCATTTTTTGTCTTGTGGTCCCACGTTAACACTTTTTGAGACGGAAACTGATCTCCGATCTCGATGGAGTTTAAAAAGATGGATCGATTCTGGAAGATTGCCTTTTCAAAACTCGTTTTTTTTTGGCTTTTGAATTTTGCAGACATTAGTATTGATACCAAATCAATGATATTTTACACAAAATATGTTATGTTTATAGTAAATGACGTTTAAAATCTGTTCCCGAATTACTATTACTTACGCGCACTATTATCGAGCACACTGTTGACAAGTTGCACTAATGAACAGTACAAAAAATAGGATAACCATATGAGTGAAAGAGATAGCTCTATCTTTTCAATTGTCAATTATATTAGTTCAATTGTCATCTTGGAGGCATAGATTATGATTTTTTGAGACCAGCCAACAGAGCCGGCTATTTCGGAGGTAGGTAAAACAGGTAGGTAAATGAAATACGATAAAATAGTTATAGATATTGTATGAATCCTGCTTTTATTCTGTATATTAAGTATTAAAACAAGTTATATTTGTTACAACATAGCATCACGCCTGTATTCCCCGAAGGGATAGGCAGAGGTGCATTACAAACCCACAACTCGCCTGCTATGTTTAAGTCCCACGTAATAGAGGGCGAGCCTATTGACGTCTACCGGGCACATTTCCAAACTGGGCAGTAACTGAGAATTTTCCTTTTTAGGAAAAAGCTCAATAACATTTTGCCCGACCCGGGGGTCGAACCCGAGACCTCATGATTAGCAGTCGCAAACACTACCGCTATACCACCGAGGCAGAACCACAACGTTGCAATATTCCACAAAATCCGAACACAAATTCGACACGTGTTTTACCTTTACACGGACTATCCTCAGGACCACTCGGCAAGAAATGAACAATTAATTACATAATTATGTAAATGCAAGAATATAAAAACAAAAACAAAAAAGCAGACCTTTCTGAAATAAAACTACTTTGGATTTTTTACTATTTCGACGTTTAGAATACTTTACAAGCATTCATGATCACAGGTGAAATGAGATGTTGGACGTCCAATAGTCGATCAATTGATGATAATTGTTATAGATAATATATATTGAAAGATTTAACAATTAAAAACCTTCGAAAAGATTTAATTTATTTATTTTAACTATATCTATCAATAGCTTTGAAGTGATCAATACATATTCTGCTGCTTTTTGAAGGTAATAAGTCGGGTTCACTTCTTTGTAGACGAACAATTGCGATCTACTCTTGCAGTCTGATTAAACCTCAACAAAGAAAACTGTATTAATATATAATTTTACTCGCTGCTTGGTAGCTTTCGTCTACCTTAAACATTTACCTCCAGCATTTTTCCTATTATTTTATTTTGAAATAGTAATCTGTTATATTAACAAAATATTATAAAATTCAAAAATGAAAAACTGAACTAGAGGTAATGTGGTGGCTTATGATCCGCCTATGATTCGCCTCTGTACTAATAATCTTTGTCCACAGTGCACGCGTCCTTATCCCTCTTATGAAAAATAATGTCTCATTGCCAGCCATTTATAAAAATATTACAAAAATATTTTTATTGAAATATGCCAATAGTTACATAATTTTCTAATTATACTTACATGTGATAAGAGATCCCTTGTGTTTTATTAACTTTGGTATCGTAATTTGTACAATTTTTAACACACATGATGGCATAATTTATTATTTTTGTTACTCAATGCACATGATAGCTCATGAGTTTACTCGTCGCCTGCTTGACACGGACTAAAGACAAAACGTCCTAATTAGGACGTTTTCGAGTCTCCACAAAACGCGCGCTAGTAACATATCTGCCTCTTTTTATATACAATCGCGACGGGCCTTGAAGGACCCAACCGCGTGGACAGTGTACGAACCTGCTGTTCAAATCTCTCGCTAATTTGCACTCATCTAGACATTGGAAGCGATTTTGTTTTTCGAACTGAAAGCTCTCGGGGTTCTGATATTGGGCAGGTTTTGGTCGGAGCGTAGACTTCATAAAGCGTGACCTCTCAACTTTCGTGCTAATGTTCAAGATGCCCCTGACTAGTCGGTGATCACTCCCAGTTTTAATCCTACTAATCACTGAGACATCATTGAAGATGTGTCGTTTATCTGACAAGATAAAGTCAATCTCGTTTTTAACTGAACCATCAGGGCTTATCCAGGTCCATTTCCGCTGGGACTACTTTCTGAAGAAGGAATTCATCATGTAGAGGCCTTTCTTCTCCAGAAAATCAGCCAGCATCTGGCCCTTGTGATTCCTCTGCCTGAAACCATAGTTCCCCACTGTCAGCTCATCGTCTTTCCTTTTTCCTAGTTTCGCGTTAAAGTCTCCCATAACCATCGTGAAGTAGGTTTTAGACGAGTGGGTGGCCTGCGAGATATCCTCATATAGGGCCTCCATCTCGTTGTCGGAATGTGTCGAGGTCGGTGCGTAAACCTGTATGACCTTCAACGAATACCGTTTGGTTATTCTGAGTATAAGGTACGCTACCTTACTAGAAACACTCTCAATCCTCTCCACGTTGCCTACGAGAGACCTGCGAGCAATAAACCCAACACCTCCTTGGGGCTGGTGGTCGCCCCCCCGGTGGAAGAGCAAGTTCCCGAACTGGAGCATTGTCGTGCCCTCACCCTCTCTTCGGACTTCTGACAACCCTATAATGTCCCAGCGAATCTTGATCAATTCCTCTTTTAGCTCGGTGATTCTCTCGTCGGTCCGAAGTGTCCGAACGTTGTGCGTTACCAGGGCCAGAGGTCGTTGTTTGTGGTAGCCTTTCCGTGACCGGAGATTCTTCGCATCCCCTGCTCCTCCGTTACCGGGCCCGCTAACGTTAGGCCACAGCATAGCGGAGCTGCCGTGACTGGGGGCCATTTTAAATCGTGTGCTTGTCATGGGGGATAATTCCGTAATCACCACGCTTGGCAGGCGGGTTGGCGATCGTAGTGGATGTTGTTAATACTTGAGGGAGTGCTGCTGACCACTCCCCCGGTATTCCCTCAGTCGGCTCTTACGACTCCCGTGAGTAGAGAGGGGTGGGACAACTCTAAAGCCGTCCCTACACGGCTAGTTTATATATTGAATTTAAATTAATAAACTCAATTATTATTCCAATGAAAGTTTAGAGAGACGACTTTGGAGAGAGTATGGACCACTTTAGAGAGACTACTTTGGAGGGATCAGCCGTAAATGAAACTCGGTAATCGTAGTATAGGTACTGAATTACGGAATGATTGTAATTACACATCCTGCTCAATTTATGTCATTTGGTTAATGTACCGTGACCAATAGGATTGCATATAATAAACGCACGACACTATTCTACACGTGGATCGCGTAGATTCTTCCCCCGCACGCGCCGCATTCTTCCGCAGGCCAAATAAAACTGCGCGCGGAGAATTTCGCGATGCAATAGGTCGATGTTACGTCAGGCTGTCAACACGCCGCGCTATGACGCGCGGGTCACGCCGTGCGTCGATGTCGTGAAGCTGAACGTTAATGAAGATGTAGTGAACATATGAAGATATATATATTGCAGAGAAGATGTGAAGGTGTGACGTGTTGATGGCTTAATGGTTATTTCTATTACGGCACTGAAAATGTCTGAACAACAGTTATTTTCAGAACAATTCATATTTCTATTTGCACAGAAGAGTCATGCGTTTCGTCATTGTTCCCTGTCGGCTACAAAAGTATGTAACATTATATTGTAAATTTCACATGCCAATCCTAGGCTAAATAGATTGGACTTTAATTCTTATGACTATTGTTGTGTACCACCTATTGTATGTACTCTATTTAGTGTGAATAAATGAATTTAAGTTTAGAAATTTACTAGCAGAAAATCCAAAATAGTTTTTTATACTGCGCAAGCATCTTACCTTAAAACTGTAAAGAAGGAACAGGTTGGTAAATAATGTTATTATCAAGCGCCAACGATACCTAATCACTTACCCCACTTGGACCCGCCAAGGTACTGTAGTCCAACCAGCCTGGTGATGGCTCATAGTATGACGGAAGTACTGAAAAATACAGTAAGTAATTCTTATATTTTGTGAGAAGTTGTTATACAACCATTTCGATAACTTTAAGATGCGTAAATGAAAACCTTGTATTTTTAATTTTCTATTAGAATAGTTAAGAAATTGATAACTTTGGCAAATTTAACTAACTTTCAGTTTTAGAAAACCTCGTTTTATCCGGGTTTTCAGGCAATGAAAAAATGGCAAAACCAGAAGACCCCAGTTCGAGTACAGATTTCACAAGTTCGATTTTTTTTTCCTTTTTTTGTCAAGTTCTTTCTTATGTGAGAAAAACTCAAGTTTCACCAAAAAAGAAATACCGAGCAAAGCTCAGTCATCCAGCTACTTTAAATTAATTGTATACTAGCCTCTGCTTGCTACTCTGCCACAGCCAAATGCTAATGTTTTAGGTTATATCTCAGGTTCCCGATATAGTAGCGGGATAATTTGAATAGTTAATTTATAGTAAAAATTTAAATAGTTTGTGGCTTTACGTTTCACTTACTTACTTACTTACTTACTTATCATCACGCCATTTCCCTTGCGGGGTAGGCAGAGAGAACAGAGTGCCAAGAGTCTCTATTTTTGCATTCATCTCTCGCTTCCTCAACATTCATAACTCTCTTCATACACGCTCGCTGGTTTTGGAGACTCCTGACTCCACCTTCCTTCAATACATGACCTATTTGGTCTAGGTAGGAGAGTCTCGGTTTCCCCCTGTACCTACATCCTTCCACTTTCGCATTGTATATCTTCTTAACCAATCGCTTGTCCGGCATTCTTTCCACATGTCCGAACCATCGGAGCATTCCTTTTCGCATCTTTACACCAATACTCTTTTTCACACCTACTCGCTCTCTTACGTCGTTGTTACGAATGCGGTCAGTCAGCCTCACTCCACAGATTCTCCGCAGAGATCGCATTTCGACCGCATTGATTTTACTCTCATGCTTCTTTTTGCATACCCAACTCTCGCTTCCATATAATAACGTTGGGACAAGCACTGCGTTGTGTATTGCGACACGTGCCTTCTGGCTGAGGTGGTGGCTGCCGAGAAGTTGTCCCATTGCTCCATTTACTCTATTTCCCGCATTCACTCTTCTCTCTATATCAGTGGTGTACCTTCCATCCCGACTGAATCCACATCCAAGATATACAAATTAATCCACTTGTTCTAACACACAATTTCCTATTGCTACTCTAACATCTGTTCTGGCTACTTCTCTTTCAAGAATCATTATTTTGGTTTTTCTCACATTCACACGTAGGCCCCTTTTCTCACAATCTTCTGCCATTACGTCGACTAGGGTTTGTAGGTCAGTCGCAGACTGCGCTAATAGGACCGCATCGTCTGCATATAGCAAACAGTTAACCACTGAGTCACCCATTTGAACTCTCACATTCATTTCATTCAACCTTTGTAGACATTTATCCAGATATATGATAAACAGTCTGGCTTATAGAACGCAGCCCTGTTTAACGCCGATATTGACATCAAACCAGGGTGACATTCCATCATCCAGCCGCACACAAGCTCTGCAATCCATGTAGTTGGACTGCACCGCTTGTAACAGTCTACCGTTAATACCATACTCCAGCAAAATATCCCAAAGTTCCTTTCGTACAACAGTGTTTCTCCAAGTCCAAAAAACTGCAGAAAACCCTCTGGCCTACAGCTAGATGCTTCTCCATAATGTTACGCAGAGAAAACACTTGATCCATGCATCTCCTTCCACACCTCCTTGTGCCTCACACAAAAATTCATCAGACACCATCCCCATCCTCCTTTCAATAATCTTCCCATACACTTTGGCTGCCAAACTGGTCAAGCTTATGGCTCTGTAGTTTGCACAGTCCTAACGTGAACCCTTGTTTTTAAACAAGGGCACGATGACTGCGCTTCTCCAGTCCCTGGGAACCATTCCTGAGCTCCAACATAAATTGAGAAGCATCAGGAAGGATTCCTTTCCATGTATATATATGGATGTCCTTATGTTGAAAAAAATTGTTTGACATAATAATGTTTTTCTCCATACATACATCCGCAATGAGCCTACCTGCATCATTCACTCTCTTATCACCAAATGAACCAAGCACGTCCTCGAAGTCTGGATGCTTGGTCCCAACCCATCCATTCGAGTCTCCGCATACGATCACGCGTTCACTAGCTTCTGCCAAATCCAGAACTTCCCTAACATTATCCCAGAACTTCTCTAGATCCGATGCCACCGAAGAGCCTACGGGAGCATAAGCTGAGACCATGAAGACCCTGGTGACACCTAGTTTTATTCGGACCTATAGAAGTCTGGGATCGAACATTCCGTAGTCTTTCACACCTGAGGCCAAGCGAGCGGACAGCAACACCCCCACTCCCATGCTGGCCCGATCGCTCTGCGGTACACCAGACCACAGAGCTATTCCGCCACCAGGAAGATCGCAGGCGTCGCAACCCTTTCGCTTGGTCTCTGTTACACAGAGCACATCAAGCTGTCTGTCCGACATGACGGTTACAAGCTCGTGTAACTTATCTTCCAGACCACCTCGTACATTCCACGTGCCTACTCGACACTCTGCTCCCCTCGACTCGCCAAACTTGGCAAGGCGTGATGGGTGGCGGCCCCTATCGCCGCATCTGCCATTGTTCGTACCGACGGGGGCGGGTCGGTACGCGTCGCCTCTGGGGCACGCCCTTACCCGCACTGCGGTACGCATTCGAGCCGGATTGCAGCCTGTGGATTACAGGCTGGCAGGGATCGCGACGAGCACGCTCCGGACTATAATCACACAACCCCCCCCCCCTTTACGTTTCAAAAACGGAAAAAAAATCAGAATATAAAATTCCAGGTACTAACTGAAATAAAATTTTTTTTACTATAGGGTTTTTCAACTTTTTTTACTAAGATAGGTTTTAATATGAAAGAATCAATTTCATCAAAGCTTTTAATCACTTTTTGACAAAATGGTGGGTCAATTTCGCTAACAGTTTCACCAATTTTTAATTTAAGGCTGTGATTGATCACTAGTAGGGATAAGCCATAATTTATAAAACTCACCTATAGGAGGTCTCACAATGCACACTGGTAGATCCAACTCTTCAGCAGTGATCCGCACCAGCTCTTCAGCAATTGCTTTTGTGAACGTATAAGTGTTTGGCCACCCATCGATTAGGCTGCAAAGTAAGTTGACGGTAAATTAATTTTATTTATGACCTTACCAGGATAAGACTGCATGACATTTTTTAATTACCAATAAAAGTCGTGATATAATTTGAATAGTGAAATGCGATAACTGAATAAGTAGATCCAAATACATAATTTCATATAAATTCATTTATTTAGCTGTGCACACTCGCTGCATAGCGGTATTTTAGAAAATTTGTACGAGATCTGAAGAAGACAATCAAATATTTTCGAAGCTGCCAAAGCTGGCAAGGAAGTTGGAAAAAGTATTATGATAACTAACATGTTTGGTTATAGATGTTGATACTTAACTCCGTTGAATATTAATAAACTAAATTATAACTTCATTATAGAATCATGTACCATTGGCTGGTCTGGGCACCGGCAAGATCCATTGTATCATTTGCTAATCTACTAAATTAAACTAATGTTACAAAAACAAAAATATTAAATGAAGCTCCATCTGCAGTCCGAATCTGTTAATTAATACAAAAGTAATGGTGACCAAATACGTTAAATAAATCACCTCTCTTGTGCTAATATATTCATTTATATAAAACTTATAGTGATCGAACCCATAATGTTAACCAGCTATTAGTTACAGATGACGTTTCAAAATACAGAAACAATAATAAAATAGTTAGAAGGTCTACGTATTAGCGAGTTTTTTTGTAGTAGTGATTGGCTGTGCCGCTACCACCATACAGCGATGTAGTTAGCCTCCACTCACATGTCTTGACGATAGTGTTGCGATGGGTCCGCAACACATACCTATATAGTTATTATGTAATTTCAGAATAAGCACTTACCCCATAGTGATGCTGTCAAGTCTTTTTTCGTCCAAATTTTCAGCAAAAGCTATCATGGTATATGGGGGAACTGGAGATGGATAAAACTCATCCAAAACTTCCTTATCAATATGTTCTTTTGTTGCATGTGTAAACGCTGTTGAAATGTGCACATATTTTCTGTGAAAATGGATTACGCTTGTTATTTGGGTTTGACAATTTAGTCTAGACTAACATTTTAAATAGTTATTTTTAAAGTTTCAATCTAGTAGTGGACTCCAAAACTGCAACTCAGATTTCATTATTTTTTTCAGCGTATAGCGTAGTCTTTGACATTATACTCCATAATGTTATTATTCCAGTAAAAAAATGAATTTGTTAAAAATTAATAGCATAAATTGCTGCGAGAATGCGTATTTTATGAACGCTAACATAAAAGTACGAAATATGTACATTATTAAAAAAAAACATAGCATCACGTCTGGAATCTCCAAAGTGGTAGGCAGAGGTGTATTAACACTCACGATTCGCCAACTATGTTTAAGTTCCACGTAATAGGGGGCGCGCCTATTGCCATCTACCGGGCGCATTTCCAAACTCATTTCAAAACTAAATGGGCTTGAGCTGCTCCTCATTCATTAATTTTCAAAGTTGTTTTATAAGAAATAATGTAATGTTATAAAGATTATATTAAATTGTAAAAAATTTGCAATTTAAAAAAGTGGCCCATGAGTTTCTTGCCGGGTTCTTCTCATGAAAGGCTTTACTACGGAATCCGGCCGCTTGTGGCGATTGCAATCGCCACTTTGTTATTGCGGTTGCACTCGCCTCAGGCGCTCGTGTTAATTATTTTAATTATTAGTGTATTATTGACGATTTTAAGTGCTACTTAATAGGCCTACGAAATAAAGATATTTTTGAATTTGAATTTGAATTTGACTCCGGACTGATACTGAGAATTTTTCTTTTTATGAAAAATCTCAATAACATTGCCCGACCCGGGGATCGAACCCGAGACTTCAGGATCATCAGTCGTACACACTACCGCTGCACCACAGAAACAGTTGACATTATTTAAAAAAAAATTTAGACATTATTATTTTGATTATTTGCAATTGACATGTTCAGCTTTTTTACTAGAACCTGCAATCAAATATAGGGTAGATACACGGTCGTTGCCCTATACACCGAGTATGCACCCATATCTTTCTTTCTTGATCGATCTTTGATACGCAAGAACGAAATGAAACTCGTTTGAAACAAGGTTGAAAGGAAAAGATGCGGAGTCGTAATTGCGTCATTAGTCTGCTTTAATTTAATAATATTTTGGAGTACTTCCTTCTGTTTTAGTTTCCCACAAAATGAAATTCAAAGAGAGAAATAGAGGTATATTATAATTATCACGAGACAGAGAAAACTTTATAAACCAAATGCCTCTACTGCAATTTGCTCGGAGCATTTTTGTGAACATAATAATATGTATATAACCAAAAAAATAAAAAAAAGACAGCCATACCAGATAATGATGATGAAAAGTAATAACCAACATATTACAACTTGCGGTATATTGCTGTGAGTAGCCACCCCACTCGTACTGCTGGCAACTATAATAATATTTCTGCAGTCACAGTATATATTATACAGAATATATAACGCTAATTTATCTCGATAATTAATCTGTATTCAGATGTTTGTTGATGTGAAACATCTAATGCGGAGGGAGGGTACAACCGGCTGTTAGCGTAGCGACGCTTTTATTTTACTTGTCCCGTTCAAACTTTGCAAGTTAAAGTAGATGTGCCTAATGCCCATACATTCTCAGCCTGGAAAGGACATATATAAAACAATATGTTTTTTGAAAATAAATGACTATCCTTTTTGAAATAAAACTTCGTTTACGGAATCTATCGCGTTTACTTAATTTTACTACTATCCCGACGTTTTGAATACTTTACAGCATTCATGATCACGGGTGGACTTAGATGATAGACGTCCAAAGCTGATATGTTGAAAGTGAGTATTAAATGACTATCCTATTGTCCTGTGTATTTCTTTTCACACTAAAACTTTTGGATGATGAGATAAAAGGCATCTAACATGGATATAATTTTGAAATTTAAATACCTCAAAATATTCGATATATTTGATTAAAAATAACACCATAATTATAAATAAATAAAATAATATCTACATATCTGCGCGTGACCTCGGTGTCGGGTGGTCAAAGCGAACGTAAAGTGGGTATTTTCGCGCTAAAATGTCGTCGAAAATTGTTAAATGTGCAAACTGCAACATAGTGTTTTTTTTTTAAACATTTTTGATCTAATTATTTAGCATTTGATATGCTCCACCACTTTTTGAAGTACAAATTATTTGCGAATAAGGAAAAAGAGATTTTTTGTACTAGCGGGAATCGAACCCGCGTCTTTTCCAATCCGGGGAAGTGCTCTAAGCCACTGAGCTATAGTACAGGTCTTTCGACCATCCCAATCTCCTTGTCACATTTGTCTTTACGACCAACGCCATCTATCGGAAGCATTTACATGCATTAAACCGATATAGTAAGTTTAATTTTGCAATTAAAATTCATACAATTTGATGGCGCGATTTTTTAAACATTTTTGAATGAGGTGTTTATTCATAACAAGATTGATGTAACGGATAATGAAAGTATAATTCGTATTTGTGTTTCTGCGTTTCGTAGTAAAGATGTGGATGTGGTTAAGACGTTATTTTTTGAATCTATCAAAACGAAAAAGGTGAAAGTATCGAGAAGAAAAGACGGAAAGGCTACACGAGATCTGGAGGATATAATAAACTTATATAAAAACACTGATCCTGAAGAAATGCCCGTATTTGTGGCTAAAGATCTATACAAATTGCCACCGGTTACATTCGATCATGTAGACGTAACAACCCTTTTGAAGGAATTAGTGTTATTGCAAGAGGAAATGAATAATATAAAGGAATATGCGACTATTAAGCAGCTTAATGAGTTAGATAATAAGTGGTTGGAAGAAAAATACGCATCCATAATTAGTCAAAAATGCAATGTTAACAATAAAAGAGGAGGGTATTTATTAGACAGTGGGCCGATGGCCATTTTCATACCCCGTAAACAATCTACAGGCGCGCTCGGTGTAGAAGAATTATCGCCATCTCTTTCATGCTCATCATTTAGGCACATCTGTCCTCCTGTTTCAACACAACCAACTCAGGTGTGTACAACAAAGGTAGCTGTAGCGACACAAGTTAAGGAGAGAGCGAGAGAGCAATGCGATGCCAATAGTACTGAATTACAGAGATATGAACCGACGCAATCGACGGAATTGAATATACTCTGTGCTACAGCAGAGGAATCTAATGAATGTCAAAGAAACAATAAATTTCCTCAGGCGGTGAATGTAAATAGTAAATTGTCTTACGCGGACTGTGCCGCGGTGCAAAAATGAGACTGTGTATAAAAAGAGTGAACCGTGGATTAAAGTACAGCAGAAATGTAGAAGATATCGCTTTATAGAAGATACTGGTAAAGCAATCATTGAAGATAAATTTAAAGCGGCAGTTACAAAAATACCATTGTTTATATCCAATGTACATAGTGATGTGTCTGAATCAGATATAATTGACTATATTTATAACAAAACAAGTGTTAAAGTCAGCTTAGTAAAGATAAAAATACTGACAAGGGCTATAATGCCTTTAAAATATTTGTAATGAAACATAATGTTGATATATGTCTTTGGATAATAACCTGTGGCCAGCAGGAATATCTTTCAGACCTTTTGTTGACTTTAGAAGGAGAGTGTGCGTGTTCCAGACGCACCTAGCGCTGTGAGAGGCTCTTCACTTGAAAAACGATATGACAAGTACACTTCAACGGAGATTTAGTAATATAGTCAGTTTTAATTGTAAATCTTTGAAAAGATCCATCGAAGGGTTCGGACTCTTTGTAAATCTGCAGATATAGTGGCTCTTCAAGAAACCTTGCTACTAGACTATGAGCTGCCTCTTCTCACTACAATAGACAGTGATTTTGGAAGCACAGGTACTTCAGCAGTAGACTTGTCTGCGAGAATACAGAGAGGGAGACCGTGTGGAGGTGTAGCCTTGCTATGGCGGAATGGTATGTTCAAGTCGGTGTCAGTGCTAGACTGTGACAATTTACGTATTTCAGGGATTAGAGCTCAGGTATGAGGGCTATATTAGTTTTTAGTGTCTATATGCCGATAAATACAAGAGACAATTTAGCTGATTTCACAGATGGTTTAAGTACTATTAACTCTATATAGTAGAAGAGAGTGATAAAGTATCGGGTGTGTACATACTGGGTGATCTTAATGCCCATCCCCTAATAAGGTATTCTATAACGAATTGCAGCAGTTTTGTAGAGTCCAGTGGTGGCTATGTGTGGATGTGGATTTGTTGGGTAAAAAATCTGACACATTCACATTTGTAAGTGAAGCTCATGGGTGTAAGAGGTGGTTAGACCACTGCATTGTAAGTGACTCTGCTGTAACGAGTGTCAGTAAAATTTGGGTTGAGCAGGATGTGTTCTGGTCCGACCACTTACCATTTTATATTCAGCGTAACCTAAACAAGATAACTGGTATTTATAATGGCATAGTTCATATAGATAACAAATGTGATAGTGTAAGATGGGGTGAAAGATCTATTGTACAAATAAATAAATATAGAGATTTGTGCCATAATGGGTTGCAGGAAATATATATATGGGAAATATATATATGGGTTGCTGTATCCCACAGAACTAAATAGTTATGTTACTTGTTTGTGTCATGATCAAATTCATAAAATAATCATTGATAATTTATATAACAAAACCATAGAAATTAAACAAAATAGAAAATTTACTTATGTGGTTGGCTGGAATAAGTATGTCGCTGAGTTTCATAGGGAGGCCAGACTAAAGTTTCACATGTGGGTTTTGGTGGGCAAACCAATGAGTGGCATTATTTAAAAAGAAATGTATGTAACCCGAAAGCTTTTCAAAAATACACTTAAATGGTGTCAAAATAGGCAAGATCAATTGAAGTTGGATGCACCTGCATCAAACCACAATAATAAAGATTTTAAGGGGTTTTGGAAAAACACAAATAAATTTAAGAGTCGTGCTGGTCTTCCTGTGAGTGTCAGTGGCATTACCGATCACAAGTCTATTGCAGATACCTTTAGGGAACACTTTGTAATGAAGGCCACATCATTGGATGGGGTAGTGAATGGTCGTGAGACCACACAGAAGAAACTAATCCTTAAATTTACTGAGGAAGAGGTGGTTCAAGTGATCAAGCATATGCAAAGAGGAAAATCTCCTGGGAATTATGGTCTTAGCATCGAACACCTCAAATATGCTGGACTGCACCTTCCTCATATACTGGCCATGATCCTGAATCTCTGTCTTAACCATTGCTATTTGCCCCACCCCTTGATAAGGACCATGGTTATTCCTGTTCTAAAAAAAATAAGGCAGCGAATTATAGTGACAACTCAAACTACAGGCCTATCTCTTTAGCCACGGTAGTAGCAAAGGTCTTGGACAGCCTGATTAATAATCACCTGAATTAAAATATTAAGTTACATGATTCACAGCTCAGATTTAGGGCCGGGCTGTCCACTGAAGCAGCTATATTGGGTCTGAAGCATACTGTTCAATATTATGTGGATGGGAAGACACCTGTATATGCGTGTTTTCTAGACTTATCAAGGGCATTTGATATAGTATGCTATAACAAGCTCTGGAGCAAGCTAGAGGACACGACAGTGGCAGGAGAGTGCATCTCACTCCTAAAATACTGGTATCAAAACTAAATAAATCAGGTGAGATGGCCTTCTAGATTGTCAGAGGAATATAAACTAGAGTGTGGTGTTAGGCAGGGGAGGTTAAACTCTCCTGTGCTATTTAATCTGTACATAGATCAGCTGATTTGCAAACTCAGCAGCATAAATACCGGCTGTTATATTGACGAATTATGTATAAATAATATCAGTTACGCTGATGATATGGTGTTGCTGACTCCGTCCATCAGTGCACTCAGGACATTGATAGATAAGTGTGAAAAATATGCAAAGGCACATGGCCTTGCATATAATAGTAATAAAAGTGAGCATCTCATCTTCAAGGCTGGACAGACCTATCCAGAAGCCATCCCTCCAGTCCTATTGGAGGGAACTGCTCTAACAGTAGCTAGTAAATTTAAATATCTGGGGCATATGATAACGTCAAGCCTTGGTGATGATGAGGATATAGAGAGCGAGCGAAGGGTGTTGGCGGTGAGGGGCAATATGGTGACTTGCAGGTTTATGCGATGTACAATGGAAGTGAAAGTAACGCTTTTTAAAGCTTATTGTCAATCATTTTACTCGAGCAACCTGTGGGTCAAGTATTATCGGCGGGCCTTCAACGCCCTTCGTGTGCAATACAATAACATATTTAGATTGCTGTTGGAACTGCCACGTCGTTGCAGTGCATCAGGGATGTTCGCGGAGGCACACGTAGATGGTGCGTAAGCGGGTAGCGTCGCTTCTGCAACGGGTGCGTGTCAGTAACAATAGCGTTCTAAAAGTAATTGCTGAGCGCTACGCAACCCCTATATTAAAGCACTGGGTAATAATAGTGTTAGGAGCTGAGTAGTGATGTAGAATTTTATTTTATTTTATTGTAATTGTCCCATGTTACTTACGTAGTTTGTAAGGAATTGGTACTAACATAATTATGGAAATTGATTTTATGTTGATTGATCTGAAGTAAATGAAATAAATGATTATTATTATATACAGGCTATAACGAAAACCATGTTGGAAATTAAGACTGCGTTATGGCTATTGATATCCAATTGTAACAATACAAGTAATTTTGGAAAATATGCAATTAAAAAAAATCATATTAAATATTAATTCATTATTATTTGTAAAGTGAAAGCGATTTATTACCTCTGACATTCTGCGTACAGTATTGTAGATAGGTACCTACACACGCGGCTCCCTTTGTGTTTGGGTCGGCGTCGCTAGTATTTCAGCGAACCAACCATGCGTACACCAAAGTTCATGAACTCATGACCTCGTCACGTGTAACTAGATTTTTCAAATTTTATCACCTTAATGATCGATTGCTTATAACTTTTAATTTAGTTTATCCGATAAAACTACATATGATACACTAGTTAATTTACCCGCAAGTTGATGTGACTACGCTGATGATGCACAAGATCGAGATGAACTCATCAAGTTTCTCGCTCAGCTCTTCTCGCAAGAAATGAAGGTAGTTGCTACTCATGGTCTGTTCTAGAAAACAAGGGCCGATAATTTGTTGTTTGTTTAAAAGCATGCCGCCACGATAGCTGTACCTACAAGTACATATAGAAATATGTATATTTGTTAATAACATTTTTTTCTTGTGTCGGTTTTATAAATACTTTGATTGCCAACTGTAACTAGACACTATTTTGTTTTATTTAAATTATAGTTACATATATGAAACACCTATATGATTAAGTATCTACCCCTAAATTATCCAACAGTATTTAAATTACTCCCTGTATAAACAACTACGTAATATTACCAAAGTTTAATGTTGCCAATTCAGCGTAGCGGCAATATCCTATTTTATTGTCAACAGATTAACAATAATCCATTGGTGGATTAACCATTACGATAAAATATAACGTCGTCATCGGACGTCAGTACGCTCGCCCCCTTATTACGTGAGACTTAAACATAGCTGGCGAGTCGTGGGTATGTAATACACCTCCGCCTACCCCTTCGGGGAATACAGGCGTGATTCTATGTTACGTGTGTGTGTGTGTGTGTGTGTGTGTGTGTGTGTGTGTGTGTGTGTGTGTATTATAATGTATAAATTCAAAATAATAGTTTTTTAAACTATAATCTTTTTCTAAAGTTCAATGAAGAAAAGAAAACCACTGACGGATTATATAAATACTTACTTACTTATCATCACGCCATTGACGCCATTTCCCTTGCGGGGTAGGCAGAGAGAACAGAGTGCCAAGAGGCTCTATTCTTGCATACATCTCTCCCTTCCTCAACATTCATAACTCTCTTCATACACGCTCGCCAGTTTCGGAGACTCGCGACTCCACCCTCCTTCAATACATGACCTATTTGGTCTAGGTAGGTGAGTCTCGGTCTCCCCCTGTACTTACATCCTTCCACTTTTGCATTGATATCTTCTTAACCAGTCGCTCGTCCGGCATTATTTCCACATGTCCGAACCATCGGAGCATTCCCTTTCGCATCTTTACACCAATACTCTCTTTCATATCTACTCGCTCTCTTACGTCGTTGTTACGAATGCAGTCACTCAGCCTCACTCCACAGATTCTCCGCAGAGATCGCATTTCGACCGCATTGATTTTACTCTAATGCTCCTTTTTGCATACCCAACTCTCGCTTCCATATAATAACGTTGGGACAAGCACTGCGTTGTGTGTTGCGACACGTACCTTCTGGCTGAGGTGGTGGCTGACGAGAAGTTGTCCCAATGCTGCGTTCACTCTATTTCCCGCATTTACTCTTCTCTCTACATCAGTGGTGTACCTTCCATCCCGACGGAATCCACATGCAAGATATATAAATTCATCCACTTGTTCTAGCACACCATTTCCTATTGCTACTCTAACATGTGTTCTGGCTTCTTCTCTTTCAAAAACCATTATTTTAGTTTTGCTAACGTTCACACGTAGGCCCCTTTTCTTACAATCTTCTGCCATTACGTCGACTAGGGTTTGCAGGTCAGTCGCAGACTGCGCTAATAGGACCGCATCGTCTGCATATAGCAGAGAGTTAACCACTGAGTCGCCCATCTGAACTCACACGTTCATTTCATTCAACCTTTGTAGACATTTATCCAAATATATGATAAACAGTCTGGCTGATAGAACGCAGCCCTGTTTAACGCCGATATTGACATCAAACCAGGGTAACACTCCATCATCCAGCCGCACACAAGCTCTGCAGTCCATGTAGTTGGACTGCATCGCTTGTAGCAGTCTACCGTTAACACCATACTCTGGCAAAATGTCCCAAAGTTCCTTTCGTAAAACAGTGTCAAATGCTTTCTCCAAATCCACAAAACTGCAGAAAACCCTCTGGCTTATAGCCAGATGCTTCTCCACAATGTTGCGCAGAGAAAACACTTGATCCATGCATCCCCTTCCACACCTGAAACCTCCTTGTGCCTCACACATAAATTCATCAGACACCATCCTCATTTTCCTACACATCTTACCATACACTTTGGCTACCAAACTGGTCAAGCTTAAAGCTCTGAAGTTTATACAGTCATAACGTGAACCCTTGTTTTTAAACAAGGGCACGATGACTGCGCTTCTCAAGTCCTTGGGAACCATTCCTGAGCTCCAACATAAATTGAGAAGCATCAGGAAGGATTCCCAGACACATGAGCCTCCAAGCTTGATCATCTCAGCAGACACCATATCAATACCCGCTGCCTTACCATTTTTCAAACTTCTAATCGCCCATTCAACTTTATCCATACTAATGTCATCAGAGGATGCCGGTACCGAATGCTGATCTGTTAGACCACATGTTTCACCAGCATCACCCTGAACATCTGCATACATATCTCGAAAATATTCACTCCATTGGCTTAACACATCTTGTGTTTGCGTAAGAATGTCTCCACCTTTAGACCTTATTTTATTCATTCTGAAAGCTGACCAACCATTCCGAGATTTCTTCACCTCCCTCCAGAAAAGTTTGGTGTTGCTCTCCAAGTTTTTGGTCAGCCTTTCTTCTGCAATCATATTTGCTCTATCCCGCTTCTCTTTCACTAAGGCTTTGGTGTCATTCTTACGTTGCCGGTATATTTCTTTCTTCTGTTCTTTCATACTTGCAATCAGGTTCAAAGAAGATACATAGTCCAGCCGCGCTTTCTTCTTTTGGTCTACGGAAGTTGCTACTTCCGTATCCCACCATGCATCACCTTTCACTTTCCTATGCTTCTTCTTTTAGCATCCACATACTTCTTTCGATGTATCTACCATACTATCTTTCAATACTCTCCAGCATTCTTCTATGTCAGATCCCGGCTGACTTGCCATTGTCAGCTGTTCACGGACACCCTCTGCATACTTTGCTCTTACACTCTCTTCTTGCAACTTTTCAATCTTTATTCTTTCAAGCCCTCCGAAGTGGACACGCTCTCGCCAGTGTTTCCACTTTCTGAACATACCACTAAATCTCGCAATAACGAGATAGTGGTCCGTTCGACAGTGGGAACCCTGTAGGCTCTTGTATCCAGAATTTTACTTCGGAGGCGACTGTCTACCTGAATTCAATCTATAAGAATAATTATAATAATATCTTTATGGTATAAACTGTGGTACATAAAACAGTAGATCTTAAAGGCTAAGAATGGACCTCATAGCTTACCTTACAAGGCATACAATAATAGCAAAAAAAGCATAACTAGGCTAATTACAATTACATTATTATTTTTTTTATTAATTTTAATGTCGAACATATTTTATAGTCATGTAATAATAATTTATCATAAGTATGTCAGTATTGAGCTATGTCTATTTTCGTGTTAAAATGTTCATTCAGATTATAAAAACAGTTATCAATAAGGAGCCTCTTCAAGGAAAACTTAAATTATCGCAAATTAAGGGATCTTAATGTCTCTGGCAGGTGATTATAAATCATTATGCTAGTGTAATACATATTTCTTTTAAATATCTCATATTTTGGCTGTGGTATTATTATTTTGTTTTTATTTCGTAGCCTACTATTATATGGTAGAGTGTTGTTTTTGGGGAAATATACTTCATATGTTTTTATAAATACAGCTGCTTGTATTCTGTAAATACCTGTTAATGTTAAATAATTATTTTGCTTAAATGCAGGTCTATATGACGCCGGATGTTTTATGTTGTGTATTATTCTAATGCATCTTTTCTGTAGTACAAACGTAGAGTTTATCGCTACAGAATTTCCCCAGTATATTATGCCATAGCTAAGAACGGAGTATATGTTTGCATAGTACGCTGACTGAGCAGTAGCAATATTCGTTGTATTTATTAATACTTGTAAAGTGTAACAGTACATCCGCAATTTAGCATTTACCTGTTCTATATGTTGCTTCTAACTTAAATGGTTGTCTATTTGTAAACCTAAGAATTTAGTTATATTTAATTCATCTATTGTATTATTATTGTAGTGTAAATTTAGTTTCATATCTTGTGCCTGATAAGGACGAAATTGTATATAATTTGTTTTACTTATGTTTATTTTTAAGTTTAATGTCCTCAACCAGTCGATTATCTTTACAATAGTTCTATTAATCTTCTGCTCATACTCTACTCGTGACATACTGTTAGCAGTTATCAGAACTGAAGCATCATCTGCAAACAATACACACTGATCCTCTATTATATTTGGAAAGTTGTTTATGTATATCGTAAATAAAAATGGACCCAATATGCTTCCCTGAGGTACTCCGCTTCTACATCAGCATAACGTGATGTTTTTAAAAATATAGTTTTTTATTGCCGTATCTCTATACATTATTTGAGTTGCTTGTTTGCGTTTCATTAAATATGTTTTTAATAGATTGTGCGATATCCCACGTAGTCCTACATGTTCTAATCGCGCTAGCAGTATATTATGATTTACACAATCAAAAGCCCTAGACGTGTCCAAAAATAAAGCAGTAACTAGCACCTTTAAGTTAATGGCCTGTACTATACCTTTAACTATTTTGAAAACTGCTAAAGTCGTAGATCTCGTCTTTCGGAACCCACACTGAGAGTCCTTTATCAAATTAAATTTATTGAAAAATGTCGATAAGCGTTCATGAATGATTTTTTCAAACAATTTAGCAAAAATAGGCAGTGAGTGATTATTTTTCCATTAAGTAGCTGCAAGAATTGTTTTGTGTTATTTGTGTCAGTCAGTATATCGATATTGAAATCGCCGGCTACAATTATATTTTTATTTAGATTTTTATCTGTTATTATTATTCTCTGTAATATATTATCAAGTTTGTCAAAAAAACAGATACATTACTATTTGGCGTTCTATAAATACATATGATTACACATTTTAAGGAGGTAATATAAATACCACAATGTTAACGCCTCGCATATATGTGTGTCTCACACACATACGCACACGTCGACCTGTTTCCGTAGGCGCCCGCGGCGGCGTCCCCCACTACAATACTATCATGGCCGACTGTACAACCACACGTCTATTGTACCTAAATTAATATTTTTTACTTATTAAAGTTGCATTACTGGATATATCGAGTTTAAATACTACCGCAAGCAAGCACCCCAACATCACAGACGACCAGTTCCAATCATACAACATTCAAAGTGTTTTTCTACTGCTTCATTTTTTATCCAGGCCATATCTTTAAAGTCCATATTTTTTGTACGATTATTATAGAACCTCCCCGCTTCTTATTATTCCTGGAGAAGTGCGCCGCCATTATATAATTAGGTAGGTTAATAAGATATACAGATCCATTTGCAATAAAAGTTGCCGTAAAGCAAAGCACATTTGGTCTAGTTTTAAGGTCACTTATAAGACTATTGAGTTCATCTGTTTTGTTAATTAAATTATGAATATTATGATGTAATAAGGTCAACTTGCTATATTTGGTCTCGAAAAAAACTGTTTTCATTGTTATCAATTAAATTATTACTATTGTTACTTTTGTTTTGTACGTTCTCAGTGTAAATATATCATCAGTTTGAGTGTAAGTATTTGTAAACTTTTTGCTCCCGTTAGTAATTTCTGTCGTAACATTTTTTTTGATATAATATACTCATGATATTTGTTTTTATAATCCAATCTTAAAATATCCTTATGAAGTCTTTGTACAATATTAAGAATGAAGTAATATTTACGCCTAGGTATATAGCCATGATAGCCCATATTTACATAGTGTGCATGTTTAAATTGGTAACATACATGTCGTAACTTATAATTAAGCACACGTTCGTTAATATATTTATTATAAGGAATCTCACTAATAATTATATTTGTATGAGTACATTTACGAAGATTACAATAAATTGTTGACATCGTTTCTAAAGGATTTAGATCGTTACAACCTGCCAGAATTATAATGTAATCCTTCATTGTAAATCCATTTGATAGTGCTTCCATCGAGTTTAATACATTGTAAAGTCGTGCTTTTGGTTTGCTACAGGAAAAGATTTCATATCTTGCTCCTAATAATAACTTCAGTGCTTTATTACAAGTATAAGGATCTTATGTTTTGTATTTTTACATTACTTCTTGATTGTGATAGTTCTTGTGTATTATTTTTTTCAGACTGCATGTTTTTTTTTATAAGAGACTTGCTTATCTTTTACCCCTTTTCCATCTTCAATTTGTGTAGCTGTTATATTTGTATTGTTTTGAATAATATTTTTAGATGTCGCTTCGCTTATTAGTTTATTGTTAATTTCAGATTGTAGATGAGAAGTTTATTTTACTATAATATCCACTATATGTTCACCATCAGATTTTTTTTTTTTTTTTTTTAATTTTGTGTTCTTTTCTTCTTAGATTGGTGTTAAAACCCCTCCGGTTCCAACTTTTTTGTATAATGTAATTGCTTTTTTACATTACTCTAATTCATTTTTGAGACACTGGTTTTCGGAATTTAAGTTTTCAATTTCAATATGTGCTCCTTCCAATTCTAGGACCAATAGTTCAATTGTTAATGTTAATTCTGGATTTTGTTCATTTTGTATACTTTGTTCCGGTAAACTCCTTATTGTGTTATTTAAAGTGTTAGTTGAATCGTATTCTTCGTCATCCGTAATGTTAGATAAATCAATATTTGAATGGGATTTTATTCTTTTTCTTTCAGTAACAAAAGCCATTTTTAATTTTTTTACATAAAATTGAAGATCAATCGTAATTTAGTTCCTATGGATAAATTCCCCTCGATTATCATTACAAAGAAACTCAGATCCTCAAAAAGAACTTTACTGACCAGCTCTCTGTTGTTACACAGTAAACTATCATGTTAAATATTTTATGATTGCGTGACATGAAACGCGCCCATTTATTTATTCTATGATTCACACGACAAAGGTAGCACTGTGTTCTTTTGATTGTGTGAAAAAAAACGGTTTTATATCTGGATATAACAATTTTAGCGATTTCTAGTTTTTTTGTAAGCACTTGTGATTAGTTTTTATGTGTAGTTAAGCGTTTATTCACTAGGCTTCTCACAAATATGCACTGTAGTACAAAAAACGTCATCACAGGTATGTAGGTACCTACTTCTATTACGCGATTTCACCTTGCAAAAAAACACTAAATTAATAATCTAAGCAGTAGTGATGATAACTGTTAGTATTTATAAGCACTTTTATGCAACTATTTGAGCAATCTAACTATTTTTAGAAATATTTTAGTGAGGAACTGATGTTTACGATTCAACTGTCAACTCGAAAAAATCATACTTCTCTGTTCATTCCTTCTCCATGTATACATATGGATGTCCTTATGTTGAAAAAATGTGTTTGACACAATAAGGTTTATCTCTATACATACATCCGCAATGAGCCTACCTGCATTGTTCACTCTCTTATCACCAAATAAACCAAGCACGTCCTCGAAGTCTGGACGCTTGGTCCAAACCCATCCATTCAAGTCTCCGCATACGATCACGCGTTCACTAGCTTCTGCCAAATCCAGAACTTATATAAATTATTAGTTTAATTTTAAACATTGAAAACATTATGTCCGCCACAGGCCGTAACTGGCACATGTCCTTTAACACACTTCCCGGTTTCCGATTGATCTGAAATTTTACACGCATATGTATATCGCGTGACAATATTATGATGACATGAAGCTTATCTGATGATGGAGCTGAAAGGTGGACATAGGAACTCTATAATGAAACGGCGCAACCCTATCGAGTTTGAACTCGTTTGATTCGTCTTGACGAGTACTTTGTCTTTAGATAGTTTCCAGAGTCTGATGATGGAGCTGGAAGGTGGCCACAGTAACTCTGTAATTAAACGACACAATCCCGTCGAGTTTGGAATTGTTTGATTCGTTTTGATGAGTCTTTTTGTCTTTAGATTGTATCCAGAGTCTGATGATGGAGTTAGAAGAAGGCCCATAGGATCCGTTATAAAACGACATAGCCCCATCGAATTTGGGCTCGTATGATTCATCTTGACGAGTACTTTGTCTCTAGATCATACCCAGTGTTTGATGATGGAGCTGGAAGGTATATCCATCCATCCATCCATCAGCCTTTCAACGTCCACTGCTGGACATAGGCCTCCCCAAGAGAACGCCACAACGAGCAGTCTCGTCATAGGAGATATTGCCGTAATCGCCACGCTTGGCAAGCGGGTTGGCAATCGCAGTGGATGTTGTTAATACTCGAGGGAGTGCTGCTGCCCACTTTCGGTATTCCCTCAGTCGGCTCTTACAACTCCCGTTGGTAGAGAGGGGTGGGGCAATTCTAAAGCCGGCCCCACAAGAACGGAAGGTATATAGGACTCCGTTAAAAAACAAAATACTTAAATCCATCGAGTATGGGCTCGTATGATTTGTTTTAACGAGTACTTTGCCTCTAGGTGGTGTTCAGGGTCTGATGATGGAGCTGGAAGGTGATCACAGTAACTCTGTAACCATGTATACTATCACGTGACAATGCAATATCATGATGACATGGAGCTGACCTGATGATGGAGCTGGAAGGTGGACATAGGAACTCTATAATGAAACCGCGCAACCCCATCGAGTTTAAACTCGTTTGATTAGTCTTGGCAAGTATTTTGTCTAGATGATATCCTCATGATTATGATTTATGTTGATTTCCGTTATTTTACACATTTCATAATTTTATACAAGCACACATTGAAAAAGTTATGATAATTTTATTTTTACTCATTATTTCTACAAAATAATTTCGATGTTTTCACATCTGATTGACGTCTCGTGACGTCTATTTTTTTTTTGATTATTTGTTTTTTTTATTTCGTTATAATACGAATTTTGTAACTGACATACTCGCGGAGATAAGAAACACATTGTGCGCGCCAACTGCCCAGCATGCAGTGTTTATTAGGAGGTAATCTGACTTCTGCTGATATCACGGAAGGACATCACATTTCGATAGTGAGTGCACACGAAAGTGCAAACTTTGCACATGATGATAATAAACTAGCAATCATTTTTAAGCCGCGCCATTTTACTATAACAGGTGAGTGCGAAAGACGTCTATTAATATTATTTTCAACTTTATTTATCTTTTGACGGGCCTCGTGGCGTAGTCGGTAGTGTAACCGACTTCCGTGAACGAGGTCGTGGGTTCAATTCCCACTCAGGACTATTATTTGTGTGATGAACATAGATATTTGTGCCGCGTCTGGGTATTTTCTATTATAGGTATATTTACAAAAAAAGTAATATATTTATTATATCCGTAATCTGGTACCCATTATTTTTAATTAGAATAAACAGTAATTACTGTAAGAAATTATAAAATGTATTAATTTATCAATATATCATATTTAAAACCTTAAACGTGACGCTTTGTATTCGTAGTATCTATCACCGCTTGAAGTAGTCTCACAATGAGATCAAAATATAATCTGGGGGATTAGACGGAATCTCATATCTCACAATCGACATCATATCGACTCGCTTGTGATTGGTAGAGAAACCGACGCGTGATGTCACAATAATCCGTTGACCAATCACGGTTATGTCTCAACCAATCACATTGATCACGATACGATCGACATGTGAGATATGAGATTCTGCCTAACCCCCTGGTCTATTAAAAATTCGTCATAATAAAAAACTAATTCAAGGCTTTACTCACATGAGCTGTTTACATTCTTTAGCCAGTTGGAGTACTTCTCTTGTACCTCTGATGTTAGTCAGAACCGCATGGCGGATAGGTTCATCAAATCGTGTTGTTGCTGCGGCATGGAATATTATATTTACCTGTTAAAATACGAAAAAAAATTTTCTTTACTCATACTCTGAAAGTAGGCCTGAAGTTGCTTGAGGAGCGTGTTGAAAGTAATACTTTTCAGCCCTAGGGAGAATTACTTTCAACTGACAGCAGAGTAATTATAAAAAAAGCAGTTCTATTTTCTGTACAGCCAGTCAATTACAGCGCGATGTAAAATTGAAATAACATAAAGTTTAAGTACCTATTTATTGAAGAATTTGTTTTTTATAAGACTTTATTTTAATATAGTTGCAACTATATCTTTAAAATAACAAAGTTTTATCAATGATTAAAATGAAAAATAATGACTGAATAGCTGACAGGCCACAGAAAAAAAAAATCGGCAGGAAAACGGCGATTCCAAATAAAATTTTTTAAAGTCTCCCATTTTTTCTTTAGCTAATTCATGATTTTTATTTTTAGTTTCCTCGTATTCGTAATGAAAAGCACAGTGTTTACCTCGGGATAAAGACTTGCTTTCATCCCTAGGGTAACAATGTTCTATAACAAACAATTAGAAATTAAAGATAAATGAAGCGTAATGAACACAATGTTTTCCGATATTTTAGAGAACTTATATTTAAACTTTTTTCCCATCCCAACATTGTTGCCACTGCCTCGGTAGTGTAGCGATAGTGTATGCGACTGCTATTCATGAGGTCTCAGGTTCGATCCCCGGGACGGGCAATGTTATTGAGTTTGGAAATGTGCCCGGTAGACGTCATTAGGCTCGCCCCCTATTCCCTCCATCAGTCTTTTAAAGTCCACTGTTGGATATAAGCCTTCCCAACAATGGGGGATAGTGCCGTAATCGCCACGCTTGGCAGGCGGGTTGGTGATCGCAGTGGATGTTGTTAATACTCGAAGGAGTGTTGCTGCCCACTCCCCTAGTATTCCCTCAGTCGGCTCTTACGTCTCCCATGGGTGGAGAGGGGTGGGACAATTCTAAAGCCGGCCCCACATGGCATGCCCCCTATTACGTGGGACTTAAACATAGCTGGCGAGTCGTGGGGGTGTAATACACCTCTGCCTACCCCTTCGGGGAATACAGGTGTGATGCTATGTTTTTTTTTTGTTCTACATTGTTTCACTATAATATTGAGCACGAGTTTTTTCTCAGTGTAAAGCCTCGGTCATGAAGTGATCGGGAGCGGGGCGGCGGCGGACATTTATATGGAACTAGCCTCGAAGGCAGCGGCGCGCGGAGCGGGCAGCGGTGAGCGGCGTACGAGCTGTGCATACCGATGTAGCCACGCCTGCGCGGCTCCATTGTCCTCAGCTGGTTGTAGGAATTTATATATTCTTTTGCCCGCAATAACGTATCATTCTAGGGCGATATAGTAGTAGTATAGATAGTAGAAAGTTAAGTAAACGCGATAGATTCCGTAAACGTAGTTTTATTTCATAATGTGTAAAATTCGCGAATATATCATTTATGTGAAAAATTTGGAGGTTTTCATTTTCTTTTTCTTATAATATTCCACAATTTATATGATCTTTAATTAGAAAATCAATTTTACTTCCTCTGTGAGAAGCTTCCAGTCAGCATCTCTGAGACCGAGTGTCAGGTCGTTGATGTTACCTTCAACCGGGACTATGCGTTCAGCGAACTTGGGCTGCTTTTTGCGAAGAATATCATATACCTGGAACACATACATTGTAATTATTAATTGGTAATAGATTCTCAAGAAACAAACAATCGTTAGTTCATTCACTATGGTAGTAGATGGAACGCATATTCAAAATAACAAGGGTATACATTTAGCCTGTGCGCTCATCTGATAATAGGTATTAAGTCCATCCATCCATCCATCAGCCTTTCGACGTCCACTGCTGGACATAGGCCTCCACAATTTGGCGGTATAGTGCCGTAATCGCCACGCTTGGCAGGCGGGTTGGCGATCGCTGTGGATGTTAATACCTACTCGATGGAGTGCTGCTGCCCACTCCTCCCGGTATTCCCTCAGTCGGCTCTTACGACTCCCATGGGTGGAGAGGGGTGGGACAATTCTAAAGCCGGCCCCCACGGCTAATAGGTATTAAGTACAAAATAAAAAAAAAACAGTAAAACCAACCAGATGTTTCTGTGAGCTGCACGATTTTTAAAAAAAAAGCACATTTAAGTTTTGATTTTATACCTAAACGACATGGCTAAATAAATTATGGGCAATAGCAATGAACAAACATTATACCTAATAATAATATTATATGTAAAGCTGAATAGCTAAATATTAGTATTTCGTATGAAGAAGCTACTTTTATTAATATTGTTATAATCCTAAAAATAAAATCGTAGAAACTCCTATGTCAATAAATACACAAACTTGTAAAAAAAAACATTGCTATTAGTAAATTATAGTATTATTATTAATAAATTACACGTGTATGAAACCACATGTAGTGCACAGCTGGTATTGGAATTGAATAACAACAATGACATTCATTCATTTATTATGAAGCAAAAGTGATAGAAAGATATTATCGACACCCCCATGCAGTAACATTGTAATTCATTTTTCTTGTTTTTCGGTGAGAGCAAAAATAAGATTTAAAAAATTCTATCTTCTCAAGGTTCATCCCTACAATCTTTGAAAGTGTCGCTATCTAGTGCATTTTAGGTGCACTATTTGTATGTACTTTAAGATTCTTCAAGAAAACTCATTTTCATGGTTTTTCAGGACTTACGTCAAAACAATCCTTAATAAAAGCACCTATGTTACAATGACAAACATTGTATGTCTGAGTTACAATCAAGATTTTTTGTTAGGCTTTCTTTTTTTGGCTTCAGATAATTGTAACTCCAAATTACGATTATACTGCATGGAAATTTTGTATAGTCTAACAATGTTTTTCATTGTAAAATTTAAGTGTTTTTCATGAAAATAATAATAAACCTCTCAACAACTCTCTTGTAATAACCATGTAGTTAAATCTAATAATAATATATAAAATAGATAGGTAATAAATATGATGTTTGATAGTAAGTCTTTTTTCCCGTATTTTAGTTTTGAAACAGTCTACAGTAGGAACAGCTAAATTTTATGACGTCAACATCAATAACTAACGGCTCACCAAGATGGCTAAAAATTTTGACATCATAGAATAGTCATTTACGACTTACTTTTGCATTAAAATAAGCAAATAAACAATAAACTTTAGCAACTATTAATTTTCATCATCACTGTTATTGTCGTCAGCTATTAGTGTTAAAAAAAAGGTTAACTTTTCTGGAGGGAGGTGAAGAAATCTCGGAGTGGTTGGTCAGCTTTCAGAATGAATAAAATAAGGTCTAAAGGTGGAGACATTCTTACGCAAACACAAGATGTGTTAAGCCGATGGAGTGAATATTTTCGAGATATGTATACGGATGTTCAGGGTGATGCCGGTGCCACATGTGGTCTAACAGATCAGCATTCGGTACCGGCATCATCTGATGACATTAGTATGGATGAAGTTGAATGGGCGATTAGAAGTTCGAAAAATAGTAAGGCAGCGGGTATTGATATGATCAAGCTTGGAGGCTCATGTGTCTGGGAATCCTTCCTGATGCTTCTCAATTTATGGTGGAGCTCAGGAATGGTTCCCAAGGACTGGAGAAGCGCAGTCATGCAAACTACAGAGCCATAAGCTTGACCAGTTTGGCAGCCAAAGTGTATGGTAAGATTATTGAAAGGAGAATGAGGATGGTGTCTGATGATTTTTATGTGAGGCTCAAGGAGGTTTCAGGTGTGGAAAGGGATGCATAGATCAAGTGTTTTCTCTGCGCAATATTGTTGAGAAGCATCTGGCTGTAGGCCAGAGTGTTATCTGCAGTTTTGTGGATTTGGCAAAAGCATTTTATACGGTTGTACGAAAGGAAATTGAGACAGTTTGCCGGAGTATGGTATTAACGGTAGACTGCTACAAGCGGTGCAGTCCAACTACATGGACTGCAGAGCTTGTGTGCGGCTGGATGATAGAATGTCACCCTAGTTTGATGTCAATATCGGCGTTAAAAAGGGCTACGTTCTATCAGCCAGACTGTTTATCATATATCTGGATAAATGACTACAAAGGCTGAATGAAATTAACGTGGGAGTTCAGATGGGCGACTCAGTGGTTAGCTCTCTGCTATATGCATACGATGCGGTTTTATTAGCGCAGTCCGCGACTGACCTACAAACCCGAGTCGACGTAATGGCAGAAAATTGTAAGAAAAGGGGCCTACGTGTGAATGTTAGCAAAACCAAAATAATGGTTTTTGAAAGAGAAGAAGCGAGAACAGATGTTAGAGTAGCAATAGGAAATGGTGTGCTAGAACAAGTGGGTGAATTTGTATATCTTGGTTGTGGATTCAGTCGTGATGGAAGATACACCACTGATGTAGAGATCATCACTGATGTAGAGATCATCACTTCAGCCAGAGGGCGCTTATCGCAATACACAACGCAGTGCTTGTCCCAACATTATTATATGGAAGCGAGAGTTGGGTATGCGAAAAGGAGCATGAGAGTAAAATCAATGCGGTCGAAATGCGATCTCTGCGGAGAATCTGTGTAGTGAGGCTGACTGATCGCATTCGTAACAACGACGTAAGAGAGCGAGTAGGTATGAAAGAGAGTATTTGTGTAAAGATGCGAGAGGGAATGATCCCATGGTTCGGACATGTGGAAAGAATACCGGACGAGCGACTGGTTAAGAAGATATACAATGCGAAAGTGGAAGGCTGTAGGTACAAGGGGAGACCGAGACTCACCTACCTAGACCAAACCGGTCATGTATTGAAGGTGGAGTCAGGAGTCTCCGAAACCGGCGAGCGTGTATGAAGAAAGTTATGAATGTTGAGGAAGCGAAAGATGTATGCAAGAATAGAGCCTTTTGGAACTCTGTTCTCCCTGCCTACCCCGCAAGGGAAATGGCGTGATGATAAGTAAGTAAGTAAAAGGTTAACACATAATACAGTTCATGACACGTTAAAAAATATTATAAATAGTCGTGCAATAACGTTGTAATTCAAGTTACCATTACATTTAGTGTTCATAAACACCATAGTAGGTAGTCTTGTACAAAGATTGTAAAGAAAATTATAATTTTGTTGTATTTCATAATTTATATATTATTAACATTTTTGTTTTTGTAAATTATGTAACAATGATTTCGTTCGACAATCGTAATTTTTTCGCTAAGTTACAATGCTTTTGTCACTTGTATAACTCAAAACGAATAGACTTAGAGTTACGACAATTACACACAAAAAAACCTATTTTTTTTGCATAGCAGTAACATTGTTACTCAATTTGTCATAAAAAATGAGTTACAATGTTTGGTGTCGTTATATTTGTCGCAGAGTGTAATATTTGAAGATGGCAATTAATGGAATGTCAAGCAATCACTAACACTGTTGCTATTTTTATTAATATACTATTTTATGTAATTTTTGATTATTGCTTGAGTGTGTTTAGTTGTGATGTGATGACAGACGTCAGGCGGTAGGTGGTGGCTGACAGTATCAAATGATGGCTGACAGTTGACGGCTGACGGATAGCAGTTAGTCAGTTAGTTCAGTTCAAAAAAGGACTGAAGTCCTTACGAAGCATTCGATTGGCAAGAGCGCAAACAGTCGGTTGTGGTCGCGATACAACTAACCTCACTGCATTCCATGTGATTATTTTGATAGTTACATCCTAAAATATTGTGAGCATCACTTGTTATTTTGTAACTAAGCTATCCATAAAGATCAGTGTATATTCAAGATTCAGTTATATTTCAAGACTCATGTCTGACCGTCATTCTGATGAACATGAAAATGAAGATGCGCCGCTGCCTTCGTTATATTTATTATATAATTGCGGAACTAAACTAAAAACTCCTATATGACGCTTCTAAAAAACTCATATGCAGGGTCTGTCGTAAATAATGGATAACCCCGGAGATGGCCCTGATATAAGGTTACAAGAAAATCGACTTTTTATTTTAGGATTGCCATTGGTGTGAAAACGGTAGACAAACTTGTATTTTTTTTTTTTTTCCTTCTTTGCTCATTCATTCGGTCACCATTTCAATAAAATAAATTATTTTAATGTACTTGTTTTATATCTGACTCCTGGATACTTGTATTATTATATTAGATTACTATATTGGACATTATTAATGTAAAATACTGTCAAATCTTACATTTTAAGCACTTTGTAAGTATTTTTTTTTTCTTTATGTCAAAATTTTAACATTAACTGTTAAAAAAAAAATTACTATGCTATAACTGACCATTATCTTAAAAACATGCCTAGTTTGTCAATTCTAAAAAGGTATTATACATGCGTACTTTATAAGCAATATTAGTTACACAAGCGAAATAATTTAGCAAGGTCAACATTTTGGTTTCAAGAAATGTGTCAAATCACGATGATTTAGGCTCCTAATATGATTTTATTCAATAAGAATTCGCTATTTTATCACTATATTGTCAATTTAACGTTAAACTGTGTTACAGGAATGTTTTATTTCATAGTTATACATTGCATGCGACTAGCAAGTACTATAAAATTTTAATAATATACTCGTATATATATAATATAAAGTTTAACAAACACGACAACAAAGGGGTCTCCCTGCATGTCAAAAGGACTGAACATATTTCGTTGTTACTTGGAAGAAGTGCACTGTCTCTTTCACAGTCCCATAATGTAAGAAAGACGGTGACACCTTTCGGATTTTTTTTTGTCACAATGCATGTGTGTTGTTGTTATGTTTTTTGATATCGGAATTTGTTTTGCCTTGTGATTTGGATTAGTTAACATGATACTTCTAACGACTCTGCTCATCTTTATCGTGTTGTTATCATCGATTGGAACAGTTAGTGTGTCGGGAAATGTGATATGGATAGTGCGCTTCTTCTAAGTAACAACGGATATCAATGGTCCTTTTCAGTCGCAGAGAGGGCCTTTTGTTATCGTGTTTGTTCATTCTCATGTTGTATCCTTTTGAATTTGGAATACCTAGTGTTTTGATTGAAAATTATGAAATAATTTTCTTGTACTTGCTAGTCGCATGTAATTTCTAACTATGAAAATAAAACAGTCATGTGGCGCAGTTAAACTTTAAATTGATGACAATTTAGTGATAAAATAGCGAATTCTTATTGAATAAAATCATAATTTAGGAACCTAAATCATAGTGATTTGACAATTTCTTGAAACCAAAATGTTGGCCTTGCTAAGTTATTTCGCTTGTGTAACTAATATTGCTTATAAAGTATGCATGTATAATACCTTTTTAGAATCTACATAAGCTAGGCATGTTTTTAAAACAATGGGCAGCTATATAAATAAAGGTGACCGCAGAACATGTCAGTGACCTGGACGTTAGAGTGAGCAACCTCGAACGGAAACTAGAAAAAAAATCTCGACCAGAGAGCGACCCTCTAGAATCAGCTATTGCGGAATTAAAATGCCAGTTAAATGAACGGGATCAGGAGTTATTATTAAACGATGTGGAAATCTCTGGAATCACCGAATATAAGGATGAGAGTTCTATTCATTTTATTAAAGTTATATCTACAAAGCTTGGAGTGGTTCTAGATGAGAGCGACATCATTCATGTCGAGAGAATTGGTTTAGCCCGTCGAAATCGAATTTTGTCATCAACAAATGGCACTATATCGGGACTGAGCGATACTGAGCGGCCCAGTAACCTAACGGTACGCTTTGCACGGCGTTCAACCCGCGATACGTTAGTGCATGCGGCCCGAGTACGTCGGGGACTCAACACGCATGATCTTGAGTTAGCCGGGCCGCTTCGTCATATTTACATTAACGAGCGCCTCACTCGTATGAATCGCTTGTTATTTTTTAGAGCTAGACAAGCTGGCAATCAGAATAAATGGAAGTATGTTTGGACAAAAGACGGTAAAATATTGATTAGAAAAGAGGATGGTCAAAAAGTTGAAAGAATTCAATCGCGGGTCGTCTATCGTGTCGCCTCAAATTTGATTGAGATATCTAAACAATTTATTATTTCTTGCAATACAGTTAACGTAAAATAAGTGATACATACTGGGTAAGTGATGAACAATCTACATTATAGCTTAGTCATACAGTAGATAGTAAAGAATAAGTAACTGTTTTATTTTAAATGTTTGTGTCGCATATCCAATGTACTTTTTGTGAGTGTTAATAGTTTTTAACGTATATCTTGACGGCCTATTTATAGTGGCTGATGTATGTTGTTTCCTGCTTTCTGCTACTTTCATTTCTCTTCTTTGTAAACTCCGATCTGATTGTGACTATGCACACATCTGCCATGAGCAGGCTTGTACTTCCCGCTCATGCTTGCCGCCGTCACAATCAGAAGAGGTCACAAAGAGCCATAAAACATAACACCGGGGATGATGATTCCAGGGTCCAAAGTCCCGAGCACATTTGCTGAGCTGGCGCAGCATTCTTACACCGGGTTTATTCAGGTGTCTGCTCCGTGTCCTCGGCCTGCTCACCGTCATCGTTGCTGCAGCTAAGCCAGGATAGTACTAGCCCACTAAATACCTCCACGTTTGTATAGCGGGTTAAATAATATATAGATATGTATGACCGGCATAGGACTCACGACCTTGTTTTAATAAATTTGTATGTACGCGTATTGGGTACTGGTTTCATTATTATTTTTTTAACTTAATAACCGCCGCCTAAGTCCAAGAGCGACAGTATACTCGTATATATTATATTAATAATATCTATAACAAAATTAATGTCTAATGGCTTCTAAATACCTCAAAATTGGCTTTTTGAATGCAGGCTCTTTAGGTACTAATCACGATAATTTCATAGCGGCGATGGTACAGAACGAGCATGATATAGTTGCAATAAACGAAACGTGGTTAAGACAGTGTGAAGAGGGACGTGCGCCTGTGGTTTTGTTTGTTTTGAAAATTCTTTATTAATAACAGAATACTTACATACAAGTCTCACCCAGTGCTTACAAACTAGGGGAAACAATCATGATAATAATTTTAGACTATTAGGCTAAAACACCTTTTCAGACTGTTAACATATTTGTAGAAATTGTTACACAGAACACACAATTATAAACTCACAAGTTTGTTTTTAGTTACAAAAATTACGAAAACTTTAGAGAAGATCACGTTTGAAAACTAGAACATGCGACATTGGCAATACAAAATACTATTTTGTATTATTCTAAACATAAGTTAGTTTCATAAGGCAAATTTATTAAAACTATTGAAAGTAACAGTTAATAACATTTTATATGCGAGCGCGCAGCCACGATATTTTAGATATACCCACTACTTGATCAAGTATAAATAATTATGTGAACAACATGTAGTGATGAGGCAAACGATAACGTCGATACTTATCGATATATGACAAGTCTCGCGATCGAGTTTTACCAATAAGTTGAACCAGAGGATTTGTATGGTTATTATAAAATTTCCTCGTAGCATTAATGATAAATGTTTTTATTGGTAGTAATTTTATTTTGTTGTGTAATGATTTAAGATTAGTCATGAATGGTGTGTAAGCCGATTTAAGTGCTTTATTTTGTACTAGTTGTAATTTAGTATAGTTTGAGTCACATGTGGAACTCCACACTGTACAAGCATATGTAATAATGGGTCGTACATATATTTTGAATATATTTAGCTTAGTTGCCGATGAAAGTCTGGTTCTGCGGTTTATAAACGGGTTCAATATATTGAGTGCCCTTATGCTTTTATTTATAACATTTGAAATGTGATCAGACCAATTCAATTTTCTATCCATAGTGACCCCTAAATATTTTACACAGACTTACTCCATGGAACAGGATAACCATCTACAACTAGTTGCCTTTTGGGCAGGTTGTGGTGCCGTGTGAACATTATTGCTTCAGTTTTGTTTTCATTTAATTTTAATTTCCATCTACAAAAATAATCTTGAAGCTTGTCAATAGATAACTGAAGCCGACTAACAACAATATCAACATCTTTATCAGAGGTGAAAGAAACAATGTCATGGGCAAAACATGCTAAGTTAGTACGAATTTGAACCGGTATATCATTGGTATAGAGGATAAATAACAATGGTCCTAATATGGACCCTTGCGGGACGCCCGCAGGGATGATTCGAGAGGCTGACTGTACGTTATCTATATGAACTCTATATATGTGATTTTGCCTGCCGCCGCAAGTTATGTGGTCTAAATAGACACGGTTGGTTTACAATGTTTGCCGAGTTCAAATAATTACAACACTCATTGACTTCAGAACTCATATCACTTGTCCAAATCGTAGTTAAATTTAAATTTTCAAGAAAACCGTCCTTCCTTTTAAAGTACCAACACAATTTATTGTCGGCTTCAAGGACTTGACTAAGCGATATAAATTAGATCTGGTGTTGTTAGCTCTTAGTACCTTTGAATTCCAATAAATATCATTTAAAAATTTAATGCGAGTGTTAATAGTGGTCTGCGAGTGATTGATTTGAGTTCTGAGGATACACTTTCTAAGACCAAACGGTTCATGTTGATCAGCCTTTCGAAGGCGATTTTTAAGTCTTATTAATTTCTTTAAGCTACGAGGAAGTTTATTAAGTTGCTGTACTTGTCTAATAGGAGTGGTAGTATCTCTTGCTTGGAGCAAGATATTGTTAAATATAGAAACTGCTGAGTCAATAAGCACACCACTTTTAGGTTTTCTTATAGCCTGACATCAGGGCGATCTCCAATTAACGGGTTATCCATTATTTACGACAGACCCTGTATATGAGTTTTCCATGATAATTACATGTTTGATGACAATCATATTTTGATGTGGGATGGACTAAGAATACAATTGTCACCACCCTATTCTTTCCCGCGGGTCTCGTACGAGATGAATAAGGAAAGTAAGCAACTATCATCCCTTGCACTATCACCGCCTTCCGATTGAACAACCATAAAACACCTCGCTGTATTTTGGTTGTTACCGGCATCGATCATTCCATCTGGGAAATGAAATGTAAATATGTATTGTTACTATTGTTCAACCCATGACAGGCAGTTACCACATACCGTCATGTGGCTCGTATATCACCAATAAAAACAAATTAAGGTCGTAAGTTTTGTGTTAATGTTGCCAATTATTTTATATTTCTTCCTAAATAATATAATAATGTAATAATAATAATGTAGACTACATTTACGTTTTATTCTTATTGTATTTAAACTACTTGCATAATTATATTGTTAGCGACAAATGTCAAATAGCCATCAGGGGAGGGTATGTTGAGGAGTGGACAGCATGTCTATATATGCAGTTGACGTGCTTATTCCGACTAGTTTTTTGTTGTAGCGTTCACTTGTAAACGATGAACTTATGTCCATTTCAGTCCATTCCATTATTCTTAATTTTGTTAATCTGTTCGTTGTAAATTAAAATCTTTGTGACATTATACTGAAAAAAGTCACACGTTTCAAGTATCTGGGTCACTGGGTCTGCGAAGACCTTAGAGACGACTCAGATATCGAGCGTGAGCGTAGGGCGTTGGCTGTCCGATGTAATATGTTGGATCATAGATTGGCACGATGTACTAAACAAGTCAAGGCTACACTATTCACAGCGTTCTGCCAGACCTTTTACACGTGCAGTCTGTGGGTTAACTATACGCAGAGGGGATACAGGCGCCCTGCGCGTACAATCCAATAATGCGTTTAGGTTGTTGATGGGGTTGCCACGATGCTTTAGCGCCTCAGGCGTGTTCACCGAAGCTGCAATAGATGGTTTTCACGCCATTATTAGAAAAAGATGCGCCTCCATTATGTGCAGGGTGCGTGGCAGCCCCAACAACATACTCAGCACAATAGTGGAATTGGATGCGCCTACACAGACCCGTGGCGTAGTACTTAGGTTTTAATTTAATTGTAATTTTGTTTATTCCTACTAACACTGGTATTGTAAAGTTAATGTACAAGTACTAACATAAAAATGGGCAAGAAACCTGAAATATATTATAATAATTATTATTATTATATTTAAAAGTACTGTTTGTTGAATTGTTTTTTTTTTAATATTATTTGCGCCATATTGCTTAATAGTACATTGTTACCCTAGGGATGAAAGCAACTTATTTAGTCCCAAGACGGGGCTTGGCGCCCGAGCGTAGTGAGTGCTTCAATAGTTCGAGGGATTAAATAAGTCTTTATCCCGAGGTACACTGTGCTTTTCATTACGAATACGAGGAAACTAAAAATAAAAATCATGAATTAGCTGAAGAAAAAATGGGAGACTAAAAAATTTAATTTGGCATCGCCGTTTTCCCGCCGATTTTGTTTTTTTTCTGTGGCCTGTCAGCCATTATTTTTCATTTTAATCATTGAAAAAATATAAATCTTCATTATTTTAAAGATATAGTTGCAACTATATTAAAATAAAGTCATATAAAAAACAAATTCTTTAATAAATAGGTACTTAACTTTATGTTATTTCAATTTTACATCGCGCTGTAATTGACTGGCTGTACAGAAAATAGAACTGTTTTTTTATAATTACTCAGCTGTCAGTTGAAAGTAATTCTCGCTAGGGCTGAAAAGTATTACTTTCAACCCGCTCCTCAGGCAACTTCAGGCCTACTTTCAGAGTGTGAGTAATGAAAGATATTTATTACATGCAAATATAGTAGCCGGAATTTAACAATGTCATTATCTAAATGCTTTTGTTGACCATTACACCAAAAAGTTTAAAAGTAATTATCCATCCATCCATCCATCCATCAGCCTTTCAACGCCACAACGAGCGGTCCTGTGCCGACCGCGTCCAACGGCTCCCCGCAGCTTTGACCAGATCGTCGGTCCATCTGGTGGGGGGCCGTCCTACGCTGCACCGTCCGATACGTGGTTGCCACTCGAGAACCTTTCTTCCCCAACGGTTGTCGGTTCGTCGAGCGATGTGGCCTGCCCATTGCCACTTCAGCATGGCAACCCGGCGGGCTATGTCGGTCACTCTCGTTCTCTTACGGATCTCCTTATTACGGATACGATCACGTAGGGAAATACCAAGCATAACTCGCTCCATGGCCCGCTGAGCGACTTTGAGCCTTGATACGAGGCCAACATTCAGAGACCACGTCTCTGTTCCATATGTCATCACTGGTAACACACACTGGTAAAATTAATTAGTATTTTTTTATTATTTATCATTATTTCTATGGATTAAATATACATACGTTACGGATACGTTTTAATAACGATCAAAATAATAAACTTACAGGGCTAGATAGCGTTGTTTCAAGTCTCTCTTGGATGGACTTGTCCTTCTTTGATCTGATCAATAAGAACATTTTCTTAATTTTGCAGGCTCTGTAAAAATACAATCATACAAAATAGATGATAACTTATAATACTTTATAACATTTAAACAAATTTTACACATTTTGAAATAAAACTACGTTTACGGAATCTATCGCGTTTACTTCATTTTTATACTATCCCGACATTTCGAATACTTACTCAGATATTCAGCTTTGGACGCCTACCATCTTAGTCCACCCGGGATCATGAATGCTGTAAAGTAATCGAAACGTCGGGATAGTATAAAAATTAAGTAAACGCGATAGATTCCGTAAACGTAGTTTTATTACAAAATAGATGATAACTTAATAAAAAAATAAGACAGAGCAAGTTGTGAATGTAATAATGAATATAAGATATAGATAGAGGAGGCGGAGGACAATTCAATAAAACTAATATGAGTGGGATAAAGCATTATTTTATTAACATAGTAAATAGTTAGGTACACCTAAATATGCTATTGTGTATGGTAAGAAGAATATCGTGTGGGTTAAAATAGAGCTAGATATTAATGTTTTACCTAAAACACCTAAGTATATGTTAGACATAATATTAGAGACTTATTTCGATTCTGACTCTGACTAGGTACAAATCATGGAAGATATTGATCAACATTATACTTTAAACCCTTGGATAAACTGCTGGATGTTTTGAGAGATACAGTCAAATGTGGTTACCCTATACCATAAATTAACTGAAACGCAGAGGAATTATCATAGAAAAAATTTCTTGAAAAAATCGCACGTTCCGGGTCTTTGTTATGAATACAGAGCCTTTTTGTAATGATCAAATCAGTAATCCAAAAACAGCTCGAGTAATTATCAAAATACAATGTAATATCCAAAACCCAACCACCGTGAACTATTTGATAGCATGATACCTAAAGAGTAGATTCTTTGGACTAACGCAATTCATTAGTGTGAAAGGTTGAACTAATCAATGATGATAATTTCAAACATTTCGGATATAAGTAAGCAATTAAATAAATATTATTATGTAGCGATATGAGAGCTTCAAGCTTAAATTATAATACTCAAAGGAAATGTGCCAAATGCCCATGCAGTCTCGGCCTTGAGAGGACATACATAAAACAATATGTGTTTTGAAGAGAAATTACTACTCTATGACCTGTGTATTTCTTTTCAAACTTGGAGGTGATGAGATAAGAAATAACTAAGATAATTTACAAATGATAAGTTAAAAAAGTAGGTACATTAATAAATCAATGACTACATGATGCTCACTTTACTGGCTCAAATAAACAGTTAAAAAAGATAGCAAAATATTCAAAAGATCAAGATGGACTAAAAGCGTAACGCGGTGCCGACCGTTCGCTCTTGTGTTTCACGAATTAATGCTTCCTCGCCGTACCAACCGTCCGCCTGTATATCTCCCTGACAGACGATCAAAATAAGTCGAGTGGCGGGGTGGCCATATGGCTTGCACGTGTACATTAAACAAATACTTTGGAAAATCCGAAACTGCACGCCTCATAATCTTCATTTCTCACAATAAAATTGATTATTTGTTAAGTAACTAATAATGTATTGATATTACTAAGTAGTTTTCAATAAATCACATAGCGCTAATTTCAAAAAGTACTAATGTGGGTTTCATGTCTTTTACGCCATCTAGCGCTAATTTTAAGAAGTACTTGTATATTGGTCAACCTCTCAGTCATTTTTTAAGGCGCCATCTGGCAATTAGTAAGAACAACAATCCATGAGTGTACGTATATACCTGCATAAGTGCATATATATAAATGTGTAAAAATGAATAATTTATTAAACTGTAATCAAAAACAAATTAGGAAAACAAAAAGACATTGCTAGTTTCCTTACAATAAAAGCAATATTGTGGCTCTATATATACAACAGCAACTGAATACAATGATATCGACATCTAAAATTGCCACTAACGACATCTAGGGCTGTATTTGTCAATATCTCTTTTACTTTAAAACAGCGACATCTATCAATAGAAAATTGCAACTTTGGACAATATTATACGATTATTTAAAAATCAATGAGTTCAACAAGAAATCTCTAAACCATTTATCTTCCTAACTTGGTTGCCTTATAATCTTATACTTTGTTCTAAGTGAAAACACCGTGACGCCAAGGCCACGCAAAAAAAATTGTGGCATGTAAAATATATTTTTTCCGTGTTTTATAACGTTGGTATGTTATTATTTACGTGTGTTTAGTGTTTTTAATTATTGTTATGGATAAAATAGTTATTATACTTGACAAATATCCTCAGTTCGTCAAGCAAAGGTAAGAACTTTCTTTTAAACAAAAATCAATGTACCGGCCGGGCGAGTGGCGTTCTGTTGACGATAGTAAAACCACCGGTGGCTATGTGTACGTAAAAAGGTAGTTCTCATGAAAAGCGCTGGTTTTAGTGTCGCGTCGAGCGTAAATGCCGTAAATATTCAGTATATTTTTGTTTATTTAATAACAATTAAATCACATGGAATCAGTACGTGAAAAGTAGTTCCTAGAAAAAGTAAAAGTATTCCTAGTCATAATAATTCGTAAACGAAAAAAAAAGACTCGATTAGTAAAGTATTTTGGTCGTTATCGTGTTAACATACATTACCTACAACTAACGGGACGTCCAAGCCAGATTTTTTTCAAACAGTTTTTTAACTAGTTTAAATAACAAAAATGGCATCAAAAATATCATGAGTGTTAAAAATAGTGTTTTTTCTTTATATGTGTGTGTAGATATTATTTTACAAGTGCAATATATGATAAATAGAAGCATTTTAAGTTTGAAAAATCAGTTGTGTTGTGTAAATCGGGAGTAGAACACACTTTAACGCTTAGCTTAGGTAAAATCTTAATTGTAAAATTAAGTTTACCTGGTCGGTATAATGTATGAAAATACTTCCGACAGATGGTGCAGGCGTCACCCAACGACGTTAAGTATGAATGTGTTATCGAGATTAGCAGTCAGGAGCAAGGGTCACGAGCGCTGAATTGGCAAAGCATCTGGACGGTATCCAGGAGATGCAGGTTCGAATCCTGCTCGTGACTGTTATTTTCGATTTCACATTTTTCACTTTGTGTTTAATGTATGTTGCTAAGCATGTCAAATGCTAAAAATATATATAAAAATATCAAAATATTTATTAATTATGCCAATAATTAAGATATTTTTTAAATGCATTCCCTAATTGTCGGATGATCTCAATACCACTTCGTATTAGTGAATTCCCTATTCAGGATACATACACCGCACCGCAAATGAGGAGCTTTGACAATATTAATACGCAAATGATATCCGAGAATTTACGCGGCGTGCATAATGTGACTTAAAAATCACAATACAATATTCACGATACACGTACAATAAACAAGTAATTTAGATCAAATTATTTGTGAAGTGTCAGTGCCAGGTGCTAAAATACAGATCAAAAATGATTAGCTAAATATTTTACATCTAAATTATTTTGAATCAAAATTTTCATTCTTAATCACAAACGGTATCAATTATACTGAATCTATACTATTATAAAATTGTAACAGAGCTATGTCTGTACATTTAAGATATTTGAGAAAAAAATACTGAATTAGGCTATAGGAATAGGCGTGTCTAAACACAAAACAATTTTTTTAGATTTTTTGTATGTTTGTCAGTTTATCTGTTTGTCTGTTAGTTTGTTCACGCATCACGCAAATACTGCTAAACGGATTTTGATGCAACTTTTTTTATTTGATAGCTCTCAAATAGACTTAAAAATTAGTTTACATTTTATTCCGCTACTATATCGGGAACCTGAGATATAACCTAAAAACTAGATTTTGGCTGCGGCGAAGCCGCGGGCAAAACCACGGACGGATTTTATAAATGAATAGTTTAATTTTAACTATTGAAAATATTATATCCGCTTTAGGCTACAGTTGGCACATCTCCCTTTATATATTAGCGCCTGCTAAAACAAATCTTGCCTCTTCGTCATTATGAATATGATTCTATCAACTTTTATTCGTTTACTGCTAAGCTAAGGAAGTAACACAACTAGTTGTTTCGATGTCATATGGCTTCCTGCGGCTTTGCCCAGGTTAAAATTTCTCTGCCATGCTTATGAATATCGCCTCCAAAAACAACATCGGCTGAAGAACAACGAATATGTTAATTACCTTTTCACTTCAGTAGCTCAAACATGTAGGTTTTGCTCACTGAGTGAGACAAAGTAACTTTTTAATATATTTTTTTTTGAGATGGCCGCGGATATCTTATTCATCATACAATTTGAAACATTCACACTATCTCTTTCCCGCCATTAGAAAGAGAGAGAGACAAAGACCAGCCCTTTCGAAGTTCCGATTTTGAATTCGACCTCAAAGACAAACTCGTTCGGAATTTCGTACTAACTAAAGAAATTTTGCAAAAAAGATAATTATGTCTTTTTATGTGATTTATTGAATTTTTAACTTATTGTTGTATTTAAACGAAAATAAGTATTTACTGCGAATAAATTTAAATATTTAATTCTAGTTTCAAAAATGTTACGTCATATATTTTATCTCCTAAAGTGTTCTCGCTGCTGAAGTGAAAAGTTATGTATGCTACACGAGAGCAAAGTTTTTTGCATTGCGTGCCTTTGGATCCCTCGCCACACTCAGGATTCAAAATCAGCACTCGCAGCAAAAAAAGACTTTGCTCTCTTGTTGCACAAATAACTATTGTAATCCGTTTGTCTCTCAGTGCCTTAACGTAATATCTAAGGAAATGTTTAAGGGCCATTGTGATTTCATCTAAGCCCTTTCAAGAGTATCTATATTTAAATCGATTAGTACTAACCTGAATAGCTTTTCAATGAGTTGTTTTCCAATGAAGCCGCAACCTCCTGTTATGAACACAGTAGTGTCGCAGTATAGTTGCTGAACAGGTGAGTCTCCTTGATCGATGACATCGTTCATCGGCTTCTGAAGAGTCAAAGCCTTCAGTTCTACAGCTAAAGCTGGGTCTATGTCTGAAAAAGGTTTGTTGTTTTATAAATACATTTTAGTTCTATATTTCGATCTACAACTCAACTTTTTATTTAAAATCTTCATAAATATATGCTATAATACTGCTACTAAAATGATTTACGTGGATGCACACAGAACAACACAACCACTCTTGAGAAATCTATCGCAATTACTTAATTTTCTACTATTTCGATATTTTGTGGTCAGAGGCGGTAGATCACCCTTGTGGCCATGATTTCTGTAAAGTAGTTTTAACTAATAAATGGTTTTGTTTATTATTTATATAGTACGCGTAAATAATAATACATAAAATTCAAATAAACTTCTCAAGCCACAGATATATGAGAAATTACTTGTCATATTAGATATGAAGTGTCTACTAGACTGTAATAAACTGAACGATTTTGATCACGTTGCACCCGTATTTAAAGCTAGATGCTAGCTAATGTTTACGTAATTAGATGCTTTATAAAAATATGCTAATGATATAAAGATATATTAAACATTAGTGTTTGTCATATAGGTTGTCCCAATACGAGAAATGGTTAAGTCTACTTTTTTTCAATGTATTAAACTGTTATAACTGGGTTTCATCAGCCGTGGTCACGGGTTACCAGTCGATACGTCGGGAATAAAAAGGTATTTTACCATAAACAAATACGTGTTAAGTCCGGTTATAACAGTTTAAATACATAGTAATGAAACGCGATACTTTAAAATCTTACTGCGGCTTTACACACTCGTCGAGACACCCCGAGGCAGGCCGAGGGCGAGTGTGTACATAGTAGCCTCGTCTCGTATCGGGGCTGTCGCTATGTCGGAAGAGTGTCGGTTTTTTGTGTTCGAGTTTTTTGTTCTCTAACAGTTCCTGTCCACACTAACAATATATCTTCTACATACCGGTAATAATACAATCATTTTTTATTATTTACTATGTGCTGACATTCAAAATGATCCATGAATATGTCTGCCATTAAAGGACTTAAAGGTGGTTTGCTAAATCATCATTTTGAATGTAATACTCTTTATTAAATTGAAAGTAATTTTGTTTCATACAAAGTTCTGTAAGACGTAATATATCACCCACCCCTCCCGAGTGTTTCTCGCCAGCTATGTATACCGGGCACATTTACAAACTCAGGGCTGCTACTGAGAATTTTTTTTGTTTTGGAAAATCTCAATAACACTGCTCGACCCGGGGATCGAACCCGAGACCTAATGATCAGCAGTCGCTTACACTACCACTGCACCACAGAGGCAGTTGTAACTTCATTTTTGTAAGTAAATCTCAATTCAAGATTATGACTACCGCTGTAGTCATAATCTAGAATTTAGTGAAACTGATTTGCTCTAAGTTCTTATTCAATTAGTTAAATCAGCGCTGGAAGGAAGATAATTATTTTCTTATTTGACCCAGAAAAGAAAGAAAAGTTAATTTAATTATATTCTTGAGTACTATTATTTTATTAAATATAATTTATTATTATTTACCAGATGAGATATCGAACAGAACGGCAATGTATGGAGCAGCAATACTTACCTTGCATCAAGGCTCTAAGTCTTGGTGTTTCCCTACGTGATCGAATTCTTATTACGGAGATCCGTAGAACGTGAATATCCGGCATAGCCTGCCAGTTTTGCATGCTGAAGTGGCAATGGGCAGGCCATATCGCTCGATGAACTGACAACCGTTGGGGAAAAAGGTTTTCGAGTTGCGACCACGTATCGGACAGCGCAGCGTAATATGGCCTCCCACCAGATGGACTAAATATATGGTCGAAGCTGCAGGGTGCCGTTGGATATAGTCAGCACAAGCCCGCTAGTTCTGGTGCTCTCTTGGGGAGGCCAATGTCCAGCAGTGGACGTTTAAAGACTGATGGTTGGATGAATAGAACGGGTGGTAGATTTAATTTTAAATAATTATTTTGATAAACGCTGTGATTTTCAATTAAATATTTGTTACGAAGAGTTTCTTATTTACGATCAAGTTACAGACCTCATTCTAACTATCGTTTATTTTGCCCAAATATGGTTAAATATTTGTCAACGTGGCAACATTTAAAAAAATATTGCTGTTTCAAGTGCGGCCACGCCGTGGCTCCGTCAAGTTAGTCTGAGGGGGCAACGAACAGAGTAGTGTGGGGCCCTCATTCACTAAATAAACCCGCCGTGTGCAGTCTCTGCGTATATATTGGCTTATTCTTATTCTGCCCACTGAAAAGGTGACAGAACCCTCTTGAAGAACTATGGACCCATCTGGTTCTTGAGCCACGTCTATAAGTTGTTTTTGAGGGTCATTATAAATCGACTCACGCGCAGGCTTGACCACTTCCAGCCTCCCGAACAAGCCGGTTTTCGAAAAGGCTATAGTACCATAGACCACATCCATACGCTACGCCAGATTATACAGAAAACCAAGGACTATAATCGGCCTCTGTGTCTGGCGTTTGTGGACTATGAGAAAGCCTTCGATTCGATCGAAACTTGGGCGGTGCTGTAGTCCCTTCAGCGGTGCCAAATTGACTATCGGTACATCGAAGTGCTGAAGTGCTTGTATAGAAACGCCACCATGTCAGCCCGTATTCAGGACAGGAATACGAAACCGATCCAACTGCAGAGAAGTGTTAGACAGGGAGACGTTATGTCCCCGAAACTCTTCACCGCTGCATTGGAAGATGTCTTCAAGCTCTTGGACTGGACCGGATTCGGAATCAACATCAATGGCAACTCACCTTCGATATGCCGACGACATCGTAGTCATGGTAGAATCAATGGAGGACCTTAGCACCATGCTCAATGATCTCAGCAGGGTTTCCCGACTAGTGGGTCTCAAAATGAACATGGACAAGACGAAAGTCATGTGTAATGTGCATGTCATTTCAGCACCGGTCCTAGTCGGGAGTGCGCTTCTCGAAGTTGTCGACCACTATGTCTACCTGGAACAAACAGTCCAGTTAGTTAGGCACAACTCCGAGAAAGTGGACAATCGACGAATCCTACTCGGCTGGGCAGCATTCGGGAAGCTAAGGAAGATCTTCTCGTCCAATATTGCGCAGTGTCTGAAAACGAAGGTCTACGACCAGTGTGTTACCAGTGATGCCATATGGAACAGAGACGTGGTCTCTGAATGTTGGCATCGTATCAAGGCTCAAAGTTGCTCAGCGGGACCATGAAGCGGGCTATGCTTGGTGTTTCCCTATGTGATCGAATCCGTAATACGGAGATCCGTAGGACAACGAGAGTGACCGACATAGCCCGCCGGATTGCCATGACAAAATAACAACCGTTGGGGAAGAAAGGTTCTCTACTGGCGACCCCGTATCGGGCGGCGCAGCGTAGGACGGCCCCCCACCAGATGGACCGATGACCTGGTCAAAGTTGGATGGTTGGATGTGGTTGGCACAGAACCGCTCGTTGTGGCGTTCTCTTGGAGAGGCCTATGTAGTTGAAAAGCTGATGGATGGACATATGGTCACACGACCCGCTCGTTTCTTTAGATACCTACGTCCTACGTCGACGCGTAGGTATCTATGCGTGTTACTGACCGCTATTTTTATTAGGTTCGAACTAAACTTTTTAAGTTTAGGTCGTGACCTGAAGTTATTTGTAAGAGTAGTTTCAATTTTTCCTTCATACTTTCGTGGGCCTAGGAGCATCAAAATGCAGAAAATAAAGCTTCGAGCTGTTTGTAAGATTGGTGTCCATATTTTACTGATTTCAAGTCGGATAAAAAAATAAAAACTACGGATTTAAAAATTAATGGAAATGTTTTCTATTACTGATATAGAACCACCAAAAAAACTGCTTGCGCACTGGTTTTTTATTTTTTTTATTTTGAATAAGTGCATGGGTTAACGCTTCATTTCAAACTGTTTTTGGTAATAAGAAGTTTGTGTATCTCAGGTTTAATAATTTAGCATCAATATCAGATCAATTTAATTTCAACTAATCTGTTAAATCGAAGCCTAAATCCATGAATACAGATTACTGAAGAAGAAAGTTCATTACTACCTACCGAATGTCATAATCATTATGAAATTGTAGACAATGTAAATAACGACGTACATTTTAGATGTTATGATTAAATTTAATTAACCATATAAATAGAATAAGTATATATGAACTTTTTTGAAATAAAACTACGTTTACGGAATCTATCGCGTTTACTTGATTTTTATACTATCCTGACGTTTCGAATACATTAATTTACAGCATTAATTATTTTACAGCATTCATGATCACGGGTGGACTTAGATGATAGACGTCCAAGGCTGATATGTTATTTCAATGGTTTCATCTACCCACAGTATATGATTTTACAAAATTTTTGGTTTATTTATTTTAACCCACCTAATATTCGTTTAGAAACACAGTGAAATTATCTACTTCAAATTTTTTATGCTTACAATGTATGAGACTTTAAGTTAATATATTAAAATGAGTATAATACTCCTCTTTAAACTATACAATTTTGTTTTTATTTAGTACTCAAAAATTCTACCACAAACTACCAATTATTACAGAAGACAATCTTGGTTATTAGTTTATATTATTCAATATATTGATTTTGCCCAAAATCTAAGACTAAAAAGCTACCACCGGATCGGAACGCGGCCTGACTGAGAAAGATCCGGCCAGAAAACTCAGTAACGGCAACAACTGTTTACTTATATATAAAATTACCTGTTTATATTATGGGTTCAATTGTATTAATTATGTGTGCGTCAGGAGACAGCTCGTTATCGTATGGCCTGATTTTAATAACTTAAAAATAAAATAAAAACATGATATAATTTTAGTAGTTACTTTAAGAATAAATTATGGCAACACTGGTAACAACTGTCTCCTAGCATAGGCCATAATAGGCTTACTGGTAAAGTTTTTAAGAAACCAAGGTCTCAGAAAACGATACATTCTGGCTTGACGGCCAGTAGAGTGAAGTGGCATGGAAGAGAGCTAGTTGCTCCTGCTATGTTGGGTAGCGAGTAGACCGTAGCTATAGTACTCAAATATAATTATTGATTATGTAGTTAGTTATAACAGTCAAGCGAATATACGATATTAACTGTAGATGTTTCGTTTCATCATTCATTGTTGATGCTGATAGACTATTAAGAGAACTTGATTTCCTCATTTTTTATGTCCGCGTCTACAATACCAGTAATCAGGCTGTGTAAACCTATTGCACGCCTCATAAGCGAAGCGTTGAGGTGGGTACTACTGTCGCTTTACGTAAAACAATTGATTTTTCAAACTTAAAATGTCTCTATTTATCACATATTGCACTTGTAAAATAATATATATATACACACATATCAAGAAAATACATTTTTAATTTCTCATAATATTTTTGATGGCCTTTTGGTAATTTAAACTATTTAAAAAAGTTCTGTCATGGAATTCCAAGTCTAATGTATCCTGTATGTTATCACGATCGCGACCGACATACTTTACTAATCCAGTCTTTTTTTTCTTTAACGTTTCGCTATAATTAGAAATAGAACCCTATCACTTTTCACGGTCTGATTCGATGTGGTTTAATTGTTATTAAATAAACAAAAATAGTTTGAATATATATGTCGATTTGATCATACACTAAAACCAGCGCTATCTACCTTATTTAGTAAGAACTACTTCTATAGAACCAATATAGACGTCAAATATGACGTCAAAATCCTCAAATCTATAAAATGCAAGTCTGTGTCAATAGGTTATCCTATTTATAGTTATCACCTATTAATATGTATCAATAGGTGGTGTGATCGGTTAATTATATACTTTCGTTGTGCTGGTGATTTTCATCGCATTCATTTTAGTAAAAATCCAAATTCTGTTGGTAGTCATTGTTGTTATTCCTACAGAATAATTTATTTACATTGGGTGCTGGTGCGGTGGTACTCAATGATTCATCGGAATCTATTTGTCTACCCATTTATTTGGTTGTGAGATGATTAATAAACGATGATTGTTTACGAAATATATTTACGACATCGAGCACAAGAGGAGCGAAGCAAAATCGAACTTCAAGCGAGAGGGAGCTCCCATTCATTCGTTCAATGCACTAGCTTTTACATTCAATCGGCAACCGTTTCTTTATATAATTATTATGTATAATTAAAAATTCTGTCAACTACTGTGGTGACGACTTAAGCTAATATATAACTGTCTCTGTAATTTTCCTTAGTACAACGTATTAAACGCATAGAAAATTTCGAAGTCTTGATTATTTAGTTGCACATCATACAAGGAGAAGGAGGATGCATCCAGTAAATCAGGCCTGACGTCGACCAACAATGGTCTATAAGTCTGCTGCTGTTGCGGTAAATTTAAATTGTTGTTGGAGCGGTGCACTATATCTAAGCAGTATTATAAGAATACTATGCATTCGCAGCCTTTGCAACCAGTTTTGTTATCCACAACATTAGTTGACATTATTGGTATGGATAGATCTGTGTATAGGTACAACTAGAGTGCTGTTGGATATTGCTGCCGTGATAATTAAGAATGCAGTACTTGCAAAATGGCGGTATCGAGAAAAACGCGGAAAACATATTTTTTGAAAACTGAGCAAGATGTTCGTTTTTTACGGCCATAAAATATATCATAAAATTAAGAAAAAAAAATCAATTTAATGATAATCTTCTTTTCCTTAATTTATCAATATATCCAAATATAATGCGTATTACTGCGTTTAGGTTTAGCATTATATTTTGTGAAAATCAGAGGCTACTTAAATTGCTGCACTTAGCAATTGCGTAAATTACTTCATTATGGCTTAGCATATGCCGATTGTTGTCCTTGTCCACTTCCAAGTCGGTGGGCTATGTCGGTCACTCCTGTAGCAGACTATATATGTATATTTTTATATTACGGATTCTAACACGTAGACAGATTCTGAGTATAGCCCGCTCTACAGTTTACAAAGTCGACATTCAGAGATCACGCCTCTGTTCCATAAGCCATCGCCAGTAACACACATTGATCATATAGACCTACGTATTCAGACACTGTAGAATATTGTATGCGTCTACCTAATTGGAATGTTTGCCCCAGGTAGATATAATGGTTGACAACTTCAAGAATTGTATTTTGGACTACGGCCGGTGTTGTAATGACATAGTTATTGTACATGACTTTCGTCTTGTCCATGTTCATTTTAATACCCACTATTCGGGAAATGTTTTTTTTGTTGAGGCGGGAAATATGAACCTAACTACACATCCCAGCGTTCGGGGCAATGAACAGTGTAGTGTGGGGCCCTCCCCGCTGAGTTCGTTTAGCATGGTTCCAAGGTCTTCCAGTGATTCTGCCATGACCACGATATCATCTGCAAATCAAAGATGAGTTATGTATTCGCCATTGATGCCGAATCCAGTCCAGTCCAAGTGCTTGAAAATCGTATATTATTGTTGGTGATCTAGACCTAAGACCGATCTGACCCTTCTAGTCCGAGAAGGAATTTGTTTGAGATCTAAAGAAGAAGACGTCTTGTTATAAAGATCACCCTATAAACTCTTTAAGTGACGCTGTGAGTAATATTTCGAGGTATGAGACTATAATATCCAAAATTACTGTATTTTCTTAATTCACGTGTTTTTGATGTGAAACATCTAATGCGGAGGGAGAGTAAAATCGGCTGTTAGCGTGGCGACGCTTTTATTTTATTTGTTCCGTTCAAACATTGCAAGTTAAATTTGACACACTTTCGATTGAGCTGAAATTTTACACGCACCTGTATATCACGTGACAATGCAATATTATAATGACATGAAGCTGATCTGATGATGGAGCTGGAAGGTGGACATAGGGACTCTATAATGAAACAGCACAAGCCCATCGAATTTGGGCTCGTATGATTCGTCTTGACGATTACTTTGTCTTTAGATGGTATCCAGGGTCTGATGATGGAGCTAGAAGGTGGCCATAGGAACTCCGTTATAAAACGACATAACTCTATCGAGTTTGGGCTCGTTACTGTTTCTGGTCTCCCGACCAGGGCTCGAATAACGCCTCACTCCGCCACTACACGGAGCACCCAAAATGCAATCCATAAACCAGGTCTCACCCATGGCAGGCCTGTAAGCACATGATTATTTTTTATACATATTGAGTATGTTATTATGTATTAAAATCAGTCCAAACATTTTATTTATAAATTTTTAGGTATTTGGGTGACTGAGTGAAACGACCTCGGATAAGTGACGGATTTATTAGTACTCGAAATTACATTAATTTGAAAGCGCACAAACGTCAAAACAATGCGCGGTGCGTTATAGTAGCAGACTGTCGCTACATTACAATACAATTATTATTTATGCAGTCGCGTTCGTTACTTAACCCATACAACATTCCTCCCCTTTAAAAAAATAATATACAAACAAAATTAATTAAAATAAAATTATCAATTTACACTTAAAGACAAATATGTAACTACGTGACACATCATTTAGCAAGCTGCACGAAGCGTGAGTTCTCACCGTGCAGGTATCGCTTACATGCCTTTTTTTTTTTTTTTGTTTAGGCGGGAAAAAATGTACCTAACCGCACACCCCGTTGTTCGGGGCAACAAACAGGGTAGTGTGGGGCCCTCACCCACTAAATAAACCCGCCGTGTGCCGTCTCTCCGCCTTTATTGGCGGACCACTGGAACTATGTTACATTCCTTCGGTGGTATCGCTTACATGCCTACGTCAGTGAAAATTGCAGGTGGCTTATGAACACTGTTACCGTGGGAAAGTACATTAGTATACATATACAATCATGATATAGGATATATATGAGAGAATTTATATAAAAAAATAGTTAGACAAATATAATTAAGTATAGGTACACCAATTTTAATGTTAAGTAAAAAATAAAATTAGGTTACACGTAAGGAACGGTTGCTGGTTGCTGGCCGGCTTTGTCAACCTGGCTCAACGACACTGAGTGGAGTTCATTTTGGACCCATCTCTTAGTATTTTTGTGACTGTTAACGCGAATATGCGGTCTCGGAGCTGGCAACACGGGATCGCGTCAGCGCGTCTCTTCCCTTACCCTTTCAAGATTGTCATTTTTTTCACACAGCATGTGCGGTTGGGTTTTTATATCAATCCTTTTTTCGAAAGACCTGTACTATAGCTCAGTGGCTTAGAGCATTTCCCCGGATTGGAAAAGACGCGGGATCGATTCCCGCTAGTACAAAAAATCACGTTTTCCTTATTCGCAAATAATTTGTACTTTAAAAAGTCGCGGTGCATGTCATTTGACATGCTCCGCGACTAAAAAATATAGATCAAAATCAAAAATGTTTAAAAAATCGCGCCATCAAATAGTATGAATTTTAATTGAAAAATTAAACTTACTATATCGGTTTAATGCATGTAAATGCTTCCGATAGATGGCGTTGGTCGTAAAGACAAATGTGATAAGGAGATTGGGATGGTCGAAAGACCTGTACTATAGCTCAGTGGCTTAGAGCACTTCCCCGCATTGGAAAAGACGCGGGCTTGATTCCCACTAATACAAAAAATCTCTTTTTCCTTATTCGCAAATAATGTGTACTTTAAAAAATGGCGGAGCATGTCAAATGCTAAAAAATATAGATCAAAAATGTTTAAAAAATCGCGCCATCAAATAGTATGAATTTTAATTGCAAAATATCGCTTGAAACGCGTTAGACTCCCGGGAGTCTCGGATCAATGACCTCGACAATTGATAAAAAAGTCCAAAAGAATCTCCAAAGCTTGCAATAAGAGTCAACATCGCAAAAAAAAAAGGGCCGAGCCGCGCGCGCGGTCGCAAAAAAATTTGGCGCTAAAAATTTATTTCCTACTCCTTAACTTTCAATGCTATCTACTCTAAAATTTTTGCCCGATACAGACTGTTCATTCTACAAGCTGTTCATGATTTTTGCCTAAGCCTATATATACTGTATCAACGAGAAATAAATCCCAAACGTAAACGTCAGCCAGTTGCGTCAATGGACTCGAACGGGACGGTAATAAAGTCGAGATTTCAACGCGAAAGTGAAATAAAATTAAAGTTTGTGAAAAGTTTTCGCTTTATAAAGTCAGTGTTATTATAATAATTAGTGGATAGTGTTTTTAAGTGTTTTAGTGCATAAAATAGTTATTATACTTGACAATAAACATGGATTTTTCAAGAATGGGTAAGTAGTTTTTTTTTTAGATTTTTTTTAGAAAAATACGGCCACCCGTTGCGGCGCGTGGCCTCTCGCGGCGCCGCGTGGCCTTGGCGCGCTATTGGCCGGCACGTGTAAGACTCCCGGGAGTCTAACGCTCGTTTAGAACTTGTTGAAATAATAGTAAATAATAATCCTGTCAGTTGACGGGTTAAACTTACTATATCGGTATAATGCATGTAAATGCTTCCGATAGATGTCGTTGGTCGTAAAGACAAATGTGATAAGGAGATTGGGATGGTCGAAAGACCTGTACTATAGCTCAGTGGCTTAGAGCACTTCCCCGGATTGGAAAAGACGCGGGTTCGATTCCCGCTAGTACAAAAAATCTCTTTCCTTATTCGAAAATAATGTGTACTTTAAAAAGTGGCGGAGCATGTCAAATGGTAAAAAATATAGATCAAAAAAGACCTAATGGGACTTGTCTTTATTACAAATAAAATTTAACCTCAACACGGCGTATACAGCCCTTTGGTCCATCGCGCCACATTACGAAGAACGAACACGGTGACGCCATTTTCATTGCGCCTTGAGGTTGAAGTTAATTTGAAACATTAATCAACAACAATCATTAAAGAGGACTACGCATCGGCGCAGATCTTCGTCCATTATCAAGAGCTCCAGCGTCAGCACGGCTAAAAATAGTATCGAGACGACAATACATCAGGATTGTGGTAAAATACTCCGGTGTCACTGGCGTGCGTGAGTTAACAAGTCCCAGTCAATCAATATTCACATTATCCCAGCATTATGTCTCATTAATTTCTTTACAAGTCAATACTTTAATTAAACGTGATACGTTTATTATTCATATAGGGGGTATGCCTGACTTTACATTATACTTTATACAGGCATACTGATTCTTTGCATCGATATCATTCACTTTGGTATAAAATCTCAGCACTTTTCACATTCATATTTGGATAACTGTATCAATATGTCAAATTATAAAGATTTAAAGAAAAAACGTGCCTCATATAAGTCTAGGTTAACTCAGTTTAAAAAATTCTTAGATAAAAGTATGGCATGTTCTCAATTAGATAATATTCAAACCACAGGGGTCAATGTTCGGCTGTCTAAAATTGAAGAATTGTACAGTGAATATGACTGTGTACAGTTGAGTATTGAAAGTGAAACTGAATTTACAGATACCGACCAGGCAGTTGATGCAGAAATGGTTGTATGCAGAAAGAGAGGAAAATTCGAGAAGTTGCGTTGTCGCCGGGACGGTAAAATCACGACGAAAGGACCACCTACCCCCGAAACGACGGTAATAAACTTGTCGAGTACAAAAATTAATGGCACTACAGAGAACATATTAGCTAAAGGGTTAAATTATGCTGTAACACCGAAACGGATTTCGTATGAGAATGTCATTAGTGGTGTCGAAGAAGTGATAATGCGAAACAAGTTGCCGTCTGCCGATGCGGAAACGCTCAGACAGGATGTGGCCGTTATCCTTCGAAAATCAAAGCTGCCTAAACCAAATATCACTGCAGAAGAACGCCTGGCGCTGAAAAAGCTGCGTGATAACACGGATATTTTAGTGCTAAAGGCCGACAAGGGAAATACCACTGTGGTGAGGAATTCCGGTGACTATGATGAGAAACTACGGAGTCTATTAAGTGACACCTCTGTGTACAAGCCAGTGTCGTACAACCCTACAGCTAGAGTCACGAAACGTATGCGAGCACTAATTAAGGACCACAAGGATCTGTTCGCGGATGATGTGTTTGAAAGGCTTTTCAGACCTAAAAGCGTTCAGCCACCTGAGTTATATGGTTTGCCAAAGATCCATAAAAGCAACGTGCCACTTCGCCCGATCGTAAGTCAAATTAACTCTCCTACTTACGATCTAGCTAAACACCTCGCCAAAATACTGCAACCATTAGTCGGTGGGACTGCATCGTTCGTGAAGGATTCTAGACATTTTGTGGATATCATCAAGAACATGGAAGTGGACTCAGATGAGGTGATGGTGAGTTTTGATGTGGAGTCACTGTTCACCAACGTTCCCATTCATGCTTGCCTGGAGGTCATTGAGAAAAAACTAAGAGCGAATGATCTGTCCATTGAGTACAATGTTCTACTAAGAAACTGTCTAGAAGGCAACTACTTCATCTACCAGGGACAGTATTACCTCCAGACCGATGGAGTGGCCATGCACACAATGGGGTCGGTTATGGCCAACATCTGGATGGAACATATCGAAGAAATGATCAAGCCGAAACTGTCCCAGGTTAAACTGTGGAAGAGATACGTTGATGACGTATTCTGCATTATGAAGGGTGGCAGACAAGAAGTGGAAACATTTGCTAAGGATTTGAACTCCGTACATCCCAACATCAGGTTTACTTTTGAAATGGAGATGGACAGATCGTTAGCATTTCTTGATGTAAAACTAAGGGTCAAAGCAAACGGTACCTTATCACATACTGTGTACAGAAAACCCACGCACACTGACAGATACTTGCATGCTGACTCGCACCACCATCCACGACACCTGCAATCCGTAGTAGCATCTTTGACCAATAGAGCATACAACATTTGTGACCCTGAACAATTGAATAGTGAGCTCACACATGTTCAGGAGGTACTTAAACGAAACGGATTTAAGGGTAGCACACGACGACTACGGAAAAAGGAGGCACGAACTGGGGTAGACAGGGCACCAGCCTTTTTACCGTATATTAAAGGAGTAACGGACAAAGTTGGAACAGTACTACAGAAATACTCCATTAAGACTGTATATAGTCCGCATTCTAAAGTATCACATCACCTACGTACTCCAAAAGATATAATCCCTCTGCAGACACCTGGCGTTTACAAAGTGGATTGCAGCTGTGGTAGTTCTTATATCGGACAAACCAAACGTACAATTGCGGAAAGGGTTAAAGAACATATCGCGGCTGTAAAACACCGACATACACAAAAGTCAGCTATAGCGGAACACTTGCTGGAGGCGGGATCCAACCACTGGATTGAACTGCATAACCCATAGGTCCTCTCCACCGACCGTCACTATTACTCCAGGATGGCGCGGGAAGCGGTTGAAATCAAAAAACATGCTAATTTCAACCGAGAAGATGGATACCGTTTGTCAACATCATGGAATCCTGTCATCAGTAAGTGTACATATCGCCGAACAAACATTACGCGCCAGTGTGAGGATGTCGTTAGTGTGGTGTGTCGAAGTACCGACAGTTTCGGAGATCAAAATATAAACGAGGCGAGGGTAGTTACAGACACTCGCGCTTCACGGAGGCAACGCTGAACTACACCAGTCAACCCGTGACCACGGCCGATGCAATACGGTCGAAACGTCGGGAAATTAGGTATTCAACCTCAACATTATATACGCGATTAAGACCCGATATATTAATATTTGTGTATAATGTGTACAAATCGCGAAAGTTTAAAAGTCTTTATTAGAAAGAGAGGAGTTTGAAAGCCTGTACTTTGCAACCATTGCCACCGCCCGGAACTTATTGAGCAGGAATTCCTATGCGAAGTCAGCGGGGGATCAGCAATCTGTGACAGGTCTAATGCATGCTGCAGGTGGGCCAAGCTTAAAGCTTCCTATTATTCCTCTTGCTACCTTTTCTGGCCGCTATCAAGATTTTCTAGAATTTTATCACACTTTTCAGTCATTAATACATTCAAATGTATTCCAAAAATTAATAAATTCCACTACCTAAGATCTGCTTTAAAGGATAGTGCTAAGCAAGTAATAAGTTAATTAGATTTCTCTACCACCTGTTACGATGTAACCGAACAACTTACTATATAAACAATTTACTATATAAATTTTGAATTTTATTTTTATTTTTTCATTGTTAGCGATTCCCACCGTAACACACCAACTATGATGTTGCATGGAAGTTACTATGCGAAAGGTACTACAATGAGCGACTTCTAGTTAATGAACAAGTTCAAGATATATTTAACATTGACCACATACTGAGAGAATCTTCTGTAGCCTTAAGGTCTATTGTAGACACCACAAATAAGAATCTGAGAGCCTTAAATTCATTAAACATAAACACTGACAACTGGGATATATTAGTTGTACATTTATTAACTAGTAAACTAGATCCTACCACTAGTAGAAAGTGGATGGAATACATTAATCTCTCTAAGGAGCTCCCTACATTAGATACATTCATTAGTTTTATTAAGGGGCGTGCAGAACTTTTAGAGACAATGGATCACACTAGTGTGAGACGCAGACACAGTGAACCATTACTTAATAAACAAAAAACTTTTGATGTAAATACATCATCACAATTTAAATCCTTTTCATGCCCTTACTGCAAAGAGGATCACCCTATTTATAAATGTTTGAATTTCAAATCATTAACTCAACAAGCCAAAATGCAAAAATAAAACAATTAAATCTTTGTTTGAACTGTCTTAGGAAGGGACATAGTGCACAACAATGCAATATTCTAGGGTCCTGTAAGATATGTGGTAAGCGGCATAGTACTTTATTGCATCAAGACAAATCACAGGTAGTTTACAGTTACCTATGAACACCAAGCAGTTTGAGAGTGGAGCAAGGTTTGAAGATAAACTTCAAACCAGTTAACTAAGCATACTGCTCAATCGAGTGAAGCGTTATGTTTTAGGTGAAAAGTGTTATGTTTATTTTATTTGCAATTAAAACTGATTGTTCGTTATTAATTAAAATTATATAATTAAAGGCTGATTAGGAAATACATAATTCAAGTATTTTTTTTTTTTTTTTTTACATTGATTTACCTAATCATTCGATTTTGTTAGTGTCCAGTTTTCTGGCCAGTGATCTTGCAGTGATGGTTAGTGACGCAGAACGATCAGTGGGCAGTTTACTGGCCACGGGATTTTTGGGATTTTCTCGAAAAATATAAATATTCAGGATTTTATTCCATAACATATGCTTAAGATTTATGTCGCAGAATATATTATATCACAAAAGAATAAGTTTCAAAAAAAAAAAAAAACGTTAGGGTGTGCCTTAAAGGGTTAAATTAGTACATGAAATGTGGGTCGGTCTACGGTCGACGCCATCCTGCGCTTGAAGGCCGCGGCTGCGGAGGCCGTCACCTCGAGGGAAGTGCTGTTGGCGGTGTCGCTCGACATCGCCAACGCCTTCAATAGTCTGCCATTCGGCTGCATCAAGGAGGCACTCCGGTACCATGGAGTGCCCCTCTACCTAAGGCGGCTGGTGGCGGACTACCTCGACGGCCGCAGCGTCCTCTTCGTGGACCGGGAAGGGGACGTTGTAAGGAGGGCTATGTCGTGCGGCGTCCCGCAGGGTTCGGTTCTAGGGCCGCTCCTGTGGGACATCGGCTACGACTGGGTCCTCCGTGGCCGGCTCCCCTCCGGGCTGGGCGTAATTTGCTACGCAGACGATACGCTCGTCACAGCTCGGGGCGGGACCCTCGAGGAGGCGGCAACGCTGGCCACCTCAGGAACCGCGGAGGTGGTCAGGCGGATCGAGGCGCTGGGGCTTAGGGTGGCCCTTGAAAAGTCGGAGGCCCTACTCTTACATGGGCCCCGACGCGGCCCACCCGCCGGCGCCTCGATAACGGTCAACGGTGTGGGCTTTCCAATCCAGGCCCACATCAAGTACCTGGGCCTGGTATTAGATGGACGGTGGCACTTTGACGAGCACTTCCGCCGTCTTGCGCCAAAGCTCGTCGGCACGGCGTCCGCCCTTGGGCGACTGATGCCGAATTTGGGCGGACCGAGTCTCGCATGTCGACGACTCTACGCGGGGGTAGTACGGTCAATGGCACTGTACGGCGCGCCCGTGTGGGCGGAGTCCCTGGCCGCTCGCAATAGGGCCCTCCTGTGGCGTCCACAGAGGGTTGTAGCGGTCAGGGCAATACGCGGGTACCGCACGGTCTCGTGCGATGCAGCCTGCGCGTTGGCCGGAACCCCCCCGTGGGATCTGGAGGCGGAGGTGCTCGCCGACGTTTATTGGCGGGCGTCGACGGCGCGGGCGGGAGGCAGTCGCCCCTCGCCAAGCGCAATCTCTGCGTGGCGGGAAGATGCCCGCCGCGCCACCGTCCTAAAGTGGAGGTCTCGGCTGGAGACGCCCCGGGCTGGTCTCTGGACCGTGGGGGCGCTCCAGCCGATCTTGGAAGAATGGGCAGGGCGGCAGCACGGGGTCCTCACCTTCCGGTTGGTGCAGGTTTTGTCGGGGCACGGTTGCTTCGGCAAATACCTGCACACGATCGCTAGGAGGGAGACGACCCCAGGCTGTCACCACTGCGACTGCGGCGAGGACTCGGCGCAGCACACGCTCGAGTCGTGCCCGGCCTGGGATGTGCAGCGCCGGGAACTCGCTGCAGTCATAGGCGTGGACCTGTCGCTGCCGGCCGTTGCGCGAGCGATGGTTGGCAGTGACAGGGCCTGGACTGCGGTCGCCGCCTTCTGCGAGGCTGTCATCTCGCGGAAGGAGGCGGCGGAATCCTCCTTCGCGGACCCGATTCGCCGCCGGCGCGCGGGGCGGCGTGCGCGCGCTTACCTGCGCCTGATGCCGCCCTAGCCGAGGCTGCGGACGGTGGGGTCGGGGAGTACCCTGCCGTCCGCGGAAGCCTACCGCGAAGGTGTGACGCCCAAGTGCGCGGGGCGTCGCACAAGAGAGGGTGCCCGGAGGGGCTGCCGCCTGCGGATCGCGGAGAAACGACGCGGTTCCCGTGATCCGCCGTAGCAAGGGCGGGTGAGGGCGCACGGTGGGTTTTTAGTGGGTGAGAGCCCCACACTACCCCGTTGTCTCCCCGGGCAGCGGGGTGTGCGGTAGGACATTTTTGCCCACCTAAAATAAAAAAAAATAAAAAAGTACATGAAATGTCATTATTTTTATTACTATAAATGTCATCATTTAAATTACAAATGTCAACATCAGATTGCTCAATAAAAAAAATATGATAGCGAAGCAGCTACCTGTTGTTTAAAATATTTACAAAGATAATATCTATCTTCTGTCAAATAATAATAACGCTTATCAACATAATTGTTAATGTCAATGACATGCATTTTGTCACTTATAACATAATTGCAATGAGTTTTTAAATTATCCAATGTCATATTCAAACTGTAAATATATTCATTTTCCAACTTCGTTAGTTTTCTTTTAAAGGGAAATGTGAACACAAATATTTTCTTTACATTTAGATTAGAAAGTTTCTTACTATATTGCAATAACTGCCTTTTGCTCACATTCTCCCTATTTCCTATAAATATTAAAAGTATATTATCGGGGACAAAATTATAATCAAATATTTTTAGCATAATATTGTGATATATAATGATTGTCCTAGCATACAGTGATTGATAACCGAGTATCCCTTATCTGATAGAAGAGTACCCAAATTTTTGCCAATGTGATCACTAAATATCACAATATCATTGTCTTGAGTTTTACATAGAGAACTAGGGAAATCAACAGAAGGCAGTAGGGAACCGTTAGTGGAACTAGTTGTGCTTACTATAGTTAAATGTGGTTGCTCAGACTCTGAAGTACACACTGGCACTGAACAACCCAGAGACAGCCGATAACTTATATCTTTGTCATATTGACTATCCATCCATCAGCCTTTTAACGTCCACTGCTGGACATAGGCCTCCCAAAGAATGGGGGATAGTGCCGTAATCGTCACGCTTGGCAGGCGGGTTGGCGATTGCAGTGGATGTTGTTAATACTCGAAGGAGTGCTGCTGCCCACTCCTCCGGTATTCCCTCAGTCGGCTCTTACGACTCCCACGGGTGTAGAGGGGTGGGAAAATTCTAAAGCCGGCCCCACACGGCAATATTGACTATATCCATTACTATTTCATTCATTGCAAAATTGCCAAATTCTTGATTTAATATAATGAATTGGTAATGTGTGCCTGATGCCGCCCTAGTCGAGGCTGCAGATGGTGGGATCGGGGATTTACCCTGCCGTCCGCGGAAGCCTACCACGAAGGTGTGACGCCCAAGTGCGCGGGGAGTTGCCCAAGTGCGCGGGAAGTCGCCCAAGTGCGCGGGGCGTCGCACAAGAGAGGGTGCCCGAAGGAGCTGCTGCCTGCGGATCGCGGTCGATACGACGCGGTACCCGTGATCTGCTGTAGTAAGGGCGAGGGAGGGCGCACGGTGGGTTTTTAGTAGGTGAGAGCCCCACACTATCCCGTTGTATCCCCGGGCAGCGGGGTGTGCGGAAGAACATTTTTGCCCACATAAAAAAAAATGGTAATGTCTAGTGTTAATAAGCGAATGCTAGTCAGTGTCATATATATAACATAAGCATTTGATTATGTAGATCATGGCATGTTGCTTTAAAAACTTGAAGCATATGAATAAGAGGTAATATTCTAAAATTAATTGAAACTTACCTCAAAAAACGCACTCAGTTTACAAAGATAGATAGAATTAATAGGAAAACGATAATGATGGATACATTTAAATCTATCGGGCGTACAACTTTCTATGGTGTTTGGCGGGGAACCGTTTAGGTCTATTACTATTTATATTTTTCCAACTATTACTTCTCACCCAATAATATCTTTGCATATGATAGTACGGTTTTAATCAAAAATGTGATGACATAAATATGTATGAACTCGGCATAAAGAATACTTTGGCCGCTATTGTCAATTAGTAGATGCTAACAATTTACAAGCTAATATAGACAAAACTAAACTCGTGCATTTCAGTCAACGTGTAACTGCTACTTTACCTCAGATTTCTGGTTATACGTATTACTCTTTGCCTCAGATTATATATGAGACAGTATCTGAAGTGAAAGAAACCAAATTTCTAGGACTCACAATAGATAGCAGACTAACTTGGAAGCTACATACAGAACAGATATACAAAAAAATAAACAAATTAGTTTGTGCCTCAGACTAACTTTAGTCTGAGGTTTGTGCTCTTCATGAATTAGCATAGATTGCAAGTGTTGACACATTATTGACAGCTTATCATGGACTTGTAGCTTCTATAATAAGGTATGGTTTGATTTTCTGAGGAAACTCAACGGATATAGATGTAGTTTTTAAGGCACAAAAATGTGCATTAAAGATATGTTTGGGCTACAAATAATTGACACCTGTAAGCCGTTATTCAAGCAATATAAAATATTAAATCTACCTAGTTTGTACATACATGTAGTTGCTATGTTTGTTAAAATAAATCTTGAACTATATTAAATTAGCCTTTGAATTTAAGAAATTAGCATCAGAAATCAGACAACGTGACGGGGCCCGTTTACGCATTTGTAAAACCAAGATCACTCTAATGCATAAAATGTTTTTCAAATGGCCTCTGTAATAAATTGCCGAAAGATATCAAACCAATGAATGACTATCATGTTTAAGAAATCTTGTATGCGTGTTTTTGTATGAATGATTACTATGTGTACAAGCCAGTAGATTAGTAATGATTGACTCAACCTTGTCGTAATCCATGCTCATTAACAAGTTACGTGTGTAGTTTTTAAAGTGATCATTATAAAAGTGCTGCAAAACACTAGAGTAAGTTGATTGTAAATCTGCGGTGCTTTAAAGTTGTATTGCCGCTGTGCAAAACTAGATTCAGTGGGTGGGAAAGGGCATCTATACCGCCTCCTAATAAGCAGGGGTAAATTTAGAATAGTGAGTCTATGGTATCTACGAACAGTCTCATATATGTATAATTGACACACTGTAAGAAACTTAGCGCGATTGTATAGATCCGCCGTTGGGTGTCTGTAAGGAAGACGCAGAAGAACTTTAAGGAGAGCACGTTGTGCACGTTCGATTTCGATCATCGCTGTTTTAGCAGCACTTTTTTTTTTTTTTTTTTTTATATTTTAGGTGGGCCAAAATGTCCTACCGCACACCCCGCTGCCCGGGGAGACAACGGGGTGAATGGGGCTCTCACCCACTAAAAACCCACCGTGCGCCTACACCCGCCCTTGCTACGGCGGATCACGGGTACCGCGTCGTTACGACCGCGATCCGCAGGCGGCAGCCCCTACGGGCACCCTCTCTTGAGCGACGCCTCGCGCACTTGGGCGTCGCACCTTCGCGGTAGGCTTCCGCGGACGGCAGGTACTCCCCGACCCCACCGTCCGCAGCCTCGGCTAGGGCGGCATAAGGCGCAAGTAAGCGCGCGCACGCCGCCCCTCGCGCCGGCGGCGAATCGGGTCCGCGAAGGAGGATTCCTCACGGGCCCTCTCCGCCACCTCCTTCCGCGAGATGACAGCCTCGCAGAAGGCGGCGACCGCGGTCCAGGCCCTGTCACTGCCAACCATCGCTCGCGCAACGGCCGGCAGCGACAGGTCCACGCCTATGACTGCAACGAGTTCCCGGCGCTGCACATCCCATGCCGGGCACGACTCGAGCGTGTGCTGCGCCGAGTCCTCGTCGCAGTCGCAGTGGTGACAGCCTGGGGTCGTCTCCCTCCTTGCGATCGTGTGCAGGTATTTGCCGAAGCAACCATGCCCCGACAAAACCTGCACCAACCGGAAGGTGAGGATCCCGTGCTGCCGCCCTGCCCATTCTTCCAAGATCGGCCGGAGCGCCCCCACGGTCCAGAGACCGGCTCGGGGCGTCTCCAGCCGAGACTTCCACTTTAGGACGGTGGCGCGGCGGGCATCTTTCCGCCACGATGACATTACGCTCGGCGAGGGGCGGCTGCCCCCCGCCCGCGCCGTCGACGCCCGCCGATAGACGTCGGCGAGCACCTCCGCCTCCAGATCCCACGGGGAGGTTCCGGCCAACGCGCAGGCTGCATCGGTCGAGACCGTGCGGTACCCGCGTATTGCCCTGACCGCTACGACCCTCTGTGGACGCCACAGAAGAGCCCTATTACGAGCGGCCAGGGACTCCGCCCACACGGGCGCGCCGTACAGCGCCATCGACCGTACTACCCCCGCGTAGAGTCGTCGACACGCAAGACTCGGTCCGCCCAAATTCGGCATAAGTCGCCCGAGGGCGGACGCCGTGTTGACGAGCCTTGGCGCAAGACGGCGGAAGTGCTCGTCAAAGTGCCACCGTCCATCCAATACCAGGCCCAGATATTTGATGTGGGCCTGGATTGGCAAGCCCACCCCATTGACCGTTATCGAGGCGCTGGAGGGCGGGCCCCGTCGGCGCCCATGGAACAGTAGGGCCTCCGACTTTTCAAGGGCCACCCTAAGCCCCAGCGCCTCAATCCGCCTGACCACCTCCGCGGTACCTGAGGTGGCCAGCGTTGCCGCCTCCTCGAGGGTCCAGCCCCGGGCTGTGACGAGCGTGTCGTCTGCGTAGCAAATTACGCCCAGCCCGGGGGGGAGCTGGCCTCGGAGGACCCAGTCGTAGCCGATGTCCCACAGGAGCGGCCCAAGAACCGAACCCTGCGGGACGCCGCACGACATAGCCCTCCTTACAACGTCCCCTTCCCGGTCCACGAAGAGGACGCTGCGGCCGTCGAGGTAGTCTGCCACCAGCCGCCTTAGGTAGAGGGGCACTCCATGGTACCGGAGTGCCTCCTTGATGCAGCCGAATGGCAGACTATTGAAGGCGATGGCGATGTCAAGCGACACCGCCAACAGCACATCCCTCGAGGTGACGGCCTCCGCAGCCGCGGCCTTCAGGCGCAGAATGGCGCCGACCGTAGACCGACCCGCCCGAAATCCAAACTGGGCGTCGGACAGGTCGGGGCCGACCGCTCCTAGGTGCCGGACGATGCGGGCAGCGACTACCCGCTCGAGGAGTTTGCCCACCTCGTCCAGCAACACGATGGGCCTGAAGGCCGAGACTGTGTTCGGAGGCCGTCCCGGCTTCGGCAGGAGCACGAGCTTCCCCTCCTTCCAGCAGTCAGGGAACCGTCCGGACACCAGGCAAGCGCCGAACAGTCCCCCGAGGCGGGGCTCGAGATGGTCGAGGACCAGGGCCAGCACTCGGGCGGGAACCCCGTCCGGCCCGGGGGCGGCGCCTATCCGCATACGCGCTACCGCCGCCCCCATTTCCGTCGTCGTCACGGGCGGTACCTCCACGTCGTCGGCCTCCCGGTCATCATCTGGCGGAGCCATGACCGGGGGCGTGTGCACCGCCCGTGAAGGAAAAAGTCCCTCGACCACCTCAGAGAGGAAGCCCGGCTGGAGGGTCTCCGTAAGGGGGGGGCCCTGGGCGCGGAGCTTGTTAAGCGCCGCGCGGTACGGGCGTCCCCAGGGGTCACGCTCGAGATCCTCCAGCATCTCCTGCCTTTTCGCATCTTATGCGCGACAGATGGCCAGCTTTAACGCGGCGCGCGCACTGCTGTACGCCGCATACAGCCGGCCCTTCCGCTCTTCGTCGCGGATTCGGCGACGGCGGCTGCGGGTGTAGGACCTCCGGGCACGAATACAGGCCGCACGGAGGTCCGCCAGCTCCGGGGACCACCAGTAGACCCCCTTCCGTCGAGGCGGGCGCCGCACACGGGGCATGGCCGCATCGCATATCTGCGTAAGCATGCCGCGAATGCGGCCAGCCTCGGCGTCCACGTCTTCCGTCAGGGGGGGAGGCAGCCAGGATTGAAAAATGGCCGCCTCCACTAGCAGGTCCCGGTCGAGCCTACCCACAGCCCATCGCGGAAAAGCGGGAGTTCTGCCCGCCGCGTGACCCCTGCTGGCGCCCTGAAGGTTCCGGGAGACCTCTATCTGAATATATCTGTGGTCAGATAGGGTCTCGACCTCCTCCAGGACTCGCCAGCTCCTTACGCGTGCGGCGACACCAGGGCTAGCGAACGAAAGGTCCACTATCGACCCGCCCCAGGGCCGCACGCACGTTTGGGCGGACCCTCGGTTGAGTAACACGAGGTCCGCCGCTGCCGCCCACTCTTGGACCGCCGCACCTCGGGGGTCCGTCCTGGGGGACCCCCACGCCGTGGATTTGGCGTTGAAGTCCCCCAGCACGAGCACAGGGCTCGGTGCTATACGCCGTATCGAGGTCTCCAGGTTGTGCAGGAAGACCTCGAAAGCCGCCAGACTACGACTAGGGGAGAAGTACACGCCATACAGCGTGACCCCTCCCCATTCGGCCGCCACATATCCCGTGCCCTGGTCTTTGAGTGACAAGGGCGGGGAATGCGGCGCCGCCGAGCCGACGACCGCCACGGAGCCATCCCCGCTACCCGCCCAATTGGGGCGATCCGGGACTATGTAGGGCTCCGCGGCTACGGCAACACCGATCGACCGCTCCGCCATGGATTGCAGGAAGAGGTCCTGCGCCCTGGCGGAATGGCCGAGATTCCCCTGGAGGACGATAGCGTCGTGATCCGTTATTGGACCACGATATCCTCCTCCATGCGCTGCGGCGGTCCAGCCGCGCCGGGTTGGGCAGCCGGGGCCGATTGGCTGCCCACCCCCCTCTTAGGGCCTAACTTGGCCGGAGGCCTGCACCCCACCCGCCCCATACAGTGGTTGGCGGGGCGATTGCCCGCCGCGTACGCGGGGCAGTGTGGGGTGGCAGAACAGGCAGCCGCCTGGTGCCCTGCTTGACCGCAGCGGAAACAAAGCCCGCTGCAGTCAAAGCAGTTTGTGCACAGCGGCCGGGTGTGACCGACCGCCATGCACTTGTAACACCTGGCAGGCCGGGGCTCCAGCGCGATTACCCGCGCGGCGCTCCAGCCCACCAGAAGTCTACCGGCAGCGACCAAATCCTTGGCCGCCGCGACAGGGCACGAGACCCAGACGGCACCCACACCACCTGGACCTGGGCGAATGGTGCCCACCCGGACGGCGCTGCTGGGAGACCCGGTTTTCGAGACGATTGCCTCCCGGATCTCTTCCGCCGTCACGGAATCGTCCAGCCCGGAAATGCGCAGTTCGGCGCACTTCACGGGTCTGGTGACCCGGACACCACTCTCCTCTGGGAACAGGCCCAGCAGCCTCGCGGCCATTGCGTCGGCCGTCTTGGCGCCCTCTGGCCCCAGGTACTCGAAAATCCGAGCACCTGTCCGGGCTTGGCGGGAGCGAGCGGAAACGTCCCCGAGATCGGAGACGTTTATCTCCCGCCGGGCACGCTTCAAGACGGCCTCGTAGGTCAGGCCCTTTTCTTTTCCCTCAGGCAGCACGGTGATCACCACCGCAGCTGCCTTCGGGACCTTCAGTTTCCGCGGCTTCCTCTTCCGCGGCTTCGGGGCTTCTCCTCTCAGATTAGTAGGCGCCGCTTCGCGCCCCGAGGCAGCGCCGCGATCCCTGGCCGGGGATCGCCGGGGCCCAACCACCTGCCAGTCCCCGTCTGAGGACCTAGCAGTGGCGGGGGTGGGGGCAGGAGCCTGGGGCGCGACAGCCGTATCCCGCGAGGGTGCGACCGTTCGTCGCGGCGCAGCAGAACGCGGAGGCACAGCGGCGCTTGGCAGAGGCGGGAACTCCTCTCGGGGCTGACCCCTCGGGGCTTGTCCCGCCTTTTCCTTTTTTTTGGGCTTTTTTTGGCCCTTTCCCTGCACAGGGGCCGGCGAAGGTTTTGCCGCTGGTGGTTTGGCCGCCGGTGGTTTAGCCGCCGTCGCGGCAAAAGACACATGCCCTCCCTGGCACGGCAGAGGTGTCGATGCCGAGGACGCTGCAGCCCTTCTTTTATCAGCCGCAAGCGGTGGCCGAAGTCGGGGTTCCGGCGGCAATCTTGCGGCTAGGGCCTCAATTCTCGGGCCAAAGACCGCATCCATGCGGTCGATGACCGCACGGAGCATTTCGTCGTCGAGCCCAGTGACAGGGCCCGACTGAGCGGCAGACGGAGCCGAGGCAGACGGAGCCGAGGCGGTCGCCGAGGTGGGGCGGGGGCACGGCGGCTGCGGCGAGGCGGTCGCGGGGAGACCAGGCTCGACCCGCAACTCAGCAGAATCCGAGGCACTCGGGATGGCCTCAGGGAGCCCAAGTTCGGCTCTCATATTGGCCATCCCTCGGTGCAGCTCCTCGACCGTTGTCTCCAGGCGCTCATTGCGCGCCCCAAGGTCGGCTACCTCCGCCACAAGCCGCTCCACCACGTTGGACAGCTCCGTGGCGGCGATTTTAAGGCCCCGGACGAAGCTACTCTTGAGGTTCCTCGAGCCCAGGGCCACCGTCGAAATTATGGCCACGCTGTCCGCGGCTCTCTGGGCAATTTTGGCCGCAGTAGGCGGCCCATTGTCGTCTATGGGGAGACGGAGTTTCTCAGACAGGAGCGCCAAGCGCTCCTCTGCATGTTGCACCGTCTCCGCCCGCTTCAGACATCGCGTCTCTGCCTCTTTCGCTGAGGCGACACGCGGTATCGGCGTCCCGGGACGGCTGATACCTCGACCCCTAGCCGCTGCGGGTATTTTAGGGGGAGGCATCTCAGTGGAGCTCAGGTCGGACTCCGAGGCAGCGCCCCCCTGAGACAGGGTGCGCTTGCGCCAGAAGCGCGACTCCGACACAACCTCTGCCGGCCGCGATTGCCGACTCTCAGCAGCCTCAGATAGGCCACCCTCCTCAGCGGCAGACATCTCGGCAGCTGATGTGCAGGCCGAGCTGCCCGTCATCGAGCTGTCCCTCGAAGACTGGGGCGTTCCCTTGGACGTCTTCTTGCCCTTGCGGGACTTTTTGCCGCCGCGCGTTTTACGCGCAGCTGCACTAGTAGGGGCCGCATTTGCAGCCGGACCCCTTACGGCTGAGGCGTCGGGATTTTCACCCAACTCGGTCAATTTTGAGTTTAACAATTTTTCCATGTTGTTCCCACGAGTATGGGAGAAAGGAGGTCCACCCGGGCAGAGCTCCCTGTACCCGGGTAAGCGTACATTTGTAACCCAATACAGGGGGTCCGCAGGTACCCTGGCTGGGGCCGTGCTCGAGACTGAACTACCCATCAGCCATGCATCTCCTCGCCGCGCGCCAGAGCTTGAGATTCGGGGTAATTTTTTATAGAGGTTGTCTTCCTCGCGGTCCGGGCGATTAAGCCAAGACCCTCGTTCCTGTATGCCCGCGAGACGTAACCACAGGCACGCGCTCAGGTTTACGATTTGGGACGGGGGGGGCCGCTGTGGCCCCACTGTCCCCCCTCTCCAGAGCCCGGTGAGCCAGTCTGGCTCCACCGACTCCGACGCCTGGTCTATCCGCTGTGCCCTCTGCTGAGTCAGAGGGACACGCGGAGACCCGTCCTGTCCGGAATTTTAGCCGCCGGCGACTGCCGACGTTGCCCGGGGTGCACCACTAGGAGGTAAACCGGACAAATTAGCACCCCTTTAGCAGCACTACCCCAAGCACATAACAATAACCCAGTCACCTTCAAAATATAATGTATACTGTATTAACATTGATAAATAATTTGGTATTTACGTGTCATGTTGACCTATTGAATCTATTACACTATTAACATAAATACGAGTACATATTTAAATAAATTTAACATTTTAATTTCTAATGTATGTATTATTAATGGATTCATAAGATTTTAATAAATGAATTTCTATTTATGTATTTTTGAATATGTGGGCTGACTTTTGTTGTAATTTCCATCCATCCATCAGCTTTTCAACGTCCACTGCTGGACATAGGCCTCCCCAAGAGAACGCCACAACGAGTGATCCCGTCATGGGCGATAATGCCATAATCACCACACTTGGCAGGCAGGTTAGTGATCGCAGTGGATGTTTCAGACCACAATTTCGTAATGTTGCACATTTTTAGAATATTACATAACAAAATATTGTATATTGTGGGAGACTGGTGCCTAAACTAAGCTTCAGGCCTGTATTTCAGGACACCAGGTCCCCACCCCTTGCAACATATTTGCAATTTAATTTTATATGTTTAAATTTACTATTTAGACAGGAATGCGGTAAGATGTTTTCTGAATTGTAATTTAGATGTTTTATTTATATATATATTTTTTAATAATTATATATATAAACAGATATATAGTTAGTAAAAATAGTTATTAGTGTGTGTAAGAGTGTGTGTGTGTGTGTGTGTGTAAGTGCGTGTGTGTGTGTGTTTCGTACATGTATATGATGTGTGTGTGGCGTGCCTGTGTGTATGTGTGACGCTATTGGAGTGATACCTGTGTTTGTATGTGTGGACACATATATTTATAATAATATTATTTTGTATAAATGGGAAATGGGACAGATGGCGAAATTGTTGTCTTTTTTTTATATACATTATTATTATGTATGTTTTATTATTATATCCACTTGCTCCTGAGAGCAAGTAATACTGGTATTACACTGGGATATTGAGTAGTTTTTCAGTATCGTCATAGTTCAATTCTCGAAGCCAGAGACTGACTTTTATTTTACAAATATTCTTTGTGAGGTTAAAGATAGGCAACGTCATATTTATTTTATTATATAGAAATTCACCTAGATGGCCAAAAAAAGCGCTTTGAAAAACTGGTCGATAGATGAACGTGACGCCGATCTACAGGGTTAAATCGCCTTTTTCCACGAGACAGTAAGGGATTGAACACAGTAAGGGATTGGACAGTGTGGGTTGTCTTAGTATCGTCTGTAGTATAAATAATTGACGCACCGGTAATACCTTTGACTTTTTGTACAAACGCTCCGTGGGATAGCGATATGGTAAACCTAATGCTACCTTTAATATTGCTCTCTGCGTTCTCTCCAGATCGAGTAGTCGTTTTTGGAGCACCACCCCAGGAGGTAGTGCAGTAGGTTACTAGAGATTGTGCGAGGGCGAAGTATACCGATTTTATAAGCTTCTCGTTTGCGACTAGTCTTAAGGTTTTGAAGACGTAGATTAATTTGCGTAATCTATTACTGAGGATATCGATATGCTGCTGAAATCTTAACGTGCTGTCAATCATTACTCCTAAGTATTTAACGGTCTCAGTTCTATGTATCTGAGTGCAGATGCAATGTTGTTAATACTCGAGGGAGTGCTGCTGCCCACTCCCTCATGGGGAGGCCTCCCTAAACGAAAAAAAATCAAACTAAATGAAAAAATATCATCGATGAAAATATCTTTTATAGATTTTTGTTGATTTTTTAAAAACTACTGCACAGATTTCGATAAAATTTAAATGGGACCATTTTGAAATAAACCTCTTTCAAACAAGAAAAGAATTTTACGAGCCATTAAACAAGAAGATAAGAATTTTACAAATCCGTCAACATATGACGGAGTATTTATGCCCGAACATACTTAAAAAAATATATATAAACATCCGAATTGATAACATCCTCCTTCTTTTGAAGTCGGTTAAAAATCCAACATCTATGTAACAGTGTTTTTTGTAAATATAATAAATGATTTATGTGTATATGAAAGAAAAGCGCAATCAAACAAACACAGTAAACTAGTGTCAGTATTGCAAAACGTGTTACTTACGTAAGAAGAAGCAGAAAGAAGTACAACATGTAAATGTTAACGAAAATGTGGGCCGTGAGAAGCCTCTGGTTGATAGCATTATAAATGAGACGGATCCTTTAGAGCCCTCATATAGCAAGGAATCGCATAGAAATGAAAGGGAACAAAGTCAAAAGCATTGCTCTCCCTTTTGGCACACTAAGGCATCTATTTAGATCCATATCTGTGTTGTGTATCATTGCAAATATTTAGGTAGCAGTTGTTGTTTTCACAATATGCGGTACCACTTTTTTTCTGGTGGCAACTTTTAAAGCAATTTCAGTAAATAAACATTTTGAAGTCGATATTTTTGGGCCATTTACTGGCGCTTGCATATATGACCATTGCAATTGGTCACTCGCCCGTGAGTTCTTGTTGTGCAGGTTTTTAATTGGTTAATATGTCGGATTCAAGAGTTTTCAATTTGGGGAGGAGGCGAGCTGGAGGAGGCGATCTGGAGGGGGGTGAAGGCAATAGTTTCGTATCAAGTAATCCATCGTTTTTGTTTATACTACTGCTGGGGCCGGTTCCTGAATGATGTTAGCCGGAGTACCCGCATAGTCAGTAATTATGATGCATGATCTATGGCTAGCCTTCTGACCAGACGGATATAAATGGCTCACTGTTTTTTTGGGAGATAAGTAGCTTTATTCTGTTGAGTATATAAGGATAGTTGTAAATAGCTTGTTTGTAATACAATATTTTAGGAACTCGTTCATCATCTTCACCGTAATTAGAAAAATATAAAACCATAAAAGATCGACTCATAAGCCGTTACGAAGAATCGAAACGTACGTGATTCGAAAACATTCTCTAAGAAATTGATTTAGGTGGAAGAAAACATCGCAATTGTAGAATAAGAGAACTCAGGTAAGACAAAGTCAGTGGTGCACTATTGCGAATCATAATATATGGATAAGGTGCCTACCAAGATTAATCAGCACGGCCGGGCGGCCCTAGTAATTCTCACAAACTTAATAGTGTAATTTGAATTTCATAGTATAATTTGAAAACTCCCACAGAAAAATGTAGGCATGATGGGCTGGTTACTATTTTTTTATTGCATTTAGTGGCAGACGAGCCACGGCCCATCTGATGGTTAATAGTAACTGTCGCTCATGGACTCAACTATACCGAGAGCATTGTCTGAAATATATGTAATGAAAGCATAAACGGCTATGTCCTGCTACAGCCAAAACGCAACGATGTGCTTCATGGCCGGTCACACGGGAGATGGTAGTACCAACCCACTCGGGTCCGATACCAAGTGAGTACTCCCACTTGGTACCCAGTCCTACCGCCAGTCATGCAATGGATGATAATTACTTACTTCCCTTAGTCACCTCATACGATACCCGTGGGAAGGAATGGGGTGGTGACACTTGTCCGTTACCACGCGGTCACTGATTTAACAAAACAGTTAGTAGACTTGAAATATCAGCGATACGAGCTGATAATACTTACTACGTACAGGCCCAGATGAAATATCAGTCAGGCTGATACGTGCGTAACCTACGTACTGCTCTTGTACCTATAACGTTAGTCAGAATCGCATGGCGGATAGGTTCATCAAATCGTGTTGTTGCAGTGGCGTGGAAAACTATATTTACCTGTTGGATATAAAATGTTTAGAACAAATTATTGCAAATTAAGGTACATAACAATTCTGCCATATGGGGCCAGCTTTAGAATTATCCCACCCCTCTGCGCCCAAGGTAGTTGGCTTTTAGCAACTAAGGGAATGCCGGGGGAGGGACAGCAGCATTCTCTCAAGTCAGACCAGGAAGTTGCTCTTCCACTGGAAGGGCGACCAGCAGTCGCCATGGATTTGAGCCCACAGAGGGTTGATGTTGGCTAATTTTTCAGAGAAGGGAGGCCTCCACATAATGAATTCCTTTTTCGGGAAACAGACTTAGCAGAAATGCACCTGAATTAGCGCTTATGGTTCAGTGAATGACATTGACTTTTTCTTATCGGGCAAAGACACATATTCAATAATGTATCAATGATCAGCAAGACTAAACCTGGGACTAATCACTGACTAGTCAGGGGCATCTTGAATATAAGCACGAAAATCAAGGGGTCACGCTTCATAAAGTCTACACTCCGACCAACACTTGCCCAATACCAGACGCTTGAGAGCTTCCAGCTTGAACTACAAAATGCTTGGCTTCCAATGTCTAGATGAGTACGACTCAACGATCGATAACAATAGGTTCGTCGAAACTGTCCACGCAGTCGAGTCGACCTACTTCAAAGCCCATCGTGTCAGTAGAACTTGTAAACTCTCGGACCATACTCTCAAACTCATTGAAAGAAGAACAGAAATGACAGTTCAGTCCTCAGCCGATTGGGCATATTGTGCTGTACGACATGATATTCGACAATTTAATTCAACCAGTATTAAAGAGGCGATATGTGGAACCAAGTCTCGGAGTATTTGCAATTGAAGGAAGGTGGAGTCAGGAAGCTCCGAACCAGTGAGCATGTATGAATGGAATTACGAATGTTGAGAAGCGTTGTTAAGAAGGGAGAGGTGTATGCAAGAATAGAGCCTCTTGGCACTCTGTTCTCTGTATCTACCCGCTAGGGAAATGGCGTGATGATAAGTAAGTAAGTAAAAAAACGCAAAAATACTGATTCAAATAACTTATTTGATAATTTTCCGATTATTAGTTATAACTAGTAACAGACATTTACTTGGTCTTATACTAATTTGCAGTTAATCTTTAATTAGAAAAATAATTTTACCTCCTCCGTGAGAAGTTTCCAGTCAGCATCACTGAGACCGAGTCGTTGATGTTACCTTTAACCGGTACTATGTGGTCAGCAAAATTTGGCTGCTTTTTGCGAAGAGTATCATATACCTGTACACAATCATTTTACTTACTAATATGAAATAGATTCTCATGAAATAAATGATCATTTATCTATTTACTACGTTAGACGATGGACCTATTTAAATTTGGAAAATGTGTTGGTTTGGTTGATAATCATATGCGTATTGGTTTATATAAAATCATACCTTGCATTGAATTTATTATAAAGCTACTAATAATGTAATAATTAGCTCCAGTCTCCTCTATATTTTATTTATTATCATACTTTCTTAATAAGTGAATTATGAATTAATTCTTCATGAGAAATAATTTTCATCTTAAACCTCATAAAAGAAGGATACATTTAGTCTGGGTACTCAACTGATACATAAATACTAACATGCCATGACGGTATCTTAAGAACTTATTTAAAAAAAAACATTAAATCCCAATGTTTCATTACATCGATGTGTTCTAAACTCTTCTTGATATTTTGTATATTGGACCTTAGAGACTGACAATTTACATTATTTAAAGAAATTGCAAGATGAATAATTAATGCTCCACATGATTAGAAGGTGCCATCTATATACCTATATAGCACAAAGGAATAACATGGCCATTGGACGCAGCAATGTAGCACGACGCCAGTAGTCAGTGACGTGGAAGAATTTTAGGGTACGTAGCTTTTAAATTAAATTTCAACCGGTAAATACTAAATATTTCAAATTTATATTGAAATAAATATTTTATTCCGAGAACTGACTACATGATGTCTACATCCACGTGTTTTTCGAAAAGCTAAATATTGATAGAGGAATAGATTTCTGTCGGGTTGTCAGCCTAAATATGGCCGTAAATTCTGATACTTTTTGATCTGAAACATCTAATGCGGAGGGAGGGTAAAATCGGCTGTTAGCGTGGCGACGCTTTTATTGTACTTGTCCCGTTCAAATCTTGCAAGTTAAATTTGACACACTTCCCGGTTTCCGATTGAGTTGAAATTTTACACGCATGTCTATATCACGTGACAATGCAATATTTTGACGACATGAACCTGATTTGATGATGAAGCTGGAAGGTGGACATAGGAACTTTATAATGAAACAGCGCAACCCCATTGAGTTTGGGCTCGTATGATTCGTCTTGCCAAGTACTTTGTGTCTAAATGGTATCCAGGGGCTGATGATGGAGCTGGAAGGTGGCCACATTAACACTGTAATGAAACTACGCATATCTAGTTATACTCGTCGAGTTTATACTCGTTTGGTTCGTCTCGAGGAGTACTTTGTCAAGTTATAATCATTTTATTTCTACAAAATAATTTCGATGTTTTCACATCTGCTAGACGTCCCGCGATGATGATGTGGTTTTTTATGTTATAATAAGCCTTTGCCCGTGGCTTTGCCGTAGCTAAAAGCTAGTTTTTGGCTTATATCTCAGGTTTCCGATATAGTAGCGGGATAAAATGTATACCAGTTGTTAAGTCTAATCAAGAGCTATCAAATATAAAAAGTTGCATCAAAATCCATTCAGTAGTTTTTGCGTGATGCTAATAAACAAACATATAAACAGAGAAAAAATCTAAAAAGAATCGTTCTGTGTTTCCTCCTCCTCAAGTCGTATTCCTCATATCTGAGGGTCGTGACCACCACTTCCCAGAAGTCTGTCCTGAATGGTCTTCTTCCATATTTGTCTGTCCCCCGCGTCATGCAGCGCCTCGTACACTGATGTGTCAAGTGCGGTGCGAATTTGATCAGACCAACGTGTCGGGCCTCGGCCACAGGATCTGATGCCCTCGACTTTACCAGTGACAACTAACTTTTCCAGATTGTCACTGTCTTTTCGGGCGATGTGGCCAAAGTACTCAAGAATGCGCTTGTGGCCGATGCCTTATCTTTATCTTGTGTTACTTGAGTATGGACACGTTGGTTCGGAAAGCTGTCCAAGGAATTCTGAGCATGCGCCTCCAGCACCACATCTCAAATGCGTCAATCCGCTTCAGGTCTGCTGACATTAAGGTCCATGTCTCCGCTCCGTAAAGGAAGATAGAGAAAGCGAGTGTGCGTACGAGCCTTATCTTTGTCTTGAGGCTGATTCCTCTGTTCTTCCAAATCTTCTGGAGCTGACCTATAGCGCTCTTTGCCATATCAATTCGCCTTCTCACATCTGTTTCACATGATCCGTTGTTACTAATACTGGACCCGAGGTAGACAAAATTATCAACGCATTCCAAACCCAAGGCACCAGTAAGACCCAAGCTGTTTGCGCGATCAACAACCATGATCTTCGTTTTTGCTCTGTTAAAGGAGAGGCCCAGATTGTTGCTTATAGCCTCCATCCTGTTCAGTAACAGTAACATTTCTTCTTCGTTCACGGCTAGTAGTGTCGTGTCATCAGCATAGCGTAGGTATGTGAGTATAACTCTACCGATACTCACTCCTCCATGCTAGTTGTCACATGTCTGACGCATGATGTACTCGCCGTAGGCATTAAACAAAATTGGCGACAGAATGCATCCCTGACGAACACTTATGCCAAAAGAGAATGGTTGTGATAAAGCCTCATTAACACGGACAACACCTTGGCTCCTGAGACATAGTGCACGGAGCAACAGCGTAAGATGTTGTGGTACGCCAAGTTCCGCAAGTACCATCCACAGAGAGCTCCAGCTGATGCAGTCAAAGGCTTTACTGTAGTCCACGAAACACGTGACTACTGGAACATTGTACTCTCGGGCCTTCTCAATCAACTGTCTCACATTTAAGATTTGTTCTCTCGTGCCTCTACCTTTAACGAAACCCGCTTGTTCTTGAGGGATCTGCTGGTCAAGAAAGGAACGAATCCGATTGTTGAGAATGTGGAGCAGGATTTTGCTAGCGTGCGATATAAGCGCCAAGGTACGATAGTTGTCGCACTGTTTCGTCGAGCCCTTTTTGTGCAGCGGTAGGATTATGGACGTTGTCCAGTCGGTTGGCCATTCACCACTTGCCCATATTTTGTTGCAGATAACATGCAAGGCGCTGATGCCTTTCTCGCCAGGGCCTTAAGTATTTCCGCTGTTATTGCATCTGGCCCTGGAGCTTTCTTTTTCTTGAGCAAACGCAGAGCTACCACCACTTCATCCCGAAGAACGTCCGGTTCTTTGTTAAGGTTGTTTCTAAAGGGAGTACTTATTGAACTCTCCTGAGCAGGTCCCTTATATAGTTCCTCACAATAACTTCGCCACCTTTCTGTAACTTCGTCTAGCTGATGGAGGAGCCGTCCATCAGGGTCTTCAATTACCCATGCCTTAGTCTTCAGCTTATTTGTTATTTGTCGGACTTTCTTGAATAGGTCAGCGGTTTGATACTAGAGTGAATGGTTCTCTATGTCCAGACATATCCCATCAATGAAACTGTTTCTGTCCTCTCTGCAGCAGGCGTCAATAGACTTACAGAGAGCGCTGTATTCATTTCTTATTTCAGGATCTTGTAGGCGTTTGGTTCTCAACTCCCTTCGACGCTGTTAAAAATCCAGGTATGGTCCGATATCCATGCTGACTTTTTTGGATCTTGTATGCAGGACTGATGTACCTCACCCAATAACTCATTTATTAACGTCTTCAGGTAAGCCCAATGTGAGTCGGCTGTATGGTGTTCATTTGCCGGTGAAGTATCGAGTACGCCTATATAGCCTATTACAATTATTTTTTCTCAAATATCTTAAATGTAACAGACATAGATATGTTACAGCTTTATAATACTCGTAGTATAGATTTGGGTTTTACTTATATACCCATGATAGCTGTCATGAGCTGTCATTGATTATTTTACCGACGATTACAAATTAATAAAAACTTAAACGTCACATATTTATCATTGAAGTAATAACCATGCAATTCTAAGGATGGACCTTAAGCTTTATTAATTTTATTGTTATTCTGAACGCCAATCGAATTAGGAATTACATCTTTTAAATTGCAATGTTGTATAAGTCAGATTCATGGGAATTCGAGGAATGGGAACAGCTTCACCTTTGAAAGGCCCTATAAAAACGTTGCTTCCACTACGTTGTTCATCAATTTCTTAACTGTGAGTCGCGTGCAGTTACAGAATTTTGGTTGATTATTTCGCGACATGATAATTGTTACCTTTTTTTCAATTTTAATATGCGTGGTGGTATCCCTGGCATATTAAGTGAGTTTGGAAATTCCGTTGGAAAATTAATTACTTCATCTGCTTCCGCAATGGTGAGTATTGACTTATAGGTATATAATTTCCTCATTTTGAATACTCGATTAAATAGCATCATTAAGTTGATAGCATCTTTATTTGTTTTAAATACTAGTACAACTCCTTAACTGAGCTAATCGGGATTTTTGAATATTAGGAAATACTTTTTCGATAAGTTCTTCTTTGTTACTATAGTACAAAAATTGACAGGCTTTTATATTCGCCTCGTCATCTTATCGATTGGCAGCTGCACATTCCCAATGTCCGGTAACTGTCGTGAGAATACCTTGTCCGATTGATTGTTCTGTAGCTGGACACAAATATTAGTAGTCAACTGCAATGTATGTACGAGTTGCTACAATGTTGCAAGGCAAGGCAAGCACTTATTTCTTCTGCTGGTGTTGCTCAAGAAATTACAGATAATGTTAGCCTAAGATCTCCTGCGAGCAATATCAATACATTCCCGAATGGTTGAACGGTTCTACAGAAATCTCGCAACGATCAATCCAGAGTTTCAAGCAATTTCTTATTAGTGGAGCGCCGTATGATTTATACCTCGGAATCTAGGGCCAGTCAATGAATCTTAATATTAACTTTTGAAATGTGTTTTTAACAATAAATAAAATAATGTTAAAAAATAAAATTAGTGAGCTCTTAATTTTTTAATTATTTAAAAAAAATATATTAATTTTTCAGTTTTCTTTTATTTTTATTAGTTTAAAGCTATTCGAAACGGAGAACTGTTACAAACTTGTCCTTGGGCCTCAATTAAGGGACTGCAGGTATAAAGGTGGGGGGGGGGGGATTAATGAAGGGACAACAGCAGCTGTTGACGTGGTCCCTAACAGATTAGTACACGTGGCAACTAGCTAGGCTAAAGCGTAGCTATTTTTGTGCGCTTTGAAAAAATATTTCTAATTTTTATTTATTTGCTATTTATGTATATTTATTAATGTGCAGTTAGTGCAATATAAGTTAATTATTGAATATCATTACAAAACAATAAAATTGTGTTTTTCAAACTTTTAAATAGATAGTAGGTAAGTATTTGTCTTTTATTTATATTGCACGCTTATAAAAATACAATTGTGAATACTCAATCGTATATTTTATAATAGATTAATGTTAAAAGTAGTATAGTAAAATTCAATAACAATAATTATTAATAATGATATAAACGTTAGTTATTAATATTACTAATAAGTACTTGTTGTTACAGCGTCGTATCAAAATGACTGAACCATCGAATATTGATGAAAATAAAAGTAATGATCGCCTCATTTGTGACAAAATCGGGTCTATTTCTCAATTAATCTCCAAACTAGAAGAAATTGTAAAAGTAACAAGAGGAATATCAACGCTGAAATTTGCTTCTGCAGAAAGAGCGGATGGACTGTCTAAGTATTTAAATTCTCGCGAATTAGTCTACGTGCATTCAGTATGTAGACAAAAATATATCAATAAAGAATGTATTAATGCTTATTTAAAAAAAGAAAAAGAAAAACTCATCAGCGAGCTCTTCACCAAAGAAAAAACCTCGAAAGGCTGATTCAACTGACTTTGATTGGAAAAGTAGGTGTTTTTATGTGAAGAAGCAGGTGAAATGAAGGAAACAAGAAAGTCCAAGTCGTTAAGGCAACAAATCAGATATGTAACTACCTCTGATTACAAGAAAATAATTTTAAAATTATATAAGTCGAGAAAAAAGTGAATAATGTGCAAGTTCCATAAAATTATTGTAGGCGTGTTCAGCGAGTGTTTATGTGAAGACCAGCTCCAGAACCCTTTTTAAAAATGATTATTTTCGCAAGCAAAACAGGATGCGGAGTATCTTGTGGGTGCAGGAAAAGAAGTAGAAAAAAGTGGATTAAATTGCACTGTAGCTTGCTTGGAGTGCATGTGCTAATCCTTCTCCTACAATCCACATCAATGACATCGACGACGATGACAGTAATGAAAAATAATGTTATAATTTATATATGGCTTATAATTTTTTTGATGTGAAACATCTAATGTGGAGGGAGGGTAATCGGCTGTTAGCGTGGCGACTAGTACTTGGTATCTAGATGGTATTCGGGACTGATGATGGAGCTGGAAGATGGCCACAGTAACTCTGTAAAAAATACGCATCCCCACCGAGTTTATACTCGTTTGATTCGTCTTGACGAGTACTTTGTCTCTAGATAGTATTCCGGGTCTGATGATGGAGCTGGAAGATGGTGATGAGTACTCGGTAATAAAACATTGCAACCCATCGGTTTAGGGCTAGTTTGAGTTATCTTGAATAATACCATAGTCCTAGATGTTATCCAGGGCCTGATGATGATGATGATTTATGTCCATTTCCGTTATTTTTCATCTTCCATCAGCCTTTTATCGATATCGATGGTTTGTATGTTCAATGGCAACTTCAGAGCTGTACGAGCCGTCCTTCTACCTGGTTACAATGTCACAGCTATTCTAGACAAAGCAAGAGCTGAGGCTATGCCATTATTTGATCAAACATTTACCAGAATCAATCTGATAAGAAATTATTTCCCAATCCCTACTGGCGCATCCTAGAAGAAGGTACTCCCAATTCCGTCATTAATTATTAGCATTATGCGATCAAAGATGCACTTTTACGCTTTAATTTGGGGAATGTTTGAGTAGACATATATTATGACTGGAGTTAAGTGGTGTTGTAACTGTTCACGGCGCAAATCCACATCAAATGAAGCAGTTACTGCTCGAGTGCTGGCATTCTCCATTGACTAAGAACCTTATTTGCAATAGCCAAGCACTTATCTTCAATATTTATTTTGTCAATGTTTCGTTGTTAATGCCTTCTGTAAATTCCATGATCGTATTGGCGTTTTCTAGGCGTACTCTATGCAAAATATCTTCAGCCATATGCGATCGATATCTTTTCTGTAACTCTGTGAGAGTATGGTGTCTGTTTCCCTCTCCAATAGATGGCACGAGTGCTGGTACACAGCTGACCGTTAAAAATGCCGTTTTCTTACAATCGCCGATATCTTACTGAAGTGAATGAATATAGTATAAATCCCGAGAAAAGAGTTCACAACATTTAAACGGCTGAACAAAGTTTCATATAACTTACAGTTTTGTAACGTCATGCCCTTTTATTTGATACCCCACTTGACTATATTTGAAAATATTCGATCGTTCATTCCTATGTCCACCCCCTAAATCCCCTTGCATCGGGGGTTAAGAATACATAAAAACAATCTTTGAAGGGGGTTGTATATCGTGTTGAAATTTGAGCTCAAGCTCGATGCAGAACTAATTGAGTTTTTGAAGCGTACACAAACCAAGTTCATATTTTTATGTCGTACTTAACATTATAAATGTGAATGTAAGTTTGTTTGTAACGCTTTCACGCAAAAACTACTTAACCGATCGTCATGAAACTTTTTACACATATTTTGAAGGTATTAGAACATTTTTTACACATATTCTTGGAGGTATTAGAAGTAACATATATAAAATATTTTTTACAAAATATACAAAGGAGACTGGCGGGTTTCCTAGGAGTATTCGGCCTGGTCACCTACACGGATAATTTTAATGTTTCCTGATAGCATTATTAATTAGAAAACCATTTATGGTTGTCACTTTTTCCAAAAACTTGTCTGAAAGTAGATATAAAACATTAATTAATGACATTGACGTAAGGTTATCACGCGTGAAAACTTCTTAAATATTTTATCAATGAAGTTATTTGACTCATATGAAGTGAATATCATACGAGACCAGCAACGGATGCCTTATGGTCAAAAATAATAATTGATAGTACAGAGAAAATTCTACAAAGCGCCGGGAACAGGGATCACAGACAACAACGACAACATAACGTTGTAGAGTTTCTTGCTAAACATTACCTCATGTTGAAATGATATAATGTCTATAGTGATTGACAAGTGGCAGTTTGTTGGCATCTCAGGTTAGGTTGGCATCCTAAAAAAAACAATAGTTTAAAAAGATAAGTATTGAGTAAATAATCAATTACAAAAACCTGTAAAATGAAATAAAAAAATCTATAAAATACCTCATTACCTTGGTAAATATCTACCTTATACCTTGGAATGTAAATAATAAAGGAACCAATCTAATTTCGGGTACAAAGTAGGTTGAGTATTGATGATTTAATAATATCGATTTTTCACAATAAATCGCAATATTAAAAATTATTTGTCTTCACTCAGACAAGTTTTTTGGAAATAGTACTGAAGTAAAAAGTTAGGAGTTATTTGATTTCTCATAAATGTCAAGTTGACAACTTGCTGGTTTCAATCCGTTAGTTTGACAGTTTTGTTGCGTTCGAAATTAGCAGTAGTATTTTTAATTTATGTATAATTTCATTATCCATTATATTTCATTACCTTTTCTCAAAACTAATGGAGTTTGTAAAATCCACTTCTTTTTGTTCTTGTAATAGTGTTAGAATTGTTTGTAATCTCTGTCAGTTTGGCTGGTGGGTGGTGCAGAAAAGGTATATGCACCATTTAAATACGTAGTATTTTATACCAAAAAAATATATAATCAGCTGTATCTATCTTTCCCATATATCTTAATAATATTATATAAATGTAATTATATTTATTTATATTTAATGGTATTATCTGATAATGACTTTTCTTTTCACTCTGCTAACAGTTCCATTTCATCTTTTGACAGTTATGGCTCAGCTACAGATTCCCTTGGGGACGTTATTCGACAAAAGTTTAGTTGTTCATCCAAATTATTAAATATATGCCATTTGAATGTTCAAAGCATTCCAAGCCATCATAGTGACATGTTTGATATCTTCAATGGCACAAACATTCATGCCATATTGATCTCGGAGAGCTGGCTCAAACCTCATCTTCCCTCCACTATGTATCCCCTTCCTGGTTACGTCTTAGTACGTAATGATCGTATTGACAGAAGAGGTGGTGGAGTTGCCATTTACCTCCGTAGTGGGTTTCCCTATAAAATTATTGCTTCCTCTCTTGCTCACAACTCCACTTCCGCAGAATTTCTTTTTCTTGAGGTTTGGGTCCAAAGCGTGAAAATCGTTATTGGTGTGGTTTATTGTCCTCCTTCTACCGACTACTTCACTGACCTGAAACAGTTTTAGAATCCTTGGGGTCTGAGTACGCACATCATGTAATAATGGGTGATTTCAATATCAACCTCCTTGCATCCTCTTCCCCACGTTCCGTGAGATTCCTACACATTGTCCAATCTTGTAGTCTCCACGTGTTGCCTCTTCAAGCTACTCATCTCAACAATAAGGGAGAAGACACGTAGATTGACATTATGCTCACATCATCTCCTTCCCTTGTTACCTCCCATGGCCAGTGTCCAGCCCCGTGTTTCTCTCATCATGACTTCATTTACCTCTCCTACATCCTTAAGCCCCCTAAACCTAAACCCAAGGTCCTGAGTCTGCGGTGTTTCGCTCGTTTAAATATGGACCAATTGCGTACTCAAGCTTCAGAACTCAATTGGCAACCCCTGATGGAAGCGGTAACTATCGATGACAAAATTCAAATCTTCAACAGATCTGTCATCTCCTTATATGATAGCTATGCCCTAGCAAGGAAAGTTAAGCTGAAGCATCTCCCTGCGCCATGGATGACAGATACGATACGCAAGGCGATGCGATGTAGGGATGTAGCTTTCCGGAAGTGCAGAAGAGAGCGTACAGAAACCAAATGGGCCCTATATAAGTCTGCTAGAAATCGGTGTAACCAAATGATACGTAACGCTAAACGCCGACACATTCTTAACAATATTTCTTCTTCTTCTCCCTCCGATGTCTGGAAATTCCTCGGTACACTTGGGATTGGTAAGAGCCAACAACTCATTCTACCTGACATCATCAATCTAGATGAATTAAATTCTTTTTTCAGCACTACTGAGTCTGTTGACGATGCCATGAAATGTCAAACTATCAACTACATTAACAGCTTACCACGTTTTGACATTAATTCTTTTAATTTTTCTCCAGTAGCATTAGATGAGATTAAAAAAATTACCCTATCTATTAAATCGAAAGCGGTTGGCTGTGACGAAGTCAGTCATCGCATGATTACATTAACCCTTGATCATTTGTTACTTTCTATCTCACATATTATACATTTTTCTCTAACATATGGTGTGTTTCCTTCCCTCTGGCGCAGGGCCTACGTCCGCCCCTTGCCCAAACTCTCTAATCCTTTTCTTCCTAATCATTATCGACCTATTTCTATTCTCCCTTTCCTTTCCAAAGTGCTCGAGACTTGTGTTCACAAACAGCTGTTTAAGTTTATTTATAATAACAATCTCCTGAGTGAATTTCAGTCTGGATTTAGGCCTGGACACAGCACAACTTCTACTCTTTTGAAGGTAACTGCTGACATTAGGGCAGGCATGGAGGACACCTGCATCACAGTGCTGGTTTTGGTGGACTTCAAAAATGCCTTTAACGCCACTAACCATGAAACTCCTATCTATCCTTTCCCATCTCATGACCTCATCTAAAGCTCTGGAATGGTTCTCATCTTATCTTCAGGGACGCCAGCAATTGGTACGTGTGGACGACAAAACGTCTAGGTGGTGCCATTTGACAGCTGGTGTCCCACAAGGCGGTATACTTTCTCCTCTTCTCTTTTCTCTTTTTATTAATCTCGTTACTCATGAACTTCGATGTGCGTATCATTTGTATGCTGATAATTTGCAGATTTACACACAAGCTAAGGTATCTGACCTTCAATCGCGAATCGCTGACGTTAACAATGATTTAGCAGCCATCAAAGACTGGGCTGTGAGGTTTGGCCTAAATGTAAATCCCGAAAAGTGTCAGTCCATGTTGGTTAGCAGTTCTCGTTTACTCGGGGGTATTGACGTCTCTGATTTACCACCTATTGTGTATAAAGGATTTGTCATACCTTACTGTAAAGACGTCAAGAACCTCGGGCTAATTGTGGACAGCAAGCTCGAGTGGAGAGCACAGGTTTCTAGTATCTGCCAGAAAGTCACGGGAACCCTTCGCACTCTGTATCGCCTGAAAAACTTTTTACCAGCTGAAACTAAAGCAAATCTCATACAGTCCTTGGTTTTCCCTGTTATCGATTATGCTGATGTGTGTTACCTCGACCTGAATGCAGATCTACTCAATAAACTCGACCGGCTTCTCAACAATTGAATTCGATTTATTTTTAATCTTCGTAAATACGACCATGTATCTAAATTTCGTTCGCAACTAAAATGGCTGCCTGTACGACAAAGGCGCAGTTTACGAGCACTATCACTATTGTTCTCTAATTTAAATTTTAACCATACGCTCCCGCATATTTAAAGCTTCATTTTCAACTTCTTTCCACTACTCATGACCGTCACCTTCGTTCTTCTAATAATCTTCTACTTCACTGTCCACCTCACTCTTCTAGTCTTGTACATTCTTCCTTTCATGTCCAGGCCATTCTTCTTTGGAACGCATTACCTTTGGAGATCAGGATGGCTGCAAATCGTGCAGCGCTTAGAGCTAGAGTGCGTGAACTTTACTTAAGCTTGTTAGCAGAGTCTTCTCGTTAGCTGTTACTCACCTTTTTTGCTATTTTTATTATTATTTATATGTGAAGTATATTTATTTTTATTATGTATATTATTAGTAGTATGTATATGCATTAAAGGTATCGCTGTCTTTGTATATATGTATGTATGTCTTCTGCTACTATGCACCTACCACTATCTCTCTGCTCTGCCCCAGGTTGACTGGAAGAGAATGCCCATGGCATTAAGTCCGCCTTGTGCCACTTTTTGTGCTAAAGTAATAAATAAATAAATAATAAATAAATAAGGGCACGAATAAGGGCGCCATTGTCACGCTTGCTCATCGATTGGTTTAATAAACAAGGCGGCAAAAAAAGATTAAGTATTTATTACAAAAAATAAGTAAAGAAGAAGGGGTTCGAAAGAAGCCTAGATCAAAATGCGTTCACTCCGGCTGGATCTAGAAGTACCGCACTCTCCTCGCTCTTGCCGTGGGCGTTCACGCCCAAGAGCAGCTGCAACACCCAGTCAGCCAAATAGTAGTGGTCCTGCGCAGGCTGAGGTCTGGTAACTCTAAAGGTGTTCCTGGAATTACACCAAAGAAAATATGACGGTGTTTTCTTTCCTAGGATTTTATGACCGGATTGTGAGGAATTCTAGATAAACTACACTATCAGCTAGCCCTTAGGAATAGATAGTCAAGGTGGCAGTTTAAAAGAAACTCAATAACGGCTAGGCAGCATTTAGCAACTATTTACATAAGTAATTACAATTATTTAATAAAAGCACAGGTTGTTATGGCCAAATAGTCACTAAATACAAGGCAGTTAAGGCAAATAAGCTAGGCGATAGACAGAAACAACTAGGTACACTAACACAATTTAAAATAGAAAATAATATCTAACGGTTATATTTGTATAACAGCCAATTCTCACTAGATAATAGTCTAAAAACTACGAAAAAAGAAAAAAGTTATATGCACCACTTACCCAGTATGGGAACATAGTTTACAACTATTTAATTTGATTTTTAAGAATATAGATTTCGTGATTATGTATACAGAGATCGCGCGAAGTATTTATACTGCGCTTGCGCGCCGCGCTTCGTTCGTTACAAGCGAGTAAGGGCTCGGCTGATCTGTCTGTAATATATATTTTTTTATTAGTCTTAGGTAGCTATTTTATAAGATTAGGTTAATTGGTTAGAATATTTAAATTGTAATTTGTACTAGGTATACATAGCATCACGCCTGTATTCCCCGAAGGGGTAGGCAGAGACGTATTACATACCCATGACTCGCCAGCTATGTAATAGTAATTTTGCAATTAAAATTCATGCTATTTGATGGCGTGATTTTTCAAACATTTTTATCTATGTTTTAGCACTTGACATGCTCAGCTACTCTTAAAGTACAAAGGTACAGGTCGTCAAGACAAATGTAATGAGGAAATTCGGTATTTCTAGAAATGGTACGATAGCTCAATGGATTAGAGCACTTCCCCAGAAAGGAAGGGACGCAGGGTCGATTCCCGCTCGTACTAAAATACTCTTTTTCCTTATTCACAAATTATAATTTGTATTGAGCCCCCTTGAGCGTCCCGCGGCTCATAAATGTGAACCTAAGAGACCACTGTCATATATTTCTTGTTTTTTCATTTTGAGTATCATGTTTCAGTTCAGTGGCGTCGTTCGTCGCGTGTGTACATTACATTAGAAGCAAGAGCGGTCAATAAATAGTTATAATCTTTAGACAAATGTCTGTAGAATGTGCTAAAAGTGTTTTATTATGTGTTCATTGTGTATTTTTTAAATGCAAACATAAAAGTTTTTGAAGACCTTCCGAGCGGTTTATACTAAGAATTCTGTAGAATTATTTATATAATACAATTCTAAATGTACATTTAAACAAAGTGTTATTGCTTGTAAAATTGCTAATAATTATTTAACAACGTTTGAAAATAATAGTTTCGTATTGTATGTGATTTCTAAAAAATCAGTTTCATTTTGACTACTCGACCGTAAGTACTATACACAGCGTTATCTCCAAGATTAGTCAATTGAAAGTAACAAAGCGCCCGCCAAGCGCACAGTGTTTGTTTTGGCAAAAGCCGCCAGTTGTTGTAGTGTAAAATGTCGTTTTTGTTTAGATAATAGTATGTGTACGTGAAGTGAAATATTAAAATGATTGACAATGAAGTGTGCTAGCTAATACAATAATTGAAATTACAAAATTTCAATAGAAAAACACAAAACTGTTTCAAATAATTCGGCGGATCGTGAGAAATTATGCAAGTACTAGATTTAAATTGACTTTTTGTAATTTAGAAAAAAATTAAGACGTCATAATTCACTCGTATTCGCTAGTATACTTCACAAGGAATCTTGTAATATACGCAACATAGTATATAATTATAAATATAACGAGATATCGCCGTTTTTATAAATCGATATCCAGAAAAAAACAGGTAAATGGGACGCTTAAAGGGTTAATATAAATAATTCCAATATTTGTAACAAATGAAACTTGTTTTAATACTTAATATACTGAATAAAAGAAGAATTCATACAATATCTATAACTATTTTATCGTATTTCATTTACCTACCTTTTTTACCTACCTCCGAAATAGCCAGCTCTATTGGCTGGTCTCAAAAAATCATAGTCAACGCTTAGAAGACGACAATTGAACTAATACAATTGACAATTGAAAAGATAGAGCTATCTCTTTCACTTATATGGTTATCCTATCTTTTGTACTGTTCATTAGTGCAACTTGTCAACAGTGTGCGCGATAATAGAGCGCATAAGTAATAGTAATGCGGGAACAGATTTTAAACGTCATTTACTATAAACATAACATATCTTGTGTAAAATATAATTGGTTAATTTACTGTTTCAATATTTATAGTACAATTTTATTGTTTTACAGTAGGCACCCACAGGACTGGCTTGCCTAGTGAGGTGTCACAGGGTAAATAGTGAACATTTTGTAAGATACATTGGCAATAAATTGTTATTATTATTAATAATAATTCTTAGAATGTCATTGTGATTGGTTAAGAGATCACCGTGATTAAATAAAGGTTTAAATAGCTAGTTAAACAAGACAAACTTTATTTATTTTGTCTGAACGTGAAGTACATTATTCAAACTGAGAAATAAAATAAATATACCATCCATCCATCCATTAGCCTTTCATCGTCCACTGCCTCCCCAAGGGAACTCCACAGCGAACGATCCTGTACCGACTGCAATCAACGACTGCAATCAACGACTGCCTGTGACTTTGATCAGGTTATGGATCCACTTAGTGGCAGGCAGTCCTACACTGCGCCGTCCGTTACGCGGTCGCCCCTTCGAGAACCTTTCTTCCCCAACGGTTGTCGGTTCGTTGAGCGATGTGGCCTGCCCATTGCCACTTCAGTATGATGACCCGGCGGGCTATGTCGGTTGCTCCCGTTTTCCTATGGATTTCCATATTACGGATCTTATTACGCAGGGAGATCCCAAGCATAGCCCGCTCCATGGCACGCTGAGCGACTTTGAGCCTTGATACGCCTTTGTTCCGTATATTGTTACAATAAATATACGCAGAGTATTTAATAATATATTAATAATGAATTATTTACCACATTTTTGTTAACAGTTTTATCTTTATATATTTCAAATAGACTCCGATAGTAAAGCTCAAGAAGATCAAAATGATAGTCACGAGCACCCGCGTCTTCTCTATTACCGTTCGTTGAGTGATGAACTAAAAATATGACTTTCCTGCGGCTTTTGTCTGAGACAACTAAGAGAATTAAGCAATTACAACCCATTTCATTACAGGTGGTACGGCTGGATACTACGTGGGAGTATTTATTTATTATAGGGTATTTAAAAATATAAGCTCTATTTTCTTACTTTCTCGTTATCATTCTTCTATTTCAGGTAATTATTTGAGTAATTTTGGAACGGGCAAAAGTGCTTTTTAATAAAAAAAAAGTCTACGCTCTTCATGCCACATATCGTTGGTACAAATTTACATGTCTATTCAACATAAAAATAATCATCTAAATAGTTTCATAAGCACAGAAGTTATGTCCGAACATCTACGTAAATACTTTACACAGTACAATTAAGAAACTCCTTTGTTTGTCAAAGTCATTTTAAAATACACGATAGTAGGTAAATATGACAGTTTGAGTACCGATGTCCACCTCCACAGGAACCTTTACTCTGATTTCTGTATCTACATAATTTTTTATATCCTGATTAAAATGACAAATGCGAAAGGGCGTTTGTTTATTTGTTTGTAACGCTTTCGTGCCATAACTACTTGATTGACCATATTACAAGTAACCATACATATAGATCAGAACCCAGAAAAAGGCAAAGATTACCATTTATCCTGAAAAAAAATCTGTAAGACAGCAATTTTTGCATAGAAATCATAATGTGCCTTAGAGCGACGTATTCATATATGGAAGGCCATGTCAACGACGTCACGGGCACAATTTACTAAACTTTAATACAAACATACACTTGATCGATGTTTAACATTATAATATATTTATATAATTAGCATAACTTGCTATAGTAGATATCTAATTACGAAAACATTACTTACTTTATATACGAGTATAACGTTTGCAAAACCGTTCAGTTTATTACAGTTTAGTAGACACTTCATAACTAACATGACGGGTAAGACCAATAAATATTACAAATAATTAACAGAATTTACGTAGTTGTATGATAAGACTATACTTACTGACTACTTCTGCCTACAATACATTGAGATAGTAAAAAATTAAGTCAATGCGATAGATTGTATAAAACTTATTAATAATAAAGGTTTAATAACATACCATTTTAATAATTTCATTCCATATATTTATGTACCTAGATTTCCAATTAAAAGTTGAATTGTAAATCGAAGAATAGTATAGAATAATAAATATTAGTTATGTATTTATGAAACAACAAATCTTTTTTAGACATAGACCCAGCGTTGGCTGTAGAACTGAAGGCTTTGACTCTCCAGAAGCCGATGAACGATGTCATCGATCAAGGAGACTCACCTGTTCAGCAACTATACTGCGACACCACTGTGTTTATAACCGGAGGTTGCGGTTTTATTGGAAAACAACTTATTGAAAAGCTTTTCAGGTTAGCGTTAATCTATTTAATTAGTTATTTATTTATCAAAGTTAAGGCATTGAAAATTGGTGAGATTACAACGGTAATTTACATCTTCGTTGTTCTTCAACCCTCTGTCTCCAACAATTTGCTCTCGGGGGTATAGCGTTCTCTTGGGGAGGCCTATGTCCAGTAGTGGACATAGGATGGATGGAAGAGTGGTTAAATACAGTCAAATTATGGTTGGTCGGCAAAGTTGAGTCGGTGGCGCATCTAATGTTAAGTAAATATATCAGTAATTTTAGAATATATTATATAGAATATACTCTAAAGGTCTACTGTTATGTAAACTACTGGTAGTATCAAAATATACGCAACCACCTACTTAATTTTAAATGGTGACTACAACTCTGCTCATGGACTAAGTACCCATTCCAAGGGTATAGCTAAGCCGCTACTCAACGCAAAAATACATATTGTATTAAACACAGTGTAAAATCGAAAATAACAATCACGAGCAGGATTTGAACCTGCTACTAATAGTCTAAAAACTACGAAAAAAGAAAAAAGTTATATGCACCACTTATTCAGTATGGGAACATAGTTTACAACTATTTAATTTGATTTTTAAGAATATAGATTTCGTGATTATGTATACAGAGATCGCGCGAAGTATTTATACTGCGCTTGCGCGCCGCGCTTCGTTCGTTACAAGCGAGTAAGGGCTCGGCTGATCTGTCTGTAATATATATTTTTTTATTAGTCTTAGGTAGCTATTTTATAAGATTAGGTTAATTGGTTAGAATATTTAAATTGTAATTTGTACTAGGTATACATAGCATCACGCCTGTATTCCCCGAAGGGGTAGGCAGAGACGTATTACATACCCATGACTCGCCAGCTATGTAATAGTAATTTTGCAATTAAAATTCATGCTATTTGATGGCGTGATTTTTCAAACATTTTTATCTATGTTTTAGCACTTGACATGCTCAGCTACTCTTAAAGTACAAAGGTACAGGTCGTCAAGACAAATGTAATGAGGAAATTCGGTATTTCTAGAAATGGTACGATAGCTCAATGGATTAGAGCACTTCCCCAGAAAGGAAGGGACGCAGGGTCGATTCCCGCTCGTACTAAAATACTCTTTTTCCTTATTCACAAATTATAATTTGTATTGAGCCCCCTTGAGCGTCCCGCGGCTCATAAATGTGAACCTAAGAGACCACTGTCATATATTTCTTGTTTTTTCATTTTAAGTATCATGTTTCAGTTCAGTGGCGTCGTTCGTCGCGTGTGTACATTACATTAGAAGCAAGAGCGGTCAATAAATAGTTATAATCTTTAGACAAATGTCTGTAGAATGTGCTAAAAGTGTTTTATTATGTGTTCATTGTGTATTTTTTAAATGCAAACATAAAAGTTTTTGAAGACCTTCCGAGCGGTTTATACTAAGAATTCTGTAGAATTATTTATATAATACAATTCTAAATGTACATTTAAACAAAGTGTTATTGCTTGTAAAATTGCTAATAATTATTTAACAACGTTTGAAAATAATAGTTTCGTATTGTATGTGATTTCTAAAAAATCAGTTTCATTTTGACTACTCGACCGTAAGTACTATACACAGCGTTATCTCCAAGATTAGTCAATTGAAAGTAACAAAGCGCCCGCCAAGCGCACAGTGTTTGTTTTGGCAAAAGCCGCCAGTTGTTGTAGTGTAAAATGTCGTTTTTGTTTAGATAATAGTATGTGTACGTGAAGTGAAATATTAAAATGATTGACAATGAAGTGTGCTGAAACTAAAGCAAATCTCATGCAGTCCTTGGTTTTCCCTGTTATCGATTATGCTGATGTGTGTTACCTCGACCTGAATGCAGATCTACTCAATAAACTCGACCGGCTTCTCAACAATTGAATTCGATTTATTTTTAATCTTCGTAAATACGACCATGTATCTAAATTTCGTTCGCAACTAAAATGGCTGCCTGTACGACAAAGGCGCAGTTTACGAGCACTATCACTATTGTTCTCTAATTTAAATTTTAACCATACGCTCCCGCATATTTAAAGCTTCATTTTCAACTTCTTTCCACTACTCATGACCGTCACCTTCGTTCTTCTAATAATCTTCTACTTCACTGTCCACCTCACTCTTCTAGTCTTGTACATTCTTCCTTTCATGTCCAGGCCATTCTTCTTTGGAACGCATTACCTTTGGAGATCAGGATGGCTGCAAATCGTGCAGCGCTTAGAGCTAGAGTGCGTGAACTTTACTTAAGCTTGTTAGCAGAGTCTTCTCGTTAGCTGTTACTCACCTTTTTTGCTATTTTTATTATTATTTATATGTGAAGTATATTTATTTTTATTATGTATATTATTAGTAGTATGTATATGCATTAAAGGTATCGCTGTCTTTGTATATATGTATGTATGTCTTCTGCTACTATGCACCTACCACTATCTCTCTGCTCTGCCCCAGGTTGACTGGAAGAGAATGCCCATGGCATTAAGTCCGCCTTGTGCCACTTTTTGTGCTAAAGTAATAAATAAATAAATAATAAATAAATAAATAAATAAGGGCACGAATAAGGGCGCCATTGTCACGCTTGCTCATCGATTGGTTTAATAAACAAGGCGGCAAAAAAAGATTAAGTATTTATTACAAAAAATAAGTAAAGAAGAAGGGGTTCGAAAGAAGCCTAGATCAAAATGCGTTCACTCCGGCTGGATCTAGAAGTACCGCACTCTCCTCGCTCTTGCCGTGGGCGTTCACGCCCAAGAGCAGCTGCAACACCCAGTCAGCCAAATAGTAGTGGTCCTGCGCAGGCTGAGGTCTGGTAACTCTAAAGGTGTTCCTGGAATTACACCAAAGAAAATATGACGGTGTTTTCTTTCCTAGGATTTTATGACCGGATTGTGAGGAATTCTAGATAAACTACACTATCAGCTAGCCCTTAGGAATAGATAGTCAAGGTGGCAGTTTAAAAGAAACTCAATAACGGCTAGGCAGCATTTAGCAACTATTTACATAAGTAATTACAATTATTTAATAAAAGCACAGGTTGTTATGGCCAAATAGTCACTAAATACAAGGCAGTTAAGGCAAATAAGCTAGGCGATAGACAGAAACAACTAGGTACACTAACACAATTTAAAATAGAAAAAAATATCTAACGGTTATATTTGTATAACAGCCAATTCTCACTAGATAATAGTCTAAAAACTACGAAAAAAGAAAAAAGTTATATGCACCACTTACCCAGTATGGGAACATAGTTTACAACTATTTAATTTGATTTTTAAGAATATAGATTTCGTGATTATGTATACAGAGATCGCGCGAAGTATTTATACTGCGCTTGCGCGCCGCGCTTCGTTCGTTACAAGCGAGTAAGGGCTCGGCTGATCTGTCTGTAATATATATTTTTTTATTAGTCTTAGGTAGCTATTTTATAAGATTAGGTTAATTGGTTAGAATATTTAAATTGTAATTTGTACTAGGTATACATAGCATCACGCCTGTATTCCCCGAAGGGGTAGGCAGAGACGTATTACATACCCATGACTCGCCAGCTATGTAATAGTAATTTTGCAATTAAAATTCATGCTATTTGATGGCGTGATTTTTCAAACATTTTTATCTATGTTTTAGCACTTGACATGCTCAGCTACTCTTAAAGTACAAAGGTACAGGTCGTCAAGACAAATGTAATGAGGAAATTCGGTATTTCTAGAAATGGTACGATAGCTCAATGGATTAGAGCACTTCCCCAGAAAGGAAGGGACGCAGGGTCGATTCCCGCTCGTACTAAAATACTCTTTTTCCTTATTCACAAATTATAATTTGTATTGAGCCCCCTTGAGCGTCCCGCGGCTCATAAATGTGAACCTAAGAGACCACTGTCATATATTTCTTGTTTTTTCATTTTGAGTATCATGTTTCAGTTCAGTGGCGTCGTTCGTCGCGTGTGTACATTACATTAGAAGCAAGAGCGGTCAATAAATAGTTATAATCTTTAGACAAATGTCTGTAGAATGTGCTAAAAGTGTTTTATTATGTGTTCATTGTGTATTTTTTAAATGCAAACATAAAAGTTTTTGAAGACCTTCCGAGCGGTTTATACTAAGAATTCTGTAGAATTATTTATATAATACAATTCTAAATGTACATTTAAACAAAGTGTTATTGCTTGTAAAATTGCTAATAATTATTTAACAACGTTTGAAAATAATAGTTTCGTATTGTATGTGATTTCTAAAAAATCAGTTTCATTTTGACTACTCGACCGTAAGTACTATACACAGCGTTATCTCCAAGATTAGTCAATTGAAAGTAACAAAGCGCCCGCCAAGCGCACAGTGTTTGTTTTGGCAAAAGCCGCCAGTTGTTGTAGTGTAAAATGTCGTTTTTGTTTAGATAATAGTATGTGTACGTGAAGTGAAATATTAAAATGATTGACAATGAAGTGTGCTAGCTAATACAATAATTGAAATTACAAAATTTCAATAGAAAAACACAAAACTGTTTCAAATAATTCGGCGGATCGTGAGAAATTATGCAAGTACTAGATTTAAATTGACTTTTTGTAATTTAGAAAAAAATTAAGACGTCATAATTCACTCGTATTCGCTAGTATACTTCACAAGGAATCTTGTAATATACGCAACATAGTATATAATTATAAATATAACGAGATATCGCCGTTTTTATAAATCGATATCCAGAAAAAAACAGGTAAATGGGACGCTTAAAGGGTTAATATAAATAATTCCAATATTTGTAACAAATGAAACTTGTTTTAATACTTAATATACTGAATAAAAGAAGAATTCATACAATATCTATAACTATTTTATCGTATTTCATTTACCTACCTTTTTTACCTACCTCCGAAATAGCCAGCTCTATTGGCTGGTCTCAAAAAATCATAGTCAACGCTTAGAAGACGACAATTGAACTAATACAATTGACAATTGAAAAGATAGAGCTATCTCTTTCACTTATATGGTTATCCTATCTTTTGTACTGTTCATTAGTGCAACTTGTCAACAGTGTGCGCGATAATAGAGCGCATAAGTAATAGTAATGCGGGAACAGATTTTAAACGTCATTTACTATAAACATAACATATCTTGTGTAAAATATAATTGGTTAATTTACTGTTTCAATATTTATAGTACAATTTTATTGTTTTACAGTAGGCACCCACAGGACTGGCTTGCCTAGTGAGGTGTCACAGGGTAAATAGTGAACATTTTGTAAGATACATTGGCAATAAATTGTTATTATTATTAATAATAATTCTTAGAATGTCATTGTGATTGGTTAAGAGATCACCGTGATTAAATAAAGGTTTAAATAGCTAGTTAAACAAGACAAACTTTATTTATTTTGTCTGAACGTGAAGTACATTATTCAAACTGAGAAATAAAATAAATATACCATCCATCCATCCATTAGCCTTTCATCGTCCACTGCCTCCCCAAGGGAACTCCACAGCGAACGATCCTGTACCGACTGCAATCAACGACTGCAATCAACGACTGCCTGTGACTTTGATCAGGTTATGGATCCACTTAGTGGCAGGCAGTCCTACACTGCGCCGTCCGTTACGCGGTCGCCCCTTCGAGAACCTTTCTTCCCCAACGGTTGTCGGTTCGTTGAGCGATGTGGCCTGCCCATTGCCACTTCAGTATGATGACCCGGCGGGCTATGTCGGTTGCTCCCGTTTTCCTATGGATTTCCATATTACGGATCTTATTACGCAGGGAGATCCCAAGCATAGCCCGCTCCATGGCACGCTGAGCGACTTTGAGCCTTGATACGCCTTTGCTCCGTATATTGTTACAATAAATATACGCAGAGTATTTAATAATATATTAATAATGAATTATTTACCACATTTTTGTTAACAGTTTTATCTTTATATATTTCAAATAGACTCCGATAGTAAAGCTCAAGAAGATCAAAATGATAGTCACGAGCACCCGCGTCTTCTCTATTACCGTTCGTTGAGTGATGAACTAAAAATATGACTTTCCTGCGGCTTTTGTCTGAGACAACTAAGAGAATTAAGCAATTACAACCCATTTCATTACAGGTGGTACGGCTGGATACTACGTGGGAGTATTTATTTATTATAGGGTATTTAAAAATATAAGCTCTATTTTCTTACTTTCTCGTTATCATTCTTCTATTTCAGGTAATTATTTGAGTAATTTTGGAACGGGCAAAAGTGCTTTTTAATAAAAAAAAAGTCTACGCTCTTCATGCCACATATCGTTGGTACAAATTTACATGTCTATTCAACATAAAAATAATCATCTAAATAGTTTCATAAGCACAGAAGTTATGTCCGAACATCTACGTAAATACTTTACACAGTACAATTAAGAAACTCCTTTGTTTGTCAAAGTCATTTTAAAATACACGATAGTAGGTAAATATGACAGTTTGAGTACCGATGTCCACCTCCACAGGAACCTTTACTCTGATTTCTGTATCTACATAATTTTTTATATCCTGATTAAAATGACAAATGCGAAAGGGCGTTTGTTTATTTGTTTGTAACGCTTTCGTGCCATAACTACTTGATTGACCATATTACAAGTAACCATACATATAGATCAGAACCCAGAAAAAGGCAAAGATTACCATTTATCCTGAAAAAAAATCTGTAAGACAGCAATTTTTGCATAGAAATCATAATGTGCCTTAGAGCGACGTATTCATATATGGAAGGCCATGTCAACGACGTCACGGGCACAATTTACTAAACTTTAATACAAACATACACTTGATCGATGTTTAACATTATAATATATTTATATAATTAGCATAACTTGCTATAGTAGATATCTAATTACGAAAACATTACTTACTTTATATACGAGTATAACGTTTGCAAAACCGTTCAGTTTATTACAGTTTAGTAGACACTTCATAACTAACATGACGGGTAAGACCAATAAATATTACAAATAATTAACAGAATTTACGTAGTTGTATGATAAGACTATACTTACTGACTACTTCTGCCTACAATACATTGAGATAGTAAAAAATTAAGTCAATGCGATAGATTGTATAAAACTTATTAATAATAAAGGTTTAATAACATACCATTTTAATAATTTCATTCCATATATTTATGTACCTAGATTTCCAATTAAAAGTTGAATTGTAAATCGAAGAATAGTATAGAATAATAAATATTAGTTATGTATTTATGAAACAACAAATCTTTTTTAGACATAGACCCAGCGTTGGCTGTAGAACTGAAGGCTTTGACTCTCCAGAAGCCGATGAACGATGTCATCGATCAAGGAGACTCACCTGTTCAGCAACTATACTGCGACACCACTGTGTTTATAACCGGAGGTTGCGGTTTTATTGGAAAACAACTTATTGAAAAGCTTTTCAGGTTAGCGTTAATCTATTTAATTAGTTATTTATTTATCAAAGTTAAGGCATTGAAAATTGGTGAGATTACAACGGTAATTTACATCTTCGTTGTTCTTCAACCCTCTGTCTCCAACAATTTGCTCTCGGGGGTATAGCGTTCTCTTGGGGAGGCCTATGTCCAGTAGTGGACATAGGATGGATGGAAGAGTGGTTAAATACAGTCAAATTATGGTTGGTCGGCAAAGTTGAGTCGGTGGCGCATCTAATGTTAAGTAAATATATCAGTAATTTTAGAATATATTATATAGAATATACTCTAAAGGTCTACTGTTATGTAAACTACTGGTAGTATCAAAATATACGCAACCACCTACTTAATTTTAAATGGTGACTACAACTCTGCTCATGGACTAAGTACCCATTCCAAGGGTATAGCTAAGCCGCTACTCAACGCAAAAATACATATTGTATTAAACACAGTGTAAAATCGAAAATAACAATCACGAGCAGGATTTGAACCTGCATCTCCTGGATCCAGATGCTTTGCCAATTCAGCCATCGTGACAACTGCTCCTGGCTGCTAATCTCGATAATACATTCATACTTAACGTCCTGGGTGACGTCGAGATTAGCAGTCAGGAGCAGTTGTTACGAAGGCTGAATTGGCAAAGCATCTGGACGATATCCAGGAGATGCAGGTTCAAATCCTGCTCGTGACTGTTATTTTCGACTTCACATTTTACACTTTCTGTTTAGTGAATATGGCTAAGCATGTCAAATGCTAAAAATATATAAAGAAATATCTAAATAATACATATTGTAATCAAAAAATTACAGCCAAGATCGACTGACTTCTCTACAATTTAAATGCACGAAAATCTCCAGCGCTCTGACTTACAATACGAAACGCAATAGTAGGATTACCTGTCGTAACTTTACGGTGATCTAGACCCGTTAGCTTCCCCTTTCAAACTGGCCCACTTATGCTGAGAGAATTGTGGCGTACCTGCAATCATAACTTTAATATTCATCCATCCATCCATCCATCAGCCTTTTAAAGTCCACTGCTGGACATAGGCCTACCCAAGAATGGGGGATAGTGCCGTAATCGCCACGCTTGGCAGGCGGGTTGGCGATCGCAGTGGATGTTGTTAATACTCGAAGGAGTGCTGCTGCCCACTGCCTCGGTATTCCCTCAGTCGGCTCTTACGACTCCCATGGGAGGAGAGGGGTGGGACACAACACAACTTTAATATTCTGATGGTATAATAGAAACGGTGAGGCAACAATAACTTTTCCGTGTGTGTATTGAAATAACCATATCTTTGAATAATAGAAACACGTGTGTTCTGATGCAGATCAACCGAACATCTCACATAAGACTCTCTAAATCCCTAAAATGTATTAGCATCTAAAATAATATATATATATCCATTATTATTTTTCTAGGTGACTTAATGAAGACATTGCAAAATCATTGCAGAGATATAGTCTCACCAAAGGCAATCAGTTACTGTGAACTCATAGAAACTAAATACAGTTTTTTATACACGTTACTCTCTTTTTTCCTCCATCATGTACCAGCGTTTGTTTTGGATGTCATCTGCACTATTCTACGGAAGCGGCCTAAGGAAATTCCATCGTGAGTATTGTGGTCTCATTCGATTCATGTTCAATTTATAGTGTGTATCAAAGTAATAGGCTATAAGAGGATCACGTGATTAAAAAGTTGTAAATTGATAGCACTGTTGTAGTCTCCTCAAAATAATACCAATGTAAATATTAAGATTTCGTTTTCCAGTTTCGTTGGTGTGTACAGAAAAATAGACAAGCTAACAAAAGTGTACTACTACTTCACGAACAACGAATGGAACTTCCGCGATGACAATATCAGGGCTATGATCACAAGGATGAATCCAGCTGACCGAGCGATATTCAATTGTGACCTATTATCTATTGACTTGACAGAATACATCAAAGTATGGAACATTGGACTGCGAAAATATATTATAAAAGATGAGCTAAAAGACACAGCACTAGGGGTGAAGAAGCAAAAAATATTTAAAGTGTTATATTATGTGTATCTCATTTTAAATGTTTATGTTTTGTGGCGGCTCTTCAGCGGTTTGTTTAGAGTTTTCCAGTGTTATTGTAAATATTAATTACTAAAATATAAATCTGATTTTATTTGTGTATTATTGACTAAACTTTCTAGATATTTTAAGAAAGCTGGCGAACACACGTGTTTATATATATATATACAGCATGCCAACCCGGCGGGCTATGTCGGTCACTCCCATTCTCCTACGGATCTCCGTATTACAGATTCGATCACGTAGGGAAATACTAAGCATATTGCTAAAAAGCCTAATACAACTATGGGCTTTGTTCTTCGTTCAAGTTCACAATTTAACAATGTTAAAGTAATTAAGATCCTCTATTGTTCCTTGGTACGTAGTATTCTCGAGTATTGCTCACAAGTATGAAATCCGTATTATAATATGCATATTGACAGAATAGAGTCTATACAGCAAAGATTAATGAAATTTCTACAGTATAAATCAGGAACCATTGATAGTTGTAACTATGAGGCAAGATGTCGTAGACACCATATTCTACCTTTGCAGGAAAGAAGAAACATTGCCGACGTTGTTTTTCTAGTTAAAATTGCTCAAAACATTGTGGACTCTGCGCACTTACTTTCTAAAATTAATTTGAGGATACCTCATAGAACCTATATGTTTGGACATCCCCCAGTGTGTATCTAATTTCAGACAGAATTCTTTGTTTATTCGCGCTGCAAAAATAATAAATAATATGGTGGTCTTGCCGCAGTATGATTTGCTTACATCTAAAACGCAACACTTTAAAAATACCATGGGGAATACATGGTTTAAGGGTTCAAACTTATTGTTAGTTAGTTTTCTTTTTCTTTTTCATTTGTATTGGCGTGATTTGCCCTAGTTTTTGTTCTTCGAATCTAAACAATAATATTAATTTAAGCTTGTCTTAATTTCTAATTATGTATTTTCTAACAAACTAGCTATTTTATAGAATCTTATATGTGAATACATATAATTGGTGTTTAGAGTTTAATTAGTTTTAATATCTGTAATAAATCAGTTTGTTTTCCGAAAATAAAATAAATAAATAAATAGCCTGCTGAGGGAGGTTTTTTTACGTTTTTTCATTTTTAGTGTGTTAAAATTGGTAACTATGAAAGCGATCTACATGTCACTGATTTAGGTGTACCACAAGGCAGTATCTTGGGTCCTACTTTGTTTATCATGTATACACAGGTTAATGATATTCATGACAACATTAACACAGAAGTAATATGCTATACAAATGATATTGGCCTAACGTGGTTAAAACTAGATTGAGGTGTTTTCAAAAGCTGAGAATGGGAAGAAAAAGTGACTAAATGGTTGCAAAACAACGTACTTACTCTGAATGCTGCAAAGATAAACTACATAAGCTTTCATAAAACCGCTATATCAGCCTCATGCAACACCCTTGGTATACAATTACATAAGTGCAATCAGCTGAATAAGACTATTGATTGTGAAAACAAAACAAAACAGCAGATGTGAAAACACCGAATTTATTTTGTAGAAATAAAATGATCATAACTTGACAAAGTACTCCAAAGAGCGAATCAAACGAGTATAAACTCGATAGGATTGCATAGTTTCATTACAGAGTTCCTATGGCCACCTTCTAGCTCCATCATCAGACCCTGGATACAATCTAAAGACAAAGTACTCGTCAAGACGAATCGATTTTACCCTCCCTGCGCATTAGATTTTTCACATCAAAAATTACTAAATATCTTGGAGTGATTATTGACAAAATGTATAGTACAAATATCTGTGTTCACACAAATAATTGTACTGAGTGGAGATCGGACCCACGACCTCATGCACTGAAGTCGGTTACACTACCGACTACGCCACAAGGCCCATCAATATATATACTATATATTCACACAAAACACATACACAGAGACACACTCACACACACAAACACATAAACACACACGCATAAACACAACACAAATTAGGTTAATTTCAATGATATTGTATATAAAAAAAGGCAGATATGTTAAAAGCGCGCGTTTGTGAAGACTCGAAAACGTCCTAACTAGGACGTTTTGTCTTTAGTCCGCGTCAAGCAGTCGACGAGTAAACTCATGAGCTGTCATGGGCATTGAGTAACAAAAATAACAAATATGCCATCATGTGTGTTTAAAAAGTGTAAAAAATACGATATGAAAGTTAATAAAACACAAGGGATCTCCTATCACATGTAAGTATATAGAAAATTATATAACTATTGGCATATTTCAATAAAAATATTGTTGTAATATTTTTATAAATGGCTGTCAATGGGACATTTTTCACAGGATGGATAAGGACGCCTACACTGTGGACATAGATTATAAGTACAGAGGGGAAATATAGGCATTAAAATCACAAAATTACCTCTAGTTCAGTTTTTCATTTTTGAATTTTTAAAAATTTGTTTATAAGATGTGATCCATTTCGAGGTTCCCTACTTTTTTAAAGAAAAAAAACAGGAAATTCTAATTTAACAGAGAATGTTTATTATCATTTGAAAAAACATTTTAACAAATGTTGGCCGTTGCTACTTCGCAGATGGTCCATCCGTTGAGTCCAATTTTCGATGACTCGTTCGAGCATTTCGACTAACAACAAAGTAATGAGGCCCATTTCTGGCTCAATGGGTATGTAAACAAACAAAATTGTCGCATTTGGGACGAAGAGCAAGAAGAGCCTTATTACAAATCTCCAGCCATTACTATATACTGTTACAATTATTATTTTCCAGAGGGTATGAGCGCATTATGGCAGTGAATAAAGGGCGCATATGTGTGAGTGAAAGTGTGTTAATACAAGTGTGATTATAATGTTATATATGTTGACTTTACAAGCGCTATCACTAAGGATAATATTATAAAAAAGGCACGCAATTTTAACAATGCCAGTAATCAACAAAAGCTCAGTACATCTCATCTAAAGCTCGAAGGTCCAAGTAAACCCGTTTACTTGTCAGAAAAACTTACACCTAGAACACAACGTATCTTTTACCTAGCTCGTATTTTGCAAGAGACAATAACTACAAATTTTGTTGGACGTCGTTTGGCAAGGTTCTTATGAGAAAGGGGGATGGAGAACGGCATATCACCATCAAATCCGAGGCTGACCTGGACAATCTTCGTCGCAACAAATGACTAGTGGCTCAATTTGAACATTGTAATTTAATTGTGGTGCTTTGCTTTCTGTTCTCATTTAGTTTTTATTGTTATATTGTCACATTATATTATCAAATTTAGAAACATATCATCAAAACTACATACAAACATTCGCTTAATGCCTGCTTAAATACTAGATACAAATATACAGAGAATAACAAAATAGCCAATAAATCATCTCAAATTCAACTTATACAATGCATAATTTGTGTCCTATACTTAGTATTAATTTCACTTACCAAAACACAAATCACATACACACAGCATCAGGTCACTATGGCCATCACAGTTATGTCATATAATTCTAATTATAAAATTCAAGAATATCAATGAAATACAAAATGAAATTGATCTGGTTTCGGTAGCCTATTCAGCCTGCTGTATGATTGAAGACTGCGCCCAAATTGCAAAAGCACATAAAAATTCCTTTACATTACTTTGCCAAAATATACGAAGTATAAGGAAAAATTTTGACGGCTTGACAACGCTGCTAAACAGGAGTCATATATCCTGGGATTTAATTGTACTAACTGAATGCTGGTTATTAAACTCATCTCAAATACCTTTCATTTCTGGTTATAACTCTTTTGCGACCAAACATAACAAAACTCAAAATGAAGGCTTAGTTGTATACTTTCGTAATAACACTCAGATATCTATAACTGATCCCATACTTTTAGATGCCAACTGTTTGTCCTTGAAAATAAACGAGGATACAATTGTTATTGCTATCTACCGTCCCCCTGCCAACCGAAACGTCACTCAATTACTAGACTCTCTAAACGACCTTCTAAAAACCTCATCATCGTATAAAAACATATTTTTGACTGGGGACATAAATATAGACATATCCGTTAATAGTTCTGATACTCGTTCTAATGACTACTTAACGCTACTTGCATATTATGGTATGCTGCCAGGTCATACACTCGCCACTCGGCAAAATAGTTGTCTGAATCATATTATGGAAAAACTAAACATTCCACCTTCTGTTACGTGGCAAACACATCAGTTACAGATCATGATACATTGTTATTTTTTCTTCATACAACTGACCCCCTTATTACGACTTCACAAATAACCAAAACATACCGTGTACTTGATTATGAGAAGATTGAATCGGATCTTCTTCGGTTGGACTTCCATTCAGTGTACAGTACTCTTGACATTAATGAAGCCACAGACTATTTTATCAACTCTGTAAATTCTATTATAGTAACTAATTCAACTCTCAGGGTCTTACCCAATCGCAAAAGGCTGAGGAAGCCATGGAAGACAACAGATCTCCTTAGATGCCTAAGAAACCGAGATCAATTACACTTAAAACTTAGAAAATCTCCTCAAGATGAAAATCTTGCTACAACTTTTAAAAAATACAGAAACTACTTTTCTACTCTAATCAAAAATGCAAGAAATTCCTATAATAAGTCTCAAATTGATAATTCACGCAACAATACAAAACACTTTGGCAAGTGATTAAATCAATAACTCACACAAAAAAAAACAAAATCTTATTCTGCCAATCTTCTCTCACAAACCCATCCTAAACAATCGGTAAATGAAGCCAATACCTATTTTGCTAATATTGGCCGCTCTTTAGCTGAAAAACACTCGATATTGGCAAACTCGAATCGTTAGGAGACAGAGTATAACGCTTTCAATTGTACATTTGCATTGCTGGAAACCGACAATACCGAGATTGAGCGGTTGGTAATGAATCTTAGAAGTGACTGTGCGGTTGGGGCAGACAATATTTCTGGATCATTTCTCAAATGGCTTAGGCATATTCTAATCCTCCCCTATTACTTATATTTGCAACCTGGCTTTCTCTACGGGCTTATTTCCAAATGCTTTCAAGCTAGCAATTGTGCACCCGATCTACAAGAGTGGGGACAGGGATCTGTTATGTAATTATAGACCTATTTCTATTTTACCTACATTTTCTAAGATTCTTGTGAAGTTAATAAACAGCAGACTAACAAAATACCTTGGAAAATTTCAAATAATCCCCTCAACACAGTATGGCTTTCGTACAGGTATATTAAAAAGCAATGCTGTGCTCGATCTAACCAATGAAATTGTCACCAAGATGGATAACAGACGAAAAGTCGTAGGAATATTTGTCGATCTAGCAAAAGCCTTCGATACAATTTCTGTCCCCTTACTTGTTGACAAGCTTGAGAGCATTGGCATCAGAGGCCCTCAGCTGTCGCTCTTCAGAAGCTACCTTAGCAATAAACGACAGTGTCTCAAAATTGGTGATTGGACTAGTGACGAACTCGAAATTACTCATGGCGTACCACAAGGTAGCATAATTGGGCCAACATTATTTACCGTTTATATAAACGACCTTTGCCGATTGCGACTATGTAACGGCAGTATCTTTGCTTATGCGGATGACGCTGCTCTGATATTTCACGGTACTACCTGGGAGTCAGTATTTGAGCTCGCCCAGAATGTGCTAAACACTGTCAACAATTGGCTGGCTTTAAATCTGCTTACCCTTGATGTTGAGAAGACGAAGTACATTACTTTTCTTTATCAGTAAGTGGCGAGTGTCCATCCTCACTTAAATATTTAACTGCCCACTCGTGTACTTCACAATCCCTTGAGGCATGTAACTGTCCTGCACTCGAAAGCACAAACTGCGTCAAATACTTAGGTGTTCAACTCGACATCTTACCATCCGCATATTGATACACTTATATCTAGATTGCGTAAAATGATGTATATATATTCCAGTCTACGATGTGTTGCTGACGAGAACGTGCTCAGACTTGTCTACTTGGCCTTCTGTCAATCTCTTACACAATACTGGGGTGGTTGTAACAAGACCTATCTTTTAAAACTTGAGCGAGCACAGAGGGCACTTCTGAAGGTGGGATGGGGTGACCTTTCAGATTCCCAACCTCCGACCTTTATAAAACCTGCGGTGTTCTCTCTGTTCGGGTTCTGTTCATACGTGACGTAATAATGACTACTCACCTAAAGACATATTATAATCCTGCGATAAATAACACAGTTCGACGCAAACATGCCATTTACCGGCTTGCATCAGTCACTACTAGGCTAGCCCAACGAAGCTTTTATTTTTTAAGTTCATTCCTTTATAATAAGATTAATAAAATTATTTATATATATCCTTTGACTAGGCATAAAACTAAAAAGGCTGTTACAGACTGGCTATACCAGTTGAGCTATAACGAAACAGAAAATTTTATTCTATCAAAAATTTAACAATCATAGTTCTCAACAAAATCGACACGTTAAGTCTCTTTACTCATACCATACGCGCACTGTTTTATACGCTATAATCACACTTGTATTAACACACTTTCACTCACACATATGCGCTCTTCATTCACACTCTAAACACCAATTATATGTTTTCACATATAAGATTCTATAAAATAGCTAGTGTGTTAGAAAATACATAATTAGAAATGAAGACAAACCGTTTGAACCCTTAAACCATGTATTCCCCATGGTATTTTTAAAGTGTTGCGTTTTAGATGTAAGCAAATTATACTGCAACAAGACCACCATATTATTTATTATTTTTGCAGCGCGAATAAACAAAGAATTCTGTCTGTAATTAGATACACACTGGGGGATGTCCAAACATATAGGTTCTATGAGATATCCTCAAATTAATTTTAGAAAGTAAGTGCGCAGAGTCCACAATGTTTTGAGCAATTTTAACTAGAAAAACAACGTCGGCAATGTTTCTTCTTTCCTGCAAAGGTAGAATATGGTGTCTACGACATCTTGCCTCATAGTTACAACTATCAATGGTTCCTGATTTATACTGTAGAAATTTCATTAATCTTTGCTGTATAGACTCTATTCTGTCAATATGCATATTATAATACGGATTTCATACTTGTGAGCAATACTCGAGAATACTACGTACCAAGGAACAATAGAGGATCTTAATTACTTTAACATTGTTAAATTGTGAACTTGAACGAAGAACAAAGCCCATAGTTGTATTAGCCTTTTTAGCAATATGCTTAGTATTTACCTACGTGATCGAATCTGTAATACGGAGATCCGTAGGAGAACGGGAGTGACCGACATAGCCCGCCGGGTTGGCATGCTGAAGTGGCAATGGGCAAGCCACATCGCTCGACGAACTGATAACCGCTAGGAAAATATAATTATATAATATATACACGTGTGTTCGCCAGCTTTCTTAAAATATCTATAAAGTTCAGTCAATAATACACAAATAAAATCAGATTTATATTTTAGTAATTAATATTTACAATAACACTGTAAAACTCTAAACAAACCGCTGAAGAGCCGCCACAAAACATAAACATTTAAAATGAGACCTCCATAATATAACACTTTAAATATTTTTTGTTTCTTCACCCCTAGTGCTGTGTCTTTTAGCTCATCTTTTATAATATATTTTCGCAGTCCAATGTTCCATACTTTGATGTATTCTGTCAAGTCAATAGATAATAGGTCACAATTGAATATCGCTCGGTCAGCTGGATTCATCCTTGTGATCATAGCCCTGACATTGTCATCGCGGAAGTTCCATTCGTTGTTCGTGAAGTAGTAGTACACTTTTGTTAGCTTGTCTATTTTTCTGTACACACCAACGAAACTGGAAAACGAAATCTTAATATTTACATTGGTATTATTTTGAGGAGACTACAACAGTGCTATCAATTTACAACTTTTTAATCACGTGATCTCTTATAGCCTATTACTTTGATACACACTATAAATTGAACATGAATCGAATGAGACCACAATACTCACGATGGAATTTCCTTAGGCCGCTTCCGTAGAACAGTGCAGATGACATCCAAAACAAACGCTGGTACATGATGGAGGAAAAAAGAGAGTAACGTGTATAAAAACTGTATTTAGTTTCTATGAGTTCACAGTAACTGATTGCCTTTGGTGAGAATATATCTCTGCAATGATTTTGTACGTTCTTCATTAAGTCACCTAGAAAAATAATAATGGATATAAATATATTATTTTAGATGTCAATACATTTTAGGGATTTAGAGAGTCTTATGTGAGATGTTCGGTTGATCTGCATCAGAACACACGTGTTTCTATTATTCAAAGGGAGGATATGGTTATTTCAATACACACACGGAAAAGTTATGGTTGCCTCACCGTTTCTATTATACCATCAGAATATTAAAGTTGAGCCGTGTGGGGCCGGCTTTAGAATTGTCCCACCCCTCTCCACCCATGGGAGTCGTAAGAGCCGACTGAAGGAATACCGAGGCAGTGGGCAGCAGCACTCCTTCGAGTATTAACAATATCCACTGCGATCGCCAACCCGCCTGCCAAGCGTGGCGATTACGGCACTATCCCCCATTCTTGGGTAGGCCTATGTCCAGCAGTGGACTTAAAAAGGCTGATGGATGGATGGATGGATGAATATTAAAGTTATGATTGCAGGTACGCCACAATTCTCTCAGCATAAGCGGGCCAGTTTGAAAGGGGAAGCTAACGGGTCTAGATCACCGTAAAGTTACGACAGGTAATCCTATTATTGCGTTTCGTATTTTAAGTCAGAGCGCTGGAGATTTTCGTGCATTTAAATTGTAGACAAGTCAGTCGATCTTGGCTATAATTTTTTGATTACAATATGTATTATTTAGATATTTCTTTATATATTTTTAGCATTTGACATGCTTAGCCATATTCACTAAACAGAAAGTGTAAAATGTGAAGTCGAAAATAACAGTCACGAGCAGGATTTGAACCTGCATCTCCTGGATATCGTCCAAATGCTTTGCCAATTCAGCCTTCGTAACAACTGCTCTGCTAATCTCAAAGTCACCCAGGACGTTAAGTATGAATGTATTATCGAGATTAGCAGCCAGGAGCAGTTGTCACGATGGCTGAATTGGCAAAGCATCTGGATCCAGGAGATGCAGGTTCAAATCCTGCTTGTGATTGTTATTTTCGATTTTACACTGTGGTTTAATACAATATGTATTTTTGCGTTGAGTAGCGGCTTAGCTATACCCTTGGAATGGGTACTTAGTCCATGAGCAGAGTTGTAGTCACCATTTAAAATTAAGTAGGTGGTTGCATATATTTTGACACTACCAGTAGCAATCATCTGTCAATATATTACCTATCAAACACAAAGTGAAAAATGTGAAATGGAAAATCACAGTCACGAGCAGGATCCTGCTGTTGCCTGTTATTTTTGTGTTTAATGTATAGTGCTAAGCATGGCAAATGCTAAAATTATATATAAAAATATCTAAGTATATTTACCTATATTTAAAAAGAAAAAATTAATTGAATATACTAACGCCATTGAAAGAAATGCTTTTTTGATATAGTATATATAGGAGTCGTTTTCTCTCCAATCTTTTTCCTCTCTGTAGAGTCCCATACAGAAGCAATGATAGCGTTATTGACGAAGTCTACCGGAGCCATGGCTAGGTGCACGTTGATATTGACGCAAAACACACGAATTATGCCAAGGGAGCCGCCCAAATATATCTAGAATTTAAGGGATACATTACACAATATGTTTTTATCCAGAGCCCAAAATAAAATTGGAACTTCAAACTGTTATTAGGCACATAATATTTTTATATCAAATCAAAAATAAATTATGCTTAATATTTAAATCATTAAATCATATGAAATCCGGCTTCGCTCGGGTGAAATGTGACTCATAAAACATCATTATACTTATATTTAAAATATTTTAGGGCTATTTAGATATTTTTATATATATTTTTAGCATTTGACATGCTTAGCACTATACATTAAACACAAAGTGAAAAATGTGAAATCGTAAATAACAGTCAGGCGCAGGATTTGAACCTGCATCTTCTGGATACCGTCCAGATGCTTTACCAATTCAACAATCCTGACAATTGCTCCTGACTGCTAATTTCGATAACACATCATACTTAACGTCTTTGGGTGACGCCTGCGCCATCTGTCGGAAGCATTTTCATACATTATACCGTCCAGGTAAACTTAATTTTACAATTAAGATTTTACCTAATAATGACGCAAACCATTTAAATATTTAGATATTTTTATATATATTTTTAGCATTTGACATGCTTAGCACTATACAAATTGGCTGAATTGGTAAAGCATCTGGACGGTATCCAGAAGTTGCAGGTTCGAATCCTGCTCCTGACTGTTATTTTCGATTTCACATTTTTCACTTTGTGTTTAATGTATAGTGCTAAGCATGTCAAATGCAAAAAATATATATAAAAATATCTAAATATTTAAAGGGTTTGCGTCATTATTAGGTAAAATCTTAATTGTAAAATTAAGTTTACCTGGTCGGTATAATGTATGAAAATGCTTCCGACAGATGGCGCAGACGTCACCCAAAAACGTTAAGTATGATGTGTTATCGAAATTAGCAGTCAGGAGCAATTGTCAGGATTGCTGAATTGGTAAAGCATCTGGACGGTATCCAGAAGATGCAGGTTCAAATCCTGCTCCTGACTGTTATTTTCGATTTCACATTTTTCACTTTGTTTTTAATGTATAGTGTTAAGCATGTCAAATGCTAAAAATATATATAAAAATATCTAAATATTTAAAGGGTTTGCGTCATTATTAGGTAAAATCTTAGTTGTAAAATTAAGTTTACCTGGTCGGTATAATGTATGAAAATGCTTCCGACAGATGGCGCAGGCGTCACCCAAAGACGTTAAGTATGATGTGTTATCGAAATTAGCAGTCAGGAGCAATTGTCAGGATGGCTGAATTGGTAAAGCATCTGGACGGTATCCAGAAGATGCAAGTTCAAATCCTGCTCCTGACTGTTATTTTCGATTTCACATTTTTCACTTTGTGTTTAATATTATAGGGCTGCGTTATTATTAGGTAAAAATATTAATTGTAAAATTAAGTTTACATAGTCGGTATAATGTATGTAAATACTTCCGACAGATGGCGCAGGCGTTACCCAGGACGTTAAGTATGAATGTGTCCGGCCTAAATAATTATTTTTCTTTCGCTCTAATACAGGGTTAGTTAAGAAAAAAAATGGATAACCTTATAAAAACATTAAACACAAAGAAAAAATGTATGGTGCTAAAAATATAATAAATATATATAAAAATATCTAAATACTTATAAAAACAATTAAGATTTTGAAAAGTCTATATTTGGTAATATAAAAAAGGAATCGCATCTTTGAAATGTGTATTATCTTTTGGCTAACAGACAATAAAATAAGAGCTAAGTACTTAATTTTATTCTAATTTATTTGAATTATAAGAAAGTTTCGTTAATAACTTATCTAAATTCAAACCTTAGACGATGTAGATTGATTAGATTGATAATCGATGATAAAATAAATTGTAAGTGATGTGAAATTCACTAAAGAACCTAGTCACTTAAATATTTGTGTGTGAAATGTCTTTCTTGCCGTCTCTCTCTGTCGTTGCAGCAGAATATCAATGTCCGGTAACTAGCAATATTGTTTCTGCGTGATGAGCTGTCAATCTTTTGTCGAGAACTTAATTTAATTTTTTTTATTTTTTTATAAGAGAAATATAAACTTTTATTTATTTTTAATATATATGTACACTCTTAAATACTATTACAAAGCTTATAAAAAAAAGGAACAAAATAAATAAAGAAAAGAAAGAAGTTAAAATTATGCATCATAAAATTTATCCAAATCACTGACAACTGGCAAAGTGCCCAGAAGGCTGGCAGCATTGCCACGTTGAATGGCAATGCTAATCCTTTGCGCTAGGTAAAGGCCAGCCCTCTGATCACGTGAGGCGTCGACTAGACGCCTCGCAACTTCTTTATAGAATTTGCGAGCGTATTAATTTAAATCAATATAAATGTTCAAATTATTTTATTTTTTGTGTTCAGAGGTATAATTAATGATTACACTTTTTATTCTGCCCAATGATCTAACCTCAAAACCTGAACTGTAAAGAAGAAGCAGGTTGGTAAACAATGTTATTATTATCAAGGCCCAACGATATACAATTGCTTACCCCACTTGGACCCGCCAAGGTACTGTAATCCAACCAGCCCGGTGATGGCTCATAGTACGACGGAAGCACTGAAAAAGACCACAATTACTATTGTAAAGGTGTTACCCAACATGTTCAATAACTTTAACGCCTGATTTCTGAAAGGCTGATCAATGGTTAAATTAACTGACAAGCCGTCAAATCTCTTGTTATGCAACATTTGAGTTGTTGAAAGCACTATTAGCTATTTGATTTGATCATCACGTCAGTTAACAGAAATGTTAAATTATTTTTCAGAATCGTATGTGAAACGCCAATAAATGCCGCGTATTTTTTTCTGTAATCAATGTTTCAGATACTCAATTTGATTTGACAAACCTGTTAAATTAACAGTGATGTTAGATAAATAAGAATTTGATCAGCCTAAACCTATATTAGACTATTTTAAATTTTCTTTTAAAATAGTAAAGAAATTGATAAGGTTGGTAAAAACCGATTGGCTCGTGTTATAATGCAACGTGTGTTAAAATTTATTGTACACTAGCCTCTACCCGTGTGTCCACCGTAGGTAAAAGCTAGTTTTTTAGGTTATAGCTCAGGTTCCCGTTATAGGAGTGGGACAAAATGTATACCAGATTTTAAGTCTAATCAAGAGTATTATTATAAAAAAAGTTCCATCAAAGTCCGTTCATTAGTTTTTGCATGATGTGCGAACTAAAAAACAGACAAAAAGTAAAAGACAATTTTTGTGTTCAGACACGGCTGTATAGCCTAATACAGACATTTTTTCTCAAATATCTTATGTGTAAAGACACAGCTCTGTTACAGTTTTATATTAGTTAAGATAAGTCAAAGACCGCCAACATCCCCCATTAATAACTGGAGTGAATTAGAGTCAGAAGTAGAGAGTAAGGTAAGTAACATAGAACTCACCTATAGGAGGTCTCACAACGCACACTGGTAGATCCGACTCTTCAGCAGTGATCCGCACCAGCTCTTCAGCAATTGCTTTCGTGAACGTATAAGTGTTTGGCCACCCATCAATTAGACTGCAAAGTAAGTTGAGAGTAAATTAATTTCATTTATGAACTCACTAAGATACGATTGCATTAATTTTTTTTAAGTAACTAATAAAAAAGTCATGATATAATCTTGAATAATAAGTAGATTCAAGATCTTTCATACATAATTTTATCGAAATACAATTTCTGTGCTGTGCACACTGGCTGCATAGTGGTATTTTAGAAAATTTGTACGAGATGTGAAGAAGACAAACAAATATTTGCAAAGCTGCCAAAGCTTTTGTTAAGAAAAAAATATTATGATTACTAACATGTTTAGTTATAGATGGTGATTCTTTACCCAACAGAATATCAAAATAAACTAGACTATGACTTCATTATTGAATCATGTATCATTGGCTAGTCCGGTCACTGGCAAGATCCATCGTATCATTTGCTAATCTACTAATCAAAATGAAACTAATGTTACAAAGATATTAAATGAAGCACCATCAGCGCTAATCTGTTAATTACAACAAAAGTAATGATGACCAAATACGTCCAATAAGTCACCTCGGTAATTCAATTGTGACCAAACCCATAATATTAAACAGCTTTTAGTTACAGATGAGGGTCCAAGTTACAGAAATAGTATTAAGCTAGATAATAGCGAGTTTCTTGTAGTTAAGGCCGTGCCGCAACCTCCATCCACCAACGTAGTTGGCGCACGCCCGTACACCTCTACCCGCATGGCCCGCTGCTAGTATTACGTCGGGGCTGTAACACACACCTGTACAGTTATTATGTAATGCCAGAATAAGCATTTACCCCATAGTGATGCTGTCAAGTCTTTTTTCGTCCAAATTTTCAGCAAAAGCTATCATGGTATGGGGTGGAACTGGAGATGCATAAAACTCCTCAAAAACGTGTTTATCAATATTTTCTTTTGTAGCATGTGTGAACGCTGTTGAAATGTGCACGTACCTTCTGCAAAAAAAAAACGATTATCCTATAAATTTGGATTTGACAATGTAGTCTAGATTATTATTGTAAATCGTTATTTTTTTTGTAACTGCCTCGGTGGTGTAGCGGTAGTGTATGCGACTGCTAATCATGAGGTTTCGGGTTCGATACCCGGGTCGGGCAAAGTTATTGTGCATTTTCCTAAAAAGAAAAATTCTCAGTAGCAGCCCGGAGTTTGGAAATGTGCCCGGTAGACGTCAATAGGCTCGCCCCCTATTACGTGGGACTTAAACATAGCTGGCTTGTCGTGGGTGTATAATACACCTCTGCCTACCCCTTCGGGGAATACAGGCGTGATGCTATGTTGTTGTTTTTGTATGTTATGTTATTTTTTTCAATCGATGTTGGAGTGATCACAAAACCGCAAATCCGATTTCAAAAAAACAAATTCTAGCTTTGATACACAAGAAGGAGTTTTATTTCATTCAAAACGACCTTTTGAACAAGGTCGATAGCAAAAGATGGTCATTGCGTTTTTAAGATATTAGGTACTCTACAATTTCATTTCACAGATATGAAATGAAAGAATAAAAGACTATCTCCTGCTACAACCAAAACACACTGATGTGCTTCATGGCTGGTCACACGGGAGATGGTGGTCGTAGAACTGGCCATTCGGGCCTGATAGCAAGTGAGTACTCTCACTTGGTACCCAGCTCTACCACCAGTAATGCAATGGGTGATAATTGCTTATTTCCCTTAGTCGCCTCGTATGACACCCGTGGGAGAGAATGGGGTGGTGACACTTGTACTCTTAGTTTCGACATATCGTGGGATCCTAGCCAGGAGCCTAGACAACTCCAAAATCTATACAGGCACTGTATGATGATGGGAGTGAAGATGAGGTTGATAAAGATATCTCCAGAAACGGGGACATAAGATTTTTATTTCAAATATCAATATTGCGACCAACATACTCGCGCAGATAATCTACGTTCAACACGATAAAATAATGGCGTGTATCATTATCAAAAATACTTACTACTCTTAATTATTATTCAAGTTTGTCAGTGCTTTAAAATGGTAACTTAATAATTATTAAAACCCCTATTACCTGTTTGTGCAGATATCACGGAAGAAGGATAATAGGTCCTTACATATGAAATTGGCGTTCATCCATCCATCCATCAGCCTTTCGGCGTCCACTGCTGGACATTGGCCTCCCCAAATTAGGGGTATAGTGCTGTAATCGCCACGCTTGGCAGGTGGGTTGGCGATCGTAGTGGATGTTGTTAATACCTACCCGGTATTCCCTCAGTCGGCTCTTACGACTCGACTCGACATGGGTGGAGCGGGTGGGACAATTCTAAAGCCGGCCCCACACGGCGTTATGTATGGAAAAAGCATAACGATTTATTTTAAATGAAATTATTTTAATTAATCATTAAAAGTAAGTTAACCATTGTTATCTTTGCACCATTTTATTGGTGGTTCATTGATTCCTTTACTAAAAAACTAGACATCGCGGGACGTCTAGCAGATGTGAAAACATCGAAATTACTTTGTATAAATAAAATGATCATAACTTGACAAAGTACTCCTCAAGACGAATCAAAGGAGTATAAACACAATAGGGTTGCGTAGTTTCATTACAGAGTTACTGTGGCCACCTTCCAGCTCCATCGTCAGACCCTGGATACCATCTAGAGATAAAGTACTCGTCAAGACAAATCATACGAGCCCAAACTCGATGGAGTTATGTCGTTTTATAACGGAGTTCCTATGGCCACCTTCTAGCTCCATCATCAGACCCTGGATACCATCTAATGACATAGTACTCGTCAAGACGAATCAAATCATTTCAAACTCGACGGGGTTGCGTCATTTCATTATAGAGTTACTGTGGCCACCTTCCAGCTTCATCATCAGCCCCTGGACACAAAGTACTCGGCAAGACGAATCATACGAGCCCAAACTCGATGGGGTTGCGCCGTTTAATTATAGAGTTCCTATGTCCACTTTCCAGCTCCATCATCAGATCAGCTCCATGTCATCATAATATTGCATTGTCACGTGATATACACATGCGTGTAAAATTTCAGCCCGATCGGAAACCGGGAAGTGTGTCAAATTTAACTTGCGAGATTTGAACGGGACAAGTACAATAAAAGCGTCGCCACGCTAACAGCCGATTTTACCCTCCCTCCACATTAGATGTTTCACATCAAAAATGTGGTAGCGAGACTCAATAAAATCTTTAAAGATGGGTTTAACAGCTTCATTGGAATTGAATTTTATTTATTTCCTTGCAAGAAGTTGCCCAAATTTGGGAAAAAAGTTATAATCTGTTGGATTAAGGTCTTTTAAGGATTCCAGTGGTCTACCGTTGTCCTGAAGCAGCAGTGAGCTAGAGCAATTCACCAGGGTGGACGAACCTCGTGTTATAGTCGGTAGTGTAACCGACTTCCGTGCACGAGGTCGTGGGTTCGATTCCCACCCAGGACAATCATTTGTCTGATGAACACAGATATTTGTACTGCATCTGGGTGTTTTCTATCTAAATTATTCTTACTATATTGGATGCATGTAATGCTTGCCGGTAGATGGCGTTAGTCGTATGACAAATGTGATTAAGAATTTGGGATGATCGAAAGGTCAGTAGGGTAGCTCAGTGGCTTAGAGCACTTCTCCGGATTGGAAAAGATGCGTGGTTCGATTCCCGCCCCTACTATAAAACTCTTTTTCTTTATTCACAAATAATTTGTACTTTAAAAAGTAGCGGAGCATGTCAATTGCTAAAAGAAATAGATCTAAAATGTTATTATTATTTTTTTATTGGTTGTTTAACGGCTAGCTTTTCATCATCATGTTTTACAATTATTGACATTACAGATCTGCCATAATAGTCTGGCCAGGTCTTAGGAAGCTGTGTTGTTACCAGTACCTTTTAATGAGTTATAATTTTACTCACATGAGCTGTTTACATTCTCTAGCCAGTTGGAGTACTTCTCTGGTGCCTCTAATATTAGTCAGGACCGCATGGCGAATAGGTTCATCAAATCGTACTGTTGCAGCGGCATGGAATATTATATTTACCTATTAGATACGAAAAAATTTAAAAAAGAAATTGAAATCCAGTTAAATGAAGCATATTATGCGAACATATGTTTTCCGATGTTTCAGAGAACATAAATTTAAACTTTTTTCACACCAGAATATTATTTCACTGTTGGGCACCAGTTCTCTCTCAGCATAAGAGGGATTTAGGGAATAGTGGACCACGCTGGCCCATGCGGTTTGGCAGACTTCACAAACTGTCGAGAAAATCTTCCTTTCACCTCTCAATCATAATATGCCAAAATTATACACTATGTAAGGTGCCTTACAAGCTTTCGGCCTCAGATCGGAGATCAACTTCGATATCATTATCTGCAGGTCTTGGTTTTAGTTCTAGGCTCCTTGAAGGCTGTAGTTTAAAATGTTTAGAATAAGGTTGCTTTTGATAACAAAAATAATGTTTCAAATCATTTGGGTGAAAATATTTCGGGTTTTCATTTTGAATTAGTTGCAGATATTTTTGTTTTTCTTGCAATATTCCACAATTTATGATCTTTAATTAGAAAATTAATTGTACCTCCTCTGTGAGAAGTTTCCAGTCAGCGTCGCTGAGACCGAGTTTAAGGTCGCTGATGTTACCTTCTACTGGGACTATGCGCAAAGCGAAGTTCGGCTGCTTTTTGCGAAGAGTATCATATACCTGAAACACAATAATTTTAATTGTTATCTGGTAATAGATTCTCAAACAAACAATCGTTAGTCCATTTAATATAGTAGTATATGGAACATATATTCAGAGTAACAAGGGGATACATTTAGCCTGGGCGATCAGTTGATACTAGGGTATTAAACAAATGTGGCATCATGGTGTGTTAAGTACAAAATAACAAAATAGTAGAACTCGATGTTTCTGTACATCAAAGGTTTTTATTTGATGCCCCCCAAAATATGAAATGCACAATTTCAAAAAATAGCATATTTAAGTTTTTTGATTTTATACCTAAATTTACTACTTTATAAAAAAAAACGGTGATATAAAAGGAGCATAATGTTAATGTATTATTCTTCATTTTAAACATTGTTTCGAATAGTCGAAGATAAATACTTTGCCATTTTCTACCATTCGGACATTTGATATCATATCATCAAAAACTCCTTATTATATACGTCGAAGGCACTGCAGAACCTAGTATCGAGTAGATCTGATTGCAACACTTAACAACAATCACTATTATACAGTCGGTTATGCTGACGATCTAGTGATACTGACAAACGGCTACAGCACAAGTACAGTATGCGACGCAATGCGACGTTACACACTCCACTCAGGTCCTCGTGGAACGCTGGTGTAGGTACTATCAACGAACTAACAGTAAATCCAAAAAAGATGGAACTGATAATGTTCATTAACAAACGCAATCTGGGCAACTACCGACTGCCCAAATTATTCAAGACAGAACTCTAGTTATCTACATTGGTTCTGCCTGAAAATCAGCGCAGCAGCATAAGCTGAGGCAAGACCTTTTTTAGCTTCTACACCATTATTTTATCTTATTTGGATTATTTTAGTTACTTTTCCTTAAAAATATTGTAGAAACCAAAATCAAAGTATTTCTTTCTTCTTTCTTTCTTTATCAGCACAAGTTAAGTGTCTAGGCGTAATACTTGACAGTAAGTTAAACTGAATTAATAATTTAAATAGCAAAATTGATAAAGCTACAGTCGCTTTCTGGCAATGCCGCAGAATGATAGGTAATAGGCGGGGCGTAGACCCTAACATCATTCTAAAGCTATACCAGGTAGTAATCCGACCAATTATTAGCTACGGTGCGGTGGTGTGGTGGCTACGGACCAAATTATTCACTATCGTAGTTAAACTACAACGACTCCAGAGATTGACCTGTATGGCGGCCACGGGATGCATGAGAACAACGCCAACCGCAGCCCTGGAAGCCATTCTTGGCCTGCCGCTACTGCACCTCTTCATAAAACAAAATGCAACAGCTACAGCGGTACAGTTAAAAATTAAGCCCACTGCGAGTCGGACTCGTCCATGAAGGGTTCCGTAGCAGCAAGTAAAATAATAATAATTATTATTTACTTAGGCACCTATTACAGATTTATTATTAGAAAATAATGGTTCACGGTTTATGCATAAGGTTTATGTTTATGAAATTAAATGGTTTTTGTTATTTTATATTTGAGTTGATTGAGTGAAAGGTAAATTGCGGTTTACGATTTATGACGTATTAAAAAAAAACTACTTACTAGATCTCGTTCAAACCAATTTTCAGTGGAAGTTTACATTGTAATGTACATCATATCGACACCCAGGCAGTAACATTGTAATTAATTTTTCTTGGTTTTCGGTGAGAGCAAAAATAAGATTTAAAAAATTCTATCTTCTCAAGGTTAATCCCTACAATCTTTGAAAGTGTCGCTATCTAGTGCATTTTAGGTGCACTATTTATAAGTACTTTAAGATTCTACAAGAAAACTTATTTTCATGGTTTTTCAGGACTTACGTAAAAACAATACTTAATAAAAGCACCTATCACTGGATAGCGTTTCACGACCCTAAATTCCTCTCCACCGAACGCCATTTCTACCCAAAGCTCCGTGAGGCGATAAAAATCAAAAAGTACCGAAATTTCAATCGAGGAGATGGTTTTAGGTTTTGAACATCGTGGAACCCTGTAATGGCCAAGTGTCCGCGTTGCGATTTGTGTCCCAAAAAAACGGTCGACACCGTTAACTGTTGTGTGTAATGACCTTAATACTTTGCGGTCAGAAAATGAGGGTACTTGAAGATACTCTCACACAATATAACCGAAGAACACTTGCTCTCACCAGTCTACTCGTGACCATGGCTGGTGCAACTCAGCCGAAACGTCGAGGTTAGTCAAAATAATAGTATTTTGATAAGTTTAATACGCATATAGACCCGTTAAATGTGTTATAATGAATATAAAACACGAAAGTTTAAAAAGTACTATAGTCTACAGTAGGTACAGTTAAATTTTATAACGTCAACATCAATAACTAACGGCTCACCAAGATGGCTAAAAATGTTGACATCATAGAATAGTCATTTACGACTTACTTTTGCATCCAAATAAACAATAAACTTTAGTAACTATTCTAATAAACTAATAAACTTTAGTAACTATTTCATCATCACTGTTATTGTCGTCAGCTATTTGTGTTAAAAAAGGTTAACTTTTCTGGAGGGAGGTGAAGAAATCTCGGAGTGGTTGGTCAGCTTTCAGAATGAATAAAATAAGGTCTAAAGGTGGAGACATTCTTACGCAAACACAAGATGTGTTAAGCCAATGGAGTGAATATTTTGGAAATATGTATGCGGATGTTCAGGGTGATGCCGGTGCCACATGTGGTCTAACAGATCAGCATTCGTTACCGGCATTCTCTGATGACATTGGTATGGATGAAGTTGAATGAGCGATTAGAAGTTTGAAAAATGGTAAGGTAGCGGATATTGATATGGTGTCTGCTGAGATGATCAAGCTTGGAAGCCTCCAATCCATGTGTCTGAGAGAGTCGACGTAATGGCAGAAAATTATAAGAAAAGGGGCCTACGTGTGAATGTTAGCAAAACTAAAATAATGGTTTTTGAAAGAGAAGAAGCCAGAACAGATGTTAGAGTTGCAATTAGAAATGGTGTGCTAGAACAAGTGGATGAATTTGTATATCTTGGATGTGGATTCAGTCGGGATGGAAGGTACACCACTGATGTAGAGAGAAGAGTGAATGCGGGAAATAGAGTGAACGGAGCATTGGGACAATTTCTCGGCAGTCATCACCTCAGCCAGAGGGCGCGTGTTGCAATACACAACGCAGTGCTTGTCCCAACATTATTATATGGAAGCGAGAGTTGGGTATGCGAAAAGGAGCGATCTCTGCGGAGAATCTGTGTAGTGAGGCTGACTGGCCGCATTCGTAACGACGACTTAATAGAGCGATTAGGTATGAAAGAGAGTATTGGTGTAAAGATGCGAAAGGGAATGGGGATGGTTCGGACATGTGGAAAGAATACCGGAAGAGCGACTGGTTAAGAAGATACTCAATGCGAAAGTGGAAGGATGTAGGTACAGGGGGAGACCGAGACTCACCTACCTAGACCAAATCGGTCATGTCTTGAAGGAAGGTGGAGTTAGGAGTCTCCGAAACCGGCGAGCGTGTATGAAGAGAGTTATGAATGTTGCGGAAGCGAGAGATGTATGCAAGAATAGAGCCTCTTGGCACTCTGTTCTCTCTGCCTACCCCGCAAGGGAAATGGCGTGTGATAAGTAAGTAAGTAAAAGGTTAAAGCATAATACAGGTCATGACACGTTAAAAAATATTATAAATAGTCGTGCAATAACGTAATTCAAGTTACCATTACATTTAGTGTTCATAAACGCCAAAGTAGTCTTGTACAAAGATTGTAAAGAAAATTATAATTTTAATGTTACCATTTATAAAGGTATTATTTTTGTTTTTGTAAATTATGTTACAATGATTTCGTTCGACAATCGTAATTTTTTCGCTAAGTTACAATGCTTTTGCCACTTGTATAACTCAAAACGAATAGACTTATAGTTACAATGATTACACACAATAAAACCTATTTTTTTGCATAGCAACAACATTGTTACTCAATTTGTCATAAAAAATAAGTTACAATGTTTTTGCATGGGGGCGTCGATATATTTTTTTTAGTTTTATCATTCTCTTATTTTAGAAGTTACAGGGGGGGAGCACACATTTTACCACTTTGGAATCGATGCAAAAAAATTGTTGAGTTTCAGTTCTAAGTATGGGGAACCCCCAAAATTTATTATTTTTTTTTCTATTTTTGTGTGAAAATATTAATGCGGTTCACAGAATACATCTACTTACCAAGATCCAGTAGCATTGTTCTTATAATTTCGGAAAAAAGTGGCTGTGACATACGGACAGACAGACAGACATAACGAATCCATAAAGGTTCCGTTTTTTCCCATTTGGCTACGGAACACTAAAAAAATTGAATCTCTGGAGGTTAGCTAGGGAACCGCACACCGATGTAATATGAAAAGAGTCGCTCATGACAGCGATGACCGACAGGATAAAGGAAGGGTCTTTTTGGATAAGAAGTATAAAGTACAAAATACAACTGCAAGAACAACCGGGTGAAGGTGTTAACTCATGAGAGTTGAGAATCTTCACAGATGCATCTAAAATATATAAGAAAGCAATTCTAATAATTTTAAAAGTGTTATTTTATATTACCTATTCCTAATATGTAGGTATGGTTGCTATGGCTTTGTTATTTTGTTACCTTTAAAATATATTTCTGAATACCAATTATATCTCATTTGAAAAATCCTTGTAATTTCTTTAACTTTAATATGGTAGTCTGCTACCAGAGCTTTAAAACGTTATAAAAAGTTATAATAAGCATTCAAAAGTAATTTCTTATAAAGAATGTCTAAAAAAATCTTGATAATGACTACAAACTTAGAATAATAACGCTTACTCTAAGACTACAAATATGAAGATAGAAATAGAACTGTTTATCGGAACAAATTGGCCAACTTGGAAATTTAAAGTAATTCTGCTATTGAAGACTCAACCCGGTGCTCTAGAGGCATTAAATATAAACCTTCAGATGCCCGTACATCCAGGTAACCAAGGCACTACTCATGCTTTAAAGAAATATAAGATTGATAATCATGAGTTTCAGAAAAAATAATGTACCGCTTTATTGTTGCTTACGACTAATATGACTGAAGAAATGCTCACTAAAGTGATGAGTTTTACTTCTGTTGAAGAAATGTGGAATGAGTTGAACCGTCTTTACGAGCGTTCATCACAAGATCGTTCTTATGATGTTTTTTTGAAATTCTTTAAGTACAAAAAAGATCCTAATCGTGACATAGGATCACACTTGTCAGCAGTAAAGAATTTGTGGCACAACTTGAATACAATTCTGTTGGCAGATGGACATCAACTTCCAGAGATTATACTCTTCTGTAAAATCTTGGATACTCTTCCAGAAGATTACTTCAGTTTTAAGTCTAGTTGGTTGCTAATATCTAAACAAGAACGTACGATCGAGAATCTGACCACACAAATATGCGCATATGTAAGGGCGTCAAATAACAAAAAAATACAGGAAAATACTGTCAGTAGCGCAGAAGTATTATTTATTTATACTTTATTGTACACCATATGTTATAATATTAAGGTACAATGCGAAGAAAGAACAAAAGAAATGTTAAAACCAATAAGTGGTACAATGGGCGGCCTTATTACTAAAAGTAATTTCTTCCAGGCAACCTTTGGATGGACACAACTTTTAATTGGACAATGGTAGTTGTAGGTGTTGGTACCTATATAGACAAGAAAAAAATATTAGTTTTAAAAAAAAGTGACAATACAAGAAGAAAAATAAATCATTCAAATGCAATTACTGTAAAGAGAAAGGCCATGGAATAAAGAAGTGCAGTAATTGGATCGCAGACGGTAGAGCACCTAAGTCATCAAAGCAATCCACAGGTAATATGATAATGTTACCTAGTTTAGCTTTTGCTCTGAATGGGATAGAAGACAGAGACTTATGGTACGTATCATATATATTTCATACCCAAGTGATTATTTAAAATGGTACGGATCGACTCGTGAGACACAGAAAATTCGGCGGCTATCTCTCTTAAAGTTGAATGAGGATTTTCAGTCACTATTTTCTTCACTTTTGCAATGTTAACTTCAGTTGCAGACTGATGGCCTACCAGAGCGAGGCAAATCTTCCATCACATCTCGACCGCTTTTAAACGCTTTGTACCACTCATAAGCACGTGTTTTTGATAAAGTCGGTTCACTGTAAGCCTTCTGTAACATTTACTCCGAACACGAAATTCCATTGGCGATGCAAAATTTAAGACAAACCCTTTGTTCGATGTTTTTGTCCATTATGAAATTAACAATACACACTAGATATAATATAACTAAAAACAGCACTGTATTTAATATAAATAATAGATGCAACTTAAACTCCGCGCCAAAATGTATAACAGTTGTGCCAATCTAACAACAACAAAAAAAACTAAAATTTGAATTGGAACCGTAAACAAATCATCCACTCCCAATACTTTCTTGACTGAATGTATATATGGATTGTCATATATAAACATACATGAATACCCAAAAACCCTTAAATAAATACATACATACAATTAGATACATATATACAGATACATATATACCAGTAATACCTTAGACAAAGAATATGATAGACTCGCTACTATTTTGACACTAAGGATGAAGAAAAGGATGTACATATTAGTTTGTAGCAAGAGTGAGCGAGACACATGTACAAGTTTTTCATCCTTATCGCGTATGCGGTATTTTTATTTGGACCCAATTCAACTGAGTTTAAACAATAAGGTGGCCAACCGTCTCGTATACTGCGGGACCGTGCTGAAAAGCCATATTTAAACCCGCTTTCTATAAATTAGCTAATTATTATTGTAAAACATTAAATGAGTCCCACATGCCTATTTTACTACTCTATTTTAGCGCTTAAAGTTTTCAGAATAAAGAAGAAACTAAATACCATCTATAATGAATGGTCAACAATGAATTTATTGTTTCTCAAAATTTTCTCCTTTAGAGTAATGCTTTTTTCATACAATTAAACCAATTTTGAAAATTATCTGGCCGTATAAGATTTAACCGCTTGCAGGCACTTTGTAGCGTACCACTTTGTTTGGTTTTGGCTCATCTTGAAGGTTTGCTCAGTTGCTATTTTTGGGATCGTAGCAATAAATCCATGTTTCGTCAGCTATAGCTATGTATACCAAACACCAAATATGGCACCTGTTTATTAAATCTAGCTAGCATGGCACCAAGTGTCGCGGTTCGTTTTTTTGCATCAGTCAAATTGTGTGGGCTCCACTGAGAACACACTTCACACCCAAATATTTGTGTAAGATAAAAGTTGCCTAAAATTCAAGGTAGGTCACATGACAAAACTCAATCTTTCAGAAGAATTAACAAAAAGTCCGGCACACAATTTTTGAAAGTTGGTCACCTTATATGTCATAATAGGCAGAATTTAAACAATAGATATTTTGTAACATCTTGAATTAAAAATTGTATAAGTTTAGTGATTTAGTGATAATTATTGGAGAATGTAAACTAGAGAAGAGATAAAAACATTAAACATGGGCCGCTGTTGCATATTAGGTTGCAAAAATCGACCAGTACAAAATATTGAGAACATTACATTTCATCGGTAAGTAAGCTTGTTTTTGCATTAATAATCCAAAAAACGTTCATTAATCACGTTATAGATCTATTTTAATACGTTCTAATACATTTTAAGCAAAATCTAAACATTATTTTGTAGTTTCTTTTGTAGTATCCGGCTAAAATAGGTAGTGCATTTATAGTGTACAAATTTTTAATGATAGTTGTCTTCTGAAATTATTCCGGTTATGATCTGTTAGGGATGCCAGTCTGTAGCTGACAGGTTTCCCATAAAACTCTCGCAACACTACAACACACTTAATTTTTACAGTTACATATTTTATTGCAGTATTCCCAAGAAAAAAAACATTAGAGATCAGCTACATGGTCTCTGAATGTTGGCCTTTCATCAAGGCTCAAAGTTACTCAGCATGCCATGAAACGGATAGTTCACTCTCACTCGATATTTCTCCACGTAATTAAATTCTTAATACGGAGATCCGTATACGGAGTAGAATAACGGGAGTGACTGATATAGCCCGACAGGTTGGCATGCTATAATGGCAATATGCAGGCCAATCGTTCTATGGAAAAAAGGTTCTCGAGTAGTGGACCACGAATCGGACAACGCAGCGTAGGACGGATTAGAGCAGATTGACCGACGATCTGGTCAAAGCCGCAGGGAGCCGTTGAATGCAGTCAGTACAGAACCGCTAGTTGTGGCACACTCTTGTGGAGGCCTATGTCCAGCAGAGGACGTCAAAAGGCTGATGGATGGCTAGATGAATGATGAGTTATATATGATGAACGAAATATTTTTTGCAGAAATCGGCTTTATTTTTACTTTCTCGTATGGTGTAAGTAATTGCTACAAACTAAACTAAGGAAAATTGAAATACGTAGTAGTAAAATTTATTCGTTAAAGGGAGTACATGTTAAAGTATGGTATATTATTGCCTCATAGCTATGGTACATCTAGTTATGTCAAACTATCGCTATCTCGGCACCCATAGATGTAGTATATAGATAGATCGGCTATAGAGTAATTATGACGAGACCAAAACTGACACGTACCAGTGTGCGTGACATGTGCGTGTGTGCACTTCAAATAGTGCTGGGACGTTCACTAAACGCGACTATCGACACATTGTGTTGTTTTAGTGTCACGAGGTGCAAAGTAAATTCAAATAAATTTTATATTCGAGGGAATACAAATAAAACTGAAATAAAACATGTTTTATTAATACGTGGGACATTAATAAAGTTTTGAGAAACTAAAAAAATAACTTCTATGGATAAAATATTTTAATAAATTTTTTTCAAAGAACTCTCCACCAGCCTCTATACAAAGTTTCATGCGTCTGAACCAATTTTCGAAACATTTTTCCAGTCCACGGCAGACACATCTTCCACGGCTTTCTCGAGCGCTGTGTATCTTCTGGCGATGAAAACTGTATCCCTTTCAGCTGATATTTTATTTTAGGGAATAAAAAGAAACTCACACGGTGCTAGATCAGATAAGGAGACTGACCGGTGTGGTGTCCAGGACACACAGTCGCTCGTTTTGAGAGCTGAGTGTGCGGGCGCGTTGTCATGGTGAAGCAGTACCCTGCGGAGCCCGGTGTTCGGTCGCTTGTTGCTCATTGCAGACAAAACTTCTGGCAGGCATTTTGTGGTGTACCATTCGGCGTTAATGCTGCTTTGGTATGGAATTGAAACCTGATATCCCGTCAAAGTGAAGAAACTAGCGATCAAAATTTTCCCTGCGCTTCTCGATCGCCTCACTTTCGTAGTCGTTTCGTAGCGTTGGTTCGTTTTGAAACAGCCAACCTGTCGACTGAAGCTTTGTTTCAGGATCGTATTGATAAATCCAGGATACGTCACCTGTCACAATGTTCGGAAGGTACACAAGGTACGTTAGTGAAATACAATAAATTAACAGAAACATAAACAAACAGCAGTATTGGCCAAGTGTGTACACAATTGATATTGAAATACTAAAATGACGTACCGGCATGAATAACGTAGGTATATAACCGTAATGTAGCTTTACTCTCTGTGTGCCTCTATGAGAAAAACATTTTTGTTCAAAGTACTTGCTGCATAACTTCGAATATTTTTTGGGAATCCAGTATGAAAGAGAGTATTGGTGTAAAGATGCGAAAGGGCATGCTCCGATGGTTCGGACATGTGGAAAGAATGCCGGACAAGTGACTGTTTAAGAAGATATACAATGCGAAAGTGGAAGGATGTAGATACACGGGGAGACCAAGACTCACCTACCTAGACAATATCGGTCATGTGTTGAAGGAAGGTGGAGTTAGGAGTCTCCGAAACCGGCGAGCGTGTATGAAGAGAGTTATGAATGTTGAGGAAACGAGAGATGCATGCAAGAATAGAGCCTCTTGACACTCTGTTCTCTCTGTCTACCCCGCAAGGAAAATGGCGTGATGATAAGTTAGTTTAGTTAGTTAGTTCAGTTTTCTCTATTAATCATTTTAAGCCATTTTTGTCGAACACCAATATTCTGAGGAAATCTAAAACGTTAAAATAAAATATAAACTATAACTATCCAAAGATAAAAATACATTTACTCAAAAAATGATAACTTAACCGTATAGAACGATCTTACTCAAATTTTTGAAAAAAAATAATAAATATATTATATTAATATAACCTTATCTTATATATATTATAACCTTTACTGAAACATAAATCAAGGCTTTGCCTTTCCTAATAATAGACACATCGAAGTCATTTTATCGATACCGAAATACCGATAGTGTCAATGTCTATCAAAGAAACATTGTAAATTTTATATCACAAAAATCACGTATCTGTTATCTTTTTATATTGAATTTGAATTTGAATTTGTGACAATGGTGGCGAATTTGACAACGAATAAGTAAGGCGTATATTAAGAGATCAAGAAATTCGACAAAGGCTGATGACATGAATCGTCTTCGTATCGAATGCAATACAAAGCTCTGAAAAAGAAAAGTGGGTAGAAGCCATGAACAGAGAAATGAATTCACTGAAGAAGAAAATCAAACTTGGGATCTAACGAAGTTACCAAAAAGTTCTTCGTTGCAAATGGGTATTTAAAATAAAACATAACGCAGATGGCACTATTGATAAATATAAAGCGTGATTAGTTGCTATAGGCTATTCACAAAAAAGGCATAGATTATGATCAAGCCACAGATCGATGTCACAGGTATGTATCAACAATGATATAACCTTACAGTGGATCAAAGAACTCACGCGGTAATGACGCGGCCGATGAATTGGCAAGGAGGGGGCGGAGATGATAGTGGAAGGACCAGAGCCTATTTTACCCCTGCCATTCGCCTGGCTCCGAAACTTACTCTTATTCTTGGTGCTTTGTAGTAACAAAGCACCAAGAATACTGGTCTAACTTATGCATGCAGGCAAGCCAGAGAGGCCCTTCCGACAATCTACCCTGTACTGTCACTTACGCTACGGCGTTTGAAGAGGCCTTAGCTCCGGCTCCTAATAGCAGCCATTACTGGACATGCTTTATGGAACAAACACTTATTTACTCTAGGTGTTACAGACAGCCCTATTTGCAGAGCTTGCATGGAGGCAGACGAAATAGCCACCCACATCATTCTCGATTGTCCGGTGGTGGTAGAATACCCGGGCACTATATCGCGTGTCTCCGAGCTCACTGACAGAAGTCGACGGCAACGTCAAGGCTCTGCTAGACTTTCTGGGAATGCTGGGTTGGCAAGAGTACCTGAGAACCCAACGTTTTGGATCCTTCGCACACCTCAGGCTATCCTGCTGCTGCTGTTGTATCTGTAGAGATCTTTAAGCTGCGAAAATGTTATTACCGTGAAGGAATTATATTTTTGAACCACTTGGGATCGAAATGTTTGAGCCTTAGGATCTGAACACTCACATATTTTCTAAAGAAATTGCGAGACGACTAATTAACGCTCCGCGTAATCAGAAGCGGCCTTGATATATCTTGCCCAATAGCATTACCATTCAACGTCGCAATGCTGCTAGCGTTTTGGGCATGTTGCCACTAGTCAGTGATACGCAAGAACTATATGATGCATAGTTTTAAAATAAAATTCATACTAGGATAATTTAGAACATAAAACAGTGTGCGTGGGGTTACTACTACCGTGATTTTTTCACATATCCAAAAACAACCATTTAGCTGGCTCCCTTAACTCTAACTACAATTTGCGCTTGATTTCACAAACGGATCCCTTATCCGATTGTTTTCAGAATCCCACAATATTTTTTATATATCCATATTATTCCCTTGGGTCTCGTATGGGATAAATAAGGGAACTACTACCACCACCTTCCATTTGACCAACTGTCAAACACCTCAGTGTATTTTGGCTGCATCGGGGGATAGTCATCCATTTATTCATTGCCCATCTTGGAAATGAAATGGTGAGCATAAGCCATCATGTGGCTCGTATATCACTCTAAAATATATTAACACTTTCCGGGACAGATCGTCTCTCGACGTTATCGCGGTATATCATTACGTGACAGTACGGCTAAGAGCGGTGAACTTCATTTCATGTAATTTGGCAAACCGTCGATACCCGTTGCTTGCCCATAACATTCCTAGAAAGCACATCATCTTGTGTCACATCACGCGACTTCATTCGTTTGTAGGTGTCACGGCAAACTCCTTTTAGTCATTTTTCAACACACACATGCAGTGCTTATGCACCAAAACTACACGTTCACACCGTCGACAGGCGTAGATGAGTTATATAATTACAATCATGTAGATATTTAGTGTCACAGCGTGTGCGCCGCCATTGTGTCGTCGCGTCGCTTGGTGTGGTTTGTGATTTTTGTCAGGAAAAGCAAGGTGTAAGAAATTACTAAATATAAACGTGTTGTTCGAATGCTATTTACCCACTATTTTGGCTTCTTACTAACTTATTGATTGTGAGTATTTACTTATATATATATTAACAGATGGCGTCTAAACGGAAGAAACTAGAATCAAGTTACCATTTTTTTTTTATTGCTATGGATGGCAGACGAGCCACGGCCCACCTGATGGTAAGTGGTAACCGTCGCTCATGGACTCAACTATACCGGGAGTACTGTCAAGCCACTGCGCACCATTTCATTTCTCAGATATGAAATGAAATAATAATAATCTTCTGCTACAGCCAAAGCACACTGACGTGCTTCATGACCGGTCACACAGGAGACGGTGGTACCGACCCGTTCGGGCTCGATAGCAAGTGAGTACTCTCGCTTGGTATCCAGCCCTACCACCAGTAATGCAATGGGTGATAATTGCCTACATCCCTTAGTCGCCTTGTAGGACACCCGCGGGGAAAGGATAGGGTGGTGACACTTGTATTCTTAGTCCGTCACCACACGGATAAAACCATTCAAGTCCTTTCCTACTGAAGACGATACGGATACTGCCTATAGACGGTACCGTCTGTAGCCGCACTGTCTCATCACATTGCTCATTTTAATCATAGGGTGGCGTTCCGCCCACAGCCGTCAACGTCTGTGGCCGTAATTGTCTTATCATAAAATATGTGTAATATGGTAGTACGGCTGTAGACGGTATAATAAAATGTATGGAATTTTAAAGTATCATAGCGTGACAATTGCAAATAGTCAAGTGTACCGGAACGTGTAAAGCAATAAAAAAAATTGAAGGACATTTACGTATAATTTCTATTGTATTTTAAACTACTTGTTTAATATATTCATTAAATGCAAATATAGTACACGGAATTTAACAATGTCATTATTTAAATGTTTTTTTGCACATTACACGAAAAAGTTTAAAAGTAGATCCGATAGATTATTCTTTTAATTTCTTGATTTTTCATTTATCTATGAATTAAACGTTTTAATAACGATAAAAACATAAACTTACAGGGTTAGATAATGTAGTTTCAAGTCTCTCTTGGATGGACTTGTTCCTCTTTGATCTGATCAATACGAACATTTTCTTAATTTTACAGGCTCTGTAAAAATACAATCATACAAAATAGATGATGATCTAATAGAAAAATAAGACAGAGTAAGTTGTGAATGTATTAACGAATATAAGATATAGATAGAGGAGGCGGAGAATGATTCATGGAAATTAATATGAGTTGGATAAAACATTATTTTAACAAGATTGTAGTAAATAGCTAGATACACAAAAATATGCAATCGTATATGATAAAAAGGATATTGTGAGGGCTAAAATAGAGTTAGATAACTGTTTTTGAAAAAATACCTGAGTATTTTATACTAGACATATTTTGACTCATTTTCTGACTAGGTACAAACCATGGAAGATGTTGATGGAACAATATACTTTAGACCCCCTTTTTTTTTGTTTTTTAGGTGGGCAGAAATGTCCTACCGCACACCCCGCTGCCCGGGGAGACAACGGGGTAGTGTGGGGCTCTCACCCACTAAAAACCCATCGTGCGCCCTCGCCCACCCTTGCTACGGCGGATCACGGGTACCGCGTCGTTACGACCGCGATCCGCAGGCGGCAGCGCCCTCGGGCACCCTCTCTTGAGCGACGCCTCGCGCACTTGGGCGTCTTACCTTCGCGGTAGGCTTTCGCGGACGGCAGGGTACTCCCCGACCCACCATCCGCAGCCTCGGCTAGGGCGGCATCAGGCGCAGGTAAGCGCGCGTACGCCGCCCCGCGCGCCGTCGGGTAATCGGGTCCGCGAAGAAGGATACCTCCCGGGCCCTCTCCGCACCTCCTTCCGCGAGATGACAGCCTCGCAGAAGGCGGCGACCGCGGTCCAGGCCCTGTCACTGCCAACCATCGCTCGCGCAACGGCCGGTAGCGACAGGTCCACGCCTATGACCGCAACGAGTTCCCGGCGCTGCACATCCCAGGAAGGCTCGATTCAAGCGTGTGCTGCGCCAAATCCTCGCCGCAGTCGCAGTGGTGACAACCTGGGGTCGTCTCCCTCCTATCGCTCATGTGCAGGTATATGCCGAAGCAACCATGCCCCGACAAAACCTGCACCAACTGGAAGGTGAGGACCCTGTGCTGCCGCCCTGTCCATTCTTCCAAGATTGGCTGGAGCACCCCCATGGACCAGAGACCAGCCCGGGGCGTCTCCAGCCGAGACTTCCAATTTAGGATGGTGGCGCAGCGGGCATCTTCCCGCCACAATGTCATTGCGCTCGGCGAGGGGCAGCTGCCCCCCGCCCGCACCGTCTACGCCCGTCGATAGACGTCAGCGAGCACCTCCGCCTCCAGATCCCACGGGGTGGTTCCGGCCAACGTGCAGGCTGCATCGGTTGAGACCGTGCGGTACCCGCGTATTGCCCTGACCGCTACGACCCTCTGTGGACGCCACAGAAGGGCCCTATTGTGAGCGGCCAGGGACTCCACCCACACGGGCACGCCGTACAGTGCCATCGACCGTACTACCCCCACGTAGAGTCATCGATACACGAGACTCGGTCCGCCCAAATTCGGCATCAGTCGCCCGAGGGCGAACGCCGTGCCGACGAGCTTTGGCGCAAGACGGCGGAAGAGGTAGCCAGCGTTGTCGCCTCCTCGAGGGCCCTGCCCCGGGCTGTGACGAGCGTATCGTCTGTGTAGCAAATTACACCCAGCCCGGGGGGTAGTCGGCCACGGAGGACCCAGTCGTAGCCGATGTCCCACAGGAGCGGCCCTAGAACCGAACCCTGCGGGACGCCGCACGACATAGCCCTCCTTACAACGTCCCCTTCCCGGTCCACGAAGAGGACACTGCGGCCGTCGAGGTAGCCTGCCATCAGCCGCTTTAGGCAGAGGGGCACTCCATGGTACCGGAGTGCCTCCTTGATGCAGCCGAATGGCAGACTATTGAAGGCGTTGGCGATGTCGAGCGACACCGCCAACAGCACTTCCCTTGAGGTGATGGCCTCCGCAGCCGTCAAGCGCAGAATGGCATCGACCGTAGACCGACCCGCCCGAAATCCGAACTGGGCGTCGGACAGATCGGGGCCGACTGCTCCTAGGTGCACCTGGTCGCGGATTCGGTGACGTCGGCTGCGGGTGTAGGATCTCCGGGCACGAATACAGGCCGCACGGAGGTCCGCCAGCTCCGGGGACCATTAGTAGACCCTCTTCCGTCGAGGCGGGCGCCGCACGCGGATCATGGCCGCATCGCAGATCTTCGTAAGCATGCCGCGAATGCGGCGAGCCTCGGCGCCCACGTCTTCCGTCAGGGGGGAAGGCAGCCAAGATTGAAAAATGGCCACCTCCACTAGCAGGTCCCGGTCGAGCCTACCCACAGCCCATAAAAGCGGGAGTTCTGTCCACGTATATATATATACTTTATACCCTAGAACAGACTGCTGTATGTTGCAAATGTGTTATCCTATACTATACATTAACCAAAATGCATGGGAATTATTACAGAAAAACATTACGTAAATGCGGTTAAATTTCTTAAAACGAGCCGAGATCAAATAAAAGTCTTTTTGTCGTGATAAAATCAGTAATCCTAAAACAGCTCGAGTAATTTTATTACAAAAATAATATCCAAAACCTACTCACCGTGAACTATTTCGATAACATGATACCTAAAAACAAGATTTTGGGGCGAACGCAATTCATTAGGAAGATTGAATGAATCAACGACGAGAATTTAAAAAAAATCGGATATTAGTAAGCAATTATTTAGTGATACGAGAGCTTTAAGCTTAATGTTTATGAATGCTTCAGGTATGCTGGTTTATGAATAGGAATATCGCCTCCGAGAACAACATAGGCCAAAGGGCTGAAGAACAACGGAAATATTAATTACCCTTGTAAACCGGTTCTCTCAGTCTCTCAGTACCTTAACGTAATATCTCAAGAAATGTTTAAGGGCCATTGTGATTTCATCTCTAGATATTCTAGCAGGGGTCAACCCCTTCCAGAATATTTTCGATATATTTAGATATATTGGCGCTAACCTGAAGAGCTTCTCAATAAGTTGCTTTCCAATAAAACCACAACCTCCTGTTATGAACACGGTGGTGTCGCAGTATAGTTGCTGAACAGGTGAGTCTCCTTGATCGATGACATCATTCATCGGCTTCTGGAGAGTCAAAGCCTTCAGTTCTACAGCCAACGCTGGGTCTGTGTCCGAAAGAGATTTTTTGTTTTATAAATATATTTTAGTACTATAGTTCGATATAGAAATCAACTTTTTATTTGAAATACACATAAATATGAAACGATAACACTGTTGCTAAATTGATTTACTAAGAAAGCCACATTTTGATTTTGCAAAGATGAATGAAACCATTCTTAAGCAATCTTTCACGTTTACTTAATTTTCTACTATCTCGATATTGGACCCATGTGACCATAAATTCTGTAAAGTAGTTGTAGCTATTAAAACGTGATAGATTCCGTAAAAGTGGTTTTATTCATTATTTTTATAATACGCTTAAATAATAATACATAAATATATATTATGTGTTCCAGTAAACTTCTAGCCACAGAAAAATTAAAAATTACCCGTCATATTAGTTATGAGGTATCTACTAAACTGTAATAAACTGAATGGTTTTATAACCGTTGTACTTATATTTAAAACTAGACAATGTTTAAGTAATTAGTTACTATATACAGATATGCTAATGATTTAAAAATAAATTATACAAAATGTTTGTCTTATATTTTTTTAACATCGGGCTAAGAAAATTGAAAATTTTCAAAAGTTGGGAAGTTATTGGTTTTGCCCAATTTTTCGAAAATCAAGTTTTCAACGGATGTTGACGTTTTGAGGTCCTTGGAAGATTCCCCGTATATTTCCGCGATGATATCTGTATGTATGTGTGTGTATGTGTGTGGCCGTATGTAAACTCTTATAACTTTTGAACGACTTAACCGATTTCATCAGCGTCATTCGAAAGGACTTGACCAAACTATGATTTTGAATATAATTAGGACCGATTCGAACTCAATTCGTTTGGTGAGGCCTATCACAGGGTTCCAGCTTGATGGTAAGACCCAGCCATCTTCTCTATTGAAATTGGGATGTTTCTTAATTTCAATAGCCTCACGTATCATTCTAGGGCGATATCGATGTTCTTTTGCGAGGATTTGAGGTTTGTCAAACCTAATGTAATGGCGGGTGTGGTCCTGTTTAATATACTAACTTAAAGTCTCATACATTGTAAGCATGAAAAATTTGAAGTAAATATTTTAATTGTGTTTCTAAACGAATATTAGGTGGGTTAAAATAAATAAACCAAAAATTTTGTAAAATCATATACTGTGCGTAGATGAGACCGTTGAAATAACATATCAGCTTTGGACGTCTATCATCTAAGTCCACCCGTGATCATGAATGCTGTAAAGTATTCGAAACGTCGGGATAGTAGTAAAATTAAGTAAACGCGATAGATTCCGTAAACGAAGTTTTATTTCAAAATGTGTAACATTCGCGTAAATATCAGAAAGTATTATAGCAGTAACAGTTCTGTGCCCAGAACGAAAGCCACATGCGATGGGATTGAGAAGGTTACTATTAGAAACTAAGAAAATTAAATGGTTAAAGACTAGCCGTTAAAGAATTTTATATAAGAAAAATAAAATAGAAAAAGGGCAATAGTTGGAGGAGCTAGACTTTACTTTTTTTGCTAATGGCCCAACTAAGGTTTTTTTCCATAGCGACGTAAAGGTGACACTAGAAATGGAAAATTTGATTATAAAGCAGAGAATAGGTGATAAATAATAGTCCATGTTGCGGCTGGCCATATCAAGCCCTACAGTAATAGAGAATATAGAAAGTGCGCTCTTCTTAACATCACATGCGGTAAATTGACTAAAGACGAAAGTGGGACGGTCAGTAGTTGTGTAATTGCAAATGCGAAATAGAGAACTTTTTTGACATCCTCGTCCGTATCAATGAGTCCATGAGAAGTAGGGAAGTGTAGATTTAGCAAGTTGATATTTAAAGTTTTAGGAATATTTTCCTGTCGTGATTAACCAATTCCTATTGACCAAAGGAATTTCCAGACCATCGCGGGGTCTGTATCCTGAACCGATTCAAAATATAGCGTCATTGAGCATCCCTACATACCACATTGCAGCGAATCTGCAACTTACGCAACTTAATGTACCGAGCTTTGTTGAGGTCATTAAAGCGAACCTTATATTTGATTTTGGCTACTGCCTTCTTGTGTTTTAGGGCTTTAATTTCGTCTTAGAGCCAAGGGGCAGTTAGGTGTTTAATTTTAATAGAACGAGTGGAGCATGATCTAAAGAGTTGATTAAGGAGAGTGTTAAAAATTGTCACTTGATCATCGATTGAATTTGCATTGGTGACTGGCGACCAGTCTATGGCCTTGGCATCATTGATGAGATTTTCTTAATTAATACCACTAAAATTGCGTTGCAGAATTATAGTGGGCTTAGCTTAAGGAGGACGGATTTTAGAGAAGAGAAAGATAAGATCATGATAAAAGAACTCAGCTGAGAGTTGTCCATGCTTTTCAACATGTGACAGAGATGATACTATAGCACGATCGATAAGAGTAGAAGAACATTTCGGAAAACATAGACTAAGTATACTACATACTCGCTACTATTTTGATAATAAAGATGAAAGAAAGGATGCACATATATTATTAGGTCTTAGCAAAAGTGAACGAGACACATGTATAAGTATTTTATCCTTTTCGTGTATGCGTTATTTGTATTTGGACCCAATCAACTGGGTCCCAACAATAAGGTGGCCAACTGTCCCCATCATCGGTATGTAAGCTTGTTTTTGTATTTATTATAAAAAAACCTTCACTAATTACGTTATATACGCAAATTTTACGCGTTCTTATACATTCTAAGCAAAATATAAGCATAACTGCAATTTCTTTTGTCCTGCCATTCTTGTATCCAGCTAAAGCAGGTAGTCCATTTTCTGTCTACAAAGTTGTAATCATAGTTATCCTCTAAAATTATTCCGGTTATCATATGTCTGACTATTGCTATCTCGACACTGCATACGCTGACATCTGTCTATAATATATCCTGTCTACGTCGGAAAATGATGGGTACAGATGGGTAGCGCGAAATGGAAGAATATGCATATTGTTAGCCTGACATTATTTAACTTAGCGGAACGATAGTCAATTTTAATAAACACGTATTAAAATCGCCCAAAATTATGGAATGACTAATATGACTACAGAAGGGAATAAGTTCAAGTATTTTTTTTTTACAAAGGTATCGAAGTAGTTCTAACTGCTGTAATAGACTCCAAGAAGAATTTTCGTATGGGAAAGAAGAATTTCGATAAATATGTGTTCACCAATGGATAGATAGAACACAACCAACTACTAGCCAAAACTCAATATGGATTCCGGAAAATAAAAAAAATAAAAAAAGGCCCCAGCACTGCAGACAGCCATGCTATTTTCCAAACTAACATTCAGCTCGCCTTCTCTAGATACGAATCAGTTGTCGCAGCATTCCTGGATATTTCAACGGCCTACGAAAATGTTGATCTTTTAGTTCTTAGGCAGAAAATGCTAAGAATCTCTAATAAGATAGCTTACTTTATATTTAATATAATCGCAGACAATTCTGTTTGAGATATCCAGGATCTGCCAATTTACAGATTTACTCTGTATGGAAAGGGCTCCGTTATAAGCCCTGTGCTGTATGCTGTGTATACCGCTGATTTAGAAGTTTCTCTGTTAGCTTTATGCAGGGTTATGCAGCACGCATAATATGATGTTCTTATTTATGCAAGTAGTTCATCTATACTTGACTCAGCGACTGATCTACAAACTGGTGTAAATTTACTTGAGACATGGCCTAAACATAACTCTTTACAGCTGTTCGCATCTTAAAGTACCGTAGTAGTGTTCACGAGAAGCAGGTCAAGCCCTGCTATTATTATAGACTCAGATGACATTATCAATCCGGTTTTTTGAGAAGCAATCTTTCTGGGCAGTGTTTGAGCAAATCTAATTATTTTATGCAATAAAATAAAATAAATTTGAAATTAGAATTCTTAGCTTAACAAAAATTATTTTGATTTGAAATAACCAATGCTGCAGAATGGCAATTTAACCGCGATATAATATATATTTTTACCTATTTAGGTAAAAATAAAAAGTTCAAAACAGTACAAAGTTCGTGGGGCCAACTAGTTTAGCATAAAACACAACCGTTCACGTAAGTCGAGTTTATTTTCTTAGTGTGCGTGAGCTGAGTGTGGCTAAACTAATCAAACGTAGTCAAATTTAATGTAACTTTCAGTGATACCATCCCTAGACTTTTATCCACAAAATATGGGAAACACAATTTATGTGATTATAATCATAATGTTATGTGATTATAATATAAATCAAGATATAAAATTTGTTAATTTGTAGAATTGGATTATTCCAAATATGGATTTAAAAATAAGCGAAGACACAGTATGTCTTCGATTGTCGAGATATGGGACTCGACAGAAGGAGTAATCCTGATGGTACTATAAAATCCCACACATGTATTCCTTTTTAAACTAAAATATTAATGACTTATTGTCTAATAATAATTACATTTTATGTAATTTGAATTTATGTAATTTTTTTCACTTTGAAGTTATGCTTATCACAGCACGAATGGGCCGACTCGATCGGGGAAGTACCACCCTCTCACAGAAGACCAGCGTAAAACAACATTACGTACTCCTACTGTTGCGTTTCGTATGATGAGTCAGAGCACCAGAGGCCCAGACCCCTTCGTCCTCTCCTATATCCTTCTTATCCTCTACTTACTATCCCTCCTATCCTCTCCTTATTATCCTCCCTATCCTCTCCTTAGTATAATTTCCACCTCCTTTGCCACCTTTCCTTGGAGATGGTGACGCGCAAGTGATACCTCTAGTGTTGCTAGCGTCTATAAACTACGGTAACCGCTTACCATCAGGTGGACTGTATGCTTATTAGCCATACGTGTAGTATTAAAAAATACATGTATTTATACACGAGTTTTTAGTGTAATACTTTGAAAAGTTTTATTGAGTAACAAATATTCAGCTTACGCTAGGTGGTGCAGTGGTAGTGTGTGCGACTGATGATCATGAGGTCTCGGGTTCTAACCGGAAAGGGCAATGTTTATTAAACTTTTTTGTAAAAGGAAAAATTCTCAGTAGCTTCCCGGAGTTTGGAAATGTGCCCCGTAGACGGCAATGGGCTCGCCCCCTATTACGTGGGACTTTAACATAGCTGGCGAATCGTGTGTGTGTAATACACCTCTGCCTACCCCTTCGGGGATACAGGCGTGATGCTATGTTGTTATGTTATATTCAGCTTATACGACTCGATGCGTGACATTGTACTAGCAGGGAGTTGCCCTGGCCAAGTACGTGTGCAAACCGAACATTCATTTAAGATACACACCATATCGTCAGAGTTATCCTGACCTGACGTGATGTTCCAGTTCTACGGTAAGTATCGGGAAAGATGCGTTAATAATCTTTACGTGGGCGTTTAAAGCATATACTTATGCGATTCAAAAGAATTTTCATTTTACCAAGTTACTTGGCAAATCAAATAACTATTATTTTTACACACCTCTTTGTTCTTTATCCCGCTTCTGAAATGTGAAGAAATAAAACCACTCCTACAGTAACGCTAGTATATTTTCATCATTCCTTCAACTTACCAGGTAACCAGATATAATTATACTTTATATTTATGTATTATAATTACTGTCTTCTTAATACATTATAACAGCTAGATTAACACACATCTGAACTCCAATGAGCGGCCCGGCCGAATAATCACTTTCAGCAACAGTCAGTCTTAGATTTTATTTTCAAATTCATTACTAAAATTATGATATTTCCGGTAGAAAACAGGAAGTAACAATGCTGCAATTTTATTTTTAAATTAATTACTAAAATCATGACAAGAACTGCTGATCCAGAGCCTCATGTATATCATCAACACCAACTTCCACCAATGACGAAATTCAATCAGCAATACAGGCGCCTCGTGCCGCCACACAACCACCGATGTCGAAACTCCACATCAGCCAAATGGTGACGCGTGTCAGAACCGCTGACTCCATGGAAAGTGCTAATGCCCATTTTTCATTTAACATTATTGCATTATAGATATAGATTATAGAATCACTTCGGTACTAGCATCGTCCGAGTATAGACTTAAGCCCTAATTGTAACTATAATAATTTTAATAAATTTATTTTAATTAATTTCGGTTTTTTTTAAGTCCTCCGGCTGTCGAATTCATAATTCGTCCATAGGTAGGTTACTTTACTTTGTTTACAAACAACGGCTCCGCCCAAAAATGGTGGTCTCCTCGAAATTTAGGTTTGTCTAAGAAACGAAATTGAAAAATCATATTTTTATTTTGTAGGGATTTTTTTTTATCGACTTAATAAAATTTAAACGTCACAATACTATTGCATATAGCTCACATAACCTAGCATTGAATGCATATACTACCTTTTATGATTCACGTAGTATAGTAGTGGGATACAATGTATACTAATTGTTTAAGTCTGTTGAGGCACGGGTTCATAGGTGGGTCGTGACCAAATAAAAGTTCAGAGAGTGATGTATTATAAGATAACTGTATTATTTACCACACATTAACACAATATAGTTTAGATACCAACTTTACAATTTATGTTATCTAATATTAGAGATGTGACCGTTCGCTACCCGATTTACCCGTGACTGGCGACGGTGCATTCCACGTCATTACATATAGGTTACTTACGAGTGCATACCTGTAGTAGTGTACCCCTTATATAAAAAAAAAATATAATACACAAACAAAATTCTTTAAAATAAAATGATCAAACATAACAAGACAAATATGTAAATACGTGACACATCCTTTAGCAAAGCTGCACGAAGCGTGAGTTCTCACCGTGAAGGTATCGCTTACTTGGCTACGTAAGTAAAAATTGCAGGTGGCTTATGAACACTGTTACCGTGGGAAAGCAAATTAGTATACAATCATGATATAAGATCTATATGAGAGATTTTATATAAAAAAATTGTTAGATAAAATATAATTATAAAATAAACTGTTTATGGTACAGTGTAAAACGTGAATGAATAAATTGTACAAGTAAAAATATCTAAGAATACTTATTTCTAGTAAAATTTGCTTACGAATTAACTTACTTCTAACAAAAAGGTAAAGCCACACTGCTACGCGATGCAATGCTATGTTTGATGTACGTCTTCTTTCATATAAAAAAATGTATATAAAAGATATGTAAAAAGTAAAAATATGAAATAATAGATTAAGATATAAAAATGTAAACAATATAAAAATGTATATAAGTATCGGGGTGTACAAACTTTAAACTAAAATTATAAGAAATAAAAATATTCAAAGGCAAACCAGTATCATACACTAGTTAAGTAATAAAGTGTTACATATTAAATTTCTCGGAATCGTACAGGTGGCTTACACGTTCTACCACTGCGTGTGGTGTAAGTGTTAGGCAAATTGCGATTTGGGCTACCAGTGTTAACGTTCGGTGCTACATCGCTGTCGCTAATATAGTAAGCGGGTTTTAAGCGATCGACAGATATTTTACTTTTTCTTCCCGGCAACTGTATCTCGTAGACTTTACCACTTCTACTTAGTACACGGAAGGGTCCGTCATACGTCGGTTGTAAAGGTTTACGAATAGCATCATGCCGTACAAACACAAAATCACATGTTTCCAAATCTAAAATTTTCTGTTAGATATGGCCTAATCTTATCGTTTGAAGTATCGCAAGTTATATATTTTTCACAATAAGGCAACCTTAATTTCTTAAGTAGGTATAGAGAATTAGTACTGCTAATAAGCTGCGAAATATAAGTATTATGTTCTTGTGCCTTAGCGAGTTCGTCGTAATTTATAATCGTGGGACAGTCTACAGTCTCGACGCAAGACAAGGCGTCAGCGATTCTGTTATCTTCCCCACTGATGAACTTAATACTCGTAGTGAATTCACTAATATAAACTAAATGACGTATCCGTCTAGGAGTTTCAGTTTCGCTATTAACCTTAGAGAATGCAAAAGTTAATGGTTTATGATCCCTATATACAGTAAACTGTCGACCCTCGACCATATACCTAAAATGTCGAATAGCTAAATATATTGCCAATAACTCGCGGTCGTATGTAATATACTTACGCTCTGTTTTTGACAAACTTTTTGAATAAAAATATAATGGGTACCATGCATTATTAATAAATTGTTGCAATACTGCACCTACGTGGGTATCCGAGGCGTCAGTCATGAGTGCCAACGGTGCATCTATGACCAGATGCGTTAACTGAACCGCGTTGCAAAGGCTCAACTTACATTGCTCGAATACTTGCTCAGCATCACTACTCCACACAATTAGTGTCTTATCTTTTTTCTTGGCCCCATGTAAATCCATCCATCCATCCATCAGCCTTTTAACGTCCACTGCTGGACATAGGCCTCCCCAAGAGAACGCCACAACGAGCGGTCCTGTGCCGACCGCATCCAACGGCTCCCCGTAACTTTGACCAGATCATCGGTCCATCTGGTGGGAGGCCGTCCTACGCTGCGCCGTCCGATACGTGGTCACCACTCGAGAACCTTTCGTCCCCAACGGTTATCGGTTCGTCGAGCGATGTGGCCTGCCCATAGTTCTTCAAGACGGTTCTGTCACCTTTCTTGAAGAACAGCACCACCACGCTTCTGGTCCACGACTCTGGAACGTCGCCCCCGAGAACGACGGAATTGAACAGCCTCTGAAGAGCTTTTAAGACCGGCTTTCCGCCTGCTCTCAGAAGCTCTATGGTGATTCCGTCGTCTCCCGGTGCCTTTCCGTTCTTTAGTTGTTTGAGAGCCATTCTGATCTCGTACAGGCTGACGTCCGGGATATATTCGGTAAAGTGCCGAGTTAGCTTGGATCTGGGGTCTTGGACCAAGCCAACAACAGGACTCTGGGATCTGTACAACTGTCCATAGAACTGCTAAACCTCTCCCAAGATCTCATCTCGAGAAGAAATGATAGTGCCGTTGTTGGTCCTCAGTTTAGTCAACTGACTTTGGCCAACAGACAGATCTCTTGCGAACACTTTCGAGCCTTGGTTCCGCTCTATCGCCTCTTTAATACGGGTAGTATTAAATTGGCGAATATCATGCCGCACAGCCTTCGAGATCTGTCTGTTTAACCGCTTTAGGCAGGACCAATCGGCTGAGGACTGGACTATCATTTCTTTTCTCCTCTCCATGGGTTTGAAAGTATGGTCCGAGAGTTTACGATTCCTACTGACGCGACGGGCCTTGAAGTAGGTCGACCCGACCGCGTGGACAGTTTGCACGAACCTGCTGTTCATATCGCTCGATTTTGTAGTTCGAGCTGAAAGCTCTCGGGGTTCTGGTATTGGGCAGGTGTTGGTCGAAGCGTAGACTTCATCAAACGCGACCTTTCGACTTTTGTTCTAATATTCAAGATGCCCCTGACTAGTCGGTGATCACTCCCAGTTTTAATCCTGCTGATCACTGAGACGTCATTGAATATGTGTCGTTTGTCCGACAGGATGTAGTCAATCTCGTTTTTCACTGAACCATCAGGGCTAATCCAGGTCCATTTTCGCTGGGGCTACTTCCTGAAGAAGGAATTCATCATGAAGAGGTCTTCCTTCTCCAGAAAATCAGCCAGCATCTGGCCACTGTGGATCTTCTGCCCAAATCCTTAGTGCCCCACCTTCAGCTCACCGTCTGTCCTTTTGCCTAGTTTCGCGTTAAAGTCTCCCATAACCACCGTGAAATAGGTTTTAGACAAGTGGATGGCCTTCGGGATGTCCTCATATAGGGCCTCCACCTCGTCATCGGAGTGTGTCGAAGTCGGTGCGTAAACCTGTATGACCTTCAACGAATACCGTTTGGTTATTCTGAGTATAAGGTACGCTACCCTACTCGACACACTTTCAATCCTCTCCACGTTGCCTACGAGAGACCTGCGAACGATAAACCCGACTCCCCCTTGGGACTGGTGGTCGCCCTCCCGGTGGAAGAGCAAGTTCCCGGACTCGAGGATTGTCGTGCCCTCACCCTCTCTTCGGACTTTTGACAACCCTATAATGTCCCAGTGGATCTTGCTCAATTCCTCTTCCAGCTCGGTGATTCTCTCGTAGGTCTGAAGTGTCCGAACGTTGTGCGTTACCAGGGCCAGAGGTCGTTGTTTATGGTAGCCTATCCGCGACCGGAGATTCTTCGCACCCCTTGCTCCGCCGTTACCGGGCCCGCTACCGTTAGGCCACGGAATAGCGGAGCTGCCGTGACTGAGGGCCGTTTTTTGTTGGGTGCTAATTTTTTTGGGGGATATTGCCGTATTTGCCACGCTTGGCAGGCGGGTTGACGATCGCAGTGGATGTTATTAATACTCGAGGAAGTGCTGCCGGTATTCCCTCAGTCGACTCTTACGAGTCCTATGGGTGGAGAGGGGTGGGACAATTCTAAAGCCGGCCCCACACGGCCGAGCCGGCCCCACACGGCCCATGTAAATAACTATGTAAAATTGATTGTGATAAAGTTGCATTTGGGATAAGAGAACGATAAAAATTTAACATACCCAAAAATCGTCGTAACTGCTCGATAGTTTGGGGTTTGGTGAAGTCCGTTACAGCCTTAACCTTATCTTCCAGGGGGTTGATGCCTTCTGAAGTGACATGGTAACCTAAAAAGTCTATCTCTAATTTACCGAAAGAACATTTAGCTATATTAATCGTTACACCATATTTATTAAACTGTTTAAATAATGCCTCCAAGTTTCTACGGTGACTACTGGAGTCAACACTAGCGAAAATGACGTCATCAACGAAATTAAAAATACAATTTCGGCAATCTTCGTCTAAGCCTTGTAAAATAGTGTGATGCATGAAACGTTGAAATTTTGGCCGCGTTGCGTAACCCAAACGTCATGCGTGGAAATTCATAAAGACCGAAAGGCGTAATTAAAGCAGTTTTCTCGACGTCCTCAAAATTCACTGGGATACAAAAATAGGCTTTATTGACATCTATTTTCAAAAAAATCTTCTTACCTGCAAGAATATACGTAAAATCTGAAACGCGTGGTATAGAATATCTGTGGGGCTTAGTGATAGAGTTTAATTTTCTATAATCGCCGCATGGACGATGTCTCCGTTCTTTTTGGGAACGACATGTAAGGGGCTCGCCCAAGGACTTTCGGACGGTCTACATATGCCAAGCTCTAACATCAAGTTAAATTCATCCCTAACTTTTTGGTACCTATTCGGCGCTAAAGGTCTAGCCAATCGTTTCAATATAATGATAGATTCCGTGACTGGGTACTTCCTTGTACGATACAAGTTTTGTAATGTCACTATATTTATTTATTAAATAAAAAAAAAGATGGTTGTCGTCTACAGTTTTCAATGTTGGTTGATCTATATTAACCACATAAGCTATACAGTTAAAATTTGTTAACCTATCAATTAACTTACGTGAGCTTAGGTCGACCATTAAACCGTGGTGTGATAAAAATCAGCACCCAAAATCGCCTGTGAAATAACTGCTGAAACAAATGTCCATGTATACGGCCTACGTAAAGCGAAGTCCAATTTCAAGGTTTTTACACCATAAGTCTATTTCAGCCCCATTTGCCGCAAACAGTTTGTATTCACTATTGAGACTCGCACTATTTCTAAATTTCATAACGGGTAATACAGACACATTCACCCCGGTATCAACAAGAAAACGCAAGCCGCTATTGATATCAGTAATACATAGACGGTTATTCGTTGAGACTGAACAGACATCCGTCGCTGCCAGTTTCTCATCTAGTTTTTTGAACTGCCGCTGTCACCATCTTTCTTGTATGCACAAGGTTGTATGCATTTATTCGCCCTGTCCTTGTAGCGGAAGTGGTAGTAACACTGCTAATTCGGATTATGCCGACTGATGCTATCTCTACCTTGAGAGCTAGAACGACTTTGACTCCTGTGCCGGGTAAGATTACGACTAGGTCGAGTCTTTTCTAGCTGGTTCAAACGTCGTGTGAGTTTCGCAATCTGTGCTTGTAAATCCGTTTCCACTTTCATCTTACTGGCACTCGAAACTTCCGTAATTTCTGTGTAGTGCGTACTTTCCATCACCTTGTCCGCCATAGCTGCTAACTTGTCCAGGTCCGTAATCTTGCTGACAGTCAAAACAGCATGCACTGCTGAGGGTAAACGGCCGAACCACAGCATATGTAGGGTCTCATCAGCAAATTTACTTCTTGCGAGTTCCTTTATCTTGCGTAGGAGCTGGGAAGGTTTTTGGTCCGTGTGGGGACGGACTAAGAATACAAGTATCAGCACCCCATTCTTTCCCACGGGTGTCGTATAAGGCGACTAAGGGAAGTAAGCAATTATTATCCATTGCATGACTGGTGGTAGGGCTGGGTACTAAGTGGGAGTACCACTTGGTATCGGGCCCGTGCGGGTTGGTACCACCATCTCCCGTGTAACCGGCTATGAAGCACATCGTTGCGTTTTGACTGTAGCAGGAGATAGCCGTTTATTCTTTCATTTCATATCTGTGAAATGAAATGGTGAGCAGCGGCTTGACAATACTCTCGGTATAGTTGATTCCATGAGCGACGGTTACCATTTACCATCAGATGGGCCGTGGCTAGTCTGCCACTTCAAGCAATAAAAAAAAACTCCTGCTCCAGCAGTTTTTGGACTTGTCGTATTTCCGACTCTATATACCGTGAGAAGTCTATTTGTTAGGGCTTCATACTTCTTTGTCTCAGGAGGTTTTAAAACGATGTCGCTCACTTGTTCTACATTATCCCTGCTAAGCTTAGCAACGATCAGATTATATTTAGATTCATTCGATAACTTCTGGCTGGCCACCACTGCTTCATAGTGTACGAACCAAAGATGCGGGGATGCTCTCGAAAAATTGGCAATCTTCGACGAAACAGTTATTTGATCTAAAACCGTGTCGGCCAATTCGACCTTTACTGGTGCTGGCTGAGACATTGTTCAATCACTCACTATACAGTTTTATTTGAATTTAGAATTTTAATATTTTTCAAATGTTTATATATATTTTTAGCATTTGACATGCTTAGCACTATACATTAAACACAAAGTGAAAAATGTGAAATCGAAAATAACAGTCACGAGCAGGATTTGAACCTGCATCTCCTGGATACCGTCCAGATGCTTTGCCAATTCAGCCATCGTAACAATTACTCCTGACTGCTAATTTCGATAACACATCCATACTTAACGTTTTAATTTCTAAATTTTTCAAATGTTCAAAACGCGGGTCACCAATATTGAGGCACGGGTTCGTAGGCGGGTCGTGACCATATAAAATTTCAGAGAGTGATATAAGATAACTGTATTATTTACCGCACATTGACACAATATAGTTAAGTTACCAACTACAATTTATATTATCTAATATTAGAGATGCGACTGTTCGCTACCCGATTTACCCGTGACTGGCGACGGTACATTCCACGTCATTACATATAGGTTACTTACGAGTGCATACCTGTAGTAGTGTGTCCCTACAAGTCTAATCAAGAGCTACCAAACGAAAGAAGTTGCATCAAAATCCGTTCAGTAGTTTTTGCGTTATGCGCGAACAAACAAACAGACAAACAGACAAAAAACCTAAAAAAACGTTTTGTGCTTAGACACGCCTATATAGCCTTATTCAGTCATTTATTCTCAAATATCTTAAATGTGCATAGCACACATACACATAGCTCTGTTACAGCTTTTATTATAGTATAGATAGATATAGATAAATAGATAATTACGCTGCTATATAATTTAAGCATTTGACACACTTGTTCATCAAAATTAACAAAAAGTGCGTGTTTTGCTGTCAACTCTAGGTTAACATAATTATTCCTATTGTATTTAAATTACTTGTATAATATATTTACAACATGCAAATAATGATAGTGTAGAAAATTTAACAATGTCATTATCCAACTGTTTTTGGTCATACCTACCGAATTATGAATAATAGGCGTCTCTATTTGATTCGTATTTTAATTTCTTGTTAATACTTACTTATTTATCATCACGCCATCTCTCTTGGGGGTAGGCAGAGAGAACAGAGTGCTAAAAGGCTAATTCTTGCATACATCGCTCGCTTCCTCAATATTCATAATTCTCTTCACACATGCTCGCCGGTTTCGGAGACTCCTGACTCCACCTTCCTTCAATACATGACGGATTTGGTCTAGGTACGCGGGTCTCGGTCTCCTCCTGTACCTACATCCTTCCACTTTTGCATTGTATATCTTCTTAACCAGTCGCTCGTCCGGCATTCTTTTCAGCTGTACGAACCATCGGAGCATACCCTTTCGCATCTTTACACCAATACTCTCTTTCATTCCTATCCGCTCTCTTACGTCGTTGTTACGAATGCGGTCAGTCAGCCTCACTCCACAGATTCTTCGCAAAGATCGCATTTCGACCGCATTGATTTTACTCTCATACTGATTTTTGCATACCCAACTCTCGCTTTCATATAATAACGATGGGACAAGCACTGCGTTTTGTATCGCGACTCGTGCCTTCTGTCTGAGGTGGTGGCTGCTGATAATTTTTCCCAATGCTCCGTTTACTCTATTTCCCGCTTTTACTCTTCTCTCTATATCAGTGGTGTACCTCCCATCCTGACTGAATCTACATCCAAGATATAAAAATTCATCCACTTGTTCTAGCACACCATTGGCTATTGATACTCTAACATCTGTTCTGGCTTCTTCTCTTACAAATACCTTAATTGGTTTTGCTCACATTCACACGTGTTCTATATCGTATGGTTTCTTGCGGCTTTGTTTATATTGAAAATCCTCTTCTATGCTTTAGGTATATTACTATGAATTTGTCCCCCGAGAGGAAATTGTCGGAGACAGAGATCACAGACGGCTGAAGAATAACGAAAATATTCATTAGTATTGTAATCCCGCTAACTTTTAATGCATTAACTTTGATAAATAAATAAATAGAGAAACACTAACTTGAACAGTTTTTCAATAAGTTGTCTCCCAATAAAACCGCAACCTTCCGTTATAAATACAGTGGTATAGCAATATAGTTGCAGAACAGGTGAGTCTACTTAATCGATGACATCGTTCATCGGCTTCTGAAGAGCCAAAACCTTCAGTTCTACAGCCAACGCTGGGTCTACGTCTAAAAAAGATTTGTTGTTTCATAATTACAGTATTGTTCGACCATTAGTACTATTGTTTGATCTACAATTTAACGGGAACGTAAGGGTAATATAAGGGAGTACTCATTTTGTTTTTGCAAATATTAATAAGCCTTCACTTAATTTTCTAGTATCTCGACGTATTAAGGGCAGATGTAGACTAATCATAACCCACCATGAATTCTGTAAAGCATCTGCGAATGCGTAGATAGATTCCATAAATCTGGTTTTATTGTAAATAAATAAAAATTATAGGCGTAAATATAATATAAAGAAAATTTTCTAGCCACACAACCCACAAACACACACAAACACACCTCAAATAAAAACAGTAGAAAGATACAATAAAACTATAGTTACTGCCATATCTACCTTTGTCAACACCGACCATAGGACTTGGGACTTGAACTTTCCTCATATTCAGTTCGCGATAAACAGCTTTGTAAACGAAAGCACGGGCTATACGCCTTCATTTTTAGTGCATGGTAGGGAATTGGTTACATGTGGATCACATTATTTAGACAATAGTGACCCTAATGACCTAATTTTCCTCCCACGTGACGCCTATGCCGAAAACCTGGGACACCTGGCTGGTGTTTTTGATAAGGATCAGTTTGCACTTTGGCTTTTGGCTCATGTAAAGAACAACCAGCATTACAACCTTCATCGAAAATCAGCAGAGTTTAATATAGGAGACGTTGTTTAGAAACGCTGTTATTTCAAAAGTGACAAAGACTCTTACTTTAGTAAAAAATTAGCGCCTAAATTTCAAAAATGTCATATTAAAACGAAGCGCTCACCATTAGTCTATGTGTTGGAAGATCTAAGTTGACAAGATTTAGGTGCTTGGCACATTAAAGACATGAAACTAGTCAGTCGTAACTAATTGAATAAATTAAACACAAAGTGAAAAATGTGAAATCGAAAATAACAGTCAGGAGCAGGATTTGAACCTACATCTTTAAGCATCTGGACGGTATCCAGAAGATGCAGGAGATGCTTTAAGCATCTGGACGGTATCCAGAAGATGTAGGTTCAAATCCTGCTTCTGACTGTTATTTTCGATTTCACATTTTTCACTTTGTGTTTAATGTATAGTGCTAAGCATGTCAAATGCTAAAAATATATATAAAAATATCTAAATAATTGAATAAAAAAAAAGCAATTTAACATACCAGTTAAATTGCTTTTTTTTTATTGCATGATATTCCTGTTTTAAGCTATAGTACTTTCGCCTTGTACTTCCAGTCTATTATTCATAAGTGCCCACTACGAATTTTATTATACAATAAAATCCTTTCCCAAGAAGGGGGGTATTGTAACGTAGCGTTACTTTAACGCTCTTTATATCCTAATAATTATATAATTCTCACAATAAATCTATTTAATCATTCTTATACCTAGTACAAATTACAATTTAAATATTCTAACCAATTATCCTAATCTTATAAAATAGCTGCCTAAGACTAATAAAAAAATATATATTACAGATAGATCAATTTTTCTTATATATATATAAAATATGGCTGCCGAGCCCCTACTCGCTTATAACGAACGAAGCGCGGCCGGTCCCCGCGCCCTTCCACACCTCCGCGGTCATCTCCGACATACCCACAGAACAATACTACTCCTAGCGGAGGACATACGGACATACCTGATTTCGTCTTGAAAGCAGGCACACGTCGCTTTGATGCTTGCGCAGTATAAATACTTCGCGCGATCTCTGAATACATAATCACGAAATCTATATTCTTAAAAATCAAAATAAATAGTTGTAAACTGTGTTCCCATACTGGTTAAGTGGTGCATATAACTTTTTATCTATTTTAGTAGCTTTTAGACTGTTATGTAGTGAGAATTGGCCGTTATACAAATATACCCGTTAGATATTTTTTTCTATTTTAAATTGTGTTAGTGTACCTAGTTGTTTCTGTCTATCGCCTAGCTTATTTGCCTTAATTGCCTTGTATTAAGTGACTATTTGGCCATAACAACCTGTGCTTTTATTAAATAATTGTAATTACTTATGTAAATAGTTGCTAAATGCTGCCTAGCCGTTATTGAGTTTCTTTTAAACTGCCACCTTGACTATCTATTCCTAAGGGCTAGCTGATAGTGTAGTTTATCTAGAATTCCTCACAACCCGGTCATAAAATCCTAGGAGAGAAAACACCGTCATATTTTCTTTGGTGTAATTCCAGGAACACCTTTAGAGTTACCAGACCTCGGCCTGCGCAGGACCACTACTATTTGGCTGACTGGGTGCTGCAGCAGCTCTTGGGCGTGAACGCCCACGGCAAGACCGAGGAGAGTGCGGTATTTCTGGATCCGGCCGGAGTGAACGCATTTTGATCTAGGCTTCTTTCGAACCCCTTCTTCTTTATTTTTTGTAATAAATACTTAATCTTTTTTGCCGCTTTGTTTATTAAACCCAGTTCGATGAACAAGCGTGGCAGTGTTTGTGTTTGAATATATAGTATATATATTGATGGGCATTGTGGCGTAGCCGGTAGTGTAACCGACTTCAGTGCATGAGGTCGTGGGTCCGATCCCCACTCAGTACAATTATTTGTGTGAACACAGATATTTGTACTATAAATTTTGTCAATAATCACTCCAAGATATTTAGTAATTTTTGTTGTGTTTTCACAGTCAATAGTCTTATTCAGCTCATTGCACTTATGTAATTGTATGCCAAGGGTGTTGCATGAGGCTGATATAGCGGTTTTATGAAAGCTTATGTAGTTTATCTTTGCATCATTCAGAGTAAGTACGTTGTTTTGCAGCCAATTAGTCATTTGTTTCAGCTCATTCTCAGCTTTTGAAAACACCTCAATCCAGTTTTAACCATGTTAGGCCAGTATCATTTGCATAGCATATTACTTCTGTGTTAATGTTGTCATGAATATCATTAACCTGTGTATACATGATAAACAAAGTAGAACCCAAGATACTGCCTTGTGGTACACCTAAACCAGTGACATGTAGATCGCTTTCTTTTCTTTTTTTTTTAGTTACCAATTTTAACACACTAAAAATAAAAAAAAAACCTCGCTCAGCGGGCTATGGAGTGGGCTATTTATTTATTTTATTTTCGGAAAACAAAGTGATTTATTACAGATATTAAAACTAATTAAACTCTAAACACCAATTGTATGTTTTCACATATAATATTCTATAAAATAGCTAGTTAGAAAATACCTAATTAGAAATGAAGACAAACTTAAATTAATATTATTCTTTAGGTTCGAAGAACAAAAACTAGGGCAAATCAAGCCAATACAAATGAAAAAGAAAAAGAAAACTAACTAACAATAAGTTTGAGAACCATTAAACCATGTATTCGCCATGGTATTTTAAAGTGTTGCATTTTAGATGTAAACAAATCATACTGCAACAAGACCACCATATTATTTATTATTTTTGCAGAGCGAATAAAGAAAGAATTCTGTCTGTAATTAGATACACACTGGGGGATGTCCAAACATATAGGTTCTATGAGGTATCCTCAAATTCATTTTAGAAAGTAAGTACGGAGAGTCCACAGTGTTTTGAGCAATTTTAACTAGGAAAACAACGTCGGCAATGTTTCTTCTTTCATGCAAAGGTAGAATATGGTGTCTACGACATCTTGCCTCATAGTTGTAATCAATGGTTCCTGATTTATACTGTAGAAATTTCATGAATCTTTGCTGGATAGACTCTATCCTGTCAATATATACATTGTAATGCGGATTTCATACTTGTGAGCAATACTCAAGAATACTACGTACCAAGGAACAATAAAGAATCTTAATTACTTTACTTACTTACTTAATTATCATCACGCCATTTCCCTTGCGAGGTAGGCAGAGAGAACAGAGTGCCAAAAGGCTCTATTCTTCCATACATCTCTCGCTTCCTCAACATTCATAACTCTCTTCATACACGATGTGCATGGAAACGTAAATCAAACGAGAGTGTACGATCAAGACTGACATTTATTTCTCTTAACGCGGCCGGCCCACCGCGCCATCCTTCCTACCTACCTACATGCATTAATCTTTAATAATACAAATACCTACAACCCCTTTATTAATTAAAATTATTTCGTTTAGGTATATAACAATTAATCAATATCCCCCTATCAAAAATTATAATAATAATAATATTGCAAAATGCTACATTTTTAATCGTGACTAACTACAAACTATCACATAACAAATAGTTTGACTTATTTATATTAAAGAAGTACATACTTATAATCTAAAAACACGGTGAAGTAATATGTACATATTAACTGTAGAAATATATAATTAATTTAGACACATCATATATTATAATTAATTACATTCAGTACTCACCATTGGTTAAATATAAGATATTTATTTCAGTGATTCATTACATTAGTTATAATTCATCATACTAATTATCTGTGCTGTATTTGAGATCTGACACATCTTAGGTATAATATACCCGGTATACGAATCATGTAGGTAGTACCTATATTTCATGATTGTATACGATTATTGACGCCACTGTTACAGTAATATATATTTTCTTTTTATGTTGTTTTTATTAAGTTTGATCACTCATTCATTCATTTTAGGGTATAACTTAATTCAGAAAGTTACAACAAAACTTCATTACATTACATAGATATATGATAGTAACACAATAACAATTGACAAAACATATTCATAACAAAACTATTATCTATGTACGACGCGCTAGCTCACAGTTTTAAATTACGTTGCACTTACAGATTTTCGTTCATTGAGTAACCCCACCGATCAGGAGGCCGCACTATCCTGCCGAATCGAGTACGATATACATTAGAATTGTCATCAGCTGATTGCAAAACCGGTTCACTGGAGCCGACTGCCGCGGGTTCAGCTGTTTCTATGTCGTCATATAAGTAATTGTATTGATTTAGCGGTGATAAGCAAGTACGATATGAATCTGTGATCAAGTGTTTTCTATTACGTCGCAAAACAGTCCCGTTATTCATTAACACATTATATGATCTTTCTGAAAACCTGTTTGTTACCGTCCCCGATTGCCAAGTATCGTTTATTCTAACTTTTACCTTCTGTCCTACACATAAGGGTTTCAAATTCTTAGATCCTCTATCGTAATAATGTTTTTGCATTTGCTGGCGAGTCTTTAATTTTTTTAAAGTGTTATTATGTAATGTAGGCTTTAGTAAAATAGGGTTACAGGGCAATATGCTACGTAGCTTCCTATTATATAATAACTCTGCAGGCGATGGTATTTCTTTACTAATGGGTGTGTTTAAGTATTCTAAAAATGCTAAATTAAAATCTGATCGATCATGTGTCGTCTTTTTCATTATGTTTTTTATAGTCTGAATAGTCCGCTCGACCTGACCATTAGACTGTGAGTATCTCGGTGACGATGTTATGTGCCTAAACTTCCAGTGGTTTGCAAATTCTGCAAACACCATAGATGAAAACTCGGGTCCATTATCAGACATAACCGTCTCTGGAATCCCTTGCCTACTGAATATTATTTTTAAATTCTTAATAACATTTTCTGAGGTCAATGAATTTATTTGTACCAATTCAACAAATTTGCTATGATAATCCACTACTATTACATAGGATTTGGAACCTAGATGAAAAATGTCTACGCCTACTTTGCACCACGGCCTATCAGGTATTTCATGAGGAATTAAAGGTTCTTTCGCATTTTGTCTTCTGTAGCTTAAGCATGCCTGACAGTGTGACAAATAGTCTAGTAATTGTGTGTTCATGTTGGGCCAAAAGATTATCTCACGGGCTCTAAGCTTGCATTTTTCTATACCTAAATGACTGCTATGTATGTATTTTAACATTTTGTTACGCATTACCTTAGGAATGACAACCCTACTGCCTCTCCATATTATTCCAAAGTTAACTACTAACTCATCCTTGCACTCCCAGAAGGGTTTTAATTGATCGTCTAGTTTACTTTTATGTATTGGCCAACCACGTTTTATTGTTTTGATTAATCTTTGCATATCTTCATCTTCAGAAGTACATTTCTGTATTTCTAAAAAGTGCGTGTCTGTCAATTCATTATTTGCGCTGACCGAGCACACCTGCGCCTGCGCGTCATAGTGCTCACGCGGAGAGAGATCAACTGGTTCTGAACTGGGTGCAACCGCACGCGATAATGTATCTGCTATGTATAAATATCTACCGGGCTTGTAAATTAATGTAAATGTATATGGCTGTAATCTCATTAACATTCTTTGTAGCCGCGCAGGTGCATTGTATAAGGGTTTATTTATAATATTTACTAACGGTTTATGGTCCGTTTCGACAGTTATATCTGTCCTTCCATAGATGTATGTATAGAATTTTTCACAAGCGAATACACACGCATACAATTCTTTTTCTATTTGAGCATATGACTGTTCAGTTTTTGTAAATGCCTTTGAAGCGTAACATACAGGTAAATTACTTTGTAGTAAACAAGCCCCTAATCCAGTTTTGCTTGCGTCTACCGATATTACAACCGGTTTTAATGGATCGTAAAACTGTAGTACTGGTGAATTAATAAGACATTTTTTTATATCACTGAAACACTGATCATGTTTGTTAGTCCAGTGCCATTCTATCTCTTTTTTGAGTAACTCTCTTAAAACACATATCCTGTCTGACAAGTTAGGTATAAAATTGCCAACATAAGTAACTAGACCTAAAAATCTCTCTACGTCTTTTACATTGGTAGGAGTGGGCATGTCTTTTATAGCTTTCACATGTGAATCATCCGGACTTACACCGTCTTTGGAAATTATGTGTCCTAAGTACTTTATCGTGGTTAAACCGATTTTACATTTTTCTTTATTTAATTTTATGTTAATAATCTCACATCTTTTAAGGGCGGCACGTAACCGCTGATCATGAATTTCTTTAGTAGGACCGTAAATTAAAATATCATCAATGAATTGAATTACCCCTTCAATATCATCTAAATGTTCATATAAACGCTTATGAAATATTTCTGAAGCTGAAGAGATGCCGTATGGCATACGTAAATACTTATATCTACCAAATGCAGTATTGAACGTGCATAAGTCTGTGCTATCGTTATGTAATTTTATCTGCCAGAAACTTTGTTTGGCATCTAGCGAGCTAAAGCATTTTGCACCTGCCAGTTTGGTTTTTATATCCTCAAACGTAGGTAGTTTAAAATGCTCCCGCTTGATCGCACTATTAAGATCGCGGGGGTCCAGACATATGCGTAAACTCCCGTTGGGTTTTTTAACCACCGTCATGCTATTAACCCAGTCTGTCGGCCTATCAACTTTAGCAATTATACCTTCTCTTTCCATCTCTGCTAACTTAATTTTTACTTGGTCTCTTATGGTTACTGGTAACTTTCTAGGAGCATGTACGACTGGTGTGGCACCGTCTCTTAACTGTATTTTATATTCTCCAGGTAAACAGCCCATGCCCACAAAAACATTCGGAAACTCATTCAAAATATTACTACTACTTTGCTTATCTAGGCTAATTGACATAACTCTTTTAATTAATTGTAATTCTTCTACTCAAAATTGGAGGTGAAAATGCATCAACAATAATAAACTGCAAAATAAAAATATTGTTTTTGTATTTTACTTTTAAATAACACTTGCCTATCACCGATATACTGCTGCCAGAGTAGCCATGCAATTTTATTGATGTTTTAGATAAATTACGTTCTAAAATATTAATTTTATTTAGAAATCTACGAGGTAAGACGTTTACATCAGCTCCAGTGTCCAATTTAAAACTTATACTAGCCCCATTTATTTGCAGTTCTACCACCCAATCGCTACATTTATTAATGTTTTTGTGTATTACCTGATCAGTGGAGTCCTCATGTACCGCATAAACCCTGCACATTCTCGCATAGTGATTCATGCGATCACACTTCACACACCTTTATCCAAACGCCGGGCACTCATTCCTTCTGTGTAGTCGCCCGCATCTTCCACATCTCTTGTTTATGTACTGATAACGCTGAACAATGTGTTTATCTGTATCCGTTGACTGTGATTGACCCGCAACTAGTGGGCTTTTTTCTACACGATGACGATGTGGTGTGGTAGTTTCGTGCTTCAGCTGATGGTGGAAATGCGAACGGCTGGCCGCTAATTCCCGGGACGAACGTGACGGCTGCCTGGGCTTCCCCCTTCGCTGCATCCAATTGACCTCGTACTCATCTGTCGTACTAACCTCTTGCACGTGATTATTGTGTTCTTGATTTTCAACTTTCATGTTTTTTGCCTGCATGCGTGACATTTCCGCTAATCTGCAGATATCTAGTGCTTTTTCTAATTTAATCTCAGGTTCACGTAGTAATCGTTCTGATAGGGCTATGTCTCTTACACCACATATCAATCTACTGCACACAAGATCGTCACGTAAATCTTTGAATTCACACTTGACCGCCATTTTGTTAAACTCAAACACATATTGTTCTGTTGATTCTAACTCTTTTTGGTCCCTCTTGAAAAATCTATGTCGCTCCACTGCCAGATTTTTCTTTGGAATAAAAAAGCCATCAAACTTTGTCAGCAACTCGTTTATCGTATTAAATTCATCGTTAAATTGTGCCGCCACTTCACGACATTTCTCACCAATGACATGTAATAATATGTTAATTTGCGTTTTTTTACTTTTATTCGCCAACTCACAGGCTTCGTAATATATTTTAAATGCACTTTTCCATTTTTGCCATTCTGTGCTTAGATTACCAGACGTAATATTACACAAACTATTTTCAAATTCAAATGGCTTCGGCGGCTGGAGAATAGATTCCATTATCAGTCTTGCACCTAGCACCTACGTAATTTCACTTTATATTTATACTTTGACGAAGATTTGTTTTCATTTGAACTCTAGTGTACATACATATAATAAACGAATAATACGAATTTTTATCCTACCGACTGCGCCATGTTTTGTTATATTGTGCATGGAAACGTAAATCAAACGAGAGTGTACGATCAAGACTGACATTTATTTCTCTTAACGCGGCCGGCCCACCGCGCCATCCTTCCTACCTACCTACATGCATTAATCTTTAATAATACAAATACCTACATCCCCCTGTACCTACATCCTTCCACTTTCACATTGTATATCTTCTTAGCCAGTCGCTCGTCCGGCATTCTTTCCACATGTCCGAACCATCGGAGCATTCCCTTTCGCATCTTTACACCAATACTCTCTTTCATACCTACTCGCTCTCTTACGTCATTGTTACGAATGCGGTCAGTCAGCCTCACTCCACAGATTCTCCGCAGAGATCGCATTTCAAACGCATTGATTTTGCTCTCATGCTCCTTTTTACATACCCAACTCTCGCTTCCATATAATAACATTGGGACAAGCACTGCGTTGTTTATTGCGACACGTGCCTTCTAGCTGAGGTGATGACTGCCGAGCAGTTGTCCCAATGCTTCGTTCACTCTATTTCCCACATTCCCTCTTCTTTCTACATCAGTGGTGTACCTTCCATCCCGACTGAATCCACATCCAAGATATACAAATTCATCCACTTATTCTAGCACACCATTTCCTATTGCTACTGTTGGATCCCGCTATTTGGCTATGAGGATGGTCGATTGTGATTGGCCATCGCCTATTATTTTCTTTGCCGCCTACCTGCGTTAGGTTGGCAATAACAAGTTAGTCGCGAATGGTCTCCTAGTGCGCTCGTGCAGAGTAACATCGTAACCAGGACGTTCCTGAATCTTCTCGAGGACTCTGTCTGTTCCGTGAACTGAGCTAGCTCAAGACTATAATCATAAGCTGCCGTGCAGCTCGGTGTTGGTGCTGTAATCGTTCCATGAACATTGATCCTGCTCTGCTGAACATCTCTGCTGACCGCGTGGATCGGGCGTGTGAAGGCGTAAAGGTAGGTAGTTGATTCTTTCACCTCCTCTTCCAAGTGTGGGATCATATACAGTCCAACTGCCAACAAAAAACCATTCATACAGTCCACTCTTTTACCAGCCCTATTCAGTGCTAAAATACTGCACATTTTTCCTGGTCCATCGAACCGATATTGTTAGTTTTCAGCCTGTTGCTTATACGTTATACCTATTTAACGTATTAACTATTTACACAAGCCGTGCTTGCATTGAATTTCGTAAATTCATTCTATTACTTTTCAAGTTGAAGGTACTTCGTTACAATGATGAAACCTGACGATAAATGTCCCCCTTCAAAAAAGGATATAGAAAACATTAGAATGTTAAATAAAAATGGCGCTTTAAAACAACCAATATTTTCTCAACTACAAATGATATTTGATCTATCAACTAAATTAATTTTACAACCTGAACAGGTAGACATGTTTGTATTGCGTGCCTTAGAGATTGATGAACTGCGTAATAAATTTGAAAACACATGCATGGAAATCTTTGAGTTACAACTAAACTTAGATTCCGACACACAGTTTTCAGATAACGACCTAAAGAATTTTGATGAATTTCGTATAAAATTGTGTTTATCCAAATACGAACACAAAATGGCGGACGTTCCACCTACTCATGCTCAGGAAGTTAACACCTCAAGTTCAAATTTTCAATCACGGCCACGACTTCCAAAAATCGAATTATTTAAATTTGATGGCAATATTGAAAATTTTACTACATTTTATGAAACATTTTGCTCTTTGGTACACAATCAAAAGGGAATTTCTAATATTGATAAATTTCATTATTTAGTATCCTGTACAAGTGGATCCACACTCAGCATTGTTAAAAGCATGCCAATCACGGCAAATAATAAAATTATGATATAGTATGGCAGGCATTACTTGATAAATATCACGACAATAGAACGCTACTAGATAGGTATCTCGATAAAATGTTCACATTCTCGACTTTAAAATCAGAGTCCGTTAGCTATCTAAGCCGTTTTATTGAAACATTTGATCACTCTTATAAGGCAATTGAAGCTTTAAACATTCAAAACTTGTCGGACTATTTATTTTGCCACATAGCCTTACGTGCACTAGACACAAATACAAAAAAATCATTCGAAATGAGTATCGATCAAAAAATAATTCTTACTTATAATCAATTAATACTACATGTCAAAAATCAAGTCAAAATATTAGAACACTCACAAACTAGTACAAACATTAATCCTAACATAATTAAAAAGCGTAGGACGGCCCCCCACCAGATGGACCGATGATCTGGTCAAAGCTGCGGGGAGCCGTTGGATGCAGTCGGCACAGGACCGCTCGTTGTGGCGTTCTCTTGGGGAGGCCTATGTCCAGCAGTGGACGTTAAAAGGCTGATGGATGGATGGATGGAATTAAAAATTCCTCATTTAGTAAAATAAATAAAGGTCAAGTTGACGTCCATAAGCGTTCCTACTCACACTCACAGTCAACGCAAAATCGAACCAGTGATAATAGTAGATGTGCGCATTGTGGCGACATTCATATGGTATATCGTTGTATGCAATTCCGTGAATTGTCACCTACTCAACGTGTCAGCCGTGCTGACTACCTAAAATTGTGCCATAATTGCCTAAAGCGTCAGCTGCAGCAACTCATCAGCTGATTGTAAAAGTAAATACAGATGTTTTACGTGTAACCGGCGACATCATACATTGTTGCATTTAGATGCGAATAGCAAACCGGTTTTACAAACCAATGTAAACAGCTGTGATACGTCGACAGTGGGGATGCATTCTAATATAATTCAGTCGCATAATATAAGGTGTATTAATTTTGCTGTATTATTAGGCACCGCTGTAGTAAGTGTTATCGATGCGTTTGGAAAAGAGCAACCTTGCCGTGTGTTAATAGATTCGGGAGCTCAATCAAACTTCATAACAGTTAATTGTTTTGAGCGGTTAGGGTTGTCACGTAGGAAATGTCCGTTTAAAATATTTGGCTGGGCTGGCAATAACGTCAAAACCCATGGAATGACTTTATATACTATTAAACCTAGGCAGTGTGATAATCCCACGTTTAATATTGAAGCTTTAATTTTGCCTCATATCACTACAAGTTTGCCTACTATAGAAATTTCTGTAGACATTTCAAACAAATTTAAAAACTTAGATTTGGCGGATCCCTACTTTCATAAAAAATCGCCTATAGATATTATATTAGGTGGTGATATTTTTCCAAATTTATATGACGGAAATAAAATAGTTTTAAGCCCTTCACTACCCACTGCACTAAAGAGTGTATTTGGGTATGTATTGTGTGGGTAGTTAGAAGTACCGTGTACTTCTAACACCACCAATGTTGCCACGTCCTGCAACATGGTATCGTATACCACATACAGTGACAACATTGATACTCAACTTAAGGCGTTCTGGGAAATAGAGGAGTCGCCGTGCGACAACCCTACTAGCCCACTTGATGTACTCGCCGAAGAGGTATATTCAAGTCGCCACTACTGCGATAACAGTGGCAGGTATGTCTCGTCTTTATTACTCGATCCGAACTGCGCAAACTTAGGCGAGTCACGTGACTCAGCCCTGCGCAGGTTTATTAGTCTGGAGCGACGTCTCGCGCGCACTCCTGACTTATATGAGTTGTACAAGGCTTTCATGCGTGAGTATGAACAGCTAGGCCATATGCAGCCATATACTGGTGTACAACCAAGCAAATATGTGATACCACATCACTGTGTGATACGATCCTCTAGTACTAGCTCTCCTCTTCGTGTAGTATTTGATGGCTCAGCGGTGACCTCTACCGGTATATCACTAAACGATACCTTATTAACAGGCAAGAAGCTGCAAAATGATATTTTAAAAATTATATTCAACTTTCGCCTTTTTAGTGTATGCATTACTGCCGACATAACTAAAATGTACAGACAAGTACTGATTAATCCCGTTGACCGTTGTTACCAACATATTTTATGGAGGGAATCACCATCGCAACCTATTCAAACCTATGAATTATTAACAAATAATTACGGACTTCGAAGCGCACCGTTCATAGCTGTTCGCACCTTACAACAGTTAGCGCACGACGAGCGCGAACGGTACCCTCGTGCTGCTGAAGTACTTAAAAACGGTTTCTATGTGGACGATCTCCTCTGGTCTAACCAGGACACTTCTGAGGCCTGTGCCTTGCAGGATGAGCTCGTAGTTCTTCTCAAACTGGGTGGTTTCGATCTTCGCAAATGGGCAAGCAATTCCCCTGAATTGCTACATAGGGTTGATACTGACAGAGTAATTCCTATCAACTTTTGCGATGATAACCCATGTGCAACCATCAAAGTGCTGGGATTGAAGTGGTCACCCACTGATGACTGCTTTTCCTTTGAATATAATATGAAGGACGATACCTGCACTAAACGCTCTGTCCTAAAATTGTTAGCCAGTATTTACGACCCGGTAGGTTTTTTGAATCCATGCGTTTTCTTAGCCAAGTGCATCATGCAAGATTTATGGAAATTAAAACTTGGCTGGGACGAACAACTTCCTTGTGACTTGCGTGATAAGTGGTCGAGTTTTATACACTCTCTATCGAGTCTCTCAGGATTACGTATTGAACGACACATGTTGATACCACAGTTTAACAAAGTTCATATAATTTCATTTTGTGACGCATCTTCCCGTGGTTTTGCTGCAAGTATTTATATTCGTAGTGTCGATTTAAATAATATTGTAAAAACTAGATTACTTATTAGTAAAAGTAAAGTCGCGCCTACTAAACCTCTTTCAATTCCGAGACTTGAACTGATAGCTGCTGTTGTGTGTTACCTAAACTTGTATTGTTCATTAAGCAAAATATTACTAAAATTAAATTCGAACTCACTGCCTTAACAGACTCGTCCGTTACACTCGCATGGTTACAGACACCACCACACAATTTAAAAACATTTGTTTCTAGTCGTGTTGCTCGCGTAACTGAGGTCGTACCTACAGACAAGTGGTACCATGTGAGAAGGAAGGACAACGCAGCAGACGTTTGTTCCCGCGGCGCTATGCCTGCTCAGCTCGTAGCTGACTCCAACCGTTGGCTCCATGGCCCAACCTGGTTGGCTGATGACGTTCATCAGTGGCCAATTAACAAAATGTATGTCTCCGATACGACAGAAATATTGGAGTTAAGGTCCAATCGTGACACATTTTATTTAGTGTCTCAAAACGTGAACGATGACGATAGTGAAAACGTTTTTCAAAGGTTTTCATCGTTTACACGATTACAACGCACTATTGCATGGTGTTTACGATTTATTAATAATATTCGAATAACAAAACAAAACCGATTGGCCGGTCCTCTTTCAATCTTCGAACTAAATAAGTCCCATGACTTAATAATTAAACTCACTAAACAAAAATATTTCTCTCACGAAATTAGTCAATTAAAACTAAATAAATTCGCTAAGTCGTTACGACAGTTATCACCCTTCGTGGACACCAGTGATGGTTTCCTCAGGGTGGGGGGTAGAATATCCCAATCCGACCTACCATATAACACCAAACATCCGATATTATTACGAAAGAAATGTCACGTCACCACATTATTAATAGATCATTTTCATAAAGTGTATTTACATGTAGGACCGCGAACCTTACAAGGCATTTAATGCAAACGATATTAGATCGTATCGGCTAAAAGTAGAATACGAAGCGTGTTATCAAAGTGCATCGTATTTTTAAATGTAATCCTACAACTAAACAACCTCAAATGGGAACATTACCTAGTCAGAGATTAATACCTAACAAGGTTTTTAATCATGTGGGAGTTGATTTGAGTGGCGCATTTTATATAAAGGATAGTCTACTTCGTAACGCCAGAATTCGTAAATGCTACATGGCGCTCTTCATATGTTTTTCTACTAGATTCGTTCACATTGAAGTGCTCAGTGATTTATCTACCGATTGCTTTCTCGCGACATTAGAAAGGTTTGTTGCGCGACGAGGTCTATGTGAGGTTTTATACTCCGATTGTGCTACTAACTTTATAGCTGCAACAAAACACTTAAAAGATATTTGTAGTTTTTATAAAAATAATAAAAATTTGATTGCTGACGGTTGTAGCACTCGTCACATAGACTGGAAATTTAACCCCCCTAGCGCTCCTAATATAGGTGGCCTTTGGGAAGCAGGTATTAAACAAGCAAAACGTCTTCTTAAACGCGTTATAGGTAAAAGGTCACTCACATTTGAGGAACTAACCACAGTTTTCTGTAAAATAGAAGCTATTCTAAACTCGCGTCCGTTATGTTCTCTTTCAAATGATCCAAACGAGTTTGAGGGAATAACTCCTAGTCATTTCTTGATAGGACAATGTTTACTGGCCGTTCCAGAACATAGCCTAGGTGATATATCTATGAGCCGCCTCTCACGTTGGCAGTGCTTACAAACCATCTCCCAAACGTTTTGGAAGAAATGGTCAAATTATTATTTTCATACTTTACAACAGAGAGCAAAATGGTTCACTTCTTCACCTAATATACAAATAAATGATTTGGTTCTTATTAAATCAGACGTTAGTCGTCCACTTCAGTGGCCAATGGGCAGGGTGGAGCGTCTCCATCCCGGTCCTGCTTATATTTTTTGAAAAGTTTATCTAGTTCTCGACTAATAAATTGACTGCCGTTATCCAGTATTACGGTTTGTGGAATGCCGTGCACAAGTAAAACGTCATTCTCTAAATGTTTGCAGACGAGATCAGCATTAGCCCTACGAAGGGGAAACAGCAAACAATATTTCGCGAAACAGCAAGTGACTACAAATATATACTGATTTTGCTTTCTAGAATTTGGAAGAGGTCCGACTAGATCAATAGACAAAACCTGAAACGGACGAGTTACATCTTTTGGTCTGCCCATCTTACCAAGAGTGCCATGAGTAGGTAACTTATACGCATGACAAGTATCACAACGGGAAATAAAGTTTACTACGTCAGAGTATATGCCTCGCCAATAGAATCGAAGTGCCAAGCGCTTATAAGTCTTGAACACACCGAAATGCCCGGCTGTAGGCTCCGAGTGGCTTTGTATAAGAGTTTGCTCTCGCTGTTCCTTAGGGACTACTTCTTTCCAGTCAAATTCTGAAGTAAGAACGTGTGTTTTTCATATACCGGAACAAGATACCATTCTCTACTCTGTAGTTTGGAAAACAGATGGGTGTATCTTGACAGCCGTTAAAGATATTAATTAAGGTACCAGCTATCCTGAGTAACAGGCGGCGAGGAAACTGGTGTTTTATCGCCAGTAAGTGCGTCTATTGGTATGTACCTAGAAAGTGCATCTGGCACCACATTGTCCTTTCCACGACGGTGTTCGATCTCGAAGTTAAACGAGGATAGTCGAACTCCCCATCTCGCAAGTCGACCGGTAGGGTTAGAGAGGGACATATACCACTTGAGGGAAGAATGGTCAGTAAAACTTTAAAAGTTTTACCATTCTCGAGGTAGCAACGCCAGTGCTCAAGGGCAATCAGCACAGCAAGGGTTTCGCGTACAGTTGTGCTGTAATTTTGCTCTTGCTTTGTTAAGAATCTGCTCATATATGCTACCGGATGTTCGACCCCATTGATAGTTTGTGCTAGCATTGCGCCAACCCCAAAGTTACTAGCATCAGTGTGTACCTCGAAATTGTGATTAAAATTAGGGCAGGCTAGCACAAGTGCTTGAACCAAACGTGACTTTAGTTCCAGAAAAGCCCTATCTGCTTCAGGAGTCCACTGAAAAGGAGTCGATTTCTTTTTCGTTGAGGTAAGTTTATTAAGAGGACCCGCAACTGTACTAAATTGCGATATGAAACGCCTGTACCAGGAAACAGTGCCAAGAAAACGTTTCACTTCCTTCTTGTTAGTGGGAGTGGGGTAATTCAAAATGGATTGTACTTTATCAGGATCAGTTCGCAAGGCTTGAGAATCGATAACATACCCCAAGTATCGAAGTTTACTCCGAAATAACTGGCTCTTTTGGAGGTTAATAGTGAGATTCGCAAAGCGAAGTTTGTCAAAAACACGTAAAAGGAGAGAAACGTGTTCCTCGAATGTTTTACTTATTATAATTATATCATCTAGGTATACAAATACTTTGAGCTCGAATTCAGGCCCAAACAAAAGATCTACCAGCCTTTGCTGCGTAGCGGGAGCATTTGTGAGTCCAAAGGCAGTTGTCTTGAACATAAAGGTACCCCGGCCTGGAACGTAGAAAGCAGTCTACTCCCGATCAGTCTCGTTAATTAAAATCTGCCAAAACGACTTATACAGATTAGGAATCTAGCGTCTTTTAGGTTATCTAAAATTTCTGACACATATGGCAAACTATATGCATCTTTTCTTGTAACTGCATTTAGCTTCCGACTATCCAAATAAAAACGAGAATTGCCGTCCTTTTTTCGTACAACTAAGACAGGAGAGGACCACGGGCTTTCGCTGGGCTTTATCATGTCTAACTTCAACATCTCATCAATTTGTTCAGTAATAATCTTTTGTTTATCAGGGGACATTCTATAGTATCTCTGCCGAATTAGTTCGGCGTTCCCAGTGTTGATGTGATGCTTAATAAGATGAGTCCGACCGAGGCCTTTTTCAGCAAAAGAGATACTCTGATATTGCTCAACGACTTCGTTCACAACTTGCTTTTGAGAGTCATTGAGATTACTGTAAGTGTGTAAATGGATATCAGTGGTATCAGATATTTCTGAGAGACCAGGATCATTATTGAAAAGGTTCTCAAATTTAGCCAGATATTTTGGACATATTTTGAAGGTATTCCAGAAGTCGATACCCAGGATTAAGACGGTTTCGATCTCCGGAATGGCATAAGCTTTGATTACTGAGAATTTACCTTCAAATGTCATTGGGAGAAGAATATTACCGACAGAGGTTATTTTCTGATCACCTGCTGCAGTGACAGTAATATTACTATCAGTACACAGCACTAGATCTGATTGAATCAAGCGCTTGTGTGAGTTATTGCCCAAAATTGTTACGGTGGAACCAGAATCAAGTAAACCGTACGTATTCAAGTTATCGTCATTATTAATATTAATTTTGACATAAGGACGGGGATCATTTATTGGCTTACAGTTGAAAATTGCAGAAACCGAAGTAGAGTCGAAAAAAAATTCTTGAGAAACATCAGCCAATTTTCCCAATTCGAGCTATCAAAAAAATTTGCTGATGAATTTGTGCAATTTTCGGAAACTAGTTTTTTGAATCGTTCAGAGTTTTTAGACTTATTACATTTTGGGAAATCAGGTCTACGAACACCCTTTTCACCAGATCCAAAACAAAAAACCGTTTGTGCCGCGGTGCAATCTCTCAAGGAATGAGTATTGACACGGCAGCAAACACAGCACAAGGTCGAAATTCCAGACGTTTTGTGTTCCGGAGATTTATTGAAGTGGCTATTATGGTAACCATAAAAGTTTTTGACTGAGCGCTTATAAGGTTGATAGCAAAATTCTGGCGCTAACAATTTAGAACTAACTAAAAGTGGCTCTCTGTAATTGTCTGAACGTATTTTTATGTGTTCGTAAGTCACTTATAGATTTTATCTGGGGACTAACAGCAATTATTGTAGCATAGCAAGGATGTACTCGTATATTATGGAGTAAAATCTCAAGTTTATTTTCGTCACACATAGATTTGTTTAGACGCGAGAACATCCCCTCCATGATTGACAAGTATGTAGTTATAGGCTCGTCATGTCCTTGAGTCTGATCCCGTATTTCCGAGGCCATACGGTAATCGTAGTCAACAATGTCAAAATCCTCCTTAAGAAGTGTAATTAAGGTTGACCAATCGTGAAACTTACCCTTCGCGCTGCGATACCAGTGAAGCGCATCTCCAGAGAATATCTCACTAGCTGATAAAAGTATCCAACTTTCAGAGATGCCTCTAGAAATCCGAAACTCTTCTACTTTCTGAATAAAAGCGCGCACACAAGATTTCCCATCATATTTAATTTTAGACATGTCACTAGTCAGTCCGCGGTCACAAGTAACTGCTATATTCAAACCAGAAATATTCGCTCTGTCCAAACAGTCATCATCAGTTATGGATGATTCCCCTTTATCTTGATCACTACAAGTCGGTTTAGAGAGACCCAGTAAAGCAGAGTTATATGCATCCAAACCTTTCTGCATCTTTGCCAAAAACGAGGTATCTGCAGATGTGCCTGGCGAACCGATACACTGTTTTTTTTTTTTTTTTTTTTATTGCATGTTGTGGCAGGCGAGCCACGGTCCATCTGATGGTAAATGGTAACCGTCGCCCATGGACTCGACTATACTGAGAGTATTGTCAAGTCGCTGCTCACCAATTCATTTCACAGATGAAATGAAATATAAACGGCTATCTACTGCTATAGCCAAAATGCAACGATGTGCTTCATGGTCGGCCACACGGGAGATGGTGGTACCAACCCGCTCGGGCCGGATACCAAGTGAGTACTCCCACTTGGTACCCAGCCCTACCACCAGTCATGCAATGGATGATAATTTCTTACTTCCCTTAGTCGCCTCATACGACACCCGTGGGAAAGGATGGGGTGGTGACACTTGTATTCTTAATCTGTCACCACACGGATAAACCTCTTATAGTATACATTTATTAACCAAGATCTGGTTCTATTAAATAGTGATTCATTATAATTAGCCCTAAGAGATTCTAAGTTAGTCTTGACTTTATCAAGTGTATCGCTACAACCCTTGACATCAATAGAAAATTCAAAAACAGTCAAGAATTTCATGAGATGGGTTTAGCTGGGTTAATTTTGTAACCTGCCGTCGCAGTCCTTCCACATTATCCAAGGGCTTCTCACCTCTAATAGCTACCTCATAACTCAATTCAGATTTTTGTAAAAGTAAGAATTTAATGGGATACGACATATTAGAAATACTAAGTAGTATTTAAATAAAGAGATAGAATAGTAAGTTGTGTTTTCTAGGTATGTTGTGCAAATAATAACAACAAATCAAAATGGTACAAAACAAAATAAAATAGCCAACCTAATCCGTTCTGTTACAAATAATCAAGACTTTGTCTCAGAACGATAGTATATTCTAAAACAGATAAAGCAACACACATAAAAAAAAAGTTTATACTAATAATATTTCGAAGGTAATTTTAAATAAAACTATTCTATCTTAATTTAAAACACTATACTAAAATAATTGCACCAACTAATAAATATTCCATAGCTATGAAACACTATAAAAATAATGATAAGTTAATTATTCTTTTACCTACGTTGTAGTACAAAAGCAAAGTAACGGTTATTTAAAAAAATATATTTGAAGTCACAATTTCTAGACAAGTTTGGCACACTAGTTTATGCAATTATATACACAATTTACAACATACACAATCGTCTTTACAGTACAGCCACTAACTAATCCAACACACAGGTACTAACTAAATAATAGTAGCAAACCAAACCAGAGCAATACGCATTTATGACCTTTAAACCACGAATAAGGGCGCCATTATCACGCTTGCTCATCGATTGGTTTAATAAACAAGGCGGCAAAAAAAGATTAAGTATTTATTACAAAAAATTAATAAAGAAGAAGGGGTTCTAAAGAAGCCTAGATCAAAATGCGTTCACTCCGGCTGGATCCAGAAGTACCGCACTCTCCTTGGTCTTGCCGTGGGCGTTCACGCCCAAGAGCAGCTGCAACACCCAGTCAGCCAAATAGTAGTGGTCCTGCGCAGGCCGAGGTCTGGTAACTCTAAAGGTGTTCCTGGAATTACACCAAAGAAAATATGACGGTGTTTTCTTTCCTAGGATTTTATGACCGGATTGTGAGGAATTCTAGATAAACTACACTATCAGCTAGCCCTTAGGAATAGATAGTCAAGGTGGCAGTTTAAAAGAAACTCAATAACGGCTAGGCAGCATTTAGCAACTATTTACATAAGTAATTACAATTATTTAATAAAAGCACAGGTTGTTATGGCCAAATAGTCACTAAATACAAGGCAGTTAAGGCAAATAAGCTAGGCGATAGACAGAAACAACTAGGTACACTAACACAATTTAAAATAGAAAAAAATATCTAACGGTTATATTTGTATAACAGCCAATTCTCACTAGATAATAGTCTAAAAACTACAAAAAAAGAAAAAAGTTATATGCACCACTTACCCAGTACGGGAACTTACAACTATTTAATTTGATTTTTAAGAATATAGATTTCGTGATTATGTATACAGAGATCGCGCGAAGTATTTATACTGCGCTTGCGCGCCGCGCTTCGTTCGTTACAAGCGAGTAAGGGCTCGGCAGCCATATTATATATATATAAAAGAAAAATTTATTGATCTGTCTGTAATATATATTTTTTTATTAGTCTTAGGTAGCTATTTTATAAGATTAGCTTAATTGGTTAGAATATTTAAATTGTAATTTGTACTAGGTATACATAGCATCACGCCTGTATTCCCCGAAGGGGTAGGCAGAGATGTATTACATACCCATGACTCGCCAGCTATGTAATAGTAATTTTGCAATTAAAATTCATGCTATTTGATTTTTAAATTTTTATTTGATTTTTCAAACATTTTGATCTATATTTTAGCACTTGACATGCTCAGCTACTCTTAAAGTACAAAGGTACAGGTCGTCAAGACAAATGTGATGAGGAAATTCGGTATTTCTAGAAATGGTACGATAGCTCAATGGATTAGAGCACTTCCCCAGAAAGGAAGGGACGCAGGGTACCGATTCCCGCTCGTACTAAAATACTCTTTTTCTTATTCACAAATTATAATTTGTATTGAGCCCCCTTGAGCGTCCCGCGGCTCATAAATGTGAACCTAAGAGACCACTGTCATATATTTCTTGTTTTTTCTCTATCGGCATGGACGTAGTAACGTTATCAATTTACTAAGTCGATTTCAATGAAACGGACTAAACTTCTACCACAATATTTATACTGTGGACACAAAACTGGTGAGTAAGACAGACTCGTAAGCGCAACGCTACAGCGAATAAAAGCGTTTCGCGCCATTTTGAGTATCATGTTTCAGTTCAGTGGCGTCGTTCGTCGCGTGTGTACATTACATTAGAAGCAAGAGCGGTCAATAAATAGTTATAATCTTTAGACAAATGTCTGTAGAATGTGCTAAAAGTGTTTTATTATGTGTTCATTGTGTATTTTTTAAATGCAAACATAAAAGTTTTTGAAGACCTTCCGAGCGGTTTATACTAAGAATTCTGTAGAATTATTTATATAATACAATTCTAAATGTACATTTAAACAAAGTTTTATTGCTTGTAAAATTGCTAATAATTATTTAACAACGTTTGAAAATAATAGTTTCGTATTGTATGTGATTTCTAAAAAATCAGTTTCATTTTGACTACTCGACCGTAAGTACTATACACAGCGTTATCTCCAAGATTAGTCAATTGAAAGTAACAAAGCGCCCGCCAAGCGCACAGTGTTTGTTTTGGCAAAAGCCGCCAGTTGTTGTAGTGCAAAATGTCGTTTTTGTTTAGGTAATAGTATGTGTACGTGAAGTGAAATATTAAAATGATTGACAATGAAGTGTGCTAGCTAATACAATAATTGAAATTACAAAATTTCTATAGAAAAACACAAAACTGTTTCAAATAATTCGGCGGATCGTGAGAAATTATGCAAGTACTAGATTTAAATTGACTTTTTGTAGTTTAGAAAAAATTTCAGACTTCATAATTCACTTGTATTCGCTAGTATACTTCACAAGGAATCTTGTAATATACGCAACATAGTATATAATTATAAATATAACGAGATATCGCCGTTTTTATAAATCGATATCCAGAAAAAAACAGGTAAAGGGGACGCTTAAAGGGTTAATATAAATAATTCCAATATTTGTAACAAATGAAACTTGTTTTAATACTTAATATACTGAATAAAAGAAGAATTCATACAATATCTATAACTATTTTATCGTATTTCATTTACCTACCTTTTTTACCTACCTCCGAAATAGCCAGCTCTGTTGGCTGGTCTCAAAAAATCATAGTCAACGCTTAGAAGACGACAATTGAACTAATACAATTGACAATTGAAAAGATAGAGCTATCTCTTTAACTTATATGGTTATCCTATCTTTTGTACTGTTCATTAGTGCAACTTGTCAACAGTGTGCGCGATAATAGAGCGCGTAAGTAATAGTAATGCGGGAACAGATTTTAAACGTCATTTACTATAAACATAACATATCTTGTGTAAAATATAATTGGTTAATTTACTGTTTCAATATTTATAGTACAATTTTATTGTTTTACAGTAGGCACCCACAGGACTGGCTTGCCTAGTGAGGTGTCACAGGGTAAATAGTGAACATTTTGTAAGATACATTGGCAATAAATTGTTATTATTATTAATAATAATTCTTAGAATGTCATTGTGATTGGTTAAGAGATCACCGTGATTAAATAAAGGTTTAAATAGCTAGTTAAACAAGACAAACTTTATTTATTTTGTCTGAACGTGAAGTACATTATTCAAACTGAGAAATAAAATAAATATACCATCCATCCATCCATTAGCCTTTCATCGTCCACTGCCTCCCCAAGGGAACTCCACAGCGAACGATCCTGTACCGACTGCAATCAACGACTGCAATCAACGACTGCCTGTGACTTTGATCAGGTTATGGATCCACTTAGTGGCAGGCAGTCCTACACTGCGCCGTCCGTTACGCGGTCGCCCCTTCGAGAACCTTTCTTCCCCAACGGTTGTCGGTTCGTTGAGCGATGTGGCCTGCCCATTGCCACTTCAGTATGATGACCCGGCGGGCTATGTCGGTTGCTCCCGTTTTCCTATGGATTTCCATATTACGGATCTTATTACGCAGAGAGATCCCAAGCATAGCCCGCTCCATGGCACGCTGAGCGACTTTGAGCCTTGATACGCCTTTGTTGCGTATATTGTTACAATAAATATACGCAGAGTATTTAATAATTTATTAATAATGAATTATTTACCACATTTTTGTTAACAGTTTTATCTTTATATATTTCAAATAGACTCCGATAGTAAAGCTCAAGAAGGTGTGGTGGATGATAGTCACGAGCACCCGCGTCTTCTCTATTGCCGTTCGTTGAGTGATGAACTAAAAATATGACTTTCCTGCGGCTTTTGTCTGAGACAACTAAGAGAATTAAGCAATTACAACCCATTTCATTACAGGTGGTACGGCTGGATACTACGTGGGAGTATTTATTTATTATAGGGTATTTAAAAATATAAGCTCTATTTTCTTACTTTCTCGTTATCATTCTTCTATTTCAGGTAATTATTTGAGTAATTTTGGAACGGGCAAAAGTGCTTTTTAATAAAAAAAAAGTCTACGCTCTTCATGCCACATATCGTTGGTACAAATTTACATGTCTATTCAACATAAAAATAATCATCTAAATAGTTTCATAAGCACAGAAGTTATGTCCGAACATCTACGTAAATACTTTACACAGTACAATTAAGAAACTCCTTTGTTTGTCAAAGTCATTTTAAAATACACGATAGTAGGTAAATATGACAGTTTGAGTACCGATGTCCACCTCCACAGGAACCTTTACTCTGATTTCTGTATCTACATAATTTTTTATATCCTGATTAAAATGATAAATGCGAAAGGGCGTTTGTTTATTTGTTTGTAACGCTTTCGTGCCATAACTACTTGATTGACCATATTACAAGTAACCATACATATAGATCAGAACCCAGAAAAAGGCAAAGATTACCTTTTATCCTGAAAAAAAATCTGTAAGACAGCAATTTTTGCATAGAAATCATAATGTGCCTTAGAGCGACGTATTCATATATGGAAGGCCATGTCAACGACGTCACGGGCACAATTTACTAAACTTTAATACAAACATACACTTGATCGATGTTTAACATTATAATATATTTATATAATTAGCATAACTTGCTATAGTAGATATCTAATTACGAAAACATTACTTACTTTATATACGAGTATAACGTTTGCAAAACCGTTCAGTTTATTACAGTTTAGTAGACACTTCATAACTAACATGACGGGTAAGACCAATAAATATTACAAATAATTAACAGAGTTCACGTAGTTGTATGATAAGACTATACTTACTGACTACTTCTGCCTACAATACATTGAGATAGTAAAAAATTAAGTCAGTGCGATAGATTGTATAAAATTTATTAATAATAAAGGTTTAATAACATACCATTTTAATAACAGTTTCATTCCATATATTTATGTACCTAGATTTCCAATTAAAAGTTGAATTGTAAATCGAAGAATAGTATAGAATAATAAATATTAGTTATATATTTATGAAACAACAAATCTTTTTTAGACATAGACCCAGCGTTGGCTGTAGAACTGAAGGCTTTGACTCTCCAGAAGCCGATGAACGATGTCATCGATCAAGGAGACTCACCTGTTCAGCAACTATACTGCGACACCACTGTGTTTATAACCGGAGGTTGCGGTTTTATTGGAAAACAACTTATTGAGAAGCTCTTCAGGTTAGCGTTAATCTATTTAATTAGTTATTTATTTATATATATATATACCAAAAGACCCCAGTTCAAGTCCAGATATCTCCAGTTCGATGTTTTTTCCTTTTTGTTTAAATTATTTCTTTTGATACTCAAGATTTACAAAAAAAAAATACCGAGCTAAGCTCGGTCATCCAGGTTCTTTAAGTTTAAAAGTGTCATATGTAGGTATTAGTCGTGATTGTATTTTTACAGAGCCTGCAGAATTAAGAAAATGTTCCTATTGGTCAGATCAAAGAAAAATAAGTCTATCCAAGAGAGAATTGAAGCCACGTTGTCTAGCCCTGTAAGTTTATAAATTTTGATCGTTAGATAAACGTTTAATCAGGGCACATTCAAAACGAAACACACTTTTTTATGTATTTTTAACCCCCGATGCAAAGGGATTTAGTGGGTGGACATAGGAATGAATAATCGAATATTTTGAAATATAGACAAGTGGGGTGTCAAATAAAAGGCATGACATTACAAAACTACAAGTTATACGAAAATTTGTTCAGCCGTTTAAAAGTTATGAACTCATTTCTCGGGTTATCAGTTTTTTTTTAATTTAGGGTGTTCAACAGTGAATCGGTGGTACACAGATGATCACACAGATACCTGCTCCGTTTATTAATGTAAGAGTAAAATAAGTATGCAATCGTGTCTCGTTTGCGTACCCCCTCTCACTCCCGCTATCGCTGCGCGGACGCGCTCACCGATAGAAGCGAGAGCACGACATTTTTGTTTTAGGGAGTAAAAACCACCGTCAAAGTAATTTGAATTTTGTTTATATATCTTATAATAAAACTGTGTTCCTATACGTTTTGTTCTAATTGTTTGTATAGATGTATGTAGTAAGATTGAGTGTTAAGAAATTTACGCAATTATTTGTGGTTGTTGAGAAATTTAATTTCAAACTATGTAGTGGAGATATGGTTAACAATGGATTGATTCACTGTGTACACTATGAGTATGTGATTCAGAGTGTACCCTCACTTAGACATCTTTTAACTTGGGAACTAAATGGAAGTTTATCTTTAAGTACAGAAATGCCAAGGAAAATAGTAGAAGAAAGAAAAGTAGGTGCTCATACACATGAGCAAATGCGTGACGTATACATACATACAGGCCATAATAGAAGGAAAAAGTATTAGACAAGCTGCTGCTCACCATAATATTCCTTTTATAACACTTCAAAGGTATCAAACTCCAAAGGTGTAAAAACTCCATACACCTTCCTTGAATACATGACCAATCTGGTCTAGGTCGGTTAGTCTTGGTCTCTCCCTGCACCTACATCCTTTCATATGCGCATTGTATATCTTCTTAACCAATTGCTGATCCGACTTTCTTTCCACATATCTGAACCATTGGAGCGTTCCCTTTCGCATATTTACACCAATACTCTCTGACTTACTCGTTCTCTTACGTCTTCGTTACGTATGCGGTCAGTCACCTCCACAGATTTTCCGCTGCTTTGTGTATTGCAACACGTGCCTTCTGGCTAAGGTGGTGGCTGCCGAGAAGTTGTCCCAAAGCTAAGTTCACTCTATTTCCCGCATTCACTCGTCTTTCTATATCAGTGGTGTACCTTCCATCCCGACTGAATCCACATCCAAGATATACAAATTCATCCACATGTTCTAGCACACCATTACCTATTGATACTCTGACATTTGTTCTGGCTTCTCTTTCAAAAACTATAACTTTGGTTCTGCTCTTATTCACACGTAGGCGCCTTTTCTCACAATCTTCTGTCATTACATCAATAAGGGTTTGCAAGTCAGTCGCAGACTGCGCTAATTAGAGCTGCATCATCTGCATATAGCAGTGAGTTAACCACTAAGTCGCCTATGTGAACTGCCACATTCATTTCATTCATCCTTCGGAGACATTTATCATCCATATGTAAGATAAACAGTCTGGCTGATAGAACGCACTACTATACGCGCCACGCCTATACAACGCCGATATTGACATCAAACCAGGGTGACATTCCATCATCTAGTCGCACATAAGCTCTGCAGTCCATGTAGTTGGACTGCACACAGTTAATACCATAATCTGACAAAATGCCCCAAAGATCCTTTCGTCCAACTATGTCAAATGCTTTCTCCAAATCCACAACACTTAGTATTTCATAGTTAATATGTTATTCTATCATTGAGTGAAGACTGAAAAGGTAAAAATTTCCTTTAAATTTCTGAGAAAATAATGTTTTTGTAGTGGTTGCTTATTAAATTGCTAAAAAATAAACATCCAGTTGATTATATGCATTGATTTTTATTATTTACCTATTCAAATTTTCTTTGATCCATTGTTAACCAGTAGGTAATCCACTGAGTACCAGGAGGAGTACACAGTGAATCAAACCCACTATAATGAACATATATGTGCATCTTTATTATTGTACATTGGTTGTCAAATTGGCCAATTACATCGTAAAGTTTAATAATCATTTGATCCTCTGACAATTTTTCGTGCAATTCTGACTATTAGTTTTTATATTATAAAGCTTTAAAAAAAAGTGATCCACTGTTGACCAAGTTACCCTATACTATATTCATTTACTTCAGTAAGATATCGACGACTGTAAAAAAACGGCATTTTTAGCGGTCAGCTGTATACCAGCACTCGCGCCATCTATTGGACAGGGAACAGACACCATACAGCAAATATCGATCGCATATGGCTGAGGATATTTTGCATAGAGTACGCCTGGAATTTACTTATGTAAATTGCATTAGCAACGAAACATTGATAAAATAAATATTAAAGACAAGTGCTTGGCTATTGCAAATAAAGTTCTTAGTCAATAGGGTATGCCAGCACTCACTTGAGCTGCAACTGCTTCATTTGGCGTGGATTTGGGCCGTGAACAGTTACAATACCACTTATCTCCAGTCATAATATATGTCCACTCAAACATTCCCCAAATAATTAAAGCGTAAAAGTACATCTTTGATCGCATAATGCTAATAATTAATGACGGAATTGGGAGGACCTTTTTCTGGGATGCGCCAGGGATTGGGAAATAATTTCTTATCAGATTGATTGTGGTAAAGGTTTGATCAAATAATGGCATAGCCTTAGCTCTCGCTTTGTTTGGAATAGCTGTGACATTGTAACCAGGTAGAAGGAAGCTCGTACAGCTCCGAAGTTACCATTGAACATACAAACCATCGAGACTCCCAGTAATATTTCCAATGCATCCTGTTTGGGAAAAATATTACAAAAATGTAAACTCATTATTTGGGATGAATGCACGATGGCACATAAGAAATTGCTTGAAACTCTGGATTGATCGCTGCGAGATTTCTGTAGAAACGTTCAACCATTCGGAAATGTATTGATATTGTTCGCAGGAGATCTTAGGCTAACATTGTCTGTAATTTCTTGAACACCAGCAGACGAAATAAGGGCTTGCCTTGCAACATTATAGCAACTCGTACATACATTACAGTTGACTACTAATATTTGTGTCCAGCTACAGAACGATCAATCGGACGAGGTATTCTCACGATAGTTACCGGATATCGGGAATGGGCAGCTGCCAATCGATAAGATAACGAGGCAAATATAAAAACCTGTAAATTTTTGTATAGTAACATCAAATAATAAAAAAATATATATCTGGACTTATTCATACTCAAATTTGTCTGCCTAAAATAACTTTTTCCTATAATCTAAGAACACAAATAAAATTATGCAATATTTACCTAGAACTGAATACGGCAAAAGAATTATTTTACATTCCGGGTCAAATATATACAATAATTTACCAAAAGAAATAAAAGATACTCTGTCTCTTTTTAAGTCCAGATTGAGTAAATATATAAGTGAATACGTTTATGAAGTCAAATATATAATATATTCAAACATATTCCTTTTACTTCGTTGGTCTTATTTGGGGTCATTTATATATATAATTGTATTTTAAACAAATTCGTACGATAGTTAACTAATTTCTGTAATGATCGAACTACCTACAAAACAGTTTTATATAAAAAATGTATTGCTCAAAGCTAAAGTGAACTGATTGTAGATTATTGTTGAGTAATAAAGTTCTCTAAACTGAAAAGAAGAACTTATCGAAAAAGTATATCCTAATATTCAAAAATCCCGATTGGCTCAGTGAATGAGTTATATTTTTCGAAAAATAAAGATGCTATCAAGTTAATGATGATATTTAATCCAGTATTCAAAATGAGGAAATTATATACCTATAAGTCGATGGTCACCATTGCGGAGGCAGATGAAATAGTTAATTATCCAACGGAATTTCCGAACTCACTTGATATGCCAGGGATGCCACCACACATATTAAAATTGAAAAAAAGTGCCAATTATCATGTCACGAAATATTAATCAACCAAAACTCTGCATTCATCGAATTCCCATGAATCTGGCGGATACACCATTGCAATTTAAAAGATTGCAATTCCTAATTGGATTGGCGTTCAGAAACACAGTAAAATTAATAAAGCTTAAGGTCCATCCTTAGAATTGAGTGGTTAACATTTAGATGCGGATTGATTCTCACATGGACAACTGTATGCAGCCTGTTCCAGTGTCAGTCCATTAAACTAGATAGCTTTTCTATCTATTACGTACAACTATTTATTACTTCCATGATAAATATGTGATTTTTAAGTTTTTATTAATTTGTAATCGTCGGTAAAATAATCAATGACAGCTCATGACAGCTATCATGGGTATATACCTCAGACTAAGAATTTAATAGACGGAGCCACGGCGTGGCCGCACTTGAAACAGTAATATTTTTTTTAAATGTTGGCAGGTTGACAAATATTTAACCATATTTGGGCAAATTAAACGATAGTTAGAATAAAGTCTGTAACTTGGTCGTAAATAAGAAACTCTCCGTAACAAACATTTTATTATTTAGATATTTTTGTATATATTTTTAGCATTTGACATGATTAGCACTATACATTAAACACAAAGTGAAAAATGTGAAATCGAAAATAACAGCCACGAGCAGGATTTGAACCTGCATCTCCTGGATACCGTCCAGATGCTTTGCCAATTCAGCCATCGTGACAATTGCTTCTGACTGCTAATTTCGATAACACATTCATACTTAACGTCTTTGGGATACCTGCGCCATCCGTCAGCAGTATTTTTTATAGGGTTTGCGTCATTATTAGGTAAAAATCTAATTGTAAAATTAAGTTTACCTGGTCGGTACAGTGTATGACTAAGACTTTGAGCCTTGATGCAAGATAAGTATTGCTTCTCCATAAATTGCCGTTCTGTTCGATATCTCATCTGGTAAATAATAATAACTTATAGTTAATAAATAATAGTACACAAGAATACAAATAAATTATCTTTTCTGTCTTTTCTGGGTCAAATAAGAAAAGAATTATCATCCTTCCAGCGCTGATTTAATTAATTGAATAAGAACTTAGAGCCAAACCAGTTTCTCTGAATTCTAAATTATGACTACAGTGGTAGTCATAACCTAGAATTGAGATTTACTAACAAAGTTGAAGTTACAAAGACTTTAAAAGCTATACTTACATGAACATATTCACTGGCAATGATTTTGCCCCCAACGTTACTATTTTCTTATTATGTATAATGAAACATCAGCAAAATATCGTGGAACATATTTTGAGTATTTCGGGGGTTGCCTCGTTTTCCCGTAGCATCCACCTATGTCGATCTCACATCTGGATTAGAGGAGAACCTAAAATGGTAATTTTTTATCATCATCTCATAAATTACATATAAATTTATTAGTAAAGTGAAAACTGGGCAAATTAAATTCGCAATAAGGCAACACCGAAACAATTCTCAGTAATAGAAATTTTGCTCGAAAACGTGTTTTGCGAGTGTATCTTAGTAGCAATTATTAATATCGAGTAAAAAAGCCCATTTCATATGACTTCATAACATTCAATAATTAAATTATTTCATTTTGGACTACATAATTATGAATGAAAGGTTATACCGGTATTTTTTCGCTCGCTGTAGCTTTTGTAGCATAGTACACTATTTTACAAGCATTATTATCACGACAAAAAACTGGCCACGGCGACAAAGACAAAAATCTATGACGACAGTCATAGATTTTTGTTTTTTGCACCAGTAAATTGTATCTTGTTTTCTCGCTCATACATGTCAAAGAATTTTCTTCGCTCTGTCTTGTAGTCTGAGGTACATACGGTGTTGATCTAGACAGTCGCCATTTTCATTCAGCGTCATGTACTGTGTTTAGGTCACGTATCGATAAAAAAAAGTATCCAAAAAAATATTTTTTTTAAATGTTAGATAAAATAAGTAATCCACTCGTACTCGATATTATTTTTCAAAATGACCCCGTGACTATACCGCTCGCGATCGAAAATTTAGGTAGGTAGGTAAAACAGCGCGCCGCTCGCGCAACTTGCCTACAATCACACCCCTCCAGCATCCCGTCCCGCCCGAACTTCAGTTGACCGCCGCTCGTTTTATTGGAACGTCGTCAAATTACAGTGGCGACTCGCGAGTACACCGCGGCACTTCGTGTGTTAGTGTGTGAAATAAATAGTGCTCAGGCCCCTTGCAACATTCATAATATGGGAACGGTATTCCAACGTATAATTAGTAGAAATAGTTCGCCTATACGTTGCCCATGAAATCACTTACTAACTAATCTAATCATTAACTAAGTAGGTAGGTACTATACCTGCACAAATTATTAATAAAATAAATAAACCCATATCATGTCCTAGCCTACCTAGTGGTACCTAACTAATGTAATTTAAATAAACTAAATCAATGCGGTAAAGCCACTGTTCGTTCATTATAAAAAATGATACAAAAACGTATCAGAATTTACGCTACATTTAGGCTGGCAACCCGACAGAAACTTATTCCTCTATCAATATTTAGCTTTTCGACAAAACACGTGGACGTAGACATCATGTAGTCAGTTCTCGGAATATAATATATTATTTATTTCAAATTCAAATTATTTATTGCTTTCCATAATGTGATATTATATACAGGTAGTATGGCATGAGATTGTAGATACAATTATGGACCCTGTCGGGCACAGCAACATAGTTCCGCAGGAGAGAGGATGAGCTCATATTTTAATTTGTACTTAATTTTTTTATAATTTAGTATTAATAAACAAATTTAATTATTTTTTGCGATTGATATCATGATTTATGAAATTTAAATTGTTTATGTTAAAAATATCAATTTATCAACTTATCAACCCGTCAACTTGTAAGCTCATCAACCCTTCAACTCGTCAACCTATCAAATTGTTAAATTGTCAAATTACTAAATTGACAAATTTTTAAACTATTAAATTTGACAAATTTTTAAACTTTTAAATTGTCTAAATGACAAATTGTCAAATTGCTAAATTGTAAAATTCTTGAAATATTTAAACTATTGATTTTTTTATTTATTAAATGATTATATTATTAAATTATTATGTTATTAAATTATTATATTATAAAATTATTATTCTATTAAATTTTTGTATTATTAAATTATTATGTTAATAAGTTGTTATATTATTAAGTTATTAGATAAATTATTATATTATTATTATATATTGCACTACCTATTTTATATTTTATCCAATTAATGTTTGTATAAATAGTAATTTTCTATAAATATTATACTTAGTATTATAATGTTATTGTCAGTACTTTATTTATCGTTCAAGTAATCTTTTATGCTGTAGTAAGTTTTACTTAGTAGAAATAATTTTAACTTGTTAGTGAAAGTGTTTAATCCAATGTCATTCTTAATAAACTCCGGTAACCTATTGTATATTTTTATAGACATGGCAAAGGGACCAGATGAGTGCATCGTTAGCCGGGAAGTTGGTAGATTTAATCTTTGTTTATGTCTAAGTACAATTTTAGTTTGTATATCTTCTCTTTTAGTATAGAACTCAGGGTTTTTACGGACAAATTTACATATATTCAATATATAGATGCAGGGCAACGTTAGGATTTTGAGTTCTTTAAAATGTGGTTTGCAACTGTCGGTTTCTTCAATGTTTACTAAAATTCGTATTAATTTTTTCTGTAGGGTGAAAAGTGTAGATGCGTCTGTACTATTACCCCATAGGATTACCCCATATGTGAGCCACGAGTAGGCGTATGCATAGTAAGTGACTAGAGCAGTGTTGAGATTTGTAGTTTTTTTATTTCACGTAGGGCATAGGCAAATTTCGAAATTTTTGCCCTCATTTTTAATAAATGTAATTTCCAACTAATATGAGAGTCTATATCAATACCCAATAGTGTGAACCTATTTACAACTTCTAATTTAGTGTTGTTGAAGGCAAAGTGTATGCTTATCGGTTTTTTTTTGGAAGGGGTGGAATGTTATTAATTTTGTTTTATGGAAATCAATCTCTAAATTATGTGCAGTCATCCAATTTGTTACAGAATTAAGTATGGAATTTAATTTATCATTTAAGTTGTTGTTGTTTACACATGGAGTTAATATAGATATATCGTCGGCGAACAAAACACATGGTTCCGTAATATTATTAGGAAGATCATTAATATACAGAAGGAAAAGGAGACATCCTAATCAGGATGTCACGGAGGTTTGGAGGATGTCACGGAGGTCGAGCAAACAAAAGCTTGTCGCGGTTGTTTTGTTTACTATAAAAGAATAACAGATCTAAATTAGGCAGTTTATTGTGTAAATTGTGTAACGTATCTTTAGGCCAGACAGCAATCGTTATCCAGTGTTTCTAGTGCAGTGCAATGGAAAAATTTAAAGTCCACTTTACTACCGCGAAATAATATAGAGTTACCTTGTTTTTTAAATGACCCGAATGCTATAAATAAGCATTTCTTAGATATGTCTCAATTGTCTAATGTTAGCATTTCCACGCTTACTTATTTTGAGTTTAATCGTTACTCTGAAACTGTTTTCCATTTGAAGGAGGTTAGCTTGGACTTCATAAATAAAATATTTAACAGTCTTAAATCTAACTCTGAAGGTTGTGATCTCATTAGTTTGGACATGATTATAATGACTTTTCCCTATACCGTAGATATTATTAGAGACTTAATAAATATGTCAATAACTACTTCTACATTCCCTGATGTCTGGAAAATGGCAATAGTTCACCCGTTGCCTAAACAAACTAATCCTACAGAAGTTAAAGATTTAAGGCCTATTAGCATTCTGCCTTGTCTGTCGAAGGTTATGGAGAAGGTGGTCTGCAGACAGTTAGTGGATTACATTGAATCTAATAATATTCTACCTGGGACACAATCTGGTTACAGAAAGGGACGCAGTACGGTTACGGCTATGCTAGATGTTACCGACAATATACTTTGCTCCCAAGATGAAGGGCTTTGTACACTACTAGTATTGCTTGATTTCTCTAGAGCTTTCGATTCTATAAATACAAATTTATTGATATCTAAATTGAGCTTCTACGGTTTTGACTCTAAAACAGTTGGCTGGTTTAATAGTTATTTAAGTAATCGTTTTCAGTCTGTAAAACTTAAATGTAATGATGGTACCTCTTTATCTTCCTCTAAAATGGCAGTGACTGGTGGGGTTCCCCAGGGCTCGATATTAGGGCCAATCCTTTTCATTTTATATACTGCTGACATAAGTACGCACATTAAACACTGTAAATTTCACATTTATGCAGATGACATACAAATATACATTTCTTTCAAACCATCTGAAATGAACAGTGCAATAACTAAATTGAATGAGGATCTGTCAAACATTGCGTTATGGTCTACCAGTAACAGTCTACTGCTTAATCCAAACAAAACCAAATATTTACTTTTTGGGAGGGACCACCAACTTTCTAGATTGTGTCCATCTGTTTGTGTTACTCTTTTAGGAAAACCCATAGAGCAAGTTAATGATGCACAAAATCTAGGTTTAAGCATGGATAGGAACTTGCGCTTTGATAAGCATGTGACGGATTCTGTGAGAAATTGCTTTTATAAGCTTAAAGTACTGTACCGTATTAGGCCTTTTCTACAGGAAAGCCTGCGTATTAAATTAGTTGAGTCCCTGATCTTATCCAGGCTAAATTACATGGACACAGTCATTGGGCCACGCTTATTAGTCAGAACACAAAAAATTATCCAACGAGTGCAAAATGCTTGTGCTCGTTTCTGCTTTGACATTCCGTTGAGGGCTCATGTAACCCCATATTTGAATAGTCACACTATGCTAAAGATGAAGCATAGGCGTAAACTTCACCTGGCTTGTCTTTTATTTGGAGTGCTGAAATATAAATCACCGGGCTACCTTTATGAGAAGTTGTCTTGGTTGTCATCAAATAGATCCTATGGGCCTCGACATTGTGCTGGACCGCTTTCCATGCAATGCCATCGTTCAGCTACTTTTAGAGGTAGCTTCCGGTATGCAGCTACTAAATGTTGGAACAACATTCCTCCGCCAATAAGAAGCCTACAAAATATACACTCTTTTAGAAAAAAGTTGAAAATATTTATATTTGATCACCAAAAACGTGAAGAGCTTCTAATACAGGATACTAGCGCTATTTGAGATTTAAGTGTATATATATATAATGGAAGACAATTTATACTTAGATGTTATTTATATATTCCTCACTTACCATATATTTACATACACTTTTATAATCATATATTTATCTGGATTTCTCAGCAATGCTTAGTAACTATTCTTGTTGTCCTGCATGTTGGAAATAGCTGGTTGTTATTATTTTTGATTGATATTAGTCTTTCCTAATTTGAAAACCATTTGTGATACTTTTATACCTACTTTTATGATAAAGTTTTCTTACATAATACATTTCTATATAAAACTCACGTAGTTTGTATTGTTTAATTTTTAGGTTATATGTGCTGAATGCTGACGTGTCAATCTGTAATACACTAATTAGTCTGTGATCTGTAATGGTTTGACTTTAAAAACCTAGTTTTATATGTCTATGTCTGTATTGTCTGTGTCTAAATTGTTTGTCTATTGTACTTGCTCTGAGACCAAGTTTTTTTTTTTTGTAATAAGTTTAATAATTTACACATGCATTTTATAATTGTATCTGTGTTATGTTATTGTTTTATTTTAAGTCTTTATTTTCTTATTTTTTCTTTTATCTAATTGTTTGTCATCCGTGACGTCACAACGGCGGCCTGACGGAAGATCAGCGCAGGTTTTCAGAGCCTGCACACGCTGAGTCAGGGTCGTTTTGTAACGAGCATTTTCGTCATGTTTTGTTTTTTATTTTTTATTTTATTTTCAACCATAACCTGCTGTATTGTTTCGTTGCAATAAACTTATCTTTCTTTCTTTCTTTATCTTTCTTTCTTTCTTTCTAATACACTTCCCTGTGGGATAGGGATTTGAATTATTACAAAATTCTATTTCGACTAGTTGTTCTCTATCATGTAAGTAAGATGTAAACCATTCGTGGCATTTCCCGCGGATCCCTACACTATAAAGTTTATTTAATAAAATATCAAATCTGACTCTATCATAGGCTTTTGTCATGTCAAGCATTATACCTACTGCATATTTTTTAAATTAATAATGTTAAGGGCCTCTTGGATATATTTATAAACCGCCAAAATTGTCGATCGGTTCTTGCGGAATCCATATTGGCAGTCGTTAAATATTTGAAATTTTTCACAAAAAGCATATACACGATCATGCATAGCTTTTTCAAATATTTTAGAGGCTGTTGGCAAAAGAGCGATAGGGCGATAATTATTTGGGTCGTTTTTTTATCTTTTTTATGTAACGGTTTTATTAATGATTTTTTTAATTGACTCGGAAAGATGCCTTCTTCAAAAGATTGGTTGATTAGTTTATAAAATGGAAGCGTTAATTCATCTGCGCATTGTCTTAATAGGGTAGGCGGCAGTTCGTCTATTCCGTGGCTGGTTTTATTTTTTAAGTTCCTAATTATTGTATTTACTTCACGGGGGTCTACTGGACTAAGAAAGATGGACTTCCCCGTATTAGACTTAATAGGGGGTAGACTTCTTCTGGATTGGTTCGTGATATCTTCCGGCTTTAGAATTGACCCACCCCTCTCTGCCCACGGGAGTCGTAAGAGCCGACTGAGGGAATACCGTGGGAGTGGGCAGCAGCACTCCCTCGAGTATTAATAACATCCACTGCGATCGCCAACCCGCCTGCCAAGCGTGGCGATTACGGCATTATCCCCCATGACGGGACCGCTCGTTGTGGCGTCCTCTTGGGGAGGCCTATGTCCAGCAGTGGACGTTGAAATGCTGATGGATGGATGGATGGATGATCTTCCCCAATGGAAGCGAAAAAGTCATTGAAAGTATTGGCTACCTCCTTGGGTTGTGACTTTAGGCTATTTTTTATTTGCAGATTAATGTTATATTTTTCCCTCTTTACTTTTTTGTTAGTTTTCTCATTTATAATGGCCCACGTTGTTTTTACTTTATTGTGTGCGGTCATCATTTTTTTTGTGAAGTGATTTTTTGCTGTCGTTACAGCTTTCTTTAATATTTTTTTATATTTTTTATAATGTTCTGTTAACACTGAGTTTTTTGTTTTTGTAACTAGTATTTTTAATAGTCTTTTATTTTTACATGACTTTTAATCCTACGGTTAGCCAATGATTTTTATATTCTGTTTTTAATTTTATTTTAGATTGTGGTATGTGTTGGTTTAGAATATCTGTGAGTAAATCGTGAAAAGCTTTATAATTTTCTTCTATATTTTTATCTGGTAATAATATATCGTTTCATTGTATCGTCTGTAACTTAGTTTTAAATTTATATATAGTTTTGTTATTGTAAAGTCTTTTTTTAGTGTACCAGATAGTTTGGTTTTTTGGTTGGGGTAATCTCAAATGAATTATAGTACTATTGTGATCTGAAAAGCCAAACTCCTCAGTTGTTGTATACATATATATATTATTAAAATTAGTAAATATCAAATCCAGGCATGTCTTAGTCGTTGGTGTAATTCGCGTGGGAGTTTTTATGTGTTGTGTAAACTTATGTTCAAGCATTAATTCTAGAAACTGGTTTGTTTTGGGGTTATTTTCTAAGACGTTTACATTGAAATCGCCTCCAATAATTACATTTAATTTTGAGCATTTATTATTGATATGTTTTAAGATCTTTTTTAACTGTTTGTAAAATGTTTCTTCCTCTCTTCTGTTCCAATACATAGTTATTATTAATAAATTTTCTTTAGGTAATTCTGTGGCGCATAGTTCTATAATATGTTCCAAAGACATATCTGTAATATCATTTCTCTCTAAGTATTCCATATGTTCTTGAAGTAGGATGCCGACCCCTCCGCCAGTTCGTGTGCTGCGACAATATGAAGAAATTAACTTATATCCATTAAATTTAATAAAGTCCAATTTATCTTGTGTTAGCCAGGCTTCCGACATACAAATTGCTTTATAAGTTGAATTTTGAGCAAGAAAAGCTTCTAGAATGTCCTGTTTATTGTTAAGACTTTGGAAATTTTGGAAAAATACTTTAAATGGTAGGTCTCTGTTTACGAAATGTATTGGTCTCACTTGTTTGTGTTATACCTTTATTGCATAGTTAGTGTGGTTGGTCTGTTGGCGTCAAATTAGTTTTTTCCTGGTGAATTATTTCTATATGTTGGTGTTTGTTAATGCTATTTATATATCTAGGTTTTCCGTCTATGTATAGTTGTCTGTTTCTTATAATCGCATGAGAACCCTTTTTTCTGGCGGCAATCATTTCATCTCGCATCTGTGCCCTGTCTTTTTGCGCGTTTTTGTCTAAGAATTCTGATATAGCTAAGCCAGTTCGTTGAAAACAGTTGCCGTTATTGATAATATATTTAGCCATTCTTTTACTTAATAACTCTATTACTAGCGGTCGATTCTTTACACCGCTGTTTCTTCCTATTCTATACATGTCTTCTATGTAACCTAATAAATCTACATGAGCAATTTCCCGAAATAGTTCTACCAATCTATTGTGTAGTTCGCTTTCAGGTTCCATAAAGTAGTCTGCAAAGCCGTAGAGTACTATTTTTTACAATTACTTTTAATGATACCAGGTGGCTGAAACGTCTGTGTTGTTATTTTTTTTATTTCTCTCTTTAGGTTTTCATTATCTAACTGAAGCTTTTCGATCTGAGTTTATATGTATTATTTCTTGTTTTCTTTGATCATTCTGGATGGTAAGAGTTTTTGTTTTTGTGTTCATATCCTGTCTTAATTCAGTGATAGCTTTATTTATTTCAGTTTGTATTGTGTGCTGCAATTCTTCTATGATAGATTTATTATTTTCTTTTAGACGCATTATAATTATTTCGCTCAAACTTTGTAGGGTTACTTCAGCTTCTATTGTGTCTCCTAATCTACTTAGTTCTACGGAGGTCGATGTATCATTATGTAGGTTAGTTATTCTTGTCCTCATAGTCACATTACTTTGCTCTGTGGGTGCAGTTGGATCCACTAATTGCGTGAAGTTTGTGGCTCTATGGGCACGTATTGGAGTATCTATATTTCCTGTCTTTGGTATTTTACAAATGCATGCTTGACACTTCCATGTCTTTTTTTGTTCCAATGTCATGGTTTTAGTGAAATAATCTTTAGTTATATCGGCGCACTCCAGATCATATCTGCACTTACATATCATACAGGTTAAATTTTCCCCTAATGGCAATTTTTGATGACAACCGGCACATAAAGAAATAGATGTTGGCGCCATTTGATTTATATCTTATTCAAGAGTATAATAAAGAAAACAGTTGATCTTGTATTTCAACAAATAATTCACCTAATTTTTAATTAAAACATTAATCAGAACCTTTATACCGTACCGTACCGTTATCTGCATACTATGAAAACATTGTATCGGTCTACTCAACGCCTGGATAATGGTCCGCCTCTAATGTATAGCCGAAGAAAAATCAAAACACTATAGTGAAGTCTCTTGTAGACAGTTGTTAACTTTTTTCTGCGCACCCTCACTTTGTACCTATGAATCGTTTTTATCCTAACAAAGTTTTGGATTTTTCTTCTTTATTTTGCAATGTCCTGCTTATATAACATTAAATCAAATGTCTTTCATATCACTTCACATTAACAAGCACTCTAAACGAAAGAATCGCAACTTTTTCCTACTTTTTAAATAAAATACTTCACTGCACGTACGCGTCTACCAACTATCTCTTAATCCCAACAAATGATTTTTCCATTATTTCATTATTTCTATTTAACTTTGAAATATGTTAGTATTTACCGGTTGAAATTTAATTTAAAAACCACGTACCCTAAAATTCATCCGCGTCACTGACTACTGGTGACTTGCCACATTGCCGCGTCCAATGGCCATGTTAGTCCTTTGTGCTAGATAGGTATATAGAAGGCAGCTTCTGATCCCGTAGAGCGTTAATTAGTCATCTTGCAATTTCTTTAAATAATATAATGTTTTGATCTATATTTTTAGCACTTGACATGCTCAGCTACTTTTAAAGTACAAATTATTAAAGTACAAATTATTTGAGAATAAGGAAAAAGAGATTTTTTGTACTAGCGGGAAACGAACCCGCGTCTTTTCCAATCCGGGGAAGTGCTCTAAGCCACTGAGCTATAGTACAGGTCCTTCGACCATCCCAATCTCCTTATTACATTTGTCTTTATGACCATCGCCATCTATCGGAAGCATTTACATGCATTAAACCGATGACCGATTTGTACTTTAAAAAAGTGGCGGAGCATGTCAAATTCTAAAAAATATAGATCAAAATGTTTAAAAAATCGCGCCATCAAATAGTATGAATTTTAATTGCAAAATTAAACTTACTATATTGAATTAATGCATGTTAATACGTTCCGATAGATGGCGTTGGTCGTTAAGACAAATATGATGAGGAAATTGGGTATGACCGCAAGGGAGTACGATAGCTCAGTGCATTAGAGCACTTCTCAGGAAAAGAAGGGACACGGTTCGATTCCCGCTCGTACTAAAGTTTTCTTTTTCCACATTCACAAATAATAATTTGTACTTTAATAATATGAATTGTCAGTCTCCAAGGTCCAATATAAAAAAATATCAAGTAGAGTTTAGAACACATCGATGTAAAGAAACATTGGATTTTACTGTTTCTTTTTAATATGTTCTTAAGATATAGTCATGGTATGTTAGTATTTATAGTATTAGTTGAGTACCCAGGCTAAATGAATCATTCTTTTATGAGGTTCAAGAAGAAAATTATTCTTCATGAAGAATTAAAACATAATACACTTATTAAGAAACTATGATAATAAAGAAAATATAGCGAGCGCACTGGAGCTTATTATAGGTAGTTTTATAACAAATGCAATGCAAGGTGTGATTTTATATAAACCAATGTGGACATATCAACCAAGCCAATAAATTTTCTTAATTTAAATATGGCCCATCGTCTACCGTAGTAAATGGATTAATGATCATTTATTTCATGAGAATCTATTTCATATTAGTAAGTAAAATGATTGTGTTCAGGTATATGATACTCTTCGCAAAAAGCAGCCGAATTTCGCTGACCGCATAGTACCGATTGAAGGTAACATCAGCGACCTGACACTTGGTCTCAGTGATGCTGACTGGAAGCTTCTCACGAAGGAGGTAAAATTATTCTTCTAATTAAAGATCATTAACTGCATATTAGTATAAGATCAAATGAATGTATGTTACTAGTTAGCTAACCGATACCCAGAAAATTATCAAACAAGTTATTTGAATTAGTATTTTTGTGTTTTTTACTTACTTACTTATCATCACGCTATATTCCTTGTGGGTAGACAGAGAGAACAGAGTGCCAAGAGGCTCTATTCTTACATACATCTCTCCCTTCCTAACAACGCTTCTCAACATTCGTAATTCTATTCATACACGCTCACCGGTATCGGAGACTTCTGACTCCATCCATCCATCCATCCATCAGCCTTTCATCGTCCACTACTGGACATAGGCCTCCCCAAGAAAACGCCACAGCGAACGGTCCTGTGCCGCCTGCATCCAACGACTGCCTGCGACTTTGACCAGGTCATTGGTCCACCTGGTGAGAGGCCGTCCTACACTGCGCCGTCCGTTACGCAGTCGCCACTCGAGAACCATTCTTCCCTAACGGTTGTCAGTTCGTCGGGTGATGTGGCCTGCCCATTGCCACTTCAGCATGCTAACCCGGCGAGCTATGTCGGTCACTCCCATTCTACGGATTTCCGTATTACGGATCTTATCACGTAGAGAGATCCCAAGCATAGCCCGCTCCATAGCACGCTGAGCTACTTTAAGCCTTGATATAAGGCCAACATTCAGGGACCACGCCTCTGTGCCGTAAGTCATCACTGGTAACACACACTGGTCGTAGACCTTCGTCTTCAGACACTGTGGAATATTGGACAAGAAGATCTCCCTCAGCTTCCCGAACGCTGCCCAGCCAAGCTGGATTCGTCGATCGACCTCTTTCTTGAAGCTATGTCTACCTAACTGGACAGTTTGTCCCAGATATACATAATGGTCGACAACTTCGAGAAACGCACTCCCGATCAGGACCGGTGCTGAAATTACATGGACATTAGACATGACTTTCGTCTTGTCCATGTTCATTCTTAGACTCACTAGTCGGGAGACACGGCTGAGGTCGTTGAGCATGGTACCAAGGTCGCCCAGCGATTCTGCCATGACCACGATATCATCTGCAAATCGAAGGTGAGTGATGTATTCGCCATTTATGTTGATGCCTAATCCGGTCCAGTCCAAGAGCTTGAAAACATCTTCCAATGCAGTGGTGAAGAGTTTCGGGGACATGACGTCTCCCTGTCTAACACCTTTCTGTAGTTGGATCGGTTTTGTGCTCTTGTCCTGAACTTGGACAGACATAGCGGCGTTTCTATACAAACACTTCAACGCTTCGATGTATCGATAGTCAATTTGGCACCGCTGAAGGGACTGCAGCACCGCCCAAGTTTCGATCGAATCGAAGGCTTTCTCGTAGTCCACAAACGCTAGATGTGTCTAGCCAATTATACTCCTCGGTCTTCTGTATAACTGTATTATTTATGTATGTGGTCTACGGTACTATAGCCTTTTCGGAAATCGGCTTGTTCGGGAGGCTGGAAGTCGTCGAGCCTGCGCGTGTGTCGCTTTGTAATGACCCTTGAGAACAACTTATAGACATGGCTCAAGAGCGAAATGGTTCTGTAATTCTTTAAGAGGGTTCTGTCACCTTTCTTCAAGAACAGCACCACCACGCTCTTGGTCCAAAACTGGAATGTCGGCCCCCGAGAACGACGGAATTAAATAGCCTCTGGAGGGCTTTGTCGTCTCCCGGTGCCTTTCCGTCCTGTAGTTGTTTGAGAGCCATTCTGATCTCGTACAGGCTGACGTCCGGGATATCTTTGGTATAGTGCCGAGTTAGCTTGGATCTGGGCTCATGGACCAAGCTGACAACAGGGTTCTGGGATCTTTATAACTGTCCATAGAACTCGTGGACCTCTCTTAATATCTCATATTTGGAAGAAACAACAGTGCCATCATTGATCTTCAGCTTGGTCAGCTGGCTTTCCCCAACAGACAGATCTCTTACGAATACTTTGGAACCTTGGTTCCACTCTATCCCCTCTTTAATACGCGAGGTATTAAATTGGCGAATGTCTCGTCGCATAGACTTGGAGATCTGCCTATTTAGTCGCCTCTGATTGGACCAATCAGCCGAAGACTGTACCGTCATTTCTGTCCATCTCGCGTCTAGCTTAAGAATTTGGTCCGAAAGCTTTTGAGTCCTATTGACGCGACTGCTCTTAAAAAAGGTCGACCCGACCGCTCGGACAGTCTCCACGAACCTGTTGTTCATATTGTTCACTGAATCCCACTAGTCTAGGCATTGAAAGCGATTTTGTAGTTCGAGCTGAAAGTTTTCGGGGTTCTGGTATTGAGCAGGTGTTGGTCGGAGCGTAGACTTCATCAAGTGTGACCTCTCGATTTTCATATTTAGATTCGATATGCCTCTAACTAAGCGGTGATCACTCCCAGTTTTAATCCTGCTGATCACTGAGACATCATTGAATATGTGTCGTTTGTTCGTTAAGATGAAGTCGATCTCATTTTTCACTGAACGATCAGGGCTAATCCAGGTCCATTTTCGCGGGGGCTGTTTTCTGAAGAAGGAATTCATCATAAAGAGGCCTTCCTTCTCCAGAAAATCAGACAGCTTCTGGCCCCTGTAGTTCCTCTGCCCAAATCCATATTGCCCCACCTTCAGCTCATCGTCTCTCCTTATGCCTAGTTTTGTTGAAATCTCCCATAACCACCGTGAAGTGATTTTTAGACGAGTGAATGGCTTTCGAGATATCCTCGTAAAGGGCCTCCACATCGTCGTCGGAATGTGTCGTGGTCGGTGCGTTAACCTGTATGACCTTCAGCGAATACCTTTTGGTTATTCTAGGTATAAGGTACGCTACCCTACTCGACACACTCTCAATCTTCTCCACGTTACCTATGAGAGACTTGCGAATGATAAACCCGACACCACCTTGGGACTGTTGGTTGCCCTCCCGGTGGAAGAGCAAGTTTCCGGACTGGAGGATTATCATGCCCTCACCCTGTCTTCGCACTTCTGATAATCCTACGACGTCCCATCAGATCTTGATCAGTTCCTCTTCCAGCACGGTGATCCTCTCATCAGCCCTTAGTGTCCTGACGTTGTGCGTTACCAGGACTAGAAGTCATTTCTTGTAGCCGGATCGCGACCGGAGATTCTTAGCACACCCTGCTCCGCCGTTACCGGGCCCGCTACCGTTAGGCCTCGGAATAGCGGAGCTGCTGTGACTGGGGGCCGATGTGTGTGTGTTCACTCATATTGGGGTATTACCATAATCGCCACGCTTGGCAGGCGGTTTGGCGATCGCAGTGGATGTTTTTAGTATATAGGGGAACGCTGCTGCCCGGTCCCCCGGTAATCCTTTAGTCGGCTTTTGCGACTCCCATAGGAAGAGACGTGGTGGAGCTATTCTTGGTGCCGACCCCACACGGGATCTTCACTTTCACTTCTGACCTTCCTACAATTGCAAACACTCCAAGCCTTAGTTCCGAATATCGCCACTTTAATACTGGTTGGATTAAATTGGTGCAACACAATATGCCCAATTGCCAGAGGACTGAACTGTCATTTTTATTCTTCTTTTAATGAGTATGAGAGTATGGTCTGAGAGTTTATAAATTCTAGTGATACGATGGGCCTTGAAGTAGGTCAACCCAACCTCGAGGACAGTTTTCATGAACCTGTTGTTACCGAACACTGATTAGCACTCATCTAGACATTGGAAGCCAAGCGTTTTGTAGTTCAAGCTGGAAGCTCTCGGGGTTCTAATATTGCGCAAGTATTGGTCGGAACGTAGACTTAATGAAGCGTGACCCCTTGACTTTTGTGCTTATATACAAGATGTCCCTGACTAGTCGGTGATAAGTCCCAGTTCTAATCTTGCTGATCATTGAGATATTAGAGATTATGTGTCGTTTGTCCGACAAAATGAAGTCAACTCATTCACTAAGCAATCAGGGTTAATTCAGGTCCATTTCCGCTGAGGCTACTTCCTGAAGAAGGAATTCATTATTTAGAGGCCTTCCTTCTCCGGAAAATCAGCCACAAAAATTCATATTGGCCCAGTTTCAGTTAATTGTCTGTAATTTTGCCTAGTTTCGTATTACAGTCGCCCTTACCAGCTTGAAGTAGGTTTTAGACGAGTGGATGGCCTTTAAGACGGTCTCATATAGGGCCTCCTCATCGTCATTGGATCGTGTCGTCTTGAGGTAGTTGCGTAGACCTGTATGACCTACAGTGAATACTGTTTGGTTATTCTGAGTATAAGGTATTTAAGCCTCTCCACGTAGCCTACGAGAAAACTGCGTACGATAAACCCGATACCCCTTGGGACTGGTGTTCGCTCTCTCGGTAGAAGAGTAACTTCCCGGACTAACTTGAGAGAATGCTATTGCCTCTCTCCCGGCATTCCCTTAGTTGGTAAGAGTCAACTAGCTTGGGTACAGAGGGGTGGTACAATTTAAAGCTGGCCCTACGTGGAAGAATTGTTATTTATCTTAATTAGCAATAATTTGTTTTAAATGTTTTATATCTAACAGGTAAATATAATATTCCACGCCGCTGCAACAACACGATTTGATGAACCTATCCGCCATGCGGTTCTAACTAACGTTAGAGGTACAAGGGAAGTACTCCATCTGGCCAGAGAATGTAAAAAGCTCATGTGAGTACAATTATTAGCTTTAAATTAGTGATTATATTGACGAGTTTTTTATCTACCTCCCATAATATACATACTCGACTCCGGCGCTAGGCGTAACAAAAATTAACCAGACTATTAAGCGAGACGAATGATACACCTATTTTTTAGTGCTGCAGTTTTATCTTCTGTTATTTATATTAATCATATTAAGTTTATATGAATAACAATTGTTGTTCAGCGTGCCGTAGTAATATAGCACCGGGAAACAAGGACTATATTCGCTGTACAGTACAGGACTGCAATAAAATTTACCATATTCTTTGCTCTAGAGAAATCGAAGCAGCTCATCTTTTATTGGATGCGTGGATCTGCCCAGAACGTCGATGTATCGCTAAAAAAGGCGGGGATAATAGTGTTACCCCGGTGGGTGTAACTAAAAGGCACCGAGATCCAAATGTAACTATTCAACCTAAACCTAAGTGTACCCACGGTAATGAGGTACCAAGAGTGGATAACACTAAACTTACGTTCTGACCCTCGAAATCCGTGATCTGCGTGGCGTTGGCTGTGATGAGAGAACATTTAACGACATCGAACTCTATCATATCTTCTTATGAGTCTCAGCTGAAATGTTCGCTTCTCTCATTGCGGATTACAACAAAAATCTAAGCCAGTCGGTGTCTCTCATTGCGACTTACGAGGGAAGGATTAAGAATTATACGAACAAAATGGAAATCCTTTCGAGAATTTTAAGAAATGCAAATGCAGCAGTCTCCCTGTGAATTTTTGATACTGAGGATACTCATCTTCACCCCTCAGTGGCTTCTCAGAAAACACGAGCCACCGGTGCTGTCATCCGATCCCACCAGCGTATTGAACTCAACTCGAAAGGTAATGATAAACGTGCACACTCACCAAACAGCAAGGATACCGGCGGAGCTATGCCAGGTGCGTCGGTTCCTTTATAACCCAGCTAACCTTTACTGGTACATACTACTGGATCCTATACCGATAGTTCTCCGAAATCCCAACCTGCTAATGCTGCGAAGCCGCTGCCCGAGAGAGTGAGTGTCTTTCCGAGATCACAACTAACAGATGAGGAATGAACAGAGGTGCGTAGCAAGAATTTACGAAAATCCTTCTCCTCGTGGTGTACCGGGACTGTCTGTAACGTCACTTAAAGCGGCTGAATTCCGTAAACATTTTCATCTATGGAATAAGCTATCCGAAGTGGAGGAAGTCAAAAGATATGTAGGTGAATTGTGTCCTAAAAGAGTTGTAATCGTTGAACAACTAAAGACATCTAATAACTTTAAGACCAAATTAGGTATTTGGGACACCAGCTTGCTACTTTCCGATCATCCACTTGTCGCCGCTACAGAAACCTTTCTAGATAGTTCTATGGAGGACGCTGAGGTGGCTCCGAATGGTTGGACGCTATTGCAATGTGACCGGGGTCCCCTTGTGGAGGAGTTCTGCTTGCAGCCAAGCCGTTTGTCGTCACAAAGAACTCGAGTCTAAACTAGGAGAGAACCTGTGGGCTTCCGTTACTTACAGCAGTATTACTTTTATTATATGCGTTATTTACATTAAGCCAAAGGCAAATGATGCAATCTATATTAATGTATTCTCTAATAACGAGTCTTTTGTAGATAATTCAAATAGCTTATTTTTTATTTTAGGCGACCTAAACATGAATACTTAGTGCGTCTATGAATATAAAGAATTATTATTGTTATTTTTTGACATACTGTGATTTAACTGACCATTACAATATTGTGAATAGTCATGGAAGTATTCTTGATGTAGTGTTTTCGCGAAAGTGCGGTGAGTCTCGGTCGCGGTGTGGGAACGTTCACGTGCGCGAGGCAGTGAACGGGTTTGTTCCACTCGACAAGCTGTACCACCCTGCACTCGAGATAACAATTACTCTTCGCACGTATAATAATTGTACCCGACTTGAGCCAAGTAATATCGATGAATTGCGGGACTGGAATTTTAATAAGATGGACGTATCCCTTTTGATTTAATGCTTGCTGAAACCTCGTGGTCGTCTGTGCTCGGGTCTACCGATGTTTCAGAAGCTAATAACGCTTTTTATAATATCATATACAGATTGTTTTATAAGTCGGTTCCTAAGAAGAAGAGATACGCACGTAAATGCTCTAGGTATCCTGTTTGGTTCGATTCAGATATTATATAACGTGTGGCGTACTACAAAATGTCCCTCCGCATATAGGGTGTATTCCAATTTACGTGCATGTTTAAAGTACCGTATCGATACAGCCTATAAAAGGTATATGGCTAATATTGAGTCGAACTTGCGATCTCACCTTCAACAATTTTGGAGCAATGTAGAAAGCCTCAACTACAAGGGTGGTTTTGAACCCTGTGTAACATATAAGGGCAATCCATGCAGTGGAGTAAATGCTGCCGATGCATTCGCTGACTATTTTGCTAGTGTCTTTTTGGATGTATTGCCAGTGCTAGATGCAACTAGATATCCGCAATATGAGGATCAGGGCGGGTACGTTAGTGTTCCATATGTCTCCCCTCGAGATGTGATGCGCGGTATAAATAAACTTAAACCTGGTAGTGCTCCCGGGCCTGATAACTTACCAGGTTTTATTCTTAAAAAAGGTAAAGACAACTTTATTCTTCCACTTTGCCAAATATGTAATCTCTCACTCAAGAATGGCAAGTATCCCACCCAGTGGAAGCAATCCAGGGTGAAGCCTGTGCCTAAGAGTGACAACAGGACGTCAGTAGAAGAATACCGTCCAATAGCTATTCTAAGCGCTCCTGCTAAAGTCTTTGAGTATATTCTCCATGATGATATATACTATTTATTGAGAAAAGTGGATTACATCTCTAGCGCCTTGGATCGTGGGTCGCAGGTAGATGTTGTCTATTTCGATTTACAAAAAGCCTTCGATATAATTGATAACGATATATTATTACGAAAATTATCTGCGATCGGCCTCACTTCTGGCTTGCTTAAATTTTTTGCCGACTATTTGAGAGATTGGCGTCAGTATTTGAGGTATGGAACATATGTTTCTGAATCTTACCACACAAGATCCGGCGTGAGTCAAGGTTCAAAGTGATCGGCCTCCTATTATTTCAAATTATGATTAACGATCTTCCTAAAGTACCGACTACCGCTAAATGTTTATTATATGCTGGCGATCTCAAGCTATTTATTGAAATTAAATCTCTTTCCAATTTCCTACCCTTACAGAATGATATTAATAAAACTAATAACTGGAGTGTTGAAAATAAAATTTTATTCAATATAAATAAATGTAATGCTATGACATTTGACTGTAAAAATAATCCAATTAATTTTAATTACAATTATGATAATGATAATGTATCGATAAATAGAGTTAGTGTAATGAAGGATTTGGGAGTCATTTTTGATCGTACTTTAACTTTTTGCAGCCATTTATCCGATCTAGCCAAAGAAGCTTACCGCCGCCTCAGCTGAGAAATGTCAAAGAATTCAAAGACCCGCAAGGGGTAAAAACTCTTTATTATTCGCTTATTAGAAGCAATCTTGAAACTGGTGCATGTGTTTGGCATCACGTCACCTACAGAAGGTTGCTTGAAAAGGTCCAAAAGGCTTTCTTCAGAGCGCTTTACAAGAAAATCTACGATTACTATCCATTCATGTATCCTATCAAATTCTTCCTCGGCCTATGCGGCTATAACTCACTGGAAGTGAGAAGGATGTATGAGCAGCTCATTACCTGCTGTGAAGTGTTTAGAGGATCGGTTGATTCTATACTTATATATATATATGTATCTTTTTTACTGCGGCGCGGCACGGTTGTGTACGGACGTGTTTACGTTGCCCAGTACGAATATATTATTTCGCGTTCGGCGTGGCTATAGCCACTGCCAGTTTTCGTCACTATGAGTTAGTAAACACTCGCAGTAAATGAGCTTTTGGCATTTATCAACCATGCCATCGATTTTATGGACGAGGTCAGCATCTTGCAGATCTGGGGATCTACCTTCAAGCAGGAGGAGATAAGCAGTGCCAAGCTGTTGCTTTTTCAATCGCCCGGAAAAGTCGACCAGATACCGTCCCGCCGGAGGGATGGAGGCGAGAAGAGTGTGCAAGACATCATCACGATGCTCAAAACCACCGATCCGGATGACGTGCCTGCTTTCGTGGCGAAGGAGCTACATAAGCTACCTCCCGTCACGTTCGACCACGTCGATGTCACCAGGTTGCTGAAGGATATTACATCTTTAAAAGTGAACCTGGCCGAGGTAAAGTCCAAGCTGGAGGTGTCAAATAACACCATAAGGGAACTACGTACCGAAGTAGAGTTATTGCGTAACGCTGTTTCGGTAAGTAGGGCGCCTGACACCTCTTATGTGAACACACGACGCGGGGCGCAAAACGTTTCCATCGGAAGTTTTGAGTCGGCGAGCTCCACTACGTCACCTGCCGCTGATATTGCTTGCGCTGCATCGTGCCCCGCCGCCGTCGCTGCGTCAACACTGGTTGAAGGAGTGACACATGTAAGTACATTGACCCCAAAACGTGCCTACGCTACTATCGTCGCCGCACATAAACCTGCTGTATCTAAACGGCAAGCAGCAAATAGAAAAGGGGACAAGGGCTGTTGTGAATCCACCAAAGTTTTGCAATAGCACAAGATTGACAAGGATGGCTTCGTAAAGGTGGAGAAGAAGAAGAAGAGGACACCTCCTTGTCGGAACCAGTGCGGTACTGCGCTGGCAGGACCCAATATGCTTCTGCGTCCAGCTATACCTACGACGCAGTTGTACGAGTCTCGGCTGCATCACTCCACAAAGGTTGAGGAGATTGTTGAGTATATGCGGGTGAAGACCAGCTGGACTTTGCGGGCTGAGAAGCTCGAATCACGCCAAAACACAAACTTCAAGTCGTTCGTGGTGCGAGTTCTAACAGCACATTGCGACCTTCCTCAAGGAAGAGTTTTGGCCGAAGGGTGTCGTGTATCGAAGATTTCGTGGAAGGTTATGCGACACCACGTAGCGGAACATGACGCCGACACTTCGTGTGCAGTAGTTTTAAGTTTTAATTTATATAGTATATTTATTAGTTTATAATTAGTTAATATTTATGTATATTTTTTTATGGGCCGTAGTTGCCTGAAATAAAGGAGGATTATTATAATAATAATATACACCTTCACAATTTATTGTGCGCGTTATCAATTCCCAATGTTCTTGCAAATAGACGGGGTCGGCTTCCCGATTTATTCTACATCGAGCGCAGTCATACCGTCGCTCGTTCAATGTCGTCGTTAATTCGCGCACGCCGTCACTTTAACGCACTTCTTGCCGCCAACCCTCATATCGATATTATGCTTGATGATTTTATAGTTTTGAAAACCATAATATTGACATATTGTGAAAACTTAATTGACCAATGGGATAGAGGCAACACTGACAACTCGAAAGACGCAGATATTTGACTAAAACCCAAAGACGTTAAGTATGATGTGTTATCGAAATTAGCAGTCAGGAGCAATTGTCAGGATGGCTGAATTGGTAAAGCATCTGGACGGTATCCAGAAGATGCAGGTTCAAATCCTGCTCCTGACTGTTATTTTCGATTTCACATTTTTCACTTTGTGTTTAATGTATAGTGCTAAGCATGTCAAATGCTACAAATATATATAAATATTTATAGGGTTTGCGTCATTATTGGGTAAAAATCTTAATTGTAAAATTAAGTTTACCTGGTCGGTATAATGTATGAAAATACGTCCGACAGATGGCGCAGGCGTCACCCAAAGACGTTAAGTATGATGTGTTATCGAAATTAGCAGTCAGGAGCAATTGTCAGGATGGCTGAATTGGTAAAGCATCTGGACGGTATCCAGAAGATGCAGGTTCAAATCCTGCTCCTGACTGTTATTTTCGATTTCACATTTTTCACTTTGTGTTTAATGTATAGTGCTAAGCATGTCAAATGCTACAAATATATATAAATATTTATAGGGTTTGCGTCATTATTGGGTAAAAATCTTAATTGTAAAATTAAGTTTACCTGGTCGGTATAATGTATGAAAATACGTCCGACAGATGGCGCAGGCGTCACCCAAAGACGTTAAGTATGATGTGTTATCGAAATTAGCAGTCAGGAGCAATTGTCAGGATGGCTGAATTGGTAAAGCATCTGGACGGTATCCAGAAGATGCAGGTTCAAATCCTGCTCCTGACTGTTATTTTCGATTTCACATTTTTCACTTTGTGTTTAATGTATAGTGCTAAGCATGTCAAATGCTACAAATATATATAAATATTTATAGGGTTTGCGTCATTATTGGGTAAAAATCTTAATTGTAAAATTAAGTTTACCTGGTCGGTATAATGTATGAAAATACGTCCGACAGATGGCGCAGGCGTCACCCAAAGACGTTAAGTATGATGTGTTATCGAAATTAGCAGTCAGGAGCAATTGTCAGGATGGCTGAATTGGTAAAGCATCTGGACGGTATCCAGAAGATGCAGGTTCAAATCCTGCTCCTGACTGTTATTTTCGATTTCACATTTTTCACTTTGTGTTTAATAAAACAAATCATTTATAATTTTCGTTTTCATATAATTATGTAATCCTAATTTATTTTTATTTAATTTTATTTTATTCATTGTAATTTCTTAACGTTATACATGTACTAAAACTTTCTGTGTGATGAATGTAAATGGTTCTCCGTTTTTATCTCAATAATAATAAAATAAAAAATGAAATATAAAAATAATAATAATATTAGATGGTAATAAAAGAAGTCAAAAGTGAAAGGTTGCCGTGTCTTCGATTTTACTAGTAGTAGAAGTGCGTTAAAGCCATTTGGGTTCGGCACTAAGACTAGCTGCACCCCGCCTCTTCCTATGGGAGTCGTAAAAGCCGACTAAAGGATTACCGGGGGACCGGGCAGCAGCGTTCCCTGTGTACTAAAAACATCCACTGCGATCGCCAACCCACCTGCCAAGCGTGGCTATTATGGTAATACCCCCCATATGAGTGCACACACACACACACATCGGCCCCCAGTCACGGCAGCTCCGCTATTCCGTGGCCTAACGGTAGCGGGCCCGATAACGGCGGAGCAGAGGGTGCTAAGAATCTCCGGTCGCGATCCGGCTACCAGAAACGACTTCTGGCCCTGGTAACGCACAACGTCAGGACCCTGAGGACTGACGAGAGGATCACCGCGCTGGAAGAGGAACTGAGCAAGATCCGATGGGACGTTGTAGGATTATCAGAATTGCGAAGACAGGATGAGGGCACGATATTCCTCCAATCCGGAAACTTGCTCTTCCACCGGGAGGGCGACCAACAGTCCCATGGTGGTATCGGGTTGTAACGTGGAGAAGATTGAGAGTGTGTCGAGTAGGCTAGCGTACCTTATACTCAGAATAACCAAAAGGTATTCGCTGAAGGTCATACAGGTTTACGCACCGACCTCGACACATTCCGCCGACGAAGTGGAGGCCCTTTACGAGGACATCTCGAAAGCCATTCACGCGTCTAAAAGTCACTTCACGGTGGTTATGGGAGATTTCAACGCAAAACTAAGCATAAGGAGAGACGATTAGCTGAAGGTGGGGCAATATGGATTTGGGCAGAGGAACCACAGGGGCCAGATGCTGTCTGATTTTCTGGAGAAGGAAGGCCTCTTCATGATGAATTCCTTCTTCAGGTAACAGCCCCAGCGAAAATGGACCTGGATTAGCCCTGATGGTTCAGTGAAAAATGAGATTGACTTCATCTTAACGGACAAACGACACATATTCAATGATGTCTCAGTCATAGCAGGATTAAAACTGGGAGTGATCACTGCTTAGTTAGAGGCATATTGAATCTAAATATGAAAGTCCAGAGGTCACGGTTGATGAAGTCTATGCTCCGACCAATACCTGTTCAATACCAGAACCCCGAAAACTTTCAGCTCGAACTACAAAATCGCTTTCAATGCCTAGACGAGTGCGATTCAGTGAACGATATGAACAACAGGACCTTTTTTAAGACCAGCCGCGTCAAAAGGACTCAAAAGCTTTCGGACCAAACTCTTAAGCTCATGGTGAGATGGACAGAAATGATGGTGCATTATTCGGCTGATTGGTCCAATCAGAGGTAACTAAACAGGCAGATCTCCAAGTCTATGCGACGAGACATTCGCCGATTTAATACCTCACGTATTAAAGAGGCGATAGAGCTGAACTAAAGTTCCAAAGTGTTCGCAAGAGATCTGTCTGTTGGGAAAAGCAACCTGACCAAGATGAAGACCAATGATGGCACTGTTGTTTCTTCCAAAGATGAGATATTAAGAGAGGCCCACGAGTTCTACAGATCCCAGAACCCTTTTGTCAGCTTGGTCCATGAGCCCAGATCCAAGCTAACTCGGCGCTATACCGAAGATATCCCGGACGTCAGCCTGTACAAGATCAGAATGGCTCTCAAACAACTAAAGGACGGAAAGGCACCGGGAGACGACGGAATTACTATAGAGCTTCTGAGGGCAGGCGGAAAGTCGGTCCTCAAAGCCCTCCAGAGGCTATTAAATTCCTTCGTTCTCGGGGGCGACGTTCCAGAGTCGTGGACCAAGAGCGTGGTGGTGCTGTTCTTCAAGAAAGGTGACAGAACCCTCTTGAAGAATTACAGACTCATCTCGCTCTTAAGCCATGTCTATAAGTTGTTCTCGAGGGTCATTATAAATCGACTCACGCGCAGACTCGATGACTTCCAGCCTCTCGAACGAGCCGGATCCGAAAAGGTTATAGTACCGTAGACTACATACATACGCTGCGCCAGATTATATAGAAGACCGAGGAGTATAATCGACCTCTGTGTCTAGCATTTGTGGACTATGAGAAAGCCTTCGATTCGATCGAAGCTTGGGCGGTGCTGCAGTCCCTTCAGCTGTGCCAAATTGACTATCGATACATTGAAGTGTTGAAGTGTTTGTATAGAAACGCCACTATTTCTGTCCGAGTTCAAGACAAGAGCACAAAACCGATCCAACTGCAGAAAGGTGTTAGACAGGGAGACGTCATGTCCCCGAATATCTTCACCATTGCATTGGAAGATGTTTTCAAGCTCTCGGACTGGACCGGATTACGCATCAACATAAATGGCGTATATATCACTCACCTTCGATTTGCAGATGATATCGTGGTCATGGCAGAATCGCTGGAGGACCTTGGTACCATCCTCAAAAACCTCAGCCGTGTCTCCCGACTAGTGGGACTGAAAATGAACATGGACAAGACAAAAGTCATGTCTAATGTCCATGCCATTTCGGCACCGGTCCTGGTCTGGAAGATGTTTTCAAGCTCTTGGACTGGACCGGATTAGGCATCAAAATAAATGGCGAATATATCACTCACCTTCGATTTGCAGATGATATCGTGGTCATGGCAGAATCGCTGGAGGACCTTGGTACCATGCTCAATGACCTCAGCCGTGTCTCCCGACTAGTGGGACTGAAAATGAACATGGACAAGACAAAAGTCATGTCTAATGTCCATGCCATTTCAGCACCGGTCCTGGTCGGGATTGCGCTTCTCGAAGTTGTCGACCACTATGTATACCTGGAACAAACTTTCCAGTTAGGTAGACATAACTTCAAGAAAGAGGTCGATCGACGAATCCAGCTTGGCTGGGCAGCGTTCGGGAAGCTGAGGGAGATCTTCTTGTCCAATAATCCACAGTGTCTGAAGACGAAGGTCTACGACCAGTGTGTGTTACCAGTGATGACTTACGGCATAGAGGCGTGGTCTCTGAATGTTGGCCTTATATTAAGGCTTAAAGTCGCTCAGCGTGCTATGGAGCGGGCTATGCTTGGGATATCTCTACGTGATAAGATCCGTAATACGGAAATCTGTAGGAGATTGGGAGTGGCCGACATAGCCCGCCGGGCCAGCATGCTGAAGTGGCAATGTGTAGGCCACATCGCTCGACGAACCGACAACCGTTGGGGAAGAAACGTTCTCGACTGGCGACCGCGTAGCGGGCGGCGCAGTGTAGGACGGCCTCCCACTAGGTGGACCGATGACCTGGCCAAAGTCGCAGGCAGTCATTGGATGAAGGCGGCATGGGACCGTTCGCTGTGGCGTTCATTTGGGAAGGCCTATGTTCAGCAGTGGACGATGAAACGCTGATGGATGGGATGTTAGAAGTGCGTTGCAACCTTATTACAGTCCCCAGTCCTGATCCGGCGAACTACAGCTCTTCCCTTCACGGAAAGATTTGCTTTCTTCGGGCCGTTTCGCGAGCTGTGCCCATACCCCTCATGGATTTAATTGATGATTTCGACATCCTTTGCCCGAGCCACGGCACGGAGCCAGTAGATCTCTACCAGTATTTGGCCCGGAGAGAAAAGGATAGGTTACGCACTATCAGCCTGACTGATATTTCATCTGGGCCTGCACCTAATAAGTATTATCTGTTTGTTTCGTTGATATTTCAAGACGCATGTCTACTAACTTGTTAAATCAGTAACCAGCCGATGATGTCTACATTTTTCTGAGGGAGTTTTCAAATTACACTATTAAGTTTGTGAGAATCACTAGGGCCGCACTGATTAATCTTGATAGTCGCCTTATCCATATGATTTGCAATAGTACACCGCTGTCGTTCGGGGCAACGATAGGTCAATGTGACATGTAAATACCATATTCAAATCAATTTAAAACAGTATACATTATATATATTGAAGTTGTCATTCATATAGTCATGAAATTTATAAATTTTCGACTTATTAATTAAAATTTGCCTTAGTTTTTCTTAAACATAATAGTCATTCATAGGTTTGATATCTTTCGGCAATTTATTACAGAGACCATTTGAAAAACATTTTTTGCATTAGAGTGATCTTGGTTTTACAAATGCGTAAACGGGCCCCGTCACGTTGATGTCTGGTTTCTGATGCTAATTTAAAATAGTTCAAGATTTATTTTAACAAGCATAGCAACTTCATGTATGTACAAACTGGGCAGAGTTAATATTTTATATTGCCTGAATAACGGCTTACAGGTGACAATTATTTGTAGCCCAAATATAATTATATCTAATGTAAGGTACATTTTTTGCCTTAAAAAACTACATCTATATCCGTTGAATTTCCCCAGAAAATCAAACAATACCTTATTATAGAAGCTACAAATCAATGATAAGTTGTCAATAATGTGTCACCACTTGCAATCTATGTCAATTCACGAAGAGCATAAACTAATTTGTTTATTTTTTTTTCATATTTGTTCTGTATGTAGCTTCCAAGTTAGCCTGCTATCTATTGTGAGTCCCAGAAATTTGGTTTCTTTCACTTCAGATACTGTCTCATATATAATCTGAGGTAAAGAAGCAGTTACACTTTGACTGAAATGCACGAGTTTAGTTTTGTCTATATTAGCTTGTAAATTGTTAGCATCTTCTAATTGACAATAGCGGCCAAAGTATTCTGTATATCGATTTCATATATATTTGTGTCATCACATTTGATTAAAACCGTACTATCATCTGCAAAGAGTATTAATGGGTGAGACGTAATAGATAGTTGGAAGATTATAAATAGTAATGTACCTAAAACGCTCCCCTGCAGAACGACATAGAAAGTATTACGCCCGGTAGATTTAACTGTATCTATCATTATTGTTTTCCTATTAATTCTATCTATCTTTGTAAACTGAGTGCGTTTTTTGAGGTAAGTTTCAATTAATTTACCTCTTATTCATATGCTTCAAGTTTATAAAGCAACATGTCATGTTACACACATAATCAAATCCACATAATCAAATGCTTGTGTATTAAATGCTTGCGTATATGGAAGGATAGAAGAGAAGGAAGTGAAATGAGACTTAGCCCGGCCCTGGATTTTGCCTTCTTGTCTTTGCTGTTGCATGCACGCTGCACCACCCGATGTGGTACTATAGAATCGATGAAAGAAGAAGGAGGGGACCCCCAACGTAATTTATAAGTGTCCAGGCTCGTATTTGGTAGCCGAAGATAAGTAAGGTTCGCGAACGTGGCGGACATAGAACGCGCCGCCGGCCGTCACATCACAAGTTCAAGTTCAACTGTCAACTGCACTCACAAAAAACAGCGCGCGCACGCCATTCACAGTATACTAGCGCCATCTGCTAGATTTAGGTTTTAATGCGGCCGGGGGAATGGGAAACAATACCAGGAAAAAGAAGGATTGCAAGCCTTAACATACCCCCCACCAGAAATCGCTTAGAGATTTCAAAGGAAATAATAATAATATTAGGATATTAAAGAACTACACGTCTATTATAATAGAAAATAAAATAAATTATGAATCTGGAATTCTGAACTTACATGAATCTGGTGCTTAAAGAATTTGAGTTGAGTTAATGGTTAAATAAAAATACATAATATATACATATATTAAAAATAAACATATGGTACAAACGATAAACATATATTACATTATTAGTTATCTAGTTAGCTAGAGGTAAAGGACATAGTTTTGCAACCGGTCGTTTAAGTACACCCTTTCCGGTACGTAGTGTAACATCGCGTACTACACCGTCGGAACCAGGATGGAGCGCAGTTACCCTACCCAAACGCTATTCCAACGGTGGGGTATTTTGATCGATAATCATAACGACAACGCCGATCTGCAAATTGGCCTGGCCGTGGAACCATTTTATTCTTTGTTGGAGGGTATGCAGGTAGTCACGTTGCCAAATGCGCCAAAAACTCTGTGTTAATTTTTGGAGCATCCGCCATCTCTCACGTAGAGGAATATTCTCATTTTCAAGGTGAGGCTCGGGTAATGACACTAATAGCCCCCCAGTTAAAAAATGGCCTGGCGTCAGCACGTCAACCTTGTCAGGATCCGAGGAAATCACGCAAAGTGGACGAGAATTTAGAATAGCTTCAATTTTGGTAACCACTGTAGCTAGTTCCTCATAAGTCAGAACTTGAACACCCACTACACGCTTTAAATGATATTTCAATGATTTTACTCCACTTTCAAATATACCACCGAAGTGGCTGCCAGTGGGGGGATTCAGGCTCCAAACTATCCCACACTCCGATAAACTTTCTGTAATTTCTGATTGAGAATGTACCAAGAAATGATTAACCTCACTCAGATATCGCCGAGCTCCCACAAAATTAGTACCACAATCAGACACTATCTGCTTACAGAGTCCTCGACGTGACACGAACCGATCGAGAGCAGCTATGAAAGCGTGAGTCGTTAATTCTGTAACAACCTCTATATGTATAGCCTTGACCGCCAAACAGATCATTACGCAAATATATGTCTTGTAAACACGAGCGTTTCTTCTACGGCTTTCCTTGACATCAAATGGACCCGCAAAGTCTATTCCAATATTCTGAAAACATCTCGATGGTTGAACTCTAGACGGCGGCAAATCTCCCATTAAAGGCTAGCAAGATTTTGGCCTTACCTTAAAGCATGTGATACATTTGGATAAGCGCGAACGAATTAAATTGCGAATACCCAAAATCCAGATTTTTTTTTTGTATAAGAGACTGTAATGTCCGGGGACCACAGTGTAAATATAATCGATGGAAACAGTCAATCAACAATAATGATAGACGCGAACACTTTGGTAGGATTAAAGGGTGAATCCTACTTTGTGGCAAAGAAGCGTTACTTAGTCGCCCTCCCACTCGAAGAAGACCAGATTCATCAATATAAGGGTTAAGTTTCTGCAAAGCACGATAGCAATTCTCATGGCGCTTAATAAAGCCAATATCATCCGCAAAACACAAGGTTTGTTCCACCTCAACTAGCTTTAGAAGGGCGGTTTCCAGTTCTTGAGTAGTCAATCCAGACGTGATGCGTGTCAACTTGGAGATCCTAGAGTTTTTTACAAATCGTAAACACCAAGCTAAAACACGTTGAACACGAGACAGCGAAGAAAACTTCCCCAGTAGCTCGACAGTTATACGAGTCTCTTCCGTATTACCCTGAAGAAGCGATGAATCAACTAAAGTTTACACTTTAGTTCTGGGAGATTAACTAATTGTACAGATTGCCTTTGAACTGGCCAGGTGGTAGAATTCGCAATTAACCATCTGGGACCACTCCACTATATTAGGGATAAAATAAGCTGTGTACAACTCAACCCTCGACTACACAAATCCGCAGAATTATCATGAGTACAAACATATTGCCAGTCTTTAATTGCAATCGCATCTGTAATTTTTACTACTCGATGAGATACAAATGTCTTAAGTTTATAGGGAGGAGTATTAAGCCACGCCAAAACAGTACTGCTATCAGTGAATGTAGTAACCTTTGCTATGCATATTCGCGGATGAAGCAACTGAAACATGTGCTTTAAGACGCGGGCCAGTAACGTGCCGCTAGGAGCTCCAAACAATTAACAGTTAACGTTTTAAACGGTGCTACTCTAGACTTCGCAATCAACAAATGTGATGAAGTAATATTACGATTCGAAGATCGCAAATAAATACAACACCCATAAGCCTTAGTAGATCACAAAATCCAATGAGCTCAAAGCTTGTAGCGGCTGAATCTAAAATTCTACGAGGAATCTGTACTTTATATAAATGTTGTAACTCCGAACTAAATTGGGCCCATTGCAACCGGATTTCTTCTGGCACAGTCTCATCCCAGTTCAGCTGAAGACGCCACAGTTGTTGCATGAGCAACTTTGCCACGAGTACTATCGGTGTCACCCAACCCAGAGGGTCGTAAATGCGAGCTATGTTCGACAAAATAATACGTTTGGTATACCGTGAATCCAATTTGGAAACTGAACAAGTAAATAAGTCATTGGCAGGATCCCATTGGATGCCCAGTATTTTAAGTGTATTTTGATTACTTTCGTCACAAAAAGATTTTGGCATCTGGCAATGGTCCATTAGCAACCGAGCAAGAAAATCATGTGAATTACTGCTCCATTTTCTTAACTCAAAATTTCCACATTCTAATAGCTTTATTAATTCATCTTTTATTTAATAAAGCTATGAAGACGCTCCACCAGTAATATCATCCATAAAAGTGTCCTGTTTAAGAATAGCAGCAGCCTTAGGCCATTTTGCACCATGATCGTTCGCAAGTTGATGTAAAGTTCGAATAGCCAAATAAGGTGAAGTACTCACGCCATACGTCACCGTATTAAGTTCAAATTCACGTACCGGCTCATCAGATGAATTTTGCCAAAGGATATGCTGATACTTACGATCCTCAGGTCTAAGACTTATATTTCTATACATTTTAGAAATATCTGCTGTAAAAACCACCAGAGGAATTCTAAATTTAGTGATTATATCTACTATGTCATTTTGTAATTTTGGACAAATGTACACGATGTCATTGAGTGCGATTCCGTTTGAAGTCTTTGCACTGCCAGCAAATACTACTCTAAGTTTTGTTGTTGTGCTATCAGGTTTTAAAACACAATGATGAGGAATAATATTAAGTGCACAAGCAGATTCTTCAACCTGTTGCATATGACCCAAATCAAGGTATTCACTCATAAAATTGATATAGTTTTCTTTTAAGTTTTCGTCACGACTAAGACGTTTTTCAAGATTGAGTAACCGATTTAAAGAGAAGTTATGTGACTGTCCCAAAGTCTCACCTGGTTCTTTAAGCAACATTGGGACCACATATCTGCCGTCAGCGTTGCGCTTTATTAAACTCGAAAACAGCTCTTCACACTTATCGTCCTCCGGATTCTTGAATTTTGCTACTGGTGGTTCTTCAACTTCCCAAAAGCGCTTGATTGTTTTGTCGAGAATTAACGTAGACGCAAGCAGCGCAGTCGTGGAGGATGGCGGTCTATGACATGGATCTAGTTTACCAGTTATAACCCAACTAAACACGCTATTCAACGCAACAGGTAGACCAGGACCCAATTCAAGGCGCCGGCCGTTGTAAAAATTGTGGAACAGCTCAGCTCCCAAAAGAAGGTCAATATCGTTAGGTTTGTCAAACTCATCGTCAGCTAATATTAAATGCTTACATGCTTCTCTTACAATTATAGGTATTTCTATGATGGGCATTTGATTAGTGATCGTGTCCATAACAATACATACATTTTTACGATGGCTTAAATTATATACGTGAAATAACGGACACTTGTAGATACCATGGTGAGAAAACCCACAACAAACACAATCCGGAAACCTACTCGCATTATCCGCTGAAACTGCAGCTGAGTACGTCCCTGTATGGAGATACTCGTCTAAAATATCCAAGTCGGGTCTTGCTTCAGAACATCGACCCAAGTCAGAGTACAGCCCTGCATTGTCATATCTCACAGGATCTAAGTACGACCCTGTGTTGACATAATGTGAAGATTCATTTAAATACGGTTCTGATTGTATATACGATTCTCTGTTAAAGTATGGACCTGGATAAGGTACAGAGTCGGAGTATGGCCCTGTTTCCGTGTGCATTCCTGTGTTTATCGGAAAAGATACAGAACGATATTGTTGGGTAGGTTTTCTGTTACCCATGTTTCCACAAAGAGGTGGCCGCTGCTGAACCCTTTGTTGGTAATTAACGTGAGGTACACGAGTAATATTAAACTCGCTTACTTCTAATATCTTAACATAACTTTGTAAAAAAGTTAATAAACTTTTAAAAGTGGGTATCGGTTCTTTATTCTGAGACTCAAAACGTTTACGGGTATCGGAATCAAGATTACGTGACGCTAAATAAAACAACACAAATTCACCCAGATCTTCAATTCCTATGGCCTTAAGGGCATTAGCCGATTCATACAGTATACTTGTCATATTTCTTAATTTGATTAAGTTACAAGTTTTCATCGTCGGATAGGTAAAAATTTTATCTAGATAGTTCGTTGCTAAAATGCGTTTATTTTGAAAACGATTTACAAGAGCATCGAAAACTATGTTATAATTGACTGCTATCACAGGGACTCCCTTTGCCACTGACAGGGCCGAGCCTGACAAGCTAGATAATAAATAGTGAAACTTTTCTATAGGCGACAAATTAATATCGTCATGTATAAGCGACAAGAATGTATCGCAAAATGACTGCCATAATTCAACACTCCCATCGAATTTAGGTAGCTCGATCTTAGGTAACCTGGCTTGAGCACTAGGTTTAATGTAAGCTGCGTCCATCCCCGCGCCAATCGAGGCAGACACACTGGCACCGGCGCCGTTTTCGGCGTCGGCGAACAAGGCAGGCGGTAAAATGTCCTCGGCCGCGGCTTGAGCGGCGTAGTACAACGTATCGAAAGATTCCACAGATTTGTAGTCAACCACTTGTTTAGGATTAATTTTAAGTTTTAATTTATTTATTTCCTCTTTCCTATGTTTATGTAGTCAGAGCGGATGGACTCGATGCGTTTGTATCTACTCTTAAGCGACCCGATTTTAGTTTTATCTTTAGAAATAATATCCTGTGTCAGATCATATAATATCTGAATCTCACGATATAGGTATTCTTTCCGACTGGTAAAAAGTAATAATTGCGAGTTATCGCTCTCCGCCATATTTGTAATGTAAAAGAGGGTGCTACCTATATAATAAAAATTAAATGACAATAAATCGTTTCTTTAAGCCCAGATAAATGTAAAGTATAAGTAATTTAAACTGAGAAAGAACTGAAATTATGTTAAAGTTGGTTGGTATTATGATATTTAGTAAGTAAAAATGGCAAAAGGTTTGATTTCTATTTTTTTTTTAAAGAAAGGTTAAGTTTTGTGTTGGAGTAGGTAATACCTAAATGTATTTGAACCCACTAATCTAAATGCTTGCGTATATGGAAGGATAGAAGAGAAGGAAGTGAAATGAGACTTACCCGGCCCTGGATCCTGCCTTCTTGACTTTGCTGTTGCACGCACGCTGCACCACCCGATGTGGTACTATAAAATCGATGAAAGAAGAAGGAGGGGGCCCCCAACGTAATTTATAAGTGTCCAGACTCGTATTTGGTAGCCGAAGATAGGTAAGGTTCGCGAACGTGGCGGACATAGAACGCGCCGCCGGCCGTCACATCACAAGTTCAAGTTCAACTGTCAACTGCACTCACAAAAGACAGCGCGCGCGCGCCATTCACAGTATACTAGCGCCATCTGCTAGATTTAGGTTTTAATGCGGCCAGGGGAATGGGAAACAATATCAGGAAAAAGAAGGATTGCAAGTCTTAACATTGTGTTTTGTATATATATCCATAAATATGACACTGGCTGGCATTCGCTTATTAACACTAAACATTTTTTTTTTTATGTGGGCAAAAATGTCCTACCGCACACCCCGCCTGTTGGGGAGACAATGGGGTAGTGTGGAGCTCTCACCCACTAAACCCACCGTGCGCCCTCGCCCGCCCTTACTACAACAGATCACGGGTACCGCGTCGCATCAACCGCGATCCGCAGTTGGCAGCCCCTTCGGGCACCCTATCTTGTGCGACGTCCCGCGAACTTGGACGTCACACCTTCGCGCTAGGCTTCCGCGGACGGCAGGGTAGTCCCCGATCCCACCGTCCGCAGCCTCGGCATCAGGCTCATAGACATTATCACCTCCAAGAATTCATATATTGCAAGATTTACTGTGTCGTCTAAATCCTTTTTGTTCACCTACTATTATTATTTTCTAGACAATCATTACGAACATTGCATATATATTTTTTCCAATATTTTTGAGAAGACAGATATTAAGGCAATAGGTCTGTAGTTTTCAATATGCGTACTGACTTATTGTCAGTTCGTAAAAGTAGTTGCTGCCAATACCACCAGTAAGCTTCAACCTTTAGATCAAGGTATCATTCATATATTTAAACGGATTTATCCCAGAGAAGTCGAAAGCATACGCTTCATCCATCCATCTATCAGCCTTTTAACGTCCACTGCTAGACATAGGCCTCCCCAAGAATGGGGGATAGTGCCGTAATCGCCACGCTTGGCAGGCGGGTTGGCGATCGCAGTGGATATTGTTAATACTTGAAGGAGTGCTGCTGCCCACTCCCCCGGTATTGCCTCAGTCGGCTCTTACGACTCCCATGGGTGGAAAGTGGTGGGACAATTCTAAAGCCGGCCCCACACGGCAAACAAAAATAAAAGCATACGCTTACCTGTTTAGAAGAAAACATTAGCCCTGAAATTAATGTACTTTTAGCCATGAAATTAGCAAGAAGAGCATGCTATACAGTAAGTGACGTAACTGTCAAAAATTGCTACAAGAAATCTGGGTTCAGTATAGGTTCAACTGAATAAGATTCTCTGACCGAGCAATATTGATGCTGAACTTTAAAATGAGATTGAACCTTGAACTAGCAATGATGAGTGGGCCAAGTTCGTGTACCACGATGCCACTGGTAATGTGTCAACGCCAACTTTTGAATACTTTGTACAGATTAACGACGAACGTGACTAACGCCGGAGAATACACCGATGACGATATCGTTCAAAACTGTGTGAGCACAATGTACTGACAGAAATGACAGTGAAGATGAAGGCCGCCAATCACACATTTTGGATAGAGAGGTGGAGGATATTCCAAAAAAACGAGAAGCTTTAAAGACATTGGAGACGCTTCACAAGTTTTTCAAGGTTGATCAAACCTTATATGATAAAATTTACGAAAAACATACACAAAATATAAAAACAGAATCGCAAAAGAAATTAACAGATTGTTCGAGTACCTACATGTTGTTATAAGATCATGTATTCAGTTATTACGAGTATTTCAATAAATATATAATACCCATACACCCATACACATGTATTTTGTTTTTAATTACGTACTTAGTTACCGTATTTTTATAGACCTCGATAATTGAGACAGATTCCTCCTGTAACTGTAAGCTAGAAACTCAGGTTAGTGAGAAACCTCTATAAGAGAAAAACATCGCGGGATCGCGGTCCCTTGAGCTGTCACTTATCCAGGTTTGACTGTATTATTTTTATAACTTTTTCATAGCAACCGTTTTAATATAAGGCAGCGTAAATAAAAGGAACTACTGCCGCCATTTCTTTAGTTGATTTTTTTAATACACTAAAGAACTCTTTTATCAGGATAAAATGATATTCATCAAAGTCCGCTCTAGATACCGAAGAGTGGTTTTGGTGATTACTCCAACCTTTAAACTTAAAACTTTACCTCTTAATGTCAATTCAAAAGGATAATTCACCTTTGCAGGAAATTCGTCCATATTTCAACAGCGTTCACACATGCCACAAGAGAACGTATAGGCAAGGAAGTGTTGGATAAGTTTTATGCACCTCCAGTTTCCCCCCATACTATGATAGCTTTTGCTGAAAATGTGGACGAAAAAAGACTTGACAGCATGACAAACGGGTAATTATGCATAATCATTATTACCATGAGCCTATTCTGACATTGTAACTATATATTAACTGTCTGTGTTGTAAGTTGTAACGCAATTAATTTTTTTTTATCTAATTCACTGGTAAGTATTTTATACCTTCAACATGTTCACTAAAAATGTTAGTTATTATATTATCTTTCCAACTTTCTTGGCAAAAACTTCAGTCATTTTTATCTCGTTTTTTACCATTTCTTCTAAAATAATGCCATGGCATAGTAATATTTATTTTCCTAGTGTCAGTCAATTATTTAATAATATAAACTTGAACAACCGTCAACTTACTTGCAGGCTAATGGATGGGTGGCCAAATACTTATACGTTCACAAAAGCAATTGCTGAAGAGCTGGTGCGGATCACTGCTGAAGAGTCGGATCTAGCAGTGTGCATTGTGAGACCTCCTATAGGTGAGTTTTATGTGGCTACTTCAGTATCTACTTCACTCCAGTTCTTAGTTTGTTTATTTACCAATCAACAGATGATTCCTAGTTCATCTGCAGTTGTCAGAAATGTAAAAAATATCACTACTAACTAGATTCCGCCTATGACTTCGTCTTTCTGGACTTTAGGGCCCGTACAATGTAATTCACTAAATCGTATCGACATCCCATCATGTCATTGTCATTGTTTGGTTGAGAGATCTTGAAAGATCATCGTTATTGGTTGAGAGATTATTGCGACATCGCGCGTCTATGTATCTACTAATCACAAATTTTTCAAAGATTTTTGTTTAAACGTGCCTAAAATCAAGTAGGTATATTAGAAAATTCCGATGTATTTCCACCTTCAAGCGTTTTTGTTGTAACCTTGCTAGTTCAATTGCTTTTAACCCCCGACGCAAAGAGAGGGATGTTATAAGTTTGACGTGTCTGTGTGTCTGCTCCCCTCGACTCACCGGACTGAGCAAGGCATGATGGGTGGCGGCCCCCTATAGCTGCATTTGCTGTTGTTCGTACCAACGAGGGCAGGTCAGTACGTGTCGCCTCCGGGGCACGCTATAACCTGCACTGCGGTATGCATTCGAGTCATATTGCAACCCATACAAGGTAGGGTAGGGATCGCGACGAGCACGTTCCGGACTATGACCCCCTAGATCAAATGTTTTTGGTTAATTTTATAGTAATGTTTGGTATATGCAACACTATTCTAGTCTACCCACTATTTCACATGACAGACTTTTATTTAAACTAATAGCAATATACTTGGTAGGGTTATTGCACGGTTGTTTTTTGATTGAGTGGTACCATCGCCAAGCGACGAAGCAATTGATATAAATAAAATATATGAAATTAGCGACCCGCCCCGGCTTCGCACGGGTGCAATGCTGATACTAAATTAAATACACTACAGAAAAACTATGAACGTTGTATATAAAAACATAGCGGCCCGCTCCGACTTTGCACGGGCATAAAATATATATGCCTATGTCACTCAATGAAAACATGATTAAAATCGATCCAGTATTTTTTATTCATTCATTACTGCCCTTGGCCTGCACGCATTAAATTTGGAGTAAAACAATTCCTCTTTCCCTATACTTACTATGAAGATTTCCTGCTATCTTTGGAATATCTAAATTCATACAATTTTTATTACATTACACATTTTTACTTATTTACTTTTTACATTTTTACCTAGGTATTTATTTTATTTTTACAACAATTAATATATTACAGGATGTCTTTATACACAACGTTCACAGCTTTCTTGTCATTAGACAATACAAACATGTTTTCTCTTGAGGTTACTCTTGAAAGAGCGACATACAGTTGGCCATGTGAAAAACAGTCAACGCTCAAATCTAAGCCTGCAACGTTGAAGGTTTGACCTTGCGATTTATTAATGGTCATTGCAAAAGATGTCTTTACCGGAAACTGTAAACGTTTAAATTGGAAGGGTAAATCCGATGGTATCAGAGGGATTCGGGGAATCAATACATCTTCTCCGGTACCACATCCTGTGAGTATTGTGCACTCTATTATGAAAGTTTTCAGTGATTTTATCAGCAAACGCGTGCCATTGCAAAGTTTAGGTGGATTCAGGTTTCTTAATAAAATAACAGGACAACCTACTTTCAACACCATTTTGTGAGGAGGGAGTCCAGACGGGTTCAAAGAGTTTAGAAACTCTGTAGGAAAATGAACAGCTTCTTCCAAATCGAGAACAGTATCCACCGAGTAGTATATTTTCGTCGGCGCATCAATATTTGAAAGAATCAAGTTATTTACCTTATCTACTTGTTCATTAGTTGGTGACAGAATCGCTCTTTCTTTAAACCAAGATATTGTCTTGTAACTTATGTCATCAATGTCAGGATAGACTTTGTTGACTAACTCTTGGATGTTGTCTATCAAAACACAAAGGTTTTCAAGGTTAATCCTTCCCTCACTTTGTGCTAATTCTCCATTGCCAACTTTTAGCAGCATCTCTGGAAATAGCCTGTTCTCACGTGAAGATGACGAAACCCTCATATTAGTTTTAAGCTCTAATTTATTGACATGTGGCCAAAGGTTTGATCTTTTTAGGGAAGCATTTATTTCGTCAGCACGTGTTCCTCGAGTCACAACTGGTAGGATTTGTCGAAAATCTCCTGAAAACAGAATTGTACATCCACCCATAGGTGAATTTTTGTTGCACAAATCGCGCATTGTCCTATCCAGTGCTTCCACAGACGACTTGTTTGACATGGTAGCTTCGTCCCAGACTATTAATGAGCAGTCACGCATCAATTTTCCTGTATTGCTCTGTTTAGAAACACTACAGACGCTGATATTATCATCGGTGGCGATTTTCAGCGGGAGCTTGAATGTAGAGTGTGCGGTTCGACCTCCTTCTAAAAGCGTAGCGGCAATGCCGGATGACGCAACAGCTAACGCAATTTTTCCGGTAGATCTCACTTTTTTTAAAAGCAGATTGATTAAAAATGTTTTTCCTGTACCTCCTGGGGCATCAAGGAAAAACAATTTCCCTTCATTGTTATCAATTGTTGATAGTAATGCAGTGAATACTTTTTTCTGATCGATGTTTAATCGTGGCTCATCCTGAGCTATATTTTGTAAAAGTCTTGTTTGATCGTATGATATTTCTCTTGTGTATTCGGCACTGTTAGTTAAATCTGAGTTAGTAGTATTAGCTGGCATCGGCAGCCCAAAATCCTTGATCGATTTACCCGAAAGTAATTGCAGTACTTTATTCAATTCAAATAATGCTTCGTCAAATATGTGTTGATCATATTGTATATCATCTGAGTTTAACTCTCGCCGTCGTCGATTCAGAATATCACTGGCCATGTTTTCTTGAAATTTATTCCATAGATTAACAGAATCAGTTACTTGACAAAACGCTACTATGACAGCAAATAAATATCTTAATGATGTAGCTGAACTACAAACAGCTGCTTCTGATAATGTATTTTCCCAGTGAGAATCATCTTCCAAGAGCCCCATAGTTTTGCATGCTGCTTGATAAGTATTGTAAACAACACCTTGTACAGTTCTTAGGCGTGCAAAGGTTGTCGGGCCTTTTACAATATGCAGTAACATTCTCAGATAAAAGCATTCACTGTTGTTGGAATGAACCGTGTAGACTCTGCCAAGAGCATCCGTTTTTTTTACTCCGGGGAAACCATCAACCGCAGTACCTTGTTTTCGCCGTTGAAAAGTTTTAGAACTCTGGTTCCATGTATAGTAACTTGGAACTCTGTCATATGTCAGTGTTTTCGCGAAATCATCTTGAGCACATAACTTGAAAAATGCTGTCAATGTTGTATCCCGCGGATTATTAACAACTTCTTGTATATTGTTCTCCATGAAATATACCCTTTGTCGATTTTCTAAATGAACTGCAAGGTGGACAATTGTGGGAGCCCGGTCGTGCACTTCGAATGATAATATCCTCCATACAGCTTCAGAGCTGCAGATGTAACGTCCAGACTGATATTTTTCCACTTCATTTGGTGATTGTATGCTGAAAGTGGCTTGATCACTACCTTTATTAATGTACTTAGTAACATATTGGACTGACTTTATCGAATTGCACAACTCTACGTTGATGTGGGCATCAAAAATTTTCAAAAGGAGCCGATTATAGGGAACGATCCATCGGTTATCAATATCACGGTTTCGGACGGTAGCACTTTTCCCGCCTTGTTCTGGCGATCGTCGACGATATTTGGGATATCCGTCATCGCTAGTGATTGTTTGAGTTTGGAATGACTTCGGAAATTTTTTGCTGCATTTAGAATCTCGCATACATGGAGAATTCGGATTTAAAGTCCCGCAAGGGCCGTGTACCATATTTTTCTTTACGATTTCGTACAGGATAGGATCTTCATCTTTATCCGGCAACTCAGCTGAAATGAACTTGTCAATTTGGTTTGGTCTAATTTTGTTCACTAACCACACCAGCAGGTGCACATGTGGCAACCCACGTTTTTGCCATTCTATTGTGTACATATGACAGCGCGGGGGACCGAATATATGAGACTTGTTAATGAGGTGCAGGAGTTTCTGTACTTTTAAATGGAAGACTCTGTTAACTATATCATATCTGTCTTGTGGACTTAAATTAGTGTTAATATTTTCTTTAATTTCCGGCCAATTTGGGTTACATGTTGCAGTTATAAATAAATCAGGTTTGCCGTAATTTCTGACGTAAGTCATGGCGTCTTGCGATTTTTCGTGTAAATATCGAGGTCCACCTGTGAATGATGAAGGTAGTATAACTAACTGACCAATGCCGTTGACATGTTCATTCGCCTGTAACGCATCCTGAAGATGAACGTAATTTTCGGCTCTCAATTTAGTTTGATTATTACGGATGTAGGCCAATCTCTCAGATTCAATTTTCGCATATTGATCGACCAAGTATTGGTTTGTTAACATTCCATATCTAAGCAAAGTGTTGAAATTGTTACGTCTTGTCATTATACGGTAGCAATAGTAGTTCATACATGACACTGTTTTACGCAGAGGTGTTCCACCGATTGGATCAACTTGAGAAATATTAATGGCATAACCATTTTCTCCACGACATAGCATCAAAGGATATTGTAAGCTGTCATAAGATCTGTGTAACTCTGAAATTTTTTGCAAATTATCATCACGACTATGCAATACAATATCTCTTTTGTCAAATTGCTGTCCAGCTATCACCACTGCTACCTCACTCGTAGAAGGCGCGTTATATCGTCCTCTGTGTTCTCCAACAGGAACTTTATTTGCATGGATTACGACATTAAAGTCAGGAGTATCTGCTGGAATACTCTCAATCGCAGTTTTGAAAGACTGTATATAGTAATTATGAGAATGTAACATATCTTGCAGAGATCTAATTAAATCTCTATCAATTGGTTGTGCAACACTTGAACACCGCGTAGATGCTTGTGTGTCTGGATCTGCAATAAAATATATTTGCAGAAATTTGTGATCATCGGGTCGAAGTGGTAGCAAGCTCCCAGCTAAGTGGTACACTTGCCCTTGAATTTTAAATGTAGGCATGAACCCACGCTCAACGACTTGCTTACTCTTAAAAGAGGTCATTTGAAATGCGTTATTATAACGGCGTATATTGCGCATGAATTGTTTGGATTTCTGATGATCACCCGTAAGAAGAGAGTGAAGTGGTTCAGGTGGAGGGAGAATTTCTTCTAATTTGACTTTTCCTTGTAAGCAACACATGCCTTTTGATTCGTCCTTGAATTTCAATGCCAAGCAATATTCACATAATACTGACATAGTACCTATTGATACTATACGATCGTCCTTGTAAGAAATCGAAGGATCGTAATTCATGGCAGAATTTTCTTTATTTACCCATGAATTAGTAACTCGTGCTGATGATTCTCTGGCTCTCTGTATTCGATGTCTATCCCTATCTCGACTGCGGCGAACCTCACGCTCTACTGAAGTTTCTCTCTCTCTATCAGCTCTATATCTATCCCTAAGCTGACTGAGTCGAGCCTCACGCTCTACTGACGATTCTCTATCTCTCTGAACCGAATGCCTATCTCGATCCCGGCTGCGGCGAACCTCACGCTCTATTGAAGATTCTCTCTCTCTCTCAGCTCTATATCTATCCCTAAGCTGACTGAGTCGAGCTTCACGTTCTGTTGACGATTCTTCATCTCTTTGTGAACGTACTCTTCTAGCATTCACTGAACTGCGACCTATGTTCGAACGACGACGTCTTCCAGACATGGCTTTATAATTTCTGAACAAAGTTGACTCAGTTCTAGACTTATGTATGATTACCTACCTATGAACAAATTGCCATATTATTGGTACCTATGTGCCGCAGTAAAAAACATCTAAATACTTACCATTTAGACACAAATGATAATCAACAATCATAAAAAACAAAAGATATTTATTCTATTCTTTTCTTTTTTTTTACTGAAATAACTTAAACTACGATTTTAATGAAATCAGCTTAAAATACGATTTTAATTAAATTAAAAACACCTAAAAAATAATTTGCCATGCGTGTGACTAAAAACAAAAGATAATCTACAATCATCAAGAACAAAAGATAGCTATATTCTATTAAGTTTTTTTTCTGAACTTACTTAAGATTTTTGAAAATAATTTCCTTATTATTAAATTAATTGATTATTATTTATCGTAACTTATAATTATTAACTGATACGTTGTCGCGCTGAAAAGCACGTTTTTATCAAGTACTGTTATTTTCCTCGCTAGAGAGCTCCGATAATAAACGCGTCCGATTGCTGCTAAATTCAAAGTGCTATAGGGAGAACCGCGGCCTCCGACGCGCTATTTATAGGCATGCCTCCCCGCACTGCCCCGTCCGACCGGTACCGCCCGCCGCAAACGCAAATTTTAAATTTGTAATATCTCCGAAAATATTTGTTTAATTTACATGCTGTAAGGAACCATATTGATCTATATTAATTGCACACTGTATTTAAGGTACTTAATTCGATAAGGATTAATGCCGTATTGCTTAAAATAGCTTCGTAAATAAGCCATTTTTTCACGTAAAAAGTAAACAATAAAAATGGTTAATGTGGGTTATCCCTAAAAGATAAACATATACTATCGCGGACTTTTTTGTAGACCTTTTTATGGTGTACAATACTGTAGTACATTAATTTGATCTAACTCGTAGGGTTTAGGCAGCGTTTTTGCTAAATTGCTAAATAAGCCCAAAAAATAGGTTAATTTACGACATCACGTTAGAAACCTCTAAAATTAGCAATGTTGCCTTAGTATATGATGCATGTATTATACATATAAACCTTCCTCTTGAATCACTCTATCTATTGGAAAAAACCGCATCAAAATCCGTTGCGTAGTTTTAAAGATTTAAGCGCACATAGGGATATAGGGACAGAAAAGGCGACTTTGTTTTATACTATGTAGTGATGATAGTGAAGATTGAACCTTGATGTACGCCAAAAGTAACAATTACTGAATCAGAATAGTGTCCCTAAATATCTTTCCTGTTTTGCTTTCATTTACGGAGCTAACCCCTTCTCAATAGTATTGTCATTCTGTTTTAGTGGTTCCATCATACTATGAGCCATCACCAGGCTGGTTGGACTTCAGCACCTTGGCAGGTCCAAGCGGGGTAAGTGGTTGGATATATGGTTGGAGTTGGCTCTTGACTATAGTGTATATAATATACACCTGTGGGCCTAGCCAAGTTATATTCTATGATCGCTAACGCTATAGAAAACTATAAAAATGTATGGAATTTTGACATTTCTAGCGTTAAGTCACGTGACTTAGCGTTATAGATATCGTTAAAGCTTTCAAATTGCCATACATTTTAATAGCTTCCTATAGCGTTAGCGATCATAGAATGCAACTTGGCTAGGCTCACTGCTTCTTCTTTATAGCTAAGTTTTTATGATAAGAACATTGTGCAGTATAAAAAGAGCTATTGAAATTACCATAAGTAATTTTTTTGTATCTCAAAGTTTCTTACGATGAGTGGTTTAGTAGATACTTAATAATAATTCGTATATTAGAACTAGCCAAGTCAGACCATAGGCTTCAATATATTATCCTAAGTCATAAGAAGAAATGATATTTTATGTTGTTAGGTATAAAATATTTTATGTTGTTATAAATAAATTTCAGGATTGAACATTGAACTTGGCACACATTTAGATCTCAATTCTTTTGTCGTTGAAGTCAACAACCAAGGCATATACATATCATTAAATTGAACTTGGCTCTCATTTCACATTTATTTTTTTGATGGGATATCATTACTTTTTGTAAAGAAATTATTCCATCCATCCATCCATCCATCCATCAGCCTTTCGACGTCTACTGCTGGTCACAGGCCTCCCCAAAATGAGGGATAGTGCCATAATAGCCACTCTTGGCAGGCGGGTTGGCGATCGCAGTGTATGTTGTTAATACTCGAGGGAGTGCTGCTGCCCACTGCCCTGCGACTCCCATGGGTGGAGAGGGGTAGGACAATTCTAAAGCCAGCCCCACACGGCAAATTGTTAGTAGGTGCTTATTCATAATAAAATTAACACCAAATGGTTTTTGTTAATCTACTGTATTTTAAAGTACAAATTATAATTTGTGAATAAGCATGTCAAGTGCTAAAATATATAACAAAATGTCTACTGTATTTTTCTACGATTACGGAGTATAATTGTCTTTTCTATATTATTTTCCATATATTCCTGTACTTTTAAAAACGTAAAGACCTTAAAATCCACATAAAAACCGGCTGTCATCAATTTCGATTGCTGATTCTTACATTACAGGCACTATAAGTTCTTGCTAATTCTTACATACATTATTACAAGCTCTATAAGTAAGTGTTCCTAATAGAATCAATTAATTAAAAAATTACTAACTAACTCTCATGCTGCTTTTTGCATACCCAACTCTCACTTCCATATTATAATGTTGAGACAAGCACTGCGTTGTGTATTGCGACACGTGCCCTCTGGCTGAGGTGTTGACTGCCGAGAAGTTGTCCCAATGCTCCGTTCACTCTATTTCCCGCATTCACTCTTCTCTCTACATCAGTGGTGTACCTTCCATCCCGACTGAATCCACATCCAAGATATACAAATTCATCCACTTGTTCTAGCACACCATTTCTTATTGCTACTCTAACATTTGTTCTGGCTTCTTTTATTTCAAAAACCAATATTTTGGTTTTGCTCACATTCACAAGTAGGCCCCTTTTCTTACAATCTTCTGCCATTACGTCGACTAGGGTTTGCAGGCCAGTCGCGGACTGCGCTAATAAAACCACATCGTCTGCATATAGCAGACAGTTAACCACTGAGTCGCCCATCTGAACTCCCACATTCATTCCTTTCGACCTTTGTAGACATTTATCCAGATATATGATAAACAGTCTGGCTGATAGAACGCAGCCTTTAATCAAACCAGGGTGACATCATCCAGCCGCACATAAGCTCTGCAGTCCATGTAGTTGGACTGCACCGCTTGTAGCAGTCTACCGTTAATACCATACTCCGGCAAAATGTCCCAAAGTTCCTTTCGTACAACCGTGTCAAATGCTTTCTCCAAATACACAAAACTGCAGAAAGCCCTCTGGCCTACAGCCAGATGCTTCTCCACAATGTTGCGCACTTGATTCATGCATCCCCTTCCACACCTGAAACCTTCTTGTGCCTCACACAAAAATTCATCCGACACCATCCTCATTCTCCTTTCAATAATCTTACCATACACTTTGGCTGCCAAACTGGTCAAGCTTATGGCTCTGTAGTTTGCACAGTCATAACGTGAACCCTTGTTTTTAAACAAGGGCACGATGACTGCGCTTCTCCAGTCCTTGGGAACCATTCCTGAGCTCCAACATAAATTAAGAAGCATCAGGAAGTATTCCCGTAGACATGAGCCTCCAAGCTTGATCATCTCAGCACACACCATATCAATACCCGCTGCCTTACCATTTTTCAATCGCCCATTCAACTTCGTCCATACTAATATCATCAGAAGATGATATTAGTATCAGATGTATTGAATGCTGATCTGTTAGACCACATGTGGCACCGGCATCACCCTGAACAACCGCATACATGTCTCCAAAATATTCACTCCATCGGCATAACACATCTTGTGCTTGCGTAAGAATGTCTCCACTTTTAGACCTTATTTTATTCATTCTGAAAGCTGAACAACCACTCCGAGATTTCTTCACCTCCCTCCAAAAGAGTTTGATGTTACTCTCGAAGTTTTTGGTCAGCCTTTCTTCTGCAATCATATTTGCTCTATCACGCTTCTCTTTCACTAAGGCCTTGGTGTCATTCTTACGTTGCTGGTATATTTCTTTCTTCTGCTCTTTCATACTTGCACTCAGGTTCAAAGAAGATACATAGTCCAGCCACGATTTCTTCTTTTGGTCTACGGAAACTGCTACTTCCGTATCCCGCCATGCATCACCTTTCACTTTCCTATGCTTCTTTGAGCATCCACATACTTCTTTCGCTGTATCTACCATACTATCTTTCAATACTCTCCAGTCATTCTTCAATGTCAGATTCCGGCTGACTTGCCATTGTCAGCCGCTCACGGATACCCTCTGCATACTTTTCTCTTACACTCTCTTCTTGCAACTTTTCAATCTATATTCTTTCAAGCCCTCCGAAGTGGACACGCTCTCGCCAGTGTCTCCACTTTCTGAACAGACCACTTAATCTCGCAATAATGAGATAGTGGTCCTTGTCGACAGTGGAACCCCTGTAGGCTCTTGTATCCAGAATTTCACTTCGGAGACGACTGTCTACTAGAATTAAATCTATCATATTTCTCTGTTCATTCCTTCTCAATGTATACATATAGATGTCCTTATGTTGAAAAAATGTGTTTGACATAATAATGTTTCTCTCCATACATACATCCGCAGCAGCAAGAGCCTACCTGTATCGTTCACTCTCTTTTTTTTTTTTGGTGATCGAAATGAACCAAGCACGTCCTCGAAGTCTGGTCGCTTGATCCTAACCCATCCATTCAAGTCTCCGCACACGATCACGCGTTCACTAGCTTCTGCCAAATCCAGAACTTCCCTAACATTATCCCAGAACTTCTCTAGATTAGATGCCACCGAAGAGCCTACGGGAGCATAAGCTGCGACCATGAAGACCCTGGTGACACCTAGTTTTATTCGGACCCATAGAAGTCTGGGATCGAACATTCCGTAGTCTTTCACACCTGAGGCCAAACGAGCGGACAGCAACACCCCCACTCCCATGCTGGTCCAATTGCTGTGCGGTACACCAGACTACAGAGCTATCCCACCACCAGGAAGATCACAGGCGTCGCTGCCATTTCGCTTCGTCTCTGTTACACAGAGCACATCAAGCTGTCTGTCCGACATGACGGTTATCAGCTCGTGTAACTTACCTTCCACACCACCTCTTACATTCCACGTGCCTACTCCACACTCTGCTCCCCTCGTTTCGCCAAACTGGACAAGGCGTGATGGGTGGCGGCCCCCATCGCCGCAACTGCCATTGTTCGTACCGACGGGGCAGGTCGGTACGTGTCGCCTCTGGAGCACGCCCTAACCCGCACTGTGGTACGCATTCGAGCCGGATTGCAGCCTGTGACTCCGGACTATGATCACCCAAAATTAATTGGAAAATTATAATCAAATAAAATTCAATAGCTTTTAATTTATTCCTTTGTTTTCACCTAACTACCTATCTGGATGCCAAATTTGAACTCTATAGGTTATCTGGAACTGGGATATTAGAGTTTTGATCTATACTCGTAGGTCAGTTAGAGATAAAAATGTCAATTTTTGGACGCCAAATTTGAACCTTCTAGGTCATCTGAAACTGGGTAAGAGTTTTTATCTAGGTCAGTCGGTGATAAAAATAAGGATTTTTGGACGTTAATATCTGAATAACCGTTTGAGGTGTGTTTTTGAAATTTAGAGCAGACATGTATCTCACAAGCCTTAATATATGAGCCACGAAATAGTTTTTGAGTTACGAGCGTGTCAAAAGTGGCTCCGAATGGTTCGTGTAATATTACAAATAGAACTGATCGCTAATTCTTTAGCTTGGACTTGGCTTGACACGCTACCGCGTGTCTAGATTTTTTGAATATTGGTTTGCATTTATCAATACTACTCCACATTTTGCTGTTATAGATTTTTTTTAACAAGATACGGTTTATTAAAAAACTGTAGGATTTCCCTACATAAGCCATATCGGAGCACCGACGGCTACATAACCATGAAATGCCAGGAGACATTTTCTATAGGAGACTTCCAGTTGCAATTTTTATCCAGATTAATACCTAAAAACGTTATACTTTCAACTTCTGCTATTTCATTAGTATGATTGATTATCGTGATTTTATCTCGTTTGTTATTGTTATTACAAAATTGTATAATCTCAGTTTTAGATAAATTTGCAGTTAGGTTATTTCGGTTCATCCAATTAGTTACGGACTCCACTGTATTTTTCAGAAAAATTATTCATGATTTTCGTTTTTTATTTTGTCTGAAACAATTACTGAGATAATTATAGTCAGCAGACAATATACACGTACACTTATGATTTACTATTTTTGGCATATCCTTTATCTAGATAAGAAATAAAAGAGGTCCTATTATACATACTTGTGGAATCCCTGATTTATTATGTTTATATTAATTATGATAAATAAATAGATTTTAAGATGTATGTATAGCCTATCAATTAACTGCCTCTGTGGTGCAGCGGTATTGTAATCGACTGCGCTGATCTCGAATTCGATCCCCGGGTCGGGCAGTGTTATTGAGCTTTTTCGTAATAAATTATAGTTTAAAAAACTCAAATAACACGTTTTAAATAGCTAGTTGAACTAAAAGTAGTAAATAATATTACAATCAATAATGATTGTAAAAAAGCGTGAGGTGCATAATCAAATGTTACAAATAGTTCACCTATATATATTATAGTAAAAAGCACCCCACGCTTTTTTACAATCATTATTTATTCTAATATTATTTACTACTTTTTAGTTCAACTAGCTATTTAAAGCGTGTTAATTTAGTTTTTTAAACTATAATTTATTTTCTTCTTTTTAGTCTCAAAATAGTATCAAAACATCAAAAGTACGACGCAAAGCAGAGACAAGAGTAAAATAAAAGTAATACTACATGAAAGTAGAACATAGATAAATAACTATACTAAAAACTAAAACAGAAGCATAAAGATTCTTATTTCGCAAACACTCAGGAGTATATATATGCCGCCGGTGCACATCTCAGACATAGCACAACGCCTAGTTGAGATCACGTCAACTTAAACATTCAACAACAACGGAACCGTAAAAACCGATAAATACCGAAAAATACCCAATAATATTATCAAACTAGTGTATTGTCATCCATCCATCCATCCATCAGCCTTTCATCGTCCACTGCTGGACATAGGCCTCCCCAACAGAACGCCACAGCGAACGGTCCTGTGCCGCCTGCATCCAACGAATGCCTGCGACTTTGACCGGGTCATCGGTCCACCTAGTGGGAGGCCGTCCTACACTGTGCCGTCCGTTACGCGGTCGCCACTCGAGAACCTTTCTTCCCCAACGGTTGTCGGTTCGTCGAGCGATGTGGCCTGCCCATTGCCACATCAGCATGCTGACCCGGCGGGCTATGTCGGTTACTCCCATTCTCCTACGGATTTCCATATTACGGATCTTATCACGTAGAGAGATCCCAAGCATAGTCCGCTCCATAGCACGCTGAGCGACTTTAAGCCTTGATATAAGGCCAACATTCAGGGACCACGCCTCTGTGCCGTAAGTCATCACTGGTAACACACACTGGTCGTAGACCTTCGTCTTCAGACACTGTGGAATATTGGACAAGAAGATCTCCCTCAGCTTCCCGAACGCTCCCCAGCCGAGCTGGATTCGTCGATCGACCTCTTTCTCGAAGTTGCGTCTACCTAACTTGACAATTTGTCCCAGGTATACATAGTGGTCGACAACTTCGAGAAGCGCACTCCCGACCAGGACCGGTGCTGAAATTATATGGACATTAGACATGACTTTCGTCTTGTCCATGTTCATTTTTAGACCCACCAGTCAGGAGACACTGCTTAGGTCGTTGAGCATAGTACCAAGGTCCTCCAGCGATTCTGCCATCACCACGATATCATCTGCAAATCAAAGGTGAGTGATGTATTCGCCATTTATGTTGATGTCGAATCCGGTCCAGTCCAAGAGCTTGAAAACATCTCCCAATGCAGTGGTGAAGAGTTTCGGGGACATGACGTCTCCCTGTCTAACACCTTTCTGCAGTTGGATCGGTTTTGTGCACTTGTTCTGAACTCGGACAGACATAGTGGTGTTTCTATACAAACACTTCAAGACTTCGATGTACCGATAGTCAATTTGACACTGCTGAAGGGACTGCAGCACCGCCCAAGTTTCGATCAAATCGAAGGCTTTCTCGTAGTCCACAAACGCTAGACACAGAGGCCGATTATACTCCTCGGTCTTCTGTATAATCTGGCGCAGCGTATGTATGGGGTCTACGGTTCTATAGCCTTTTTGGAAACCGGCTTGTTCGGGAGGCTGGAAATCGTCGAACCTGTGCGTGAGTCGATTTGTAATGACCCTCGAGAACTACTTATAGACATGGTCAAGAGCGAGATGGGTCTATAATTCTTCAAGAGGGTTCTGTAACCTTTCTTGAAGAACAGCACCACCACGCTCCTGGCCCACGACTCTGGAACGTCGCTCCAGAGAAAGACGGAATTGAATAGCTTCTGGAGGGCTTCGAGGACTGGCTTTTCGCCTGCCCTCAGAAGCTCTATAGTAATACCGTGGTCACCCGGTGCCTTTCCGTTCTGTAGCCGTTTGACAGCTATTCTGATCTCGTACAGGCTGACGTCCGGGATATCTTCGGTATAGTGCCGAGTTAGCTTGGATCTGGGCTCATGGACCAAGCTGAAAACAGGGTTCTGGGATCTGTATAACTGTCCATAGAACTCGTGGACCTCTCTTAATATCTCACCTTTGGAAGAAACAACAGTGCCATCATTGGTCTTCAGCTTGGTCAGCTGACTTTTCCCAACAGACAGATCTCTTGCGAACACTTTGGAACCTTGGTTCCGCTCTATTGCCTCTTTAATACGCAAGGTATTAAATTGGCGAATGTCTCGTAGCATAGACTTGGAGATCTGCCTGTTTAGTCGCCTCTGATTGGACCAATCAGCCGAAGACTGCACCGTCATTTCTCTCCGTCTCGCAATGAGCTTAAGAGTTGGTCCGAAAGCTTTTGAGTTCTATTGACGCGACTGGTCTTATAAAAGGTTGACCTGACCGCGTGGACAGTTTTCACGAACCTGTTGTTCATATTGCTCACTGATTCAAACTCGTCTAGGCATTGAAAGTGATTTTGTAGTTCAAGCTGAAAGTTTTCGGGGTTCTGGTATTGGGCAGGTGTTGGTCGGAGCGTAGACTTCATCAAGCGTGACCTCTCGACTTTCATATTTAAATTCAATATGTCTCTAACTAAGTGGTGATCACTCCCAGTTTTAATCCTGCTGATCACTGAGACATCATTGAATATGTGTCGTTTGTCCGTTAAGATGAAGTCAATCTCATTTTTCACTGAACCATCATGGCTAATCCAGGTCCATTTTCGCTGGGGCTGTTTCCTAAAGAAGGAATTCATCATGAAGAGGCCTTCCTTCTCCAAAAAATCAGACAGCATCTGGCCCCTGTGATTCCTCTGCCCAAATCGATATTGCCCCACCTTCAACTCATCGTCTCTCCTTATGCCTAGTTTTGCGTTGAAATCTCCCATATTCACTGTGAAGTGACTTTTAGACGCGTGAATGGCTTTCGAGATGTCCTCGTAAAGGGCCTCCACTTCGTCGTCGGAATGTGTCGAGGTCTTGTATGACCTTAAGCGAATACCTTTTGGTTATTCTGAGTATAAGGTACGCTACCTTACTCGACAAACTCTCAATCTTCTCCACGTTACCTATGAAAGACTTGCGAACGATAAACCCGACACCACCCTGCGACTGGTAGTCGCCCTCCCGGTGGAAGAGCAAGTTACCGGACTGGAGGATTATCGTGCCCTCACCCTATCCTCGCACTCCTGATAATCCTACAACGTCTAATCGGATCTTGCTCAGTTCCTCTTCCAGCGCGGTGATCCTATCGTCAGTCCTCAGTGTCCTGACGTTGTGCGTTACCAGGGCCAGAAGTTGTTTATGTAGCCGGATCGCGACCGGAGATTCTTAGCACCCCCTGCTCCGCCGTTACCGGGCCCGCTACCGTTAGACCACGGAATAGCGGAGCTACCGTGACTGGGAGCCGATGTGTGTGTGTGTGTGTGTTTGTGCACTCATGTTTATTACCATAATCGCCACGCTTGGCAGGCGGGTTGGCGATCGTAGTAGATGTTTTTAATACTCAGGGGAACGCTGCTGCCCGGTCCCTCGGTAATCCCTTAGTCAGCTTTTATGACTCCCATAGTAAGAGACGGGGTGGAGCTATTCTTGGTGCCGGCCCCACATGGCCCGGCGGTATTGTCATCGGTCCTCGATATATCTACAAAGTTTGAACGAAATCTGTCCGTTTAAAGTGGGTCAAAATCGCGCCCAAAGGAGTCGGTTACAAACATACAATGATACAAATATACAAACATAGAAACGTACAGGTGAAGCTAATAAAAAGCGTGTAAAAAGAAAAATTCTCAGTAGCAACAGTGGAAATATGCCCGGTAGACGCCAATAGGTTCACCCCCTATTACGTGGGACTTTAACATAGATGGCGAACTGTGGGTGTGTAATACACCTCTGCCTACCCCTTCGGGGAATACAGGCGTGAAGTTATGTACTATCATATGTCTTATAACATGTTCTACACACCAATTTTCATAAATATCGGTCTACACGTTTGTGAGTCATAAAAAGATATAGGTACACAGTCAGACAGGCAACAATAAATTTAGAGAATCACAGATTTGGAATCAGAAAGTTTTAAAATATAGGTAACATTTTTTTTATTGCATGTAGTGGCAGACGAGCAACGGCCCCTCTGATGGTAAATGGTAGCCATTGCTCATGGACAAAACTATACCGAGAGTATTGTCAAGCCAACTAAACAAAGCAACTTACAAGTTCACAGATATGAAATTAAATAACCCTTTTTTTTAGAATCTGTACTCCTAATTATGTTAAGCTACTAGAAACTGAATTATTTTTGCATTCTACTACGTCCTGAAATCATATTAATTACAATTTACTAGAAAAAGAGTAATTGCTTAGCCACTTATTTTTGACCTGCTAAATTGCGATTCACGTTTTTAATATAGGATCTTTTAAAATCTTCATCATATTTCACACACATTTCATGTAAAAAGATGTGTTGTTTGGTCTAGCACTAACACATATAATTATTTGATTTACTTTGAATTGATTTTATTTGATATCTTGCCGTGTGGGGCTGACTTTAGAATTGTCGCACCCCTCTCCACCCATGGGAGTCATAAGAGCCGACAGAGGGAATCCCGGGGGAGTGGGCAGCAGCACTCCCTCGAGTTTTAACAACATCCACTGCGATCGCCAACCCACCTGCCAAGCGTGGCAATTACGGCACTATCCCCCATATGAGCGAAACACACGTCGTGGCGTTGTCTTGGGGAGGCCTATGTCCAGCAGTGGACGTCGAAAGGCTGATGGATGGATGGATATATTTGTGGTTTGTATTTAGCACTTGACATGCTCAGCTACTTTAAAAAAAGAAAAAAGATAGATTTGATTTAAGATTTATCTAATTAGTAGTGCCATTTATAGAACAAATTATTTGTGAAAGTGGAAAAAGGAAACTTTACTGCAAGCAGGATTCCAACCTGCGTCCTATCCAATTCAGAGTAAGCTATTACAGTCGCCCAATAACGATTTCCAATCTCCACTTTCCATTTTTCACACGACCCATGCCACCTATCGTATGCATTTTCATACACTAAATGAATATGTAAGTTTAATATTTTGCAATTATAATTCATATTATTTGACGACGCGATTTTTATACATTTTGATTTTCCACTTTCACAAATAATTTGTTCTTTAAAATAACTGAGCATGTCAAGTGCTAAAAATACAGATCAAATTCCATTTATGTTTTGGGCTCTAGACAGTAAAAATTATATTATGCTATTGTGAAATTATATATTATTTAATTTTTAGATATATTTGGGAGGTGGACTCGGCATTATTCGTGTGTTTTGCGTCAATATTAACGTGCACTTAGCCATGGCTCCAGTGGACCTCGTCAATAACGCTATCATTGCTTCTGTATGGGACTCCACAGAGAGAAAAAAGATTGGAGAGAAAATAATACCTGTGTATACTATATCAAAAAAGAGTTTCATTCAATACCGTTAGTGTATTCAATTAATTAGCTTTTTTCAAATACTAATATAGTGCCAGATAACTGTTACTGTTAGCAAGAGCCTACTTGATTTAGTAGTGACTACCCCGAAACACAATAGTAGGAGTACCTGTCATAGCTTTATGCCGATCTTCTAGATCCGTAAATTATCACCCAAGAATTCCCCTGTTGAACTGACCTTTGCTTGCACCTCCGCCGCAAACAATAGCTGGTTTTTAGTTTATATCTCAGGTTCACGATATTTAGCGCCATAAAACGTATAGCGGTTTTCAAATATATTCAAGAGCTATTAAACAAAAGAATTGAATCAAAACCCTTCTAATAGTTTTTGTGTGGTGTGACGTACAAAGAAACAGAGAAACAGATAAAAGCCTAAAAAGTTACAGTGGCAATACAATTTTATAGTGCCTGAAGTAGAACCGTAGCCAACAAATGCTAGCAACACATAACTCGCTCGTTAATTCTTAGAATGCGATAGGAATTTTCTAAATCCCTCCTGATGTTGGATCTCTCTTTGAAATTTTTTGTTTTTTTTTTAGGTTCACTGATGGAGAGCATAAAATATCGTTGCAGAGACATAATTACACCAAAGACAGTTTGGTACAGTGACGTCATAACCACTAAATACATTTTTTTGTACATGGTACTCTCTTTTTTTCTGCACTATATACCAGCGCTTGTTTTGGATGGCATTTCCGCTGTTCTACGAAATCGACCTAAGGAAATCACATCGTGAGTATTGTGGTGTCATTCCGTTTACTATCGATGATTATATGCAAGAAAGTTCTTGCGCATTAAGAAGTCTGATCGAAAAGAGAATATTAGTGGCCAAAAAGTGGCCTAGAGCTGAAACTTTTAAATAGCAACCTATTCATGCCATCTAGTAAATGTCAAAGTTGACTGTCATATTGTACTGCTGTTGTTCTAGATGTAATATTATTGAAGATATCCATCACATACTGGTGGAATATGTCCGGCACGAGTCAATCAGAAATATAAATTTATCAGATATCCGATAAATTTATATTTAGTGGCATGGGAGCATGTAATATTGTGATCTGATCCCATGTTTAGTGTAGTGCCAAGGTTTTATTATACGTTTATTCAGGCTGGTGTAGTGCCGCAAGAGGCGTGCACTGGGGCTGCCGCCTACGGATCGCGGTTACGGTGGGCGAAGGCGTACGGTGGGTTGGTGTAGTATGGATAGTCCGCCGCTGGTTAATCCTACCGCGAAGGTGTGACGGCTTAGATGCACGGGGACGGCACTCAGAGAGGGAGTCTAACGGGGCTAGCTACCGGGCGGATCACTGAAGAAAATACACACGGTACCAGTGGCCCACCGAGTGCGGGCAGGTGAGACAGCATGGTGGGTTTTAGTCGGTGAGAGCCCCACATTAGCCTGATGTCTCCCCAAATAGCGGTACTTATTATCCCGACAAAAAAAAATGGTATAGCGTGGGGTGTTGTACCGGTTTACCCCCTAGTGGTGTACTCCGGGCAACGTTGGCAGTCGTCGACTCAAAATTCCTTACTGGATGCGTGCCCGCGTGTTCCTCTGACTCAGCTAAGGGCACAGCGGATTGACCAGGCATCAGAGCCGGTGGGGCCAAGTCGGCTCCCTGGGCTCTGTGAGAGGGGACCGCGGGGCCACAGTGCCAAGTTCGTAAATCTAACTCGATGTCCGTGGTTACGTCTCACGGCCCAATCGCCCGAACCGCGAGGAAGACCACCTGTATTAACCTCTACCCCGAATCCCAGGCTCTGGTGCGTTGCGAGGAGATGCATGGCTGATGGGTAGTTCAGTCTTGAGCGCGCCCCCAGCCTAAATGGTACCTGCATACCCTATGTGTTAGCTTACAAATGTGCGTTTGCCCGGGTATTGGGAGCTCTGCCCGGGTGAACTTCCTTTCTTCCACACTCATAGGAACAACAATACTGAGCAGTGGCTTAACAATACTCTCGGTATAGTTGAGTCCATGAGCGACGGTTACCATTTACCATCAGATGGGCCGTGGCTCATCTGCCACTACACGCAATAAAAAAAATGTGCGAACGCGGTATCTACGGAACGTCTTCTGCTCGCAGTGCTGTTCAACAGGGAAAACTTTTGTCACAATTTGTCCGTGTCTACCGAATGCCTACCCTTTAAGCTACTATTTTATTTTGGTTGAGTTAAGCAAATTAAAAAGAAAAGATTATTATTTTGTAGGTTGCGTATGGCTAAACGTATATTATGTAGTACTGAATAATTAGGTAATAAACTCGAAATGAACAGTATAATGTTCTTGGATAATTATATAATCTTTATAGCAAATGAATCGTGGGTATGTATTATACCGATCTCACGAATCTTGTACACAATTTACAATCTATCAACTCGTTAGAACAACCTTATAGAAACTGTTACACGTAAAATCTACTTTTTAAATATAGTTCTAACTAACCAAGGTAAAGAGAAAGAATTATTCTTACGTTAAAATTTATTATATATATGACATACCTCTGGGGTTTTCCTGCACACTTTAAAAAATGCTAATCGCCACTTGTTACAACACATATAGTGATTTTACTCGATATAAATATAGCTAAGGATTTATGGCTGGCACAGCAGTGATTAACTCAGCACGGCTGCAACGTAAAAAAGAATACACAGTCCTGATCCCCGCCTTCTTGGCTATTATTATCTAATGCTGTCCTTCTCGTATACTGCAGCTAAATTCCATTGAAATTTCAATGGAGATGGAAACGCTTCCATACATTTTTGGGCCTAGGTGGTAACAATATAAAAGTTGCACAATTTGTAAGTTTACATCGAAACATTTCATGATATAAAATTTTGTTAGATTTGGCAATCTATGAACCAAGATATAGAAGATTATATAAAAGTGAGGTTAAGTATCAAACTACACCCAATAAGTGTCATCATAACATTTAAAAGCCATACATTTAAAGTAGTTATATATATCGTTCGTTTCGCTAGGTGAGTGACAGCGCCGGAGGCACAAACCCCCTCCCTATCTTCTCCTTGTTACTCCTAATTATTTTTCCTAACCTCGCTTCAGTATCTTTTAAGAGAATACTCTTCCTATTATCCTTCCTCTGCACCTCCTACCCCTTTTCTTGGAAATGGCGACGCGCGAGCGTTGACTGGTGTTGCTAGCGTTTGTAGGCCATGGTAACCGCTTACCAGATGGGCCACTTATCAGCTGCGCCATATGCTTGTTTGCCACCCACATAGTATAAAAAAAATTGTGTTATCTGAGAAGATCCACTTGCGCGGAAATTTTGAGATAACTAAATACCTTTGCGTTTACTAACCTAGGTTACATGAATAATTATCTAATTCAAAATTTATCTTGCACGTAAGAAAATTCATCTAGGTTTTACTAACCTTATTCCGCTTACATCCCAGCCAAATCCAAAAGGAATGAATGATGAACGACACAAGTATTCTTCTCTCATTCACACAACAGTTACTTGCATAAGTCTTTGTTTAATGTCAGATTTGAATTGACGCCACGTGTTTTTGATAGTATAAGTTGAAGGGCGATATGTCATTATATCAAATTGTTGTTTGTTTACTATCTCGAGTGTATTTTATGACAATATATCTGTATTATTTTGTGAAATGTGAAGGAAATCTTATATACGTGGCCCTATTTTACAAGTTGTAGCAGTTTAGTTTTTTTATTTGTGATATAATAACCAAATATAGGTAAACATGTTATTGAAAATAAATAAGAAACTGCTGGTGCTATTGTGAACTGACCAGATCCTGTAGATAAGAGGCATCATAGATGATGTACTATATATAGCGAAGTAGCATAAACGCTAGTAGTTCAGAATAAAATAGAAGAATTATTCTAATAATGTATGGGATTGACATAAGATTACGACGAGATAATAAGCATATCCTGTTGTCTAGGGGGGCTAAACACACGTGAACACATCATCAGAAACCAAAAAGTCGCTCATCAGGGCAATAAAAATAAACGATGCAATGTTATTCTGTTGTAATACAGAATAACATTAAAACGCAAACTAGCATAGTCTCACAATTTTGACGTAATAAACCCAGAGATAGACACTTAAACCTCCAACTTTGGCGGGTTTGATAGTTAATTATTTTACGCATGGTATAGTGCTAACTCTTAGCAGTGCAAGCAAAAATAATTATTTAACCCTGCGTTAGCAGTACGCTCGGAGTTATATACAATCTAACTCCGAGCTAACTCTGAAACGCGCAAGTGGCCCTAAGAGTCTTATTTAATAAACTATCCCACTGCTGGGCACAAGCTTTTTTGAATTTCAAGTAAAAGAACCGTCGTCAAGCAGATAGATTATTCGAAAATAACAAGGCGAGGACCATTGTGTAGGCAAGTTCTCAGTGTCCAGTAACGAAGCAAGGGTCAATAAAACAAGCAAAACAGTATAATAAATAACGTGAGTAAAGCTGGAAACGAAAAAATTCAACTGCCAAATGTAGTGTTGCTGTGGTAGCGTTCAAAAAAGAGGATTTCACTTGTGTGTCAATTTAGAATATCAATCGATATACTGATATAAAAATGTTCTATATTATTTTTCCTCGAATATAATTTTTTTATTAGTTCATTCTTTTGAAGAAATGATTAATTATGAAACTAAACATTTAGTTTTATTTTATTTATCAATCCAAATGAGCAATTCTATTATGAATCGACTAAAGTAATCGATTTCCTCCATAATTTCTTCTTTAAGATTTCGATTTCTAGATTGCAAAAGGAGCTAGTTTTTTGAATTTTATATTCTAAAAATATTGCCAATTTTTTAAAGAATATTTCAACTTGTTAAAAAAAAGTGAAAAGTATTTTTTTTATTGACTTTAAACAGAGTATTCAAATTTTACTGAATTCCCTGGCGTCTGAACTAGCTGAAGCTGTGTTTCAGACAACAGTGACTTCTCCCTAGAGCATCATCACATTTGGTCAAATAAAAACATGTATAAAACATATATAAAAACAAATACATATATATAAAAACACGTAAAATTGAAGTAAAATTAAAAAGAAGAAAAGATAATAATAGAATAAAAGAAACAACGTTAACTTCAGGCCACAACTGTTAAGTTTAGGCCCTAAAATCCCACCACTGAAGGAATGTAACATAGTTCCAGTGGCCCGCCAATAAGGCGTAAAGACGGCACACGGCGGGTTTATTTAGTGGGTGAGAGCCCCACACTACCATGTTCGTTGCTCCGAACGACGGGGTGTGCAGTTAGGAAAAATTTTTCCCGTCTTTACAAAAAAAAAGAAAAGCTCAAAAATCCCATTCTCCTTTCTTATAATGTTTAAATTGTTATATGGTACTTAATTGTAATAGGAAATTAGCTTAATATGCCAATAAACCCTTGCTATACAAAAAGATTACTTATAACGTGAAACACCATTATGTTACCATGCATAAAATTATTGCATTTTCTTTTATTTGTTTGTTTCTTGTTATTTTTCGTCATTTCTCATAATAAAATTACAATAAAATGACTAAATTTAAAATAATATGACAATTGCGGCCCGTTTTCCTTTATATAGTCTCCCTGTGTCCTCTGGCGGCCAAAAGGTAGCCCATGGCCTAGATTATAAACTAATTATTAAGTTTATGGGCGCGTCTCACCAATAAAATGTTAAAGTTTGGCGAGTACATTGAAGCTTACAATATGTACTATGTCATTGAGATAAATAAATTTAACAAAACTAAACGTCGCGGGACGTCTAACAGATGTGAAAACATCGAAATTATTTTGTAGAAATAAAAAAATCACAACTTGTTAAAGAAAAGACGAATCAGACGAGTAACTCGATAGGGTTGCGTCGTTTTCATTACAGAGTTACTGTGATCACCTTCCAGCTCCATCGTCAGACCCTGGATACCATATAGAGACAAAGTACTCGTCAGGACAAATCATACGAGCCAAAACTCGATGGAGTTATGACGTTTTATAATGGAGTTCCTATGGTCACCTTCTAGCTCCATCATCAGAACCTGGATACCATCTAAAGACAAAGATACCATCTAAAAACTCGTCAAGACGAATCAAACGATTCCAAACTCGATGGGGTTGCGTCGTTTCATTACAGAGTTACTGTGACCACTTTCCAGCTCCATCGTCAGATCCTGGATACCATATACCACCTAGAGACAAAGCACTCGTCAAGACAAATCATATGACCCGAAAATCGATGGAGTTATGTCATTTTATATAGATGGAAGGTGGCCATAGGAGATGGCCACCTTCTAGCTCCATCATCAGATCCTGGATACCATTTTAAGACAAACTACTCGTCAAGACGAATCAAATGATTCCAAACTCGATGAAGTTGCGTCTTTTCATCACAGAGTTACTGTGGCCACCTTCCAGCTCCATCATCAGACCCTAGATATGATCTAGGACTCAAGTATTAGTCAAGACATTTCAAACGTGCCCTAACTAGATGGAGTTGCGCCATTTAATCATCAGATCCTGGATAACATCTAAAGACAAAGTACTCATCAAGACAAATCAAACGTGTCCAAACTCGATGGGGTTGCGTCGTTTCATTATAGAGTTAATGTGGCCACTTTCCAGCTTCATCATCAGCCCCTGGATACTATCTAGAGGCAAAGTACTCGTCAAGACGAATCATACGAGCCCAAATTTGATGGGGTTGCGCCGTTTCATTATAGAGTTCCTATGTCCACCTTCCAGCTCCATCATCAGATCAGCTTCATGTCATCATAATATTGCATTGTCACAGGATCTACAAATGCGTGTAAGATTTCAGCTTAATTGGAAACCAAGAAGTGTTTCAATTCCAACTTGCAAGATTTGAGCTGGATAAGTAAATTAAAAGCGTCGCCACGCCAACAGCCGATTTTACTCCCCTCCGCATTAGATGTTTCTCATCAAAAAAACCATCTGGATATCAGAACAACGACAACCCTATGTGAACCTAAGCGAAAAATGCGGATGACGTCATCCGCATTTAACCAGATAGCTAATATATGCCTGACTGCGGCACGTGCTTGCGGAAGAGTGTACACAGTGCTAAACAAATTCATACAGAGCGAACAAAAATGCGTGCCTGCGTTGCGTACGGCGCGGATAAATGGACGCGTAGCTTAATGATGCGACCGAGCGACAATTATTTGGATGGGTAGGGATACAACGCAAAAGGTGCGCTTTTTAATATTAAGAATAATAGTATCCGGTACTCGGGAATATAAGCAACTCTACTATTTATTTTATTTTTTGAGGTGTACAGCGTAACAATACACTTATTAACAAGGTCTCAGGTCTAAAAAACATGGATCAGGTCAGGTCAGCCGTCAGCCGCGGCGCCCTACGGAATCCCTGATCACCACAATTAGGCAGGTAGTGGGGATACACACCCCCTACCCTTCACACTCACACACCTCTCCACACTCACGCACCCCACACTACATAGTTACATATTCATAAACTAGTTTTTGAAGTTATACTTCTAATGTGACTTCCAACAAGGTTGCGTTAAACGTTTAACGCTACCATGGAGGGATTTTAATCAGACACCTAAACTCTTAACATAGACATAATAAATTTCTAAATTAGTTATTAAAACGCCATCTAGTGACATTAGACATAATTACTTTATCAAACAATGTATTTAAAACCATAACTGTGACAAGTTTTGCAGTTACAAATTTAATAATTACTTTATTTATTAATGACGCCAAAGAAGTATAACTTGTCACGCGCGTACATAAGTACACGTATTTTTTTCCTTAATGTAAAAGCTATAAGCATAAAATAGGTTTATTATCATGAGTAAAACTTGAAATAAAAGGAAGTTATTTTGTACATGTAGTTCCGGTTAAACACTGTCTCCTAAGTCACATGGTCTCCCTAGCTTAGGAGTCAGGGTTATCATTAATTAAGCCGCCTTTTACCAATTGAATTAAGCACTTACCTATTGTTATTACTCCTATTGTTACAAAATGCTCATGAGTCAATAAATTAATTTTTATTTATTTTGTTTATTTATTGTCTGTATAGCCTGGCGTAGCGTATGTATGTGTTCTATAGCCTTTTCGGGCAACTGACTTGTTCGGGAGGCTTGTAGTCGTCAAGCCTGTACGTGAGTCGATTTGTAATGACCCTCGAAAATATCTTATAGACGTGGCTCAAGGTCAAGATGGGTCTATAATTCTTCAAGAGGGTTCTGTCACCTTTCTTAAAGAACAGCGCCGCCACATAATAATAAATACGATATAGTAATTTTATACCTAAAAGATTAAGCAATAAGAGGATCTCGCGTTTTTTTATAATTTGATGCTACTGATCTTGTGGTATGCATAAAAATATCATACCACTGTAAATAATAATATTTTTTTCCAGATTCATCGGTATCTACAACAAAGTAGACAAACTAATGAAAGTGTACTACTACTTCTTGAGCAACGAATGGAACTTCGGCGATGACAATATCAGGGCTATGATCAAAAGAATGAGTCCAGCTGACCAAGCGATATTTAACTGTGACCTATTATCAATTGACACCTCAGAATATGTCAGGATTTGGTGCATTGGACTACGAAAATATATTATAAAAGATGAGCTAAAGGGCACTGCTTTAGGAGTGAAGAAGCAAAAAGTATTTAAAATGTTACATTATGTGTGTCTCATTCTATTATGTATATTTTTTTTAGCGGCTTTTCAGCTCTTTTTTTATTATTTTCTAGTGTTATTGCAAATATGATTTACTGAAATATAAATAACTATATGGCCTTCATCCGATTTTATTTGTTTTTTACCGACTAAACTTTCCAGATTTTCAGAATGCTGGCATATCAGAATAGGTATATCGCTTCCACATTTATCAATGACTAGTTCCTGCCAGCAACTTTATTTAATTTCTAAACGTCTATAAGACTCCCGGGAGTTTCAGGTCATCAAACTCGACACAATAAAAAACTCCAAAAGAATCTCCCAGGTTTGCAATAAGGGTCAGTATCGCATATACGAAATGGGCGAAGCGCGACCGCAGTCGCAAAAAAATTTGGCGCTAAAAATTTCATGCCTACTCCTAAACCTCCAACGCTGCATACTCCAAATTATTTTCCCGAAACTGTGTGTTTATTCTGTAGGCTGTCCACGATTTTTGCCTAAGCATACATAAACTGTATCCATAAGAAATAAATCCCAAATGTAAACGTCAACCAGTTGCGTCTATGTACTCGAACCGTACAGTAATAAAGTCGAGATTCCAACGCGAAGAATTAAATAAAATTAAAGTTTGTGGAAAGTCCTCGTATTATACCATCAGTGTTATTATAATAATTAGTAGATAGTGGGTTTAAGTGTTTTAGTTCATAAAATAATTATTATACTTCACAATAAACATGGTTTTTTCAACAAAGGGTAAGTAGTTGTTTTTTTGTGGGCTTGGCACCTGGCCAAACGATGTTGGCTGGCACGTGTAAGACTCCCGGGAGTCTTTTACACGTTTAGAAGTTAACATCACCGGATGTGTCGCGTTCTGTTAACCCTGCGATAGTAGGTTGGCACTCCACTCACTCTGGTTCGAACTTGCGTGATGAAAGTTCAACTCCGAAACGTGTTCGACCACGTTGTGCTTACTATAAACGATTTGGTCATTCGATTGATGGTTGTAAAATTGCCAAAACCTTCTGATCGCGACTAGAGACTGAAAAACCGTTGCTGGCATGCTGTGGTCGACAAGGAGTGATACATTTGAAGTGTCCGACGTGAAAGGGCACTCCAATAGATGATAAGGCGAGCTTTCTAAGCGCCCTTACGCACGACACGGGACTGACGCGGCCGTAGTGAAAATTGGAGTCGCATCTCTAATAGGTGTCGCCGTACTGGATACCGGCGCTACTGAAAGCCTCGCCAACCCCGGGTTATACAAAATTTTGTTGAATAGTAGTACCAAAATTAAGGATACAGTGTGTACAGGAGTGCAGCCACTGTAGGTCCCGCCGATGGTACGCAACGCATATGCGATGTTTTATTATGCGACACGACTGTCACTATCGCTTCTCGGACAAGACTTTATAGCACGAACAGGAATGTCACTCGATCTCCAACATTGTTATTGTTATTTCACTTACACCGTCACGAACATACTTCGATCCAGAGGAGTGTGAAAGCAGGTCGAAATAGCAGTAGTCCTTCTTATGGAACTCGGTTGGGGGATAAACTGGAACAAGTCTGTATTAAGGCCAACAAAGGAGATCGTTTATCTCGGAATAGTTTTCAATACAAAATTGAATATCAAAACCGCTTTACGTAGTCCTCATTGCTCTAAAAAAGTTCAAAGCTTAGAACGAGAACAAAATAGTAATGGTTCAAGCGGACAATGGTACAGTAATCGCATATCTGAGCCATCAAGGGAAAACAAAATCACAGAAATTGAATTGGTTGATGAAGAAGATCCTGTTACTTGCAAAAAAATTCATCACCGTGCTTGTACTTACTTACTTACTTACTTATCATCACGCCATTTCCCTTGCGGGGTAGGCAGAGAGAACAGAGTGCCAAGAGCCTCTATTCTTGCATACATCTCTCGCTTCCTCAACATTCATAACTCTCTTCATACACGCTCGCCGGTTTCGGAGACTCCTGACTCCACCTTCCTTCAATACATGACCAATTTGGTCTAGGTAGGTAAGTCTCGGTGGAGCTGACTCTGCCTATCCTGATATATCTTCAAGGATAAATGAGACAACTTAGATATACTATGGACTGTATTCTTCGGCGGTTTAAAAACGGTTACAAATATTTAAATAATGTGACGTGAGCGCACGGTACGGCGGACAATGACGCAGTGGCTGGCGGGGAGCGCGGACGCCGGGTCGTGGTTGACCCCCCGCGGCCGCGCGCCGTGGCCAGCTGTTACACCGGGCGTAGTGATGCTCCAACATGCTCCCGGCGTTGAAGACTTGTCTTCAAGGTTCATACTGGAAGAGGACAGATAGAATTAAAGGCGCGACGAACAATCCCCTTCTTCGTCTTGATATCAGCGACTCGGTTGACACCATCTCTTCCAGCTATGAGACGAACGATGTGGCCCATAGACCATATAAGCGGTGGCGTGTGTTGTTCCTTAAGAACTACCAAGGCTCCTTCTTCAAGTTCTCCATCACAGGCCATCCATTTGGTTCTCTGTTGGAGGTAGGAAACGTATTCGTTAGAGAACCTATTCCAAAACTGTTGCTTTAGGTATTCGATTCGTTGATAGCGCTTGAGATTAGAAATGTTCTGGTTGGTGATATCTGGATGCGGCAAGGATACGAGAGATCTCCCAATTAGGAAATGTGCAGGAGTGAGAGGGTAAAGGTCAGAAGGATCAGTGGAAAGTGGAGTGAGAGGACGTGAGTTAAGTATTGCCTCGACCTGAATCAGACATGTGGACATCTCCTCATAAGTGAGATGAGCGAATCCTAGTATACGCCTTAAATGATGCTTAACGGATTTCACTGCAGATTCCCATAGGCCACCGAAGTGTGGAGTGTAAGCAGGGATAAAAGAAAAGTTGATACCTGAGTCTGCCATCTCTGAGGAAAAACCCTGTTTTAATATATTGGCAAGTTCATTACAAGTGCCCACGAATGTTGTACCATTATCCGAGAAAATGGTCCTTGGCTTACCACGTCGAGCAATAAACCTGTTAAGCGCTGCAATAAACGCATGTTTAGTCAAATCTGAGACAAGCTCTAAATGAAGCGCTCTTGTGGCTAGACAGACAAAATTACATATATATGATTTAATTAGTTTACAGCCTCTACCCCTGCGGTCGGCTATAAGAATTGGTCCGGCATAATCAGTGCCAGTGTCTAAGAAAGGGAACTCTAACTGAACTCTTTCCTTAGGTAAATTACCCATGATTGGTTGAACAGTTTTACCCTTAAACCGTTGACATTTCACACATGAATGTACTGTAGATTTGGCTAAGTTTCGGCCACCCAGTGGCCAATAATTATGTCTGATAGTGGCTAAGAGCAACTGGGGCCCAGCATGAAATAAGCGTATATGAAAAGATAAAAATATAAGTTTAGTAAGATGATGTTTACCGCACAACAGAATAGGATGTCTAACATTATAATCATAGAAAGAATTATCTAATCTTCCTCCAATCCTAATAATGCCAGAACTTATGAAAGGTGATAGACTACAAAGTCTGTTCTTCCTTGGTAGGGGTTTCCCTGAGGAGAGTAGTTTATACTCCACAGGAAACATTTCCCGTTGAGAAGTTTGAAGAATGAAATCTGCACTGTAAGATAGTTCTGAATGAGTGAGAGAAGCACTATGAGTCCTTACACCCTTACAACGATTAATAAATCTAAAAACGTATGCTAATATACGTTGTAATTTAGAATAAGTTGATGAATTGTTTATTAATATTTGAAATAGTTGATTATGATTATTATTTGTATTGAGATTATAATTATTGGTATCGTGATTGGATTTGTTTGTGATATGATCAGATTTGTTTGTATATAATGTGTGATTTATGTGTGTATGTGTTTTTAATAGTTCTGGTAGAGGTGTTTCAACGGTTGTATTAGGTGTTGTAGGCCACCTATGGGAGTCAAGTAATAAGAATGAAGGCCCTGACCACCACAACGATGACTGACTTATGACATCAGCACTAAGCCCACGGGATACGAGGTCGGCAGGGTTATCCTTAGACGGCACATACCGCCAGTGGCAGGTATAATCGCCAAAACCCTCCCGTATCTCCGACACGCGATGCCTCACAAAAGGTTTAAGGCTTGCTGGTGATGATGACAACCAACCGAGAACAATCATAGAGTCACACCAGAAAATACATGTAGTAGGCTTACGTATTAAGGAGTCTAGTACCTTTATGCACAACCTTGCTCCTAGTAAGGCACCACAAAGTTCCAGCCTAGGGATTGTGGTTGGCCTTATTGGTGCTACCTTGCTCTTAGATGTAAGAAGATTTGTGTGAACCTCACCATTATTAGTTACTGAGCGAACGTATATACAAGCACCATATGCTCTCTCTGACGAATCAGTGAATATATGTAACTCTATCGTTACCGGGTAATCACACATAACCCAACGTGGTATACTAAGGTGATTGAGCTGTGGTAAGGCTTGTATAAATTTAATCCATGACCTTTTAATGGCCAGAGGTACCTCACTATCCCATGAGCACTTGTCAATCCATAATTTCTGCATTATTCATTTTGCATCAATAATACATGGTGTAACAAGTCAGAACATCTGCGATATTGTTGAAAGTATGTATCGTTTTGTGATAGAGATGTTTGTGTGTATAGGTAGGTCTATGTAGAACGTAAGAGAGTCAGTGTTACAACGCCAATTAATCCCTAGCGTTTTACATGGCTCATCAATACTTAATCTAACTGTGTTGTTTGTATTTGTTTGTGTGCATGAATATGGTAAGTGTGTGTCTGTGGTGAGCGCTTCTAGTATTTTTATGTTATTGGACTGCCATTTTCTAAGTTTTAGTTGTGCAGACTTTAGTGTAGTCCTAACGTTATTACAAAGTGTAATGGTAGACTCAATCGAATCGCTTCCTGAAATAACTATATTTCTAATGATGATGATGATGAGATGACTACATCTACATATAGGTCATGAGCTATAGCTCTTTGTGAGTCTATAGTCGGTGCCTCCTTTGCTGAGATAGACAGCGTGTAGTTATAAATGGTGCAGACGCAGTCCCATAAGTAACGGTGTTCAGTGTATATGTTTTGAGTGGTAATGACGGGTCAGATCTCCATAGTACTTGTTGTAGATGGCGTTGAGACTCATCTATTTCAATTTGCCTGAAAAATTTTTCTATATCAGCGGATACCACATACTTGTGTTCACGAAATCTCAATAATATGGATATTAGGTCATCCTGAAGTCTGGGCCCAACCGCCTGAATGTCGTTAAATGACCTTCCAGATGTAGTAACGGCGGAGGCATCGAATACGACGCGAATCTTTGTCGTAGAACGGGATTCCCTGAAAACACCATGGTGGGGTAAAAAATATGAGGGTGAAGATTTGGACGATGGTAGGGACTTGGGGGTTTCAGTCATGTGACCTAACGCTTCGTACTCCTGCATGAACTCGGTGTAGCGTTGCTTGAGTACTATGTCCCTATCGAGCCTACGCTCTAATGACAAAAAACGACATCTAGCCATGTCATAGGAATTTCCTAGAACAGTGGGCGATTCCTTTAATGGAATAGTCACAACGAAACGTCCATCGCTCTTACGCCTCGTAGTATCGATGAAATTTAGTTCACATGCTCTCTCTTCAGATGTGTGATAATATTTAGGCAATATGGAGTCAAGTTCCCAAAATCGTGTAAGGTCTGTGTGTGTTTGAGTATGTGTGGTGTGCTTGTTTTGTATAAATAAGCACAGTAATTGTGTTGAATTAGGCTGAGGTAAGTGTCCCGATATAAGCCAACCGAGCTTTGTTTCGAAAAGTGCCGGCATATGTTTACCAAGCTCAATACGGCTTGGTCCGATCACGTTCCAAAATACCTCTGCTCCCACAAGAATGTCGATAGAGGATGGTACGTGGAATGACGGATCGGCCAAGTATACTCCTGATGGCAGTGGTAAATTATGTGTGTCTATGTATGTATGTGGTATATTTGATGTTATGACTGGCAAGACATAACAGTCAATATTAGTTTTATAAGAACCATCATAAAATTGTAAATAAAAGGTGCAAGATTCCGTAACAGTAGAGAGTTGATTATTAATGCCTGCAATGTTTGAACTAACATCACAAATATTTAATTGTAGCTTTTCACAAAAATTCCTAGTAACAAAATTAGCCGTGCTACCATTGTCAAGTAAGACTCTGGCGCTGTGTGGCCTACCTGTACTATCCGTGACCTTTACTAATGCTGTGGAAAGTAACACGTGATGTGGTGAGTTATAGTTTGTACCAGACAAAGCAATGTGTTTTAGTTCTGACTGGCTACTAGGCAAATCATCATGTAAGTGCAACAATGTATTATGCTTAACCTTACAGTATTTACAATGACCAAGTTTACATGCTGCGTCGTTATGACCTGGGCGTAAACAATTTTTACACACGTGAAAATCCTTTGCCTTTGTTATACGTTCAGGGATAGGTAATGACCTAAATTGTTCACAAGTAAATAGGTAGTGGTTATTATTACATAACGGGCATGAAATTTTATATTTACCTTGTTTAGATGACACAAGAAAACTCTTTGGCTTAATTTGTGTAGTATCTGCCTTTGTCTTATTTACCTTTGCCTCCTCCAAGGTTTCTAAAAGATTGCAACGATTAGATATAAATTTGATAAAAATATCTAAAGATGGAGGATCAGATAAAGAGTTACGGTACTCTTCCCACTGTCTGCTAGTGACGGGGTCTAGCTTAGATGCCATTAAATGAATAATTATCGAGTCCCAATGTTCTACCGGTTGACCTAAAGTTGCTAAGGAACGAAGATTTTTATTTGTAATGTCAACCACCTGTCGTAGACTGTGACTACATTCTTTGTAAATCTGTTGTACATTAAATAAGGCTTGAATGTGGTTATTCACTAGTAGTTGTTTATTATCATACCTATCACACAATAACTGCCATGCATTATCATAATTGTCTCCCCTAAAATCCAGACTTTTAATAACCAGGGCTGCACTGCCATGCAGCGAAGAACGCAGGTAATGAAACTTATTAATCTGATCAATACTATTCTCCTCATGAATAAGTGACACATAAATATCCTTAAATTCGAGCCAATTCTGATAACCGCCGCTAAAGTGAGGTAAGTTAATCTTTGGTAATCTTACATTATTATGTCTGTGGCTGACCACGGAAAGCTGTCCATCTGAGCCTACCTGAGAATCCGACTGGTTGCTGGCAAGCTGAGCACGGTGCTTCGACAACAGTGCCTTAGCTGATGCCAGCTGCCTGTAGTACTGGGTCTCGAATTGCTCGCGGTCAGCGTATTGTTCCTCAGGTTTGGCAGATAATTGTTCCAATTGACCCTGTTATTTGAGGAAACTAGTTTTTCAACGCGTATTTCTAATTCAATAAGTTGTTCCTCACTCAGTTGCTCGCAAGATTTTGTTGTTGCTAAATATGATGTGAATTGAGTGAGCAGAGATTTTATTTAAGCACGCTTTTTAATGAGGTCTTTAATTTTCATATCTTCTGCCATAGCTTGCAATATTTCAGAAAGCTAAAGCTTTAAGCGAGTATAATAAAAAAGTTGAAAAAAAAAATGCGATATGGGAAGGTGGTATGAGCAGACTTTCGTTAAAGTTTCTAAGTAAGGCATAAAATAGTAATACAACACGTAGAAAGTATCTATTAGTAGGCAACAGTTATCTAATTTGAAATATTAATGCAGAAAAAAAGTGATGTAGGTATGTGGGTACCTTTTTTTCTATTTTACACTAACTACTAGGCTTAAAATTAATGAGAAATGATAATGATTTACGCATCTACGCTAATAAATGACGTTAAAAGTAGCTACAAGCTTAGGGATAGCATCTACAGGCGTAATGATTGAATCAATGAACTACTAAACAAAAAGCGTTACCGACAGCAAAAGTATGGAATATGAAACTGATATTTCGCTAGTTATGAGGTTGAATATATGTGATTCAGTGTCTACAGCAGTACAACTACAATAATGAATAGAAAGAAAGGAATGTTAGTATGCAGGTATATGAGCGTGAATATTAGTAGTAATGGAAAGATCTCACGAAGTTCCTACGACTGCGACTCCACTGTGATATATATCTCTTCGATTTGAAGCTTAGCAGATGGCGATGTCTTCAGGCTGTGCTTGGGCAGCTATCTTGCACTGACCCAGCAACTAGATATGACCTCGGGAAAACAATGATCGCTCGCCAGGCGAATAGTCCTTCGCCAGGTTAGACTGGCCTGCTGGTTTACCTGACTTGAACCCGATCGAACACGCTTGGGATGCTCTAAAGCGAGCTGTTTGGAACCGTTAGCCACCTCACCAGATAGTGCCAGAGATCAGGGAAGCTGCTATTGAAGAATGGGACAGGTTACCGCAAGAAATCCTGAATAACTTGATTCTCAGCATGCCCAGGAGGATTGCTGCTTGTGTTCGAGCTAGGGGAGAAGTTATCTTGTACTAAATAAAAACAATTCCGTAATAAATTCTTAATAATGTTTCTTATTTCGTCGTTTTCTTTCATTTATTTCTTAGTCACAATTGCATTAATTGTTTCGAATCAAATTTTTATTTGTAAAATAATTAAAAAAGTTACTATTTTACTTCCAATAAAGTTTTTTTCTTTTTAAGTAAGCAATTTTCTTTTATCCATCATCCATCAGTCTTTCGATGTCCACTGCTGGACATAGGCCTCCCCTAGAGAACGCCACAAAATTTGTGTGTTTCGCTCATATGGGGGATAGTTCCGTAATCGCCACGCTTGGCAGGCGGGCTGGCGATCACAGTGGATGTTGTTAATACTCAAGGGAATACTGCTGCCCACACATCCATCCATCAGCCTTTCAACGTCCATTGCTGGACATAGGCCTCCCCAAGAGAACGCCAAAACGAGCGATGGGGGATAATACCGTAATCGCTACGCTGGGCAGGCGGGTTGGCGATCGCAGTGGATGTTGTTAATATTCGAGGGAGTGCTGCTGCCCACTCCCCCGGTATTCCCTAAGTCGGCTCTTACGACTCCCGTGGGTAAAAAGGGGTGGTACAATTCTAAAGCCGGCCCCACACGGCTAAATAAATATTCACGGACATTTCACACAACGTCCTCTGGTCCCAAACTAAACTTAACGCTTGTGCTATGTGTACCAGATTATGGATATATATTACTTTTTTTTTGTAAATACTTACATATAATAGATAGAAAACACCCAGACGCAGTACAAATATCTGTGTTCATCACACAAATAATTGTCCTGAGTGGGAATCGAACCTATGGCATGGAAGTCGGTTACATTACCGACTACATCACGAGGCCCGACATATTTATAAACAACAATAGAGGAGCTTATAATTAAGATAACATAATACCTAATGGGATTGTCGAAACACTTTCATTTTCACTTACACTGTCACTGTCACTTTCACTTTTATGTAGAACTAGCCTTTGCCCGCGGCTCCGCCGCAGCTAAAAGCTAGTTTTTAGGTTATGTCATAGGAACCCGATATAGTAGCGGGATAGAATATATACCACACGTTGTTTTATTTTCATGAGCGACAACTGCGTGTTACTGCGGTAATAATAAGGAAACTCCGCTTAAAAATTAATCGTAACCGTGCGTCGCGCGTCGTGTACGGCTCTTATGGCAAGGTACTCGAAGCGGGAGTCGCGCATCGACGATTTTTTAAGTGTTGCTAGCTGACAACACGTTGTTGTGTGACTTTAGCGTTGCAATATTTCTGTTTAAGGTTTCTAAGATAACGAATGTTAGCTATCGACAATACTCTGGCTCCACGAACACCCACTATGCATAATTGTTGTTTCACTATAAACAACGGCTTGATGGAGTTTCAGTAACCACTAGCCTCTGAGACATGCTGTTTACCACCTTGATTCTTAGCATGGGCTTCTCTATCAAAGCTATGTAGCCCCAGCTACCGCTCGGTGTTATCATCCCTATTGTCACTTACTTCTAACATTATTGACGATCATATAATTATACACCTAGCCATAAATCATTGCCAAAATATTAATCTACCTATTTCTATCGTAGTTATGCACTTGTTACTTGAGCACGCGGCGGAGTTCAGTAGCTTTCGTCCTGTGGCATGAGATGAATGATCAAATGCTTTTCAGTGATCAAACGCCTCGGTGGTGCAGCGATAGTGTGATCAACTGCTGATCATGAGGTCTCTGGTTCGATCCTCATCGGGCAGTGTTATTGAACTTTTTCATAAAAATAAATTCACAGTAGGTTAGTCTCAGTAGGTAGGCCCAGAGTTTGGAAATGTGCCCTATAAACGGCAATAGGCTCTACCCCTATTACGTGGGACATAAACACAGTTGGCGAACCGTGAGTGTGTAATAAACTTCTGCCTACTCCTTCGGGGATACAGGCGTGAGACCATGAGACTAGGCTTTTCAGTGCTTCGGACGGCATTTCGAGTCGTGGGTACTGACTCTTGAGTGGAGTCCTGGCAGTTGTCTCAGCTTGTCAGATGGGCATTGGCACCGTATAAATACTGATCAACTAGCGCCGGAACGATCGTAAGGCGACCCCACCCAAGATTGGTAGGATGAAGCCAGCATTCAGAACGATATTCATGCAGTCCAATCAATACAGTCCAAGAGTCAGAATTAAGCACAGAAAAGAATCCGCAGCATATACTCGAGTTACATTTAGCTGTGTTAAATACGTTTAATTATTTCATTATATATCAATTAATAATTAACAATAAAAATTACCTTCCCGAAACATTATAGCATATTTGCGTTAAGCGCACCAGGAGATAACAAACACGTCACTCAATATGGATTCCGGATATTGATACAAAACAAATAATAGAGTTTTACCATAAAATAAAACTTACCTATTATTTTTTCATCAATATCCGGAATCCAGGTAAGGGCTACCTGGTGCATCATGAGTGCCATAATGATTAAAAGTCGGTCCGTCACCCGACAAGCGCTCAACAGCAAAGTGTAAGTAAGTATAGAGGGCGCTAATTACGGAGAGACAACCGGTAATCGCTGACTTCATGGTAGAAAGACTGATGCTTGACTCAATATGGATGCCGGAAATTGATACAAAATAAATAATAGAATTAAGTCGTTGTTTTTAATCGTAAGATGTACCAGGTAATTACGTTTCAAAATGTTACTTTAATAAATACCGTTTTAATACATACACAAACTTTATTGTTTTATTTATGTTTACAATATTTACAAATGTAATTATTATAATATACAGTCGGTTTGTCCATACGTTAACAGCTGTAAGTTGGTATCTTTGCACTCGGTGCCGTAAACGCACAGAAAATTTGTACTTTGAGTTTCTTACCATAAGAACCCTAAATGTCAACGTTACGGTGGTTATGCTTATCATTACATAAACTCAGTACTTATTATTTCATTTTAAAACATACGTCGCATTTCCTTGTCATATCACATTGTTATATCTTTTTTTTATCAATTTATTATTTAAAGTTCTTAAATAGCAATGGATACAAAATACAACTTTTAACTACTGTAAAAATACATTAAATTTTAAAAAACTCTATTATTTTATCCGTAATCGAAGAAATAATTTATAAAACTTTAGGCGCCATTTTCTAGGAACTTAGGCTGTCATGCACTTGTCGCTCTTATCTTTAGCACGGCAGAGCTGTGTCTGTGATATATAAGATATTTGAGAAAAAATGTCTGTATTAGGCTCTGTATCCCTAATACAGCCTAATACACCGTGTAAGAAGACCACTTCCGAATACGAAGACAGATGATCCTACTAGTGACAGTTTAGATGATGGAATAGAAAAAAAAAATCTGATGAAAAAAAAAACATAATATTTTATCGTTATATTTACATTATTTACACTCTATCATGTTAGCAGAGCTAAATAAAGCAATAATTACACAAAAATAATATCACTTTAATAAAAAAAAAAAAACAGTAATGTATTGCAAAATTTAGAATCAGCTGATAGGTACATATCGCGCAGTCGCTATCTATCTGTTTTGTACTAGCGGCCACCATTTTCAATTTTCATTCGCATTAAGTAGTTGAATAATCCAAGTAGGTAGGTACCTACGTACTTGGTTCGATTCCTCACTACTCACTAAAGACACATTTACTTACTTCGATAAAATTCTAACAAGGTTACAGTTATGATTTTTTATTTTTTTACATCGTTTAGATATGGTTAATAACATACTTTCACGCCTATCCCGCGTATCCCGAATGGGTAGGCAGAGGTGTATTTTTCTTGCCATCTCCTGTTCGCAATGTTTAAGCCCCGCATACCTAATACATTTTTTTACCTATCTACTCAGAAGTTTCTTTGGAAAAAACCCAAGACCTCGTGACTAGCAGTCTCATTATAAACCACTACGCCACTTCCGATGTAAGTATTCAGTTAGGTAGGTACCTATCTACCTATTAAAAACAATAGGGCTAAGCGTTTCAAAAAACTTTGTAGGTATGAAAAAGCTTACCGACCTAGATCCGAAATTCGCAAAGTAGGTTTCGCTCTGTTCGCTGTCACGGACTTTATACGGAATTTACAAACACTACTTTCAAAATGCCTACCCCTACTACACTTTACATACATACACATGTGAGTTTTAATACAATTGTTATTTCACTGTTAAACTTTAAAGCAGACAGAGACATTTTACGTACCTGTCTAAAGTCTGTGCTCGAATTGTGCTCCATCCATTTCGATACAAAGCGAGACCCGTCGCTGTGTCGACCGGTGAATACGAGGCCTTAGTGTAGGATCCTCAACACATTCCGCACGTAACCTATCAAAAACGCTCACTATTCTGCTACGCATTTCATCAGCACAGTCACATTCCCGATCAAACACTCTTTCTTTCACATATCCCCACAAAAAGAAATCCAGTGGTGTTAAATCGGGTGAACGAGGCGACCGAGCGCGCGGCCCCAGCCTTCCGATCCAGCGGTCATGATAGAGCTCAGTGAGACGCTCGCGGACAGGGCGTGTAACATGCGGTGGAGCGCCATCGTGCTGGAACCATGCTCGACGATATTCAGCCAGCGATAAATTATCTAGAATATCGTCTAATTGTTCATTTATAAAATTAAGATACTCTGTTCCATTGAGGCGCTGCGGTAGAAACACTGGTCCTAAAATTTGTCCATTAAAAATACCAGCCCATACGTTGACCGACCATCGGGTCTGATGACCGTTTTCTTGAGTGGCGTGCGGGTTCACGTCTGACCATAAATGAGCATTCCACCTGTTCCACATCCCGTTTCTCGTGAATGTAGACTCATCCGTCCAGGTTATGTGCTCAATGAACCCAGGCGTACGTTGCTGTTCATCTAGCAGCCAACGACAGTACTCACGACGACGAACGTAATCATTGGGCAGCAAAGCTTGTAACTTATGCATTTTGTAGGGCTTCATTTTATTCCGGCGCAAGACTTTGTGAACTGTCCAGTGAGAGACTGTCGGTACGCCCCCGCGCCGCAATAATTTCGCCGCACTTCGTGTGCCCAGGTGAGGATTTTGGCGAATCACATTTAAAATACGCATTCACCTGTTGTCCACCACCTGCCGCCATCGGAGCAATCGTTCGATTTTCTAAAACTCGCTGAAAAGCTGCCGTTATTGTGCGAGAATCGGATGGATGCTGGACGTTCGGGAATCTCTCACGGTAAATTCTCAACGCAAGAGAAGCATTGCCACGGGCTTCTCCTAAACACATCAACATGTTTCCGTTTTCACGAGCACTGTACACGTATGCCGCAGGCATTGTTAAATACAAAAAATACTTAAAAATAATAAAACAGCAAAACGTAACAAAAAACTTAACACAAAATTTAAAACTAACAAAACAGTATAAATACTACCAAGTAGTACCAATCGAAGCTAATAATATGGAACCGTAACGCGCGTTTGCTCTCGAACTGAGTCGGAATGAAACTGAGTATAGGGACAGTGGGACACGAAAATAGTAGCTTTACTTTTTGGTATCGAGTTATTTTCTTTTCGATACCGATACTTTTGTACTCGATACTTTTATTCAATGAGTACTTTAAGCCAGGTATCGTATCGAAAAAAATTTAGAGATTACCTAAATTAAACTTGGCTTCATGGCTCAAGTTTATGGCAACGCCATCTAGATCAATCTTGTCAAAACCTTCTAAAATATTTTGATACCATTCTTTCATTAAATTCCTTCAATCAATGTCTAATGGTATCAATATATTTAATGCGATACTTGGGATCGATACTTTTGAAGCGATACTGGTATCGATACTTTCGTTTAATATCAAAACTTTAAGCGCATTATACCGTAGGTAAAGTACTCAATACCTTAAAGTATCGATACTTTTGTGTATTGGTATGTATTGCTTATTGCGCACTTGATTGTTATTTTGTTTATTCAAGTATACTCTAAAAGTACTCACATTTGAAGAATTGGTGAAGCTTATTAACAAAAAGTGTTCGATTTCAAATGGTATCGATACATTTAATGCGATAGTTAACTTGGGATCGATACTTTTAAAGCGAGACTAGTATCGATACTTTCGTTTAATATCAAAACTTTAAGCGCATTATACCGTAAGTAAAGTACTCGATACCTTAAAGTATCGATACTTTTGTGTATTGGTATTTATTGCTTATTGCGCACTTGATTGTTATTTTGTTTATTCAAGTATACTCTAAAAGTACTCACAATTAAAGAATTGCTGAAGCTTATTAACAAAAAGTGTTCGATTTCAAATGGTATCGAACATTTAATGCGATAGTTAACTTGGGATCGATACTTTTGAAGCGAGACTGGTATCGATACTTTATCATATCATAACCTTAAGCGCATTATACCGTAAGTAAAGTACTCGATACCTTGAAATATCGATACTTTTGTTTCGATAATTTTATGAGTACGATACTTTTTTTTCGATACTACTCATGAGTATAGTATCGATACTTTCTATTCGATACCGTGTCCCTACTGAGTAACTGACTTGATAGTTCATAATAGATAGATACCTACTAGTCTAGTAAAACATCAACAGACACCGTGTTCGTCGGTGACCGACAAAGTAGCATCAAAAGAAACCGCCTTTGTCGGTATCCGACAAAATAAAGAATTTTAAAGTTTTTTTTAATCGGCGGTGTTTTTTTAATGTGCAAATATCAACGAATAATAGAGAAAGCAGGAGGTTATTGAATCAGAAGACAGAAACCAACTAATTTTGAAGGCAAGGAAAATGTAGGTACCACGTCACGTCACACCGCACGCGTGGCTTTTGTAGGCATTTATTTTGGCGTGGGTTCGGGGGGATTCCTTATTAATTTTAATAACGCAAATTTTTGAGAGTTCAGTAGACTCAGTTGTTCAGTTCCGTGTTCACGGTGTTCACTGACTTACATGTGCGCGCGAGTGATACCTAGATACAATTGTACCTTTGATCGATTTATTAATTCTTGTAGTTATTATTTTATTTTTACGTTGTGTGTTTCTTAACAAGTTTTTTTTGTTTTTATTATTGTTTTGTATTAATAATGCCTGACGCGTACGTTTATAGTGCGTGAATACGGAAATACGCGAATGTGCTTTGGGGAAGCTCGTGACTTTCTTTGTCTTTCGAAGAGTCGAACCCGGTACTCGACTTTGTCAACGCTGAGAAAACCTACTTTGGTCTAGGTCGGTAAGCTTTTTCATACCTACTATTTTTTTTGAAACGCTTAGCATTATTGGTTTTAATAGGTAGATAGGTACCTACCTAACTGAATACTTACATTGGAATTTCCAATGTTTCCAATTTGGAAGTGGCGTAGTGGTTTGTAATGCGACTGCTAGTCACGAGGTCTCGGGTTTTTTCCAAAGAAATTTCTCAGTAGATAGGTACCTGCCTAGCAGCCTGTAGTTTGCTAATTAATGTGCCCGGGAGATGGCAAATGTATTAGGTATGCGGGGCTTAAACAAAGCGAACAGTGGATGGCAAGAAAAATACACCTCTACCTACCCCTTCGGGATACAGACGTGAAAGTATGTTATCTTATTAACCATATCTAAACGATGTAAGTATGTATTAAAAAAATAAAAAAAAAAAACAAACTAAATTTTGCAATACATTGCTGTTTTTTTTTTGTTATTAAAGTGATATTATTTTTATGAAATTATCGCTTTATTTAGCTCTACTAACATGATAGAGTGTAACTAATATAAAAATAACGATAAAATAATGTTTTTTTTTTTCATCGTAAAAAAAAAAATTCTTTCCCATCATCGAAAATATCACTAGTAGAATCATCTGTCTTCGTTTTCGGAAGCGGTCTCCTGATACCCTGTATAGACGTGTCTGAACACAAAAAAAATTTTAGTTTTTTTTTCTGTTTGTCTGTTTCTTTGTTCGCGCATCATTTTCGCTGTAATATGATTTAATTGCAATTGTTTGTTCAATCTTTACAAGATTTCCTGATAAAATAGGGTATTCCAGTTTATTTGAACTTTTGATTTTCTTTAAAGTTTAGTTGTATATAAGTTATCTGATTCTATGATGATTGATGTAGGATTCCGGCCTTACTGAATGCTAGGACTGTATCTATTTCATTAAGTTTGATGTATATGCTTTGGAAATTATGTAAAACCAAATTGTATAATATATTCACATTACGATTTCATAAATACCTAGTCAAAATATTCTTTATTCGTTAGTTGAGATCAAGTACATCGTCATTTTTTTTAAATATATATATTACATAAATTTTGCGTCTATTTCAGATATAATAATGTAAGGTATTAAAATTAATTTTGATTTAGTCAAGTTCATTTACGAAGCCAATATGTGAAAATTTTCATATCTGAATGTGAAAATTTACATCGATTTGCATATGACGTCGGAATGCAATGGAAGTCGGTGTCAATATATGATCCTATTTATAGGTATTAACCTATTGATATGTTTCAATAGGTAGTGTGATCGGTTAATTCTATACTTTCGTTGTAGGTATTGGTAATTTTCATCGCATTGATTTTAGTAAAAATCGAAATTCTGTTGAAAGTCATTGTCTCTATTGATACAGAATAATTTGTTAACATTGGATATTGGTGCGGTGGTACGTAATGATTAATCGAAATCTATTTGTTGAGGCCTATTGTATTGGTTCTGTGGGAGATGATTCATAAACGATGGTTGTTAACGACATATTATATTCACGCCATCCAGCACAAGAGGAGGGAAGAAAAATCAAACTTCAAGCGAGAGGGAGTTCCCATTCATTCGTTCAATACACTAGCTTTTACATTCAATCGGCAACCATTTTTTTTAATATAAAGGCATAATTTAAAATTCTGTCAACTACTGTGGCGTCGACTTAAGCTAATATATAGCTGTCTCTGTAATTTTCCTTGGTACAACGTAATAAATGCATAGAAAATTTCGACGTCTTGATTATTGAGTTGCACATCATACAAGGAGAAGGAGGATACATCCAGTAAACCAGGCCTGACGTCGACCAACAATGGTCTATAAGTCTGCTGCTGTTGCGGTAAATTTGATTTGTTGTTGGTTTAGAATAATTATGGTCCTTAAAGTGTTGTTGGGGCGGTGCACTATATCTAAGCGGTGTTTAATAAGAATACTATGCATTCGCAGCCTTTGCAACCAGTTTTGTTATCCACAGCATTAGTTGACATTATCTGTGTATACAGCTAGAATGCTGCTGGATAATGGTAGTCAACATTCTTTTATTACTGAAAAGTTACAATCAAAAATCAATGCGTATACAATACAGTCCACCATACGTATCAACAGTGATGCAGCCAAATACTTCATTCTAGTAAGGGCGGGCGAGGGCGCACGGTGGATTGTTATCAGGGCCATTATACACGAAAGGGTACCTTTTTTACGTTAGGAGTAATTATTTTCATTGCAATTTTTGTCAATCGTTAGACGAGTAGCGTTTTTGGGAAATAGAAAATGTTTCCACGTCTTGTAAGTTTTTAACTCGCGATGAACAACTTTGTGAGGAATTATATAGCAAGACTACTAAATGAGAAAAGAATCACCGGAAATGCTTTGCATGCAATTGCAAAAAGTAGATTTCTTTCATTAGAACGTAACCTTGGGAGGTCACCTGATTACAAACGTATGTATTGCAACTTTATGAAAGAATACGAGTCCTTAGGCCATATGAGTCATATCTATAATATCGGAAGTTCTAACTATTTCTTGCCCCATCATGGCGTCTTTAAGGAATGCAGTATGACTACTAAATTGAGAGTAGTGTTTAATGCTAGTGAAATCCACGGTGTAGGGTCCCCTTCGACGGACACCCACAGAGTGGTGGTGGTAGAGTGGGCGGCGTTGACAGGCCTCTGTTTGTTCAGCAGAGACTCCGTCAACACGTGTATGCGGGCGACGAGGCGGGTCGATACATATAGTGGACCTTTCGTTCGCTAGCCCTGACGTCGCTGCACAAGTGGGGAACTGGTGTGTCCTGGAGGAGGTTGAGACCTTGTCCGATCATTAGTACATCCGGATTGAGGTCTCTCAGTTTATCCGAGGCCCCAGCAGAGATCACACGGTGCGCAGAGCACCCGCGTTCCCGCGGTAGGCTGGTCCCAGGAGATTCTCATTTTCGCATGATTTTTTCTATTTGCATGAAACATTTAAAACACTTGCAAAGTCCAACTTTATCAATTTTCATGACTGGCAATAACTTTAAGGTCTTTACTTTAATAGATATCTTCGGGGTGAAATTGTTGATTGTTATTCTAATGTGATTAAAATTAAAAAAGCTAAAAGGAAATTAAAAATTATTAAATTTGTACCAGGAGATAAAAGGTAGATCAATGAAAATATGATAACAGAACAGTCTGAATTAAATGAAAGTCAAATTGTTGAGGAATTATTGGTTGAAGAAATTGAATAACTTTAAATGAATACATTAAGTCATATTGTACATGCTATTTTATTGTATTTGATAAAGATTATTTTATTGTATTTGATAAATATTTTTAAAACTGATTTAAAACTTAACTATTGCTTAATAATTATTGTGATTTTTTAAGACTAGTAGTAAATTTTTGTTTTTGTTGTTAAATTCCTTAGCCATAAAAAAAGGAAAGAAATCCCCAAGTCCTGTTGATTTATAATTAGTTCGTTACTTTATTTTTTCAATTATAGGTGTTACAATAGCTTTATATATTTTGTTTTTATACCAAAATAAAGATTTTGTTTTGTACTATAACTTCATTAATAAACGACATGACATGCATTTGTGCTTTCTTTTAAAAACTTTTTTTTTCTCATTGCTCATATGAAAAATGTATAAGATTTTTTTGATCTATATTTTTTAGCATTTGACATGCTCCGCCACTTTTTAAAGTACCAATTATTTGTGAATAAGGAAAAAGAGATTTTTTGTCGTAAAGACAAATGTGATAAGGAAATTGGAATGATCGAAAGATCTGTACGATAGCTCAGTGGCTTAGAGCACTTCCCCGGATTGGAAAAGACGTGGGTTCAATTCCTGCTCATACAATCTCTTTTTCCTTATTCACAAATAACTGGTAATTTAAAAATGTATAAGATTTTAAAGTATCGTATTTCATTACTATATATTTAAACTGTTATAATGGGGATTTATTCCCGACGTTACGACTGGCGACCCGTGACCTTGGCTGATAAAACCCAGTTATAACAGTTTAAATACTTTGAAAAAAAGTACACAACCATTTCTCGAATTGGGACACCCTATATGACAAAGACTAATGTTAAATCTTTATATTAATAGTATATTTTCATATATAGCATCTAATTACATAAACATTAGCTAGCATCTAGCTTTTAATACGGGTGCAACGTGGTCAGTTTATTACAGTCTAGTAGACACTTCATATCTAATATGACAGGGTAATTTCTCATATATCTGTGGCTTGAGAAGTTTATTTGAACTTTATGTATTATTATTTATGTGTACAATATAAATAATAAACAAAACCACTTTTACGTAATCTATCTCATTTATTAGTTAACATTACTTTACAGAAATCATGGCCACAAGGGTGATCTACCGCCTCTGACCACAAAATATCGAAATAGTAAAAAATTAAGTGATTGCGTTAGATTGCTCAAGAGTGGTCGTGTTATTCTGCGTGCATCCACGTAAATAATTTTAGTAGCAGTATTATCCTTTCATATATTTATGAAAATTTCAAATAAAAAGTTTAATTATAGATCGAAATATAGTACTAAAATGTATCTATAAAATAACAAATCTTTTTCAGACATAGACCCAGCTTTAGCTGTAGAACTTAAGGCTTTGAATCTTCAGAAACCGATGAACGATGTCATCGATCAAGGAGACTCACCTGTTCAGCAACTATACTGCGACACCACTGTGTTCGTAACAGGAGGTTGCGGCTTCATTGGAAAACAACTTATTGAAAAGTTTTTCAGGTTAGCGCTAATTTATTTAAATATATTGAAGATACTGCGGAAGGGGCCTAGATGAAATCATAATAGCCCTTAACACGTCACGGGAACAAAACAAACATACAAAAATTTACGTGAGCGCCCCAAAAAATTGCAACGTGTTGTTTTTTAAAATATAGGTTTTTAAAAACGGTGATATCTCGTTATTTTTATAATTATATACTTACTTACACAGGGTATCTTGTCAATGCAACATCATTGACAAGATACCCTGTGAAGTGTACTAGCTTTGTATATAAATTATAACTCCCTTAAAATTGCCAACAATTATAATAATAGTGCTTAAATCTAGTACTTACATAATATTTAGATATTTTTATATATATTTTTAGCATTTGACATGCTTAGCACTATACATTAAACACAAAGTGAAAAATGTGAAATCTAAAATAACAGTCAGGAGCAGGATTTGAACCTGCATCTTCTGGATACCGTCCAGATGCTTTACCAATTCAGCCATCCTGACAATTGCTCCCGACTGCTAATTTCGATAACACATCATACTAAACGTCTTTGGGTGACGCCTGCGCCATTTGTCGGAAGTATTTTCATACATTATACCGACCAGGTAAACTTAATTTTACAATTAAGATTTTACCTAATAATGACGCAAACCCTTTAAATATTTTAGATATTTTTATATATATTGTTAGCATTTTACATGCTTAGCACTATACATTAAACACAAAGTGAAAAATGTGAAATCGATAATAACAGTCAGGAGCAGGATTTGAACCTGCATCTTCTGGATACCGTCCAGATGCTTTACCAATTCAGCCATACTGACAATTGCTCCTGACTGCTAATCTCGATAATACATTCATACTTAACGTCCTTTTTTTTTCTTCAAAAATCAAATTCCGCACTTTATTGTATTATGTTATCTTAAACAACTATTTAAATTAAATTTCGCACTTTATTGTATTATGTTATCTTAAACAACTTAATTGTCAATCACTTTAATAGATCACTATCAGAAATCACAACACTAAATAAATAAAAACGACACTTTAAACTAACATAAATAATAGGCGGCAAACGTGAAAGCGAGCACTAAGCCGTTTGCGCGTTCTTTGTTCCGGCCGGTTGAGATAACCTTGAACACAACGCTGTGTATTACGTACGGTCGAGTAGTCAAAAATGGAACTGATTAAATTGAAATGCTTTATAAATCACATAAAATAGTAAACTATTATTCTCAAACATTGTTAAATAGTTATTAATAATTTTACATGCAATTACGTCGTTTTAATGTATACTTCGAATTATATTATATACAGAAATCTGAATATGAACCGACTCGGAAGGTCTTTAAAAGTTTTTATGTTTGCATTTTTTAAATACACAATGAACATTTAATATAACACTTTTAGCACATTCTACACACATTTGTTAAAAGATTATAACTATTTATTTACCGGTGTTGCTTCCACAACATTTATTATATGTCATTACAATTGTCATTACAATTATCAAACTCTATTTTGGCCCTCACGATATTCTTATTATAATTGCATATTAATGTGTACCTAACTATTTACTTATTGGGAGTCATAATCCGGAGCGTGCTTGTCGCGATTCCTGTCAACCTAGCACAGGCTGCATTGTGGCTCGAATGCGTACCGCAGAGCGGGTTAGGACGTGCCCCGGAGGCGATAGGTACTGACCTGACGGCAGATGCGGCGATGGGGGCCGCCACCCATCACACCTTGCCCAGTCTGGCGAGTTGAGGGGAGCAGAGTGTTGAATAGGCAAGTGGAATATAAGATGTGGTGTGGAAGGTAAGTTACACGAGCTATTAACCGTCATGTTGAATAGACAGCTTGACGTGTTCTGTGTAACAGAGACCAAGCGAAAGAGCAGCGACGCCTGTGATCTTCCTGGTGGCGGGATAGCTCTGTGGTCCAGTGTACCGCAGCGATCGAGCCACCATGGGGGTGAGGGTGTTGCTGTCCGCTCGCTTGGCCTTAGGTGCTGCGTTCTATCAGCCAGACTGTTTATCATATATCTTGATAAATATCTACAAAGGTTGAATGAAATTAATGTGGAAATTCAGATGGGCGACTTAGTGGTTAACTCTCCGCTACGAGTATATGCAGATGATGCGGTCTTATTAGCGCAGTCTGCAAATGACCTGCAAACCTTAGTCAACGTTATGGCTGTAGATTGTAAGAAGTGGGGCCTACGTATGAATGTGAGCAAAACCAAAATAATGGTTTTTGAATGAGAAGAAGCAAGAGCAGATGTAAGAGTAGCAATAGGATATGGTGTGCTAGAACAAGTAGATGAATTTGTATATCTTGGATGTGGATTCAGTCGGGATGGAAGGTACACCACTGATGTAGAGAGAAGAGTGAATGCGGGAAATAGAGTGAACGGAACATTGGGACAACTTCTCAGCATCACCTCAGCCAGAAGGCACGTGTCGCAATACACAACATAGTGCTTGTCCCAACGTCATTATATGGAAGCGAGAGTTGGATATGCAAAAAGTAACATGAGAGTAAAATTAATGCGGTCGAAATGCGATCTCTGCAAAGAATCTGAACGAGGCTGACTGACCACATTCTTAACGACGACGTAAGACAGCGAGTAGGTATGAAAGCGAGTATTGGTGTAAAGATGCGAAAGGAAATGCGCCGATGGTTTGGACACGTGGAAAGAATGCCGGACGAGTAACTAGTTAAGAAGATATACAATGCGAAAGTAGAAGGATGTAGGTACAGGGGCAGATTGAGACTCACCTATCTAAACCAAATCGGTCATGTATTGAAGAAAGGGAGTGTCAGGAATCTCCGAAACCGGCGAGCGTGTGTGAAAAAAATTATGAATGTAGAGGAAGTGAATGTATACAAGAATAGAGCCTCCTTGCACCTGCCTACCCCGCAAGGGAGATGGCGTAATGATAAGTAAGTAAGTAACTAATTACTATAATCTTGCTAAAATAATGCTTTATCCCACTCATATTAGTTTTCTTGAATCGTTCTCCGCTTCCTCTATCTATATCTTATATTCATTAATACATTCACAACTTACTCTGTCTTATTTTTTTATTAAGTTATCATCTATTTTGTATGATTGTATTTTAACAGAGCCTGCAAAATTAAGAAAATGTTCGTATTGATCAGATCAAAGAGGAATAAGTCCAACCAAGAGAGACTTGAAACTACTTTATCTAGCCCTGTAAGTTTATGTTTTTATCGTAACTAAAATTAATTTATAGACATTAAGATAAATAACCAAGAAATTTAAAAAATAATCTGACAGAGGGATCTACTTATAAACTTTTTAGTTTAATGTTAAAAAAAAACATTTAAATAATGACATTATTAAATTCCATTTATTACATGCAAATATAGTACTATTTGCATGTAATAAATATATGTATTATACAAGTACTTTAAATACAATAGGAATAAAACGTAAATGTAGACTTGAAGAAATATAGAATAATTGGCAACATTAATACAAAATTTACGACCTTAATTTTTTGTATTTATTTTATTTTTATTTATTTTATTTTATTCGGAAAACTGACAGCTAGTACATCATGTAAGTGCGAAAAATATACACAATAAGGCCATTTATAAGTTTTCACATGTAGTGTATATGAAGGTTAATAAAACAATTTTGATCGGTAAACGACAAAAAAGAAAAAGAAACTAATTAGTTTGGAACACACAAAAAAGTAAGAAGGTAATAAAACTTATGTTTAATAACTATAGACTGACGATCGCCCTCACAGATGTATTTTTGAAACTCAGTCTTGGCTATAGCTATGTACTGTACGATGTCATTTTCAATGCGTTCTCGCTCATCAAGCTTTGACTCAATATTTGCAGTATTTAGAATCTCAATATCTGTCTAAACATCATCAAACCTTGTCGATAATCCTGTCTAACTCAGCAAGTTCAATGCTAATTTTGTCTAAGTAGTTTTTAAATTTAGTTATCTGTCCTTTAATAGAACTGCATTTTACTAGTAATTCTCGTAGGGACAATAACTTAGGAACTGATTTATCACTATCATAAGCCATTATGAACTATATTTAGATGTCTATATGTAAACTTTAAAATATTTAAGTATGTAGGTACTTACTAAGGCAATATTAGGAATCGACAAAGTAAAAATGTATGAGAAAAGGAATAAAACTATGGTAGGTATTCTCACGATCCTCCTCTCCGTGAATCCTCTGGGAAGCTGGTCTCAGCCGGAAGCAGTGCCAGGATCAGCCAGGATGGCAGTAATTTGCAGCCAACCAAGTAGCCTGATGCCCAAAGTAATTCCTGCAAATAATAGTAATTCCTGAAAATTTCGGCAAATTGCTCTAAATGTGACAAAAATACTGATTATAATTATTGTACAGCGTGAACTGTTTACTTGTAATTGATTTTATTAGCCTAATATCGCACAAAAATTTGGAAAATACAAAAATCAATAAGATTTGATTGTAGAATGTACCTATATGTAGGTACTTGGACCTGTACACTTATTTAGCACAAAAATATCTGTAAAACTAAGAAAAATAGCACAAACAGAGATTAGTTACCAGTATAGGCGTAATTTAGAAAGGATAAATAGGTATGGTGTATGGAAATTATTGGTAGTAAGGTCGTTTGTAGGAATAAAAGGAGGGCACTTAACTTAGTGTTGATACTCAAGAATATCGGCAATCCGGTATATCTTTAGTTGATTCGTTAGCCAGGAAGGCAGTGCTAGCCTCTAACATCTATATCTCCTTCCAATTCCGGTCACCGGGCTACTTTTGTATAACCAACTTGTATGACGCAATAATATGTGATTTATTGTTCCAATTCTGCAAATCCTTTAAATATTGTCCTTGTGCGGTCGCCAATTTTCTTGTTTAAGCACAAGAATGGAATTTTTTTAGTGAAACTCGACGTACTTTTGATAATTTATTAAAATATGCAGAAATTCTAACGAGGTTGCTCCTCGTTAGAATTTCTGTCCCGGCGGGCACTGACTGACTGAACTCGTTGACACCGCTGCGTGCTCGCCCTGATGATGAGCATCGAATATGCTCGAAACCCGGGTCGACTAAATCGATCCTCAACGTAAGTTATTGCCGTTGATATATTTCTAATATGTATCAATCTCACGATAGTTTCAATACGAAAATTTAACAAACATATTAGACACTAAAAATCTACATAAAAGTTAGATGCAATTAATAATAAAATGTACCAGTTCTAATGGACAGTTGTACAGATTTACCGAAGATATCCTGGACGTCAGCCTGTACGAGATCAGAATGGCTCTCAAACAACTAAAGAACGGAAAGGCACCGGGAGGCGACGGAATCACCATGGAGCTTCTGAGAGCAGGCGGAAAGCCGGTCTTAAAAGCTCTTCAGAGGCTGTTCAATTCCGTCGTTCTCGGGGGCGACGTTCCAGAGTCGTGGACCAGAAGCGTGGTGGTGTTGTTTTTCAAGAAAGGTGACAGAACCCTCTTGAAGAACTATAGACCCATCTCGCTCTTGATCCACGTCTATAAGTTGTTTCGAGGGTTATTACAAATCGACTTACATGCAGGCTTGACGACTTCCAGCCTCCCGCACAAGCCGGTTTCCGAAAAAGTTATAGTACCATAGACCACATCCATACGCTACGCCAGATTATACAGAAAAGTATAAAAACGCCACCATGTCAGTCCGTGTTCAGGGCAGGAGTACGAAACCGATCCAATTGCAGAGAGGTGTTAGACAGGGAGACGTTATGTCCCCGAAACTCTTCACCGCTGAATTGGAAGATGTCTTCAAGCTCTTGGACTGGACCAGATGCGGTATCAACATTAATGGCGAATACATCACTCACATTCGATATACCAACGACATAGTAGTCATGGCAGAATCGTTGGAAGACCTTGGCACCGTGCTTAATGATCTCAGCAGGGTTTCTCGGGGTCTCAAAATGAACATGGAAAAGACGAAAGTCATGTCTAATGTCCATGTCATTTCAGCACCGGACCAAGTCGGGAGTGCGCTTCTCGAAGTTGTCGACCACTATGTCTACCTGGGACAAACAGTCCAGTTAGGTAGGCACAACTTCGGGAAAGAGGTCAATCGACGAATCCAACTCGGCTGGGCAGCGTTCGGGAAGCTAAGGAAGATATTCTCGTCCAATATTCCGCAGTGTCTAAAAACGAAGGTCTACGACCAGTCTGTGTGACCAGTGATGACATATGGAACAGAGACGTGGTCTCTGAATGTTGGCCTCGTATCAAGGCTCAAAGACACTCAGCGGGCCATGGATCGGGCTATGCTTGGTATTTCTCTATGTGATCGAATCCGTAATACGGAGATCCGTAGGAGAACGAGAGTGATCGACATAACCCACCGGGTTGCCATGCTGAAGTGGCAATGGGCAGGCCACATCGCTCGACGAACCGACAACCGTTGGGGAAGAAAAGTTCTCGAGTGGCGACCACGTATCGGACGGCGCAGCGTAGGACGGCCCTCCACCAGATGGACCGAGCCACAGGAGCGGCCCTAGAACCGAACCCTGCGGGACGCCGCACGACATAGCCCTCCTTACAACGCCCCCTTCCCGGTCCACGAAGAGGACGCTGCGGCCGTCGAGGTAGTCCGCCACCAGCCGCCTTAGGTAGAGGGGCACTCCATGGTACCGGAGTGCCTCCTTGATGCAGCCGAATGGCAGACTATTGAAGGCGTTGGCGATGTCGAGCGACACCGCCAACAGCACATCCCTCGAGGTGACGGCCTCCGCAGCCGCGGCCCTCAAGCGCAGGACGGCGTCGACCGTAGACCGACCCGCCCGAAATCCGAACTGGGCATCGGACAGGTCGGGGCCGACCGCACCTAGGTGCCAGACGATGCGGGCAGCGACTACCCGCTCGAGAAATTTGCCCGCCTCGTCCAGCAACACGATGGGCCTGAAGGCCGAGACTGTAGTCGGAGACCGTCCCGGCTTCGGCAGGAGCACGAGCTTCCCCTCCTTCCAGCAGTCAGGGAACCGTGCGGACACCAGGCAAGCGTCGAACAGTCCCCTGAGGCGGGGCTCTAGGTGGTCGAGGACCAGGGCCAGCACTCGGGCGGGAACCCCGTCCGGCCCGGGGGCGGCGCTTCTCCGCATACGCGCTGTCACCGCCCCCATTTCCGTCGTCGTCACGGGCGGTACCTCCCCGTCGTCGGCCTCCCGGTCGTCATCTGGCGGAGCCATGACCGGGGGCGTATGCACCACCCGTGAAGGGAATAGTCCCTCAACCACCTCAGAGAGGAAGCCCGGCTGGAGGGTCTCCGTAAGGGGGGGCCCTGGGCGCGGAGCTTGTTGAGCGCCGCGCGGTACGGGCATCCCCAGGGGTCACGCTCGAGCCCCTCCAGCATCTCCTGCCTTTTCGCGTCCTTGGCGCGACAGATGGCCAGCTTAAATACGGCGCGCGCACTGCTGTACGCCGCATACAGCCGACCCTCCCGCTCTTCATCGCGGATTCGGCGACGTCGGCTGCGGGTGTAGGACCTCCAGGCACGTATACAGGCCGCACGGAGGTCCGCCAGCTCCGGGGACCACCAGTAGACCCCCTTCTGTCGAGGCGGGCGCCGCACGCGGGGCATGGCCGCATCGCAGATCTGCGTAAGCATGCCGCGAATGCGGCCACCCTCGGCGCCCACGTCTTCCGTCAGGGGGGGAGGCAGCCAAGATTGAAAGATGGCCGCCTCCACCAGCAGCTCCCGTCCGAGCCTACCCACAGCCCATCGCGGAAAAGCGGGAGTTCTGTCCGCCGCGTGACCCCTGCTGGCGCCCTGAAGGGTCCGGGAGACCTCTATCTGAATGTATCTGTGGTCAGATAGGGTCTCAACCTCCTCCAGGACTCGCCAGCTCCTTACACGTGCGGCGACACCGGGACTAGCGAACGAAAGATCCACTATCGACCCGCCCCCGCGCCGCACGCACGTTAGGGCGGACCCTCGGTTTAGCAACACGAGGTCCGACGCTTCCGCCCACTCTTGGACCGCCGCACCTCGGGCGTCCGTCCTGGGGGACCCCCACGCCGTTGATTTGGCGTTGAAGTCCCCCAGCACCAGCACAGGGCTCGGTGCCATACGCCGTTTCGAGGTCTCCAGGCTGTGCAGGATGACCTCGAAAGCCGCCAGACTACGATTGGGGGAGAAGTACACGCCATACAGCGTGACCCCCCCCCCATTCAGCCACCACATAACCCGTGCCCTTGTCTTTGACTGAAAAAGGCGGGGAAAGCGACGCCGCCGACCCGACGACCGCCACGGAGCCATTCCCGCTACCCGCCCAATTGGGGCGATCAGGGACTATGTAGGGCTCTGCGGCTACGGCAACACCGATCAACCGCTCCGCCATGGAGTTCAGGAAGAGGTCCTGCGCCCTGGCGGAGCGGCCGAGATTCCCTTGGAGGAGGATAGAGTCGTGGTCCATAAACTAGACCACGATATCCTCCTCCATGCGCCGCGGCGGTCCAGCCGCGCTGGGTTGGGCAGCCAGGGCCGATTGGCTGCCCACCCTCCTCTTAGGGCCTGACTTGCCCGCCGCACATGCGGGGCAGTGTGGGGCTCGGAGTGGCAGCCGGGGCCCTCGGGACGGTTTCAGGAAGCCCCAGCTCGGCTCTCATATTTGCCATCCTGATGCGCATATCTTCTACGTTAGCCTCGAGGCGCTGATTCCGCGCCCCGAGATCAGCCACCTCTGCTTCCAGGCGCTCATTGCGCGCCACCAGCCGCTCCACCACGTCGAACAGCTCCGTGGCGGCGTTCTTTAGGCACCTAATAAAGGTACCTTTTAAATTTCGAGAGCCCGTGGCCACTGTGGTTATGATGGCCACACTGTCCGAGGCTCTCTGTGCAATCTGGGCTGCTGTCGGCGGCCCAGTCTGGTCTATCGGGAGGCGGAGCTTAGTAGAGAGTTCCGCCAAGCGTTCCTCCGCCGTTTGTTCCGCCTCTATACTCTTCAAATTCATTGTCTTGGCCTTGTGGGCCGAGACGTTGCGTGGGATCGGTGTCCCAGGCCGGCTGACGCCTCGACCCCTAACCGCTGTCGGTATTTTAGGGGGAGGCATCTCCACCGAGCTTACGTCGGACTCCGACGCAGCGCCACCCTGAGACAAGGTGCGCTTGCGCCAGAACCGCGACGGCAACGGCTCCAATACCACCGCAACCTCTGCCAGCCGCGGTGTTTGAACTCGGGCAGCCTCAATCGAACCGCTTTCTTCGGTGGCAGACATCTCGGCAGCTGAGGTACAGGCCGAGCTGCTCGTCGCCGAGCCATCCCTTGAAGATTGGGACTCTCCCATCTTCCTGCCCTTGCTGGCCTTTCTGCCGCCGCATGATTTACGCGCGGATGCGTTGGAAGGGGCTGTATTTTTTGCCGGACCCCTATCGGCTGAAGTATCAGGACTTGCTTTTGACTCCGTCTGGTAATTTTCTGAGTTTAAACAATCCATTTTGTTCCCACGAGTGTGGGAGAAAGGAGGTCCACCCGGGCAGAGCTCCCAGTACCCGGGTAAGCGTACATTTGTAACCCAACACAGGGGGACCGCAGGTACCCTGGCTGGAGGCGCGCTCGAGACTGAACTACCCATCAGCCATGCATCTCCTCGCCGCGCGCCAGAACTTGAGATTCGGGGTAATTTTTTATAGAGGTTGTCTTCCTCGCGGTCCGGGCGATTAAGCCAAGACCCTCGTTCCTGTATGCCCGCGAGACGTAACCACAAACACGTGCTCAGGTTTACGATTTGGGACGGGGGGGGGCCGCTGTGGCCCCACTGTCCCCCCCCTCCAGAGCCCGGTGAGCCACTCTGGCCCCACCGACTCAGACGCCTGGTCTATCCCTCTGCTGAGTCAGAGGGACACGCGGAGACCCGTCCTGTCCGGAATTTTAGCCGCCGGCGACTGCCGACGTTGCCCGGGGTGCACCACTAGGAGGTAAACCGGACAAATTAGCACCCCAAACAAATTAGCACCCCACAGCTCCCCATCCTATAACAACTTAGATCGTTTCTTACTTTCACTAGAAACATTTTTGAACAACCACTTTAAACTTTACAAACTTTATTATAATAGGTGACGTTAATATAGATATCAAATTTACAACTAATGACCAAAATGCCTGTGAATACCTGAACTTGTTTGGCTAGTCATGGCTTTTTGATAGGACACTATTTTCCAAATAGAGATAAAAACTGCATAGATCATGCGATAAATAAGCTATCCAAGCATTACCGTCGTTTTGCAGGACCAGATAACCATTCCCCGGACCATATGCCGGTTTTGACATCTGTTAACTTAGAATATAAAATCAAAGAATAAATAAATCATACTAATAATAAAGTAAGGGCCGTGTGGAGCTAGCTTTAGAATTGTCCTACCCCTCTTTACCCACGGGAGTCGTAAGAACCGACTGAGGGAATACCGAGTAGGCAGTAGCACTCCCTCGAGTATTAACAACATCTACTGCGATTGCCAACCCGCCTGCCAAGCAGTTATAAATAGACAAAGCTCAAAAACATCACCAGATAACCTAAATTTGGCAAAAACAAGTTAGAAAATTCTCTAAATTTGATAAATAATTACTTTGTCAACATGGCAAAACAATTAACTGATAAGATTGAACCTTCAAGTAACCCATATGTGAAACATGGACTGGATTCTGATGCTTCCCTAGTGAATTCTATGGCATTCTTAGAAACTAATAAAACTGAAGAACTTGAGACTTTAATAATGGACCTTAACACAGACACTGCCTGTGGGTGGGACCAAATTCCAACTAAATTAATAAAAATGGACACTATTGTTCCCCTTATGACGCATATTACGAATCTCTGTATACAAAATGGCGTTTTTCATGGGGTATTTAAAAAATCAATAAACGGAAACTGAATTTGTAATCAGGAAACAGAAACTGTATTTGTAATTATAGATCAATCTCAGTGTTGCCTGTATTATATAAGATCTTAGAAAGGATAATTAATGTTAGGTTGTTATAATATTGCCGTGTGGGGCCGGCTTTAGAATTGTCCCACCCCTCTCCACCTATGGGAGTCGTAAGAGCCGACTGAGGGATACCGGGGGAGTGGGCAGCAGTACTCCCTCGAGTATTAACAACATCCACTGCGATCGCCAACCCGCCTGCCAAGCGTGGCGATTACGGCACTATCCCCCATATGAGCGAAACACACGTTGTGGCGTTCTCTCGGGGAGGCCTATGTCCAGCAGTGGACGTCGAAAGGCTGATGGATGGATGGATGGATGTTATAATATTTAAACAAAGCCAATGTCATTGCCGAAAACCAGTATGGGTTCAGGAAAGGAAGATCAACGGCCCAAGCTGTGTCTGACCTCACTGACTTAGTTGTTGTTGATTGATAATAATAGTAAATATATAGGTGTCTTCCTCGATATTACAAAGGCATTGATAAATACAGTCTCTGTTCAAATTCTACTCAGGAAAATGGAAAATATTAGCATAAGGGGAAAACAATTACAATTGTATAATGATTATTTATTAAATAGAATTCAGAGTTACAATAAGTGGTAAGCTAAGTAGCAAAGCCCCTATCACCTATGGTGTACCCCAAGGCAGTGTGCTTGGACCAACGCTCTTTTTGATATATATAAATAATCTCTGTAAGTTAAGATTGGAAAACTGTAGCATTTATACCATTGCCGATGATACGGCACTTATATATCCCGAATTGCCCAGAACTATTAGGTAAAATAGGACTGGTGGCTAGACCCAGAACTCTAAGACAGCCCAAATTGTTACATATACCATTTATGAGAACAGGTTATGGACAAAAATGCTTCTGTGTGCGTGTTTGTAGGACTTATAATGAAATAGCGTTAGCCGTTATTTGACGTTGATTTATTTAATACCAATGTTTCTCAACTTAAGAATATTATGGCAAATGATTTCTTTTCTTAACCCGTCAGACATCCAAGGCTCATTGGTTAGTGCCTAAGCAAGGCGTCCAAGGTTCATGCATGTGTACCTGAAGACCAGTGTGATTTATTTCTTGTTTTTTCTCTATCGGCATGGACGTAGTAACGTTATCTATTTACTTAGTCTATTGCCAATGTAACAGACTACATTTCTACAGCAATATTTACACTGTATATACATAAGCTGTGGTGTGAAACAAAAAAAGACGTACTAAGTAGCGTCCCGCTGTCCCGATTTCGCGCCATTTTGAATCGCCAGCTCAGTTCACGCGCGTCATTCGTTGCGTAATGACATATAATAAATGTTGTGGAAGCAACACCGGTAAATAAATAGTTATAATCTTTTAACAAATGTGTGTAGAATGTGCTAAAAGTGTTATATTAAATGTTCATTGTGTATTTAAAAAATGCAAATATAAAAACTTTTAAAGACCTTCCGAGTCGGTTCATATTAAGATTTCTGTATATAATATAATTCGAAGTATACATTAAAACGACGTAATTGCATGTAAAATTATTAATAACTATTTAACAATGTTTGAGAATAATAGTTTACTATTTTATGTGATTTATAAAGCATTTCAATTTAATCAGTTCCATTTTTGACTACTCGACCGTACGTAATACACAGCGTTGTGTTCAAGGTTATCTCAACCGGCCGGAACAAAGAACGCGCAAACGGCTTAGTGCTCGCTTTCACGTTTGCCGCCTATTATTTATGTTAGTCTAAAGTGTCGTTTTTATTTATTTAGTGTTGTGATTTTTGATAGTGATCTATAAAAGTGATTGACAATTAAGTTGTTTAAGATAACATAATATAATAAAGTGCGAAATTTCAATGGTAAAATACAATATTATACAAAGAAACTTAGGAGGTTCGTGCAAAATTATGTAAGTACTAGATTTAAGCACTATTATTATAATTGTTGGTAATTTTAAGGGAGTTATAATTTATATACAAAGCTAGTACACTTCACAAGGAATCTTGAATAAATACCAAGTATGAATGTTACTCTACAATAGGATTAATTAAACCTGAAGCAAATACTCAAGAGATACTAAAGCCAATTAATGAGCAATACATTAACATAAAAGAAGAGGATCGCATCATATTGTCAATAGGAGAACATGACTGCAATCCTCTGCAAGTGATGACAGAACTGGCAATTGCTTTAAATTTTTGCATAACAAACATGTTTTTGTTCTCAGTATACTAAGAAATAGATACTTAAACGAATATAAATTAAATAACATGCTAAAAACTATGTGTGGTCAGTTTAATAACTGCAAGTTCATTGAATTTAATGATAATCATTATGATTCATATCATGTACCTAATGTTGATAAATATTGTAAAGTAATTAACTACTCCATTGACTATCTACATTATTACCACAAATTTTTAGGGCATAATGATAGGTACCTCAAATATACACATAAACCAGGCACAATAGCAAATAAGTCCATCTTGTATTCTACAAATCGACCTAAAAAAGGGACGATTCCTTTTTATTTCCCCATTGTAAAGACTCATGGAAATACTTCAACTAATATAATAAGTAGTTATGTAAATAACAAAAAAGGAAAATTATTGAAGGGTACTATTCCATATTATTTTGTAAGCATTCCAAAAAAAACCAACGCCATCGACACTAACAGAAATGAAAAGTTTTTTCGTCAATACTAAAAACAGTAGATCACTTGAAATATTCAACCAAAATATTGCAGGCCTATTATCTAAAAAGTCCTTTGTAGAAATAGCTCTTACTAATCTTAATTGTAGCCATAAAACTCCAGAAATACTATGTTTTTCAGAGACATTTTTAACCAAAGACGACATATGTAACTGCAGAATTACAAGCTATCACCTAGGATCGACATATTGCAGGAAAAAAAACGGGGTGGTACGTGTATATACATTAAGAATGGCATCAGACATAGAGATCTTGATATTGTTCATACGTTTGCACGAGAGCACGTGTTCGATGCTGCGGGTTGAAATCATAGACCTAAAAATCATTGTGACATGCCTCTACCGTACACCACAATCAAAAATAGAAGTGTTCTTGAAATACTTAGATACAATATTAAAAATTATGTTTAGATAAGAAATTTAATAAACATAGGATTGTACTTACTGGGGACTTTAATATTAATACACTCAAAATAAGCAAAACAGTACCGAAATTCAGTGATATATTACATAGTTATAATTTGGTATACTATAACTTACTGTTGGTATACATAATTAACATATACGAAACTGTTAACCTTTTTACAAACTGCTTCAACATGTTCCTTCCAATCACAGTATCTGTCCACTATTAATCCAAGAAATTTGGCAGAAGATGCTTCTTTTAAAATATTACTACCATAAAAGATCGCTCTCTAACTTCTCTGGAACTTTTTGTCCATGCGTTTGAAATTGTATCATTGGGTATGTCTAAAAGATAGTACTGTAGCTCAGTGGATTAGAGCACTTCCCCGGATAGGAAGGGACGCAGGTTCGATTCCCGCCTGTACTAAACAAAATATAGAACGCAGAAAATTATCCATGAATAAAAAAAAACAACCATGTTATGAGCATACTAATGAACAGACAAGAAGAAAATAATATCCCAAGCTTAGGAATAAATAATTAAATAATATCTCAAGTTAAGGATATGGTAATAAATAATGAACAAAAGCTTATTTTTAATAGTTTTATTATATTCTTCTTCTTTTTCGATCATGGCAATCAGCCTTTTTTTTGTTAAGGCGGGAAAAATGTACCTAACCGCACACCCCGTCGTTCGGGGCAACGAGCAGGGTAGTGTGGGGCCTGCACCCACTAAAGAAACCCGCCGTGTGCCGTCTCTCCACCTTTATTGGCGGGCCACTGGAACTATGTTACATTCCTTCGGTGGTCCGCCGGCGGCTTACCCTGTCGGGTACCCTCTACTGAGCGACGCATCCGCACACGGAGCGTGGCACCTTCGCGATGGCAATCAGCCTAAGCCATTTGTTGCTAGTATCAAGTTTCACGTTGCATCAAGTAAGTATAGTAAAATTAATGTGTCACACAACTCAAACTCCTAGAAAATTAGTCATAGTCAAGTCAGTCATACCTCAGTAAAGCGGTGATGGCTTTACTGGAAGCTTCTCCGGAGTTTTGGAGAAACACGAAAAAATAAGTTACAGCGCATTATGTCACTTGCCAACACTTATGCACATACACAAGTAGTTAATTAGTAAATGCCACCACTTTTACACCTTAATAAACTTGAATATTAATATATTACACAAGTTTTGGATAATAATGTAAAGCTACCACATGTTTCTTTCATGTTCCCGCCAAAACTCTCTTCATGACATTTGATTTTGTTCGTCAAAGATATTGTCTAAACATCGAGATAGAGCAGTTACATCAGTAAAGCGGCCCCAGCTTAGGTACCATAGTGATAGTACAGTCATAGTGAGTGCACATCATCCTTTTCTTTAAACAGAAAATATACCTAATCACACACCTCTTCTTTGGGGCAACGAACAACGTCGTGTGGAGCCCTCACCCACTAAATAAACCAGCCATCTATCTCTCTCTCCTCCTGTAAGTACTAGCGGACCATTGGTACTGTGTGTCTGTGTGATATTACTTCAGTGGTCCGCCGGCTGTTTACCCTTTTGGGTACCCTGTACTGACCGACGCGTCCGCACTCCGAATTGTCGCACCTTCGCAGGGGGCTTACAGGTGGCGGACGTTCCCCGATCCACCCATCCGCCCCTATGGTGGCCTAGAAGTGTGCACACGCTTTCCCTATAACCAAAATAGTAAGCTGTTAAACAAAATCGCTTTTTTAGTCTTTACTTATTAGTAAATAAGAATAATAAGTTCTATTGCGACATCTATTGTAAGTTCTATTGTTACATGTTGTGATTTGATTCTGGCTCTGATCAAATAATTATTTTGACCTAGTATTACGGGTAAATAACAATAAGTGCTATTTACTCGCACTAGCTCTCCGTAGTAGAATCTTGCTTGTTTCAGTTGGTAAGACCCCACCTTTTTGATATTTTTATATAGGTATTTTTTTTGCATTTGACATAGCCATATAAATTAACACAAAGTGCGAAAATGTGAAATCAATAATAACAGTCACCAGCAGGATTTGAATCTGCATCTCCTGGAATAGGTACTGCCCCAGATGCGTTGCCAATCCAACTATCGTGACAATTGCTCGGGACTGCGAATTTCGATAACACATTCCTTCTTAAATGTCTTGGATTGACTTGAATGATAACCGTCGCTCATGGACTCAACTATACTGAGAGTATTGTGAAGCCACTGCTCCCCATTTCATTTCTCATATATGAAATGAAAAAATTAGTGGCTATCTCCTACTACAACCAAAACACACCGACGTTCTTCATGGCCACAGGTCACACAGGACACGGTGGTACCGACCCGTTTGGGGGGAAGGTACAAACAAAACTAGCGTATAGTATTGTAAGAAAAACACCTATCCTAGGAAGAATATATATTCTTGTAATTCAACTGAATTCAACTCAATTGTTGTGTTGTGATGGATCAGGTGACATGACAGCTCTGTGAAGTATTAAATTATTATTGCCATATTAAAATGACTTTGGACTCGATTGTCAATATCGAATGATAAAATATAAATAAAAGAGTCATTATTAAAACCTAATTAAAAATATTACACAGGTACGTGTATTATAACTAAACCACTCATTACAAATATATGATAGTTAGTTATCCTAGAAACAAATACATATAACGAGGGCATGGGCACATCTTCATTTTCATGTATCATTATGATGGTCAGACATGACGCAGTGTGATTTCAAGATTGCCCATCTTGAAGTCATACTGGTTTATTGTTCAATACACTGATCTTTATGGATAGCTTAGTTTTGGTAACAAAATAACAAGTGATGCTCACAATAGGATTTTAGGATGTAACTCTCAAAATAATCACATGGAATGCAGTGAGGTTAGTTATATCGCGACCGCGACCCTGTACGCGCTCTTGCCAATCGAATGAATATCGTAGGAACGTCTGTCCTCCTTTTAAATTGACTAACTGCTATCCGTCAGCTAACACATACATTACCACAGAGTTATAGCTTCACGCCTGTATTCCCCGAAGGGGTAGGCAGAGGTGTATTACACACTCACGATTCGCAGGCTATGTTTAAGTCCCACGTAATAGGGGGCGAGCCTATTGACGTCTACCGGGCACATTTCCAAACTCCGGGCTGTTACTGAGAATGTTTCTTTTTAGGAAAAAACGCAATAACATTGCCCGACCGGGGGATCGAACCCGAGATCTCATGATTAGCAGTCGTATACACTACCGCTACACCACCGAGGCAGTTACAGAGTTATATTATATGTTTGAAGCTTTGCTGTTTGTTTAATTAGTATCGAATGGAAATCGATTTGATATTTTCTAATAATAACAAATTATTAAATCCTGGCAATATTTTGTATGAAATGAATATAGGATATGATATATATGAATAAGCAATTTTATGACTATTAATAATATATTTTATTTGTCCGGTACGAAAACTTATAACATTAATTACCTGACAATAAAAAAAATTGTATGAATTTAGAATTTAGGTAAGTAATTTATTTAGGCACATTGTTGTTTTTCCTGGGCCCAAAAATGGGCACCGTCCTTTTATTGCACGAAACTTTTATTAATTTTTTATACGTCAAAAATAAAATAATATAACATTACATTTCAAATTTCATGACTGATAAATTGTATAATAATATTTTTGTAAAATAATTCTTAAAAGATTTCGGTTATTGCGATTACAAGTTTATTGTAGTGAAATATGCGCTAGACATTTTCAGTAATGGTTGGTAACAGTATTCATACGAATTGAAATACACGACAAAATGTGAAACAAATTGCTCAAAAACTCTGGAATCGCTTATGAAGGATCTAATACCAAGAAAAAATACCCTCAAAAGTCTGTTGGTCCCATGTGCGAATGTAAGATGAATTGTGGTAGTAAATTTAGTTTGACACAGCGACAGGTTTTGTTTGATACATTTTATAGGGTCTCTAATCGAGAAATCAATGGTCGTTTATAACAAGACACATTAAAATAGAAAATATCAAAAGAATGACCCTAGAACGTAAAAATAATCGTATATATTGAGGGTAAAGAAGTTGCTGACTGTAAAAATTTTTTTGTAAATACTTTAAATATTTTGGAAACTATGATTTATACTGCTATTGAAAAGGCTAAAATAGATGAATGTTTAGAAGATAAAAGAGGCAACATGCAAATAGACCCCGTAAAATGAGCACTAATACAGAATCCAGTATCGTAACAAATATTTCACTATTTCCTAAAGTAGAGTCATCTTTCACAAATCTAAACATATCAAAATTATGCCGTTTATACACTGATTGGTTTATACAACAAGATTATACAAGTGTTACAATGGCGACTAAACAGCAATATGAAACAATTTTTAATACTAAATTTAATTACTCTTTTTTTAAGCCAAAAAAAACAGTGTTCAACATGCGTTCTATATGAGTAGGCTAGTCCTTCAGAAAAAGAATCATTAGAAGATAATTACATGCGTCATTTACATAGAAAAGGAGATTAGGCAAATTAAAAACGAGGAAAAAAATACATTTGACCGAAATTATAGCACCATAGTAATATTTGAATTGCAAGAAGTCCTAAACATTCCCCAATCTAATATAGGGATTTTTCATTATAAAAGGACAACCGTTGTACAATCCTTTGTACAATTTTACCGTATTTGATGCTTTGCGTAAAAAAAGTTACTGTTATGTATGACTTTATTTATGACTTTACAATGTGGCAAAAAGAGGCAGTATAGAAATCGGAAGTTGTTTGTTACATTTTTTAAAGGCTGAACATGAAAGAGGAATAAGCAAGATATCTTTCTACTCAGATGGCAAAATAAAAATAGAAACATTTTTGCTTTATATGGATTTGCTGCAAAAACTTTACAACTATCCATAACGCACAGGTTTTTTGAGACAGAACACAGCCAAAATGAAGGCGATTCGATGCACGCCCGTATCGAACGTAATATAAAGAATAAAGTTTTTTATACTCCTGAGCAAATATATAATATAATTTTAAATTCCAAAGTGACCGGAGAAAAGTAAACCATAACAGAAATAGAGCAATCTGATGTTTTAGATATAAAAAAATTGTTAGTCCTGTACATTGGCGTCGAGATACAAATGGAAATGTCATCCGTTGGTCCGATGTCATGGATGTTCACGTAACACCATCACAACCAGGCAAGATTTTTTTAAATATGATTTTGATGATGAATATTTGGAGTTAGACACCTTACACTCAACCCAAATTAGACGACGTGGACGAAAATCTAAGCCAAACTCACCGTTTGAAGAAATAGTTCTAGAACCGGCTTATCATCAAGCTATTCCAATCAGTAATGCACTCCACACTGATTTATTATCTTTGTGTAATAGTGGAGCAATTCCACGACATTACCATAATTTTTATGAATCACTTACATATTCTGGAGACAATAATAATGACATGAATAACGAAGATATCTCCGATACTTACGAAAACATTTAAATTGATTTAGATGATTGTTTCGACTGGTAACAACAAAGTAATGAGGCCCATTTCTGGCTCAATGGGTATGTAAACAAACAAAGTTGCCACATTTGGGACGAAGAGCAACCTGAAGAGATTCAAGAACTGCCACTTCATCCAGAAAAAACAACGGTTTGGTGTGGTTTGTGGGCCGGTTGAATCATCGGTCCATATTTCTTTAAAAATGATGCTGGTGCGAACGTAACCGTCAATGGCGACCGTTATCGTGCCATGATAACCGACTATTTAATGCCTGAAATTGTCGACTATTTAATCGAAATGCTCGAACGAGTCATCGAAAATTGGACTCAACGGATGGACCATCTGCGACGTAGCAACGGCCAACATTTGATAGACATAATCTTCAAAAAATAAATGCCAAAGAATGTTCTTTCAAATGATAATAAACATTCTCCATTAAATTTGAATTTTAAGTGTTTTTTTTCTTTAAAAAAGTAGGGAACCTTGAAATAGATCATCTCTTTTATACTGTAGATACCTTTTTTTTTTTTTTGTTAAGGCGGGAAAAAATGTTCCTAACCGCACACCCCGTCGTTCGGGGCAACAAACAGGGTAGTGTGGGGCCTGCACCCACTAAAGAAACCCGTCGTGTGCCGTCTCTCCGCCTTTATTGGCGGGCCACTGGAACTGTGTTACATTCCTTCGGTGGTATACTGTAGATACCTACTACTATAAATTGCAACAGAGCTGTGTCTGTACATTTAAGATATTTGAGAATAAATTACTGTATTAGGCTATATAGGCGTGTCTGAACACAAAACAATTCTTTTCAGATTTTTTGTCTGTTTGTTTGTTTGTCAGTTGATTTGTCAGATCTCGATTAGACTTAAAAACTGGTATACATTTTATCCCGCTAATATACCAGGAACCTGAGATACAACCTAAGAGCTAGCTTTTGGTTAAAAACTAGTTTTTAGGTTGTATCACAAAGGCTAGTATTTAGTAAACATAGCATCATGCCTGTATTCCCCGAAGGGGTAGGCAGAGGTGTATTACACACCCACGACTAGCCAGCAATGTTTAAGTCCCACGTAATAGGGGGCGAGCCTATTGACGTCTACCGGGCACATTTCCAAATTCCAGGCTGCTATTGAGAATTTTTCTTTTTTGGAAAAAAGCTCATTCATTGCATTGGTTGCCCGACCCGGAGATCGAACCCGAGACCTCATATACGTAGCAGTCGCATACACTACCGCTACACCACCGAGGAAGTATTTAGTAAAAAGTATATTTAGTAAAAAGCTATTATTTAGATATTACAAACAGACACTTCAATGTCATTTATTTTTATATAAATAAAAAAAATTCAGGACCTGCAGAGTAAAAAAGCTGCACTTATTGATGCGTTCAAAAAAAGGAAAAATTGCGGAAGAACGACTTCATAAAATACTAGAGGATCCAGTAAGTTATTTATTATTTTACGTCTGTACGTTTAAGATACTTGAGAAAATATGACTGAATTAGCCTATATAGGCTAATTCAGTCATATTTTCGCCTATATAGGCGTGTCAAAACCAAAACGATTTTTTTAGATGTTTTGTCTGTTTGTCTGTTTAACTGTTTGTTTGTTCGCGCATCACGCCAAAAACTACTGAATGGAGTTCATGATTAGACTTAATAACTGGTATACACTTTATCCCGCTACTATACCGGGAACCTTAGATATAACCAAAAAACTAGCTTTTGGTTGCGGCGAAGCCGCGGGCAAAGGCTAGTTTATTATTAAATCTGTTTTTTCACATTAAAGACGCAGTAGTGTTAGATATTTATCCCAGCACGAAACTCTCACATAAGATCAGTGCGTAACAACGGTAGTTAGTCTTCGTATGGTGAGTGAGAGCGCCGGAGGTCCAAACCCCATCCTATCCTCTCCTTAGTATCCTTCCTATCCACCTCGCGACTATAGGTTACGTTGATTGATGTATAAAAAAGAGAAGATACACAATCAGGCACAAAAATTGTCAACTATAAATGAGTGCAGATTACGCTTTCCTGCATGCACTCCTTTCGTTTAGTATTATTTCGACGCGCGAATAGACGAAGCGTGTCAAAATGTCTAATTGTTCGATGAATAAATGCCGAAATAGTGCATTAAAAGTACAAAAAAAGGATGGCGTTTCTTATTTTCGGTAATTATTAATAGACAGTATTTCTATTTCATACATATTTTGTTGCGTTAGAGTCGCATTTTTTAATTTTTCAATATATTTTGATTCAATTTATCGAGGATGGTCCTGTATGAACCAGTCAAATAGAATATGTATTAAAACAAAGGCAGTTTCGAACTATGCTCATACTTCAACGCATTTTGCTCACTTTGATCGCATAATACGACGTTCTCGGTTCTAAAAACGAATGGATTCACCTTGTTGAATGTATTTTTTTTATATATATATTAAGTAATTAGTTGACATTGTTTTATTTACAAAGTTTTAATATCAATAACATTGCCATTTATATGATGATTTCTATTTTAGTTTTCCTAGGGACCCAATCAGATGATAAATTATTTACAAATATGTATTCTTTTGCTTGCTCTAAATTATTTACAAATATGTATTCTTTTTTTTTAATTAAACGGCGAGTGAATTCGAAGGGCACAAATAGTATTTTATAAGATGATCATTTAAATTGTTGAATTTATGGCTTTTATTTTATTTATAATTAATGTTAAAATGTTGTATTATGTATAAATTATGGTTTCACATACTAAAAGATATAAAAGTTTTTGGTGGTCTATGTTACGCTAGTGAAGATGAATATACTCGTACTGTATGTAATAAAACCGAGGAGATAATAAGACGAGAACAGCGCATATGTGGTCAAAAAACACAACCGAGGCCTATTTGTGTTCCTTAGTTTTAAAGTGTACATTACATTTAAATATATTTTTCACTTCAGTAGCTCAAACATGTAGGTTTTGCTGCCTGAAATCAGAGAGCAAAATGCAATTTTGCTCACTGAGTGAGACAAAGTAACTTTTTAATTTTTTTTTTGGAGATAGCCGCGATTATCTTATTCAGCATTGAGTTAATCAAATAATTAGAAACATTCGCACTCTATCTCTTTCCCGCCATTAGAAAGAGAGAGAGACAAAAACCAGCCCTTTTGAAGTTCCGATTTTGAATTCGACCTCAAAGACAAACTCGTTCGGAATTTCGTTCCGGAAGAAATTTTGCAATAAATATATTTATGTCTTTTAATGTAATTTATTGATTTTTTAACTTATTGTTGTATTCAAACGAAAATAAGTATTTACTGCAAATAAAACTGATATTTAACCTGTAAATATTTAATTCTATTTTCAAAAATGTTACGTAGGTAATATATTTTATCTCCTAAAGTGTTCTCGCTGCTGCAGTAAAAAGTTATGTGTGTTACACGAGAGCAAAGTTTTTTGCATCTCGTGCCTTTGAATCCCTCGCCACACTCAGGATTCGACTTTAAAATCACTCGCTACGCTCGTGATTCAATCGTTAAATCCTTCGCTTGCTCAGGATTCAAAATCAGAACTTGCAGCAAAAAAGGACTTTGCTCTCTTGTTGCACAAATAACTATTCTGGTATTGATACACATTCCCTTCAACAACCTGCTCTTTTTAGTCATAAAATTAGTCTTATAAAAGCTATTATAGAAAAATTTATAGATGTTAGTTTACATTGTGCTCACTGACGCCGGACAATAAAAAATTTTGAATCCCCAGCACCAGAGTGACATTCACGATCACGTTGGGTTCACCAGTGTGGCGCTCCTTGTGGGGATGATAATGAAACGTCGGTGAGCACTGGATATATTCATATATTAGTTACATTGCGTTCTGTGGCCGAATGACCTCCTTACATACTAGCCTGCTTATATACATAAGTGATTGCGACATTACAATATGCAATTCGCAGAATCCCCACAACATCATATCGCAAAAAAAAATCAACAGAATAGCTGAAATCTATTTCAAAAAGACAACTCTACAATAAGCTTCATTTATTCCAAGGAAATTGATTTACTTACTACTGTATTGTCAATGTTTATTATGACGCCATTAATTTAGACTAGAATAGATCTGGGTACTACTAATAATACTAGAATTACTATATTGCTATATTGGGAATAAAAACTATATTGGGAATACTACTTAATATTAGAATTACTATATTGGGAATAAAAACTAAAATTTATATTTACGAGTTTTATTTTATTTATATATAAATAAATATTCTAGCTAAAAGCATATTAATACGATCAGAGAAAAGTATAAATATGAGTTTGGAACACATTTATATATTAAACAAATTTAATAAACTAAGTAAATGTTCATACATGAAAATTATAAAAAAATATTCGTCTCCACTCCGTCCTTGTCCTGCCCGCAAATTTCGGTCGTAAAATTTTATTGCTTTTTGCATTGTAAGCGACGCACACCTATTACTGTTAAATTTTTCAAATTGTTAATTGGCTAGAGAATGTGCGGGAAGAACCAGAGGCGCGGGAGGGGTACCGCCGCGAGCTTAACGCAAGTTGCGAATTAGCACCAGCACCAGTCGATGTAAATGATTTTGCACTCGCCGCACGTTCTCTCAGTCAACTTTATATCTATGTACCTACAGCTGTAAAAAGAAACAATATAAGTTTGTCGCGAATCTTGACCGTTATTCATTTGAGAATCGAACCCTGGAGTTTACAAACTGGTCCATTCGAGCCGGATCTTGATGTTTCTCACACTGCCGTCAAAAAAAATGGTCAGTACGCGCAGAACCGTGAAGAAGGAACAGGATAAAAATAAAGCTACTGAGGCAGATCAAGCCAAGCCATCTTCAAGTCAAACGAAGAATGTTGAACCCAAAGTGCAGCCTGACAAGACAATATTGTTAGAAACTGAAAGTGTAAAGTCTGAGATGCCAGTAACCAAACTACCTACCTTTCGTAAATCCTTGTCAAAGAAATCTTCAACATCTTCTATTGAAACGCGAAAAAAGAAGCTGGAGTTAGAAGCGGCAGAGGCAAAAGCTCGAATAGAAATGCAGCTCATCGATAAACGCTTAGAAGCGGACCTAGCGGAATTGAACGAAGAATACAGTCCACCGTCAGTGAGCGATAACCAAAGTGAAGTTGCTAAATGGGTAGAACGCAGTCAAATTGAATTGGAGTCACAGCATGTCACTAATCAAGGAAAACCCACGGACTTGCCGTGCCCGCCGGCGGATATGAACACCGGCACTGATGGTCCAATTCAACAGTTGGCCTGTGTACTTAAAGATATGATGACTACCTCCGTTTGCAACAACAACAACAGTAAAAATTTACTCAGCCGCCTCAGCACACCACGAGATCTGCCAGTGTTTGCTGGTGATGCAATGGAATGGCTGCAGTTCAAAATGGCCTATGAAGAATCGTCCCGTTTATGTAATTTTAGTGATTCGGAGAACCTATGGCGGCTGCGAAAGTGTCTTCGTGGTGCAGCCAAGGAAGCTGTCCAAGCGTTACTCATCACGGCTACCACTCCTGAAACGCTAATGTCTACGCTAGAACTGCAGTTCGGGAACCCAGACGGAATTTTGTTTCGTATAAAGCAAGAAATAAAAAACTAAACGCGGTGTCTTCAGAATATCAGAAAGACATTGTTGTGTTTTCAAATAAAATAAAAAATTACGTTGCCGCTGTACACGCACTCGGCCGAGAAAACCACCTAGAAGACTCGAGTTTAATCGCAGTTGTGTTATCTAAGCTGCCTACTATCCTTTTGTCTAAATGGGCTGACTTCAAATACTCACACAACACCGCAAGTATCACGACTAGACTCGATCAGCTATCGGAATTTCTTCATGAAGAAGCCGTCAAAATATCTCAGTGCAGTGTTACGTTAATAAGCGCGCCGAAAGACAGTTATAAACGTAAATATACAGACAATAGTGCTAATAATCACTCCCAAACAATATTATTACAAAGTGGACAAAGATATAGCAAGTGTCGTTATTGTCACGGACCTAATCACAATTTAACAGACTGTAAAAAATTTAAAAGGTCTTTAAGAAAAGATCGCTGGCGTTATGTGAAACGGTTCGGGCTGTGCTATAAGTGCCTATTATGTCATCACGATAGGCAAATGTGCCCAGCGCCTGTGTGCGACGTTAACGACTGCGGACAATCCCATCACCGTTTGTTACATTTCGTACCTAGTGAAAGACAATCCGAGAACAATAACAGTACCGTGCAAGTAACAGAGATTGAGACTGAGTCTAATTCTCAAGTTGTGGCGTACATGAACTCGTCGTCTAAAGTGTTATTAAAAGTAGTGCCGATAAACATTCACGGTCCCGGTGGTTTAATTAGTACAAGCGCTCTGCTCGACGACGGGTCCACAGTGACACTGATAGGCTCCGATCTAGCGGAACGCGCCGGGCTGCGCGGGCGACGGGAGTGCATGCGTGTGCGTGGCGCATGGGACAATACCGAGCTAGTGTGCGACACTTACTTAATGGACATAACTTTATCTAATAGACACGGAGAAATTTTTACGATTAGCGCGCGGAGTGTTAATGAACTTAAACTGCCTAATCAAAATATGAACTTTGTCAACTGTGATAAATTTTCTCACTTACAAAAACTTAAAAATAACCTATGGTATGAACAATTAAAACCAGAAATACTAATAGGGCAAGACAACTACCACCAATTGTTACCTTTGGAAGTTGTCTCCGGAAGTCCTCGAGAACCCTGTGCCACACGCACACCACTAGGTTGGTGCTTACATGGCAGGGCACCCGCAAGTGTGGTGTCATCGACGCTTGTGCTTCATTCAACTCTCTTCATCGGAGATAATGACGTCAGCGATGACGTTACTGATAACAGTCAATTGTTGCGTGATCTACACGAAGAAGTACGTCGCTCATTCACATTCGACTCCATGGGCGTCAGTAGCAAACCACGCGAGAACCACTATGAGGTGCGAGCTTTAGAACAATTGAATCGAACTTCTAATCTTGTTGATGGCAGATGCTACGTCGGACTGCCTTGGAAGTATGAGCACTGCTTAATGCCCGACTCATTTCCTCATGCATTGTCGCGGCTTAAAGCAGTGGAGCGAAAGATGGAAAAATGTGACGCGTACCGAAATAGATACAGCGACCGCATTCACCATTTATTTGATAACGACTATGCACAGGAGTTGAAGAACACTGATGTGACTAACAAAACATGGTACCTTCCTCATTTTGGGGTGGATAAGCCAAATAAGAAGCGTCTACGTCTCGTATTTGACGCAGCCGCTAAAACAAATGGATTATCGCTGAACGATTACCTGCTGAAGGGCCCCGACCTACTTAACTCACTGTTTGGAATCATGCTACGGTTCCGAGAGCAAAGAATAGGTATTACCGGCGATATCAAAGATATGTATTTGAGGGTTAAAATCAGAGACGAGGACCGGAACGCGCTACGATTTTTATATAGAAGCGAACCTCAAGGACCTGTAAAGACCTATGTCATGACCTCGCTGATATTTGGGGCTAATTGTTCTCCCTTCATAGCCCAGTACATAAAAAACAAAAATGCACAACGTTTCGAGTCGACTATGTTATCTGCTTGTCAAGCCATATACAACCAACATTATGTCGACGATTATATAGACAGCGTACCAGATGAAAAAACCGCCATTCAATTGATAAGCGATATAAAAATGATTCATCAATAAGGTGGCTTTGAACTACGTAACTGGACTTCTAATAGTAAACAAGTTCTTCAGTCTATGCCAAAAGAAACTCTAGGTGAGGCGGCAGTAAGGTTCAAAATCGGAGAACAATGTGAAAGCGAAAGAACACTCGGTTTAATTTGGTTTCCATACGAAGATGCACTGAGTTTCGACGTATCTTTTAAGAAAATATCTGAAAATATAATCAATGGAACACAAAGGCCTACAAAAAGAGACATGCTACGAGTAGTAATGTCCATATTTGATGTCTATGGATTTTTATCTCCGTTCACCATTAATGGAAAAATAATACTACAAGAATGTTGGCAGCAAGACATAAATTGGGATGATCAGATACCAAATGCATTATACGACAAATGGTGCCACTGGATAAGTTGTTTAAAGTCATTACGCAATATACGGCTGCCTAGATATTATTACTGTGCGGCGGATATGGGAGCAATAAGCGACCCGGACTCGAACACGGCCGCGCCTGCCGACACTGCCGCCGCGGCCGCCTGCGCCTACACCGCATACTCGTTAGAGCGAGAGCGAGAAGCGCTCGCGTCGACCGGCCAGCATACGTCACAGCTACCGAACGCCGCTTGCTATAGAAACCTACAACTACATATGTTTTGTGACGCGTCGAGTAAATCTATGTGCGCGGTTGCATATTGGCGCTGGCAGAATAACGGGCAAGTATATAAAGCGTTTGTGGCGAGTAAGTGTCGTGTTTCGCCAAACAAAACAACTTCAATACCGAGACTTGAGTTGAATTCGGCTATTTTAGCCGCTAGATTGGCTGAAACTATATTAAATGAACACAAAATAAAAGCGGAACGTAAAATATTTTGGAGCGACTCAAGCACAGTTTTACACTGGATAAAAAATAAGTCACGTACATATAAACCTTACATAGCTAATCGCTTAGGTGAAATTGACGACCTTACCTGCAGTGCGGAGTGGAGATATGTTCCGATACAACTTAATATCGCTGATGTGGGCATACGAGAAGCGTACGACTTATCAATTTTACAAGGTCAATGGCTTCACGGGCCGGACTTCTTATCTAGCGACGAGCGCACCTGGCCGATGAACCTCCCGCAACTTGCAATAAATGAAAACGAATTAGAATGTGTATCTGTCCTACAAACTATTGATAATATTAATAACTTACCCGTGCCAGACCCTACACGTTTTTCGTCCTGGCTGCGCTTGCTTAGAAGTACTCGTGCTGTTTTGCTATTTATAAATAAATGTCGTAGACTTACCGATGACGTAAATCACGGAACAATGGAGGAAGCTGAACGCCTGTTGTTAAGATATTCACAGGCACAGACCTTTCACGAAGAAATAAATATCCTAAAAAAAGGGAAATACATACAAAAGTACAGCAAATTACTTACCTTATCACCATATCTTGACGACCACGGAGTCCTGCGCGTTAGAGGCCGGATTGATGAGGCCGCGGATGTAGCACCTGAAATAAAAAGACCTGCGATCCTGGAAGGTCGAGATTACATTACTAGACTGCTTGTCAAATCTTACCATGTTAACGCTGCTCACGGGAACCAGGAAACTGTAGTGAACAACCTTAAACAAAAATATTGGATTATTAGACTTAGACCTACAGTAAAAAATGTTACATCAAGATGTATGATTTGCAGAATAAAAAAATGTAAACCTGAAATTCCACGAATGGGAAACTTACCTGAGGCCCGGGTGGCTCATCATCAGCGAGCCTTTACCTTCTGTGGCGTGGATCTATTCGGTCCGCAAGAAATCACTGTAGGAAGAAGAAGGGAAACCGCACACCCCGGGCAGCGGGGTGTGCGGTAGGACATTTTTGCCCACCTAAAATAAAAAAAATAAAAAAATAAAAAAAGTAGTTAAATCAAGTAAACGCGATAGATTCCGTAAACAAAATAAGATTCCTTTGTCAAATCAATATTATACATTTTTTTATTGCTTATGGTGGCAGACAAGCCACGGCCCATCTGATGGTAAATGGTAACCATCGCTCATGGACTCAACTATACAGAGAGTACTGTCAAGCCGCTACTCACCATTTCATTTCACATATTATATGAAATGAACAAATTAAAGGCTATTGCCATCCATCCATCAGCCTTTCAACATCCACTGCTGGATATACCTAGGCCTCTCCAAGAGAACGCCACAACGAGCGGTACCGTCATGGGGGATAATGCCGCAATCGCCACGCTTGGCAGGCGGGTTGGCGATCGCAGTGGATGTTGTTAATACTCGAGGGAGTGCTGCTGCCCACTCACCCGGAATTCCCTCAGTCGGCTCTTACGACTCCCGTGGGTAGAGAGGGGTGGGACCATTCTAAGGGCGGCCCCACACGGCCTGTAGCCAAGGCTATCTTCGGCTACAACCAAAACACACCAATATGTTTCATGGCCGGTCACACAGGAGATGGTGGTACAACCAGCTAGGGCCTGATAGCAAGTGAGTACTGTCACTCCGTACCCAGCCCTATCAATAGTAATGCAATGGGTGATAAATGCTTACTTCCCTTAGTCGCCTTGTACGACCACCTGTGAAAAAAGAATGGGGTGGTGACACTTGTATTCTTAGTCCATCACCACACAGAACTATACTATGCGCTGTGCTGTGCTTTTATGATTGACGACTAATCCTTTACTATAATTATAAAGCTGTAACAGAGCTGTGTCTATACATTTAAGTTATTTGAAAAAAAAATTAGGCTATTATATATACTATATAGTAGGCATGTCTATACACAAAACAATTTTTTATTTAATTTTTGTCTGTTTGTTTGTTTACTATATGTATGCAAAAAATACTGAACGGATTTTAATGCATATTTTTTTATTTGATTGCTCTTGATTAGACTTAAAAACTGGTATACATTTTATCCCGTTACTACCTATATAGGGCACCTGAGATAAGTATAAAATCGTTTTTTATTGAAAACTAAATGACCTGGTAATCTTTGTATCACCTGTAAGTTATTTTATCAGCGATTATCAATCCCAATTCATTTGCATCGTCTAAGGTTTGAATTTTTAAATTCTAGTGCATTAGAAAGAATTACAGTAGCTGTCATTTTGTTGTCTGTTAACGAAGCCGTGTGGGGCCGGCTTTAGAATTGTCCCTCCCCTCTCCACCCATGGGAGTCGTAAGAGCTGACTGAGGGAATACCGGAGGAGTGGGCAGCAGCACTCCTTCGAGTATTAACAACATCCACTGCGATCGCCAACCCGCCTGCCAGCGTGGCGATTACGGCACTATCCCCCATTCTTGGGGAGGTCTATGCCCAGCAGTGGACTTTAAAAGGCTGATGGATGGATGGATAACGAAGTACCCATAGAAAGTTACCAATACAGATTTTTTCAATTTTTCTCCTTTATTTATAGGGTTCCCATTTTTTTTCTTTACGTTTAAACCACCCCTGTATTTGAGCGAATAAAACATAAAAACAATTATTTAGGTCAAGCCAGTTTTGAGCTTTAGTGAGACTAACGAACAGTTATTGATTTGTGTTATATAGATTTCTTGTTCTTTTCACCTCGATTGCATCACTGACTAATGCCGAAAATATACCGGGTGCAAGTACATCACTTAATAAAATAGATGTTGCTCAATTCTCACTCATTTCTATATGTAGGTACCTATCAGACGTAAAATGTTTATCCATCCATTTCTGGTTGGCGATCGCAGTGGATGTTGTTAATACTCGAGGGGGTGCTGCTGCCCACTCCCCCGGTATTCCCTCAGTCGGCTCTTATGACTCCCGTGGGTAGAGAGGGGTGGGATAATTCTAAAGCCGGCCCCACACGGCCAAAACGTTTATAGTAGTCGAATATTACCGAGCGCCTACTCGAAAAAATACTATTTTTGCTGTGTTAGTCGTTTAAGTGAGAGATGGCATTAGTTACAGAGTAAAATACAAAATGAATATTTTGCCACTGCTTAGCAATAGCTGATGCAGATAGTAACTGTATTAAAATAGACTAAGTTTTGACGTTCAAGCGTCTCATAGTAGCCTTTCCTAAATTGCAAGTTAAGTTTGAAAACTAAAACACAATTTTTATTAAGCCTTTTCATTTGACACTTAATAAGATTAAGAAGGCGCCTTCCAAAAAGTAAAAAACAAACTAGTCCTAACTCTATGCCCTCCAGGGGACGTTATACTTACCACTGAAGTAATTCAACATAGTACCAGTGGTGCGTCAACACAGTCTGAGAGACAACTCACGGCGGGTTTCTTTAGTGGGTCCCACACTACCCTGTTCGTTGCCCCGAACGACGGGGTGTGCGATTAGGTGAAAAAGGCTTAAAATCATGACCCTCGTTTTGGCTTCACTGTAGTCGACTAACATCATAAATTCATTGTTTCAGAGCTCTAGCCGCTAGCTCTCTCCGCTGCGGATCCGAAGTCTTGGAGAAATTTTATGAAAGTCCGCTTTCTCCCGATCTAATGATCAAACTGGCTGAGGATGTAGAAGAAAGCCGGCTCAATAAAATTGCACAAGGGTTCGATTTCTTTTATACGTATATGTTCATCATCAAACAACAGACCTCAGTTGTTACGTTGGAGTATTATTTACTTACTTATTATCACGCCATCTCGGGGAGAGAACAGAGTGCCAAAAGGCTCTTGCTTCCTCAACATTCATAATGCTGTTCAAACACGCTCGCTGGTTTCGGAGACTCCTGAGTCCACCCTCTCTGTACGTACATCCTTCTACTTTCGCATTGTATATCTTCTTAACCTTTCTGAGCATTCCCTTTCGCATCTTTACACTAATACTCTCTTCCATATCTACTCGCTCTCTTACGTTGTCGTTAGTGTGCCACAGATTTTCCACAGAGATCGCATGTAGACCGCATTAATTTTACTCTCATGCTCCTTTTTCAACTCTCGCAACAATATTGTTGGAACAACACTGTGATGTGTATTATGACACTCGCCTTCTATCTGAGATGGTGACTGAGAAGTTTTCCAAAAGCTCCGTTCACTCTATTTCCCGGATTTACTCTTCTCTCTTATATTAGTGGTGTATCTTCTATCCCTACTGAATCCAGATCTAAGATATACAAATTCATTCATCACTTATTTTAGCACACCATTGCCTATTGTTACTTTAACATCTGTTCTGGCTTCTCCTCTTTCAAAGATCCTTATTTTGGTTATGCTCACAATCACATGTAGGCCCCTTTTACAACATAAAACACTACATACTCATCTCAAATTGCTCCTATAGTATTTTATTACTTCCGAGCATAGTTGTTTACCACATGATAATCAATATTTAAAACATCAGTATAATTTGGTTGGTATTGTTATGCATTATCAGGCTTCAAGAGCTTTTTATATTGCTAATGATGGCAGACGAGTCACGGCCCACCTGATGTTAAGTGGTAACCGTCGCTCATGGTCAACTATACCGGGAGTATTGTCAAGCCGCTGCGCACCATTTCATTTCTCAGATATGAAATGAAAGAATAAACAGCCATCTTCTGCTACAGCAAACACACACTGACGTGCTTCATGACCGGTCACACAGAGATGGTGATATCAACCCGTTCGGGGCCAATAGCAAGTGAGCACTCTCACTTGGTACCCCGCCCTATCACCAGTAATGCAATGGGTGACAACTGCTAACTTCCCTTAGTCGCTTTGTACGACACCGACGGGAAAGGATAGGGCGGTGACACTTGTATTCTTAGTCCATCACTACACGATCAAAAAATCCTCTAGAGATTAAAGAGGATCTTGTATGATGCTATTAGTATAATTTCAGGTTAATTCACGACTGGCCTAATACATATTCTTTCACTAAAGCTCTGGCTGAGGATCTGATTCGTAAAAATGCTGCAGACTTGCCAGTGTGTGTAATCAGACCTGCTATAGGTGAGAAAATTTTTGCAACTTCTTTCATACACTTTGGTTCATAGACAAGTTAAGCCTTAACGTTGGTTGGTTTTGGGTTTGAAATTAAGGATGATGCAGTAAAAAATTTTGGTACCCTTACAATAGTTCAAATTGAAGCAGTGTAACACTCTGCCTCAATATTTTGGTCTGTATTTTAGCATTTGACATGCTCAGCTACTTTAAAGAACAAATTATTTGTTAAAGTGGAAAAAGTACACTTACCTACATTATTCCAATATAGTAATTTTGCAATTATAATACATAATATTGATGGCGTGATTTTTTCAAATCTTTTGATCTGTATTTTAGCACTTGAACTCTTAATATTTTTAAATTGTACGGCGTTTAGCTATAAGAATTAGATTAATCATATGTTCACTCATTCTATTCACTGTTACTTTAACTGTCGCCGTATAAACATATCATTTCCAAAGTCGCCTTTTTTTATCTACTCCAACTGGACCCATATACCCCTATATATGGTCCTATCGAACCTGGATTGTTCAAAATATTACGGATTAGCGGTAACCCGGTTTAGACCCGGGAACTTAATACAGGAATTTTTGCTGTATGTGTGAAGACCGGCTGGAGTGCACGTGGGACATTGGATTGAATTCGTGGTGTGAAGTCTGATCTGGTAAAAATTAATAACAGTAACCCAACACTCTTAAAGGTAATGTTAAGTACGATACATATTTAATAAGGTTAGTACATAAATTACTAAGTATATTGTTCAATTAAGTACGCTATCTTTGCATTGTGAGCGACTTGTTTACGCGCCGGTCGAGTTAAAAATTATACATACTTATTTAAATGTATTGTTAGCAGATGAGCTACACTCATTTGCTCGATTGATGTGTAAGCCTGAATTTGTGTCTATCACGGAGTCTAAATATTGTATTGTATACAAGGAGAATTATATGGTAAAAGTTTAAAGTTTTGTTAGTTAGACTATACTATTAAGTAATAGATAGATATTAATTAGCACAAAAGGCCTATTTATTTAGATTTGTATGGATTAGTGAAAGTAATTGATTAGTTATTCAATTATTTATGTGCCTAATTAGTTAAAGTACAAATTATTGTAGTATGTGCATTATCACATTACATACATAACTGTATCTACTAAATTTATTTTCCCGTATTTGTTCACTGTTAACAAAACTTAATTATCGGTAGGTATTGCTATAATACTAATTGTAATATGTACTTATTTGCCTAAGTACGCATATTATATTAGTGTGTAGGTAGCCCATTAATAAAGTGATTACTTGAGTTAGATATATTCAACTTCATATAATATACGTACTCAACTTTCTTTATTTCAGACGTTGAAATATATAGCTACTGAATTGTTATTTAAATAAGATCTATATATTAATTCCAGGGGGGTTACACTCGCTTCCACGATGTCTACCACTGAACAATTGAAAGAGTTAAACAAGAAAAGGGGCAGCTATAAAGGTCAATTAACCAACTTCATAAATTATTGTAAGGAACTAAAAAAGCCACTGTCTTCTGCCAATGCCAAAGAATTGCAATTACGGTTAGGTAAGTTCGAGATGCTGTACGACTGATTTGACGAGGTACAGTTAAAAATTGAATGTTTAGTGGATGATGTTCACGCCCAATATGGAGATCGTGCGGAATTTGATCCCCAATATTATCAAGCGTTAGATAATGCACAAGAAATGCTGGATACATTTAGTACACCGCAGACCAGTGGCGTTGCAAGCCATCGGCAACTCGTTAAGTTGCCAACAATTCAATTACCAAAGTTCAATCGTTCGTATGAAAATTGGATCGAGTTTCGTGACACCTTTGCCAGTTTAATTCACTCTAATGATGACATAGACGATATAAATAAATATCACTATCTGCGGTCTTGTTTGGAATCTTTTGCCGCGGTAGTGATCCAGTCAGCGGAGTTTTCGGCCAGTAAGTATGCCGTAGTATGGAAGATGCTGTGCGAGCGCTATGACAATAAAAGGTTATTGATTCAGAATCACGTGTCTAGCTTATTTAACATTGATAGTCTAGCTAAGGAGTCCTTTGTTAATTTAAAACGCCTAATTGATCATATCCAGAAAAATCTTAGAGCACTAGAGGCTTTAGGTGAACCTGTCCAACATTGGGATACATTATTAATATTTACTATTACCAAAAAATTAGATTCTAAAACATACCGGGCTTGGGAAGAATACAAAGGTAATTTAGACGAGGATAAAACAAACAATTTTAGCGAATTTTTTAAATTTTTGCGTGCTAGAGCTGACCTGCTGGAAGCTTTAGAACTATCACATAGTAATCTGTTGAAACCCATTCCCAAGATTAGATCCATGGTTTCCATCCATCCATAGCAATCTCAAATTGCCTTCTGATATTTGTTTAGCTGACCCTACATTTTATAAGCCTGCACCTGTCGACATGTTACTAGGCGCTGATCTATTTTGGGACTTGTTAGGGTCACACAGAATATCGTTAGGAAATAAGAAACCTATGCTCTGTGAAACAAAATTAGGGTGGATTATATCAGGCCCGATTTCTAGTAGTCATATTTCCTTAATGTCAACTGATGTAAGGTGTCATTTGGTTAAAATGTCAAATGTTAATGATCATTCCGAATGTAATAGCAACGTTGACTTAACTCAATTTTGGAAAATAGAAGAAATTAATTCGTTGTCTTCTCAATACTCGTGTGAAGAAAAATGTTGCGAGGAACATTTTATTAAAAATACATTCCGTCTTGAGGACGGACGTTTTTTTGTTCGTATTCCCTTAAAGCAGGATCCAGGACTTTTAGGGGACTCTTTTGATAGGGCTTCTCAATGCCTTCTCAAACACGAACTAAAAAAATGTACTATGATTTTATGGCAGAGTATGAATCTTTGGGTCATATGTCTGAGAGAGAACTTGATTCAAATAAACATAATTATTTCATACCACATCATGGAGTTTACCGCAATCATAGTACAACTACAAAGTTAAGAGTGGTCTATAATGCAAGTTGTCCTACTACATCCGGAGTTTCATTTAATGACATTCAGATGGTGGGGCCTACTGTTCAGGACGATCTATTATCCATATTGCTTCGCTTTCGACAGCACAAATACATTTTTTCGGCTGACGTCGAGAAAATGTATAGGCAGGTAGTGGTGCATCCCGCTGACAGACACTTGTAGCAAATTTTCTGGCGTAATAACACAAATCAACCAATTAAAACTTTTCAGTTAAATACCGTCACATATGGCACGGCCAGCGCTCCATTTCTTGCAACCAGATGTCTAAAACAAATAACTTTGGACTGCAATGATAATGAAATCGCAGAAATAATTGAACATGACTTTTATGTCGACGACCTATTGACTGGAGGGGATGACTTGGTCAAAGTCATGAGTATGCGTAGGAAGGTAACAGCTGCACTCGCTGTCGCTGGCATGGTTTTAAGAAAATGGCAGTCTTACGATTATTGACACTCCTCTAGACCTTAATATCGGAACTCACGAGTCTAGAAAATTATTAGGTCTTGGTTGGTATGCCCTATCTGATGAACTTTGTTTTCCTATTAGTATGTTGCTACCTAAAGGAAATACCAAGCGTGATTTGTTATCAACAATAGCACAAATCTTTGACCCTTTGGGTCTTTTAGCTCCAGTAATAGTTTGCATGAAAATATTACTGCAAAGGTTGTGGCTACAAAAATTAACAAGGGATGAACCTTTGAGTGCTGCGGTTCATAAGCAGTGGAACGATATTTTAAGAACACTACCTCTAATAAATAATATTCGAATACCTCGAATTATAGTATGTGATCAATATAAAATGATTCAATTACACATCTTTACAAATGCGTCTGAATTGGCGTATGGAGCGTGTGCGTATATCCGTAGCATCAATGACAGCGGAGAAGTACTAATGCGATTGTTGCTAGCCAAAAGTCGCGTTTCACCGATAAAGCCTTTAACAATCCCAAGACTAGAGTTGTGCGGATTTCTGGTAGGTGTTCGTCTTTATGACAAAATTATTAAATTTTTACGAGTGCCTATTGGTGAGGTAGGTTTCTGGACCAACTCCACCATTGTGTTGGGGTGGTTGCGGATGCCCCCTTCTAAACTTCAGCCGTTTGTACGCAATCGCGTGGCTGAAGTTTTAGATAAAGCAGGCACCTGTATTTGGCGACACATCCCGACCGAACTTAATCCTGCAGATCTACTATCGCGTGGTCTTGATATTAGCTCCCTACAAATCTCCAAATTATGGTGGACCGGTCCCGAATTTTTAGGTCAAGAGCCTATAAAAATTCCTCTTCAGCCGAACTATGTTCAGAATTTACCAGAGACAAAACCTAACGTTTCCTTATCCGCGGTAATTGTTAATACTGAAAAACAAAATTTAATTAACATGAGTGGCTTTTCTAATTATACCAGACTTGTTCGTTCCGTTGCCTATGTGCTCAGATGGGTTAAATGTTGTAGAAAGCGTTCTACTAATTCGTAATTTTTAGCAGAAGGAGAATTAAAAGGCGCATTAAATGTAATTATTAGACAATCTTAACATGAATCATTTCCCGAATATAACATTTTATTGAATAATAAAACCTTATCTATTAAAAATCAATTGCTTAAATTCAATGTCTATTTAGACGAGCATAGAATTATGCGCGTTGGTGGCCGCATTGATAACTCGGACTACGGTCATGATAAAAAACACCCAATTTTACTACAGTCCTCTCACATTTTTACAAAATTAATGTTTAGTTTTGAGCATCGGAGACTAATGCACGCTGGTCCTCAGCTGCTACTTGCTTCTATTCGGGAAACATATTGGCCAATAGGCGGTCGCAATTTAGCGCGAGCATGCTATCGTAAGTGTATACGATGTTGTCGAATGGCTGGTAAAACCACTACTCTAATGATGGGTAATTTGCCGCGCCAGAGAATTATTTCTGGTGGTTTTCCTTTTGAAAACATAAGCGTGGATTACGCGGGGCCTATGGCATGTGCTAGTCGTCAGGGCCGAGGATGTAGGCTGGTAAAGGTGTACATTGCGATTTTTGTCTGTTTTAGTACCAAGGCAATTCACTTAGAACTTGTTGGTGACTTGACGAGCAATACGTTTGTAATGGCATTATATCGATTTATCTCTCGGAGAGGTAAGCCCCTCAACTTATATTCCGACAACGGTACCTCGTTTGTCGGTGCTTGTAATGACATAGGTAAATTTTTAAAGGAAAATTGCAATTCTTTAGACGAAAGCACTGCGAATGACGGTATTGCTTTTCATTTTATTCCGGCTTATAGTCCTCACATGGGAGGCCTCTGGGAAGCGGGTGTAAAATCCACTAAGTACCATTTAAACAGAGTGTTGGGCAATTGTAAGTTGACTTATGAAGAATTTAACACCACGTTTATACAAATTGAAGCTGTTTTGAACTCTCGACCGTTAACTCCGCTGTCTTCCGATCCTACGGATTGCACTCCATTGACACCGGGACATTTCATCATTGAAAGACCTTTGTCCTCTTTACCACAGCTAGATTATGAAAAGCGGTGCAGTAACCACTTGTCGCGATTCCAACGAATTGAGCAACTTCGCCAACATTTTTGGGCAAGGTGGTCTAAAGAGTATATTGCGGAGCTGCAGCTCAGAGTCAAGTGGCGATCTAACCAAAACAACCTACAGATTAATATACATTGGTTGTGGTGAAGGAAGATCACTTTGAGTGGCTCAAATGGAAATTGGGAAGAGTCATAGCGTTGCATCCTGGAGCTGACGGCGTGTCACGAGTGGCTGACATTTTAACTTCCACAGGGGTCATTCGACGGTGGTTTAGCAAAATTTGCCCGCTGCCCATCTCATCCGACTCTGGGTGAAACCAAAGTTTCACCCAGAGTCGGATTCCACCCAGAGTTGGATTCCCCCGGGCGGAGAAACCAAAGTTTTCGATTGGTGAAACCAAAGTTTCACCGCCCGGGGGAATGTTAACGCCTGATAGAAAAGTAACGCGCAACAGCGTTAACTCTTAATATTTTTTTAATTGTGCGGCGTTTAGCTATAAGAATCATATGTTCACTCATTTTATTCACTGTTACTTTGACTGTCACCGTATAAACATATCATTAACAAAGTCGCCTTTTTTATCTACTCCAACTGGACCCATATACGCCAATATAAGATGCAGACCTACACTACCAAGTATTGTAGATTCGATTTATATTTAAGTTTTTGAAACCCACAAATAGGTCTTTTGATTCTAGGTTTATTTTGTTTCTTTTAACTGTATGTTAGTCTTTCTGCGACACATAGGCAATTCGCTAATGCTGATTGAAAAAAAAATGAGTGCATGTAATATTTCCACGCGGTTAAAGTAAAACTTTTAATTTTATGGTATATCTACAGTTAGTTCAACCCCAGAATCATTGACTCTACGTATGGTTGCGTATAAATGATATTCGCTCCATGGAAAATATATATTTCAAACCGGAATACCAATGGCAATAAGCGATGATGATTTGCGTAAAGGCTTTGCATGTGAAGGTGACTCAAGAAGTTTCCATTTCAGTGCACTCTAGGTTCCTTAATGGGTGTTATCCACGCTCTCCACTCTCGCCAAGAGATCAGATTAGATTTCGTGCCAGTAGACTACGTCTGCAATGCTGCTATAGTATCAGCCTTGACTGCTAGAAAACGCCCTCTGAGGGTCTACCAGATTGGGAGTAGCTGTAGAAATCATCTTACTTGGGGTAAACAACTATGAAATTATTATGTCAACATTATTTTTTACTTTTTATTGCTAACGGCGAGAAATGGGTCTCAGCTTACCTAATGCTAAGTAATAATCGCTGCTCATACAATTGGGTTCACCACAGAAAACTGATGCAAAGCGCAACCTTTTTTTGGTTAGGTCAGTAGTAGTAGTAGTACTTCAGTGGTGTCAAGCGCAACTTCCTACTACCACTCATAATCAGATGTTGGTGATAAAAATGGCTATCTTCTCTATTGACCTAAAAATTGATGTAATTGATTTAAATTTAAAAAAGAGAGCAATATTGAGGACTGCCAACAGAAGTGAAAACTTAAAACTATAAACAAACAGTTGTTATTTTTGGATATCCAAATGAATTGTTTGATCGTAAATTAAAATTTGTAAATCAAAATTGTTTACATTTATCGAGTTTTGACATCTATCGGCATTCTGAGTAACAATTATATTTATTTTTATGTAGTTTATTTATCATCAAGACATGGGCTGCGCAAGCTTAGTATTTAATATAAAAACAACATAATTAAAATAATAACGAATATACATTTTTGTTATCTATTAATAATTTTCAATTCACTTTATTCTCTCTATCATTATCCTTCACTTCAACAATATTTAAGCTATTTTGAACTGTCGATCATTTGACACGTCACGTGACCATGTCGATAATGACTTACATGAATTTACTCTCTATCCAAACCTTCCTATAGAATACCATTTTTTTCCGCTCGTACAAAAATTTTCTTTTTCCTTATTCTCAAATAATTTGTAAAGTATCGGGCCCATAGATAGCGTTGGTCGTAAGACAAATGCGATTAGGAAATTGGGATGATCAAAAGATCAGTAGGATAGCTTAGTGGCTTCGAGCACTTCCCCGGATTGGAAAAGGCGCGGGTTCGATTCCCGCTCCTACTAAAAATATGTTTTTCCTTATTCACAAATAGTTATTACTTTAAAAAGTAAGGGAGCATGTCAATTTCTAAAAAAATAGATTTAAAATAATTTGTAGTTTAAAAAAAGTGGCGGAGCATGTCGAGTGCTAAAAAAAATATGGATCAAAAAAATCTTCCTATAGAAGTTTTCACTTCAAAAACCATTTGATCCTCTTACTTAGTTCTGACTCTGATGGTCTGTTGATGGAGACGATAAAGAAGATGTGAGTGGGCTTGAGTCTTTGACGTTTTGTTTTTTACAGGAAATCTTACCTTCATCCTGAACAACATAGGAAGACCGTCATATCAGAGAAGGCAATGTGGTACTGTTTCGTAGTTCAAACTAGCAATAAAAGGGTCTACTTGGCTTGCCAATGGTTGCTACATGACCTTTCAGCTTTCATCATTGATACTGTCCTCATAGCAGTAGGCAAACCACCTAGGTAAATGCTTATATATGTACTGCCTTTACTACATGAAGTTTTAATCCTAGAGTTTTGGAGGATAAATCCGGGTGTAAGCCAATTTATTTGGTTGTTTTTAGCGTCTTTGTTGACAAAAGCGTGTAACAAGGAAGCATAACGTCCACCAATAAACCAATAACAGTTTTAATTCGTCTATGGATAGCGAGAGGGCGCCAACCAAGAATTATATAAGACTCAAACAATATTCTCATTTATTATAATAATATTATTCACTCGTACTTACAAGTAGACATTATGTCCATTTCCGTTATTTTGTACATTGTCATAATTTTATACAAGTAAAAATAGTAAAAGTTATAATCATTATATTTCTAATTGATTGAATTTTAATTGCAAAATTAAACTTACTATATTGGATTAATGGATGTAAATGCATCCGATAGGTGGCGTGGGTCGTAAAGACAAATGTTATGTGGAGATTGGGTATGGCCATTGGTATTGGTATTGGTTTGGCGGGCTGTTCTCCGCAACTCCACGTCTAAGCGCGTGTTTTGCGTGTGGGTGGGTGTAAAAACCTTCACTCGATCCACCCCTGCCCCGGAAGAACGCCAACAGCCCCTTGATGTTATTGATGATCTCCCGGAGAGAACTTGAGCTACCGAAGTATTTGGTCCTGTAAGTGGCGTGTGGAGTGTAAGGGGCGACACATGGACCACCGTCTCCTCCTCTTGCAGGCACGCTCTGCAAAGTGGTCTGTCAGTGATTCCTAAGATAAATAAATGTTTGTTAAAGGATCCGTGACCAGTGATATCTGCCGTGACTATCCGCAGTTGCTGCTTAGTTAGGCGAAGTAACTGTTTAGTGATTCGGCTGTCTAATTCGCTGGGTATGGCCGAAGGTCAGTGCGATAGCTCAGCGGCTTAGAGCACTTTCCTGGATTGGAAGGGACGCAGGTTCGATTCCCGCTCGCACATAGTTCTCTTTTTCCACATTCACATATAATTTGTATACTATATTTCTACTCATTATTTCTACAAAATCATTATGATATTTTCACATCTGCCTGACGTCCCTAGTTTGTGATTCATACGATATAGCTGTAATGTTAAAGAACTGAAGGCAATGAGGTATCGTTCAACGAACCGATACCTGTTGCAGAAGACATTTTTCTCATGTGGAGACCACGTACCAGATGACGCAACATGAGAAGACCTTTCACCAATTGGAGGCATGTCTGATCATTATGGTATTTTAAAAGGCTTATGTCCAACAGTGATTCCATAAAAGCTAAGAATAGATATGAATGCAGTCAAAAGACTTCAAGTTTTTGTTTGCAGCTGTTTATGTTCTGTTGTTTTTCAGTTGCGAGAATGTGTATTGCCAGGCTAATATTCCAGAATACTTTGTTGACCTTTATAAAAAAATCAGATCCTGAATCCCCAAGGTTAAATAACTTTTGAACGACCTGATTTAGATGACTAGCCAAATGTGACCTGGGTATACTTGTGAACTCATGACTTTATCTGCGCTTCGAAGAGTATGTTGAGCTGCGGGTTTCGGCTAACAAATAACGCCTTAGAAACCTTCAGATTGCTAGAATTCTGAATAAAATCTGGTTTCTTTTTATTTTTTTAATATTGTTTATGGTGGCATACAAGCCTCGGCCCACCTGATGGTAAATGGTAACCGTCGCTCATGGACTCAACTATACCGAGAGTACTGTTGTAACCTACTTGCCCCTAAAATTAACCTGGGCCAGTGTAACGGATAAGCTTTACTGGCTTAAAAATAACGTGGAAAGAAAAAAATGCCTATCCTACCTAAACTGGTATTATATAGGACAGGGTGATACTGTTGTAAATTAAATAACTTAAGACAATTGAAAATATATAAATAGAATAAACACTGATCATGTTATATCCATCCATCCATCCACCAGCCTTTCAACGTCCACTGCTGGACATAGGCCTCCCCAAAAGAACGCCACAACGAGCGGTCCCATCATGGGGGACAATGCCGTAATCGCCACGCTTGGCAGGCGGGTTGGCGATCGCAGTGGATGTTGTTAATACTCGAGAGAGTGCTGCTGCCCACTCCCCCGGTATTCCCTCAGTCGGCTCTTACGACTCCCGTGGGTAGAGAGGGGTGGGACAATTCTAAAGCCGGCCCCACACGGCGCCATGTTATAACATTACATTAATTGGTGTGTATAGCTAGGCTTACTTAAAGAATATAACTAGGTCTTAACCAGATAACACACTAAATAAATATTAGCCAGAAGGGCTGTAGCTCAAAGGAAACATATGACACATTTATTAAACACATAATATATGATAATCCACATTGAATATACAACTATTCGGTTGGTGTTTGAAATGAACGAATTAACGGCTATATCCTGCTACAACCAAAACACACTGATGTGCTTCATGGCCGATCACACGGGAGATGATGGTACCAACCCGCTCGGGTCGGTTACCTAGTGAGTACTTCCACTTGGTACCCAGCCCTACCACCAGTCATGTAAAGGATGATAATTGCTTACTTTCCTTAGTCGCCTAATACGACACCCGTGGAAAAGAATGGGGTGGTGACACTTGTATTCTTAGTCCAGACACGGACAAAATTATTTAAAAAATATTTTTTCATGTTAACCAAAATGTATGGTCAAATCAACAAAATGTCGTCCGTTCTCTCATTCTACACAAACAACAGCTGGATTTTTGATGATAAAAACACTTTAGAACTATACAAGAGTCTTTCCGAAGCTGATAAGGTTATATATCATCACAACATTGTGACCGTGAAATGGGCAGAGCTGATATTAATCTGGTATGTTGGATTAAGGAAATATATAGTGAAAGATGGTCTTAAAAACACACGATTCACCAGCTATGTTAAAGTTCCACGTAATAGGGGGCGAGCCTATTGCCGTCTACGGGGCACATTTCCAAACTCCGGGAAGCTACTGAGAATTTTTCCTTTTACAAAAAAGTTCAATAAACATTGCCCTTTCCGGTTAGAACCCGAGACCTCATAATCATCAGTCGCACACACTACCACTGCCCCACCGAGCGTAAGCTGAATATTTGTTACTCAATAAAACTTTTCGAAGTATTACACTAAAAACTCGTGTATAAATACATGTATTTTTTAATACTACACGTATGGCTAATAAGCATACAGTCCACCTGAAAGAAAGCGATTACCGTAGCCTATAGACGCTAGCAACACCAGAGGTATCACTTGCGCGTCACCATCTCCAAGGAAAGGTGGCAAAGGAGGTGGAAATGATAATAAGGAGAGAATAGGGAGGATAATAAAGAGAGGATAGAAAGGATAATAAGGAGAGGATAGGAGGGATAGTAAGTAGAGGATAGGAGGGATAGTAAGTAGAGGATAGGAGGGATAGTAAGTAGAGGATAGGAGGGATAGTAAGTAGAGGATAGGAGGGATAGTAAGTACAGGATAGGAGGGATAGTAAGTAGAGGATAGGAGGGATAGTAAGTAGAGGATAGAAGGGATAGTAAGTAGAGGATAGGAGGGATAGTAAGTAGAGGATAGGAGGGATAGTAAGTAGAGGATAGGAGAGATAGTAAGTAGAGGATAGGAGGGATAGTAAGTAGAGGATAGGAGGGATAGTAAGTAGAGGATAGGAGGGATAGTAAGTAGAGGATAGGAGGGATAGTAAGTAGAGGATAGGAGGGATAGTGAGTAGAGGATAGGAGGGATAGTAAGTAGAGGATAGGAGGGATAGTAAGTAGAGGATAGGAGGGATAGTAAGTAGAGGATAGGAGGGATAGTAAGTAGAGGATAGGAGGGATAGTAAGTAGAGGATAGGAGGGATAGTAAGTAGAGGATAGGAGGGATAGTAAGTAGAGGATAGGAGGGATAGTAAGTAGAGGATAGGAGGGATAGTAAGTAGAGGATAGGAGGGATAGTAAGTAGAGGATAGGAGGGATAGTAAGTAGAGGATAGGAGGGATAGTAAGTAGATGATAGGAGGGATAATAAGGAGAGGATAGGAGGGATATAGGAGAGGACGAAGGGGTCTGGGCCTCTGGCGCTCTGACTCATCATACGAATTTATTTTTTATTTACTATTACTCCTTCTGTCGAGTCCCATATCTCGACAATCGAAGACATTCTGTGTCTTCGCTTATTTTTAAATCTATATTTGGAATAATCCAATTCTACAAATTAACAAATTTTATATCTTGATTTATATTATAATCACATAACATAAAATTGTGTTTCCCATATTTTGTGGATAAAATTCTAGGGATGGTATCACTGAAAGTTACATTAAATTTGACTACGTTTGTTTCGTTTAGCCACACTCAGCTCACGCACACTAAGAAAATAAACTCGACTTACGTGAACGGTTGTGTTTTATGCTAAACTAGTTGACCCGACGAACTTTCTACTGTTTTGAACTTTTTATTTTTACCTAAATAGGTAAAAATATATATTATATCGCGGTTAAATTGCCATTCTGCAGCATTGGTTATTTCAAATCAAAATAATTTTTGTTAAGCTAAGAATTCTAATTTCAAATTTATTTTATTTTATTGCATAAAATAATTAGATTTGCTCAAACACTGCCCAGAAAGATTGCTTCTCAAAAAACCGGAATGATAATGTCATCTTAGTCTATAATAATAACAGGGCTGGACCTGCTTCTCGTGAACACTACTACGGCACTTTTAGATGTGAACAGCTGTAAAGAGTTATGTTTAGACCATGTCGCAAGTAAATGTACACCAGTTTGTAGATCAGTCGCTGAGTCAAGTATAGATGAACTACTTGCATAAATAAGATTATCATATTATGCGTGCTGCATAACCCTGCATAAAGCTAACAGAAAAACTTCTAAATCAGCGGTATACACAGCATACAGCACAGGACTTATAACGGAGCCCTTTCCATACAGAGTAAATCTGTAAATTGGCAGATCCTGGATATCTCAAACAGAATTGTCTGCGATTATATTAAATATAAAGTAAGCTATCTTATTAGAGATTCTTAGCTGTTGCATTTTCTGCCTAAGAACTAAAAGATCAACATTTTCGTAGGCCGTTGAAATATCCAGGAATGCTGCGACAACAGATTCGTATCTAGAGAAGGTGAGCTGAATGTCAGTTTGGAAAATAGCATGGCTGTCTGCAGTGCTGGGGCCTTTCCGGAATCCATATTGAGTTTTGGCTAGTAGTTGGTTGTGTTCTATCTATCCATTGGTGAACACATATTTATCGAAATTCTTCTTTCCCATACGAAAATTCTTCTTGGAGTCTATTACAGCAGTTAGAACTACTTCGATACCTTTGAAAAAAAAATACTTGAACTTATTCCCTTCTATAGTCATATTAGTCATTCCATAATTTTGGGTGATTTTAATACGTGTTTATTAAAATTGACTATCAATCCGCTAAGTTAAATAATGTCAGGCTAACAATATTCATATTCTTCCATTTCGCGCTACCCATCTGTACCCATCATTTTCCGACGTAGACAGGATATATTATAGACAGATGTCAGCGTATGCAGTTTCGAGATAGCAATAGTCAGACATATGATAACCGGAATAATTTTAGAGGATAACTATGATTACAACTTTGTAGACAGAAAATGGACTACCTGCTTTAGCTGGATACAAGAATGGCAGGACAAAAGAAATTGCAGTTATGCTTATATTTTGCTTAGAATGTATTAGAACGCGTAAAATTTGCGTATATAGTGAAGGTTTTTTTATAATAAATACAAAAACAAGCTTACATACCGATGATGGGGACAGTTGGCCACTTTATTGTTGGGACCCAGTTGATTGGAGCCAAATAAAAACAACGCATACGCGAAAAGGATAAAAAACTAATACATCTGTCTCGTTCACTTTTGCTAAGACCTAATAATATATGTGCATCCTTTCTTTCATCTTTATTATCAAAGTAGTAGCGAGTATATAGTATACTTAGTCTATGTTTTCCGAAATGTTCTTCTACTCTTATCGATCGTGCTATTGTATCATCTCTGTCACATGTTGAAAAGCATGGACAACTCTCAGCTGAGTTCTTTTATCATGATCTTATCTTTCTCTTCTCTAAAATCCGTCCTCCTTAAGCTAAGCCCACTATAATTCTGCAACGCAATTTTAGTGGTATTAATTAAGAAAATCTCATCAATGATGCCAAGGCCATAGACTGGTCGCCAGTAACCAATGCAAATTCAATCGATGATCAAGTGACAATTTTTAACACTCTCCTTAATCAACTCTTTAGATCATGCTCCACTCGTTCTATTAAAATTAAACACCTAACTGCCCCTTGGCTCTAAGACGAAATTAAAGCCCTAAAACACAAGAAGGCAGTAGCCAAAATCAAATATAAGGTTCGCTTTAATGACCTCAACAAAGCTCGGTACATTAAGTTGCGTAAGTTGCAGATTCGCTGCAATGTGGTATGTAGGGATGCTCAATGACGCTATATTTTGAATCGGTTCAGGATACAGACCCCGCGATGGTCTGGAAATTCCTTTGGTCAATAGGAATTGGTTAATCACGACAGGAAAATATTCCTAAAACTTTAAATATAAACTTGCTAAATCTACACTTCCCTACTTCTCATGGACTCATTGATACGGACGAGGATGTCAAAAAAGTTCTCTATTTCGCCTTTGCAATTACACAACTACTGACCGACCCACTTTCGTCTTTAGTCAATTTACCGCATGTGGTGTTAAGAAGAGCGCACTTTCTATATTCTCTATTACTGTAGGGCTTGATATGGCCAGCCGCAACATGGACTATTATTTATCACCTATTCTCTGCTTTATATTCAAATTTTCCATTTCTAGTGTCACCTTTACGTCGCTATGGAAACAAACCTTAGTTGGGCCATTAGCAAAAAAAGTAAATCCTAGCTCCTCCAACTATTGCCCTTTTTCTATTTTATCTTTTTATATAAAATTCTTTAACGGCTAGTCTTTAACCATTTAATTTTCTTCGTTTCTAATAGTAACCTTCTCAATCCCATCGCATGTGGCTTTCGTTCTGGGCACAGAACTGTTACTGCTATAATAATTTCTGATATTTACGCGAATGTTACACATTTTGAAATAAAACTTTGTTTACGGAATCTATCGCGTTTACTTAATTTTACTACTATCCCGACGTTTCGAATACTTTACAGCATTCATGATCACGGGTGGACTTAGATGATAGACGCCCAAGGCTGATATGTTATTTCAACGGTTTCATCTACCCACAGTATATGATTTTACAAAATTTTTTGTTTATTTATTTTAACCCACCTAATATTCATTTAGAAACACAGTGAAAATATCTACTTCAAATGTTTATGCTTACAATATATGAGACTTTAAGTTAGTATATTAAAATGAGTATAATACTCCTCTTTAAATTGTAAAATTTTTGTTTTTATTTAGTGCTCAAAAATTCTATCACAAACTACCAATTACTACCAGTAAGAAGACAATCTTGGTTATTAGTTTATATTATTAAATATATTGATTTTGCCAAAAGCTAAGACTAAGAAGCTACCACCGAATTGGAACGCGGCCTGACTGAGAAAGATCCGGCCAGAAAACTCAGTAGGCAACAACTGTTATGGATTATTAAATTTTATTTGTACGTAATTACTGAAAGCTAATTAAGTTTAAATTTTTTTAAAAAAGCAATAACTAAAACTAATCACTACTGTGGGTTTTGTCTACACAATAAGCGCTAACTGTGTCTTGCAATCTTGTGATGTGCCTTCTTGTGTTCTGTTTGGTGAGGCCTATCACAGGGTTCCAGCTTGATGGTAAGACCCAGCTGTCTTCTCTATTGAAATTGGGATGTTTCTTAATTTCGATAGCCTCACGTATCATTCTAGGGCGATATCGATGTTCTTTTGCGAGGATTTGAGGTTTGTCAAACCTAATGTAATGGCGGGTGTGGTCCTGTGTAATATACTAACTTAAAGTCTCATACATTGTAAGTATAAAAAAATTGAAGTAAATATTTTAATTGTGTTTCTAAACGAATATTAGGTGGGTTAAAATAAATAAACCAAAAATTTTGTAAAATCATATACTGTGGGTAGATGAGACCGTTGAACTAACATATCAGCTTTGGACGTCTATCATCTAAGTCCACCCGTGATCATGAATGCTGTAAAGTATTCGAAACGTCGGGATAGTAGTAAAATTAAGTAAACGCGATAGATTCCGTAAACGAAGTTTTATTTCAAAATGTTACTGCTATTTTTAAAATCACTGACAATATACGTTTAGGGATTGACAGGGGTCTGCTAACCATTCTGGCGCTCTTGAAATTTTGCAACGACTTTATATCTGTCAACTCCTCACATAAGCTCATTTCGGCCATCCACCTCTATGCCGACTATTAGCAAGTGTACTATCAAGTTCCTTTAGGTTGATTATCGGAAGTAGTGGAAGAGATGAACCGGGATGTGCTTCATATCTCTTTTAATCTAATCTAATTTTCCAAATAAACTGGGACGTGTTCCTTAAAGTAGATTTCAATGGAATTACCATCCCGGTTAATGAGACCGTCAAAGACCTTGGAATTACTTTACCTTACTGTTTGTTGTGAAGTCCTCAGCTGGCATAAACCAGCAGTAAAATACTTGTATCCGCGGAGTCACTGCGTAGACTATGTAATTTTCTCGCAATCACCACTAAAATTGCGCTTGTCCAATGTCTCTTACATCCTATCCTAGACTATGCTGATGTCTGCTACCTTGACTTTACCCAAGACCGGTTTGATAAAGTTGAGTGCATTCAAGTATCAAGTTTCATATTTGGCTTGCGCAAATATGATCATGTTTCTGAATTTCGCACGATTCGAATATCGCTTCCTATTTGTCGTCGCCAGGACACTCATATTCTCTCTCTCTCCTTTACTCTATCCTCTTTAATCCTTCCTATCCTCTATATCTTCGGGAATGTTTCAATTTCTAACATACAACCCATTCTTATTTGAAAAAAAAAATATTTGCCTTGTATCAATATTTAAATATTGTTTGAATACCGATATGCAGAGCATTTTGTATAATAATAATAAGACAAAATGAGCGTCACCCAAGATGTTAAGAATGAATGTTTTATCGAAATTCGCAGTCCCGAGCAATTGTCAGGATTGCTGAGTTGGCAAAGCATCTGAGACAGTATTCCAGGAGATGCAGGTTCAAATTCTGCTCGTCACTGTTATTTCAATTTCACATTTTGTATTCATTTAATTTATATGACTAAGCATGCCAAATGCTAAAAAAATCTGGAAAACGGGTGACCCTAAAGGTCATCCCTGCTACTTCCCGCTAATTTGATACTTAAGCGCTCAAAATTGCAAATCTTCATCAATTCTGAAAAAAACATTTTTTAAATTTTTTTCGACAACGATATCTCACGAACAAATCAACCGATTTTAACCGGACTGGCGGCGATTGACGTGGTTTTTTTATGTTAAGAGCTGAATTGATCGGTAAAATCATTTAAGTTATTCCAAAAAGAACTACATGTGAAAAAAATAAATTGTAGTTTTTTTGAGATTTCTCAAGTTCGAATCGGTCCTAATTATATTCAAAATCTAAGTTTGGTCAAATCCTTTCGAATGACGCTGATGAAATCGGTCAAGCCGTTCAAAAGTTATAAGAGGTTTACATACGGCCACACACATACACACACACACACACACACACACACACACACACACACACACACACACACACAAACACACACACACACACACACAAACACACACACACACACACAAACACACACACACACATACATACAGATATCATCGCGGAAATATTCGGGGAAGCTTCCAAGGACCTCAAAACGTCAACATCCGTTGAAAACTCGATTTTCGAAAAACTAGGTAAAATCAATAACTTTTGGGAAGTTTAGAAAATTTTAAATTTTCTTAGCGGGAAGTTAAAAAAATATAAGACAAACATTTTGTATAATTTATTATTAAATCATTAGCATATTTATGTATATATAGTAACTAATTACTTAAACATTGTCTAGCTTTAAATATAAGTACAACGGTTATAAAAACATTCAGTTTATTACAGTTTAGTGGACACATCATAACTAATATGACGGGTAATTTCTAATATTTCTATGGCTAGAAGTTTACTGCAACACATAATATATATTTATGTATTTACGCCTACTATAAAAATAATGAATAAAACCACTTTTACGGAATCTATCACGTTTTAATAGCTACAACTACTTTACAGAATTTATGGCCATATGGGTCCAATATCGAGATAGTAGAAAATTAAGTAAACGTGAAAGATTGCTTAAGAATGGTTTCATTCATCTTTGCAAAATCAAAATGTGGCTTTCTTAAATCAATTTAGCAACAGTGTTATCGTTTCATATTTATGTGTATTTCAAATAAAAAGTTGATTTCTATATCGAACTATAGTACTAAAATATATTTATAAAACAAAAAATCTCTTTCCGACACAGACCCAGCGTTGTCTGTAGAACTGAAGGCTTTGACTCTCCAGAAGCCGATGAATGATGTCATCGATCAAGGAGACTCACCTGTTCAGCAACTATACTCCGACACCACCGTGTTCATAACAGGAGGTTGTGGTTTTATTGGAAAGCAACTTATTGAGAAGCTCTTCAGGTTAGCGCCAATATATCTAAATATATCGAAAATATTCTGAAAGGGGTTGACCCCTGCTAAAATATCTAGAGATGAAATCACAATGGCCCTTAAACATTTCTTGAGATATTACGTTAAGGTACTGAGAGACTGAGAGAACCGGTTTACAAGGGTAATTAATATTTCCGTTGTTCTTCAGCCCTTTGGCCTATGTTGTTCTCGGAGCCGATATTCCCATTCATAAACCAGCATACCTGAAGCATTCATAAACATTATGCTTAAAGCTCTCGTATCACTAAATAATTGTTTACTAATATCCGATTTTTTTGAAATTCTCGTCGTTGATTCGTTCAATCTTCCTAATGAATTGCGTTTGCCCCAAAATCTTGTTTTTAGGTATCATGTTATCGAAATAGTTCACGGTGAGTAGGTTTTGGATATTACATTGTATTTTTGTAATAAAATTACTCGAGCTGTTTTAGGATTACTGATTTTATCATGACAAAAAGACTTTTATTTGATCACGACATAAATCTCGGCTCGTTTTAAGAAATTTAACCGCATTTACGTAATGTTTTTCTGTGGTAATTCCTATGCATTTTGGTTAATGTATGGTATAGGATAACACGTTTGCAACATACAGCAGTCTGTTCTAGGGTCTAAAGTATATATATACATGGACAGAACTCCCGCTTTTCCGCTATGGGCTGTGGGTAGGCTCGACCGGGACCTGCTAGAGGAGGCGGCCATTTTTCTATCTTGGCTGCCTTCCCCCCTGACGGAAGACATGGGCGCCGAGGCTGGCCGCATTCGCGGCATGCTTACGCAGATCTGCGATGCGGCCATGATCCGCGTGCGGCGCTCGCCTCGACGGAAGAGGGTCTACTGATGGTCCCCGGAGCTGGCGGACCTCCGTGCGGCCTGTATTCGTGCCCGGAGGTCCTACACCCGCAGCCGACGTCGCCGAATCCGTAACCAGGTGCACCTAGGAGCGGTCAGCCATTGACCTGTCCGACGCCCAGTTCGGATTTCGGGCTGGTCGGTCTACGGTCGACGCCATTCTGCGCTTGAGGGCTGCGTAGGCCGTCACCTCAAGGGAAGTGCTGTTGGCGGTGTCACTCGACATTGCCTTCAATAGTCTGCCATTCGGCTGCATCAAGGAGGCACTCCGGTACCATGGAGTGCCCCTCTACCTAAAGCGGCTGATGGCAGACTACCTCGACGGCCGCAGCGTCCTCTTCGTGGACCGGGAAGGGGACGTTGTAAGGAGGGCTATGTCGTGCGGCGTCCTGCAGGGTTCGGTTCTAGGGCCGCTCCTGTGGGACATCGGCTACGACTGGGTCCTCCGTGGCCGACTGCCCCCCGGGCTGGGTGTAATTTGCTACACAGACGATACGCTCGTCACATCCCGGGGCAGGACCCTCGAGGTGGCGACAACGCTGGCCACCTCTTCCGCCGTCTTGCGCCAAAGCTCGTCGGCACGGCGTTCGCCCTCGGGCGACTGATGCCGAATTTGGGCGGACCGAGACTCGCATATCGATGTTTCTACGCGGGGGTAGTACGGTCGATGGCACTGTACGGCGCGCCCGTGTGGGCGAAGTCCCTGGCCGCGCGTATTAGGGCCCTTCTGTGGCGTCCACAGAGGGTCGTAGCGGTCAGGGCAATACGCGGGTACCGCACGGTCTCAACCGATGCAGCCTGCACGTTGGCCGGAACCCCCCCGTGGGATCTGGCGGCGGAGGTGCTCGCTGACGTCTATTGCCGGGCGTAGACGGCGCGGGCGGGTGGCAGCCGCCCCTCGCCGAGCGCAATGACATTGTGGCGGGAAGATGCCCGCCGCGCCACCGGCCTAAAGTGGAAGTCTCGGCTGGAGACGCCCCGGGCTGGTCTCTGGTCCGTGGGGGCGCTCCAGCCGATCTCGGAAGAATGGACAGGGTGGTAGCACAGGGTCCTCACCTTCCAGTTGGTGCAGGTTTTGTCGGGGCATGGTTGCTTCGGCAAATACTTGCACATGAGCGCTAGGAGGGAGTCGACCCCAGGTTGTCACCACTGCGACTGCAGCGAGGATTTGGCGCAGCACACGCTCGAGTCGTGCCCTGCCTGGGATGTGCAGCGCCGGGCACTCGTTGCGGTCATAAGCGTGGACCTGTCGCTACCGGCCGTTGCGTGGGCGATGTTTGGCAGTGACAGGGCCTGGACCGCGGTCGCCGCCTTCTGCGAGGCTGTCATCTCGCGGAAGGAGGTGGCGGAGAGGACCCTGGAGGTATCCTTCTTCTCAGACCCGATTACCCGACGGCGCGCGGGGCGGCGTGCGCGCGCTTACCTGCGCCTGACGCCGCCTTAGCCGAGGCTGCGGACGGTGGGGTCGGGGAGTACCCTGCCGTCCGCGGAAGTCTACGGCGAAGGTGAGACGCCCAAGTGCGCGAGGCGTCGCTCAAGAGAGGGGGCTGCCGCCTGCGGATCGCGGTCGTAACGACGCGGTACCCGTGATCCGCCGTAGCAAGGGTGGGCGAGGGCGCACGGTGGGTTTTTAGTGGGTGAGAGCCCCACACTACCCCGTTGTCTCCCCGGGCAGCGGGGTGTGCGGTAGGACATTTCTGCCCACCTAAAAAACAAAAAAAAATGGGTCTAAAGTATATTGTTCCATCAACATCTTCCATGGTTTGTACCTAGTCAGAAAATGAGTCAAAATATGTCTAGTATAAAATACTCAGGTATTTCTTCAAAAACAGTTATCTAACTCTATTTTAGCCCTCACAATATCCTTTTTATCATATACGATTGCATATTTTTGTGTACCTAGCTATTTACTACAATCTTGTTAAAATAATGCTCTATCCAACTCATATTAATTTCGATGAAACATTCTCCGCCTCCTCTATCTATATCTTATATTCGTTAATATATTCAAAACTTACTCTGTCTTAAACACAAAGTGAAAAACTTAACGTTACTCTGTCTTATTTTTTTTTTAGATCATCATCTATTTTGTATGATTGTATTTTTACAGAGCCTGTAAAATTAAGAAAATGTTCGTATTGATCAGATCAAAGAGGAACAAGTCCATCCAAGAGAGACTTGAAACTACATTATCTAACCCTGTAAGTTTATGTTTTTATCGTTATTAAAACGTTTAATCCATAGATAAATGAAAACTCAAGAAATTAAAAGAATAATCTGACGGATCTACTTTTAAACTTTTTCGTGTAATGTGCAAAAAAACATTTAAATAATGACATTGTTAAATTCCGTGTACTACATTTGCATTTAATAAATATATTAAACAAGTAGTTTAAAATACAATAGAAATTATACGTAAATGTCCTTCAATTTTTTTTATTGCTTTACACGTTCCGGTACACTTGACTATTTGCAATTGTCACGCTATGATACTTTAAAATTCCATACATTTTATTATACCGTCTACAGCCGTACTACCATATTACACATATTTTACATTTTTTGATAAGACAATTACGGCCACAGACGTTGACGGCTGTAGGGGGAACGTCACCCTATGATTAAAATGAGCAATGTGATGAGACAGTGCGGCTACAGACGGTACCGTCTATAGGCAGTATCCGTATCGTCTTCAGTAGGAAATAGACTTGAATGGTTTTATCCGTGTGGTGACGGACTAAGAATACAAGTGTCACCACCCTATCCTTTCCCCGCGGGTGTCAAGGCCCGTGTACAAGGCGACTAAGGGATGTCACCCATTGCATTACTGGTGGTAGGGCTGGATACCAAGCGAGAGTACTCACTTGCTATCGAGCCCGAACGGGTCGGTACCACCGTCTCCTGTGTGACCGGTCATGAAGCACGTCAGTGTGCTTTGGCTGTAGCAGAAGATTATTATTATTTCATTTCATATCTGAGAAATGAAATGGTGCGCAGTGGCTTGACAGTACTCCCGGTATAGTTGAGTCCATGAGCGACGGTTACCACTTACCATCAGGTGGGCCGTGGCTCGTCTGCCATCCATAGCAATAAAAAAAAAATGGTAACTTGATTCTAGTTTCTTCCGTTTAGACGCCATCTGTGAATATATATATAAGTAAATACTCACAATCAATAAGTTAGTAAGAAGCCAAAATAGAGGGTAAATAGCATTCGAACAACACGTTTATATTTAGTAATTTCTTACACCTTGCTTTTCCTGACAAAAATCACAAACCACACCAAGCGACGCGACGACACAACGGCGGCGCACACGCTGTGACACTAAATATCTACATCATTGTAATTATATAACTCATCTACGCCTGTCGGCGGTGTGAACGTGTAGTTTTGGTGCATAAGCACTGCATGTGTGTGTTGAAAAATGACTAAAAGGAGTTTGCCGTGACACCTTCACCGCCCTTAGCCGTACTGTCACGTAATTATATACCGCGATAACGTCGAGAGACGATCTGTCCCGGAAAGTGTTAATATATTTTAGAGTGATATACGAGCCACATGATGGCTTATGCTCACCATTTCATTTCCAAGATGGGAAATGAATAAATGGATGACTATCCCCCGATGCAGCCAAAATACACTGAGGTGTTTGACAGTTGGTCAAATGGAAGGTGGTGGTAGTAGTTCCCTTATTTATCCCATACGAGACCCAAGGGAATAATATGGATATATAAAAAATATTGTGGGATTCTGAAAACAATCGGATAATGGATCCGTTTGTGAAATCAAGCGCAAATTGTAGTTAGAGTTAAGGGAGCCAGCTAAATGGTTGTTTTTGGATATGTGAAAAAAATCACGGTAGTAGTAACCCCACGCACACTGTTTTATGTTCTAAATTATCCTAGTATGAATTTTATTTTAAAACTATGCATCATATAGTTCTTGCGTATCACTGACTAGTGGCAACATGCCCAAAACGCTAGCAGCATTGCGACGTTGAATGGTAATGCTATTGGGCAAGATATATCAAGGCCGCTTCTGATTACGCGGAGCGTTAATTAGTCGTCTCGCAATTTCTTTAGAAAATATGTGAGTGTTCAGATCCTAAGGCTCTAACATTTAGACCCCAAGTGGTTCAAAAATATAATTCCTTCACAGTAATAACATTTTCGCAGCTTAAAGATCTCTACAGATACAACAGCAGCAGCAGGATAGCCTGAGGTGTGCGAAGGATCCAAAACGTTGGGTTCTCAGGTACTCTTGCCAACCCAGCATTCCCAGAAAGTCTAGCAGACCCTTGACGTTGCCTTCGACTTCTGTCAGTGAGCTCGGAGACACGCGATATAGTGCCCGGGTATTCTACCACCACCGGACAATCGAGAATGATGTGGGTGGCTATTTCATCTGCCTCCATGCAAGCTCTGCAAAGAGGGCTGTCTGTAACATCTAGAGTAAATAAGTGTTTGTTCCATAAAGCATGTCCAGGAGCTAAGGCCTCTTCAAACGCCGTAGCGTAAGTGACAGTACAGGGTAGATTGTCGGAAGGGCCTCTCTGGCTTGCCTGCATGCATGAGTTAGACCAGTATTCTTGGCAACAAGAATAAGAGTAAGTTTCGGAGCCAGGCGAATGGCAGGGGTAAAATAGGCTCTGGTCCTTCCACTATCATCTCCGCCCCCTCCTTGCCAATTCATCGGCCGCGTCATTACCGCGTGAGTTCTTTGATCCACTGTAAGGTTATATCATTGTTGATACATACCTGTGACATCGATCTGTGGCTTGATCATAATCTATGCCTTTTTTGTGAATAGCCTATAGCAACTAATCACGCTTTATATTTATCAATAGTGCCATCTGCGTTATGTTTTATTTTAAATACCCATTTGCAACGAAGAACTTTTTGGTAACTTCGTTAGATCCCTAGTTTGATTTTCTTCTTCAGTGAATTCATTTCTCTGTTCATGGCTTCTACCCACTTTTCTTTTTCAGAGCTTTGTATTGCATTCGATACGAAGACGGTTCATGTCATAAACCTTTGTCGAGTTTCTTGATCTCTTAATATACGCCTTACTTATTCGTTGTCAAATTCGCCACCATTGTCACTTAATAATAGGGCTTAAAGTATGAAATTGCCAAAAAATATGAATTTTGAATTGAATTGTATTTTAATAGGTACTTCGAATTGACATAGAACCTTCATGATTTGAGATTTTTGAATGAAACTTTTTTCAAATGGTACCTATGAGATTCTTATTTTAAAAAGTGTGCAACATTCGATTATCGACTTTCAGTTGATTTTTTATTCAGCTTAGACAAGATTTCAGATGGATTCTTCGAAAATTCGAGTGATTTTTGAATACGACCGACGCGGAACTAACGCTGCGGAAACAGCTCGCAATATCAATGTTGCATTTGGAGAGGGGACTGCTAATTAACGCACCATGCGCTTTTGGTTTAAACGCTTTCGTAATGGAAGTTTTGATTTGAAAAACGAACCACGTGGAAGACCGCCCACACATGTGAATAATAAATAAAATTTTGTTCACTGAAAGCTTCCAATTTCACTGCACTGTCTTCACTATAGATGTGATGTAAGCCACTATGGACTTAATGAGTCATAACATAAATAAGCGGATGGAAGACTTTGAAGCCCAGTTGCAGAAATCATCTAATGCACCCGCAACTGTTTCAAGTTTGGCTGCTGAATTCACAGCTTACTGGGCATTTGTTACATAAACTCTTGCAATGCTCCAATAACAGATTGAAACAATAACACACTCAGTGGACGACATGGAGACCCGTAGAAGGCGTAAAATTCTTCTTCTTCATGGTGTAGAAGAAATTAAAGATGAGGACACTTCACTGACAGTAATCAGCACAATCAAGAAGTACTTTGGAAGGGATCTTTCTGTAAATGACATTAAGCGTAGTCAGAGAATGTGTTTTTAAGTTACAAGACATTAGAGTCCAAGACAAACTTTGGTTTGGCAAAACAAATCTCAAAGGCTCTGGCGTCACAATGTATGAATTTTTAACAAAATCCAGGCACGACTTATTTATGGTGGCGCGAGAAAAATTCGGTGTTTCAAAATGCTGGACTAAAGAGGGCCTCATATTCATATTGGGCCCCGATTGAGTCCGTCTCAGAGTGCAGTCCCACGGCGAACTGTCTAAGCTCGTTGATGTTCCTGTGAAGCTTGCTGCTAAACCCACCACATCAAAATCCAAACGCATTCCCTAAAAGATAATTCCATTTCTTTATAGCATCCACGTTAAAAGAAATAATACAGAAGCATGATTCACTGAATTATTTCTTTCTTTGTGCTGTTGTTGTTCGCAAACGTTCACATTAATATATGTGGGTATATTGATAGTATACTTGCAGATATTAGGTACAGATTTTGTTCAACAGATATCAATCTACCTATTTTTTGAAATAAAACTACGTTCACGGAATCTATCGCGTTTACTTGATTTTACTACTATCCCGACGTTTCGAATACTTTACAGCATTCATGATCACGGGTGGACTTAGATGATAGACGCCCAAGGCGGATATGTTATTTCAACGGTTTCATCTACCCACAGTATATGATTTTACAAAATTTTTTGTTTATTTATTTTAACCCACCTAATATTCGTTTAGAAACACAGTGAAAATATCTACTTCAAATTTTTATGCTTACAATATATGAGTCTTTAAGTTAGTATATTAAAATGAGTATAATACTCCTCTTTAAATTGTAAAATTTTTGTTTTTATTTAGTGCTCAAAAATTCTACCACAAACTACCAATTACTACCAGTAAGAAGACAATCTTGGTTATTAGTTTATATTATTAAATATATTGATTTTGCCAAAAGCTAAGTCTAAGAAGCTACCACCGGATCGGAACGCGGCCTGACTGAGAAAGATCCGGCCAGAAAACTCAGTAGGCAACAACTGTTATGGATTATTAAATTTTATTTGTACGTAATTACTGAAAGCTAATTAAGTTTAATTTTTTTTTAAAAAGCAGTAACTAAAACTAATCACTACTGTGGGTTTTGTCTACACAATAAGCGCTAACTGTTTCTTGCAATCTTGTGGTGTGCCTTCTTGCATTTCGTTTGGTGAGGCGTATCACAGGATTCCAGCTTGATGTTAAGACCCAGCCGTCTTCTCTATTGAAATTGGGATGTTTCTTAATTTCAATAGCCTCACATATCATTCTAGGGCGATATCGATGTTCTTTTGCGAGGATTTGAGGTTTGTCAAACCTAATGTAATGGCGGGTGTGGTCCTGTGTGTGCTCACAAATTGCAGACTTTGTATAGCGACTGTGCTTCACATCAGCTATGTGTTCATTGATCCGAGTTGTTATGGATCTCTTTGTTTGCCCAATGTAGGAGAGACCACAATCACAATCCAGCTTGTATATTCCTGCATCCTGTAAGGGTATATGGCACTTGACTGGTGGTAAAAATTGACTAATTCTTTTGAGTGGCTTATAGTAGGTTTTAATTGAAGCTTTTTTAAGAATGTAACCAATCTTGTCAGTGACTCCTTTAACATAGGGCAGGACTGCAGGGGGGCGCTCAACTGTGGGTGGCTTCACTCGGTTTCTGTGACGGCGGCGTGGAACCTCCTTGAATTTCTTCAAGATATGTCGTGAGCACTACCTCTTTTTGTTTCTCTATCCTAGTGAAGTTTATAAATATTTTAAATTATTTCTATCTAATATGTACTTCAAATTCAAATTCAAATTCATTTATTGTGGGCATAGGTAAAATACATAAAGATGTACAAGATAAATGTTGCCTATTCCATCGAAGTATCCTCTACGTACTCGGGTCGATGAACTCGTATGTTGACTAAGCAACAGCTGATTGTAGTAACGTAACTCGTTATACCCGTGGCGTAATTGTAATAGGATGACATCGCATTACATTCGCTGCTCTTGTTTCTTACACAAATCATCGAGGTGGTTTATATATTTATTTAGCAACTTAGAACCTTGCCAGTATGGATTCATGTCATAATAAAAAACTATCTTCCATTCATCCTTGACAACTTGGCATGGTTGATATTTTATCGAAATAAAGACTTTGATTATCCTTAAAATATGATATGTTGTATGCACCTTTGATACCTTGGGCATACAAAGTAAACATAAAAAATATGGTTAAAATTAAATTGCAAAGGTTACCCCTGGATGTGACCTTGGTCCCCCGGTCATGGCTCCGCCAGATGACGACCGGGAGGCCGACGACGGGGAGGTACCGCCCATGGCGACGACGGAAATAGAGGCGGCGGCAGCGCGTATGCGGAGAAACGCCGCCCCCGGGCCAGACGGGGTTCCCGCCCGAGTGCTGGCCCTGGTCCTCGACCACCTAGAATCCCGCCACAGGGGAATGTTCGATGCTTGCCTGGTGTCCGGACGGTTCCCTGAATGCTGCAAGGAGGGGAAGCTCGTGCTCCTGCCGAAGCCGGGACGGTCTCCGAATACAGTCGCGGCCTTCAGGCCCATTGTGTTACCAAAATTACGATTGTCGAACGAAATCATTGTAACATAATTTACAAAAACAAAAATATTAATAATACCTATATAAATGGCAACATTAAAATTGTAATTTTCTTTACAATCTTTATACAAGACTACTTTGGCGTTTATGAACACTAAATGTAATGGTAACTTGAATTACGTTATTGCACGACTATTTATAATATTTTTTAACGTGTCATGACTTGTATTATGCTTTAACCTTTTACTTACTTACTTATCATCACGCCATTTCCCTTGCGGGGTAGGCAGAGAGAACAGAGTGCCAAGAGGCTCTATTCTTGCATACATCTCTCGCTTCCTCAACATTCATAACTCTCTTCATACACGCTCGCCGGTTTCGGAGACTCCTGACTCCACCTTCCTTCAAGACATGACCGATTTAGTCCAGGTAGGTGAGTCTCGGTCTCCCCCTGTACCTACATCCTTCCACTTTCGTATTGAATATCTTCTTAACTAGTCGCTCTTCCGGTATTCTTTCCACATGTCCGAACCATCCCCATTCCCTTTCGCATCTTTACACCAATACTCTCTTTCATACCTAATCGCTCTATTACGTCGTCGTTGCGAATGCGGCCAGTCAGCCTCACTACACAGATTCTTCGCAGAGATCGCATTTCGACCGCATTGATTTTACTCTCATGCTCCTTTTCGCATACCCAACTCTCGCTTCCATATAATAATGTTGGGACAAGCACTGCGTTGTGTATTGCAAACACGCGCCCTCTGGCTGAGGTGATGACTGCCGAGAAGTTGTCCCAATGCTCCGTTCACTCTATTTCCCGCATTCACTCTTTTCTCTACATCAGTGGTGTACCTTCCATCCCGACTGAATCCACATCCAAGATATACAAATTCATCTACTTGTTCTAGCACACCATTTCTAATTGCAACTCTAACATCTGTTCTGGCTTCTTCTCTTTCAAAAACCATTATTTTGGTTTTGCTCACATTCACACGTAGGCCCCTTTTCTTATAATCTTCTGCCATTACGTCGACTCTCTCAGACACATGGATTGGAGGCTTCCAAGCTTGATCATCTCAGCAGACACCATATCAATACCCGCTACCTTACCATTTTTCAAACTTCTAATCGCTCATTCAACTTCATCCATACCAATGTCATCAGAGAATGCCGGTACCGAATGCTGATCTGTTAGACCACATGTGGCACCGGCATCACCCTGAACATCCGCATACATATTTCCAAAATATTCACTCCATCGGCTTAACACATCTTGTGTTTACGTAAGAATGTCTCCACCTTTAGACCTTATTTTATTCATTCTGAAAGCTGACCAACCACTCCGAGATTTCTTCACCTCCCTCCAGAAAAGTTAACCTTTTTTAACACAAATAGCTGACGACAATAACAGTGATGATGAAAATTAATAGTTACTAAGGTTTATTGTTTATTTGGATGCAAAAGTAAGTCGTAAATGACTATTCTATGATGTTTTAGCCATCTTGGTGAGCCGTTAGTTATTGATGTTGACGTTATAAAATTTAACTGTACCTACTGTAGACTATAGTACTTTTTAAACTTTCGCTTTTTATATTCATTATAACACATTTAACGGGTCTATATGCGCATTAAACTTATCAAAATACTATTATTTTGACTAACCTCGACGTTTCCGCTAAGTTGCACCAGCCATGGTCACGAGTAGACTGGTGAGAGCAAGTGTTCTTCGGTTATATTGTGTGAGAGTATCTTCAAGTACCCTCATTTTATGACCGCAAAGTATTAAGGTCCCTACACACAACACTAACGGTGTCGACCGTTTTTTTGGGACACAAATCGCGACGCGGAGACTTGGCCACTACGGGGTTCCACGATGTTCAAAACCTAAAACCATCTCCTCGATTGAAATTTCGGTACTTATTGATTTTTATCGCCTCATGGAGCTTTGCGTAGAAATGACGTTCGGTGGAGAGGATTTTAGGGTCGTGAAACGCTATCCAGTGATAGGTGCTTTTATTTAGTATTGTTTTTAGGTAAGTCCTGAAAAACCATGAAAATAAGTTTTCTTGTAGAATCTTAAAGTACTTACAAATAGTGCACCTAAAATGCACTAGATAGCGACACTTTCAAAAATTGTAGGGATTAACCTTGAGAAGATAGAATTTTATAAATCTTATTTTTGCTCTCACCGAAAACCAAGAAAAATTAATTACAATGTTACTGCCTGGGTGTCGATATGATGTACGTTACAATGTAAACTTCCACTGAAAATTGGTTTGAACGAGATCTAGTAAGTAGTTTTTTTTAATACGTCATAAATCGTAAACCGCAATTTACCTTTCACTCAATCAACTCAAATATAAAATAAAAGAAAAACATTTAATTTCAAAAACATAAACCATATGCATAAACCGTGAACCATTATTTTCTAATAATAAACCTGTGATAGGTGCCTAAGTAAATAATAATTATTATTATGTTACTTGCTGCTACGGAACCCTTCATGGGCGAGTCCGACTCGCAGTTGGCTTAATTTTTAACCGTACCGCTGCAGCTGTTGCATTTTGTTTTATGAAGAGGTGCAGTAGCGGCAGGCCAAGAATGGCTTCCAGGGCTGCGGTTGGCGTTGTCCTCATACATCCCGTCATACAGGCCAATCTCTGGAGTCGTTGTAGTTTAACTACGATAGTGAATAATTTGGTCCGTGGCCACCACACCACCGCACCGTAGCTAATAATTGGTCGGATTACTACCTGGTATAGCTTTAGAATGATGTTAGGGTCTACGCCCTGCCTTTTACCTATCATTCTCCGGCATTGCCAGAAAGCGACTGTAGCTTTATCAATTTTGCTATTTAAATTATTAATTCAGTTTAACTTACTGTCAAGTATTACGCCTAGACACTTAACCTGTGTTGATAAAGAAAGAAAGAATAAAGAAATACTTTGATTTTGGTTTCTACTATATTTTTAAGGAAAAGTAACTAAAATAAGCCAAATAAGATAAAATAATGGTGTAGAAGCTAAAAAAGGTCTTGTCTCAGCTTATGCTGCTACGCTGATTTTCAGGCAGAACCAATGTAGATAACTAGAGTTCTGTCTTGAATAATTTGGGCAGTCGGTAGTTGCCCAGATTGCGTTTGTTAATTAACATTATCAGTTCCATCTTTTTTGGATTTACTGTTAGTTCGTTGATAGTACCTACACCAGCGTTTCACGAGGACCTGAGTGGAGTGTGTAACGTCGCATTGCGTCGCATACTGTACTTGTGCTGTAGCCGTTTGTCAGTATCACTAGATCGTCGGCATAACCGACTGTATAATAGTGATTGTTGTTAAGTGTTGCAATCAGATCTACTCGATACTAGGTTCTGCAGTGCCTTCGACGTATATAATAAGGAGTTTTTGATGATATGATATCAAATGTCCGAATGGTAGAAAATGGCAAAGTATTTATCTTCGACTATTCGAAACAATGTTTAAAATGAAGAATAATACATTAACATTATGCTCCTTTTATATCACCGTTTTTTTTATAAAGTAGTCAATTTAGGTATAAAATCAAAAAACTTAAATATGCTATTTTTTGAAATTGTGCATTTCATATTTTGGGGGGCATCAAATAAAAACCTTTGATGTACAGAAACATCGAGTTCTACTATTTTGTTATTTTGTACTTAACACACCATGATGCCACATTTGTTTAATACCCTAGTATCAGCTGATCGCCCAGGCTAAATGTATCCCCTTGTTACTCTGAATATATGTTCCATATACTACTATATTAAATGGACTAACGATTGTTTGTTTGAGAATCTATTACCAGATAACAATTAAAATGATTGTGTTTCAGGTATATGATACTCTTCGCAAAAAGCAGCCGAACTTCGCTGAGCGCATAGTCCCAGTAGAAGGTAACATCAGCGACTTTAAACTCGGTCTCAGCGACGCTGACTGGAAACTTCTCACAGAGGAGGTACAATTAATTTTCTAATTAAAGATCATAAATTGTGGAATATTGTAAGAAAAACAAAAATATCTGCAACTAATTCAAAATGAAAACCCGAAAACCGAAACCGAAATATTTTCACCCAAATGATTTGAAACATTATTTTTGTTATCAAAAGCAACCTTATTCTAAACATTTTAAACTACAGCCTTCAAGGAGCCTAGAAGAAAAACCAAGACCTGCAGATAATGATATCGAAGTTGATCTCCGGTCTGAGGCCGAAGGCTTGTACACTATGTAAGGCACCTTACATAGTGTATAATTTTGGCATATTATGATTGAGAGGTGAAAGGAAGATTTTCTCGACAGTTTGTGAAGTCTGCCAAACCGCATGGGCCAGCGTGGTCCACTATTCCCTAAATCCCTCTTATGCTGAGAGAGAACTGGTACCCAACAGTGAAATAATATTGTGGTGTGAAAAAAGTTTAAATTTATGTTCTCTGAAACATCGGAAAACATATGTTCGCATAATATGCTTCATTTAATTGGATTTCAATTTCTTTTTTAAATTTTTTCGTATCTAATAGGTAAATATAATATTCCATGCCGCTGCAACAGTACGATTTGATGAACCTATTCGCCATGCGGTCCTGACTAATATTAGAGGCACCAGAGAAGTACTCCAACTGGCTAGAGAATGTAAACAGCTCATGTGAGTAAAATTATAACTCATTAAAAGGTACTGGTAACAACACAGCTTCCTAAGACCTGGCCGGACTATTATGGCAGATCTGTAATGTCAATAATTGTAAAACATGATGATGAAAAGCTAGCCGTTAAACAACCAATAAAAAAATAATAATAACATTTTAGATCTATTTCTTTTAGCAATTGACATGCTCCGCTACTTTTTAAAGTACAAATTATTTGTGAATAAAGAAAAAGAGTTTTTTAGTAGGGGCGGGAATCGAACCACGCATCTTTTCCAAACTTACTATATTGGATGCATGTAATGCTTGCCGGTAGATGGCGTTAGTCGTAAGACAAATGTGATTTAGAATTTGGGATGATCGAAAGGTCAGTAGGGTAGCTCAGTGGCTTAGAGCACTTCCCCGGATTGGAAAAGATGCGGGGTTCAATTCCCGCCCCTACTAAAAATCTCTTTTCTTTATTCACAAATAATTTGTACTTTAAATAATAATAAATAAATATTCACAGACATTTTTCACACAACGTCCTCTGGTCCCAACCTCAAAGCTCTCCCATAGCACAAGCGTTAAGCTTTAACGCTTGTGCTATGTGTATCAGATTATGGATATAATATTATACTGCTTTTTTTTGTAAATACATACATATAATAGATAGAAAACACCCAGATGCAGTACAAATATCTGTGTTCATCAGACAAATGATTGTCCTGGGTGGGAATCGAACCCACGACCTCGTGCACGGAAGTCGGTTACACTACCGACTATAACACGAGGTTCGTCTCCCCTGGTGAATTGCTCTAGCTCACTGCTGCTTCAGGACAACGGTAGACCACTGGAATCCTTAAAAGACCTTAATCCAACAGATTATAACTTTTTTCCCAAATTTGGGCAACTTCTTGCAAGGAAATAAATAAAATTCAATTCCAATGAGGCTGTTAAACCCATCTTTAAAGATTTTATTGAGTTTCGCTACCACATTTTTGATGTGAAACATCTAATGTGGAAGGAGGGTAAAATCGGCTGTTAGCGTGGCGACGCTTTTATTGTACTTGTCCCGTTCAAATCTCGCAAGTTAAATTTGACACACTTCCCGTTTTCCGATCGAGCTGAAATTTTACACGCATGTGTATATCACGTGACAATGCAATATTATGATGACATGGAGCTGATCTGATGATGGAGCTGGAAAGTGGACATAGGAACTCTATAATGAAACGGCGCAACCCTATCGAGTTTGGGCTCGTATGATTCGTCTTGCCGAGTACTTTGTGTCCAGGGGCTGATGATGAAGCTGAAAGGTGGCCACAGTAACTCTATAATGAAATGACGCAACCCCGTCGAGTTTGGAATGATTTGATTCGTCTTGACGAGTACTATGTCATTAGATGATATCCAGGGTCTGATGATGGAGCTAGAAGGTGGCCATAGGAACTCCGTTATAAAACGACATAACTCCATCGAGTTTGGGCTCGTATGATTTGTCTTCACGAGTACTTTGTCTCTAGATGGTATCCAGGGTCTGACGATGGAGCTGGAAGGTGGCCACAGTAACTCTGTAATGAAACTACGCAACCCTATTGTGTTTATACTCCTTTGATTCGTCTTGAGGAGTACTTTGTCAAGTTATGATCATTTTATTTCTACAAAGTAATTTCGATGTTTCACATCTGCTAGACGTCCCGCGACATCTAGTTTTTTAGCAAAGGAATCAATGAACCACCGATAAAATGGTGCAAAGATAACAATGGTTAACTTAATTTAATGATTAATTAAAATAATTTCATTTAAAATAAATCGTTATGCTTTTTCCATACATAACGCCGTGTGGGGCCGGCTTTAGAATTGTCCCACCCGCTCCACCCATGTCGAGTCGAGTCGTAAGAGCCGACTGAGGGAATACCGGGTAGGTATTAACAACATCCACTACGATCGCCAACCCACCTGCCGAGCGTGGCGATTACAGCACTATACCCCTAATTTGGGGAGGCCAATGTCCAGCAGTGGACGCCGAAAGGCTGATGGACGGATGGATGAACGCCAATTTCATATGTAAGGACCTATTATCCTTCTTCCGTGATATCTGCACAAACAGGTAATAGGGGTTTTAATAATTATGACGTTACCATTTTAAAGCACTGACAAACTTGAATAATAATTAAGAGTAGTAAGTATTTTTGATAATGATACGCGCCATTATTTTATCGTGTTGAACGTAGATTACCTCCTTATACATACTGCATGTGGGGCAGGTGACACATACAACATGTCTCTTATCTGCGCGAGTATGTTGGTCGCAATATTGATATTTGAAATAAAAATCATATGTCCCCGTTTCTGGAGATATCTTTATCAACCTCATCTTCACTCCCATCATCATACAGTGCCTGTATAGATTTTGGAGTTGTCTAGGCTCCTGGCTAGGATCCCACGATATGTCAAAACTAAGAGTACAAGTGTCACCACCCCATTCTTTCCCACGGGTGTCATACGAGGCGACTAAGGGAAATAAGCAATTATCACCCATTGCATTACTGGTGATAGAGCTGGGTACCAAGTGGGAGTACTCACTTGCTATCAGGCCCGAATGGCCAGTTCTATGACTACCATCTCCCGTGTGATCAGCCATGAAGCACATCAGTGTGTTTTGGTTGTAGCAGGAGATAGTCTTTTATTCTTTCATTTCATATCTGTGAAATGAAATTGTAGAGTACCTAATATCTTAAAAACGCAACGACCATCTTTTGCTATCGACCTTGTTCAAAAGGTCGTTTTGAATTAATCAAAACTCCTTCTTGTGTATCAAAGCTAGAAATTGTTTTTTTGAAATCGGATTTGCGGTTTTGTGATCACTCCAACATCGATTGAAAAAAATAACATAACATACAAAAACAACAACATAGCATCACGCCTGTATTCCCCGAAGGGGTAGGCAGAGATGTATTATACACCCACGACTCGCCAGCTATGTTTAAGTCCCACGTAATAGGGGGCGAGCGTATTGACGTCTACCGGGCACATTTCCAAACTCCGGGCTGCTACTGAGAATTTTTCTTTTTAGGAAAATGCACAATAACTTTGCCCGACCCGGGTATCGAACCCGAAACCTCATGATTAGCAGTCGCATACACTACCGCTACACCACCGAGGCAGTTACAAAAAAAATAACGATTTACAATAATAATCTAGACTACATTGTCAAATCCAAATTTATAGGATAATCGTTTTTTTTTGCAGAAAGTACGTGCACATTTCAACAGCGTTCACACATGCTACAAAAGAAAATATTGATAAACACGTTTTTGAGGAGTTTTATGCATCTCCAGTTCCACCCCATACCATGATAGCTTTTGCTGAAAATTTGGACGAAAAAAGACTTGACAGCATCACTATGGGGTAAATGCTTATTCTGGCATTACATAATAACTGTACAGGTGTGTGTTACAGCCCCGACGTAATACTAGCAGCGGGCCATGCGGGTAGAGGTGTACGGGCGTGCGCCAACTACGTTGGTGCATGGAGGTTGCGGCACGGCCTTAACTACAAGAAACTCGCTATTATCTAGCTTAATACTATTTCTGTAACTTGGACCCTCATCTGTAACTAAAAGCTGTTTAATATTATGGGTTTGGTCACAATTGAATTACCGAGGTGACTTATTTGACGTATTTGGTCATCATTACTTTTGTTGTAATTAACAGATTAGCGCTGATGGTGCTTCATTTAATATCTTTGTAACATTAGTTTCATTTTGATTAGTAGATTAGCAAATGATACGATGGATCTTGCCAGTGACCGGACTAGCCAATGATACATGATTCAATAATGAAGTCATAGTCTAGTTTATTTTGATATTCTGTTGGGTAAAGTATCACCATCTATAATTAAACATGTTAGCAATCATAATATTTTTTTTTCTTAACAAAAACTTTGGCAGCTTTGCAAATATTTGTTTGTCTTCTTCACATCTCGTACAAATTTACTAAAATACCACTATGCAGCCAGTGTGCACAGCACAGAAATTGTATTTCGATAAAATTATGCATGAAAGATCTTGAATCTACTTATTATTCAAGATTATATCACGACTTTTTTATTAGTTACTTAAAAAAAATTAATGCAATCGTATCTTAGTAAGTTCATAAATGAAATTAATTTACTCTCAACTTACTTTGCAGTCTAATAGATGGGTGGCCAAATACTTATACGTTCACGAAAGCAATTGCTGAAGAGCTGGTGCGGATCACTGCTGAAGAGTCGGATCTACCAGTGTGCGTTGTGAGACCTCCTATAGGTGAGTTTTATGTTACTGACCTTACTCTCTACTTCTGACTCTAATTCACTCCAGTTATTAATGGGGGATGTTGGCGGTCTTTGACTTATCTTAACTAATATAAAACTGTAACAGAGCTGTGTCTTTACATATAAGATATTTGAGAAAAAATGTCTGTATTAGGCTATACAGCCGTGTCTGAACACAAAAATTGTCTTTTACTTTTTTGTCTGTTTGTTAGTTCGCACATCATGCAAAAACTAATGAACGGACTTTGATGCAACTTTTTTTATAATAATACTCTTGATTAGACTTAAAATCTGGTATACATTTTGTCCCACTCCTATTATGGGAACCTGAGCTATAACCTAAAAACTAGCTTTTACCTACGGTGGACACACGGGTAATGGCTAGTGTACAATACATTTTAACACACGTTGCGTTATAACACGAGCCAATCGGTTTTTACCAACCTTATCAATTTCTTAACTATTTTAAAAGAAAATTTAAAATAGTCTAATATAGGTTTAGGCTGATCAAATTCTTATTTAACTAACATCACTGTTAATTTAACAGGTTTGTCAAATCAAATTGAGTATCTGAAACATTGATTACAGAAAAAAATACGCGGCATTTATTGGCGTTTCACATACGATTCTGAAAAATAATTTAACATTTCTGTTAACTGACGTGATGATCAAATCAAATAGCTAATAGGGCTTTCAACAACTCAAATGTTGCATAACAAGAGATTTGACGGCTTGTCAGTTAATTTAACCATTGATCAGCCTTTCAGAAATCAGGCGTTAAAGTTATTGAAATTGTTGGGTAACACCTTTACAATAGTAATTGTGGTCTTTTCAGTGCTTCCGTCGTACTATGAGCCATCACCGGGCTGGTTGGATTACAGTACCTTGGCGGGTCCAAGTGGGGTAAGCAATTGTATATCGTTGGGCCTTGATAATAATAACATTGTTTACCAACCTGCTTCTTCTTTACTGTTCAGGTTTTGAGGTTAGATCATTGGGCAGAATAAAAAGTGTAATCATTAATTATACCTCTGAACACAAAAAATAAAATAATTTGAACATTTATATTGATTTAAATTAATACGCTCGCTAAATTCTATAAAGAAGTTGCGAGGCGTCTGGTCGATGCCTCACGTGATTAGAGGGCTGGCCTTTACCTAGCACAAATAATTAGCATTGCCATTCATCGTGGCAATGCTGCCAGCCTTCTGGGCACTTTGCCAGTTGTCAGTGATTTGGATGAATTTTATGATGCATAATTTTAACTTCTTTCTTTTCTTTATTTATTTTGTTCCTTTTTTTTATAAGCTTTGTAATAGTATTTAAGAGTGTACATATATATTATAAATAAATAAAAGTTTATAATTCTCTTATAAAAAAAAAAAAAAAAAATTAAGTAATCGACCAAAGATTGACAGCTCATCACGCAGAAACAATATTGCTAGTTACCGGACATTGATATTCTGCTGCAACGACAGAGAGAGACGGCAAGAAAGGCATTTCACACAAAAATATTTAAGTGACTAGGTGCTTTAGTGAATTTCACATCACTTACAATTTATTTTATCATCGATTATCAATCTAATCAATCTACATCGTCTAAGGTTTGAATTTAGATAAGTTATTAACGAAACTTTCTTTTAATTCAAATAAATTAGAATAAAATTAAGTAGTTCTTATTTTATTGTCTGTTAGCCAAAAGATAATACACATTTCAAAGAGGCGATTCCCCTTTTATATTACCAAATATAGACTTTTCAAAATCTTAATTGTTTTTATAAGTATTTAGATATTTTTATATATATTTTTAGCATTTGACATGCTTAGCACCATACATTTTTTCTTTGTGTTTAATGTTTTTATAAGGTTATCCATTTTTTTTTCTTAACTAACCCTGTATTAGAGCGAAAGAAAAATAATTATTTAGGCCGGACACATTCATACTTAACGTCCTGGGTAACGCCTGCGCCATCTGTCGGAAGTATTTACATACATTATACCGACTAGGTAAACTTAATTTTACAATTAATATTTTTACCTAAAAATAACGCAGCCCTATAATATTTTAAATATAAGTATAATGATGTTTTATGAGTCACATTTCACCCGAGCGAAGCCGGATTTCATATGATTTGATGATATATTAAGCATAATTTATTTTTGATTTGATATAAAAATATTATGTGCCTAATAACAGTTTGAAGTTCCAATTTTATTTTGGGCTCTGGATAAAAACATTGTAAAATGTATCCCTTAAATTCTAGATATATTTGGGCAGCTCCCTTGGCATAATTCGTGTGTTTTGCATCAATATCAACGTGCACCTAGCCATGGCTCCGGTAGACTTCGTCAATAACGCTATCATTGCTTCTGTATGGGACTCTACAGAGAGGAAAAAGATTGGAGAGAAAACGACTCCTATATATACTATATCAAAAAGGCATTTCTTTCAATGGCGTTAGTATATTCAATTAATTTTTCCTTTTTAATTATAGGTAAATATACTTAGATATTTTTGTATATATTTTTAGCATTTGACATGCTTAGCACTATACATTAAACACAAAAATAACAGGCAACAGCAGGATCCTGCTCGTGATTGTTATTTTCCATTTCACATTTTTCACTTTATCAAACACGATAGGTAATATAATGACAGATGATTGCTACTGGTAGTATCAAAATATACGCAACCACCTACTTAATTTTAAATGGTGACTACAACTCTGCTCATGGACTAAGTACCCATTCCAAGGGTATAGCTAAGCCGCTACTCAACGCAAAAATACATATTGTATTAAACACAGTGTAAAATCGAAAATAACAATCACGAGCAGGATTTGAACCTGCATCTCCTGGATACAGATGCTTTGCCAATTCAGCCATCGTGACAACTGCTCCTGGCTGCTAATCTCGATAATACATTCATACTTAACGTCCTGGGTGACGTCGAGATTAGCAGTCAGGAGCAGTTGTTACGAAGGCTGAATTGGCAAAGCATCTGGACGATATCCAGGAGATGCAGGTTCAAATCCTGCTAGTGACTGTTATTTTCGACTTCACATTTTACACTTTCCGTTTAGTAAATATGGCTAAGCATGTCAAATGCTAAAAATATATAAAGAAATATCTAAATAATACATATTGTAATCAAAAAATTACAGCCAAGATCGACTGACTTCTCTACAATTTAAATGCACGAAAATCTCCAGCGCTCTGACTTACAATACGAAACGCAATAGTAGGATTACCTGTCGTAACTTTACGGTGATCTAGACCCGTTAGCTTCCCCTTTCAAACTGGCCCACTTATGCTGAGAGAATTGTGGCGTACCTGCAATCATAACTTTAATATTCATCCATCCATCCATCCATCCATCAGCCTTTTAAAGTCCACTGCTGGACATAGGCCTACCCAAGAATGGGGGATAGTGCCGTAATCGCCACGCTTGGCAGGCGGGTTGGCGATCGCAGTGGATGTTGTTAATACTCGAAGGAGTGCTGCTGCCCACTGCCTCGGTATTCCCTCAGTCGGCTCTTACGACTCCCATGGGAGGAGAGGGGTGGGACACAACACAACTTTAATATTCTGATGGTATAATAGAAACGGTGAGGCAACAATAACTTTTCCGTGTGTGTATTGAAATAACCATATCTTTGAATAATAGAAACACGTGTGTTCTGATGCAGATCAACCGAACATCTCACATAAGACTCTCTAAATCCCTAAAATGTATTAGCATCTAAAATAATATATATATATCCATTATTATTTTTCTAGGTGACTTAATGAAGAACATGCAAAATCATTGCAGAGATATAGTCTCACCAAAGGCAATCAGTTACTGTGAACTCATAGAAACTAAATACAGTTTTTTATACACGTTACTCTCTTTTTTCCTCCATCATGTACCAGCGTTTGTTTTGGATGGCATCTGCACTGTTCTACGGAAGCGGCCTAAGGAAATTCCATCGTGAGTATTGTGGTCTCATTCGATTCATGTTCAATTTATAGTGTGTATCAAAGTAATAGGCTATAAGAGGATCACGTGATTAAAAAGTTGTAAATTGATAGCACTGTTGTAGTCTCCTCAAAATAATACCAATGTAAATATTAAGATTTCGTTTTCCAGTTTCGTTGGTGTGTACAGAAAAATAGACAAGCTAACAAAAGTGTACTACTACTTCTCGAGCAACGAATGGAACTTCCGCGATGACAATGTCAGGGCTATGATCACAAGGATGAATCCAGCTGACCGAGCGATATTCAATTGTGACCTATTATCTATTGACTTGATAGAATACATCAAAGTATGGAACATTGGACTGCGAAAATATATTATAAAAGATGAGCTAAAAGACACAGCACTAGGGGTGAAGAAGCAAAAAATATTTAAAGTGTTATATTATGTGTATCTCATTTTAAATGTTTATGTTTTGTGGCGGCTCTTCAGCGGTTTGTTTAGAGTTTTCCAGTGTTATTGTAAATATTAATTACTAAAATATAAATCTGATTTTATTTGTGTATTATTGACTAAACTTTCTAGATATTTTAAGAAAGCTGGCGAACACACGTATATATATATATATATACAGCATGCCAACCCGGCGGGCTATGTCGGTCACTCCCATTCTCCTACGGATCTCCGTATTACAGATTCGATCACGTAGGGAAATACTAAGCATATTGCTAAAAAGGCTAATACAACTATGGGCTTTGTTCTTCGTTCAAGTTCACAATTTAACAATGTTAAAGTAATTAAGATCCTCTATTGTTCCTTGGTACGTAGTATTCTCGAGTATTGCTCACAAGTATGAAATCCGTATTATAATATGCATATTGATAGAATAGAGTCTATACAGCAAAGATTAATGAAATTTCTACAGTATAAATCAGGAACCATTGATTACAACTATGAGGCAAGATATCGTAGACACCATATTCTACCTTTGCAGGAAAGAAGAAATAATGCCGACGTTCTTTTCCTAGTTAAAATTGCTCAATACATTGTGGACTCTCCGCACTTACTTTCTAAAATTAATTTGAGGATACCTTATAGAACCTATATGTTTGGACATCTCCCAGTGTGTATCTAATTACAGACAGAATTCTTTCTTTATTCGCGCTGCAAAAATAATAAATAATATGGTGGTCTTGCCGCAGTATGATTTGCTTACATCTAAAACGCAACACTTTAAAAATACCACGGGGAATACATGGTTTAAGGGTTCAAACTTATTGTTAGTTAGTTTTCTTTTTCTTTTTCATTTGTATTGGCGTGATTTGCCCTAGTTTTTGTTCTTCGAATCTAAACAATTATATTAATTTAAGTTTGTCTTAATTTCTAATTATGTATTTTCTAACAAACTAGCTATTTTATAGAATCTTATATGTGAAAACATATAATTGGTGTTTAGAGTTTAATAAGTTTTAAAATCTGTAATAAATCAGTTTGTTTTCCGAAAATAAAATAAATAAATAAATAGCCCGCTCAGGGAGGTTTTTTTTATTTTTTTTAATTTTTAGTGTGTTAAAATTGGTAACTATGAAAGCTATCTACATGTCACTGATTTAGGTGTACCACAAGGCAGTATCTTGGGTCCTACTTTGTTTATCATGTATACACAGGTTAATGATATTCATGACAACATTAACATAGAAGTAATATGCTATGCAGATGATACTGGCCTAACGTGGTTAAAACTAGATTGAGGTGTTTTCAAAAGCTGAGAATGGGATGAAAAAGTGACTAAATGGCTGCAAAACAACGTACTTACTCTGAATGCTGCAAAGATAAACTACATAAGCTTTAATAAAACCGCTATATCAGCCTCATGCAACACCCTTGCTATACAAATACATAAGTGCAATGAGCTGAATAAGACTATTGATTGTGAAAACAAAACAAAAATTACTAAATATCTTGGAGTGATTATTGCCAAAATGTATAGTACAAATATCTGTGTTCACACAAATAATTGTACTGAGTGGGGATCGGACCCACGACCTCATGCACTGAAGTCGGTTACACTACCGACTATGCCACAAGGTCCATCAATATATATATACTATATATTCATACACAAACACATACACAGAGACACACTCACGCACACAAAAACACATGAACACACACGCATAAACACAACACAAATTAGGTTAATTTCAATGATATTGTATATAAAAAAAGAGGCAGATATGTTAAAAGCGCGCGTTTTGTGAAGACTCGAAAACGTCCTAATTAGGACGTTTTGTCTTTAGTCCGCGTCAAGCAGTCGACGAGTAAACTCATGAGCTGTCATGGGCATTGAGTAACAAAAATAACAAATATGCCATCATGTGTGTTTAAAAAGTGTAAAAAATACGATAAGAAAGTTTATAAAACACAAGGGATCTCCTATCACATGTAAGTATATAGAAAATTATATAACTATTGGCATATTTCCATAAAAATATTGTTGTAATATTTTTATAAATGGCTGTCAATGGGACATTTTTTCACAGGATCGATAAGGACGCCTGCACTGTGGACATAGATTATAAGTACAGAGGGGAAACATAGGCATTAAAGTCACAAAATTACCTCTAGTTCAGTTTTTCATTTATGATTTTTTTTTAATTTGTTTATAAGAGGTGATCCATTTCGAGGTTCCCTACTTTTTTAAAGAAAAAAACAGAAAATTCAAATTTAATGGGGAATGTTTATTATCATTTGAAAAAACATTTTAACAAATGTTGGCCGTTGCTACTTCGCAGATGGTCCATCCGTTGAGTCCAATTTTCGATGACTCGTTCGAGCATTTCGACTAACAACAAAGTAATGAGGCCCATTTCTGGCTCAATGGGTATGTAAACAAACAAAATTGTCGCATTTGGGACGAAGAGCAAGAAGAGCCTTATTACAAATCTACAGATATAAAATTCAAGAATATCAATGAAATACAAAATGAAATTGATCTGGTTTCGGTAGCCTATTCAGCCTGCTGTATGATTGAAGACTGCGCCCAAATTGCAAAAGCACATAAAAATTCCTTTACATTACTTCGCCAAAATATACGAAGTATAAGGAAAAATTTTGACGGCTTGACAACGCTGCTAAACAGGAGTCATATATCTTGGGATAACTCTTTTGCGACCAAACATAACAAAACTCAAAATGAAGGCTTAGTTGTATACTTTCGTAATAACACTCAGATATCTATAACTGAACCCATAGTTTTAGATGCCAACTGTTTGTCCTTGAAAATAAACGAGGATACAATTGTTATTGCTACCTAACGTCCCCCTGCCAATCGAAACGTCACTCAATTACTAGACTCTCTAAACGACCTTCTAAAAACCTTATCATCGTATAAAAACATATTTTTGACTGGGGACATAAATATAGACATATCCGTTAATAGTTCTGATACTCGTTCTAATGACTACTTAACGCTACTTGCATATTATGGTATGCTGCCAGGTCATACACTTGCCACTCGGCAAAATAGTTGTCTGAATCATATTATGGAAAAACGAAACATTCCACCTTCTGTTACGTGGCAAACACATCAGTTACAGATCATGATACATTGTTATTTTTTCTTCATACAACTGACCCCCTTATTACGACTTCACAAATAACCAAAACATACCGTGTACTTGATTATGAGAAGATTGAATCGGATCTTCTTCGGTTGGACTTCCATTCAGTGTACAGTACTCTTGACATTAATGAAGCCACAGACTATTTTATCAACTCCGTAAATTCTATTATAGTAACTAATTCAACTCTCAGGGTCTTACCCAATCGCAAAAGGCTGAGGAAGCCATGGAAGACAACAGATCTCCTTAGATGCCTAAGAAACCGAGATCAATTACACTTAAAACTTAGAAAATCTCCTCAAGATGAAAATCTTGCTACAACTTTTAAAAAATACAGAAACTACTTTTCTACTCTAATCAAAAATGCAAGAAATTCCTATAATAAGTCTCAAATTGATAATTCACGCAACAATACAAAACACTTTGGCAAGTGATTAAATCAATAACTCACACAAAAAAAAAACAAAATCTTATTCTGCCAATCTTCTCACAAACCCATCCTAAACAATCGGTAAATGAAGCCAATACCTACTTTGCTAATATTGGCCGCTCTTTAGCTGAAAAACACTCGATATTGGCTAACTCGAATCGTTAGGAGAGAGAGTATAACGCCTTCAATTGTACATTTGCATTGCTGGAAACCGACAATACCGAGATTGAGCGGTTGGTAATGAATCTTAGAAGTGACTGTGTGGTTGGGGCAGACAATATTTCTGGATCATTTCTCAAATGGCTTAGGCATATTCTAATCCTCCCCTATTACTTATATTTGCAACCTGGCTTTCTCTACGGGCTTATTTCCAAATGCTTTCAAGCTAGCAATTATTGTGCACCCGATCTACAAGAGTGGTGACAGGGATCTGTTATGTAATTATAGATCTATTTCTATTTTACCTACACTTTCTAAGATTCTCGAAAAGTTAATAAACAACAGACTAACAAAATACCTTGGAAAATTTCAAATTATCGCCCCAACACAGTATGGCTTTCGTACAGGTATATTATTATTTAACAAGCAATGCTGTGCTCGATCTAACCAATGAAATTGTCACCAAGATGGATAACAGACGAAAAGTCGTAGGAATATTTGTCGACCTAGCAAAAGCCTTCGATACAATTTCTGTCCCCTTACTTGTTGACAAGCTTGAGAGCATTGGCATCAGAGGCCCTCAGCTGTCGCTCTTCAGAAGCTACCTTAGCAATAAACGACAGTGTCTCAAAATTGGTGATTGGACTAGTGACGAACTCGAAATTACTCATGGCGTACCACAAGGTATCATAATTGGGCCAACATTATTTACTGTTTATATAAACGACCTTTGCCGATTGCGACTATGTAACGGCAGTATCTTTGCTTATGCGGATGACGCTGCTCTGATATTTCACGGTACTACCTGGGAGTCAGTATTTGAGCTCGCCCAGAATGTGCTAAACACTGTCAACAATTGGCTGGTTTTAAATCTGCTTACCCTTAATGTTGAGAAGACGAAGTACATTACTTTTCTTTATCAGTAAGTGGCGAGTGTCCATCCTCACTTAAATATTTAACTGCCCACTCGTGTACTTCACAATCCCTTGAGGCATGTAACTGTCCTGCACTCGAAAGCACAAACTGCGTCAAATACTTAGGTGTTCAACTCGACATCTTACCATCCGCATATTGATACACTTATATCTAGATTGCGTAAAATGATGTATATATATTCCAGTCTACGATGTGTTGCTGACGAGAACGTGCTCAGACTTGTCTACTTGGCCTTCTGTCAATCTCTTACACAATACTGGGGTGGTTGTAACAAGATCTATCTTTTAAAACTTGAGCGAGCACAGAGGGCACTTCTGAAGGTGGGATGGGGTGACCTTTCAGATTCCCAACCTCCGACCTTTATAAAACCTGCGGTGTTCTCTCTGTTCGGGTTCTGTTCATACGTGACGTAATAATGACTACTCACCTAAAGACATATTATAATCCTGCGATAAACAACACAGTTCGACGCAAACATGCCATTTACCGGCTTGCATCAGTCACTACTAGGCTAGCCCAACGAAGCTTTTATTTTTTAAGTTCATTCCTTTATAATAAGATTAATAAAATTATTTATATATATCCTTTGACTAGGCATAAAACTAAAAAGGCTGTTACAGACTGGCTATACCAGTTGAGCTATAACGAAACAGAAAATTTTATTCTATCAAAAATTTAACAATCATAGTTCTCAACAAAATCGACACGTTAAGTCTCTTTACTCATACCATACGCGCACTGTTTTATACGCTATAATCACATTTGTATTAACACACTTTCACTCACACATATGCGCTCTTTATTCACACTCTAAACACCAATTATATGTTTTCACATATAAGATTCTATAAAATAGCTAGTGTGTTAGAAAATACATAATTAGAAATGAAGACAAACTTAAATGAATATTATTGTTTAGGTTCGAAGAACAAAAACTAGCGCAAATCACGCCAATACAAATGAAAAACAAAAAGAAAACTAACTAACAATAAGTTTGAACCCTTAAACCATGTATTCCCCGTGGTATTTTTAAAGTGTTGCGTTTTAGATGTAAGCAAATCATACTGCGGCAAGACCACCATATTATTTATTATTTTTGCAGCGCGAATAAAGAAAGAATTCTGTCTGTAATTAGATACACACTGGGGGATGTCCAAACATATAGGTTCTATGAGGTATCCTCAAATTAATTTTAGAAAGTAAGTGCGGAGAGTCCACAATGTTTTGAGCAATTTTAACTAGGAAAACAACGTCGGCAATGTTTCTTCTTTCCTGCAAAGGTAGAATATGGTGTCTACGACACCTTGCCTCATAGTTACAACTATCAATGATTCCTGATTTAAAATGAAGAAATTTCATTAATCTTTGCTGTATAGACTCTATTCTGTCAATATGCATATTATAATACGGATTTCATACTTGTGAGCAATACTCGAGAATACTACGTACCAAGGAACAATAGAGGATCTTAATTACTTTAACATTGTTAAATTGTGAACTTGAACGAAGAACAAAGCCCATAGTTGTATTAGACTTTTTAGCAATATACTTAGTATTTCCCTACGTGATCGAATCTTTAATACGGAGATCCGTAGGAGAATGGGAGTGACCGACATAGCCCGCCGGGTTGGCATGCTGTATATATATATATATATACGTGTGTTCGCCAGCTTTCTTAAAATATCTATAAAGTTCAGTCAATAATACACAAATAAAATCAGATTTATATTTTAGTAATTAATATTTACAATAACACTGGAAAACTCTAAACAAACCGCTGAAGAGCCGCCACAAAACATAAACATTTAAAATGAGATACACATAATATAACACTTTAAATATTTTTTGCTTCTTCACCCCTAGTGCTGTGTCTTTTAGCTCATCTTTTATAATATATTTTCGCAGTCCAATGTTCCATACTTTGATGTATTCTGTCAAGTCAATAGATAATAGGTCACAATTGAATATCGCTCGGTCAGCTGGATTCATCCTTGTGATCATAGCCCTGATATTGTCATCGCGGAAGTTCCATTCGTTGTTCGTGAAGTAGTAGTACACTTTTGTTAGCTTGTCTATTTTTCTGTACACACCAACGAAACTGGAAAACGAAATCTTAATATTTACATTGGTATTATTTTGAGGAGACTACAACAGTGCTATCAATTTACAACTTTTTAATCACGTGATCCTCTTATAGCCTATTACTTTGATACACACTATAAATTGAACATGAATCGAATGAGACCACAATACTCACGATGGAATTTCCTTAGGCCGCTTCCGTAGAACAGTGCAGATGCCATCCAAAACAAACGCTGGTACATGATGGAGGAAAAAAGAGAGTAACGTGTATAAAAAACTGTATTTAGTTTCTATGAGTTCACAGTAACTGATTGCCTTTGGTGAGACTATATCTCTGCAATGATTTTGCATGTTCTTCATTAAGTCACCTAGAAAAATAATAATGGATATATATATATTATTTTAGATGCTAATACATTTTAGGGATTTAGAGAGTCTTATGTGAGATGTTCGGTTGATCTGCATCAGAACACACGTGTTTCTATTATTCAAAGATATGGTTATTTCAATACACACACGGAAAAGTTATTGTTGCCTCACCGTTTCTATTATACCATCAGAATATTAAAGTTGTGTTGTGTCCCACCCCTCTCCTCCCATGGGAGTCGTAAGAGCCGACTGAGGGAATACCGAGGCAGTGGGCAGCAGCACTCCTTCGAGTATAAACAACATCCACTGCGATCGCCAACCCGCCTGCCAAGCGTGGTGATTACGGCACTATCCCCCATTCTTGGGTAGGCCTATGTCCAGCAGTGGACTTTAAAAGGCTGATGGATGGATGGATGGATGAATATTATTATTGATTGCAGGTACGCCACAATTCTCTCAGCATAAGTGGGCCAGTTTGAAAGGGGAAGCTAACGGGTCTAGATCACCGTAAAGTTACGACAGGTAATCCTACTATTGCGTTTCGTATTGTAAGTCAGAGCGCTGGAGATTTTCGTGCATTTAAATTGTAGAGAAGTCAGTCGATCTTGGCTGTAATTTTTTGATTACAATATGTATTATTTAGATATTTCTTTATATATTTTTAGCATTTGACATGCTTAGCCATATTCACTAAACAGAAAGTGTAAAATGTGAAGTCGAAAATAACAGTCACGAGCAGGATTTGAACCTGCATCTCCTGGATATCGTCCAGATGCTTTGCCAATTCAGCCTTCGTAACAACTGCTCCTGACTGCTAATATCGACGTCACCCAGGACGTTAAGTATGAATGTATTATCGAGATTAGCAGCCAGGAGCAGTTGTCACGATGGCTGAATTGGCAAAGCATCTGGATCCAGGAGATGCAGGTTCAAATCCTGCTCGTAATTGTTATTTTCGATTTTACACTGTGTTTAATACAATATGTATTTTTGCGTTGAGTAGCGGCTTAGCTATACCCTTGAAATGGGTACTTAGTCCATGAGCAGAGTTGTAGTCACCATTTAAAATTAAGTAGGTGGTTGCGTATATTTTGATACTACCAGTAGCAATCATCTGTCATTATATTACCAATCAAACACAAAGTGAAAAATGTGAAATGGAAAAAAACAGTCACGAGCAGGATCCTGCTGTAGCCTGTTATTTTTGTGTTTAATGTATAGTGCTAAGCATGTCAAATGCTAAAAATATATACAAAAATATCTAAGTATATTTACCTATAATTAAAAAGGAAAAATTAATTGAATATACTAACGCCATTGAAAGAAATGCCTTTTTGATATAGTATATATAGGAGTCGTTTTCTCTCCAATCTTTTTCCTCTCTGTAGAGTCCCATACAGAAGCAATGATAGCGTTATTGACGAAGTCTACCGGAGCCATGGCTAGGTGCACGTTGATATTGACGCAAAACACACGAATTATGCCAAGGGAGCTGCCCAAATATATCTAGAATTTAAGGGATACATTTTACAATATGTTTTTATCCAGAGCCCAAAATAAAATTGGAACTTCAAACTGTTATTAGGCACATAATATTTTTATATCAAATCAAAAATAAATTATGCTTAATATTTAAATCATCAAATTATATGAAATCCGGCTTCGCTCGGGTGAAATGTGACTCATAAAACATTATTATACTTATATTTAAAATATTATAGGGCTGCGTTATTATTAGGTAAAAATATTAATTGTAAAATTAAGTTTACCTAGTCGGTATAATGTATGTAAATACTTCCGACAGATGGCGCAGGCGTTACCCAGGACGTTAAGTATGAATGTGTCCGGCCTAAATAATGAAAGCAATTAATATTTTGAAAAGTCCATATTTGGTAATATAAAAGGGGAATCGCCTCTTTGAAATATGTATTATCTTTTTGGCTAACAGACAATAAAATAAGAACTACTTAATTTTATTCTAATTAATTTGAATTATAAGCAAGTTTCGTTAATAACTTATCTAAATTCAAACCTTAGACGATGTAGATTGATTAGATTGATAATCGATGATAAAATAAATTGTAAGTGATGTGAAATTCACTAAAGCACCTAGTCACTTAAATATTTTTGTGTGAAATGTCTTTCTTGCCGTCTCTCTCTGTCGTTGCAGCAGAATATCAATGTCCGGTAACTAGCAATATTGTTTCTGCGTGATGAGCTGTCAATCTTTTGTCGATTACTTAATTTAAATCAATATAAATGTTCAAATTATTTTATTTTTTGTGTTCAGAGGTACAATTAATGTTTACACTTTTTATACTGCCCAATGATCTAACCTCAAAACCTGAACAGTAAAGAAGAAGCAGGTTGGTAAACAATGTTATTATTATCAAGGCCCAACGATATACAATTGCTTACCCCACTTGGACCCGCCAAGGTACTGTAATCCAACCAGCCCGGTGATGGCTCATAGTACGACGGAAGCACTGAAAAAGACCACAATTACTATTGTAAAGGTGTTACCCAACATTTTCAATAACTTTAACGCCTGATTTCTGAAAGGCTGATCAATGGTTAAATTAACTGACAAACGGTCAAATCTCTTGTTATGCAACATTTGAGTTGTTGAAAGCCCTATTAGCTATTTGATTTGATCATCACGTCAGTTAACAGAAATGTTAAATTATTTTTCGGAATCGTATGTGAAACGCCAATAAATGCTGCGTATTTTTTTCTGTAATCAATGTTTCAGATACTCAATTTGATTTGACAAACCTGTTAAATTAACAGTGATGTTAGTTAAATGCGAATTTGATCGGCCTAAACCTATATTAGACTATTTTAAATTTTCTTTTAAAATAGTTAAGAAATTGATAAGGTTGGTAAAAACCGATTGGCTCGTGTTATAACGCAACGTGTGTTAAAATGTATTGTACACTAGCCTCTACCCGTGTGTCCACCGTAGGTAAAAGCTAGTTTTTTAGGTTATAGCTCAGATTCCCGTAATAGGAGTGGGACAAAATGTATACCAGATTTTAAGTCTAATCAAGAGTATTATTATAAAAAAAGTTGCATCAAAGTCCGTTCATTAGTTTTTGCATGATGTGCGAACTAACAAACAGACAAAAAAGTAAAAGACAATTTTTGTGTTCAGACACGGCTGTATAGCCTAATACAGACATTTTTTCTCAAATATCTTATATGTAAAGACACAGCTCTGTTACAGTTTTATATTAGTTAAGATAAGTCAAAGACCGCCAACATCCCCCATTAATAACTGGAGTGAATTAGAGTCAGAAGTAGAGAGTAAGGTAAGTAACATAGAACTCACCTATAGGAGGTCTCACAACGCACACTGGTAGATCCGACTCTTCAGCAGTGATCCGCACCAGCTCTTCAGCAATTGCTTTCGTGAACGTATAAGTGTTTGGCCACCCATCAATTAGACTGCAAAGTAAGTTGAGAGTAAATTAATTTCATTTATGAAGTTACTAAGATACGATTGCATTAATTTTTTTTAAGTAACTAATAAAAAAGTCATGATATAATCTTGAATAATAAGTAGATTCAAGATCTTTCATGCATAATTTTATCGAAATACAATTTCTGTGCTGTGCACACTGGCTGCATAGTGGTATTTTAGAAAATTTGTACGAGATGTGAAGAAGATAAACAAATATTTGCAAAGCTGCCAAAGCTTTTGTTAAGAAAAAAATATTATGATTACTAACATGTTTAGTTATAGATGGTGATTCTTTACCCAACAGAATATCAAAATAAACTAGACTATGACTTCATTATTGAATCATGTATCATTGGCTAGTCCGGTCACTGGCAAGATCCATCGTATCATTTGCTAATCTACTAATCAAAATGAAACTAATGTTACAAAGATATTAAATGAAGCACCATCAGCGCTAATCTGTTAATGAAAACAAAAGTAATGATGACCAAATACGTCAAATAAGTCACCTCGGTAATTCAATTGTGACCAAACCCATAATATTAAACAGCTTTTAGTTACAGATGAGGGTCCAAGTTACAGAAATAGTATTAAGCTAGATAATAGCGAGTTTCTTGTAGTTAAGGCCGTGCCGCAACCTCCATGCACCAACGTAGTTGGCGCACGCCCGTACACCTCTACCCGCATGGCCCGCTGCTAGTATTACGTCGGGGCTGTAACACACACCTGTACAGTTATTATGTAATGCCAGAATAAGCATTTACCCCATAGTGATGCTGTCAAGTCTTTTTTCGTCCAAATTTTCAGCAAAAGCTATCATGGTATGGGGTGGAACTGGAGATGCATAAAACTCCTCAAAAACGTGTTTATCAATATTCTCTTTTGTAGCATGTGTGAACGCTGTTGAAATGTGCACGTACTTTCTGCAAAAAAAAACGATTATCCTATAAATTTGGATTTGACAATGTAGTCTAGATTATTATTGTAAATCGTTATTTTTTTTGTAACTGCCTCGGTGGTGTAGCGGTAGTGTATGCGACTGCTAATCATGAGGTTTCGGGTTCGATACCCGGGTCGGGCAAAGTTATTGTGCATTTTCCTAAAAAGAAAAATTCTCAGTAGCAGCCCGGAGTTTGGAAATGTGCCCGGTAGACGTCAATACGCTCGCCCCCTATTACGTGGGACTTAAACATAGCTGGCGAGTCGTGGGTGTATAATACATCTCTGCCTACCCCTTCGGGGAATACAGGCGTGATGCTATGTTGTTGTTTTTGTATGTTATGTTATTTTTTTCAATCGATGTTGGAGTGATCACAAAACCGCAAATCCGATTTCAAAAAAACAAATTCTAGCTTTGATACACAAGAAGGAGTTTTGATTAATTCAAAACGACCTTTTGAACAAGGTCGATAGCAAAAGATGGTCATTGCGTTTTTAAGATATTAGGTACTCTACAATTTCAGTTCACAGATATGAAATGAAAGAATAAAAGACTATCTCCTGCTACAATCAAAACACACTGATGTGCTTCATGGCTGGTCACACGGGAGATGGTGGTCGTAGAACTGGCCATTCGGGCCTGATAGCAAGTGAGTACTCCCACTTGGTACCCAGCTCTACCACCAGTAATGCAATGGGTGATAATTGCTTATTTCCCTTAGTCGCCTCGTATGACACCCGTGGGAAAGAATGGGGTGGTGACACTTGTACTCTTAGTTTCGACACATCGTGGGATCCTAGCCAGGAGCGTAGACAACTCCAAAATCTATACAGGCACTGTATGATGATGGGAGTGAAGATGAGGTTGATAAAGATATCTCCAGAAACGGGGACATAAGATTTTTATTTCAAATATCAATATTGCGACCAACATACTCGCGCAGATAAGAGACATGTTGTATGTGTCACCTGCCCAACATGCAGTATGTATAAGGAGGTAATCTACGTTCAACACGATAAAATAATGGCGTGTATCATTATCAAAAATACTTACTACTCTTAATTATTATTCAAGTTTGTCAGTGCTTTAAAATGGTAACTTCATAATTATTACAACCCCTATTACCTGTTTGTGCAGATATCACGGAAGAAGGATAATAGGTCCTTACATATGAAATTGGCGTTCATCCATCCATCCATCAGCCTTTCGGCGTCCACTGCTGGACATTGGCCTCCCCAAATTAGGGGTATAGTGCTGTAATTGCCACGCTTGGCAGGTGGGTTGGCGATCGTAGTGGATGGTGTTAATACCTACCCGGTATTCCCTCAGTCGGCTCTTACGACTCGACTCGACATTTCAATTCTAAAGCCGGCCCCACACGACGTTATGTATGGAAAAAGCATAACGATTTATTTTAAATGAAATTATTTTAATTAATCATTAAAAGTAAGTTAACCATTGTTATCTTTGCACCATTTTATTGGTGGTTCATTGATTCCTTTGCTAAAAAACTAGACGTCGCGGGACGTCTAGCAGATGTGAAAACATCGAAATTACTTTGTAGAAATAAAATGATCATAACTTGACAAAGTACTCCTCAAGACGAATCAAAGGAGTATAAACACAATAGGGTTGCGTAGTTTCATTACAGAGTTACTGTGGCCACCTTCCAGCTCCATCGCCAGACCCTGGATATCATCTAGAGATAAAGTACTCGTCAAGACAAATCATACGAGCCCAAACTCGATGGAGTTATGTCGTTTTATAACGGAGTTCCTATGGCCACCTTCTACCTCCATCATCAGACCCTGGATACCATCTAATGACATAGTACTCGTCAAGACGAATCAAATCATTCCAAACTCGACGGGGTTGCGTCATTTCATTATAGAGTTACTGTGGCCACCTTCCAGCTTCATCATCAGCCCCTGGACACAAAGTACTCGGCAAGACGAATCATACGAGCCCAAACTCGATGGGGTTGCACCGTTTCATTATAGAGTTCCTATGTCCACTTTCCAGCTCCATCATCAGATCAGCTCCATGTCATCATAATATTGCATTGTCACGTGATATACACATGCGTGTAAAATTTCAGCTCGATCGGAAACCGGGAAGTGTGTCAAATTTAACTTGCGAGATTTGAACGGGACAAGTACAATAAAAGCGTCGCCACGCTAACAGCCGATTTTACCCTCCCTCCACATTAGATGTTTCACATCAAAAATGTGGTAGCGAGACTCAATAAAATCTTTAAAGATGGGTTTAACAGCCTTATTGGAATTTAATTTTATTTATTTCCTTGCAAGAAGTTGCCCAAATTTGGGAAAAAAGTTATAATCTGTTGGATTAAGGTCTTTTAAGGATTCCAGTGGTCTACCGTTGTCCTGAAGCAGCAGTGAGCTAGAGCAATTCACCAGGGGGGACGAACCTCGTGTTATAGTCGGTAGTGTAACCGACTTCCGTGCGCGAGGTCGTGGGTTCGATTCCCACCCAGGACAATCATTTGTCTGATGAACACAGATATTTGTACTGCATCTGGGTGTTTTCTATCTAAATTAAACTTACTATATTGGATGCATGTAATGCTTGCCGGTAGATGGCGTTAGTCGTATGACAAATGTGATTAAGAATTTGGGATGATCGAAAGGTCAGTAGGGTAGCTCAGTGGCTTAGAGCACTTCTCCGGATTGGAAAAGATGCGTGGTTCGATTCCCGCCCCTACTATAAAACTCTTTTTCTTTATTCACAAATAATTTGTACTTTAAAAAGTATCGGAGCATGTCAATTGCTAAAAGAAATAGATCTAAAATGTTATTATTATTTTTTTTATTGGTTGTTTAACGGCTAGCTTTTCATCATCATGTTTTACAATTATTGACATTACAGATCTGCCATAATAGTCTGGCCAGGTCTTAGGAAGCTGTGTTGTTACCAGTACCTTTTAATGAGTTATAATTTTACTCACATGAGCTGTTTACATTCTCTAGCCAGTTGGAGTACTTCTCTGGTGCCTCTAATATTAGTCAGGACTGCATGGCGAATAGGTTCATCAAATCGTACTGTTGCAGCGGCATGGAATATTATATTTACCTATTAGATACGAAAAAATTTAAAAAAGAAATTGAAATCCAGTTAAATGAAGCATATTATGCGAACATATGTTTTCCGATGTTTCAGAGAACATAAATTTAAACTTTTTTCACACCACAATATTATTTCACTGTTGGGCACCAGTTCTCTCTCAGCATAAGATGGATTTAGGGAATAGTGGACCACGCTGGCCCATGCGGTTTGGCAGACTTCACAAACTGTCGAGAAAATCTTCCTTTCACCTCTCAATCATAATATGCCAAAATTATACACTATGTAAGGTGCCTTACATAGTGTACAAGCCTTCGGCCTCAGACCGGAGATCAACTTCGATATCATTATCTGCAGGTCTTGGTTTTAGTTCTAGGCTCCTTGAAGGCTGTAGTTTAAAATGTTTAGAATAAGGTTGCTTTTGATAACAAAAATAATGTTTCAAATCATTTGGGTGAAAATATTTCGGGTTTTCATTTTGAATTAGTTGCAGATATTTTTGTTTTTCTTGCAATATTCCACAATTTATGATCTTTAATTAGAAAATTAATTGTACCTCCTCTGTGAGAAGTTTCCAGTCAGCGTCGCTGAGACCGAGTTTAAGGTCGCTGATGTTACCTTCTACTGGGACTATGCGCTCAGCGAAGTTCGGCTGCTTTTTGCGAAGAGTATCATATACCTGAAACACAATCATTTTAATTGTTATCTGGTAATAGATTCTCAAACAAACAATCGTTAGTCCATTTAATATAGTAGTATATGGAACATATATTCAGAGTAACAAGGGGATACATTTAGCCTGGGCGATCAGCTGATACTAGGGTATTAAACAAATGTGGCATCATGGTGTGTTAAGTACAAAATAACAAAATAGTAGAACTCGATGTTTCTGTACATCAAAGGTTTTTATTTGATGCCCCCCAAAATATGAAATGCACAATTTCAAAAAATAGCATATTTAAGTTTTTTGATTTTATACCTAAATTGACTACTTTATAAAAAAAACGGTGATATAAAAGGAGCATAATGTTAATGTATTATTCTTCATTTTAAACATTGTTTCGAATAGTCGAAGATAAATACTTTGCCATTTTCTACCATTCGGACATTTGATATCATATCATCAAAAACTCCTTATTATATACGTCGAAGGCACTGCAGAACCTAGTATCGAGTAGATCTGATTGCAACACTTAACAACAATCACTATTATACAGTCGGTTATGCCGACGATCTAGTGATACTGACAAACGGCTACAGCACAAGTACAGTATGCGACGCAATGCGACGTTACACACTCCACTCAGGTCCTCGTGGAACGCTGGTGTAGGTACTATCAACGAACTAACAGTAAATCCAAAAAGATGGAACTGATAATGTTCATTAACAAACGCAATCTGGGCAACTACCGACTGCCCAAATTATTCAAGACAGAACTCTAGTTATCTACATTGGTTCTGCCTGAAAATCAGCGCAGCAGCATAAGCTGAGGCAAGACCTTTTTTAGCTTCTACACCATTATTTTATCTTATTTGGATTATTTTAGTTACTTTTCCTTAAAAATATTGTAGAAACCAAAATCAAAGTATTTCTTTATTCTTTCTTTCTTTATCAGCACAAGTTAAGTGTCTAGGCGTAATACTTGACAGTAAGTTAAACTGAATTAATAATTTAAATAGCAAAATTGATAAAGCTACAGTCGCTTTCTGGCAATGCCGCAGAATGATAGGTAATAGGCGGGGCGTAGACCCTAACATCATTCTAAAGCTATACCAGGTAGTAATCCGACCAATTATTAGCTACGGTGCGGTGGTGTGGTGGCTACGGACCAAATTATTCACTATCGTAGTTAAACTACAACAACTCCAGAGATTGACCTGTATGGCGGCCACGGGATGCATGAGGACAACGCCAACCGCAGCCCTGGAAGCCATTCTTGGCCTGCCGCTACTGCACCTCTTCATAAAACAAAATGCAACAGCTACAGCGGTACAGTTAAAAATTAAGCCCACTGCGAGTCGGACTCGTCCATGAAGGGTTCCGTAGCAGCAAGTAAAATAATAATTATTAATATTTACTTAGGCACCTATTACAGATTTATTATTAGAAAATAATGGTTCACGGTTTATGCATAAGGTTTATGTTTATGAAATTAAATGGTTTTTGTTATTTTATATTTGAGTTGATTGAGTGAAAGGTAAATTGCGGTTTACGATTTATGACGTATTAAAAAAAACTACTTACTAGATCTCGTTCAAACCAATTTTCAGTGGAAGTTTACATTGTAATGTACATCATATCGACACCCAGGCAGTAACATTGTAATTAATTTTTCTTGGTTTTCGGTGAGAGCAAAAATAAGATTTAAAAAATTCTATCTTCTCAAGGTTAATCCCTACAATCTTTGAAAGTGTCGCTATCTAGTGCATTTTAGGTGCACTATTTATAAGTACTTTAAGATTCTACAAGAAAACTTATTTTCATGGTTTTTCAGGACTTACGTAAAAACAATACTTAATAAAAGCACCTATCACTGGATAGCGTTTCACGACCCTAAATTCCTCTCCACCGAACGCCATTTCTACCCAAAGCTCCGTGAGGCGATAAAAATCAAAAAGTACCGAAATTTCAATCGAGGAGGTGGTTTTAGGTTTTGAACATCGTGGAACCCTGTAGTGGCCAAGTGTCCGCGTTGCGATTTGTGTCCCAAAAAAACGGTCGACACCGTTAAGTGTTGTGTGTAATGACCTTAATACTTTGCGGTCAGAAAATGAGGGTACTTGAAGATACTCTCACACAATATAACCGAAGAACACTTGCTCTCACCAGTCTACTCGTGACCATGGCTGGTGCAACTCAGCCGAAACGTCGAGGTTAGTCAAAATAATAGTATTTTGATAAGTTTAATGCGCATATAGACCCGTTAAATGTGTTATAATGAATATAAAACACGAAAGTTTAAAAAGTACTATAGTCTACAGTAGGTACAGTTAAATTTTATAACGTCAACATCAATAACTAACGGCTCACCAAGATGGCTAAAAATGTTGACATCATAGAATAGTCATTTACGACTTACTTTTGCATCCAAATAAACAATAAACTTTAGTAACTATTCTAATAAACTAATAAACTTTAGTAACTATTTCATCATCACTGTTATTGTCGTCAGCTATTTGTGTTAAAAAAGGTTAACTTTTCTGGAGGGAGGTGAAGAAATCTCCGAGTGGTTGGTCAGCTTTCAGAATGAATAAAATAAGGTCTAAAGGTGGAGACATTCTTACGCAAACACAAGATGTGTTAAGCCAATGGAGTGAATATTTTGGAAATATGTATGCGGATGTTCAGGGTGATGCCGGTGCCACATGTGGTCTAACAGATCAGCATTCGTTACCAGCATTCTCTGATGACATTGGTATGGAGGAAGTTGAATGAGCGATTAGAAGTTTGAAAAATGGTAAGGTAGCGGATATTGATATGGTGTCTGCTGAGATGATCAAGCTTGGAAGCCTCCAATCCATGTGTCTGAGAGAGTCGACGTAATGGCAGAAAATTATAAGAAAAGGGGCCTACGTGTGAATGTTAGCAAAACTAAAATAATGGTTTTTGAAAGAGAAGAAGCCAGAACAGATGTTAGAGTTGCAATTAGAAATGGTGTGCTAGAACAAGTGGATGAATTTGTATATCTTGGATGTGGATTCAGTCGGGATGGAAGGTACACCACTGATGTAGAGAGAAGAGTGAATGCGGGAAATAGAGTGAACGGAGCATTGGGACAATTTCTCGGCAGTCATCACTTCAGCCAGAGGGCGCGTGTTGCAATACACAACGCAGTGCTTGTCCCAACATTATTATATGGAAGCGAGAGTTGGGTATGCGAAAAGGAGCATGAGAGTAAAATCAATGCGGTCGAAATGCGATCTCTGCGGAGAATCTGTGTAGTGAGGCTGACTGGCCGCATTCGTAACGACGACTTAATAGAGTGATCAGGTATGAAAGAGAGTATTGGTGTAAAGATGCGAAAGGGAATGGGGATGGTTCGGACATGTGGAAAGAATACTGGAAGAGCGACTGGTTAAGAAGATATTCAATGCGAAAGTGGAAGGATGTAGGTACAGGGGGAGACCGAGACTCACCTACCTAGACCAAATCGGTCATGTCTTGAAGGAAGGTGGAGTTAGGAGTCTCCGAAACCGGCGAGCGTGTATGAAGAGAGTTATGAATGTTGCGGAAGCGAGAGATGTATGCAAGAATAGAGCCTCTTGGCACTCTGTTCTCTCTGCCTACCCCGCAAGGGAAATGGCGTGTGATAAGTAAGTAAGTAAAAGGTTAAAGCATAATACAGGTCATGACACGTTAAAAAATATTATAAATAGTCGTGCAATAACGTAATTCAAGTTACCATTATATTTAGTGTTCATAAACGCCAAAGTAGTCTTGTACAAAGATTGTAAAGAAAATTACAATTTTAATGTTACCATTTATATAGGTATTATTTTTGTTTTTGTAAATTATGTTACAATGATTTCGTTCGACAATCGTAATTTTTTCGCTAAGTTACAATGCTTTTGCCACTTGTATAACTCAAAACGAATAGACTTATAGTTACAATGATTACACACAATAAAACCTATTTTTTTTGCATAGCAACAACATTGTTACCCAATTTGTCATAAAAAATAAGTTACAATGTTTTTGCATGGGGGTATCGATATATTTTTTTTAGTTTTATCATTCTCTTATTTTAGAAGTTACAGGGGGGGAGCACACATTTTACCACTTTGGAATCGATGCAAAAAAATTGTTGAGTTTCAGTTCTAAGTATGGGGAACCCCTAAAATTTATTATTTTTTTTTTGGACAAGAAGTATAAAGTACAAAATACAACTGCAAGAACAACCGGGTGAAGGTGTTAACTCATGAGAGTTGAGAATCTTCACAGATGCATCTAAAATATATAAGAAAGCAATTCTAATAGTTTTAAAAGTGTTATTTTATATTACCTATTCCTAATATGTAGGTATGGTTGCTATGGCTTTGTTATTTTGTTACCTTTAAAATATATTTCTGAATACCAATTATATCTCATTTGAAAAATCCTTGTAATTTCTTTAACTTTAATATGGTAGTCTGCTACCAGAGCTTTAAAACCTTATAAAAAGTTATAATAAGCATTCAAAAGTAATTTCTTATAAAGAATGTCAAAAAAAATCTTGATAATGACTACAAACTTAGAATAATAACGCTTACTCTAAGACTACAAATATGAAGATAGAAATAGAACTGTTTATCGGAACAAATTGGCCAACTTGGAAATTTAAAGTAATTCTGCTATTGAAGACTCAACCCGGTGCTCTAGAGGCATTAAATATAAACCTTCAGATGCCCGTACATCCAGGTAACCAAGGCACTACTCATGCTTTAAAGAAATATAAGATTGATAATCATGAGTTTCAGAAAAAATAATGTACCGCTTTATTGTTGCTTACGACTAATATGACTGAAGAAATGCTCACTAAAGTGATGAGTTTTACTTCTGTTGAAGAAATGTGGAATGAGTTGAACCGTCTTTACGAGCGTTCATCACAAGATCGTTCTTATGATGTTTTTTTGAAATTCTTTAAGTACAAAAAAGATCCTAATCGTGACATAGGATCACACTTGTCAGCAGTAAAGAATTTGTGGCACAACTTGAATACAATTCTGTTGGCAGATGGACATCAACTTCCAGAGATTATGCACTTCTGTAAAATTTTGGATACTCTTCCAGAAGATTACTTCAGTTTTAAGTCTAGTTGGTTGCTAATATATAAACAAGAACGTACGATCGAGAATCTGACCACACAAATATGCGCATATGTAAGGGCGTTAAATAACAAAAAAATACAGGAAAATACTGTCAGTAGCGCAGACGTATTATTTATTTATACTTTATTGTACACCATATGTTATAATATTAAGGTACAATGCGAAGAAAGAAAAAAAGAAATGTTAAAACCAATAAGTGGTACAATGGGCGGCCTTATTACTAAAAGTAATTTCTTCCAGGCAACCTTTGGATGGACACAACTTTTAATTGGACAATGGTAGTTGTAGGTGTTGGTACCTATATAGACAAGAAAAAAATATTAGTTTTAAAATAAAGTGACAATACAAGAAGAAAAATAAATCATTCAAATGCAATTACTGTAAAGAGAAAGGCCATGGAATAAAGAAGTGCAGTAATTGGATCGCAGACGGTAGAGCACCTAAGTCATCAAAGCAATCCACAGGTAATATGATAATGTTACCTAGTTTAGCTTTTGCTCTGAATGGGATAGAAGACAGAGACTTATGGTACGTATCATATATATTTCATACCCAAGTGATTATTTAAAATGGTACGGATCGACTCGTGAGACACAGAAAGTTCGGCGGCTATCTCTCTTAAAGTTGAATGAGGATTTTCAGTCACTATTTTCTTCACTTTTGCAATGTTAACTTCAGTTGCAGACTGATGGCCTACCAGAGCGAGGCAAATCTTCCATCACATCTCGACCGCTTTTAAACGCTTTGTACCACTCATAAGCACGTGTTTTTGATAAAGTCGGTTCACTGTAAGCCTTCTGTAACATTTACTCCGAACACGAAATTCCATTGGCGATGCAAAATTTAAGTCAAACCCTTTGTTCGATGTTTTTGTGCATTATGAAATTAACAATACACACTAGATATAATATAACTAAAAACAGCACTGTATTTAATATAAATAATAGATGCAACTCAAACAGTTGTGCCAATCTAACAACAACAAAAAAAACTAAAATTTGAATTGGAACCGTAAACAAATCATCCACTCCCAATACTTTCTTGACTGAATGTATATATGGATTGTCATATATAAACATACATGAATACCCAAAAACCCTTAAATAAATACATACATACAATTAGATACATATATACAGATACATATATACCAGTAATACCTTAGACAAAGAATATGATAGACTCGCTACTATTTTGACACTAAGGATGAAGAAAAGGATGTACATATTAGTTTGTAGCAAGAGTGAGCGAGACACATGTACAAGTTTTTCATCCTTATCGCGTATGCGGTATTTTTATTTGGACCCAATTCAACTGAGTTTAAACAATAAGGTGGCCAACCGTCTCGTATACTGCGGGACCGTGCTGAAAAGCCATATTTAAACCCGCTTTCTATAAATTAGCTAATTATTATTGTAAAACATTAAATGAGTCCCACATGCCTATTTTACTACTCTATTTTAACGCTTAAAGTTTTCAGAATAAAGAAGAAACTAAATACCATCTATAATGAATGGTCAACAATGAATTTATTGTTTCTCAAAATTTTCTCCTTTAGAGTAATGCTTTTTTCATACAATTAAACCAATTTTGAAAATTATCTGGCCGTATAAGATTTAACCGCTTGCAGGCACTTTGTAGCGTACCACTTTGTTTGGTTTTGGCTCATCTTGAAGGTTTGCTCAATTGCTATTTTTGGGATCGTAGCAATAAATCCATGTTTCGTCAGCTATAGCTATGTATACCAAACACCAAATATGGCACCTGTTTATTAAATCTAGCTAGCATGGCACCAAGTGTCGCGGTTCGTTTTTTTGCATCAGTCAAATTGTGTGGGCTCCACTGAGAACACACTTCACACCCAAATATTTTTGTAAGATAAAAGTTGCCTAAAATTCAAGGTAGGTCACATGACAAAACTCAATCTTTCAGAAGAATTAACAAAAAGTCCGGCACACAATTTTTGAAAGTTGGTCACCTTATATGTCATAATAGGCAGAATTTAAACAATAGATATTTTGTAACATCTTGAATTAAAAATTGTATAAGTTTAGTGATTTAGTGATAATTATTGGAGAATGTAAACTAGAGAAGAGATAAAAACATTAAACATGGGCCGCTGTTGCATATTAGGTTGCAAAAATCGACCAGTACAAAATATTGAGAACATTACATTTCATCGGTAAGTAAGCTTGTTTTTGCATTAATAATCCAAAAAACGTTCATTAATCACGTTATAGATCTATTTTAATACGTTCTAATACATTTTAAGCAAAATCTAAACATTATTTTGTAGTTTCTTTTGTAGTATCCGGCTAAAATAGGTAGTGCATTTATAGTGTACAAATTTTTAATGATAGTTGTCTTCTGAAATTATTCCGGTTATGATCTGTTAGGGATGCCAGTCTGTAGCTGACAGGTTTCCCATAAAACTCTCGCAACACTACAACACACTTAATTTTTACAGTTACATATTTTATTGCAGTATTCCCAAGAAAAAAAACATTAGAGATCAGCTACATGGTCTCGGAATGTTGGCCTTTCATCAAGGCTCAAAGTTACTCAGCATGCCATGAAACGGATAGTTCACTCTCACTCGATATTTCTCCACGTAATTAAATTCTTAATACGGAGATCCGTATACGGAGTAGAATAACGGGAGTGACTGACATAGCCCGACAGGTTGGCATGCTATAATGGCAATATGCAGGCCAATCGTTCTATGGAAAAAAGGTTCTCGAGTAGTGGACCACGAATCGGACAACGCAGCGTAGGACGGATTAGAGCAGATTGACCGACGATCTGGTCAAAGCCGCAGGGAGCCGTTGAATGCAGTCAGTACAGAACCGCTAGTTTTGGCACACTCTTGTGGAGGCCTATGTCCAGCAGAGGACGTCAAAAGGCTGATGGATGGCTAGATGAATGATATTTGATGAACGAAATATTTTTTGCAGAAATCGGCTTTATTTTTACTTTCTCGTATGGTGTAAGTAATTGCTACAAACTAAACTAAGGAAAATTGAAATACGCAGTAGTAAAATTTATCCGTTAAAGGGAGTACATGTTAAAGTATGGTATATTATTGCCTCATAGCTATGGTACATCTAGTTATGTCAAACTATCGCTATCTCGGCACCCATAGATGTAGTATATAGATAGATCGGCTATAGAGTAATTATGACGAGACCAAAACTGACACGTACCAGTGTGCGTGACATGTGCGTGTGTGCACTTCAAATAGTGCTGGGACGTTCACTAAACGCGACTATCGACACATTGTGTTGTTTTAGTGTCACGAGGTGCAAAGTAAATTCAAATAAATTTTATATTCGAGGGAATAGAAATAAAACTGAAATAAAACATGTTTTATGAATACGTGGGACATTAATAAAGTTTTGAGAAACTAAAAAAATAACTTCTATGGATAAAATATTTTAATAAATTTTTTTCAAAGAACTCTCCACCAGCCTCTATACAAAGTTTCATGCGTCTGAACCAATTTTCGAAACATTTTTCCAGTCCACGGCAGACACATCTTCCACGGCTTTCTCGAGCGCTGTGTATCTTCTGGCGATGAAAACTGTATCCCTTTCAGCTGATATTTTATTTTAGGGAATAAAAAGAAACTCACACGGTGCTAGATCAGATAAGGAGACTGACCGGTGTGGTGTCCAGGACACACAGACGCTCGTTTTGAGAGCTGAGTGTGCGGGCGCGTTGTCATGGTGAAGCAGTACCCTGCGGAGCCCGGTGTTCGGTCGCTTGTTGCTCATTGCAGACAAAACTTCTGGCAGGCATTTTGTGGTGTACCATTCGGCGTTAATGCTGCTTTGGTATGGAATTGAAACCTGATATCCCGTCAAAGTGAAGAAACTAGCGATCAAAATTTTCCCTGCGCTTCTCGATCGCCTCACTTTCGTAGTCGTTTCGTAGCGTTGGTTCGTTTTGAAACAGCCAACCTGTCGACTGAAGCTTTGTTTCAGGATCGTATTGATAAATCCAGGATACGTCACCTGTCACAATGTCCGGAAGGTACACAAGGTACGTTAGTGAAATACAATAAATTAACAGAAACATAAACAAACAGCATTATTGGCTAAGTGTGTACACAATTGATATTGAAATACTAAAATGACGTACCGGCATGAATAACGTAGGTATATAACCGGAATGTAGCTTTACTCTCTGTGTGCCTCTATGAGAAAAACATTTTTGTTCAAAGTACTTGCTGCATAACTTCGAATATTTTTTGGGAATCCAGTATGAAAGAGAGTATTGGTGTAAAGATGCGAAAGGGCATGCTCCGATGGTTCGGACATGTGGAAAGAATGCCGGACAAGTGACTGTTTAAGAAGATATACAATGCGAAAGTGGAAGGATGTAGATACAGGGGGAGACCAAGACTCACCTACCTAGACCATATCGGTCATGTGTTGAAGGAAGGTGGAGTTAGGAGTCTCCGAAACCGGCGAGCGTGTATGAAGAGAGTTATGAATGTTGAGGAAACGAGAGATGCATGCAAGAATAGAGCCTCTTGACACTCTGTTCTCTCTGTCTACCCCGCAAGGAAAATGGCGTGATGATAAGTTAGTTTAGTTAGTTAGTTCAGTTTTCTCTATTAATCATTTTAAGCCATTTTTGTCGAACACCAATATTCTGAGGAAATCTAAAACGTTAAAATAAAATATAAACTATAACTATCCAAAGATAAAAATACATTTACTCAAAAAATGATAACTTAACCGTATAGAATGATCTTACTCAAATTTTTGAAAAAAAATAATAAATATATTATATTATTATAACCTTATCTTATATATATTATAACCTTTACTGAAACATAAATCAAGGCTTTGCCTTTCCTAATAATAGACAAATCGAAGTCATTTTATCGATACCGAAATACCGATAGTGTCAATCTCTATCAAAGAAACATTGTACTTAAATAGCATAAAATTCACGTATTTGTTATCTTTTTATATTGAATTTGAATTTGAATTTGTGACAATGGTGGCGAATTTGACAACGAATAAGTAAGGCGTATATTAAGAGATCAAGAAATTCGACAAAGGCTGATGACATGAACCGTCTTCGTATCGAATGCAATACAAAGCTCTGAAAAAGAAAAGTGGGTAGAAGCCATGAACAGAGAAATGAATTCACTGAAGAAGAAAATCAAACTTGGGATCTAACGAAGTTACCAAAAAGCTCTTCGTTGCAAATGGGTATTTAAAATAAAACATAACGCAGATGGCACTATTGATAAATATAAAGCGTGATTAGTTGCTATAGGCTATTCACAAAAAAGGCATAGATTATGATCAAGCCACAGATCGATGTCACAGGTATGTATCAACAATGATATAACCTTACAGTGGATCAAAGAACTCACGCGGTAATGACGCGGCCGATGAATTGACAAGGAGGGGGCGGAGATGATAGTGGAAGGACCAGAGCCTATTTTACCCCTGCCATTCGCCTGGCTCCGAAACTTACTCTTATTCTTGGTGCTTTGTAGTAACAAAGCACCAAGAATACTGGTCTAACTTATGCATGCAGGCAAGCCAGAGAGGCCCTTCCGACAATCTACCCTGTACTGTCACTTACGCTACGGCGTTTGAAGAGGCCTTAGCTCCGGCTCCTTATAGCAGCCATTACTGGACATGCTTTATGGAACAAACACTTATTTACTCTAGGTGTTACAGACAGCCCTCTTTGCAGAGCTTGCATGGAGGCAGACGAAATAGCCACCCACATCATTCTCGATTGTCCGGTGGTGGTAGAATACCCGGGCACTATATCGCGTGTCTCCGAGCTCACTGACAGAAGTCGACGGCAACGTCAAGGCTCTGCTAGACTTTCTGGGAATGCTGGGTTGGCAAGAGTACCTGAGAACCCAACGTTTTGGATCCTTCGCACACCTCAAGCTATCCTGCTGCTGCTGTTGTATCTGTAGAGATCTTTAAGCTGCGAAAATGTTATTACCGTGAAGGAATTATATTTTTGAACCACTTGGGGTCGAAATGTTTGAGCCTTAGGATCTGAACACTCACATATTTTCTAAAGAAATTGCGAGACGACTAATTAACGCTCCGCGTAATCAGAAGCGGCCTTGATATATCTTGCCCAATAGCATTACCATTCAACGTCGCAATGCTGCTAGCGTTTTGGGCATGTTGCCACTAGTCAGTGATACGCAAGAAATATATGATGCATAGTTTTAAAATAAAATTCATACTAGGATAATTTAGAACATAAAACAGTGTGCGTGGGGTGGGGCTACTACTACTGTAATTTTTTTCACATATCCAAAAACAACCATTTAGCTGGCTCCCTTAACTCTAACTACAATTTGCGCTTGATTTCACAAACGGATCCCTTATCCGATTGTTTTCAGAACCCCACAATATTTTTTATATATCCATATTATTCCCTTGGGTCTCGTATGGGATAAATAAGGGAACTACTACCACCACCTTCCATTTGACCAACTGTCAAACACCTCAGTGTATTTTGGCTGCATCGGGGGATAGTCATCCATTTATTCATTTCCCATCTTGGAAATGAAATGGTTAGGATAAGCCATCGTGTGGCTCGTATATCACTCTAAAATATATTAACACTTTCCGGGACAGGTCGTCTCTCAACGTTATCGCGGTATATCATTACGTGACAGTATGGCTAAGGGCGGTGAACTTCATTTCATGTAATTTGGCAAACCGTCGATACCCGTTGCTTGCCCATAACATTCCTAGAAAGCACATCATCTTGTGTCACATCACGCGACTTCATTCGTTTGTAGGTGTCACGGCAAACTCCTTTTAGTCATTTTTCAACACACACATGCAGTGCTTATGCACCAAAACTACACGTTCACACCGTCGACAGGCGTAGATGAGTTATATAATTACAATGATGTAGATATTTAGTGTCACAGCGTGTGCGCCGCCGTTGTGTCGTCGCGTCGCTTGGTGTGGTTTGTGATTTTTGTCAGGAAAAGCAAGGTGTAAGAAATTACTAAATATAAACGTGTTGTTCGAATGCTATTTACCCACTATTTTGGCTTCTTACTAACTTATTGATTGTGAGTATTTACTTATATATATATTTACAGATGGCATCTAAACGGAAGAAACTAGAATCAAGTTACCATTTTTTTTTATTGCTATGGATGGCAGACGAGCCACGGCCCACCTGATGGTAAGTGGTAACCGTCGCTCATGGACTCAACTATACCGGGAGTACTGTCAAGCCGCTGCGCACCATTTCATTGCTCAGATATAAAATGAAATAATAATAATCTTCTGCTACAGCCAAAGCACACTGACGTGCTTCATGACCGGTCACACAGGAGACGGTGGTACCGACCCGTTCGGGCTCGATAGCAAGTGAGTACTCTCGCTTGGTATCCAGCCCTACCACCAGTAATGCAATGGGTGATAATTGCCTACATCCCTTAGTCACCTTGTAGGACACCCGCGGGGAAAGGATAGGGTGGTGACACTTGTATTCTTAGTCCGTCACCACACGGATAAAACCATTCAAGTCCTTTCCTACTGAAGACGCGAGATTACGGCCACAGCCGTCAACGTCTGTGGCCGTAATTGTCTTATCATAAAATATGTGTAATATGGTAGTACGGCTGTAGACGGTATAATAAAATGTATGGAATTTTAAAGTATCATAGCGTGACAATTGCAAATAGTCAAGTGTACCGGAACGTGTAAAGCAATAAAAAAAATTGAAGGACATTTACGTATAATTTCTATTGTATTTTAAACTACTTGTTTAATATATTTATTAAATGCAAATATAGTACACGGAATTTAACAATGTCATTATTTAAATGTTTTTTTGCACATTACACGAAAAAGTTTAAAAGTAGATCCGACAGATTATTCTTTTAATTTCTTGATTTTTCATTTATCTATGAATTAAACGTTTTAATAACGATAAAAACATAAACTTACAGGGTTAGATAATGTAGTTTCAAGTCTCTCTTGGATGGACTTGTTCCTCTTTGATCTGATCAATACGAACATTTTCTTAATTTTACAGGCTCTGTAAAAATACAATCATACAAAATAGATGATGATCTAATAGAAAAATAAGACAGAGTAAGTTGTGAATGTATTAACGAATATAAGATATAGATAGAGGAGGCGGAGAATGATTCATGGAAATTAATATGAGTTGGATAAAACATTATTTTAACAAGATTGTAGTAAATAGCTAGATACACAAAAATATGCAATCGTATATGATACTGTGAGGACGTAAAGGATATTGTGAGGGCTAAAATAGAGTTAGATAACTGTTTTTGAAAAAATACCTGAGTATTTTATACTAGACATATTTTGACACATTTTCTGACTAGGTACAAACCATGGAAGATGTTGATGGAACAATATACTTTAGACCCCCTTTTTTTTGTTTTTTAGGTGGGCAGAAATGTCCTACCGCACACCCCGCTGCCCGGGGAGACAACGGGGTAGTGTGGGACTCTCACCCACTAAAAACCCATCGTGCGCCCTCGCCCACCCTTGCTACGGCGGATCACGGGTACCGCGTCGTTACGACCGCGATCCGCAGGCGGCAGCCCCCTCGGGCACCCTCTCTTGAGCGACGCCTCGCGCACTTGGGCGTCTTACCTTCGCGGTAGGCTTTCGCGGACGGCAGGGTACTCCCCGACCCACCATCCGCAGCCTCGGCTAGGGCGGCATCAGGCGCAGGTAAGCGCGCGTACGCCGCCCAGCGCGCCGTCGGGTAATCGGGTCCGCGAAGAAGGATACCTCCCGGGCCCTCTCCGCACCTCCTTCCGCGAGATGACAGCCTCGCAGAAGGCGGCGACCGCGGTCCAGGCCCTGTCACTGCCAACCATCGCTCGCGCAACGGCCGGTAGCGACAGGTCCACGCCTATGACCGCAACGAGTTCCCGGCGCTGCACAGGCAGGCTCCCAGGCAGGGCTCGATTCAAGCGTGTGCTGCGCCAAATCCTCGCCGCAGTCGCAGTGGTGACGACCTGGGGTCGTCTCCCTCCTATCGCTCATGTGCAGGTATTTGCCGAAGCAACCATGCCCCGACAAAACCTGCACCAACTGGAAGGTGAGGACCCTGTGCTGCCGCCCTGTCCATTCTTCCAAGATTGGCTGGAGCACCCCCATGGACCAGAGACCAGCCCGGGGCGTCTCCAGCCGATACTTCCAATTTAGGATGGTGGCGCAGCGGGCATCTTCCCGCCACAATGTCATTGCGCTCGGCGAGGGGCAGCTGCCCCCCGCCCGCATCGTCTACGCCCGTCGATAGACGTCAGCGAGCACCTCCGCCTCCAGATCCCACGGGGTGGTTCCGGCCAACGTGCAGGCTGCATCGGTTGAGACCGTGCGGTACCCGCGTATTGCCCTGACCGCTACGACCCTCTGTGGACGCCACAGAAGGGCCCTATTGTGAGCGGCCAGGGACTCCACCCACACGGGCACGCCGTACAGTGCCATCGACCGTACTACCCCCACGTAGAGTCATCGATACACGAGACTCGGTCCGCCCAAATTCGGCATCAGTCGCCCGAGGGCGAACGCCGTGCCGACGAGCTTTGGCGCAAGACGGCGGAAGAGGTGGCCAGCGTTGTCGCCTCCTCGAGGGCCCTGCCCCGGGCTGTGACGAGCGTATCGTTTGTGTAGCAAATTACACCCAGCCCGGGGGGTAGTCGGCCACGGAGGACCCAGTCGTAGCCGATGTCCCACAGGAGCGGCCCTAGAACCGTACCCTGCGGGACGCCGCACGACATAGCCCTCCTTACAACGTCCCCTTCCCGGTCCACGAAGAGGACACTGCGGCCGTCGAGGTAGCCTGCCATCAGCCGCTTTAGGCAGAGGGGCACTCCATGGTACCGGAGTGCCTCCTTGATGCAGCCGAATGGCAGACTATTGAAGGCGTTGGCGATGTCGAGCGACACCGCCAACAGCACTTCCCTTGAGGTGATGGCCTCCGCAGCCCTCAAGCGCAGAATGGCATCGACCGTAGACCGACCCGCCCGAAATCCGAACTGGGCGTTGGACAGATCGGGGCCGACTGCTCCTAGGTGCACCTGGTCGCGGATTCGGTGACGTCGGCTGCGGGTGTAGGATCTCCGGGCACGAATACAGGCCGCACGGAGGTCCGCCAGCTCCGGGGACCATCAGTAGACCCTCTTCCGTCGAGGCGGGCGCCGCACGCGGATCATGGCCGCATCGCAGATCTGCGTAAGCATGCCGCGAATGCGGCGAGCCTCGGCGCCCACGTCTTCCGTCAGGGGGGAAGGCAGCCAAGATTGAAAAATGGCCGCCTCCACTAGCAGGTCCCGGTCGAGCCTACCCACAGCCCATAAAAGCGGGAGTTCTGTCCACGTATATATATATACTTTATACCCTAGAACAGACTGCTGTATGTTGCAAATGTGTTATCCTATACTATACATTAACCAAAATGCATGGGAATTATAACAGAAAAACATTACGTAAATGCGGTTAAATTTCTTAAAACGAGCCGAGATCAAATAAAAGTCTGTCGTGATAAAATCAGTAATCCTAAAACAGCTCGAGTAATTTTATTACAAAAATAATATCCAAAACCTACTCACCGTGAACTATTTCGATAACATGATACCTAAAAACAAGATTTTGGGGCGAACGCAATTCATTAGGAAGATTGAATGAATCAACGACGAGAATTAAAAAAAAATCGGATATTAGTAAGCAATTATTTAGTGATACGAGAGCTTTAAGCTTAATGTTTATGAATGCTTCAGGTATGCTGGTTTATGAATAGGAATATCGCCTCCGAGAACAACATAGGCCAAAGGGCTGAAGAACAACGGAAATATTAATTACCCTTGTAAACCGGTTCTCTCAGTCTCTCAGTACCTTAACGTAATATCTCAAGAAATGTTTAAGGGCCATTGTGATTTCATCTCTAGATATTCTAGCAGGGGTCAACCCCTTCCAGAATATTTTCGATATATTTAGATATATTGGCGCTAACCTGAAGAGCTTCTCAATAAGTTGCTTTCCAATAAAACCACAACCTCCTGTTATGAACACGGTGGTGTCGCAGTATAGTTGCTGAACAGGTGAGTCTCCTTGATCGATGACGTCATTCATCGGCTTCTGGAGAGTCAAAGCCTTCAGTTCTACAGCCAACGCTGGGTCTGTGTCCGAAAGAGATTTTTTGTTTTATAAATATATTTTAGTACTATAGTTCGATATAGAAATCAACTTTTTATTTGAAATACACATAAATATGAAACGATAACATTGTTGCTAAATTGATTTACTAAGAAAGCCACATTTTGATTTTGCAAAGATTAATGAAACCATTCTTAAGAAATCTTTCACGTTTACTTAATTTTCTACTATCTCGATATTGGACCCATGTGACCATAAATTCTGTAAAGTAGTTGTAGCTATTAAAACGTGATAGATTCCGTAAAAGTGGTTTTATTCATTATTTTTATAATAGGCATAAATAATAATACATAAATATATATTATGTGTTCCAGTAAACTTCTAGCCACAGAAAAATTAAAAATTACCCGTCATATTAGTTATGAGGTATCTACTAAACTGTAATAAACTGAATGGTTTATAACCGTTGTACTTATATTTAAAACTAGACAATGTTTAAGTAATTAGTTACTATATACAGATATGCTAATGATTTAAAAATAAATTATACAAAATGTTTGTCTTATATTTTTTTAACATCGGGCTAAGAAAATTGAAAATTTTCAAAAGTTGGAAGTTATTGGTTTTGCCCAATTTTTCGAAAATCGAGTTTTCAACGGATGTTGACGTTTTGAGGTCCTTGGAAGATTCCCCGTATATTTCCGCGATGATATCTGTATGTATGTGTGTGGCCGTATGTAAACTCTTATAACTTTTGAACGGCTTAACCGATTTCATCAGCGTCATTCGAAAGGACTTGACCAAACTATGATTTTGAATATAATTAGGACCGATTCGAACTCAATTCGTTTGGTGAGGCCTATCACAGGGTTCCAGCTTGATGGTAAGACCCAGCCATCTTCTCTATTGAAATTGGGATGTTTCTTAATTTCAATAGCCTCACGTATCATTCTAGGGCGATATCGATGTTCTTTTGCGAGGATTTGAGGTTTGTCAAACCTAATGTAATGGCGGGTGTGGTCCTGTTTAATATACTAACTTAAAGTCTCATACATTGTAAGCATGAAAAATTTGAAGTAAATATTTTAATTGTGTTTCTAAACGAATATTAGGTGGGTTAAAATAAATAAACCAAAAATTTTGTAAAATCATATACTGTGCGTAGATGAGACCGTTGAAATAACATATCAGCTTTGGACGTCTATCATCTAAGTCCACCCGTGATCATGAATGCTGTAAAGTATTCGAAACGTCGGGATAGTAGTAAAATTAAGTAAACGCGATAGATTCCGTAAACGAAGTTTTATTTCAAAATGTGTAACATTCGCGTAAATATCAGAAAGTATTATAGCAGTAACAGTTCTGTGCCCAGAACGAAAGCCACATGCGATAGGATTGAGAAGGTTACTATTAGAAACTAAGAAAATTAAATGGTTAAAGACTAGCCGTTAAAGAATTTTATATAAGAAAAATAAAATAGAAAAAGGGCAATAGTTGGAGGAGCTAGACTTTACTTTTTTTGCTAATGGCCCAACTAAGGTTTTTTTCCATAGCGACGTAAAGGTGACACTAGAAATGGAAAATTTGATTATAAAGCAGAGAATAGGTGATAAATAATAGTCCATGTTGCGGCTGGCCATATCAAGCCCTACAGTAATAGAGAATATAGAAAGTGCGCTCTTCTTAACATCACATGCGGTAAATTGACTAAAGACGAAAGTGGGACGGTCAGTAGTTGTGTAATTGCAAAGGCGAAATAGAGAACTTTTTTGACATCCTCGTCCGTATCAATGAGTCCATGAGAAGTAGGGAAGTGTAGATTTAGCAAGTTGATATTTAAAGTTTTAGGAATATTTTCCTGTCGTGATTAACTAATTCCTATTGACCAAAGGAATTTCCAGACCATCGCGGGGTCTGTATCCTGAACCAATTCAAAAATATAGCGTCATTGAGCATCCCTACATACCACATTGCAGCGAATCTGCAACTTACGCAACTTAATGTACCGAGCTTTGTTGAGGTCATTAAAGCGAACCTTATATTTGATTTTGGCTACTGCCTTCTTGTGTTTTAGGGCTTTAATTTCGTCTTAGAGCCAAGGGGCAGTTAGGTGTTTAATTTTAATAGAACGAGTGGAGCATGATCTAAAGAGTTGATTAAGGAGAGTGTTAAAAATTGTCACTTGATCATCGATTGAATTTGCATTGGTGACTGGCGACCAGTCTATGGCCTTGGCATCATTGATGAGATTTTCTTAATTAATACCACTAAAATTGCGTTGCAGAATTATAGTGGGCTTAGCTTAAGGAGGACGGATTTTAGAGAAGAGAAAGATAAGATCATGATAAAAGAACTCAGCTGAGAGTTGTCCATGCTTTTCAACATGTGACAGAGATGATACTATAGCACGATCGATAAGAGTAGAAGAACATTTCGGAAAACATAGACTAAGTATACTATATACTCGCTACTATTTTGATAATAAAGATGAAAGAAAGGATGCACATATATTATTAGGTCTTAGCAAAAGTGAACGAGACACATGTATTAGTTTGTTATCCTTTTTGCGTATGCGTTATTTTTATTTGGCTCCAATCAACTGGGTCCCAACAATAAGGTGGCCAACTGTCCCCATCATCGGTATGTAAGCTTGTTTTTGTATTTACGTATAAAAAAAACCTTCACTATAATTATATACGCTAATTTTACGCGTTCTAATACATTCTAAGCAAAATATAAGCATAACTGCAATTTCTTTTGTCCTGCCATTCTTGTATCCAGCTAAAGCAGGTAGTCCATTTTCTGTCTACAAAGTTGTAATCATAGTTATCCTCTAAAATTATTCCGGTTATCATATGTCTGACTATTGCTATCTCGAAACTGCATACGCTGACATCTGTCTATAATATATCCTGTCTACGTCGGAAAATGATGGGTACAGATGGGTAGCGCGAAATGGAAGAATATGCATATTGTTAGCCTGACATTATTTAACTTAGCGGAACGATAGTCAATTTTAATAAACACGTATTAATATCACCCAAAATTATGGAATGACTAATATGACTATAGAAGGGAATAAGTTCAAGTATTTTTTTTTTCAAAGGTATCGAAGTAGTTCTAACTGCTGTAATAGACTCCAAGAAGAATTTTCGTATGGGAAAGAAGAATTTCGATAAATATATGTTCACCAATGGTTAGATAGAACATAACCAACTACTAGCCAAAACTCAATATGGATTCCGGAAAGGCCCCAGCACTGCAGACAGCCATGCTATTTTCCAAACTGACATTCAGCTCACCTTCTCTAGATACGAATCTGTTGTCGCAGCATTCCTGGATATTTCAACGGCCTACGAAAATGTTGATCTTTTAGTTCTTAGGCAGAAAATGCTAAGAATCTCTAATAAGATAGCTTACTTTATATTTAATATAATCGCAGACAATTCTGTTTCAGATATCCAGGATCTGCCAATTTACAGATTTACTCTGTATGGAAAGGGCTCCGTTATAAGCCCTGTGCTGTATGCTGTGTATACCGCTGATTTAGAAGTTTCTCTGTTAGCTTTATGCAGGGTTATGCAGCACGCATAATATGATGTTCTTATTTATGCAAGTAGTTCATCTATACTTGACTCAGCGACTGATCTACAAACTGGTGTAAATATACTTGAGACATGGCCTAAACATAACTCTTTACAGCTGTTCGCATCTTAAAGTACCGTAGTAGTGTTCACGAGAAGCAGGTCAAGCCCTGTTATTATTATAGACTCAGATGACATTATCAATCCGGTTTATTGAGAAGCAATCTTTCTGGGCAGTGTTTGAGCAAATCTAATTATTTTATGCAATAAAATAAAATAAATTTGAAATTAGAATTCTTAGCTAAACAAAAATTATTTTAATTTGCAATAACCAATGCTGCAGAATGGCAATTTAACCGCGACATTAATAGATATTTTTACCTATTAAGGTAACAATACAAAGTTTAAAACAGTACAAAGTTCGTCGGGTCAACTAGTTTAGCATAAAACACAACCGTTCACGTAAATCAAGTTTATTTTCTTAGTGTGCGTGAGCTGAGTGTGGCTAAACTAATCAAACGTAGTCAAATTTAATGTAACTTTCAGAGATACAATCCCTTTTTTTTTATGCGGGTAAAAATGTTCCTAACCGCACACCCCGTCGTTCGGGGCAACGAACAGGGTAGTGTGGAGTGATACCATCCCTAGACTTTTATCCACAAAATATGGGAGACACAATGTTATGTTATGTGATTATAATATAAATCAAGATATAAAATTTGTTAATTTGTAGAATTGGATTATTCCAAATATGGATTTAAAAATAAGCGAAGACACAGAATGTCTTCGAATGTCGAGATAAGGGACTCGACAGACGGAGTAATCCTGAAGGTACTATAAAATCCCACACATGAATTCCTTTTTAAACTGAAATATTAATGACTTATTGTCTAATAACAATTACACTTTATGTATTTGAATTTACGTATTTTTTTTCACTTTGAAGTTTTGCTTATCCCAGCATGAATGGGCCGACTCGATTGGGGAAGTACCACCCTCTCACAGAAGACCAACGTAAAACAACAGTACGTACTCCTACTGTTGTGTTTCGTATGATGAGTCAGAGCGCCAGAGGCCCAAACCCCTTCGTCCTCTCCTATATCCTTCCTATTACTATGCTTCCTATCCTCTACTTATTATCCTTCCTATCCTCTCCCTATTATCCTTTCTATCCTCTACTTATTATCCTTCTTATCCTCTCCTTACTATGCTTCCTATCCTCTACTTATTATCCTTCCTATCCTCTCCTTACTATGCTTCCTATCCTCTCCTTATTATCCTTCCTATCCTCTCCTTACTATGCTTCCTATCCTCTCCTTATTATCCTTTCTATCCTCTACTTATTATCCTTCCTATCCTCTCCTTACTATGCTTCCTATCCTCTCCTTATTATCCTTCCTATCCTCTCCTTACTATGCTTCCTATCCTCTCCTTATTATCCTTCCTATCCTCTCCTTATTATCCTTCCTATCCTCTCCTTATTATCCTTTCTATCCTCTCCCTATTATCCTTCCTATCCTCTCCTTATTATCCTTCCTATCCTCTCCTTATTATCCTTCCTATCCTCTCCCTATTATCCTTCCTATCCTCTCCTTATTATCCTTCCTATCCTCTACTTATTATCCTTCCTATCCTCTCCTTATTATCCTTCCTATCCTCTCCCTATTATCCTTCCTATCCTCTCCTTACTATGCTTCCTATCCTCTACTTATTTTCCATCCTATCCTCTCCCTATTATCCTTCCTATCCTCTCCTTATTATCCTTCCTATCCTCTCCTTACTATCCTTTCTATCCTCTACTTATTATCCTTCCTATCCTCTCCTTACTATGCTTCCTATCCTCTACTTATTATCCTTCCTATCCTCTCCTTACTATGCTTCCTATCCTCTCCTTATTATCCTTCCTATCCTCTCCTTATTATCCTTCCTATCCTCTCCTTATTATCCTTCCTATGCTCTCCTTATTATCCTTCCTATCCTCTACTTATTATCCTTCCTATCCTCTACTTATTATCCATCCTATCCTTTCCCTATTATCCTTCCTATCCTCTCCTTATTATCCTTCCTATCCTCTCCTTATTATCCATCCTATCCTCTCCTTAGCATCCTCTCCACCTCCTTTGCCACCTTTCCTTGGAGATGGTGACGCACAAGTAATACCTCTGGTATTGCTAGCATCTATAGGCTACGGTAACCGCTTACCATCAGGTGGACTGTATACTTATTAACCATACGTGTAGTATTGAAAAATACATGTATTTATACACGAGGTTTTAGTGTAATACTTCGAAACTACTACTTCTTACTTTTATACTTCTTACTTTTATTGAGTAACAAATATTCAGCTTACGCTCGGTGGTGCAGTGGTAGTGTGTGCGACTGATGATCTGATGACGCCTCGGGTTCTAACCGGGTTGCGCAATGTTTATTGAACTTTTTTGTAAAAGGAGAAATTCTCAGTAGCTTCCCGGAGTTTGGAAATGTGCCCCGTAGACAGCAATAGGCTCGCCTCCTATTACGTGGGACTTTAACATAGCTGGCGAATCGTGTGTGTGTAATACAGCTCTGCCTACCCCTTCGGGGATACAGGCGTGATGCTATGTTGTTATGTTATATTCAGCTTACGCTCAAGATGCTTCATAAACAAATAAAATGGTGATACTTGCTCAGTCGGGTCCAACAAACCCAAATTGTTGTATGTAACTTGATACATTATACAGTATCTCCGAGGATATATTTTATTCTGTTTGATACCGTTTAACATAATTTGCAGTTTAATAAATACAGTAAAATTTATTATATTTATTCATTCTGGGAAAACTTATTTTAAAATTCTTAAATGACGTAATGGTTTTAAAGTATAATTCTGATATTTCTAACGATAAATAAAAAAAAACTGGTAATTTTAACAATATTTATTGTTCACAAAATATAAAACAAAATAAATAATAAAATGACAACCAAAAACAAAATATAAACGTCCCACTCATGAAATAAGTAGCTATTTTGAAATACATTTGTCGCCTCATCCCTAGCGCCGTGTTTTTAAGACCATCTTTCACTATATATTTCCTTAATCCAACATACCAGATTAATATCAGCTCTGCCCATTTCACGGTCACAATGTCGTGATGATATATAACCTTATCAGCTTCGGAAAGACTCTTGTATAGTTCTAAAGTGTTTTTATCATCAAAAATCCAGCTGTTGTTTGTGTAGAATGAGAGAACGGACGACATTTTGTTGATTTGACCATACATTTTGGTTAACCTGAAAAATTAAAAATAATTTTGTTCGTGTCTGGACTAAGAATACAAGTGCCAGTGGACTAAGAATACAACCACCCCATTCTTTCCCACGGGTGTAGTATTAGGCGACTAAGGGAAGTAAGCAATTATCATCCTTTGCATGACTGGCGGTAGGGCTGGGTACCAAGTGAGAGTACTCACTTGGTAACGGACCCGAGCGGGTTGGTACCACCATCTCCCGTGTGACCGGCCATGAAGCACATCGGTGTGTTTTGGTTGTAGCAGGATATAGCCGTTAATTCGTTCATTTTATACACCAACCGAATAGTTGTATATTCAATGTGGATTACCATATATTATGTGTTTAATAAATGTGTCATGTGTTTCCTTTGAGCTACCGCCCTTCTGGCTAATATTTATTTAGTGTGTTATCTGGTTAAGGCCTAGTTATATTCGTTAAGTAAGCCTAGCTATTAGACTTGTGTAGTTCACGAACTAAGAACTATTAGGAACTAGTTCCTGAGACTGAACTAGAACGAACTATTCCGTGAGCTAGTTCGTTTTCGGTCTTAGTTCATCGAGAGCGGTATGGATTATAGTTCGTATCTCGACTCAAGAAACATTTGTGTCTTGCTCTCTTTCTTTTCTGACTGACCTACCTATCTCTTTTATAAATATAATTATTTTAAAAAAGAGATAGGTATAATAATTAGGACATGTTTTTATTTGTTGTGTAAATATGTGAAAATATAAATAATTATAGGTTTGTTTAATTTGATTTTTAAATACGCTATTCTAAGGTTTAAATTAATTAGGTAAAATTCTTGAAATATTAGGTATAATTACAGTCCTAAGTCTGCAAAGTATTACGAGAAAACAAATATTTGTTTCAAATAAAATAGGTAATAGTAAAGTAGATAGTACTATGTAATTATAGTTTCTATTATACAATAAATTAATGCGACCTATTATACCTAAAATAGTTACACAGTTCATTTACGTCATCAAAGAGATAAAGATCAGTGTAGGTAGGTAACTAAAGACCTCATAGAACTAGATGACCTAATAGAACTAGAGAACTAGATGACCTAATGAAGGAACAGTAACTAGAGAACTAATTGAACTAGATGTCCAAACTAGTTCATTTGGAAAAAAGAACTAGTTCGGAGCGCTCCCTTTAGTGACCGAGCAAGAACAAGTCTACTAGCTATACTCGCCAATTAATGTAATGTTATAACATGATCAGTGTTTATTCTATTTATATATTTTCAATTGTCTTAAGTTATTTAATTTACAACAGTATCACCCTGTCCTATATAATACCAGTTTAGGTAGGATAGGCATTTTTTTCTTTCCACGTTATTTTTAAGCCAGTAAAGCTTATCCGTTACACTGGCCCAGGTTAATTTTAGGGGCAAGTAGGTTACAACAGTACTCTCGGTATGGTTGAGTCCATGAGCGACGGTTACCATTTACCATCAGGTGGGCCGAGGCTTGTATGCCACCAGAAACAATATTAAAAAAATAAAAAGAAGCCAGATTTTATTCAGAATTCTAGCAATCTGAAGGTCTTTATTTGTTAGCCGAAACCCGCAGCTCAACACACTCTTCGAAGCGCAGATAAAGTCATGAGTTCACAAATATACAAAGGTCACATTTGGCTAGTCATCTAAATCAGGTCGTTCAAAAGTTATTTAACCTTAGGGATTCAGGATCTGATTTTTTTATAAAGGTCAACAAAGTATTCTAGAATATTAGCCTGGCAATACACATTCTCGCAACTGAAAAACAACAGAACATAAACAGCTGCAAACAAAAACTTGAAGTCTTTTGACTGCATTCATATCTATTCTTAGCTTTTATGGAATCACTGTTGGACATAAGCCTTTTAAAATACCATAATGATCAGACATGCCTCCAATTGGTGAAAGGTCTTCTCATGTTGCGTCATCTGATACCTACGTGGTCTCCACATGAGAAATATGTCTTCTGCAACAGGTATCGGTTCGTTGAACGATACCTCATTGCCTTCAGTTTTTTAACATTACGACTATATCGTATGAATCACAAACTAGGGACGTCAGGCAGATGTGAAAATATCATAATGATTTTGTAGAAATAATAAGGAGAAATATAGTATACAAATTAGTTGTGAATGTGGAAAAAGAGAACTATGTGCGAGCGGGAATCGAACCTGCGTCCCTTCCAATCCAGGGAAGTGCTCTAAGCCGCTGAGCTATCGCACTGACCTTCGGCCATACCCAGCGAATTAGACAGCTGAATCACTAAACAGTTACTTCGCCTAACTAAGCAGCAACTGCGGATAGTCACGGCAGATATCACTGGTCACGGATCCTTTAACAAACATTTATTTGTCTTAGGAATCACTGACAGCCCACTTTGCAGAGCGTGCCTGCAAGAGGAGGAGACGGTGGTCCATGTGTCGCCCCTTACACTACACACGCCACTTACAGGACCAAATACTTCGGTAGCTCAAGTTCTCTCCGGGAGATCATCAATAACATCAAGGGGCTGTTGGCGTTCTTCCGGAGCTGGGGTGGATCGAGTGAAGGTTTTTACACCCACCCACACGCAAAACACGCGCTTAGACGTGGAGTTGCGGAGAACAGCCCGCCAAACCAATACCAATACCAATGGCCATACCCAATCTCCACATAACATTTGTCTTTACGACCCACGGCACCTATCGGATGCATTTACATCCATTAATCCAATATAGTAAGTTTAATTTTGCAATTAAAATTCAATCAATTAGAATTATAATGATTATAACTTTTTCTATTTTTACTTGTATAAAATTATGACAATGTACAAAATAACGGAAATGGACATAATGTCTACTTATAAGTACGAGTGAATAATATTATTATAATAAATGAGAATATTGTTTGAGTCTTATATAATTCTTGGTTGGCGCCCTCTCACTATCCATAGACGTATTAAAACTGTTATTGATTTATTGGTGGACGTTATGCTTCCTTGTTACATGCTTTTGTCAACAAAGACGCTAAAAACAACGAAATAAATTGGCTTACACCCGGATTTACCCTCCAAAACTCTAGGATTAAAACTTCATGTAGTAAAGGCAGTACATATATAAGCATTTACCTAGGTGGTTTGCCTACTGCTATGAGGACAGTATCAATGATGAAAGCTGGAAGGTCGTGTAGCAACCATCGGCAAGCCAAGTAGACCCTTTTATTGCTAGTTTGAACTACGAAACAGTACCACATTGCCTTCTCTGATATGACGGTCTTCCTAACTATGTTGTTCAGGATGTAGGTAAGATTTCCTGTAAAAAACAAAACGTCAAAGACTCAAGCCCACTCACATCTTCTTTATCGTCTCCATCGAAAGACCATCAGAGTCAGAACTAAGTAAGAGGATCAAATTGTTTTTGATTCACTTCACTTCTATAGGAAGATTTTTTTGATCCATATTTTTTTTAGCACTCGACATGCTCCGCCTCTTTTTTTAAAGTACAAATTATTTTAAATCTGTTTTTTTAGAAATTGACATGCTCCGCTACTTTTTAAAGTATAAACTATTTGTGAATAAGGAAAAAGATATTTTTAGTAGGAGCGGGAATCGAACCCGCACCTTTTCCAATCCGGGGAAGTGCTCGAAGCCACTAAGCTATCCTACTGATCTTTTGATCATCCCAATTTCCTTATCACATTTGTCTTACGACCAACACCATCTATGGGCCCGATACTCTACAAATTATTTGTGAATAAGGAAAAAGAAAATTTTTGTACGAGCGGAAAAAAATGGTATTCTATAGGAAGGTTTGGATAGGGAGTAAATTCATGTAAGTCATTATCGACATGGTCACGTGACGTGTCAAATGATCGACAGTTCAAAATAGCTTAAATATTGTTGAAGTGAAGGATAATGATAGAGAGAATAAAGTGAATTGAAAATTATATTAGGTATAGATAACAAAAATGTATATTCGTTATTATTTTAATTATGTTGTTTTTATATTAAATATTAAGCTTGCGCAGCCCATGTCTTGATGATAAATAAACTACATAAAAATAAATATAATTGTTACTCAGAGTGCCGATAGATGTCATAACCCGATAAATGTAAACAATTTTGAATTACAAATTTTAATTTACGATCAAATAATTCATTTGGATATCCAAAAATAATAACTGTTTGTTTATAGTTTTAAGTTTTCACTTCTGTTGGCAGTCCTCAATATTGCTTCTTTTTTAAATTTAAATCAATTACATCAATTTTTAGGTCAATAGAGAAGATAGCCATTTTTATCACCAACATCTGATTATGAGTGGTAGTAGGAAGTTGCGCTTGGCACCACTGAAGTACTACTACTACTACTGACTTAACCAAAAAAGGTTGCGCTTTGCATCAGTTTTCTGTGGTGAACCCAATTGTATGAGCAGCGATTATTACTTACCATCAGGTAAGCTGAGACCCATTTCTCGCCGTTAGCAATAAAAAGTAAAAAATAATGTTGACATAATAATTTCATAGTTGTTTACCCCAAGTTAGATGATTTCTACAGCTACTCCCAATCTGGTAGACCCTCAGAGGGCGTTTTCTAGCAGTCAAGGCTGATACTATAGCAGCATTGCAGACGTAGTCCACTGGCACGAAATCTAATCTGATCTTTTGGCGAGAGTGGAGAGCGTGGATAACACCCATTAAGGAACCTAGAGTGCACTGAAATGGAAACTTCTTGAGTCACCTTCACATGCAAAGCCTTTACGCAAATCATCATCGCTTATTGCCATTGGTATTCCGGTTTGAAATATATATTTTCCATGGAGCGAATATCATTTATACGCAACCATACGTAGAGTCAATGATTCTGGGGTTGAACTAACTGTAGATATACCATAAAATTAAAAGTTTTACTTCAACCGCGCGGAAATATTACATGCACTCATTTTTTTTTCAATCATCATTAGCGAATAGTCTATATGTCGCAGAAAGACTAACATACAGTTAAAAGAAACAAAATAAACCTAGCATCAAAAGACCTATTTGTGGGTTTCAAAAACTTAAATATAAATCGAATCTACAATATACTTGGTAGCGTAGGTCTGCATCTTATATAGGCGTATATGGGTCCAGTTGGAGTAGATAAAAAAAGGCGACTGTAGAAATGATATGTTTATACGGTGACAGTCAAAGTAACAGTGAATAGAATGAGTGAACATATGATTAATCTAATTCTTATAGCTAAACGCCGTACAATTTAAAAAATATTAAGAGTTAACGCTCTTGCGCGTTACTTTTTTATCAGGCGTTAACATTCCCCCGGGCGGTGAAACTTTGGTTTCACCCAGAGTCGGATGAGATATGCAGCGGGCAAATTTTGCTAAAGCAGCGTCGAATGATCCCTATGGAAGTTAAAATGTCAGCCACTCGTGACACGCCGTCAGCTCCAGGATGCAACGCTATATTCTTCCCAATTTCCATTTGAGTGGCGGCAAGTGATCTTCCTTCACCACAACCAATGTATTAATCTGTAGGTTGTTTTGGTTAGATCGCCACTTGACTCTAAGCTGCAGCTCCGCAAGATACCTTGCCCAAAAATGTTGGCGAAGTTGCTCGATTCGTTGGAATCGCGACAAGTGGTCACTGCACCGCTTTTCATAATCATATCTAGCTGTGGTGAAGAGGACAAAGGTTTTCCAATGATCAAATGTCCCGGTGTCAATGGAGTGCAATCCGCAGGATCGGAAGACAGCGGAGTTAACGGTCGGGAGTTCAAAACAGCTTCAATTTGTATAAACGTGGTGTTAAATTCTTCATAAGTCAACTTACAGTTGCCCAACACTCTGTTTAAATGGTACTTAGTGGATTTTACACCCGCTTCCCAGAGGCCTCCCATGTGAGGACTATAAGCCGGAATAAAATGAAAAGCAATACCGTCATTCGCAGTGCTTTCGCCTAAAGAATTGCAATTTTCCTTTAAAAATTTACCTATGTCATTACAAGCACCGACAAACGTGGTACCGTTGTCGGAATATAAGTTGAGGGGCCTACCTCTCCGAGAGATAAATCTATTTAATGCCATTACAAACGTATTGCTCGTCAAGTCACCAACAAGTTCTAAGTGAATTGCCTTGGTACTAAAACAGACAAAAATCGCAATGTACACCTTTACCAGCCTACATCCTCGGCCCTGACGACTAGCACATGCCATAGGCCTCGCGTAATCCACGCCTATGTTTTCAAAAGGAAAACCACCAGAAATAATTCTCTGGCGCGGCAAATTACCCATCATTGGAGTAGTGGTTTTACCAGCCATTCGACAACATCGTATACACTTACGATAGCATGCTCGCGCTAAATTGCGACCGCCTATTGGCCAATAGGTTTCCCGAATAGAAGCAAGTAGCAGCTGAGGACCAGCGTGCATTAGTCTCCGATGCTCAAAACTAAACATTAATTTTGTAAAAATGTGAGAGGACTGTAGTAAAATTGGGTGTTTTTTATCATGACCGTAGTCCGAGTTATCAATGCGGCCACCAACGCGCATAATTCTATGCTCGTCTAAATAGACATTGAATTTAAGCAATTGATTTTTATTAGATAAGGTTTTATTACTCAATAAAATGTTATATTCGGGAAATGATTCATGTTGAGATTGTCTAATAATTACATTTAATGCGCCTCTTAATTCTCCTTCTGCTAAAAATGACGAATTAGTAGAACGCTTTCTACAACAATTAACCCATCTGAGCACATAGGCAACGGAACGAAAAGGTCTGGTATAATTAGAAAAGCGACTCATGTTACTTAAATTTTGTTTTTCAGTATTAACAATTACCGCGGATAAGGAAACGTTAGGTTTTGTCTCTGGTAAATTGTGAACATAGTTCGGCTGAAGAGGAGTTTTTATAGGCTCTTGACCTAGAAATTCGGGACCGGTCCACCATAATTTGGAGATTTGCAGGGAGCTTATATCAAGACCACGCGATAGTAGATCTGCAGGATTAAGTTCGGTCGGGACGTGTCGCCAAATACAGGTGCCTGCTTTATCTAAAACTTCAGCCACGCGATTGCGTACAAACGGCTGAAGTTTAGAAGGGGGCATCCGCAACCACCCCAACACAATGGTGGAGTCGGTCCATATACACACCTCGCCAATAGGCACTCGTACAGATTTAATAATTTTTTCATAAAGACGAACACCTTCCAGAAATCCGAACAACTCTAGTCTTGGGATTGTTAAAGGCTTTATCGGTGAAACGCGACTTTTGGCTAGCAACAATCGCACCAGTACTTCTCCGCTGTCATTGACGCTACGGATATACGCACACGCTCCATACGCCAATTCAGACGCATTTGTAAAGATGTGTAATTGAATCATTTTATATTGATCACATTCTATAATTCTAGGTATTCGAATATTATTTATTAGAGGTAGTGTTCTTAAAATATCGTTCCACTGCTTATGAACCGCTGCACTCAAAGGTTCATCCCTTGTTAATTTTTGTAGCCACAAACTTTGCAGTAATATTTTCATGCAAACTATTACTGGAGCTAAAAGACCCAAAGGGTCAAAGATTTGTGCTATTATTGATAACAAATCACGCTTGGTATTTCCTTTAGGTAGCAACATACTAATAGGAAAACAAAGTTCATCAGATAGGGCATACCAACCAAGACCTAATAATTTTCTAGACTCGTGAGTTCCGATATTAAGGTCTAGAGGAGTGTCAATACAATCGGACACCAATTGCAGCTCGTTAGACTGCCATTTTCTTAAAACCATGCCAGCGGCAGCGAGTGGAGCTGTTAGCTTCCTACGCATACTCATGACTTTGACCAAGTCATCCCCTCCAGTCAATAGGTCGTCGACATAAAAGTCATGTTCAATTATTTCTGCGATTTCATTATCATTGCAGTCCAAAGCTATTTGTTTTAGACGTCTGGTTGCAAGAAATGGAGCGCTGGCCGTGCCATATGTAATGGTATTTAACTGAAAAGTTTTAATTGGTTGATTTGTGTTATTACGCCAGAAAATTTGCTACAAGTGTCTGTCAGCGGGATGCACCACTACCTGCCTATACATTTTCTCGACGTCAGCCGATAAAATGTATTTGTGCTGTCGAAAGCGAAGCAATATGGATAATAGATCGTCCTGAACAGTAGGCCCCACCATCTGAATATCATTAAATGAAACTCCGGATGTAGTAGGACAACTTGCATTATAGACCACTCTTAACTTTGTAGTTGTACTATGATGCGGTAAACTACATGATGTGGTATGAAATAATTATGTTTATTTGAATCAAGTTCTCTCTCAGACATATGACCCAAAGATTCATACTCTGCCATAAAATCATAGTACATTTTTTTTAGTTCGTGTTTACCTTTTATTCTACCCTCCAGCGAGAGAAGGCATTGAGAAGCTCTATCAAAAGAGTCCCCTAAAAGTCCTGGATCCTGCTTTAAGGGAATACGAACACAAAAACGTCCGTCCTCAAGACGGAATGTATTTTTAATAAAATGTTCCTTGCAACATTTTTCTTCACACTAGTATTGAGAAGACGACGTATTAATTTTTTTCTATTTGCCAAAATTGAGTTAAGTCAACGTTGCTATTACATTCGGAATGATCATTACCATTTGACATTTTAACCAAATGACACCTTACATCAGTTGACATTAAGGAAATATGACTACTAGAAATCGGGCCCGATATAATCCACCCTAATTTTGTTTCACAGAGCATAGGTTTCTTATTTCCTAACGATATTCTGTGTGACCCTAACAAGTCCCAAAAGAGATCAGCGCCTAGTAACATGTCGACAGGTGCAGGCTTATAAAATGTAGGGTCAGCTAAACAAATATCAGAAGGCAATTTGAGATTGCTAATGTCAATCTCGCGGCTAGGTACATTATTAGTTATAGACGGCAAAACAAAACAATAAAAATCTAAACTAAATCTATAGTTTAACGATTTCATATTAATGCGACAAGTTTTACCAACGTGTGCAGTGACGTTATTAATACCTAATATTGACCTATTTATCTGATACGGTGTTAAATTTAACTGCGAACATAAGCTTTCCGTAATCGTGCATGACGTACTGCCACTATCTAAAACCGCCCGCACGATATGCTCGCGATTATTACTGTCACACAGTTTAACTAGTGCAGTAGACAAGAGTACATCGGGCTGCTCTGAAGAAATAATATTGGCTGACAATGTTTGACCACTATGACTAGCGTTAGAAGGTACTGAGTTTGACGAAGCAGAAGTTACATTTACAGGAAAGTAACTAATGTCATTCTTTGCGTTTTTAATTGATGAAGGCTTCAATTCCACTACATGTATGAGACTATTCTGCCGGCGTTTACAAATACTACAACCAGGTTTTTTGCAACGATTCGCGTAATGACCAGATTTGAAGCAATTAAAACACATATTAAGTCCTCCGCAGTTATTTTCCTTACAAAATACTCTTTTCTTCTTCTACTGATGCTACTGCGGAGTACCTGTTTCTAGAACTTTCTTTCAAAGGGGTTAAAGCCGTTCTGGGAGTTGTATACTGCCCTCCCAATACTGACTACTTCTCCAGTATCGAATCGATACTGGAATCTATAGGGTCGGAATATTCGCATCATGTCGTTATGGGCGATTTCAACACTAATCTTCTTTCTCCTTCATCTCCTCGATCCGTGAAGCTTCTTGATATTATTAACTCCTCCAATTTTCATGTCCTACCTCTATTTGCCACTCATCACAACAGTGACGGAAATGACACGTGGCTGGACCTAATTCTGACCTCTGTTCCTTCCTTAGTTTCTTCTCACGGCCAACTTCTTGCTCCAGGTTTTTCTCATCACGACCTAACTTCCCTTACCTACTTACTTAAGCCCCCAAAAGCTGACCCCCAATACCGATACGTGCGAAGTTTTGGACGGATGGATATAGAAGCCTTACGCAAAGATGCTTCTGCAATTTGTTGGGATCATTTGGATTCTGTCCTCTCGATAGACGATAAAGGGAAATACTTTAACGACTCTGTCCTTAAGCTTTTTGACTTGCATGCGCCTATTAAAAGAGTGAGACTGAAACGTTCCCCTGCACCATGGATGTCTAGTGACATACGTAAAGCCATGAAGAAGAGAGATCAAACATTTCGTAGATATAAAAATGTACGCTGTGAACAAAATTGGCTTAGTTTTAAAGCCGCGAGAAACCGGTGCAATCAGATGATACGTAACGCTAAACGCCGCCATATCCTCGAAAACGTTACCTGTTCTTCGGCTTCCACGATTTGGAAATTTCTTGGCAATTTGGGTATAGGTAGACAACGTCAGCAGGGCTCTTGTGCGGCGGTTGGTTTGGATGATCTTAACAATCATTTCTCCACTATAACTTCTATGAATCACCAAACCAAGTGTAGTACCATGAATTATCTGGCTTGTCTGCCTCAACCCAATTTCAAATCCTTCCATTTTTCTCCAGTGCCAATGGCTGAGATTAAAACGACCATCCTTTCTATTAAATCAAATGCAACTGGGTGCGATAATATTAGTCGCCGTATGATCGTTACCATATTAGAGCACCTTCTCCCAACTATCTGCCACATCATCAATCATTCCCTAATTTCCGGACACTTCCCATCCCAATGGCGTAAAGCCTACGTAATTCCCTTACCTAAGATACCCAATCCCTCTCTGCCCAATCGCTTCCGTCCTATATCCATACTCCCCTACCACTCAAAGGTGCTGGAGGCCTGCGTACATAAACAACTTTCCAATTTTGTGTTTGGTAATGGTCTGTTGAGTACCTTCCAATCGGGCTTTCGACCAGGCCACAGCACTTTATCCGCTCTCCTTAAAGTGACTGGCGATATCAGGGCTGGCATGGAGAGTGCCAAAGTTACAGTTCTCGTTTTAATCGACTTCTCTAGTGCTTTTGATTCCGTCAGTCACGATATCCTGCTTTCTATCCTTTCCCACTTTAAGATCTCACCCATTGCCCTGGATTGGTTCACTTCGTATCTTCAGGAGCGTCAGCAGTCGGTTCGCCTCAATGAGACCATGTCTCGTTGGCGTGTTCTCGATGCTGGCGTACCTCAAGGCGGTATTCTTTCTCCTTTGCTATTTTCTCTGTTTATAAATGCTCTTTCTGAAAACCTTCAGTGTGCGTATCATCTATATGCTGATGACCTACAATTGTACTGTCAGGCAAGTATTGACAATGCCTCCTCAGCTGTCCTTAGGCTAAATAGCGACCTGGAATACATCTCTGATTGGTCTGCCAGATTTGGATTAGTAGTAAACCCCAGCAAGAGTCAGGCAATCGTTATAAGTAGCCAGCGTATGCTAAGTAGACTCGATCTGCAATGTCTTCCACCTATCATTCTTAACGGTGTGACGATACCACTAAGTACCTGTGTCAAAAATCTGGGTCTATATATTGACTCCTCTCTTAGCTGGAGAACTCAGGTTGCGAATGTAAGTCAAAAAGTTACAGGTACGCTACGAACATTTTATCGACTGAAAAATTTTTTACCTATTAAAACCAAAACTTTACTTGTGCAATCCTTGATTTTTCCTTTATTCGACTATGGCGACATGACTTATTTTGACCTGAATGCAGACTTGCTCAACAAACTCGACCGTCTTCTTAATAACTGCATTTGATTCATTTTTAATCTTCGTAAGTATGACCATGTCTCTGCTTATCGTCTCCGTCTCAAATTCTTACCCATACGTCAACGCAGGAACATGCGAGCTCTCACTTCACTTTATTCTATTCTTATGTCTCCTTTTTCTCCTTCCTACTTAAAACCCTATTTTCAATATCTATCTTCTAATCATGATAGGGATTTACGCTCTAGTGACAATAGAATACTTCTTTGTCCATCTCATTCTTCTGGTTTTGTTAATTCTTCTTTTCCTGTACAGTCTGTTCTCCTATGGAATACACTCCCACTCAATATCAGGATGTGTAAGAGTCGCTACGAGTTTAAAACTAAAGTCCGACAACACTTCCTGGCGGAGTTAGAGGAATCACTACATCACTTGTGAATATTGTATGTATATGTGTATTTTTGTATGTATGTATTTTATTATACTCGTATATATTTTGCTTATTTATATCTTATGTTTACTATCTAGTATATGTAAATTTTTATTATGTATATCTCTATGTATATGTATCGTTTTTATAAGATGTCATATAGTCGCATAATTGTTTAACTCTTGTGAAAATTATTTTTTTCGCCTCTTGTTTTCTGATATAAATGTACCTACCTCCTATTATCTCTGCATCACCCATGGTTGACTGGTAGAGAATGCCTCAGGCATTAAGTCCGCCATTGTAAAACTGAAAATGTACTTTTGTTTTCTGTTTACATAAAGTTAAATAAATAAATTAAGACTCGGTATCAACTTAAGTCGTGCCTCATTGCTAAGCGAAAGAAACTGTGAGCAATTAGATAACGAGTGGTCACCCTTACACTTAGGGCACATCTTGCTTGATACTTCAGCACCTACCGATACATTAATTTTGTCGTTTTGTTGTATAGAAACCATGGATCTAATCTTGGGAATGGGTTTCAACAGATTACTATGTGATAGTTCTAAAGCTTCCAGCAGGTCAGCCCTAGCACGCAAAAATTTAATAAATTCACTAAAATTGTTTGTTTTAATCCTCGTCTAAATTACCTTTGTATTCTTCCCAAGCCCGGTATGTTTTAGAATCTAATTTTTTGGTAATAGTTAATATTAATAATGTATCCCCATGTTGGACAGGTTCACCTAAAGCCTCTAGTGCTCTTAGGTTTTTCTGGATATGATCAATTAGGCGTTTTAAATTAACAAAGGACTCCTTAGCTAGACTATCAATGTTAAATAAGCTAGACACGTGATTCTGAATCAATAACCTTTTATTGTCATAGCGCTCGCACAGCATCTTCCATACTACGGCATAGTTACTGGCCGAAAACTCCGCTGACTCGATCACTACCGCGGCAGAAGATTCCAAACAAGACCGCAGATAATGATATTTATTTATATCGTCTATGTCATCATTAGAGTGAATTAAACTGGCAAAGGTGTCACGAAACTCGATCCAATTTTCATACGAACGATTGAACTTTGGTAATTGAATTGTTGGCAACTTAACGAGTTGCCGATGGCTTGCAACGCCACTGGTCTGCGGTGTACTAAATGTATCCAGCATTTCTTGTGCATTAGCTAACGCTTGATAATATTGGGAATCAAATTCCGCACGATATCCATATTGGGCGTGAACATCATCCACTAAACATTCAATTTTTAACTGTACCTCGTCAAATCGGTCGTACAGCATCTCGAACTTACCTAACCGTAATTGCAATTCTTTGGCATTGGCAGAAGACAGTGGCTTTTTTAGTTCCTTACAATAATTGATGAAGTTGGTTAATTGACCTTTATAGCTGCGCCTTTTCTTGTTTAACTCTTTCAATTGTTCAGTGGTAGACATCGTGGAAGCGAGTGTAACCCCCCTGGAATTAATATATAGATCTTATTTAAATAACAATTCAGTAGCTATATATTTCAATGTCTGAAATAAAAAAAGTTGAGTACGTATATTATATGAAGTTGAATATATCTAACTCAAGTAATCACTTTATTAATGGACTACCTACACACTAATTAATGCTATAATATGCGTACTTAGGCAAATAAGTATATATTACAATTAGTATTATAGCAATACCTACCGATAATAAAGTTTTGTTAACAGTGAACAAATACGGGAAAATAATATACGTATGTAATGTGATAATGCACATACTACAATAATTTGTACTTTAACTATTAGGCACATAAATAATTGAATAACTAATCAATTACTTTCACTAATCCATACAATCTAAATAAATAGGCCTTTTGTGCTAATTAATATCTATCTATTACTTAATGGTATAGTCTAACTATCAACACTTTAAACTTTTACCATATATTTCTCCTTGTGTACAATACAATATTTAGACTCCGTGATAGACACAAAATCAGGCTTACACATCAATCGAGCAAATGAGTGTAGCTATCTGCTAACAATACATTTAAATAAGTATGTATAATTTTTAACTCGACCGGCGCGTAAACAAGTCGCTCACAATGCAAAGATGGCGTACTTAATTGAACAATATACTTAGTAATTTATGTACTAACCTTATTAAATATGTATCGTACTTAACATTACCTTTAAGAGTGTTGGGTTACTGTTATTAATATTTACCAGATCAGACTTTACACCACGAATTCAATCCAATGTCCCACGTGCACTCCAGCCGGTCTTCACATATACAGCAAAAATTCCTGTATTAAGTTCCCGGGTCTAAACCGGGTTACCGCTAATCCGCAATATTTTGAACAATCCAGGTTCGATAGGACCATATATAGGCGTATATGGGTCCAGTTGGAGTAGATAAAAAAGGCGACTTTGGAAATGATATGTTTATACGGTGACAGTTAAAGTAACAGAATGAGTGAACATATGATTAAACTAATTCTTATAGCTAAACGCCGTACAATTTAAAAAATATTAAGAGTTAACGCTGTTGCGTGTTACTTTTCTATCAGGCGTTAACACATCTAAACCATCTTAAATCTACATTACAAGCTACCATTAGGTTTAATTAGCAAAACTCTTGGAATTACCGCGAATAGATTCCATGATACGTTATTGTAATGGATTTCCAAATAATTAGAAATTCAATCACCACTCGATCTTCACAGTCCAAGGAACCTAGAATATACTTACGCCACTGGAACCATAAACACTGTTGATATCAACCCAACCTGGGCATGGACCCTGGTGGCTGCATATTACTGCAAAGTATAAAAAAATTATGACCCAATCAATCATTACCTTTTTTCATCCTATGCTAATAAACCTCCTCAAGTCCTCAAGAGCCCTGCTCGTACTAAAACCTTCGTTTTTCACTTTCACAAATAATTTGTTTTTTAAGTGGCTGAGCATGTCATGTGCTAAAATACAGATCAAAAGATTTGAAAAAATCACGCCATCAATATTATGTATTATAATTGCAAAATTACTATATTGGAATAATGTAGGTAAGTGGGTATCGTACAAGGCGACCAAGGGAACTGCATCTGATAGGTGACCTGGGGGGTTAGGCAGAATCTCACATCTCACATGTCGATCGTATCGTCTCGCTTGTACGATCACCGTGATTGGCCAACGGATTATTGTGACATCACGCGTCGGTTTCTCAAACAATCTCCACAGTGATCTCGATACGGTCGACACGTGAAATATGACATTCTGCCTAACCCCCCTGGGTCGTAAAGACATCTGAAATAAATGTGAACTGGAGATTGGGTACCACCGTCAGGTGACTGTGATAGCTTAGAAGTCCAGAGCGCTTCCCCGAATTGGATTAAATCTTGCTCGCAGTTAAAGTCTCTTTTTCCACTTTAACAAATAATTTGTTCTTTAAAGTAGCTGAGCATGTCAAATGCTAAAATATTGAGGCAGAGTGTTACACTGCCTCAATTTGAACTATTGTAAGGGTGGCAAAATTTTTTACTGCATCATCCTTAATTTCAAACCCAAAACCAACCAACGTTAAGGCTTAGCTTGTCTATGAACCAAAGTTGTCCAAACAAATACACATTTGATCTATGTGAATTTAGAATTTCAAACCGTCTCTAAACGCAAGACTCCCGGGAGTCTTATGCGTGCGACGGCGTTTTTAGTGCAATAAGACCGAGACTCCCGGGAGTCTTATACACGTGTAGTCCTCTACAGAGGAGACCTCTATAACCAGTAAGCAGAAGTAGCAAAAATTTTCTCACCTATAGCAGGTCTGATTACACACACTGGCAAGTCTGCAGCATTTTTACGAATCAGATCCTCAGCCAGAGCTTTAGTGAAAGAATATGTATTAGGCCAGTCGTGAATTAACCTGAAATTATACTAATAGCATCATACAAGATCCTCTTTAATCTCTAGAGGATTTTTTGATCGTGTAGTGATGGACTAAGAATACAAGTGTCACCGCCCTATCCTTTCCCGTCGGTGTCGTACAAAGAGACTAAGGGAAGTTAGCAGTTGTCATCCATTGCATTACTGGTGATAGGGCGGGGTACCAAGCGAGAGTGCTCACTTGCTATTGGGCCCGAACGGGTTGATATCACCATCTCTTGTGTGACCGGTCATGAAGCACGTCAGTGTGTTTTTGCTGTAGCAGAAGATGGCTGTTTATTCTTTCATTTCATATCTGAGAAATGAAATGATGCGCAGTGGCTTGACAATACTCCCGGTATAGTTGAGTCCATGAGCGACGGTTACCACTTAACATCAGGTGGGCCGTGACTCGTCTGCCATCATTAGCAATATAAAAAAGCTCTTGAAGTCTGATAATGCATAACAATACCAACCAAATTATACTGATGTTTTAAATATTGATTATCATGTGGTAAGCAACTATGCTCGGAAGTAATAAAATACTATAGGAGCAATTTGAGATGAGTATGTAGTGTTTTATGTTGTACATGTGATTGTGAGCATAACCAAAATAAGGATCTTTGAAAGAGGAGAAGCCAGAACAGATGTTAAAGTAACAATAGGCAATGGTGTGCTAAAATAAGTGGATGAATTTGTATATCTTAGATCTGGATTCAGTAGGGATAGAAGATACACCACTAATATAGAGAGAAGAGTAAATCCGGGAAATAGAGTGAACGGAGCTTTTGGAATACTTCTCATTCACCATCTCAGATAGAAGGCGAGTGTCATAATACACATCGCAGTGTAGTCCCAACAATATTACAACATTGTTGCGAGAGTTGAAAAATGAGCATGAGAGTAAAATTAATGCAGCTGAATACGATCTCTGCGGAAAATCTGTGGCTGACTAACTGCATTCGTAACGACGACGTAAGAGAGCGAGTAGGTATGAAATAATAATGTAAAGATGCGAAAGGGAATGCTCAGAAAGGTTAAGAAGATGCATGCGAAAGTAGAAGGATGTACGTACAGTAAGGGTGGACTCAGGAGTCTCCGAAACCAGCGAGCGTGTTTGAACAGCATTATGAATATTGAGGAAGCGAGAGCCTTTTGGCACTCTGTTCTCTCCCCGAGATGGCGTGATAATAAGTAAGTAAGTAATACTCCAACGTAACAACTGAGGTTTGTTGTTTGATGATGAACATATACGTGTAAAAGAAATCGAACCCTTGCGTAATTTTATTGAGCCGGCTTTCTTCTACATCCTCAGCCAGTTTGATCATTAGATCGGGAGAAAGCGGACATTCATAAAATTTCTCCAAGACTTCGGATTCGCAGCGGCTAACGGTGGCGTGAGAATAAGCAGTCGATACGTGGACTAGAGCTCTGAAACAATGAATTTATGATGTTAGTCGACTACAGTGAAGCCAAAACGAGGGTCATGATTTTAAGCCTTTTTCACCTAATCACACACCCCGTCGTTCGGGGCAACGAACAGGGTAGTGTGGGACCCACTAAATAAACCCGCCGTGAGTTGTCTCTCAGACTGTGTTGACGCACCACTGGTACTATGTTGGATTACTTCAGTGGTAAGTATAACGTCCCCTGGAGGGCATAGAGTTAGGAATAGTTTTTTTTTTTACTTTTTGGAAGGCGCCTTCTTAATCTTATTAAGTGTCAAATGAAAAGGCTTAATAAAAATTGTGTTTTAGTTTTCAAACTTAACTTGCAATTTAGGAAAGGCTACTATGAGACGCTTGAACGTCAAAACTTAGTCTATTTTAATACAGTTACTATCTGCATCAGCTATTGCTAAGCAGTGGCAAAATATATATTTTGTATTTTACTCTGTAATTAATGCCATCTCTCACTTAAACGACTAACACGGCAAAAATAGTATTTTTTCGAGTAGGCGCTCGGTAATATTCGACTACTATAAACATTTTGGCCGTGTGGGGCCGGCTTTAGAATTATCCCACCCCTCTCTACCCACGGGAGTCGTAAGAGCTGACTGAGGGAATACCGGGGGAGTGGGCAGCAGTACTCCCTCGAGTATTAACAACATCCACTGCGATCGCCAAGCCGCCTGCCAAGCGTGGCGATTACGGCACTATCCCCCATTCTTGGGGAGGCCTATGTCCAGCAGTGGACTTTAAAAGGCTGATGGATGGATGGATGGATAAACATTTTGGCCGTGTGGGGCCGGCTTTAGAATTATCCCACCCCTCTCTACCCACGGGAGTCGTAAGAGCCGACTGAGGAATACCGGGGGAGTGGGCAGCAGTACTCCCTCAAGTATTAAAAACATCCACTGCGATCGCCAACCCGCCTGCCAAGCGTGGCGATTACGGCACTATACCCCCAATTTGGTGAGCCCTATGTCCAGCAGTGGACGTCGAAAGGCTGATGGATGGATGGATGTATGGATAAACATTTTACGTCTGATAGGTACCTACATATAGAAATGAGTGAGAATTGAGCAACATCTATTTTATTAAGTGATGTACTTGCACCCGGTATATTTTCGGCATTAGTCAGTGATGCAATCGAGGTGAAAAGAACAAGAAATCTATATAACACAAATCAATAACTGTTCGTTAGTCTCACTAAAGCTCAAAACTGGCTTGACCTAAATAATTGTTTTTATGTTTTAATCGCTCAAATACAGGGGTGGTTTAAACGTAAAGAAAAAAAATGGTAACCCTATAAATAAAAGAGAAAAATTGAAAAAATCTGTATTGGTAACTTTCTATGGGTGCTTCGTTATCCAACCATCCATCAGCCTTTTAAAGTCCACTGCTGGACATAGGCCTCCCCAAGAACGGGGGATAGTGCCGTAATCGCCACGCTGGCAGGCGGGTTGGCGATCCCATTGGATGTTGTTAATACTCGAATGAGTGCTGCTGCCCACTCCTCCGGTATTCCCTCAGTCGGCTCTTACGACTCCCATGGATGGAGAGGGATGGGACAATTCTAAAGCCGGCCCCACACGGCTTCGTTAACAGACAACAAAATGACAGCTACTGTAATTCTTTCTAATTCACTAGAATTTCAAAATTCAAACCTTAAACGATGCAAATGAATTGGGATTGATAATCGCTGATAAAATAACTTACAGGTGATACAAAGATTACCAGGTAATCTAGTTTTCAATAAAAAACTATTTTATACTTATCTCGGGTGCCCTATATAGGTAGTAACGGGATAAAATGTATACCAGTTTTTAAGTCTAATCAAGAGCAATCAAATAAAAAAATATGCATTAAAATCCGTTCAGTATTTTTTGCGTGCATATATGTAAACAAACAAACAGACAAAAATTAAATAAAAATTTTTTTTGTGTATAGACATGCCTACTATATAGTATATATTATAGCCTAATTTTGTTTTTCAAATAACTTAAATGTATAGACACAGCTCTGTTACAGCTTTATAATTATAGTAAAGGATTAGTCGTCAATCATAAAAGCACAGCACAGCGCATAGTATAGTTCTGTGTGGTGATGGACTAAGAATACAAGTGTCACCACCCTATTCTTTCCCACAGGTGTCGTACAAGGCGGCTAAGGGAAGTAAGCATTTATCACCCATTGCATTACTGGTGATAGGGCTGGGTACGGAGTGACAGTACTCACTTGCTATCAGGCCCTAGCTGGTTGTACCACCATCTCCTGTGTGACCGGCCATGAAACATATTGGTGTGTTTTGGTTGTAGCCGAAGATAGCCTTGGCTAGAGGCCGTGTGGGGCCGCCCTTAGAATGGTCACACCCCTCTCTACCCACGGGAGTCGTAAGAGCCGACTGAGGGAATCCCGGGTGAGTGGGCAGCAGCACTCCCTCGAGTATTAACAACATCCACTGCGATCGCCAACCCGCCTGCCAAGCGTGGCGATTACGGCATTATCCCCCATAACGGGACCGCTCGTTGTGGCGTTCTCTTGGAGAGGCCTAGGTATATCCAGCAGTGGATGTTGAAAGGCTGATGGATGGATGGATGGAAATAGCCTTTAATTTGTTCATTTCATATAATATGTGAAATGAAATGGTGAGTAGCGGCTTGACAGTACTCTCTGTATAGTTGAGTCCATGAGCGACGGTTACCATTTACCATCATATGGGCCGTGGCTTGTTTGCCACCATAAGCAATAAAAAAATGTATAATATTGATTTGACAAAGGAATCTTATTTTGAAATAAAACTAGGTTTACGGAATCTATCGCGTTTAGTTGATTTTACTACTATCCCGACGTTTCGAATACTTTACAGCATTCATGATCACGGGTGGACTTAGATGATAGACGTCCAAGGCTGATATGTTATTTCAACGGTTTCATCTACCCACAGTATGTGATTTTACAAAAATTTTGGTTTATTTATTTTAACCCACCTAATATTCGTTTAGAAACACAGTGAATATATCTACTTCAAATTTTATGCTTACAATGTATGAGACTTTAAGTTAGTATATTAAAATGAGTATAATACTCCTCTTTAAATTGTAAAATTTTTGTTTTTATTTAATTTGTAAAATCACATACTGTGGGTAGATGAAACCTTTGAAATAACATATCAGCCTTGGACGTCTATCATCTAAGTCCACCCGTGATCATGAATGCTGTAAAGTATTCGAAACGTCGGGATAGTAGTTAAATCAAGTAAACGCGATAGATTCCGTAATCGTAGTTTTATTTCAAAATGTGTAACATTCGCGTAAATATCAGAAAGTATTATAAAGGAATCTTACTTGAGTCGGGTACATTGTTTAGCCAGATTGATTACTTCTCTGGTGCCTCTTACGTTCGTCAAGGTTGCCGTCCGAAGGGGCTGATCAAAAGCCACAGTGGCTGCGACATGAAATATTATATCTACCTGCACAACAAACTGGACATTAAAACCATTCTCACATACTACTTTCTTAATTTTAATAATATTAATAATTAATATTGAATGTGAATGTGGAAAAAGATAAGTTTAGTGCGAGCGGGATTCGAACCTGCGTCCCTTCCAATCCGGGGAAGGGCTCTAGACCGCTAAGCCATCACACTGACCGACGGCCCTTAGATCCAAAAACAATCAAGACTTTTCACTTTGTACCTAACCCTTTTTTTTTTGTTAAGGCAGGAAAAAATGTACGTAACCGCACACCGTCGGTCGGGGCAACGAACAGGGTAGTATGTGCCGTCTCTCCGCCTTTATTGGTAGGCCACCGGAACCATATTACATTCCTTCAGTGGTACTGTGTACCTAACCCTACCTAAAATAATAAATCAAAGTATATAGCCACACCTCTTTGGTAATAATTATCCTATCTTCATCACTAACACCAAGATCCAGTTCTGCTATGTCTCCTTGAATTATTAAGAGCTTTTTGACAAAGTCTGATCTCCTAGTATGCAAGCTTGCAAAAATCTGTAATTAAGAAAATGGTATAACATTAACCCGTTGTCCTAGGTGTGCTACACGACGCGACGCGATGCGACGTATTGCCATAGTAGAAAGAGTATGAAGTAGGTTATCTTCATACAAACGCACCGCGCGCGGCTTTTATGCGTGCGTTCTTTTTTAAGTCTAATCAAGAACTATCAAATAAAAAAAGTTGCATCAAAATCCGTTCGGTAGTATTTGCGTGATGCGTGAACACAGACAAAAAAGACAAACAAAAAAAAATAATAGATTTGTGTAAAAATAGTATTCAGACATGCCTAATATAGTCTAATACAGTCATTTTTTCTCGAACTTATTAAATGCACAGGCACAGCTCTATTACAGTCTTATAATAGTATAGATACATTTTTAATAGATAGAAAACACCCAGACGCAGATAATAAAGCTATAGATGCACAGTTTCGAACAAAAGAAACGTCCAAAACTGTCGCCAGTTGTACATAAGTAGTTATAGTTATGATATAAATGCATTCTTTCCAAAATTCAACCTTACACGTATGGTTTAAAGTTGTATTTATAAAGCTTTATGCAAAAAGCAATAAAATTTTACGACCGAAATTTGCGGGCAGGACAAGGACGGAGTGGAGACGAATATTTTTTTATAATTTTCATGTATGAACATTTACTTAGTTTATTAAATTTGTTTAATATATAAATGTGTTCCAAACTCATATTTATACTTTTATCTGATCGTATTAATATGCTTTTAGCTAGAATATTTATTTATATATAAATAAAATAAAACTCGTAAATATAAATTTTAGTTTTTATTCCCAATATAGTAATTCTAATATTAAGTAGTATTCCCAATATAGTTTTTATTCCCAATATAGCAATATAGTAATTCTAGTATTATTAGTAGTACCCAGATCTATTCTAGTCTAAATTAATGGCGTCATAATAAACATTGACAATACAGTAGTAAGTAAATCAATTTCCTTGAAATAAATAAAGCTTATTGTAGAGTTGTCTTTTTGAAATAGATTTCAGCTTTTCTGTTGATTTTTTTTTTGCGATATGATGTTGTGGGGATTCTGCGAATTGCATATTGTAATGTCGCAATCACTTATGTATTTAAGCAGGCTAGTATGTAAGGAGGTCAGTCGGCCACAGAACGCAATGTAACTAATATATGAATATATCCAGTGCTCACCGACGTTTCATTATCATCCCCACAAGGAGCGCCACACTGGTGAACCCAACGTGATCGTGAATGTCACTCTGGTGCTGGGGATTCAAAATTTTTTATTGTCCGGCGTCAGTGAGCACAATGTAAACTAACATCTATAAATTTTTCTATAATAGCTTTTATAAGACTAATTTTATGATTAAAAAGAGCAGGTTGTTGAAGGGAATATGTATCAATACCAGAATAGTTATTTGTGCAACAAGAGAGCAAAGTCCTTTTTTGCTGCGAGTTCTGATTTTGAATCCTGAGCAAGCGAAGGATTTAACGATTGAATCACGAGCGTAGCGAGTGATTTTAAAGTCGAATCCTGAGTGTGGCGAGGGATTCAAAGGCACGAGATGCAAAAAACTTTGCTCTCGTGTAACACACATAACTTTTTACTTCAGCAGCGAGAACACTTTAGGAGATAAAACATATTACCTACGTAACATTTTTGAAACTAGAATTAAATATTTACAGGTTAAATATCAGTTTTATTTGCAGTAAATACTTATTTTCGTTTGAATACAACAATAAGTTAAAAAATCAATAAATTACATTAAAAGACATAAATATATTTTTTGCAAAATTTCTTCCGGAACGAAATTCCGAACGAGTTTGTCTTTGAGGTCGAATTCGAAATCGGAACTTCAAAAGGGCTGGTCTTTGTCTCTCTCTCTTTCTAATGGCGGGAAAGAGATAGAGTGCGAATGTTTCTAATTATTTGATTAACTCAAGGCTGAATAAGATAATCGCGGCTATCCCAAAAAAAATAATTAAAAAGTTACTTTGTCTCACTCAGTGAGCAAAATTGCATTTTGCTCACTGAGTGAGACTCACTGATTTCAGGCAGCAAAACCTACATGTTTGAGCTACTGAAGTGAAAAATATATTTAAATTTAATGTACACTTTAAAACTAAGGAAGACAAATAGGCCTTGGTTGTGTTTTTTGACCACATATGCGCTGTTCTCGTCTTATTATCTCCTCGGTTTTATTACATACAGTATGAGTATATTCATCTTCACTAGCGTAACATAGACCACCAAAAACTTTTATATCTTTTAGTATGTGAAACCATAATTTATACATAATACAACATTTCAACATTAATTATAAATAAAATAAAAGCCATAAATTCAACAATTTAAATGATCATCTTATAAAATACTATTTGTGCCCTTAGAATTCACTCGCCGTTTAATTAAAAAAAAAGAATACATATTTGTAAATAATTTACAGCAAGCTTTATCATCTGATTGGGTCCCTAGGAAAACTAAAATTGAAATCATCATATAAATGGCAATGTTATTGACATTAAAACTTTCTTAATAAAACAATGTCAACTAATTACTTAATATATATAAAAAAAATACATTCAACAAGGTGACTCCATTCGTTTTTAGAACCGAGAACGTCGTATTATGCGATCAAAGTGAGCAAAATGCGTTGTAGTATGAGCATAGTTCGAGACTGCCTTTGTTTTAATACATATTCTATTTGACTGGTCCATACAGGACCATCGTCGATAAATTGAATCAAAATATATTGAAAAATTAAAAAATGCGACTCTAAAGCACCAAAATATGTATGAAATAGAATCTGAATACTGTCTATTAATTATTACCGAAAATAAGAAACGCCATCCTTTTTTTTGTACTTTTAATGCACTATTTCGGCATTTATTCATCGAACAATTAGACATTTTGACACGCTTCGTCTACTCGCGCGTCGAAATAATACTAATCGAAAGGAGTGCATGCAGGAAAGCGTAATCTGCACTCATTTATAGTTGACAATTTTTGTGCCTGATTGTGTATCTTCTCTTTTTTTATACATCAATCAACGCAGCCTATAGACGCGAGGTGGATAGGAAGGATACTAAGCAGAGGATAGGCATGGGGTTTGGGTCTGCGGCGCTCTCACTCACCATACGAAACACAACGATAAGACTAACTACCATTGTTACACACTGATCTTATGTGAGAGGGTCGTATTTCCGCGATCGAACCGGCCCATTCGTGCTGGGATAAGTATCTAACACTACTGCGTCCTACACAACACTACTGCGTCCGTAATGTGAAAAAACAGATTTAATAATAAACTAGCCTTTGCCCGCGGCTCCGCCGCAACCAAAAGCTAGTTTTTTGGTTATATCTAAGGTTCCCGGTATAGTAGCGGGATAAAGTGTATACCAGTTATTAAGTCTAATCAAGAGCTATCCAGCAAAAAAAGTTGCATCAAAATCCATTCAGTAGTTTTTTGCGTAATGCGCGAACAAACAAACAGACAAACAGTTAAACAGACAAACAGACAAAAAATCTAAAAAAATCGTTTTGGTTTTGACACCCCTATATAGGCTAATTCAGTCATATTTTCTCAAATATCTTAAACGTACAGACGTAAAATAATAAATAACTTACTGGATCCTCTAGTATTTTATGAAGTCGTTCTTCCGCAGCTTTTCCTTTTTTTGAACGCATCAATAAGTACAGCTTTTTTACTCTGCAGGTCCTGTATATTTTATATTTATATAAAAATAAATGAAATTGAAGTGTCTGTTTGTAATATCTAAATAATAGCTTTTTACTAAATATACTTTTTACTTAATACTGCCTCGGTGGTGTAGCGGTAGTGTATGCGACTGCTAATCATGAGGTCTCGGGTTCGATCCCCGGGTCGGGCAATGTTATTGAGCTTTTTTCCTAAAAAGAAAAATTCTCAGTAGCAGCCTGGAGTTTGGAAATGTGCCCGGTAGACGTCAATAGGCTCGCCCCCTATTACGTGGGACTTAAACATAGTTGGCTAGTCGTGGGTGTGTAATACACCTCTGCCTACCCCTTCGGGGAATACAGGCGTGATGCTATGTTTACTAGCCTTTGAGATACAACCTAAAAACTAGCTTTTAACCAAAAGCTAGCTCTTAGGTTGTATCTCAGGTTCCCGGTATATTAGCGGGATAAAATGTATTCCAGTTTTTAAGTCTAATCGAGATCTAACAAATCAACTGACAAACAAACAAACAGACAAAAAATCTGAAAAGAATTGTTTTGTGTTCAGACACGCCTATATAGCCTAATAGTAATTTATTCTCACTTATCTTAAATGTACAGACACAGCTCTGTTACAACTTATAGTAGTAGGTATCTACAGTATATAAGAGGTGATCCATTTCGAGGTTCCCTACTTTTTTAAAGAAAAAAACACAGAAAATTCAAATTTAATGGAGAATGTTTATTATTATTTGAAAAAACATTCTTTGGCATTTATTTTTTGAAGATTATGTCTATCAAATGTTGGCCGTTGCTACGTCGCAGATGGTCCATCCGTTGAGTCCAATTTTCGATGACTCGTTCGAGCATTTCGACTGGTAACTGGCGAATGACACGCGTGATGTTTTCCTCCAAGGCCTGAATGGAAGCGGGTTTGTCCGCATAAACTTTAGACTTTACATATCCCCACAGGAAAAAGTCTAACGGTGTGATATCACACGATCTTGGTGGCCAATCGACCGGCCCAAAACGTGAAATTATGTGCTCACCGAAATGTTCTCTCAATAAATCCATTGATTGATGCGATGTGTGGGAAGTGGCGCCGTCTTGCTGAAACCAAATGTCGCCGATGTCACGAGCTTCAATTTCAGGCATTATGTAGTCGGTTATCATGGCACGATAACGGTCGCCATTAACGGTTACGTTCGCACTGGCATCATTTTTAAAGAAATATGGACCGATGATTCCACTGGCCCACAAACCACACCAAACCGTTGTTTTTTCTGTATGAAGTGGCAGTTCTTGAATCTCTTCAGGCTGCTCTTCGTCCCAAATGCGGCAATTTTGTTTGTTTACATACCCATTGAGCCAGAAATGGGCCTCATTACTTTGTCGAAATGCTCGAACGAGTCATCGAAAATTGGACTCAACGGATGGACCATCTGCGACGTAGCAACGGCCAACATTTGATAGACATAATCTTCAAAAAATAAATGCCAAAGGATGTTCTTTCAAATGATAATAAACGTTCTCCATCAAATTTGAATTTTCTGTTTTTTTATTTAAAAAAGTAGGTAACCTCGAAATGGATCACCTCTTATAATGAAATTATATACGCTCGCTTGCATAGACACTGTTTATTTAAAGATAGTGTACATAAATAGTGCTTTATCTGTTTTAATTGTTTAATAACCAATAAACTTTAACGCACAACTCTGTGAGGAGATTGTGATGGTTCGATCCATATTATAGTAAGGACTCCAGGCTGCCCATCTACCCATCGGGAAGACACAGGACGAGTACGAAGTACCGGAGGTAAGTGCAATCCTGTGGTTCTCATTTTATCACATCGACCGGCGTTCCTCACAAGTTTTCCAATTTAAATTCGGCTGTAAAGCCACCCGTGGAAGGGCTATTTACATGTCCCTCCAGTCGCTTACAACAAAAGATATAATAATTTTGAAAGCTTTTGTTTGATTGTTTGTTCCGGCTAATCTCCAAAACGGCTGAACTGATTCGGACGGCACTTTTACTGGCAAATAGCTTATATTATAAGGTAATTTAGGCTACATTTATTTTGGAAAAATTACTAGAGTTCCGCACAAAAACAGAAAATATTTAAAATCATCCACGTGGACAAAGTCGGTAGTATATAATTAAAATATTATTATAAATAAAAATAAAACGACACATTATTATCGACTTAGCTTTTAAGAGTCATAGCGTGATGTTAACCTATAGCTGGTATGTATGCTCTAAAATCCCAAAACATTTTTTTTAATATATTATTTGCTGACCTGGCAGACGATATCCTGTCCTTTTCTTTAGTCTTAATAAAAAAAAAACCTAACCGCATAGCCCGTGGTTCGGGGCAACGAACAGGATAGCGTGGGGCCTTCATCTACTAAATAAACCCACTGTGTGCCGTCTCTCCGCCTGTATTGGCGGACCACTGGAACTGTGTGTCCTGTCTTAGCTATGAAAATTCAATTACTCGCCAGCTGTCAAACATGCGAAGTTAAAATAGTTGTTAAGTTTTCTGAACAATTTTCTGCGTAATTTTATTAATGTTTATTTCCATAAGAACTTTCCACAGAGTAATACAAAAATTTAAAAAAAAGACGTATGAAATCGTTAAAGTTGTTCTCGAGTTCGAGAGCGTGAACGTGGAAAATAGGGATTCATTTTTATATTATAAAGCTAGTTTTTAGGTTACACCTCAGGTTCCCGATTTAGAAGCGTGATAAGATGTATGCCTACCAGTTTTTTAATCTAAACAAGAGCTATCAAATAAAAAAAGTTGCATCAAAATCCATTAGTAGTTTTCGCGTCATACGCAAACGAACAAACAGACAGACACAGAAAAAAAACTTTAAAAAAATTGTTTTGTGTTCAGACACGCCTAAATAACTTAATACAGTATTTTTTTCCTCAAATATCTATAATGTGACTCGTATAAGAAAATGAATATAGTTAACACTCTTCAAGAACTAAAGTCCCTCTTAATAGTAGGTACGTCAATGAAGATGGGACGTAGTTCAGTGCTTATTTTATGGTAAAAAACATACCTGAACAGTATCTGAATAAGTTGTTTGCCTATAAACCCTGAACCACCAGTGACACATACAGTAGCGTCACGATAAAACTGCTGCACATCAGAATCACCTCGCTCGATTACATCATCAATAGATTTTTGTGAGGCTAAGGCTGCCATTTCAACAGCTAATCCAGCGTCCATTATATCTCAATATAGCCTTCTGCAACAGAAATTTTCGCACCAATATTTGAAATAAAAACTTCTTTAGACACAATTTGGGGTCTCGTTTAGGACAGTGTATTTTTCATGTGAACGGCCATGAAGGACATCGTTGCGTTTTGGCTGTAGCAGGAGATAGACGTTTATATTTTATTTCATATCTGTGAAATGAATTGGTGAGCAGCGGCTTGACAATACTCTCGGTATAGTCGAGTCTATGGGCGACGGTTACCATTTACCATCAGATGGACCATGGCTCGTCTGCCATTACATGCAATAAAAAAAAAACATTTAATGTGAAGGGAAGGTAAAACCAGGTGTTAGCGTGGCCACGCCAATTGATTTAATTAATTTTAACGCCATCCACGTTGACAAAAGCATCTAACTAAGAAGCTATCAATAAACCAATAATAGTTTTAATTCGTCTATGGATAACGAGAGGGCGCTTACCAAGAATTAATATAATATATTTGAAGAAAGAAAGAAAATCGATGTTTTCACATCTGCAAGACGTTCCGTGACAGATCATTTATATTATTTATACAATGTGGGTGGCAAACAAGCATACGGCCCACCTGATGGTAAGCGGTTACCGTAGCCTATAGACGCTAGCAACACCAGAGGCATCACTCGCGCGTTGCCATCTTCAAGAAAGGGATTGGAGCTGGACAGGAAGGATAATAGGATAAGTATAGGAAGGATAATGAGGGGGTTTGGGCCTCCGGCGCTCTTGCTCACCATACGATACACAACAGTAGGAGAACTATTATTTCACGCTGATCTACTGTGAGAGGGTGGTACTTCCAGGACAGAGCTGGCCCATTTATGCTGGGATAAGCATGGCTCTACCAAAGTGAGAAAGACTTAGGCAGTTAGTAGACTGGAAAGCCATCAAAAAAAACCCTAAGGCATGCAAATATGCTCATGATACACTTCACCAAGTAATAACCATGTGTGGATAGTGAACAGTGATAATTTGTAAACGAAAACACAAACAATTTCGAGAAGAGGAGATTAAGAGGTGTGTGCCTGACTGGGAATTGACTTCAATTTTTTTTAATGCTTGTAATGGCAGACGAGCCACGAACCATCTGATGGTAAATGGTAACTGTCACTCCTGGAATTAACTATACCGAGAGTATTATCAAGCCGCTGCTCACCATTTCATTTCATATATATGAAATGAAAGAATAAACGACTATCTCCTGCTACAGCCAAAACGCAGCGACGTGCTTCATGGCCGGTCACACGGGAGATAGTGGTACCCGTACCCGTTCGGGCCGGATACCAAGTGAGTACTCCCACTTGGTGCCCAGCCCTACAGCAGTCATGCAATGGATGATAATTGCTTCCTTGCCTTAGTCGCCTCATACGACACCCGTGGGAAGGATTGGGGTGGAGAAAATTGTACTCTTAGTCCGTCCCTACACGGACCATACCTCTGTCTTTGCAACTCTCGCTCTCACCACAAGATTGTCATTGCTTAATCTATACTAATACTCATTAACATTAGTCCTCATAATATTCTAAGTAGTACTAGTTTGCTGGTAGTAGATCTTTGCTTATCCCAACATGAAAGGGCTGGCTCGATCGGGGAAGTCCTCTCAGAGAAGATTTGAGTGAAACAACGTTAGGAACTCTTATGGTTTTGTTGCGTATGGTGAGTGAGAGTACCGGAGCCTCAAACCACATTAATAAAAAAAAAACTAAAAAAAAAATGCTCTCTTTATTACCCTTCCTTCTTCTTCGTAGTCACTGGGAGCCGCTGTGACCGAAAATCGGTTGGCAAATCATCAATATTGCTATTTATTACTGGCCAGACTTTGCCCGCGGCGCCGCCGCAGCCAAAAGCTAGTTTTTAGGTTATATCTCAGGCTTCCGATATAGTAGAGGTATAAAATGTATACCGGTTTTTAAATCTCTCAATCAAGAGCTATCAAATAAAAATAATTGCGTCAAAATCCGTTCAGTAGTTTTTGCGTGATGCGCGAACAAACAAACTGACAAACAGACAAAAAATCTAAAAGAAATTGTTTTGTGTTCAGACAAGTCTATATAGCCTATTACAGTATTTTTTTCTCAAATATCTTAAATGTACAGACAGAGCTCTGTTACAGCTTTATAATAGTATAGATAACACAGGACAATATCGTGAATACAGATAAATACATTCAATCAAAACTCACCTAATCAGGCTTCTGTAATACTCTACAATACTTTTCCTTGTAAACGCAAAACATATTTTCTATGCGTTTTATAGTTGAATCATTATCATACTTAAATTTACATTTATATATAAACTAGCTGACCCGGCAAACGTTGTTTTACCGTATCAATTATTTGAGAATTTTTAGGGAATTTTAACATAGAAAAAAATAACTAATACCGCGAAAAAAAAAAATTTGGTCAAAAAAATTGTTGGCGTGTACTACCCTTATCACTTAGGGGTATGAAAAAAATTTTACATCTTATTCTCAGACCTACTGAATATACACACAAAAGTTCATAAGAATCGGTCTCGCCGTTTCGGAGGAGAATGGCGACAAACACTGTGACTCAAGAATCTTATATATTAAAGAAGAAAGAAAGAAAACGGTTTTTAATTGCCACTTTGTACAAATGACAGCCAAAAAAATATACTTAATTATGTGACCTTCATTTAAAGTGACAATTAGGCCTCTATTCAGCTACGATGTCGCAGTGCCGCAGTCAAGATGCATTGCAACGCTGATTTTCAATGAAGGCCTTATTTGGGCCTGTATTAGATATACATAATTCTTCTGCACGTGTATAATTAAATATCTGTATGTACGTATATGTATATCCTAAACCTCAAAAAGATTTTGATTAAAATTGCAGAGTAAACATGAAGCCATAAACCGTAGGCTATTTTTACTTACTTACGGCACTCTGTTCTCTGTGCCTACGCCACAAGGGAGATGGCGTGATGATTAGTGAGTAAGTACATTCTTTAGCAGTCTTATTGCTAAGAGCTGGTCAGACTCAAAAAATTATTTTGTTAAACAGTTAGTAATAAATCGAATTCCATACAGGCGAAGCCGCATTTAGTGTATAATAATTAAGACAATGATGGTTAATGCATTTATATTAATTATATTTATATTAATTATAATGTATAATGAATATTAACGACTGCAACTAACAATAATTAAATTATGTAACCTTTGCCTGTAGGTGTTTTTTTACGATTAATTAATGATTTTACACGGTAGTATGTTTATAGGGCTGTCGGACACAAAGCAAAATATTCATGAGTTTTATACAAAGACATGACAATTGTTTGTTTTTTGAACCTCAAGTCGCACATGTTTTTTTTTCTGTATACTTACTTTATTAATATCTATGTGTGTAATTTCAATAAATAATTTCTTTCACACAATCAATATCCGTGTAGCGATGGTTAGTCTGTCATTAAGGCACAGGCAAGACACTGCCTCCCATGAAGACCAACCACAACGCCTCAGAGGATTGAAAATCAGAACAGCTGTCTTCTGCAACCGATTTTTGATGTGAAAATATCGAATGCGTAGGGAGAATAAAATCGACTGTTTTTCTGTCAATTTATTTAATTATTTTTAACGCCATCTGTTGACGAAAGCATCTTTCTAGGAAGTTTAATGACAATCATTAAACTGATAATGGTTTTAATTCCCCTATGGATAACGAAAGGGCGCTTACCAAGAATTATGTAAGAAAAAAATAAAATCTATGTTTTCACATCTGCGAGACGTCTCTTTCTGGTCTGACAGTGAGGGAACAGAGAGTGCAATTGTGTCTGCGCACACACCTCTGCACTCCTGCATACATGGCTAGTGACTCGACCTGGCCGCCGCCGTGATTAAAATTATAATCTGGAGATCTTTATTGTTATCTAATATATGTATAAAAATCAATTGGTGTTCGTCAGTCTCGCTAAAACTCAATAATAGCTTGAACAATTGAATATTTTTTATTTTTTTATTTTTTTCGTACAGTGGTGGCTTATAAAATATGAGGCTAAGCCCAAAAAATAAAAAACTCAAAATTGGTAATTTTGTATGAGAATCGCTTCTTTGGATTATGGGCCTACTGTCTATTGGCTAACAGACAACAAAATGACAGCTACTGGCATTCTAATTCATTTAAATTAATTAGGTAGGCCTCGTGGCGTAGTCGGTAGTGTAACCGACTTCCGTGCACAAGGTCGTGGATTCGATTCCCGCTCAGGACAATCATTTGTGTGATGAACACTGATATTTGTACTGTGTCTGGGTGTTTTCTATAGGTAGGTAGTAGGATACGAAGTTCACCAGGTCATCTAGTTATGTCGATAAAATAATAAATATCTTCCGCATTACGTTTTTTTGAAGTGAAAACTTCTTTAGGCGCGTTGAGCACTTTTTGGGTGAACAAAAATCATGGAACTCGCGTCATCGTCACCGAACGCTCCGATAGAAGTGAAAACTAAGTAATTTGTGAATAAAATTGTATCGTCGAGCTATTAGATTATTATTTTTGAATTATTTTTGGTCTGTAAGTAAGACCAATTAATTGGTCATTAACACTTCTTTACAAACTTTCTTTTTCTCTTAGTTTACACTTCTATCGGAAGTCGCCAAAGACTGCCCCGAATATGTTTTTTTTTATTGTCTATGGTGGCAAACTAGCCACGGTCTAGTTTTACAATGAAATTTCACCTGCAACACCGTCCTAAAGACAGGGTGGCAATGTACTGGCATTCTAACGATGGTCACCGCAACCTCACTACACTTAGTACCACGCTGATAACATTCATTTTTTTTATTGTCTTTGGTTGCAGGCGTGCCACGGCACACACGATGGTAAATGGTAACCGTCGCTCATGGACTCAACTATACCGAGAGTATTGCCAAACAACTGCTCACAATTTCATTTCACAGATATGAAATGAAAGAATTAACGGCTATCTCCTGCTACAGCCAAAACACACCGATGTACTTCATGGCCGGTCACACGGGAGATGGTGGTACCAACCCGTTCGTGCCCGATAGCAACTGAGTACTCCCACTTGGTACCTAGCCCCACCACCAGTAATGCAATGGGTGATAATTGCTTACTTCCCTTAGTCGCCTTCGATACCCATGGGAAAGAATGGGGTGGTGACACTTGTATTCTTAGTCCGTCACCACAGGGACGTAAAAATTACTAGAAAGACTTTTCGAAGTTTTATCTCTTAGACAGTTGACCATTATCTAAAAAAATAATTGCGATAACACCATTTATTATAAAGCTATAAAAGTTTTAAGAAACAACGAATTTTATAAGCGCTACCTGTTTATAGTGATGTGTGTTTTGATGTCATGGTAAAGTGTGGCGCGCAATGTAATATTGTTGACAAACAAATTTTATAAACTACTAGCGGACCCGACAGACGTTGTTCTGTCTAATCACTGGCGTTTCGTTTGTATGGAGTCATTTATTTTAGAGGATTATTTTCATAATGTGTTTTTAGATTAGAATAAATTGAAGAAATAATCCTGAAATCCTATCGTGGCGCCAACTACCGGGTCCAAATGTGTATCTAAACCATCGGTACTTACTCAAACAAACACAAAGAATTTAAAATTAGAATAAATTGAAGAAAAAATCCTGAAATCTTATCGTGGCGCCACCTACCGGGTTCAAATGTGAATCTAAACCATCCCGGTACTTACTTACTGAAACGCACGAAAATTTGTCAAGGTCTGTTCAACGGCTTAGGAGGAGTTCAATCACTAACACAAGAAATATAGTGTAATGATAGTGGCGCCATCTGTCGAAGATTGGTCGTACCAACTCAGAAACCTTTGTGGACAACACTTTGCTGAAGATCATCACATGATCAAATGCACAGTTTACGATTCTATAAATGACATACAGACAAACATTCATTTTTATATACACATATGTATATAGATTTTACTTGCAATCGTTATTGGTTTTTCTCTGCACATAAAATACATTGTTAGTATAGTAAGCAACGCTGACCAATTCACTGGTATCAGCACGTTGGTAATATTAATAATGTGAAAGTGAGTTTGTTTCCTATCTCTTGACGCCACGTCGTAACTATCTAACCGATCATCATGAAATTTATCTATATAAATAAATAAAACTAGTCGACCCGTGCGGAATTTCACATACATTAAAGGACCTCTTCGATGATATTAAATTTCAAATTAATGAGAAGTGATGCATTTTTAGACCGTGCTTTTAACTTTAAAGATGGGAGCTTATAGCTTTAACATCAGTATCTGGATGACCGAGCGAAAAAATACCAAGCAATGTATTTTTTTTTTTTTGTTAGTTCGTGTTTTTGGAAATTATATTTAGATTCAAATTAGATACTGATGAAATGTGAATAATAAGTTATAAAAATGGTTGGTGGTTCTTTTTTCATTGCCTGAAAACACGGATAAAAAAACGTTTTCTAAAAATGAAACCTAGATAGATAGATTTATCGCCTCCGAAACCTCTAGCATACTAAATTTCATGAAAATCGTTGGAGCCGTTTCCAAGATTCAGATTATATACATATACTACTCTGTCAAGAAAGTACCGGGAAGAGATCAATAATACACACAATTTTCGATTTCACATTTTTCACTTTGTGTTTAATACATTTGGAATCGTTTCCCCGCCGATTTTGTTTTTTTTTTCTGTGGCCTGTCAGGCTATTCAGCCATTATTTTTCATTTTAATCATTGAAAAAAATATAAATCTTCGTTATGTTAAAGATATAGCATATATGTTAAAGATATTGCAATTATATTAAAATAAAATCATATAAAAAACAAATTCTTTAATAAATACTTAACTTTATGTTATTTAAATTTTACATCGCGCTGTAATTGACTGGCTGTATAGAAAATAGAACTGTTTTTTTTTTAAATTACTCAGCTTTCAGTTGAAAGTAATTTTCCCTAGGGCTGAAAAGTGTTACTTTCAACCCGCTCCTCAGGCAACTTCAGGCCTACTTTCAGAGTATGAGTAATGAAAATTATATTTTCAAAAACTGATTGACTGTCTCTTTTTATCTCATTCTTTCTAAATAGTGTCATTACACTCACGCACGAAGTTATAAGTTGTTACTATTTTATAAAATGAATGCGAAATTATTGGTATACATTTAAGTAAGATTATACTACTCTGTCAAGAGAGTACCGGGAAAAGATCAATAATACACAAAATTTTTGTTATTCATCCAAATTTATTTGATCACCTTCAAAGTATGCTTTTTCAGAAACGATAGACTTACGTCATCGAATAATCCAATCATCAAAACATTTTTTAAACGCTGTTTCCGGAATTTAGTTCAGTTCTCGCCGCGAATTCTCCTTTATGTCTTCTACCGATTGAAAACGGGTGCCACGAAGTGGTAATTTGAGTTTAGGAAAAAGAAAGAAGTTGGCTGGAGCCACATCTGGTGAATATGGTGGTTGGTCGATGGTATTTGTTGAGTGTTTGGACAAAAATTCATTCACAATGATGGCCTTGTGCGAAGGCGCATTATCGTGGTGCAAAATCCAAGAATTTTCTTTCCACAAATCTGGCCTTTTTCGTCGAATTTGCTCTCTTAAACGCCGCATAACGGTCAAATAATATTCTTTATTTACCGTTTGACCTTCTGGCAAGAATTCCGAGTGCACAATACCACGATAGTCAAAGAAAACAGTCAACATGACTTTGACTTTTGATCGACTTTGGCGTGGTTTTTTCGATTTCGTTCAGTTGGAAGTCGCCACTCCGAAGCTTGTTGAATAGTTCGCATGTCAAACTCGTAAACTCACGTCTTGTCATCAGTAACAATGCGTTTCATGAATGTTGGGTCGGAATTGACTCGTTCTAGCATGTCCTCAGCGACTCTCATGCGATTAAGTTTTTGGAGAAAATTCAGGTCTTTTGAGACTAGCCGAGCGGAAACATGTTTCATACCCAAGTGATTATTTAAAATGGTACGGATCGACTCATAAGACACAGAAAGTTCGGCGGATATCTCTCTAAAAGTTGAATGAGGATTTTCAGTCACTATTTCCTTCACTTTTGCAATGTTAACTCAGTTGCAGACGTTGATGGCCTACCAGAGCGAGGCAAATCTTCCATCACATCTCGAGCGCTTTTAAACGCTTTGTACCACTCATAATCACGTGTTTTTGTTAAAGTTGATTCACCGTAAGCCTTCTGTAACATTTTCAGTGACTCCGAACACGAAATTCCATTGGCGATGCAAAATTTAAGACAAACTCTGTGTCCGATGTTTTTGCCATTATGAAAATCGCAATACACACTAGATATGATTTATTTAATATAAATAACAGATGCAACTCAAACTCAGCGCCAAAATTGTTAACAGTTGTGCCAATCTAACAACAACAAAAAACCGGCCAAGTGCGAGTCTGACTCGCGCATGAAGGGTTCCGTACCATTGACAAGGTAAACAACATTACACTATTGTAACTCTCTGTAACCATGGTGTATGGCTGTTACCAAATTTTGTAAGTAAAATTTGACTCATTTCGTGGTTTTCAGCTTAGACTTAGATGCGCATAACGAAACATCGTCTAGAAAGCCTCGTAAAGTACGCTAAGCCATTAGTCCTAGTTGCCATGAACACTTCGATAGTTGTATAGAGGCTCAGTGATTTTTAATTGACCTCTGGTTTAAACTAGATTTTCATTGCCCTTGCCTCGAAGATCCAGATGTCAGTAACTTGGTAGAAAATACGGCTACTATGCTAACTTATAAATTTCATAAAATTGTAGCAATGTTAATAAAGTACAATCAACTATGGACGAATAAAACAACAAAAAGGGCAAAAAAAATCACGTTTGTTGTATGGGACCCCTTCAATATTTGTTTTATTTTATTTTTGTTTAGTATTAGGCAACAGAAATAAATCATTTGTGAAAATTTCAACTGTCTAGCTATCGCCGTTCTTGAGATACAGCCTGGTGACAGACGGACGGACACACAGAGCAAAAACGAGTAAAGAAACACGTTTGTGTATGGGAGGCCCCCTTAAATATTTGTTTTATTTTAATTTAACTATTTATTATGAAAGTGAATATATACTTAACTAAATATTCTGTGAATATTTCAAGCGTTTAACTGTTGCCGTTATCAATATCGAGCAAAAACGAGTAAAAAAAAATCACATTTGTTGTATGGGAGCCCCCCCTTAAATATTAATTTTATTTTCATTTTTTTTAAGTTAATATTTAACTATATATTCTGTAAACATTTCAAGCGTCTACCTGTTGCCGTTATCAATAGCGAGCAAAAAAAAAGGACAATAAAATCACGTTTGTTGTATGGGAGCCCCCCTTAAATATTCTTATTTTTTTGTTTTTAGTATTTGCTCTTATAGCGGCAACAGAAATAAATCATTTGTGAAAATTTCAACTGTCTAGCTATCGCCGTTCTTGAGATACAGCCTGGCGACAGACGGACGGACAGACAGACGTTGTATGGGAGCCCCCCTTAAATATGACTATTTTTTTGTTTTTAGTATTTGTTCTTATACCGGCAACAGAAATACATCATTTGTAAAAATTTCAACTGTCTAGCTATAGCCGTTCTTGAGATACAGCCTGGTGACAGACGGACGGACAGACAGACGTTGTATGGGAGCCCCCCTTAAATATTATTATTTTTTTGTTTCTAGTATTTGTTGTTATAGCGGCAACAGAAATAAATCATTTGTGAAAATTTCAACTGTCTAGCTATCGCCGTTCTTGAGATACAGCCTGGTGACAGACGGACGGACAGACAGACGTTGTATGGGAGCCCCCCTTAAATATTTTTTTTTTTGTTTCTAGTATTTGTTGTTATAGCGGCAACAGAAATAAATCATTTGTGAAAATTTCAACTGTCTAGCTATCGCCGTTCTTGAGATACAGCCTGGTGACAGACGGACGGACAGACAGACGTTGTATGGGAGCCCCCCTTAAATATTATTATTTTTTTGTTTCTAGTATTTGTTGTTATAGCGGCAACAGAAATAAATCATTTGTGAAAATTTCAACTGTCTAGCTATCGCCGTTCTTGAGATACAGCCTGGCGACAGACGGACGGACAGACAGACGTTGTATGGGAGCCCCCCTTAAATATGACTATTTTTTTGTTTTTAGTATTTGTTCTTATACCGGCAACAGAAATACATCATTTGTAAAAATTTCAACTGTCTAGCTATAGCCGTTCTTGAGATACAGCCTGGTGACAGACGGACGGACAGACAGACGTTGTATGGGAGCCCCCCTTAAATATTATTATTTTTTTGTTTCTAGTATTTGTTGTTATAGCGGCAACAGAAATAAATCATTTGTGAAAATTTCAACTGTCTAGCTATCGCCGTTCTTGAGATACAGCCTGGTGACAGACGGACGGACAGACAGACGTTGTATGGGAGCCCCCCTTAAATATTTTTTTTTTTGTTTCTAGTATTTGTTGTTATAGCGGCAACAGAAATAAATCATTTGTGAAAATTTCAACTGTCTAGCTATCGCCGTTCTTGAGATACAGCCTGGTGACAGACGGACGGACAGACAGACGTTGTATGGGAGCCCCCCTTAAATATTATTATTTTTTTGTTTTTAGTATTTGTTGTTATAGCGGCAACAGAAATAAATCATTTGTGAAAATTTCAACTGTCTAGCTATCGCCGTTCTCGAGATACAGCCTGGCGACAGACGGATGGACAGACAGACAGACAGCGAAGTCTTAGTAATAGGGTCCCGTTTTGACCCTTCGGGTACGGAACCCTAAAAAAATCAAAAATTTGAATTTGGAACCATAAACAAATCATCCATTCCCAATACTTTCTTGACTGAATGTTTATATATATATATATATACAAGAATTACTCATTTATAGATATTATAAGTATCCCGCAGACCGACAGAAAAACAGGTTAGATACATAATACTAGTGTCTTTTTGTAATGCCTATAGCTATACCTAACAGTGTTTTTCTAAATGGCCATATATATTTATTATTTTACGTAAAATAGCATTTTTTGATTGTTTGTCTCTATTTGTTTCGGATAATCTCCGAAATCGCTGAACCGATTTCAACGAGTTTAACTGGCAGATAGCTCATGTTGTAAAAATTAACTTAAACTAATTTAATTTTAGAAAAGTACTTAGGATGCCGCATAAAAAATAAATAATGAAAATAACTAAATATCACGCAGACCAAGTTAGCTTGTCGTACATATACCTACTACTGCAGTGATAGCGTTTGTTTTTTGTTAAGGCGGGAAAAAATGTTCCTAACCACGCCCCGTCGTTTGGAGGTAACGAACAGGGTAGTGTGGGGCCCTCACCCATAAAAGAAACCCGCCGTGTGCCGTCTCTTCGCCTTTATTGGCGGGTCACTGGAACTATGTTACATTCCTTCGGTGGTACTGCAGTGATAGTCTAGCGGTAAACCAAGGACTGCAAATACAGTGGTATCGAGTTCGATCCTGAGTCCAAGGTTCAGGCCTCGTGCGGCACCACACCTCTTACTTTTCGAAATGATGTGTTATTTGTCTACAACTGCCAACCTGCATTGGGCCTGCGTAGTGGAGTATGGCCTAATCCCCATGGGATCTCACCATGGGAGGAGACCCGTGCCCAATAGTGGGACAGGAAAACGGGACGTTTTCCATAATTCAACGTCTTTCAATGCGCCTGTTTTTCGTGATGGATAGGTGGCACTACTCTAGCCAACCCAATTGTACCAAAAAGCCTAGCAGACCCTTGATGTTGCTGACGACTTCTGGGAGTGACCTCAGTGACCCGAGGTATCGTGCCCGTTTTTATGACAAGCTAACTTGGTCTGCGTTATATTTAGTTATTTTCATTATTTACTTTTTGTGCGGCATCCTAAGTACTTTTCTAAAATTATGATAGTTTAATTTACTTTTTATACCATCAGCTATCTGCAAGTTAAAGACTCGTCTAAATTGGTCCAGCGATTTCGGAGATTATCCGAAACAAATAGAGACAAAAAATAAACAAATGCTATTTTACGTAATATAATAAATATATTATATGCATTTAGAAAAAAAACTGTTATATGAATATATTTACAAAAAAAAAGTAATATTATGTACTCGTATTATATCCGTAATCTGGTATCCATAGCACAAGCGTTAACCTTAATTTGGGACCAGAGGATGTTGTGTGAAATGACCGTGAATATTTATTTATTAATATTTTTATGGTGAAAGATATATTTAAATACATAATAATACATATTTTAAAATCTATTTTATGACACTAAAAGTACGTAATGACAAATATAACCTTTATCGATTAATGATGAATGTTTAAAATAATGATGAATGATTAAAATACCAGCTCGCTATAGACAAAATTAATGACCTCATTAATATTTTAATGATAATTTTATACAATTACTGCAATTCGGAAAAGCCAAAATTATTCATATCTAATTGCGAGTAAGGTATAGGTATAAATGAATCGTTACAAACTATACGAGCTCATTTGAATTCCGTAACTTGCGTGATCTTTATCGATTAGCATTGATTGTTCTTACAGTTGAAGATATTGAATTTTGTTAAAAAAAAAAATTAAAGTGATTTAAGGCGGGGGAATTGGTGATCAAAATCATGGGTAAGTACCAATTTATTATAATAATTTTTCATAGTCCATCATTATCATAGTAATGCTAAATTGTATCAACTGCATAAAATAAATTTCAAGAAATTTACGTTTTAAATTATAGTTATAACTAAAAAAAACACGCTTACTACGAACGAAAAAATATAAAAAATGACATGACTAATAATAATGATTGTAAAAAAGTGTGGGGTGCTTGACATCAAATTAATTATTGACATTATAGTAAAAAGCACCTCACGCTGTTTTACAATTATTATTTATTAATCATGTAATTTTTACTATTTTTTAGTTCGTAGTAAACGTGTAAACTGTCTCAGTGGTGCAGCAGTAGTGTGAGCGACTGCTGATCATGAGGTCTCGGGTTCAATCCCCGGGTCGGGCAGAGTTATTGAGCTTGTAACCTATAATTTGGTAAATTTTAATTTTCTCGTGATATGCCTCTGTGTGCTGTACCAAAATGTAATAACCCCGATGTATATTTATTTCCCAAAAAAAAAACATAGCATCACGCCTGTATTCCCCGAAGGCACACCCACGACTCGCCAGCTATGTTTAATTCCCACGTGATAGGGGGCGAGCCTATTGACGTCTACCGGGCACATTTTCAAACTCCGGGCGCTACTGAGAATTTTTTTTTTAGGAAAAAGCACTTTCACACATTGCACATGGCCCGGCCCGGGGATCGAACGCGAGACCTCATGATTAGCAGTCGCATACACTACCGCTACACCACCGAGGCAGTTTTAGTATTTTCCAAAGATCCAAATACTCTAAGATCCTACATAAAAGAATTGGGAGATGTAACAAAAGCATTGTGGCTACACAGCATGGCGTCTTTTAATTCTTTAATCTTCCAAGTACTATACAATTTAAAATATTGCTGATTAACCGGATTAAAAAAAAAATAGCAAACAATTCTCAGGTGAACAAAGCAACGACAATTTGACAGTGGCCATCTCGCCGATAGCGCCATCTGCGCTCAGCTTTGCCCGTGGATTCATTTAATCCGACATTATGAAGTGGGTCAAAATCAAGTTCAATGACTCTGTTACATACATACATAGATCTAGCATGTTAATGAATTTACATTACTCTAGCCTAGGGTTGGTACCACCAACCACCGAAGGAATGTAACATAGTTCCGGTGGCCCATCAATAAAGGCGGAGAGACGGCACACGGCGGGTTTCTTTAGTGGGTGCAGGCCCCACACTACCCTGGTCGTTGCCCCGAACGATAGGGTGTGCGGAACATTTTTTACCGCTAAAACAAAAAAAACAAAAATGGGTTGGTACCACCATCTCCCGTGTGACCGGCCATGAAGCACATCGTTGCGTTTTGGCTTTAGCAGGAGATAGCCGTTAATTTTTGCATTTCATATCTGTGAAATGAAATGGTGAGCAGCGACTTGACAATAATCTCGGTATAGTTGAGTCCCTGAGCGACGGTTAGGTACCATTTACTATCAGGTGGCACGTCTGCCACCAAAGGCAATAAAAAAAAAACAAAAAAACAGCCCAATATCTATTCTTGTGATCATCAAGAATGGCATCCATATACGGATTAAGTAGGTATGTTCGACTACACAGATGGCGAAATGGTTTTAGATACCGGCCATCCGCCCGAGTGTTGCGGTCGATTCCCACGCGGTACAACTGTTTGTGTGTGATCCACAAATGGTTGTTCTGAGTCTGGGTATACTCTGTGTCCGTGAAATTGTACGTGTGTAAAGTCCCCTGCGATACAATGATTATTCTAGGGTACAGGACGGTATTTAAAAAAAAAATAGGCGTCTCAAACACAAAACAATTCTTTTTATATTTTTTGTCTGTATGTGTTTTTTGAACGCGCATCATGTAAAAACTACTGAACGGATTTTGATGCAACTTTTTTATTTGGTAGCTCTTGATTAGACTTAAAAACTGATACCTATACATTTACTACCATTAAGTATATCGGGGACATGGGATATAACTTAAGAACCAGATTTTGGCTGTGGCGGAGCCGTGATCAAAGGCTAGTTTATATACATACGAGTATAAGACAGCGATATTTCTCATATTTAAATAATTAAGACAAAGAAATAGTCTTAATAGCTCAATTTGCGCTATATTTTGCTTTTTAACGTCTTAAATATCTACTTATTTAGAAAAAACATATCCGCTATTATTGAGCAAGGTAAAAAATACATACTTATGTTATATTTTAATATTATTATAAACCTCACAAAAACGTTTCCGGAATGATTTTTAACAACGGTAGCTTTCATTAAAGATAAAATTAAAATAGTAGTATCTAATTAGATATTTTTATATAATATATATTATATATTATATTATTTAGCATTTTACATGCTTAGCACTATACATTAAACACACAGTGAAAAATGTGAAATCGAAAATAACAGTCACGAGCAGGATTTGAACCTGCATCTCTTGGATACCGTCCAGATGCTTTGCCAATTCAGCCATCCTGACAATTTCGATTTCACATTTTTCACTTTGTGTTTAATGTATAGTGTTAAGCATGTCAAATGCTAAAAATATATATAAAAATATCTAAATATTTATAGGGCTTGCGTCATTATTAGGTAAAAATCTTAATTGTAAAATTAAGTTTACCTGGTCGGTATAATGTATGAAAATACTTCCGACAGATGGCGCAGGCGTCACCCAAAGACGTTAAGTATGATGTGTTATCGAAATTAGCAGTCAGGAGCAATTGTCAGGATGGCTGAAATGGCAAAGCATCTGGACGGTATCCAGGAGATGCAGGTTCAAATCCTGCTCCTGACTGTTATTTTCGATTTCACATTTTTCACTTTGTGTTTAATGTATAGTAGTATCTAATTAATTCTATGCTCTGCCAACGTAAATATTGTCTATAGGTAATATTATAAAGCTGTAACAGAGCTGTGTTTGTACATTTTAAGATATTTGAGAAAAAATGACTGTGTTATTCTATATAGGCGTGTCTAACACAAAATATATATTTTTTTTAATTTTTGTCTGTTCATCTGTTTGTTTGTTCGCTCATCACGCAAAAACTACTGAACGGATCTTGATGAAACTTATTTTATTTGATACCTATTGATTAGACTTAACAACTGGTAAACATTTTATACCGCTACTATATCGGGAACCTGAGATATAACCAAAAAACTAGCAGCGCGCGGAACCGCAGGCTAAGGCTAGTTTAAACATAAGTTTAGTGATCATCATCATTATCATCATCATTAGGCTGATCATCAAAGTAATAGCTATATTATAGTAATAGGTAAATTCATCATAAAACAGAATTTGGAATTTGCCACTTTGGTGATTTTGGTTCTCTTTTTTTTTCTTAAAGCGGGAAAAAAATGGTCCTTTCCGCACACCCCGTCGTTCGGGGCAACGAACAGGGTAGTGTGGGGCCTTTACCCACTAAAGAAACCCGCCGTGTGCCGTCTCTCCGCCTTTATTGCCGGGCCACTGGAACTATGTTATATTCTTTCGGTGGTTTGGTGATTTTGACCCTACTATTTTATTTTTATAAAATGAAATTTAAATATAATTCTTACAGAATTTCTAGACTTATTTTTTTTTACACAAAATCAATAACAATGCGTTAGCTGGTTCCCGGACTATATAGATAAGCTTTACCAAGGTTATTGTGTTGCCCAACTATGAACCGTCTTGATGTAGAGCGGGATTTCCCTTTAGGCAGTACCTAACGGTACCCCAAGTATTACTAATTGCATTAGCAGCGGTTATCCCTTGCCACCATATGGGCCGCTTGCTCGTTTGCTGTGCACGACAAAATATTAATTATACTAGTCTAAGATCCCACCACGTGATTTCTGAGTTCTTCTGCCGATAAAAACGTATTTTATTTATTTTTAATTCTAGTAGTACACGCACTTTAAGCGAGTATTAACACTATTTTTGGCAACAATCACACATTATATAATAAATTAGTGACAATAAATATGCATATGGTATATCTGCCTCGTGGGTCTAACAGGAAAAGTGTATAAGCTCTATTCGCTAGATCTTATATTAGATATTTGAATCGTATAAAATATGTTTACAATTTCCATCCGAATATAATGTGTATGTTTTCTTTTTAAAAATACACACCCTGCACTAAGTAATAAACCTTGTATCGCGAGGAACTTTATAAACATAAAATTTCACAGACATAAAGTACACCCAGACTCAGAACAACAGAGTTCAGTCAGAGTTGTCCGGTGTGGGAATCGAACCCACAACACTCTGAGTCCGGTACCCAAACCACGCCGCCATCTGTGCAGTCAAAAATTAAATGCTTGTTTGTATATTACGTTTTCACGCCATAACTATTTAACCGATCATCATGGAATTTAGCAACATAAATAACAAAAGTATAGGATTCACTTCAGGGGTAGATGAGAAAAATACTTTATAACTTTACTGGCATGGGAATACCAAGTGAACATAGCAAAACAGAGATATTAGTTTATTATTGAATGCATTTCACTTTTTCAAACATAATATTATGTACACCGTGGTCATATGGTTTAAGTATTGATCACGCAAGCCGGAGACCGAGATTTAAAATCAACTACCAAAGAATGCTTTTTTCTAACAAAAAATTATTAATAACTTTAATATACTTTTCTGCAACTGACTGTTAATCCTATTTTATGTATGTTTCTTTATCGTGACGCATTTTCATTTCATCGATTTTCAAATCACAACAATCCTAAAGAAGTATTCACTTCAAAAAAATAGCTGATCGACGAGAGGCAATTTATTTAACTCAAAAGGCACAACTCTCTCCGACTGAAATGAATTTAAAATTGGTTCTACAGTTACAGATATTACGGTCTATATAAAAACAAATAAACATTATATTTTAACAGTACATAACATGAGTTGGGATCTTAGACTATTCAAATTGAGCATGTAAATCTTAGCATATTCAATTTAATAGCGCTATTTAATTTTATAGTATAATTTATTTTTATTACAAATATCCGCGATTTTAATGTAATTTAATTTCACGGAGTATAACCCGGCAAAATCTAGTCCTTACTAATGTTATAAATATGAAAGTACGTTTGTTAGTAACACTTTCACATTAGCTACTCAACCGAGTGTGTGTTTAATGGTACAGCTTATCCCAGCATGAATGGGCCTGCTCGATCGGGGAAGTACCGCCCTCTCACAAAATATCAGCGTGTAACAACAGTAGGTACCTACCGTTGTATTTAGTATGGTGAGTGAGAGTACCGGAAGCCCGAACCCCCTTCCTATACTCTCTTTGTTATCCTAACTTTTTTTCTTTTTTTTTAAGGCGTGAGAAAAATTTTCTAACCACACGCCCCGTCGTTAGAGACAACGAACAGGGTAGTGTGGGGCTAAAGAAACCCGCCGTGTGCCATCTCTCCGCCTTTATTGGCGGGCCATTGAAACTATGTTACATTACTTCAGTGGTACCTTATTATCCTACCTATCCTCTCCTTAATATACTTCCTATCCAACTCCTATCCCTTTCCTTGGAGATGGCGGCGCGCGAGTGATGCCTCTGGTGTTGCTAGCGTCTATAGGCTTCGAGAATCGCTTACCATCAGGTGGACTGTATGCTTGTTTGCCACCCACGTAATTTAAAAAGACGATCATCTGCAAGGGACATAATGCCACATATTATCCCGGAAAAATTAATCGTCCCACGGGATGTTTTTACGGGGAGTTTTTACATAGAGATAAATAATCAGTATTTCGTAGTGACGTATTTATTAAACACAAAGTGAAAATACTTCCGACAGATGGCGCAGGCGTCACCCAAAGACGTTAAGTATGAATGTATTTAGATATTTTTATATATATTTTTAGCATTAGACATGCTTAGCACTATACGTTGGACGTTAAAAGGCTGATGGATGGATGTCTTTGGGTGTCAAATGCTAAAAATATATATAAAAATATCTAAATATTTATAGGGTTTGCGTCATTATTAGGTAAAAATCTTAATTGTAAAATTAAGTTTACCTGGTCGGTATAGTGTATGAAAATACTGCCGACATATGGCGCAGGCGTCACCCAAAGACGTTAAGTATGAATGTGTTATCGAAATTAGCAGTCAGGAGCAATTGTCACGATGACTGAATTGGCAAAGCATCTGGACGGTATCCAGGAGATGCAGATTCAAATCCTGCTCGTGACTGTTATTTTCGATTTCACATTTTTCACTTTGTGTTTTGTATAGTGCTAAGCATGTCAAATGCTAAAAATATACATAAATATGACGTATTTATATTTTAAAAACCACGCGGACGAAGTTGACAGCAACATCTAGTACTTATTTCTTCTATACTTATTATAAAGTTGTAACAGAGCTGTGTCTGTACATTTAAGATTAAAAAAAAATTACTGAATTAGGCAGTATAGGCGTGTCTTGTTTAGACATGTTTTCATGTTGATGTTTTTTAGATTTTTGTCTGTTTGTCTGTTTATTCGCGCATCATGCAAAAACTACTGAACGGATTTTAATGCACCTTTTTTGTTTGATAGCTCTTGGTTAGACTTAACAACTGGTATACATTTTATCCCGCTACTATATCGGGAACCTGAGATATAACCAAAAAAACTAGCTTTTGGCTGCGGCGCAGCCGCGGGCATAGGTTAGTCTCTTATAAAGGAGGAGAGACGGCACACGGCGGGTTTATTTAGTGGGTGAGGGCCCCACACTACCCTCTTCCTTGGCCCTAATGAGGGTGTGCGGTTAGGTACATTTTTTCCCGTATTTCAACAAAATAGGGAGGTAATGCTGCCAGTATTTTGGGCACGTTGCCGGCAGTAGAATATCACTTGAATGAGTTTAAATATTCTTGGTCTAGGCTTCGTTCAAGTGATCATACTAGTTTTTATTGCACGCCTCAAAAGCGAAGCGTTGAGGTGTGTTCTACTCCCGGTTGACACGGCACAGTTGATTTTTCAAACTTAAAATGTCTCTATTTATCATATATTGCACTTGTAAAATAATATCTACACACACATATAAAGAACAAACACTATTTTTAACACTCATTTTCACTTTGTGTTTAACTCATGATATTTTTGATGCCATTTTTGTTACTTAAACTAGTTAAAAACTATTTGAAAAAAATCTGGCTTGGACGTCCGTGAGTTGTAGGTAATGTATGTTAACACGATAACGACCAAAATACTTTATAAATTGAGTCTTTTTTTTTCGTTTACGGTTTATTATGACTAGGAATAGAGCCCTATTACTTTTCACGTTCTGATTCGATGTGGTTTAATTGTTATTAAATAAACAAAAAAATACTGAATATTTACGGCATTTACGCTCGACGCGACACTAAAACCAGCGCCTTTCATGAGAACTACCTACCTTTTTACGTACGCATAGCCACCGGTGGTCTTACTATCGTCAACAGAACAGAACACCGTTCGCCCGGCCGGTACATTGTTTTTTGTTAAAAGAAAGTTTTTACCTTTGCTTGACGAAGTGATGATATTTGTCAAGTATAATAACTATTTTATCCATAACAATAAGTATAAACACTAAACACACGTTAATAATAACACACCACCGGAATATTTTTAGCGGCACGGGGGCCCTTTTTTGCGTGGCCTTGGCGTGCGCGTGGCCCGGAACTGAGAGTTAGACTAATATAGAAGTACTTCTTAAAATTAGCGCTAGATGGCGTATAAGACACACATTAGTACTTTTTGAAATTAGCGCTATCTATGTGATTTATTGAAAACTACTTAGTAAGACCAATACATTATTAGTTACTTATCAAATAATCAATTTTATTGTGAAAAATGAAGATTATGAGGCGTGCACTTTTGGATTTTCCAAAGTATTTATTTTTGTAGAAAAACAACTTGTTTTTTTTTACTGCTTGACGCTGTAAGTACTTAACCAATCATCGCGAAATTTGGCATACATATAGTCCAAAGTACATAGAGGGACATTGGCTATCTTGGATAAATAGATGGTTCCTATGGGATAACTATATAACATAGAGATAATTAATGTACTGTAAAATGCCGTGTGGGGCCGGTTTTACAATTGTCCCACCTCTCTCCACCCATGGGAGTCGTAAGAGCCGACTGAGGGAATACCGAGGGAGTGGACAGCAGCACTCCTTCGAGTATTAACAACATCCACGATTACGGCACTATCCCCCATTCTTGGGGAGGCCTATCTCCAGCAGTGGACTTTAAAAGGCTGATGGATGTATGGATGGAAAATGACGTAGAAGAGTCCATGCGAACCGTTACATCCCAAGTCACGGGTAGAATGTATTATTATATTTATTAACCCGACAAAATTTAAAGGGTTTTCGTGGTGGAGCCGCGGGAACTACTAATATATTATAAACAGCCTCACTAGTCTTTTCTTTGTGAACGTTTAAAAAATGTAACCGCACACTCCATCCTTCGGGGCACCGGACAGCTAGAGTGTATGTATCAGCTACTAAATAAACCCGTCGTGTTCAGTCTCTCTGCCTGTACTGGAAGACATTACTTTAGTGGTAGCCTCGCTAGCCTTTTGCACGCCTCATAAGCGAAGCGTTGAGGTGTGTAATACTCTCGTTTCATGCAGAACAACTGATTTTCAAACTTAAAATGTCTTATCATATATTGAACTTGCAAAATAATATATACACACACATATTAGGAAAAACACTATTTTTAACACTCATGATATTTTTGATGCCATTTTTGTTATGTAAACTGGTTATAAAACTGTTTAAAAAAGTTCTGTCTTAGACGTCCGTTTGTTGTAGGTAATGTATGTTAACACGATAACAACCGCAATACTTTACTAACCGAGTATTATTTTTTCTTTTACAATTCAGTATAACTACGAATAGATCCCTATCACTTTTCACGGTCTAATTCGATGTGGTTTAATTGTTATTAAATAAACAAAAAAATAGTGAATATTTAAGCTCGATTTGACACTAAAACCAGCGCCTCCTTATTTCGTGAGAACTATTTCTATAGACCAATATAGAAGCACTTCTTAAAATTTGCGCTAGATGGCGTAAAACCACAGTACTTATTGAAATTAGCGCTATCTATGTGATTTATTGAAAACTACTTAGTAAGACCAATACATTATTAGTTACTTATCAAATAATCAATTTTATTGTGAAAAATAAAAATTATGAGGCGTACACTTTTGGATTTTCCAAAGTATTATTTTTTTAGGCGGGAAAATATGTCCCTTTCCGCACACCCCGTCGTTCGGGGCAACGAACAGAGTAGTGTGGGGCCCTCACCCAGTAAATAAACCCGCCGTATGCCGTCTCGCCGCCTGTGTTGACGAACCACTGGTACTGTGTGGATTACTTCAGTGATCTGCCGGCGAAGCCTTACTAGCCTATCCACGTGCCGTTTATAAACTTGGTATAATTTTGTTTTAGAAATGGACCCAGCTCAGGAATTTGAGCAGTTATTACTCGCTCGTCATAAACCCATCAATGATACGACCGCGCTTGGCAACTCACCCATACAGCAATTCTACCGTGGTACCACAATTTTTGTGACTGGTGGATCTGGCTTCCTTGGGAAACAGTTGATCGAGAAGATTTTGAGGTAAAAATTCATGAGTTTTTCCATCGAGAAATTCTTAATAGATACTCGGAGTAAGAATGTTGGCGATGTTTCAGCTGCATGCTTCGGAAAGCACGTAAAATGGTCCTGCACCTGAAACTCTGCGGTCATTTAGGAACGCCGTTCCATCAGACTATGAGGGTCACTCATGCACTGTGATATATTATCCTGCGAGCGCTGCTTACATAAATAAATATAAATATATTTTTTTTTTTAGATATTTTTATATATATTTTTAGCATTTGACATGCTTAGCAACATACATTAAACACAAAGTGAAAAATGTGGAGGAGCAAGGGTCACGATGGCTGAATTGGCAAAGCATCTGGACGATATCCAGGAGATGCAGGTTCGAATCCTGCTCGTGACTGTTATTTTCGATTTCACATTTTTCACTTTGTGTTTAATGTATGTTGCTAAGCATGTCAAATGCTAAAAATATATATAAAAATATCTAAATATTTATAGGGTTTGTATTATTAGGTAAAATCTTAATTGTAAAATTAAGTTTACCTGGTCGGTATAATGTATGAAAATACTTCCGACAGATGGTGCAGGCGTCACCCAAAGACGTTAAGTATGAATGTGTTATCGAGATTAGCAGTCAGGAGCAAGGGTCACGATGGCTGAATTGGCAAAGCAACTGGACGGTATCCAGGAGATGCAGGTTCGAATCCTGCTCGTGACTGTTATTTTCGATTTCACATTTTTCACTTTGTGTTTAAACATTTTTTTTTTTAAATGACATTCTGTTCACGGACATTTTTCACACAACGTCCTCTGGTCCCAAACTAAGCTTAACGCTTGCGCTATGGGTACCAGATTACGGATATAATACATATATTATTTATTATTTTTTGTAAATACATACATATGGTAGATTAAAAACACCCAGAAGCAGTACAAATATCTGTGTTCATCACACAAATAATTGTCCCACGACCTCGTGCACGGAAGTCGGTTACGCTACCGACTACGCCACGAGGCCCGTTAATACATAGTTTTACATAGCAAATAACTAGTCGTGTGAGGATAAAAATTAAATTTTCTTTCTTTCTTTTTCTAATGTCTTTCTTGCTTTCTTTCCATTTTTTATTTATTTGTTTTTTCTTTCTTCCTTTTTTTTAATTCCGTTCTTTCTTTCTTTCCTAATGTCCGTTTGACACTGGCCGTCGTGAAAGTAAGTGGTTACTGTAGTCTAAAGATACTAACTAATCATCACGCCATTTCCCTTGCGAGGTAGGCAGAAAGAACAGAGTGCCAAGAGGCTCTATTCTTGCATACATCTCTCGCTTCCTCAACATTGACAATTCTCTTCATATACGCTCGCCGGTTTCGGAGACTCCTGATTCCACCTTCAGTCTAAAGATGCTTAAATAAAAGAAAGAGAGGCATCACTCGTATTTTCTTATAAGAAAATTTAGTGTAATATAATATATTTTCTCAGATCGTGTGACGTGAAGAAAATCTTCTTGCTTTTACGACAAAAGAAAGGAAAGACCACCCAAGAGAGACTTGAAGCAGCGTTAAAAGATCCAGTAAGTCTACGCGTAATTCTTATTCAAATATATACTACTCATGTCACACTGCTCGGTACTTTTTTTTTTATTGCATTTAATGGCATACGGCCCATCTGATGGTAAATGGTAACCGTCGCTCATGGACTCAACTATACCGAGAGCATTGTCAAGCTGCTGCTCACCATTTCATTTCACAGATATGAAATGAAAGAATAAACGGCTATCTCATGCTACAGCCAAAACGCAACGATGTGCTTCATGGCCGGTCACACGGGATATGGTGGTACCAACCCGCTCAGGCCCGATACCAAGTGAGTACTCCCACTTGGTACCCACCCCTACCACCAGTCATGCAATGGATGATAATTACACAAAGTGAAAAATGTGAAATCGAAAATGGATGATAATTGCTTACTTCCCTTAGTCGCCTCATACGACACCCGTGAGAAAGAATGATGTCAAATTTTCGATCAACGATATCGTTGAAGATGCGACGGAATAAAACAGAGAAAAAAGAAATAGTTTTATAGTTGACTGTACAGATGGCGGAGTGGTTTAGATACCGGCCTCCCGCCTGAGTGTTCTGGGTTCAATTCCCACAGAGAGCAACTCTTTGTGTGATGAAATAGTTATGAGTCTGGGTGTACTTTGCGTTTGAAATTGTATGTTTATAAAGTTCCCTGTGACACAAGGATTATTCCTTAGTGCAGGGTGTAAAAAAAATACCAATTGCAGGCTGATGGTAGTAACCACTGAAGTAATGTAACATGTTTCCAGTGGTCCGCCCATACAGGCGGAGAGACGGCACACAACGGGTTTATTTAGTGATTTAGTGGGTGACTCGTTGCCCCTTAAATACCGCCACCTATTTTTATGTTTTAGCAACCTTTTTTTTGTGTTAAGGCAGGAAAAAATGTTCCTAACCGCACACCCCGTCGTTCGGGGCAACGAACAGGGTAGTGTGGGGCCCTCACCCACTAAAAAAAACCCGCCGTGTGCCGTCTATCCGCCTTTATTGGCGAGCCACCGGAACTAATGTTTTAGCAACACTGGGCGGAACGTGACACTTTTTCGTGCGTGCGGCCTGCATTCATCGATTTATAAGACGTTATCACGTCAAAATATAATCTTCTGTTTTCAGCTATACGACATACTGCGGCAGACAAAACCTGGGTTTACTGACAAGGTGGTGGCTGTGGAGGGAGACATAACGGACATCAGACTAGGTCTTAATGGCGAAGACTGGGCCACTATTACTAAAGAGGTAACATACTTACTACTACTACAACTTATCATCATGCCAATTCCCTTGCAGGGTATGCAGAGAGAACAGAGTGCCAAAAGGCTTTATTCTTGCATACATCTCTCGCGTCCTCAACGTTCATAATTCTCTTCATACACGCTCGCTGGTTTCGGAGACTCCACCTTCCTTTAATACATGACCGATTTGGAGGAGGTAACATCAACTCCATAAATTACTAATTAGCCAGCAATCTAACTTGATCTTAAACCATGGTTTTAGTAACCAAACGCATAACCAGACCTTACGAGGTCCTTGTGTGGTAGACACTTGCTGAACCCCCCCATCTAAATGGGCCAGCTCAAGCTATCAATAGTGAAAGTATCACTTGTCACAGAATACTATATATGCTTTCAACTATTGAAATTCGTACTATTGTATTTCGTCCGGTGAGTGAGAGCGTCAGATGCCCAAATCATAGTAATGCTCGCCTCGTGGCGTAGTCGGTAGTGTAACCAACTTCCGTGCGTGCATAAGGTCGTGGGTTCAATTCCCACTCAAGACAACTATTTGTGTGATGAACACAGATTTGTACTGTGTCTGGGTGTTTTCTATCTAGTATGTATTTACAAAAATATGAGGGTCTCACAGTACTCTGTTCGTTGTGGTAAATTACATTTTTCCCGCTTTAACAAAAAAAGGTGGTGGTTTGGCTGTGCACTTGGTGTTGCCTAAGTCCTTTACCGGCGGTTACAAAAAAACAAAAAAGTTCTATAAACTGTCAAACAGTTATAATAAGTTTCACATACCGATCAACGTAAGATGGTTGGATGTAAAATATAATCAGTATATATATGATCAACATAAGATGGTATAATGCAAAGTATCATCTGTATAAGATCAACATAAGATGGTTGCGTGTAAAATATAATTCATATATGATCAACATAAGCTGGTAGCGTGTAAAATATAGTCCGTGTATATGATCAACGTTTGATGGTATAATGTAAAATATCATCTGTATATATGATAAACATAAGATGGTAGCGTGTAAAATATAGTCCGTATATATGATCAACGTATGATGGTATAATGTAAAATAAATTCCGTATATGATGAACATTTCATGGTTATGTTTGATAAATGTATTATATAGATGGAGCCAAATAGTAATAGAGACGGAAAATATGTTGGCGAGTATATCACTCGGGCATGATTGGAAGTGCGGCAACGCCGCGAGTATATAGGTGCAGTTTTTTGCACTCCTTGATGTGCCCCAGGGGAGAGCGGCAATTCACTGTTAAACAGGGATCAACATTCGCCTTAAACTCAGACGGGATCAACATATGGGGGGAGAGTTGAATATATATATATATATATATATATATGTAGCGGCTGAGCGTACATCGCGACGGTGTTATAGGCCGACGCTGCAGGGTTATATGGCGCGAGATCGTTCGATGCGCGGCGAACGGTTCTTGCTTGCGGCGAAGGATTGTGTTTGACACAATAAGGTTTCTCTCCATACATACATCCGCAATGAGCCTACCGGCATCGTTCACTATCTTATCACCAAATGAACCAAGCACGTCCTCGAAGTCTGGACGCTTGGTCCCAACCCATCCATTCAAGTCTCCGCATACGATCACGCGTTCACTAGCTTCTGCCAAATCCAGAACTTCCCTTACATTATCCCAGATCTTCTCTAGATCCGATCACATCTGAGGCCAAGCGAGCAGACAGCAACACCCCCACTCCCATGCTGGCCCGATCGCTCTGCGGTACACCAGACCACAGAGCTAACCCGCCACCAGGAAGATCACAGGCGTCGCTACCCTTTCGCTTGGTCTCTGTTACACAGAGCACATCAAGCTGTCTGTCCGACATGACGGTTACCAGCTCGTGTAACTTACCTTCCACACCACCCCTTACATTCCACGTGCCTACTCGACACTGCTCCCCTCGACTCGCCAAACTGGGCAAGGCGTGATGGGTGGCGGCCCCCATCGCCGCATCTGCCGTTGTTCGTACCGACGGGGGCGGGTCGGTACGCGTCGCCTCTGGGGCACGCCCTAACCCGCACTGCGGCAGCCTGTGGATTACAGGCTGGCAGGGATCGCGACGAGCACGCTCCGGACTATGTTCAGACACGCCTATATAGCCTAATAAAGTAATTTTTCCTCAAATATCTTAAATGTTCAGACACAGCTCTGTTACAGCTTTATAATAGTTAAAATAAAGTTATTCCCAGGAATAAATGTCCAACACATATTGTGCTAGTTACTGCACGCGACTACCAACAGCTATCCTACAGGAAATCTTTACCAGGATAACAATGTTTTATGTGTTTATCCGAGCCACATTTTACTTACAGACAGATAAATTTATTCCCGCGTTAACAAAAAAAATTAAAAGCAGTCATGAGGACTGCCAACAAGTAAAAACTTATAATTTAAAAAAAAAAGATAAGAAAAATATATTTTGTATAAATAAAATGATCATAACTTGACAAAGTACGCCTTTAGACGAATCAAACTAGTATAAACTCGATGGGTTTGGCTCTTTTCATTACAGAGTTACGCCACCTTCCAGCTCCATCATCAGACCCTGGATACCATCTAGAGATAAAGTACTCGTCAAGATGAATCATACGAGCCTAAGCTCGATGGAGCTATGTCATTTTATAATAGAGTTCCTATGGCCACCTTCTAGCTCCATCATCAGACCCTGGATACCATCGAGAAAGTATTCGTCAAGACGAATCAAACGATTCCAAACTCGATGGGGTTGCGTCATTTCATTACAGAGCTACTGTGGCCACCTTCCAGCTCCATCAGACCCTGAATATCATCTAGGTCTGGAGTACTAGTCAAGACATTTCAAACGAGCCTTAAATTGATGGATTTCCGCCATTTAATTACAGAGTTTTTCCCATGGCCACTTTCCAGCTCCAACATCAGACCATGGGTACCATCTAGAGACAAAGTATTCGTTAAGATGAATCACACGAGCCCAAACTCGATGGGGTTGCGCCGTTTCCTTATAGAGTTCCTATGTCCACCTTCCAGCTCCATCATCAGATCAGCTCCATGTCATCATAATATTGCATTTTCACGTGATATACATACGCGTGTAAATTTTCAGCTCAAACGAAAACCGGAAAATGTGTCAAATTTAACTTGCAAGATTTGAATGGGACAAGTAAAATAAAAGCATCTCGTAACGGTGTCGCAAGTCCAGAGATTTTATCTCATCTAAAAATATGCGTACCACGCTAAAAGAAGTTTTCACTTCAAAAACAGGGTTTATAGTCTTTGATAATTATACATAAGTACAGGTTCACCACACTTTGTTACTACATTCTACAATTTTCTTCTCAATTTCCAGGTTAACATCATATTCCACGCGGCTGCGACAGTGAAGTTTGACGAGCCGCTCAAAGTGGCAACTCTCACCAACGTGCGAGGGACTGTCGAAGCTATCAAACTGGGCAAAGCTTGTAAGAATCTGAAGTAAGTATGATAATCAATTCAAATTAATTCACGCTCTGCCCTCTTTGAACGTGATACACAGAATCTTATCGACATAGTATCGTTTAAATTAATGCTGTCGAAATGCGATCTCTTCGGAGAATCTGTGGAGTGAGGCTGACTGACCGCATTCCTAACGACGATTTAAGAGAGCGAGTAGGTATGAAAGAGAGTGTTGGTGTAAAGATGCGAAAAGGAATGCTCCGATGGTTCGGACATATATGGAATTAATGCCGGACGAGCGACTGGTTAAAAAGATATACAATGCGAAAGTGGAAGGATGGTACAGGGGGAGACCGAGACTCGAGTCAGGAGTCTCCGAAACCGGCGATCGTGTGTATGAAGAGAATTATGAATGTTGAGGAAGCGAGAGATGTATGCAAGAATAGAGCCTTATGGCCCTCTGTGCTCTCTGCCTACCTCGCAAGGGAGATGGCATGATGATAAGTAAGTATTGTCTTAAATGTGATTGGTAGAGACATCACGATGATCTTTCAACCAGTGACAATGACAAGATGCGATCTCGATATTACATTCTACGGGTTCAATTTATTCGAATAAATATAAGGTACATTATGATATAAAACTACTTTACGGAATCTACCACGTTTACTTGATTTTCTACTATCCGGTATATACTTACTTACATATTATCACGCCATCTCCCTTGCGGGGTAGGTAATAGTTAGTTCTCCGTTTGTGCCCGAATGCTGTCCCTTCGGATAATGGGAGTGAAGGAAAAGGACTTGAGCTGTATATGGCTGTATAGCATCTATTGCACGCCTCATAAGCGAAGCGTTGAGGTGGGTACTATTCTCCTTTTACACAGAACAACTGATTTTTCAAACTTAAAATGTCTCTATTTATCATATATTGCACTTGTAAAACAATATATACAAAAAACACTATTTTTAACACTCATGATATATATATTTTTAAGCCATTTTTGTTATTTAAACTAGTTAAAAAACTGTTTAAAAAAGTTCTGTCTTGGACGTCCGTTTGTTGTAGGTAATGTATGTTAACACGATAACAACCGAAATACTTTACTAATCGAGTCTTTTTTTCTTTTTAACTTGAGTATAACTACGAATAGAGCCCTATTACTTTTCACGTTCTGATTCGATGTGGTTTAATTTTTATTAAATAAACAAAAATATACTGAATATTTACGCTCGACGCGACACTAAAACCAGCGCTATACCATTCATGAGAACTATTTCTATAGACCAATATAGAAGTACTTCTTAAAATTCGCGCTAGATGGCGTATAAGACATGAAACCCACATAAGTACCTTTTGAAATTAGCGCTATCTATGTGATTTATTGAAAACTACTTAGTAAGACCAATACATTATTAGTTACATAACAAATAATCAATTTTATTGTGAAAAATGAAGATTATGAGGCGTGCACTTTTGGATTTTCCAAAGTATTTTTTGATATTTTTGTATTAGCATTTGACATGCTTAACCATATACTTAAGGGGATCTGTTACAAGTTGCTAGGTCACGCCATACATGAGATGCCACTAGTTTCGCAAAAACTAACAAATTAATTATTTTGTTGTATTTAGTGAGAAATAAATATCTTTTTACTAGCTGATCCGACAGACGTTGTCTTGTTTTAGCTATGAACATTCAATTACTTGCGAACTGTCAAACGTGCCAAAAAAATAGTCTAAGTTTTCTGAAATTTTCCAAATATATGCGCAATTTTCATATTTTTTTCTTTCATAAGAACCTTCTCCAGACAATAATAAACATAACAAAAAAGAATTAGCGAAATTGTTCCATCCGTTCAGGCGTGATGCGATGACCAAGGGAAATAGAGATTCATTTTTATATTTAGATATTTTTATATATATTATTAGCATTTGACATGCTTAGCAACATACATTAAACACAAAGTGAAAAATGTGAAATCGAAAATGTGCTGAATTGGCAAAGCATCTGGACGGTATCCAGGAGATACAGGTTCAAATCCTGCTCGAGACTGTTATTTTCGATTTCACATTTTTCAATTTGTGTTTAATGTATGTTGCTAAGCATGTCAAATGCTAAAAATATATATAAAAATATCTAAATATTTATAGGGTTTGCGTCATTATTAGGTAAAATCTTAATTGCAAGATTAAGTTTACCTGGTCGGTATAATGTATGAAAATACTTCCGGCAGATGGTGCAGGCGTCACCCAACGACGTTAAGTATGAATGTGTTATCGAGATTAGCAGTCGGGAGCAAAGGTCACGATGGCTGAATTGGCAAAGCATCTGGACGGTATCCAGGAGATGCAGGTTCAAATCCTGCTCGTGACTGTTATTTTCGATTTCACATTTTCTCACTTTGTATTAACTATAGCATCTCCTGCGTACTTGGCTACTCTGTAGACTCCCGCCGAGACCGAAATCAGTCTGGCGATCATTATTACTAATACGTGTATATTTTGATCTGTATTTTAGAACTTGACATGGTCAGATACTTTAACAACAAATTATTTGTGAAAGTGGAAAAAGAGAGTTTTATTGCGAACAGGATTCGAATCTGCATCCCATCAGATTGGGGAAATGTTTTGGACCGCAAATCTATATTAGTCACGTGTATACTTTAGCTATTTTTTCAACCCCATGTCTGTCCCACTATTGGGCACGGGTCTCCTCTCATGGTCAGAGGGATTAGGCTATAGTCCACCACGCTGGCCCTATGCGAATTGTCAGACTTCATAAGCCGCCGAGAAAATCTCTCAGGCATGCAGGTTTCCTCACAATGTTTTCCTTCACGGAGCAGTAATAAATTGTAAAGAAATACATGTATGTATTTCATAAAGTAAAGAATACATGTATGTATTTCTTTACAATTTAGAAAAATCTCGAATTATGTAATAAATAAATATTCACGAACATTTTCACACAACGTCCTCCGGTCCCAAACTAAGCTTATGCTTGTGCTATGGGTACCAGATTAAGGAAATAATACAATATATTACTTTTTTTGTAATTATATACATATAATAGATAGAACCAAAAGACACCCAGACTCAGTACAAATATCTGTGTTCATCACACAAATAATTGTCCTGAGTGGGAATCGAACCCACGACCTCGTGCATGGAATTCGGTTACACTACTGGCTAAGCCACGAGGCCCGTCAGAATTGTCAGAGGTGTGTGCCGTACGAGGTCTGACTCTGAACCTTGGACTTGGGATCGAACTCGATACGTGAATCCTTGGTGTTACCACTAGACTATCACTGTTTACTTTATTCAGCTATAAGCACAGTATTGCACGCCTCATAAGCGAAGCTTTAAGGTGTGTACTATTCTCGTTTCACGCAGAAAAACTGCTTTTTCTAACTTAAAATGTCTTTATTTATCATATATTGCACTTGTAAAATAATATATAGGTACACGCACAGATCAAGAAAAAACACTATTTTTAACACTCATGATATTTTTAATGCCATTTTTGTTATTTAAACTAGTTAAAAACTGTTTGAAAAAGTTCTGTCCTGGACGTCCGTTTGTTGTAGGTAATGTATTATATGTTAACACGATAACGACCAAAATACTTTACTAATCGAATCTTTTTTTTTCTTTTACGAATTAGTATGACTACGAATACATCCCTATCACTTTTCATGGTCTGATTCGATGTGGTTTAATTATTATTAAATAAACAAAAAAATAGTGAATATTTACACTCGACTCGACACTAAAACCAGCGCTACGCTATACCTTATTTCGTGAGAACTACTTGAACTTAGCGCTAGATGTCGTATAAGATATGAAAACCTCAGTCTAGTACTTTTTGAAATTAGCGCTGTTATTTATTGAAAACTACTTAGTAAGACCAATACGTTATTAGTTTCTTATCAAATAATCAATTTTATTGTGAAAAACGAAGATTATGAGGCGTGCAGTTTTGGATTTTCCAAAGTATTTTTGATCTTCTTTTTACTCATTACAACGTTAATTACCATTAGGTGCTTCAATCACATCTCGACGGCTTTCGCTCATGCTACAGTCAATCGGATCAACTCTGACGTAGAAGAGAAATTCTGCCCCTGTCCTGTCCCACCAGAAGTCATCATCGGCATGGCAGAGAATATGGACGAAGACAGGCTGAACGCCATTACACCTCAGTTAGTTATTTATTTATGTAACTCCAAAACAAGAAGTGCAGCATTACAAGGGTACCAGCGAATGCTTCATGTAGCATATAGAGGTTTTCACACACCCTGTCGTTCGTGGGGAACAGGGTGAAGTTGGAAGGTGGCCACAATAACTGTATAATCTGTAATGAAACAACGCAACCCCATTGAGTTTATACTCGTTTGATTCATCTTTATGAGTACTTTATCTCTAGATTTATTTATTTATTTACAAAAAAACATAACATCTTAACAGCTAATGCCAAAGCGATGATATGTCGATGATTATTAAATACTAAGCAATATTAGTTTTGATCGTTGTATTTTCACAGAGCCTGTGAGCCACTCTTATAAAATCTGCCAGGCTACATGTAAATATATCGATATTCTTCGATATTAAATTTAATAGAATTATAGCACGTGACGTGGGGGCAAACTTCAGCAGGTTAGTCCTGCATGTAGGCACGCAGAACGTCGGCAACTCGCGCCGCCTGCTCGCCGCCCCGGCTGGCGCGCACAGGCGCAGCGCCGCTAGCGCCTCGGGGTGGTGCAGCTCACATGTACTGCAGAGCGCGACGTCACGCCTCACGCCTTATTTGCTGTAGCCCACCATGCCGATAACGAACAGGGTCGGGTACATCAGAGGGTAGTAAGGATAGACGCCATACTCCTTCAAATACAGATAATGCGTGAATTTATTTTGTAGCTTTTCTAACAAATTTACGTACTTATCCTCGTGAGGATTCCAGACAAGCGCATTCGTTTCCAGCCGGCTCCGGACGAGTGCGTTGTATAATATTCTGACCACCCCAGTATTGTGAAACTTATTACACTGCCTAAGGAGGAAGCCCAGACTTCTATATGATTTGCTACAAATATCCACAATGTAATCACGAAATGTTAGCTCGGATACCATTTGCACGCCTAGGTCACGAACGCTTGCCATGCGCACCATCGGCGCGCCGCCCATCTCGTACGGATACTGCAATGGAGCTATCTTGCGCCCGTAGCTCATGACTTCACACTTATCTAAATTAAAAAATAACCTATTACTAACGCTCCACTACACAATCCTATCTATGTCCTGTTGGAGTCGCTCACCATCCGAAATGTCCGCCACTGATAGTAACAACTTGAGGTCGTCAGCAAATAGCAGACATTTCGCATCCTTCACATCTTCAGGGAGGTCCTTAACCATTATGGTAAATGCTAACGGTCCCAAATTACTGCCCTGGTTCACACCAGAGAACGTAGGATAAGGCTCAGATTCATGTCCCCCATATTCCACGTACTGCCAGCGCTCCCCCAGGTAACTCGCAAAAAATTTCATAAGAAGCATCGTGAATCCTACAGCCGCAAATGTTTCTAATAAGGTATCATTATCCACTATGTCAAACGCCCTTCGGAAGTCTAAGTACGCGCAGTCCACCTGCCCCCAGGCGTCGACCACCGGTGCAACATATGCCATGAACGACAGCAAATTACTCCTACTAATACTTAGACCAGGCCAAAATCCGCGAAATCCGCGTTGAGCATCACTCAGTTGAGAACCAACTTGGGCATAGATACATCTATGCAACACTGAATCGAATACCTTCGCGAACGCTGATAGGATTGCCACTGGTCGGTATCCGGGCACATCCAAACCTGAGCCTCCCTTAGGTACTGGAACCACACGCGTTATCTTCCAAATATCGGGATAGTGACCCTCCCGAAGACACAGATTAAATATGTGCAGTAGAGGTTTCTCCAATACGAACGACAGTCCCTAACCAGATATGGCGGTATACCATCAGGGCCCACGGAGCGCTTGGGCCTGAGCCGCCGGAGCGCGTCTCGGACATCGTACGCGTTCAGTCGGTCGATGTGCACACGGTGCGCGCCCGCACGTGCCCCTGCCGCCCGCTCCGCCGCAGTCGGGTCCAGCGCCGGCCGCTTCTCGCTGTACACCGATTGGAAATATTGAGCGAAACAATCTGCACACTCCTGCTCACCTAACTCTCGATCATCTTTATTGATTCGAACTACGCTGCGTTTCGCTTGTTTATTCCTAATATAACTCCAAAACGATATGGGATCCTCTTTAAAATTTAGTTGCAGTTTATACTGATGTGCCTCATAATTATTTTTTAGTTTGTTTTTGACTTGAGACCGATAACGAGAAAACATTTCGTAATCACATTGGGCCCCCGTCCTTTTAAACAACTTGTGATAGCGCCACTTATGCTTAATGCTTAATATCACGTATCACAGCACCAGAATACCATTCTGGATACTCATATCTAGAATTATTATTACTAGGCTTGCCTTTTCTCCTAGGAGTCCACGCGTCAATAGTTTCATTCACCAATATATACATATACGCTAAAGCTTTGTCTGAGTTGTCGAGCTCATATAAACTGTTCCAATTCAATTGCTTTAAAATTAAATATAGCCTACAAAAATCTGCTTTATTAAAGTTCCAGCGTCGTTTACCATCAGCCGGGTACTTAAATTGATTACACCGTGCCTGCGGCCCACGAATTCGGAGGACAGACCCTGGCACGCTGATAACGACTGGTGGATGCTGTTTGTCTATCATCACTAGCGGCGCATCGGATAATTTTACCTCCACGTCATTCTCTAAAAATGTAGTTAACACTAAATCTAATGTACGATCGTTAATATTACGTATATTATTTACCTGGCAAAATCCACAAAAAGTGCTCACATACTCCAAGTAGTTCTGTATCTCCAAAGGCGCACTATACATATTAAAATCACCCCACACTATAACTGTACACAACACAATATAAAAACAAAATCTTATTTTTACTGTGTACCCTCGCACACACTATCTCAAATAAAACCGACGCGTGATGTCGCTGTAATCAGTTGGCCAATCACGGTGATCTCTCAACCAACAACAGTAATCACGATACGATCGACATGTGAGATATGATTCTGCCTAAACCCCAAGGTTGCGTCTACACTGCCGATTGGAACGCGACGTAACTCCAACGATGACGTATAAGGATAGTATCCAGGGTCTGATGATTTAGATCAGGAGTCTCCAAACTACGGCCCGCGGGCCAAATCCGGCCCGCCAGTGTCATCAATCCGGCCCGCGACAGCTTAAGACTAGTGTCATCAATCCGGCCCGCGACAGCCAATGTCTTATTGTTGTTACTATTGCTGTGATAAGTTTAAGAAGAAAACACAGAATGATAATTACTCGGTTTTATTTACGGCAAGCTAAAACTTAACGACAGAAATGATGACGCAGAAAACTTAACTTAAGTAGCTAACTAAGCTTAAGCATATTAATAACTAACAAATAATTGAAATGAACCCCACTAATCACAGTAAAACAAAAAAACGCTAATGAGATTAATGTAAATGTGTTTTGGCCCTTGGAACATACTGAAAATATCAATATGGCCCTAATGCTTGAAAGTTTGGAGACCCCTGATTTAGATGGAAGGTGGTCATGGGTACTCGGTAATTGTGTATTGTCATCGGACCTTGATAAATGTGCAGTTTTAATTTAATCTGCGGTTTTGAAGTGAAGAATTCTTTACATAACAGTTCAGTATTTTGGCTTTCGGCTCAAAGACTAATAAATCTGTCCTGTTTTAGATTGATATCCGGCTGGCCGAATACGTACACCTTTACAAAAGCTGTCGCCGAAGAGGCAATCAGAACAACTGCTGGAGATATGCCTGTCTGTGTCGTGAAGCCACCTGTTGGTAAGCTATTTCTTTTTATAGTACGTGGGTGACAAACAAGCATACGGCCCACCTGATGGTAAGCGGTTACCGTAGCCTATAGATGCTAGCAACACCAGAGGCATCACTCGGGCGCCGCCATCTCCAAGGAAAGCTATAGGAAGTGGACACGAAGGATATTAAGAGGGGTATGGGCCTTCGGCGCTCTCACTCACCATACGAAACACACTGGTAGGGATACCTTCCGTTGTTTCAAGCTGATCTCTTTGGGAGGGTAGTACTTCCCCGAACAAGCAAGAAATACAACTCCTTGCACTAAGGAAAAATCCTTGTATCGCGGGGGACTTTACCAACATACAATTTCACGGACACAAAGTACACCCAGACTCAGAACTCTTTATGGATCACAAAAAGAGTTGTCCTGTATGGACATCGAACCCACAACACTCAGTCGGGAGGCCGGTATCTAAACCGCTCGGCCATCCGTGCAGCTATTTGAATAAACACATGATATCGAAATGTTAGACACGAAATCTTGACTTCAGACTGGAGGTCTCTTATACTCAATCTTATCGGAATCTCATAGCATACTTAAGATGCATTATCTTTCTTTTTCAGTTACAAGTTCATATCTAGAGCCAATGCCTGGTTGGATTGACTGGCATACTTGCTTCTCTTCTCCTTTAGGGGTAAGTAAAGGCATTAATGTGACACAGTTCCAGTGGTCCGCTAGTACAAGCGGAGAGACGGTACAATGCGGGCTTATTTAATGATAGATTTTAATTAAGTTTTCTATGTTTTATTTTCTACACATCTAGGCCTTATGTAAAAGAACAATATTGCGATATTTTCGTCTATCTATATATAAACTAGGATTTGCCCGCGGCTCCGCCACAGCCAAAGCTAGGTTTTAATGGCGCGTTTACACGCGCGCCGCGCAGCCCGGCAAGCAGGTCGGGAAGCAGCTCGGCGCGCAGCCCGCCATTCAAAGTAGCAGCCGGGCAGCCACGGGCAGACCGTTCACACACTTGTGCTCCTGCTCGTGCCCGTTGAATGTCGCATGTGAACGCACCATTAGGTTATATCTCAGGTACCCGATATAGTAGCGGGATAAAATGTATACCAGTCTAATCAAGAGCTATTAAATAAAAAGTTTCATCAAAATCCGTTCAGCGGTTTTTGCGTGAAGCGTGAAAAAACAAACAGCTTTATAATAGCATAGAAGAATAACTGACTGACTGAATGACTCTGATGAACTCTCGGCGCTAGGGCCATGAAAATTGACATATGAGTTTCTTTGATACTGCAGGTGAACATTTTGGATTCACTGAAGTAATGTAACACAGTTCCAGTGGTCTGCCAATACAGACAGAGAGACGGCACACAGCGGGTTTATTTTATGTGTGAGGGCCCCACACTACCCTGTTCGTTGCCCCAAACAACGGGGTATACGGTTAGGCACATTTATTCCCGCCATAATTGACGTCCGTACGTCACTAACGCAGGCATTGAAGTGTGTTTTAATACGATGCACTGTGACATAGTTGCTGAAATCGCCTTGTCACCTCGACATTATGTGTCTAAATTTTGTTTTATCCTTTATTACTAGTGGCAATAAAATTATTTGCTTTCTTTCTTTCTTTCTATAACAAAAAAAAGGTTGTAGTTAGTAAAGTAAAAGATTTCAGGCATCTTTACTGAGTTACACCATTTTTTCAGTTTCTCCTGGGAGTCGGCGTAGGTGTATTACATGTGAACTTGGTGAATAGGCAGAATTCAGTATCCTATGCCCCTGTTGACTACGTCAATAACGCTATCATAGCAGCAGCTTGGGATGCCGTCGAGAATAAGGGTAGTGACGTTAAGGAGCCCCCTATGTATACCATCAGCACCTCCAGATGTGGAACTAAATGGGGTAAGGTTTTTACACACCATTATAGTAGTAGTTTTACTTACTTACTTACTTATCATCACGCCATTTCCCTTGCGGGGTAGGCAGAGAGAACAGAGTGCCAAGAGGCTCTATTCTTGCATACATCTCTCGCTTCCTCAACATTCCTAACTCTCTTCATACACGCTCGCCGGTTTCGGAGACTCCTGACTCCACCTTCCTTCAATACATGACCGATTTGGTCTAAGTAGGTGAGTCTCGGTCTCCCCCTGTACGTATATCCTTCCACTTTCGCATTGTATATCTTCTTAACCAGTCGCTCGTCCAGCATTCTTTCCACATGTCCGAACCATCGGAGCATTCCTTTTCACATCTTTACACCAATACTCTCTTTCATACCTACTCGCTCTCTTTCGTCGTCGTTGTTGTTTGTACTATTTTTGATGTGAAAATAATGCGGAGGGAGGGTAACACCGGCTGTTGGCGTGGCGACGGCACCTATATTTTATTTGTTTTTAAAGCCGTCTGTTGAAAAATGCATCTAGCTAGAAAGTATAATGTCAATCAAACCAATAGCAGTTTTAATTCGTCTATGGTTAACGAGAGGGCGCTTACCAAGAATCATAATATAAGACTCGGACAATATGTTTTCACATCTGCGAGACGTTCCGTGACGACCCATTTTTTTTTTTCTTTTGGCCCTCTATTGGATATGGGTTTACTTTCCTTTGGGTAATAAGTGTGTATTTGTTTATAATTTATCACTGCTCGGTGAAGAAAAACATCGTGAGGAAACCTGCATGCCTGAGAGATTTTCTCGACGGCTTGTGAAGTCTGCCAACCCGCATTGGGCTAGCGTGGTTAGTGGCCAGGAATTATTCCGGCTTACTCTGAGAAGAGATTCCCAATGGGCAATTGGGCAATTGGGCACCAATAGTACGACAGTATTGGTTTGAAAAGAAAAAATAAGTCAATTGCATTCGTGCGAAGCCGAAGGCAGGTTCTAGCGATCCACCCTTGCTTTTTTTATACTACGTATGGCAAACAAGCATACGGCACCTGATGGTAAGCGGTTACCGTAGCCTATAGACGGTAATAACACCAGAGGCATCACTTGCACATCGCCATCTCTAAGCATTTTCTTAGAGATATCCACTAGGATAGGATGATAATAAGGAAAGGATAAGGAGGAAGTTTAGGCCTCCGGCATTCTCACTCACCATACGAAACTTAACGGCAAGAGTACCTACCATTATTTCACAATGATCTTCTGTGAGAGGGTGGTACTTCCCCGATCGAGCCGGCCCATACATGCTGAGATAAGCAAGGCTTTACCACGCTTCTTAGGTAGGTATATTTCTTAGGTTCCGCATTATTATTAATGTACATACATATATGTATGTATGTATTCTATATATTGTCACGCCTTTTTCCCGTACGAGTAGGCAGAGACCACTTGCTACGATCCTGACGCACATCATTCGCTTTATCTATTTTCATCAGCGCTTTCATGCATGCTCGTTGGTTTCGAGTACTCTTAACCTGGCCTTCCTAAGAACGTCTCCGATCTGATCAAAATACGTTCGCCTAGGTCGACCTTAGACCACTGAAGTAATGTATTATAGTTCCGGTGGCCTGCCAATAAAGGCGGAGAGATGGCACACGGCGGGTTTCTTTAGTGGGTGAGGACCCCACACTACCCTGTTCGTTGCCCCGAACGACAGGGTGTGCGGCTAGGAACATTTTTTCCCGCCTTAAAAAAAAAAGTTCGACCTCTACCAACTTGCCCATTCACAGTGGCCTTTTATATCTGTTTTGTTAATCTTCTTTCATCCATCCTCTCTACGTGTCCGAACCCCCTAGCATTCCTTTCTCTATTTTTGTCACTACACCTTCTTTCACACCACAGCATATTATATATATTAAAAATGTGTATGATTGTATTTCAGAATTATTTGGAGACTTATTACGTAGTGACGAGTTCCAAAGGCTGTCGTCCCCGAAGGCTGTGTGGTACGGATTCATGGTAGAAACTGCAAATACCCAACTGTATTGGATCCTGACTTGGTTATTGCATTATATACCAGGGTATTTGCTAGACGGGATAATAAATTTGCTTGGAATCAGGGAAAAGAAAAAAGTACCTTCGTAAGTACAAATTAAAATTTGTGAATAAGGAAAAAGAGAATTTTAGTACAGGCGGGAAAGTGTCAAGTGCTAAAATATACCTAGATCAAAATGTTTAAAAATTTTAATTTTAACTTGCGTTTGCCCACTCCGCCGCAGCCAAATGCTTAAGATTAGGTTTATCTCAGGGTACCGATATAGTAAAGCGGGATAAAATGTAGAGTACACCACACGCCACCACAGTCAAAAGCCAGTTTTTACTGTAGCGGAGCCGCGACAAAGCCTAATTTAAAATTTTAAATTTTGCTTTGCGTGTTTAGTGATGTGTGTTTTCTGTTAGTATAATAAGCAACGCAGACGAGGTCGCGGGTACGAACTAGTAATTCATAATAAGGATGTATACTATACCCTCTTTTTAATGTTAGATCTTTGGGAAATAAATGTACATCGGAGTTATTACATTCTGGTACAGCATATTACGAGAACATTAAAATTTACCAAATAACAGGTTACAAATTTTACGGAAATTACAGTTTTCAATCGCCATGTCGATTAATGCGCCATATGCCGTAAAATAATGGCAGTGAAAATCCCTATTTCTTGCGAACTGTTAAACGCTCGAAGTAAAAATGGAAGTTAATTTTTCATTAATTTAAAATTATCCAATCTTCTGCTCAATTTTCTTAATTTTTCTTTTCCTAAAAACCTTCTTCTACAAAGTATTAGGAGACTTTAAAAAAAGAGAGTATTTGGTAAAGTCGTTCTCTAATTTAAGACCAAGGGAAATAGGATTAATTTTTATACATTGATTTTAGATATTGCTTACGGAAGCAGCCAAGTAATGGTTTTCCTAATGGTAAGTGCTAAGTGCCACTCATGGCACGCACCTCAGCCCCAACTCACCAGAATAGTGCCACGCTGCTGCTCAGCATTTTATTTCACGTATGCGAAATGACCGCTTGCCGTGTGGGGCCGGCTTTAGAATTGTCCCACCCCTTTCTACCCACGGTAGTCGTAAAAGCCGACTGAGGTAATACCAGGGGGAGTGGGCAGCAGCACTCCCTCGAGTATTAACAACATCCACTGCGATCGCCAACCCGCCTGCCAAGCGTGGCGATTACGGCACTATCCGCCATTTCTTGGGGAGGCCTATGTCCAGTAGTAGACGCTAAAAGGCTGATGGATGGAAATTAATAAATTGTCTACCACTAGTAATAATTGTTTACTTCCCTTAGTCGCCCCCTACTACACCAGTGAAAAAAGAATGAGGTGGTAATCAAAATTGCATGCCTGAGAAATTTTCTCGATAACCTTATTTGCCGCCCACGTAGTAAAAAAAGCGAGTTGTAAAATAACCTTATCACCTTATCTGAACTAAACCTATTTCTTATCCAGGTTAATAAAAGTGTATACAAGAGCATACAAGCTATCAATGGTGTACAAATACTTCACGTTTAACACTTGGAAGTGGAAGGACGAGAACCTGCAGAACATGTTGGTGAGGATGTCGCCAGAAGACCGCACGATATACAACTGTGACGTCTCCAAGATAGACTATAAGGAACTCGTGAAGGCTTGGTGTATTGGATTGAGAAGGTATTTTATTTTATTGCATATAGTGACAGACGAGCCACGGCCCATCTGATGGTAAATGGTAACCGTCGCTCATGGACTCAACTATATCGAGAGTATTGTCAAGCCGCTGCTCACCATTTCATTTCACCGATATGAAATGAAGGAATAAACTTCTTGGCCGGTCACACGGGAGATGGTGGTGCCAACCCGCTCGAGCCCGATACCAAGTGAGTACTCCCACTTGGTACCCAGCCCTACTTGTCATGCAATGTATGATAATTGCTTACTTCCCTTAGTCACCTCATACGACACCCGTGGGAAAGAATGGGGTGGTGACACTTGTATACTTAGTCCGTCACCACACGGCAGCAGCACAGCTTTATAGTAGTATAGAGTCTATACTATAGACGACGAACGAGACGATTATAAAATAATGATGGTGTTTTTTTCAGACACATCCTCAAAGACGGACTTAGCGGTAGTATAGCTGCTTACAAGAGGTACAAATATGTTTACAAATATTTGAACTATTTATTTTTCGCATTGTATGCTTATGTGATATACCTCTTTATGTACGGTATATACTCTGTGTTCTCAAATTTAATTAATTATGTATTTTATTAAAATTATATTAATAAAGAAACGATTGTTTTATTGAGTGATCGGGGGGAAAATACCTACTATAAAAGGATTCAATTTGTTTAAAGTACAAATTATTTTGAATGAGGAAAAAGAGAACTTTAGTGCGAGCGGGAATCGAACCCGCGTCCCTTCCAACCCGGGGAAGTGCTCTAAGCCACTGAGCTACCGCACCGATCTTTCGGCCATCCCAATCTCCTCATCACATTTGTCTTTACTACCAACGCCATCTATCGGAATGCATTTACATACATTAATCCAATATAGTAAGTTTAATTTTGCAATTAAAATTCATACTATTTGTTAGCGCGATTTTTATAAACATTTTTAATCTATATTTTTTAGCATTTGACATGCTCAGCTACTTTGATACTTTGATTTAATTTAAATAAGATTCTGACGTAATAATGCCTTATAAATCGACGAACGCCGGCTGCACGCAAGAAAAAGTTCACGTTCCGAAAAATGTAGGGCGACCGATGCATTGTTTGTGAAACTCAGAAAACATAATATATGACGATATCACGTAAAACTATCGTCTTAACTATCGACTTCACAGACAACTAATAAAACAAATATAAATAGTATAAAACAAATATAAATAGTTTTTTATGGACGTTTCATCCGATGGTAAGCGGTTACCGTAGCCTATATACGCTATCAACACCCGAGGCTTCACTCGCGCGTCACCATCTCCAAGAAAAGGTATAGAAGATGCAGAGGGAGGATAATAAAGAGAGTAAGGTCCCGGGTCTGGGCCTCCGGCGCTCTCACTCGCCATATGATACAACATTACACATTACATTTTTTTGTTTTTTTATGATAAGGCGGGAAAAAATTTACCAACCGGACACCCTGTCATTCGGGGAAACGAACAGGATATAATGTCCCTCACTCACTAAATAAACCCGTCGTGTGCCGTCTCTCCGCCTGTGTTGGTGGACCACTGGAACCATGTTATATTCCTTCAGTGCTAAGAGTACCCACCGATGTTTCACACCGATTTTCTGTTGCCTAATCGAGCCGGCCCATTTATGCTGGGACAAACAAGTAAAATTTGAAACCCCCTCATTAAATGCTAGTAATAATGTCAAATGATGATACCCAAATAAAAATGTCACCACTGCATTCCTTCCCGCGAGTTTCATACGAAGCTACTAGCCTAATAGAGTTGGGTACCAAGTAAGAGCACTTATTCAATTATTATCAGGCCTGGGTTGGTACCACCGTATCCAGTATGAACCTGAAGCACCTTACGACACTAACAAAAGCAATGGATCACTCGCGCGTCACCATCTCCAAGGAATTGGGATAGGAGTTGTATAGGAAGGATAATAAGGAGAGGATAGGGAGGGGGTTTGAGCCACCAGCGCTCTCACTCACCATACAAAACACAACAGTAGGTGCAACTGCTGCTGTTACACCCTGATCGTTTGTGAGAGGTTGGTAGGTACCTACTTCTCCGATCGAGTCGGCCCATTCTTGCTGGGATATATTTTGGTAAGGTGTGTTTTGGTTGTAGCGGGAGATAGCCGTCCATGCATTCCTTTAATATCTGAGAAATAAAACGGCAGCGGCTTCGAAAGTCCATGAGTGGCTATTGACACTTACCATCAGGTGGGAATGCTCCGATGGTTCGGACATGTGGAAAGAATGCCGGACGAGCGACTGGTTAAGAAGATATACAATGCGAAAGTGGAAGGATGTAGGTACAGGGGGAGACTGAGACTCACCTACCTACCTAGACCAAATCGGTCATGTATTGAAGGAAGGTGGAGTCAGGAGTCTCTGAAACCGGCGAGCGTGTATAAAGAAAGTTATGAATGTTGAGGAAGCGAGAGATGTATGCAAGAATAGAGCCTCTTGGCAATCTGTTCTCTCTGCCTACCCCGCAAGGGAAATGGCGTGATGATAAGTAAGTAAGTAAGTATCAGGTGGGCCATGGTATATCTGGCACAAGCTGTAAAAAAAATAAAAAAAAAATTATTAATAAAAAATATAATTCGGAATCTATCTTCGGCATTACAGAATCAAGCCTGATTACCATCAGGCATAGAAAAAAAAACTGTAGCATTTTATTATACGGCTTACAGGTCTTAATCAAAGCGAACTTTAATTTAAACTAAGTACTCACAGCCGAAATAGCTCAGTTGGGAGAGCGTTAGACTGAAGATCTAAAGGTCCCCGGTTCAATCCCGGGTTTCGGCAAACTTTTTGTAGTTTTTTTCTATATTTACGCGCATATTGCATTTTATCTATACGAATAAAATTGAAACAGTTTTATTAATACGGTACTTAATAATAATAAAAACATTTTTTTTTTCTTTCTATTCTATTGCCATAGTAGTCTTAGCCTCGTAACAAGGACATGTCGTAGCGCTGATGAAACACCGTACGACCAGTATGTGTTACCAGTGATGACATGGAAAAGAGACGTGGGTGGTCTCGGAATGTTGGCCTCGTATCAAGGCTCAAAGTCGCTCAGCGAGCCATGGAGCAGGCTATGCTTGGTATTTACCTACGTGATCGTATCCGTAATACGGAGATGGGTAGGAGAACGAAAGTGACCGACATAGCCCGCCGGGTTGCCATGCTGAAGTGGCAATGGGCAGGCCACATCGCTCGACGAACCGACAACCGTTGGGAAGAAAGGTTCTCGAGTGGCGACAGCGTAGGACGGCCCCACACCAGATGGACCGACGATCTAGTCAAAGCTGCAGGGAGCCGTTGGATGCGGTCGGCACAGGACCGCTCGCTGTGGCGTTCTCTAGGGGAGGCCTATGTCTAGCAGTGGACGTTGAAAGACTGATGGATAGATGGATGGTCAAGCTGGTACTTAGGCGCACCTGCCCGGAGATGTGCGTAGTACTTCCACGTATCCAAGAACGGACCTGAGCTTAATAAAGCACAAGTCGTTGCCTCGGTACGATGAACCACTTGACTAGTCAGGATGCCTAGTTTCTTGCTAAGTCCCGGGTATTTCCCTAAGAGGCATCATTTGCGCGTCACCAACTTTTAGTCCCGGTTAAGAGACATAATTTGCGCATCACCATAGTACAAGGAAAGGTATTGGAGAATAAGTTTAATAATGAGAAGAGGAATTAATTGAATTCCAATGGCATCCATAGCTATATTACAAAGTCTGTTTAAATAAATATACACAATAAAACAACGAATATAAACTTTATTTGTACATAATGTCTTAAATTAATATTTACAAAATAATTATGTTATAACAAAACTTATAATTTAATGTTGAAGCACTGCTGAGCTAAATATCATTCTTTTTTATAACGATAAATCATTGGAGTCTATTATCTAAACTATTACAAAAGCTGTAACAGAGCTGTGTCTGTACATTTAAGATATTTGAGAAAAACTGTGACTATTTAAGCGTGTCTGAACACAAAACGATTTTTATTATATTTTTTGTCTGTTTGTTCGTTCGCGTCACGCAAAAACTACTGAACGGATTTTGATGCAACTTATTTGATAGCTCTTGATTAGGCTTAAAAACTGGTATACATATAATCCCGCTACTACATCGGGAGCCTGAGATATGACCCAAAAAACAGTTTTTGGCTGCGGCGAAGCCGAGGGCAAAGGCTAGTGTTGTTATAAGTATACTAGCTGACCCGGAAAACATTGTTTAGCCATATAAATTATTTCTAGATAATTTTTAGGGAATTTCTAGCGTAGAAAAAAACAACTAACTTATATGCCGAATCATAAAAAAATAAAATAAAAATATGATCCAAAAAATAACAATAAAAAATTTAGCGTGGACCACCCTTATCACTTAGGGCTATGAAAAATAATTTACATCCTATTCTTAGACCTACTGAATATACACACAAAATTTCATAAGAATCGGTCTAGCCGTTTCGGAGGAGAATGGCGACGTACACTGTGACACAAGAATTTTATATAGGTATTAGATATACATTCAGTCAAGAAAGTATTGGGAATGGATGATTTGTTTATGGTTCCAATTTCAAATTTTTGTTTTTTTTTTGTTGTTGTTAGATTGGCACAACTGTTATCCATTTTGGCGCGGAGTTTGAGTTGCATCTGTTATTTATATTAAATACAGTGCTGCTTTTAGTTATATCATATCTAGTGTGTATTGCTAATTTCATAATGAACAAAAACATCGAACAAAGAGTTTGTCTTAAATTTTGCATCGCCAATGGAATTTCATGTTCGGAGTCACTGAAAATGTTACAGAAGGCTTACGGTGAATCGACTTTATCAAAAACACGTGCTTATGAGTAGTACAAAGCGTTTAAAAGCGGTTGAGATGTGATGGAAGATTTGCCTCGCTCTGGTAGGCCATCAACGTCTGCAACTGAAGTTAACATTGCAAAAGTGAAGGAAATAGTAACTGAAAATCCTCATTCAACTTTGAGAGAGATAGCCGCCGAACTTTCTGTGTCTCACGAGTCGATCCGTACCATTTTAAATAATCACTTGGGTATGAAACATGTTTCCGCTCGGCTAGTCAAAAGACCTGAATTTTCTCCAAAAACTCAACCGTATGAGAGTCGCTGAGGACATGCTAGAACGAGTCAATTCCGACCCAACATTCACGAACACGCATTGTTACTGGTGACGAGACTTGGGTTTACGAGTTAGACATGCAAACTCGTCAACAAGCTTCGGAGTGGCGACTTCCAACTGAACCGAAACCGCAAAACCACGCCAAATTCGATCAAAACTCAAAGTCATGTTGACTGTTTTCTTTGACTATCGCGGTGTTGTGCACTCGGAATTCTTGCCAGAAGGTCAAACGGTAAATAAAGAATATTATTTGAGCGTTAAATGGCGTTTAAGAGAGCAAATTCGACGAAAAAGGCCAGATTTGTGGAAAAAAAATTCTTGGATTTTGCACCACGATAATGCGCCTTCGCAGAAGGCCATCATTGTGAATGAATTTTTGTCCAAACACGCAACAAATACCATCGAGCAATCACCATATTCACCAGATATGGCTCCAGCCGAATTCTTTCTTTTTCCTAAACTCAAATTACGACTTCGTGGCACCCGTTTTCAATCGGTGGAAGACATAAAGGAGAATTCGCGGCGAGAACTGAACTCAATTCCGGAAACAGCGTTTAAAAAATGTTTTGATGATTGGATTATTCGTTGGCGTAAGTCTCTCGTTTCTGAAGGAGCATACTTTGAAGGTGAACAAAAATTTTGTGTATTAATGATCTTTTCCCGGTACTTTCTTGATAGAGTAGTATACCTATTGTATTTTTTATTACATGAGTATAAGCATTTCAGACTGGTTCAATAGTATCGCGCGAAAGCATAACAAACAAACAGTCACTTGCACATTTATGATAATAGTAAGAATAACATAAAAATATATTTAGATATTTTTATATATATTTTTAGCATTTGACATGCTTAGCAACATACATTAAACACAAAGGTATCCAGGAGATGCAGGTTCGAATCCTGCTCGTGACTGTTATTTTCGATTTCACATTTTTCACTTTGTGTTTAACATAAAAATATGTTTAATTTCACCATGTCATCTATCGACTTTTATTTAGACCGTGTTGTGCAGAAATGAGGTAACCCACGTTAAAGTTATGCTGATTTGAACCACTTCTGCTTTTTTTGTGTTATTCGTAGTGTTGGGTTGCTATATAATAAAAAAAATTGGAAATTCCAAAAGTGCACGCCTCATAATTTCATTTTTCACAATAAAATTGATTATTTGTAAAAGTGTATATAATATAAGTATGTAGATACACTCGTTCTCATGTGCCAAAGCCCTTGTACTGTCTCAAGATCTTTCAACGTGTCACTATTGTTGAATTGGGTGGTAAAAATAAATTGAATAAGTAACTAATAATGTATTAGTCTTACTAAGTAGTTTTCAATAAATCACATAGATGGCGCTAATTTCAAAAAGTACTAATGTAGTTCTCATGTCTTAGATAGATGGCGCTAATTTTAAGAAGTACTACTATATTGGTTCTATAGAAGTAGTTCTCATTAAATAAGGTAGATAGCGCTGGATTTAATGTATGATCGAATCGACCATACATATTCAAACTATTTTTTTTGTTTAATGACAATTAAACCACATCGAATCAGACCGTGAAAAGTGATAGGGTTCTATTCCTAATTATACTGAAGCATAAGAGAGAAAAAAGACTCGATTAGTAAGGTATTTAGGTCCTTATCGTGATAACATACAGGATCCGCACATACAGACACTCGGACGTCCAAAACAGAACTTTTTTAAACAGTTTTTTAACTAGTTTAAATAACAAAAATGGCATCAAAAATATCATGAGTGTTAAAAATTGTGTTTTTTCTTGATATGTGTGTGTATATATTATTTTACAAGTGCAATATATGATAAATAGAGACATTTTAAGTTTATCGTGAAGTGACAGTAGTACCCACCTCAACGCTTCACTTATGAGGCGTGCAATTGTAGCTATCATAATAAAAATTGCAGTTGGCAGAATAAAACGAGTCTTCGTGACATAATCGTTTTAACAAAAAACCACAGACTTCAATTTAAGACTTGTATGGTTTTTTAATGGATGACTTGTCAGAACTGGATCACATTGAAATGGGTCCACACGGGAAGCACCAGCTTTCAAATAAAATAAGAATCATCAAAATCTGTACACCCAGTCGAAAGTTCTGAGGTAATAAACATAAAAAAAAATACAGTCGAATTGAGAACCTCCTCCTTTTTTGAAGTTGGTTAAAAATAGAGATTATTTTCAATTAATTTTGTCCAGTTTGAGGGTTCGATCATTTGTGCACAACACTGTCCAATTATATTTACCAATTTTCTACTTAGGAATTAATTACCCTCACATAAATACCATCTTTGCACTGACCCATCATTCACCCACTTAGCTCGCTTACCACCAGACCCTTTATTGCAAACTAAATTTGCCGATCGCATAATTTCACGAAATTTAACTGTTAAGTGGCCAGCTCGAAAATGTGATTTAACACTGGATTATTTTTTGTGGTGTTATGTTAAAAGCAGAGTCTATACGAAGCCAATCGAATCGATTGCAGCCTTAAAACTCAAAATTCGTGAAGTGATTAACGAAATAAACCCACCATTTTGTCAAACAGTGATTAAAAACTGATGAAAGAATCGACATTTGTAACCGTGGTCGATTTTGATTTAAAAAACAAAGTTCTTGTTGAAAAACCCTATAGTCTCATTCTCAATTTCACTAATCTCCCACCATCGCGCATTTACTCTGATGCAAACGAGTCAGAGACCCACCAAGGTGGTAAGAGATCGCCAACGTTAGTAACACAAGTACACATATACAGTAATCACAACGGATCTTTGTCTCTGAAGTAACCATTTTTGTGAGGCAAGGTATGTGCGACTTCTACACTTTACATTAATCGGTAAATGTTCGATTATAATTTAACTATTGTAATCGATAATTATATAACTTATCGATCGTATTAAAAGATGTGGACTCTTCTATATCTAGATTAAAGCTTATTCACTCAAATCGCTCGTATACTTTTTATCTATACTATTATAAAGCTGTAACAGAGCTGTGTCTGTACTGTGTGTAAGATATTTGAGAAAAAATTACTGTAATAGGCTATATAGGCATGTCTAAATACAAAACATTTTTTTTTTAGAATTTTTGTCTGTATATCTGTTTGTTTGTTCGTGCATCACACAAAAACTACTGAACGGATTTTGATGCTACTTTTTTTATTTGAAAGGCCTTGATTAGTCTTAAGAACTGGTATACATTTTATCCCGCTACTATATCGGGAACCTGAGATATAACCGAAAAGCTAGTAAATTATTTAAACTAGATTATTTTTTTGAATTTATTTAAAAGAACTACTAGATGGATTTTGATGCAACTTTTTTTATTTGAAACGCCTTGATTTGACCTAAAAACTGGTAGACATTTTATCCCGCTACTATATCGGGAACCTAAGATATAACCGAAAAACTAGCTTTTGGTTGCGGCGAAGCCGCTGGCAAAGGCTGGTTGAATATAAAAATAATAAATAGAACCTAAATAACTAGATATGAAAACATTATGATCTCATTCGATTGTTTTGTTAATCGACTAATAACATTTGAATTGGTCAGCACTTATCATATGATTCTGTCATAATTCCCACTTCGCGCTCTGTGCCTAACTTCAGAAACACAAATATTCGTTGTGACTGCTATACACAGTTTTAATAATCTTCACACAAATTTAAGACAGTCCAGAGTTGATTTTATATTCGCCAGGGCCTTTAACTGATTCGTGAACTTCTTTAACCAGGTCTGCCAACTCCCCCGCACCATAGCCAAGCAACTGTCTCAAATCACAGACAAATTTGTACACGAATCTGTGGAAAATGTATATTTTTGAAGTGAAAACTTCTATAGGAAGGTTTGGATAGGGAGTAAATTCATGTAAGTCGTCATCGTCATAGTCACATGACGTGTTAACGATAACACTATTTAACCCGTGAAGTGAAATAAATATAATTGTTGCTCAGAGTGCTGTCAAAACCCGATAAATGTAAACAGTTTTCATTTACAAGTTTTAATTTAAGATCAAACAATTAATGTGGATATCCAAAAATAACAACTGTTTGTTCATAGTTTTAAGTTTTCACTTCTGTCAGCAGTCCTCATGACTGCTTTTTTTTTTAATATACGGCAAAGGTTGCCGTGAAAGCCGTGTGGGGCCGGCTTTAGAATTGTCCCACCCCTCTCCACCCATGGGAGTCGTAAGAGCCGACTGAGGGAACACCGGAGGAGTGGGCAGCAGCACTCCTTCGAGTATTAATAATATCCACTGCGATCGCCAACCCGCCTACCAAGCGTGGCGATTACGGCACTATCCCCCATTCTTGGGGAGGCCTATGCCCAGCAGTGGACTTTAAAAGGCTGATAAATGAATGAAAAAATGTTGCATACATTGACTAATCATATGAGTAGTTTACATATCAGGCCCAAACCTCTTTCACATCGTATCTTATTACCCTTCCTATCTTCTCTACATTTTCCTTCTTATCTAAGGGGATTAAAATGACCACTACAGTAATATTACATGGTTCAGGTGGTCCGCCGGTACAGGCGGAAGGACGACACACGGTGGGTTTATTTAAAGGGACCCCACACTACCCTATTCGTTGCCCCGAACAACGGAGTGTGCGGTTAGGTACACTATTTCCCGCCTTAACAAAAAAAGGGGGGGCGGGGGTTTTAAATCAATATCTCTGTGATTGGTTGAGAGATCACCATGATTGGCTGAGGGATTATTGCGATATCACAAGCGAGACGACATGATGTCGATACGATTTTGTGAATCACATTCTAAGAAAGCAGTCCTTATATTGATAAGACAGGAAGGATAATAAGGGGAGGATAGGCAGGGGGTTTGGGCCTTGTTGTAGAAGGAGGAAAAAAATTTACTAGTTAATTGAAAAATTACCTCTTCCCGGAGACTTTGGCAATCATGTCTCCGTCATAATAATAACGTAATGCTCTGGAAAGCTTCTCATAATTCATAGCGGGCTTATTCTTCCTAGAGCCCCACAGCCTGGCCACCTTCTCCGGTTCTAGTAGCTTGAATTCTCCTTCGGTACCTGTAATCAATATTTTTAACTCTTTAATGTGAATTCTTTAGCCACCAAGCTGGTAATAAAATCTTTCAGTTATACAGGTATTCCAGGAGATGCAGCTTTAAATCCTGCTCGTGACTGTTATTATCGACTTCACGTTTTCGCACTTTGTGTTCATTTAAACGGCTAAGCATATCAAATGCTTAAAAAATATACAAAAATATCCTGCGGTCTAAGGGCCGAACACAGATGAAACCAAAAAGTCATGACGGGCCTCGTGGCGAAGTCGGTAGTGTAACCGACTTCCGTGTACGAGGTCGTGGGTTCGATTCCCACTCAGGACAATTATTTGTGTGATGAACACAGATATTTGTACTGCGTCTGGGTGCTTCTATCTATTCTATGTTGTATTTACAAAAAAAAGTAATATATGTATTATATCCGTAATCTGGTACCCATAGCATTAGTTTGGGACCAAAGGACGTTGTGTGATTATCCGGAAGATAAAAATGTTGTTTTTTAAATACACTAAACAAACTAGCATCAATTCACAATTTTGAAAAATTAAACCCAGAGATAGAAATTTAACCCCTTAACCTAAGCTGTCTGTGGTACAGCGGTAGTGTGAGCGATTGCGATCATGAGATCTCGAGTTCGATCCTCGGGTCAGGCAGTATTATTAGGCTTTTGCGTAAAAATAAAAAGTCTCAGCAGCCTGGAGTTTGGAAGTGTGCCTGGTAGACGACAATAGGTTCGCCCCCTATTACGTGGGACTTAAACATAGCTGGCGAATCGTGGATGTGTACACCTCTGCCTACCCCTTCGGGGAATACAGGCGTGATGCTATGTTCTAAGCATTTATATAATAACATCTAGTGTAAAGTTGGCACCAACTACAATGATTTTCAATAATATTATGCTGATTTATAAAAGCTTAGCTAGGCTGTGTGGGGTCGCCTTTAGAATTGTCCCACCCCTCTCCACCCATGGGAGTCGTAAAAGCCGACTGAGGGAATACCGGGTGGAGTAGGCAGCAGTACTCCCTCGAGTATTAACAACATCCACTGCGATCGGCAACCCACCTACCAAGCGTGGCGACTACGGCACTATACCCCCAATTTGGGGAGGCCCATGTCCAGCAGTGGACGTCAAAAGGCTGATGGATGGATGGATGGATTATAAAAGCTCATTTCCCCTAGAAAATTATAAACAAAAACATTATTCTGTTCCACGTCCAAGTAACTTACTTCTTATTGTTTTCTTTCTTTCTTCTTTTTCTTTCTTTCTTCTTTTTCTTTCTTTCTCCGTTTTCTTTCTTTCATTCATTCAAACATTCTCGATCTGCGCAGATGGCGGAGTGGTTTAGCACTGGCTTCCCGCCCGAGTGTTGTGGGTTCGATTCCCACACAGGACAACTCTTTGTGTGATCCACAAATGGTTGTTCTGAGTCTGGGTATACTCTGTGTCCATGAAATTGCATGTTTGTAAAGTCCCCCGCGATACTAGGATTATGCCATAGTGCAGGGTGTCTTTTTTTAAACCACCGAAGGAATGTAACATAGTTCCAGTGGTCCGCCAATAAAGGCGGAGAGACGGCACACGGCGGGTTTCTTTAGTGGGTGAGGGTCCCCATACTACCCTGTTCGTTGCCCAGAACGACGGGGTGTGCGGTTAGGAACATTTTTTCCCGACTTAAAAAAAGTTGTCTTTTAAAAAAAAACATACCGTGCCATCGGATTATGTTAAAATATTCCGCGCTGGTCAACAGCTCCAACAAAAACTGCCACAGTTGTATTTGGCCGTTGTTTCCGTTGCGCGATGTAACATATGGCGTCACATCCTCTTCGTTTGACGGCCGGATTTGTACCTAAAAGTAGTTTTATATTTTAAACACAAAGTGAAAAATGTGAAATCGAAAATAACAGTCACGAGCAGGATTCGAACCTGCATCTCCTGGATACCGTCCAGATGCTTTGCCAATTCAGCCATCGTGACCCTTGCTCCTGACTGCTAATTTCGATAACACATTCATACTTAACGTCTTTGGGTGATGCTTGCACCATCTGTCGGAAGTATTTTCATACATTATACCGACCAGGTAAACTTAATTTTACAATTAAGATTTTACCTAATAATGACGAAACGCCAGTTTTTAAGTATAATCAAGAGCTATCAAATAAAACAAGAATTAAAATTAAAATTGCATCAAAATCCGTCCAGTAGTTTTTGTGTGATGCGCGAACGAACAAACAGATAAACAGACAGACAAAATCTAAAAATAATTGTTATCAAAATTCGCAGTCCTGAGCAATTGTCACGATAGCTGAATTGGCAAAGCATCTAGACGGTATCCAGGAGATGCAGGTCCAAATCCTGCTCGTGACTGTTATTCACATTTTCGTATGTCAAATGCTAAAAAGATATCTTTATTTTATGATCAAAATCATCAAGAATTCACAAATAATTAACACAAGCGCCTGTAGCAAGTGCATCCAGCAACAAAATGGGAATTGCAATCGCCACAAGCGGCCAGATAACCTATTTTTGTTGTCTGGAAAAAAAATACCTAACCGCACACCCCGTCATTCGAAACAACGAACAGGGTAGTGTGGGGCCCTCACCCACTAAATAAACCCGCCGTGTGCCGTCCTCCGCCTGTGTTGCCGAACTACTGCAACTGTGTATTTCAGTGGTAGCGGTCGGTTGACCTCATGTATCTCCGGTGGCCTTATAACCAAAGTCAAAATGACATATACCTTAAACACAAAGTGAAAAATGTGAAATCGAAAACAACAGTCACGAGCAGGATTTGAACCTGCATCTCCTGGATACCGTCCAAATGCTTTGCCAATTCAGCCATCGTGACAATTGCTCCTGACTGCTAATTTCGATAACACATTCATACTTAACGTCTTTGGGTTGTTTTCGATTTCACATTTTTCACTTTGTGTTTAATGTATAGTGCTAAGCATGTCAAATGCTAAAAATATATATAAAAATATCTAAATATGACATATACCTGTTTTGGCCTTTTCTTGATTGCTGATTGGTGTATCTCTAAAGGGTCTCGTATTAATTGATTCTCATCTGACTGAACAACAGCTGAAATACAAACACCATCTATATTAGACTTCTTTTATTTTGACGGGCCTCGTGGCATATTCGGTACTGTAAGCGACTTCCGTGCACGTGGTCGTGGGTTCGATTCTCACTCAGGACAATTATTTGTGCGATGAACACAGATATTTAAGAAAGAAAGAAAGAAAAAATGTTTATTGTGACGATACAAAACAGAAAAAGAACAATAGTTTTATAAAACAAATAACAACAAAAGCAAATTGTGTAGTTTTATGAAACCACGGTAAAAGTGAAACTTTTTTTCACATTATAGACATTTAACTAAAAATTTTTGGAATAATATTCCATTAAGTAATAGTCTATACACTACACGGTCAGTTGCTGCGAACTATAGGCGCCGCCATATTGGCCTTGGCTGCTCTGGCGAGCGCCTTTCACTTTATCCCTACTCCGCGGCCGACCGTCACGCGACATGCAACACACAGACCAAAAAGTTTGAGACGATCTAATAAAAGTTTCACTTTAAAAAGCTTCGTCACAAAACGTCACCAATTCAGCATAATGCAGGCATAAACCTGCGCTGATCTTCCATTGGTGCGTATGTGATGGCGTCACAAATGCCGATTATTTAAAAAGTAACAATATTATGCTAAATAAAACAACAATATTTACAACTAAGTTAGTATATTAACAAAATATAAAAACTATAATAACTAATAAAATAAAGTACACCAACTCTGTCTACATTGTCTATGACAATTGCCTCGACACCTCACAGAGTATATGTCACAGAACGATGTATGATTTAGTCTGAGCCTGAGCACAGAACACGTGCGCAATGACACTTCACCCCAAAGATTATACGTTATTTGTACTGCGTCTTGGTGTTTCCTATCTATTATATGTATGTATTTACAAAATTTGCCGTGTGGCGCCGGCTTTAGAATTGTGCCACCCCTCTCCACCCATGGGAGTCGTAAGAGCCGACTGAGGGAATACCGGGGAGTGGGCAGCAGCACTTCCTCGATTAACGTATTAACAACATCCACTGCGATCGCCAACCCGCCTGCCAAGCGTGGCGATTACGGCACTATACCCCCAATTTGGGGAGGCCTATGTCCAGCAGTGAACGTCGAAAGGCTGATGGATGGATGGATGGATGGATTTACAAAAAAAAAGTAATATATGTATTATATCCGTAATCTGGTACCCATAGCACAAGCGCTAAGCTTAGTTTGGGACCAGAGGGCGTTGTGTGAAATATTTATATATATATAAGGGTAGCGAACAAGCATACGGCCCACCTGACGGCAAGCGGTTACCGTAGCGTATAGACGCTAGCAACATCAATCGCATCACCCGCACGTCGCCATCCCCAAAGAAGCGGATAGGAGGTCTATTAATTGAAATTTTGTTTAGAATTCACCAACCCTAATATCCATCGATCCATCCATCAGCCATTTAACGTCCACTGCTGGACATAGGCCTCCCCAAGAATGGGGGATAGTGCCGTAATCGCCACGCTAGGCAGGCGGGTTGGCGATCACAGTGGATGTTGTTAATACTCGAAGGACTGCTTCTGCCCACTCCTCCGAAATTCCCTCAGTCGGCTCTTACGACTCCCGTGGAGAGGGGAACCCTAATACGCGTTTCAAAAAATTAAAATAGCACCCGCACTAGGGAAACATCCCCACGTAATTTTTTTATTGCATATGGTGGCTGACGAGTCACGGCTCACACTAAAGGATAACCATCGCTCATGAACTTAACTACACCGAGAGTATTGTCAAGTCGCTGCTCACCATCTCATTTCACATATATGAAATGAAAGAATTAACGATCCAAAACACACCGATGTGCTTCATGGCCGGTCACACGGTAGATGGTGGTACCAACACGCTCGGGCCCGACAGCAAGTGATTACTCTTACTTGGTACCCAACCCTACCACCAGTCATGCAATGGATGATAATTGCTTACTTCCCTTAGTCGCCTCATACGACACCCGTGGGAAAGAATGGGGTGGTGACACTTGTATACTTAGTCCGTTACCACACGGACAGAAGCGAAAATTTATAGATATACAAAATTAACCGTCATCCAGACTCAACAAATGCGTGGGAATTGAACCAAAACACTCGGCACGAGAGATCGGTACCTCGACCACTACACCTGTGCTTCTGTACAATGGCGACACGTTTTGGCGGGAAAAAGCCATAAAGTAATTAACATAACTTACCAATAAATTTGCACTTCCTCAATAGTTCAAAATGCGTCCAAAACAAATCACCAGGGTCTGACGGCACTTTCTCTCTGAAATAAAATAAACAGCTTAAATATTAAAGTGAAGTAAAGAAAAGGAGATTTCTAGTAGGAGCGGGAGACGAACCCGCATCTTTTCCAAACCGGGGAAGTGCTCTAAACCACTAAGCTATCCTACTGATCTTTCGATCATCCCAAATTCTTAATCATATTTGTCTTACGACCAACGCCATCTATCGGCAAGCATTATATGCATCCAATATAGTAAGTTTAATTTTGCAATTAAAATTCATACAATATGATGGCGCGATTTTTTAAACATTTTCTTTATTCACAAATAATTTGTACTTTAAAAAGTAGCGGAGCATGTCAATTGCTAAAAAAGAAAAAGCTTAGATATATTCAATATACTTAATAAGTATGTCACGTAATACATATCTATGTGTAGGATGTAGGTACAAGGGGAGACCGAGACTCACCTCCATCCATCAGCCACTGCTGGACATAGGCCTCCCCAAAATGGGGGTTTTACCATAATCGCCACGCTTGGCAGGCGGGTTGGCGATCGCAGTGGATGTTTTTATTACACAGGGGAACGCTGCTGCCCGGTCCTCCAGTAATCTCTTAGTCGGCTTTTATGACTCCCATAGGAAGAGACGGAATGGGGCTATTCTTGGTGCCGGCCCCACACGGCAAGACTCACCTACCTAGACCAAATCAGTCATGTATTGTAGGAAGGTGGAGTCAGGAGTCTCCGAAGCCGGCGAGCGTGCATGAAAAGAATTATGAATGTTGAGGAAGCGAGAGATGTATGCAAGAATAGAGCCTTTTGGGGGCTTCAGTATATAAATACGGCACCCTATGTCACATCCATAAAATTATTTCTATGCAAAAATAGCTTCGGCCGTGTGGGGCCGGCTTTAGAATTGTCCCACCCCTCTCTACCCGCGGGCGTCGTAAGAGCCGACTGAGGGAATACCGGGGGAGTGGGCAGCAGCACTCCCTCGAGTATTAACAACATTCACTGCGATCGCCAACTCGCCTGCCAAGCGTGGCGATTACGGCATTATCCCCATGACGGGACCGCTCATTGTGGCGTTCACTTGGGGAGGCCCATGTCCAGCAGTGGACGTTGAAAGGCTGATGGATGGATGGATAGAAAAGTAGCTTTGAAGTGTGTTCGTTGTAATAATATTTTCTTAGAATCTGAAGGTCTTTGGTACAATATTCCCACTCGTGACTACATTCTGCGCTAAAATGATCATCCATCCGTCCCGGGACCCTTATCACATTTCGTCACTTCAAGTGATATATATCTACCCATTCATCCATCCATCAGCCTTTTAACGTCCACTGCTGGACATAGGCCTCCCCAAGAATGAAGGATAGTGCCGCAATCGCGACGCTTGGCAGGCGAGCTAGCGATCGCAGTGGATATTGTTAATACTCGAAGGGGTGCTGCTGCCCACTCCCCCGGCATCCCTCAATCGGCTCTTAGGACTCCCATGAGTGGAGAGGGGTGGCACAATTCTAAAGCCAGCCCCACACGGCGCATATATCTACCCAATTTTATGCAATCATATTTTTTTAAAGATTTTATGTCTTAAAACTTGGATGGCAAACAAGCTTAGCCCACCTGATGGTAAGCAGTTACCATAGCCTGTAGACGCTAGAGGCATCACTCGCGCGTCGCCATCTCCAAGGGACGGATAGGAGGGAATATTAAGGAGTGGATAGGTAAGATACTAATGAGAGGATAGGTGAGGGTTTGGGCCTCCGGCGCTCTCACACACCATAGGAAACACAATGGTAGGAGCACCTACCGTTGTTTAACGTTGGTATTTTGTGAGAGGGTGGTACTTCATGCTGGGATAAGCAAGGCTCCATCTAGAAAATTTGAATATTTGTTAAAAAGTCAATATGTATCTATGTACTTACTTGAATTCTATATTGGTAATAGTACAAAGTTCAGCTCCACTTATGTTCCAATCGGATAACCTCACTCCGGTCAGGTTAAACTGACGGACCGCCCACTGTATCCACAGCTTCACGTGTTGAACTGACCTGCGGATTGTATATTTATTATCAGCCTTTAAAGGCTAGTTTTTATGTTGTATCTCAGGTTCCCGATATTGTAGCGGGATAAAATGTATACAAGTTTTAAGTCTAATCAAAAGCTATCAAGTAAAAAAAGTTGCATCAAAATCAGCTCAATAGTTTTTGCGTGATGCGCGAACAAACAAACCGAAAAAAAATCTAAAATTGTTCTGACACGCCTATACGTATAGCCTAATACCCTTGACTGTTACACAGACACAACTCTGTACTGTAATAGTTAGGGCAAACCAAGCAACTACAATTTGACAGTGGCCATCTTGCCGATAGCGCCATCTGCGCTCGGCTTTGCCCGTGGATCCCTCCAAAAGCAAGCTAAAAGGGCTAATATCTAATAATATTCTTTAAATGATTTGAAAGCATAAAAAAATAAGAAGAATCTTTTTCCGGTAATCCCTTAGTGGGCTTTTACGACTCCCATAGGAAGAGACGGGGTGGAGCTATTCTTGGTGCCGGCCCCACACGGCAACACCCTTCACTAAGGAATAATCGTTGTCGCAGAGGACTTTACAAACATACAATTTTACAGACACAAAGTACACCCAGACTCGGAACAACCATTTTGTGCTGTGTGGGAATCGAAGCCACAACACCCGGGAGGGAGGCTGGTATCGAAACCCCTCCAACATCTTTGTGCTGCATATTTTGGAGTAAAACTACATGGTGCTCACCATTCGTTCGGGTCTTCAGGAACCTTGATACGATGGTCACTGTTGAACTGCGAGTCCACCACCCACTTGACAGCCGCTGCATGGGGTTGTACCACACTTTCATCAACTATCGGCTCCGGTACAGACATTGTAGAATCTTCTAATTCCATCACTGGAAAAGGTGAAACTTCATGATTTTTGGTAACAATAATTCTATCATAAATTACTTAGATTTCGCAGCTAAGATATTCACGAATATATATAAATGGTCGAGCAATATAAGCAGGCGTACATCACTCGCTCAAGGCCCGAGTTAAATGCCTACCGCTTCGCGTACTGCCCACGGTACAACCAACAGAAGGCTGTCGCACGCCACGGAAGCGCTCGCGCTCGTAGTATTGATTAAAATAAAATTGTTTACGCGATTTAGGGTATTTCGACAGTAAAATTTAATAATTAACCGAAAATTCAGAGCTAAAACTCTGAACGCATATGATCAACAAACAAAAACAATTTATAAAAAAATTATCCGGTTTGAAAATAACATTTAAAATGATATAATCCATCCATCCATCCATCCATCAGCCTTTCAACGTCCACTGCTGGACATAGGCCTCCCCAAGGGAACGCCACAACGAGCGGTCCTGTTCCGACCGCATCCAACGGCTCCCCGCGGCTTTGACCAGATCGTCGGTCCATCTAGTGGGGGGCCGTCCTACGCTGCGCCGTCCGATATGTGGTCGCCACTCGAGAACCTTTCTTCCCCAACGGTTGTCGGTTCGTCGAGCGATGTGGCCTGCCTATTGCCACTTCAGCATGGCAACCCCAAATAAAAAGAAATCAAATAGAAGCTACTAGAAAAATATTTTTATAAACGACAGCTTTGTTGCTGTCGATGGAGTCAGGAGTCTCCGAAACCGGCGAGCGTATGAAGAGAGTTATGAATGTTGAGGAAGCGAAAGATGACAAGAAGAAGCCTTTTGTCACTCTGTTCTCTCTGCCTACCCCGGAAGGGAGATAGCGTGATGATAAGTAAGTAAAATCATAGGTGGACTTTTTTTTTTGTTAAGGGGGAAAAAATGTTCCTAACCGCACAACCCGTCGTTCGGGGCAACGAACAGGGTCACACTACCCTGTTCGTTGCCCCGAACAACGGGTCTTCACCCACTAAAGAAACCCGCCGTGTGCCGTCTCTCCGCCTTTATTAGCGGATATCATAGGTGCAACCCTAGCGCATTCGTTGAATGACGCGGTTACCCATGGATCATGCGGCGGGCAAAACAATCTCAACTGTATTTCTGTATTCATAACGTACATTTATTCTCGCTTCGAACAATTGGTAATATTATTAAGATTGTGTAGGCTATGATAGAGAAATGTTGGACAAGTTTTAATGGAAGTGATGTTTGTGTCCGTAGGACTAGTGTCTATTCTGTGATCACACATAAATCTATACAAATAAATAAAATTGGAGTGTCTGTTTCTTTTGTCTTTTAAGTCTGAGATGTTCATAAGGAAGGCCAGGTTAAGAGTACTCGTTACCAACGATCATGCATGTAAGCGCTGATGAAAATAGATGAAGCGAAAGATTTGGGTCGGGATCGTAGCAAGTGGAGAGAAGTGGAAATTTAAGAAGGTGGTGGTATGTATGTATGTTTGGAGTTTTTTACTAAATGCATATATGACAGTACAAACATTGCCTGTAACAAACTACCAAATATGTGTGTCTGTTTGTTCCAACTAAGCTCTGCGGCTGGACCGATTTGGACGGGACAGGTTCATTGCCAGATAGCTGATGTTATAAAGAGTAACTTAGGCTACTTTTATAATAGTTACATAATTAGTTCCGCAAAAAATTATAATTTCCACGCAGACGAAGTCGCGGGTTGCAGGTAATTTCTACTAAATTTACATAACGTCATTGGAAGAAAGAAAGTGGAGTGGAGATTTATTATTACGAACGCCATACTTAATTATTAATTAGAATAAATAAATATAAACCTCAATTTAACATCCGCTTCAGTGCTTAAAAATAAAGATTTAATATAATTAGTAAATATTTAGATATTGTTATATGTATATATTTATAGCATTTGACATGCTTTAGCCATATAAATTAACACAAAGTGTGAAAATGTGAAATCGAAAATAACAGTCACGAGCAGGATTTGAACCTGCATCTCCTGGATACCGTCCAGATGCTTGGCGTCATCCAAGACAATAAGTATGAATGTGTTATCGAAATTAGCAGTCCCGAGCACGTTGTCACGATTGCTGAATTGGCAAAGCCTGCTCGTGACTGTTATTTTCTATTTCACATTTGCACACTTTGTGTCGCTCGCCCTAATACTATTCCACAATCTATGCATATTTGTGGTACACTGTACTGATAAACTATCACACTTTCAGATTTGGGCTTTGACATAGTAATTTCAATTTATTTCTAGATGTGTTATCTATCATAAAACATAAAAAATATAACAATTTTTATTAATTAGAATTTTATTATATTCCTAACGCCATCTGCCGAAAATTATAAATTAAGTAGAAAACTTCGCGAGCCCTCACAGAGCTCAGCTTTTTGCTAGTAATTAGTAAACTTACAATTATCGTCAGCTTCGTTAGGCAGTTGCACTAACTCCTCGTCTGGCTTCAAGACATCCAAAATATTGATCTTCCTCTCCAATGCTCTTATTTGAATATTCACTTGAACAACTCCTTCTCCTCTAATGCATTGCTCTACCAAAGTCTTGTGGTTCTCCAACTGTAACGTATTTTCTCTAGTGGTAAAGCCTTCCTTGTCCAAAATGAATGGGACAACTTGATCGGGGAAGTACCACACTCTCACAAATGATTACCGTGAAACTATAGAGTCGTATGGTGAGTGAGAGCGCCGGATTCACAAACAACCCTTCGCTCTTACCTCTCCTTATTATGCTTCCTCACCAACTCCTATCCCTTTCCTTGGAGTGGGCGACGTGTGAGTGATGCCTCTGGTGTTGCTAGCGTCTATAGACTACGGTAACCGCTTACCATCAGGTTTTTTTATACTACATGTGTGGCGAAGAAGCGGTTACCATAGAGACATCACTCGCGCGTCGCCATTTCCAAGGAAAGGAATTGGAGGTGGATAGGTAGGAAACTAAGGGAAGGATAGGGACTTTATTTATTTTTTGATTACCATACCAAGCGGTGATAGCCTAACGGTAAAACCAAGAACTGCAAAGACAGTGGTATCGATTTCGATCCCGAGTCCAAGGTTCAGACCTCGTACGGCACACACCTCTGACTTTTCGAGATGTTTCGGAGTTATGTGTGTATTTGTTTAACATCCAACATAACATGCATGCCGGAAATTTTCTCGGCCGCTTGTGAAGTCTGCCAACCCGCATTGGGCCAGCGTGGTGGACTATGGACTAATCCCTCACACCAATGAGGGGAGACAAGTGCCCAATAATGGGACAGAAAAGGGGTTGAAAAAAAATATTACCATTTTCGCATTCTGCAGCCAGAAGGTGTAATCTGAGAGATCAACGTCCAGTCTCCTTTCCAGCATGGCTCGGAGTTTTGAAAGCCTCGTTCTGATGTCCATGAGCTGGACAATCACCTCCTCTGTAAGAAATATTCTGTAATAGATTCTGTCCGCATTTTTGTCCGTGGGGACTTCAGAATATTAATACGTCATTCAATTTGCCATTCTACAGGCCTCGTGGCGTAGTCGGTAGTGTAACCGACCTCCGTACACGAGGTCGTGGGTTCGATTCCCACTCAGGACAATTATTTGTGTGATGAACACAGATATTGGTACTGCCTTTCTATCTATCATATGTATGTATTTACAAAAAGAAAAGTTTTATATCTGGTACCCATAACACAAGCCTTAAGCTTAGTTTGGGACCAGAGGACGTTGCGTGAAATATCCTTGAATATTTATTATTTATTTTAATATATTATGTACCTACATTTCTATAAGTTGGCTAGAGACACTTTTTTTTAATTTTGTACTAGACCCGACCTCCATTTTTATCAGGTCAATTGTGATACCCAATAGTGGAACAGTGATGGTTAAAAAAAACTATTTTGGACAATTTGGGGTTTTGTACATTTTGACTTAACTAATTCAATTATGCCAACCAAAAATTCATGGGAGTTTGGATGTAAATAGTGTCATACATTTTAAAACAAAATTTATACACATAAATTCTCTTTTAGAAATAAAATGTGATGTGATTATTCCCATCTGCTATTTTCTATTTATAATCCTTTCGACATCCACTGCCGGACATAGGCCTCCCCAAGAGGTCTAATGCACTTCCACAGCATTAACAAGGAAAACAAAGAAAAGAAAAAAGTCTTGCCATAATCGCTATGCTTGGCAGGCGATTTGGCGATCGCAATAGATTTAAATAGGTACTCAAGGGAGCTATGTAGCTATATAAACCTATGCCCCCAGTTTTCCTTCAGCCGACTCTTACGACTCATGGCTGGAAAGGGAGATTTTAAAGCCAGCCCCACGCAGCCATTCTAGATAACTTAAACTTTAGAACATCCCTGTTCCGATTTTATTTCCATTATGAGCATACCTACCCACATATCGCACTCAAGGCCTAAATAATATTATGTTGGTCAACATCAAAATCAAAATGTACAAACCACTGCTATCCGTGCTTTGCATAGTATCTTCCTCATCAGCTGTGTCAGAGAATACTGCTAGAGGTGCATGGAGAATTTCTCCACTTGAATGCATAAGACCTGAAAGACAGTATAATCGTTTCGATTTATGGTGTACTGCTATTTAAAAAAATTATTTATATTTTTAGCATTTGACATGCTTAGCCATATACATTAAACACAAAGTGGAAAATGTGAAATCAAAAATAACAGTCACAAGCAGGATTTGAACCTGCATCTCCTGGATACCGTCCAGATGCTTTGCCAATTCAGCCATCGTGACAACTGCTCTCGACTGCTAATTTCGATAACACATTCATACTTAACGTCCTGGGTAACGCCTGCACCATCTGTCGGAAGTATTTACATGCATTATACTGACCAGCTTAATTTTACAATTTTTACCTAATAATGATGCAGCCCTATAAATATTTAGAAATTTTTATATATATTTTTAGCATTTGACATGCTTAGCACTATACATTAAACACAAATTGGAAAAATTGGCAAAGCATCTGGACGGTATCCAGGAGATGCAGGTTCAAATCCTGCTCGTGACTGTTATTTTCGATATCACATTTTCCACTTTATGTTTAACTATTACTGCTAGTTTAATTTTGACGTACAGGTTACAAACAATAGTTTAAATCCAAGTGTTGTCCGTGTGGTGACGGAAGTGTCACCACCCCATTCTTTCCCGCGGGTGTCGTACAAGGCGACTAAGGAAAGTAAGCAATTATCACCCATTGCATTACTGGTGATAGGGCTGCAAGTGAGAGTATTCACTTGCTATCGGACCCGAACAGGTCGGTACCACCGTCTTCTCTGTGACCGGTCATGAAGCAAGTTCATGAGTTTTGGCTGTAGCAGAAGATAGCAGTTTATTCTTTCATGTGCGCAGTGGCTTAACTATAGTCTCGGACTCTAGGTATAATTGAGTCCATGAGCGATGGTTACCATTTACCAGCAGGTGGGCCATGGCTCGTCTCATTAGCAATAAAGAAATAAATACTTAAATAAAAAGTGCAGCGATTCACGATTCCCACATTCAGTGAAATCAAATACACACAATTTTACTTTCAGACTTACATTTTCAAGGTATAGAGAAGCTTGTTATGTTCATATTAAATTAGGTGGCTGGACCAAGGTGGAAGGCCATGCTCTTTATAAAGCCAATTATTAAAAAGTCATTTATGGCCATGCTATAATAAATTCCTTCTACTCACACTAACCCCCATCGAACTCATGGACACAGACGCCGCGGCGAGTCGCTCGCACCACTATTTTGTCAGCGGTATCCCTCGTTTTGTTGACGTTCATCATTCGTCATCGTTAAATTATAATATGCACGTATTATAATTTAACGATGACGAATGACGGACCACAGCAAAACGTAAGTTTTCAAGTAATTTAATATTGTTTTTTTACTTTAGTTATATTTATAAGGATTTACTATGCTACTAAATAAAGAAAAATATTACTTTATATCGATTTTAGTAAAATATCATTATAGTCCTTGGACTCTTCTCTAGCTCTTGAGCTAGTAGACATTTTTGAAAAGATGTTTGAGGCATTTTGAAAATTTGTCATATACCTCTCCCATAATACCCTAACCAAGAAATGCAGACCTGGCTGCAGCAGTCATTTATCAAACCTTGAATTTATCAAAGGTATAAAATTATTTTTCTTTAACTTTGCAAGATGCTTGCAACACTATTTTGAAAACTTTAAAAAAAAATATGTTTGAGGCAAGTTGAAATATTTACAGGGTATTATTTATTTTGAATACTGAATACTCTCCTACTATTAGTGTTCTTAGAGAAGCCAAGAAGAATTCCTTGTAAGGTAGATCAAAAAATTTCCAGTTGGCCTTGCTAGGGCATACTGATAGTGTTTAGTTGTAAATAATAGGGAAAGGTAAAACAAATATGATTTCTTACAAACAGCTTTAAATTAATTTTATTTTAAAACAGTATATTAAAAATAAAATTATGACTAAGTTTTGTTTCTTAGGAAAATTTTGGCCTTACTAGGAACAAACCCAGAATTTTGATCAGTTTTTTTTTTAATTTCATTATAAAGGTTATTTTGCAACTTACTTGATATTGATATAATGCTCATTACAATTATTTATATACATTTTCAATAATACAGTCTTAGTTTTACAATAGTATTCAAGTACCTAATGTTTGTTGAGTATTTTTATGTCAATATATTATGGTAATGCCGGCTTTAGAATTGTCCCACCCCTCTCTACCCACAGGAGTCGTAAGAGCCGACTGAGGGTATACCGGGGGAGTGGGCAGCAGCACTCCCTCGAGTATTAACAACATCCACTGCGATCGCCAACCCGCCTGCCAAAGCGTTACGATTACGGCATTATCCCCCGTGACGGGACCGCTTGTTGTGGCATTCTCTTGGGGAGGCCTATGTCCAGCAGTGGACGTTGAAAGGCTGATGGATGGATATTATGTTAAATATTTAGTGTTTCATTTTATAGAAAGAGGTTTTAAGTACAAGCAGATATTTTGTTTGATTGTCACAATATTAGTTTTAAGTTAAACATCTGATTTATTATATTGCCCTTGTTTGGAGCCTTGTACCTTACAAGGCCGTTTTGGAAGTTTAATAAAACCTAAATTTAATAAATAATGATTATCTCTACAATCAAAATAAATATTTTATGTGATCTCATATAAAACAAAGTGTTACTTGGTCTCATTTATCCAGTAAATAAAAGAATTATATATGTTTATTTTAGTGACCTTGTAAGGTTACCGTAGTATCATAACGAGTGTGGACCTCATTGATTAAGTCACAATTTACATTTGCACACTAGTTATAAGACATCAATGTATTTAAGTGTTTGTATATTAGGACTGTGAAAATAATACAGTTTTCTTTTTTTAATGTACTCATAACATATTGGATGTATCAAAGACATCCTATCCAATATTTTTTTATTAAACAACCTTGGGATTTTTTTTCTGCAATTTTACACACAAGAGAGAGCACTAGCAATACTGTTGCATATTTAAATCAATTATATCTGTGTTACAACCAATACAATAAATTGGTCTGGTTAGTTACTTGTAATTAGTTGTTTGATAGTTGCCTAAGTTAAAATCTGCAGGACATTGATTTATCAATAGGCAATAGCAAAGTTAGTGCTTCAGTGCATAAAACTATAATACTTCTTACTAGAGCGTAGAGCTTTTCCCAGCATTAATTTATATCCAATTAAGAAAATACACATTATTTATCTGTCTGTATCTGTGACATTGTCAAAAGTTTCAAGTATAATAACAATTCTATACAGGAATTATGCGGAGTAGGAAGCAAAACCAAGCTATTATTTATTAATTATAAATCATATCTTTTCTCTCTATTGCATCAAAACAATTGAATATAAACAGGAAACAAGCACAGGAAAACCTTGAATTTATATATTTAGTTTATCTGAACCTTTAATGTTATTACATTCTAGAAATAACTTATAAACGTACCTAATTCTGACTCGGTAACATATTGAGGTATTATAGATAGTGGATCTGATACTTCAGCTGCATTTTCATCATAACCATTATCGCCTGCTTCCATTTTAATCGTTCGCACATTTAGTAGATCGTTCAAATCTGTGACCTCCATTCTTTATCACCCTCGCACACTTTAAAAGATAGTGAAACACATTTATTTTTGTTTATTCACAAATATTCAAAAGTTTTTGTAGAATTTGAAATTTTTAGGAAAAGGAAATCGTTTTACTGCAGCCACTTCCGCGTGCGCCAAGACCACAGATAACCCAACAATTTCCACAGAGTAAGGAAACAGAATAATTCCACAGACAGCGCACAGAGTATCAAACAGCTAATGGGTTGTTATATTAACGATAATCCCACCTATTATATTATTTTATATTACTTACTCACTTACCTATCATCATGCCATCTCCCTTGTGGTGTAGGCAGAGAGTACAGAGTGCCAAAAGGCTCTATTCTTGCATACATCTCTCACTTCCTCAACATCCATAATCCTCTTCATATATTCTCGCCGGTTTCAGAGACTCCTGACTCCACCTTCCTTCAATACATGGCAGATTTGGTCTAGGTAGGTGAGTTTTGATGAACATCTGAGCCCGTAGAATGTACCTCACTAAATCGTATCGATATCGGATCGTCTCGCTTGTGATTGGTAGAGAAATCGACGCGTGATGTCGCAGTAATCCCTCGGCCAATCACGGTGATCTCTCAACCAATCACATTACATAATAAAAGGAGGTGGATTTACTTATTCCGAAATAATAAAAAATAAACTTGTACGGTGAGACATAAGACGAGTACCTACGAAATTAAATTTCTGAACTTATAGAAAAGAGTAATCCAAGTTTTTGCTATAAAGATTATAGATATCATCATGATCGAGCTAATAAAAGCTAATCTATATCTATGGTTCTATTCTATAGCTTGTTGCACGGTGTGTGTTTATGGGTAGGTCCCGTACGTCTCACAAAATAAGAGTACAGTCCAATGAGCTCTATACGGGGGAGAGAAAATAACTACAAATTTAGAGAGCCAAGTCTTTGAACTCCAAAAATGGCGGATATTGCTGGGAAGCACGTCAAAAATATCGATATCGATACTTCAGTTCTTCAAGCATTCTATAAATTTTTGGGTGGACAAAGGTTTTTTCAATTGCGTAAATCTTTATCTAGCTGTACCTATAATAATATCTATGTGTGTCAAATTGCAACCCTATCCATTTAGTCATGTGAGCTAGTGGTGGGCATAACACTTTATTGAATAGATTTGGGTTGTAAAAAGCATACAAAAATAAATAATAATTTAATCCTGGGTATAGACGTTTATTCTAAGTCCAAACATACCTACATAAGTTTGTGATGTGATGACATCAGGAGAAAAAGATTTGAAAGTGAAGTCATTCGACGTCCACTGCTGTACATAATAGGTCTCTCTAAGAGAACGCCACAACAAGCGGTCCTTTTTTTTGTTAACACGGTCCAAATGCAAGTTTACGCACGTCACTAGGGTACCAATAGGATCCAGCGGGAGTGTTGGGCTTGATGTCGTACAGCCTCAACTATTGTGTCGAGTTCATGAGCCACAATACCAACTAAAACATGACCGCCACGGCTTCTTCCGTCATAATGGAGTGTCATAGGATCGTCTACAGACATTCCACACCGATGCTCTAGTGACTACATCCAAGGGCGCCTTGCGGTTTTGACCAGGGCATCAGTCCTTCTGGCGGGAGGCCATCCTATGCTGCGCCTTCCTGTGAAACATCTAATGCGGCGGGAGGGTAAAACCGGGTGTTAGCGTGGCGACGCTTTTATTTTACTTGTCCCGTTCAAATCAATTGTTTGTTAACTAATCCTTGACACCGTATCTCCTTAACCAATAATCATATATAAAACTCTGGAGTACAGATTAGGACAAAGGCTACTAACTATTGTTTAAGTGGAGAAGGTGAGGTCTCCTGTGGAATGGCTATTTTTGTGTAGATTATTTTTATGCCAGAGCGTGACGTATTTAGATTGAAGAACTACACAGGAGTATGCTCACTGTAAAATTGCCGCAAAGAAGGATCCTTTCAGATATTTTTATTTAATAATAAAAATAAATAGCGCAAATTAAATATCTTTGAATTAAAGGATATTTAATATACCAATATTTTTTAAATCATCGATATATCGATAGTTGTTGGTTCTTCCTGCATCGCTAATTGACAGCTGACATACAACAGATAAAGGCTGCGTTCCGAAATACACTGAGAGCACTGTCCAGTGTTCTTACTGGAGACAAATCGTTCCGTTATACACTGACAATATACTGCCGCAGTATGTTAGGTAAATATATGACGTCATCAATCATCGGCATTTTTGTACTGTGAGCACTGGCGTTTTCGGAGTAAGGTGCTCTCAGTGGTTTGATCACGTGATCAACAGCGTCCAGAAATATAACAATTTACACTATTGAAAATTATTATTGATGTGAAACATCTAATGCGGAGGGAGGGTAAAATCGGATGTTAGCGTGGCGACGCTTTTATCTTACTTGTCCTGTTCAAATCTTGCAAGTTAAATTTGACACACTTGCCGGTTTCCGATTGAGCTGAAATTTTACACGCATATATACATATCACGTGACAATGAAATATTATAATGACACGGAGCTGATCTGATCATGGAGCTGGAAGGTGGATATAGGAACTCTATAATGAAAGGGCGCAACCTCATCGAGTTTGGCCTCATATGATTCGTCTTGACGAGTACTTTGTCTGTAGATGGTATCCAGGGTCTGATGATGGAGCTAGAAGGTGGCCATAGGAACTCCGTTATAAAACTACATAGCTCCATCTAGTTTGGGCTCGTATGGTTCGTCTTGACGAGTACTTTGTCTCTAGATGGTATCCAGGGTCTGATGATGGAGCTGGAAGGTGGCTACCGTAACTATGTAATGAAACGACCCAAACCCATCGAGTTTATACTCGTTTGATTCGTCTTAAGGAGTACTTTGTCAAGTTATGATCATTTTATTTCTACAAAATAATTTCGATGTTTTCACATCTAGTAGACGTCCCGGGACGTCTATTTTTATTATTATTGAATATTGTTATTCAAAGATACCAAATCATGGAAAATGTAAAGAAACTGTGTTTATTGCACTGTGAAATCAATACTTTGTATGAAATGAAAGTAATGACAGGTCAGTATACTGGACTGTATTCCGTTATAAACAGTAACCAATATAGCTAACTATAAAGGAACGACTTCGCAGTATACTAAATTGACATCACACCTTACAGTGCTCGCAGTGTATATCGGAACACACCCAAATTACGCTGTCATGCATCGTAACTATTATAATGGCGGACGACAGCCGAAGTAAGTCACTTTAAAGCTTAGCGTCGATTACAGCAGAAACGCGCCGAATCGAATCGAAACGCATTTTTCATATAAACTCCGCGTCCATCAGGCGCGCCGAGCCGAGCCGAATCGAGTCGCAGAAAGTCACTTCCTATATATTTACTATGAAACTGCGTCCATTAGCGACGCGCCGAAGCGCGCCGAATCGAATCGCGCTGGCATATTGCTCTTGACTCTTGAGGCGAATTTCTTCGCCGATTCGTTTCGCGGGGTGGGGATGCAGGAAGTGCCAAAAAGTAAAGATATGTCGGTGGTTTTATAAAAAAAAGTTCTTTATGAAATTATATTGTTTATTTTTTTTGTTCATATCAAACTAGGATTATGTTGATAATCAAATGATGATGATGTAAAATCATAACTGTTTTTACGACCAAGAATAGTTCGAAGAACTGAGGAGCGCTAAGTTTTATATATTGAAAGTATTTCAAATTAAAACACTTCTTTTCATCAGAGTTGTCTATAACGCAAGAACGAACCACCTTTTATTTTTTATTACGTATGATAGGTAGACGAGGCACGGCCCACCTGATGGTAAATACTTAGTAACCGTCACTCATGGACTCAACGCGGCTGCTCACCGTTTTATTTCATGGATATGTAATAAAAGAATTAACAGTTATCTCCTGCTACAACCAAAACACAGCGATGTGCTTTATGGCCTGTCACACGGGAGATGCTGGTTCCAACCCACTCGGATCCGATAGCAAGTGAGTACTCCCACTTGGTAGCCAGCCCTACCACCAGTCATGCAATGGATGATAATTGCTTACGACACCTGTTAAAACTGGCCCCATGTTCCCGAAAGAATGCGGTGGTGACATTGGTTGTATTCTGAGTCCGTCACCATAAGGACTAAAACTTTCTCCGTTGAAAAGTTGTGATAAATGAAAAAATTATCTAAATGTGTTTTTCTATGCCATTTTAATCCTTAGAAATTGAAACGCGTGTTGTATGATAGGTCCATGGCGTATCCAAAGAGTAGAATTTGAGTAGAATAAATAAAAAAAGACGCGTGTCAGCGGTTTTGGCATAATCGAAGAATTTCGGCCATTGAGTTTCAGAAAAAGTTTGGTTATTAAATAAATGTCTTTTTTGTGAAAATACATCAATACTGTTATTTCCTTTGTTGTACTTTTATTTAATAAATTGATAATAACGATATTTTATTAAATAAATAAATATTCGCGGACATTTTTCACACAACGTCCTCTGGTCCCAAACTAAGCTTAACGCTTGTGCTATGGGTACCAGATTACGGTTATAATACATATACTACTTTTTTTTTGTAAATACATACATATAATAGATAGAAAACACCCAGATGCAGTACAAATATCTGTGTTCATCACACAAATAATTGTCCTGAGTGGGAATCGAACCCACGACCTCGTGCACGGAAGTCGGTTACACTGCCGACTATGCCACGAGGCCCGTCTCGATGATTGGTTTATTTTGTAAATTTGACATTGGGACACCAAATGGGGCGTCCGTTTGGTGTGCACTGGGAACAGTAGGCACCTTGGATATTTTCTTTGAGAGTTTAGAGAATTACCTACTTTATATTTTAATTGTGGGTTTTACTTTCCAGGTTAAATGTTAACACGTTGGCCGGGACCCCTCCGTGGGACCTGAAGGTGGAGGTGCTCGCCGAGGTGTATCAATGGGCGTCGCAAGAGCGGTAGGGGGGGGGTCCCCCACCCAGGGTGGTGGCCTGCTATGGTGACACCCGCCATGCTGCCATGGCCAGCTGGAGGGCACGGCTGGAGGCGCCCTGGGCCGGTCTTCAGACTGTAGGGGCACTCCAGCCGGCGCTGGAAGAGCAGGCAGAGCGACGGCACGGAGTTCTTACCTTCCAACTGGTGCGGGTGCTGTCGGGGCACGGTTGCTTCGGCAAATATCTGCACATAGTCGCAAGGAGGGAAGATACTCCGGGCTATCACTATTGCAGCTGCGCAGCACACGCTCGAGTCGTGCCCGGCTTGGGCCGAGCAGCGTTGTGAACTCGTCGCGGCATCATCAGAGGGATGCTTGGCAGCAACAGGAATTGGGCTGCGGTCGCTGCCTTCTGCGAGGAGGTTATCTCGTGGAAGGAAGCGGCGGAGAGGGCCAGGGAGCAGGATTCTTCCGCTGACCCAAACCGCAGCCAGCGACTGGGGTGGCGCTGGCGTGAGTACTTGCGCCTCATGCCACCCTAGCTGAGGCTGCAGGTGGATGGACCAGGGAACGTCCACCACCCGCAAGGCCTCCCGCGAAGGTGCGATGCTCCGTGCGTGGATGCGTCGCTCAGTAGAGGGTACCCGAAAGGGTAAGCCGCCGGCGGACCATCAAAGGAATGTAACATGGTTCCAGAGCCCACCAATAAAGGCGGAGAGATGGCACACGGTGGGTTTCTTTAGTGGGTGAAGGCCCCACACTACCCTGTTCGTTGCCCCGAACGATGGGGTGTGCTAATAGGAAAATTTTTTTCCCGCCTTAACAAAAAAGTTAAATGTTAACGATATTATATCAATTCTAGAGGAGGATAGTCCTATAATTTCAGCAGATTTATTAATTACACTACCGGAAAATTATATAATTACCGGAAGATTCAGGGACAAACTTACCGGTTGACAATTATTGGCCACCACGCTTGGCAGGCGGGTTGGCGATCGCAGTGGATGTTAATACTCGAGGAAGTGCTGCTGCCTACTCCTCCGGTACTCCAACTTCCTTTAATACGTGACCGATTTGGTTTAGATAGGTGAGTCTCGGTCTCCCCTGTTACTACATCCTTCCACTTTCACATTGTATATCTTGTTAACTAACTAGTCGATCGTCCGGCATTCCCTCCACATAGCAGAACCATGAGAGCATTCCCATTCGCATCTTTACGGTTTCTGATACGAAGAAGTTGAGGGTTGGTATTCTTCATTATCCACTTTTTTTTATTATATTTACATTATTATGCCACCATGCAAAATGGAAGTGTCATAAACCACGAGTGTTGCCAAAGTATGATTTAAAATTACCCCAAATAACTCGACGATTTCGTAAGTACGTTACGTACTTGAATACGTCAACAGCGCCATAATATTCCATATATAATTTGCTGTAAAAGTGCTTTTTACTGGCCTTATGTTTTAAACATAAAACTTTTAAAAAAATACCCAAATTATAGAGATTTTCTTTCCAGTGACAACACTTTCACGCACACATCTTTCAAAAAGTGGCTTCGCTTTTGGTTGACAATGTGGTGTCTTTATTTTTTAGTTAGTCTGTGGCTTCATTTTACAATTGAATTAACCGCACACCGCGTCGTTCGGGGCAACGAACAGGGTAGTGTGGGACCCTCACTAACTAAAAAAACCCGCCATGTGCCGTCTCTCCGCCTTTATTGGTGGGCCACCGGAACTAAATTACATTCTTTCAATGGTATAAGTGAGTTACCTACCTATTTTAAGCGGAGTTACCTCGTAAATAATACCGGTAGAAGTACCTACAATTCTTTTACACTGATATTCTGATATAGGGTAGTACTTCCCCAATCGAGCTGACTCATTTGCATAGATAATACACTATAACCTCATTCGTGCTGGAAAAGTATTCTTGGTTTGTGTGCTGGAATATGCAAAGCTCTACTCTTAAATTATGGATGGTAAAAGTAAGGAGAACCATTTTGTATACGGGATAAATTAAAAAAATATAGTTTAAAAAAACTAAAATAACACGGTGAGTGCTTTTTACTGTATCGGTGAACTATTTATAACATTTGATTTTAAGCACCTCACGCTTTTTTACAATCAATATTTATTGTAATATTATTAATTTACTGCTTTTTAGTTCAACTAGCTATATAAAGCGTGTTATTTTGTTTTTTAAACTATAATTTTTATTACCTTCTTTCAATCTCGTGTTTTTTAAAATTATTGAAATTAACAAATCTTATTTTTCAAATTGAATAATGGAATTATCAAATTAGTGTATTGTCAGCGGTCCTCGATAAATGTACAAAGTTTGAATAAAATCTGACCGTTTAAAGTGGGTCAAAATCGCGCCCAAAGGAGTCGGTTACAAACATACAAACAAACATACCGGTGAAGCTAATAAAAAGCGTGTAAAAAGTGTCCACCTGTAAACAGCGAGTTATTATGGCGCTGTTTTTAAAATCTTTCCACTTGCTACTGTGGCGCCACCTTAATTGGCTCCCGTTAAATAATTTGCAGTATTTAAATTCAACTATTTACCTAGTTCTATATAATTTAGTAAATATAAAATGCGCGGTAACACAGCGGAAGAGTTTCTTCCTTCTTAATTTAGTATCCTACTCTAATAGTTTATGGCGCTGTTTTTAAAATCTTTCCACTTGTTACTGTGGCGCCACCTTAATTGGCTGACACTTTGTAATACACTGAGTTAGTCATCCTTACTTCTACACTCCATACCTTAGTAAAGAACCTATCTTTATCTATAGCTCTACCACTATGTGCATTCTCATTTTATTTAACTGCCTTTTTATCAATAAATGGTAATGTTTAAATACTAACAATCTGTACGTGTGGTGATTCTTCTAAATGCGGTCGAGTACTATTCGATAGATTTAAATTAAACTCCGAGTTCGCTTTAAAGGAATTATTTGATGTGCTCTGAAAAAAAATATGCGAAAATGAATCAGGCGTGAAGATATAGCCAAAGCGCATCTGTCCCTAAGTAGAAATAATTAATCATGTCATAAAATAATTAATAATAACGATTGTAAAACGAGTGCAGTGCTTTTTACTATTATTTTAATAACATTATTAGTTACAATTAATAATGTTAATTATGATATTTAATTATACTTTTAGTTAGTTTGTTTTGTTCTATAAACTATAATAAATATCATCCTAACTATTATAAAACTGTAACAGAGCTGTGTATGTACATTTAATATTTTTGAGAAAAAATAATGGTTATATAGGCGTGTCTAAACACAAAAGAGATATCGGATTCTTCTACACGACGACACGATCATATAAAATATGCCTATAAGTACCATATTTGTTCTTTCAATCGACATTTTCACTTATCTAGACCCTGTACCCACCTACCACTGAAGGAATGTAACATGGTTCCAGTGGCCCACCCATATAGGCGGAGAGACGGTACACGGTGGGTTTATATAGTGGGTGAGGGTCCTACACTGCCCTATTCGTTGCCTCGAACAACGGAGTGTGCGGTTAGGTAAATTTTCCCGCCTTAACAATAAAAAAAGGTCCTGTACCCACCTAAGCAACATGACAGAAACTTTATTATCTACTGGCATATAGCATTCTGGCACGACGTTCGGTGGATTCACCAAGATGACGTGCCAGAAACATGTCAAAGTACAAAGGCACTCGAGGCTATGTCGTCGTCTGATGAAGACCAAAATACTGCAAATATTCAAAGATGCTTTTAGGTGCATCCAATGTGGAAAAAAGTCAAAAATTGGTGGCACATATTATGTTGTTATGAAGGAATTAAATAGATACCTACATTTTTTTTTTTTGTTAGGGTACCTCCTCTCCCACTAAAGAAACCCGCCGTGTGTCGTCTCTCCGCCTTTATTGGTAGGCCACCGGATATTACATTCCGTCAGTGGTAAATAATTACAATCATACAGAGACATGGTCTTTTTTTAATTCATTCTATAAATTTTATATTAAATGCTAGATTGTCCTTTAATTTTACTTAAAACTCACTACAAGTTTCGTATCGCGTGTCACTTTATGCGTCACGTCACTAGTAGCACGCTGAGTGGCAAGTGCCACACTACTTCAGGCGAATGAAGGCGAACTTTGAATGCTAGTGGCAAGTTACATGCCAGATCAATTGTCACATCACATGTCACGTTGCTTAGATGGGTACAGGGCCTTACATGAGCACTTATGACTCCCTCGCTATTGTTATAAATTAAGACACCTAATTCTGCCATTGAAATAACGCATGATCGCGTGCTCTCGTGGCCATATTTGAACATTTTATTAAAGCATATAAACATTTAAAAAATAATGAAACTTACATTACATTCTCATTTTTCATGCGAAAATACATATGGAATTGAAGTAATACATTTCTTTTTTATTACATAAATAGGCAGAATAAACGCTATTACCAAAATAAATCCTGATATGGCTGTAACTAATATGTAAAACGGAGAGAAAATGCCTGAAATAAGCATAAATAATACAAGGTGCTTACTTTACTTACTTTCAATGATATTGTATATAAAAAAGAGGAATTAACTTGACTTAAATTACTAAACTATGACAATAACATTCCTGAGTTAGCTGATTTAATGCCATACCTTTATCGTTTCCTCCAAATTCTTCATGAAACACAATCAATGTTTCATCGTAAATAAGCAAGGTTTTATTGTAAATATATCTAGTGAATACAACCGAGTTTATAGTTACGGTACACGCGTAGACTAGGCAACAAAAAATAGTTCTATTATTTTTCTCCGTTATATTTTCAAATTTCGAATCATGACTTACTGCAATGCTGGTTTCCCATATCCTTGCCACGTGGACATCTAAAAAATAAATGTAATATTACCTGCCCACTTAGAATGTAAAAGGAAACATTAGACAAGCTTTCGTTTCATTTCATTGTGATTAGTCGAAAGACCGATGCATGATTCACGCGACCAATCACCATGAAACGAAACCAACGTTCGTTTAACGTTTAGTTTCACATTTTGAAAGCTGGGTAGAGGACCAAAGTCAGGAAAAACAGCGGTATTTTCAGTGATCATCACAGTTAGCCCACAAATGTCAATCGCAGGCCCTTTATGATTGGTGCTCGACTCACGCGTGCGTCCTTGACGGATTAACCTGGAGGAAGTTTAGCTCCGAGCGACTAGTTAAAGCAGTGGTGTTCTCAAGAAATGTAACAATGGTATTTAGGTCAATTACCCCAGTATGAGGTCGCGACTAAGCAGAGCACACATCTCTGGCTCTTTTAAATATTGTGCATTGTGTACAAACAATTTACCACGAACATTGGACCCTAATCATAATAATTATCTTTATATAAAGACTAGACTTTGCCCACGACTTCCTCCACTTGGACTTGGACAAATATAGGCACATTAATTTACATACATTCGTATATTGTCACGCCTTTTTCCCGTATAGGTAGGCAGAGACCACTCAACTTGCTACGATCCTGACACACATCTTTTGGTTCATCTACTTTCATCAGCGCTTTCATGCATGCTCGTTGGTTTTGAGTACTCTTAACCTGGCCTTCCTTAAGATCATCTCCGATCTGGTCAAATTTTGACTCAAAATATGTTTGCCTTTTTTATTATCAGGAAACCTTTATAGGTATCCCCCCGCCGGGGCAGACGGGAAGATTATGTTGGGCTCCGGACGCGGCGATTGGCAAGTGGAGATGCCTAGTGCAATGCCACGCCGTATACCGACTAAAACCTGACAGTGTTCCTTCAGACTACCTGTAGCCCAGGGAGGAGGGTCACACTCATCGTATCCCTCATTCCCCCCCGGGCAGGTCTTGGCCACCTTGCTCCATTAATAGGCGACCCCACCTGTTTTCGAGGGACTAGCCCTCCCTCCTATGAGACCAATGAGCGTGCGCGGAACACGGGCGCGCCGCCTTCTCGGACCTGCTTCTGCTAGGGCAACGGACGGCCCTACGCCCATTACCCTCAGGCCAGCGCTCATGGGGACCGGAGATCGTTCAGCGCCCTTCGTGCGTCTTCTGCGGGTCGGGAGGTTGGTGGTAGCCTCCCGTTCCCTTTCCGCCGCCTCTTTGGCGTACATCACCTCCTCGCAAAATAAGGCGGTGGACTCCCATGCCCTCTCGCTCTGGACCATGGACAGCGAGAGCATTCCCACATCTGTTGCCATGATCAGATCACGGCGCTGCGTTGCCCACGGTGCCACCCCCACTCCACCAACGTATGCAGCGCCATGTCCTCAGGGCAACTTCCGCAGTGATGGCACCGGGCCGAGTCTTCCCTACCTATTCAACACAGGTACTTTCCGAAGCAACCGTGTCCGGTCAGCACCTGTGTCAGCCAGTATGAAAGGACGCCATGACGCCTCTCCAGCCATTCTTCCATGATGGGACTTACCGCCGCAAAATATGTTCGCCTAGGTCGACCTCTACCAACTTGCTCATTCACAGTCGCCCTGTATATCGGTTTCGTTAATCTTCTTTCATCCATCCTCTCTACGTGTCCGAACCACCTAAGCATTCCTTTCTCCATTTTTGACACTATATCTTCTTTCACACCACAGCATTCTCGTATCACACTATTTCTCACTTTGTCCATCAGTCACTCCGACTATGCTTCACAGAAATCTCATCTCCACAACATTTATCATACTCTCATGCTTCTTCTGTCATGCCCAACATTCACTACCATTAATAATTTCTATGCAAAAATAGCTGTCCCACAGGAATCATTCATTTTTCCGGAATAAAAATTAGCTGGATCTGGAGCTGGAAATCAGGCTATATGTACTTAATAAAAGTTTCACGATAACTGGTCTAGTAGCACAAACAAATGCACTTTCGCATTTATTAGGGCGAGTGAAGCGAGCCCTATCACTATCCCACAATCTATGCACTTTTGTGGTACACTTTACTGAGAAACTTGCACACTTTCCGATTTGGGCTTTGACTCTTGTACATACTACTATGGTTCTTAGACTGTGATACTACTTTGTATACTAATTACTTCCATGAGAGCGGGTTTTCTAGATAAGCATACTACTCTTTGGTGCGGGCTTATTACGTTGAGTTTCTGGTTATACGTATTACTCTTTGCATTGAGCTCTAATGCTTAAACAAAGCATAAGACAAGTTATCAGCGCATGCCTTAGACCAGTGTTTCCCAATTAGTGGTACGCGTACCCCTAGGGGTACGTGAAGTTGCATCAAGGGGTACGTGCGGCTATCAGTAAAAACAAGAACAATTTCCAAAATATTATTTTATTACGATCATCAGTAAAAACAAGAACAATGTCCCAAATATTATTTTATTACGATCATCATCGTAAAAGCACGGAGCTGGCTTCACTGGCTTGTAAAAAAAATCCAGTCAGCTTAGATATTACTCTCAAAAATGCTGTAAAAATTGTTAACTCTAGAATTTTTGCAGCTATTTGCAAAGAGCTCGGCAGTAAATACGAGACCCTGTTGTTACATACTGAAGTGCGTTGGCTGTCCAGAGGAATAGTTGTTTCGAGAATGTTTGAGTTAAGACATGAAATTGAGTTATTTTTGGTCGAGCAGGGACACGATGAGTACAAACAGATGCTGACTGACTCTCTGTGGGTGCAAAAATTATCTTACTTGTCAGATATCTTCACAAAATTAAATGAGTTGAATTTGGGAACACAAGGCCGTGATACAACCATATTCACTATCCAGGAGAAAGTTGACTCCACTATAAAAAAATATCCCCCTGGACATCTTTCCCCTCTCCACCCATGGGAGCCGTAAGAGCCGCCTGAGGAATATCGGGGGAGTGGGCAGCAGCACTCCCTCGAGTATTAACAACATTCACTGCAATCGCCAACCCGCCTGCCAAGCGTGGCGATTACGGCACTATCCCCCATTCTTGGGGAGGCCTATGTCCAGCAGTGGACTTTAAAAGGCTGATGTATGGATGGAATAAAAATGGATAGCGCAAATTGCTTTTTGCCGGTCACAATACAACTCTGACTTTGAATCCCAAATAGCCGGACGCTCTTCGATATCTGAAATAAAAACATAAACATAAAAACGAGAGCGGGGGGATCGGATCCGTACACATCGTGTACGTGCATTCAGTACGCTACTTACAACAAACCTGAAACGCGGCAGCAGGGAGAAGCCGGTGACTGTGACTGTGTGTGCGCGCGAGTCGAACGACAAACGCGGCCACAAGTAGCAAGCGCAGTCGACTCCCGCAGCTTGTGGCTCGGACGCGGCCACTCAAACGCCCGGTGTGTGTCGATGCTAAACAAAATGTATGGAGAAACGCGTCCGCAACTTGTGGCGGCCACTACCGCGTTCTAGTGTGGTCGCCTCTAGTGGCTCAATGTGCGCTCGCTCTAAGTAGCCTATCTATTAATCCAGGGTGTCAACTACCTGTATACCAAATTTCATCAAAATTGGTCCAGGCGTTTGAGCGTGAAGAAGTAACAAACGTACACACGCACATACTTTCGCATTTATAATATTAGTGTGATTGCTATAATAAGGGGTACGCAGGTTTGAGGTCTTTTTTGAAGTGGTACGCAGTAAAAACTAATTGGGAACCACTGCCTTAGACGAAGAATAATATAGACTCGCTACTATTTTGACATTAAGGATAAAGAAAAGGATGCACATACTAGGTTTTACCAAGAGTGAGAGAGACACAGGTATAAGTATATTTATCCTTTTCGCGTATGCGTCAGTTGTATTTGGACCCAATGAACTGGGTCCAAACAATAAGGTGGCCAACCGTTTCCATCATCAGTATGTAAGCTTGTTTTTGTATTGACGTAAAAAAATCCTTTATTAATCATGTTATATACGCTAATATTACATGTTCCAATACATTTTAAGCAAAATATAAGCATAACTGCAATTTCTTTTGTCCTGTCATTCTTGTATCCGGCTAAAACAGGTAGTACATTTTTAGTCAACAAAGTTATAATCATAGTTATCTTTTAAAATGATTCCGATGTGTTGACATCGGATATTGTGATAAATAAAATGTATATTTTTTTTATTCTTTATTTAGTTTCGGGACTTTTATAGAACATGGATATGCCAGTCCCGTTGTACTCTTCTTAACTAATAACAATCTTAACCTGATCTAATCTAAGCAGCAAGGAGGAGCTGCTGAGAAGAAACCTCCATCTCATATACCCTTCTTGCAGCAACGGGCGGGTTCTGTCAGAATGGATTGGAAAATATCCAAATTACTTATAATCTGCCCAAACTCTCTCAGCAACACTTCCCTATGACTCCGGTTCCTATCACACTCCACTAACAAATGATGCACATCCTCCACCACATCACATATCTCACATTTGGGTGGGGCGCATTTTTTTAACAGAATTTTGTCCGTGTGGTGACGTACTAAGAATACCAATCACCACCCCATTCTTTCCCACCGCCAAGTTTAGCATGTGCATGTTAATATAATTTTATAATTCACGTGTGTTTGTCACTGAACTCTTAAATGGTTGGATCGATTTTTATGAAATTTTATTTGGAATTAAGCCCCGTAGAAGATGCTGCAGTCGTGTTCCTGGATTTTATTTTTGAAAAAACCAATATCGACAGTAAATACTGAACCCGTCAATAGTAGTCAAGCTAAAGTCCGGCCAGAACAACATCCTCCAAGTCGAATAGATTAAATTACATGAATTATAAAAACTTGCAGCTCAGAATTTAATCTTGCAGCCGCGCTACAATAACGGGTACAAATAGAAGACACACAATACTCGTCTGTAAATTTTTAATTACTTTAACTTTACATAATGTGCGGGAATGTAAATATAAAATAATAGCCACATATGGGATCCACTGTGAATAATTTTCTGACGCATTTTCACACTTTATGTTATGGAAAAAATACAATAATAAAAAAACTAGACGTCGCGGAACGTCTAGCAGATGTGAAAACATCGAAATTATTTTATGGAAATAAAATGATCATAACCTGACAAAGTACTGCTCAAGACGAATTAAACGAGTATAAACTCTATAGGGTTGCGTTGTTTCATTACAGAGTTACTGTGGGTACCTTCCAGCTCCATTGTCAGACCCCGGATACCATCAAGAAAAAAAGACAAAAAAGGTATAATGATGACCACAAGATTATTAAATAGCTACAAAAATACTAAGATGGAAAAAATACTTTGTATAAGTACTCCCGAAGCAAACTCCTCACCCACCCCACCATACCAACTAAAAATCAATAGCCAGACCTTCCACCCTTATTTTAAGCACCAAAAGCTCGCCTTGTGGATAAAACTTTGGTAAGTGGATATCTATATTGCCATGCTGAAGTGGCAATGGGCAGGCCATATCGCTCGACGAACCGACAACCGTTGGGGAAGAAACATTCTCGAGTGGCACAGCGTAGGACGGCCCCTCATCTGATGGACCGACGATCTGGTCAAAGCTGTGGGGAGCCGTTGGATGCGGTCGGCACAGGACCGCTCGTTGTGGCGTTCTCTTGGGGAGGCCTATGTCCAGCAGTGGACGTTGAAATGCTGATGGATGGATGGATGAAGTGGATATCTTAAACAATGTCTTTGGTGGCGTTTGAAGTTTACCAAGTCATAGTCCATCCATCATCTATCAGCCTTTCGTCGTTTACTGCTGGACATAGGCCTCTCCAAGAGAACGCCACAATGAGCGGTCCTGTGCGGTCATATGGGGGATAGTGGCGTAATCGCTAAGCTTGACAGGTGGGTTGGCGATCGCAGTGGATGTTGTTAATACTCGAGGGAGTGCTGCTACCCACTCCACCGGTATTCCCGCAGTCGGCTCTTACGACTCCCATGGGTGGAGAGGGGTGGGACATTCTAAAGCCAGCCCCACACGGCCTACTCTACTCTGAACGAAAGTCTGTCATTATATCCTGGGATAGTAACCTGGTTGATAACGTTATTGGAAAAATATCTAAATATTAATTATATTCGAATACTTACTTTTTCATGTGCACATTAATATTCCTGCTTCAAAAAGAAAGGTACCTATGCGTTAGGTCGCTTCCCCACTATGTCGCGACGACGGATAGTCATGTGGGTTAAAGTGTCATGGCTTGTATAAAATTACCTTCAATATGTTCACATACGACCTCCATACGACAGTTATTCGAATAAGTAACTGTCATCTACGACTCTTTTTTTTATTTTTGCTTTGAAGACGAATTGTTGATACAATGATAACGGCTAGCACAATAGTCGTAACACGATAAAAAAAAGTCACGATTTAATTGTGACGAGAAATTGGTCAAATTAAACGATAGTTAGAATGAGGTCTGTAACTAGGTCGTAAATAAGAAACTCTTAGTAACAAATATTTTATTGAAAATCGCAACTTTTATCAAAATGATTATTTAAAAGTAAATCTGCCACCCCTTCTATTCATCCAACCATCAGTCTTTAAACGACCACTGTTGGACATTGGCCTCCTGCCTGACTGTGTGTGGCATCGGTGCATCGGTGTGTCGTTTTTGATGTGTAATTTATTAGGTGAAAATATATATAAATAAATTTGGATGACTTTTTAAAGTAAAATTTTAAAAACACGTCATGTTTAGCTATATTATTATTTTGCTGCGTGAGAGAGTAAACATTATCTATATAAGCTGTGCATTCAAATTAGAGCCACTTACTTATTTGTATCATAAAGTTTCACTTCTAAACGTGAAGCTATCTACATCAAAAATATTCTTGTCTAAATATTAACGAGCAATATCATTATTATCATTGGTACTCACCCTGTTTTTCAAAAAAGGTCAAGTCATCCTTGATAGGAACAGGCACAAAATTAGACCCTTTTCTATATTTATGTATATAATAATAAAGTTTTGAACATACCTATGTTCACCGGGACGTGATTTTTTTTAGTGGCTTTGGATGTGCTCCTAATGCAGTTTATCTTGCAGGCTCGTGTACCAATGAAAAACTAACGTTTTAAAAATAGAAGCTATTTTTATTTTTTCCATAAACAAACACTCGCTGATAATAAAATTGTCTTAATGCCTAACCTGAAATGGTTTCGATAAGTATACCCAATACATAAAATATTTATTGTTTTTCCGTCGAGAGTTAATATAACACATATTTATATCCTAGAGGAAAACGCTGTTCTAATTGCGTATCCTTATTTAGTGATACGGTTTAATATTAGATATCACATTCCCGCTCTTTTCTTATACGGGCCATGAGTGCGATCCTAAATCCACACGTTCCCACTATGTCGTATTATTTTACTGTTGGATCACAAATTATATACCTAATAAATGTTTGTCATCGATATGTGGTTGAAATTCTTTATTGTTGTACTGTCGTAGCTTGCCGTTCCCATTGGATCGTGACGATATCTTTAAAGATAGTCGCATGCGATTTCTCGTCACAAATAAATCGTGACTTTTTTTTATCGTGTTACGACTATTGTGCTAGCCGTTATCATTGATCATTGTATCAACAATTCGTCTTCAGAGCAAAAATAAAAAAAAGAGTCGTAGATGACAGTTACTTATTCGAATAACTGTCGTATGGAGGTCGTATGTGAACATATTGAAGGTAATTTTATACAAGCCATGACACTTTAACCCACATGACTATCCGTCGTCGCGACATAGTAGGAAAGCGACCTAACGCATAGGTACCTTTCTTTTTGAAGCAGGAATATTAATGTGCACATGAAAAAGTAAGTATTCGAATATAATTAATATTTAGATATTTTTCCAATAACGTTATCAACCAGGTTACTATCCCAGGATATAATGACAGACTTTCGTTCAGATTAGAGTAGGCCGTGTGGGGCTGGCTTTAGAATTGTCCCACCCCTCTCCACCCATGGGAGTCGTAAGAGCTGACTGAGGGAATACCGGTGGAGTGGGTAGCAGCACTCCCTTGAGTATTAACATCATCATCGTAAAATCGGTTGTTAGCGTGGCGACGTTTTTATTTTACTTATCCCGTTCAAATCTTGCAAGTTAAATTTGACACAATTCCCGGTTTCCGAATAAGCTGAAATTTTACACGCATATGTATATCGCGTGACAATGCAATATTATGATGACTTAGAGTTGATCTGATGATGGAGCTGGAAGGTGGACATAGGAACTCTGTAATGAATCTCTATCGAGTTTGGGCTCGTATGATTCGTCTTGTCGAGTACTTTGTGTCTAGATGGTATCCAGGGGCTGATGATGAAGCTGGATGGTGGCCACAGTAACTCTATAATGAAACGACGCAACCCCGTCGAGTTTAGACACATATGATTCGTCTTGATGAGTACTTTGTCTTTAGTTTGTATCCAGGGTCTGATGATGGAGCTAGAAGTTGGTCATAGGAACTCCGTTATAAAACGACATATCTCCATCGAGTTTGGGCTCGTATGATTTGTCTTTTTTTCTTGATGGTATCCGGGGTCTGACAATGGAGCTGGAAGGTACCCACAGTAACTCTGTAATGAAACGACGCAACCCTATAGAGTGTATACTCGTTTAATTCGTCTTGAGGAGTACTTTGTCAGGTTATGATCATTTTATTTCTACAAAATAATTTCGATGTTTTCACATCTGCTAGACGTTCCGTGACGTCTAGTTTTTTTATTGTTGTATTTTTTCCATAACATAAAGTGTGAAAATGCGTCAGAAAATTATTCACAGTGTATCCCATATGTGGCTATTATTTTATATTTACATTCCCGCACATTATGTAAAGTTAAGGTAATTAAAAATTTACAGACGAGTATTGTGTGTCCTCTATACTCTAAGTGTGTGTCCTTTGACTACCTATTAGTAAATACTAAAAGGTATATAATATTATCTAAGTTTCTATAATATATGAAACAAATAATAAGTAATTCATTTTTTTATTAACATTAAAGTAATTACTTTATTACTATCTTTTCACCAATAAAATACAATGCCATAAGACTGCTATCCAAATACAGAAATTGTATGAAAAATATTAATTGTCGTGTTGTCAAAATTGGAATTTGGCATATCGAGGTGTATTGTGTTGTGTCGTCGTGTGTCGAAATTAAAAACACTTTTTTTAATAAAATTTAATAGTAAATGAAGATAACAATGAACCGAAACATGTAAATTAAATATGCGATAATAAAACATAACAACTACAAAGACTTGTTTCATTGTTAATTAAAACTCTTCACGGATCGTAACGTTTTTAAAAGCTTGTGAATATGGATGGGACATGGGTTCTTATATTGCTGGCACTGGTGATGCTGATCGGGTCCTATATAGCTGGAAGTATACCCTTAAATGTCTCAATGTCAGAGGTAAGTGCCTTTTGGATTTCATTATTTAATTTGACTATTAATTTGAGATAAATGTCGACACGGTCACCTCATTATGGCGCTTATTTTGAAATAATTTACGTAAATATTTTGCAAGCTTTGTAGGTTTTTTGTTGATGCTCTTTTGTAATAGCCAATCTATTAACAATTTTAATGTAGGTATATTTGGGATACGTATCTTTAAAATACTTAATAGTTTTGATACAATTAAGATAACTGCTCATATTGACGTATGTATATTTGCTATTTATGTATTTGTGTGTCAGATACCTCTACTTTTTACGATTCATTACCATCCCACTTAGGATTTAGGCCATAGTCCACCTTTCTAGCCCTATGCAGACTTCAAGCCATCACAAATATCTCTCATAGGTCTTTTAATATGTTTTTGAATTTTTTGTAATAAAACTTTTTCAATAAGCCTAGAGTTTAATTGACATCATTGATAAAATGCAATTGTAAATGGTTCTTACCACCAAAAAATAATTTCTGAAATGACTAGGCAGCATAAAAGACTAGTTCATAATACCAGGACAGAGTGTGCCAAGTGGTGGCCGAATTTCTTATTTTCTTTAAGTAATTATTAATGACTGTTTTGGATCAGAAAATTAGTAGTATCTTATCATCTCCAGAGATATAGGTCCTGTACTGTAGGCCAGCAGTTCATGGAAAATTAAACACTAAACCAAAATAAAACAAAACTTGTTTTATATGTAACTACTTATTTAGTGGTGATATTACTTGACACCAGAGGCCCTAAAGAGCGCTGGTCCGGCCACAGTCACCATAATTTATAACTATCCATCCATCCATCAGCCTTTCAACGTCCACTGCTGGACATAGGCCTCCTCAAGAGAACGCCACAACGTGAGGTCCCGTCATGGAGGATAATGCCGTAATCGCCACGCTTGGCAGGCGGGTTGGCTAGCAGTCTCAGTATCTCGCAGTGGATGTTGTTAATACTCGAGGGAGTGCTGCTGCCCACTCCCCCGATATTCCCTTAGTCGGCTCTTAGGGCTCCCGTGGGTAGAGAGGGGTGGGACAATTCTAAAGCCGGCTCCATGCTATGTCAGATGTGTGTGCAGTACTAAGTATGGACTTTGGACTGGGGCTCTAACTCGATACTGTCCAGAAATTAAATATTAACAGTTAATTTTACTTGGCAATTTAACTTAAATCCTTCTTACTATAAGAACAGATGCGTGCCTAATAGTGGGATAAAAAAATGCCATTGCTTTTGCAGAGCTATGTGGAGCCCACTTTGAGAATGGCTGCTGTATGCGGTTCTTGATTGTACCTAAACATTTTTAAAATATTCCAGGACAAGCTACAGAAGGTCACAGTATTCGGTGCAGGCCTGCTAGTTGGCACAGCACTGGCTGTGATCATACCAGAAGGTGTGCGGTCACTATTCAGTGAACGATCACATCCAACTGTTGTGACGAAAGACTTCACAGCGGAGCCGCCCGGCCATGACGATGATGATTTACATTCTGTTATTGGGATCTCGTTAGTTTTAGGTAAGTTTTATTTACTGTCTTTGTAGTCTTTGGTTTTAGGGATAATCTATGACTGCACTTACCACCATTGTGATATTTTTTTTACACTACAATGATTAGCGATCAAGCATATTATGGCTCACCTGATCGTAAGCCGTTACTGTAGTCTATAGAGGCTTTATTAGTGCATTGCTATTTCCAAGGAAAGGGATATAGAGCAGGAGAGGATAGAAAGGATAGGGAGGGAGGTTTTTCCTCAGGCACTCTCACTCACCGTACGATACAGTAGTACTTAAGAGGATGTATATTATTTAGGAAAGTACAATAACAAATGGTATTTTGTTCCAGGTTTCGTATTTATGTTATTAGTCGACCAGATGTCTGCAAGGTTTAATGATCCGAGCAATCCTATTGAGAAGAATGTGACAGCTACTGTTGGACTGGTAGTGCATGCTGCTGGTAATTGTTTCTTTCTTTTTTATTCATCTAGTCAAGGTTGACATTCAGCTCAGCATACTTCTCCCGGTCTTTGACCAGGTTGAATATGTGGTAATTTTAAAGAACAAATTATTTTTGATCTATATTTTATTAGCATTTGACATGCTCCGCCACTGTTTAAAGTACAAATTATTTGTGAATAAGGAAAGAGAGACGTTCTGTACGAGCGGGAATCGAACCTGCGTCTTTTCCAATCTGGGGAAGTGCTCTAAGCCACTAAGCTATTGAACAGATCTTTCGATCATCCCAATCTCCTTATCACATTTGTCTTTACGACCAACGCCATCTATCGGAATGCATTTACATGCATTAATCCAATATATTAAGTTTAATTTTGCAATTGCCGTGTGGAGCCGGCACCAAGAATAGCTCCACCCCGTCTCTTCCTATGGGAGTCGTAAGGCCGACTAAGGGATTACCGGGGGGCCGGGCAGCAGTGTTCCCCTGTGTACTAAAACATCCACTGCGATCGCCAACCGGCCTGCCAAGCGTGGCGATTATGGTAAAACCCCTATTTTGGGGAGGCCTGTGTCCAGCAGTGGACGATGAAAGGCTGATGGATGGATGGATGGAATTTTGCAATTAAAATTCATACTATTTGAAGGCGCGATTTGTTAAACATTTTTGATCTATATTTTTTAGCATTTGACATGCTCCGCTAATTTTTAAAGTGCAAATTATTTGTGAATAAGGAAAAAGATATTTTTAGTACGAGCGGCAATCGAACCCGCGTCTTTTCCAATCCGGGGAAGGGCTCTAAGCCACTGAGCTATCGTACTGACCTATTCGGCCATCCCAATACAAATTATTTGTGAATAAGGAAAAAGATACTTTTTGTACGAGCGGGAATCGAACCCGGTTCGATTTGTATTTTAATAAGCAGTTGAGCATGTCAAATGCTAATAAAATATATATCATAAATGTTTAAAAAATCGCGCCATCAAATACTTAGTATGAATTTTAATTGCAAAATTAAACTTATTATATTGGTTTAATGCATGTAAATGCATTTCGATGGATGGCGTTGGGCGTAAAGACAAATGTGATAAGGAGATTGGGATGATCGAAAGATCTGTACGATAGCTCACTGGCTTAGAGCACTCCCCCGGATTGAAAACGACGCGGGTTCGATTCCCGCTCGTACAAAGTCTCTTTTTCCTTATTCACAAATAATTTGTACTTTAACAAATTATTTGTGAAAATGTGGAAAAAGATAATTTTACTGCTAGCGGGATTCGAACCTGCGTCCCTTCTAATCCAGGGAAGTGCTCTAGCCTGCTATGCCATGGCAGTGACCGACGAAAGTAGCAGAGCATGTCGCTAAAATACAGATCAAAAAAGTTTTTGTATAGATGTTAATTTGTATGTGACTTTATACCACCATAACCCTCTTTTTATTGTTAAGGCGGGAAAAAATTTACCTAACCGCACACCCCGTTGTTAGCGAGCAACGAACAAGGTACACTACCTTCACCCACTAAATAAACCCGCCGTGTGTACCCGCCTGTATTGACAGACCGCTGGGACTGTATGATATGAACTTTAGCGTAGCCCTGGGAAAGGGACACGAGGTGGAGTGGAACTAGATATGATCGAATTTACATTTGTATCACGCATACGTTATAAAAAAAAAATATTACGTAAAAATAATGTAATGTGCAGTAATAGAAATACGTGACTAAGTTTTGAATTCGATACTGATAACGTAATGCATAACATATACATTATGATAAAGATTTGTAAAACTTTTCTAATTTAAGTACTATAGTTTCATAATTTTAATGGCATAGTATCCAAGCGGAAGGTACGTAAAATATGATATTTTTTATACCTACATGGACCAATCAACTTCGTATCACCTACAATTTATCAGCGATTATCAATCCTGACTGCACATATGGATGGAGTGGTTTATATACCGGCTTTCCGCCTGAGTGTTGTGGGTTCGATTTCCACACAGGACAACTCTGTGTGATCCACAAATTTTTCTGAGTCTGGGTGTACTTTGTGTCCGAAATTGTATGTTTATAAAGTTCCCCGCGATACAAGGATTATTTCTTAGTGCATCGTGTTGCCTTATACCACTGAAGCAGTCCTGGATTAGCCAATAAAGCTATATAAGCTATTGCTTAGGGCATCCCTTCTAGGGGGGCATCAAAGATGACCGAGAAAAAAAAACGAGCACACGAAAGTGAATAAATTATTTTAAATAAAAAACCGCCTTCAAAAGACAACCAGGAACTAAAAAGCAAAACATAATTGGTATTAACCTTCGATCAATAATGCAATAGATGTCGCGTCGGCCCAAAAAATCTGTTTCGGCAAATAAGAGCGCCCTTGAGAAGTGAGCTTGATTTTATAGTAAATGTTATTTGTCTTTTCACTTTTTAGTGGCAGTAATAAATTATTGCTTTGCTCATTTTAATATTTGTGACTATTACTAAGTGCCATGATTGTAATTACGTTGAACTTAAAACTGTTTTAAAACCTTGTCTCAGTTCGTTAGTGAAGAGACGTAGCTGTATAAGTATATATTCACACGGACAGTTTTTAGCTTGATTTTGTTTGTGACACTGTATCTTGGTATTGATGATCGAAGGTATTTACATATGATTTCCGTGCTAGACACCTACTGATGTGTTTGAACTCTACGCCAAAAATGATGTTAATGTTATTAATTTATATAAATATATATTACCTTACCGTGTGGGGCCGGCACTAAGAATAGCTCCACCCCGTCTCTTCCTATGGGAGTCGTAAAAGCCGACTAAAGGATTACCGGGGGACCGGGCAGCAGCGTTCCCCTGTGTACTAAAAACATCCACTGCGATCGCCAACCCGCCTGCCAAGCGTGGCGATTATGGCAATACCCCCCCATATGAGTGCACACACACACACATCGGCCCCCAGTCACGGCAGCTCCGCTATTCCGTGGCCTAACGGTAGCGGGCCCGGTAACGGCGGAGCAGGGGGTGCTAAGAATCTCCGGTCGCGATCCGGCTACCAGAAACGACTTCTGGCCCTGGTAACACACAACGTCAGGACACTGAGGACTGACGAGAGGATCACCGCGCTGGAAGAGGAGCTGAGCAAGATCCGATGGGACGTTGTAGGATTATCAGAAGTGCGAAGACAGGGTGAGGGCACGATAATCCTCCAGTCGGGTAACTTGCTCTTCCACCGGGAGGGCGACCAACAGTCCCAGGGTGGTGTCGGGTTTATCGTTCGCAAGTCTCTCATAGGTAACGTGGAAAAGATTGAAAGTGTGTCGAGTAGGGTAGCGTACCTTATACTCAGAATAACCCAAAGGTATTCGCTGAAGGTCATACAGGTTTACGCACCGACCTCGACACATTCCGACGACGAAGTGGAGGCCCTTTACGAGGACATCTCGAAAGCCATTCACGCGTCTAAAAGTCACTTCACGGTGGTTATGGGAGATTTCAACGCAAAACTAGGCATAAGGAGAGACGATGAGCTGAAGGTGGGGCAATATGGATTTGGGCAGAGGAACCACAGGGGCCAGATGCTGTCTGATTTTCTGGAGAAGGAAGGCCTCTTTATGATGAATTCCTTCTTCAGGAAACAGCCCCAGCGAAAATGGACTTGGATTAGCCCTGATGGTTCAGTGAAAAATGAGATCGACTTCATCTTAACGGACAAACGACACATATTCAATGATGTCTTAGTGATCAGCAGGATTAAAACTGGGAGTGATCACCGCTTAGTTAAAGGCATATTGAATCTAAATATGAAAGTCGAGAGGTCACGCTTGATGAGGTCTACGCTCCGACCAACACGTGCTCAATACCAGAACCCCGAAAACTTTCAGCTCGAACTACAAAATCGCTTTCAATGCCTAGACGAGTGCGATTCAGTGAACGATATGAACAACAGGTTCGTGGAAACTGTACAAGCGGTCGGGTCGACCCTTTTTAAGACCAGTCGCGTCAATAGGACTCAAAAGCTTTCGAACCAAACTCTTAAGCTCATAGCGACACGGACAGAAATGACGGTGCAGTCTTCGGCTGATTGGTCCAATCAGAGGCGACTAAACAGACAGATCTCCAAGTCTATGCGACGAGACATTCGCCGATTTAATACCTTGCGTATTAAAGAGGCGATAGAGCGGAACCAAGGTTCCAAAGTGTTCGCAAGAGATCTGTCTGTTGGGAAAAGCCAGTTGACCAAGCTGAAGACCAATGATGGTACTATTGTTTCTTCCAAAGATGAGTTATTAAGAGAGGTCCACGAGTTCTATGGGCAGTTATACAGATCCCAGAACCCTGTTGTCAGCTTGGTCCATGAGCCCAGATCCAAGCTAACTCGGCACTATACCGAAGATATCCCGGACGTCAGCCTGTACGAGATCAGAATGGCTCTCAAACAACTAAAGGACGGAAAGGCACCGGGAGACGACGGAATTACTATAGAGCTTCTGAGGGCAGGCGGAAAGCCGGTCCTCAAAGCCCTTCAGAGGCTATTCAATTCCGTCGTTCTCGGGGGCGACGTTCCAGAATCGTGGACCAGGAGCTTGGTGGTGCTGTTCTTCAAGAAAGGTGACAGAACCCTCTTGAAGAATTACAGACCCATCTCGCTCTATAAGTCGAGCCATGTCTATAAGTTGTTCTCGAGGGTCATTACAAATCGACTCACGCGCAGGCTTGACGACTTCCAGCCTCCCGAACAAGCCGGTTTCCGAAAAGGCTATAGTACCGTAGACCACATACATACGCTGCGCCAGATTATACAGAAGACCGAGGAGTATAATCGGCCTCTGTGTCTAGCGTTTGTGGACTACGAGAAAGCCTTCGATTCGATCGAAACTTGGGCGGTGCTGCAATCCCTTCAGCGGTGCCAAATTGACTATCGATACATCGAAGTGTTGAAGTGTTTGTATAGAAACGCCACTATGTCTGTCCGAGTTCAGGACAAGAGCACGAAACCGATCCAACTGCAGAAAGGTGTTAGACAGGGAGACGTCATGTCCCCGAAACTCTTCACCACTGCATTGGAAGATGTTTTCAAGCTCTTGGACTGGACCGGATTAGGCATCAACATAAATGGCGAATACATCACTCACCTTCGATTTGCAGATGATATCGTGGTCATGGCAGAATCGCTGGAGGACCTTGGTACCATGCTCAACGACCTCAGCCGTGTCTCCCGACTAGTGGGTCTAAAAATGAACATGGACAAGACGAAAGTCATGTCTAATATCCATGTCATTTCAGCACCGGTTCTGGTCGGGAGCTCGCTTCTCGAAGTTGTCGACCACTATGTATACCTGGGACAAACTGTCCAGTTAGGTAGGCACAACTTCGAGAAAGAGGTCGATCGACGAATCCAGCTCGGCTGGGCAGAGTTCGGGAAGCTGAGGGAGATCTTCTTGTCCAATATTCCACAGTGTCTGAAGACGAAGGTCTACGACCAGTGTGTGTTACCAGTGATGACTTACGGCACAGAGGCGTGGTCTCTGAATGTTGGCCTTATGTCAAGACTTAAAGTCGCTCAGCGTGCTATGGAGCGGGCTATGCTTGGGATCTCTCTACGTGATAAGATCCGTAATACGGAAATCCGTAGGAGAACGGGAGTGACCGACATAGCCCGCCGGGTCAGCATGCTGAAGTGGCAATGGGCAGGCCACATCGCTCGACGAACCGACAACCGTTGGGGAAGAAAGGTTCTCGAGTGGCGACCGCGTAACGGACGGCGCAGTGTAGGACGGCCTCCCACCAGGTGGACCGATGACCTGGTCAAAGTCGCAGGCAGCCGTTGGATGCAGGCGGCACAGGACCGTTCACTGTGGCGTTCTCTTGGGGAGGCCTTTGTCCAGCAGTGGACGATAAAAGGCTGATGGATGGATGGATGGATAAATATATATTTAGACTAGGCACCGACTTCAAACACATCAGTAGGTGTCTAGCACGGAAATCGTATGTAAATACCAATTATGTTTTGCTTTTTAGTTCCTGAGTGTCGTTTAAAGGCGGTTTTTTTAATTTAAAATTAATTTATTTTTTTGCTTTTTAGTTTTTTTTTTTAAATAGTTGCGTAGGTTAGAGTAGTTAGTACATAATGGGGAGGACTTCCTTGGGTGCATCTCGTTATCTCGTATAAGAAAGCATCGAGCACAGGAGTATGAAAATAACAAAGATGAGCGCCCAAAGCGAGAAAAAAATAGAGCACAGCGTCTCAGAGAGCATTCCGAAGACCGTAAAAAAGGCTTTATATATAATAAAATGGGCACGCTAACTAAACGCACTGCTCCTTTGGGACAGAGAGGTTTCGAAGTAAACGAAAAAAGATCATCAATGTAAACAACTTTTTAGATTTTTATTTATTTTTTATAAACCGCTCGACCGATTTTTATAAAATTTTAATGGGACTACCTCTGAAGTAGAATCTACCGAACAAAAGAAGAATCATTGAAATCGATTCATAATTGGCGTAATAATCGCGTAACAAACATATAAAAAATATATACAGATAAATTGAGAACCTCTTTTTGGAATTCGGTTGAAAATATAGCCGAATCTTAGGACAACGTGAAATCATGTTGTGCCGACTCCACTTAGCATGGGGTAAGGGCAGGAGGAACAACACATTAATATTCTACCTACGAAATGTATTAACATCTTTTTTATATAATTAATTCTTTGTAGTTCACTTACGGATAGGGGGGCCCACAGGGAAATGTTGCTTAGGGCATCAAGTTACCTTAATCCGGCATTGCCCTGAAGGAATGTAATATGGTTCCAGTGGTCGCCAGCACACGGCGGGTTTCTTTAGTTGGTGAGGGCCCCACACTACCCTGTTCGTTGCCCCGAACGACGGTGTGTGTTAAGGAACATTTTTTCCCGCCTTAACAAAAAAAAGGGTGTTGCCTTATAAAAAAATATTAGATAAATAAATAGACGATTATAATTATACTTTAATTTATTTTCTCCTTTTTAGTCTCAAAATAGTATCAAAACTTCAAAAGTACGAAGCAAAGAGACAAGAGTAAAGTAAAAGTAATACTACATGAAAGTAGAATATAGATAAATAACTATACTAAAATAGAAGCAAAAAGATTCTTATTTCGCAAACACTCATGTCGCGATTCAGAAACATGGGACAACGTCGGTGCACATCTTAATATCGCGATTCAGAAACTTACACATTCAACAACTACGGTACCCTAAAAACCGATAAATACCGACTAATTTTATCAAATTAGTGTATTGTATCGGTCCTCGATAAATCTACAAAGTTTGAACGAAATCTAGCCGTTTAAAGTGGGTCAAAATCGCGTCCAAAGGAGTCGGTTCCAAACATACAAATATACAAACATACAGGTGAAACTAATAAAAAGCGTGTAAAAAAAGGGGCCCGTGAGTTTCTTGCCGGGTTCTTCTCATGAAAATCCTTACTATGGAATCCGGCCGCTTGTATTAGTTTTGCGGATGCACTCACTCTGGTTAGTTATTAGTAAACTTAGACGATTTTAAGTGCTATATAATAGCGCTACATAACAGATCCCGGAGGAAAGGGATACGATGTGGATTTGTTCTGTTAGAAGAGGTGGAGAGATAGTAGATATAGAAGGCATGAGAAGAAAATAAAAAGCTCTGCCTCTGTGGTGCAGCGGTAGTGTGAGCGACTGCTGATCATGAGGTCTCGGATTCGATCCCCGGGTCGAGCAGTTCTATTAAGCTTTTTCGTAAAAAGAAAATTTCTCAGCCCGGAGTTTAGAAATGTGCCCGGTAGACGCCAATAGGCTCGCCCCCTATTACGTGGGACTTGAACATATCTGGCGAACCGTGGGTGTGTAATACAGCTCTGACTACCTCTTCGGGGAATACAGCCGTCATGCTACGTATTATGAATGAGGAGATGTTTTTTTTAAATTTGACTCTTTTGGATTCAACAGCGGACGGTATCGCGTTAGGTGCTGCTGCTACCACCTCTCATGCTGACGTGGAGATGATAGTCTTCTTGGCCATCATGCTCCATAAGGCACCAGCTGCCTTCGGTCTAGTTACGTTCCTGTTGCATGCTGGGTTGGAAAGGTGAGATATCACATCCTCGAAATGTTCCGATGATTCGGACATGTCATGTGGAAAGAATGCTGGACGAGCGTCTGGTTAAGAAAATATACAATGCGAAAGTGGATGGATGTAGGAACAGGGGGAGACCGAGACTCACCTACCTAGACCAAATTGGTCATGTATTGAAGGAAGGTGGAGTCAGGGGTCTCCGAAACCGGCGAGAATGTATGAAGGGAATTATGAATATTGAGGAAGCGAGAGATGTATGCAAGAATAGAGTCTTTTGTGCACTCTGTTCTCTCTGCCCATCCTGCAAGGGAGGTGGCGTGATGATAAGTAAGTACTGCGAGCAGGACTCGAAGTTTCTTTCACTTTTTACCCATCAAACGTTCGGTGCCAAACCTGGGCTCCTCAGAAATCCCCCTCAAGTGCGGTGTTGGTGCGTTTTGGCATGGTTATGTATGCGTGATCACGTGTAATTACTAGTTTCCATCCATCCATCAGCCTTTCGACGTCCACTGTTGGGCATAGGCCTCCCCAAGAGACCGCCACAACGAGCGGCCCTGTGCGCTCATATGGGGGATAGTGCCGTAATCGCCACGTTTGGCGGGCGGGTTGGCGATCGCAGTGGATGTTGTTAATACTCGAGGGAGTGCTGCTGCCTACTCCCCCGGTATTCCCTCAGTCGGCTCTTACGACTCCCGTGGGTAGAGAGGGGTGGGACAATTCTAAAGCCGCCCCCCACACGGCCTGTATAATAAATCAAATAGATAGCGCTAATTTCAAAAAGTACTGTGGTTGTCATGTCTTATACGCCTCTAGCGTTAATTTTAAGAAGTTCTTCTATATTGGTCTATAGAAATAGATCTCACGAAATAAGGATAGCCATAGCGCTGGTTTTGGTGTCGAATCGAGCGTAAATATTCACTATTTTTTGTTTATTTTATAACTATTAAACCACATCGAATTAGACCGTGAAAAGTGATAGGGCTCTATTCGTAGTTATACTGAATTGTAAAAGAAAAAAAATACTCGATTAATAAAGTATTTCGGTCGTTATCGTGTTAACATACATTACCTTCAACACACGGACGTCCAAGACAGAACTTTTTTAAACAGTTTTATAACTAGTTTAAATAACAACAATGGCATCAAAAATATCATGAGTGTTAAAAATAGTGTTTTTTCTTGATATGTGTGTGTATATATTATTTTACAAGTGCAATATATGAAAAATCAGTTGTTCTGCATGAAACGAGAGCAGTACCCACCTCAACGCTTCGCTTATGAGGCGTGCAATAAACTGAAGATTTTCTAACTGCCTCTGTGGTGCAGCGATAGTGTGTGCGACTGCTGATAATGAGGTCTCGGGTTCGATCCCCGGGTCAGGTAGTGTTATTGAACTTTTTCGTAAAAAGAAAACATTTCAGTAGCAGCCCGGACTTTGGAAATGTGCTCGGTAGATGACAATAGGCTTGCCCCCTACTACGTGAAACAAACATAGCTGGGGAATCGTGTGTAATACACCTCTGCCTACCCCTTCGGGCGTAACGCTGTTTCCTTTCTTTTTTTAAAGATTTTCTTAATTTTATAATCCATGATTAATAATAATATGTCTCCAGGAACCGTATACGGAAACATTTATTAATATTCTCCTGCGCGGCGCCGCTTTTGGCTCTCCTAACTTACTTTGGCATTGGAAATGAGAGTAAGCAAACCCTTAGCGACTATAACGGAACAGGTAAGTTGACTTTTACTAATGGCTTAGATACCGGCCTCCCGCCTGAGTGGATTCCCACACAGGACAACTCTTTATATGATCCACAAATGGTTGTTCTGAGTCTGGGTGTACTTTCTGTCCGGGAAATTGTATATGTGTTAAGTAATTTCCCCGCGATACATGGATTATTGCTTGAGTAGTCTTTTTAGATATTTTTATATATATTTTTAGCATTTTACATGCTTAGCACTATACATTAAACACAAAAGTGAAAAATGTGAAATCGAAAATAACGGTCACGAGCAGTCTTATTTTCGATTTCACATTTTTCACTTTGTGCTTGAATGGTCTTTAAAAAAAGTCAAAACAAAACTAAACAAATTAATAATTACAGTGAATTCGAAAATATTCGTCTGTGTGGTCACAGACTAAGAATACAAGTGTCACCACCCCATTCTTTCCCACGGGTGTCGTATGAGGTGACTAAAGGAAGTAAGCAATTGTCATCCATTGCATGACTGGTGGTAGGGCTGTGTACCAAGTGCGAGTATTCACTTTGGCTTTACAATACTCTCGGTATAGTTGAGTCCAAGACCGGCGGTTACCATTTACCATTAGATGGGCCGTGGCTCGTCTGCCAATACAAGCAATAAAAAATAAAAAACAGTCCTCTAGAGCACCTCACGGTAGGCGGCGGCTTGGCTGTGCCTCTGGTGTCGTCAAAGTCCTTGAGCGGCGGTTACCACTTACCATCAGGTAGGCCGTTAGCTAGTCTGCCACCGTCGGTAATTAAAAAAAACTAGCAGGATCCTTCGGTCGATACCTCTGCCGTGTGACCGAGTAAAGAAAACTTTTGGTTGTAAGTGGACATAGCCGTCCATTCTTTCATTTCACGGACGCAGTGACTTGACAGTACTCATATACCACTTAGTATAAAACACTTTTTTTTTTCACAGGTATAGCAATGCTGTTCTCAGCTGGCACCTTCCTCTACGTAGCAACTGTCCATGTCTTACCGGAGCTCACTCATAACCCACAATCTCACACCCACACATTACTTCCCATGCAGGACGGTGTCTCACCCAAAAAGGGATTTGGAGGCCTCTTGCTTTCAGAAATGATAATTTTGACAGTTGGAGCTCTTTTGCCCTTACTCTTGACTATGGGGCATAAACACTAATGTTTGTTTTTGTAACTGTCAAAATGAATCTGTGTCAGCTGTCAGTGACAGCTTGAGCTAGGTGACATCCTGTCACTTTTTTAATTGACGCAGTTAATCTGTATCTGTCTAGACGTTCACAAAGGATATAATAGACTCGCTACTATTTTATTACTAAGGATGAAGAAAAGGATGCACAAGTCATAGCAAGAGTGAGCGGTACACATGTATAAGTTTTTTATCCTTTTCACGTATGCTTTATTTTTGTTTGGACCCAATTCAACTAGGTCCAAACAATAAGGTAATCGTCTCCATCATCGGCATGTAAGCTTGTTTTTGTATTTGCGTTAAAAAAAACATTTATTAATCACGTTACATACGGTAATATTACACGTTCTAATACATTTTAAGAAAAATATAAGCATAACTGCAATGTCTTTTGTAGTTATCCGGCTAAAACTGGAAGAGCTTTAAAAGTCTATAAAGTTATAATCATAATTATCTTCTAAATTTATTCCGGTTATCACATGTCAAACTATTGCTACCTCGACACTGCATAGGTACTCTGAGAACGTGTCTATTATATCCTCTGTCTATCTACGACACAGCTAATCTGTATCTATCTAGATAATAGAATAAATCTGTTTTGTCAATGGTTGGCCAACTCACAGGAGGGTTAAATGTTAGTGTAGTGTTTTTTTTTTATTATAATCAATTAAAAATGAGGGTAATGATTTACCTTTTGGTGAAACCAAGGACAGCTAGACAATGGTTCGAAATCGAGTTCGATCGCTACTCTGTGGTCCAGACCTCACACACCTCTATTCGAGATTTTTCGGAATGATGTGTGCTTTTGTATACAAATTATCATTATCGTGAGGAAACCTGCATGCCTGAGAGATTTTCTAGGCGGCGTATAAAGTCTGCTAACCCGCCAGTGTGGAAAACTTAATAAATCTCTCTCACTCTGAAAGGAGATCCGTGCTCGACACTAAGGCCGTTAGCACACCAACGCGGCGAACCGTTGTAGCGAAACTTCTGTATTCGGTATCTGTCATCTGTCAAAAAAAATGTCGCTTATGTGGTATCTCGCTCTATCTGTCAGTGATTTCTACAATTTGTAACATTGTCTGTATATGATTGCAGCTACTCGCGATACTCGTTTCATACAGACGCCTCGGTACCGTCGTTTTAGTTCCACTGTTATTTGTACTGTCGTTTTTGTGAGAATATTGCGGCGATAATGTCAGTCAGTCTGGCTCAAATGAGCACTACACTGAGTAGGAAATGCGAAGTGGCGAAATTGGTGTGAAAACGACCTCTTAATTATCGCTAATATTTCGTTGTTTCGTATCGGAACGCGTTTCGTACCGTGGTGCGTTACGTCGTAATGGCGGAAAAAAAATCGTCTAGGTAAATCTACATCGTACCGGTTGCTTGAGAAATCTGATGTATATTAAATTAAAATTAAAACACTTATGTTAACGGTGAAATTGTGTAGACGTGAAAAAAAATTGTAGCGAGCTAGATATTTATGTTAAAAAAAATCTCAAACCTGCAAGTTGGCAACATTATAAGGCAAAGGACTTTGACAGAACAGAAAAAAAGAATTTGACAGCAGCATAATAGTGTTAGCAGCTTCATTGTAACTTGAACAATTTGGTAGAATATGGTAGCTTTAGTAGAAAATACGTTCTTATATATCAATGCTGTATAATGTATAAGTTCTAGACACGTGTCCAGCATTGGTTCCAATATCGGTTTAATGATTATCTAGTTAGATTTTAGTGAAAATTCGGTTATAATTGGATCCGAAAAGATGAATCTACTAAAATCTGTATCTAAACTGTCGAACAGTAACCCTTTTAAGAATATAAAAGTTTTATTTTTACAAAAGGATGAGGTTATTTGTGAATAAGGAAAAAGAGAACTTCAGTGCGAGCGGGAATCGAACCCGCGTCCCTTCCAATCCGGGGAAGTGCTCTAAGCCACTGAGCTACCGCACCGACCAATCTCATCACATTTGTCTTTATGACCAACGCCATCTATCGGAATACATTTACATGCATTAATCCAATATAGTAAGTTTGATTTTGCAATTAAAATTCATACTATTTGATGGCGTGATTTTTCAAACATTTTTGATCTAGTTTTTAGCATTTATTCCCGCTCGCACTGAAGTTCTCTTTTTCCACATTCACAAATAATTTGTACTTTAAAAGTAGCTGAACATGTCACTAGCTAAAAAAAATATATCAAAAAAGGAAGAGGTCTTATTCAATCCTCATTATTAATGCTTCTGGTAGTGTTGACTTAAAATAATAATCCGCATTTTTACTAAACTCTACCAATAATTGTCTGTTAGTTGTGCTAATGTTAACTAGATGGCGGTTGTAAGTATACATGTTTCGATATCGAACAAAAATGTATATTTTATACATAATTTTCTGTGTATATTTTTATATGTGACAAATTTTAAGTTATTTTAATATTATATTTGACAAATATAGTTGAATTATTGATTTTAGTTGAAGTGTATTAATATCCTATTTGAACTCTCCTGAATTGAAGTACTTAGGATCTTAAAAGAGTGTATCGGTCCAGAGGCCTTAGAATGTAAGTCACAAAATCGCATCGACATCGTATCGTCTCGCTTGTGATTGGTCGAGAAACTGACACGTGATGTCGCAATAATTCCTCAGCCAATCTCGGTCATCTCTCAACCAATCAAATGACACGATGCGGTGTCGATACGATTTAATGAGATACATTCCTACCCCCCAGAAACTGTTGGTTGTCATAAAGTGCTACGACCGTTAGAAAAAAAGAGATATCGAATTCGAAATATTTATCTAACCAGGGCCTAGCCAAGTTGCATTCTATGATCGTGCTACGACCGTTAGAAAAAAAGGGATATCGAATTCGAAATATTTATCTAACCAGGGGGGTTAGGCAGAATCTCATATCGCATGGCGATCGTATCGTGATCAATGTGATTGGTTGAGAGACCACCGTGATTGGCCAATAGATTATTGAGACATCACGCGTCGGTTTCTCAACCAATCACAGTGATCACGATACGATCGACATGTGACATGAGATTCTGTCTAACGGGGCAGGGCCTAGCCAAGTTGCATACTATGATCGCTAACGCTAATAGAAAACTATTGAAATGTATGGGAATTTGACATCCTTAACAACAGATAAAGAACATATATTTATCGAAGTCTTTAACAATACATATAACGCTAAGTCACGTGACTTAACGTTAGGGATGTCAAATTACCATACATTTTAATAGTTTTCTATTAGCGTTAGCGATCATAGAATGCAACTTGGCTAAACCCACAGAAATAATTGCATATTTTGAGAATATAATATCAATAAAATATTCTTACACATATATGTATTTTGATATTTTTAAGGCAAGAGCTTTTTTTGTATATCTTGATTAAATGTTTTATTTTAACTCGCGTTTAGTGTATAGTTCGTAGTAGACTCCAGCCCCCTTAGAATAAAAAACGAAACTTACGTTTCGAGTCATTGTAATTGATCGACAGTCCATAACGCGTGATTTCTGATTAGTCGAGATTTCGACGCGTGATTCAGGCGACCAAACACAAACAATCACAATGAAGTAAAACGAAAGTTCGTCTAACGTTTCGATTTTCATTCTAAGGGTGCAGTATTGTTCTAAGATCGCCAGTTGTCCCTCTAGTTGCGTCTTAGAGGTCAGACAGGCAACCGCTCCGTTTCAGTTAGTCTTTATTTGACTGGTAGATCAGCTAACCTAAACACATCGCAAGTTGACCCCAACTAAACATGAAATAAGGATTGCTAGTGGTAAGCGTTACTTTGCCAGCATGGATGGGCCGGTTCAGGGATACTACCTGCTCACCACCGAAGGAATGTAACATAGTTCCAGTACCCGCCAATAAAGGCGGAGAGACGGCACACGGCGGGTTTCTTTAGTGGGTGCAGGCCCCACACTACCCTGATCGTTGCCCCGACCGACGGGGTGTGCGGTTAGGAACATTTTAAGGGATACCACCTGCTCACAGAAGATCAGCGTGAAACCATGGTAGGTACTCTTAATGTTATGTTTTTTTATGTTGAGTGAGAGCGCCGGTGGCCCAGACAGCCCCCTTTACATATTATCGTTCCATCTCCTATCCTTTTCTTGGAGTTGGCGATGTGCGATTAATGCCTCTGGTGTTGTTAGCGTCAATAGGCTGCTGGGCCGTATGCTTAATTGCCACACGCGCAATATAAAAAAATAAGACTAAGAGGATTATGTTTTGTAAAAACTGCCATTTTGTTTTTCTAACACAAACAAAATGGCAGTTTGCTGTTTTCTGGACTGCGGCCTAAATCCTTCTTACTCAAAACTCTTTCATATTTGTTATATTTATAAAAAAAAAACTATAACTATAACGTTGTATGTATATTTGTATATTGGATGATTTATAATGTACATATTATAATAAATTGCTTTTATCATTTGTTTTATTTGCGACCAACTAGCGAATACCACAGGCTATAAAAAATGTTATCGTTTCAATTAAGGAGTGTAGAAGCACAAGGAGTTACAATGGTGGTAAAACTAAATATTTAATGGCGCTAGTGTAGCCAAGGGTATGAATTTAACGGTTATGGAAAAGGGGAAGGAGCACAGATGAGCTAATTGTGAGAAGGAATCACCAAACGGCAAAATAGATATCGACTTCGCATGCTGAGTATTGTGGGTTCGATTCCCACTCAGGGTAATTATTTGTGTAAGCAAAGAGCATATAACACTACGTTTATCTGTAAGTTACAAAATATCGTTTAACTGGTGGTGTAGCGATAGTGTATGCGACTGCTAATCATGAGGTCTCGGGTTCGATCCCCGGGTCGGGCAAAAAGCTAATCAGCTTTTTCCTAAAAAGAAAAATTCTCAGTAGCAGCCCGTAGTTTGGAAATGTGCCCGGTAGACGTCAATAGGCTCGCCCCCTATTACGTGGGACTCAAACAGCTGGCGAGTCGTGGGTGTGTAATACACCTCAGCCTACCCCTTCGGGGAATACAGGCGTGATGCTATGTGTTGGTGTTTTTACAAAATATGGTTGTTCAGGACCTTACTAAGTCTGAGTGCTGGTACTTTGTGCCCGTCAATTAGTACCTACCTGTTTGGAAGTTTCCCGCAAATAATTTCCTAGCGCAGAAATGTTGTAGCTATAACAGAGATGTCTGTACATGAGAAAAATTAATGTACCTACTGGCTATTTAGACGTCTCCGACTCATTTTTTTTAGGATTTTTTTGTTTGATAGCTCTTGATTAGACTTAAACACTGGTACATATACCTTCTATATTGGGAACCTGAGATGAAACCTAAAAACTAGGTTTTGACTGCGGCGGAGTCTAGTGCAAAGGCTAGAGTATTAATAAAACACCGTTATGTATAAAATTGTTTATTTACACATTCATAAAAAAATCATAATAAATAAAATCACAATATTAGGTACATTTTTAATCGGACGGATAGGTACTTATAACTTTAAATCGATAATTTCGAAGTATTACTAATGTAAAGAAATAAAACCACTCCTACAATAACGCTAAAATATTTCCATCATTACTACAACTTACCAGATAACCAGATATAATTATATTTATATACTATAACTAGCCTTTGCCAGCGGCTTAGCCGCAGCCAAAAGCTGGTTTTTCGGTTATATTTCAGGTTCCCGATATAGTAGCGGGATAAAATTTCTACCAGTTTTAGTCAAATCAAGGCCTTTCAAATAAAAAAAAAAATCAAAATCCATCTAGTAAATCTTTGAAATAAATTCAAAAAAAGTTCGTTTAAATAATTTTCTAGTTTTTCGGTTATATCTCAAGTTCACGATATAGTGGCGGGACAAAATGTATACCAGTTTTTAAGTCTAATCAAGGCCTTTCAAATAAAAAGAGTTACATCAAAATCCGTTCAGTAGTTTTTGTGTGATGCGCGAACAAACAAACAGACAAAAAATCAAAAAAAAATGTTTTGTGTTTAGACATGCCTATATAGCCTATTACAGTCATTTTTTTCTCAAATATCTTAAATGTACAGTCACAGCTCTGTTACAGCTTTATAATAGTATAGATTACTGTCTCCGTAATACATTATAGCAACTAGATTAACACACGTCTGCACTCTACCGAGCAGCCAGTCCGAGTAACAACTTTTAGAAATAGGCATAAAACAACTGCCATTTTATTATTAAATTTATTACTAAAATCGTGATATTTCCAACAGAAAACAGCATGATGTTGCAATTTTATTTTTAAATTAATTACTAAAATCATGACACTAATTTTAACACTCTGTTTAGGGTAAGTTACGTGACTTATCACGTGCTTGAGGACGATCAATGATGAATGACAAGCAATCATTAATATTATTGGTGAAACGCAGGATAAAATATAACTACTTAATTATTTTAAAGTACAAATTGTTTGTGAATGTGGAAAAAGAGAACTTTAGTGTGAGCGGGAATCGAACCAGCGTCCCTTCCAATCCGGGGAAGTGAGCTATCGCACTGACCTTCGGCCATACCCAATCTCCACATCACATTTGTCTTTACGACAAGATTTCAGCTCAGCGCTCAGCAACTTAGAGCACTTTCCCGGATTTGAAGGGGCGCAGGTTCGATTCCCGCTAGCACAAAAGTTCTCTTTTTCCACAGTCACAAATAATTTGTACTTTAAAGTAGCTGAGTATGTCAAGTGCTAATAATTTCACTTTGATATTTGTTCTAAAGGTATTTACTATTCAATCGGGCCGGTTGTGGAAATTGCAATCGCTACTTTGTTGTTGCGAATGCAGTTACCTCAGGCGCTCGTGTTAATTATTTGGGAAATAGTGCTATATAATAGGATTATTTTTAGGTATTCTGTTCATTCGGATGAACAGAATACCTAAAAATAATCTCATTTTAAAAATAAAAACACTTAAAAAAAGCGGTTGCACCAACCCCATGTAATTTATTGATATTATTCATAAGGCGAAGAGATTGGTTGGTTACCCTTACAAATAGATAGGTACTTATAGGACGGATTATTTAATAAAAGCTACCACATTACAAATCTTAATAATAACGTTACTTAACCACTAATTATAAGAAGTCCCTAAATTAATTAAGATTATAGTTTGAGCCTTAGATTAATAATATGTCTAGATAGACACTCGGCGTTGTGACCGCGTCAAAAACAATAGGGATGTACTATTCATCCCTATGATTAGTATCAATCGTGACGTCACGACACGATTCTATCCATGGGGGTTAGAATATATCGATATGACATTGTGTCATTGTAATTGTTTGAGAGATCACTGTGATTGTCTGAGGGGTTATTGTGACATCACGTGTCGTTTTCACTACCAATCACAAGCGAGACGATATGATGTCGATACGATTTAGAGTTACATTCTACGGGAGGAACGAAAATATGCCATTTATAATGTCATCAGTGTTATTAATCTAAGGGTTGAGCAATTCAAATTATCACTACATATGATATAAGTAGGTTTAACAATTATTGCCTTATTAGAATTGAAACAATATTTTTTAACAAGAAATAGCCTAAACTACATATTAGTAAAACAACAATTAATTTCAGCAATTGGTGGCAGAAAAACAACCTGAAATAAAAGAATATATCCGTTAGAAAATATTTTTATATATTTACTAGCTGACCAGGCGAATTTCGTACCGCCATATTTATTTTTTCGAAGTTCTATCCTGGCGCCACCTACCGGGTCCAAATATGAATCTAAGCCATTCCGGTACTCACAATAAATTAAAGAAAAAATCCTGAAATTCTATCGTGGCGCCACCTACCGGGTCCAAACGTGAATCTAAACCATCCCGGTACTTACACAAACATACATAAAAAATTTCGTCAAGATCGGTCCAGCCATTTAGGAGGAATTCAGTGACATACACACGTACAGTAGAATTATATATACAGGGTATCAGGAGACCGCTTCTGAAAACGAAGACAGATGATTCTACTAGTGATATTGTCGATGATGGGATAGAATTTTTTTTTTTTTACGATGAAAAAAATAACATTTTTTTTTTTCGTTATATTTACATTAGTTACACTCTATCATTTTAGTAGAGCTAAATAAAGCGATAATTTCATAAAAATAATATCATTTTAATAACAAAAAAAAAAAATAGCAATGTATTGCAAAATTTAGAATCAGCTGATAGGTATACCGCGCAGTCGCTACCTATCTGTTTTGTGCTAGCGGGCAACACACTTGCGATCTAGGTAGGTACCTCGCCATTTTCAATTTTCATTCGCATTCAGTAGTTGAATAAATCAAGTAGGTAGGTACCTACTTACTTGGATCGATTCCTCACTAAAGACACATTTACTTACTTAGATAAAATTCTAACAAGGGTACAGTTATGATTTTTTATAAAGATAAATCATTTATGAACACAAAGTGAGAAAACACGAAATCTAAACCAATAATGTAATGCAAATTTTTATTTTAAAGCTTTTTAGATGCATATAGAGTAACATAGCCGGAGTCACTCTGATGGACGAAGTGAGAAATAGTGTGATATGAGAATGCTGTGGTGTGAAAGAAGATGTAGTGACAAAAATAGAGAAAGGAATGCTTAGGTGGTTCGGTCACGTAGAGAGGATGGATGAAAGAAGATTAACGATACAGATATACAAGGCGACTGTGACTACTAGACTAGCAAGTAAGTAGAAGTCGACCTAGGCGAACGTATTTTGAGCAGATCGGAGACGTTCTTAAGGAAGGCCAGGTTAAGAGTACCTACTCAAAACCAACGAGCATGCATGAAAGCGCTTATGAAAGTAGATGAAGCGAAAGATGTGTGTAGGATCGTAGCAAGTGGAGAGAAGTGATCTCTGCCTACCCCTACGGGAAAAAGGCGTGACAATATGTAGGTATAGAGTAACACCACGGTAGCGCTACAGTTCCCCTACATCTTGAAGGCGATCTAAGCCAAAAACTGTCTAACGAATGAGTTTTATCAAAATTCAAGAAAAAATAAAATAAATCTTACTTGTTCCACTTTTTCCTTGCTTCCGGCAATGTCGACAGATCATCCTTCAGCAGATACACTCGAAGCCCTGAAATTCGCAAGAATTATAAAGTTAGTCATTATATTAATGTCATTTTTTTTTATTAATCTATACTATTATTCAATAAATTATTATTATTTATTAAATTCTCAGTAGCAGCCCGGAGTTTGGAAATGTGCCCGGTAGACGTCAATAGGCTCGCCCCCTATTACATGCGACTTAAACATAGCTGGCGAGTCGTGGGTGTGTAATACACCTCTGCCTACCCCTTCGGGGAATACAGGCGTGATGCTATCTTTTTGTTTTTATGTTTATACTATTAAAAAGCTGTAACAGAGCTGTGTCTGTACATTCAAGATTTTGAAAGAAAAATGGCTGTATTTGTCGGTTTATCTGTTTGTTTGTTCGCGCATTACGCAAAAACTACTGAGCGGATTTTGATGCATTTTTTTTATTTGAAAAACCTTGATTAGCCTTAAAACTGGTATATATTTTATCCCGCTATTATATCGGGAACCTGAGATATAACCGAAAAACTAGCTTTTGGCTGCGGCCAAGCCGCGGGCAAAGGCTAGTATGCTTATATTAGCTTCGCCTGTAGCTATATAATTGAACTTTCCATCTGTTTACAAAAGCATCTATTTAGGAAGTATAATGTCAATCAATAAACCAATAACAGTTTCAGATATTTTAGATATTTGTCTATGGCTAACGAGAGGGCGCATACCAAGAATTATATAAGAAACAATATTTGAAAAAATAAAGAAAATCGATGTTTTCACATATGCGAGACGTCCCGTGATGGCTCATATGTTTTTCTCGTCAGTTAAAAATGCTATAAAATAACTACTCACCAACCAAAAAGGTTTCGCACATGTACTCCCAAGAGAAATCTGACATGCTGAACGGGAACACTGTCTTGTCAGCTTCTGATAGAGAAGCCCACATGCTCTGGACATTAGAGTCGGAGAACTTCCAGTCTTGTGTGGAGAAATAGAAGAGTATGTGCGCCATTTTCATTACTTTGTTGTATAATTTTAACATTCTGGAAACCAAGTAAATATTATTATCCTTACTAATATAAATGCGTTTGTTTGTTGCCCTTTTACGCCGCAACTACTGAACGGATCATCATAAAATTTTACATAAACATAGCCTGGAGTCCAGAAAATGACAAACAATGGATTTATCCATGAAAACAGGATGATTTCTGCGAGATAGCTTTCTGGTTATACGTAGTACCCTTTGGAGATAGCTATTTTTACTGTGTTAAATGTGTCGTCGAGTAATGTATTAGTGGCCATTATCATTTTACGAATTTAGACATATAGGCTAAACTTTTTCTATTACCGTTATCAAATAAAAAAAACGCGTTAGTAATGGATTGGATTGTTTTTTTTTGGCGGGAACATGAAGAAAATCATGGCGTTGCTCTGCATTATTTTCCTAAAGTTATGTTATTTCAAGTATTAATGTGTAAAAGTGGTGGTCTTTTGCTTATTAACTATTTGTGTATGTGCATAAGTGTTGGCAAGTGATATAGTGCGGCATAACTTGTTTTTTCGTTTTGCCTCCAAAACTCTATGGAAGCTTCAGTAAAGTCACCACCGCTTTGCTGAAGCAACCTTTGACTTTGACGTGACTATGACTAAATTTTACATGACTTTGACTACTTGTTTGATGAATTAAACTTACTTGTGAAGAAGAAATGTACCCTACATAAGTCAATATCCAAACGGAGTAACCATTATTTAAAAAAAATGGATTGGATATTCATACACTTTTAATTCCCGCATATTCGTTTGACATTTCTAGTTTATTATAACCTTTACTCTTTGGTTCTAGGCCATAGAATCCCTGTTGCAACAAATGTAAAGTTTCTCGGGGTCCATCTGGATTCCAAATTGACGGGCACTTACCACGTTGATAACCTTATACAGAAATGCGAACGGACAATCAATATCTTGAAGGCTCTGTCCGGCGTATGGTGGGGAGCCCACCCTGCCACTATGAAAATAATATACGATACCCTAATCCGTAGCAAGATGGACTATGGTTCGTTTTTGCTTATTCCGGGCAACAAAGGGGCTTTGGCAAGGCTAGATAAAGTACAAGCCAAATGCCTAAGAATCATCTTGGGCTGCATGAAATCATCCCCTATCAATGCATTGCAAATTGAATGTGGAGAACCCCCCCTTAGTCTGAGAAGACAATATCTAGCTTCACGGTTTCTGTCCAGGATTATTAGCAGGAAAAACCATCCTCTAATGCAACGTCTGCCACACTTAAACGAGATCTGCAACATATCAGAATACTGGAAACACAGGGAACCCTACCTCTGTTGGTACAAGCTCTGCGACACATACAAAATCTGGAGGAACCCATTAGTGAACATGACAGACTGGCCCCTTTTAACTTTGACTATAAGATATTATGTTACCAACCAAGCATATGCCTGAATGCGGGAATTGCTAAATCATCCAACTCGGCGGATCCGGTATTCAAAGCTCTAGCCCAAGAACGCTGGCCTGATTTCGAAAGATTCTTCACAGACGCTTCAAAACTTTCTAAGCATAGTTACACTGGAGCTGCGGTGTACTACCAGAATTCCAAAATCATTCTGAAGTTTCGTTGTCCCAGGGAGTCTTCGGTATTCACCGGTGAGTGCATTGCTATATTGGAAGCATGCCTCTTCATTGAAGCCCATAATATCCAAAAAGCCGTGATATTCACGGACTCCTTGAGCTGCCTTAAATCCCTACACCAAAACCCGCTTAGGAGCCGATTACACTCAAATTTAATCCTTCAAATTAAGAAAATCCTCCTGTCCTGCGTCGCAAGTGGAAAGACCGTTGAGCTGGTATGGATTCCTAGCCATTGCGGCATTAGAGGCAATGAATGTGCAGATATGCTGGCGAAAGCTGCAATTTTCTCCCCATCCTCTGACCTCAAATACCTTTCTCATCAAGGACATGACCTACCCAGCTTGGCCCGAGTAGCTATGCAGTCTAAATGGCAACTGCTTTGGGACTCTTCTAGTGAAAGGAAAGGCAAGTTTTTCCGGACTATACAGCCTGTCATAACCCGAAAGCCTTGGTTCTACCAGTTCAAAAAGACGTCTCGTAGCTCCATATCCACACTCTGTAGACTCAGAATTGGCCACTGCTGCTCTCCAGTCTTCCTCCACAAAATCCATTCCCGGGATTCATCGCTGTGTGAGTGCGGGCTGGATGAGGGTAACCTGGAGCACATCTTCTTCAGCTGCCCCAAAAACGATCCAAGCTTAAATTTGTACTCTCAACTTATAAAATTGAAAATTCCTACACCTATTAACTTCCCTTTCGTACTAACTGTCTCGACTACAAAGCTGCTAAAAACTCTTATACAGTTCATCCGCCATAACTCCATCCGCTTATGAATGTCGCACCCGCTGTACCAAAACTTTTTTCCTACCAATCTCTAACACCCCAACAACACTAACCGAATATACATTTGTGTCTGTCCTTTTTGTTTTCAGCGTTAAAATTAATCACATACAGTTCAATAATTATCAAGATTCAACACAAAAATCAGGTTCACAAAAAAAAAAAAAAACGCACGCATCGCCACCACAACAGTCATTGGCAGAATTGTCGGCAAGTTACGGCACTGTTTGCCATAAAAGAAAGAAGAAAGAAGACTCTTTGGTTCACACCAAATTGACAGTAATGACGTTCTTTATTTATAATTTTCACTAAGTTTTCAAATAATGTACAAGGCACTTTTCGATGGCTCTGTGGAAGTATAGTTATTTATCTATGCTCTGTGGTGCGGCGGTAGTGTAAGCGACTGCTGATCATGAGGTCTCGGCTTCGATTCTAAGGTTGGGTCGCGCAGTTTTACTGAGCCTTTTCGTAAAAAGAAAATTTTTCAGTAGCAGCCCGGAGTTTGAAAACTTAAACATAGCAAGCAAACTGTGGGTGTGTAATACACCTGTGCCTACCGCTTCGTGGAATACAGGCGTGATGCAATGTTTTTTAATTGTATGGTACTTTCCCAGTCAAGCCGGATTTTTGTCCATGTGGTGACAGACTAAGAATACAAGTGTCACCACCCCATTCTTTCCCACAGGTGTCGTATGAGGCGACTAACGGAAGTAAGCAATTATCATCCATTGCATGACTGGTGATAGGGCTGGGTACCGAGTGGGAGTACTCACTTGGTATCGGGCCCGAGCGGGTTGTACCACCATCCAGTGTGACCGGCCATGAAGCACATCGTTGCGTTTTGGCTATAGCAGAAGATAGTCGTTTATTCTTTAATTTCTTATTGGTGAAATAAAATGTTAAGCAGCGGCTTGACAATAATCGCACTATAGTTGAGTACATGAGCGACGGTTACCATTTACCATCAGATGGGCCGTGGCTCGTCTGCCACTACAAGCAATAAAAAATAAAATTATGCTGGGAGACGCAAAGCTCTATAATAAATTACAAATAAGTAGAGAGAGTGGTACTTACCCCGCTCTTTTTCCAGTGATTCTGCTGTACGTGTCTATCATAAGAGCAGGCAGGTAGTGAAGGAAGAAATTGTAGAATAGGAACATATAGAAGTTACTTGTAGTATTCAGTCCGTAGTACCTGTGAAAGAACAGCTTTATCTATCTATCTATATCAAAGGCACTATTATAAAGCTGTAACCGAGCTGTGTCTGTAAATTTAAGATATTTGAGAAAAAATGACTATTAGGCTGTATAAAAGACACGCCTGAACACAAAACATTTTTTTTTAGATTTTTTGCCTGTTTGTTCGTTCGCGCATCACGCAAAAGCTACTTAGCGGATTTTGATGCAACTTCGATGTATTGTATTGAAGGAAGGTGGAGTCAGGAGTTATGAATGTTGAGGAAGCGAGAGATGTATGCAAGAATAGAGCCTCTTGGCACTCTGTTCTCTCTGCCTACCCCGCAAGGGAAATGGCGTGATGATAAGTAAGTAAGTAAGTAAGTAAGTGATGCAACTTATTTTGATCGTTAAATCGAACATACAAATTTCTGCTAAGTAGTAGTAAGTAGAAGGTATTCTACTAGTGTAGTGTGAAAGGGTATTATCATCTACTGAATAGATTTGCAACAATCTCATGATGAATTCCTTCTGACGGTTAAACAGACAGATCTCCAAGGCTGCGGGACACGATATTCGCCAATTTAATACTCGAAAGCCAACTCGAAGCGTTCGCAAGAGATCTGTCTGTCAGCCAAAGCCAGCTGACTAAGCTAAAGACAAGTGACGGACCTGTCATTTCATCCCGAGGTGAGATCTTGAGAGAGATCCACCAGTTCTATGGACATTTGTAGAGATCCCAGAGTCCTGTTGTCGACTTGGTCCAAGATCCCAGATCCAAGCTAACAAGCACGTTATCGAAGATATCCCGGACATCAGCCTGTACGAGAACATAATGGATCTCAAACATCTAAAGAAAGGAAAGGCACTGGGAGACCACGGAATTACCACAGAACTTCTAAGAGCAGTCGGAAAGCCGATAGTAAAAGCTCTTCAATTTCGTCATCCTCAGGGAGACGTTCCAGAGTCCAGGACCAGAAGCGTGGTGTTGCTGGTCTTCAAGAAAGGTGACAGAATGAAGAATTTTTGACCAACAGGGGCTAATGGTATCGTAGTCATGGCAGAATCTCTGGAGGATCTTGGCACCATGCTCAATGTTCTCAGCAGGGTGTCCCAACTAGTGGGTCTCAAAATAAGCATGGACAAGACAAAGTCACGTCAAATATCCATGTCATATCAGAACCGATCCTAGTCGGGAGTGCGCTTCTTGAAGTTTTTGACCGCTACAAGTAACTGAGCCAAACTGTCAGTTAAGTAGGCACGACTTCGAGAAAGAGGTCAATCGACGAATCCAACTCGGCATGGCGTTTGGGAAGCCAAGGAATGTCTTCTCGTATAATATTCAGCAATGTCTGAAAAGGAAGTTCTACGACCAGTGTGCGTTACCAGTGATGACATAAGGAAATAGAGACGTGGTCTTGTAGCAAGGCTCAAAGTCGCTCAGAACTCAGCGTGCCATGGAGCGGGCTATGCTCGGTATTTCCTACGTGTTTGAATTCGTAATACGGAGATCCGTAGGAGAACAGGATTGACCGGCATAGCCTGCCGAGTTGGCATACTTAAGTGGTAATGAGCAGACCACATAACTCGACGAACCGACAACCGTTGGGGGAAAAGGTTCTCGAGTGGCGACCACGTATCGGACGTGACGCACCGTAGGATGGCGCACCACCAGATGGACCGACGATCTTGTCAAAGCCGTGGGGAGCCGTTGGCGCAGGACCGCTCCTTGTAGCGCTCACTTGGGGTTGGCCTATGTTCAGCAGTGTACGTTGAAAGGTTGATGGATGGAAAGAATGGACAATTAAAGTAGCATTTGCTTATTCGAATAATTCGAATATTATTCAAAAATAAAACGAATATTTGAATACCAATATTTTCGAATATTTGCAAGCCCTAATAGATATAAAGGTACCTACATACATCCAAAATTTTGACTAATCTATATAGACTGGTCGATTATGGGTTACAATGTTACAATCTTTATAGAATGGTCGATTATGGGTTACAATCTTACAATCTATATAGACTGGTCGATTGTGGATTACAATCTATATAGACTGGTCGATTGTGGGTTACAATCTATATAGACTGGTCGATTGTGGGTTACAATCTATATAAAATTGTCGATTATGGTACTTTCTGATATTTACGCGAATGTTACACATTTTGAAATAAAACTACGGTTCAACGGATAATAATATAACGGATAACCGTTGAAATAACATATCAACCTTGGACGTCTATCATCTAAGTCCACCCGTGATCATGAATGCTGTAAAGTATTCGAAACGTCGGGATAGGAGTAAAATCAAGTAAACGCGATAGATTCCGTAAACGTAGTTTTATTTCAAAATTGTCGATTATGGGTTACAATCATTGTTACGTACCACACAGCTTTTGTAGTAGGTTTGTTGATGCCGTATTTCTGGTTCCTCTCAATGAAGTCCCTCCAAGTTATAGGGTTCTGTGCTCCAGAGACGAAGTTGTAGATTGGGATGGTAGAGGTTTGGCTGTAAAATGTTATTGAGGGTTAAATCATCAGCCATCCAACAGCGTTTTGGTGTTATTCACATGATAGCCACAATGAGCGATTACGTATTTCAATCCATATAGATCATTCTAATAACAGAGGTCGCAGAGGTTGCCCTACCTAAAGTTTTGCTGCCTGTTATTTTTTTTATTTACCTTTTTTTCTGTCTAGTGGGAGTTGAGCGCAGGTTTAATAGTGTGTATATTTTTTTAAAAGACAACTCCCTTCTATGTCAAAATCTTTATATCGCGAGGGTCTTTACAAACACAATTTCACGGTCACAAAGTACACCCAGACTCAGAACAACCATTTATAGTTGTACTGTGTGGGAATCGGACCCACAACATTCTTACAGGAGGCCGATATCTAAACCACTCCGCCATCTCCATCATCGTCATCTAGAAATATTTTTAATATAAGAGCAGAAGTTGGTTTTTTATTATGAAATATTATGTTGCAAAAAAAAATTGTTTATACTACGTGGGTATGAAACAAGCATACAGCCCACCTGATGGTAAGCGGTCCTATAGACGCTAGCAACACCAGAGGCATTATTCGAGTGTCGCTAACTTCAAGGAAACCCATAGGAGGAGGTAAGGAATTATTATCCAATAAGATGGAGGATGAAGAATAAGGAGGTGTGTTGGGCCTTCCCCACTCTCACCATAAGAAATACAACTGTAGTAATATCCACCGTTTTTCACACTGTTTTTTTTATGAGAGGGTGGCACTTTGGACCACCGAAGGAATGTAACATAGTTCCAGTGGCCTGCTAGAAAAAAGAAAGGCGGAGAGACGGCACACCGCGGGTTTCTTTTTCTTTTCTGTTCGTTGTCCCGAACGACGGGGTGTGCGGTTAGGAACATTTTTTCCCGCTTTAACAAAAAAAAAGGGTGGTACTTTGTCGATCGCCCTATTCATACTGGTACAAGCAAGGCTCTTAACACTTTTAGTTAAAAAACATTAATATGTAAGCCTCTTTCGGATGTATTTCCATACATTTTATTGCAATAATAGTAACTTTAACCCATTCCCTCTCCGCTCATAGACACAATAGAAATTTAATTGTTATGTATCATATATAATTCACGGGACAGGGAACCTGTTAATGGGAATGTTATTGTTTACTGCCATTATTTCTCGACAGATAGCGACCGTATCGACATGGCCATTGAAAACTGTCATTTGCATACAATTTGGAACCTGTTATTTGGTCAATTTTAATTTTCTCGTAATATGCCTCTGAGTGCTGTATCATAATGTAATAACCCCGGTGTACCTACATTTATTCCCAACAATCAAACGTCGTAAAAAAAATGTGGCTACAGCATAGCGTCTTTCAATTCTTTAATCTTCCAGGTATTAAACATTTATACAATATCGCTGATTAACTGGATTAAAACAAAAAAAAAAATAGAAAGAAAGAATTATATATTTATTTTCATAGCAAACAATTCTCAGGCAAACAACGCAACTACAATTTGACAGTGGCCATCTCGCCGACAGCGCCATCTACGCTCAGCTTTCTCCCCCATTATTATAATTAACTAAAATACAGATTATAATACATACTTTTCTTTAAAATTTTTGGCCGTAAACCACGCCGTTGCTAGGATGGCGTTGACGCACAGGTCTACGGGCACCATGTCTGCCACTTTGTCGTCTCCAAGGTACATCGCGCGGAGAACCTGTCGTATATTGCAGTACTTTATTGCGGAGTTCATCGTATAACGCCTAAAATGTTATGTTGGCAGACGTGCCACGTCCCATGGTGTAACGGCCGGTCATATACAAGTACGGTTATTTAACGGTATTAAGAATACTGCTAAACCAATGCTCAGATTTTTGAAGTGAAAGTTTGAATAGGGAGTAAATTCATGTAAGTCGTCATCGATATGGTCTCGTGACGTGTTAACGATAACATAACATCTGTTCCTATTAGTATAACTTATTGCGCTGGGCCAGTTGTGAATGAACAAATGAATCATTTTAAATACCTAATACCAATTTTGTGTTTAATGAATGAATTAATAAGATTTGCAATATTTAGATATGTTTATATATATTTTTAGCATTTCACATGCTTAGCACTATACATTAAAAACAAAGTGAAAGAGAGCAATTGTCACAATAGCTGAATTGGCAAAGCATCTGGACGGTACCCAGGAGATGCAGGTTCAAATCCAGATCGTGACTGTTATTTTCAATTTCACATTTTTCACTTGTGCAACGCATCCGTTGCTCAGTTGAGGGTACCCGAGAGGGTAAGCCGCCGGCGGACCACTGAAGTAATCCTACACAGTACCAGTGGCTCGTCAACATAGGCGGAGAGATGGCACACGGCGGGTTACTTTAGTGGGTGTGGGCCCCACACTACCCTGTTCGTTGCCCCGAACGAAGGGGTGTGTGGTTAGGAACATTTATTCCCGCCTAAATAAAAAAAAACAGAAAAAGGTATGAAAGAGAGTATTGGTGTAAAGATGCGAAAGAGAATGCTCCGATGGTTCCGACATGTGGAAAGATTGCCGGTCTAGCGACTGGTTAAGAAGATATACAATGCGAAAGTGGAAGGATGTAGGTACAGGGGGAGACCGAGACTGACCTACCTAGACCAATTCGGTCTTGTATTGAAGAAAGGTGCAGGAGTCAGGAGTCTCCGAAACCGGCGAGCGTGTATGAAGAGAGTTATGAATGTTGAGGAAGCGAGAGATGTATGCAAGAATAGAGCCTCTTGGCACTCTGTTCTCTCTGCCTACCCCGCAAGGGAAATGGCGTGATGATAAGTTAGTTTTAGTTAGTTACGTTCTCCCTTAACGACATGGTGTGCGGTTAAGTATATATTTTTGCGTCTCTACCAATTCTCCGATAACCGAACCTGCTAGTTTAAGCTTTAACGACCTCCCACTGATTATTCGTCTTGAAACCAATTCACCGCAGAATGAACTATACTCACCCCTGTTCCTGTACCAATAACGAGTCCTGTGGGACCATATAAGCTGTCTGTCCAACCCCTGACTGGCTCCTCGTATGTAGACACAACTGAAATTAAAAAATACGATAAGAATATATTTGGTAGTTGTTCGGTACCAAGTATATATTTGAAATTGGCGCGCATTCATTCGTACATTTATAACTTATTTAACGTCAACGCGCACTGTAGGTACTTGATACATCGTATGATATTTTGAATTGTAGTTAGTTAGAAAAGACACTGCCTTGACGGGAGAGAAAAATCGGTCGCGAGGAGCTGCTGACTTGCTTGCTTGATCTTGAGTAATAAGCCGCGTTTTGATTTGGAATAATCCCGTTGCATTATTGATCATATTATTTGGAAATATATCACGCATTTGTCTAGTATTTGACCGCGAGTAATAACTTGATTGTGATTGTTGATGAAAATATAAACTCAGACTATAAAAAGTGACTTTACGTGTTGGAAAATTCTACTCAGTGACCTTCGTGTTCTGCTAGCATCCGGTGGACTCAGGCACCTGCCCTTCAGCCACATTGGTACTCCTCCTCCTCCAATTATCTGACGGTTGGCCAATCTAGGGTATTTGGTTAGGTTACTTTAGGCTTGGTAGACCTTTAACGCCACAGTCGGTAAGTCTACACTTACTCCTTTGTTAGCCTTGTGTATCGCAAGCCCGCTAGTTGTTACCCCCTTGGTACCCTCACTGGTCTGGTGTTTTCTTCCACTGCGCATCCTAGCCCAGCAGGGGGACGGTGCGCAACAGTAGTAGTAGAACATTGCTTATAGAGAAGCATAGACGGAGTGACGCTGATGGACAAAGTGAGAAATAGTGTGATACGAGAATGTTGTGGTGTGAAAAAAGATGTAGTGACAAAAATAGAGAAAGGAATGCTTAGGGCTTCGGACACGTAGAGAGGATGTATGAAAGAAGATTAACGAAACAGATATACTTAGGCGACTATAAATGGGCAAGTTGGTAGAGCTCGACATAGGCGAACGTATTTTGACCAGATCGGAGACGTTCTTAAGGAAGGCCAGGTTAAAGTACTCGTAACCAACGAGCATGCATGAAAGCGCTTATGAAAGTAGATGAAGTGAAAGATGTGTGTCAGGATCGTAGCAAGTGCAGAGAAGTGGTCTCTGCCTACCCCTACGGGAAAAAGGCGTGACTGTATGTATGTATGTATAGAACATTGCTTCTCCCAGCATGAATGGGCCGGGTCGATCGGGGAAGTACACCCACTTACAAAAGATTAGTGTGTAACAACACCCTTACTGTTGTGTTTCGTATGATAAGTGAGAGCGCTGGGGACCCAAACTCCTCTTTATCCGCCATCCTCTCCGTATCATTCTTCCGCTCCATCTCACATCCCTTTCCTTAGAGCTCGCGATGCGCGAGTGATGCCTCTGATGTTGCTAGCGTCTATAGGCTACACTTTTTAAACTACACACACTACTATTTTTTAGTGCTGTCATCTAAAAAAAATATCCCTATAATTTGGCTAATTTGTTGAAAGATTTTTGATGATAAGAAAGGTGTCAGTGCCTCCGGCATTCTCACTCACTATATGTAGGTATATCTACTAATAAAAAATAAAATAATTGTTTCGTTTAAAACCTCACCAATAGATGGCCTGACGATACAGATGGGGAGTCCTTCTCCATATTGCCTGACTGCTTCTTCAGCAATAGCCTTAGTGAAGCAATATGTATTTGGCCGTTTCCCAAGGAGTCTAGAATAAAGATCTTTGTTATTGTTGACTTTTTAGAAATAAAACTACTTTTAATAGATCGGTTATGACAAAATGTACGAAGAATGAACTTTTGGCGGGAACATAAAAGAATCATGTCGGCGCTGTACGTTATGTTCCAAAACTTGTGTTATTTCAAGTATTAATGTGTAAAAGCGGTGGGTTTTATTTTTTTGGCATGCTTTTTTTTATTTGGTGTAAATCTTAATTATAAAATTAAGCTTATTATGAGGCGTGCTCATAAGCGAAGCATTGAGGTGGGTATATATATATAAAGATAATAATTAATATTTTGAAGATAAAATGCAATACTTACGTTGGCAAGATGCTTTGTATAAGTGATTCGTCAATTTTGGAGACTGCTTCCAATGCCTCGACAGACATGGGTGGGTCGTAAAATCTGAAAATAAAAATATACTTACAATTAAACATATTATAGGATGTAGGTACAGGGGTGGAGCGAGACTCGTCTACCTAGACCTAATCGGCCATGTATTGAAAAAAGGTAGAGTCAAGAGTCTACGAAATCGGCGAGCGTGTATGAAGAGAATTATGAATGTTGAGGAAGCGAGAGATGTATGCATAAATAGAGCTCTTTGACTACCCTGCAAGGGAGAGGGCATGATGATATTGATAAGTAAGTTAGTATTTATTATATCTAGTTTCGTTTGTTCAGTTTAGTTAGGATGCATTAAACTTTTTTTTTTGTTTAGATAATGGCTTGAGTATTTACCAATGACTTATTTATGGTATATTTCTTCTTCACAGGTAAGATTAATTCATTAGTCGAGGTCAAAGTCATATAAAGTTAGTCATAATCAAGTCAAGGTCACGCTACAGAAAAGCGGTGGCGACTTTACTGAACCTTCTATGGAGTTTTGGAGGCAACACGAAAAAACAAGTTATGCCGCACTACACCACTTGCCAACACTTATGCATATACACAAATAGTTAATAAGCAAAAGGCCACCACTTTTACACATTAATACTCGAAATAACACAAGTTTAGGAAAATAATGCAGAGCGACGACATGATCGTCTTTGTGTTCCAGCCAAAAAAAAACAAAAAAAAAATATTATACTTTCAAACATGCCTTGAAAAATATGTCTAAGCTACAGCACAATCTGAACAAACGCACTCCAACAGCGATTTTATTTTAATAAGAAAGAAATAGTGCTCTTTAAATATCTCTCAATCACTTGTAATGAGGGAACTCTCAAAATTTTTGGATATATACGCTCTGACGAGCATTACTTCAAAAAGAGCATTATATTGGAGCAAATATAAGGCAAGCGCACTCGAAGATGAATCCCTACCAGTAGCTACCGCTGCTATTGTGTTTTTGGTGAGTGAGAGATTCCCTCCTTATTCTTTATGCTATCCATCCTTCATCTTCCTCCTATCACTTTCTTTGGAGTTGGCGATGTGTAATGCCTCTGGTGGTGTTAGCGTCTAGAGGCTACGGTAACTGCTTACTATCAGGTGGACCGTATGCTTGTTTGCCACCCCCGTAGTATTAAAAAAAACATTGGCTGACATCATCAAGAAAACGGGTCCATGCAGAGGGCATGATATGCTCATCTAGATCTTGAACGCGTTGTATGAAGGAACATTATTTTACATTATCACTTAACACAGGTTACGCAGGCTGAAGAGAAGCATTTCCTTGTTCCATAGAAAAGAAAAAAAAAAACTTACTTTTCTTCAATATGTGAAACATGAGTGTTGGAAAATGCCGTTGAGACGTGTGTAATTGCTTTTAATTTTCTGCACTCTTTGGCAAGTTTGAGAACTTCTTTAGTTCCGTTCACATTGATAGCTGTTGATACTGAGAGTTTCTCATCGAATTTCACCGTAGCTGCTGCGTTGATTATAATGTTTACCTGTAACGACATCTAGTAGTAAGTAGTGGAACTATTAAAAAAACGACTACAACTGTTGTAAATTATTATGATTATTGTTATTACAACTCTTTTTATACCTATATTCTTAATGGCGAGTGTTCATAGTTTTTGTTTAATATTAAAATCAACAAATACTTATTTTTCAAAATCTGTAATTGGGTTTCTGTCACGTAGGTCACCTACACTACATTTTTTTTGTAATGTTTTATACTTGCTTTTTTATGATAGTGGTTTTTATTTAATAAGAATAGTTAATAAATAACATTTTTCTTCAAGTTTAAATAAATTTTATCTGAGTGTGTCAAATGTTTTTTATGAGTGTTTTGTATATATAGCATTCAATAGGTATAAAATTTCTTAAAATTTTATTTTTATACATGTCTCCATGTAGGTACTTACTATACTTACTTCATTGTTGCCACATTGAAACTCCTTTGAGTTTTATAATTTGAATGTTTTAACTTTTGTATTTTTTTTTATTAGTTATAGAATGAAGTAAATTTTGGAGATAATCTCTAGTGATAGAACCTTGCTTATCCCAGCACGAATGGGCCGGCTCGATCGGGGAAGTACCAGCCTCTTACATAAGATCGGTGTAACAGCGGTAGTTAATCGTACCGTTGTGTTTCGTACGGTGTGTGGAGGCGCCGGAGACCCAAACCCCCTCCCTATCCTCTCCTTTTTATTATTCCTATCCATCTCCTATCCCTTACTTTTGAGATGGCGACGTGCGAGTGATGCTACTGGTGTGGCCAGCGTCTATAGGCTACGGTAACCGCTTACCATCAGGTGCGCCGTATGCTTGTTCATCACCCATGTAGTATATAAAAAATTGATATTTCGTTACAACAGTTTAGTTTATAAATCAGGTAATTATTTTTTTTATTTATAATTTCTTTTTGTAAACCGGGTGATATTTTTTTACAATATCAATAGTAGGTAGTAAATAACAACGTACCTTGCTGGTGATAATCTTTCTATCCTCATCAGTCATGCCTAGCCCCGGTAACTGCATATCACCTACAATGGGCACAATCTTGTGAATGCCTTTGGGGTTTTCTTCATGAGCTCTCTGGAACAGCTGAAAAACATCACATTACATTACAAACTTTAATTCGATTTGTACTTTTTTTCAGTTACTTATACTTTTAATTCGTAAAGAAACCACAATAAACACAAACAACACTTCTATTTGACATGCCTCGTGGCGTAGTCGGTAGTGCAACCGACTTCCGTGCACGAGGTCGTGGGTTCGATTCCCACTCAGGACAATTATTTGTGTGATGAACACAGATATTTGTACTGCGTCTGGGGTGTTTTCTATCTATGATAACTATGTATTTACAAAAAAAAACTAGTATATCTATTATATCCGTAATCTGGTACCCATAGCACAAGCGTTAAGCTTAGTTTGGGACCAGAGGACGTTGTGTGAAAATGTCCGCGAATATTTATTTATATTATTTATAAAAAGCCAATAAATTTGTTGAAATATATTAACATTTTCACGCCTGTATTCCCTGAAGGGGTAGGCAGAGGTGTATTACACACCCACGACTCGCCAGCTATGTTTGAGTCCCACGTAATAGGGCGCGAGCCTATTGACGTCTACCGGGCACATTTCCAAGCTCCGGGCTACTACTGAGAATTTTTCTTTTTAGGAAAAAGCTCAATAATATTGCCCGACCCGGGGATCGAACCCGAGTTCTCATGATTAGCAGTCGCATACACTACCGCTACACCACCGAGGCAGTTAACACGTGCATTTTTATTATTGCATTTGGTGGCATACGAGCCACGGCCCATCTAATGGTAAATGGTATCCGTCGCTCATGGACTGAACTATACCGAGAGTATTGTCAGGGCTGCTCATCATTTTTTTCACAGATATATCTGAAATGAACGAAATAACGGCTACCTCCTGCTACAACCAACCCACATGGGACATGGTGGTACCAACCCGCTCTGGCCTAATAGCAAGTGAATACTCCCACTTGGTGCCCAGCCCTACCACCAGTAATGCAAAGGGTGATAATTGCGTACTTCCCTTAGTCGCCTCGTATGACACCCGTGGGAAAGAATGGGGATGTAACACTTGTATTCTTAGTCCATTTGTAATTTACGCTACTATGCCGATTATTCGGCCTTCCGCGCGTGTCAGTGCAATTTCATTTTGAGTTCTCTTGACAGCAGTAGTTTTATCTGCTTACTTAAATGATACAAACATAACATAGGCAGAAATTGGAATACCCGTAGGGACAAATTGGATGGAAACACATAATTTTATTTTAATACGTCACCGCTTCTATAAATTATTCGAAACAAAAAATAAATATATACTACTACTACTGCCCAAAAGAGGTCGCTAGTTACCCTGCATCATATTATATGCCATGTTATATGCTAACAGATTATCCAGCTTTTTAAAAATCCGTTGGGACTAGAGGACGTTGTGTGAAATGTCCGTGAATATTTATTTATTTATTATTATAGATACTTACAAAATCGTCCAGTATATCGTGAAGACGAGATTTGGCATCTTTACCCTTTTTATGTCTGATGAGCACATAGATCGTGGCGACATCTCCACAAGTACGGAGCAACTTTTCTATGAGCACTGTAATATCAATATTAAGTAAATATCAATTGACGGAATTGATTACCACCTGTACAGTAAGAATCATATTAAACAATACCTAATAATATTTAGATATTTTTATATATATTTTTAGCATTTGACATGCAGCACTATACATTAAACACAAAGTGAAAAATGTGAAATCGAAAATAACAGTCACGGGCAGGATTTGAACCTGCATCTCCTGGATACCGTCCAGATGCTTTGCCAATTCAGCCATCGTGACAATTGCTCCTGACTGCTACCTTTTCTTTTTTGTTTAGGCGGGAAAAAAAATCATAGCCGCACACCCCGTCGTTCGGGGCAACGAACAGGATAGTGTGGGGCCCTCACCCACTAAAGAAACCCGCCGTGTGCAGTCTCTCCGCCTGCGTTGACGGACCACTGGTACTATGTTGGATTACTTCATTGGTCCGCCGGCGGGATTAATGTTTTCCTAAATATCGTAGCTTTTTTTAACGCTCGCGCCATCTTAAGAGCTGGAGATAAAATGATAATATGGAGAGGACGATGAGGCTTAGTGTTGGAGTAAACGCAAACACTATTTTAGTTAGTTGATTTGTCGATGTCCAGATCTTCGAGCTCAAAAACGTCGTAATAAGTGCAATTTTGAGCGCTTAAGTATCAGATTAGCGGGAAGTTGCAGGGATGGCCTTTAGGGTCAACCGTTTTCCAGATTTTTTTGTATAGGTACTACATGGGTGGCGAACAAGCATACAGCCCACCTGATAGTAAGCTGTTACCGTAGCCTATAGACGCTAGCAACACCAGAGGTATCACTCGCGCGTCGCCATCTCCAAGGAAAGGGATAGGAGGTGGATAGGAAGTTTAATAAGTAGAGGATAGGGAGGGGCTTTGGGCCTCCGGCGCTCTCACTCACCATACGAAACACAACGGTAGGCGTAACTACCGTTGTTACACGCTGATCTTATGTGAGAGGGTGGTATTTCCCCGATCGAGCCGGCACATTCGTGCTTGGATAAGCACGGCTTCACCACAGCAAAATATTTGATAGCTTATCTCTTGGCCATCAGCACAATAATTATACTTTACGTGATGTTTGCATCAAATATATTCTTATATCAATTCGTATACTATCTTTAATAAACTACGTGATATTTTTGAATCGATCTGTGACTGATAACTGTTAGCTTAAATTGACTTATACTATATCACGCACAGGTTCAATGCCATAATGTCTTTTCTCTTTATGACAACTTTTTTTTTTTAAAGGCGTGAAAAAATGTTCCTAATGGCACACCCCGTCGTTCGGGGCAACGAACAGGGTAGTGTGGGGCACTCACACACTAAATAAGCCCTCCGAGTGCCGTCTCTCCGCCTTTATTGGCAGGCCACCGGAACCATATTACATTCCTTCAGTGGTTTTTGACAACACCCTGCACTAAGGATTAATCCTTGTATCGCAGTGACTTTACAAACATACAATTTTACGGACCCAAAGTACACCCAGACTCAGAACAACCATTTGTGGATCACACAAAGTGTGAAAATGTGAAATCGAAAATAACAGTCACGAGCAGGCTTCGAACCTGCATCTCTTGAAGTATTTGCATACATTATTCAGAGATTTGACGTGTGGGGCCGGCTTCAGAATTGTCCCACCCCTCTCTACCGACGGGAGTCGTAAGAGCCGACAAAGGGAATACCGGGGGAGTGGGCAGCAGCACTCCCTCGAGTATTAATAACATCCACTGCGATCGCCAACCCGCCTGCCAAGCGTGGCGATTACGGCATTATCCCCCATGACGGGACCGCACGTTGTGGCGTTCTCTTGGGGAGGCCTATGTCCAGCAGTGGACGTTGATCCAAAGGCTGATGGATGGATGGATGGATTCCGACAGATGGCGCAAGCGTCACCTAAGAATAATTGTGTTATCGAAATTCGCAGTCCCAAGCAATCATCACGATGGCTCAATATCAATAGGCAAAGCATCTGAGCCGGTATTCCAGGAGAGCAAGTACAAATCCTGCTCGTGACTGTTAAAAAAAAATTGTAGCCAAACACTAGTTAGAGTGTAGAAAAAAAGATAGATTCTAGACAAATAGAATCAACTCTATGCTCTCCCGTGGGTGTCGTACGAGGCGACTGCGAAGAATGCTAGTTACCATATGTTTTTTTTTTATTTGTTTCTGGAAATAAATTTTCTAACCGCACACCCCGTCGTTCGGTCTTAGCTAGACTTATTAACTACTTAACTAGAGCATAGAGTTAATTCTGTTTGTCTAGATTTTTTTATTACATGCCAGACAATTTGGCGAGAGTTGAAATATCCTGCCGGAGTTACCAGGCAGTCTTTTACCCACTCCTCCACTAAGTATTGCTATCTAAATATAGTTCATATTCAAGTGAACAGATACTTGTTTAATTTTCAAGAGTATATCCGCGATGATTGAGCAAACAAAAAGACAAAAATATAAAAAAAATACTTTGGAAAATCCAAAACTGCTCGCCTCATAATCTTCGTTTTTCACAATAAAATTGATTATTTGATAAGTAACTAATACTGTATTGGTTTTACTAAGTAGTTTTCAATAAATCACATAGATAGCGCTAATTTCAAAAAGTACTAATGTGGGTTTGATGTCTTATACGCCATCTGGCGCTAATTTAAGGAAGTACTTCTATATTGGTCTACCTCTGTCATTTTGCAAGGCGCCATCTGGCAATCAAGTATCATCAGATCATCAAGCAAAGGTAAAAACTTTCTTAACTTAACAAAAAACAATGTACCGGCCGGGCCAACGGCGTTCTGTTCTGTTGACGATAGTAAAACCACCGGTGGCTATGCGTACGTAAAAATGTAGGTAGTTCTCATGAAATTATTATTTTTAATAAACATTAATGACTTGCCAACATCACTGACTATCCATGCATCTTATTTGCTGATGACATATCACTAATAATTTCATCAAAACATATTGACATTCCTAAATATAGTGACATTCATACAAATAATAATATTACTGACATGAACATGTATTTAAATAATGACATTAATTCACATAATTTTAAAATTAATAAAGCAATTGATTGCATCGTAAGTTGGCTTGACGATAATAACCTAAATGTAATGTCGAAAAAGGAAAATCCTCGATATTGTGAATAAAGGCGTTAAAATAGAGGAAGTAGATTGTAACACATTTCTAGGTATAGTGTTAGATAAATATATTAATTGGAAATGTCATATTGAAAAGATATGTAACAAAGTAAACCGATTTGTCTACGTTTTAGCTAAGCTCAAGAGAATAACCACGGAAAAAACTGTTATTAACGCCTACCATGGCTATGTCAGCTATGGTATTATCCTATGGGGTAATAGTACATATAAAAACCATGCGTTTATTGCACAAAAGAAATGTATCAGAGCTATTTGCGGTGTCGCACCCTGGATATCTTGCAAACCCTTATTTATAAAGTTACGCATACTTACATTTCCGTGTTTATACATATTAGAATGCATTTGTTAAATTAAATAATAGTTTATTTACACACGCTAAAGATATATATCCTAGAAATACACGTAATCCAAACCGAATTGTCCTAGCCACTATCCCAAGGACCACATTATACAAAAAAAAAGCACGGTAATGTGTGGTTTTATTTATAATAGCTTGTCGGAGGATATAAAGGCCTTGCCGTATAACAGATTCGTAAAAGCTTTAAAATACTGGTTGCTGGATAAGGTGTTTTATAGCTTAAGAGAATTTTTTGATGAGACCAAATATAATAATAGATATGTGTGAATCATAAAATAGATATAGTTATAAGAAATATAATAGATACTAGCTGTTACCCACGACTTCGTCCGCGAGGAATTTCATAAAAATAAATAAAGCAACCCTTGAAATTGAAGTCTTGAACTTAAAGGCAAATTTTGACGTGCCCGTCGATAATACAGTACTCAGGGTTGGAACTTCATTACTGGAATGCTAGATGGCGTTGAAATAGCTAGATTTTGAAATTTTTTGACCAACATTTTTTTTATCTTTCGTAAAAATATTTTTTTTAATAAAAAGTATCCTATGTTACTTCTAATAGCTCCAAGAATATGTGTACAAAGTTTCATGATGATCGCTTTGGTAGTTTTTGCGTGAAATCGTAACAAACAAACTTACATTTACATTTATAATATTAAGTATGAAGTATGATAGTTGTAAGGAATGTTCTATAATATGACACTAAATTTTTAATATTTAAATTCATTAATAAGAATATCATCCATCCATCCATCAGCCTTTTAACGTCCACTGCTGGACATAGGCCTCCCCAAGAGAACGCCACAACGAGCGGTCCTGTGCCGACCGCATCCAACGGCTCCCCGCAGCTTTGACCAGATCATCGGTCCATCTGGTGGGGGGCCGTCCTACGCTGCGCCGTCCGATACGTGGTCGCCACTCGAGAACCTTTCGTCCCCAACGGTTATCGGTTCGTCGAGCGATGTGGCCTGCCCATTGCCACTTCAGCATGGCAACCCGGCGGGCTATGTCGGTCACTCTCGTTCTCCTACGGATCTCCGTATTACGGATTCGATCACGTAGGGAAATACCAAGCATAGCCCGCTCCATGGCCCGCTGAGCGACTTTGAGCCTTGATATGAGGCCAACATTCAGAGACCACGTCTCTGTTCCGTATGTCATCACTGGTAACACACACTGGTCGTAGACCTTCGTTTTCAGACACTGCGGAATATTGGACGAGAAGATCTTCCTTAGCTTCCCGAACGCTGCCCAGCCGAGTTGGATTCGTCGATTGACCTCTTTCTCGAAGTTGTGCCTACCTAACTGGACTGTTTGTCCCAGGTAGACATAATGGTCGACAACTTCGAGAAGCGCACTCCCGACTAGGACCGGTGCTGAAATGACATGGACATTAGACATGACTTTCGTCTTGTCCATGTTCATTTTGAGACCCACTAGTCGGGAAACCCTGCTGAGATCATTGAGCACGGTGCCAAGGTCCTCCAGAGATTCTGCCATGACTACGATGTCGTCGGCATATCGAAGGTGAGTGATGTATTCGCCATTGATGTTGATGCCGAATCCGGTCCAGTCCAAGAGCTTGAAGACATCTTCCAATGCAGCGGTGAAGAGTTTCGGGGACATAACGTCTCCCTGTCTAACACCTCTCTGCAGTTGGATCGGTCCCGTACTCTTGTCCTGAACACGGACTGACATGGTGGCGTTTCTATACAAGCACTTCAGCACTTCGATGTACCGATTGTCAATTTGGCACCGCTGAAGGGACTGCAGCACCGCCCAAGTTTCGATCGAATCGAAGGCTTTCTCGTAGTCCACAAACGCCAGACACAGAGGCCGATTGTATTCTTCGGTTTTCTGTATAATCTGGCGTAGCGTGTGAATGTGGTCTACGGTACTATAGCCTTTTCGGAACCCGGCTTGTTCGGGAATAATAATAAGAATATACATAATCTATAATATTCCATAAATGACATTTGATTTTTTAATATAGCATATACAATAATAAGAATTAAATTGGGTTATTGTCCGTATATTTATGAATTTAATTGAAAATTCTAATTAATGTTCATATATTTTTTATTTATTTTTTGTATATATATTTGCATGTCTTTTATAGACAGAATATGGCAAGAAACAATGTGATACTGCTAAATGTTATCTGGTTGTACCTATATTCTTTGCAAATAAATTATTTTTATTCTTATTCTTAAAGGCGCTGGTTTTAGTGTCGCGTCGAGCGTAAATGCCGTAAATATTCAGTATTATTTGTTTATTTAATAACAATTAAACCACATCGAATCAGAACGTGAAAAGTAATAGAGCTTTATTCCTAGTCATAATAATTCGTAAACGAAAAAAAAAGACTCGATTAATTAAGTATTTTGGTCGTTAGCGTGTTAATATACATTACCTACAACTCACGGACGTCCAAGGCAGATTTTTTTTAAACAGTTTTTTAACTAGTTTAAATAACAAAAATGGCATCAAAAATATCATGAGTGTTAACAATAGTGATTGTTCTTTATGTGTGTGTGTAGATATTATTTTACAAGTGCAATATATGATAAATAGAGACATTTTAAGTTTGAAAAATCAGTTGTGCTGTGTCAACCGGGAGTAGAACACACCTCAACGCTTCGCTTATGAGGCGTGCAATATGTTTTGCATTCAGTCACACTTGTATAGCCCAATGTACCATATTTTCTCAAAAAGATATAGGTACATAGACATATTTTAATCTCTATAATATAAAAACAATTGCTATTCATTAGTCTCTCTAAAACTCAGCAATGATGACTTGACCGATGTGAATAATGCGAAAAAAAAAACAAAAAACAATAGTTTTTTTACTAATACTCTACAAAAAATCTACTCTATTACCAGAGGTAGGTAGTTAAAAAAAATAGGGAAAATCTATAAAATAAATTGCATAATTAAAATAATCTAAATTGGTAATTTTGTATAGGAATTGCCTCTTAGAATGAATTATGGATCTGCCTGACGACAGGCAAAATGACAGGTACTTACTGTAATTCTTTCATTTAAATTAAATTACAAGCAAGTTAGTCTACTTTAAATTCAAAGCTTATGCGATGTATTGATAAATCGGTGATAAAATAAATCGAAGGTGATACGAAGGAATGTAACATAGTACCAGCGGCCCGCTAATAAAGTCGGAGAGACGGCACACGGCGGGTTTCTTTAGTGGGTGAAGGCCCTACACTACCCTGTTCGTTGCCCCGAACGACGGGGTGTGTGGTTAGGAACAATTGTTCCCGCCTTAACGAAAAAAAAGGTGATACGAAGTTCACCGGCTCTACTAACATGTTCTATAGGTATAATTAAATATCTTCATAGCCGCATGGTCTCTAAAATATGTATGTATTTTGTTGAATTTTCCCGAAACAATAATATTTTGTATATTATATATATCTTTTTTTATCTTGGCGTGGCGTAGAAGTCGCTCTTTCTGTTCAATAAAAACAATAATATTATGTTTCCACAAAACAAATAGCAAAAAGATATGATTCCGGCCAGGATCGAACTGGCGGCCTTCTGCGTGTAAAGCAGATGTGATAACCACTACACCACGGAACCCGATGAACTCGTTGATGAAATAATTGTATATATTGTAAGACATACATTTACTTTATAAATGAAAGAAAAAAGGTAAAAAAAAGTAAAAAGGGTATACTTTTATGTCACTTTATGGCGATTATTAACGCTAGATGGCAGCAATCTATATTATAATGAAACTGTAACAAGAACTAAACCTAACTATTATAAAGCTGTCTGTACATTTGAGATAAAATGACTAAATTAGGCTATATAGGGGCGTTAATTGTTTTTAAGACTTTTTTGTCTGTTTGTTTGTGCGCGCATCACACAAAAACTACTGAGTGGATTTTGATGCAACTTTACTATTTGATAGCTCTTGATTAGACTTAAAACTGGTATAGACTTTATACCGCTACTATATCGGGAACCTGAGATATAACCTAACACTAGCTTTATAAGGCTTGTACATTAAATATAATTAAACAAACATAACTGTTTTGGGCTGGCTTTTGCCCTCGGCTCGGATAAGGAAAAAGCTAGTTTTTAGGCTATATCTCAGGTCCCCGTTACAGTTGCGAGATAAAACTTACAGGTATCAATTTTTATGTCTAGTCAAGAGCAATCAAACAAAAATAAAATGAAAAAAATATTCTTGCGTAACGTTCAAACAAACTAACAGAATATTAATTAAAAAGTATATAATTAAAAAAATATATTGCATTTATTGGCAGACGAGCCACGGCCCATCTGATGGTAAATGGTAACCGTTACTCATGGACTCAACTATACCGGGAGTATTGTCAAGCTTTCCATTTCAAAGAATTCTCAAATATCTTTATAGATCTGTTACAGCTTTATAATACTCTCGTATAAAGCTATTTAAGCGTCCATTATAATATATTTATTTGTATTTTTTATCTGTTTGTATGCCTGTCAGTTCATCGATCACGCAATAACTACTCATGTTATTTTGATGAATGAATTGCACAATAACTGGTATGCATTTTATACCGCTACTATATTGGGAACCTGAAATATAACCTAAAATCTAGCTTCTTTCTATAGGTTAGTCATGAAAAAAAAAATAGTTTTAAATACATAAAATTCGAACCTAAGACGGCCCTATGCTCCTAGGCCATTACGGCTAGTACGTTAGTGAGGAAATTAGAATAAAATGCAGCTCTATCTACAACAGCAGATAAACTATAGGATTGGTTTATTGGTTGTAAGTTTTAATAGTTGTGTAATTTATTGCAAGCATTATCTGCATTATACTAGCAATATTATTGATAGGAAGGGCTAGTTCTTTGCCCGCGGCTCCGTCGCAGCCAAAAGCTAGTTTTTAAGCTGTATTTCAGGTTCCCGATGTAGTAGCGGGATAAAGTGTATGCCAGTTTTCAAGTCTAATCAAGAGCTATCACATAAAAAAAGTTGCATCAAAATCCGTTTAGTAGTTTTTGCGTGATGCGCGAACAAATAAACAGACAAACAGACAAAAAATCTAAAAAAAAATCTTTTGTGTATTGACTATAGATATAGCGTATTACGGTAATTTTTTCTCAAATAGGTAGAGTCTAGAATGTACAGACACAGCTCTGTTGCAGACACAGCTCTGTTACAGCTTTATAATAGTATAGATAGATGAAGATGTTAATTGCATTATAAAATCATTACACTAGCATTAGAATTTTTTTTACACCCTGCACTAAGGATAATCCTTGTATCGCGGGGGACTTTACAAACATACAATTTCACGGACACAAAGTACACCCAGACATTTGTGGATCACATAAAGAGTTGTCCTGTGTAGGAATCGAACCCACAACACTCGGGCGAGAAGCCGGTATCTAAGCCACTCTACCATCTGCGCAGGCAATTTTATGATTTATATGATGAAAATAAAAGGTATATTGATGGCCCATTTTTTTTAAATCAATATCGGGTACAGATCTCCTCAGATTTCACAGGCCGTCGGGATAAATCAAACGTTCATAAAATAAACAATAAAATACAATACAAATAATAATTATAATCTTTATTACATCACAAACACCATTACAAAAAAATACCTACATTAAACATATTTTGTTTTTTTTTAAATCGAAGCGGGTACTCGACCTGTCGTTGGTAGTGACACTCTGTTTTTAAAATCGCGGATTTATATGGGTATTTATATAAAACTTTAGCACAAAAAAATGGTACAAGGCGGACTTAATGCCGTAGGCATTCTCTACCTATATTAATTGTTAGGGTATTCATTATTTTATACGAGTGTTTTCAAAATATTTTATTAACATTATTCTTTAATACTTAACAGGACAGGTCATCGGACCTATTTAATAAATTAATTATATAGATGGCGCTAGTGATTTCGTACGGCTGACCTCAATTGTGGTCAGCAGTACGAGTATATTTTTCGATTATTAACTTCTTTTTTTAAATACAGCATGCAGCTATCAATAAGTTAAGGAAGCAAAGTTGGCCGTGTCAATATCAAGTAACTCAAACTATTCAGTCTTTTAAAACTCACGCCAAAAGGCTATGTTAGACTTATAGATCGTCGTGGCCATATTTTAGAATTGATCACTTTATGATAAAGCCGACTATCTTATATGGCCCTAATGTGGCCAGCTAAAACTGACCATAAGGTTGAAACATCACCGTTTGAAGATATATCAATCCACGTTTAGCCATATAAGTAATAATTAATGGCTTGCATGATATCAGTTTAACAAAAAATCAAATAGAGACGTAGCTTTTATTTTCGTAACGATATTTAACTTCATTTGTATCTTCAATTGGCGAGTTATAATTAGCTTTTTTATCAGAATAAATTTCCGCCACCATTACGAATCACAAAAACAAAACGATATCAGCGCCTCTAACGGTGGATAACGTAACTATTTTACGATATGATAAAACGTGTCTTTAGCTGTTCTTATCATCAAACGCTGATTATTCCTGATCTGTCCCGGCCATATCATATTATGGGCAACGGGTATTTTCGATAGATATCATGAAAAACAAGCATTTCAGGAAATGATCGGCCACATCATAAAGTTATTAGCTATATATTATAATTTACCATAATTATTTTTTCAAAATAAAAATAGCCTAATTTATTCATAAAACATCTAGCTAGCAGCTATCTGCAATCAGTCCAAATAGGTCCAGCCGTTTCGGAGATTAGTCAGAACAAGCATGCTGACATACAGTCAGACAAAAACAACAAGTATTATTTTGAAGTATCATACAAATAATTTGTCTATATCGGAATCGAATATACAACATCCGCCGTGGGAGACCGCTGCATAAAACACTACGCTATCCTTATTAATTTTGCAATGTTTATGTTACATTAGCTTAAAAAATGATTAAAAAGTAACATTATAAATAAAACTAACGTAAAATTGATATTTATCATAATAAGGCCTTGTTTATGATAAGAGGTCTTTAAAAATATGCATGCAATCGATGACAGGTACCCTATTATTATATAAGTTGTATATTCAATAGACGAGAGCTCGCCATGACATCCAACTCTCAGACTAAATACATATAGTCTGAGCATCCGACTAAAAAGCTTTTTTTTAATAAGGGCTTATGTGACGCCATAAATAATTTTAATATTCATATTTTCAGAGAGGCATTGTCAACCGCCAAAGCCACAGCACCCCGCGTCGATGATAAAAAAAAGTTATAGCACAACTTTTTCCACAACACGACTCGCTTTCAAGCTTATCCTTCCATCTGTAAATTTAAAAAAGGAACATTATGTACAAAGTTTGTGGTCGTGACTACCAGCACTAGTCTGCAATCAGAATAAGAGGCTTAACTGCCTCGGTGGTGTAGCGGTAGTGTATGCGACTGCTAATCATGAGGTCTCGGGTTCGATCCCCGGGTCGGGCAATGTTATTGAGATTTTTCCTAAAAAGAAAAATTCTCAGTAGCAGCCTGGAGTTTGGAAATGTGCCCGGTAGACGTCAATAGGCTCGCCCCCTATTACGTGGGACTCAAACATAGCTGGCGAGTCGTGGGTGTGTAATACACCTCTGCCTACCCCTTCGGGGATACAGGCGTGATGCTATGTTAATAACAGGCAATGGTCTAATAATAATGTTGCCTTAGTAGGTATAATCCTTAATTTTTTTTTATTATCACGGTGGCAAGCAAGCATAGGGCCTACCTGATGATAAGCGCTTACCGGTACATAAAGACGCTAGCAACAATAGAAGCATCACTTGCGCGTCGCAAACTCCAAGAAAAGGGATAGTTTACGGAGTAAATAACAAGGACGGGATGAAAAGGGGGGGAGCTTAGCCCTAAGGCGCTCTCACTTACTGTACGAAAAAAACAATAGGAGAACCTACCATTGTGTTAAGCTGATCTTCTGTAGTATCTAGCTGGAGAATGAAGGCTATTCGTGCATAAAATTGCACACAATTTTGAAAAGACAGTGCCATGCTAAGTCTCAATTTGAGATACATTTAAAAGACAGTTCGTTTGAAGTTTTTTCGCCTTAAGGAGGCGATCTAAAGGAGGTATTTTCGTACATAATAGGGCAATTTTTCATTTTAAAGAATTAAAATAAAATAAGGCCGTGAGTAAAAAGGTTGATTTCTTATTTACTCGTTACTGCTATAAGACAGAAACTTAAATTTCACGACTGGTTTTTTCAATTTAAAATAACATAAACTCGTATAACCAAGGTAACTTTAGTTAACTAAACATACTTACCTAAATATGATAGTAAAAAATTGCTTACCTCACAGCCATAATGACGATGAATTCCCCGCCAATGCAAAACAACATGCGATGTAAACACACACAAAAAAAAAACAAAAACTTATGAAGCACAGATAAAAACATGCGATTCTAAGTTTAAAAGTAATGAAGTTGAATGACCTGTAAATCCAGTCGCACTTTTTTTTTTCAATCAATAAAAATAAATAATGATCAAGGCATGCATCCATAGCCTTTAAAAACAAACCTAACCAATTTTCATAAAAACAATTCTTTTTCTCGATAAATATTTGCTTAATATTACAGGTATACCTACTTGCCATAGTTATTTCTTTTTTGTTAAGGCGGGAAAAAATTTTCCTAACGGCACACCCCGTCGTTAGGGGCAACGAACAGGATAGTGCGGGGCCCTTTGGTATAAATTGTTCTGTGTGTGGGGAACCCACTAAAGAAACCCGCCTTGTGCCGCGCTCCGCCTTCATTGGCGAGCCACTGGAACTGTTACATTCCTTCGGTGGTTTTACGCGGAACCCTAATATTTTTTTCCAAAATAAAAGAATCCTAAGTTACGCCATTATTTATTATAATATTTATGCATTTAGCAAATTTTTTGTTCTACTAACTATTAACGCGTGTTTTCTTAAGTTTTTTTCATAATAATAATTTATTATTATGGTTTTTTAAACTAAGTATAATTTAGTTTCTTCTTTTTGTTCTCAAAGTAGCATTAAAACTACTACCTACCTACTATTTAAAAGACTATTTCTTTTTTATCGTATGTCTGACTATACCTAGTAGCTACGGCTTGTAATTTAAAAAAAAACTGGAAAAAGCGAATAAACTTCTTAAATTATTGTATTGTCCTTCCTTTTAATTTTATCCGCCATCTTGTCAAAGTCACGTTCAAAGATTCGTTACATATATAAATAAATACACAGACAGATATATATATATATATATATATATATATATATATATATACACGCTTATATTAGCTTTGCCTTATATATATATATATATATAAGGCAAAGCTAATATAAGCGTGTTAAAAATCAGCGGAGTTTCAAACAAAACCATGCCAAAACGAAGTGTCATAAACCAGAGTATGATTTAAAATTACCCCAAATGACTCGACGATTTCGTACGTACGTTACGTACCTACATGAATACGTCGTCAGCTCCATAATATTCCCTATATGATTTGCTGTAAACTTACTTTATACTTTTACTTCCTATAAGTTTCAAACATAAAACTTTAAAAAATTTACCCAAATTATAGAGATTATTTCTTTCCGGTGACAACATTTTCACGCACATATCTTTCAAAAAGGGAGTCGTAAGAGCCGCCTGAGGGATACCGAGGGAGTGGGCAGCAGCATTCCCTTGAGTATTAACAACATGCACTGCGATCGCCAACCCGCCTGCCAAGCGTGGCGATTACGGCATTATCCCCCATGACGAGACCGCTCGTTACGGCGTTCTCTTGGGGAGGCCTATGTCCAGCAGTGGACGTTGAAAGGCTGATGGATGGATGGATCTTTCAAAAAGTGTCTTCACCTTTTAGTTGACAATGCGGCTTCGATCACCAGTTGGTATTGTTGATCGAAGCAATGCGTTGTCTTTACTTTTTAGTTAGTCTAAGGCGGAGCAAAGCAATTGGTAACGGTTCGATATTCGATAAAGTCTCTCATCTATAATATTGGATCTAATTAAAATCATAACTAAAGATTAAGAGAGCTTCTACTTAAGTATTACAAAATAAAATTGCGATAATGGCTAGTAAATAACAGCTTTTATTCAGTGGCAAACTTTATGTACCTATGCATAAATGCATAAATCTATCATCAGTAAATTATAATTATCAGACATGAAAGTTAGCGTTTGACCTGAAATATTGACATTTAACACACGTTAGTGTAACACATGATAATAGGTATTGCATACATTTTTAATATTGCATATCTATCTATATATACATAAATCAATTGCTATTCGTTAATCTCGCTAAAACTCAAAAATGACTTGAACGATTTGAATAATTGCTTTTTTGTTTTGGTCGCTCTAATACAGGGGTCGTTAAAAGAAAACTTTAACTGCCTCTGTGGTGCAGCGGTAGTGTAAGCGACTGCTGATCATGAGCTCTCGGGTTCGATCCCCGGGTCGGGCAGCGCTATTAGATTTTTCGTAAAAAAAAAAATTCTCAGTAGCAGCCCGGAGTTTGGAAATATGCCCGGTAGACGTCAAATAGGCTCGCCCCCAATTACGTGGGACTTAAACATAGCTGGCGAGTCGTGGGTGTGTAATACACCTCTGCCTACCCCTTCGGGGAATACAGGCGTGATGCAATGATTTTCTTTTTGTTGTTAAAAGAAAAAATATATGGGAAAACCCATAAAAAAAGTTGAAAAATTAGAAATATATTACCGGAAATAACTCACGTTGTGGTTTGATTTTGTCGACCCGGGTTTCGAGTTTTTATTGTGTAAGGTGATATTCGATGCTCATTGTCAGGTCCAGCGCGCAGCGGAGTCAACGAGTTCCCGACCCGTGAGATTGATCACGATAGTTTTAATAGGAAAGTTGAAAACTTGCAAAAATAAACTAAATTTATTCATTTGGATATCCTCTTTGGATTATGGATCTACTGTATTTTGCCTAACAGAAGACAAAATATGATAGCTACTGACATTCTTTCTAATTAATTTAAATTACAACTATTACAAGCAAGTTTCATTTACGAAGTAAAAACTTAGACGATGCAGATTGATTAGTATTGAAAATCGCTGATGAAATTTATTGTGTAAGGTGATACGAAATTGACCGGGTTCAATCGAATTTTTAATATTCTAAATTATATGTGGGTATGACATTTGATTTTTAATATTGCATGTAAATTTAATAAGAATTAAATTGTGTAATATTTCATATATATCATATTAAATTGGGTTATCCTCAGTATTATTATAAATATTATATTTTACTAATAAATCTTAATACAATCGTTTAATATTTGCATGTCTTTTATGTGCAGAATATGGCAAGAAACGGTGTAATAATACTACTAATTGTTACCTGGTTGTACCTATAAATAAATTAGCAAATAAATTATTCTTTCTGTTTCTTTCCTTCATAATAAAACATTTTTTAATTTACAAGTCCATTGTATTACAATTATTTTTATAAATATTTTAACGAACAAATTATTTGTGCAAATTATTTGTGAATTATTTGCGGAAAAAGAGAACTTTAGTGCGAGCGGGAATCGAACCTGCATCCCTTCCAATCCGGGGAAGTGCTCCAACCGCTAAGCATCGCACTGACCAACGGCCATACCCAATCTCCACATCACATTTGCTTTACGACCCACGCCTTTCACTCGCCTCTTCCCCGGATTGAAAGGGACGCAGGGCGGTCCCCCCTCGCACTAAAGTTCTTTTTTCCCACATTACACAAATAATGAGCATGTCAAGTGCTAAAATACAGATCAAAAAAATATTTGTTAGATCTAGAAACATGTCAAACAGCTTTATTTTCTATTCTGAGGTTAAGCGTATGCAGAGACGCATGGGACGCAGATCCACGCACCAGAGCAGGGCAAAATTATTCCTCCAGCCTCCGGCGCTCTCACTCACCATATGGAACACAACGGTAGGAGTACCTACCATTGTTTTACGCTGATCTTCTGTAAGAGGGTGGTACTTCCCAGACCGAGCCGGCACATTCATGACGGGATAAGCAATTTAAGGCTCCAATAGAAAAATGTGTGAGTTTACTTTTTATGCTTTCACGCCCCGTAACTATTTGACTAATCATCTTGAAATTTTGCATATTACTTAGTCTCAAGCGCAGAAAAGAATGTAGGTTTTATTCCGGATTAAAGAGTGACGTATTTATATTCTGCCCCCTTAGAATTTGATGAATGTGATTCACAAAATCGTATCGTCTTATCTGTGATTGGTAGAGACATATTTATACTAAAACTACGTTTACGGAATCTATCGCGTTTGCTTGATTTTACTACTATCCCGACGTTTCGAATACTTTACAGCATTCATGATCACGGGTGGACGTCCAAGGCTGTTATCAGCCAGTAGTAGTAAAATCAAGTAAACGCGATAGATTCCGTAAACGTAGTTTTATTTCAAAATGTGTAACATTCGCGTAAATATCAGAAAGTATTATATTTATACTAGACGCGTGATGTCGGATTAATCGCTCAACCAATCACGGTGATCTCTCAAGATCTCTCAAACAATGACAATGTCACGATGCGATGTCGATAAGATTTAGTGAGATACATTCTACGGGCCCTGAAGTCTACTTGGAAGAAATCGCAGGCAGAATCATAATAATTTCGATTATTCTGCAAGTTTAATTAAACTTAAAACCCGTATTTAAAGGAAACGCCCACGTTTATAATTTGTTGTTTACTTATTATGCATGAATAAATCCGTTATTAATCATTTCATCATTGTTATTTATATAATATGCAATATAACTGCTAAAATAAATGTGGCCGCAGCTGCACCGGCTGAATCACTCAAATGGTATTGTAAACCTCGACAGAGACTTAATTGTGTCGTTTTACGAGTATGTAGAACTAACTGTTATCTGCCTCGGTGGTGCAGCACTAGTGAGAGCGACTGCTGATCATGAAGTCTCGGGTGCGATCCCCGGGTCGGGCAGCGTTATAGAGCTTTTTCGTATAAAGAAAAATTCTCAATAGCAGCCCGGAGTTTGGAAATGTGCCAGGTAGACGGCAATAGGCTAGCCCCCTATTACGTGGGACTTAAACATAGCTGGCGAACCGTGGGTGTGTAATACATCTCTGCCTACCCCTTCGGGGAATACAGGCGTGATGCTTATGTTTTTACATGTTATGTTGAGTTTTATGTAGAGACAATGAGCCTTCGAGGACCCGACGCATTATAAGGGTTGGCCGGATATCTTTTGTAGTCGACACGTGATCGAAATGCTGGCTTATACCTTGGCCAAAGGACAAACCTCGCATGCCAGCGGGGTAATGCAGCTAGCATTTTGAGCACTTTTCTGGCTGTGGATTGTCACTTAACGTGTAACTAAAGAAACTTTAGTACACATGGAGTAAAGTTCGTTCAAGTGTTCATATCTTATTTTATAATTTGTATTCCCTTAATTTTTTTTATGTAAGTTTATACTTCTTTGTAGCTATAGATAGTGTTTAACGTATTTCAATAATAATGTTATAATACCGCTAAAAATCATTTAAAAATTATATATTAAATATAAATTATTTAAACATTATTAAATTTTAATCATTTATTGTTATAACTGAGTAGGTAACAATTGCGATTATGGAGTGTAGCGGTAAGGAGTATATAAAAAAAGAATATAAAATGTATGATTTTTTTAAAGGTTTTATCGATTTTTGTTGTGCTAGCTGTACTAATGACAATCTTCAAGGTTGTCATTACTACAGCTAGCGTCTGTCTTCGTTTTAGGGAGTGTTCCTCTATTATAACACCCTGTATACAATGTCACCTTTGTTCACTTTTGATAGCAGATCAATTTGAGAACTTCTCCTTTCCTCTACACTCTATAATTAACACAACAAGCGTAAAACCATGCAACACTCACCTTTCCCCAAAAACCCTGAACCACCAGTCAAAAACACACTCTGATCTTTATAAAACTGTTGAATCTCAGTTTTTGGTCCTTTACCCTTCGTCAACTTCTGCTTCTCCTCTTCTTTGGCGTCCATCTTATCTTCTTCTGCGTAATAAGTGGCGTTCTGTTTGTCAGGAACGAATTCATGGTCTTCAGAAAAGTCTAACATTGGGGCAGTTGGTGTCATAGCTTGATTCTCTACATCAGCTATACGGACTGCGTTTTCTAATTCCTGTGGAATTAAAAGTAAACAAGCCCATTACTTTTTAGTATACAATAAATAGCAGCGATAGCCTAACGGTAAAACCAAGGACTGCAAAGACAGTGGTATCGAGTTCAATCCCGAGTTCAAGGTTCAGACCAGGGAGTTAGGCAGAATCTCATATCTCACATGTCGATCGTATCGTCTCGCTTGTACGGTCACCGTGATTGGCCAACAGATTATTGTGACATCACGCGTCGGTTTCTCAACCAATCACAGTGATCTCGATACGGTCGACACGTGAAATATGACATTCTGCCTCAGGGGGCTGGGGGGTTAGGTTGTTATATGGAAGCGAGTAGGTAATAAACAGAGTATTGGTGTAAAGATGGGAAAGGGAATGCTCCGATGGTTCGGACATGTGGAAAGAATGTCGGACGAGCGACTGGTTAAGAAGATATACAATGTGAAAGTGGAAGGATGTAGGTACAGGAGGAGACCGAGACTTACCTACCTAGACCAAATCGGTCATGTATTGGAGGAAGGTGGAGTCAGAAGTCTCCGAAACCAGCGAGCGTGTATGAAGAGAATTATGAATATTGAGGAAGCGAGCGATATGTGCACTCGGTTCTCTCTGCCTACCCCACAAGGATGGCGTGATGATAAGTAAGTGTAATCTGATGGCTTATCAAGAACTTACATGAAGGTTATCTTGCAACTCTTTACTCAGCTTTCTGACATTCTCCAACTGCTTGAGATGGTCTTCGGTTGGTTTTCCGTAAACATCGATATCAATTTTCTCACCCTTCAATTGAGCATCGAGCCATTTCGCCATCTTCTCTTTTGTGAGGTTTGTTTGAGTTAGAGGAGATTCTTCAAGACTGTGGTTCATTCTGGGGGAAAAACATTTTTATTAATGACAGAAAAGAACAGGGGCGTTAGGCAGAATGTCATATTTCACGTGTCGACCGTATCGAGATCACTGTGATTGGTTGAGAGATCACCGTGATTGGCCAACGGATTATTGTGACATTACGCGTCGGTTTCTCAACCAATCACAGTGATCTCGATACGGTCGACACGTGAAATATGACATTCTGCCTCAGGGGGCAGCTAATATAAAAGTGGGGAGATACCGCGCACAATAATATCAATTTAAGAAGTGGAACATACATCCCACTTCTTAAATACTATACCATAGGAATCGTAAACATTTACGTTCGGTTACAATTTATAAATGTATAGGTAAATTATTGAGATAAAGAATACAAGCGACTCATTCAATGTCGGTGGACGTATTTTCATCGCCTATCTCTTCATTTATAATTTACTAGCTATTACCCGCTACTTCGTTCGCGAGGAATTTTATAAAAATAAATAAAGCAACCCTTGAAATGACATACAATTTTTTTTTTCTTTCGTTCAAACATTTTTTTTTTATAAAAAGTTTCCTATATTGCTACTATTAATACCTCCAAAGAAGAAGTTTTCGCCCGAAAGCGTAACAAACTTACATTCACATTTATAATATTAAATATATAGATATACTTAGTATGAAGTATGATTCTGGTAAATGATGTCGGATTATGTCAAGTACTTAAAAATAAAAATAAAATGGTGTGGTGAAAATTTTCACCTTTCTTTTATGTATTTTTAAATTTTCTTGTATGTATTTTTTAATACCGAATCATAAAAAACATAAACTAAAAAATTTGTCCAAAAATTAAAAAGATCAATTTTTGGGGTGGACCACCCTTATCACTTAGGAGTGTGAAAATAGTTTACATACTATTCTCAGACCTACTGAATATACACACAAAATTTCATAAGAATCGGTCAAGCCGTTTCGGAGGAGAATGGCGACAAACACTGTGACACGAGAATTTTATATATTAGATAAAGCTGTAACAGAGCTATATCTGTACATTTAATATTTCTGAGGTCATTATTTCTGAAATTAGTATTTGGAACAAGATTTTTTTAGATACGACTGTTTGTTCACTCATTACGCAAAAACTACTGAATAGATTTTGATGAAACTTTTTTGTTTGATAGACTAGATTATGACCTAATAAGTGGTATACGTTCATTGGCCTAATGCGGGTTGGCAGGCTTCAGAAACTGCTGAGAAAACCTCTCTGGCATGCAAATTTCCTCATGAGGTGATGATTTTGAAGAAGTTTCTAAACACAAAACTTCGATGTCAAAGACGTGTGTGCCTAGCAGGGTCTGGACCTCGGAAAACCAACTTCACACCATCTTTGCAGTCCTGCGTTCTGTGTTTTCAGTATAAGCGTATATAATTAATGATTTTATTCCTTGTCATTAAAAACAAGTGTCACCAACCCATTCTTTCTCACGGGTGTCTTATTATCATCCATTGCGTTACTAGTGGTACGGCTGGGAACCCCCTTTTTTCGTTCATGCGGGAAAAAATGTTCCTAACCGCACACCCCGTCGTTCGGGGCAACGAACAGGGTAGTGTGGGGCCCTCACCCACTAAATAAACCCGCCGTGTGCCGTCTCTCCACCTTTGTTGGCGGGCCATTGAAACCATATTACATTTCTTCGGTGGTCCGCCGGCAGCTTACCCTTTCGGGTACCCTCAACTGAGCGACGCATCCACCCACGGAGCGTCGCACCTTCGCGGGAGGCCTTGCGGATGGCGGACGTTCCCCGGTCCATCCACCCGCAGCTTAAGCTAGGGCGGCATTAGGCGCAAATACTCACGCTTGCGCCGCCCCAGTCGCAGGCGGTGGTTCGGGTCTGCGGAAGGATCAGCCTCCCTGGCCCTCTTATCATCATTCATCATCATCATTTACTACCATCTCCCGTGTGACCGGCCATGAAGCACGTCGGTGTGTTTTGGTTGTAGCAGGAGATAGTCGTTATTCTTTCATTTCATATCTGTGAAATGAAACAGTGTGCAGCGGCTTGACAATACATGGGCGACGGTTGCTATTTACCATCAGGTGGCATATATCTAGAATGATTTTGTTTCAAGGCGAATTCCATGTGCGTAAATCCATCGCTTCTAATGGTGGTATGCTTATAAATAATTATTAATTTCCTCTATTAGCTATCATTTTGACTGCGTAAACAGAGGAAGTACCTGCCTACTATAAAATTAACTGGTTATAGAATTTGTATAATCTTGTTGTTGAATTTTAATATCGACCGGCCGAATTACATATTTCGAACCTTTTACATAATTTATAATACACTAATTTTCCCGCGACGTCATCCGCGTATAGAGAACCCAAAGGGTAAGCCGCCGGCAGTAATCCGTCTGAAGTAATCCAACGCAGTACCAGTGGTCCGTCAACACAGGCGGAGAGATGGAATACGGCGGGTTTCTTTAGTGGGTTTAGCCCCACACTACGCTGTAAATTGTATTAATATAAGCTATATATATAAATGAATGTTTGTCTGTATGTACTCGTATAACTGCCGAACGATTGCACCAAATTGAATAATTATTTTTTTGTTGTGTTCGTTATTGCCAAGATAGGTTTGTATAAAAGAAAAAAATAAAAAAAAAAACGGAACAAATTTATAAAAAATCTCATAATATGAAAATTGAGTGAGTGAATGAGACAGAAGACTGTGAGTTACTTTCGATACATCAAACGTGTCGGTCATTATTGATAATCCGATTGATTTAAATTTACCCGGGAATGTCAGGATTTTAGAAAATATTCACGCAAAAACATTATGGTGGTACGAAGTTCGCCGGGTCAGCGAGTAAGTATATATTATTGCACGCCTCATAAACGAAGCGTTGAGGTGGGTATTACTCTCGTTTCACGCTGAACAACAGAATTTTCAAACTTAAAATATCTCTATTTATCATATATTGCACTTGTAAAATAATATATACACACACATATCAAGAAAAAACACTATTTTTACCACTCATGATATTTTTGATGCTATTTTTGTTATATACAAATAATCAATTTTATTGTGAAAAACGATGATTATGAGGCGTGCACTTTTGGATTTTCCAAAGTATATTATACTACATGGGTGCAAACAAGCTTACGGCTCACTCACCGATGGTAAATAGTTACCGTAGCCTATAGACGCTAGCAACGGCGTGAAGATTAACAAAAAACAAACACATTCGTATTTATTATACCTACTTATTAGTAAGTGGTATGCCGTGTCGGCACCAAAGAATAGCCATCCCGTCTCTTCCTATGGCAGTCGTAAAAGCCGACTAAGGGATTACCGGGGGACCGGGCAGCAGCGTTCCCCTGTGTACTAAAAACATCCACTGCGATCGCCAACCCGCCTGCCAAGCGTGGCGATTATGGTAAAAGCCCCATTTTGGGGCCTATGGCGATGACGATGAAAGGCTGATGGATGATTAGTGAGTACTGCCGCCGCTACCTAAAGCTAGTTTTTTGGTTATATCTCAGGTTCCCGATATACCTAGTAGCGGGATAAAATGTATACCTGTTGTTAAGTCTAATCAAAAGCTATTAAATAAAAATTTGCAACAAAATCTGTTCAGTAGTTTTTGGGTGAAGCGTGAACAAACAAACAGACAAAGAATCTAAACAAAATTGTTTTGTGTTCTGAGACGCCTATATAGCATAATAAAGTTTATTTTTCTCAAATATCTTAAATGTACAGACGCAGCTCTGTTACAGCTTTATAATAGTTAAGATATGTAGAAGAAACCAGTTTGGTATCGAATATTTACTTCACAAAATGATGTTTTTTTTTTTAATATCATAATTTAAGATTATTAGAATGATTTGTAAGTGTTCTTGTGTAATGTTATTACACTAGTTTGTAATCGAAAACCGGTCCAAAAGCAGCGTCGATTTTTTATGTATCTATAGCGATCATTTTTAATAAGAAATAATTTTAGTCGACCAAATCATTTCTACGGTAACCGCTTGCTTTCCATCAGGTGAGCCATATGCTTGTTTGCCACCCTCATCTATACATATAATAATAATGTAACGGATCGCTGTCTGTACAATGAAGATATATGAGAAAAAATATTATTGGGGACATTTATCAATGCACGCACCCCGTACAATGATTGTTAGAATTTTTGTCTGTTGTTTGTCCGGGCGTTTGTGCACGCTACTCTCAGAAACGGCTTATCTGATTTAGATATAGTTTTAATTGTTATATTGTGGTAAGCTTCACTTAATATTCAGTGTTTGTTTTATGTCAATCGGTTCATAAATAAAAAAGTTATGGCAATTTAAAGATCACGTCAAATCACGTTATATCGTGTATAGAGAAGCATTACTGTAAAGCATTCCGCGGACTAAGTTGCGGGCACAGCTAGTAGTATAATAACACCATCTCACAAAAGTTCAGTGTCGGGCCTCGTGGTGTGGGGTGTTTGACGGGCCTCGTGGCGTAGTCGGTAGTGTAACCGACTTCCGTGCACGAGGTCGTGGGTTCGATTCCCACTCAGGACAATTATTTGTGTGATGAACACAGATACTTGTACTGCGTCTGGGTGTTTTCTATCTATGATATGTACGTATTTACAAAAAAAAAGTAGTATATGTATTATATCAGTAATCTGGTACCCATAGCACAAGCGTCAAGCTTAGTTTGGGACCAGAGGACGTTGTGTGAAAATGTCCATGAATATTTATTTATTATTTATTTATTTATTAATAACGGTATGTACACCTGCAACTACAGCGCCACATCCCCTCCCTATCTTATTATCCTTCCTTGTAACCTCCTATCCCTTTTTTTGGAAGATAGTGAAGCGCAGATGCCTTGATGTTACTCTTACCATCAGGTGGCCGTGCCGTATAATTGTTTGCCAACCACGTAGTATAAAAAGACTCGCATCCTAACCATTATAAAGCTGTAACAGAGCTGTGTCTGTACATTTAAGATATTTGAGAAAAAATGTCTGTATTAGGCGATATAGATGTGTCTGAACAGAAAACAATTTTTTTTTAGATTTTTTGTCCTAACCTAACCTAACCTAACCTAACCATTATAAAGCTGTAACAGAGCTGTGTCTGTACATTTAAGATATTTGAGAAAAAATGACTGTATTAGGCGATATAGATGTGTCTGAACAGAAAACAATTTTTTTTTAGATTTTTTGTCTGTTTGTCTGTTTGTTTGTTCGCGCATCACGCAAAAACTACTGAAAGGATTTTGATGCAACTTTTTTATATGATAGATCTTGATTAGACTTAAAAACTGGTATACATTATATCCCGCTACTATATTGGGAACCTGATATAAACCCTAAAAACTAGCTTTTGGTTGCGGCGGAGCCGCAAGCAAAAGCTAGTCTACACTATTATAAAACTGTAACAGAGCTGTGTCTGTACATTTAAGATATTTGAGAAAAAATGTCTGTAATAGGCTATATAGGCGTGTCTAAGCGCAAAACAATTTTTTTTAGAATTTTTGTCTGTTTGTCTGTTTATCTGTTTGTTTGTTCGCGCATCACACAAAAACTACTGAACGGATTTTGATGCAACTTTTTTTATTTAAAAGGCCTTGATTAGGCTTAAAAACTGGTATTCATTTTATCTCGCTACTATATCGGGAACCTGAGATATAACCGCAAAACTAGAAAATTATTTAAACTAGATTTTTTTTCGAATTTATTTAAAAGAACTACTAGATGGATATTTAGATATTTTTATATATATGTTTAGCATTTGACATGCTTAGCAACATACATTAAACACAAAGTGAAAAATGTGAAATCGAAAATAACAGTCACGAGCAGGATTCGAACCTGCATCTCCTGGATACCGTCCAGATGCTTTGCCAATTCAGCCATCGGGGATCCGATGGCTGAATTGGAGGAGATGCAGGTTCGAATCCTGCTCGTGACTGTTATTTTCGATTTCCCATTTTTCACTTGGTGTTTAATACTAGATGGATTTTGATACAACTTTTTTATTTAAAAGGCCTTGATTTATTTCAAAAGTGGTAGACCTTTTTTTCCCGCTACTATATCGGGAATCTGAGATATAACCGAAAAACTAGCTTTTGGCTGCGGCGAAGCCGCTGGCAAAGGCTAGTTTGTAATATTAGTAATGATGGTTGAAACATACCCCCTCAAGTAAATACATAATACATTGGAGTATATCCAAGTACTTAACGTGGAATTTGTATAACAAAGGACTTTATTCTAATTAATTCTAATACAACTTATTTTCCATATAATTTATATGTAACTATTGATGTGGCTTTATAAATATTTAAATATAACATTAATTACAAAAGTATTTTTTCTATACCTATTACAAACATGACGCGTCTCATGTTCGCTGCTAGCATAGGTACCTTATGTTCGACCACAAAGTGCGAAAATGTGAAATTGAAAATAATAGTCACGAGCAAGATTTGAACTGAACGGTTTTTTAAGGCGGGAAAAAATGTTCCTAACCGCACACTCCGTCGTTCGGGGCAACGAACAGGATAGTGTGGGGCCCTCACCCACTAAAGAAACCTGCCGTGTGCCGTCTCTCCGCCTTTATTGCTGGGCCACCGAAACCATATTACATTCCTTCAGTGGTCAGCAGGATTTGAACCTGCATCTTCAGGGAAACCGTTCCAAATATCTAGTGGTAACGCTTTGCTTGTCTCAGCACGAATGGGTCGACTCTGTTGGGGAAGTATCACCCTCACGCATAGGTACTAACTCTAAGGGTACATTTCCACACTGAAGTAATGCAACATAGTTCCAGTGGCCCGCCAATACAGGCGGAGAGACTGCACACGACGGGTTAATGGGTTAATTTAGTGGGTAAGGGCCCCACACTACCCTGTTCGTTACCCCGAAAGAGTGTGTGATTAGATACATTTTTTCCTGCCTTAACAAAAAAAAGGGCGCATTTCCACTGACGCAAGGCTGGGCGGAGTGGAGATGGACCGTGAATTGGCCAATGACATTGCTCGAAATCTCCAATCCGCATCAGTTGAAAAAGTGTAAGTGAAGCTGAGTGGACTATTAACTGCACAGATGGCGGAGTGGTTTAGAAACCTGCCTCCCGCCCGAGTCTTGTGGGTTCGATTCCCACACAGGACAATTCTTTGTGTAATCCACAAATGGTTGTTCTGGGAAATTGTATGTTTGTAAAGTCCCCCGTGATACAAGGATTATTCCTTAGCGCAGGGCGTTGTTCTCAGAAAAAAATCAAAAGAAATTATGAACACGCGGCCCCGCACTTACAAAGCGGAATCGAGCTGTGACGAACGGAAGGCACGAACCGGAGGCTAGCAGGATTGTGCCTTAGCATTCGACTCGTACGCTGCATTTTAGTTTAGTGCAACTCTGGTCTTCTCCGCTCCACTACGCTCAGCTCCGCGTCAGTGGAAACGCATCCTAAGATCCGAATTCGATGAGTACCTCGGTCATTAAATGTCTAAATGACAGAGCGGATTTTAATGAAATGGCAGGCGAATAGATAAGAGATTGGATAAACGTGATAAGATAGTTTTTATACCGAAACATATGTAAATAGCGGTAGTGGTTAAGCTTCCGGCCTCCCGCCCGAGTGTTGTGGGCACCGACAACTCTTTGTGTGATTCGCAAAATGGTTGTTGAGTCTGGGTGTACTATGCGTCCGTGACATTGTATACCTATTTGTAAAGTCTCCCGCGATACAAGGTTTGTTCCTTAGTGAAGAGTGCTGTTTTACTTACTTACTTACTTATCATCACGCCATTTCCCTTGCGGGGTAGGCAGAGAGAACAGAGTGCCAAGAGACTCTATTCACTACATTCATAATTCTCTTCATACACGCTCGCCGGTTTCAGAGACATCCTGACTCCACCTTCCTTCAATACATGACCGATTTGGTCTAGGTAGGTGAGTCTCGGTCTCCCTCTGTACCTACATCCTTCCATTTTCACATTGTATATCTTCTTAACCAGCCGCTCGTACGGCATTCTTTCCACATGTCCGAACCGTGTGTGAAATGTCCGTGAATATTTATTTATTTATTATTATTCGAATTTAGTTTAATTTTCCCGCTCACCACTAAACTTCTCTTTTTACACATTCACAAATGATTTTGTTCTTTAATTTGTACATTAATAACATTTTTCTATCCGACTAATCGACTACAACAAAAAGGTGAGTTCTCGATTCGCCTGTATAAGTGTTAATACGTATATCACTTTTTTGTTTATGCTATAGTTATTAATTATTCTTATTGCGTTGTGTTCCAAAGGTCGGTTCTTGAACTGTTAACTGCTTTCAACTGGAAGTATAATATTGTTGTCGATATAAGAATATTCTAATATAAACTTCTTCGGTGATGAAGCACACACTACGTGTGCGACTACTGATCATGAGGTTTCAGGTTCGATCCCTGGTCGGGCAATGTTATTAAGTTTTTTCGTAAAAAGAAAAATTCTCAGTAGAAGCCCGAAGTTTGGAAAAGTGCCCGGTAGACGGCAGTAGGTGGGACCTAAACATAGCTGGCGAATCGTGAGTGTGTAATACACCTCTGCCTATCCCTTCAGGGAATACAGGCGTGATGCTATGTTATCTTTATATATAATGAATATTACTTAGATAACATGTTATCTTAAATTACAATTATGAGGCCTCTTACGATGACGATATAAAATTGGCGATATAATTGGTTCTCAAATGTATTCTTAATGAATTTATAATCATAACACGAATAACTGGGTAAATCGTGCCTTAAGTTCAAGCAACTTTGATTATGTTATTCTATTATAGAGTATGACGAGTATTAGTAAAATAAAATTCTAGAACGCATGCTCATTGATGCCAATACAACACTAGTGCCGCCAACTAATTCTAGACAGACATATTTAATATGAGCTGATTACCTAAAAAATATTAGAATAAATCTTTGTGAAAATGGAAAAAGAGACTCTTCCTATTAGCAGTATTCGAATTTGCGTCTTTACAATCGCAACCTTACCTTTCGTTCCCATATAGAAAGCTCAATTATTACAATTAAAAATTACAACAAGTGCGAGTCGGACTCGCCCATGAAGGGTTCCGTAGCAGCAAGTAACATAATATAAAAGTTTTTGTAGTTCGTTGTAACTTTGATCGATGTTTTAATAATAGTGTATGAAAGGCATATTGCGGTTTACGAGTTATGACGTATTAAAAAAAAACTACTTACTAAATCTCGTTCAAACCAATTTTCGGTGGAAGTTTACATTATAATGTACATCATATATTTTTTTTAGTTTTATCATTCTCTTATTTTAGAAGTTACACACATTTTACCACTATGGAAGTGTCTATCGCGTAAACTATTCCGTTTAGAAAAAAATGATATTAGAAACCTCAATATCATTTTTGAAGAACTATCCATAGATAAACCACACGTATGGATTTGATGAAAAAAATATTTTTGAGTTTCTAAGTATGGGGACCCCCAAAATTTATTGTTTTTTTTTTTCCTATTTTTATGTGAAAATCTTAATGCGGTTCACAGAATACATCTACTTACTAAGTTTCCACAGCATAGTTCTTATGGTTTCGGAAAAAAGTGGCTGTGACTTACGGACGGACAGACAAACATGACGAATCCATAAGGGTTCCGTTTTATGCCATTTGGCTACGGAACCCTAAAAGCCATACTAAACGATGCCACAATTTTAAGCATTAGCTATCTTACGAAAAGAAATTTTTTAAAAGTAGAAAGAAAATAAATTCGATCTTGCGTCTTCTTACATAATGCATAACTTAATGCCACTCCTGGGCACAGGAAAAACTGAAAAATCCGCCCCAATACTGGAAATTTACTTAAACTATATATTTTATTTTTTATCAACATTTTTTTTAAATTAATTTGATTAAAGTTTTGAAAAATGCAAAAAAATAATACCAAATTTTTTTTAATTCTAAAAAATTACTAATAACATTTCTTTAATTCCAGAAAATAGAAAAATCGATTATTATTTTAAATATCCAAGGAAATATTTATAAATTGATTAAATCATTTTGATTATTAATTTTTACCAAAAGGGCCAAAATTATAATTCACAAATAATGGATGACCGTGGCCGTGTGGGGCCGGCTTTAGAATTGACCCACCCCTCTACTCATGGGAGTCGTAAGAGCCGACTGAGGGAATGCCGAGGGAGTGGGCAGCAGCACTCCTTCGAGTATTAACAACATCCACTGCGATCGCCAACCCGACTGCTAAGCGTGGCGATTGCGGCACTATCCCCCATTCATGGAGTGGCCTATGTCAGCGTAAAAAAAAAATATTTCACTTTCAAAATTTTGCCGCCCTGGGCACTTGCCCCGACTGCCCCTAGGGTAAATCCACCGCTGATTATATCCTCTGTCTACGGTGAACCAAAGAACCAGGAACCAATATGAATCAATAGAATTTCATAAAAACTCCACTCCGCTTCATTGGAGAGAGATTTGGGCAATTTTATTGGTTGATTAGCACTGCTTCTCTCCGCATTGGTGGTCAATGGAATGAATCATAACGGAATTTCCCGAAAACTATTAAATTTAATTACCAGTACAGTAACAGGTTTTTTGATAACCTAAGATTAGATGAAGGATTATGATCCGTGAAGTCAGTTCACACGGATCATCAAAGCATAGTAGCTTAACGCTTTTTTCTTTTTTTATTGCTAATGATGGCAGCCGAGCCACGGCCCACCGGATGGATGGGTAACCCCGTAAAAATCGGTCTAGCCGTTCCGAAGATCAGTCGGAACAAACAAACAGACGGACAGTCAGACAGACAAAAACTAAAAAAAATGGTAATTTGTTATAGGTAGCGTATACAGGTACTCTCGTATACATTTAGTAAAATGTTTTTATTTAGACTGTACAAATAAACACTTTAATTTTATTTACTTCCATCCATCCAGCTATCAGCCTTTCAACGTCCACTGCTGGACATAGGCCTCCCCAAGAGAACGCCACAACGAGCGGTCCCGTCATGGGGGATAATGCCGTAATCGCCACGCTTGGCAGGCGGATCGCAGTGTATGTTGTTAATTCTCTACTAGGGAGTGCTGCTGTCGACTCTCCCGGTTTTCACTCAGTCGGCTCTTACGACTCCCGTGGGTAGAGAGCTAAAGCCGGCCCCACACGGCATTTTATTTGTGTAGAATAAATTTTCTGTAGTCCATTCACACGTTCCACTCATCTGAAGACTAAAGAACGAGTTTGTGACTTAATAAGTCCATCAATACAAAGTTAAATAATGTATAGCGCTGGTTTTAGTGTCGAGTCGAGCGTAAATATGCACTATTTTTTGTTTATTTAATAACAATTAAACCACATCGAATCAGACCGTGAAAAGTGATAGGGCTCTATTTGTAATTATACTGAATCTTAAAAGAAAAAAAAAACTCGATTAGTAAAGTATTTCGGTCGTTATCGTGTTAACATACATTACCCGAACATACCTACAACACACGGACGTCCAAGACAGAACTTTTTAAACAGTGTTTTAACTAATTTAAATAACAAAAATGCCATCAAAAATATCATGAGTTTTAAAAATAGTGCTTTATCTTGATATGTGTGTGTATATATTATTTTACAAGTGCAATATATGATAAATAAAGACATTTTAAGTTTGAAAAATCAGTTGTTCTGCATGAAGCGAGAGTAGTACACACCTCAACGCCTCGCTTATGAGGCGTGCAATACATACATCTCTGCTACAACTTTGTGAGTGATAGCGCCCCTTTGTGGGCGTCATCAATTTACTTTATTATTTTTTTTTTTTATCGTTATCGCTTTTCACGCAAAATAGGCGCACATACGACGTCGAGTTGCGGAAAAATAGCCCGCGTTTACAATACGTTTACAATCGTTATCGTTTCAGATGGGCCGTAGAAGACCAGAAAAAAATTGGTGGCGTTGATAAGGCACTTGAGAAAATACTCCTCAAGATGAGTCAAACGAGTATAAACTCGATGGAGTTGCGCCATTTAATTACAGAGTTTTGCATGCCACCTTCCAGCTCCATCATCAGACCCTAGATACCATCTAAATCTAAAGTAAAATAAAAGCGTCGCCACGCTAACAGCCGATTTTACCCTCCCTCTGCATTAGATGTTTCACATCAAAAAGAACCACGCTAAACACGTGGTAAAGGAACACTATTTGGTTTATTTTTTATTATATATGTATTTTTTGTCACTACTTGCTTACTATCACGCCATCTCCCTTGCGGGGTAGGCAGAGAGAATAGAGTGCCAAAAGGCTCTATTCTTGCATAAAGCTCTCGCTTCCTCAACATTCATAACTCTCTTCATACACGCTCGCCGGTTTCGGAGACTCCTGACTCCACCTTTCTTCAATACGTGACCGATTTGGTCTAGGTAGATGAGTCTCGGTCTCCCCCTGTACCTACATCCATGCACTTTCGCCTTATTTTATATTTTTTTATTGCATGTAGTGGCAGATGGGCCACGGCCCATGGTGGTAAATGGTAACCGTCTCTCATGGACTCAACTATACCGAGAGTATTGTCAAGCCGCTGCTCACCATTTCATTTCACCGATATGAAATGAAGGAATAAACGGCTATCTCCTGCTACAGCCAAAACGCAACGATGTGCTTCATGGCCGGTCACACAGGAGATTGTGGTACCAACCCGCTCGGGCCCCATGCCATGTGAGTACTCCCACTTGGTACCCAGACCTACCACTAGCCATGCAATGGATTTAGTCGCCTCATACGACACCCGTGGGAAAGAATGGGGTGGTACTTGTATTCTTAGTCCGTCACCACACGGAATTAATTATTCTAAGCATTGTATATATTCTTAGCTGATGTCAATCCCATACATTGATTATTCTATTCTATTCTACTAGCCTTTATGCCACTAAGGCCAGAGCAGTTAACAAAATCGGAAATAATAATTGAATGCGGATGATGAAAATTTCAACCTATTACTACCTCACAGAGGTGAGGACTGTTAAAAAAATACGCGTCTGGCTCGATTTGACAATGTGTTTGAGTCCGTGATACAGGTCCTAGGAAACAGACACGGAATTGAGCGACATCCTCATCACATCACCAAACGATATTGCGTATTTGACGGACGTGTATAAATTGTTTAATGATGTCAATATTCCAAGGCGACGGCTTAAACTTGATTAATACAAAAATAGGTTTGTTGTTTTTGTATCCAAATGCTATTAAATATACAAATCTAATATTGGCAGACGGAGGTTTATGAACTTTCCAATTTTATTAAATTAGCAGTATCGTTCAGGAACGACGACCTGCCTGTTTACTGTCAGGAGGCTCCAGTGATTTGAAGGAACGATTCCAGAGTATTTTTAATATAGGCATAATATCAGACTGGGTTTTAGATTTTTGATGTGAAACATCTAATGCGGAGGAAGGGTAAAAACGGTTGTTAGCGTGGCGACGCTTTTATTTTACTTGTCCTGTTCAAATCTTGCAAGTTAAATTTGACACACTTCCCGGTTTCCGATTGAGCTGAAATTTTATACGCATATGTATATCACGTGAAAATGCAATATTATGATGACACGAAGCTGATCAGATCATGGAGCTGGAAGGTGGACATAGGAACTCTATAATGAAACACGGTGCAACCCCATCGAGTTTGGGCTCGTATGATTCGTCTTGTTGAGTACTTTGTCTGTAGATGGTATCCAGGGTCTGATGATGGAGCTAGAAGGTGGCCATAGGAACTCCGTTATAAAACGACATAACTCCATCGAGTTTGGGCTCGTATGATTCGTCTTGACGAGTATTTTGTCTCTAGATGGTACACAGGGTCTAATGATGGAGCTGGAAGGTGGCCACAGTAACTCTGTAATGAAACGACCCAAACCCATCGAGCTTATACTCGTTTGATTCGTCTTAAGGAGTAGTTAAGATCATTTTATTTCTACAAAATAATTTCGATGTTTTCACATCTGGTAGACGTCCCGCGACGTCTAGTTTTATTTTTGAATGCCAAAACGCCTATGTTCTTTTCTGGTCACCAGACTATAATATATTCATACTTCAACTTTCACGATGATTAGTTCTGTAGTTACAGCGTGTAAGCGTAATAAACAAACAAACTCACTTTCGCATTTATAATATTAATAAGGATTAGACGTTTAAATAATATAATCTTGGTAATAACTGTTTTAGAGTCGCGATAGATGGTAAACGAAACTAAAAAAAAAAAACTAGAAAAAGATGACAATGTAAAACAAGGTTGAGAACTATGATGAGAAGAAAAAAAAATAAGTTTCGCGTAAATATGAGAAAATACTTATTAAACGCATTGTTTGAACGAAAATCATAAAAAACTTGTTGTGGCTATCAGCCCTACTTAGGCTGTTTATAAAATGGCCTTCGACCGTTACAGACAACATAAACATAGACAATGTTAGACATTAGAGCTTGTTTTTCACTGATCTGTGCCAATATTCTGAACTGTTTCCCTCTTTACAATAGAGTTGGATATACAAATAAATAATTTGTGAATAGAGCTTGAAATTGCCTCCCATTTGAAGCGCCACTAGAGCTGTTTTTGAAGCATGTTGATCTCTAGAACTGCGATTTTTAAAATTGCCGCTCGCCGGAACGAAACAAAACATCTAATTATTGATGAAGCAAGCAGTATTATGTTATCCATACACCTAATTATGTCTCTACTAGCTAAACCTTCACACTTCGTACCGCCACAGATTAAAAATATTTTCCATACAAAATGTATTATTACATTTTTTGTCTTCATAATAATTTGTTTTCGTGAAAAGTTTATTCTATTTTTAAACTACGTGGGTGGCAAAAACCACACGGCCTACCTCATGGTAAGCGGTTACCGTAGCCTGTAGACGCTAGCAACACCAGAGGCATCACTCGTGGAAAGGCAGGGGGAGAAGAAGGATATTTATGATATGTGCGCACTAAAGTTCTCTTTTTCCACATATCTCAAATAATTTGTTCTTTAAAAGTAGCTGAGCATGTCAAGTGCTAAAGTAAAGATCAAAAATATCCATCCATCAGCCTTTCAACGTACATTGTTGGACATAGGCCTACCCAAGAGAACGCCACAACGAGCGGTCCCGTCATGGGGGATAGTGCCGTAATCGCCACACTTGGCAGGCGGGTTGGCGATCACAGTGGATGTTGTTAATACTCGAGGGAGTGTTGCTGCCCACTCCCGGTATCCCCTCAGTCGGCACTTACGACTCCCGTGGGTAGAGAGAGGTGGGACAATTCTAAAGCCGGCCCCACACGGATCAAAATATAACCGAATTCCACGCGGATAAAATCGCGGGTAGCAGCTCGTAAAAGTATATGTACTAAGCTAGAAGTGGTTAAATCCTTTTGGGTAAAATTCTCTTTGCCGTGAACATGATCCGACCTTGGATGACATCACAAATTCACAACTATCAACACCCGCTATCATTAAAAGAGGTCTTGTCACGAAGTTTTTATAATAATAACAAATCAATAAAGTAACTGTATATGGCCTACTCATGTGATTGTAATTCACTATTTATAGTCTATGGGTGCAATGGCGGGAAGTTTATTGTGAATGTTATTATGATTGTTTGGTTTTGAAAATTAAAAACAAACCATCGCGATCTCTGTGGAGAATCTCTGGAGTGAGGCTAACTGACCGCATTCGTAACAACGACGTAAGAAAGCGAGTAGGTAAGTATGAAAGAGAGTATTGGTGTAAGTAAAGATGCGAAAGCGAATGCAACACACACACACACACGCATCTGCTAGAAGTCCCACGAAGTCTAGTTTTTTTTTTGTCTGTTTATTGGCACATCGCTCAAAACTTTAATTGAGCGAAGAGTAATTCAAAGGAATGTCTTATAGAAAGTCGTAGTCCTGAGCAGATGTCACGATAGCTGAATTGGTAAGGCATCTGGGATGGTTTTCTAAGAGATGCAGATTCGAATCCTGCGGCCATTCCGAATCTCCACATCACATTTGTCTTTACAACCCCCTTCCCCAGATTGAAGGGACGCAAGTTCGATTCCCGCTCGCACTAAAAGTTCTCTTTTTCCACATTTCACAAATAATCTAAACTATTATAAAGCTGTAACAGAGCTGTGTCTGCACATTTAAGATATTTGAGAAAAAATGACTGAATTAGGCTATATATTTTTTTTAGATTTTTTGTCTTTTTGTCTGTTTGTTTGTTCGCGCATCACGCAAAAACTACTAAACGGATTTTCATACAACTTTTTTTATTTGAGAGCTCTCGATTAGACTTAAAAAATGGTAAGTATACATTTTATCCCGCTACTATATCGGGAACCTGAGATATAACCTAAAAACTAAGTTTTTTCTGCGGCGAAGCCGCGGACAAAGGCTAGATTGTTCTATAAAGTAGCTGAGCATGTCAAGTGCACAGATCAAAAATATGTCATGTCACGTCAAATGTTTAAAATTTCCATCCATCAGCCTGTTAACGTCCACTGCTGGAAATAGGTCTCCACAAGAATGAGGGATAGTGCCGTAATCGCCACGCTTGGCAGGCGGGTTGGCGATCGCAGTGGATGTTGTTAATACTCGAAGGAGTGCTGCTGCCCACTCCGCCGGTATTCCCTCAGTCGGCTCTTACGACTCCCATGGGTGGAGAGGGGTGGGGCAATTCTAAGGTCGGCCCAAACGTCCCACACGGTACATGCTTAAAATATAATTATAAAAATCGCAAAATAAAGGAAAAAGTAGTTGTAAACTGCTTAGTAACTAAATCCCTGCTTTTTACTCATTTACTATTCGCGTGCTGATAAAGTTTAGGCTGTTTTATGTAGCGAAGTGGGTAAACAGAATTATTCTAAGCAAACACTAACTGCAAATAAAATTTAACACGAGGAGTCAACAAAATCTTGTTAGCAGTAGGGCCAGAGCGATATAGTTTCGTATCTTTTAATCTTTTTTTATCTTATTAAAACTTTTACTGAAATAGGGATTCACAGGCAAAGCTGAGCCTAGATGGCGCCATCGGCGAGATGGCCACTGTCAAATTGTAGTTACTTTGTTCGCCTGAGAATTGTTTGCTATTTTTTATGTTTAATCCGGTTAATCAGCGGTATTTTTCAATTGCGCTATGTCATGTAGCCATATTTTTTTCGTGATATTTCCGTACAGCACACAGAGGCATATTACGAGAAAATTCTACCAAGTTACAGGTTATAAATTGTATAGAAATGACAGTTTTCAATGTCCATGTCTATAATACGCCATCCATCCATCCATCAGCCTTTCATCGCCCGCTGCTGGACATAGGCTTTTATCTTGGGGAGCAAGAGAACGCCACAACAAACGGTCCTGTGCCACCTGCATCCAACGACTGCCTGCGACTTTGAACAGGTCATCAGTCTACGCGGTCATCACTCGAGAACCTTTCTTTCCCAACGGTTTGCGTTTCGTCGAGCGATGTAGCCTGCCCTTTGCCACTTCAGCATGTTGACCCGGTGAGCTATGTCGGTTACCCCCGTTCTCCTACGGATTTCCATATTACGGATCTTATCCCGTAGAAAGATCCCAAGTATAGCCCGCTCCATGGCACGCTGAGCGACTTTGCGCCTTGATATAAGGCCAACATTCAGAGACCACGCCTCTGTTCCGTAAGTCATCACCGGTAACACACACTGGTCGTAGACCTTCGTCTTCAGACACTGTGGAATATTGGACAAGAAAATCTTTTTAGTTTTCCGAACGCTGCCCAGCCGAGCTGGATTTGTCTACCTAGCTGGACAGTTCATAAGACATCCTGTCTTTGCTATGAATATTCAACTACTTGCGAAAAGTAAAAATACTATTTAAATTTACTGAAAGATTTACAATTTTCTGCGTAATATTTTCAATTTTTCTTTCCGTAAGAACCTTCTGGCCGTGTGGGCCGGCTTTAGAATTGTCCCACCCCTCTCTACCCACGGGAGTCGTAAAAGCCGACTGAGGGAATACCGCGGGAGTGGGCAGCAGCACTCTTTCGAGTATTAACAACATCCACTGCGATCGCCAACCCGCCTGCCAAGCGTGGCGATTGCGGCACTATTCCCCGTTCTTGGGGAGGCCTATGTCCAGCAGTGGACTTTGAAGGGCTGATGGATGGAAGAACCTTCCACTACAGTCTGACATTAAAAAAATACAAATTAAAGCGCTAAAGTAGTTTTCAAGTTATGGCGTGACCAAGGGAAATAGGGACTTTTTCATAACATATTCATCACTTTTTTATACATACATATCTATAGATTATGTTAAAATTAATATTATAGGACCACGTCTTGCTAAATCCAATGTATGTGGTCAATCTTTCTTGGTCGTCGTTTCGTCGAGCGATGTATACTTCCCTTCGTATTGTTCACTTTGAAGGATCATATCAAGGTGTCGGGTTCGATTCCCGGGTCGACAACAAGTTAAGTATTGAATTTTTCCGTCAAGAAATTCTGATTAGCTTCTCAATGCACAGGGGTGAAATAAGTACCACTGAAGTAGTGTCATTGCCGTGTGGGGCCGGCACCAAGAATAACTCCACCCCATCTCTTCCTATGGGAGTCGTAAAAGCCCACTAAGGGATTACCGGGAGACCGGACAGCAGCGTTCTCCTGTGTACTAAAAACATCCACTGCGATCGCCAACCCGCCTGCCAAGCGTGGCGATTATGGTAAAACCCCCATTTCGGGAAGGCCTAGGTCCAGCAGTAGACGATGAAAGGCTGATGGATGGATGGACAGATGGATGGATGGAAGTAGTGTCATAGTTCCAGTGGTCTGTCGATAAAGGTGGTGAGACGGCACACGGTGGGTTTATTTAGTGGGTGAGGGCTCCTCATTACCCTGTTAGTTGCCCCGAACAATGGGGTGTGCGGTTAGGTGCATTTTTACAAAAAAAAAAGGGTTGAAGTTGAAATAAGTACCTACTTATTTAAATACATTTAATTTAATTTAAATGCCATCTAATTACCTGAGAATAGACCATTTTATAAATGAAAGTTAACAATAAGCAATACTTGGGTTATTGTATGTTAATCACTAGATTTAGGTATTAAATATGTTGATTTTTAGTAAATAAGTCCGACATTTTGAATTAGTAATGCCGCCATTATGGCGTACCTACTTGTTGTCCGTACATATTAAACCTCCTTTCTGATGGAAATAAAAACTATATTTATAAATTAAATTATTTTTCGACCAGAAATAACTACCGCTTGGTAGTTCATCAGACTGCCAGCCAAGCGAAAGTTGCTTAACCTTGTCGATCCTCCTCCTCCTCTTTAAAAATGCTTATACGACATGTAGGTTAACATATGTTTGAGTGTATTTCTCAGTTTTTATACGTAAGTATCAATATATTAAGTACTAGCTGTTTCCCGCGGCTTCGCTCGCGCAAATAAATGTATATTGAAATAGGACCGATTTTGATAAAAAATACTGTCTCTTAATAATAATAATAATCAAATATTTATTTTCTCACCACAATTTCGTAATGTTGCACATTTTTAGAATATTACATAACAAATTATTGTATATTGTGGGAGACTGGTGCCTAAACTAAGCTTTAGGCCTGTATTTCAGGACACCAGGTCCCCACCGCTTATAACATATTTCATAAAAATAAATAAAGCAACCCTTGAAATTGTCTGTAATACAGTGCAACGGTATTACAGTACTCGGGGTTGGAACTTCATTACTGAAATGCTAGATGGCGTTGAAGTTGCTAGATTTTGAGATTTTGTGACAAACAATTTTTTTTATTTTTCGTATTTTTTTTTTAATAAAAAGTATCCTATGTTACTTCTAATACCTCCGAGAATATGTGTACAAAGTTTCATGATGATCGGTTAAGTAGTTTTCACGTGAAAGCGTGACAAACAAACTTACATTCACATTTATAATATTAAGTATGATAGTACGAGATTCGGTTACAAGATTGCTACATTAATCCAATATGTAATCCAAATCTTATTTTATTTTTATATATAATTATTAAATGGGGCAACATACTTTTGCGGCGGAGTGCGCAATTGCACCCATAACTTTTAAGTTCTTTACATAATATATTATTGTGGAGTGGATTATAGTTTAATTTTAATAAAAGTATAAAATTGTCCATTATAAAAACATGGTGTTTTTTTTTATTTTAGTATTATTTTCTTCTTCTTTTTTCACATATTCATATCCACTTCTGAGCTATGGTCCAAATTTCAAGAATCTAGCTCATCGGGAAGTTAGTTTAAAATCAATTAAAAAATCCACCCATACAGACAAACAAGACAGCGAATAAAAACATGTCAAAAAAATACGTTAATGTATTTTTTTAAAGTTAATTAATATTATTTTAATTGAAAATAGCGGCTACATTTTGATTGGCATTTCGTCAAATATATATTGCCCCATTCATATATAAACAAAAATAAGATTTTGATTACATACTCGATTAATGTAGCAATCTTGCAGTCGGATCCTATACGTACTACTCGTGAGATAAAGAATAGGATTATAAATGGCGTCGCCACTATTTACTTCTCGCTCACACCCTATCGCCGTCTATACTCACACCTCCGTAGACAGCAAAAAAAATAACGGTATTCATGTTGCGTGAACTATTGTTTATAGTTATGCCGTAGTATGCTGACAGTACAGGCTCAATGTGCCGTCATTTATAATCCCATTCTTTATCTGCACGAGTAGTAGGTGTTAATAAAGAAAAAAAATATTTATTGCTTTCGTGCAAAAATAATGCGCATTATCTATCGTTTTAAAAGATCAGATTATAGATATATAGAAGATTTTATGGGATTCTAACTTATATATCGTTGTATACTATGTATTTTTCTAGTAATAGAGCCTTGCTTATCCCAACACGAATGAGCCGGCTCGATCGAGGTATTTACCTACCACCCTCTCACAGAAGATCGACATGTAACAACGGCAGTTACGCCTGCCGTTGTGTTTCGTATTGAGTGAGGGCGCCGGAGGCCCAATCCCTGTCCTCTCCTTATTATCCTTCCTATCCACTTTCATGGAGACGGCGACGCGCGAATGATACCTCTGGTGTTGGCTACGGTAACCGCTTACTATTAAGTGGGCCGTATGCTTGTTCGCCACCACAGATATCAGAAACAAGGTGTTTCCTCACCCATTTAGTGTAAAAAAGTGTGTGTGTGTACTTTATGTACACGCATTAGAAGTTATACTTCTTTGGCGTAACAAGATGAATTGAGAAAAATCTTTCCAAAAATTTTATCTTTCGCCTTATTCTACGTTTGTAGAAAAAAACGACACTAACAATAGAAAAAAGGTATTTAATACATTGAAAGTTTTATTATAACGCATTATCTAGTTAAATAAAGTTTATTTAAATATCACCAAAAAAACTAAAATGTTGACTATAGCTAACTTCAGGGAGTCGGATTTTCGTAACGGTGCGCGCGCATCGTAAAAAATTACTCTCATCATTTTTCCCTAACGCGCCAAAAGAAGTACTTCAAAAAAATGTGGCAGTACTTTTTCGGTAACGCGGGAATATATTATGTAACCCCGTCATTAGCGGCAACAAATAGGATAGTGTCGGGCTCTCACCTACCAAGTAAACATGCGTGCCTGTCTAATCAATATTACAAAGGTGAAAGTTTTTAAGGATTATAGTAAAATATTTTACAGAACTCCAATATTGATAAAACTTATATACATAAAAGAGATTTTTAGTAGGAGCGGGAATCGAATACAATTACCTATATTAATTATATCTATGATATACGAAATCGCGGCTACAATCTAGTTTATAATTTTCGTAAAGTTACTGTGTTAAGATATTTTAAAACGGTATTTATTTTGAATCGAAAAAAAAACGGCGGTGAACCGTTTTTTATCGTCTTGATGTCAGCAGTCTGTAATTTTTATAGGACTTTAAAGAGTATTACCATTATCTATTCTGTGGAATGTTGTCTACATTGGAATTAATAACGATGTTTAAAAGTTACTGTTAAGCTGACGATTCTGCCAATGCCTTAAACAAATAAATAACATAAAAAATCTACATTGGAATTAAGTTACACAGCTGAAAACTAAGCTACTTTTTGATGTAAAACTTCTATATACAAATATTTATTAGGTTTTTTCTGTCAGGATAAAGCGTTACGGCCCACAACACTACATACGAGTATATATATAGAGGTGTTACATCTGCTCTATTGGTATTTTCCGCGGTGTGTAAGTACATAGGTAATTACTAGAGATGGGCCGAACGTGATTTTAACCGAATACGAACTTCGGCCGAACATTCGGTATACAAAATTCGGCCGAAGTTCGGCTGAACTTCGGTGTATGCTTTCTCGGGAGTAACAAGTCATATTCTGTGTGTATTTTTTATGAAAGACCGCCGTAAAGCATTAAAAAAAAGGTCAGTGTAAGGGTGACACCTTATTTCAAATTATTGGGTGTATTGATTCATAGACTCCTAGATTGTGAAAAAAACTAATTCATTTATACATTTTAATTTATCTATGATTATTATAGTTTAACAAACAACTGACCATGCATAAATGACTTTCGAGTAGTGGTATATGATGTGAATTATTTTGCAGCTATAACAGATGTGATTTCTCTAAATTTTAGTATAAGCCTTACCTTTTTCTTATACCGAATGTTCGGCATTTAAAACCGAACTTCGGCCGAATGCCGAAGTTCGGTTCAAGTCACCGAAATTCAGTTAAACCGAATGTAAAACGAACTTCGGCCCATCCCTAATAATTACATATATATATATTTATCTATACTAATAAAAAGCTGTAACAGAGCTGTGTCTGTACATTTAAGATATTTGAGAAATAATGACTGTGATAGGCTATATAGGCGTGTCTGAACACAAAACGATTTTTTTTAGATTTTATGTCTGTTTGGGTATTCACGCATCACGCAAAAACTACTGAACAGATTTAGATGTAACTTTTTTATATATATTTATATATACTTCTAATATGTGTCCCAGCACACATTTTCAAACTATTTCCCTCTTCGGGGAATTAAACTAACATAGAATATACCTACATTGACTTTATTGCTAATCGCTTACAATATTTAAATGTAAATATTGGCATTGAATAATCATTGAATAATATTGACGTTTAAAAGTACTTAACATTGTTACGTTATAAATATGTAAGAGGTGAGTCCGCACTTTATTTTAAACACAAAGTGAAAACTTCCGCACTTTATTATTAAATAAGCTTGACAAATAAAACTAATTCAAGAATGTCCGTTCGTTTTCGTAATTCTAATAATCAGCTGAGAGCACATTTTGATAACATAGCATCACGCCTGTATCCCCGCAGGGGTAGGCAGAGGTGTATATAATACACCTCTGCCTGAGAATTTTTCTTTTTACGAAAAAGCTCAATAACACTGCCCGATCCGGGGATCGAACCCGAGACCATAATCATGATCAGCAGTCGCTCACACTACCGCTGCACCACAGGGCAATTACCACCAATGTGGACTACATTACTAATATTATAAATGCGTACGTTTGTTTGTTTGTTACTGTTTTACGCTGTAACTACTAAACTAATCACCATGAAATTTCCTCACGGAAAATCTACTGGATATATTTCAATTATTTTTTGCTAATTTTTATTTCTAAGACACTTGGCTTTTATCTAAAAAAATATTGCGATGTCTTAATGAAAGGTATAAGAAACAAAAAAATTTATAAGCGCTACGTGTTCAGTGATGTGTTATTTATCCAAATATACAAAAAAAATACATAGAAGTATGACATTTTGATATAATTTTTTTGAAATAATCAGTGCTTATAGATCTATTTTTTTTAAATTTATATCTAGAGAAATTCACATAATAGCTGGATTTACTCTATGGTGAAAATAGCATAAAAAAAACATATTCCTTCGTTTTTTTTTCTTTTTTTTAATCCTATTTATTTAAACACCGAACAATCGCCGAAATAAATTTAAAAGGTACTCACTTGAATTTTTACTTGCTCCCTCGCACAATAAAACTTAGTACACTAATTAATTATTATTAATCAATAAAAAATATAGCACGTGTGTCTGTCACAGAGGATTTGATACAACTGTGATCATATGCAGCAATAATAAATAAGGATTAGGGTACAATATACAGAAGCGCACAACCTTTGGTATATATCTTAAAGACTACAGGCTGTAATAACGGTACAATTGAAGCAAGTTCTTGCAGTTCCAGTTGTCCGCCAATACAGGCAGAGAAACGGCACCCAGTGGGTGAGCGCCCCACACTATCCTGATCGTTGCCCCGTTTTAAGGGGCTTGTCGTTAGTTTCAAGCTGTAATAAAGGTGCGTAGTGAATATTATTTCAACGTGGATGGTATAAAACATAAAGTATCCAAAATCAGTGTCAGTCAGCGGCCCATTAATGCTGCGATAAGCAAGGCTCTACCTTGCTTATCGCAGCATTAATGGGCCGCCTCGATCTCTCACAGAATATTAGCGCGAAACAAGAGTATACTCCTACCGTTGACCACCGAAGGAATGTCACATAGTTCCAGTGGTCCGCCAATAAAGGCGGAGAGACAGCACACGGCGGGTTTCTTCAGTGGGTGAGGCCCCCACACTACCCTGTTCGTTGCTCCAAACGACGGGGTGTGCGGTTAGGAACATTTTTACCCGCCTAAACAAAAAAAAGAAGGTGATCCTACCGTTGTGTTTCGTATGATGAGTGCATAAGTACCAAATACATGCGAAAAATTACACTTTCCTCGAAGTCAGGTAATAGTATAATGAATTGCAATTTTTGTTAAGTTCAATGTATGTAAAATACAAAGACAATGGGGATCCACCGGCAAAGCTGAGCTATCGACGAGATAGCCACTGTCAAATTGTAGTTTGCTTTGTTTGCCTGAGAATTGTGTGTTATTTTATTCTGTTTCCGGTTGATCACCGATATTGTTACCTACCATTAGAGAATTGAAAAACGCTATGCTGTGTAACCACAATTATTTTTGTGGATTTTCACACTTTTTTTTAAGTTAGGATCTTTGGGAAATACATCAAGGGTTATTATATTTTGGTACAGCACACAGAGGCATATTCCTAGAAAATTATTACCAAATTACAAGCTATATATTGTTTGGAAATGACAGTTTTCAATGGCCATGTCTATAATACGACATCTGGCGTGAAATGATGGCAGTAAACATACGCATTTAAGAAAATAGACATATTTTGGAGTTTAATTGAGAATTAATAACAAATTGTTACGAACCCCTGTATCAGCACGTAATCACGCACACGTTCGCGACGCGCGTGACGTCACGCCGTCCATTTTACAAATGTCATGTCGGAGTTGTAATATGGAATTTGCCGTTTGAAATAAACACTAGGTTTTTTATTCAACACGTGGAAAGGAAGTCTCTTGTTAGACCAGCCACGGCCTCCTTGGTGGTATGTAGAAACCATCGCTCATGAATTCAACATTACTAAGAGAAGAGTACCACCAAACCACAGCTCACCAATTCTTCTCACTACAGGATTTTACTGCATAGATGGGGGAGTGGTTAAAATACCGGGCTCCCGTCCTAGTATTGTGGGTTCGATTCCCTCACAACTCTGTGTGAACCACAAATGGTTGTTCTGAGTCTGCGAGTACTGTGTGTCCGTGAAATTGTATGTTTGTAAAGTCTTTTTTAACATTCCTTAGTGCAATTTCTTACTTCCTTTAGTCGCCTCGTACGACACCTACAGAAATGAATGGGTTGGTGGCACTTGTATTCTTAGTCTGTCACGAAACAGTTTCCTTTTTCCTTTCTATAAAGGTACACCCCGCTGCTGAATACGAACCTCTCCTTTATTTCCATAATAAAGGTAAACTAGTTTCCTATTGCACTGCTAAGATGGGTAGTGACGTGTTTATATATGTGTTAACTTCTTTAGCACCGTCGCTTAAAGCTACGTAAAATAAATTACTTACAAAAAAAAATATTCATAGACATTTTCACACAACGTCCTCTGGTCCCAAACTAAGCTAAACGCTTGTGCTATGGGTTCCAGATTACGGATATTATTTTTTTTGCAAATATATACATATAATAGATAGAAAACACCCAGACGCAGTACAAATATCTGTGTTCATCACACAAATAATTGTCTTGAGCGGGAATCGAACCCATGACCTCATGCACGGAAGTCGGTTACACTACCGACTACGCCATGAGGCCTGTCATGTGACTTATATTCTAAAAAAAACTAAAAAGACACGCTTATAACGATCTCTTTTTTTTGATAAGGCTGAAAAAAATGTACTTAACCGCACACCCCGTCATTCGGAGCAACGAACAGGGTAGTGTGAGGCCCTCACCCACAAAATGAAACCGCCGTGTACTGTCTCTCCGCCTATATTGACGGGCCACAGGAACACTGGTCCGCCGGTGGCTTACCCTTTCGGGACCCTCTACTGAGCGACGCATCCGCACACAGAGCGTCGCGCCTTCGCGGAAGGTTTTGCGGATGGAGGACGTTCCTCGGTCCATTCACCCACAACCTCAGCTAGAGCGGCATCAGGCGTAAGTACTCATGCCGCCCCAGTCACTGGCGACGCTTATTGCGACCTAAAAATTACTTTTACAGTAATCTTTTACTCCACACACTTTTCTACGGACATTATTATTAATTATGACATAATTTTCTATTTTTAGTTAAAATTTATTTTTTTGACGGCCTCTGAAGTTCGTCAACTCGCATTGGGCCAGCGTGGTGGACTACGGCCTAAGTCGTTCTCACTATAAGAAGAGACCCGTCTCCAATAGACGCATAACACAAGGCCAATCTATAATATTATAAAGCTGTAACAGAGCTGTGTCTGTACATATCTTAAAATTTGAGAAAAAATTACTGTATTAGGCTATATAGGCATGTCAAAACACAAAACGATTTTTTTTAGATTTTTTGTCTGTTTATCTGTTTGTTTGTTCGCGCATCACGCAAAAACTACTGAACGGATTTTGATGCATCTTTTTTTATTTGATAGCTCTTGATTAGACTTAGCAATTGGTATACATTTTATCCCGCTGTTTTATCGGGAACCTGAGATATAATCCAAAAACTAGCTTTTGGCTGTGGCGAAGCCGCGGGCAAAGGCTTGTAATACTATATATTTAAAAAGGGACAATCACTCAATAAGTTTTTTTTCTATCACCTTTAAATTGTGAGAACCGCTGTACTATGAGTTGTAGTTCTCCTCTTCATTAGTGTAGTGCAATCGTGCGAAGCCGTTTCGGGTCGTTAGAATCACCAAAAGAATGCTTCCGTGCGCCTGTCTTTATAATTATAATAGCTGTTTGCATTAATTGACTTGTACATGCGTTCGGCTCAGCTTCATATAGTTCTGACCATGTACCTAATGCACGTTAAGTAGTCTCGTTATTATTAAGTGTGTAAATTCGGATAATTCCGGCATATTCGGGTCATTGACTAACGCAAATACGTTCACGTAGAACCTTTGATCAACAATGCAATAGATATCGCGTCGGCGCAAAAAATCCGTCTCGGTAAATAACAGCCGTTTAATAACGCCGTGTGGGGCCGGCTCTAGAATTGTCCCACCCCTCTCCACCCATGGGAGTTGTAAAAGCCGCCACCTACCACCTTCGTTTTCAGACACTGCGGAATATTGGACAAGAAGATCTTCCTTAGCTTCCCGAACGCTGCCCAGCCGCGTTGGATTCGTCGATTGACCTCTTTCTCGAAGTTGTGCCTACCTGACTGGACTGGTTGTCCCAGGTAGACATAGTGGTCGACAACTTCGAGGAGTGCATTCCCGTCTAGAACTAGGTATTTTTACATACGATAATTTATTACTGTAGATTGATGTTGTAACTGTCTCTGTGGTGCAGCGGTAGTGTGAGCGACTGCTGATCATGAGGTCTCGGGTTCAATCCCTAGGTCGGGCAATGTTATTGAGCTTTTTCGTAAAACGTAAAATTCTCAGTAGCAGCCGGCGGCAATAGGAACGCCGGGACTTTTTACTTTTTATTACGCGGGACTCAAACATAGCTGGCAAACCATTGGTGTGTAGTACACCTCTGCCTACCCTTCGGGGATACAGGCGTGATGCTATGTTTTGTTTTATTTTGTCATAAAGAAAATCTCTAAGGAATGCAGAGTTTTTTTTAGCTTTGGTAAATAAAGTATAATAACGTACTAGCGGTGTTGCGGTGTTGCGCTCTGACCAACGTTACATAAATCTGCATTTAAATTTGTATATATTTATTTAAATCAAAAATATCTGACATGTCACGTCTGTTATTTGACCTTAGTCATTTAAATTCCAAATTCAATCAAATTTTAAAACATAGTCATTGTGTATACACACGAGTTGTCTTCATTTAAATTTCTTACATTTTTAAAACAAAACTAGCATGTTATTGCCACACCCTGGCAACATTGTCAGCCGGACCGTGTACCCAGGAGCGAGCGTCGTAATATAGAGCCTTTTTGCTGTTTTTTTTTTTACAGTAGGTAATTTTGGCCGTGTGGGGCCTGCTTTAGAATTGTCCTACCCCTCTCCACCCATGGGAGTCATAAGAGCCGACTGAGGTAATATCGGGTGAAGTGAGCAGCAGCACTCCCTTGACTATTAACAACGTCCACTGCGATTGCCAACCCGCCTGCCAAGCGTGGCGATTACGGCACTATACCCCCAATTTTGGGAGGCCTAGCAGTGGACGTCGAAAGGCTGATGGATGGATGGATGGAATTATTAATTTATTTCTTGCATCTACGCGTAACCACTTCATTACTCTGCAACACTATATAATAATAACATAATATAATTCTTTATTTCTTTAACAAAACTATTTTCAAACATAAATTGGTGAATGGAGCCTCCTTTTAAGCAAATAACGCCTGTGTTAGGAGACTCTGCTCCTTTCCAAGCTATAGAAATACATTAATCTTATTTCTAAAAATACCATGCTCACTGTATGGGAAGAGTGAGTAGTAAGAGTGTGTGTATATATGCGTGTGTGCGTGCCTGTGTGTGCGTGTGTGTGTGTGTGTGTGTGTGTGTGTGTGTGTGTGTGCGTGTGAGTGTGTGTGTGTGAGTGTGTGTGCGTGCGTGTGTGCCTGCGTTCGTACGTGTGTATGCGTCAGTTCGTACAAGTATGGGTGTATGTGTTGTGTGTGTACGAGTTGTGTTTGTTGTGCTTTATATTTATTTTAAATATTTTAGGAGTGCTTCAGTATCTGAATCCGTAAGCGATTTTAACCATTCTGTTATTTTTTTTTTACATTTATATATTTGTTGAGTGTATATGTATATATTTTTGTTTACCCTATTGTATAGTTGAGCTGAACGTTTATCGTATTGTTGTGCGGCGAATTGTGTTTTAGTTTGTGGGATTTCTGCTAGTGTACTTGCGTCTCTTTGACAAAAAAGTAGCGTTGCAAGGAAGTGTCTTGTGTTTGTTAAGAACTACGGATCTAATGTAAAGTTTTCTGACAGAGAGCAAGTCACTTATCTTGTAGAGACTTTCAGTGGGGTATGTAGTTTCTTTAAAGTACATTATTTTTATTATAGCACGTTGTACTCGTTCCACATTAATAAATTTAGATTTCTAAATCTAAATTTCGCATCTATGCTCCACCCCAGATGGGTATACAGTACGTTATGACCGCTTGCACAATGGCTATATATACTTAATTTAGTAGATTTCTATTAGAGTGTTGTTTACCATTAATTTTTTTTTGAGCGACGTGTCATGTTTTAAAAAAACAGCCTAATTTCCTCATACGACCATTGATGTGCTCGAGATGCGAGTGCCATGTGAGATTTGGTCAATAATAACACCAAAATATTTTATCTGCGACACCTTACTGATTACAGGACACGAACAGTTATTATCAGTAACTTTGCCGCATGAGTGTATTTTAATGGTAAAGGTTTTATTAGATTGCGTTCGATTAGTGATAGTAAAACAGATGTAATTTGTTTTTTCTGTGTTCAACGTAAGCAAGTTATCGTTGAGCCAGTTAGCGATCTGGAGCATACCCATCTCAGCTTTGAGCTTAACATCGCACCAATTACTCCCCGAAAAAACAATGGCAATGTCATCGGCGTATGACAAAATTTTTGCGTTTTCGATTTTTAGATTACAAAGATCGTTTATGTGAAAAAGAGTAGGTCCTAAAATACTGCCTTGAGGTACGCCGAATGATACATCTTCATCACCAGAAACACACGTTCCTATCCCAACTCTATGTTTTCTGTTGCTTAGATAGTCTCTAAGCAGGTTGAGAGGGGTACCTCTTATACCAATCTTTTCCAGTTTTGTCACAAGGGTGGGAACAGAAACGGTGTCAAATGCTATTTTGAGATCAAGGAATATCGTTACGCACTTTTTCCCTTTGTCAAGGTGATCAGTTATTAGCGAAGACAGGGCAGTGACTGCGTCCTCAGTTGATACACCCTGTCTAAAACAAAATTGTGAAGATGATATTATTTGAAATTTGTTTAAATAGTTTGTTAATCTTTTATTGATTAACTTCTCTATCACTTTTGACAGTGCTGGTAATACAGAAATAGGTCTATAGTTATTGACATTCTCACTATTCCCTCCCTTGTGAACTGGAGTAATTATTGATTTTTTCAAAGGTGCTGGTAAAATACATTTACTGAAGCAAAGATTTGCCAGATGAGTGATGAGAGAGACAATTTCCTTGGAAATATATTTCAAAAAATTTGTTGTGATGCCATCCCATCCTGGCGCACTGCCTGACTTCAGACTCATCAAAATACCTTCTACTTCTTTCGGGTTAGTGTCAAAGATTACGAACGAATTTGATTGTGTAGGTGAGACAATAATTTGTGGATTAATATTTTTTTTATTCCTAGATTGAATATTATGAGCTAACTGTTTTCCTATATTTGCAAAATAATTAGTAACGAAATTAATCGAGTCAATTGCAGATGGCTTAATTTTTAATAATTCTGTGCTTTGATTTTTGTTCTTATTAGAGTAGGTAATTGATTTCACATTTTTCCAAAGGAAATTTGGAATTTGAAGCTGAGTTAGCAAGTAGATCTCTTTCTTTTAACTTTTTTTATCAAATTATTACAGTGGTTTCGATATCGACAATATGTGATTTTTAAGACTTCATTATGTGGATCCAAGCGAGTACTTTTTTGAAGTTTATTTCTATTTTTAATACTGCGAAGAATTCCAGACGTGATCCAGGGCTTGATTATACGTTTGCTGCTAGGTATAGGTGTCGTCATGGTGTTACGGTTAATAGCATCGACAAGTAATTCAGTAAATTGGTTGGTTATGAAATTTGGATCGCTACAAAATATTAGATTCGCAATTTATTTTTCTTGTAAATATTTTAGTGCTTGTTCATAATTTAAAGTAGGTACTACTAGTTCTGTTAGGATAGTTTTTATTTTTTACTTTTGAAAGTAATAGAAATGTTGTATAGTGATCTGTAATTGTAGTATTTAAGATAGCTATTGATGCAGATGTTATTTTTTTATGAATCCTCAACATAAAATGGTCCAAACAATTCTTGTCTCTAGTTGGTAATATATGACCTGGTAAAATACCGAAAGCCGAACAAACACTCATAGTTTTTTTTTTATTGCTAATGATGGCAGCATAGGTAACTGTCGCTCATGGACTCAACTATACAAAGAGTATCGTCAAGCCGCTGCGCACCATTTCATTTCTTAAATATGAAATTAAAGAATAAACGGCTATCTTCTGCTACAGCCAAAACACACTGACGTGCTTCATGACAGGCCACACAGGAGACGGTGGTACCGACCTGTTCGACCGATATATTCGGGCCCGATAGCAAGTGAGTACTCTCACTTGGTACTCAGCCGCACCACCAGTAATGTAATGGGTGATAATTGCTTACTTCCCTTAGTCGCCTTGTACGACACCCGCGGGAAAGGATGAGGTGGTGATACGTATTCTTTGTCCATGACCACATGGACACGGTTTCCTCAGGCATTAAGTATGTCATTGTTAAATTAAATATTTTTGCATGATTTTTTTCTAGTTCAAAGTTCTAAGGCCTTGATTATTGCAGCTTGAATGGGTCGGCTCAGTCGGGGAAGTACCACCCTCTCACAAAAGATCAGAGTGTAACAACGGTAGTCACACCTCTTTTTTTGTTAAGGCGGGAAAAAAATGTTCCTAACCGCACACCCCGTCGTTCGGGGCAACGGACAGGGTAGTGTGGGGCCCTCACCCACTAAAGAAAGAAGGGAGAATTTGTAATTACTATTAGTGAAAATACAAGATCACCAACATCAATTTATCGTTCCGTTCGTGAATTTTAAATAATTTAAATTATCTTCAGTTATCATTTTTAAAATATTGTATACATTAGATTTTACTAGCAACGCCATCTATTTAAAATTTTACAAACTAGAGTAAATGAAATATCAACTAAAGTAGTTTTCTTTAGTTTATTTTAATTGTAAGGTCTATTTTTTATGTATTCGTTAACTAGGAATCCGCCCAGTATAGCACGGAACATATCACATGGACAGTAATCCCATTGTTTTTCGTAGTGAATGATATCAAAATGTTTTGTGTTCCGTTCCGTCACAACACGGATCTGACGGGTCAAACAAAAAATCACATAAGAGCTATTCCTATTACAAGCAAGCTATTACCATCTACCGTGGAATAGCTGTAACTTTCTACTTTTTTTATTCGTTTTACGTAGACATTATTGTCTATTATAAAAATCTAACCCCGTCCACTCGTCATAATGAAAATTAATTATAATTTTATAATATAAAATTATAATTAATTTTCATTATGACGAGTGTAAAAATACTCAAAAATCTGACGCAATTTTAAATACAGCAGACTCTATTGTTGAATAGCGCAAGTGACAACAAATGTATTCTTATTGATAGTTTATCTTTAACATTAATAGATGGTGCTGTATTTTAAAAACAACCGTGCATTAAAATTTCAAGCCATCCTACGACTAGTTTCAATCTTGAATAATAACGGGTTATTATAAGCTAAGGAAGATCTTCTCGTCCAATATTCCGAAGTGTCTGAAAACGAAGGTCTACGACCAGTGTGTGTTACCAGTGATGACATATGGAACAGAGACGTGGTCTCTGAATGTTGGCCTTGTATCAAGGCTCAAAGTCGCTCAGCGGGCCATGGAGCGGGCTATGCTTGGTATTTCCCTATGTGATCGAATCCGTAATACGAAGATCCGTAGGAGAACGAGAGTGACCGACAAAGACCGCCGGGTCAGCATGCTGAATTGGCAATGGACAGGCCACATCGCTCGACGAACCGACAACCGTTGGGGAAGAAAGGTTCTCGAGGGGCGACCACGTGTCCGACGGCACAGCGTAGGACGGGCCCCCACAAGGTGGACCGACGACCTGGTCGAAGTCACGGGCAGCCGTTGAATGCGGTCGGCATACAACCGCTCGTTGTGGCGTTCTCTTGGGAAGGCCTATGTCCAGCAGTGGACGTCGAAAGGCTGATGGATGGAATAACAGGTTTAAATAAACCTCCTGTTCTTATTGAAAAACTAGCGACACGCCCTGCCTAATCACGGGTTTGTATTAAATTTGTAGGCAAAGTACACAAAACTTCAAAAAAAATTAAAATAACAGTTGTGTCCAAAACGGCTGGTATAAGTTTTGATAAAGTGATGATCTGATCACTACGAAATGATCCATCCATCCATCCATCAGCCTTTTAACGTCCACTGCTGGACATAGGCCTACCCAAGAGAACGCCACAACGAGCGGTCCCGTCATGGGGGATAATGCCGTAATCGCCACGCTTGGCAGGCGGGTTGGCGATCGCAGTGGATGTTGTTAATACTCGAGGGAGTGCTGCTGCCCACTCCCCGGTATTTCCTCAGTCGGCTCTTACGACTCCCATGGGTGTAGAGGGGTGGGATAATTCTAAAGCCGGCCTCATACGGCTTAATGATACTTGTCTGAAAATTTCATCACAATCACTCCAGCCGTTTTGGAGTCCATAGGCATAGATTTTTACATATACAGATTATGTATAGTGAAAGATATTTGAAATAATTAAATCATCATCTAAATAAGTAATATGTAGGTAGCTATATTGACGTGAAAACGTATTATAAATTGATGAACGCCGGCTGCACGCACGAAAAAGTGTCAAGTTCCGAAAAATGTATGGCGACCGATGCATTGTTTGTGAAACTCTCAGAAAACATATATGACATTATCACGTAAAATTACCGTCCTTAAGCCGACTTTACAGACAACCATAATTATATTTTCTTACTAGCCTTTGCCAGCGGCTTCGCCGCAGCCAAAAGCTAGTTTTTAGGTTATATCTCAGGTTCCCGATATAGTAGCGGTATAAAATGTCTACCAGTTTTTAGGTCAAATCAAGGCCTTTCAAATAAAAAGTTTCATCAAAATCCGTTCAATAGTTATTGTGTGCTGCGCGAACAAACAAACAGATAAACAGACAAACAGACAAAAACTCTAAAAAAATGGTTTTGTGTTTAGACACGCCTTTATAGCCTATTGCAGTAATTTTTTCTCAAATATCTTAAATGTTCAGACACAGCTCTGTTACAGCTTTATAATAGTATTGAATAGAAGAGAAAATTTATTACCTCATTCGTCTATCCATAAATTTTATTATAATCATTAATAAAAAAATTTTATCTATATTTTTTAGCATTTGACATGCTCCGTCACTTTTTAAACTAGTAGTAGTTATTTGTGAATAAGGAAATTGAGATTTTTTTTGTATTAGCGGGAATCTAACCCGCTTTTTTTCCAATCTCCTCATCACATTTGTCTTAACGACCGATGAGGAGATTGGGATGATGGAAAGATCTGTACTATAGCTCAGTGGCTTAGAGCACTGCCCCGGATTGGAAACGACGCGGGTTCGATTCCCGTTAGTACAAAAAATCTCTTTCCTTATTCACAAATAATTTGTAGATACATAAATCAAAATTTAATAGTTGTAGAGCTTTGCTTGTTCCAGTATGAATGTGCCGGCTCGATCAGGGAAGTACCGCCTACTCACAGATCAGAGTGAAACAACGGCAGTTACTCCTATAACTGTTCTATAGGTGTGTTGAGTGTGAGTGAGGCCGCCGAAGGCCCAATGCTCTCCTTATTATCGTTCCCGTCCTCTGTTCCTCCTGTACATTTACCTAGGTGGTGTCGTTACAAATCGTTTCCTACATGAACCCTGTTAGTGCACAGCAATTCTCATTAAATTACATTACCTAGATTTTATTCTACATTGAAATTTTATTATCATTTCGGAGAAAATATTAATTAAATTACAATTATTATAAAATTATATATGAATTATTATCATGTCAGATCAAAATATATTTAATTAATTAATTAGTTATGAAGAGAAGGTTTAAGTTATCTATAAGCATGTCCAAGGAACAAATATTTTGTTTATGTGTATACTTGTCCTCAAAGAATTCTTACAGATTATAATAGCTCTTTTGAATTAAATATCTAGATAAATTATTATAATTTATAGTCTTTTTTATTATTTTCGGTAACTTATTTCATATATTTTTATAGCCATGACATAAGGTAACTTTTGCGTGATGCGCGAACGAACAAACAGGTAAACAGAAAAACAGAAAAACATTCTAACAAAAATTATTTTGTGCTTAGACACGCCTATATAGTCTAATTCAGTCATTTTTTCTCAAATATCTTAAATGTACAGACAGCTCTGTTACAGCTTTATAATAGTATCGATAGATTATAACCAGGCACGTCTGTCATCGTTCACGGTAAATATTACTGTGCAATTATAAACAAAGCCGGTAAAGTAAACATGATATTATCCAGTCAAAACTTTCTTTGATGGGGGAAAATTTCTATTTAAGTGATGTACATTCACAAATCGATTAAGATTGACAGACAGCGTCCTGAGAGCCCAGTAGACCTAGCCAAGTTGCATTCTATAATCGCTAACGCCATAACAAACTATTAAAAAATGTAAGTATATAAATTTGACACCTCTAACGCTAAGTCACGTGACTTACGTTATAGATATCCTTAAAGATATCAAATTCCCATACATTTTAATAGATTTTATAGCGTTAGCGATCATAGAATGCATCTTGGCTAGGCCCACAGGTTCTGCTATGCCACAGGCAGTAACAAGATGATTACAGCCTATTCTCGGGCGCTGCAAGTAAAATACCGATTCCTTTTTCTTTCCGGCCTTGCTTCTTGGTACACATTTCCTCTCGATCCGCAGAGTAAATTTGTTTACTCTGCATAGCCGAGTGAGACTATAGAAAATATATTAACTTTAAATAGTTATTAAGCTATAAACCTTAGTAGTATCGACTCCAATTCCCAGTTCGTCTCGCGATCCTCGCACGGCACGCACTTAAGGCTTTTGGAGGTTTTTCTAAATCATGTGTGTATTTATTTACGAGTACAAATTATAACTGCTCGGCGAAGGAAAACGTCGTGACCTGATATTTTTTTTTGTTAAGGAGGAAAAATATTTCATCCGGAGCAACGCATACCAGTGTGGGGCCCGCCGGCGGCGCCCACTGAAATAATCCAACACAGTAGTACCAGTGGTCCGTCAACACAGGCGGAGAGACGGCACCCGGCGGGTTTCTTTAGTGGGTGAGGGCCCCACACTACCCTGTTTGCTGCCCCTAACGACGGGGTGTGCGGTTAGGTACATTTTTCCCGCCTAAACAAAAAAAAAGGGTAGTGTAGGGCCCTCATCAACTAAATAAACCCGCCGTGTGCCGTCTCTCCGCCTGTACTGGCAGACCACTGGAACTTTGTGAAATTACTTTAGTGGAGGATATCTGTTTGTACAACTAAGAGTTTTTTGGATGACTCACAAAACCTGTCAACCTACGCTGAGCAAGCCTGGTGATTCTACAGCCTAAATGCCTGTTACACCGAGAGAGATTCGCCCCCAATACTGGGACAGTACAGAGTTGAAAAGAAACCTCTAGTCGCGATATTTGTAACCAAAAAACCGAGTGTGTATTAAAAATGACTCGACAGAAATAGAAATTTCCCTTTTTATATAATACATAATTACTTTAATTAATTTTTTGTAACACTCTCTACATAGTAGTTTTTATAAGTAAAAATGATAAAAAAATCGATCATAAGTTTTGATTTATCGATTAAATAATCTGTATTTCACAACACTAGGCTTGGTTTCTCGGAATATGAAAGTAGCGGTGTCTGAAAGAAAATAAACTTAAACGCCATTTCTTTCATTGTAATTCATACTCTAGTGTCCTAAACTTAGGGTATTGTATCGATTATTTTATTTGAGTATATATAAGTCTCAAGGGTAAATAATTATTAAAAGTGAATGGGAACTCAGCTCACACATTGGACAGGATTTAATGTGTGAGATTTAATTATATTTGAATATAAACCTTAACACAAAACTCCAAAGTCTTATTTTGCTTGCGTACACACGAAGACAGAAAATTACGAAAAACTAAACTTATAGGATTCATTGCTTCTTAGGCAAACAGTATTAAATGGTGACTAACTACAAAATAATTCAAATTTAATCACGTAAATAATAAAGTTGCAATTTAAATATTACCATAATTTACTTATGACAGTTTAACGACAGTGAAAGTTGTCGGTTCCTTGTTCGAAATTTGTATTCAGTTTGGCGGCAAAACTGTCAGTCGTTGGTGTTGTGCGTTTTATTTTATTTTTACAAAATGGTTTAGTAAACCTTGATTCATGTGATTTAATAAGTAAACTGTGTTAAATATTAGTGTGATAAAAATAAACATTTAAAATGTATAGCCAATGGATAGTGTTTATTTTCCTACTTTCTTATGGTGAGTTCGATTATATTTGGTAAACAATGCATCTATGGTTGTAGAAAATATTATTTATTTATTTGTGTTTATGACTTTTTAGAGTAAGTGCCGTGAACAATATTGTTACTTATGTAACAATTAGCGTTAGCTAGTATCAGAGACCAATAATATTGAAAAACGAAACGAAAGACTTGTGTATATAGATAATTGTTTAGGTAAATAATTTTATTTTGACGATGAATATTTTTAAGTTGACATTTTCAATGATGAAATTATCATACTAGAGATTTTAATTTATGTATAACTCTTTGTCTAAATTATTAATAGTCTAACATATTTGAATATCTGATATGTTATGAAATAACACTTTTTTATTGGTTTTCCACGTTTCGAATTATTACTTTGTCATAATGAGGTAATGTCTATTAATGCTAATAAATCGATTTTCAACGAAAAAAAAAACATTTAAAAAATTTGCCATAGATTATATTTTATCGATTTTTTAGATAATCGTAATAATCAATTCAGAGAACTAATCAAATAAATTGATATTTAATATAATACGTATTTAATAATAGGTAATTAACTATGATTGTAAGTAAATTAACACAAATTGCATAAAAATGTCTTGTCTTTTTTAGGGTTCCGTACCCGAAGGGTCAAAACGGGACCCTATTACTAAGACTTCCCTGTCTGTCTGTCTGTCCGTCCGTCTGTCACCAGGCTGTATCTCAAGAACGGCGATAGCTAGACAGTTGAAATTTTCACAAATTATGTATTTCTATTGCCGCTATAACAACAAATAGTAAAAACAAAAAATAATAATATTTAAGGGGGGCTCCCATACAACGTCTGTCTGTCCGTCTGTCTGTCACCAGGCTGTATCTCAAGAACGGTGATAGCTAGACAGTTGAAATTTTCACAAATGATGTATTTCTGTTGCCGCTATAACAATAAATACTAAAAAGAAAAAAAAAACAATTTTTAAGGGGGGCTCCCATACAACAAACGTAATTTTTTTTGCTCACTTTACCTTTTTGTTTGTTAAGGCTAGAAAAAATGTACCTAACCGCACACCCCGTCGTTCAGGGCAACGAACAGGGTAGTGTGGGGCCCTCACCCACTAAATAAACCCGCCGTGTGCCGTCTCTCCGCCTTTGTTAGTGGACCATTGGAACCATATCTCGCTTTACCTAGTCAATGGTACGGAACCCTTCGTGCGCGAGTCCGACTCGCACTTGGCCGGTTTTTTTTTAATTCTTTCTAATAGAAGTTATGTGTGTCCCTACCTATCTACTCTGTAAAATTAATTTCCTCTAATGGTATCTATCTATACTATTATAAATCTGTAACAGACCTATGTCTGTACATTTAATATATTTGAGAAAAAATTACTTTATTAGGCTATATAGGCGTGTCTAAACACAAAACGATAGTTTTTTAGATTATTTGTCTGTTTATCTGTTGCCTGTTTGTTTGTTCGCGCATCACGCAAAAACTACTGAACGGATTTGATGCAACAGGACTGACAACCTGTACTGACTGTCAGGATGTTATTTAACAGCCGGGACCCAGTGCTTAAAGTGCCAGGAGATCAGGTGTCCCGCAAATAGGCATTACTTTTTGGTCACCCATCCGATTGCCAGCCGAGATAAAGTTGTTTAACCTTGCCGATTGTTCAAACTGCGCCTAGATATTATAAAATGTGGTGCATGAAAGAAAGAAAGCAAATAATTTTATTGCCACTTGTAATAAAGGATAAAACAAAATTTAGACACATAATGTTCGAGGTGACAATAAGGCCCGCATTCAGCAACTATGTCACAGTGCATCGTATTACAACACACTGCAACGCTGGTTTTCAATGCATCTAACGCAGGGGTCTCCAAACTACGGCCCGCGGGCCAAATCCGGCCCGCCAGTGCCATCAGTCCGGTCCGCGACAGCTTAGGACTAGAGTCATCAATCTGGCCCACGACAGTCAATGCCTTATTGTTGTTACTGTTGCTGTGAAACAATGTTGAAGAAGAAAACTAGAATGATAATTACTCGCTTTTATTAACTTGCGAAGTAAAACTTAACGACAGAAATGATGACGCAGAAAACTTAAGTATCTAAGCTTAAGCATATTAATAACTAACAAATAATTGAAATGAATCCCACTAATCACAGTAAAACAAAAAACACTAATGAGATTTATGTAAATGTGTTTTGGTCCTTGGAACATACTGAAAAAATCATTATGGCCCTTAGGCTTCAAAGTTTGGAGACCCCTGATCTAACGCGATGCATCACCGGTTCCCTAGTATTCGAAGGGTTCACTGTAACAAGACAAATATTTTTGTGGCTTACAAATAGTTTTTCTGCCCACACTGAAACTTCAATCAAAAATACATTTATGTTGTATAACACCGCGAAAATATATATTTATATTTTGACCTTACAGTACAGTGCAATAATTTACCTTTCGCTGCTTACCCCTTAGAGGTCATGTCGTTAGTATAGTTAATATATATCCGCTTTAAAACTTTCCATTGCTGATTAATAATTTTGTATTATTACATACATGTTTTGAATTTTTTTTAGACATCCTGCAGTAAGGAATAATACTTGTATCGCGGGGGACTTTACGAACATACAATTACGGACTGAAAGTACACCCAGACTCAGAACAACCATTTGTGGATCACACAAAGAGTTGTCCTGTGTGGGAGTCGAACTCACAACACTCGGGCAGAAGGCTGGTCTCTAAACCAGCGCGCCATCTGTCCAGACGACGTTTTAACGAAGGAACGCGTGAAAATCTTATTAACAGCAACCGCGACTTCGCTCGCGAGGAATTCAGTTATTTGCTTTTATTGAGCGGAACCCTAATTAATTTTCTATAATAAAAGTAGACCACGTTACATCAGTGGGTTCAGTTGTTCCGGAGATTAGCAAGAACAAACTGACAGACAGATATAAACCTTAAAAATTAATATTTCGTTATCCATTCCATCCATCCATCCATCCATCAGGCTTTTTAAGTCCACTGCTGGACATAGGCCTCCCCAAGAATGGGGGATAGTGCCCTAATCGCCACGCTTGGCAGGCGGGTTGGCGATCGCAGTGGATGTTGTTAATAATCGAAGGAGTGCTGCTGCCCACTCCCCCGGTATTCTTCAGTCGGCTCTTACGACTTCCATGGGTAGCGGGGGAATTTCAATATAGGTAACCTATAGGTATACTTTTTCCATATTGAAACTATCGTGATATACATATTTAGAAATATATATCAATCGATTTTGTCGACCCGGGTTTCGAGCATATTTGATGCTCATCATCAGGGCGAGTGCGCAGCGATGTTAACGAGTTCCTGTAAACACACCACTTCCCTCTATTTTCTAAAACTTATATTCTGTCATATGCATTTAGTAAAGATCTGTTATTTATATATTACAAACACTTCAATTTTATTTACTTGTAGAGATATCCTGAAGCTGGTATAGCAATATACTGAGATAGAATTGTAATTGCATTTTGTAGATACTTTCATTTCATATCTGTGAAATGGTGCGCAGCGGCTTGACAATAATCTCGGTATAGTTGAGTCCACGAACGGTATGGTAACCCATTTACTAACCATCAGATGAGCTACATAAAAACATAACAATACCTCACCATCATTGAGTCCCCCACCAGGCCGTCACCCATTGTATTCTGAACATCTTGAATACGTAGTTTTATCCAATATTACTTAATAACATTTCCAAGAAGCAAGCCGCGTTAAGCAACCTTACGTACAGGTTTTGTCACACTTTAGCGAGTTCCTACCGGGTCAAGGTTTGATTACATACTTGGCAATTTTACTCGTTACATACACAATACCAAACGTGTAAATACTTACTTATCATCACAACATCTCCCTTGCGGAGAAAACAGAGTGTCAAAAGGCTCTATTCTTGCATACATCTCTCGCTTCCTCAACATTCATAATTCTCTTCATACACGCTCGCCGATTTCGCAGACTCCTACTCCACTTTCTTCTCTCATAAAGAAAACTCGTGTCACAAACAGGGACTAGAATGGGTTATACAATGGCTAAAATTAATTAAAAAATAGACAGGTGGTCTGGGCCTCAGGCGCTCTCACTCAATATACGAAACACAACAGTAGGAGTAACTATCGTTGTTACACGCTGATCTTTTGTGAGAGGGTGGTACTTCCCCGATCGAGCCGGCCCATTCGTGCTTGGATAAGCAAGGTTCTACCATTATAAATTAAATACTTCTTAGCTGGTTACCGACTTATATCTCATTGTTCCCAATATAGTAGCTGGATAAAACGTACCTATATCAGTTTGTAAGTCTCCTCACACAATAAGCAATATAAGTTTTTTCAAAACCCTTTTAGTAGTTAACTAGCCTATGCCCGCGGCTCCGCCGCAGCCAAAATCTGGTTTTTAGGTTATATCTCAGGTTCCCGATATAATAGCGGGATAAAATGTTATGTTAGTTAAGTCTAGTCAAGAACTATCAAACAAAAAAGTTGCATCAAAATCCGTTCAGTAGTTTTTGCGTTATGCGCGAACAAACAAACAGACAAAAATTTTAAAAAAATCGTTTTGTGTTTATACACGCCTATATAGTCTATTACAGTCATTTTTTCTCAAATATCTTAAATGTAGAGACACAGCTCTATTACAGCTTTATATATATTATATTATTAGTATAGACAAACAAACAGACAAATGAACAGAAATTCTAAAAAAAATAGGTATTTTTCGCTCATACCTTATGAGGTATTATATATATATATATTTATTATAATAAATAAATAAAGCTTGAGACTTGTACTATGGGTACCAGATTACGGATATAATACATATATCACTTTTTTTTTGTAAATACATACATATAATAGATAGAAAACACCCAGACGCAGTGCAAATATATTATGTGTTCATCACACAAATAATTGTCCTGAGTGGAATCGAACCCATGACCTCGTGCACGGAAGTTGGTTACACTACCGACTACGCGCCGAGGCGATGTATGACAGAGCTCTGTTACAGCTACTAATAGATAGATAACATATCTATATAGTATACCAACTTTACCCATAAACTTAGAATAGTATATTCTAAGAATACATAGCCTAATAATAGTATATTCTAAGTTTATGAGTTCTATTACTAACCCAATACTATAAGCATAAGCAACAATATTTCAGCCTGTTTATTTCCTAGATGTCGGGAAGACCATTGCAGCACCATCAGGTCAGTCGCCTCTAGATATTGACGTCAACAAGCTTCGATACCCAACGTACCCATCGAAGAAAAACATTGGTAAATTTTGGGGCATGATATTTGGCGCTTAAGGAGCTGGCAGAGAAGGTCATTTGTATCGCTTGTAGCTTGCTTTTTATGTAGAACACTTATTGAAGTTGCAAATTTGGGTATATTAGCTATATATATATTATTATAGTCAGTAGTTGCTACTGCAGCACTAGCACCTTTTGATCTAAAAGAAATCTGATTGTGATTATTGATAAAGTTGCGGTATTCTTTTTTAGAAAAACGCCATCTATATTCTACATATCGCACTCCAGTTTTGATTTGATGACGCCAGATGGCGCTTTTTTATTTTGAATATTTTTTTACTTTTGCTTGCTTCATCTCATTCTTTTTTTTGTCAAAGGCGTGTGCCGTCTCTCCACCTACACTGGCGGACCACTGGAACTGTATATTACTTCAGTGGTCACTTTTTCTCACTCCAAAGTCTTAGCGTTATGTTAAAATAGCATGTTACCTTTTTTTTTTTTTTTTTTTTTTTTTATTTTAGGTGGGCAAAAATGTCCTACCGCACACCCCGCTGCCCGGGGAGACAACGGGGTGAATGGGGCTCTCACCCACTAAAAACCCACCGTGCGCCTACACCCGCCCTTGCTACGGCGGATCACGGGTACCGCGTCGTTACGACCGCGATCCGCAGGCGGCAGCCCCTACGGGCACCCTCTCTTGAGCGACGCCTCGCGCACTTGGGCGTCGCACCTTCGCGGTAGGCTTCCGCGGACGGCAGGGTACTCCCCGACCCCACCGTCCGCAGCCTCGGCTAGGGCGGCATAAGGCGCAAGTAAGCGCGCGCACGCCGCCCCTCGCGCCGGCGGCGAATCGGGTCCGCGAAGGAGGATTCCTCACGGGCCCTCTCCGCCACCTCCTTCCGCGAGATGACAGCCTCGCAGAAGGCGGCGACCGCGGTCCAGGCCCTGTCACTGCCAACCATCGCTCGCGCAACGGCCGGCAGCGACAGGTCCACGCCTATGACTGCAACGAGTTCCCGGCGCTGCACATCCCATGCCGGGCACGACTCGAGCGTGTGCTGCGCCGAGTCCTCGTCGCAGTCGCAGTGGTGACAGCCTGGGGTCGTCTCCCTCCTTGCGATCGTGTGCAGGTATTTGCCGAAGCAACCATGCCCCGACAAAACCTGCACCAACCGGAAGGTGAGGATCCCGTGCTGCCGCCCTGCCCATTCTTCCAAGATCGGCCGGAGCGCCCCCACGGTCCAGAGACCGGCTCGGGGCGTCTCCAGCCGAGACTTCCACTTTAGGACGGTGGCGCGGCGGGCATCTTCCCGCCACGATGACATTACGCTCGGCGAGGGGCGGCTGCCCCCCGCCCGCGCCGTCGACGCCCGCCGATAGACGTCGGCGAGCACCTCCGCCTCCAGATCCCACGGGGGGGTTCCGGCCAACGCGCAGGCTGCATCGGTCGAGACCGTGCGGTACCCGCGTATTGCCCTGACCGCTACGACCCTCTGTGGACGCCACAGAAGGGCCCTATTACGAGCGGCCAGGGACTCCGCCCACACGGGCGCGCCGTACAGCGCCATCGACCGTACTACCCCCGCGTAGAGTCGTCGACACGCAAGACTCGGTCCGCCCAAATTCGGCATAAGTCGCCCGAGGGCGGACGCCGTGTTGACGAGCCTTGGCGCAAGACGGCGGAAGTGCTCGTCAAAGTGCCACCGTCCATCCAATACCAGGCCCAGATATTTGATGTGGGCCTGGATTGGCAAGCCCACCCCATTGACCGTTATCGAGGCGCTGGAGGGCGGGCCCCGTCGGCGCCCATGGAACAGTAGGGCCTCCGACTTTTCAAGGGCCACCCTAAGCCCCAGCGCCTCAATCCGCCTGACCACCTCCGCGGTACCTGAGGTGGCCAGCGTTGCCGCCTCCTCGAGGGTCCAGCCCCGGGCTGTGACGAGCGTGTCGTCTGCGTAGCAAATTACGCCCAGCCCGGGGGGGAGCCGGCCACGGAGGACCCAGTCGTAGCCGATGTCCCACAGGAGCGGCCCAAGAACCGAACCCTGCGGGACGCCGCACGACATAGCCCTCCTTACAACGTCCCCTTCCCGGTCCACGAAGAGGACGCTGCGGCCGTCGAGGTAGTCTGCCACCAGCCGCCTTAGGTAGAGGGGCACTCCATGGTACCGGAGTGCCTCCTTGATGCAGCCGAATGGCAGACTATTGAAGGCGTTGGCGATGTCAAGCGACACCGCCAACAGCACATCCCTCGAGGTGACGGCCTCCGCAGCCGCGGCCTTCAGGCGCAGAATGGCGTCGACCGTAGACCGACCCGCCCGAAATCCAAACTGGGCGTCGGACAGGTCGGGGCCGACCGCTTCTAGGTGCCGGACGATGCGGGCAGCGACTACCCGCTCGAGGAGTTTGCCCACCTCGTCCAGCAACACGATGGGCCTGAAGGCCGAGACTGTGTTCGGAGGCCGTCCCGGCTTCGGCAGGAGCACGAGCTTCCCCTCCTTCCAGCAGTCAGGGAACCGTCCGGACACCAGGCAAGCGCCGAACAGTCCCCCGAGGCGGGGCTCGAGATGGTCGAGGACCAGGGCCAGCACTCGGGCGGGAACCCCGTCCGGCCCGGGGGCGGCGCCTCTCCGCATACGCGCTACCGCCGCCCCCATTTCCGTCGTCGTCACGGGCGGTACCTCCACGTCGTCGGCCTCCCGGTCATCATCTGGCGGAGCCATGACCGGGGGCGTGTGCACCGCCCGTGAAGGAAAAAGTCCCTCGACCACCTCAGAGAGGAAGCCCGGCTGGAGGGTCTCCGTAAGGGGGGGGCCCTGGGCGCGGAGCTTGTTAAGCGCCGCGCGGTACGGGCGTCCCCAGGGGTCACGCTCGAGACCCTCCAGCATCTCCTGCCTTTTCGCATCTTTGGCGCGACAGATGGCCAGCTTTAACGCGGCGCGCGCACTGCTGTACGCCGCATACAGCCGGCCCTCCCGCTCTTCGTCGCGGATTCGGCGACGGCGGCTGCGGGTGTAGGACCTCCGGGCACGAATACAGGCCGCACGGAGGTCCGCCAGCTCCGGGGACCACCAGTAGACCCCCTTCCGTCGAGGCGGGCGCCGCACACGGGGCATGGCCGCATCGCATATCTGCGTAAGCATGCCGCGAATGCGGCCAGCCTCGGCGTCCACGTCTTCCGTCAGGGGGGGAGGCAGCCAGGATTGAAAAATGGCCGCCTCCACTAGCAGGTCCCGGTCGAGCCTACCCACAGCCCATCGCGGAAAAGCGGGAGTTCTGTCCGCCACGTGACCCCTGCTGGCGCCCGGAAGATTCCGGGAGACCTCTATCTGAATATATCTGTGGTCAGATAGGGTCTCGACCTCCTCCAGGACTCGCCAGCTCCTTACGCGTGCGGCGACACCAGGGCTAGCGAACGAAAGGTCCACTATCGACCCGCCCCAGGGCCGCACGCACGTTTGGGCGGACCCTCGGTTGAGTAACACGAGGTCCGCCGCTGCCGCCCACTCTTGGACCGCCGCACCTCGGGGGTCCGTCCTGGGGGACCCCCACGCCGTTGATTTGGCGTTGAAGTCCCCCAGCACGAGCACAGGGCTCGGTGCTATACGCCGTATCGAGGTCTCCAGGTTGTGCAGGAAGACCTCGAAAGCCGCCAGACTACGACTAGGGGAGAAGTACACGCCATACAGCGTGACCCCTCCCCATTCGGCCGCCACATATCCCGTGCCCTGGTCTTTGAGTGACAAGGGCGGGGAATGCGGCGCCGCCGAGCCGACGACCGCCACGGAGCCATCCCCGCTACCCGCCCAATTGGGGCGATCCGGGACTATGTAGGGCTCCGCGGCTACGGCAACACCGATCGACCGCTCCGCCATGGATTGCAGGAAGAGGTCCTGCGCCCTGGCGGAATGGCCGAGATTCCCCTGGAGGACGATAGCGTCGTGATCCGTTATTGGACCACGATATCCTCCTCCATGCGCTGCGGCGGTCCAGCCGCGCCGGGTTGGGCAGCCGGGGCCGATTGGCTGCCCACCCCCCTCTTAGGGCCTGACTTGGCCGGAGGCCTGCACCCCACCCGCCCCATACAGTGGTTGGCGGGGCGATTGCCCGCCGCGCACGCGGGGCAGTGTGGGGTGGCAGAACAGGCAGCCGCCTGGTGCCCTGCCTGACCGCAGCGGAAACAAAGCCCGCTGCAGTCAAAGCAGTTTGTGCACAGCGGCCGGGTGTGACCGACCGCCATGCACTTGTAACACCTGGCAGGCCGGGGCTCCAGCGCGATTACCCGCGCGGCGCTCCAGCCCACCAGAAGTCTACCGGCAGCGACCAAATCCTTGGCCGCCGCGACAGGGCACGAGACCCAGACGGCACCCACACCACCTGGACCTGGGCGAATGGTGCCCACCCGGACGGCGCTGCTGGGAGACCCGGTTTTCGAGACGATTGCCTCCCGGATCTCTTCCGCCGTCACGGAATCGTCCAGCCCGGAAATGCGCAGTTCGGCGCACTTCACGGGTCTGGCGACCCGGACACCACTCTCCTCTGGGAACAGGCCCAGCAGCCTCGCGGCCATTGCGTCGGCCGTCTTGGCGCCCTCTGGCCCCAGGTACTCGAAAATCCGAGCACCTGTCCGGGCTTGGCGGGAGCGAGCGGAAACGTCCCCGAGATCGGAGACGTTTATCTCCCGCCGGGCACGCTTCAAGACGGCCTCGTAGGTCAGGCCCTTTTCTTTTCCCTCAGGCAGCACGGTGATCACCACCGCAGCTGCCTTCGGGACCTTCAGTTTCCGCGGCTTCCTCTTCCGCGGCTTCGGGGCTTCTCCTCTCGGATTAGTTGGCGCCGCTTCGCGCCCCGAGGCAGCGCCGCGATCCCTGGCCCGGGATCGCCGGGGCCCAACCACCTGCCAGTCCCCATCTGAGGACGTAGCAGTGGTGGGGGTGGGGGCAGGAGCCCGGAGCGCGACAGCCGTATCCCGCGAGGGTGCGACCGTTCGTCGCGGCGCAGCAGAACGCGTGGGCATAGCGGCGCTTGGCAGAGGCGGGAACTCCTCTCGGGGCTGACCCCTCGGGGCTTGTCCCGCCTTTTCCTTTTTTTTGGGCTTTTTTTGGCCCTTTCCCTGCACAGGGGCCGGCGAAGGTTTTGCCGCTGGCGGTTTGGCCGCCGGTGGTTTAGCCGCCGTCGCGGCAAAAGACACATGTCCTCCCTGGCACGGCAGAGGTGTCGATGCCGAGGACGCTGCAGCCCTTCTTTTATCAGCCGCAAGCGGCGGCCGAAGTCGTGGCTCCGGCGGCAATCTTGCGGCTAGGGCCTCGAATCTCGGGCCAAAGACCGACTCCATGCGGTCGATAACCGCGCGGAGCATTTCGTCCTCCAGCGCAGTTACAGGGTCCGACTGAGCAGCCGACGGAGCCGAGGCGGTCGCCGAGGCAGGGCGGGGTCGCGGCGGCGGCGGCGAGGCGGTCGCGGGGAGACCAGGCTCGACCCGCATTACAGAGTCCGAGGCACTCGGGATGGCCTCAGGGAGCCCAAGTTCGGCTCTCATATTGGCCATCCCTCGGTGCAGCTCCTCGACCGTTACCTCCAGGCGCTCGTTACGCGCCCCAAGGTCGGCTACCTCCGCCACAAGCCGCTCCACCACGTTAGACAGTTCCGTGGCGGCGATTTTAAGACCTCGGACGAAACTGCTTTTGAGGTTTCTCGAGCCCATGGCCACCGTCGAAATTATGGCCACGCTGTCCGCGGCTCTTTCAGCGAATTTGGCCGCAGTAGGCGGCCCATTCTCGTCTATGGGAAGACGGAGCTTCTCAGAGAGGAGCGCCAAGCGCTCCTCTGCGTGCTGCACCGTCTCCGCTTTTCGTAGGCTTCGCGCCTCGGCCTCTTTTGCTGAGGCGGTACGCGGTATCGGCGTCCCTGGTCGGCTGATGCCTCGACCCCTAGCCGCTGCGGGTATTTTTGGGGGAGGCATCTCTGCCGAGCTCAAATCAGATTCTGAGGCAGCGCCCCCCTGAGACAGGGTGCGCTTGCGCCAGAAACGCGACTCCGACACCACCTCTGCCGGCCGCGCTTGCTGACTCTCGGCAGCCTCAGTCAGGCCACCCTCCTCAGCAGACATCTCAGCAGCTGATGTGCAGGCCGAGCTGCCCGTCATCGAGCCGTCCCTTGAAGACTGGGGGGACGCTCCCTTGGACGTCTTTTTGCCCTTGCGGGACTTTCTGCCGCCGCGCGTTTTACGCGCAGCTGCACTAGTAGGGGCCGCATTTACAGCCGGACCCCTTACGGCTGAGGCGTCAGGTGCATTACCCGACTCCGTCGAACTTGTTTTTAAATTTTTCGAATAATCCATATGATTCCCACGAGTATGGGAGAAAGGAGGTCCACCCGGGCAGAGCTCCCTGTACCCGGGTAAGCGTACATTTGTAACCCAACACAGGGGGTCCGCAGGTACCCTGGCTGGGGCCGCGCTCGAGACTGAACTACCCATCAGCCATGCATCTCCTCGCCGCGCGCCAGAACTTGAGATTCGGGGTAATTTTTTATAGAGGTTGTCTTCCTCGCGGTCCGGGCGATTAAGCCAAGACCCTCGTTCCTGTATGCCCGCGAGACGTAACCACAGGCACGCGCTCAGGTTTACGATTTGGGACGGGGGAGGCCGCTGTGGCCCCACTGTCCCCCCTCTCCAGAGCCCGGTGAGCCAGTCTGGCCCCACCGACTCCGACGCCTGGTCTATCCGCTGTGCCCTCTGCTGAGTCAGAGGGACACGCGGAGACCCGTCCTGTCCGGAATTTTAGCCGCCGGCGACTGCCGACGTTGCCCGGGGTGCACCACTAGGAGGTAAACCGGACAAATTAGCACCCCAATAGCATGCATGTTACCTTCCTCAATAATTACTTACTTGCTTATCGACACGCCATTTCCCTTGCGGGGTAGGAAGAGAGAACAAAGTGCCAAAAGCCTCTATTTTTGCATACATCTCTCGCTTCCTCAACATTCATAATTCCCTTCACACACGCTCGCCGATTTTGGAGACTCCTGACTCCACCTTGTTTCAATACATGACCGATTTGGTCTAGGTAGGTCTGTCTGCTCCTGTACCTACATCCTTTCATTTTCGCATTGTATATCCTCAAAAATTGTTCATCAAAGATATACATAAAGAATGTGCCCGGTAGACGTCACTATTGCTCGCCCCCTATTACGTGGAACTTAAACATAGCTGGCGAGTCGTGGTTGTGTAATACACCTCTGCCTACCCCTTCGGGGAATACAGGCGTGATGCTATATGTTTAAAGAACTTTTCAAATCCTGGCTGGTAGTTTCAGAGATTCCGTCCATCCATCCATCCATCCATCAACCTTTTAAAGTCCACTGCTGGACATAGGCTTCCCCAAAAATGGGGGATAGTGCCGTAATCACCACGCTTGGTAGGCGGGTTGGCGATCGCAATGGATGTTGTTAATACTCGAAGGAGTGCTGCTGCCCACTCCACCGGATTCCCTCAGTCGGCTCTTACGACTCCCATGGGTGGAGGGGGGGTGGAACAATTCTAAAGCCGGCCCCACACGGCTGCTGTTTCAGAGATTACCGCGTTTAAATAACCAAACTATACAGCTTTATTAATAAAGTATAGATTCAGATGACCACGAGAAACGGCACACGGCGGGTTTATTTAGTGGGTGAGGGCCCCACACTACCCTGTTCATTGCCCCGAACAACGGGGTGTGTGGTTAGGAACATATATTCCCGCAAAAAAAAAAAAAAAAAAAAAATATGTGCTACATTGTAAAAAGTATAGTTTTAACATAAATAGTATATGGAAGAGTTATCTACTGATAGGTCAAATTAAATGTGTTATAGTATAAATTATAATTTGTGAATAAGGAAAATGAGTATTTTAGTACGAGCGGAAATCTAACCTGCTATCCGGGGAAGTGCTCTAATCCACTGAGCTACCTTACTATTTATTAATAAATACCCAATCTCCTTACCACATTTGTCTTAACGACCAACGCTACCTATCGGAAGCATTTACATGCATTATCCAATATAGTAAGTTTAATTTTGCAATTAAGATTCATACTATTTGATGGCGTGATTTTTAAAACATTTTGATCTATGCACTTGACACATTGAAAAAAAAATGTTTTTATGCTGATGCCTCTCAACTGAAACATCGAAGTTAGTCAAAATGATTTTGATGAATACGGCTGTGACATCACCAAACATAGCACGTCATCCAGGTAGACGTACCGTAAACATTACATGGATGTATACTTTGGACTTGTGAGCATAGATGAAGTAGGTCTTTTGAGTCAAGGTTACTTGCATTTCACGCTACGTGCATAAAATAATTTGGCGATTAATGTTTTTATTCTTGGTTTGTTGTTCAGTCATTGAATATTTACTTACTGTGGATTTTTTGGCCGTGTGGAGCCGGCTTTAGAATTGTCCCACCCCTCTCTACACACGGGAGTCGTAAGAGTCGATTGAGGGAATACCTACCTTATATACATTTTTAAATAAGGCAACATCTAGAAATTAATGGTGTAAATTGGGATATTTGCGATGCCTTAGCGCTCCACGCTCTTGACCATCGGGGAGAGAGGCGTGGGTTCGAATCCTGCAAGTACTCTATACTACATTTTGATCTGTATTTTTGCATTTGACATGCTCAGATACTTTAAGAAAGAAAGAAAGAAAACATGTTTTATTTGACACACGTACACACATACATGGTGATGAGTTAAATGTAAAAATATTATCATTATATCGGTACTAATATACAAATAAAGTTCGTTCAATCTTAGGTACCTATATGTAATTATAAATGTACACAAGCAATATAAAAAGCGACAAGGGTACTCATCACAGGGAAAAAGAGAACTATTGCGAATATGCGTCCCTTCCGATCAAGCCGCTGAGCTATCGCACTGACCTTCGGCCATACCCAATTGAAGTGCAAAGGTTCCAGGTTCGGCCACCGAATAGGGCAATGTTATTGAGCTTTTTCGTAAAAAGAAAAATTATCAGTAGCAGCCCGGAGTTTGGAAATGTGCCCGGTAGACAGCAAAATAGCAAATAAACAAACAAATTCACTTTCGAATTGATAATATTAGTAGGTAAGGAAATATATATTATATGAATCCAGTGTCTCAAGTATTTTAGCACTAAAAATCCATTAAAATTCATTTAGTCGTTTAGGACCGGCCATAACCGGTTGTAGCAGGAGATAGCCGAATATTATTCTTTCATTCCATATCTGTGGAATGAAATAGTGAGCAGCGGCTTGAGAATACTCCCGGTATAGGAGTCCATGAGCGACGATTCCCATTTACCGAACCTATTGCCATCTACCGGACACATTTCCAAACTCCGAGCTGCTACTGAGAATTTTTATTATTACGAAAAATCTCAATAACACTTCCCGACCCGGAGATCGAACCCGAGCTGAGTGTCGTGGGTTCGATTCCCACACAGGATTAATAACCAACTGTTCGTAGTTAATAAACATGAGATGTGTGCTATTGTTTGCAGCGCAAGATACTTATTATCGTAAAGACAAATGCGATGTGGAGATTGGGAATGGCCGTCGGTCACTGCGATGGCTTCGCGGTCTAAATCACTTCCCCGTATCGGAAGGGACGTAGTTTTGAATCCCGCTCGCAGTAAAATTATCTTTTTCCACGTTCACGAATAATTTGTTCTTTAATAAAGAACTGTTCGTAGTTAGTAAATTTATTTGCGATGTAGGTATACTGTTGTTTGAATATATTATATTTATTATTAAATACATTTGTTTTGAATGCTATCTTAGGTAATAGCTATTATTCGTCATTATAACTACTAAACGCTTATGTAAAGTCCGGCCAGCCGGACTAAAGTAGGTCATTGATTAATTATTCATTTATAACTTATGGCGCTCGTAATCTCGGCTTACGGTACACAGCTATTTGACGGACATTTTATTAGTGTAATTTGAAACAGGTATATTGTTTAATTATTTTTAAACTTGACTTCAAGGCCATGCATATTTATTTATATTATTTTATGAACGGACAAGAGTATCGCCAGCAGATGGGGGCTTTCATCATCCACTGCTAGACGGGCCTCGTGGCGTAGTCGGTAGTGCAACCGACTTCCGTGCACGAGGTCGTGGGTTCGATTCCCACTCCGGACAATTATTTGTGTGATGAACACAGTATTTGTAATTTTGTACTGCGTCTGGGTGTTTTCTATCTATTATATGTATGTATTTACAAAAAAAAAGTCATGTATGTATTATATCTGTAATCTGGTACCCATAGCACAAGCTTAGTTTGGGACCAGAGGACGTTGTGTGAAAATATCCGTGAATATTTATTTATTTACATTATGAATATAATACTGATTTATTTTCGTTTCAGGATACTAATGTATGTAAAAGTAATTCTGTCTGCTTGTTATAAACCTGAAACTGAATATTTTATTGTAGTTAGTGCTTTTTTAGGTGAAGCTAATAGTAGTCAGTGCTTTTTTGGGTGAAGCTAATAGTAATCAGTGCTTATTTTGAAAATGAATTTATGTGTTGTGTCTGCAAGATAGGTTTTTAAGTATATTTGAAATAACACTTTAAAAATCTTTAGGTATTTGGGTGACTGAGTGAAACGACCTCGGATAAGTGACGGATTTTATTAGTACTCGAGACTACATTAATTTGAAAGCGCACAAACGTCAAGACAATGTGCGGTGCGTTCTAGTAGCAGACTGCCGCTACATTACAATACAATTATTATTTATGCAGTCGCGATCGTTACTAAACCCCTACAAATCCATTCCAATAGCTTCTAATGTGGTCTAGCATTTGGGGTAAAATAGTTCTGATACACTTCTGCCTAAAACCCCACACACGAATTTTAAAAAGTAGATAGTAATGGTTCTAAATCCTAGCTGTAGAAACCTTAATTAAAAAAAAATTCAAAGCAGTCATGAGCACTGCCTACAGAAGTGAAAACTTAAAACTATAAACAAACAGTTGTTATTTTTGGATATCCAAACTAATTATTTAATCTTAAATTAAAACTTGTAAATTAAAATTATTCATTCATTCGTTAAAAAATATGTATATTATTTAAAATTATTCACTTCTTCACTCACAGCTGGCCCAGCGCACTAAGTTATACTAACAGTAACAGATATAGTGTTATCGTTAACACGTCACGTGACCATGTCGATGATGACTTACATGAATTTACTCCCTATCCAAACCTTCCTACAGAAGTTTTCACTTCAAAAAATGCATGTCATATTAAAAATAAGCACTTTTTGGCTGATTTTAATTATCTCTAAGGAAAATTTAAAAAACTAATTATATTTCTTTTTAATTCCAGTCTCTGGGGCGCTAATTATTCCTGAGGAGCTGCCTTCTCTTCTCTCCGTGGCATACTCCAACATACCACCAATAAAGAAAGGTAAAGTCTTGTCCGTGTGGTGACGGACTAAGAATACAAGTATCACCACCCCATTCTTTCCCACGGGTGTCGTGTGAGGCGACTAAGGGAAGTAAACAATTATCATCCATTGCATGACTGGTGGTAGGGCTGGGTACCATACACATCGTTTCGTTTTGGCTATAGCAGGAGATAGCCGTTTATTCTTTCATTTCATATCTGTGAAATGAAATGGTGAGCAGCGGCTTGACAATACTCTCGGTATAACCACACTTTAAGATTAATAACCCGTTATTTAAAGTTAATTATATATAACCTAGCCTTTGCTTGCGGCTCTGCCGCAACCAAAAGCTAGTTTTTGGGTTTTATCTCAGATTCCCGATATAGTAGCGGGATAAAATGTATACCAGCTGTTAAGTCTAATCGAGATCTGTCAAATAGAAAAAGTTGCATCAAAATCCGTTCAGTAGTTTTTGCGTGATGCACGAACAAACAAACAGACAAAAAATCTAAAAATAATTGTTTTGTGCGTGACGAAAATGTGCTAACACCCGAACAAGCGCCATCACAATATTCGGATACGAAAATTCTTTTACTCATATTTATATAAATTAACACAAAGTGTGAAAATGTGAAATTGAAAATAACAGTCACGAGCAGGATTTCAATCTGCATCTCCTGGAATACCATCCCAGATGCTTTGCCAATTCAGCTATTGTGACAATTGCTCAGGACTGCTAATTTCGATAACACTTCATACTTAATGTCTTGGATGACGCCTGCGCCATCTGTCGGCGGTATTTGCATACATTATACCGACCAAGTAAACTTAATTTTACAATTAAGTTTTTTACCAAATAATGACACAGCCCTATAAATATATATATATATATATATTTTATTTTTTTTGGCGCAGGCGCAGTTGTACCCCAAGACGTTAAAGTATGAATGTGTTGTCGAAATTCACAGTCCCGAGCAATTGTCACGATGGCTGAATTGGCAAAGCATCTGGGACGGTATTCCAGGAGATGCAGTGTCAAATTCTGCTCGTGACTATTATTTTCGACTTAACATTTTCACACTGTGTTAATTTATATGGCTAAGCATGCAAATGCTAAAAAATATATATAAATATCATCATATTTGTATGTTAATATTTTCAGGAACTGACTCCCGAGTTGGCTTCGGGTTCGCTCTAGGCAACCATGCCGATTTCCAAGTGATGTTTGAGCTTGGCCCTCAGACTAACACAAAACCTCTAGGTAAGTACATTTCGTTGTTTAAAGTAATAATGGCGTAATATAATATACTTCAATGTAATTCTGTCCATATTAAGGCAGGTCCGCAGCGAAATGAAACGAACAAAACATTGTTTTGCTATCATGTTAGTAAAACATGTACTTATAGCAAATAGGCCGTTCACCGTGATTTTTGAGTATGGAATATTTTTGTTAGCTACCTACAGCAACGTTCTTTCTGTTGAAAGAACGACCTACGAACCTATCAAAACTTGATAACAGAAGGCAGATTTGGTTTAAAAAAATATATTTTTTATCAAGGTGTTTTCTTTATTCCACTCCATTATCGCTGAAGTACAACACAAACATACACACACTATTTAAAAAGATTTCACGTGACGGGTCTATGGCGAGCGCTAAACATGAAATTAATAATATTACAAAAAAAATATCCATGACATGACCTTGGTTATATTATCGTGTTATTATGTTTGCAAACACGATAATATGGCGCTACGGAACCGGATTAATAAAATTAAAAAAAAATATTTATGACTTTATTTTCAGCCAAAAGATTTAATTTATTTTATAGTTTCGCTTTCGGCCAAAAAACCAGTTGAAACTTCTGCCACTCTGAAACGTATTTGTGAAATCTTTACCAAAGACTCGGTTGTATCCAAAATTTGTGATTAAAATGTTTTAGGTTTTGGCTAAAATTGAGGCCGAGATCGAAATTATGATTTCGGCTACAATTGTTGTTTCAATCGGATTATTAAAAAATCAAGTTTAAAGACTTTTATTCATTATTTTTTTGCTCATCAATACAATTAAAACATTTTTTTTTATAAGACCCGTTGCAATAAGGAGTAATCCTTGTATCGGGGGGGACTTACAACTATAGAATTTCGTGGACACAAAGTACACCCAGACTTAGAACAACCATTTGTGGATCATACAAAGAGTTGTACTATGCGGGAATCGAACGACATTCATTCGATCCGGAGCATTTGTCTGTTATTTATATAAAAATAGCTGTATCCCGCGGATCACATTTCTCAAAATAATGCATTGTTTGTCCCTGGTATCTCTGACAGTTGCTTGATATTGCTGACTCCATGATTGGTGGTATCCCATTTCCATCAGGAGACCCGTGGCTCGTCTACCACTATAACGACTGCGCAGATGGCGGAGGGGTTTAGATACCGACTTCCAGTGCCGAGTGTCTTGGTCTTGATTCCAACACCGGACAACCTTTTGTGTGAACGCAAATAATTGTTCTAAGTCTGGGAATACTTTGTGTCCGTTGAACTATGTGTTTGTAAACTGCCTCGGTGCTGCAGCGGTAGTTTGGCGACTGCTAATCATGAGGTTCGATCCCCGGGTCGACCAGTGTTATTGAACTTTTTCGTAAAAAGAAAAATTCTCAATAGCAGCCCCGAGTTTGGAAATGTGCCCGGTAGACGGCAATAGACTCGCCCCCTATTACGTGGGACTTAAACATAGCTGGCGAACCGTGGGTGTGTAATACACCTCTGCGTACCCCTTCGAGGATACAGGTGTGATGCTATGTTAAAGTACCCCGGGATACAGGGTGTGGTTTAAAAAAATATAAATACAAGTAATAGTGCACCAGGCCTTATGAAATAATAGATTTTTGATTACGAACTATTTTTTAACAGATGGACAAGGCTTCCAGGCGACTTCCACAAATACTAAGCGGCAGGCTCCTTCACCACCGAAGGTCACCAAAACTAGAGAGAAGGTATTTTTTTTGTTATTCATGAGTGGCAAACAAGCATATTGCCAACGTATGCTTTTCCTTGGTGAAGGCGACGCACGTGTGATGCCTCTGGTGATGCTAGCGTCTACTTACTTACAATCACGCCATCTCCCTTGCGGGGTAGGCAGAGAGGACAGAAAGAATGCCGGACGAGCGACTGTTTAAGAAGATATACAATGCGAAAGTGGAAGGATGTAGGTACAGGGGGAGATCGAGACTCACCTACCTAGACCAAATCGGTTATATATTGAAGAAAGGTGGAGTCAGGAGTCTCCGAAACCGGCGAGCGTGTATGAATAGAATTATGAGTGTTGGAGGAAGCGAGATATGTATGCAAGAATAGAGCCTCTTGGCACTCTGTTCTCTCTGCTCCCCTAATACCCCGCAAGTTGTGAGTGTCTATAGGCTACGGTAACTGCTTACCATCAGGTGGGTCGTATGTTTGTTTGCCGCGTTCGTAGTATAAGGAATATGGTCTTCCTGATTGTAAGTGGCAACGCATAAATGCTAATAATACTAGGTAGAACGATAGAAGATTGGATAAAGAATGATAAAGAGGAGATGAGAAGCATTTTGAGCCTCCTACACTCGCACTTACCGAAGAAAACAATAGGAATACGTTGATTTAAGTCTATTATCTATTCTTAACTGCCTCTGTGGTGCAGCGGTAGTGTAAGCGACTGCTGATCATGAGGTCTCGGGTTCGATCCCCGGGTCGGGCAATGTTATTGAGATTTTTCGTAAAAAAAAAGTTCTCAGTAGCAGCCCGGAGTTTGGAAATGTGCCCGGTAGACGTCAATTTACGTGGGACTTAAACATAGCTGGTGAATCGTGGGTGTGATACACCTCTGCCTACCCCTTCGGGGAATACAGGCGTGATGCTGTTTTTTTTTATCTATTCTTTGAAAGGATGGAATAACAAATTATTAGTGAAAGTGGAAAAAGGGAACTTTCTACTGCAAGCAGGATTCGAACCTGCGTTCCATCCAATCCGGGGTGTGCTCTAGACCGCTAGCTATTGCAGTCGCCCAGCGACGATTCTATGCATCCGATAGGTGGTGTGGGTCATAAAGACAAATGTGAAGTGGAGATTTGGAATCGTCTTTGGGCGACTGCATTAGCTTAGCCGATGGATGGGACGCAGATTCGACTTCCTGCTTGCAGTAAGGTTCCCTTTTTCCACTTTCACAAATAATTTGTTACTTTAAGATGGTATTACCCTGAAAGTGAACCCATCTACGTTGGAGCTAGTAAGGCTACCACCAAAAATCCCCACCCTTTTTAAAACAACTTATTATTTATGAAAATGCTTTACTGCGGGATTCGAAACTGCGTTTCTTTCAAAATTAAACTAAAGCTGTTTTTTCAAGCTTCTACAAACTGAAGGGAGCCAGTACCTCCAAAATTGGGCACAGAAGATGAAACACCCTCAAAGTACTGGCTCTGATACTCCAGAACCGGGTGATGTGCCGAATCTAGAAGATTCAGTGGTAGATCTGGTAAAGAACGATAACGGACATTACGAGATACACCAGCCAACACCTGGGAACCTGCCTCCAGATATCCTGGACGATCTGATCAAGCTGTACAACCTTGAGAATAAGAAAGACACTACAGAGAAGACACAACAGACACGCACTGATGAAGAAATCAAGAAGATAACAGAAGATTTATCTAACGTCGATCTAGATTAGAACTTATATCCTACTCTGTAATAAATTGGTGTTATAGAATTTGTTTTAATTCTTTTTTATGGAATTCCTTACACAGTTTCATTTAAATTATTCTTAGCAGTCTTTAGCCAAGCATGAATAGGTCGGCTCGATTTGGGAAGTACCACCATCTTTTTTTTTATTATTGCTAATGTTGGCACTCGAGCTACGGACCACCTCATGGTAAGTGGTAATTGTCGCTCATGAAGTCAACTATACCGAGAGTATTGCCAAGCTGCGCACCATTTCATTTCTCAGATATGAAATGAAAAAATAAACGGCTATCTTCTGCTACAGCCAAAAGACACTGACGTGCTTCATGACCGGTCACACAGGAGACGGTGGTACCGATAGCAAGTGAGTAATGTCACTTGGTACCCAGCCCTACCACCAGTAATACAATAGGTGATAATTGCTTACATCCCTTAGTCACCTAGTACGACACCCGAGGGAAAGGAAGGGTGGTGACACTTGTACTCTTAGTCTGTCACCACACTGGCCTCTCACACAAGATCAGCGTGAAACAATGGTAGGTACTGGTACCGTTGTGTTTCGTATGGTGAGTGTGACTACCAGAGGCCCAAGCCTTAACCTCTCCTCATTATCTCCTTATCCCTTTTCCTGGAGTAGGCTACAGTAACTGCTTACCATTAGTTAGGCCGTATGATTGTTCCATAGCCCTTTAACGTCCACTGCTGGACACAGGCCTCCCCAAGAATGCCAATAATGGGGGATAGTGCCGTAATTTCCACGCTTGGCAGGCGGGTTGGCGATCGCAGTGGATGTTGTTAATACTCGAGGGAGTGCTGCTGCCCACTCCTCTGGTATTGCATCAATCGGCTCTTACGACTCCCATGGATGGAGAGGGGTGGGACAATTTTAAAGCCGGCCCCACACGGCAACACTCTAATACAGGGGTGGTTGAAAGAAAGAATAAATGGGAAAACCCATAAAAAAAGTTGAAAAATTAGAAATATATTACCGAAAATAACTCACGTTGTGGATCGATTTTGTCGACCCGGGTTTCGAGCATATTCGATGCTCATCGTCAGGCCCAGCGCGCAGCGGCGTCAGAGACTCGTGAGATTGATCACGATAGTTTTAATACGAAAGTTGAAAACTTGCAAAAATAAACTTATATTATGGAATTTTTAATATTCTAAATTATATGTATGATATTTGATTTTTAATATTATAAGATAAGATAATTTTTATTTGCATAAACATGTGTGTACATACAATAATGATGCATGCAAGATATTAAAATAGTCTTAAAAGTAATTGTTCAGACATGTTTGCCACTTTCTATTGGCGTGCAAATATTTAAGTGTAAATAGGTATTATAATGAATTAAAAATAATAATTATAACACATGCAAAAACAAACTTTAAATATAGCTCTAAGTATAAATTTAAAAATGATTATAAAAAAATCGAACAGTAACATTAAATTATAAAGCGCATTAAATTGATTAAATAATTAAAAAAATAATCATAAAATACAATAAATTTTACAGTAAATGTCCAATCAAAATTCTTAATTTTATTATGGTAATAATGTGAATAAAAGTAAAGTTAAAATTTGTCATTTAAAAATTCAGAGACATTATAGTATGTTCTATTTATTAAAAGAGATTTTATCTTGCTTCTAAAAATATCAATTGTAAGGTCTTTCCAGAGCTTTGGCAATTTATTAAAGATTACAGGTGCCATACATAAAACACTCTTGCGCACAAGTGCCGTCTTTGCAGCGTTTATACACAGTCTGCTATTATCGCGTCTATTTCGTGCAATAACATCTGCCACACGCGGGAATAAATTAGGATTTAATTTGACAAAAATCAATATTTCCATAATATATAGAGATGGCAAAGTTAGTATCTTAAATTGCTTAAAATAGGGTTGACAGCTATCTGTAATTTTCAAATGGAACATTGACCTTAAACATCTTTTTTGAATTTAAAAAATGACTTCTTTGTCTGTGGAATTACCCCAAAATATGATTCCATATCGAAGTACAGATTCAACTAAACCGTGATAGGCAGTAAGTAGCGCATCCGTACTAAGAGTTCGTGATAATTTAAATAGTGCATACGAGCTATTACTTACTCTTTTACTTATTATTTCAATATGAGCCTTCCAGTTAAGAGCGGAATCTATTGTAAGACCTAGAAACTTTGTTGTATTAACTGTGTCAATTCTATATTCATTGTATTTAATATTAATTTCTGTGGATGTCAGTCGTTGGTAAAAATTCATCAATAATGTCTTTTTTAAATTAATTTTCAAATTATTGTTATCGAACCATTCAACAATTGTAAGTAATGCGTTACTTATGTCTTTTTCAAAATGTTGTCGGTTTTTACATGTTATCGTAACTGTACTATCGTCAGCAAAAAGTGTTAATGGATGTTCAATGGCTCTGGGTAGATCATTAATATAAAGTGTGAAGAGCAATGGCCCGAGTACGCTCCCCTGTGGTACACCATAAGCTACTCTTCGTTCATTTGAAGAAAATGTTTTTTCTACTTTTTTTGTATTAATTTTAGTAATGTGTGTTATCTGCCTCCGATCACTGATATAGGATTTGAATAGTTGTAAAATATTGCCTCTAATACCATACGCATCCATTTTCTTTAAAAGAATATTATGTTCGACGTAATCAAATGCCTGGGTCATATCACAAAATATAGAAGAAACCGGTGTACGACTGTCCATATTTTTTAATACAACATTCAGGAAATCGTATACTGCCATATTTATAGATTTATTCTCCCTAAAGCCCTTTTGTTCGTGACATAATATGTTATTTTTTTCTAAGTAGGTATATCATTGCTTATAATAATATTTTTCAAATATTTTGGAAAAAACGGGTATAAGTGCAATAGGTCTGTAGTTATCTAACTGTCCACTATCGAGTTTTTTATGAATGGGTTTAATTATAGAAGCTTTTAGTGCATCAGGGAAAGTACCTTCAGCTATCGATAAATTAATTATATAATTTAAAGGACCACTTATTTCATTAGCCACCGCTTTTACTATTTTTGTACTTATGCCGTCATAGCCCACACAGTTGGTATTTTTTAATGAGCGGATTATATTTTGTATATCTTGCACTATACATGGTGCCATAAACATGGAGTCCTTACTGGTGAGTATATGTTGGGTTACTGATATAGCAGATGATTTTGTTGGCTTAATTTTATCTATGAAGTAATCATTAAATAAGTTTGCAATAACCTTTGGATTTGTGACTGTATCATTATTTAATTTGAGGGAATTTATGTATTTTTTGGGTAGATTTAATTTATGTTCATTTATCAATTGCCACATAGCTTTAGATTTATTATTTGACGTTGTTATCTTGTAGTTATTTTGAGCACGTTTAGTCAAACTAATTATCTTTTTTAATAATTTAGAATATTGAACATATTTATATTTGTTATGCAGCGAAGGTTTTAATCTATATTGCCACAAAAGTTTACGTTTTTTTCTGCTACACAACTTTACGCCTCTAGATATCCAGGTTTTGTTTTTGTTTATTTTTACCTTAACTAGAATTTTTGGAAAACATTGGTCGTAAAGTAATGAGAATAATTCAACAAAGGCGTTATAAGCAAACTTTGTGTCACGTGATTTATACACATCGATGAAAGATAAGCTACTTAAATATGTTCGAAACTTTTGAATATTTTCCTTACTGTAATCGCGTTTCATTATACCCCAACTGTCAAAGCGACTTACTGCTTTTGTTGGGCATTTTAGTAACTGCGCTGTATGGTCTGATAGAGCTAATTCTAAGACCGTGGCTTTACAAGTTCTATCGAAATTGTGCGCAAAATTGTCTATGCATGTCTGATTCTTTAATCGTGTTGGTTGACTAAGTGCTAACTTCAAATTATAGTTTAGTAAAAGAGTTTCAAATTCTATAGTATGTTTGTTTTTTTTTAATATGTCTATGTTAAAATGTTATTTTTAGTGCAACCTTTTGACAACTCCCTTAACAAATTATCAAGCTTCATAAAACACTCATGAATATTATTTAGATTTGGTACTCTGTATATACAAACAACAATAACATTAATTTCAGTTAGTTGTATCGCACAACATTCAAACATGCCGCTAATGGACATCTTTGCTATTCTCGGTAGTTCCATCCATTTGATTCCATTCCTGACGAGAATACAAGCACCTCCTCTTTTACTTTTTTTCCGATTGAAATAAGCTGCTAGTGTATAGTTAGCTATGTAAAGATGATTTTCATGGCCATCCATTATAAAATGTTCGGTAACACACAGCACATCCACTGCTCTTTTCTTTTCTCTAAGCTCCGATAGACAAACCGTAAGGTTATCTGATTTCGATAATAACCCCGCGATATTCTGGTGCAAAATATATATATGGTTAGTCAAGAAAAAAATCGATTGATGTCATGGAATCTAAGTTCCTGTCACTAACTATAGGTTGAATCTTAATACTTTGTTTGATGTCATAAGTTAATGTCAATAGTTCTTCAAATATAGTACGCATTCCTAAGTCGTTAATTACTCCTGTATATCTGTTAAACATACTGTAGTCATGCTTGAGATTGCGATTACTGTCAAGTATATAGGCATACCCGTGGTTCATTACATCTTTATACAGCAAATTATTGAATGTCTCTATTCTAAGATTGTATAAATTTGTATAAGGTCCGTACTTATATGTAGGTAGGCAAATTATAACATTTGTGTGTTGCATATCCTTCAGTACCTCTCCAATATACTCAATAGTCTTATGGTAGTTATGTGTGATTTTAAAGTTCTGCTCTCCTAACAGAATTATACAGAAGTCTTTCTGGCTGAAATGTAGTAGCTTTGATTTTATCCCATCTAAGAGCTGTTCAATACTAACATTTGGTTTTATATAATGACATATGTTATTATTCTGAAAAGTATTTTCAGATACTGAGAGTATATGATTTTTATTATTTGTACTCAATAAACATATTTGTCCTTTGTGGTTCTGTAGATCTTTTTTTATAATATTATCTGATTTTGAGGTGTGAATTATAGATTTGCCTAAGTGTTTCATACAGCAGTCAGAAAAATAGTACTCAGTGTTCAGTAGATGGTTAATTCTATTGCAAAGATTATGTAAATAAAGATATTTATTTCTTCTGGATGTGTATGACAAAAATCTGAACTTTTTTGTATTAGTACTTAGATTCTGCAGGAGATTGTTAAGCTTCCATTCATTTAAATATACATTTCTATTGACACCTAACACAATGACATTTACATATTGAAAACTACTTAGTGATGTAATTAGCTCCATGGTAAGTTTTGTAGGATTTGGATCATTTTCACCTACTCCTAAAATTAAGAAATTATTGCTCGAATCTTCTACTGTAGAACATGACTTTAGGATTTCATAAGTACTTGCATATTGTTTAACCATGGAAAATACTTCATATTGAATATGTTTTCTAGTAGACATCATTTTGGCCGCTAACCCTGAACATTGTTGACCACCAATTATGTAAATTTTACTAAGTAGATTATGATTATTAAGATTTTTTGAACTAGTATAATTTATGTTGGAGGGACTTATAGCGCCATCTATTAATGGAGTAGTGTCACTACCTTCATTTTCTAATCTAACTTCTGGGCTACTACTAGTGGCATTATTTTGTAGTGTTTTATTTTTGATATTCTTTAAAGACATCCTTCTGTTTTTCTTTTTTGTAGAAAACATTAAATTATCTGATGTATTATAACTACAGGAATCTCTGCAAATTAATTTCAAGTTTTGTAGATTTTGTTTGTGACTATTTATTTCAGTCTTGAGTTCGTCATTTTCTAAGTTTAATTTCTCTATTTCTAAATGTGCACTTTGTAACTGGGTTTTTAGATCATTTATTTCCTGAAACAACTCATCTGCACTTGTACTGATGATGGTGGATAAGTCCGGCAAACTTCTTGTAAGATATTCAGTCTGTGACTGTGTAGACATATACGATATATTTAAGGATTCATTAGAAAATGTAAGTTTATTCTTTTTTCTATGTGTTATATTAGGTTCATCTATTTTATACATATTGATAAACAGTTGTATTGAAATAATGTATTAAAAAAAAAAAGGTCCAAAAAAATTTTTCCCATCTACTCAGGAATCGAACCAGCTAGGTAGGTACAGTTTATGGCATAATTGAATCACCATATAGCCGACACATGCGTTCATACATACCGCATTACACACCAAATAAAGCAATTGATATATTCACTTCAATATTTAATAATGTGGGTAGTAATAAAAGCTCAGTTTCAAGTTCAAATAAAGTGAAACACTTTTTTATCGTAACAAATTGTTGTTCTGTTTGGTTTGTTTTTACAACACTCGTTATGTTCACAGTGACACAGTAAAATAGATTATTTATAAAGTTGTGGAAAGTTAACACTTATTCATATTGTTTATTGTGACTTAAGTCGTTGGTAATATATCATCGGATTGTGCACTTTTATCCTTATTTCATTGTAAAGATAACAATACTAGTCCGATATTAGCACTTTTTCATCGTATTTAAAGGTAATGTACTATGTTTACACTATTTATACAATTTTTAAACGAGAAAATACATTCAACATTTGTTTACGTTTCAGTGGCGCCACTAACTATATTATAATATTGCATGTAAATAATGGGGGATAGTGCCGTACTCGCCACGGAACAAGAAATAATCTTTGCTAAAGTGGATATTTTTACTCGGCGAACAACAATCGACTGATACGAGGCGAGAATTAGTAGAAGTCCATTCTCCATTCTGATATTATTGGGAATCAAGCTAACCTGAATGGCGAGATATATTCTTAATTGATGACCTGATGGTAGCTGGTGACTGCCGCTCATAGATAGATAGTAATATCATAAGAACAGCCAAGCCACTATAAGTAATGGATTTTCCACAGAATTTATTCCTTAGTGCAGGGGATCGTCTCTAAACGTCTCGTCGTCTTTTGTCCGTGTGGTGACAGACTAAGAATAAAAGTGTCACCACCCCATCCTTTCCCACGGGTGTAGTACAAGGCGATTAAGGGAAGTAGGCAATTATCACACATTGCATTACTGTGTGGTAGGGCTGGGTACTAAGAGAAAGTACTCACTTGCTATCGGGCCCGAACGGGTTGGTACCACCGTCTCCTGTGTGACCGGTCATGAAGCACGTTTATGTGTTTTGGCTGTAACAGAAGATACATTTCAAGTCTGACAAATATAATGGTGCGCACCGGCTTGACAATACTCTCAGTATAGTTGAGTCTATGTGCGACGGTCACCAATTACCATCAGGTGGGCAGAGGCTCGCCTGCCATCACTAGCAAAAAAAACAGGTCCAGTGGCCCACCAATAGGTACAGGTGGAAAGATGGCACACGGTAGGTTTAGACCCTAAACGACGGTGTTAGGTAAAATTTTCCTCATTTCCAAATAATTTGTACTTTAAAAGTAGCTGAAGGTGTCAAATGCTAAAAACGTAAAGTAAAGTAACTTAGAAATTAGAACTAACAGATTATCGAGAAGACAAAGTAGAGACTGGAAAGTCTTGAAACTATCTCTTTGGAGATTGTAGGGCTCCGTAGATATACAACTGAAGTAACACAGTTCCAGAGGTCTACAAATAGAGGCGGAGACATGGCGGGGATTTGACTGATTGTAGGACTAACTGACTGACACCAGTCAGACAATCATGACGGAATTAATGTTTGATTGACTACAGAGCTGTTGACCAACGAACTGGTTGATTGATTCATTGATTGACAGACTGACTGGTTAAATGACGATGATCGATTGATTGACTGACTGTTGGGCTGATTGATTGACCTGACTAATTACCTGGCAACTTACTGGCTGACTGATTCATTAACTAATTAATTGTATGGCTAGTTGATTTACCGTTATATTTGACGTATTAATTGATTGACTGACTGACTAATTAATTGTTTGACTGACTGGTTTGCTTATTAGCTGACTCGCTAACGATCTGATTTTGTAATTGATTGATTGATTGTATGATTCACTGAGTAGCGTCAGACAATCAATCAGGCAAACAAAAACTGTCTATCAATCAGTCAACCAATCAACCAGTCAATCAATTTGTCAGGTAATCAATCAATCAATCAGTTAATAAATTCATCCATCAGCGTATCGCAGGAGACTTTACAAACATGCAATTTAATGTACACAAATTACAGACTCAGAACAAGCGTTTTTTGATTTGTCCTGCGTGGGTATCGAACCTGCGAGAGGTCCGCATCTGAACCACTCCACTATCTGTGCAGTCAATCAATAAATCGTGTTCTCCAGTCAAGGTTTTACCTAAACTATTGTTTATTCAACGACAACTTTGAATGAACACAACGATTATAAAAACAATCATTGTGAGAATTTATAATTTGATGATCAATTAGGAAATATTTAGCCATTGTATTTGTAATCGTATGTTCATTCCTATGTTATGTCTGCTGAGGCAACTAATAACGATAGGAAATTTTAATAGATATTGAATAATTTACGTAAAAATGTATGTTTGTAATAAATTTAGTGTTTGGTTTTCAATACTAGTGTTTGAATGTAAGTAAAATTTTTTGTTTATTTTTCTTTTTTTCAACCCTTTCGAAAGTATTGGGTCCAGCCTTCCACTCAGTGAGTGTCTCTTTTTTTTTTAGATTTTAGACACAGGTTGACTGACTTCGCTAGCTGTCGAAAATCTCTCAGCCTTATATGTTTTCCTTCACTAAGACGTGATAATTTGTAAACAATTACACGCATAATTTTGAAAAATCCAAGGCGTTTGCTGTGCTAGGCCCGGGGATCGAACTCTATGTCAAAGTGTTTGCAGTCCTTGGCTTTATCACTAGGCTATTAAGAAAAGCCATAAAAACTAGACTTTGTAATTAAGGTTATTAAACTGTTTCGAATTATTTTCAGGATAAAACAAAATGGGCTTGAGCTGCTCCTCGTTCATGAATTTACAAAATTGTGTTATGTGATAGTGTCGTTTTAGTTATAAGAATTATATAAATCGGCAATTTAAAAAAGTGGGCCCTAAGTTTCTTGCCGCGTTCTTCTCATGAAAGTATTTACTACGGAACCCGGCCGCTTGTAGCGCTTGAAATCGCCACTTTGTTATTGCAGATGCACTCGCCTCAGGCGCTCGTATTGATTATTAGTGTATTCGTGACGATTTTAAGTGCTATTATATAAAATTTTAAGACAAATGTGTAATAATCTCTGTACGAACAGTATGATGTTTTTTGACAATTATATACCTTCGAAACAAATGATTCGTGGGTATGTACTTATACAATACGTCTAACCATCTCGTTAGAACAAACTTTATAGAACAGTTACTTACACGTAAAATCTAATTTTACTTACTTACTTACTTATCATCACGCCATTTCCCTTGCGGGGTAGGCAGAGAGAACAGAGTGCCAAGAGGCTCTATTCTTGCATACATCTCTCGCTTCCTCAACATTCAGAACTCTCTTCATACATGCTTGCCGGTTTCGGAGACTCCTGACTCCACCATCCTTCAACACATTACCAATTTGGTCTAGGTAGGTAAGTCTCGGTCTCCCCCTGTACCTACATCCTTCCACTTTCGCATTGTATATCTTCTTAGCCAGTCACTCGTCCGGCATTCTTTCCACATGTCCGAACCATCGGAGCATTCCCTTTCGCATTTTTACACCAATACTCTCTTTCATACCTACTCGCTCTCTTACGTCATTGTTACGAATGCGGTCAGTCAGCCTCACTCCACAGATGCTCCGCAGAGATCGCATTTCAATCGCATTGATTTTGCTCTCATGCTCCTTTTTACATACCTAACTCTCGCTTCTGTAATAATAACGTTGGGACAAGCACTGCGTTGTGTATTGCGACACGTGCCTTCTGGCTGAGGTGATGGCTGCCGAGAAGTTGTCCCAATGCTCCGTTCACTCTATTTCCCGCATTCACTCTTCTTTCTACATCAGTGGTGTACCTTCCATCCCGATTGAATCCACATCCAAGATATACAATTTCATCCATTTGTTCTAGCACACCATTTCCTATTGCTACTCTAACATCTGTTCTGGCTTCTTCTCTTTCAAAAACCATTACTTTGGTTTTGCTCACATTCACACGTAGGCCCCTTTTCTTATAATCTTCTGCCATTACGTCGACTAGGGTTTGCAGGTCAGTCGCAGACTGCGCTATTAGGACCGCATTGTCTGCATATAGCAGCGAGTTAACTACTGAGTCGCCCATCTGAACTCCCACATTCATTTCATTCAACCTTTGTAGACATTTATCCAGATATATGATAAACAGTCCGGCTGATAGAACGCAGCCCTGTTTAACGCCGATATTGACGTCAAACCAGGGTGACATTCCATCATCCAGCCGCACACAAGCTCTGCAGTCCATGTAGTTGGACTGCACCGCTTGTAGCAGTCTACCGTTAATACCATATTCCGGCAAAATAACCCAAAGTTCCTTTCGTACAACAGTGTCAAATGCTTTCTCCAAATCACACAAAACTGCAGAAAACCCTCTGGCCTACAGCCAGATGCTTCTCCACAATGCGCAGAGAAAACACTTGATCCATGCATCCTCGTCCACACCTGAAACCCCCAAACAACACAAGCACAAGCCTCACACAAAAATTCATCAGACACCATCCTCATTCTCCTTTCAATAATCTTACCATACATTAAACACAAAGTGAAAAATGTGAAATCGAAAATAGCATCTGGACGGTATACAGGAGATGCAGGTTCAAATCCTGCTCGTGACTGTTATTTTCGATTTCACATTTTTCACTTTGTGTTTAATGTATAGTGCTAAGCATGTCAAATGCTAAAAATAGATATAAAAATATCTAAATATTTTACCATACACTTTGGCTGCCAAACTGGTCAAGCTTATGGCTCTGTAGTTTGCACAGTCATAACGTGAACCCTTGTTTTTAAAACAAGGGCACGATGACTGCGCTTCTCCAGTCCTTGGGAACCATTCCTGAGCTCCAACATAAATTGAGAAGCATCTACTTTTCAAATATGATTATACTAATCAATCTCGTTAGATCAAACTTTATAGAACAGTTACACGTAAAAATCTACTTTTCAAATATGGTTATACCCATAGATATAGTAACATATAGATCACCAAAGCATGTGAGCGAGAAGAAAATCTTATACGGCAACATAGCAAGATGGAAGAGGAAAGCAAATCTAATGTCATTGTAACCCATTTGAATGACAGGTATTCTATAGTCTTCTAGCTTGAAATTAGCTTTGCGGTTTTTTGATATATTTGTGTTATAAATCTTGTTTATTATAAGATTATAACTATTAAATACAATGGTTGTTTGCTCCATGAGTGCCTGTGATGTAAATCATGCAAACATTCCTGATAATTGCATGTTTCACAGGTAAGTTCTCAGGATGTTATCACAACTTAAATGCTTTTATTTTAGGTCATAATTACTGATATTTTCTGTTTCAGTTACAGATTCATTTCAATTTCATTATTACTGTTTATATTTTACATAGAAATTTCTCGCATTGTTACATATTTGCAAGATTTTAGTAGAAAAGTTTTTAGGTACTAGGGATTGACATTATCGACAAGGTATACTGTCGATATTTATCCTAAATGTTTGGAATATTTTCTCCTAACACATCAGTCAAGTCAATTTAGTTAGATAGATAATTTAAAAATTATAAGTATGTTTATGTTGCAAAAATCTAAGCGATAATATCGTTGACTGACGTTGCTGGTGAAATAAATAAAAACAAATGAATTATGTTTGTTTTAATTTATTATGTCTGTTTTGTTTCATTCGTTGAAGATGATTATTTGAATGAGCGAGTTTGTTAAAGAAACTGATTTGTTTTATCATTTTATCGATAGTCAGTCTAACACTTAAAACTTACATCACTATCCAACGCACACATTGACAAATCAAAATTGGTTAGGTACGCGTTATAGAGCTGTCAGGTGATCTATACGTTACTATATTTATGGTTATACCAATAAAGTAAACGAAAGAAAATGTGTCCTACAATAGAAATGATTATAAAACGTACCTTTGGGGTATTCCTAGTCACACACTTTTACTTTTAAATGCCCTAGGTAAAAATATTTTAATTAATTACCTACTATATTAATTTAAGCAGTGTTATCTGCCTTGACACACACGATAATTCAGAGTCCGAGAAAAAAACAATCTACCTCCTGTTATCTTTTTATATTTTTTCCCTAATAATACCCCCTTCTATCTTTCTCTTATTGCTATCTCATTTTAGCGCTGTTGCCCCGACTTACTCATTGGTGGATAGTTTTTTGTTCTAGAACATTCCCTATCCATACGCTTGCGATTGGAGTAGCCATAGAACGTTCTCGAACCCTGGCGTACTCTGCTCGCATCCGGGATCGCATGCTGGCCATATATGGTAATAATATTTAATTCTGGTCTTTGTGGGAGTGAAATCATGCGACTCATTGTCGATAATCTAACTGGGTAGGGGCCTAGGCAACCGCGCGTATTTTAAATTTGCGGATATGGTATCCGGTATCAATTGAATATACGACTTTATAATTTATATAGTAATTTGTTCGGTTACATCGTAACAAACCATTATACGAGTATATAGACTGGGAACCGTAATGATGTTTAATTATGAAAGAAATCTCTTGGGTATGGCTGTTAGTCAGTGCGATAGCTTTTAGCGGCTTATATAGAGCACTTCCCCGGATTGGAAGAGACGCAGGTTCAGCGGGCTCGCACTAAAGTACTCTTTTTCCAAATTCGCAAATAATTTGTACATTAAAATACTTGTAAGATTGGACGAAAAACATGGGGAACGCTATTAATGCATCAATTATCTTCTGCATGCGCCCCACATTGTTTTTTTCTGTTAGTAATAATTTTTTTTGTTTACAAAATAATAGATTTCAATATAGAAACCGACATTATTTCGTAGGCTTACTATGTGATGGTATGTTTCTTATCATACCAGAGGACGTTCCAGCTGGGTTTGCAGCTATTTACGGATTCGCACCACAGATACGCAAAGGTAAATATTTAATTTAAATCTACCACCTCAATGTGCTAAAACAATGCTGGGAATACAACTGAATTCAAAACTCATAAGAGTAAGGTCTTTGTGATCTTTTAGTCGTTACTGGCTCTGGCGTAAAGCAAAAGGCACATACTCTGGGCAGGGTTATAGTAAGAAATAGCACTGGGCAGGGTTTTAGTACGAAAAAGCACTGGGCAGGGTTTTTGTAGGAAATAACATTAGGCAGGGTTTTAATTATTAAATAGCACTGGGCAGGGTTTTAGTTGAAAATAGCACTGGGCAGGGTTTTAGTAGGAAATAGCACTGGGCAGGGTTTTAATTATTAAATAGCACTGGGCAGGGTTTTAATTATTAAATAGCACTGGGCAGGGTTTTAATTATTAAATAGCACTCCGCAGGATTTTAGTAGGAAATAGCACTAGGCAGGGTTTTAGTGAGAAATAGCCTAATAATGTGAAAACAGTTTTTAGAATTAAGGATCCTTTTGTTGAATATTAGGCTTAAAAGGCGTAATTTTTGTTGATAGAGTCAAGTGAGCCAGGTAACTGGTCGTGTTTGGACATGTGATAAAATTAATTGTAGAAGTATTTATGAAGGAAAGGAGTCATCTGAAGTTGATGCTTCGGTAATCTGAAGAATCTTCTTATTGCTTTTAGGTAACGACCATAGATTAGGCTTTGGATTTCGCTTCGGGAATCACGCAGACTTCCAAATATTATACGAATTTGGACCTCAAACCAGCACCAAGCCGTTGCAGGCTTCCAGTAAGTAACATACTATATAGTTGAATATATAAATAATGACATACTCATTACACCGTAAATTATACCTGAACCGGATGGTGGCATGAAGAAGTAATGTGTTAACAAATGTAGTCCCGAGCAGAAGTCACGATGGCTGAATAGGCAAAGCTGCTTATCATATACAAAATACATCAAAATACTGTAAACGCCGTAGCGGTAAATCGAGCTAAATAATGCAGTCTGTGTGGTGACGGACTAAGAATACAAGTGCCACCACCCCCTCCTTTCACTTGGGTGTCATACGCCGAGTGGGAGTACTCTCTTGCTATCGGGCCCAAGCGGGTTAGTACCACCATCTTCCGTGTGACCGGCCATGAAGCACATTGTTGTGTTTTGGCTGTAGCAAGAGATAGCCGTTTATTCTTTCATCTGTACCATATTGTCATGTCCATCCTTTTTTAGGCAGGAAAAAATGTACCTAACCGCATACCCCGTCGTTCAGGGCAACGAACAGGGTAGTATGGCCCTCACCCACTAAATAAACTCCCTGTGTGCCGTCTCTACGCCTGTGTTGGCGGGCCACTGGTACTATGTTGCATTACTTCAGTGGTATGTCATGTCCATCCTAAGATTGCCTGGTAGAGATTATTTAGTAATAAGGCTGCCAATTGTACTCTTCTAAGTTAATTATTTTTATTATTATTTTATTTTACTGGTGTACAATAAAGAATATAATTTATAAATAAATAAAATAATTATATTTTTATAGAGACGCGTTCAACTTCAAACCGCCACAGATTTGCCCGACGTCGTCCGGTACTAGAGCTGCTGCTGAGAGCCGGTATTGTGAAGGATACTTCGTACGAAACAAACTTTATACATGATTGTGATGATGAGCCGCGGAGATAAGGAATATTCTAAGAATATTTTAAACAACTTCATTAAGACTATTGGAAAATCTATCTATACTGATGGCGCAGGCGTCACCCAAGACGTTAAGTATGAATGTGTTATCAAAATTAGCAGTCACGAGCAATTGTCACGATGGCTGCATCTGGACGGTATCCAGGAGATGCAGGTTCAAATCCTGCTCGTGACTGTTATTTTCTATTTCACATTTTCACACTTTGTGTAATCTATCTATACTATTATAAAGCTGTAACAAAACTATGTCTGTACATTTAAGATAATTAAAAATGTGTGTATTAAGCTATTTAGGCGTCTCTGAACACAAAACTTTTTTAGAGTTTCTGTCTGTTTGTTTGTTTTCACATCACGCAATGAACCGGATTTTAATGAAGCATTTTTTGATAGCTCTTTATGAGACTTAAAAACTGATAAAGGTACATTTTATCCCACTTCTGTGTATATGCAACACTTTTTTTTTAGGCGGGAAAATATGTACCTAACCGCACACGTCGTCGTTCGGGGCAACGAATAGGGTAGTGTGGGGCCCTCACCCACTAAATAAACCCGCCGTGTGGCGTCTCTTCGCCTTTATTGGCGGGCCACTGGAACTATGCTACATTCCTTCGTAAATGTACCTACAGATTTACGGATACACCTACTGTGTTTTATATGTATTGCTCTATTGATAAGTAGATAAGGTAGTGAAGCTAAAAATAAAAGCCAGATTTATTGCTTTATCTTTTATTTCTCATAAAAACGTCCTACAAACTACTGTACATAATAGTATAGTAACCTAATAACGAGAATTCGCGCCAAAATAGACGCCATTTTAACATGCTTATATTTAATTATATTAATTCAAAATGGCGAAGCATATAAACGGAACAATTTAGCCTTTCAAGCATCGGTATGTGTATAATTATGTAGATATATAAAAAATTAAATGATTATTTTTATGAAAATATTTAAGACGGTTCTTTTTGTGAGTAGATTCTATGTTATCTTAAGTTTATTTTTTAATGCAAGGATCGCTAGCATCTTAATTATAAGGGACGTTCCCTTTACTAGTTAAATATCTACTTAAATATGCTATTAGTAGCTTCCTGTAGCTAATAATGGATGTAAACATATGTACTAACTGGAATTTAGCCAACTTCCAATAAAAGAGTGTCCATACAAAAGAACTTATTTAATCAAGATTTTTTTGTGAATTAAACGAAACATAAGCCATAAGAAATAACTAAGTCTTATTGACGCGAAACATATTGTTGTTTTTGTAAATAATTATATAACATCTAAACAATTTTGTTAAAAATTGTGTTACGTAGAGATTGGGTGTGGGGCCGGCTTTAGAATTGTCCCACCCCTCTCCACCCATGGGAGTCGTAAGAGCCGACTGAGGGAATACCAGAGGAGTGGGCAGCAGCACTCCTTCGAGTATTAACAACATCCACTGCGATCGCCAACCCGCCTGCCAAGCGTGGCGATTACGGCACTATCCCTCATTCTTGGGGAGGCCTATGGTAGCAGTGGACGTTAAAAGGCTGATGGATGGGTCCCATCCCACCATTAATGACTGTGCTAGCTTAGTGATTAAGAGCACTTTCCCAGTTTAAAAGGGACGTAGTTTCGAATGCTGCTTGCAGTAAATCTCTCTTTTCCACTTCTACAAATAATTTCGGTACTCTATTAAAGTATCTGAGCATGTCAAATTCTAATACAAATCAATAAGATAAAAACAACATAATTTCATTTAAAATGTAGAGTTGGGAACGAATTGTACTACTAGGTACAAAGAAAAGTTGTTTCCAAAATGATAAAAAAGGCCTTTTGAAAATGACACTTTTTATTGTCGTATACTTAAATGTGCAAAATACGACGACAATAACAATATTTTTACCACTTCAACCTATCGTCGTGTCTAGAACCAGCAGGACATAAAATTGTTTTATGAGCGTGTTTGTAGTATTTATTCTATTTTTTATAATAATTAGTAACATGTAGGGGCTATAGAAACGCTTTTCTGTCCCAAATTATTTGCATTTTAGATTCAACCGGATTTGAGCATCACAACGCCTCCTAATGCCTTGATTACACGTACCGAGCAAACGGGCGAGACAGTGCTCTCGGCTGAATACTCGGTACGTATAAACATTACAACAACACTCGGCGCTATCTTTATCTATACGTGCCGACCCGAGTACTCGGCACTGCCGACTGGCACTGTCTCGCCCGTTTGCTTGGTACGTGTGATAAAGGCATTAGATAGAGTATTTGCCTGTAGCGCCAAGCTTAATGTGCGGTTTAATCTTAAAGCCCGTTACACACGTAGCTATAATAGGTATGTATATTAATATACCATACTATACTTATACCTACGGTATAAGTTAGTGATTATAGAAACGATATATTACATTATTATTATAGCTGCATGTGCAGTTACTAGAAAATTTGTATACAAAATATATCAGAACATGCCTTGCTATGATTTATATAAATATTTATAGTTAGGTGTGTGATGTTCCTGTTTGTGTTAGTGGACTGACCACACGGTAACAGCACTGGACCTTTGAGAACTATAAAGATACAAATTATAATTTGTGAATAAGGAAAAAGAGTATTATAGTACGAGTGGGAATCGAACCTGCGTCCCTTCCTTTCCGGGGAAGTGCTCTAATCCATTGAGCTATCGTACCATTTCTAGAAATACCGAATTTCCTCATCGCATTTGTCTTAACGACCAAATTCTGTAAATGCATTGCCGATAGATGGCGTTGGTTAGAGCACTTCCCCGGAAAGGAAGGGACGCGGGTTCGATTCCCGCTCGTACTATAATACTCTTTTTCCTTACTCACAAATTATAATTTGTACTTTAAGAGTAGCTAAGCATGTCAAGTACTAAGATATAGATCAAAACTACAAAGATGTTTATTGTTTCTTCAAGTTCAGTAGTAATGTGTACCTATTTAGTAATACATATTCAGAATAGAAATGACGTTCTGGTTAACACACAGCTTATAAAATGAGTGTGTGTATGTGAGTGTATCTCAAAACGAGTCTTACGACTAAAACATCGCAGGCGCATGTTGGATGTTTGTATTTAAAATTATAATGGCAATTCCAAAGTGACTTCAATGAGTGCTCATAGATTTACATTATTAACGTTACTTACATTTACTATACTTGTCATGGATCTTATCTTTGACGGACAAAATTAATTACGTGCATAAAATAGATCGTCATCCATCCTAATTTAAAAAAAAAAACCGAAAAAAGCAACAAGCGATAAAAAAATAAAGCTTCGGATTAAAAAACATTGAAATTCTAAAATTATTCAATTAATCATACTACTATTGTTAATAATGAAAATAATAAATAAAAAATAGAACTTTTTCGGATAAGTAGGTTATTTTTAAATCTGCATAACTACGGCATGTGACAAATAGTTTTGTTATTGAGAGGGTCAGCAGTTGCGATATATTGCATGAATATATCTTTACTTAATATTACAAATGCGACTGTTTGTTAGTTACTCGACCGATTATCATGAAATTTTGCGTATATATATAGTCCGGAATGGAAATTACTACTTTTATTTTATCCCTGAAAAAATGTCGGGTCTTGTGGAATAGCTGTTTTTGCGTAAAGATAATTTAACACAGTGTGAAAATGTGAAATCGAAAATAACAGTAACGAGCAGGATTTATTATTTTATTTTCGATTTCACATTTTCACACGTGTTAATTTATATGGCTAAGCATATCAAATGCTAAAAATATATATAAAAATATTAATAAAATAAAATGTGGCGTAGTGCGATATTTACAAAATTCTGTCACGTGGACGAATGTGCCATTAAAATAAGTGAACTGCGAACATCCTCTCATAAGACCTTTATCCATCCTCTTATATCATCCCTTGTGACATTTCATGATACCACCCCCTTTTTTTTTTGTTAAGGCGGGAAAAATGTTCCTAACCGCACACCCTGTCGTAGTGTGGGGCCTGCACCCACTAAAGAAACCCGCCGTGTGCCGTCTCTCCGCCTTTATTGGCGGGCCACTGGAACTATGTTACATTCCTTCTGTGGTCCGCCGGCGGCGCATGATACCACCCTTCCCCTTATTTGCAAAAATATTGTTTGAATAGCCCCGGGGAATTATATAAACGCTTTCTGATATTTAGCCGAATATAATACATAATATGAAATAAAACTACATGCCCTAGGTCATGGGTGGAATGAAAAATATATAAGAAAATTATAAAAATAATTATATAAATAAACTTTGAATATAATGATATGAACCAAAAAAAAACAAAAAGCTAAATTCAATATGATTTAATTTCACGTAAATTAAAAAATTGTGTGCGGTGTTGCTATACAAAAAAAAAAGAAAACAATATTACAAGTCAAGTCACTTAAAAATAAAAATAGATAACATAATTTTATAATAGTATTAAAATTAAGTCTTTCCACAGATGGCAAATTGAACATTACAAAGTTAATATTTCTTATTGAGGTTAATAACATAAGTCAGTATAAAATTATTTACAATCAATTACCAAACATTTGGCGTACATTGTTCCGTTGTCTGTGATAATGCTGAAGAATCAAGTGGGGCAAAATAAGTCCTAATTTGCCCCACTTGCTCATATTTGCTGTGGTAACGCGGAAGAATCAGGCGGGGCAAAATAAGTCCCAATTTGCCCCACTTGAACATATTTGCCTCAATATCAGTTTGCACATACGTGGATGTATCTGTTAGTGTCTTTGGTGTATTTTAATTGTATTTTCGCAATATGCTGCGACGCCGAGATTTAATCACGAGCACGATCTAGTTTTTTGAATAAAAATTCTAAAACAAACATTTAATACAGGATCACTGAATAAATAGACTGGTGATAGATATCCATGAAAGCGGGTAATAAAGCCTTCGAGTATTCTATAACATTCCACAGCCAACAGTATTAGTCTATTCGTGAAATTGTACACCAAATTTTGCCACTTAAGTTCAAGTAAGCGATTTAAACGATACATCTATTTTCTTTGCTTTCAACGCAACATACATACGCAATTTCTCCGAGAGATAATAATCAAACTTGAATTATAAAATTAACTATAAACAGTAATTTTGTTTTGTAAAACTGGGCATAAATTTTCTGTCTTGGCCTAAAATTATATCCAATCACATCTAGGATTCACTAAAATTATTATTAAAATAAATCGCTTACAAAAACCCATCACAATATTACAATTATAATGTTACTAAATAGTCCCGGCAAAGTTATTTTATTACTTATTGATATTTAAATAAAATATCGATAAAATGTAACTTATACTTTGTGACACTTCAATTACAAAAAATCTTGACAACTATTTTACTATACATTGGACATTTTGTAATTATAAACCTAATTGTTACAACTATTTTTTGCTGGAGAATTTATCTCTCACTTAAAACTTGATATTGCATTGTTTTCACCTTACAAAATTAGATACGAGAGACTTGTTGTAATTGTATTTACAAAGCCCGAAACGTCTACAATTTAATTTTGTAAATTTAATTTAAATGCTTTAGTATTCTTATTTAAAGCTTGATTATAATAACATCTGAGAATAAACGCTACGTAATTTGTAAATACAATAAGACTAAGGATGTTTTAATTTGTAAGTCTGCAACCACACAAAAAGAGTAATCATTTTATTAAAACGATTTACTTTTCTGCTATACTTTACAATGTAAATACTATACGACAAATTCTGTAAGAATGCAATTTTTACTATTACATATTTAGATGTTACTTATCGTTTTAAATTATTAAAATAATAATATTCATAGAATATTGTCTTACATCATTTTAAATTACAATATCGCTTAATATAAAATATTAACTGGACAGCCAATTCATAATATACAACTTTACTCGTCTAATTTTAGTTAAATTAAATTATGCTTAATAATTAATCTAATTTTGAATTTTTACGACGTAAGCCTAAACTTGATATTACATCACGCCTTAAAACAAAATAACTAGGCAGACGTGATAATGACGATATATACATGTAATATTAAAACACTTTTTGGTCACATGCATTTTTAAATATACAGACAAAATAAATTACGAAGACTTCTGCTTTAAAATGGCTGCTTCGTGTGACGGTAGTCGTTCCATATATGTACGGTGGATCAGCTAAAACTGAACAAATCACAGGCTAAAACCTAACAAAGTTTGAGATAGTGTTAGTAATGTGATTTCGGAATGAGATAGTTGTTTTCCGTATAGAGCACGGAATAAGGGAACGTAATCTTACCAACTTGTACTATTCAAGGGTGAAAAAAGTAAAATTAGGCAAAATATGTACAGATTTGATGGTACAGGCTAGATTGCCAGTTGTCATAGAATGACCCATAGTTGCCCACTTTTCACCCCCGTTGAGACGTGATGGGTGCCGAACATCACCACAATTCCAATGACTGATGCTAAAAATCCTCCATTGCGTTCCCACGGTATATTATTTAATATTATAATTTATTATTTTTTTATTTATTTATAATATAAAAGCCAAAATTTATTTTGTTTTCATGAATTTTATTTAAACTGATTTAGATGTTTCCGCTGAGTTACATTGGTTAGTAGTAAAATGATGAGAAATAACGTACACAAGACCAAGAAGTGTAACTAAATATATCCGAGCTGAACATGAAAGAATACCTGCTTTAATGCACTCGTGACCACAGCTGAAGTAACTCAGTCGAAACACCAAGTTAGTCAATACAAAATTTTTTTGATAAATGCGGAGTGTGATAAGCTACTTTGCCAGTATTATTGTAGACATAATACGAAGCTTAAAAGTACCTAAATACTTTTAGATATTGAATGGACATCATATGTCCGAATAATAGAAACGAGCTATAACTAATTTGGAATGAAAAATTAAAACTCGATTTCAAATTTGGTCACATTAGAATTTAATTAGATAATCCCGCCCAATCAATCATTCTTTAGTGCAGTTCTGGTTCTTCAATGCATATACCGATTCTCATCTCCACGTGTTTGCTAAGCTAATGAGGGGCAATTACAATATTATTTAAAAAAAATCGTTTTTTTCTTGGTTTGGCTCGAAATAAATTTACGATTTAATAATAAATATTATATTTGATATTTTGCATATTTTATCCATGATCATATGTGCGACGACCATGGATCCTATAAAACTAGGTATTAGGATCCACGAATGAACTCAAAAATAAACTGAGTTTCAAAATGTATTTCTTTTAAATAGGATATTTTTCTAACGCTACCAGTGTTGCCAATGATTAATTTTGACATTTTCTTTTATAAATACATAATTACAATCTGCACTAAGGAATAATGCTTATGTGATACAAGGAGGACTTTACAAACATACAATTGAAACACACACACAAATATACACACCAGAACAAGTATTTGTACACACGAAGAATGTGTGGAAATCGAACCCATAGCACTCAGCGAGATAAACATCTCCACAATCTGCGCAGGCACACAGTATAAAAGAAAGTAATACTTTGAATTTAGAAGAAAAGAAAGAGAAGAAAATTATTATCATTATAGAAATTGAAATTAATAAGACCTATATCATGATGGTACCCGTTCAACGATAGAGGATTCTATAGAGGGATGTACGTTAATAAAAATGGTTCCAGCATTCAATGCTGTCACAAAAATCTCCTTTCTTTTATTATATGTAAGCGCTAATTCGAAAATATTTAATTGTCATATCAAACGACTAAACCAATTTCGAAAAAAAATCTTACTCAGAGGAATGTTTTGTTTAATTTAGATATAGTTATCGGCAAATATCTTGGCAATTTTCACAAGATGCGCTGAAATCACTTTTTATGTCTTTCGTTATCAAGCCGGACGCGGGTAACGCAAAATGTTTAGTAAGCTTCAAATGACAGTGATCATCTAGTATTTTCCACCAGTGTACGTGCACGAACTTTTCCCCACCACAAAAGATATTTACCGCCAACTATACTAAATATAATGACGCCTTGCACGTAGAAACTTGATATTAAATATCACTTACTTTGGAAATTTTACCTCATTTTCTCCGTTTTATCAATAATCACAATTCTCCTCCAGATATACCACAACTTAAAACAACTTCCAAGTCTCCTTCACCTCGTCTCAAATCGTGCCCATTCTGCCCTTTATGACAATATTACATGGTTCACGTTAGCCTTTCAATATGGATGAAACAAACATACATAACATCACCCCATTCTAATAGCAATTTTTTTAAAGACTATAAGCTTGCACTAAGCAATAGTCCTTGTATCGCGGGGGACTTTACAAACATACAATTTCACGGACATTAAGTACACCCACACTCGGAACAATGGTCACACAAAGAGTTGTCCTGTGTGGGAATCGAACCCACAGCACTCGGGCGGGAGGTAACCGACAATTATACCTAGACTGCCGTGTGGTGCCGCTTATAATAGTACTACCCCATTTCTACTCGTGGAAGTCTTACGAAAAGATTGAGGGAACTCAGAGAGCGGGCAGCAGCGCTCAAGTAACCACCAACAACTGTTGCAATCGCCACCACGCCTGCTAAGCGGGGCAATTACGGACTACCCCAAAATAAGTGCGCTGTGGCGCTGTCTTGAGGAGGCTTATGTCTAGCAGTGGATATCAAAAGCCTGGTGGACGGGATGAACTCCTAGACCGAGTATTTGTAAATAACGTAAATAAATCCTGTATGGGAATCGAATACAATACACGATAGGTCGGTATGTAAACTATTACGCCATCTGTTTGAATACCTAACATATTACCTATCGCGTGTTTCAATGAAAATTAAACAATTGCAATGAACCATGTAATATTAACGTCCGAGTTTCAGAAAGAGACTTGTAAAACCCGCACTCCAGACACAGACTAGCAACTTTTTTCATCCAAAAAAAAGTTCCGTCAAGTCCGTATAACACACACACACATTTAATTATTATTTCTACCCCAACCACAGACATATAATAACCACCACCGAGGCTGCCTGAGAGTTAAATTCATCTAAATACTAGTATCGTTACAGCCGTCCTGTAACACTCTGAATAATGCGGCTCTATGTTTCCACCCATGGGCCACCATCAGCGCCTGGTACCCCTAATATTAGTCCAGTGCTATAAATAAAGTCAGTTCATAGTATTCATTTTCATTGTTAATGTTTCAACGCAAACGTAATTTCGGCATAACAAATCTGCTCCTCTAATTATATGTCTATGGTCCATTCCCGCCAATAATCTCCGTACAAAGAAAAAGAATTAATCGCGTCAAATAATAGCAATAATGACGGTATAACGATACATTACACCAATAATCACTAACGATTTCTTCAATCGAAGTTTCAATATTTCGTTCATAATCAGTCAGTTAAAATTTTATACCACGCATCATTGACCTACCAAAAAATGGACCTCGTGTCCGCCCTCAAGTGTCCGAACCAAATAAGAAACAACTGCGCGCCATTCTCAGTTGGTCGATCAACTTGACTATACGGTCAATATGCCATAATGTATTGTGAAAACGTGTAAAAACTACATGTAAATAAAGTGAAAAAAGAATATTTTCAGTAAGTAGACTATTGTTTTATCATTTGCATGTATTATTTTGCTTAAAAACAAAGAATTTGTTTTAAATATTTGTAAAAATAAATCATCAAGACATAATATTCACTAGAAGCTGCTTAAGGTGATCATGGTGCGGTCTATTGGTAGAAGCTACATAAGCTAATAAATGATTGCAAAGAAAACTCAACACTACGATAATGGTACAAGGTTTCAAATTAGAATGTTGAAGTTTGTATGAGTTAATATAGACTGTCTATTGACTAGAGATACTTTTTCCGTGAATTTTGTACTAGACCCGAAGTCCATTTTTATTAGGTCAATTCCACGCATTATGAAATAAAACTACTTTTTTCGTGTCTTCCTGTGACATGAATGCTGTAATGTCGCGACGAAAATGAATTAAACGTGATTCCGTAAATGTCGTTTTATTTCACAATTGCCGAAACAGGATTCTCTATCCAGGGGGGTTAGGCAGAATCTCATATCTGACATGTCGATCGTATGGTGATCACTGTGATTGGTTGAGGGATCACCGGGATTGGTCAACGGATTATTGCGACATCACGCGTCGGTTTCTCAACCAATCTCAGCGATCACGATACGATCGACATGTGAGATATGAGATTCTGCCTAACCCCCCTGCCCCCGAGGCAGAATGTCATATTTCACGTGTCGACCGTATCGAGATCACTGTGATTGGTTGAGAAACCTACGCGTGATATCACAATAATCCGTTGGCCAATCACGGTGATCATACAAGCGAGACGATACGATCGACATGTGAGATATGAGATTCTGCCTAACCCCCCTGCCCCCTGAGGCAGAATGTCATATTTCACGTGTCGACCGTATCGAGATCACTGTGATTGGTTGAGAAACCTACGCGTGATATCACAATAATCCGTTGGCCAATCACGGTGATCATACAAGCGAGACGATACGATCGACATGTGAGATATGAGATTCTGCCTAACCCCCCTGGAGGATGCTTTAGACCGCTAAGCTATCTAAAAGCCTTGCTAAAACTTCCAACTTTAAGTTTATGAATTTTCCGATTTCACAAAAATATTTCTAGTAATAATCGATTATCATAGTGCTGCTATAAAATCGATTGCGTTACTCAAACTTTTTTTTTTACAAAAAAAATACTTATTTGTATCCCACCTGATGGTAAGTGGCTATATAGTAAAAGTCAGGTAAATTCTCGACTAGGTACAATACCTACGTTACCTATAACACAATACCATTTCTAAGTTTTTATCTGTCTGTTCGTTCCAGCTAATCTCCGAAACTGCTGGGTCGATTTGGACGGAACTTTCACTGGCAGATAGCTGATGTTATAAGAACAATTTTATTTTGAAAAAATAATTAGTTCCACACACAAAAAATAAACAACTATATTCCAGTAGCAGATAGTTAAAAAAACATAGAATGTGTCCGTATACTGCCATTGAAATTATTATATATAGATAAAAGAGTACAACCTGTATGTTTATACATTGAAGGGATTAAAGAAAGTCAATAGTAAACATAAGTATTTAAAAAAAAACTGGTTGCTATCGCATATCTCTGTAACTAAAAAACGGATTTCGGATTTTTTTGCCGCTTTCACAACTTACAAAGACTTGCAGCGGAATATAGTATTTATTTAATTGTATGTCAGTGTATTAGATGTATGATAGACAGTAAAAATAATTTATTGATGTTAAGAAATCACAACCCTTATTTATTCTTAGACCAGAGCGAGTAGATACCACCACAATATCTGTTTCTATAGTACACAAATATATTCATCTACCCGCACTCCTCCCAAGCGCAATAATTTATTTCTACTATGAGCAGTAGCTTGTCTGTGCTTCTGGTATTACTGAGACTATGAGTGGCACTTACCAATTACCATCAGATGGGTTTTGCTGTACCACGAACAATATAAAAACAACACTATTATACTTCAATAAAATCCGTAGGTATATTATTGAGATTATTCACTTGTTTATGGGACTCGTTAGTTGGTCGTATACTTGCTGTCCAAATAAGGCATCTTAACCTCGGTCGGCTTCAGATGGGCGACTAAAAATTGACACCTATTTATAACCACATGACCTCAGTGCTTCGGAAGGCACGTTAAACATTAAGGTCCGGCAGTCAAATAGTGTCCTCTGGCAGTGGTTACAGGTTCTCAGCCTGAATAAAACAATGAGCCGTCACGCTACGTCTCGCAGATGTGAAAACATCGATTTTCTTTCTTTCCTCAAATATCGTTTGTCTTATATAATTCTTGGAAAGCGCACTCTCCTTAGATTTAGATGAATTAAAACTGTTATTGGATTATTGACTGACATTAGACTTCCTAGTTAGATGCTTTTGTCAACAGATGGCGTTAAAACAATTGAATAAATTGGCGTGACAACGTCGCCACGATAACGGTCAGTTTTAGATGTATTCACATCGAAAAATCTAACACCGGTCTTTTTTTACGCTCGCCAGTTCTCCACCTAGTTGGGCCGTGGAGGTATAGACAGTCGCTCCGTGTAGTGGATCAGCTAAAAGCGAACAGATTGGAAGCCGACACCAACAAAGTTTGGGGGATGATTGAGCTTATTCGGTAATAACAGTATAAAAATAAACGAAATAGTACAAAAAATGTTAATAAAATGTTTGTTCAAAATGTTCAGGGACTCTTAATCAATTAGTTTTTAAGCAAATCATCACGCCTGTATATCGTAAAGAATAAGCAGAATCATAACTCTCAAAGAGGCCGTTCAAAAAATACGGTCACACACAAGGGAGTGGGGTGGGGTATCGCATGATGTGCTAAAGTGGGGACGAGGGGTCCAAGGGAACATGATATTCGAAGGTCACCATACGTTATTACTTTTTAATTAGTTCAAGCTTTGTTGACATAATATTTACAGGAAAGTTCATGAAAATTGTTACGCTGCGTGACGAAGGCGTTCATAATAATGTAATATATCACGGCATACTTTATGAACGGCCCTTAAATATATTATCATTACTCCCTATCTAGCGTGTTGCATAAAATGACTGATAATATAAATGAAATAGAAAATTTTAACTTAGAATAACGGCTAAACTAAGTCTATCAGTGGGCATTATTCCAAAACTCTTATTGGGTATTAGACTAAATGGCGAAATAGATAAAGAAATCGAACCGAAGATGGCGTAGACATTTTTCAATAAGCCCCCAAGTAAATTGAATAGGAATTAATTACTCGAGTACTTGCTACGGCAGCTCAGCGGACCGGCGCTTGGAAGAAATTTTCAAGCGAGCTTGGATTCTGGCTTGAAGTCATTATCTATATCACCATTGAATTTAATAACCTAGTATGTCATTACTTAAGAAATAAATAGTTATTCTAAGACAACAACCATGCTATAGCAACGCATCTAGCGTTTGCAACGAGCGTGCCAAACAATATTAAAGAACAAATCTGAGAACACACTATTGGTAACGGCGACAGGCGACAGCGTGACACGCTGCATTCCAGTGTCTTACATATTATTTAAACTGTTAATTTTTGTATATTTATTCTAGTAAAAATTATGTGATGTTTATTAATGAACATTATTAATAACATTTATACGCATTGCGTAGTTGGAACCTACAAGAGCGATAAACGCAGCGTATTGAAGTCTTGAAGTCACCCGCGCCCGCTTGTCAGTAGCTCGTCGTTGCCGCTTGTCACAGTCACTCAGCGTGCCCTTCAGGGGGTCGCAACATTCTCAATACTAGCTCTCGTTCCCCGGTTCTCTCGTATTGGGCGGTAAGCTCTGGGGCTGGTTGAACTGATTCACCATTTTGCTCTGCATCATGTTGAGGAGTATGTCCGAATATTGCTCTATGAGCGATAAAGCTGGGTTACCGGCGTTCGTTGATTCTAAAAATAAAATATTTTATTTTAAATAACGTTCTCTCCCATTGTCATAAATAGTATGTAACAATACATTTCGCGTATATATAACTTGTCCATACTCTAAATATAACAAGTTATTTGTGAAAGTGTAAAAAGAGAGATTTCCTGGGAGCAGGATTCGAACCTGCCCTTACAATCCGGGGAAGTGCTCTGGACCGCTAAGCTATCGCAGTAACCTGATGGTGACACGCAATCTCCACTTCACATTTGTTTTTAGTTGTCTACGGTAGGAGTAACTACCGTTGTTACACGCTGATCTTCTGTGAGAGGGTGGTACTTCCCCGATCGAGGCGGCCCATTCATGCTGGGATAAGCAAAGCTCTCTACCACCAGACTAAAGAGGAGATGAGTAAGAAATTTAGGCAGCCCTCTTACCTTTGGAGACGAGATTTTCCAATTTCTGTCGTGTATTGTCTACCTTCAGCCTGTGTTCTCCCTCAGCTGAAGACAGACTGCTGAGGCCCTCGGCACCGTTCTGTGTCGGCCTCGACACGGCACCGCGGAGCACCTTCTGCGTTTCCAGGATGGCCGCCTCGAGACCTGCCAATACGATATTTGAAGAACATATTGATGTGAAAACATTCAATACGGCGGGAGGCGACGTCGCCACGCTAATTTATTTAATTTGTTTTTACGCCATCTGTTGACACAAATATCTAACTAGGAAAGTATAATGTCAATAAATTATAACAGTTTTAATTCGTGTATGGATAACGAGTTGGCGCTTACCAAGAATTATATAAGACTCGAACAATATTTGAAGAAAGAAAGAAAATCGATGTTTTCATATATGCGAAACGTCCCGTGATGGCTCATTTTTTAAATAAACTGTCTAAACTATTCAAACCTATGCATGTAACAGGGACACCGTATCAAAATCGATTGCGTGGTTTAAAAGAAATTAGCGGCGAAACAGACATATGCGTACAACTTTGATTTATAATATTAGAAGAATGTTATACTGACCACTAATATCAGCCGCGGCGTTTGGTTCTCTCTGCAAGCTGGTATAAAGCTGTACCACTTTGCATGCAGTTATTGTGAGCTGCTCTGTCAGCGCCGAGCATAGCTGGGATGAAGTTACTGTTGAAAATAAACATACTTTAGGTGGATTAACTACTTAATATATTTTTTTTAATAACTCATAGTCATAATATCTGGTAGTGCATAGATACATAACCATTATAGTATAGTCCATCCATTCATCCATCCATCAGCCTTTTAACGTCCACTGCTGGACATAGGCCTCCCCGAGAATGGGGGATAGTGCCGTAATCGCCACGCTTGGTAGGCGGGTTGGCGATCGCAGTGGATGTTGTTAATACTCGTGGAAGTGCTGCTGCCCACTCCTTCGGTATTCCCTCAGTCGGCTCTTACGACTCCCGTGGGTAGAGAGGGGTAGGACAATTCTAAAGCCGGCCCCACACGGCAAATGGAAGATAGTAGTCATTATATAATACAATAAGTTTATTTTCATTATCTGCTTAGATCTAATTCATTACTAGTCATTGATCTATAATTTAAGAATACACAATTGAGTTTAGAAATCACGGCAAAAGTTGTATATCTCTTAATGACTGATGCTATATGTACATAGCATCGCGCCTGTATTCCCCGAAGGGGTAGGCAGAGGTGTATTACACACCCACGGTTCGCCAGCTATGTTTAAGTCCCACGTAATAGGGGGCGAGCCTATTGACGTCTACCGGGCACATTTCCAAACTCCGGGCTGCTACTGAGATTTTTTCTTTTTAGGAAAAAGCTCAATAACATTGCCCGACCCGGGGATCGAACCCGAGACCTCATGATTAGCAGTCGAATACACTACCGAATACATATCACCGAGGCAGTTAATAATAAATAATTGTACAGCATTCATTTCGCATTAATTTTATAAAATAGTAACAACTTAACTGCGTGCGTGAGTGTAATGACACTATTCAGAAAGTACGAGAGAAAAAGAGACAGTGAATGAGTTTTTAGTATTATTGGCATGTTGATATGTCGCTACTGGTCGCGCGTCGAAACAACTCTAAGTAAAATGAGTGCAGGAAAGCGTAATCTGCACTCATTTATAGTGGACACTTTTAGTGCCTAATGTGGATCTTCTCTTTTTTATACATCAATGCATACGGTACATTAATTATCTCTTACGTAAAAATAGCTCTCTCACGGGAACCATTCATTTCTCTGGGTTAAAAAGCCTAGCCTATGAGCTTTTCTAGGCCCCACATTATACGTATGCAAAATTTCATGATGATTGAATCTTTAATTACGATGTGAAAGCGTTAAAAAGACACAAACAAACTCACTTTTGCATTTATATTATTATTAAGGAGGATAAAGTGCTTTTATTTGTTTGTGACAATTATACGCTTTAACTACTCAATAGCTCAACATGAAATTATAGCACACATATAGTTCAAAAACCAAGAAAACGACATAGGCTTCTTTTTATCACATGGATAATTCCTATACCGAACAAAGTGCAACCGGTGGCGGCCGGAACCCATTCTAAATATACACCAATTTAATTACATGTTATTTCACATGAAAATTTACATCCGTGCGGTGACGGACTAAGAATACCAGTGTCACCACCCCATTCTTTCACGCGGGTGTCGTATAAAGCGACTAAGGGAAGTAACCAATTATCACCCATTTCATTATCGGCCTGAACGGGTCAGTACTACCGTCTTGTGTGTGACCGGTCATAAGTATGTAAAATTGGCTAAAAGGCTTGACAATACTCTCGGTATAGTCGAGTCCATGAGCGACGGTTACCACTTACCATCAGGTGGGCCGTGGCTCGTCTGCCATCATAAGCAAAAAAAAAATGGCGTTTGTAAATTCACGCAGCCGGGCGTTGTTACTAGTTAGTTTATAACACACGGTATCAAACTCACAGTTGGCATCAGATGGAGTATCAGCCTTAGGCCTCTGCCTGGTGTTGGCTGTTAGTCTCGCAGTCACTTCCCTGGCCTTCGCTGATAAGTCTCTTTCGCTCCCACTGCGACCTATAAAACAATAACTCAATATTATTTATTGATTACTTACTGCCTCTGTGGTGCAGCGGTAGTGTGAGCGACTGTTGATCATGAGGTCTCTGGTTCGATCCCCGGGTCGGGCGGTCCTATTGAGCTTTTTCGTAAAAAGAAAAACTCTCAGTAGCAGCCCGGAGTTTGGAAATGTGCCCAGTGGAGGCGAAAGGCTCGCTCCCTATTACGTGTGACTCACTGAAGACTGTCGCATGCGTGCCTGTGCACTCGCGCTTGTTGTATTGATTAAAATAAAATTATTTACGCGATTTTGAGTATTTTGACAATCAAATTTAATAACCGAAATTTCTAAGCTAAAACTCCATACGTATATGATCAACAAAAAAAAGCAATGTATAAAAAATAATCCTACTTGAAAATAACATTTAAAATGATATGAAAAATAATCAAATAGAATCTACCAGAAAAAAAAAATAAGTTTTATAAACGACAGTTTTGCTGCTGTCGGTGGAGTTAGGAGTCTCCGAAACAAGCGTTGAAGAGAATTATGAATGTTGAGGAAGCGAGAGATGTATGCAAGAACAGAGCCTTTTGTCACTCTGTTCTCTCTGCCTACCCCGCAAGGGAGATAGCGTTATGATAAGTGAGTAAGTAAAATCATCATAGGTGCAACCCTAGCGCATTCGTTGAATGACGCGGTTGCCCAAGGATTATGTGGCGGGCAAAACTATCTCAACTGTATTTCTGTGTACATAAGGTACATTTCTTCTCGCTACGAACAATTGGTATTATTATTAAGATTTTGTGGGCTATTATAGAGAGATTTTGGACAAGTTTTAATGGAAGTGATGTTTCTGTCCGTAGGACACAGAAATGTACCCGATTTCCAAAGTCCGGATTGCTACTGAGAATTTATCTTTTTACGAAAAATAACTCTGTCTGACCCGGGATCGACCCAGAGACCTCATGATCAGCAGTCGCTCACACTACCGCTGCACCACAGAGGCAGTTTTTTTGCAATTGCATAGATATCTAATATTATTACTACAATGGTCTACCTGGGCCTCGTGGCGTAGTCGGTAGTGTAACCGACTTCCGTGCACTAGGTCGTGGGTTCGATTCCCACTCAGGACAATTATTTGTGTGATGAACACAGATATTTGTACTGCGTCTGGGTGTTTCTTATCTATTATATGTATGTATTTACAAAAAAAAATTTAGTATATGTATTATATCCGTAATCTGATACCCATAGCACAAGCGTTAAGCTTAAGTTTGGGACCGATAAAAAAAAATTGTTTGTCGCTTATTGACCGTTGAAAAACATTGATTGTGAGACAGGTTATTTTTTAAGACAACACCCTGCACTAAAGAATAATCCTTGTATCGCGGGGGACTTTACAAACATACAATATCTCGAACACAAAGTGCACCCAGACTCGGAACAACCATTTGTAAAATCAGAGTTGTCCTGGGTGGAAATCGAACCCACTCCGGGCGGGAAACCAGCCCACCATCTGTGTAATACTTACCGATTCTTCGTTGGGAATGATCGACTGACGCAGGCCTTGGTCGTGTGACGTCACCGGTCCCTTCCGCCTCCGAACTGGACTCCTCCTGACCTCCAGTCGCTAGGCTCACTGATTAAAAGTGGGGTTTAGTTAGCGTGTGCGGGTTTAATTACTGATGGGTAAAGAAGCTTGCTGATTTAATAGTAATGTGGTTTAGAGAGCAATATTATAACGTCCATGTTTAAACTTAAAAACAATAAGGTTATGAAATAAAACTACGTTTACGGAATCGATCTCGTTTACTTGATTTTCTACTATCCCGACGTTTCGAATACTTTACAGAATTCCACATTTATACTTTATTTTGGGGTTGTTTTAACTTTGAAAAGTTACAAGTAGTGAGTGTTTAAATAAAAATAAGTAATTATTCCTTGAATTTCCATATTAACTAATTTCAAAATGTTATCATGTAACTTTTTCTTTAAAGTCCCTAATATTGTTTTCAATCCATCCTTCTATGATAATTAATCAGCATTAACGATTAGTGTCAAAAGAGAAGGGACCGTCCGTGTGGTCATGGACTAAGACATACAAGTGTCACCACCCCATCCTTTCCTGCGGGTGTCGTACCAGGCGACTAAGGGAAGTAAGCAATTATCACCCATTGCATAACTGGTGGTAGGACTGGGTACCAAGTGGGAGTACTCACTTGCTATCATTTCATATCATAGAAATGAAATGGTGCACAGCGGCTTGACAATACTATCGGTATAGTTGAGTCCGTGAACGACGTTGCCACTTACCATCAGGTAGGCCGTGGCTCGTCTGCCATCATTAGCAATAAAAAAGGGACTATAAGTGACAGATAATCAGAATATAAATACATCATTCTAAGATACATTAATTTATTTCTACGTAAAAAAGTTATCTCATGAGAACCATTAATTTTTCCGAGATGAAAAGTATGACTGTCCTTTTCTGGACTCTGGACTATATGTATGCAAAATTTCATGATTATCGGTTCAGTAGTTACAGCGTAATAGCGTAACACCTCACTTTCCCATTCATAATATTAGTAGGCCGCGTGGGGCCGGCTTTAGAATTGTCCCACGCCTCTCCACCCATGGGAGTCGTAAAAGCCGACTGAGGGATACCGGGGGAGTGGGCAGCAGCAATCCCTCGAGTATTAACAACATCCACTGCGATCGCCAACCCGCCTGCCAAGCTTAGCGATTACGGCACTATACCCTCAATTTGGGGAGGCCTATGTCTAGCAGTGGACGTCGAAAGGCTGATGGATGGATGAATATTAGTAAGGATTTCTCTGCTTTAGTCTTTAGAGCTTAGTTAATTGTTTAGAGCTGCTGCTGAGAGCCGGTATTGTGAAGGATACTTCGTACGAAACAAACTTTATACATGATTGTGATGATGAGCCGCGGAGATAAGGAATATTCTAAGAATATTTTAAACAACTTCATTAAGACTATTGGAAAATCTATCTATACTGATGGCGCAGGCGTCACCCAAGACGTTAAGTATGAATGTGTTATCAAAATTAGCAGTCACGAGCAATTGTCACGATGGCTGCATCTGGACGGTATCCAGGAGATGCAGGTTCAAATCCTGCTCGTGACTGTTATTTTCTATTTCACATTTTCACACTTTGTGTAATCTATCTATACTATTATAAAGCTGTAACAAAACTATGTCTGTACATTTAAGATAATTAAAAATGTGTGTATTAAGCTATTTAGGCGTCTCTGAACACAAAACTTTTTTAGAGTTTCTGTCTGTTTGTTTGTTTTCACATCACGCAATGAACCGGATTTTAATGAAGCATTTTTTGATAGCTCTTTATGAGACTTAAAAACTGATAAAGGTACATTTTATCCCACTTCTGTGTATATGCAACACTTTTTTTTTAGGCGGGAAAATATGTACCTAACCGCACACGTCGTCGTTCGGGGCAACGAATAGGGTAGTGTGGGGCCCTCACCCACTAAATAAACCCGCCGTGTGGCGTCTCTTCGCCTTTATTGGCGGGCCACTGGAACTATGCTACATTCCTTCGTAAATGTACCTACAGATTTACGGATACACCTACTGTGTTTTATATGTATTGCTCTATTGATAAGTAGATAAGGTAGTGAAGCTAAAAATAAAAGCCAGATTTATTGCTTTATCTTTTATTTCTCATAAAAACGTCCTACAAACTACTGTACATAATAGTATAGTAACCTAATAACGAGAATTCGCGCCAAAATAGACGCCATTTTAACATGCTTATATTTAATTATATTAATTCAAAATGGCGAAGCATATAAACGGAACAATTTAGCCTTTCAAGCATCGGTATGTGTATAATTATGTAGATATATAAAAAATTAAATGATTATTTTTATGAAAATATTTAAGACGGTTCTTTTTGTGAGTAGATTCTATGTTATCTTAAGTTTATTTTTTAATGCAAGGATCGCTAGCATCTTAATTATAAGGGACGTTCCCTTTACTAGTTAAATATCTACTTAAATATGCTATTAGTAGCTTCCTGTAGCTAATAATGGATGTAAACATATGTACTAACTGGAATTTAGCCAACTTCCAATAAAAGAGTGTCCATACAAAAGAACTTATTTAATCAAGATTTTTTTGTGAATTAAACGAAACATAAGCCATAAGAAATAACTAAGTCTTATTGACGCGAAACATATTGTTGTTTTTGTAAATAATTATATAACATCTAAACAATTTTGTTAAAAATTGTGTTACGTAGAGATTGGGTGTGGGGCCGGCTTTAGAATTGTCCCACCCCTCTCCACCCATGGGAGTCGTAAGAGCCGACTGAGGGAATACCAGAGGAGTGGGCAGCAGCACTCCTTCGAGTATTAACAACATCCACTGCGATCGCCAACCCGCCTGCCAAGCGTGGCGATTACGGCACTATCCCTCATTCTTGGGGAGGCCTATGGTAGCAGTGGACGTTAAAAGGCTGATGGATGGGTCCCATCCCACCATTAATGACTGTGCTAGCTTAGTGATTAAGAGCACTTTCCCAGTTTAAAAGGGACGTAGTTTCGAATGCTGCTTGCAGTAAATCTCTCTTTTCCACTTCTACAAATAATTTCGGTACTCTATTAAAGTATCTGAGCATGTCAAATTCTAATACAAATCAATAAGATAAAAACAACATAATTTCATTTAAAATGTAGAGTTGGGAACGAATTGTACTACTATACTAGGTACAAAGAAAAGTTGTTTCCAAAATGATAAAAAAGGCCTTTTGAAAATGACACTTTTTATTGTCGTATACTTAAATGTGCAAAATACGACGACAATAACAATATTTTTACCACTTCAACCTATCGTCGTGTCTAGAACCAGCAGGACATAAAATTGTTTTATGAGCGTGTTTGTAGTATTTATTCTATTTTTTATAATAATTAGTAACATGTAGGGGCTATAGAAACGCTTTTCTGTCCCAAATTATTTGCATTTTAGATTCAACCGGATTTGAGCATCACAACGCCTCCTAATGCCTTGATTACACGTACCGAGCAAACGGGCGAGACAGTGCTCTCGGCTGAATACTCGGTACGTATAAACATTACAACAACACTCGGCGCTATCTTTATCTATACGTGCCGACCCGAGTACTCGGCACTGCCAACTGGCACTGTCTCGCCCGTTTGCTTGGTACGTGTGATAAAGGCATTAGATAGAGTATTTGCCTGTAGCGCTAAGCTTAATGTGCGGTTTAATCTTAAAGCCCGTTACACACGTAGCTATAATAGGTGTGTATATTAATACACCATACTATACTTATACCTACGGTATAAGTTAGTGATTATAGAAACGATATATTACATTATTATTATAGCTGCATGTGCAGTTACTAGAAAATTTGTATACAAAATATATCAGAACATGCCTTGCTATGATTTATATTAATATTTATAGTTAGGTGTGTGATGTTCCTGTTTGTGTTAGTGGACTGACCACACGGTAACAGCACTGGACCTTTGAGAACTATAAAGATACAAATTATAATTTGTGAATAAGGAAAAAGAGTATTATAGTACGAGTGGGAATCGAACCTGTGTCCCTTCCTTTCCGGGGAAGTGCTCTAATCCATTGAGCTATCGTACCATTTCTAGAAATACCGAATTTCCTCATCGCATTTGTCTTAACGACCAAATTGTGTAAATGCATTGCCGATAGATGGCGTTGGTTAGAGCACTTCCTCGGAAAGGAAGGGACGCAGGTTCGATTCCCGCTCGTACTATAATACTCTTTTTCCTTATTCACAAATTATAATTTGTACTTTAAGAGTAGCTAAGCATGTCAAGTACTAAGATATAGATCAAAACTACAAAGATGTTTATTGTTTCTTCAAGTTCAGTAGTAATGTGTACCTATTTAGTAATACATATTCAGAATAGAAATGACGTTCTGGTTAACACACAGTTTATAAAATGAGTGTGTGTATGTGAGTGTATCTCAAAACGAGTCTTACGACTAAAACATCGCAGGCGCATGTTGGATGTTTGTATTTAAAATTATAATGGCAATTCCAAAGTGACTTCAATGAGTGCTCATAGATTTATACATTATTAACGTTACTTACATTTACTATACTTGTCATGGATCTTATCTTTGACGGACAAAATTAATTACGTGCATAAAATAGCTCATCATCCATCCTAATTTAAAAAAAAAAAAACAGAAACAAGCAACAAGCGATAAAAAAATAAAGCTTCGGATTAAAAAACATTGAAATTCTAAAATTATTCAAATTTCAATTACTACTATTGTTAATAATGAAAATAATAAATAAAAAATAATAAATGATGAACTTTTTCGGATAAGTAGGTTATTTTTAAATCTGCATAACTACGGCATGTGACAAATAGTTTTGTTATTGAGAGGGTCAGCAGTTGCGATATATTGCATGAATATATCTTTACTTAATATTACAAATGCGACTGTTTGTTAGTTACTCGACCGATTATCATGAAATTTTGCGTATATATATAGTCCGGAATGGAAATTACTACTTTTATTTTATCCCTGAAAAAATGTCGGGTCTTGTGGAATAGCTGTTTTTGCGTAAAGATAATTTAACACAGTGTGAAAATGTGAAATCGAAAATAACAGTAACGAGCAGGATTTATTATTTTATTTTCGATTTCACATTTTCACACGTGTTAATTTATATGGCTAAGCATATCAAATGCTAAAAATATATATAAAAATATTAATAAAATAAAATGTGGCGTAGTGCGATATTTACCAAATTCTGTCACGTGGACGAATGTGCCATTAAAATAAGTGAACTGCGAACATCCTCTCATAAGACCTTTATCCATCCTCTTATATCATCCCTTGTGACATTTCATGATACCACCCCCTTTTTTTTTTTGTTAAGGCGGGAAAAATGTTCCTAACCGCACACCCTGTCGTAGTGTGGGGCCTGCACCCACTAAAGAAACCCACCGTGTGCCGTCTCTCCGCCTTTATTGGCGGGCCACTGGAACTATGTTACATTCCTTCTGTGGTCCGCCGGCGGCGCATGATACCACCCTTCCCCTTATTTGCAAAAATATTGTTTGAATAGCCCCGGGGAATTATATAAACGCTTTCTGATATTTAGCCGAATATAATACATAATATGAAATAAAACTACATGCCCTAGGTCATGGGTGGAATGAAAAATATATAAGAAAATTATAAAAATAATTATATAAATAAACTTTGAATATAATGATATGAACCAAAAAAAAACAAAAAGCTAAATTCAATATGATTTAATTTCACGTAAATTAAAAAATTGTGTGCGGTGTTGCTATACAAAAAAAAAAAGAAAACAATATTACAAGTCAAGTCACTTAAAAATAAAAATAGATAACATAATTTTATAATAGTATTAAAATTAAGTCTTTCCACAGATGGCAAATTGAACATTACAAAGTTAATATTTCTTATTGAGGTTAATAACATAAGTCAGTATAAAATTATTTACAATCAATTACCAAACATTTGGCGTACATTGTTCCGTTGTCTGTGATAATGCTGAAGAATCAAGTGGGGCAAAATAAGTCCTAATTTGCCCCACTTGCTCATATTTGCTGTGGTAACGCGGAAGAATCAGGCGGGGCAAAATAAGTCCCAATTTGCCCCACTTGAACATATTTGCCTCAATATCAGTTTGCACATACGTGGATGTATCTGTTAGTGTCTTTGGTGTATTTTAATTGTATTTTCGCAATATGCTGCGACGCCGAGATTTAATCTCGAGCACGATCTAGTTTTTTGAATAAAAATTCTAAAACAAACATTTAATACACGATCACTGAATAAATAGACTGGTGATAGATATCCATGAAAGCGGATAATAAAGCCTTCGAGTATTCTGTAACATTCCACAGCCAACAGTATTAGTCTATTCGTGAAATTGTACACCAAATTTTGCCACTTAAGTTCAAGTAAGCGATTTAAACGATACATCTATTTTCTTTGCTTTCAACGCAACATACATACGCAATTTCTCCGAGAGATAATAATCAAACTTGAATTATAAAATTAACTATAAACAGTAATTTTGTTTTGTAAAACTGGCCATAAATTTTCTGTCTTGGCCTAAAATTATATCCAATCACATCTAGGATTCACTAAAATTATTATTAAAATAAATCGCTTACAAAAACCCATCACAATATTACAATTATAATGTTACTAAATAGTCCCGGCAAAGTTATTTTATTACTTATTGATATTTAAATAAAATATCGATAAAATGTAACTTATAATTTGTGACACTTCAATTACAAAAAATCTTGACAACTATTTTACTATACATTGGACATTTTGTAATTATAAACCTAATTGTTACAACTATTTTTTGCTGGAGAATTTATCTCTCACTTAAAACTTGATATTGCATTGTTTTCACCTTACAAAATTAGGTACGAGAGACTTGTTGTAATTGTATTTACAAAGCCCGAAACGTCTACAATTTAATTTTGTAAATTTAATTTAAATGCTTTAGTATTCTTATTTAAAGCTTGATTATAATAACATCTGAGAATAAACGCTACGTAATTTGTAAATACAATAAGACTAAGGATGTTTTAATTTGTAAGTCTGCAACCACACAAAAAGAGTAATCATTTTATTAAAACGATTTACTTTTCTGCTATACTTTACAATGTAAATACTATACGACAAATTCTGTAAGAATGCAATTTTTACTATTACATATTTAGATGTTACTTATCGTTTTAAATTATTAAAATAATAATATTCATAGAATATTGTCTTACATCATTTTAAATTACAATATCGCTTAATATAAAATATTAACTGGACAGCCAATTCATAATATACAACTTTACTCGTCTAATTTTAGTTAAATTAAATTATGCTTAATAATTAATCTAATTTTGAATTTTTACGACGTAAGCCTAAACTTGATATTACATCACGCCTTAAAACAAAATAACTAGGCAGACGTGATAATGACGATATATACATGTAATATTAAAACACTTTTTGGTCACATGCATTTTTAAATATACAGACAAAATAAATTACGAAGACTTCTGCTTTAAAATGGCTGCTTCGTGTGACGGTAGTCGTTCCATATATGTACGGTGGATCAGCTAAAACTGAACAAATCACAGGCTAAAACCTAACAAAGTTTGAGATAGTGTTAGTAATGTGATTTCGGAATGAGATAGTTGTTTTCCGTATAGAGCACGGAATAAGGGAACGTAATCTTACCAACTTGTACTATTCAAGGGTGAAAAAAGTAAAATTAGGCAAAATATGTACAGATTTGATGGTACAGGCTAGATTGCCAGTTGTCATAGAATGACCCATAGTTGCCCACTTTTGATGGGTGCCGAACATCACCACAATTCCAATGACTGATGCTAAAAATCCTCCATTGCGTTCCCACGGTATATTATTTAATATTATAATTTATTAATTATTTTTTTATTTATTTATAATATAAAAGCCAAAATTTATTTTGTTTTCATGAATTTTATTTAAACTGATTTAGATGTTTCCGCTGAGTTACATTGGTTAGTAGTAAAATGATGAGAAATAACGTACACAAGACCAGGAAGTGTAGCTAAATATATCCTAGCTGAACATGAAAGAATACCTGCTTTAATGCACTCGTGACCACAGCTGAAGTAACTCAGTCGAAACACCAAGTTAGTCAATACAAAATTTTTTTGATAAATGCGGAGTGTGATAAGCTACTTTGCCAGTATTATTGTAGACATAATACGAAGCTTAAAAGTACCTAAATGCTTTTAGATATTGAATGGACATCATATGTCCGAATAATAGAAACGAGCTATAACTAATTTGGAATGAAAAATTAAAACTCGATTTCAAATTTGGTCACATTAGAATTTAATTAGATAATCCCGCCCAATCAATCATTCTTTAGTGCAGTTCTGGTTCTTCAATGCATATACCGATTCTCATCTCCACGTGTTTGCTAAGCTAATGAGGGGCAATTACAATATTATTTAAAAAAAATCGTTTTTTTCTTGGTTTGGCTCGAAATAAATTTACGATTTAATATTAAATATTATATTTGATATTTTGCATATTTTATCCATGATCATATGTGGGACGACCATGGATCCTATAAAACTAGGTATTAGGATCCACGAATGAACTCAAAAATAAACTGAGATTCAAAATGTATTTCTTTTAAATAGGATATTTTTCTAACGCTACCAGTGTTGCCAATGATTAATTTTGACATTTTCTTTTATAAATACATAATTACAATCTGCACTAAGGAATAATGCTTATGTGATACAAGGAGGACTTTACAAACATACAATTGAAACACACACACAAATATACACACCAGAACAAGTATTTGTACACACGAAGAATGTGTGGAAATCGAACCCATAGCACTCAGCGAGATAAACATCTCCACAATCTGCGCAGGCACACAGTATAAAAGAAAGTAATACTTTGAATTTAGAAGAAAAGAAAGAGAAGAAAATTATTATCATTATAGAAATTGAAATTAATAAGACCTATATCATGATGGTACACGTTCAACGATAGATGATTCTATAGAGGGATGTACGTTAATAAAAATGGTTCCAGCATTCAATGCTGTCACAAAAATCTCCTTTCTTTTATTATATGTAAGCGCTAATTCGAAAATATTTAATTGTCATATCAAACGACTTAACCAATTTCGAAAAAAAATCTTACTCAGAGGAATGTTTTGTTTAATTTAGATATAGTTATCGGCAAATATCTTGGCAATTTTCACAAGATGCGCTGAAATCACTTTTTATGTCTTTCGTTATCAAGCCGGACGCGGGTAACGCAAAATGTTTAGTAAGCTTCAAATGACAGTGATCATCTAGTATTTCCCACCAGTGTACGTGAACGAACTTTTCCCCACCACAAAAGATATTTACCGCCAACTATACTAAATATAATGACGCCTTGCACGTAGAAACTTGATATTAAATATCACTTACTTTGCAAATATTAACTCCTTTTCTCCGTTTTATCAATAATCACAATTCTCCTCCAGATATACCATAACTTAAAACAACTTCAAGTCTCCTTCACCTCGTCTCAAATCGTGCCCATTCTGCCCTTTATGACAATATTACATGGTTCACGTTAGCCTTTCAATATGGATGAAACAAACATAGTTTATTAACATCACCCCATTCTAATAGCAATTTTTTTAAAGACTATAAGCTTGCACTAAGCAATAGTCCTTGTATCGCGGGGGACTTTACAAACATACAATTTCACGGACATTAAGTACACCCACACTCGGAACAATGGTCACACAAAGAGTTGTCCTGTGTGGGAATCGAACCCACAGCACTCGGGCGGGAGGTAACCGACAATTATACCTAGACTGCCGTGTGGTGCCGCTTATAATAGTACTACCCCATTTCTACTCGTGGAAGTCTTACGAAAAGATTGAGGGAACTCAGAGAGCGGGCAGCAGCGCTCAAGTAACCACCAACAACTGTTGCAATCGCCACCACGCCTGCTAAGCGGGGCAATTACGGACTACCCCAAAATAAGTGCGCTGTGGCGCTGTCTTGAGGAGGCTTATGTCTAGCAGTGGATATCAAAAGCCTGGTGGACGGGATGAACTCCTAGACCGAGTATTTGTAAATAACGTAAATAAATCCTGTATGGGAATCGAATACAATACACGATAGGTCGGTATGTAAACTATTACGCCATCTGTTTGAATACCTAACATATTACCTATCGCGTGTTTCAATGAAAATTAAACAATTGCAATGAACCATGTAATATTAACGTCCGAGTTTCAGAAAGAGACTTGTAAAACCCGCACTCCAGACACAGACTAGCAACTTTTTTCATCCAAAAAAAAGTTCCGTCAAGTCCGTATAACACACACACACATTTAATTATTATTTCTACCCCAACCACAGACATATAATAACCACCACCGAGGCTGCCTGAGAGTTAAATTCATCTAAATACTAGTATCGTTACAGCCGTCCTGTAACACTCTGAATAATGCGGCTCTATGTTTCCACCCATGGGCCACCATCGGCGCCTGGTACCCCTAATATTAGTCCAGTGCTATAAATATAGTCAGTTCATAGTATTCATTTTCATTGTTAATGTTTCAACGCAAACGTAATTTCGGCATTACAAATCTGCTCCTCTAATTATATATCTATGGTCCATTCCCGCCAATAATCTCCGTACAAAGAAAAAGAATTAATCGCGTCAAATAATAGCAATAATGACGGTATAACGATACATTACACCAATAATCACTAACGATTTCTTCAATCGAAGTTTCAATATTTCGTTCATAATCAGTCAGTTAAAATTTTATACCACGCATCATTGACCTACCAAAAAATGGACCTCGTGTCCGCCCTCAAGTGTCCGAACCAAATAAGAAACAACTGCGCGCCATTCTCAGTTGGTCGATCAACTTGACTATACGGTCAATATGCCATAATGTATTGTGAAAACGTGTAAAAACTACATGTAAATAAAGTGAAAAAAGAATATTTTCAGTAAGTAGACTATTGTTTTATCATTTCCATGTATTATTTTGCTTAAAAACAAAGAATTTGTTTTAAATATTTGTAAAAATAAATCATCAAGACATAATATTCACTAGAAGCTGCTTAAGGTGATCATGGTGCGGTCTATTGGTAGAAGCTACATAAGCTAATAAATGATTGCAAAGAAAACTCAACACTACGATAATGGTACAAGGTTTCAAATTAGAATGTTGAAGTTTGTATGAGTTAATATAGACTGTCTATTGACTAGAGATACTTTTTCCGTGAATTTTGTACTAGACCCGAAGTCCATTTTTATTAGGTCAATTCCACGCATTATGAAATAAAACTACTTTTTTCGTGTCTTCCTGTGACATGAATGCTTTATGTCGCGACGAAAATGAATTAAACGTGATTCCGTAAATGTCGTTTTATTTCACAATTGCCGAAACAGGATTCTCTATCCAGGGGGGTTAGGCAGAATCTCATATCTGACATGTCGATCGTATGGTGATCACTGTGATTGGTTGAGGGATCACCGGGATTGGTCAACGGATTATTGCGACATCACGCGTCGGTTTCTCAACCAATCTCAGCGATCACGATACGATCGACATGTGAGATATGAGATTCTGCCTAACCCCCCTGCCCCCTGAGGCAGAATGTCATATTTCACGTGTCGACCGTATCGAGATCACTGTGATTGGTTGAGAAACCTACGCGTGATATCACAATAATCCGTTGGCCAATCACGGTGATCATACAAGCGAGACGATACGATCGACATGTGAGATATGAGATTCTGCCTAACCCCCCTGGAGGATGCTTTAGACCGCTAAGCTATCTAAAAGCCTTGCTAAAACTTCCAACTTTAAGTTTATGAATTTTCCGATTTCACAAAAATATTTCTAGTAATAATCGATTATCATAGTGCTGCTATAAAATCGATTGCGTAACTCAAACTTTTTTTTTTACAAAAAAAATACTTATTTGTATCCCACCTGATGGTAAGTGGCTATATAGTAAAAGTCAGGTAAATTCTCGACTAGGTACAATACCTACGTTACCTATAACACAATACCATTTCTAAGTTTTTATCTGTCTGTTCGTTCCAGCTAATCTCCGAAACTGCTGGGTTGATTTGGACGGAACTTTCACTGGCAGATAGCTGATGTTATAAGGAGAACAATTTTATTTTGAAAAAATAATTAGTTCCACACACAAAAAATAAACAACTATATTCCAGTAGCAGATAGTTAAAAATACATAGTATGTGTCCGTATACTGCCATTGAAATTATTATATATAGATAAAAGAGTACAACCTGTATGTTTATACATTGAAGGGATTAAAGAAAGTCAATAGTAAACATAAGTATTTAAAAAAAAACTGGTTGCTATCGCATATCTCTGAAACTACTAAACGGATTTCGGATTTTTTTGCCGTTTTCGCAACTTACAAAGACTTGCAGCGGAATATAGTATTTATTTAATTGTATGTCAGTGTATTAGATGTATGATAGACAGTAAAAATAATTTATTGATGTTAAGAAATCACAACCCTTATTTATTCTTAGACCAGAGCGAGTAGATACCACCACAATATCTGTTTCTAGTACACAAATATATTCATCTACCCGCACTCCTCCCGAGCGCAATAATTTATTTCTACTATGAGCAGTAGCTTGTCTGTGCTTCTGGTATTACTGAGACTATGAGTGGCACTTACCAATTACCATCAGATGGGTTTTGCTCTACCACGAACAATATAAAAACAACACTATTATACTTCAATAAAATCCGTAGGTATATTATTGAGATTATTCACTTGTTTATGGGACTCGTTAGTCGGTCGTATACTTGCTGTCCAAATAAGGCATCTTAACCTCGGTCGGCTTCAGATGGGCGACTAAAAATTTAAACCTATTTATAACCACATGACCTCAGTGCTTCGGAAGGCACGTTAAACATTAAGGTCCGGCAGTCAAATAGTGTCCTCTGGCAGTGGTTACAGGTTCTCAGCCTGAATAAAACAATGAGCCGTCACGCTACGTCTCGCAGATGTGAAAACATCGATTTTCTTTCTTTCCTCAAATATTGTTTGTCTTATATAATTCTTGGAAAGCGCACTCTCCTTATATTTAGATGAATTAAAACTGTTATTGGATTATTGACTGACATTAGACTTCTTAGTTAGATGCTTTTGTCAACAGATGGCGTTAAAACAATTAAATAAATTGGCGTGGCAACGTCGCCACGATAACAGTCGGTTTTAGATGTATTCACATCGAAAAATCTAACACCGGTCCTTTTTTTACGGTCGCCAGTTCTCCACCTAGTTGGGTCGTGGAGGTATAGACAGTCGCTCCGTGTAGTGGATCAGCTAAAAGCGAACAGATTGGAAGCCGACACCAATAAAGTTTGGGGGATGATTGAGCTTATTCGGTAATAACAGTATAAAAATAAACGAAATAGTACAAAAAATGTTAATAAAATGTTTGTTCAAAATGTTCAGGGACTCTTAATCAATTAGTTTTTAAGCAAATCATCACGCCTGTATATCGTAAAGAATAAGCAGAATCATAACTCTCAAAGACGCCGTTCAAAAAATACGGTCACACACAAGGGAGTGGGGTGGGGTATCGCATGATGTGCTAAAGTGGGGACGAGGGGTCCAAGGGAACATGATATTCGAAGGTCACCATACGTTATTACTTTTTAATTAGTTCAAGCTTTGTTGACATAATATTTACAGGAAAGTTCATGAAAATTGTTACGCTGCGTGACGAAGGCGTTCATAATAATGCAATATATCACGGCATACTTTATGAACGGCCCTTAAATATATTATCATTACTCCCTATCTAGCGTGTTGCATAAAATGACTGATAATATAAATGAAATAGAAAATTTTAACTTAGAATAACGGCTAAACTAAGTCTATCAGTGGGCATTATTCCAAAACTCTTATTGGGTATTAGACTAAATGGCGAAATAGATAAAGAAATCGAACCGAAGATGGCGTAGACATTTTTCAATAAGCCCCCAAGTAAATTGAATAGGAATTAATTACTCGAGTACTTGCTACGGCAGCTCAGCGGACCGGCGCTTGGAAGAAATTTTCAAGCGAGCTTGGATTCTGGCTTGAAGTCATTATCTATATCACCATTGAATTTAATAACCTAGTATGTCATTACTTAAGAAATAAATAGTTATTCTAAGACAACAACCATGCTATAGCAACGCATCTAGCGTTTGCAACGAGCGTGCCAAACAATATTAAAGAACAAATCTGAGAACACACTATTGGTAACGGCGACAGGCGACAGCGTGACACGCTGCATTCCAGTGTCTTACATATTATTTAAACTGTTAATTTTTGTATATTTATTCTAGTAAAAATTATGTGATGTTTATTAATGAACATTATTAATAACATTTATACGCATTGCGTAGTTGGAACCTACAAGAGCGATAAACGCAGCGTATTGAAGTCTTGAAGTCACCCGCGCCCGCTTGTCAGTCGCTCGTCGCTGCTGCTTGTCACAGTCACTCAGCGTGCCCTTCAGAGGGTCTCAACATTCTCAATACTAGCTCTCGTTCCCCGGTTCTCTCGTATTGGGCGGTAAGCTCTGGGGCTGGTTGAACTGGTTCACCATTTTGCTCTGCATCATGTTGAGGAGTATGTCCGAATATTGCTCTATGAGCGATAAAGCTGGGTTACCGGCGTTCGTTGATTCTGAAAATAAAATATTTTATTTTAAATAACGTTCTCTCCCATTGTCATAAATAGTATGTAACAATACATTTCGCGTATATATAACTTGTCCATACTCTAAATATAACAAGTTATTTGTGAAAGTGTAAAAAGAGAGATTTTCTGGGAGCAGGATTCGAACCTGCCCTTACAATCCGGGGAAGTGCTCTGGACCGCTAAGCTATCGCAGTAACCTGATGGTGACACGCAATCTCCACTTCACATTTGTTTTTAGTTGTCTACGGTAGGAGTAACTACCGTTGTTACACGCTGATCTTCTGTGAGAGGGTGGTACTTCCCCGATCGAGCCGGCCCATTCATGCTGGGATAAGCAAAGCTCTCTACCACCAGACTAAAGAGGAGATGAGTAAGAAATTTAGGCAGCCCTCTTACCTTTGGAGACGAGATTTTCCAATTTCTGTCGTGTATTGTCTACCTTCAGCCTGTGTTCTCCCTCAGCTGAAGACAGACTGCTGAGGCCCTCGGCACCGTTCTGTGTCGGCCTCGACACGGCACCGCGGAGCACCTTCTGCGTTTCCAGGATGGCCGCCTCGAGACCTGCCAATACGATATTTGAAGAACATATTGATGTGAAAACATCCAATACGGCGGGAGGCGACGTCACCACGCTAATTTATTTAATTTGTTTTTACGCCATATGTTGACACAAATATCTAACTAGGAAAGTATAATGTCAATAACTTATAACAGTTTTAATTCGTCTACGGATAACGAGAGGGCGCTTACCAAGAATTATATAAGACTCGAACAATATTTGAAGAAAGAAAGAAAATCGATGTTTTCACATATGCGAAACGTCCCGTGATGGCTCATTTTTTAAATAAACTGTCTAAACTATTCAAACCTATGCATGTAACAGGGACACCGTATCAAAATCGATTGCGTGGTTTAAAAGAAATTAGCGGCGAAACAGACATATGCGTACAACTTTGATTTATACTATCTAGAGAAGAATGTTATACTGACCACTAATATCAGCCGCGGCGTTCGGTTCTCTCTGCAAGCTGGTATAAAGCTGTACCACTTTGCATGCAGTTATTGTGAGCTGCTCTGTCAGCGCCGAGCATAGCTGGGATGAAGTTACTGTTGAAAATAAACATACTTTAGGTGGATTAAATACTTAATATATTTTTTTTAATAACTTATAGTCATAATATCTGGTAGTGCATAGATACATAACTATTATAGTATAGTCCATCCATTCATCCATCCATCAGCCTTTTAACGTCCACTGCTGGACATAGGCCTCCCCGAGAATGGGGTATAGTGCCGTAATCGCCACGCTTGGCAGGCGGGTTGGCGATCGCAGTGGATGTTGTTAATACTCGTGGAAGTGCTGCTGCCCACTCCTTCGGTATTCCCTCAGTCGGCTCGTACGACTCCCGTGGGTAGAGAGGGGTGGGACAATTCTAAAGCCGGCCCCACACGGCAAATGGAAGATAGTAGTCATTATATAATATAATAAGTTTATTTTCATTATCTGCTTAGGTCTAATTCATTACTAGTCATTGATCTATAATTTAAGAATACACAATTGAGTTTAGAAATCACGGCAAAAGTTGTATATCTCTTAATTGTACATATAGCATCACGCCTGTATTCCCCGAAGGGGTAGGCAGAGGTGTATTACACACCCACGGTTCGCCAGCTATGTTTAAGTCCCACGTAATAGGGGGCGAGCCTATTGACGTCCGGGCACATTTCCAAACACCGCGCTGCTACTGAGATTTTTTCTTTTTAGGAAAAAGCTCAATAACATTGCCCGACCCGGGGATCGAACCCGAGACCTCATGATTAGCAGTCGAATACACTACCGCTACATCACCGAGGCAGTTAATAATAAATAATTGTACAGCATTCATTTCGCATTAATTTTATAAAATAGTAACAACTTAACTGCGTGCGTGAGTGTAATGACACTATTTAAAAAGAACGAGAGAAAAAGAGACAGTGAATGAGTTTTTAGTATTAATGGCATGTTGATATGTCGCTACTGGTCGCGCGTCGAAATAACTCTAAGTAAAATGAGTGCAGGAAAGCGTAATCTGCACTCATTTATAGTGGACACTTTTAGTGCCTAATATGGATCTTCTCTTTTTTATACATCAATGCATACGGTACATTAATTATCTCTTACGTAAAAATAGCTCTCTCACGGGAACCATTCATTTCTCTGGGTTAAAAAGCCTAGCCTATGAGCTTTTCTAGGCCCCACATTATACGTAATGCAAAATTTCATGATGATTGAATCTTTAATTACGATGTGAAAGCGTTAAAAAGACACAAACAAACTCACTTTTGCATTTATATTATTATTAAGGAGGATAAAGTGCTTTTATTTGTTTGTGACAATTATACGCTTTAACTACTCAATAGCTCAACATGAAATTATAGCACACATATAGTTCAAAAACCAAGAAAACGACATAGGCTTCTTTTTATCACATGGATAATTCCTATACCGAACAAAGTGCAACCGGTGGCGGCCGGAACCCATTCTAAATATACACCAATTTAATTACATGTCATTTCACATGAAAATTTACGTCCGTGCGGTGACGGACTAAGAATACCAGTGTCACCACCCCATTCTTTCACGCGGGTGTCGTATAAAGCGACTAAGGGAAGTAACCAATTATCACCCATTTCATTATCGGCCTGAACGGGTCAGTACTACCGTCTTGTGTGTGACCGGTCATAAGTATGTAAAATTGGCTAAAAGGCTTGACAATACTCTCGGTATAGTCGAGTCCATGAGCGACGGTTACCACTTACCATCAGGTGGGCCGTGGCTCGTCTGCCATCATCAGCAAAAAAAAAATGGCGTTTGCAAATTCACGCAGCCGGGCGTTGTTACTAGTTAGTTTATAACACACGGTATCAAACTCACAGTTGGCATCAGCTGGAGTATCAGCCTTAGGCCTCTGCCTGGTGTTGGCTGTTAGTCTCGCAGTCACTTCCCTGGCCTTCGCTGATAAGTCTCTTTCGCTCCCACTGCGACCTATAAAACAACAACTCAATATTATTTATTGATTACTTACTGCCTCTGTGGTGCAGCGGTAGTGTGAGCGACTGTTGATCATGAGGTCTCTGGTTCGATCCCCGGGTCGGGCGGTCCTATTGAGCTTTTTCGTAAAAAGAAAAACTCTCAGTAGCAGCCCGGAGTTTGGAAATGTGCCCAGTGGAGGCGAAAGGCTCGCTCCCTATTACGTGTGACTCACTGAAGACTGTCGCATGCGTGCCTGTGCACTCGCGCTTGTTGTATTGATTAAAATAAAATTATTTACGCGATTTTGAGTATTTTGACAATCAAATTTAATAACCGAAATTTCTAAGCTAAAACTCCATACGTATATGATCAACAAAAAAAAGCAATGTATAAAAAATAATCCTACTTGAAAATAACATTTAAAATGATATGAAAAATAATCAAATAGAATCTACCAGAAAAAAAAAATAAGTTTTATAAACGACAGTTTTGCTGCTGTCGGTGGAGTTAGGAGTCTCCGAAACAAGCGTTGAAGAGAATTATGAATGTTGAGGAAGCGAGAGATGTATGCAAGAACAGAGCCTTTTGTCACTCTGTTCTCTCTGCCTACCCCGCAAGGGAGATAGCGTTATGATAAGTGAGTAAGTAAAATCATCATAGGTGCAACCCTAGCGCATTCGTTGAATGACGCGGTTGCCCAAGGATTATGTGGCGGGCAAAACTATCTCAACTGTATTTCTGTGTACATAAGGTACATTTCTTCTCGCTACGAACAATTGGTATTATTATTAAGATTTTGTGGGCTATTATAGAGAGATTTTGGACAAGTTTTAATGGAAGTGATGTTTCTGTCCGTAGGACACAGAAATGTACCCGATTTCCAAAGTCCGGATTGCTACTGAGAATTTATCTTTTTACGAAAAATAACTCTGTCTGACCCGGGATCGACCCAGAGACCTCATGATTAGCAGTCGCTCACACTACCGCTGCACCACAGAGGCAGTTTTTTTGCAATTGCATAGATATCTAATATTATTACTACAATGGTCTACCTGGGCCTCGTGGCGTAGTCGGTAGTGTAACCGACTTCCGTGCACTAGGTCGTGGGTTCGATTCCCACTCAGGACAATTATTTGTGTGATGAACACAGATATTTGTACTGCGTCTGGGTGTTTCTTATCTATTATATGTATGTATTTACAAAAAAAAATTTAGTATATGTATTATATCCGTAATCTGATACCCATAGCACAAGCGTTAAGCTTAAGTTTGGGACCGATAAAAAAAAATTGTTTGTCGCTTATTGACCGTTGAAAAACATTGATTGTGAGACAGGTTATTTTTTAAGACAACACCCTGCACTAAAGAATAATCCTTGTATCGCGGGGGACTTTACAAACATACAATATCTCGGACACAAAGTGCACCCAGACTCGGAACAACCATTTGTAAAATCAGAGTTGTCCTGGGTGGAAATCGAACCCACTCCGGGCGGGAAACCAGCCCACCATCTGTGTAATACTTACCGATTCTTCGTTGGGAATGATCGACTGACGCAGCCCTTGGTCGTGTGACGTCACCGGTCCCTTCCGCCTCCGAACTGGACTCCTCCTGACCTCCAGTCGCTAGGCTCACTGATTAAAAGTGGGGTTTAGTTAGCGTGTGCGGGTTTAATTACTGATGGGTAAAGAAGCTTGCTGATTTAATAGTAATGTGGTTTAGAGAGCAATATTATAACGTCCATGTTTAAACTTAAAAACAATAAGGTTATGAAATAAAACTACGTTTACGGAATCGATCTCGTTTACTTGATTTTCTACTATCCCGACGTTTCGAATACTTTACAGAATTCCACATTTATACTTTATTTTGGGGTTGTTTTAACTTTGAAAAGTTACAAGTAGTGAGTGTTTAAATAAAAATAAGTAATTATTCCTTGAATTTCCATATTAACTAATTTCAAAATGTTATCATGTAACTTTTTCTTTAAAGTCCCAAATATTTTTTTCAATCCATCCTTCTATGTTAATTAATCAGAATTAACGATTAGTGTCAAAAGAGGAGAAGGGACCGTCCGTGTGGTCATGGACTAAGACATACAAGTGTCACCACCCCATCCTTTCCCGCGGGTGTCGTACCAGGCGACTAAGGGAAGTAAGCAATTATCACCCATTGCATAACTGGTGGTAGGACTGGGTACCAAGTGGGAGTACTCACTTGCTATCATTTCATATCATAGAAATGAAATGGTGCACAGCGGCTTGACAATACTATCGGTATAGTTGAGTCCGTGAACGACGTTGCCACTTACCATCAGGTAGGCCGTGGCTCGTCTGCCATCATTAGCAATAAAAAAGGGACTATAAGTGACAGATAATCAGAATATAAATACATCATTCTAAGATACATTAATTTATTTCTACGTAAAAAAGTTATCTCATGAGAACCATTAATTTTTCCGAGATGAAAAGTATGACTGTCCTTTTCTGGACTCTGGACTATATGTATGCAAAATTTCATGATTATCGGTTCAGTAGTTACAGCGTAATAGCGTAACACCTCACTTTCCCATTCATAATATTAGTAGGCCGCGTGGGGCCGGCTTTAGAATTGTCCCACGCCTCTCCACCCATGGGAGTCGTAAAAGCCGACTGAGGGATACCGGGGGAGTGGGCAGCAGCAATCCCTCGAGTATTAACAACATCCACTGCGATCGCCAACCCGCCTGCCAAGCTTAGCGATTACGGCACTATACCCTCAATTTGGGGAGGCCTATGTCTAGCAGTGGACGTCGAAAGGCTGATGGATGGATGAATATTAGTAAGGATTTCTCTGCTTTAGTCTTTAGAGCTTAGTTAATTGTTTTTACATTTTCTAAGAGAGTGCTTAACTATACGCCATTTGATGGTAAGTGGGAATATAGTCTAAGATGGTAAGACGCACCAGCTTAGTAAAAACCTATTCACTCTAGCCTTGAAGACAACCACATTGTAATTGGACGAGAATACCGAAGCTGGCAACTTATTCCATTTCATTGCTGTGCGTATTATGAAAGGTGAAGCGAATTTATTTAATTTCAATTTGTTTCAGTATTTACTGATATTAAAATTAAATTATTTTAAATATATTTAATAACAGCTAGTTATTGTCTAAATCATTAATAAGTGATTTAGTGTATAGTGCATCTAACTACATAGCCATTATATTTCGGCAAACATACATTATCCGTCGAAAGACGAATATTGTGACGAATTAAAAAGCTCTTCCATCTGAGCACGATCGTCTTCTCAAATTGTTAGTATACACCCTGTATATATTTTGATCCGTAATTTAGCACTTGACATGCTCAGCTACTTTAAAGAACAGATTATTTGTGAAAATGTGAAAAAAACGAATTTTAATGCAAGCGGGATTCGAATGCATGTAAATGCATCCGATAGGTAGCGTAAAGGTAAGGTCGTAAAGACAAACGTGATGTGGAGATTCGGTATGGCCGTCGGTCACTGCGATGGCTTCGCGGTCTAGTGCACTTCCCCGTATTGGAAGTGCTCTTTTTCCACATTTTCACAAGTAATTTGATCCTGTATATAATGATTAATATACCTGCACTATAGGCGTTGGCTAAGCCTCGTCTTCTGGCAGTATTGGTGGCCTGTTTGTTCATCGAAGATATCGTCGGTCTCATGAGACCTTGAGACCTCGATGGTTGCTGGCGGGACGTCTGAGGGTCTGATTCTGAATCACTCTGTTAAAGAATATAATATAATAATAAATATTCACACACATTTCACACAACATCCTCTGGTCCCAAACTAAGCGTTTTAACGCTTGTGCTATGGATACCAGATTACGGATATAATACATATACTACTTCTTTTTTTTGTAAATACATACATATAATAAAAAGAAAACACCCAGACGCAGTACAAATATCTGTGTTCATCACACAAATTATCCTGAGTAGGAATCGAACCCACGACCGTGGGTTGGTCGTGCACCAAAGTCGGTTACACTACTGACTACGCCACGGGGCCCGTATATTAATATTGATCAAAAACCTGTGAAATGCTAAAAGTAAATTCACAAATTTATATTGATAATCTGTACTATTATAAAGCTGTGATCGAACTATGCCTGTACATTTAAGATTATTGAGTTTTTGGCGGGACGTCATGGCGAGTGGGTGATGTCTTGTCACATAGTGGACTATGTAACATAGCATCACGCCTGTATTCCCCGAAGGGGTAGGCAGAGGTGTATTACACACCCACGATTCGCCAGCTATGTTTAAGTCCCACAATAGGAGGCGAATAGGACAATTTTTATTTTTACGAAAAAGCTCAATAACAGTTTCCGACCCGGGGATCGAACCCGGAATCTCATGATCAGCAGTCACTCACACTACCGCTGCACCATATTCCAGTAAATTTATAAATTTATAAGGTTTATAAAGTATTCCATTGACGCACATACTCGTAGTTTACATGGCGATGAAAAAGTCCGCTCCAGATACAATAATAAGATATTTGAAAAATAAAAACTATATTAAGCTGTTTAGATATCTCTGAACACAAAACATTTTTAGAATATATGTCTGTTTGTTTGTTCGCACATCACGCAAAAACTACAGAACAGATTTGTCATGAATCTTATTTTGTTTCATAGCTTTTGATTACAATTCAAAAGTGAAATCTAATAGACCAATTTTTGCGATTGTGAAGGGAACTGGAAAATCTAATGTGCAAGGGTCTCCCCTTAGCATACGTGTGATTTAGATCACAGTCCACCACGGTGCCCTTATGCGGGTTGACAGACATCACAAGCTCTTTAAAAAAGTATCAAGCATTTAGGTTACGTCACGTTGTTTTCATTCAAAGTACTTACCTGGTTGAGTACTCCGACGCTGGAACTCCTTGTCATATTAGACTTATTGTTGTACCGGGGCGCCGGTCTAACGAACCCACTTTGGGATTTGCCTGGTGATCCATTTTGTGGAGGAGATGGTTTCGCTGAAGGCCCTGTGCAGTATACAGATATTAGAGCCAGAGTAAAAATATGTAAATACATGAAGAAAAGTGACAATAATAATTATGGAATTTTTTTTTTAACGTGCTTTAAGCAAGCGCTTGATTATTATCCACAACAGTTTGAAACTATTGCCCACAGTAAGAGAGAAATAGTAGATATTGAAAGAGAAGTCTTGTAGGAATATATGGAAATTTCTAGATTGAAAAGTCGCAGGCTTTATATTCAGTTGAATTTATTTTACTGAATGTCCAAAAATGCTATTAAACATTCATTAAAGCTATATTATATTACTTTACTGCACTTAAAATATAATTTCAAAATAAGTTATATAGTATTTAAACTTACCAATATAACGTATCTAATATAAATCTTTTGATATTTTTATATATTTTTAAGCATTTGACGTGCTTAGCCATCTATTAACATAAAGTGGGAAAATGTGAAATTGAAAATAACAGTCACGAGCAGCATTTAAAACTGCATCTCCTGGAATACCGTCCCAGATGCTTTGCCAATTCGGGAGCCACCCAACACATTTAGAAGGAATGTGTTATCAAATTCCCAATCCCGAGCAATTGTCACGATTGCTGAATTGGCAAAGCAACTAGGACGGTATTCCAGGAGATGCAGGTTCAAACCCTGCTCGTGACTGTTATTTTCTATTTAATATTTTCGCAATTCGTGTTTAATAATATAAATCGATCAAAGGTATATTTTATAGGTAATATACAATACAAATAATATGACAATTAAAAAAGCGTTGTCCCAATGCACATATAAATCAAAATAACTACTTTAACGTCAATAATTATGTATGATATGTGTTTTAACACTTCACATGCTCAACTACTTTAAACAGCAAATTATTTGTGAACGGGTAAAAAAATAACTTTACTGTGAGCGGGATTCGAACCTGCGTCTCTTCCAATCTGGGGAAGACCTCTAGACCATGCATGTAAATGCATCCGATAGGTGGTGTGGGTCGTAAAAACAAATGTGATGTGGAGATTGATTGTCGGTCACTACCATGGCTTAGCGGTCTAGAGTACTTCCCCGGCTTGGAAGGGACGCAGGTTCGAATCCCGCTCGCAGTAAAGTTCTCTTTTTCCACATTCACAAATTATTTGTTGATCAATAATTACGGTTTAACTACAACATGCAATAAATATTTAATAAAATATGTGTTGTTCAAAATGTTATTCCAACAAAAGGTTGTTGGGTTTTTCTGTCGAGAAATTCCCAATACCACATCGGAATTAGGTGGTGTTTCACCCCGTGCATCGGAAATCACGTAAATCCGTTGGTCCTGCGACTAATCCCTCTCCGGTGGTGTCGGAATGACGTGATTGATGTATTTACATCTTGGAAGTCCAAACGGACGAAGTCGCAGGCGAAAACTAGTCTTATATAAAAATATAATGTCACGTTGTTTGTCCGCGACAAACTCCTAAACTAATGAACCGATTTTAATAAAATTTTGCACACATGTGCAAGTCTAGCTTGAGAGATATAATTTTTATCCTGATTATTTTCATTTTTTATGCTAAATTAAACGAATGAATTATGTGTGCCACAGCAAAACGCGTGAAGATGTCTGCTAGTCTATCATACTTAATATTATAAATGTGAATGTAAGTTTATTTGTTACGCTTTCACGCAAAAACTACTCAACCGATCATCATGAAACTTTGTACACATATTCTTGGACGTATTAGAACTAACATAGGGTACATTTTTATTAAAAAAAAATTGTACGAAAGAAAAAAAAATGTTTGTCATTTCAAGGGTTGCTTTATTTATTTTTTATGAAATTCCTCGCGGACGAAGTCGCGGGTAACAGCTAGTACTATTATAAAGCTGTAAAAGAGCTGTGTCTGTACATTTAAGATATTTGAGAAAAAATGTCTGTAATAGGCGTGTCTAAACACTAAACGTTTTTTTAGATTTGTCTGTTTATCTGTTTGTTTGTTCGCGCATCACGGCAAAACTACTGAACGGATTTAATAACTTTTTATTTGATAGCTTTTGATTAGACTAAAAACTGGTATACATTTTATCCCGCTACTATATAGGGAATCTGAGATGTAACCTAAAAATGAGGTTTAGGAAAGGCTAGATAATTATAAATACGACTTAAATTACTAGCGTCGACTAAAACGTAGCTTATCCCATTACGAATGAGTAAAGGTTACAACTAAATCTACAACCAGAGTTAGCACCAGTCACCACCACCACATCCATTCGTGTCCCACCTTGCGGTGTCCTCGGGGCCGGCATGGGTTTCGCCGCAAGATCCGACAGAGATATCGCCCGCCGCATCCCTGGGGCATCCTCCTCCCGATCCGATGCGGACAGATGCGATCGGTTCGCTGTGTACCAGTTTATCATGTAGGCATGCTGTAGCAATCTGACACAACTAACCTTCCTATCATCTACGATACGTGTTTCTATTGGCTATGATTTATTATGGGAGAAATTAAACCACACGCAACATGTATTTTTTTGTTAAGGCGGGATAAAATGTTTCTAACCGCGCACCCCGTCGTTCGGGGCAACTAACAGGGTAGTGTGGGGCCCTCACCCACTAAATAAACCCGCCGTGTACAGTCTCTCCGCCTTTATTGGCGGGCCACTGGGAACTGTGTTACATTACTTCAGTACCTATGATTTTTTTTTTTAGGTACCAGCCACGGCCTAACTAACGATAAGTGGTAGCTGCCGCTCATGGATTTTACTATACCAAGAATTCTACCAAGCCGTTGCTGATCATATTTTTTCATATACTACATGGGTGGCGAACAAGTATATAGCTCATAAGACGGTTACCGTAGTCTATAGTCGCTAGCAACACCAGAGGCAGCACTCGCGCGTCGCCATCTCTCTCCAAGGAAAGGGATAGAAGTGGGTAGGATTTCGTCACCAGAATTAAATAATGTGTTATTAAAGTCCCGAGCAATTGTCTTGATTGAAGACTCGCAAAGCATCTGGGATGGTATTCCAGAAGATGCAGGTTCAAATCCTACTAATGCCTGTACTAATTTCACATTTTCACAATTTGTGTTAATTGAATTCTATAAGATTTTTTGTGTTTATACGTAACTTTTTTGGATTTTTTTTTTATTGCGTGTTGTGGTAGACAAGCCACGGTCCATCTGGTAGTAAATGGTAACCGTCACCCATGGGCTCGACTATACCAAGAGTATTGTCAAGCCGCTGCTCACAAATTCATTTCACAGATATGAAATGAAATATAAACGACTATCTCCTGCTACAGCCAAAACGCAACGATGTGCTTCATGGCCGGTCACACGGTAGATGGTGGTACCAACCCGCTCGGGCCCTATACCAAGTGAGTACTGCCACTTGGTACCCAGCCCTACCACCAGTAAAGCAATGGATGATAATTGCTTACTTCCCTTAGTCGCCTCATACGACACTCGTGGGAAAGAATGGCGTAGTGACACTTGTATTCTTAGTCCGTCAGTCGTCACCACACGGGTATTTTTATAGTTTGGAATTTAATGGCTTTCTATTACACGCCTCATAATCATTTTGTTTTATAATTTTTTGTATATATTATCTATAGTTTAGGTATCCTTAGTAACTATTTTTATCTGTAGCGATTTATTATATATCATTTGGAAGCAAAAAAAAAAAAACATGTTTCTTTCTTTTTTTATGCGACGGGCGAAGATGACGTACCTATAAGCTATATGCCTGCCAACCTTATCAACATGTGTGTTTATTTATTAGAGCTCAATGGTTTATTATCGTGTGGTTATTATCGTAGCCCATAGCCAGTAGAAAAACGAAACTCATTAATCATATACACAACGATCCGTTCAGATTGCTATTTCAAAACACACAAACAATACAATACATAATCCAATAAAATATTAAAAAAAAAAACATCAAAAATACACAACATGCTGTAGACAAAAATCGCTACACATTATGTTATACATGCTGGAAAAAAAAACTGCATTAAAAAGCTATGACGGTGATATGTTGTGAATTAGCCGGTGCTATAATATTTTTTCAAATCAGCGTTTAGGGCTTAACCTAAAACTATAGGTGAAATCTGAAACTACGCAGCGTATTGATTTAAAATAGGTTCGGAACAGTTTTTTGTTTAAAAAATGACTTTAATTTCACGGACACAAAGTACACCTACTACACACTAGAATTACAATCTTTGGGTCGTAAAGAATTGTTCTGTGTGAAAATCGAACTCAAAACACTATCTCCCGCCGGTATCTAAGCGACAGTCAATACATACAAAGTACAAACCAACAGTTAGGTTTTTGATCTTTGATTTATAATGTTTTGTAGCTAGTGTTAAGATTAAGGATCCAGATCAACTTTCATGCCTACGCGTATATATAAAACCGCATAATGTCGGTTTTAATCTTGTAAAAAAACTAAATTAAATGAATTAAAATTTTATACGGCCTCGTGGCATAGTTGGTAGTGTAACCGATTTCCGTGCACTCAAGACAATTATTTGTGATGACCAGAGGACGTTGTCTAAAAATGACCGTGAATATTTATTATTTATTTTATATGATATATAGCTTTGACTAATTAATTGTATAAAACATATATTTGTAGAAAACAATTATTTTATCAAAATCGACCATACATATTTATGTTATTATAAATGTAGTTTCAGATTTGGCCTATGCATATACTTAAATAAATCAACCTGTATATTTCATCATCTTTATAACAACAGTACCAGGTTACCCACTTTTGGCCACAGATTACATTTAACCTAATTACAACGTTGTTTTGGTCAAATTTATAACGTATTATGTATACGGGAAAAATTCACAATATATCACGATTTGAACAACTATATGTTTTTTATATGTTATTGATTTAGTTCGTTGTCTACAACACCCCTGAAATTTCTGTGCGATAATTGAACCCACATCACTTAACACGAGAGGAAGGGGTTTTAAAGGGTTAAAGGATTCTCTACGTAAAACCAATAACATATAAACATATCTACTCTTTGCAACTGAAAGGGACCAACAGCACGTCTCATGCGATCCCAACCTTGTTGCGGCGAAAATTTTGATGGCAACACCGGATTTTGCGCCAACACCCTCTTAGCTAGACAAGAACCCCTAGGCGTTAGAATTGGACGAATTTTATTCGGAAATAAACGGTTTTCCATGCACAGCCGTGGTGTAGGACCTCTGATAATCTTTCTAAATGGAGTTTTAGGGCGGTTGAAACCGTAAAACGATAACCTTTTTGGAGAATTAGTGCAACTAGAACTTGTCGTCGAAGATTCGTAATTCTCGCTGTCTAAATGTACATCGGTTTTTGGTATAACCATCTCATTGTAAACTCTTTGTTTTAAAGATCTTGGAGGTATCGCCATTTCCTGCTGTACAGCGTTGTTGAGTTTGACATCTCCGACTGCTCCAATATTACCAGCTTCATTTGAGTTATCGACACCAACTGTGACTAAGCCTCCGATTTGATCAGAGTCTAAAATGTCCGGCAGACTGAGATTTCTTTTAATTTCTTTATTTTCGGACGTTGTTTCAGTATCTGTATCAACTTCTTCCAAAGTCATTGATGTGAAACTCCCAACTGTTGTTTGTTTGGTAGCAAGTTTCTCGAATTTTCTAGATAAAACTTTAACTACTCCTTTGCCATCATTGATATTAGCCTTCAAAGGTCTCATTCTCCATTCTTTTAGAACCTTTTCTTGAAGGATTTTTCGTTCTTCCATTTCAACAAGTTTGTTAATAATTTCAATTTTTCTTTCAATGTATTTGTATTTCTTTATATCATCTGGAGCTACATTTTCTTTAGCTTCTTGTCGACTGTTTGAAGGTGCTCCAAGATCAATCTTTGAAAGTTTCATATTTAGTTTTTCTTTGGCATTTTTCGCATACAATCTGTTATCCTGCTCTGCATAGTAATCGAGAGAGTCTTTTGCAAAATCATTCGCGTCAACGTCGAGAGAATCCATGCTGACTTGATTCATTCTTTCCATGCGTTGCATAGCATAAACTTCTAAACTATCCATTTGCATTTCCGATTTATTTTCATTAACGTCTTTTTCTTTCACAAAAACATCAAACGTTTTTTCATTATTGTCTAAATTTGAATTTGAATCTTCTGGAATTCTGTTGCTTAAGAAGTTTTTATTATGCAATCCATCTAACTTAGCTTTATATTGTGAAGATATGGACGAGGTCAGACCTGCTTTTTCAATCCCAGCTTTCAGTCTATTATTCATTTTGACTGAAGACGTCCTTTTGATTGGTTTCGGAGGTTTATGTGGAACAAAATCCATAGTAATTTTAGTATTATTATTCTTTTGACCAGATCCCCTTTCTAAACTTTTAGTGACATTATTGTATTTGCTACTGTTAGCTTTGTCTTTAGTCTCCTTATTTTTTCCTTGTTTGGTTTGAGTATTCTTCCTTATTTGTTCTTCAAACTTCTCCAGATTCTTTTGCACGTGTGAATTTCGTTTTTCCATCAAATTTTTTAATGGATTCGGCTTTGAGGCCGGTTCTAGCACGACTTCAAAACTACAGCTCTTTGATTTAACCATAGCATTCTGCTCACAACCCTCCATTTGACTCTTATATTTATTAGAGAATTTTGGTTGAAGAGATTTGCTGGTATTCGCCATATAATCAGTCTTATTCAACCTAGGGATTTCATCGCTAAGTTTCTTTTCTTTACTATACTGCTGAATATTATTTCCATCAAAATAATACGCAATATTTTTAGCCGGTGGTGGTGGTTTTATTGAAGAATCGTACAAGCTCTTTGACCTAGTGACTGTTTTATGACCATCTGTTGGCACATCAAAACCACGGACTTTATTCACTGGTGGTTTATAATCTATTTTTGTTTGATTAGTATCTCTGTAGTTAGGACTCGGTCCTTCATCTATATAATTATTGTACATATATCCAAAGTAAGTATTGTTAGGACTAGAGCCGTAACTTTTAGAGGTGTTATCAAATTCATAACAACTTTTACTGTTGCGTGGGATGTTCCCAGTAACTTGAGGTTTCTTCGGCTTGGCCCCTTCGAATAACATTTCTAAAGGTGCTGACTTAGTACATTCAGAATCATCAGATAAAACGCTTTCTAAAGAATTACAATTCGTCCTATATAAGTGGTTGTCGTTATCCAAATACTCATCAGACAATATAGATTCTTGACTGCAACTGTTCTTCATATATTTCTTTTGGTTCAAGAAAAAGCTAGCACTGCTGTGTCTATGATTCTCTAAATAGTCAGTATCGTGAATATTTTCATAAGAGCAATTTTGGGAATCGTTCAAATTGTATCTACTATCGAATTTAGCCTGTTGAAAAGCAACCTCGTTGCCGTACTTCAAGAAAATTTCATTAGATACACTTGAACAGTTTGAATTATCACTCAAAACTGACTCATTCGATCTAGTGACACATCGTTTTGTCAACACACTTGAACATCTATAGAAATTAGTGTTGTATTTCATAGTATCTTCGTCTATATCATCTAAATTGGAAGGCATATTTCTAGGTAATGTCGAGCTTTTCTGATTTGATATATAAGCAGGTTTAGCTGGGACCACAGGTTTTTCGGAAGCATATATCTCATAGTTAGAAATCGATCGTTTTGGTAATGTTTTTGTATGTTTTTTACAGACTTTCTTTGAAAATAACTTATTTTTGCAACTAGCATCTTGACTGAGACTGCAATCTTCCAAAGAATCTGAAGAAAAATTACCGTCATCTTTTTCTTTAGTTGGTTTAAGATCTAAATCATCGTGTCCAACATGAAAATCATCTAAGTCACCATATTTTTTAGTTATTTCGGCTATCATTTTTTCTGTATCCGACTTTATAGTATCAACTATACTCTTACCATTATCTTTAACGGTCTTACCATCAAATCCAACAAAGAAACTTAATGAATTTCTTTTTTTAGGATCTAAGGAGTTCGTATCATGCTTTGGAGTATTCTGATTGGCTTTATCAGCCCATTTGCACTCCTCAGAAACTGGGGATACCGGACATGATTTATAATTTTTAAATATACTTCTACTAGTTTTCGTTATTTTTGGTTTATCTTCATTCGTTAAATTTAAATGGAAATTTCTTGGCTTAGGTTCATGATCAGGAAATAACCTACTGAATACCTTCGACTGTACTGGTTTAGCAGGTACATCTATATTGAATGTCAATGGTTTTTGAGGCAACTCTTCTTTAAAAACAACAGGTTTAGTACCGTAAGGTGTGTAATGTAATTTTCTTTCGTTCTGTGCAGTAATTGTGTTCTCATGAGGTATATAGGGTGCGATATTCCCTAGATGATCGGGAATTATGTTGTGATTTAAATTAGCTGGTATCGCATAGGGATTCTTGTTCCTATAGTCTAAGTAAGGGTTCAGGCTGTCATAATAATTGGAGTTTAGGCTGTCCAGTGTCTCTTCAGGACACGGCTCTATTCCTGGTCAGCATTGGGTCAAGAATTTTGTGAATAGTTAGTATTAGCGATGACTTATCACTTATAGACGCTTCATCGCTGTTTAAAGCTTTAACATTATTTGGCCGTTTGCTCTTATAATACCAATTATTGTATCTTTTCAAAAGAGCTTATTGCATCATAAATGGATTGAAAGGACAAAAACATTAAGATCTTTGACGCTAAACCGAATCCTTTTTTGCAAACGGGAAATAAACTGTTTTGAAACACATATCATTAAGAATGAGGAGTTCGGGACAAAATTGAAATAGTTTTTTTTTTTCTAATATGAAAACGAAGCCCTGTCGAAAAGACATTTCAAATACACTGACCAAGTTTATAGACAAGATGGGTTACCGTATTATAGTGTATTGAAGCGTGTATAAGTAATGTTTAATGATATCACTCATTAGCGAAACACACATTAGTACAGTCAAATAATGCATTGTAAATATTTATTATTTTTAATAAATCATATTACTTAGACTATGTATGTAAATATGATGCTATAGGTTGAGCATTTGTTTAGGTACAATTATTAAATAAAAAATATAAAATTAGACTAAACATTCTTTTTAATCTTCTTCTGTCTAATATCATTATTTTTATTTTATTTTTCACCCTTTGTCTCTCTCTACGAAATGCCCATTCCCAGAAACTATTCGTTGTCGTAGAACCCGACAAGACAGACCTGGAGGGTTAGTATGTAACACAAAAAATCGTATCGACATCGCACCGTATCACTGTGATTGGTTGAGGGATAACCGTGATTGAACGAGCGATTATTGCGACATCATGTGTCGGTGTTTCTACAACTAATATACCAGATTATGAAATAAAACTACTTGTACGAAATCTATAACGTCTATTTGATTTTCTACTATCGCGACGTATCGAATACAGCAATTATGGTTTATCAAATATTTGTTAAATCATTTCCATCCATCCATCCATCAGCCTTTCAACGTCCACTGCTGGACATAGGCCTCCCCAAGAGAACGCTACAACGAGCGGTCCCGTCATGGGGGATAATGCCGTAATCGCCACGCTTGGCAGGCGGGTTGGCGATCGCAGTGGATGTTGTTAATACTCGAGGGAGAGCTGCTGCCCACTCACCCGGTATTCCCTCAGTCGGCTCTTACGACTCCCGTGGGTAGAGAGGGGTGGGACAATTCTAAAGCCGGCCCCACACAGACGAACGTTAAATCATTTACCCCAATATAATTACTAACTACCTCGGTGGTGCAGCGGTAGTGTGAGCGACTGCTGATCATAAGGTCTCGGGTTCAATCCCCGGGTCGGGCGGTGCTATTGAGCTTTTTCGTTAAAAGAAAAATTCTCAGTAGCAGTCCGGGGTTTGTAAATATGCCCGGTAGACGGCAATAGGCTCGCCCCCTATACGTGGGACTTAAAAACAGTTGGCGAACCGTGGATGTGTAATACACCTCTGCCTACCCCTTCGGGGATACAGGCGTATATATAAATTATAAAAAAAGAATATAGCAGTTTAACTCGTTATTGTGTTCTCTAACTAAAACACTACCACCACCGGTCACGCCACCACCCATGGGGGTGGAATGTCGGCATCGGCAGGCCGCTTATGATAAGTGGCAAATTGTCTCTGCTTACCCTCTGGAAAAAAGGCGCGAGTGTATGTATGTATAAATCAAATGCTCAACCTTTTTTTCAACAAAACAACGTCAAGGAACTTACCGTAAGTCCTAGAATTAGATGGGATCGCCATGGAGACGGGGCGCGTTCGTCTCGAACTGTCCTTCTCGGGTATGTACGATAAATCAGTAGATGATTGACTCGACTTTAAGTTTGATCTGAACGCCACCTGGAGATATTTATTTAACATTGATAATCTTTTTGATCTGTATTTTAGAACTTGACTTGCTCAGCTAATTTAAAAAACAAATTATTTGTGAATGTGGAAAAAGAGAACTTTAGTGCGAGCGGGATTCAAACCTGCGTCTCTTCCAATCCGGGGAAGTGCTCTAGACCGCCATCGCAGTCCCCAGATTGGAGGGGATGCAGATTCGATTCCGGCTCGCAGTAAACCTCTCTTTTTCCACATTCACAAATAATGTGTTCGTTATATATTTTGCACGCCTCATAAGCGAAGCGTTGAGGTGGGTTCTACTCCCGGTTGACACGGCACAGCTGATTTTTCAAACCTAAAATGTCTCCATTTATCATATATTGCACTTGTAAAATAATATCTACACGCACACATAAAGAACAAACACTATTTTTAACACTCATGATATTTAAACTAGATAAAAAACTGTTTGAAAAAATCTGGCTTGGACGTCCGTGAGTTGTAGGTAATGTATGTTAACACGATAACGACCAAAATACTTAATTAAACGAGTCTTTTTTTTTTCGTTTACGAATTATTATGACGAGTAAATAAACAAAAAAATACTGAATATTTACGGCATTTACGCTCGACGCGACACTAAAACCAGCGCCTTTCATGAGAACTACCTTTTTACGTACGCATAGCCAGTATAGCCACCGGTGGTTTTACTATCGTCAACAGAACGCCGTTCGCCCGGCCGGTACATTGTTTTTTGTTAAAAAAAAGTTCTTACCTTTGCTTGACGAACTGATGATATTTGTCAAGTATAATAATTATTTTATCCATAACAATAATTAAAAACACTAAACACACGTAAATAATAATACGCCAACGTTATAAAACACGAAAAAAATCATATTTTACATTCCACAATTCTTTTTGCGTGGCCTTGGCGTCACGGTGTTTTCACTTAGAACATAGTATAAAATTATAAAGCAACCAAGTTAGGAAGATAATGGTTTAGAGATTTCTTGTTGAACTCATTGATTTTTAAATAAGTCGTATAATATTGTCCAAAGTTGCAATTTTCTATTGATAGATGTCGCTGTTTTAAAGTAAAAGAGATATTTGCAAATGCAGCCCTAGATGTCGCAAGTGGCAATTTTAGATGTATTCAGTTGCTTTTGTATATATAGAACCACAATATTGCTTTTTTGTAAGGAAACTAGCGATGTCTCTTTGTTTTCTTAAATTGTTTTTGTTTACAGTTTAATAAATTATTCAATTTTCATGTTTATATATATTATATGAACTTATGCAGGTATATATGTAAACTCATGGATTGTTGTTAAAGTTGCAATTTTCTATTGATAGATGTCGCTGTTTTAAAGTAAAAGAGATATTGACAAATGCAGCCCTAGATGTTGCAAGTGGCAATTTTAGATGTATTCAGTTGCTTTTGTATATATAGAACCACAATATTGCTTTTTTTGTAAGGAAACTAGCGATGTCTTTTTGTTTTCTTAAATTGTTTTTGTTTACAGTTTAATAAATTATTCTATTTTACATGTTTATATATATTATATGCACTTATGCAGGTATATATGTAAACTCATGGATTTTTGTTCTTACTAATTGCCAGATGGCGCCTTGCAAAATGACAGAGCTAGACCAATATAGAAGTACTTCTTAAAATAGCGCTAGATGGCGTATAAGACATGAAACCCACATTAGTACTTTTTGAAATTAACGCTATCTATGTGATTTATTGAAAACTACTTAGTAAAACCAATACATTATTAGTTACTTATCTAATAATCAATTTTATTGTGAAAAATGAAGATTATGAGGCGTGCAGTTTTGGATTTTCCAAAGTATTTTTAATCTCTGGCCTGTTTTTCTGTCGATCTGCGAGATCTTCCTTATTTTATTATCAAAATCCGTGATATTTTAATTCATTATTATTCGATTTAACCCTAATTTTAAAACTTATCCAGGCTAATGACGAAAAATAGACCCACGGTCTAAAAATGTACCGCTTCTGTTAAATTTGAGATTTAAAATCATAAGAAGAGGTTCTTTAATGAATGCGTCGATTTTTCGATAGATATCGAATCGGATTCAATAAATATCGATGCACATCGCGGAATTCCGCACGGGTCAACCAGTCTTTACTTTAATTATAAATGCGAAATTGTGGGATACCAAATTTTACATAAAGATGATCAATGTGACGTATTTATATTCTGAAGTCCTTAAGGACGAAATCGCGCATAATCTACTAAACTATAAAATGCGGAAATATTTTTTCTAATCAAATTGGTATTTCAAGAGATACAATTATTAACATACAAAAACAAAGCTAGTCGTCATTTACACGGAAGGTTTTACAACCGCAGACATGTTACTATGTCGCTCGCATCCCATGGCTCGACCATACGATTAACAAGACTTACGCTCTCCAGCTGTCTTCTAGTCTCCAGTATTCTTCTGTTGAGTTCCTCTCGTCTTCTCGCCGCTTCTGGGTCCAACATTTTGGAAGGGGTGCGGGGCGCGGGGGAGGGCCGCGTCGCCGGAGGTCCGCGTGAGAGGTGCTGGGACGACAACGATGTGTTACCTGCTCAGATAAATATGTTTAACCTATTTATTTACGATAAATCAACGGAACAAAATATCAATTTACCACTTCATTTTGGAAGTCTTTTTTTTTCTGGTGGTAGAACCTTGCTTATCCCAGCACGAATAGGCCAGCTCAATCGGGGAAGTACCACCCTCTCACAAAAGAACAGCGTGAAAACATCGGCAGGTACATCCAGTCCCGACTGGAGATCCCAACCTCCCTATCCTCTCCTTAATATCCTTTCTATCCACCTCCTATATCTTTCCTTGAAGATAGCGGTGCGGGCGTGATACCTCTGGTGTTGCTGTGTGTCTATAGGCTACGGTAAGCGCTTACCATCAGGTGGGCCGTATGCTTGTTCGCCACCCACGTAGTACAAAAAAAACCATTACTCTCTCATCGTTGGGAACGAGTGTCTTCTCAGAGTAAGCAAGACTTAGACTGAAGTCTACCACGCCATTTCACATAACGCGAAAATCTCTCAAACACACGGGTTTCTCCACCATATTCTTCACCGAGCAGCAGTATGTATGTTGGTGTAGATCTAATTTTACCTGTCATTGTCAATGAAACGTATATAGTTCGTTAAAGCATGATGCTTACCAGCAGTCAGCGTGGCGTCCATGTCAGCGCCACTGAGGCTGTCAAAGGCAGACTTGATGTACTGTTCCCTGCGACCTGCCGTGTCAATGGACTCGCAAGAACCGGAGAGCGGGTTCCTTTCCGCGTTGTCTCCCGATGGGGTCGATACCTGTGGGTAAATAATTTTAATGTCACCTGTGAGACCCCGAGGTTCGTCTAAAACATACATTTTAAGCACTTCAAAAAACTTGTTTAAAGACAACAACCCGCAAAAGGAAATATTGTGTTTTACAAACAGAATCGAATGCACAGATTGCGGAACGGTTTAGATACCGGCCTCCCGCCCGAGTGTTGTGGGTTCGATTCCCACACAGGACAACTCTTTGTGTGATCCACAAATGGATGTTCGGAGTCTGGGTGTACTTTATGTCTGTGAAATTGTATGTTGGTCAAATCCCCCGCGATACAAGGATTATTCCTTAACGCAGGATGTTGTTTTTAAACCAAAAACTATATGGTTGTCTGTAAAGTCGGTTTACGGACGATAATTGCTGATAACGTTATATATATGTGTCGACGTCACAAGCCGAACGCTTAGGCCGACCGTGCCTCTCTATCGCTTATTCCGCGCTCTCGCTTGCACGCTCGGCTCAGGCCGATTAATAGCCAAAATGTACACACATATGTTTACAAAAAGTATGCCGCTATACCTCGTCATCATCAGAGTCGTGTCCGGAGCCACTGAGGGAGGCCTGCGGTGGTATGTCGAGGCGTGCCTCGCCCGCCCATCGCTTCGATCGCCGCACTGACTGTCGCAACTCCTCAGCATCCATCGCGTTTACCATAAATTCCCTGCAAAAATTCGTAATACAGAATCTAATACGAACGAAATAAACTGCGTAAAAGTACTTTTATTTTATAGTGTAAAAAAACGCGATAATTGATTTACTTACTTATCATCACGCCATTTCCCTTGCGGGGTAGGCAGAGAGAACAGAGTGCCAAGAGGCTCTATTCTTGCACACATCTCTCGCTTCCTCAACATTCATAACTCTCTTCATACACGCTCGCCGGTTTCGGAGACTCCTGACTCCACCCTCCTTCAATACATGACCGATTTGGTCTAGGTAGGTGAGTCTCGGTCTCCCCCTGTACCTACATCTTTCCACCTTCGCATTGTATATCTTCTTAGCCAGTCGCTCGTCCGGCATCCTTTCCATATGTTCGAACCATCGGAGCATTCCCTTTCGCATCTTTACACCAATACTCTCTTTCATACCTACTCGCTCTCTTACGTCGTCGTTACGAATAACTGATTTATTTTTATACTATATGGGTAGCAAACAAGCATACATCCTGATGGTAATCAGTTATAAGTCCTGATGGTTACCGTATCCTATAGCCACCAAATCAAAGGAAATGTATGTTTATACGATTACTAAAGTTGGATTCATAATTAGCTGCAGTAAACTGACACATTGAGTGTTGCCAGTTTATGACGAAAAAAATTGTGAGAGGAAATAATATTTAGATATTTTTATATATATTTTTAGAATTTGACATGCTTAGCCCTATACATTAAACACAACGTCAAAAATGTGTTTCATACATTATACCGACCAGGTGGGCTATCCTCCATAAAATATCCATTCTATAATAGGTAATATAATTTATTTAAAACCGAATGAACGAAATGAATGAAGTAGGTTACGACAGTACCTACTAAAATATTAATGTGGCAACATTTTTTCGCAAACTGGCATTAGGTAATGTCATTTTACTGCAGCTAATTATGAATCCGACTTTAGTAATATTTAAATATCTAAAATGACTTGGCTAACTTAAAAAAAAAAAAAAAAATTGTTATAAATAGTAACACATTATAACATGACCACGAATGCCGTATGACGTCAAGGACCGCGTTTGCATGAACCTGGCAGAAACAAAATACTAGAGAGCACGCACGCACAACTATTGAACAGCGGTCGTGACGTAATCAAGCGTTTTAGCGGAAAGATTAAAAAATATTATAGCAAGTTTTTCTACAAATTAAATATTTTATCTCTTTCTTTTCTTCTTTTCTTCAATACTCGACACGAGGGACCAATATACTATATAGAAGTCTTCTTCTACATAGTATATTGGTCCAATCCACTCCCACTCCTCTCAAGTGGTTGATTTTCACAGTGGATAGCGGGTGGGCTGTTCTTCTGTTGCTTCAATTTACGTAAATTACAAATAAAAAAAAAAACTAGACGTCGCGGGACCTCTACCAGATGTGAATACATCGAAATTATTTTGTAGAAATAAAATGATCATAACTTGACAAAGCCTTAAGACGAATCAAACGAGTGCAAACTCGATGGGTTTGGGTCTTTTCATTACAGAGTTACGGTGGCCACCTTCCAGCTCTATTATTAGACCCTGGATACCATCTAGAGACAAAGTACATGTCAAGACGAATCATACGAGCCCAAACTCGATGGAGCTATGTCGTTTTATAATGGAGTTCCTTTGGCTACCTTCTAACTCCATCATCAGACCCTGGATACCATCTAAAGACAAAGTACTTGTCAAGACCAATCTAACGGTTCCAAACTCGATGGGGTTGCGTCATTTCATTACAGAGTTACTGTGGCCACGTTCCAGCTCCATCATCAGACCCTCATATCATCTAGGTCTAGATTACTAGTCAAGACATTTCAAACTACCCCTAACTCCATGGAGTTGCGCCATTTAAATACAGAGTTTCGCATGGCGACCTTCCAGCTCCATCATCAGACCCTGGATACCATTTAGAGACAAAGTGCTCGTCAAGACGAATCAAAAGAGCCCAAACTCGATGGGGCGCAACCCCGTTTTTTTATAGAGTTCCTATGTCCACCTTCCAGCTCCATCATCAGATCAGCTCCATGTCATCATAATATTACATTGTCACGCCATATACATATGCGCGTAAAATTTCAGCTCGAGCGGAAACCGGGAAGTGTATCAAATTTAACTTGCAAGATTTGAACGGGACAAGTAAAATAAAAGCGTCGCCACGCCAACAGCCGATTTCACCCTCTCTCCGCATTAGATGTTTCACATCAAAAATAGGTGGTACAACTTTAAAAACTAACACATGAAAGTGGCAAAAGGGAACTTTACTGCAAACAGGATTTGAACCTGCATCCCATCCAATCCGGGGAAGTGCTCTTAGCTAAGGTATTGCAGTCGCCCAACGGCGATTCCAAATCTCCACTTCACATTTTTTTTATATGTCTTTACGACCCACGCCATTTATCGTAGCTGAGGCTGTCTAATATAGGTCAAAATAACTAACACAATGATACAAGCGATTTTGTGCCGCTTACATTCAAAGACTTTCAATAAATCGTCCAGTGCACTCACCCGGGCGTGTCATCGTCATTGTTGGCCGGGTAGTACATGGTCCTGTTACCCCTGTCTGATGAGGAGGTCCGCTCGCCATCCGATATATCTTCTACATCACCGTCATGCTCCGTTGACTCTTGATCCTAAGTTAAAATATGCTTTCAATGTTTAGGGGCCGTACAACAAATACGTTCACAAACAAGGGGGGATCGGTTGGTTGTTATCTTTTGTTGGTTAATCTGATAAGGAAGACAAGGGTGATCAAAGCAAATTTGATATAAATTCCAATTTACAAGCTAAGATAAGGGGTTGCTCTTGCGATATTTACTGATTTTATTCGATCTCCCTCCCCCTGGTTTAGCCTCACGTGATTAATGGACAATCTCATATGAAAACAATAATAAACCCAAAAACAACAAAAACACGAAATTAAAGATAAAATAAAAAAAAAAAACAATAAAAAGTCAAAAAAATCGCACCTCATATTTAAAACTGCCGATCGATGAATCGTCCGTTTGATGTCGCGTCGCCGTCTCAGACGTGCGACTTTGCGACAAATTAATCGTAACCTAACGAATAACACAAACATAAATATAGAAGCACAAAATAAACACAAAATAATAACAATGGACATACTTAAGTAAAAAGTTTTATAATAAAGGGCAATCCAATGACTCTGCCTGCCCCTCTGGCGGATCATATGTAATTATAAAAATAATCTCTAGTTTTTTTTAATACTTATAGGAATATATATAAAAAATAGGCTGTATATGCAAACATTAAACTTATTCTATTTCTTTTTTTTTAATTCCATTCTATTACAAAGAGTTTTTTTTTTTAAAATAAAGGCACACGTAATAGCTATTACAAATCCAAGTAACTAGGCATACTTAATAACTAATTGGCCTCCATGACTAAAACCCGATCAGGAGAATATTCCCCTCAATAAATACCACCACCACAAATAAAAAAAAATATATAAAAATAATTGGTGCAAAGAAATATACATGCTGTAAATAAGGCTGTTATATAAGGCAAATAAACAAGCTTCTTCAGGCATCTCGTGCAAGCAAAATCATTTTATGTATATTACATGTTCGTATATGTATCACAAAATTACTAGTCCGATTCGAAGTAGTTATACGCGAATTGTCGGCAAATAAAGGGTCGCTCCAAAAATACGTACATGGCGCGGGATAAACTGCTCAGATGGCAGTGGTTAAGATACCGGCCTCTCGCCCGAGTATTGTGAGTTCGATTCCCACGCAGCACAACTCTTTGTGTGATCCACAAATTGTTGTTCTGATTCTAGGTGTACTTTGTGTCCGTGAAATTGTATGATTGTAAAGTCCTTCGCGAGATACAAGGATTATTCCTTAGTGCACCCTGCACTGTTGTCTTATAATAAATTAATAAAAAATCTATACAAATAAATAAAATTAAAGTATCTGTTTGTAATGTTTAAATAACAGTTTTTTTACTAAATGTGTATATACTTTCATAAGTTACGTCAAACAAAATACCAATTTTACCAAGTTTTTGTCTGTCTGGTTGTTCCAGCTAATCTCCGAAACAGCTGGAGAGATTTGGATGGGAATTTACTAGCAAATAGCTGATGTTATTAGGAGTAATTCGGAGAGTTCAGTACATAAAAAAAACTAAATTCCACGTGGACGAAGTCACGGGTAGCAGCTAGTATATAATATAATGGATAACGAGATCACAGTCATAGAAAGGTACAGAATCACCATTTAATTTTTTAGCCGATATTCACTTAAATAACTTGTATTTTTGTCTGTATTTTAGCACTTGACATGTTCAGCAACTTTAAAGACCTAATTATTTGTAAATGTGGAAAAAGAGAGCTTTACTACGTGCGGGATACGAACCTGCGTCCCTTCCAATCCGGGGAAGTGCTCTGAAACTCACAGGAAACCTCTTTTTTCCACTTAAAAAAAAATACCTACTACTAACCGCACACCCCGACCATTCGGGGCAACGATAAGGCTCATAAACCTTGAGATTAAATACCTCCACACTGGCAGCAAGCACAGATTTATAATGGAGCAAATTGTCTTACACCGTTGAACCCGTGCTAAGAGAACTATGAATTTTGAGGAAGCGAGAGATTTGTGCAAGAAGAGCCTTTTGGCACTCTGTTCTCTCTGATTAGCGTGATGATAAGGAAGTAGAAAGTAGGGAAAGTGCGACACGTTGTTTCCACTATCGTTCTAAACCTTAAATATTGTAGTGTTTCAGAAACACAACCCTCTGACTTAGATCCCAAGGCTTATTCAAGTGCAGATTGGCAGATATGTGTCGTTGAGCGAAATATTGGCTTAATAAACATTTTTTTCGTATACGGGGCACGTAATTTCAAGAAGTTGTGCCATACAACTTCTTAAATGGCAATACTAAACGTAAAACTTGTTACATGCTGGGAGTTTAAGTGAAGCAAAAAGTAAGTTTTTCCTAGCATCACGCCTATATCTCCGAAGGAATGAGTTAAGCAAAAGGGTTTTTTTTTCTTTTTTTATACTCCAGGGCGAGCAAGCTTACGGACTACCTGATGATAAACGGTTACCGTAGCCTATAGACGCTAGCAACACCAGAGGTATCACTCGCGCGTCGCCATCTCCAAGGAAGGCAATAGGAGTTGGATAGAAAGGAGAGGATACGTAGGATTACTAGGGAAAGGATAGGGTCGAGGTTTGGGCATCCGGCACTTTTACTCACCATACGAAACACAACGGTAGGCGTAAGTACCGTTGTTACACGCTGATCTTTTGTAAAAGGATGGTACTTCCCCGATCGAGCCGGCCCATTCGTGCTGGGATAAGCAAGGTTTTACCACTAGTGTATATTTCACTTAAAACGCTGATCTGATGATTCAAGTATCAAGATGATTTGTCTATCAATACATGGCTCATGCAACTTTTAATCCTATAATTCCCAAATAGGATGCGCGATGTGCACTATTATTTATACCGCTAAACCAGTGAAAGTAATACGAAAAAATGTAGTTTAAATCATTATTCCACTCGACATCTTATTGATTTGAAGCGTGCGACTTGCCTTCACCTTCACCGAAGCGAATGGCAATACAACAAATACGCACACGATTTCGAAAATTGCATGACGCGTGCCTCGGTATTCGAACCGGATACCTGAGGCTCGCCAGACCACGTTCATACCACTGTGATACCAAACATGTACATGTAGCACAACATCGAATGCAACGTCACAAAATGCATCGAACAAAACATAGCAACATTTTTAAAAATAATAAAAAAAATAAAAAACCTTGTTCTTGCTAACGATTGGCGACAAGGCGAGTATATCGTACGTTCGTGTGAATGTCTTGTCAAAACTCTTGAACAGAGCCTCGATTCTCGGCAACTGGGATATGTTCAACGACTTCGGCCGCTACGTCACCGCAACCATGTGTGAGAAGGCATTAGTCATGCCGGTTGGACCGTGAATGGCTTACTTTAGTTTTCCGTTACGTTTAAATTGTAATGGAACCAAAATCTAATTTAGAAATCCCGCATGTATAACCATAGATCAAAAGACTAAATAGAACACAATACAAATTTAGAATGTTCGCGGATGTGTTCATGTAATTACGAGTATAGTGAATTTAAATACAGAATAAAAAAGAATTACAAAAATTAAAAGTTTGCCACAAGAAAAAATAAACAAAAAAACTACACCAACCATCGACAAATAACAAAATCCCAAATGTTATATTAAAAGGAAAATGTCTTGTAATATACAAATGTATCTCGAGTAAGTCGTTAGAAAAAGTATTAAAAAATAAACCATTCACAAAAAAAAAATGAAAGAACATGTTATGAATAAAACATATTATAAAATAAACAAATGCGGTCAAGTTTAGGTCATCACAAAAACTATAAAAATAATCTGCTTTTAATCCTACTTAGCAATATTATAATTACAATTTATATAATGGCATTAAAAGACTTATAATCGATTCAATAGGTTCATAGATTACAAAGTTTACAGTTTTACTATGTTAAGTACATAGACTAAGTATACTACTGGACGGAGCCAAAGCGCTGTTGCCGTTCTGTATTCATTTGTCAAACGCAGTATTGTTATTTCTGTCTATTGTTCGAAGTCTCAATAGGAGTAAAAAAGATAGCTCATATAAGTTTGTCAGTGACGTAATGTATGTGAAATTCGTGTCACACGCTGACCGACTAGGTCAAAACATTGCGATTTGGTGCATATTAAAAGTGAAATACTAGAAAGTCCTATTGAAGTTGCTAAATATCTTGTGCGCTAGTAAAAATATATCGTGTGTGACTGTCTTTTGTTCATCCAGAACGACGCAAGGAGGTGTAAAGAATCCAAATTTGTAATTTCACACGTATTTTTACCTTAAATAACTACGAAACCCAAGAACAATTCGATAGATATTGGAAGATTAAGGGCTGGTTGCTTCAGCTATTCTTGACGCACACGTAAACGTCAAAAATGGAGTTAACCATCGTCAAACCAAAAAAAGCGTTGTTTCACGAAATGAGGTCCTTAACGTACGTTAAATAATAACGATTACGGTAACAGATGTCCCGCCCACTGGTTAACATCACTTTCGGTGCGTCTAGCTATAGATATACTCGTAGTATATACTGTCAGCATATATTATAAGTACTATATGGATGCGTCTAACAAACAGTGTATGTACCTACAACATTATGGAGACTCTATTGTATTCGTCTTTATTCTACGAGAGTTGTTCATCTGGCGATAATACAAATAATGTAGAAAGGAAGAAAAAAGTCTTTAAAACACCTGTTAACAACCAACATTTTTGGGATGAGCAGGAATTCATATATGTTGGAATTCATTCATTGCAAGGTATCGTGAGACTATCGTGTACCTAATAAAGGAAGTAACTCTATTGTTGACACGTCGTATCGAAGACGGTATAAAATTTGTTACAGGAAAGTAGATATTCTCATAAGAATACTTTGATTTAAAATTTATTTGTCTACAATATTTCAGAAACTTGGCAGTAAAACCTAGTCTACCTATAGATCAGGTACTTGCTACTCTACAATGTTATGTCTCAGGATCGCTTATGAGATGTGTTGGACATGTGTCAGGTTTGCAGAAATCAACAGTGTGTCATATTATTCATCGAGTGATTCGGGTTATCGATAAATTACATTCTCATTACATAAACATTCCATCTAACGAAGAAGAAAAATTGACTGTTGCAACTGACTTCTATAATATAGCTAGATTTCAAATCAAACTTTAACAGACGCGAAGTCCTCGGTTGGTCTCCACCGGCATTGAATTCTGCATGAATAGCTTATTTTTCTTTATATTACCTAATAATATTGTCACAATTCACAACTAATAATAAAGGAATAGTTCAAAGTTTTGTCATTCCCGTCATAAATAATAAAATAAATAAGTAATATGTATATATAGTATATACTTATATACATTACATATTACTTCCATCATAAAAACAAAAAAACCATAGACTATAACATCTTGTGTCCATGATAAAAAAAGATAAACTGACGTATACGGACAAATGTTGGCATACTAGAAAATTCTCCCATTTATTTTATTACGAAAATACGTTGCTATGTGCTGGCATCCCTAATTACTTTGACGACTGGTTTTTTAGGCAATGAAACAACGCTTTGTATTTAACGTATGAGGATGGTGTCTGATGAATTTTTGTGTGAGGCACAAGGAGGTTTCAGGTGTGGATGCATGGATCAAGTGTTTTCTCTGCGCAACATTGTGGAGAAGCATCTAGCTGTAAGCCAGAGGGTTTTCTGCAGTTTTGTGGATTTGGAGAAAGCATTTGACACGGTTGTACGAAAGGAACTTTGGGACATTTTGCCGGAATTTGGTATTAACGGTAGACTGCTGCAAGCTGTGCAGTCCAACTACATGGACTGCAGAGCTTGTGTGCGGCTAGATGATGGAATGTCACCCTGGTTTGATGTCAATATCGGCGTTAAACAGGGCTGCGTTCTATCAGCCAGACTGTTTATCATATATCTGGATAAATGTCTACAAAGGTTGAATGAAATGAATGTGGGAGTTCAGATGGGCGACTCAGTGGTTAGGTCTCTGTTATATGCAGACGATGCGGTTTTATTAGCGCAGTCCGCAGCTGACCTGCAAACCCTAGTCGACGTAATGGCAGAAGATTGTAAGAAAAGGGGCCTACGTGTGAATGTGAGCAAAACCAAAATAATGGTTTTTGAAAGAGAAGAAGCCAGAAGAGATGTTAGAGTAGCAATAGGAAATGGTGTGTTAGAACAAGTGAATGAATTTGTATATCTTAGATGTGGATTCAGTCGGGATGGAAGGCACACCACTGACGTAGAGAGAAGAGTGAATGCGGAAAGAGAGTGAACGGAGCATTGGGACAACTTTTCGGCAGCCACCACCTCAGCCAGAAGGCACGTGTCGCAATACACAACGCAGTGCTTGTCCCAACGTTATTATATGGAAGCGAGAGTTGGGTATGCAAAAAGGAGCATGAGAGTAAAATCAATGCGGTCGAAATGCGATCTCTGCGGAGAATCTGTGGAGTGAGGCTGACTGACTGCATTCGTAACAACGACATTAGAGAGCGAGTAGGTATGAAAGAGAGTATTGGTGTAAAGATGCGAAAGGGAATGCTCCGATGGTTCGGACATGTGGAAAGAATGCCGGACGAGCGACTGGTTAAGAAGATATACAATGCGAAAGTGGAAGGATGTAGGTACAGGGGGAGACCGAGACTCACCTACCTAGACCAAATCGGTCATGTATTGAAGGAAGGTGGAGTCAGGAGTCTCTGAAACCGGCGAGCGTGTATGAAGAGAGTTATGAATGTTGAGGAAGCGAGAGATGTATGCAAAAATAGAACCTCTTGGCACTCTGTTCTTTCTGCCTACCCCGCAAGGGAAATGGCGTGATGATAAGTAAGTAAGTAAGTATTTAACGTACGTTAAATATCGTTCGTAATCGTTATTGAAGTTATACTTCTTTAGGCGCGTTATGAAAAAATGATGAGAGTGAAATTTTAAGATGCGCGCGCATCTGTGACACAAAATTAACAGTATGAAGTTGTCTACAGTATGAAGTTGTCTGCTTAACCGCTCATTAAGTCTCGAAAAAAAAGCTATTAGTATATGTACTGCCTAAGCAAGTACATTTGAAGTACAATTATATTTGTATATATACTTTATTTACAAAAAAAATTATTGTGTGATTCAGGTTATAGTACATTTTGTATAGAATTGCACTGATATTTATTACAGCGCCATCTGTTATTCAATTTTATCATCTAAATATTTTCTTCTAACAACATTCGAGTCCCACTTATAATTATTAGTGTCTCTTCTGCCCACTAGAGAGCACGATTTTAAATAAAAACAAGCTCTTAGGGAGTGACATGGCCCTGGTAGGCACTTACAGAACTTTTTAAAATCACCCAAATAACTACAGTGATCTTTGATGTTACAAATATTACATTCACACTACAACAACAATCACTAATAAATAATAACTATTGCTACTATAACAGATAACAGCTGACTAATTATTATCTACTTTATGTATAGGTTATAAGAATTAATAATCTTATCAACATGAAAACGATATCTACAGGAAATAATTAGTACTACGAATAATCGTGTAGCCACTATTGTGTGGTAGTTCTAAGCAATACGGTAAGATGGCGCTGTTATACATTTTTTATTAATTCTAAGTTATGATAATCTATATTCTACAAGATATTTGAGAAAAAATGACTGTAATAGGCTATATAGGCGTGTCTAAACACAAAACAATCTTTTTTAGAATTTTTGTCTGTTTGTCTCTTTGTTTGTTCACGCATCAAACAAAAACCACTGAACTAATTTTGATGCAACTTTTTGATAAAAATGAAAAGTGAATATTAAATTAAGAAATCAATAAAAATATTTAAAAAATGACCAACCTTAAATTCAATTTTTGAATTTATTATTAAATTTATTTTTAAAATATTAAATAATCAATAATAAACATTTAAAATTAAGAATCTTATAATATTTAGTACAAATTATGTCTTATATATTTATTATTCTCTAAATTTGGTTTTTAATAATTATGTATATTATATAAATTTATATTAAATATATATATTTGAAATATATATATTAAATATATTATTATATAAATATATTAATTTTCAATTTTTAATATTAATTATTTAATGATGCCAAAGAAGTATAACTTCTCACGCGCGTACATAAGTACACGCACCCATTTTTTATTTTTTTTGACGTACGTATGTTACGATAATCAATCGTTTGAAACAACCGGCCCTTAGATGTTATCATTATGATTACATTATTATGAAAACACGTTTATTAGTTAAAATTATTAAAATAATATGCATTGTTTTAGACGCCCTTTGTAGTGATGTAGACAATAGTCATTTACATACACTTTATCGATAGTTCAACTAAAATTTGTTTTTTTATGGTTTTATAAAGTTTGTTCACTTTTATAGGTTTCCAAAATATCCTGAAGTTAGAAAAGCGTAAAAAATATTGATTTAATCTAACTTAAACGAGGCAGTAAACGTACAATAAAAGAGAGTACAGCCCCCTGAGGCAGAATGTCATATTTCACGTGTCGACCGTATCGAGATCACTGTGATTGGTTGAGAAACCGACGCGTGATGTCACAATAATCCGTTGGCCAATCACGGTTATCGTACAAGCGAGACGATACGATCGACATGTGAGATATGAGATTCTGCCTAACCCCCCTGGTGGTCTGGTTATCCATATTCGACATTGTGGCGTCATTCTCCACAACACTAGATTACGCACACAACGACAGAACGCCAAACGCACACATAAAACATTTACACGCATTTGAAGCTAAGACTCCGTCCAGTGTATTATTGGTGCAAGGTTAAGTATTACATCGATTTTGATAACATACTCTGTGACAAACTTCATCGCATTTGTAAAAAAAAACAAAAACCACAATCATCACCAGACAAGTCACTACATAAACCATCACCTTATGAGTGATTAGACAAACTACTCGTTATTCACTTTGAGATTCACTCAATACTTTTGGTTGGTGAGCATTAAAGATAGTTTTCTGAAGTATAGTGGAGGACGATATTAATAAAATTGCCGTACTAAGTACATTGTCTAGCCCACTAGAAAAAAAGGATTGCTAGCCCGTTTGATAGACATCTCTAAAAGGCGCCTCAAACCAAAAATATTCAGTGCGGAATTACATTAAAAAAAGAGACTGGTGTTGACATGTCAAATTATTTAAAATAAATATGTACTATAATTTTATGTGTGTACTAAATGTGTATACGAAATATCACCACCCCATTTATTTCTTACCGGGATCATTAACCTTTCTTATTATAAATACATTTAAATAACGGAGGTAAGACAAAATGAAAACACAGAAAAACCTTGACAACAATGGCTATTTAGACAAAAAAAAAGACATTGGCGAGTGCCTAATAAGAAGCAACAAAAAATAAACAATGTGACATCTCAACGCAGCTGTGACACATATAGCAGTCTCGCTCTAACACTCACGGTTACCTGTTTGATCGTCTCTTTCCGTTTCTCTATGTATCTTGTGTCGGTGCCACTATCCAACGAACTGTCTTTGGAGCCGTCGGAGTCAGCGCGTTTTTCTGAAATAATGTTTTATAACTGTGTGATCCCAGTCTAAGGTTCAGACCTTATACGGCACACACTTCTCTAGATTTTTCGCAATTATGTGTGTTTCGCGAGTATTATTTATTTACAATTTGTCACAGCTTGGTGAAGGGAAACACCATGAAAAAACCTACATGCCTGAGAGATTTTCTCGACTGCTATCTGCATAAATGTATCAGTGATTCACGTTCAGTGTGCGAGACAGACATTCCAAAGGCTTATCTCTCTCTCTCTTTCTCTCTCTACTCCGTATATCACTGCTCAACATGTTATGCTACCTATAGATGTATATATTCTAACGGGTCATATGCTTATTTACCTCCATTGTGATATAGAAAAATATATAAAGGTAATTTATAAGGAAAATAAATTAATCACCGGTGTTAGGTTGTATTCTCTGGGCCCACTTGCCCCTGGCAGCGGGTTGTGGAGTGGGCTCCCCAGGCAACGTCTCGTCACCCAGACTCTTTTTGGCCCATGTGGGAAGGCGCCCAATGCGAAGCCTGAAAAAAGAATGTTATCTTTAAGCCGCTTGTCCACAGCTGTAATTCACTGAGAATCATAAGACATCTTCGAACATAACCCCATGGGAAAACTGCTTGAGATATTTTCTCAAGGGTTTCTGAAGATTGCGATTGGGCTTGCGTGATGGGCCACTCGAGCTGAGATCGTAGTAAAGGGTTTTTTTATTGCTAATGATGGCAGAATAGCCACGGCCCAGCTGATGGTAAATGGTAACCGTTGCTCATGGACTCAACTATACCGGGAGTATTGTCAAGACGCTGCTCACAATTTCATTTCACAGATATGAAATGAAAGAATAAACGGCTATCTCCTGCTACACCCAAAACACACCCATGTGCTTCATGGCCGGTCACACGGGAGATGGTGGTACCAACGCGTTCGGGCTCCATAATAAATGAGTAATCCCACTTGGTACTCAGGCCTTCCACCAGTAATGCAATGGGTGATATGATGCTTACTTCCCTTAGTCGCCTCGTACGACACCCGTGGAAAAGAATGGGGTGTTGACACTAGTATTCTTAGTCTGTCACCACACAGACAGCACAGTTGATAAAAACTACTCTTTTACTCACGTATAATCAGGGACGACGGGCGTGGTGAATTTGTTCTCCTCGTATGGCAACTCCCGCGGAGGAGACCCGAAGTGGGAATCGCTCTCGCTATCCAGACCTGACATTCCGTTGCTTGCTGGTACTTTTCTGTAACATTACAATAACCTGATAGTAAGTGGTAATTGCCGCACATAGACTTATAATACTAAATACACTGCCAAGGCACTGCCCACCATTTCACATTAACGAATGGTTATTTCTAGATACAAAAATACCGTTCTCACACGACCTTACCACTTGAACTCGCTTGTTATCGGGCCCGAGCAGGTCGGTACCATCGTATCCCATGTGATTGGCTATTAAACGTGCATTCTTCCACGAAATGAAACGTTGAGTGGCGGCTTTGCCGTCCTCTTGCTATAGTTGAGTCCATGAACAGTGATTACCACTTACCATCAAGATCATGGTATATCTTAAACACAAAGTGAAAATAGTGCTAAGCATCCATCCATCAGCCTTTCGACGTCCACTGGTGGACATAGGCCTCCCCAAATTGGGGGTATAGTGCCGTAATCGCTACGCTTGGCAGGCGGGTTGGCGATCGCAGTGGATGTTGTTAATACGTTACTCGAGGAAGTGCTGCTGCCCACTCCCCCCGGTATTCCCTCAGTCGGCTCTTACGACTCCCATGGGTGGAGAGGGGTGGGACAATTTTAAAGCCGGCCCCATACGGCCTCGGCCACACGGTGCTAAGCATGTCAAATGCTAAAAATATATATAAATATCATGGTATATCTCCAGTGGGCGTATACCCTTACTAAAGAATTGGATGAACTCACAAAATCATGTTATATGTACTCACTTCCCCTGCCGTATAGCCTGCTGCGCCAATCTCGCCCTCATGGTGACCACCATATCGTGTGGTACCCGCCACACGAATATACAACCGTCACCTGACGCAGAGATTAGATGCTGGCAGTCTGGTGTGAATCTGCAAAACACACACTGTTAAGCTTATACTTATATTAAGTTTCCAATTTTTTTTCTTGTAGTGCGTACATGCACGTAATTTCCCAATCTCTAGAAGATAACATCTTTGAATAAAATGTTCATAACTAAGCCAAAATCTACAAAATTCATTAATCTATAAATTATGGATACACAATTGTGTTTAAAAATCGCGTCAAAAGTTGTATATAATCTTACTTAAATGTATAGCATATTTCGCATTAATTTTACAATAAAGTAGCTACTGGTAACTGCGTGCGTGAGTGAAGTGACACTATTCAGAAAGAACGAGAGAAAAAGAGAAACTCATTTATAGTGGACACTTTTAGTACCTGATTATGGATCTTCTCTTTTTTATGCATCAATGACCAACGTCTGCTACTGTTAACAGAAGTTGTACTCACTTGAGGCCGGTGACAATCTCAGAATGTCCATACATAGTGGCCATGCACTCGCCGGAGTAATAGTCGTACACATTGAGTATCTTGTCTGTGCTCGACGTTGCTAAATAGATACCGCTGTTATCTAACGCCACCTGTTGATTCGAAAAAGAAAAATTATAAAACAACGCCATCTGGCGGTTGCTAGCGGAACTAACAAATACGTTTACTAATATTGAATCCGTCCCTGTACATTTTAGTTTTTGTAAAGACATTATTCAAACCAGGCAGGAATCTAAGATGCCTAAAAAATACTTACCACCTACCACCCTCTCACAGAAGTTGTGTTTCGTATGATAAGTGAGAGCGCCAGAATCCCGAAACGCACTCCTTATCATCTATCCTCTCCACTATTACTTTCCTAGAAGTCGGCGACGCGCGAGACGCGCTCCTCTGGTGTTGCTAGCGTCTATAGGCTACGGTAACCTCTTACCATCAGGTGGGTCGTATAGTTTGCCACCCAAGCAGTATACAAGTTTTTGGTGTTAGTGACCCAATAGGAGGGAACATATGGGACTAGTAACACAATAGAAAAGTAATACTTTCTAATACTTTCTGATATTTACGCGAATGTTACACATTTTGAAATAAAACTAAGTTTACGGAATCTATCGCATTTACTTGATTTTACTACTATCCCGACGTTTCGAATACTTTACAGCATTCATGATCACGGGTGGACTTAGATGATAGACGTCCAAGGTTGATATGTTATTTCAACGGTTTCATCTACCCACAGTATATGATTTAACAAAATTTTTGGTTTATTTATTTTCACCCACCTAATATTCGTTTAGAAACACAGTGAAAATATCTACTTCAAATGTTTATGCTTACAATGTATGAGACTTTAAATTAGTATATTAAAATGAGTATAATACTCCTCTTTAAATTGTAAAATTTTTGTTTTTATTTAGTGCTCAAAAATTCTAACACAAACTACCAAAAAATAAAAAAATAAATAATTTAAAATTTAATCCTTATTAGATCTCAGTAATCCGTACAAAATTTAATAATCCATAACAGTTGTTGCCTACTGAGTTTTCTGGCCGGATCTTTCTCAGTCAGGCCGCGTTCCGATCCGGTGGTAGCTTCTTAGTCTTAGCTTTTGGCAAAATCAATATATTTAATAATATAAACTATTAACCAAGATTGTTTTCTCACTGTACTACCATTGGTAGTTTGTGGTAGAATTTTTGAGCACTAAATAAAAACAAAAATTTTACAATTTAAAGAGGAGTATTATACTCATTTTAATATACTAATTTAAAGTCTCATACATTGTAAGCATAAACATTTGAAGTAGATATTTTCACTGTGTTTCTAAACGAATATTAGGTGGGTGAAAATAAATAAACCAAAAATTTTGTTAAATCATATACTGTGGGTAGATGAAACCGTTGAAATAACATATCAGCCTTGGACGTCTATCATCTAAGTCCACCCGTGATCATGAATGCTGTAAAGTATTCGAAACGTCGGGATAGGAGTAAAATCAAGTAAACGCGATAGATTCCGTAAACGTAGTTTTATTTCAAAACAATAGAAAAGTGCTTGTGACGTCATTTAGTTTAATTTCCTTAAATACTACATTAATGGAATGGGGTGATGTCAATTATTAGTCCATTAACACGTGTGTCTTTTAGTTTAATTGTTTTATAAGTTAAGTTAATTTTTTCCCGGTAGACGGCAATAGGCTAGCCCCCTATTACGTAGGACGAAGCTGGCGAATCGTGGGTGTGTAATAAACCTCTACCTACCCCTTCAGGGAATACAGGCGTGATGCTATGTTTTTTTGTTTTATAAGTTCACCTTAATAAGGGTTCCATCTTCAGCAGTGGTGCCCCTGAAGGTCTTGGTATGTCTACCGTGTGCTGCACTGTACACACGGACATTGCGATCCTGAAATAACCACGACTACATTAGCGTGTATCTATTAGTTGACTCGGTTCTTACAAAATATACAACAAACAAATTGATCCTGTGGTAAATTATCATTACTAAACAGCGCAAGATCTTTTATGATTTGTATTTTAGCACTTGACATGCTCAGCTAATTTAGAAAAAAATATTTGTGAAAATGTGGAAAAAAGAGAACTTTACTGCAAGCGGAATTCAAACCTGCGTCCCTTCCAATCCCGGGAAGTGCTCTAGACCGCTAAATAAATTTTACGCAGGTACATTTTGGTATCCACCCAAGTAACATCACACAGTTTTAGTGATCCGCCAATACAGGCGGAGACACGGCGCACGGCGGGTTTATTCAGTGGGTGAGGGCCCCTCACTAGCATGTTCGTTGCCCTGAACGAAGGAGTGTGTGTGCGGTTAAATACATTTTTCCCGCCTTAAGAAAAAACTGCCTCTGTGGTGCAGCGGTAGCGTAAGCGACTGCTGGTCATGAGGTCTCGGGTTTGATCCCCGGGTCAGGCAGTGTTATTGAAGTTTTAAGTAAAAAGAAAAATTGTCAGCAGCAGTCCGGAGTTTGGTAATGTAACCGGTAGGCGACAATAGGCTCGCCCCCTATTACGTGGGACTTAAACATAGCTGGCGAGTCGTGGGTGTGTAATACACCTCTGACTACCCCTTCGTGGAATATAGGCACGATGATGTTTTTATTTTATTTTAACAAAAAACAATAACATTTTGGTAAAACAATGATCAATTACGTGAGTTAAAAATAGTGTTGCACTAATATGACATTATTTAAACTGATGTCCTGTCCCTTACGTACTGACCTGACAGGCTGTAAGTATGTGTCTACCGCCAGCGTCCACCTCCATGTCGTACAGCGTCGTGCGCCCGGAGACGTTCTGCCCTCTGGCGAATTGGTAACTGCCGTCTTGTGTCTGAGAAATTTATAATTATAAACATAAATATCAATATGTATGGGATTCAAACCGACGACTTCTGCAAAGTTGTCAATTTCTCGCTTAAAATTTTACCATCTATCTAGAAAAAGATAAAATTAAATGCTAAACGTCAGGATAGTAGAAAATCAAGTAAACGCGATAGATTCCGTAAACGTAGTTTTATTTCAAAATTAAATGCCACTTTAATTCTGATAGTACCACTTTGACTGCTCAGATGGCGGTGTGGTTTAGATACCGCCCGAGTGTGGTGGGTTCGATTCCCACACAGGACAACTCTTTGTGTGATCCACAAATGGTTGTTTTGAGTCTGGATGTATTTTATGTCGGTGAAATTACATGTTTGTAAAGTACCCCGCGATACAAGGATTATTTGATAAGTAACTAATAATGTATTGGTCTTATTAAGTAGTTTTCAATAAATCACATAGTGCTAATTTTAAAAAGTATTAATGTGAGTTTCATGTCTTATACGCCATCTAGCGCTAATTTTAAGAAGTACTTCTATATTAGTCTACCTCTGTCATTTTGCAAGGCGCCATCTGGCAATTAGTAAGAACAACAATCCATGAGTTTACATGCACTTATGCAGGTATATAATATATATAAACATGAAAAATTGAGTAATTTATTAAACTGTAAACAAAAACAATTTAAGAAAACAAAAAGATATTTCTATATATACAACAGCAACTGAATACATCTAAAATAAAAAACTTGCGACATCTAGGGCTGCATTTGTCAATATCTCTTTTACTTTAAAACAGCGACATCTATCAATAGAAAATTGTAACTTTGTACAATATTATACGACTTATTTAAAAATCAATGAGTTCAACAAGAAATCTCTGAACCATTTATCTTCCTTACTTGGTTGCCTTATAATTTTATACTTTGTTCTAAGTGAAAACACCGTGACGCCAAGGCCACGCAAAAAAAATTGTGGAATGTAAATGTTTTTTTCGTGTTTTATAACGTTGGTGTGTTATTATTTACGTGTGTTTAGTGTTTAATTATTGTTATGGATAAAATAGTTATTATACTTGACAAATATCACCAGTTCGTCAAGCAAAGGTAAAAACTTTCTTTTAACAAAAAACAATGTACCGGTCGGGCGAACGGCATCCTGTTTTGTTCCTTTTGACGATAGTAAAACCACCGGTGGCTATGCGTACCTAAAAAGGTAGGTAGTTCTCATGAAAGGCGCTGGTTTTAGTGGCGCGTCGAGCGTAAATGCCGTAAATATTCAGTATTTTTTTGTTTATTTAATAACAATTAAACCACATTGAATTAGAACGTGAAAATTAATAGGGCTCTATTCCTAGTCATAATAATTCGTAAACGAAAAAAAAAAAGACTCGATTAATTAAGTATTTTGGTCGTTATCGTGTTAACATACATTATAATAATAATAATAATAACAAATTCTTTATTGCAACAAAATACATTTTGTAGATTATATGTAAGCCCTGATTCCCAGACTAGCGTGAGCTGTATGTTGAGAACCAGTACCTTCCCAAATTTTAATTACATAGTTTTAATATATGTTTGTTACAACTGGTCTGGTAATATTTCAGTGTTATGAACAAGTATACAAGCTGTGTATGTGCTATGTATGTATTGTGTGTGTGTGTGTGTGTGTGTGTGTGTGTGTGTGTGTGTGTGTGTGTGTGCCTGTGTATTTGTGCGTGTGTACTTGTGCATGTGTATGTTGTGTCAATGTGCGTAGTAATTTTATAGGTAATGGTTTCATTTTGTGATTACTAACAAATTTTCCACCTCGTTGTAGTCCAAATATTTAAGCCATAGTTTAACCGTATTTTTAATTTGAAAGTTAGATAGATGTTTCGTTTTATATATTAGATTGAGTTTATTATACAGTCTAGGTGCAACATTATGATAATGTTGTTGGGCAAATGCGCTTTGAACTCTTGGTACAGGACACTTATCTAGTCTTTTACCTGAATTATGTAGAAAAGGTACAGTTTTTTTGTGATACTTACGAATACACTGATAGATAAATAGCTTTCGCACTGTCAGAACGTTAGCCTTTCTATAAACTAAATATGTTGGATGCCGAAACCGTAGATATAGTAGTACTTTAAGCACCGCTCGCTGCGTTCTTTCGAGCTCGAGTAAATATGATTTAGCTGATGAGCCCCACGAGCCTCAGATCGGTTACAAGGGTAACAATGTGTGCGAAGCCGGAAATTATTTGGACAGGACACTATGGTCTTGCTAAAACAAAGGAATTTAGTTTTACCGACGTTTAAAGATAGTAAACTGTCTTCGAGCCAAGCGGTAATAGATGACATGCCTTCTTCAGCTAATTTTCGTACGTTCTCCCACGTATTGCTATAAAAAAGTATAGCTGTGTCGTCGGCGAACATTTGTATTTCAGCACCTTCAATTTGGTATTTACATAGGTCGTTAATATACGCCAAAAACAGGGTGGGGGCCAGCGTACTGCCCTGCGGCACTCCATAGGAGCCCGATTTGAAGTTACTGACATGATTCTCGACTCTTACACATTGATGCCTATCAGTTAGATAGTCCTTCAGCCACAAAAGCGCGTTCCCCCTAATTCCTAAGTTCTCTAGGCGAGTTAAAAGTATTGGTATTGATACGGTATCGAACGCCTTTTGTAGGTCCAGAAACACCCCTACACACTTGTCTCCTTTATCAAGATGATCTGTGATTTTAGAGGTAAGTTTTAAGACAGCATCATCAGTGGAATGGTTTGCACGAAACCCACGTTGGTTCGGGCTAAGAAGTTTATTGCCCTTTAAGTAGTTCATTATACGTTTGTTCTATCATATAATCTTTTCGATTACTTTAGAAAGTGTACTTAATATAGAAATTGGCCTATAATTTGTCGCAAAAGACTTGTCACCTGATTTGTAGATAGGACAAACAACAGCGTATTTAAATACTTTTGGGAAAATGCCGTATTCAAAGCTAAGATTGATCAGGTGTGCAATAGGTTCAGCAAGGCAGGAACAGAACATTTTTAAAGTCGAAGCTGTTATTTTATCGATTCCTGGAGCACTATGCGTTTTAAGGCTGTTTATACATTAATAACCTCATTAGGATCCGTCAAATATAGGGACATGGAGTGTAAGGGTGCATCTGTCCTTTTAGCTTTCTTGGCTAGGGAAACCTCATCTGTGTTTAGCTTTTGCAGTGTTTGATTGGCAAGGTTTGAGCCTACCTATGTGAAGAAATTATTAACTACGTCAAGTGATTTAGAGGCTGTGGCTTTAAAGTTAAGTAATTCTGTAGATGCTACTGTATTAGATTTATTCATGTTGCATATTTCTTTGATCGTCTGCCAAGTTTCCTTTATATTACCTTTATTTTTATTGAGTTTGTCGGTATAGTAGTCCTTTTTTAGTGTGTTAATTATCCTTTTCAAAGTATTTCTGTAGACTAGATATTTATTCTTTAGGTCGTAATTGTCTGAATTTTTCTTTACATTTTTATGCAGCTTGTCTCGTTTTATTATAGATTTTACAACACCTACTGTGATCCATGGTTTTAGTCGTTTAATGCGCTTAGGAATTTTTCTAACAGTTGTATTGGCGTTTATGATGTTTTCTAATTTTACTATAAATATTTGAGCGGCTTCGTTCGCATCTATAGTTGAGTATAGATCGTTCCAAATTACATTCTCCAGACATTGATTTATACCATCTATATTAATATCAAACTTTGTAAACGACGTGTGACATTACCTACAACTCACGGACGTCCAAGCCAGATTTTTTTCAAACAGTTTTTTAACTAGTTTAAATAACAAAAATGGCATCAAAAATATCATGAGTGTTAAAAATAGTGTTTGTTCTCTATATGTGTGTGTAGATTATTTTACAAGTGCAATATATGATAAATAGACATTTTAAGTTTGAAAAAGCAGCTGTGCCGTGTCAACCGGGAGTAGAACACACCTCAACGCTTCGCTTATGAGGCGTGCAATACCAATCATCAGTATATACCACAGAGTAGAATATATGTAGCTAGATAGTACATACCGTCCTGAGTTGTCTAAACAGTATGGTCTTGTCAGCGCCGCAAGATACCATTTGGAGTCCACCGCCGGAGTTCAGGAATCTTACTGCCGTGATGGAGGAGGAATGCTCATCTAACGTTTGTAGAATCTGGTAACCCTGAGGACATGACAATCATACATTACATGTGTTGAATTGATATTACAGTAACGAATTATAATAGTTACAATTTCAGGTAAATCTATGTTATGATTAATATCTATCGCTATCTATTATTTATACATCGGGCTATCTCGTTTAAACGCCGACCGGTAACGGCTTATTAAGGTGATGCGTTTCTGATTTTTTTCCAAATCATATACTTTGGAAAATCCAAAAGTGCACGCCTCATAAACTTCATTTTTCACAATAAAATTGATTATTTGATAAGTAACTAATAATGTATTGGTCTTACTAAGTAGTTTTCAATAAATCACATAGCGCTAATTTAAAAAAGTACTAACGTGGTTCTCATGTCTTATACGCCATCTAGCGCTAATTTTAAGAAGTACTTCTATATTGGTCTACAGAAATAGTTCTCATGAAAGGTATAGCTGGTTTTAGTGTCACTTCGAGCGTAAATATTCAGTATTTTTTGTTTATTTAATAACAATTAAACCATATCAAATCAGACCGTGAAAAGTAATAGGGCTCTATTCGTAGTAATACTCAAGTTAGAAGAAAAAAAAGACTATTAGAATTTCGGTTGTTATTGTGTTAACATACATTACCTACAACAAACGGACGTCTAAGACAGAAATTTTTTAAACAGTTTTTTAACTAGTTTAAATAACAAAAATGGCGTAAAAAATATCATTAGTGTCAAAAATAGTGTCTTTTCTTGTTATGTGTGTGTATATATTGTTTTACAAGAGCAATATATAATAAATAGAGACATTTTATTTGGAAAATTAGTTGTTCTTGTGAGTACTTTGTCTTTAGATGGTGTCCAGGGTCTGATGATGAAACTGGAAGGTGGCCATAGGAACTCTGTCATGCGCCTCGGCGTGTGCAGCAGATAGTGACGTCACGTACTGACCCGGTCCACGTGGAACACGTGTATGAGGCGGTCGCGCGAGGCGGAGGCGAGCAGGCGCGGCGCGGCGGCGTACTGCACACAGCACCTCGGCGTGTGCAGCAGATAGTGACGTCACGTACTGACCCGGTCCACGTGGAACACGTGTATGAGGCGGTCGCGCGAGGCGGAGGCGAGCAGGCGCGGCGCGGCGGCGTACTGCACACAGCACCTCGGCGTGTGCAGCAGATAGTGACGTCACGTACTGACCCGGTCCACGTGGAACACGTGTATGAGGCGGTCGCGCGAGGCGGAGGCGAGCAGGCGCGGCGCGGCGGCGTACTGCACACAGCACCTCGGCGTGTGCAGCAGATAGTGACGTCACGTACTGACCCGGTCCACGTGGAACACGTGTATGAGGCGGTCGCGCGAGGCGGAGGCGAGCAGGCGCGGCGCGGCGGCGTACTGCACACAGCACCTCGGCGTGTGCAGCAGATAGTGACGTCACGTACTGACCCGGTCCACGTGGAACACGTGTATGAGGCGGTCGCGCGAGGCGGAGGCGAGCAGGCGCGGCGCGGCGGCGTACTGCACACAGCACCTCGGCGTGTGCAGCAGATAGTGACGTCACGTACTGACCCGGTCCACGTGGAACACGTGTATGAGGCGGTCGCGCGAGGCGGAGGCGAGCAGGCGCGGCGCGGCGGCGTACTGCACACAGCACCTCGGCGTGTGCAGCAGATAGTGACGTCACGTACTGACCCGGTCCACGTGGAACACGTGTATGAGGCGGTCGCGCGAGGCGGAGGCGAGCAGGCGCGGCGCGGCGGCGTACTGCACACAGCACCTCGGCGTGTGCAGCAGATAGTGACGTCACGTACTGACCCGGTCCACGTGGAACACGTGTATGAGGCGGTCGCGCGAGGCGGAGGCGAGCAGGCGCGGCGCGGCGGCGTACTGCACACAGCACCTCGGCGTGTGCAGCAGATAGTGACGTCACGTACTGACCCGGTCCACGTGGAACACGTGTATGAGGCGGTCGCGCGAGGCGGAGGCGAGCAGGCGCGGCGCGGCGGCGTACTGCACACAGCACCTCGGCGTGTGCAGCAGATAGTGACGTCACGTACTGACCCGGTCCACGTGGAACACGTGTATGAGGCGGTCGCGCGAGGCGGAGGCGAGCAGGCGCGGCGCGGCGGCGTACTGCACACAGCACCTCGGCGTGTGCAGCAGATAGTGACGTCACGTACTGACCCGGTCCACGTGGAACACGTGTATGAGGCGGTCGCGCGAGGCGGAGGCGAGCAGGCGCGGCGCGGCGGCGTACTGCACACAGCACCTCGGCGTGTGCAGCAGATAGTGACGTCACGTACTGACCCGGTCCACGTGGAACACGTGTATGAGGCGGTCGCGCGAGGCGGAGGCGAGCAGGCGCGGCGCGGCGGCGTACTGCACACAGCACCTCGGCGTGTGCAGCAGATAGTGACGTCACGTACTGACCCGGTCCACGTGGAACACGTGTATGAGGCGGTCGCGCGAGGCGGAGGCGAGCAGGCGCGGCGCGGCGGCGTACTGCACACAGCACCTCGGCGTGTGCAGCAGATAGTGACGTCACGTACTGACCCGGTCCACGTGGAACACGTGTATGAGGCGGTCGCGCGAGGCGGAGGCGAGCAGGCGCGGCGCGGCGGCGTACTGCACACAGCACCTCGGCGTGTGCAGCAGATAGTGACGTCACGTACTGACCCGGTCCACGTGGAACACGTGTATGAGGCGGTCGCGCGAGGCGGAGGCGAGCAGGCGCGGCGCGGCGGCGTACTGCACACAGCACCTCGGCGTGTGCAGCAGATAGTGACGTCACGTACTGACCCGGTCCACGTGGAACACGTGTATGAGGCGGTCGCGCGAGGCGGAGGCGAGCAGGCGCGGCGCGGCGGCGTACTGCACACAGCACCTCGGCGTGTGCAGCAGATAGTGACGTCACGTACTGACCCGGTCCACGTGGAACACGTGTATGAGGCGGTCGCGCGAGGCGGAGGCGAGCAGGCGCGGCGCGGCGGCGTACTGCACACACAGCACCTCGGCGTCGTGCGCCTCCAGCGTGTGCAGCAGGGCCCCCGCGGCGCTGTGCACCCACACGTTGCCCGCGCGGTCCCCCGCCGCCACGTGGGCCCCGTCGGGCGACACGCGCACGCACCTGCAGACGACAAGAAGGGTAGGATTTTGGTACGAAACACGACAGCAAAAATTACTACAGCTGTTTCACGCGGACCTTCACCTACCTATTTACAATATTATTAAGGATAACAACACAAAACGCATTACTCGAATATTATCAGCCCTAAAGAAAAGAATAAATGATAGAGAAAAATAACAATAAAGGAAATGAGAGTATGGAGAAGAAGAAAAACGTGAAGACGACGAAAACGAAAAGGAGTTTGGTCCCTCCCACTCACAGAACAAAACACTGATCTTCTATAGGCATGACCGAAGAATAACAATAAAGGAAACGAGGATATGGAGAAGAACAAAGCGAAGAGGAAGAAAAGAAAACTAGTTTGGGCCTTTTCACTCACATAAAAGAACGCTGATCTTCAATGGGCATGATCGAGGAATAACATAAAAGAAACGAGAATAAAGAGAAGAAGAAAGAAGCAAAGAGAAAGAAAAGAAAACTAGTTTGGGCCCTTTCACTCACATAAATGAACTCTGATCTTCTAAGGGCATGATCGAGGAATAACAATAAAGGAAACGAGAATAAAGAGAAGAAGCAAAGAGAAAGAAAAGCAAAACTAGTTGGGCTCTTTCACTCATATAAAAAACACTAATCTTTTCTGGACATGATCGAAGAATAACAATAAAGGAAAAGAGGATCCGGAGAAGAAGAAAGAAGCGAAGGGAAAGAAAACAAAACTAGTTTGAGCCCTTTCACTCACATAATAGAACGCTGATCTTCTATGGGCATGATCGAGGAAGAACAATAAAGGAAACGAGAATAAAGAGAAAAAAGAAGCAAAGAGAAAGAAAAACAAAACTAGTTTGGGCCCTTTCACTCACATAATAGAACGCTGATCTTCTATGGGCATGATCGAGGAATAACAATAAAGGAAACGAGAATAAAGAGAAGAAAGAAGCAAAGAGAAAGAAAAACAAAACTAGTTTGGGCCCTTTCACTCACATAAAAGAACTCTGATCTTCTATCTATGGGCATGATTGAGCAATTACAATAAAAGATATGCATGGTTACCATTTACCATCATATGGGCTGATACTATGCCGTGTGGGACCAGCTTTAGAATTGTCCCACCCCTCTCCACCCATGGGAGTCGTAAGAGCCGACTGAGGGAATGCGGGGGCAGTGGGCAGCAGCACTCCCTCGAGTATTAACAACATCCACTGCGATCACCAACCCGCCTGCCAAGCGTGGCGATTACGGCACTATCCCTCATTTTGGGGAGGCCTATGTCCAGCAGTGGACGTCGAAGGGCTGATGGATGGATGGATGGGCCGATACTGGAATACTCCGGTTCCTCGAGCGAATAGTAATTACCAACCTGACACCAGTCTTGTCGTCGTAGCTCTTAGACTTGTCTTTATCACTCGTCGCCGTCAAGTCCACGTCCTTTAAGAATTTTAGTTCCGGATCTATGTACAAAATTTTGCTCAGCTCCTGTAAAGACATGAAAAGCTATATTTTTCAGCACCCATTAATATGCAATATATAGGGAATGGGTAAGCCCTCATAATCGCAAATCTTACCCCAAAGGACGGGATGTGTGGTTAGGTACATTATATCCAGCCTTAAAAAATTAGAAGTCTCGGGACATCTGATGCTTCTCGCCTTAAAAAAATTAGAAATCTCGGGACGCCTGGTAGATGTGAAAACATCGAAATTATTTTGTAGACATTTTGATCTATATTTTAGTACTTGACATGCTCAGCTACTCTTAAAGTACAAATTATAATTTGTGAATAAGGAAATGTATGCCGTGTGGGGCCGGCTTTAGAATTGTGCCATCCCTCTCCACCCATGGGAGTCGTAAGAGCCGACTGAGGGAATACCGGAGGAGTGGGCAGCAGCACTCCTTCGAGTATTAACAAAATCCACTGCGATCGCCAACCCGCCTGCCGAGCGTGGCGATTACGGCACTATCCCCCATTCTTGGGGAGGCCTATGTCTAGCAGTGGACGTTAAAAGGCTGATGGATGGATGGATGGATGGAATAAGGAAAAAGATCATTAAGACAAATGTGGTAAAGGAGGTTGGGTGTTTCTAACAAATAGTACGGTAGCTCAGTGGATTAGAGCACTTCTCCGGATAGGAAGGGACGCAGGTTCGATTCCCGCTCGTACTAAAATACTCTTTTTCCTTATTCACAAATTATAATTTGTACTTTAAGAGTAGCTGAGCATGTCAAGTGCTAAAATATAGATCAAAATATTTAAAAAATCACGCCATCAAATAGTATGAATTTTTTTGCAAAATTAAACTTACTATATTGGATTATTGCATGTAAATGCTTCCGATAGGTGGCGTTGGTCATTAAGACAAATGTGGTAAGGAGATTGGGTGTTTCTAACAAATAGTACGGTAGCTCAGTGGATTAGAGCACTTCCCCGGATAGGAAGGGACGCAGGTTCGACCTTATGAAGTTTAGTAGAGTACCTTATGAAGTTTAGTAGAGTAATTCCTTTGTTTAAATCTGGCAGTACCTCAGACCTTAATAGTTTTCGTCCAATTTCTGTACTACCGACACTAAGTAAAGTATTTGAGAAGCTTATTCTCAAACAAATGGTTGATCATTTTGACAATCATAAATTTTTTCATAAAAACCAGTTCGGCTTCACAAAGAATCGCTCTACTACTGATGCAGGTCTAGAATTGTTAAAAACCATATTTAAAGCTTGGGAAGATTCGCACGATGCGTTAGGCGTATTTTGCGATTTGTCTAAGGCATTTGACTGTGTACATCATGAAACCCTCATTAAAAAGTTATACCATTACGGAATCAGGAACAGGGCTCTCGAGCTTTTGACTTCTTATTTGAGCAATAGAATTCAAAGGGTCGATGTTAATGGCACGTTATCACATGGGTCTGTCATGACATTGGGTGTGCCGCAGGGGTCCATGTTGGGGCCATTTATGTTCTTAGTCTATATTAACGACCTACCATACTACGTAGGAGATAATCGAAATATTGTGTTGTTCGCAGATGATACATCTTTATTATTTAAAATAAGAAGGCAACAACTTAATTATGACGATGTGAACAACACACTATCTAAAGTTGTTCATTGGTTCAATACTAATAACCTAGTTTTAAGTGAAAATAAAACTAAATGTATAAAATTTACTACACCCAATGTAAGGCATGTAGAAACCAATGTACAATTGAATGGCGTCGAACTGGACCTTGTGGAGTCCACGGTTTTCCTAGGTATCACTATAGATAACAAACTCCAATGGGGCCCCCATATTAAAAAATTGTCAGGTAGGCTTAGCTCAGCGGCATATGCGGTAAAAAAATTAGATTATTGACTGATGTTGAAACGGCTAGAATAGTTTATTTCAGTTACTTTCATAGTATTATGTCCTATGGCATACTGCTATGGGGATGCTCCGCCGATTTAAATTCTATATTTGTACTTCAGAAAAGGGCCGTTCGTGCAATCTATAATCTGGGCCCGAGAGTTTCCCTTAGACAGAAATTTAAAGAAATAAATATTCTAACTGTCGTGTCTCAATTTATATATGAAAATCTGTTGTATGTCAAGAAAAACATCAGAAGCTTTGATAAGTATAGCGACGTTCATCACATTAATACAAGGAACAAAGGCAATCTTGTTGCTCACAGTACTCGTCTCCACAGAATCAGTAGATCTTTCATGGGGCAATGTATATGCTTCTACAATAAAATTCCTGAAAATGTCCGAAACATGCCACTAAATAAGTTTAAGAAAGCCATAAAAATTAGACTTTGTAATCAAGGTTATTACACTGTTTCGGATTATCTTGAGGATAAAACTAAATGGGCTTGAGCTGCTCCTCATTCATTAATTTTCAAAATTGTATTATAAGAAATAATATAATGTTATAAAGATTATATTAAATTGTAATAAATTTGCAATTTAAAAAAGTGGCCCATGAGTTTCTTGCCGGGTTCTTCTCATGAAAGCCTTTACTACGGAATCCGGCCGCTTGTGGCGATTGCAATCGCCACTTTGTTATTGCGGTTGCACTCGCCTCAGGCGCTCGTGTTAATTATTTTAATTATTAGTGTATTATTGACGATTTTAAGTGCTACTTCATAGGCCTACGAAATAAAGATATTTTTGAATTTGAATTTGAATTTGAATTTGCTCGTACTAAAATACTCTTTTTCCTTATTCACAAATTATAATTTGTACTTTATTTTGTAGAAATAAAACTATCATAACTTTTTCAATGTGTGCTTGTATAAAATTATGACATGTGTAAAATAAAGCACAACGAACTTACCAGTATGTTTGAATATATCCTATTATTATAATATATAATAAATAGGAATATTGTTCGAGTCTTATATAATTCCTGGTAAGCACCCTTTCGCTATCCATAGACGAATTAAAACTGTTGATGGTTTATTCTAACGGATGCCATTAAAATTATTTAAATAAAAACGAAATTAAGACAACAGAACGTCTGGTGATTCAGTAGACGCGAGTTCAATCACTGCACGTTTATCGTTATCGTTTTCATACGCGTAAATAATTTGTAATTTTAATTTTGAAGTCCACGTATACAAAGTCGCGTTAAGAATTTAAAAAATAGAAGCATAGGCTATACTATACTAAAGCTGTAACAGAGCCATGCCTTTACATTTAAGATATTTAATTTTATGATATTTGATTGTATAATTATGATTTATCTCGCTGCTATATCGGGCGCCTGAAATACAACCTAAAACGTGTAAAGCTACTTTACACGTAACCTAAACACTGTGAGGGGCGAAGCCTGGAGTAAAGGTTAATTTTTAAAATAATATTATTACATACTATTATTTTGTGATTATTATTATAGCATTTGATATGCTAAGCAATTTTAAAAGAGACATTGCGAAGGTGGAATATTATCTATGAGCAGAATTTGCACCCGCATCTCTCCCATTACCAATGAGAACGCTATAAAATAATAAGGCATCGCAGCAGCTGCGGGTTCGAATCCTGATCGCAGATATCTATCTTATCACTTTCACAACTGCTTTTTCCAATTAAATTAGCTTTTTTTATATACAATGTGGGTGTCAAACAAGCATACGGCGCACCTGATGGTAAGCGGTTAGAGTATCCTATAGACACCAGCAATACCAGAGGCATCACTCGCATGTCGCCATCTCCAAGGTAAGGGATAGACGGTGGAGAAGGAATATAAGGAGAGGATAGGGAGGAGATTTATTGCTAAGGCTTTTTAAAGTATCACACTCACATTGCTGTATATATTGTGGTCACTAGGGGACAGCACATGCCACATCCGGACAGTATCGTCGCTAGAGCACGTCAGGAAGGTGCCGGGCGGGACCGTATTGCTCACGGGTCCCACCATATCGACGCCCCAGATACACGCCGAGTGGTACAACGCCGAATGGGATTTGCCCACCTGTAACAAAACCCAAATGTATTACATAAAGTACACATAAATTTACAACAACTATACGTGGATTGCACAAATAATTATCCTGCCCGGGACTCGAACTAACACCGAGACATTTTTTTATTAAAGACACACTACACTAACCAATAATCCTTGCAGCGCGGGGGAGTGAACAAACATACAATTTCACGGACACAAAGTACACCCAGACTCAGTGCAAACATTTGTGGATCACGCAAAGAGTTGTCCTTGTGTGGGAATGGGACCCACAACACTCGGGCGGGAGGCCGGTATCTAAGCCACTAGCGACATCTGTGCACAGATGTATATGTTTAAAATGGAGCGAGATATTTAGTGTTAGAGCCTTGCTTCTCCCAGCATGAATGGGCCGAATTGACTGGGGAATTACCCTCTCACAGAAGCTGTTTCGTATGGTGAGTGAGAGCGCCGGAGGCGAAACCTCCTTCTTATCCTTTATCTTTCCCCTCCACCTTATATCCCTTTTCTTGGAGTTAGCATCTCTGAGTGATACCTCTGGTGTTGCTAGCGTTTATAGGCTACGGTAACCGCTTACCGTCAGGTGGGCCGTATGTATGATTATTTGCCACCCATGTAGTTTAAATCTAATAGTGGTATAAAGTAATAGAGAAGAAAGTTAGAGGTGTCCTTTACTCATTCATCGCCGGATACGCCGTTTAAAACTGTTATCGGTTTATTGATTGACGTTATGCTTTCTAGTTACATGCTTTTGTCAACAGATTGCGTTAAAAACAATTAAATAAACTGGCGTGGCAATATCGCCACGCTAACAGCCGGTTTTACTCTCCCTCCGCATTAGATGTTTAAAAAAAAATACATAGCATCACGCCTGTATTCTCCGAAGGGGTAGGCAGAGGTGTATTACACACCCACAATTCGCCAGCTATGTTTAAGTCCCACGTAAGGGGGCGAGCCTATTCACGTCTACCGGGCACATTCCCAAACTCCGGACTGCACCTGAGAATTTTTTTTTTTTACGATAAATCTCAGTAACAGTTCCCTACCCGGGGATCGAACCCGAGACCTCATGAGATGTTTTCACATCAATAACTGTATTACAGGGAGATCGGTTCTTGTAGTTTAAATTTAATCCTTTTTGAAGTGGGTGAACATCACGATTCTATTACATAGATAGAAGCTAATATAAAGCTTGTTAAAAAATACTCACCCTCTTAATGTCTCTGACGTCCCACACGTAGAGGCTGTGGTCGTTATAGACGCAGGTCAGCTTGTGGTTCCTCTCGTCGTAGGTGAGAGCTATCGCGTCAGGGTACCGTGCGTTTGGTGGTTGGCTGAACATGTGGCTGTAACAAAAGGTATCTTTACAAATAAATAAAATTTGAAGTGTTTGTTTATAATGTCTAAATAACAGCTTTTTATCTCTTAGATTTAAGCTCAGGGAAAGAGATTGGAGGTGGCGAGGAGTTATGATAGAGGGAATTCTACTTGCAGCTCTTTCTCGCCGAATGAATGTACTAACTGTTGCTTCACACCAATATTGTGAGAGAGAGTGGTATATTCAATTTTATGACACTAGCAAAACCCACCAGTCTTAACACCTGCCATTTATGATAATTCTATGTATTTAGAGAAAAAAATATTAAAACTATATCACTTTGAGAGGAGACCCGTATTCAAAAATGGAACAGTAATGACTGGAAAGATCAAAAGTTGACAACACCTTGGCCTGTCTTAGCCTGGCAACACATTCCACACACCGTCTAAAGTAGTAAATGTGTACCCACCTGATATTAGTCCCCTGTGCCACATCGACGCCGAGGTAGTGCGTCCTTGGCAGTGTGGTCACGTATCGCAGGGAGTCCGACGCGAAGCACCTCACGATACCTTCGGCGCATCCCACAAAGATGTAGTTGGAGCCGATGGCCATACAGTTCGCTGATGTCGTCTGAAACATATATTACAGCGTTGTAGACTTACTTGTTCCAGCATGAATGAATATGCACGACGAGGGTACTACCACCCTCTCAAGAGAAGATCAGCGTGAAACAATGGTAGGTACTCCTACTGTTATATAACGTATGGTGAGTGAAAGTGCCGGAGGCCTAAACTCCCACCTCATTCTGCTTTCTCTCCACCTTTAAAACTTTGCCTTGGAGTTGCTGACGCGCGAGTGATGGTGTTGCTATTGCCTATAGGCTATATAAGATGGGCCGTATGCTTGTATGCCATCTACGTAGTGCAAAAAATATACTATAGGAGCGGAAAATATACGCCCTGTCTGATGTAAACGGTTACCGTACCTTATAGACACTACTCACTAGCAACACCAAAGCTATTATTCTAATGGAATATTATGCCATACGGTTGAAATTCGAAGGAATTCACAAACGCCAGTAAATTGAAAAATGTAGATACTAGCGGTCCTGCACACGTTGTGCTATTCGAACAATGGCGTTTTGTTTGGATGGAGTAATTTATATCAGCTACTAAGGATGTTATTTAATTAAAAAACAATGAGGTTGACGGTGTGTGAAATTTCGTTGCTTTTACATTAGAATAAAATTAATTAAAAAAAAACTAAAAAACAAGTTTTTATAATAATGAACACAAGATATTAGTATTATTGTGAAAAAAAGCATGGGGTGGTCAATATACGAATAATATGGCACTAAGCGCCCCACACTTTTTTCACAATCAGATTTATTTTTTTAAATAGCTATCCTACCGGGAGTTAATATTTTTTCGGGATAAAAATTAAAGGATTCATGTCGTAGCGTTAGGGAAACACCGCATCAGGGAGATTATTCGAGATAAGTGGTAGAAAATGAATCTAAATGAAACGCCTTGGACGAGAACGTATGGTATGGATGAATCCTACTGCGAAGCGAAATTGGTACAACCTCGACAGCTGCTCAGAGCATTCCAAATTAATTCGTGAAGGTCTTTAAAGCCGCAGCAGGAGGAGGATAGAGGTGTCTCACCCGCAGTTCGACCCAACTGTCGAACAGGCGGCGGCTGTTGAACTCGCACAGCAGCCCGCCGCGCGTGATGGAGGACCAGCAGGAGGAGGATAGAGGTGTCTCACCCGCAGCTCGACCCACTTGTCGAGCAGGCGGCGGCTGTTGAAATCGCACAGCAGCCCGCCGCGCGTGATGGAGGACCAGCAGGAGGAGGATAGAGGTGTCTCTCCCGCAGCTCGACCCACTTGTCGAGCAGGCGGCGGCTGTTGAACTCGCACAGCAGCCCGCCGCGCGTGATAGAGGACCATCAGGAGGAGGATGGAGGTGTCTCACCCGCAGCTCAACCCACTTGTCGAGCAGGCGGCGGCTGTTGAACTCGCACAGCAGCCCACCGCGCGTGATGGAGGACCAGCAGGAGGAGGATAGAGGTGTCTCATCCACAGCTCGACCCACTTGTCGAGCAGGCGGCGGCTGTTGAACTCGCACAGCAACCCGCCGCGCGTGATGGAGGACCAGCAGGAGGAGGATAGAGGTGTCTCACCCGCAGCTCGACCCACTTGTCGAGCAGGCGGGGGCTGTTGTGTTCGCACAGCAACCCGCCGCGCGTGATGGAGGACCAGCAGGAGGAGGATAGAGGTGGCTCACCCGCAGCTTGACTCACTTGTCGAGCAGGCGGCGGCTGTTGAACTCGCACAGCAGCCTGCCGCGCGTGATGGAGGACCAGCAGGAGGAGGATAGAGGTGTCTCACCCGCAACTCGACCCACTTGTCTAGCAGGCGGCGGCTGTTGAACTCGCACAGCAGCCCGCCGCGCGTGATGGAGGACCAGCAGGAGGAGGATAGAGGTGTCTCACCCGCAGCTCGACCCACTTGTCGAGCAGGCGGCGGCTGTTGAACTCGCACAGCAGCCCGCCGCGCGTGATGGAGGAGCAGCAGGAGGAGGATAGTGTCTCACCCGCAGCTCGACCCACTTGTCGAGCAGGCGGCGGCTGTTGAACTCGCACAGCAGCCCGCCGCGCGTGATGGAGGAGCAGCAGGAGGAGGATAGAGGTGTCTCACCCGCAGCTCGACCCACTTGTCGAGCAGGCGGCGGCTGTTGAACTCGCACAGCAGCCCGCCGCGCGTGATGGAGGAGCAGCAGGAGGAGGATAGAGGTGTCTCACCCGCAGCTCGACCCACTTGTCGAGCAGGCGGCGGCTGTTGAACTCGCACAGCAGCCCGCCGCGCGTGATGGAGGAGCAGCAGGAGGAGGATAGAGGTGTCTCACCCGCAGCTCGACCCACTTGTCGAGCAGGCGGCGGCTGTTGAACTCGCACAGCAGCCCGCCGCGCGTGATGGAGGAGCAGCAGGAGGAGGATAGAGGTGTCTCACCCGCAGCTCGACCCACTTGTCGAGCAGGCGGCGGCTGTTGAACTCGCACAGCAGCCCGCCGCGCGTGATGGAGGAGCAGCAGGAGGAGGATAGAGGTGTCTCACCCGCAGCTCGACCCACTTGTCGAGCAGGCGGCGGCTGTTGAACTCGCACAGCAGCCCGCCGCGCGTGATGGAGGAGCAGCAGGAGGAGGATAGAGGTGTCTCACCCGCAGCTCGACCCACTTGTCGAGCAGGCGGCGGCTGTTGAACTCGCACAGCAGCCCGCCGCGCGTGATGGAGGAGCAGCAGGAGGAGGATAGAGGTGTCTCACCCGCAGCTCGACCCACTTGTCGAGCAGGCGGCGGCTGTTGAACTCGCACAGCAGCCCGCCGCGCGTGATGGAGGAGCAGCAGGAGGAGGATAGAGGTGTCTCACCCGCAGCTCGACCCACTTGTCGAGCAGGCGGCGGCTGTTGAACTCGCACAGCAGCCCGCCGCGCGTGATGGAGGAGCAGCAGGAGGAGGATAGAGGTGTCTCACCCGCAGCTCGACCCACTTGTCGAGCAGGCGGCGGCTGTTGAACTCGCACAGCAGCCCGCCGCGCGTGATGGCGAACGTGCTGGCGCCGGCCCCGCCGCGCCCACACACCACGTCGCAGAACTCGTTGTCCTTCTGCTCGCCCAGGATCGCCGAGCGGCCCATCAGCGGCACCGGCTCCTTGAACTGACAACCACACCATTTTTGAACCGATACTGACGGATTAGAATGCATCTCACTAGATCGTATTGACATCGCATCGTGTCATTGTGATTGGTTGAAAGATCACCGTGATTGGCCGAGGGATTATTGCGACATCATACGTTGGTTTCTCTACCAATCACAAGCGAGACGATACTATGTTGATACGATTTAGTGAGTTAGTCCACGGGCCCTGATTAATTTTATTGATTCGTTATGGCAAACGAGTCTACCGGATGGTAAATGGCAACCACTGCTCGTTGATTCAACAATACTAAGAATACTGTCTAGCAGCTGCTTGCCATTTCATTTCACGGATGGAAAATGAAGGATTAACTATCCCGCTACGACCATAACACACTGAGGTGTTTCACGATAGATCATGATAATGGTTCGGCCCAGTATCAAATGAGTACCTACTCCCACTTAGGACCGGACCCTACCACCAATAATGAATGGTGACTTTAGCTTATTTCAGTGAAACACCTCATACGACACACGTGGGATAATGATACTTGTATTCTTAGTCGGTTACAACACCTCAGACTAACTATAACATAAAGACACCGCATTATCAACTAAAAAGTGGAGCCTCTTTTTGAAAGATTTGTGCGTGATAGTGTTACTTATTTATTTATTTGGAATAACCAATAGTTACACATTATATTATACAAAATTACATTTTTTAAATATGAGCAAATGTGTACTAACACAGTTATCCACATATTACATAGTGAACTAACAACTTTTACATAATATTAAAATATAGTATTACGAGCTCCGATGCAAAATAGTTCGTCTAGTATGGAAAGTAGTGCAAAACGTAAAATATAGAAAGCAAATATTGGTAAAATAATTAAGAACGTTTAATAAAAAGTAAACCACAATTTGAGGAACATTAAAGTTTATTTTAACATAACTGAAATTCTTTCATGACTTTACATAAAATAAAAAATTTAAAAAAATATTCAAAAAACATAACGCAAGAGTATTCGTCTACCCTTGTCACTCACGCAAAATAGTTTGTCTACCACTTAGTCGCTTTTGCTCTCAATGACAGCTTTAATGCGAAGAGGCATGGTTGCAACCAACGCTGCACACTCCTCAGGCGTAATTGACTCCCAGACAGCCAAGAGTTTAGCCTTTAAGTCACTCTTCGATCTTGATGGATTTTTACGGAGAACTTTTTTATTTTCCACCATAGGGTTTCGATCGGCGACAAGTCCGGGCTGTTAGATGGCCATTCGATTGTAGGGATGCTTTTCGCCAATAGCCATGTCTTTGTTGTCCTTGCAGTATAGCAGGAAGCACCATCCTGTTGAAAAATGAAGGAATCTTGATGCTTAAGTGACGGAAAAGAGGGCAGTAAATTCTCTTCCAAAAGGTTTTGATACCTTGCAGCATTGATAGAACCATCCACAAACTGCATACCACCAACACCTTGTGCAGACATGCAGCCCCATATCATAAGAGACGCCGGAAACTTCACTTTGCGTTTGAGACAATCAGTATGAAATGCCTCATTTCGACTCGTCACTCCAAATGATCCTACGCCACTGATCGGAAGTCCAATTTAAATGATCACGAGCAAATTTCAACCTCTTTTTCTTTTGTACAGCAGTCAACAGTGGTTTCTCCTTAGCGGTGTAAAATCCGTAACCCATTCTTTTTAGGACTCTTTTGAAAGTATCAACTGAGACGTCTTTGTGAATCATGTTCTATTGCACCGTGAGTTCTCCAGCTCGAGAACAACGATTATTTTTGATAATTTTCTTCAGGATTCTGTTTTCTACTGCACTTGTGATGCGTGGTCGACCAGTTTTCTTCAAACAAGAAGTAGTTCTATTCTTTTTATAGTGCTGAATGATAGATTGGACTGTAGACCTGGGAAGTTTCAAGTCTTTAGATATTTGGTAACTTGATTTGCCAGCATCGACCCCACAAACTATTCGCTTTCGAAGCTCTTCACACACAGGTTTGCCACGACCCATTGTTATTTGAAAACTAATGAAAAAAACTGAAATTTTCAGAATTTATACTGTCTCACTTGACAAATGACACAGAATTACTTTTACAAATTAAAATTATGCAACATAATTGTACAAAGAAGGAATAATCTTAGTGAGTTAATCTCACCGATAGACGAACTCTTTTGCATCGATTAACAATTGGACGAACTATTTTGCTTATAACTTCTTCGAATTTAAAACAGGATATGTATAAATTTAAAAAGCTAAAATAGTTTATTGTTCCATAATTAAAAAATGGCATAAGTAACACGACATGTGATAGTAGAACAGCTTAATATTTTATATAGATATACAAAAATAATGAAGTTAGAAAAAATCTCACAGAGAAAATTTCACACTAGACGAACTATTTTGCATCGGGGCTCGTATAAGTATATATAACGTTAGATAAAACTAATCAACTTGCTAATCAGCATAGTTTTTAATGGAGAGAATTAAATTATTTCGAAATTTATTAGCGGGCGTTGCAAACAAATCTAATTCTGTAAAAAAAACATTGTAATTTTTAACTAGACGACGAAGAGGTGCGCGCATTCCAGCATTAGTATGACAAGAAGAAACTGCAAAAAGGGGACGTGCGCACACCTCTCGCCTGATGACAGTTCTTGGTATAATATAGCACATTTTTTTAATTATTTCATTGCAGTTATATTTATTATTACAAATATCGAAAAGAAACATTGTTTCTAGAAGTAAACGTCTAGAATTGAGGCTCATTAGGTTGTGGGTTTTGAGTAATTCATTATATGTAAGGTATCTGCGAAAACATCTATAGTGCATCGATTTGAGGAACTTACGTTGTACTGACTCCAAAATTTCAACGTATTTGCTATAATATGGGTTCCATATTACTACAGCAAACTCCAGTTGAGATCTTATCAGAGAATTATAAAGATGAATGTAGTACCTGCCGATTTAAAGTCAATCGAGGCTCTCATTACAAATCCATACATATGATACGCGTTCTTTATTATAGAGTATGTGCTTATCAAGGTGCAGTTTCTTATCAAGTAGTACACCAAGATCTCGAACTAAGCTGACTTTGGATAAGGCGAAATTATTTAAATTATAATTAAAATTAATAGGATTTTTATTTTTGGTAAATGTTATTGAGAAACACTTAAAAATATTTAAATATAATTTATTACTAGAGCAATATCTAGTAAGTCTGTTTATGTCTTCTTGGATTAGGTTGCAATCAAAATAACTTTTTATCGTTTTATATATTTTGAGGTCATCTGCATACAGTAAAAATTTAGAATTTATAAAACAGTCCGTAATGTCACCGGAAAGAAATTATCTCTACGTATAATTTGGGTAATTTTTTAAAAGGTTTATGTTTAAAACATAAAGGAAGTAAAAGTATAAAGTAAAGGAGAATGCCGATTTTTCTATGAGAGTTGGGCTATTGTTGCGTCTTAACCAAATTAACTGTAGAACATTGTATATGTACTCAGGGTCTTTAAATAAAAATATCATTGTGATATCTAATGGGAGTTTTGAGAAATCTCACTTTTAATTTTTAGTATATAGGTTATAATATTATGCGTTGAAATCCATATCTTTTATTCTGTTATAGTATAAAATGTAGTATCAATAGTATTTTAGAGTACCTATGTAAGAAATATAGATAGGATATAATGCTACGGCTAACTACTCTGGATCTAGATTACATTCTAAGAGTCCTGGTCTTAGTACCACTAAAAAGTCTATCTCACACGACGTCACGCTTTTTTTTTTAATTACTCAACGGAGAATTTGCTGAACTCAACGTTAAAGTAAACACAACAATAATAAAAAAAACACTGCTTTTCCACAAATGAAGCAATCAACACATAAACGTACATAACACGTTATCGGCAATACAAATGTCAAATCATGACAAATTGTCAACAAAATTCAATTTCAAATCAATAAGGGTTGCTAGTAAAATAACAATATATATCCTAAAATATTTTTAGAAATAGATAATAAATGTTATTATGTTTTTAATTAAAACAAAACTTCATAATTATGATTTCATAAAATAATCTTCGACTAATACTAAGTATTATAATAGGAGCTCATGTGGGTTTTATTTTTTTTATTTCATATCAATATTCTTACTATTTGGCTTTAAAAATGGGTATAGTAATAAACTGGCGACATTGACTATCCAAGCCTTCCAATAAATATGGCAGTTCCGCTTATATTGAATTAAATAATATGTATATCTTTTTTTTATAACTTTGAAACCCCACTTCGCTTATGACTAAAATAAATCCAAATAACGTCATTATTCAAAAGACGATTTTTTATGTTTAGATAGTTAAGACGCACGACGGGCACAAAATAGCCTGGTTTTCGGCATTCCCTTTTACAGCAAATCATAGGTATAGGGAATATTATGTCGCTGACGACGTATTCATATACGTAACGTACGTACGAAATCGTCGGGTCGAGTAGTTTTAAATCATACTGTGGTAACACTCATCGTTTATAACATTTCGTTTTGGCATGGTTTTATTTGTATTTGTGTGCGTAAGGGCATGTAATTGCAAGTTTGGCATTGTTTTATATGGCTTTACTGGATTGTTCATAATGCTCCGTCTATACTTTTGAGTTAGTCTGAGTACAACACGAATAATTTACTTAACAGATTATCATACTGGGTGTAAATTATCATGTCACCAAATAACTACATTAATATACAATTTTCGTCGACAACAACGGGTTACACGGTTAGCAATTTTTTGCCGCCATAGAATCATTAAAAACGCGATTAAAAAACATGAAGGTGTCAATCCATTGTAGTTTTTGAAGTAAATCTGGTGATTATTGGGTTTATTACCAAAACTCGAATTTAGATAGAGTAGTATAACGATTTTACCTCACTTAATTAATAAGAAACAGCAATTTTCATGAAAAGACCGATACAAATCTCCACCAATCATGGCTACCGGTACGATGCCATTTACACCCTCAGGCGTCCCTCGACTCTACATGTGATTTGTCTGTGCTCACCTTGGCATTCCTGGAGTACTCGAGGTACCAGAACTTGACATGTCTGAAGCCGACGGTAACGAAATAGTTGCCGTTCTCCGCAAAACTCACCGCCTTCACGCGAGATGACACCTGCAAACCCAATTAGTAACGATAAAATATAAGTTTTTTTTAATATATAAGGTAAGGCTAAGGAACAATCGAAATGGCGGGAAATTTGATACATATCCATCTTTCTATTCAAGCCTTATTTCAAAATTTTTTTAGGGTCAGACTTGTTCGGTAAAAAGATATAGAATGCGAAAGTGGAAGGATGTAGGTACAGGGGGAGACCGAGACTCTTCTGTTCATTATTGCACCACTAAGCTACCTTAGTTACAGTAATAAATTTCAATCTCACATTCTTATCGTTACCATCCACATTAATATATTCTATAAACTATAAAACTCACCTTATTACTGGCCAACTTCAGGTTGGTTCGCCAATCCCACACGTTCACGATCATGTCGTGCTGGGAGCCAATGGACACCAAATACTTTGACGATGTTGAAAATGCCTGCAAAACAATTTATGGTACTAGATTCTTATTCCGAGTATAAAATTGTACGTGTGGTGACGGACTAAGAATACAAGTGTCAACCCCATCATTTCCCGCGGGTGTCGTACGAGGCGACTAAGGGAAGTAATCAATTATCACCTATTGCATTACTGGTGGTAGGTCTGGGTACCAAGTGAGAGTACTCACTTGCTATCGGGTCGGTACCACCGTCACCAATGTGACAGGTCATTAAGCACGTCATTATGTTTTGGCTGTAGCAGAAGATGGCCGTTTATTCTTTCATATCTGAGAAATGAAATGGTGCGCAGCAGCTTGACAATACTCTCGGTATAGTTGAGTCCATGAGCGACGGTTACCACTTATTATCAGATGGGCCGTGGCTCGTCTGCCATCATAAACATCAAAAAAAATACACCACTCTATGGCACGCGAGTTTATAATTCTATAATTTATGTGGTAGTTCATTCTCTTTCATGTTTGCCTTGAATATGACCGACCGTGTTGCAATATCTTAAAACCCAGTTTAAGAAACTGTGCAATTTTTTTTTTATTATAAAGTAAAATGGTCAAGTAAATACATACTACACAACTGACTCCATGCGTATGTCCTTGGAACTCTGCTATTTGTACGGCCCCAGACGCAGTCGGGTCCTGGAAAATAAAATATTAAAAATAAATTACATGAAGACATACTCGACAACAGATGGCGTTGTTTTTAGTTACTCATACTCGACACTAGATGACGCTAAGTATACGTTACTGTAAATATTTTTTTCTATTCGTTGAATCTAACGAAACTATTATTACTTGCATACTGGAAAATATTAGATTCCTCACTTGATATATTCAGCTATTTAAATAACAACATAGGTATTTTATAGAGCCGTGTCACCATTTCCTTGTCGGAGCAATGTACAGATAGATACCCAAGATGGTTAGCAAGCATGTGATATTAAACTTGACAACGAGCAACTGCTAATTACTAGCATTTCACATGCTTATATAAAAGTGTGAAAATGTGACATCGAAAAAAACAGTCACGAGCAGGATTTCAACCTGCATCTGGAATACCATCCTAGATGCTTTGCCAATTCAGCCATCGTGACAATTGCCCTGCTAATTTCGGTAACACATTCATTCTTAACACATGGCCTATGTCCAGCAGTGGACGTCGAAAGGCTGATTGATGGATGGATTCATTCTTAACGTCTTAGATGACGCCTGCGCCATCTGTCGGAAGTATTTACATACATTATACAGACCTTCGCGAATTTTGCAGTCCGGAGCAATTGTCACGATAGGTGAATTTGCAAAGCATCTGGGACGGTACAACAGGAGATGCAAGTTCAAATCCTGCTCGTGACTGTTATTTTCGATTTCACATTTTCACACTTTGTATTGATTTATACAATAGCATGTTTACTACGGTAACCCAGAAGACACAATTTGTGGCTGTTTTAGAATAAGTGTTACGACGGAGACGTCTTAGTCAAGTTACCTGTAAATCCCACACTCTAACGGCAGGCGCATGTCCACACTCCCCCGTGGCCAGGTACCTCCCATCGGGAGAGAAGGCGACACACGTGACGCTCTTCCGACACGCGTTCAGCACATGGGTTTGTCTGTTCTTCCGCGGATTGTAGAGTACCACCGTACATCTATAACAAGAGAACACGAGTTAGTATAGATAATAGTCACAACGAATCTTTGTGTCTCTGAAGTTAGGCACAGAGCGCGAAGTGGGGATTTTGACAGAATCATACATCAGACACCTCACACAGATCTTTTAGTACAATCGATAAATTATATAATTATCGATAACAATTATTGTTAAATTATAATAAAACATTTTTATTAATGTAAAGTGTAGAAGACGCACATCCCTTGCGTGCGACACAAAAATGACCCAAACGCAAAAAGGTATGCAATTCTTCTTTTTTTTTTATTGCGTATGGTGGCAGACGAGCCACGGCCCACTTGGTGGTAAATAATAAACGTCGTTCATGGACTCAACTATATATGTATTGTCAAGCCGCTACTCAGCATTTCATTTCACATATATGAAATAAAAGAATAAACGGTGATCTCCTGCTACAACCAAAACACACCGAACGCTTCATGTCCGGTCACACAGGAGACGGTGGTACCGACCCGTTCGGGCCCGATAGCAAGTGAGTAGGTACTCTCACTTGGTACCCAGCCATACTACCAGAAATATATATAAAAATAAATTTGGAAAATCCAAAAGTGCACGCCTCATAATTTCATCTTTCATTGAATAAGTAACTAATAAAGTATTGGTTTTACTAAATAGTTTTCAATAAATCACATAGCGCTAATTTCAAAAAGTACTAATGTGGTTCTCATGTCTTATATATGTAGATGGCGCTAATTTTAAGAATTACTATATTGGTTATAGAAGTAGTTTTCACTAAATAAGGTAGATAGCGCTGGTTTTAGTGTATGGTCGAATCAACCATACATATTTAAACTATTTTTTTTGTTTATTTAATAACAATTAAACCACATCGAATCAGACCGTGAAAAGTGATGGGGTTCTATTCCTAATTATACTGAAGCGTAAGAGAAAAAAAATGTCTCGATTAGTAAAGTATTTCGGTCGTTATCGTGTTAACAAACATACAGGATCCGCACATACACACACGGACGTCTAAGATAGAACTTTTTTAAACAGTTTTTAACTAGTTTAAATAACAAAAATGGCATCAAACATATCATGAGTGTTAAAAATAGTGTTTTTTCTTGATATGTGTGTGTATATATTATTTTTAAAGTGCAATATATGATAAATAGAGACATTTTAAGTTTTAAAAATCAGTTTTTTTTTTCGTCGCTTCGCTTGCGAGGCGTGCAAAAATATTAAAACCAATTACTCCACTGTGGTAAGTCTATCTATTTGCAGGTCTCCCGCTTCTCTAAAATATAAAATTAAAGAAGAGTTTTGTTAAATTTGCTTTAATGTGTGATGTGAAAATTGAAATATAAGTTGTTTTTTTGTTACCAAATTCAGTGGTTAAATTATCATCCATCCATCCATCAGCCTTTCAACGTCCACTGCTGGACATAGGCCTCCCCAAGAGAACGCCACAACGAGCGGTCTCATCATGGGGGATAATGCCGTAATCGCCACGTTTGGCAGGCGGGTTGGCGATCGCAGTGTATGTTGTTAATACTCGAGGGAGTGCTGCTGCCCACTCCCCCGGCATTGCCTCAGTCGGCTCTTACGACTCCCGTGGGTAGAGAGGGGTGGGACAATTCTAAAGCCGGCCCCACACAGCCATATTATAACATCCCTCTATTTCGTCGGCGGTTAATAATGAGTTATAATAAATACATAAACTTTCGTAACACATAAACGTCTTAGGACGATGCTCATCATCAAAAAATTATTAAAGTTAGGCGGTAGGCGAATAATTCAAGTTGAAATTGACTTTAATCACTTTAGCAAAGCAATTTTAAAAGTTAGTATATTCAGATGGGCTTTAGATTAAATATAAAAATAATATCTCTGGCAACACCAGAGGCATCGCTTGCGCGTCACCAACTCCCAGGAAAGATATTTTTATATATATTTTTAGCATTTGACATGCTTAGCCACATACATTAAACTTTGCCAATTTAGTTATCGTGACCCTTGCTCCCGACTGCTAATTTCGATAACACATTCATACTTAAGGTCTTTGGGTGACGCCTGCGCCATCTGTCGGAAGTATTTTCATACATTATACCGACCAGGTAAACTTAATTTTACAATTAAGATTTTACCTAATAATGACGCAAACCCTATAAATATTTAAGCAAGCATCTGGACGGTATCCAGGAGATGCAGGTTCGAATCCTGCTCGTGACTGTTATTTGCGATTTCACATTTTTCACTTTGTGTCCCAGGAAACAAATAAAAACAGGAACAAGTTCGAGCTGACTCCTCCCTAACCCATCTATCATCCACTTATGAGAGATAAAAGGGGGCATATTTATTTTGCTACACTCCAGACTATATATATACAAAATTTCATGATAATGCGACAGGCCTCGTGGCGTAGTCGGTAGTGTAACCGAGTTCCGTGCACGATGGTTCGATTTCTACTCACGACAATTATTTGTGTGATGAACACAGATATTTGTACTGCGTCGGGGTGTTTTCTTTTATTAATGTATATGTTATGTATACAAAAAAAAAAAGTAAGACAAATTCGAGTTTGTTTGAAAGGTTTATCAATAATATTTTATTAATTTGGTTTATTAATTAATTACACAAAAAAAACTAATTGGATAAAATTGGACACATAGATAGTTTATTAGCTGGATTAACATACCTACTTATAAACACATTTATAACCCGGAAAAAATTTAGATTACTGCGGGTTCTATTAAAAAACAACGTAAAGTACGTATCTACTTAAAAATTGGTATAGAAATGTGTAGTGCCTTTGACTTTTGTTTATATCTACATAATTTAGATATAAACATTTGTCAAAGGTTTAGTTTTTAGGCTATATCTCAGGTTCCCGATATAGTAGTGAGATTAAATGTATACCAATTATTAAGGCTAATCAAGAGCTATCAAATAAAAAGTTGCGTCATAATCCGTTCAGTAGTTCTTGCGTGATGCGCGAACAAACAGACAAATAACAAAAAATAAAAAATAAAGGTTTTGTGTTTAGACACGCCTATATGTATAGCCATTCATTTTTTCTCAAATATCTTAAATGTACAGACACAGCTCTGTTACAGCTTTATAATAGTATATAAGAATAGCTGACTGACATAGCAACGCACATCCCAAATCTCTGGGGCTAGGACCGTGAGCCACTGAAATAATGTCATAAGTTCCAGTGGACCGCCAGTATACGCGGAGAGACGGCACACGGCGGGTTTATTTAGTGAGGGCTCACACTGCCTATACGTTGCCCCGAACGACAGGGTGTGCGGTAAGGAACATTTTTTTCCGTTTTAACAAAAAAGAGGCCGTGAAAATTTACATAAGTATAAGAAAGGATTTTACGAAAATCTTATCCAATAGATCAGTATGACGCATGCGCTAGTCCGTTACTAAATAGCGGTTGCTTTGGCAAACACTCAGTCATGGACGTTAGACAAGAGTGTCCCAAACTTAAGTCCCATTAAATGAACCGTAACCGATGAATATGTAGTATGTAGACACAATAATGTAAATGTAAACAGTCACTTATATGCACGTAGTAGGATTAAAACAGTACGTATATGTATGCACATATACCATTTATCGGTGTGCGATGATCGAGCGGTGAACGCACCTTGAATATATTAGCAAGATCTAGGTTTCACTGCTAGCGGTTAGCGGTGTATATATCTCATTAATAATTTCAGCTCCCACTACTAGAAAAACAGACAGTCGCTAGTGTGAACTCGCCGAATATTCACAAGAGAAGTGTCTATTCAAAAGGCCTTATTATGGAAAAAATACTTTTTATCCCGAAAAAAAAAGTATGCCTACGATTCCCGTGGGATAGATCGCCATAACTATTCCACCGATCATCATAAAATGCCCCCAAAAAAATTCATGTGAAATAGCTATTTTTGGATAGAAATAATTTTAATGTGCCGCAGAGTGACGTATTTATGCTGAAGCCGATCCGAATCTAGTAGTATTTTAAACGAGAAAGTGAAAATAATGATAAATTATTTTATATTTTCTCGACGGATTGTCAAGTCAAACTGCCTTGGTGGTGCAGCGGTAGTGTGAACGACTGCTGATCATGAGGTCTCGGGTTCGAACCACGGGTCAGGCGATGTTATTGAGCTTTCTCGTAAAAAAAGAATAATTCTCAGTACCAACTCGGAGTTTGGAAATGTGCCCGGTAGACGGCAATAGGCTCTCCGCCTATTACGTGCGACTCAAATATAGCTGGCGAATCATGTGTGTGTAATAAACATCTGCCTACCCCTTCGGGGAATACAGGCGTGATGCTATATCAAACATGCACTGGGCCAGCGTGGGGGACTATTGCTTCGCCTCTCACTCTGAGACTCAAGCTTACTGTTGTGAAAAAAACAAAGATCAAGGATTAAACCCGATCCCGCTCACTGTGAGACCTTAAAGTATACCTAAATGTTTTAGTGACTCGTAATGTGTAATGTCATTGTGTTAATTGATTGATAATGCGATTCAAATCTCTGTATCTCAAAATTTATTTGGCAACTAGAACTTGATTAAACCCTATTTGAACACATTTAACGAAACTGGTGGATTTTTTGCATGGCAAACGACCCACGGCCCACCTAATTTTAAGTGATAACCATCCCTCATGCACTCAACTATATTAACAGTACTGTCAGGCCGCTTGCCACCATTTTTGTTTGGAGAGTTAACATCAACAAGTGTTCCCAAGAAGGGCGTAAGTAACATGCCTACTTTACTTGGGAACAAGCGTAGTTATGTAAGTATCATGTCTTCCCGTTCTTCATAGGAACAAGCTTCCAAACTAGCTATAGGAGAACTTAGCTAAAATATTCTTCATTTTCTGGACTGCACAGATGGCGGAGTGATACCGAGTGCGGTGGGTTCGATTTCCATACGAAACAGCCCTTTGTGTGGTCCACAAATGGTTGTTCTGAGTCTTGGCGTACTTTGTGTCTGTGAAATTGTCTGTTTGTAAAGTCCCCCGCGATGCAAGCATTATTCCTAAGTGCATTGTGTTGTATATAAAAAAATGATTTTTTTTTACACATAAATTTTCTTTTTTATAATCAGGTATGTATCTTAGTGCGTTTAACGAAACGCCTTGTTATATTTATCCGTGTGGTGACGGACTAAGAATACAAGTGTCACCACACCATCCTTTCCCGCGGGTGTTGTACAAGGCGACTAAGGGAAGTAAGCAATTATCACCCATTGCATTACTGGTGGTAGGGCTGGGTACCAAGTGAGAAAACTCACTTGCTGTCGGGCCCAAACGGGTCGGTACAACCGTCTACTGTGACCGGTCATGAAGCACGGCAGTGTGTTTTGGCTGTAGCAGAAGATAGCCGTTCATTATTTCATTTCATATCTTAGAAATTAGATGGTACACAGCGGCTTGACAGTACTCTTGGTATAGTTGAGTCCATGAGCGACGGTTACCACTTACCCTCAGGTGCGCCGTGGCTCGCCTGCCATAATTAGCAATAAAAAAATATAACCATTCATAGACCTATCAATCCATAATAGGGCTAGGTAAGCATAATAGGGATTCCTTTTTGTGGGTAAATAATGAAAATCGCTCACAGTGACACTTCGCTTTATAACGAATACTTCTGTGTACCGCCACTTCATGCTGCGTGGTCTAGTGTACATTTGTGATTCAATATGATGCCCGCGAACGGAAAAGGTAGGTGGGTTCCTTAGTGACAGGCGGGAGCGTCTTCTGTAATAAGCTAGCAACAGTACTCGGCTTGGAGCGAGTGTTACCTACAGTCGATTTAGATTTTATATAAAAACTAGCCTTTTTTAAAGCTAGTTTTTAGGTTATCCCTCAGGATTTCGATATAGTAGCGGGATAAAAAGTATACCAGTTTTTAAGTCTAATCAAGAGCTATCAAACAAAAAGCTTGCTGCATCACAATTTGCATCTTTCAGAAGTTTTCAAAAACAGACAAAAATGCTAAAAATCCAGGTTTTGTGTTCAGTAACATTTTTTTTGTAATATCAGTTAACATAATCACTAAATTAATACTAGTTGGATTACCACACAAAAAATGTTATTAAGGGATGGTCCCGTTAGCTAGGGGATATTTATACCCTGATGTAAATTTAAGGGATAGTTTTCTACCCCAATTCGTTTTACTAAAGGGTCGATTCCTTGTCAGCCGCACCTTGGACGCACCCATGTAAAATTTTCGTAATGAATAAATCATGATAGGGCTACGTTTTTTAACTAACTCTTAGTTATTCATCCGCGCAAAACTCTAAAATCTTCATCGATGTAGGTACTAATAGAAAACATAAGCATTTAGAATGTCAGGTAATTACTGCTCGGCTCATCGTAAAGCATTTCCGAGTTACATACATTTTTTTTTATTGCACATGGTGGCAAACGAGCCACAGCCCACATGATGGTAAATGGTAACCGTCGCTCATGGACTCAACTATACCGAGGGTATTGTCAAACCACTGCTCACCATTTCATTTCACATTATATGAAATGAAAGAATTAACGGCTTTCCCTTGCTAGAACCAAAACACACCGATGTGCTTCATTCCGGTCACACAGAAGACGGTAGTACGGACCCGTTCGGGCCCGAAAGCAAATGAGCACTCCCACCTGATACATGCAATGGGTGATAATTGCTTACTTCCCTTAGTCGCCTCGTACGACACCCGTGGGAAAGAAGGGGGTGTTAACACTTGTATTCTTAGTCCGTCAGCACACGGACAAATTTTTAATCCAATAAACATTTTTGATCTATATTTTTTAGCATTTGACATGCTCAGCTACTTTTTAAAGTACAAATTCTTTGTGAATGAGGTAAAAGAGATTTTTAGTACGAGCGGGACAAGTAGCTGAGCATGTCAAATGCTATAAAAAATATAGATCAAAAATGTTTAAAAATCGCGCCATCAAATAGTATGAATTTTAATTGCAAATTAAACTTACTATATTGGATTAATGCATGTAAATGCATTCCGATAGATGGCGTTGGTCGTAAAGACAAATGTGATGAGGAGATTGGGATGACCGAAAAGGTCGCTACGGTAGCTCAGTGGCTTAGAGCACTTTCCCGGATTGTAAGGGACGCGGGTTCGATTCCCGCTCGTACTAAAAATCTCTTTTTCCTCATTCACAAATAATTTGTACTCCAATATAGTAAGTTTAACTTTGCAATTTCACACTAATCGAATTTATGCTACCTTTTATTCCAACAAAAATGGATTATAGTAGTTAGACTCTTGCTTATTCCAGCAGCTTGTTATCCCTCCTATCCCTTTCCTTGGAGATAGCGACGCGCGAGTGATGCCTCTGGTGTTGCTAGCGACTATAGGCTACGGTAACCGTTTACCATCAGGTGGGCCCAGTATGCTTGTTTGCCACCCACGTAGCATAAAAAAAAAGTTCATGTGAGATTGCTATTTTTTCCATAGACATAATAGGTATACGAAGAATGACGTATTCATATTCTGTAGTCCGCGCGAATCATTCAATACAACTATTAACATAAACACGTGAACGAACGGTCGTGAGAAATGCTTAAACGTATGTGACTGTACAGCGTGTACTACATACACAATTTACTATTTACACGTTAAGCTATACCTTCGTAATAAGCAGAGCTATTGGAGGAGCGGATTTTACTATATTAAAAACTCGCTACTACCAGTCTACGTGGCCTCCAGATTTTGATGGAGATAATGAAATAGTATTTCGTATTTTGAAATTTTGTTTTGAAAACATCTAATGAGGCTAACGCTAATCCACAAAAAGGGTGACGCAAACGATATCAATAACTACAGACCGATAAGTCTTATGTCGAATATATACAAAGTATTTGCTAAAATACTATTAACCGCATAACTACAAAACTAGACGACAATCAACCAAGGGAGCAAGCCGCTTTTAGAAGTGACTATTCTATGCTAGATCACTTCCATGTTGTCAAACAAATATTTGAGAAAAGCAAAGAATACAAACTACCCTTCTATTGCTGCTTTGTTGATTAATGCAAAGCATCCGACACAATCGAACATGAATCAGTATGGCTAGCCTTGAAAAAACAAGGCATCGACTACAAGTACATCTGAGTAATAAGAGAAATATACAAAAACAGCATGTCCCAAGTACGTCTGGAAAGAGAAGGAAAAGAGATTAGGATAGAGAGAGGTGTTCGACAAGGCGACCCACTCCGAAACTATTTTCAGCGGTTTTGGAGGAAATATTTAGAAAACTCGAATGGGAAGACCAAGGTCTAAATATAAACGGCGAAATGTTGTCACATCTAAGATTCGCAGAGGATCTAGTCATTTTTGCCAAAACTAGAGAAGACCTACAACAGATGTTGACTGATCTAGACACAGAAAGCAGGAAGATAGGGCTGACTATGAACGCATCCAAAACAAAGGTGATGACAAATAAAAATGAAGAGCCAATACTGGTGCACAACAAACCTATAGAGTATGTCCAAGAATACTCATATCTGGGTCAAACAATCTCGCATAGTGACCCAACATCCAGGGAAATCGAAATAAGGATTGCAAACGCATGGAAGAGGTATTGGTCCTGTAAAGAACTGATGAAAAACAAACAAACAAACATTTGTATCAAAAGGAAACTCTTCAATACATGCATACTACCAATACTAACCTACGGATGTCAAACATAGGCTCTCACTAAGGCACATATCAATAAATTAGAAGTATGCCAAAAAACAATAGAGAGGAGTATGTTAGAAATATATCACTGGCAATAACTCACGTTGAGGATCGATTTAGTCAACCCAGGTTTCGAGCAGCGCAGCGGTGTCAACGAGTGCCCGCCGGGAACTTGCCGGTGATATATTTCTAATATGTATCAATCTCACGATAGTTTCAATACGAAAAAAGGAGTATGTTAGGTCTACGAAACCTAGATAAAATTAACCACAAAACCATCACAAATAAAACAAAACTGATAGACGTAACATATACAATACGGAAGAACAAATGGATGGACAGGACACATAATACGTGGGGCAGACAAATGGACCAAATAAACAATGTTCTGGTATCCCCGAGATAGAAAGAGAAAACGAGGGAGACAATTTAAGAGATGGTCAGACGAAATAAAAGAAATAGCGGGAGAAATTTGGTCAAGAGCGGCAACATCGAGGGAGCATTGGAAGAAGTTGGAGGAGGCCTTTGTCAAAAGACAAACAGATAAATAGGCAACCTTCTACATTGATTTTAGATTAAGAATAAAAATGTAAACTATCTGAATAAAAGGCTTATAACATAATATAATATATAATGGGGAGGGAAGGTAGCACCGGTAGTTAGCATGGCGACGTCGCCACGGCAATTTATTTAATTGTTTTTAACGCCAACTGTTGACAAAAGACTCTAACTAGGAAGCATAACATCAATCAACTACTTCATAATCAGCTACTTCAGTACACTTATTCACAGTCTCCTTCAAAGAAACCCTACACATAGATTACTTTACGGTCCATGTCTGGGCACCGTAGATCAAAACAGTTTGAAAAAACCAATAAGCAGACAGACATTACGAGGACTGCCGACAGAAATGTGAAGTTGATTCAATAAAATTAATTTTGTTATTGCACGCCTCATAAGCGAAGCATTAAGGTGTGTACTATTCTCGTTTCACGGAGAAAAACTGATTTTTCTAACTTAAAATGTCTCTATTTATAATATATTGCACTTGTGAAATAATATATCAAGAAAAAACACTATTTTTAACACTCATGATATTTTTGCCATTTTTGTTATTTAAACTAGTTAAAAAACTGTTTGAAAATGTTGTGTCTTGGACGTCCGTTTGTTGTAGGTAATGTATGTTAATACGATAACGACCAAAATACTTTACTAATCGAGTCTTTTTTTTTCTTTTACTAATAAGTATGATCACGAATAGAGCCCTATTACTTTTCACGGTCTGATTCAATGTGGTTTAATTATTATTAAATAAACAAAAAATTAGTGAATATTTACGATCGACTCTAAAACCAGCGTTACGCTATACCTTATTTCGTGAGAATTACTTGAACTATTTCTCTAGACCAATATAGAAGTACTTCTTAAAATTAGCGCTAGATGGCGTGTAAGACATGAAAACCTCATTAGTAGTTTTTGAAATTAGCGCTGTCTATGTGATTTATTGAAAACTACTTAGAGACCAATATATTATTAGTTATTTATCAAATAATCAATTTTATTGTAAAAAATGAAGATTATGAGGCGTGCACTTTTGGATTTTCCAAAGTATTTTTATATCTTGGCGGAGAGATTGGGTCTCTCTGCCTGATCTATCTATTTTTTTAATATCTATATTTTTTAATGCGTATGGTTGCAGACGATCCACGGCCCACCCGATGGCAATCGTGGCTCATGTACTCAACCACACCGACAGTAATTTCAAGCCACTATTTCATTTCACAGATATGCAATGAAAGAATGTGTCATGCGGGGACCTCGCACTGGGATCGAACTCGATAACAATGTCTTTGTAGGCCTTGGTGTTACCCTTTATTAATTAAAATGTAAAAAATATAGTTTAAAACCTTATCCTCGATAAAACGACTGATTCACTGCCGCCGGTTGCTATGCGTTCACTACACCGACCGGAACCGGACGTCGGTGGACACGAGTCCGGCGCACTGTCGCCGACTTGTAGTGTCATTACCACCAGGTCACGGCTTAACGGTGAACTTGGACATGTCACTCCGGCCATTTAAAATGGTGTACAGGCTTCTGGCGCATTATATAAACGAAAGGGACGGTTCGATAGTTTGCGGGTGTTTAAATGTTGATATTTACACATAATATCGGATATTTTTGTATGTTGTATCCTAACTATTATAAAACTGTAACAGAGTTGTGTCTGTACATTTAAGATATTTGAGAAAAATACTGTATTAGACTATATAGGCGTGTCTAAACACAAAACATTTTTTTTTCTGTTTGTTCATTCGCGTATCACGCAAATACTACTGAACGGATTTGGATGCAACTTCATTAGACTTAAAAACTGGTAAACATTTTATCCTGCTCGGCAAAAGTATTCGTCTACCCTTGTCACTCACGCAAAATAGTTCTTCTACCACTTAGTTGTGTCGCATTTGCTCTCAATGACAGCTTTAATGCGAAGAGGCATGGTTGCAACCAACGCTGCACACTCCTCAGGCGTAATTGACTCCCAGACAGCCAGAAGAGTTAGCCTTTAAGTCGCTCTACGATCTTGATGGATTTTTATGGAGAACTTTTTCCATTTTCCACCATAGGGTTTCGATCGGCGACAAGTCCGGGCTGTTAGATTGCCATTCGATTGTAGGGATGCTTTTCGCCAGTAGCCATCTTTGTTGTCCTTGTAGTATGGCAGGAAGCACCATCCTGTTGAAAAATGAAGGAATCTTGATGCTTAAGTGACGGAATAGAGGGCAGTAAATTCTCTTCCAAAAGGTTTTGATACCTTGCAGCATTGATAGAACCATCCACAAACTGCATACCACCAACACCTTGTGCAGACATGCAGCCAGCATAAGAGACGCAAATAAATTTGGACTCGTCACTCCAAATGATACTACGCCACTGATCGGAAGTCCAATTTAAATGATCACGAGCAAACTTCAACCTCTTTTTCTTTTGTACAGCAGTCAACAGTGGTTTCTCCTTAGTGGTGTAAAATCCGTAACCCATTCTTTTTAGGACTCTTTTGCAAGTATCAACTTAGAGGTCTTTGTGAATCATGTCCTTCCATTGCACCGTGAGTTCTCCAGCTCGAGCACGACGATTATTTTTGATAATTTTCTTCAGGATTCTGTTTTCACTTGTGATGCGTGGTCGACCAGTTTTCTTCAAACAAGAAGTCGTTCTATTCTTTTTATAGTGCTGAATGATAGATTGGACCGTAGACCTGGGAAGTATCAAGTCTTTAGATATTTGGTAACTTGATTTGCCAGCATCGACCCCACAAACTATTCGCTTTCGAAGCTCTTCATACACAGGTTTGCCACGACCCATTGTTATTTGAAAACTAATGAAAAAAACTGAAATTTTCAGAATTTATACTGTCGCACTTGACAAATGACACAGAATTACTTTTACAAATTTAAATTATGCAACATAATTGTACAAAGAAGGAATAATCTTATTTAACTCACCAATAGACGAACTCTTTTGCATCGATTAACAATTAGACGAACTATTTGCTTATAACTTCTTCTAATTTAAAACAGGATATGTATAAATTAAAAAAGCTAAAATAGTTTATTGATACATAATTAAAAAATGGCATAAGTAACGCGACATGTGATAGTAGAACAGCTTAATATTTTATATAGATATACAAAAATAATGAAGTTAGAAAAAATCTCACAGAGAAAATTTCACACCAGACGAACTATTTTGCATCGGGGCTCGTAGTGTGTATTGCGAATTTCATAATGGACAAAAACATCGAACAAAGAGTTTGTCTTAAATTTTGCATCGCCAATGGAATTTCGTGTTCTGAGTCACTGAAAATGTTACAGAAGGCTTGCGGTGAATCGACTTTATCAAAAACACGTGCTTATGAGTGGTACAAAGCGTTTAAAAGCGGTAGAGAAGTGATGGAAGATTTGCCGCGCTCTGGTAGGCCATCAACGTCTGCAACTGAAGTTAACATTGCAAAAGTGAAGGAAATAGTGACGGAAAATCCTCATTCAACTTTGAGAGAGATAGCCGCCGAACTTTCTGTCACACGAGTCGATCCGTACCATTTTAAAATAATCACTTGGGTATGAAACATGTTTCCGCTCGGCTAGTCCCAAAAGACCTGAATTTTCTCCAAAAACTCAATCGCATGAGAATCGCTGAGGATGTCCTCGCTCCATAGAACGAGTCAATTCCGACCCAACATTCATGAAACGCATTGTTACTGGTAACGAGTCGTGGGTTTACGAGTTTGACATGCAAACTACAAACACTCAACAAATACCATCGAGCAACCACCATATTCACCAGATATGGCTCCAGCCGACTTCTTCCTAAACTCAACCTCAACTCTTTTTCCTAAACTCAAATTACCACTTCGTGGCACCCGTTTTCAATCGGTAAAAGACATAAAGGAGAATTCGCGGTTTGTGAAAAATGTTTGTTAATATTTATGTATTATTTATTTATTTTATTAGTTAAATAGAAGATAATTCTTACTTACATAGTTTACTATGGAAAACAAGTAACCAACATTTAGTTTTAAGTGTGACTATAAGGAAATTTCATATTTTGTAGTAGATGAATCAAAAATATCTATGACAACAAAGAATGAAGAACAAAGGAAATTAAGGATGTCAAGTTCGTCACACTTGACGTTTGAGTGTTTTTGATGCATTTTATGTCTCATATCCATAATTAATTAGCACGCGCTGGAAACAGTTATCATAAAATGTATTTTTCTCAACTTTACAATAATAAATATATATAATTATATGTATGAAGAGAATTATGAATGTTGAAGAAGCGAGCGATGTATGCAAGAATAGAGCCTCGGCAATCTGTTCTCTCTGCCTACCCCCCAAGGGAAATGGCGTGATGATAAGTAAGTAAGTACAATAAAAAATATATTTTTGCCGTGTTTTCGTTATGATAAAATTACAATAATTTAGCCGTAAAAAAGTTGACTGTCTGCGTAGGCCCAGAATTGGGTTGCCGCCGGCGGAACACCGAAGGAATGTAACGAAGTTCCGGTGGCCGCCAATAAAGGCAGAGAGACGGCATACGGCGGGTTTCTTTAGTGGGTGAAGGCCCCACACTACCCTGTTTGTTGTCCCGAACGACGAGGTGTGCGGTTAGGAACATTTTTTCCCGCCTTAACAAAAAAAGAAGGCCCAGAATTGGGATTTCCCTTTCGCATCGCATCTGTCTTGTTATAAATAAACTCTATATTTTATTCCTTTGATTAAAAAAAAAAACAGATCAACCAAAAGACTTTTCATTAATAAAGATTGTAGAGAATTACCACAGAATTACTTATAGAAAACCCCGAACGTCATACAACAGAGAATACTTAATTATTTGGCATATAGTATCTAGTTTGCGTGACAATTTTACATAACGCCGTGAAGTACATTAATGTAGTGCCCTTATGTACAAGGGTAAGCGGTCAGCCCTCAATTACATGTATATTACGCCCTTGGGAGTGTCTTCAATTATAATGAAAGAATTACATATGCAACACTTCAATAATTGTTTTAATTTAAACCCAAGATTCATATTCATTTTAGGCTTGGAGACTATGGCCTGTAAAGCGAGGTGTCCACTGGCAAGTAACTTCCGCAATTTCTTGCAGAAGTCAATTGACAACTGTTTCCACTGACTGCAATTTCTCTATACGCAAGTCGCTTGTAGAAGTGTGTAGAAGTTAACTTGCTGCAAGATATTGCGGAACCGTTTCCACACAAATTGCATTTTACTTTAGCAAGAGCGGTCAAACAAGATGCCTAGCTGCAGACAAATACGAGCTGCGTCTATTGTATTTAGATATTTTTTATATATATTTTTAGCATTTGACATGCTTAACACTATACATTAAGCACAAAGTGAAAAATGTGAAATCGAAAATAACAGTCACGAGCAGCATCATCCTGCTCGTGACTGTAAATAATCTAATCCTGTACTTTGAGAATTATTTTACTTTTTATGCGAGGAAATCTTTTTAAACACTATTGCGGTCTTTGTATATTAAAGTCTGTCTGCTACGTTGTACCCTCAGGCTAACTAAAAATAAAGATACCGCATTAGTAACTAAAAAGTGAAGCCACTTTTTGAAAGATGTTTGTGTGAAAGTGTTGTCACGGGAAAGAAATAATCTCTATAATTTGGGTAAGTTTTTTAAAGTTTATGTTTAAAACATAAAAGAAGTAAAAGTATAAAGTAAGTTTACAGCAAATCATATAGGGAACATTATGGCGCTGACGATGTATTCATGTACGTAACGTACGAAATCGTCTAGTCATTTGGGGTAATTTTAAATTATACTCTGGTAACACTTATGGTTTATGGCACTTCGCTTTGGCATGATTTTGTATATATTTGTGTGTATGAGCGCGTGTAATTACAAGTACGGCACGGTTTTATGCGGCTTCACTGGGTTGTTCGTAATGCTCCGTCTATATTTTTAGTCTGTGGTTGTGCCTGTTATCATAAACAAAATGTGTTACCAGCTCACAGACCCTTTAAATATTTCTCTGTCATCTCACCATTCCCCGTAATACCGACGGCTGGTTGGCCCGACTTCCTGTATTTACTGCGAGCAGTAGAGCATTACGAAGGTACCCAATACTTTCAAATATAATATAGTGGAATACTATTATAAAGCTGTAACAGAGCTATGTCTGTATATTTAAGATGTTTTAGACAACGTGAATGTATACAGTATTATCCCTAAACTCCACGCAACACAGTCACGCATAGAGGCGTTATGGTAAGGGCCTAACAATACAAGTGTCACAATGGTGCATTACTGGTGGTAGGGCTGGTAACCAAGCTGGAGTAGTCACTTATCGGACCCCAGCGGATCGATATTACCATCTCCCGCGTGACTGGCCATGAAGAACCTCGGTGGTAGCAGGAGATAGCCGTTAATTTTTTTCATTTCATATCCGCGAAATGAAATAGTGAGCAGCGACTACATTGAAGTATAGTTCAGACCATGAGTGACGATTACCACCTACCGTCAGGTGGGCCGCGGCTAGTCTGACACCATAAGCATTAAGCAATATAAAAAAGGAAAGCTTTATATAATTAGCAAATAATAAGAACTAGGACAATAACGATCGGGCCCCACACCACCCTGTTCGTTGCCCCGAATGACGAGGTGTGCGGTTAGGCACATTTTTTCTTGCCTTAACAAAAAAAAAGGACGATAATGATCACCACCGAAGTAATGTCTTACAAAAACCCTTGCCATCAGACGTATGCTAGTTTGCTACTCTAAATAAGAAGTCCGTAAACTTTAACAAGAAATAGCCATAAATGACATCAATCTAGCTTATTAACTATGCAGCTAAAATACTGCAATATATGATATATACTTATTAGTAATAAATGGAGAGCCGGTTTTTTTGTTCGGTTATACTGCGAAAACTACTGAACCGATCGGAATAATACTTATACCATAAGATGCAGCGTGGTTCGGAGAAGGTTTTAGTATAGGATATGTTGGTGATTACTTATCCGGAACCTATATTTTTGATGTGAAACATCTAATGCGAAGGGAGGTTAAACCCGGATGTTAGCGTGGCGACGCTTATTTTACTTGTGTTTTTTACAACCAGTACAACAGTCCAAGGTGATATGATAACCATTAATCTTGGTTTATTATTGTCTTAATGGAGTTAGGATATTAAACTAATACCACTGAAGCTCCTGTGGTACGCCAGTACAGGCGGAGAGGCGGCAACGGCGGGTTTATTTAGTGGGTGAGGGCCCCCCCCACACTATCCTGTACGTTGCCCGAAGGGATGTGTGGGGAAAAAAGGACGTTAATGTTTAACAAAATAAAAAAAGGTAGATAAACAACTTTATAAACGCAAATGTATGTTGGGTGAGCTAGGGCGTAGTGAGGCTGCACCTTTAAATCGATATGTTGTGCACTCACCCTTATTGCGGAAGATCGATTTAAGTAGTATTCATTATTTAGAGTGCCCTGAGCTGTGTGAGCTGTCGGCACAAGAGCGATCGTTGCGGCGTTTCTTTGGTGGTGGTGTATGTCAGAAAAAAAAACATAGCATCACGCCTGTATTCCCCGAAGGGATAGGCAGAGGTGTATTGCATTACACACCCACGATTCGCCAGCTATGTTTAAGTCTCATGTAATAGGGGGCGAGCCTATTGACGTCTACCGGGCACAATTCCAAACTTGAATTGGTGTATGTCGAGCTATTTAAATAGCGGAATAAGAGAGACAAACGGGCTTCGGACGATTGTCTACGAGGCATCACAATGAGGTGAAAAATAAGCAGAATACCAACGTCGTAATTTCACAGATGTGCTATAACAAACAAACAGATAAGTACTTAATAAATTGTAGTTTTCTTTTCGATTACATTTCTACTATCTCCCCATCTCCATTTTGATACATACCTTCAATTTAAAGAACACACACAGGTTCTATCGTTTCATACTTACTTATCATCACGGATCAAGGGAGGTGGTCCCTTGCGGGTTAGGCAGAGAAAACAGAGTGCCAAAAGGCTCTATTCTCGCGTACATCTCTCGCTTCTGCAACATTTATAATTCTCTTCATACACGCCAGTTTTGAAGTCTCCTGACTTCACCTTCCTTCAATACATGACCGATTTGGTCTAGGTAAGTGAGTCTCGGTCTCCCCCTGTACCTACATCCTTCGACATTCGCATTGTATATCTTCCAGTCGCACGTCCGGCATTTTTTCTAGATGTCCGAACCATCGGAGTATTCCCTTTCGCATCCTTACACCAATACTCTCTTTATATTATTTTATTATAAACAAACAAAACAAACATAGCATCACGCCTGTATTCCCCGAAGGGGTAGGCAGAGGTGTATTACACACCCACGACTCGCCAGCTATGTTTATTTTATTATGTGTATAAATTACACTGCAGAAGTCAGATAAGGGTTCTTTTTGGTGCACACTTTATTAAAGTAAGATTCCGTCAAAAACTAAAATATCCTGGAAATCAATCGAAAATTCTTCGCAACGAAAACGCCACTTAAAGAGTACAACTGTGGATCTACGCCATCCAGAGACCCACACAGAAATATATCAACATATTGACAGGTCAATGTGCCCGGCCCAATCCTTTTATAGCTCCAGTTTATTAATTAATTAATTATGCCTTAAACGAACTGAGCATAACCGTGACGCAATAGTACTGGGTATGCACACCCGCACCTCATAGAGGTCGCAACATATATGTGTGTTGAATAATGTACGTACCTCTGGGGTTTTGAGTCTGTGAGACATTTTGATCTATATTTTAGCACTTGACATGCTCAGCTACTCTAAAAGTACAAATTATAATTTGTGAATAAGGAAAAAGAGTATTTTAGTACGAGCGGGGATCGAAGCTGCGTCCCTTCCTATCCGGGGAAGTGCTCTAATCCACTGAGCTACCGTACTAATTTTTAGAAATACCCAATCTCCTTATCAAATTTGTCTTAACGACCAACGCCATCTATCGGAATGCATTTACATGCATTTATCCAATATAGTAAGTTTAATTTTGCAATTAAAATTCATACTATTTCATGGCGTTATTTTTTAAACATTTTGATCTATATTTTAGCACTTGACATGCTCAGCTACTCTTAAAGTACAAATTATAATTTGTGAATAAGGAAAAAGAGTATTTCAGTACGAATGGGAAATTCTAATTCCCCGGATAGGAAGGGATGCAGGTTCGATTCCCGCTCGTACAAAAATACTCTTTTTCCTTATTCACAAATTTTAATTTGTACTCTGTGAGACATCTTATTTTTTAAATGCTTCATCAAGGAGCATGACAGTAAAATCAATGCGGTCGAAATGAGATCTCTGCGGAGAATCTGTGGAGTGAGGCTGACTGACCGCATTCGTAACGACGACGTAAGACTACTACTCGCTACTCGTAGTTACCAATATATGTGTATAATACTAGCCAGAAGCTAGTTTTTAGGTTATAATCTCAGGTTCTCAATATAGTAGCGGGTTAAAATGTATACTAGTTTTGAAGTCTAACCAGAAGCTATCACACAAAAGAAGTTTCATCAAAATCCTTTCAGTAGTTTTTGCGTGACACCGGAAAACCAAACCCAAACCAAGAGACAAAATACGAACAGAAATTCTAAAAATAATTGTTTTGTGTTCAGAGACGCCTATATCAACACATTATTTTTTTTCTTAAATATCTTGAAAAGTACAGACATAGCTCTATTACAGCATTATAATAGTATAGATAGCTATATTTATAATAGTATAGATAGATAGATATAGCTATAGATAAGGCTTCTCATTTATTAACGCGCAATCAAAGAAAAACAGCCATCACGATAGATCGAATCGAATCAAACACTAATTTCCGTTGACAAAAATGACGCAGTCAAATATTTTAAGGTAATTGTCTCTCTGCTACATCCGTTTATATAAAACTAGCAGTGCCCGCGGACTCCGTTCCGCGTTAGAAATATTTGTCCCGGCCCGTTTGTCCCGCGTAATACTTCAGGTTAAAAGTTCGCGATATATAAAAAATATGATGATGAAGATTTTTTCTTGTTATTTTGTTTTTTTTTTATGGTTTTTTGTTATTTTTTTATTGTTTTTTGTATGTTTTGTGTTTTTTATGTTACTGTTTGTTGTTGTTATTTTTATTACTTGATAACATCAAGTAATAAACACTATTTACATTATTTACATCATGTTTACTTATTTTAATTGTTCAAAACTTGTCGATATGCTATATTAGTAGTAATGTTGTCATTTGGTACTAAAATATATTGTCTTTCAGGAGTTCCAACCCGAGATAAGCCAACATATAACTGAAAGCTAAAAGTATATGGCAGAAAAACAGTGCTTTCTCAGGTCAATGCCCACCAGAGAAAATGTTTGACCCTGGGACTTATTAATAGTGAGGGCAAGAGACCTTGACGGGTAACCTTTTAAACGGTATAGGTAAATCAGTCAGAATCATGGGTATCCGCGGAATATAAGCAAAGTTGTCCCACTGCTGGCCCTGTGAGAATGGTCGCCACAATTATATTCTCCCGCAACTATTTTATGAGCAGCCTTGTGCCATTACACATGTTGGGGGGTCTCAAGTTCCTTAAAAGCATGATAGGAATGCCAACTTTTAGCATAAGGTAACGTGGGGAGGTAAGCCAGAAGGACTCAAAGAATTTAAACATTCTCGAGGATAGTGTACTGTATCCTCAATAATTTGACCGGGAAGTTTTCCTAAAATTATTTTATTTATCACTGAATCGTTTCTGGGTAAGACTATTGCCCTAGAACAAAGCCAATGATAATCTCTTTCCATTAAACTTCCAAGACCGGGATATATTGCGTCTATCAGATCTACTAACCTGTGTAATATGACCTAACCGATTGTCAAGTTTAATGCCATACCTATTGTTGGTGATAGGACAGCAAATTTTTCCTTCTCCAAGATTCAGTAGTTGATGCGGAAAGTCATTATCGTAGTTGTCGCTCAAGTGGGCTCTCATGTTTGTTCGTAAATTGAGAGTTTCAACGGAACTCCATAAGCATGATGATTTTAAGGATGCCCTGATGACATCGGCGCGTGTTCCTTTTGTTATTACTGGCAGCGTTTGCCGAAAATAACCCGCAAAAACAAAAGTAACACCACCCATATCAGCGTCTGAGTTTCTGATGTCTTTTAGCGTACGATTCACGGCTTCAATATGAGCTCTATGACTCATGGTACATTCGTCCCATATAATTAAGGATGTATCTTGTAAACGGCCGGGGCGGCGCGCACCGCACGTTTTTATTTTGCTAATATCTTTGAAGATATTTGTTTAAACTGTATAGAGTAAAGGGCACAGATATTCTACATTGAATTTTCGTTCTAAAAACATATTTATAAAGATATGTGTATATTAATACCATATGGGCTAAATAAGCTTCACAAAAAATATTTTTAATTCACAATTTTAACAGTAAAAGCAGTTATTGTGAGTTATCCGTAGGAGATAGGCATATGCTATCGCGGACTTTTTTACATATTTTGATACGTTCTTTAATATTGTAGTACATTGTTTTCTTCTATCCTCAATAGTTTCCGCAGCGCTTGCGATGAAAGCAATTTTTTTTTAAACTTGGATTACATTATTCAAGTTTAAGTAAAGATGCGTAATTAATTTTGGAAATTATTATAGCCTATGACACTCCACAATAACGTAGCTTTCTATTGGAGAAATAATTTTGAAAATCGGTTCAGTAGATCCAGAGATTACCCTTACAACGTCACAAACTCACAAACGTTACCTCTTTATAATAATAGTATAGACTATCTGCAGTCATCTCTAAATTGCCCGCAGCACAATGAAGGTTTTGATCTATATTCTATACTATTATAAAGCTGTAACAGAGTTGTGTCTGCCTGTACAATATTTGAAAAAAAAAGACTTTATTAGGATATATAGGCGTGTCTGAACATAAAACATTTTTTTTTAATTTTTGTCCGTTTGTTTGTACGCGCATCACGCCAAAACTACTGAACGGATTTTCATGGAACTTTTTTATTTGATAGCTCTTGATTAGACTTAAAAACTGGTATAAATTTTATCCCGCTACTATATCGGAAACTTGAGATATAACCTAAAAAGTAGAAAAGATATAACCTAAAAAGTAGAGTAGCTACTTAGTATTTTTATTAGGGCTCACTTCGCTCGACCTAGCTATTCCACAATCTATGCATATTGTGGTACACTTTACGGAGAAACTATCACACTTTCAGATTTGGGATTTGACACAGTAATTTCAATTTATTTCTAGATGTGTTATCTATCATAAAACATAGTATTATATATATATAAAAAATATAACATTTTTTATTAATTAGAATTTTATTGTATTCCTAATGCCATCAGTCGAAAATAATAAATTAAGTAGAAAACTTCGCGAGCCCTCACAAAGCTCAGCTTTTTGCTAGTATAAGTATTTTGAGCGCACAGATGGCGGAGTGGTTTAGATATACCGGTCTCCCGCCTGAGTATAGTTGGTTCGATTCCCACACAGGACTACTCTTTATGTGATCCACAAATGGTTGTTTTGAGTCTGGGTGTACTGTGTGTCCGTGAAATTACTTGTAAAGTCCTCCGCGATACAGGGATTATTCCTTAGTTCAATTTTTACTTCAAAATAAATAAATAGAAACACTTTTGATCTGTATTTTAGCACTTGACATGCTCAGCTACTTAAAAAAAACAAATTAACCGGGAAAGTGAGGCTTAGCGGTTAGAGCACTTCCCCGGATTGGTTGGGACGCAGATTTCGATTCCTGCTCGCACTAAAGTTCTCTTTTACCACATTTCACAAACAATTTGTTTTTCAAAATAAATAGGAAAATGACAGTATACCGCTTTCAACAGCTACATTCCCGGTAAAGTATTTGGGCCGCGCAAATTGTAGTAGGTACACTTGCGATTTCCTGAGATACCGGCATAACCGAGCAACCGTCGCTCGAGGCTGGCCTCCTGACCGGAAAATCGAATGCGGCACGGCGTGAAATGTGATGCTTGATGTCAGAGAAGATGGAAATTAGGTACATCGGTATATTTATACATAGTTTTTAACTGCCTCGGTGGTGCAGCGGTAGCGTGAGCGACTGCTGATCATGAGGTCTCGGGTTTGATCCCCGGGGCGGGCAATGTTATTGAGCTGTATCGTAAAGAGAAAAATTCTCAGTAGCAGCCCGGAGTTTGGAAATGTGCCCGGTAGACGACAATAGGCTCGCTCTCTATTACGTGGGACTCAAACAGCTGGCGAATCATGGCTAAATTGAACCCACAACACTCGGGCGGGAGGTCGGTATCTAAGCCATTCCGCTATTTGTGCAGTCAAAAAACCCGTACGTAAATGTTCACGGTCCTAGCCCCAGGACGTGCGTTGATATAAAATAGACAAGTATTCCATAAAGTCGGTTAAAAAATGTGCAAAATTTTGTCGTTAATTTAAAAATTAGGGAAGTTTCATGATAGTGCACCTAAAAGGTCTATAAGCGCTTTGTATTTTTGAAATTGATTTCTGCCTTAATGTTGGGCCTATGCCTCTTTTTAGAAGGAAAAAAAATTAGGTGCGAAGACGGCAAATCCGGCCGTGGTGATGAATCATCGTGTTGCCCCCCCCAAATTATACTGCAGCTACACTAACAGGAAACGCCGTTAATTATTGCGATGATGGACGTTTTACGTAGGTTGCCGGTTAGTGTGGCCCGATCATTACCCTAATTTAAATAAAGTAGATAAAATAATTGTTATTATCAAGTTAACCTATCGTAGACCAATTTCCTTCCAATTGTTAAGAGACCCATGTGGCCGCTCACAAATTACGTCGCGTTAAATTCTACTTTAAACAATTTTCGCACTGCGTCACAATTTTTGCGACCCGTCTGTAAATTAAATATTATTATGTCCCGAAAGCCGTAGGTAATAGACCTGTGGGTCTAGCCAAGTTGCATTCTATGATCGCTAACGCTAATAGAAAACTATTATAATGTATGGAAATTTGACATCTCTAACGTTAAGTCACGCGTGACTTAGCGATATAGATATTGTTAAAGACTTAGATAAATATGGGTTCTTTATCTATGGAAGATGTCAAATTCCCATACATTTTAATAGTTTTCTATTAGCGTTAGCGATCATAGAATGCAACTTGGCTAGGCCCACTGTTCCGTCTATTCCTTACATTAGTAGCGGTAGTGTATGCGACTGCGAATCATGAGAACGCTGGTTCGAACCTCGAGACATCAAAAAGTTTTTAAGTTTTGTCCATAAAAATCCTCAATAGCAAATCGGAATTATAACGAAATATCGTTGGCATGTGTTGGGTAGGCAGAGGTGTATTACACACCCACGATTCGCCAGCTATGTTTAAGTCCCACGTAATAGAGGGCGAGCCTATTGACGACTACCGAGTACATTTCCAAACTCCGGGCTGCTACTGACAATTTTTCTTTTTAGGATAAATTCAATAACATTGCCCCACCCGGGGATCGAAACCGAAATTCTTCAATTTTTTTAATCGAATTATTATTCACTGCTATTTCAAAAATTGAAGTAAATCTGTGTGTGGAACAACGAACGTCACGTTTCCTTAGACCCCCCGTCGACACTCATATTTTGCCACTCTAAGGGACTCTACACACCAAAATTGCCGACCCGCTGACACAGCCCGGTTTTGTCGTCGGCGGGTTTACATCTCATGAGTCGCCAAAGTCGCCGACACAGCCCACCGGCTTCACCGGCAGCACGCAATCAACAACTTCTTTGCGTACGCAAGTCGCGGACATGCCAACGACATTCGTACGCAAGTCGCGGACATGCCAACGACATTTCGTCATAAATAGCGTCAATTCTCTGAAATAATAACGCCGACACGAGGTTTACGGGCTGCGTTGGCGGGTTTGGCGACTATGGTGTGTAGACTCTAAGCGACACCACTCCCATCCTTTGTATGCGAACGTATTTTTGTAGCTAACTGTGGTACATACATTAAACTGTAAAGGAAAGGAAATAGGAGGATACTCACCCCGCTGGGTAGGCAACGAGTTCTGTGTTTGGATCACAATCCAACGCTGCATTGCTGCTAACAGTCAGTCCTAGGACACTCTCCAACTTTATCTGTCGACAAAAGAGAATATTGTTAGCAAATGTACGTGTAGTGAAATAAGAATACAAGTGTCACCACCCCATTCTTTCCCATCGGTGTCGTACGAGGTGATTAAGCCATCGCATTTCTGATGATAGAGCCAGGTACCAAGGACCCGAGCGGGTTGGTAACATCTTCTTCCGTGTGAGCCATAAAGCACGTCGATGTGTTTGGTTGTAGTAGGAGGTAGCCTTCTTTCATTTTATACCTCTTGTTATAGTTGTGTCCATGAGCGACGGTTACCACTTAACATCAGGTGGGCCATGGCTCGTCTGCCACCAGAAGCAATAAAAATAAATTAATCTCTAATTACATTATTTCTTAAAGGTGTTTTGTGAATGAAATAATATCCCTTAATATTGTATCGAAGATAATGTTTGATACGACATTTTGAATTTTATTTACCTTAAAATTGATGTTGTTGTTATACATATTTAAATTAAAAATTAGGCGGCCATTGACCAGAAGTCAGAACATACATACACTTAGTGTTTTTTTTTTGTAATAATAGTCTCTCTAGATTACCTTTCCAAACGCTCTACCAACTGAGGTATCGTGACATTCACTCATGGCCATCAATTTCCACATCACATTATTTCTTACCGTCTTTATACATAAAAATTTCGTTGCTAAGTTTACCGTTTCGCTACCAAATATAACTAATAAACTCTGATAAAAGTTTGATTTTCGCAAATATAAAAGCATTACAATAATAATAATAGCTATTGCTAATCGTAACTTTAATTTTTTAAGTAGGTACTTTATCTGTCCAACTATTGGACGGGGGTCTTTAGATTCAATACATTTGCTACTATATACTTACTGCGATTTTTTTTAAATACTTTCTTTCTATTTGCTAGGCTCTTGTTTATCCACAGGTCGGGCAATGTAATCGAGCTTATTCGTAGAAAAAATAATCTCAATAGCAGCCTGTAGTCCGGAGCCCGAAACATAGTTATCACTGTGGGTGTCTACACACCTCTGCCTACCCCTTCGGAAACAGGCGTAACACTATGTTTTTTTGTTAATCTCATAATTTCATATTAGAAACATCTAGAAAGCCGACTAAAAAACCAACGTCCTACGATAACTATAAACAATACAGGCAGGTTATCTCAATGTCGTTTACGTAAATGGTATAAATTTACGCAACTGTTGACATATTATGTCGCGCACTAAAATATTTTAATCTATATGCAAACAATTCTCAGATTTATATGTACATAAACTGTGAAGTCTGTCTTTTTTTACCACTGAAATACTTTGAATTGTTATAGAAGCAGACGAACTACAACCCATCTGATGGTAAGTGGTAATATAGTCATGTTAGGGGCGTACAGGGACCTCGCCTACACGGGTGCGCCTTACAGCGCCACCGACCTGACAAATATTTGGTTTGCCTAAAGCCAATACAGCAAGTTAGTAACCTCTTACGATTTTCTCCCTTCACGAGGGGCCCCCAGATACACACAGCCCAATCTTTTGAAGTACAAGCAACGTCGCATCGCAAACCTAGTGCCCTACAGATACGGCTACGCAAGGTTGTGTTAGTTGTGCAAATATCTATTACAAGCCTTGGCCATATTAGATAAACTTTTGTTTGTTGAGATAGGCGAGGTGGAGGCGGGACCTACATTTTAGCTGTCAACTAATATTACAGTAAGAGTATTTAGACTAACTAGACTAATGGATTTCACATATTTAGAAATGTTTTAGATGTTCTGCGTACGCCTTAAATGCTATATATTATAAAGCTGTAACAGGGCTGTGTCTGTGGGCTATATACTCGTAGGCGTGTCTGAACACAAACATATTTTTTTAGATTTTTTGTCTGTTGGTAGACGTATCACGCAAAAACTACTGAAAGAATTTTCATGCAACTTCTTTTATTTAATAGCCCTTAATTAGACTTATTAATTGGTATAAATTTTATCCCGCTACTATATCGGGAACCTGAGGTATAGCCTAAAAACTAGCTTTTGTCTGCGGCGGAACCGCGCGGTATATAATGATACTTCATGAGCTTGTCTGTCAGTCATGCTGATGGTGTAATTTAAAGAGGATGAAGGAATCAGTTTTGATTGTGTTCTCTGGCAATGATTAGCTTACGTTAACAAAGGTGACTCATTCTACGGGAATAGAATATTGAAGTGAAAAAATGATGGAACTCGCATCATCGTCACCGAACGCTCCGATAGAAGTGAAAACTAAGTAACTTGTGAATTGTATCGTTTTGAATTATTTTTGGTTTGTAAAGAAGTGTTAGTAATCAAAGTTGCTTAATCTAATAGCTCAACAATACAATTCACAAGTTACTTAGCTTTCACTTCTATCGGCAGTCCCAAAAGACTGCCGCGCATGTTTTTTTTTAGTCGGTGTTTAGTCAAATGTAGCGCTTATTTCTTATCAATGCCATAATATAATACCCACTAATCATCCTAAATGAGTCCTTCCCTGACTTACCCTGCAAATGTTCGCGTTCCGGAGATACGACTACGCACAAAGTGCTAAAATTTGAGATAAAAATGATAAGCACCAGCCGGATTTGAACATTCGTATACAGGATTATACAGTTTCAGATGCTCTTCCATCTGCGCCATCGCGACATTTGCTCGAAAAATATATAAATACTTACACTATTCTTAATCAATAATCCTTTCATAATATTTATGTATAATATATCAATGGTTATAATGTACTTATTTTAATGTTAATCTTATAAACGAAAATGAAGGTTAAACCTTTCACCTTCATTTTCAGGAGTCTCCGAAACCGGCAAGCGTGTATTAAGAGAATTATGAATGTTGAGGAAGCCAGAGATGTATGCAAGAATAGAGCTTTTTGACACTCTGTTCTCTCTGTCTACCCCGCAAGGGAGATGGCGTGATGATAAGTAAGTAAGTAATAACAATTAATCTGTGAAATGTATGTACGCGCATAACTTCCGAACGACTGCAATAAATTGGAAAATTCTTTTTTTAGGGTTCCGTACCCGAAGGGTCAAAACGGGACGCTATTACTAAGACTTCGCTGTCTGTCTGTCCGTCCGTCTGTCACCAGGCTGTATCTCAAGAACGGCGATAGCTAGACAGTTAAAATTTTCATAAATTATGTATTTCTGTTGCTGCTATAACAACAAATACTAAAAATAAAATAAAACAATATTTAAGGGGGCTCCCATACAACAAACGTGATATTTTTGCCCTTTTTTGCTCGCTATTGATAACGACAACAGGTAGATGCTTGAAATGTTTACAGAATATTTAGTTATTTAGGTACTAACTTTAAAAATAAATAATTAAATGAAGATTAAATTAATATTTAAGGGGGGGAGGCTCTTATACAACAAACGGGATTTCTTTACTTGTTTTTGCTCGATATTGATAACGGCAACAGTTAAATACTTGAAATATTCACAGAATATTTAGTTATATATTCGCTTTAAAAATAAAGAATTAAATTAAAAAATAACAGTTATTTAAGAGGGGCTCCCATATTATCTAAACTGTCTGAAAAGTAAGTAGATAGGTACTTAATTGAAAATCATAAACAAAAGTGGGCGGTCCTACTACCTACATACCTACCTATCAAGTAATTGTTAACACCACTTTCTTTACATTACTTACCTAATTCTTACGCCCTTACAGATAATAATAAAAGTTTAAAAAGCTGATGGAATTAACACTATAAAAACTCATCCACGATGGCGCCTACTTAGAGGCATATGTGCGCAGTGGGTAAAAGTGCGCAAACCCATTCATTTTAGTCCTAAATATATGCGATTGCGCACGCTTACTCACTGCGCACAGTTACCTTATGACTCGTTTAGTTATGACTCTAATGGTAACATAATTCCTTACATTTAGAACTGTTTCGTTATGCGCATTTAAGTCTAAGTTGAAAACCACGAAATGAGTAAAATTTTACTTGCAAAATTTGGTAACAGCCAAACACCATGGTTACAGAGAGTTACAATAGTGTAAAGTCGTTTACCTAGTGAATGGTACGGAACCCTTCGTGCGCGAGTCCGACTCGCACTTGGCCGGTTTTTTTTTTATTCCTTATTGACAGGACAAGGATTGTATAATTTCCTTAGTCCGGGTTTCGGCTTCACACGGGTAATGTACCGTGTGAAGCCGAGGCGGGCATAAATAGTAAAACACGTCTTTCAGGATTTTAGAAGATATTAATGAAAAAATATATGGCAGTACGAAGCTCGCCGGGTCAGCTAGTTCTTGATAAATTAAAAATACTTTGGAAAATCCAAAACAGCACGCCTCATAATTTTCATTTTTCACAATAAAATTGACTATTTGATAAGTAACTAATAATGTATTGGACGTATTTGTCTTAATAAGTAGTTTTTAATAAATCACATAGATAGCGCTAATTTTCAATAGTACTAATGTGGGTTTCATGTTTTATATCTAGCGCTAATTTTAAGAAGTACTTCTATATTGGTCTACCTTTCAGTTCCGGGCCGCGCGCACGCCAAGGCCACGCACAAAAGCACCCCCCCCCCCCCGTTGGTGTGTTATTATTTACGTCTGTTAAGTGTTTTTAATCATTGTTATGGATAAAATAGTTATTATACTTGACAAATATCATCAGTTCGTCAAGCAAAGGTAATAACTTTCTTTTAACATAAAACAATGTACCGGCCGGGCGAACAGCGTTCTGTTGACGATAGTAAAACCACCGGTGGCTATGCGTACGTAAACAGGTAGTTCTCATGAAAGGCGCTGGTTTTATAGTCGCGTCGAGCGTAAATGCCGTAAATATTCAGTATTCTTTTGTTTATTTAATAACAATTAAACCACATCGAATCAGACCGTGAAAAGTAATAGGGCTCTATTCGTAATCATAATAATTCGTAAACGCAAAAAAAAAAAAAAAAGACTATTAGTAAAGTATTTTGGTCGTTATCGTGTTAACATACATTACCTACAACTCACGGACGTCCAAGCCAGATTTTTTCAAACAGTTTTTTTACTAGTTTAAATAACAAAAATGGCATCAAAAATATCATGAGTGTTAAAAATAGTGTTTGTTATTTATATGTGTGTGTAGATATTATTTTACAAGTCCAATATATGATAAATAGAGACAAGAACAGAACCCACCTCAACGCTTCGCTTATGAGGCGTGCAAAAAACATGGTTGTACTAATCGATAAAAACAAAACACAAAAACACATGTTCCAAGTACGAATTCCGCTCTCTGTCAAGGTCGTCTGACATTTGATCCAAGATGGCGCACCTGGCGTCCTTGTCGCGCACGCGTGAAGATGGAACCGTGTATTTTATTGCGTAAACATAGGCACTTCGTTCCTAATGTAAGTGAGCATAAAATACAAATGTATTATAAATAGCAATATTATTGAGACTATCGATAACCTGTATTATACCGATCTTATCTCCTCCCAAGCGTATTGGTTGTTGTTATTCACAGTGGGAAGCGCCTTGGTTATGCTCCTCCCCTGGTATTGCTGAGTCTATGAGCAGCGGTTACCACTTACCATCAGGTCAGTCGTGGGTCATCTACCATCGTAATTAATAAAAAAATGAAAGGACAGGGCTTTTATCACAAGGCTATTATCAAATGGGCTCACCGTTTGATTTGTCGGTTTGGCAATGCATATTTTAAGTTTTGTTGAGTCCATAAACGCTTTCACGTGGTTCGTCTGCCACCACATCAATAAATGTAGATTAAAACACAAAAAATATATATAAAAAACACGCTTTTATAGCACATCGAACTAAAGTGAAAAATAATTCTTAATACAGGTAGAAAAAAAAAATACTAAAAAAATATTAATATTATTATGAAAAAAACGTCGGATGCTCGTTATATATACAAAAAAGATGGCACAAAGCGCCCCACGCTATAGGTATTCTTTTCACTTTTTAGTTCGATGCTATAAAAACGTGTTTATTAGTTTATTTTAAACTATATTTATAGTTATCTTTTTAGTGCGATTGATTGTTAAATAACACGCTTTAAATAGCTAGTTGTACTAAAAAGTACTTAGTAAATAATATTACAATAAATAATGATTGTAAAAAAGCGTGGGGTACTTTTTACTATATAGGTGAACTATTTGTAACATTTGATTATGCACCTCACGCTTTTTTACAATCATTATTTATTGTAATATTATTTACTACTTTTTAGTTTAACTAGCTATTTAAAGCGTGTTATTTTAGTTTTTTAGCTTAACTTATTTTCTTCGCTTTAGTCTCAAATTAGTATCAAAAGTACTGTTATTTAAAAGAAATAAAACCTATTTAAACCTAAAAAACATATTTAGATCACAAGTAACTTGCCGAAAACATGATTGAAACGTTCACCATTTACATGTTGGGGCCTGGTACCCATAACTCAAGTTTGATCTTACGATGGGTACCAGTGTTTCAGAAAACTTTGTGTTGATAAAATTGTCAAATTGTTCTCGTTTGTGTAAAAAGTTGTATATTTTTGGAAAAAATAAATTATTATTATTTATGCCGTGATTATTTGCCTTTAAACTTCATCGGACGGACGGACATGGCTAAACTATAAGGGTTCTTTATTGGCTACGGAACCCTAAAAACCGATAAACTCGATAACTCAAATTATTGCATTGTCATCGGTCCTTGATAGGTGTGCAAAGTTTCAATTCAATCCGAAGTTTCGAAGTGGTTGAAAATCACGTTCGAAGATTCCGTAGCGTGTTTTCAAAGTTATAAATTAACAAATCTTATTTTGCAAATTGAAAAATGGAATAATTTTATCAAATTAGTGTATTGTCATCGGTCCTCGATAAATCTACAAGTTTGAACGAGATCTGGCCGTTTAAAGTGGGTCAAAATCGCGCCCAAAGGAGTCGGTTACAAACATACCGGGGTGAAGCTAATAAAAAGCGTGTAAAAAATGAATCCTGAAGATCCTGATCAGGATAATGAGACAAATTTATCAAATTATTGTATATTGTCATCGGTTCTTGATAAGTGTATAAAGTTTAAATTAAATCTGTCCGTTCAAAGTGGGTCAAAATCAAGGAGTAGGTTACAAACATACAGGTGAAGCTAATATAAAGCGTGTAAAAAGAAAGATATTTTGTACGCGTGAGTGAGTATTCAGACGTGATCTACCAGTATAACTGATATTTATCTAACGCTTTATGTACTTGAAGGTAAATTATTTTTGGTTTGCATCAGTCCAGCTACCTCTTCAGACAGACGAGACATAGATGAAATAATCACGGGTCTAGCGTTAGAAATAAAATAGATTTTTGCTATTGAGATTAGTGCAGCAAGTCTTCTTTCACACTGTGGTGGCTTTGTGATTTGATAACCTTCATATGGAACAGGATACGGCCTTGCGAGTCAACGGTAACAGGTTTATGCTAAACAGAACTCGTGCCACAGCTTCGTTGCAAGGTAAATGCACTTTCTGCACGCGGTACCATGGTTTATGCTGAACATTCCATTGGAGTCAACGATACAGCTCACAGAATCTATAGCGATAGGATTTCGAACGTATTGAAGTTAGGTCATTTCAGAACATGAACACTACGAAGATCTTGATGAGGAAACCTTCCCATTTTCTCGGCTTAATAATGGATCTTCTCGGTACGCTTGAATATACTATGGCATTGCGAATCTTTCACAGAGTCGCTACGTATACTCGCACCGCTCAGCGATCTAACACATCTGTGATGGCAACGCTTACACCGATCCACAGCCTCGCTACGCATCTTCGCACTGCTCAGCTACCTCTCACATCTCTGGTGGAAACGCAGCCATTAAGACGTTTCCCTAGAGCTGCGCTGAGCGAGGGTAGGTAAATAAAGTTATTCTATTAATTATTTACAAATACATCGTTCGCTACACATCCTCGCACATCTCTGGTAGACACGCAGCCTTAGAGACGGTAGAAATAGATGAGGATGAATGAGAATTCGGGAAATGCCTAGGCGATAAGCCAAATGTTTCTCTCGAAAAACAAGTTTAATAACAATTGGCTGTTATCGTATTTAACCTATAATTATTACCATTAAATTTTAATACCTTTAAGATATGTTATCATTGATTGAGTGAAAGTGACGGTGGTGCATCAAAATTGATCTAGAAAGTTATATTCGAGTAATTACAAACAAAATTGCGTTGTAGATTCTTGATTTAAATAATACTTTATAAACTGCATCGGCCGTTAAATTTGATTTAAGAATTATGAAGGTCCAATTATCACAAGACTAATTACTGGTGTACCTTTAAAGATAACGGAACACTTACCAAATGCCATTTTATTCAAGGTATCCCATGCCAAAAAAAAATAAGTTTTCAATGAAAACCACTTTAGGAACTGCTGTAGGGAAGATAGAATCACACATGCCACGGAGTTATTCAACACAGGGAGGAAAAACATCGTGAGGAAACGTGCATGCCTGAGAGATTTTCACAACGGATTGTGAAGTATGCCAACTCGTATGGCCTAATCCTTGTCACCATGAGAGGAGGATCTCCTCTGTCCAATAGTGGGTCAGAAAAAAGGTTGAATAAAAAAACCGGGAGTTTTCGAAACTGCCTGCACAATCTTCACTAGCTAGGGTCATATAAAGAGAGTCTAATCCCCATTTCTGTAATGACCGTATATGCTAACTCACAGTGGCTCATCACTAGCCTGTTATCATTCGTTTGCAAGAATATAATGACATTTTGGAAACCTCATACTCAACACATAGGATCACGCCTGTATCCCCGCAGATGTAGGAAGAGGTGTATTACACACCCACGGTTCGTTCGCCAACTATGTTTAAGTTCCACGTAATAGGAGACGAGCCTATTGACGTCTACCGGGCACATTACAAACTCCGGGCTGCTACTGAGGATTATTTTTTTACGAAAAAGTTCAATAACACTGTCCGGCCCGGGGATTGAACCCGAGACTTCATGATCAGCAGTCGCTCACACTACCGCTGCACCACCGAGGCAGTTCCATCCATCCATCAGCCTTTCGACATCCACTGCTGCTCATAGGCCTCCCCAAGACAACGCCACAGCATGTGTTTCGCTCATATGGGGGATAGTGCCGTAATCGCCACGCTTGGCAGGCGGGTTGGCGATCGCAGTGGATGTTGTTAATACTCGAGGGAGTGCTGCAGCCCACTCCCCCTGTATTCCCTCAGTCGGCTCTTACGACTCCCATGGGCGGAGAGGGGTGGCACAATTCTAAAGCCGGCCCTACACGGCGTATGTTATATAACTCATCGAGGCAGTTATAGTTATATAACTCATCTTTCATTAAAGCCAGGATTTCGCGGTGCCAGCACGTCTGTAACGTTAGCCGGCAATAACTGACTATCACTACACCAAAATACTACAATTGTAAACAGTCGTCATTACCATCTTTATCAGCAAAACATATGTAGTATACAATAATCATAACGAGCTACTCTGTGCCACAGTCTATGACAAGGGGTAAATAATATTCATATATACAGGGTTTAAATGGCATCGTACTGATAATTGATACAATGGGTTCAGTACTCGATTCTGAATCCCATAGCTGGTAGAAATTTGCATTGGTCTTTTAATGAAAACTGCAATTTCTTTTTAATTTTTTTAAATTGAATTCGAGATAAAATCGCTACATACATTGTTCTATTTCAATTCGATTTTAGGTAATAAACTTATTAATCACCGATTTAGTTCAAAAACGACAATGGATTGAAACCTTTTTTATGCTTTTAAGTCGTGTTCTTAATAATTCGATGGCGACTAAAAAATTGCTAACTTTGTAACCCGTCGTTGTCGACGAAAATGGTATGGGACATATTATTACAGTTATTTGGTGACATTTTTGCCAGGAGTTATCGGTATTTTCACCAGGTATAAGCAAAATAATTTCCATCCATCCATCCATCAGCCTTTTAACGTCCACTGCTGGACATTGGCCTCCCCAAGAATGGGGGATAGTGCCGTAATCACCACGCTTGGCAGGCGGGTTGACGATCGCAGTGAATGTTGTTAATACTCAAAGTAGTGCTGCTGCCCACTCCCCCGGTATTCCCTCAGTCGGCTCTTACGACTCCCATGGGTGGAGAGGGGTGGGACAATTCTAAAGCCGGCCCCACACGGCCAAAATAATTTAATGAATAAAATTTATAATTGTCTTACAATATAAATTATTACGTACTACACATAAATTCGAAGACATCCTAAAATAATTCAAATTTGTATAGCGACTTCCGTATGTCACAAAAACATAATTTTCCATTGTTATTTCTTAATTACCAATACAATCCCACTTCTGATTCATGCAAGTGACACGTCAACGCTGACTGACAGTATGAAACACTTAGGGCCATCCCACGCCTGACAGAAGCGTAATTGAAACTGAGTTGCTTAATTATGCCCTGAGGCGGTGTGTTGACAAACGACTGTATTCATATTGGAAGTGAAACTGCACAGATGTTGTAGTTATTTGGATAAGGAACGGCAGTGGCAATGTTTAGAGTTCGATTCCAACATAACACAAATATTTGTGAAAAATAACTATTACATTTTTTTTTTTTTATTGCATGTAGTGGCAGACGAGCCGCGGTCCATCTGATGGTAAATGGTAACCGTCGCCCATGGATTCGACTATACCGAGAGTATTGTCAAGCCGCTGCTCACCACTTCATTTCACAGATGAAATGAAATATAAACGGCTATCTCCTGCTACAGCCAAAACGCAACAATGTGCTTCATGGCTGGTCACACGGGAGATGGTGGTACCAACCCACTCGGGCCCGATACCAAGTGAGTACTCCCACTTGGTACCCAGCCCTACCACCAGTCATGCAATGGATGATAATTGCTTACTTCCCTTAGTCGCCTCATACGAACCCGTGGGAAAGAATGGGGTGGTAACACTTGTATTCTTAATTCGTCACCACACGGACAATTTCATATATTTTATTGAATTTTCATATATTTTTGAACTCTCTGAGAACCTTTAACAATGGACGTTTTACAAATTTAATATAGTATAGATATACATATGTATAGATTGTTGAAATCATCGTGTAGCACGCGTTAAGTTTAGCAATGTCGCTAACCAATAACTTTGTAAATAAAGTTGCAAATGCTTTAAAGTTATACTTACTGTAACATTTTTGTGAAAGTGGACAAAGAGAAATTTTCTTCGAGCAGGAACCGAACTTGCGTCAATCCCTATCCGGTGGACTGTTTTAGAACCCTAAGCTATCGTCTTATAAGCTTCGATCAAAGATAAAATAGCTGATCGAATGCTAAAATTCCAGCTTAAATTATTGCGTTGTATAATGTCAGTAGGTACCAGGGGGAAACCGAAACTCACCTACCTAAACGAAATCGGCCATGTATGGAAGTCAGGCGTCTCCGAAACCGGCGAGCGTGTACGAAGAGAATTATGAATGTTGAGGAAGCGCCTTTTGGCACTCTGTTCTCACTCCCTATCCCGCAAGGGAGACGGCGTGATGATAAGTAAGTCAGTAACTAGAATGTCAGTAATCCAATTACTTGATTTTTTACTTATGGTAAGTTTTGATATCAAGAGGGAGTGCCACTGTCTCCTGTATAAGCGACCGTGAAGGACCTCGGTATATTTTGGTTGTAGCAGGAAACCCATTATATTATTTGCCATTCGCGAAACGAAATGGTAAGGAACTGCTTGTCCACGACCAGCGGTTACCACTTACCATTAGGTAGGCCGTGGCTTCCTCTGCTACTATAAGCAATAAAAACCTTGGAAACTTATCCATCGACACACAAGAAACATAAGCAACCCAAAAAGGCGAAGGTATGCGCGTAGGTTGCAGTTCTGTGATGTCGCATGAATATTTGTGTTGCGTTTGTGACCGGCTGTGTCAGTTATTTCATTATTATTTTCTAGCATTTGCACGCCGCTCTGACGTACAGAAAAGCTAGTTTTTAAGTATATATCAGGTTCCGCATATAGTATAACCCCAGTTTTTAGGTCTAATCAAAAATGATTATTATTATACAATGTATATTTTAGGAGAGCCCACCACTCACCCACGGATTGTCAATCCCGGTTATCTTTGGACAAAATAACCTAAGATTGCCAATCCGCACTCTCACAGATAGAGGAGAATGTGATCATAGCAAAGGAGTATGCACGATAATGACAAGAAACTCACCAACGCGACACAACCATGCGATACGGCAGGACTCTCAGAACCACAATGTTACAATATTCCGCAAAAATCCGAACACAAATTTCGACACGTGTTTCGCGTCTAAACGAGGCATCCTCAAGAACGCTCGCCAACAAATGAGCCTATATCAATTACCACAATCAAAAAAAAACATCAAAATCCGAAATCAAAATCGGATAACTTATTTATGGCCAAGTTTACTAATTATTTTGTTGTCATTGTTCTATCATTATTACTTAAATTGCACCGCTTGATTAAACACCAGTTTTTTCCAGACCTCTTGTTGATTTTTCTTTAAATATCACCTTTACTACTTTGGTAGTACAAATAAAATATTAAAAAAAATTGTGGTCAGAGACATCTAACTAGCCTAAATACATATATTTTTTTCTCAAACATCTTAAACACAGATTTGAGCAAAGCACTCGTTTGCTTGGAATTTACAACTAGGTTAAGAGAGAATTAAAAAAATGTGAGACTATTGACGCTAGCAACACCAGAGGCATCACTCGCACGTTGCCATCTCCAAGGAATGGGATAGGAGGTCGATAGGAAGGATATTAAGAAGAGAATATATAGGAGACTAAGAATAACAAGGATAATAAGGAGAGGACAGGGAGGTTTGGGCTTACAGCGCTCTCACACACCATACGAAACACAACGCTTTTCACGCTGATCTTTCGAGGCGGCCCTTTTAAGCTGGGATAAGCGAGGCTACCACTACAAATGCGATAGATTCTGTTAGTGCTTTTAGTAATATTCGCGTAAAAGTATTAAAAAAAGCATTTATTGTGGTGATAGATTTTAGTAGCAGTAAAGTATTAGACTGTTATTGATTTAGAAACGAGTGTTCTAAGAAAGAGTGAAAGTATTGTTTGATATATCCATTACCGATTGTTAGCGATGCTGTCAATAACTATGCCAGTCTACATGAGAAATGTATACAACACACGCTTGACAATTGTTTGCACTGTTAATATGCCCACACATCTTTCTTTTCATCAGAGTTTAGATGAATAAGATAGTCACGGCCTTCTGTGGGAGCCAGACGTGTCGGGTAGCGAACTAAGTTACCGCCACACGGATGATTGGTATCTGCTAAAAATCGTAATTGCCCGAATATAATTCGAATTTATCATATTTATCTAAACTACACAGACGGCGGACTAGTCTAGATACGGCCCGAGTGTTGTGGGTTCGGTTCCCACACAGGACAACACTTTGTGTGACCCACAAATAGTTGTTCTGAGTCTGGGTGTACTTGTGTCCGTGACATTGTATGTTTGTTAAGTCAACCGCAATACAAGGATTATTCCAATTATGATTATGTTTCTAAAATAAAAGTTTTATTGATGACACCAGCTCGTTAATACATTAACAGCTTTACTTTTTTTTGTTTAATAACAAAAAACGGTTGGCAGAAAGCAGCTGGGACTGTTGTGATAAAATGTTGTGTGGCGATGTGATCATTTCGTTCTAGGATTGTTTATTTTCGTATTTTGACGGAAATTTGTTGTTTTTTAAATTCTTTTATGATTTTTTCATATCAGAAGATAAAATAAGCGCAAATAAACTTCAATGATCTCATATATATGTAGGAAAGTATTATTACGAAAAGGTCCCAGGAGCCACGAAATCAATTTATGAGAAACTTGGGTAGACTTCAGGTATATTCTCATTACTCAAAAAGCCCATGGGACGCCTTCGGTTGTATATTGCGTAGGTACTTTATTATTTAGGCGTATTTTCTGTCATAATATGCGCGAATCTGGCTTATTTAAATATAAAAAAAACTTAACATAGTTTTACGCCTGTATGTTAACGAGTTACGCATAGGTGGCTGAATGGAATTGGATGAAATTTGTGCACACATATCTATCTTCTACACTATTATAAAACTGTAACAGAGTTGTGGCTGTACATTTAAGATATTTGAGAAAAAATGATTGTATATAATATATGTATGTGATAGGCTATATAGACGTGTCTAAACACAAAATAATTTTTCTTAGAATTTTTGTCTGTTTGTTTGTTCGCGCATTTTTTATTTGAAAGGCCTTGATTAAACTTAAAAACTGGTATATATTTTATTCCGCTACAATATCGGGTACCTGAGATATAACCGAAAAACTAGCTTTTGGCTGCGACGAAGCCGCGGGCAAAGGCTAGTTATATTATAATTTCATATCCCCAGACTTTTGTCTGTATACAGCTTGAGACTCAAATTGGGCAAGTCCTTGCCGAACTATCCTGGATGTTGACTGACGAACATACGGAACATCCATCCATCCATCCATCAGCCTTTTATCGTCCACTGCTGGACATAGGCCTCCCCAAGAGAACGCCACAGTGAACGGTCCTGTGCCGCCTGCATCCAACGGCTGCCTGCGACTTTGACCAGGTCATCGGTCCACCTGGTGGGAGGCCGTCCTACACTGCGCCGTCCGTTACGCGGTCGCCACTCGAGAACCTTTCTTCCCCAACGGTTGTCGGTTCGTCGAGCGATGTGGCCTGCCCATTGCCACTTCAGCATGCTGACCCGGCGGGCTATGTCGGTCACTCCCGTTCTCCTACGGATGTCCGTATTACGGATCTTATCACGTAGAGAGATCCCAAGCATAGCCCGCTCCATAGCACGCTGAGCGACTTTAAGTCTTGACATAAGGCCAACATTCAGAGACCACGCCTCTGTGCCGTAAGTCATCACTGGTAACACACACTGGTCGTAGACCTTCGTCTTCAGACACTGTGGAATATTGGACAAGAAGATCTCCCTCAGCTTCCCGAACGCTGCCCAGCCGAGCTGGATTCGTCGATCGACCTCTTTCTCGAAGTTGTGCCTACCTAACTGGACAGTTTGTCCCAGGTATACATAGTGGTCGACAACTTCGAGAAGCGAGCTCCCGACCAGAACCGGTGCTGAAATGACATGGATATTAGACATGACTTTCGTCTTGTCCATGTTCATTTTTAGACCCACTAGTCGGGAGACACGGCTGAGGTCGTTGAGCATGGTACCAAGGTCCTCCAGCGATTCTGCCATGACCACGATATCATCTGCAAATCGAAGGTGAGTGATGTATTCGCCATTTATGTTGATGCCTAATCCGGTCCAGTCCAAGAGCTTGAAAACATCTTCCAATGCAGTGGTGAAGAGTTTCGGGGACATGACGTCTCCCTGTCTAACACCTTTCTGCAGTTGGATCGGTTTCGTGCTCTTGTCCTGAACTCGGACAGACATAGTGGCGTTTCTATACAAACACTTCAACACTTCGATGTATCGATAGTCAATTTGGCACCGCTGAAGAGATTGCAGCACCGCCCAAGTTTCGATCGAATCGAAGGCTTTCTCGTAGTCCACAAACGCTAGACACAGAGGCCGATTATACTCCTCGGTCTTCTGTATAATCTGGCGCAGCGTATGTATGTGGTCTACGGTACTATAGCCTTTTCGGAAACCGGCTTGTTCGGGAGGCTGGAAGTCGTCAAGCCTGCGCGTGAGTCGATTTGTAATGACCCTCGAGAACAACTTATAGACATGGCTCAAGAGCGAGATGGGTCTGTAATTCTTCAAGAGGGTTCTGTCACCTTTCTTGAAGAACAGCACCACCAAGCTCCTGGTCCACGATTCTGGAACGTCGCCCCCGAGAACGACGGAATTGAATAGCCTCTGAAGGGCTTTGAGGACCGGCTTTCCGCCTGCCCTCAGAAGCTCTATAGTAATTCCGTCGTCTCCCGGTGCCTTTCCGTCCTTTAGTTGTTTGAGAGCCATTCTGATCTCGTACAGGCTGACGTCCGGGATATCTTCGGTATAGTGCCGAGTTAGCTTGGATCTGGGCTCATGGACCAAGCTGACAACAGGGTTCTGGGATCTGTATAACTGTCTATAGAACTCGTGGACCTCTCTTAATAACTCATCTTTGGAAGAAACAACAGTACCATCATTGGTCTTCAGCTTGGTCAACTGGCTTTTCCCAACAGACAGATCTCTTGCGAACACTTTGGAACCTTGGTTCCGCTCTATCGCCTCTTTAATACGCAAGGTATTAAATCGGCGAATGTCTCGTCGCATAGATTTGGAGATCTGTCTGTTTAGTCGCCTCTGATTGGACCAATCAACCGAAGACTGCACCGTCATTTCTGTCCGTGTCGCTATGAGCTTAAGAGTTTGGTCCGAAAGCTTTTGAGTCCTATTGACGCGACTGGTCTTAAAAAGGGTCGACCCGACCGCTTGGACAGTTTCCACGAACCTGTTGTTCATATCGTTCACTGAATCGCACTCGTCTAGGCATTGAAAGCGATTTTGTAGTTCGAGCTGAAAGTTTTCGGGGTTCTGGTATTGAGCACGTGTTGGTCGGAGCGTAGACCTCATCAAGCGTGACCTCTCGACTTTCATATTTAGATTCAATATGCCTCTAACTAAGCGGTGATCACTCCCAGTTTTAATCCTGCTGATCACTGAGACATCATTGAATATCTGTCGTTTGTCCGTTAAGATGAAGTCGATCTCATTTTTCACTGAACCATCAGGGCTAATCCAGGTCCATTTTCGCTGGGGCTGTTTCCTGAAGAAGGAATTCATCATAAAGAGGCCTTCCTTCTCCAGAAAATCAGACAGCATCTGGCCCCTGTGGTTCCTCTGCCCAAATCCATATTGCCCCACCTTCAGCTCATCGTCTCTCCTTATGCCTAGTTTTGCGTTGAAATCTCCCATAACCACCGTGAAGTGACTTTTAGACGCGTGAATGGCTTTCGAGATGTCCTCGTAAAGGGCCTCCACTTCGTCGTCGGAATGTGTCGAGGTCGGTGCGTAAACCTGTATGACCTTCAGCGAATACCTTTTGGTTATTCTGAGTATAAGGTACGCTACCCTACTCGACACACTCTCAATCTTCTCCACGTTACCTATGAGAGACTTGCGAACGATAAACCCGACACCACCCTGGGACTGTTGGTCGCCCTCCCGGTGGAAGAGCAAGTTACCCGACTGAAGGATTATCGTGCCCTCACCCTGTCTTCGCACTTCTGATAATCCTACAACGTCCCATCGGATCTTGCTCAGCTCCTCTTCCAGCGCGGTGATCCTCTCGTCAGTCCTCAGTGTCCTGACGTTGTGTGTTACCAGGGCCAGAAGTCGTTTCTGGTAGCCGGATCGCGACCGGAGATTCTTAGCACCCCCTGCTCCGCCGTTACCGGGCCCGCTACCGTTAGGCCACGGAATAGCGGAGCTGCCGTGACTGGGGGCCGATGTGTGTGTGTGTGCACTCATATGGGGGGGGTATTGCCATAATCGCCACGCTTGGCAGGCGGGTTGGCGATCGCAGTAGATGTTTTTAGTACACAGGGGAACGCTGCTGCCCGGTCCCCCGGTAATCCTTTAGTCGGCTTTTACGACTCCCATAGGAAGAGACGGGGTGGAGCTATTCTTGGTGCCGGCCCCACACGGCAACATATTACAGACAAATTAAAAAAATTAGCATTAATCAGCTAGACCGGGGAAGTGCCTATCACAGGTGATTGGCTTGAAGCAACGCAGGTGCTCCTTCTCTTGCTTCTGTTGTATCGTATGGTGAGCGACCCTGCTGGATACCCAAACCCTGTCCTCATCCTCTCCTTATTATTTTTACTGTCACTTCCTATCAAATTCCCTGAGGTTGGCTTCAGTGAGTGAGTTAGTATGAGACAAAAAATAGCAAACCCATTTAACACAATGAAAGCGGGCGTAGGCGCCTGTGGGCATTTTTACTTTCATTCATGTTTCATTCAACTCTCAGTTTCAACATAACCGGTTCATCCACACGCTGGGTGTGGTCCGCAATGAGACGAAATGAACGACTTATGACATTTGGCCATTGATCAATAAATTATGGATAGACAAATCAATAAATTATGGATACACAATTATAGGTATATAGAAATCATAGCAAAAGTTATATTATAATATATTTTAATCTTACTCAAACGTATACCATTAATTTCGCATTAATTTTACAAAATAGCAACAACTATTAACTGTGAACTGTTATGACACTATTCAGAAAGAACGAGAGAAAAAGAGACAGTAACGAGTTTTTCAAAAGAGATTTTAGTATTATTAGGTATTAGAAATATATCACCGGCAATAACTCACCTTGAGGATCGATTTAGACGACCCGGGTTTCGACGAGAGAGTGCCCGCCGGGAACTCGTTGACACCGCTGCGCGCTCGCCCTGATGATGAGCATCGAATATGCTCGAAACCCGGGTCGTCTAAATCGATCCTTAACGTGAGTTATTACCGGTGATATATTTCTAATAAGTATCAATCTCACGATAGTTTCAATACGAAAATTATTAGGTATGTTGATAAGTTGCAGACGTTGCGGCTGGTCGCGCGTCGTAACAACACTAAACGAAATGAGAGCAGGAAAGCGTAATCTGCACTCATTTATAATGGACACTTTTAGTGCCTAATTGTGGATCTTTTTTTTTTTTTTATAAATCAAAGCTTACGACATTTAGTCAGTGTATATGTGGTATATTGAACTAGTTTCTATCCGCGACATCGTCTTTGTTGAATCAATATTAAGTAAACATAACAAACATAGCATCACGCCTGTATTCCCCGAAGGGGTAGGCAGAGGTTTATTACACACCCACGACTCGCCAGCTATGTTTAAGTCCCATGTAATAGGGGGCGAGCCGATTGACGTCTACCGGGCACATTTATTTTTTTTACGAAAAATCTCAATAATACTGCCTGACCCGGGGATCGAACCCGAGACCTCATGATCAGCAGTCGCTTACATTACCGCTGCACTACAGAGGCAGTTATTAAGTCGTTTGGACCAAATGCCGTATTGGTACAGTAGCTAGCCTGATCGGCTGCAGATCACAAGGTCCTAGATTCTAACCAGTGTGGGATAAATACCATAACGTTCTCCTATTAAAACTCGAAGTTTTGGTGGATGGCCACTTCAAACACACAAAGCCGTCGATTTTGCTGCGATCTCTTTACGAATCTCTTTGAATTGTATTACGAGAGTATTGGAAATAGGTATGCGAACAGTTATTCTGAACCTTGGCGTGAAACCCGGTGTTGTAGGTTCGTTCCCGTACAGCACAATTCCATGTATGATCCACAAATGGTTGTTCCGAGTCTGGGTGTACTTAAGCCCATACTAGTATGTTTGTAAAATCTCCTGCAATGCAGGGATTATGCCATAATACAGGTTATTTAAAATATCCCTCCAATCAGGAGTTATTATTACACAGGCAATTAATCCATAAAATACTAAATTCTGTAATTCTAAAATAACTCGTATCAACCAAGTTAAAGCGCCATCTACAATCAACAACCGCAATCATTTCAAGTCATCAAACCGTGAAACGAATAATTAATATGTACATGCAACATATATGGACTCACATTAAATTATTATAAAAAAATAACCAAGTCACGTCCGACACGGCACAACGATGTGAATAGGGTTGCCACTCTCAAGCTTCGATCAAAATAAAGGCAATGGAAGAGCCCAGAGGAAGCGCATTTTTGAAGACTCTTATTATGAGCGCCGGCGCTCAATTGACTTTAGTCGGCTTCAGGCGAAAGGATAAGCGACAAGCGTTTATTAGTGTACACGAAGACCAAACTTCTGTCAAAAACATGCCTTCCTGTGCCTTTCCAATATGGTAAAATACTACGCAATGCCAAAATAAAACTTTAGGTGTTATATTTCATACGTAATTAATATATCTTTAACATCCTACTTCTTTCTAAAATGTAAAACAATTTCAACAAATACAGTTTTAGTACCATTTTGTTACTCAACATTCTAGCCGGCTGCTGTCAAACGATTCGAGAGCATCTCTTTTTCTCAAGGAGTCAAATAATATAATATTCGCTATCTTTTCTATACCTACTATTATAAGGTTGTGTGACAGAGCTATGTCTTTATATATTTAAAAGATTTTAGAAAAAAATAATATATTATAGGCTATTAAATTTAGGCGTCTCTGAACACAATTTTTTTTTTTAGAAATGACGTATGTTTGTGTGTTTCGGGCTACACGCAAAAACTTCTAGGTAAACGGATTTTAACGAAACTTTTGTTTGGTAGCTCTTGATAAGGCTTAAAAACTAGTATACGTGTTATCCCGCTAGGCCGCTACTATATCGGAAACCTGAGATATAACCTAAAAACTAGCTTTTGGCTGCGGTGGAACGACTAGCAAAGGATTTTAATAAATACACTAGTATACATTAATGTTTGATTGTTTAGACTTGAATTTTACTAGCAAGCTGAACAGTTATGCCCATCCATTATATTTATTTTAAAAAGTAAACATCTTTGATGTCCATGACTCAATGGGCTAGACTAGCTAGAGAAACCAGCAACACAAAGATTACTTGATAAAAATATATGGAAAAAAGATGCGGTGAAAAGTCTAAGTTACTGTTTTTAGAAAACGTTGACAACCCTAATTGTTAGGAGTGTTTAAATAACAGGTTGGCTAAGTTGTATTTCACAGCAATATATTGATCAGGTTCAATATAATTATGTTTTTGATGTCTCAGAACATGTTACCGACAGCGCTCCATGTTTTGGAATAGAAGGGAGGAACCATTATATTTGTAAAACATAATCTTAAATTAATCCTTTGATGTCAAAATCCAAAAGATTAGCTTTAATCGCCATACTTGATGCCAATTTATAATATACAACGCCTTATAATTTTTTAACATTACAATTTATTAGGCATAAGAACTAAGAACTCGTTATCTAATATCATATTTAAAAAAACAATAAAAGAAAATCGTTATGTTGGCAGCACTGGTAACTTCACCAACATATTTTTGTCTATATCTAGATATGTACTAATATTATGTATTATGAAAAACAACATCTCCGTCTGTCTGCACGCCATGAACTTAAAGATAATGATCTTAATTTCGTACATCGTACTAATATTATGAATGCGAAAGTGTGTGACGAAGATGTTTGGAAGACTGTCCGTGAATCACGCTTAAACTAGGTACTGAAAGGATTTATATGAATTTTGCTAAGTAGATAGATGAAACAAAGGACATTAACATACTTAAAGGATAGTATTCTTAAAAAAAACCCTCCACCCATGGGAGTCGTAAGAGCCGACTGAGGGAATAATCAGGGAGTGGGCAGCAGCACTCCTTCGAGTATTAACAACATCCACTGCGATCGCCAACCCGCCTGCCTAGCGTGGCGATTACGGCACTATCCCCCATTCTTTCTTAAAAAAAATAATGAATCCTACGGAATAGCAATACTTAGTTAGGTTTTATACAGTACTTAGGTAACTAGGTACAAAGCGGATTTTACCAAAATTTGGTAAACATACACAAACAATCATAATATGTATTTATATCTCGATAAAAAGTTTCTATAGGTTTTCTTTTTATTACACAAGCAAACGGCCCACCTGATGGTAAGCGGTTACCGTAGCCAATAGAGATCACGCGTCGCCAAGGATGCACACGCGAAAAGGATAAAAAACTTATACATTTGTCTCGCTCACTCTTGCAATGACCTAATATGTACATCCTTTTCTTCATTCTTAGTATTAAAATAGTAGCGAATCTACGTGTGAGTATAATATAATTACATACTTTAAGTAACTACTTAACTATCCAATTACCTTAATGTCGACGAAAAAAATTAAACAGAAACAAAAAGTTAAATATCCCGTTTATTGTGATACTATACAAAGTTACATTAGCGTGTTGATAAAGTAACAATGTCATATTTTAAGAACTACATATTTCTACCAACAACCAGGTTCTGCAAGTAGGATACTACATAGCATCACGCCTGTATTCCCCGAAAGGGTAGGCAGAGGTGTATTACACACCTACGACTCGCCAGCTATGTTTATGTCCCACGTAATAAGGGGCGAGCCTATTGACGTCTACCGGGCACATTTCCAAACACCGGGCTGCTACTGAGAATTTTTCTTTTTAGGAAAAAGCTCAATAACATTGCCCGACCCGGGGATCGAACCGGAGACCTCATGATTAGCAGTCACGACACACTACCGCTACACCACCGAGGCAGTTAAGTTACTAAGGAGAGCATAAGAAGAATAATAAGGAGAGGATAGGGAGGGGGTATGGGCTTCCCGCGCTCTCACTCACCATACGAAATGCAACGGTAAGAATAACGTTCTTTCACGCTGATCTTTGTAAGGGGGTGGTAATTCCTCGATCAAGCCGTCCCATTTAGGATAAGCAAGGTTCTACCACTAGAAATTACAGTACTCTTAGGTATAGGTAGGTTCATGAGCAACGGTTACCAGTTAACATCAGGTGGACCGCAGCTCGTCTACCGAGGATGGGAAAGATAATATAGAGAGGATAGGGAGGGGTTCAGGCCTCTGGCGCTTTCACTCATCATACGAAACAGCGACAGGAGAGTACCTGCTGTTGTTTCACGATGACCTTCCGTCAGAGGGTGGTACTTCCCCGACCGAGCCGGCTCACTGGTATAAGCAAGGTTCTACCACTAGTACACAAGGAATTGTCCTTGTGGGAATCGAACCTATAACACTATCATCATTTTTTTTTATTGCGTTTAGTGGCAGACGAGCCACGGTCCATCTGATGGTAAATGGTAACCGCCGCCCATGGACTCGACTATATCGAGAGTATTGTCAAGCCGCTGCTCACCAATTCATTTCACAGATGAAATGAAATATAAACGGCTATCTCCTGCTACAGCCAAAACGCAACGATGTGCTTCATGGCCGGTCACACGGGAGATGGTGGTACCAACCCGCTCGGGCCAGATACCAAGTGAGTACTCCCACTTGGTACCCAGCCCTACCACCAGTCATGCTATGGATGATAATTGCTTACTTCCCTTAGTCGCCTCATACGACACCCGTGGGAAAGAATGGGGTGATGACACTTGTATTTTTAATCCGTCACCACACGGAACAAATATCATCTAAATCACCGCCATCGATGCAGTCAATTTACAAGGTGAAAAGTTACAAATAAACATATAATGAAAGATAATCAACTCACCTCATAAGCTGGTGTATTCAAACTATCCCTGATATAGGGCGCGCTGTTCCGTGGCCCAATCAACGCCATCATTACAGTTTAACAGCATTGAACCCTTTTGAGAACCACTTTCAAACCCCTATGCAGGGCCTGATTATCTTCGCTAAAGCTCCTGTCGTTTGACTTAATTTAGAAATAACGAATCACTGTTATTTTTCACAGTTCACGTGACACATTATGCAATATATGTTTATTTCGATTATTTGTATGTAAATTCACTCTGTAAATCAATTATTGATTTTGTCGTTACGTTGCGAATTGATACTGATACAATGATAGCTTATTACGAATATGAAACGAGGGTCATAGAGATCATGACGCCCCCCATACCGATATTTTTTCTAATCTCGTTGATAAATAAAGTCTTTGTATGATGGTAAACACATTTACGAATATCACGCATATGACTAAATGCTGTTATTATAATTAATACCGAATTTGGAGTCGGTCAAACTGAAGCTCGAACATATACCCCACCCCCTTTTTTTAATAATCTATTCGGCGATATACTTGGAGTAGTGACTGTAATAGCCGGCAAAAAGAAGTTGATCTACAAACGGGACGGTGTATAGCTTAACTCATCTCAACTCGTATTTGTCGCATTATAGCGCGGAAAAGTAGCTGTCACTGTATAGTTTACAAGTAAAATGACAGCACTAAAAAGATGACGCCATTTTTTTTATTCTTGGTTTAACTCCTTATTCGATTCTTATCGGTGGTATAGTGACTATTCACGAATAGGCTCGCTATTCTTCGAACTGTTGTTTGTAAAACGTAAAATTGATTTATTCTCGAGTAAGTAGCGATTAATTCTAGGAATAAAATTTATTCTTGTTTGGTCGAATCCGCCTTTAGAGAGTTAGTCTCTACGGCTTATGAAATGTTTTGATACAGTTAACTCAGTACAATTATAAATTACGTGATGTTCATTATAGTTAATATACCTAAATATTTATTTTAAACTAGCTGCTACCGCATGAAATTTAGTTTTCTTTTGGGCGAGATACAAATTATTTTTTTCAAAAAAAGAAGCCTATATTACTCCTTATAACATCATCTATACGCAAGTGAAAGTCCCGTCTAAATCTATCTAGCAATTTAGAAGATTAGCCGGAAGAAACATGCAGAACCACAGACAAAAGAATTGAAAATTGGTACTTTCATATGCATTTAGTAAAAAGCTATTATTTAGACATTACAAACAGACACTTAAATTTTATTGATTCGTATAGATAGGAATTGTGTGCGATTCAGAATGGAATATTACTTTATTTACAACAATAACAAAGACTTATAATGTTATAATTGCAAACGCGTCCTCGTTAAAAGTCACAAAAAATATAATTTATAACTCGTATGAAGTCATATTATATGACGTTACGTTGTATGTAGACCTTGTTTTATGTTTATGGTGCTATATGCGCGCGTATATAGGTACACATATAAATGCACATATCATACACTTTTCACATATTATATACAGTATATTTTGTTACCTACAACAAAATAACAATTTTTAAAGTATGTCTTCATCTTTGTTCTGGCTAGTCTCCGAAACGACTGGACCGATTTCGACGGGTGTTTCTATGGCAGATAGCTAATGCGGTAAGGAGTAATAAGGCTTTAGACTTTTTTTTCCACAATGAAATCGGCCCAGTGCTTTTTGAGGAAATTTTTAACAGACATACACATACAATCACACATCGGCTTTAGAATTGTCCCACCCCTTCCACCCATGGGAGTCGTAAGAGCCGACTGAGGGAATACCGGGGGAATGGGCAGCAGCACTACCTCGAGTATAAACAACATCCACTGCGATCGCCAACCCGCCTGCCAAGTGTGGCGATTACACTATCCCCCATATGTATATATATACTATGTCCAGCAGTGGACGTCGAAAGGCTGATGGATGGATGGATGGATGGACACTGGACACATACAAACAGCCTCTACGGGTATACCTACTACCAAAATTTTTTGCCATCCGTCTTGTCTGAACTATCGAGTGTGCTGCGTGCTACTGGTCTTGATTATAATGCAACACAAAACCATATACCGTGGCGTGCGAAGAGATTGAGAGCGATTTGGGATACCACGCTAGCTCAGATCGCGTTGCCAGACTTCTCTAGCCAATGCGACATTCATGCATATATTATATTTTGAGATGTTTCTATATTTTTAAGCTTTTGAAATGCACAGCCACACAACTAGCACAACGTGCGAAAATTTTAAATCAAAAATAACAGTCACGAGCAACATTTGAACTTGCTACTCCTCGAATACCGTCCAAGATGCTTTGTCAATTCAGCCATCGTGATAATTGCTCGGGACTGTCCCGAAATTGAGACCCAACTCTCGACACTTCTATCTTCACATTCACGACAGACACGCCTATACATAATAGCTTACAGTATATTTTTCTTAAATATCTTAAATGTACAGACACAGTTCTGTTACAGTTTTATAATAGTTAGAATTACAAATAAACACCTGTGCTTACCCCAAGTTGTGTTACAAATAGCTTCATAAATGCAAAAAAAAAAACATACAATTTACTTCCCGGTATTACGCTAACAGATAAACTATGAATTACAGAAAAAAAACCATACATATAATTGTTATGTGTGTTTGAAGCGGAAGTTTTAAAATAGATGAATATTCATATTTACTTAATATGAAATAATTAATTATATACTATTAAGTTGGCAAGTACTTTTTGTGTCTAAATCACGCGAGCGTAAGTATTTATAAAATAACCGATAACGACAGTGAATATTCCTTCCGTACATTTTTTTTTATAGGCAACGGTGGCAGACGAGCAAACGGCCCACCTGATGGTAAGTGGTAACCGCCGCTCATGGACTTTGGCAACACCAGGACCACAGCCAAGCCGTCGCCTATCGTGAGTAAAGTGCTCTTCTCAAAACTCTTGTAGTAACGCTGAGGAAACACATTGATCTATAAATTAAGAATACACAATTGTGTTTAGAAATCAAAGCAAAAGTTGTATATAAAATCTTACTTAAATGTCAATCATTTTCTAAAATAGTAACAAATTTTAACAGCGTGAGTGAGTGTAATGACACCATTCAGAAAGAACGAGAGAAAAACAGACATTCAATGAGTTTTTCTAAAGAGATTTTAGTATTTATTAGGCATGTTGAATTGTTCATACGTTGCGCCTGCTCGCGCGTCAAAACAGTACTAAACGAAGAAAAGAGTGCAGGAAAGCATAATCTGCACTCATTTATAGTGGACACTTTTAGTGCCTAAAGTGTATCTTCTCTTTTTTTTTTATACATCAATTGAGCGGGCCTCGTGGCGTAGTCGGTAGTGTAACCAACTTCCGTGCATGAGGTCATGGGTTCGATTCCCACTCAGGACATGGTGATGAACATAGATATTTGTACTGCTTCTGAGTGTTTTATATCTATTATATGTATGTATTTACAAAAAAACAAAATCTAGACGTCGCGGGACGTCTACCAGATGTGAAACATCGAAATTATTTTGTAGGAATAAAATGATCATACTACCGAAGGAATGTAACATAGTTCCAGTGGCCCGTCAATAAAGGCGGAGAGACGGTACACGGCGGGTTTCTTTAGTGGGTGAAGGCCCCCCACTACCCTGTTCGTTGCCCCGAGCGACGGGGTGTGCGGTTAGGAACATTTTTTCCCGCCTAAACAAAAAAAAAGGAATAAAATGATCATAACTTGACATAGTACTCTTCAAGACGAATCAAACGAGTATAAAGTCGATAGGGTTGCGTCATTTCATTACAGAGTTATAGTGACCACCTTCCAGCTCCATCGTCGGACTCTGGATATCATCTAGAGACAAGACGAATCATACGAGCCCAAACTCGATGGAGTTGTGTCGTTTTATAACGGAGTTCCTATGGCCATCTTCTAGCTCCATCATCAGACCCTGGGTAGGTGGTACCTAAAAACAAAGTACTCAAGCTTTTCGTTTTCTTAGCCAAGACGAATCAAACGATTCCAAACTCGATGGGTTTGCGTCGTTTCATTACAGAGTTACCGTAGCCACCTTCCAGCTTCATCATCAGCCCCTGGATACCATCTAGAGGCAAAGTACTCGTCAAGACGAATCATACGAGCCCAAATTCGATGGGGTTGCACCGTTTCATTATAGAGTTCCCATGTCCACCTTCCAGCTCCATCATCAGATCAGCAGAATAAAAGCGTCGCCACACTAACAGACGATTTTACTCTCCCTCCGCATTAGATGTTTCACATCAAAAGCAATATATTGTATTATATCCGTTTTCTGGTACCCATAGCACAAGCGTTAAGCTTAGTTTGGGACCAGAGGACGTTCTGTGAAAATGTCCGTGAATATTTATTTATTATTTATTGTCTTTTTTCCCCGGATTGGAAGGGGCGCAGGTTCGATTCCCGCTCGCACTGAAAGTTCTCTTTTTCCACATTTCACAAATAATGTGTGACAATACTGCAGTGGTTCGCCGGTTACCCGCAACCCTGCACCGGCAGCAACTATCGAGTTGCAAATATGTACATTGTTACTTATCAGGCATGACGCAGTCAAGCACTGCTTTAAGTAAAATACATAGTTACAGAATAGAATCCATAACAATTTGTACTACAAAGTCAATATAACTGCTCTGCCTACCCTCATAAACTACAAGCATTAAAGGTTAAAACTGTGCATTGTTTGAAACAATGCAGCGCTATCGGTGTTAATGCAGGCACGGGGTCAATAGGTTCGAGAGCGGTTGAGACAGATAGCTTCAACTTTACAGATAGGTGTAGTGGTTAAAATATCGATGTTACAAGCCGAGTGTTTGTCTAGGTTGTAGGGACAACCTATGTCGGTACATTTCAGTTATCTGAGAAAAAATAATGTATTTATTACTATATTAGACGTCTCTGAACACATAACAATTTTTTTGATCTATATTTTTTAGCATTTGACATGCTCAGCTACTTTTAGAGTATAAATGATTTGTGAATGAGGAAAAAGAGATTTTTAGTACGAGCTGGAATCGAACCCGCGTCCCTTCCAATCCCGGGAAGTGCTCCAAGCCACTGAGTCACCGCACTGACACTTCGATAATCCCAATCTCCCCATAACACTCATCTCCATGAACAACGCCATCTATCGGATTTTTTTTTTGATTGGCGCATAAAACTGAACGGAATTAAAACTTTTGTGATTCATAGCTCTTAATTACTGGTATACATTTTATCCTACCTCTATACCGGGAACCTGAGATATAAGCTAAAAGCTTTTCGCTGCGGCAGAGCCCAGTATGTATATAGTCTCTCTCTCTTACAGACATCATGAAGATGATTTACCGGAACACAAAATGCGAAAATGTGAATCAGAAAATGATAGACATGAGCAGGATTTGTGTTGTGTGTGTTGTGTTGACTCATCTATACCGACAGTATTGTCAAGCCGCTGCTCACCATTTCATTTCACAGATATGAAGCGAAAGAATAAACGGCTATCTCCTGCTACAACCAAAACGCAACAATGTGTTCATGGCCGGTCACAAAGGAGACGGTGGTACCAACCCACTCGGGTCCGATACCAAGTGAGTACTCCCACTTGGTACCCAGCCCTATCACCAGTCATACAATGGATGGTAATTGCTTACTTCCCTTAGTCGCCTCATACGACACCCATGGGAAAGAATTGGGTGGTGACACTTGTATTCTTAGTCCATCACCACACGGACAGATAATCAGGTGGCAGCGTCTCGACTGGAGCTAGCGGACCATTGAAGTAATATCTTCCAGTTCCAGTGGTCTGCTAACACAGGCGGACAAACATACAAACTTTCACGTTTATAATATTAGTAGAATAACAAAATATTATCACATAATCCAGTATATGTAATGAGATCTATAAAAGGCGTATTCCCATTTCACCCTTCCACCAGCCTCGAGCGGCTTTCACTTGATCAGAGAAAACTTTTAGGATTGTTACACATACAGAGCGTATTAACATAGTAACGATATTTGTTTAATTACTAGCTTCACGCTATAAACTACAAAATGTTACTTATATAAAAAAACATAACATCACGCCTATATTAGTATTATTAGTAGGCAGAGGTGTATTGTATTACACACCTACGATTCGCCAGCTATGTGTACGTCCTAAGTAATAGGGGGGCGAGCCTATTGCCGTCTATCGGGCACATTTCCAAACTCCGGGCTGCTACTGGCAATTTTTCTTTTTACGAAAAAGCTCAATAGCATTGCCCGAACCGGGGACCAAACTCGAGACCTCGTGATCAGCAGTCGCACACACTACCGCTGCACCACAGAGGCAGTTACAGGCTACTTATATAATTGATTTTTATACATTACTAGCGGACTCGACAGACGTTGTCCTGTCTTAGCTATGAATATTCAATTACTTGCGAACTGTCAAACGCGCTAAGATTGTTGTTTTTCTGCACATTATTATTATTTTTTCTTTCATAAAACATTCTCCTGACAATAATAAACATAACAAAAAAGAATTAGCATAATTGTTCCATCCGTTGACGCGTGATGCGATGACCAAGGGAAATTGAGATTCATTTTTATATTATAGATTAATAACATACGGGCATTCGCATCCGGTGCTCAAAATATGCCATAATCATTATTCAAAATTTGAGGGACAAATATATATACCAGCTCCCCCGCAGCCTAAAGCTAGCTTTTAGGTAACTCATGTTCCCGATATAGTAGCGGGATATAATGTATACCAGTTTTTAAGTCTAATCAAGAGCTATCAAACAAAAAAGTTTTATCAAAATCCGTTCAGTAGTTTTTGCGTGATGCCCGGACAAACAGACAAAAATTTAAAAAAAAATGTTTTTTTTGGGTTATCCCAAAAACTAGCTTTTGGCAGCGGCGTAGCCGCGGGCAAATGCTAGTTCGGGATATTTGTGTAGTGTTAAATGCACGCGAAAAAGTATAATAAGAGTCGTTTCCACTAATAAACAATTGTTAAATCTTAACAGTTGAACGACACAGACGTGTTTCAAATCGCCTCGCTCTATCAATGTGGCACCAGCCTTACGATATAATTGGAGATAGCTTTCTACTCTACGGGATACCAGTCGCGGTTGTCGTGAAGCGATACTTTACATAGACGATATAATAGAATAACCTTTGTGGTTAGATGCACGGTCAAATATTTTATGTACGTTATAATATTTAGTTTTTGAACAGCCTCTTGACGTCAAGAAAGCGCCACCAGCCCACCACCATGGTGGACAAAGAATATTTGATACAACTTTACCTATGTTATGTTAAGTTTTTATCCAGAGAAATTAATAGTTCCATTTCATTTAAAATGTTGATACACAGGGAATGTATAATTTCAATAGATTTGAACTTTTGATATAAAGACAAATTAAGATCGCATTTTCATTATCTAGAGACAAACAGTGTTAGTGAGGTAGCGTCATAGACATGCTGTGCGCGCGAAATTCTTAACACCGCCATTTAGAATACATGTATAACGCCATTTATCGAAACAATTTGTAGTAAATTCTCGGCTTTACGAATTTATAATATTTCACTTCTGTCGGCCGTCCCCTGACTGCCTAATTTTTTTATTTCCCTTTGAGCGCAACTCATTGAACTCCTCGCAGTCACTTCGCGGCCGCTAGTTATTAATATTGAAAAAGGGTATGTTTACTGTTTTTTAAACTCCAGTTATGACATCAGCTTACAAACTATAGTACTTAGTAACTATGTTACATTCACTTTCCCTTCGCTCGCATCTCGTGATGTGTACACAAAAACGATATGAAAGTACACGTTTGAACGTCTGCGAACTTTACTATGCCGGAGGGCAAATCCGTCTAGATTGAACAGAAGTCGATTTGTTTAGAAATATATCATATTGATAGTACATCATATTCATCCTTTTTTGGGAGAAAGAGAAACCCCCAGAGGGCACCCAATGAGCGCTCTTGTGCACACTACCGTTTTTTTTTTTTGTTTTTTTTTTGTGCACACTACCCTGCTTATAGCCAGCAAACGATAGGTGTTACGAAATATTTAAAACAAAATAGGGCACGCATATTTCCTTACAAGATTTTCCTTCACCGAAAAGTAATCTTATTTCAAGGACCTTTAGCTGGGGAATACCCACCCACCCACTTACAGGTTATCAACTGTAAAGTATTAGCTTGCCTTTTTTATGGTGAGGCAGTAAAAAATATTTACCTAACCGCACATGCCAGCGTTCAGGACAACGAGCCCGTATTGGCGGATCATTGAAACTGCATGATATTACTATCTTCCACTAAATTAAATTAATTGACGAGCCCACATGAAGCGCATGTTGGAAGACTAAAATGAGCGCCGACTCGCAATTGGGTTTAGTCGGCCTCTAGCGATACGATGTGCAACACGCGTTTATTGGTAGATAAACACAAGTGCTCTTTTTTAACAAATATTATTTATGTCTGATAATTTTGACTTGAATTTTACTAGCATGATAACGGTTAAGCGCTGGTCCATTCAGTTTATTTTCGAAGTATTACTTCAGTGGTGATGCCTAGCCTTTGGTTCCGTTGGATGCCCAATCCTTGTCTCCACAAGTGATACCCCTTGTGATGCCAATGCGCTTATAAGCTATGGTAATCGCTTACTATATATATTAAGTCGTATGCCTAGTAATAAAAAAGGGCACGGCCGCAAAAATCGGCCAATGATTTAGCGTACGGGTACGGACAGCTATTACGTTCATGTATTGCATTATCTGACTTATGCTCCGATATGTCGTGAGTTCGTGACCGGCTGTCAGCATTGTTATTGTTACGAATGTGAAAGTTTGCAAGTCACGATTGGGTCATAAGGACTTCATAACTTATGTAGGGTAGTTGTTGTCCAGTTACTGTCTCACACAGTGAATGAACGTAGCCTATTTTTTTGTTTAGGTGGGGAAATAATATACCTAACTGCACACCCCGTCGTTCGGGGCAACGAACAGGGTAGTGTGGGGCCCTCACCCACACAATAAACCCGCCTTGTGCCGTCTCTTCGCCTGTGTTTGCAGGCCACTGTAACTATGTTGCATTAATTCAATGGTCCGCCGGTAACCTACCCTTTCGGGTACCATCCACTGAGTACGTCCGTACGTTCATCCGCACACGGAGCGTCGCACCTTCGCGGGAGCAAAATAATAGCTATATACCGTCCATCATCTATCCATCCATTAGCCAGCATCCACTCCAGTAATGGGCATAGGCATCCTCAAGACAGCGCCACAAAGAGCGGTTGAGCGTCACCTGCAAGCCTGCTATCTCAAGTTAGAAAAAGCTAGCTCAAAGCTAGTTTAGGTTATATTTATGGTTATAGTAGCGAGATAAAACGTATACCAGTTTTGTAATAATTATAGTTTTTGCGATTAGATGCAAGCAATCAGTCAAAAATACTACAAATTGGTTCAGAGACACCTAAATAGCCTAATATTTCTTAAATATCTTAAATTTACAGGCTCATTTACAGTTTTAAAATACTAGTATAGATGCATTGAACTATCATAGTTACTTACTTATTATCACGCCATCTCCATTGTGGGGTAGGCAGAGATAACAGAGTGCCAAAGGGCTCTATTCTTGTATACATCGCTCGCTTCCTCAACATTCATAATTCTCTTCATACACGCTCGCCGGTTTCGGAGACTCCTGACTCCACCTTGCTTCAATATATGACCGATTTGGACTAGGTCAGGGGTCGGCAACCTGCGGCTCGCGAGCCACTTTGGATCACGACAGCCTCTTTGGATGTGAAGCTGCGGCTCTTTAGTTCCATACACAAATATTATACATTTTATAAAAAAAAAAGCATTTCAAAATCGTTCTGAATCGATTAACGAGGATTAGGCACCATTTCAGCTACTTCTAATAATAAATATTTTTCTTATAAATAAATAGATTAGTTTATTTTATCAAAAAACTTTATTTATGCAAGTACTATTTATTGCTAGCAAGAAAAATTTTTGTGGTTTTTAAAAACTTTGTAAATTGTAATTTCTGACTCTTCCAGCTTAAAAGGTTGCCAACACCTGATCTAGGTAGGTGAGTCTCGATCTTCTTGAACTATCATAGTAAACACAATCACTAGACGGCGAGGTTATTAAACATTTACGAGTACTATTGAAAATAATCTGCAACGGCAGTTAAATCTCTCCCATTAAAATCAACAATACAGACGATGTTCAACTTTCTATTAAGTCATAAGATAGTATTACTATACTCTCATCTCATCAACCATTTGCTGTCTTTATGCTAAGAACAGACCATCTCTTCCACCAAAATAATCTCATAGCCCAACACCATAATCAATGATGCTTGGGTCTTCTAAGCATCATTGATTAAGGCATAATATATAATAGATATGTTATATCATATAAACAAAGGCATGTAGAAAATATTTCAAACACGTGTGTTTCTAAAACTATGTAATTTTATGATGATCACATTTTTTAGACCAAAACCTCAGACTAATTTAAAAAAAATATATGGTTGTCTGTAAAGTCGGTTTACGGACGATAATTTTACGTGATAACGTCATAATTTTTTCTGAGAGTTTCACAAACAATGCATCGGTCGCCATACATTTTTCGGAACGTGACACTCTTTCGTAAGTGCAGCCAGAGTTTAACGATTTATAAGAAATAATCTCTATAATTTGGGTAAATTTTTAAAAGTTTTATGTTTTTTTTGGATGGATGGATAGGATAGATATGTTTTTTAAAGTAAGTTTACAGCAAATCATATAATAGTGGATTTCAATCAAAGATGAAAACCTTAGTAAACAAAGAAAGGTCAGTGACCTTTAATAGTTTTAGTGATGTGCCTTTGCATATTGTAAGGAATATGAAAAATGAGCGAATGGACTTTTTTAATTCGATGGAATTAACTTGATTACAAGGTATCGGTTTCTTTACATAGACTTACCATTATGAAATAAAATCAATAAGCTATGTTGATGTATAATAAAACTAATTATAAATATAATATTAGTATACTATTAGATTTTCTTAGATTTTTACTATTGTCCATTCAAATATTTTGAGTTGTGGGGAGACAAAGGAATTAAGCCCTAATGTCTACTGCATTGTTGAGAATGTGTACACTGTATCCATCGATCCATCAGCCTTTTAACGTCCACTGCTGGACATAGGCCTCCCCAAGAATGGGGGATAGTGCCGTAATCGCCACGCTTGGCAGGCGGGTTGGCGATCGCAGTGGATGTAGTTAATACTCGAAGGAGTGCTGCTGACCACTCCCCCGCTATTCCCTCAGTCGGCTCTTACGACTCCCATGGTTGGAGAGAAGCCGGCCCCACACGGCACACTGTATAATATTAATAAAATTATGAAAATAGGCTTGCAGAATAAATATCGATATATAGTTTTTTTTCTTCAAGATAAGTATATTTATCGATATTTTATGGCGATATTTATTATTTCGATATATCGATATAAAATTGTTGAGTATGGAATATTTTTGTTAGCTACTTACAGCAACGTTCTTTCAACATCTATCAAAAATAGAAAATTGAAGACAACAACTTTACAATTTTTTTTTTTTCAAATACAACGTATTTTCTTTATTACACACCATTGTCGCTAGTACAACATAAACATACATACTATTTAAAAAGATTTCACGAGACGTGTCTATGGCGAGCGCAATCACGAAATGATATTACCATCCTGCTCGTGACTGCTATTTTCGATATCACATTTTTCACTTTGCATGTAAGTATGTAAAATGCTAAAAATATATATAAAAATATCTAAATATTTATAGGGTTTGCGTCATTATTAGGTAAAATCTTAATTGTAAAATTAAGTTTTAACTGGTCGGTATAATGTATGAAAATACTTCCGACAGATGGCGCAGGCGTCACCCAAAGACGTTAAGTATGAATGTGTTATAGAAATTAGCGGTCAGGAGCAATTGTCACGATGGCTGAATTGGCAAAGCATCTGGACGGTATCTAGGAGATGCAGGTTCAAATCCTGCTCGTGACTGCTATTTTCGATTTAACAATTTGTGTTTAAGTACTGTGGGTTTCATGTCTTATACGCCATCTAGCGCGCTAGCGTATTTTGAGAATTACTTCTATATTGGTCTACCTCTCAGTTCCAGGCCACGCGCACGCCAAGGCCACGCAAAAAAAAAGGGCCCCCGCACCGCTAAAAATATTCTGTTGGTGTGTTATTATTTACGTGTGTTTAGTGTTTTAATTATTATTATGGATAAAATAGTTATTATACTTGACAAATATCATATCAGTTGGTCAAGCAAAGGTAAGAACTTTCTTTTAACAAACAACAATGTACCGGCCGAGCGAACGGCTTTCTGTTGACGATAGTAAAACCACCGGTGGCTATGCGTACGTAAAAAGGTAGTTTTTATGAAAGGCGCTGGTTTTAGTGTCGCGTCGAGCGTAAATATTAAGTATTTTTTTGTTTATTTAATAACAATTAAACCACATCGAATCAGACCGTGAAAAGTAATAGGGCTCTATTCCTAATAATAATAATTCGTAAACGAAAAAAAAAAAGACTCGATTAGTAAAGTATTTTAGTCGTTATCGTGTTAACATACATTACTCACGGACGTCCAAGCCAGATTTTTTTCAAACAGTTTTTTAACTAGTTTACATAACAGAAATGGCATCAAAAATATCATGAGTGTTAAAAATAGTGTTTGTTCTTTATAGATATCTTGTGTAGATATTATTTTACAAGTGCAATATATGATAAATAGAGACATTTTAAGTTTGAAAAATCAGTTGTTCCGTGTAAAGCGGGAGTAGAACCCACCTCAACGCTTCGCTTATGAGGCGTGCAATATATTTCTAGGACAAAGTTGTTGCTCCCATAGTTTAATTTATTTTTGAAACCAATCGATAGGAACTAAAATAAATATTCTTAATTTTTCTAAACTAACCGAAAATGCAATGGGCATAATGCATTTTCCCCCTTTGCCTTTTCACTATTTTGAATCTGTATTTCATTCATTCAATATCGTACATGTGTACGATAAACCGACACACTGAAGTTAGCTATAGTCAACATCTTAGTGTTTTTCTATTGTTAGTGTCGTTTTTTCTACAAACGTAAACGTAGAATCAGGCGAAAGATAAAATTTTTGAAAAGATTTTTATCTTGTTACGCCAAAGAAGTATAACTTCTAACGCGTGTACACACACACTTTTTTTCTTTTACAAGGTACGACTTTCAATTAGGGACTTAAGAATTGTGTATGTTGGCCTATGTACAGCAGTGGACGTGGAACCGCTGATCGATGAATGGATGATGGATGATGTTGTAATATAAAATATATAGGTTTATATAATTGTTTAACTTTGCGAAAAACGTTTGAAATCGCATGAGTACGCGTATACAAAACTATCGCAGCGGAATAAAAATAATTCTTTAACAAAATTGTAAATAATTGTTACTTTTGAAAGAACATATTTTCAAGAGCTAGAGAAATTCATTTAGGTTTTGGATCCAGAAGTTGCGAGTTCAGAATCTATCGAGCTCGATATTTTCATCTTGCTGGACCCGAACAGTTAGCTACCACCAAAGTATTCCAAGTACTTGTCCTTCTCTATGAGCAGCCGCTTAGCTGTGTTCTTAGTATTTGAAGAGTGCATGATCGATGGTTACCACTTACCATCAGGCGTGTTGCTCATTTGTCATTATAAGCAAAAACATAAATCTCACCACGGCCGCATCAGAGATTAGTTAAACTTCAATCTTGCACAACAACCGCAAACACAATACAACCCGCGTAAAAAACAACAGTTATGCACACTTCCATATACAGTCGCTACCAGGATATACCGCTAGATGGCACAGCCGGAAGACGCCATCTTTGTCGCGCCGGATACTAGCGGAAATATTGCGCGGGAAATCAAAACGCCATATTGGATTACAGTTAACATAAACAAACGAACACAGGGTTGACGGTTTGCGAAATTTAATTTAAATATAATAATAAACTACAGCCGAATTAAACATTCGAAATTGTTTTGATATTTTTATGTAACACATGCTCGGCCGTTTACCAGAACCTCACCCAAGGCATTTAGAAGGAACGTGTTATCGCAATTAGTAATCACGATGGCTGAATTAATTTTCCAGGAGATGCAGGTTCAAATCCTGCTATTATTTTCGATAACACATTTTTCGCTCTTTTTGATTTTTCATTCAAAATTGACTAACGTAAAAGCGACTATCTACGCTTATTTTTATGTTATTAGTGTATAAGTAAATTTTCCTGTGGTGCAACGGTAGTGTGAGCGACTGCTGATCATGAGGTCTCGGATTCGACCCCCGGGTCGGGCAGTGTTAATGAGTTTTTTCATAAAAAGATAAATTCTCAGTACCAGCTTGAAGTTTGGAAATGTGCCTAATAATGTACGGTAGACGGCAATAGGCTCGCCCCTTATTACGTGGGACATAAACATAGCTGGCGAACCGTGGGTGTTTAATACACCTCTGCCTACCCCTTCGGGGAATACAGGCATAATGCTTGATGTTTTAGTACATTTTTAATATCACGGGTACATTGATATTTTATTTTTATAACTAAAAAAATAGTTTTACTGACAACCCTATTTCACAGTCCACAATAATTCTAAAGCTAATTACGGAAAGTTGTGGTACTTGAATCTAACAATTGCGCTTTTAATTACCGAGAGTGGGCAGTGTGTCTGATACGAGTGATTCTATGACAATATTTATTGTACATATACGTATACGACCTCATTGGGGAGACAGCGGAACCGTTTAGACATTCTTAGTGGAGTAAAGTAACTACATGAGTTAAACACAAAGTGAAAAATGTGAAATCGAAAATAACAGTCACGAGCAGAATTTGAACCTGCATCTCCTGGATACCGTCCAGATGCTTTGCCAATTCAGCCATCGTGACAATTGCTCCTGACTGCTAATTTCGATAACACATTCATACTTAACGTCTTTGGGTGACGCCTGCGCCATCTGTCGGAATACCGACCAGGTAAACTTAATTTTACAATTAAGATTTTACCTAATAATGACGCAAACCCTATAAATATTTAGATATTTTTATATATATTTTTAGCGTTTGACATGCTTAGCACTATACATTAAACACAAAGTACGTAATAGGTACCACGTAATAGGGGGCGATTCTATTGCCATCTACCGGGCACATTTACAAACTCCGGGCTGCTACTGAGAATATTTATTTTGACCCGAGACCCGGGCTGCTACTGAGAATATTTATTTTAACCCGAGACCTCATGATCAGCAATCGCTCACACTACCGCTGCACCAGCGAGGCAGTTAACTAAACTGCAAACTACTAAACTGCTAAACCCCTGCACAGCAGTTCATTTTGCGAATGGGAAATGATTCACGCGTCTTTTAGTTTATAATTAATAATTTATATAATTTGTTAACGCAGTTTTTACATCACAATTCAGGTTTATTTTGCGACGTGAGATGGCGCTTCTTGGTTATTTTCTTTTGCTCTCTAAGTGTCGTAACGTAACGTTAAATAGCCTATGTTTTTAAATACCCTGATGGTAAACGGTTACCGTAGCCTATAGACGCTAGCAACACTAGAGACATCACTCGCGCGTCGCCATCGCCAAGGAAAGGGATTGGACGTGGATAGAAAGGATAATAAGAAAAAGATGGGCCTCCTATGTAGCCTTTCTGAAAAATTAAGCGATGAATTCCAAATATAATTTTTCATATCCGATTACTAGTTGATGAGTTTAGAACGTTTAATTAAAATAGATTAAGATAAGAGACACTTAAATTTTTGTATTGTTTCACTAATTGGTCGAAAATTGTGAAAACTACTTTAAGCATGAGCTTTTTAAGGTTAATGAAAGGTGTGAGCAATATTCTCAAGTTTGATACGAATCAAATTGTTGCGTTGCCACCTTGGCACAGATGCGCATCATCTCAAAATGGTATAAGTCTGCTGTTTGTTTCACAACTTGCTTTTAATTTTTAAGGAAGAATTGTTTTACTGCTTTATGTGGCAGACGAGCCAAGTCCCACCTGCAGAAGAGGACGTAGGCCACAAGTACATACAATCTCTATTTGATATTTTCGCGTCGCGTCGTTTTATCGCGTTTGTCGTTCACCTAGGACAACGGGTTAGATACAAATGGCTTTAAAACGAATATAAAATCATAGGTGTGTGTCATACGAATCTCAGTGTTTCTAGATCATTCTGGCGTAGGTGTGAATGACAAAAGTGCACATATGTTAACGAGGATATGAACTCATATACCTGATTATCCAATTGTTTAACTTTATGGCCAATCACTCAGATGAAGAGCATTGTTTTTACACTTCAACTAGATGGCCCGGTCAACTTCGTACCTACAATTGTTTAACGATTAACAATCTTAAGGAGTCTCCGAAACCGGCGAGCGTGTATGAAGAGAATTATGAATGTTGAGGAAGCGAGAGATGTATGCAAGAATAGAGCCTCTTGACACTCTGTTTTCTCCGCAAGGGAGATGTTGTGATGATAAGTAATAGCAGTGGAGTACTTTTAGGTTTTTGGCGGGAACATGAAAAAGATCATGTATGTCGTCGCTCTGCATTATTTTCCTAAATTTGTGTTATTTAAAGTATTAATTTGTAAAAGTGGTGGTCTTTTGCTAACTATTTGTGTATGTGCATAAGTGTTGGTGTTGATATATTGCGGCATAACATGTTTTTTCGTGTTGCCTCCGAAACTCCATAGAACCTTCAGTAAAGTCACCACTGCTTTGCTGTAGCGTGACTTTGACTTAACTATGACCAACTTTATATGACTTTGACTAATGAATTAAAATTACCTGTGAAGAAGAAATAATATCTCAGGTCCCCGATATAGTAGCGGGATAAAATTTATACCAGTTGTTAATTCTAATCAAGAGCTATCAAATAAAAAATGCATCAAAGTCCGTCCAGTAATTTTTGCGTGATGCGCGAACCAATGAACAGACAAACAGACAAAAAATCTAAAAAAAATCGTTTTGTGTTTAGACACGCCTATTCAAGTCATTTTTTCTAAAATATCTTAAATGTACAGACATACCTATGTTACAGCTTTATAATAGTATAGATAAGTCATTGGCAAATACTCATACCGAGAAGCCATTACATAAGCAAAAAAAAATAAAACGAGTTGCAGTAGCAGTCCTCATCAATCTGCATCGTCTAAGATTTGGATTTTGATAGGTTATAAAATTATAAATCTTGCTTGTAATGCAAATGAATTATAAAGAATGGCAATAGCTGTCATTTTGTCGCCTATTGGCGGCGGCCGATGGGTGCAAGCGACACAAGACCACACTAGTGAGGAGGCTGATCAGTAAAAGATATTAAAAACTTAATTAAAAATTTCCTAATTTTGCCTTGAAACATCCCACATAATTACATAAAGGAAACGCTGATGCGGGTACATTATTCCACTCATTAACCCAATATATTACAAGTATACCTATCCTTAGATGTTTGTAACCACGGATATAACATAACCGTGACTAGGGGCCGTTCATAAATTACGTCACGCCTCATCCCTCTTAACGTTAATGTGGGGAACATTTTTGACTTGATCACGACCCCCATCGCCCCTTGATGATTCTCCTCTGCCTTGTTTACGAAAGTTTTTTTTTTTGTATTTTACAACGCATAGGTACAGCCCCACCTGATGGTAAGCGGTTACCGTAGCCTATAGTTGCTAACAACACCAGTAGCATCACTCGCGCCTTAGCAACTCTAAGAAAACCAATACGAGGTGGCATGATAAGATAAATAAGGAAAGACGCTAAGCAGAGGTCCTCTGAAAGTATAAGTTGGCGATGTATAGAAACTGCCGTGTGGGGCCGGCTTTAGAATTGTTCCACCCCTCTCTACCCACGGGAGTCGTAAGAGCCGACTGAGGGAATACCGGGGGAGTGGGCAGCAGCACTCCCTCGAGTATTAACAACATCCACTGCGATCGCCAACTCGCCTGCCAAGCGTGGCGATTACGGCATTATCCCCCATGATGGGACCGCTCGTTGTGGCGTTCTTTTGGGGAGGCCTATGTCCAGCAGTGGATGTTGAAAGGCTGATGGATGGATGGATGGATGGATGTATAGAAAGCTGACGAAAGAATAATCGACATGTTGCACACCTTTAATTAAACAAAACCACTTTTACGGAATCTATCGCGTTTACTTGATTTTCTACTATCCTGACGTTTCAAATACTTTTCAGCATTATCTATCTATCATAAAGCTGTAACAGAGCTGTGTTATACACATTTAAGATATTTGAGAAATAATGACTGAATTAGGCTATATAGGCGTGTCTAAAACAAAACGTTTTTTTTTAGATTTTAAACAAAACTACTGAAAGGATTTTAATGCAACTTTTTTTATTTGATAGGTCTTGATTAGACTTAAAAACTGGTATACATACATCTTATCCCGCTACTATATCGGGAACCTGAGATATAACCAAAAAACTGGGGTTTGGCTGCGGCGGAGCCGCGAGCAAATGCTCGTTTCATTATAGGTATAGGTTATACAGAAAATACCAAAATCGTCTTAAAACATAATAACTATCCTAATTTGGGGTTAATGCTTGCGCAGTGGGCTTTACAAACCGATACATATCACTCGGGACGATACCTACTAATCGGGTTCGGTGTTAACGAGCTTTTTCGTAAAAAGAAAATTCTTAGTAGCAGCACAGTTTGAAAATGTGCCCGGTAGACGGCAATAGGCTCGCCCCCTAAACATAACTGGCGAGCCATGGGTGTGAAATACACCTCTGCCTACCCCTTCGGGGAATATATGCGTGATGTTATGTTATGTCTATGTTTTTCGTCAATCATGTCCGAAAAGAGAATCTTCACCAGGTGGTGGTGTGCCATCCATCAGAATTTCATCATCCACTGCTGGACATGAAGCTCCCCAAAGAGAGCATCACAAGTGGCGGTCCTATGCCACCTGCATCCAACAGCTACCTGCGGTTTTGACCAAATCATCGGTCCACGTGGTCACTACACGAGAACCTTTCTTTCACAATTTATATTCCATACTTTCATTGTTGATAAGTATACATAACTATGCAACTTATTTTTTTATGTTAAGGCAGGAAAAAGTGTACCTAACCGCACACCCCGACGTTCGGGGCAACGAACAGGGTGTGTGGGGCCCTCACCTACTAAATAAACTCGTCGTGCACCGTCTCTCCGCCTTTATTGGCGGACCACTGGAACTATGTTACATTACTTTAGTGGTCCGCCAGCAGCATGCATCAGATAGTATAATTACATAATTACACAACAAAATAACGTGTTATGAATATGCAATATGCAGAATACTCTAAATTACGAGGCGAGGTGAAAAACCATAAATGTTCAAGTTGCGTCACTAGATTGTGTATTATAATGAAAGTACTTATGTAAATTTAAGGTATATTTAGTATATTTAAGATATTTGTTACTAGTAGATTCGTGTATTCATTTTCAGCTGTTGAATATGTCTTTAGTTCAGATATATATTAGGGTTGGCTTCGGGAATGTAGATTATTATCCAAGCAGTATAAATTAGTCGTACAATATTGAGCTTTGATTAGTTCAGAACTAATTTCCAAAACCAAATTGTTTGATTGTAAAATAATTCAAGCACTTATAGAGATAAATAAAACTATATGGTTGTCTATAAAGTCGGTTTGCGGACGATATTTTTACGCGATAACGTCATATTATGTTTATGTAGAGTTTTACAAAATAATGTTAACGACATAAAAGGGTTCAAAATGAAGAAATTAGGTTTGTACTTTTAAACAATAAAATGAAATACTGATAGAAATCGAATGATACACATAAAAAGGTACGATCGCGCGTGCCGCTATAGAATAATTGAGATACGCGTACGACACATCAAACAATGCATCGATCGCCATACATTTTTCGGAACGTGAGACTTTTTCGTGCGTGCATCCGGGCATTCATCGATTTATAAGACGTTATCATATCAAAAATTAAGCCTACTTGGACCAAATTTAGTCTGACTCAGAAGTACAGGGGTCCTGAAGACTGGAAGGGTTTCCATAAACGCTTCTGCCTGCTCTCGTGTTTTACACACATTTACCGGCTGCGCAATCAGCATTCTTTAGAATACCTATATAGGCAAAGTATAAAATAAATAATATTTCATACATTACCTACACATTTTATACATTACCTAAGTATTGTATAGAATACCACTGAAGTAATGTCACGCAGTTCCAGTGGTTCGCCAGCACACTCCACAGAACAGGGTAGCTGTTCGTTGCCCCGAAGGTGTGCGGTTTGGTCATACTACCCACATCTTTTTCCCGCCTTAACAAAAAAAAGGTATGGTAGAGGGGTATCCTCTTATACAGATTGCCAGTAATATTATTAGAGTATGTAGTAAAACCTCTTTTCTATCGAGAGTGATAGAGACAATCGTGTTTATATAGAGTCCTATCACAAGCAAAGGATTTTAGATTTTGATATTTAAAATCTCACCTTGATCATTTCGCCTGGCCTGGTTATAAGGTGTTTACCTACCAATTAAGGTAAAGCAACACCATGATGTCATGTTTCATTGAACACCGTAAAACTTGGAAAAACAATACACTCATAAATTATACTGAAGGCCGACCCATACAACACACTGAATTTGAGCTTGATAAGAGATAATACCATAGAGGTACCATCGACTTTCGAGTCCTTCGATCTACACGTGCTGCCTTTTTTATTGCTTATGTTGGCAGACGAGCTACGGCCGACCTGATAGTAAGTGGTAACCGTCATCATGGACTCAACTGCCGATGCTTACCATTTTATCCGTAGATGTTAAATGGAAATAATACTACTTTGCTATTTGCCACTACAACCAAATATTGTGTTTCATAGTCGGTTATACGGGAGACAGTGGTACCAACCAATTCAATCCCGATAACAAATGAGCACCCACTCCCACTCGGTACCCAACTCTACCACCAGTGATGTAATGGATGATAATGTTTACTTCCCCCTTAGTCGTATCGTACGACAAATAATATTTAATCACCATAATTATATTTAGGCGACGAAAACTTAATGCAAATTCTAATAACACACATTATAGTGATCAATGATAACCAAATATACAGCTCTACGTAAATACCTATATTAGATTTTCACATTATTTCACGTCACTTTGAAATACTTTGTTTCTTTTTAAGAAAAAATTAAGATTTTAAACCAACTAAAAAGTTTTAAACCAATTAATATTATATTCTAACGTGCATGCTTTCTTGATTGTAATAATGCAAGTATTATACGAACATAATTGATCGGCCTTGAGACGGACGCGAATCACCGGACCGTGACACCGCCTCATTCGTTCACACACGCTACGGATCGTCTGCCTTACATCAGCAAGACAAACGAACAGATGAAATCATTCATAAGGTCGCCTGTTATGATTACTGAATACCAAATCGGTTTCAAGCTTTGTATGTTATTACATCTCACGGTAAGTGAATGCAAATTCTCGTCACACGTACATCCTTCGTATATCAGTGAGCAGCTTGTTTTTTAACGCAGACAATTTTATGGATTTTTTTTATCGAACTACCAACTTATTGTAAAAAAGACGATAATTGATTATCTATAAGATTTGTCATTTTATAAGGAAACTTCTGCCATTACTTTTGTTTTTGAAATCTCAAGTTTCATTTATGAGCGAAAAAATCTTAATTATGTGAATATTAATTTCTGAGAAATGTCTCTCCGAAACATAGAAATCTCTCTTCTTCTACGAGACACTTTACAGAATGATTTTTATTTAAAAAATTATTATACTTAATTAAGAATGATAATTAATAAATATCCCCTCAGATCTCAATTTCAAAAATGTAGTTGAGAGGTTTACATAGAAAGAGAACTATAATTTATAGGGATTCGTATCCTAGATAGCAGGATTACTATCCTAGGTAGGGATAAACCATGTTACCTTAAACGCGTTAAAATCCGTTAAAAGATTTTTTATACTTTAGCAATACCATTGCACCGCTCTATATCGCGAACGATGGTAGGCTACCATCGTAGCTAGCGGCTGACCTGATGGTAAGCGAGTTAGGGGTTATTGACCTCTGCTATTGCCCCTGCCATTCTTGGGATTGACAATCACGCGGGCGCTAAAGCAGCTTGTAAGTTCAAGCCACTGCCACCTGCGCTGTGAAGCTCAGCGACTACTATCAGGAACTATGGATATGCCGTAGCCAGGATCATAGAATTAGTCAATTAATGATGTGACCGACCATTTCATGAAATGGTGAACCACAACATTACCAATTCTAAGATGTAGCCACGACATTTAACAGCGAACTTACCCTACAGACTGAAATACACCGTCTTTTGTCCCGGTACAAAAGTAAATTCATATTACGACTACACACGTGTTAATAAAAAAAACTATACATTAGCATATTATTATATAAACTGGTCTTATATGAATCAAACGTTCTCAAAATTAAAATTATAACAAAAACAAGAAAAATTCATACATTATAAGGTCATTGTGGTGATATTATCACTCGTTTTAATCGCCAACAATCCGACAACAACTCCAGTTCATGGAGGTCTCAATTTACACAACGATGCAGTGAGAGACTAATGGTAAAACCACGGACTTTATTAATAGTAAGTATATCGAGTTCAATCGATTCTCCAGTCGAGATCAAGACAAGGAGCAAGATACACTTTTTTTTGTTACGGCGGGAATAAATGTACCTAACCGCACATCCCGTCGGGGCAACGAACAGGGTAGTGTGGGGCCCTCACTCACTAAATAAACCCGCCGTGTGCCGTCTCTCTGCCTGTATTGGCAGACCACTGGAACTGTGTGACAATACTTCAGTGGTTCCCCCTTTCGAGTACCATCTACTGAGCAACGCTTCCTCACTCGGAGCGTCGCACCTTCGCGGAGCAAGGCACACCTATGAATTTTCGAAATTTACGTAATTATGGGTATATTTGTTGACAAATTTTGACTTTGCGATGAAGAAAAAAATCGCTAAGGAACCAGCGTTCGTCTGCTTGGCGCATCACTCACACGAGGCAAGAGTCGAGGAGACGTCAAGGCGCGGGCTTACACGTTTCAAATATGGATGTGTTCAAAATCTTCTCCTATTTAAATTTATTACTTGTGCACGTAAGTCTTCGTTTGGCGATTATCAGCTTATCCGGAGCCAATCTACAAGGGATATACGAAATAGGAGGTCCAGCCAGATGAAGTCCTGATGTGATGTACGGTGCTAAAAGAAATGGTGGACTTTGCCCTAAATCCCTCCCAATCTGAGGCCCGTGACAGTGGAACAGTAATGAATTGTAGTCAAACAGGACTCGATTAGTCAAAAGTAACGATGATGCAATCGTTTTGTTGATCTAGGTTACTCAGTTTATCCAGATAAAGTGAGACATGACGTACTATGTACACTTCATTACGGAACACTGACAATTAGATGTATTTAGTTCGTTAAAACATTGGAACTGGTGGTAACTTTACCATCAAGCAGGCGATAGATTTTTTACAAAACGTGGGTGGTAAACAAGCACCTGATGGTAAGTGGTTACCGTAGCTTATAGACGCCAAGTACACCAGAGGCATCACTCACGCGTCGCCATCTCCAAGTGATAGAAAATATTAAGAATTTATTATACAAAGATGGTCAGATGTACCTACCCACAATGATGAGTTACTAATTGCCTCTGTGGAACAGCGGTACTGTCAGCGACTGCTCATGATGAGGTCTTGGGTTCGATCCCCGGATTGGGCAGTGTTATTGAGTTTTTCGTAAAAAGAAAAATTCTGCAGCCCCGAGTTTGGAAATGTTCCCGGTAGACGGCAATAGGCTAGCCCCTTTATTACGTGGGACTTAAACATAGCTGGTGATTCGTGGGTGTGTAATAAACCTCTGCCTACCCTTTGGGGGATTACAGGCGTGAAGTTACATTATGAGTTACGTTTATACTAAATGGCTTACCGAAATTGTTGCATTATGAAAAAGTACTAATTTAAGATATGTTACTACATTACGCGATAGATAATATTAATCATACAGAAAGGTCAGAAGGAGACGGAATATCACTGATTAAACAAATTCAGCCAATTGGCTGAATTCGAGCGCAACAATTACCGCGTGCTAGTGCGATATTCTTTTTTGTATATAACATCATTCATTGCCCATGATACAGAGATTCACAAGACAGTTTAAGAACAAATAATTTGTCATATGATAACACTATTATACAACATATAGGTACATACTACGTTTTTATCTAATTATGCCTCTGCTAACACAATGTTTGTAAAGCAAAAATATATTGTTTTCAAGACTTGACTCATTGTTAAGAACAAGATTACCGTTCGGAGAAATAGTTACCTACATACATTAACACAACGTACCTACATACATTTTGTGTTTTTCTTAAAGACAACACATTGAACTAAAAGAAATAATCTTTTCATCGCGGGGGCCTTAACAAACATACAATTTCACGGACACAAAGTACACCCAGACTCAGAACAACCAATTGTGGATCACACAACTAGTGGTAGATAGAGCCTTATGCTTATCCCAGCACGAATGGGCCGGCTCGATCGAGGAAGTACCAGTTACCACCCTCTCACATAAGATCAGCGTGTAACAACGTCAGTTATTCCTACCATTGTATTGGTATGGTGAGTGAGAGCGCCGGAGGCCAGAACCCCCTCCTTATTATTCTTCCTATCCACCTCCTATCCCTTTCCTTGGAGAAGCCGTACAGAAAATCTACTTTCCTCAATTAACAAATAACACCAAACTTGCTATTGGAATGCCTTGCCTTATTACTTTAACTTGGTATTCATTAAGCAGTGTACATTTCCAGACGTACATTCTTAGGAATATATCAGCTACCTATTCAGGTATTATGTAAATGCGTTAGAAACAGGAAATCTGTCTTTGTATGTAAACACGCTCCGGCATTTGAATAGATAATTGCACAGCGTAGGTATAGCTACTTAATATTAAGATCGACTTTAGATAATACTACTCTGTTTACATAGCATCACGCCCTGAAGGGGTAGGCAGAGGTGTATTACACACACACGGTTCGCTAGCTATATTTAAGTCCAACTTGAGGGCGAGCCTATTGCCGTCTATCGCGCACATTCCCAAACTCCGGGCTGCTTCTGAGAATTTTTCTTTTTATGAAAAAGCTCAATAGCACCGCTCGACCCGGGGATCGAACCCAAAGACCTTATGAGCAGCAGTCACTCACACTACCACTGCACCACAGAGGCAGTTTGAGTCTTTTTTTTACTCTGTTTAAGAAATGCAATCATTATGAAGACTCAGGACTCTTCTCTCAGCGTGCTCTATCGACTATTCAATGGGAAGTGTTCTGTGGAACTATTTGAGGTGATACCAACCCACGAGACGTCGTAGTAGGTTTCATTCACACCACCTGGGAACGATCCCGTGCAAGACTGTTCGTTTTCAGCGCTCCTTTCTACCCCGCACGTGTAGGTTCTGGAATGAACTTCCTGCTGCGTTGTTTTACCGGCGCTACGACATGTCCTTCTTTAAATTTGCACTTTACTCACGGTAGGCGGCGGCTTGGCTGTGCCCCTGATGTTGCCAAAATCCATGAGCGACGGTGACCACTGACTATCAGGTGGGCCGTTAGCTCATCTGCCACCGTTGCCAGTAAAAAAAAACCTGTCGTGATTGTAGATAATACACCAAAGCCTCAAGTAATCAGAAGTCCCACACAGCCCCTTTCTTGACCTAAAACAACAGCAGTTCCTTCCAGTATATATCGTTGGGCCCCACAAGGTCTTTAGGTCATGCAATTCCGACGTCAATAATGATAAGTCACCTATGTACAAGAACAAAAAATAAAACTGCGATGTAACTCCGTAAACTATCGACGTTTCCCATCCATTTTAGAAGTCTGCTGCTGGACAAGTCTTTCCAACAATACGCCACAACGAGGGGTCCTGTGCCGCCTGCATCTAACGGCTCCCAACCACTATGACTAGATAGTTGTCGTGATGGAAGACTGTCCTTTTTTTTCAGGTGGGCATAATGTCCTGCCACACATTCCGCTGCCCGGGAAGACAACGGGATAGTGTGGGGCTCTCACCCTGTAAAAACCCACCGTACGCCCTCACCCGCCCTTGTTACGGCGGATCACGGGTCGATACCGTATCGACCGCGATCTGCAGACGGCAGCCCCTTCGGGCACCTTCGCTCGTACGAGGGGGCACTTGGGCGTCACGCCTTCACGGTAAGCTTCAGCGGGCGTAGAGGGTACCCGAAAGCGTAAGCCACCGGCGGACTACTGAAGTAGGAATAGTACCAGTGGTCCGTCAACACAGGCGGAGAGACGGCACACGGCGGGTTTCTTTAGTGGGTGAGGGCCCTACACTATCTTGTTCGTTGCCCCGAACGAGGGGGTGTGCGGTTAGGTACATTTTTTTCCCGCCTAAACAAAACAAAAAAGACTTCAGCGGGCGGCGGGCAATCCCCGATCCATGGGAGAACGTCCTAGGCTGACTGGTGGTTCCAATTAAAATGCGTTTTAAACAAAATTAACTCTTCAGCTCTAGTATGTAGATAGACACGATATGGAGGGTAGTCAGTGCATGTAGACACAGGGGCACCAAATGGGCATACTCATATATTTATATCTTATAGCTAATTTACATAATATATTCTATACCTACATATATAGGAACGTTGGCGTAATAACTAAGTGCGCAGTATACCTTTTGAATCCTTGACACACGCTGTCGTAAATTACTATCCACTACTACAGTACAGAATAATAAATAAATGGAAAATATAATGTATCGTCAAGATTAATCGTAGACAGAGGATATTATAGACAAGTTCTCAGCGTATGCAGTGTCGAGATAGCAATAGTTTGACAGTAGTACGATAACCGGAATAATTTTAGAAGATAACTATGATTATAACTTTGTAGACTATAAATGCACTACCTGTTTCAGCCGGATAACTACAAAAGAAATTGCAGTTATGCTTACATTTTGCTTAAAATGTATTATAACGTGTAACATTAGCGTATATTAGGGTTACTAACCGTCCTGTTTTCCCAGGACATGTCCTGGTATTTTGAGTGGCCTGGGGTGTCCTGGATAGTTTTTAAGCAGCGTCCTGGGTTTTTAAAACGTTCTGTTAAGGTCATGTATAATTCGGTGGGGGTTGAAAATTATAGTAAAAATAATTAAGTTTGTAATTTTAGAATGTACCTAAGTTTAAAGAATTTGTCAAAAACTAAAGTGTTCTATATTTTTGTAACTTTTTTGTACATATCTAATTTTTATATATTTTTCGAAAAATCTCGGATATTTCTATTAAAAAACATTTAAGTAACATGTTTTCAGAATATTTTTATTTCCCACTATTGGGCACGGGTCTGCTTTCATGGTTAGAGGATTTCAGAACATATTATTTAATTAGCTGATACCCACAACTTCGTCCGCGTGTAATTTATTAATTTTTCTTTTTTGTGCAGAATCCTAATTAAGTATTTTTCAAAAATAAAAGTAGCAATCCCCATTCATCACAAAAAAAAAGTTGTGTATGTATTATATCTGTAATCTGGTACCCATAGCACAAGCATTAAGCTTAGTTTAGGACCAGAGGACGTCGTGTGAAAAATGTCCGTGAATATTTATTATTATTATCTATTTGAATCCGTATTCATTCACAATTTCGTGGGTTTTATTTTTATCGCGCGGTACTCAATAGTTTTTCGATAATATAAATAGCCTAAGTTATGCCTAATAAACAACAGCTATCTTCTAGTAAAAGTCCCGTCCAAATCGGCTCAGGCATTCGGGAGTGGAATTCATTTGAAATTTCATGGGTTTTATTTTTTTATGCATCTTTTTTCCAAAATAAAAATAATCTAAGTTACTTCATGTAACAACAGCGATCTGCTAGTGACAGTCCTGTCCAAATCGGTCCAGCCTTCGTCCTGATTTTAAACTGAATTGTCCTGATTTTTCCAACATGAAGTCCTTGTTTTTGAAATTAGCGGTTGGCAACCCTTTTTTTTTTTTTTTTTTGTTTAGGCGGGAAAAAATGTACCTAACCGCACACCCCGTTGTTCGGGGCAACAAACAGGGTAGTGTGGGGCCCTCACCCACTAAATAAACCCGCCGTGTGCCGTCTCTCCGCCTTTATTGGCGGACCACTGGAACTATGTTACATTCCTTCGGTGGGGCGGTTGGCAACCCTAGCGTATATAACGTGATTAATGAACGTTTTTTTTGCTCAAATACAAAAACAAGCTTACATACCAATGATGAGGACGATTGGCTACCTTATTGTATAGTTTTCTTTGGACCCAGTTGAATTGGGTCCAAACAAAAATAACTCATACGCGAAAAGGATAAAAAACTTATGCATGTGTCTCGCTCACTCTTGTTATGACCTAATATATACATCCTTCCCTTCATCCTTATTATTAAATTGTCGCGAATCTATTATATCCTCTGTCTACGAGATTAATACTTAATATATAGATATATATATACTGCCGAGTATTCCCTAATTTTTTAACACGTTTTTATTGGCTTCGCTGTATCTGTGTGTATTATGTGGCAGAGATTTTAGAACGTGATTTTGACCCACTTTAAATTGTCGGATTAAATTCAAACTCTGCACACTTATCAAGGACCAATGACATTACAATAATTTTAGAATTTTGTCACACCTACGATAACAAAGGAATACAAGTACTTTTGATGCTCTTTTAAGACTATAAGTGAAGAAAATACTGAAATTATAGACTTTTGCTTCAGCACTCCACGCTTTTTTACAATCATTATTATTAATTATGACATTCTTAAAGTACAAATTATAATTTGTGAATAAGGCAAAAGAGTATGATAGTACGAGCGGGAATCGAACCTGCGACCCTTCCTTTCCGGGGAAATGCTCTAATCCATTGAGCTATCGTACCATTTCTAGAAATACCGAATTTCCTTATCACATTTGTCTTAACGACCAACGCCATCTATCGGCGATTTATTTACATGCATTCATCCAATGTAGTAGTCCGTAAACTTTAACAAGAAATATGCATTATTATAAATGACATCAATCTAGCTTATTAACTATGCAGCTAAAATACTGCAGTATAACTGAGTTATCTTTTATAATGGTCGTACAACAGTCCAAGGTGATAACCATTAATCTTGGCTTATTGTTGTTTTAATGGTGTTAGGATATTTAACTTATAGACGACTAGAGCTGGCAGAGCCCGCGACATCGTCCGCGTGAACTTCCGGATTGCGTCAATCTATACAAACAAAATTGAAGTATCTGATTGTTGATGTTTACTTACTTACTTATCATCACGTCATTTCCCTTGCGGGGTAGGCAGAGAGAACAGAGTGCCAAAAGGCTCTATATTTGCATACATCGCTCGCTTCCTCAACATTCATAATTCTCTTCTTACACGCTCGCTGGTTTCGGAGACTCCTCTGACTCCGCCTTCCTTCAATACATGACCGATTTAGGTCTAGGTAGGTGAGTCTCGGTCTCCCCCTGTACCTACATCCTTCCACTTTCGCTTTGTATATTGGCGAGGAGACGGCACACGGCGGAATTATTTAGTGGGTGAGAGCCCCACACTACCCTGTTCGTTGTCCCGAACGACGGGGTGTGCGATTAGGTACATTTTTCCCGCCTTAACAAAAACATAGGCCTAGATAATAAACTACCACTTCGGTTACGGGTCGAATCTTTCCCTTACTGAGAAAAGCGAAGTGTAAATCTTGGAGAAATTGACACATCATAATCCTTATGCCCTAACCAAAAAATAAAAATATGAAGTAGGTACTTCACTATAAGCGTGTACCTATAGAAATAACTCCATTCTGAGTATGTTATTATTAGTATGGCCTACAGAAAAAAAACAAACCCACTTTCACATTAATAATAAATAAGTAGATACATCAAAAACAGTCCATCAGCGGTATCGGCGTTACGAGTTAACACTAACACTATACCGCAGACACTTTGCTATAACATTTTGACTGCACAGATGACGGAGTGGTATTGATACCGACCTTCCGCCCGAGTGTTGTCGGTTCGATTCCCACACAGGACAACTCTTTGTGTGATCCACAAAGGAGGAGAAATGCACGACTAAGAGATTATTCCGACAGCTTGCGAAGGCGCACATTAATTGTCTTTATGTAAAAACTAGCCTTTGCCCGCGGCTTCGCCACAGTCAAAAGCTAGTTTTTGGGTTATATCTCAGGTTCCCGGTATATTAGCGGGATAAAATGTATACCAGTTTTTAAGTCTAATCGAAAGCTATCAAATAAAAAATAAAAAAATAGTTGCATCGAAATCTGTTCAGTAGTTTTTGCGTGATGCGCGAACAAAAAGCAGATAAACAGACAAACGGACAAAAAAATCTAAAAACAAAAGTTTTGTGTTTAGACACGCCTATATTATTAATATTATTATAGTCTATTACAGTATTTTTTCTCAAATATCTTAAATGTACAGACACAGCTCTGTTACAGCTTTATAATAGTATAGATATCTATTCCACGGGAACAATTATTGTATCTGGGATGTTTCTGTGCTCCTGACTATAAGTCGCATAATTTCATGACGATTGATACAGTAGTTATATAGTTGAAAGAGAAAACTAACGCACTTTCGCATCCTTTCTTATAAATGCATACCGGAAAATTTATTAATCTCGTGGGATAGCTATTATAATGTGCCGTAGAGTAAGTATTATATTTTTCGCAGCCAGCTCTAGTTTATAATATTAGTACTTATGATATTCATTCCATCGTCTTAAGATCGCACATGGAATGCTATTAAGAAAAACGTAATCTGCATTAGCGAATCACTCACTAGTCTATTATTTTTAATCCTATTATCGCTAAACGTGTTGTTTTAATAACTTATTTATAGTATTCGGTTACATCACAGTTGAAATAAGACCGGTTATATCAATTATTCGACCTTGCGCTGAGGTCTCCCTGCCTACATGAGCAGCGCGAGAAATTTCATCAATGGACGTAGGCGGCTCCTTGCGTAGTACCTGTTCAATGCAAGGCCGAAGGGATATTATGAAAAAGGATTTTAAATTAACATAAGTACCTATTCTATACTTATGTTTAAAATTTAAAAAAAACATCTGTGTGCAATTCACACACGCCAGAAGTGAAACTTCTGAAAAGTAGCCTACGAGAGATTGAGATGGATATAGATAGTATATCAGAAGTATTAGGATAAATGTAAGGTTTATTATTTTTTACCAAGCTGCCTCTGTGGTGCAGTGGTAGTGTAAGCGACTGCTGATCATGAGGTCTCTGGTTCGCTCCCCGGGTCGGCCAATGTTATTGAGCTTTTTCGTAAAAAGAAAAATTCTCAGTAGCACCCCGGAGTTTAAAAGTGCCCGGTAGACGGCAATAGGCTCGCCCCCTATTACGTGGGACTTAAACATAACTGGCGAATCGTGGGTGTGTAATACACCTCTGCCTACCTCTTCGGGGAATACAGGCGCGCTATGTTTTTAAAATGACCTTACAATAATTAAATTTATTGTCTAATTAAAATTCATTTAAATTTTGTTTTCTGCAACGATATAATGGTAGATTAAACCTTTAATGCTGTCTTTAAACTTTAATGGACTTTTCTGCAACTGACTGTTAATCCTATACATTTACGTGTTTGTTTCTTTATCGTGACGCGTTTTCGTTTCGTCGAGTTTCAAATCACAACGATTCTAAAGAAGTCTCACTTCAGAAATCGCGGATACTTCGAAAAAAAAAATACTACTCATCAATTTATAAAAGGTAAAAGTCAAAAGAGTTCCCAATTTAATTCTAGAGTAAATGGCCATGTTTGATTTAAGTAAGATAACTTTGTCAAAAAAGGTCTGTTTAGAACCTATTTCTTATCTATTTGGCAACAGATTTCTTTTGTTTTCGTCTTGAGCGGAGTTCTTCTTGACCATGAATTCAATGTTCGTCAATTTAATACTTTGTCAAATTTTGTAGATATCAAACAAGCTTTAGGTCTTACCAAAACCCCACATAGAAAAAGTAGAAACACAAATGTAGGAAATTCAATTAGAGAGAGAGGGTATAAAATCAAATATGATTTTGTTATAAGGTTTTCTTGTCTTGCAATTGATTATTTTCCTCTGTAAAACACCCCCAGGAATTAATAAGGTGGTGACTTTGTTATTTTTTATCAGTGTATGTCCGGTTACACTATATTTGTTATTTTTTGCAAAGAGTAAATTGTTAATTTGTGGTGGGTATCTTTTAATAAACAAACAAAAAAAAAGGCAAAGGAATAATCGTATTGCCATGACAGTGGCTGACTGCAGAGACCCTCCCATAGTTCCAAATTCAAATGTTATAATAATACCAGCTCTCATATATTTGCCTTTTTACTGGTTTGTTAGCAGCCAGAGTCGACTACGTTTTTATCAATTATGTTTTAATAACATACCTGACGTATTTTAATTAGTATACTAAACAAGAATTAATTTCAAAAAGTTTGTTAAAGTTGTCTAAAATATTTAATCCCATAAATAAAAACACCCACACATGTTTAATTTTTTTTTTTAGCAGCAGCAGTTTTCCTGTTAGATTCTATTAAGATTCAAATTATTCTTATTAATGAAATTAACTACGTAACAACGGTTTTAAGCAACTTTCAGTCGGCAGATACAAGATCTTTCACAATATATGGAGACGTCAACGCACAATGTAACGACAAAACCGGCAAATAAAACATTAGCAAGGCCTACATTTTGACTTAACTATTACGATCGCCTGCCCGCACTTACTTGCATTATTAACCTTTTCTATTATCTCCATACAGAATAAACAACACTACTGGAATAATCACATCACTATACACTGCACATATTCACTAAACATGTAAAAAAAAACAATTGGAATATTTTAATTTAGAATTTTCCGGTATTTAACGGTGCTAGCGTCACAACGCGTGCGGTCTTAACGCGGAGTAAACCATCACTGGTTTGATTTTAGAATGTGTAAGAGAGTGTTGCTACGTTTTAGATCGAAATTATGTACATAATATTATACTTACTCGCTTTTTAGTAGGAAATGTAATCTTATGAGATTAATTAAAATGTTTATTTAAGTTTAAATTGTGTGTTGTGTATTCGCAGATAAGACGTTTAAGTGTTAGGTACATCATGATAACAGTTAAGATAACGTAATTCTAATAACACAATGTGATGTTAGCAGACAACTAATTTTAGAGAAGTAATGTCAATATAGAATAAAGGTAGACCCTGGCTCAATTTAGCATGCGGGGAAGTACCACCCACTCTAGAATATCGGCGTACAGTAACGGTAGATACTCACTACTTCGTTCGTTGAGTAAGAACGCTGTAAGTCTACCATCCTTTCTCCCTATACTAGAGGTTGACCTCAGGGAGTCCGTACACCCGTAAGCCGAGCCAAATGGCTGTGAGTATATATTCATTATACACTTAAGAATTTAGTCGTAATTGTATGCGCCGTGTGGGGCCGGCTTTAGAATTGTCCCACCCCTCTCTACCCACGGGAGTCGTAAGAGCCGACTGAGGAAATACCGGGGGAGTGGGCAGCACTCTCTCGAGACTCACTCTCCACTGCGATCGCCAACCCGCCTGCCAAGCGTGGCGATTACGGCATTATCCCCCATGATGGGACCGCTCGTTGTGGCGTTCTTTTGGGGAGGCCTATGTCCAGCAGTGGACGTTGAAAGGCTGGTGGATGGATGGATGGATGTATAATGCAATGACGGAATAGCCGTTTTAGGCGACTCTAATATCGAGTGTTGTGAGTTTGATTACCATACAGGACAATTCCTAGTTTAAATTACTATTACTTTGATTTTAATGTTGCCGTCAATTGTATGTTTGTAAAGTACTCATAGATACAGACAATTTTAACTAACATGCAAAATCCTTACTAATATTATAAATGCGAAAGTGAGTTTGTTTGTTTGGTATGCTTTCACGGCGTAACTACTGAACCAATCATTATGAAATTTTGCAAAAATATAGTCTGGGACCCAGAAAAAGAACATACGCTACATAGCGACAGTTAATGTTCCGTAGTTAATATTCTAAAGACCACGCGGATGGCGTCGCGGCCAGAATCTATTAGATTAGAGGATATAAGAAGGAATGTGTTGTGTTGGGTTTGTTAAGATAGCTCAGATCGCAGAGCGTCTGAACGATGTTTAGAAGGCGGATTCGAACCACGCTTGTGGTTATTATCTCTTTCACATTCCCACACTTTGTGATTTTTTTATTGCGTATGGTGGCAGACGAGCCACGGCCCACCTGATGGTAAATGGTAACCATCGCTCTTGGACTCAACTATACCGAGAGTATTGTCAAGCCGCTGCTCACTATTTCATTTCACAAGTATGAAATGAAAGAATAAACGGCTATCTCGCGCTACAACCAAAACACACTGACGTGCTTCATGGCCAGTCACGCGGGAAATGGTAGTACCAACCCGTTCGGACTCGATAGCAAGTGAGCACTCCCACTTGGTGCCCAGCCCTACCACCAGTAATGCAATGAGTGATAATTGCTTGCTTCCCTTAGTCGCCTCGTACGACACCCGCGGGAAAGATTGGGATGGTGGCATTTGTATTCTAAGCCCGTCACCACACGGACAGAATTGTGCTCCATTTATGCGTCTGTGCATTTATTAATACGTAGGTACTTATTAAATCTAGTAACATCTGTTTTGTAAAATATTTTATCGACACTGTTTATCGTATTGGGTGTTAAATGACCCTGTGACTTATCACTTTGTAAACATAGTTTTTTTTTATGGTGAGGTACTAATTTTTGCCCGCCGCCTGTGTGAACTTCTTAATTCTATCTTATATTATATCTTATCTTATAGGAACTCGTTATCCACAATTTAATTTGTAGTAAGTGAATTTATTTTTAATATTTTTAGTTTATGAAATTTAGTTGAAAAATATTTTGTCAATATTCTAAAATCCTAACTTAATAGTTAGGATTTTAGAATTTAAGCTATTAAAGCTGTAACAGAGCGGCTGTACTTTTAAAATATTTGAGAAAAAATGACTGTATTATGCTATAGCATAACACAGTCATTCTGAACACAAAATAATATTTTATGGATTTTTTCTCTTTGTCTATCTGCTTGTTCGTTCGCGCATTACGCAAAAATTTCTGAACGGATTTTGATGCAACTTTTTTATTTGATATCTCTTGAGTAGACGTCGCAGGTTCGAATCCCGCTCGTAACAAAATTCTCTTTATCCACATTCACAGATAATTTGTTCTATAAAGTATCTAAGCATGCCAAGTGCTAAAATACAGATCAAAATGATATAATGGTGATTTGTAATAGATGAACACAAAGTGCGAAAATGTGAAATCGAAAAAAACAGTCACGAGCAGGATTTGAACGCTACTGGCTCTATCTTGACCATTTTTAAACATTGATTTCTGTTATTGTTGTCTTGTTTCGTACTTTTCGATCACTTCTTATTTCCGTAGTAGGGTTACAGTTTTTTAATAAAGTAATTTTTTTATCTGTATTTTAGCACTTGACATGCTCAGCTACTTTAAAGAACACATTATACACATTATACACACCAGCGTCCCTTTGAATCCCGCTCGCAGTAAAGTTCACTTTTTATACATTCACAAATAATATTTTCCGTGTGGTGACGGACTAAGAATACAAGTGTCACCACCCCATCCTTTCCAGCGGGTGTCGTACGCAATTATCACCCATTGCATTACTGGTTGTACGGGCTAGGTACTAAGTGAGAGTACTCACTTGCTATCGGGTCCAAGCGGGTCGGTACCACCGTCTCCTGTGTAACCGGTCAAGAAGCACGTCAGCGTGTTTTGGCTGTAGCAGAAGATAGCCGTTTATTATTTCATTTCTTATCTGAGAAATGAAATGGTGCGCAGCGGCTTGACAATACCCTCGGTATAGTCGAGTCCATGAGCGACGGTTACCACTTTCCATCAGGTGGGCCGAGTCTCGTCTACCAACACTAGCAATAAAATAAAAATTGTTCTTTATTATAAATTGTTGTGAATACATTACTCCCAGTACAAAACCTCTATCCCTCTATACCGTTCTTCTCTCTCATATAACGAAACATATCTAAACGTGACGCAACCTCAAAATTTCACTCTCAATTCTCGTTCAGTTTTCGACTATAGAAACGCCGCCTGAAGTTTCCCTTCAAAAAGTTACGTTCAAAAAGTTAGTTTAAAGTAGTTCAAGAGCATCTGAGATGCGCTGACGTCTTTGACAAACACAAAGACACTTTGATTCGAGCGCCATTCATACACAAGCAGCCTCATCAAACTGACCTTGACTTGAGCAGATTTGATACAATACCTGAGTGCTTCAGAACTCATTTATATATGTGTTGTCTGAAACACAGATATTCATATCTATCTCAGACACATGTGTTTATAATCATTATGTGTTACTGTCATTTGTTAAAATTTATTGCTGTTCCATGATCATGTAACCTGTTTTTGAGATAAATGAACATTATTATACATAGTACAGATTCTTTGTGAATGAGGAACAAAAAAGAGATTTTTTTAGACAAATCTGCTGGCAAACAAGTATACTCGCCTGATGGTAAGTGATCAACATAGCCTTATAGCTTATATACGATAACAACACCAGGGGTATTACTACTAAAGTTATTATCGAGCCGGAACGATTCAGTACCACCGTCTCCCATTAAGCATCTCGGTGTGACGGTTGTTTGCAGCAGGAGATAGCCGTTCAATCTTTATTTCACATCCATGATATGAAATCCAGGAGATGAGAAGTCTGAAAAGCCTAGCCGGTGTGACTCTGATGGACAAAATGAGAAATAGTGTGATACGAGAATGTTGTGGTATAAAAGAAGATGTAGTGACAAAAATAGAGAAAGAAGAATTAACGAAACAGATATGCAAGGCGACTGTGAATGGGCAAGTTGGTAGAGATCGACGAACGTATTCTGACCAGATCGGTGACGTTCTTAAGGAAGGCCAGGTTAGGACTACTCGGAACCGACGAGCATGCATGAAAGCACTGATGAAGCGAAATATGTGTATCAGGATCGTAGCAAGTGGAGAATTGGTCTCTGCCTACCCTTACGGGAAAAAGGCGTGACAATATGTATGATATGAAATGTTGAGCGGAATCGGGAATAATCAAGAGTACGATGTCGAGGGTAGCGAAGACCTAGCCCCAGTACTGGTCCCAGAGCCTCAGAGGGGCAGAGGCCCTGCTGTGGGACGGAGGCCTCCATCAACGGGCCCTGCTCAGCAGAAGCAACCTACCCAGAACAAACAGCCACGTGCGCCGGCTCAACAATATAGGTACAAAGCCACGTGCGCCGGCTCAACAATAGAGGTGGAAGAATTCAGCATTTCTATAATTGCTGGCTACACATTACTAATAATTCCGAAATACTCAAGTGGATCTCGGAAGGATATTCTATACCGTTTTATAAGAAAGTAAAACAAATGTCGAACCCGAGTAATTTACTCTCTAATACTAGTTGTACTAAAATGCTAAGTTCAATTAACAAATTGTTAGACCTTGGTGCTATAACTCAATGCAATAGACCTAAAAACGATTTTTGTTCTAGCATATTTTTAGCTTCTAAATCCAATGGAATGAAAAGATTTATTTTGAATCTAGTCTCTAAATAAATTTATTCAGACCACACATTTTTAAAATGGAGGATCATAGAACAGCAGCTAAATTAGTACCTAAAAATGGTTTTATGGCAAATATAGACTTAAAAGAGGCTTACTTATTAGTACCTATCATAAAAGCACACCGTAAATATTTACGCTTCGAATTCGATGGAATTTGTTACGAATTTAACGCCATGCCATATGGCTTGTCAGTAGCACCTAGGGTTTTCACAAAATTAATGAAAGAAGTAGTGAGTTATTTGCGTAATAAAGGCTATAGATCGGTTATATATCTTGATGACATATTATGTATAGGAAATACATACGCAGAATGTCAAGATAACGTTAATAAAACTCTGCATCTGCTTGAATATTTAGGTTTCGTCGTTAATTATCATAAAAGAAATCTCGAACCTAGACAACTCTGTAGGTTCTTAGATTTCATATATAACACCGTAGATAGTAGTAGTAGTCTTTAAACTTACCGGATGAAAAACGTATACCTATTGCGCAGTTAGTTAATAAATTCATCTCACTGCCCAAATGTTCTATCAGAGAACTGTCACAATTTATTGGCGTGCTTACTGCTGCTTGCCCAGCGGTGAAGTATGGTTGGCTATATACTAAAACTCCCGAACGACAAAAATATTTAGCTCTTAAAAAACATATGGATGAAGTTGAATGAGCGATTAGAAGTTTGAAAAATGGTAAGGCAGCGGGTATTGATATGGTATCTGCTGAGATGATCAAGCTTGGAGGCTCATGTGTCTGGGAATCCTTCCTGATGCTTCTCAATTTATGTTGGAGCTCAGGAATGGTTCCCAAGGACTGGAGAAGCGCAGTCATCGTGCCCTTGTTTAAAAACAAGGGTTCAAGTTATGACTGTGCAAACTACAGGGCCATAAGCTTGACCAGTTTGGCAGCCAAAGTGTATGGTAAGATTATTGAAAGGAGAATGAGAATTGAAAAGAGAAGTGGCGGTTTCCTATTATAGCGAGGCGTGGTTCTGTCGCCGACTTGGACTCTATTGTTACAGATGATTCAAAGTATAATTATATTATTAGGATTTATGCTTCCTATAGGTTCACTATAAATTATAGTCTATAAGTAGGTACAGGTTCTATTATTTATTGAAAGGAGAATGAGGATGGTGTCTGATGAATTTTTGTGTGAGGCACAAGGAGGTTTCAGGTGTGGAAGGGGATGCATGGATCAAATGTTTTCTCTGCGCAACATTGTAGAGAAGCATCTGGCTGTAGGCCAGAGGGTTTTCTGCAGTTTTGTGGATTTGGAGAAAGCATTTGACACTGTTGTACGAAAGGAACTTTGGGACATTTTGCCGGAGTATGGTATTAACGGTAGACTGCTACTAGCGGTGCAGTCCAACTACATGGACTGCAGAGCTTGTGTGCGGCTGGATGATGGAATGTCACCTTGGTTTGATGTCAATATCGGCGTTAAAAAAGGCTGCGTTCTATCAGCCAGACTGTTTATCATTTATCTGGATAAATGTCTACAAAGGTTGAATGAAATGAATGTGGGAGTTCCGATGGGCGACTAAGTGGTTAACTCTCTGCTATATGCAGACGATGCGGTCCTATTAGCGCAGTCTGCGACTGACCTGCAAACCCTAGTCGACGTAATGGCAGAAGATTGTAAGAAAAGGGGCCTACGTGTGAATGTGAGCAAAACCAAAGTAATGGTTTTTGAAAGAGAAGAAGCCAGAATAGATGTTAGTGTAGCAATAGGAAATGGTGTGCTAGAACAAGTGGATAAATTTGTATACCTTGGATGTGGATTCAGTCAGGATGGAAGGTACACCACTGATGTAGAAAGAAGAGTGAATGCGGGAAATAGAGTGAACGGAGCATTGGGACAACTTCTCGGCAGCCACCACCTCAGCCAGAAGGCCCGTGTCGCAATACACAACGCAGTGCTTGTCCCAACGTTATTATATGGAAGCGAGTTGGGTATGTAAAAAGGAGCATGAGAGTAAAATCAATGCGGTCGAAATGCGATCTCTGCGGAGAATCTGTGGAGTGAGGCTGACTGACCGCATTCGTAACAATGACGTAAGAGAGCGAGTAGGTATGAAAGAGAGTATTGGTGTAAAGATGCGAAAGGGAATACTCCGATGGTTCGGACATGTGGAAAGAATGCCGGACGAGCGACTGGCTAAGAAGATATACAATGCGAAAGTGGAAGGATGTAGGTACAGGGGGAGACCGAGACTTACCTACCTAGACCAAATTGGTCATGTATTGAAGGAAGGTGGAGTCAGGAGTCTCCGAAACCGGCGAGCGTGTATGAAGAGAGTTATGAATGTTGAGGAAGCAAGAGATGTATGCAAGAATAGATCCTCTTGGCACTCTGTTCTCTCTGCCTACCCCGCAAGGGAAATGGCGTGATGATAAGTTAGTTAGTAAAAAACATAACGATTTTGAAGTAAAAATTAAACTAGCAGATGTAATTTTATCTGATTTATATTGGTGGAAAAAAAACATTTTAACAACGAATAACCATTTGAGAACTGAGAAAAAATTTGAGTTAGAAATTTTCACTGACGCCTCCAAAACTGGCGGGGGTGCTTTTTGTGGCGGAAAACGAGCAAGTGGCAGATGGAAAATTGAGGAATCATCTTTACATATAAATCACTTAGAATTATTGGCCGTTTTCCTATGATTAAAATGTTTGGCTGGTGCACATTCTCATTGTTCCATATTGCTACGCGTTGATAATACAACCGCCTTATGCTGTATAAATCGCATGGGAGGGGTCCGATTTCCTCATTTAAACAATTTGGCGAAAGAAATTTGGCAGTGGTGCGAGATGCGAAACATATCTTTGTTTGCGTCATATATTAACACATATGATAATATAGAAGCCGATCAAGAATCGCGAAAAACTAATATGGATATAGAATGGGAATTAGCAGATTGGGCATTCCAAAAAATAATTCAAACTCTGGGTGAACCACGCGTAGATCTATTTGTATCCCGTACTAACGCCAAGTGCCGCCAATATGTTTCTTGGAAACCAGATCCTGACGCAATGTCAATCGACGCTTTCACCATCAGTTGGCACTCTATTCCTTTCCACGCATTTCCACCATTTGCCTTAATTCTAAAATGCTTAAGAAAAATTATCGCCGATAAAGCTACTGGCATTATAGTATTCCCATACTGGCCCGGGCAAGCGTGGTTCCCACTTCTCAAAAGAATGCTCATGTCTGATATTGTCATTTTTGAACCTAAACAGGATCTTTTACGTTCAAATTACAGATCGCATCACCGGCTTCACCGCAGCCTTTCCCTGGGGGCCGCGACGCTCTCAGTGAAGCATTTACCAGATTAGACACCCCCGCAATAGCAATAGATTTGATGCTAGCAACCTAAGCATATGCCCTGCGACTTCTTTGGAAGATTATCTTTTGGCTACATCAGAATTACGAACTGAAAATGCAGATAGCCTGTTCCTGAGTTATAGGAAACCTTATAAAATGGTAACCTCACAAACGAAGTGGGTGGATAAAACAGACCCTTGCGGAGACCGGCATTGACGTCTCTATATTTAGTGCGCACAGTACTCGTCACGCCTCCACCTCAGCGGCGGCCTCCGCAGGAGTCTGCATTGATACCATAAGAAAGACAGCTGGTTGGACTGGTTCATCTTTGATGTTTGCACGCTTCTATAACCGTCCAGTAACAGACGATGGAGTATTTGCCAAAGCCGTTTGTGGTGTTAGTAATCAGACAATATAACATACTGATTAGTGATTATGTGTTAAATTAAGGAACATATACCTTATTTTACGTTGAGAAATAAAAGCTTTTTTTTCTGTTATGTACCTGAATATTTTATTGATAATAAAACGATTAACACATGAGTTACTCTGAACTTCTGTCTGTCTACCTTGTTAATTGTATCTGAAGAATGAAGCGACGAAATATAATATAAGATCAAACGAACTTCTTGAAGTGAAGTTCGATCATTATTATACGAGTCGCTTTATTCGAAGATACAAAGTAAACCAACCACCCCCGACCTACGTTGGAGCTTTTATTGCAATATCTCTAAACAAGAATGAGGTGACAAGTGACAACACGCCGAAGGAAACGAAAAAAAAAAAGAAAGATCGATTAAATATCGATTCTCTAAACGTGCGAATAATGCCTGAAGGCTAAAAGGACTACCTTGTTAATTGTATCTTCGAATGAAGCGACTCATATAATAATGATCGAACTTCACTTCAAGGAGTTCGTTTGATCTTATATTGGTCATCATTACCGTGGGTTCCAATCGTAATCACCATGGCACTTAAAACTTTATAGGCTACTAATTTCTTCAAATAGCGTCAATTGACAGGGCCTCCGTTTTTTTAATAATATTTACGCGTTACTCTATCCGATAGCATCAACGTTATGCCGAAAAAAAAATATTTTTTATTCAAATATTCCAAATTACATCAAACCAAATAATTGCCCCTATATCAGAAGTGGGCTCTTAGAAGCTGATGGGTGCATCACGATAAATTCCGCCCAACAGCATACGCCATAGGTTCGATCCATGGAACAAAGTGCACGTGTTTTAGTGCACTTAAGTCTGCATACTGCACTTCAGCTTGCAACGTAACAAAATTAGGCAATTATTCGCTTCGCTTGTTCCGTGATACATATGGCTGCATGTTCCATTCATCGGCAGGAATGCGGTCATCTTTCTTCTTTGTTAAGAAATAACATTTTTGCATAATGTGTGTAAAAATTACATGGTTCTTTGAAGGTTTTAATTATAAATAACAAATTGTTTGTGAAATGTGGAAAAAGAGAATTTTAATGCGAGCAGGAATCGAACCTGCGTCCCTTCCAATCCGGGGAAGTGCTCTACCGCTAAGCCATCGCACTGACCAACGGCTATTCCCAATCTCCATATCAAATTTGTCTTTCCGGCCACCTATCGGATTCATTTACATGCATTAATCCAATATAGTAATTTTTTGCAATTAAAATTCATACTATTTAATGGCGCGATTTTTTAAACATTTTTGATCTATATTTTAGCACTTGACATGCTCAGCTACTCTTAAAGTTCAAATTATAATTTGTGAATAAGGAAAAAGAGCATTTTTTGGTCGTTATGACAAATGTGGTAAGGAGATTGGGTATTTCTAACAAATAGTACGGTAGCTCAGTAGATTAGAGCACTTTCCCGGATAGGAAGGGACGCAGGCTCGTTTCCCGCTCGTACTAAAATACTCTTTTTCCTTATTCACAAATTATAATTTGAATATTTAATCTATATTTTAGCACTTGACATGCTCAGCAACTTTAAAGAACAAAAGTTTTGGTTATAATGAAAACCTTGAGCAAATGTCGAATTTTTTTTTTGCAAAAAATACCTATGTGACAACCCCAGCATCTCAAATAGGTCTTCGCTTTTGGGCGGTACGTCATGGTGAACAGAAAGAGAGAAATGAAATTGAAAAAACAGAACATGAAATTCTGTCATGAAGTCGAACGTATTCGACTGACGAACATAGATTTTATAGTCAAGAAGAAATCCGCTTAGTTATAATGTATAAGTCGAAGGTCGAAGCAAACTCATCGCAAAAAATAAGTTGACTTTTTCTACAACAAAGTCCAACATATTTGAGTCGCGTAACCGGCAGCTGACCCAATGTGCCTAAGTTCGAGTTTACACGAAGGATTTTACCAGAAGTTTGCTATCGTTAATTCGTTATACCTACCTTTATACGCGGAACTAGAAAAAAGGCAAACCTGTTTGCTAAATATGAATACTAATACATACTTATTATGTAAACATAAATAGGTACTATGTGCACATAATAATGTACGGATGGCGGTAAAAAATAATATTAAATGGAGAAAAATCTAATACGTATTATATTATTTAAATAAAGCATTAGAGTGAGTTGTTAAGTAATTACATCAAATTTATTCTACTTACCCGATCAGAGATAGCTTCTTCCATTTTCCCACGCTTCAAACCTGGCGCGCGAACCACGTTCACTGGTGGCGCCACCACAGCAGTTGCGGAAGGCAACGTACCACCATTCCCGCTCCCAACCGGTATGTAACCGGCCTCCATACTAATGTCAGGTACTAAACATTTCAGCTACTCAACAACAGATGGCGCTGAGTTAATCGCGCACAAATTTCAACCATCGTATAAAAGATGGAGCTGAAAAATTGCCACTATTTTCAGTAATATTGATAAGCACTAAAAATATTATGATAAATCACATAGAAATGCACTACTTCAAATCACTGTATGCAATAATGGACGTATTTTGAGTCACTAGCCATTTTTAAGGAACTGGTTTTGAACACATCAATTCTTGACTATTAAAACATCAATTTGGCATCATTATTGAACGGAATGCGCGTTACAATGACACAAACACAATTTTTCAAAATTTTATCACAAGATTACAAACGATTTTTAAAATTTTTGTTTACTATTTTTCACGTTACACATCTAGACGAGTTAGCGGTTCGGCTGTTAGACATAATCTGCATTTCCAAATACTCCGTCTCCCTCACAGCTACACCTGAGAAAGAGATAGATTTATAAGACAATAAATTGACAAAGCATTATTTCTACTTCAATAAACATGTAGGGTAAGAGATATGATTACTGTTCCACATACATTATACTGTTATTAATAATAATTATTATTAGTCACGTAACAGAAAAGATTCATTCATAGATTTAATTGAATAACATTGAAAGTGATCGGATGTAGGCAAGCTTGACGTAATAATACGGTATAATTGTTTAGCATAAATTGATGTGAATTGTGTATTGATGGTTATGCAATTGAAGAGGGATCGTTGGACCATGTATAGTATGTATACATAATTAATGATGATGATTAAGGACACGTTGGTAATTTCACCAACTTATTGTTTTCTTCACTTTTTTATTTTAATGCATTTTTTTCCTTAGAGTATTTATTAAGGAGATCAGGCAAAGGCCATTTGCGTATAACATAGTACAATGCTTTCACTGACACATGTATACTCTATACCTTTAACCTCACTCTCATACTCTCTGAAGGTCCTTACTAATACTATAAATATGAAAAGTGAGTTTGTCATGCCGTAGCTACTAAACCAATCATCATAAATATTTGGCATGCACATAGTCTGGGAGAACATAAAAAGACACAGGCTAATTTTATCCCGTAGAAATGGATGGTTCCTTTAGGATAGTTATTTTTGCATAGAGATTATATTAAAAGATATTTTTTCTATTCTGAAGCAGAATGTAGTAGTCTATAAATACGATACTACATAGAAGATCAAATATGTCTCACAAACCACACTGCGCTAAAGATTCATATGATAATATTAAGTATTGTCTTTAATAATGGATAAATAAGTGCTCAGTATGTTTTAGATTAGCGGGCGGTCCATTCATTCAATGGAGATGTTTACTGCCATAATTGCACGGCAGATAGCGTATTATCGACATGGCCATTAAAACTGTCATTTCCGTAAAATTAACCTGTAAGTAATTTTAACTTTCTCGTAATATGCCTCTGTGTGCTGTACCAAAATGTAATAACCCCGATGTACATTTAATTTCCAAAGATCCCACATTCAAAAAAAAGTGGAAAATATCGCAAATTTTTTGGCTACACAGCAAGGCGTCTTCCAATTCTTTGATCTTCCAGGTAGTGTACCTTTTATCAATATCGCTGATCAACCGGATTAGGCAAATAAGGCAACTACAATATTTGACAGTGGCCATCTCGCCGATAGAACTTCTGCGCTTAGCTTTGCCCGTAGATCCCCATTACTATCCGCGAGCACTGGGCTGTGGCTCGGCTACCACCATAAGCAGATATTCATCTTTAACAAATTAATAAGGAAGAAAATATGGAAGCACGGAAATTATATAGAGTTTAATATATCAATCGCATACGTAATTTTACACGATGGAACGGAGCACGTAGGTACTATGAGCTTAGGTTGAGAGACTGTGACGCAAAATACACTCAGACACCATTTGTAAGTCACACAAAGAATTGTTGTGTGTGGGAACCGAACCCACAACATGTCCACAGGCATCAGAGGTCGGTATCTAAACCAAACTCAGGGGGGGGGGGGGTATTATCCTTTATATCCACTCCTTATTATTTTTTATATCCTCTCCTTAGTATCCTACCGATCCTTTCCTTATCCTTTCTATCTACCTCCTGTCCCTTTCCTTGGAGTGGGCAACGCGCCAGTGAAGACTCTGGTGTTGCTAGCGTCTATAGGCTTCGGTAACCGCTTACCATCAGGTGGTCCGCATGACTGTTTGCCACCCACATAGCATAAGAAAAAACGGATGTAATCTAGAAATGTTTTTTTTTAGTCTTGGTGTACCTATTGTATCTGCGTTGTATGTTTGTAAAGTTTCCTACGACAAACAGATTGTTTTCTAATGCAATATCTTTCAGAAAACTAGTTATTGTAATCTTAAAATAAATACGATTTCTATTCCATTAGTCGAAACACCGACAAATAACGACATTCACAGTTATAATAAAGTACCGTACTTTATAAAAAGCGATTTAGAATGTACAAGTGAAAGTGTCAGGCCTATCGCGCGATCTTGGGTTCATGTCCCAGAAATGAACTTTAATTTTATTTGATACAGTATTTTTATATCAATAGTGGTAGAATCATCTTTTATTTTATTGCTTATGTTGACAGACGAGCCACAGCCCATCTGATGGTAAATGGTAACCGTCGCTCATGGACTCAACTATACCGAGAGATATATTGTCGAGCCGCTGCTCACCATTTCATTACACCGATATGAAATGAAAGAATAAACGGCTATCTCCTGCTATAGCCAAAACGCAACGATGTGCTTCATGGCCGGTCACACGGGAGATGGTGGTACCAACCCGCTCGGACCCGCTACCAAGTGAGTACTCCCACTTGGTACCCAGCCCTACCACCAGTCATGCAATGGATGTTAATTGCTTACTTCCCTTAGTCGCCTCATACGATACCCGCGGGATATAATGGAGTGGTGACACTTGTATTCTTAGTCCGTCACCACACGGAACAGTTTAATCCAAGCCAAATGGGTCGGCCCGATTGGGGAAGTACCACTCTCTCACAGAAAATAATGGACTTTAGCAACACCAGAAAAGTACATTGTAAACAGTATCTATAACATGACATAATCATGATACGTAAAAGTTAAGAAAGATACTGAATGGTTGGATTTACACAAGATATTTTATAGTGGTAGAGCCTTGCTTATCCCAGAATGAATGGCCCATTCATGCTGGGATAAGAAAGGTTCAATCAGGAAAGTACCACCCTCTCACAAAATATCAGCGTGAATCAATATTAGTGGTTCGTGTTTCGAATAGTGAGTGAGAGTGCTGGACGCCCGAACCCCTATCTTCTCCTTGTTATCCTACCTATCCTCTCCATAATATACTTCCTATCCACCTTCTATCCCTTCTCTTGGAGATGGTGACGCGTGAGTGATGCCTCTGATGTTGCTAGCGTCTATAGGCTACGGTAACCGCTTACCATCAAGTGGGGCGTATGCTTGTTGCCACCCACGTAGTATAAAAAAAAGTATATAGAAAGATTCGCAAGGTATTGAAAATATATTTGGAACATAACGTTAAATGTACAAAACATGTATCATAGATGCGAGAACTAGGTATATGAAAGAGAAAGCTAATTAGGATAAGGAATGCAAGTCATAGGAGTAAGTGAAAAGGAGAATAAAATACAATTAAAAAGGAAGAGGTTTTTTAAATCACACATTCATTATAATATTATAAAAAATTTATAAAAAAAACAATTGATTTGAAAACAGCTAAGGCCGACAACAACAAAATTTACCTCGCTTTACATATTTTAATAGGTTTCAAGGGCTAAAACATTATCACATCGCAAAATTTTACACATTTATAGGAAGAGAAGTAAAATTTGTATTACCAATGAATGACAGTAAAATCGGGAAAAATTAAATAACATAATTACATATTAGTACGAGATGCGGAGGCAAAATTCTGCAGTCTCTGATTTTTCAAAAAGTAGAATAAGAAAAAAGGTCGCGTAAATTTGTTTGCATTATCATTGTTCGGTGCAGGGAAATATCGGAAAGAGACATCAACATGGCCATTATTTTTCTATTAAGGCGGGAATAAATGTGCCTAACCACACATCCTGTCGTTCGGGGTAAAGAACAGGGTAGTCTGAGGCCCTCACTAATTAAATAAACCCGCCGTGTGCCGACTCTCCCCTGTAGTGGCGGACCACTCAAACTGTAGGCAGTTACCCGAGAGATTTTTTCGACGCTTGTGAAAATTGCTATTGATTTCTAGTTTATGGCCAAAACTGTTTTAAATGTGAGGGCTCCTCATAATGTTTAAATGGGCTACACTGGTGCCACTTACCATCTTCAATTAACCACGGATGCCGAAAATAAAAGTAGTGACAGTACTATTAGAAGATGCGTATCTAATGCACGATTGCGCAACATACACGCAACCAATATTTGCATACGCACCCGTACGCAGCACGCTTGAGTAATAATGTTGGAATAACGACATTCTTCACGTAAAACGTTTTGTCACGAATGACTTTGAATTAATTTACCTTCTTCGTAGTCAATGGGAGTTACAATATACCTAGTTATTAAATGTAATTTTAACTGCCTCGGTGGTGTAGCGGTAGTGTATGCGACTGCTAATCATGAGGCCTCGGGTTCGATCCCCGGGTCGGGCAAAGCTATTGAGCTTTTTCCTAAAAAAAAAAAACTTCTCAGTAGCAGCCCGGAGTTTGGAAATGTGCCCGGTAGACGTCAATAGGCTCGCCCCCTATTACGTGGGACTCAAACATAGCTGGCGAGTCGTGGGTGTGCAATACACCTCTGCCTACCCCTTCGGGGACATACATGCGTGATGCTATATGTGTTTTATTAAATGTACCCGTTGCTTAGCCTATATGGAAGACTGTTCGATACTCACATTTTTCATCTACAAAATCGAAAAGCTTACACAGACTCATCCCCTATTTATCCTCGCGAGGGTTGAATAAGAGTAAGCCTGTCGTAAAATTTATACTTATCTCGTATCGATTTTATCAAAATCGCTCCAGTGGTTTAACCCCTTAGTCACTCTAAGAGCAGTGATAGCCTTTTTTGTTAAGGCGGGAAAAAATGTACTTCATCCACAACTGAGCATGTCAAATGCTAAAATATAGATAAAAATGTTTTGAGAATTTTTTAACAAAAATCGCAACAACTATTAATTGGTGTGTCCGAATCGAACTCGAGACCTTATAATCCGTATATACTACCGCTAGATCACCGTGGCAGATTAGTAAACTAGCTTACGCCAAAAATATATTATAGGGAAAAGTTAACCTCTAAGCTTATCTATCGATCTAATCCTAAAATCGCCATTCCACAGCTTTCGTTTTTCCTACATAATAGTACAGTAGTGGACTACATGTAAGGCAAATTTCATGACGATCGGTTAAATAGTTACAGTGTCAAGGTGGTGACCAAAAAATAAACTCCATCCATCTATCCATCAGCCTTTCGACGTCCACTGCTGGACATAGGCCTCCCCAAGAGAACGCCACAACGAGCGGTCCTGTGCCAACCGCATCCTTTTCTTTTGTGTGCTCATTATGGGGGATAATGCCGTAATCGCCTCGCTTGGCAAGCGGGTTGGCGATAGCAGTGGATGTTGTTAATACTCGAGGGAGTGCTGCTGCCCACTCCCCCGAATTCCCTCAGCCGGCTCTTACGACTCCCGTGGGTAGAGAGGGGTGGGACAATTCTAAAGCCGGCCCCACACGGCTAAAATAAACTCACTTCCACATTATTTTTGTAATATTACAAGTAAGAATTGAACCCGTGCAATGCAAGGGCAGGTCGCTAGTACCTACATACAATATACATAATTAACTCACGGATGGATGATCGTGGAATAATATACGCAAGTATTGTCCTAACAAATTCCTTTACCTCACGAATAGGTTAATTTATGCTTCTAGTTACACCGTGAGTGAATATTTACCTACTAGCTTTTGCTTGTTGTTTGCCTAGAGCAAAAGAAATGGTATTTTTTATTACTCATACTCTGAAAGTAGGCCTGAAGTTGCCTGAGGAGCGGGTTGAAAGTAATACTTTTCAGCCCTAGGGAGAATTACTTTCAACTGACAGCTGAGTAATTATAAAAAAGAACAGTTCTATTTTCTGTACAGCCAGTCAATTACAGCGCGATTTAAAATTGAAATAACATAAAGTTAAGTATTTATTAAAGAATTTGTTTTTTATATGACTTTATTTTAATATAGTTGCAACTAGATATATCTTTAAAATAACGAAGATTTATATTTTTTCAATGATTAAAATGAAAAATAATGGCTGAATAGCTGACAGGCCACAGAAAAAAAAACAAAATCAGCGGGAAAACGGCTATTCCAAATTAAATTTTTAGTCTCCCATTTTTTCTTTAGTTAATTCATGATTTTTTATTTTTTGTTTCCTTGTATTTGTAATGAAAAGCACAGTGTTTACCTCGGGATAAAGACTTAATTAGTCCCGAGACGGGGTTTGGCGCCCGAGCGCATCGAGGGCTCCAATAGTTCGAGGGTTGCTTTCATCCCTAGGGTAACAATGTACTATTGATCTGTATTTGCACTTGACATGCTCAGCTACTTTAAAGAACAAATTATTTGTGAAATGTGTAAAAAGAGAATTTTACTGCGAGCAAGATTTGAACCTGCGTCCCATCCGAGGAAGTGCGCTGGACCGCTAAGCCATCGCAGTCACCAACGGTGGCTCTTTAAAGCAAATGGGAAATTCGAATCCTGCTCGCAGTAAAGCTCTCATTTTACACTTTCACAAATAATTTCATCTTAAAAAAAAATTGGTCTTGGAATTGATCAATATCTGTATATGTGTGGCTGTGTGTGTATATGTGAGACAGAGAGAGAGAGCAGTGTTTGCGCGTTTAAAAGATTTTCCGCAACAAATCGACGTTTTAATAAAGCACATCTATGAATGCATCCAATATAGTAAGTTTAATTTTGCAATTAAAATTCATGCTATTTGATAGCGTGATCTTTTTTTTTTTTAAATCACGCCATCAAATATTATGAATATTGAATTAATGCATGTAAATGCGTTCCGATAGAGGGCGTTGGACGTTAAGACAAATGTGATAAGGAGATTGGGTATGTATAAAAGATAGTACTGTAGCTCGATCGGCTCGGTGGATTAGAGCACTTCCCCGGATAGGAAGGGACGCAGGTTCGATTCCCACTCGTACTATAATACTCTTTTTCCTTATTCACAAATTATAATTTGTACTTTAAGAGTAGCTGAGCATGTCAAGTGCTAAAATATAAATCAAAAAGTAGTTACTAGACGTCATTCTTTCTTTTTTTATAATGTGGTTTTTACTAGACATCATTTTTTTTTATACTGTTTTTTTTTATTGCTTGTAGTGGCAGACGAGCCACGGCCCATCTGATGATAAATGGTAACCGTCGCTTATGGACTCAACAATACCGAGAGTATTGTCAAGCCGCTGCTCACCATTTCATTTCACCGATATGAAATAAAAGAGTATGGGTGAAAACAACACCAGAGGTATCACTCGCGCGTCGCTATCTCCAAGGAAAGTGATAAGAAAGATAATAAGGAGAGGGTTTGGGCCTCCGGCGCTCTCACTCACCATACGAAACACAACGGTAGAAGTACCTACCGTTGTTTTACGCTGATCTTCTGTGAGAGGATGGCCCTTCCCCGATCGAGCCGGCGAATTCATTTGACCGGCCCCGTGGCGTAGTCGGTAGTGTAACCGACTTCCGTGCACGAAATCGTGGGTTCGATTCCCAATCAGGACAATTATTTGTGTGATGAACACAGATATATGTACTGCGTTTGGGTGTTTTCTATCTATTTATGTATGTATTAACAAAAAAAATATATATATATATTATGTATTATATCTGTAATCTGGTACCCATAGCACAAGCGTTAAGCTTAGTTTGGGACCAGAGGACGTTGTGTGAAAATGTCCGTGAATATTTATTTATTTATTCATTCTGGGATAAGTAAGCCTCTACCCGTAAAAAAAATATGGGAGCTGTATTTCAGTTGTAGGGAAAAGTGTTCGAGCCGCGGTTATCATATACCATCGCCTTTGTCAATAAACATTTGAAAAAGTTATTTAATTATAGAATGGATATTTTAGGAGGATAGCCCACCACTCACCCACGGATTGGCAACCCCGGTTATCTTTGGACACACACAAAATAACCTAAGATTGTCAATCCGCACTCTCACAGGTAGAGGAGAATGTGATGATAGCAGAGTAGCATGCACGATAATGACAAAAAACTCACCAACGACGGAAGAACGCTCGGCAACAATTGATTGGTTCATTTGTTGCCGAGCGTTCTTGAGAATGCCTCGTTTAGAGGCGAAACACTTGTCGAATTTGTGTTCGGTTTTTTGCGGAATATTGAAATAATGTGTTTCTGAGAGTACCGCCGTGTCGCATGGTTGTGTCGCGTTAGTGAGTTTTTTGTCATTATCGTGCATGCGTGCATGCTACTCTGCTATTATCACATTCTCCTCTATCTGTGAGAGTGCGGTTTGGCAATCTTAGGTTATTCTGTCCAAAGATAACCGGGATTGACAATCCGTGGGTGAGTGGTGGGCTCTCCACCTAAAATATCCATTCTATAATAATAACAATGGACTTCCGCCAAGTGTCGCCTCATTCAATCAATTATTTGAAAAAGTATAACTATGACAAAAGCATTAAGTTCTCTTGGCAGTCTGAAGATTGGAACTTTTTATTTATTGCCAACGATGGCAGACGAATGGTCCACTGCTGATGTGCCGTTGGGATGCTTTGATAACTTCACGATCATCATCGAGACCATATCTACAAAACTCGAGAACAGAATATTAAAAACGCCAAAGTGAGTTGTTTGCGTATAACGCTTTCACGCAACTAGTCAACCGATCACAATGAAATTTTTAGACTAACAGGCGGCTTTACCCTCCCTCCGCATTAGATGCATTCACATTAAAAATTGTAGGGTTTAGGTGGGCAATATGGCAAAATTGTTACGTTGCCGTAAAACTGTCCAGTTCTGTCTGTACCTGCGCCTCTCATGGACCAGATCAGCGTTATTCAGTTTGAAGGCAGCAGCACCTCATTTTAAACTATGAGAACAGGGTCACATTCCGACAAATAATCAAAACGAATGCATTAAACATTTAACAATATCACATTGTGATTCTTCACACACAGACATCTTTCGGCAATAAACGTGACAATGTCAAGAAGAACAATGGTTTTAAGGCATACATATTAAGCTCTCAAACCCTCACTAACTTTGTGAAAAAATTTATGATTTTTTTTTATACTAAGTGGGTGGTAAACAATCATACACAGCCCCACCTGATGGTAAGCGGTTACCGTAACCTATAGACGCTAACAACACCAGAGGCATCACTCGCGCTGTGACCACCTCCAAGGAAAGACATAGAAGTTGAATAGAAAGGATACCAAGGAGAGGATAGGGAGGGAATTTGGGCTTCCGGCGTAGGAGGTAATATAAATAACAGTCACGAGCAGGTTTCGAACCTACATTACCCGGAAAACCGTCCCAGATTCTTTGCCAATTCAATTCAGCAATCGTGACAATTGCTCGGAACTTGGGATGCAGAATCGTACTTGTGACTGCTTCGTTTTCACATTGTCGCGCTTTGTGCTCATTTATAGACAGATTTTTCCACGATACTGGCTCAGTCCGTGTTGACAGAATTCACAAGCCGTCGACAACATCTCAGCTACACCAGCTTCCGGTATCCATTAAAAAAAATATTGATAATATATAGGTGTTCCTTGCAGAGTCTTGAACTCGGACTGGAAGTCAAACTCAATCCCATTCTTTACAAATCATGCTCTTAACGCTAGGCTAATTCAAATTTACCTCAAAAATACCTTATGCAGATTTCTAATCACGATTATCTTACACATCTCCTGTGTGTATTTCGAGTATCGCAGATTGCAATTTCTGTTTCCGCGGTTAGCTATTCAGCAAAACCTAGTTTTTCGTTATAGACATATACGCTCCCCGGTATAGAGCAAAATAATGCTAATAAAGAGCTATCAAACAAAACCTTTTCATAAAAATCTGTTCAGTAGTTTATGCGTGATACGCGAACAAACAGCCAAGATCTTAAGAGTTCTGACTGCTACAGCCATTTTATCACCAATATATTTAACTCTTTAATGTACAGACGCAGCTCTGTTACAGTTTTATAATAGAACCTACTTACTTGCTTACTTATCATCACGCCATTTCCCTTGCGGGGTAGGCAGAGAGAACAGAGTGCCATGCATCCTTCCACACCTGAAACCTCCTTGTGACTCACACAAACATTCATCAGACACCATCCTCATTCTCCTTTCAATAAATAATAGAACCTGTACCTACTTATAGACTATAATTTATAGTGAACCTATAGGAAGCATAAATCCTAATAATATAATTATACTTTGAATCATCTGTAACAATAGAGTCCAAGTCTGCGACAAAACCACGCCTCGCTATAATAAGAAACCGCCACTTCTCTTCGCTCTAATTAACATTCGAATGACATTGCACTCGTAGATGTTCGATTCAACATAACTATGGCTTGTCGCGTCAAGTTCATGGATCATGACCGGTGATTACTTTTGCCTACATCACAAGAGAAAAAAAAACAATTGACGAGTTTTCTTTATTTGCGACCCGGCACACGCACTAATTACATACAGCCAATTGTCATTTTATAAAATTCTTGATCTTTTTCAAAAAGTTGGATAATTTCTCAGCTTTTTACGCTACTAGCAGTGATACGGTGCAGAACATTAAGCACATACAGCCTCCAGATCAACAATTGTCGATCGAAGATTATTAGGCATGTTGATACGTTGCGGCTGCTCGCGAATCGAGACAACACTTAACAAAATGTATTCACCTATATGTATGAAATACAAAAAAAAAAAAAAAAAAAAAGAGCCTGCTTCAACCAAAACGTAACGATGTGAATCATGGCCGGTCACACGGGAGATGTTGGTACCAACCCGGGGTCCGATACCAAGTGAGTACTCCCACTTGGTACCCAGCCCTACCACCAGTCATGCAATGGATGATAATTGCTTACTTCCCTTAGTCGCCTCATACGACACCCGTGGGAAAGAATGGGGTGATGACACTTGTATTCTTAGTCCGTCCACCACAGGGACAATTGTGGATCTTGTCTTTCTTATTATCGATGATTAAACAAAAAAAAACAGTATGGGTATATTAGGTTATTGTCTACATATGCTAATTGTTCTTGTATAGGCCAACCTTCGCAAGAAATATCCCCAATCTCTTGCTAAATGGAGCACAGCGGTAACAATGGCCGGGTGCGCCACCGCCCATGAAGATACAATATTGAATTATTGAACAGAAACACTAAATAATAACTAGTTTTTGAGGAAGTATTCACAACGATGGCGATGCAGTAAGTCTTTTTTTTGTTAAGGCGGGAAAAAATGTTCCTAACCGCACACCCCGTCGTTTGGGCCAACGAACAGGGTAGTGTGGGGCCCTCACCCACTAAAGAAACCCGCCGTGTGCCGTCTCTCTGCCTTTACTGGCGGGCCACCGGAACTATATTACATTCCTTCAGTGGTATGCAGTGATAGCCTAGCGGTAAAATCAAGGACTGTAAAGACAATGACGACAATCACTCACTTTTGACATTTCTAGATTTTTCGAAATCATAATGTGTATTTGTTTACAAATTATCACAGTTCGGTGAAGGTAAACATCGTGGGAGACTACAGGCTGGATCTCTCTCACTCTTGAGAAGAGACCTATGCCGATAGCGGCACAAAAATTATAAAAAAAAATTGAATTCACAACATAGCGACGATTATGCTAGTTCCTATGCGCGACTTCAAACATAAAAAAAGAACACAGCATCACGCCTGTATCCCCGAAGGGGTAGGCAGAGGTGTGTTACACACCCACGGTACGCCAGCTATGGTTAAGTCCCACGTAATAGACAGCGAACCTATTGCCGTCTACCGGGGACATTTCCAAACTCCGGTCTGCTACTGAGAATTTTTCTTTATACGAAAAAGCTCCTGAACGGATTTTGATGCCACTTTTTTAGTTGATAGCTCTTGATTAGACTTAACAACTGGTATACATTTTATCCCGCTACTATATCGGGAACCTGAGATATAACCTAAAAACTAGCTTTAGGCTGCCAGGGAGCCGCTGGCAATAGTTTATTATACGAGCCCTGATGCAAAATAGTTCGTCTAGTGTGAAATTTTCTCTGTGAGATTTTTTCTAACTTCATTATTTTTGTATATCTATATAAAATATTAAGCTGTTCTACTATCACATGTCGCGTTACTTATGCCATTTTTTAATTATGAACCAATAAACTATTTTAGCTTTTTAAATTTATACATATCCTGTTTTAAATTAGAAGAAGTTATAAGCAAAATAGTTCGTCTAATTGTTAATCGATGCAAAAGAGTTCGTCTACTGGTGAGTTAAATAAGATTATTCCTTCTTTGTTCAATTATGTTGCATAATTTAAATTTGTTAAAGTAATTCTGTGTCATTTGTCAAGTGAGACAGTATAAATTCTGAAAATTTCAGTTTTTTTCATTAGTTTTCAAATAACAATGGGTCGTGGCAAACCTGTGTATGAAGAGCTACGAAAGCGAACAGTTTGTGGGGTCGATGCTGGCAAATCAAGTTACCAAATATCTAAAGACTTGATACTTCCCAGGTCTACAGTCCAATCTATCATTCAGCACTATAAAAAGAATAGAACGACTTCTTGTTTGAAGAAAACTGGTTGTCCACGCATCACAAGTGCAGTAGAAAACAGAATCCTGAAGAAAATTATCAAAAATAATCGTCGTGCTCGAGCTGGAGAACTCACGGCAATGGAAGGACATGATTCACAAAGACGTCTCAGTTGATACTTGCAAAAGAGTCCTAAAAAGTATGGGTTACGGATTTTACACCGCTAAGGAGAAACCACTGTTACTGTACAAAAGAAAAAGAGGTTGAAGTTTGCTCGTGATCATTTAAATTGGACTTCCGATCAGTGGCGTAGTATCATTTGGAGTGACGAGTCCAAATTTGAAGTGACAGTCGGCGATGAAAAGAAAAAAGTGATTCTGAACAAAAATGAGGCATTTCATATTGATTGTCTCAAACGCAAAGTGAAGTTTCCGGCGTCTCTTATGATATGGGGCTGCATGTCTGCACAAGGTGTTGGTGGTATGCAAATTGTGGATGGTTCTATCAATGCTGCAAGGTATCAAAACCTCTTGGAAGAGAATTTACTGCCCTCTATTCCGTCACTTAAGCATCAAGATTCCTTCATTTTTCAACAGGATGGTGCTTCCTGCCATACTGCAAGGACAACAAAGACGTGGCTACTGGCGAAAAGCATCCCTACAATCGCATGGCCATCTAACAGCCCGGACTTATCGCCGATCGAAACCCTATGGCGGAAAATGAAAAAAGTTCTCCGTAAAAATCCATCAAGATCGAAGAGTGACTTAAAGGCTAAACTCTTGGCTGTCTGGGAGTCAATTACGCCTGAGGAGTGTGCAGCGTTGGTTGCAACCATGCCTCTTCGCATTAAAGCTGTCATTGAGAGCAAAGGCGACACAACTAAGTGTAGGTAGACGAACTATTTTGCGTGAGTGACAAGGGTAGACGAATACTTTTGCGTTATGTTTTTTAGAATATTTTTTTAATTTTTTTATGTTATGTAAAGTCATGAAAGAATTTCAGTTATGTAAAAATAAACTTTAAAATGTTCCTCAAATTGTGGTTATCATCCATCCATCCATCAGCCTTTTAACGTCCACTGCTGGACATAGGCCTCACCAAGAGAAATGCCACAACGAGCGGTCCTGTTATGGGGGATATTCAAATTCAAATTCAAAAATATCTTTATTTCATAGGCCTAATAAATAGCACTTAAAATCGTCAAGATTGCCGTAATCGCCACGCTTGGCAGGCGGGTTGGCGATCGCAGTGGATGTTGTTAATACTCGAGGGAGTGCTGCTGCCCACTCCGCCGGTATTCCCTCAGTCGGCTCTTACGACTCCCGTGGGTAGAGAGGGGTGGGACAATTCTAAAGCCGGCCCCACACGGCCAAATCTGGTTTATTTTTTATTAAACGTTCTTAATTATTTTACCAATATTAACTTTCTATATTTTACGCTTTGCACTACTTTCCATACTAGACGAACTATTTTGCATTGGGGCTCGTAATATTAAGTTGTATTTTTTTTTTTTAACTTTTTGGTTCAACTAGCTATAAGCATTAGTAATATAAAGCGTTTCCTTTTTTAGTTTTTAAACTGTAATTATTGATTTGTTTGTATTATCTCTTTTATGAGGGCCCGACTATGTGCTTTGTAAGGATTATTTAGCCGACGTTACCAATGCACTTAGTCTCATTAAGTAACTTTCGCTAATAATAACATCTAGAATTTCTAACATTTAATAGTCCCGATATAATGCCGTAACAGCTAATCCATATGCACATAAAAATATTAATCTTACGACTGAATAAACTGGTATAACTGGACATTGAAAGTATAACTTATATGTTATATTATACACTAAACTATTTTAGTTTAAAATATGAAATTCCTATTCATTTGTGGAATCGTATTTGAACTTCAGACTTCAAGTCGTAACGTAGCCAGTTTAGTAGACATTTAAAGTAGCATAGCAGGGATGTCACATCTTTTTAGAATTATTTGAATTGAAATAAATCGTAGTTTAAAAAATAAAAAACTTTTCTTCTTAATAATCAATTTGATAACAAGCACTGCTCACTTTTTAACAATCATTATTATTGATTACTAGCCTTTGCCCGCGGCTCCGCCGCAGCTAAAAGCTAATTTTTACACGCTTTTTATTAGCTTCACCGGTATGTTTGTATGTATGTTTGTAACCGACTCCTTTGGGCGCGATTTTGACCCACTTTAAACGCTCAGATTTCGTTCAAACTTTGTAGATTTATCGAGGACCGATGACAATACACTAATTTGATAAAATTATTCCATTTTTCAATTTGCATAATAAGATTTGTTAATTTACATAACTTTAACAAACACGCTACGGAATCTTCGAACGTGATTTTCAACCACTTCAAAACGTCGGATTGATTTGAAACTGCACACTTATCAGGGACCGATGACAATGCATTAATTTGAGTTATCGAGTTTATCGGTTTTAGGGCTCCGTAGTCAATAAAGAACCCTTATAGTTTAGACATGTTCGTCCGTCCGATGAAGTTTAAAGGCAAATTATCACGGCATAAGTAGGTTTTATTTCTTTTAAATAACAGTACTTTTGATACTATTTTAAGACTAAAAAGAAGAAAATAAATTATAGTTTAAATAACTAAAATAACACGCTCTAAATAGCTAGTTGAACTAAAAAGTAGTAAATAATATTACAATAAATAATGATTGTAAAAAAGCGTGAGGTACATAATCAAATGTTACAAATAGTTCACCTATATAGTAAAAAGCACCTCACGCGTTTTTACAATAATTATTTATTGTAATATTATTTACTACTTTTTAGTTCAACTAGCTATTTAAAGCGTGTTATATTAGTTTTTTAAACTATAATTTATTAGGTTATATCTCAGGTTTCCGATATACGAGTAGTAGCGGGATAAAATGTATACCAGTTTTTAAGACTAATCAAGAGCTGTGAAATAAAAAAGTTGCATCAAAATCCGTTCACTAGTTTTTGCGTAATGCGCTAACGAACAAACAGATAAACAGACCAAAACCTAAAAAAACATTGTTTTGTTTTCAGACACGCCTAGCCTATAATACAGTCATTTTTTTTCTCAAATATCTTAAATGTACAGACACAGCTTTGTTACAGCTTTATACCAATATGATAGTCAGGATATTCAAAAGAAAACTAAATTGCGGCTTAATTATCAACTCACGTTGATATATTCTTGATTTAGAGATTCCAGTGTCTCGTTAATTAACAAAAAGGTATACCCACTGACCACCCATACAGTATCACAGTTCAAAGACCCGGTGGCAGGTGGTAGATTAAACGTAATGGAGGAATCATCACCTGCTCCCTTAGAATGAAAAACGAAAAGTTAGACGAACTTTCGTTTCGAGTAATTGTAATTGATAAACAGTCTGACGCGTGATTCCTGCCCCCTGAGGCAGAATGTCATATTTCACGTGTCGACCGTATCGAGATCACTGTGATTGGTTGAGAAACCGACGCGTGATGTCACAATAATCCGTTAGCCAATCACGGTGATCGTACAAGCGAGACGATACGATCGACACGTGAAATATGACATTCTGCCTAACCCCCCAGATTAATCAAGGATTTCGACGCGTGATTCAGGCGACCAATCACAATGAAGCGAAACGAAAGTTCGTCTAACGTTTCGTTTTTCATTCTAAGGGGGCTGCTTTATCTGGTCCAGCTTGTAAGCAGCTGCACCTGATTGTAATCAACTTGATTTATATTTCTTGTGATAAGAGTCATCACCTCATAAATAATAAAAGGTATCACCTAATTCCTTACTAAGGCCGAGGCTACACGAGCAGGAGATGCAGGTTCAAATCCTGCTCGTGACTGTTATTTTCATTTCACATTTTCACACTTCGTGTTAATTTATATGGCTAAGCCATGGACGTATAAAGGAACGGACAGCGCCTCGCTAAGACAAAATTGAAGATACGTAATGGCGGCGGCTATCTATGTGTAAATGAATTTAGGGTTGCCATGTTAGCCAAATTTACCCTTTTTATTATACATATTAAAAAAAACAGGTTGGCAGATAAATTTATTGGAAATGTATATGAAATATACCGTACTATTTGAAAAGGTTAATAGTGCAAAAAACACAATTTTACTGTATTTATTTAAAACTTAAAATAAATCATCGGCAGATAATGGGTAATAAAGGATAACATAATTATGTCGATAAAACGGGATTAACTTGCATGTTTGTCGGGACTACAGTGGCCAAGGTGTCTTTACTGCTTTGACAGTTAATGTGTTTCCGAGGAATCCGATGCAGTTGTAATCGGTCGAGTTATTGTTCTAGCGCAGATGGGGTTTACATAATTCTAGGAAACTATTGCTCTTTTTTGAGGTGAACGGAATACACAAAGCTTACTGTTTTAAACAGTTTTATGTTATCTATATGGGCCGCTACAGTTTCTAATTGTAAGCAGATATATTATTATTAAAATAGAATATTTTGAAGAGTGGCTAGAGGTAATTTTGATGATTTCGTTTTGGTATTAGATAACGCTTTTTACCACTCCCATGAGGTAGAATAAAACTGCCACTACAGGGTGGCGTAAGGCCCAGTTCAAAAGTGGCTAAACTCAAAGAATGTAAACAATTAATAAATGAATACACTGATTAAAGCAGAATTACTGTACATCATTACAAAAGAAAAGACTTATTATCAAAAAATGTAGTTGAGCAGTTCACTGTTGAGTATGGTGTCAACATCTCAAAAGACTTCCTTAGCACTGTAAATCAAATCTCATATAACTAGTATGGGCACAGGTAAAGGGGCGTGTCGCAAGAAATAACAAATGTTTTAAAATGGCTGAAATTAAAGAATTATTTACTGAGGGCTAAAGTTGTTGACACTGCAATGGTAGTTGAGATATGTCGAGTATGTTATTATACTTAAAATGATGCTACTCGTTCACCTTATTGATAATGTAACAGAAAGATTCTTAGTAAATGTAGATTCTGAAAGTAATATTTCAGAAATAAATTGTGATTAAGAAAGTTCGGCTTTTATTTTTTGCCGTGTGGGGCCGGCATTAGAATTGTCCCACCCCTCTCCACCCATGGGAATCTTAAGAGCCGACTGAGGGAATACCGAGGGAGTGGGCAGCAGCATTCCTTCGAGTATTAACAACATTCACTGCGATCGTCAACCCGCCTGCCAAGCGTGGTGATTACGTCACTATCCCCCATTCTTGGGGAGGCCTATGTCCAGCAGTGGACTTTAAAAGGCTGATGGATGGCTTTTATTTTTTCCATTTTGACTAAAATGATAATAAGCAGACAAATAGGCATCTACGGTGGGCATCTATCACCTTATTTTAAGTCGCTTTCGTTAAATGCGATTTTCTTATGAACATAAATAACACTCACAAATGCAATTTTATTACGTTACTAGCCTTTCCTCGCAGCTCCGCCGCAGCCAAAAGTTAGTTTTTGGGTTATATCTCAGCTTCCCGATAAAGTAGCGTATAAAATGTATACCAGTTGTTAAGTGTAATTAAGAGCTATCAAATAAAAAGTTGCATCAAAATCTGTTCAGCAGTTTTTGCGTAATGCGCGAACAAACAAACAGATAAACAGACAAAAAATTAAAAAAAACGTTTTGTGTTTAGATACGCTTATATAGTCTATTACAGTATTTTTTTCTAAAATATCTTAAATGTACAGACAGCTATGTTACAGCTTTATAATAGTATAGAAAACATATTGAAATAGGTATGATTACTTTAATTTAGATTTTGTAAATGCTACAATAATAAATTCATGCTACTACTGATCAACGCAAATTCAAATTAGTAAACCATCAGAAAATTTATTATCATAAAAAAAAATATATTAATTATATGTTTTCGATAACTCAGACTACAACAACACTATTAATGATACATGGCAATCAAATATCTTTTTAGTCTACAAAATAAAAAATCAAAGTATAGTAATTTAACCTAAACAAATAGTACCTCATAAATATAAACTATAAAATTCCCATATTTCGGGTAATTTCCATTAGCGAATATGAGCAATACTGGCATTGTGATGAATTATTTTGTTCTGGTGAATTAATATAAATTTTATTGTATAAAATCGGGAACTAAGTGATTAAATTATTCATTTACCTATGAAACGTGACTCCTGGATTTTTTTCTTTCTGTCACTACGGTTTTTCACCATTTCACCACACAAGATATGCTGTATTTTGATATTTTTTGCAGCGTAGACGTACCGACTGTGATAACGTCTACTCGCGCAATGGCCGACTAAGGTGTGAATGTGTGCGTGTCGGCATGTACGTACAGCGAACTGGCCGACTCTGAGTGACACAATCTTTTGTTAGCAAGGCTCAATCCGTTCTTTTTATTAAGTCCATGGGCTAAGCATGTCAAATGCTTAAAAAATATATGAAAATATCAACATATTTATAGAACTATGTCATTATTTGGTATGAATCTTAATTGTAATAAGTGGTCGGAATAATGTATGCAAATACATCCGATAGATGTGAATGAGAATGTGCTATCGAAATTAGCAGTCCCAAGTAATTGTTACGCTTGCCGAATTCGCAAAGCATCTGGGACGGTATTCCAGGACATGCAGGTTCAAATCCTGCTCATGACTGTTATATTCGATTGTACATTTTCGCACTTTGTGTTAGTTACATACCATTTCACGCGCGAGACTGAGACAAGAGATTGCGGCGTGAGATAGCAGACCGCGAGTGTCCCTATAAAGATTGCTGTTTATAGTACGTTTAAGGACTCCACAGTGTTTTGGCAAGAAGCCAGCCTAAGTCACTCAAAGAGGAATAGTATTAGCGTTCGTCATGCAATTTAATTATCAAGAAATGAATACTAACCCATGCTTGAAGAGCAGATGCGATGCTATATCCAGATTAATGATAACACAGTGATAATAAATAAACACACACACACACACACTATTGGGCACGGGTCTCCTCATATAGTTAATGATAGGGATTTAGCTAGATCAGCGCGGATTGGCAGACTGCACAAGCTATCGAGAAAATCTCTCACGCATGCTGCCCCCCTTTTTTTTTTGTTAAGGCCGGAAAATATCCTAACCGCACACCCTGTCGTTCAGGGCAACGAACAGGGTAGTCTGGGGCCTTCACCCACGAAAGAAACCCACCGTGTGCCGTCTCTCCGCCTTTATTGGCGGGCCACTGGAACATTCCTTCGGTGGTAACGCATACTGCCCCCCTAGCCAAGTTGCATAAACGTTATAGGATAGAATAGAATACTTTGGAAAATCCAAAACTGCATGCCTCATAATCTTCATTTTTCACAATAAAATTGATTATTTGATAGTAACTAACAATGTACTGGTCTTACTAAGTAGTTTTCAATAAATCACATAGATAGCGCTAATTTCAAAAAGTACTAATGTGGGAAATCTAGCGCTAATTTTAAGAAGTACTTCTATATTGGTCTATAGAAATAGTTCTCATGAAAGGTATAGCGCTGGTTTTAGTGTCGCGTCAAGCGTAAATATTCACTATTTTTTGTTTATTTAATAACAATTAAACCACATCGAATCAGACCGTGAAAAGTGATAGGGCTCTATTCGTAGTTATACTGTATCATAGAAGAAAAAAAAATACTCGATTAGTAAAGTATTTCGGTTGTTATCGTGTTAACATACATTACCTATAACAAACGGACGTCCAAGACAGAACTTTTTACACGCTTTTTATTAGCTTCACCCGTATTTTTGTATATTTATATGTTTGTAACAGACTCCTTTGGACGCGATTTTGACCCACTTTAAACGGCCAGATTTCGTTCAAACTTTGTAGATTTATCTAGGACCGATGACAATACACTAATTTGATAAAATTATTCGGTATTTATCGGTTTTTAGGGTTCCGTAGTTGTTGAATGTGTAAGTTTCTGAATCGCGATTTTAAGATGTGCACCGGCGTTGTCCGATGTTTCTGAATCGCGATATGAGTGTTTGCGAAATAAGAATCTTTTTGCTTTCATTTTAGTTTTTAGTATAGTTATTTATCTATGTTCTACTTTCATGTAGTATTACTTTTACTTTACTCTTGTCTCTTTGCTTCTTACTTTTGAAGTTTTGATACTATTTTGAGACTAGAAAGAAGAAAATAAATTATAGTTTCAAATACTAAAATAACACGCTTTTAAATCGCTTGTTGAACTAAAAAGTAGTTAATAATACATATTACAATAAATAATGATTGTAAAAAAGCGTGGGGTGCTTTTACTATATAGAACTATTTGTAACATTTGATTATGCACCTCACGCTTTTTTACAACCATTATTTATTGTAATATTATTTACTACTTTTTAGTTCAACTAGCTATTTAAAGCGTGTTATTTTAGTTTTTTAAACTATAATTTATTTAAACAGTTTTTGAAGTTATACTTCTTTTGGCGCGATAGAGAAAAATGATGAGAGTGAATTTTTACGATGCGCTCGCACACCGACACCTATATTCTACATCGTAAGTTAGTTCTAGGTGGCATGCATGAAAATTGATAACTATGTTCAAGTTGTATATTCTAGTATTTTTATATTTAGAACACGTGTTTCGTAAGAGTACAATTAAACAGTGTGAATAAATAAATATTATTTTAGTGTTTTTATTAAATCAATTTCATATACGACGGTGATACTAATAATTTATTATTTATTAGTATATCTATATATATTGAATATTAGTGATAAAACTGATTTGAATAAACTGTTTTAAGTGCATTTATAGATTTGAGGTTAATTGTCGGTATGTATAATTTATTTACATCGTTAATTAAAAATTATTACATTATTATCTAAAAAATATTTTCGTTTTATTTTATTTCTGGTATATTAACAAATTTTATGCATAAATAAAAAAATTTTTAATTTTTCTATACTTGTTTATATTAACCTTAAATCTTAACTATTTGTTAAAATTTGATTTATTGATATTTTAATTATTTTTTTAATGACGATTTAAATCTATTAATTAATAATGACTCTTCAGTTTCAACAACACGGCATGGCACTACTATTGATGGTGTATTCACAAGATACTTATCTACAGTTTCAACGAGACCATTTATATCATATTTTAGCTACCACAAACCTCTTGTTACTCACGTGCCTATTCAGTCACTACGAGAAGAATCTACGAATGTAAAATAGTTTATTTGAAATATTTATTAATATATTTGATTCATTGCCTTAATGATAAATGATTGTATATTTTTACTGTGTTGTCATATTTTTACGTTAATAAAACCTTTTTTATTTAAATAAAATCTTTTTGATTAATTTTAATATTTATCGTTAATCACTACTGCATTTTAGTTATTTTTTTTCCATACGCCAAAGAAGTAGGTATAACTTCTAACGCGTGTACATAAGTACACACATTTTAATTTTTTAACTAGTTTAACTAGTTTGGGTGCACGTGGGGGGTGCACCCAATACACCTAAGGAGGTTGTACTCCACGTTAATAAAGAGCAGAATGGATTATGGTTGTTTCTTCTATAACAATAGCGCTAAATGTCATACTCAAAAGTTAGATAAAGTACAAAACGCCGCCCTGAGAATCATTGGTGGTTTTATTAAGAGCACTCCCATTTATTTAATGGAAAGTGAAGTTGGTATACCCCCACTTCCTTTGAGACGGCAATATCTTGCATTTAAATATTGTTTTAAATGTTTATCCTGGTCTAACAATCTAAATTCAAGCTTATTCAGTCAACTTTTCATATGACTTGAAAATCGCTACTGGCTTAACAAAAATAAACCATTACTAGCTCTAACTTACAATGAAATTAAAGAAGAAAGAATAAACACATCAAACCCCCTTTATATGATCACACTAGATACATGGGTCTCATATATTAATGTCGAAAACATTATATTTACTACTTTAGATAGTATCAAGGGTTCCAAAAAATCATATGACTCCTATCCTCTCATACATATTGTAGTTTATGAGTTAAACGTTAAGTATAAAGATTTTAACAGAATTTTCACAGATGGCTCCAAGTGTTCCACTGGAATGGCAGCCTCATATGTTGACATAACTTCTCAAACTAAGGTTGGGTATAAAATAGTCTCAGACAATAGTATAATGACTGCGGAATTATTTGCAATCTCAGAGGACATTTCATATGTTGACTCAGTAAAGTATACCTCTGTAGTTGTTGTAAAAGTGCACTACAGCACGTGGCTCGCTGCGCCTCTGGTTTCAGAAGTGTAGCGATAGCCTACAAAATTCTTTGGATGATACACACACAGTTTCAAAATACATGACTCTAAGGTTGCAATGGATTCCCTCCCACTTAGGGTTAAAAGGTAACGAGGAGGCTGATTAATTGGCAAAAGAGGCATGCATTAATGGAATTATGGTACACATTATTTCTGATACCACAGAAAAACTGTCAAAGTACAAAATTAAATGTCGCGAATTGTGGAAGGAGTACTTCAATAAGAATTCAAAAGAAAAGGGAATCTGGTTCAAAACGATGCAATGTGAACACCCTCGTGTACCTTGGTTTATAGATAATAAGCTAAATAGGAGTTTAATTAAGATAGCTTTTAGAACTAGATTTGGACATATGCCGTTAAAACAATTTGCATTTATGACGAAAAAAGTGTCTCCGCCTAACTTTAACTTCTGTGATAAAGCGGAAGATGTACAACATATCTTATTAGATTGTGCCCGCAACAATGTACAGAGACAACTTTTGTGTCGCCAGCTGGGCTTAAACATGCTAGAAGTTGGAGTTTTCCAGTCCATTCTGGCTTCACCTTCTTCGAGAGAAGCTAAAATGATTTACCTTTTTATAACTAAGAGCCTACAAGATATCTAGCAGTTTAACATTTAATATGGGGTACGATGGGGCTGGCATAATCTAGTAGATTAAAAGTCCCTTAAATTACTTAATATAAGAATTAAAAAAAAAACTAGTTTAAATAACAAAAATGGCATAAAAAATATCATGAGTGTCAGAAATAAGTTTTTTTCTTGATATGTGTGTGTATATATTGTTTTACAAGTGCAATATATGATAAATAGAGACATTTTAAGTTTGAAAAATCAGTTGTTCTGTGTAAAACGAGAATAGTGCCCACCTCAACGCTTCGCTTAGTTATGAGGCGTGCAATAATATAATAATCAATAACATATATGATACAAGTAATTCACCATAGTTTACGTTGTGTTCGCTGTCGATTTAGCAACTAGTGTGCTTCAGGTCGACGGATTCCAGGATCGAATCTTCCAAAGAAGTTTTCCTTTTTGCATTTATGTTTTTTTTTTTAATTAATTACATATTATACATTTTATCATTTATTTAATTTGGAATTATACTCCAAAACTAATATTAAAGTTTTTTTTTTAAATTCAAAATATAAATAACAGATTCGAAAGTTTTGTCCCTGTGGTGACGGACTAAGAGTACAAGTGTCACCACCCCATTCTTCCCACGGGTGTCGTATGAGGCAACTAAGGGAAGTAAGCTACTATTGTTTAACTGTACAATGTATCGAAACAACGAAGGTCAGTGACACGGCGTGTTGCCATCTTCTAATGGCGATCGATCCCCTGTAGACGTGTATCGAGTCTGCATACTCAATTATTTACTACCTGCGAATTTGTGGAGGTGAGATGTTATTTTTATATGTACTCATCCCACAGCTCCATCGCAAGCAAAACCTATAATTATTTAAGGTTATACTATAGCCAGTTCTCGATACGGTAGCGAGATAAAATATATACAAATTTATAATTCTAATCTAGAACTTTTTTATGCTATGTGGGTGGCAAACAAGCATATGGCTCACGCGTGTCCAAGTGTCACCACCTCATTCTGTCCCATGGGTGTCGTACGAGGCGACTAAGGGAAGTAACCAATTATCACCCATTGCATTACTGGTGGTAAGGCTGGGTATCAAGAGTCAACTCAATTGCTATCGGGCCCGAGCGGGTTGGTACCACCATCTCTTGACCGGCCATGAAGCACATCGGTGTGTTTTGGTTGTAGCAGGAGATAGCCGTTAATTCTTTCATTTCATATATTTATGCGAAATCAAATGGTGAGCAACTCTCGGTATAGTTGAGCGACGGTTACTATTTACCACCAAGTGGGCCGTGGCTCATCTACCACCATAAGCAATAAAAAAAATCCTGATGGTAAGCGGTTAAGGTAGTCTATAGACGTTAGCAACAACAGAGGCATCATTCGCGCGTCGCCATCTCTGAGGAAAGGGATAGGACACCTTCTATCCCTACCTAGTCTCTCATTTTTATAGGAACGATAAAAATGAGAGAATAGGTAGAATACTAAGGAGACGAAGAGATAATAAGATTAGATTGAGGAGCCAACGGCATATATAAGGTGTTCTGACGTAAGTGCACTACTTGGCCGAGTGTCCATTCATATGCATTACACAATAGCTAAAGAGCCATTGTTGTGTACACAGACGAACGATTCGCTTAAGGAAAAAAATGTCAGGGTCTGGTGGAGCCGAGAAACCACTTTTATTTGAATTTTGCTAAGTATATATTAATAGAAGTAACATTAAGAGTAAATAAAATAGATATAATTCACTGAGGAGTGTAATTTCCAGACGATTTACTTTTTCAATTTGGAAAAATCTTATTTTAGTACAATTCGGTCCCAACTTCACATTCTCGATAATTTTAAATAATACATAAATATAATTTAGAGTCCAGGCAGGTAAGACTTAGACGGTATCTCATATCTCACAATCGACATCCTATCGTCTCGCTTGTGATTGGTAGAGAAACCGACGCGTGATGTCGCAATAATCCGTTGGCCAATCACGGTGATCTCTCAACCAATCACAGTGATCACGATACGATGCCGATTGTTTTTTTTTTCTTTTTTTATTGTTTGTTATGGCAGACGAGCCACGGCCCATCATGAGATATGAGATTACATCTAACCCCCCTGAATAGGACATAGGCTACCATTTATCCCGAAAATATGGATGCTTCCTCTGGGATACCTGTTTCTACATGAAGATAGCGCAAGTGTCATAGTTACATTTTTATGTTTTTTTTTATTGCATTTAGTGGCAGATTGTAAGTGGTAACCATTACGCAAGGACTCAACTACACCGAGAGTATTGTCAAGCCCTTGCTCACCATTTCATTTCACCGAGATGAAATTAAAGAATAAATGGCTATCTCCTGCTACAGCCAAAACGCAACGATGTGCTTCATGACCGGTCACACGGGAGACGGTGGTACCGACCCGTTCGGGCCCGACAGCAAGTGAGTACTCTCGCTTAGTATCCAGCCCTACCACCAGTAATGCAATGGGTGATAATTGCCTACTTCCCTTAGTCGCCTTGTACGACACCCGCGGGAAAGGATATCCACCTCCTATCCCTTTCCTTGTAGATGGCGACGCGCGAGTGTTGCCTCTGGTGCTGATAGCGTCTATAGGTTACGTTAACCATCAGGTGAGCCGTATGCATGTTCGCCACCCAGGGGGGGATCGCTGTGATTGGTTGAGAGATCACCGTGATTGGCTAACGGAATATTGCGAAATCACGCGTCGGTTTCTCTACCAATCACAAGCGACACGATACGATATCAATTGTGAGATAAGAGATTCCGTCTAACCCCCCTGTAGACGGAATCTCATATCTTTTTTCCGTCTATAACCTTAACCTCCCCAGGTAGTATAAAATAAAATAAAAAATCACGCTTACGGCATCTTCATAACTGTCGCAAATCTGTTACATTTGCATTCAATGAATGGCGCGAGGATGTTTTGTTACACAAGTACGTCAACAATACATGTTTAGAAGTGTATGAAACCCAAAACTATTACAGCCATTGTTTGAACACGGATCTTCACAACATAAAAAACATAGCATCACGCCTGTATTCCCCGGCAAGGGGTAGGCACAGGTGTATTACACACGCACGAATCGCCAGCTATGTTTAAATCCCATGTAATAGGTGGCGAGCCTATTGCCGTCTACCGGGCACATTTGCAAACACCGGGCTGCAACTGAGAATTTTTCTTTTTACGAAAAAGCTCAATAACACTACTCGACCGGGGGAGCAAACCCGAGACCTCATGATCAGTCGCTCAAATAAAAAATACATCAAATCCGGTTGATAGGTTTTGCGTGATGCGCGAACAAACAAACAGTAAAAACAGACACACAGACAAAATCCCTAAAATAATTGTTTTGTGTTCAGACACGCCTATATAGACTAATACAGAACTTTTTTCTCAAATATCATAAATGTACAACAGACAGCTCTGTTACAGCTTTATAATAGTTAGGACTACAGAGAAGAAGATAGGGTACTTTGTATCCGGGAAAAAATGGCAGAATCCTGTTCCAGAGGTAGAGATTATTGATGATGACGTATTCCTCTAGAGGTGGATACTAGCTTTTCCCTTTTCTTATTTCTGTTAAGGCGGGAAAAATGTACCTAACCGCACACCCCGTCGTTCGGGGCAACGAACAGGGTAGTGTGGGGGCACTCATTTACTAAATAAACCCGCCGTGTGCCGTCTCTCCGCGTGTACTGGCGGACAACTGGAACTGTGTGACATTACTGCAGTGGTCAGCTTTTTCCCTGTCAGTGTTTAATATTTCCCAACGTCTTACACTGTCCACTGCTGGACATAGGCCTCTTCAAGAGAACGCCACAACGAGCGGTCCCGTCGTAATGCCGTAATCGCCACGCTTGGCAGGCGGGTTGGCGATCGCAGTTGATGTTGTTAATACTCGAGGGAGTGCTGCTGGGCAGAGTGGGCACTCCCCCGATATCGCCTCAGTCGGCTCTTACGACTCCCGTGGGTAGAGAGGGGTGGGACAATTCTAAAGCCGGCCCCACACAATATTATTAATGTAGAAATATTGTAGTAGAACCTTCAACTAATTCAACGTAACCTTGTGAAGGTTTCGGAGTCTCGCAACTAGTTCCTAACGAAACCGTATAAATTAGTTTATTAGGTGCGTAAACATCACGTGGTATTTATCAACGTTACATGTGCCTCTAAAACGTTATATCAACATATAGTACGAGTATTAATAGACAGCCTGCCAGCCTTCATAAATTAACAAGGCTGATATGTTTAAATACATATTACATAAGTTGAGGAAGCACCGCCATGCGCCTCTTGTCATTAACATAAGTACTTATACTACGATTATTAATTCACTGGAGTAAACTGACATTTGCTAATTTAATGTCGCTTTGTAAAATAATGGTGCCATGTTAATAGAAGTAGTGATGTTCCCGTGAATCAAGCTCTAAAGTGATTCAATCGCTGTAGTAGATCTATTCAAAGTGTGACAGACAGCGTTTCCTCTTATATAAATTCCTATAATCAAAACTGCCTCGGTGGTGCAGCGGTAGTGTATGCGACTGCTAATCATGAGGTCTCAGGTTCGATCCCCGGGTCGGGCAATGTTATTGAGGTTTATCCTAAAAAGAAAAATTCTCAGTAGCAGTCCGGAGTTTGGAAATGTGCCCGGTAGACGTCAATAGGCTCGCCCCCTATTACGTGGGACTTAACATAGCTGGCGAATCGTGGGTGTGTAATACACCTCTGCCTATCCCTTCGGGGAATACAGGCGTGATCCTATGTTTTTTTTATAATTAAAATAACAGACGTAGTAATAAATATCACTTTATAAAAGCGTTATAGCTTTTATAAGAAATAATGATAAAATTTAATAAGATATTTTTTAGATTTATTAAAAGCAATAAAACAAAAATGTTTAATATCTCTGAAAATATTTTTATATCGATTAATAGACATAATTGAAACATTTCTTGTAAATAAAATGAACATGTTGTTTTGATTCACCACGTACTAAATGAGTGATTCATGTGAATACTTTTGTATCTTCACTATTTTTCTTTTATCAAAACCTGGTAGCACAGTAAACGTCACTTTGCTATAGATATTTTTAAAAGTGTTTTAGCACTTGACATGCTCAACTATTCAGGACCTTTTTTTTTTTAATGCGGGAAAAAATGTTCCTAACCACACACCCCATCGTTCGGGGCAACGAACAGGGTAGTGTAGGGCCTTCACCCACTGAAGAAACCCGCCGTGTGCCGTCTCTCCGCCTTTATTGGCGGGCCACTGAAACTATGTTACATTCCTTCGGTGGTATCGCGTTCAGGACCTGGGAATGGGGATCGATACTATTGTATAAGATACTACGATAACTCGATACTATTGTATAAGCACTCCTTGGTTGTAAAGCTAGCCTATCAGTGCACATCTAGATATTATCGTAATCATATAATTACATTTTGATTAGTCATAGCCAAATGCTGCATGCAAAACTGCAGATATCACGATGCTAATTATGATGACGTAATTTTTTTGGAAATTAATTAATGATAACGTGATATAGAATGACATGCGATAACATTGAATAATCTATAAATAGTAGAGATGGACCGTGTAGGAAAAATAGTCCGTTCAATGTAAAGAATTTTATTAAAGTACCAAATAATATTTCAAACTGAATGTCATAGAACAGAAATACTTATTCTTCTTATTTACATTATAAAGTCATAAATAAGGTTCTACAACATGGGGAATGTGAGATAATAGAAATATAGAAACAGACAAAACAAAAAAATATCTACTAATCTACTAGACAATAATATCATGGCTAAAACAATTATTTATTTGCTAAGCCTAATAATTTAACACACTTTAAATGCGCTGTAGAATTAAGAGGTTTTGTCAAAATATCTGCTGTCATTTTATCAGTTTGCAAATATTTAATGTCCACTAGACCATCAATATTTTTTTTCTCTGATAAAATGTTATCTAGTGTCTATGTGCTTAGTTCTATTATGGTGGATCGGATTCAGAGCAATCTTTTGGGCGCTCTAACTATCACTATACAGAGTTCAATCAATGATCTCCTAAGAAAAATTGCTTCTTTAGCGGCACTAGTTAACGCCATGTATTCAGCCTCAGTTGAGGACAATGCTACTGTAGGTTGTTTTCTACATTCCCAACTAATTAGTCCTCCAGCTAAAGTAAAACAGTAACCGGTATAAGATCGCCTATCAAAAACGCAATTTGCCCAATCCGCGTCAGTATACCTTATAGAGCTCAATGGTATAGCCACACAAATATTTACCTGTTTTCCTATAAACAATGGAATAGTCCATTGTTCCCTTTAAATACTGTAAAACTCTTTTAGCAGCCAACCAATGTGTCCTATTAAAACAATTGTTAAACTGGCTCAAATAATTGGTAGCGTACATGATATCCGGCCTTGTATTCACCGACAAGTACATTAGACAACCTATTAAATTTTGGTAAGGGTATAATATATAATATTTTTCACAATTTACTTGACCTTTAGGCAACTTATTATTCTGTAAAGGTGTAGATATCTCTTTGCAATCTTGCATGTTGAAACGCTCTAAAATCATTTGAATATATGACTTCTGACTTACACATATTTCATTATCTCCGTTTGTTATATTAAGCAATAACTTAAAGGGCCTAAGTCTTTGAGAGAAAAATGTTTCTGCAAATCCTTTTTGACAATATCCAATGACGTTTTTTTTATCATAAAGAATGACAATGTCATCGACATAGACTTCAAAAATTACAGTCTCATTACCAAACCTTCTTAAATAAATACAGGGTTCCGAAGAGGTTTGTATAAAACCTATACTAGATAAAGTTTTATTTAATTTTACATTCCAGACTCGAGCAGCTTGTTTTAACCCGTAAATAGATTTTTTAAGTAAGCAAACTTTGTTCTCAGAGCCCATTTCAGCAAAACCTACTGGTTGTTGCATATAGACCTCTTCTTCTAAATCACCGTTCAAAAAAGCAGTATCTATGTCTAAATGATGCATTTGCAATCCTTTTTCTGCTGCAAGCGCTAATAAATTCCGAAGCGACGTATTTCGAATTACTGGTGAAAAGGTTTCATTGTTAGTCAATCCCACATTGCTGATTAAATCCTTTAGCAACAAGTCGCGCTTTATACTTTATAATTGAACATTCGGCGTTTCTTTTAAATTTGAAAACCCACTTAGATGGTATAACCTTTTTGTTAGGTCTATCAACCAGAACCCAAGTATTGTTCTTGATCAAAGAATTATATTCTTCTTGCATTGCTAACTTCCATTGCGTACTATCACCGCTCTCTATAGCTTCTTTGTAGCTTTGGGGTTCATCAAAAGAACTATTATCACTAATGAGATTAGCATCAAAACGTTTCATAAGTCTGTCTCGGAGTGGATACCTTTCTTCAGTGACTACTATATCCTCTTCTTGATCAGAAGTATCATCAGCTGAAAGAAAATCAGAACTATTGTGGATCAGATTTTTATCCTGCTCTGGAACTATAACGCCAGCTTGATCAGTAACACGACTGAGCTCCACTTCTGGCCTTGCATTATCACTTTGACCTTCGCTAACAACTTTTGGTTTCAATAGAGTACTAGTATCTTGATCTAATATTGTATCTAATAAGGTTATATCAAAAGAAGTTGAAGGTTGAATGTGATCCATATTCTGAATTATGTCCTAATTATTTAAATTAGAAAAAGCATTTTCAAAGAAAACAACATCCCTAGCCTTTATCAGTTTTCGTGGACAATTTGATTCACGAAAATAATAACTTCGTGGATCATTTGTGTATCCTACGAATATATATTCCTTAGCCTTAGGATCTAATTTCTTCCTACTGATATCTGGAATCTTGACCATTGCACGACAACCAAAAACTTTCAAATGTTTTAAGTCAGGTTGCTTACCATGCCAAGCTTCAAATGGAGTTTGACCATTGAGACTCCTATGTGGACATCTGTTTTTCAAATATAAAGCTGTTTTAACCGCATCTTGCCAATATCCTTTGGAGAGAGAACTATCGGAAAGCATACAACCAGCTTTTACTATTATCGACCTATTTGTTAGTTCAGATACTCTTTTCTGTTGCGGACAATACGGAACCGTCGTTTGGTGCTTAATGCCTTCACTTTCTAAGTAATCAGAAAATTCGTGATTAACATATTCTGCTCCATTATCTGACCTCAAAGTTTTTATTTTTAAACCAGTTTCCCTTTCTACCATTACTTTAAAAAGACGAAACTTGTTTTTGACCTCATTTTTAGAAGAAAGAAAATATATAAAAACTATGCGTGTATAATCATCTATAAAAATTAAGGTATATTTATTACCCTGAAAAGAGTTTTCTTGCATTGGACCACAAAGATCAGAATGAATTAACTCTAATTTAGAAGACGCTGACGTGATAAGGAACCCTTTTAAATGGTTTCTGAGCTTGCTTACCCTCTATACATGCTATACACGGTTCTTTATCAATGTCTTTGTACGTAATGCCTAAATTACCTTTGCTGAGTGTATGTAATCCTATAAGGCATAAATGGCCTAGACGTTTGTGTCAGAAGCGATAACTTGATACATCACATTGTACTTCTAACGCTGATAAGGGTTTGGGTAGACTAACATTACAATCTAACGTGTATAATCCACCACAACAGGACCCGTGTAGCAAAGCATCACCTGTATAAGAAAAAGTAGAAGCATCAAAAAATGTACAACCTTTTTTATCAAAAAGAATGGCAAAACCATTTTGAGTGGCTTTCTTAACAGAAATTAAGTTAAGTGTTTAAACCAGGAACTAACACTACGTTTGAAATACTTTTAATTTCTTTACTACGTTTCGATATAAAATTATTTACAATGGGAACATCCCCACATCCTACACTAAGTAAAGTATCTCCATTTGCAAGTGTTACATTACTCCTAGGATAATCTCTGGATATTTTTCATCCAATCAGACCTTCCTGACATATGAGTACTAGCTCCAGAATCTATGTACCATTTTTCTGAACTGATATCTCCACCAGTATTAAAAGCACTAAACAAATTAGAAATATTGCTTTTTGTCTGCTTTTGACTTACATTGTCTCTCTTTCTGTTGAGAGGACAGTCAGGAACTTTATGTCCAGGTTCTTTGCATTTATAGCAAATTATTTTTCTAGGCTTATTAATCCTTTTACAATTTGTCTTCAAAACTGCAGTAGACGGCAATAACTCAGATACAGTTGACTTCGAAAACTCTATTAACAGTTTACTTTTTACAAGTTCACTAGAAATCTGTACCGTTTAATTTTCTAAAGCCATAATCAATGGATCAAAACGAGATGTCAAACCACCTAATAAAATCGCAGCTATAGAAGTAGCATTGTCCTCAATAATCTTGCCGATATCTGACAAATCCTGAGCTGTTGACATGATAGCATTTATGTACATCTCCATACAATCAAAATCATCTAATTTGTACCTGTACAACTTCCGTTCGAGTGCTAATCTACGTCCCATAGACTTATCCTCGTAAGCAGCTGCTAAAGTATTCCAAGCTTCTTTTGCAGTTTTACAATTTCTGCCATGAGTCTACATATCTTGGCTAGAGCTATCTCGTTATTCCTATTTTTGGTTTCTAAAGGAGTCAAGTCGCATTCAGGATAGCCTACTATACTATTCCACAAATTTTCATGAAGTAAATATATCTTCATTTTAAATTTCCAAGCAGTATAGTCATTTCTACCCTTTAAACTCATACCTTGCAGTGAGTGTATACTTTATCCAATTTTGTGATCGCCCATCTTGAGAACTGTTATTTTTTCTGTTGAAAGCTTATATCACAAAAAAATACCATATAATAAGGAAGACTTCAATATATTCAATAACTTAAACACAAAGTGAAAAATGTGAAATCGAAATCGTGTTTAATGTATAGTGCTAAGCATGTCAAATGCTAAAAATATATATAAAAAATATCTAAATATTCAATAACTTTTAAACATAACCTCGTGCTGATAACGATTTGTAGGAAAAATAGTCCGTTCAATGTAAAGAATTTTATTAAAGTACCAAATAATATTTCAAACAGAATGTCATAGAACAGAAATACTTATTCTTCTTATTTACATTATAAAGAGTCATAAATAAGGTTCTACAACAGGCCGAATGTGATTTTAACCGAATACGAACTTCGGCCGAACATTCGGTAAATATACAAAATTCAGCCGAAGTTCGGGTGAATTTCGATGTGTGCTTTCTCGGGAGTAACTTGTGTTATGTGTGTATTTTTTTATGAAAGCCAACGTCGTAAAACAATAAGTGTAAGGGTGACACATTATTCAAATTATTGGGTTTATTGATTCATAGACTCCTGGATTGTGAAAAAAACTATTCATATATACATTTTCTATAATAATTATAGTTTAGCGTACATACAACTTACCATGATTAAATTATTCTAGAGTATTGGTATATGTGACTTATTTTACAGCTGTGACAGATTTGATTTCTCTTAATTTTAGTAGAAACCATACCTTTTTCTTATACCGAATGTTCGGCATTTAAGACCGGTTCAAGCCACCGAAATTCGGTTAACCGAATGTAAAACGAATTTCGGCCCATCTCTTAACTGCCTCTGTGGTGCAGCGGTAGTGTGAGCGACTGCTGAGCATGAGGTCTCGGGTTCGATCCCGGACAATGCTATTGAGGTTTTTCGAAAAAGAAAAATTCTCAGTAGTAGCCCCGGAGTTTAGAATTGTGCCCGGTAGACGGCAATAAGCTCGCCCCCTATTACGAGAGACTTAAACATTGCTGGCGAACCGTGGGTGTGTAATACACCTCTGCCTACCAAATCGGAGAATACAGGCGTGATGCTATGTAAATAAAAATAGAAAGCCTAACATGTTATGAATGTGTAATTTTCACTATTTTAATTAATGTTAAATTACTTTCGACTTTAACGTTAGGGGATCTTTGCGATAAAGTGCAGTATGTCCCAGATGTTACAACGGGATGGGGACACAATGCTAGCCGGCGGAACACTGAAGTAATGCGACATAGTACCAGTGGCCCGCCACCACAGGCGAAGAGACGGCACACGACGGGTTTCTAGTGGGTGAGGGCCCCACACTACTCTGTTCGCTACCCCGAACGACGGAGTGTGCGGTTAGATACATTCTTCTCGGCTAAACAAAAAAAAATTAAAGTAATATAATATAATAAAGCTGAGATTTTATTTTTACTTGTCTATTTCATAGGTAATCTTTAATATAAATCTTCTATTCGTGTGTATGTATATGCCTGAAGTCCTAAACGGTTGGACCGATTTTGATGATTTTTTTTGTGTATGTTTGAGTAAATACCGGGATGGTTTAGATTCACATTTGGACCTGGTAGGTGGTGCCACGATAGGTTTCCAGGGCTTTATCTTCAGTTTATTCCAATTTAAAACATTTACCTATCTAGCTAACAACAAAATTTCCGTTTTTGATCCATATTTTTTTAGGATTTGACACTCTCCCCTACTTTTTACACGCTTTTTATTAGCTTCACCTGTATGTTTGTATATTTGTAATCGACTCCTTTGGGCGCGATTTTGACCCACTTTAAACGCCCAGATTTCGTTCAAACTCTGTTGATTTATCGAGGACCGATGACAATACACTAATTTGATAAAATTATTCGGTATTTATCGGTTTTTAGGGTTCCGTAGTTGTTGAATGTGTAAGTTTCTGAATCGCGATATTAAGATATGCACCGGCGTTGTCCCATGTTTCTGAATCGCGATATTAAGATGTGCACCGGCGGCATATATATACTCCTGAGTGTTCGAGAAATGATAATCTTTTTGCTTCTATTTTAGTATAGTTATTTATCTATATTCTACTTTCATGTAGTATTACTTTTACTTTACTCTTGTCTCTTTGCTTCTTACTTTTTAGTCTTGTGCCTGCTCGGTCATTTAAAAGAGCGCTCTGTACTATTTCATTTCGGACAGTGAATTAATTCATTCTATTAGTTCTATTCGGTCATCGGATTCGGTCGGTCAGGCAATCGGTCATCATTCATGATCGTGCTAATAACCACAGTGTATCAGTCAGAGTATATTAAAATGTCAAGATGGTCTAATGAATCTAAACCTTAAACACTGTGATAAAACATAACTTTATTATCTAAAGTCTATTGACTATCATACTTTACTTTTTGCTAGGTTGGGAAAAAATATACTAGCGGCAGACCCCGTCGTTCTGGGCAACGAACAGGCTAGTGTGGGTGTGGGGCTCTCACCCACTAATTAAACCCGCCGTGTATCGTCTCGGCGGACCACTGGAACTGTGTGACAATATGGTTAATTACAGAGCTTGACGCTTCCCATAACCATAGCATGCAAAAATAAAAACCGTCCAAAACCACAATGTTTATCTATAAAAAAAGAATAAGAAGTACAAAACTCTAACAGTTAATTAATAAATTATTATTATAACTTAATAACCTCAACTTTCTCGAAACGAACTATCAAAAGCGCGAAAGTACCTAACTCTTCGTCTTCTTCGATAATGTACCTACTTATTTACTCATATTACTCAGTCACTGCCGTCACTGGCTCTGTCGCTCGCGTTCGGTTCGTTAGGAATGATGAAACGATAGAGCTAATAGACCGATTAACAGTTAGCGTTCGGAAACGTTTCTTCTAGTACAGTGCAAAGATACGTTTCTTAATCAGTCATCGTTCGCGAACTACACAAGACTAGTACTTTTGAAGTTTTGATACTATTTTGAGACTAAAAAGAAGAAAATAAATTATAGTTTAAAAAACTAAAATAACACGCTTAAATAGCTAGTTGAACTAAAAAGTAGTAAATAATATTACAATAAATATTGGTTGTAAAAAAGCGTGAGGTGCTTTTTACTATATAGGTGAACTATTTGATGATGCACCACACGCTTTTTTACAATCTACTGTAATATTATTTACTACTTTTTAGTTCAACTAGCTATTTAAAGCGTGTTATTTTAGTTTTTTAAACTATAGTTTATATAAAAGGTGTGTGGTCTCCTTAGTATCCTACCTATCCTCTCCTCATTAGTAGTTTGTGGGTGATGTGCAAATGTTAAACAGGCAAAAATCCTAAAAATAAATGTTTTTGGAGACACTCACTACCATAGCCTAATACAGTAATTTTATTCTCATAGCATCACGCCTGTATTCCCCGAAGGGGTAGGCAGAGATGTATTACACACCCACGGTTCGCCAGCTATGTTTGAGTCCCACGTAATAGGGGGTGAGCCTAATGCCTATTGACGTCTACCGGGCACAATTCCAAATTCCGGGCTGCTACTGAGGATTTTCCTTTTTACGAAAAAGCTCAACGACACTGCCCGACCCGGGGACCGATCCCGAGAGACCTCATGATTAGCAGTCACTCACACTACCGCTGCACCACAGAGGCAGTTTTTCTCAAATACCTTAGATGTACAGACAGCTCCGTTACAGCGTTATAATAGTACATACATATATACAGACGAATGAATAATATTAACTAAATAAAGTAATAAACACAGCTATTTATAATCAATTATTTAGCCATTTTCCTGTCAAAGAAATAACTGTTTAATTACTTAATTAAAGAGGTCACGTAAGGAGAGGGCACGTTACTATGGTGTGATTAAATAATTATCAACGCAGGTTACCACTGAAGTAATGCAACATAGTTCCAGTGGCCCGCCAACACAGGCGGAGAGACAGCACACGGCGGGTTTATTTAGTGGGTGAGGGTCCCACACTACCCTATTAGTTGCCCCGAACGACGGGGTGTGCGGTTAGGAACATTTTTTCCCGTCTTAACGAAAAAAAATAGGTTAGGTTTGTTAACTGGCTCAGTGTTTGGCGGTAGTGTATACGACTGCGAATCACTAGGCCTCGGGTTTGAATCCTGGGTCGACGCAACAAAAAGTTACAAGAAGTTTTTCTGTGAAAGAAATTCTTAATAGTAACTCGGAGTTTCTACCACCATCACCGGACTTCGGAAAGCCCGAAGCCGTTGGCCTTGCAGCTGATCTCTCTCACTCTCTCTCTCACTTTTTAATTTTTTTACAACACCCTACACTAATGTATAATCCTTGCATCATGGATTACAAATATACAATTTCACAAAATTAGACTACGCAAGGGCTACCGGAGCTGCGGGCAAAATAGCTAGTAGGTACGAAAGTAATACAATGTGAAGGTCGTATAATGTCATTATCAAACTACTATTACTGTTATCTGTAGTTGCAATTCTCAGGGTAATCTGATAAGGAAAAGATCTGATAAGAATATAAATAAACATAATTTTTGCTAAATAAGAAATGACGTTTATTTTTATAGTATATCTACCTCGGTGGTCTAGGGGTCGTGCTAATCGTGCGTCGGGTTCGAATCCCGGGTGAGGCCAACAAGGAGTTAACGAGTGTTTGTTTCGAAAAATATTAAAAGCTCGCAGATAGGAAGATGTTCAGTGTACGTAAAACCGTTGGCCCTGCACCTGATCTCTCTACAGCTGTGACACAATACCGTCCGATCGGATAGAATTAATAGATAGATATAGATACGACGGATAGAATTAATATATAGATAGTAATTGCACAAACAGTCGTGCACTACAATATCTCCTACAGAGTTGGTTATGGTCTTATGATAGCTAGTATCAAAATGAAATCAGTCTAGACTTCTTTATAGTTACAACACAACAAAATAGCATCACGCCTGTATCCCCGAAGGGGAAGGTAGAGGGGTATTACACACCCACGGTTCACCAGCTATGTTTAAGTCCTACGTAATAGGGGGCGAGCCTATTGCCGTCACATATCCAAACTTCATAGAAGCTAAACGGATCAGCAGACTGAATTCTTTAATTAATACTAGATCATAGGCAACTGTTGCAACTTCCTGCCCACTGTCCCAATAAGTGTAAAACCTAGGACTGCAAAGACAATGGTATCGAGTTCGATGCTCAGTGCAAGTTCACGGCATACCTCTAACTTTTTCAAGTTTGTTTTGTGAATATGTGCATATTTATTTACAAATTATCACTGATCAGTGAAGGAAAACATTGTGAGAAAACCTGCATGCCCAGATTTTTTCAACAGCTTCTGAAGTCTGCCAACCTGCACTGGGCCATCAGTAGTGTGACAGTAATAGGTTGAGAAAAACAAAAGGAATAGCACTTAATTGGGCAAAAAAAACAAGCTGAAATCATGACTATAAATACTAACCAGATTTCAGCATAATGATAGACAAACATTCTTTAGCTTGCGGATATTGGGTATATGTGGGGAAGGAAAGTTAAATGTTGTAGTGTGTCAGACCCATAATGGTAAGTACCACTATCTAGACTACTTTAACCAGCTATAAAGTTGCTTGGGTATTACAAACAAAATGTTTTTTTTTTTAAAGACACACCCTGCACTAAGGAATAATCCTTGTATCGCGGGAGACTTTACAAACATACTCGTACAATTTCACACACTCAGAACAACCATTTGTGAATCACACAAAGTGTTGTCCTGTGTGGGAGTCTAACCCACAATACTCAGGCAGAAAGGCGGTATCTATAACAATTCGCCATCTGTGTCTGGTGTTGACCATCAGGTAGAGAGAGTCATTATCTCATTATTATGACAATTTAAACACTTGTCAGGTAGTAATTATATTTACTTTCACTTTGGTCCACTATATGTATAATGTAACTTAAGATAATTTATTATCATCCATAGATTTTTATGAGGCCAAAGCCTACAAGAATGTAAGCAAATTAAAAAGTTATATTGGTGTGTGGTACTAGTTTCTGCCTGCCCTCGAGTTTAAAACTGTTAGTTCGGTCAATATGATAATAATAAGTAACAGTATCATATTTTAAATCTTAAAAGTATTCTATAACTTAATCCAGTGTTTCATCTATTACTAAATTTCATACAAACAGGATCAGTAATTTAGGTGTGACTGGTGAAAAAATATATTTTGTATCTAATATATTTCTAGGATACAAAAAGGATGTTGAGAGGCTAAAAACTCCCTATTTAATAATACAGACTATAGCAAAACATTTTTACATAAAATATTTTTTATTTATAGTAACCCAGGTATGGAATTATATTGGGTTTTTGGATATCTACATTTGTAGCAGAGACTTGACCTGTGCCTGTAAGGAGGCTCACCCAAAAATGAAGAGAAATGGCATAGCTAGCAATTTAAAAAAAAAAAACATTCTAGCACTAAGTAATAAAAACACATTTTGTTTTGTATGACAAAAATATATAAATTACAACATGGGCTCTCACAAATGCCTAAAGTAATTAGCTGATACTGCATTTCAATAAATTGCAACTACTATGTAAAACTGATAAAATTAATTTAATCGGAATAATTTAAATTTTAAAACACTGTGCATACCAGGTACAGAAAGATCTAGTATGACCGCCAACTAAGTGACCTTGCCCTCTGCCATATAGGTAGTACCTAGGTACAAAAAAAATGAAAACCATTTCATTTATGGACAATAAACAAAAATTTATAGCGGTAACTGTGCAACATTTAAAAGAAACGTTGCGGGAAACCAGTTTTAGATTTCTTAGAATGAATCTTTTCCTATTCGTGATATTATAATATGTCACGATTTCGAAAGGAATCGCTATAAAAAAACGATTTACCAAAACAAAAGTATGATTATCCAACATAGATTCGGTGAAATAAACTTTCACCGAGGTTGTAAAATATGACTGTTATCTACAGAAATGCGATTTAATGTAGTTAAAATACCTATTATTTTTGCTTCGGAAAACTAATGTAGAACTTTTTCATCAAATTTCTAACTTAACATAACACTCACCTGAAGTAATTACGAGCGCAGAAACGTCACTAATGCTAGGAAATCACATAACACAGCCTGTTTTATGATAAGAAGTTGATAAAAAGTAAATATTGAAACTATCTTTGTTCTAGGGGTCCGCGCATTGGGCACTCACAATATGGTAACAGCGACTCACTTGCTCATGTAATATTTACAGCTGATGTGTAAAATTTGAACAAATAAACACGCACACGACACAATTTGAGCAATATTTACTACGAAATCGGATTTCGTTATAATATTGTTTTTCGATCGGTTGGCAATCGTCACTCGAACAGAATCGTATATACTCTTTAACAGAATCCTTCTGATTGATTGAAATGATTGAATTTCTTGGACATATAACTATATAATCTGTGGATTGAATAATATCATTGAGCTCTAATAAGGAGGAGGCGCCTTAATCTTCAATACCTAGTAAAAGCTCGGACCAAACATACTTAGTCTATGAGTAAAAGTGACTTAATTCGGCTGTCGTCCGCCATCTTAACAGTTACGATGACAGCGTAATTTGGGTGTGTTCCGATATACACTGCGAGCACTGTAAGGTGTGATGTCAATTTAGTATACTGTGAAGTCGTTCCTTTTTAGTTAGCTATACTGGTTACTAAAGATGCGCAAACTAAATCACCAATGAGATCAGGGATTTATAAATCTTTTTCTTCGAAAGATTTAAATCACTCTTTTAAATCTTTAACTCTTTTAAATCTTTGGTTACGAATGACGTTATTCATTCAGTTGATCATAAGTGATGCAAATATCTATTGATTCATGTAGTTATTCTCTCATTCTTTCAAGTCGCAACTGGTTTTGAGCTTTTTACTAAACGACAGAGAGTCTAAGTTTCTGTGTACCTATCGACATTGTATTTCAAGAGTGCGTTTGAGCGTGCCTACAACTTATGTTATCTCTTTTCAATTCACAATATCCTTTATCTATTGTCTCATTCTAAATCTACGTCCATCATTCTATCCAATCCATCTATTCAATCCTAACGTAGTGAGCTAGTGAGTTAAAGATGTATTTTCAAACTAAAGATTTAAAGATTGATTACGCATTTTGAAAGATTATACATCTTTTGTATCAATCACTCCTGAGTTACACATCTCTACTGGTTACTGTTTAAAACGGAATGCAGTCCAGTGATCTGTCATTACTTTCATTTCACACAAAGTATTGGTTTTACACTGCAATAAACACAATTTCTTTACATTTGCCATGTTTGGGTATCTTTGATTTAGAATATTCAATAAAAATAATAATATTCCACAGTGCAAATTGTTATATTTATGGAAGCTGTTGATCACGTGGTATCACAGTGCTCGCAGTGTATTCTATTCTATTCTTCTTTATGGCGGTACCGTTGATTTCGCCAGTATCCAGTGATAAGTGGATTTTGCTTATTTCAGTTGTCAAACGGGGGGAGTAAGTGAATCTCTACCGACTTTAATGGTTTAGCATTATGAAAGTACGTATTACATATAGTTTAAAGATATCATAGAGTTTGAAGCTGTTGAATTACCTGAAACAACAGACAAACACAAAAGAGAAGTAGAGTAATAAAGTTAGAGTGTTAAAATAGACAATCACAATTTTATGTTATTTATGTTAATAAAGTCCGTCAGTATATATATAAATGGAGGATAGGTCAAACAAAGGAGGGATTTGAAGTCTGAAGGGAGAGGGATTGAGGGAGGGAGGAGGTCATATAGGGAAGAGGACATCCTGGGGAAACTAAGGAATAGATGTTCCAGGGTTCCCTCATCCAGTCCACATTCGCACAGAGATGAGTCCCTGATCCGAATTTTGGCAAGATGAACAGGTGTGCAAGAATGGCCTAGGTGAAGTCTACAGATAACCGACGTAGTGCGTTTGTTGAGGTTACGGAACTTAAAAAAACAGGGTTTTGGAGGGATATCTTTTTGGATGGATCTGAAATGTTTTTCCTTGACTACACTAGGCTCCTTCCAGGATCTATCCCACATATCGCGCATTTTGGTTCTAGCTAAGGGCATGAGGTCTTAGGGGTAAGCCGTGTATTCTGATTGGCAGCCATTATGTGAAGCCTCTTTGGCATAATGATCTGCTAATTCATTTGCCTCTATACTGTTATGTCCTGGCACCCATGTGAGGCAAACAAGATTACCCTTAGTGTTGCATAAATAGAGAATTATGCTGATGTTATGCTGGGTTAGATCTAATGGCTGTTAGGCAGCTTAGGGAGTCAGTAACAATAAGAGATTTTTTAATTTTGTGTGCTTCTATAAATAAGAGTGCCTGAAGGATAGCTGTGGATTCTCCAGTAAAGACAGAGCATTCCGGGGGACACTTAAAGCTGAGGATTATTATATATTTGGGAATTCAGACTGCAGCACCCACACAGCTTCCACTGGAAATTTTCGAGGCATCAGTGAAGATAATGAGCCAGTCTTTCCAATCATCCTCAATAACCGCCCTCAGACGCAGTTCTGCATCTAAAGTATTCTTTTCAATTCCCAAGTTTCGAATATCTGTCTGAAAGGTTAAAGATTTATAGGGTGTATCGAAAAGGGGATTCAACCTACATTGGAAGACGGGGCAAGGGAGGCGTAATATTGAAAGATAACTAGTAACTAAACAAGGGGTTTCTTTGTGAGACCAATATTGGCTAGTCGAAATGAGTTCCGCGAGTTTGTGCAATTTAGGAATAAGTGGGTGGGAAGAAAGTCGAAAAGTTTTATACATAAAACGATCTGACAAATATTATCTCCTTAGTTTGAGAGGGGCATGCAGATGCCACCTGGAGAGAGTTAATGGGGGAAGATTTCATAGCTCCAATCACAATTCGAAGACATTTTGATTGGATTTTCTCTAGATGGTTTAGAGCTGATTTATTACATGGTTCGAAGAGAAATGAACCATAATCCAGGCGGCTGCGGATAAGTGCATTGTAAATCAGTTTCTGGGAGTATGGATGAGAACCCCACCATGCCCCTGACAGTGCACGTAGGATATTAACGTTTTTTTCGCACTTGTTCACGACATGGTTAATATGATGGGTAGCAGTTAGTTTGGAGTAGACTCCAAACTAACTGCTACCCATCATATTACGACACCCAAAAATTTCACCTTATTGCTCACTGGGAAAATTTGGTCCTCGTATGTAATAAAAATGTCTGGCACTACTCTGTGGCAGGTGAACACAACAATGTTGCTCTTCGGAACTGAGATCGATAATCCATGGTCTCTTAGCCAATATTGCAGATAAATAAGGGCAGAGTTAAGCCGGTTAGAAGCTTCTGCTATATTTTCTGCTGCAACATACAGTGCCAGGTCGTCGGCATATTGTAGAACGTCACAGAAGTAATTCACAGATATCTCCAAGTCGTAAGTATAAATGTTGTAGAGAACGGGACTAAGCACCGAGCCTTGGGGTAAGCCTCTCCAGACCGTTCTTGGTGGAAGAGTAATATTTTGTATGTTAATTAGTAAGAGTCTTGACGAAAGATAATTAGAAACATAATTTACTATCCTCACTGGAATACTCAGCTTGAGCATTTTCTGCCTAAGTATGGGAAGAAGTACATTTTCGTAAGCTGAAGCTATGACAAGAAATACTCCAGCCAAGTAGTGGTTTTAAGAAAGGGTAATGCGGATGTCAGTGACGAGTGTGCCAAGGCTATCTATAGTACCTAAACCTCTTCGAAACCCAAACTGACTTTTAGGAAGAATGTCTTTAGATTCTAAGAACCATTCGAGGCGATTTTTGAGGAGGTGTTCTAAAATCTTTGATAGTGTACAAGAAAGTGCAATAGGTCGGAACGCTGAGGGGTCTGAAATTAATTTGCCTGGTTTTAATATAGAAATAACGATATATGTTTTCCAATCATCTGGAGAAACGCCGCTTATAAAAATGTGGAAGGATGAAATCTTTGATTTTTGGTCCACTGTGGACTATAAATGAATAGGGGATACCATCAACACCCGGAGAGGAATCCTTCAGGTTTTCTAAGACCATGTTAAATTCCTGTTTAGAGAGTGGGGAGTCAAAGTCGTCTCCAGAATTTATCGGGCTTCGAAATAAACAAGTCTCTTCATAAGATGCAGCAGATGGTGGTGCTAATCTTTGAGCGAAAGTATGTTTTTCAATGTACTCCATCATATCATTTGAGGTAATGTTTTGATCACAGACAGTCGAGTTACGGAAGCTCTTCACCTTTTTCCATACAAGAGTTGCATGGGAACTAGGGGATAGACTTTCACAAAAGGTATGCCACCCTGATCTTTTTTTCTCCGAAAGGAGTTTAACTGTTTCTGCTGCAGCCTTTTGGTAATTGAGGAAGTTGGCTGTGGTCATACATGCAGAGTAATTTCGTTCTGCAGTCTTTCTTTTTTTAACCGCAAGGGTACAGTCTAGGTCCCTCCAAGTAGGTGAAGAGATATAATTTTTGGGGGCTGTTTTAAGAGGGATTGAGTTGTTAGCAGATATAATTAGGGCTCTCTTGATTTCACTAGTCAATTCGCAGAAGTTTGTAAGATTAACAGGGGGAAGTAAAGTTATATTTTCATCTGTACAGATTGCATAATGAGTCCAATCAGCCCTAGAAATATTGTGTTTCAAGCGTGGGCTATATCCAGAACCAATGTTGGTTGTTCCTACCTAGGGGATGGAAATGAGGATAGGGTAGTGATCACTCCCATAAGAGTTGCTCAGAACTGTCCAGGATATTGAAGGAGAAATATTGGGTGAACAAATAGAAAGGTCAACAACACTGTTATGGTTTTGGTTTGGGGTGACCCGCCTAGTGGGGGACCCATCATTGAGGATACACATATTAGGACTGTCGAGGTTCTCTAAGAAATAGTGGGATATAGGGTCACAATGATGTGAGCCCCATGAAGAATGGTGTATATTAAAGTCTCCTAAAATCATGACTGGGGAAGGAATAGAAGAGAGAATGTTGAGTATATAGTTTAATATAGTTAAGCTAGGTACTGGGACATAAATAGATACAAATGATATATTTTGCGTCCTGACTGCAACAATATGGAAAGTATCTGGATGGGGAGGGAGAGGGATTTGGGAGAAGATGATGGATCTTGATATTATAATAGCTAAACCAGCCCGTCCATCACTCCTATCATCCCGGAGACATGAGTATCCTGGTACACGAAAATGGGCACCAGGCCTCAGCCATGTCTCCTGGACAGCAAGAATTATGGGATGATATTTAAACATAGCATCACGCCTGTATTCCCCGAAGGGGTAGGCAGAGGTGTATTACACACCCACGATTCGCCAGCTGTGTTTGAGTCCCACGTAATAGGGGGCGAGCCTATTGACGTCTATCGGGCACATTTCCAAACTCCGGGCTGCTACTGAAAATTTTTCTTTTTAGGAAAAAGCTCAATAACATTTCTCAACCCGGGGATCGAACCCGAGACCTCATGATTAGTAGTCGCATACACTACCGCTACACCACCGAGGCAGTTATGATAATTATTCATTAAATATATGAGTTTGATAATTATTCATTAAATATGTCTTTTTATTGCTGATGCTGCGACAATTCCACTGAAGGATTGCTCGGAACGTTGCTAACAAGAGAAAAAAACTGAGTAAGTTTACTACGGACACTTGGAGGCAGAACCGAATCATTAAATTGGAAAGGATGTTTTTTTAACAGTATAGTACATATATTATTATAAAAAGATTTGATGTAAGAACATAGGAAGCAAACTATGGAAGAGTTCAAATACGATGTAAAGTTACAAGTTTCTATCTTTGGAGAAGCGGTTCATATTTCCAAATCCAAATCCTGATCTTTTACTTATTCTTCGTGAGAGACTGATGCCTGAAGTAAGTTTCTGAAGAGAAACTTGTGTCACAGGTCACCAGGAACCCCGCATTGGATTTTCACTTGTATACCGAATATCGTTTATAATTTCCGTATAAAATATTAATTTTACATAAAAATTTTAAATGATTTTTGACAGATGACATTTTGAATTTTTGAACCAGAGATTGGTTTATTAAGGTAGGAAGAAGGAGTTCAAATAGATTATCATTGGGAGAGTCAGATATGGCACATCCATTAGGAAGAGATGAAGTAGGTTTTTCTACAATTGTCTGGTGGGATCTTTTATCATATCCTGGACTATCAGCTGGGGAAGGAGAATGACACGGTAAAAATATTGTTTTCCTGTATGAGGATGTTGGAATGGAAGTAGGAGACTCAGTTACCATTTGAGGTGCAATACCCTGTGGATTGTTTAGAGTAAGTGATGTCCTAGCAGTGTCTGCGAATGTCCTTTTAACTTGAGGGAACCGTGCCGATGCCTCTAAGTATGATAGGTTCTCTTGTGACATTATGAGCTTTATTGATTTCTGGCGGGTATGTTCAGGGCAACGAGGGTCTTTGGCTTCGTGATTACCAGAACAGAATAGACAAATAGGGGATACTTCAGGGCAAGGTGAACCCTCATGGTTTTTGGTGCACACAAAGCAACGTGGGTTGAACCTGCACTGTGAGGTAACATGGCCAAATCTGCAGCATTTAAAGCATTGGATTGTAGGTAGAACATACGTCTCCACTGGCAAGGAGGTGTAGAAGCTGTAGATATGTGATGGGAGCTTTTGTCCGAGAAATGTTAACACTACTGTTTGTGTTGGGATCCAGCTAACATTACCATCATTTGAAACTCTTCTGTTGAGGCGACGTGCTTTTATCACTTTACCACTACCCGAGGGAATTTCTATTGAGGAGACAAATTCTTCAAGTGACCACTCTACTGGGACCTCTCTCACTATACCCATTCGGGTGATGTTATAGGAAGGGATAGAAGCTTCATATTTTGCTGCCGTGAGGGCGGGATGAGCAATAAATATGTTGGCGTCAGAGGTAGAATCAAACTCCTCTGAAACCCTATTTCTGCCGATACGTTTAACACTACCACGGATAATGTTTTTGAAGTTGTTTCTATGTAGAAAATGTCCAAATTTGATGGGATGAAGAGATATGGAAGAGGTAGGATCATCAGAACGCCTACTAACATGTACTAGATATGGAGCTGAGTCAATATCAGAGTATGACTGTTTATTAATACCATAGTCTGGGTTTGAATGGATGTTGGATAGAGAGTGTAGCTTGTGAGGGGTCTGATATAGTTTTTTTGGATGGGGGATGGGTAGATGAATTCTTTAGAGATTTGCCACGTTTCCTACTAGCTAAACTTGCATTGAGGTCCCTTATTAAAGCCTTATTAGAATCCAATGAATCATATGAATTTCCTTAGGTACCTAAGCTAAGCTTTCGTGATACCTACCTACTAAACTCGATCGATAGGATGGCGCTCGACGTCAGTGTCGTGCAGTTGATAGTTGCTATAATAATCTGATTAAAAATATATACCTAGTTCGCTTAGTTATTGAAATGTATTAAGACTTCTGTTAAACATATAAAAAACCTGTTATCAGTGTAGTGATTTCAAATAAATGAGAAATTACAGTGTATAAACTTAAACAATTTGCAGATATAACATCAAATTACCCACATGCTGAAGCTGATTTCACTAAGTCTGTAAGACTAGGCGTGGTGTCATACTGGCACGCAAAAATTCTGGTGATCCCTCTTTTACCATTCGTTGCGAAGATGATATATTACGTCTTTTTGGCGAGGAAGTGGTCAAGCCGACGCAACAAGCCTAGGTGTATTTGTAGTTTTCGAGAAGTAGAACGATATTTGCTAATGTGTTTTAATATAGCACCTAAGGGATATTTTAAAAACAATGAATCACATGTCTTTTTGCTAAATGTTACCTCAAAGTAAGTAATTATCGCGGCAAGTCATGTATTAGTTCAACATGTGATTCACGTGCCGATATTCATAGTGACCTTACCACTAAAACTTTCTTTAGCGAATTGGAGTTATGTAGCTGGAGGGGGAATTGTTATTTGCAACAACTAACATATTTAGATGCTATGCTGTGTTTGTGTGTAGTACATGTCATTGTGTCACCTTTATATCTTTATATATATAATTCTACTGTACTGTACTGTTTTAACTTTAATTTCTGTAAAAATCACAGTATTTCCGCAGATTTTAGAAAAAAATCGTTATTATAAATATATTGTTGATAACATGAAACACATTGACAGTAGGCTTGCAGAATAAATATAGATATATTGGTGAAATTCGTTTTTCACTTTACACTAAAGAATAATCCTTGTATTGCACAGGACTTTACAAACATACAATTTCGAGGCTTGTAAACAGAAGGAGGCGCCATAATCTTCATATACCTAGTAAAAGCATAGATATAGTAACGTATAGATCACCTGTCACCTCGATAACGCGTTACCAATTTTGATTTGTCAATCTGTGCGTTGGATAGTGATGTAAGTTTTAAGACATAGACTGACTATCGATAAAATGATAAAACAAATCAGTATGTTTAACGAACTCGCTCATTCAAATAATCATCTTCAACTAATAAAACAAAACATACATAATAAATTAAAACAAACATAATTAATTCGTTTTTATTTATTATGTACAGCAGTAGACGTCGAATGACTGATGGATGGAATAAAATATTATTATATACTTGTTTTTATTCATCGTAATTTACCTCACTTTCAAATCTTTTTCTCCTGATGTCATCACATCACAAAATTATATAGGTATGTTGGACTTAGAATAAACGTCTATACCCAGGATTAAATTTATTTTTTTATGATTTTTACGACCCAAATCTGTTGAATAGGGTGTTATGCCCCTTGATATATTAATTAAGGATACACAATTGTGTTTATAAATCATGGCAAAAGTTGTATATATAATCATACTTAAATGTATAACATTAATATTTCAATTTTTTTTAGTAATTTCAATCTTATATCAATACAAGCAAGGGTGATTTTTAAATAAGTAGATAGCGACAGGTCCAACTTTGTTATACTCTAGAAATATCTTTACACGTAAATTCTATGACATCATAATTATTAGAAGCTTGGGTATCACGCACACACTCTGCGGCTAGCGGGCTAACTTTGAACCGACGGCAGAATAGCTAAGCAATGTCAGACGGTTGCTGGCAACCGTCCACTGATACTGGCAAGCTTTGCTTGTAATTTAACTTATTAGTCGCATTCCAAAATTTAATAAAGTTTTTGTTTTTTCTATGTGTAGCAAAAATATTCATTTTAATACTCTCTTCATTTCTCTAACACCATTTCAATTTGTTTTTGAATACCGTAAGGCTATTACGCATGTTATCATAATCTGTCCCATTACACGGCTTACCAGCCCGCGTCCAACACCTAAAATACAGTCTAGCTTTTTCATGGCTGTCTCTGACGTGATAATTCCAGCCAGGCACGTTTTTATGACAACGTCTTTTCTCACATGTACCAGAACTTACAATAGCTGCATTCTGCAATACATCTGTTATATGCATATAATATATATATCTATATAATTAAAGTTATCCTGTATATGACTACAGTTATGAGTATTACCACAATCACATAAATTTATTAAAGAAAACAAATCTAAATTATCATAACAGAATTCCGTGTAGTAATTAGTCTGATTAATATTTCTTTCGCCCCATTTGACATATTTCAGTGAGTCAGATTTACAAGAGGTAACTAGACCACCCCCGTCATATTGCATTCCACGCTTATCGGGTAGTGATCAGACCACCCAACGTCATGCGTGACACTTATACCTGTCACAGTAGCCCGCGCAGCTTTAGTGGTGATACAGTGGTCCAACCATCTCCTGCTTCCACTCGCTTCACATTGGAATGTATAAGTGTCAGAATCACAACCAAATATATTAAGATCCGCCCATTCCCATAGTACATCATCACAAAATTTTGCCAGCTGATACCCAAACCTAGCACCGGGGTGCGCATTAAAGTCCCCCATGACATATGCATGTTGAACTTCAGACTCGTCAATAATCGCGCTTACCTCAGCTAAACATTCCGTAAATTCCTCGACATTCTCATTTTTATCGACCGGCATGTACACATTAATTATTAAAAAAGAACCTGAATCCACACAAACTCGAAGGCCCTGAATTCTTTTATTCGAGCATTCAATAGGAAAACGATATTAACGATATACATCGTTCGAAATATAAAAACAAAATATGAATATTAAAGAGTTTATAACACGTCGGCTACATGACAGCCCCCGGTGTGAAAACACCGTCATTTTATGACGACGCTATAGTAACTAATTTTTTTACGGGTCGCCGAAGTGTACCTCCTTTCGTAAACACATCGACGACACGTACAACTCCGTCGCGTCCAGGAAAGGTTTTAATGACACGACCGCGAGGCCAACTACCCCTTGGTAAATTGCCATCTGCTATAAAAACCAAGTCATTAACCTTTATCGACATAGTGGAAGTACCCGAATTTAAACGTGGTGTTAAGGTAGGCACGTGTTCTTTCATCCACCTTGCCCAAAAATGATCGGCAAGACGAAGTGCTTTACGCCAGTTGACACGACGGAGCAAGTCAGAGTCATCAACCTCACCAAAAATTGATGATCTATGGTAAGGGAATGATGTGCCTAACAAAAAGTGATTTGAAGTTAGGGTTTCTTCGTCGCCAGGATCTACCGAGACATGAGTTAATGGCCTAGAATTTACTAATGCTTCCGCTTCCATTAACAACGTGTGAAAAACTTCTTCAGATTGACTCCGGCTCTTTAAGGTGACTGCCAAAGCTGTTTTAACGCTCCTCACCATTCTTTCCCAGCAGCCTCCCATAAAAGGTGCTGATGGTGGAATAAAAGTCCACTGAATACGTAAATTTGCTGCAGCATCTTGAAGCTCTTTCTCCAGAAGACGCTTTGCTCCAATAAAGGCTGTACCGTTGTCGGAATAGATACGGATTGGGGTTCCTCTTCTCGCTATAAAACGTTGTAGTCCCATAATGGCAGAATCCGTCGACAAATTGCCTATGATCTCCAGGTGTACAGCACGAATAGTTAGGCAGGTGAATAATGCCACGTAGCGTTTCTCACATCTGCGGCCAATGGAAATATTGATTGGCCCAAAGTAGTCCAAGCCTGCAAATGAAAAGGGTCTCACATTTTGTGCTAGTCTGGCAGCTGGTAAGTCGCTGACTGGAGGAATAACAGGCACAGCTTTTCTTATGCGACATAGCTGGCATTTCTTAGCAACGCGTCGTACCGTCGGTCGGAGACTGAGAATATGGTAATGTTAACGTAACTCGTTGACAACGGTTTCGTTGTTTGCGTTAGCAGCTTTGTTGTGAAAATGTGTAATTAATAATGTCACAATCTTGTGTTTGCCGTCGAGCACGATGGGATTATGGCTGGCAGATTGTTCTCCTAGCGTGGCTTCTGTCCTTCCCGAAAGTCATAACAGCTGTTTGTCATCGATATAAAAACTAAGATTTTTTAGTCTGCTTTGTTTTGGCAGCTTAGACCCACTGAGTAATAAACGATAGTCCTCTCCAAAAGAATCCAATTGCGCGTAGACTAACAATTTTTGTTCAGCAACATCTAAATCTACGGATGATAATGAATGAGAGATTTTGGAATTTGGATTATTATCTAAAATACTTCGAAAAATCTGAGCACACCGGTAAAACCTGGCGGTAGCGCGTAATTATCGCAACCAATTGCTAAAACGGTTATAATTAGCATTCGTAGGAAAAGGTGATGAATTTGATAATAAACCCACCTTTTCAGTAACTGACCGAGTCTTAAGCTCTTCAAGAGTCGGTTGAAAGGTAGTTAACGGGTCTACTGGCCAATCGGCTTCAGACAAGGCCAGGAAAGACGGACCAGTAAACCAGCGCAAATCATTTTTGAATTTGTAATTTGTACGTGTGACGTCATCCGTATTGTTTAAAGTCGTTGAAACAAACCTCCAAACGTTAACGTTAGTTATTTCTAAAATCTCCCCAATACGATGAGCTACAAAAGACTTAAAAGAATGTGGATGACCACGTAACCACCGTAAAACTGTCAAACTGTCCTACCAAAGGAATAATTTTGATGGCTTTCGCCTGTGTTTCACTAATATAAACTGTGAAACGAGCTGCTATAAGCCCAGCTTGCAACTCAAGTCTGGGAATCGTAGTGGGTTTTAATGGTGCAACTCTGGCTTTACCTCCAATTAAAGATATTTTGACCTCGCCATTTGGATACTGAAAACGCCAGTAAGCTTCACAGGCGTAGGCGAGTTCACTGGCATTGGCAAAAACATGGAGTTGAACATCGCATGGACAGTTGTGAGTAATGTAGCAGCGAGATATTGTAAAATTGCCTGCTAATGATAACTCGTTAAGTCATGCGTTCCAACTCTCAGTCATTTCGAATGAAAGCTCAGAATCCCAATCGATTCCCAATCTCCAGGTCTTTTAAAAAAGAATAATTTCAAAAGACCTGGAAATTTTAACCTTTTAAATTTATAATTAAAGGTGTTAAAAGACCTAAGGGATCATAAATTTGCATTAAATGCGATAACACAAAACGCTTTGTCAATTTTGATGGAATTTTGTCGGGAAGACACCTAAGTGGATATAGAGTATCTTCGACAGTATTCCAGCGCAGCCCCAAGATTTTTACATCAACAGATGTATTTTGCGAAGCCCTTAAACTCGTATGTACTCTAACCAGTGCTTCTCTTTTATTTGATACCCAAGAACCCATTTCCAAGCATGCCTTAGAATGAATCTCTACAATTTTCTCTGCTAACACCTGAGCTTCAAGTACGCACTGCCTAAATAATCGTCCATATATTGGCCTTTAAGAATAGCATCCGCAGCGGTAGAAGACAGGTATCTGAAATCTGTTGCATTCTGGTTTTTCAAATATAGAGCAGTAAAAGGGTTAGAAACCGCACCAAAAAACACTTGATCCATGCATCCTCGTCCACACCTGAAACGTCCTTATCCCTCACACAAAAATTCATCAGACACTATCGTCATTCTCCTTTCAACAATCTTACCATACACTTTGGCTGCCAAACTGGTCAAGCTTATGGCTCTGTAGTTTGCACAGTCACAACGTGAACCCTTGTTTTTAAACAAGGGCACGATGACTGCGCTTCTCCAGTCCTTGGGAACCATTCTTGAGCTCCAACATAAATTGAGAAGCATCAGGAAGGATTCCCAGACACATGAGCCTCCAAGCTTGATCATCTCAGCAGACATCATATCAATACCCGCTGCCTTAACATTTTTCAAACTTCTAGTCGCCCATTCAACTTCATCCATACTAATGTCATCAGAGGATGCCGGTACCGAATGCTGATCTGTTAGATCACATGTGGCACCAGCATCACCCTGAACATCCACATACATATCTCCAAAATATTCACTCCATCGGCTTAATACATCTTGTGTTTGCGTAAGAATGTCTCCACCTCTAGAATTTTATTCATTCTGAAAGCTGACCAACCACTCCGAGATTTCTCACCTCCCTCCAGAAAAGTTTGGTGTTGCTCTCGAAGTTTTTGGTCAGCCTTTCTTCTGCAATCATATTTGCTCTATAACGCTTCTCTTTCACTAAGGCTTTGGTGTCATTCTTACGTTGGCGGTATATTTCTTTCTTCTGTTCTTTCATACTTGCACTCAGGTTCAAAGAAGATACATAGTCCAGCCACACTTTCTTCTTTTGGTCTACGGAAGCTGCTACTTCCGTATCCCACCATGCATCACCTTTCACTTTCCTATGCTTCTTTGAGCATCCACATACTTCTTTCGCTGTATCTACCATACTATCTTTCAATACTCTCCAGCATTCTTCTGTCAGATCACGGCTGACTTGCCATTGTCAGCCGTTCACCCTCTACATACTTTGCTCTTACACTCTCTTCTTGCAACTTTTCAATTTTTATTCTTTCAAGCCCTCCGAAGTGGACACGCTCTCGCCAGTGTCTCCACTTTCTGAACAGACCACTAAATCTCGCAATAACGAGGTAGTGGTCCGTGTCGACAGTGGGACCCCTGTAGGCTCTTGTATCCAGAATTTTACTTCGGAGGCGACTGTCTACCAGAATTAAATCTATCATACTTCTTTGTTCATTCCTCCTCCATGTATACATATGGATGTCCTTATGTTGAAAAAATGTGTTTGACACAATAAGGTTTCTCTCCATACATACATCCGCAATGAGCCTATCTGCATCGTTCACTCTCTTATCACCAAATGAACCAAGCACGTCCTCGAAGTCTGGACGCTTGGTCCCAACCCATCCATTCAAGTCTCCGCATATGATCACGCGTTCACTAGCTTCTGCCAAATCCAGAACTTCCCTAACATTATCCCAGAACTTCTCTAGATCCGATGCCACCGAAGACCCTATGGTAGCATAAGCTGCGACCATGATGGCCCTGGCGACACCTAGTTTTATCGGAGTCCGGGATCAGACATTCCATAGTCTTTCACACCTGAGGCCAAGCGAACGGACAGCAACACCCCCACTCCCATGCTGGCCCGATCGCTCTGCGGTACACCAGACCACAGAGCTAACCCACCACCAGGAAGATCACAGGCGTCACTACCCTTTCGCTTGGTCTCTGTTACACAGAGCACATCAAGCTGTCTGTCCGACATGACGGTTACCAACTCGTGTAAATTATCTTCCACACCACCTCTTACATTCCACGTGCCTACTCGACACTCTGCTCCCCTTGACTCACCAAACTGGGCAAGGTGTGATGGGTGGCGGCTGCCATCGCCGCATCTGCCATTGTTCGTACCGTACGTAGACATTTTGACACGCTTCGTCTCTTCGCGCGTCGAAATAATAGTAAACGAAAGGAGTGCAGGAAAGCGTAATCTGCACTCCTTTATAGTGGACACTTTTCGTGCCTGATTGTGTATCTTTTATTTTTATATCAATGCCTTTAATAGAAAATTCGATCAAATTAACTTGCACTGACTTCGAAAGTCCACCCATACAATCTATTTTTATGTGCGACTATGGACCCTGAGTGCCTATGGCTTCAGTAATCTCCTTATCCACCAAAGTCGCAGTAGAACCATCATCTAAAAGGGCAAATATATCCACGCTACCCAGCGGACCCGATACTGTGACAGGAATAATCTTTAACAACGGTCGTTGACGTATGCAATTATTTGTATGAGATACTGAGACCATAGTCACGTTTTGGGTAAGAAGTGACGACGGTTCTGATGACGCGTGTGGTTCCTGGTCTGAAGGCATGAGTGTAGTAGAAGTATTTTCTAAGTAATTCAAGACTTGCTAAGATCTATGTAACAGTGTATGGTGGCCGCGGTTACAACTATTGCAAATATATTTTTGCAGTGTTTATAATTATGTTTACTGCGCTGGAAACATTTATAATACACCTTGTTTTCATTAACCCAAGACCACCGCTCATCAATCGATAATCTAGAAAATTTATGACAATCTACAATACTATGCTTATCTTTACAATACGTGCATGACTGGTGTATGTTGGCCTCTTTAGTTGTATTTAGCACATAAACCTTTTTTGAAACTGACCCCATTGTCTTTACGCTGTCATGAAAATCTATTAAACCATATTTGACATTTAAATCTGCTTCATGATTTAGAAATTCGGCCAAAAGCTCTAAGGACTGAAGTATCGATATCGATATTTTTTACGCGCTTCCCTAGCAATTTCCGCCATTATCAGTTCAAAAACTTAGAAATGGCTCGGTAAATTTTTAGTTATTTATATCTTTTGTTATTTTGTATCTCCTTCTATTTACATCTCAATGGCACAGAGCATTGCTTGACAGCAGAACCAAGAACAATTTTACTCCAAAGAGTATATATTACTCTATGAGGTGAGGTCGTAGAGAGAGGAACTATTCTGTCCGGGTGATTTTTTTTTTTAATTTTTTTATTATAGGCTTTGGCAGTGCCATCAGCCTAAACGGATCTTAAACTGTCCGGGTGAGGTGAAGGACCATAGTTTAAAAAAAAAATACTTTTGGTTTTGTTTATATTGTATTTCTGTAAGTAGTTGTATGTCATGTAGTTAGAGTTGTATTTTTTGTTTCAGTGTATCTCATGGTAATCCTCTTGATTAATATTGTTCTGTGTGGTAATCCGTCGTGTTGGACTCATTTTTCACCGTTTATTTCTCTTTCACCGAAAAAATTTCCTTCGTTTAACGGTCTACCTTAAATTAATACTCGATATTGGCGAAATTGTGCTTACACTGCCACAACAAGGGCCATTAAACAAGAAGATAAGATAAGAGGAATATTATTTTCATATTTTTCATAATATTTTGCATTATTTTTGAACTCGGCATCGCCAAGGTTATGAATCTTTAAATTCATGTCTGATCGATTGATTAGTGATGACTGATGTGATGAGCCATAAACAGGAAAATAATCATTTAGAAATGGATGCAACCAACCCAGAAACCAAAATAGATGAAAAAATTGAATTTAAAAAGCCTGTACTTTTTGGACGCATCGGTAAATTACCTAAAAAGGTCAAAGCTGGTAATGACAAAATACCAGATGAGCGAATTGTTGATAAATCAAATGAATGCCCTTCAGAAACAACAGCACATAGTTCCTTACCGGCGGCAGTTCTTATAAAAGAACTTTCGATTCCTATTCCATATAAAGAGCCTAAATGGTCGGGATTGTGTCCTGAAGGTAAGTTGTTTTGTATGTTACTTGCTAGTATCTGCCCGAAAGCTGTTATTTTGGTTATATTGTGGGCTCCCGACTTAGTAGCGACGCAAAATATATACCAGTTTTTATGTCCAATCAAGAGTTATAAAAAAAATAGTTTCATCAAAATCGTCATAGTAGTTTTTACATGATGCAAATAAACATAAATATCATAAAATAATCATTTGGACTTTTGGTGTGACTTTTACAGATGTGTTTTTCTCAAATTCTACTTACAATGATAAAATAGTACTGATAATTCATTAAAAATAAATGTGTATTATAATAACTTAATGGTGGTGGACTAAAAAGAGTCAAAAGAAACAATAATACTACTCACAAAGTCATTTTTATCCTTACTTCTTTATTCCTACTAATATTGTAAATGCAAAATTGAGTTTGTGTGTTTGTTTTGGTTTAACGTTGTGAACTGTGTGACATCAACATGAGATCTTGCATACAACCTAGAGCCCAGAAAAGATGCCACCTTTAGTCTACTTTTCATCTTAGAAAAATAAATGGTTCCCATGGAAAGTTTATAAATTTATAGTTTTTTTTTGTGAAATGTAGAAAAAGAGTACTTTGTGCGAGAGGGAAACGAACATGCGTCCCTTCCAATCTGGGGAACTGCTCTATCTGCTACGCACGCAGTTTCGTTTTCCCGCTCACGCTAAAGTTTCTTCAAGTCTTTTTCCACATTTCACTAATAATTTGTTCTTTTATAGTAGCTGAGTATGTCAAGTGCTAAAATACAGATCAATAATAGATATCATTTTTATGTCCTAAAGTGATGACATATTTATATGAAGTTTAAGTGATGTAACTATGACTAACAACTGTAATTGGAACCATCATGTAAGAATTTATTATGTATTCTTTCACACAATAACTCCTGAACAAATTTTTATGAAAATCTTTTTCATCAATAGTTCTTGATTAATCTTAAAAACATATAGGTATACATTTTATTTCAGAAATATATTGGGGACCATAGATTTACTAGATTACTCTAGAAAACTAGTATTTAACTGTGGCAGAGACGGGTGCGAAGGCTAGTATTATTAATATCAAAAACAGTGTGTTGATTATGAAATAATTGATCAATACATTAACAACTGTTTGATGCTGTAGATTGCCCCGAAACTTTGGTTATGTGTATGTATAAAAGATATAAAAGTTTAGTTGGACACATCATATTTTAATTGCATGTGGTACCGGAATGCGTTGTCAAAAGAGGGTGCCGGAAAGGGTAAGCAATTGGCGTCACTGGAAGTAATGTCACACAGATTTTACAAAAAAAAGAGTGGCATATGGTATTATAGTTAACTCTCCGCTCCTGTATAAAAACATAAATATTTTCCTATAATTGTACATTAATGTATGTTTATTTCAGGATCAGAATATGCCTTAGAAGTACTAAAATCTGGAATGATTATGGAAAATATAGACTTAACGAAGAAAGCATTCTTTGTATTCGGTAGGCTTGCTAACTGTGATGTTTTGATGGCTCACCCTACTATATCCAGGTCAGGTTTAACTTGAGAATTACATTTTTTATTGTTTTTTGCCATAGTGCAATCAGTTATTAATCTTTTATGTACTGCACAGGTGACGGTGTGATTGACCCAGTATTGTAGGTTTAGATCTCACTCAGGGCAATTCATTGTGTTATCCAAAAATGGTTGTTCTGTGCTAGTCTCATCTCATAGGTGTATGAGATATGTATATATGTATAGTATGCCCTGTGTCTATCAATCATAAATGTTTATTAAGTCCCCCCTAATTAGGTGAGTATTCCTTAGTGCAAGAGGGTTTTTTTTAGAGTGGGCAGTTGAAGGCAGGCGGTTGCTGGCACCGTCTACAGTGGGTTTCAGAAAATCGCTATCTAGCTTAGATAATCTTACTAGACTAACGACGTGAATATTACGTCTTTGGTTACTACATTAAATAGTATTGGCGTTGGAAGCAAGATTTGCCAGTATCTATGGAAACTGTTGTCGAGTAGAAGATGCCATTTGACACTTCCCTTGCAAGGGAAATGCATCACAAGACAGGCGAGCAGAGGACTGGGACAAGGGGATCCTTTGTCTCCTTTACTATTTAATCTGGTTACTAAAGATATTTTTGAAGGTCTGTCCAACGTGAATTCATCACAATATGCTGATGATTTCATAATTTATAAAACAGTAGATAATTTATCTAATATACAGGGCATAAGTCTAATTAAAAATGATAGCTTAACAACTGTTACTGGTAGACTAGCGAATATGGGATTAGAACTATCTGTGAGCAAATGTAATGTCTGTGTTTTTAGTCGTCTACGTCGAAATGTCGCAGGGAAATATTAAGATAAATCATGTATTAATTAATGTAGTAAACAAAGTAAAATATCTGGCGATGTGGCTAGATAAAAAATGAAGTTGGGCAGCACACATTAACGAAGTTTGTGAAAAATCTTATAAGTTTATGAATATCATATAAGCCGCGTCGACTATGGCAGCTTCTTATATGGAAATAGCACTAAAAACAACATTAACAAACTTAATATTATGCAGAATAGAGTGTTGAGGATATGTGGCAGTTTTATATGAAGCACCCCAATCCATGTAGTGAACTAGCTCTTGCACCACTATCTGTAAGACGACAATGGTTGGCTAGTAAGTACTGGTTGAGAGCTCGTTCATACTCTAACAGGGTGGTTATGGGCCTCATTAAGGACCTATCTGTGTTGGGTATCTGTGAACGGAATAGGCATGTATTGATTAATGTTCATAATGGTATGTCAGGTATGCAAGTACATAACAGTGTGATTTTGGACATGTTCTCGCTGCCAGTATGGGTCTCGGCAATCAATATTAATAATATAATATGTACTTCTATAGAGGGACTCAATGCACCTAAGAAATCTTTGAAAACCAATGAATTAAAAATTATGGTTGATGACATAGTTGCTCAATATCATGATTTTCGGATCATATTCACAGATGGATCTAAAAAGGCTGATGGCACAGGAGCAGCATTTTTTGATACACAACAAACTAGTACTGGTCGCAAATGTAAACTGCGTCCTGGCATGTGCATCATGAGAGCCGAGCTTCACGCACTATTAGAAGCTTTAAAGTATGCCTCATCCTTGTCAGCAGAAAAGATCCTAGTTTTGTGTGATTCAAAGAGCGCGCTCCAACATTTGTATAAGTGTCAAACAGGCATGCCTGTCGCTTATGAAATATTGAGACAGATATATAATACTGAAAACAAAACTATCAAGGTACAATGGATACCTTCACACGTGAATAGCAGATCAGTTAGCTGGTGCAGCAGTGACTGATGGGGAACTTCCTATTGACTGTGTACCTTATGCTGTGGATTGGTGGCCTTCCTGGGATACGAGAGTTATGTCTGAGGTCCTGGATATATCTTCTTATGAGGAGAGTTCCGCAGTGAAGGGTTTATGGTACAGAACCCTAAATCAGGTGCCAGCCATCCAACCCTGGTTTCACGCATGTCACCTACCGCGAGATACCTTGGTAGTAGCGTTCAGGCTAAGATCAGTGGGGTTAGGCAGAATCTCATATCTCACATGTCGATCGTATCATAATCACTGTGATTGGTTGAGAGATCACCGTGATTGGCCAACAGATTATTGTGACATCACGCCTCATAAGGCGTGCAATAGTTAAATGAAATTATAAGTTCCATGAGTGTGCTGTCTGAAAATTCCTCACCAGATGCTGTTAGTTGACCAATGTAGAAGCACAGGCTTGCCTAGTTACCACTGAAGGAATGTAATATTGTTCCAGTGGCCCGCTAACAAAGGCGGAGAGACGGCGCACGGCGGGTTTATTTAGTGGGTGAGGGCCCCACACTACCCTGTTCGTTGCCCGGAACGACGGGGTGTGCGGATAAGAACATTTTTCCCGCCTTAACAAAAAAAAAAGAAAAAAGGCTATTAATTGTTATTATTATTATTGTTATTTTTAAACTTATCCAATATCATTCTGAAATGCAGTTGCTCTCGTGGAACAAATATTTTTGTTGCATTGCTCTTTTGCAACTGTACACCATTGATGAGAGTATGGTTCGATTTTAGCAAAATTTTGTGGGTAAACCGTTCATGTCCCACTATTGGGGTCTCCTTTCAGAGTGAGAGAGATTAAGGCCATAGTCCATCATGCTGGCCCAGTGCAGGTTGGCAGACTTCACAAGCCGTCAATAATGTTTTCCTTCAACGAGCAGTGATTATTATACACAAATATTTTCTGACGTTTCCACCGTATTGTATCGGCCGTGGTTATGGGTTGACTGGTGGATTTCAGCGTTAGCTCTTGTTTCCGTAAAGCGCGGGTGTCTGTGATATTATAAAAAAAATACACACATTCTCGACAAGTCAGTGGTATCAACTTCAACTGGGTTTCAAACCACTGTCATCATTCCTTGGGGTAACCCCTAGGCTACCGATTTTTACTAACAAAACATATATATTGGTTTAATAATCGTAAGCTGTCATGCCTCGGCAGTGTAACCGATTTCCGTGCACGAGGTCGTGGGTTCGATCATCCCATTTAGGACAAATATTTGTGGGATGAACACAGATATTTGTACTGCGTCTGGGTATTTTCTATCTATTATATGTAAGTATTTATTTACAAAAAAAAAAAAGTAATATACGAGGGGTGATCCAAAAATAATGAAAATAAAACACGGTAATTAAAGTTAAAATAATAATTTATTTTTCTACATAGTCTCCTAACAAATCAATACATTTAGTCCATCTTTTTTCTAAACCCAGGATTCCCTTTGAAAAAAATTCCTTTTCTTGACCCTCCCAAAACGCCTCAACAGCGGCCATAACTTCGCTATTGTCTTCAAATTTCTTGCCTCGGAGGTGTTCCTTGAGCCGAGGAAAGAGGTAAAAGTCACTAGGAGCCAGATCTGGCGAATAGGGAGGGTGTTCGACCAGTTCGAATCCCATTTCTTGAATGGCAGCCATCGCAACTGCGGCTTTGTGAGCCGGTGCGTTGTCTTGGTGAAACAGCACTCCAGCTCGCAGTTTGCCGCGTCTTTTTTCCTTAATGGCCTCCCGTAATCTTCTTATTTGGTCTGCGTAGTAAGAGCCCGTAATAGTGGCTCCCTTTTCCAAATATTCCACCAAAATTATTCCTTTAGCGTCCCAAAAAACAGACGCCATAACCTTTCCCGCCGAACTTGAGACTGAATTTCTTTGGCGTCGGTGAGGAGGCTCGCTTCCAAGTCATCGATTGTTTTTTTGTTTCAGGATCAAAATGGTGGATCCAGGTCTCGTCCATAGTCACAAAACGCAACAAAACATTTTCTTTATCTGCTTGGAACTTTTCGAGATTGACCCTCGAAATGTCAACTCGTTTTTTCTTTTGCTCGTCGGTTAACATTCTGGGAACCCAACGCGCAGAGACCTTTTTCATATGCAACTCGTTCGAAATGATTCTTTGAACGCTTCCATATGAGATCCCTGTGACCTCAGCTACATGCCTGATGGTCACTCTTCGATCTGCCAACACAACATCTTCGACTTTTTTCACGTTGTCTTCTGTGAGGGACGTGGATGGGCGTCCTTCGCGATGTTCATCTTCAGTGGATGTTCTGCCCAGCTTAAACTCCTTGGCCCAGCGTGCAACTGTAGAATATGGAGGAGCAGAGTCCCCCAATGTTTCCACCAAGTCACAGTGTATGTCTTTTGTAGACATTTTTTTCAAACAGAGGTACTTGATCACAGCTCTAATTTCGTTTTTCTCCATGTTGATGTTATCTCTTCGATAGTTCGCATTCAAATGAATGTATCTCCCGGAAATCCTGACCTATTTATATGATTTTTTTAGGCTGACGTAGTGAGTGTATAGGCTAGCTTTTTTCGATTTTTACGTGGACCTGAAGTAACCAATTATCATTACTTTTGGATCACCCCTCGTATGTATTATATCCGTAATCTGGTATCCATAGCACAAGCGCTAAGCTTAGTTTGTGACCAGAGGACGTTGTGTGAAATGTGTGTGAATATCTATTATTATTATATTATTACAGGCATCACTGTGTCCTCCAATACAAAGCATTTGCAGAAGAAAATGAACCTCCATGTGGCTGGTATCTGTATGACCTCGGCAGCACTCACGGGACCTTCTTAAACAAAGAGAAGTTAAAACCCAATCATTATACCAGAGTGAGGGTTGGACATCAGATTAAGTTTGGAAACAGCACCAGAACATATATTCTTTTAGTAAGTTTTATATTTAAAGTGGTCACTACACCAATCTTAGTCGTACAAGCCTGTATACAGTACTGCCCTTGAGAATATTAGTAAAATGTTTTTAATTTTCCACCATTGTTAAGTGGAATTCTGGATTCAAGGGATACCAGTTAAGGATTTAGATGTTTTTTTATTGCATATGGTGACAGACTAGCGCGGCTCAACTGATGGAAAATGGTAACCATGGCTCATGGACTCAACTATATCGAGATTATTGTTAAGCCGCTGCTCATTATTTCATTTCACAAATATATACGAAATGAGCGAATTAACGGTTATCTCCTGCTACAACCAACCAAAACACACTGATGTTCTTCATGGCTGGTCACACGATGAGATGGTGCTACCAACCCGCTCGGGCCTGATAGCAAGTGAGTACTCCTACTTGGTACCCAGCCCTACCACCACTAATACAATGGGTGATAATTGCTCACTTTCCTTTAGTCGCCTCGTATGACACCCGCGGGCAAGAATGGGGTGGTGACACTTGTATTCTTAATTCCAGCTTGTGCTAGTCCATTAGGCATTTGTGAATAAAGCATTAAGTTCAACTATCTTTATGTTAAGCTATACAATTATATACTAGCTGATACCCGCGACGTTACTTGTTATAGTATCAGAAAACATTACTAATTAGATAGTTTAAACACAAAGTGAAAAATGTGAAATCGAAAATAACAGTCTTCTGGATACCGTCCGGATGCTTTACCAATTGGTAAAGCATCTGGACGGTATCCAGAAGATGCAGGTTCAAATCCTGCTCCTGACTGTTATTTTCGATTTCACATTTTTCACTTTGTGTTTAATGTATAGTGCTAAGCATGTCAAATGCTAAAAATATATATAAAAATATCTAAATAATTAGATAGTGCTTATAAAAATTGTTAGAGCATATCTCTGAAATTCCTGAATCGATTTGAATGCGTTTTTCTTGGAGAAAAATACAGGCTTTATTAGATTCAATTGTCGATGTCAGGAAATATTAAAGTGTCCATGATAAATGGTTGAGTAATACCTGATATACTGTCACACCTTTAATTCTTGCTATATTACAGGGCCCAGACTTCGATTGTGAAGGAGAATCAGAGCTCTCAGTGACAGAGATCAAACGGAAAGCTCTGGAAATGAAACTAAATAAAGAGAACATGATTCGTCAAGCGATAGAAGAAAGAGAGAGACATAGAGCAGAAGAGGAAAAAAGAAGAGAGGAGCGGGGCATTGATTGGGGAATGGGTAAGTTTAGTAGCTTCCTTTCAATGCTAATGAATCTCACGAGTATCATAAGACTATGATGTTGGCTGACTACGGTTACTATGTAAGAGGTCAATATGAGAGTGCTGCAGTTCATAATCCTACTTTCAAAAATAGGTTTCATAAAAGACAAGACTTAAAAAAAAAGAAAATTACTATTTAAAACTTTGAAATCCTTCGATTCTAGAATTAATTTGAATCTCTCGAATCTAACTAATAACCCCTCGTTAGGCAGAATCTCATATGTCGATCGTATCTTGATCACTGTCATTGGTTGAGAGATCACCGTGATTGGCCAACGGATTATTGCATTATTGCGACACCACCCGTCGGTTTCTCAACCAATCACAGTGAACACAATACGATCGACATGTGAGGTAGATTCTGCCTAACCCCCCTGGGAGGTTAGACCCATAGATATAGTAACGCATAGATCACCCAAGCGTGTGAGCGAGAAGAAAATCTTATACGGCAACATAGCAAGATGGAAGAGGAAAGCAAATCTAATGTTATTGTAACCCATTTGAATGACAGGTATTCTACAGTCTTCTAGCTTGAAATTAGATTCGCGGTTTTTTGATTTATTTGTGTCATAAATCTTGTTTATTATATGATTATAACTATTAAACACAATGGTTGTTTGTTCCGTGAGTGCCTGTGATGTAAATCATGCAAACAATCCCGATAATTGCATGTTTCACAGGTAAGTTCTCAGGATGTTATCACAACTTAAATGCTTTTATTTTTGGTCATAATTACTGATATTTTCTGTTTCAGTTACATTAATTTCAATTTCATTGTTACTGTTTATATTTTACATATAAATATGTCGCATTGTTACATATTTGCAAGATTTTAGTAGAAAAGTTTTTAGGTACATATACACTAGGTCTTGACTTTATCGACAAGGTATATCGTCGATATTTATCCTAAATGTTTGGAACATTTAATAATCCTAACACATTAATGGAAAAAATGCAATAAAAGTTCTACAGCAGATATTGTCAGTCAAGTCGATTTAGTTTTTTAAAAAATTTAAGTAGGTTTATGTTGCTAAAAGCTGAGTGTATAATAAATACCCTTACAAAATGCATAATATCGTTGTCTGACGTTGCTGGTGAAATAAATAAAAACGAATTAATTGTTTGTTTTAATTTATTATGTCTGTTTTGTTTCATTCGTTGAAGATGATCATTTGAATGAGCGAGTTCGTTAGAAAAACTGATTTGTTATCATTTTATCGATAGTCAGTCTAACTCTTAAAACTTACATCACTATCCAACGCACACATTGACAAAACAAAATTGGTTACGCGTTATCGAGCTGTCAGGTAATCTATACGTTATACTATATCTATGGTTAGACCGAATCTCCTATCTCGCAATCGACATCGTATCGACTCGCTTGTGATTGGTAGAGAAATTGACGCATGATGCCGCAATAATCTGTTGTCGCAATAATAATTTTTTTCCTAACGCCATCTGTCGAAAATTCAACATAGCTAGTGTACTTCTGTTTGCACACTCGTATATTTCCTAAGTAGTTTGTAGCTGCCCTGAGTTCATCACACCTTGCTGTTGGTCACCGCAACTGATATGGGACTCTTTTTATAGGCGAGGATGCTGAAGAGGAACCAGATCTCGCTGAAAATCCGTACGCCGTGGCAGCGAACGAGGAGCTGTACCTCGATGATCCTAAGAAAACCCTTAGGGGTTATTTCGAGAGGGAAGGACACGAACTCAACTATGACTGTGAAGAGAGAGGGATTGGACAGTTTTTGTGCAGGTATGTCTGTTTCGTGTCTTGCTTTTTTTTTCATATAGAGAGAGATGAGCAAAAGGCCCACCTGATGGTAAATGTTGACTCATGGACTTTAGCAACACCAGGGGCACAGCCAAGCCGCCTACCGCAAGCGAAGGTAGAGTCAGGAGTCTCCGAAACAGGCGAGCGTGTATAAACAGAATTATGAATGTTGAGGAAGCGAGAGACGTATGCAAGAATAGAGTCTTTTGGCAAACTGTTCTCTCTGCCGACCTGGCAAGGGAAATGGCGTGATGATAAGTACACTTAGGTAGGAAATATTTTTTCAACAGTACATCGTAGGAGGACTTAGAGCGACAACAACGATAATTTATAGCTCGTAAAAATTTACGTTGAACTATTTCTAATTGGTCTCCATATTTAGCGTAGAATGGGTTCCAGATAGATGATTCCAGGCATATTCTAATTGAGATCGCATTAGGGATTTGTATAAAAAAAGGTAAGATGCAGGTTTTTTGAAATAGACACTATTTCTCATTACGCAGTCATAAACCTTGAATACCATATCAACGACATGATTTATATGAATGTCAAAGTGAAGGAGTCAGGAGTCCATAAACAGCCCCAGATCTCTTACAACTGTAACTTTTTCAAGAGGAGTGTCACAGAATGAATAAGTAAAGTTTATATTGTTTTTTTTTCTTTGTGAAAGTGATGAACTTGCACTTAGTTAGGCTAAGGTGCAGTTTGTTTTCACGACAGTAATTTGTTAAGCGATTTAAGTCATCTTGTAATTTGTGACAATCATCTAGAATAGTGATTTTACGGTATATTTTAAGGTCATCAGCATATAAAAGAAAATGAGTATGCTTAAAGCATTGTTCAATATCATTCACGAATATGACAATTAGCAAGGGCCCCAAAATAGATCCTTGCGCTACCCCCGAAGTGACTTTGATGATATCAGAAGTGAAACCATTGATAGAAACACGTTGCGTTCTGTTTCTGACATAAAACATAAGTCTGACATAAGTTCTGAGTCAGTGTAAGTCCCCCGCGATATAAGGATTATTCCTTAGTGTAGTGTGTTGCCTTAAATTAAAAAAAAACCTTGTAATATTTGTAATTTGACAGCTTTGTGGCGTAGTCATTAGTGTAACCGACTTCCGTGCATGAGGTCGATTCCCACTCAGGACAATTATTTGTGTGATGAACACAGATATTTGTACTGCGTCTGGGTGTTTTCTATCTATTATATGTACAAAAAAAAAAAATATATGTATTATATCCGTAATCTGGTACCCATAGCACAAACGTTAAGCTTAGTTTGGGACCAGAGGACGTTGTGTGAAATGTCCGTGAATATTTATTGCACGCCTCATAAGCGAAGCGTTGAGGTGTGTTCTACTCCCGGTTTACACGGCACAACTAATTTTTCAAACTTAAAATGTCTCTATTTATCATATATTGCACTTGTAAAATAATATCTACACACACATATAAAGAACAAACACTATTTTTAAACACTCATGATCTTTTTGATGGCATTTTTGTTATTTAAACTAGTTAAAAAAACTGTTTGAAAAAAATCTGGCTTGTACGTCCGTGAGTTGTAGGTAACGTATGTTAACACGATGACGACCAAAATACTACGTTACTAATCGAGTCTTATTTTTTCGTTTACGGATTATTATGACTAGGAATAGAGCCCTATTACTTTTCACGTTCTGATTCGATGTGGTTTAATTGTTATTAAATAAACAAAAAAATACTGAATATTTACGGCATTTACGCTCGACGCGACACTAAAACCAGCGCCTTTCATGAGAACTACCTTTTTACGTACTCATAGCCAGTATAGCCACAAGGCGTGGGTCGTATCACTTTTTCTGAGAATCGTATCTGAATCAGATTTCGATTTTCAATATCAGATTTCAAAATCTTATATTTTAATATCTAGATATTTTACGTTCGCGTATCCATCATACGAGTAGATTCAGATTTCAGAAATCTAATCCGATGCGCATCTTTAAATAGAATACGACAATATCATAGATTTCAATACAATTCGGTATTGTAGATATACTCGTACTTATATAATAGATGTTTAATTCGCTATTTATTTATCATTAGCTGACTAAATTATATCTAGAGTATTTTTAGGGAATTTCTAGCGTAGAAAAAATAACTAACTTATTGTAAGTGTGTGAGGATGTGGACCTACTACATATTAATTAAAAAATCCATTATAACAATCCCCAACGCCCATAATATACAAATCTTTCTAAATTTTAAAACGCGAAAGAAATTAAAATAAATGAAACTTTCTTCCGCAACTATTCGAACACAATTAAACAATAAGTACCTAATAAAACTATTACGTGCATAATGGTCCATAAGTACCAAAATTCGCTCAAGTTCAAGGCTAAATAATTAAAATTTTAGACATCATTGATAACATGATTAGTACATAACAGAAAGTAAGCTTTATCTGCATAGTATTAAGATTTAAAATTACTTATTTATAATATTTATATAAAATCTGTTCAAAAATCTGATATTGTGATATTACTGTATCCTCTAACTAGTGTAATATTTGTATCTCACGCGCTTTGTCGCACGCATGTGGCCGATGCGTATCGTATCGCGTAGGTACAGACGAGTGAGCGAGTATTCAGTACATCGCAAATCTGATATTGTAATATTGCTGTACCGCTTTAACTAGTGTAATATTTGTATCTTACGCGCTTTGTCGCACGCATGCGGCCGATGCGTATCGTATCGCGTAGGTATAGACGAGTGAGCAAGTATTCAGTACATCGCAAATCTGATATTGTAATAAGAAAGAGCCAGTAAGCGATTTTTAGATATTGTACCAATATCAGATTTCGTATCTATATACGATTTGTATAGCCCACTTCTAGTAAACTCATGGATTGTTGTTCTTACTCATTGCCAGATGGCGCCTTGCAAAATGACTGAGAGGTAGACAATATATAAGTACTTCTTAAAATTAGCGCTAGATGGCGTATAAGACATGAAACCCACATTAGTGCTTTTTAAAATTAGCGCTATATGATTTATTGAAAACTACTTAGTAAAACCAATACATTATTAGTTACTTATCAAATAATCAATTTTATTGTGAAAAATGAAGATTATGAGGCGTGCAGTTTTGGATTTTCCAAAGTATTTATTTATTTTATTAAATATTTTGCAGGGTGGAACTGCCGATAGACGATGCTCGTGGCAAGGCCGTGGTAGCAGAAGTCATCCACAAGGGCAAGAAGAAGGAAGCGGTGATCGCGTGCGCCCTGGAGGCGTGCCGGATACTGGACCGGGCCGGTTTGCTGAGGCAGGCTAGACATGGTCCGTTCTATATTATAGTTTATTAAGCTGAAGTTGGCACGCGATGTGATCCTTGGAGTAGATAGTGACCGTGTAGTTGTCCGTGTGGTGACGGTCTAAGAATACAAGTGTCACCACCCCATTTTTTCCCACGGTGACGTACGAGGCGACGGAGGGAAACAAGCAATATATCAACCATTTGCATTATTAGTGGTAGGGCTGGGTGCCAAGTATATTTGTGAAATGAAATGGTGAGCAGCGGCTTGACAATACTTTTGGTATAGTTGAATCCAGAGAGCGACGGTTACCACTTACCATCAGGTGGGCCGTGGCTCATCTGACCCATATGCAAAAAAAAAAAAATCTTGAATGGCAGCCAGTGCAGCATAGAACAATCTCCCACGAGGTGTACTGATGATCTGGTCAAAGCCGCAAGGAGCTGCTGTTGAATGTTTCCGGGCGTTAGTATCGCAAAACTCCAAAACTGCCGTACCGATTTTGGTGATTTTTTGTGTGGTTGATTGGGTTCGTGGTGGCTTAGATTCATAATTGGAGTCGTAGCTGCGATCGTGGTATCAGGATTTTTATTATCAATTCTTGTAGGATTTATTTTTAAATCTTTTATAATTTTTTGCATATCAGAACATATAATTACAACATATCAGCGCCACTTTTTTCACACTTTAAATTAAAGGAAATTAATGATAAGTATTCACTAACCGCTTTTACTCGCCTTTTGGCCAGCTCATAAGCATTTTAGGGTGATCTTAAATAGTCTAAATCCTTTCCAAATTAATAGGCTTTAAAATTTATTCAAATTGACACGGTACTTAATGAGATTATTATTTACAAACAAACTTTTAACCTCACCGCGGCTGCACATATGGAGTGGTTTAGATACCGGCCTCTGTTGTGGGATCAATTCCCACACAGGACAACTCTTTGCGTACCATAAATGGTTGTTCCGAGTGTGGGTGTACTTTGTGTTTGTAACATCCCCCACTATACAAGAATTATTCCTGAGTGCAGGGTGTTGCGCTTAAGCCATCCCACGGTGTCTTTATAAAAAAAAAAACGTTTGTAAGGAGTCGTCGAGCGTCATATTGAATAATAATTTTACTCAAAGATATTTAGATATTTTTTATATATATTTTTAGCATTTGACATGCTTAGCACTATACATTAAACACAAAGTGAAAAATGTGAAATCGAAAATAACAGTCAGGAGCAGGATTTGAACCTGCATCTTCTGGATGCTAAAAATATATATAAAAAATATCTAAATATTTAAAGGGTTTGCGTCATTATTAGGTAAAATCTTAATTGTAAAATTAAGTTTACCTGGTCGGTATAATGTATGAAAATACGTCCGACAGATGGCGCAGGCGTCACCCAAAGACGTTAAGTATGTGTTATCGAAATTAGCAGTCAGGAGCAATTGTCAGGATGGCTGAATTGGTAAAGCATCTGGACGGTATCCAGAAGATGCAGGTTCAAATCCTGCTCCTGACTGTTATTTTCGATTTCACATTTTTCACTTTGTGTTTACTCAAAGATATTACAAATTAGATCTTATAAACAGACAATTAAACCATAAAATTAACCAATATAAGGTTCGTTGGCACCTGTACTAATGTTAGACATTGTATCACAGACGCCAGCGCCACCTCCCTTATTTGCTATTGATATACAAATAAATGTCGTACTTTGATTTTATTACAAACATAACAATATTGTCACAAGCGATCGAATGTATAAATTCCTGCATGAGTGCAGTTGCGTAGGAAAATATTTATTTAAGATAGTATTTTTAAAAGATTTTCTGTTTCCTGATAACTCAAGGTTTATAGCCAACATTGGAGCGCAAATTTACACTCTTTTTTAGATTAGAGTCGACAACTAGATATGTGGGTAGATGTGCCCGTATGCGGAACGCTCTAAGTTATATAGATTTATTTCAGAATCTCGCAGAAGGAAAGAACGCGATTGGTCAGCCGATGATTACTACGACTCTGATGACGATACGTTCCTGGATAGGACGGGTAGTGTCGAACGGAAACGGAAGCTCCGCATGCAGAAACAAGGAGTGGCGGAGAAGGAGGACAAGAGACCGCTCACTTATGATGACCTGGTGAGGAACTGTCACGTATTTAACACGCTTTTGTTAGATTCGCCTGTATCTATGTAACGACATCTTTGAACTTGATTTTTACCCCAAAATTGCATACTTATCAAGGACCAATGAATCCCAATAGTTTAAGGTTTGCTTTTTTTTCCATGAACTTTTGCACACAAATAATCTGAAACCCAGAAAAGGATATTTATCCCGAAAAAAATTATGGTTCTTGTGGCATAACTTCTCTTTTACATAGAAATAAATAATGTTTCTTTGAGTGAAGTATTTATAATTTGGAGTCGCGGCTAGAATCTTGTATTTACTTATATATACCTTATATCTTGATATACAGTCTTTACAATATTTTTATTGGAATGAACGAATTTTTGAGTTAACATCGTATATGCCCTTTTTTAGGGTTCCGTACCCGAAGGGTCAAAACGGGACCGTATTACTAAGACTTCGCTTTCTGTCTGTCCGTCCGTCTGTCACCAGGCTGTATCTCAAGAACGGCGATAGCTAGACAGTTGAAATTTTCACAAATGATGTATTTTTGTTGCCGCTATAAAAACAAATACTAAAAACAAAACAAAAACAACATTTAAGGGGGGCTCCCATACAACAAACGTGATTGTTTTGCCCTTTTTTTGCTCGCTATTGATAACGGCAGCAGGTAGACACTTGAAATATTCACAGAATATTTAGTTAAACTTTAAAAATAAATAATTAAATTAAAATAAAACAAATATTTAAGGGGGCCTTCCATACACAAACGTGTTTCTAAAAAATGGTACGGAACCCTTTGTACGCGAGTCCGGCTCGCACTTGGCCGATTTTGTTAAATTGTCATTCTCCTTAGGCACACAATTTGTAGTGCCCGTCATCATACGCATATAAAAATTGTTGAGTGATATGTTTGAAACGTGCTAAAAGAAGTAAAGCTTTAAAAATGTATCTATAAATATGAGACGCATATAGAACTCGTATTAGACATTATTTTTTAATTTACCGTATCGATTGTTACAGTTGAAACAAATTGGCGACATAGAGAATAAGATAAAAGCAGAAGAACGCACACTGGAGCGACTGCGGCGTTCCTCATCCGCGACGACCCAACCTTCGGAAGACGAGGATGCGCTCGACCAGTTTATGAGCACGCTCGGGAAACACAGTATGGCGGAGAAGGCTGAAATCTCTAAAGCTAAGGTATAGAATAATAGCCACGAGCAGGATTTGAACCTGAATCTCCTGGAATGCCATTCCAGACGCTTTGAATACAGCGATAGTGACAGCCGCTCGGAGCTATTAATTTCGATAACACATTCCTTTTAATGTATTGGGTGACGCTTGTATCAGTCAGTCAGAGGTGCAGTCGGTAGTATTTACATACATTATTCCGACCAGGTAAGAGAAGACACACCTAGACCCATTGTGTTGCACCATCACAAATTTGTTGGGTCCTCCGGTAAATATTATATCACACAAGCTACACCAACAACCCCTTACCTTGTGATTAAAAAACTGTGATGAATTGTGGCCATCCATTTTTAAAAAGATTTTAATTCTTTTTAAAGTACAAATTATTTGTGAATAAAGAAAAAGAGATTTTTAGTAGGGGCGGGACTCGAACCACGCATCTTTTCCAATCCGGGGAAGTGCTCTAAGCCACTGAGCTACCCTACTGACCTTTCGATCATCCCAAATTCTTAATCACATTTGTCTTACGACTAACGCCATCTACCGGCAAGCATTACATGCATCCAATATAGTAAGTTTAATTTTGCAATTAAAATTCATACTATTTGATGGCGCGATTTTTTCAAACATTTTTTTATTCTCTAAGTGCTCAGTGGCTTAGAGCACTAGCTACTTTAAAAAGTAGCGGAGCATGTCAATTGCTAAAAGAAATAGATCTAAAAAGATTTTAATTCTTTACAGATGAACGTACAAAAGCTAAAAATGGAATTATCGAAGACACAACGCTTGGCTGAACTGGCCAGGCCGGCCCACCTGCCTCCGCTGATCAAGAAAGACGATAAGCTCATCAAACAAGCGAGCAACTCCGTTGTCTATGGCAAGAGGTGAAAACTTGTTCATTCCACTTATTGCTTTGAGCGTCACAGTAATTCCGCCTTGTTGGACCCCCTCCCCTAATCGCTGACGCTGCGTCATAACTTTCCTCTAAATGTATAATTTTTCCTTATGCTACCTTGTGCACGATTCATTGCGTATTTAAAAAAATTACAGCAATCACAGCGGATCTTTGTGTCTCTGAAGTTGGCTGCAAGACGCTGCGCAGTACCTATTTTTATGTCGCAAGGAATGTGCCTCTTTTACAGTTTACATTAATCGAAAAATGTTCGGTATAATTCGATTGTGATCGATAATCGTATTGAATGATGTGCACACTCTTCTACTCGTATATCTAGATTAAAGCTTATTCACTCAAATCTAAAAATAATAAATAGAACCTAAACATTGAGATATGAAAATATTACGATCACATTCGATTGTTTCATTAATCGAGTAATAACATTTGAATTGGTCAACACTAATCGTATGATTCGGGTACAATCCCCACTTCTTGCTCGAATGACAGACTCCAGAGACACAAAGATCCGCCGTGACTACTACTATGTACATGCGAATGTCGCGCTTTTTTGACCTCTCTCCCACATCACATCTTGATGTGAAAACATCTAATGCGGAGGGAGGTTAAAACCGGATGTCAGCGCGGCGACGTCGCCACGCCAATTTATTTACTTGTTTTTAACGCCATGTGCTGACAAAAGCATCTAACTAGGGAGCATCACGTCAATTAATAAACCAATAACAGTTTTAATTCGTCTATGGATAGCGAGAGGGCGCCTACCAAGAATTATATAAGACTCAAACAATATTCTCACTAATTAATTATATTAATAGGATACATTCACACTTATGAAGTTGCCATGAACTTTATGTACATTTCTATTATTTTACACATTCATGTCATAATTTTATACAAGCACACATTGAAAAAGTTATGATCACTTTATTTCTACAAAATAATTTTGATGTTTTCACCTCTGCGAGACGTCCCGTGACGGCTCATTTTTATTGTTCCACCTAGAGGTATCTTTTTTGTACGGCCCCATAAAAGCATAAGATTAAAAGTATGTATATTTATTTACAGGATACGATTAAAAGAAGACTTAGAAAAGCGGCCCAAAGTGCGTGCAGCGAAAAAACAGGATGAATCAGAATTCGTAGAAGAAATGGACTCGGATGACGAGGAACAAAAACAAGAACTTGAAAAAAGGAAATCTCCAGAAGAGAATAGAGCAGAAGATAACTCTGTAGATGAAAAGACTGAGAATGTACAAGTGAAGAAAGTGTATGGGCCTATGCGGCCACCGGAGGACTATGTGATACCAGAAAGCTACTTTGATCAAGAGAGTGATAGAGATTTACCAGAAATCATGGAGAAAGAGTAGTTAAATAAATTTGTTACAAAATATTGGAGTTTTTATATTTATAACAGGTGTTTACGGGCACCAAGTGTTAGCCCAGGGCGATTACATTCGTCGCACATCGTTGACCGGATCGGCATGTTGGGTCTAAGGGTCACGTAGACTGAGGCCCTCCTATTTCACGGCCCCCGCCGAGGTCAAAGGAGCACGGCTGAACGTGCAGAGGGTTGCCGTGCTGGCCTTTTTTTGTTAAGCACCTAACCGCACACCCCGTCAGTTGGGGCAACGAACAGGGTAGTGTGGGGCCCTCACCCACTAAATAAAACTGCCGAGTGCCGTCTCCGCGTATATTGCTGGGCCACTTAAACTGTGTTACATTACTTCAGCCCGCACCTCGATAGTAAATGTAATTTTGAGCAGCACTGCCTAGGTCGCCGGGGTGCCCAGTTTCGGGGTAGACTCCGCAGGAATTCACCTCCGACTTATCGAAATAATGTGCAATTATCTCTACGTGGTGAAGGAAAAACTTTGAAGGAACTTTTGCCAGCGAAGTTCTGCCAACCCGCAATCGGTCAGAGTGGTGATCATTTTACCACTGAAGGAATGTAACATAGTTCCAGTGGCCCGCCAATATAGACGGAGAGACGCACGGCGGGTTTATTTAGTGGGTGAGGGCCCCACACTACCCTGTTCGTTGCCCCGAACGACGGGGTGTGCGGTTAGGTAATTTATTTTCCGCCTTAAAAAAAGTGTCAAAGTCCATGAACGGCGGCTAACGACGCTTGTCTTATTGTTGGCAATTAAAAAAAAAATTTTCTGAAGCCAGGTCAGTGCCAATCATATCCTAAATGGGTTGTGAAATAAAAAAAAGCTATTAAATTTTATCCTTCTATGTACATATTAAATCGAAAACTCATTTTAACAATATAATTTATTGCTTAATAATAAAAAAAATGTACACGGAATCTACATTTAAATATTTATTCTATTAAATCACTTATAACCAGTATAACCGGTTTGAATCGACAATACCGGTATTTATTTAAGTTTTATCGATCAATTTCTCCGAACACGACGTCCAAGGTCCCTATGATAGCAACAATGTCTGCCAACATTGAGTTTTTACCGATTTTTTCAAGAGCTGCTAAATGAGCGAAGCCAGGGGCCTTGATCTTGCATCTGGAATATTTACAAGTTTATAATACAAGTGTGTTAATAGAGATCGGCATGGGTATTTTACTTTCTTATGAAAATAATAATTATTATTTGTGAAAGTGGAAAAAGAGAGGTTTACTGCGAGCAGGATTCGAACCTGCGTCCCATCCAATCCGGGGAAGTGCTCAGGGGGGTTAGACGTAATCTCTTATCTCACATGTCGATCGTATCGTGATCACTGTGATTGGTTGAGACATCACCGTGATTGGCCAACGAATTACTGCGATATCACGCGTCGGTTTCTCTACCAATAACAAGCGAGTCAATACGATGTCGATTGTGAGATATGAGATTCCGTCTAAACCCCCTGGACTGCTAAGCAATCGCAGTCACCCTACGGTGACACCCAGTTTTTTACACATTTGTTTTAGTATCTTTGCGACAACCGCCACCTATCGGATGTATTTACATATTTCCACTTTCACAATTTAGTCTTTAAAGTAGCCGAGCATATCGAGTGCTAAAATATAGATGCAAATATAATAATAATCTTTATTTCAGACAAGGCCCATACATAACATATATAAGTATGTTAGTGTACAAAAGTGCTTCCGAGGCACTAATACCTAGTGCGCTCAGGCTGTATCTGTCCGGTCTGGCTCAACCGCGAACGTACCATCCTATCGTATTCGTGCCTCACTATGGGCAACATAAATGCCCATCATCGCGATAAGTATTGCGTTAACGCGATAAGTTGAGAAGAGCCTGGAAGTACCGCCCTCACAGAAGAACGGAGCGAAGCAACGGTCGATACTCCTAGTGTTGTATTTCGTACGGTCAGTGAGAGCGTCGGAAGACCAATCCCTTCATCACTTCTCTCTTCCTCTACACCTCCTTTTTCAAGAGTTGTTAATGTGGGGTGATGCCTTTGGTGATGCTAGCGTCTATAAACTACACTAGGTAACCGCTTGATGATAAGCGCTTATCTTCAAGCGGTTACCGTATGCTTGTTTCCATCCATCAGCCTTTCTACCTCCCCAGATTGGGGGTATAGTGCCGTAATCGCCACGCTTGGCAGGCGGGTTGGCGATCGCAGTGGACGTTGTTAATACTCGAGGGAGTGCTGCTGCTCACTCCCACGGTATTCCCTCAGTCGGCTCTTACGACTCCCATGGGTGGAGAGGGGTGGGACAATTCTAAAGCCGGCCCCACACGGCTTTGCATGTTTGCGACCCGCTTAATATAATTATATTATAACAGCATTCTGTATCTACACGACAGAAAACCCACCTGTAAGGTTTAGATCCACCATCCGACACCAAGTAGACACCGAATTCCCCTTTAGGCGCTTCGATCGCCGTGTACGTGGTACCTGGTGGTACTTGGTACCCTTGCGTGAACAGCTTGAAGTGGTGAATTAGAGCTTCCATTGAAGTCTGCAAATAATGTAAAATTATGTTAATCAATTTATTTAAAACTAGCTAACTGCCTCGGTGGTGTGTGTGACTGCTGATCATGAGGTCTCGGGTTCGCCCCGCGTCGGGCAGTGTAATTGAGCTTTTTCGTATAAATAAAAATTCTCAGTAACAGCCTGGAGTTTGGAAATTGTACTTTTTTTTTTAGTTTCTTTTGTACAAACGTTGTCTTGACTAACAAACAAAAAAAAGAATTATCGAATTTGGAGGTCGTTCAGAAATTATGCGCGTACATACACTTCGGAGATTAATTTTTTTAATGTATAGATTTAGGCGTGACATGCTTGGCTATTTAATAGAACACAATTTATAGGCACTAAAGGTGTAGCTGGTTCAAACACCGCTAGTAGCTATAAATATACATTTCACATTTTCGCACTCCGTGTTGTTGTTTTGTTTCTGTCTCATATGTCAGGGTATATCATAGTTATGTACTTGCAGTTCGAACGGTATGCAAAGTTAAGCAACTTTCGCTCGACTGGCAATCAGATGGGTGACCAAAAAGTGACACCTATTTGATGACACCTGACCTCCTCCGTGGTATAATATAAATCTTAATTTTAACATTAATTTTACCTTGTCGTTATGATGTATGCAAATACTTTCGTCACCCAAGACGTTAAGAATATGAATGTCGGAAATCCGCAGTCCCGTACAATGTCACGATGGCTGAATTGGCAAAGCATCTGGGACGGTATTCCAGAAGTTGCATGCAGGTTCAAATCCTGCTCGTGACTGTTCTTGATTTCGCACTTTCACCATCCCATCAGCCTTTCAACGTCCACTGCTGGACATAGGCTTCCCCAAGAGAACGACACAACGAGCGGTCCCGTCATGAGGGATATTGCCGTAATCGCCACGCTTGGCAGGCGGGTTGGCGATCGCAGTGGATGTTGTTAATACTCGAGGGAGTGCTGCTGCCCACTCCCCCGGTATGCCCTCAGTCGGCTCTTACGACTCCCGTGGGTAGAGAGGGGTGGGACAATTCTAAAGCCGACCCCACACGGCCGACTTACTTTCACACTGTGTTAATTTGTTCTTTAATATAATGTGCTGAGGCGACAATTCCTGTTACCTTCATCTCCTCGCGGGAAGGTGGCGTGAGTTTCGCGTCGTCAGTTTTGACCTCTCCAGGCGGCATCTGGTTGAGGCACTGGTCGATGATGCGCAGAGACTGACGCATTTCCTCCACTCGACACAGGTATCTAGACATTTTTTATTTAATAAATTATTATTTTACAGTACAGGGGGAGACCGAGACTCACCTACCTAGACCAAATCGGTCATGTATTGAAGAAAGGTGGAGTCAGGAGTCTCCGAAACCGGCGAGCGTGTATGAAGAGAATTATGAATGTTGAAGAAGCGAGAGATGTATGCAAGTACAGAGTCTTTTGGCACTGTTCTCTCTGCCTAACCCGCAAGGGAGATGGCGTGATGATAGGTAGTAGTTTGTCACCTATCAAAAAAAAAGACCACATGAGTAGTTTTTTGTTTGAATATGGTTTGAACGTAAACAAACTGCCCACAATTTTTTTTTTCATAATTAATGGTGGATCTTCACTTATGGTAGCAGCTTGGTTGTGTTTCTGGTATAACCTAGTTCATGACCACTAACTTCCACAAACTACCAACTGATGGATGGTAGCATATACCATATCTAACAATGATTTTTTTATATTATACTAGTAGCTAGTATTATACTTTTTACGTTTTATCTCAGGTTCGCGATAAATATAGTACCGGAATAAAATGTATACCAATTAAGTCTAATCAAGAGCTTTCAAATAAAAAAATTGCATCAAATCCGTAAAGCAGTTATTTGCGTGATGCGCGAACGAACAAACAGACAAAACTTCTAAAAAAATCGTTTTGTATTTAGACACGCCTATATCGCCTAATACAGACATTTTTTCTCAAATATCTTAAATGTACAGACACAGCTCTGTTACAGCTTTATAATAGTATAGACAAGCTGCGCGCCGTTCGAGTGGATTTTTCTAGATGACTTGTAGTCTGCCAACCCACAATGGGCGTTACGGCTTAAATCCGTCTCACTGAGTGGAAAATCGTGCCTAAAATTGGGATAGGGTTGAAAGAAAAGGTGCTCACCTATCGTAGCAGTCGCCGTTGGTCCCAATGGGCACGTCGAACTCCATCAGATGGTAGGCGTCGTACGGCTGCGACTTGCGCAGGTCCCACTTGATGCCGGAGCCGCGGAGCATCACACCGCTACAAGCAATATGACGTTGTGACTCAATTAAGTGTATTATATATATATATATATATATATATATATATATATATATCTGGTAGTAGAAATCTCGGAGTGGTTGGTCAGCTTTCAGAATGAATAAAATAAGGTCTAAAGGTGGAGACATTCTTACGCAAACACAAGATGTGTTAAGCCGACGAAGTGAATATTTTGGAGATATGTATGCGGATGTTCAGGGTGATGCCGGTGCCACATGTGGTCTAACAGATCAGCATTCGGTACCGGCATCCTCTTATGACATTAGTTTGGACGAAGTTGAATGGGCGATTAGAAGTTTGAAAAATGGTAAGGCAGCGCGTATTGATATGGTGTCTGCTGAAATGATCAAGCTTGGAGGCTCATGTGTCTGGGAATTCTTCCTGATGCTTCTCAATTTATGTTGGAGCTCAGGAATGGTTCCCAAGGACTGGAGAAGCGCAGTCATCGTGCCCTTGTTTAAAAACAAGGATTCACGTTATGACTGTGCAAACTACAGAGCCATAAGCTTGACCAGTTTGGCAGCCAAAGTGTATGGTAAGATTATTGAAAGGAGAATGAGGATGGTGTCTGATGAATTTTTGTGTGAGGCACAAGGAGGTTTCAGGTGTGGAAGGGGATGCATGGATCAAGTGTTTTCTCTGCGCAACATTGTGGAGAAGCATCTGGCGGTAGGTCAAGAGGGTTTTCTGCAGTTTTGTGGATTTAGAGAAAGCATTTGACACGGTTGTACGAAAGGAACTTTGGGACATTTTGCCGGAGTATGGTATTACCGGGAGACTGCTACAAGCGGTGCAGTCCAACTACGTGGACTGCAGAGCTTGTGTGAGGCTGGATGATGGAATGTCACCCTGGTTTGATGTCAATATCGGCGTTAAACAGGGCTGCGTTCTATCAGCCACACTGTTTATCATTAGCTGGATAAATGTCTACAAAGGTTGAATGAAATGAATGCGGGAGTTTAGATGGGCGACTCAGTGGTTAACTCGCTGCTATATGCAGACGATGCGGTCCTACTAGCGCAGTCTGCGACTGACCTGCAAACCCTAGTCGACGTAATGGCAGAAGATTTTGAGAAAAGGGGCCTACGTGTGAATGTGAGCAAAACCAAAATAATGGTTTTTGAAAGAGAAGAAGCCAGAACAGATGTTAGAGTAGTAATAGGAAATGGTGTGCTAGAACAAGTGGATGAATTTGTATATCTTGGATGTGGATTCAGTCGGGATGGAAGGTACACTACCTGTGATAAGGCCGCCATTTGTAAACTAATATATATGTTCAAAAACTGTATTTAATAATTTGTGTTAATTATGTACAATAAAGAGTATATCTATCTATCTATCTACACCACTGATGTAGAGAGAAGTGTAAATGCGGGAAATAGAGTGAACGGAGCATTCGGACAACTTCTCGGCAGTCATCACCTCAGCCAGAGGGCACGTGTCGCAATACACAACGTTGGGACAAGTGTCCCAACGTTATTATATGGAAACGAGAGTTGGGTATGCAAAAAGGAGCATGAGAGTAAAATCAATGCGGTCGAAATGCGATCTCAGCGAGCAGGTATGAAACAGAGTATTGGTGTAAAGATGCGAAAGGGAATGCTCCGATGGTTCGGACATGTGGAAAGAATGCCGGACGAGCAACTGGTTAAGAAGATATACAATGCGAAAGTGGAAGGTACAGGGAGAGACCGAGACTCACCTACCTAGACCAAACCGGTCATGTATTGAAGGAAGGTGGAGTCAGGAGTCTCTGAAACTCCACAAGGGAAATGGCGTGATGATAAGTTAGTTAGTTGTGCATCAAAATCCGTTCAGTAGTTTTTGCGTGATGCGCCAACAAACAAACAGATAAACAGACAAAAAATCTAAAAAAAATCGTTTTGTGTTTCCATGCCTATATAGCCTAATTCAGTCATTTTTTCTCAAATATCTTAAATGTACAGACACAGCTCTGTTACAGCTTTATAAATATAACAAATAATTACAATTGGTCGTCGACCATCTTAGTCCACTCGTGACCCTGAATACTGCAAAATATTCGAAGGGTTAAGATAGTTGAAAATCAAGTAAACGCAATAGATATATTGGTATTTTTATGCATATTTTATGCATACCAGCAGCACTCCTTCGAGTATTAACAACATACACTGCGATCGCCAATCCGCCTGCCAAGCGTGGCGATTACGGCACTATCCCCCATATGAGCGAAACAGCACAGGACCGTTCGTTGTAGCGTACTCTTGGGGAGGCCTATGTCCAGCAGTGGACGTCGAAAGGCTGATGGATGGATGGATTTTATGCATACCTAAAGCCATAATTCAGGGCGTCCTGTGCGGTAACCACCCCAATATCCTTGGTCCTCTGCACCCAAATCCTGTTAGTGGTGAGTACGTCTTCCACTTCATCCAATCTTTCGGAGAACTTCGAAGAGAACTCATATATATCATCCATTAGACCCAAGGGCATATCCTGAAAATAAACAGCGAAAATTTTTTTATTTTTTTTAAAGTACTAAGTATTTGTGAATAAGGAAAAAGAGATTTTTAGTACGAGCGGGAATCGAACGGCGTCTTTTCCAATCCTGGGAAGTGCTCTAAGCCACTGAGCTATCGTACTGACCTATTCAGTCATCCCAATCACCTCATCACATTTGTCTTTACGATTGGAAAAGACGCGGGTTCGATTCCCACTCGTACTAAATTTAGTGGGTGGGTAGCCGGTTTTCTTTAGTGGGTGAAGGCCCCACATTACCCTGTTCATTGCTCCGAACGACGAGGTGTGCGGTTAAGAATATTTTTTCCCACCTTAAAAAAAATGTATTTACAGTACTAGTCAATTTTATTCCACTTGCTTACTGGGAGTTCAAGTGGAGTAGAAATTTATTAATAATATTTGTAGCACAATCTCTACTTTTTTTGTTTAGGGGGTAAAAATGTAAGTAACCGCACACCCTGTCGTTTGTGGCAATGAACAGGGAATTGTGGGGCCCTCACACACTAAAGAAAACCGCCGTGTGCCATCTCTCCGCCTGTGTTGACGGACCACTGGTACTATGTTGGATTACTTCAATGGTCCGCCGGCGGCCTATAGCAACTATCCAGTAAATATTGCAAAATGCTTGATGAGAAATCTCTTACCAAATAAACTCCTCCCGGCCTGATATAAGCGGCGTGCATACGAGCACCGCTGACTCTCTCGTAGAACTCCATCATCTTCTCTCGCTCCTCGAACAGCCAGAAGAACGGAGTAAGAGCCCCGACGTCCAGCGCGTGAGTACCCACCGCCATTATGTGGTTTAGTATACGGGTTATTTCAGCAAACAGTGCTGAAATAAATAAATAATATAGAATTTAAAACTTTCATGGTCACTTATAATTCTAAACATTTTTACGGGATTTATACCATGTCAATTTTTATTTTTTTACTTACGGGTTTCCGATATTTCGGCACTGTTGCAAGCGCCATGATCACGGAGCAACTCAACGGTGATCATGGCGCTTGCAACAGTGCCGAAATATCGGAAACTCGTAAGTAAAAATTTACATGGTATAAATCCCGTAAAAACGTTAAGATAAATAATATTTATTAAAAATGTGAAAGCGGGTTTATTTGTTTGTTTGTCCTTGACGCTGTTAATACTCAACGTATTATCACATAATTTGCAAACATCCGGGGTATAGAGTACATAAACTACTGTTTATCATAATTAATTGAATGAGGCGACATTTGGTGGAAGTCCATTGTTACTATTATAGAATGGATATTTTAGGAGGAGAGCTCACCACTCACCCACGGATTGTCAACCCCGGTTATCTTCGGACACACACAAAATAACCTTTTTTTTTTTTTTTTTTGTTAAGGCGGGAAAAAATGTTCCTAACCGCACACCCCGTCGTTCAACAGGGGCAACGAACAGGGTAGTGTGGAGCCTTCACCCACTAAAGAAACCCGCCGTGTGCCGTCTCTCCGCCTTTCTTGGCGGGCCACTGGAACTATGTCACATTCCTTCGGTGGTACACACACAAAATAACCTAAGGTTTTCAATCTGCACTCTCACAGATAAAGGAGAATGTGATAACAGACAGTTTCGCCTCTACACGAGGCATCCTCAGGACCACTTAGTCTTTTCATTAGTCCACCCGTGACCTTGAATGCGGTAACGTCACCTTTAGTGACCATGTCAGCCTCAAGGGCTTTCACTGAAGAAATGTTTTATGGCCTAAGGCTGAAGAGCTTTTTTAATAAGCTAACATTTTAGCTGCTACTTCAGTCTGGGACTCAACCCCAGACTAAATTAGCAGCTCCACATTCACTGTGCTACACTGCAAGTTAACGTCTTAATGCTCAATAGCCTTCTACTCGATCACATTCCGTCAACAATCACATCGCATCACATCTAGTATTTTTTTTTAAATCACAATGGGACTTCTTTGATGAGGCAAAGGAGGCTCGTGGCCGAAAATGTCAAACCAGTTGTCAAAAATGTCGCACTAACTAAGAATACAAGTGTCACCACCCCATCCTTTCCCGTGATTGTAATAAGAGGCGATTAAGGTTAATGAGCCATTATCAACCATCTGCGGTATGATCAACCATGAAGTATCTTGGTTGTTTTGGTTGTAGCGAGTTTGCCAGTATTCTTATTGCAGTGAATCAATGACCAGCGGCTACCATTTACCGTCAGGTAGGTCGTGGCTCACTTGCCACCATAACCAATAAAATAATCATCCATTTAGAACGACAGAAACAAAATCATACGAGGCGTTTGAAAAGTGGTGTTGGAGGAGAATGGAGAAGATCAGCTGGATATGATAAGGAATGAGGAAGTATTGGAAAGAGTAAAGGAAAAAAGAATGTTAATAGAAACAATACAAAACAGAAAAAGAAGGATGATAGACCATCTCATACGACATCACACCTTTATAAAAAAACATCTTAGAGGGAAAGATGAAAAAGGAATGTGGGGAAGGGGAAGACCAAGGTTAAGCTATATGAACCAAATAAAAGAAAGCATTGGTGACATGTCGTATATGGAGGTGAAAGAGGCTGCTCTAGATTGAGACAGGTGGAAAGTGCTTCATCAGCTGCACCAACACAACCCTTAATTTTTTTTTATTACTTATGGTGGCAGACGAGCCCGTGGCCCATCTGATGGTAAATGGTAACCGTCGCACATGGACTCAACTATACTGGGAGTATTATCACAGAATAAATACTAGTCCTACGGACAGAAACCTCACTTCCATTATAACTTGTCCAAAATCTCTCTGCCTCTCTTGCCTACAAAATCTTAATAATAATACTAATTGTTCGTAGCGAGAAGAAATGTACCTTATGAGCACAGAAATACAGTTGTGATTGTTTTGCCCGCCGCATGAACTTCGGGCAACCGCGTCATTCAACGAATGGGCTAGGGTTGCACCTATGATGATTTTACTTACTTACTTATCATCACACTATCTCCCTTGGGGGGGTAGGCAGAGAGAACAAAGTGACAAAAGGCTCTATTCTTGCATACATCTCTCGCTTCCTCAACATTCATAATTCTCTTCGTACACTCTCCGGTTTCCGCTCGCCGGTTTCGGAGACTACTGACTCCACCGACAGCAACAAAGCTGTCGTTTATAAAACTTAAAAAAATATTTTTCTAGTAGATTCTATTTGATTACTTTTTATATAATTTTAAATGTTATTTTCAAGTCGGATTATTTTTTTATAAATTGTTTGTTTTTTGTTGATCATATACGTTTAGAGTTTTAGCTCTGAATTTTCGGTTATTAAATTTTATTGTCGAAATACCCTAAATCGCATAAATAACTTTATTTTAATCAATACTACAAGCGCGAGCGCTTAGGCGCGCGTGTGACAGTCTTCTGTCGGTTTTACCGTGGTCGGTACGCAAAGCGGTAGGCATATAACTCGGGGCCTTGAGCGAGTGATGTAGGCCTGGTATTATCAAGCCGCTGTTCACCATTTCATCTCATATATATGAATTGAAAGAATTAAAGGCTAGAGATGGTGGTACCAACCCGCTCGGGCCCGATAGCAAGTGAGTACTCCCACTTGGTACCGAGCCCTACCACCAGTAATGCAATGGGTGATGATTGCGTACATCCCTTAGTCGCCTCGTACGACACCCGTGGGAAAGAATAGGGTGGTGACAGGGTTAGTATTCTTAGACCGTCACCACACGGATCAAGAAATCAAAAGAAGAAGAAGAATATAAAAATGTCGCCAGATCATTACTAATTAAATGTCTTACTTCTGATGTACTTGGCACGGATGGGCACGTCAATGTTGAGAAGCTTCTCCACAGCCAAACTGTAGCACTGCTCATTGCACATCATGGAGACGTAGTCCAGACGATCGAAGTAAGGCAACGCCTGGGTGTAAGTCTTGTATTCTATCAGCTTCTCAGTACCTCGGTGGAGTAAGCCGATGTGAGGATCTGCAGCTCGGACCGTCTGCCGAATTTTAACAGTCTTAAACACTTTACTTATTTTGTCTTCGAGTCCGGCTTGATTGGGGAAGTACCACCTACTCAACCCTTACCATTGTATCGTATGGTGAGTAAGAGCGCCGGAGTTCCAAACCCCCTCCCTATCTTGTTCTTCCTATCCTCTTCTTATCATCCCTCCTAAATCTTCCCATGGAGATGGCGACGCACGAGTGATGCCTCTGGTATTGTTAGCGCCTTAAGGCGTGCATCAGGTGGGCCGTATGCTTGTCTGCCACCCAAGTGGTATTAAAAAAACTTTGGCAACATTAGGGACACAGGCAAGCCAACAGTGAAATCCTAAACTATTATAAAGCTGTAACAGAGCTGTGTCTGTCATCTAAGATATTTGAGAAAAAATTACTGTATTATGGCTATGTAGGTGTACACAAATCATTTTTATTTGTCTGTTTGTTTGTATGCTTCAAGTAAAGACTACTGAACGGATTTTGATGCAACTTTTTTTATTCAATAGCTCTCATATACATATAAATGCGAATATGCAAAAACTCACACGGACAGAATCAAGTTGATTATATTTTTAGCATTTGGCAATAGCCTAAGGTATTTACTAGAACAAATTTTTGCTATATAAGAATATATGTAAGCTGGTTTTGAATCTGCGACAGATCCCTATCTGGGAGGCAGTAAGGGAATAATAGTTAATATATTCTTCAAAGCTCTTACCTCTCCATCAAGTTCCAGAACAAGACGCAGCACTCCGTGAGCAGCGGGATGCTGAGGTCCAAAGTTCAGCACCATGTTACGCACCTGCTTCTCTCCAGGTGCAACAACACCTGACCAAATACACCAGTAGCATACGGGTCATTAAAGTGAGAAATAGACAAATAACATTTTATAACTTGAATGACAAATATTAAAAAAAAACACAAATTATCTCAAGAGCAGTAGTACCATAAAATTAAATTACGCTTAACTTAATGTATATTAAGGGGTTGAAACTCCAATGGCAGATGAATGTAGATTACATAACCTTCAGATTTTGGGGTAAACAATTTGTTCATAGGAAGAATTGAAGATACCAATTTTAATATTTTTAGTTTTTTTTTTTCTACTTACTACTTAGGTGGTGATAGTAAGCGGTTATTGTGCCATTTAGATGCTAACAACACTATAGGCATCACTTGTGCGTCGCTAACTCCAGAGGGGGTTTGGTCCCTTGTGCTCTCACTCACCATATGAACCATCATCATTTCACCCTGATCTTCTTTGAGAGGGTACTACTACCCTGATTTAGCCCACCCATTTGCCATGCTAGGGCACAAAATATTACAAAGTGACACAGTTAATAGTACATTGTTACCCTAGGGCTGAAAGTAGCTTATTTAGCCCCGAGACAGGGTTTCGCCTATAATTCGAGAGACTAAATAAGTCTTTAACCCGAGGTAAACACTGTGCTTTTCATTACGAATACACGGAAAGTAAAAATAAAAACATGCAAAAATGAGTGAATTTTAATTTACATCAACTGCTGAGATAATTATTTATTTAAAGTTTATAGTAAAATTAGCGCAATTAGTTATAGTTAGTGAAAGGTTTCTTCCGTTCTTTTAAAGAAATATTTGAAAGTAAGTCAATTATCATAAGTGGTTGTTAAAAAAAATCTTTATTTAATACTTAACTTTGTTATTTCAATTAAACATCGCGCTGTGATTGAGTGGCTATAGTAAGTTAGAATAAGGTTCAATAGAAAATGTGAAAATAGAAAAAGTTTTTTTTTTTATAAAGCTGTCAGTTGAAAACAATTCTCCCTAGGGCTGAAAAGTATTACTTTCAACCCACTCCTCAGGCAACTTCAAACCTACTTTCCAAGTATTATAATGAAAAAACTGTTTGTAAATCAAAGGTAGAAGCGAGCCTTGCAAATCTACAGCTCTTATTTGATATTGGCAAAAGATGACTAGTGATATTCATTAATTACATGAATTTAGTAAATCTTCAGAAAGGATGAAAGTATTATTGAAAATCTAACATAAATTTTTTCATTATACATAGTTGACCTAGCAAAATACATAACATACTCTGTTGAAATTTTATTTGAGAGATCAGAGGATTTCACATCATATCAGAGGAAAATCTATTTAATAGTAGAAATCTATTTATTGATACATTAATATAATAATTGATGAGCCTCGTGGCGTAGTCGGTAGTGTAACCGACTTCCATGCACGAGGTTGTGGGTTTGATTCCCATTCAGGACAATTATTTGTATGATGGACACAGACATTTGTACTGCGTCTAGGTGATTTTCTATCTATCTAAATGTATTTACAAAAAAGAAAGTAATATACATATGTATTATATCCATAATCTGGTACCTATAGCACAAGCGTTAAGCTTAGTTCGGGACCAGAGGGCATTGAGTAAAATATCCATGAATATTTATTTATACAGCATATCAGAGGAAACGCGGAATCTATTTAATAATGGACATCTCTTTATTGTTACATTGATATGTGTTTCAAGCTGCATGTGTTTTAAAATATCTCTCACCATTGTACGGTGGATGCTTTATTAAAGATGTGACTTCATCGGGGTACATGACAGCACCTTCAAACTGCTTAACGAATTCTGCGTCTGGCATCCATCTGTGTGCATGTCTCTGGTTGCTGGGTCATAAGAACACTTCTGTTAGACATACTGCATAGTATTCTGTTTGTTATCTTAATATTTCAAGCGTATAAACAACAAATCCCCTACAAGTTTAGATTTTCAATGATTTTGCTTGTTTACTATCGAAATCACTTCTTCTTTATACGTGAAATGTAAACTCACATCATAAAGTAAGATTATGCGTCAAAAATACATTGTTTACAGAAATTATATAGCAATAATTCAGCTAAATCCTGCATAGATTCGTGTAACCTCAAAAGTTACATAATGTTTATGTTTCGATACCTTTGCTATTTTAGCAACTGATTGTATTTTACTGCAGTAGACACTCACTTTACATTGTAAATTGCTGGTAAATTCTTTAACAGGACAGTTGTTTGCCCTAAATTTGTAGATTTTCGCAGAAAAACATTGAGCAGAGAGGCCATTTCTGACGGGACTACGTTCCGTTCTACTCTGGTCTTAGACGAAGAATAATATAGACTCGCTACTGTTTTGACATTAAGGATGAAGAAAAGCATGCACATACTAGGTTTTACCAAGAGTGAGAGAGACAGGTATAAGTATATTTATCCTTTTCGCGTATGCGTCAGTTGTATTTGGACCTAATGAACTGGGTCCAAACAATAAGGTGGCCAACCGTCCCCATCATCAGTATGTAAGCTTGTTTTTGTATTGACGTAAAAAAAACCTTTATTAATCACGTTATATACGCTAATATTACATGTTCTAATACATTTTAAGCAAAATATAAGCATAACTGCAATTTCTTTTGTCCTGTCATTCTTTTATCCGACTAAAACAGGTAGTACATTTTTAGTCAACAAAGTTATAATCATAGTTATCTTTTAAAATTATTCCGGTTATCTATTGCTATCTCGACACTGCATACGCTGATAGCTTGTCTATAATATCCTTCGTCTAAGACTTTGGTAGTGGTTATACGTATTACTCTTTGCGTTCTACAATCAATAGATGTATTTAGTCTGAGAGTAAAGTACTTTAGTACGTCACAGCAAGAAACAGTAAAGTTTATAAGGTATAATAAGGTAGATCACAGACCATAATAATTTGGTAGAGAGTATGTTTCTGTCTACGTTTATAACAGTCGATAATTTTAAATAACATTTAAATTTCTTTATTCATCTAATAAAAATTATTCACTTAAAAATAATTAAATAAGTGGTTTGAATAAACTTTAAAATATTTGTTTGTACTATTTCTGCGTATATTGAATCAGCATAGATAAGCTTGCGTTTAGTTTTAGCTTCATATAGTATTTAGGATATATCTTATCTATGACTGTATTTTTAGTAATTTATCGTTATGCATTTTCAACAGTAAAAGCAAAACAATCATATTAGTCCATTGAATGCGTTTTTCAGAGGACGCAATTTTATTTTTTTGATGTTTAAGGCAGGTTAGTATAAGCTTAAGTTCAAGTTTGTGGGGTCACCACCCTCGTCCCTAGCCACCATTTTAGAAAAAGGGGTGCAAAGGGTTTTTGCACTGTAACTCGTAAACTAGCAACTCTACAGAAAATTTTATTAAACATTATTGATAGCAAATTAAATTGTCTACAACTTCATTCTTATTGCTTTGATCAAATATAGAAAATAAAAAAGTTATAAACAAAAATAACTGAAAATGATTGAACAAACTTTCTTTTGGGCGTTAAAATAAAATATATAATAGAAAACTAAGCCTAATGCTTCGTTTTTATCGTATTCTTACCAGTATTCAAGAACTCGGTCAACGTCGGAGCGCTGTAAAACCCAGATAAATTAATGAAATTTAACAAATTTGTAGTGGCAAATATTCGTTGAAAAATCTTCTATAAAATTGCTCTGATGTTACTTTATTGTAAAATGATCAGGAAAAAAGTTATAAAGCCCAAAAGAAAATTTGTTCAAAAACTTTCAGTTATTGTTGTTTATACTTAACTTTTTTATTTTCTATTTTAAATAAAAAGCAATAAGAATAAAGTTGTAGACAATTAAGTTTGCTACCAATAATATCTAATATTTTTTTCTGTAAGGTTCTAGTTTACGAGATACAGCGTGAAAACCCTTTGCACCCCTTTTTCCAAGATGGCGGCCGAGGGACAATGGTGGTGACCCCACAAACTTGAACTTAAACTTATAGTAAAAAGTAATAAGTAAGTAAGTTATCTTCATACAAACCTTAGATAAAGATAGGTTATTTATCTAAGATACAAACGAACCGAGCGCGGTTTGCATGTGTGCGTGCCAGTACAATGCGTACGAAACGACGGCACAGCATTAATGGACGCACCTTTAAATATTGTTATTGTATGCGTGCGGCGACTCGTAGGTACTGGCACGCACACATGCAAACCGCGCTCGGTTCGTTTGTATGAAAATAACTTACTTCTTTCCTTATACTAATCCCCCCTATCAGTTATAAAAATTTACTCGGATCCCCCCTACACATCAAAAAAATAAAATTGCGTCCTCTGAAAAACGCAGCCCTAAATATAACTTTTCAACGGACTATACCTATACTTTTCAAAAGTGGTTTGTAAAAATGATAGCAATCAGTCAACCGTTGGTCTTTAATTCACGTGTATTTTCCCATAGAAGTATTTGACTGTACTACGGGCCTTGCCAAATGAATAAAGGGGATAATCGGATAATAGAAATAAAACTATGTACTTTTAATTATAATTCTTTATTAAAATCTTAAAATCCAACTCATTCAATATACTTGTAGTTATTTATTAAAATTTCTGATTACTCAGTGAGACAATATCCTGTCTGCCAACATCCCTTCTATTACGTAGGAGGCTGCCAAGCCTTGGGACATTTAATTATCTGTACACATTTAATTGTTGCCTTCTTAAGTGGCAATGGGCAGTACTCATCGCTGGTCAAACCAACAATCCTTGGGGCTTATGTAGGGGCATGGGACCACTCGTCGTGGCATTCACTTGGAGAGGCCTATGTGCAGTAGTTGATGAATGGATGAAAAAAAAAAGAAGTAGCATTGAGTATCATCCCATCTTCCACTATATAATTCCATTTAATGATTTTTTAAATGACTGTGCGATATATTTCATTATTATTGCATAAATAGAAGAAGAAAAAGGCTCTTTTCAATGCACATTTTGTAATAAAATAATGATGTACCTTTCTAATTTATTTAATCAAAATTGTTTAACTTTGTAAACAAAAGGTTTTGTATCCCTGATTATATGAGCACTTTTTTTCTAATTTGTACTAATATTATAAAGAGGAAAGATTTGCTCAAGTCTGTAATCGATAAACTCGTAAAATTACTGAATCGATTTTAATAAACCTTTCACTTTTTTTTATACTACGTTTGTGGCGAACAAGCATACGCCACCTGATACCACCTGATGGTAAGCGGTTACCGTAGCCTATAGACGCTAGCAAAACCAGAGGTATCACTCGCGCGTCGCCATCTCCATGGAGGACAGGGAGGAGGATAGGAGGGAGGGAGGATAGGGAGGGGGTTAGCGCCTCCGGCGGTCTCACTCACCATACGAAACAACGGTAGGCGTAACTACCGTTGTTTCGTACGCTGATCTTATGGTGGTACTTCCCCAATCGAGGCGGCCCATTCGTACTGGTATAAGCAAGGTTCTACCACTAGACAAACTTAGAAAGTTACATTAACCAGAAGTAAAAAAAAAGGGCATTTAACATTAACGTCACGCTATGACGCGCAATACATTTATTGTTATAATAAAGGAGTATTTGTTATTGTTTTTATTTACATTTCTGATTACTCAGTGAAATACCTGTCCAGTGAGGTGTATGCCACCGTTATAGATGACCATTACGGAGGAGACTGCTAAGCGTTTGGACATATAATTATCTGTGGCGTCACTCAAGATACAAAGAAATGGATAGCTCCGAGTGAATGCCAGAGCTTAGTTGGCAGAGGGTCTGAACGGCATGCTGTAGACGCGGGTTCGATCCCCGCTCGTGGCTATCAATTTTCATTTCACATTTTTCGCACATTGTGTTCTCGTAAATGAAGTATAGTTACCATTGATAATTCCTGTTCCTAAAATAATTCTGTTAACAACCCATCCATCCATCCATCCATCCATCAGCCTTTTAACGTCCACTGCCGGACATAGGCCTCCCCAAGAATGGGGGATAGTGCCGTAATCGCCACGCTTGGCAGGCGGCTTGGCGATCGCAGTGGATGTTGTTAATACTCGAAGGAGTGCTGCTGCCCACTCCCCCGGTATTCCCTCAGTCGGCTCTTACGACTCCCATGGGTGGAGAGGGGTGGGAAAATTCTAAAGCCGGCCCCACACGGCGTCTGTTAACAATACTCGTCATTATTATAATAATTTACAGACAACTTCATACACCAATTATAATTTTACTTATTACTAAAACATTTATAGATACCTAAAATACTTGCTTATATCTTAGTAGGATATAAAAAATAAACCTTCAGTTCTAAATAATAGTCCCTGTGACCGGAGGGGCTTTATAAACACATACGGACCCAAAATGCACCCAGACTCGGAACAATACCCTGATTTTTAAATTAAAAATATTTCGTTAATAATTTTAACTTTTTTTATAAATTAAATTTAAACGAAATTAGGGTCTATACGCCCCTGCGATTTTTTTTTATCCTATAAACGACTTCTCAGATGTTATAAACATTTTTCGTAGTAGGGAATATTTATTTATATCTATATACATTAACCAAGGTCGTATTAGTTACACCATTTATAACTCAAGACCGGTGGGTACCATTGATCTACCAACAAATGGACCCCGTGTCCGCGCTTAAGTGTCCGAACCAAAAGAGAAAGAAAACGGCAAATAAGAAACAATGGCGCACCAGTCTCGTTTGATCGACTGACTTGACTATACGTTCAATATGCCATACTGTATTGTGAAAATATGTAAAAACTACTCAAATAAAGTGAAAACAGAATATTTTCAGTAAGTAGACTATTGTTATATCATTTGCAAGTATTATTTTGCTTAAAAACAAAGAAATTGTTTTAAATTTTGAATATTTGTAAAAATACATCAACACACAATATTCACTAGAAGGTGCATAAGATGAATCATGGCGCGGCCTATTGGTAGAAGCTAAATAAGCTAATAAGTTATTGTAAAGAAAACTCAACACTATTATAACGGTATAAGCTTTTAAATTAGAATGTTGACGTTTTTATGTATCATATAGAATGTCTATTGACTAGAGACACTTTTTTCGTGAAATTTGTACTAGACCCGACGTCCATTTTTATTAGGTGTATGGGCTGGACCAATTTTTATGATCTTTGATTTGTTGGATTTGTCTCCACCCGGAATAGCAAAATAACTATTAGAAAAATTATGACAAACATTATTTTTATATCATCAATGATATTTCGAGACGACGAATTGAGTGAGTTTAATGTATTTTAATAAATTTAGCTAATAAGTTCAAACATAATTTTTGATTCTGAGGCGGTACGAATTTCACCGGGCCAGCTAGTAGCCACTAGTATATCTGTAAATTATATTTGATTAAAATAGGGTTTTTACCACCCCGCGAAGTCTTTGTAGAATTTGAGTCTTTGAGATAAACGGTCTCTTACTTCTTTGCTGGTGGAATGCTAGTTACACGAGAACAGATACGTACCGCCGTCTTCGTTTAAAGATTTAAAGCATTTTTGTGTATCGATTATAGGATTTTCCCTACTACTATCTTGAACATTGTGGTCTTCATGAATGGTATTGCTGAATTCAAGAGCGACGGTCACCACTTACCATCAGGTGTGCGCCATGGTTCGTTTGCCGTTAAGAATAACAGGTTTGTTTTAAGTGGGGGACATTTTGAGATCGTGGGGACATTTTGAGATCGTGGGGTCTATTTGACACGTTTCTGCTGTCTCTGACGGTAGATGTCGTTGACTGGGGGCGCAATGCCCAGTTCGTCGTCATCTGAATCCTCGCCTATCTTCCGTCGACGAGCCTGTGGGAGAAATATCGAGTGTGAAATATCAACTAATAGCCTAAGACGAAAACTAAAGTAGGTGATTATATAAATTAATTGTGAAAACGTGGAAAAAGAGAACTTAAGTGCGAGCGAGAATCGACACTGCGTCTCTTCCAATCTGGGGAATTGCATGTAAATGCATCCGATTGGCGGCGTGGGTCGTAAAGACAAATGTGATGCGGAGATTGGGAATGACCGTTGCGTCAGTGCTTTTAGCGGTTAGAGCACCCGGATTGGAAGGGACGCAGGTTCGATTTCCACTCCCACTTAAATTCTATTTTTCCACATTTTCACAAATAATTTGTTCTTTAAAGTAGCTGAGCATATCAAGGGCTAAAATACAGATCAAAATCTATAGGTGATTATATATTAATGGTGGTGAGTAATCCCGCCATACCGTTCTTTTTCGCAGGACTAATTCTTAACAAATAATTTCGTTTAATGAAAGGTTACCAAATCTCGACCTTAAGTTGGGGATTGAACACGATAACACTGTTTTGGCAATCCTTGTTATTACTACAAATGTTTCTCACCTTGCTGGATACCGTAGTGATGCCCTCGTCGTCGACGATCCAGTGCACAGAGCGCGCGAGGTCGAACAATTTGGTGTCACAGCCATTCTCTTGAGTTGGTGCTGGTGCTAGGGACAAATGTCAATTCAAGACAAGGGCATAAGTCTTTGGAGGTCTTAAGACACTACCCGCCACTGGGGAACAATCTTATAAAGAGAAACCCAATTTAGATAACCCTCGTGGCGTAGTCGGTAGTGTAACTGACTTCCGTGGAGGGGGTCGTGGGTTCAATTCCCACTCAGGAGAATTATTTGTGTGATGAACACAGATACTTTGCACTGCATCCAGCTATGTTTAAGTCTCACGTAATAGGGGGCGAGCCTATGCCCGTCTACCGGGCACATTTCTAAACTCCAGACTGCTACTGAGATCTTTTCCTTTTACGAAAAAGCTCAATAACACTGCCCGAGGGATCGAACCTGAGACTTCATGAGCAGCAGTCGCTCACACTACCGATGTACCACCGAGGTAGTCGTCCTTCTCCGTGACATAATTATGATGCTTTAAATGAAAGGTAGAAATTTACTTACGTTTGTCAGGCAAAGATATTCTGTTGAACAGTTGCATGAGCCTGTCGACAGACACGAACGGACCTCGGAAAGAGGTCGGAGGTGGCATCAGTGTGCAGAGATGAGCAGCTGCCACCGGCATTGGGAATGTTCCACCTGTGAGGAAACACCACGTTTTGTATCAATACACACAAATACACAATAAAAACTGGCCATCAGTGAGACACCAGCCTTGCTTATCCCAGCCTGAATGTGCTGGCTCGGCTGGTTAAGTAAACTCCATCCTCATCCTGTCCTTATTATACTTCTTCTTCAACTTCTATCCCTTTCCTTGGAGATGACGACGCACGAGTGATACTTCTGGTGTTGCTAGCGTCTGTAGGCTACGGTAACCGCTTACCATGTGCTTGTTTGCCACCCACGTTGTATAAATAAAAAGAGTCTACAGTAGATACTCCTACTTTTGTGTTTCTTATAGTGAGTAAGAGCGCCGGCGGCCCTAACCCCCTCCTCCTCCCTTCCCTTTTATCTTTAGTGTCCACCTCCTATCCCTTTCCTTGAAGTTTGCAACATGCAACTGATACCTCCATAACTGCTTAACGTAAGGCGGGCTATTTGTTTGTTTGTCATCCTCATAGTATAAAACATAACAAGAAAATCAACACTAACTATTATAAAACTGTAACAGAGCTGTGTCTGTACATTTATGTTATTTGAGAAAAAAATACTTTATTAATAGGCTATATAGTATAGGCTGAACAGTTTTTTTTTTTTAGGATTTTCTGTTTATTTTTCGCGCATCCCGCAAAATCTATTGAACGTATTTTTATGAAATGATTTTATTAGATAGCTCTTGATTAGACTCAAAAACTGATATACGTTTTATCTCGCTACTATATCGGGATCCAGAGATATAACGTAAAAACTAGCTTTTGGCTGCAGCGGCGCCAGGTCATCCCTTAAAGACGTGAAACTAGTTTACGTTACCTGATATAGGATGTTCTCCTGGTAGAGGGTTGACTTTAGGCTTGTACGGTATCATCTGACTGGTGTCCGGCCTGGCTATGTCCTTATTTGGGTCGTTGTCCCTGGAACATAAACAAATTATATACCACAATCCTGCTCCTGTGGTAGTATTCAGCATTACATGACTATTTTTTGATGTGAAACATCTAATGCGGAGGGAGGGTAAAACCGGCTGTTAGCGTGGCGACGCGACACCACGTCAATTTATTTGTCTTTAACTCCATCTATTGACACAAGCATGTACCTAACTAAGAAGTATAACATCAATCAATAAACCTTTTAAATTCGTCTATGATTATTTATATGAGATTCGTTGTGAATAATTATATGAGACTCAAACAATATTCTCATTTATTATATACTAGCTGACCCTGCAAACGTTGTTTTGCCAAATAAATTATAAAAAATCATTATTTCAAAGTCAAAAAAATATAGGTTCCGGATAAGTAATCACCAATATATATTGAAACTATATTATTATATTAAAACTGTTAATATATTAAAACCTTTTCCGAAACACGCTGCCTCTTATGGTATAAGTATTATTCCGATCGGTTCAGTAGTTTTAGCAGTATAACCGAACGAAAAAACCGGCTCTACAATAATAGGATATATATTCACATTTATTTATAAGTTAATTGGCTTTATGTCCATCTCCGTTATTTTACACATCTCATAATTTTATACAAGCACACATTGAAAAAGTTAATATTATTTCTACTACAGAATACTTTCGATGTTATCACATCTTCCAGACGTCCAGTGACGGCAATTTTTTTTTTATACTATGTTGGTGGCTATCAACCATATGGCCCAATTGATAGGAAGCGGTTACCGTCGCATATAGACGCTTACAATACCAAAGAAGATAATAAGGAGAAAAGAAGAAACTGCCCAAGTTTTCGTATTTATAATATTAGGAAGGAATAAATAAATATTCACGGACATTTTCACACAACATCCTCTGGTCCCAAACTAAGCTTAACGCTTGTGCTATAGGTACCAGATTACGGATATAATACGTATATTACCTTTTTTTGTAAATACATATACATAATAGATAGGAAACACCCAGACGCAGTACAAATATCTGTGTTCATCACACAAATATTTGTTCTGAGTGGGAATCGAACCCACGACCTCGTACACGGAAGTCGGTTACACTACCGACTAGGCCACGGGGCGTAACGTAAAAAATTGGATTTAAAAATATTAAAATTAAATATTACTTTTGTCCGAGTATAACGGCCGCTAACTCCGGCGATATGCCGGCCAGAGCGCCCCCTAGCGCCCATGATTTGTTCGACATCGATGCCACCTATTAAAAAACCAAAGATATTTTATTGGTAGTTAGTGGTAGATGAGCCACGGCCCACCTTATGGTAAGTGGTGACCGATACTTATAAAACTGCCAAGCCGCTGCTCACCATTTCATTTTCAAAGTTATTAAAACCAAAATGATAACACATTTCTCGCTGGAGTCCTCAAAGACCTGTGAGTGATAATATCTCTATTTTGATGTTTTTATATATTTTTTAGCATTTGACATGCTTAGCCATATAAATTAGCACAATGTGTGAAAATGTGAAATGGAAAATAAGTCACGAGCAGGATTTGAACCTGCATCTCCTGGATACCGTCCAGATGCTTTGCCAATTCAGCCATCATGACGATTGCTCGGGTCTGCGAATTTCTTTTACACATTCATTCTTAACATCTTAGGTGACGCCTGCGCCAACTGTCGGAAGTATTTGCATACATTATACCAACCAGGTAAACTTAATAATTAAGATTTTTACCAAATAATGAAGCAGCCCTATAAATATTTTGATATATTTATATACTTTTTTTAGCATTTGACATGCTTAGCCATATAAATTAGCAATAAGAGTGAAAATGTGAAATCGAAAATAGCAGTTACGAGCAGGATATGAACCTGCATCTCCTGGATAACGTCCAGATGCTTTGCCAATTCAGCCATCGTTAATTGTAATAAAACTTAGGCCTATTGGCCTGAACAGTATATACATACATAACCTCACGTCTGTTTCTGTGAGTAGTAGGCAGAGACAACGGGCAAGTGGCATGTCATAAAACGGCCTTCCGCAGTCAACTTTCCGCTACGGAGCGATACGTGACGCGTGGTGCATACACGATATACATTCGATAGATGGTGCGGGCTTCTCTTAATAGACAATAAACAATCACTTGAAATGCAATTGATTGCTGCTTGAACTTGATGAGGAGATTGTAGCTCAGTTGTGTACTTGCAGTTCAAAAGATTGGCAAGTCAAGAAAATTTCACTCGGCTGACAGATGGGTGACCAAAAAAAATGTGACACCTATCTGTGGTCTCTTGACCTCCTCTGTGCTTCAGAAGATTAAATAACACCCTGGCAGTGGTTACAGGTTATCAGAATCTGAAATCTGACTCTGGCCTTGTTCTAACGCCAGTTTTTTTTTTATTTCTTATCGTGGCAGACTAGCTACGGCTCACCTGATGGTAAATGGTGACCGTCACTCATCACTCAACTATACCGAGAGTATTGTCAAGCCGCTGCTCACCATTTCATTTCACAGATTATGAAATAGTATAAACGGCTATCTCCTGATACAACCAAAACACACTGCTATGCTTCATGGCCGGTCACACGGTAGATGGTGGTACCAACCCGCTTGGCCCGATACCAAGTGAACACTCTCACTTAGTATATGCAATGGGTGATAATTGCCTACTTCCCTTAGTCGCCTCGTACGATACCCGAGAGAAGCAATGGGGTGGTAACACTTGCATTCTTAGTCCGTCACCACACAGACAGAGTTGTTACCCTGGTTGGGTTGTGGAGGTCATATAAGCAGTCGCACCGTGTAAATACAGAACAGATCTTTAGACGGCCCCTACAAAGTTTGTGCTAGGAAGATGACTGCTTGTACTGTTTGCGTTAAGCAACTTTACCTCAGTATATCCAATGGATTTGAGTTCGGCTATGCTGCAAGGGTACAGGTCTAAGAACTTGTATCTGTCGACCAGTTGAGCTGTCTCTTTACCTTCAAATTCTTTTATCTGTGAACAGAAACATGAATAACTATTGGTAGACCAAAGGAGTGAAAACAGTGGTATCGAGCTTGATCCTCAGTTAAGACCTCACAAATAAAACACCTCTACTTTATCGAAATGTTCGGAATTATGAGTTTATTTATTGGCAAACTAATGTCTCTACTCGTGAGGATACATTTATGTTAAGGCGGAAAAAATGCTACACGCACACCCCGTCGTTGTTGAAAAAAAAAAGGAGTATACGGCCTTCACCCACTAAATAATCCCGCTGTCTGCCGTCTTCTCACTTAGGGCATATAAACTTATAGATGTCCTTATAACAAAAAAATAAACACAAACAACAGTCTGTCTGTTTGTTTGTTCCGACTAATCTCCAAAACTGCTGTACGCATTGTGGTGGTAGCTCCACTCGCAGATAGATGACTTTATTAGAATTCCACGCAAAAATCGCAGCTTGCAATGTACTGCTTACCTTCTCCAGGACAGCCTGTCTTCGCTTCTCGACCTTCACAATACTGACCAGATCACCAATATTGGACTCGAATTCCAGGAACCTGTTCCATATGTCCACTGAGCTCTCCGGCTTGAGACTGCCGGATGAGAGCACTCGTTCGAATAGCACGCGAGTGTTGTTGTCCTCTGAAAGGGAAATATGGAGTTAGCTTTGTTTTTATCATAAGTGGAAGGATGGTAGGTACAGGGGCAGACCGAGACTCACCTACCTAGACCAAATCGGTCATGTATTGAAGAAAGGTGGAGTCAGGAGTCTCCGAAACCAGCAAGCGTGTAAGAACTATGAATGTTGAGGAAGCGAAAGGTGTATGCAAGAATAGAGCTTTTTGGCACTCTGTTCTCTCTGCCTACCCCGTAAGAGAGATGGCGTGATGATAATATAAAATATATTATCATCACGCCATCAATATATATAATAAATAATTTTAAACATTATATTATAGATATATTAAATAATTTTAAACAAGCCATTCTTGTAAATATATTTCTTGTATCTCGGAAATGGCTCTAACAGTTTCGAGAATAAGTTTTGCATTATAAGTTTATCTATACTATTATAAAGCTTTAACAGAACTGTGTCTGTACATTCAATATATTTGAGAAAAAATGACTGTAATAGGCTATATAGGCGTGTCTAAACACAAAACATTTTTTTTTAGAATTTTTGTCTGTTTATCTGTTTGTTTGTTCGCGCATCCGGATTTTGATGCAACTTTTTTTATTTGAAAGGCCTTGATTAGACTTAAAAACTGGCATACATTTTATTCCGCTATTATATCGGGAACCTGAGATATAACCGAAAAACTAAAAAATTACTTAAACTAGATTTTTTAGATAGACTAGATATATGAAAAAAAAGCTACTAGACGGATTTTGATGAAACTTCTTTTATTTGAAAGACCTTGATTAGACTTAAAAACTGGTATTCATTTTATCCCGCTACTATATCGAGAACTTGAGATATAATCGAAAAACTAGCTTTTGGCTGCGGCGAAGTTTATATATGTGGGTATTTTACAGAAAAAATAAATTTTAGTTTAAAATGAGATTTCATGACATTTATTTTTTTATTGCTCTGGTGTTGCTAGCATCTATAGGCTACGGTAACCACTTACCAACAGGCGGGCCGTATGCTTGTTTGCCACCCAGGTAGTGCATAAAAAAAACATCTAGCAAAGCTTGGTCCATCCATCCATCCATCCATCAGTCTTTTGACGTCCACTGCTGGACATAGGCCTCCCCAAGAGAACTGTGTGCTCATTATGGGGGATAATGCCGTAATCGCCACGCTTGGCAAGCGGGTTGGCGATCGCAGTGGATTTAATACTCGAGGAAGTGCTGCTGTCCACTCCCCCGGCATTCCCTTAGTCGGCTCTTACGACTCCCGTGGGTAAAGAGGGGTGGGACAATTCTAAAGCCGACCCCACACGGCTTAGAAAGCTCGGTCACCCAGGTACTTGTAATGATGGAGACTAAACGCAGACTGAGGTACTCACCATTCAAATGCGACAAATAATCGATATAACACAACACATACTCGGGTATGTGCGAGAACTTCTTAAGTCCAAGCTCAAATATTCTGAACGCTATGTTCTTGTCCTTGGAGCAGTAGTACTCCATCAGGGCGGCCGCTACGAACACGTGGTAGCGGGATCTGGAGATGTGAATACTGAGTTAGTCCGGCTATAGGTTATCTGCCACTAGGTGGAACGATGATCTGGTCAAAGTTGTAGGAAGCATTTGGATATAGACGGCACAGTACCGCTCGTTGCAGCGCTCTCTTGGAGAAGCCTATGTCCAGCCATAGACCTCAATAAGCTGATGGAGGGATGGGAAAAATGTTGTTAACCACACACCTTGTAATTTTTTTTTGGCGGTTGGGTTTTGATTTGATGGCTGACGAGCCACGACCGGGGGTATTGTCAAGCCGCTGCTCACCATTACATTTCACAGATATGAAATGAAAGAATTAACGGCTATCTTCTGCTACATCCAAAACACACAGATGTGGTTCATGGCCGGTCACACGGGAGATTGTGGTACCAACCCGCTCGGGCCCGATGGCAAGTGAGTACTCCCACTTGGTATCCAGCACTACCACCAGTAATGCAATGGGTGATAAATGCTTACTTCCCTTCGTATTATGTACGACACCCGTGGGAAAGACTGGAGTGGTGACAATTGTATTCTTAATCCGTCACAACACGGGCAACACGCAGCTGGTAGTGTTCTACTGTACTATGTTGTACTCTTCGTCTGTATTGGCGAACCACTGAACCCATGTGGCACCATAACTTCAGTGGTCCGCCGGCAGCTACCGTACCCTCTTAACCGCTACCTTCTGAGCGAACCTTGTCAGCCCGGAGTAAAGGGATAGGAGGTGGACAGGAAGGATGAAGAGACGAAATGAAGAGGTGGATAGCAAGGACAATAGGAAAGGGATGAGCAGGAGATTTGGACCTCCAACGCCTTCACTCACCGTCCGAAACACTACTGCAGAATAGGTACCTTTAGTTCACGCCGATGTATGCCGATTCTGTGCGAGAGTGGTACATCCCGGGTCCAGCTGGTCCATTCATGCTGGGAGAATGGGCTACCATACTGCCATCTAAATTATTATCAACTTATTTTAAAACACGTAGGTGCTTGCTTCTCCCAGCTTGAATAGGCAGGCTCGATCAGGGAAGTATTCCTACTGCTGTGTTTCTTACGGTAAGTGAGAGCACCATAGATGTAAATCCCCCTCTTCATCCCCTCCTTATTATCATTCCCCTCCACATCTCGTTTCTCTCAATCGACAACATGCAAATAATGCCTCTGGTGTTGCATGCATCTATAGTCTACTGTAACCGCTTACCATTAGGTGGTGTATGCTTGTTATCCACCTTCATAGTATAAATGACTAAGTACCTGGGGTCTTCCCTGGCGCGTTTGAAGACAGTTCTGGCTGACTTAATACCTTCAGCTCTGCGTGCAAACTTCATATACTGAACGTATGCCAGAGTCGGGTCGATGTCTTCCATATCCAGATATCTGGTGTACACTTGATGAACCTGGAGTAAGATATTTATTTATTGCTTAGCATATAAATATAGCCGTGTGGGGCCGGCTTTAGAATTGTCCTACCCCTCTCTACCCACGGGAGTGGTAAGAGCCGACTAAGGCAATACCAGGGGAGTGGGCAGCAGCACTCCCTCGAGTATTAACAACATCCACTGCAATCGCCAACCCACCTGCCAAGCGTGGTACTATCCCCCATTCTTGGGGAGGCCTATGTCCAGCAGTGGACGTTAAAAGGCTGATGGATGGGATGGATTATATAAATATGGGAAAAATGTTCCTAACCACTCCATCGATTAAGTCAAAAAACAGCTGTGAGTTCCTCACCCACTAAAATGACTGATGTGCCATCTTTCCGCCTACATTGGTGGATCACTGGAACTGTTTCACATTAATACAGTGCTGATTTATTTTAAAGAACCTTCTCCATTTTGAAGTCCGTTGAAAAGACCACTAAGCAATAATCCTTGTATGGCGGGGGACATTTGACCCACAATACTCGAGCGAGACCCGCCATCCGTCATCTGTGCAGTCAGTTCATATACAACTGATAGTATCTACGTGTTCGGGTCTAGCTCAGTGCCGCATTAAGGTAACTTGATGGCCTAAGCAATCTTTCTCTGTAAGCCCCGCTTCCTTAAGTGAACTACAAATAATTAATAAAAAAAAATATTAATACGTATCGTAGGTAGAATATAATATTTCCATCCATCCATCCATCCATCAGCCTTACGACGTCCACTGCTGGACATACGCCTCCCCAAATTGGGGGGTATAGTGCCGTAATCGACACGTTTGGGAGGCGGGTTGGCGATCGCAGTGGATGTTGTTAATACTCGAGGGAGTGCTGTTGCCCACTCCCCCCGGTATTCCCTTAGTCGGCCGTACGACTCCCATGGGTGGAGAGGGGTGGGACAATTCTAAAGCCAGCCCCACACGGCACAATATAATATGTGTTGTTGTGAAATTGCTTTATCTTTCGAGTGCTCGTTTTTATTTTCTCGGTCGTCTCTAGACGGGATGCCCTAAGCAATTGCTAAATAGCTTATAGGCTAATCCAGGACTGGTCTAGCTATATACAGCCTTCGCTTTGTATCAATAGCCTTTTGACGTCCACTGCTGAACATAGGCCTCTCCAAGAACGCCACAACATGCCGTCCTATAAATCCAACGGCTCTCTGCAACTTTATTCGGTCGGTCGGTTCGTCCTAGGCTGCATCGTCCAATACGTTTGCGCTGCTCGAGAACCTTTTATCCCCAAACCGGCTGTCGGTTCGTGGAGCAATGTGACCTGCCCATCATTGCCATTTCATCATGCCAACCTTGGGCTTTGGTCACTCCCGTTCTCCTCCAGCTCTTCGTACTACAGATTCACGTATACTATTCAGTGACTACCTGTGATATGGATGTAGAATGTACACATACTTTGTTATAATGCAGCCTGCTCTCTTCGTAGTCCGCGTGTGCAAAGTGCAGGAGAGTGGACTGCTTGAGAGGGCCGCTGGTCGCACGCTCGTATACAGCGGCCGCCTCGTCGGAGAACAGACGCGCCGCGTTCGAGTCCTGGGCAGAGCATAAAATAAAAATTGTAATAAAAACTACTTTTGCGGAATCTTTTAAATGAAGCTGTTGTAACAAATGATCGACCATTTGACATCTAACATGTCAGTCAACCCGTGATCATGAATGCTGTAAAGTATTCAAAAAGTCGTGATAGTAGAAAATCAATAAACGCGATAGACATCTTTTATACTACGTGAGTGGCAAACAAGCATACTGCCCACCTGATGGTAAGCGGTTACCGTAGCCTATAGGCGCCAGCAACACCAGAGGTATCGCTCGTGTGTCCCCATCTCCAAGGAAAGGGATAGCAGGTGGATAGGACGTAAATTAAGGAGAGGATAAGAAGGATAACAAGGAGATGATAGAGGCAGTTCGGGACTCTAGCACTCACTCACCATACGAAACACAACTGTAGGTGCCACTACTGTTGGTGCACGATGATCTTATGTGAGAGGGTGGTACTTCCCCGATAGACCCGGCCCATTCATGCTGGGTTAAGCAAGGCTCTACCACTATGACACATATAGAACAATACATGCTTTTTAGTAGATTTTATAGAGGATATAAAACACCATGTGACGTCATACGTCGCACCAGCGAAGCCCTCCTCCGCATACGCCGCCCGGACTTCAAGCCTCACCCCGCGCGGCCACATATATACACCGGCGTGTCGCGAACCGCTATTACGGTGGTTTTTTTTTTTTTTTTTTTTTTTTTTTTTTTTTTTTGTGTAGGCGGGAAAAAAAATAGTACCTACTGTGTGTTACATTCCTTCGGTGGTAACCGCTCTCTTATACTACGCACCGACACCGTCACGTAAGTTGAGTAGCCATATACCTCATAGTTGGCTACTCACTTTGTGCCTAAAGATCTACACGACCTAGAGATCTCGTATATTTGTTAATACCTTGTTGTTTCTATAATATACCTATTCTTATAGTAATATTGTTCTTTTGTAGTTTTTCTTCTTAATTCTACACCCGTAAATCGACCGCATGGTCATTACCTTTAGGTGTTAGGCAAACCACAAGCAAGTAGTCTAGATGCGACAACCAACATATCCTTGAAAGTCATCGAGAATGTGAAGTTAAGACCAAATTGCACAAAAGAAAAAAGCTTTTGAAGATACACTCCACATAGTAGCCTTTTTTTGATTAAGGCGGGAAAAAAAGTACCTAACCGCACACCCTGTCGTTTGAGGCAACGAACAGGGTAGTGTGTGCCCTTCACCCACTAAATAAACTCGCCGTAAGCCGTCTCTCCGCCTGTATTGGCCGGCCACTGGTACTATGTTACATTACTTCCGTGGTACTCACATAGTAGCCTTCACAATAAAAAATCATTCTTACCGAATATTTTTTTTTTGTTTTGAACTGCAATATTTGAGTCAAGGTGGCGCAAAATTTGTCTCGGACTAATACCCACGCTACATATAATAAAAAATAATAATATGATAATGAGCTTGGACACCGTCAAACTAATACTACTCACCCCTTTCTCCTGGAGGAGCTTGGCAGAATGGTCCAAAAACTGTGCAGCTTGATGCCACACATCCGGGTGGTGAGCCAGACACAAGAGGCACTGTTCTATCGCGAACATCACTCTACGAGCGACTAGCGCTGTGTCTTCGGAACGGAGAGGGTTGGAGCGTTCCCAACTTATGTACTTTTTCCACAGCTCCACCTGTATAAAAAAAAAACACTTAAACAGCAAGACTAACCCCCCTGTGTATCCACAAATGGTTGTTCTGAGACTGGGTGTAGTTTGTGACCGTTATGTTGTATGTTCGTAAAGTTCCCGCGATTCAGGGATATTCCTTTCTTTGTGTTTGGAATTTTCAAGGAAAAAGAATGTCTGTGAGCAGGATTCGAACTTTTTTTTTGATTAGGCGGGAAAAAATGTGCCTAATCATACCCCCCATCGGGCAAAAATCAGGGTGGGTAATGTGGGCCCTCATCCACTAAATAAACCTGCCGTGTACCGTCTCCCAGCCTGTATTTGCGGGCCACTGGAACTATGTTACATTGCTTCAGTGGTCCGCCGGAGCAGGATTTGAATCTGCGCTCTATCACTATCTGAGGCACGTGATAAAAGACCCTGCTCAAGGATTTCAATATCCACATCTGATAATTATCTTGTCTACGCCACGTTTTATTTTCCTTTTTTGATTGCAATCGCTAACTAGAACATTTTTATACACTAGAGAGATAGATAGATGTCGTCCTGCTCGAATTAAGTTCACTGATTTCGAGAATTTGCACGGCAATTGATTTATATATTCTCTCCTAAATAAAAGGAGAATAAATGGCCTAATATGGACTGGGCAGACCTTTTTTTTGTCAAGGCGGGGAAAGACGTACCTAACCGCACACCCCGTCGTTCGGGGCAACGAACAGGGTAGAGTGGGGCCCTCACCCATTTTTTTTTGTTAAGTCGGGAAAAAATGTTCCTAACCGCACACCCCGTCGTTCGGAGCAACGAACAGAGTAGTGTGGGGCCTGCACCCACTAAAGAAACCCGCCGTGTGCCGGCTCTCCGCCTTTCTTGGCGGGCCACTGGAACTATGTCACATTCCTTCGGTGGTGACTGAGCAGACCCCTACCTGTTTCATTTCTTCTCTGTCCGCAGTGGGTGGTGTGGCCGGCATGTTTCTGTTGAGCCCTCTCGTAACCGACTCCAACTCTTTGGCGACGCGGCGAGCGTTCATGTATTCACGGGAACGTTCCATTGCCATACGTTCAGCTGGTAGAAAAAAAAACAGGTTATAGTAACGACCAACAGATGTGTAGCACTTTCCCGCATTGGAAGGGATGCTGGTTCGGATCCCAGTCGCACTAAATAAATACTTTGGAAAATCCAAAACTGCACGCCTCATAATCTTCATTTTTCACAATAAAATTGATTATTTGATAAGTAACTAATAATGTATTGGTCTTATCAAGTAGTTTTCAATAAATCACATAGATAGCGCTAATTTCAAAAAGTACTAATGTGGGTTTCATGTCTTATACGCCATCTAGCGCTAATTTTAAGAAGTACTTCTATATTGGTCTACCTCTCAGTTCCAGAACGCACGCACGCCAAGGCCACGCAAAAAAAATTGTGGAATATAAAATATGTTTTTTTCGGGTTTTATAACGTTGGTGTGTTATTATTTACGTGTGTTTAGTGTTTTTAATTATTGTTATGGATAAAATAGTTATTATACTTGACAAATATCATCAGTTCGTCAAGCAAAGGTAAGAACTTCTTTTAACAAAAAAACAATGTACCGGCCGGGCGAACGGCGTTCTGTTGACGATAGTAAAACCACCGGTGGCTATACTGGCTATGCGTTCCTAAAAAGGTAGTTATCATGAAAGGCGCTGGTTTTACTGCCGCGTCGAGCGTAAATATTCAGTATTTTTTTTGTTTATTTAATAACAATTAAACCACATCGAATCAGAACGTGAAAAGTAATAGGGCTCTTCCTAATAATAATAATTCGTAAAGGAAAAAAAAGGTCGATTAGTAAAGTATTTTGATCGTTATCGTGTTAACATAGATTACCTACAGCTCACGTACGTCCACGCCAGATTTTTTTCGAACAGTTTTTTAACTAGTTTAAATAACAAAAATTACATCAAAAATATCCATGAGTGTTAAAAATAGTGTTTGTTCTTTATATGTGTGTGTAGATATTATTTTACAAGTGCAATATATGATAAATAGAGACATTTTAAGTTTGAAAAATCAGTTGTTCCGTATAAAACGGGAGTAAAACACACCTCAACGCTTCGCTTATGAGGCGTGCAATAAATATTCATGGACATTTCACACAACATCCTCTGGTCCCAAACTAAGCTTAACACTTGTACTATGGGTACCAGATTACGGATATAATACATATATTACTTTTTTTTTGTAAATACATACATATAATAGATAGAAAACACCCAGACGCAGTACAAATATCTGTGTTCATCACACAAATAATTGTCCTGAGTGGGAATCGAACCCACGACCTCGTGCACGGAAGTCGGTTACAATACCGACTACGCCACGAGACTAAACCTCTCTTTTTCCACATTCACAAATAATTTGTTCTTTAAAGTATTATACCATTTCTAAATTCACGATTCCGAATAATGCTTACCGATGATAGTATTGATGCTCTGCTCGAAGGCAATGTAGTCCTTCCACATGGTTTCTATACCTATGATTGGAGTAATCACCGCTCTTTGGTACACCTGTTAAGAAAATTCTATATTATATTCTGCAACGTGCGCTATTCTAGAAATTTCTATTGCTTATGATTGCAGACCTGCACCTGATGGTAAGTGGTAACTGTCGCTTATGGACTCAACTATACAAAGAGTATTGTTAAGCCACTGCGCACAATTTCTTCTAAAATATGAAATGAAAGAATAAACGGCTATCTTCTGCTACAGCCAAAGCACACTGACGTGCTTCATGACCGGTCACAAAGGAGACGTTAGTACCGACCCGTTCGGGCCCGATAGCAAGTGAGTACTCTCACTTGGTACCCAGCCCTACCACCAGTAATGCAATGGGTGATAATTGCTTACTTCCCTAGTAGCCTTGTACGACACCCGCGGTTAAAGGATAGGGTGGTGACACTTGTATTCTTAGTCCGTCACCACACGGACGGACGGGATGGTATCTAGTATTGCGGTGCGTACATCTGTTGTGCATTTAAGGTTCATGTAAAATTAGGAAGGTTATTCGTTGTATGTACGCCACAATTCAAAAGCGATTCCAGTTGTAAATTACTCTAAAGTGTTAGAATCATTAATTGCACAGATTTGACTGCACCGATAGCGGAGTGGTATAGATACCGGCCTCCCGCCCGAGTGTTGTGGGTTCGATTCCCACACAGGGACAACTCTTTGTATGATCCACAAATGGTTGTTCTGAGTCTGGGTGTACTTTGTGTCCGTGAAATTGTATGTTTGTTAAGTCCCCCGCGATACAAGGACTATTACTCAGTGCAGGGTAGTCTATAAAAAAATATACTAAATAGTCTTATTAATAGGAAGTAGGAGAAGTACTGCTGTCCTTGTTGATTGCTTATGATAGCAGAAGAACCATGGTCCTCCTGATGGTCCTCAACTATACGAAGAGTACTGTCACGTTGCTGCTGATCATTTCAGTTCAAGAATACAAAATGAAAGAATGAACGACTATCTAACTGCCTCTATGGTGCTGCAGCGGTAGTGTAAGCGCCTGCTGATCATGTCTCAGGTTCGATCCCCGGGTCGGGTAGTGTTATTGCGGTTTTTCGTAAAAAGTAAAACTTTCAGTATCAGTCCATAGTTTGAAATATCCCCGGTAGACGGCAATAGGCTCGCCCCCTAATACGTGGGATCTAAACATAGCTGGCGAACCGTGGGTGTGTAATACACCTCTGTCTACCCCTTCGGGGAATACAGGCATGATGCTATGAACGGCTATCTCCCGATACAACCCCATCGAGGTGCTTTCACGCGGAAGATGGTGGTACTTACCACTAGTAAATACTACAAATACTTACCTTTCTGACGGCAGAAATCTTCTGATTTTCAGCGTAAGAACCCACAGCCTCGACGCCCTTCAGGAACGTTATATAATCGTTCCATATAGGGTACGCATGGATGTCAAGCCCGATCTTATCCAGGGCGAAGTCGTAAGCTTGAGCCATCTTCTCTCTGTCAACAATTACAATAGAAAATATAGATGGATTGTGACAAGCAGACCGCAAAGGCCGTGGTGAAAGGTTGATACCCAGTCCGAGGTATTTTTTATTGCATATGGTAAGTGGTCCGTCGCTCATGGAATGAACTATGCCGAGAGTATTGTCAAGACGCTGCGCACCATTTCATTTCCCAGATATGAAATGAAAGAATAAACGACTATCTTCTGCTACAGCCGAAACGTCACACAGGAGACGGTGGTACCGACGCGTTCGGGCCCGATAGCAAGTGAGTACTCTCACTTGATACCCAGCCCTACCACCAGTAACATAATGAGTGATAACTGCTTACTTCCCTTAGTCGCCTTGTACGACACCCGCGGGAAAGGATGGGGTGGTGACACTTGCGTTCTTAGTCCGTCACCACACGGACTATTAATTCTAGACTTTGAGCTCTCAGGCCAAAAACGTCAACAAATTCTTTATAATCGGATTTGGGAAAGCGGTGTTTCACCCTCGTGTCTCGGAAAGCAAGTATAGCCAGCGGTCATGCACCTGATCTCTCTCCGGTCGTGTCGGCGTCCCAACGGACAGTGATCGTGAGGGAACTGAGAGTGCACTTGTTTGCGCACAAACGTGCGCTATAATATATCCTGCGTAAATAGCCAGTGTCTTTTGACGAAATTACGGCCAGGAGATCATTATAAAAGGGTAAAACATAGCTATATACTTGCTGATATACTTGCTGATACATCTGAAGGGGGTTTTCTTTGGTAGTACCTGGTGAAAGTAGCCTATGTACTATATGTATGCAAAATTTTAGCATGAATGGTTCAGTAGTTACGGCGTGAGAGCGTAACAAACAAGCAAAAAAAAACGAACAAACTCACTTTCACAATAATAAAGTTCGTAATGATTTACAAACAGCTCCGTTACTGCTTTATAACAATAATATTTAAGTAAAGATGAGTTACGTTTATACTAAATGGTTTACCGATATTGTTTCTGACAAATTACTAATTTATAGATATGTACGACGACATTACGCGATAGATAATACGGAACGCATGATACAGAAAGAGACGGCAGATCACCGACAAAAACAAATGCAACAATTACCGCACGGTAGTGAGACATCTACTTTAATTTATAGACATTTGCATACATTACGCGATAGATCATACGGAACGCATGTTACAGAAAGTGACGGCAGATCACCGACAAAAACAAATGCTACAATTAACGTACGATAGTGAGATATCTACTTTAATTTAAAGATATTCGCATACATTACGCAGTAGATAATACGGAACGCATGATACAGAAAGAGACGGAAGATCACCGACAAAAACAAATGCAACAATTACCGCACGATAGTGAGATATCTTTTTTTGATCTATATTTTAGCACTTGACATGCTCAGCTACTCTTAAAGTACAAATTATAATTTGTGAATAAGGAAAAAGAGTATTTTAGTACGAGCGGGAATCAAACCTGCGTCCCTTCCTTTTCGGGAAGTGCTCTAATCTATTGAGCTATCGTACCATTTCTACAAATACCGAATTTCCTTATCACATTTGTCTTAATGACCAACGCCATCTATCGACAATGCATTTACATGCATTCATCTAAAGTAGTATGTTTAATTTTGCAATTAAAATTCATACTATTTGATGGCGTGATTTTTCAAACATTTTTGATCTCTATTTTAGCACTTGACATGCTCAGCTACTCTTAAAGTACAAATTATAATTTGTGAATTAAATTACCGATTATATTTATATATATTTTTAGCATTTGACATGCTTAGCACTATACATTAAACACAAAGTGAAAAATGTGAAATCGAAAATAACAGTCAGGAGCAGGATTTGAACCTGCATCTTCTGGATACCGTCCAGATGCTTTACCAATTCAGCCATCCTGACAATTGCTCCTGACTGCTAATTTCGATAACACATCATACTTAACGTCTTTGGGTGACGTCTGCGCCATCTGTCGGACGTATTTTCATACATTATACCGACCAGGTAAACTTAATTTTACAATTAAGATTTTTACCTAATAATGACGCAAACCCTATAAATATTTATATATATTTTTAGCATTTGACATGCTTAGCACTATACATTAAACACAAAGTGAAAAATGTGAAATCGAAAATAACAGTCAGGAGCAGGATTTGAACCTGCATCTTCTGGATACCGTCCAGATGCTTTACCAATTCAGCCATCCTGACAATTGCTCCTGACTGCTAATTTCGATAACACATCATACTTAACGTCTTTGGGTGACGTCTGCGCCATCTGTCGGACGTATTTTCATACATTATACCGACCAGGTAAACTTAATTTTACAATTAAGATTTTTACCTAATAATGACGCAAACCCTATAAATATTTATATATATTTTTAGCATTTGACATGCTTAGCACTATACATTAAACACAAAGTGAAAAATGTGAAATCGAAAATAACAGTCAGGAGCAGGATTTGAACCTGCATCTTCTGGATACCGTCCAGATGCTTTACCAATTCAGCCATCCTGACAATTGCTCCTGACTGCTAATTTCGATAACACATCATACTTAACGTCTTTGGGTGACGTCTGCGCCATCTGTCGGACGTATTTTCATACATTATACCGACCAGGTAAACTTAATTTTACAATTAAGATTTTTACCTAATAATGACGCAAACCCTATAAATATTTATATATATTTTTAGCATTTGACATGCTTAGCACTATACATTAAACACAAAGTTTTTTCGATTTCACATTTTTCACTTTGTGTTTAATGTATAGTGCTAAGCATGTCAAATGCTAAAAATATATATAAATATTTATAGGGTTTGCGTCATTATTAGGTAAAAATCTTAATTGTAAAATTAAGTTTACCTGGTCGGTATAATGTATGAAAATACGTCCGACAGATGGCGCAGACGTCACCCAAAGACGTTAAGTATGATGTGTTATCGAAATTAGCAGTCAGGAGCAATTGTCAGGATGGCTGAATTGGTAAAGCATCTGGACGGTATCCAGAAGATGCAGGTTCAAATCCTGCTCCTGACTGTTATTTTCGATTTCACATTTTTCACTTTGTGTTTAATGTATAGTGCTAGGCATGTCAAATGCTAAAAATATATATAAATATTTATAGGGTTTGCGTCATTATTAGGTAAAAATCTTAATTGTAAAATTAAGTTTACCTGGTCGGTATAATGTATGAAAATACGTCCGACAGATGGCGCAGACGTCACCCAAAGACGTTAAGTATGATGTGTTATCGAAATTAGCAGTCAGGAGCAATTGTCAGGATGGCTGAATTGGTAAAGCATCTGGACGGTATCCAGAAGATGCAGGTTCAAATCCTGCTCCTGACTGTTATTTTCGATTTCACATTTTTCACTTTGTGTTTAATGTATAGTGCTAAGCATGTCAAATGCTAAAAATATATATAAATATTTATAGGGTTTGCGTCATTATTAGGTAAAAATCTTAATTGTAAAATTAAGTTTACCTGGTCGGTATAATGTATGAAAATACGTCCGACAGATGGCGCAGACGTCACCCAAAGACGTTAAGTATGATGTGTTATCGAAATTAGCAGTCAGGAGCAATTGTCAGGATGGCTGAATTGGTAAAGCATCTGGACGGTATCCAGAAGATGCAGGTTCAAATCCTGCTCCTGACTGTTATTTTCGATTTCACATTTTTCACTTTGTGTTTAATGTATAGTGCTAAGCATGTCAAATGCTAAAAATATATATAAATATTTATAGGGTTTGCGTCATTATTAGGTAAAAATCTTAATTGTAAAATTAAGTTTACCTGGTCGGTATAATGTATGAAAATACTTCCGACAGATGGCGCTGGCGTCACCCAAAAGACGTTAAGTATGATGTGTTATCGAAATTAGCAGTCAGGAGCAATTGTCAGGATGGCTGAATTGGCAAAGCATCTGGACGGTATCCAGGAGATGCAGGTTCAAATCCTGCTCCGAAAGTTTTTTCGATTTCACATTTTTCACTTTGTGTTTAATGTATAGTGCTAAGCATGTCAAATGCTAAAAATATATATAAATATTTATAGGGTTTGCGTCATTATTAGGTAAAAATCTTAATTGTAAAATTAAGTTTACCTGGTCGGTATAATGTATGAAAATACGTCCGACAGATGGCGCAGACGTCACCCAAAGACGTTAAGTATGATGTGTTATCGAAATTAGCAGTCAGGAGCAATTGTCAGGATGGCTGAATTGGTAAAGCATCTGGACGGTATCCAGAAGATGCAGGTTCAAATCCTGCTCCTGACTGTTATTTTCGATTTCACATTTTTCACTTTGTGTTTAATGTATAGTGCTAGGCATGTCAAATGCTAAAAATATATATAAATATTTATAGGGTTTGCGTCATTATTAGGTAAAAATCTTAATTGTAAAATTAAGTTTACCTGGTCGGTATAATGTATGAAAATACGTCCGACAGATGGCGCAGACGTCACCCAAAGACGTTAAGTATGATGTGTTATCGAAATTAGCAGTCAGGAGCAATTGTCAGGATGGCTGAATTGGTAAAGCATCTGGACGGTATCCAGAAGATGCAGGTTCAAATCCTGCTCCTGACTGTTATTTTCGATTTCACATTTTTCACTTTGTGTTTAATGTATAGTGCTAAGCATGTCAAATGCTAAAAATATATATAAATATTTATAGGGTTTGCGTCATTATTAGGTAAAAATCTTAATTGTAAAATTAAGTTTACCTGGTCGGTATAATGTATGAAAATACGTCCGACAGATGGCGCAGACGTCACCCAAAGACGTTAAGTATGATGTGTTATCGAAATTAGCAGTCAGGAGCAATTGTCAGGATGGCTGAATTGGTAAAGCATCTGGACGGTATCCAGAAGATGCAGGTTCAAATCCTGCTCCTGACTGTTATTTTCGATTTCACATTTTTCACTTTGTGTTTAATGTATAGTGCTAGGCATGTCAAATGCTAAAAATATATATAAATATTTATAGGGTTTGCGTCATTATTAGGTAAAAATCTTAATTGTAAAATTAAGTTTACCTGGTCGGTATAATGTATGAAAATACGTCCGACAGATGGCGCAGACGTCACCCAAAGACGTTAAGTATGATGTGTTATCGAAATTAGCAGTCAGGAGCAATTGTCAGGATGGCTGAATTGGTAAAGCATCTGGACGGTATCCAGAAGATGCAGGTTCAAATCCTGCTCCTGACTGTTATTTTCGATTTCACATTTTTCACTTTGTGTTTAATGTATAGTGCTAAGCATGTCAAATGCTAAAAATATATATAAATATTTATAGGGTTTGCGTCATTATTAGGTAAAAATCTTAATTGTAAAATTAAGTTTACCTGGTCGGTATAATGTATGAAAATACGTCCGACAGATGGCGCAGACGTCACCCAAAGACGTTAAGTATGATGTGTTATCGAAATTAGCAGTCAGGAGCAATTGTCAGGATGGCTGAATTGGTAAAGCATCTGGACGGTATCCAGAAGATGCAGGTTCAAATCCTGCTCCTGACTGTTATTTTCGATTTCACATTTTTCACTTTGTGTTTAATGTATAGTGCTAAGCATGTCAAATGCTAAAAATATATATAAATATTTATAGGGTTTGCGTCATTATTAGGTAAAAATCTTAATTGTAAAATTAAGTTTACCTGGTCGGTATAATGTATGAAAATACTTCCGACAGATGGCGCTGGCGTCACCCAAAAGACGTTAAGTATGATGTGTTATCGAAATTAGCAGTCAGGAGCAATTGTCAGGATGGCTGAATTGGCAAAGCATCTGGACGGTATCCAGGAGATGCAGGTTCAAATCCTGCTCCGAAAGTTTTTTCGATTTCACATTTTTCACTTTGTGTTTAATGTATAGTGCTAAGCATGTCAAATGCTAAAAATATATATAAATATTTATAGGGTTTGCGTCATTATTAGGTAAAAATCTTAATTGTAAAATTAAGTTTACCTGGTCGGTATAATGTATGAAAATACGTCCGACAGATGGCGCAGACGTCACCCAAAGACGTTAAGTATGATGTGTTATCGAAATTAGCAGTCAGGAGCAATTGTCAGGATGGCTGAATTGGTAAAGCATCTGGACGGTATCCAGAAGATGCAGGTTCAAATCCTGCTCCTGACTGTTATTTTCGATTTCACATTTTTCACTTTGTGTTTAATGTATAGTGCTAGGCATGTCAAATGCTAAAAATATATATAAATATTTATAGGGTTTGCGTCATTATTAGGTAAAAATCTTAATTGTAAAATTAAGTTTACCTGGTCGGTATAATGTATGAAAATACGTCCGACAGATGGCGCAGACGTCACCCAAAGACGTTAAGTATGATGTGTTATCGAAATTAGCAGTCAGGAGCAATTGTCAGGATGGCTGAATTGGTAAAGCATCTGGACGGTATCCAGAAGATGCAGGTTCAAATCCTGCTCCTGACTGTTATTTTCGATTTCACATTTTTCACTTTGTGTTTAATGTATAGTGCTAAGCATGTCAAATGCTAAAAATATATATAAATATTTATAGGGTTTGCGTCATTATTAGGTAAAAATCTTAATTGTAAAATTAAGTTTACCTGGTCGGTATAATGTATGAAAATACGTCCGACAGATGGCGCAGACGTCACCCAAAGACGTTAAGTATGATGTGTTATCGAAATTAGCAGTCAGGAGCAATTGTCAGGATGGCTGAATTGGTAAAGCATCTGGACGGTATCCAGAAGATGCAGGTTCAAATCCTGCTCCTGACTGTTATTTTCGATTTCACATTTTTCACTTTGTGTTTAATGTATAGTGCTAGGCATGTCAAATGCTAAAAATATATATAAATATTTATAGGGTTTGCGTCATTATTAGGTAAAAATCTTAATTGTAAAATTAAGTTTACCTGGTCGGTATAATGTATGAAAATACGTCCGACAGATGGCGCAGACGTCACCCAAAGACGTTAAGTATGATGTGTTATCGAAATTAGCAGTCAGGAGCAATTGTCAGGATGGCTGAATTGGTAAAGCATCTGGACGGTATCCAGAAGATGCAGGTTCAAATCCTGCTCCTGACTGTTATTTTCGATTTCACATTTTTCACTTTGTGTTTAATGTATAGTGCTAAGCATGTCAAATGCTAAAAATATATATAAATATTTATAGGGTTTGCGTCATTATTAGGTAAAAATCTTAATTGTAAAATTAAGTTTACCTGGTCGGTATAATGTATGAAAATACGTCCGACAGATGGCGCAGACGTCACCCAAAGACGTTAAGTATGATGTGTTATCGAAATTAGCAGTCAGGAGCAATTGTCAGGATGGCTGAATTGGTAAAGCATCTGGACGGTATCCAGAAGATGCAGGTTCAAATCCTGCTCCTGACTGTTATTTTCGATTTCACATTTTTCACTTTGTGTTTAATAAATTACCGATTGCCGATAGATGGCGTTGGTCATTAAGACAAATGTGATAAGGAAATTCGGTATTTGTAGAAATGGTACTATAGCTCAATGGATTAGAGCACTTCCCCGGAAAGGAAGGGACGCAGGTTCGATTCCCGCTCGTACTAAAATACTCTTTCCTTATTCACAAATTATAATTTATACTTTAAGAGTAGCTGAGCATGTCAAGTGCTAAAATATAGATCAAAAATGTTTGAAAAATCACGCCATCAAATAGTATGAATTTTAAACACAAAGTGAAAAATGTGAAATCGAAAATAACAGTCAGGAGCAGGATTTGAACCTGCATCTCCTGGATACCATCCAGATGCTTTGCCAATTCAGCCATCCTGACAATTGCTCCTGACTGCTAATTTCGATAACACATCATACTTAACGTCTTTTGGGTGACGCCTGCGCCATCTGTCGGAAGTATTTTCATACATTATACCGACCAGGTAAACTTAATTTTACAATTAAGATTTTTACCTAATAATGACGCAAACCCTATAAATATTTATATATATTTTTAGCATTTGACATGCTTAGCACTATACATTAAACACAAAGTGAAAAATGTGAAATCGAAAATAACAGTCAGGAGCAGGATTTGAACCTGCATCTCCTGGATACCGTCCAGATGCTTTGCCAATTCAGCCATCCTGACAATTGCTCCTGACTGCTAATTTCGAATAATACACCTCCCCACTTCACCGCGCTTGCCCCTCGCCGCTGACACATACTGCGACGGAACAAGAGAACATTCTCGACGTTTTTCATATGATTGAGTGTCCGGCAACGCATACCGCATACCGCAGCGTTGCGCGTCATGATCACCAGACCAAAGCTTTAGTGAGATATCTACTATAATTTATATATATTTGCATACATTACGCGATAGATAATACGGAACGCGTGATACAGAAAGAGACGGCAGATCACCGACAGAAACAAATGCAACAATTACCGCGCGATAATGAGATATCTACTCATTTTTGTAATTATTTAACAATACTATTATAAAGCTGTAACAGAGCAGTGTCTGTACATTTAAGATATTTGAGAAAAAAAAATACTGTATTAGGCTATATAGGCATGTATAAGCACAAAACATTTTTTTTAGATTTTCTATCTGTTTGTTTGGCATCACGCAAAAACTATTGAACGGGTTTTGATGCAACTTTTTTTATTTGATAGCTCTCAATTAGACTTCAAATCTGGTATAAATTTTATCCCGCTATTATATCGGGAACCTGAGATATAACCTTAAAACCAGCTTTTGGCTGCGGCGGAGCCGCGGGTAAAGCGCGCTAGTTACTTTATGATAGTATAGTTACGCCAGTGACTGGCTTATTTGACGCCATTTGCAATAAAAAAAAAACATACGTACTTGTAGGTAGGCAGCATGCACTTTGTCTCCTTCACGTAATTTAAATACAACCTCCACAGTTCTATGTTGAGAATCTTCATCAAACACCGCTGGAACAGCTGTGCCAAAATATTATCAGTCAAAGACTATCCCTCGGTAAAAATGGTAATATCCGCTCCATAAATATAACCCCCCTCCCCTTTAATTTTGTTGAGGCGGAAAAAATGTATCTGACTGCACACTCCGTGGTTCGGGGCAGCGAACAGGGTAGTGTGGGGCCGCCATATGCCATCTCTCCGCAATCTAACTGCCTCTGTGGTGCAGCGGTAATGTAAGCGAATGCTGATCATGAGGTGTGGGGTTCTATCCCCGGTTCGGGCAGTGTTATTGAAGTTTTTCGTAAAAATAAAATTCTCAGTAGCAGCCCGGGGTTTGGAATTATGCCCGGTAGACGACAATAGGCTCCTGTTACGTCGTACTCAAACATAGCTGGCGAACCGTGGGTGTGCAATCACCTCTGCCCACTCCTTCATGAATACAGGCGTGATGCTACGTTCATGTGTAGAAGTTATACAGAGCCCAAAGGTTCCACAGCTTTGAGAATGGCTGACCTATAGATAGTATAGATTATGGGATTTTGATATAATATATCCTCTATGGTAATTTAGTTCTTTTCGAGGTACCTATTACAATATGTACAAAAACATACCTACCTGTGTCTATGCTGTCTTTCGTCCAAATATGGTTTCTATCTTATTAGTACCTACTAATAGATGTGATCTATAAAAACAAATATATATCATTTAAGGATTCTTATAAAACGACAGTGTGTCTTATTATTTACTCGGAAAATAATTACACTTGGACACGCAGAATTTATTAATTGAATATATTTAATTGGTTGTAATTGGGCTTGAAGGTGCACCTGGATAGGAAACGCTATCCTGCACGCTTAATTCTTCATACATTAAACAAACAAACACATATGGATCCACCTTACCAGTTAGGTGTCATATGGTAGAATGGGACAGAATCCAAATTCTATTGCAATATATTTATTATAATAACAGAATTTAATCATAATGTTTTTTCGCATATTTGTTTGCCATCATACAAATAATTTATCAATAAAAATAAATAAATAAATATTCACGGACATTTCACACAACGTCCTCTGGTCGTAAACTAAGCTTAACGCTTGTGCTATGGGTACCAGATTACGGATATAATACGTATATTACTTTTTTTGTAAATACATACATATAATAGATAGAAAACACCCAGACGCAGTACAAATATCTGTGTTCATCACACAAATAATTTGTCCTGAGTGGGAATCGAACCCACGACCTCGTGCACGAAAGTCGGTTACACTACCGACTACGCCACGAGGCCCGTCAAAGGAGGTCATAGGATTCAAAAAGTTATCAGTGCCTATCAAACTCAAACCCCATGAGGGGTAGGTAGGGTTGCCAATTCTTACACACTGTTATGCGGGAAACTAGAGGTTTTTATCCTGGACTAGACTAAAAAATGCGGGAGTTACCTACAAACGTATAGAAACGAGAGAAAAACGATTATTATATTTCTTCATCAGTTGTGAGGGCATTTGAGCACATAAATCCAAAGAATGTGCCGTTAACGTTAATTATTTGCTGTATTTTACGCGTAAATCTGCCTGCTTAGAATGAAAAACGAAACGTTAGACGAACTTTTGTTTCGAGTCACTGTAATTGATCAACGCGCGTCGGACGCGTGATTTCTGATTAGGCGAGATTTCGACGCGTGATTCAGGCGACCAATCACAAATGTAATCACAATGAAGTGAAGCGAAGGTTCGTCTAACGTTTCGTTTTTCATTCTAAGGGGGCTGTTCTTTTTCCAAAAAGAGATGATGAGATAACATGATGTTCTAAAATAGTTTTAAATCAATATCTAGAAATCCTCTAGGGTTGCTTTCTAAAGCATTCTGTTTTCTTTGTGTGGTATCAGCTTTCTTACTAGCTTTTGGATCCACGCAATATCAAGCTAATGGCTACAAAGAACTAATTATTGGTAAAAGTCGAAAATTCTATATTCACCACGCAACGAGATCGTCGCGAACTTTTATATCAGCGGGCCTCGTGGCGTGGTCGGTAGTGTAACCGACTTCCGTGCACGAGGTCGTGGGTTCGATTCCCACTCAGGACAATTATTTGTGTGATGAACACAGATAATTGTACTGCGTCTGGGTGTTTTCTATCTATGATATGTATGTATTTACAAAAAAAAAGTAGTATATGTATTATATCCGAAATCTGGTACCCATAGCACAAGCGTTAAGCTTAGTTTGGGACCAGAGGGCGTTGTGTGAAAATGTCCGTGAATATTTATTTATTTATAAATTCATTTTTATTTACCTTCATTAGTAGATACCATATTCGAATTCACATCCTAAAACACCTTTATTTCATAGGTATATTAAATATCAGTAAAAATGATAAAAAAATTGCAATTAACTAAACACGAGCACTTGAGGTGAGTGCAACCTCAGCACTAAGCGATTGCAATTGCCATAAACGGCCGGATTCCGTAGTAACACATTTCATAAGAAGAACCCGGCAAGAAACTCATTAAAAATTAACATACTTGGAGAGATCAAGTATGCAATCGTTGAATACCTATAAGGACTAGATATTACTGCAAATGCCTGAATAACAGGCATTTGCAGTAATATCTATAAATCGCTATAGCAATAAATCGCTCAAATAGGTAGTTGTGTCTCGTTGAAGCAATTGAAATGCCTGTCTTATCACTGCTTGACTGTGTTTTATTGCTTATTGTAGCAGACGAGCCACGGCCCACCTGATGGTAAGTGGTAAACGACACACATGGACTCAGTAATACCAAAAACACTACAAAGTTACTGCTTACTACTCCGATCAACAATGCAATGGATATCGCGTCGGCTTAAAAAGTCTCAGTAAATAACAGCGCACTTGAGAAGTGAGCTTTTATTTTGTTTAGTTCAAAAATTACTTTATTTGTTGCTATTTAAGCTTGATTTCACAATAAATGTTATTTGTCTTTCCAATTTTATGTGGCAGAAGTGAATTATTGCTATGCTCGTTTTTTGTGACGAATGATCGTAAATGTAAGATAATATTTCAAAGATTTGCGACGTTATTACTAAGTGCCATGATTGTAATTAGGTTGAACTTAAAACTGTTTTAAAACTTCTGTCTCAGTTCGTTAGTAAACAGATGTAGCTGTTGTAAGTATATATTCTCACGGACAGTTTTTAGCTTGATTTTGTTCGTGACACTGTATCTTGTGGGTATTAATGATCGAAGGCTTACTATTTCATTTCACAGATGGGACATGAATAAACGGACGACTATCTCTCGCTGCAATTAGAACACATCGAGGTGTTTTAGTCACAAATTTAACATCAAACACAAAGTGGAAAATGTGATATCGAAAATAACAGTCATGAGCAGGTTTTGAATCTGTATCTCCTGGATACCGTCCAGATGCTCTGCCAATTCAGCTGAATTGACTGTTATTTTCAATTTTACATTTTTCACTTTGTGTTTAATGTACAATATGCCTAAGCATGTCAAATGCTAAAAAAGTATATAAAAAAAATTACATCATTATAAAAGCTAACATAATAGCCTTTCGCACGTTTACCCTTCGCGCGCAATAATAGTGGTATAGGTTTCCTAATTTTCATAGAGAAACCGGTCTTTATATCACACTGTAACCAAACCAAACAAAGCAATGGTATTTTATCACAATCCTGTTACCTAGCAACGGTATGTTTATCAAAATCCTATAACCTAGCAACGGTATTTATATCACCACTGTGTAACCTGTAAGCAATGGTATATCTTACAGGATTGTGCAAATGTTTATTAAAGCTTACACCGCAAATTATACATAGATGCACGCAATTTGACGCCAGGTAAAGTAATACCGTAACCTAGCAACGGTATGTTTATCACAACCCTGTAACCTAGCAACGGTATGTATATCAAAGTATTTCTCAAAGCTACACACCGATAATGTAAACCATAAGTTGTAATTTGTCAATTAATCACAATTATTTTGTATTCTCCAAGCATATTGTGAGTCATTGGTAACCATGGAAATAATAATACTAGGTGGACTTTATCGTTTATTACTTTTTGAACGGATAACTACTAAACTTGTGAAAAGTACGCGAATGTCTTGTATAGGGATATTATTGTAAGATATTCATGAAACAATATCTTGTATTGTATACAGTAAGTATATGACAATCTGAATCCTAATATAACAATAACTGCCTCGGTGGTGCAGCGGTAGTGTATGCAACTGCTGATCATGAGGTCTCAGGTTCGATCCCCGGGTCGGGCAGTGTTAATGAGCTGAGTTTCGTAAAAAGAAAAATTCTCAGTAGCAGCCCAGAGTTTGGAAATATGCCCGGTAGACGGCAATAGGCTCGCCCCCTATTCCCATCCATCAGCCTTTTAAAGTCCACTGCTGGACATAGGCCTCTCCAATAATGGCGGATAGTGCCGTAAACACCACACTTGGCAGGCGGGTTGGCGACCGCAGTGATGGTGTTAATACTCGAAGGAGTGCTGCTGCCCACTCCCTCGGTATTCACTCAGTCGACTCTTACGACTCCCATGGGTGGAGAAGGGTGGGACAATTCTAAAGCCGGCCCCACACGTCCCCTATTACGTGGGACTTAAACATAGCTAGCGAATCGTGGGTGTGCAATAAACCTCTGCGTACCCCTTCGGGGAATACAGGGATGATGCTATATTTGAATCCTTACTTTACCTTGGATGATTCCTGTAGAATAGCTATTACTTTGTAGAGATAATTTAATGTGTTGTAGAGGTAATGGTATGTTGAAGTCCATGTAGACCAAGTTTTTTTTTTTATTATTTAGTGGCAGAGGAGCCAAGGTCCATCTGATGGTAAATGGTAACCGTCGCCCATGGACTCGACTATACCGAGAGTATTGTCAAGCCGCTGCTCACCAAATCATTTCACAGATATGAAATAAAATATAAACTGCTATCTCCTGCTACAGCCAAAACGCAACGATGTGCTTCATGGCCGGTCACACGGGAGATGGTGGTACCAACCCGCTCGGGCCTGATACCAAGTAAGTACTCTCACTTGGTACCCATCCCTACCACCAGTCATGCAATGGATGATAATTGCAAAAAGCAGAACAGTTGCGGTCAGAATCTAATATGAAATGTAAGCACATCCTACCACAGGACATCTCAAGGCAAAACCTCCCCTGATGGTAGGTCACTTGTTTGACCCTGAGAGGACCCCCCCTTTTCTCGTTTTTAAACACTCGTAAAACAGTTCTACGTGTTTCAATGTTAATTACGTTTGTGGAAGTGCGAGCGAGACAACGCTTCGACAATGAAATTCTAATTTAGAATTCAGACTGTCATTTATACAAATACAATTATTTATGATAATATAAGAAAAAATAACTTTAATAGTTTTGTAACACTGTTTAAATTTATTTAAAACCTAAGCCTAACTAAAGAATAAAGAAACCGCAGTCAACTAAAAAGTGAAACCACGTGACGTGATAACATCTTATAAATCGATAAACGCCGGCCGCACGCACGAAAAAGTGTCACGTTCCACCCAAAGTTGCTAAATCATAAAAATAGGTGGCGGTATTTAAAGTAATCTGACTACGTGGTTCATCTACGGTTCGTAAGATGGCGACCAATGCATTGTTTGTGAAACTCTCAGAAAACTCTCAGTAAAATTATCGTCCGTAAACCGACTTCACAGAGCATATAGTTATTTTTTAACTTTTCACTTCGTTTTGGCATGGTTCTATATGGCTTCACTGGATTGTTCGTAATGCTCCATCTATATTTTTTTATTTAAGTCTGAGTTTAAAACATAAGAATAACGAGTAATCGGTATGGTATTATAACATTATTATTTCCATGTTTAACTCATTTTGCTTGTTTTTATTGTAATAATAAATAGGATTAAAATATAAAAGGGTTTTACTACATGTCAAAAGTGAGCTTTCTTTGTGAATGTTTAGGTAGGGTAGTATACAAACTACATTCTATTTTCAAAGATTTAATATAGAATACTAAAAATGCAAAATAAAATAATATTCCATTTGAAAATGGAATCAAAAGGTATTTATGAAGTGTCTACAAGGGCTTGTTTTATCAAGAAAAATTTAATGGATCGACGTCTCTTTGACTCGGAACAGAATGCTGTTTTTGTAGACAATTTTCTAGAGGAAATAACCTGCCAATCATATAATTGAAAATGTGAAGTGGAAATATCTCGCACAATAGTTTTACTGAAATAAGCTCTTTTAAAAAGGCACTTCTCATTTGGTAGGTAACACATTCACAGTAAAAACTCGCCTCCAACATGTCTGAACACACAATCCCTAACCGAAAAAAAAGATTCAATTTCATCATTTCCGTTTTATTTCAATATACTTAGCATACACTTAATCTACTAATACTGATTCAAATTGCCTTTAAAATTAACTATTATCACAGTTCCAATGTTCAAATGGCAGTTGTGTTTGCATTACAAACTTAAAATTATTTTTTTAACGAGTATTATTTTGTTTCTGATAAGTATACTTACTTATGTTAGTACTAACCTTCTCAACTTTTTCAAAGTTTCTAGCCTTCATCTGTAATGGAAGAATAACATAACTTGGTTATTAATGACTTTGGTAATAATAAGTAATCATAATTAAAAAAGTTATTAATCATAAAATGTTGTGATTATAATAAGATAATAAGACTTTTTGGAAAATGCTATTCAGGCATAACATTATTGTTATGTACTACAATATTCTTAACGTCATTTTAACGTCTTGGATGACGCCTGCGCCATCTGTCGGCAGTCCCAAGCAATTGTCACGATGGCTGAATTGCCAAAGCATCTGGGACGGTATTGCAGGAGATACAGGTTCAAATCCTGCTTGTGACTGTTAATTTTGATTTCACATTTTCACATCATGTTAAAATTAACAGCCATATAAATATATGGCTAAGCATGTCGAATGCTTAAGAAATATATAAAAATATCAAAATATATATGTACTTGTCAAAATAATAAACAAATCACCTCCTGCTCAATATAAATCTTCCAATATCGCCCAGTAGTAGGGAATGCTACGATCAACTTTTCATACATCTGTCGCACTTCATTGATAGCTCGAGTTTGGGCCTCTCGGATGAGAAGTGACCATGAATCCACATCATAGATGTTTGCTTCCACTGCACGTTGGGCCCTCGTTAATCTTTCATTACCCCAGTCCTGTAAATTAAGTAATAATTTTATTCAGGTGTTATTTGGTTCAAAATCTCATCTGTCAAAAATCACTAAAATTTTTTATGTAAAATTAATATTTTATACGGAAAATATAAAAGATATTTGATGGTTTAAGTAAGCAACAAATTATAAAAAAATGCAAGTGAAAATCCAATGCGGGGTTCCTGGTGACCTGTGACACAAGTTTCTTTTCAGAAACTTACTTCAGGCATCAGTCTCTCACGAAGAATAAGTAAATCATCAGGATTTGGACTTGGAAATATGAACCGCTTCTCCAAAGATAGAAACTCGTAACTTTATATCGTATTTGAACTCTTCCATAGTTTGCTTCCTATGTCATCAAATCTTTTTATAATAATATATGTACTATAGTGTACTATACTGTTTAGTCATACTTTAATTTAATTTAAAAAACACTTAATTATATAACATATCCTAAGGACAATATATACAATATATATACATATACATTTATAGGAGCTTTTACACAGGTGCAAAATTTATTTATTGAATACTTCCGCACAGATCATTAGTACAAGACGGACTTAATGCCGTAGGCGTTCTCTAACAGTCAACTTGGGGCGGAGCAGAAATTTAAAAAGGTAAGTGCTCTATATAAATAAACGTCAATAAATAACGATATATAGGTGTATACATATAACTAATACTATGATATACTTACATAAGAGACTACGTATTATGTACTTGAAATAACATATAATTATGATAAATATTTAATGTTTAGTAATTATGTGTATGTGGAGGCTGAGATGGTAGGCATAGTAAAAGGATACAAGTAAGTTGTCTTCATACAAACGAGCCGAGCGCGGTTTTCATGTGTGCGTGCCAGTACCTATGAGTTCGCACGCACAATAACAAAATTTAAAAAATGCTAAAGGTGCGCCCGGCAAGACTGCACCGACGTTTCGAACGCATTGCCGTGCGCCCAGGATTTGTTGATCGCCGCTACCGCTTGGTATTTATTTATCCAAGTATTTGGATGACAAATATGTCATGTCTTGTCAATAGACAAGATCTTTTCCAATCACAGCACTAAAAACATTATATAATTGAAAAAAATATATATATACTCAGCTCCCATTCTATGCATAAAAACATATAATTAAGAAACTTTATATTATGGATCCCTGATGTTCAGCCTAAGTTTCTACATAATTTATTTTAATTTTTTAAATAAAACCTAGCTCTGTATTTATGACGATGATTGAATAAACTAAAAGTGACCAGCCCTGCGTGCACAGGTAATTATTGTGCGCCGTGTGGTCGGAGTCATTGTACTTGTTTCCTTTTACTATGCTAAAGGTGCACCCAAGCATTCAAAAAATTGAAACAAAAAAAAATCATGTGTATGTGAATAAAAATGTCTGTATACATTATACAATACAAAGCCATATATGTCCTGTTGTAATGAAACGTCGGTAAGTTGTTATCTCATCCATAAGAGAACTCTTATTTTTTCGGTTGGATGGGAGGATACACAGAACATATGTGGGGCTAGAAGATTGTGACCGGTCAGCAGGTCCGCAAACATCAGAAGTTATTGAGAAGATCACATAGAAAACCTTAATTCCTTACATGTCTCTTTATTAACCAAATTAAAATTAATTCAATTGAAAGTTAGTTATTATATAAATATATAGGCAGGCAACCATGCTACACTTTCATCTTTTATTTTGTGTTAAAGTACTTCTTTTAGAGAAGATTATTAATTATGTAGTGTGTGCGATCTCTGATCATGAGGTCTCGGGTTCGATCCCCGGGTTTGGCAATATTATTGAGTTTTTTCTTAAAAAGAAAAATTCGCCGTAGCTGCCCAGAGTTTGGAAATGTGCTCTCGCCCCCTATTATGTGTACATAGCTGGCGAACCATGGATGTGTGATACACCTTTACCTACCCCTTCGCGGAATACAAGCATGATGCTATGTTCTTTTTTAAATTTAGATTATTATATATGTAGAATTTGAGGTTACAATACGCTAATATTGGATAACAACAGTACAAGCATTTGAGAAATAGCATAATAAAAATGTTTTATTTTTTTGTAAAGCAGCTGAATATATTAGGTCAAGTAGCTGACTAAGCTGAATACTCATTATCAGTCATATATTTATCTGATATATTTCAGTTGTAAAGAGATTCCCACTCCTCTAGGATCGAGGTGTAGATTGTACTGTCACCTAGTTCAAGAGCATACACACATTGGGTTTACGCAAGGCCCACTTAAAATGAGTGTAACAAGTTCAAAACCTGTTACACATCTAGAGGATCATAACCTACGTTCCCACACCGTGACAAACATGAGAAGCCGGCTCTGCGTCTACAGATTCCGAAGTTGCTTAGAGAGGTCAAGTCTTATTTAAAACATTGACGATCTTATTCAATAGTCGCAGATAAATTAACAGAAAGGTTAAACAGAGAGGCACTTACAATTTCGTTGTTTTCTTCCGTAGGTAAAGGAGCCGAATCAGTCATCTTGTATTACTAAGGTTACGTTCGACCTCAACTTGTGTTATCTAATTTTTTTAATTAATCAATGGCTAAGAATACTACAGTGTAATGTTTTACTTACAGAAAATACTCACTACCAAAGCAAAAATTCAAAAACTAAACACAACGCAAACACAAACGACATATTCACACAAACCACAGACAGAGAGTAGAATAGATTATAGAACATAGAACACAGAACTAGGGATACACATTACGATTCGATTTTTATGAAGATCGATTCAAATTGAAATTCATTTAATCACACTAAATAGAGTACATACAATAGGTGGTACAATACAATAGTCATAAGAATTAAAGTCCAATCTATTTAGCCTAGGATTGGCATGTGAAATTTACAAAATAAAGTTCAATTGAATACGATCTAGCGATTTTTTTTAATTGATTTACTTCAATACTATCTTCATTTCAATCAATTCAAGTTAAGTGAATCGAGTCCTTTAGATCGTATGTATTATAAAAACATTGTTTAAGAAGAAAGATTGTAACCAAACGAATGCCGACTCTATAATTATTTATATTACTAGTTTGCAATGTTTATGAGGGTGCAAAGCGAAGCAAGTCGATAGGCAAAAATAATGAAACATGATGAAGGGCAGGTAGTTCTAAAAAGTCCTCGTTGATTTTATTTTGTGCCGTACGTTATGTACGCGCGTTGAGCAGTTAACAATCTTAACAATAGATTACTGTCTACAAGTGAATTGAAATTGTGATCTAAGATATATGTATTTAGATTCTGCCCGCGGCTTCGTCTGCGTGGACTTCAGAATTGGGTCAATCCTTACTAATACACTTTATACACTAAAATATCCATAACTACTGACCCAATGACATTTTTGATTAAATTTAAGTAGACTTTTATAGATATTATCTAACCGAAAATTATTTACACTATACTACAACAAAATTTTATTTACTGTTTTATAATAATCTAAACAAACAGACACAAGAAACCAAAACCACGAATAATTTAAAATCAAAAACTATAAGTACATCTAAACAAATAACGCGCGGCAATCGCTCAAAAACTCAGGATAATCATACGTTATTCCAGCTTAAGCGAGTTATCCATACTGATTGATAAAAATGGAACCGATATATTCATATCCATTAAGATATCAGTGATACTGGATGTATTCATGTATCAGTAATCCGACTCAATCTGATATGCTAATACGGGCGTATTGCTAATATGCCATATTCACTATATCGTGAACATGAACAGTAACCACTGAACATGGGTGTGTTGCTATATGCATAGACTAGATAGAATCGCATATCGGTGAGAACATCGTACGTATCATTGAAATAAAAATGGTGGTATCTATTATGGAGTGTAGAAGCAAGGAGGACCGTCATGTATATGGGATAAGTTGAAAAAAAGTGTCCACCTATAAACAGCAAGTTATTAATATTGTTATTTGTTTTAATAATGGAATTTTTTAAAGTTGTTACTTGTTTTAATAATGCTATAGAATACCATTATTAAAACAAGTAACAATATTAAACAGATATGTGAATATAATGATAGTTAAATATTATTCTGAAACGAATAGAACAAACTAACTGATATGCATACATGATATTATGATATGCAGCATATCTCTATATCCTCCGTATTAAATATTAGTGATATTCATATATTAGTTTACATATTATGATATTACTTGAAGAATATATTAATATCAGCTGATATTGACAAATATCGGTATTAACCCATCTTTACTGATTGATTATATCATCGTTCAAAAATATAACGAAATAAAATCAAATAACCAAACGATATTTTAGATACTTAGATTATGTTGCACGTTATTTTTTATAATTGACAGAAATATAGTTCATAAGTGGTAAAGTTAGAGCATCATTTTGCATGTGACAATGATATGAACGGGTCAGGGTCATTCCGTTCTGTCCCTTTCTTTCGCGGTATGACTGACTGAAGTGATAGACTGTTTTTTTTTTATTTTTTTATTGCCAACGGTGGCAGACGATCAAACGGCCCACCTGATGGTAAGTGGTAACCGTCGCTCATGGACTTTGGCAACACCAGGTGTACAGCCAAACCGCCGCCTACCTTGAGTAAAGTGCTCTTCTCAAACCTCGTTTAAAGAGGGACATGTCGTAGCACTGGGAGAACACCGCAGCAGGAAGATCATTCCAGAGCCTACACGCACGTGGTACAAAAGAGCGCTGGAAACGAACCGTCTTGGATGAGATCGTTTCCAGGTGGTGTGGATGAACCCTACCACGATGTCTCGTGGTCCGGTGGTAAAAAGAGGATGTTGGTACCACCTCAAACAGTTCCTCAGAGCACTCTCCATTGAAGAGTCGATAGAGCACACAAAGAGACCCAAAGTCTCTCCACTGCCCCAGCGACTCCAGTTCATCCGTGAGATTGGGATCGTCGACAATTTGAACAGCACGCCTTTGCAGGGAGTCAAGTGGGTCGAGTTGGTATTTTGGTGCGCCTGCCCAGAGATGTTAGCAGTACTCCACGTGCGGCCGGACTTGTGCCTTATAAAGTGCAAGTCTCTGCCTCGGTGTGAAGTACCACTTGGCTCTGTTCAGGACGCCCAGTTTTTTGCTTGCCAATTTGGCTTTGTCCTCCAAATAACTCCCGAATTGGAATTTGCTTGAAATATCGATGCCGAGGATTCCAATACTATCGGAGATTGGGAGAGTTACTCCTTGGAACTGTGGCGCCACGACAAATGCGTCCTTCTTTGCAGTGAACGCGCAAACCTGTGTCTTCGTAGGGTTGAATTGAACCAAGTGCTTTTCTCCCCATTCCGAGGCCCGCCCTAGAGAGCTCTCGATTACAGACACAAGTTGTGCCCGTCTCTCTTCCAGCATGTTTCGAGGAACTTACTGATGGCCGGCATACCGCGCATCACCCGTACTGTCATCCGCATAGCAACGCATATTCTCTATCGAGAGCATGTCATTGATGTGCAGGATGAACAGCGTTGGGGAGAGCACCGAGCCTTGTGGTACGCCAGCATTAACCTCCATGGTATCGGAGCAGCAGCCGTCTACTACGACTTTGATGCTCCGACCCCGCAGGAAGCTGGCGATCCATTTGTAGAGTCCCTCGGAGATCCCATAAGATGGTAGCTTCGATAGAAGGGCCCTATGCCAGACCCTATCAAACGCCTTCGTGATGTCCAGGCTAACTGCTAGCGCCAAACTCCCACTCTCCAAGGCCTCAGCCCAACGCTGGGTAAGATACATAAGAAGATCACTAGCGGACCGACCGTGATGGAAGCCATATTGGTAGTCACTGATCAGCTGGTGATCCTCTAGGTACTGCAGGAGCCGGCGGTTAATAACCTTCTCCAAGACCTTAGAGAGTAGAGATGTCATCGCAATCGGCCTGTAATTCGACGGGTCCGACCGGTCACCTCTTTTGGGAATCGAGTGAACATGGGCTATCTTCCACGAAGCTGGAACCCTGCCAGTACTGTATGAGAGACGGTACAGGCGCGTGAGGACGGGGGTCAACTCAGGGGCGCACGTGCGAAAAACCACCGCAGGGATGCCATCCGGCCCACTCGACTTATGGACGTCCAGCAGCCACAGCTCCCGCCTGACCGCACGCTGCGTGATGCGGATTTCAGACCGTGTGATGGTAGGTGGTGCGGCCGCTCCGGCGTCCAAAGTTGAATTTGAGGCAAAGAGTTGGCCCAGTAGGTCGGTTTTCTCCTTTGCGCTATGGGCCATATTGCCACCCTGTTTCTGCAGTGGAGGAAGATTAGACTGGCAGAAGTTGCCCTGTGCTGCCTTGGCAAGCGACCAGAAAGCACGACTCCCAGTGGGATATCTCTCAAGCCGCTCGCCAATTCTGGCAACGTGTTCTGCCTTGGCTTCAGCAAAGGCCCTTTTGTTGGAAGCAGCATTAAATTTTCGCTTCTCCTCTTTGGCGTTCGGATCCCAACTATTCCTGGCCCTATTACAGGCCAGATATGCGGACTGCTTCTGGCGTGCAGCCTCCCTACAGGCTTTGTTGAACCAGGGGTAGCTGCGACCGCTGACCGGTATTTTGGTGTTGGGGATGAATGATTTCATCCCCATGAGCACCCCTTCCGTAACGCAGTCCGCACGGATGTCAGAGTCCTTAGAGGAGAAGCATAGCTGCTTCCAAGGGTAGGATTCGAAGAACTCGTAAAGTCCATCCCAATCTGCTGACTTGTATTGCCAGACTCTGCGAGACCCAGAGGCAAGAAAGCGACTAGGGCTCGCAACAGGGGCTGTGCTACGAACCAGGCAGTGGTCAGACGATCCCAGAGGAGCATCAACCACCACCCGGTATCCGTGTGCATTTGTGGTCAGCAGTAGGTCCAACAAGGAGGACTCATGGCTCTCAATATCTGGGACACGGGTAGGTTGTGTGACCAGTTGTGAGAGACCATAGGCCGATGCCATATTGAAGAGTTGCCGACCCGGGAGGTCAGAGGTCCTGGACCCCAACCACTCTTTGTGGTGAGCATTAAAGTCACCTAGGACCACCACCTCCGCAGATGGACACTGCTCCAATATTTTGTCAATCTCCCGTTCGACGTTCTCAAAGATGTGAGTTGACCCCAAATCACTGCCATGGGACCTGTACAGGCACGCATAGATGCGGGTAGTCCCCCTAAATTCTACACGTAACCACAGAATAGACAGGTCACCAAGTTCGAGGCCCCGTAGGCGGTCACGATGGACATCACCCCGAACGAACACGCACGCCCCGTCTTTACGATAGAATGAGTGCTCCAATTCGTAACAGGGGTATTAAAGGTACGATATGTCATCCGGGGCGCCTATCTGCGTCTCCGTCAAAAAGAGCAGGGCAGGCCGCGCCGTCTCCCCTGTAAACCCCTGATGTTGCAAAATTCCACAGTACGAGTAAGTGTGGATAAGGAGTTCGCCGTCAAAAACCTACTCTTTTTCTTAGACTTTTTCATTGTTTGAGATGAGAGCTAGGGTGAAAAGGGTGCGCATGGTGGAGCTCGGCAATACAAAGAAAAAAGAGGGCAGAAATTGGTACGTAGAAGGGCGATGAGTTTTGTGAGGAGCTGACACGAAGCACGGAAGGGCCCGCGATGGCCCCCCGCGAGCAACTGTCGGGTCCACACCGGTCTCCCACTCCGGCACGACAGCTACTCAACGGGATTTTCGCCAGTTGGCGGGACAGCCTCCCGGGGTAGGATGTCCCCGGGTTCGGGTCCCCTACTGACCGGCAGGTGGCCGATGAACCATTCCCACCGGGTCTCCCTGAACCCCATGCCAGCCCCTCACGCCCAACATCCCAACCACGACCCTATCAACGCCCAAGTTCCAAGCATTGCCAAGACCCACCACGCGCTCAGGAGAGGGAGATGGGAAAGGGACAGCAATCTCCCGCTACAACCAAAACACACCGAAGCGCTTCACGGTCGGTCACACGGAAGACGGTGGTACACAGGTGGTAGACATTAGACATGACTCGTCTTGTCCATGTTCATTTTGAGACCCACTAGTCGGGAAACCCTGCTGAGATAATCGAGCATGGTGACAAGGTCCTTCAGCGATTCTGCCATGACAATTAAGTATGTCGTCGGTCAACATGGAGGATAAAATTGAAAAAAGGTTTATTTCTGAGTTTATATATATAGTTTTGTCCCTTTTTTCATAATATTCATTTTGGTGAACCAGAGCACTGTATACACTGAAGACATCAAACGACTGTGGTCAATTTAAAGGGAACATCGATATATATATATATATGCCCAATTTCTCTAACGCCCTTAGGCATTTAGCCAGCCTTGTTTGTGCTTCTATTGGTAACTTAGGTGATCTACCCATAGTATCACTTTTCAAGACTTTTTTGGCAAGGACTCGGTCGCTCAGTGTAGAAGGTTTGTGGTGTATATATTGAACATTTTTTGCAGTAACATAATTTGTAAGCTGCTTACTTTTTACTGTTAACCTGCAATCTCAAAAAAATTTTGGGAATATCTAGTAGCTCTTTAGGTTTTTCTAAGGTACGTGGCATTTTAAACCTAAAAAATATAATATGGGATTAAATAGAATTCTCTTTTCATTATAATTTGAGTTTATATTTAGTCAAATTGCCAATGCAATGCCTACAAATAGTCGCATTTTATGTTGGCAATAAATATAATATTAGTATCCTATAAATAAACGATAGGTAGGTAAATCATTATGGGATAAGTAAGTACATTTTATTTGAAATGCTAACACAAAATTCAAATAAGTTATGTAAGTAGAGGTATTCTGTAATTTACTTAAAAGCTAAAAGTTGCGCATATAAATTACGATAAAAATAAGTTACGTGAACTACTTAATGATTTAGTTACCAAATTAAGCAACAAATAACCAACAAATAATCGTCATCAGAGTCAATATTATTTTTGTCTATGACTGCATGACTGAAGGGGTAATCCCAGAACTTTGCGTATTGGGTATATCGAACCGTCAAAAATTGCGAGATGATCAAGTCAAGATGGCGAGTGAAGGTAAGCTAAATTTATGAATTTAATTTTATAGATTGTATGAATTTATTTTACGACAATATCAACATAGGAATTAATGAAAATTTTTTTTAAGATCTATCGGAAGAATATGTGCAAAGGCACAATTTTCGGATGAAGAACAAGAAGTTCCCACTCTACAAATATTTCTACAAAAAGACATACTGTACTGAAAAATGACAATGGGACTCAAACTAGAAAATAACCATGTAAAATGTAATGAATTATTTGGAAAACTAGTAGCTGCTGAAATGAATCACGTAAATGGACAAAAGCGGTTTGAGTTAATGGCAGAAATAATTTGTCTCATTCGACAGAAACAAATCCCTAATCATGACTAAAACCTAGTTGCAATAAATAAAAGTAGTAAAATAATAGATAATATTGACAAATATATGTATTTTTATTATTTATTCCACGATTTAAGATTTGTCGTAAGATCGATACGATCATCGGAGATTAATTGATTAGTCTCCGGTAGTTTTAATCGATTTCTTTTATCGGTAAATTACCGGTGATTCTCCGGTTCTAGCTGCTCCGATGCAAACCTCTAGTCACTACTGTAATCTACTTAATTCTACTACCTACTCTTTGTTTGTGACTCTGAGGCGGGATTTGTTTTATACTCAGTTCAAACAATAATAAACATGTTATTCTACTCCTTTTTTAAATCATTAGTAGGTAAAGACGTAGTAGTAGAACTGAAGAATGATCTTAGTATATGCGGTACATTGCATTCAGTTGACCAATACTTGAATATAAAGCTATCGGAAATAAGCGTTATAGATCCAGAGAAGTATCCACACATGTTGTCAGTAAAAAACTGTTTTATACGAGGTTCTGTAGTCAGATATGTGCAACTGCCGGCAGATGAAGTAGATACACAGTTGTTGCAAGATGCAGCGCGAAAGGAGGCAACAGTTTCTACCAGATAATCATAACCTCTTGTGGTGATTTGAACTGTGAAGTGCTTGTAAATACTAATATAAGAGCCTGTTTTTTGAATAAAGACCTAATGTGAATTATGGTATTTAATTATTTAGAAGTTTAACATTGTCTTTACTTGTTTATAAGATTGTTTTATAATACGATTGTATTTTTTTAGTAGACTAATAATTGGCGGCGTCTCGCGCCTGTGCTTGGTCGTCCTGCAGTACCCGGCGTTGTTAACTTGTTGGTATATATAATTATCACACTAACCAGCTCATATCCCTCCTACATCCCTTACTACATCTATGTAGTAACTAAGCTTATTAAAATCCCCTTCATCCTTATTATAAAATAACTCTCATGGGTATTATCATCCTATTATGTTGATTTTGGGCATTTATCACATTCTCAGATCTGCTGAACTGAGAGGAAAATATTAAACTTTATCTTTTGAGTACTGACTGAAATACTAAAGATGAATTAGATCTTTTTATTCAGCCAAGTAATACTTCTCTACTGCACATTTATAAAAACTGCTCATATAGTAACTGTTTAGTTTTCCAGAACAAAAACTAGTTTATATTCTTTTCTTGACTTCATACCATATATATACGAGTAGCTGTCAACGATAGGTTAAGCAGTTACGCTTTGAAAGTGTAACAGACAAACAAACTTACTTTCACATCCTTATTAATATAAATGTGTAAATGTGACTGCACAGATGGAAGTGGTTTAGATACCGGCCTCCTGCCCTAGTGTTGTGGGTTCAATTCCCACACAGGAAAACTCTTTGTGTGATCCAAAAATGGTTGTACTGAGTCTGGGTGTACTTTGTGTCTGTGAAATTGTATGTTTGTAAAGTCCCTCACTATACGAGGATTATCCCTTAGTGAGTCTTTTTAAAAAATATATCCTGGTAAATCAACTAAAGCCGAACAGATCAAAAGCTGAGGCTACGAGGCTAGGGAGATGTAGTCACTGTCACTATGGACAGTGATATCAGAATTATTGGTTATGTGTAAGTACAATTCGCGAATCTTTAAAAGTTATGAATGAACCAGTCATCACTAAACTTTGTACCTATATGTGTAGTTTGAAGTCTAGAAAAGGATCTAGGCTACCTTTATCACGCCGCTGGCGGACCACTGACGTAATGTAATATAGTTCCAGTGGGCTGTCAACACAGGCGTAGAGACGGCGGGTTTATTTAGTGGGTGAAAGCCGCCCCACACAACCTTGCTTAAATTATGCCTATTCGTTGCCCCGAACGTCGGGGTGTGCGGTAAGGAACAATCTTTTCCGCCTTAACAAAAAAAGAGGGCTATCTTTATTACGGAAAAATGGAAGATTTCTGTGGGATATCTAGCTTTTTAGTGTAGAGATAACTAATGTGTCGTAAAGTATTTATATTCTAAAGTCCATGCAGACGTAGTCGACAGAATTAAGTTTGTATGATATTAATATAATAAGGGCGCAAGCAAAGGATAAGTCAATCTTAAAAATAGTTTCATGTCACATAAACTGCGTATAATGGATCGCACTAATCATGTTTTACGTTTTGTTTACAGTGTCACAACGAATGCAAACCAGATGAATTTATTCCTTCTAAAATAGTAGTATTTCAATACATTTTAGGAGAAAAAGTGATAAAGCTTTTAACGGTTATGCTGCTAGTGCTAGGTAACCCAAATTATAAAAAATGGGTTGTAAGTTCAAAACAAAGGCGAGTATCTACGTAGGTTTTTTTATCTGGTGCTCATAAATAGTTGTAGCACCTTGCTTATTCTGCATGAATGGGGCTGGCTTGATCGGAAAAATACCAACCTCTCTCTAATATTTGAAATAAAATTTCCTGAGGCTTGACGAGACAGTAACTCAGATTTTTTTTGAACTAATATACGATGACGTTTCGCATACTGTTCCCGGTATTTAATGAATCTACATATTAATATATAAATGGTAAGTATCTTAAAACAAAGGTCTATGATGAATGTGTTTTAGCAGTGATGACTGGCAGAACAGTCCTTAAATGAGGGCCTCATTCCAGAACTCAGTCATTTAGCGTGCCATGGACTGGATCATCATTGAAGTCTCCCTACATCAAAGGATCCGCAATACGGAAGTCCATAGGAAAACAAAATTTAGCACGCTGAAGTGGCAATAGGCCACATCGCTCGACGAACTGGTAACCTCTGATATCTGATATCATGGATATCAAACTAGTATAAACTTATCACGGTTGTTTATCAGGAAAGAAAGAATTTAGTAAGTTTCAAAGGTTTATATTTATCTACAAAGTACATAAACAATATTAAGTGTTAGCAGCAGATTTAGTGCAGAGTAACTACAATATCTAACTACTATAAACAGACTAGCCATCATCAAAATAATTAAACTCAAATTAATAATTTGGATATTACAAACCTGAGAGTTGGAATATATATTTGTTTCTACAACTACTTTAGACGTATTTTGATATTGAAAATGTCATTAATCTCAAATTAATAATTTGAATTTACATGCAAACCTCAGACATTTTTTTCAACCAATTGTGAAGTTTACCAACGCTCACCGGTTGTAAAAAAAAAGGTTCCTAATTGTCATTTACTAAAAATAACAAATAATAATTTTTGTTGAGAGCTAAAGTAACATTAGAACTGGAATTATAATAAAACTTTGCAATTAACCTAAACATTAATTATATTTGAAGTTTTAGTTAGGTTCCGCTTTGACAGACACAAGTACCTATTAATTTATTTTAAATTGTTATTATTAAGTAAATAAATACACTTCTGACTGACCTTCTAGCACTACTTCACATATTATAAAAAAGAGATTAATGTGATTTTCAGACAAAACACTTTTCCATCTGAATTCTGTATACTACTGAATCTAGTAGAATTCAATATTTTTTTAGTAGAATCTGGAAAAAAGAGATTGTGTCGTGTCCTCTCGCTCACTCACTCAACTTTTCTGATAAAAAGGCTAATAGCTTTTCGCCCTTCGCCGTTTGCCGTTTGCGTTTGCTTCTATTCGCTATTCGCTACGTCGTTTATTGCAGTTGCAGTCTTAGTCTCGCGGTGAACTTCCTTAAATGTCATAATATCGTCATTGTAATCAGTTGTTCCATCTAATAAAAGCTAGATAATGTAAATCTAACTTGATTACCAGTGTCGCATGTGATGCCCTGTGCCTATCTCTCTCAACATTCAGACATTCTGTGTTTTTATAACATGTGATTGCAAATGTAAATAAAAATATGATCGCACAAAATGGATGTGAAAGGTATTAATCGTGGGTGTAATGTGTAATTGTTTTTATTTTGGTTTGGTTGCGTTTGATATATTATTTGTGAGTGTGTGGATTTTACATTGGCGCAGATCGAGCTGGGGCAATTGCTTTGCAGAAAACTTTAAAGTAAGTAGAAATTCATTATAACTTAAAATACTACTTAAAATTGTTTGTTAGCCCGGTGCAGTGTTATATCTACAGGCAATGTGTCTTTGAAAATGAGTCACGCGATAAAATACAGTGTATATTTTTTTTCGTTTTGCTGTCGGCAATTTCAATATGTAGGTATGTTGCCATTCAATAACCAGCACTTTACTAAATGCATTCACACCCTTACTGTTGTACAAATAATGGGTCTTCTTGTGACTATAATTGTCTCTTCTGTTGTGACAAAGCTTAATGTTAGTAGCTTTGTTTCATAGTGATGGAAAATAATAATGATATACAATATAACAAATAACGAAACATTTGTGCCATCATTATTACAGTCTGAACCAAAACAGATTAGGTCTATTTGTACTTAATGTATGTCCTGTGATGCCTCCATAAAATACTGGCCATAAAGGGGAAAAAAAACTTTGAAATATAAAAAGGCCTTACACAAAGTGAAAAATGTAAAATCGAAAATAACAGTCACAAGCAGGATTTAAAATTTTTCACTTTGTGTTTAATGTATAGTGCTAAGCATGTCAAATGCTAAAAATATATATAAAAAAATCTAAAAAGGCCTTCTGTCTGAGTGGGTTCTATTCCAACACAGGACAACTCTTAGTGTGCTCCACAAATGGTTGTTATGAGTCTGGGTGTACTTTGTGTCTGTGAAATTGTATGTTTGTAAAGACCTTCACAATACAAGGACTATCCGTAAGTGCAGGTCTTTTTAAAAAAATATCCTGGTAGATCAGCTAAAGCTAAACAGATCAAAAGCTGAACCTAACAGAAAGTTTGGATAAGGCCACAGAGATAATGTTGAACTAAAAAGAAGACTGTAATCACTGTCACTATAGTTAGTGACGTCAGAATTATTAGTTACGTAACTTAAATATAATGCCCAAATTTAAATAGTATTGGGTATCAAGTTTGATTCCTATTGTTTGGCTGCCAGCCTTGGACGTCTATCATCTAAGTCCACCCGTGATCATGAATGCTGTAAAGTATTCGAAACATCGGGATAGTAGAAAAATCAAGTAAACGCGATAGATTCCGTAAACGAAGTTTTATTTCAAAAAACAAAATCACTTACAAAAATATAAATCCCAATTATTTTTTTTAGATAAAGGTTAGGTGTCTAAGGAATAAAACTTAGAAATCTTAATTGAATTCTATCCCGTAGTTTTTTCGTGACGCGCTCACAACGGCAGACATCTATAATTTTATTTAACATGGCATAGCATCACGCCTGTATTCCCCGAAGGGGTAGGGCGGCAGTGGTGTGTTACACACCCACGATTCGCCAGCTATGTTAAGTCCCACGTAATAGGGGTGAGCCTATTGCTGTCTACCGGGCACATTTCCAAACTCCAGGCTGCTACTGAGAATTTTTCTTTTTACGAAAAAGCTCAATAACACTGCCCGACCCAGGAATCGAACCCGAGACCTCATGATCAGCAGTCGCTTACACTACCGCTGCACCACCGAGGCAGTTATTTATAGAGATGTAAAAGATGAGCCTATCCTATTGCCTGTGGCGGAGCCATTGGCAGAATCTAATTCTAACTATTATAAAGCTGCACATTTATTTGAGCAAAAAGACTGTACATATTAAGTTATACATATAGGCTATCTGAACACAGATCTTTTTTTTGATTGCGCCTCACCCAAATACTACTGAATGGATTTTGATGCAACTTTTTTCATTTGATAGCTCTTGATTAGACTTAAAAAAACTGGTATACATTTTATCCCGCTACTATATCGGGAACCTGAGATAAAAAACTAGCTTAGCTACTAGGCTAGTGTAATTATATACATATATAAATACTTAATTACAAACAATTACTAATAGTTATTGTAATAATTACTGTGATTATGTTTTTTTTTATATATGTATTGTGAGAAGAATAATTTATTGTTGTATGTAAACAATAAATATTGTCATATATAATCTTTACCTACATAATTATCTTACGAGGAAGAAACTATAAGTTATCGGTTGACATAATAGTAATAAAAATATTTATGTATGTATGGCTCAGTTGTTTACACGTGGGCAGAATGCAAAAGTGCGTTTTTTTATTTTTTATTGCTTGTATTGGCAGACGGGTCACGGCCCATCTGATTGTAAATGGTAACCGTCGCTCATGGATTCAACTATACCAAGTATTGTCAAGCCGCTGCTCACCATTTCTTCGATATGAAATGAAAGAATAAACGGCTATCTCCTGCTACAGCCAAAACGCAACAATGTGCTTCATGGACACACGGGAGATGGTGGTACCAACCCCCTCGGGCCCGATACCAAGTGAGTACTCCCACTTGGTACCCAGCCCTACCACTAGTCGTGCAATGGATGATAATTGCTTACTTCCCTTAGTCGCCTCATACGACCCCCGTGGGAAAAAATGGGGTAGTGACACTTGTATTCTTAGTCCCTCACCACACCACGGTTTGTTTGGTTGTTGTACTTTCCCGCCGTTACTGCTCAAACCATCGTCATGAAATTTATTATGTACGCTAGTTATGTAACCGCAACTTCGTCCGCAGGGATTTATTTAGTTATAAGCGTCGCCACGCTAACAGCTGGTTTTACCCTCCCTCCGCATTAGATGTTTCACATCAAAAATATATCTAGGTTCCGGATAAGTAATCACCAACATATCATATACTAGCCTTTGCCTGCAGCCAAAAGCTGGTTTTTATGTAATATCTCAGGTTCCCGATATACTAGCGGGATAAAATGTATACCAGTTGTAAAGTTTATTAAAGAGCTATCAAACAAAAAAAGTTGCATCAAAATCTGTGCTGTAGTTTTTGCGTGATGCACGAACAAACAAACAGATAAACAGACAAAAAGAAATCGTTTTGTGTGACTGGCCTATATAGCCTAAATCAGTCATTATATCTGTTATCTTAAATCGGACAGCTCTGTTACAGCTTTATCACCAACATAGCATTATACTAAAACCTTCTCCGAAACACGCTGCATCTTATGGATAAGTATTATTCCGATCGGTTCAGTAATATTCGCAGTATAAACGAACAAAAAAACCGGCTATCCATTTATTAGGATTGTTAGTCAGAAATCAATAGGCTACCTACCTTTTATCCCGTCAACCCGTTTTGATATTGGTAGAACCCTGTCTATCCCAGCATGAATGGGCCAGCTCGATCAGGGAAGTATCGCCTTTTCACGAAGTGTTAGCATGATGATCCCACTGTTGTGTTTCGCTAGGTGAGTGAGAACGCCAGAGGTTCAAACCCTCCTTATCTTTTCGTTATCCTTTCTACCCATTTGCTTGGAGTTAGCGACGCTTCTGGTGTTGCTAGCGTCTATGGGCTGCGGTGATCGCTTACCTTGAGGTGGGCCTTATGCTTGTGCCATCCGCGTAGTATAAAATAAATTGGTACGCTTCTTCTGGGATATCAATTTTTGAAATGGGATAATATATGTGGCAAAAAACTACTACTGAAGTAGTTTTATGCCCGCGACTTCGGTTGCGTGACATTCTGAATCAGGTAAAGTAATATAAATACGTCACTGTCAGGTTCAGGGCTATAGTTGTGTTAAACATGAGGATCGATTGAGGAGTTACGGTATGAAATGCTAAAGAGCAAGCAAGCGCACTTTCTCATTTAATACTAGTTTCTGCCGCGATTCCGTCCGCGCGAACTTCAGAATATAAATACATGCATATTAATTATATATTATGTAAAAATAGCCCGCGAAACCATAATTTTTTTAGGGATGAAAATTAGTAGCCTATATGTCGTTTTCTGGGCTCCAGACTACATGTATGTAAAATTTCATAATGGTTGGTTCAGTACAGTTATTTAGTGTATCAGAAGTGGTGACGGATTAAGAATACAAGTGTCATCGCCCCATTCTTTCCCGCGGGTGTCGTACGAGGCGACTAAGGGAAGTAAGCAATTATCACCCATTGCATTACTGGTGGTAGAGCTGGATACCAAGTGGGAGTACTCACTTGCTATCGGACCCGAGCGGATTGGTACCACCAGTGGCAGCGGTTTGATAACACTTTCGGTATAGTTGAGTCCATGAGCGACGGTTACCATTCACTATCACGTAGGGCGTGGCTCGTCTGTCACCATAGACAATAAAACAACAAAAATAAAAGCAAGGACTAGCGCATTACCGCGGCTTCGCAAGCAAATTTTACTAGAAACAATTTTTTGTGAAACTGGAAAAAGAAATCTTCTACGAGCAGGATTCGAACTTGCGTCTACCTCTATCCGGGCGGATGCTTTAGACCGCTAAGCTATTGTAAAAGCCTGCATAAACTCCCAATTTCCATACTCACATTGTAGCCTCATCAAAAATTGTTTCTAGTACAATATCATGTCAAAAATCATAATAAAATTATAAGAGTATATTTAGCTATCTCAAGGTCCGCAGTCACAATCGGCCGCAATATTGACATAATATATAAATTGTGGCTGATAAACGCGAAGGCACGGCGCTGATAAGAGGTCATTGTCACGAATTCTTTTTATAAGGAAATGAAGGTATGATATGTATCTCGGAATGCGTGGTACTAAGAGAGTTTTTAAAAAGTTAACTGTGGCACTATAGCCATTTTATTAGTATTAAGAATAACTGTAGCTTTAAGCAGGCTCTATTAAAAAGATCATAACTGTTTTTTTTATTCTTTATGGTAGCAGACATGCGATAGCTAACCTGATAGTAAGTGTTGTAGTGGATATTCAGTAATATTAAGAATACTGCCAGCAGCTGCTTACCATTTCATTTCATAACATACATAGCATCACACCTTTATCCCCGAAGGGGTAGGCAGAGGTGTATTACACACCCACGTTTCGCCAGCTATGTTGAAGTCCCACGTAATAGGGGGCGAGCCTATTGCCGTCTATCGGGCAGATTTCCGAACTCCGGGATCTTACTGACAATTGTTCTTTTTACGAAAAAGATCAATAACATTGTCCGATCTGGGGATCGAAACCGAGACCTCATGATCAGCAGTCAGTCGCACACACTACCGAGGCAGTTTTATTTCGCGGATAGTAAATCCAATGAATTGATACAAACCTATGTTTAGGAGAAGAGTATTAATATAATCATCATCGAAAATTAAATTTTTTTGAAGTACTTTTTCGAAAAAAAAAAAGGATTTTAGAGAATATCTAGATATCAATAATATTGTCTTATTACTTGTATATAACTAAAAATGGTCATAATGTTTTAACGATAAAAATGGCTATGTATTGAATTTAATTTGTAAATAAATCACTAAAAAGAATATTTGACAGCGGTGGGATTCGAACCCACGCCCTTTCGGACTGGTGCCTAAAACCAGCGCCTTAGACCGCTCGGCCACGCTGCCTTATACTAACGACTTTAAAATAACGATACATATATTATGAAAATGGAAATCTCATATCTGAATATCTCATTTTCTCTATAATTATGTAGTTATGGAAAATTTTACAATGAATAAAATAAATTCTATTCTATTTCTGAAATACTTAGGTTCAAGCGATGATTTTTCCTTGTTATGATTTCAAATAAGGTTGACGAAACAGTTGGCCTAGCCAAGGTACATTCTATGGTATATGTATATATATATATATATATGCTAACGCTATAGAAAACTATTTAAAATGTATGGCAAATTGACAGCTCTAACGTTAAGTCACGTGACTTAGCGCTATAGATATCGTTAAAGATATCAAATTCCCATACATTTTAAAAGTTTTCTATAGCGTTAGCGATAATAGAATGCATCTTGGCTAGGCCCGCTGTACTCTTAATCTATCTATACTATTATAAAGCTGTTACAGAGCCGTGTCTGTACATTTAAGATATTTGAGAAAAAAATACTTTATTAATCTATATAGGCGTCTGAACACAAAACAATTTTTTTAGATTTTTATCTGTTTGTTCGTTCGCGCATTATGCAAAAACTACTGTAGGTACGGATTTTGATGCAACACTATTTATTTGATAGCTCTTGATTAGATGTAAAAACTTGATATAGGTACATTTTATCCCGCTACTGTATCGGGAACTTGAGATATTACCTAAAAACTAGCTCTTGGCTGCGGCAGAGCCGCGGGCTTCTACTTATGAACGATTCGAGTACCTACACATTTTTTTTTGTTGATATGAGAAAAAAATTACTTAAGCGCACACCCTTGCGGTCGGTGTAACGAGTAATTCTACTCGTAGTGTGGGACCCCATCTACTAAAACCTAAGACCTGCCGTGTGCCGTCCCTCAGACTCTATTGGCAAACCACTGAAGCTGTGTGACATTACTGCAGTGGTCACTTGATTTATCATCAATTAAACCAATTAATAATATTTAACTGCCTCTGTGGTGTAGCGGTAGTGTATGCGACTGCTAATCATGAGGTCTCGGGTTCGATCCCCGGGTCGGGCAATGTTATTGAGCTTTGTCTTAAAAAGAAAAATTCTCAGTAGCAGCCGGAGTTTGGAAATGTGCCCGGTAGACGTCAATAGGCTCGCCCCCTATTACGTGGGACTTAAACATAGCTGGCGAGTCGTGGGTGTGTAATACACCTCTACCTCTTCGGGGAATACAGGCGTGATGCTATGTTTTTAATAATATTAATTCTTTTTTCTAGCCCCTTTCTGTACCATTATTGGCCACGGATCTAAGAGTGCGAGGGATTTAGGTCATAATTCACCACGCTGGCCCAGTGCGAGTTGGCAGACTTCACAAGCCCGTTGAAAAAATTACTGTCTTAAGGAATTTTGCTTCACCGAGCAATGATAATTTATAAACGCATAATTTCGAAAAATCTCGAAACGTCAGGGGCCTTATACCGTGCGAGCTCTGGACTGAGGATCGAACTTGTTATCATTGTTTCTATAGTCCTTGGTTATCAAATTTAAGTTTAATAAATGCTAAGTAATGATATCACGCACATGCTATTGTGACACATGTACATTGATTGATCAAGGTCAATAAACTATTGTTCGTAATTGATCATTTGCATCATCAGTTCAACAGTATTGGACGCGACTTATCTCTGGTCGCTAGGGTTTTGGTCCATAGTGCACTAAGTTCAGGCAACTGCGCATTTAATATTACTTACTTATCATCACACCTTGCGGGATAGGCAGAGAGAACAGATACATCCTTCCACTTTCGTATTGTATATCTTAACCAGTCGCTCGTCCGGCATTCTTTCCACATGTCCGAACCATCGGAGCATTCCCTTTCGCATCTTTACACCAATACTCTCTTTCATACCTACTCGCTCTCTTACGTCGTCGTTACGAATGCGGTTAGTCAGCCTAACTCCACAAATTCTTCGCAAAGATCGCATTTCGACCGCATTGATTTTACTCTCATGCTCCTTTCTGCACACTGAACTCTCACCTCCATATAGTAACGTATTCCATATTTAACATTAGTTCTCAGATTATACCAGACATGAGCCACGACTTCACCCGCCTTTTATTTAAAAGAAATTTTATTATTTATAAGGTTTAACGTTTACTTTGTTTACTCATTCTTTGAAAATTGTAGTGCAATTTTTTCGAACACCTTCGAATCCTGCACGCAGAAAATCACACATTTTCAAATTTCACAAAAAAATGTTATATTTCTAATAAGTCATTTAAAATTGAAGCTTTCATAAAATTATTAAGTACTTAAGTAAAAAAAATATTATGTTGCAAAAATATCTGTGATATAAATTGTGATATATGATGTAGTAATATCACGATTTAATTAAATTGATTAAATCATGCCAACCCTGACCATGGCTGTGGGGAGAAAATGTTGACTTTAAAATCTCGTCTCCGTTTCCTACCCCTAAGTAATTGTTCATATGAAATATTTCACACAAATGCTATAACTCACGTCGAAAGAGAACCCCTCATTTTAGGAATCCCCAGTGAACATACACTTGGGTGTAGATTAAGTTTATTTTTGAATTATTTAATAATATATTAGGTAGATTCTCGGGTAATTTCTTAAATACTATAAAGCTGTAACAGAGCTGTGAGATATTTTAATAAAAAATGACTGTATTAGGCTATATAGGCGTGTCTAAACACAAAACAGATTTAGGCTTTTTTAGTTAGGCAACGAACAGGGCAGTGTGGGGCCCTCACCCCACTAAATATTACATTCCTTCAGTGGTAGCTGCTGACATATAACCTAAAACCTTTCTTGTATATTAATAAAAAATTTGAAAGCTACTTTATAATGAAGCATACAGACTATACTCCAGCCTACCGGGTAAGTACCGTCCGCACGGGTAACCTAATTTATAGCGAGAATATAACACTCAATCTGACATAAAAAACTGATAATCCGGTTTCTACTAGAGTAAATAGAAGATAGCCTGAAAATATTATCAAAATCTGTGCAGCCGTTTTGGAGTCTTTAGGTTATTGCCTATGGACACCAAAAAGTCACACATTGGTTTTTAACATAGATATAGTATTTTAGATATTTTTATATATATTTTTAGCATTTGACATGCTTAGCACTATACATTAAACACAAAGTGAAAAATGTGAAATCGAAAATAACAGTCAGGAGCAGGATTTGAACCTGCATCTTCTGGATACCGTCCAGATGCTTTACCAATTCAGCCATCCTGACAATTGCTCCTGACTGCTAATTTCGATAACACATCATACTTAACGTCTTTGGGTGACGCCTGCGCCATCCGTCGGAAGTATTTTCATACATTATACCGACCAGGTAAACTTAATTTTACAATTAAGATTTTACCTAATAATGACGCAATCCCTTTAAATATTTTAGATATTTTTATATATATTTTTAGCATTTGACATGCTTAGCACTATACATTAAACACAAAGTGAAAAATGTGAAATCGAAAATAACAGTCAGGAGCAGGATTTGAACCTGCATCTTCTGGATACCGTCCAGATGCTTTACCAATTCAGCCATCCTGACAATAAACCTGTGTTTAATGTATAGATATAGTAGATTGCCTTAAACAACAGCAGATATTCTTTTTTGGTCGGAGAGCCAAAACGCCTGAGATAAAAAATCTTTTAACTCTCTCTTAGAAATGCAATTAAATTTTATTGCATGAAATAGTTTGTTGACAATATGTACATAGCAATGCTCTCACATATTTCGTCGTAGCTAACGACATGCAATACACATCAGAACATATTCTACTATAATTAGATAAATAAGTAGTTACATTGAAACTATAACTATAAATAAAAGATAATATAATTATGACTCGTCTCAGAATTGGGTTTCCGAGAGCTTGGTTGGTGAACATTTGGGAGTGTCTAGGTTGTAGAGATTGCTGGGAGTGTCACTCGTAGACGAGTAAACCCGGTTTAGTTTTATACTCTCTATGGCGTCGAACAGACAAATTTCTAATTTGTGAGTTTAAAAATTTTATGTTTTATTTTCGTTTTTAAAAGTTTATCATGTATAAAAGCAATGATAGCATATCACTGGTTAAGGAACACCGCAGTGTTATGCTCGGTGAAGGAAAACTTCTTGAGGAAATCTGCATGTCCTGTTGTTTAAAATTATGCAATTTATGAACATTATCACGACTCATCGTAATAAATTTCATTATGACGCATCCAGACTAACCCTAAATGCCCAGTAGCCTACGCAGGGGTCGATAGGGCTTCACCCAACCAAGTTCGTCGACATGCCAGTCTGCGCCCCCTTGCACCCAGCGGAGCCGACGCACCCCTGCCATCTGCCAATCAATATCACTACGCAATCATTTGCCGAGGGTTGGCAGATATCATTTTAACATTTATTATTTTATTGTTGAATTATTCGTATTCGTGAAGTTGATTGTGATTCATGGTTAAGGTTTGACATAGGTATAAAATATTTTTTGCTTCATCCATCCATCCATCCACCAGCCTTTCGACGTCCACTGCTGGGCATAGGCCTCCCCAAATTGGGGGTATAGTGCCGTAATCGCCACGCTTGGCAGGCGGGTTGGCGATCGCAGTGGATGTTGTTAATAGTCGAGGGAGTGCTGCTGCCCACTCTCCCCGATATGCCCTCAGTCGGCTCTTACGACTCCTATGGGTGGAGAGAGGTGGGACAATTCTAAAGCCGGCCCCACACGGCCAATTTTTAGTTAATTGACTTCAATCGGGACTATTTTATACTATAGATGGTAAAATCAGGAATAATTGAGGAGGTCATCATCACCCAGGAATGGACATAGGTTACTTTCCATCGGGAATATGAATGATTCCCTTTGAAATTGAATTGAGCTATTTTTACACAAGAGATAATTATTTAGATATTTTTATATATATTTTTAGCATTTGACATGCTTAGCAACATACATTAAACACAAAGTGAAAAATGCGAAATCGAAAATAACAGTCACGAGCAGGATTCGAACCTGCATCTCCTGGATACCGTCCAGATGCTTTACCAATTTGTGTTGGGCGTCACCCAAAGACGTTAAGTATTAATGTGTTATTGAGATTAGCAGTCAGGGGCAAGCCACGTGGTTATGTAAACAAACAAAATTGCCACATTTGGGACGAAGAGCAACCTGAAAAGATTCAAGAACTGCCACTTCATCCAGAAAAACAACGGTTTGGTGTGGTTTGTGGGCCGGTGGAATCATCGGTTCATATTTCTTTAAAAATAATGCCGGTGCGAACGTAACCGTGAATGGCGACAGTTATCGTGCCATAATAACCGAAATTGAAGCTCGTGATCTCGGCGACATTTGGTTTCAGCAAGACGGCGCCACATCCCACACATCGCATCAATCAATGGATTTATTGAGAGAACATTTCGGTGAGCACATAATTTCAAGTTTTGGGCCGGTTGATTGGCCACCAAGATCGTGTGATATCACACCGTTAGACTTTTACCTGTGGGGATATGTAAAGTCTAAAGTTTATGCGAACAAACCCCTTTCGATTCAGGCCTTGGAGGAAAACATCACGCGTGCAGGGGTGGAAAATGGTCACTAAAGTCAGTGAGAGTCAGTTTTTTGGCCTAAAGTCAGTAAAAGTCAGTTTTTTCGAAAAATGGTCAGTAATGTCAGTATTTTGAGGATCAGGGGCTGGTTTCTGCAGATCGAGGTGACAAAAATTCCGTTTTGGAGTGGAATTCCCTTAAAAATCTCTTAACATATCTTTTCCTTTTCAGTAGGTCTCTAAAATACCTTTTTCAAAGAATTTGTTCTCTTAATCCCTTTTTTTTGGATATACATTATCTCTTTAAGGGGATACTTTGAAAATAAATACAATAGCAAGGGGCGGGGGTCTGTGCTTGTAGGCGGCTGCAATAATTTTTATGACAATAAAGTCACGAATACGCTGCGGCTGCGCCCAGAAACTATTGTGTTGTTCAAAAATTCAGACGTAAGCAAAACAAAACATAAATAATTCGTTAAAAAAACTAGGAAGATTACAGCAAAATGCTTCTTATTGTGAATATTAAGGGTGTCAATTAATTAAACCAATTTCTTATAGAATATCTAATCGCGTTTAATAATAAACTTCAATATTCGTATTTTTATGAGGTCATCTATACATATAAATAAAATTGGAGTGTCTGTTTGTAATATTGAAATAACCGCTTTTTACTACATACATATATATAATTATATATATAATTTACTACATGCATTATATAACGGTACATACACCAAAATAATATTTTTTACAATTTTTGTCTGTCTGCCTGTTTGTTCCGGCTAATCTCTGAAATGGCAGGACCGATTTTGACGGGACTTTTATTGCCAGGTAGCTGATGTAATAAGGAGTAACTTAGGCTACTTTTATTTTAGAAAAAAATATTTTAGAAAAATAAAGTAATGTTGCAATGTCCAAGTTTTGTACTTAGAATGATAAACCGCGGGTAACACCGCGGGGTGCAGCTAGTTTCAAAAATAAAATGTATCTAGGCAAAATCACTCAATCGTGTTTCGGGTACTCCTCAAATTTAGATAAAGGTATGAAGATATAATATATGTTGTTTTGTCTTTAATTAATTGATGATCAGTAATCTTTTATTCTTTGGTTTCGTTGGCAACATCAACATGGAGTCCGTTCACAGTTATGCTTAGCTTTGACATCATCATATCATGATATCACGACAAAAAATTTAAAGCAGCGAAAGACAAACATTCTCCAATTTTATAGCCACAGGTAACATAATAGTTTTTTTACAGTTGCTGTGTTTGTGTATATTATTGCTTTGGTGTTGCATGCTTATTTGTATGGTGGTTGGCGGGTAACTAAATACTAACTGTAGAATGGGAAAGTGCAAATTTAATGAGGACTGGCTTAAAAAGATTGATAAAAGTGGTCATGTGATAGAGGAGTGGGGTAGTAAGGAAACCGAAAATGAGGTGTTTTGCATTCTGTGCATGAAAAGATTCAACATAAGTTGGGGCTTTGAAGCTGTAGAACAACATGCTTTATCTAAAAAGCATAAAGAAAATTGCAAAATTAAATTAAATACTTTGCAACTACAGTTAAGTATGCGGCGACTACCTATCCAAGTTACGTCGTCGTCTGCTGTTGGTGGCAATGACAATACTCATGCAAATTCCGCTGCATGTGCAGCTTCGGGTGAACTTGCTATACAGCCTAAGAAGTTAGATCTTTTTTGTGTAAAAGACAAATCAACTAAAGCGGAATTTATATGGTGCCTGAAAGCGATTGCTTCGAATTTTGCTGTTCAACCTGCATGCGAACATATCAAAGAGGTGTTTGAAGCAATGTTTCCAAATGCTGTACCAAATGATTTCTCACTATCCCAAACGAAGGCAAGGTATTTAATATGCGATGCTTTAGCTTCTTTCTTCAAATCAGAGATGCTAAAAGACCTTGACGAATCATACTACGTGCTCTGCGTTGATGAGACTTGTAATACAGCCTCCAAAAAAGCACTGCAGGTGCTCATTCGATTTTGGTCCCAAGCTAAAAATATGGTGGTTTCCACTCATTAACAAACATTTTTTATAGGAAAAGCTTCTGGTGAAATTATCGCCTCAAAACTCAACGAGGCAATAGATAACGCAAACTTATCAAGAAAAAGTTGCTGATGTTTGGGAGTGATGGACCCAATGTGAATAATACTGTTCAAAGAATCGTAAATGATGATGTCATTGCTAGTGGTCGAAAAAAAATGATTGACATAGGGACTTGCAATATTCACACGGTCCACAACGCGTTCTTAAAAGGCTTATCTGAATTAGGCGAGAATGTGTCAGACTTCATCTTTCAATTCCATCACTTTTTTGATGGATGGCCAGCGCGTTGGGTGGAATACGAAGACATTCAAGACAAATTGAAAGTCCCCAATCATCGATTCTTGAAACACGTTTCGTCGCGCTGGTTAGCATTAGGACCAGCGGCAGAGAGGACTTTAGAGCAGTGTCCAGCGATAATAGAATATTTCAAGAAATCCTTACCGAAGTCAAAATCTCCACCAAAATCCATGAGCTACAAAAATATTGTCTGCTTCATAAAACGGACCACTGCAGAGGTCGAATTGACATTCACAGCACAAACATTTTCACCTTTTACTGCCTTGTTCCATCGCGATGAACCTCTAGTGCATGTCTTGCACCACGGACATTTTTTCACAGTTAAATATTTAAGGGTTTGCGTCATTATTAGGTAAAATCTTAATTGTAAAATTAAGTTTACCTGGTCGGTATAATGTATGAAAATACTTCCGACAGATGGCGCAGGCGTCACCCGAAGACGTTAAGTATGATGTGTTATCGAAATTAGCAGTCAGGAGCAATTGTCAGGATGGCTGAATTGGTAAAGCATCTGGACGGTATCCAGAAGATGCAGGTTCAAATCCTGCTCCTGACTGTTATTTTCGATTTCACATTTTTCACTTTGTGTTTAAAGTAAAAAACTGCATTCATTACATGCATGAAAACAAAAATGAAAACGTGGTCATAACAAAAGATGTTATATCGCTGGCGAGAACTGCACACATAAGATACAAACATTACTGTGAGGAACAAAAGCTAATCAAAGAAAAACATATCCAAGAAGAATAAAGACTTGCTGAAGAAGAGAAAAAAAATCTAAAAAGAAAATTAGAACAAGAAAATATCGGCATAGTGAGAGGAGAAGACAACATAAAAAAAGTAAAAGAGGAAGAGAAATTAAAAAGAGAAACAGTAAATAGGTAAGTGATCAGGAAACTTCACTTAAAAACAAAATTACAAATTAAACATGTAACATATTATTTTTATTCTAGTTTACTGAAATCAGCAACTGAATGTATAGAAAAAGGCTTGAAAGACAACGATATGATCGCCATAAATATGGCCAACGTGATGCTTAATACAAAAGCTAACGAAAGAGAAGAGGAACAAAATAAAATTAAGGAGGCAGAAAAGATACAAAAATATGTCGACAATAAGAAATATAAATTAATAACTTCTTTTTTTAATAAAAAATAATATAGGTACTGTTTTGTTGACATTGTAACTTTACGTTAATTTTTAATAATAAAGGGCGGTGCAGGTTGGCTGTGGGGATGGTGGAGGCCAAACAGAAAAAAACATTTTTCTCACAAACATTCTCCATAATACTATTAACATACTAACAGAAACTAATATTAGTAATTCGATGTTAAATTAATCGACTCAGTATTTTAGATTTGGTCAGTAAATGGTCAGTATTTTAGAGAGCTTTAGTCAGTAAAATCAGTATTTTCGGCTATGGAATCAGTTTCCACCCCTGCGCGTGTCATTCGCCAGTTACCAGTCGAAATGCTTGAACGAGTCATCGAAAATTGGACTCAACGGATGGACCATCTGCGACGTAGCAACGGCCACCATTTGATAGATATAATCTCCAAAAAATAAATGCCAAAGAATGTTCTTTTAAATGATAATAAACATTCTCCATTAAATTTGAATTTTCTGTTTTTTTTCTTTAAAAAAGTAGGGAACCTCGAAATGGATCACGTATTAGTAGCGAGATAAAATGTATACCAATTTTTAAGTCTAATCAAGGTCTTCAAATAGAAAAAGTTTCATCAAAATCCGTCTAGTAGTTTTTTTTTAATATATTCTAAAAATAATCTAGTTTAAATAATTTTCTAGTTTTTCGGTTATATCTCAGGTTCCCGATATAATAGCGGGATAAAATGTATACCAGTTTTTAAGTTTAATCAATGAAAGGCCTTTTCAAATAAAAAAAGTTGCATCAAAATCCGTCCTATAGTTTTTGCGTGATGCGCGAACAAACAAACAGACAAAAATTCTAAAAAAAAAGTTCTGGGTTTAGACACGCCTATATAGCCCAATTCAGTCATTTTTTCTCAAATATCTTGAATATACAGACACAGCTCTGTTACAGATTTATAATAGTATAGATAGATAGATGTATGGCATTAATAACAGTATCGTCCATTTATCTGACACCGATTGATGTATTTGTGTTATAAAAATTATTACCTTATATTAATAAGGAGTTTATTTTTTATACAACGTGGGTGGCAAACAAGCATACGGCCCACCTGATGGTAAGCGGTTACCGTAGCCTTTAGACGCTAGCAACACCAGAGGCATCACTCGCGCGTCACCACCTCCGAGGAAAGGGATAGGAGGGGGAGAGGAAATATAATAAGAAGATAGGAACGATAATGAGGACAGGATGTTATTATAAAGGGTTTTTGAACGAGAACTTTGTTTTTTAAATCAAAATAAAACAATAAATTTAGATGATATTGATTAAAATTTTTATTGTATTACAATAAAGTAAGGTTTGGCAATTATGAATGACAAATAATATCTGATAAATGTCCACCGTCTACAGCCACCGAAACAATGAATTTATTGCAAACTAAATTTGCCGATCGCATAATATAGTATAGGAAGGATAATAAGGAATGAATAGGGAGGAGGCATGTGCCTTTGCTGCCGTGTGGGGCCGGCTTTAGTATTGTCCCACCCCTCCCTACCCACGGGAGTCGTAAGAGCCGACTAAAGGAATACCGGGGAGTGGGCAGCAGCACGCCCTCGAGTATTAACAACATCCACTGCGATCGCCAACCCGCCTGCCAAGCGTGGCGATTACGGCATTATCCCCCATAACGGGACCGCTCGTTGTGGCGTTCTCTTGGGGAGGCCTATGTCCAGCAGTGGACGTAGAAAGGCTGATGGATGGATGGATGGATGATGTGCCTTTGGCGCTCTCACTCACCATTCGGAACACAACGGTAGGGAGTATCTTTAAGTTTTACGCTGATCTTCTGTGCGAGAGTGGTACTTCCCCGATCAAGCCGGCTCATTAATCCTGGGATAAGCAAGCCTCTACCATTGATAAAAGTTGCTATTTCTCATTTTAGAAATGCACTTTTTGCTAATGCAGTTCCTACTCCACATTCTCAATTAAGTTCCATGATATTATATCCTTTTTTTTAAGGATGGAAAATATGTCCTAACCGCACACCCCGTCGTTCGGGGCAACGAATAAGGTAGTGTGGGGCCTTCACCCACTAAAGAAACCCGCCGTGTGCCGTCTCCGCCTTTTTTGGCGGGCCACTGGAACTATGTTACATTCCTTCGGTGGTCGATATAAAGCTTAATAGAGCTGTGTCTGTACATTTAAGATATTTGAGAAAAATGGACTGTTTTAGGCTATATAGGCTTGTCTAAACACAATTTTATTTAGATTTTTTGTCTGTTTATCTATTTGTGTATTTGTTACAAAAAAGTTATATATTTAAAAGTTATGAGAAACTACTGAACGGATTTTGATGCAACTTTTTTATTTGATAGCTCTTGATTAGATTTATAAACTGGTATACATTTTATCCCGCTTCTATATCGGGAACGTGGGATATAACATAACATAAAATCTAGCTGTTGGCTACGGCGGAGCTAGATTAGGCTAGTTGGTTTATAGGATCTTATTTCTTCTAGATAATTTACTACAAAAAGCATTCTGTTCCGCGTCAAAGACTACTTCTTATAGTTTTCGTTACTTCATTCCATCTAAACATGTTTGGCGATACAAGCTCTTTTAAAACGACACTTTTTACAGATATATCTCTGTAAAAAAAGCTTGATGCCAAAAAGGTAATTTCAGCCAGAGCTATAATTCAAACTGCATCTATTTTAATTAAAATTGACGCTTAAGTCAAAAGTGCTTACCAGAGATCATGACCCGTCTGTCAGCGGTGATATTTGTAGATGGTCTAGACGCAATTGATTGACGTGTTATTAGAGACGTACCGACATACCGTTGTAAGTTGAAAGTACAATGAACTATACAACACTGATATAATTTTTGATGTGCAAACTTCTTTAGGCGCGTTGAGCACTTTTTGGGTGAATAAAAATCATGGAACTCGCGTCATCGCCACCGAACGCTCCGATAGAATTGGATTATTTTTGGTTTTTAAAGAAGTATTAATGGCTTAGCTCGACGATACAATTCACGATTTACTTAGTTTTCACTTCTATCAGACGACTGTCCGCATGTTTTTTTTTTTCGAGTGCTCTCTATTCCCCCAAGATACACATCTTAGGATGATCAGATGCATGCTTTACGGTAAAAGTAATACATTTGTTTCAAGTCTCAAATAAACTTATTATCCGTCGCGATTAATCGATTTTTATTATTTCAGCTTATTTATGATAGTTTACAGCATCCAGCGTTACGGATCGACATACCATTTCTTTAATAGTTTACATCAGAAGTGGTCCCCAAAAAACCTTTGAACTAATCTATATAATATTATAAAGTTGTAACAGAGCTGTGTCTACATTTAAGATATTTGAGATAAAGTGACTGTAATAGGCTATATAGGCATGTCTAAACCCAAAATTTTTTTTTTAGAATTTTTGTCTGTTTATCTGTTTGTTTTTTCGCGCATCACGCAAATCTACTGGACGGATTTAGATGATACTTTTTTATTTGATAGCTCTTGATTAGACTTAAAAACTGGTATAGATTTTATCCCGCTACTATACCGGGAACTTGAGATATAGCCCAAAAACTGGCTTTTGGCTGCGGCGAAGCCGGGGGCAAGGCTAGTCATGTTATAAAATTCCCATGGTCCAGTACGGGTGGAGCGACGGATGCGGCGGGTTTATTTAGTAGTGAGTAAGAGTACCTATGATAAGAGAGCCATAGTGAGCTATGCTTGCTATCGCGGATGACAAGGTGTGCGGTTTTTGATACATATTTCTCGCCTTAACAAAAAGGTTTTCACTAAACATCGATCCATCGAATAGTATTTGAAAAAAATTGTTAGTCTAGCTCTACATCCCGGGACCATAATTGGTGATAATAACGTCGAAATAGAAACTGACTTTTTTTTTAAATACAACATCTTGCACCAAGGAATAATCCAAACATTACAAACATACAATTTGACGGATTCAAAGTACACCCAGACTCAGAATAACTATTTTTGGATCACACAAAGAATTTGAACCCGCAACACTCGGCAGAGCGTTGCCATGCTGAAGTGGCAATGGGCAGGCCACATCGCTCGACGAACCGACAACCGTTGGGGAAGAAAGGTTCTCGAGTGGCGACCACGTATCGGACGGCGATGCGTAGGACGGCCCCCCACCAGCTGGACCGACGATCTGGTCATAGGAAGTAGATATCTAAATCACTCCGCCATCTGTACAGCCAAAATTAAATGTGATAACGTCTTAAAAGTGCTTAAACTCACTAAATCGTATCGACATCGCATCGTGTCATTGTAATTGGTTGAGAGATCACCATGATGCGACTATTGCGACATCACGCGTCTATGTCAACCAATCACAAATAAGACGATACTATGTCGATACGATTTTGTGAATTACATTCTAAGGGGGCTGTTCCACTTTCTACTAAACTCCAAACGTGATGAAAAACGTTTTATAAATTCATATCCAATCTTTATTCCATGTGAGTTTATATTTGTTTTTCTATTGTACAGCGACACAGAAAGTTAGTTAGGTGGGAACTGAGTACAAAAGGTTGCGGTTCCGGAGAACTGCCACGGTATCAGGTGGTACTTCCGACCACTTCATACATACAGTTTTATACGCATAGTATAACCGTTCCCAACACTATTGAATATATTACTCTACCAGTTTGTGCCCCGCAATTTTACTTGCCGTTTAGTTTGAAGAAAATCTAATTGTATTTATAGATTATATCTCTGGTTCCCGATATAGTAGCGGGATAAAATGTATACCAGTTGTTAAGTCTTATCAAGAGCTACCAAATAAAAAAATTGCATAAAAAGCCGTTCCGTAGTTTTTGCGTGATGCGCGAACAAACAAACAGATTAACAGACAAAAATCTAAAAAAAAATTGTTTTGTGTTCAGACACGCCTATATATAGTCTATTGAAGTCATTTTTTTTCAAATATCTTAAATGTACAGATACAGCTCTGTTACAGCTTTATAATAGTATAGATGACTAGACTAATTAAAATTCTTATATCCCTGTGGTGGCGGACTAAAAATACAAGAGATCCCATTCTTTCCCACGGCTGTCGTAAGATGCGACTAATGGAAGTAAGCAATTATCACCCATTGCATGACTGGTGGTAGGGCTGGATACCAAGTGAGAGTACTCACTTGGTATCGGGCCCGAGCGGGTTGGTACCACCATTTCCTGCGTAACCATGGCCATGAAGCACATCAGTGTTTTATGGTTGTAGCAGGAGATAGCCGTTTATTCTTTCATTTCATATCTGTGAAATGAAATGTTGAGCAGTGGCTTGACAATATTCTCGGTATAGTCGAGTCCATGAGCGACAGTTACCATTTACCATCAGGTGGCCGTGGCTCGTCTGCCACTACATGCAATAAAAAAAAAGTGGTAACCGCATCTAATGGAGCAAGCAATACTAAGAACATTGTTACGTCGCTACTCACCATTTCATTTTGAGAAATTAATGCATGGAAGGCTATTTCTCGCTACACACCGAGGGCGAGATGATTTTAGAGGCAGTCCATATGCAATAAGCCGTGTAGGGCCGGCATCAAAAATAGCTCCACCCTGTCTCTTCCTATGGGAGTCGTAAAAGCCGACTAAGGGATTACCAGGGGACCGGGCAGCAGCGTTCCCCTGTGTACTAAAAACATTCACTGCGATCGCCAACACAAAACTTCTTTAGGCGCGTTGAGCACTTTTTGGGTGAATAAAAATCATGGAACTCGCGTCATCGCCACCGAACGCTCCGATCCATCCATCAGCCTTTTAACGTCCACTGCTGGACATAGGCCTCCCCAAGAGAACGCCACAACGAGCGGTCCTGTGCCGACCGCATCCATACGGCTCCCCGCAGCTTTGACCAGATCGGTCCATCTGGTGGGGGGCCGTCCTACGCTGCGCCGTCCGATACGTGGTCGCCACTCGAGAACCTTTCGTCCCCAACGGTTATCGGTTCGTCGAGCGATGTGGCCTGCCCATTGCCACTTCAGCATGGCAACCCGGCGGGCTATGTCGGTCACTCTCGTTCTCCTACGGATCTCCGTATTACGGATTCGATCACGTAGGGAAATACCAAGCATAGCACGCTCCATGGCCCGCTGAGCGACTTTGAGCCTTGATATGAGGCCAACATTCAGAGACCACGTCTCTGTTCCGTATGTCATCACTGGTAACACACACTGGTCGTAGACCTTCGTTTTCAGACACTGCGGAATATTGGACGAGAAGATCTTCCTTAGCTTCCCGAACGCTGCCCAGCCGAGTTGGATTCGTCGATTGACCTCTTTCTCGAAGTTGTGCCTACCTAACTGGACTGTTTGTCCCAGGTAGACATAATGGTCGACAACTTCGAGAAGCGCACTCCCGACTAGGACCGGTGCTGAAATGACATGGACATTAGACATGACTTTCGTCTTGTCCATGTTCATTTTGAGACCCACTAGTCGGGAAACCCTGCTGAGATCATTGAGCATGGTGCCAAGGTCCTCCAGAGATTCTGCCATGACTACGATGTCGTCGGCATATCGAAGGTGAGTGATGTATTCGCCATTGATGTTGATGCCGAATCCGGTCCAGTCCAAGAGCTTGAAGACATCTTCCAATGCAGCGGTGAAGAGTTTCGGGGACATAACGTCTCCCTGTCTAACACCTCTCTGCAGTTGGATCGGTGCCGTACTCTTGTCCTGAACACGGACTGACATGGTGGCGTTTCTATACAAGCACTTCAGCACTTCGATGTACCGATTGTCAATTTGGCACCGCTGAAGGGACTGCAGCACCGCCCAAGTTTCGATCGAATCGAAGGCTTTCTCGTAGTCCACAAACGCCAGACACAGAGGCCGATTGTATTCTTCGGTTTTCTGTATAATCTGGCGTAGCGTGTGAATGTGGTCTACGGTACTATAGCCTTTTCGGAACCCGGCTTGTTCGGGAGGCTGGAAGTCGTCAAGCCTGCGCGTGAGTCGATTTGTAATGACCCTCGAAAACAACTTATAGACGTGGCTCAAGAGCGAGATGGGTCTATAGTTCTTCAAGAGGGTTCTGTCACCTTTCTTGAAGAACAGCACCACCACGCTTCTGGTCCACGACTCTGGAACGTCGCCCCCGAGAACGACGGAATTGAACAGCCTCTGAAGAGCTTTTAAGACCGGCTTTCCGCCTGCTCTCAGAAGCTCTGTAGTGATTCCGTCGTCTCCCGGTGCCTTTCCGTTCTTTAGTTGTTTGAGAGCCATTCTGATCTCATACAGGCTGACGTCCGGGATATCTTCGGTAAAGTGCCGAGTTAGCTTGGATCTGGGGTCTTGGACCAAGCCAACAGCAGGGCTCTGGGATCTGTACAACTGTCCATAGAACTGCTGGACCTCTCCCAAGATCTCATCTCGAGAAGAAATGATAGTGCCGTTGTTGGTCATCAGTTTAGTCAACTGACTTTGGCCAACAGACAGATCTCTTGCGAACACTTTCGAGCCTTGGTTCCGCTCTATCGCCTCTTTAATACGGGTAGTATTAAATTGGCGAATATCGTGTCGCACAGCTTTGGAGATCTGTCTGTTTAACCGCCTTAGGCAGGACCAATCGGCTGAGGACTGGACTATCATTTCTTTTCTCCTCTCCATGAGTTTGAGAGTATGGTCCGAGAGTTTATGGTTCCTACTGACGCGACGGGCCTTGAAGTAAGTCGACCCGACGGCGTGGACAGTTTGCACGAACCTGCTGTTCGTATCGCTCGCTGATTCACACTCATCTAGACATTGGAAGCGATTTTGTAGTTCGAGCTGAAAGCTCTCGGGGTTCTGGTATTGGGCAGGTGTTGGTCGGAGCGTAGACTTCATCAAACGCGACCTCTCGACTTTTGTTCTAATATTCAAGATGCCCCTGACTAGTCGGTGATCACTCCCAGTTTTAATCCTGCTGATCACTGAGACATCATTGAATATGTGTCGTTTGTCCGACAGGATGAAGTCAATCTCGTTTTTCACTGAACCATCAGGGCTAATCCAGGTCCATTTTCGCTGGGGCTGCTTCCTGAAGAAGGAATTCATCATGAAGAGGCCTTCCTTCTCCAAAAAATCAGCCAGCATCTGGCCCCTGTGGTTCCTCTGCCCAAATCCATAGTGCCCCACCTTCAGCTCATCGTCTGTCCTTTTGCCTAGTTTCGCGTTAAAGTCTCCCATAACCACCGTGAAATAGGTTTTAGACAAGTGGATGGCCTTCGAGATGTCCTCATATAGGGCCTCCACCTCGTCATCGGAGTGTGTAGAGGTCGGTGCGTAAACCTGTATGACCTTCAACGAATACCGTTTGGTTACTCTGAGTATAAGGTACGCTACCCTACTCGACACACTTTCAATCCTCTCCACGTTGCCTACGAGAGACCTGCGAACGATAAACCCGACACCCCCTTGGGACTGGTGGTCGCCCTCCCGGTGGAAGAGCAAGTTCCCGGACTGGAGGATTGTCGTACCCTCACCCTCTCTTCGGACTTATGACAACCCCATAATGTCCCAGTGGATCTTGCTCAATTCCTCTTCCAGCTCGGTGATTCTTTCGTCGGTCCGAAGTGTCCGAACGTTGTGCGTTACCAGGGCCAGAGGTCGTTGTTTATGGTAGCCTATCCGCGACCGGAGATTCTTCGCACCCCCTGCTCCGCCGTTACCGGGCCCGCTACCGTTAGAATTAGATTATTTTTGGTTTTTAAAGAAGTATTAATGACCAAACTGACACTTATTTACAAACTAAAAATAATTCAAAAATAATAATCTTAGCTCGACGATACAATTCACGATTTACTTAGTTTTCACTTCTATCAGACGACTGTCCGCATGTTTTTTTTTTTTCGAGTGCTCTCTATTCCCCTAAGATACACATCTTAGGATGATCAGATGCATGCTTTACGGTGAAAGTAATACATTTGTTTCAAGTCTCAAATAAACTTATTATCCGTCGCGATTAATCGATTTTTATTATTTCAGCTTATTTATGATAGTTTACAGCATCCAGCGTTACGGATCGACATACCATTTCTTTAATAGTTTACATCAGAAGTGGTCCCCAAAAAACCTTTGAACTAATCTATATAATATTATAAAGTTGTAACAGAGCTGTGTCTACATTTAGATATTTGAGATAAAGTGACTGTAATAGGCTATATAGGCATGTCTAAACCCAAAATTTTTTTTTATAATTTTTGTCTGTTTATCTGTTTGTTTTTTCGCGCATTACGCAAATCTACTGGACGGATTTAGATGATACTTTTTTATTTGATAGCTCTTGATTAGACTTAAAAACTAGTATAGATTTTATCCCGCTACTATACCGGGAACTTGAGATATAGCCCAAAAACTGGCTTTTGGCTGCGGCGAAGCCGGGGGCAAGGCTAGTCATGTTATAAAATTCCCATGGTCCAGTACGGGTGGAGCGACGGATGCGGCGGGTTTATTTAGTACCGCCTGCCAAGCGTGGCGATTATGGCAATACCCCCCTAGGGGAGGCCTATGTCCAACAGTGGACGATGAAAAGCTGATGGATGGATGGATGGATATGCAATAAAAAAAATACTGAATCGGGCCGTGACTTCGTCCACGTCTACCTTAGAATATGAATGCAAAAAAAATATATCCCATAGGAATTATCGATTTTTGAGGGATAACAAGCATGTTATGTCCTTTTTTGGGCTGTATCTGTATGCTAAATTTCATGATGGCTGTTTCAGTGGTTATATCGTGAAAGTCCACTTGAAATTTGCTGCTCGCAGGTGCTAGTATGATATTTTTGACGGGCCTCGTGGCGTAGTCGGTAGTGTAACCGACTTCCGTGCACGAGGTCATGGGTTCGATTCCCACTCAGGACAATTATATGTGTGATGAACACAGATGTTTGTACTGCGTCTGGGTGTTTTCTATGTATGTATGTATTTACAAAAAAAAGTAATATATGTATTATATCCGTAATCTGGTACCCATAGCACAAGCGCTAAGCTTAGTTTGGGACCAGAGGGCGTTGTGTGAAATATCCGTGAATATTTATTTATTTATTTTCAATGTATAGGTAATTATTATAATTGCTATGCAGCGATACTTTGAAAGGCTTCGAATAGGAAATACATATATGGTAGGGTTACAGGAAGAAACACGATAGCGCCGAGATTTACATACTAATGACATTATTATAAATCAGCGGACTGAGTTTATATCCGATTTTGTTGCCTAGGTTTAGCTGATGTCCACGGACCGCTGAAGTAAAATAAATATACATATATATAAATACATTTATCCGTGTGGTGACGGACTAAGAATACAAGTGTCACCACCCCATTATTTCCCACGGGTGTCGTATGAGGCGACTAAGGGAAATAAGCAATTATCATCCATTGCATGACTGGTGGTAGGGCTGGGTACCAAGTCGGAGTACTCTCTTGGTATCCGGCCCGAGCGGGTTGGTACCACCATCTCCCGTGTGACCGGCCATGAAGCACATCGTTGCGTTTTGGCTGTAGCAGGAGATAGCCGTTTATATTTCATTTCATCTGTGAAATGAATTGGTGAACAGCGGCTTAACAATACTCTCGGTATAGTCGAGTCCATGGGCGGCGGTTACCATTTACCATCAGATGGACCGTGCCTCGTCGGCCACTACAGGCAATAAAAAAAAATATATCAAAATACTTCTTATACTTTCTTTATTAACCTTCCTATACTCTTGATATCATTCCTCCTCTCCACTTCATATCCCTTTCCTTGCCTCTGGTGCCGCTAGCTATCTATACTACGGCTTAGGTGCCGTATGTACGTTTGCCACCCAGTTAGTATAAAAAAATGCTTGATATTCGCTAGATAGCCAAACTTATGAAAATCATGCATAAAAGCACGTGTGTGTAATACTTGCACGACCTAGGATTCAAACTCGCGGTCAGATATTGCACATGCCACTAAATTAAAAACGAAACATGCAATGTACTACACAATACTATGCTTTGAAGGTGGATGACTTATCAAATATAGACACAGGCTACGTGCTCGCCTTCCTGATATTGATAAATGATTAAATTTATTAATTCAGTGCACAATGTTATTGTGGTTTAATTTGGTGCTAGTGTAATGACTAGTGATATAGTAAAAGAAAAGAGACGTACGCTAACTCAGACCCCGTGCGCGCGATTATAACCTTCGCACGCAGGGCTGGCCACTTTTAGTTTATTCAATCGCCATAAACACAGAGCTAGATTTTATATACAAAATTAAAATAAATTATCTTGACAGTTAGTAATAAAGTTTCTTAATTATATGTTTTTATGCATAGACCGGGAGATGAATATATTTTTAAAATGATATCATGTTTTTAGTTTTGTGATTTGAGAAGATATAGACGGGCTATATAATGGTTATTGAGGCATCTTGGCACTACAGTATTTACTTTTCTGAAATGTAGCCATCTTAGAGCTTGAATAAATAAATATCGAGCGGTAGCGGCGGTCATCGAATCTTGGACGCACGGCAATGCGTACGCAACGACGGCGCAGCCTAGACGGGCGCACCTTTAGCAGTTTTAAATTTTGTCATTGTGTGCGTGCGGCGGCTTCTAAGTACCGGCACGCACACATGGAAACCGCGCTCGGTGCGTTTGTATGAAGATAACTTACTTATTTTCTTTTACTATGCTAGTGATCTGTCCCAGCTTCGCACGAATGTCATTTACGTTATGATGAAAATGACGAAGTCACTGCTACCATACATCGCAATTAGTGCATTTTTTACCGAAATGTGACGGAAAAACATTGTTACCGTGAAATGATTATTCTTTAAAGACAATCATATGTATTCGCAGACTTATTTTAAGAGACGTACGTGAAGCCATAACTTATTTTTATGTAACTATAACTACATACAGTGCGCTCCGTCGTTAAAAAAAAGACTCCCGGTTTTTTTATATGTGATACTAGAGATTACTTTTTTTTAACCGTAGCCAATAGACGCTAGCAACACCAGAGATATCACTCGCGCGTCACCGAAAGGTATAGGAGGTGTAATAAAGACAGGATAGGGAGGGGGCTTGGCCTACGGCGCTCTCACTCACCATACGAAACACAACGGTAGGCGTTATTACACACTGATCTTTTGTGAAAGGGTGGTACTTCCCGATTGAGCCAGCCCATTCGTGCTGGGATAAGGAAGACTCTACCACCAGAACCTTACCTTACACACTTACCACACTCTTTAATATTAGACATTTGTCTCGGTGGTGCAGCGGTAGTGTGAGGGACTGCTGATCATGAGGTCTCGGGTTCGAACCCCGGATCGAGCAGTGTTATTTAGCTTTTTCCTAAAAATAACAATTCTCAGTAGCATCCCGGAGTTTGGAAATGTGCCCGGTAGACGGCAATAGGCTCGCCCCCTATACGTGGGACTTAAACATAGCTGGCGAATCGTGGGTGTAATACATTTGTGATGCTATGTTTTTTGATGTGAAACATCTAATGCGGAGGGAGGGTAAAATCGGCTATTAGCGTGGCGACACTTTTATTTTACTTGTCCCGTTCAAATCTTGCAAGAATTTGACACACTTCCCGGTTTCCCATTGTGCTGAAATTATATACGCATATGTATATCGCGTGACAATGCAATATTATGAACGGAGCTGATCTGATGATGGAGCTGGAAGGTGGACATGGGAAGTCTATAGGTAACGAAGCGGCGCAACCCTATCGAGTTTGGACTCGTTTGATTCTTCTTGACGAGTACTTTGTCTTTAGATAGTATCCAGGGTTTGATGATGATGCTGGAAGGTGGCCACAGTAACTCTGTAATGAAACTACGCAACCCCATCAAGTTTGGACTCGTTTGATTTGTCTTGATGAGTACTTTGTCTTTAAATGGTATCCAGGGTCTGATGATGGAGCTAGAAGGTGGCCATAGGAACTCCGTTATAAAACGACATAACTCCATCGAGTTTGGGCTAATACGATTCGTCTTGACAAGTACTTTGTCTCTAAAAAAGTTATGATCATTTTATTTCTACTCATTATTACTACAAAATAATTTCGATGTTTTCACATCTGGTAGACGGGACGTCTACCAGATGTGACGTCTATATTTTTTGTTTTTAATATTAGTAAAGATAGTTATTTTTATTATCAATCTTCACATTGGTCGAGATCAAAAGACTTATCGCATGTAGCTACGCCCCAAATATCTACTGCGGTACGATTGAACGCTGTACGTAACGTGGATTTAAATAGCGCTATTGCAACATTGGAATGCATGCCGCTGTTTACTTTATTCTTGCACTTGTAGCATGTGGTGGTGCTATCAGCACTAGCAGCTTCCTCTCTCGATTTTGAAGCCACGGCTCACCTGATGGTAAGCACTAGCGACATCTATACTTACTATTATAAAGCTGTAACAGACCTTTATCTATACATTTAAGATATTTGAGAAAAAAATACTGTAATAGGATAGCCTGTAACGGTGGTACCGACCTGCTCGGGCCCTTTAACAAGTCAGTGCTCCCACTTGGTACCCGACTCTATCATCAGTAAGACAATTGTCACCTCGTATGCCATCTTCGTTAAACAATGATGACACTTGAATTCTTAGTTCTCCAACTAATAAATAAAGACACCGCATTATCAAATAAAAAGTGAAGCCACTTTTTGAAAGATGTATGCGTGAAAGTGTTGTCACCGGAAAGAAATAATAATCTCTATAATTTGGGTAAATGTTTTAAAAGTTTTATGTTTAAAACATAAAGGAAGTAAAAACATAAAGGAAGTAAACGTACATACGAAATCGTCGAGTCATTTGGGGTAATTTTAATCATACTCGTGGTTTATGACACTTGGTTTTGGTATGGTTTTGTATGTAGGTATTTGTGTGCGTGAGCGCGTGTAATTACAAGTTTGGCATGGTTTTATATGGCTTCACTGGATTGTTAGTAATGCTCTTTTGGTATGGTTTTGTATGTAGGTATTTGTGTGCGTGAGCGCGTGTCATTACAAGTTTGGCATGGTTTTATATGGCTTCACTGGATTGTTAGTAATGGTCTTTTGGTATGGTTTTGTATGTAGGTATTTGTGTGCGTGAGCGCGTGTAATTACAAGTTTGGCATGGTTTTATATGGCTTCACTGGATTGTTAGTAATGCTCTTTTGGTATGGTTTTGTATGTAGGTATTTGTGTGCGTGAGCGCGTGTCATTACAAGTTTGGCATGGTTTTATATGGCTTCACTGGATTGTTAGTAATGCTCCGTCTATATTATGTTTTAGTTAGTCTGAGGTCACCACACGGCTATACCTATTATTTACTGGTCTCCTTTCAAACACGGATTGGCTGAATTCCCTTTTTTTTCTCTTTTTTTTTTTGTTAAGGCGGGAAAAATGTTCCTAACCGCACACCCCGTCGTTCGGGGCAACGAACAAGGTAGTGTGGGGCCCTCACCCACTAAAGAAACCCGCCGTGTGCCATCTCTCCGCCTTTATTGGCGAGCCACCGGAACTATATTACATTCCTTCAGTGGTTGGCTGAATTCCCTAACTGCTCTCAGGGGTGTGTAGTTTTAAAAATATTGCTCTTCACCCCGGCCTGACTTCAGATTGGAGATGGAACTTGTATTAGTGGTAATCCATCTTACCATTGGGCTACCACTTCAAAGGAGTGACTATAAGAAGCTGATGCGATCCAGTTCGCAGATACAAAGAGAAAATCGCACGAGTAGTTTTTACAATAGAAGACAAGACAATATTCCCGATACACATCAAACATGTGCACATTGTCACGACTAAAAGCTCCTGTCCTAGTTTCTGTTCATAACTATTAGAAGCTCTCTTTGAAGCATTAGGTTGCAGCTTATTGTGAGCGGAAGCGGGAGATGTAGCGGTAAAGGCGGATACTTAGTTTTTGTAGAAGCTTAGAGCTCAACTCAACTCGAACGACATTGAAAATGAGGAAGTGCTAATTGCTCTAAGTGCTTTTCTTCACCGGGTAATCATGAATCGCTTTAGTAGTTTTGTTTGACGTTCAATAGCAGGAAACTATACCCTCACTTTAACTTGAGATAACAAAATATAAATAAAACAACAAGTTATTATCAAAGAATTAAAGTTCTGAGCGAACTTTTTAACCGTTTTAAACCACAAAAATGTTATAACAACAAAAAAACAATTAACAAATAAATAAAAATGTAACAACATAAGTAACAAGGAAATTACGTGAAATCACTGAAAGTGTTTACAAACCGCACTCGGTAAATATGTCGGAATCGGATATAACCCGATCGAAGATGAAACATCACTTTTTCAATATAAAATTTTAGCAGTATCTGTACTCTATAATTTGGTACCTAGTAATAAAACGCAATAGACCGTTGAGAATTCTGTCTTATTTAGGTTTACTTGCATGTCAGCTATGTATCTAATTTTATAATTTTACTAGCTGACCCGGCAAACGTTGTTTTGCCACATAAATTATTTCTAGAAAATTTTTAGGGAATTTCCTAACTTGTATGGCGAACCATAAAAAAATAAAAAATATATTTTTAGATATATTTTTAGCATTTGACATGCTTAGCACTATACATTAAACATAAAAAAAATATTTAAAAAAATATTTGATAAAAAAAAATATTGGATTGGACCACCCTTGTCGCTTAGGGGTATGAAAAATAGTTTACATCTTAGTCTCAGACGTATTGAATATACACACAAAATTTTATAAGAATCAGTCAAGCCGTTTCGGAGGAGAATGGCGGCAAATATTGTGGCACGAGAATTTTATATAATTTTAAAAAAATGAAGAAATTTTTATGGCTATTGATACATTAAATTGCAAATTAATCTAAAAGTGACATATAAAGAACCCTTTTGATGGTTTGTTTATCTTTTGTTTCACTTCCTTCTACACGGGCTTCCTGGATACATTACTTATAGTTATTTAATTTCAAAGATACTGTCTATGCTCTATTTATCTATTCCATCCATCCATCAGCCTTTTTAAGTCCACTGCTGGACATAGGCCTCCCCAAGAATGGAGGATAGTGCCGTAATCGCCACGCTTGGCAGGCGGGTTGGCAATCACAATGGATGTTGTTAATACTCGAAGGAGTGCTGCTGCCCACTCCCGCGGTATTCCCTCAGTCGGCTCTTACGACTCTCATGGGTGGAGAGGGGTGGGACAATTCTAAGGCCGGCCCCACACGGCCAATTATCTATTAGATATAAGAAAAAAAACTTTCTAAAGATAATCCTGCATTCGGAAATAACCTTTGTATCGTTGGATTCTATTAATATTTACAACAATAACAAGGTACTTACACCTTGATTCGAAACAATTCTATGTAATTCGAACAAAATAATCGGCGCGGGATTCAAACACCTGTGCGGGTATCTAAATTATTGAGACATCAGCTGTGCAGTTACAATCGTATGCAGCTGACTGCATTTCAACTAATTTAATCGTGTAACAATCCTGCCAGTACTCATAGCGATTAATCACTGTGATGCTCTTAGAGTGGATTCGACCAAACTCGAATATATACAAGAATAACTATACCGAGAATAATCTATTCCACGATTTTATTCTCTTAGATAATCAACAGTCGTTTTTTCACGCGATCTGACGTATCGCTTATACTTGGAATAGCTATTCGCGAATAGCGAAGTGAATGTTATACCCAGCAAAAAGAAATTGTTCTACAAACGGGACAGTGTATAGCTTAACTCATCTCAACTCTTATTTGTCGTATATAGCGTGAGAAAGTAGCTGTCACGCGCCCGAAACCGATATTGGTTTCGAAATATGACAGCACAAAAAAGATGACGGCATTTTTTTAATTCTTGGAGTGACTCCTTATTCGATGCCTATCGGTTGTATAGTGACTATTCAAAAATAGGCTCGCTATTCTTCGAATTGTTGTTGGTAAAATGTAAAACTGATTTATTCTCGAATAAGTATCGATTTATTCTAGGAATAAAATGTATTCTTGTTTGGTCGAATCCGCCCTTAGCTAGGTAACTAGATCTGTTGTTATTTATTATTCTGACGGTGAAGGCGACTGGCTCCGACTTGCTTAACCAACCGGAGGTCGGAGTATTGATTACTTGTTTGTATCGCCCGATTCTCCACAGCCTTGCCGAGGATGGGAGGTACCTAAATGTTGTTTGGCTGACTTGTTTATGTTGTGATGCTGATAATTTGTTATTTTACTAGTTGCTGCTCGCGAATTTGCCTGCACAGTCCTCAGAATTGCGTCACTATAATTATAAGCACATAACTCTATGGTACCTTAAGTGTCTCTGAAAAAATAGCTTACAGGAACCTACATTTTTTTCGGGATTATAAGTATCCTGTGTTCATAAGTTATCTATGTGCCAAATTTCATTCAAATCTGATTATACTTTTTGCGTGATCAATCACAAACAAACTTTCACATTTATAATATGTATTACTATTGCATTACTCGCGGCTTTGTACGTGTCATAATGATAAATCCATATTGGATAGGATTTTTATAAAATCTTTTCGCTCACCTTACAATATCAAAGAAATGCATAATAATATGCAAATTTTCACGGTCCTAGTAGATATGTCAGTCAGCTATTTTTTTATAATCTATATATAGGTACATAATAATCAATTGCTGTTCGTAACCCGTTTGTCCCAGGTGAGCTACGCGACGACGCGACGCGATGCGGCTTTTAACCGCTTTGCGTCGCATTCATATTAGAAATTGAGATTTTACATGAGCTTTACATTTTTTAGAGGACGCAATTTTATTTTAGGGAATTTTGTGGGGGTTCAATAGAAGCTTAACCCCAAGTTTGTGGGGTTGCCGCCCTTGTCCCTCGGCCGCCATCTTGGAAAAAGAGGTGCAAACACCTTTTCTGCGATATCTCGGAAACTATGCGTCCTACAAAAAATTCGTAAAGACATAATTTGTAGCAAATCGCTTTGCCTTTTCCCAAGATGGCGGCTGGGGGACAAGGGCGGCAACCTAACAAAGCTTCTATGACCGCCCACACATGTCCCAAAAATAAAACTGCGTCCTCTAAAAAATGCAATATTAGGGCCTTAAATTGTAACATTTCAATGGACTATATTAGGCGAGAACGTAGGCCATAAGTACATACCACCTCTATCTGATATTTTCGTGTCGCGTCGCATGGCTTCGTATTAACGCGTTTGTCGTGAAACTGAAAAATGACTTGACCGATTTCAATAATTGTTTTGCACGCCTCATAAGCGAAGCGTTGAGGTGTGTTCTACTCCCGGTTGACACGGCACAGCTGATTTTTCAAACTTAAAATGTCTCTATTTATCATATATTGCACTTGTAAAATAATATCTACACACACATATAAACAATAAACACTATTTTTAAAACTCATGATATTTTTGATGCCATTTTTGTTATTTAAACTAGTTAAAAAACTATTTGAAAAAATCTGGCTTGGACGTCCGTGAGTTGTAGGTAATGTATGTTAACACGATAACGACCAAAATACTTTACTAATCGAGTCTTTTTTTTCGTTTACGAATTATTATGACTAGGAATAGAGCCCTATTACTTTTCACGTTCTGATTCGATGTGGTTTAGTTGTTATTAAATAAACAAAAAATACTGAATATTTACGGCATTTACGCTCGACGCGACACTAAAACCAGCGCCTTTCATGAGAACTACCTACCTTCTTACGTACGCATAGCCACCGGTGGTTTTACTATCGTCAACAGAACAGAACGCCGTTCGCCCGGCCGGTACATTTTTTTGTGAGGAAACTAGCGATGTCTTTTTGTTTTCTTAAATTGTTTTTGTTTACAAGTTTAATAAATTATTCAATTTTACATGTTTATATATACATATTATATGCACTTATGCAGGTATATATGTAAACTCATGGATTGTTGTTCTTACTAATTGCCAGATGGCACCTTGCAAAATGACTGAGGTAGACAAATATAGAAGTACTTCTTAAAATTAGCGCTAGATGGCGTATAAGACATGAAACCCACATTAGTACTTTTTGAAATTAGCGCTATCTATGTGATTTATTGAAAACTACTTAGTAAAACCAATACATTATTAGTTACTTATCAAATAATCAATTTTATTGTGAAAAATGAAGATTATGAGGCGTGCCGTTTTGGATTTTCCAAAGTATTTTTTATTTATTACAGGGGTGGTTTAAAAGAAAAAAAATATAGCGAATACCCATAACATAACAGTTAAAATTGAAAATTAGTTATTGTGTATGGGAATAGCCTCTGCATTATTATTGACCTACTATCATGGCCGTGTGGGGCCGGCTTTAGAATTGTCTCCACCCATGGGAGTCGTAAGAGCCGACTGAGGGATACCCGGGGGAGTGGGCAGCAGCACTCCTTTGAGTATTAACAACATCCACTGCGATCGCCAACCCGCCTGCCAAGCGTAGCGATTACGGCACTATCCCTCATTCATGGGGAGGCCTATGTCCAGCAGTGGACTTTAAAAGGCTGATGGATGGATCTTGGCTAACAGACGACAAAATGAGAGTTACTTTCTTTCTAATTTATTTGATCAAGCAAGTTTGATTTAATAAACCTGTATCTAAACCACTTCGCCATCTGTGCAGTCTTTGCTTCGATCAACAATACCAACTAAACGAAATAAGAGCTCACTTTTCAAGTGCGCTGTTATTTACCGAGACGGATTTTTTGGGCCGACGCGATATCTATTGCGATCAAAGAGTGCGATCCTCGGTTTTCACCACTATGCTAAGTGCTAATATAAAGAGGTTCAATAAATTACAAGCCTGACCGGTCTAAAAATGTATATCGAGTAGACGTAATAGAAATATATATTTCTATTCGGATAAATAGCTTTGCGGACGGCTCCCTTGAGACCCAAAACCTTCATCTTTTAACATAATACTGAAACATTCGGCAGCTTGTATGCTAGGCCACTTGAATATTTATAGTGTGTTAAAACGTGTAGAAACAGCCTACTCTTTATATAATTTGTTTTATGGTTAGTAGGACCACTGAAGTAATTTAACACTCTTCCAGTGGTCCGCCAATACAGGTGGAGAGAATTACACGGCGAACGACGGTACATGTGCAGTTAGTTTACTTCCGACAGATGGCGCAGGTGTCACCTAAGACTTTAAGAATGAATGTGTTATCGAAATTCGCAGTCCCGAGTAATTGTCACGATGGCTGAATTGGCAAAGCATCTGGGACGGTATTCCAGGAGATGTAGTTTCAAATCCTGCTTGTGACTGCTATTTTCGATTTCACATTTTCACACTGTGCTCTTGTTCTGTCTTGATGGCTTAGCGGTTAGAGCACATCCCCGGATTGGAAGGGACGGAGGTTCGATTCCCGCTCGCAATAAAAGTTCCACATTTCACAAATAGGTAATTTGTTATTTAAAGTAGCTGAGCATGTCAAGAGTACAGATCAAAAATGTTAAAAAAAAACTAGACGTCGCGGGACGTCTACCAGATGTGAAAACATCGAAATTATTTTGTAGAAATAAAATGATCATAACTTGACAAAGTGGAGTACTTCAAGACGAATGAATACAGTATAAACTCGATAGGGTTGCGTCGTTTCATTACAGAGTTACTGTGGCCACCTTCCAGCTCCATCACCAGACCCTGGATACCATCTAGAGACAAAGTACTCGTCAAGACGAATCATACGAGCCCAAACTCGATGGGGTTATGTCGTTTTATAATGGAGTTCCTATGGCCACCTTATAGCTCCGTCATCAGACCCTGGATACCATCTAAAGTCAAAGTACTCGTCAAGACGAATCAATCGAGTCCAAACTCGAAAGGGTTACGCTGTTTCATTATGGAGTTCCTATGTCCACCTTCCAGCCTCATCAGATCAGCTCTATGCCATCATAATATTGCGTTGTCATGCGATATTTATACTCGTGTAAAATTTCAGCTCAATCGGAAACTGGGAAGTGTGTCAAATTTAACTTGCAAAATTTGAACGGGACAAGTAAAATAAAAGCGTCGCCACGCTAACAGCCGATTTTACTCTCCCTCCGCATTAGATGTTTCACATCAAAAACGCATCAAATAGTATGAATTTTAGATGCAAAATTAAACTTAAGTACTATATTGGATTGATGCATATAAATGCATCCGAGAGGTGGCGTGGGTCGTAAAACAAATGAGATGTGGAGATTGGGTATAGCCGTTGGTCAGTGCGATGGCTTAGCGGCCTAGAACGTACTTCCCCGGATTGGAAGGGACGCAGGTTTAAATCCCGCACGCAGTAAAAGTTCCACATTTCACAAATAATTTGTTATTTAAAGTAGCCGAGCATATCAAGTATTAAAATATAGATCAAACATTAATTTTTTGCACTTTTAAGATTGGAGGAATGACGTCATAAAAATAAAAAGTAAAACGCCACTCGTTCTGGCACACGTGCCAGAACTTTGGCAGAGTTGACGAAAACTTATTAAACTATTCGTTCCACTGGAGATACTCTTGGGACGTGGGGCACGGGACGTGACCCGCTTGTGGAAGTCAACTCAATATCAGATGTCTTTGAAAGCCTATTACAACTGTAGCTGTGTTGATAAATTCAGCGATAGCGTAGTGGTGAAACTATGGTATATTCAATCTGGATTTTACTATATATTAGTTTGTCCGTGTGGTGACGGACCACCCCATCCTTTTCCGTGGGTGCGACTAAGGGGAGTAAGCAATTATTAATGTTTTTCCAAAATAAAGTAAGGCCTAAGTTACTCCTTTTAATGCCAGTGGAAGTCGGAGATTAGCCGGTACGAACAGTCAGACGGACAACTTTTAAAAATATATATTATAACACAAAGTGCGAAAATGTGAAATCGAAAATGACAGTCACGAGCAGGATTTGAGCCTGCATCTCCTGGAATACCGTCGTATATGATTATAAATAATATTATATATTCATGAACATTTTCACACAACGTTCCGGTCCTAAACTAAGCTTAACGCTTGCGCTATGGGTACCAGATTACGGATATAATACATACACTATTTTTGATGGGAAACATCTAATGCGGAGGGAGGGTAAAATCGGCTGATAGCGTGGCAACGCTTTTATTTTACTTGTCCCGTTCAAATCTTGTAAGATAAATTTGACACACTTTCCGCTTTCTAATTCAGCTGAAATTTTACACGTATATGTATATCGCGCGTGACAATGCAATATTATGATAACATGGAGCTGATCTGATGATGGAGCTGGAAGGTGGACATAGGAGCTCTGTAATGAAACGACGCAACCCATTTTTTCTTGTTTTTTTTTGTTTAGGCGGGAATAAATGTACCTAACCGCACACCCCGTTGATCGGGGCAACGAACAGGGTAGTGTGGGGCCCTCACCCACTAAAAGAAACCCGCCGTGTGCCGTCTCTCCGCCTTTATTGGCGGGCCACTGGAACTATGTTACATTCCTTCGGTGGTCCGCCGGCGGCTTACCCTTTCGGGTACCCTCTGCAGAGCGACGCACCCACACACGGGGCGTCGCACCTTCGCGGGAGGCCTTGCGGGTGGCGGACGTTCCCCGGTCCATCCACCTGCATCCTCAGCTAGGGCGGCATTAGGCTCAAATACTCACGCCTGCGCCGCCCCAGTCGCTGGCGGCGGTTCGGGTCTGTGGAAAGATCAGCCTGCCTGGCCCTCTCCGCCGCTTCCTTCCGCGAGATAACCCCCTCGCAGAAGGCAGCGACCGCGGCCCAATTCCTGTCGCTGCCAAGCATCGCTCTAACGACGCTCGGAAGCGAGAGGTCCCCCCCCTATTGCCGCGACGAGTTCACGGCGCTGCCCGCCCCAAGCTGGGCACGACTCGAGCGTGTGCTGCGCCGTGTCCTCGTCGCAGCCGCAATGGTGACAGCCCGGAGTCGCTTCCCTCCTTGCGACTATGTGCAGATATCTGCTGAAGCAACCGTGCCCCGACAGCACCTGCACCAGTCGGAAGGTAAGGACTCCGTGCCGTCGCTCCACCCACTCCTCCAGCACGGGCTGGAGCGCCCCTACGGTCCAGAGACCGGCTCGGGGCGCCTCCAACTGTATCCTCCATCTGGCCATGGCAGCTCGGCGGGCATCGCCCTGCCACCTGGCCACCTCCCTAGGTGAGGGACGACCACCCACCTCCCGCTCTTGCGACGCCCACCGATACACTTCGGCGAGCACCTCCGCCTCCAAGTCCCACGGGGGGGTTCCGGCCAACGCGCAGACCGCGAAACGACGCAACCCTATCGAGTTTGGAATCGTTTGATTCGTCTTGAGGAGTACTATGTCAAGTTATGATCATGTTATTTTTACAAAATAATTTCGATGTTTTACATCTGGTAGACGTCCCACGACATCTAGTTTTATTTTTAGTAAATACATACATATAAAAGATAGAAAACACCCAGACGCAGTACAAATATTTGTGTTCATCACATAAATAATTGTCCTGAGTGGGAATCGAACCCACGACCTCGTGCACGGGAGTTGGTTACACTACCGACTACGCTACGAGGCCCGTCAATGTTATGTCCCGGATTATAAGTTAGATAGTTTTCCAATAGGGTTCCGTCCCCAAAAAGTTTGAAAACTTATGGTTGTGTGTTATGATTGCGCAACGTGGGTCGCGAAAAATTGTTATTGCACGCCTCATAAGCGGAGAGTTGAGGTGGGTACTACTCTCGCTTCACTTAGAACAATTGATTTTTCAAACTTAAAATGTCTCTATTTATCATATATTGCACTTGTAAAATAATATATATACACACACATATCAAGAAACAACACAATTTTTAACACTCATGATATTTTTTAAAAAGCTCTGTCTTGAACGTCCCGTGTGATGTAGGTAATGTATGTTAACACGATAACGACCGAAATGCTTTACTAATAGTCATTTTTTTTGATGTGAAACATCTAATGCGGAGGGAGAGTAATATCGGCTGTTAGCGTGGCGACGCTTTTATTGGGTCCCGTTCAAATATTGCAAGTTAAATTTGACACACTTCCCGGTTTCCGATTGAGCTGAAATTTTACACGCATGTGTATATCACGTGATAATGCAATATTATGATGACATGGAGCTGATCTGATCATGGAGCTGGAAGGTGAACATATCCCCCATCGAGTTTGGGCTCGTATGATTTATCTTGCCGAGTGCTTTCTGTGTAGATGGTATCCAGGGGCTGATGATGAAACTGGAAGGTGGCCATAGTAACTCTATAATTAAATGACGCAACCCCGTCGAGTTTGGACACGTTTGATTCGTCTTGATGAGTACTTTGTCTTTAGATGGTATCCAGGGTCTGATGATGGAGCTAGAAGATGGCCATAGGAACTCCGTTATAAAACGACATAACTCCATCGAGTTTGGGCTCGTATGATTTGTGTTGACGAGTACTTTGTCTCTAGATGGTAACCAAGGTCTGACTATGGAGCTGGAAGGTGGCCACAGTAACTCTGAAATGAAACTACGCAACCCTATCGAGTTTATACGCGTTTGATTCGTCTTGAGGAGTGCTTTGTCAAGTTATGATCATTTTATTTCTACATAATAATTTCGATGTTTTCACATCTGATAGACGTCCCGCGACGTCTAGTTTTTTCTTTTACGCTTCAGTATAATTACGAATAGAGCCCTATCACGGTCACGGTTTCACGGTCTGATTCGATGTGGTTTAATTATTATTAAATTGTGAATATTTACGCTCGACTCGATGGTACAGTAGGACTAGTATCTATTCTGTGGTACAGTGCTACACTACAACCAGCGCTATACCTTATTTCGTGAGAACTATTTCTATAGACCAATATAGAAGTACTTCCTAAAATTAGCGCTAGATGGCGTATAAGACATGAGAACCACATTAGTACTTTTTGAAATTCGCGCTATGTGATTTATTGAAAACTACTTAGTAAGACCAATACATTATTAGTTACTTATCAAATAATCAATTTTATTGTGAAAAACGAAGATTATGAGGCGTGCACTTTTGGATTTTCCAAAGTATATGTATTTTTCCTTCAGGATATTTTGAGTAACAACAGTGCCGGTAGGCAGGTAATGGGTTTATCACTATTACTCAAGTGTACTACTATTACCATTTCCTTTGTTTTTGTTTAGACTAGCATAAATTACCAACCGCACACCCCGTCGTTCAGGACAACTAACAAGATAGCGTCCCTCACCCACTAAATAAAACCGCCATGTGCCGTCTCTCCGCCTGTATTGGCGGACCACATTATCTCAGTTTACGAATTAATTAGCTTACCTTTCCGAGGATAAAAACGTGACTATAAATAAAGTAGTTACGTGATCTAAAAGTCAAATCCCTATAACATAAACACGTGTAAATATGGAAAAGTTACGAGTGAAACGGGGAAGCGGGTTCTCGTCCCGTACACAAGACAGATAGTTTCCGACGTGTGATGAATTTATCATTGTGTTCGGTGTTGGGAGCAGACGGACGTATGTGGGCCATGTAGATTGACCATGTCGATGGCGTAACGTCGGGATAGCTGAGCTTGTTTATCTATCTATACTATTATAAAGCTGTAACAGAGCTGTCTGTACATTTAAGATGATAAAGTAAAAGTGACTGTATTAGGCTATACATATAGGCGTCTCGGAATATAAGAGAATATTTTTTTTAATTTTTGCCTGTTTGTTTGGTCGCGCATCACGTAATAATCATTATATAAAATAAAACTAAGTTGATAAAATGTGCGTGCCGATAAAACTTAAAAAGGTGTCCCGGCACGATAAAGGGACTTATATAGTGTGATAGCCCTTTATCCCCCCTCGAACAAGAAATTTCCTGTTTTAACCTAAAGGGCGTGTTTTTAAAGATATAAGGGCTTTTCCAACCCTTCAACTTGGAAATTAAGTGTAGTGGCGCCATCTGTTGGAGAGTATTTGAACTTCATTCAGAACAACGATTATTTGGATTGCATTTCGAAAGGCGCTGCGAGCAATTGCTAGTACTAATGGCGCGAAATTTAAAATTCCAATTTCAATAAAGTCTTAAATTACATTTGTTACGACGGCTACCTATGCCAGACGTACAGAGAAGCATGTCAACGCTTATTGGAAAACGATAATCACTGGGAATTAACACTACAAGAAGCCACACTCACAGCTTCGAGAACAAATTCGAGAGTTATTCGCCATAATTCTAACAACATGTAACCCATCAAACCCAAAATAGCTATGGGACTCTTTCAAAAGGAGTATGAGTGATGATATATTGTACCAAATCCGACAAACTAATCCAGAACTGACTATTAGAATTCAATGACGACATCTTCAATGAAACACTCATTCGCTTAGAAGATAAATGTTTAGCAATAAATAACCAGGCCTTAGTAGAACTTGGAATGCCAGCACCACAAAGAAATGCTTTCAGTATCCTAAACTACGAAATTACAAAGGAAAAAAGCTAAAACCTCAATGAATATATTGCTCACAACAAACCACTCCTCAAGGACAATAAAAAAAAAGTTTACAACGTTATAATGAACCGGATAAATAACAACACTGGTGGAATTATTTACTTGGACGCACCAGGAGGCACCGGTAAAACGTTTCTAATAAATCTAATACTGGCGGAAATACGTGCTAAAAACACATCGCACTGGCTCTAGCATCATCCAGCATTGCAGCTACACTTACGGAAGGAGGACGAACGTGCCCATTCTGCCTTACAACTACCGTTGAATATAGCCGAACAACAATTCCCGGTATGGAAAATCTGGACGGGGTCAACTTCTAAAACAAGCTAAAATTATCTTATGGGATGAATGCACCATGGCTCATAAAAAATCACTAGAAGCCGTGGACAAAACATTACAAGAATTGCGAAAAAACTCTGAAATAATGGGAGGAGCTATACTCATACTCAGGAGATTTTCGACAAACACTTCCAGTTATTCCCAAGTCAACACCAGCAGACGAGATCAATGCATGCTTAAAAAAGTCACGTCTCTGTCCACAAGTACAAATACTGCAATTAACAAAAAACATGAGAGTTGAATTATCAAAAGATGAAACAACAGCACATTTTACTAAAATACTTTTACAAATAGGCGAAGGTACATATCCTACTGACCAAACGACCGGCCTCATTGAACTCAATAGTGATTTCTGTAACATAGCCACTACTGAAAACGAACTAATCGACAAAATTTATCCAAATATTATTCAGAACTATACCAACGTAGAGTGGTTATTTCAAAGAGCAATTTTGGCCACTAAAAATAATATTGTTGACGATATCAATTTTAATATTCTAAAGAAAATACCTGGTGAAGAGAAAATATATAAATTGATCGACACGATGATGGTATCCATTGAAGGAAGTGTCAACTTCCCTACTGAATTTCTAAAATCTTTACAAGTACCAGGAATGCCATTACACTGCCTTCGTCTGAAAATTGGATCTCCAATCATACTACTCAGAAGTCTCAACTCCCTAAAACTATGTAATGGAAAGAGGATGATCGTAAAACAGCTATCGAATAATATCATTGAAGCTGAACTTATTTCTGGAAAGAACAAAGGACACACAGTATTTATACCTAGAATACCACTGATCTCTTCTGAATTGCCATTTCAATTTAAAAGATTGCAGTTTCCAATTAAATTAGCCTTTAGTTTTACAATTAACAAAGCGCAAGGGCAAACTTTAAAATATTGTGGCATAAACCTCAAAGAATCCTGCTTCTCTCACGGTCAGCTATATGTAGCTTGCTCAAGAGTAGGAAATTCGAAAAATTTATATATATATACCCCGGACAATAAAATGAAAAATGTTTTCAATATTTTTTTTTACTTTTTACGTCATAGTTTATTTTTTTATTTCAACTACCACGTAATCTCATATCAACTCCCGAGCGAAGCCGGGTATCATAGCTAGTAATAATAATAATTCGCTCTACGCATGAGTTCCTCCAGCAGGTCTGGGCCTCCATTCCTGGTGGCCCCGTCTGTTATGGAGGGCCAAGCCCTCCCTCATCGAGAGGCGCTCGCGGAACACGGCGCGGCCTAAAAACAAAGTCTTTTATATACACAAGCACGCGGCCTACGTGATGGAAAGCGGTTACCATAGTATAATAGACGTTACCAGCACCAGAGGAAATAATTCTTGATTAGAAACATTCAAATTCCTTTTATCAGAGCACTGTGTTAATTTTAGCATGATAACTTGATTACAATTTTATTAATAACTCGTTACATTTTATGCGGTTACTTTATCAGACCAGAGATATAATCAAACATCTAGATTTTGTTTTTAATTTATATTTTTATATTTTTCCAGGTTTTGCTGAACACTGCAGACTTGGTGAGTTACAAAATGTGTTTAGTAATATTAGCGTCAGTGCTCGACTCGAATCTAAGTGGTACCGGTTGCACGTCGTCACACCATGTTACAGTAATACCAAAGGTTAGCCAAGCTGATGTGTATTCCTTGAAAATAATGCATCTGTTTTTAACTTCCCGGTAAGAAAATTGAAAATTTTCAAAAGTTAGGAAGTTATTGGTTTTACCCCGTTCTTCCTAGCGGGAAGTCGCAGGGATGGCCTTTAGAACCGTTTTCCAGTTTTTTTTTGTTACATAATGACTAGCATTTGGCAAACGCTAGTTTTTAGGTTATATCTCAGGTTCCCGATATAGTAGCGTGATAATAAAACGTACCTATGTAAATTTTTTAGCCAAATCAAGAGCTATCAAACAAAAAAGGTATCATTAAATACCCTTCAATAGTTTTTGTGTAATGTGAGCACAAACAAACAGATAACAATTCTGATTGGCATTTCGCGCCTAATAAAGGCTAAATTAGCAAAAGGTAAATTTTACGAAAATCGGTTAAATAGTTGCAGACTTTATACTTAAAATTAAAACTACGTGGGTATTCTCTCTCTCTCACATACACACGTACACACACACACACACACACACTTGCATTTCGCTATTGTTTGAGGTTCGTGTGTCAGACAGAGGTTTCAGTTGAAAATCAGCGTCGGGCAGCAGGCACGGCCTGTCCGACATGTGCTGAACTGGGACCTTTTTGGTGCAGCCTTTTAAGATTTTTAGACTGTATTTCTAATTTATTATTCTTTATTGTTGGGCTGTTATTATTTGGTACAATTTCTTTCTTTCTTTAATCCCAGAAAAAATAATAATTCCTGTGGACAGCTATTTTTAAATAGATATAGGTTTTAGCCTTTTATTTTGGTTCTGGACATCGAACCGGAGATATAACCAAAAAATTGCTTTGGCCTGCGCGACTGACAACTTTTTTAATTGTGATATTTAGTTTGTGAGAAAATGTGAAATCAAATCAATACCCGATTTGAACATGCGAAGAAAATCACCTACGAACCAGATACTTTGCCAATTAAGCTATCGTGACATTTCCTCGGGGCTATTATATTAAAATCATAGTCCAAAATGTTTGTAACATGTAGTTAATACGGTTGCATCTAAATTGTCCATACACTTAGACGAAAACGATAGATTACCATTTACCATTTTTCATTCTGATATCACGGGCGAATGTGTGTGTCTTGTATAGACTTGCGTGTAGAATTATAGATTGTCTTTCTAAAAAGGCTTAAAGACTATATGGATTGAACGAATAGAAAACCATAAAAATGATGGGCCTTTGATACAAAACAGAAAATTTTTTTTTTGTAGATATATTTTTAGAGGAATGATGCTGTTATAAACCAACATAATGTTCATCCGTGTGGTGACGGACTAAGAATATAAGTGTTACCACCCCATTCTTTCCCACGGGTTACCTGGCATGAGCCAGGTGACTAAGGAAAGCATATCTTTTCTCGCCTAAACAAAAATATAAAAGTAGGGTTATTTAACAAAATTCTGTGGTACTTATACGACGTTGCGATAATTAACATATGAGTACATTGATAATACATTATTGTTTATACGATATAATATAGATGTCAGGTTCGCATTAAATCAATCTTGGGGCGCGAGAAATGTCGACCTCTCACAGTGTCGTGTGGTATTTTGTGATTAATAGTTTCCTTACGATCTTTTAGTCGATTTTATGCAAAATTTAGTCAGAATAGTTCTTGATACGATTGTGGCAGGCAGCTGCTGTATTCGACAGCCTTTTATAAAGTGAAAATGTAACACCGTTGTGTTATGTAACTTTATGAAACGAAAAAGCGACCCTGGAAAGAGATACACATATGCACCTACAGGATTTAGCTTGCCAACGAATCAGATAGAATACCGATATACAGTGTTTCTTAGAACTAAAATGTAACGACGATGTAAGAGAGCGAGTATGTAAGAAAGAGACCCCAGCGAAGGAATGTATCATAGTTCCAGTGGCCCGCCAATAAAGGCGCAGAGACGGCACACGGCGGGTTTCTTTAGTGGGTGCAGGCCCCACTCTACCCCGTTCGTTGCCCCGAACGACGGGGTGTGCGATTAGGAACATTTTATCCCATCCATCCATCCATACATCAGCCTTTTAACGTCCACTGCTAGAATTAGGCCGCCTTAACAAAAAAAAAAGAAAATGTAGGTGAGTCTCGGTCCCGTCGTGCCAATAAAACTATATTACATTCCTTCAGTGTCTAGACCAAATCGGTCATGTATTAAAGGAAGGTGGAGTCAGGAGTCTCCGAAACCGGCGAGCGTGTATGAAGAGAATTATGAATGTTGAGGAAGCGAGCGATGTATGCAAGAATAGAGAGCCTTTTGGCACTCTGTTCTCTCTGCCTACCCGATAAGTAAGTAAAACTATGCTGACGAATGTGGACCAAGCATTAGTCACTTTCTCTCGGCGTTTTCTTCAGGTTTTACTTCTCAATGCCGGACGAGCGACTGGTTAAGCAGATATACAATGCGAAAGTGGAAGGATGTAGGTACAGGGGGAGACCAAGGCTCACCTACCTAGACCAAATCGGTCGTGTATTGAAGGAAGGTGGAGTCAGGAGTCTCCGAAACCGGCGAGCGTGTATGAAGAGAGTTATGAATGTTGAGGAGGCGAGAGATGTTTGCAAGAATTGAGCCTCTTGGCACTCTGTTCTCTCTGCCTACCCCGCAACAGAAATGGCGTGATGATAAGTAAGTAAGTTTACTTCTAGCCCCGGCTGTACACACTCGTCTATTTGTCTCGCGAATCTCTCGTCCACTCTCGTATCGTAGAAGCTCGACTCGAGAGCACACCATGTACACACTCGTTGTATCAATTGAACTTCGGATGCCCGTCGCGATGGACATGGAAAAAACAATTGCGGCGTTTATTTTTTTTATTAGTTATTGTAATTTTTTAATCATTTACCATAAAAAAAATGTATTAAACCATGGCGAAAAAGAGCTTTTTGACTATTCAACGGGAATATATATATATTTTTAAATCTTCAACGGGAAAATCAAATTCGTTGCTTATCCGCAACCAAGCGTCGTGTAATAGTTGCTTATCCTTGTGCCAGACATTCTTAGGATTCCATAATAGTGCTTGCCTTTGCTTTTAAAAAGCGTTAGACCACATCGTTGTCACATGCAGAAAGCACGTCTTTACTCGAACGCAGTTGGCGGGCAACTAAGCAAACGAGTGTGTACAGGCGCGCTCTCGTATTCATCGCGAGACTCACCGAGACCCTTTGCCTCGTGCACTAAAAACCTATGCCCGCGGCTCCGCCGCAGCCAAAAGCTGGTTTTTAGGTTATATCTCAGGTGTCCGATATAGTAGCGGGATAAAATGTATACCAGTTTTTAAGTCAAATCAAGAGCTATCAAATAAAGTTGCATCTAAATCCGTTCAGTAGTTTTTGCGTGATGCGTGAACGAACAAACAGATAAAAAAGAAATATGTTTTGTGTTTAAACATGCCGATATAGCCTAATACAGTATTTTTTTCTTATATTTTAAATGTACAGACATAGCTATGTTACAGCTTTATAATAGTATAGATAGATATAATATTTTTTTATTAAATATTATCTTAAATGTACACATAACAGACCTAGCCCTGTTACAGTTTTATAATAGTTAGAATAAAACAAAGTCGGGTTCGTTACACCATCTATAATTCGTGAACGACTGGACCGATTTTTATTATCATTGATTTGTTGGATTTGTTGGAGACCCGGAACAGCATAATAATACTTAATTATAACAATCCAAAAACTTTATGAAAATAAAAATGCCTTTTTTGATGATATCTCGAGAATGGATTGACTCTGATTTTGAAGATCAATTGATTCGGAGGCGGTCATCTAGTTATGTACATATTGTATACATATGTATAGTATGCTAAGCTCCTAGTTACGTAATGTAATATAGCCCTCCAAATTATTTGTCTGTGTATGCTGAATGAGTAACGGCTATTACCCCTCATGTCTCGATGAAAGCTATAAAATTACAACAATAATAACAATAAAAATATATTTGTGTCGCTAGGGGTGTGCAGGCGAAATATTTATAATATTTTTCAGTTCACTGTTCGAAAGGGTCGTCTCGTTGTTTGTACGAACAATTTTAAACTAATGGCTCTTCAATTTTAGTTTCCCAATCAAAATATTTTAAAATCTTATTGAAGATGTTTATTAATTTGAATCTTGATGAAACGAAAAAGCGACACCAAAAAGAGACAAGCATACAATATGTATAGGATTTAGCCTACGAGGGAATGAGATGGTATACATATATCATACTTATAATATTATAAATGTGAATGTAAGTTTGTTTGTTACGCTTTCACGTGAAAACTACTTAACCGATCATCATGAAACTTTGTACACATATTCTCGGAGGTATTAGAAGTAACATAGGATACTTTTTATTAAAAAAAATAAGCAAAAAAAAAAAAAAATTTTTGTCACAACATCTCAAAATCTAGCAACTTCAACGCCATCTAGCATTTCAGTAATGAAGTTCCAACCCCGAGTACTGTAATACCGTTGCACTGTATTACCGACAATTTCAAGGGTTGCTTTATTTATTTTTATGAAATTACTCACGGACGAAGTCGCGGGTAACAGCTATCTTATATAAAGTTTAAGTAACAAACTTTGTTAACTAAGTGCAACCCGCGACTTCATTCACGTGGAACATAGTTTTTAATTTTTTTGCAGTAACCTATACTCGTATTCATTTATTTACGCGAGCGAAGCCGCGGGAAACAGCTAGCACAGTATATTTTTGTCCTTTTGTGTGTCGCTTCGTTTTATACTAAAGAAACCCGCCGTGTGCCGTCTCCGCCTTTATTGGCGGGTCACTGGAACTATGTTACATTCCTTCGGTGGTGTTAGTGGTAGAGCCTGAGTTATCCCTCCCTGCATGAAATGGCTGGCTCGACAGAGACAAAGCTTTCACAGATCAGCGTGAAACAACTATACGTACTTCTACTATGGTTTCGTATAGTGAGTGAAAGTGCCGGAAACCTAAACCTCCCGCCTCATCCTTTCCTTATTATTCTTCCTGTTCACCTCCTATATCACTTTCCTTGGAGATGGCGATGCGCGAGTGATGCCTCTGGTGTTGCTAGCGTCTATATATGTATAGGCTACGGTGACCGGTGTTTATTTGCAACTCGTATAGTAAAAAAAAATGACAATATAAAATAGATTAACGTAAAAGTAGTCTATTTTTGTTTCGACGTTTGTGTACAATAAATGTGACAATTTTTCCGTAATTTTTTTGCAACTTTCATTTAGAACTAATGACATTAACGTCAAAAAAATCATCTCGCCCTCGGTGTGTAGCGAGAAATAGCCTTCCATGCATTCATTCCTATAAATGAAATGGTGAGTAGCGACGTGACAATGTTCTTAGTATTGCTAGCTCCATTAGATGCGGTTACCACTTTTTTTTTATTGCATGTAGTGGCAGACGAGCCACGGCCCATCTGATGGTAAATGGTAACCGTCGCTCATGTACTCAATTATACCGAGAGTATTGTCAAGCCGCTACTCACTATTATTTCACAGATATGAACTCAAAGAATAAACGGCTATCTCCTGCTACACCCAAAACGCAATGATGTGCTTCATGGCCGGTCACACGGAAGATGGTGGTACCAACCCGCTCGGGCCCGATACCAAGTGAGTACTCCCACTTGGTACCCAGCCCTACCACCAGTCATGCAATGAATGATAATTGCTTACTTCCCTTAGTCGCCTCATACGACACCTATGGGAAGGTTTGGGGTTGTGACAATTGTATTTTTAGTCCGACACCACACTTATCATCCGGATCGCAATAAAGACTTGTTTGTTTTTTTATGTTCGCTATAATTTCACACTATTTTGCAACCATTTTTATGTAATATTGGAATGAGATTTATTAAAAAAAAAACATGTAGCAACCCTGACAACATTAATTCAAGGACATCGGATAAGCTTTATTTGAGTTTATGTATTCCGCTATCGACTTTTGACGTCCATTTTAGACTGTAAAAGTGAAATCAATGTCGGTTTGATGGAAATAATCAATATAGGGTATTTACTGGACTTTCGAGGATACAAAGGGGTGAGTAGGAGGGGGTAACTGGAAGAATAGAGGGAAGAAAATCCTTTGCAGTGCGAAAGGGAAAGTTTTGGCCTTTGTTTTGGAAATGCGAAACATCGTATGATTACTATTTGGTTTGATTTATTGTATTCATTTCCTTCACATCCAATAGGGATTTTGTTTGCTCTGGTAGGTGGATTCTATACAATTTTTCGGTAGAAATTGTACGTATGTTTATGAGAGAGAGCCTAGTTATGTAAGCGTCAGATGGGTGACCAAAAATGACACTTATTTGTGAAAACCTGAACTCGTCCGTGCTTCCAAAGGCACGTTAACAGTGGGTCCCGGCTGTCAAGTAACATCTTGGCAGAGTCCTGAATAAAAAATCTAATCTAAGGGACTCGTACCTTTTTTTTTGTTAAGGCGGAAAAAATGATCCTAACCGCACACCCCGTCGTTCGGGACAACGAACAGGGTAGTGTGGGGCCTTCACCCACTAAATAAACCCGCGGTGTGCCGTCTCTCCGCCTTTATTGGCGGGCCACTGGAACTGTGTTACATTCCTTCAGTGGTCCGCCGGTGGCAAGGGCCTCGTACCTACCTACTCTCTTGTGCTGTATAAGCCTAGAAAGATGATGATATTTTATGTATGTTTTCTAAATATTGCATTTTTGAAGTTTATTCGTTCTTACACATAATAAAACATTTCCGTTTTAATATTAACTAGCGTTTACCCGGGGCTCAGCCGCAGCCAAAACATAGTTTTTATCTTATATCTCAGGTTCCCTATATGGTAGTGGGATAAAATGCAAACAAAAACATAACATCAAAATCCGTTCAGTAGTTGTTGCGTGATGATGGAACTAACAGACAAAAATTCTAAAAAAAGGTTTGTGTTCAGAGACGCCTAAATAAAATAGCATAAAGGTAATAATTATTTCTCAAATATTTGAGAAAAAATGACTGTATTAGGCTGTATAGACGAGTCTGAACACAAAACATTTTTTTTTGGAATTTTTGTCTGTTTATCTGTTTGTTTGTTTGTGGATTACGCAAAAACTACTGAACCGATTTTGATGCAACTTTTTTTATTTGAAAGGCCTTGATTAGTCTTCAAAACTGGTATACATTTTATCCCGGTACTATATCGGGAACCCGCGATACAACCGAACAATTAGAAAATTATTTAAACTAGAATTGTTTTAGAAATTATTTTTAAAAAACTACGGGATAGATTTTTAATGCAAATTTTTTATTTGAAAGGCCTTGATTAGACTTAAAAACTGGTATACATTTTATCCCGCTACTATATCGGGAACTTGAGATATAACCGAAAAATTAGCTTTTGGCTGCGGCGAAGCCGCGGGCAAAGGCTAGTAATAGTATAAAATACTTCAGTTAGCGTAAACTTGTACGTCAAACATCTACAATACCATACATTCTAAACTATTTTATCTTCAACATACGATACAAAAACGTTATCATGCATACAAGATCGTAAAAATAACAGCTATTTTGAACTTTTCATGAATATAACAAGATGTATTTTTAAATGGAGTTCAGTTAAACGTAAAAATAGCATCGGTTTGTCATGTGGTGCGCATGGGAACATCGTTATACTGCAATAGTTAAGTAGTTTATATTTGGAAGTAGGTTAATCATGATATTAAACACAGCTCGTACATCTTGCTATTGGGAAGCATTTGTTAAAATGAATGATGAGAATACCAACGAGCTGTTGACTTAAAAGCCCAGGGGGGTTAGGCAGAATCTCATATCTCACATGTCGATCGTATCGTCTCGCTTGTACGATCACCGTGATTGGCCAACGGATTATTGTGACATCACGCGTCGGTTTCTCTACCAATCACAATGATCTCGATACGGTCGACACGTGAAATATGACATTCTGCCTCAGGGGGCTGGTTATTTGGTCCTACTCAGACAGAATCGTCCGATCGATGTCCGGGTGGGTGACGGCACACGGCAGTTGTCAGTGAGTGAGAACGCCACACTATTCCGTTCTCCAGGCTTGGTCAACTATGTTCTTTAAAATGTTGATAAGAGGGCTGGTAGAGACGACAGAGACAACGATAGTCGATAAGTAAACTTTATCTTCCCTGCTGTAATGATACTACTGGAAAAATACTCCACAATTTAAAAACTGTTTATTTTTTTTAATAAATAGTATGTTGAAACTTGGAACTGATTATTGATAAACACAGTGAAAATGTGAAATCGAAAATCCAGGAGATGCAGGTTCAAATCCTGCTCGTGACTGTTATTTTCGGTTTCACATTTTCACACTGTGTTTATTTATATGGCTAGCATGTCAAATGCTAAAAAAGTATATAAAAATATCTAGACTAATTATTGATATCAAACTGGCCCGACAGGCGTTGTTCTGTCTCAGCTAGGAATATTCAGTTACGTGCGAACTGTCAAACGCGACAAGTTAGAATAGTCGTTAAATTTCTTGAAATTTTCCAATTGATTTATTATTTCTTTCTTTAAGAACCTTCTCCAAAGAAAACTAAAAATCGCTATCAAGTTGTGCCGTTTTAAAACATAGCATCACGCCTGTATTCCCCGAATGGGTATGCTGAGGTGTATTACACACCCACGACTCGCCAGCTATGTTTAAGTCCCACGTAATAGGGGCGAGCCTATTGACGTCTACCGGTTACATTTGCAAACTCCGGGCGGCTACTGAGAATTTTTCTTTTTAGGAAAAAGCTCAATAACATTGCCCGACCCGGGGATCGAACCCGAGACCTGATGATTAGCAGTCGGTGGCGTTTTGATCTGTATTTTTAGCACTTGACATGCTCAGCTACTTTAAATAACAAATTATTTGTGAATGTGGAAAAAGCGAACTTTACTGCGAGCAGAATTCGAACCTGTTTAAAAAATTGTCTAACAAATAGTAAGAATTTAATTGCAAAATTAAATTTACTATATTCGAATGATGTATGTAAATGCATCCGATAGGTGGCGTGGGTCGTAAAAATGTTGAAGTGGAGATTTGGTATTGTCGTTCGGGCCCGATATCAAGTGAGTAGGTACTCTCAATTGGTATCCAGCTCTTAGGTACCACCAGTCATACAATGGGTGTTAATTGCTTATTTCCCTTAGTCGCCTTGTACGACACCCGCGGGAAAGGGTGGGGGAATGAGACTTGTATTCTTAGTCCGTCACCACATGGACAACATGTGGGCACACACACTGATATATTATTTTTATTTATCTCCAAGTTTAAAGTGATAGTCACCTACTTACGTAACAGAAAGTATTCATAATGAGTTAAAATACGCTTTATACTATGGCAGCGCAGGGCGTTCGTTTCCCGTCTGAGGTTAATTGTGAGTTAAGCGGTAATTGTGCGTTTATAGAGCGATGCGGACAATATTTTCATTAAAAAGTCTCTCTCACCTTGTAATGGAAATATGGGGTAATGATTTTTGGGACGTAATTAAACTATTTAGATGTACTGTTTATGAATTGAAAAAAAATCTGTTAAAAAAATAAACGTTTCAAAATAGAAAATACACATTATAAGAAGGAATTCATAGTCCCGAGCAGATGTCACGGTGACTGACTTGACAAATCATCTGAAACGATTTTCCAGGAGATGCAGATTTGTATCCTGCTCGTGACTGTTATTTTCAATTTCACATTTTTGCACTTTGTGCTACATTAATTGTTAAACTACGAAGTATTCGTGGTGATGGCAGCTCAGTTAATATTTACATCAACAAGACATCGTGGGGGGCCGTCTGGTGTGTGCGGCTTACGTTATAATAATCTATATTTATATCATTTAGTACAGCTTTTATTCGCCATCTATACAACTCGTACGTAGGGCTGTCGCTGACATGTTGCTGAGTCAGGGCTCGCTTTATGACTATACTAGATTTTGCTGTGTGGGGCCGGCATCAAGAATAGCTCCACCCCGCCTCTTCCTATGGGAGTCGTAAAGGCCGACTAAGGGAATATCGGGGGACCGGGCAGCAGCGGTTCCCTGTGTACTAAAAACTTCCACTGCGATCGCCAATCCGCCTGCCAAGCGTGGCGATTATGGTAAAAACCCCCAAATGAGTGCACAGAGTCAAACATCGGCCCCCAGTCACGTCAGCTCCCCTATCCCGTGGCCTAACGGTAGCGGGCCCGGTAAGGGCGGAGCAGGGGCTAAGAAGCTGGAAGGTGCTAAGAATCCCCGGTCGCAATCCGGCTACTATAAACGACTTCTGGCCCTGGTAACACACAACGTCAAGACACTGAGGACTGACGAGAAGATCACCGCGCTGGAAGAGCAATTGAGCAAGATCCGATGGGACATTGTAGGATTATCAGAAGTGCGAAGACAGGGTGAGGGCACGACAATCCTCCAGTCCGGAAATTTGCTCTTCCACCGTGAGGGCGACCACCAGTCCCAGGGTGGTGTCGGGTTTATCGTTCGCAAGTCTCTCATAGGTAACGTGGAGAGGATTGAGAGTGTGTCGAGTAGGGTAGCGTACCTTATACTCAGAATAACCAAACGGTATTCGCTGAAGGTCATACAGGTTTACGCACCGACCTCGACACATTCCGACGACGAAGTGGCGGCCCTCTACGAGGACATCTCGGAAGCTATTCATGCGTCTAAATGTCACTTCACGGTGGTTATGGGAGACTTCAACGCAAAACTAGGCATAAGGAGAGACGATGAGCTGAAGGTGGGGCAATATGGATTTGGGCAGAGGAACCACAGGGCCAGATCCTGTCTGATTTTCTGGAGAAGGAAGGCCTCTTCATGATGAATTCCTTCTATTTAGATATTTTGATATATATTTTTAGCATTTGACATGCTTAGCAACATACATTAAACGCAAAGTAAAAAATGTGAAATCGAAAATAACAGTCACGAGCAGGATTTGAACCTGCATCTCCTGGATACCGTCCAGATGCTTTGCTAATTCAGCCATCGTGACCCTTGCTCCTGACTGCTAATCTCGATAACACATTCATACTTAACGTCTTTGGGTGACGCCTGCACCATCTGTCGGAAGTATTTTCATACATTATACCGACCAGGTAAACTTAATTTTACAATTAAGATTTTACCTAATAATGACGCAAACCCTATAAATATTTAGATATTTTTATATATATTTTTAGCATTTGACATGCTTAGCAACATACATTAAACACAAAGTGAAAAATGTGAAATCGAAAATAACAGTCACGAGCAGGATTTGAATCTGCATCTCCTGGATACCGTCCAGATGCTTTGCCAATTCAGCCATCGTGACCTGTGACCCTTGCTCCTAACTGCTAATCTCGATAACACATTCATACTTAACGTTTTTGGGTGACGCCTGCACCATCTGTCGGAAGTATTTTCATACATTATACCGACCAGGTAAACTTAATTTTACAACTAAGAATTTTTTCACTTTGTGTTTAATGTATGTTGCTAAGCATGTCAAATGCTAAAAATATATATAAAAATATCTAAATATTTATAGGGTTTGCGTCATTATTAGGCAAAATCTTAATTGTAAAATTAATTTTACCTGGTCGGTATAATGCATGAAAATACTTCTGACAGATGATGCAGGCGTCACTCAAAGACGTTAAGTATGAATGTGTTATCGAGATTAGCAGTCAGGAGCAAGGGTCACGATGGCTGAATTGGCAAAGCATCTGGACGGTATCCAGGAGATACAGATTAAAATCCTGCTCGTGACTGTTATTTTCGATTTCACATTTTTCACTTTGTGTTTAATGAATTCCTTCTTCAGGAAGCAGCCGCAGCGGAAATGGATCTGGATTAGCCCTGATGGTTCAGTGAAAAATGAGATTGACTTCATCTTAACGGACAAACGACACATATTCAATGATGTCTCAGTGATCAGCAGGATTAAAACTGGGAGTGATCACCGCTTAGTTAGAGACATATTTAATCTAAATATGAAAGTCGAGAGGTCACGCTTGATGAAGTCTACGCTCCGACCAACACCTGCTCAATACCAGAACCCCGAAAACTTTCAGCTCGAACTACAAAATCGCTTTCAATGCCTAGATGAGTGCGAATCAGCGAGCGATATGAATAACAAGTTCATGGAAACTGTCCACGCGGTTGGGTCGACCTTCTTTAAGACCAGTCGCGGCAATAGGACTCAAAAACTTTAGGACCAAACTCTTAAGCTCATGGCAAGACGGACAGAAATGACGGTGCAGTCTTCGGCTGATTGGTCCAATCAGAGGCGACTAAACAGGCAGATCTCCAAGTCAATGCGACAAGACATTTGCCGATGTAATACCCTGCGTATTAAAGAGGCGATAGAGCGGTACCAAGGTTCCAAAGTGTTCGCGAGAGATCTGTCTGTTGGGAAAAGCCAGCTGACCAAGCTGAAGACCAATAATGGCACTGTTGTTTCATCCAAAGATGAGATATTAAGAGAGGACCTTGGTACCATGCTCAATGACCTCAACAGTGTCTCCCGACTAGTGGGTCTAGAAATGAACATGGACAAGACGAAAGTCATGCACAATAACCATGTCATTTCAGCATCAGTCCTAGTTGGGAACGCGGATCTCGAAGTTGTCGATCACTATGTTTACCTGGGACAAACAGTCCAGTTAGGTAGGCACAACTTCGAGAAAGAGGTTAAACGACGAATCCAGCTCGGCTGGGCAGCGTTCGGTAAGCTGAGGAAGATTTTCTTGTCCAATATTACACAGTGTCTGAAGACGAAGGTCTACGACCAGTGTGTGTTACCGGTGATGACTTAAGGAACAGAGGCGTGGTCTCTAAATATTGGCCTTACATCAAGGCTCAAAGTCGCTCAGCGTGCCATGGAGCAGGCTATGCTTGGGATCTCTCTACGTGATAAAATCCGTAATACGGAAATCCTTAGGAGAACGGGAGTAACCGACATAGCCCGCCGGGTCAGCATGCTGAAGTGGCAATGGGCAGGCACATCGCTCGACGAACCGACAACCGTTGGGAAAGAAAGGTTCTCGAGTGGCGGCCGCGTATTGGACGGCGCAATGTAGGACGGCCACCCACCAGGTGGACCGATGACCTGGTCAAAGTCGCAGGCATTCGTTGGATACAGGCGGCACAGGACCGTTTGCTGTGGCGTTCCCTTGGGGAGGCCTATGTCCAGCAGTGGACGATGAATGGCCGATGGATGGATGGGACTAGATTTTGCTCAAAGTCTTTATCCGTGAAGGAAGGGGGAAATGTACTTAACCGCACCGTATTGTCCGTGTGGTGACGGACTAAGAATACAAGTGTCACCACTCCATTCTTTCCCACGGGTGTCGTATGAGGCAACTAAGGGAAGTAAGCAATTATCGTCCATTGCATGACTGGTGGTAGGGCTGGGTACAAAGTGGAAGTATTAACTTGGTATCGGGTCCGAGCGGGTTGGTACCACCATCTCCCGTGTGATCGGCCATGAAGCACATCGATGCGTTTTGGCTGTAGCAAGAGATAGCAGTTTATTCTTTCATTTCATATCTGTGGAATGAAATGGTGAACAGCGGCTTGATAATGCTCTCGGTATAGCTGAGTTAGTGATACGGAGTGAGTGATACGGAAGTAGCAGCTTCCGTAGACCAAAAGGAGAAAGCGTGGCTGGACTATGTATCTTCTTTGAACCTGAGTGCAAGTATGAAAGAACAGAAGAAAGAAATATACCGGCAACGTAAGAATGACACCAAAACCTTAGTGAAAGAGAAGCGTGATAGAGCAAATATGATTGCAGAAGATAGGCTAACCAAAAACTTCGAGAGCAACACCAAACTTTTCTGGAGGGAAGTGAAGAAATCTCGGAGTGGTTGGTCAGCTTTCAGTATGAACAAAAAAAAGTATAAACACAAGATGTGTTAAGCCGATGGAGTGAATATTTTGGAGATATGTATGCGGATGTTCAGGGTGATGCCGGTGCCACATGTGGTCTAACAGATCAGCATTCGGTACTGGCATCCTCTGATAACATTAGTATGGATGAAGTTGAATGGGCGATTAGAAGTTTGAAAAATGGTAAGGCAGCGGGTATTGATATGGTGTCTGCTGAGATGATCAAGCTTGAAGGCTCATGTGTCTGGGAATTCTTCCTGTTGCTTCTCAATTTATGTTGGAGCTCAGGAATGGTTCCCAAGGACTGGAAAAGAGCAGACATCGTGCCCTTGTTTAAAACAAGGGTTCACGTTATGACTGTGCAAACTACAGAGCCATAAGCTTGACCAGTTTGGCAGCCAAAGTGTATGGTAAGATTATTGAAAGGAGAATGAGGATGGTGTCTGATGATTTTTTGTGTGAGGCACAAGGAGGTTTCAGGTGTGGAAGGGGATGCACGGATCAAGTGTTTTCTCTGCGCAACATTGTGGAGAAGCATCTGGCTGTAGGCCAGAGGGTTTTCTGCAGTTTTGTGGATTTGGAGAAAGCATTTGACACGGTTGTACGAAAGGAACTTTGGGACATTTTGCCGGAATATGGTATTAACGGTAGACTGCTACAAGCGGTGCAGTCCAACTACATGGACTGCAGAGATTGTGTGCGGCTGGATGATGGAATGTCACCTTGGTTTGATGTCAATATCGGCGTTAAACAGGGCTGCGTTCTATCAGCCAGACTGTTTATCATATATCTGGATAAATGTCTACAAAAGTTGAATGAAATGAATGTGGGAGTTCAGATGGGCGACTCAGTGGTTAGGTCTCTGCTATATGCAGACGATGCGGTTTTATTAGCGCAGTCCACGGCTGACATGCAAACCCTAGTCGACGTAATGGCAAAAGATTGTAAGAAAAGGGGCCTACGTGTGAATGTGAGCAAAACCAAAACAATGGTTTTTGAAAGAGAAGAAGCCAGAACAGATGTTAGAGTAGCAATAGGAAATGGTGTGCTAGAACAAGTGGATGAATTTGTATATCTTGGATGTGGATTCAGTTGGGATGGAAGCCACTGATGTAGAAAGAAGAGTGAATGTGGGAAACAGAGTGAACGGAGCATTGGGACAACTTCTCGGCAGTCATCACCTCAGCCAGAAGGCACGTGTCGCAATACACAACGCAGTGCTTGTCCCAACTTTATTGTATGGAAGCGAGAGTTGGGTATGCAAAAAGGAGCATGAGAGTAAAATCAATGCGGTCGAAATGCGATGTCTGCGGAGAATCTGTGAGGCTGACTGACCGCATTTGTAACGATGACGTAAGAGAGCGAGTAGGTATGAAAGAGAGTATTGGTGTAAAGATGCGAAAGGGAATGCTCCGATGGGTCGGACATGTGGAAAAAATGCCGGACGAGCGACTGGTTAAGAAGATATACAATGCGAAAGTGGAAGGATGTAGGTACAGGGGGAGACCGAGACTCACCTACCTAGACCAAATCGGTCATGTATTGAAGGAGGGTGGAGTCAGGAGTCTCCGAAACCGGCGAGCGTGTATGAAGAGAGTTATGAATGTTGAGGAAGCGAGAGATGTTTGCAAGAATAGAGCCTCTTGGCACTCTGTTCTCTCTGCCTACCCCGCAAGAGAAATGGCGTGATGATAAGTAAGTACTACAGTTATCTTTTCCACATTTTACAAATAATTTGTACTCAACAGTAACTATTCCATTATCGAAGATAAAAAGCAGGAAAGAATGGGGTGGTGACACTTGTACTCTTAGTTTTAGAGATTTTTCCAATGCTTGCGAAATCCTTACCGACCCTTATTGCGAAAACTGATTAGGGTCAGTAATATGGGTTGTAAAAATCAAAAATGCTCTTTTAATTCAGAAATTATCGCTCAATTTGAACAGCATTTTGTTAAAAAACATGCCTGTATTCTCCGAAGGGGTAGGCAGAGGTGTATTTAACCCACGGTTCGCCAGTCCCACGTAATAGAGGGCAAACCTATTACCGTCTACCGGGCATATTTCCAAACTCCAGGCTGCTATTGAAAAAATCTCAATAACACTGTCCGACCCGGGGATCGAACCCAAACCTTATGATTAGCAGTTGCTCACACTATCGCTGCACCACAAAGGCATTTGTTTTGTTAAATATACAGATATTTTACCATCTTTATCTACTGTAGATAATGGCGTGCTTAAAGCTTAAATTACTGCACGTACTATGATACGATCCGGCTGAGACCCTTTCATTTTGTCTTAAAGGATGAATTCAGTAAATATTTTCCTGGTATCGGTCAAGGACGAGACAGATTTGTTGTATCTAATGTAATGAACAAATTCAGACCGTGTTGTCGAGATGAGCTTGAAGGGTATTATGAAACATTTTTTTAACCTCTCGAGCGTTATATGTGGGTAGATGTGCTCGTAAGATGGTACAAAGTCCAAGTCGAATGGGAATCCTTGTATCACGGGGGACTTTACAAACATACAGTTTAAGGACACGAATATACTCAGGCTCAGACCTGAACCACCGTTTGTGGACTACACAAAGAATTGTCCTGAGTATTCTGTGTGTTGTAGGAATCGAACCCACGACATTCGTAGGTCGGTATCTAAACCATCAAAAATCAATGTTTTTTTTTCTATTGATTACTTATCCCAGGATGAATGGGCCGACTCGATCGGAGAAGTACCACCCTCTCACAGAAGATCAAAGTGATAAAACGGTAGGTACCTCTACCGTTGTGTTTCGCATGGTGAGTGAGAGCGCCGGAGGCCTAAGACCCTTCCCTAACCTATCCTCACCTTAATATATTTCCTATCCACTGTTGTCCCTTTCCTGTGCTAGCTTCTACTAGGCTACGGTTACCGCTTACCATCAGGTGGCTCGTATACCTATTTGCCACCTACGTCGTATATAAATAATGTTTGTAAACAAAGACATGAGTTATCTATACTATTATAAAGCTGTAACAGAGCTGTGTCTGTAAATTTAAGATATTTGAGAAAAAATGACTGTAATAGGCTATATAGGCATGTCTAAGCACAAAACAATTTTATTTAGAACTTTTGTCTGTTTGTCTATCTGTTTGTCTGTTTGTTTGTTCGCGCATCACACAAAACTACTGAACGGATTTTGATGCAACTTTTTTTATTTGAAGGGCCTTGATTAGACTTAAAAACTGGTATACATTTTATCCCGCTACTATATCAGGAACCTGAGATATAACCGAAAAACTAGAAAATTATTTAAACAATTTTTTTTTTAATTTATTTAAAAGAACTTCTAGATGGGTTTTGATGCAACTTTTTTTATTTGAAAGGCCTTGATTTTACTTAAAAACTGGTAAACATTTTATCCCGCTACTATATCGGGAACCTGAGATATAACCGAAAAACTAGCTTTTGGCTGCGGCGAAGCCGCTGGCAAAGGCTAGTACTATTATAAAGCTGTAAAAGAGCTGTCTATACCTCCTTACTCATATGACAGATGCGAAAGTGAGTTTGTTTGTTACGGTTTCACTTCGTAACTAATAAGCCCAGGCTAAACTTTTGCATATAGGATATAGTTTAGAGTCCAGAAAAGGATATAGGCTTTTTATCCCAGTAAATGAATGTTTAGAATATCGGATAGTAGTTTTTGCATAGAGATAAATAATATGCCGTAGAGGCAAGTATATTCTGAGATACATAAGGACGAAGTTGAGGGCAAGATCTAGCTTAGAATAATCGAAGAATAACGCGGACTGCTAGAGGTTGGCAACCCTGCAGCGTAGGACGTACATGTCACCCGTAGGCGTGCCACAGACTCGTAATTTTTAATGCAATATCTGTATGCAAACGAGAAATAGATATGCGTACGTGCGAACAGATATAAAAGTGTACATTAACTGTATATTATTAGTCGCAAAAGATTGATGTGATAATAAGTTTGGACATAATTATTTATTTAACGTTTCCTATCTATTATAAAGTCAAGAATATGCTCGAAACCCGGGTCGACTAAATCGATCCTGAACGTGGGTTATTTCCGGTGATATATTTCTAATATTATAAAGCTGTAAAATATAAATTAAAGTATAAAATGAATACCAGTTTTCAAGTCTAATCAAGAACTATCAAATAATAAAAGTTACATCAATATCAGTTCAGTAGTTTTTGCATGATGCGCAAACAGATAAACAGACAAACTGACAAAAAATCTAAAAAAATTGTTTTGTTTTCAGACACGCCGTATAGCCGTTTTATCTCAAATATCTTAAATGCACAGACGCAACTCTGTTACAGCTTTGTAATAGTTAGGATTAGCTATGTACACTACCGAAGGAATGTAGCATAGTTCCAGTGACCCGCCAATAAAGGCGGAGAGACGGCACACGGCGGGTTTGTTTAGTGAGTGAAGGCCCCACACTACCCTGTTCGTTGCCCCGAACGACGGGGTGTGCGGTTAGGAACATTTTTTCCCGCCTAAAAAAACAAAATGGATTAGCTATGTATACCTGATATCTTGGGGATATCACGTAGACAAAATTTGATCTTGGCCCGTATCGCTCTCATCCTCGATAAGTTTTGTATGCTCAAGTACGTCACGTCCCAGACATAGGGTATTTTGGACGGAGGTGATCTCACTCCGTGCCCGTATGAAGCTAAGAGTAACAAGGGCTTATTGTTTAATATAAGGGATAATAGAGATATTATACAAAAGGAATTCGTCTCAATTTTAGAGCGTTCTGCAGGCTTACCACGAACTCTATTAGCGATCCAGTATAGGACCCAAACTGAACTGAATCGCAATTTCGTACCATGACGTGTCAAAATCGCAATCTTTTGTTTTTTGCCGAATCAGCACATAATCTGAATCGCAAACATGACATCTTTGTATGGAAATTCGTACCATGAACTTACTTGACAACCTAAACAAGATCGCTCAATTAGACATCATGGTACGAAACACAACAGCACACCTATTTTGAATTACGTCGGAATTGAATCGCTGGCTAAGAGTTCATGGTAGGCCTGCTGGTTTTGTGGTTGTAAAGTGATAGTGTAGTGGAGCAAGGACTGTAAATATAACGGTGTCGAGTTCCCGAGGTCGAGGCTTCGCGCGACACAACTTTTGAGTTTTTGAAGTTTTTAGAAATTATATGTATTATAGATTCTGACCCTAACTTCGTCCGCTCGATTTTCATAATTGAGTCAATGCGTACTTATAATACTTTCTGATATTAAGGCAAATGTTTCGCATTAACTACGAAAAAAGATGGAAAGACGGAAGGTACGAGAAATAAAACTACGTTTACGGAATCTATCGCGTACCTACTTATATACCTATAGTAAACGCGATAATAGCAAGTATAATTCTCGCTATACCGACGTTTCGAACATTTTCAGCATTCATGGTAATTTATAGATGAACTATATATAATAGAGTTTTTCAACAAGAACTTTGTTAATGGTTCAAAGTTCCAATAAGTAAGGTTTGGCAATTATGAATGACAAATAATATCTGATAAATGTCCACCACGACCACATTTTTTTTGGGGTAATATTGAGTCTATACGAAGCCAATCGAATCGATTGCAGCCTTAAAACTCAAAATTCGTGAAGTGATAAACGAAATAAACCCACCATTTTGTCAAAAAGTGATTAAAAACTGATGAAAGAATCTACATTTGTAACCGTGGTCATGGGTGTTTTTTTTACTTTTTAGTTCTAGGATGTAGGTACAGGGAGAGACCAAGACTCGCCTACCTAGACCAAATCGGTCATGTATTGAAGGAAGGTGGAGTCAGGAGTCTCCGAAACCGGCGAGCGTGTATGAAGAGAATTATGAATGTTGAGGAAGCGAGAGATGTATGCAAGAATAGAGCCTCTTGGCACTCTGTTCTCTCTGCCTACCCCGCAAGGGAAATGTCGTGATGATAAATTAGTTAGTTAGTTCAAGTAGCTATTAAGGTATGTTTTGTAGTTATTTAAAATATAATTTATTTAATACTTTCTAACATTTACGCGAATTTCAAACATTTTGAAATAGTTTTTGAATACTTAAAAATTTTAATTGGTAGTTTGTGGTAGAATTTTTAAGCACTAAATATAAACAAAAATTTTAAAACTTAAAGGAGTATTATACTTATTTAATTATACTAGCTTAAAATCTCATACATTGTAAGCATAAAACTTAGAGTAGATATTTTTAATTGTGTAGAAACACACGAATATTATGTGGGTTGAAATAAATAAACCAAAAATTTGTAAAGCTGTAAAGTATTCGAAACGTCGGGATAGCATAAAAATCAAGTAAACGCGATAGATTCCGTAAACGTAGTTTTATTTCAAAATATAATTTATTTCCTTCTTTTTACCCGCTGTCCCAGGTGAGCGTCGCGACGCGACGCTATGCGACGTATTGCGGCTAATATTTTAACCGCTTTGCGTCGCATTCATATTAGGCGACGACGTAGGCCACAAGTACATACAACCTCTATTTGATATTTTTGTGTCGTGTCGCTTCGCTTCGCATTAACGCGTTCACCTTTTTTTTTGTTTAGGCGGGAAAAAATGTACCTAACCGCACACCCTCACCCACTAAAGAAATCCGCCGTGTGCCGTCTCTCCGCCTTTATTGGCGGGCCACTGGAACTATGTTACATTCCTTCGGTGGTGTTAACGCGTTCACCTAGGACAACGCGTTAGTCTCAAAACAGCATCACAAGTATGATAGGATTGGTTTGTGAAAAAAACGGACAAGCTTCTTAAATTATTGTATTGTCATCGGTCCTTGATAAATGTATTGTCAGTTTAATACGCCATTTTGTAGTGGCTGAAAATCACGTTCAATGATTCCGTTACATAAATAGATAGATACGAAGCTAACATGCGTGTTAAATAAAGTCGATGTCAACGTTTGTCTGTTACGCTTCATTTTAAACAACATAAGGAATTGGAAGCAGCTGCTATAGATTTTTTTAAGGATTGATTTTTTTCTTAGCGTTTGTATGTGGGTACCCTAAAGATTTTCTAGTAAAGGAGAATGCCCACAAATGAATGGGCTTTGGTTTCATGTCATGTTGTACATTAATGAAACTTACCTTAATTTATACTGTTTTAAATGTACATACAATAATAAATAGTACAATATCCCTACATCGGCGGATTTTCGAGAAAGACTAATGAATTTCGTCAAATTAGGTTATATTTTACGTGTTTAAGTACCTACAGTCACACAAATATTTAGCGTTTTCATTAAGTTTTTATAGTATTTAATGTGATAAATAGTTATCACTTTAAAGAAAAACAATGTAATTACAATGTTTTTGAATGTATTATATGATAATTATTGTTAGTTTTAGATGTCCCCGATAAATGTCAATAAGCTTGCCCACTATTACATGGTAGTATTCGAACGATTAAAGTAGGTAAATTACTTTTTAATTTGCAGTTTTTTTCCGTCGAAATTTTGACTTGATATTTGACTAAGTATTGTAAATATTAAAAAAATATTTTTTGACACCAATTTGAGTGATACAAAACGAAACCACGTATGGGCATTCTCCTTTCACTGGTTGCTAATAAAGTAATAATCATATTATTGTTATCTGAGATTCAGTGGTATGTGTACTAATTCTATAAGTAAGTGGTGGAGGTCAACTGAGGACTGAGGCCAACATCCGTCCTCTACAATATTGCTTCCGTACACGACATATTTAAGGAAGTGCCGGGGCATCTGTAAATCAGCACTCTCTCGAGACAGTAATCTCAGGTCAGCGTCAGCTGAGATGCTTCCCATTGCCATATATTGCTATAAACTGTTATGTGTAAACCGAACCGTGTGGGGCCGGCTTTAGAATTGCCCCACCCCTCTCTACCCACGGGAGTCGTAAGAGCCGACTGAGGGAGAAATACCGGGGGAGTGGGCAGCAGCACTCCCTCGAGTATTAACAACATCCACTGCGATCGCCAACCCACCTGCCAAGCGTGGCGATTACGGCATTATCACCCATGACGGGACCGCTCGTTGTGGCGTTCTTTTGGGGAGGCCTATGTCCAGCAGTGGACGTTGAAAGGCTGATGGATGGATGGATGTAATAAATAAATAAACTATAGAAAATTTCTCGAGTCACAGTGTCACATAAAATTTTGTGTGTATATTCAGTAGGTCTAAGAATAGGATGTAAATTATTTTTCATACCCCTAAGTGATTTTTTTTGTAGTTTTTGTATAGTATTTTTTTTTAATGATTCGGCATTAAAAATACATACAACCCTTAATTTTAACCCTTCTACTGCAATCCCCTATGTTTTAATAGCGATATTAGTACTTTAATAATTTTCATTGCAAAAAAAAAAATATGACGGTACGAAGTTCGCCGGGTGAGCTAGTAAACTATAGATTTATCGATTACACACTTTTTTTTCTGTTTATAATATTAGCATGCGTACGTATACATATTATATACTTGCATGTAGATAGGCTTATGATATGCCGCATTAACTTATCAGATCGAGCGTCAGCAAAATTTTAATTGTGTTTTAATATAATGCACTCGCGTGGGTCGTTTTGAGGTTGTATTTATAAAGTCGTGTGTGGGATTCTTGTACTTTCTATTTCCTTAATAGAATTGAACAAGTATTTAGCCTATGGTTTGCCTAAGATGATGATAATGCATAACATACAACTAGCCTTTGCCCTCGGCTCCGCCGCAGTCAAGTTTTTAGTATATATCTCAAGTTCCCGGTATAGTAGCGAGTTAAAATGTACACCAGTTTTTAAGTCGACCAAGAGCTATCTATTAAAAAAAGATGCATCAAAATCCGTTCAGCCCCCTTAGAATGAAAACCGAAACGTTAGACAAACTTTCGTTTCGCTTCATTGTGATTGGTCGCCTGAATCACGCTTCGAAAACTCGGCTAATCAGGACTCACGCGTCGGATTTTTGATCAATCACAATCACTCGAAACGGAGGTTCGTCTGACGTTTCGTTTTTCATTCTAAGGGGGCTGTAGACACTAGTCAATGTCATGCACGCAGGAGATATTATAACTGCACGAGTGTGTGCACTAACACAAGTGTAGAGAGTACACTTGTTCCCTCATTCTGATAGAGTGATAGTATGATGATAGTGTATGATGGCCCAAGCACGAAAAACTATCGAATTCGTATCGTAAACGTATCGAGTCCACGATAATATAACAAATATTGTATGGTTTTCGAACAACTATACATGACATTGTCGAAGGCAAGCTTGTTTGTTTATGTTTTTCGAGTGACAGTGACAGTTAGGTATTCTGCCGTATTTTAATTTTAATGCATTTAATTGTATTATAGTTAAAATGAGAACAAAATGTATATGCTGGCTCATTATAACATTTTTTATTTTGACTCGTTATTTTTATTAGTTGACAAATCATCTATTTTAATTATTTAGTTACACCTTTATGAACACTAAAGTGTATATTATTCGTAGGTAATTATAAAGTTCCCTTTATAATGCCCTATGGTAAAATATGTGAGACTAGTAGAAATATGCGAGGTTTTACATCTATTATTATCCACAAATAAGCTACTTCCAAAATAGCCCGTTTTGTTATGTGAACATTGCTATTACTAGGTAGGTACGAACGGCATATTTTTATACAAATTTATTTTATTATATCTATCATCTATCCTATCTACTTTTTCATCGTCATATATTACTGTGGGATTAATTGGCTTTCGAAGTTTAGTAATTTATAACTTTACATACTCAAAAACCTAAGATTTAATATGTTTCGAATCTTTTCTCACCGACAATTTCTAAGCGAAAACAGTTTCGACAGTGCTCGATAGCCAGCCTTCGAAATTTACATTACCGTTCGTCAAATCAAAGTTCGCGATACGATATCATTCGTAGCAAAATAAGTTCATTTTACGCACGATAGGGGCGCTGCACAATTCTCATACAAATTTTATTGTTTTCAATGACGATACGAATACTTTTTCGCAAGTATTTCGTGCTCGGGCTATAGTAGAGAAACCTACGCGTGATTTCGTAATAATCCCTCGTCCAACCACGGTGATCTCTCAACCAATCACTATAACGCGATGTGATGTCTATACGATTTGGCGAGATACATTCTAACCCCGCAGAGCCCCAACGGTTTACTTATTTTCCGAGACACGGGGATAAATCACTAACTTCCTAACTCCGAGCTGCCATTGAGAATGTCTGATAGAAAAAACCAATAACTTTTGGTTTACCCGAGATTCGTACCGTATACCACTAGACCACTGAGGCATTGACAATATTTTTATTATGTCAGCAGCAGGCACAGGAACAGATCATACTGACGTAAAAATTTTATCATAACAGATGGAAATATAACGCTGATGATATCATAGTCATGATAGTTATGGCACATTTATAATTGTTCTTAATGCTCATGTAAGAACAAGTTTTTTTTTATGCTATGCGGTTGGCAAACAAGCAGACAGGGGCTGATGGTAAGCGGTTACCGTAGCCTGTAGACGCTAGCAACAACAGGTGGCTTAGAATGTATCTCACTAAATCCTATCGACGTCGCATCATGTCATTGTGATTGGTTGAGAGATCAACGTGATTGGCCGAGGGATTATTGCGACATCACGCTTCGGTTTCTTTTAATCACAAGCGAGATGATACGATGTCGATACGATTTAGTGAGTTACATTCTACAGGCCTAAAGCCATCACTCGCGCGCCACCAATTCTTAAGTAAAGGGATAGAAGGTGGATAGGAAGGAAACAAATGTGAATTGGAGATTACAACTAGGCAACTGCGATAGCTAAGCAGTCCAGAGCACTTCCCCGGATTGGATAAATAAATAAATATTCACGGACATTTCACACAACGTCCTCTAGTACCAAACTAAGCTAAACGCTTGTGTTATGGGTACCAGATTACGGATATAATTATATTACTTTTTTTTGTAAATACATACATATAATAGATAGAACCCGTGTGGGCCCGGCTTTAGAATTGTCCCACCCCTTTCTACCCACGGGAGTCGTAAGGGTCGACTGAGGGAATACCGGGGAAGTGGGCAGGAGCACTTCCTTGAGTATTAACTACATCCACTGCGATCGCCAACCCGCCTGCCAAGCGTGGCGATTACGGCACTATCCCCCATGACGGGACCGCTCGTTGTGGCCTTCTCTTGGGGAGGCCTATGTCCTGCAGTGGACGTTGAAAGGCTGATGGATGGATGGAATAGATAGAAAACGAACAGATGCAGTACAAATATCTGGGTTCACCCACGACCTCGTGCACAGAAGTCGGTTACACTACCGACTACGCCACGAGGCACGTCAGATGGGACGCAGGTTTAAACCCTGCTCGCATCGATGCTCTCTTTTTCCACTTTCACATATAATTTGTTATTTAAGGATATTAAGGAAAGGACAAGAAGGGTAATGAGGAGGGGGTAGGGAGGGGCGTTTGGGTTTCCGCCGCTCTTACTCACCATACGAAACAACGCTAGGAGTATCTACTGTTGCTTCGCGCTGATGTTCTGCAAGGGGGTGATACTTTCTCGATCGAGCCGACCTATTCATGCTGGGATAAGCAAGGCATTACTTCTGTGGTCTGCCAGCGGTTTACGCTCGCTTTTGGCTGCCCCACTTTTGTTCTGTTAATGCAGGAAAAAATGTTCCTAACCGCACACCCCGTCGTTCGGGGCAACGAACACGGTAGTGTGGGGCCCTCATCCACTAAATAAACCCGCCGTGTGCCGTCTCTCCGCCTGTATGTATAGGCGGGCAACTGGAACCATGTTACATTCCTTCAGTGGTATTCTTGGCTGCCCTAGCCCTTAAGATTTTCCCCGTTCAGTAATATAACATTTTTTAACGCCATCTATTAGGAGTGACGGACAAAATTGGAACAGTAGGTACTTAGGCTGTGTTCTAAAATACACTGAGAGCACTGTCCAGTGCTCTTACTGGAGAAAAATCGTTCCGTTATAGACTGACAGTATACTGCCGCAGTATACTAGGGAAATATATGACGTCATGAATCATCGCCATTTTTGTACTGTGAGCACTGGCGTTTTCGAGGTTAGGTGCTCTCAGTGGATTGATCACGTGATCAACAGCGTCCAGAAATATAACAACTTGCACTATTGAAAATTATTATTATTATTGAATATTATTATTCAAAGACACCCGAACATGGCAAAAGTAAAGAAATTGTGTTTATTGCAGTGTGAAATCAATACTTTGTATGAAATGAAAGTAATGACAGATCAGTATACTAGACTGTGTTCCGTTATAAACAGTAACCAGTATAGCTAACTATAAAGGAACGACTTCGCAGTATACTAAATTGACGTCACACATCACAGTGCTCCAGTGTATATCGGAACACACCCTTAGTAAATACTCCATGAAGACTGTATACATTTAGCCCTTAAGATTTTCCCCGTTTCAGTAATATAACAATTTTTAACGCCATCTATTAGTAGACGCCATTATTAATTGTTTTTATCAATGCGTACTTCCTAGGTCTTAGGTTTATCGTGCGTTGACGTCATACGCGGCAGTCTAGATTGCGAGCCTTGACATTTCCTATATCGCATTGCCATGCTATCTTCAACTTTTAACTTAATGCGGGCGATACAATAGCTAGCTTTGTTTATAGAACAACTAGCTCACTCGGCGAACTTGGTACCGCCACATTTTGTGAATATTTAGCAATGAAAATTACTAAAGTACTAATATCGCTATAAAAAAATAGGGGTTGGCAGTAGAAGGGTGAAATTTTAGAGTTGTGTAAATTTTTTAATGCCAAATCATAAAAAAAAATTAATAATAAAACATTGTCCAAAAAGTAAAAATATAAATTTTTGTGGTGGACCACCTTTATCACTTAGGGATATTAAAAACAGTTTACATCCTATTTTTAGACCTACTGAATATACACACAAAATTTCATAAGAATCGGTCAAGCCGTATCGGAAGAGAATAGCGACTAACATTATGACAAGAATTTTATATATTAGATACATTTTCCTTTTATTTTTAACCGTGCACTCAGGATTAATTCTTTTATTGCAGGGTACTTTATAAACTGTTTCTAATGGTAGGGCCTTGCTTATTCCAGCATGAATGGGCCGGTTCGATCGGGGAAGTACCACAAAAGATCACCGTGTAACAACGGTACTTACTCCTGCCGTTGTGTCTCGTATGATGAGTGAGAGCTCTGTAAGCCTAAACGCACTCCCTATCCTCTCCTTGTTATCTTTCCTATCCACCTCCTAACCCTTTCCTTGAAGATGGCGACGCGCGAGTGATGTTTCTGGTATTGCTAGCGTCTATAGGCTACGGTAACCGCTTACCTTAGGTGGGCGGTATGCTTGTTTGCCACTCACGTAGTATATAAAAAAAAACATATTATAATTGAACGGACACATGAACACAATCATTTGTGTATCATACAATGAATTTTCCTGTATGGAAGTTGAACTCACAACACTGCTTTAGAGGTCGGTGTCGGTGGCTAAACCACTCCGTTAACTGAGCAGTTAAAGAATAGTTAGATAAGATTCTAAAGATTCCTTTGCAGCGCAAATGCCGGGCCACTAAGCCTTCAAAAGGAAAATATCCCGTATATTTCATAGCGAATATTTTTATCTTTTCGCTTAGTAATGCAGTGAGGCATACTTGCTCACGTCAGCAGACAAAATAGCAGCGCTTGAATGCAGCGTACACAATTGTTGTGTGTATACTTTTTCAAACTTGCTGGTTTTTTTCTGTATCTATACTATTATTTAGCTGTAACAGAGCTATGTATGCACATTTAGAGCGAGCGCACATTGAGCCACTGGGGCGACCACACTATCTAGAACGACTAGTGGCCGCCACAAGTTGCGGACGCGTTTCTCCATACATTTTGTTTAGCATCGGCGTACACCGAGCGTTTGAGTGGCCGCGTCCGAGCCACAAGCTGCGGGAGTCGACCGCGCTCGCTACTTGTGGCCGCGTTTTGTCGTTCAACTCGCGCGCACACACAGCCACAGTCGCCGGCTTCTCCCTTGTCCTTTAGAGCCCCCGCACATTGAGCCACTAGAGGCGACCACACTAGAACGACTAGTGGCCGCCACAATTTGCGGACGCGTTTCTCCATACGTTTTGTTTAGCATCGGCGCACTCCGAGCGTTTAAGTGGCCGCGTCCGAGCCACAAGCTGCGGGAGTCGACCGCGCTCGCTACTTGTGGCCGCGTTTTGTCGTTCAACTCGCGCGCACACAGCAACAGTCGCCGGCTTTTCCCTTGTCCTTTAGAGCCCCCGCACATTGAGCCACTAGAGGCGACCACACTAGAACGACTAGTGGCCGCCACAAGTTGCGGACGCGTTTCTCCATACATTTTGTTTAGCATCGGCGCACACCGAGCGTTTGAGTGGCCACAGTCACAGTCGCCGGCTTCTCCCTGCTCCCGCGTTTCAGGTTTGTTGTAAGCAGCGTACTGAATGCACGTACACGATGTGTACGGATTCCTCATTTTTATGTTGATGTTTTTATTTCCGATATCGAAGAGCGTCCGGCTAATTGGGATTTAAAGTCAGAGTTGTATTGTGACCGGCAAAAAGCAATTTGCGCTGTCCATTTTTATTCTATCCATCCATCAGCCTTTTGAAGTCCATAGCTGGACATAGGCCTCCCCAAGAATGGGGGAAAGTGCCGTAACCGCCACGCTTGGCAGGCGGATTGGCGATCGCAGTGGATGTTGTTAATACTCGAAGGAGTGCTGCTGCCCACTCCCCCGGTATTCCCTCAGTCGGCTCTTACGACTCCCATGGGTGGAGAGGGATGGGACAATTCTAAAGCCGGCCCCACACGGCATGCCATTTTTATTGCGTGAAGTTAAAATAGGATGAACCCAGTAACGCCGATGAATTGGACGTCGATAATTCTGAATTCTACGTTTTTATTGCATGTAGTGGCAGACGAGCCACGGCCCATCTGATGGTAAATGGTAACCGTCGCTCATGGACTCAACTATACCGAAAGTATTGTCAAGCCGCTGCTCACCATTTCATTTCACCGATATGAAATGAAAGAATAAACGGCTATCTCCTGCTACAGCCAAATGCAACGATGTGCTTCATGGCGGGTCACACGGGAGATGGTGGTACCAACCCGCTCGGACCCGATACCAAGTGCTGATTTTTCAAACTTAAAATGTCTCTATTTATCATTTATTGCACTTGTAAAATAATATATACACACACATATTAAGAAAAAACACTACTTTAAACATTCATGATATTTATGATGCCATTTTTGTTATTTAAATTAGTTAAAAAACTGTTTAAAAAAGTTCTGTCTGGGACGTCCGTGTGTCTGTAGGTATGTTTGGATAATGTATGTTAAAACGGTAACGACCGAAATACTTTACTAATTGAGTCTTTTTTTTTTCTTTTACGCTTCAGTATAATTACGAATAGAGTCCTATCACTTCACGGTCTGATTCGATGTGGTTTAATCGTTATTAAATAATTTAATACAAAAAAATAGTGAATATTTATGGCCAATTCGATGGTACAGTTGTACACTAAAACCAGCGTTATACCTTATTATGTGAGAACTACTTCTAAAGACCAATACAGTAGTACTTCTTAGCGGTAGATGGCGTATAAGACATGAGAACCACATTAGTACTTTTTGAAATTAGCGCGATCTATGTGATTTATTGAAAACTACTTAGTAAGACCAATACATTATTAGTTAGTTACTTATCAAATAATCAATTTTATTGTGAAAAATGAAGATGAGGCGTGTACTTTTGGATTTTCTAAAGTGTTTTGTAATACAGTAAATAAGTTTTACTTCAAGAAGAAACGGCAAAGTATCCAAGCCCCCATCTATCGATCATGATACGTCCCCTCGTTTAACATGAACAACTGTAATTGATCGATCGGATCCCATGTAATTGTATTAAGGGAGACGATTAACCCTCAATTGCTGATATGGAGGTCTAAACGAGACTATATGTATAAATATCTATGTATTTTGAACGCTGTTTTTTTACCCACAACAGAAAAAACACCCCTCCGTCGTGTTATCTATGGCATCGTACGTAGCTCCTAAGCGAATGGACAGATATTGATGAGGTTTTTTGGTCTTTGAAATTTGACGTGGTCAAGATGGTTCTTAGCTACAATTTATGAAGATCTGTTCAGGCTTTTCATCCGTTCTTTGTGCATGAATTTTAATTGCAAAATTAAACTTACTATATTGGAATAATGCATGTAAATGCATCCGATTGGTGGCGTGGGTCGTAAAGACAAATGTGATGTGGAGATTGGGTATGGCCTTCGGTCACTGCGATGGCTTAACGGCTAGAGCACTTCCCCAGGTTGGAAGGGACGCAGGTGCGAATCACGCTCGCAGTAAAATTATCTTTTTTCAAATTTTCACAAATAATCTGTTTTTTAATAACTCTATATCGACAGTCATAGCTGTTTGTTGTAATAGCGGGACTAACGATAAACCATAGTCTAAATTTCTAAATGAACTTTTGAGGATAACGGTCCGGTCTCCACCAGCTAGTTACTCGTATATTCCAGTTGAAAATCAACATTTTGACTACGAGTACAAATCTCGTTAATATTTTAGCGGCACGTCAGCTGTCTTCCCGCTGAATGCGAAATGATGTGTCCATAGGGAACGAGGTAGCACATCATATAAAACCGTATCCAACATGACGGGTATTAAATGTTTAATTTGGTAAAATTCTGGATTTTGTAAGCAGTTATTTACGTACGTATAGGGTACTAGCATTTGCCCGCGGCTCCGCCGCAGCCAAAAGCTAGTTTTTGGGTAATATCTCAGGTTCCCGATATAGTAGTGGTATAATGTATACCAGTTGTTAAGGCTAATCATGAGCTATCAAATAAAAAATGTTGCATCAAAATCCGTGCAGTAGTTTTTGCGTGATGCGCGAACGAACAAACATACAAAAATCTAAAAAAAAATGTTTTGTGCTTAGACACGCCTATATACTCATAGCTTACAGTATTTTTTTCTCAAATATCTTAAATATACAGACAGCTCTGTAACGTCTTTATAATAGTCTCTATAGATGTAATATAGACGGGCCTTGTGGCGTAGTCGGTAGTGTAACCGACTTCCGTGCACGAGGTCGTGGGTTCGATTCCCACTCAGGACAATTATTTGTGTGATGAACACAGATATTTGTACTGCGTCTGGATGTTTTCTATCGATTATATGTATGTATTTACAAAAAAAAAGTAGTATATGTATTATATCCGTAATCTAGTACCCATAGCACAAGCGTTAAACTAAGTTTGGAACCAGAGGACGTTGTGTGAAAAATGTCCGCGAATATTATTTATTTATAGTAAAGCTGGATAGTTTGTTTATTAACGCGGTTATCTCTGGAACTATCAATCGGAATTCAAAAGTCTCTCATCCTTCTGCAGTGCTTTTGTCTTCAGGGGAAACTTTTTGTCTTCAGGGGGAACGTTCTCGCCCTTGGGTGGCGTGGCCGTGACTGCCTTCACAGGGCAGCGGCGTTGGGCCTGAATGGTGCAACTTTCTTTTTATCCGCGGCCAACGATGGTCTGAATCTCACTTCCGGCGGCACCAAAACCTCGCAAAGCAAGCGGTGAGCCCGTCGCCCCTCAGGCTCAAAGCTCCGTCCCTTTCCCAGAGCTCCCTTTCCCAGAGCCGGCCTAAACTTTGAGTGCAACTCAGTCCCAACTTCACACACTCAATGATTTTCTATGATATTGTGTTAGTTTAGAACAGCTGAAATATTTCCTTAAGAAAATTATCTGCTAAAACAGCTTTCTGTTCCGTATCAATAAGTCTTACATCTTATTGATTGGTTCGTTAAGACCATTTAAAAATTCTTGACGAAATATGCTCTTGAAAAGTACACTCCCTAAATGTAATATTAACTCTAATATAAAAGACTATTACTGCAGTCTTTCTTTCTATGCTTTCTATTTTATTTTCCTTTTTTTTTTCTTTTTTTTTTAGAAAGACCTTGTACCTGGACTCTGCACTAAAGAATAATACTTATATCGCGGGAGACTTTACAAACATATAATTTCACGGACACAGAACAACTATTTGTGGGTTACACAAAGAGTTGTCCTTAGTGGGAATCGAACCTACAGCACTCGGGCGGGAGGCCGGTATCTAAACCACTCCGCCATCTGTGCAGCCAAATCAATAGTATTATATACATAGTACAGATCACAAAGCTATCTCAACGTAGTTTTTAATTTACAAAATAAGGGTACCGGCTATCTTAAAACAAGGGTCTTCATGTTTGGCGTAATTTAAAAAACCCTTTGACCTTTATTGATTTTTGTTGAGCGAATTTGATCTCTATGACAGTATACACGTTTGTTCAATGACGCACGAATTTAAAAATGGTGGGGCTGGGTACCAAGTGAGAGTACTCACTTGCTATCAGAGCCGAACGGGTTGGTACCACCGTCTCCTGTGTGACCGGTCATGAAGCACGTCAGTGTGTTTTGGTTGTAGCAGAAGATAGCCGTTTATGGAGTTTACTCTTTCATTTCATATCTGAGAAATGAAACGATGCTCAGTGGCTTGACGATACTCTTGGTATAGTTGAGTCCATGATCGACGGTTGCCACTTGCCATCAGGTGCGCCGTGGCTCGTCTGTCATCATTAGCAATAAAAGAATCCACTTGAATATACAAAAAAAGATACGTCGGAATCAGTCAAACCGTTTAAGAGGAGTTTAATTACATAGACATGCACATGAGATTTATATAATACTAGCCTTTGCCCGCGGCTTCGCCGCAGCCAAAAGCTACTCGTAGTTTTTCGGTTATATCTCAGGTTCCCGATATAGTAGTGTGGACTAGTATCTATTCTGTGGTAGTGGGATAAAATGTATACCAATTTTTAAGTCTAATCAAGAGCTATTAAATAAAAAAAGTTGCATCTAAATCCGTCCAGTAGTTTTTGCGTGATGCGCGAACAAACAAACAGATAAACATATAAACAGACAAAAATTAAATAAAAAAATCGTTTTGTGTTTAGACACGCCTATATAATCTAATTTAGTCATTTATTCTCAAATATCTTAAATGTACAGACAGCTCTATTACAGCTTTATAATAGTATAAGATACATATAAATATTCAATAAAGATACCTGTTTAAATCGCGAAAGTATATGCTTGTAATGTTTACATAACACTAGATGAACATATTTTTAATGAATACAAAACGAACAAATATTTTATACATTATAGAAAGCCTACTTATGTTTTATACGCAGTTAGAAAGAGTGAAAGTGATGAAACGAGAAAAAAAACATGATACAAAATGTATTAAACAAAAAAAAAAACATTCGTGATACACTTGGCTGGGTATAAGTACTTACATATATTGTAATACAAATATTTGTTACTAGCCTACGCCAACGGCTCTGCCGCAGACAAAAGCTAGTTTTTAGGTTATATCTCAGGTTTCCGTTATAGTAGCGGGATAAAATTTATACCAGTTTATAAGTTTAATCAAGAGCTATTAAATAAAAATTTGGTCAAGGTTGCATCAAAATCTATTCAGTAGTTTTTGCGTGATGCGCGAATAAATAAACAGACAAACTGATAAAAACTCTAAAAAACATTGTTATTTGTTCACCATACGCCTATAGATACAGAATTTTTTTCTCAAATATATTAAATGTAAAGACACAGCTCTGTTACCGCTTTATAATAGTTAGGACTACGCAGCTCGCCAAGCGTCTTATATTTTTACTTTCTGGCTTCGGAAAGTTGTGGTTTCGATTCCCATACAGGACAAATCTTTGTGTGATCCACAAATGGTTATTCTGAGTCTGGGTGTAATTTGTGTCTGTTGTATGTTTGTAAATTCTTTCGCGAGAAAATTCTTGAGTGCTCTTGATTAGACTTAAAAACTGGTATACATGTTATCCTGCTACTACGAGTATATCGGGAACCCGAGATATAAGCTAAAAATTAGCTTTTGGTTGCGGGGAGCCGCGGGCAAAGGCTATATGATATATATATATCCATCCATCCATCCATCCATCAGCCTTTCATCTTCCACTGCTGGACATAGGCCGCCCCAAAATGGGGGGTTTTACCATAATCGCCACGCTTTGCAGGCGGGTTGGCGATCGCAGTGGATGTTTTTTAGTACACAGGGGAACGCTGTTGCCCGGTCCCCCGGTAATCCATTAGTCGGCTTTTACGACTCCCATAGGAAGAGACGGGGTGGAGCTATTCTAAGTGCCGGCCGCACACGGCAAAAAAAAAAATGTATATACATATATACAAAGAGCATTAATAAAACCTACTACATCAATTGTCCTCATAATTTATGTGCCTCACTAATTGCCTGCCCTCGTACAGCCTTTTAAAATATTTAGGTACTTTGTGCGCGCCCTTAAATACCATATATGTGTTTTGAAAAGCCCGCAGCGCCCTCAAAGCCTTGAGGCTTAACGTAGCGCTCGTTAGGGTACCTCATCAACGCTGTATTGTTTCTTACGTGAAAGATTGTTGAGAAACGTGTACGTGGATGATATTGTGGTATACGTTATTATATCCCGCCTTCTCGCTTTATAAATTGTAGTCACTTAAAAAAGTAATTACGAGCTACGAACTCCTTAAATTGCTTTTGATTTGGAAGTCACCCTTTTCACAGAAACTCTACGCAAAATACAGTCAATCTGGGTAACTTTGATTCATTCGGGTAACATTGACAGTGTGACTATGAGAATGTTGTAATTCTTTTTCCCTATGAAAACAATATGTTTTGTTAATGCATGATTTACATTTTATTTTTTAAAGAAGCTCCTTAAACATACCTTAAAATAAAAGCGAAGTTGTCAAATAGAGTTAATTTGAGTTTGTGAAACAGTGAATAACTTTTTTGATATTTTGTGATTGTATGGCACTCCATACACTTACTATATGTAGTAGGGCGAATAGATACTTCAAACCAAAGTGTTTATATATTTTTTTGTTTGTTTTTATTATTTTAGTTTGTCTTCATTTTAATATGCTTAACGGTTTGTTCATTATAGGATTTAAACGAGGTTTTGATGTGAATTAAAAAAATATATACTTGTAACTGCAAAATTTTTATTAATGGACCTTTTTTTCATATATATACTGATACTACTACAAATTTATGTTTGTATCGCCACAGCCACAACCCTAATTTGAGAATCATATAAAACAATGCTGCCCAAAGTAATTTAATAATAAATATTACCTCATTTATGTGCCGGCTTTAAAGTGTGTCAAAGTTACACTTTTGTGGGTGGTAACTTTAGCACACTACAAAAATAGTTTTTCTCTATAATTAATGGATATTATAGTCTTTCACTATTGTCTATGGATAAAACAATATTCTGAGGACACCAACAAAGTATAATATTGTCATTTAAATGTTAAAACATTTAAAATACCGTGAAAAATATCGCTGTAATCTGTCAAAGTTACCCAGAGTGACTGTAACTGTAGGTATTATAAAGTTTCGTTAGACCGGTTAATTAAGCCCCTCCTCTTCTCGTTTATATTCTACGGTAACAGCTTACTATCACGCGGATTTTCATAATTGATTATAATATACTAGCTGACCCGGCGAACTTCGTACTGTCATATTTTTTTTTCGTTAATATTTTGCAATTAATAATAAAAAAAAAACAAATATAGCATTACGCCTGTATTCCGCGAAGGGGTAGGCAGAGGTGTATTACACACCCACGACTCGCCAGCTATGTTTAAGTCCCACGTAATAGGGGGCGAGCCTATTGACGTCTACCGGGCACATTTCCAAACTCCGGGCTGCTACTGAGAATTTCCCTTTTTAGGAAAAAGCTCATTAACATTGCCCGACCCGGGGATCGAACCCGAGACCTCATGATTAGCAGTCGCATACACTACCGCTACACCATCCGAGACAGTGAAAACATTGAATATTTTGTTACTAAAGTATAAAAAACTTTAATTGGGGTAAATAATAAAAAAATACGTGATAACAACTATCCTATCTTAAGCACGCTAGCAAACCACCGAAGGAATGTAACATGGTTCCAGTGGCCCGCCAATAAAGGCGGAGAGACGGCACACGGCGGGTTTCTTTAGTGGGTGAGGGCCCCACACTACCCTGTTAGTTGCCCCGAACGACGGGGTGTGCGGTTAGGAACATTTTTCCCGCCCAAACAAAAAAAAAACAAAAAAAAGGCACGCTTGCAAAATATCACTATATTTTTAGTGGTTAGAGCCTTATTTATGTCAGTATGAATGGGCCGACACGATCACGATCGGGGTAGTACCACCCTCTCACAGAAGATCTGCCTGAAACAACGGTAGGTCCTGCCGTTGTGTTTTGTACGGTGAGTGAGAGCGCCGGAGGCCTGTACTGTGTCCCTATTCTCTCCTCATTATCCTTCTTATGAAAGAAAGAAAGAAAAAAGACAATATTTATTGTAACGATCAAAATTATACATATAAATAAAACATAGAAAAAACAAAAATTCAAAAAGAACGACCATATACATATAAAAAAAATGTTCTTCTTATCTCTTCTTTGTATCTATCCTATCCTCTTCCTATTGTCCTTTCACTTAATTTCCTATCACTTTCCATGGAGATGGCGACGCGCGAGTGATACCTCTGGTATTGCTAGCGTCTATAGGCTACGGTAACTGCTTACCATCAAGTGGGTCGTATGCTTGTTTGTCACCGACGTAATATATAAAAAATGGAAATTGATTTTCGGTATCGATATGTTAAAATTCTTGGTTTATTTCTGTACAATCTCGTTGCGATCTCCAATTTACAGTTGTATATACTATCTTGGCTTATTCTCTCAGACTGACGTGTATTTCGCATTGTATTATAAGCACTGTTATGTTTTTATTATTTAAAATTTTAACTTGTATGTAAATAATTGAAATTGGTTAACTCGCAAATGCCGCCATGTCTTATGTTTATGAGATCTCATGAACAAGCAATATGACGATTATACTATGTGTATTCGTAGACAGACAGATAGATCCAAACGGTCTATTTATTTATCTGTGTGGTGTTGGACTACGAATACAAGTGTCACCAACCTATTCTTTCCCCCGGGTGTCGTACGAGGCGACTAAGGGAAGTAAGCAATTATCAACTATTGCATTACTGGTGGTAGGGCTGGGTATAAAGTGGGAATACTCACTTGGTATCGGGCCCGAGCGGGTTGGTACTACCATCTGCCGTGTGACAGGCCGTAAAGCACACCGGTGTGTTTTGGTTGTAGCAGGAGATAGCCGTTAATTATTTCATTTCATATCTGTGAAATGAAATGGTGAGCAGTGGTTACCAATTATCATCAGGTGGGCTGTGGCTCGTCTGCCACCATAAGCAATAAAAAAAAAACGGCTGTGAAATTGTCGATGTATTTCGGTGCCAGAAGAAGATAGCCGATTTCAGGATAAACGGCGGATTGGTTGTGCTCTTAGTATTGATCAGTCTAATAGCGGTCGTTATCATTTAGCATAAGGTGGTACAAAACTTGTATCTAATCTAGAAATCTTTTGTTACAGATTCCTCAACCACCTCAACATCAAAATGGCGCCAGAAAAGCCTGAAAACAACGACAGACTGTAAGAAATATACAAGGGTCAAAACTCAGCATGACCTGAATATATTTTGCACCTCAAGATACATGTGATAAAAGCCAATCAGAAGGCCTATTTTACTACAAAAATCCTCGTTCCTTTAGTCGTAGTATCATTAGCATAAACCAAAGTAAATTTAGGGCCCTACCTTTAGTATTTTTTGAAATAAAAGTAAAAAATATATATTTTTGAACCAAAGTTTAGTTAAGCATGTCGAATCTGAATCAGATACCTATATACAGCCAAGTAGTTCCGAAATCTCAATATAGAGCAAAGCATTCGAAGAGCAACCGAACACAGAATACGAGAAGCGATTTCGATCCTCTAAACTTCAATAACGGGGGAAATTTCGCTGTAAGTACTCCTGTTGAGGGGAAAATTGAGAAGATGGAGAAAAAAGAGCCCAGGAGGGTTAAAGAGGAGTCTGCGAGAGTCAGGAGAGTGCAGAGGAATGAGGCCAGCGAAGGAAAGGTGGAAGCGTATTTGAGGCAGTACCAGGTCAGCATGAGGCAGCAGCATCGACATTCAGCTGTTAGACAGGCTGAGCATAGGGTCAACCTCAGGTAACTTACTTTGGGATATACTTTTTTGAGATTTTTTAGTTGGAGCAGCGTTTTGCCTAAGTCCATTGAGGGTCTGGCTGCCTTGAATGCTCCATGGATATTGATTGTATATACAGCTTCTTGATTATAGTAACTAGGCAACAATTATTGGAGGAAACAATTTATGGAGGAATTGTATTTTTGAAGTGAAAACTTCTATCTGAAGGTTTGGATAAGGAGTAAATTCATGTAAGTCGTCATCGACATGGTCACGTGAGGTTAACGATAACACTATATCTGTTTCCATTAGTATAGCTTATTGCGCTGGGCCAGCTGTGTTTGAAGAAATGAATAATTTTAAATAATATTTTTTTTTAATGAATTAATAAATAAGTTTTATTTAAAAGTTTTAATTTAAGATAAAACAATTTGGATGTCTAAAAATAACAACTGTTTGTTTATAGTTTTAAGTGTTCACTCCTGTCGGCAGTCCTCATGGCTGTTTTTTTTATGGAGAATTAGGCTTTGCCCGCACCATCGCTGCAGGAAAACGCGGATTTATTGCTATCTCAGCTTCTTAATATAGTAGAAAGATAAGATGTATGCCAGTTTTTAAGTCTAATCAAGAGCTGTTATACAAAATCCGTTTGGAATTTTCGAGATGCGAAAAACAAACGGTCATACATTTTATAAATAGGTTTTGTGGTTCAGAGATGCCCAAATATATAATACAGTGATTTTATCTCTCAATAACTGCCTCTGCAGCGGTAGTGTAAGCGACTGCTGATCATGAGGTCTCGGGTTCAATCCCCGGGTCGGGCAATGTTATTGAGCTTTTTCGTAAAAAGGAAAATTCTCAGTACCAGCCCGGAGTTTGGAAATGTGCCCGGTAGACGGCAATAGGCTCGCCCCCACTTACGTGGGACTCAAACATAGCTGGCGAATCGTGGGTGTGTAATACACCTCAGCCTACCCCTTCGGGAAATACAGCCGTGATGCTATTATCTCGCAAATCTTAAATGTACTCACACAGCTCTGCGTTATAATAGTATATATTAGTAATATCGGTTTCAATTATATTATCAGTTGGTGTTGAGTTTCTACAAGGCAGGCCAAAGTTTTTTCGTTGGAGATTATAAGTATGGTGGCTCCTAAACTAAATGCTTTCGGCGCGTAGTGGCAAAATATTTGGATAGGTTAGCACTGGTAGATATTGCGGGGGATTACCCTGCCATCCGCGGAAGCCTTCCGCGAAAGTGTGACGCTCAAGTGCGCGGGGCGTCGCACAAGAGAGGCAGCTCGAAGGGGCTGCAGCCTGCGGATCGAGGCTGATACGACGCGGTACCCGTGATCCGCCGTAGTAAGGGCGGGTGAGGGTGCACGGAGGTGGTAGATATTGCCGGATCTATCATATACCTCTGTCACTTGCCATTAAATGGGCTGGTGGCTATTTCCATCATTACTAAAAACAGACGTAATAATAACTTTTCAGATCACTACCACTAAACGATGCTGCCGTTACTCGAGGCCATGACAGGACGCCTTCGGATCGCCATCGGGGATTCCCTGATAGGGACAGAGAGGGCTCCAGAGAGCATAGGCGGGAAAGGGACCGCGATAGAGACAGAGAAAGGGACAGAGACAGGGACAGGGAGAGGGATCATTTTGACTTTGATGGTGAGTATGCGGTCGAAGTATTTGCATCCTAAATTATATACAAAGAGTGTGCAGTGTGAGCCTAGTGTGCCCTCGTGATGGCTGGAGCTCCTTATGGTAATGTAGGTATGGTAATGGTAAGATCAGGACCAGGGATGTTATAGATATGGAATTTCGGATCTAGATACGGATATAGGAATAACATTATAAGGTTACGGATATAAAATTATTATGGATTATCCGCTACTTTCAGAGTTTTTTTTTTATTATCTGTACCTACTATTAGTCCAGGAGCCACCGCCTATTTTTTTATAGTATAACAGACTGAATATTTGTGAGTAGTTCCGTTCGATGAGACACGCAAATTCTCAGTGAAAAATGCCGATAGAGGTGGCTATTGAGTATCCGTGGAATCGACAACTTCCAAGCGTGGGAAAGAGAAAACGTACCACTATATTTGTAGGACTATATAGCCATTTCATAATACAAATATTTACAGAGCTGCATTAAAAAAAATTGATGGTTAATAATTTGAATAACCTCTTTATTTATATTTATCTACACTAATATTATAAAGAGGAAAACTTTGTTTGTTTGGTTGTAATGAATAGGCTCAAAAACTACAGAACCGTTTTTAAAAATTCTTTCTCCATTCGAAAGCTACATTATCCACGAGTAACACCGGCTAAATTTTATTTTGAAAAAAAAATAGGATTCCTTAAGCTATCTGGGTTTTTTCGGACACAAGGTGTAAAAAATCAACCAGAAAAGTTAATTATTTTGCGTACTCTGCCTAAACTATAAAAGATAGAACCATAAAATGTTCTAATTAATTGTAGATCTTATAAATATCTACAAAAAGTCCGCGGCACACTATCTATGTCGAGTGAGGCCCAACAACCATTTTTTATTAAAAAATCTTGAATTTTTTTGGACTACATTTAAACGCATTTATTTTACTCATGCTATTAATCCTTATCAAAATAAATTATTTCGTCATTAAGTACAGTTTATTTAGATAATATTTGGTCTTTGAATGATTAAAATTGGACATTTGGTTTTGAAGTTATGGCGAAATTAAAATATTACGATTTCTGCTGTACGGCCCGTTCTGAAGTGAGCGTTACCAAGGCGGGGGTGTGCATGCGGGAGGGGAGTTTAGATCTATGAGTAAGGTACCCACGCGGCTCAGACGCGAGGTCGGCTCCCTACGCAGCGGTCGTGCGCGAAGTCTAATAATTCTCGTGCGATTTTTTTTAGATTTCTTTCTTAAAACTACACCTACGCAAAAGTTCTTCTCAGAGCTAAACAACAGTTCTTCTCAGAGCTAATCAACAGTTCTTTTCAGGGCTAACCAACAGTTTTTTTCAGGGGTAACCAACAGTTTTTTTCAGGAGTAACCAACAGTTCTTTTCAGGGCTAACCAACAGTTCTTTTCAGGTCTAAACAACAGTTCTTTTCAGGGCTAAACAACAGTTCTTTTCAGAGCTAGAATATTACACGCTATTAGCCTTTTCTTAAACATTTGAAAATGCCTAAGAGAGCCAGGTCTCAACTTTCTAAACATAGTTCTCAAGCACGGGCAGCAAGAATACGTCGTATGGGAGAATCTTCACCTGAACGTTCACAACGCCTTGCTGAACAAAATCAGAGAAACTCTCAGGTACGCGCACGAGAGTCGAGTGTCGAAAGTTCGCAACGCCTTGCACAACAAAATCTGAGAACCTCTGAGTTACGTGCACGAGAGTCGAGGCTGGAGCGTTCCCAACGTCTTCATGAACAAAATATAAGGAACTCTCAGTTGCGCGAAAGAGAGTCCAGTGTCGAGCGATTGCAGCGACTTAGAGCTCAGGCAGAGAGACAGCAGTTGTCCACAAATAGAGTTCGCAATCGAATTTTAGCTAGCAGCAACAGACTGGCTTTCAGATATGATCCGCAGGTTGATTATGCACAACAAGCGTCCGTCCAAATCGGAGTCATGAATAAGATCTGCTCTAACTGCTCTGCCAAGAAATGGGCGGACGAACCTAATGGTATGTGCTGTGCTTCAGACAAACTTTAGTTTGTCTTCCTAACCTTCAGGAGCCGCCACAACCAATAAAAAATCTTTTAACTAATAACCATCCATTAATTCTGGTCATTTTTTAACAAATATACGTAAATATCTTATAATATAATATATCTTTTTCAAATGACTTCTTTTGGCGCAAAAGAAATCAGGGAAGGTAATTTTATGCCCACTTTTAAAATTGAAGGACAGGTGTATCATCTCATTGGTAGCCTTTTACCACCATCAGGCCAAAACTCACAGTTCTTGCAAATATATTTTATTTCGGATGCAGACCAGTTATCGTTGCGATCAAGCATCGCACCAACCTTAAAAATGGATTTAATTCGCGAATTACAGACCGCTCTGAATAATCATAACGTGTATATACGAAGTTTTAAGCAAAACTTAGAACTCAACTCCTCAGATAATTTAAAGTTAAATATTCATTCAGATCGCACTCCACAGACAGCACACTAGAGGCAGATATAATGCTCCTACTGTAAACGAGGTAGCCGTTCTCTTGGTCGATGAAGACAAAGGTCCCAGGGATATAGTCTTACACGGTAGAGACGGACAGCTCAAAAGACTTTCTGAGCTATATCGGTCCTATGATCCACTACAGTATCCTATAATGTTTGTGACAGGAGAAGACGGTTATTATTTGACTATCCCTCAGCAGGGTTCTGCGCGTAATAAAACTGTTTCGTGTATGCAATTTTATGCATTTAGATTAATGTTTAGAACTAACTCTTTTAATCCGTTACATTATTACAGATACTTATTTAGTCAATATTGTGTTGACATGATGGCGAAAATGATATCGGAAAGATTAAATTATATTTCTCGGAATCAACAAAGACTGAGGGCTGATGACTACATTCATCTCAGAGATGCCTTAAATCATGACGCAAATGTTGATCCATCAAATATTGGTCAACATGTCATATTGCCATCGTCATTTACGGGTTCTCCGCGTTTCATGCACGAGAAAACGCAGGACGCGAAGACGTACGTCCGACATTATGGTAGACCTGACTTATTTGTCACTTTTACATGTAACCCCGAATGGCCTGAAATTAAGGCGGAGCTGCTACCAGGACAACGGTCTTTCGACCGTCATGACATAATTTCACGTGTATTTCATTTAAAGATGAAGAAATTCATCAAATTATTTGTCAAAGATCAGATATTCGGTAAAGTAAAATGTTATATGGCAAGTGTGGAGTGGCAAAGGCGCGGTTTACCTCATTGTCATTTGCTGTTCTGGCTAGAAACTAAAATACAACCAGATGAGATCGACAGTGTCATAGTTGCGGAGCTACCCGATCAAGAAATTGATCCGGTACTACACGACATTATAACTAAAAATACCATACATGGACCCTGCGGAGAACATAATTTAGCTGCACCATGCATGAAGAACGGTGTCTGCACAAAAAAATACCCTCGCCGTTTCATGAACGATACCCAGATCGGAGAGGATGGGTATCCAGTTTATCGCAGGCGCGATACAGGAAATGGCGGTTGGAGCACTACGCTACAAATCAGGGGCAACATGGTGACGATAGATAATAGGTGGATTGTTCCATACTCCCCGCTACTATGTAAGACTTTTAACGCTCATATAAATATGGAGTATTGCCACTCTGTCCAAGCCATTAAATATATATGTAAATATATAAATAAAGGTTCAGATCAGGCAATTTTTAGCCTTAGAAACCCACACGATGAGGTCGAAAACTATTTAAATGGCAGGTACATAAGCACATCTGAAGCTGTCTGGCGCTTATTTGAATTTCCCATTCACGACCGGCATCCTACTGTAGTGCATTTGGCCGATCATCTAGAGAACGGTCAAAGGGTGTATTTTACACCAGGGACAGCTCATCAAGTTGTCCAAAACCCACGCGATACCACATTACTAGCATTTTTTGCTCTCTGTAATGAAGATGAATTCGCGAAAACTCTTCTGTATCATGAAGTCCCGCAATACTATACATGGGCAAATAATAAATTCACTAGAAGGAGGCGCGGTGATGATGTAGTTGGACATCCGGAGATAAAAAAAGATGCCGCTTTAGGTAGAGTCTGCGGGATACATCCATCACAATCAGAGTGTTTTTATCTTAGGATTCTACTGCACCACGTACGCGGTCCGACCTCATTTGCATACCTTAAAACTGTAAACGGTATTGTCAAAGAGACGTATCAAGCAGCTTGCCGTGACCGAGGTTTACTTGAAAACGATGACCATTGCGGTAACACTTTAAGCGAAGCTTCGTTATCACATTGTCCAAAAAGACTAAGGGGTTGTTCGTAGTCATAGCTTTTTTTTTCGGAACCATTGAAGTTATGGGATACTTTCAAAGATCAGTTCTATGAAGATATTAGACATCGTATCAGACAACAAAATCAGGATAACACTTTACCCTTCACTGAAGTCATTTATAATGAAGGATTAATTGAAATAGAATTATACGACAAAAATTTAAGTGATTTTGGATTACCTTCTCCCGTTCGTTTTTCACAAGAGCGATAAGGTCGCCTGCACTGTTTACATAGATTATTAGTACAGAGGGGAAACATAGGCATTAAAGTCACAAAATTACCTCTAGTTCAGTTTTTAATTTATGAATTTTATAATATTTTTTTTATATAACAGATTGCTATTTAAAAATAAAATAATAGCAAACATGCTGGTGTTAAATGTTTATTGTAGACGAAAGCCACCACGCAGCGAATAAAATTATATATTATTACGGTTTTTTAGTATTCTAAAGGTCGGAATAGTACAAAATCCAAAGTAGTTTTATTTCAGAAAGGTCATTTAAGATAATTATGTAATTAATTGGTCATTTCTTGCTGAGTGGTCCTGAGGATGCCTCGTGTAAAGGCAAAACACGTGTCGAATTTGTGTTCGGATTCTTGCGGAAAATTGGAACGTTGTGGTTCTGAGAGTCCTGCCGTGTCGCATGGTTGTATCGCATTGGAGAGATTTTTTGTCATTATCGTGGATGCTTCTCTGCTATTATCACATTCTACTCTATCTGTGAGAGTGCGGTTGGCAATCTTAGGTTATTGTGTGTGTCCAAAGATAACCGGGATTGACAGTCAGTGGGTGAGTAGCTCTCCTCCTAAACTATTTATTCTATAATAATATTCTTAAATTTATTAAACTTAAATAATAATATAAATTATTCCAATATTTGTAACAAATGAAACTTGTTTTAATACTTAATATACTGAATAAAAGCAGGATTCATACAATATCTATAACTATTTTATCGTATTTCATTTACCTACCATTTTTACCTACCTCCGAAATAGCCAGCTCTGTTGGCTGGTCTCAAAAAATCATAATCTATGCTTTGAAGACGACAATTGAACTAATACAATTGACAATTGAAAAGATAGAGTTATCTCTTTCACTTATATGGTTATCCTATCTTTTGTACTATTCATTAGTGCAACTTGTCAACAGTGTGCGCGATAATAGTGCGCGTAAGTAATAGTAATGCGGGAACAGATTTTAAACGTAATTTCCTATGAACGTAACATATCTTGTGTAAAATATCATTGCAGTTTGTTATCCAATTATCTTAACATTTAAACTTACTGTTAGTCAGACAATTTCGACAGCCCACCAAATATAAATGTTTTATACACGCGCATATTATTAGCTACCTCTATCGAGATTTTTCACAGAGAAAAACTTTGGCGCCTCGTCGAACGGAACCTACTCACGAAGATTGAACCTGTTATTAATCACTTAAAAAAATAGGCGGCGGCTCCTGTACCATATTAGATTTTTGAGGAATTATAAAAATCGAATTCAAAATGTCTTAAATGTTAAATTGTCATGTCACACAATCACTAACTAGACTAAGGGCCGGTTGTTTCAAACGATTGATTATCGTAACATACGTACGTCAAAAAATAACGATTACGACCGATATTTAACGTACGTTAAATACAAAGCGTTGTTTCATTGCAAAAAAAACCAGTCGTCAAAGTTATTAGGGATGCCAGCAGAAACCAACGCATTTTCGTAATAAAAATAGATTGGAGAATTTTCTAGTATGACAACATTTGCCCGTATACATCAGTTTATCTGTTTTTAGTTTTTATCATAGACGGAAGATATTCTATGGTCTATGGTTTTTGTCATGGAAGTAATACGTAATGTATATAAGTATATATTATATATAAATATTACTTATTTATTTTATTACTTATGACTCGAATGACAAAACTTCGAATTATTCCTCTAATATTGTGAATTGTGACGATATTAGTAGGTAGATAATATAAAGAAAAATGAGCTAATCACGCAGAATTCAATGCCGGTGGAAACCAACCGAGGACTTACGTCTGTTAAAGTTTGATTTGAAATCTAGCTATATAATAGAAGTCAGTTGCAACAGCCAATTTTTCTTCGTCGTTAGATGGAATGTTTATGTAATGAGAATGTAATTTAGCGATAGCCCCAGTCACTCAATGATTAATATGGCATAGGTACTGTTAATTTCTGCAAACCTGATATATCCCCAACACATCTCATAAGCGACCATAACATTGTAGAATAACAGGTACCTGATCTATAGGTAGGCTAGGTTTTACGGCCAAGTTTCTGAAATATTGTAAATAAATAAATTTTAAATCCAAGTATTCTTATGAGAAACTACTTTTCTGTAACAAACTTTACATAGTCTTGGATTAGACGTGTTAACAATAGAGCGACTTCCTTTATTAGGTACACGATACCTTGCAATGAATTCCTGGTCATCCCATAAAAGTTTAGGTTTTTAACACGTGTTTTAAATACTTTTTTCTTCCTTTCTACATTGTTTGTATTATCGCCAGATGAACAACTATCGTCGAATAAAGACGAATACAAAAGAGAGTCCGTAATGTTGTAGGTACTGTTTGTTAGACGCATCCATATAGTACCTAAACGTAGTGGTTATAGGGTTATATTCTCTGATAATACCTATATACTGACAATATAAACTATATCTATGGTTAGACGCAAGAAAGTGACGTTAACCAGTGGGTGGGACATCTGTTACCGTAATCGTTATTATTTAACGTACGTTAAGGACCTCATTTCGTGAAACAACGATTTTTTTGGTTTGACGATGGTTAACACCATTTTTGACGTTTACGTGTGCGTCAAGTATAGCTGAAACAACCCGCCCTTAGATTAAGCAATACAAATAATAAACAACGAAGGGGATGCGCGTGTCTGTACCAGAGGTTCGTCAACACTGGCGGAGGAGACGGCACACGGCAGGTTTCTTTAGTGGGTGCGGGCCCCACACTACGCTGTTCGTTGTCCCGAACGATGGGGTGTGCGGTTAGGTACCTTTTTTCCCGCCTAAACAAAAAAGAAAGTGGTATACGCGTGCCTTGTGTGTCTGCTCGGCCGGTCAAATGCAAAAACCTGTCATAATTATGCTCCATAACATCCCTGATAGGGACTGCTAGACCAAGGATTTCGTTCGATACCCAGTTTGTCTCTACACCCAGACTCATAACAACCATTTGTGGATCACACAAAGAGTTGTCTTGTGTGGGAATCGAACCCACAACACTCGGACGGTAGGCCGGTATCTAAATCACTCTTCCATCTGTGCACTTCGAACCCAAGTTATTCGTCTCTGATTCATAGAAATTATATCACCAATAAAACTTCTCCTTTAGGTACACCCTTAAGTCCAATAGCATCCCGATTGCACGACAAGGAGTCACGTGGCGTACGCAAGTCATCATCATCTCAGCGCGTCACGGAGACCAGCATTACTACAGACAAGAGGAAGTTCTTCTGTCGAGAGTGGGCCTTCCAGAAGATTGCTCATTGCCTCGAACAGAGGCCTGTGAGCAAGACGTGTGGAGCGCTTATATTGGGTAAGTTTCTTCAAGAACAATAATGAATACCTACATTCTTTCATCCTTTTCACCATCGCAAGAAAGTCTTTGGAGACCCCTCATCAAACTGAAGTAAAAGCTTATAATACCTACTAGCCTTTGTCCGCGGCTTCGCCGCAGCCAAAAGCTAGTTTTTAGGTTATATTTCAGATCCCCGATATAGTAGCGGGATAAAATGTATACCAGTTTTTAAGTCTATTCAACAGCTATCAAATAAAAAAAAGCATCAAAATACTGCGTGAAGCCCGAAAAAACAGATAAAAATTCTAATTTTGTGTTCAGATGCGCCTAAATGTAAATATTGTGAGTACTGAGTACAGACATAGTTCTGTTCCATCTTTATAATAATACCTATAGATATAGATGTGTTTAACAATTTTTATTCAATTTTAAGGTGACGCTGGCAGCGGTAAAACTGCTCTCTGCCAGGAGTTGAGCGAACCTGGACAAGGTCCACAGGCGAGACAACAGCGTGCCCTAAATAGGAGGCTTTTAGCTAGACACTTTCTACAGGTATGTGTAGCTAATGATTAGAATATTGCTACCACATTTCGAGTTTGTAAACATAGCGTCACGCCTGTATTCCCCGAAGGGGTATGCAGAGGTGTATTACACACCCACGATTCGCCAGCTATGTTTAAGTCCCACGTAATAGGGGGCGAGCCTATTGACGTCTACCGGGCACATTCCCAAACATCGGGCATATAAAAAAAAACATAGCATCACGCCTGTATTCCCCGAAGGGGTAGGCAGAGGTGTATTACACACCCACGACTCGCCAGCTATGTTGAAGTCCCACGTAATAGGGGGCGAGCCTATTGACATATAGGGCATATAGTTTGTCATATTAGATGTATTTTTTTTTTTTGCTAGTGATGGCAGATGAGCTTCGGCGCACCTCATGGTAAGTGGTAACCGTCGCTCATGGACTCAACTATACCGAGAGTATAGTCAAGCCGATGCGCACCATTTAATTTCTCAGATATGAAATGAAAGAATAAACGGCTATCTTCTGTTACAGTCAAAACACACTGACGTGCTGCATAACCGATCACACAGGAGACGGTGGTACCGACCCGTTCGGGCCCGATAGCAAATGAGTACTCTCACTTGGTACGCAGCCCTACTACCAGTCATGCAATGGATGATAATTTCTTACTTCTCTTAGTCGCCTTGTACGACACGTGCAGGAAAGGATAGGGGGGTGACACTTGTATTCTTGGTCTGTCAGGAGGAGAAGTATCATAACGAAAAGACGAGGGTTTTAATCTCCGTCGTTATTGCTCACCATACGAAACACGACATTAGGAGTACTAACTGTTGTTTCACCGATTTTTCTGTGAGGGGGTAGTACTTCCCCGATGGAGCCGGCCCATTCATGCTCGGATAAACAAGGGTCTAAAAAAAACTGTATATCTAGATAGAGAGATATCGAAACTAGAATCAATTATTTTTGGATGGTACATATATATTTTGTCATTTAAGAATCCATCCCACAATCTTTACGGGTCTCTTAACTCGTACGAGTTATTGACTTTTTATATTGCTTATGATGGCAAAACTGGCCCATCTGATGGTAAGTGATTTCCGCTCATGGAATCATACAAAAAATCTAAGAATACTACCAAGCCGCTGTTCACCATTTCATTGCGATTCTATGCTATCTGTATCCAGTGGCACAATATATTATTATAAGTCCACACTACACTACTACTGCACCACACGAGAATACGGTGGTGTAAAAGAAGATGTAGTGACAAAAATAGAGAAAGGAATGCTTAGGTAGTTCGGTCGGTAGTGGTTCGTATTTTGATCGGAGACGTTCTGGAAGGCCAGTTTAAGAGTATTCGTAACCAACGAGCATGCATGAAAGCGCTGATGAAAGTAAATGAAGTGAAAGATATCTATGAGGATCGTTTCGTATCGGAAAAGGCGTGACAATATGTATGTATGTAAGTCCACACAATTTATTCGTTATCCTCGTTTCAGAGTCACACAGAAAGCAGTTTACGCCCTGGTGAATTCGTTCGTGCCCTCGCGATGCAGATACTGAGCCATTCGTCACGTAGACCCAAAGCCGACACTTCAGATATGTCGCCACGAGACCCTGACACTCCACACAGTCACAGGTATATATGTTATTTTTAAGTATTTTTTTAGAAAAGACCATTTTTTTAGTGAATACTGCGTCAAAAATATCTTTATTTCATAAGCTTATAAAATAAAATAAAATCGTGAAAGTTCTTGAGTCTTGTCAAATTTCGTCACTCCAGGTGATACCCGCTCTTCCCTTATTTGCAAACGTTTAAGTGACTCCTTAATTCAAATTAAAAAATATCTTTATTTATAGGACTTTTATATAGCACTTAAAAATCGCCAAGAATACACAAATACTTAGGAAAATCCAAAAGTACACGCCTCATAATCGTCATTTTTCACAATAAAATTGATTATTTGATAAGTAACTAATAATATATTGGTCTTACTAAGTAGTTTTCAATAAATCACATAAATAGCGCTAATTTCAAAACGTACTAACATTAGTAAACCCACATGGGTTTCATGTCTTAAACGCCATCTAGCGCTAATTTTAAGAAGTACTTTTATATTGGTCTATAGAATTAGTTCTCATGAAATAAGGTATAGCGATGGTTTTAGTGTCGACTCGAGCGTAAATATTCAGTATTTTTTTGTTTATTTAATAACAATTAAACCACATCGAATCAGACCTTGAAAAGTGATAGGGTTCTATTCGTAATTATACTGAATCGTAAAAAAAAAAGACTTGATTAGTAAAGTATTTCGGTCGTTATCGTGTTAACATACATTATACGAACATTCCTACAACACACGGACGTCCAAGACAGAACTTTTTTAAACAGTTTTTTAACTAGTTTAAATAACAAAAATGGCATTATAAATATAATGTGTTAAAAATAGTGTTTTTTTTTTATGTGTGTGTGTGTGTATATATTATTTTACAAGTGCAATATATGATAAATAGAGACATTTTAAGTTTAAAAAATCAGTTGTGTCAAAAACGAGAGTAATACCCACCTCAACGCTTTGCTTATGAGGCGTGCAATAATTAACACGAGCGCCTGAGTCGAGTGCATCCGCAATAACAAAGTGGCGATTGCAATCGCCACAAGCGGCCGGATTCCGTAGTAAAACCTTTCATGAGGAGAACCCGGCAAGAAACGCCACATTTTTAAATTGACAATTTATTACATTTTAATATAATTCTTATAACTAAAATGACATTGTATCACATAAAATAATTTTGAAAATTAATGAATAAGGAGCAGCTTAAGCCCATTTTGTTTTATCCTCAAGATAATCCGAAACAGTGTAATAACCTTTATTAAAAATTTTTAAAACATAGCATAGTATCACGCTTGTATTCCCCGAAGGGGTAGGCAGAGGTGTATTACACACCCACGACTCGCCAGCTATTAAGTCCCACGTAATAGGGGGCGAGCCTATTGACGTCTACCGGGCACATTTCCAAACTCCGGGCTGCTACTGAGAATTTTTCTCTTAGGAAAAAGCTTAATAATATTGCCCGACCCAGGGATCAAACCCGAGACCTCATGATTAGCAGTCGCATACATTACCGCTACACCAACGAGGCAGTTAAAAATTTTATGGCTTTCTTAAACTTATTTAGTAGCATGTTTCGGACATTTTCAGGAATTTTATCGTAGAAGCATATACATTGCCTCATGAAAGATTTACTAATCCTGTGGAGACGAGTACTGTGTGCAATAAGATTAACTTTGTTCCTAGTATTAATGTGATGAACGTCGCTATACTTATCAAAGCTTCTGATGTTTTGTTGTGTAAAAGATTCTCATATAATAAATTGAGACACAACAGTTAGAATAATAACATTTTGGATTTTTGTCTTAGGAGAACTTTTGGGTCCAGATTGACGGGTCTCGTGGCGTAGTCGGTAGTGTAACCGACTTCCGTGCACGAAGTCGTGGGTTTGTTTCCCACTCAGGACAATTATTTGTGTGATGAACACAGATGTTTGTACTGCGTCTGGGTGTTTTCTATCTATATATGTATGTATTTATAAAAAAAAGTAGTAAATGTATTATATCCGTAATCTGATACCCATAGCACAAGCGTAAAGCTTAGTTTGGGACCATAGGAAGTTGTGTGAAAAATGTCCGTGAATATTTAAAGATTATAAGTAGTAATCATTTGTAATTTAATTTTCAGGCGTAACTCTGAGGAGGAGCGTTTGATAAGTCGGTTCCGGGAGCTCGGTGATGATGGAGAAGAAAGTTCCAAACCGTTGCTGGCTGATAGCGAAGGTAAAATTCATTTTACAACACACTTAACGGGAGATATCGCCCGGTGAAGAGACTGTCTTGAAGCTGCTAAAAAGCTGGCATTTTTGAATGTAAAACAAAACGTTACACGAACATTAGTTTCGCGTCATTGTGATTGAATTTCTCGTGAATCACATGTCGTTCTCTCGGCCAATCAAATTCTAATATTTCATCGATAATTCTAGTGGAGCCTTGTTGATCCCAGCATGAATGGGCCAGCTCGACTGGGGAAATACCGCCCACTCACAAAACAATCCGTAGGTAGGTACTACTATCGTTGTGTTTTCGTATGGTAAGAGCGATGGAAGCCCAAAAACCTCCTCTCTATCCTCTCCTTAGTATCCGATCTATACACCTCCACTCCCTTTCCTTGGAGATGGTGACGCACGATGGCTGTTGTTACCAATGTCTATATGCTACGTTAACCACTTACTGTGATCCCTATGAGTCTTTGCCAACCAAGTTTTAAAAAAAAAGTAGTAGCTCCTCTGTTCACTCCTCAAAGATAAAGTCGTCAGTTTATTAAATAAGTTATAAACTTGTCGCTCTAAACCAAGACTTTCGATTAAACACAAAGTGAAAAATGTGAAATCGAAAATAACAGTCAGGAGCAGGATTTGAACCTGCGTCTTCTGGATACCGTCCAGATGCAAAGGGTTTGCGTCATTATTAGGTAAAATCTTAATTGTAAAATTAAGTTTACCTGGTCGGTATAATGTATGAAAATACTTCCGACAGATGGCGCAGGCGTCACCCAAAGACGTTAAGTATGATGTGTTATCGAAATTAGCAGTCAGGAGCAATTGTCAGGATGGCTGAATTGGTAAAGCATCTGGACGGTATCTAGAAGATGCAGGTTCAAATCCTGCTCGTGACTGTTATTTTCGATTTCACATTTTTCACTTTGTGTTTAATGTATAGTGCTAAGCATGTCAAATGCTAAAAATATACATAAAAATATCTAAATACAAGACTTTCGAGTCGTTAAACTTGAGTTGCAGTTGTACATATTAATCATACATATTGACGAGGTAACTAACACTCATTGTAATATTTGGACCTTTGCCAGTTGAAACAACTTACTTACTTATCATCACGCCATTTCCCTTGCGTGGTAGACAGAGAGAACAGAGTGCCAAGAGGCTCTATTCTTGCATACATTTTTCGCTTCCACAACATTCATAACTCTCTTCATACACGCTCGCCGGTTTCGGAGACTCCTGACTCCACCTTCCTTCAATACATGACCGATTTGGTCTAGGTAGGTGAGTCTCGGTCTCCCCCTGTACCTACATCATTCCACTTTCGCATTATATATCTTCTTAACCAGTCGCTCGTCCGGCATTCTTTCCACATGTCCGAACCATCGGAGCATTCCCTTTCGCATCTTTACACCAATACTCTCTTTTATACCTACTCGCTCTCTTACGTCGTTGTTACGAATGCGGTCAGTCAGCCTCACTCCACAGATTCTCCGCAGAGATCGCATTTCGAAACAACTTTTTTTTTTTTTTTCTTCTTGCTTTTCAAAACATCTTACTGTTATAATATTGCGTTAGAGCAGCCAATCTCAAAGTGTGCTCCGTTGATCTCTCTAAAATAATGGCCATAGTGAAAAAATATCAATGTCTATGTCCATCCACAGACCAGCGCACGGATGACGAGGACGCAGCGAGCTGCAGTCGTCGTCCACGCACCATCAACCGACTGCACGAGAGGGACGACTACGTGGACATGCACGCTGACGCGCCACTGTCACACGCTCATGATGCACAGGTTCGTCATTGTTTCTTGAGTATTTTAAATAACACTCCGTCCACGTGGACTTCAGATTATTAATACATATTTGATCTGTGTTTTAGAACTTTAGATTGGAAGGGACGCAGGTTAGATTCCCGTTCGCGCTAAAGTTCCCTTTTTTCCACATTTCACAAATAATTTGTTCTATAAATACATAAGTCTATCTGAATGATCTCTAGATAAAAACTATTCATTTTTCTGAGAGCCTTTTTTTTAAGTCGGAAGAAATTTACCAAACCGCACACCCCGTCGTTTGGGGCAAAAAACAGGGTGTGTAGCCCTCGCTCACCAAATAAACCTTGTGTACCGTTTCTCTGCCTGTATTGGCAGGCCATTGGAACTATGTTACATTACTTCAGTGGTAGATGAAAACTAGTTCATATCATTATCTAGAATAATATAGATTTCGTATATTTTCAGTTGCCGGAAATCTTGCCGAGATCTTCAACGAAACAAACCAATCCCTTCGCAGCAGAAGACCAGAGAGATGATATCCGTTTGTACGAGAATCACGAGAATCTTTTCCTCCGCAATATCTCACAGCGACAGTCTAAAGAGTTGCGGAATTCACGTTTATTAAGGCAGTCTTCTGAACCGCTTAGCGAGAAGAAAGCGAATGTGTTACAGAAGAGCCTATCTACGGATCAGAAGAATGAGAGCTCGGGGGAGGAGAAGAAGATTGAGAATAGCCCGCCTAAGTCTAGGATACCTGTGGCTAATTTCAGGTATTGTAATATATACCACTGAAGTAATATAACGGTCGAAATGCTATCTCTGCGGAGATTCTGTGAAGTGATGCTGACTGACCGCATTCGTAACGACGACGTAAGAGAGCGAGTAGGTATGAAAGAGAGTATTCGTGTAAAGATGCGAAAGGGAATGCTCCGATGGTTCGGACATGTGGAAATAATGCCGGACGAGCGACAGGTTAAGAAGATATACAATGCGAAAGTGGAAGGATGTAGGTACAGGGAGAGACCGAGACTCACCTACCTAGACCAAATCGGTCATGTATTGAAGGAAGGTGGAGTCAGGAGTCTCCGAAACCGGCGAGCGTGTATGAAGAGAATTATGAATGTTGAGCAAGCGAGAGATGTATGTAAGAATAGAGCCTCTTGGCACTCTGTTCTCTCTGCTTACCCCGCAAGGGAGATGGTGTGATGATAATAAGTAATGTAACATAGTTCCAGTGGTCCGCCAATACAGGCGGAGAGACTGCACACGACGGGTTTATTTAGTGGGTGAGGGCCTGTTCGTTGGCCGCAACGACGGGGTGTACGGTTAAGTACATTTTTTCCCGCCTTAAAAAAAAGTATTTAATATATACTCTATGATTTTGTGGTCGATGACTATACACACGGTGAGCCAGGCTCTCATAAAGAAGTATTGTGTCATGGGAAGTAAGTAAATTAAATATGACGGTCACCTAAAGAAACCACCAAAAAAATAAACTACTAAAATGAACGCAATTATAGTAGAATGATTATCAAGAAATTTTAGGATTGTAACGGAATAAGGATACAAGTGTCACCACCCAATCTTTCCCACGGGTGTCGTAGGAGGCAACTAAGGGAAGTAAGCAAGTAACATCCATTGCATGACTAGTGGTAGGGCTGGGTACCAAGTGGGAGTACTCACTTGGTATCGGGCCCAAGCGGGTTGGTACCACCATCTCCCGGATGACCGGCCATGAAGCACATCGTTGCGTTTTGGCTGTAGCAGGAGATAGCCGTTTATTCTTTCATTTCAAGCCGTTTATTCCTTGCATTTCATATATGTGAGATGAAATAGTATACTCACCATTGGTGGCGTGATAGTTCTCTCGGTATAGTTGACTCCTTGAGCGAGCCTCCCCCGCAAGGGAAATGGTGTGACGATAAGTAAGTAAGTAAGAACTAGTAGACAGTAAATGAGCAGCCATTAGCACTTACCATCAAAGTCGTCTACTACTGAAAATTATTCGTTTTTAAAATTTCCATTTTCAGATATCCAAACAAAAGTGATCTCCGTTCAGCTGAGTCTTCTCCGCTTAAGAAACCGGACCGTGCGTGCTCTCCTAAGCCAGAAGACCCAGAAGAGCCTCCAGAGTACCAAAACGTTATCAAACCTCCAGAACCGGAGGCGATGGAGAAGGATGTACCGCCTCCAATACCGAGCTTGCCTATCAGCCCTAGAACATTGATAGCCAACGCTTATTATGACAAGTTGTTAGCTGAACCACAAGTGCAACAGGTGATTTTTACTATTTTTTTGTGTTTACTAAGATTATTCCCACTTCTGAATCCATCCCACTTCTCAATCTATCCCACTTCTGAAATCGAATTCTGGTTTTGAAAAACTGTATACCGAGATTTATTTATGTACTTCCTACTGAAATAAACATATTTATATTGTACCTTACATACATAATACTATACACACTTTATTACAGCTTCTTTATTAGATTTTATTAGTAAATTAGCTAGTTTGCTTCTAATATATTATTTAACCATGGTACCAGCATGGTAATTAGCCTTGCTTATCCCAGCACGAATGGGCCGGCTCGATCGGGGAAGTACTACCCTCTCACATAAGAGCAGCGTGTAGCAACGCTAGTTACGACTACCGTTGTGTTTCGTATAGTGAGTGAGAGCGCCAGAGGCCCAAATTCCTTTCCCTATCCTTATTATCCTTCCTATCTTCTCCTTAGTATACTACCTATACTCTATTTATTATTCTTCCTATCCATCCCTTTCCTTGGAGATGGCGACGCGTGAGTGATGCCTCTGGTGTTGCTAGCGTTTATAGGCTACGGTAACCACTTACCATCAGGTGGGTCGTATGCTTGTTCGCCATCCGTGTAAAAAAAAAACTTTCTAGCAACACATACCTTTTACCAGCCAATGGGTATAAATTTTGTATAGTACTATACCTGAAAGTCATGAATTCGAATTGCACTCGTATTTATATCAATTATCTAATTTATTTAAAGTTATATTGTAATCAACCTTGTTGTTCCAACAGGCTCTCTTACCACAAAACCTCGAGAAGAATCCAGATGAATGCTTCAAGAAGGCTCTGTTGTTCCCTCTGCTGGAGATCGACCCGCCAAAACAGTGTTTGTTTTTACTGGTAGACGCTATTGATGAGGGGATATTGGGAGGTAAATACGTTTTTTTATTTATTTTAAGCTTGTAAGTTAAACATGCTTCCCAATTGATGATGAGCAATACCGTATCCTTTAGACGGAACATCAGTACTTTAAGTCATATGCAGCCAAAAGGTAAGGTAAACAGACAGTGTTACGGAGAAAATCCCTAACAATTTAAATAAAAAAAAACGTTTTTTATTTTAAAAATTTAATTCAATAAAAAATTAAATTTCTAACCGTAATAATCGAATAATTAATATATTAATTAAAAACGAGAGAGAGAGAGAGCGATGAGAACGCAGGTGGTTCGCAACTCAGGGGATTGTCCCCAAAGACCGTCACCTGCGGGTACTCAACTGCGGGGGGAGGCTGTAACTGGGCCGAAGGGCAGGCCCTCGTCCTTGGGCGCGCGCAGATATCTGCCGGTAGGCGGGTGAAGCCGGCGCAACCGGCGCTGGAACCGGAACCCGTAGGGCAGCCGCAACCCGGTAGGCCGTAACCCGGATCTCGAGCGCAGCCAGGAACATTAACTTGGAACTTGAAACTTGAACTTGAAACCCCAGGAGCTTTGGGGTTTTCTAGTCACACACTTTAACTTTCAAATGCCCTAGGCAAAATTAGTACTTTATATAATTACTATAGTAATTTACGCAGTGTTATCTGGCTTGACACACGATAATTCAGTCAGAGAAAAAAACAATCTACCTGCTGTCATCTTTTTATATTTTTTCTGATAGTACCCCATTCTAAGATTATCTCGAACCCTGGCGTACTCTGCTCGCATCCGGGATCGCATGCTGGCCATATATGGTAATATAATTTGATTCTGGCCTTTGTGGGAGTGGAATTATGCGACCCATTGGCGGTAATCTAACTGGGTAGGGGGCCTAGGCACCGCCGGCGGACCACAGAAGGAATGTAACATGGTTCCAGTGGCCCGCCAATAAAGGCGGAGAGATGGCACACGGCGGGTTTCTTTAGTGGGTGCAGGCCCCACACTACCCTGTTCGTTGGCCCGAACGACGGGGTGTGCGAAAAAAAAAGGGGGCCTAGGCAACCGCGCGTATTTTAAATTTGCGGATATGGTACCCGGTATCTATTGAATATGCAACTTTATAATTTATTTAGTAATTTGTTCGGTTACATCGTAACAACAGGAAATTGAAAAAAAAAAATCAAATTCGAAAATATCTTATTTCAAACATTTTGATCTTTTTTTTAGCACTTGACACGCTCAGCTACTCTTAAAGTACAAATTAAAATTTGTGAATAAGGAAAAAGAGTATTTTAGTACAGGCGGGAATCGAACCTGCGTCCCTTCCTATCAGGGGAAGTGCTCTAATCCATTGAGCTACAGTACTATCTTTTAGACATACGCAATCTCCTTATCACATTTGTCTTAACGACCAATATCTTATTTCGTAAGCTTATATACCACTTAAAATCGTCAAAGTTACTAATAACTAACACGAGCGCTTGAGGCAAGTGCATCCGTAATGTCGCGATTGTAATCGCCAAAAGCGGCCGGATTCCGTAGTAAGGCTTTTCATGAGAAGAACCCGGCAAGAAACTCATGAGCCACTTTTTTAAATCGCCATTTATTTACCGTGTTTATATTTTTGAGGATTAGAGAGGCTCTATATGTGATAAAAAAGGTTTTGAAAGTAATTGTAATTTGTCGCAGGCGTGTGCGAAGACCGTGATGGTGTGGAAGGTTGTTCCACTAGCGTGGCCGGTTTACTGTCGAGACACCAGCATCTGTTCCCACAGTGGCTGTTACTGGTGTGCACTGCTAGGAGACATTGCAGAAACCTCACTAGGATGTTCACAGGTAATACAAGACCTTTAAGGGTGTTCTGTTAAGGTTTTATATAAGTTATTTGTATTAGGATTCTTTGGATAATATATTGATGGTTTGAGAAAATGTTCTAAAAAGATATAAAATTGAGGCATGTCATTCATGATAGAAAGAAAATAAAGGAATTATATTTTATTCTTATTGTTTAATAATTTCATAATTAAACAAAGGGCATCATCCATCGGCCTTTTGTCGTCTACTGGTGGACATAGGTCAAGAGAACCCCATAACGAGCGGTTCTATGCCATCTGCATCCAACGACTCCCTGCGGCTTTGATCAGATCATCGGATGACTTAGTGAAAGGTCTTCCTTCGCCGCGTTCACCATTCAATCCACACACTTACCACCCAGGAACATTTAAATTCTGTAACTAAAGATATACAGGAGTATAAGAAAATGCTCAAGTCAAATTTAGAAAGGACTATCATGAAATAAAACTTCAGTGTCATAAGTTCATGTTCAGAAGTGGGATATATAATTGGCCAGTGTGGCTTAGTTAGGCCACTTTTGAACGACGCTCGCGTCAGAAGTGGGATGTACAATAATCTGTAAGAAGGGTACAGTACATATTGATTTTTCATAGGTTTCCGAAAAATAACCCTGGATGAGCTGCAACGTGCTCATGTGTCGGCGGACGTGCAGAGATACGTGCTCGCTAGACTGGATACTGAGCCTAGACTGAGGTAAGTAACTTTTGTAATACTTTTTTTTACATACGACCGCTTCGTTCAAAGTGGTTACTCTTTATTTTTAATTTAGAGATAAAATGATTATTCTAAAACTAGTGAAACTTCCATTAAACATTTTGATCTGTATTTTATCATTTGACATGCTCAGCTACTTTAAACAACAAATTATTTGTGAAAGTGGAAATAGAGTAGCTATCTTTTTCCACGAAGATCTCCTTAGGAATAATGCAATATGTTGTGGGTCGTAAAGACAAATGTGATGTACAGATTGGGAATGGCCGTCAGTCAGTGCGATGGCTTAGCGGTCTAGAGCATTTCCCCGGATTGGAAGGGACGCAGGTTCGAATCCCATTCGCAATAGAACTTCTGTTTTTCCACATTAAAAAAATTTTGTTATTTCCATTAAATATTGTCCAACCGTTTCAGAGTTACTCTTGAATTTGATTTCAAATTCAAATGTATCGCGATGGCACTGACTTGATAGAGACAATTATAATTGCTTGTTCTGTGAAGGGCGCGAGTATCGAGAAGTGTACAGAGTGAATTATAATTGCTTGTTCTGTGAAGGGCGCGAGTATCGAGAAGTGTACAGAGTGAATTATAATTGCTTGTTCTGTGAAGGGCGCGAGTATCGAAAGGTGTACAGAGTGAATTATAATAGCTTGTTCTGTGAAGGGCGCGAGTATCGAAAAGTGTACAGAGTGAATTATAATTGCTTGTTCTGTGAAGGGCGCGAGTATCGAGAAGTGTACAGAGTTAATTATAATTGCTTGTTCTGTGAAGGGCGCGAGTATCGAGAAGTGTATAGAGTGAATTATAATTGCTCGTTCTGTGAAGGGCGCGAGTATCGAGAAGTGTACAGAGTGAATTATAATTGCTTGATCTGTGAAGGGCGCGAGTATCGAGAAGTGTATAGAGTGAATTATAATTGCTTGTCCTGTGAAGGGCACGAGTATCGAGAAGTGTACAGAGTGAATTATAATTGCTCGTTCTGTGAAGGGCGCGAGTTTCGAGAAGTGTACAGAGTGAATTATAATTGCTTGTTCTGTGAAGGGCGCGAGTATCGAGAAGTGTACAGAGTGAATTATAATTGCTTGTTCTGTGAAGGGCGCGAGTATCGAAAGGTGTACAGAGTGAATTATAATAGCTTGTTCTGTGAAGGGCGCGAGTATCGAAAAGTGTACAGAGTAAATTATAATTGCTTGTTCTGTGAAGGGCACGAGTATCGAGAAGTGTACAGAGTTAATTATAATTGCTTGTTCTGTGAAGGGCGCGAGTATCGAGAAGTGTACAGAGTGAATTATAATTCCTTGTACTGTGAAGGGCGCGAGTATCGAGAATTGTACAGAGTGTATTATAATTGCTTGTTCTGTGAAGGGCGCGAGTATCGAGAAGTGTACAGAGTGAATTATAATTGCTCGTTCTGTGAAGGGCGCGAGTATCGAGAAGTGTACAGAGTGAATTATAATTGCTCGTTCTGTGAAGGGCGCGAGTATCGAGAAGTGTACAGAGTGAATTATAATTGCTTGTTCTGTGAAGGGCGCGAGTATCGAGTAGTGTACAGAGTGTATTATAATTGCTTGTTCTGTGAAGGGCGCGAGTACCGAGAAGTGTATAGAGTGGATTATAATTGCTTGTTCTGGAAGGGCGCGAGTATCGAGAAGTGTACAGAGTGAATTATAATTGCTTGTTCTGTGAAGGGCGCGAGTATCGAGAAGTGTACAGAGTGTATTATAATTGCTTGTTCTGTGAAGGGCGCGAGTATCGAGAAGTGTATAGAGTGAATTATAATTGCTTGTTCTGGAAGGGCGCGAGTATCGAGAAGTGTACAGAGTGTATTATAATTGCTTGTTCTGTGAAGGGCGCGAGTATCGAGAAGTGTACAGAGTGAATTATAATTGCTCGTGCTGTGAAGGGCGCGAGTATCGAGAAGTGTACAGAGTGAATTATAATTGCTCGTTCTGTGAAGGGCGCGAGTATCGAGAAGTGTACAGAGTGAATTATAATTGCTTGTTCTGTGAAGGGCGCGAGTATCGAGTAGTGTACAGAGTGTATTATAATTGCTTGTTCTGTGAAGGGCGCGAGTACCGAGAAGTGTATAGAGTGGATTATAATTGCTTGTTCTGGAAGGGCGCGAGTATCGAGAAGTGTACAGAGTAAATTATAATTGCTTGTTCTGTGAAGGGCACGAGTATCGAGAAGTGTACAGAGTTAATTATAATTGCTTGAGTACAGAGTGTATTATAATTGCTTGTTCTGTGAAGGGCGCGAGTATCGAGAAGTGTATAGAGTGAATTATAATTGCTTGTTCTGGAAGGGCGCGAGTATCGGGAAGTGTACAGAGTGAATTATAATTGCTTGTTCTGTGAAGGGCGCGAGTATCGAGAAGTGTACAGAGTGTATTATAATTGCTTGTTCTGTGAAGGGCGCGAGTATCGAGAAGTGTATAGAGTAAATTATAATTGCTTGTTCTGGAAGGGCGCGAGTATCGAGAAGTGTACAGAGTGTATTATAATTGCTTGTTCTGTGAAGGGCGCGAGTATCGAGAAGTGTACAGAGTGTATTATAATTGCTTGTTCTGTGAAGGGCGCGAGTATCGAGAAGTGTATAGAGTGAATTATAATTGCTTGTTCTGGAAGGGCGCGAGTATCGAGAAGTGTACAGAGTGAATTATAATTGCTTGTTCTGTGAAGGGCGCGAGTATCGAGAAGTGTACAGAGTGTATTATAATTGCTTGTTCTGTGAAGGGCGCGAGTATCGAGAAGTGTATAGAGTGAATTATAATTGCTTGTTCTGGAAGGGTGCGAGTATCGAGAAGTGTACAGAGTGTATTATAATTGCTTGTTCTGTGAAGGGCGCGAGTATCGAGAAGTGTACAGAGTGAATTATAATTGCTCGTTCTGTGAAGGGCGCGAGTATCGAGAAGTGTACAGAGTGAATTATAATTGCTTGTTCTGTGAAGGGCGCGAGTATCGAGAAGTGTACAGAGTGTATTATAATTGCTTGTCCTGTGAAGGGCGCGAGTATCGAGAAGTGTACAGAGTGAATTATAATTGCTCGTTCTGTGAAGGGCGCGAGTATCGGGAAGTGTACAGAGTGAATTATAATTGCTTGTTCTGTGAAGGGCGCGAGTATCGAGAAGTGTACAGAGTGTATTATAATTGCTTGTCCTGTGAAGGGCGCGAGTATCGAGAAGTGTACAGAGTGAATTATAATTGCTCGTTCTGTGAAGGGCGCGAGTATCGAGAAGTGTACAGAGTGAATTATAATTGCTTGTTCTGTGAAGGGCTCGAGTATCGAGAAGTGTACAGAGTGTATTATAATTGCTTGTCCTGTGAAGGGCGCGAGTATCGAGAAGTGTACAGAGTGAATTATAATTGCTTGTTCTGTGAAGGGCGCGAGTATCGAGAAGTGTACAGAGTGTATTATAATTGCTTGTTCTGTGAAGGGCGCGAGTATCGAGAAGTGTATAGAGTGAATTATAATTGCTTGTTCTGGAAGGGCGCGAGTATCGAGAAGTGTACAGAGTGAATTATAATTGCTTGTTCTGTGAAGGGCGCGAGTATCGAGAAGTGTACAGAGTGTATTATAATTACTTGTTCTGTGAAGGGCGCGAGTATCGAGAAGTGTATAGAGTGAATTATAATTGCTTGTTCTGGAAGGGCGCGAGTATCGAGAAGTGTACAGAGTGTATTATAATTGCTTGTTCTGTGAAGGGCGCGAGTATCGAGAAGTGTACAGAGTGAATTATAATTGCTCGTTCTGTGAAGGGCGCGAGTATCGAGAAGTGTACAGAGTGAATTATAATTGCTTGTTCTGTGAAGGGCGCGAGTATCGAGAAGTGTACAGAGTGTATTATAATTGCTTGTCCTGTGAAGGGCGCGAGTATCGAGAAGTGTACAGAGTGAATTATAATTGCTCGTTCTGTGAAGGGCGCGAGTATCGAGAAGTGTACAGAGTGAATTATAATTGCTTGTTCTGTGAAGGGCGCGAGTATCGAGAAGTGTACAGAGTGTATTATAATTGCTTGTCCTGTGAAGGGCGCGAGTATCGAGAAGTGTACAGAGTGAATTATAATTGCTCGTTCTGTGAAGGGCGCGAGTATCGGGAAGTGTACAGAGTGTATTATAATTGCTTGTCCTGTGAAGGGCGCGAGTATCGAGAAGTGTACAGAGTGAATTATAATTGCTTGTTCTGTGAAGGGCGCGAGTATCGAGAAGTGTACAGAGTGTATTATAATTGCTTGTTCTGTGAAGGGCGCGAGTATCGAGAAGTGTATAGAGTGAATTATAATTGCTTGTTCTGGAAGGGCGCGAGTATCGAGAAGTGTACAGAGTGAATTATAATTGCTTGTTCTGTGAAGGGCGCGAGTATCGAGAAGTGTACAGAGTGTATTATAATTACTTGTTCTGTGAAGGGCGCGAGTATCGAGAAGTGTATAGAGTGAATTATAATTGCTTGTTCTGGAAGGGCGCGAGTATCGAGAAGTGTACAGAGTGTATTATAATTGCTTGTACTGTGAAGGGCGCGAGTATCGAGAAGTGTACAGAGTGAATTATAATTGCTCGTTCTGTGAAGGGCGCGAGTATCGAGAAGTGTACAGAGTGAATTATAATTGCTTGTTCTGTGAAGGGCGCGAGTATCGAGAAGTGTACAGAGTGTATTATAATTGCTTGTCCTGTGAAGGGCGCGAGTATCGAGAAGTGTACAGAGTGAATTATAATTGCTCGTTCTGTGAAGGGCGCGAGTATCGAGAAGTGTACAGAGTGAATTATAATTGCTTGTTCTGTGAAGGGCGCGAGTATCGAGAAGTGTACAGAGTGTATTATAATTGCTTGTCCTGTGAAGGGCGCGAGTATCGAGAAGTGTACAGAGTGAATTTTAATTGCTCGTTCTGTGAAGGGCGCGTGTATCGAGCGACTCTGCGGCAGCTGCAGCGGCGGCGGCCGCGCTGGACCACCTGCGGATCAAGAGCGACGGCTGTCTGCTGTACTTGGAGAAGGTGCGCTGATCTCCTGGCTTCTTCTTCTTCACTGCTCATATTCGTCTAGTGGGCATAGTCCCCAGTAAAATGGGAGAGACTATTCACGAATTAATCCGTGTGATGACGAACTAAGAATACAAGGGTCACCACTCCATTCTTTCCCACGAGTGTATTTATCACCCATTGCATTAGATAGAGATAATATTTGTGTACCGCTGTAACATCACACAGTTTCAGTGGTGTTCCTATACAAGTGGAGGGGCGGTACACCGTGGGTTTATTTAGTGGTCGATGGCCCATACTATCGGGCCTGTTGCTTCGAACGGCGGGGTATGTGGTTAGGTACATTTTTTACACATTACAGCACAGATGGCGGAGTGGTGTAGGTACCGGCACCTGCCCGAGTGTTGTGGGTTCGATTCCCACACAGGACAGCTCGTTGTGTGAACCACAAATAGTTGTTCGGAGCCTGGGTGTACTTTTGTGTCCGTGAAATAGTACGTTTATAAAGTCCTCCGTGATACAAGGATTAGCGCGATTCCATAGTGAAGGGTGGTTTTTATTACCACCGAAGGAATGTACCATGGTTCCAGTGGCCCGCCAATAAAGGCGGAGAGACGGCACACGGCGGGTTTCTTTAGTGGGTGAGGGTCCCACACTACCCTGTTCGTTGCCCCGAACGACGGGGTGTGCGGTTAGGAACATTTTTTCCCGCCTTAACAAAAAAAAGGGGTGGTTTTTATTAAAAAAAAAAACCTAATAACACGATATCTGTGTGCGAATACAGACTATGCCTAATTCTGGAAAGTCAGATATGTCGGCCATGTTACGTCTTGTCATCGAACTGATCGAACTCAATACCTTTGTCTACAGTATTTGGTCACAAGATTTTCCTTAAATCTACTTATTGGGCTTATATATTTTTGCAGGTGCTGGATGGTGTGGCGGACGGATTCATTGCTTTGCGAGAAATACGCGAGATTCCTGGCACTTTGAATGGACTGTACTTGTGGTTGGCGCAGAGATTGTTCCATGGAAGACGATTTACTAAAGTATGGTTTTATTTAATATCCCACGGCACCGCCGCAGCCAAAAGCTAGTTTTTAGGTTAAATCTCAGGTTCCCGATATAGTAACGATATAAAATGTATACCAGTTTTTAAGTCTAATCAAGAACTATCAAATAAAAAAAGTTGCATCAAAATCCGTTCAGTAGTTTTTACGTGATGCATGAACGATCAAACAGACAGAAAAACTAGAAAAAAATGTTTTGTGTTCAGACACGCGTATATAGTTTAATATAGTATTTTTTTCATAAATATCTGAAATATACAGACACAGCTCTGTTACAGCTTTATAATAGTATAGATGACTGTATGGAATGATAAGTGTGGGGAATGAGAGCAAATTAGGAGGGGTCAGTAAAGATACTAGGTGTTGGTGGTTTGAGCCTCTAGAGCTCTGACACCATGCTGATGTCCTGTGAGAGGGTTTGATTTCCCCGGTCGTGCGGGTAAATTCCTGCTCGGAGAAGCGCTACGCTTGCAAATAAATATCAAAGCATGTTATTTTAATTTTTAACATACTCGTTCACATACTAGAATAAATTACTTTGGCAATATCAAAAGGTAGGTGTCGTTGGGTTCGAACTCTTCCGTGTCTCTATTTCTGTGGATATTTTCCCTGTAATCTGGAAGAATGCCCAGATGCAGAAGCCCATAGTGCCCAAGTGACTTTCTTCCCTGGGGTACTATTACTCTAGACTTACTCATTAATGGTAAATATCGCTCGTCACCACTATTTGATCCGGATCTTTGTACCACCTCAGAATCAATCATTTTGTTTAAACTTAGTATTTAGTTTTAGATGTTAATTTTTGTCTTCTCAGGTCCGTCTCCTCCTGGATGTGCTTCTGGCAGCTCGCTGTGGAGTCACAGAAGAAATGCTGTATAAGTGTCTTCTCACCAAGGAGTACAGTGTCACTAGAGATGATTTTAACAGAAGACTTCATCTACTCAGAAGGTGTGACGTATATTATTTTTTAGTCGTTCGATATTTAAATCAAGACTTCACGAGCCTTTGAGAAAATCTCTAAGGCTTGCTCACGATATTATGTTCCTTCACCGAGCAGCGATATTTTGCAAAATACATACACACATTTTGATAAAGTTTTGGTAATTTTAGTTTTACTCAGGATGGAATTACTAGGATTTAAAGGAATTTGTCCGTGTGGAATACAAGTATCACCACCAGTGCTGTAATTAGGCTTTAACGCGCCCTGTGCGAGCTTCTTTAACTGTGCCTGACAATAAAATTGAATGTTTATAAAAATAACTCTATCATCTAAAAACTACGTTTTTGTGTACTTAATTATGAGTATTTGCATACAGCAGTGTGATACGGGTGTTCCGTATTAAGATATAAATAATATGTATTGTTCGTGGTCCTGGTCTGGTCATTTTTGCGACCCTCTGGGGTCTGCGCCCTGTGCCTAGGCACCGCTGGCACCGCCTTAGTTACAGTACTGGTCACCAACCCATCCTTTCCCGAGGGATTCGTACAAGGCGACTAAGGGAAGTAAGCAATTATCATCCATTGCATTACTCGTGGTAGGGCTGGGTACCAAGTGAGAGTACTCGCTTACTATCGGGCCCAAACGTGTCAGTACCTATAATGCCATATTGGAAATGCCACAAGCTTCTAGTTTCTGCCTTTGAAGGTTTCTTCAGCCATGAACATACATTTTTATACTCATCCTTTGTCTCCAGGATCCTAGTGATGGAACGTACAACAGGCTACCTATCAATATTCCACCACTCCTTCGCCAAGTGGTTGGTGGACGTGAAACACTGCACCCGGCGATACTTGTGCTGTCCAGCTGAAGGGCACGCTGCTCTCGCTATGTACTACACCCTGGATGCCAAAAGGTATGTGGCTATAGCTGTTGGAAACCTGTTACTAGCAATGACAGAATTATCTTTCGCGCCTACGGATAAGAGATGATAGAAAGAGGATGAAAAGTAGTATGTTTGGAACTAGGATTTGGGTCAGAGGCGCTCTCACTCACCTCACAACACCAGTAGTACCTACCGTCCTCGTCATCTTCCTAGCCTTATCCCAAACTTTGTTGGGGCTGATTGCCGATCTGTTCGGCTTTAGTTGATCCAACAGTGTAGGAGTGACTGTCTATCTGACTTCCCCGCCTATGAGGAAATCTGGTGTTCTCAAAACAATGCTGGGAGTGAGATTTAGACATGGGGAAAAGCGTTATTTTTCGATCGTCGTGACTGTCGTTTCTGTGACAATAAAATCACTGTGACAAATCATCGTGATTTTGTCACGTCGATTACTCAGTCACAACTGTCACACACAGTACGATCACGACACATGTTTTTTTAGTATCATAATTAATAGGTATTATTAAAAAAATGCTTGATATTTTTTTTAAATACATTAATTGCTTGTAGTAATTTTGATTTACTATAACAATAGACACAATACAGGTGATCCAAAATAACCTTCACACTACTAAATTACTACCCAAGTGCTATTTATTTATAAAAGCCTTTGCCAGCGGCTTCGCCGCAGCCAAAAGCTAATTTTTCGGTTATATCTCAGGTTCTCGATATAGTAGCGGGATAAAATGTATACCAGTTTCTAAGTCGAATCAAGGTCTTTCAAATAAAAAAAGTTGCATCAAAATCCATCTAGTAGTTCTTTTAAATAAATTCTAAAAAAATTATAGTTGAGATAATTTTCTAGATTTTCGGTTATATCTTGGGTTCCCTATATAATAGCGGGATAAAATGTATACCAGTTTTTAAGTCTAATCAAAACAAAGTTGCATCAAAAGCCGTTCAATAGTTTTTGTGTGATGCGCGAACAAACAAACAGACAAACAGATATACAGACAAACAGATAAACAGACAAACAGACAAAAATCTAAAAAAAATCGTTTTGTGTTTAGACACGCCTATATAGCATATTACAGTCATTTTTTCGCAAATATCTTAATGTACAGACACAGCTAGCTCTGTTTCAGCTTTATAATAGTATAGATACAAAAAAATAGCAATATTAATTGTATAATTAAGTACACGCATCATTATCGTCAGCCATATCTAGGACTCAATTCTTAAAAATAATTAAGAAAATTCAAGAGCACCTCTAACAGTTGCGACGAGGCACCCTCGGGCTGGCACCGATACTTTTGCATTGGCCGTTCGGACAGTTTCGCTCGTGTTCGTTACTATTAAAGGTCGTTCGATGTTACGTATTGTTGTGATGTGAGTGACAAAGACAACTATTGGTATTTATACTACTGAAGTTCTTGGCGTCTTGGGGAACAATATACGTGATTTATAGTTGCGGCACGCTATGATGGCCGTTTTGACATATTACAATAATGATGTGTGTGTGCGTTCAGCCATATCTACGAAATCCACAACAAAAGGCGTAAACAGAGTCCAAATTAACGAGCAAGGGTCAACAGTAATGCAGTATCAATATCCGAAATCCAAAGCCAGGTCAAAACTATATCACAATCGCAGTGCACTCACAGTTTGTAATTTTCGGAGCAACGTCAAGTCGAAACTGCTTTGTTTTGCATTGAGCATTGACGCGAGTTAGCCAGAGGTAGTAGTTGTGCTGGCTAGCGATCCTATTGACGATCATATTAGATATCATTTAAAAAAAATAATAATTTCGAAAAACAAATGCCGAGTTGTGTAGTAAATAAGTACACCAATAATTATAATCTTATAACAATAAAAAATAGATGTTCGCGTGACCCTAATATATATAGTTTAGAAATCAATGTAATAAATAAATTTTCCTAAATGTATAATACATTTGATAAACTGCACGTCACTATTGACAATAAAGAACAGCAATGTGCTCCAAATGTAATTATTAATTAATACAAAACTTCATGAATGGACAAACGTCAAAACGGCTATCATAGAATGCCGATAGTATAGGAACGTTGTTACTTCGCGCTAAGTAACAGCGACATATTTTAACGACTGATCGCAGTGACTTTTTCGCTGTAACTTTATTTATCACCCAACTTTAGTGAGAATTATTTATTTATTTTAATATTTTTATTTTAAAACTTTTGCACATGCTAAACACAAGGCAGACTTAATGCATCAGGCATTCTCTACCAGTCCACCTGGGTCTACTATTCTAACCTGGATATTTGCCTTTGCGTTTTGAATTTTAGCACTTGACATGCTCAGCTACTTCAATAGAACAAATTATTTATGAAGGTGGAAAAAGAGTCATCTAGAAACAGATGTGAAGTGGAGATGTGAAGTAGTGAATATTATTGCAGGTTGTCGGCACTAGAGATACATAACTACGTGTTCCATATGACCTGCTTAGAGCAGCATCTCTCTTCACAGAAGAAGAGTAAAAACAGGTATGTTACTTATTTTGCTGACAGTGATGAAATTATTTGCTTGACTGACAGTGATTAGGTGCTATCACTTCTGCTAAAACTGATTTTAAATCATTTACTTAGCTGACGTTTTATTTAATAAAAATATATAATAAATGACATCACTCTACACAAAGAAAAACTAGACGTCGCGGGACGTCTACCAGATGTGAAAACATCGAAATTTAATTTGTAGAAATAAAATGATCATAACTTGACAAAGTACTCCTTAAGACGAATCAAACGAGTATAAACTGGATGGGTTTGGGTCGTTTCATTACAGAGTTACTGTGGCCACCTTCCAGCTCCATTATCAGACCCTGGATACCATCTAGAGACAAAGTACTTGTCAAGACAAATCTAACGATTCCAAATTCGTAGGGGTTGCGTCATTTCATTACAGAGTTACTGTGGCTACCTTCCAGCTGCATCATCAGACCCTGGATAGCACCTAGGTCTGGAGTACTAGTCAAGACATTTCAAACGACCCCTAACTCGATGGAGTTGCGCCATTTAAATACAGAGTTTCGCATGGCGACCTTTCAGCTCCATCATCAGGCCCTGGATACCATTTAGAGACAAAGTACTCGTCAAGACGAATCAAAAGAGCCCAAAGTCGATGGGGTTGCGCCGTTTCATTATAGAGTTCATATGTCCACCTTCCAGCTCCATCATCAGAACAGCCCTATGTCATCATAATAATGCATTGTCACGTGATATACATTATGCGCGTAAAATTTCAGCTCATTCGGAAACCGGGAATTGTGTCAAGTTTAACTTGCAAGGTTTGAACGGGACAAGTAAAATAAAAGCGTCGCCACGCTAACAGCCGATTTCACCCTCCCTCCGCATTAGATGTTTCACATCAATAATCACTGTATCGCGGGGGACTTAATAAACTTATAATTTAACGTACACAAAGTTACCCTGTTGATCACACAAAGTATCGTCCTGTAAGGGTGTCGAACTACTCACATGAGAAGTTAGTATCTAATTTAAACCATTCCACCATCAGCGCAGTCTATTCATTTTGCTGCCGATGACGTATTTATTTTGCTGACGGTGATTCGGAAATAATAGTTATGGACACGAAGATTTTAAATTATTTTACTGAGTCATTATTAGATGTTATTTACTGTACAGATAACAGTGATTATGTAGTTAGATTTCTTAGCGGTGAATTGCATAATTTACTTTGCCTACGGTGATTTGCCGATGATTTGACGCTATTTATTTTGACAGCGAACAACAAAATGATGAATTAGATCTTCACTCCCTCATACTCCTGTGGGTGTTGGACTCTGGCTGCGATGTGGAGTTAGCTTTGAGGAAGGAAAGTGACTCTCAAATGCCCACCCATCTCTTGTTGCAGGTATTGTTTATTTTTGAATTACTTTCATAATACTGTTTTATTATAAATGAAAAATAAATTGACAAATAGCTTCTCACTGTGAAGATTAACAAGAATGCTCAGGAAGACTGGGATTGATAATATTCCTACTCCTCAATCAATTGAAACACATCGATATGATTAATTACTTTTAAAACGAAAAAGACAGATTTTTTTTAGTTTTTTTTATTGCTATTGATGGTAGACGAGCCACGGCCCACCTGATGGTAAGTGGTAACCGTCGCTCATGGACTCAACTATACCGATTTATTATATGTATTTAGTTTACAAGCTTGAGCCACAAAATAAACAAGTGTACATGACAATATAAGTCTAATTATAAACAATGTGTGTCTCACGCTCGTGCTAAAAAGGTTTCCAGCTCACCTTTATGCCAGGCGCTGGTTTTCTGCCAAACCATAGCTATTACAAAACGAAGAAGACCGCAGCACATAACTGTTGGGGCTCCACTTCCACTTTGTATCAAACCCTACCACCAGTATAAAGTGGTGAAAAATAAACAATCAATTGTGATACATATGGAAAGAGTGCCGGACGAGTGACGGGTTAAGAAGATATACAATGCGAAAGTGGAAGGACGTAGGTACAGGGGGAGACCGAGACTTACCTACCTAGACTAAATCGGTCATGTTTTGAAGGAAGGTGGAGTCAGGAGTCGCCAAAACTGGCGAGCGTGTATTAAGAGAATTATGAATGTTAAGGATGCGATGTATGCTAGAATAGAGGCCTTTTGGCACTCTGCTCTCTCTGCCTATCCCGCAAGGGAGATGGTGCGATGATAAGTAAGTAATTGTGGTACACATGTAAATTTGTTTCGTTACACCTTCAAATGAGCGCTCTAATAAGATTTGTTCTTGCAGCATCATGATACAAGGAATGATGAAAAGGACTGCGATCCTGACTCTGAAGATAAGGAGTCTTTATCGGGTGAGTTCAATGACTTCTTTTTTTGACGTGACAACGTCTTATAAATCGATGAACGCCGGCTGCACGCACGAAAAAGTGTAACGTTCCGAAAAATGTATGGCGACCGATGCATTGTTTGTGAAACTCTCAAAAAACATATATGACGTTATCGCGTAAAATTATCGTCCGTAAACCGACTTTACAGACAACCATAGTGTTTTGTTTTTTACAATTTCAGCTATGAGGAATGGGGTTGCAGGCAGTTTAGATCCGGGACAAACAATAATAATAATAATCATAATTTCTTATGGCCTAATCCTGGGGAAGGTATTTAAGCACAATAATGTGTTATCGAAATTGCTCGGGACTGCGGATTTCGATAACACATTCCTTCTTAATCTTGGGTGATACCTGCGCCATCTGTTCGTAGGATTTTGTCACATAGCTGAATTGGCAAAGCATCTGGGATGGTATTCCATGAGATACAGGTTCAAATGGTCTGATCGTGTTATTTTCGATTTCACATTTTCGCACTTAAAACTAGCTTTATTGTACTAACTATTCTTTAGTGGTTTTTCGATCATATCTAAGGGTCCCATTGTATGCGAAATGTATCATGTGTTTTTAAGTCTATTAACAGCTACAAAACAAAAAAGTTTCATAGAAATCCGTTCAGTAGTTTTTGCTCGATGACTGTGATGAGTGAATAAAATATGTTTAGGTTGAATTGAAAGCCTTTTAAATAGACTAATAATATTATGTTGTTTTTACACGCTTTTTATTAGCTTCACCTGTATGTTTGTATGTTTGTAACCGACTCCTTTGGGAGCGAATTTGACCCACTTTAAACGGCCAGATTTTGTTCAAAATTTGTAGATTTATCGAGGACCGATGACAATACACTTATTAATAATAAATTATTCGGTATTTATCGGTTTTTAGGGTTCCGTAGTTGTTGAATGTGTAAGTTTCTGAATCGCGATATTAAGATGTGCACCGGCGGCATATATATATATATATATATATATATATATATATATAATAGGGGAGCCGACTATGCTAATTGAGGATTTACTCGAGTGTCATGGATACCTATTTGGTTGCAAAGCTTAGATGATAAGAAGAAAAAAGAATTATATAATGTATCCTTTTCATTAGTGGGGTAAGCAGCTATAGATTTTCAAATATGTAAAAAAAAAACTGTTGCATGGACATACTCGAGCGCGTCAGATATTGATATCATCAATGCCCTATGTATTTTTAATAATGTATGTATGTTAATCTGATCGTTTGCATGATGCGGGTGGTCGTACCTAAGGGTTGAAAATAAAAAAATAAAAAAATATCGAGCGCGTCATATTTTCTAAGGGGATGTTAAGTGAACCTAAAAAAAGCTCTCATTCAAAAATCTGACGATTTCGATGTGGCGCAAACCCGCGGTCATTGATATAATGTGCAAAAAAAAATCGCCAATACTCAAGCGCGTCAGATTAAGATATATATGGTTCATCTTTATGTCCTAGACGTGCTGTTTCATAACCTGACGATTACCTAGAGGGATTCTAGGCAAATCTGATGAATCTGACAAGTAAAAAATTTTTTTAAAAATCTTTTTTTCTATTATTGTACTTAATTAATTGAAAAGCTCAGGAAATAGCATGCAAACAAAAAAGTGTATGTTTTTTTAAGTAGAATACTTGTATTTATAAGAAAATAACTAAAAGAAAATCGTTTTTTTTTTTTATATTTAATTGATTAATTAATCATGATCTTCATCCGTAGAAACATCTTCATCTTCTGGCTTGATTTCATCCTCAGATTGCGTACAAGAAATCTTTAAAATATTTAACAAAATTTTTTTGTTATTAATAACGTGTTTTTTAATTAGGTATTGGGGAAAAGATATACCTGATTCTGTAGTATCCTCAAAGATTAAGATATATATGGTCCATCTTTATGTCCTAGACGTGCTGTCTCATAATCTGACGATTACCTAGAAGGATTCTAGGCGAATCTGATGATCTGCAAAGTAAAAAAATTTTATTAAAATCCTTTTTTCAATAATTGTACTTATTTTTGATCTATATTTTAGCACTTGACATGCTCAGCTATTCTTAAAGTACAAATTATAATTTGTGAATAAGGAAAAAGAGTATTTTAGTACGAGCGGGAATCGAACTTGCGTCCCTTCCTTACCGGGGAAGTGCTCTAATCCATTGAGCTATCGTACCATTTCTAGAAATACCAAATTTCCTTATCACATTTGTCTTAATGACCAACGCCATCTATCGACAATGCATTTACATGCATTCATCCAATGTAGTAAGTTTAATTTTGCAATTAAAATTCATACTATTTGATGGCATGATTTTTCAAACATTTTTGATCTATATTTTAGCACTTGACATGCTCAATATATTGCGTCTTTGAGCAACGCTCCGGTGCCCGGCAGCGTCCCTCAAAGAGGGTACTCGAAAGGGTAAACCGCCGGCGGACCACTAAAGCAATGTCTTCCAGTGGTCAGAAATATAGAAAGCGAAAATATAGAGAAAGTGTGTGCGTGTGTGTGTGTGTGTGTGAGAGAGAGAGAGAGAGAGAGAGAGAGAGAGCGAGAGAGAGAGAGAGAGAGAGAGAGAGCACTGTTTGATGGATTAAAGTGAATAGGATAAAAACATAACCTCTCATGACTTCCGTTGTAATAAAGACAAATAGCTTCAGTAGTCGAGTGATGAAGTTCAATATTAAATCGGTATTTTTTTGTAAATAATTTGGTAACATTTGCTAAGAAAAGGACATCATACTTTTTATCCCGAAAAAAGTGTAAGTTTCTGTGATTCAAATTAAAAAATAACTTTATTTCATAGGCCTATAGCACTTAAACTCGTCAAAGTTACTTACTAATAACTAACACAAGCGCTTGAGGCAAGTGCATCTGCAATGTCGCGATTACAATCGCCATAAGCGGCCGGTACCTAAGGCTTTTCATGGAAAAACCCGGGAAGAAACTCATGAGCCACTTTTAAATCTCAAATTTCTTACAATATTTATACTTAACTAAAGTAGGTGCTCACCAGAACAGACAATATTGTGGAAAAAAACAATATAACAAAATAAAAAGGGGTTTGTGCTCATTTAAAACAATATTTTAAAATGAGGAGCAATTCAAGGCCATTTTGTTTTATCTTCCAGATAATCCGAAATTGTATAATAACCTTTACTAATTAATTTTTTTTATTGCTTGTGGTGGCAGATGAGCCACGGCCCATCTGATGGTAAAAGGTAACCGTCGCTCATGGACTCAACTATACCCAGAGTAATGTTAAGCCGCTGCTCACCGTTTCATTTCACAGATATGAAATGAAAGAATAAACGGCTATCTCCTGCTACAGCCAAAACGCAACGAGGTGCTTCATGGCCGGTCACACGGGAGATGGTGGTACCAACCCGCTCGAGCCCGATACCAAGTGAGTGCTCCCACTTGGTACCCAGCTCTACCACCAGTCAATCTGACTTTTACTATTTTCTTAAACTTATTTAAAGGCATGTTTCGGATATTTCCGGGAATTTTATTGAAGAAGCGTATACATTGCCCCATGAAGGATCTACTAATTCTGTGGAGACGATAGTTATTTTGGCATAGAGGCAATTGAGTGTGTCGTAGAGTTATATACTGAAAGCCCACGCAGACAGAGTCGCGGGCAGAATCTAGTTTATAATATTTAATGCTTGATTATGCTCAGTAGCAGCCAGGAGTTTGGAAATGTGCCCGGTAGACGGGAATAGTCTCGCCCTCTATTACGTGGGACTAAACATAGCTGGCGGATCGTGCGTGTGTAATACACCTCTGCCTACCCCTTCGGGGAATACAGGCGTGACGTTATGTATGTAAATGATTGCTTCCATATCTGTAATTATGTTGTATATTTAATGAATTATATTCTGCGTGTTTCCTTGTAGCCGTGATAAGCCTTTAATCAATAAATATAGGTCATATTGTTTAAGGAAATAATGTGCCTTTTTACGTTGGTATTATATTGATACTAATATTATAAATGCGAAAGTGCTCAGCGGCTTAGAGCACTTCCCCGGATTGGAAGGGACGCAGGTTCGATTCCCGCTCGCACTAATGTTCTCTTTTGCCACATTCACAAATAATTTGTACTTTAATGCAAAAGTGAGTTTGTTTGTTTACGTCTCCACGCTGTAACTACTAAACCAATTATCATGAAATTTTACATATATATAGTTTGAAGCCCAGAATAGGATATGGGGGATAAATGGATGGTTCCTGTGGGACAGCTGTTTTTATATAATTAATGTGCTGTATAGCGATAGATAATAAAAGTGCCATAGACTGACGTATTTATATTCTAACTAGCTTTTGCCCGCGGCTCCGCCGGTTTTAGGTTATATCTCAGGATCCCGATATAGTAGCGGGATTACATGTATACCAGTTGTTAAGTCTAATCAAGAGCTATCAAATAAAAAAAGTTGCATCAAAATCCGTTTTAATAGTTTTTGCGTGATGCGCGAACAAACAAACAGACATAAAAATCTAAAAAATATGTTTTGTGTTTAGATACGCCTATATAGCCTATTACAGTAAATTTTTCTAAAATATCTTAAATGTACAGACACAGCTCTGTTACAACTTTATAATAGTGTAGAAGGCCACAAAAACGGAGTCGCCATCGTCGTCGATACCCGTGCGAAAGAATGGAGTGGTGTCACTCGTATTTATAGTTCATCACCCTCAGACTAAGAAAAAATTAAGATACCGCATTTTCAAGTAAACAGTGAAGCCACTTTCTTAAAGATGTGCGTGTGAAAGAGTTGCCACGGGAAAAAAAGTCCCTATAATTTGGGTAAATTGTTAAAACTAAAGTAACATAAAGGAATAGTAAAAGTAAGTTGTTAGCTTAGCGGTGCCACTGAAGTAATCCAACACAGTACCAGTGGTCCGTCAACACAGCCGGAGAGACGGCACGCGGCGGGTTTCTTTAGTGGGTGAGGGCCCCACACTACGTTAGTTGCCCCGAACGACTGGGTGTGCGGTTAGGTACATTTTTTCCCGCCTAAATATAAAAAAAAAGGAAGCTTATCGGTAAAACCAAGGACTGCAAAGACAGTGGTATCGAAGTCGAGTTCAATATCCAGTCTAAGGTTCAAACCGGTACGAGGTATTTTTCGGAATTATGTGTGTATTTGTTTTCAATATAATCACTGCTTGATGAAGGAAAAACATTTAAGAAATTATAAAGGCTGAGATTAAATTTAAAATAAAGAATGGTCTGTAGATAATACTTAAGTAAATGTGAAGCCTCCTGCCACAAGTTTTTGCTAAACTTAAAAGGAGTGCTCCATTAAAACTGTAATTAGACCTAAGCAGATATTGAAATAAACTATTATTATTATTACTCGACGGGTTGTAAAGTCTAATCCTTCTCACCCTGAGAGGAGACCCGTGCCCAATAGTGGGACAAAAAAAGGGTTGAAAAAATAAAGTAGGTAGACATCACTTTTGATCTATATTTTTTAGCATTTGACATGCTCCGCTACCTTTTAAATTACTATATTGGATTAATGCATGTAAATGTTTTTTTTTTATTTCCAATGGTGGCAGACGAGCAAGCGGTCCACCTGATGGTAAGTGGTAACCGCCGCTCATGGACTTTAGCAACACCAGGGGCACAGCCAAGCCGCTGCTTACCGCAAGTTAAGTGCTCCTTTCAAACCTCGTTTAAAGAGGGACATGTCGTAGCGCCGGGGAAATACCGTAGCAGGTAGGTCATTCCAGAGCTTACACGTACCTGGTAGAAAAGAACGCTGAAAACGAACTGTCTTTGACGAAATCGTTTCCAGGTGGTGTGGATGAACCCTACCGCGACGTCTCGTGGTTCGGTGGTAAAATGATGTCGGTACCACCTCAAACAGCTCCTCCGAGCACTCCCCATTGTAAAGCCGGTAGAGCACACAGAGGGACCCAAAGTCTCTCCGCCGCTCCAACGACTCCAGACTCTCCGCGAGAACGGGATCATCGACAATTCGAATAGCACGCCTTTGCAGGGAGTCAAGTGGGCCGAGTTGGTACTTATGCGCACCTGCCCAGAGATGTGAGCAGTACTCCATATGAGGGCGGACCTGTGCTTTATATAGCACAAGTCGTTGCCGCGGTGTGAAGTACCGCTTGGTTCTGTTCAGGACGCCTAGTTTTTTACTCGCCAATTTGGCTTTGTCCTCCAAACGACTCCCGAACTGGACTTTGCTAGACATTTCGATGCCGAGGATCCCAATGCTCTCGGAGACCGGGAGAGTTACCCCACGAGAAGATCACCAGCAGACCGACTGTGACGAAAGCCGTATTGGCGATCATTGATCAGCTGGTGATCCTCTAAGTACTGCAATAGTCGGCGGTTTATGACCTTTTCCATAACCTTGGAGAGCAGAGATGTCATTGCGATTGGCCTGTAATTCGACGGGTCCACCCTTTTTGGGAATCGGGTGAACATGGGCTACCTTCCACGGAGGTACCTAGGAACCCTGCCGGTACTGTATGAGAGACAGTACAGGCGCGTTAGGACGGGGGTCAACTCAGGGGCGCACGTTCGAAGAACCACTGCAGGGATGCCATCCGGCCCGCTCGACTTATGGACGTATGTATGCCGATAGATGGCGTTGGCCGTAAAGACAAATGTAATGAGGAGATTGGGATGACCGAATAGGTTGGTACGATAGCTCAGTGGCTCAGAGCACTTCCCCGGATTGGGAAAGGCGCGGGTTCGCTTCCCGCTCGTACTAAAAATCTCTTTTTCCTTATTCATAAATAATTTGTACTTTAAAAGGTAGACATCAAATCATATGAGGACCATATTATGGCGCTGACGACTATTCACGAACATAACTTACGTACAAAATCGTTGAGTTGTTTGGAGTAATTTTAAATCATGCTCTGGTAACAGTTGTACTTTATATCACTTCGCTGGAGCATGTAATTAATAAAAACAATAATATACATACAAATTTTGATTCTTTTATGAAAATTTTAAAGGAATGTTTGAATAAATATTTCCCTTTACTAAAATTCAAAATACAAAATAAACCTAGAAAGGGGTGGTTAACAAAAGGTCTTAAAAAATCATGCCTTAATAAAAGAGCCATGAGAGTTCTACTAAACACAGTAAAAAATGATGCACTAAGGAGTTATTATAAAAAATACAGTAAAACATTAAAAAAAGTAATAAATACATCAAAAAGATTAAGTTATATCAGACCAATGAAAAACTCTGATAACAAAGTTAAAACCACGTGGAATATAATTAACATAAAAACGGGTAAAATAAAAGAAATTAACTATAAAAATATAACATTGAAAGTTGATAAGGGTGAAATCACGTGCCCATCAAATATATCTAATATATTTAATGATTTTTTTATTTCAGTAGGCCAAAACTCAAATGTTAACACTAATTATATACCTGCACAACATGCTAAGAACCTATCTATTTGTTCAATGTACCTTCAACCCGTTAACGAATTAGAGATAAATAAAATTATTAGATCATTAAAAAACAAACATAGCTGCGGTATAGATGATATCCCACCAAATTTGGTAAAGCAATGTGTGTGTGTGTAGAATTAACAATACCTTTAACTCTCTTAATTAACCAAAGTTTTGAAGAAGGCCAATTTCCAGATCCTCTTAAAGTTGCGTTAGTTAAACCTGTACACAAAAAAGGTGACAAACACATTCCAAATAATTATAGACCAATAGCTTTATTACCAACATTTTCAAAAATTTTTGAAAAGGCAATGTGCAATCGCTTGTACAACTACTTGGAAAAGTTTAAAATACTTGATGATAGTCAAAATGGATTTCGAAAATCTAGATCTACTACACATGCAGTTTTTAAATATATACAGGCAGCACTCCAATCCCTAAACGATAAGAAACATGTGATAGGCCTTCTGTTAGATATGACAAAGGCATATGATAAAGTCCAATACAATATTCTACTTGATAAATTATATGGCTATGGTATACGAGGCCCTGCATACCTGTGGTTCAAATCATATTTACAGAACAGGACACCAATAGTGCAGATTGAACAGTTTGACCATCTCAAACATGAAATAAAATCTATCAGATCGCATAAACAAAGAATTACATGCTCAATTCCCCAAGGGAGTGTCCTAGGATGTGTGCTATTCCTTTTGTACATAAATGATCTACCGAAACAATTAGATAAAAGCACAGTTCTGCCTATATTGTTTGCAGATGATATATCAGTATTAATAAGCTGTGACAATCCAAATAATTCAAATAATATAGTCCACAATACTCTACAAATCATTACAAATTGGCTCAAAATTCACAATTTAGAAATAAATTTAAATAAATCCAAAATAATTAATTTTAGATCATATAAAAAACGACCTATTGAAATAAATATAATATACGATAATACACCATTAGAAAAAATAGAGACATTTAATTTACTAGGAATACAAATAGATGCAAATATAAATTGGAAAAATCACATTAACAATATAAAATCTAAGATATCAAAATTCAGTTACGCACTTTTTCAAATAAAGCGTAGTACTAACCTACAGACAGCATTATCAGCCTACTATGCCTATGCATACTCGTGGTTGAGATACGGCATCATGCTATGGGGAAACAGTGTCAATGTAAATGAATTATTTGTTATGCAAAAGAAATGCGTACGTATATTAGCCCAGATAGACAACACACAAAGTTGTAAACCTTATTTTAAAGAATTTAAGTTACTGACACTACCATCGATTTATATTCTAGATATATGTTTATTTATTTTTAATAATAGCAGTATATTTATGCGGGTGAAAGATACTCACCCAATTAATACGCGTCACAAAAATAGGCTGTACCAACCACTCTCTAGATTAAAAATGTTGAATGATAGTCCTTATTATATGGCTATAAAAATTTATAATAGGTTACCAATTAGTATTAAAAACGAAAAAAAACTATTACTGTTTAAAAATAACTTATTAACACATTTAGTGTAAAATTGTTACTACTCAATTGCAGAATACCTAGGAACACAATAACAAATTGATGAGCAGAATGAGTAGGTACGTATTGGTGTGAACATCTATTATCTATTATTTTTTGATAATGTAATTTCCTACAATCTATAATTACATAATTTTGTAAAATTGCGATGCCCGTAAAAGGCCGCCAAGTAATAAGCACAGCTATTAATTATTATAATCTCAATGTACACTTGGTTTAATGCAATAAATTTGAATTTGAATTTGGATTTGTTTGTATTTGATACGTGAGTGCGTGTAATTACTAGTTGGGCATGGTTTGTCACTGCTTCACTAGATTTTTCGTAATGATCCGTTTTTTTTTCTTGGTCTGGCCGTCACAGATTGATTCGATTTCAAAAATTAAATATGAGGATTTCCACTTTTTCCAAGTTTTGACAGACTGCGAATGAAACTATCTCTGGTTTATCAGTCGTGTTTTTTGTTAGGGCGGGAAAAAAAATGTACCGAACCGTACACTCCGTCGTTCGTGACAACGAACGGAGTAGTGTGGAGCTCTCGCCCACTAAATAAAGTCGTTGTGTGCCGGTTGTACTGGCGGACCACTGGAACTATGTGACATTATTTCAGAGGTCTCGAGTCACATTTTGGAAGCCACCTCTTTACCTACGAGGAAGACGTGACCGCATCTTTCTGTATAAATGTATTACAAAGAAATTGACGTTAATGAGGTTACTACCACGATGTTTGTGACTAAATATTGACGAGCCTAACGCGGTAGTGATTATCAATAATGGACGGTGTTGTGCAGAATTGAGCTAATCCACAAAAATATAATGCTGATTTGAACCACTTCTGCTCTATTTTATTAGTGTTATTCGTAATCTTGGGTTGGTATAACCCCTCGTCGGCACGGCGTCCGCCCTCGGGCGACTGATGCCGAATTTGGGCGGACCGAGTCTCGCGTGTCGACGACTCTATGCGGGGGTAGTACGGTCAATGGCACTGTACGGCGCGCCCGTGTGGGCGGAGTCCCTGGCCGCTCGCAATAGGGCCCTTCTGTGGCGTCCACAGAGGGTCGTAGCGGTCAGGGCAATACGCGGGTACCGCACGGTCTCGTGCGATGCAGCCTGCGCGTTGGCCGGAACCCCCCCTTGGGATCTGGAGGCGGAAGTGCTCGCCGACGTTTATCGGCGGGCGTCGACGGCGCGGGCGGCGGGCAGCCGCCTCTCGCCAAGCGCAATCTCTGCGTGGCGGGAAGATGCCCGCCGCGCCACCGTCCTAAAGTGGAGGTCTCGGCTGGAGACGCCCCGGGCTGGTCTCTGGACCGTGGGGGCGCTCCAGCCGATCTTGGAAGAGTGGGCAGGGCGGCAGCACGGGGTCCTCACCTTCCGGTTGGTGCAGGTTTTGTCGGGGCACGGTTGCTTCGGCAAATACCTGCACACGATCGCTAGGAGGGAGACGACCCCAGGCTGTCACCACTGCGACTGCGGCGAGGACTCGGCGCAGCACACGCTCGAGTCGTGCCCGGCCTGGGATGTGCAGCGCCGGGAACTCGCTGCAGTCATAGGCGTGGACCTGTCGCTGCCGGCCGTTGCGCGAGCGATGGTTGGCAGTGACAGGGCCTGGACCGCGGTCGCCGCCTTCTGCGAGGCTGTCATCTCGCGGAAGGAGGCGGCGGAGAGGGCCCGGGAGGAATCCTCCTTCGCGGACCCGATTCGCCGCCGGCGCGCGGGGCGGCGTGCGCGCGCTTACCTGCGCCTGATGCCGCCCTAGCCGAGGCTGCGGACGGTGGGGTCGGGGAGTACCCTGCCGTCTGCGGAAGCCTACCGCGAAGGTGTGACGCCCAAGTGCGCGGGGCGTCGCACAAGAGAGGGTGCCCGAAGGGGCTGCCGCCTGCGGATCGCGGAGAAACGACGCGGTTCCCGTGATCCGCCGTAGCAAGGGCGGGTGAGGGCGCACGGTGGGTTTTTAGTGGGTGAGAGCCCCACACTACCCCGTTGTCTCCCCGGGCAGCGGGGTGTGCGGTAGGACATTTTTGCCCACCTAAAAAAAAAAAAAAAAGGGTTGGTATAACCTATTATAAAAAAATATTTGTAGTTGGCAGAATAAAACAAGTCTTTGTGGCACTGCCCGACCCAGGGATCGAAACCGAGGTCTTATGTTCAGCAGTCGCTTACACTACCGCTGCACCACCGAGGCAGTTATAATATTATTACTTTTATTAACAAGGTAATTTTAAGGTAAATCCTTAATCTTAAAATTACCTTACGGATAATAACATCATTTGTCCGTGTGGTGACGGACTAAGAATACAAGTGTCACCAACCCATCCTTTCCCGCGGGTGTCGTACAACGAGACTAAGGGAAGTAAGCAATTATCACCCATTGCATTACTGGTGGCAGCGATGGGTACCATTAGTTGATAAACTTTGATGCAAATGAGTGGTTAATTTTTTTTATACTACATAGGTGGCAAGCAAGCATACTGTCCACCTGATGCCCCTATAGCCAATGGCCGCACATCTAAGCACGACTTGCGGTACTAACACCTCTGGGGCTTAGAATATATCTCACTCAATCGTATCGACATCGCATCGTGTCATTGTGATTGGTTGAGAGATCACCGTGATTGGCCGAGGAATTATTGCGACATCATGCGTCGGTTTCTTTACCAATCACAAGTAAACAATACGATGTCGATACGATTTAGTGAGTAACATTCTACGGGCCCTGGTGTATGTGTGGCGAGATGTTGGGGTTTGAGTGAGTAAAACAACCACTTCGGTTAACCTATATTTATTGAATATTAATTATTAATTAAAGCCTCTGTGGTGCAGTGGTAGTGTCTGTGACTGCTGATCATGATGTCTCGGGTTCGAGCTATTAAGCTTTTTCTTAAAAAGAAAATTTCTCAGTATCAGCCCGGAGTTTGGAAATGTGCCCGGTAGACGGCAATAGGCTATTACGTGGGACTTAAACATAGCTGGCGAACCGTGGGTGTGTAATACACCTCTGCCTAACCCTTCGGGGAATACAGGCGTGATGCTATGTAATTAATATTAATGCAATATAATATGAGAATACTAAATAATTGTGAAGTCAGTACCTTACGTTGACCTTAAGGGTCGTCAAGAACACCTGCGGCCCCGCCGCAGCCAAAAGCTAGTTTTTAAGTTATATCTCAGGTTCCCGATATAGTAGCGGGATAAAATGTATACCAGTTTTTAAGTCTAATCAAGAGCTATTAAACAAAAGACTTACATAAAATCGGTTCAGTAGTTTTCGCGTGTTACTAAAACAAACAACCGTTGCGTTGGCCGTGGGGCCGGCTTTAGAATTGTCCCACCCCTCTCCACCCATGGGAGTCGTTAGAGCCGACTGAGGGAATACCGGGGGAGTGGGCAGCAGCACTCCCTCGAGTATTAACAACATCCACTGCGATCGCCAACCCGCCTGCCAAGCCTGGCGATTACGGCACTATCCCCCCATATGAGCGCACAGGACCGCCCGTTGTGGCGTTCTCTTGGGGAGGCCTATGACCAGCAGTGGACGTCGAAAGGCTGATGGATGAATGGAAAACAAACAAACACACAGACACAAATTCTTTAACAGAATGTTTGTATTCAGAGACTCCTAAATAGCCTAACACATTAATTTTTCTTAAATATCTTAAATGTACAGACAGCTCTGTTACAAATTTGTAATAGTTAGGATATAAAGTATACGACTGAAGTAACAACTCACACGACGTGAGGGCCCCATACCACCCTGTTCTTTGCCCCGAACGACGGGGTGCGCGGTAAGGTACATTTTTCCTGCCTTAAAAAAAACCTGGATGTAAGCAATTCACACACGACAGATGTGAAACTTCTGAAAAGAGTAGCCTACGAGAGATTGAGATGGATATAGAGTATCAGGAATATTACGAGTAGATAAATGTAAGGTTTATTCTTTTTTGCCAACCTTAAAATGACCTCTCATTAATAAAAATGGAGCATTAAAACATCCATGTGTTTGTTTCTTTATCGTGACGCATTTTCGTTTCATCGAGTTTCAAATCAAAACGATTCTGAAGAAGTATTCACTTCAAAAATATATAGTATAGTAGTTATATATTAAGTATTGAACTGACTAATTATTGATTTCGCTTGACGATAATGACATGCAATAAACTAATTTTTATTTAATTATACCCATAGATAAGAACGCACAATATCGAACAATACTATCAACATAACTGACAACATTTTTCATAATGACAATGATTGTAACATTTACAAGGAATTTTGTTATCACGTCCTGTGTGCCCACTAGTTGTGTTTGCCAGGATTGGCTCGCTCGGTGGTAAATATACATCATCGTGGTTGTAATATATACGTTCAGTCCATTTGGTGACGGACTACGAATACAAGTGTCACCACCCCATCCTTTCCCGCGGGTGTCGTACAACTACTAAGGGAAGTAAAAAAAATAATATATTCATGGACGTTTTCACACAACGTCCTCAGTCGGTCCCAAACTAAGTTTAATATGCTTGTGCTATGGGTACCAGATTACGGATATAATACTTTATATTACTTTTTTTTTTAAATACATACCTACATATAATAGATAGAAAACACCCAGACGCGGTACAAATTATATATATAGTATTCATTACACAAATATGTGTCCTGAGTGAGATTCGAACCCACGACCTCGTGCACGGAAGTCGGTTACACTACCGACTATGCCACGAGGCCCGTCATAGTAAGCAATTATGACTGCATTCCTGGTGGTAGGGCTGGGTACCAAGTGAAAGTACTCACTTGCTATCGGGCCCGAACGGGTCGGTACCGCCGTCTCCTGTGTGACCGGTCATGAAGCACGTCAGTGTGTTTTGGCTGTAGCAGAAGATAGCTGTTTATTCTTTCATTTCATATCTGACTGAGAAATGAAATGGTGCGCAGCGGCTTGACAATACTCTCAGTATAGTTGAGTCCATTAGCGACGGTTACCACTTATCATCAGGTGGGTCGTGGCTCGTCTGCCATTGACAATAAAAAAAGTCCTGCTAATATTATTATTTTTTATATGTTTGTTAATTTATAAGTCAAAACTGGCTTAACAGATACACTGGCTAATACGATATGGTGATGAAGGGACAATAAGGAAAGGGTTTGGACCTTCGGCGCTCTCCTTCACTATACGAAACACAACAGTAAGACTAACTACCGTAGTTTTACGCTGATCTTCTGTGGGAGGGTGGTACCCCGTTTGAACTAGCCGATTCATGCTGGGACAGAGTCCCTACAAGGTGGTTTGATATTTTTTATTGCGTATGGTGGCATGTGAGCCACGGTCCACCTGATGGTAAATGGTAACCGTCGCTCATGGACTCAGCTGTACCGAGAGTATTGTCAAGCCGCTGCTCACCATTTCATTTCAAAGAATTAACGGCTATCTCGTGCTGGAACCAAAGCACACCGATAGAAAGTGAGTACTCCCATACCCAGCACTGCCTTCAGTTATGCAATGTGTGATAATTACTTATAACTAAGTTTTAGGTCCTTAGTCGCCTCGTACGACACCCGCGGGAAAGAGTGAGGTGTTGACACTTGTATTTTTAGTCCGTTACCACACCGCGAGCAAGCAAGATAACCTTCCTTCTATAAGTCTACGGCAGCCCTCTGCTCACATGGATGACCACGTCTTGTCAAGGAATTAAATGATCGTACAGGATTCGCAAAAAAAAATATTAATATATAAATCTAATTCAGCTTGGGAAGACGATCTTATTAGAAATGGAATCAAAATAGTCCAGGATAATGATGATGATTAGTCTAAATAATGGTGATTGTACGTTTAATTTATTGGCAGACGAGCTAACAGCCTCCATCCATCCATCCATCCATCCATCAGCCTTTCGAAGTCCACTGCTGGACATAGGCCTCCCCAAGAGAACGCCACAACAAGCGGTCCCGTCATGGGGGATAATGCCGTAATCGCCACGCTTGGCAGGCGGGTTGGTGATCGCTGTAGATGTTGTTAATACTCGAGGGAGTGCTGCTGCCCACTCCCCCGGTATTCCCTCAGTCGGCTCTTACGGCTCCCATGGGTGGAGAGGGGTGGGACAATTCTAAAGCCGGCCCCACACGGCCAACAGCCTACCTGACGATAAATGGTAACCGCCGTTCGTATACTTCCTAGCGTGAGAAAATTCCTCTACTTAAACCATGATTTAATGGGTAATTTTGTGGTAATTATATCGAGTGGGATAGCGTTATGACGCAAACCACCACACTATTTTAAGTAATATTAAACATTAGCGTACGAGAATATTATCCTTTATTTTAATTGGTACAAAGGTCAATTTGAAATTACAAATTATCACTCATACAGTTATTAGGAAAACTAATTGTTTCAGTGTATTTCTTATGATCGAGTGAGTTTGACGTGTTTGTGTTGTCCGCGACAAAAAAAATGTGACTGTGAATAATTAAAAAGTAAACTGATTGCTTACCATGATTCATTAATATTATAGTAGTGACTAAAAGTGGGTTTCAGATTTGAATTTTTTATTAAATAGTTTTTTTTTGTGATTGCCATCAAAAGGAGTTTTATTTAAAATAGGAATAGTGAATGATGTTTGGGTCTTTATAGTAAAATATACGGTGGAGTATCGTTTCAAAAGGGCTTTATTTTTGAAAAGAATTTTTTTTATCGCAATTCCTTCTAAACTGCCCATTCTCAATGATATTATATTGGCTTATAAAAGCTTATTTCCTCGAGAAAAAATATCTACAAAAAAGCATTCTGATCAGTGTCAAAGAGACACACTTATTGCTTTTGTCCGTAAACTCGAATTAAGCCTTTTTTAAAAGACACTAGTTTGTTTTTAATTAATTATCCCAATCTTTTATTCATTTTTTAATTAGGTACTTACTTTATGATTTAGTTTACTTTTATAGTTATTTTGGGAAGTTTGTGACACATAGACTGAGATGGTGATTTTTTAAAAAGTATTGGATTATATGTTATACAATATGTATAACAATAATTATTTGATGAACGTCGAGAAGGAATGGGTGTATCGCTCATTTACCAAATACCAAACCACAAGGGGTAAGTAGAAGCGTGTATATGTTAGAGTCACGCTTGACTATGAAAAGCTGCTATAATTTTTACTTATACGAGTATTATAAATGCGAAAGTTAGTTCTACTGAATCAATAGTCATGAAATTTGGCGTATATATAGTCTGAAGTTCAGAAAAGAACTTTCCCGTGGCATAGCTATTTTTACACAGATATAGCACAGATGGCGGAGTGGCTTAGATACCGGTCTCCTGCCTGAGTGTTATGGGTTTGATTCCCACACAAGACAACTCTTTGTGTGACCCACAAATGGTTGTTCTGAGTCTGGGTGTACTTGTGTCCGTGAAATTGTATCTTTGATTTCGATCTCCGGGGTCGGGCAGCGTTATTGGCTTTTTCGTAAAAAGAAAAATTCTCAGTAGCAGCCCGGAGTTTGGAAATGTGCCTGGTAGACGGCAATAGGCTCGCCCCCTATTACTTGGGACTTAAACATAGCTGGCGAACCGTTGTTGTGCCGTGTGGGGCCGGCTTTAAATTGTCCCACCCCCCTCCACCCATGGGAGTCGTAAGAGCCGACTGAGGGAATACCGGGGGAGTGGGCAGCAGCACTCCATCGAGTATTAACAACATCCACTGCGATGGCGAACCCGTCTGCCATGCGTCGCGATTACGGCACTATCCCCCATTCTTGGGGAGGCCTATGTCCAGCATTGGACTTTAAAAGGCTGATGGATGGATGACTCGTGGTTCTGTAATACACCTCTGCCTACCCCTTAAGGGAATACAGGCGTTTTTGTTGTTCAATACGCATTATTATTGTTCGCAGTAGAACCAACGCCTTTGGAGGCAATAATGCCGGAGCTGATCGCCGGAGAGACGGCCACCAGGTGGCCTCAGGATCGACGTGTGCTGAGAGCACTTTTGGAACTGAGCAGATCTGACTCAGTACCTTCCGAAGCTACCACTGAGCAAATTTTGGTAAGTTTCTGTTTCTCCACTCACGATTATAGGTGTTTTATATTTTACCCCTAACTTGCCCAAATACGCATGCAGAAGAGGAGGTGGTACGGTTGTGTACCAAATAAATTACTCAGTTATTATCGGGCCCAAGCGGATCGATACCATCGTTTCCGGTATGACAGACCTTAAAGCACCTCAGTGTATTTTGGTTGTAGAAACTCGGCCATTCATTCACTTCCCACCAGTGAAATGAAATGGTGAGCCACGGTTTAGCAATTCTGTTAGTATTGTTGATTCCATGATGAGCGGTCATTACTAACCATCAGGTGGGCAGTGGCTTGTCTACGAGCAAAAGCAAGGGTATATTCTTTTTTTTATACAACGTGAGTGTTTAGATATTTTTACATATATTTTTAGCATTAAATAAATCCTGCTCGTGACTTATTTTCGATTTCACATTTTTCACTTTGTGTTAAATGTATAGTACTAAGCATGTCAAATGCTAAAAATATATATAAAAAAAATATCTAAATATTTATAGGGTTTGCGTCATTATTAGGTAAAAATCTTAATTGTAAAATTAAGTTTACCTGGTCGGTATAATGTATGAAAATACTTCCGACAGATGGCGCAGGTGTCACCCAAAGATGTTAAATATGTTATCGAAATTAGCAGTCGGGAGCAATTATCACGATGGCTGAATTGGCAAAGCATCTGGACGGTATCCAGGTGATGCAGGTTCATATCCTGCTCGTGACTGTTATTTTCGATTTCACATTTTTCACTTTGTGTTTAACAACGTGAGTGGTAAACAGGCATACGACCCACTTGATTTTAAGCGGTTACCATAGCCTATAGACGCTAGCAACACCAGAGGTGTCACTCGCGTGTCGCCATCTCTAAGGAAAAGGAATAGGAGGTAGACGGGCAGAGGATAGTAAGGAAAGGATAGGCAGGATGTTTAGGCCTCCGGCGCTCTCACTCACCATATAGACTACGCAACACAACGGTAGGTACCTATCGTAGATTCATGCTGATCTTTTTTGAGAGGGTGGTACTTCTCCGATCGAGCCGGCCCATTCATGCTGGGATAAGCAAGTCTCTACCACCAGTCTGCCTTTACTCTACTATATATATCACATTTCTCTTACAGTTATCGGAGCAACCATTGGAAACAGAGGACGGCAAGGATCCTCCCGAGGAACAGGAAGATGAAATACCATTGGATCCCAATTTGGTTCACGAATTGGCCGTTAAGGGCGATGAGGAGACGCTCGTAGCTTTACTAAAGGTAATTCAAGTAAAACTAAGAATTGGGAGTTTTAGCGGACTTCTAAGATAGATTAGTTGTTTAAAGTATCCTTAAATTTATCCCTTTACCTACCTCGGTGGTGCAGTGGTAGTGCGTGCGACTGCTGATCATGAGGTCTCGGGCTCGATCCCCGGATCGGGCAATGATATTGAGCTTTTTCGTAAAAAGAAAAATTTTCAGTAGCAGACCAGAGTTTGGAAATGTGCCCGGTAGACGGCATTAGGCACGCCCCCTATTGAGTGGGACTTAAACATAGCTGGCGAACCGTAATAAATAAAATAATAACTTATTAAGCCAATAAACAATACAGACAATATCAATAAACCTTAGACAATACGAGTTTCCAAATACATAGGCTGCAGTGGTATACAGTCAGTAAGGCTCCTGACTCCTAAACTAGGAAGAAATTCTTTCTCTCAGGAATAAGGGATTCTTGACGGGCCTCGTGGCGTAGTCGGTAGTGTAACCGACTTCCGTGCACTAGGTCGTGGGTTCGATTCCCACTCAGGACAATTATTTGTGTGATGAACACAGTTATTTTTACTGCGTCTGGGTGTTTTCTATCTATTATATGTATGTATTTACAAAAAAAGAAATGATATATGTATTATATCCGTAATCTGGTACCCATAGCACAAGCGTTAAGCTTAGTTTGGGACCAGAGGACGTTGTGTGAAAATGTCCATGAATATTTATTTTGTTTTTGATCTATATTTTTTAGCATTTGACATGCTCCGCTACTTTTTTTTTTAACGTATAAATTATTTGTGATTAAGAAAAAAGAGATTTTTTGTACGAGCGGGAAACGAACCCGCGTCTTTTCCAATCCGGGGAAGTGCTCTAAGCCAGTGAGCTATCGTACAGACCTGGTCGGTCATCCCAATTTCGTCATCACATTTGTCTTTACGACCAACGCCATCTATCGGAATGCATTTACAATTTATTTATTTAGTTATTATTTGAATTCTTAAACTCAATAATAACCACAAATTCATTTAACAAAGATATAAATTAATTCAACAAACATAAATTCATTCATTGGCAAAAATGAGATAGGAAAAAAAATGTATAGAGGGAACAAAAACAAAAAAATTACATTATAATATAGCATTAATAGTACATTGTTAACCTAGGGATGAAAGAACTATTGGAACCCCGTCTCGGCACTAAATAAGTCTTTATCCCGAGGTAAACACTGTGCTTTTCATTACGAATACGAGGAAACTAAAAATAAAAATCATGAATTAGTTAAAGAAAAAATGGGAATTTAAAAAATTTTAATTGGAATCGCCGTTTTCCCGCCGATTTTGTTTTTCTTCTGTGGCCTGTCAGCTATTCAGCCATTATTTTTCATTATAATCATTGAAAAAATATAAATCTTCGTTATTTTAAAGATATTTAGTTGCAACTATATTAAAATAAAGTCATATAAAAAACAAATTCTTTAATAAATACTTAACTTTATGTTGTTAAATTTTACATCGCACTGTAATTGACTGGCTGTACAGAAAATAGAACTGTTTTATTTTTTATAATTACTCAGCTGTCAGTTGAAAGTAATTCTCCCTAGGGCTGAAAAGTATTACTTTCAACCCGCTCCTCAGGCAACTTCAGGCCTACTTTCAGAGTATGAGTAATGAAATTATTATTACAGTATTGGAGTTAACAGTTTTTCCACTGTCTCATAATCAACCGATATCAAACATGTGATTAGTATTTTTTGAAACTTTGTTTCAAAGTACAAATTATTAGTGAATGAGGAAAAAGAGAACTTTAATGCGAGCGAGAATCGGACCAACATGAAGAGAGCTTTATATCCCTCTCGCAGCAATACACTCTTTTTCCATTTTTACAATAATTTGTTCTTTAATAGAAAACTAAGTAAAATAAAAGAAGCTATGTCTTAATGAAAAGAACCCGCTTATAAACTACTTCTTAATTAAATTAGTTTTATTTTCGAAAACTTTTTTGTACATGCGAGTATATACCGTATACGTGCGCGTGGGTGTTCGCTATACCCAAGGAGACAAAATAATTCGCACCTAAGAACATTAAAAAAAAAAAGAAAACCGCCTTCAAGTGCACCCAGGAACTAAAAAGCAATAAATAATTGGTATTTAGATACGATTTCCGTACTAGACACCCACGTGTTTGAAGCCGGTGCCAAAAAGGTTTTTAATGTTATCTAAGTATTTATTATAAATTGTGTCTGTTACTTTTGGACTTGGCTTTTTAGTTCCTGGGTGCCTGGTTTTTTTTAATTTTTTATTTTGTACTTTTTAGTGATTTTTTATAAAATAGCTTAGAGTAGGTCGTACATGACGGGGAGACCTCTCTAAACGAAAAAATATCATCAATATATACATTTTTTTTAGATTTTTGTTGAATTTTTAAAAAATACTGCACTGATTTCGTTGAAATTTAAGACCATTTCGGAATAAACCCTTTTCAAACAAAAAAAGAATTTTGCAAATCCATCAACATATGACGGAGTTATGCCCGAACATACATAAAAAAAAATATATAAACATTCGAATTGATTGTGGTGTCCCCTCCACATATATTAATTATTGTGTATGTAAGATGTATTTAACCTGAATATTATCCCTAATAAAGGTAGTATATTGTCAGCTGTCGGTTGTTTAATTTCGTCTCAAGTGCCTACCTTTACAACCTCCACCTTTTACTGAAGTCGTTTAAAAAAAATGTAAGTGCTATGTTTTTATAACAGACTAAAAAGTATAAATAGTCAGTTGTAAAAACATGGTACTTACATTATTTTATTATTATTATTTTCTTCTGTTTTCACGTTTTTATGCATTGTCATCCACTTCTGAGCTATGGTCCAAATTTAAAGTATCTAGCTCATCGGGAAGTTAGTTTAAAATCAATTATAAAATTCCACCCGGACAGACATACAAGAAGCAAGTTAATAAAAACATACTTAGTATCTGTTTTCCTTCTTTGTTGTAATTATATAAACAACTTGTAGATGTACTACAGTATATAGTTAAACAATTATATATTCTTATGTATTGGTGGTAGGATTTACGAGGGGTGATCCAAAAGTAATGATAATTGGTTACTTCAGGTCCACAAAAAAATCCAAAAAAATTTTTTTCGCTAGCCTATACACTCACTACGTCAGCCTAAAAAAAACTTATAAATAGGTCAGTATTTCCGGGAGATACATTCATTTGAATACGAACTGTCGAAGAGATAACATCAACATCGAGAAAAACGAAATTAGAGCTGTGATCAAGTACCTCTGTTTGAAAAAAATGTCTACAAAAGACATACACTGTGACTTGGTGGAAACATTGGGGGACTCTGCTCCTCCATATTCTACAGTTGCACGCTGGGCCAAGGAGTTTAAGCTGGGCAGAACATCCACTGAAGATGAACATCGCGAAGGACGCCCATCCACGTCCCTCACAGAAGACAACGTGAAAAAAGTCGAAGATGTTGTGTTGGCAGATCGAAGAGTGACCATCAGGCATGTAGCTGAGGTCACAGGGATCTCATATGGAAGCGTTCAAAGAATCATTTCGAACGAGTTGCATATGAAAAAGGTCTCTGCGCGTTGGGTTCCCAGAATGTTAACCGACGAGCAAAAGAAAAAACGAGTTGACATTTCGAGGGTCAATCTCGAAAAGTTCCAAGCAGATAAAGAAAATTTTTTGTTGCGTTTTGTGACTATGGACGAGACCTGGATCCACCATTTTGATCCTGAAACAAAAAAGCAATCGATGACTTGGAAGCGAGCCTCCTCACCGACGCCAAAGAAATTCAAAGTCTCAAGTTCGGCGGGAAAGGTTATGGCGCCTGTTTTTTGGGACGCTAAAGGAATAATTTTGGTGGAATATTTGGAAAAGGGAGCCACTATTACGGGTTCTTACTACGCAGACCAAATAAGAAGATTACGGGAGGCCATTAAGGAAAAAAGACGCGGCAAACTGCGAGCTGGAGTGCTGTTTCACCAAGACAACGCACCGGCTCACAAAGCCGCAGTTGCGATGGCTGCCATTCAAGAAACGGGATTCGAACTGGTCGAACACCCTCCCTATTCGCCAGATCTGGCTCCTAGTGACTTTTACCTCTTTCCTCGGCTCAAGGAACACCTCCGAGGCAAGAAATTTGAAGACAATAGCGAAGTTATGGCCACTGTTGAGGCGTTTTGGGAGGGTCAAGAAAAGGAATTTTTTTCAAAGGGAATCCTGGGTTTAGAAAAAAGATGGACTATATGTATTGATTTGTTAGGAGACTATGTAGAAAAATAAATTATTATTTTAACTTTAATTACCGTGTTTTATTTTCATTATCATTACTTTTGGATCACCCCTCGTAGTGCTAAGTTGAACTACTCATTTGTTATCCGGCCGGAGTCGGCAAAACTGTCTCCCGTGGGCGCGTAGTACTTTGGTGTGGCATTAGGTAGACGCTAAATTATTGGCAGGATTCGAACTTGGGTTTCTTCTTGTTCGGGGGTGGGGGACCACCTATTAGTGACTTACAATCGTTACTTCTTAGTGGTGAAGACACATACAATTAAGTTCTTCAAATTTGGTGGTATGCGGGACAGGATACTTCAATGGCTAATGCTTAGTGATGCGATTTGTATCGGTAAATTTTATGCGATCAGAATTTTTCATCGATATGTATGTGTATAGTTGTCGACGCTAATAGGTAGATCAACCAAATTTTACGTAATTAGAATATGAACCAAACGGATGCGAAATAGAGCACCGGCGATTCGTACTTAGTACGCGCACTTTCTGCGTGTCCTGAGTGCCAATGCATCGTGTATGCCAATTTCGCTGTAAACAGAAATACCAATCGACACGATTGAATCTCTCTTGACAGAGCTGTCGCGGATTTTTACAATGTTCGTGCGTGGTGAATACACTTACGACGCACAGTTAGGGTACAAGTGAATAACGTTCGGTGTCCGCAGCGCCACCCGTCGCTCGTGGACGCGCTGGACGCGACGGGCGGCACGGCGCTACACGCGGCGGCGCGCGCCGGGCGGGCGCACGCGGCCGCGGCGCTGCTGCGCGCCGGCGCCCGCCCCGACGCCGCCGACGGCGACGGCTGGAGCCCGCTGCGCGCCGCCGCCTGGGCCGGCCACACCGAGGTCTGTCTCCGTACGCTACACTACACTACACTGCCACACTACACTACGCTAGTGCACTACACTATACTACACTGCCACACTACACTATACTACACTGCCACACTACACTACACTAGTGCACTACACTATACTACACTGCCACACTACACTATACTACACTGCCACACTACACTATACTACACTGCCACACTACACTACACTAGTGCACTACACTATACTAAACTGCCACACTTCACTATACTACACTGCCACACTACACTACACTAGCACACTACACTATACTACACTGCCACACTACACTACACTAGTGCACTACACTACACTACACTGCCACACTACACTACACTAGTGCACTACACTATACTACACTGCCACACTACACTACACTGGCGCGCGCCGGGCGGGCGCACGCGGCCGCGGCGCTGCTGCGCGCCGGCGCCCGCCCCGACGCCGCCGACGGCGACGGCTGGAGCCCGCTGCGCGCCGCCGCCTGGGCCGGCCACACCGAGGTCTGTCTCCGTACGCTACACTACACTACACTGCCACACTACACTACGCTAGTGCACTACACTATACTACACTGCCACACTACACTATACTACACTGCCACACTACACTACACTAGTGCACTACACTATACTACACTGCCACACTACACTACACTGGCGCGCGCCGGGCGGGCGCACGCGGCCGCGGCGCTGCTGCGCGCCGGCGCCCGCCCCGACGCCGCCGACGGCGACGGCTGGAGCCCGCTGCGCGCCGCCGCCTGGGCCGGCCACACCGAGGTCTGTCTCCGTACGCTACACTACACTACACTGCCACACTACACTACGCTAGTGCACTACACTATACTACACTGCCACACTACACTATACTACACTGCCACACTACACTACACTAGTGCACTACACTATACTACACTGCCACACTACACTACACTGGCGCGCGCCGGGCGGGCGCACGCGGCCGCGGCGCTGCTGCGCGCCGGCGCCCGCCCCGACGCCGCCGACGGCGACGGCTGGAGCCCGCTGCGCGCCGCCGCCTGGGCCGGCCACACCGAGGTCTGTCTCCGTACGCTACACTACACTACACTGCCACACTACACTACGCTAGTGCACTACACTATACTACACTGCCACACTACACTATACTACACTGCCACACTACACTACACTAGTGCACTACACTATACTACACTGCCACACTACACTACACTGGCGCGCGCCGGGCGGGCGCACGCGGCCGCGGCGCTGCTGCGCGCCGGCGCCCGCCCCGACGCCGCCGACGGCGACGGCTGGAGCCCGCTGCGCGCCGCCGCCTGGGCCGGCCACACCGAGGTCTGTCTCCGTACGCTACACTACACTACACTGCCACACTACACTACGCTAGTGCACTACACTATACTACACTGCCACACTACACTACACTAGTGCACTACACTATACTACACTGCCACACTACACTACACTGGCGCGCGCCGGGCGGGCGCACGCGGCCGCGGCGCTGCTGCGCGCCGGCGCCCGCCCCGACGCCGCCGACGGCGACGGCTGGAGCCCGCTGCGCGCCGCCGCCTGGGCCGGCCACACCGAGGTCTGTCTCCGTACGCTACACTACACTACACTGCCACACTACACTACGCTAGTGCACTACACTATACTACACTGCCACACTACACTATACTACACTGCCACACTACACTACACTAGTGCACTACACTATACTACACTGCCACACTACACTACACTGGCGCGCGCCGGGCGGGCGCACGCGGCCGCGGCGCTGCTGCGCGCCGGCGCCCGCCCCGACGCCGCCGACGGCGACGGCTGGAGCCCGCTGCGCGCCGCCGCCTGGGCCGGCCACACCGAGGTCTGTCTCCGTACGCTACACTACACTACACTGCCACACTACACTACGCTAGTGCACTACACTATACTACACTGCCACACTACACTACACTGGCGCGCGCCGGGCGGGCGCACGCGGCCGCGGCGCTGCTGCGCGCCGGCGCCCGCCCCGACGCCGCCGACGGCGACGGCTGGAGCCCGCTGCGCGCCGCCGCCTGGGCCGGCCACACCGAGGTCTGTCTCCGTACGCTACACTACACTACACTGCCACACTACACTACGCTAGTGCACTACACTATACTACACTGCCACACTACACTATACTACACTGCCACACTACACTACACTAGTGCACTACACTATACTACACTGCCACACTACACTACACTGGCGCGCGCCGGGCGGGCGCACGCGGCCGCGGCGCTGCTGCGCGCCGGCGCCCCCCCCGACGCCGCCGACGGCGACGGCTGGAGCCCGCTGCGCGCCGCCGCCTGGGCCGGCCACACCGAGGTCTGTCTCCGTACGCTACACTACACTACACTGCCACACTACACTACGCTAGTGCACTACACTATACTACACTGCCACACTACACTATACTACACTGCCACACTACACTACACTAGTGCACTACACTATACTACACTGCCACACTACACTATACTACACTGCCACACTACACTATACTACACTGCCACACTACACTACACTAGTGCACTACACTATACTAAACTGCCACACTTCACTATACTACACTGCCACACTACACTACACTAGCACACTACACTATACTACACTGCCACACTACACTACATTAGTGCACTACACTACCACACTATACTAGTACACTACACTAACACACTACACTACATTAGTACACTACACTATACTACACTGCCACACTACACTACATTAGTGCACTACACTACCACACTATACTAGTACACTACACTAACACACTACACTACATTAGTACACAACACTATACTACACTGCCACACTACACTACATTAGTGCACTACACTACCACACTATACTAGTACACTACACTAACACACTACACTACATTAGTACACTACACTATACTACACTGCCACACTACACTACATTAGTGCACTACACTACCACACTATACTAGTACACTACACTAACACACTACACTACATTAGTACACTACACTATACTACACTGCCACACTACACTACATTAGTGCACTACACTACCACACTATACTAGTACACTACACTAACACACTACACTACATTAGTACACTACACTATACTACACTGCCACACTACACTACATTAGTGCACTACACTACCACACTATACTAGTACACTACACTAACACACTACACTACATTAGTACACTACACTATACTACACTGCCACACTACACTACATTAGTGCACTACACTACCACACTATACTAGTACACTACACTAACACACTACACTACATTAGTACACTACACTATACTACACTGCCACACTACACTACATTAGTGCACTACACTACCACACTATACTAGTACACTACACTAACACACTACACTACATTAGTACACTACACTATACTACACTGCCACACTACACTACATTAGTGCACTACACTACCACACTATACTAGTACACTACACTAACACACTACACTACATTAGTACACTACACTATACTACACTGCCACACTACACTACATTAGTGCACTACACTACCACACTATACTAGTACACTACACTAACACACTACACTACATTAGTACACTACACTATACTACACTGCCACACTACACTACATTAGTGCACTACACTACCACACTATACTAGTACACTACACTAACACACTACACTACATTAGTACACTACACTATACTACACTGCCACACTACACTACATTAGTGCACTACACTACCACACTATACTAGTACACTACACTAACACACTACACTACATTAGTACACTACACTATACTACACTGCCACACTACACTACATTAGTGCACTACACTACCACACTATACTAGTACACTACACTAACACACTACACTACATTAGTACACTACACTATACTACACTGCCACACTACACTACATTAGTGCACTACACTACCACACTATACTAGTACACTACACTAACACACTACACTACATTAGTACACTACACTATACTACACTGCCACACTACACTACATTAGTGCACTACACTACCACACTATACTAGTACACTACACTAACACACTACACTACATTAGTACACTACACTATACTACACTGCCACACTACACTACATTAGTGCACTACACTACCACACTATACTAGTACACTACACTAACACACTACACTACATTAGTACACTACACTATACTACACTGCCACACTACACTACATTAGTGCACTACACTACCACACTATACTAGTACACTACACTAACACACTACACTACATTAGTACACTACACTATACTACACTGCCACACTACACTACATTAGTGCACTACACTACCACACTATACTAGTACACTACACTAACACACTACACTACATTAGTACACTACACTATACTACACTGCCACACTACACTACATTAGTGCACTACACTACCACACTATACTAGTACACTACACTAACACACTACACTACATTAGTACACTACACTATACTACACTGCCACACTACACTACATTAGTGCACTACACTACCACACTATACTAGTACACTACACTAACACACTACACTACATTAGTACACTACACTATACTACACTGCCACACTACACTACATTAGTGCACTACACTACCACACTATACTAGTACACTACACTAACACACTACACTACATTAGTACACTACACTATACTACACTGCCACACTACAATACATTAGTGCACTACACTACCACACTATACTAGTACACTACACTAACACACTACACTACATTAGTACACTACACTATACTACACTGCCACACTACACTACATTAGTGCACTACACTACCACACTATACTAGTACACTACACTAACACACTACACTACATTAGTACACTACACTATACTACACTGCCACACTACACTACATTAGTGCACTACACTACCACACTATACTAGTACACTACACTAACACACTACACTACATTAGTACACTACACTATACTACACTGCCACACTACACTACATTAGTGCACTACACTACCACACTATACTAGTACACTACACTAACACACTACACTATACTACACTGCCACACTACACTACATTAGTGCACTACACTACCACACTATACTAGTACACTACACTAACACACTACACTACATTAGTACACTACACTATACTACACTGCCACACTACACTACATTAGTGCACTACACTACCACACTATACTAGTACACTACACTAACACACTACACTACATTAGTACACTACACTATACTACACTGCCACACTACACTAACACTAGCACACTACACTACACTGCACTACATCAGCACACTACACTACACCAGCACAGTTTCTTTCTAATCATCAATATTATTGGTCGCAGGTTGTCGAAGTCCTATTGGAATTCGGTTGCGACGTGGACTGCGTAGACGCTGATAACAGAACAGCATTGAGGTAACTAGATTTCTGAAGTGGAATTCATAAGGTGACAGTTCGATGGATAACAAATGGACAAGAGCCACTCTTCACATATTGTCATTCCCATTCCATCTTTGGATTTAAAAAAAAACCTAAGTTTGCCATTTGACACTTTCGCAAATATAGGAGAATGTGATAATAGCAGTGTAGCGCATGCACGATAATAACAAAAAATCTCACCAACGCGACACAACCATGCGATCTGGGGGGTTAGGCAGAATGTCATATTTCACGTGTCGACCGTATCGAGATCAGTGATTGGTTGAGAAACCGACACATGATGTCACAATAATCCGTTGACCATTCACGGTAATCTGTCAACCAATCACAGTGATCTCGATACGGTCGACACGTGAAATATGACATTCTGCCTAACCCCCACGAAAGGACTTTTAGAATCACAATGTTTGCAATATTCCGCAGAACTCTGAACACAAATTCGACACGATTTCGCCTTTACACGAGGCATCCTCAGGACCGCTCAGAAACAAATGAGTGAAGTTTACTCGTGTACTTTGCTTATATACCTTCCACTACCCGATAATTATGATGAATACCTTGAACGATATGAAAATAATTTTAGTAGTGAAGAAGAATTAAAGTTGATTTGTTCATTGAGCAAAACATTTTTATTTTGTTTAATTATTTCTATTCGTTATAAAACGGACAGTCTAATATTTTTGTCACAAACATGTAAGGGCTCGACCGTGTGAGTATCGCCGCATGGGCGGCTGCCAGTGATGTGTGCCGTGTGCAGGGCGGCGGCGTGGTCGGGCCACGAGGCCGTGGTGGGGCGGCTGCTGGCGGCGGGCGCGTGCGCGGACCGCGCGGACGCGGAGGGCCGCACGCCGCTCATCGCCGCCGCCTACATGGGCCACGCCGACATCGTGCGCGCGCTGCTCGACGCCGGCGCGCGCATCGACCACGCCGACGAGGACGGTGCGTGCCCCTCTGGCATCGTTGTGTGAGACGAGACGTGGCATGCTGACGGCCGTGTGCGCTGCCCGCAGGTCGCACGGCGCTGGCCGTGGCGGCGCTGAGCGCGGGCGGCGCGGCGGTGGCGGCGCTGCTGCTGGAGCGCGGCGCCGACGTGGGCCGCGCCGACCGCGACCGCGCCACGCCGCTGCTCGTCGCCGCCTTCGAGGGCCGCGCGTGAGTCTCTCTCTCTCTATCTCCCTCTCTCCATCTCCCTCTCTCCATCTCCCTCTCTCCTACGTGTCATGCCTGTATATTATGATCAAAACAAATGCTACGCCCTCGGTGCTGCATAACTTCGTGAGCGATTTATTTACGATAACTTGACGAATTCGTTTTTTTTTTATTGCAAGTAGTGGCAGACGAGCCACGGTCCATCTGATAATAAATGGTAACCGTCGCCCACGGACTCGACTATACCGAGAGTATTGTCAAGCCGCTGCTCACCAATTCAATTCACAAATATGAAATGAAATAAAAACGGCTATCTCCTGCTACAGCCAAAACGCAACGATGTGCTTCATGGCCGGTCACACGGGAGATGGTGGTACCAACCCGCTCGGGCCCGATACCAAGTGAGTACTCCCACTTGGTACCCAGCCCTACCACCAGTCATGCAATGGATGATAATTGCTTACTTCCCTTAGTCGCCTCATACGACACCCTTGGGAAAGAATGGGGTGGTGACACTTGTATTCTTAGTCTGTCACCACACGGACAAAACGTTGCCGACACTCCCATAGTCCGCGAGTTACGGAAGACAACGGGGGTGGTAATAAGGGCAAGCGTGACGGGAGCCTCCTAACTCCCGACTCGGATATAGAGTTTTGAAAACGTTTTCGGTCTCCCCAGATTATTCACCAGTTTTGAGAAATCTCCGGAAATTCTCCAGTAACTAAAAACTCACTAAGTTTTAAATTAAAATTACACTTAATAAATAAATATAATATAACAGATATATCTCCCCCAAACCCCATAACACAACAATTAGGGCAATTGAAAATTAAAGTTCTAGAGCCGCTTATATCAAGCAAGTCAAAATTTGGGCATACAATGTCTGCCGCGACCCCTAAAGGCAAATAATAACTCCAAATGTAAAATAAATAATCGTCATGTTTATGTAAACAAAAATATATTAAGTATATTCTTCTTTGGTCATTACTATGGTATGTCCTATAAAATTTACTAAACTGTTAATATCACTATTGAGAACATTGAAATTTAACTGTGTAATCTACGGTTGAATTGAACCATGTTCTTTTCTCCCCATTTCGAAGATCGCCCTAGAGAGCACACGGCTTCAGACACAAGTTGAGTCCGTCTCTCATTCAGCATGTTCCGAGGGGCTGTCTGATGGCCGGTATATCGCGCATCACTCGTGCTGTCCATACGCATAGCAATGCTTACTCTTTATCGAGAGCAAGTCATTGATATGCGTGATGGACAACGTTGGAGACAGCAGCGAGCCTTGTGGTGCGCCAGCGTTACCTTCCATCTTATGGGAGCAGCAGCTGTCTACTACGACTTATTGCTCCAACCATGTAGAAAGCCGGTGATTTATTTGCAGAGCCCCGGCCCTCAGGGATTCCAAATGATGGTAACGTCGATTCTTTTGAAGGACCCTATGCCAGACCGTGCCGAACGCCTTTGCGATGTCCAGGCTGAATGCCAAAGCCTTTTACCACCACCCTCTAAAGCCTCTACCCAGCGATGAGTAAGGTACACGAGAAGATAACCAGGAAACTTACCTTGACGAAAGCCGTATTGGCGATCATTGATCAGGTGGTGATCCTCAAAGATCTCAGAAGCCGGTGGTTAATAACTTTCTCCAGTACCTTGGAGAGCAAAGATGTCATCGCGAGTTACCTGTAATTCGACGGGTTCGACCGATCACCCCTTTTCAAGTGAACAGTGGGCTACGTTCCAAGAAGCAGGAATTCTCCCCGTACTGTAAGAGAGGTGGTATAGGCGCGTAAGGACGGGGGTTAACTCAGAGGAGCACGTTTGAAGAACCACTGCAGGGATGCCATTCGGCTACCCGACTTATGGACGTCCGGCAGCAGTAGGGAGGGATCCTGACCGCACGTTGCATATGCAGATTTAACGCATAGAACGTGGGATGATGGGTGTTGTGGTCGTTCTGGCGTCTAAAGTCGAGTTATGGCAAAGAGTTGGCCCAAAAATCGGGTTTCTCTTTGGCACTGTGGGCTAAGTTGCCATCTAGTTATCACAGTGTGGGAGACTAGACTTTCAGAAGTTGCCCTGTATTAACTTGGCGAGCAACCAGAAAGTACGGCTTCCAGTGGGATAAGCTCCCAAGTCGCTCGCTATTTCTGACAACGTGTTCGGCCTCCTTTTTGTTGGATCTGGAAGCAGCATAAAAAATTCGCTTCTCTTTGACGTTGGTTTCCTGATATTTACATCAAATTAGGTTGAGGTCTTTAAGGGATATCTGTAGACTAATACGTAACTTAATTCGTATCGTGTGTAGCAGTGTGCAATTCATTACTGGGTCGTACCATTACCTGTCGGCCCCGCGGATCATGGGTGTGGTCATTAATAGCAGGCGAGCCGTCTGTCGGCAATAAAACACACAGGAATTATCGTCTAGTGCAAGATACACCTGTAGGAAAATGTAGTCATAGAAGGTAGCGTTCAATACGCTTTGCATTTGATAGTACGAGTGTAACGTAACGTGTCGTTCGTGAGCGAGGGTGTAGTGAGCGAGGGTGTAGTGAGCGAGGGTGTAGTGAGCGAGGGTGTAGTGAGCGAGGGTGTAGTGAGCGAGTGTGTGTGACGTGTGTGCGATGTGTGTGCAGCGACGTGTGCGAGCTGCTGCTGGAGGCGGAGGCGGACGTGGAGGCGGCGGACGGCGCGGGCCGCACGGCGCTGTGGGCGGCCGCCGCCGCCGGCCACGCGCGCGCTGCACGTGTGCTGCTGTACTGGGGCGCACGTGTCGACCACATGGACGCCGATGGCCGCACCGTGCTGTCTGTCGCCGCCGCGCAGGGTACTTCATTCTTTGTATCCTCTACCTACTGACGCCGATGAGCTGGCCAAAGCATGTGGAACGGTATTCCAGGAGTTACATGCTCAAATCCTGTTATGACTGACTGACATGACTGTTATCGATTTCACATTTTCGCACAGTTAAAATCCTGTTCGAATTACTAAATGTTTTACCAGAAATTGAAAATAGTCAATGTTTCCACAATTAACCTTTCTGTTTTTCTTGTTTTTAAACCGTTCGTTCATATCTATCTCTATGAATATCTAATAAATGAAAATTTACAGGCAATGAGGAGGTTGTCCGCCAGCTTCTGGATAGAGGTCTGGACGAACACCACAGAGACAATTCTGGTTGGACCCCACTACATTATGCTGCTTTTGAAGGTTAGATACGTACTCACAGAGTTGGACTTTAAACTTGTGTATTAAAATGAATATTTATTTCTAGAAGATTTCAAGTCGCCGAATCAGAATTGTGCCTCAAAAATACTCTATAACAGCAAGTCTTTTAGGTATCCTAGCTTAAAAACGACGTTAAGAGGGGTGCGTCACCATCCAGAACTGATAAGTCGAGTAGTGGTGGCGGCTAGCTGGCTTGCACGTGCGTTTGCACCTGCGCTTGTTTGTCTCGACGCACCTACTGTTTACAATGTGATGCTCTCCGACATATAATAATTATGTGAAATAAGTATAACAATTTTCATAATTTTAAATAGTAACGTCATAGTTCCAAAAAGGAGATATTGGTCTGTGTTGAAAACCAGTTATTTTATTTACATAATATTAAGTTTGAAAAAGGGATATGCTTTTAATAATGAACTAATATCTCTGTTTTGTTATGGCTTGGTATTCGCATGTCAGTTATAATTAATTTAAATAAAGTATTTTTCTCACCTACCCCCGAAGTAAATCATATACTTGCTTGCTATTGTTATTTATGTTGCTATGGTGAGGTTCACAAGATCTTTTACCAAAGTTGTCACATGAATTCATACGGGATCCATTATATCGTTGCAGAAAACAAAATTTTAATGGAGGTTAATGCTCCCTTAAATTTAATTAATGAGAGGTTATTATAAGCTTGCTAAAAAATAATAAACCTTATGTACGCCGTGTGGGGCCGGCTTTAGAATTGTCCCACCCTTCTCTACCCACGGGTTTCGTAAGAGCCGACTGAGGGAATACCGACGGAGTGGGCAGCAGCACTCCCTCGAGTATTTATAACATCCACTGCGATCGCCAACCCGCCTGCCAAGCGTGGCGATTACGGCATTATCCCCCATGATGGGACCGCTCATTGTGGCGTTCTCTTGGGGAGGCCTATGTCCAACAGTGGACGTTAAAAGGCTGATGGATGGATGGATGTACATTTATCATAATACTTCTGATACTCTATATCCATCTCAATCTCTCGTAGACTACTTTTCTAAAGTTTCACTTCTGCCGTGTGTGAATTGCATGCATATGGTTTTTTTTGGTCTGTATTTTAGCACTTGACATGCTCAGCTACTTAAGATCAAATAATTTGTGAAAACGTGGAAAAAGAGAATTTCGCTGCGACTGCGCTGGGATTCGAGCCTTCATTTTCTAGAAATAATTGGAATGACATAAAAGTTGAAGATTTTTCTCGGAAAATTAAGAATTTGATTCTCACTTGTGTTTAATAACTTTCGTAATTTTTAATCTACAGGTCACATAGAAGTATGCGAAGCTTTATTAGAAGCTGGAGCCAAGGTGGACGAGGCAGACAATGACGGCAAGGGTCCTCTTATGCTTGCCGCTCAAGAAGGTCACACGAGGCTTGTAGAACTGCTTATTGATACGTGGGGGGCGCCCGTAGATCAACGAGCTCATGATGGAAAGACTGCTTTTAGGTATATATTTTTCTCTCTCTCTCTCTCTGTCTGTTTCCTTGTGTGTTTGTATGCGTGAGTACATGCATGCGTGTGCGTTTGTGGAATCTAGTTTTGGTCTTGTTACTAAGTTATTAATTTTACATGATTCTTAAATGTTAATAATTAAGCTTATTTTGTCTTAACAATGTAAACAAATAGATATGACAGATGATGGATATTGTATAGGCTACCTTTCTCTAAACAAATAAACAAAAGTCAATCCAGAAGATTTCGTAGAATATTCTTAAATCCTATGTAGGTCTGGTGTTAAGGTACATTCTATAGTTTCAAAGTAAGTGAGATCTATGGAAACGAGTATTTGATATACTCATGATTGTCCGTCAGGCTGGCAGCCCTGGAGGGCCACACGGAGACGGTGGGAGCCCTGCTGGCCCGCGGCGCGGACGTGGACGCGCTGGACGCGGACCGCCGCAGCACGCTGTACGTGCTGGCGCTCGACAACCGCCTGGCCATGGCGCGCTACCTGCTCGCCCACTGCGGCGCTAGCGTCGACACCACCGACAGCGAGGTACTACACAAGTCCCCACTGGCTCTTAGGTGGGCTGTGGCTTCTTTGCCACCAATAATTAAAAACGCCTTTTCTATTTCATTTAACACAATTTCACATTATTGTTATTTGTTTCATTAAACTATAAAGTAAAATATATAAGCATTTGACATGCTTAGCACTATACATTAAGCACAAAGTGAAAAATGTGAAATCGAAAATAACGGTCACGAGCAGGATCCGAACCTGCATCTCCTGGACACCGTCCAGATGCTTTGCCAATTCAGCAATCGTGACAATTGCTCCTGACTGCTAATCTTGATAATACATGACGACCCAAGGACGTTAAGTATGAATGTGTTATCGAAATATATCCTTGTTATAAACTGTATGTCCAAGTTCCAGACCTCGTAAGGCACACCTCTGACTTTTTGAAATTATGTGTGTATTTGTGAACAATTCACTGCTCGGTGAAGGAAAATATCGAGAGGAAACCTGCATGCCTGAGAGATTTTCTCAATGGCCTGTGAAGTCTCCCAACCCGCACTGGCCCAGCGTGGTGGACTATGGCCTAATCCCTCTCACCATTATAGGAGACAAAAAAAAAGTTAAAAAAATAAAAACAAAAAGCTGTGATTATATGCTTATACTGTACACACATCACATCAAATCACTTATAAGTACTATTTATCCTTTATTTTTGTCACCCAGGGGAGGACACCACTACACGTGTCAGCTTGGCAGGGTCACACGGACATGGTCAATTTGTTGATCAAAGTGGGTAAGTTGTTGGTCTTATAAAATCCTAGTATTAGACTACATAATTCTTGAATTCATTGTTTGGCTTAACAGTATCTTATGTAAGATCCGTGAGAATCAACATTTTTCTAGTCTTCTTGTTACCTTATTAATGATTTTAGCACTCTTATGTATGTATGTAACTGCCTCTGTGGTGCAGCGGTAACTTAAGCAACTGCCTGATCATGAGGTCTCGGGTTCAATCCCCAGGTTGGGCAGTGTTGTTGAGATTTTTCGTAATCAGTAAAATTTTCAGTATTAGCCCGGAGTATGGAAATGTCCCCGGTATAAGGCAATAGGCTCGCTCCCTATTACCTGGGACTTAAACACATAGCTGGCGAATCGTGAGTGTGTAATACACCTCGGCTTACCGCTTCGGGGAATACAGGTGTGACGCTTTATTTTTTAATTTTTTTTATGTTTATTTGATTCTCTATTATTCAGATGTTTGGATTACTAACAGTATTGATGATCATGGGTGTTAGTGAAAAATCAAGTAAACGTTTGGGGCTGATTACTCGTGTACAGGTAGAGGTAGAGTAGTGGCGACGGTCTCGCTGCTTGCATTCGAGAGCAATGGACATAGTCTGCAGACCACCGAGAGGCCAACCCGTAAGCCTAAATTAGCAGGATCGGGAGTGAATCCCAAGATTTGCCGCCCAGCGAGGGGATACATGGCTAAGGAGAGTACAGACGGGAGACAGTATCGCAAGGATTCTGAGTGCGATGTTTTTGGGAAATGCCTCTCAGAGAGTTCAAAGGCAAGCCCTTTGAGCTAGACGTATACGAAGGGGGTCGTAGATGGCTTAGACAAAAGAGATTCAGTTAGAAATACGCTCTCTGGCAATACTGCCGTGTGGGAACCACGCGGAAACATGGAAATGGACCCCGATCAAGAGGCTCCGTGACGGACAACTCGGTCGGCACCTCAGTCGCTCAGTTGTCTGCTACCGAGAGTGCCAGCGCAATTGGAATTGCTATGACTCCCGCAGCTAATGGAAATGCGGGTGACAATAGACGACGTTGCTGTCGGAATTCTGGCGCAAGCGCACCCAGTCCAAGAGGGTGCTGCGTCAGATTTCAACGGAAGCGTTACGGAGATGTTTTTCCTTGAAATTACGACAGCAGTTAATGATTAAAAAATAAAAATGTGTCTAAATTAAATAAACTAGATATCGCGGGACGTCTACCAGATGTGAAAACATCGAAATTATTTTGTAGAATTAAAATGATCATAACTTGACAAAGTACTCCTCAAGACGAATCAAACGAGTATAAACAAAATAGGGTTGCGTCGTTTCATTACAGAGTTACTGTGACCACCTTCCAGTTCCATCGACAGACCCTGGATACCATCTAGAGACAAAGTACTCGTCAAGACGAATCATTCGATCCCAAACTCGATGGAATTATGTCGTTTTATAACGGAGTTCCTATGGCCGCCTTCTAGCTCCATCATCAGACCCTGGATACCATCTAAAGACAAAGTACTCATCAAGACGAATCAAACGTGTCCAAACTCGATGGGGTTGCGTCGGTTCATTATATAAATACTGTGGCCACCTTCCAGCTTCATCATCAGCCCCTGGATACCATCTAGAGGCAAAGTACTCGTCAAGATGAATCATATGAGCCCAAACTCGATGGGGTTGCGCGCGTTTTATTATAGAGTTCCTATGTCCACCTTCCAGCTTCATCATCAGATCAGCTCCATATCATCATAATATTGCATTGTCACGCGATATACATATGCGTGTAAAATTTCAGCTCAATCGGAAACCGGGAAGTATGTCAATTTTAACATGCTAGATTTAAAACGGGACTAGTAAAATAAAAGCGTCGCCACGCTAACAGCCGATATTACCCTCCCTCCGCATTAGATGTTTCACATCAAAAAAATGGAAGGGTAATTTTGTAAAGTACCTGAAGAACGTTCCTATGAAGCTTTCCAGCGTGGTGGAGCGGTTTGTGTGTGCGTTTTTGTCACTACAGTAGTAAGTAATGTGTGCAGGTGGAGCGGCCGTGGACGGGCGCGACCGTTGCCTGCGGACGGCGCTGCACGCGGCGGCGTGGCGGGGCCGCGCGCACGTGCTGCGCACGCTGCTCGCGCACGGCGCCTCGCCCGCCGCCGTGTGCACGCAGGGCGCCACGCCCCTCGGTGAGTGTATTGTACCATATGCGACGCTGCCTGCGGACGGCGCTGCACGTGCGGGGCCGCGCGCACGTGCTGCGCACGCTGCTCGCGCACGGCGCCTCGCCCGCCGCCGTGTGCACGCAGGGCGCCACGCCCCTCGGTGAGTGTATTGTACCATATGCGACGCTGCCTGCGGACGGCGCTGCACGTGCGGGGCCGCGCGCACGTGCTGCGCACGCTGCTCGCGCACGGCGCCTCGCCCGCCGCCGTGTGCACGCAGGGCGCCACGCCCCTCGGTGAGTGTATTGTACCATATGCGACGCTGCCTGCGGACGGCGCTGCACGTGCGGGGCCGCGCGCACGTGCTGCGCACGCTGCTCGCGCACGGCGCCTCGCCCGCCGCCGTGTGCACGCAGGGCGCCACGCCCCTCGGTGAGTGTATTGTACCATATGCGACGCTGCCTGCGGACGGCGCTGCACGTGCGGGGCCGCGCGCACGTGCTGCGCACGCTGCTCGCGCACGGCGCCTCGCCCGCCGCCGTGTGCACGCAGGGCGCCACGCCCCTCGGTGAGTGTATTGTACCATATGCGACGCTGCCTGCGGACGGCGCTGCACGTGCGGGGCCGCGCGCACGTGCTGCGCACGCTGCTCGCGCACGGCGCCTCGCCCGCCGCCGTGTGCACGCAGGGCGCCACGCCCCTCGGTGAGTGTATTGTACCATATGCGACGCTGCCTGCGGACGGCGCTGCACGTGCGGGGCCGCGCGCACGTGCTGCGCACGCTGCTCGCGCACGGCGCCTCGCCCGCCGCCGTGTGCACGCAGGGCGCCACGCCCCTCGGTGAGTGTATTGTACCATATGCGACGCTGCCTGCGGACGGCGCTGCACGTGCGGGGCCGCGCGCACGTGCTGCGCACGCTGCTCGCGCACGGCGCCTCGCCCGCCGCCGTGTGCACGCAGGGCGCCACGCCCCTCGGTGAGTGTATTGTACCATATGCGACGCTGCCTGCGGACGGCGCTGCACGTGCGGGGCCGCGCGCACGTGCTGCGCACGCTGCTCGCGCACGGCGCCTCGCCCGCCGCCGTGTGCACGCAGGGCGCCACGCCCCTCGGTGAGTGTATTGTACCATATGCGACGCTGCCTGCGGACGGCGCTGCACGTGCGGGGCCGCGCGCACGTGCTGCGCACGCTGCTCGCGCACGGCGCCTCGCCCGCCGCCGTGTGCACGCAGGGCGCCACGCCCCTCGGTGAGTGTATTGTACCATATGCGACGCTGCCTGCGGACGGCGCTGCACGTGCGGGGCCGCGCGCACGTGCTGCGCACGCTGCTCGCGCACGGCGCCTCGCCCGCCGCCGTGTGCACGCAGGGCGCCACGCCCCTCGGTGAGTGTATTGTACCATATGCGACGCTGCCTGCGGACGGCGCTGCACGTGCGGGGCCGCGCGCACGTGCTGCGCACGCTGCTCGCGCACGGCGCCTCGCCCGCCGCCGTGTGCACGCAGGGCGCCACGCCCCTCGGTGAGTGTATTGTACCATATGCGACGCTGCCTGCGGACGGCGCTGCACGTGCGGGGCCGCGCGCACGTGCTGCGCACGCTGCTCGCGCACGGCGCCTCGCCCGCCGCCGTGTGCACGCAGGGCGCCACGCCCCTCGGTGAGTGTATTGTACCATATGCGACGCTGCCTGCGGACGGCGCTGCACGTGCGGGGCCGCGCGCACGTGCTGCGCACGCTGCTCGCGCACGGCGCCTCGCCCGCCGCCGTGTGCACGCAGGGCGCCACGCCCCTCGGTGAGTGTATTGTACCATATGCGACGCTGCCTGCGGACGGCGCTGCACGTGCGGGGCCGCGCGCACGTGCTGCGCACGCTGCTCGCGCACGGCGCCTCGCCCGCCGCCGTGTGCACGCAGGGCGCCACGCCCCTCGGTGAGTGTATTGTACCATATGCGACGCTGCCTGCGGACGGCGCTGCACGTGCGGGGCCGCGCGCACGTGCTGCGCACGCTGCTCGCGCACGGCGCCTCGCCCGCCGCCGTGTGCACGCAGGGCGCCACGCCCCTCGGTGAGTGTATTGTACCATATGCGACGCTGCCTGCGGACGGCGCTGCACGTGCGGGGCCGCGCGCACGTGCTGCGCACGCTGCTCGCGCACGGCGCCTCGCCCGCCGCCGTGTGCACGCAGGGCGCCACGCCCCTCGGTGAGTGTATTGTACCATATGCGACGCTGCCTGCGGACGGCGCTGCACGTGCGGGGCCGCGCGCACGTGCTGCGCACGCTGCTCGCGCACGGCGCCTCGCCCGCCGCCGTGTGCACGCAGGGCGCCACGCCCCTCGGTGAGTGTATTGTACCATATGCGACGCTGCCTGCGGACGGCGCTGCACGTGCGGGGCCGCGCGCACGTGCTGCGCACGCTGCTCGCGCACGGCGCCTCGCCCGCCGCCGTGTGCACGCAGGGCGCCACGCCCCTCGGTGAGTGTATTGTACCATATGCGACGCTGCCTGCGGACGGCGCTGCACGTGCGGGGCCGCGCGCACGTGCTGCGCACGCTGCTCGCGCACGGCGCCTCGCCCGCCGCCGTGTGCACGCAGGGCGCCACGCCCCTCGGTGAGTGTATTGTACCATATGCGACGCTGCCTGCGGACGGCGCTGCACGTGCGGGGCCGCGCGCACGTGCTGCGCACGCTGCTCGCGCACGGCGCCTCGCCCGCCGCCGTGTGCACGCAGGGCGCCACGCCCCTCGGTGAGTGTATTGTACCATATGCGACGCTGCCTGCGGACGGCGCTGCACGTGCGGGGCCGCGCGCACGTGCTGCGCACGCTGCTCGCGCACGGCGCCTCGCCCGCCGCCGTGTGCACGCAGGGCGCCACGCCCCTCGGTGAGTGTATTGTACCATATGCGACGCTGCCTGCGGACGGCGCTGCACGTGCGGGGCCGCGCGCACGTGCTGCGCACGCTGCTCGCGCACGGCGCCTCGCCCGCCGCCGTGTGCACGCAGGGCGCCACGCCCCTCGGTGAGTGTATTGTACCATATGCGACGCTGCCTGCGGACGGCGCTGCACGTGCGGGGCCGCGCGCACGTGCTGCGCACGCTGCTCGCGCACGGCGCCTCGCCCGCCGCCGTGTGCACGCAGGGCGCCACGCCCCTCGGTGAGTGTATTGTACCATATGCGACGCTGCCTGCGGACGGCGCTGCACGTGCGGGGCCGCGCGCACGTGCTGCGCACGCTGCTCGCGCACGGCGCCTCGCCCGCCGCCGTGTGCACGCAGGGCGCCACGCCCCTCGGTGAGTGTATTGTACCATATGCGACGCTGCCTGCGGACGGCGCTGCACGTGCGGGGCCGCGCGCACGTGCTGCGCACGCTGCTCGCGCACGGCGCCTCGCCCGCCGCCGTGTGCACGCAGGGCGCCACGCCCCTCGGTGAGTGTATTGTACCATATGCGACGCTGCCTGCGGACGGCGCTGCACGTGCGGGGCCGCGCGCACGTGCTGCGCACGCTGCTCGCGCACGGCGCCTCGCCCGCCGCCGTGTGCACGCAGGGCGCCACGCCCCTCGGTGAGTGTATTGTACCATATGCGACGCTGCCTGCGGACGGCGCTGCACGTGCGGGGCCGCGCGCACGTGCTGCGCACGCTGCTCGCGCACGGCGCCTCGCCCGCCGCCGTGTGCACGCAGGGCGCCACGCCCCTCGGTGAGTGTATTGTACCATATGCGACGCTGCCTGCGGACGGCGCTGCACGTGCGGGGCCGCGCGCACGTGCTGCGCACGCTGCTCGCGCACGGCGCCTCGCCCGCCGCCGTGTGCACGCAGGGCGCCACGCCCCTCGGTGAGTGTATTGTACCATATGCGACGCTGCCTGCGGACGGCGCTGCACGTGCGGGGCCGCGCGCACGTGCTGCGCACGCTGCTCGCGCACGGCGCCTCGCCCGCCGCCGTGTGCACGCAGGGCGCCACGCCCCTCGGTGAGTGTATTGTACCATATGCGACGCTGCCTGCGGACGGCGCTGCACGTGCGGGGCCGCGCGCACGTGCTGCGCACGCTGCTCGCGCACGGCGCCTCGCCCGCCGCCGTGTGCACGCAGGGCGCCACGCCCCTCGGTGAGTGTATTGTACCATATGCGACGCTGCCTGCGGACGGCGCTGCACGTGCGGGGCCGCGCGCACGTGCTGCGCACGCTGCTCGCGCACGGCGCCTCGCCCGCCGCCGTGTGCACGCAGGGCGCCACGCCCCTCGGTGAGTGTATTGTACCATATGCGACGCTGCCTGCGGACGGCGCTGCACGTGCGGGGCCGCGCGCACGTGCTGCGCACGCTGCTCGCGCACGGCGCCTCGCCCGCCGCCGTGTGCACGCAGGGCGCCACGCCCCTCGGTGAGTGTATTGTACCATATGCGACGCTGCCTGCGGACGGCGCTGCACGTGCGGGGCCGCGCGCACGTGCTGCGCACGCTGCTCGCGCACGGCGCCTCGCCCGCCGCCGTGTGCACGCAGGGCGCCACGCCCCTCGGTGAGTGTATTGTACCATATGCGACGCTGCCTGCGGACGGCGCTGCACGTGCGGGGCCGCGCGCACGTGCTGCGCACGCTGCTCGCGCACGGCGCCTCGCCCGCCGCCGTGTGCACGCAGGGCGCCACGCCCCTCGGTGAGTGTATTGTACCATATGCGACGCTGCCTGCGGACGGCGCTGCACGTGCGGGGCCGCGCGCACGTGCTGCGCACGCTGCTCGCGCACGGCGCCTCGCCCGCCGCCGTGTGCACGCAGGGCGCCACGCCCCTCGGTGAGTGTATTGTACCATATGCGACGCTGCCTGCGGACGGCGCTGCACGTGCGGGGCCGCGCGCACGTGCTGCGCACGCTGCTCGCGCACGGCGCCTCGCCCGCCGCCGTGTGCACGCAGGGCGCCACGCCCCTCGGTGAGTGTATTGTACCATATGCGACGCTGCCTGCGGACGGCGCTGCACGTGCGGGGCCGCGCGCACGTGCTGCGCACGCTGCTCGCGCACGGCGCCTCGCCCGCCGCCGTGTGCACGCAGGGCGCCACGCCCCTCGGTGAGTGTATTGTACCATATGCGACGCTGCCTGCGGACGGCGCTGCACGTGCGGGGCCGCGCGCACGTGCTGCGCACGCTGCTCGCGCACGGCGCCTCGCCCGCCGCCGTGTGCACGCAGGGCGCCACGCCCCTCGGTGAGTGTATTGTACCATATGCGACGCTGCCTGCGGACGGCGCTGCACGTGCGGGGCCGCGCGCACGTGCTGCGCACGCTGCTCGCGCACGGCGCCTCGCCCGCCGCCGTGTGCACGCAGGGCGCCACGCCCCTCGGTGAGTGTATTGTACCATATGCGACGCTGCCTGCGGACGGCGCTGCACGTGCGGGGCCGCGCGCACGTGCTGCGCACGCTGCTCGCGCACGGCGCCTCGCCCGCCGCCGTGTGCACGCAGGGCGCCACGCCCCTCGGTGAGTGTATTGTACCATATGCGACGCTGCCTGCGGACGGCGCTGCACGTGCGGGGCCGCGCGCACGTGCTGCGCACGCTGCTCGCGCACGGCGCCTCGCCCGCCGCCGTGTGCACGCAGGGCGCCACGCCCCTCGGTGAGTGTATTGTACCATATGCGACGCTGCCTGCGGACGGCGCTGCACGTGCGGGGCCGCGCGCACGTGCTGCGCACGCTGCTCGCGCACGGCGCCTCGCCCGCCGCCGTGTGCACGCAGGGCGCCACGCCCCTCGGTGAGTGTATTGTACCATATGCGACGCTGCCTGCGGACGGCGCTGCACGTGCGGGGCCGCGCGCACGTGCTGCGCACGCTGCTCGCGCACGGCGCCTCGCCCGCCGCCGTGTGCACGCAGGGCGCCACGCCCCTCGGTGAGTGTATTGTACCATATGCGACGCTGCCTGCGGACGGCGCTGCACGTGCGGGGCCGCGCGCACGTGCTGCGCACGCTGCTCGCGCACGGCGCCTCGCCCGCCGCCGTGTGCACGCAGGGCGCCACGCCCCTCGGTGAGTGTATTGTACCATATGCGACGCTGCCTGCGGACGGCGCTGCACGTGCGGGGCCGCGCGCACGTGCTGCGCACGCTGCTCGCGCACGGCGCCTCGCCCGCCGCCGTGTGCACGCAGGGCGCCACGCCCCTCGGTGAGTGTATTGTACCATATGCGACGCTGCCTGCGGACGGCGCTGCACGTGCGGGGCCGCGCGCACGTGCTGCGCACGCTGCTCGCGCACGGCGCCTCGCCCGCCGCCGTGTGCACGCAGGGCGCCACGCCCCTCGGTGAGTGTATTGTACCATATGCGACGCTGCCTGCGGACGGCGCTGCACGTGCGGGGCCGCGCGCACGTGCTGCGCACGCTGCTCGCGCACGGCGCCTCGCCCGCCGCCGTGTGCACGCAGGGCGCCACGCCCCTCGGTGAGTGTATTGTACCATATGCGACGCTGCCTGCGGACGGCGCTGCACGTGCGGGGCCGCGCGCACGTGCTGCGCACGCTGCTCGCGCACGGCGCCTCGCCCGCCGCCGTGTGCACGCAGGGCGCCACGCCCCTCGGTGAGTGTATTGTACCATATGCGACGCTGCCTGCGGACGGCGCTGCACGTGCGGGGCCGCGCGCACGTGCTGCGCACGCTGCTCGCGCACGGCGCCTCGCCCGCCGCCGTGTGCACGCAGGGCGCCACGCCCCTCGGTGAGTGTATTGTACCATATGCGACGCTGCCTGCGGACGGCGCTGCACGTGCGGGGCCGCGCGCACGTGCTGCGCACGCTGCTCGCGCACGGCGCCTCGCCCGCCGCCGTGTGCACGCAGGGCGCCACGCCCCTCGGTGAGTGTATTGTACCATATGCGACGCTGCCTGCGGACGGCGCTGCACGTGCGGGGCCGCGCGCACGTGCTGCGCACGCTGCTCGCGCACGGCGCCTCGCCCGCCGCCGTGTGCACGCAGGGCGCCACGCCCCTCGGTGAGTGTATTGTACCATATGCGACGCTGCCTGCGGACGGCGCTGCACGTGCGGGGCCGCGCGCACGTGCTGCGCACGCTGCTCGCGCACGGCGCCTCGCCCGCCGCCGTGTGCACGCAGGGCGCCACGCCCCTCGGTGAGTGTATTGTACCATATGCGACGCTGCCTGCGGACGGCGCTGCACGTGCGGGGCCGCGCGCACGTGCTGCGCACGCTGCTCGCGCACGGCGCCTCGCCCGCCGCCGTGTGCACGCAGGGCGCCACGCCCCTCGGTGAGTGTATTGTACCATATGCGACGCTGCCTGCGGACGGCGCTGCACGTGCGGGGCCGCGCGCACGTGCTGCGCACGCTGCTCGCGCACGGCGCCTCGCCCGCCGCCGTGTGCACGCAGGGCGCCACGCCCCTCGGTGAGTGTATTGTACCATATGCGACGCTGCCTGCGGACGGCGCTGCACGTGCGGGGCCGCGCGCACGTGCTGCGCACGCTGCTCGCGCACGGCGCCTCGCCCGCCGCCGTGTGCACGCAGGGCGCCACGCCCCTCGGTGAGTGTATTGTACCATATGCGACGCTGCCTGCGGACGGCGCTGCACGTGCGGGGCCGCGCGCACGTGCTGCGCACGCTGCTCGCGCACGGCGCCTCGCCCGCCGCCGTGTGCACGCAGGGCGCCACGCCCCTCGGTGAGTGTATTGTACCATATGCGACGCTGCCTGCGGACGGCGCTGCACGTGCGGGGCCGCGCGCACGTGCTGCGCACGCTGCTCGCGCACGGCGCCTCGCCCGCCGCCGTGTGCACGCAGGGCGCCACGCCCCTCGGTGAGTGTATTGTACCATATGCGACGCTGCCTGCGGACGGCGCTGCACGTGCGGGGCCGCGCGCACGTGCTGCGCACGCTGCTCGCGCACGGCGCCTCGCCCGCCGCCGTGTGCACGCAGGGCGCCACGCCCCTCGGTGAGTGTATTGTACCATATGCGACGCTGCCTGCGGACGGCGCTGCACGTGCGGGGCCGCGCGCACGTGCTGCGCACGCTGCTCGCGCACGGCGCCTCGCCCGCCGCCGTGTGCACGCAGGGCGCCACGCCCCTCGGTGAGTGTATTGTACCATATGCGACGCTGCCTGCGGACGGCGCTGCACGTGCGGGGCCGCGCGCACGTGCTGCGCACGCTGCTCGCGCACGGCGCCTCGCCCGCCGCCGTGTGCACGCAGGGCGCCACGCCCCTCGGTGAGTGTATTGTACCATATGCGACGCTGCCTGCGGACGGCGCTGCACGTGCGGGGCCGCGCGCACGTGCTGCGCACGCTGCTCGCGCACGGCGCCTCGCCCGCCGCCGTGTGCACGCAGGGCGCCACGCCCCTCGGTGAGTGTATTGTACCATATGCGACGCTGCCTGCGGACGGCGCTGCACGTGCGGGGCCGCGCGCACGTGCTGCGCACGCTGCTCGCGCACGGCGCCTCGCCCGCCGCCGTGTGCACGCAGGGCGCCACGCCCCTCGGTGAGTGTATTGTACCATATGCGACGCTGCCTGCGGACGGCGCTGCACGTGCGGGGCCGCGCGCACGTGCTGCGCACGCTGCTCGCGCACGGCGCCTCGCCCGCCGCCGTGTGCACGCAGGGCGCCACGCCCCTCGGTGAGTGTATTGTACCATATGCGACGCTGCCTGCGGACGGCGCTGCACGTGCGGGGCCGCGCGCACGTGCTGCGCACGCTGCTCGCGCACGGCGCCTCGCCCGCCGCCGTGTGCACGCAGGGCGCCACGCCCCTCGGTGAGTGTATTGTACCATATGCGACGCTGCCTGCGGACGGCGCTGCACGCGGCGGCGTGGCGGGGCCGCGCGCACGTGCTGCGCACGCTGCTCGCGCACGGCGCCTCGCCCGCCGCCGTGTGCACGCAGGGCGCCACGCCCCTCGGTGAGTGTATTGTACCATATGCGACGCTGCCTGCGGACGGCGCTGCACGTGCGGGGCCGCGCGCACGTGCTGCGCACGCTGCTCGCGCACGGCGCCTCGCCCGCCGCCGTGTGCACGCAGGGCGCCACGCCCCTCGGTGAGTGTATTGTACCATATGCGACGCTGCCTGCGGACGGCGCTGCACGTGCGGGGCCGCGCGCACGTGCTGCGCACGCTGCTCGCGCACGGCGCCTCGCCCGCCGCCGTGTGCACGCAGGGCGCCACGCCCCTCGGTGAGTGTATTGTACCATATGCGACGCTGCCTGCGGACGGCGCTGCACGTGCGGGGCCGCGCGCACGTGCTGCGCACGCTGCTCGCGCACGGCGCCTCGCCCGCCGCCGTGTGCACGCAGGGCGCCACGCCCCTCGGTGAGTGTATTGTACCATATGCGACGCTGCCTGCGGACGGCGCTGCACGTGCGGGGCCGCGCGCACGTGCTGCGCACGCTGCTCGCGCACGGCGCCTCGCCCGCCGCCGTGTGCACGCAGGGCGCCACGCCCCTCGGTGAGTGTATTGTACCATATGCGACGCTGCCTGCGGACGGCGCTGCACGTGCGGGGCCGCGCGCACGTGCTGCGCACGCTGCTCGCGCACGGCGCCTCGCCCGCCGCCGTGTGCACGCAGGGCGCCACGCCCCTCGGTGAGTGTATTGTACCATATGCGACGCTGCCTGCGGACGGCGCTGCACGTGCGGGGCCGCGCGCACGTGCTGCGCACGCTGCTCGCGCACGGCGCCTCGCCCGCCGCCGTGTGCACGCAGGGCGCCACGCCCCTCGGTGAGTGTATTGTACCATATGCGACGCTGCCTGCGGACGGCGCTGCACGTGCGGGGCCGCGCGCACGTGCTGCGCACGCTGCTCGCGCACGGCGCCTCGCCCGCCGCCGTGTGCACGCAGGGCGCCACGCCCCTCGGTGAGTGTATTGTACCATATGCGACGCTGCCTGCGGACGGCGCTGCACGTGCGGGGCCGCGCGCACGTGCTGCGCACGCTGCTCGCGCACGGCGCCTCGCCCGCCGCCGTGTGCACGCAGGGCGCCACGCCCCTCGGTGAGTGTATTGTACCATATGCGACGCTGCCTGCGGACGGCGCTGCACGTGCGGGGCCGCGCGCACGTGCTGCGCACGCTGCTCGCGCACGGCGCCTCGCCCGCCGCCGTGTGCACGCAGGGCGCCACGCCCCTCGGTGAGTGTATTGTACCATATGCGACGCTGCCTGCGGACGGCGCTGCACGTGCGGGGCCGCGCGCACGTGCTGCGCACGCTGCTCGCGCACGGCGCCTCGCCCGCCGCCGTGTGCACGCAGGGCGCCACGCCCCTCGGTGAGTGTATTGTACCATATGCGACGCTGCCTGCGGACGGCGCTGCACGTGCGGGGCCGCGCGCACGTGCTGCGCACGCTGCTCGCGCACGGCGCCTCGCCCGCCGCCGTGTGCACGCAGGGCGCCACGCCCCTCGGTGAGTGTATTGTACCATATGCGACGCTGCCTGCGGACGGCGCTGCACGTGCGGGGCCGCGCGCACGTGCTGCGCACGCTGCTCGCGCACGGCGCCTCGCCCGCCGCCGTGTGCACGCAGGGCGCCACGCCCCTCGGTGAGTGTATTGTACCATATGCGACGCTGCCTGCGGACGGCGCTGCACGTGCGGGGCCGCGCGCACGTGCTGCGCACGCTGCTCGCGCACGGCGCCTCGCCCGCCGCCGTGTGCACGCAGGGCGCCACGCCCCTCGGTGAGTGTATTGTACCATATGCGACGCTGCCTGCGGACGGCGCTGCACGTGCGGGGCCGCGCGCACGTGCTGCGCACGCTGCTCGCGCACGGCGCCTCGCCCGCCGCCGTGTGCACGCAGGGCGCCACGCCCCTCGGTGAGTGTATTGTACCATATGCGACGCTGCCTGCGGACGGCGCTGCACGTGCGGGGCCGCGCGCACGTGCTGCGCACGCTGCTCGCGCACGGCGCCTCGCCCGCCGCCGTGTGCACGCAGGGCGCCACGCCCCTCGGTGAGGTACGTAAAGTCAAAGTCGTACGTTAGTCAGCTCCTCAGGACTGTGTATTGTACCATATGCGACGGACTACGTGTACTACCGATTACTGTGCTATTGGGCATAGGCTATCGCTCGATATATGCAAGGATATATACAGGGAATTTTTTTAACCAGTGCGCAAATTTTGAGGAAATAAACTTAAACAAATTTTAATAAACACATATTTTTTTTTGATATGTCTTAGCAAATAAAAATAATGTTATCGCTAACGAAAGGTGTTTTGCTTTACTTTTGAAACTGATTTTATGGTCACACGGCGGACGCGCTTCTGGTAGATACCTACGTCGGCGCTCGTTCAATGTGCCGACGCGTAGGTATCTATGCGGGCTACTGACCGCTAATTTTATCATGTACGAACTATTTTTTAAGTTTAGGTTGTGACCTGAAGTTATTTGTAAGTGTTTCCAATTTTTCCTTCATATTTTCATGGGCTTAGGACCATCAAAATGCAGAAAATAAAGCTTCGAGCTGCTCGTAAGAATGGCGAAAATTTGCCCACTGGTTAAAATTTTTTCCCGTATATGTCCAGACCCACTTCCTGGTCATCAACAGCAGACTTTACAAACCGTTAAATAACTGTCAAGCACGCAAATTTTATCACGTCATTTTTCTTAAAAGGTAACATTTGTCTGTAATCAAACATACATAATATCTAAAACTCGGACTTTCATTGCGGATTCTAAACATCGATACATCTTATTTGTCTAAAATCTTCTCACTACGTTATCCACGTTTAGTAATTGTGATAACATTTCGTTGAGCAGGTATAGCCGCGCAGGAGGGGCACGAAGAGTGTGTGCTGTGGCTACTGCAGCACGGGGCCGACCCGCTGCAGGCTGACCACTGTGGTGAGTTGAAATTTTATATATCTATACAAATAAATAAAATTGTAGTGTCTATGCGTAATGTCCGAATATTAGCTTTTTACTAAATGCATATGAAAGTATTTACGGTGCTCATAACAAAGAAACAATTTTTAAAATTATTAATAAAACGACCGTGTCTGAGTTTTACAACCGACTGACTTTATTCATTTTGTACATATTGTAGAAAGTAGTACCATAGACTAAACATATACATTTTGATATAACAACTAATGTAACTAACTACTACTATATCAAAATACAATAATAAAAAATATCCAAAAAAGACATAAAAAGAATTAAAACTATTTTTGTTTTAACCCGAGTATTTTCAAAAATGTATAATGCTTAATATGACATAAAGACTTAGTAAGTATATCTGCAGCCATATCAGCTGATGGCATGTATTCAACTACAACAAAATCATTATTAATACATTCCCTAGCAAAGTGATATCTGATGTCAACATGTTTTGACCTATTGTGAAATACAGGGTTATGCAACAATTTATGAGCGTTTTGATTATCATTATATATGACAATAGAATATGAATCACCTGTAATTTCCTTCTGTAAATTTCTTAAATAAATAGCCTCTTTACTGCATTCAGATATTCCTATATATTCAGCTTCAGTGCTAGAGAGAGCAACATTATTTTGTTTTCTACTAACCCAAGAAATTACACCACTAGAAAGATGAAAACAAAAACCTGTATAAGATCTTCTATCTAAAGAATTACTGCCCCAATCTGCATCAACATAGCTAATTATTTCTTTGTTACCAGATCCACAATATTTTATACAATAATCTTTGGTTCCTTTAAGATATCTTAGGATACGCTTAGCATGAGCCCAGTGCTCTTTATTGTAACAATTGTTAAAGCATGAGCCCAGTGCTCTTTATTGTAACAATTGTTAAATTGACTCAAGTACCCAACTGAAAAAGCCTGATATTGCTTGCGAGTAAGTATTGCTAGGTACATTAAACAACCAATTAATAGCTGTTAAGGTAATCTTTTAACACAATTCTTAGCTTTATCTAACTTTAATCCACCTTCCATGGGTGTTTCTACAGTTTTACAATCTAATAAATTAAATTTTAACAATTACTGATCAATGTATTTACTTTGATCTAAAGTCACAATTCTATTCTCTTTGTCATAACAAACTGACATGCCAAGACATTGTCTTAATTGGCCAAGGTCTTTAATTCTGAATTTAGAACCTAACACAGATTTTAATTTTTGAATCATTCTCTGACCCTCCCATTAATGTTATATCTGTGGTGTCCCCTACTGAATCCTGAAATGCCTGATTTTCCTCTGACTTTACATGAGTCACAGATTTTTTTACATTGCTTTCAGATATTATCTCCATCATAGTTGATTGTTTCTCCATGACAATCACATCTGTACTTGTAGATATTTGCTTCTTTATAGGATCGTATACTCTGTATCCTTCGATGTTGTCAGGAAATCCAAGTAATATACATTCAGTAGATTTCTTGTCCCATTTAGAGCTTTTCTCTTTATTCACATGAACCATAACGGGAGATCCAAACACTTTTAAGTTACTTAAATCTGGCTCCATAGTAGTCCATAGTTCATATGGTGTTTTATCATTCAGCACAGATGAAACAGTACGATTATGCAAGTACACGGCTGTATTACAAGCTTCAGCCCAATTCTTTTTACTTAACTTGGCATCATACTTCATACATGTTGCCTTCTCTATAATCGTCCTATTCATCCTTTCACTCAGGCCGTTCTGTTGAGGCGTGTATGGGTTTGTTCTTTGATGTATAATTCCACACTTCCTGAAATATTCATCAAATTCCGAGTTACAGAACTCCTTTCCATTGTCACTCCTGAAGATTTTGACCCTTCTATTAGTTTGATTTTCTACCATTGCCTTAAATTCTCTAAAACACTTCAATACTCGATTTTTAAAGTGAAACTTGTATTAGATCGTCTCAAACTTTTTGGTCTGTGTGTTGCATGTCGCGTGACGGTCGGCCGCGGAGTAGGGATAAAGTGAAAGGCGCTCGCCAGAGCAGCCAAGGCCAATATGGTGGCGCCTATAGTTTGCAGCAACTGACCGTGTAGTGTATAGACTATTACTTAATGGAATATTATTCCAAAAATTTTTAGTTAAATGTCTATAATGTGAAAAAAAGTTTCACTTTTACCGTGGTTTCATAAAACCACACAACTTGCTTTTTTGTTTTAGAAAATAGTCATTCGACTAAAGTCGTCAACAAATAGTAAAAAGTAACGAGAACCCTAGTGAGGTCTCCTCCATCTGTCCACAAAGATCACTATGTATTATATTTAACACTTCAGTACTACCTATACCTGGTATTCTCGTACCTATATTAGTGAAAGGTAACCGAGATTGCTTGCCTTCACAACAAGTCTTACAAGAAGATTTACTTATCTCAATTCTTTCATCAAAATCCATTCCTTCTACTGCTTTCTTAGTTTTCATTAAGGAATCACTGTTCACATGTCCTAATCTGCGATGCCAAGTGTAACCTGAGGTAGATATTGCAGCAACCAGGTTTTCATACATGTTCAATCTATAAACACCATTAATCAAGGAAGCAGATGCAACTAATTTGCCATTTTTGTTATATACAAGCCTCGATGCAAAATAGTTTATGGAAAGTAGTGCAAAATATAGAAAGTAAATATTGGTAAAATAATTAAGAACGTTTAATAAAAAGTAAACCAGAATTTCAGGAACATTTTAAAGTTTATTTTAACATAACTGAAATTCTTTCATGACTTTACATAACATAAAAAATAAAAAAAATATTCTAAAAACAAACAACTTCTGCAACCAACGCTGCACACTCCTCAGGCGTAATTGACTCCCAGACAGACAAGGCTAAACGCCTTTAAGTCGCTCTTCGATCTTGATGGATTTTTACGGAGAACTTTTTTCATTTTCCACCATAGGGTTTCGATCGGCGACAAGTCCGCGCTGTTAGATGGCCATTCGATTGTAGGGATGCTTTTCGCCTGTAGCCACGTCTTTGTTGTCCTTGCAGTATGGCAGGAAGCACCATCCTGTGACGGTGACGGAATAGAGGGCAGTAAATTCTCTTCCAAAAGGTTTTGATACCTTGCAGCATTGATAGAACCATCCACAAACTGCATACCACCAACACCTTGTGCAGACATGCAGCCCCATATCATAAGAGACGCCGGAAACTTCACTTTGCGTTTGAGACAATCAGTAATGACTCATTTTTGTTCCGAATCACTTTTTTCCTTCCATCGCCGACTGTCACTTCAAATTTGGACTCGTCACTCCAAATAATAGTACGCCACTGATCGGAAGTCCAATTTAAATGATCATAAGCAAACTTCAACCTCTTTTTCTTTTGTACAGCAGTCAACAGTGGTTTCTCCTTAGCGGTGTAAAATCCGTAACCCATTCTTTTTAGGACTCTTTTGCAAGTATCAACTGAGACGTCTTTGTGAATCATGTCCTTCCATTGCCGCGAGTTCTCCAGCTCGAGCACGACGATTATTTTTGATAATTTTCTTCAGGATTCTGTTTTCTACTGCACTTGCGATGCGTGGTCGACCAGTTTTCTTCAAACAAGAAGTCGTTCTATTCTTTTTATAGTGCTGAATGATAGATTGGACTGTAGACCTGGGAAGTATCAAGTCTTTAGATATTTGGTAACTTGATTTGCCAGCATCGACCCCACAAACTATTCGCTTTCGAAGCTCTTCATACACAGGTTTGCCACGACCCATTGTAATTTGAAAACTAATGAAAAAAAACTGAAATTTTCCGAATTTATACTGTCTCACTTGACAAATGACACAGAATTACTTTTACAAATTTAAATTATGCAACATAATTGTACAAAAAAGGAATAATCTTATTTAACTCACCAATAGACGAACTCTTTTGCATCGATTAACAATTAGACGAACTATTTTGCTTATAACTTCATTTAATTTAAAACAGGATATGTATAAATTTAAAAAGCTAAAATATTTTATTGGTTCATAATTAAAAAATGGCATAAGTAACGCGACATGTGATAGTAGAACAGCTTAATATTTTATATAGATATACAAAAATAATTAAGTTAGAGAAAATCTCACTGAGAAAGTTTCACACTAGACGAACTATTTTGCATCGGGGCTCGTATATGACAACCATCACATGAAAACATCACTTAATTTCCTTTTTCAATCAATTTGCTCACCGATATGAGGTTGGTTGTAAGATTTGGTACACAAAACACATCTTCAATGGTAATGTCAACTTTACTGCCTTTGACTGAGGTTTCTATTGGAACATCACCAACACATGTAACTGAAACGGTTTCTTGATTAGCTACAACAATTTTTTGCTGAACTTCTCGGTATCTACAATCTGTGTTAGCGGTTAGGTGAACGCTAGCACCGGAATCTACATACCAGTGTTTATTACTGAAACTTCCACTTAAGAATACAGCTGAAAAAGCATTCGTCTGTTTACGGTCTTCATTTTTATTATTTGTCTTGAAATTATTCGGGCATTGGGTTCGATAGTGTCCAATTTGTTTACATTGGTAGCATTTGACATTTGCAACTTACATGTTGCTGTTGGTACTATTGGAATTGCTTGTCTTTGGCAACTCAGAACCGCCATCTTTATTACCAATTGTAGACATTTGTTTCCGTTTATTTTGCCAACTTCTAGAAACTGCAAATGCGCCATCTTCACTATCATTGACAAAGTTTCCGGTCTCCATGTCAAGAAGCTTGCCTTTAAAGGCGTCCGCTCTCACTTGTATGCCCGAATGCTCAACTGCCATAATCATGGGTGAGAACTTCTCTGGTAATCCAGCTAGTAGCAGCGAACCAATCCACTCGTCATTAATTGCAAATCCTGTTCCACAAAGTTTCTGACCTGTTTCTATTATCTGTGTGACATACGAGGAACTGCAATTATCCAAACGGATAGATATCAAATGCCGTAAAAGACTTATCCTTCTGGTGAAACCGGAATCATCAAAAAGATACTTTAACTTTTTCCCACAGCTCCTTTGTAGGTTTTATAGTTTTTATATGAACAAACAATGATTAGTCAATAGTTAAAACTAGCTTCGCCTTTGTCTTCACGTCGTCTATTGTGGATGCGATGACCTCTGTGCCGCTTCCCTTTCTGGCTTGATACACTTTATCATGCCCTCTAGGATCAAAAAATTCTCTGCCGCAAAGGTCCATTCGTCGTAGTTTTCTCTCCCACGCAGCTTAGAACGTGCGTTCACAATGTAATTGGCCGCCATAACTGTTCCGAACCGGCACCCTGTCTTGTGAACACGTGTTGAATAAACAGTCCTATACGCGGAAACTAGCCTGACTAATTGCAAAATATTTTAATATTACTATAACTGCAACTATTAACTGTTTAATACTGTCGCGATTTCCCTATATCGGGCATATTCTGGGCCCATAACCTATTAATGAAACGACCGTATCTGAGTTTTACAACAGACTGACTTTATTCATTTTGTACATAGTGTAGAAAGTAGTACCATAGACTAAACATATACATTTTGATATAACCACTAATAAAAATCTATTTTTAATATGTCTGGTTGTTCCGACTAATATCTGAAGCCGCTTGACGGATTTAGATGGGACTTTTACTGATGGATACTTGATGTTATTAGCAAATATATGTTACGAGAAGTTGTCATAAGATATACCTGTTTGGCTGATATTGACAGTGATTTGTTTGGGAACTTATGACGTCACAACTGCCATGTGACAAGTTGGCATTTGCCGCGAGATTTGAAACTGAATTTAGTACACACACTTGAACGTGTTCTCGCGGAATATTGCATTATAATATCAGGCATGTAGCTTTCCTTACGATATTTCCAGCACTGGGCAGTGATAATTTGGGAACAAATACATACGCATGTCAGTCAACGTTATAAGTCCTTGTGGCAAAGTTATATCGTGTGAGATCGTTCGATGCGTGGTAGACGGTTGTGCGCCCAATGTGGATCATTTATAAATGGCCCACGTTAGTAGGCCATTTATAACGGGATTCCGCAATCCCGTTGCAGCCCCCTTAGAATGAAAAACAAAACGTTAGACGAACTTTCGTTTCACTTCATTGTGGTTATTTGTGATTGGTCGCCTGAATCACGCGTCGAAATCTCGACTAATCAGAAAATCACGCGTCGGACTGTTGATCAATTACAATGACTCGAAACAAAAGTTCCTCTAACGTTTCGTATTTCATTCTAAATAAACGCACCTGTTATTTTTTTATTTAGCGATAACTATTTAGCCTTAGCGAAGACTTAAAACATTATCGTGACGTGCTGTCTAGCGTTACATACATCATTTCGAAAAGCCAGAGAAGGGCGGTCCTTGCGAACTCTCTACTCAGGACTGGGCATAGAACGTGTTACTTCTGGCTATACAGTCCTCGGTCTTACTACTGGAATATCACAGTTTTATTCGTACAAAGAACCAGGATATATAACAATTGGTTGTCGAACCGTTAGTTTAGTACAAATGGCAAGTTTGAAAATATTGACTATGCCCCCCCTCTCCCAGGCCGCACGCCGGCGCGCGTTGCGTGGCGCGCGGGGCACGCGGGCGTGTGCCGCCTGCTGGAGCGCGCCGCCCGCCCCGCCGAGCCGCCCGCCCTGCGTCCGCCCAGCGCCGGTAAGTACACTGGTGTGTGACCACGTGTCGTGCCGCACGTGGCGTGTGCCGCCTGCTGGAGCGCGCCGCCCGCCCCGCCGAGTCGCCCGCCCTGCGTCCGCCCAGCGCCGGTAAGTACACTGGTGTGTGACCACGTGTCGTGCCGCACGTGGCGTGTGCCGCCTGCTGGAGCGCGCCGCCCGCCCCGCCGAGTCGCCCGCCCTGCGTCCGCCCAGCGCCGGTAAGTACACTGGTGTGTGACCACGTGTCGTGCCGCACGTGGCGTGTGCCGCCTGCTGGAACGCGCCGCCCGCCCCGCCGAGCCGCCCGCCCTGCGTCCGCCCAGCGCCGGTAAGTACACTGGTGTGTGACCACGTGTCGTGCCGCACGTGGCGTGTGCCGCCTGCTGGAGCGCGCCGCCCGCCCCGCCGAGCCGCCCGCCCTGCGTCCGCCCAGCGCCGGTAAGTACACTGGTGTGTGACCACGTGTCGTGCCGCACGTGGCGTGTGCCGCCTGCTGGAGCGCGCCGCCCGCCCCGCCGAGCCGCCCGCCCTGCGTCCGCCCAGCGCCGGTAAGTACACTGGTGTGTGACCACGTGTCGTGCCGCACGTGGCGTGTGCCGCCTGCTGGAGCGCGCCGCCCGCCCCGCCGAGCCGCCCGCCCTGCGTCCGCCCAGCGCCGGTAAGTACACTGGTGTGTGACCACGTGTCGTGCCGCACGTGGCGTGTGCCGCCTGCTGGAGCGCGCCGCCCGCCCCGCCGAGCCGCCCGCCCTGCGTCCGCCCAGCGCCGGTAAGTACACTGGTGTGTGACCACGTGTCGTGCCGCACGTGGCGTGTGCCGCCTGCTGGAACGCGCCGCCCGCCCCGCCGAGCCGCCCGCCCTGCGTCCGCCCAGCGCCGGTAAGTACACTGGTGTGTGACCACGTGTCGTGCCGCACGTGGCGTGTGCCGCCTGCTGGAGCGCGCCGCCCGCCCCGCCGAGCCGCCCGCCCTGCGTCCGCCCAGCGCCGGTAAGTACACTGGTGTGTGACCACGTGTCGTGCCGCACGTGGCGTGTGCCGCCTGCTGGAGCGCGCCGCCCGCCCCGCCGAGCCGCCCGCCCTGCGTGCGCCCAGCGCCGGTAAGTACACTGGTGTGTGACCACGTGTCGTGCCGCACGTGGCGTGTGCCGCCTGCTGGAGCGCGCCGCCCGCCCCGCCGAGCCGCCCGCCCTGCGTCCGCCCAGCGCCGGTAAGTACACTGGTGTGTGACCACGTGTCGTGCCGCACGTGGCGTGTGCCGCCTGCTGGAACGCGCCGCCCGCCCCGCCGAGCCGCCCGCCCTGCGTCCGCCCAGCGCCGGTAAGTACACTGGTGTGTGACCACGTGTCGTGCCGCACGTGGCGTGTGCCGCCTGCTGGAGCGCGCCGCCCGCCCCGCCGAGCCGCCCGCCCTGCGTCCGCCCAGCGCCGGTAAGTACACTGGTGTGTGACCACGTGTCGTGCCGCACGTGGCGTGTGCCGCCTGCTGGAGCGCGCCGCCCGCCCCGCCGAGCCGCCCGCCCTGCGTCCGCCCAGCGCCGGTAAGTACACTGGTGTGTGACCACGTGTCGTGCCGCACGTGGCGTGTGCCGCCTGCTGGAGCGCGCCGCCCGCCCCGCCGAGCCGCCCGCCCTGCGTCCGCCCAGCGCCGGTAAGTACACTGGTGTGTGACCACGTGTCGTGCCGCACGTGGCGTGTGCCGCCTGCTGGAGCGCGCCGCCCGCCCCGCCGAGCCGCCCGCCCTGCGTCCGCCCAGCGCCGGTAAGTACACTGGTGTGTGACCACGTGTCGTGCCGCACGTGGCGTGTGCCGCCTGCTGGAGCGCGCCGCCCGCCCCGCCGAGCCGCCCGCCCTGCGTCCGCCCAGCGCCGGTAAGTACACTGGTGTGTGACCACGTGTCGTGCCGCACGTGGCGTGTGCCGCCTGCTGGAGCGCGCCGCCCGCCCCGCCGAGCCGCCCGCCCTGCGTCCGCCCAGCGCCGGTAAGTACACTGGTGTGTGACCACGTGTCGTGCCGCACGTGGCGTGTGCCGCCTGCTGGAGCGCGCCGCCCGCCCCGCCGAGCCGCCCGCCCTGCGTCCGCCCAGCGCCGGTAAGTACACTGGTGTGTGACCACGTGTCGTGCCGCACGTGGCGTGTGCCGCCTGCTGGAGCGCGCCGCCCGCCCCGCCGAGCCGCCCGCCCTGCGTCCGCCCAGCGCCGGTAAGTACACTGGTGTGTGACCACGTGTCGTGCCGCACGTGGCGTGTGCCGCCTGCTGGAGCGCGCCGCCCGCCCCGCCGAGCCGCCCGCCCTGCGTCCGCCCAGCGCCGGTAAGTACACTGGTGTGTGACCACGTGTCGTGCCGCACGTGGCGTGTGCCGCCTGCTGGAGCGCGCCGCCCGCCCCGCCGAGCCGCCCGCCCTGCGTCCGCCCAGCGCCGGTAAGTACACTGGTGTGTGACCACGTGCCGTGCCGCACGTGGCGTGTGCCGCCTGCTGGAGCGCGCCGCCCGCCCCGCAGAGCCGCCCGCCCAGTAATTTGGTATTGGTGATTCACATTGGACTAGCAGTTACTAAATATGTAGTCCGTACACTGCACACAGGGTCCCCGGAGTACAAGCGCCGCAGCGTGCACAGTTCAAACTCCACCAAGTCGTCCTCCAACTTGACAGGCGGCTCCGCACGCTCACACGACATCCAAGAGCCAGTGGACACCACTCATGAGAAGGTAGCCTTGATGACGTCATTTTTTTAAATTTTTTTTTCTTTATTTGGACAATTAACAGTTAATACATTGTGTATTTTTATAATAAAACTAATAATATATGTATAAAAGTAAATTCATAACCCACACCAATGTACTCAAATTACTAAAGAACAATAGTTTTCCTAACAAGTCATGTGCATTTTAAATACTTATTACTGATATATAACAATGATAACAAAATAAAAACAGATTCAGGAACAATTATTGAAATCTAAGACAAATTTTTCAGTATTTCAATTACAGCACCTTTGAATTTAGGTCTTGAGAGTGCAAAAATATCAACATCTGCAAGGTGTGTGTTATATATATCCAAGAGACGACGGAGAGGTGCCCGTGCACCGGCATTAGTTTTACAATTCGCAGTGTAAAATAAGCGAGGCACGCGCGCCTCACGCCGTAGTACAGTTCTTGGCACCACATAACAGATCCGATTAGTAATATTAGTATAATCAAATTCAGCATTGTGGACATAAGTAGTTCTGCCTGGACTCCAGACTTAGTAGGTTATATTTTGAAGTAATTCTTGATATGAACATTCAGAACGATCAAATTTGTAATTTGTGGTCTGTAGAAACTTTTTTTGAACAATTATTAAATCTTTTTATATACTTATCATATAATGGACTCCAAATCGGAACTGCGTATTTTAATTGAGATCTAATTACACTTTTATATAAGAATAAGAAAAGTCATGTTTTAGTTTGTGTTTTTTTATAGCTTTCAATGTTAGTCGACACTTTCCATTACAACGGAACTGTCCTTTATTTATGTTTTTTAACATATTATGCGTTTGGTGACGGACTAAGAATACAAGTCACCACACCATCCTTTCCCGCGGGTGTCGTACAAGGCGACTAAAGGAAGTACACAATTATCACCCAATTACTGGTGGTAGGGCTGGGTAACAAGTGAGAGTACTCTTCTACCGTCTCCTGTGTGACCGGTCATGAAGCACGTCAGTTTTTGGCTGTAGCAGAAGAATGCCGTTTATTCTTTTATTTCATATCTGAGAAATGAAATGGTGCGCAGCGGCTTCAAAATACTCCCTGTATAGTTGCGTCCATGAGCGACGGTTACCACTTACCATCAGGTCGGCAGTGGCTCGTCTGCCATCATTAGCAATAAAATGAGTAAGAGGTGTTATTATTTTTGATCTATATTTTTTAGCATTTGACATGCTTCGCTACTTTTAAGTACAAATTATTTGTGAATAAGGAAAAAGAGATTTTTAGTACGAGCGGGAATCGAACCCGCGTCTTTTCCAATCCGAGGAAGTGCTCTAAGCCACTGAGCTATCGTACCGATCTTTCGATCATCCCAATCTCCTCATCACATTTGTCTTTACGACCAACGCCATCTATGGGAATGCATTTACATGCATTAATCGAATTTAGTAAGTTTAATTTTGCAATTAAAGTTCATACTATTTGATGGCGCGATTTTTATCCTCGCTCCGTGTGCGGAAGCGTCGCTCAGTAGAGGGTACCTGTAATTGTAAGCCGACGGCAGACCACTGAGGTAATGTCACTCAATTCCAAGGGCCTGCCAATACACATGGAGACGCGGCACATGGCGGGTTTATTTAGTAGGCGAGGGCCCCACACTACCGTGTTCGTGGACGGGGTGTGCGGTTAGGTACATTTATACCCTGCCTTAACAAAAAAGGAGTCTATATAAGTCTAGTGGTCCGGCAATACAGATACGGCATACGGCAGTTTTATTTAGTAGGTGAAGCACTACTCTGTTCTCTGCCCTGAGTGATGCGGTGTGCGGTTAGGAAAATTGACATAAAAAAGGTGACGAGATTAGTTTTACTATTTGGTCATTAGTTGAGTCACCACTGACAAATCCTTAACGAAAAATAATTGCTTGCAGGCTTCCCGAGCCCACCTCTCATTGTCATTCGCACAGCAAGTGGCACGATGTGGCAGACGTCGTGAGCCCGAACCTCAGCGAGAACCTCCTCCTCAGCATAATGTGCAGGAAAAGGATCCGAAGTTAAGGTAAGTGGTGTAATGTATAGTAACTATAGAGACTGTTTTTTATAACACCTATAGTAAAAAGTATGATCAGGCGTACATCACTCGCTCAAGGCCCCGAGTTAAATGTCCACGGTACAACCGACACAACACTGTTGCATGTGCGCCTATGTGCTCGCGCTTGTATTTATTTAAATAAAATTATTTACGTGATTTTGGGTACTTCGACAATAAAATTTAATAACCGAAAATTCAAAGCTAAAACTCTAAACGCCTATGATCAACAAAAAAACAATGTATAAAAATAATCCGACTTGTATATATTATTTAAAATTATATAAAAAGTAATCAAATAGAATCTACTAGAAAAAAAAAATTAAGTTTTATAAACGATGGCTTTGTTGCTGTCGGTTGAGTCAGGAGTCTCCGAAACCGGCGAGCGGAAACCGGAGAGTGTATGTAGAGAATTATGAATGTTGAGGAAGCGAGAGATGTATGCAAGAACAGAGCCTTTTATCACTATTCTCTCTGCCTACCCCGCGAGGGAGATAGCGTAATGATAAGTAAGGCGCGGTTGCCCGAAGATCATGCGGCGGGCAAAACAATCTCACCTGTATTTCTGTGAGCATAAGGTATATTTCTTCTCGTTACGAACAATTAGTATTATTATTAAGATTTTGTAGGCTATTATAGAGAGATTTTGGACAAGTTTTAATAGAAGTGACGTTTCTGTCCGTAGGACTAGTATCTATTTTGTGGTATGGTTGTCTGTAACGTCAGTTTACACACGATAATTTTACGTGATGATGTCATATATCTTTTCTGTGAGTTTCACAAACAATGCATCCGTCGCCATATATTTTTCGGATCGTGTCACTTTTTCGTGCGTGCAGCCAGCGTTCATCGATTTACAAGACGTTATCACGTCAAAAAACCCCTTTTCAATCCCACTATTGGGCACGGGTCTCCTCCCAGAGGGATTAGGCCATAGTCCATCACCCTGGCCTTATCCGGGTCGGCAGACTTCACAAGCTGTCGAGAGAATTTCTCAGGAGTGCAGGTTTTCTCGCGATGTTTTCCTTCATTTATAAAATATGTGATGAATTACAAGGTGACACGCGTGTTCCCAGGAGTTACCTGGCCAACGAGCGCGATGCCGAGCTGGGCGCGTGGAGCTCGGGCCGCGGCGACACGAGCCCGCTGTACGCGTCGCCGCCCCGCACGCCGCTCAGCGACGTGTGCAGCCCCACGCAGCCGCACGTAGCGTATGGTATGTCGCGCCGCTGTGTACCGACCTCACGACACGAGCCCGCTGTACGCGTCGCCGCCCCGCACGCCGCTCAGCGACGTGTGCAGCCCCACGCAGCCGCACGTAGCGTATGGTATGTCGCGCCGCTGTGTACCGACCTCACGACACGAGCCCGCTGTACGCGTCGCCGCCCCGCACGCCGCTCAGCGACGTGTGCAGCCCCACGCAGCCGCACGTAGCGTATGGTATGTCGCGCCGCTGTGTACCGACCTCACGACACGAGCCCGCTGTACGCGTCGCCGCCCCGCACGCCGCTCAGCGACGTGTGCAGCCCCACGCAGCCGCACGTAGCGTATGGTATGTCGCGCCGCTGTGTACCGACCTCACGACACGAGCCCGCTGTACGCGTCGCCGCCCCGCACGCCGCTCAGCGACGTGTGCAGCCGCACGTAGCGTATGGTATGTCGCGCCGCTGTGTACCGACCTCACGACACGAGCCCGCTGTACGCGTCGCCGCCCCGCACGCCGCTCAGCGACGTGTGCAGCCCCACGCAGCCGCACGTAGCGTATGGTATGTCGCGCCGCTGTGTACCGACCTCACGACACGAGCCCGCTGTACGCGTCGCCGCCCCGCACGCCGCTCAGCGACGTGTGCAGCCGCACGTAGCGTATGGTATGTCGCGCCGCTGTGTACCGACCTCACGACACGAGCCCGCTGTACGCGTCGCCGCCCCGCACGCCGCTCAGCGACGTGTGCAGCCCCACGCAGCCGCACGTAGCGTATGGTATGTCGCGCCGCTGTGTACCGACCTCACGACACGAGCCCGCTGTACGCGTCGCCGCCCCGCACGCCGCTCAGCGACGTGTGCAGCCGCACGTAGCGTATGGTATGTCGCGCCGCTGTGTACCGACCTCACGACACGAGCCCGCTGTACGCGTCGCCGCCCCGCACGCCGCTCAGCGACGTGTGCAGCCGCACGTAGCGTATGGTATGTCGCGCCGCTGTGTACCGACCTCACGACACGAGCCCGCTGTACGCGTCGCCGCCCCGCACGCCGCTCAGCGACGTGTGCAGCCCCACGCAGCCGCACGTAGCGTATGGTATGTCGCGCCGCTGTGTACCGACCTCACGACACGAGCCCGCTGTACGCGTCGCCGCCCCGCACGCCGCTCAGCGACGTGTGCAGCCCCACGCAGCCGCACGTAGCGTATGGTATGTCGCGCCGCTGTGTACCGACCTCACGACACGAGCCCGCTGTACGCGTCGCCGCCCCGCACGCCGCTCAGCGACGTGTGCAGCCCCACGCAGCCGCACGTAGCGTATGGTATGTCGCGCCGCTGTGTACCGACCTCACGACACGAGCCCGCTGTACGCGTCGCCGCCCCGCACGCCGCTCAGCGACGTGTGCAGCCCCACGCAGCCGCACGTAGCGTATGGTATGTCGCGCCGCTGTGTACCGACCTCACGACACGAGCCCGCTGTACGCGTCGCCGCCCCGCACGCCGCTCAGCGACGTGTGCAGCCCCACGCAGCCGCACGTAGCGTATGGTATGTCGCGCCGCTGTGTACCGACCTCACGACACGAGCCCGCTGTACGCGTCGCCGCCCCGCACGCCGCTCAGCGACGTGTGCAGCCCCACGCAGCCGCACGTAGCGTATGGTATGTCGCGCCGCTGTGTACCGACCTCACGACACGAGCCCGCTGTACGCGTCGCCGCCCCGCACGCCGCTCAGCGACGTGTGCAGCCCCACGCAGCCGCACGTAGCGTATGGTATGTCGCGCCGCTGTGTACCGACCTCACGACACGAGCCCGCTGTACGCGTCGCCGCCCCGCACGCCGCTCAGCGACGTGTGCAGCCCCACGCAGCCGCACGTAGCGTATGGTATGTCGCGCCGCTGTGTACCGACCTCACGACACGAGCCCGCTGTACGCGTCGCCGCCCCGCACGCCGCTCAGCGACGTGTGCAGCCCCACGCAGCCGCACGTAGCGTATGGTATGTCGCGCCGCTGTGTACCGACCTCACGACACGAGCCCGCTGTACGCGTCGCCGCCCCGCACGCCGCTCAGCGACGTGTGCAGCCCCACGCAGCCGCACGTAGCGTATGGTATGTCGCGCCGCTGTGTACCGACCTCACGACACGAGCCCGCTGTACGCGTCGCCGCCCCGCACGCCGCTCAGCGACGTGTGCAGCCCCACGCAGCCGCACGTAGCGTATGGTATGTCGCGCCGCTGTGTACCGACCTCACGACACGAGCCCGCTGTACGCGTCGCCGCCCCGCACGCCGCTCAGCGACGTGTGCAGCCCCACGCAGCCGCACGTAGCGTATGGTATGTCGCGCCGCTGTGTACCGACCTCACGACACGAGCCCGCTGTACGCGTCGCCGCCCCGCACGCCGCTCAGCGACGTGTGCAGCCCCACGCAGCCGCACGTAGCGTATGGTATGTCGCGCCGCTGTGTACCGACCTCACGACACGAGCCCGCTGTACGCGTCGCCGCCCCGCACGCCGCTCAGCGACGTGTGCAGCCCCACGCAGCCGCACGTAGCGTATGGTATGTCGCGCCGCTGTGTACCGACCTCACGACACGAGCCCGCTGTACGCGTCGCCGCCCCGCACGCCGCTCAGCGACGTGTGCAGCCCCACGCAGCCGCACGTAGCGTATGGTATGTCGCGCCGCTGTGTACCGACCTCACGACACGAGCCCGCTGTACGCGTCGCCGCCCCGCACGCCGCTCAGCGACGTGTGCAGCCCCACGCAGCCGCACGTAGCGTATGGTATGTCGCGCCGCTGTGTACCGACCTCACGACACGAGCCCGCTGTACGCGTCGCCGCCCCGCACGCCGCTCAGCGACGTGTGCAGCCCCACGCAGCCGCACGTAGCGTATGGTATGTCGCGCCGCTGTGTACCGACCTCACGACACGAGCCCGCTGTACGCGTCGCCGCCCCGCACGCCGCTCAGCGACGTGTGCAGCCCCACGCAGCCGCACGTAGCGTATGGTATGTCGCGCCGCTGTGTACCGACCTCACGACACGAGCCCGCTGTACGCGTCGCCGCCCCGCACGCCGCTCAGCGACGTGTGCAGCCCCACGCAGCCGCACGTAGCGTATGGTATGTCGCGCCGCTGTGTACCGACCTCACGACACGAGCCCGCTGTACGCGTCGCCGCCCCGCACGCCGCTCAGCGACGTGTGCAGCCCCACGCAGCCGCACGTAGCGTATGGTATGTCGCGCCGCTGTGTACCGACCTCACGACACGAGCCCGCTGTACGCGTCGCCGCCCCGCACGCCGCTCAGCGACGTGTGCAGCCCCACGCAGCCGCACGTAGCGTATGGTATGTCGCGCCGCTGTGTACCGACCTCACGACACGAGCCCGCTGTACGCGTCGCCGCCCCGCACGCCGCTCAGCGACGTGTGCAGCCCCACGCAGCCGCACGTAGCGTATGGTATGTCGCGCCGCTGTGTACCGACCTCACGACGTTTGTGGAACGCGTGGCAGATGTGAAGCAATAGCAGAAAGGAATTATTAATAAAGATGTTTACTGCCATCATTTCACGGCAGATTAGCCATTGAAAACTCCGTACAATTTGTAACCTGTAATTTGGTAAATTTTAATTTTCTCGTAATATTCCACTGTGTGCTGTTCCAACATGTAACAACCCCGATGTTCATTTATTTTCTAACTTATAAAAATATTATTATAATGCGATCTCTTATATAAAAATAAAATCCGATTGCTCGAGCCGGAAGGTAGGTAGACGGTACGCATGCGTAGACCACGCGGTTGCTTTATCTCTCTTGCTCTCACGCAGAGGATATGTGAGATAATGATTATATATATCCTGGCGATCCTGATCAGGATAATGAGACAAGTTTTTTTACAGAATCAACAATGTAGATGGCAATAGGCTCGCCCCCTATTACGTGGGACTTAAACATAGCTGGCGAATTGCGAGTGTGTAATACGCTTCTGCCTACCCCTTCGAAGAATACAGGCGTAATGCTATAATGCTACTTGTTGATTCTGTAAATTAAATGTGTCTCTAAGTTACAGTTCAATCAATTTTGTTATAAATATTTATTAAAAAATGAAATATATGGTTGTATATGTTGATAGATGCGTCACAAGCCGAACGCTTAGGCCGATCGTGCCTCTCTATCGCTTGTTCCGCGCTCTCGCTTGCACGCTAGGCTCAGGCGGAACGTGACACTTTTTCTCATGCATGCAGCCGGCGTTCACCAATTTATAAGACGTTATCACGTCAAAAACTACAACTTTGATGGCACTTATGAATGTTACCACTAATCTAAATTATAGAGAAAAGTGAGAATTTTTTTACTCGTTTAGACCCCATCATCATCATCATCATGATACGCCTATTGATATGTCTTCAATCTTGATACAGATATTAGCAGTCAAGTTTTACTAATAGCCTGTTTTGCAACATTTTTACTTTACAGGATCTCAGCCTCCAAGTTTGACTGCCGTACAACCCGTATTGACTGACACACACTTTAATAGAGACACACACATGCGAATCATATTGGGCAGAGACAACAAACCTCCGCAAGACAGGAGCGAAAGGTCAGTAGAATATAAAAAAGTAAAATATAATCTGTGCTTTTAACAATTGAAAACAAAAACGTTCATTCCGTCACTGAGGCGAAGGCGGTCTAAATATAAACACGTTTTAGTGTGTGTCAATACTGGGCGTAAAACATGCATTTAGGGGGTTAACTATGGCTCGTAAGGGTAACTTTGCTTGTACTGAACAAAATATTAGTTTGCTTGTTTGTTGTACAATAGTTCTATATTTAAAATATATTGCATTTAGAAATAGGGTTTGGTGTTTGTTATTTTATTAATTTTAGACAAGATTATTATTATTTTATTTTTATGCACGCTTGTTTTACTTGACACTAAAAATATTTTAAAATTCTTTAAAATATATTATTTTTGAATTTTTAAAAATAGATCACCTTAGTGTTGATGCTTATTGAGTACATTCAGTCAAGAAAGTATTGGGAATGGATGATTTATTTATGGTTCCAAATTCAATTTTTTTTTGTTGTTAGATTGGCACAACTGTTATCCATTTTGGCGCGGAGTTTGAGTTGCATCTGTTATTTATATTAAATACAGTGCTGTTTTTAGTTATATCATCATATCTACTGTGTATTGCGACTTTCATAATGGTCAAAAACATTGAACAAAGAGTTTGTCTTAAATTTTGCATCGCCAATGGAATTTCGTGTTCGGAGTCACTGAAAATGTTACAGAAGGCTTACAGTGAATCGACTTTATCAAAAACACGTGCTTATGTAGTAAGTACAAAGTACTTAGTACAAAGCGTGTAAAAGCGGTCGAGATGTGATGGAAGATTTGCCTCGCTCTGGTAGGCCATCAACATCTACAACTGAAGTTAACATTGCAAAAGTGAAGGAAATAGTGACTGAAAATCCTCATTCAACTTTGAGAGAGATAGTCGCCGAACTTTCTGTGTTTCACGAGTCGATCCGTACCATTTTAAAATAATCACTTGGGTATGAAACATGTTTCCGCTCAGCTAATCCCAAAAGACCTGAATTTTCTCCAAAAACTCAATCGCATGAGAGTCGCTGAGGACATGCTAGAACGAGTCAATTCCGACCCAACATTCATGAAACGCATTGTTACTGGTGACGAGTCGTGGGTTTACGAGTTTGACATGCAAACTAGTCAACAAGCTTCGGAGTGGCGACTTCCAACTGAACCGAAACCGAAAAAACCACGCCCAAGTCGATCAAAAGTCAAAGTCATGTTGACTGTTTTCTTTGACTATCGCGGTGTTGTGCACTCGGAATTCTTACCAGAAGGTCAAACGGTAAATAAAGAATATTATTTGAGCGTTATGCGGCGTTTAAGAGAGCAAATTCGACGAAAAAGACCAGATTTGTGGAAAGAAAATTCATGGATTTTGCACCACGATAATGCGCCTTCGCACAAGGCCATCATTGTGAATGAATTGTTGTCCAAACACTCAACAAATACCATCGAGCATCCACCATATTCACCAGATATGGCTCCAGCCGACTTCTTTCTTTTTCCTAAACTCAAATTACCACTTCGTAACACCCTTTTTCAATCGGTACACATGAAGGAGAATTCGCGGCGAGAACTGAACTCAATTCCGGAAACAGCGTTTAATAAATGTTTTGATGATTGGATTATCGTTTCTGAAGGAGCATACTTTGAAGGTGATAAAATAAATTTGGATCATTTTTTGTGTATTATTGGTCTTTTCCCGGTACGTTCTTGACAGAGTAGTATAATCTGTTTAAATGAGCTTTATTGTATATAATTTTTTTGTGCTCTAAAGATCAGGTTTAAAGGAGAATGCTCATCACCATACAAAAAAATGCCTGAAATGTACAACGATGAAATATACGCCAAAACTTACTATAAATCTTGGAAAAGGAGGAAAACCATACCCATACCATACAGTGTAAGGAGGTTGGATAATCCTCCTGGTTACCAAAGTTACAGATGTTGACTGTCATTGTAAAAAATATTTAAAATATATCTTAGTGCAACCATCATCGCAGTTATTATTTCTCTTTCATATTTAATTTTATTTAAGATGGTAGCAGAGCGAAAATTGCATGACTAATAATTGCTATAAAAATCAATTATGGCTGCAAGTAGTCATAAAATTGAGTTATTAAATAAAGAAAATTACGACACATGGCGCATTCAAGCCAAGGCCATTCTCATCAAAAATAAATTATGGACCTACGTTGAAAAACCATTGGATCAGTTAAAAGCGGACGAGCAAACTAAAGAGAACAATCTCATTGCCCAATCCGAGTTAGTACTTTTAATCGCTCCTTCAGAACTTAAGCAGATTAAAAATTGTCATACAGCATACGATATTTGGACAAAACTAAATGAAATTTATGCAAGCACCTAGCTAGAAAGTCTACCCTTCTAAAGCAGTCAATATTGTCTAAAATGCAAGATAGCAACGTTAGAGAACACCTAAATAAATTTATGGATACAGTAACAAGTTGTTAGACATGGATATTCATATTCACGATGATCTACTTTCTGTAATGATGCTCTACAGCCTACCATGTGAGTATGATAATTTTCGGGTTGCGATAGAGTCGCGAGATGCATTACCAAATCCAGAAGATCTAAAGATAAAAATATTAGAAGAATCTGAAGCGAGAAATTTAAATAGAAGTGATTATGAGTCAGTTCAAGATTATGAAGAAAATAATGATGACCAAAGTTCAATCCCAGATACAAAAAATAATTAAATTAATGAAGAAATAAATACAGACGGAATCATTGGAAGAGTTTCTACTGAACAACGTATCCTACGTGATCGTAGCAAGTTGAAAAAACCAGTAAAGTTTGATGGAATTGTGAATGCTGGGGCGGAAGCTTTTAAAATAGAATATGCAGAACCAACAACGTATCGTGAAGCTCTAGAAAGTAATGAAAAAGACAAATGACTAGACGCGATGTTAAGTGAAATCAATTCACTGAATGAAAACCAGACATGGGACCTTGTTTCACTACCGAAAAACAGAAAACCTTTACCTTGTGAATGGGTTTATTAAGTGAAGACAAATCCAGATGGAAGTATCGAGAGATACAAAGCAAGACTGGTGGTAAAAGGTTTCTCACAAAAACCAGGATTAGACTATGATAAAACTTTTAGTTCTGTAGTACGCCTTACTACGGTCCGTGCTTTATTAGCAGTAGCAGTGAAGGAGAATTTAAGCCTTTGTCAGTTTGATGTATCGACAGCCTTCCTAAACGGGCATGTTGAAGAAGAAATATATATGAAACAACCTGAAGGCTATAATGACGGAACAAATAGAGTGTGCCGATTTAAAAGAAGTCTCTATGGTCTTAAACAGGCTCCTCGATGTTGGAACACGAGCATACACGAATTCCTTGTAAGTTCTAACTTCACTCAGAGTACATCAGATCCCTGCTTATATATAAGAGAGCACGATGAATCTAAAGTGATTGTTGCACTTTACGTTGATGATGGGTTAGTTGCCTCAACAACAGAGAGAGAAGGAAAGAGCTTACTAAATTAACTACAAAAACATATTTCCTTGGTTTGGAAATTAAGAGGTCTACCAGTGGTGATATAACGGTTAATCAATCTGAATGATAGATTGGACTGTAGACCTGGGAAGTATCAAGTCTTTAGATATTTGGTAACTTGATTTGCCAGCATTGACCCCACAAAGTATTCGCTTTCGAAGCTCTTCACACACGGGTTTGCCACGACCCATTGTTATGAAAACTAATGAAAAATAACTGAAATTTTCAGAATTTATACTGTCTCACTTGACAAATGACACAGAATTACTTTTACAAATTAAAATTATGCAACATAATTGTACAAAGAAGGAATAATCTTAATTAAATCACCGATAGACGAACTCTTTTGCATCGATTAACAATTAGACGAACTATTTTGCTTATAACTTCTTCGAATTTAAAACAGGATATGTATAAATTTAAAAAGCTAAAATATTTTATTGTTTCATAATTAAAAAATGGCATAAGTAACGCGACATGTGATAGTAGAACAGCTTAATATTTTATATAGATATACAAAAATAATGAAGTTAGAAAAAATCTCACAGAGATTATTTCACACTAGACGAACTATTTTGCACCGGGGCTCGTATGCAATAATAAAACAACAATAGGTAAACATTTTTGTTGTTTCATCATTAATTTGAAAATAATTTGACTTTACTTTTTTGAGAAAACGTATGTTTTCTATTTTGAAAATAATTTGATTTTAATTGATATTAACTCGCATATATTATTTTAATTAGATTTACGGTACATATAGGTTGAATTATATCAAAATAATGATAACTGTGGACTTATTCTATCGTACTACAAAAATCAATAAGAATGAATTAGACGGATATCATGTTTAATATTTTAATGGTCGTTATATTTTTGCCCTAGTCAAACAAACTTGAGAATTATTTCATTATACATATTTTATTCTAAATAGAATTAAGGACTATTAAGTAGTTACTATCCGTTTCAGGTATTTTTTTGGCATATCCCATTGTATTTGGATAGAATTTTACTTATTAAATTTGTCTACATAAATGTATATCTTGAAAACGTTACTTTTTACAAGAAAAAATGTAAACATTTTTAACACAATCTCGTGGATCTTGTATCATACAGGTACCTCAAAAGTCTAATAGGTGGCGTTAAATATATTTTCGTAAATGTTTGGCCTTGAAAAACACATATTAAAAGCGGAGCGAAGCTCGTTCGCCCAGGTACTAATAGTATTATATTAACATGAATAAAAACATGTCTTTATGTTTCATGCTTATGTAAAACTAATGCTGTTGGAATAGAGTTTTGTTTTGCTAAACAATAAGGTATTTTGTACATATTTAACACTGAGTATTCGATGTTTGTACATGTGCTTGCCTCGACACAGAGGTGATAGACGTCTTAATGCCCAATTACGTCTGAGCATACTTAGCTTGCTACGAAATCTCAGTCAGTAGAGCATCTCAAACGCTGATCTAGAATATGCAGGTTTAAACACTCAGTCTTCTCAAACTACACATAACAAACACAGCATCACGCCAGTATCCTCGAAGGGGTAGGCAGAGGTGTATTACACACCCACGGTTCGCCGGCTATGTTTAAGTCCCACTTAATAATTACCGTTTACCGGGCACATGTACAAACTCCGCGTTGCTGAGATTTTTTGTACGAAAAAGCTTAATAACCCCAGGGATCGAACCGGAACCGAACCCTTTTATGTGCTACTGTGCATACAAAACCAAGCATAATTAGCTTCCGTAAATTGCGACTAATATAAAAATTACTAAAATAAGTTGTATTATTAATACGTTCGCGTTTGTGCGGTCAGCGAGGTGTGGGGGGCGAAGGGGCGTGTTGTGTGCAACAGACTATGGGGCACTCTCGGCAGAGCCAGGGGCAGGATATTCAAGAAAACGTGAGTCTTGTGGTATTTACTAAAGAGGTGGGACTGTGCCGTCTATACAATATGTTTACTTTTGGATATGATTGTATATCCTTACTTAATATTATAAATGCGTGTGCGTTTGTTTGACGTAGGCAACTGTTTCTCCTAGAAAAATGAAGTTTTCCTGTAATATAAATTCTTTGTATAGAGATTATTACACGTTTTTTTTTTAATTTCTAGCAGGATCTTACGGAAAGAATTTTTAAGAAAATTTCAGAAAATTATAACTTCGCGCGTTTGACAAGTAATTGAATATTTGCAAGTTCGCAAGTAATTAAATATTCATTCTTAAGACAGGACAACGTCTGTCCGGTCCATCCATCAGTCTTTAGAAGTCCACTGCTTGACATAGGCCTCCCTAAGAAAACGCTACAACATGTGTAATCGTAATCGCCACGCTTGGCAGGCGGGTTGGCGATCGCAGTGGATGTTGTTAATACCGGAGGGAGTGCTGCTGCCCACTCCTCCGGTATTCCCTCAGTCGGCTCTTACGACTCCCATGGGTGGAGAGGGTTGGGACAATTCTAAAGCTGGCCCCACACGGCAGAGTGAGAGAGACGGTCTGTCCCGTCAGCTAGTACTATTATAAAATATGCAAAGCATAAAAGATATTTGAGAAAAAAATCTAGACGTCGCGGGACGTCTATCAGATGTGAAACCATAGAAATTATTTTGTAGAACTAAAATGATCGTAACTTGACAAAGTACAAGATGAATCAAACGAGTATAAACTCGATAGGATTGCGTCGTTTCATTTCAGAGTTACTGTGACCACCTTTCAGCTCCATCGTCAGACCCTGTATACCACCTAGAGACAAAGTACTCGTCAAGACAAATCATTCGAGCCCAAACTCGATGGAGCTATGTCGTTTTATAACGGAGTTCCTATGGCCGCCTTCTAGCTCCATTATCAGACCCTGGATACCATCTAAAGACAAAGTACTCGTCAAGGCGAATCAAACGATTCCAAACTCGATGGGGTTGCGTCGTTTCATTATAGAGTTACTGTGGCCACCTTCCAGCTCCATCATCAGACCCTGGATGCCATCTAGACTCTAGATTCTGGAGGCAAAGTACTTATCAAGACGAATCATACGAGCCCAAACTCGATGGCGTTGTGCGGTTCATTATACGAGTTTCTATGTCCACCGTCCAGCTCCATCATCGCGCGATATACATATGCGTGTAAATTTTCAGCTCAATCGGAAACCGGGAAGTGTGTCAAATTTATCTTGCAAGATTTGAACGGGACAAGTAAAATAAAAGCGTCGCTACGGTAACAGCCGATTTTACCCTCCCTCCGCATTAGATGTTTCACATCGAAAAATACAGTATTGGCCTGTTTAGGCGTCTCTGTACCTCACTCATATGTTTTAGACTCATATCTGTTTGTTCACTCGTTATGCAGAACCTATTGAACAAAACAAAAGCGTGAAAATGTAAAATTGAAAGTTATAGCCATTAGCAGGATTTCAACCTCCGTGTCCTGGATAACCATTCCAGACGCACATGACATTTTCTTGTGACTTAATTTCGATAAAACATTCCTTCTTATCATCTAGGGTGATGCCTGCGATATCTGTCGGATGTATTTGCATACATTATTTTGACAATTTCAGCTCAATTATTACAATAAAAAATCATACCAAATGACGAAGTAACCCTTTATATAATTTGTACACCCAAACAAATGCCACGATAGCTCAGATTGCAAAGCGTCTGGAATGATTATCTAGGAGAAGCAGGTTTAAATCCTGCTTGTGGCTATCATTTCACTTATTCACAGTTAAAAAAATAACTTGATATGACTTCGATGTTTTTTTTTGTAAGCTCTCTCCATTAGATAGATATTAAAACTGGTAAATATTATCTCGCTACTATCTCGGTAACTAGAAATATATAGATATATAGTATATCAGTCTCTGTACCATTGACCTAATAAAAATGGACGCCGGGTCTAGTACAAAATTCATGAAAAAAGTGTTTTTACTCAAAAGACTACTGTCATTAAACATTCTATATTAATACATACAAACTTCAATATTCTAATTTGAAATCTTGTACCACTATAATAGTGTGGAGTTTTCATTGCAATAATTTATTAGCTTATGTAGCTTTTACCAATAGACCGCACCATGATCACCTTATGCAGCTTCTAGTGAATATTATGTCTTGATGATTTATATTTAATAATATTCAAAAATTTAAACATTCTTTGGTTTTAAGCAAAATAATACTTGCAAATTATATAACAATAGTCTGACTGAAAATATTTGAGTAGTTTTTACACGTTTTCACACTACAGTATTAGGCATATTGAACGTATAGTCAAGTTGGTCGACCAAACGAGACTGGCGCGCGATTGTTTCTCTTTTGGCGTTTTCTTTCTCTTTGGGTTCGGACACTTTTGAGTGCGGACACGAGGCCCATTTGTTGGTAGCTCAATGCTCTGTACAAATTTATGTGTCCCAAATTTCATGATAATAGGTGCAATGGTTACGGCGTAAAATTAACAAACATATTCAAAAATAAATCAATATAGACAAGTTTCATTGCACATTACAAGGAATAATGTGCTCGTACTTCGGGCTGGTAGACGCACAGTACCACCTCTATATACACGGCTGGGATTGGCTACGTGGCTGGTGGGTAGGGTTGCTGTGAGGCTTATCATCATCACCCATCATCATAGCATTGTGGCAAGTGTGATTGGCATTTTTGTTGCAGTTCTAGGGTTATATTAGGGTGTAATAAGGGATAGTCCAATAATCACGTGAAGTTTTTAATATTTTTAACGTTCACGTGATTAATGGATGAACTCTAATATGTTATTGTTTTTATATATTTTTAAAGCATTTCACAAGCTTGGCCATATAAATGAACACAGTGCGTAAATGTGAAATAGAAAATTATAGTCATTATAGAGCTAGCGTTATCGAAGTCATTAAAAAGGAATGTTTTATAGAAATTGACGGCCTCGAGTGAATATCACTATAGCTCTGTTGGCAGCAAGGCGTGGGTTCAAACCCTGCTCGTGGCTATTATTTTCTATTTCACGTTTTAACACTTTGTGTTCGTTTAATAATATATTGCACTAATTCCACTGAGTCAAATTATTAATTTAAACCATACAGTGACTTACTTACTCAAACACACAAATCTAATCAAAATCGGTACCTCTTTTTAGGAGGAATTTGATGACAGATATATGTACAAAGAATTATTATGTATATAGATTGAGTTACTACATGTATATAATATATAATTATAAATCTGAACCTATATAATTCTTTTTAATGCCACAATTAAATACTGAGCCGTGATTTAAATTATTATTTTCTTCATTACGTTAATACTTTAAATATATATATTTTATAAATATGTATTTAAACCATTAAGTGACTCACACACTTACAAACATCTCATCATAATCGGTCCAGCATTTTAGGAGGAGTTCGATGTCAAATACTCAAATAACAATATAAATTATTATTATCATCATTAACCACCTATGTCGCACTGTTGGGCAAAGGCTTCCCCCATTCCCGTCTTACATAAAGGTTTTGTTGGTTTTCATTGGCTGTCACCTCTTTAAGTACAAATTATAATTTGTGAATAAGGAAAAAGAGTATTTTAGTACAGGCGGGAATCGAACCTGCGTCCCTTCCTATCCGGGGAAGTGCTCTAATCCACTGAGCTACAGTACTATCTTTTAGACATACCCAATCTCCTTATCACATTTGTCTTAACGACCGACGCCCTCTATCGGAACGCATTTACATGCATTAATGCAATATAGTAAGTTTAATTTTGATACTATTTGATGGCGTGATTTTTTTTAACATTTTGATATATATTTTAGCACTTGACATGCTCAGCTACTCTTAAAGTACAAATTATAACTTGTGAATAAGGAAAAAGAGTATTTTAGTACAGGATAGGAAGGGACGCAGGTTTGATTCCCGCCTGTACTAAAATACTCTTTTTCCTTATTCACAAGTTATAATTTGTACTTTAAGAGTAGCTGAGCATGTCAAGTGCTAAAATATATATCAAAATGTCACCTCTTGTCTAAAAATATTGATTTAAATTAGTGGTTATTCTGATGAAAATAGGTAAATAATATTGTCTTTCGGAGAGCATAAACAACATAGATTCACGCCTGTATCCTTAAAGGGGTAGGCAAAGGTGTATACCCACAGCCGTCTCCCGGGCACATTTCCAAACACCGGGATACTACTGAGAATTTTTCTTTAACGAAAAAGCTCAATAACACTGCCCGACCCCGGGAACGAACCCGTCACCTCAGGATCAGCAGGCGCACACACTACCGCTGCACCACCGAGGCAGTTCGGAAATATGTGTAACAATTCACACTATTGCATTAATTTAACATTATATAAAGCTTTGCTGCTACTAACAAAGCAACTAGCGATGAGGTGCATGAACATGTTTGAACTTGGTTGTAGATGGTGGTAGACGAGCCACGGAGACTTGACTGTCAAGAGATTAAAATTCAAAATTATTTTTATTATGAAATATGCTTATTATATAGAACTAACACGGCCGCTTAAGGCAAGAGCAACTATTGTCGCGATTGCGATCGCCACAAGCGGCCGGCCTCCATAGTAAGGCATGAGAAGAACCCGGCAAGAAACTAAAAAATTAAAAGAAAAGATTTCACTGAAAACGTGAAATGAAAGAATGCATAATATATCTAAATGCTTCTTATTCTTAAAGGAAACTTATGCCTAAGCGTACGGCAGTGATGCTTATGAAATACACACATTATTTCCAAAAGTCTGCCGTGTGTGGCCGGCTTTAGAATTATTCTACCCCTCTCCACCCATGGGAGTCGTAAGAGCCGACTGAGGGTATATACCGGGGGAGTGGGCAGCAGCACTCCCTCGAGTATTAACAACATCCACTGCGATCGCCAACCCACCTGCCAAGCGTGGCGATTACGGCACTATCCCCCATATGAGCGAAATACATGTTGTGGCGTTCTCTAGAGGCCTATGTCCAGCAGTGGACTTCGAAAGGCTGATGGATGGATGGATTCCAAAAGTCAAAATTGTGTACTTTGCGAGGTCGAGACCTCTGGCTTATTCATGCGACTGTAGGTCATTGACTTCTCGGTAGTTAGCACTGGGACGCAATGATCCTATGTTTTATTACCTGCGGTGGCAGATGTGCTAGTTTCCTGATGGTAAGCGATTACCGCTGCGCTCATTTCACAATTACCATTATGCTTGAGAGGATTAAGATTCAGAACGGTTGTCTTCGGGTGGGTGGCTTCACTACTTACCCAGAAGATAGTGGCGCCTATCCTGTGGGTTCTAACTAGAGGATAGCTTTACCACCACTAAATAGTATTATAAGAGAATTATTCATTAAATAAATATACATTTTTACAGCAAAAACAAACGCAACGGTATAGTAACGAATCCGGCTATGAGGCTGGTGGCGAACGTCAGGAATGGCCTAGGTGAGTGTCGTAACTTTTATTATTATAGAATGGATATTTTAGGAGGAGAGCCCACCACTCACCCACGGATTGTCAACCCCGGTTATCTTTGGACACACACAAAATAACCTAAGATTGTCAATCCGCACTCTCACAGGTAGAGGAGAATGTGATGATAGCAGAGTAGCATGCACGATAATGTAAAAAGTCTCACCAATGCGATTCAACCATGCGTTGCGAGAACCACAACGTTGCGATATTCCGCAAAAATCCGAACAAAAATTCGACACGAATTTCGCCTTTACACGAGGCAATCATCAGGGTCGCTCGGCAGCGGTGCGCCAATTGTCGCCTCATTCAATTAACTATCTTTTCATAACTTTTATTAAATGGCACTACTGGCATAATATAATATTAGGCAATTCTTCTCACGCCGCGTTGCCGATTAAGTCAGAAAAAGACACGCACCTCACCTTTTGCTCTTTCAGTGTCAGAATTACGACTGATATAGAGCTCGCCTGCGTCAGTCTTGCACTGTGCGTTTGATGGTGGTGGCCATAGCGCCTAAGCGCACCGCTGATGCCGCTGGCCGCCGCGGGGAATAATACGATACGTCTATTTCAATGATCATAAACTCATTGCCACTTACTAATAGAAATATATACATATTGACCTGTCTTCGATGACCGTCAGCGTGCACCCAACCAGCCTTAGTACTTGAAAGCAAATGGGACGACTGGCAGAAATGAATTCTAATTAGTTTCATTAGTAAAATCTGCAGTTGCGATTTAGATTAAATGTATTCTCCTATCTGAGACCGCAGGTCTGAGTAATATCCACCACACACAATGCCTCCCGCGAAAATGTGAAGGCAAGCCACCGGCGGACCACTGAAGAAATATCAAACAGTTCCAGTGATCCGCCAGTTTGGTCGAGGCGTTACTCGACCACGGTTCATCGTGCACGATGGTTTATTTTAGTGGGTGAGGGTCTCACACTGTGATGGTCATCATCCCGGATGACAAGGTGTGCAGTTAAGATAAAGGTTGAACGCATTCTTACATATAAATTTGATGGTTTATTTTAGACTTTATTTGAGAGCGACAAATTTTCAAAATATACTAAAACTGATCTAGTGACTAAATGCAATGATAACACCTCCTTAAGTTTTCGATTTCCTGGGATTTACTAATGATGCTATAATTTATAGCTTCAAATATTTAAAAAAAAATTATGTTGTAGATAGCGCAGCGGCGAATATTCGTCGTACGGGCGTCGCGCTAGCCGCAAGCGCCAGTTCTGCCAACCCCGCCGTCAAAACTAACGCCTTTCAGTGGAGAAAAGAGACTCCACTATAAACTGCACAGCTCACGAAGCAAGCCAAGTGGGAAGGCTCGCGAAACTTCTGTGTCTCCAGCCATCACCCCATTCTTTACGAAAAAGGTACAAGTTACTATTCGGTGGAATATGTCAAGAACTCGTCTGCTGTTTAAAACACCCTACTTTACGAGTACATAAAACATAGGTAAAATGTTTTATAAGTAATTCAAATTATTAATTGTATATTAATATTTACTCGAGGAGCGTTTCAGTATTCGCGCAATAATTACGTAAAAATAGAAAATAAAATTTTGAAAAAATATAAAAATATGTTGCTAGTCCTCTATATTAATGTAAATATCTATACTATATTTTAGTTTATCTGTTAGAATAATTGCTCGAATATAAGTTAATCTTTTTCTTTGTGTTAATCCTGGAATCGTAGATAATTACTGCCACGCTCAGAGTCGTTCACTGATGTCTATAGATTAACATAAGTCAATATTGAAAATAATATATTTATCAGTCAATGTCATATTGAGACTAACAAAAAATCCAAGGCTATAATATCAGGTCATAAAAAAACGTCTTTTAGAACCTCATTTAAATCTGTTTTATAAAACAACACAGAATTCTACAGTATAGCGTTAAAAAGCATATAAATTTTCAACTTAAATTTGGAACTATAAAGATATATAAATTTATTTCTGATGACTGTATAATTTGTTATAAATAGTGGCTATCAAATTTGTGTTCGTGTAAGTGAAAATAACGCCGACCTACTCGTATCTTTAGTTTTATTTTTCATATTAAACTAGTGTTACTAACTAGTGTTTTTAGTCGTCTTGCTAAGATTTGTGTTGATATGAAGCGATGCCATGTTTTATACTTTTTTACTATGTGTTATATTACTTTGTTGATGAGATACATATTCAGTTCTTTTTAAATACACATTTATGCCAGTGAATATCACGTCACTTCAAAAAAAAAGTTCGAAAATCGATTCTTAATTCGGATAAGCCATAACTCGAATAAATTGACTATTCGGCACAGAATGTAATTACTAGCCTATTATTACAATAATATAAAATACATTCCGTGTATCTCATTGTATCGCTTCACCCTCCACTGTGACACTTGCTTCATATATGTAATATTTTACTAAAATTTTTATCAGTATTATAAATATTTTAAATTTATCGTGACCCTTTTGGTTTGTATACAAAAAAATAGTACAATTATTGTTTTTTAGATTGCATTTCATAAAAAAATACCAAAAGTGGCTGATCTCAAAATGAACAAATGTAAGTATACATTAAGAACATAATTCATAAAACTATAACACTGTTTAATCTGACAGATGTTTTGTCACTTTCTATCAAATTTGCATTGTACTTTGTTGAAAAGGGACAAAATACTATTTTAGTTAAAACAGTGCTAATGTTATGAATAATATGGCAAATATTTTAGAACAAATAAGCATTATAGACTATAAATTTGATTCCATTTGCAAACTGAAGGTTAATTTGAATATTGTGATGTGTGATTTTCACAAATTCACATTTATATATCAAATGTATTAATGTATGTGCGTCCTAGAAATAAAAACTTCAAAAATGTCACACAATTATATTTTTGTCGCCCATTTGCACAAAAATGCTATCATAAATCACGGTACCACCCTTTAAAGCTAAAAAGCACCGATTAAGTGGTTGGATATAACAGTGCCGTTGTGTGGAGTATTTATGTTACCCAGTAATCGAAAATTTAAAACTATTTTTCCGCCGTACCTATACATCATTGAAAATTTGAGTACAACTTATATATGTAATTTTGCATACATGCACACTTGCTCTTTGTACTCGTTTTATTTTTTTTATGAACAATACTTGGCCACTGAATTTGGTCTGGGGTTTTCGACGGAATGTCCTAGGGAGCGTAGAAATTCTGTCACAAGCTATGTATACAATATAATAAAGTATTCCATTGACGAACATAGTTTTCAAGGTAAAGAATTAAAATTCGCTCTAGATACGAACAACCCGTAACTTTCTAAGATTCTGATAAGACTATAAATATATATATTTGAAATTTAAATTCTTACTAAAGTTGTTTAGTAAATATTTAGTGATTATTACTAAAACACCAATAGTGTATTAGAATGTTTGTATTTAATTATTTTTGTGATTAATATTATAAGAAGTATATAAATATCTTGTAAATTTCCGACTTTTGTACTGAACTACTTTTTTATACTGTATGTGCTTGCCATAAAAAATTAAATAATTTCGCCCACAAAATCCATAAAAAATATTATGACATCCTTTGCAATCTTCTAAAAAAATATTAAAAATGCTTTTCAATCTAATAGTATAACAAAATTTTAAGCAAAACGAATTATTGCGTATTTATCGATTAAAAAACGATATATTAACGAAGAGAATCGGACATGACTATTCATAGAAATAAGTTGTCACGATATAACTGTTAAAGAAAAATATTTAAAAAAGAATATCTTTAAGAGAAAGAGTCTACAAAAGTTTGATATATTACTAGCCATAAAAATTAAAGAAAATTAAAAAATATATTAGACGCTGTAACTCGGAATGTTATGGTCGTATAGATAATTTAAAGAAATCTAACCTTTGATTTGTAATATTTCATAATTTTTGTCCGTAACAGTACAAATGTAGTGGAAACTACTCCTGTTTATTACCTATTCACATAAAATTTGAAATGAAATAACTACCCCAAAATTTGCTATTGTTGCTTTAATCACGATAAAACTTTAACTGTACAAGAATTCTTGTAATAAATCCAATACTATAAATAAGCCCGGGCATCAGCTAGTAGTTTGTCTAGATTTATATATCGTATGTTATTAGTGTTGCCATGTCATGTAAAAAAATATATACCCTATTTATTAATCCTAAATGGCAATTTACCGGAGTCATTCATGACTATTTAGTTGTATTTATTTTGTATATTTAAAAAAATAAATATTTAAACTAAATTTATTCTGTATACAAAGATTTTGAAGGGTATTTTTTTTTCTTTTGTTTACTTTAACATTTTTTATGTTAAAATTATATAACAAATTGCTGGACCCCGTATATAAGCAATAAATATTATAGATGTTGTAAAAAACTTTACTATATGATCATATTAAATAAAAAAATAGACCTGTTTTTTTTATAAATATATGTTCATAATTATTTTTCCATAAATCAATTGCGATCAGAAGTATACTTGCCTCGTAATAATATAATAATTAAGTCAATGAATTAATTACTGAATGTATAGAATGACCACATCGCGTGGTCAACGGTAGACGTTGTAGAGTTTTGGATTTATTAGGTAATATTACTGTTAAATTAGGGAGTACAAAATTTAATAGTGTCTACAAAATGGCTTATTCTCTTGGGAAAAAACTTGTGCGATTAAGTTCCAACTCCACATTCTCAATTATATCCAAGGATATTATGTTGATCCATCCATCCATCCATCAGCCATTTAAAGTCCACTGCTGGACATAGGCCTCCTCAAGAATGGGGGATAGTGCCGTAATCGCCACGCTTGGCAGGCGGGTTGGCGATCGCAGTGGATGTTATTAATACTCGAAGGAGAGCTGCTGCCCACTCCCACGGTATTCCCTCAGTCAGCTCTTACGACTCCCATGGGTGGAGAGGGGTGGTACAATTCTAAAGCCGACTCCACATGGCCCATTATGTTGATAACCAACACTTATTTTCAATAGCATATTTGCTATAGAAAATTATATACAAAAAATCATTCTTTTACGTCTAAAACAGACTTATTTATTGCTTATTGTTCTGGTTCATTCTATCTATTCAAATATAACTACCTGTGTGGTGCAGTGGTAGTGTGAGTGACTGCTGATCATGAGGACTCGGGCTTGATCCCCGGGTCGGGCAGTGTTATTGAGCTTTATCGTAAAAAGAAAAATTCGCAGTAGCAGCCCGGAGTTTGGAAATGTGCCTGGTAGACGGCCATAGGCTCACCCCCTATTACGCGGGACTTAAACATAGCTGGCGAACTGTGGGTGTGTAATACACCTCTGCCTACCCCTTCGGGGAATACAGGTATGTTTGTATTCTTGAGATAATAAGCCCTTTTGAAAAACACTCCATAAACATTATAAGTCTGTGCTGTTTGATATATTCTTGATGAGTATCCCATTGATAATTTTATATTTTACCATTTTTTTATAAACTCGCTTTCTTGTATGTCTCTCCGGGTGGAATTTTGTAATTGATTTTAAACTTCCTGAGCTATATTTTTAATATTAGGACCATAGCTCAGAAGTCGGTGACAATGAATGAAAAAGAAGAAAATAATACCTAATATTAAAAAAAAGTATGTACCTACCATGTTTTTGTAACGGACTAGCATTTTCCCGCGGCTCTGGCGCTGCCAAAAGTTAGATTTGGGTTATATCTCAGGTTCTCGGCATAGTAGCAGGATAAAATGTATACCAGTTTTTAAGAGCTCTCAAATAAAAATATTTACATCAAAATCTGTTGAGTAGTTTTTGCGTGATGCGCAAACGAACAAACAGATAAACAGACTCTGTTACAGCTATAATACATAGGACTATTTTATAAACATTTTTGATCTATATTTTTTAGCATTTGACATGCTCCGCCACTTTTTAAAGTACAAATTATTTGTGACTAAGGAAAAAGAGATTTTTTGTACTAGTGGGAATCGCGTCTTTTCCAATCCGGGGAAGTGCTCTAAACCACAGCTGGATCTGTACTAACAGATCCTTCGATCATCCCAAATTCCTTATCACATTTGTCTTAACGACCAACGCCATCTATCGGAAACGCATTTACATGCAATTATCTACTATAGTAAGTTTAAAAAATCTCTTTTTCCTTATTCACAAATAATTTGCACTTTAAAAAGTGGCGGAGCATGTCAAATGCTAAAAAATATAGATCAAAAAGTAATAGTTTGATTTATAACTGAGAAGTCATAATTTTTTTATATGCTCATACTTTATGATTTTGTACTTATTATGTATATATCAGACATCATAGATATATTAGCATTTCTACACATTTCAGTATGTTAACGTTGGTTTTTATAACCAACAAAGACACTCATATTCGGAGTTCTACTACCTACCAGACATGGCGGCGAAAATGTGAAATTAAATATATTAATTCCACTATAGGACATGTGGCCGGAATGAGAGGAGAACTGGTGTCCTGAAATACAGACCTAGAGACTAGTTTAAGCACCAGTCTCCCACAATATGAACCTTAATTAAGTATGTTTATGTTACTTTTATTAATAATATAAACTTAATGTATTGTGGTGAGAAAATAAATGATTATTATTATAGACACGAGCAAATCTGATTCTACGTCCTCCTGATTATCATTCCACACGCTCTGCCCACTGAGCTATTGTGACTTATATTTCTTTCTCTAATCTGATGCAGATTCTAATCTTGTTTGCTGCCGTTTTTATTTCACAGTTTTGTACTTTATGTTGTAAGTGGACGAGTATGTCAAGTGCTTAACACAAAAAAAACATATATAGCATCACGCCTGTATTTCCCGAAGGGGTAGGCAGAGGTGTATTACACACCCACGACTCGCCAGTTATGTTAAGTCCCACGTAATAGGGGGCGAGCCTATTGACGTCTACCGGGCACATTTCCAAACTCCGGGCTGTTACTGAGAATTTTTCTTTTTAGGAAAAAGCTCAATAACATTGCCCGACCCGGGGATCGAACCCGTGACCTCATGATTAGCAGTCGTATACACTACCGCTGCACCACCGAGACAGCCAAGTGCTTAAGTTATATATAAAAACTGTTTTCCTAGTTTTTGGTTTATTTCTGAACGTTATTGTAACTATTTAGATATTTTTATAATTATTTTTAGCATTTGACATGCTTAGCACTATACATTAAACACAAAGTGAAAAATGTGAAATCGAAAATAACAGTCAGGAGCAGGATTGGAACCTGCATCTTCTGGATACCGTCCAGATGCTTTATCAATTCAGCAATTGGTAAAGCATCTGGACGGTATCAATTCAGCAATTGGTAAAGCATCTGGACGGTATCCAGAAGATGCAGGTTCAATTTCACATTTTTCACTTTGTGTTTAACGTTATTGTAACTATCAAAATTGGACCATGTTGTACAGAATTTACCCAACCCGTAAACTGGACAAAATTAAGGTTTTAATGCCAAGCAGACGAAAATAATCTCTATTTCTCAGCCGACTACATTTTTTTTAAATAATAGGTTATACCAACCCAAGACTACTTAATAATACTGAAAAATAAAGCAAAAGTGGTTCGAATAAGCATAACTTTTATTTATGCTTGTTGTGGATTAGCTCATTTCTGCATAACATTGTCCAATTATTGTTTTGTTTCTAATCAATAATGACTTAATATTTAAAAGATGAGCAGTCTAAATAATTACAAAATCTTTTGTTTTGCTTTTTCAATGACAAAACTATTTAAAAAAAAATTACATGTCAACGACAGCTTAGCAGCTTAAAGCATTCTCACGATTCAACTCCGATGCGAAGCCGAGTTTTTCTATTTATACAAAAATTGTTTGTAGTTCGGGTATTTTTGTATGTAATGTGATTTTTGATTAAATAAATATTGCGAGCGAGATATGAATTCAAGACTTCTGTAAATCCGTTTCAAATGCTATCCATAGACGGTAGGAATGTGGCGTAGACATTAAAAATGTCTTCATAACCATATGGAAATTATTGAAATGTGTAGAAATACTAATAATATATAAACAAATGCATTTTACTTTGTGTCATGTTTGAGGCTAAAATATAATGGTTTAATAAATGTCTATTAAATATTATCTTTATTACAATAATGTCGAAGTTACAAGTTTGTAATCGATATTAATAGGTACCTATCGTGATATGATACTCGCTTTATTATTTTATTTATCTATGGTAACTGGTTTTATAGTAGCGTGTTGTGTATCTTTGTGAGCAAGGCTTATATAAATTAATCTAAAAATGAACTCAGTTATGCCAAAATGTACCTGCCAACCACTGGGCCTTCATATATACAAGTACGCTATGACCTATGATTAGCCGGCCATAATGTGACGATTTGATTTTCGCCATTTTGGCGCTGATCGCAGAAGTGGGTGGAAACGGAACTAATAATAGAGATGAGACAATGAGATAAAATCCAATCAATCCAAACGAGAGAGCGGCCATTTGCAAGATACGTCAGATTTAGTACTCTTCCACGCATTACACGCTTCAAATAGGCACAATATAAAGCTGTCATTTCATAGGGTATCATAGGTCCAGCGTACTTGTATTTATGGAGGTCAGTGCTGCCAACCCATGAAATGTTTAAAAACAAGATAATCTGTTGGAGTATTAAATAGGTTTTTACGATAGCTTAGGCGTCTAAAACATTCCTCCGGATTGGGAAAAATGCAAGTCGAATCCTGCACGTAGAAAATTTCTATTTTCTACTTTCACAAAAAAACAAAAAATTGATGAGCCTCTCAAATGTTAAAAAAATAACAATAAAATAATTGATTTAAAATACCAAAGTTATATTGCTCATTTGCTCCCACGTTGCAAACCCTATAAAAAGGACCGAAGGTATAACTACAATTCCTGAGTTGGAGAGGTTACGGCGCTCTCTCTAACTGAGCGAAACGCGGCGTAGGATGTATTTTACATCGATATTCTGTGAGAGGGTAGTGCTTCCCGGTCAATTCTTGTCTAATTTCATGTTTTTTGTCCAGTAGGAACGTAATGGATATTTTTTTATTACAACGGGATAAATGTAGGTATTTAACCGCACACCCCGTCGTTCGGGGCAACGAACAGGGTCGTGTCTTCACCTACTAAATAAACACGCCGTGTGCCGTGTCTCCTCCTGAGTTGGTGGACCACTGGAACTGTGTTACATTACTTCAGTGGTGTAGTGCCTACATCAGGAGACATGAGTGTATATGAATGATCGAATGAGTGAGCTCGCCAAAGATATGAAGTGAAGTACATGCTATATTAAAACCAGTTATTATATTTATACGTACGATGTAGTAAAAAGATTACTACGAATTAATTAAACTTAAATATAACGTTATTTGGTAGCGGTACTAAAATAATATTCGCCATTTTTAATGTATCGCGTTATTTTATATTAAGTACGAGTGAGATTTTTTGTTGAAACTAGTTGAATTATTAATAAATTGTTTATTAAACCAATTTTTCAATTCTCGTGGTTAAAGGGATTAGGCCATAGTCCACCACGCTGGCCCAATGTGTGTTAGCAGACACAAGCCGTCGAGAAAGTCTCTGAGGAATCAGGTTTCCTCACGACATTTTCCTTCACCGAGCAGTGATAAATTGTAAATAAATATTCACGGACATTTTCACACAACGTCGTCTGGTCCCAAACTAAGCTTAACGCTTGTGCTATGGATACCAGATTACGGATATAATACATATACTACTTTTTACATAGCAGCAGTACAAATATCTGTGTTCATCACACAAATAATTGTCCCGAGTGGGAATCGAACCCACGACCTCGTGCACGGAAGTCGGTTACACTACCAACTACGCCACGAGGCCCGTCAAAATACACACATAACTTTGTAAAATCTCGAAAAGTTAGCGGTTTGTGCCGAACGAGGTCTGAACCTTGGACTGGGGATCGATCGATCCGTGGTTTTACCGCTAGGCTTGCTTCTTTTTTCATTTATTAATTACGTCACACTAAATCTCGCTATTTTGGACCCCTGTTGTATAAATATTACGTCACAAAGACTAGACGTCTCCTTATTTCTTACTTGGTAAATGAATAATTACGATTAAAGGAAATTAATTAAACTGCGAGTACATTTCGTACATCCCGATGGGTGTAGAGACAACAGATTGTTCTAAAACGGCTTTCTGCTGCCCACATTTAGCCCTCGTGGGAACAGGACGTAGTCATTTTCGTTTAAGTGGAGTTTGAGTATAGTCATTTCTCAGTCTACAACTAATGTCGATTTTTTTTTGATATATTTTTTGACAATATTTTAAGTTACGTTTGTTATGAAGAATCATTGTGAACTTTGATATAAAGGCTTGTGTAAGAATTAGCTAAACGTGTTTATTTATTACAAGAAGTGTGTGTTTGATATGTGATCTGTATGTGCGAGTGACTTAGCAATGCGATCTTGAAAATATAATGAAATATATTATAATTTCTCTTATATTTGTTGTTTTATTACAACCTTGTTATATTATATATCCACCTGGCACCACCCGGCCTCCATGACGACTTTATATTTTTTTTAAAAGATCTTGCATTCCCGTGTGTGTCTTTACAAACATAAAATTGATGGACGCGAAGTACACTCAGACTCATAAGTTGTTTGTGGATCACAAATAATCGTCTTAACTGCTTCCGAGGTGCAGCGGTAGTGTGAGTGACTGCTGATCATGTGGTCACGGGTTCGGGTAGTATTACTAAGCTTTTTCGTAAAAAAAAATGTCAGTAGCAGCCCGGAGTTTGGAAATATGCCCGGTAGACGGCAATAGGTTCGCCCCCTATTACGTGGGACTTAAACATAGCTGGCGAACCGTGGATGTGTAATCTCTGCCTACCCCTTCGGGGAATAAAGGTCTGATGATAACATAGGTTAATGGTTTTTTTTACGAAGAATCGTTCTATGAGAGCATCGAGCCCACAACGCTTGGCGCTAGAGATCGGATCTAAACCACTCCGCCATAAATATTAGAAAGAAATCTCCGGTGCTGAGATTTTTTCTCGATGGCTTGTGAAGTCTGCCAATTAGCACTGGGCGCTGACCCACAAGCGTCTAGTAATAAACGCATAAAATAAAGGCATCTATACCAAGAGTCATTCTCATTATAATAAAATGTCTCCAATTGAATTTTGTGAATCTACTGAACAATAGATGTCACTAAGTTATTTTGTTCGAATGACTTTGTTGATGGCCTAATCCTAAAAATGTCTCCAATTACATAGCATCACGCCTGTATTCCCCGAAGGGGTAGGCAGAGGTGTATTTACACACCCACGATTCGCCAGCTATGTTTAGGTCCCACGCAATAGGGGGCGAGCCTATTAGCGTCTACCGGGCACATTTCTAAACTTCTCCAATTAAATTTTGAGAATCTACTGAAAAATAGATGTCACTAAAAAAAAAGTAACATTGTTCGAATGATTTTGTTAATCGCCTATTCCATGCTAATGTTATAATTAAATATGTGTGACCCTTCATTATATGGGATTATTGTAGTTAATAATGCAAATAGTATAATTTATAGCCTATTATAGTGGTAAAAATCTATGGCACTACAAGGCAATGGTACCGCAAACACCTCTGATATTTCTGGATTTTGATACTACAGGAGACCAATAGTAGGACGACAGTAAGGGGTTGACAAAAAAGTCTTAGAAATTTTATGAGTTTTACTATTGAGAAATAGATGGCGCTAAGCGGTAGCTAAACCCATAGGTTTAATATTATTAAATATATTTATTAAGGCTAAACCCATAACGGTAACATCAGAGGACTTTATCATCTGGTCCTGGGTAGACTGCGTCCTATTAAATGAAGGGCGACAAGGATATAATTACAGCATCAATCAGAGTAAATTCTACGAGATAAACTACGTCCAATGTCACATAGTCACTGACAAGAAAGTTACTGTGATCCTGGAGCTCAGAAATGATAGTCATCATAGCATCACGCCTGTATTCCTCGAAGGGGTAGGCAGAGGTGTATTACACACCCACGGTTCGCCAGCAATGTTTAAGTCCCACGTAATAGGGGGCGAACCTATTGCCGTCTACCTTCTATATTTCCAAACTCTGGGCTGCTACTAGGAATTTTTCTTGCTCAATAACACTGCCCGATCCGGGGATCGAACCCGAGACCTCATGATCAGCAGTCGCTCACACTACCGCTGCACTACAGAGTCAGTTAGAAGTAAAAAAATGAAGGTTATTTTAAAAAATCCTGCTGCTGTCAATGTAGATCTTAGTGGAGTTTTACTCTGTTCTGTGTACGACTGACTGACTACGTCTTTATTGGTATTAACGGTAGACTGCTGCAAGCGGTGCAGTCCAACTACATGGACTGCAGAGCTTGTGTACGGCCGGATGATGGAATGTCACCCTGGTTTAATGTCAATATCGGCGTTAAACAGGTCTGCGTTCTATCAGCCAGACTGTTTATCATATATCTGGATAAATGTCTACAAAGGTTGAATGAAATGAATGTGGGAGTTCAGATGGGCGACTTAGTGGTTAACTCTCTGCTATATGCAGACGATGCGGTTTTATTAACGCAGTCCGCGACTGACCTGCAAACCCTAGTCGACGTAATGATAGAAGATTGTAAGAAAAGGGGCCTACGTGTGAATGTGAGCAAAACTAAAATAATGGTTTTTGAAAGAGAAGAAGCCAGAACAGATGTTAGAGTAGCCAAAGGAAATGTTGTGCTAGAACAAGTGGATGAATTTGTATATCTTGGATGTGGATTCAGTCGGGATGGAAGGTACACCACTGATGTAGAGAGGAGAGTGAATGCGGGAAATAGAGTAAACGGAGCATTGGGACAACTTCTCAGCAGTCATCACCTCAGCCAGAGGGCACGTGTCGCAATACACAACGCAGTGCTTGTCCCAACGTTATTATATGGAAGCGAGAGTTGGGTATGCAAAAAGGAGCATGAGAGTAAAATCAATGCGCTCGAAATGCGATCTCTGCGGAGAATCTGTGGAGTGAGGCTGACTGACCGCAATCGTAACGACGACGTAAGAGAACGAGTAAGTATGAAAGAGAGTATTGGTGTAAAGATGCGAAAGGGTATGCTCCGATGGTTCGGATGTATGCAAGAATAGAGCCTCTTGACACTCTGTTCTCTCTGCCTACCCTGAAAGGGAAATGGCGTGATTATAAGTTAGTTAGTTTATATCTTTGAAATAAAATGTTATAGTTGAGTCCATGAGTGACGGCTACCATCTACCATCGGGTGGGCCATGGCTCGACTGACGCCAAACGCAATAAAATAAACCACTGAAAACGATAGTGTACGCCAAAAAACATAACGCTCTCAATAGGATCGGTAAACCGGCCACGCGGCGGTGTTTTATAATAAATAGTTAGGGTGAGATTTATATTTACCGCGAGTGATATTGGAGGTGGATTATACGCGAAGATGACCCTATTTAAAGTCTCCCCTCCCATTCCACAGCTGCTATTAGGAAGCTCTTCTACGGTGACAATTAAGAATACCTTTTCTTTTTTGGGCCCTCACCCAATAACTAAGCCCGCCGTGTGCCGTCTCTCCGCCTTTATTGGCGGGCCACTGGAACTATATTACGTTGCTTTAGTGTTCAATTGAATAGTAGTAGAAGAATACCCTTCGATCAACAATGCAATAGATATCGCGTCGGCCCAAAATTCCGTCTCGCGCAAATAACAGCGCGCTTGAGAAGTGAGCCCTTATTTTGTTTAATTCAGTACTTTATTTGTTGCTATTTCAGCTTGATTTCACAGTAAATGTTATTTATCTTTTCACTTTTAAGTGGCAGTAGTAAATTATTGCTTTCGTTTTTTGTGACGAATGATCGTAAATGTGAGATAATATTTTAAAGATTTGTGACTTTATTACTAAGTGCCATGATAATAATTAGGTTGAACTTAAAGTTCAGTTCTTTAGTAAACAGATGTAGTTGTATAAGTATATATTCTCACAGACAGTTTTTAGCTGATTTTGTTCGTGACACTGTATCTTGTTGGTATTGATGATCGAAGACAATACCTGATTAATCATAGTACCTACCAATGTTACCATTCTGCCACCCAACCCCTTGAAATCGCTGTAGGATTCACCAATAACATCCAGGAAATATTTCGCTTTCAAAGTTCTCATAACATGGTTGTGCGATAAAAAGTAGTATATGTATTATATCCGTAATCTGGTACCCATAGGACAAGCTTTAAGCTTAGTTTGGGACCAGAGGACGTTGTGTGAAAATGTCCGTGAATATTTATTTAAGAAAACTTTATTTTTGATTTACCACTAGCCTAGCTTTGCTTATCGCACGAATGGGCCGGTTCGATTGGAGAAGTACCACCCTCACACAAAAGATCAGCGTGTAACAACGGTAGTTACTCCGACCGTTGTGTTTCGTATGGTGAGTGAGAGCGCCGGAGGCCCGCATCCCCTCCCTATCCTCTTCTTATTATCCTTCCTATCCTCTCCTTACTATTCACCTATTCCATTCCTTGGAGATGGCGACGCGCGAGTGATGCCTCTGGTGTTGCTAGCGTCTAAAGGTAACCGCTTACCATCAGGTGGGCCGTATGATTGTTCGCCACCCATGTAGTTTAAAAAAAACATATGGCCGCAACATAATTGTATATGAATAGATAAACCACAGGTACGTGATCTGTGACGCGACTATTTAGGTTTATGAAGATTGTTGTTAAGAAATCTTAAAATAAAAGCCCATTTTGAACTTCCGTCAGTGTGAAGTATTCTACAACGGATGGACATCTTGATCCGAAGTACATCTCAACGTCAAAAATCACCCTTTAGAGACAGGAACAGAAAACAATACATCAAGCCCCTAAGAAATTTGAGTAGCGACACGCGCGCTGCCACGCGGCGTATAGCGGAACTAAGCTCTTCAACAATAGCCAACTTGGTTATTAAAAATAAAAAATGGAGGATTAGTGATTTGATTCTTTAAATAAATGTTTTGGGTGTAACGTTTATTTTGTTGGTGTAATTGTGTTTATTAAGTGGTGGGGAATGGAGGTTATATGATCATTGATTGCTAGGATTGTCTTTTTGCCTAATTAAGCAGGCGTTTCAATCTATTTACGAATTATTGAGCTCGGCAACATGTTGGAGATATGTGATTTTATAGTATTTTTTTACTTTTTCCATCCATCCACGAGCCTTTTAAAGTCCACTGCTGGACATAGGCCTCCCCAAGAATGGGGGATAGTGCCGTAATCGCCACGCTTGGCCGGCGGGTTGGCGATCGCTTGGATGTTGTTAATACTCGAAGGAGTGCTGCTGCCCACTCCCTCGGTATTCCCTCAGTCGGCTCTTACGACTCCCAGGGGTGGAGAGGGGTGGGACAATTCTAAAGCCGGACGCACATGGCAAACTGACTTTTGACTCTTTAGCCATGCTTTAGCCAAGCTCTAGGTTAAGAACACACGGAGCGATTTTCACCGTGGCCGCAGAGGTGGAGGAACAACAGTTTTATTTCAAAACTCACGAGATCGCATGTTTGTGCGTTTACGCAGCCGTCGCGTTTGCGATTATCGTCCGCCGAGTTTGCAGACGGGATTATATAAATCGGGAAGATCGCCGCATAGCGTGTATGAGCCGGCCTAAACTGAACGTTTAGGTTAGCATAATCTTTGCTCCACTTAAGGAATACACACAACGGCACACGGCGGGTTTATTTAGTGGGTGAGGGCCTCACACTATCATGTTCGTTGCCCTGAAGGACGGGGTGTGCGATTAGGTACATTTTTTCCCACCTAAACAAAAAAAAGGTCAGCATAATATTTAATTATATAAGACTCGAATAATATTTGAATAAATAATGAAACTCGATGTTTTCACATCTGCTGGATGTCCCGTGACGGCTCATTTTTTTTCCCAACTTAGGTATCTGTGTGTTTATTATTGCCTATATTTGTCGCGTATCGTATAAATCATTAGATATTAATACCTTTGTATTAGTAGTAGGTTTTAACTATGTTAGTAGCAGTAGGAAACCTAAATACAAGCGTACAAAGTTCATATTTTCTATTCTGCCCATTAGAATGTTATTCACAAAATCGTATCGTTTTACTTTTGATTGGTTGAGAAATAGACGCGTGATGTCGCAATAATCCGTTGGCCAATCACGGTGATCTCTCAACCAATCACAGTGATCACGATCCTATCGACATGTGAGATGAGATTCTGCCTAACCCTCCAGGTATGATAAAAGTGTAATAGAATATAAAATATCAGTGACAACTGGGGTTTGAAATGTACATACTTCCTTCAAAACGCAAATATTTTTCCCAGCTCCCAAGTGGCAGAAAACATAACAGCCTGTCCAAAGTGGGCCTAAAATAGCGTCTGTGTGTAGAAAATGATTTAATTTGACTCCATTTATAAAGAAGATTGACAGGAATAATCAAAACATCAAAGATCAAAATAAATGTTCTTCTAACTACGAAATAACATTACGTGCACACTAAAGCGGCGCAGTTTAAACGAATTATTTACAATAACTGGTATAAGAATGAACGCTTAATAAACGTAATTATAGGCGTGTGTGGGATAGTATGTAGCAACCCTTAGGAACGATGATATAGTGATGAGCGGAGCGGGTCATAGTCCTATCTAGCGTGTTTATATCTCCAAACACAACACCTTTCTTTGAATTGTCCATCAATTTATAATGTAAAAACTAACGCGATGCAACTTTGATACATAATTTATTGCTGTATGTAACAAAATTAAATAGAACTAAATATTAAAAGCATTGCGTTTTTTTAAATATTTTGTTGTTACATTTTTAAGATTACGTTTAAGGGTTGTAGGTTTCTTAAAATAACAGTGAAAATTTTAGAATACCACAGGTCTCTGGATAATAAAGTTACAGTACTTAGGGAACGTACCCATATTACGTGACCAATTTTTTAAGATTTTTCGACCTCTCCCTCCCCTCGGTGACCACTCGTAGTATATACCAAGACCCCCCCCCCATCCCTTTAAAGTTTTTACGTAGTATTGACAAGTAGGTATAATCGCAGGCAGTAAGTGAAACAAATGAAAATAATTTGACTCATATTCGTCTTTATTAATACGGCGTTTATTGCATATTAAGACTGCATGCATGCTTATAATTACTAGTAAACTAGTAGTAAATATTATGAAGAAAAACTTATGTAAAAACATTTTGCTACCGTAACTTAATTTACGAAAACAACAATGGTTTTCTGTTAAATTACATTAATATCCGTCTCACACGTCTTCAATGAATACGTTCCCAGCATCAATCCACTCGGATACATCAGGAGTTTCTTCAGACTTGGTCATTTCAAAGATGGGTCGAAACAGCGCGAAATTTCACACGGCGAAATCAACTACATAACAAAAGTCTAAGCCTGTGACTGAGCGTAGTATTTTGAAGACCTAACCCCCAAAACGGGTCACGTAGTTTGGGTACGTTCCCTTATGTGGATGATATTTGCCCCTTTTGTTTTGTTACAATAAAATTGTTGACTTGTAATGTGAAATTATTCTATAATTTAATTTGGTTTCCTTAAACATTTCTTCGTTTAATAGAATGTCTGAATGTCTTTCAGGGTTTCTCTGACCATAGAGACAAAACACAATAAGAAAAACAAACAATCGTTTTTAGGTCTCTAATCTTTAATTTCTTATAAAAACACGGGACATCTCGCAGATGTGAAAACATCGATTTTATTTCTTTCTTCAAATACTGAGTCTTATATAATCCTTGGTAAGCGCCCTCTCGTTATCCATAGACTAATTAAAACTGTTATTGGTTTATCGATTGACATTTTAGATTACCTATACTTTCCTAGTTAAATGGTTTTGTCAACAGATGGCATTAAAACCAATTATCATTAATTGGAATGGCGACGTCGCCACTGCAACAACCGGTTTTAGTGAAAGGTGTTAAATTTTAACACATTAATTAAACAGTTTATGAACTGAATAGTTCATAGCTCGTATTTTAAGTCAAATTAGAATTTCCGACAAGTTAAACTTTTGAGCTGCCTTATGTAACTTGTAAGCGCTATATTGAAGCTAGAAGCTTTTTAAAACGCTATCAGTGCCCGCTCCGCTCTCTCCACTCAACTCCCAACCTTAGCATACCCTACTGTCTATACATGGCACGTAGATTCAATTATTGCTGTCAAAATAAATTTGTGTACTTCTTCTATGATTGAGGGCACGCGGCAGAAATTATTGTTTCTATTTTGTGAACTTTGTGACCAGAATAGACTAGATTCTGTTCACAACTTTGTTTATGTGGACTTCAGAATGGTGTCAATAACGACAACAACAGCCATCCCCAGTGGTGGATTTGCAGTCTTGGGCGCCCTAGGCCGTGTAATATCAGCCTCCCCTCATTTACGAGTATATAATACACTTAACTTACATATGAATTTACTTTATTACTAACTTGTATTCGATTTTTTTGCGCATGGTGGCAGACGAGCCAACACCTTATGGTAAATGGTAACCTTCGCTCATGGACTCAACTATACCGTGAGTATTGTCAAGTCGCTCGCCATTTCATCTCATATTATATGAAATGAAATAATTAACAGCTATCTCCTGCTACAACCAAAACATCGTTGTGCTTCATGGCCTGTCACACAGGAGATGGTAGTACCAACACGCTCAGGCCTGATACGAATTAAAAGTTAATTAATAAGTAATAGTGATTATAAAAGGTGTGGAGTACTTTTTACTATATATCTTAATAATCATAATAAATCTTATTACCAATGATTGTAACATTTGATGGCAACTGCCCCACGCTTTTTTACAATAATTATTATTTTTGATATATAAAATATTATTGTTGAGTACATAATATTAAACGGCGGTTATTACCTAGCACCAGGTGGGCTGCATTGCTGCAGATAAGTGAAGCCGCGGGAGAGTAGAGAGTTATTAGAGATGGGCGGAAATTTGTTTTACAGTCGGTCTTATTCGAATTTCGGTGGCTTGAACGGAACTTCGGCATTCCGCCGAAGTTTGGCTTATATTCCGAACATTCGGCATAAGAAAAAGTTAAATATCTGCACTATTTCTACTAAAATTTAGAAAAATTAAATCTGTCCTAGCTGTAAAATAAGTCACATCACATTGGATCAATACTCTATAATCAAATTATTTGGGAAAGTGGAAAAAGAAAGATTTTCCACGAGCAGGATTCGAACCTGCGTCGCATCCAATCCGGGGAAGTGCACTGGACCGCTAAGCAGCTATCGCAGTCACCATAAAGCACTCTTCTTCCACTTTCACATATAATTTGTTCTTTAAAGTAGCTGAGCATGTCAAGTGCTAAATATAGATTAAAATACTCTATAATCATTTAATCATGGTCTTTATTTTGTTTGTCAAACTATAATTATTATTAATTATCGATTATAAATTCAAATGCATTATAATAAGCAGATAAATTAATTGTTTTCTTAATTCAGGAGTATTTTAAATACTAGTAGCACCCTTACAATGACTGTTTTATATTGTCTTACGTCGTTAACTTTTATAAAAATAAAAATCATATCATACTAATATTATAAATGTGAATGTAAGTTTGTTTGTTACGCTTTCACGTGAAAACTACTTAACCGATCATCATGAAACTTTGTACACATATTCTCGGAGGTATTAGAAGTAACATAGGATACTTTTTATTAAAAAAAATACGAAAAATAAAAAAAATTGTTTGTCACAAAATCTCAAAATCTAGCAACTTCAACGCCATCTAGCATTTCAGTAATGAAGTTCCAACCCCGAGTACTGTAATACCGTTGCACTGTATTACAGACAATTTCAAGGGTTGCTTTATTTATTTTTATGAAATATGTTATAAGCGGTGGGGACCTGGTGTCCTGAAATACAGGCCTAAAGCTTAGTTTAGGCACCAGTCTCCCACAATATACAATATTTTGTTATGTAATATTCTAAAAATGTGTAACATTACGAAATTGTGGTGAGAAAATAAATATTTGATTATTATTATTATTAAGAGACAGTATTTTTTATCAAAATCGGTCCTATTTCAATATACATTTATTTGCGCGAGCGAAGCCGCGGGAAACAGCTAGTATACAATAAATATGATATGATTCCCGAGAAAGCCCGGCAAAAATACACTGAGTTTCGGCTGCATTTTTACCGAATGTTCGGTCGATATTCGCTTCAAATCATATTCGGCACATCTCTATTAGTTACTCAATGAAGCGCCGAGTGTAATTAATTCTCAACTACAAATAACTATCACTTCAAAGATGTTTAACTTAGGAAGTTACGATATGAGCAAATATGCACTAAGTTATAAGTTTCAAACTTGGGGGAATGCCTCTTGTATATATATTATACAGCATCTGTACCTACATGAAATATTCTCAAAATGGGGATGTTGACTGCCATCATTTCACGGCAGATGGCGTATTATCGACATGGCCATTGAATACTGTTATTTCTGTACAATTAAACACAAAGTGAAAAATGTGAAATCGAAAATAACAGTCACGAGCAGGATTTGAACCTGCATCTCCTGGATACCGTCCAGATGCTTTGCCAATTTAGCCATCGTGAAAATTGCTCCTGACTGCTAATTTCTATAACACATTCATATTTAACGTCTACGAGCAGGCATCGAACCCGCGTCCCTTCCAATCCGGGGAAGTGCTCTAAGCCACTGAGCTACCGTACCGACCTTTCGGTCATTCCAATCTCCTCATCACATTTGTCTTTAAGACCAACGCCATCTATCGGAATGCATTTACATGCATTAATTCATTTCGATTCGCGCTCGTACTAAAAATCTCATATTTTTCTCAAATAATTTTTACTATAAATTACTATTCCAAAGAAACTAAATCTTTTCCTGATATAAAAAGTATCCAATGTCATTTTCTGGATTCTCTACTATATGTATGCTAAATTTAATGACGATCAGTCGAGTAGTTATAACGTGAAAGCGAAACTAACAAACGCACTTTCGCATTTATAATATTAGTAAGGATCAATATTGATAGCGTAGTGTTGAAAGCAAGTACTGCAACAGTGACAGTGGTATCGAGGTTGATCCCCGTCTGAAGTCCTGGCTCAGCACAGCCTCTGATTTTAAGGCGGGAAAAAAATTTACCTAACTGCACACCCCGTCGTTTGAGGTAACTAACAGGTAGTGCTACAGCTAGCAAATTAACTTGATTGAAAAACATTTAATTACTCTTCTCAAAAAAAAATAAACCTTCACTGAAAAGTTATCTAAACGAACTCTGCACTAAGAAGTAATATGTAATTGTATCGCGGGGAACTTTTCAAACATACAATTTAACGGACACAAAGTATACCCAGACTCACAACAACCATGAGTGGATCCCACAAAGTGTTGTCCTGTGTGGAAATCCAACCCATAAGCCATTCCGCCCTCTGTGCAGCCAAAATTTAAAATCCTTCGCGCGGTTTAAAATATAGTAGTGGACAATATATAGCCACTTTACTTTATACTAGCCTTTGCCCGCGGCTTCGCCGCAGCCAAATGTTGGTTTTTAGGCTATATCTCAGGTTCCCGATTATAATTGTTGCATCAAAATCCGTTCAGTAGTTTTTGCGTGAGGCGCGAACAAACAAATAGATAAACAGACAGACAAAAATCTAAAAAAAAAACGTTTTGTGTTTAGACACGATAGCCTAATAAAGTATTTTTTTCTTAAATATATTAAATGTACAGACACAGCTCTGTTACAGCTTTATAATTACTTTATATTATTTAGAAGTAAGTACTGTTGCTACTTTTCTATCAAATTAGTAGTAGTTTTTCTCACAGAAAAGCACGTACGGCGCTCCATAAGTGTGACATTTGTTAAAAGCGAGTGGTGACGCGCACGCCCCAAGTGGCGTAAAGTGACAACAAAGCCAAGATAAGCCACGCTCATTAGCGAGAGACGTCGAGTGACTCGCCTCCCCCACCAATTATGAGCAATGTAAGGGCTACTTTTGAGCTGACAATGCGATTCTACAAGATAGTGATAAATATTATTATTTTATTTATTTTTTGATAGGCCGTTAATTATTGTCGCGTGGCACGGGTCTCCCCTCATAGTGGGAGGTGGACAGCCACGCTGGACCAGTGCGGGTTATCCGTGTTATCCGTATTATCCTTCGATCATCAATACTAACAAGATACAGTGTCACGAACAAAATCAAGCTAAAAACTGTCCGTGTGAATATAAACTTATACAGCTACATCTGTTTACTAACGAACTGAGACAAAGGTTTTAAAACGGTTTTAAGTTCAACCTAATTACAATCATGGCACTTAGTAATAAAGTCACAAATCTTTAAAATATTATCTTAAATTTACGATCATTCGTCACAAAAAACGAGCAAAGCAATAATTTACTATTGGCACTTAAAAGTGAAAAAACAAATAACATTTACTGTGAAATCAAGCTTAAATAGCAACAAATAAAGTACTTTTTGAACTAAACAAAATAAGAGCTCACTTCTCAAGGGCACTCTTATTTACCGCGGCGTATTTTTCAGGTCGACACGAAGTCTATTGCATTTTTGATCTAAGGTATTATCCGTAAAAGTAGTTTATATAAAACTAGACGACTTCGTTCTCGTCAAATTTAGAAATTGCTTTTTTTTTGTCTAAAATAGATGTAAGCTTATGTTAGTCCTTTTTTTTTGTTAAGGTAGGAAAAAATGTTCCTAACCGCACACCCCGTTGTTCGGGGCAACGAACAGGGTAGTGTGGGGTTTTCACCCACTAAAGAAACCCGCCGTGTGCCGTCTCTCCGCCTTTACTGGCGGGCCACTAACTATGTTACATTCCTTCGGTGGTCCGCCGGCGGCTTACCCTTTCGGGTACCCTCTACTGAGCGACGCATCCACACACGGAGCATCGCACCTTCGCGGGAGGCCTTGCGGGTGGTGGTGGATGGTCCATCCATCTGCAGCCTCAGCTAGGGCAACATGAGGCGCAAGTACTCGCGCCTGTGCCGCCCCGGTCGCTGGCGGCGGTTTGGATCAGCGGAAGAATCCTCCTCCCTAGCCCTCTCCGCCGCTTCCTTCCGCGAGATAACCTCCTCGCAGAAGGCAGTGACCGCGGCAACCTATGTTACTCCTTATTACACCAGATATCTGCCAGTGAAAGTCCCGTCAAAATCGGATCAGCTGTTTCGGAGACTAACAGACAGACAAAAATTAAACTTATAAATTTAGTAAAAAGTTGTAATTTAGACATTACAAAGAGACATTTAAATTTCATTATTATTTGTATAACTGTAATATTCGCTTGAACATCAAAAAGTTATAATACTTCACCAGATTAGGTATGTTAATAATTGAAATGAAATATTACGAAGATTACTACGGGAATCGAACCAGCAATTCTTTGTATCTATAAGTACTTGACCCGGACGTCAGCCTGTACGAGATCACAATGGCTCTCAAACAACTAAAGAACGGGAAGGCACCGGGAGACGACGGAATCACCACAGAGCTTCTGAGAGCAGGCGGAAAGCCGGTCTTAAAAGCTCTTCAGAGGCTGTTCAATTCCGTGGTTCTCGGGGGCGACGTTCCAGAGTCGTGGACCAGAAGGGTGGTGGTGCTGTTCTTCAAGAAAGGTGACAGAACCCTCTTGAAGAACTATAGACCCATCTCGCTCTTGAGCCACGTCTATACTCGTAAGTTGTTTTCGAGGGCCATTACAAATCGACTCATGCGCAGGCTTGACGACTTCCAGCCTCCCGAACAAGCCGGTTTCCGAAAAGGCTATAGTACCATAGACCACATCCATACGCTACGCCAGATTATACAGAAAACCGAGGAATATAATCGGCCTCTGTGTCTGGCGTTTGTGGACTATGAGAAAGCCTACGATTCGATCGAAACTTGGGCGGTGCTGCAGTCCCTTCAGCGGTGCCAAATTGACTATCGGTACATCGAAGTGCTGAAGTGCTTGTATAGAAACGCCACCATGTCAGTCCATGTTCAGGACAGGAGTACGAAACCGATCCAACTGCAGAGAGGTGTTAGACAGGGAGACGTTATGTCCCCAAAACTCTTCACCGGTTGTCCGTGTGGTGACGGATTAAAAATACAAGTGTCACCATCCCATTCTTTTCCGCGGGTGTCGTATGAGGCGACTAAGGGAAGTAAGCAATTATCATCAATTGCATGACTGGTGATAGGGCTTGGTCCCAAGTGGGAGTACTTACTTGGTATCGGGCCCGAGCGGGTCGGTACCACCATCTGCCGTGTGACCGGCCATGAAGCACATCGTTGCGTTTTGGCTGTAGCAGGAGATAGCCGTTTATATTTCATTTCATATCTGTGAAACGAATTGGTGAGCAGCGGCTTGACAATACTCTTGGTATAGTCGAATCTGTGGGCGACGGTTACCATTTACCATCAGATGTACCGTGGCTTGTCTGCCACTACATGCAAACAAAAAAAAAACCGCTGCATTGGAAGATGTCTTCAAGCTCTTGGACTGGACCGGATTTGGCATCAGGAACATCTGTCACGTTGCTATTAACAAGCCAATAATATAATCTATGTAAAGTACTGATCAATATCTAATGTAAATGCACAAATAAAATACGGACTATTTTCCCACAAGTAACCACAAGTGCCACAATGGCACTTGTGACTCAAAGTGTCAGCTAATCAAGTGCCTGAACAGTACTTGATAGATTTATATGATTAGTCACGCGCGATGTTGTTACTAGCTAGGCATTTTAAATGTAAAAACACTTTCTGATGCTTGAATAAAACTAAGTCTGTATATTCGCGGTAAAAAGATATCTGGTAATTACCTAAATGTTTTGATAAGGCTTCGCACGCGACAAATTCCATCAAATAAAGGAGACTGGCAGTTTTCGGTCTCAACTCCTACATAAATAAAACTTATACGAAAAAACAGTACATTTTTACTTATAACTACATATTTAATTAAAGATACCTGCTATTTTCAGAAAACTTGTATGAGTGGATAAAAATAATTTCTAATATTGATTATATTGTGAAAAATCGATATGTACTTGCATATCATCGATACAAACCATTTTACGTTCATCACGTGATTCAACCTATTTTGTAGCTTACATGAGATTAGTTCCTTTATTATTTACACCCCAAGGTATAAGGTAGGTATTGCCCAAAGTAATGAGGTATTTTACAGATATTTTGAACTATTATTTTTTTAGGATGGAAATAAACCATAGTAGAAAGAGTGGGGAAATAGGCTATCTCCGGCCCATTCCGCGATATAATTACCTACCATACTTGCCTGTCTCAGGGTTGTCATTTTAGCTAAATTTTAATTCAGTGCCTAGAAATTGGCAAGGGCCGGGAAGTTGTATTTTTTACTTGTAATCGTTTAGGTAAAACCGCCCTCACTAACCCTGAACCCAGACGACACAACAGAGATTATTTTAACTTACGATTATTACTAAGTCACTATACCTACAATACTGAGAAATCGACACGACTAAACGTAAACAAAGCAATAGCGGCGTATCAATTTGACAGATCAAAAATATCTAGGTAATACATTATATTGGGCAAGTAGGCGTGTCTACTTCGTCTGTCTGATAAAACACTACCTAATACAACAAAAAATAAGTAGGTATCTTACTCATCATCATGTAAAAATTATAGGTATTATAATTATAAGGGACTTCCTTACCTTTGCCGAAGTGCAGTGTGCTGTGCCAAGGCCGCTGTGGGTGATGACCAGGAATGCGTCTGCTGCATGCTGGTGGTCAGGATACCCGTAGTAGCCGTGGATACTGGCTGGCTGTATTGACTCGCTGATCGAGGAAGTGATGACGTCATGATGACGCAGCTTTGCGAAGGCTGCGCTGACGTTCTTCCTTGGGGTACCCAGTTTGGGGGTGAGAGGAACAGGGTGTTAAGTTCCTCTTCTCCCCATTGTCTAGGGAGGATCCTCTAGCCAGACGGGTGTTGTGTCTGGTCGGCAACTGCCCGACGGTTGTTCGTCGGGTTCTTGTATATATGTACATCGCTCGGATAACTTTTAATATCGCGATGTAGGATACGTTAGTTTTCATGTGTCAGTTCGTATGTGGCGAGATAGATGTCGCCACAAATTATTTAGACAGCTAAACATACAGCAATAAGTTCTCCTGCGATTATCACACCTTTTTCATTTATTTAGCGGTGCCGAAAAGCCGTGACGCGCGAGCCCCGACTGGCGTACTGAGAAACGGGACGAGATTTTGTTAGAGTGTGCGCACGATACTATGGCGCACACATACAAGCGCGCGGTGCGTTTGTATAAAGATAACCTACTTCCCACTCTTTCTTCTATGAATAAACTGCCACTAGTCAATCATTTTATGTTTTAAACATTTACATTGTTGTCTTTATTGTTTCTGGTGTCTGCGTCGGCGCTTCGTAGAGTTTTCTCTGTGCTATCGATTATAATTTCTGACCTCGAGGCACCCGTTGCTTGTCTTGTATGAAAGCGAATACACTTCATATGAGTGAAATAACTTCATTGTTAAAATATTTAAGAAGTTTTCGCGCGTTATATAACTTTACGTCAATGTCGTAAGTTAATCTATACTATTATAAAGCTGTAACAGTGCTGTGTCTGTACATTTAAGATATTTGAGAAAAAATGTCTGTAATAGAATATATAGGCGTGTCTAAACGCAAAACGATTTTTTTAGAATTTTTGTCTGTCTGTTTATCTGTTTGTTTGTTCGCGCATCACGCAAAAACTACTGAATAGATTTTGATACAACTCTTTTTGTTTGATAGCTCTTGAGCAGACAACTGGTATATATTTTATCTCGCTACTATATCGGGAACCTGAAATATAACCTAAAAACTAGCTTTTGGCTGCGGCGTAGCCGTGGGCAAAGGATTTACATCTTTGACAAGTGACAGACAAGTGTTTGAAAAAGGTGACAACCTTATGTGGTTTTCTTATTAATTATTCTAACAGGAAACCTTAAAATTATCCGTGTAGATGACCGAGCCAACCGCTCCTAAGAAACCCGCTGGTCTCCTTTGCATTTCTAATGTTTTTTTATTTTTTTATTGCATAGTATATAGTGGCAGACGAGCCACGGCCCATCTGATGGTAAATGGTAACCGTCGCTCATGGACTCAACTATACCAAGAGTATTGTCAAGCCGCTGCTCACCATTTCATTTTACAAATATGAAATGAAAGAATAAACGGCTATCTCCTGCTACAAACAAAACGCAACGATGTGCTTCATGGCCGGTCACACGGGAGATGGTGGTACCAACCCGCTCGGGCGCGATACCAAGTGAGTACTTCCACTTGGTATCCAGCCCTGATAATTGCTTACCTACTCCCCTTAGTTGCCTTGTACGACATCCGTGGGAAAGGATGGGGTGGTGACACTTGTATTCTTAGTCCGTCACCACACGGGCATATCTAATGAGAGATATAGTGCTGCCTGCGAAGATTGCAGAGTTGTTGAAGATGTCCATCACATTTTGATGGAGTGGGTCGGAAACGAAGCTATGAGAATTTCATGTTTCGGTAGACTACGCAATCTGGCTTCATTAATAACTTGTTGTCTACCCAGACATGACGCTCCGTAAATTAATTATAGCACCTAAACCTTCACCAGGAATCTCGCCATCCATTAGTAAAAACTGCATGAAAATATCTGCGTTTAGACGGACAAACAGATAGACGCGGCAGACGACTTCATATCATAGGTCTCTCTACTAATCCGCACTGGGTCAGCGTAACTGGACTACGGATTAAATTCCTCTTACTATGAGATGTGCGAACTAGGTAGATAGTATACTTACTTACTTACTTATCATCACGCCATTTCCCTTGCGGGGTAGGCAGAGAGAACAGAGTGCCAAGAGGTTCTATTCTTGCATACATCTCTCGCCTCCTCAACATTCATAACTCTCTTCATACACGCTCGCCGGTTTCGGAGACTCCTGACTCCACCTTCCTTCGATACATGACCGATTTGTTCTAGGTAGGTGAGTCTCGGTCTCCCTCTGTACCTTACATCCTTCCACTTTCGCATTGTATATCTTCTTAACCAGTCGCTCGTCCGGCATTCATTCCACATGTCCGAACCATCGGAGCATTCCCTTTCGCATCTTTACACCAATACTAACAGATAAATTATTATTTAATAATTAATAATTTATAATAATTTATCTATTAGTAGATAGTATAAATTATTATTTAACAAAATTACTATACATAATCAAGTCAGTCATGCCTCAGCTAAGTGGTAGCGGCTTTACTTGAAGAAAAGAGTATTGGAGGCAACACGAAAAATGTTTATTACGCTGATTACATTACTTGCCAATACTTACCTTACCTTTCTTTTTGTTTAGGCGGGAAAAAATGTGCCTAACCACACACCCCGTCGTTCGGGGCAACGAACAGGGTAGTGTGGTGCCAATACTTATACCTACACATACACAAATAGTTAATTAGTAAAATGTCACTACTATTACACATTAATACTTGAAATAACACAAGTTTTGGATATAATATAGCAGACATGATTCTTTCATCCGCCAAATCTCCCACTATTAGACGGTTGCCGCATGTTGGCCATCGAAAAACAATAAGTAAGTACCTCTCAATCTGATCTGCGTAATCGATTAAACATAAATCAGTAACCCCTGTAATAATATTGTAACTTATTACATAATACTTCTAAAAAACTAATTATTTTTGAATGTGGAAAAAGGGGCAGGTTCAAATCCCGCTCGCGCTAAACATCACATCGTTGCGTTTTGGCTGTAGCAGGATATAGCCGTTTATATTTCATTTGAAAGGAGATGGTGGTACTAACCTGCTCGGGCCCCATAGCAAGTGAGTACTCCCACTTGGTACCCAGCCCTACAGCCAGTTATGCAAAGGGTGATATTTGCTTACTTCCCTCAGTCGCCTTGTACGACACCCGTGGGATAAAATATACTTTCTAATATCTAATCTGAAACCACTGAGTTTGAAGACGACTTCTTACTAAATACGTATCATCCAGTTACTGGTGAAGTACAACCGTGGATAGTGCACAGTATACAGGATCATTTTATGTTCTCTCGCTTGACTTAAACTAAACTTTATTCTGGGATTATTTATTATTGTAGTTGTTATATTTTCTATTCATAAAAGCATTGTGTTAACCAATTAAAAATGGTACATATTATACCGGCACCTCCCCCACCCCTCTCTACCCCCCTCTCTACCCACGGGAGTCGTAAGAGCCGACTGAGGGAATACCGGAGGAGTGGGCAGCAGCACTCCCTCGAGTATTAACAACATCCACTGCGATCGCCAACCCGCCTGCCAAGCGTGGCAATGCCGTAATGGCATTATCCCCCATGATGGGGAGGCCTGTGTCCAGCAGTGAACGTTAAAAGGCTGATGGATGGATGGATGGATATCGCATTAGTCTTTTCTTTTTATCTCTTAATCTATTTAGGCAGGTTCTTGGTTTTCCGCGTAATAATTGTGATGTGATGGCTTCACCGTTACGCTACACCCCACATAAATCAGTATATAAAGCTGGAGCTGAAGATGCCAGAATTTGATTTTACGAAAGACAACACCTTACATAAAAAAACATAGCAACACGCCTGTATTCCCCGAAGGGTAGGCAGAGGTGTAGGTATTTCACACCCACGGTTCGCCAACTATGTTTAAGTCCCACGTAATAGGGGGCGAGCCTATTGCCGTCTACTGGGCATACTTCCAAACTCCGGGCTACAACTGAGAATTTTTCTTTTTACGAAAAAGCTCAATGACACTGCCCTACCCGGGGATCGAACCCAAAACCTCATGATCAGCAGTCGCTTACACTACCGCTGCAACACAGAGACAGTTAAGACAACATCCTTGTTTTTTGTTAAGGCGGGAAAAAATGTTTTTAACCGCACATCCCGTCTTTCGGCGTAACGAACAGGGTAGTGTGGGGCCTTCACCCACTAAAGAAACCCGCCGTGTGCCGTCTCTCCATCTTTATTGGCGGGCCACTGGAACTATGTTACATTCCTTCGGTGGTAAGATAACACCCTCCATTAGGGATAATCCCTCTATCGCTACAGACACAATTTAACGGACAGAAAGTACACCCAGACTGAAAACCCATTTAACACCATCACACAAAAAATTGTCTAGTGTGAAAGTCGAACCCATAACACACCAACGTCGGTACCTTAACCACAGCGCCATCTTTGTACTCAAAGTCATCAATTCGTTTAAATAACCAGTGTCGTATAAACAAAATAAAACATTCCAAAATTTTTTACTTAACAGCAAATTACTTCGAAAACTAATCGCGAAATAAATAAAATATTTTACAGGCAAATCCAGTAATCATAACACTAGCTACAATAAGTGACTGATACAAAAAAACTCTGAGGATTTGCAGCCCCAAATCTATGTCCCTTGAACCGTAATTGAGATATCACTATTCGTCCGCAGCGAAGATCCGCGCGCGCACACACTTCGGATTGGTTCCCTCGAGAAGCCACGCCCATAACTGCGGATTAGGGGGACAGATTGGGGGTGCATTGAGGGTTAAACTCTAATATAACAGTTTTGATACTCAAGATTAAGTTGTATTATATTCAAGAGAAACATATCGGTCGCTTTTAAAATAAAATTGATGTTTGATAACCCGCAATTTGTGTCAAGTACACGCTAAATTGTATCCTAGAATAAATAACCTACTGCCCAGATGGCGATGTAATGGATGTATCCCATCCATCAGCCTTTTAACGTCCACTGCTAGACATAGGCCTGCCCAATAATGGGGGATAGTGCCGTAATCGCCACGCTTGGCAGGCGGGTTGGCGATCGCAGTGGATGTCGTTAATACTCGAAGGAGTGCTGCTAACCACTCCCCCGGTATTTCCTCAATCGGCTCTTACGACTCCCATTACAATTATAAAGCCGGCCCCACACGGCATAATGAATGTATGGCCGATGTCAATAAAAAAATATTACCGACTGTGGGATTGACTTTTTTTTATTCCATGTAAAACCATAACTACTGTTAAGAAACTAACAATTATAAAGCTGGTCTTTTAGAGCTAAAGACGTAATTGTTACGTTTTTTAATGTATTTATTGACAGCTACGGCCCACCTGATGGTAAATGGTAACCATCGTTCATGGACTCAACTTTACCGAGAGTATTGTCAAATGGTGAGCAGCGAGCTCACCATTTCATTTCACAGATATGAAATGAAAGAATAATGAAACAATGAAAGAATTCTACAGCCAAAACCCAAGGATGTGCTTCATGGCCGGTACCAATCCACTAGGGCCTCATACTGAGTACTTACTCCCACTTGGTACCCAGCCCTACCACCAATCATGCAATGGATGATAATTGCTTACTTACCTTAGTCGCTTCATACGACACCAGTGGGAAAGAATGGCTTGGTGACACTTGTATTCTTAGTCCGTCACCACACAGACAATTAGTTCATGGTTCTGCTGGTATAACTGTGCAGTCCTTAGTTTTTGCAATATGTGCGAGTAATATAGAACACTGTGAAAATTCTATTTTATGAAACAGCCACATACCTATCGGCATGTGGATTGCCAACTACAGGCCAAGAGAAAGGGTAGACAGGAAGTATGATTTATAGGGTGATAAGGTTAAGGCTTCCGGTGCGAACATGAATTAAAAACATGTTTTATGTTATCTAACAATTACATTTGTAACTGCAAGATATTTGAGAAGAAATTAATGTATTAGGTATGTATTTAGGTACCACCGAAGGAATGTGACATAGTTCCAGTGTACTCTATTCTTACATACATCTCTCGCTTCCTCAATATTCATAATTAAAAACCGGTTTTTAACCCCGGTACCCCTATCCTTCCACTTTCGCATTGAATATCTTTTTAACCAGTCACTCGTCCGGCATTATTTCCATATGTCCAAACCATCGAAGCATTCCCTCTCGCATCTTTACACCAATACTCTCTTTATCTGTTATATATTATTATATATTTTTTTATGCTTTTCAATATTCAATTTGCCGAAAAAATTTTGCGTTCAATGTTGATTAAATACTTCTCAAAAGTCAACTGGCGCAACTCAGGATCCATCTTGTTGTTAGTGCATTAAAGCCCCAAGACCAACAATAAGTAAACTGCGACGTTTTCATTGGTCGTACATCGATTGTTACAAAAGTTTAAATAAAATTAACGAAATAGTTTTTTCACATAACTGTATTCACTTGTTAAATAGATATTAACGTTATTAATAATATATATATATATATATTTATTGTTAAGTTTTATTTCAGTCGTGTGGTTGCACGCTCCTTTTTTTGATTGATAACTATTGATAAGACTTAAGAAACTTGTATATTTTATCCCGTAACTCGAGCCGGATTCATGGTGGAATAAGCCAGGCTCTGTCACTAGGGTGACTATACCGCAAACCTGACATATAACCTAAAAACTAGATTTTGGCCTCGGAAAAAGGCTAGTCTAATAATACTATTGTCTGTGTATTGTTCGCGGTTGAGCACAAAACATTTTTTTATTGCGTTCAATTGCTTTTTTCATCTTTATACTTTTGGATATCCTATGTACTCTCATGATGTTATTATCCAATAAATTCCTTAAAAATACCTTAATAAAAGTTATAATATTTTAGAAAAAATAATGTTTGCGTATCAAGAAAGTTTAGTCGCAGTATCATGTTTTGCATTCTAGGGATGATCCGGCGAGTGGGTTACACCGTCTTACACCAATTTAGCTGCCTATCCGTTGTACATAGTTATATCACTATGAGTACAGCTATAGAGGGCTTAGGGCGGGATCAAATTGGTGATAAAAGGAATTTTACTGAAGCTTTTGAAAATATATAATTAGAACTTTGAAAGGGAGATGATTCCCAATGTTTTAGACATTATATCATGTTAGTTCTCGATTGAATTGGTGGAGAACAGAGAGTACTATACAAACAGTTCGTCTCCCTTTATAGAAGTAGAAGAAAGCTTCATAATCGAATCTAATATAGGAATATAAAATTATATCAATACTGGCTCCATCCATCCATCCATCAGCCTTTCAACGTCCACTGCTGGACATTGGTCTCCCCAAGAGAACGCCACAACTAGCGGTCCTGCGCCGATCGCATCCAACGGCTCCCCGCGACTTTGACCAGATCATTATGGGGGATAGTGCCGTAATCACCACGCTTGGCAGGCGGGTTGGCGATCGCAGTGGATGTTGTTAATACTCGAGGGAGTGCTGTTGCCCACTCCCCCGGTATTTCCTCAGTCGGCTCTTACGACTCCCGTGGGTAGAGAGGGGTGAGACAATTCTAAAGTTGGCCCCACACGGCTATAATACTGGGTACTTGCTAGTACTACATACCCACGTTTAGGTTGCATTAAATAGTAACCGTCGCTCATGAACTCAACTATACCGGGAGTATTGTCAAGCGCTCACCATTTCATTTCACAGATATGAAATGAAAGAATAAACGTCTATCTCCTGCTACAACTAAATACACCGACGTGCTCCATGGCCAGTCACACGGGAGATGCTGGTACCAACTCATTCGGGCCTGATAGCAAGTGAATACTCCCACTTGGTACCTAGCCCAACCACCAGTAATGCAATAGGTGATAATTGCTTACTTCCCTAAGTGGCCTCCTACGGCCCAAACCCCTGTATTTTCCATATTCTCCTAACTGTCATGTCCTTATTATTTTTATTAATTTTAAGTAGGTACGTGTATTTGGGATATTTAAAGCTGGTATGTGGTATTTAAAACAATCAATAAATTTCTGGGGCCCATTTACAAGTTTCCATTGATAAATTAATTCCTATCCACCCTCCTATGCTTTTCCTTGGCGTGTGGTGACGAACTAAGAATACAAGTGTCACCATCCTATTCTTTCCCACGGGTGTCGTATGAGGTGACTAAGGGAAGTAAGCAATTATCATCCATTGCATGACTGGTGGTAGGGCTGGGTACCAAGTTTATATTTCATTTCATATATGCGAAATGAATTGGTGAGCAGCGGCTTGACAATACTGTCGGTAGGCGAGTCCATGGGCGACGGGTACCATTTACAATCAGATGGACCGTGGCTCATCTGCCAATACGACAACATGCAATAAAAAAAAATGGCGACACGCGAGTGATGCCTCTGCTGTTGCTAGCGTTTATAGCCGCTTACCATCAGATGGGCCGTATGCTTGCTTGTCACCCATGTAGTATTAAATAAAAATCTTAGTGAATAGTTCGAAGGTAATCATATCCAATATACACACAAGCTCACGAAATCTTGATTCAATTTACTTCGGAATATTGAAGGTAGCATTTCGTACGTAGGTACTCTGATGAAATCTGTTGAGTTTCTTTTTATCTTTTGAGAATATGGTGGATCTCCACTTGAGGCATCTATGCTGTGACCCTTACTTATTTATCATCACGATATCTCCCTTGCGGGATAGGCAGAGAGAACAGAGTGCGAAAAGGCTCTATTATTGCATAAATCACTCGCTTCCTCAACATTCATAATTCTCTTCATAGTGCTGTGACCCTGGTGCTGGTAAATTCAGGCAGCAGTTATCATTCGCCGTTGATCGTAGTTCTTTCACTGTTAGCATTAAAAATGTTTTTTTTTTCAATCGTGTTATATTAACAACTAGATTTTGCAGGCGAATCCGTTTGCGGCTTTAAAATTAAAAAAAACTAGCCGAGTCTCGAATTCCGCAATATGTAGGTACTTAGGTACAATTCCAGATTATATTTATCGAATCCGATTCGAAATCTATCGAATAATCGACGCATCCATTAAAGGACCTCTTCTTAGATGATTATAAATCTCAAATTTAAGGAAGCGGTACATTTTTAAACCTTTTTTTAAAGCGGGCTTTTTGTTAAGGCGGGAAAAAATGTTCCTAACCGCACACCCCGTCGTTCGGGGCAACGAACAGGGTAGTGTGGAGCCTTCACCCACTAAAGAAACCCGCCGTCTCCCCGCCTTTATTGGCGGGCCACTGGAACTATGTTACATTCCTTCGGTGGTCCGCCGGCGGGTACATTTTTAAACCTTGGGTCTATTTTTCGTCGCTAGACAACACAAGCTTTAAATGGACGGCAAATCATGGAATTTGATAAAGAATTAAATCTCGCGGGCCGACAGATAAACAGGCTAGAGAAATCTATACTATTATATAGCAGTAACAGAGCTGTCTGTACATTTAAGATACGTTTGAGAATAAATGACGATATTAGGCGTACTATATAGACGTCTAAACAAACAACGAATTTTTTGTTAATTTTTGTCTATCTGTTTGTTTGTTCGGACATCACGCAAAAACTATTGAACCGATTTTGATGAACCTTTTTTTGCTAGATAACTCTTATTTTAGACTTAAAAGCTGATACATTTTATTCCGCTACTATATCGGGAACTAAACTAGCTATTGAATGCGAAAGCTGGTAAAGGCTAGCTTGAATATAAATTTGAAGGTATCTACACGCTTTTCAGATATGTTGTATGGATGTAGGTATGTACCTAAATTTTGGATAAAATTATACATGCAAATTATGTAAGCATAAAATAAGCATTACTTAATACTTTCTGATATTTACGCGACATTTTGAAATAAAACTACGTTTACGGAATCTATCGCGTTTACTTGATTTACTCCAGCCGGTGTGTTTCGTATGTTGAGTGAGAGCACCGGAGGCCCAAATTCCCGCCCTATCCTCTCCTGGTTATCCTTCCTATCCACCTCCTATGCCTTTCCTTGGAGATGGCGACGCGCGAGTGATGCCTCTGGTGTTGCTAGCGACTATAGGCTACGGTAACCGCTTACCATCAGTTAGCCCCATATGCTTGTTTGCCACAAATATATCTACCTATTATAAAAAAAGAAAAAAAAAGCGATATATTCCATTTAAAAATAAATATCAAATACCTACAATGAATATAGCCAAAGTCAAAACAAAAAGGCGCAGGTCACCTCCCACCTCCCCCGCGTTATTCATCCCGCCCACACCCCATTTCACCCTCTAACGACAGTTTATTCCGACGTTTGCCCCATTCGAGTCGTTTCCGACATGCGGCCGGGGCGATTAGCAGTAATCGGAGCGATTATATAATTCGAACGGTTTTTATATTTCGAATTTTGCGGACAAGATAGTGCTGTTTTTTTCGAAGTGATTATCGAGACTCGAGAGTAACTAGTGATAATTATGTGGTGTTACTAATGATCTGTGTACCATTTATAAAATAAATGAATAAATGTCAGTTGAAAAAAAAATTAGGTACATAATAATAATATAACTCTGTGTGTAGGTACCTATATATTAAAAATAAAATAAAAAGATAAAACCGCACAAAAAAAATATATCAATTTTGACTTTTAGGATATTTAGATATTTTTATATATATTTTTAGCATTTGACATGGTAGGCAGAGAGAACAGAGTGCCCAGAGGCTCTATTCTTATATAGGTACATCTCTCGCTTCCTCAACATTCATAATTCTCGTCATACACGCTCACCGGTTTCGTAGACTCCTGACGCCACCTTTGTTCAATACATGACCGATTTGGTCTAGGTAGGTGAGTCTCGGTCTCCCCCTGTACCTACATCCTTCCACTTTCGCATTGTACCTATATTTTCTTAACCAGGTACTCGCCCGGCATTCTTTCCACATGTCCGAATCGGAGCATTCCTTTTCGCGTCTTTACACCAATACTCTCTTTCACACCTACTCGCTCTCTTACGTCATCATTACGAATGCGGTCAGTCAGCCTCACTCCACAGATTCTCCGCAGAGATCGCATTTCGACCGCATTGATTTTACTTTCATACTTTTGCATACCCAACTCTCGCTTCCATATAGTAACGTTGGGACAAGCACTGTGTAGTGTATTGCGAACCATGTCATTTGGCTGAAGTGGTGGCTGCCGAAGAGTTGTCCCAATGCTCCGTTCACTCTATTTCTCGTATCTACATTTCTTTTATTGCTTATGATGGCAGACAAGCCACGGCCCTCCTGATGGTAAGTGGTAACCGTCCTCACGAACTCAACTATACCGAGAGTATTGTCAAGCCGCTGCGCACCATTTAATTTCTCAGAGATGATAAATGAAACAATAAACGGCTATCTTCTGCTACAGCCAAAACACACTGACGTGCTTCATGACCGGTCACACAGGAGATTGTGGTACCGACCCGTTCGGACCCGACTGCAAGTGAATACCTACTCTCACTTAGTACCCAGCCCTACCACCAGTAATGCAAAGAGTGATAATTGCTTACTTCCCTTAGTCGCCTTGTACGACATCCGCGGGAAAGGATGGGGTGGTGACACTTGTATTCTTAGTCCATCACCACACGGAACAACATCCCGTCTGAGTACTAAGTATTGAAATCAGTTCTCTACTTTTAAGAGTATTTATTATACATTGACATGCTGGGGTCACCCTCGATATCTCTCTCCAAGACAGATTCTTTGATCTTTCCAGTAAGCCTTCACCGCTATGTATTATCAGTGTGAGTAGAGTCGAGTAGATATACTTCGTAAGCTATCGAGAGACTCTTAGACTTCCCGGCATTAAGACGATGTTTTCCTTCACCGAACAACTATAATTATTCAACACATAATTCAAAAAGATCAATAAGCTAGGGCTGTGACACACACTGGTTATTCGATTTTTTTTCGTGAGATATCGACCTCAGATCGGATACAGAGTCTGATATTGCTGTCTTTACAGTCAAAATCTTCAACTATAAATATAAATAAAAAAAAACATGTTAAATTCACACACGGCAGAAATGAAACTTTTGAAAAGTAGCCTACGAGAGATTGAGATGGATATAAAGTATCAGGAGTATTAGGATAAAAGTAAGGTTTATTATTTTTACCAAGCTTAGAATGATCTCTCATTAATTAAATTTAATGTCTAATTAAAATTCATTTAAATGTTGTTTTCTGCAACGATATAATGGTAGATTAACGTTTAATGTTGTCTTTAAACTTTAATGGACTTTTCTGCAACTGACTGATAATCCTATACTATGATTATATTTATGTGTTTGTTTCTTTATCGTGACGCATTTTAATTTCATTGTGTTTGAAATCACAACGTTTCTAAAGAAGTTTCACTTCAAAAAGTCTTATTTTATCCATGCAATATAAATAATAATAACAAACAAACAATATAAAACTAACGGTACAACAGTTGAAAAATATTAATAAAATTAATAATTAAAAAAAATATTCTTGCATGCATCTAAATACATTTTAAAGTATTATTTTTTATTGCTTTTTTATTAATTGAACATATTTCTCCATTTTCAGATGTCTGTATTTTAATGTCCATTTTTTTTTGCTATTTTATTTAAAATCATTTATTTATTTAGATATTTTTTTTATATATATTTTTAGCATTTGACATGCTTAGCACTATACATTAAACACAAAGTGAAAAATGTGAAATCGAAAATTCATTTAAATGTTGTTTTCTGCAACGATATAATGGTAGATTAACGTTTAATGTTGTCTTTAAACTTTAATGGACTTTTCTGCAACTGACTGATAATCCTATACTATGATTATATTTATGTGTTTGTTTCTTTATCGTGACGCATTTTAATTTCATTGTGTTTGAAATCACAACGTTTCTAAAGAAGTTTCACTTCAAAAAGTCTTATTTTATCCATGCAATATAAATAATAATAACAAACAAACAATATAAAACTAACGGTACAACAGTTGAAAAATATTAATAAAATTAATAATTAAAAAAAATATTCTTGCATGCATCTAAATACATTTTAAAGTATTATTTTTTATTGCTTTTTTATTAATTGAACATATTTCTCCATTTTCAGATGTCTGTATTTTAATGTCCATTTTTTTTTGCTATTTTATTTAAAATCATTTATTTATTTAGATATTTTTTTTATATATATTTTTAGCATTTGACATGCTTAGCACTATACATTAAACACAAAGTGAAAAATGTGAAATCGAAAATAACAGTCAGGTGAAGACCTCCTCGAAATATTTCCATTTTCCCCTATTTTTTGTTGTAAGTGTCCAGCTTGTCCCTTGTTCGAATTAACATATCTTCAAACATAAATCTATACTATTATAAAACTGTAATAGAGCTATGTCTGTACATTTAAGATATTTGAGAAAAAAATATCTGTAATAGGCTATATAGGCGTGCCTAAAAACAAAACAATTTTTTTTAGAATTTTTGTTGTATCTCTTTGTTTTTCGAGCATCACACAAAAACTACTGAACGGACTTTGATGCAACTTTTTTTATTTGAAAGGCCTTGATTAGACTTAAAAACTGGTATACATTTTATCCCACTACTATATCGGGAACCTGAGATATAACCGAAAAACTAGAAAATTATTTAAACTAGATTTTTTTTAGAATTTATTTAAAAGGGCTACTAGATGGATTTTGATGCAACTTTTTTATTGGAAAGGTGTTGATTTGACTTAAAAACTGGTAGACATTTTATCCCGCTACTATATCGGGAACCTGAGATATAACCGAAAAACTAGCTTTTGGCTGCGGCGAAGCCGCTGGCAAAGGCTAGTATATTATAAATAAAATTAGACTAGTCATTAAATAATTAAATTTAGTACCTGTAATTTAGCCAAAAACCATCACGTAATTATTTAGAAAATATAATTAAAACTATGTGAAGAAACAATTTTCGCGCCAAAAACATAAACAAAGTGTCAAGACTATAAAAAATCAGTTACTACATTCTCTATGCCAGAAAATAGCTAACTATGGAACCTGAAACCAGAAGCGAGTCTCCGACGGACTCGAACAGACCCGAACACACTTCGAAGACTTCATTTCTCATTGAGGATATACTCTACCGTAGCCACGAGACCCGTAGTTTCAAGACCCCAGAGCAAAGAAGATGTGACTATGATCGGGAGCCGAAACACTTTTTTCCAGTACCAGGTGATATCAGGCCTCATGTGCCAGGGCGGGAAGGCTCATACTTGCAAGTCGCTATGGGGGCTTTAGGAGCATACCTTCATACGCCTAATTCGTATAAAGCTGTGGAAGCACCATATTTCTTATCACAAGGTAAGAAACTGACTATTTGAATATGGCTTCCAGACTAGAACGAGGTGGTCTAGGCTGGAACTTCTAGTGCTAAGACTAGACTTGTTGTCTTTGCGCCACGACGCCTTTTTTTTTTGTTAAGGCGGGAATAAATGTACCTTACCCCGTCGTTCGGGGCAACGAACAGGGTAGTGTGGGGCCCGCGTCTACTAAAGAAACCCGCCGTGTGCCGTCTCTCCACCTTTATTGGCGGGCCACTGGAACTATGTTACATTCCTTCGGTGGAGAGCGCCACGACGCCTTCCTTCATTTTCCATCCATGAAACGAAATTATGGCTTTTCCGTAGGTATTCTTAGTATTGTTGAGTCCACAAGCGGGACTTGTCATCAGGTGGGCCGTGGTTCGTCCGTCAACACAAATAATAATATTCCTAGTGGACCCTTCGTGGCATTTTGTTGGTTTAATTCTAACAGAGAACGATCAAGGCGTGAGGTGTATTCGATCATATTTGAATAACCACACGGTACTGATGGTCGGTTAGAGGAGTACGGGCGAAGAGACGCCGAACTGCGGATTATTTTTATGAGACACCCATGCTACTTCTGTTTTTCTTTATAAAGACTACAGCCTGCACTAGGGAATAATCCTTGTATCGCGGGGGCAAAAAAAAAAAAATAAAAAATAAAAAATATAAATCCTGAAAGTTTTTTTTATTAAACACAAAGTGAAAAATGTGAAATCGAAAATAACAGTCAGGAGCAGGATTTGAACCTGCATCTTCTGGATACCGTCCAGATGCTTTACCAATTCAGCCATCCTGACAATTGCTCCTGACTGCTAATTTCGATAACACATCATACTTAACGTCTTTGGGTGACGTTATTTTCGATTTCACATTTTTCACTTTGTGTTTAATATATAGTGCTAAGCATGTCAAATGCTAAAAATATATATAAAAATATCTAAAATAGTTTTTTTTATACTAATAAAGTGGCAAACGAATTCATGGCCAGTCTGATGGTAAGCAGTTCCCATCCATCAGCCTCTTAAAGTCCACTGCTGGACATAGGCCTCCCCAAGAATGGGGGATAGTGCCGTAATCGCCACGCTTGGCAGGCGGGTTGGCGATCGCAGTGGATATTGTTAATACTCGAAGGAGTGCTACTGCCCACTCCCGCGGTATTCCCTCAGTCGGCTCTTACGTCTCCCATGGGTGGAGGGGGTGGTACAATTCTAAAGCTGGTAAGCGGTTACCGTAGTCTATATACACTAGCAACACCAAGACGTCACTCGCACCTTCCAACCTCAAGAGGCAGGAGATGAAGAGGGCAGATAATAGAGAGAAGATGATGAGGTGGACAGTGAAGAGATAAAGGAGATAGGTAGAGGTTTTGGGCCTCCGACGCTCTCACTCACCTTACTAAATACAACAGTAAGAGTATCTACCTGTTGCTTTATGACAATCTTCTGTGGGAGTGTACTTATTTCCCACTACAATAAATTAGAAAGAAAGAAGGCTTTAAGTACTTTAAAAACCGTCATAAATAACGCATTGTTATTAGTATAACTGTCATGGTGGTGCAGCGACAGCATGTGCGACTGCTCATCATGAGGTCTCGGGTTCGATCCCCGGGTCAAGCATTGTTATTGAGCTTTTTCGTAAAAAGAAAAAATCTCAGGAGCAGCCCGGAGTTTGGAAATGTGCACAGACGGCAATAGGCTCGCCCCTACCTCTGCCTACCCATACGCCCCTACGGGGATACAGGCGTGATGCCATGTTTTATGTTAATAGTATAGGTATTGAACCACGTTGTTTTTTTAGGAGTTCCATACCACGCACTCTTTACGCCTTCAGAGCTGTCGTTATCTGCTCTCAAACACTGCAGACGGAGGAAAGCCAGGACGGTGTTCTCTGACCCACAGCTGACAGGTACACCTCATATTTTTTCTATTGAGTACGGTGGCAGACGAGCCACGGCCCACGGTAAATAGGTAACCATCGCTCATGGACTCAACTGTACCAAGAGTATTGTCAATCTGCTGCACACTATTTATGCTATATACTATATGCTAAAATAAAATACACCGATGTACTTCATGGCCGGTCACAGGGGAGTTGGTGGTACCAACTGGTTTGGGTTTGATAGCAACTGAATACTCCCACTTGGTACCCAGCCCTACCACCAGTATGACTTTTTATAAGAAGTGTGAGGGATTGGTGTTTTTATTAAACATTACTTCCCTTTTTCATGCTATAAGACTTTTTGATGGGGACCGGACATAACTCTATGCATGTATATGTCGTAGCGAGCTTATGTAATTGGCCACTTAATGATGTGAACGACCAATTCATGAAACTTAACCTAACAAAACCTAATACCTAACCATTTCATCCACAACATTAACTGGCCAATTCTAAGATGTGATCACGACATAAATATAATTTTTTGTACGTGTGTGTGTCACTGAACACTACTACATTTACAAACATTTGACTATTTGGTTGTGATTTAAGTCAGTTAAATCACCTAAAGAAGTAAATTTGATTATGATCAAATATTAATACATAAGTAATTGCATATATTCTAACGTTTTTTTTTTGAAATAAGCATTTAAGTAACGACGATGTATGAGAGTGAGTAGGTATGAAAGAAAGTATTGGTGTAAAGATGCGAAAGGGAATCCGATGGTTCGGACATGTGGAAAGAATGCCAGACGAGCGACTGGTTAAGAAGATATACAATGCGAAGGTGGAAGGATATAGGTACAGGGAGAGACCGAGACTCATCTACCTAGACCAAATCGCTTATGTATTGAAGGAAGGTGGAGTCAGAAGTCACCGAAACCGACGAGCGTGTATGAAGACAATTATTAACGTTGAAGAAGCGAATGATGTACGCAAGAATAGAGCTTTTTCGGTTTGTTCTCTCGACCTACCCTGTAAGGGTGATGGCGTGATGATAAGTAAGTAAGTAAGCATTTAATTCCGTCCATCCGCCTTTCGATGTTCACTATTAGACAATAGGCCTCCCCAAGCTTAAAACTAGTTCCTAGTGTGTGTAGTCCATTGTTTTTTTGTTTAGGCGGGAAAAGATTTACCTAACTGCGCACCCCGTCGTTCGGGGCAACGAACAGGGTAGTGTGGGGCCCTCACCAACTAAATAAACCACCACTCCCCCGGTATTCCTTCAGTCGGCTCTTACGACTCCCATGGATGGAGAGGTGTGGGACAATTCTAAAGCCGGCCCCACACGGCAAACTTTCAATTTACTAAAGGTCAAATTATTTGTGAATGTGGAAAAAGAGAACTTTACTGCCGTATTTACGATGGTTTTGTGGTTTAGAACACTTCCCCGGATTGGAACGGACGCAGGTCCTAATCCCGCTCGCAGTTCTTTAAAGTAGCTGAGCATGTCAAGTGCTAAAATACGGAAATGTTTACTAAAGGTTTTTTCAGGATTAGAAAAGCGCTTCGAATCTCAAAGATACCTATCAACTCCTGAACGAGTGGAGTTGGCGGGTGCGCTGAACCTCTCGGAAACTCAGGTGAAGACATGGTTCCAGAACAGAAGAATGAAGCATAAGAAACAATTGAGGAAACAGCAGCAACAAAGATGTAACTATTTATTCTTATGAATGAAAAGTAGTACTTTTAATAAATCTGTTTCAGATACGAGACAGGTTTTTATTAAGGATTCTGAGAACTTGTAATCACAGATGGTAGAAACGGCGGACATTTTTATGATTATATTACGTGTGTGGCAAATAAGCACATGATGGTATGCGGTTACTGTAACCTATAGACGCTAGCTAAACCAGAAGTATCACTCGCGCTTCACCATCTCTAAGGAAAGTTATATGAAGTGGAGAGGATGGATAGCAAGGACAGGATAGGAAGAATAAGAAGGGTAATAAAGAGAGTATGGGAAGGGTAATAAATGCATCATGAAGCGGAAAAAACAAGTTTATCCGTGTCGTGACGGACTAAGAATACAAGTCTCACCATCCCATTCTTTCCCACGGGTGTCGTATGAGGCGACTAAGGGAAATAAGCAATTATCATGCATTGCATGACTGGTGGCAGGGATGGGTACCAAGTGGGAGTACTCATTTGGTATCGGGCCCGAGCGGGTTGGTACCACCATTTCCCGTGTGACCGGCCATGAAGCACATCGTTGCGTTTTGGCTGTAGCAGGAGATAGCCGTTTATTCTTTCATTTCATATCTGTGAAATGAAATAGTGAGCTGCGGTTTGACAATACTCTCGGTATAGTTGAGTCTATGAGCGATGGTTACTACCTATTTACCATCAGATGGGCCGTGGCTCGTCTGCCAATACATGCAATAAAAAAAAAAAAAACAATAATAATATTTCTTTCTCAATCGCGGTGTGCCTATCCACCTATATTGGCAGAATACTAGAATTTGGAACTTTTAAAACACTTTCTCAGTGGTAGACTCACTACCCTGCTAGCTTTGAAACCAATTTTCTAGATAAATATTGTTCATGAGAGTCAGTAAATTTCCCTTTAAAATAACTTTTCCTTCTAAAATAATAGTATCTTCCATTGCTGGCAACACCTAACTATAAAATATGCTTTCCTGAAGTCAATCTTGCTTTAATTGAAGTAAACCTCAAAGACGGTCACAATCTAATAACGACGCTTTTAGCCCGCAACTCAAGACGTTGTGAAATTAAATTGAAGACAAGATGGCCGACCGTCGCTAGGCAACCAAACGTCTTGGGAATTGTATCATTGAAATTGCAGCCTTGTTTACTCGTTACAGAGTCGAATTTCTGTTGAGAATGTTTGTGATGGGAGGGAAACGAGGAACTTAGGGGGAAAATGAGCTTACCGCTGTGTATAAATACGTTTCATAATGGCGCGCTCGGTTGGATAATCTGGTTTCTTGCCAGTGTTCTTGTTATTTTGTTATAATATTATCTCGAGTCGATTTACTGATTTTTTTTACTTCAAAAATGCCTTATTGAAGTGAATGAATTTGGAATAGCTGATTACGAATATTAAATTGTTTGGGTTAATCTACATACATATACTTAAACCAATAAAATTGAAGTGTCTGTTTGTAATGTCTAAATAACAGTTTTCTATATCTATAGGTACTTATTAGGTATATAAAGCTCTAACAGAGCTATGTCTGTACATTTAAGATATTAGATAAAAAATGTCTGAATTAGGCTATATAGGCGTAGGTGTCTAAATACAAAACGTTTTTTTTAGATTTTTTTTCTGTTTATCTATTTGTCTGTTTGTTTGTTCACGCATCACGCAAAAACTACTGAACGGATTTTGATGTAACTTTCTTTGTTTGATAGCTCTTGATTAGACTTAACAACTGGTATACATTTTATCCCGCTACTATATCGGGAGCCTGAGATATAACCTAAAAACCAGCTTTTGGCTGCGGCGGAGCCGCGGGAAATGGCTAGTTTTTAGGTTATATCTCAGGTTCCCGATATCAAGTCCCCTTTTTTTATGTTATGGCGAGCAAAAATATACCTAACCGCACACGCTGTCGTTCGAGGTAACGAACAGGGTAGTGTTAGGGCCCTCATTAAATAAATCCACCGTGTTCCGCCTCTCCACCTGTACTAGCGGACCACTGGCACCGTGTGACATTATTTCGGACCCCCAATACTCCCATTTGGTAGGTACTCAGCCGCATAACGCAATGGGCGATAACTTAATTCCCTTAGTCTCCTCCACCACCACCCACGGGGAACATTAGGGTGACACTTGTATTCTTAGTCCGTCGCCACGTAGGTATCTATTTAAAGTTATTTTTTGTTAGCAGGTTAAACTTACTTCTTACTTCCCTTACATTCCTCACACGACACCAACGGGAAACAATGAGGTGGTGACACTTGTTTCATTAGCCTGTCACCACGTAAAAAAAAAATTAAAAAAAAATTCACTTACATTTTCACACAATTTCCTCTGGTCCCAAACTAAGCTTAACGCTTGTGCTATGGGTACCAGATTACGGATTTATTACTACTTTTTTTTTGTAAATACATACATGTAATAGATAGAAAACACCCAGACACAGTACAAATATCTGGGTTCATCACACAAATAATTGTCCTGAATGGGAATCGAACCCACGACCTCGTGCATGGAAGTCGTTTACACTACCGAATACGCCACGAGGCCCGCCCGTACGTAGGTACCTATTAAATTTTTTTTTGTTAGCAGGTTCAACGGCAGTGGATTTTACGAAAAAGCACCAAACTACTCATTCAGACTGTCGAAAGGTAAAGGCTTCTACTACACTATGTTAATACCATAAGTACTGTACGTGTATGTTGGCAAACAAGCATACGTACACCTGATGGTAAGCGGTTACCGGAGCCTAGATGCTAGCACCAGAGCTTCGATCATCACTACCAAAATACAGTGTCACGAACAAAATCAAGCTAAAAGCTGTCCGTGTGAATACTACTCCGTCAAGAAAGTACCGGGAATGGATGATTTGTTTATGGTTCCAAATTCAAATTTTTGTTTTTTTATTGGTGTTAGATTGGCACAACTGTTATCCATTTTGGCGCGGAGTTTGAGTTGCATCTGTTATTTATATTAAATACAGTGCTGTTTTTAGTTATATCATATCTAGTGTGTATTGCGAATTTCATAATGGACAAAAACATCGAACAAAGAGTTTGTCTTAAATTTTGCGTCGCCAATGGAATTTCGTGTTCGGAGTCACTTAAAATGTTACAGAAGGCTTACGGTGAATCGACATTATCAAAACACGTGCTTGTGAGTGGCACAAAGCGTTCGAAATGTGATGGAAGATTTGCCTCGCTCTGGTAGGCCATCAACGTCTGTAACTGAAGTTAACATTGCAAAAGTGAAGGAAATAGTGACTGAAAATCCTCATTCGACTTTGAGAGAGATAGCCGCCGAATTTTCTGTATCTCACGAGTCGATCCGTACCATTTTAAATAATCACTTGGGTATGAAACATGTTTCCACTCGGCTAGTCCCAAAAGACCTGAATTTTCTCCAAAAACTCAATCGCATGAGAGTCGCTGAGGACATGCTAGAACGAGTCAATTCCGACCCAACATTCATGAAACGCATTGTTACTGGTGACGAGACGTGGGTTTACGAGTTTGACATGCAAACTAGTCAACAGCTTCGGAGTGGCGACTTCCAACTGAACCGAAACCGAAAAAACCACGCCAATGTCGATCAAAAGTCAGTCATGTTGACGGTTTTCTTTGACTATCGCGGTGTTGTATACTCGGAATTCTTGCCAGAAGGTCAAACGGTAAATAAAGAATACTATTTGAGTGTTATGCGGCGTTTAAGAGAGCAAATTCGATGAAAAAGGCCAGATTTGTGGAAATAAAATTCTTGGATTTTGACCATGATAATGCGCCTTCGCACAAGGCCATCATTGTGAATGAATTTTTGTCCAAACAGTCAACAAATACCATCGAGCAACCACCATATTCACCAAATATGGCTCCAGCCGACTTCTTTCTTTTTCCTAAACTCAAATTACCACTTTGTGGCACCCGTTTTCAATCGGTAGAAGACATAAAGGAGAATTCGCGGCGAGAACTGAACTCAATTCCGGAAACAGCGTTTAAAAATGTTTTGATGATTGGATTATTCGTTGGCGTAAGTCTATCGTTTCTGAAGGAGCATACTTTGAAGGCGATAAAATAAATTTGGATGAATAACAAAAATTTTGTGTATTATTGATCTTTTCCCGGTACTTTCTTGACAGAGTAGTATATATACTTATACAGCTACATTTGTTTACTAACGAACTGAGACAAAGGTTTTAAAACAGTTTTAAGTTCAACGTAATTACAATCATGGCACTTACTAATAAAGTCACAAATCTTTAAAATATTATCTTACATTTACGATCATTCGTCACAAAAAGAAACGAGCCACGAAGCCACTTAAAAGTGAAAAGACAACATTTACTGTGAAATCAAGCTTAAATAGCAACAAATAAAGTACTTTTTGAACTATACAAAATAATACTTTCTGATGTTTACGCGAATGTTACACATTTTGAAATAAATCTACGTTTACGGAATCTATCCTAACCTTGGACGTCTATCATCTAAGTCCACCCGTGATCATGAATGCTGTAAAGTATTCGAAACGTCGGGATAGGAGTAAAATCAAGTAAACGCGATAGATTCCGTAAACGTAGTTTTATTTCAAAATATACAAAATAAGCGCACTTGAGACGTGAGCTCTTAATTACCGGAAGGGATTTTGGCCCGACGCGATATCTATTGCATTATTGATCGAAGCAACAGAGGCATAACTCGCGCGTCGCCATTTCCAAGGAAAGAGACAGGAGGAGATGCATAGGAAGGATAATATAAGTAGAGGAAGGTTTGAGCACAGGGGTAGGGGCCTAAAAAAAAAAAACATACTTTCCCGATCGAGCCAGCCGACATTTAAGATATTTGAGAAAAAATCTCTTTTGGGCTATACATATAAACAATTTTATTTTAGACTAGCCTTTGCCCGCGGCTCCGCCGCAGCCAAAAGCTAGTTTTTAGGTTATATCTCAGGCTCCCGATATATTAGCGGGATAAAATGTATACCAGTTTTTAAGTCTAATCAAGAGCTATTAAATGAAAAAAGTTGCATTAAAATCCGTTTAGTAGTTTATGCGTGATACGCGAAGGAACAAAGAGACAGATAAACAAACAAAAAAATCTAAAAAAGATGTTTTGTGTTTAGACACGCCTATAGAGCCTAATAAAGTATTTTTTTCTCAAATATCTTAAATGTACAGACATATATCACAGCTTTATAATAGTATAGATTTATGTGTTTGTCTGTTTGTTCGTTTGCGCATCGTGCAAAAACTACTGAATGGATTTTGACGCAACATGTTTAATTTTATAGCTCTTGATTAGATTTAAAAACTGGTATACATTTTATCCCGCTACTATATTGGAACCCTGAGATATAACCTAAAAATACGAGGAACGTCTATAGCAATGGATCCGGATTGGACGGGACGCAGGTTCGAATCCTGCTGGCAGTAATGCTATCTTTTTCCACTCTCACGAATAATTTGTTCTTTAAGTTTTTGTTAGGTTATGTATTTCATGAAATGATCGACCATATCAAAGTGCTACGATCTGAGTGAGACATATATATGTATAGATTGATAGTCTGAGTATAGATTGCTATCGTTGTTTCACTCAGTTCTGATGTGAGAGGGTGGTACTTCCTCGGTCGAACTGGCCTATTTATTTTTGGGAGAAGCAAGGCGATGACTAGTTTAAATACACATAAAGAGATTCCATTAATACACCTATCATTTTACTATTTTTATCAAAACTTCGAACCGCCATATTTTTTTTCATGAATACTTGTCTTTTAAGTTCCTGAAAGACGTGTTTTGGTTTTGGCTGGCTGACAATTGAACGTCGATATGTTAATGTTTTGTCGTTATATTGAAGACCTCCTCCAGTTTTATATCTCATTCTTACTCACTTTTCATATTAATAGGTTTTTTTCCTCCTGTTTATTTTTTAATTTTCTTTTACACAAACCTTGTACTGACAATAAGGAACACACAAAAAATAAGAATTATCCAATTAGGTGCAGTCGTTTGGAAGATATGCGCGTACACACATTTCACCGATTCACCGATTCATTTTTATTTAGGTGCACTGTGATGCGTTCCTACTCAATTTCGGAAAAGGAAATAAATTTAAAGAAAAGAAGTTTCTGATATTAAAAACACCCTGCACTAAGGAATAATCGCGGGGGACTTTACAAACGACAAAAAGCAATTTCACCGACACAAAGTACACCCAGACTCAGAAAAACCATTTGTGGATCACACAAATACTTGTCCTATGTGGGAATCGAACCCACTCTCTCTAAAATACTCCACCATCTGTGAATAATTACTTGATGTTGAGCACCTTTGGATACTGAACGCGCGGATCGACATACTCGTATTTAATCCGAAGACTAGTTTACACAAACTTTAATGCAATTAATGTCCGTATCTCCCTTTTAGGTTGAAAATTCAAGAATGTCAACGCAAACATCTGATTCGGACACGGAACATAGTGACAGCGATATCGATATAGTAGGAGAATCGAATTATGCACATCACTATTCTGCAACTAGTACATAAAAATACTAAAGGACGTTTATGGACTCTGATTTATTAGTGTGTGTCTAATAGAAGTGATATACAATAATTACTTTAAGTAGCGTACCGATATTAAATCCTAAACTGTTTTTTATAATCTTTAAAATTAGAACGATCATAGACTATTGTTAAAATATATGCGTGAGCCTATGTTTTATGATTTATAATATAAAAAAATATGAGCGTCCATTTATAAAATAGTATTACTATTTATCGCAAGATTAGGCTATTTACTTACATAGATTTTTTGTTCCCGCCATAACATTTTAAAATAAAACTGGTAAGTGTTATTCTTTTGATTCAAAATAACGGCGTTTTTGATCATACATTGCTACAACATCATTACTGTATATATACATATATATGTACGTAAGTATTAATGAAATAAGTAGTATTTAATAATTAAGTATTCGTTATTCCGCATAAGAGTTATTATTACTTATTAAAATTAATTACTAGTCAGAGATAGGTGTTATATTAGAAAAGCTACATATTATCTAGAGATTATTTGTTATTAATTTTTTTTAGACAATTACAATAATTTTAATGTCATCTACCTAGCGTTTAATTCGTTATTATAATAGAAAACTAGCCATGAATCGTGTACATTGTACATCACAAATGAACCGTTAATTCGCATTGTTTGATATTGTCAATATCATATTGATCCTTTTTTTATACTTTTTAAAATACTAGACGTGGCTTGTTGTTCATCAGCGATGTTGAAATCTACCTGGAGGATTAAAGAATTGAAAGACGCTATGCTGTGTAGCCACAACATTTTTGCGACATTGCCCACATTTTTTAATGTTGGATCTTTGGAAAATAAATGTACATCGGGGTTGTTACATTTTAGTACAGCACTCAGAGGCATATTACGAGAAAATTAAAAATTACCATATTACATGTTACAAATTGTATTGTAATTGACAGTTTCCAATGGCCATGTCGATAATACGCCATCTCCTGCGAAATGATGACAGTAAACATCCCCATTCAAAAAATCTAGAACGAATGATTAAATAATTGTGCAATTCATATTTTGTGTATAAATGTCAAATAATTATGTCATATCTAGACTTATAAACAGATTTGTATAGTTAATGGTTTTTGTTTAGTAATTTTATATATATACCATAGTTATTAGTAAATAATAAAATTAAATCTAGTCATTAAAGTATAAAAATGTTTTGTATTTTTTTTAGTACATTATTTTTACGATAAGGGTATACTAGTGTGGTGCGCCAAGGACCGTATTTATTACGAATATTTTTTAACTAAAAAAACTGTTATTCAAGGTTTTTTTTATTTTGTTTATATTCTGTTGATAACTACATTTAATTATCTCAGTGGTGTAGCGGTAATGTTTAGTATACGACTGCGGATCATGAAGTCTCGGGTTCGGGTCTTCGGGCACGAACAAAATGTTATTGCATTTTCCGTCAAGAAATTGTTTATAGCAGCTCGGAGTTCGGAAGTTGGTGGTTTTTATCTCGGAAAGCACGTAATGGCATTGGTCCTGCACCCGATCGGATTATGAGAGTGTGGGAACAGAGTGCGGTTGTGTTTGTGCACTCGTGCACTACATCTCCTGCGTACATGGCTAGTATCTGTTAAAACTGGCTGCGGAGCGAAATTACAGTCTAAAGATCAATATTATTATTAGGTAGGTCTACATTTGAATAGATAGATGAGCTCAAGCTATAAATAGTATAAATATAAATAATTAATAAGTAAAATAGGTATGTCATTTTATATATATTTTTTTAAAAGATAACACCGTGCACTGAGATATAATCCTTGTATCGCAGGGGGCTTTACAAACATACAATTTCACGGACACAAAGTACACCCAGACTTAGAAAAACCAATTGTGGATCACACAAAGAGTTGTCCTGTGTGGAAATCGAACCCATAACACTCCAGGCCGGGATATAAACCACTCCACCATCTGTGCAGTCAAAATTATATTATTCCTGTTAAATAAATCCTCGTCTCTCCAACTGATTCATAGATACTGCTTGCTAGAATGCTACTTTTATCCGTGTGGTGACGGACTAAGAATACAAGTGTAACCACCCCATTCTTCGTCGCGGGTGTCGGCCATGTGACCAACTGCACCTCAGTGCGTTTTAGTTAAAAGCGGGAGATAGGCGTTCGTTCATTTACCATTCGCAAAATGGTAAAAGCTTGTTACTACCGTTGAGTTCTTGCGACGGTAATCACTGTCAAATCTAGGCCGTGGCTCGACTTTTGATGTGAAAACGTCTAATGCGGAGGGAGGGCAGGTAATTATTGAATTGGTTTTATCTGTTTACAAAAGCATCTAACTAGGAAAGTATAATGTCAATCAATAAACGAATAACAGTTTTAATTAATTATCCTTGGATAACGAGAGAGTAATTAATAAAGAGTTAAATAAGACTCGAACAATATTTGAAGAAGGAAAGAAAATCGATGCTTTCACATCCGCGAGATGGCTCATTTTTTATATACTTCGTTGGTAGTAAATGTGTTGAGAGGATAGGGAGGGGGTTTGAGCCTGCGGCGCTTTCACTCACCATACGAAACACAACGGTAGGGATGCCCACCATTGTTTCACGCTAAGCCACAACGTTACCACACAAAAAAAGAGACGTCTATTATTTATTAAAGTGTTAATTTAATAAATAATAGATGTCTCGGGACCTCTGTCAGATGTGAAAATATCGAAATTATTTTATAGTAATAACGAGTAGAATTAAAATGATCATAAATAACTAACTGGGAAGTGTGTTAAATATAACTTGCAAGATTTCAACGGTACAATAAAAACAGAACGGGTTAAATAAAAGTTTGAATATTCGCATGGTGACGCGCTGGCGCTAACAGCCAGTTTTACCATATGCATTAGATGTTTTCACATCAAAAAGAGTAAATGTTTAATTTTTGTGCCATACATGGTTCCCGCAATATATTTCTGCCTCACATCCTAACTGTTTTTTTAGTAATAATAAGCTAGTATTGAGAAAATTGTAGAATAATAATTGTTAATAATTGTAAATTATTTTGTGATGTAGTTTTAAGTTGATTAAATAAAATAATTTTAAAAACTTGTTTTCGTTTTACTATCTACCAGCCTTTGCCCGCGGTTCTGCCGCAGCTAAAAGCTAGTTTTTCGGTTATATCTCAGGTTCCCGATATAGTAGCGGGATAAAATACATACCAGTTTTTAAGTCCAATCGAGAGTTAAATACATAAAAAAAGTTGGATCAAAATATATTCAGTAGTTTTTGCGTGATGCGTGAATGAACAGACAAACAGATAGACAAATAGACAAAAATCTAAAAAATAATCGTTTTGTGTTTAGACACGCCTATAGATACAGCCTAATTTTTCCTCAAATATCTTAAATGTACAGACACAGCTCTGTTACTACTTTATAATAGTATAGAAATTAGCTATCAACTTATCATTCATATTGATTATTGGCCTCGTGTAATACGAAAAAATACCTTTAAAAGGTAGGCATGTCTTTATAAGTTTTTCAAGAAAGTTATTTTATCGGTTATTAGTATAAACTTTGGCCACATCTCCAGGAATGAACATTCTATGGAGAGACTTGTTGTCCAGGGGCCGGTTGAAGGAAAGAGAGCTCGAGACCCCTCACCAACTCGCTGGACCGATCTAATTAAAACAGCTACGGAGGCATCTATAGTCCAGTGTTCTCGCAACGCCGTCAATCGGTAAAAATGGCGTAGCATCGCGAAGTCCACCAGAGGGACCCCAAATGAAGACCCATCTGCGCAACCACGACCACTCTGATAAGTTTCCGACGAAGTATAAACTAGATGCTACTCTTATCCATCCATCCATCAGCCTTTCGAAGTCCACTGCTGGACATAGGCCTCCCCAAGAGAACGCCACATGTGTGTTTTGCTCATATGGGGGACAGTGCCGTAATCGCCACGCTCGGCAGGTGGGTTGGCGATCGCAGTGGATGTTGTTAATACTCGAGGGAATGCTGCTGCCCACTCCCCCGGTATTCCCTCAGTCGGCTCTAACAACTCCCATGGGTGGAGAGGGGTGGGACAATTCTAAAGCCGCCCCACACGGCTAATCTTATACGGTTATCTATAATATAAACATTTGTTAATTTTACAGTTATAATCCCTAGTCGTAGTCTGGCGGCTTTCGAGGTCTTCCTGCACAGCCTGGAGACCTCGATACGGCGTATAGCACCGAGCCCTGTGCTCGTGCTGGGGGACTTTAACGCCAAATCAACGGCGTGGGGGTCCCCCAGGACGGACGCCCGAGGTGCGTCGGTCCAAGAGTGGGCGGCAGCGGCGGGCCTCATGTTGCTTAACCGAGGGTCCGCCCAAACGTGCGTGCGGCCCTGGGGCGGGTCGATAGTGGACCTTTCGTTCGCTAGCCCCGGTGTCGCCGCACGCGTAAGGAGCTGGCGAGTCCTGGAGGAGGTCGAGACCCTATCTGACCACAGATACATTCAGATAGAGGTCTCCTGGACTACGATGTGGCCATGCCCCGCGTGCGGCGCGCGCCTCGGTGGAAGGTGGTCTACTGGTGGTCCTCGAAGCTGGCGGACCTCCATGCGGCCTGTATTCGTGCCCGGAGGTCCTACACCCGCAGCCGACGTCGCCGAATCCGCGACGAAGAGCGGTAGGGCCGGCTGTATGCGGCGTACAGCAGTGCGCGCGCTGCGTTTAAGCTGGCCATCTGTCGCGCCAAAGATGCAAAAAGGCAGGAGATGCTGGAGGGTCTCGAGCGTGACCCCCGGGGACACCCGTACCGCACGGCGCTTTACAAGCTCCGCGCCCGCGCGTGCGCGCTCTTACCTGCGCCTGATGCCACTCTAGCCGAGGCTGCGGACGGTGGGCTCGGGGAGTACCCTGCCGGCCGCGGAAGCCTACCGCGAAGGTGCGACGCCCAAGTGCGCGAGGCGTCGCTCAAGAGAGGGTGCCCGAAGGGGCTGCCGCCTGCGGATCGCGGTGAAACGACGCGGTATCCGTGATCCGCCGTAGTAAGGGCGGGTGAGGGCGCACGGTGGGTTTTTAGTGGGTGAGAGCCCCACACTACCCCGTTGTCTCCCCGGGCAGCGGGGTGTGTGGTAGGAAATTTTTGCCCACCTAAAATAAAAATAAAAAATAAAAAAAAGACTGTTGGGGCAAGTGCCCAGGGCGGCAAATTTTTTAGGGCGGCAAAATTTTGAAATTGAATAAAAATATTTTTAGTCTTATCAAGATTGCTCTTTTTTAAATTTTCTGTTTAATTGATAATTCAAGAAATTCAATTCATCCATTATTTGTGAATTATAATTTTGGCATTTGGTAAAAATTAATAATCAAACTGATTCAAACTGCCTCGGTGGTGTAGCGGTAGTGTATGCGACTGCTAATCATGAGGTCTCGGGTTTCATCCCCGGGTCGGGCAATATTATTGAGCTTTTTCCTAAAAAAAAAATCTCAGTGGCAGCCCGGAGTTTGGAAATGTGCCCGGTAGACGTCAATAGGCTCGCTCCCCACTACGTGGGACTTAAACATAGCTGGCGAGTCGTGGGTGTGTATTACACCTCTGCCTACCCCTTCGGGGAATACAGGTTATTCCCCGAATTGCTATGTTGTTGTGTTATTTGATCAATTTATTTCCTTGGAGATTTAAAATAATAATTAATTTTTCTGGAATTCAAGAAATTTAATTACTTAGAATTTCTTTTCTTTGAAAAATGAAAAAAAAAATTGGAATTATTTTTTGCATTTTTCAAGACTAATCAATCAATGAATTTAAAAAAAAATGTTGATGAAAAATAAAATATATAAACTATAAGTGTAAGTAAAGTTCCAGTATTGGGGCGGATATTATTCCGGTGCCCAGGAGCGGCATTAAGTTTAAATCCGGCCCTGGTTACCGCTCATCATGGCGTACCGAGAAAAACTTGTAAAAAAACAATATTCGAGAACATTGCACTTAGAAAATTTATTCAATAAAATCCAAATAGAACTTCATAATAGTATCTACACGCTTCCCCATGATATAAATTTGTGTGAGGGTGCAAACAATATCGGTAGAATTACTGTGAAATTGTCCGTGTGATTGTGAGAACGTTGTAACAAGGTTATGTAGGGACAATTTCGTTAAACGCCATGGCAGACTGTTGTATAATTTGTCTGCCACAGATAATATTATTTATTATATCCATAGCTGACCCGGCGAACTTCGTACCGCCTCATAATCAATAATGTTTTTTTTTATTTCTAATGATGGCAGACGAGCCACGGCCCATCTGATAGTAAATGGTAACCGTCGCTCATGGACTCAACTACCACCATTTCATTTCTCAGATATGAAATGAAAGAATAAACGGCTATCTTCTGCTACAGCCAAAACACACTGACGTGCTTCATGACCGGACACACAGAAGACAGTGGTACCGACCCGTTCGGGTCCGATAGCAAGTGAGTACTCTCACTTGGTACCTAGCCCTACCACCAGTGATGCAATGGATGATAATTATTGCTTACTTCCCGTAGTTGCCTTGTACAACAGCCGCGGGAAAGGATGGGGTGGTGACACTTATATTCTTTGTAAGTAAGTGTAAGTGTGGTCATGTGGTGACGCCACACGGAAAAAATGTATATTTTACATTGCCCGCAGTTCCGCCGTAGCCACAGAGAAATTTTTAGGTTATATTTCTGGTTCACGTTGCAGTAACAAGGTAAATCGTATAGATACCAGTTAGTAAGTCTAATCAAGAACTATTAAACAAAAAAAAAATTGGTTGTCTGTAAAGTCGGTTTACTGACGATAGTTGAACGTGACAACGTCAAAGAATCATTACCTTTATCGCTGTAATTATCGTTGCTATAAACAATTGACACCACATTCACTTTTCACTGCACTTGATACTCGGTCAAAACATGTAAATGTACTATAGTATAGCAGCTGTCCACGCAGACGCATCGCTCACTCAAGTAGGAGAGAGACGGATGTCGAACGCTGCCGAACGCAAAGGCCGATTGTGCTTCTTTGTCGCTCGTTCCGCGCTCTCGCTTGCACTTCAAGCCTTACATGGAACGCCTCAGAGCGAGGTAACGCCGCATGAGTCATGTTTTTTCGAGCGTGCAGCCGGCTCTATCGAATTATAAGACGTTGTCACGTCAAAAGATTCAACAAAATCCGTCCAGTAGTTTTCACATGAAGTTCGAACAGACAAAGGTTCTAAAAAAATCTTTTGCGTTCAGACGCCTAAATAGTTTAATTAATTTGTTTTTCAAATATCTTGAATGTGGAGCCATAGCTCAATTACAGCTTTATGATAGGATTGTAGCAAGCGCTCAAAAAAGTTACTGCGAATGGCATTTGCTCTCATGACTTATAACACTTAGTAGACGTTAAGGATGAGATGTAGAAATTGATTGCCACGTAATAACATTTTTACACACCGCCATATGGCATAATAACTAGGGTGTTAGGTATGATAGAGAAGAATTAATTCAGTTGCTAGGAATGGGTACCAAGAACAACCAAAAGTGGATGGTGGTATGCAACATAAACAAAGTGCCAAGTCTGTACACAAGCATATTATATGGAAATTCGGTATTTCTAAAAATGGCACGATAGCTCAATGGATTAGAGCACTTCCCCGCTCGTACTAAAATACTCTTTTTCCTTATTCACAAATTATAATTTGTACTTTAAGAGTAGCTGAGCATGTCAAAGTGCTAAAATATAGATCAAAATGTTTGAAAAATCACGCCATCATGTATGAATGTATGAATTTTAATTGCAAAATTAAACTTACTACATTGGATGAGTGCATGTAAATGCATTGCCGATAGATGGCGTTGGTCGTTAAGACAAATGTGGTGAGGAAATTCGGTATTTCTAAAAATGGCACGATATCTCAATGGATTAGAGCACTTCCCCGGAAAGAAAGGGACGCAGGTTCGATTCCCGCTCGTACTAAAATACTCTTTTTTCCTTATTTACAAATTATAATTTGTACTTTAAGAGTAGCTGAGCATGTCAAAGTGCTAAAATATAGATCAAAATGGCCTGCCTGATATTTAGCGATTGCCGTATTCTATAGACGCTCACAGAGGAGGCCGTAGCCTAGTAGTGTGTGTACAATTTTCGCTCGGCTGGCTTCAGATGGGTGACCACACAAGTACACCTATTTGTAGACACTCGACCTCCTCCCTTCCGAAGGCAATGTTAAGTATTTATGAGTTTAAAAAAAATATTGTGATATCTTCATCTTTTCTATCATAATTGATGAGCTATTTCTGTGCATTTAAGATGTTTAAGAAAAAAATGTTGTATTGGACTATTTAAGCGTTACTGAACACACACAAAACATGTTTTCAAGAAATTTCGCGAAAACGGGTGAGCGGATTTTAATGGCTTTTTTTGTTTGATAGCTCTGGAAATTATGTTCTATCCCGCTACTATATCAGGAACCTAAGATAAAACTTAAAAACTAACTTTTGGCTGTAGCAGAGCCGCGGGCAAAGGCTAGTTTATAATAAAGTTATTAAAGTTTTAAGAAACAACAAGTCTGTCTCATGATATTAATTTAATAAGCAAAGTAGACAAAGTCGCGGCAATACGGCACCTCTCGCTGCTGGGCGTCGTAAGCAATGCTCGGTAGCGATATGAATTGGGCCGCATGCCTTTTGCGAGGAGGGCCAGGGAGGAGAATTCTTCCGTTGACCCGAACTGCCACCAGCGACTGGAGAGGCGCAGGCGCGAATTCCTTAGCCGAAGCTATTGGTGGATGGACCGGAAAACGTTCGCCATCCGCACGGTCTCTCGCGAATGTGCGGCACATATGGAGATGTGTGGATGCATCGCTCAGTAGAGGATACCCGAAAGGGTAAGCCGCAGGCGGATCACTGCTGCACTTAAGTAGTATAACACATTTTCAGTGATCTGCCAATAGAGGTGGAGAGACGGCACACGGCGGGTTAATTTAATGGGTGAGGGCCCCACACTTACCCTGTTTGTTGCCCCGAATAATGGGGTGTGCGGTTAGGTACATTTTTTTCCACCTTAACAAAAAAAAGATAGCTCACTTGACAGAACATCTGAACATAAAATGACAAAGCGTGTCAAGTGCTTAAAAATATAAAAAAGGAATATTTTTTTATAATATTTAGTTTGAGTGAATGTTTAAGTCACAAAAAAATGGTCCACTATAGCTTAACACTGTTTGAGCAGTAATCAAATCACGTCGCTATTGAACCCTCTGTTCGCAAATTAAAAGAGTTGTGAAAATCACTCCCCTTTTGCGACACAGTGCAGGCATAACAGAAGTCCAAATTTGCAGTGCTTTAAATATTTCTATAGTGATTTTCCTATTATTCCTTACTGTCTTCTAACGACGAGATGGTGTGTTCTGGATTTCAGTAGTACTGCGAAAAAATGTTTTCAAAAAAAATTGCTTGACCTGTATGTAGTAGGATGTAAAAAATGGCGGAAGCTATCAATCTAATTCTCACCGATCTATATCTCTAATTAATTTTAAGCTCATGTATTGAGTACCACGGGCCATAATTTTTTTAACTTCTATCTATAGCTAGCCCATAATCATGAAGTATACTTTTTATTTACTGTTCTGGAGACTGGAGTAAAGAGAAATTATACACAGGCTACTGTTCTTCAGAGAAAATCGCGCATCCTGTGTTTTTTTTTTATTGCATTTAGTGGAAGACGAGCCACGGCCCATCTGATGGTAAATGGTAACCGTCGCTCATAGACTCGACTATACCGAGACTATTGTCAAGCCGCTGCTCACCATTTCATTTCACAGATATGAAATGAAAGAATAAACGGCTATCTCCTGCTACAGCCAAAACGCAACGATGTGCTTCATGGCCGGTCACACGGGAGATGGACCATCTCAGATGGTGGTACCACCCGCTCGGGCCCGACACCAAGTGAGTACTCCCACCTGGTATCCAGCCCTACCACCAGTTATGCAATGGATGATAATTGCTTACGTCCCTTAGTCGCCTCATACGACACCCGTGGGAAAGAATGGGGTGGTGACACTTTTATATAACTTCAGAGTTAATGAATAAAATTTGGAATATAGCTTACTGTGATATACGTTTACTTTGACAGCATTCTACAAAAAAGAAATGTCTATCAAACTCATTTTTACCACTCAATCTCGGCTGGCATTCAAATTTAAACCATACCACCCAAACTTTAAAGACCAAAATCTCTTTACATGCCGAAAATTGTTGGTATTCTGTAATTCGAAGCTATTACGGAGTGGAATGTGTTGCTTTGATCCGGTTAGAACCGGATTATACCAGTTTCAGCCGGCGTAAGGTAAATTATGAAGGAAAATTATATTTGCCCTGTTTGATCTGTCTCCGGGTAGGCACTTTATATTAAATTTAGATAATAGATTGATTACACGCTAAAGCTTAATAAAGACAGGTGTTATTGGATAATAATTAGATTATTAAATCTCTGAGATTTGATCAAATAATTGAAAATTGTTTATGATTGTTGTCCAACTAAAGGCGAAGCTTATAATCTTTTTATAATTTGAAAAATTATAGAGGAAACATGTTGTTGTGAATAAAGACAAATAATCCTGGAATCCCGTTCCAGATCTGGACGTGCCACGGTCCACCTGATGGTAAATGGTAACCGTCACTCATGGACTTAACTATACCGGGAGTATTGTCAAGCCGCTGCTCACCATTTCATTTCACAGATATGAAATGAGAGAATAAACGGCTTTCCTGCTACACCCATAACACACTGATATGCTTCATGGCCGGTCCCCCGGGAGACGGTGGTACCAACCCGTTCGGGCCTGGTAGCAAGTGAGTACTCACACTAGGTACCGAATCCTACCACCAGTAATGCAATGGATGATAATTGCTTACTTCCCTTAGTCGCCTTGTACGACACCCGTGGGAAAGAACGGGGTGGTGACACTTGTATTCTTATTTCTTAGTTCGTCACCACACAAACGAATGTATGAAATTACTTTGTTCGTCCACCAGTGACTCCTTACAGGTACCCTCTCCTGGGCTAGTGTAGGTACTCCCTAAGGATGTAATTTAGCATGTTAAAACATTTCAACTATTATAACAAGCGTTTTATGTCCTTATAAAAGGGTGACATGACGTAATATAATGGTGATTGTAGACTAAATGTCATGCCCCATGATGGTATTTGACCTTTCGGGTCCACTGATTTCTTTATATCGTTGTTATATCATTAGCTTGAACGGGAAATAGAACATTTTAGTGCGAAAAATAGTGCAATTAGTATTGTTGTAAAGATGCGAAAGGGAATGCTTCGATGGGTCGGACATATGGAAAGAATGCCGGACGAGTGACTGGTTAAGAAGATATACAATGCGAAAGTGGAAGGATGTAGGTACAGGGGGAGACCGAGATTTACCTACCTAGACCAAATCGGTCATGTATTGAAGGAAGGTGGAGTCAGGAGTCTCCGAAACCGGCGAGCGTGTATGAAGAGAGTTATGAATGTTGAGGAAGCGAGTGATGTATGCAAGAATAGAGCCTTTTGGCATTGTGTACTCTCTGTCTACCCCGCAAGGGAGATAGCGTGATGATAAGTAAGTAAGTAAATAGTGCAATGTATAGATTAGGCAGGTAAGTAGTATCTTTACTAATTATAAGAGTCCTTTGATCACATGAGGCTCGGAAGACTGAGGTTGAGGTTCGGAATATCACAAGGGGGAGCGGGGTGTACTTAGATATCACGTGTACTTATATATTTTTTGTTGAACACGCGATTTCCTAACTATTAAAAAACTGTAACAGAGTTGTGTCTATACATTTAAGATATTTGAGAAATTAGTACTGTACTTATTAGGCTATACTCGTATTATAGGCATGTCTGAACACAAAACAATTACCTGTTTTTAGATTTTTTGATGTGAAACATCTAATTCGGAGGGAGGGTAAAATCGGCTATTAGCGTGGCGACGCTTTCTAAAATAAGCCGTTCAAAACTTGCAAGTTAAATTTGATACTCTTTCCGGTTTCCGATTGAGCTGAAATTTTACACGCATATGTATATCGCGTTACAATGCAATATTATGATGACATGGAGCTGATCTGATGATGGAGCTGGAAGGTGGACAGAGGAACTCTGTAATGTAATGACGAAACCATATCAAGTTTGGACTCGTTTGGTTCGACTTGATGAGTACTTTGTCTTTAGATGGTATTCAGGGTCTGATGATGAAGCTGGAAGGTGGCCACAGTAACTCCATAATGAAACGACGAAACCCCATCGAATTTGAACTCATTTGGTTCGTCTCTTGATGAGTAATTTGTCTTTAGATGGTATCCAGGGTCTGATGATGGAGCTGGAAGGTGGCCATGAGAACTCTGTAATTAAATGGCGCAACTCCATCGAGTTAGGGCTCGTTTGAATTGTCTTGACTAGTACTCCAGTCCTAGAAGATATTCAGGGTCTGATGATGAAGCTGGATGGCCATTTGCACTATTATATAAAACCGTAATTAATCGTTTGATTCGTTTTGACAACTACTTCGGTCCTAGATTATATCCAGGGCCTGATGATGATGATTTATGTCCATTTCCGTTATTTTACACATATCATAATTTTATACAAGCACACATTGAATAAGTTATGATAATTTATACTCATTATTTTTAAAAAATAATTTCGATGTTTTCACATCTGGTAGACGTCCCGCGACGTCCACTTTTTTTTTGTTTATCTGTTTGTTCGCTAACGCATCACGTAAAAACCACTGAACAGGTTTTGATGCAACTTTTTGCAATTTCGACATGGGCTCGTCTCTCTCACTAGCATGTTCTGAGTGATCTTCTGAAGGAATGCATTTCCCTCGTAATGTTATCAGCATAGATAATTATCAGTGATGATTCTACTAACAAGTGGTACCCTCGTAGTTCTTCAAAAAACCTAGTGAGCTACCTGCCCCCTTGCGAATCCCGGGCAGGTCACTAGTTCATTATAAATAGTAATTAAAGTGAACAACGGAATGCCGCTTCATGATAAGTAAATAAATATAGGTCCCAACTAAGCTTAATGCTTGTGCTGTGGGTACCAGATTACGGATAGAAAACACCCAGACGCAGTACAAATATCTGTGCTCATCACACAAATAATTGTACTGAGTGGGAATCGAACCGATGACCTGCACGGAAGTCGGTTGCACTACCGACTGCCACGAGGCTCGTCATAAGTGGCAATTTGTTGTCTCTGTTCACACTTCTGGGAAACAGTCGTGTGTTTATGTATGTAAACTATAAAAAAAAAAAATATAAATATAACTGCCTAGCGGTAGTGTGTGCGACTGCTGATCATAAGCTCTCGGGTTCAATCCCCGGGCCGGGCAACAATATTGAGCTTTTACGTAAAAAGCAAAATTCTCAGTAGCAGTCCAGAGTTTGGAAATGTTCCCAGTAGACGGCAATAGGCTCGCCCCCTATTACGTGGGACTTAAATATAGCTGGCGAATCGTGGGTGCGTAATACACCTCTGCCTACCCCTTCGGGGATACAGGCGTGATGCTATGTTTTTTTGTGTTTGTTTTTTCTTTCTTAGTAATAAAAACAGACGAAGAAATCTAATACGTATGAGAGGTTTTAGTGATTTTCGTTTCTTTAGTGGGTGAGGGCCCCACTATCCTGTTCGTTGCCCCGAACGACGGGGTGTGCGGTTAGGATTTTTTTTTCCCGCATAACAAAAAAAAAGGGCCAACACGCTACGCTAGCTGACCCTATATTGCAAACGTAGTGTGGTGTCCAGAATCCTCTCCTACAGAAAGGTGATCCATATTTTTGGGTTGGGCCCGGTAGAAGGACATTGACATGTGGCAGACGAGCCACCGCCCACTTGATGGTAAATGGTAACAGTCGCTCATGGACTCAACTATACCGAGAGTATTGTCAAGCCACTGCTCACCATTTTATGAAATGAAAGAATTAACGGCTATCTCCTGCTACAACCACAACACACCTATGTGCTTCATGGCCGGTCATACAGAAGATAGTGGTACTAACCCGCTTGGGTCCGATAGCAAGTGAGTACTCCCACTTGTTACCCAGCCCTACCACCAGTAATGCAAAGGGTGATAATTGCTAACGTCCCTTAGACGCCTCGTACGACACCCGTGGGAAAGAATGGGGTAGTGACATAGTATTCTTAGACCGTCACCACACAGATAAAGTGTAATAAAATGATTTAAGTAGGTATAATAACATTTATTTACCATCTACCCAAGTTATTTAACTATATATATATTTAAATACATATATATAAAGTAAGGTATTATACCTAACTTTATTTTATAATAAAATAGAATCGTATTAAAAATTCATAATTATTTTTGAAAAAGCAATAATTATTTTTAATTTGTCAGTAGCGCTGCCTTGTTATAACAATTTGTAGGCATTTTGTCCACAACACATACTTAATGTCAATTATCAACTGATTACTCTACTCGACGCTAGATGGCGCAGATCGGATTACTGTCATTAGGGACTTGTTAGGGTGAAAAGGGACCAGTACAAAAAGAGCTACGATATTCTTTAAACTGTTTGCGATATTGTTTAGCTGAGAGGTTTTGTGAAAGTGGATAGTAAAAAGAATACCTTTGATTGATTTTGAATTCTGTCCTATAGCAATATGGTTGATATTTGGGTATATAGATAAAGGAATTGACGGCAAATGTTATCTCATTATCTTTTGATAAAATATTGATTCAAGGCGCGGACTGTAATGTTTTTGATAAAATAGAGTAGACTACAATAATCTGTAACAAATAAAAGGAATAAGTACATAAATATATAATACTATAGGTATGTGTCTATGTTTTTGACGTGATAACGTCTTATAAATCGATGAATGTCGGCTGCACGCACGAAAAACTGTCTTTGGGTATTGTAATCTTTGACTGTCACGTTCCGCCTGAGCCGAGCGTGCAAGTGAGAGCGCGGAACAAGCGATAGAGAGGCTCGTTCGGCCTAAGCGTTCGGCTTGTGACGCATCTATCGACATATATGACGTTATCACGTAAAATTATCGCCCGTAAACCGGCTTCACAGGCAACCATATTAATAATAATTATTAGTTATATATCACAATTATTGTGATGTGACGGTTTCACCGTTACGCTACAATATCCGGTATCCGTTCTGAATCAGCGGTTTCATGGGAAGCAAATTTAAAACAACACATCTGAATTCATCAGGACATTTTTTAAGCTTATCAGAGATGTCGTTTAGAGACCTAGCAGTTCGTGAAATTTTTACTGACATTAAAAAAAAGGAGAAAGTGTTCAATTCTGTTGTATTTTTTAAATGTTTTTACCCCAGAACTCCGTTACACGTAAACAGATTTGTAAAATTATTTTCTTATTTGAAAATAATCACTTCCAGATTGATCCCGTTTTTATTAAAATTTAGTTCTAAAATCAACGAGAAATTGAGGGATCTACTCAAGTTTCATAGACTCACACATTTTTAGCAAAATTTTAAACATTTACATTTCGAATACTATATTTGATAAAGTGGATAAAAAAGACCGTAGATGGCCTTTCTTGTATGATAAGTAGGTAGTTGTCAAATGGCGATAAACTAATCATTATCAATAAACTAATTATTGCTCTTGTTACACGCTGATCCGAAGAGTACTTCCCCGATCGAGCCGGCCATCTCATGCTGGGATAAACAAGGTTCTATCACTAGAAAAACTTGTGTACGTTGGTTGAAAACAATTAAAACAAACAAACAAACAACGATATAAGAGGATTACGATGTTGTGTCTATTCTCAGTACATAGATACTGACTCACAACGTTATCACTGATAAACTGATAATGTAATATAGCACACCTATGTGCCGCCATTTTGTTATACTGCGTCAAGAAACACTGAGAAGTGACCGTGTTTAAAAAACGTTTGATGTGAATCTGTTTTTTTTAAAAAGGTGATATATTACTGAATTGTTTTTTTATTGTGTTATTGTTTGGTATTTATATTATTTTATTTTTAGGTATATACCTACCTATGAGTATATTTTGTTTGTTGTAAACCTCGTAGATGGATTTTCGTTATATTTTATATGATTATTTAAAGGCATGGACTTACGTCCATGTTTAAAGGTATGTCAATGGTCATGGCATTTATTAGGTACCCAACCTAGTTGGACATTTTGGCGGGACTCAACGCTGCATAGAGTTCCAGAATCATTTTTTTTAATTATTATCGCCATTGGATTATGTCTATAAGTTTAATATGACATTTTTGAACATGTGACTGATTTTTAAAGTAGTTTGTGCGACTATTTATTGTACTATATCTATAGTACATACTACGTATATACTATATCTATAATATACTATTTTAATCTATATTTAAGCACTTGACATCCTCAGCTACTCTTAAAGTACAAATTATAATTTGTGAATAACTTAGACAAATAATATTATAGACTCGTCATCAGCGTATGCGGTGTCCAGATAGCGATAGTTTGACATAAATAAATGTACCATAGCTATGAGGCAATAATATACCATACCTACTTTAAATTGTACCCCCTTTAACGGGTAAATTTTACTATTGCGTAATTCAATTTTCCTTAGTTTCTATCCATCCATCGATCAGCCCTTGATCGTCCACTGTTGGACATAGGCCTCCCCTAGAGGGGTATTGCCATAATCGCCATGCTTGGCAGGCGGGTTGGCGATCGCAGTGGATGTTTTTAGTACACACACAGGGAACGCTGCTGCCCGGTCCCCCGGTAATCCCTTAGTCGGCTTTTACGACTCCCATAGGAAGAGACGGGGTGGAGCTATTCTTGATGCCGGACCCACACGTTTTTTACCTTTTCCTTAGTTTAGTTTGTAGCAATTACTTACACCATACAAGAAAATAAAAGCAAAGCCCATTTCTGCAAAATTTATTTCGTTCATCATATAAACCTCATCGTTCATCTAGCCATCCATCAGCCTTTTGACGTCCACTGCTAGACATAGGCCTCTACAAGAGCGCGCCACAACTAGCGGTTCTGTACTGACTGCAACCAACGGCTCCCTTCGGCGTTGACCAGATCGTCGGTTGATCTGCTCTAATCCATCCTACGCTGCGCTGTCCGATACGTGGTCGACCACTCGAGAACCTTTTTTCCATCCAAAGATTGGCCTGCATATTGCCATTATATCAGGCCAACCCGTCGGGCTATGTCAGTCACTCCCGTTCTTCTACTCCGTATCCGGATCTATAAAAATTAAGTGTGTTGTAGTGTTGCGAAAGTTTTATGGGAAATCTATCGGCTACAGACTGGCATCCCTAACATATCATAACAGGAATTATTTCAGAAGACATCATTAAATATTTGTACACTATAAATGCAAATTCTATTTTAGCCGGATACTACAAAAGAAACTACAAAATAATGTTTAGATTTTGCTTAAAATGTATTAGAACGTGTTAAAATAGATCTATAACGTGTTTAATGAACGTTTTTTGAAATACTAATGCAAAAACAAGCTTACTTACCGATGAAATGTGATGTTCTTAATATTTTGTTCTGGTCGATTTTTGCAACCTAATATGCAACAGCGACCCTTGTTTAAAGTTCTTCTTCTCTCTTCTCTAGTTTACTTTCTCCAAAAATTATCACTAAATCACTAAACTTATACAATTTTTAATTCAAGATGTTACAAAATATCTATTGTTTAAATTCTGCCTATTATGACAGATAAGGTGACCAACTTTCAAAAATTGTGTGCCGGACTTTTTGTTAATTCTTCTGAAAGATTGAGTTTTGTCATGTGACCTACCTTGAGTTTTAGGCATCTTTAGGTATATGCATGGGTCAAATATATCCATCTTACACAAACATTTGGGTGTGAAAAAGTGTGTTCTCGGTGGAGCCCACACAATTTGACTGATGCCCAAAAAACGGATCGCGACACTTGGTGCCATGCTTGCTAGATTTAATAAACAGGTGCCATATTTGGTATTTGGTATACATAGTTATAGCTGACAAAACATGGATTTATTGCTACGATCCCAAAAACAAAGCAGCAATTGAGCGAACGTTCAAGATGAGCCAAAACCAAACAAAGTGGCACGCTGCAAAGTGCCTGCAAGCGGTTAACAACTTCCTTTTTTAATAAAACTGGAGACGTGGCTACTGTTGCTTTGGAATCATTCTACTATGAATAGTGATAGGTACCAGGAATAGTAACAGTAACGGTCGTACCATTTATTTGCCGAAAGTTATTGACGATATTCGTAATAATAACCGTAAACGTCGTATCATATTGCACTACAATAATACTAAATCTTATACGGCCAGATATTTTTCAAAATTGGTTTAATCGTATGAAAAAAAGCATTTACTCTAAAGGAGAAAATTTCGAGAAACAATAAATGCATTGTTGACCATTCATAGTATTTAGTTTCTTCTTTATTCTGAAAACTTTAAGCGCTAAAATAGAGTAGTAAAATAGGCATGTGGGACTTATTTAATGTTTTACAATAATAATTAACTAATTTATAGAAAGCGGGTTTAAATATGGCATTTCGGCACGGTCCCGCATAATACGAGACGGTTGGCCACCTTATTGTTTGGACCCAGTTGAATTGGGTCCAAATAAAAATACCGCATACGCGATAAGGATGAAAAACTCGTACATGTGTCTCACTCACTCTTGCTACAAACTAATATGTACATCCTTTTCTTTATCCTTAGTGTCAAAATAGTAGCGAGTCTATCATATCCTTTGTCTAAGGCGAATAAGGAAAAAGATTATTTTAGTACGTTAGTCGTTAAGACAAATATGGTAAGGAGATTGGGTATTTCTAACAAATACGGTAGCTCAGTGGATTAGAGCACTTCCCCGGATAGAAAAGGACGCAGGTTCGATTCCCGCTCGTACTAAAATACTCTTTTTCCTTATTCACAAATTATAATCTGTATTTACTTTATAATATACGATGTATATATACCTACTATATCTATAAGAATAACAATACTACGTACCTATATACTATATCTATGGTTATTCTGACATTTTCACGGCTCCCTACCTACGTTTGTCACAAAAATACTTACAAAGTCAGAAACCAAATAATATAATGCAGCCGATCAACTAAACTTGGCTGTGTGGGGCCGGCTTTAGAATTGTCCCCCCCCCCTCTGCACCCATGGGAGTCGTAAGAGCCGACTGTGGGAATACCGGAGCAGTGGGCAGCAGCACTCCCTCGAGTATTAACAACATCCACTGCGATCGCCAACCCGCCTACCAAGCGTGGCGATTACGGCACTATTCCCCCATATGAGCGAAACACATGTTGTGGCGTTCTCTTGGGGAGGCCTATGTCCAGCAGTGGACTTCGAAAGGCTGATGGGGACAACTAAATAATATAATGCAGCCGAAGGCCTGCACCTCTTCCTCTATATCTCCTATGCCTTTCTTTGGAGTTGGCGACACGCGAATGATGGCTCTGGTGTTGCTGGTATCTATTAGGCTAGGTTAACCGCTCTGCCGGCGGACCACTGAGTAGTATAACACAGTTCCAGTGATCCGTCAATACAGGCGGAGAGACGGCACACGGCGGGATTATTAAGTGGGTGAAGGCCCCACACTACCTTTGTTGCCCCGAAGCAACGGGGTGTACGGTATGATACAAAAGTGGCCGTATGATTGTTTGCCACCCTGTAATATGTAAATCACATGTCTACCTTTTCTCTGCCTTTTCAAGACCTTGTAATTTAGAATATAATATATGTTTTTGTTCATCATAGATGGACTGGAGCACAGTGGCATTTGTTGTTCTAAGTGTCCTAGCAACCAGTATCAGTGGTCAAGATGGTGAGTAACGAAATATTTTAGCATCTTTTTCTCAAATTGTTGCTGTCCCACCAGGTCATCGTGGTGCTTTTAGGTGGTAGGCCCCACGAAGAGAGTCAAAGAGGTAATGCATTTCCCCACGTAAAAAAAAGTTACCTAGAAGCTAAATTACGACACCGGTTACTTAGAAACATTTAAAGTAAATTCTAAATTAACAAGTCTAAGTTATTGAAGTCTAAGTAGCTTTTTGTTATTCTGGTAAGATGATATAGCCCTTATCGTTATGGTCTAGTTTCTAAGTTAACACTCATGTGCAACATAATAATACTACTTACCTACCTATATAAAACCCACGAGGAAAGTCCTCACGGGTTTTCAGAAAATTTCTCGTTAAAAAAAAACTAACGCAGTTTAAAATACTTTGGAAAATTCAAAAGTGCACGCCTCATAATCTTCATTTTTTCACAATAAAATTGATTATTTGATAAGTAACTAATATATTATATAATGTATTGGTTTTACTAAGTAGTTCTCAATAAATAATTCAAAGTACCTATTAATGTGGTTCTCATGTCTTATACGCCATCTAGCGCAAATTTTAAGAAGTACTTCTATATTTGTCTATAGCAGTAGTTCTCATGAAATAAGGTATAGCGCCAGTTTTAGTGTCGAGTCTGGCGTAAATATTCAGTATTTTTTTTGTTTATTTAATAAAAATTAAACCACATTGAATCAGACCGTGAAAAGTGATAGGGCTCTATTCGTAATTATACTGAATCGTATAAGAAAAAAAGACTCGATTAGTAAAGTATTTCGGTCGTTATCGTGTTAACATACATTATCTGAACATACCTACAGCACATGGACGTCCAAGACAAAACTTTTTTAAACAGTTTTTTAACTAGTTTAAATAACAAAAATGGCATCAAAATATCATGAGTGTTAAAAATAGAGTTTTTTCTTGATATGTGTGTGTATATATTATTTTACAAGTGCAATATATGATAAATAGAGACATTTTAAATTTGAAAAATCAGTTGTTCCTTGTGAAACGAGAGTAATACCCACCTCAACGCTTCGCTTAAGAGGCGTGCAATTTGCATGAAATTTAGTAGGTAGGTATATACCTACATCTATCTATCTCATAAGACACTGGATAATTACCTACATAATTGATAGTATGTACCTACTTGCAAATAATATACCTACCTACTTATCTAATTTGTACATAAATAAATGTTGATATTATTGTTACTATAAAATATCAAAAATATGTATTACAAAGTACCTATAAGACCGATTAAGGAATTAAGCGAATCAGCTGATATTCATGTCAGTGATCTCTGCGAGAGAAAATTTAGAAAAAAATCCGTACAACCTTTCTGCCAAACCTTCTGAACAGCATGTATAACCACTTTCCTGCCTAATAAATAAATAATATATTCACGAACAAATATCCGCACAACGTCCTCTGGTCCCAAACTAAGCTTAACGCTTGTGCTATGGGTACCAGATTACGGATATAATACATAATATGTTACTTTTTTTTGTAAATACATAATAATAGATAGAAAACACCCGCAGTAAAAATATCTGTGTTCATCTCACAAATAATTGTCCTCGGTGGAAATCGAACCCACGACCTCGTGCTCGAAAGTCGGTTACACTACCGACTACGCCACGAGGCCCGTCAAAAATATTATTACTAACTAAAATAAGAATGAGGAGTTTCCTCCTCAACAATACCACGTACCTACTTAATGAGTTATAAAGGTTATCGTTACTATCAGTGATAACTAATTGCATATCTGATTCCGTGACGTACCTACTCACGGTATTTATGTAACTTGTAAATTAATTCAATAAATATGACTTGAATTTAAACCAGACAGAAGTTGAGATTAAATACTTTATATATATTTATACAATCTCTAAACTAATATGTGCTGCCATCTAGTATCGACTAGCATTAATAAACTTTTATTCCAGAGGCCACACTAGCGCCGCCTTCAATTGAAGTAGCTAAACAGTCCGGCATCTGTCGAGTGTGTTCTTGCAATGACGACAAAGTTGATTGCTTCGATCGGAGCATTAGTGACTTCTTTAGTTTACAGCAATGGGCTGGTGAGTACCTACTCATTTATTTAATAAACGAGTTAATAACTTTACTAAATACATTGCTGGATTATTACTAGTTGCTATAACTTAAAGGTTCCATATTTTGCTGTTATTTGCCCGCCCGACAGACTCATCCGAATAACTATGACATTCCATTTTTTAAAGAGTGCCCTGTGAGGCCGGCTCTGTTTGCCTCTGTTAATTTATTGCAGTTTATTATGCTTTCAATGCACTGACGTTAGCACTAGCGACTTTTTGAACAATAATTAGAAAAAAATAATAGAATACATGCATTAATCTCGATTACACTAAATGTTTTAGCCATATTTAATACAGACAGAACTCAAAAAATTCATTAATTTTCAGACTTAACGGCCTTGAAACCTAAAGAAGTAGACCTGTCAGAGAATCTGTTCACAAACGTGACTACAATAGCAGATCTGCCCATCGAAGTTCTGAACTTATCCAGGTGCAGCATTGAAGTGATAGAGAAGGCCAGCTTCAAGGACCTGCAAGAGATGCGGGTGCTAGATCTTAGTCACAATAAACTGACTACTGCCAAATTGAGTCCGCACGCTTTTGAGGTATTTACTGTCGTAAGCCAAAGAGAAAAAAAAACTAATTTTCCATTCATATATAACGTTTATTTATAACAATGATCTTATAAGGGAAGAAGGTGTTAAACCTGAGTTAGATTTTAATACTAGAATTCTATAAAAAAATGGTGTGAATGATGAATTAGTACCATTACTCGATTCTGCTGCAAAGATTTTTATCTATCCAAAACATTGTGATCAAAGTGATCAAACGTAATTTTCAAAAACTGCATTCCAATTCAAGCTATTTAAATTAAAAAACCAAGAAGTATAAAAAACAATTTCATCATCCAATTAGCAGGGAGAAATGAAGAGGGTCGTGCGGGGCTCTAACTCATGAAATGAACTCACCGTGTGCCATCTCTCCACCTGTATTGGCGGACTACTGGCAGTATGTTCTTACATTGCTTTAGTGGTTCACGGCGGCTCGCCGCTTCCACACACTGGAGGGTCGTAGTATCGTGGGAGGCTTTGCGAGTAATGGACGCTCTCTGCTCTAGTCCATCCACCCATGACCGCAGCTAGCGCAACATTTCATCATCCTAACCAGTGAATATTTGTATTAGTTGATTTGACCTCTAGTTATCTGTGAAACGTTGTAGAATTAACATATTGTTCATTATTATTACCTTTAAATTTAAACCGAAATCAGTAGAAACTGATACTACTACGCGTGTCTGGCCAGGTGAACTATTCATAAATTTTCTTTTTACAGGGCCGTTTCGCTCCTGAAGAGTATGAACCCCTAGCTTCCATGAGGATACTAAATTTAGCCTACAACGACCTGCACTCCCTAAACCAAGACCTCTTTGAGCATCTCCCGGAGCTGACAGAGCTAGATCTCAGTGGAAACCCTCTCACAACTATAGATCATGTGACACTTATTGCCATTTCAAGCCTCCCTATGTTGAAGGTAAGTTTAATCCCTTGATGGATCCTGATGAAAATATTTCTGAAGACGTTGGTCTAAGGACTTCAAAGTTCATGGTAGTGAACCCGAGTTTTAAAGGGGATTCGCTGGAGCTAACTTATCATCACGCTATTTCCTTTGGAGCTTTGCCAATAAAATAATCTGAATTACACTTACCTCCAGAACTTCATACAAGCTTCGGTGCTTCTCGGTGGTTCAACTTCAGCCACGAGAACATGAACGGGTAATCAAACTGCACCCAATGATGTATACCCTTCAATAACTGTTTATACTTATTAAAAGAGAGGAAATATTCTCTGTTTATAATAATAAAAAATATAATACCTAAATCTTTCTAACTACTACTTCTTAGCAGCCCAGAGTTTGGAAATGTGCCCGTTAGACGTCAATAGGCTCGCCCCCTATTACGTGGGACTTAAACATAGCTGGCGAGTCGTGGGTGTGTAATACACCTCTGCCTACCCTTTCGGGGAATACAGGCGTGAAGTTATGATTTTTTTTTCTAACTACTCGGTACTAGATGTCGTTACAAATAACAAATTTCTAGGTATTACGTCTTCGTTCCTGTGGAATTGAAGAGATTCCAGAGAAGTTCCTGCATACTCCAAGATACTTGGAACGACTGGATATTAGTGACAACCGTCTGACTGCCATTCCCCAAGAGCTGGATGAGACAAAGAATTTGGTGTACTTGAATTTAAATCAAAACAAAATCGTCAAATTGGATGTGAATTCTGAAGAATATCCGTGAGTTGTGACAATCCCAATTCTAAGCGCCATATTAATACCGACCTTTGGTGTTATGCCTCAGACACATTATGCTCCTCGTATTGGTGCTAGCACTGTATTGCCCCACCACGTGGCCACCACACACTCCCCTACTCGAGATCACGTTGTGCCGCATTCCATTATTGGCATTGCAACGGACAACATTGTGGCAGCATGCCATTATGAACACTCATATTTTAGTTTGTATCTGGGGAAAAATAAATAAGATAGTTAACAGAATTGCTACCTGCTTGTCTAGTTATAATTCAATTAAGCGATTTGATAAGCATCTACTACGAGTGACAGGACGAGAGGCATGACGAGTAACCCGGCAACACGACCTTCGTGCCTATTTACTCGCTTCTCGCTATTTCCTTCGCCACTCATCGAATGTGCCGCGATGGTTCATTGTGAGTCACTAGTTTAGTGTATTATCTATGATGGTGAGCTTGGCATAGGCCAAATGATGACATCAGGACGTTTTCACTGCAACCACAACCACCGCAGTCCTCAAATGGAGCGGCTTAAGGATCATTTTGTGGAACGCGCTGAAGTTGTCATTACGCCAAGATATTGCGTGAGTGGTTTAGATATCAGCCTCCCACCCAAGTTTTATGGATTATTTTCCCAATGGGACAACTCTTTGTGTGATCCTTAATTAGTTGTTCTGAGTCTGGGTGTACTTTGTGTCCGTGAAATTGTATGTTTGTAAAGTTCCCCACGATACAAGAAGTATTATTTCTGATTGATGATTATTCCTTTTGTAAAACAAACTATAAACTGTGTAAGTATAACTCCCTAGGTATTTATTAGCTATAACATCCACACAGAAAAGTACTTATACAGACATTTTGGCTAAGCGTATGCTGTGACACAGGTGACGCAGATCCATGCAGCGCAGGGCATGACAAATTTTGTAATACTTTGAACATCCTTAACTTCTTAAGCTGCGTACGTTGCGGCGAAGCCACGTGCAACGCATACATGTCTCTGTCCTGCTGTACCTGCGTCTAGCATACGCTTAGCCTTAGGACGCTCGTAGCCTCGAACCACATCGTGTGGCACTAAGTTTTTTCCCACTTCTACAAAAAGAGGTAATATCTTATATCATCATAACCACCTCGGTGGTGTAGCGGTAGTGTATGCGACTGCTAATCATGAGGTCTCGGGTTCGATTCCCGGGTCGGGCAATGTTATTGAGCTTTTTCTTAAAAATAAAAATTCTCAGTAGCACCCTGGAGTTTGGAAATGTGCCCGGTAGACGTCAATAGGCTCGCCCCCTATTACGTGGGACTTAAACATAGCTGGCGAGTCGTGGGTGTGTAATACACCTCTGCCCACCCCTTCGGGGAATACAGACGTGATGCTATGTTGTTGTTTATCATAACCACGCAACTATTTCCCAGTGGGTTCCCGCGTCTCCGAAAACTGGAGGAACTCCATATGTGCAACATGCCATCTCTAAAATACATCGGAGCTGGTGCTCTCGCTGGACTAGAGAACATCCAGAGACTTCACATCAGTTTCAACCCGAGTTTGCGTTACATAGACTCCAAAGCACTGGCCAGACCTGACGACATTGGAGAGAACTATGACTGGCCCTTGGTCAAAGAAGTAAGGATACTCTAAATATGTTAAAGTGTTTGCAGGGATTTTTGCCATGTGGGGCCGGCTTTAGAATTGTCCCACCCCTCTCTACCCACGGGAGTCGTAAGAGCCGACTGAGGGAATACCGGGAGAGTGGGCAGTAGCACTCCCTCGAGTATTAACAACATCCACTGCGATCGCCAACCCACCTGTCAAGCGTGGCGATTACGGAATTATCCCCCATGACGGGACCGCTCGTTGTGGCGTTCTCTTGGGGAGGCCTATGTCCCGCAGTGGATGATTAAAGGCTTATGGATGGATTTGTATTGGTAGAGCCTTGTGAGACCGCCAGAAACTTAAATTTCATCAATACCCTACCTTACCTTAGAGAATAAAGATTTACAGATTTCCCAAGTACATGCAGTCCTTCAATTGGGTGGCAAACAGGCACATGGCCCACCTAATGGTAAGTACCGTAGCCTATAGATGCTAGCAACACCAAAGGCATCACTACTGCTTCATCTCCAAGGAAAGGAGGAAAGATAATAAGGAGGGGATAGGGAGAGGGTTTGAGCCTCTGGCATTCTCACTCACAATATGAGACCCAACGGTAGGGGTCACTACCGTTGCTACACGCTGATCTTTTGAAGTATATTATCTATACTATAATAAAGCTGTAAGAGAGCTGTGTCTGTACATTTAAGATATTTGAGAAAAAATTGATTGAATTAGGCTATATAGGCGTGTCTAAACACAAAACGATTTTTTTTAGACTTTTGTCTGTTTATCTGTTTGTTTGTTCACGCATCACGCAAAAACTACTGAACGGATTTAGATGCAACTTTTTTTGTTTGATAGCTCTTGATTAGACTTAACAACTGGTATACATTTTATCCCGCTACTATATCGGGAACCCGAGATATAACCAAAAAATATCTAGCTTTTGGCTGCAGCAGAGCCGCGGGCAAAGGCTAGTTATTTAATAACTAGCTTAGGCTATACTCTAGCATTAGTCCGACCGTCCTCCCGACCGTCGAATACTTATTTTTGCTATACCTATAGGCCTAACAATTAAACGGACTTATTCGAAATTTAGTAAAAAGTTCGAAATTATAGCATGGATAAACACAGGATATTTTTTATCCCAATAAGAAGTTTCTATAGGATATGCCTAAACGTCTCCATGGACCATACATTGAAAAAAAAAACAAAAATATTCTTTCAGTTCTACTTGAAATCAAACAACTTGTCAGAAGTAGACGCCAATCTTCTCTCCCGCTGGGACCTGCTAGACAAATTGGATGTATCAGACAATCCCTATCTCTGTGATTGTTCAACACAATGGATGGTGGATGTCTTGGTAGCAACAGTAGACGCTAAAGGGGGAAACTCCTCTCTCATGCTGTAAGTATGTTTTATATCTGCTATTCCTCAATAGATGGCGGTACAAAACATTTTTAATTATTCCGGTGGGTGCTCGGACAGTAGAACCTGCTATATTGTTACATTAAAAAAAGAGACAACTGGTTTAGGAAGATGGCGTAGTGGTTTAAATACCAAATGTGGACAGTGAATTTGATTCTCTACGTAATACGAAATATTCGGATTATATATATTATATTTTTTTCTAATAAGATACAGCCGCCTCAGAAAATAATACAATTAGAATTTTATACTAATCTTATGGTTTTTCCTAAGTATAAAATGAAAACTGTTAAGCAATAAAATTACATTACAGTCCATCACCCCATTTATCAAAGAATATAAAATATTGTTTCAGCTGCCAAGAGCCAATCGAGATGAGAGGATACACAATGAAGCACCTACATGATATACATCGCACCATGCGGTGCGTAGACAAATACGGACATAGGCCAGAGCGGGACGGAGCTATTTTACTTGGTCTTCTGATTGGTAAGTAAAAAATTGCATCAGGCCACAATTGACTACTGCTGCGCTGGCCCATCGTGTGTTTATAGATTATACATAATCGAGAAAATCTCTCAGGTATGCAGACTTCCTCACGATGTTTTTCTTCACCGGACAATAAACGCCTTGATTATTTTTTAAACTAGGTACATGCGAGGCGAACATGTATACGGATGTATACGGCCCACCTGATGGTAAGCGGTTACCGTAGCCTATATACGCTAGCAACACAGAGGCATTACTCGCGCGACGCTATCTCCAAGGAAACGGATAGGAAGGATAATAAGGAGAGGATAGGGATGGGGTTTGGCTTCCGGTGCTCTCACTCGCCCTACGAAATACAACGGTAGGAGTAGGTACCTACTGTTGATCTTTTGTGAGTGGGTGTTGGACTTGCCCGATCGAGCCGGCCCATTCGTGCTGTGATAACGAGATCACGTTTTCATAAATAGGTAACATTTTTTATATTTATACTAATCTCAAATGTTTCAAAAATGATGTTTATACGAGAAAATAACATAGCCAGCCTGTATCCCTAAAGGGGTAGAGGCAGAGGTGTATGTACCCACGGTTCGTCAACTATATTTAAGTACTACGTAATGGCGGGCGAGCCTATTGACGTCTACTGGGCACATTTCCAATCTCCGGGCTGCTACTGAGAATTTTTCTATTTACGAAAAACTCTATAACACTGCTCTCTCTGATCGATCTCGAGACCTCATGATCAGCAGCCGCTCACACTACCGCTGCGCCACAGAGGCAGTTAGAAAATGAGGGCATCTTATATATTATTTCCATAGCCTGTCATTTTGTTGGTCTGTGAAATCTTTCATATTCCTGTATCAATTTTTTTTTGTGTGACGTTGGTTGTTAGCCTCAGATGGCTATGACAACTTTACCTGGACAATTGGTGAGCGCAGAGGGCTCTCAAGCCAACATTTAAGCAACGCTACCCGAGGGCACCCCCTGTGGGGTAAGGACCTCGGCTCGGGCTGTTGCTGGCAAAGTGGGATTTCCTACCTTTATGATTTGTTTTATCAAATTCCATGATTATCCTCATTTTAAAGTTATCGTGCCAGCTAAAAACAAAAAAAAATAGACCAACAAAAATGTACGGCTTCTCTTAAATTTGAGATTTAAAATCATTTAAGAAGAATTCCTATAATGGATGCGTCGATTTTGCGATAGATATAGAATTGGATTCGATAAAAATCGAGTCGACTAGTATAATATGATGCTATTTATAAAATACGAGTACATTAAGATGGTGTGTTTTATTGCATTAAATGACAAGATTTTAATGAAAAAACTGTTTAATAATGATTGATGACGTGACTTCATATTGTACAATGACCCAGATATAGTACGATTGTCATGACGTGGGCAATGCCGGGGATATTTGACAGAAAAAGAACGCTCTACTCGTTTGATGGGCCTAGGTCAGCGGTCGGCAATACGTGGCTCGCGGGAGTCGCGGGCCTCATGCGGCCCGCGAGCTACCCTCTTGCGGCCCGGGATTGTATTTTTTAGCATTTTTATTTATATACCTAAATAAATAATAATAATAAGCAACTATAACCTCTATAATTATGGTACTTAATTGTAATGGGAAACCGCTTAATGTGTAAAACCCTTGCTATACAAAAAGAGTATAATAACTTGAAACGCCATTACGATACCGAGCATAGAGTTAAATTTGCAATATGTTTTTTAATTTAAGATTTTTGTTATTTTTCGTCATTTCTCTTAATAAAATTAAAATAAAATGTCTTTAAATTTTAAATAATATGACAAATGCGGCCGCCTTTCCTTTATATAGTCCCTCTGTGGCCCCTGGCGGCCAAAAGGTTGCCGACCCATGGCCTAGCTAGTGATGCGCTTGGCTCTGTTAGTAGTTGATCCTGTCACAATGAAATATGTCTAGAAATCTAATTCTCTTTTGTTCCTTAGGTGTTCTTCTAGCAGTTCCACTGATGTTGGCTCTAATGCTGTTATGGCGTCATGGATACTTCGCGTGGTTGGGTCTACGGGGCCCGGTCGAAGTTTCCCGCGCTTTCTATAAACGAGCACCGGCCGATGACAACTATTCCTAACTTTAGTCATGTAATTTATGTTTCATTTTATTTGTAATTTAGGTTTTAACGAATAAAGGTTTTTTTTTTTAATAATATAGTTTGTTTTTCTTTTACTCCTATTATATAGGTATAACACTAATAGTGCTGTGCAGTTTCACTCGCGTACAATTTGAAGGGCCTCGTGACGTAGGTAGTCTTTAGTGTAACCGTTCACGAGGTCGTGGGTTCTATTACCACTCAAGACAATTATTTGTGTGATGAACACAGATATTTGTACTACGTATAAAGTATATTTATAACGCCATAGATTCCGTAAACATTTTCAAACTAGAATCTGACCGCCACTTTGTCCGCGTAGATTTCAGAATATAAATCATTGATGTGTAAAAAAAAAAGAAGATCCACAACTTTATTAGGCACTAAAAGTTTCCACTATAAATACGTGCAGATTACGCTTTCCTGCACTCATTTCGTTTAGTGACGTATAGACGCGCGAGCAGGCGCTACGTGTCAACATGACTAATAATACTAAAATCTCTTTTGAAAAACCCGTTTGGTCCGTGTGATGACGGATTAAGAATACAAGTGTCACCACCCCATTCTTTCCCACGGGTGTCGTATGAGGCGACTAAGGGAAGTAAGCAATTGTCTTCCATTGCATGACTGGTGGTAGGGCTGGGTACCAAGTGGGAGTACTCACTTGGTATCCGGCCCGAGCGGGTTGGTACCACCATTTCCCGTGTAGCAGGAGATAGCCGTTTATATTTCATTTCATATCTGTAAAATGAATTGGTGAGCAGCTGCTTGACAATCCTCTCGGTATGGTCGAGTCCATGGGCGCCGGTTACCATTTATCATCAGATGAACTGTGGATCATCTGCCACTATTTGCAATAAAAAAAAAATCTCTCGTTCTTTCTGAATACTTAGTGTCATTACACTCATGCACGCAGTTAAAAGTTAATACTATTATATAAAATTAATTCGAAATTAATGATATACATTTATGTATGATTATATAATAGTACCTGGATGGAGCTTTGCTAGGTATGTTTTTTTACGTGAGTTTTTCTCACAAAAGAAAGAATAAAAAAAAGGGAAAAGAAAATAATCGAACCAGTTATGATTTTTTCTGTTTCGTCGTAAGAATGTGTAAACAGCCTTTTTACAGATGTAATATGGCAAACCATATATTGGACAGTGCTTATTTATCTTATTATAGAGAGTCGGACCTTGGTAGTAAAAAAATCTTTTAAAGAAGGATGATCGCGTTTGTGGTGGTGTGCATATTTTATCTTTTCGACGTTTTGTTATTTTTTTGTATGGGGCTTTCCTGTGTTGTGATAATATTACTTGTAAAATAAAATGTTGTCGTATGTCGAGAATTCCCCCTACGACAGTATAATTCATTGGTAGGGAACATAAAATATTGTAACTTTTAAAATGGCTCTGTGGGCGACTTCCAGGGGCATCAAAATAGACTTGGCAGCACCACTCCAGTATGAGATACCGTATGAGATGATTGAGGAGCATAAGGCAAAATAAACAGTACGAATATCATATACGAATATATACCGTGAGTGACTTGTGTTTTACGAGATGTCGTATTAAATCAAGGAGTATTTTAATATGTTGATGTGTCTTGGAAAATGTGACTGCAATTATGCAGAGGCGCGCAAAATTTACGAGGAACTCTTCAGTGTTCCACGGAACATTGCATTGCCGTTAGCGATGGCATTTCAGCGTTTACACGTACGCATGTACAATACTGGCAGTGGTCATGAACAATAGCGTATTGAGGCAGGAAGGCCAAGACTGCATGACAATGTCGAAGAACAATTCTTGGATATATTTGGGAAATATCCCACGTGAAGCACGCGTGCAGTAGGACGCCAGCTCGGTGTAAACCACATGCGCGTTTGGTGAGCACTCAAAGAATATGGCAAGCACCCATATCACTATCTTCGAGTTCAGTCTCTACTTTCTACCGACTACGAGCCTAGAATGGATTACAGCAGATGGATCCTAGATAAAGTTCAAGAAGATAGAGATTTTTTGAACCACATACTGTTCACTGATGAGTGCTCCTTCGTTAAAACAGGAATCTTTAGTGCACACAATGAACACGTATGGTCTACCATTAAGCCTCATTGCATAAAACCCAGTCACTTCCAACATCGATGGAAGATAAATGTTTGGGCGGGAATTATTGATAATAAGGTTATCGGACCTTATTTTCTAGAAAGAACGATGAGTGGTAGCAACTATTTTCGTTTCTTGCGAGAAGAGTTCTTTTGAGTGAAGAAGTGAGAGCGTGAAGTGAAGTGAAGTGAGTGAGTGAAGAACTTGATGAGTTAAATCTCGATCCTGTGCGTCGTATGTGGTTTCAACACGACGGCGCGCCACCACACTTTTCCCGGACTGTGAGAGACTATTTAAATACAGAATATGGGGAAAGGTGGATTGGCCGTGGTGGACCAGTTAATTGGCCAGCGCGGTCACCTAATCTCACTCCATTGGATTTTATTCTCTAGGGAACCATCAAGCAGTCTGTATTTAGAAAAACATGCGATACTGAGGATGAAATGCGTTTACGGATAGTTTCGGCGTTTGACCAAATTAAATCCGATACATTAGTGCTACAACATGTTTGTGAAAACATTCGTAAATGATGCGAAAAATGCGTAGACTTACAAGGCAGGCAAGACATTGAACAACATCTCCGTAGACCGTCAAGTTGATGTGATAATAAATTAGTATTATTGTGTGTGGTATTATCGGACAAACCAAATTGAAAGATACAAACAATCGCCTAGTAAGGTGATGAAATTTAAAAAATCTTTGTCCGTGTGGTGACGGACTAAGAATACAAGTGTCAACATAACATTCTCTCCCACGGGTGTCGTATGAGGCGACTAAGGGAAGTAAGCAGTTATCATCCATTGCATGACTGGTGGTAGGGCTGGGCACCAAGCGGGAATACTCACTTGGTATCGAGCCCGAGCGGGTTGGTAACAACTCTCCCGTGTGACCGACCATGAAGCACATCGTTGCGTTTTGGCTGTAGCAGGAGATACCCGTTTATTCTTTCATTTCAAATCGGTGAAATGAAATGGTGAGCAGCGGCTTTACAATACTCTCAGTATAGTTGAGTCCATGAGCGACGGTTACCATTTACCATCAGATAGGCCGTGGCTCGTCTACCAACACATGCAATAAAAAAAAAACTAGTTATACGTGACAAGGCCATGACCCTTAGTGTAGGCATGGTTGGTTCGCTGAAATACTAGCGGCGCTCTTTCGTCCAGAACACAAAGGGGCCGCGCGTGTAGGTATACAACGCTGTACGCAGAATGTCAGAGGTAACAAATCGATTTAATTTTACAAATATTAATGATACAAAGTGAAAAATGTGAAATCGAAGATAACAGTCACGAGCAGGATTTGAATTATAGTGCTAAGCATGTAATATGCTAAAAATATATTTAAAAATATCTAAATATCTATAGGGTTTGCGCCATTATTAGGTAAAATCTTAATTGTAAAATTAAGTTTACCTGGTCGGTATAATGTATGAAAATACTTCCGACAGATAACGCAGGCGTCACCCAAAGACGTTAAGTATGAATGTGTTATCGAAATTAGCAGTCAGGAGCAATTGTCACGATGGCTGAATTGACAAAGCATCTGGACGGTATCCAGGAGATGCAGGTTCAAATCCTGCTCGTGACTGTTATTTTCGATTTCACATTTTCACTTTGTGTTTAATGTATAGTGCTAAGCATGTAAAATGCTAAAAATATATATAAAAATATCTAAATAAATATTAATGAATTAATATTTAATATGATTTTTTTTTTTAATTGAATATTTTCCAAAATTACTTGTGCCGTTACATTTAGATATTGATAGCGATAACGTAGCTATGATATCAAACGTAGTTATTATTACACGCTGTATAGATTTTTCGCAGTCTGTCGGTTTAAAATATCAATTGTTTTTGCTATATTATCCCCCATATAAGCGAAACACATGTTGTGGCGTTGCTGTGGCTTAAGGAGGCCTATGTCCAGCAGTGGATTTCGAAAGGCTGAAGGTTGGTTGGTTGGTTATATTATCGAACACAACTGTCAAATTAACGATTTCGATTGATAACTTATCCAGCCGTCCCAAGATATGCAGAAAAACTGTCGATAACATACACTAAGTAGGTACCAAATATAATATTATTGTCGAGAAATTTCTTGAAATTTTCGATCCACCCTTCAAAGACAATGGCTTTAAGGATTTTCTACGAAAACACAGGTGAGTGGGATACAATATAATTTAAAATCAACTGGGTCCCAATAATAAGGTGGCTAACTCTCCCCATTATCGGTATAGAAGCTTGTTTTTGTATTTGCGTAAAGAAAAAAATGTTCATCAATCACGTTATATACGCTAATATTACACGTTCTAATACATTTTAAGCAAAAAAAAAAAAACATATCTGTAATTTCTTTTGTAGTTATTCAGGGTGGTGCATTTTTAGTGTACAAAGTTATAATCATAGTTATCTTCTAAAATTATTCCGGCTATCAAGTGTCCAACTATTACTATCTCCACACTGCATATTCTGAGAACGTGTCTATTGGTTATATCCTCTGTCTAGTCTACGGTTTACTTTGACTGAAAACTGAAAACTGTCAACACAAGTGCTGCCATATTAATAATTTATTTTCCACGAATTACATCGTCGGTGTATAATAAAATTAACCTATCAAGCTAAATAAAAATAAATGAATGTTATTTTTGGAGATTATAGATCAATATCTAGTAAACGAACTATAGTAAATATGTAATACGTACCTAGGAATCACTATTTTGATAAGATATTCTTCCCATTATCTACCTTGTATTTTTTTGACTGGTATTCATTTCGATATCATAGCGACAGAGTTTATCGATCGTTATGTATGTCGAGACTGCAGCCACTTGTAGATGGTGCCGAAATTTACCTTCGTATTCTAATAATATTGTAGCAGTTTTTCATTGCCTGAAAACCCGGATAAAACGACGTTTTCTAAAAATGAAACCTAGCTAGATCGATTTATCGCCCCCAAAACCCCTTGCATACTAAATTTCATGAAAATCGTTGGAGCCGTTTACACAATCGATGTTTATAGAAAATCGTGTATCCTTAATTTATAGATCAACTAGCTGTTTCCCGCGGCTTCGCTCGCGCAAATAAATGACTATTGAAATAGGAACGATTTTGTTAAAAAATACTGTCTCTAAATGAAATTAAACTATTAGTATTCATCAAAATTTTAGGTTTAATTACTATAGTAAGTACCTCTTTGTAAACGACGTTTGCAGTATTTCCTTTTGCGTCTAAAACTCACTTTGGAGCATGCAAAATAAATCTTACCATGTGCAAAGCAGTCCTAACTTAAATCGATGCCAGTAATTTTTAGTGACGTACTGTTTGTTTCGGCTAATATCCATAACGGTTGGACCAATTTTGACGGGACTTTCACTGGCGTATAGTGGGTGTTACAAGGAGTAACTTTGGATACTATCATTTTAGAAAAGTTATAGGGGTACCGCAAAAAAATTAAAACTAAATTCCACATGAACGAAGTCGCGGGTTGCACTTAGTTTAAAAAAGTTGTTTACTTAAACTTTATATAATAAGATGCTTCAATATTGAATTTCATGTTTCTTTTTAACATAACAAACATTTTATGCAAACTTTCGACCCCTAATTCCTAATTTATAATTTTTACCCCCAAGAGGGGTAAAAATTATGAAATCGCTGATATACGTGTTCATTTATTTTTAACCAGAAACAGGTATATGAAATTTCGTGCTTCTTACTTCAAAAGTGACGAACCTCCCATATAAACATTCAACCCCTCATTTACCATCTTAGGCATATTTTTTTTAATATCCCTTTGTACATGGACATTTATTTCTAACCAGAAACAGGTATTTGAAATTTAGTGCTTCTTACTTTGAATATGGCAAAGTTGCATACAACCGTTTATACCTTATTTTACCCTCTTAGGGGTGAAATTTTCAAAAATCCTTTCTCAGTAGATCTCTATAACAAAAAAGGCATCAACTACCAAAATTTCAAGTTTGCAGCTCCAGCGGTTTAGGCTCCGCGTTGATCATCAGTCAGTCGGTACAAGCATTTATATGTATATAGATGATATATAAATACGTTATTCAATGGCACACTAATGATCTCTGCAAAAAATACTATTCCACAAGAAATATATTTTTTCCAGGATACAAAAAAAATCATAAGGATGTGTGGTTAAGTAATTATGAAGTGAGAGTGTGACACACAAATAAAAAAGGAGTGGTTTTGGTTGCAGAAGGTTTAGGTGTTTAATTAATAAATTAGGGTTTTTTGTAAAATTGGCCGAAGTCTGACGATGATTGTTAAGATATATAGGAAAAAGTCGTGCGTCGCGTAAACCAATAGAGTTATTTAAATGAGAGATCGTACGAAAAGGCTAGTCCAATTTATTTCAGCCCTTTCGGAGATTAGCCGTAATAAACGTCGGGAGTTAAAATAGCATATGTAGGTTTTAACATTTTTATCTGTATATCATATTTCATCCAAATCTACTTTGTCACTCTTGCGTAAACATTCTCGCATGTAAATGCTTCCGATAGATGGCGTTGGTCGTAAAGACAAAATGTGATAAGTAAATTAGGATGATCGAAAGATCTGTACAATAGCTCAGTGGTTCAGAGCCCTTCCCCGGATTGGAAAAGGCGCGGGTTCGATTCCCGCTAGTACAAAAAATCTCTTTTTCCTTATTCACAAATAATGTGTACTTTAAAAAGTGGCGGAGCATGTCAAATGCTAAAATATAGATCAAAAATATTAAGTTTTTAATGCTGATTTTAACGCCAAGCAATCGAAAATAATCTCTATTTTTATGTTCGAAGACTCGTTTGATTCTGCCAACTACAAATATTTTTTATGGTTACACCAACCCAAGACTACGAATAATACTGAAAAAATAAAACAGAAGTGGTTCAAATCCACATAATCTTTTGATGTGAAACATCTAATGCGGAGGGAGAGCAAAATCGGCTGTTAGCGTGGCGACGCTTTTATTGTACCTACTTGTCCCGTTCAAATCTTGCAAGTTAAATTTGACACACTTCCCGGTTTCCGATTGCGCTGAAATTTTACAAGCATGTGTATATCACGTGACAATGCCATATTATGATGACATGGAGCTGATCTGATGATGGAGCTGGAAGGTGGACATAGGAACTCTATAATGAAACGGCGCAACCCCATCGAGTTTGGGCTCGTATGATTTGTCTTGCCAAGTACTTTGTGTATAGATGGTATCCAGGGGCTGATGATAAAGCTGGAAGGTGGCCACAGTAACTCTATAATGAAATGACGCAACCCCGCAGAGTTAGGGCTCGTTTGAAATGTCCTGACTAGAACTTCAGTCATAGATGACATCCATGGTCTGATGATGGAGCTGGAAGGTGACCACAGTAACTCTGCAATAAAACGACGCAACTCCATCGAGTTTGGAATTATTTGATTCGTCTTGGCGAGTACTTTGTCTTTAGATGGTATCCAGGGTCTGATGATGGAGCTAGAAGGTGGCCATAGGAACTCCGTTATAAAACGACATAACTCCATCGAGCTTCGGCTCGTATGATTTGTCGAGTACTTTGTCTCTAGATGGTATCCAGGGTCTGACGATGGAGCTGGAAGGGCCACAGTAACTCTGTAATGAAACTACGCAACCCTATCGAGTTTATACTCGTTTGATTCGTCTTGAGGAGTACTTTGTCAAGTTATGATCATTTTATTTCTACAAAATAATTTCGACGTTTTCACATCTGCTAGACGTCCCGCGACGTGTAGTTTTTTATTTATTTATGTTTAAGTGGATTAGCTCATTTCTGCACAACACGGTCCATATTGCCAACTTATAATGTCACCTTATAGTCTCTGTATATTCTCAACAACAAATCACAATAAAGTTCTTACACTCGCGGTCAAACACTGGACAAATGCGCGATATATTTCCAGATATAAAGATCAATAATGCAATTGTATTATTCCAAATCAAAACGCGACATGCTCATGTTCAAGTAAGTCCACAGAACATTTTTACACTACGAGAGAAGCCACTGTACGTGACCGATTTGCTCTCGGGCCGAGGTAATATTTTTATAGCCCTATCTACCTACAATTAAAAATATCATAATTATACTATATTATACGGTCCGTCCTTCGCGGTACAGACATTTATTTTTGAAACATTTAAGGGATAAATGTATTTTTATGCAGGACATAATAAGTTTTTTATTTCAAATTACTAATACTTTCTGATGTTTACGCGAATGTTTACACATTTTGAAATAAAACTACGTTTACGGAATCTACGTCCATCATATCAACCTTGGACGTCTATCATCTAAGTCCACCCGTGATCATGAATGCTGTAAAGTATTCGAAACGTCGGGCTAGGAGTAAAATCAAGTAAACGCGATAGATTCCGTAAACGAAGTTTTATTTCAAATTACTATTTATATTTTTTATAAAATTTTAAATTCTTATCCATAAACTTACATTATTGAAGTTTTAGTAGGGATTTTAGTATCTAATTGAAAATAAATATTTTGAAATTGGTCTAGTAGTTATTGAGTTTAGAAGTTTTATTAGGGATTTAGGTATATAATTGTAAAAAAAAATTGAAATTGGTCTAGTAGTTTTTGTAAAAAATAATTTGAAATTGGTCTAGTAGTCTTTGAGTTTATTCGTTACAAATATACAAATACTTCCTCCTTCTAAATCTTTTCTCTTTGTTTGTATATGTGCCAAGTGCCTACAATGCGTAACCATTCATCCATCAGCCTTTTAAAGTCCACTGCTGGACATAGGCCTCCCCAAGAATGGGGAATAGTGCCGTAATCGCTACGCTTGGCAGGCGGGTTGGCGATCACAGTGGATGTTGTTAATACTCGAAAGAGTGCTGCTGCCCACTCCCCCGTATTCTCTCAGTCGGCTTTTACGACTCCCATGGGTGGAGAGGGGTGGGACAATTCTAAAGCCGGCGCCACACGGCCAAAAGAGTATTCACACAGTATATCACGGAGTATTTTTCAATGCGTAACAAACAACGGCAATTGTACGCCTCATAAGCGAAGCGTTGAGGTGGGTACTACTGTCACTTCACGCATAACAACTGATTTTTCAAAATTATTTTGCCTTTGCCCGCGGCTCTGAAGCAGAAAGCACCAGTTGGGTTGGCTCAAGCTCCCAATACAGTGTGAAATCTAATCAAGAGCGTAATTTTAGTGGTAGAAGGTAGAGCCTAGCTTATCCGAGCATGAATGGATCAGCGTGAGACAACGGTAGGCATTCCAACAGTTTTGTTTCATATGGTGAGTGAGAGCGCTAGAGACCTGAACCCGTTCCCTCTCCTTATTATCCTTCCTTCCATCTCCTTTATGGACTGTTTATCCCAGATAGACATAGTGGTCGACAACTTTAAGAAGCGAATTCAAGACAAGGGCCGATACTGAAAGTCCGTGTGGTGACGGATTAAGAATACAAGTGTCACCACCCCATTCTTTCCCACGGGTGTCGTATTAGGCGACTAAGGGAAGTAAGCAATTATTATTGCATGACTGGTGGTAGGGCTGGGTCCATGTGGGAGTACTCACTTTGTATCGGGCCCGAGCGGGTTGGTACCACCATCTCCCGTGTGACCGGCTGAAGCACATCGTTGCGTTTTGGCTGTAGCAAGAGATAGCCGTTTATTCTTTCATTTCATATCAGTGAAATGAAATACTGAGCAGCGGCTTGATAATATTCTCAGTATAGTTGAGTCCATGAGCGACGGTTACCATTTAAGTACATCAGATGGGCCGTGGCTCGTCTGACACTACATGCAATAAAAAAAAGATTATATCTTAATTGTATTATAAATATCAAATAGTATCGATAATTTGACCTCGAGGAGGCCAAAATGATGTTATGTGATTCTTACGAGACCTTAGTGTACTTATCATAGATAAGTTGTCGATAACGCAAAGATTATTTAAGTGGAAGTACTATCTTTTTAATGTATAAAAGGAGTTTTTACCTAAAACATAGTTCTTTAATTTTCATAATATTTAAGTGTGAAATTAATTTCAGAATGGCAGTGTTTTAACTAGAGTAGTTCACCCGTGCTCATATATTATGTCGTACACATGCACAGTGGTAAAGCCTTGCTTATTCCAGCACGAATGGACAGGCTTGATCCGGGAAGTCAAACCCCCTCCCTATCCTCTCATTATTCTTCCTATCTACCTCCTATCCCTTTACTTGGAGATGGCGACGTGCGAGTGATGCCTCAGGAGTTGCTAGCATTTATAAGCTACGGTAACTACTTACCATCAGGTGGACCGAATGCTTGTTCGCCACCTATGTAGCATAAATAAAATTTTTTTTTTTATTGAAATTTTCAAGAGATTTACGGGTTTCGAGCATATCCGATGCTCATCACCAGTGTGAAGATGTTGGTTGCACTCATATGTTATCGAGCCCGAGCGGGTCGGTACAGCAGTCTTCTGTACGACCGAACGCGAACCTCAGTGCTGTAACGGAAGATAACCGCCCATTTACAATATTATTACATCCATCCATCAATCCATCCATCAGCCTTTAAAGTCCACTGCTGGACATAGGCCTCCCCAAGAAGGGGGGATAGTGCCGTAGTTACTCCTTATAATATATCAGCTCCCTGTTAGTGAAAGTCCCGTCCAATTCAGTCCAAACGTTTTGGATATTCACTGGAAGTCTCTCCGCCTGTATGGAATACTTATGACCGACCACCGGAACTGTAAGAAAATACTTCAGTGCAATTTTAAATCTGTCCTGTCTTATCTAACTTATCTTTGCCAAAAGTTATCTTAAGAATCGAACGTGTTTAATTTTATCAGTAAATACACGCCATTTTTCGAATATGTCTTCAGTATTTTGAAGCGAGTGATGTAAGGACGTTTGCAAAATGATTTTCTATAACTATTTTAGTGTCTGTGTGATATTTGTGACCGTAAGGTTTAGTTTTACACAACTAGTAGATCAAGGTACGTTTTTTTATGTATTATAAATCTATACTATTATAAAGCTGTAACAGAATTATGTCTGTACATTTAAGATATTTGCGAAAAAATGACTGAATTAGCCTATATAGGCGTGTCTAAACACAAATAGTTTTTTTTTTTAGATTTTTTGTCTCTTTATCTGTTTGTTTGTTCGCGCATCACGCAAAACTACTGGGCGGATTTTGATGCAACTTTTTTTTTGATAGCTCTTGACTTGGCTTAAAAACTGGTATAGACACGTAGAGAGGATGGATGAAAGAAGATTAATGAAACAGATATACAAGGCGACTGTGAATGGACAAGTTGGTAGACGTCGATATAGGCGAACGTATTTTGACCGTAGACGTTCTTAAGGAAGGCCAGGTTAAGTACTTGTAACCAATGAGCATGCATGAAAGCGCTGATGAAAGTAGATGAATCGAAAGATGTGTGTCAGGATCGTAGCAAGTGGAGAGAAGTGATCTCTACCTACCCCTAGAGGAAAAAGGCGTGACAATATGTATGTTTAATCTGATACACATATAATATGATGATAATTTTAAGATGGTAATAACAATTGATCTGAAGATCGATTTCTGTCGTGGCAGCCAGTGTCAACACACACTAGAAAACATACATAGCATCACGCCTGTTTTTACCGAAGGGGTAGGCAGAGGTGTATTACACACACACGATTCGCCAGCTATGTTTAGGTCGCACGTAATACATTTTCAAACTCCTGGCTGCTACTGAGAATTTTTCTATTTACGAAAAAGCTCAATAACACTGCCTGACACGGAGATCGAACCCGAGACCTTATGAGCAGCAGTCGCACACACTACCGCTGCGCCACCGAGGCAGTTAAACGCACACTAGACATTATAATATTGTAGTGTACGATAAACGTTACTATATGGAAGCGAGAGTTGGATATGCAAAAAGGAGCATGAGAGTAAAATCAATGCGGTCGAAATGCAATCTCTGCGGAGAATCTGAGGACTGACTGACCGGATTCGTAAAGACGACGTAAGAGAGCGAGTAGGTAGATATGAAAGAGAGTATTGGTGTAAATATGCGAAAGGGAATGCTGCGATATTTCGGACATGTGGAAAGAATGCCGGACGAGCGACTGGTGAAGAAGATATACAACGCGAAAGTGGAAGGATGTAGGTACAGGGGGAGACCGAGACTCATCTACCTAGACCAAATCGGTCATGTATTGAAGAAAGGTGGAGTCAGGAGTCTCCGAAGTCAGCGAGCGTGTATGAAGAGAATTATGAATGTTGAGGAAGCGAGAGAGATATATGCAAAAATAGAGCCTCTTGGCACTCTGTTCTCTCTGCCTACGCCGGAAGGGAGATGGCGTGATAATAAGTTTTTAGTACAGGATTGCAAATACAAGTGCACTCACTGTTCCCTCACTCTCAAAGACCGATGGAGCAGTCTTCTGACACTGCCGGAACGATACCTACCGTTCAAGACCAACAGCTTCAAGTGGCACGAGGATAAAACACCGCCAAATTACTAACGACGAGGTGCTATCGAGAACTGTCAGGAAAACCCCAATAATATGTTGGCCCAATCCGGCATTCGAACCCAAGACTTCTCGATACGCAATCACATACACTACTGCTAGACCATCTAGGCGCTTAAAAACATGGTTACCTTGGCCTGTGGCGTAAGAATACTGAATCACTAAATATTCACGGTGGCATTATGGTACCACCGAAGGAATGTAACACAGTTCCAGTGGTCCGCCAATACAGGCGGAGAGACGGTACACGGCGGGTATATTTATTGGGTGAGGGCCCCACACTGCCCTGTTTGTTGCCCCGAACGACGGGGTGTGCGGTAAGGTATATTTTTTCCCGCCTTAACAAAAAAAAGGATATTTAAATAAATATGACGGGCTGAGCTTTTTTATGCGACAAAGGTGCTAAGGAGCATATGTCCCGTCTGATGGTAAGCGGTTACCGGTAATATATCCAGAAGAAAAATTTGAGTAGGAATGAGAGGGAGTGGTCATCTGGCACTCTCATTGAGGGTACTCACTACATAAACCGGTAAATACCTATCAATACTTCATGTAGGAATTAGCAACGCTCTGCCTCTTCGTGGGCTTCGTGGCGTAGTCGGTAGTGTAACCGACTTCCGTGCACGAGATCGTGGGTTCGATTCCCACTCAGGACAATTATTTGTGTGATAAACACAGATATTTGTACTGCGTCTGGCTGTTTTCTATCTATTATACATATGTATGTATTTACAAAAAAAAGTGTGTGTGTACTTATGTACGTCGCGTTAGAAGTTATACTTCATTGGCGTAACAAGATAAAAATCTTTTCAAAGATTTTATCTTTCGCCTTATTCCACGTTTGTAGAAAAAACGACATTAACAATAGAAAAAAAGTATTTAATACATTGAAAGTTTTATTATAAGGCATTATCTAGTTAAACAAAGTTTATTTAAATATCACAAAAAACCTAAAATGTTGACTATAGCTAACTTCAGGGTGTCGGTTTTTCGTGACGGTGTGCGCGCGCATCGTAAAAATTTACTCTCATCATTTTTCCCTAACGCGCCAAAAGAAGTATAACTTCAAAAAAAGTAAAAGTAATAAAATATGTAGGTATTATATCCGTAATCTGGTATCCATAGCACAAGCGTTAAGCTTAGTTTGGGACCAGAGGACGTTGTGTGAAATGTCCGTGAATGTTTATTATTATATCGCAGTAATTGTAAGAAATGTCCACAGTTACAACACAAAACACGTCTTTGTAAACTGTTTCATAAAGTACTAAGGGTGTCACTTTTTAATATCAAAAGCGTCTATTAAGCGCGTTTTAATTCACTCACACTACGAGCTTTTACACATATGCCTCTGCCGTGGTTGGGAAGAGAAAACTGTCCATGATCGATCAACCTTTAATAAGTAGTCAAAATAAAAGTAGTGCTAGGAATTTGTGGAATACCACGTCGGCGGAGGGATTACAGATGTTGTGCTTCTGCGTAAATTCGCTTTCCACCATCTAAGCTTTAACCAGACAGGATGTAGGTAACACCGCACTATTGCTATACTCTTACCTACATGTTTACATTATCACAGCGAGAGTGACCGACACGTGCGCGTTAACGCAATATTGTAAATAGATCACACGATATCACTAAGTGCCTAATTGCATGCGACTGAAAAATAAAAAATTAAGGGCGAGCGGGTAGTGGAAGGGGTCCTGCCCGTGCCAGCGACTACAGCGACCTTGTAGGAGACCAAGCGGGTGTCGAATACGCTTGAATTGCCTTGAGATAGTTTTATTAACTATTTGTAGAAATCATTCCTATTTACCTTTCATCCCCTATTTTTTACGAGACGTTAAAAAAATCATCCAGTATAAAATAGCATAAGCTTGCCGACAAATTGCACTGCAGTTTGGCAGGAGATTTAATAGTAATATGTGCATTTGTAATATGATTCTAATACGTTAAGAAAATATAACATGAACAATATTTGAAGAAAGAAATAAAATCGATGTTTTCACATCTGTGAGACGTCCCGTGACGGCTCATTTTTAACTAATATTTTGTTCGTATTTGAAGCTGATTTCGACACCCCACAGAGGAAAATACTTTTTGTGTTTCAAAAATGGTCGTACTTAATCTGGGTGTATTCTGCCTGGAAATATTCAAGGTAATTTAAATATTTCCTTCTTTTCTTTCCTTCAGGTGTAGAGACCACGGATGCTCCAACTGCAGATGAAACATCAGATCTGATATGCAAAGTGTGCACTTGCGCAGACGGCGTAGTCAACTGCCTTAACAGCAATATAAGCGAACCTTTCGAATTGACTGATTGGGAAGGTGAGTATACTGATATTGTAACTTTTAATACCACTATACTCAGCAATTATTATATTACTGGCTGTGTTAGCCAGTAAAAGGCAAGGGCTTAAAAAAATATGGTTTTCTGTAAAGTCGGTTTACGGACGATAATTTTACGTGATAACGTCATGTATGTCGATAGATGCGTCACAAGAACGAACGCTTAGGCCGATCGTGCCTCTCTATCGCTTGTTCCGCGCACTCGCATGCACGCTCGTCTCAGGCGGAACGTGACAATGAGTCATGCTTTTTCGTGCGTGCTTTCAAGGCTTTTCTACGGAATCCGGCCGCTTGTTTCGTTTTAGTGCTGCAGACTAGTAGTTAGGAGTAAACTATTGACGATTTGAAGTGCTGTATTATATGTGATAAATGTCCACCACGACCACGGTTACAGATGTCGATTCTTTCTTCAAAGTTTTTAATCACTTTTTGACCAAACGGTGGGCATATTTCGTTGGTTTGTGCTTAGACACATAAAGGAACTGCCTATTATATAAACAATGTCGAATGATTCACTCTTCCGCACGCGAAGATTTAGGTATATCCGGCTAATGCCAATACTTTATCAATGTTGTGTTGAGACATGTCACAGAAATATAATCTTTGATAACAAATTCAATCAATTAATTTGTTTTTTTACACGCTTTTTATTAGCTTCACCTGTATGTTTGTATATTTGTATGTTTGTAACCGACTCTTTTGTGTGCGATTTTGACCCACTTTAAACAGCCAGATTTCGTTCAAACTTTGTAGATTTATAGAGGACCGATGACAATACACTAATTTGATAAAATTATTCGGTATTTATGGTTCCGTAGTTGTTGAATGTGTAAGTTTCTGAATCGCGATATTAAGATGTGCACCGGTGGCATATATATACTACTGAGTGTTATTGAAAATAGGTATTGAAATAATTTTTGCGTCTATTTTAGTATAGTTATTTATCTATGTTCTACTTTCATGTAGTATTTCTTTTCTATTTGCTTCGTACTTTTGACACTAAAAAGAAGAAAATAAATAAGTTTCGAAAACTAAAATAAGTAACACGCTTTAAATAGCTAGTTGAACTAAAAAGTAGTAAATAATATTACAATAAATAATGATTGTAAAAAAGCGTGAGGTGCATAATCAAATGTTATAAATAGTTCATCTATATAATAAAATGCACCCCACGTTTTTTTACAATCATTATTTATTATAATATTATTTACTACTTTTTAGTTCAACTAGCTATTTAAAGCATGTTATTGCACGCCTCGTAAGCGAAGCGTTGAGGTGGGTACTATTCTCGTTTTACACAGAACAACTGATTTTTCAAACTTAAAATGTCTCTATTTATCTATATTGCACTTGTAAAAAAATATATACACATACATATCAAGAAAAACACTATTTTTAACACTCATGATATTTTTGATGCCATTTTTGTTATTTAAACTAGTTAAAAAACTGTTCTGCCGTGTGGGGCCGGCTTAAGAATTGTCTCACCCCTCTACCCACGGGAGTCGTAAGAGCCGACTGAGGGAATACCGAGGGAGTGGGCAGCAGCACTCCCTCGAGTATTAACAACAGCCACTGCGATCGCCAACGCGCCCGCCAAGCGTGGCAATTACGGTATTATCCTCCATGACGGGACCGCTCGTTGTGGCGTTCTCTTGGGGAGGCCTATGTCCAGCAGTGGACGTTGAAAGGCTGATGGATGGATGGATGGAAAAAACTTTTTAAAAATGTTCTGTCTTGGACGTCCGTGTGTTGTAGGTAATGTATTTTAATACGATAACGACCGAAATACTTTACTAATCGAGTCTTTTTTTTCCTCTTACGTTTCAGTATAATTAGGAATAGAGCCCTATTACTTTTCACGGTCTGATTCAATGTGATTTAATTGTTAAATAAACATAAAAATAGCGAATTTATGCTCGATTAAACTACAGTGGTACTCTAAAACCAGCGCTATACCTTATTTCGTGAGAACTACTTCTATAGACAAATATAGTAGTACTTTTTAAAGTACAAATTATTTGCGAATAAGGAAAAAGAGATTTTTTGTACTAGCGGGAATCGAACCCGCGTCTTTTCCAATCCGGGGAAGTGGTCTAAGCCACTGAGCTATAGTACAGGTCTTTGGACAAATGTGATAAGGAGATTGGGATGGTCGAAAGACCTGTACTATAGCTCAGTGGCTTAGACCACTTCCCCGGATTGGAAAAGACGCGGGTTCGATTCCCGCTAGTACAAAAAATCTCTTTTTCCTTATTCGCAAATAATTTATACTTTAAAAAGTGGCAGAGCATGTCAAATGCTAAAAAATATAGATAAAAAATATAGTAGTACTTCTTAAAATTAGCGCTAGATGGCGTATAAGACATGAAAACAAAGTACTTTTTGAAATTAGCTCTATCTATGTGATTTATTGAAAACTACTTAGTAAGACCAATACATTATTAGTTACTTGCGGGTGGCAAACAAGCATATCAGACGGTAAGCGGTTACCGTAGCCTACCACCACCAGAGGCGTCACCAACTAAAGGAAAGGGATAGAAGATGGAGGATGCTTGTTTCCCATCCGCGTAGTATAAAAAATACTTTGGAAAATCCAAAAGTGCACGCCTCATAATCTTCATTTTTCACAATAAAATTTATTATTTGATAAGTAACTAATAATGTATTGGTATTACTAAGTAGTTTTCAATAAATCACAGCGCTAATTTAAAAAAGTACTAATGTGGTTTTCATGTCTTATACGCCATCTAGCGCTAATTTTAAGAAGTATTTCTATATTGGTCTATATAGAAGTAGTTCTCACGAAATAAGGTATAGCGCTGGTTTTAGTGTCGAGTCGAGCGTAAATATTCATTTTTTTGTTTATTTAATAACAATTAAACCACATCGAATCAGACCGTGAAAAGTGATGGGGCTCTATTCGTAATTATACTGAATCGTAAAAGAAAAAAAAAGACTCGATTAGTAAAGTATTTTGGTCGTTATCGTGTTAACATACATTACCTACAACACACGGACGTCCAAGACAGAACTTATTTAAACAGTTTTTTAAGTAGTTTAAATAACCAAAATGGCATCAAAATATCATGAGTGTTAATAGTGTTTTTTCTTGATATGTGTGTGTATATATTGTGCAATATATGATAAATAGAGACATTTTAAGTTTGAAAAATCAGTTGTTCTGCGTGAAGCGAGAGTAATATCCACCTCAACGCTTCGCTTAGGAGGCGTGCAAAATATCCCTTCATAATTGCATAGACAGCTGAGTGGTATACCGATCTCCCGTGCCGAATATTGTGGGTTCGATTCCCACACAGTGATCCATAAATTTTTGCTCTCACTCTAGGTGTGCTTTGTGTCCCAATTATATGTTTGTAAAGTGGGGCGAGACACGGACTATTCGATTGCATAAGGTATTGCGTTTTTAACACGCTTTATATTTTAACACGTTTTTTAAAACGAGTTTTAATACTTTAAATCAGCTTCGCCTGTATAAAACTTGTTATTTTTTAGTTTTTTAAAACGGGTTTTAACACTCTTTAAATCAGCTTCGCCTCTATATAACTTGTTTTTTTTAGTTTTTTAAATATGGGTTTTAACACTCTTTAAATCAGCTTCGCCAGTATAAAACTTGTTTTTTTAGTTTTTTAAAACTTTCTTTATATCAGCTTGGAGTGTTTTTTTTTTAGTTATTTAAAACTACTTTTTTCTTTCTCATACATTGATCATGGTTCCAGGTCTAGCTGATTTTAAACCGACTACAGTGGATTTGAGTCAGAACCCGCTGACCCTAGTGTCGAGGATTGCCAAGTTGCCGATACAAGTACTTAACTTATCCAGTTGTAGCATCGACACTATAGAGGACGCTAGTTTTGTTTATTTAGAAGATATTAAAAAATTGGATCTCAGTAAAAATAAGATTTCTACGGCGGATTTGAGTCGGAAGGTGTTTTGTGTAAGTATAATACTACCCGACAGCTACACCCAATCTCCACTGCATAATTTCCGTCGGCTACTGCGATGGCGTAGCCGTCTAGATCACCTCCCCGGATTGGAAGGGACGCAGGTTCGAATCCCGCTCGCAGTCACGCTCTCTTTTTCCACTTACACACATAATTTTGTCTATAGGATACTTATATCAAGTGGGCAGTACCCTTGTTAGCCACCCGCATAGTATAACAACAACTGGCCGTGTGGGGCCGGCTTTAGAACTGACCCACCCCTCTCCGCCCATGGGAGTCGTAAGAGCCGTCTGAGGGAATACCGGGGAGAGTGAGCAGCAGCACTCCTTCGAGTATTAACGACATCCACTGCGATCGCCAACCCGCCTGCCAAGCGTGGCGATTACGGCACTATACCCCCAATTTGGGGAGGCCTATGACCTGCAGTGGACGTCGAAAGGCTGATGGATGGATAGTATAACAAAATCCCAGTCGTTTCCAAGTGGAGAGTGCCCTGGTTATTGTATCCATTTTTATTTTTGAACGTTTTCCAGGGACCTATAGATCCGGCCCTCGGTCCACAAAATTTCAAGCAGATACAAGAACTGAGTATGGCCTACAACGATATCCACTCGCTACCACAGGATATGTTCGGGTTTATGACCACACTGACTGTCTTGGACCTCAGTGGTAACCCGCTGGCCTATATTGACCAGGTCACGATGGGCACTATTTCGGATCTGGTGAATTTAAGGGTAAGACAATGTTTTAGGGGAGTTTTGCTTATCCTGCATGAATGGGTAGGCTTGGTCGGGCCGTACCCTCCTTAATATCCTTCCTTTATGCCTCTGATGTTGCTAGCTCTGATGTGGTTACGGTAACCGCTTACCATCAGATAGGCTGTATGCTTGTTGCCATCCACGTAGTATAAGAAAAATATTATATACTACGTGGTTATATACTGTCTCTGTGGTGCAGCGGTAATGTGAGTCTACTTCTGATCATGAGGCCTTGGGTTCGATCCCGAGGTCGGGCAGGGTTGTTGAGCTTTTTCGTAAAAAAAATCTGGAAATGGTTGACAAGTTGTAAAGGCCATCCCTGAAACTTCCCGGTAATTTGATACTTAAGCGCTCAAAATTGCACTTATTACGTTTTTGAGCTCTTCGAGCTCAAAAGTCTGATAGATTTAATAAAACACTATTCGTTGAATTTTCAAATCGCAATAACTTTTTAATGAATGAACTGATTTTCTCGTAGTTTACGGCATTCAACACAGCTTTTTAAATTATTTGAAGAATCTTATAGCTCAAACTGGTCAGACTAAAAATTTCATAGAAATTCTAAAAAAAAACATTTTTCATCAACCGATTTTAACCAGACTGGCGGCGATCGGCGTAGTTTTTTTGATGTTAAGAGCTGATTAGTTTCTGGAATCGATCGGTAAAACCATTTAAAAGTTATTCCGAAAAAACCATACTTGAAAAACTTTTTTTTGTAGTTTTTTTTGAGATTTCTCAAGATTTACTTGTTCGAATCGGTCCTAATTATATTCAAAATCTAAATTTGGTCAAGTCCTTTCGAATGACACCAACCGCGGTGAAATTGGTCAAGCCGTTCAAAAGTTATGAGAGGTTTACATACGGCTACACACACACACACACACACACACACATACATACGAACATAATCGCGGAAACATTCGGGGAAGCTTCCTAGGACCTCAAAACGTCAACTTCCGTTGAAAACTCGATTTTCGAAAAATAGGGTAAAACCAATAACTTCCCAACTTGAAAATTTTCAATTTTCGTAGCGGGAAAATAAAAATTCTCGGTAGCAGCCCGGAGTTTGGAAATGTGCCCGGTAGATGGCAACAGGCTCGCCCCCTATTATGTGGTACTTAAACATAGCTGGCGAACCGTGGGTGTGTAATACACCTCTACCTACCCCTTCGGGGAATACAGGCGTGGTGGTATGTTGTTGTTATATAATGAGTGATAGGATTAATTATATGTGTGCTACAATTTGATGAAATTTTGTGGCTACCAGCAGTAGAAGACCCATGGTCCATTTGACGGTAAGTGGTGATTGCCGGTCTTCTGCTTAATATCATAGGAATAGCGAGCTGCTGTGCTGCTTATCGAGGTGATTGATTATTATACTTTAGGAAGGATTGGGTACAGAACCAGTTGTTTTGCGATACTATAGAAATATAAGTACTGAAATATACAACAGTTGGTGCCTACTCATCTGCGGTCAGGATCTGAGGATAAACCAGATATTTTACACAATGCCTTTTCTATAGCTTCCGTGTGGTGACAGACTTAAATACAAGTGTCACCACCCCATCCTTACCCGCGGGTGTCGTACAAGGCGACTAAGGGAAGTAGGCAATTATCATCCATTGCATTATTGGTGGTAGGGCTGGGTAGCAAGTGGGAGTACTCACTTGCTATCGGGCCCGAACGGGTCAGTACCACCGTCTTCTGTGTGACCGGTCATAAAGCACGTCAGTGTGTTTTGTCTGTAGCAGAAGATAGCCGTTTCTTTTATTTCATATCCGAGAAATGAAATGGTGCGCAACGGCTTAACAATGCTCTCAGTATAGTTGAGTCCATGAGCGAAGGTTACCACTTACCATTAGAGCTTTATTCTGTAGACTAGTAGTAGTGTAGTTAGGAGTAAGTTGCAGCGGCAAAATGTGACCCACATTTTGTTGTATAAATGTAACACACCTTTATTTGGTGCAGCGGTATTGTAAGAGATTACTGATTACGAGGTCTCGGGTCGGGCTGTTTTTTTGAGCATTTTCAAAAAAAAATAACTCTCAGTAGCAGCCCGAAGTTTGGAAATGTTACCATCTGGCAATAGGCTCGCCCCCTATTACGTAGGACTTAAACATAGTTGGCGAACCGTGGGTGTGTAATATATCTGTCTACCCCTTGGGGGATACAGGCATGATGTTATGTATTGAAAATATAACAACCCTATTGCCACATTTCAGACCTTAAAACTTAGTGGATGTGAGCTGGAAACTCTTCCAGAAGGCTTACTCCGACGGCAGAGGAAACTCCGGCACCTTGACCTCAGTGATAACCGCTTCACTACGATCCCTTCGGTGCTTCAGGAGGCGCCGAAGCTGACCTTCTTGAATTTCGACAAAAATGCTGTACAAATCATAGAAAGCCCAAAGTAAGTAGTCTGGATATCTGAGATCAAGGACTACAAAGACAGTGGTATTGAGTATTCAGTACGAGGTCATTTCATGTTACACCATTTTTTTGTTAATACTGGAAAAAAAGTTCCCAACCGCACACAACCCTGTCCGTTGTCCCCTCGTTCGGGGCAACGAACAGGGCAGTGTGGGGCCTTCAACCACTAAAGAAACCCGCCGTGTGCCGTCTCTCTGCCTTTATTGGCGCGCCAATGTAACTATGTTACATTCCTTCGATGGTCATTGCACGTCACACCTGAAACTTTTCCAGAATTTTCTAAATTATGCGTATTTATTTACAAACTAAACTTTACCAGCTAGTTTTTGGTTATATTTCAGGTTCCCGATACCAGTTTTTAAGTCTAATCAAACAAAAAGTTGTTTTTTTTTTGTTTCGTCAATCCATTCACTTGTTTTTGTGTGATGCCCGAAACAATAAACAGACAAAAATTCTAAAAAAATGTTTTGTGTTCAGACACGCCTAAATAGCAAAAAAGCATATCTGATGGTAAGCGGATACCGTAGCCTATAAACGCTAGCAACACCAGAGGTTTCACTCGCGCATCGCCACATTTAAGGAATTATAATAAGGAGAGGATAGGGTGAGGGTATGAATCTCTTGCACTCTCACTCACCATACACAACAGTAGAAGTTACACGCTGATCTTTTGCGAGAGGTTGGTATATCCCCGATCGAGATAAGCAAGGCTTCTATCACTAAAAGATTTGCTCAAATATCTTAAATGTACAGACATAGCTCTGTTACAGCTTTATAATAATATAGATTAGCACTGCTCCGTGAAAGAAGACATCGTGAGGAAGTTTTAACTAAGTTAATGCCTGAGAAATTTTCACATCTGCTGGTTATTTGTGCCAAGAGGCACTCGGCCAGCGAGGTGGACTCCAGCTTAAATCTCTTTCTCAACCTCATAGGAGACATGTGCCCTATAGAGACATATAAGTTGAAAAAAAAACATTACACGCGAGGAAAATATGACATAGTAATTTCTGCATAGATGACGGAGTGGCTTAGATACTGGCTTCCCGCCCGAGTGTTTTGGGTTCGTTCCCCACACAACTCTTTGTAACTGACTTGTCATCACGTCGTTTCCCTTGCGAGGTAGGCAGAGAGAACAGAGTGCCAAGAGGCTCTATTCTTGCATACATCTCTCGCTTCCTCAACATTCATAACTCTCTTCATACACGCTTGCCGGTTTCCCAGACTCCTGACTCCACCTTCCTTCAATACATGACCGATTTGGTCTAGGTAGGTGAGTCTCGGTCTTCCCCTGTACCTACATCCTTCCACTTTCGCATTGTATATCTTCTTAACCAGTCGCTCGTCCGGCATTCTTTCCACATGTCCGAACCATCGGAGCATTCCCTTTCGCATCTTTACATCAATACTCTCTTTCATACCTGCTCGCTCTCTTACAACTCTTTGTGTGATCCACAAATGATTTTTCTGACTCTGGATGTACTTTGTGTCCGTGAAATTGTATGTTTGTAAAACTTCCTCTGTAGTGCAGCGGTAGTGTAAGCAACTGCTGATCATAAGGTCTTGGGTTCAATCCCCGGGCCGGGCAGTGTCATTGAGCCTTTTTGTAAAAAGAAAAATTCTCAGTAGCAGCCCGGAATTTGGAAATGTGCCCGGTAGACGGCAATAGGCTCGCCCCCTATTACGAGGGACTTAAAAATTGCTGGCGAACCGTGGGTGTGTAATACGCCCCTGCCTATTGCAATACAGGCGTGATGCTGTAAAGTCCCCCGCGATACAAGGATTACTCCTTAGTGCAGGGTGTTGTCTTTTAAAAGAATATATATGTTTCAGTTCTCTTTCAAGCTTGGTCAACCTTAAGGAATTAAGCATATGTCGGATGAGTAGACTGCAGAACGTCACAGCTGGCGCGTTGGGTGGTCTCACTAATTTGGCAATACTCCGTATGAGCCACAACCCCAGGCTGACCAACCTGGATCCTAGTTTTCTGATGTGGACCGACGAGGAGGATGAAGAACAATGGCCTATAGTTAAAGAGGTAATTATTTAAACTAATTTTGTCCGTGTGATGACAGACTAAGAAGTACAAGTTTCACCACCCCATTCTTTCCCACGGGTGTCGTATGAGGCGATTAAGGGAAGAAAACAATTACCAGCTATTGCATTACATGTGGTAGGGCTGGGTACCAAGTGGGAGTACTGACTTGCTATCGGGCCCAAGCGGGTTGGTACCACCATCTCCCATAATATGACCGGCCATAAAACACTTCAGTGTGTTTTGGTTGTAGCAGGAGACAGCCGTTTATTCTTTCATTTCATATTAGATTTGAAATGAAAGAAGAAGTATTGTCAAACCGCTGCTCACCATGAGCAGCGGTTTGACAATACTCACGGTATAGTTTGAGTCCATGAGCGACGGTTACCATTTACCATCAGATGGGGCGTGGCTCGTGTGCCACCATACACCTTAAACGCGAATAGATAAGGGCCCAGTGTCTAAGAAATAAAACTTAAATAACTTAATTGAAATCTATCCCGTAGTTTTTCCGTGATGCGCGCCAAACGGCAGACCTCAATCATTTTATTTATAGAATCAAAAAAGAATATAACATAGCATCACGCCTGTATTCCCCGAAGGGGTAGGCAGAGGTGTATTACACACCACGGAAGGAATGTAACACAGTTCCAGTGGCCTGCCAATAAAGGCGGAGAGACGGCACACGGCGGGTTTCTTTAGTGGGTGCAGGGCCCCACACTACCCTGTTCGTTGCCCCGAACGACGGGGTGTGCGGTTAGGAACATTTTTTCCCGCCTTAACAAAAAAAAAGGTGTTTTACACAACCACGATTCGCCAGCTATGTGTCCCACGTAATAGCTGGGGGCGAGCCTATTGCCGTCTACCGGACACATTTCTAAACTCCGGGCTGCTACTGAGAATTTTTCTTTTACGAAAAAGATAATAGCATGACCCAATATATATTACGATTTAAAGAGACAGATTAACTGCCTCTGTAGTGCAGCGGTAGGGTAAGCGACTGCTGATCATGAGGTCTCAGGTTCGATTCTCGGGTCGGGCAGTGTTGGGCTTTTTCTACAGCTCAATGTTTTTCGTAAAAAGAAAAATTCTCAGTAGCAGCCCGGAGTTTGGAAATGTGCCCGGTAGACGACAATAGGCTCGCCCCCTATTACGTGTGACTTAAACATAGCTGACGAATCGTGGGTGTGTATATGCCTTTGGGGAATACACGCGTGATGCTATGTGAGATAGATGGTAACTTGAAATTTTTTTACAGCTGTACTTAAATAATAATAACTTATCCACAATAAAATCCCATCTCCTGGAGAGCTGGAACGATCTAACAGCGGCAGACTTCAGCAGTAATCCCTACGTCTGCGACTGTGGTAGCCAATGGATAGTGGATGTCCTGATTCCAGTAATGGCGAACACACCACAAAACAGCACAACAAATAATATGGTGTAAGTGTTTTACTAATATTATAACTGTTAAAGATTTTAGCCGTGTGGGGCCGGCTTTAGAAGTGTCCCACCCTTGGTGGAGGGGGGTTCTTTGGGGAGGCCTATGTCCATAAAAAAAAATATGTTCCTTTAAAAGGCTGATGGATGGATGGATGAAAAAGATTGTATATGTTTATACTAGCCTTTAAAAGACACCCTTTTTAAGACACCCTGCACAAAGGAATAATCCTTGTATCCATACAATTTCACGGACACAGAGTATACCTTTTTTTTTTTTTTTTAGGCGGGAAAAAATGTACCTAACCGCACACCCCGTCGTTCGGGGCAACGAACAGGGTAGTGTGGGGCCCTCACCCACTAAAGAAACCCGCCGTGTGCCGTCTCTCCGCCTTTATTGGCGGGCCACTGGAACTATGTTACATTCCTTCGGTGGTCCGCCGGCGAACACAGAGTATACCTAGACTTTGAACAACCATTTCTGTATCACACAAAGAGTTGTCCTGTGTGGGAATCGAACCCACAACATCCGGACGGGAGGCCGGTATCTAAACCACCTCCCGCCATCCGTGCAGTCTTTGCCCGCGCCTCCTCTGTAGGCAAAAGCTAGTTTGATAGTTATTTATGTCAGATTCTGGGTATAGCGAGACAAAATAAACCAGTTATTAAGTCCAATCAAGATTTTGTATAGATGTATAAATATTTGTTAATCAAACACTCAAAAAAAGCTGAACGGATTTTAATAAAATTTGCTTCTTAGTCTCTAAAATTAGTAGTCCTACTACGTGGGTAGCAAACAAGCATAGCATTACCTGATGGTAAGCGGACACCGTAGCCTATAGACGTTGCTAGAACACCAGAGGCATCACTAGCGTGTCACTGTCGCCAAGGAACGGGATATTAGGTGGATTGAAAGAATAATAAGGAGAGTTTAGATAGGATGTTAAAGAGAGGATAGTTAGAATAATAAGGAGAGTTTAGATAGTATGTTAAAGAGAGGATAGTTAGAATAATAAGGAGAGTTTAGATAGTATGTTAAAGAGAGGATAGTTAGAATAATAAGGAGAGTTTAGATAGTATGTTAAAGAGAGGATAGTTAGAATAATAAGGAGAGTTTAGATAGTATGTTAAAGAGAGGATAGTTAGAATAATAAGGAGAGTTTAGATAGTATGTTAAAGAGAGGATAGTTAGAATAATAAGGAGAGTTTAGATAGTATGTTAAAGAGAGGATAGTTAGAATAATAAGGAGAGTTTAGATAGTATGTTAAAGAGAGGATAGTTAGAATAATAAGGAGAGTTTAGATAGTATGTTAAAGAGAGGATAGTTAGAATAATAAGGAGAGTTTAGATAGTATGTTAAAGAGAGGATAGTTAGAATAATAAGGAGAGTTTAGATAGTATGTTAAAGAGAGGATAGTTAGAATAATAAGGAGAGTTTAGATAGTATGTTAAAGAGAGGATAGTTAGAATAATAAGGAGAGTTTAGATAGTATGTTAAAGAGAGGATAGTTAGAATAATAAGGAGAGTTTAGATAGTATGTTAAAGAGAGGATAGTTAGAATAATAAGGAGAGTTTAGATAGTATGTTAAAGAGAGGATAGTTAGAATAATAAGGAGAGTTTAGATAGTATGTTAAAGAGAGGATAGTTAGAATAATAAGGAGAGTTTAGATAGGATGTTAAAGAGAGGATAGTTAGAATAATAAGGAGAGTTTAGATAGTATGTTAAAGAGAGGATAGTTAGAATAATAAGGAGAGTTTAGATAGTATGTTAAAGAGAGGATAGTTAGAATAATAAGGAGAGTTTAGATAGTATGTTAAAGAGAGGATAGTTAGAATAATAAGGAGAGTTTAGATAGTATGTTAAAGAGAGGATAGTTAGAATAATAAGGAGAGTTTAGATAGGATGTTAAAGAGAGGATAGTTAGAATAATAAGGAGAGTTTAGATAGGATGTTAAAGAGAGGATAGTTAGAATAATAAGGAGAGTTTAGATAGTATGTTAAAGAGAGGATAGTTAGAATAATAAGGAGAGTTTAGATAGTATGTTAAAGAGAGGATAGTTAGAATAATAAGGAGAGTTTAGATAGTATGTTAAAGAGAGGATAGTTAGAATAATAAGGAGAGTTTAGATAGGATGTTAAAGAGAGGATAGTTAAAATAATAAGGAGAGTTTAGATAGTATGTTAAAGAGAGGATAGTTAGAATAATAAGGAGAGTTTAGATAGTATGTTAAACAGAGGATAGTTAGAATAATAAGGAGAGTTTAGATAGTATGTTAAAGAGAGGATAGTTAGAATAATAAGGAGAGTTTAGATAGGATGTTAAAGAGAGGATAGTTAGAATAATAAGGAGAGTTTAGATAGGATGTTAAAGAGAGGATAGTTAGAATAATAAGGAGAGTTTAGATAGTATGTTAAAGAGAGGATAGTTAGAATAATAAGGAGAGTTTAGATAGTATGTTAAAGAGAGGATAGTTAGAATAATAAGGAGAGTTTAGATAGTATGTTAAAGAGAGGATAGTTAGAATAATAAGGAGAGTTTAGATAGTATGTTAAAGAGAGGATAGTTAGAATAATAAGGAGAGTTTAGATAGTATGTTAAAGAGAGGATAGTTAGAATAATAAGGAGAGTTTAGATAGGATGTTAAAGAGAGGATAGTTAGAATAATAAGGAGAGTTTAGATAGGATGTTAAAGAGAGGATAGTTAGAATAATAAGGAGAGTTTAGATAGGATGTTAAAGAGAGGATAGTTAGAATAATAAGGAGAGTTTAGATAGTATGTTAAAGAGAGGATAGTTAGAATAATAAGGAGAGTTTAGATAGTATGTTAAAGAGAGGATAGTTAGAATAATAAGGAGAGTTTAGATAGTATGTTAAAGAGAGGATAGTTAGAATAATAAGGAGAGTTTAGATAGGATGTTAAAGAGAGCATAGTTAGAATAATAAGGAGAGTTTAGATAGGATGTTAAAGAGAGGATAGTTAGAATAATAAGGAGAGTTTAGATAGGATGTTAAGGAGAGTTTAGAGAGGATAGTTAGAATAATAAGGAGAGAATAAGGAGCAGGATTGGGCTTCCAGCGCTCCCACTCACCATACAAAACACCACAGTATGGAGTACCTACTGTTGTTTCAGACTGATTTTCTGCGAGAGGGTGGTACTTAGGGAGCCGGCCCATTCGTGCTGGGATAAGCAAGGTTCTACCAATAGAAGCCAAAATATATGTAATTTATTTCCAGGTGCAAGAAACCGCCTGACGTCAGAGGCCTTACATTCGCGCAGCTGAACAGTGCATCCAAAATCCTGACTTGTTTGGAGTCAGAGAACATCACTGAGCAAGCTACGGTGTCAAACCTGGCTATACTTTTAGGATTTATGATAGGTAGGTCGTTCAAACCATAGACGTGCAGAGATGGTGCACGACAGTTTAGTGGGCGAGGGCCTCACACTACTTAGTAGTCCGGTATATTGACACACAGCATGCCATTATACAGGGTGTTAAATGACATCTCCCGCGAAGGTGCGAAACCCGTTGTCCTAGGTGAGCGACGCAACGCGATGCGACGTATTGTGGCTAATACTTTAACCGCTTTGCGTCGCATTCATATTAGGCAACAACGTAGGCCACAAGTACATACAACCTTTATTTGATATTTTCGTATCGCGTTGCGTCGCTTCGTATTACCACGTTTGTCATTCACCTAGGACAACGGGTGAGAAGGTGGTACTTCCCCGATCGAGCCAGTCCATTCGTGCTGGGATAAGCAAGGTTCTACCACTAGATTTTTTTTTGTTATTAGGTATAATTGTAACGTTCCCGCTGGTGCTGATCTTGGTACTGCTCTGGAAGAAGGGATACTTCGCGAGATGTAGATCACAGAGAAAACAATCGTATCCAGGCTACGACGAGGAAAGCGAGAATTTATAGAATTAGGTTTAGATTTAGTTGAAAGTTCCTAATGCATATAGCTTATTTAGATATTATGTCAAGACTGAGCACGGACCTACCTTTAAGGCCTCAGTCACGAACTCCGCGGCGGCGGAGGCATGGGGAGCGGCGCGTTCCAATGCATACATTTATATGGAACTGACCTAGAAGTCAGCGGTGCGGGGAGCGGACGGCGAGCGACGTACGAGCGGTGCAGGGAGCGGGCGGCGAGCGACGTACGAGCGGTGCGGGGAGCGGGCGGCGAGCGACGTACGAGCGGTGCGGGGAGCGGGCGGCGAGCGGTGTGAACCAATTTAGCGGCACCCGCGCATCTGCATTAACCTCGCTCGATTGTAGGAATTTACATCTTCTTTTGCCCACAATAAATAAAACTTTAAGAAGGAATTAGTATCAAAATTATGTTGTCGTCGCTATTTAGACATTTCGTTTGCGAACAAAGATACTAATTTCTCGCAACACAACACTACGCCGCTCTAGCGCCGTGCGATCTGCCCGCTGGCTTCTAGACAGGGCGCAGCTCCCCGCGCCGCCGCCGCCACCGCCCCGCTCCCGCTGAGTTCGTGACAGAGGCCTTTAGGGAGGTTCAGAGGCCAATAGGGTCAATGGTTTTCCTGCTCTTGCAGAAATCTTATTGACTATATCGTGTAAAGAAAAAATAAATTAAGTACTTATTTATTTAGTAAAGATGTTTTATTTGTTTTTGAATTTATAAATGCAAAGTGAATTTGTCTGTTTTTAAATGTACCATTAAAAAACTTAATCATGAAATTTTGCATTTTGTCCGTGTGGTGACGGACTAGGAATTCAAGTGTCACCATCCCATCTTTTCCCGCGGGTACGACACCCACGAGGCGTCTAAGGGAAGTAAGCAATTATCACCCATTGCATTACTGGTGGTAGGGCTGGATAACAAGTGAGAGTATTCACTTGCTATCGGGCCCGAACGGGTCGCTACCACCGTCTCCTGTGTGACCGGTCATAAAGCACGTCAGTGTGTTTTGGCTGTAGCAGAAGATAGCCGTTTCTTTTATTTCATATCTTTGAAATGAAATGGTGCGCAGCGGTTTAACAATTTAACAGAATGATACATAATAATAATGTCAAACGCTTATATATTACTGATTAGTTGTAATACAAGTTTAGTGAGCAACGTTATATTAATTGACTGAGAGTGAATATTTGTTTTTAAACTATTGTACAAAATTAAATACCATACATTCGTTAGCTGACAATTAATTTCAGTCAAGCCTTTATTACATACAGTCATTAAATAATAAACTAGACTATTTCTTGTACCCGCTGCGTCGACGTGTAACAACGATTTCTTCTTCATGTGTCGTACAAGGGTTAGTTTTATCAATTTCATTGACTATCTACCACGCTTGGCTAAGTGCCGAGAATGGTATCTTCAACACACGCTTCTACGTATTTTTAATTTCTATTGTTTTCTGCCTGCTGCGGCATGAGTTGGCCTGGTATACGGTTCGAAAGTCGAAGTCTGGTGATTTGGTTATTTCTTGCTTTGGTTGCTCTGACGACCTTAGCATGGGTCTGTATAGTACTGCAACAAAAATGTACGCGTGTGAGCTAGTGCGAGTGTATGTGCGTATATGTGATGTGATGTGTGCGTGTGTTTGTGTGTGTATGTGTGTTTGTGTGAGTATGTATGCGGGTATAAAAATAAAATATATACACTTACCATATTTCACGAAATCCTGCATGAAATTAGCCATCGCGTATTTTTTTACCTTTTTTCGGATGCAAGCCAATCTGTACAGTAAATGATAATATTCAGAAAAAAAAAGTATTACAGTAAACTATTACGGTCTCTGAAAGGGCTCCGATTTTGATAAAAAAATGTGAGTATTTAGAAATTTTTATATATATTTTTAGCATTTGACATGCTTAGCCATATACGTTAAACACAAAGTGGAAAATGTGAAATCGAAAATAACAGTCACGAGCAGGATCCTGCTCTGACTGTCGTAAAGACAAATGTGATGAGGAGATTGGGATGACCGTAAAATCGGTACGGTAGCTCAGTGGCTTAGAGCACTTGCCCGGATTGGAAGGGACGCAGGTTCGTTTCCCGCTCGTACTAAAAATCTCTATCTCTTTATTCACAAATAATTTGTACTTTAAAAGATTTTTCACTATAGTCCGAGCGAGACATACATCTGCTGGGTATATTTACATATAATGTAGGTACTTATACCTATTGTCGAACTACAACAGACATGACATTGGTCGAGAGATTGTTAAATAATCGTCTAAAAAAAACACCCCGATTATAACAATTTCTCTAGTTGTTGAATGCGCTGATGGCAGAGTGGTTTAGATACTGGCCTCCCACCCGAGTGTTGTGGGTTCGATTCCCACCCAGAGTTCTTTGTGTGATCCACCAGTCTGGGTGTACTTTGGGTCGTTATATTGTATGTTTGTAAGGCCCCCGCGATGCAAGGATAGAACACTGTTGGCTTGAAAAAAAATATATAAATTTAAACTTTCGCCTCTAAAGAATACTAGCCTTTGCCCGCGGCTCCGCCGCAGCCAAAAGTTACTTTTTGGCTTATATCTCGGGTTCCTGTTCGTTTTTAAGTCTAATCAAAAGCCCTCAAATAAAAAAAGTTACATCAAAATCCGTTTAATAGTTTTTGCGTGATGCGCGCACAAACAAACAGACAAACAGACCGAAATTCTAAAAAAAAATGATTTGTTTAGACGCCTATATTATTATATAGCCTATTAAAGTTATTTTTTCTCAAATATTTTAAATGTACAGACACAGCTCTGTTATAGCTTTATAATAATATAGCAATAGATGTATAAATGTAGATTTGAAAACGTGTGTCGTTATGTTTTTAACACGCATTTAATAAACTTCGCCTGTATGAATCTAAGGTAACGGAATCTTTGAACGTGATTATAACCCACTTCAAGAAGTCGGATAACATTGAAACTTTGCACACTTATCAATGACGGATGACAATACAATAATTTGATAAGTTTGTCTGCTTTTCTTATTTTTTTATTGTTACCAATCGGCACTATCTTCACATCTACAAAAATCGAGGGATTTATTTGTAGAAATATTTAGCTTACCCGGCAAACGTTGTATTGCCATATAAATTATTTCTAGAAAATTTTTAAGGAATTTCTAGCGTAGAAAAAAGTAACTAACTTTTTATATCTATTTATTTCTTTTAGCAATTGACATGCTCTGCTACTTTTTAAAGTACAAATTATTTGTGAATAAAGAAAAAGAGATTTTTAGTAGGGGCGGGAATCGAACCACGCATCTTTTCCAATCCGGGGAAGTGCTTTAAGCCACTGAGCTACCCTACTGACCTTTCGATCATCCCAAATTCTTAATCACATTTATCTTACGACAAAAAAATCTCTTTTTCTTTATTCACAAATAATTGTGAACGTTGGCGGATTATAAAAATAACAATATCTACTAATATCGCTATTAAAAAATAGGGGTTGGCAGTAGAAGCACGAAAATTTAGGGTTTTATGTACTTTCAACGCTGAATCATAAAAAAATAAAAATAAGAAATATTGTGTAAAAATAAAAATATTTTTTTTTGGGGTGGACCACCGTTATCACTTAGGGGTATGAAATATAGTTTACATATTCTCAGAACTACTGAATATACACACAAAATTTCATAAGAATCGGCCAAGCCGTTTCTGAGGGGAATGGCGGCAAATTAGATAATCTTAATATTTAATTTGATGTCAAGCACACTTTTTACAAGCATAATTCTTTTTGTTCGTAGCAGACGTGTATTTTTAGTTTTTTAAACTATAATTAATAAAACTTACTGGCTTCGTGTAGGGCCGGCTAGTCTCATTGTGTGGGCCCTCATACATCTGTAACTGTGCGACATTTTTAAGTGTTCGCAGCTGAAATATTAATAAAATATAGTTTTAATTATTATAAAAAAAACTAGCGGACCTGACAGACGTTGTCTTGTTTGTCCGAACATTGGCGTTTCGTTTGTATGGAGTCATTTATTTCAGCTACTAAGGATTATTTATTTTTTATATGTATAGAATAAATTGAAGAAAAAAAACCCGAAATTCTATCGTGGCGCCACCTACCGGGTCCAAATGTGAGTCTAAACCATCCCGGTACTTACTCAAACACACACAAAAATATTTAAGAAAAAATCCTGAAATTCTATCGTGGCGCCACCACAAAAGATCAGCGTAAAACAACGGTGCTGCTACCGTTGTGTTTCGTATGGTGAGTGAGAGCGCTGGAGGCCTAAACCTTTTCCCTATCCTCTCCTTAATATCCTTCCTATCCGTCTCCTTACCCTTTCCTTGGAGATAACGACGCGCGGGTGAGGCCTCTGATGTTCTTAGCGTCTATAGGCAACAATAACCATTTACCATCAGATGCCGTATGCTTGTTTGCCAAAAAAACTGTTCAATATATTTAATTATATATTATTTACCCGCTAACCGGCGCTTTCCTGCAATTACTTCCCCTGCAAAAGAAGTAACATGTTTGTACTCAAGGACAGTTACGCATGAAATCGGCAGACCACTGACGTAATGTCACACAGTTCCAGTGGTCCGCCAATACAGACTGGAGACACAGTACACCGCGGGTTTATTTAGTAGTGGGTGAGGGCCTCACACTACTCTGTTCGTTGCCACGAACGACGGTGTGCGGTTAGATACACTATTTCCTGTACTTATCAAAAAAAAAGGTAAGCATGAAATACTGAACGTGAGGGGTGGGCGACAGACGGCACCACTGAAGTCAGGTTCCAGTGGCAACACAGGTGGAGAGACGGCACACGGCGGGTTTATTTAGTGGGTGAAGGCCCCACACTACCCTGTGTTCGTTGCCCCGAGCGACGAGGTGTGCGGCTAGGTACAAGCCTTACATGAATGAATTGGCTTGACTGGAGAAGTACCACCCTCGCAAATAAGATCGGCGTAAAACAATAGTAGGCACTCCTTTTTTTTTGCTTAGGCGGGAAAAAATCCACCTAACAGCACACCCGTCATTCGGTGCAACGAACAGGGTACTGTAGGGCCTTCACCCACTAAAGGAACCCGCCGTGTGCCGTCTCTCCGCCTTTATTGGCTGGCCACTGGAACTGTGTTACATTGCTTCAGTGGGCGGTAGGTTCTCCTGTTGTTATGATAATGAGTGAGAGCGCCGGGGGCGTTTAACCGCCTTATCCTCTCCTTATTATCCTTAAACTCCACATCCTATACCTTTCTTTGGAGTTGGCGACGCCCTAGTCATGCTTCTGGTGTTGCTAGCGCAGATATTCGCTTGTTTGCCACTCTTGTAGGAAGTGTAAAAAAAAAATACAGGGTATACTGTGGGTGAGGGTTCCACACTACCCTGTTTGTTGCCTCGAAGGTCGGAATGTGCGGTTTGATAAGTTTTTTGCCGTATTAACAACAAAGGCTCGTGGGATAACCGAAAGAAGTTAAATTATTCAATCAAAACTATTATAACGCGCTATTATTGTAATTGGGTGAGCGATTATTGCGACATCACTCGTCCGGGGCCACACACTGGTTAACGTCACATTCGTTGCGTCTAACCATAGATATAGTATCTATTGTCAGTTTACAATAGGTACTATATTTTTGAAATAAAACTACGTTTACGGAATCTATCGCGTTTACTTGATTTTTTTTGAGCTGATATGTATGCAGCTTTGGACATCTATCATCTAAGTCCACACGTGATCATGAACGCTGTAAAGTATTCGAAACGTCGGGATAGTATAAAAATCAAGTAAACGCGATAGATTCCGTAAACGTAGTTTTATTTCAAAATGTGTAAAATTCGCGTAAATGTTAGAAAGTATTAGGTACTATATTGTTCACAGAGGATATAATTATGTACTCAGCGACTGATCAAGAGTTCTGACCGCCCTAGGCTAATTTATGAGGACGCGCCCCCGCCAGGTGTGTTACGGTCGGCTTAAAAAGTAATAGGTATCTACTTATTGAGTATTTTAGCTTTATATAATAATGTAATATTTTGCACCAAAGTATGTCGTGACGTTCAAATGTGATATATTAAGCATATTCTTTATTTCTTCACAAAGCTTGTATTTTTTGTTCAAATCGTTGAAATTGATACCAACGACAAAGTATTCCGCTATACCAGGGATTACACAAGTGGTTCTGTAGAGCAAGTTTTCCCAAGCATAACAGACTGATTGTAAGATAAATTCACCAAATAGTCCAGCGTCAATAGTGTCTGTTATCAAAAGAGATTTGTAACCAAAAATGTCCTCTTTATTTATACAGAATGCTGGTTTGTTTAGTATCATAATTTCTTGCGCATTATTTTCTTGCATTAGACATTTTACTATGCGTGACATTGTAGCGGTACTCTCACAAGCTACTCCTACGAGGCTATATTCTTGAGCATATAGAGCCAAGAGACCGGTACCAGCATCAATATTCAGCACACTATGTCTAAAGACGCTTGGTGTACTTCTGACTTTAGCTTAGTGTCTTAGAGCTGCTAGCTCTGTAAGCATTATTTTGTACAACATCATTGAGGGCCCTAAATTTGCATCTTGGAAATATGACACGGCGTTATTTAAGTTCTTCTCTATGATAGCTAAACTTTTGTCAATATGCAGTGCTTTTTCAAAATGCCACAGTGCTTCTGAGAAGTATTGATATTGGTATAGATATCTTCCTATGTCGTTGAGTAGTTCTACGTTTCCTGGAAATATTTTTATAGCTTTCTCAAAATTATCAAAGATTTCTGCTTTTTTATCAGCCGCAGCCAATTCTGCATTCCTTTTTAATAAAATTTCACGGAATTCTGCTTCAACTTGTTCTTTGATAAGCGGTTCGCTGTTGAACGCATATATGTACATGTTCACAGCGTCTTGAAATTTTTCATAGGATACTAGATGACGAGTTAGCTCTACGTAGGCGTGTGCAGCGTCCGTCATTTCGATTTATGTTTAACACACCCTTCACTAAACACAAAGTGAAAAATGTGAAATTGAAAATAACAGTCACGAGCAGGATTCGAACCTGCATCTCCTGGATACCGTCCAGATGCTTTGCCAATTCAGCCATCGTGACCCTTGCTCCTGACTGCTTATCTCGATACACATTTATACTTAACGTCTTTGGGTGACGCCTGCACCATCTGTCAGAAGTATTTTCATACATTATACCGACCAGGTAAACTTAATTTTACAATTAAGATTTTACCTAATAATGACGCAAACCCTATAAATATTTAAATATTTTTATATATATTTTTAGCATTTGACATGCTTAGCAACATACATTAAACACAAAGTGAAAAATGTGAAATCGAAAATAACAGTCACGAGCAGGATTCGAACCTGCATCTCCTGGATACCGTCCAGATGCTTTGCCAATTCAGCCATCGTGACCCTTGCTCCTGACTGCTAATCTCGATAACGGGCAGCAGCGTTCCCCTGTGTACTACAAACATCCACTGCGATCGCCAACCCGCCTGCCAAGCGTGGCGATTATGTAAAACCCCCATTTTGGGGAGGCCTATGTCCAGCAGTGGACGATGAAAGGCTGATGAGTGGATGGATGGATGGATGAATTATTTAGAGGTAACATTGTATTTTTTTTTTATCAAGAAAATTTTAAGTAATCGTGTTTTCACCACGCATATACCTTAGTATAAGTCTTCAACTATACTACGAGTATATATTTATAGATTCAGTATTTTACATAATATTCGGATTGAAAAAAAAACGATTTCACCTATCATGGGGCCTCCCAAATCAGGGACTCCCAAGCTTTTTCAGTTCACAGCGCATTTAGTTTTAGTGTTTTGTCTCTGTCTAGTTAAAATATGTAGGGTAGATTTAACGATGCTAGATTAATTAATAGTGCATGCGAAGATACGATTTCAGCGCGCCCCCCTGATCCTCGCGCCCTAGGCTGCAACCTAATTAGCGTAAAGGTTAATCAGGCCCTGTATGTACTATATGGATCCGTCTAACAACAGCGTCTTTAACATTATGGACTCCCTTTTGTATTCGTCTGTATTCGACGTTAGTTGTTCATCTGGCGATAATATAAACAATGTAGAAAAGAAGAAAAAGTATTTAAAACACGTGTTGACAACCTAAACTTTTGGTATGAGCAGGAATTCATTGCAAGGTATCGTGTACCTACCTAACAGAGGACGTGGCTCTATTGTTAACACGTCTTATCGAAGACGATATAAAATTGTTACAGAAAAGTAGAGTTTCTCATAAGAATACTTTGATTTAAAATTTATTTGTGACGTACTTATGTTACGATAATCAATCGCTTGAAACAACCCGCCCTACATCTTATTGACATCGTATCGTCTTGCTTGTGATTGGTAGAGAAACCGACGTGTGATATCGCAATCATCCCTTTTTTTTTTTTTTTTTTTTTTTTATTTTTTTTTTTAATTTTAGGTGGGCAAAAATGTCCTACCGCACACCCCGCTGCCCGGGGAGACAACGGGGTGAATGGGGCTCTCACCCACTAAAAACCCACCGTGCGCCTACACCCGCCCTTGCTACGGCGGATCACGGGTACCGCGTCGTTACGACCGCGATCCGCAGGCGGCAGCCCCTACGGGCACCCTCTCTTGAGCGACGCCTCGCGCACTTGGGCGTCGCACCTTCGCGGTAGGCTTCCGCGGACGGCAGGGTACTCCCCGACCCCACCGTCCGCAGCCTCGGCTAGGGCGGCATAAGGCGCAAGTAAGCGCGCGCACGCCGCCCCTCGCGCCGGCGGCGAATCGGGTCCGCGAAGGAGGATTCCTCACGGGCCCTCTCCGCCACCTCCTTCCGCGAGATGACAGCCTCGCAGAAGGCTGTGACCGCGGTCCAGGCCCTGTCACTGCCAACCATCGCTCGCGCAACGGCCGGCAGCGACAGGTCCACGCCTATGACTGCAACGAGTTCCCGGCGCTGCACATCCCAGGCCGGGCACGACTCGAGCGTGTGCTGCGCCGAGTCCTCGTCGCAGTCGCAGTGGTGACAGCCTGGGGTCGTCTCCCTCCTTGCGATCGTGTGCAGGTATTTGCCGAAGCAACCATGCCCCGACAAAACCTGCACCAACCGGAAGGTGAGGACCCCGTGCTGCCGCCCTGCCCATTCTTCCAAGATCGGCCGGAGCGCCCCAACGGTCCAGAGACCGGCCCGGGGCGTCTCCAGCCGAGACTTCCACTTTAGGACAGTGGCGCGGCAGGCATCTTCCCGCCACGATGACATTGCGCTCGGCGAGGGGCGGCTGCCCCCCGCCCGCGCCGTCGACGCCCGCCGATAGACGTCGGCGAGCACCTCCGCCTCCAGATCCCACGGGGGGGTTCCGGCCAACGCGCAGGCTGCATCGGTCGAGACCGTGCGGTACCCGCGTATTGCCCTGACCGCTACGACCCTCTGTGGACGCCACAGAAGGGCCCTATTGCGAGCAGCCAGGGACTCCGCCCACACGGGCGCGCCGTACAGTGCCATCGACCGTACTACACCCGCGTAGAGTCGTCGACACGCAAGACTCGGTCCGCCCAAATTCGGCATAAGTCGCCCGAGGGCGGACGCCGTGTTGACGAGCCTTGGCGCAAGACGGCGGAAGTGCTCGTCAAAGTGCCACCGTCCATCCAATACCAGGCCCAGATATTTGATGTGGGCCTGGATTGGGAAGCCCACACCATTGACCGTTATCGAGGCGCTGGCGGGCGGGCCCCGTCGGCGCCCATGGAAGAGTAGGGCCTCCGACTTTTCAAGGGCCACCCTAAGCCCCAGCGCCTCGATCCGCCTGACCACCTCCGCGGTACCTGAGGTGGCCAGCGTTGCCGCCTCCTCGAGGGATCGCAATCATCCCTCGGCCAATCACAATGACACGATGAGATGTCGATACGATTGAGTGAGATACATTCTAACCCCCCCATGTCTCTACCAATCACCGTAAGACGATACGATGTGGATATTATTTTGTGTATTAGGTAAATTTTAAGAGGCTGGTCAGCAAGGATCATGGCAAGTGGAAATCCGTTCTCTATGTCTATCCTTCGAGGAAACAGGCGTTAGTTTGTGTATGTATGAATGTGAAGTTAACATCTTACCCAAATACTGCGTTTGACATATTTGTGACCAAATGTAACCTGAAACAAGAATCTATTTAAAACATCGTTTTATTAAATATTTTGATCTGTATTTTAGCTCTTGACATGCTCAACTACATTAAAAAATTATTTGTAAAATTGGGTGAAGGGAGCTTTACTGCGAGCAGGATTCGAACCTGCGTCCCGTCCAGAAGTGCTCTGTGTCTAGTCTAGTGACTCCAAATCTCCGCTTCACAATTGTTTTATAAGTCTACGACCCACGCTTTTTATTGCTTACTAGCTGACCCGGCGAACTTCATACCGCCATATATTTTTTCATTAATAAATATTTCAATTATGAATTGAGATATAAAGTATCCAATCTCTTAAGTTGGAACAAAACACACATTTAAAAAAAATAAAAGTTAAAATCGGTTCAGTAGTTTCGGAGTTCATCCCGGACAAACATCGTGACACCTGGAATTATATATTATAGATTATGGCAGATGGTTTTAATCGCCGCTCGTGAACTCAACAATACGAAGATAACGTCACGTTTATCCGCGATGAACTCCTAAACTAATGAACCGATTTTAATGAAATTTTGCACGCTGTGTGCTGTTGTTCCAACTTGAGAGATAGGATTGGAGTTTAGTGGAGTTTTTAGGAGGAGTTTTATCGCAGTTATTTTCTTTTTTTTATCGGAAAATTAACTAAAAATTATATGTACAACAGCAATGCATGCCTGAGTTTGTGAGCCTTTATATATTTTTTTAAGTAATATATTAATTTAAAATGCTTATCAAAAAAAAAAACATGGCATCACGCCTGTATTCCCCAAAGGGGTAGACAGAGGTGTATTACACACCCACGATTCGCCAGCTATGTTTAAGTCCCTCGTAATAGGGGGCAAGCCTATTGACGTCTACCGGGCACATTTCCAAACTCCGGGCAGCTACTGAGAATTTTTCTCTTTTTTTACGAAAAATCCTAATAACTTTTCCCGACCCGGGGATCGAACCCGAGACCTGATGATCAGCAGTCGCTTACACTACCGCTGCACCACAGAGGCAGTTAAATAAATAAATGCTTATCCATGTAAATGAAAACAAACGTGCAACGAAATTCGCAGTCCCGAGCAATTGTCACGATGGCCGAATTGGTGACAGGACGGTATTCCAGGTGATGCGTATTCAAATCCTGCTCGTGACTGTTATTTTTGATTTCACATTTCGCACTATGTGGTACTCGAGCAGTATTATTTTATAACAAATTATTTAATAGCTGGCCAGTCGTGGGTGTGTAATACACCTCTGCCTACCCCTTCGGGGAATACAGGCGCGATGCCATGTTTTTTTTTTGTTTTTAAATTATTATAATAGATTACCATCCCATTTTGTAGGCTGTTTTTCTTCGATTTATTGTGGAATACAGCCTTCTGATACCGCGGACTGAAACATAATATACATATAGGTACCTACATAAAAACCTGATGGTAAGCTACCACAAAAAAAAACTATATGGTTGTCTGTAAAGTCGGTTTACGGACGATAATTTTACGTGATAACGTCATATATGTTTACTGAGAGTTTCACAAAATGTAATACTGATAGAAATCGAATGGTACATATAAAAATGTACAATCGCGCGTGCTGCTATACAATAATTGGGATACGCGTGTGCCCGGGACACGTTCGGGCAAAGAATGTGATGTCGATCGGTGAGCACGACCGGCCGCCTCCCTCCCATAGACGCTCTTCAGCCCGCGGCTCTCTTGTGGGTGCGAACATCAAACAATGCATCAATCGCCATACATTTTTCAGAACGTGAGACTTTTTCGTGCGTGCTGCCGCCGTTTATCGATTTATAGGACGTTATCACGTAAAAAAATATATTCTTAGACGGCACACTGCGGCTTTATTTACGGAGCGCGGGCCTCACGGCAGCCTGTTTGTAACCTCGAACGACAGGGTGTGCGATTAGGTATAATTTTTTCCCGCCTTATCAAATAGACGCAGTACTTATTATAATGCTTGTTCTGCATTTCGTCCTCCCAATTCTATTCACGCCAACCCCCCATCCCATCATTCATCGGTCATTAACGAGGAGCCAGATAGCTAATGATGCCTCTGGTGTTGCTAGTGCCTATAGGTAACGCACGTCACCATCTCTAAGGAAAGGCATAGGAGGTGGATAGGAAAGATAATAAGGAGAGGATAGGGAGGGAGTTAGGTGCACTTTCACTCACCATACGAAACACAAGGTATCTGCCGTTGTTTCACGTTCTTTTGTACCTACTTCCCCGATCGAGCCGGCCCATTCATGCTGGGATAAGTAAGGGCCTACCTGAGACTGTCATTTTGGCTCCCCTACCCTATAAACGACTGTCACCGTTTACCATAAATTGGTACTTTACCACCAAGAGCCACAAAACTTGTTATATTTTGTAACTAGATGAAAACCCGGCTTCGCGCGGACGAAATGTGACTCATAATGCACAATCTTTTATAATATGTGGGTAGGTATGGGCCGTGTGGGGCCGGCTTTAGAATTGTCCCACCCCTCTCTACCCACGGGAGTCGTAAGAGCCGACTGAGGGAATACCGCGGGAGTGGGCAGCAGCACTCCTTCGAGTATTAACAACATCCACTGCGATCGCCAACCCGCCTGCCAAGCGTGGCGATTACGGCATTATCCCCCATGACAGGACCGCTCGTTGTAGCGTTCTCTTGGGGAGGCCTATGTCTAGCAGTGGACGTTGAAAGGCTGATGGATGGATGGATGGATGTGTAGGTTATATACCTACACATCACGTTTGAATCGGCCGGCGTAACGAACTCAAGATGGCATCCGAGTGGCCAATATGGCGACTGCCATTTGCACCATTAGAATTTAACAAAATACTCGACAATCCGAATTTTGCGGATATAGATATGTCGACTAGAAATCATTATTTTTTTATATTTTATTATTCAGGTAAGGTTTCAATCGAGTCTACCGTACCTCTTGACCGAATTATTAATATAGATGCGCATTTAAAGGGAAAAGATATTGTAGGTACAAAGTGGACATTGAATCTCCCTGATTTTCAGGGGATATCTGTATTACCCAACAGTACGACGGCAATGGGTGATGAAATATGAACTGTACCTACCTTGATGCTCTGTGACTTCTTCATTAAACAATTTTTTGAGATGATGGCATAACCCCCTAAAATAAATGATTATGAAAATATTTTATACTTACATTAATACTGTGATCAGTATTTTTACACTTGACATGGTCAGCTACTTTAAAAAACAAACTACTGTAGCTCAGCGGATTAGAGCACTTCCCCGGATAGGAAGGGACGCAGGTTCAATTCCCGCCTGTACTAAAATACTCTTTTTCCTTATTCACAAATTATATTCTGTACTTAAAGAGTAGCTGAGCATCTCAAGTGCTAAAATATAGATCAAAATGTAAAAAAAAATCACGCCATCAAATAGTATGAATTTTAATTGCAAAATTAAACTTACTATATTGAATTGATGCATGTAAATGCGTTCCGATAGAGGGCGTTGGTCGTTAAGACAAATGTGATAAGGAGATTGGGTATGTCTAAAAGATAGTACTCTAGCTCAGTGGATTAGAGCACTTCCCTGGATAGGAAGGGATGCAGGTTCGATTCCCGCCTGTACTAAAATACTCTTTTTCCTTATTCACAAATTTTAATTTGTACTTTAAGAGTAGCTGAGCATGTCAAGTGCTAAAATATAGATCAAAATGATTAAAATGAAATTAACTTATTATTTGTGAATGTGGATTCAAACCTGCGTCCGATCCGATCCGGGGAAGCACTCTGGACCGCAAAGCTATCGCAGTCACCAACGGTGCCTCCAAATCTCCAATTCGCATTTGTTTTTAGATGTCTGTACTAGGTACTCACACTCGCAGTAAAACTCTCTTTTTCTACTTTCACAATTAATTTGTACATTAATACTGCTACTATGAATTCGGTTTGCCGAGTGGGGCCAGCTTTAGAATTGTGCCACCCCTCTCCACCCATGGGAGTCGTAAGAGCCGACTGAGGGAATACCGCGGGAGTGGGCAGCAGCACTCCTTCGAGTATTAACAAAATCCACTGCGATCGCCAACCCGCCTGCCAAGCGTGGCGATTACGGTATTCATCGATTCTTGGGGAGGCCTATGTTCAGCAGTAGACGTTAAAAGGCTGATGGATGGATGGATGGAATGCGGTGATCACTCTTGTGGGCTACAAGAGTCAATATCCCCTTTTCACGGCATTTTGATGGACGATGTATTTTGGTTGTAGCAGGAGATATCCGTTCAATGATATATGGTAAGCAGTGGCTTGACAATACTCTTGAGTTGAATCCATGAGGGATGGTTACCACATACCATCAGGTTGGCCATCAGCCTACATGATCAATAAAAAAAGACTGAAATTCTATTTGAGTATGGTACTGTGCGGATTCGAACTCAGAACACTCGGTAATGGTCATTACCTAACTGCCTCTGTGGTGCAGCGGTAGTGTGAGCGACTGCTGATCATGAGGTATTGGGTTCGATCCCCGGGTCGGGCAGTGTTATTAAGCTTTTTCGTTAAAATAAAAATTCTCAGTAGCAGCCCAGAGCTTGGAATTATGCCTGGTAGGCGCGCGCCCTCTATTACGTGGGACTCAAACATAGCTGGCGAACCGTGGGTGTGTAATACACCTCTGCCTACCCCTTCGGTAAATACAGGCGTAATGCTTTGTTTTTTGGAACGAAGTTCCTTATCGCGCGTTGTGAAAGGGGGCTAGACGGAAAAAATTCTTCCGATAAGTTGTCACGACACTTTTTGCTTTTTGTTTGGTTTATTGTTATATTTTTTTATTTGTTTTTTTGTTATATTTTTTTATATAAGTTTATATTTTTTTCATTTCTATTTCGCATGGAACAGTGTGGTGTCGCGACGATTATTTTTGTTGAGTGTATACAGGTTTTTTGTACATAATAAATAATAATAATAATAAATCCTGACAGTGTTTCATCACAAGTTGCGGATATTGCTGATGGAGTTAGGTAAGTAGAGATTTTATACAGATAATATATATATATATATGTGTGTGTGTGTGTGTGTGTGTGTGTGTGTGTTTGTGTTTGTGTGTGTGTGTGTGTGTGTGTGTGGGTGTGCGTGTGGGTGTGTGTATGTATAAAAATCTAATCCCCTAGTAACTCGAACTCTTTTAATTTAGTACATTTTAGAAAGGAACTTCGTTCCATCCGGGTGTCCCTTGACACCTCTCAAGTTAAGTTAATTAAGTTTTTTTTCTAAGTTATTTCGTCATCTGTAAGATTATTTTTTTATGATACATCTTGTTACCTCGATCTCACAACATCACAGCAGTGATAGCTTAGCGGTAAAACCAAGGACTGCAAAGACGGCTTTATCGATTTCGATCCTGAGTCCAAGGTTCAGACCTCGTACGGCACACACCTCTGACTTATCGATATTCTTCGAAATTATGTGTGTATTAGTTTACAAATTATCACTTAAAAAAAGCTTACATCTTATTATCGTGGCTTATAGTTAATACGCTGACTAAAGAACTGCGCTCAAGGATGTTCTTTTTAACTGAAAAAAAAACCGCATAAGTATGTATTTTTCTTGTCTAACTAACAATACAATAATAAGTCTATCGTATAAGTGACGCTCGCGTAAATAATGTTAGATGTCCGTGTGGTGACGAACTAAGAATACAAGTGTCACCACGCCATTCTTTGCCGCGGGTGTCGTACGAGACGACTAAGGGAAGTAAGCAATTATCACCCATTGCATTACTGGCGGTAGAGCTGGTTACCAAGTGGGAGTACGCACTTGCTATCAGGCCCGAGCGGTCAGTGTAACGTTAATTACACTGCAACCCTGATTTTCAATTAGCCTTAGTGACGTAACGTATATACAAAACAGTTAAAAAAGACTTTAAAAGTGAAAAAAAGCTAAAAGGCACGCTGCATATTAGAGTATTGTTTAAAACAAATTACTAAGTAGCAGGATAGAAAAAAAAAAGTTACGCACCAGCTACATCTATCAACATTACACACAAATACTACTCTATAGGGTCTTAGATCGCGTATTTAAACTGAGGTTAAATACTTTATTTCCTGACGTTTCGACCGTATTGCAACAGCCACAACGGCGTATTACTAGGACTAGTATCTATTCTGTGGTAGCGGTATTTATCCTCAGTATTAGGCGGTTTAAGACCCGTATTATTCAATTCAATTCAATTCATTATCTTTATTGCACTACATATGTTATTAAAGTGTTAAGGTGTTACATTAAGTAGGTACAATATGGACCCTGTAGGGCACGGCAACATAGAAGTATTTTTTATTGTAATTATTTTGTGTATGATGTGTACAAATCGCGAAAGTTTAAAAGTCTTTATTAACTATCAACTTGGAAATTTAAAGGTAAATATAGTTTAAACCAAACTGACTGCACAGATGGCGGAGTGGTTTAAATACCGGTCTCCCGCCCGAATGTTGTGGGCTCGATTCCCACACAGGACAACTCTTTGTGTGATCCACAAATGGTTGTTCTGAGTGTACTTTGTGTCCGTGAAATTGTATGTTTATAAAGTCCCCCGCGATACAAGGATTATTCCTTAGTGCAGGGTGTTGTTTTTACAAAGAATTTTTGTCCGTGTGGTGACGGACTAAGAATACAATTGTCACCACGCCATTCTTTGCCGCGGGTGTCGTACGAGACGACTAAGGGAAGTAAGCAATTATCACCCATTGCATTACTGGCGGTAGAGCTGGTTACCAAGTGGGAGTACGCACTTGCTATCAGGCCCGAGCGGTCAGTGTAACGTTAATTACACTGCAACCCTGATTTTCAATTAGCCTTAGTGACGTAACGTATATACAAAACAGTTAAAAAAGACTTTAAAAGTGAAAAAAAGCTAAAAGGCACGCTGCATATTAGAGTATTGTTTAAAACAAATTACTAAGTAGCAGGATAGAAAAAAAAAAGTTACGCACCAGCTACATCTATCAACATTACACACAAATACTACTCTATAGGGTCTTAGATCGCGTATTTAAACTGAGGTTAAATACTTTATTTCCTGACGTTTCGACCGTATTGCAACAGCCACAACGGCGTATTACTAGGACTAGTATCTATTCTGTGGTAGCGGTATTTATCCTCAGTATTAGGCGGTTTAAGACCCGTATTATTCAATTCAATTCAATTCATTATCTTTATTGCACTACATATGTTATTAAAGTGTTAAGGTGTTACATTAAGTAGGTACAATATGGACCCTGTAGGGCACGGCAACATAGAAGTATTTTTTATTGTAATTATTTTGTGTATGATGTGTACAAATCGCGAAAGTTTAAAAGTCTTTATTAACTATCAACTTGGAAATTTAAAGGTAAATATAGTTTAAACCAAACTGACTGCACAGATGGCGGAGTGGTTTAAATACCGGTCTCCCGCCCGAATGTTGTGGGCTCGATTCCCACACAGGACAACTCTTTGTGTGATCCACAAATGGTTGTTCTGAGTGTACTTTGTGTCCGTGAAATTGTATGTTTATAAAGTCCCCCGCGATACAAGGATTATTCCTTAGTGCAGGGTGTTGTTTTTACAAAGAATTTTTGTCCGTGTGGTGACGGACTAAGAATACAATTGTCACCACGCCATTCTTTGCCGCGGGTGTCGTACGAGACGACTAAGGGAAGTAAGCAATTATCACCCATTGCATTACTGGCGGTAGAGCTGGTTACCAAGTGGGAGTACGCACTTGCTATCAGGCCCGAGCGGTCAGTGTAACGTTAATTACACTGCAACCCTGATTTTCAATTAGCCTTAGTGACGTAACGTATATACAAAACAGTTAAAAAAGACTTTAAAAGTGAAAAAAAGCTAAAAGGCACGCTGCATATTAGAGTATTGTTTAAAACAAATTACTAAGTAGCAGGATAGAAAAAAAAAAGTTACGCACCAGCTACATCTATCAACATTACACACAAATACTACTCTATAGGGTCTTAGATCGCGTATTTAAACTGAGGTTAAATACTTTATTTCCTGACGTTTCGACCGTATTGCAACAGCCACAACGGCGTATTACTAGGACTAGTATCTATTCTGTGGTAGCGGTATTTATCCTCAGTATTAGGCGGTTTAAGACCCGTATTATTCAATTCAATTCAATTCATTATCTTTATTGCACTACATATGTTATTAAAGTGTTAAGGTGTTACATTAAGTAGGTACAATATGGACCCTGTAGGGCACGGCAACATAGAAGTATTTTTTATTGTAATTATTTTGTGTATGATGTGTACAAATCGCGAAAGTTTAAAAGTCTTTATTAACTATCAACTTGGAAATTTAAAGGTAAATATAGTTTAAACCAAACTGACTGCACAGATGGCGGAGTGGTTTAAATACCGGTCTCCCGCCCGAATGTTGTGGGCTCGATTCCCACACAGGACAACTCTTTGTGTGATCCACAAATGGTTGTTCTGAGTGTACTTTGTGTCCGTGAAATTGTATGTTTATAAAGTCCCCCGCGATACAAGGATTATTCCTTAGTGCAGGGTGTTGTTTTTACAAAGAATTTTTGTCCGTGTGGTGACGGACTAAGAATACAATTGTCACCACCCCATTCTTTCCCAAGGGTGTCGTATGAGGCGACTAAGGGAAGTAAGCAATTATCATCCATTGCATTACTGGTGATAGGGCTGACCAAGTGGGAATACTCACTTGGTATAGGGCCCGAGCGGGTTGGTACCATCATCTCCCGTGTGACTGGCCATGAAGCACATCGTTGCGTTTTGGTTGTAGCAAGAGATAGCCGTTTATTCTTTCATTTCATATCTGTGAAATGAAATGGTGAGCAGCGGCTTGACAATACTCTTGGTATAATTGAGTTTCCATTTACTATCAGATGAGTCGTGGCTCGTATGCCACTACATGCAATAAAAAAAAAAAAAAAGAAAGACTAAGTTAATATTAAACAGATACGTACGCCGTATTCAACAGATAGGACAGATACGTATGCCGTGTGGGGCCGGCTTTAGAATTGTCCCACCCCTCTCTACCCACGGGAGTCGTAAGAGCCGACTGAGGGAATACCGGGGGAGTGGGCAGCAGCACTCCCTCGAGTATTAATAACATCCACTGCGATCGCCAACACGCCTGCCAAGCGTGGCTATTACGGCATTATCCCCCATGACGAGCACACAATTTCAAATGGCCCCCAGTCACGGCAGCTCCGCTATTCCGTGGCCTAACGGTAGTGGGCCTGGTAACGGCGGAGCAGGGGGTGCGAAGAATCTCCAACGACCTCTAGCCCTGGTAACGCACAACGTTCGGACACTTCGGACTGACGAGAAAATCACCGAGCTGGAAGAGGAATTGAGCAAGATCCGCTGGGACATTATAGGGTTGTTGGGGAAACTGGGAGTGATCACCGACTAGTCAGGGGTATCTTGAATATCAGCGCGAAAGTCGAAAGGTCACGCTTGATGAAGTCTACTAACTTATGGAGAGGAGACAAAAAATGACAGTCCATTCCTCAGCCGATTGGTCCTGCCTAAGGCGGTTAAACAGACAGATCTCCAAGGCTGTGTGACACGATATTCGCCAATTTAATACTACCTGTATTAAAGAGGCGATAAAGCGAGGATATCCCGGACGTCAGCCTGTACGAGATCAGAATGGCTCTCAAACAGATTTAGGTCGGAAAGGCACTGAGTGACGACGGAATTACTATAGAGCTTCTGAAGGCAGGCGGAAAGCAAGTCCTCAAAGCCCTCCAGAGGCTATTTAATTCCGTTGTATTCGGGGGCGATGTTCCAGAGTCGTGGACCAGGAGCGTGGTGGTGCTTTTCTTCAAGAGAGGTGGCAAAACCCTCTTGAAGAATTATAGACCCATCTCGCTCTTGAGCCACGTCTATAAGTTGTTCTCGAGCGTCATTACAAATCGACTCGCGCGCAGGCTTTAAGGCTTCCAGCCTCCCGAACAAGCCGGTTTCCGTAAACGCTATAGTACCATAGACCACATCCACACGCTACGCTAGATTATACAGAAAACCGAGGAATACAATCGGCCTCTGTGTCTGGCGTTTGTGGACTATGAGAAAGCCTTCGATTCGATCGAAACTTGGGCGGTGCTGCAGTCCCTTCAGCGGTGCCAAATTGACTATCGGTACATCGAAGTGCTGAAGTGCTTGTATAGAAATGCCACCATGTCAGTCCGTGTTCAGGACAGGAGTACGAAATCGATCCAACTGCAGAGAGGTGTTAGACAGGGAGACGTTATGTCCCCGAAACTCTTCACCGCTGCATTGGAAGATGTCTTCAAGCTCTTGGACTGGACCGGATTCGGCATCAACATCAATGGTGAATACATCACTCACCTTCGATATGCTGACGACATCGTAGTCATGGCAGAATCGCTGGAGGACCTTGGCACCATGCTCAATGATCTCAGCAGGGTTTCTCGACTAGTGGGTCTCAAAATGAACATGGACAAGACGAAAGTCATGTCTAATGTCCACGTCATTTCAGCACCGGTCCTAGTCGGGAGTGCGCTTCTCCAAGTTGTCGACCACTATGTCTACCTGGGACAAACAGTCCAGTTAGGTAGGCACAACTTCGAGAAAGAGGTCAATCGATGAATCCAACTCGGCTGGGCAGCGTTCGGTAAGCTAAGGAAGATCTTCTCATCCAATACTCCGCAGTGTCTGAAAACGAAGATCTACGACCAGTATGTGTTACCAGTGATGACATAAAATATGGAACAGAAGACGTGGTCTCTGAATGTTGGCCTCGTATCAAGGCTCAAAGTCGCTCAGCGGGCCATGGAGCGGGCTAAGCTTAGTATTTCCCTACGTGATCGTATCCGTAATACGGAGATCCGTAGGAGAACGAGACTGGCCGACATAGCCCGCCGAATTGCCATACTGAAGTGGCAATCTGAAGTGGTATCGGACGGCCCCCCACCAGATGGACCAACGATCTGGTCAAAGCTGCGGGGAGCCGTTGAATGTGGTCGGCACAGGACCGCTTGTTGTGGCGTTCTCTTGGGGAGGCCTATGTCCAGCAGTGGACGTTGAAAGGCTGATGGATGATAATGCAGGTGTTGTCAATAAAAAAACAACATAATATAACTTGGTTAGGTACACTTACACAGCTTAAACGGTAACTTAATGATGCTGCCAAGGCGTCTGTCCAAGCAGTTCTTACTAAAATTAAAAATATATAGTATTATTTCCACGATAGGCAGCACCTTTTTTTGTTAAGGCAGGAAAAATGTTCCTAACCGCACACCCCGTCGTTCGGGGCAACGAACAGGGTAGTGTGGGGCCTTCAACCACTAAAGAAACCCGCCGTGTTCCATCTCTCCACCTTTATTGGCGGGCCACTGGAACTGTGTTACATTCCTTCGGTGGTTCGATAGGCAGCACCTGGCTTTTTTTTATACTATGTGAGTGGCAAATATATATATATATCGCCTGATGGTAAGCGGTTACCGTAACCTATAGACGCTAGCAACACCAGAGGTATCACTTAAATGGTGCCATCTCCAAGGAAAGCGATAGGAGGTAGATAGGCAGGATAATAAGGAGAGGATAGGTGTGGGTCTCCGGTGCTCTCACTCACCATACGCAACACAAAGGAGTACCAACCGTTGTTACACGCTGATCTTTTAAGAGAGGGTGGTACTTCCCCGATCGAGTCAGCCCATTCATCTTGGGATAAGCAAGGCTTTACTACTAAATTGTATTTGGTAGAACATTTTTATACGTGTTTTTTTTTATAACCTCTGGTCCCAAACTAAGCTTAACGCTTGTGCTATGGGTACCAGATTACGGATATAATACATATATAACTTTTTTGTAAATACATACTGTATATAATAGATAGAAAACACCTAGACGCAGTACAAATATCTGTGTTCATCAATACAAATAAATGTCCTGAGTGGGAATCGAACCCACGACCTCGTGCACGGAAGTCAGTTATACTACCGCCTACGCCACGAGGCCCGTCCTATATATATATTGATGATGCCCCTAGTGTTGACGTCTATGCGTCCATGTTGAAGGTTACCACTTACCATCAGGTGGGCCACTTGCACGTTTGTCGTCTGTAGGGGAAAGTAAGTAGTTCAGTATGATCGGCCATGTCAGAGAGCGCGACCACGCGGTTTAGCGTGACCACGATATCACGTGATTGTTAATCGCCCTGTTAAAATATTTATTAAAAAGAGTTATTTTATTTGTTATACATACACTCGCTCTGATTTCTCCGAGTTCTTGAGACTACTGTATGCAGAGTCCAAACAATCATGAGCGTCCTCCGCGACGTCTTCTGAAACTTTGCAAAGAATTTAATGAGAAACAAACGTGGCTCATGAGTTTCGTGCCGGATTCTTTTCACGAAAAACTATGGAATCCGGCGGCTTCTAGCGATTTCTATCGCTAGATCGCTACATTAGTGCTACGGTTGAACTTGCTTCAAGCGTTCTTGTTAGTTATTAGTACACTAAGGCCCACTCGCGCGTTTCAGAGTTATTGTATATAACTCCGAGCGTACTGCTAACGCAGGGCTAAATAATTATTTCTGCTTGCACTGCTAAGAGTTAACACTATACCATGCGTAAAATAATTAACTATTAAACCCGCCAAAGTTGGAGGGTTAAATGTCTATCTCTGGGTTTATTACGTCAAAATTGTGAGCCTATGCTAGTTTGCGTTTTGTATTTAAAAAACAGCAACAGAATAACATTGCATCGTTTATTTTTATTGTCCTGATGAGTGACTTTTTGGTTTCTGATGATGTCTTCATGTGTGTTCAGGCCCCCTAGACAACGTGATATATGCTTATTATGTCGTCGTAATCTTATATCAATCCATTGTTTACATGTACTATATATTTTGGTATTTTTATATATATTTTTAGCATTTGACATGCTTAGCACTAAACATTAAACACAAAGTGAAAAATGTGAAATCGAAAATAACAGTCAGGAGCAGGATTTAATGGCGCAGGCGTCACCCAAAGACGTTAAGTATGATGTGTTATCGAAATTAGCAGTCAGGAGCAATTGTCAGGATGGCTGAATTGGCAAAGCATCTGGACGGTATCCAGGAGATGCAGGTTCAAATCCTGCTCCTTACTGTTTTTTTATTCTGTACTGCTAGCGTTTTTGCCACTTCGTTATTATATAATACATCATCTATGATGCCACTAATCTACAGGGCCCGGTCAGTTCAGGATAGCACCAGCAGTTTCTTATTTATTTTCAATAACATGTCTCAGATCAAATAAAAAATGATCTGAGTAACATGTTTACTTATATTTGGTTATTATATCACAAAGAATTAAACTGCTACAACTTGTAAAAATAGGGCCACATTATAAGATTTCCTTCATATTTCGCAAAATAATTCAGATATATTGTCATAAAATACACTCAAGATCATAAATATAGTAACGTATTAGATCACCTGACAGCTCGATAACGCGTAACCAATTTTGATTTGTCAATGTGTGCGTGGCGATTACGGCACTATCCCCCATTCTTGGGGAGGCCTATGTCCAGCAGTGAACGTTAAAAGGCTGATGGATGGATGGATGGATGAACTACTATTGTTACACGCTGATCTTTTGTGAGAGGGTGGTACTTCTCCAAACAAGCCAGCCCATTCGTGCTGGTATAAGCAAGGGTCTACCACCAGAAAATTTAATTATTAATTAGTATTATTCACCTGACGCATTCGATGACTCGCTATAAGAGTCCAGAGATTTTATTTGTGTACTGAAACAAAAGATTGATCATTAATCGTAAAACTTTTAAAGCCAGAGTTCACGAGCGTTACTACAGTTTTTTGGCAGAGTTTTCACTCTAATTATCGCTCACTTCTATTTGATATTTATTTATGTCAGTATATATGTATGTAATAATAAATAAATAAATATTCAAAGAAATTTCATACAACGTCCTCTGGTCCCAAACTAAGCTTAACGCTTGTCCGATGGATCTGGTACCCATCACAAGCATTAAGCTTTAACATTACGGATATAATACATATATTAGTTTTTTTTGTAAATACATACATATAATAGATAGAAAACAGCCAGACGCAGTACAAATATCTGTTTACATCACACAAATAATTGTCCTGAGTGGGAATCGAACCCACGACCTCCTGAACGGAAGTTTGTTACACTACCGACTAGCTGACTACGCCACTAGGCCCGTCAAATATCATGTATATTATATATGTTATTTATAACTATATGTGTTCTTTTGTTTAACATATAAGTATTCTTACGATATTAGTATGTGATTTTATTATAGTAATATATATTGTATGTAGTATTATTTTTAAAAGCACCTACCACTACATTTCTGCTCCGCCCCAGGTAGTCTGGTAGAGAATGCCTAATGCAGTAAGTCCGCCTTGTACTTGGCATGTGCAAAAGTTGTAAAATACAAATTTGGAAAATACAAAAGTGCACGCCTCATAATCTTCATTTTTCACAATAAAATTGATTATTTTGATAAGTAACTAATAATGTATTGGTCTTACTAAGTAGTTTTCAATAAATCACATAGACAGCGCTAATTTCAAAAAATACTAATGAGGTTCTCATGACTTATCCGCCATCTAGCGCTAATTTTAAGAAGTACTAATATATTGGTCTATAGAAGTAGTTTTCACGAAATAAGGTATAGCGCTGGTTTTAGTGTGCCATCGAGACAAGCGTAAATATTCATATGTTTTTGTTTATTTAATAACAATTAAACCACATCGAATCAGACCGTGAAAAGTAATAGCGCTCTATTCGTAATTATACTCAAGTTAAAAAGAAAAAAAAGACTCGTAGTAAAGTATTTCGGTCGTTATCGTGTTAACATACATAATCCGAACATACCTGCAACACACGGACGTCCAAGACAGAACTTTTTTAAACAGTTTTTTAATTAGTTTAAATAACAAAAATGGCATCAAACATATCATGAGTTTTAAAAATAGTGTTTTTTTCTTGATATGTGTGTGTATACTCGTATATTATTTTACAAGTGCAATACGTGATAAATAGAGACATTTTAAGTTTGAAAAATCAGTTGTTCTTCATAAAACGAAAGTTGTACCCACCTCAACGCTTCGCTTATGAGGCGTGCAATAAATAAATAAAAGATAAAATTAGTCGACGTAGGAAATATATTTTTAAAATCCTTACTAATATAATACGTAAATGTGAAAATGCGTTTATGTTAGTAGCCTACTATATCCTTTTCTGGGCTCCAAACTATATGTATGCAAAGTTTCATGTTGATTGGCATAAATTTTCACATTTTAATAAAAACAAACAGCATCACGTCTGTAGGTAGAGGTGTATTACACACCCGCGGTTCGTGAACTATGTTTAAGTCCTACGTAATAGGGGGCGAGGCCTATTGCCGTCTACCGGGCACATCTCCGGGCTTCTACTGAAAATTTTTCTATTTACAAAAAAGCTCAATAACACCGCCCGACCCGGGGATCGAACCCGAGACCTCATGGTCAGCAGTAGCACATTTTAATACCAGTACAATAAGATTCTCAACGTGCGGAGCCGGCTTTAGAATTGTCCCACCCCTCTCCACCCATGGGAGTCGTAAGAGCCGACTGAGGGAATACCGGGGGACTGGGCAGCAGCAATCCTTCGAGTATTAACAACATCCACTGCGATCGCCAACCCACCTGCCAAGCGTGGCGATTACGGCACTATCCCCCATTCTTGAGGAGGCCTATGTCCAGCAGTGGACTTTAAAAGGCTGATGGATGGATGGATGGACAATAAGATTCATAGAAGAAGCTAGTAGAACATGATTCTCTGTCTTCATGAACATCTCGACTGTCATATGTGGGTAGATGTGCACATATGGCGGTACAAAGGTAAAACTCACTCAGACTGTATGATGACAGGGACTTCAGATTTCTTACGCAGAGCCATATTAGCTATTTCTGTAGATGCTCCAAGTTCTGGAAGCAAATATTATTAAAGATAATAATCAACTAAACTAACAGTGCACTTGCCACTTGAACGATCAGAGAGGTTAAGCAACTTTTGGCCGGCGGGTAATTAGATGGGTACCCACGCCACCTATCGAATTTATATGCATCCATTTTATTGCAATATAGTAAGTTTAATTATTAGAATTACAATTAATTGATGATGGCGTTGTTTTGTAAATATGTATTGTGATCTGTATTTTAGCATTTCCATCCATCCATCCATCAGCCTTTCAACGTCCACTGCTGGACATAGGCCTCCCCAAGAACGCCACAACGAGCGGTCCCGTCATGGGGGATAATGCCGTAATCGCCACGCTTGTCAGGCGGGTTGGCGATCGCAGTGGATGTTGTTAATACTCGAGGGAGTGCTGCTTCCCACTCCCCCGGTATTCCCTCAGTCGGCTCTTACGACTCCCGTGCGTAGAGAGGGGTGGGACAATTCTAAAGCCGGCCCCACGCGGCCATTTTAGCATTTGACATGCTCTAATTATTGGTGAAAGTGGAAAAAGGGAGCCTTACTGCTTTTAGTAATGTGGATGGGACGCAGGTTCGAATCCTGCTCGCAATAAAGATCTCTTTTTCCACTTTCACAAATAATTTGTTCTTTAAAGTAGCTCAGCATGTCAAGTTTACAATAATTTATTTTATTCTAATGAGAATTAATACCTGCTATCCGAAGATCACTGCACACTGGTTTAGTCTGTAAAATATAAAAAAAAAAATAATAAATAAATATTCACGGACATTATTTCACACAGCGATTTCTGGTCCCAAACTAAGCTTAACGCTTGTGCTATGGGTATCAGGTTACGGATATAATAAATATATTACTAGACTATTTAGATACCTACCTGGGAAGCTTAATTACTAGTGACGTCAGATGTTCACCAGATATCATCGCAAGAATAGCAATGGTTAAAAAAGCCTTCAACAACAAAAAAAAACAGCTGTGCGCGAGAATATCAAAACGTGTACCTAAAAAATTGATAAAGGTGTACATCTGGAGTATTATATTGTATGGTTGCGAAACATGGACTATGACGCAAAGAGACAGACAGCGCCTAGAAGCTTTTGAAATGTGGTGTTGGCGAAGAACGGAGAGAGTAAGCTGGACAGAGAGAAGGACAAACGAAGAGATGCATATGGTAGAAGAGAAAAGGTGTATCCTTAATACCATCGACAACAGAAGAGGCCAAATGCAAAACCATTCTAGAGGGAAAGAGGAAACGAGGAAGATCAAGAAGGACATTTATACAACAAGTGAAGGAAAGTCTGGATGTCGTGTCGTATCAGGAGATTAAGGAAAAGGCACTATGCAGAGAGAGCTGGATGCTCCATCGACAAGAACTAAGCTCTATGAGATGATGATGAAATATATTACTTTTCTTTTTGTAAATACATACATATAATAGCTAGAAAACACCCAGACGCAGTACAAGTATCTGCGTTCATTACAGAAATAATTGTCCTGAGTGGGAATCGAACTCACGACCTCGGTACACGGAAGTCGGTTACACTACCGACTACGCCACGAAGGTATCTGTTTTACGACCTCGTATGGTATCTGTTTGACATTATGAAAGTATTTTAAATGATGCGAATAATGATTGTAATAAAGCGTGAGGTGCTTGACATCAAATGCTACAAATAGTTTATTGATATAGTAAAAAGCATCCCTCACTTTTTTTACATTAATTAGGTATTCGTATAATTTAAAAAACAGCATTAATAGTAGGGTAAACTATAGTATTGCACCCCCTTAGTAATTGGCACTTTGGATTTTAAATGCAAATATTAAGAACTGGTATAGCAAAAAACATCTGTTCTACTTTTTTCATAATCTGCAATAGTAACATAGTTTGCAGAAAAAAGTAGGCTGTATAATATTATAGCTGGCAGCACTAAAAAAAAATATATACCGGCACCATGCAGAACTGTTAATCTAATAAGGGTCATCAATTAACGACTGTAACATAGAGTATTTATTATTATGCTTAGTTTTTGGGTAAATAATGGCAACGAATGCTTTTTTTGACCAATCTTACCTTATTAGGTGTCAATGACTGATTTTTTTATGTGTTAATAACAGTAACTGTACTTATGGTGCCAATGACTGTAATTTAATTTTTTTTTTTTCTTTTTCTAATTAAAAATTAATTGATTAATGCATTTTCATTTAAAAATATCCATACCAGAGAACCATTTATCAATTTTTGGTGACTTTTAAACACCTATCAATTTAAAATAATATATATAAATATATATATATATCAATCTTAAATATGCTTAGAGTGCCAATCATTATACAGTTTACCCTACTTTAACGTTTACGTATTTAAACGACCTTGAAAACCATCCAGGAGTTTGGAAATGTGCCCGGTAGACGCCAATAGGTTCGCCCCCTATTACATGGGACTTAAACATAGCTGGCGAACCGTGGGTGTGTAATACACCCCTGCCTACCTCTTCGGGGATACAGGTGTGATGCTATGTTATTTTTTTTCTATTCAAACAACCTAACTCCTTTTTCATCGTAGGCTTTTTTTATTGCCTATGGTTGCAGACGAGCCGCGGCCCACCTGATGGTAAATGGTAACCGTCGCTCGTAGATTCAATTATACCAAGAGTATTGTCAAGCAGCTGCTCACCATTACCATTTCACAGATACGAAATAAAAGAACTGCTACAACCAAAACGCACTGATGTGCTTCATGGCCGGTCACACGGGAAATGGTGGTAGGTACCAACTCATTCGGGCCCGATAGCCAGTGAGTACTCCCACTTGGTACCAGCCCTACCACCAGTAATGCAATGGGTGATAATTGCTTACTTCCCTTAGTCGCAACGTACGACATCCGTGGGAAAGAATCACCATACGGACATCGGAGTGACGATAATACCGATTTGAAATTTATAAGAAATGGACAAGCTTATTATTGTATCGTCATCGGTCCTTGATAAGCTTGCAAGGTTTAATTTAATTCGACATTTTGAAGTAGTTTTCATTGATATCAAGGCAAAGCTAATGAAAGCGTGTAAAAATAGTAATATTTAAAAAAATACACATATTTTTACTTAAGTGCTCTAATTCTAAGGCTTTACAGCATCCCTGTGGAACTTGATTTCATTATCTAATAATCAGGTGATGTTTAGAACAAATAAGTTGAACCTACACTTATCAACGGTGGTACTTTATTGACTCGTCTGCGCTTCGGCATCTTCGGTGATATGTTCTTGGGTATAGGCGCTGCATTCAGGCTGCGCTTGTCTTCATTCGATATGGATTTTTTACTGTTGAAAACAATCAAATTCTAAGGTTTCTGCCTTACCTCAGGTCGTAAAAACAAATGTGATATGGAGATTGGGAAAGACCGTCGGTCAGTGCGATGGTTTAGCAGTCTAGAGCACTTCCCGGGATTGGAAGGGACGCAGATTCGAATCCCGCTCGCACACTAAACTTCTCTTTTTCCACATTCGCAAATAAATAATTTCATCCATCCATCCATCCATCAGCCTTTCGACGTCTACTGCTGGACATAGGCCTCCCCAAATTGGGGGTATAGTGCCGTAATCGCCACTGTTGGCAGGCGGGTTGGCGATCGCAGTGGATGTTGTTAATACTCGAGGGAGTGTTGCTGCCCGCTCCCCCGGCATTCCCTCAGTCGGCTCTTACGATTCCCAAAAATAAATTATTTGTTCCCTTTTAATTTTCAACCCATTAAATATTATCCCACTATTGTGCACGGGTTTTCTCTTATAGTTAGAAGGATTTAGGACGTAGTCCACTACGCTGGTCCAGTGTGCGACAGAATTCGCAAGCTATCAAGAAAATCTCTCAGGTCTCCTTCACCGAGACCACCGAAGGAATGTAACATAGTTCCAGTGGCCCGCCAATAAAGGCGGAGGACGGCACACGGCGGGTTTCTTTAGTGGGTGAAGGCCCCACACTACCCTGTTCAGTGCCCCAAACGATGAGGTGTGCGGTTAGGAACACTTATTCCCCCCTTAAAAAAAAAAAAAGGTAGTTGAGTCCCGGACTCCCCGTGTACCTACATCCTTCTACTTTCGCATTATTTCTGAGGTGTTTTAACAAATAATACTTACAAGCAGGCATTTAATTCATTTAGCAAGTCTTGAGTGACATCTGTCGTGACACCCATCTCTAAATAATAAAATATTTATATTAAAACCTTCAATCATAAATTACAACAAGATACAGTGTCACGAATAAAATCAAGCTAAAAACTGTCCGTGTAAATATTATACTTATACAGCTGCATCTGTTTACTAACGAACTGAGATAAAGGTTTTAAAACAGTTTTAAGTTCAACGTAATTACAATCATGGCACTTAGTAATAAAGTCACAAATATTTAAAATATTATCTTACATTTACGATCATCCGTCACAAAAAATGAGCAAAGCAATAATTTACTACTGCCACTTAAAAGTGAAAAGACAAATAACATTCACTGTGAAACCAAATGAAGTACTTTTTGAACTAAACAAAATAGGAGCTCACTTCTCAAGTGCGCTGTTATTTACCGAGACGGATTTTTTGGGCTGACGCGATATCTATTGCATTGTTGATCGAAGATTAAAATAGTGTCTTACAAGTACAAATTATAATTTGTGAATAAGGAAAAAGAGTATTTTAGTACGAGTGGGAAACGAACCTGCGTCCCTTCCTTTCCGGGGAAGTGCTCTAACCCATTGAGCTATCGTACCATTTCTAGAAATACTGAATTTCCTCATCACATTTGTCTTAACGACCAAACGCCCTCTATCGGCAATGCATTTACATGCATTCATCCAATGTAGTAAGTTTAATTTTGCAATTAAAATTCATACTATTTGATGGCGTGATTTTTCAAACATTTTGATCTATATTTTAGCATTTGACATGCTCAGCTCCTCTTAAAGTACAAATTATAATTTGTGAATAAGGAAAAAGAGTATTTTAGTACGAGCGGGAAAAATACTCACGCCATCAAATAGTATGAATTTTAATTGCAAAATTAAACTTACTACATTGGATGAATGCATGTAAATGCATTGCCGATAGAGGGCGTTTGTTCGTTAAGACAAATGTGATGAGGAAATTCGGTATTTCTAGAAATGGTACGATAGCTCAATGGATTAGAGCACTTCCCCGGAAAGGAAGGGACGCAGGTTCGTTTCCCGCTCGTACTAAAATACTCTTTTTCCTTATTCACAAATTATAATTTGTACTTTAAGAGTAGCTGAGCATGTCAAATGCTAAAATATAGATCAAAGTGTCTTACAAGTTACTAGGTACTTAGCTAGATAATTTAAGATTGTTTCTTCACTGTCCCCACCCGACTGCCTCTGTTAATTGAGATCTCTTTAGGCCAGGCTGGCCAGGCTGGCCAGGCTGATAGTATCACGCGGAAATTAAGACGTGTGCCTACTCTGTTGCCGAATCGCACCTTGTTCAGAGTTTTTGGCGAGAAGTCATTTTTTTTTTATACAACGTGTGTGGCAAACTAGCTTACCGGTAAGTGATTACCGTAAGCTATGGATGCTAGCAACACCATAGGCATCATTCGCGCGTCACCATCTCCAAGGAAAGGGATGGAAGGTGGAAGGATATTAGAAGAGGTAAGCAGAGATAATAAAGAGAGGATATGAAGAATAATAAGGAAGGGATAGGATAGATACTATGGAGAGGATAGGACGGATAATAAGGTTAAGATATGGAGGGGCTTAGGCTTATGGCGTTCTCGCTTACTTTTTTTTTTTAAATTCTTTATTGTACACACACATGAATAAATAGATGATGTACAAAGGCGAGCTTAATTCAGTACTTAATTTTCTACCAGCAAATCCTTAAAGTAGTTGAGGATTATCTAACACACAAAGAGTAAAGAAGTGTACAACACAAGAAAAGTTAATTTTTATTGCTTACTAGCCTTTCGTCGCAGCTAAAAGCTAGTTTTTGGGTTATATCTCAGACACCCGATATAGTAGCGGAATAAAATGTATACCAGTTGTTAAGTCTAATCAAGAGCTATCAAATAAAAAAAGTTGCATCAAAATCCGTTCAGTAGTTTTTGCGTTATGCGCGAACAAACGAACAGATAAATAGACAAAAAATCTAAAAAAAATTGTTTTGTGTTTAGACATGCATATATAGCCTATTACAGTCATTTTTTCTCAAATATCTTAAATGAACAGACATAGCTATGTTACAGCTTTATAATAGTATAGACGATGGCAGACGAGCAACGGCCCACCTGATGGTAAGTGGAAACCATCGCTCATGGACTCGTTTATACCGAGAGTATTGTCAAGCCACTATGCACCTACATTTCTCAGATATGAAATGAAAGAACTATACGAAAAAATGATAGGAGCAGCAATCGTTTTTTCACACTGATCTGACTCATGCTGGGATAAACAGAGCCCTACCACTAGAAAGGGCTCTTCCTTAGCCACCATTAGTACCAAAGTACATCCTAGTGGTCCGAGAAAGAGAATCAGACCACGATACTAGACGTAGGTACCTACGTGCATAGCTGCTAGTTTTATCTCACCTGTGCTGTTTTTCTTGAAACCTTTCTCCCGATGACACTGTAATATAATTTAATCATTAGAATAGAATATTTAGCATTTTTTAATATTATTTATTTATTAAATAATTTGTTTAAGGCATTGGCAGAACCATCAGTCTAACAGTAACTTATAAACATCGTTATTCTCTGATCACAAGTAAGTTTAATTCTTAAAACAAGTCGTAGTTGAAGTCAGTCATATAAAATTACCGTGTGGGGCCGGCTTTAGAATTGTCCCAACCCTTTCTACCCACGGGAGCCGACTGAGGGAATACTGGGGGAGTGGGCAGCAGCACTTCCTCGAGTAATAACAACATCCACTGCGATCGCCAACCCGCCTGCCAAGCGTGGCGATTACGGCATTATCCCCCATGACGAGACCGCTCGTTGTGGCGTTCTCTTGGGGAGGCCTATGTCCAGCAGTGGACGATGAAAGGCTGATGGATGGATGGATGGATATAAAATTAGACAGTCAACTGAAAGTCCCGCTCTAGTAAAACAATGGCGACCTTACTGAAGCTTCTATGAGTTTTGGAAATAACAGGAAAAAACACGTTATGTCGCATTACATGACTTGCCAATACTTATGCACACACACAAATAGTTTATAAGCAAAATACACATGAATACTAGAAATAACACAAGTTTAGGAAAAGAATGCCGAGCGACGACATGATGTTCATGTTCCCGCCAAAATTCCCTTTGTTTATAACATACAAGCACAGACTAACAAAAAATAAAGACACCGCATTGTCAACTAAAAAGTGACCGCTCCGTGCTCCGTCTATATATTTTTTTGGCCTGAGCATAATAGATGACGTGGTGAGGGCGGTGAGCTTCGTATCACCCACAATTTATTGTATCAATGATTCCATCCATCCATCCATCAGCCTTTTAACGTCCACTGCTGGACATAGGCCTCCCCAAGAATGGGGGATAGTGCCGTAATCGCCACGCTTGGCAGGCGGGTTGGCGATCGCAGTGGATGTTGTTAATACTCGAAGGAGTGCTGCTGCCCACTCCCTCGATATTCCCTTAGTCGGCTCTTACGACTCCCATGGGTGGAGAGGGGTGGGTCAATTCTAAAGCCGGCCCCACACGGCTATCAATGATTATCAATACTAAACCATCAGCATTTTTTAAGGTCTGAATCTGGATAGGTTATTGAAAGAAACGTGCTTGTAATTCAAATGCAGCTATTATTTTGTCGTATGTTAGCCAAAAGACAGTAGGTCCATCATTCAAACAGGCGATTCCACGGAGTACAGAAAAATAGCGGAGATGCCGCAAGGCAACTAGGTCATGTCGCCTTCAAATAGGTGAACGACGTCACAGTGGGCGGGGCCTAAAACCGTAGTATCAAATGAACCGTCACTACGATCGGTTCACTCTTTTATGACGTTGATATAGGTATTAAATTCTTTTAACAATGAAGTGCGTTGTTGATGGGTGTAAAAATTGCTCAGGAGCAAAATTAAAACAAGATGGCATATCATTTCATGTGTAAGTCGTTTAAATTTATATATATTCATATTTTAAAACACATTTTCTTTGTTTCATTACAAAGAGACATCTGTCGTCGAAAAGTGCATTATACCTACAACTCCACAATATCGTCACTCTAATATTATAAAAGTATAATATTATTAGAATTTTTTGTCACAAATAAGTAAATTTAGCTTTAATAAAGGAAAATCCTTTATAAATAATAAATTATTTCAAAGATTTATTACTTAGTTACATGATATGTGAGAAAAAATATTAAAGAATTACATGTCATCTGTCGGTGAGTATTCGGAAATAATTGACAACATAAAGTTTGCGTCACACTAGCGAACCCATTATCGAATATAAGTATTAACGTCATTTTATTTATTAAATTGTTTTTTTTTTCATCGTGTTATTGATTTATTTGTTATTATTTTAAATTCCCTGTTTATACAGAAATTATAACCGCATGTATACGGTAGAACTGCGTGACGGAAATTGTGCTAATAGGGTTGGTTCATTTATCCCAAGCACCAAGTTACCCGTCAGCGGTCGTACCCATCCCTGGTTTAACAGTACCTGCAGGGAGGCTGCACTTCAGAAGCAGTTCTTATATTTGGCCTGGAATAAGGCCAGGAGGTGTTAGGACCTGAACGCAAAAGAAGATAAGCGAAAGTATAACGCCGCTTATAGATCTAATAGGAAAGTTATCGCCTATATTACAGGTGCATACGAATCCACCTGATCCTGATATACATTGGCATACGGCATTTTGTTTCGCAATCTCAGTTACTCTCGCAGCGGTTTATACTTGATTAAGAACTTCCACTCCAATGCTTCATTGGTATTTTGAGCGTAGCGAAAATATCCTACGATCCTAAGTCATTACGTCTATGCCAAATAAAAACTGATTATCAATATACATTATAAACAATGTGAGATAGAGTAGAGTATAATAGAGTGAACGGAGCATTGGGACAACTTCTCGGCAGTCATCACCTCAGCCAGAAGGCACGTGTCGCAATACACAACGCAGTGCTTGTCCCAACGTTGTTGTATGGAAGCGAGAGTTGGGTATGCAAAAAGGAGCATTATAATAAAATCAATGCGGTCGAAATGCGATCTCTGCGGAGAATCTGTGGAGTGAAGCTGACTGACCGCATTCGTAACGACGATGTAAGAAAGCGAGTAGGTGTGAAAGAGAGTATTAGTGTAAAGATGCGAAAGGGAATGCTCCGATGGTTCGGACATGTGGAAAGAATGCCGTACGAGCGACTGTTAAGAAGATATACAATGCGAAAGTGGAAGGATGTAGGTACAGGGGGAGACTGAAACTCACCTACCTAGACCAAATCGGTCATCTACTGAAAACAGGATGGAGTCAGAAGTCTCCGAAACCGTCGAGTGTGTATGAAGAGAATTATGAATGTTGAGGAAGCGAGAGATGTACTTACACAAGAATAGAGCCTTTTGGCTCTCTATTCTCTCTGCCTACTTCGCAAGGAAGATGGCGTCGTGATGAGTAAGTTAGTATAAACAATGTGGACCAGCCTTACTAACGCATATGGAATGTTCTGGAACAAACTGTTGTGCTTGTAACGCCATAGTGGTGAATAGACAAACTAAATTAATAAAAAATGTTCTCTATTACGCTGTAAAATACATTTCACCACTAGATGGATTTTTGTCTAGGGGTGGAGCTATAGTTTTACCTCATCCCCCGAACACCTGCATTTAGCAACGCTTCGTTCTAAAGAGATTTTGCCTTGAAACACCTCCGCTATTTTTTTGTACTCCGTGGCGATTCCCATACAAAATTATCAATTTTATTTTTTTCTATTTTTCATATGTTTTTATGGGTTTTTCCTAAATCGGCCAAGCCATTTTTGAGTTTTAGCGAGAATATCGAACAGCAATTGATTTTTATATACATAAAAGATATAGGTGGTTGCAGATGAGCAACGTTGATGGTATATGGTAACTGATGCTCAACTATACTAAGACGGCGGGTTTATTTAGTGGTTGAGAGCCCCACACTACTCCATTCGTTGCCCCGAACGACGGGGTGTGCGGCTAGATACATTATTTCCCGCCACCGATTGAACCGCGTTAGACTCCCGGGAGTCTTCGCATGCCGATGCCATGCGAGGCCACGCGCCGTATCGGGTGGATACTTTTTATGAAAAAAATCATAAAGAAAAAACTACTTACCCATTGTTGAAAAATCCATGTTTATTGTCAAGTATTATAACTATTTTATGCACTAAAACACTTAAAAACACTATCCACTAATTAATATAATAACACTGACGTTATAAAACGAAAATTTTCTAAAAATTTTAATTTTATTTCACTTTCCCGTGGAAAACTCGACTTTATTACCGCACGGTTCGAGTCCATTGTGGCAACTGGTTGACGTTTACGTTTAGGAATTATTTCTCGTTGATACAGTATATATATGCGTAGGCAAAAATCATACACAGATTATAGAATGAACAGACTGTATCGGGCAAAAATTCAAGAGTAGATAGCATTGAAAGTGAAGGAGTAGGAAATATTTTTTTAGCGCTAAAATTTTTTGCGATTGCGCGCGCGGCGCGCCGCTTTCGCCTACGCGATGCTGAACCCTATTGCAAACCTGGGAGATTCTATCTGTTTGTTGAGGGGACTTAACAAAAAAAAGGACTTAAACAGAGATATACTCTGCGCTTCTCAAACTTTAGTTTACAACTCCTAGACACACTAACAGATGTTTCCACCCATTCGATTGAATAGCGTAATAAGTCAATTTCTCCCTATTTCTAATGACGAAAGCTCTAATTATTTGTGAATAAGGAAAAAGAGATTTTTTGTACTAGCAGGAATCGAACCCGCGCCTTTTCCAATCCGGGGAAGTACTCTGAACCACTGAGCTATAGTACAGATCTTTCGATCATCCCAATCTACTTATCACATTTTGTCTTTACGACCAACGCCATCTATCGGAAGCATTTACATGCATTAAACCAATATAGCAAGTTTAATTTTGCAATTAAAGTTCATACTATTTGATGGTGCGATTTTCTAAACATTTTTGATCTATATTTTTTAGCATTTGACATGCTCCGCCACTTTTTTAAAGTTTAAATTATTTGTGAATAAGGAAAAAGAGATATATAGATATTTTTATATATATTTTTAGCATTTGAAATGCTTAGCAATACATTAAACACGCAGTGAAAAATGTGAAATCGAAAATAACAGTCACGAGCAGGATTTGAACCTGCATCTCCTGGATACCGTCCAGATGCTTTGCCAAATCAGCCATCGTGACAATTGCTTCTGACTGCTAATTTCGATAACACATTCATACTTAACGTCTTTGGGTGATGCCAGCGCCATCTGTCGGCAGTATTTTCATACATTGTATTCACAAATAATTTGTACTTTAAAAAGTGGCGGAGCATGTCAAATGCTAAAAAATATAGATCAAAAATGACGAAAGCTCAAATTATAATGGTGTGAATAATAAGAAGAAAGAAGATAAGTGTTTCAGAACTAACCTTGAAAGGATCTTGTTTTTTAACTTGTAGTGCGAGTTCTGTAATTACAGGCGGAGTGCTGAAAACAACGTTTAATTTAATTGATTCAAGGCGATATTGAACTCAAGTAGATTGTTAAAAAAAATTAGCCGTCATGGGACGTCTCGCATATGTGAAACTTTCTTTATTTCTTCAAATATTGTTTCAATCTTATATAATTCTTGGTAAGCGCCCACTCATTGTCCATAGACAAATTAAAGCTGTTGTTGGTTTATTGATTGACGTTATACTTCCTAGTTAGATGCTTTTGTCAACAGATGGCTTTAAAAACAATTACATAAATTATAGTGGTGACCTCGCCACGCCGACAGCCGGTTTTACCCTCCCTCCGCATTAGATGTTTTCACAACAAAATGATGTGTAGCGGAATCCATCACACACCTACGCACTGCCAAAGCTATCTTAGCAAGCGCACCCAGCAGACGTTGTCTTGCCCGAATGATAAAAAATATTTCGCGAAATCTGATTGCAACACCACTCGGTTCAGTTATAGATCTAAACCCTCCAAGGCCCAACATAGACACAAGCGAAATTTTCTTTAAAATGAGTCCCGTTTTTTATGGGTGAGTTCTATTTAACTATGACATTTTTTATTTCATAATATTTTTATGTTTCTATAATAACCAGGGGCTACCAAACCTTATTCGGATTATATTTAGAAGATTGGCTGGGAGAATTTAAGTCAACGATCACCGAGCGACCCATCCATCGGTCTTTCATCGTCGACTGCTGGACATAGGTCTCCCCAAGAGAACGCCACAATGAACGGTACTATGATACGTGCATCTAACGGCTGTCTGAGATTTTGACCAAGTCATCGGTCCACCTGGTGGAAGGCCATCCTAGACTACACTCTACGGCTGTAGCTCGGTAAGGTTAAGTTAATTTTTATTCCCGCGTGGTATCGAAGCTCAGTTAGCTTCTAATAACAATGATATTTTATATTTCCCTTTACGTTAATAATTAAAGAAGGACCAAGTTAATAGTTTACATTCGACATCTGTGAGTCTTAGGTCCATAGTGAAGTGACCTGCTTAAAAATTCGATACAATTGAATGATTCGATACCGACTTCAAATATCTGTAAATTAATTGCAGTTATTGTGAGAAATCACTTCTAGAGGAAGGGATTCCGGGAAATACAGGCGTGATGCTGCTATTTACTTTATAATACTAAGCTTAATGATATATTTCCTACCTTTTTCTGAGGCAGTTCGTGGCATCTGAATGATGGCTGTTAGAGCTGGACGCAACTTGCTGTGATAATTCTATCACGCGATGGATATCCCTATTAGGACGGCGGCTGCTTGCCTCCTTCCTTCTAGAAAGCAAATATTTAGTTACACATAGGGTTACCAGGGGGATTAGGCAGAATTTCATATTTCACATGTCGATCGTATCGTGATCACTGTGATTGGTTGAGAGATCACCGTGATTGGCTAACGGATTATTGCGACATCACGCGTCAGTTTCTCAACCAATCACAGTGATCACGATACGATCGACATGTGAGATATGAGATTCTGCCTAACCCCCAGGGTTTTAAATCGAAAACTTGGTTGCAGGCAGTAATAACCCCGATGTCTCCTTATTATCCTTCCTATCCTCTACTTATTATTCCTCATGTCCACCTCCTTCCCTTTCCTTGGAGATGGCGACGCGCGAGTGATGCCTCTGTTGTTAGCGTCTATACGTTACGGTAACCGCTTGCCATCAGGTGGGCTGTATACTTGTTTGCTAACCTTACGTTGCATAAAAAACCTAAAAAAAGTATTAAAAAAACAGTAGTGGACTATACTCTAAATACCTTAATCTAAAGAAAGAGAGACACACAGAGAGAGAGAACCTAGAGTTTTTCTAGTACTGGAGCTTTGCTTATCCCAGCATGAAAGGGCCGGCTCGATCGGGGAAGTACGAAAGACAAAAGATCAGCGTGTAACAACGGTAGTTACTCTTACCATTGTTTCGTATGGTGAGTGAGGGCGCCGGAGGCCCAAATACCTTCCCTATCCTCTCCTTCTAATACTCCCTATCCACCTTCAATCCTAGTGTTGATATTGCTAAAGTCTATGGGATACGGTAACCGCTTACCATCAGATGGGCTATATGCTTGTTTGCCACCCACGTTGTATAAAAAAAGGTAAGAATGTCATGATTAATTCAATGAGAATCTGTGGAGTGAGGCTGACTGACCGCATTCGTAACAACGAAGTAAGAGAGTGAGTAGGTATGAATACTCTCTGTATTGGTGTAAAGATGCGAAAGGGAATGCTCCGATGGTTCGGACATGTGGAAAGAATGCCGGACGAGCGACTGGTTAAGAAGATATACAATGCGAAAGTGGAAGGATGTAGGTACAGGGGAAGACCGAGACTTACCTACCTAGACCAAATCGGTCATGTATTGAAGGAAGGTGGAGTCAGGAGTCTCCGAAACCGGCGAACGTGTATGAAGAGAGTTATGAATGTTGAGGAAGCGAGATATGTATGCAAGAATAGAGCCTCTTGGCATTCTGTTCTCTCTGCCTACCCCGCAAGGGAAATGGCTGATGTAAGTTATTTAAGAATGTCATCACTTTATAGTTGTTCATGGTTTTTCTATACAAGCAGTTCCCATACAGTAGGTATAACGCAAGATCTCTCAATGGTTGTTCTATTAATCCAGTATTGCTAAATTACAGTACCTTCGTGAGCCAGATCTTGACCTTCGCTTCCTAATCACTTGCTGTTTATCCCGCTTCACTGATGCACAGCTCTGGAAGATCCTCTGAGCACAGGAGTAGCAGAATATCACGCCTTTGAAAACCTCTGCCTTTTGAAGATCAGTTTCGCTGCACACATCTACAAGTATTTTGACGTGAATTCTCCAATTTATAGTTTAGAACTACTGTAAATGCTTCCGATGGATGGCGTTGGTCGTAAAGACAAATGTGATAAGGAGATTGGGGTGATCGCAAGATCTGTACTATAGCTCAGTGGCTTAGAGCACTTCCCCAGATTGGAAAAGACACGGGTTCGATTCCCGCTAGTACAAATAATCTCTTTTTCCTTATTCACAAATAATTTGTATTTTAAAAAGTGGCGGAGCATGTCAAATGCTAAAAAATATAGATCAAAAAATAGTTTAGAACTGGTAACCGCTTACCATCATCACCCACAAAGTATAAAAAACATACTCTTACTCAAAATATACTTTATTCTTGTCCGTGTGGTGACGGACTAAGAATACTAGTTACACCACCCTATTCTTTCCCACGGGTGTCGTACGAGGCGACTAAGGGAAGTAAGCAATTATCACCAATTGCATTACTGGTGGTTGGGCTGGGTACCAAGTGGGAGTACTCACTTGTTATCAGGCCCAAGCGGGTTGGTGGCACCATCTCCCATGTGACGTGTGAAGCACATCGGTGTGTTTTGATTGTAGCAGGAGATAGCCATTAATTAGTTCATTTCATATATATCTGTGAAATGTCATGGTGAGTAGCTGCTTGACAATACTCTTGGTATAGTTGAGTCCATGAGTGATGGTTACCATTTACCATCAGGTGTACCGTGGCTCGTCTACCACCATACGCAAAAAATAAAAATATGTGTACTGATGAGACTGTGAAGTCACAGCCCGACTCCATAAGTACAGACGGTAGTACTTACAACATTTGTCACATTCTTTGTAGTCCGTATTCTCTTGATAGGCTGCTCCGTTTTCAATCTTGAAGGAATTTTGACATCGCTCGCAAATTGTACAACTAAATATAAAACACAAAATATATCTTTAAAATACTATAAGCCTTTGTCCGCGGCGTCGCCGCAATTAAAAGCTAGTTTTTCAGTTATATCTCAGGTCCCCGATATAGTAGCGAGATAAAATGTATACCAGTTGTTAAGTCTAATCAAGAGCTATCAAACAAAAAAGTTCAGTAGTTTTTACGTTATGCGCGAACAAACAAACAGATAAACAGACAAAAAATCTAAAAAAAATAGTTTAGTGTTTAGACAGGCCTATATTATTATAGCCTAATTCAGTATTTTTTTCTCAAATATCTTAAATGTACAGACATAGCTCTGTTACAGCTTCTCCCGATTGGAAGGGACGCTGATTCAAATCCCGCTCACAGTAACGTTCTCTTTTTCCACATTCACAAATAAATTGTTGTTTAAAGTACCTATATCTACACGTAGTTGTAGACCGCTTGAACGATTGATAATATTAAGCAATTACCGCTCGGCCAGCATCAGGTAGGTGACCAAAAAGTGAGACCTATTTATGAACATCTGACCTCTGTGCTTCAGAAAGCACGTTAAGCAATTGTCCCTGGCTGTCAATTAACATCACATTGTCGAGGCCTGAATAAAAAAATCTGACTCCGGTTTTGTTCTAATTTCGCCAGTTGTACTCTTGAGTCGTGGAGTTCAGTAAGACAGCCACTCCGTGTACCCCCAATAAATCTAGGAAGATGCGATACGGGCGGCACAGTGATAATCGGTTCCTGTGAGCCGTTGCTATATCAGGGAAAGGGATCTGTAGTGGAAAGTTAAATAGGAAGAGTTGCAAAGTAAAAAAGAAGTGAGAGATGATGAGAAAGGTTGCGCCTCCGGCGCTCTCACTTACCGCATGAAACATAACAGTGGGAATTTACAATTTATAACATGTGAGGAAACCAGAGTCTGTCAACCCGTACTAGGTCACGTGGTGGGTTAGGTTTGGCCGGAACCCCCGTGGGACATGGAGGCGGAAGTGCTCGCGCAAGTTTATCAGCGGGCGTCGCAAGAGCGGGCGCGGGGTGGTCGGTGGCAGAGCGACGCCCGCTGAGCTGCAATGATCACTTGGAGCACACGGCTGGAGGTGTCCCGGGCCTGTCTTTGGAACGTAGGGGCGCTCCAGCCGGTGCTGGAGGAGTAGGCAGGGCAACGGCACGGAGTTCTTACCTTCCGACTGGTGCAGGTGCTGTCGAGGAACGGTTGTTTCGGCAGATATCTACACATTGTCGCGAGGAGGGAGACCACTGAAGAGATGTAACTCAGTTCCAGTGGCCCGCCAATACAGGCGGAGAGACGGCACAAGGCGGGTTTATTTAGTGGGTGAGGGCCCCACACTACCCTGTTTGTTGCCCTGAACAACGGGGTATGCGGTTAGGGACATTTTTCCCGCCTTGACAAAAAAAGGTGGTGGATCTTGGTACCTACCTAAATACCTCCCGCTCTGAGAGGAGATCTATGGCTAAAAGATGGACAGTAAAGATTTTAAAAGCCACTGCACAAAGGAAGGACAATTTAATAATAATTGACCTTAGTAACCATAGATTAGTAACGTTATGAATGGAGTTAGAGATTCAGCATAAATTTTTACATTTAGATACATGTTCTGAAAAAAGCGTCCATTTTAAAAGATTCATAATTACTTACGCCATAGTGTTTTAGTATTTTTGTTTCATTTTAATCACATTTTACATTATTTTTTTATTAAATGCCTGCATTTTTTCAATAATTTTCTTATAAAAAAATTGACAGATTTTACTGTGACGTATTTATTTTTATTAGATGTTTTTTTTCTTTTCCAATGTTATAGTTCCTTCTTAATTTATGGCTTTTCTTCTCATATATCATCTATGGCTTTTCTAGTAAGTATATACTACATCTATGGTTCTAAGTCTCGTTATAATACAATCTCGTTGTACCTCCACGGTTATCTTGATGCTTAGACAAAGAATATTATAGACAAGCTATCAGCGTATGCAGTGAAGAGATAGCAATAGTTTGACATATGATAACCGGAATAATCTTAAAAGATAACTACGATTTTAACTTTGTTGACTAAAGTAAAAAGGCACTATATATCTATTTTAGCCGGATACAAGAATGACGGGTAAGAAGAAATTGCAGTTATGCTTATATTTTGCTTAAAATGTATTAGAGCATGTTACATTAGCGTATATAACGTGATTAATGAACGTTTTTTTTACGTCAATACAAAAACAAGCTTACATACCAATGATGGGGACGATTGGCTACCTTGTTTGGACCCAGTTGATTGGGTCAAAATACAAATAACGCATACACGAAAAGGATAAAATACTTATACATGTGTCTCCCTCACTCTTGCTCAAACCTAATATATGCATCCTTTTCTTCATCTTTAGTGTCAAAATAGTAGCGAGTCTATAATATTCTTTGTCTAAGTCATCTTTATCGGCCATTCTCAAACTTTTTATAGATACTTGGCATATTATACTAACCTAGGCTTTGATAAAATTTATCGAAGCCTTTTAGGTCCCACGTTTTCAGGTCCTATCTATCATAGCAGGCTCGCCCCCATTACGTGGAACTTAAACATAGTTAGCTAACAGTGGGTGTTGCACACCTCTGCCTACCCCTTCGGGGATACAGGCGTGATGCTATGTATATAATCTATACTATTATAAAACGGTAACAGAGGATAGAGAGAGAGCTTGGGCCTCCGGCGCTCTCACTTACCATACGAAACAACGGCAGGGATAAGTGCCATTGTTACACGCTGATCTTATGTGAGGGTGGTACTTCCCCGATCGAGCTGACCCATTCATGCTGGGATAAGCAAATCTCTACCACTAGTTATGTAAAAATAAAATACAATATTATTGGGCAATAAAAAAACAAAAAATGGAAACTAATATTTTTATTTTCATAGTAAATAAACTATAATATATAACCATATTTATAGGACCATTTCAGCACCATGTTTAGACAATATAGTTGTGAATTAATTATTTATGATGTGAAAACATCTAATGCGGAGGGAGGGTAAAGCCGGCTGTTGACGCCAATTTATTTAATTGATTTTAACGTAATCTGTTGACAAATCATCTAATTAGGAAGTATAGTGTCAATCAAGAACCAAATAACAGTTTGAATTCGTCTATAAATAACAAGAGGGTGCTTACCAAGAATTATATAAGACTCGAACAACATTTGAGGAAAGAAAGAAAATCTATGTTTTTTCATCTGCGAGACGTCTCGTGACGGCTCATTTTGTTAAAATGACAATTTTTGTGATAATTATACAAAATATTTTATAGGTACTAAAATATAAAAAAATTTAGTTTTAATAACGTATAATTAATTAGGAATAATTAATAACATAGTTTTGCATTCATGTATACTGGCCGGCGAAATGCGTGTTGTATAATTAATTAATTATATTTTAGTTCATTATGTACATATAATTATTAATTATAAATAGAAACTCAGTTATTTTTATATTTTATCAGTACGAATTAATTTGCCTTCTTATTTTTACCATTTACTATCAGATGCGCCAAGTCAACACAAAATGTAAATTTATCTCTGGATTATTCAGCGCAATACCATTTCATTTCTTTTAAATATTTCTCTTTAAATTACATGCTTTAAATTAGCTTCACTTGTATCTATGTAACGGAATTTGAACGTGGTTTTCACAAACTTCAAAAATTCGGATTAAATTGAAACTGCACATTTATGCAGCATCAATGATAACACAATAATTTAATACCATCGTCACACTTACGATATAAAAGAAAAAAGGTCTTTTAAATAGAAGTACTTATGCTGCTGTTTTATGACTAAAAAGAAATTATATTTAAAAAAAATTAAAATAATTATATTTTATAATTTAATAGCTAATTAAAAATTTGAAAATCTATAAATAATAAAATTCCCTATCACACTGTTTGTCCTCGATTTTATTGATTCCGCAATTACTTATACAATTTTAACGGTTTTTACACAAATTTGTATAATTTGTTCCAACTTAAAAGACATTATAGTTTTTTTATTGCAACATTAACGATTATTATCCGGAAAGGGATGCGAGAGATCCTGAGAAACGGTTCCCCTATCAATATTAATTATTTTCATATACATATAATAATTGAATCAATTATAATTATGCTACAGCATTTATATTATAAAAAAAAACTATGATTTTACAAAGCGTAGCGTAAGAGCCGACTGAGGGAATATCGGGGGAGTGGGCAGCATCACTCCTTCGAGTATTAACAACATCCACCACAGTGGATGCGATCACAATCGCCAACCCACCTGCCAAGCGTGGCGATTACGGCACTATCCCCCATTCTTGTGGAGGTCTATGTCCAGCAGTGGACGTTAAAAGGCAGATGATGGATGGATGGAGGGTAATTTTTACTATACTTATCTTATTAATGAATTTCAGATACGCCTTTTTACAATCATTATGATTTATTATAATTTAATTTTCTATTTTTTACTTCATATAGCTACTAAATCACGTTTTTGTTTAGTTTTTTAGTCTATAATTAATGATATTATTTTATAATATCATTGTAGTGTAGATCTACCCACATTTTGCCTATTTATCTTAATCCTACGTAATAAAATGGAGGGGTGACATTTCCTGGTTTCAAGCCCGAACTTATATCATAATACCAATGAAATTCTATGAAACAAACATAATAAAATAAAACCGTGTTTCTATTTTAATATTTAGTAAACAATAATGGTTGTATCTGTTAGTTTTTGAGATCAAATTCATAGAGAGAGGAATATCCAATTGAGATCAAAATTACATTCAGTTTCAAAAACTTAAGAATTAAGTTTTAATTTGATTTTTTTACTATAATCACAGGAATTTAGTGTTAATTTATAGTTAATCATCTAAAGATAATCCTAAGTTTTAAATTCTAATTTATTTCTGTAAATACTGGCCCCCAAATTATATCATTTAACATCTTTAAAATTATATTCTAACAATTAAACTTATATTTTAATACTTATATCTAGCGTATAAACTTTTTTAAACAAAACAAGTCACAATAAAAATCTTAAGAATTTATAAAATAAAAAAATTAAGTACAAAATAGGAAAAAAATGTTTTCTTAATATTACTAATATTGCCACTGCTGCCCTGTATATTTTACATTTAAATAACAGAACTAATTTGAGCATTATTGTATTTAACGAAATAGAATTTAATTATCAACTAATTAATTAATATTATTTAGTTAAATGTAATTATAATTCTGAACGCAAAAATAATTAATAATAATAAAATTATGTCATGAACACAGTTCTGGAACTTAAATATAAATATTTCTTAACATGCCATACGTGAATTACTTTTTCACTATTTTCGCTCTACTAAATTGGTGCTTAAGGTTAAAATCATAGTAACTTTTAACAAAATAAAATAAAAATAACTTATAATAATAATCGTGTAAATATACTGGCCTTAATAGTTAAGGATAATGCCACATCTCTTTTTTATATTAACAAATATTTATTTAATAACCGTTAAAAATCCCTAACCAGTTTCCACAATGTTATAGTTATTTATAATTTAAAATTTTAAGATCTAATAGTTAAATTATGATAAATTAATTATGAAGTAAGCATGCTATTTATATTATAAACTGTTTATCAAAAAATCTTTTAGGGATTTTTAAAGAATTATCATTATAAATAATTCTCTTACATTAATAGCTTATTTTATAAAAAGTGTATATTTATTAATAAAATAATGTATAAATTCTTGTCATATGATTTGAGCAAACATCACAAATTTAATGCCCTTAATTATATGTCATTTATATAGGAAAATGTCAATGTCAAACTAATTATAATTTTTTAAATTAATTGTATAAATATTATATTGATTCTCTACGCGACATTATCAAAGTTGTGTCTATAAGTCTAACAACGCCATTAAATCAGAACTGAACTGATTATATTGATATTATTATCATACATAGCTCGATATGGATAATTATAATTTAATTTTTATCACATGTCAACAATCCAGTGAAACCCTATAAAACCATGCTAAACTTGTAGTTACACGCGCTCGAAACCATGCCAAAACGAAGTATGATAAACCACGAATGTTACCAGAGTATGATATTTATTATACTTTTACTTTCTTTATGATTTAAACACAAAACTTTTAAAAATTTACCAAATTAAAGAGATTATTTCTTTCCGGTGACAACATTTTCACGCAAACATCTTTCAATAAGTCTCAGTTGACAATTTAGTTGAAATGGTGTCTTTATTGCACGCCTCATAAGCTAAGCGTATAGGTGGGTACTGCTATCGCTTCACGCAGAACAACTGATTTTTCAAACTTAAAATGTCGCTATTTATAGTATATAGCACTTGTAAAATAATATATACACACACATATCGAGAAAAAACACAATTTTTAACACTCATGATATTTTTGATGCCATTTTTGTTAAAAAACTGTTTAAAAAAGTTCTGTCTTGGACGTCCGTGTGTTGTAGGTATGTTCGGAAAATGTATGTTAACACAACAACGACCGAAATACTTTACTAATCGAGTCTTTTTTCTCTCTTACGCTTTAGTATAATTACGAATAGAGCCCGATTACTTTTCACGGTCTGATTCAATGTGGTTTAATTGTTATTAACAAAACAAAAAAATTGTGAATATTTACGCTCGATTCCATAGTGGTACCTACACTAAAACCAGCGCTATACCTTATTTCGTGAGAACTATTTCTATAGACCAATATTGTAGTACTTAAAATTTGCGCTAGATATATAAGACATGCGAAGTACTTTTTGAAATTAGCGCTATCTATGTGATTTATTGAAAACTACTTAGTAAGACCAATACATTATTAGTTACTTATCAAATAATCAATTTTATTGCGAAAAATGAAGATTGTGAGGCGGGCATTTTTGGATTTTATTTTTAATTAGTTTGATTTTGAAAAATTATATATTAAAATATATTAAGGATGGTCAAGAAATTGTTTTACCATGCTTAAGCTTTTATTAAAGCACGAGGCTCTGGGCAACACCAAGCCTCTGTGGGTGTTCCGTAAAAATATAGACTATCATGAGAAAAAAATACTAACTTAATAACATTCGTAAAGATTGTACATAAAGTAAGTTTTATATTAAGGCTTATTGGATTTAAGACTTATTGGATAAGTATTTAGTTTACCAAAAAAGGTGCCGTCTCCAAAAAAAAATGAGAATTGTTGCTTTAGAGAGGTATTAATGTTCTTTTTTATAAGTATATAGGTAAATGAGTGTGTACATGTTTTGATATTGGAATGATTAGACTTAAATACCACTGGAGTAATGTCACACATTTCCAGTGGTCCGCCAATACAGACGGAGAGACGGCACACGGCGGGTTTATTTAGTGGGTGAGGGCCCTACACTACTTTTTTATCGTTCCAAACGACGTAGAGAGAGAAGAGTATGTGTATGGAGTTGGTAATAATTGGCATTTGGAATGTATCTAATCATGGGTAGTGGTATTTCGTCAGTGTCTCCGCATATGTAGACCTAAATGGTCAGATCTGGCGAAGGATCTCCTGCACAAAGGGCAAGTGAATGGTCTATGTCCGGTGTGTTTACGAGTGTGGCGAGTTAGCTCGTCAGATCTGGCGAAACGCCATTCGCAGCCGGCCCAACCGCAAGAGTAAGGCTTTTCTCCTGAAAGTTTATAACACTTCTGTTATTAATGTGAATATATTTTATTTATTTGTTTGTAACGCCGATCATGATGAAAATATTGCAAACAAAATTATGTTGTCAAAATAAATTTGACGGTTACTTATGCCATTTCAGGTATGTCATATGACTAAATGAATGGCTTTCTGCCGCACACAGTCGATCACATGGCTGACAGTGGTACCGACCTGTTGGGGCAGATAACAAGTGAGTACTCCCACTCGGTACCCGACCCTACCACACAGTAATGTAATGGGTGTTAAGTGCTCACTTCCCTTAGTCGCCTCGTACGACACCCGCGGGAAAGAAAGGGGGGTGTGACTTTTGTATTCTTATTCCTTTACCACAGATTTTTTTTATACTGCGTGGGTGGCAAAGAAGCATACAACCAACTTGATGGTGATCGGTTACCATAGCCTATAAATGCGCGTCGCTAACTTAAAAGAAAAGGATAATAAGGAGAGGATAAGGAAGCGTTTGAGACTCTGGCGCTCTCACTCACCATACAAAAAACAAGAGTAGGAATTGCTTCACGCTGATATTCTGTGAGAGGGTGGTACTTCGCCGATCAACAATAAGCAAGGGTCTACCACTAGAAACGGATAAATATAATTAAACTAGCCTTTGCCCGCGGCTCCGCCGCAGCAAAACGCTAGTATTTTGGTTATATCTCAGGTTCCCGATATATCGGGTACTATAGTAGCGGGATAAAATGTATACCAGTTTAGTCTAATCAAGAGCTATCAAACAAAAAAGTTGCATCAAAATCCATTCAGTAGTTTTTGCGTGATGCGCGAACAAACATAACGACAAATAGACAAACAGATAAACAGACAAAAAATCTAAAAAAAATCGTTTTGTGTTCAGACACGGCTATATAGCCTATTACAGTATTTTTTTCTCAAATATCTTCAATGTACAGACACAGCTCTGTTACAGCTTTATAATTGTATAGATACTCACCAGTATGTGTTCTCTTGTGAGCCTTCAAATGCGAACTCTTGGTATATACCTTATGGCATCCAACTACATCACACTTGTGCAATCTTCTCTTACTCTGAGCATCTTCTATGCTCCCATACTCTTCTTTCTTCTCTAACTTCTCAGGTATTTTCATGGGACTTTGTGCGAGATGATTTAGGGACTCCGATAGCGCGGTTTGTAACGCTGTGTTGAGTAGAAACGATTTTATTTGAGCGTCCGATGCCGGTTTGTGGATGAACGGTAGCATGGGTAAGAATGGTTTCGTTATTTCCAAAGGTGGAAGTGGTACAGATTGGGTGTGGGTTATCGGTGGTTTTAATCTGAAAATAAATAGTGGTATGCTTTAACTCATATAATATAAAGATCTAGATTATTCTAGATTCTACTCGCGTCTTTGTCCATATGCACTTCAGAAAATACTAGCCTTTGCCCGCGGCTTTGTCGCAGCCAAAAGCTAGTTTTTAGGTTATATCTCAGGTTCCCGATGTAGTACAGGGATAACATGTAGTTATACCAGTTTTTAAGTCTAATAAAGAGCTACCAAATAAAAAAAGTTGCATCAAAACCCGTTCAGTAGAACAGACAAACAGATAAATAGACAAATCTAAAAAAAAATCGTTTTGTGTTTAGGCACGCCTATGTAGCCTAAATCAGTAATTTTTTCTCAGATATCTTAAATGTAGAAACAACACAGAGCTCTATTACAGCTATATAATAATATACAGACTAGATTCTACTCGCGTCTTCGTCCGCATGTAGGTACTTCAGAAAATATATAGGTACGTTACTCTACGACAAATTAAATATTTTGAGCATCACACTATCTATCTTATATTGTGTATGCAAAATTTCATAATCGGTGGAATAGTGAGGCGTGAAAATTAAACAAACAAACGCACTTTCGCGTTTACAATATTAGTAAGAAAGAAAAAAAACATAGTATCACGCCTGTATTCCCCGAAGGGGTAGGCAGAGGTGTATTACACACCCACGACTCGCCAGCTATGTTTAAGTCCCACGTAATAGGGGGCGAGCCTATTGACGTCTACCGGGCACATTTCCAAACTCCAGACTGTTACTGAGAATTTTTCTTTTTAGGAAAAAGCTCAATAACATTGCCCGACCCGGGGATCGAACCCGAGACCTCATGAATAGCAGTCGCATACACTACCGCTACACCACCGAGGCAGTTTAGTATATTAGTAAGGATGGATTAAATTATCATTATTAATAAGTACCACCCTCTTACAGAAGATCGGCGAGAAATAACGGTATATCCATCCATCCATCAGCCTTTCAACGTCCACTGCTGGACATAGGCCTCCCCAAGAGAACGCCACAACGAGCGGTCCCGTCATGGGGGATAATGCCGTAATCGCCACGTGTGACAGGCGGGTTGGCGATCGCAGTGGATGTTGTTAATACTCGAGGCAGTGCTGCTGCCCACTCCCCCGGTATTCCCTCAGTCAGCTCTTACGACTCCCTTGGGTAGAGAGAGGTGGGACAATTCTAAAGCCGACCCCACACGGCCAATAACGGTATATACACTTTTTTTTGATAAGCCTTGAAAATATGTTTCTAACCGCACACCTCGTCGTTCGAGGCAACGAACAGGGTAGTGTGGGGCCCTCACCCACTAAATAAACCCGCCGTGTGCCGTCTCTCCGCCTGTATTGGCGGGCCACCGGAACTATGTTACATTCCTTCGGTGGTACGGTAGGTACCTACGTCCTACACCTTGTGTTTCGCGTGGTGAGTGAGAGCACCGGTGGCCCAAAACTCCTCCATATCCTCTCCTTATTATCTTTCCTCTTCATCTTCTATTCATTTCTTTGGAGATGGCGCCGTATGCGGGTTTGCCACCCAACTAGTATAAAAAAAATCTTAAAGTCAACGGCGACGTTTGCCACGATTAAGACAATAATCGGTTGTGTCCAGCCATCCATCCGTCCATCAGCCTTTCAACGTCCACTGCTGGACATAGGCCTCCCCAAGAAATGGGGGATAGTGTCGTAATCGCCACGTTTGGCAGGCGGGTTGGCGATCGCAGTGGATATTGTTAATACTCGAGGGAGTGCTGCTGCCCACTTCCTCAGCCGGCTCTTACGACTCCCGTGGGTAGAGAGGGGTGGAACAATTCTAAAGCCGGCCCCACACGACGGGTTGTGTAAAATAAATATATTTACTTGTTTATGTGTTCCTTAGGTCTCCTAGCACTTCTAAGATCTGGTCCCAATTTGATTTTGGGCAATTGATGGCTGCAGCTGAAACGGAAATAGATTCACTTTTAAAGATTCGCTACTGCACAAATGGCGGAGTCGTTTAGATACTGCCCTCCCGCCCGAGTGGGTTCGATTCTCACTCAGGACAACTCTTTGTGTGATCCACAACTGTTTGCTCTAAGTGTGGGTGTACTTTGTGTCCGTGAAATTGTATGTTTGTAAAGTCTCCCGGGATACAAGCGTTATTCCTAGGTGCAGGGTGTTGTCTTACCAACGTTGTGGCCCGCCAATAAAAGCGGAGAGACGGCACACGGCGGGTTTCTTTAGTGGGTGAAGGCCCCACACTACCCTGTTCGTTGCCCCGAGAAACGGGGTGTGCTGTTAGGAACATTTTTCCCCGCCCTAACAAAAAAAAAGGTGTTGTGTCTTAAAAAATTGTACACATTTTTAAAGTAATTTTAAACATTTGCAAAGTATATATACCTAAGCGGGTCAATATATTAGTCAATGTATTGATTTATTATTATATTATTTATTATTTTTATTATTTACTAGCCTTTGCCAGCGGCTTCGCCGCAGCCAAAAGCTGGTTTTTCGGTTATATCTCAGGTTCCCGATATAGTAGCGGGATAAAATGTCTACCAGTTTTTAAGTCAAATCAAGGCCTTTCAAATAAAAAAAGTTGCATCAAAATCCATCTAGTAGTTCTTTTAAATAAATTCTTAAAAAAATCTAGTTTAAATAATTTTCTAGTTTTTCGGTTATATCTCAGGTTCCCGATATAGTAGCGGGATAAAATGTCTACCAGTTTTTAAGTCAAATCAAGGCCTTTCAAATAAAAAAAGTTGGATCAAAATCCGTTAAGTAGGATTTTTGTGTGATGCGCGAACAAACAGACAGACAAAAATTCAAAAAAAAAATGTTTTGTGTTTAGACACGCCTATATAGCCTATTACAGTATTTCTTTCTCAAATATCTGAAATGTACAGACAGCTCTGTTACAGTTTTATAATAGTATAGATTTAATACAATAGGTAAAATATAAACTACCTTTAACCCGACAATTTTAACTGTGTTGTCGCGAAAGAAGACCTGTTTACGTTAATTTAAATAGGAGTCTTCGATGAACAATGCAATTGATGATCGAAGATAGGAAGTACATAACTTTTATATATGACCCCGGTTACGCCGCAGCCAAAAGCAATTTTTTAGGTTATATCTCAGGTTTGTTCGCGCATCACGGAAAAACTACTAAAAAAGGATTTTAATGCAACTTTTTTTTTGATAGCTTTTGATTATACATAAAAACTGGTATACATTTTATCCGACTACTATATTGGGAACCTGAGATATAACCTAAAAACTAGCTTTTAGCTGCAGCTGAGCTGCGGGCGAAGGCTAGTAATAAATATAATAATTGTGGTCTTAACACTTACTCAAAGAAAGTTGATGTGGTCTCATCTTCCCTCGATACCTTCGATGAAGTAGGTATGGCAACGCCTGGAACCGAACAGAAAATTTATTAGCTTAAATAAAAAGTGATAGTGGCCAAGGACTGCAAAGACAGTGGTATCGAGTTTGATCCCCAGTCCAAGGTTCAGACCTCGCACACACCTCTGACTTATCGATATTTTTCGAAATTATGTGTGTATTTGTAAACAATTTATTACTGCTGGGTGAAGGAAAACATCGCGGGGAAACCCGCATTGGACCAGCGTGTTGGACTATAGCCTAATCCCTCTCACCATGAGAGGAGACCCGAGCTGAATAGTGGGATGGAAAAAGGGTTGTAAAAAAAAATATAATGTAGTTTATGTCTGTGTGATTAAACTTGAGGGTTTAAATAAATCGCAAAACGATTTTGATACGCAAATGTAGACTTTATAAACGTTTATTTTTGTTTTATTAAAACAGTTCGTCACACAAAAACATCGCGATGAAACTTAAATGTTTGCTACAAATGGCTCAAGGATTTTGGTTTTGATGCAGAGTGGACCAGTTATCCACACATATCTAAATCCGTACGAGTTGAGCATCAGTCGATAAATTCTGGAAGGATATCTATATTATTTTACGATTCTTTGCTTCAATTGCAATAGTTTGATTATACTTCGTTATGGCATTAAGATCATTTCTAATTTGATTGTGTTTTATGATTGCTTATCAGATATAAGTATAGCCTCAAAATGTTACCCCAAACTCATACCACCGCCCTTAAGAAAATTCACATATCGAAACAAATATGTGAGGCCGCTAATACATAGCATCACGCCTGTATTCCCCAAAGGGGTAGGCAGAGGTGTATTACACACCCACGACTCGCCAGCTATGTTTAAGTCCCACGTAATAGGGGGCGAGCCTATTGACGTATACCGAGCACATTTCCATACTCCGGGCTGTTACAAAGAATTTTTCTTTTTAGGAAAAAGCCCAATAAGATTGCCCGACCCGGGGATCGAACCCGAGACCTCATGATTAGCAGTCGCATACACTACCGCTACACCACCGTGGCACTCAAATTAATGTTCGGGTAGGTCAAAGTCTCTTGATGAGGTAAGACTAGGCTATCCAAATCAGACGGGACTACCAGAATCTGCCAAGTGTTGAGGAACTCATATGCTGGCTAAAGATAGCCTGAAGGAACACCGCGGGGATTTAGTAGTTATACAGTGTACAACGGGACTCCAGCATAACCTCTTCATCCGCTCAGCAGAGGGTATCCATAAAAAATTTCCTCACGTAAGAAACAAAAAGATCAACGTCTGTCGGGATCACTTAATGATCGAATAAATGATAATAGAACTTTGATCAACAGTGGTATTGCTGATCGAAGTAATAGAATATCTTTTATTGAGTCGATTCAAAGGCCAATTAATGGCGCCCCAGATCCGCTTCCACAGGGAAACACCCATTACGTAATTGCCACAAAACAAAACAAAAACGACATCCATTTAACAATTTAACGCAACCATTTAACTTTTTATCCACACGTCGATAGCTTCACCGACAGTTGATGCGCGAACGCAGTTTTTATTTACGGTAATTAAGACGGCGTAATGCTTGAAAGGAACTGCTTTTTGTTGGTAAATACCTTTTTACCGCATTACAATAGGGCTGCGCTGATACCGATAGAATTACTAATTTAAATATATGTCCACTTACTCGCAGCTTCACCGCAAGTATGCGCTAGAATACATAGAACATTTATTCCGTATTTTTTTACAATAGACGCGACTTGGGGCGTTGTTTTATAATATACATAAGGTAGGCTTCCTATCTCTCCACTGAAGGAATGTAATATGGTTCCGGTGGCCCGCCAATAAAGGCGGAGTGACGGCACACGGCGGGTTTCTATAGTAGGTGAGGGTCCCACATGTTACGATGTAACCGAAGAAATTACTATATAAATAATAAAGTCGCATATTCAATTGATACTGGATACCAAATCCGCAAATTTAAAATACGCGCGGTTGCCTAGACTCCCTACCCAGTTAGATTATCGCCAATGGATCGCATGAATCCACTCCCACAAAGGCCAGAATCAAATATTATTACCATATATGGCCAACATGCGATCCCGGATGCGAGCAGAGTACGCCAGGGTTCGAGAACATTCGATGGCTACTCCAATCGCAAGCGTATGGATAGGGAATGTTCTAGAACAAAAAACTATCCACCAATGAGTAAGTCGGGGCAACAACGGTAGAAAGAGATGGCAAGTATAATCATAGAAGGGGGTATTATTAGGGAAATAATATAAAAAGGGAACTGGGGGTAGTTAGTTTTTTTCTCTGACTCTGAATTATCGTGTGTCAAGGCCGATAACGCTGCTTCAATAATACAGTAAAGTAATTTATATTAAGTGTATTAAGTAAATTAATAACATTCAAAAAAAAATGCGTGACTTAGAAAACCCCAAAGAACTGAGCGAAAGGGAGCGCCGGTCTTGAATATACCGCCCCCCCCCCCCATATTTAGTCAATAACACCCGAATAAAAAAAGCTCCTGGGGTTTTAAGTCAAGACTTCGAGTCAAGGAGTTCAAGTACAAGTAATGTTCCTGGCTGCGCTCGAGATCCGGGTTACGGCCTACCGGGTTGCGGCTGCCCTACGGGTCCGGTTCCAGCGCCGGTTGCGTCGGCTTCACCCGCCCTCCGGCATACATCTGCGTGCCTCCCCCTGCAGTTGAGTACCCGTAGGTAACGGTCTAGGGGACAATCCCCTGAGTTGCGAACCACCCCCTGATTTCTCATTGCTCGCTTCTTTTATTTAATTTGATTCGCAATCTGCATTTTTAAATAATTAATTAATGTTGTAATTTTTTTTTAATTAAATTGTAAATTTTGGCTTTTTTTTTATTTCATTGTTAGGGAATTCCCCGTAACACACACTAACCTGTTCGTTGCCCCGTTGAACGACGGGGTGTGCAGGAACATGTTCACGCGCCTTAACAAAAAAATAAAAGCTTTCTATCTCTCCCGGAATTCCGGGAGTCGCCCAGAAGTAGATCTTGAAAATTAAAATCTCCCATACAAATATCGGGTAAAAAGACCGGGTAGAACATCTGCCAGGTTCAGCTAGTCAGCAATAAAAATTCAGACGAATAACTGAATCATTACTCTTCGTACAGCAATACTTTTTCCCAGGCACCAGGACAAAACGTGACCCATTTATCGACAAGAACTAAGCGAGTTAGATATTCCATATATGCAATAACTAGGTACCTTAAACGTGCACCTTTATCGGGTGCTAGAAACGATAAGAAATGCTCTTAATTATCTCAGCTGGTGGCTCGGTGGTGTGTGTTTTAGGTTGGAGGACGAAATGTAGGTATGCCAGTTTTTGAGTCTACTCAAGAGCTATCAAACAACACACAAGTTTTATCAAAATCCGTTCAGTAGTTTTTGTGTGATGTGCGAACAAATACAAATAACTAGAAAAGGTATTATTTTTTTTTATTTCGGGACGCCTAAATAATATTTCCCATTCGAAACGACTAATCGCCGGCGACTCGGTCTCTCGGCGACCAAAACATACGCAACTAGGGCTAGGAGACCAAGCCGAGACGATCGGCGTATATTGCTTTATGTATCACTTTGGTGACACGGTCTTTACAACAGTTGCTCGCAGTGCGAATGCTTCCATTTGAGGCCGTGCTCCTATTGGTTGCCGGCGACTGGCAGTCGCTCGCGCGTTGCCTCTACGCGGCGAGTCGTCGAGTCGCCCGGGCGACCAACAACCAAGTGCGTAAATATCTATTTAAACTATAGTAAGTCACAGTCGCCACTGACCCAGTCGCCGGCGACTATTCGACAGTGCGTAATGGTTCTTAGTGGCAATAGTACGCAACTAACGGCAAGGTCTATTTTTTATTTCTTTTTTATTTTAGGTGGGCATAAATATCCTACCGCACACCCCGCTGCCCGGGGAGACAACGGGGTAGTGTGGGGCTCTCACCCATTAAAAACCCACCGTGCGCCCTCACCCGCCCTTGCTACGGCGGATCACGAGAACCGCGTCGTTTCACCGCGATCCGCAGGTGGCAGCCCATTCGGGCACCCTCTCTTGTTCGACGCCCTGCGCACTTGGGCGTCAAACCTTCGCAGTAGGCTTCCGCGGACGGCAGGGTACTCCCCGACCCCACCGTCCGCAGCCTCGGCTAGGCCGGCATCAGGCGCAGGTAAGCGCGCGCACGCCGCCCCGCGCGCTGGCGGCGAATCGGGTCCGCGAAGGAGGATTCCTCCCGGGCTCGTTCCGCCGCCTCCTTCCGCGAGATGACAGCCTCGCAGAAAGCGGCGACCGCGATCCAGGCCCTGGCACTGCCAACCATCGCTCGCGCAACGGGCTGCAGCGACAAGTCCACGCCTAGGACTGCAGCGAGTTCCCGGCGCTGCACATCCCAGGCCGGGCACGACTCGAGCGTGTGCTGCGCCGAGTCCTCGCCGCAGTCGCAGTGGTGACAGCCTGGGGTCGTCTCCCTCCTAGCGATCGTGAGCAGATATTTGCCGAAGCAACCGTGCCCCGACAAAACCTGAACCAACCGGAAGGTGAGGACCCCGTGCTGCCGCCCTGCCCATTCTTCCAAGATCGGCTGGAGCGCCCCCACGGTCCAGAGACCAGCCTCCACTTTAGGACGGTGGCGCGGCGGGCATCTTCCCGCCACGCTGAGATTGCGCTTGGCGAGGGGCGGCTGCCCCCCGCCCGCTTTCTCAATAGGCCATTTTCGTAGGTTACAAGGAACAATTACTATCAGTACGCTATTTTCATAGGTTACGCAGAAAACTTCTTTTAATAACGCAATTCATAGGATACTTTGCAAAAAATGTTCTCAATAAATATGCCTTTTTCTCAGATAACGCTGAAGTTTTTCCTTTTTTGAGATTTTTTTAGGTTACGCTGAAAATATCATAGATTAGGCTGAAAATGTTTCCCAAGTAAATTGGCTTTTGCGTGATGTACGAACGAGCAAACAGAAAGACAAGAAAACTCTAAAAAAGGTTTTGGTTTAGACGTGCTTAAACAGCCTAATAGAGTAGTATTCTTTTATTTTTTTTTAATGTGCAGAAGCAGCTCCAAAAAAATTAAATAGCTTTACGAGTATATTAGCCTTTGTCCGCGGCTTCACCGCAGCCAAAAGCTAGTTTTTGGGTTATATAGTAGCGGGATAAAATCTATACCAGTTGTTAAGTCTAATCGAGAGCTTACAAATAAAAAAAGTTGCATCAAAATCCGTTTAGTAGTTTTTGCGTGATGCGCGAACAAACGAACTGATATATTATTATAGATAATGTTGTAAAATCGATAACTACAAAATGAAAAACAAATTTAGCAAAGGATATACTTTATTTACTAAATCATAAGTGTTTAAAGTTCATTGTACTATGGGTTACGTACGCGTTAATTTGTTGCTATTAGCGAGGTTAACCAATATATTTATTCTGACCGATTATATTAACCGGCGTTTGTAGTTTTTTCACTGACGTATTCGCAGGAAGTATTCGTTAAACGGTGGTGCAATAAGGTGTTTATATTTTTATACATAATATAAAGTAAAGAAGCTAACCGCGTTTGTGTGTACGCTTTTTTTTATTTTTTTACGCTTACAATGTATGAGACTTTAGGTTAGTATATTAAAATGAATATAATACTCCTCTTTAAATGAAAATTATTTGTTTTTATTTAGTGCTCAAAAAATTCTACCATAAACTACCAATTACTACCAGTAAGAAGACAATCTTGGTTATTAGTTTATATTATTAAATATATTGATTTTGCCAAAAGCTAAGACTAAAAAGCTACCACCGGATCGGAACGCGGCGTTCTCAGTTCTCAGTTCGTCTCAGTCAGGCCGCGTAAAATTTTGAAGTAAATATTTTAATTGTGTTTCTAAACGAATATTAGGTGGGTTAAAATAAATAAACCAAAAATTTTGTAAAATCATATACTATGGGTAGATGAGACCGTTGAAATAACATATCAGCCTTGGACGTCTATCATCTAAGTCCACCCGTGATCATGAATACTGTAAAGTATTCGAAACGTCGGGATAGTAGTAAAACCAAGTAAACGCGATAGATTCCGTAAACGTAGTTTTATTTCAAAATGTGTAACATTCGCGTAAATATCAGAAAGTATTATGGTTTAAATAGCATACACATACATACATATTGTCACGGCTTTTTCCCGTAGGGGTAGGCAGAGACGACCACTGAAGGAATGTAATATGGTTCCAGTGGCCCGCCAACAAAGGCGGAGAGACGGCACACGGCGGGTTTATTTAGTGGGTGAGGGCCCCACGCTACCCTGTTCGTTGACCCTAACGACGGGGTGTGCGGTTAGGAACATCTTTTTACCGCTTAAACAAAAAAAAAAGGGTAGTGTGAGGCCTTCCCCCACTAAAGAAACTCGCCGTGTGCCGTCTCTCCGCCTTTATTGGCAGGCCACTGGAAATATGTTACATTCCTTCGGTTGTTCTTCCATCCTCTCTACGGTTTAAATAATCAATTGAATAAACCAGGATATTGACCAGATGCAAATGGCCAGAAGTGAAATTCGCCACAAAAGGCAACAGACACAATCACAGATAGAAATCTGGATTTACATATTATTATTTAGAACAGCAATAGATTAGGATTTGCCAAGAATTATATTCATATGAGCACAAAGTGCGAAAAAGTGAAATCGAAATTAACAGTCAGTACGTCACACTTATGTGTTTATTTGACGGGCCTCGTGGCGTAGTCGTAACCGACTTCCGTGCACGAGGTCATGGGTTCGATTCCCACTCAGGACAATTATTTGTGTGATGAACACAGATATTTGCACTTGCGTCGGTGTTTTCTATCTATTATGTATTTACAAATAAAAGTAATATATGTATTATATCCGTAATCTGGTAGGTACCCATAGCACAAGCGTTAAGCTTAGTTTGGGACTAAAGGACGTTGTGTGAAAATGTCTGTGAATATTTATCTATTTATTTATATGGCTAGCTTAAAATAATTCGCGACAGCTACAGTTAATTTATTATTATTAATTTGACTGCATATACGGTGGAGTAATTTAGATACCGGCCCAGTGTTGTGAGTTCGATTCCCACACAGGACTACTCTTTATTAGGAGTGTTCGTTATATTAAATAACTAATAAAATCACTTGCTATTTATAAATAATCTATAGCCCCGTTATTTATTTCACCAGGCAAGCGTTATTTTCGATTATTTTTATTATATAAGCGCTACCACAACCGCTATGCCACGACGTCGACGACACACTACACTAAAAAAACATCGCAGTCGCATGCACACTTGAACAGTCAGTCACTTCAGTCAGTCATACCGCGAAAGAAAGGGACAGAACGGAATGACCCTGACCCGTTCATATCATTGTCACATGCGAAATAATGCTCTAACTTTACCACTTATGAACTATATTTCTGTCAATTATAAAAAATAACGTGCAAAATAATCTAAGTATCTAAAACATTGTTTGGTTATTTGACTTTATTTCGTTATATTTTTGAACGATGATATAATCAATCAGTACGGATAACTCGCTTAAGCTGGAATAACGTATGATTATCCTGAGTTTTTGAGCGATTGCCGCGCGTTATTTGTATAGATGTACTTAATAGTTTTTGATTTTAAATTATTCGTGGCGTTGGTTTGTTGTGTCTGTTTGTTTAGTGTATTATAAAACTGTAAATAAAATTTTGTTATAGTATAGTGTAAATAATTTTCGGTTAGATAATATCTTTAAAAGTCTATTTAAGTTTAATCAAAAATGTTATTGAGTCAGTAGTTATGGACATTTTAGTGTATAAAGTGTATTAGTAAGGATTGACCCAATTCTGAAGTCCACACAGACGAAGCCGTGGGCAGAATTTAAATACATATATCTTAGATCACAATTTCAATTCACTTAGTAGACAGTAATCTATTGTTAAAATTGTTAACTGCTCAACGCGCGTACATAGCTATATTAAATAACGTAACCTCAAATAGCGCACGATGTGCTATACGACGATAGTCAAAAGATATCGTTTAATATGACGTGTAAAGCGTAAAAAATAATAAGCGTTTTAAAAATAGCACATCGTTATTTAACGTTTTTAATAAATAGCCGTTGTGAACACTCTACTCTTTATGTGATCCACAAATGGTTGTTCTGAGTCTGGGTGTATTTTGTGTTCGTGTAATTGCATGTTTGTAAAGTCCCCGCGATATAAGGATTATTTCTTAGTGCAGGATGTTGCCTTTAGAAAATTAGCTATCATAAAATTAAAATAGGTCCTTTTATATTATACTAGCCTTTGCCCGAGGCTTCACCGCAGCCAAAAACTAGTTTTTAGGATATATCCCAGGTTCCCGTTATAGCAGCGGGATAAAATGTATACCAGTTTTTAAGTCTCATCAAGATCTATCAAATAAAAAAGTTGCATCAAAATCCGTTCAGTAGTTTTTGCGTGATGCGCGAACGAACAAACAAATAAACAGACAAAAATTCTAAATAAAATAGTTTTGTGTTTAGACACGCCTATATAGCCCATATTTGCCTATATTTTTTCTCAAATATCTTAAATGTTTCCCGTGTGGTGACGGATTAAGAATACAAGTGTCACCACCCCATTGTTTCCCACGGGTGTCGTATGAGGCGACTAAGGGAAGTAAGCAATTATCATCCATTGCACGACTGATGGTAGGGCTGGGTACCAAGTGGGAGTACTTATTTGGTATCCGGCCTGAGCGGGTTGGTACCACCATCTCCTGTGTGACCGGCCATGAAGCACATCGTTGCATTTTGGCTGTAGCAGGAGATAGCCGTTTATATTTCATTTCATCTTTGAAATGAATTGGTGAGTAGCGGCTTGACAATACTCTCGGCTTAGTCGAGTCCATGGGCGACAGTTACCATTTACCATCAGATGGACCGTGGCTCGTAAGCCACTACATGCAGTAAAAAAAATGTATAGACATAGCTAGCTCTGTTACAGCTTTATAATTATTATTACTACGTGGGTGGCAAACAAGCATACGGCTTGATAAAGCGGTTATAGCACGCCTCATAAGCGAAGCGTTGAGGTGGGTCCTAGTGTCGCTTCACACAAAACAACTGATTATTCAAACTTAAACTGTCTCTATTTATCCACACAAAGAAAAAACACTATTTTTAACACTCACTATATTTTTGATGCCATTTTTGTTATTTAAACTAGTTAAAAAACTGTACAAAAATATTCTGTCTTGGACGACCGTGTGTTGTAGGTAATGTATGTTAACACTGTGTTACTTTACTATTCGAGTCTTTTTTTTTTCTTTTACGCTTTAGTATAATTACAAATAGAGCCCTATCGCTTTTCACGGTCTGATTCGATATGGTTTAATTGTTATTAAATAAACAAAAAAATAGTGAATATTTACGCTCGACTCGATGTGGTAGTACACTAAAAGCAGCGCTATACCGAGAACCACATTAGTACTTTTTGAAATTAGCGCTATCTATGTGGTTTTTTGAAAACTACCTAGTAAGCCCAATACATTATTAGTTACTTATCAAATAATCAATTTTATTGTGAAAAATGAAGAATATTTTATGAGGCGTGCACTTTTGGATTTTCCAAAGTATTTTGTAGTCTATATAGACCCTAGCAACACCAGAGGCAGGCATCACACGCACGTCACCATCTCCAGGGAAACGGATAGAAGGTGAAAAAAAAGTATAATAACGAGGGGATGGAGGATAATAAACCCCCTGTTCGCGCCTCACTCATCACACGAAACAACGCCAGTAGTACCTACTTTTGTTTCAGGCCGATCTTCTGTGTGTGGTACTTCCCTGATCGAGCCGGCCTATTCATGCTGGCATAAACAAGCCTCTACATCCATCCATCCATCAGCCTTTCAATGTCCACTTCTGGACATAGGCCTCCCCAAGAGAACGCCGCAACGAGCGGTCCCGTCATGGGGGTATTATAATTAATAATGCCGTAATCGCCACGCTTGACAGGCGGGTTGGCGATCGCAGTGGATGTTGTTAATACTCGAGGGAGCGCTGCTGCCCACTCCCGCGGTATTTACTCAGTCGGCTCTTACGACTCCCATGGGTAGAGAGGGGTGGGACAATTCTAAAGCCGGCCTCACACGGCCAACAACAAGCCTCTACAACTAAATCGTTATTATCTTGTACCCGCGGTGAAGCTGCGGGTACGAGCCAGTAAAATATATGTAGATAATACTTTCTGATATTTACGCGAATGTTACACATTTTGAAATAAAACTACGTTTACGGAATCTATCGCGTTTACTTGATTTTACTCCTATCCCGACGTTTCGAATACTTTACAGCATTCATGATCACGGGTGGACTTAGATGATAGACGTCCAAGGTTGATATGTTATTTCAACGGTTTCATCTACCCACAGTATATGATTTTACAAAATTTTTGGTTTATTTATTTTAACCCACCTAATATTCGTTTAGAAACACAGTGAAAATATCTACTTCAAATGTTTATGCATACAATGTATGAGACTTTAAATTTGTATATTAAAATGAGTATAATACTCCTCTTTAAATTGTAAAAACAAAAAAAACAAAAATTTTACAAAAAAAAAAATTTTACAATTTAAAGAGGAGTATTATACTCATTTTAATATACAAATTTAAAGTCTCATACATTGTATGCATAAACATTTGAAGTAGATATTTTCACTGTGTTTCTAAACGAATATTAGGTGGGTTAAAATAAATAAACCAAAAATTTTGTAAAATCATATACTGTGGGTAGATGAAACCGTTGAAATAACATATCAACCTTGGACGTCTATCATCTAAGTCCACCCGTGATCATGAATGCTGTAAAGTATTCGAAACGTCGGGATAGGAGTAAAATCAAGTAAACGCGATAGATTCCGTAAACGTAGTTTTATTTCAAAATATATGTAGATGTGATTGTAAAACATTTGCAGAGGTGCACGAGTGTCCAGCGATGTAAATCGTGAGAACTGGGCCATTGGACAAGCTACTGAATTATGGAAAGTGCGTTGTGTAAGCGCGCTATATGCTTTTGGCTTGGAAAAGGGAGGCTTTGAGAGCGAATGTGGGAATAATTTGGAAAGCCATGTTGACGCTATTATTTGGTAATAAATTATGCATGATAATTCGTCTGCATGAGTTCAAAATTTCGTCAATTCTACTAATATCGAATAAAATTATATTATAAATAAAATTATTATTATATTAAATGTGAAAGTAAGTTTGCTTGTTTTTTATGGATTCATGAAATTTTCCATGCATATAGAATGAAGCTCAGAAAATTAATGGTTCCCGTGGGACAGCTATTTTTACATAGAGATAATACGTGTACCGTAAAGTGATGTAGATATGTATGCTTTGAAGTCCACACGATTACATTCGCCGACATCTAGTTATAAATGTGAGTTTGTGAAGATTTTTAAGGTGTTTGTACTTCAATCACGCCTAAATAACTAAGCGATACTAAAAAAAAAAATATATAGGTCTTAAACATATTGACGAATTAATAAAGTTATAATTGTATGTAACTAAAGATTATTTAAAATACAATTAGGTACAATTTTCTTTTCAAACACCATTTGTTTTCGTAGAATGTCTCAGATCCTTATTTTTTTTTCATTGCTTATGATGGCAGACGAGCCACGGCCTACCTGATGGTAAGTGGTAACCATCGCTAATGGACTCAACTATACCAAGAGTGTAGTCAAGCCGCTGCGCACCATTTCATTTTTCGGATGTGACATGAAAGAATAAACGGCTATCTTCTGCTACAGCCAAAACACACTGATGTGCTTCATGACCGGTCACACAGGAGACGGTGGTACCGACACGTTCGGGCCCGATATCAAGTGAGTACTCTCACTTACTACCCAGCCCTACCACCAGTAATGCAATGGGTGATAATTGCTTACTTCCCTTAACCGCATTTTACGATACCCGCGGGAAAGGATGGGGTGATGACCCTTGTATTCTTAGTCCGTCACCACACGGACACTGACACGGAACTGACAACCCACTTTGCATTACATTCTTGTGAATAAATAAACTGTTGAGCGGATTTGGATGAAATTTGCTTGATGGATAGACACTCTATAATCACATAGGATATATTTTATCCCGAAAACAATATGTTTTTCTTCAATAACTACCTAACCGCACACCCCGTCGTTTGGGGCAACGAACAGGGTAGTATGGGGCTCTCCATCCATCCATCCATCAGCCTTTCGTCGTCCACTGCTGTACATAGTCCTCCCCAAGAGAACGCCACAACGAGCGGTCCCGTCATGGGGGATAATTCCGTAATCGCCACGCTTGGCAGGCGGGTTGGCGATCGCAGTGGATGTTGTTAATACTCGAGGGAGTGCTGCTGCCCACTCCCCCTGTATTCCTCAGTCGGCTCTTACTACTCCCGTGGGTAGAGAGGGGTGGGACAATTCTAAAGCTGGCCCCACACGGTAAGTGGGGCTTTCACCCACTAAATAAACCCGCCGTGTGCCGTCTCTCCGCCTAGACTGGCGGACCACTGGAACTTAACGAAGAAAAAGGGGATAAAATAGCGGATTGAATTTAAAACGTAGAAAATGTATTGCTGACGGAGTCGGCAACTGCAAGTTCATAATATTATGAAGGTTGATTTAATTGTGAAGGGCTTGCGGAAGAACCCGTCGGCAGAATCTAGTATGGACATAAAGCATCTCTTTGAGACCAACTATTTCAAGTCATCGATCTAATTCGGCCAACATATATATGTAATGTATATCTTCTTGTAACGAGGTCCGATCGTAGCTCATCTAACCATCGCTCGGTGAAGGGCGACGTTGTCTCTATACCTTTCTAATGATCTCCGATATGTATCAGACGCTGAATACAGAGCAATCACACTATAATATTTCCCAATGACATTCGTTGAAGGTGATGTTTTAAAATAATGTAAAACATACATACATACAGGTACATAGCATCACGCCTGTATTCCCCGAAGAGGTATTCAGAGGTGTATTACACACCGACGGTTCGCCAGTCATGTTTAAGTCCCACGTAATAGGGGGCGAGCCTATTGCCATCTACCGGGCATATTTCCAAACTCCGGGCTGCTACTGAGAATTTTTCTTTTACGAATAAGCTCAATAACACTGCCCGACCCGGGGATCGGGGAGGCAGTTACATAACATACATAAAACATGTTCATGTACCTTTTAAACTATTTAAATATTGTAAAGTCTTACCAGTATATTCAAATGTCACTTATAATCTATTAAAAGAACATTTTTTAAACAGTGATACCCAAAATTATATTTCACATAAGATACAAACACGTCAACAAACCAATAGGAAACTCATAATTACAAAAGCATGCAACTACTATGGCGAAAGAACTATACTATACCTTATACCCAGAATAATTAATGAACTTGATTTATCTTTAAAAGAGATTATAACAAAAAAATATCTAAAATCAAAATTTAAAACATATTTTATAAACAATCAATTATCTAGCACCTGGCGTCCCGTGATTCGTCTATGTACAAAGAAGAAGAAAAACACCTCAGAAACCAGGGTCGACACCGTAAGTGTTGTGTGTCGTGATCGAGCTCGATACGTGAGTGAGACCAGTGGTAGTGGTTCCATAGATAGTGTTGCGTGTCATAAACGAGTGAGAAAGCGGGTAGACACATATTTCTAACCGCAGAATAATAAAAACTATTCCCACCCGCAAGGACTTCAGTTGCTCCGTGATCATGGCGCTTGCAACAGTGCCGAAATATCGGAAACTCGTAAGTAAAAATTTACATGGTATAAATCCCGTAAAAACGTTTAGAATTACAAGTGACTATGAAAGTTTGAAATTCTATATTTTATAAACAACCTGTAGTTTACTCACTGCACAAAACATTATTTATCATACCCTGGATTATGTGACTGCAATGGACTTAGATTTGATTAAAAAAAAATGTGGATAGAATTTTCAATATATCATGTACTCATATGAATAGTGTTTCTTTTTATGTTTTTACTGTGCAGAATGTTACTGCAATCTAGACAAACCTTAGTGGTTTTAAGATTGATAATTGTTTTGTAAGATGTTTGTTACAATCAATAAAAAAAATAAAAAAAATGTATTAACAGCCTTACTAATAAACATTGTATAACCTCTAAATAGTTATTCAGTGTTTTGTCTTTGTCACCAATATGACAGTTTGACGTTGAAAGAACGGAACAAAACACTGAATAACTATTCGGAGCTTATACAATGTTTATTAGTAAAGGGGTACATGTATAGTCTAGTCTTTCAATTTCATATAGAACAAGAAATCATGATTTGTTTCCTCTGGGCTCTAAGTACGTTAGACACTAATTGCATCGCTACTAAAGATCAAGTGTGAAACTATTAGATTGCATAAAATCTTCTACACGAATAATATAAAGACTTGTATTTTTGTAACGAATAAACTCAAAAACTACTGGACTGATGTCTAAAATTCTTTCACCATTAGAATGCTACATTATTCCTGAGTAATATAGGCTATATTTATTACTAGATAGAAACTAATATTATAAAGGAAGATTTACATTTTTATATTCTAATACTTCAATAATGTATATGTCCTACATAAAGATACATTTAATCTATGTTTATCCCAAAATGTTTATAAAATAAATGTCCAACCGTGCGATGCCGGGAAGAGCCGCTACTTACTATAAAATACAAAAGCATATTTTTCTGATAGATGCAGATATTAGCGCGTTCGTTAGTAAGACTGTTCATGAGAAGAACCCGGCAAGAATCTCATAGCCGCTTTTTAATCGTCAATTTGTTACAGTTCTATAAGTTGCTGCAACCAAAATAACATACTTAATTATTAAAGTATGTGCTGACGTCAATACGATGCGAAAATATCAAAATTAACTTTCTATCTATACTATTATAAAGCCGGTACGGGCATTACACAAAAATTACTGAATGGTATCCGTGTTTTAATAGCTCTTAACCAGATGTAACCTAAAAATTAGCTTTTGGCTGGGTAAGTGTCGCAGGCAAAGGCTAGGTTTGTTTATATCTAGACAGAATAATGTATTTGAAATCTCGGGAATAACTAGACAAATTTTTTAAAGTATAAATTATTTGTGAATAAAATACTTTAAAAAATGGCGGGGCATGTCAAATGCTAAAAAATACAGATCTAAAATGTTTAAAAAATCGCGTCATCAAATAGTATGAATTTTAATTGCAAAATTAAACTTACTATATTGGATGTATGTAATTGCTCTCCGATAGATGGCGTTGGTCGTGAGACAAATGTGATACGGAAATTGGGATGATCGAAAGATCAGTAGAATAGCTCAGTGGCCTAAAGCACTTCCCGGATTGGTAAAGACGCGGGTTCGATTCCCGCTCCTACTAAAAATCCCTTTTTCCTTATTCACAAATAATTTATACTTCAAAAAGTCGCGGAGCATGTCAAATGTTAAAAAAAATAGATCTAAAAACTACACACACGGTCATAACTATGTCATACATAGTCTTAAATAACCTATCATGTTACTGTAGCTGTGTCAAGACCCTCATCGCTTATAAATTGAAAGTAAATCGCTCGTCGCTTATAACTTGATAGTAAATCGCTCATCGCTTATAAAATACGGTTCATGTAAACATTTAAACGGCAGTGTGTTACGCGTGAATTTATTCGCTCAATAAACATTGTTACTAGTTGCTATTGGTTGCGAAACTGGAGCTCGAATCGTGTATATAGGCTATGCGATGTGATGCTAGATTAGGCATTTTCCCACGGAGATTTCATTCTGGTTAACAATCCCAAAAAGGTATAGTTGTTAAGGACATGGATGACACACACAAACATGCACGTGTAATTCTTGTTTCGTTATACATACAATTTATCTTTACTATTATAAAGCTGTAACAGAGCTGTATCCGTACATTATATATATATATATATATATATATATATATATATATATATATATATATATATATATATATATTTGAGAAAACGAACGTATTAGATATTCTATTCGTACTGTATTTAGATGTCTTTTTTTCGTGCATTTAGTTTGTTCAACACGCAAAAACTACTAAAGGATTTGGTGCAACTTTTTTATTTTATAGCTCTTGATTAGACTTAAAAACTGGTTATCCCGGTACTATATCGGGAACCTTTTTTTTTTGTTGCATGTAGTGGCATACGAGCCACGGTCCATCTGATGGTAAATGGTAATCGTCGCCCATGGACTCAACCATACCGAGAGTATTGTCAAGCCACTGCTCACCATTTAATTTCACAGATATGAAATGAAAGAATAAACAGCTATCTCCTGCTACAGTCAAAACGCAACGACGTGCATCATGGCCGGTCACACGGGAGATGGTGGTACCAACCCGCTCGAGGCCGCTACCAAGTGAGTACTCCCACTCGGTACCCAGCCCTACCACCAGTCATGCAATGGATGATAATTGCTTACTTCCCTTAGTCACCTCATACGACACCCGTGGGAAAGAATGGAGTGGTGACACTTGTATTATTAGTCCGTCACCATACGGAAAAGCCTGAGATATAACATAAAAACTAGCGGAGCCGCGGGCAAAGGCTAGTCTATCTATAAAACTGTAACAGAGCGCTGTCTGTACATTTAAAATATTTGGGAAAAAATGAATTTAATATGATGCTACTTAGGCGTCTCTAAACACAAAACATATTTTTTTAGATTTTTCGTCTTTCTGTTTTTTTTTGTGTTTGGGCATCACGCAAACATTACTAAACTGATTTTGACGAAACTTTTTTTGTTTGATAGCTCTTGATTTAACTTCAAAATGGTATACATTTTATTCCGATACTATAGGAAACATTTTTTTTTTGTTAAGGCGGGAAAAAATGTTCCTAACCACACACCCCGTCGTTCGGCGCAACGAACAGGGTAGTATGGGGCCCTCGCCCACTAAAGAAACCCGCCGTATGCAGTCTCTCCGCTTTTACTGGCGCGCCACCGGAACCATATTACATTCCTTCAGTGGTCCGCCGGCAGCATACCCTTTCGGGTACCCTCAACTGAGCTACACGGAGCGTCGCACCTTCGCGGAAGGCCTTGCGAGTGGCGAAAGTTACCCGGTCCATCCACCCACAGCCTCAGCTAGGGCGGCATTAGGCGCAAATATTCACGCCTGCGCCGCCCCAGTCGCTGACGGCGGTTCTGGTCTGCGGAAGGATCAGCCTCCCTGGCCCTCTCCGCCGCTTCCTTCCGCGAGATGAACTATAGGTTGAACCTGGGTTATAACCAAAAAAATAGACATTGCAGCCGCCGGCAAAGGTTAGTGAAGAATAAAAAAACTCAATGAATATCTTTAGTATGGTGACAGACTAATACAAGTGATTCTTAGAATCATTCTAGTTGTAGAGCCTTGCATATTCCAGCATGAATGGGCCGGATTGATCGAGAAAGTACCACTCTCCACATAAGATCAGTGTGAATTTTAATTACAAATTTAAACGTACTATATTGGATTATTGCATGTAAATGCATCCGATATGTGGCGTTGGTCTTAAATACAAATGTGATGAGGAGATTAGGTATAGCCGAAGGTCAGTGCGGTAGCTCAGCGGCTTAGAGCACTTCTCCGGATTGGAAGGGACGCGGGTTCGATTCCCACTTGTACTAAAGTTCTCTTTTTCCTCACTACAAATAATTTGTACGTTTATAATCTTTATACAGAGATGTGCCTTGTGAGTTTTGGACCTTGGATCGAACTGGAGACCACTGTCTACCGTCCTTTGTCTTACAACTAGACTATCACTATTAATATTTCCTCAAAATTATTGAGTTACGCAAGTACATAATACAAAATGGTGCTAAGTGACATCAAGAACCGTGTTTATTTCAGTTAACTCGCACTTTAGTCACTTGAGTATAACTTAAGTTTACTATTAACGCCACAATAAGACATATTTATAACTTAATCTCGTTTATAAGGTCGGTACTGAGATCTGCAGAGCGATTTATTAAACCCCTAACCTACCTCTGCTGTAGGTAAATACCTACAGCAGAGGTACAGACAAATCGCTACCTGTGATGAGAAAATTCAGGAGAAACAAAATTCTCATCAGAAAAATCGAAACACTTCATTTTTTATGGTTTCTGTCCTAATTTAACACAAAAGAGTTTTCATTCCATGAAAAAAAATCACATGATTGTGCAGCTGGCTGTTTGGCCATTGCAGTGTTAAGCAAAAATTATAAATACAAAATTAGAATTTCATTTGTTTATCCTATAAATGAAATGATTCACTGTTTTGAGACAAATGTGTGTTTAGAGTTTGAGTACATTTCACCTTTGAAAACTAAAAATTAGCACTTATCTTAAAACTTTTTGTTCTGTGTTCTGTTTACTGTGTGTGTAATGTGACTAAGGGACGTCTGAAAAAGATTTTTTTCTAAAACATATGGATACTTCGCCCGCAGAAGCCGCCCAAGTGGTGGCTTTGCTGGATTCTGGACTTAATCATCGTGTTGTGGCTGAAAGATTGCATCTAAGCCTGTCGTCTGTTCACAGAGTTTACAAACGCTACCGGGAGAATGGTTTGTTCACGCGCCGTTCAGGATCTGGCAGGAATCGAAAAATGTATCTAACCGCACACCCCATCGTTCGAGGCAACGAACAGGGTAGTGTGGGGCCCTCACCCACTAAATAAACCCGCCGTGTGCCGTCTCTCCGCCTTTATTGGCGGGCCACCGGAACCATATTACATTCCTTCAGTGGAAGGATAAAAAAAGTAGCCCTGTCCTTTTTTGGGCTTCAGTGTAACGATGTTATGATGACCTTAGTAACGCTTTCAATTTAGATGATTTTGCCACAGGCGCTAATAGTTTGATAGGAGCATAAAAACGCTTAACGCTAGCGGCTAACAATATGCACATAGCTATCCGGATTTGGTTCCACACCTTATTAGGGGCACATAAATTATAATTTATAATAATTAAACGGTGTATGGACAGAAATATGCTTCACTGGTATTTGGCTATATGACGTATTTTCTGCTCAACACTAGAATATAAAAATATAATATATTAGGTGCCTGACTATAATAAAAAAGTGTGTGTGTATTATGTACACGCATCATTTTTCCCTAACGCGCCAAAAGAAGTATAACTTCAAAAATATATACATAATTATAATGACTGTCTCGATGGTGCAACAGTAGTGTGAGTTTCGGGTTCCATCCCCAGGTCAAGCAGTGTTATTGGGCTGTTTCGTAAAAGAAAAAATCTCAGAGCAGCCCGGAGTTTGGAAATGTGCCCGGTAGACTGTAGTGAGGTTAAGCAGCCCAAGCTACGGCCAACCCTCGAGCGGGAACCCACTTTGTGTTTTTATTTTATAACAGCTATTATTGTGTTATTTTTCGTACCTATACATCTTACATATCCATGTTCGTCTGTCTGTCCGCTTTCTTCTTTTAAATCATAGGAGGTGCATAGTACCACTGAAGAAATGTAACATAGTTCCAGTGGCCCGCCATTAAAGGCGGAGAGACGGCACACGGCGGGTTTCTTAAGTGAGTGAGTGACACTACTCTGTTCGTTGCCCCAAACGACGGGGTGTGCGGTTAGGAACATTTTTTCCCGCCGTAATAAAAAAGTAGGTGGATAGGAAGAATTTTAAGGAGAGGATATGTAGGATATTAAGGTGGAACGGTAGGCGTAACTACCGTTGTTACACGCTGATCTTATGTGAGAGGGTGGTACTTCCCCGATCGAGCCGGCCCATTCCCAAGGTTTTACCACTAGAAACCTTTAAGTCAGTTAAGTAGTTTTTACGTGACGTGCGAACCAACAAACAGAGAAACGGATAAAGATTCTAAAAAAATCTTTCGTTCAACACATAGCTTAAATACATATTTTTTTTAAATATCTTAAAATTACAGACAAAGCTCTGTTACAGCTTTTTAATAGTACAGAGACTGCCTCACAAATTTTTTTTTATTGCATGTAGTGGCAGCCGAGCCACGACCCATCTGATGGTAAATGGTAACCGTCGCTCATGGACTCAACTATATCCAGAGTATTGTCAAGCCGCTGCTCACCATTTCATTTCACAGATATGAAATGAAAGAATAAACGGCTGGAATCTCCTGCTACAGCCAAAACGCAACGATGTGCTTCATGGACGATCACACGGGAGATGGTGGTACCAATCCGCTTGGGCCCGATACCAAGGGAATACTCCCACTTAGTACCCAGCCCTACCACCAGTAATGTGTCCATGTGGTGACGGCATAGCAAGTGCTTACTCCCAGTAAGCACTTGCTATCGTGCCCGAACGGGTCGGTACCACCGTCTCCTGTGTGCCCGGTCATGTAGCACGTCAGTGTGTTTTGGCTGTACCAGAAGATGGCCATTTATTCTTTCATTTCACATCCGAGAAATGAAATGGTGCGCAGCGGCTTGACTTGACAATACTCCCGGTATAGTTGAGTCCATGCGCGACGGCTACCACTTATCATCAGGTGGGCCGTGGCTCATCTGCCATCATAAGTTAAATAAAAAAACAAAATAAACACGATAGATTCCGTAAACGTAGTTTTATTTCAAAATGTGTAACATTCGCGTAAATATCAGAAAGTAGTACTAAGTATATTCTTTTGCGCAGGATATACTTAGTACCACTGAAGTAATGGCTTCCAGTTGCAGTAGTCCGCCAGTACAGGCGGAGAGACGGCACACAGCGGGTTTTTTAGTGTGAGAGCCACACACTAAAAAAACCCGCTGTGTGCCGTCTCTCACTACTCTGTTCATTGCCCCGAACGACAGGGTGTGCAGTTAGGTACATGTATACCCGCCTTAATAAAAAATAGGGATATACCTAGTGGGCAGAGAAGTGCCTTCTTTATTTTGAACAAAATTTTACTCTACTATTAACTCAAACACCCAGGATGTTACAACTGACTAACTAACTTATCATCACGCCATTTCCCTTGCGGGGTAGGCAGAGAGAACAGAGTGCCAAGAGGCTCTATTCTTGCATACGTCTCTCGCTTACTCAACATTCATAACTCTCTTCATACACGCTCGCCTGTTTCGGAGACTCTTGACTCCACCTTCCTTCAATACATGACCGATATGGTCTAGGTAGGTAAGTCTCGGTCTCCCCCTGTACCTACATCCTTCCACTTTCATATGATATATCTTCTTAGTCAGCAATAGGAAATGGTGTGCTAGAACAAGTGGATGAATTTGTATATCTTGGATGTGGATTCAGTCGGGATGGAAGTTACACCACTGATGTAGAGATAAGAGTGAATGCGGGAAATAGAGTGAACGGAGCATTGGGACAACTTCTCGGCAGTCACCTCAGCCAGAGGGCACGTGTCGCAATACACAACGCAGTGCTTGTCCCAACGTTATTATATGGAAGCGAGAGTTGGGTATGCAAAAAGGAGCATGAGAGTAAATGCGGTCGAAATGCGATCTCTGCGGAGAATCTGCGGAGTGAGGCTGACTGACCGCATTCGTAACGACGACGTAAGAGAGCGAGTAGGTATGAAAGAGAGTATTGGTGTAAAGATGTGAAAGGGAATGCTCCGATGGTTCGGACATGTGGAAAGAATGCCGGACGAGCGACTGGTTAAGAAGATATATAATGCGAAAGTGGAAGGATGTAGGTACAGGGGGAGACCGAGACTCACCTGCCTAACCCAAATCGGTCATGTATTGAAGGAAGGTGGAGTCAGGAGTCTCCGAAACCGGCGAGCGTGTATGAAGAGAGGTATGAATGTTGAGGAAGCAATAGATGTATGCGAGAATAGGGCCTCTTGGCACTCTGTTCTCTCTGCCTATCCCGCAAGGGAAATGGCGTGATGATAAGTAGTAAGTAGTACTAAGTATGACTGTGTTAGGCTATATAGGCGTGTCTAAACACAAAACGATTTTTTTCAGATTTTTGTCTGTTTGTTTATCTGTTTGTTTGTTCGCGCATCACGCAAAAACTACTGAACGGATTTTAATGCAACTTTTTTATTTGATATGTCTTGATTAGACTTAAAAACTGGTATACATTTTATCCCGCTACTATATCGGGAACTTGGGATATAACCTAAAAACTAGCTTTTGGCTGCGGCGAAGCCGCGGGCAAAGGCTAGTTATATATAAAACCAATATCTTTGTAAACACCCTGGCAGCCTGCGTTTCTTTTTTCGTTTATTTATCTGATAGTTTTAGTTTTTAGTACGGTAGATTTATTTAATTGTTGTTTTTACTGTTTATATTAGCATAAGCGCGTCCTCTAATATGAATGAAAAATATAAATAACTTTTCTTTCTTTCTTTTTTCTTTCTTCTAGCTTTTTGGCATTCTGTTCTTTCTACCCTGCAAGGGAGATGGCGTGATGATAAGTAAGTAACCAAAACACCAATGTGCTTCATGGCCGGTCAGTTACAGATAGTTATTACGATAAAACACTATTTAACTTGAAACTAGAACAATTAAATTATTCGTAATGGTCAGATAATGATTATCGAGACACGCGCTCTTTTGTTTGGTAATCAACTGTCAATTTATTATTCAAACTCCGATTAATCGACAAAAAGGACGAGATGAAATATCACGTTGATTCTTATTCTAAACAATCGGGTGTAAAGAATTAGGGGGCATTAATTAATTACGTTAGCAATTTAACTATGTATTTTTACATCATGTAAGGATACACAACAATTTTTGGATCACCTTTTTAGATAATATTTTATCTATTATGTAACATATTCTATATAGCTTAACTGAGCAAAAATAAAAAAAATAATGTGTATATTTCACGTCATCTTAAACATTTTGAGCAATCAAAATCTATATCTACGAGTACCTGTCGGTATAGGTACAGCATTTATAACTCAAAAACGGCTGAATCATATCATGTTTAGCAGAATAACTATTAAAACAATGGACAAGTTCACGACAAAAAAAAATGATGAAAATTAATTTTTCTCATACATTTTGTATAGAACGGCTTTTTTACCAGAAAAACTGTCAATTTTAGCTAATAAGTTCAAAACAAAATATATTTATTCAAACACGTCGAACGAAATTGGCCGAGTTAGCTAGTTTGGAAATAAAATTTTATTTTTAAATATAAAAATTATCTTCTTAATACTAACAAGTATCATCTGCAGACAGTGGTACCAAACGGGCTCGTTAATCGTTATCAAGTGAGAACTCCCACTTGGTACTAGACCTACCTACCTACCAAGTAACGCAATAGGTGATAACTGCTGCATAAGTTGCCACGCACGAGACTCGCGGGATTTTTTTCCGCTTCACTACACCAAAAAGATTTTTAAAAATGGAATCTTACGTAATCATTTAATGTCCCCTTAAGACAACACGATTCGATCGAGGTACTTTAGTATAGCAGCCGCGTGGCTTTGTAAATTATAAAAATAATCAGTTCCAGCATTACAATGAAGACACGCTTGCTTACGTTGAAGAGGGCCAGCCTAGAGAAGTCTTGACCTTACCTTGACATGACTTCAATAGGCGGACAATTGTCTGCTGTAATACTAGGAACTTAGCTAGTGGTAGATCCTTGCTTATCTCAGCATGAATATTTTTTTTTAAACAGCATAAGCGGCAAAACTGCATACCTGATGGTAATAGCGGTTACCATAGCCTGTAGACGCTAGCAACACCAGAGGTATCACTTGCGCGTCGCCATCTCCAGAATAGGCTGTACTTCTATCGTTGTTTCGTATGGTGAGTGAGAGCACCGGAGGCCCAAACCCCCTCCCTATCCTCCCTTATTATTATCCTTGCCATCCTGTGTTTATTATATTTTTATTATCCTTAGTATCCATCCTATTCTGTGTCCTTATTAACATTACTCTCCACCTCTTGTCCCTTTCTCTGAAGATGGTGACGTCTTAGTGATTCTTCTGATGTTGCTAACGTCTATAGACTACAATAACCACTTACTTCCAGATGGGCGCCAGGTGCTTGTTAGCCACCCACGTGGTATAAAAAGAAATCATTTCTGTCCTGTTATTGGGCATGGGTCGCCTCTTCTCTTCGGTAGTGTGAGCGACTGCTGACCATGAGGTCTCGGGTTCGATCCCCGGGTCAGGCAGTGTTATTGAGCTGATTCGTAAATAGAAAAATTTTCAGTAGCAGCCCGGAGTTTGGAAATGTGCCCGGTAGACGGCAATATGCTAGCCCCCTATTACGTGGGACTTAAACATAGCTGGCGAACCGTGAGTGCGTAATACATCTCTGCCTACCCCTTCGGGGAAAACATGCTGTTTTTTTGTTTTGTTTAAACAGAAAACTAAAAAGCTACCTCTGGATCGGAACGCGGCTAACTGAGAAAGATCCGGCCAAAAAACTCAGTAGGCAACAACTGTTAATGTCGAAAATATTTAAAAATTAAATATAAAATGACTGAATGTCTGTTTGTAATGTCTATATAAAAACCATTTACTAAATGCATAATTATGAAATTGTATAAGTTATATTTAGATATTTTTATATATATCTTTAGCATTTGACATGCTTAGCACTATACATAAAACACGAAGTGAAAAATGTGAAATCCTGCTCGTGACTGTTATTTTCGATTTCACATTTTTCACTTTGTGTTTAATTGTATAAGTAACCTATAACAAAATACCAATTTTCGAAGATTTGTCTGTCTGTCTGTTTATTCCAGCTCTCAGAAACAACTGGACTAGACACTGGCAGATAGCTGTTGTTATAAGGAGTACCTAGTTTTATTCCATTCTCCCCACCTTTTCTTACCCTGGGATAGGCTACGCGCCCTGAACCTTTACCATTAGACAGACCGTATACTAACTTGCCTTTGTAGTATGAAAAAAAAATCGATTTCCATATCGATACTATCATCGATAAAGTCCCATCACTAAAACTAATGTCTACACAACTGACCCAGTTCACGTAACAGACCGCGCCTCCGAGCGCATCTTGACTTCACTTGGTAAATGTATATTATAAAGAGGAAATCTTCAATATTATGTGCTAAGTTTCATCACCAACCCATTATAATAACTAAGCTTAGCTATAGTCACATGTTTATCTATTTCCAGGCGACTCATATTCCATGTTGAAATATTGCGGTAAAATTGGCATATATATTTTTCAACCATTTACTTACTTATTTAATAATTAGGGGGGTTAGATGGAATCTTATATCTCACAATCGACATCGTATCGTCTCGCTTGTGATTGGCAGAGAAACTGACGCGCGATGTCGCAATAATCCGTTGGTTAATCACGGTGATCTCTCAACCAATCACAGTGATCACCATACTATGTCGATTGCGAGATATGAAATTCTGTCTAACCCCCTAGGTTAGAATGTATCTTACTAAATCGTATCGGCATAGTATCGTCTCGCTTGTCGCTTGTGATTGGTGGAGAAACCGACGCGCGATGTCGCCATAATCCCTCGGCCAATCACAGTGATCTTTCAACTAATCACAATCTATCTAAAAATAATCGTGTCACGATGTCATGTCGATATGATCGAGTCACATACATTCTAACCCCCCTGTTCTACTCTTGGGCACACTTCTCCTCTCAAAGTGAGATGGATTTACGCTGTAGTCCATGAAATACAGGGGCTGTTGTATATTGTTAGAATATAGGTAGGTAATTCATAAAAACGTTCATGTCAAAACTACCGTACAGTACCGTGACTAAAGTTAGTCAATATCTAGCAACGACGTGTTTCACTTCAGGGGCCGTCCATAAATTACGACCCCTTTTACGTGAGATATACTTTTGCCCTAGGGGGTCAACGAAATGTGACAGAAGGTGATAGGGTCCTAAGCTTCGTGACGTCAAAAAACAATCATAAAAATTCGTGGGACGTAACTTAACTTACGTAACTTAACTTGGCCTCTGGGTAAGGAAGAGAGTCAGCTGACTTCACAAGCCTGCGAAAAAATCTCACAAGTATGCAGGTTCCCTGAAGATGTTCTCATAGTTGCGCAAAAATTTTTGAAAAGTCATGAAGGAAGCTAAAACTTTCTAAGCCTGCTGGTAAGTAAGTTTGGAATCCATGCTATAGTAAATACACTGACCGATTGGGGAAAATACAAAAGCGTTTTATAAAGTTTTTACGCTACCGGATGCATATTCATCCATATCAGTCGGAGAACTATATTAACATATATAGGACATTTCATATACAACCACTCATAAATCGTCGCCGACTAGCGGATTGTACGTTTTTAATGAAAATTATTTCAAATGAAATTGACTGCCCTGATCTTTTGCACAGACTTTATTTTAATGTACCATATCGATATGTCCGCTTTTACCCACCAATAGCAGTTCCTTTTGGTTACACAAAATACAGACAGAACTTATACCTTTTGCGAGCAAGCCATGATTATAACAAAATATGTAAAGAACTTTCGTTAGACCCATTTATTGTCAAAAGCAGCACGGTTCGAAACATGCTTAATCTTAAATTCTTCAACTAAACAATCAATAGATCATTATTTTATTTTTGTATTAGATATCTAAATTCTTTATCTCCTTTTATATGTTCATATTATCGAGTGTTCCATAGTTCTTGATAATCAGCTTCTATTGGTGAAAACCTGTAATTGGCTTTCTATCACTTATACTCAATTTATGTTAACTTACTTAAGCTGTTGGTTTTCCATAAATAAAAAATAAATAAATAAATCTACCACCGCCGACCACATCTACCATAAGCTACTTGTTACGACCTCAAAAGAGTGGAGAATGCTTTAAGAAAATCTGGCTCGATTAATAGCAATTTAAAGGCAAACGACTTTAATATCTCGCTTTTATATTTTTATAAATCGTGCGAATTCATTAACGCATGTTATAATAATATGTTAGTTTAAACTTTAATTTAATTTTTATAGTTAATTTTAACTTTATATTTTTAAATATCTGTAGTGCTAAATAAAATAATTGTGTCTGAGGCGATTAAAATCAATATAGAATTAAAATAATTATAATTTTACGATATCAATTTTTAAAGGTCAATCTTATAATAAAAGTAATGAACTTTTGGTATTTTTATTACACATACAATCGGTCTATTGCCATAAGTTGGCAACTTCTGGCAACGAGGTGTTAGGTTCATACCCTGGCTCACGCGGAAACAATTCCCGCAGAAAGAATAAGCTAGATATTATTTTGATCTGTATTTTAGCACTTTACATGTTCAGCTACTTTAAAGAGATTATATGTGAGAGTAGAAAGAGAGAGTTTAAAACAGGAGGTTTACTACACACCCACGATTCGACAGCTATGTTTAAGTCACGCAATAGGGGGCGAGCTTATTGCCATCTACCGGGCATATTGCCAAACTCCGGGCTGCTATTGAGAATTGTTATTTTTACGAAAAAGGTCAATAACACTGCCAGGGCATCGAACCCGAGACCTCATGATCAGCAGTCGCTCACACTACCGCTGCATCACAGAGACAGTTTCAAAAAGTGAGCATAAAGCTATTTATAGTTTAGCGGTCCAGAGTATTTCCCCGGATTGGATGGGACGCAGGTTCGTATCCTGCTCGCAGTAAAGCTATGTTTTTCCACTTTCACAAATAATTTGTTATTTAAAGATAGGCTATTATTACGCGGATAATGTTACATAGACGAAATTTTAGTGCTACTACCTTTCTCACCTATTTTTTTTTTGCTAAGGCGGGAAAATAAATGTAACCAACCGCACGCCCCATAATTAGGCAACGAACAGGGTAGTGTGCTATGTCCCTTTCTCGGCTTCAATCTATATGTATGCAAATTTTCATGATAATTGGTTTATTAGTGACGGCGTAAACGTATAACAAATAAACTCTCTTTCGCATTTTATAGCTTAAATGTTATGCTTTAGCCCGCGGCTCCGCCGCAGCCAAAAGCTAGTTTTTTGCTTATATCTCAGGTTCCCGATATAGTAGCAGGATAAAATGTATACCAGTTTTCAAGTCTAATCAAAAGCTATCAAATAAAAAAAATTGCGTAGTAGCTTTGCGCGATGTGCAAACTAAAAATCTAAATAAAAATGTTTTGTGTTCAGACACGCCTATTGTGTAGCAATACAGTATTTTTTTCTCAAATATCTTAAATGTACAGACACCGCTCTGTTACAGATTTATAATAATTAGGATAAGTATGGTGGACATCACTTAGTCTTCGTCAATCATCAATTAGTACACACGGAAGAATTGTACAAAACCAACTGAGTTCTAATAAAGGCAGTACTGTTAAAAGTGAATGTCCCAATTTACATAGACGCGAGTTATCTGCCGGTACAATCCTTTCCCTACCATGGGCATCGTTAATTGATGCAGGTGATCGTGAAAGAGAGAGGGGAACCTGTTTGTACAACAGTTGTTCCAGCGTTACCATGTCGTGAGGGATTTTGAAACCGTAATACTTTCTGATGTAAGTATCATAATATTAGAAACCAGCTGCTACTCCGTTCGCATGCTATTTAGTTATTTGCGTTTTTGGTGCGGATTCCTAATTAAAAAAAAAACATAGCATCACGCCTGTATTCCCCGAAGGGGTAGGCAGAGGTGTATTACACACCCACGACTCGGGCACATTTACAAACTCCGGGCTGTTACTGAGAATTTTTCTTTTTAGGAAAAAGCTAAATAACATTGGCCGACCCGGGGATCGAACCCGAGACCTCATGATTAGCAGTCGCATACACTACCGCTACACCACCGAGGCAGTTACATTACTTCAGTGGTAAAGACGACACCCTGCACTAAGGAATAATCCTTGCATCGCGGAGATTTTACAAAGCTAAAATTTCATGGACACGAAGTACACGCGGACTCAGAACAACCATATGTGGATCACACAAAAAGTTGTCCTGTGTGGGAATCGAACCCAACACTCAGGCGGTAGGCAGGTATCTAAATCCCTCCGCCATCTGTACAGTCAAACATACAGGGAAAAACTTAAATTGTATTTTGTTATAAGTAACGTAAGTATATACTTTCATTGACATCTTGTAAAAAGCTGTTATTTAGAAATTACAAACAGACACTTAAATTTTTCTTAATACTAGAAGTCCACGCGACTCCATTCGCGTTGACTTTAGAATATATACAATACTCTACCACATTCTTTTTGCCGTGTGGGGCCGGCTTTATAATTGATCCCACCCCCCTCCACCCATGGGAGTCGTAAGAGCCGACTGAGGGAATACCGGGGGAGTGAGCAGCAGCACTCCTTCGAGTATTAACAACATCCACTGCGATCGCCAACCCACATGCCAAGCGTGGCGATTACGGCACTATCCCCCATTCTTGGGGAGACCTATGTCCAGCAGTGGATTTTAAAAGGCTGATCGATGATTTTTTTTTATATTTTTTTACTACGTGAGTGGCGAACAAGCATACGTCCCACCTGATGGTAAGCGGAGACTGTAGCTTATAGACGCTAGCAACACCAGAGGCATAACTCGCGCGTCGCCATCTCCAAGGAAACGGATAGGTGTAGATAGGGTAGAAAATAAGGAGAGGAGAGGGGGGTTAGGCAGAATGTCATATTTCACGTGTCGACCGTATCGAGATCACCGTGATTGGTTGAGAGATCACCGTGATTGGCCAACGGATTATTGTGACATCACGCGTCGGTTTCTCAACCAATCACAGTGATCTCGATACGGTCGACACGTGAAATATGACATTCTGCCTCAGGGGGCAGGAAGGATAATAAGGAGAGGATAGCGAGCGGGTTTGGGCCTCCGGCGCTCTCACTCAACGTATGAAACAGAACGGTAAGATTAATTACCGTTGTTATACAGACAGTTGTTATGTTGTGAGAGGGTAGTACTTTCCCGACTGAGCCGGTCCATTGATGCTGGAATAAGCAAGGCTTTACTACCAGAAATATAAATAATTATTATATCTATATGTATATATACAAATACCCATCACGCGGGAATCATTCATTTTTCCGGGGTCAAGAGTAACCTTAAGTAGCCTAAATCGTTTCCCGGGCTCCAGACTATACGTGTGTACATTTCATAATGCCCATCGCCATCTCCAAAGAAAGAGATAGGAGGTGGATAGGAAGGACACTAAGGAGAGGATAGGGAGAAGAATTTGGCGCTCTCACTCACCATTCGAAACACAACGGTAGAGGTAACTACTGTTACCACTGAAAGAATGTCATATGGTTCCGGCCAATAAAGGCGGAGAGACGGCACATTCTTCGCCCCGAACGACGGGGTGTGCGTTTAGGAACATTTTTCACCGCCTAAACAAAATAAAGGGGTGTAACTACCGCTAATAAGGGATGAGCAAGACTGATAACTACGTTTACGGAATCTATCGCGTTCATTAGATTTTCTACTATCCCGACGTTTCGGATACTTTGAGCATTCATGGGCATGTGTAATATTCGCGTTTATATCAGAAAGCATTATGAAGTATTGAATTAAAAAAGTGTGTGTGTACTTATGTACACGCGTTAGAAGTTATACTTCTTTGGCGTAACAAGATGAATTGAGAAAAATCTTTTCAAAAATTTTATCTTTCGTCTTATTCTACGTTTGTAGAAAAAACGACACTAACAATAGAAAAAAGGTATTTAATACATTGAAAGTTTTATTATAACGCATTATCTAGTTAAATAAGGTTTATTTAAATATCACAAAAAAAACTAAAATGTTGACTTTAGCTAACTTCAGGGTGTCGGTTTTTCGTGACGGTGTGCGTGCGCATCGTAAAAATTTACTCTCATCATTTTTCCCTAACGCGCCATAAGAAGTATAACTTCAATAAATCAATAGCATTTTTTTAACTTGAGTTTCGAGAGAATATTTTTTTTTATTTTTAACACTGAACATTTTTTTTATTGTCTACGGTTGCAGACATGCAAAAGGCTTATCTGATGGTAAGTGGTAACCGTCGCTCATGGACAATGGCAACAATAGGGGCACAACCAACCGCCACCGCCTACCGTGAGTAAAGTGTTCTTCTCAAACCTCGCTTAATGAAGGACTGGACTTAGCGCTGGAGAAACACAGCAGCAGGAAGTTCATTCCAAAGTACATTACACGCTGATCTATTTATTGTACTAAAACATTTTTTGGGTAAATTTAAGAAGAGCTTTTAGCGGTAGACCCGGTAGCTTATCCCAGCATAAAAGAGCCAGATCGATTAGGGAATCCTCAAAATAAGCATACGGCACCTGATGGTAAGCGGTAACCGTAGCCTATAGACGCTAACAACACCAGAAACATCATTCATGCGTCGCCATCTTCTAAAAATGGATTATGGTATAATTTGTCCGTGTGGTGACGGACTAACGGTACAATAGCCACCACCCCATCCTTTCCCGCGGGTGTCGTACAAGGCGACTAAGGGAAGTAACAATTATCGCCCATTGCATTACTGGTGGTAGTGCTGGGTACCAAGTGAGAGTACTCACATGCTATCGGGCCCAAACGGGTCGGTACCACCGTCTCCTGTGTGACCGGTCATGAAGCACGTCAGTGTGTTTTGGCTGTAGCAGAAGAAAGCCGTTTATTCTTTCATTTCGTATCTGAGATATGAAATGGTGCGCAGCGGTTTGTCAATACTCTTGGTATAGTTGAGTCCATGGGCGACGGTTACCACTTACCATCGGGTGGACCGTGGCCCGTCCGCCATCATTAGCAATAAAAATTAAAAAACTAGACGTCGTGGCACTTCTACCAGATGTGAAAACATCGAAATTATTTTGTAGAAATAAAATGATCATAACTTGACAAAGTACTCATCAAGAAAAATCAAACGAGTATAAACTCGATGGGTTTGGGTCTTTTCATTACAGAGTTACTGTGGCCACCTTCCAGCTCTATCATCAGACCCTGGATATTATCTAGGTCTAGATTACTAGTCAAGACATTTCAAACGAGCCCTAACTCGATGGAGTTGCGCCATTTAATTACACAGTTTCGCATGACCACCTTCCAGCTCCATCATCAGACCCTGGATACCATCTAGAGACAAAGTACTCGTCAAGACGAATCATACGACCCCAAACTTGATGGGGTTGCGCTGTTTCATTATAGAGTTCCTATGTCCACCTTTCAGCTCCATCATCAGATCAGCTCCATGTCATCATAATATTTCATTGTCACGTGATATACATATGTGTGTAAAATTTCAGGTCAATCGGAAACCGGGAAGTGTGTCAAATTTAACTTGCAAGATTTGAACAAAACATAAAATAAAAGCGTCGCCCACGCTAACAGCCGATTTTACCCTCCCTCCGCATTAGATGTTTTACATCAAAAATAAGAAGATGATAGGGAGGGGCTTCGAATCCTGCTTGTAGAAAACTTCTCGTATAATTTTTCTTCAAGGCTTCTAAGTTTCAAGACTGCTACGAAAACAACGAGACTAACCGCCGAACAAGGAACTAGAAGTCGTGATAGTGCGAGGTCGTCGAGATGACACGGACATACTGAGCCCGACCTCGGTGAATAACTTAGTGTACTACTGTCAACCATAAGTCTCTTCAGAATCAGAAGCATATTGACCATCATAGTCCACCACCAATATGAGACTGTTTTTTTTATTCCACCTGATGGTTAGCGCTTACTGTAGCCTATAGACGCTAGCAACACCAGAGGTATCACGTCAAGGAAAGGGACAGGAAGGATAAAAAGGAGAAGATAGGTAGGATACTAAGGAGAGACCACTGAAGGAATGTAACATAGTTCCAGTGGCCCGCCAATAAAGGCGGAGAGACGGCACACGGCGGGTTTCTTTAGTGGGCGAAGGCCCCACACTACCCTGTTCGTTGCCCCGAACGACGGGGTGTGCGGTCAGGAACATTTTTTCCCACCTTAAAAAAATATGGATACTAAGGAGAGTATAGGGGGGTTGTTTGGGCTTTCGGAAAACAACGGTAGGCGTAACTGCAGTTGTTACACGCTGATCTTATGTGAGAGGGTGGTACTTCCCCGATCGAGCCGGCCCATTCGTGCTGGGATAAGCAAGGGTCTACCACTAGAAAAGACTTTCGAACCACCAGGTGCCCTCTTACCACCACCCATATAGGCGGCGGGACGGGACACGGCGAGTTTATTTAGTGGGTGAGGGAGAATGGCGGGGTAGTACATTTTCCAGAATCAGAAGTATATAGACCATAGTCCACCACTAATACGAGACTTTCAAACAAGCAGGTGCCCTAATGTCACATATGGATTAATGCATGTAAATGCATTCCGATAGATAGCGTTGGTCGTAAAGACAAATGTGATGAGGAGATTGGGATGACCGAATAGGTCAGTACGATAGCTCAGTGGCTTAGAGCACTTCCCCGGATTGGAAAAGACGCGGGTTCGATTCTAGCTCGTACTAAAAATCTTTTTGATGTGAAACATTTAATGCGGAGGGAGGGTAAAATCGGCTGTTAGCGTGGCGACGCTTTTATTTTACTTGTCCCGTTCAAATCTTGCAAGTTAAATTTGACAAACTTCCTGGTTTCGGATAGAGCTGAAATTTTACACGCATGTGTATATCACGTGACAATGCAATATTATGATAACATGGAGCTGGTCTGATGGAGCTGAAAGATGGACATAAGAACTCTATAATGAAACGGCGCAATCCCATCGAGTTTGGGCTCGTATGATTCGTCTTGCCACGTTCTTTGTGTCTAGATGGTATCCAGGGGCTGATGATAAAGCTGGAAGGTGGCCATAGGAACTCTATAATGAAACGACGCAACCCCGTCGAGTTTGGACACGTTTGATTCGTCTTGATGAGTACTTTATCTTTAGATGGTATCCAGGGTCTGATGATGGAGCTGAAAGGTGGCCATGCGAAACCTGTAATTAAATGGTGCAACTCCATCAAGTTAGGGCTCGTTTGGCTCGTTTGAAATGTCTTGACTACAACTTCAGTCCTAGATGATATCCAGGGTCTGGTGATGGAGCTGGAATATGAACACAGTAACTCTGTAATAAAACGACGCAACCCCATCCAGTTTGGAATCATTTAATACATTTTGACGAGTACTTTGTCTTTAGATGGTATCCAGGGTCTGATGATGGAGCTAGAAGGTGGCCATAGGAACTCCGTTATAAAACGACATAACTCCATCGAGTTTGGGCTCGTATGATTTGTCTTGACGAGTACTTTGTGTTTAGATGGTATCCAGGGTCTGATGATGGAGCTGGAAGGTGGCCACAGTAACTCTGTATTGAAGCAACGCAGCCCTATCGAGTTTATACTCGTTTGATTCGTCTTAAGGAGTACTTTGTCAAGTTATGATCATTTTATTTCTACAAAATAATTTCGATGTTTTCACATCTGCTAGACGTCCCGCGACGTCTACTTTTTTGTCCTTATTCACAAATAATTTGTACTCTAGAAAGTAGCGAAGCATGTCAAATACAAAAAAAATAGATCAATAATGTCACATAGTTCCAGTGGTGCGCCAATAAAGGCGGTGAGACGGTACACGGCGGGTTTATTTAGAGGGTGAGGGCCCAACCCATTCGATAGAGTAGTCAACTTGTGCGTTACTCGATTGCTTCTATTGTGAAAAACAACCATCTTACACGGAATAAAGGCAATTATACTTTATAGTAATTCTAACACTTTATCAAGGAGGGGTCTTGTTATACTGGTCAATACAGCTCGTTAGTCACGCAAAGCCTTTGTATGATGTAGAAATTGATGCATTGGTGGAAACCTTTTAGTGTGATATAAGCCTGATTGATATCAGAACACATCGTGAGGAAACAAGAAACCCGCTCTGGATCAGTGTGGTAGACCACAGCCTAGAGAGGGGGGAGATCTTTGCCAAAGTGGTACAGTAAGGGGTTGAAAAAAGTACTCAACAGCACAACAATTAATTGTAATTTAAAAAAAACGCACCAAAATTCATTATTAAAAAAAAGAACCGTCTTATTGCTATCTATAATATTGGATATCTATTGGCGAGAAAATATTCTTGCCCAAACCTGATTATGCTTGGGCCACACTAATTGGAAACGCCGTTAATTATCGCAATGACGTACGTTAACCATTGGTGTAGCCACGCTTTATTGCGAGAATTCGACAGTGGCATTCAGACGATAACTCCAGTGGCGCTACGTCAAAGAAATTGAACGTTCAAGTTTGGCCAACCAATTTATAGTGTTATCGCAATAATTATCGCGAGAATGGGCATTGACGTTGTCCATTAGCGTCGCCCGAGCATTAATGTCTCAATCGCATCTTTCTAAGTTAATTTTGATAATGAATATCCGGGCAGTTACCGCTTAATATCGGGTGAGTGATCTGCCACCATAAAGAGTATAGTTACTTCATTTCCCATCCGCGAAATGAAATGGTGATTTAGTTACTACTTACCATCATGTGCTCCTTGATTCGTAGGCCACATCATAAGTACCACTGAAGTAATGTAACATAGTTCCAGTGGCCCTCCTGAGACGGCACACGGCGAGTTTATTTAATGGGTGAGGGCCCCACACTACCCTGCTGGTTGCCTCAAACGACGAGGTGTACGGTTAGGTACATTTTTCCCGCCTTAACGAGAAAAGAATGCCACATCATAAATAAAAACCAGCCCCAAAGCAATGTGGAGTCCCAATATCCGTGTATTTAAACAAAATACCCATCACCTTGTCTATAGAACGTAGGAATATAACGATTCCGGGATCACATCCGCTCCAATACTGTCGACCTTGGTGTTATTTATTGCATCACTTTCGAAACAGCTTTACTAGAGATGACATTTCCGTGAACAATTTACTACCTACAATTTTATTTTATTTTTGTACTATGCGAATGGCAAACAAGCATACGGCCCATCACCACAGCCTGCAGACACCAGCAACACGAGACGACGAGAGAGGCATTGCTCACGAGTCATCACTTCCAAGGAAAAGGATAGAAGAGGAAGAATAAAAACAAGATCTTGGGAAGGATAATAACAGGATAGAGAGGGGGTGTTGGCCTCCGGCACTCTCATTCACCACACGAAACACAATGATAGAAGTACATGCGTTTGCTGCACGCTAATCTTCTGTGAGAGGGTGTTACTTCCTCGACTCGAAAACGAGGAGACCGATTTTTAAGACATTTTTCAGATTAGACCAGAGAGTAAGTTCAAATTAATACAAAATTGTGTCCGTGCCTAGCCGAGCCGGGTCGCTAGTATTCTCTAAGATATAAATATTACGGACCCTTAGAATGTGATTCACAAAATCGTATCGACATCGTATCGTCGTATTTGTGATTGGTAGAGACATGGACGCGTGATGTCGCAATAATCGCTCACCCAATCACGGTGTTCTATCAACCAATGACAATGGCACGATACGATCTCGATACGATTTAGTGAGTAACATTCTACAAGCCTAGGTTAAGGCAGCAGTCAGTGTTCCAAGTGCGAGGGGACGTCAGTCGGAGAGGGAGTCCTATTGGGCTAGCCGCCGCGCGGACCACTGAATATACGCGGTACCAGTGGTCCGCCAAGTACGGGCGGATGACGGCGCACGGCGGGTTTAGTGGGTGAGAGCCCACACTACCCCGTTGCCTCCCCGGACAGACTCCCCGGTGTGCGGTAAACACATTTTATACCACCTAAAATATAGTAATGCTGATTCAAAGACCTCGATGACCATACAGCATTCACGGTCAATTAAAACAAGCTAGTGGTTCTCGTCCAGGTCATTTGAGAATAATCAATTAGGTAGGCATAACTGGAACCACTGAAGGAATGTAATATGGTTCCGGTGGCCCGCCAATATAGGCGGAGAGACGGTTTTTCCCACCTTAACAAATAAAAGGCATACCAGCATTAACATAGATCTACGAGTATGTAGTTTCCCGAAGTATATAATCTAGCACTTACCGATATTTCGAGCTCGTCTTCTGGAAGTAGGAGACCGCTTGAGACTTAAATCCACCGGCTCCAACTGTATCGGCGGACCGCACGCCTAAGACAAGAAAGCATGATTTAATATTTTGGAATTTAACTCGAGTAAATTTAATTTGGAGTCAGGAGTCTCCGAAACCAGCGAGCGTGTATGAAGAGAATTATGAATGTTGAGGAAGCGAGAGATGTATGCAAGAATAGAAAAACCCTTGGGCACTCTGTTCTCTCTGCCTACGCCGCAAGGGAGATGGCGTGATGATAAGTAAATAGGTAAGTACATTTAACTGCCTCGGTGGTGCAGCGGTAGTGTGTGGGTCGACAGTAATTGAGCTTTTTCGTAGCAGCTCGGAGTTTGGTTATGTGCCCGGTATAGACGGCAATAGGCTTGCCCCCTATTACGTGGGACCTAAACATAGCTGGCGAACCATGGATGTGTTATAAGCCTCTGCTTACCCCTTCGGGGAATACGGGCGTGATTCTATGTATGTAGAAAAAATACAGAACACACACAGAGTAGTATTTTTTTCCACCTTTTACTGTTATCTGATGGTCACAGGTCTCAAATGGATTTAGGCCGCAGTCTAGCATGCTGACCAACTGCTGTTTGTCAGATTTTACAGGACATGGAGAAAATTTCATTTTTACTTAATTTCACATTTGTTGCCGAGCGGTCATGAGGAAACCTCGTGTAGACGAAACACGTGTCGAATTTGTGTTCAGATTTTTGCGGAATATTGCAACGTTGTGGTTCTGAGAGTCCTGCCGTATCGCATGGTTGTGTCGCGTTGGTAAGATTTTTTGTCATTTACCTACTTAATTTGTTAATTAAAGGTAAGAAAGCGAGTGATGGTGATGGATGTGGGTGGTTTAACTTATGTGTGTTATAATATTCGGGGGACCGGTCGTGAAGCCCGTCAGTGTGTGTTAGCTGTAGCGGAAGATAGCCGTTTATTCTTTCATTTCATATCTGAGAAATGAAATGGTGCGCAGCGGCTTGACAATACTCTTGGTGTAATTGAGTCCATGAGCGACGGTTACCATCAGGTGGGCCGTGGCTCTTCTGCCATCATTGGTAATAAAAAAAGAGATCCTACTATTGTTTCACATGGCGAGTGAGAGCGCCAGAGGCCTGATCCCCTTTTTACCGTCTCTTTATAATCCCTCGTCTCCTACTCCTATCTCTTTACTTGGAGCTGGCGAGTATTACCTCTGGTGTTGCTAGCGTCTATGGTGTAACCGTTTACCATTATGTGGGCGTTGAATCGTCAGTTGGTCACACGGACGTATCCATAATAACCCTTTTTAACTTCCCGCTAAGAAAATTGAAAATTATCAAAAGTTACCCCGTTTTTCGAAAATCGAGTTTTCAACGGATGTTGACGTTTTGAGGTTCTAGGAAGATTCCCCTAATGTTTCCGCAATGATGTCCGCGCGCGCGCGGGTGTTTGTGTGTGTGTGGTGTGGTGTGTGTGTGTGTGTGTGTGCGCGCGCGTGTGTGTGTGTGTGTGTGTGTGTGTGTGTGTGTGTGTGTGCGCGCGCGCGCGCGTGTGTGTGTGTGTGTGTGTGTGTGTGTGTGTGTGTGTGTGTGTGTGTGTGTGTGTGTGACCGATTCGAACCGGTAGATCTTGAGAAACCTCAAAAAATCTACAAAAAAAAATTTTTTCAAATGTTTTTTTTTGGAATAACTTAAACGGTTTTACCGATCGATTCCAAAAACTAATCAGCGAGGTTAGACGGAATCTTATATCTCACATGTCGATCGTATCGTGATCACTGTGATTGGTTGAGAGATCACCGTGATTGGCCAACGGATTATTGCGACATCACGCGTCGGTTTCTCTACCAATCACAAGCGAGTCGATACGATGTCGATTATGAGATATGAGATTCCGTCTAACCCCACAGCTCTTAACATCAAAAAACCACGTCGATCGCCGCCAGTCCGGCCAAAATTGATTTGATTGTTTCGTTCGTGAGATATCGTTGTCGAAAAAAATTTAAAGTTATATTTCTTTCAGAATTTCTATGACATTTTCAGTCTGACCAGTTCGAGCTTTAAGATTCTTCAAAGAGCTCAAAAAGCTGTGTTGAATGCCGTAAACTACGAGAAAATCGGTTCATTCATTCAAAAGTTATTGCGATTTGAAAATTCAACGAATAGTGTTTTATTAAATCTCTATCAGACTCCTGAGCTCGAAGAGTTCAAAAGCATAGAACAGTTATCTCTTTGAGCTCGGAGAACTCAAAATGACACGAAAATTATACTTTTGAGCTTGAAGAGCTTTGAGCTCACAGTTATACTTTTGAGCTCTTTGAGCTCAAAAATATATAATTTTAACGACTTTTCAAGCTCGAAGAGTTAATAAGTGCAATTTTGAGCGCTTAAGTATCAAATTAGCGGGAAGTTGCAGGGATGGCCTTTAGGGTCGAAAACGGTTGTTTTCCAGATATTTTTTTGTTAAGGCGGGAAAAATTTACCTGAACCCGTCGTTCGGGGCAACGAACAGGGTAGTAGTGTGGTGCCCTCACCCACTAAATGAACCCACCGTGTGCCGTCTCTCCGCTTGTATTGGCGGGCCACTGGAACTATGTTACATTGCTTCAGTTGTATAATGACTACCCTAAGCGTATTAAACGGATGGTATTGAACGCAATCAATACATAACACTAATAATGGTTCGGCATAGTTCGGCGATCTTCGTGCATGTCCGTCATCGGCGCGGGCGCATGCAATAATGCAAATAGGCTGCGGTTGCACTGTTAGCGAGGACCAATTAAATTCAAAAATATCTTAATTTCATAAGCTTATTATACACTTAAAATCGTCAAAGTTACTTAAAACTAACACGAGATTGAGGCAAGTGCATCCGCAATGTCGCGATTGCAATCGCCACAACTGGCTGGTCTATAAGCTACGGTAACTGCTTACCATCAGTTGGGCCGTATGCTATTTTGCCACCCACGTAATATAAAAAAAATCGTCATAATTATGAAGAACTTATTGTGCCGTAACGTGGCATATTTTTTATAAGATAATGAGGTAGTCACTTGTAGAATATAGTTGAGATAAAAATATCGCCAATCGCTACAGCTCGCAGTCGGACCATGACCTGACATGGTGCGTTTCGCACGCTCAACTCCGTACACGCCCCTACCGTCACACTCGTATAACATCACGCTTTTTGTCTATTAATGCTTGCGTTTTAATGTGACCTGATTACTTAAACAAGTATGATTTCTGTTTTTTATATACTACATGGGTGGCAAACAAGCATACGGCCCACCTGATGGTAAGCAATTACTCGTAGCCTATAGACGCTAACAACATCACTCGCGCGTCGCCATCTCCAAGGAGAGGGTTAGGAGTTGGATAGGAGAGGATAATTAGGATAACAAGGAGAGGATATGAATGATAACTAGCGGGCCTAGCCAAGTTGCATTCTATGATCGCTAATGCTAATAGAAAACTATTTAAATGTATGGGAATTTGACATCTTTAACCATAAATAAAGAACCTATATTTATCTGTCTTTAACATTATCTATAACGCTAAGTTAGAGTTGCTTAACGTTAGAGATGTCAAATTCCCATACATTTAAATAGTTTTCTATTAGCGTTAGCGATCATAAAATGCAACTTGGCTAGACCCAAAGGAGAGAATAGGGAGGGGGTTTGAGTCTCCGGCGCTCACCATACGAAACACAACGGCAGGAGTAACAGCCGTTGTTATACGCTGATCTTTTGTGAGAGGGTGGTACTTCCCCAATCGAGCCGGTGTATACTTAATTGTTATTCTAAATAAAAAATAAAACAGATATTTTTGAATTGGAAAACTCTTTAGGCGCTTTGAGCACTTATTGGGTGAAAAAAAAAACTCATGGAAATCTCGCGTCATCATCACCGAACGCTTTGGTCACGAGACGTGTTAACGATAACACTATATATGTTCCTATTAGTATAACTTATTGCGCGGGGCCAGCTGTGAATTAAGAAATGAATAATTTAAATAATAATTTTAATTATTTTTTTATGAATGAATGAATAATTTTGATTTACAAGTTTTAATTTAAGATCAATCAATTAATGGATATCCAAAAATAACAGCTGTTTATAGTTTTAAGTTTTCACTTCTGTCGGCAGTCCTCATGACTGCTTTAATTTTTTTTTAAATAAACTAAAATATTAAATGAGGTTACGACACATATTAAACTAAGTAGCATTTCAGTATTCTGTCTTTAACGCAATCTTCCAGACAGAGTGGCAACTAATTTATGTCCCACCACCATTTGTAACGGTGCAAATATTAGCAGCATGTTTAATTCGAATCCGGCACATTGTTCAGATACTAACACTCTACAAGTAGGCCGAACATGGTCTTAATATTTACCTAACCTTAGAAAGGAGGTTGTTTTACACAAATGAACGCTTCCTATAGGTACACACTGCTAATGGCGCATAAGACATTTTGATCTAAAGCTTTAATAGCTGTAGTCTGATATTTATGGTTGTCTGTGACTTCACCCATTCATATTTGGAAAACATGTCTTAAATCGCAGCGTGGAAAGTGAAAAAGAACATTTCATTTTTGTTAATGCGGGATAAAATGTTCCTAACCGCACACTCCATCGTTCAGGGCAACTAACCCGCGAACGAAACTCGCCGTGTGCCGTCTCTCCGCCTTTATTGGCGGGCCACTGGAACTGTGTTACATTCCTTCAGTGGTTCCAGATGCTCCGCCTAATGAATTGTGTAACTACAATAACTAGGTAATACGTAAGTATAACAAGATTCAAGCTGTCGACGAAATCTCTTAGATTCCTCGCTATGTTTTCCTTCACCGAGCAGCGATAATTCACTAACAAGCACACACATGATTTAGAAAAAATCGAAAATTCTGAGGTTTTCTTGCAGGGCCTGGGGATCGAACTCGACACCACCGTGTTTGCAGTCCTTGGTTTTACCGTTAGGCAAAGTGTGTGAAGGAAACCATCATTACCGTCATATGCCTACATATTAGTAGTATCATATAAACACCAAACTATCTCCACGAAATCCGAATAGTAATCCGTTGTGCAATCATCCAATCCCGTCGCTGTATCAGATAACTGACAAATCAATAGATCAATTACGATTGGTTCGCTGCAACGTTCCATATTCAAATCGATGTATCGCATTGGTCTATTTAAATTTGGAATTTATTTCAGTTCAATTTTGCAACCGCATTTTGCTGTCCGTTAAGATTCGAATTCGATATGGGTTCCATAATAGATTGTTGATATCTTCAAGGTGTTAATTTATTGTGAAGGTAGTAGGACTATCTAAGATCAATATTATCGAAGACAATAGCAATAACTTGGTTTGATTTGTTCGTGCGGAAGACCGACTTAAGTTATAGTACAAATAATCCCAAACTTAAGCTTTAGACAAAAAAATTGGACGATTTATATAAATAGTGCCCTTTCAAAATTTTAGTGATGTAGTACATCAATATTCAGCTTTTATTAGGTATTTGGCTATCCGGCTGCTCGCTTTTCGGTATACAGCCAAATCCTGCGTACTTTTCGGTAAAATTGATGTATCAAGTACCGTAAAGTGACACCAATATTAATATTCCGCAATGTTTAAGTTGGGAGGATAGGTAGGATACTAAGGAGAGGATAGGAAGGATAACGAGGAGAGGATAGGGAAGGGGATTGGGCCTCCGACGCTCTCATTCATCATACGAAACACAACGGTAGGAGCACCTATTCTTAAACACAAAGTGAAAAATGTGAAATCGAAAATAACAGTCACGAGCAGGATTCGAACCTGCATCTCCTGGATACCGTCCAGATGCTTTGCCAATTCAGCCATAGTGACCCTTGCTCCTGACTGCTAATTTTGATAGCACATTCATACTTAACGTGTTTGGGTGACGCCTACATCATCTGTCGGAAGTATTTTCATACATTATACCGACCAGGTAAACTTAATTTTACAATTAAGATTTTACCTAATAATGACGCAAACCCTATAAATATTTAGATATTTTTATATATATTTTTAGCATTTGACATGCATAGCAACATACATTAAGCACAAAGTGAAAATGATGCAGGCGTCACCCAAAGACGTTAAGTATGAATGTGCTATCGAAATTAGCAGTCAGGAGCAAGGGTCACGATGGCTGAATTGGCAAAGCATCTGGACGGTATCCAGGAGATGCAGGTTCGAATCCTGCTCGTGACTGTTATTTTGGATTTCACATTTTTCACTTTGTGTTTAATGTATGTTGCTAAGCATGTCAAATGCTAAAAATATATATAAAAATATCTAAGCACCTATTGTTTTTTCATTTGTGAATGGGTCGGGAACTTCCCCGATCGAGCCTGCCCATTCATGCTGGCATAAGCAAGGCTCGACTACTGCTAGTAAAAATGGATTAAAGTGACCAATTCTGAAATCCTTGCAAACCTAGACGTGACTTCGCACGAGCATAAACTAGTTATTCATAAAAGGCGAGTGCAGAAATTAAGACACATACTTAAATCTTGGGAGTCTAAGGGATTGGAATACCGAGATTTAAAGAACAAATTATTTGTGAGTGTGGAAAAAGAGAAGTTTAGTGCGAGCGGGATTCGAACCTGCGTCCCTTCCGAGGAAGTACTCTAGACCGCTAAGCCATCGCACCGACCAACGGCCAATATTGGATTAATGCATGTAAATGCATCCGTTAAGCTGCGTGGGTCGTAAAGACAAATGTGATATGGAGATTGGGAATGGCCGTTGGTCAGTGCGATGGCTTAGCCGTCAAGAACACTTTCCCGGATTAGTAGGGACGCAGGTTCGAATCCCGCTCGCACTAAACTTCTCTTTTTCCACACATTCACAAATAATTTGTTCTTTAAAGTAGCTGAGCATGTCAAGTGCTAAAATACAGCTCAAAAAGCCGAGATTTACCTAAATAATGTACGTTGTGCTACCGCAGCGAAGGTGATAGCCCTTTCAATTTGCGCATGATATATTGGCTGAAAATGGCGATGTTGACACGTAAGCTAGGCGCCATGCTGGACGTTTGATTTGGCTTGTTATTATAACTTTGAGAAACAAAATGCCATTGCGATGATGTGTAACCTCCGACTAACTAAAAAGTATAGACGGGGCATTACGAACAATCCAGTGAAGCCATATGAAACCATGCCAAACTTGTAATTAGACGCACTCACGCACACAAATACAAATAAAACCATGCCAAAACGAAGTGTCAACTACGAGTGTTACCAGAGTATGATTATACTTAGCCCAAATGACGCGACGATTTCGTACGTACGTTACGTACATGAATACGTCGTCAGCGCCATAATATTCCCTATATAATTGATTTGTGGTAAACTTACTTTATACTTTCACTTCCTTTACGTTTTAAACATAAAACTTTTAAAAATTTAACCAAATTATGAGATTACGCTAGGCTTCACTTTTTAGTTGGCAATGCGGTGTCTTTGTTTATAACTAGTCTGAGTGTGTATTTAACTAGCAGCCCTTTCAACAGCCTTAATGTAAAACGAAACGATAGACGAACGAACTTTTTGCTTTCTTGCGATTGGTTAAAATTGCGGCGCATGAGTCCTGATTGGTCGGAGACCAACGTGTTTATCACACGACCAATCACAATAAAGCGAAATACTTTATTGTGATTGTGATTTCGTTTTGGATTTTAAGGGGGCTAACAAAGTAGATCCAGACTCAGATCACCTATTTATGGATCACAAAGAATCCAAACCCCCCAACACTCGACACGGAAGATCGGTGTCTGAGCCACTACGCCATCTGTGCAACGTAATTACATACTTGCTTATCATCACGCCATCTCACTTGCGGGTTAAGCAGAGAGACCAGAGAGCCAAAATCTTTTTTTTTTATTTCGCCTGTGTTATGCGAGATCACATCGGCTAAACGAGGTTATGCCTATTACTGTATATACCAAATTATATCCTTAGTAGGATTTCTAATTACAAGCTAATAATAATAATATAGACACACCTCCATTGTAGAGGGCAGCACGACGCCTCTGCGACGTCCCGCGCCCCAACGCTCGTCCTGCAACAAGATATTAATAAGCATAACATAGTTTTAGAAACCAGAACTAACATAAATCCTCCTCTTCCTCTCCTTATTATCCTTCCTTTCCACGTTTCTATCCCTTTCCTTACCAGTGGTCCTAGGTAAGCGACGAGAAGCGATCCGACGTATTGCAGCTAATACTTTAATCGCGTTTCGTCGCATTCATATTAGACGACAACGTAAGACATACGGAGACACATCAAAAAAAGTTTGAGATCACTAGCAAAAAATGCTGTATTTTTTAAATTTCAACCTATAAAAGAAAAGTGCTTACGTGATAGCTTTTATTTAAAAAGAAAATAACTATATTAAAACTAAAATATTAACTATTTTTAATTATTTTACAAATAAAAATTTAATTTGAAAATTTTAATGCAATTGTGACTAAGAAATAAATGAAAGAAAACGTCGAAATAAGAAACATTATTAAGAATTTATTACGGAATTATTTTTACTTAGTACAAGATAACTCCTCCCCTAGCTCGAACACAAGCAGCAATCCTCCTGGACATGCTGAGAACCAAGTTATTCAGGATTTCTTGCGGCAACCTGTCCCATTCTTAAATAGCAGCTTCCCTGATCTCTGACACTGTCTCGGGAGGTGGTTGACAGTTCCAAACAGCTCGCTTTAGAGAATCCCAAGCGTGCTCGATCGGGTTCAAGTCAAGCGAACCAGCAGGCCAGTCTAACCTGGCAATGTTGTAATCACGGAGAGCACCATTGACTCGTTGAGCTCGATATGCGGGTGTATTATCATCAACCAATACGAATTGGTGGCCATGATTTATTGTAAATGGTCTGAAGATTCCTTTGATAACAAAATTTTGGTACAAAGCTGCAGTCATCGAGCCCCGATACGGGATTAACGGCGCTGTAGCTCCAATCATTATTCCGCTCCAAAAGGACACCGATTTCCCACCTTGTTTAACAGTACCGGTGACAGTTCTTTGTCTCTCAGCATCCCCACGTCTTCTCCAGACACAGACACGTCGGTTGTCTGGATGAGTGCTTATTCTTGTTTCGTCAACGAAGAAGTAATTTTGCCAAAAGTTTTCCTCGTCATCATCTTCATTTTGGCGGAGCCTAGCCCACTGCAATCTGCGTTGCTGTCGTTGCCATGAGTTCAGAGGTGCTCGCCAGGATCTCCTTGCACGTAATCCAGCCTCCATCCATCCATCCATCAGCCTTTCATCGTCCACTGCTGGACATAGGCCTCCCCAAAATGGGGGTTTTACCATAATCGCCACGTTAGGCAACCGGGTTGGCGATCGCAGTGGATGTTTTTAAAATACAGGCGAACGCTGCTGCCCGGTCCCCCGGTAATCTCTTAGTCGGCTTTTACGACTCCCATAGGAAGAGACGGGGTGGAGCTATTCTTGGTGCCGGCCCCACACGGCGGCCGTAAATAATCCAGCCTGGTGTAAGCAATTCCTGATGGTGTGAGTGCTTACTTCTAGTCCAGTGGCAGCCCACAACTCAGCTCTTATTTTAGTGGCATTGATCGTTGGGTCGCGGGCAGTCAGCAGTCTGATGTAACGTTTTGAAGCCTAAGGTCTGACTTGGCTAGTCCTAATATAGGTCGACTGGTAGAGATGTTTTGAAGCTCATTTAGGTAATAAAGCCCTAACCCCCTTTTTGTCTCTACTTCCACCATGAATGGATCAGCGTGATCGAAGAAGCATCAGCCTCTTATCATGTACTAGTTAGTACATTTTATCTCGCTATAAAATAAGCGTCGCCACACTAACAGCCGGTTTTACCTTCCCTGCGCATTAGATGTTTCACATCAAAAATATAGGTTCCGGATAAGTAATCACCAACTTATCATATAATAAAACCTTCTCCGAAACATGCCGCATCCTATGGTATAAGTATTATACTGATTAGTTCAGTAGTTTTCGCAGTATAACCGAACAAAAAAACCGGCTCTCCATTTATTAGTATAGAATATAGAAGATTGGCAAAAATGTTATTAGGTATTTTACTGGTGCGTATCTATAGATGGGTATTTGAAAAGACGGAGAACCTCCCTAACCGATTTCTGTCATCCTTCCTGTTCTTTATCAACTTTTGTCCCTTTTTTTGAAGTTGTGTATGTGTGCGTGACGCTCTTGTTGTTATCAGCGTTTATAGAAGCTTGTAAAGTTGAACAAATTATTTATGCGTATGTATCACCAGCTAATTCATCTCGGCCCCCAATTTAGCTGTTTCTTGCGTGCTTTTTCTTTTTTTTATTGCGTATAGTGGTAGACGAGCCACGGCCCACCCGATGACAAATGGAAACCGTCGCTCATGGACTCAACTATACTGGGATTATTGACAAGCGGCTGCTCACCATTTTATTTCACAGATATGAAATGAAAGAATAAACAACTCCTGCTACAACCAAAAAACGCTGATGTGCTTCATGGCCGGTCTTACTAAGTAGTTTTCAATAAATCACATAGATAGCGCTAATTTCAAAAAGTACTGTGGTTGTCATGTCTTATAGGATCAGCAGCCATCTAGCTCTAATTTTAAGAAGTACTTCTATATTGGTGTATAGAAATAGTTCTCACGAAATAAGGATAGCCATAGCGCTGGTTTTAATGTCGAATCGAGCGTAAATATTCACTATTTTTTTGTTTATTTAATAACAATTAAACCACATCGAATTAGACCGTGAAAAGTGATAGGGCTCTATTCGTAGTTGTACTGAATTGTAAAAGAAAAAAATACTTTGGAAAATCCAAAACTGCAAGACTCATAATCTTCATTTTTCACAATAAAATTGATTATTTGATAAGTAGTAACTAATAATGTATTGGTTTTATTAAGTAGTTTTCAATAAATCACATAGATGGCGCTAATTTCAAAAAGTACCAATGTGGGGTGGGGTTTCATGTCTTATACGCCATCTAGCGCAAATTTTAAGTTGGTCTGTATTCTAGGTTATAGTTAAAATTACTCAAGCGAATATAAACTGTATCCATGTAAAAACAAGTTGTAAAATCGCTTGCTCCCAGCCGTCAAAATGAACCGAAACGTCATTACCATATTTTACGTTCCACCGGCCACGCAAAAAAAAAATTGTGGAATGTCAAATATGTTTTTTTCGTGTTTTATAACGTTGGCGTGTTATTATTTACGTGTGTTTAGTGTTTTTAATTATTGTTATGGATAAAATAGTTATTATACTTGACAAATATTATCAGTTCGTCAAGCAAAGGTAAGAACTTTCTTTTAACAAAAAACAATGTACAGGCCGGACGAACAAACAAACAAACAAACATAGTATCACGCCTGTATTCCCCGAAGGGGTAGGCAGAGGTGTATTACACACCCACGACTCGCCAGCTATGTTTAAGTCCCCCGTAATAGGAGACGAGCCTATTGACGTCTACCGGGCACATTTCCAAACTCCGGGCTGTTACTGAGAATTTTCTTTTTAGGAAAAAGCTTAATAACATTGTCCGACCCGGGGATCGAACCCGAGACCTCATGATTAGCAGTCGCATACACTACTGCTACACCACCGAGGCAGTTACCGGCGGTGTTCTGTTGAAGATGGTAAAACCACCAGTGCGGTGGTTATGCGTACGTAAAAAGGTAGTTCTCATGAAAGGCGCTGGTTTTAATGTCGCGTCGAGCGTGAATATTCAGTATTTTTTTGTTTATTTAATAACAATTAAACCACATCGAATCAGACCGTGAAAAGTAATAGGGCTCTATTCCTAATCATAATAATTCGTAAACGAAAAAAAAAAAAGACTCAATTAGTAAAGTATTTTGGTCGTTATCGTGTTAACATACATTACCTACAACTCACGGACGTCCAAGCCAGATTCTCTTCAAACAGTTTTTTAACTAGGTACATAGTTTAAATAACAAAAATGGCATCAAAAATATCATAAGTCTTCAAAATATGGTTTGTTCTTTGTGTGTGTAGATATTATATTACAAGTGCAATATATGATAAATTGGAAAATCCAAAACTGCACGCCTCATAATCTTCATTGTTCACAATAAAATTAATTATTTTATAAGTAACTAATAATGTATTGGTCTTACTAAGTAGTTTTCAATAAATCACATAGATAGCGCTAATTTCAAAAAGTACTAACTAACGTGGGTTTCGTGTCTTATACGCCATCTAGCGCTAATTTTAAGAAGTACTTCTATATTGGTCTACCTCTCAGTCATTTTGCAGACATTTGCCATCTGGCAATTAGTAAGAAGGTAAGAACAACAATCCATGAGTTTACATATATACCTGCATAAGTGCATGATATAAACATGTAAAATTGAATAATTTATTAAACTGTAAACAAAAACAATTTATGAAAACAAAAAGACATCGCTGGTTTCCTTACAAAAAAAAGCAATATTGTGACTCTATTAAATATATATAACAGCAAATGAATACAATGATATCGACATCTAAAATTGCCACTAGCGACATCTAGGGCTGCATTTGTCAATATCTCTTTTACTTTAAAACAGCGACATCTATCAATAGAAAATTGCAACTTTGGGCAATATTATACGACTTATTTAAAAATCAATGAGTTCAACAAGAAATCTCTAAACCATTTATCTTCCTAACTTGGTTGCCTTATAATTTTATACTTTGTTCTAAGTGAAAACACCGTGACGCCAAGGCCACGCAAAAAAAAAATTGTGGAATGTCAAATATGTTTTTTTCGTGTTTTATAACGTTGGTGTGTTATTATTTATGTGTGTTTAGTGTTTTTAATTATTGTTATGGATAAAATAGTTATTATACTTGACAAATATCATCAGTTCGTCAAGCAAAGGTAAGAACGTTCTTTTAACAAAAAATAATGTACCGGCCGCGCGAACGGCGTTCTGTTGACAAAAGAAAACCACCGGTGGCTATGCGTACGTAAAAAGGTAGTTCTCAAAGAGTATACTACAGGAAAAGAGAGCCCTCTTACGGACCCAATTTGAAGCCCATTTTAAAACGCCATCTGGATTTCCGCTCCGCAATTCGCACTTGTAGCGAATGTATCTATATCTATATAGCTATGTACTATCTATTATATTGCAATTACATAGACTTCATATAATTTTAATTTAATTATTTCATATTTATCCAAAAAGCCGACAAAAAAGGCAAAATCGATTTAATCGACATCGCTAGTTTCACATAGGAGGAAAATATAATCGCGGTAATATTGTGGCTGTATCTCATAAACAGCAACTGCGAATAATGATAGCGGCTTTTAAAATTGCCACTAACGACATCTAGGACCGTATATGTCAATATCTCTTACTTTGATATCATTGTAATTTTGGAGCGGTGATAAAGGTGGCGCTTTTGTAAGGACCTTGCCTGTAATAAAGGGAACTGTCCCCCCCGTGGTAGTTCTCATGAAAGGCGCTGGTTTTAGTGTCACGTCAAGCGTAAATTGCGTAAATATTCAGTATTTTTTTGTTTATTTACACAATTAAACCACATCGAATCAGAACGTGAAAAGTAATAGGGCTCTATTCCTACTCATAATAATTCGTAAACGAAGAAAAAAAGACTATTAGTAAAGTATTTCGGTCGTTATCGTGTTAACATACATTACCTACAACAAACGGACGTCCAAGACAGAACTTTTTTAAACAGTTTTATAACTAGTTTAAATAAAAAAAATGGCCATGAGTGTAAAAATAGGGTTTTTCTTGATATGTGTGTGTATATATTATTTTACAAGTGCAATATATGATAAATAGAGACATTTTAAGTTTGAAAAATCAGTTGTTCTGTATGAAACGAGAGCAATACCCACCTCAACGCTTCGCTTATGAGGCGTGCAAAAGAATCTGAAATTAAATACTGGACTCAGATTTCACCGTAGCATAAACCCTCAATTAATTGGGCAAAGAGAAAGGTGGAAGTGAAACCAATATTGGTTTAAGTTAACCATCGAAATAAATCAGTAGGTATTTAAACGACAGTATATCTTAATACTACCGATCGTAAAATCTTACAACGTCCAAAACTAACAGATTAGTGAACCCAACATGATGAATCTGAAACTACCTATTTGTTGTTTTGTTTGTTCCAATAGACAATTTTAATGACGACATTTTAAAAAAAAGTTATCACCAAAATCAAAAATACCGTTCCTTTTTTTTACGAATTTTCAAGAAAAAAGAAGCTAAACATTCCTGATGATTTCACGATTACGTTGAATGAGATATTTGCCTTTGACTTTGTATTTAGATACCCTCAAACTATTAATTAGGTACCCGTATGATGTACCTAGTCATACGTCAAAGGTACGTCAGTGCGTTAAAGTTTAAACAAATTACTGATAATTATTTTTTATTCGTAATTTTATAAATAGTTTTTAAGGTTGGTTTAGGCTGATGGCACTGCCAAAGCCTATAATAAACAAATAAATAAAGAAATTTCATTTTCTTTGATAGAACAAAGCTAAGGCAACAATACTGTTCTGCCAGCTCAATGACTTCATTTGACGCTTACAACTTATTTAAAATGGAAAAAACTATAATGTAAAAAAGATTAGATGAAAACTATGTAATATTGTTTCATTTAAAGAAATAATATGAATATGCAAAGAAAATTAAACGTTGTCAATTGCCCATAGTGAGTAGTAGAGAACAATATACAATATTTTCAGCTTCAAAAACATCGATAATATGTGTTTTCCGTCATGAAAAGTTTTATTTCTACCGATGTTTTTAAATATAATATTGATGTGGTATAGATACCTCCCGCCTGAGTGTTGTGGGTTCGATTCCCACACAGGATTCTTTGTGTGATACATAAATGGTTGTTCCGAGTCTGGGTGTACTTTGTTTCCGTGATATTAAAGGTTTGTAAAGTCCCCCGCGAGATAAAGATTAATCCTTAGTGCAGGGTGTTGGTAACAATCTTGTCAGCAATCTGGACTATTTCGGGATTTTGAAAATACATATATGAGAAGAATGGTTAAAATATTAAGATGTTAAACACAAAAGTGAAAAATGTGAAATGGAAAATAACAGTCACGACCAGGATTTGAACCTGCATCTCCTGGATACCGTCCAGATGCTTTGCCAATTCAGCAGTCAGGAGGAGCAATTGTCACGATTTCTGAAAGCATCTGGACGGTATCCAGGAGATGCAGGTTCAAATCCTGCTCGTGACTGTTATTTTCGATTTCACATTTTTCACTTTGTGTTTAATGTATAGTGCTAAGCATGTTAAATGCTAAAAATATATATACAAATATCTAAAATATATTATGATATATTTTATGAACTGTGTGCGTCGACAAAATAGTTATTACCAAGGACTAACCAACCGGTAAGTATTACGTACGTTAATATTGTATTTCCTAATTAAATTATTATATCCAAACAATATTGTAAAAATATTCTCTGCAAAAGCATCTGAATGTGCAAGGTTCACCACCCGTCACGTCTCATACACAAAAAATTGGCTGTCGGCAGTCCGATTCATGACAATTGACCGTGGTCCCTGTGTACCCCTCTGGGTGACGTGAAGGTAATATACTTATGTAATATGGCGAAAGTCAGACGGGATAACAGTAATGTAATCCGGGGCAACTTTATGTTAAATACCCATAAAATACATTTTAAGATTACGATTAATCTTGAACGGCCACTGAAGAACTGAACGGACCACTGAAGTAATGTAACATAGCCAATAAAGGCGGAGAGACGGCACACGGCAGGTTTATTTAGTGGGTGAGCACCGAAGGAATGTAACATAGTTCCGGTGGCACGCCAATAAAGGCGGAGAGACGGCACACGGCGGGTTTCTTTAGTTGGTGAGGGCCCCACACTAACCTGTTCGTTGTCCCGAACGACGGGGTGTGCGGTTAGGTACATTTGTTTCCCGCCTTAACAAAAAAATATAGACACATAAATGCTCGCCGGCATGTAAGCCAAAAAAATGCTAGCCGTTTTTACCTGTTTGAGTCAAATAGACTTATTTAGTTCTAACGTGGGAACATGACATTTTATGCTTTCACCTCCGGACGCACCGAGTACACGTATATTTTATTATAATTGGGACATTTTACGCTAATAGTAAAATTGATGCAACCTGCCTACTCGCTATGAGATAACGAGACTTGAAGGTCCTTTCATTCTGAGAAAGATCTGTAATGGTCATAAAAAAGGGAAAATCTTTCTAAGAGAATTTCTTAGCGTGCCTATTAACTTTCTTTCTCTGGAAACTCATTATCCATCTGTTATTATTTCTAATCTACTGGCAAAGACTACATAACTAAATAATTTTTGAAGTAAATACTACTTTAGTCGCGACTTGAAATTACCTCAGATTTTTTTTCGGACGGAAGTAATTCAACCGGAAGTGATGTTTATTAAAATATTTATAATTCCTTTACAGGAGTAGCCTAACTAGGTATAGTGTAAGCATAATTATGTTTATGTTATTTAAATATTAATTTATAATTTTCAGTAATACATTATACATAAATGTTATAATAATAATAATTGAATTAATTAATTTTATCTATACTATTATAAAGTTGTAACACAGCTGTGTCTGCTCGTCTGTACATTATTTGTTAGGTTATATAGACGTATCTGAACACATAACAACTTTATTTAAATTTTATGTCTGTTTATCTGTTTGTTTGTTCGCGCATCACGCAAAAACTACTGAACTGATTTTAATGCAACTTTTTCTATTTGATAGATCTCGATTAGACTTAGCAACTGGTAACATTTTATCTCGCTACTATATCGGGAATCCGAGATATAAGCTAAAAACTAGCTTTTGGCTGCGGCGAAGCCGCTGGCAAAGGCTAGTTGGTAATAGGTTCCTACTGGTAGTATATGATATAGTCGTATATAGTTCAAATTGTGTATTTCTATTTATTTTATGATTAATCCTTTTAATAAGATCTACCATAAAACTCAGTCTTCCTTCAACCACGTAAAGGTTACATGCACTAATTTTATTTTTTTCTGCTATAAATGGTCATGCCGGCACTAGAAGTCAACGCGGAAAGAGTCCCCTGGCACAATCTAGTTTTTACTATAATTGTGCTAAACAAGGATACGGTTTGCCTGATGGTAAGCGATTACGGTAGCTTGTAGATGTTAACAATACCAGGCGGGAAAGGGATAAAAGACGACGAAATAAAAAATATGCGGAAGTCGTTTGCATTGGCCGCAGGTCCGATAATAAGTGGGCACTCTCACTCGGTACCCAGCCCTCAGTACCCCTCTCTGCCATCTTTGATTTTGATGAAACTTTTTTATGTGATAGCTCTTGATTAGACTTAAAAACTGACATACATTTTATCCCGCTACTACATCGGGACCCTGAGATATAACCCAAAGCTAGCTTTTGACCGCGGCAGAAACGCGGACAAAGGTCATACATATATGCATCTCCCTGCCAGGTAGGCAGAATAGAGTACCACTGAAGTAATGTAACATAGTTCCAGAGGCCCGCCAATAAAGGCGGAGAGACGGCACACAGCGGGTTTATTTAGTAGGTGAGGGCCCCACACTACCCTGTTACGACGGGGTGTGCGGTTAGGAACATTTTTTCCCGCCTTAACAAACAAAAAGGCAGAACAGAGTGCTAAAAGCTCTATTGTTGCATACATCTCTCACTTCTTCAACATTCATAAAATTCTCTTCATACACCCTCGCCGGTTTCGGAGACTCCTTCCTCCACACTTCTTCAATACATGACCGATTTGGTGTAAATAGGTTAGTTTGTTAGGGTTAGTGGTTATTGCCTGTAAGTTTTCGGTAATTCCCCTCAGGTTGCCAATACGATGTTATGCATATAAAGAAACACTCAATAGTGCGCATCAGGTCACTAAATCTGGTTTAGTGAGGTCGATAAAAAGGTCTTCGAGTTGTACATCAAACGTGTATTGCGACACGCCTAGTTTCTCGTGAGCATCTTAAGGCGAATGTCTTAGACTACGAGTATAATAAAAACTCCTTCGTGACTATATTATTTATAAGCTGTAACAGCTATGTCTATACATTTATGATATTTGAGAAAATTTACTATATTAGGTTATTGAGGCGCCTCTAAATATAAAACAATTTATTTTCCATTTGTTGGCTGTTTGTGTTTTCGCATCACAAAAAAAAACATGCGGGCCAATCTTTGGGGACTGCCGATAGAAGTGAAAACTGAATAACTTGTGAATTGAAGAAGTGTTTGTGAATAAGGAAAAAGAGTATTTTAGTACGAGCGGGAATCGAAATTATAATTTGTACTTTAAGAGTAGCTCAGCATGTCAAATGCTAAAATATAGATCAAAATGTTTGAAAAATCACGCCATCAAATAGTATGAATTTGAATTGCAAAATTAAACTTACTACATTGGATGAATGCACGTAAATGCATTGCCGATAGATGGCGTTGGTCATTAAGACAAATGTGATAAGGAAATTCGGTATTTCTAAAAATGGTACGATAGCTCAATGGATTAGAGCACTTCCCCGGAAAGGAAGGGACGCAAGTTCGATTCCCGCTCGTACTAAAATACTCTTTTTCCTTATTCACAAATTATAATTTGTACTTTAAGAGTAGCTGAGCATGTCAAATGCTAAAATATAGATCAAAATGTTTGAAGAAGTGTTAATGAATTTATTGGTATTTAACACTTCTTTACAAACCAAAAATAATTCATAAATAATAATCTAATAGCTCGTCGATACAATTCACAAGTTATTTAGTTTTCACTTCGATCGGAGCGTTCGGTGACGATGACGCGAGTTCCATGATTTTTGTTCACCCAAAAAGTACTCAACACGCCTAAAGAAGTTTTCACTTCAAAAACTACGGTTCGTCTACTACCATTATCAATAATAAAAAAAATATAGTTTAAAAAACTAAATTAACACGCTTTAAATAGCTAGTTGAACTAAAAAGTAGTAAATAATATTACAATAAATAATGATAGTAAAAAAGCGTGGGGTACTTTTTACTATATAGGTGAACTATTTGTAACATTTGATTATGCACCTCACGCTTTTTTACAATCAGTATTTATTTACTAATTTTTAGTTCAACTAGCTATTTAAAGCGTGTTATTTTAGTTTTTTAAACTATAATTTATATTCTTCTTTTTAGTCTTAAAATAGTATCAAAAGTTTTATTTAAAAGAAATAGAACCTACTTATGCCGTGATAATTTGCCTTTAAACTTCATCGGACGGACATGGCTAAACTATAAGGGTTCTTTATTGGCTACGGAACCCTAAAAATCGATAAACTCGATAACTCAAATTATTGCATTGCCATCGGTCCTTGATAAGTGTGCAAAGTTTCAAATCAATCCGACGTTTTAAAGTGGTTGAAAATCACGATCGAAGATTCCGTAGCGTGGTTTTTAAAGTTAGGTATATAAATTAACAAATCTTATTTTGCAAATTGAATAATGGAATAATCTTATCAAATTAGTGTATTGTCATCGGTCCTCGATAAATCTACAAAGTTTGAATAAAATCTAAGCGTTTAAAGTGGGTCAAAATCGCGCCCAAAGGAGTCGTACAAACATATAAACAAACATACAGGTGAAGCTAATAAACAGCGTGTAAAAACAAAGCATTTGTGTAGAATATTCATTGAAACCCCAGCGCCGAGATCGAGGTTTTCTCAGATTTAATAAATTCAAATGTGACAAAAATAGAGAAAGTTATGCTTAGGTGGGTCGGACACATAGAGAGTATGGATGAAAGAAGATTGACGAAACAGATTTACGAGTACAAGGTGAGTGTCAATGGGCAAGTTGGTAGAGGTCGACGAACGTATTTTGAGCTGATCGGAGACGTTCTCTAAGGAAGGCCAGGTTAAGAGTACTCGTAACCGGCGAGCATGCATGAAAGCGCTGATGAAAGTATATGAAGCGAAAAATGTGTGTCAGAATCGTAGCAAGTGGAGAGAAGTGGTCTCTGCCTACACCTACGGGAAAAAGGCGTGACAATATGTACCTATGTATTTTAAATTCAATTCGATACTCCCCTTAATTACGCCGACAACACGTCGCGGCAATAGATTGCAAGGTTAGTTCATCTCCGCTCTATTTCGGTATTACAGCACCTTGTATATGTTGTATGTGTGCAGTGATGAATCCGGATCGCATACTAAGGAGTGTGTGTGGTGTGTGCGACTGCTGATCATGAGGTTTCGGGTTCGATCCCCGGGTCAAGCAGTGTTTTACGAAAAAGCTCAATAGAGCTCATTCGTAAAGATAAACTCTTAGTAGCAGCTCGGAGTTTGGAAATGTGCCCGGCAAACGGCAATAGGCTCGCTCTATGTTGGGAACCCGAGTCATATAGCCTAAAGACTAGCTTTTGGCAGCGGCGGATCCGCGGGTAAAGGCTACTATAATATAGGTAGTAACAGCCAAGCCGCTAGCCTGCTGGGTTAAGATATTAGGGGTTAAAGTATGGAATTGCCGATTTGTTTCATTCGTTTTTTTTCATTCAACATATTTATTTAATCAAAATAATATATCTACCATTATTATCTATACATTGCTGCCATCTAATAGGAAGGTCATTTATGCCTTTGCGATAGAACTCTGGTGATCTAGATTCTACAAACTGTGTGAAAGCATTTTGTACTGCCTCCTGGGAAGAAAACTTTTAATCACGTAGAAAATTGTCCAAATCACGAAAAAATTGGTACTCCTTTGGAGCAAGGTCTGGCGAATACGGAGGGCGACGAATGGTTTCTAATTGCAGTTCCTGTAGAGTTAAACGGTTTCTCGTGCTGTATGAGGTCTCGCGTTATCATGGAGCAATAATGGTGAAGATCGATTCATGAGTCGGGGCTGTTTCACTGCAAGTTTTGCTATCATTGTTCGGAGTTCGGCACAGTAGACATCTGCCGTTATTGCTTGACCAGATCGGAGAAAGCTATAGTGAATAACACCATGCTGAGACCACCAAACAGTTACCATTACCTATTTATTGGTAAGAAAGCTTACCAACAAACGTCAAACGCCGCAACAATGTCCTAAAGCAAAGGCTTTAGGACATTGTTGCGGCGTTTGACCTGGGGTCAGCCATTGTATTTTTCACTTACGGTTATCGTAAAGAATCCACTTTTCATCACATGTCACAATTCGATCCAATATTCCTTCATTTCTGTATCGATTCAAGGCAATACAAGTTTCAACACGCGTTTCTTTCTGCAAAGCAGTTAAATCATGAGGCACCCATTTTTCATATTTTTTTATTTTATTGATTTGACGCAAATGAGTCAATATTGTTGATAAGGTAACGTTAAACCATGCCGCTAATTCCTGGGTAGTTTGGCTCGGATCGGCTTCCACCATCTCTTTCCACTCATTGTTATTCACATGTGTGGGCGGTCCTCCACGTGGTTCGTTCTTCAAATCAAAATTTCCATCACGAAAGCGTTTAAACCAAAATCGCACGTTGCGTTCATTACAGCGTTAGTTCATTAGCAACCCCGCATTAATTTTCCACCACCCCATATATCGAATAAAATATTTAACCTATTGAGATGTTAAGAGTTAAGACCTGACTGCGGCCAGATACCGCTTATAACCGAATCGTTTGTCATTCCACACTACAAATACCCAGGCGTCCGAGTGGTGTGGATGCCGACCTCTCATGTAGAGCATTGTGTGTTCAATTCCCACACAGAACAACTGTGTGTGACCTACACCAAAAAAACATGCGGGGCAGTCTTTGGGGACTGCCAATAGAAGTGAAAACTAAGTAAGTGAAATGTTAAACTACAAAAAATGTTGGTCATTAACACTTCTTTACAAACCAAAAATAATTCAAAAATAATAATCTAATAGCTCGACGATACAATTCACAAGTTACTTAGTTTTCACTTCTATCGGAGCGTTCGGTGGCGATGACGCGAGTTCCATGATTTTTATTCACCCAAAAAGTACTCAACGCGCCTAAAGAAGATCGGAGCGTTCGGTGACAAATGACGCGAGTTCCATAATTTTTGTTCACCCAAAAAGTGCTCAAAGCGCCTAAAGAAGTTTTCACTTCAAAAAAAATAATACTGTGTTGTTCTAAGTCTGAGTGCGTACTTTGTGTCTGTGATATATGTTTGGAAATTCTCCCGTAACACGGATTTACAAAGCAAGATGTTTTGAATAAGTCAAGAGTGTTTTTTTTTTTAGATAAATCAGGATTTATTACTGCTTGCAACCTTATCGATTTCAAATCATGATAAACCTATTAACACGATGCTAAAGGCGTGAACTATAAAAAATCTTGCCTATGGTTTGTGTGATATACGACCTTGTATATCTTGAATCGTGATTACAGATGACCTATCGTTGCGCATAGGCGCCATGTTGCAAAATGATGTACAACCAGTTTTGTCGACCTCTTTAGTGACCTTTGGGTACCTAGGTCACAATCACTAACTTATATATGTCACGTAAAACGGTAGGCAGTGGAGTTAAGCAATGAACGAGGTAAAATTGATAGATTCATCTTATCTTTATACAACATAACAAACATAGCATCACACCTGTATTCCCCGAAGGGGTAGGCAGAGGTGTATTACACACCCACGACTCACCAGCTATGTTTAGGTCCCATGTAATAGGGGGCGAGCCTATTGACGTCAACCGGGCACATTTCCAAACTCCGGGCTGCTACTGAGAATTTTTCTATTAGGAAAAAGCTCAATAACATTGCCCGACCCGGGGATCGAACCCGAGACCTCATGATTAGCAGTCGCATACACTACCGCTACACCACCGAGGCAGTTAATCTTTATAATGTGTATCAAACAAACATTTAACTGACATTTTGTCCGTGTGGTGACGGACTAAGAATACAAGTGTCACCACCCCATTCTTTCCCACGGGTGTCGTATGAGGCTACTAAGGGAAGTAAGCAATTATCATCCATTGCATGACTGGTGGTATGGCTGGGTACCAAGTGGGAGTACTCACTTGGTATCGGGCCCAAGCGGGTTGGTACCACCATCTCCCGTGTGACCGGCCGTGCTTCATGTACTTTAAAAAGTGGCGGAGCATGTCAAATGCTAAAAAATATAGATCAAAAATGATTAGAAAATCGTGCCATCAAATAGTATGAATTTTAATTGCAAAATTAAACTTACTATATTGGTTTAATGCATGTAAATGCTTCCGATAGATGGCGTTGGTCGTAAAGACAAAATGTGATAAGTAGATTGGGATGATCGAAAGATCTGTACTATAGCTCAGTGGTTCAGAGCACTTCCCTGGATTGGAAAAGGCGCGGGTTCGATTCCCGCTAGTACAAAAATCTCTTTTTCCTTATTCACAAATAATTTGTACTTTAACTAGTGGCGGAGCATGTCAAATGCTAAAAAATATAGATCAAAAATTTTCTGTTTGTTTGTTCACGCATCACGCAAAAACTACTGTACGGATTTCGATGCAACTTTTCTTATTTGATAGCTCTTGATTAGACTTAACAACTAGTATACATTTTATCCCGCTACTTTGGCTTACTTTTGGCTACGGCGAAGCCGCGGGCAAAGGCTAGTGTAATATTTATTTTAATCCTTTCTTTCTATGTATTTATCAACACTTAGGGCGGATTCGACTAAACAAGAATACATTTTATTCCTAGAATAAATCGCTACTTACTCGAGAATAAATCAATTTTACATTTTACCAACAACAATTCGAAGAATAGCGAGCCTATTTGGGAATAGTCACTATACCACCGATAAGCATCGAATAAGAAGTTAATCCAAGAATAAAAAAATGGCGTCATCTTTTTTGTGCTGTCATTTTTCTAAACCAATATCGGTTTCGGGCGCGTGACAGCTACTTTCTCACGCTATAATACGACAAATAAGAGTTGAGATGAGTTAAGCTATCACTGTCCCGTTTGTAGAACAATTTCTATTTGCTGGGTATTATATTCACTTCGCTATTTGCGAATAGCTATTCCAAGTATAAGCGATACATCAGATGGCGTGGAAAAACGACTGTTGATTATCTAAGAGAATAAAATCGTGGAATTCGTGGAATAGATTATTCTCGGTATAGTTAGTTATTCTTGTATATATTCGAGTTTGGTCGAATCCACTCATAATATGCAATAAATATTTTGAATTTGAAAAAGAACGAATGTGTTATCGAGATTCATAGTCATCATGCAGGTTCAAATCCTGTTCCGAACTATTATTTTAAATATCACATATTCGAACTTTTTGTTCTGTATCATTGACTAGATAGGCGCCGAGATTTTTTTTATTACTATTTTTTTATAGAGACGACAACCTGTAACGAGCCCTGTATCGCCAGGAGCTTTATAAACACACAAATTATCACAACCAAACTTCAGAACAAACATTTGTGGGTCACACAAACAATAGTCCTGTGTGGGAATCGAACCTGCAGACTTAGAACACAGGTCGGTATCTAAATCACTCTGCCATTTGGGCATACACTGGACAATCATACATCCTTTTTTTTTGTTAAGGCGGGAATAAATGTTCCTAACCGCACACCCCGTCGTTCGGGGCAACGAACAGGGTAGTGTGGGGCCTGCACCCACTAAAGAAACCCGCCGTGTGCCGTCTCTCCGCCTTTATTGGCGGGCCACTGGAACTAAGTTACATTCCTTCTGTGGTACACTCATACATCCTTGTAGCATAAAAAAGTTCAGCACAAGAGCCGAGAAAACGTGATTTGAGTTTGCAAGGCACGTGAATCAGATCTAGTTTTTTAAGCACAAGAGCCGAGAAAACGTGATTTGAGTTTGCAAGGCACGTGAATCAGATCTAATTATTTAAGCACAAGAGCCGAGAAAACGTGATTTGAGTTTGCAAGGCACGTAAATCAGATCTAATTATTTAAGCACAAGAGCCGAGAAAACGTGATTTGAGTTTGCAAGGCACGTGAATCAGATCTAATTATTTAAGCACAAGAGCCGAGAAAACGTGATTTGAGTTTGCAAGGCACGTGAATCAGATCTAATTATTTAAGCACAAGAGCCGAGAAAACGTGATTTGAGTTTGCAAGGCACGTAATCAGATCTAATTATTTAAGCACAAGAGCCGAAAAAACGTGATTTGAGTTTGCAAGGCACGTTAATCAGATCTAATTATTTACGTCACGGGAGAAACATGGTGGATCCCAAATTAACTACATTTAATGCAAAGACACTCAAAATTATCATGCAAAGGGGAAGAACAAGTGCAGGTAAGCTGACTTTAGGCTCCTAAGCCACTTGGTACAATATTGGTATGATGAAAATCACCTCGCCGTGTGGGGCCGGCACCAAGAATAGCTCCACCCCGTCTCTTCCTATGGGAGTCGTAAAAGCCGACTACGGGATTACCGGGGGACCGGGTAGCAGCGTTTCCCTGTGTACTAAAAACATCCACTGCGATCGCCAACCCGCCTGCCAAGCGTGGCGATTATGGTAAAACCCCCATTTTGGGGAGGCTTATGTCCAGCAGTGGACGATAAAAGGCTGATGGATGGATGGATGGATGGATGATGAGAATCATCGGCTTTTTTTATTGCTTATGCTGGCAGACTAGCCCACCTGATGGTAAGTGGCAACCGTCGCGAATGGACTCAGACTCAGAATTTTGTCAACCTCACCATTTCTTTTCGTAGACATGAAATGAAAGAATAAACGGCTATCTCCTGCTACAACCAAACTACACCGATGTGCTTCATGGCTGGTCACGCGGGAGATGGTGGCACCAACCCGTTCGGGCCCGATAGCGTGTGAGTACTACCCTTCGTACTTAGCCCTACCACCCGTAATGCAATGGGGATAATTGATTACTTCCTTTAGTCCGTACACCCATGGTAAAGATGACTGCACAGGTGGCGGAGTGATTTAGATACCGGCCTCCCGCCCGAGTGTTGTGGGTTCGATTCCCACACAGGACAACTCTGTGTGATCCACAAATGGTAGTTCTGAGTCTAGGTGTACTATGGTGTCCGTGACATTGTATGTTTGTAAAGTCCCCCGCGATACAAGGATTATTCCTTAGCGCAAGGTGACGTATTTTATTTAAAAAAAATGGGGGGTGACACTTGTATTTTTAATAGTCACACCACAATACAAACATCGCAGTCGGTAATCCAGCTGTAACTGCGGGCATTTATCATTAGTAAATCGCAACTCACCATATACACCATCAAGCGCCTTCCAGAATCTTCCTTTCAGGGTCCGATGTTGAGAACTAGTGGAAAAAGAAATGTATATTTAGAAAATCGGGATAGTGTGGCAACAATCATTATAGTATTTTGAATTTTGATATTTTTTTTACCATTTGACATGCTTAGCCATATACTAAATTAACTAGCGGGTTTTAGTTTATATCTCATGTTCCCGATATAGTAGAGGGATAAAATGTATACCAGTTTTTAAGTCTCATCATAAAAAAGTTGCTTTAAAATCCGTTCATTAGTTTCTGCGTGATGCGCGGACGAACAAACAGACGAAAACAGAAAAAAAAAAGTTTTGTTTTCAGACACATATTATATAGGTACATATAGCCTAATATGGACATTTTTTTCGCAAATATCTTAAATATACTGATACGGCTCTCATACAGCTTTATAATATTTAAGACACAAAGTGCTAAAATGTGAAATCATTCTCGATTTACAGTCATGAGAATGATTTGAAATTGCATCTCCTGGAATACCGTCCCAGATGCTTTGCCAATTCAGCCATTGTGACAATTGCTCCCAGTGTCTGCCTAGTAAAACTAACGAATGGCTGAGAATTTAGCTCTTTTGTTATTTGAATTTTAAAAGTAAAAATAAAAACGATACTCACAATATACTTGCCGATTTGTCTCCATAGCAGAAATACTTTGTTTTGAATGTACTATTTTTTATATATAAATCTTATTTATTAAATTATTATTTATAAACTAATATATTACTGGCCTTTTAAATACTAAGATTGATAATATCACATTATATTAAGTAAGTACTTATTATAACAAAAATATGTAGTATAAAAATACTGGCCCATTTTACGGTCACTTGCTACAACATTCTTTTTTTTTTTTTTTATAATTAGTTTATTTTAATTTTTTCATCCATGGAGGTTGATTTAGGATCTGTAACAAAAATAGAATACAATTTAAATGTTTCTTTTTTTAAATTAACCTAAAGCCGTCAAGGTCGTAATGTTACCCCACCGAAGGAATGGCATAGTTTCAGTGGCCCACCAATAAAGGCGGAGAAACGGCACACGGCGGGTTTCTCAAGTGGGTGAAGGCCCCACACTACCCTGTTCGTTGCCCCGAACCACGGGGTGTGCAGTTAGGAACATTTTTTCCCGACTTAACAAAAAAAGTTCGTAAAGTTACTTGCAATTCTTTAAAGTTGTGGTATTCAAGCTTATTTGGCGATGGAATCCTTTTCGAGTTAATATTTATTGAACTTAATATTTCACAGAACCCTATAGTATATATTTTTAATTAATTGGAGGGGTGAATTAAACTTTTTAGTTATTCGTATGTTCGTGATGGAAATTTTTGAGATTAAAATTAAGTATGCAAAACACAGTTTGAGTATGGCTGCTTTAAACAATTGTATAGTATGTTTTTAATTGTGAAACAAATAAAATGGAAATTGCCAATTCATCAAAATTGTATTTAAACAACCAGTAGATCCAAACTGTTATAATAATTTAATCATATGTACTTAAAATAGATTTTGGAATAATAAAAACACAGCAGATAAAACACTGGGGTCTAAAAGGTATTTTTACCATCCATCAGCCTTTCAATGTCCACTGCTGGACATAGGCCTCCCCAAGAGAACGCCACAGCAAGCGGTCCTGTCATGGGGATAATGCCGTAATCGCCACGCTTGGCAGGCGGGTTGGCGATCGCAGTGGATGTTGTTAATACTCGAGGGAGTGCTGCTGCCCACTTCCCCGGTATTCCCTCAGTCGGCTCTTACGACTCCCGTGGGTAGAGAGGGGTGTGACAAGTCTAAAGCCGGCCCCACACGGCACACACAAGTATTTTTACCAGCCATTTTTTATTCACAGTCCATGAAATATGATGAAATAAAATTGTATATGGAAACTGCACACCAGATTTACTTAATGGCTTCTAAAAGCAAGGTGAAACAGGTGCATGTAGTGCACAAATTATGTGGAAAATGACTAACAGTAAGATAAAAATTAATCTTAGTTGTGTATCTATTTATAGGTATATTCTGTAATTAGTGAATCGATTATTTGTTTCTGTGTACCTGCTCATCATGGTAGTAAGGCTCACAATCACTGAGCCTTTTTTTTCTACTAAGTAATATTTTTCATTTGAGAGTCTATTCACGAGATATTGGCAGTATTGTGTCTATTGTCATTGATCAAGAATTGGATTGAATTATAGGATTTCAAATTGTTATGGTCATTACTAATACTAGATTTGTTGACGGGATTTCTACCATGTATTTTACTTATGAATTTTTGATATTTCAGCACTGTTGCAAGCTCCATGATCACGGAGCAACTGGCAAAAATATATGGTAGAAATCCCGTCAACAAATCTAGTATTGAATTTTTGTGGTGACAGACTAAGAATACAAGTGTCACCACCCCATTCGTTCCCACGGGTGTTATGAGGCGACTAAGGGAAGTAAGCAACTATCATCCATTGCATGACTGGTGGTAGAGCTGGGTACCAAATGAGAATACTCACTTGGTATCGGGCCCGAGCGGGTTGGTACCACCATCTGCCGTGTGCCATAAAGCACATTGTTGCGTTTTGGCTGTAGCAGGAGATAGCCGTTTATTTTTTCATTTCATATCTATGAAATTAAATGGTGAGCAGCAACTTGACAATACTCGCTCTATAGTTAAGTCCATGAGCAACGATTACCATTTACCATCAGATGGACCGTGGCTCGTCTGCCACTACAAACAATAAAAAATAATTACTATATTAACTGTTATTACAAAACTAAGCTGAATTGCATTTATGAATACAATGTTTCCATAGTTATGCCCACTGCAGTGTTGTAATTTTAAAATCCATAGACTTTATTATTTATGAGAACCACAATCAATTAATGTTAATAAAGTTTCTATTTATACATGTATTTTTTTTTATTCTTAAAGTTACAAGAGCCTTAACCAAGCCTATGCTTGAGGTCAAAGAGATACACAATTCTGTAGCAAAACATAATAATATTTATATATTATAATGAAAAAGTTGGGTTGAATCAGGTTGGTCAGATAGACAAGTTGCTCTATGTAAATACTGCCAGATCACATAAAACCGAAAAGATCGGAAGCCAACCCCAAGATTGAAATAACGCTTGGGAGATGGTCAGTGCCTGATTAAGGTAACTTGATGCCCTAAGCAATCTTCCCCTGTGGGCCCCCCTATCCTTAAGTGAACAACAAAGAATTAAATAAAATAAAAAATTTAATATGTATCATAGGTAGAATATTTATGTGTTGTTCCACCTGCCCTTATGCCATGCTAGATAGGGTCGACTCAACATGATTTCACATGTCCTAAGATTCGGCCTAACTTTCGTGTGCTCGTTTTATTTCTCGGTCTTCTTTGATGCCCTAGACTGGATGCCCTAAGCAATTGCTTAAATAGCTTATAGGCTAATCCAGGAGTGGAGATGATGATGATAATATTATAATGAATTATGTTTAATAATAATGATTTTTATAGATATTAATAATTACAAAACCTATCTGAATGTTTTTTCATGGGTTTTTAAAATAAATTGTTAATGTGCAACATCATAGGGTTCTATATATTTTAATCCATAATCTTTTCCTTCAAAATATCTTCTGGCTCTTACAACACAGTAAAAATAACAAGTAAATACTCCACAGACTCCTATTACTAGTTTATGTCTATTTTATTCTACTACCTACTATTAGTTTTCAAAAATAACTTGATTGAAGTGAGGTATTTCTTTGAGAAACTCTCAGTTAGAAGTTACATGTAGTAAGAACTCTTTGGATACTCTGAGATCAAGGATGTAAAAAATAAAAACAAATAAATAAAGCGAACGAGTTAGCTAAACTTTCAAATGACACCTTAAATATCCTAGTTTTAATCTCAACAAAACTCAATACATACCTTAAGATTTTATTCCTCAAGAATATCAACATTTAGCTTAATTTCACTATCACATCGCGTTATTAGTCTTATTTGTATTTTTATTCATTTAAAAAAAACTTTTTGGATTTATAAAAGTTTTTCACTAAAGTAACGTCACGTAAATATTTTCATCGAACTGTCAAAATTGTGATGATACCCGATTGAAAAAATAGAACACGCATCCGGAACACACGTTTACATAAATGCTGCATTATCATCTAGTAGGATTATAATTAAAAAGTTGGCGCAAAAACAATTGCGTTTTGTTTAACTTTTTTTCTGCCATGATACGAGGCTATGATCGTTTTCTATGTTGAAACTATATTACGCACGCTAAAGACTGCTATCCAGTCGTAGCGGCCTTCTAATACTGTTCAAGAAGTAACGTGAGATAGTGTTGGCCGTTCGCTGCTCGCAGCCGGTTTACGATTTACGTTCGGCTTGCACTAAGTACCACCGAATAACATAATTTACCTACCCATGTACTTACAATGCCATAATAATTATGGAGACAATTACTGTGCAAAATAGACCCGCTACTGTTTGAGGTCGATTGCGTGTTTTTTAACAACTAACTGAATGACCTTAATATTGAGATGATCATATTTAATAGCTTTAGCAGTATTAGTAGGCATTCAAATAAGCAAATAGGTTTACCTATATCGAAACTTATGGTAAAAACATAAATTAACGACTTTTATTGCTCAGGGTTAATTACTAGTTACCACTGAACAGTTTAACTGTTAGTATGATGTAACGAAGTTCCAGTGGTCCGCTAATTCAGGCGGAGGGACGGGCGGGTTTATTTAGTAGGTGAGGGCCCCACACTACCCTATTTCTTGCGAGTGCGTGACCGGTTAGGTACATTTTTTCCCGCCTCAACAAAAAAAGGGATATTACTACTTCAATTGCATTGCACCAAGACTTAATAAATCACTTAAATCGTAGAAACTATTCATGCAATCATTATGTAGATTCTGATACTGTTTTATAGCCCATAGCTGTACATAGGGCCTCTAAGAATGGAATTGTATCTAGGATATATATGGAGATTTCACTCTGCATCATGTATGCATGTAGTTACTGTCTTACTGTGCCCCAACGTCATCAAAAGTAGTGATGGGCAAAGGCTTGTCTATGCCCGAGTGGGTGTTACCATCTACTGAAATAGCTACCTCGTTTACCACCATTAAACAATGAATATAAACAAGCACTATGATTTGTTAATATTTTATTGAAATATCAACTATGTCTAAGCTATAAAATCTTGAGAGGTAGTTTTTCTTCTCTTCGAATAATATTCTATTCGTTCTTCAAGGCTGGCTGCAAAATAAATCAATAATAAATCAAATGATTTTGTGTGGTCAAAGTTGACAAATCTATGACAATATACATAGGTGATACATGTATTATTCAATTCTTAGATAAAGATGTAGCCATCGCGTGGCCACTCATGAGACAGCAATATTACACTTCAGTGTGGCTATTACGCTACGGCTACGGCTATTCGCCCTAAATGTGGCAAAAATGAAATAAAGATCGCGATATCATTTTTACCACTATCTCAATAAATCACTAATTGATTAATACATTAATATCGAACACTTATTATCCTGATTAATATTGTGAATGCAAAATTAGGTGAGAGTTTAGAGATAATAAGCTCTAATAAGGCCGTGTGGGGCCGGCTTTAGAATTGTCCCACCCCTCTCCACCCATGGGAGTCGTAAGAGCCGACTGAAGGAATACCGAGGGAGTGGGCAGCAGCACTCCTTCGAGTATTAACAACATCCACTGCGAACGCCAACCCGCCTGCCAAGCGTGGCAATTACGGCACTATCCCCCATTCTTGGGGATGTCCAGCAGTGGACTTTAAAAGGCTGATGGATGGATGGAAACTCTTAAAAAATTTCAACGTAACTATTTAAAAAAGGTTTTATTTTTTATGTTTAACAGTAAAATTATTCAAAATCACGTAGTTATTAGTAAATGTATTGTAGCGATTTTATATCGGATGTTGTGATAAATAAAATGTATGGAATACTCGTAACGGCGTGCAAAAGCACATTGCCTTTAACAATCTGAATCATATTTATAAAAATACTTACAGCTAGAACTTTAAAAAAGAAAATCCATCACACATATCCTAAACTTTTCTCTTGAGTGTAGTGTTTAAAGTAAGTTTTAAGTTTTTGCTTTAAGTAAAAGAAATAAATATCAGTGATATCAGACAGTTATATTATAATGTTGATGATTTCGACGAATTTTGTGAAATTCAAATAAAGTTTGTTTATCTGATATTTTATAGATTTTGTACGGAAACCGTCTTCTTAATCACTGTAACTATAGGAACAATATATTATTATCTATTATTATAATCAGGTGCGAAAGTCTGTTTTTGAATAAATTTATTTGAGATACGGCATTTTTTCAACCCCAAAACACGGCTCCTAATTTTCCTTTTAATTGCATCCCTGGTAGTCATGGTGATGCAGTTGTATGGCGAACTATTTTAAAGTTCACCGGTTGAAAAACCGGCACGTCATATGAGACAGCAAGATACGATACCTTGTCTCAATTTTCTTAGGTATTTCGTATATGCCCGTCTCGCTTCCACACTTACCTATCATGGCTACATCTATAGGTTATTTATCTAAGATTCAATTCGTAGGTACATTGTTACCTACTCAAACCAGATATAGAGCAATTTATTGTCGGCGGAGTAATATTGCAAAGCCGAATATTACGGAAATGATACAGTCTTCTTTTTTAAAGCGAAAGAAGGTCGTTTATATTATTCCCGCCAATTTTTTTGCCATATCTATAACTAATTGCAGATCTTGTCAGTTTTTTTAAATTTTAAAGATAAATATAGAGGCCCGAATACATAATCATGGGGGGTTAGACGGAATCTCATATCTCACAATCGATATCGTATCGTCTCGCTTGTGATCCAGCGTGTTGGACTACGGCCTAAATTCCTTATATTCTGAGAGGAGACTCGTGGCCAATAGTGGGATTGTAGGACCAAATACTTTGGTAGCCCTAGGCCCGTAGAATGTAACTCACTAAATCGTATCGTCTTGCTTGAGATTGGTTGAGAATACTGACGCGCGATGTCGCAATAATCTGATGGCCAATCACGGTGATCTCTCAACCAATCACAAAAACTTCCTGTTCTATTTTATTTCCTTATCCACGTTTTTTTTTTTTTTTTTTTTTTATCAAACAAGATCTGCCTTTAACACCAATCCCGGCAGCATAGATTAGCTTATATACCTACTAGGTACAGAAAATTGACAGAATATTTACATTAACATCCTCTTGGAACTTCCCGGCTTGTGGGATGAAATAAGGCTATTACTTATTTATGTATCAGCGAGTATTTGGCGCTATATATACTATGCGTTTACTAGTCCAAGTGTTATGACGTCATACTCACAACAAGTATCTCTCTTCATCAAAGGTGTGTACACTTTAGGCTTCACCCCTTGCGAGAGACAATCGGTATACGCTATAACTCTGTCCGTGTCGCTGTCTCCTTCACTCTTATCAGTCTCCCTCGCACATACAATAGAATATTGTTGTTCTAAATTATTAATTACATCTTTTATCATTGTTGATCTGAAAAAAAAACTTGGTAATAGTACCTACGTACATTATTCACCGAGGGGAGAAAGTGATAGTATACGGACTGCGGCTCGGACTTTAAAAGCACACGAGATCAGGAACCGCACTTTTTCTCGAATGATACACAATACTTTTGCTCCTTCGATCAACAGTGGTATTGTTGATCGAAGTACTACTCTCTTTTTTTTGCTAAGTCGGGAAAAATCGATGCCAGAACACTCGGGCTGTATCTAATCCACTCCGCCATCTGTGCAGCCGACTATATACTAGAGATACTCACTGTATATTACTGATGGTCCACTGATTCTGCAGCTGCGCTATGATCGTATCTAACTCTTGCTTATCATATATCCAGGAGGCATCCAAGTCATAAGACGCATGGAACAGGTTGAGAGGCACATCCAAAGCCATGTTGTACTGTGGTTTCCTAAAATTGGTTATCATGTTTATAATAATAACGAGCTTATCAGTACCAGTTAACCTAGTACATGTATCAGAACTACCACCCCGGCAGTCAAGGGCAGGTTCAGCCGTCAAATCACCACCGAAGGAATGTAACATAGTTGCAGTGGCCCGCCAATAAAGGTGGAGAGACGGCACACGGCGGGTTTCTTTAGTGGGCGCGGGCCCCACACTACCCTGTTCGTTTCCCCGAACGCCTGTGCGGTTAGGAACATTTTTTCCCGCCTTAACCAAAAAAAAAAGCATTTAGGATTATTTTTTTTAACAAAAAAAAGGTTCAGCTGTCGAGGGTGTCATCTTATTAGTCTCTAGAAGAGATGATTTCTAGAAGATTTTTTTATTCTACGACAAACAAGCATACCACTTGATGGTCAGTGGCTACCGTAGCCTTTAGACGCTAGCAACACCAGAGGCATCACTCGCGCGTCACCATCTCCAAAGGATAGGAGGTGGATAGGAAGAATAATAATAAAGATAGGATAGGAAGAATATTATGGAGAAGATATAAAAAATAATAAAAATAGGATAGCGAGGATGGCGATTATAATAATACATGAATTAAAATAACAATATTTATCATATTTTTTTCAACTCTATTGTCCCACTATTTCATTTTTGGTATTGGTTCGGTGGACCGTTCTCCGTATCTCCACGTCTGAGCGCGTGTTTTACGTGTGAGTTCGTCACTCGATCCACCCCAGCAGGCTTACCACGAACTCTTATTGCGATCCAGTTTAGGACCCAAACTGAACTGAATCGCAATTTCGCACTATGACGTGTCAAAGACGCAGTCTTTTGTTTTTTGCCGAATCAGCACATAATCTGAATCGCAAACACATCACACATGACATCTTTGTATTGAAATTCGTACCATGAACTTACTTGACAACCTAAACAAGATCGCTCAATTAGACATCATGGTACGAAATACAACACACTCATTTGAATTGCGTCGGAATTGGATCGCTAGCTAAGAGTTCGTGGTAGGCCTGCAGTTCGTGGAAGATCGCTAATAGTCCCTTAGTGTTGCTGGAGATCTCCCGGGGCGAACCTGGGGAGGTTAGAATGTATCTCGCTCAATCGTATCGACATCACATCGTGTCATTGCAATTGGTTGAGCGATCACCGTGATTGGCCGAGGGATTATTGAGACATCACTCGTCGGTTTCTCAACCAATCTCAAGCGAGACGATACGATTTAGTGAGTTACATTCTACGGACCAAAACCAAATACCAAAGTAATTGGTCCTACAATTCCACTATTGGGCACGAGTCTCCTCTGAGAATATATGGAATTTAGGCCGTAGTCCAACACGCTGGACCAGTGCAGGTTACAGACTTCAAAAGCCGTTGAGAAATTCTCGCAGGCATGCATGCACGATCCTCACGATATTTACCTTCAACGAGCAGTGATAATTCCTAGTACACGCATAATTTCGAAAAGTGCCATGGGAGGACCTGGAACTGGGAATCGAACCCGATACCACCATCTATGCAGTGCTTGGTTTTAACACTAAGCTCTCACTGTTTGCCATCATACAAAGGCTTTATTTTCATCAATGAGATGTCTCACAGAATATCAACGTAAAGTAACGGTAGGTTTCCCTATTGTTTATTTCGGTGAGTGAGAGTGCCTAAGGAACAAAAACATTCTTGTTCTCTCTCTCCAATCTTATATTGTTTGTTCTGAGGTTGGCAACGCACGACTGATACCTCTGATGTTGCTAGCGTCTAACTAGTCTACTAAGTAACCGCTTACCAACTCGATGGTATGCTTGTTTCCCAGCCTTTTAGTATTAAACAAAACTATTTCATTTCACAAAGGCTTAAGCAGTAGGCATACGATCATGCTGAAGCGTGTGCAAGGTGTAAAAAAAGAAAAAATATACCTAGGATGCTTCTCCACGTCTAGCAACTCGCTAATAACCTCAGGACTCTCCTTTCCCTCGCCCACTAGGAGCAGCACCCCCATTATACATCGTATCTGGTGCCATAAGAATGCATTGCCTTCTATTAGAAAATAATACATTGATGTTGCTACAACAAAAAAATAATATAAAATTGAGGGTAAAATTAGGGACCACTGAAATAATCTTACAAAGGTCAAGTCGTCTGCCAACACAAGCGGAGAGACTGCACACGATGGGGTTATTTACGGGGTGAGCGCACACTACCCTCTTTGTTGCCCCAAACGACGGTTAGTCAGGTTTTTGCCCGCCTTAACAAAAAAAAAACAAAAAAAAAGTCAGTCGGGAATAAAATGACATGTGCTCTAGAGAAAAAAAATTACATTCTTACTTGAATTTTGTATCTAGTCAATAAATATTTTTTTAAATGCTCGAGGCTTTTTTATGTTCATTTATATGATATACCTGTTCAATGCCATCTGCTTTCTCAAAAGAGTTCTAAGTTTGGAATAACTTTACCTCAATAATTACCTTTTTATTTTTTCTTAAGGCGGGAAAAATGTTCCTAACCGCACACGCCGTCGTTCAGGGCAACGAACAGGGTAGTGTGGGGCCCTCACCCACTAAAGAAACCCATCGTGTGGCATCTCTCCGCCTTTATTGGCGGGCCACCGGAACCATATTTCATTCCTTCAGTGGTACCTCAATAATTACCTCGTTGTTTCGAAAGTAGAATATATAATCTACATTCTTGAATAAATTCTTGAGAAACTACGAAGAAGATTACTGCAGGTGTTAACATACGACATATAGCAATTCATTCCAAATATATCATACTAAGCTACTATAGTAGGACTCACAGTAACAAATACCAGCTATTGAGAAGATTCTTCACTATGCGACGGACTAAGAAAATATGTTTCACCACCCTGATCTTTACCGCGGATGTCGTACCAGGAGACTAAGGGAAGTCACCGAAACACCTCAATGTTGGAGATAGTCCATTCAGAAAAAAAAATTTGTGTAAAGTGGAAAAAGAGAACTTTAGTGCGAGCAGTGCTCTAACCGCTAAGTAATCGCACTGACCAACGGTCATTCCCAATCTCCACATCACATTTGTCTTTACGACCCACGCCACCTATTGGATGCATTAATCCAATATAGCAAGTTTAATTTTGCAATTAAAATACATAATATTTGATGGCGCGATTTTTTACACGTTTTTGATCTGTAGCTTCCTCGGATTGGAAAGGACACAGTTTCGATTCCCGTTCGCATTAAAATTCTCTTTTTCCACATTTCACAAATAATTTGTTCTTTAAAGTAGCTGAGCATGTCAAGTGCTAAAATACAGATTAAAAATAGTCCATTCATTCATTTTCCATTCACGAACGAAAGCAGCTTGGTAGTATTCATAGTTGCCCTGTCTATGAGGGGTGGTTATTAATTACCATCAGATGGGCCGTGGTTCATCAAGCAATAAAAAAACTTACGCGTATCAACATCAGAGTCACATACAGGCACAATGTCGGCCTTCAATATGTCTCTTCGAAACTCAGTGACTCCATTCCCGACATCCATCTTGCATAAGTTGCGGTAATCATTGGAGCCCACTAGACGTGCGCACGCGCCTCGCATTGCCTCAATATTTAAACACGAGCGGGGGAAGTAATATTTGTATTGGCGTTTCTTGCAGTCAAATCTGGGAAATTGATTTCATATAGTTTCTTAACTGCCTCCGTGGTGCAGCGGTAGTGTAAGCGACTGCTGATCATCATCAGCTCAATAGCACTGCCCGACCCGGGGATCGAACCCGAGATCTCATGATCAGCAGTCAGTCACAGTACCGCTGCGCCACAGAGGCAGTCATCCTTTATAAACATTGCTTAACTTTAGTAGTGCTTTCTGATAAAAGACGGCTCTAATATTTACATCACTGATTTACCTGGCACTAAATTCAGGATTATTTTGTGGAATAGGCATCCAAGCCACTACCCTTATATCCTTAGGTAGTAATCTGTTCAGCTTTTTACAATATGGCATTTCATTTGATAAAGCTTCGCAAGTGTTTTGTTGATCTGTAGGATACTTGCTACATAGTGATATTGAAATTACCTGTAACAAATACCACATAATCATATTAAACATTGAGTCTACTTTATAGATTTAATAAAATCCAAATGTTTAGCATAACCCTCCTATAGAATCAAAAGGAAATTATTTAACTATGAGTCCATTGAACAAATGGGTTTACACAGGGTAATGCCTTGATACCCCTCTATTTCAGTATTATAGTCCGCCTAATTCAATTTATTTAATCAACTCTAATGACACCCATGGAATGAAGCTGACACTAATGAAACTGATGAACAACACAATGAAAATATCATTACAAATATCCAGGTACGAGAACCGACTAAAATATATTATGGTACTACTCAATTCAATGTCATAGATGTCTTACGAGATTAAAGGAAACTCTATACCACTGCAATGAAAAATAACCTGTGTACAATTTCTCTGGTTGAATTAGGAATCATAACTGATCTAAAAACAGACCATGGCAACCTATTGCAAGAGGCAGTAGGCAGGATAAAATTATCCAATACAGAATTCTGTATGGTGAACTGGTGGTTGACAGCAGTAGTGATTGTTCTGCAAACCAAACCTTTTTCTTTTGTGTATTTTTATGAAGGCTTGGATGCACCTTTGTAAAATCAAACCTAAAACACTCATATGGGAGATCAGTATTCATATCAATGTCAATGTGCGGTTCAATAAATCTATTTTTTTTAAAAGCTGAAAATGTGTTTATGCATCTTTAATAACAACAAGACTAAGAAGAACACTAACTTGCCCAAAGGAGCTAACACCTTTATCTGTTCTTCCACAGCGATGATAATTCGATTTTTCTCTGCTTTCTATCAAACAGGATTTTGTTAATGCTTGGAAAAGATGGTGCTCTATAGTCTGCATGCTATCTTCTTGGACAGCAAGACCTTGATAATCCCAACCAAAGTATAATATCTTTAATAACACACGTCGAAAATTACATCTGGAAAATATTAACACAAAAACATTTGAAGGCTGAGTTAAAAAAAGAGACAACAGTATAAAAACCTGTTCCAGCAAAGAATTACTGGCACAAGTGCATAATTGCACATGTAATGAATAATTATCGAATGTGCAGAATAAACCCTCAATTAACCCCCTGAGCCGCCGTGTGGGGCCGGCTTTAGAATTGTTATTGTGTGGTAGAAAATCTCTCTGGGCCAATTATGGGTTGAAAAAAAAACGTGATAAAACAGAGCTTTGGCTGTCAAAAGTCTAATAAGCATTCACTTCTGCACATTTGTAAAATTGTATGTTAGGTACTAAATATTAAATGATGCACTTAGGAAACTTAGTTAGGGAGTCAATATAAACCATATTTTTATATATTTTTAACACAGTCTGTGAATACTTATTATTATTATTTATTATATATATTTTTAACACAAAATAGTGCAATAGATAAGTGCATTTGTTTAATTGCAATAAAAATTAAATTTGTAATTACAAAATGTTCTGTGGCAAACCAAAACTATTCTAACGTGACTGCCATGCTATTAATGAGTACTTATCAACCTAAAGTCTGAGAACCTACTTGGTAAAATCAAATGTTCTGGATTGTTTTTTTCGACAAGTTGTTTCATTTTTATCTTCTAAAGTCTTTTTATTTATATTTCTTAACTGTAGATTGTGTGCTTCTAATTGAAGAATCTTTTCAATTAATGCCTGTGAAAATGTGTTAAGTATAATATGGTCAGAGTACACAAAATATGTTTATTAAACACAAAGTGAAAAATGTGAAATCGAAAATAACAGTCAGGAGCAGGATTTGAACCTGCATCTTCTGGATACCGTCCAGATGCTTTACCAATTCAGCCATCCTGACAATTACTCCTGACTGCTAATTTCGATAACACATCATACTTAATGTCTTTGGGTGACGCCTGCGCCATCTGTCGGACGTATTTTCATACATTATACCGACCAGGTAAACTTAATTTTACAATTAAGATTTTACCTAATAATGACGCAAACCCTTTAAATATTTAATGTATAGTGCTAAGCATGTCAAATGCTAAAAATATATATAAAAATATCTAAAATACAAAATATGTTGTTACGAATAGGTTATACTGTATACATGTTTATTTGATAGGAGAAAATACATTTTTATCCCAACCGAAGAGCTCTTCTCTACTCAGAGGTGTATTTCTTTTTTGTTTATGCAACGGTTTCTCCATTCTTTGGAGAATTATATTGGCTATTTTGTGAACAAAATCGACCAGACTTTCAGTTCAAGCTTTTGACAATGACATTAATGACATAGCATACAACTGACAACAATCAGTGCGTTCCACTTGACACACACAACGCTCACCACTTAGATACCACCTATAGATGTAGTCATGATACATTAGGAAGTGTAGAAGTGAGACGGGCATATACGAAATACGCTAAGAAAATTGAGACAAGTATCGTATTTTCCTGTCTCATATGACGTGCAGGTTTTTCAGCTGGCGAACTTTCAAATAGTTCGCCATACAACTTAATCACCATGACTACCAGGGATGCCATTAAATGGAAAATTAGGTGCCGTGTTTTGGGGTTGAAAAAATGCCGTGTCTCAAACAAATTTATTAAAAAGCAGACTCGCACCTGATTATAATAATAAATAATTATAATAATTACATATTGTTCCTATAGTTACAGTGATTAAAAATAAGGTTTCCATACAAAGTCAAACCAAGCCTATAAGGTTTTGAGCTTCGTGAGTGCCAAGTGGAACGCCGAGCGATCTAACCTAAGTTCTCAGTAATATATACCTACCTAAGTTACTCTGTCACCATTCCATTTGACGACTGCGATCGTTATGGTCCTGCGAAAACGTCTTCAAAGATGTAATTACATTATCCCTCACGCCAAGCTCACAGTGACCTATCTAAAGAGTTGGGCCGAAGAGAGTGATACAATTTTTGAAGTAAATACTTTTACGCACTCTTGACTTGGGAAATAAGCTGGTGAATGCGTTACGGAATTGCTGATCGGGCGAGGCGAACAGAAGTTGAGAGGGAGATATAAGTTAGTGGAGATAGAAGTAGAGAAAGTTACCTTTCGTATATTACTGTAGGGGCAAGAGAGAAAGGTGCACACATTTTCTTTCGCTCTTTCTCATTTTTTGTTATATATTATAATATATCTTTTTATGCTTTCTATATTCAATTTTGTCGAAAAAATATTGCATTCAATGTTGATTAAATATTACTCCAATAAGTCAACTGGCGCAACTCAAGATCGATCTTGATGTTAGTGAAGTGAAGCCAGATGTTTATACCCCAAGACCAACAAATCATTAATACTGTATGTCAAATGTGGGGTTTAGTTAATACACGTTCGGAAACGATAATTAAATTGCGAGGTTTTCATTGGTCGTACGTTGATTGTCACACAAGTTATATAAAGAAATAGTTTTTACATAACTGTATTCATTTGTTAATAGATATTAACATTAATAATAATATAAATAAATAATTAAATATTCACGGACATTTTCACACAACGTCCTCCGGTAACAAACTAAGCTTAACGCTTGTGCTATGGGTACCAGATTACGGATATAATACATATATTACTCTTTTTTTTGTAAATACATAGGTACCTATTTAAATTCAAATTCAATTGAAAAATATCTTTACTTTTACCTAATAGCACTTAAAGTCGTCAAGAATACACTAATAATTAACACGGTGGTATCCATAGCACAAGCGTTAAGCTTAGTTTGGGACCAGAGGACGTTGTGTGAAAATGTCCGTGAATATTTATTATTATTATTCTCTTAATTTACTATACAAATATATTTCAAACATTTTTCAATATATAATAAAAATCACAAACACTCGCAAAAACATACTTATAAAACATACACAAACAACTAAATATAACAAATTTAAAAATATTTAATACAGTAAACCACCGACATCGGGTGCAGGGACCAAGCTGCCGATGGTTAGGGCTCCAGAGAAAGGAACCTGCTCACAATACGTGCCGTGTCGAGGAGTACTGCCTTCTGTATCAAGCCCTTGATCCAGCCGTCTAACGAGAGTCTTTTTAGGTGTTGGTCGAGACTCTTGGCGATCAGACTGTTAACCAATATGACTATTGATGCGAAACATCTAATGCGGAGGGAGGGTAAAATCGGCTGTTAGCGTGGCGACGCTTTTTTACTTGTTCCGTTCAAATCTTGCAAGTTAAATTAGACACATTTCCCGATTTCCTATTGAGCTGAAATTTTACAAGCATATGTAGATATATTGCGTAATAATGCAATATTATGATGACATGGAGCTGATCTGATGATGGAGCTGGAAGGTGGATATAGGAACTTCATAATGAAACGGCGCAACACTATCGAGTTTGGACTCGTTTGATTCGTCTCGATGAGTACTTTGTCTTTTGATGGTGTCCAGGGTCTGATGATGGAGCCAGAAGGTGGCCATAGGAACTCCGTCATAAAATGACATAATTCCATCGAGTTTGGGCTCGTATGATTCGTCTTGACGAGTACTTTGTCTCTAGATAGTATCCAGGGTCTGATGATGGAGCTGGAAAGTGGTCACAGTAATTCTGTAATGAAACGACTCAACCTTATCGAGTTTGGAATTGTTTGTTTCGTTTTGACGAGTACTTTGGTCCAAGATTTCCAGGGCCTGATGATGTCCATTTCCGTTATTTTACACATGTCATAATTTTATGCAAGCACACATTGAAAAAGTTATGATCATTTTATTTCTACTCATTCAAAATAATGTCGATGTTTCACATCTGGTAGACGTCCCGCGACGTCTATTATTTTTTTATTATACCTATTTATTGTTAAGTTTTACTTCAGTCGTGTGGTCTAAAGAATACTCGTTTTTTATTGCTGATGGCTCATCAATCATTATCAAGTGCCATGGTGGTATTTAATTTCGTACAATTCTCAAATTTGAATGATGGCGACAGAGAGAATTAATTTATATAACTAATTGCTTTCGAAATTTATGAAGATTTAGCGGGGAAGCTTGTAGAAGCTACACGTGACCAAAATGCTGATTTTTACCTTGGCCAAAGGATTAGCGTCGCTATCCAGCGAGGTAATGCTGCCAGTATTTTGGGCACGTTGCCGACAGTAGAATGTCACTTGAATGAACTTTAATCCTCTTGGTCTAAGGTTCATTCACGTGATCATTTTAGTTTTTATTTAATTTATTATTATTAAAATAGGATTAGCTTAGTTTTTATCACCTTTTTAATCATATTTTGAATTTTTTATATTTATTTTTAGCATTTTCACTTTGTGTTTAATGTATGTTGCTTAGCATGTCAAATGCTAAAAATAAATGTAAAAATTTCTAAATATTTATAGGGTTTGCGTCATTATTAGGTAAAAACTTAATTGTAAAATTAAGTTTACCTGGTTGGTATAATGTATGAAAATACTTCCGACAGATGGCGTCTGCGTCACCCAAAGACGTTAAGTATGAATGTGTTGTCGAAATTAGCAGTCGGGAGCAAGGGTCACGATGGCTGAATTGGCAAAGCATCTGGACGGTATCCAGGAGATGCAGGTTCGAATCCTGCTCGTGACTGTTATTTTCGATTTCACATTTTTCACTTTGTGTTTAACCATTTTAATCGTTTGTAAAATATATAAAATTGTAAAAATAAATAAAAGCATTTTATGTTGCTATTTAAATCATTCAGATAATGTATCCTTTGGCTTTCCTTACTCGGCGGCGTCCCGCCTGAGTGTTTTGGTTTAGATTCCCACACAAGACAACTCTTTGTGTGATCCACAAATGGTTGCTCTGAGTCTGGTTGCACCTACTTTGGGTCCGTGTCATTATATGTTTGTGAAGACCCTCGCAATACAAGAATTATACCTTAGAGCAGCGTGTTGTGTTTTTGATGTGAAACATCTAATGAATGCGGAGGGAGGGTAAAATCGGCTGTTAGCGTAGCGACGCTTTTATTTTACTTGTCCCGTTCAAATCTTGCAAGTTAAATTTGACACACTTCCCGGTTTCCGATTGAGCTGAAATTTTACACGCATATTATGTATATCACGTGACAATGCAATATTATGATGACATGGAGCTGATCTGATGATGGAGCTGGAAGGTGGCCACAGTAACTCTGTAATGAAACGACCCAAACCCATCGAGTTTCGTTGGCAAAAACTAATTATACATATAAATAATAAATTATCTCTATGTAAAAATACATATCTCACAGAAACCATCCACTTTTCCGGCATAAAGAGTTCCTATTTCCTTTTCTGGCAAAATAATTTCGATGTTTTCACATCTGGTTTTTTAATTGTGGTATTATGCATATGTATGTAAAGTCTGGCGCCTAGAAAAGGACATAGGAACTCTTTATGCCGGAAAAGTGGATGGTTCCTGTGAGATACGTATTTTTACATAGAGATAATAAATGTGTTATTTATAGGTATAATTTTTGGTTTGGTATAGGCATAAGTATTTGCCAACGGTGGAGCTGCGATAAGTACTGAAAACATTTTTTTTCTCTGCCTACCCTGCAAGGGAAATGGCGTGATGATAAGTAGTAGTAGTAACAGATTTAATATCATCGTTATTATAGATTGGATATCCAAAAGACACCCACGGATTGTCAAACACGGCTACCTTACAGAATAACCAAAGATTGACAATCCGCACTTCTCACAGGTAGAGGGGAATAGTAGCAGACAGCATATAAATGAAATAAACGCAACAAATGCGATGCGATCATGCGATGTCGCAGGCAGCCCACATAGTGCAATATTCTGCAAAATTCCGAACACAAATTCTACACATGTTAAGCCTCTTCACAAGGCGCCCTCAGGAGAGCTCAGCAACAATGAGCGGCTCAAACAACTTATTATCAGATGTACCGTGGCTCTCTCTCTATCTTGGTTTCTGCTACCATAATTATGTACCTAATAGATAAAAATCATCCATCCATCAGCCTTTCAATGTCCACTGCTGGACATAGGCCTCCCCAAGAGAACGCCACAATGAGTGGTCCTGTGCCGACCGCATCCACTGGCTACCCACGGCTTTGACCAGATCGTCGGTCCATCTGGTGGGGGGCCATTCTACACTGCGCCGTCCGATACGTGGTCGCCACTCGAGAACCTTTCTTCCCCAACGGTTGTCGGTTCGTCGAACGATGTGGCCTGCCCATTGCCACTTCAGCATGGCAACCCGGCGGGCTATGTCAGTCACTCTCGTTTTCCTACGGATCTCCGTATTACGGATTCGATCACGTAGGGAAATACCAAGCCTAGCCCGCTCCATGGCCCGCTGAGCGACATTGAGCCTTGATACGAGGCCAACATTCAGAGACCACGTCTCTGTTCCATATGTCATCACTGGTAATCAGGGCTAGGCAAAATACATGCTTTGCTTTTATTGAAATACAAATTACAAAATACTGTATCACAAGTAATTGTAATACAAATATCTTTAAGTAAGTTATTCGAAATATAAAATACAAAATACAGTATTTTAGCAATTTTTAATTTAAATACAAAATAAAAATTACAAAATAAGTAATGTAGACCAGCACGGGCTGAAAAGTAGAGGAAAACAAGATTAATTAATTAGTAAAACCAGTTGCCTTTCATGATTTGTTCCGTATGGTGACGGATTAATACAAGTGTCACCACCCCATTCTTTCCCACGAGTGTCGTATGAGGCAATTAAGGGAAGTAAGAAATTATCATCCATTGCATGACTGGTGGTAGAGCTGGGTACCAAGTGGGAGTACTCACTTGGTAGCGGGCTCAAGCGGGTTGGTACCACCATCTCCCGTGTGACCGGCCACGAAGCACATCGTTGCGTTTTGGCTGTAGCAGGAGATAGCCGTTTATTCTTTCATTTCATATCGGTGAAATGAATTGGTGAGCAGCGGCTTGACAGTACTCCCGATATAGTTAGGTCCATGAGCGTCGGTTACCATTTACCATCAGATGGGCCGTGGCTCGTCTGCCACTATATGCAATAAAAAAAATGAACACTAGATTTTTAAATGTACTGTCAGACAAACAGCTTCTTGTTGGAGAGTGAATAAAAGCAGCTCTATTCTCCACAGAACAGAAGCTTTACTTATTCCTTTATGACTTGACATTGACAATTTGACGTACATTTTTTTGCGTTTTGTTGGCCAATTTTGTCGTACAGTCATAACGTACAGTATACCTAAAAGGTGCAGTGTTGCCAACTCCAATAGCTGCTTTATCATCATTGCACTCTCGCCTCACACTCACACTCACGATCGCTAAATGAAGGTTAAATGCGCGCAGATAAGGGTAACGCTACTGTGTTGATGGACACGTCAGATTATAATGCCAAAATTGAACACCTTTTACCGGATGAGTCAACTTATGAAATTGTAAAACTGACCCGACCAACTGTACACTAAATAACATGAAAAAGTTACTCAATCAGCACTCCGAAGCATTGAATCTAGATGTAAAAACCCTGATACCACCTTGTGCAAAATCACCTAAATTATATGGGTTGCCTAAGATACACAAACAGATCGACTCACCTACTTATAAAGTCGCTCAGTTACTGGCCAAATTTCTCTCACAGCTCTGAGGACACACAGATGCGTTCATAAAAGATTCATACCATTTTGTACGTGAAATTAAACACCTTCATCTTGCTAACAATGAAACTATGGTGAGTTTTGATGTCCAGTCACGTTTTGCCCGCCTACATGTGGAAAGCTGCATTAGAATTGTGTCTAAGAAACTATCCGAGAACAATATACCTATAGAATACGCTGAACTGTTAAAGTACTGCCTCACATCTGGCTACATTATATGGAATTATGGTCTCTACAAGCAAGTGGACGGAGTTGCCATGGGTTCGCCAGTCTCTCCCATGGTTGCTGACATTTTCATGGAAGACTTCGAAGAGACTGCCCTAAAAACCTCACATGTGGTCCCACGTTTTTACTAGCGGTATGTGGATGACACTTTCACTATATTACCATCTGATAAAGTAACCGTATTTCTTAACCATCTGAACTCTGCCAATCCTAAAATTCAATTCACTACGGAACTGGAGTCAAATAACTCTAGCTTTCTTAGATGTTATGGTAATCCGTAACCCCAACAACATCTTGAGTCATACAGTGTATCGAAAGAAAACTCATACTGGTAAGTACCTGGATAGAGAGTCTCACCACCATCCTTCACAGTTAGCTACCGTGTCTAAATCTTTGTTTCAGAGAGCACAAGGAATCTGTGATGAAGAACACCTGGTTGGGGAGTTGCAGCATGTAAAGAAAGTTTTACATGCTAATAAGCAGCAGGTTCCACGCCGCCGTCACAGAAACCGAGTGAAGTCACCCACAGTTGAGCACCTCCCTGCAGTCCTGCCCTATGGTAAAGGAGTCACTGACAAGATTGGCTACATTCTCAACAAAGCTTCAATTAAAACCTATTATAAGCCACTCAAAAGAATTAGTCAACTTTTACCACCAGTCAAGTGCCATATACCCTTACAGGATGCAGGAACGCTCCTGTGTATGGCACGTGGGACGAGTACGGCCTTGATCCAGCTTGTACATACAAGCTGGATTGTGATTATGGTCTCTCCTACATTGGGCAAACAAAGAGATCCATACAAACTCGGATCAAAGAACACATAGCTGATGTGAACCACCGTCGCTATACAAAGTCTGCAATTTGTGCAACAACGCAAACGCAAAAGAACATCGATATCGTCCTAGAATGATACGTGAGGCTATTGAAATTAAGAAACATCCCAATTTTAATAGAGAAGACGGCTGGGTTTTACCATCAAGCTGGAATCCTGTGATAGGCCTCACCAAACATAATACAAGAAGGCACACCACAAGATTGCAAGACACAGTTAGCGCTTATTGTGTGGATAAGGCCCACAGTAGTGATTAGTTAGTATTTCCGCATAAATTTAATAATCCATAACTGTTGTTGCCTACTGTGTTTTCTGGCCGGATCTTTCGCAGTCAGGCCGCGTTCCGACCCGGTGGTAGCTTTTTAGTCTTAGCTTCTATTAAAATCAATATATTTAATAATATAAACCAATAATCAATATTGTCTTCTTACTGGTAGTTTTTTGATTACATATAAACTTGAAAATTTTAATTGGTAATTTGTGGTAGAATTTTTAAGCACTTAATATAAACAAAAATTTTAAAACTTAAAGAGAAGTATTATACTAATTTTATTTTATTATACTATCTTAAAATCTCATACATTGTAAGCATAAAATTTAAAGTAGATATTTTTAACTGTGTTTCTAAGCGAATATTATGTGGGTTGAAATAACTAAACCAAAATTTGTAAATTCATATTACTGTGGGTAGATGAAACCGTTGAAACAACATATCAGCTTTGGACATCTACCATCTAAGTCCACCCGTGATCATGAATGCTGTAAAGTATTCAAAACGTCGGGATAGTATAAAAATCAAGTATACGCGATAGATTCCGTAAACGTAGTTTTATTTCAAAATGTGTAAAATTCGCTTAAATGTTAGAAAGTCTCAAAATACTTACTTAAATTATGTTTAAAGATCTTTGCAAATATCAAAGTAAATACTTTAGTATGTGTATAGTATATCATTTTAAAACTTGTTAAGCCCTAAATTTATTAATAAATACATAAAAAATAATATTTTTGGATATATTACTTTTCTACTACTTCTATTAATGTTATGCAATAAAAGAATATCCCTAAAAATTTTAAAAACAAATATTGTAATCAATAATAGCTAAAAAAAAATATTTTCTTACTTATAAGGCATAACAGACGTAGTAATACAATGCATATCACGTCATCTGGCCAAAAACAGCAGTAATCTAGTATTACTATTACACGCGCTATCACATTTTAGACGAAAAAAAGCGCAAGTAGCTAGTAAGTTTAGAATCCTTACAGAATGTTGAAACGAATAAAAAAGTAATAGGTTTTTTTGTAAATAATCACTGTATAAACAAGCTGCGATATTACAATAAATATTATAAGCTTTGTTATTTTTTTCCGCATCCGCTGATATCACACTTTTTAATATCACCCGTATGATATAGCCTTTAGAGCCGTTTTTCGGTTTTTATTTCTTTCCCAAAAATCTAAATTTGCCGAATACCGCTTTATTCGGTTGGGGTAGCGAAATGTATTTTAATGTTAAAATGTATTTCGAAGCCTAATTACAAAATATTTGAAATACTAATTTTAATAGGTATTTTGTAATTAGTATTTGAAATACTAATTACAAAATACCTCGTATCGTCAGGTATTTGAAATACGAATTACAAATTACATTTTAAGGAAGTAATTGAAATACAAATTATACAAATACCAAATACGTATTTTTATTTCAATTACGTATTTTAATTACAAGTAATTCAAATACTGCCCAACCCTGCTGGCAACACACACGGGTCGTAGACCTTCGTTTTCAGACACTGCGGAATATTGGACGAGAAGTTTTTCCTTAGCTTCCCGAACGCTGCCCAGCCGAATTGGATTCGTCGATTGACCTCTTTCTAGAAGTTGTGCCTACCTAACTGGACTGTTTATCCCAGATAGACGTAAGTGCCAAGGTCCTCCAGCGATTCTGCCATAACTACGATGTCGTCGGCATATCGAATGTGAGTGATGTATTCGCCATTGATGTTAATGCCGAATCCGGTCCAGTCCAAGAGCTTGAAGACATTTTCCAATGCAGCGGTGAAGAGTTTCGAGGACATAACGTCTCTCTGTCTAACACCTATCTGCAGTTGGATCGGTTTCATACTCCTGTCCTGAACACGGACTGACATGGTGGCGTTTCTATACAAGCACTTCAGCACTTCGATGTACCGATAGTCAATTTGGCACCGCTGAAATAAAACTGCCGTGTGGGGCTGGCTTTAGAATTGTCCCACCCCTCTCCACCCATGGGAGCCGACTGAGGGAATACCGAGGGAGTGGGCAGCAGCACTCCTTCGAGTATTAACAACATTCACTGCGATCGCCAACCCACCTGCCAAGCGTGGTGATTACGGCACTATCCCCCATTCTTGGGGAGGCCTATGTCCAACAGTGGACTTTAAAAGGCTGATGGATGGATGGATGGAAATAAAACTAGCAGAGACATATTTAGGGGGGCGGGGGCGGTGCCTTAAATTATTTTTCACTGATCCAAAATATTTTTGTTGATACACTCCAATAATAGTCGTTAGCCGTGTGGGGCTGGCTTTAGAATTGTCCCACTCCTCTCCACCCATGGGAGTTGTAAGAGCTGACTGAGGGAATACCGGGGGAGTAGGCAGCAGCACTCCCTCGAGTATTAACAACATCCACTGAGATCGCCAACCCGCCTGCCAAGCGTGACGATTACGGCACTATCCCCCATATGAGCGAAACACATGTTGTGGCGTTCTCTTGGGGATGCTTATGTCCAGCAGTAGACGTCAAAAGGCTGATGGATGGATGGAATAGTCGTTAATTATATCAAAATCAGATTTAGTTATAAATCCGTTCAATATAGAAATAATATTTTGCTATTTTTAAATATTTTAAAGCATTTGGCATAGGTAGGTACTTAGCCATATAAATTAACACAAAGTGCGAAAATAAATCGAAAATACTCGTGATATTTTTAACATCACGTTTTCGCACTTCGTATTCATAGAAATAATCATTACTATCTATTATCATTGTTTCCCGCCTGTACTAAAATACTCTTTTTTGAAAAGTTGCAAATCATGCGAACTGTAAGTGCACACTTAGGCTCCTCAAAACAAAGATCTAATCTATACTATTATAAAGCTGTAGCAGAGCTGTGTCTGTACATTTAAGATATTTGAGGAAAAATGACTTTATAAGGCTATATAGGCATATCCGAATCACTAGCATATGCTCGTATTCATTCATTAAGCTTTGAAAAGTTTGTCGTTTATTTCGATTCGAAGAGTGCACTCTTACATTTGGCTCGGTTAACCTAGAATAGTCGAAGCCTCCCGATAGCCTACTCCATCTTAGATACAATCCCAAGAATTGGCAGATCTAATAAAACTATTATTATTCAATGGCTCCCTTCCCATATTGGCATCAGTGGTAACGAGGAAGCAGAGTGTGAAGGCATTCCATTTATTTATCTACCCACACATGATGAAATACTATTTAAAGTTAAAGTAATATGTCACCTCCAGTAGAGTGAATATTTTGATGAAAGATCGCGTTCGAAAGGAATTTGGTTGAAAACGATTCAGTGTGAACTTCCTCGCTACCCGTGGTTTCATAAAACTAATTTATCTAGGAAGCTAATTGTCGCACTGCTAAAACTACTTTCCGGGCACATTCCGACAAACCTGATGAAGTGGTCTAATTCACCAAACTGCACTGACTGCAACGTCGTAGAAGATGTACACACACACACGTATTGAAGGAATGTGCCTGGAACGCGGCTCATCGTCGCAGTTCTCAGCTCTTTGCTAATAATTATAATGTAGGTTTATTTAACAGTATCTTGTCCTCGCCTTTATCCGTTAATGCAAAAAAACTTTTGGATTTATATTTGTGGGCCATAACAAATTATACGAGTATATATATATTAGAATGAGTACTTACTTATTTAGACTTTGTTACCGTTTTATGTTGGCAATTGTTGATTTAAGTACTTTACGGGGTGATATACTCAATGTATGGCTAAAACCCCAAATAATAAAAAAAGGCTAGATAGGCGTGTCTGAACACGAAACAATATTTTTTAGATTTATTGTCTGTTTATTTGTTTGTTCGATCGCGCATCACGCAAAAACTGCTAAACGGATTTTGATACAACATTTTTTATTTGATAGGTCTTGATTAGACTTAAAAACTGGTATACATTTTATCCCGCTACTATATCGGGAATCTGAGATATAGACTAAAAACTAGCTTTTGGCTACGGCGAAGCCGCGGCCAAGAGCTAGTCTGCCAATAAAACATTAAAAAAAAAAAGGAAAACCGCCTTCAAATGCACCCAGGAACTAAAAAGCAATAAATAATTGGTATTTAGATACGATTTCCGTGCTAGATACCTACTGATGTGTTTGAAGCCGGTGCCAAGTCCAAAAATATCAAAAATTTTAACTTCCCGCTAAGAAAATTGAAAATTTTCAAAGGTTGGGAAGTTATTGCTTTTACCCCGTTTTTCGAAAATCGAGTTTTCAACGGATGTTGACGTTTTGAGGTCCTAGGAAGCTTCCCCGAATGTTTCCGCGATGATGTCTGTATGTGTGTGTGTGTGTATGTGTGTGTAAACCTCTCATAACTTTTGAACGGCTTGACAGATTTCATCGCGGTTAGCGTCATTCGAAAGGACTTGACCAAGCTTAGATTTTGAATATAATTAGGACCGATTCGAACCAGTAGATCTTGAGAAATCTAAAAAAAAACTACAAAAAAATTTGTTCAAAAGTTTTTTTTGGAATAACTTTTAAACGGTTTTACCGATCGATTCCAAAAACTAATCGGCTCTTAAAATCAAAAAACCACGTCGATCGCCAGTCTGATCAAAATCGGTTGATTCGTTCGTGAGATATCGTTGTCGAAAAAAAATTTAAAAAATATTTATTTTCAGAATTTCTATGAAATTTTCAGTCTGACCAGTTCGAGCTTTAAGATTCTTCAAAGAGCTAAAAAAGCTGCGTTGAATGCCGTAAACTACGAGAAAATCGGTTCATTCATTCAAAAGTTATTGCGATTTGAAAATTCAACGAATAGTATTTTATTAAATCTCTTTTATTCTATTCTATGCTTTCGAGCTCTTCGAACTCAAAATCACACGAAAATTATACTTTTGAGCTCGAAGAGCTCAAAAACTCTCGAGCTCGAAGAGCTCAAAAACGTTATAAGTGCAATTTTGAGCGCTTAAGTCAGGAGCAGGATTTGAACCTGCATCTCCTGGATACCGTCCAGATGCTTTACCAATTCAGCCATCCTGTTATTTTCGATTTCACATTTTTCACTTTGTGTTTAATGTATAGTGCTAAGCATGTCAAATGCTAAAAATATATATAAAAATATCTAAATATTTATAGGGTTTGCGTCATTATTAGGTAAAATCTTAATTGTAAAATTAAGTTTACCTGGTCGGTATAATGTATGAAAATACTTCCGACAGATGGTGCAGGCGTCACCCAAAGACGTTAAGTATGAATGTGTTATCGAAATTAGCAGTCAGGAGCAATTGTCAGGGTGGCTGAATTGGTAAAGCATCTGGACGGTATCCAGGAGATGCAGGTTCAAATCCTGCTCCTGACTGTTATTTTCGATTTCACATTTTTCACTTTGTGTTTAATGTATAGTGCTAAGCATGTCAAATGCTAAAAATATATATAAAAATATCTAAATATTTATAGGGTTTGCGTCATTATTAGGTAAAATCTTAATTGTAAAATTAAGTTTACCTGGTCGGTATAATGTATGAAAATACTTCCGACAGATGGTGCAGGCGTCACCCAAAGACGTTAAGTATGAATGTGTTATCGAAATAATTTGTACTTTAAAAGTGGCGGAGCATGCCAAATGCTAAAAAATATAGATCAAAAATGTTTAAAAAAAAATGCGTCATGAAATAGTATGAATTTTAATTGCAAAATTAAACTTATTATAGTGGATAATAGCATGTAAATGCGTTTCCGATAGATGGCGTTGGTCCTTAAGACAAATGTGATAAGTAGATTGGGATGATCGAAAAATCTGTACTATAGCTCAGTGGCTTAGAGCACTTCCCCGGATTGGAAAAGACGCGGGTTCGGTTCCCGCTAGTACAAAAAATCTTTTTTTCCTTATTCACAAATAATTTGTACTTTAAAAGTGGCGGAGCATGCCAAATGCTAAAAAATAAAGATCAAAAATGTTTAAAAAAAAACGCACCATCATATAGTATGAATTTTAATTGCAAAATTAAACTTACTATAGTGGATAATTGCATGTAAATGCGTTTCCGATAGATGGCGTTGGTCGTTAAGACAAGTAAATTGTAATGTGATAAGTAAATTGGGATGATCGAAAGATCTGTACTCAGTGGCTTAGAGCACTTCCCCGGATTGGAAAAGACGCGGGTTCGGTTCCCGCTAGTACAAAAAATCTCTTTTTCCTTATTCACAAATAATTTGTACTTTATACATAATATATTTGATCCAAACCCACTATAACCCTGCTTCAGATTTAGAATTGAATTAATAATTTAGAATTGATTGGGTAGGTCGCAGAGTAGAGGTTTTATGTTTTACTAATAATTGATACTTATTTCTGCTGTGTGGGTCCGGCACCAAGAATAGCTCCACCCGGTCTCTTCCTATGGGAGTCGTAAAAGCCGACTAAGGGATTACCGGGGGACGGGGCAGCAGCGTTCCCCTGTGTACTAAAAACATCCATGCGATCGGCAACCCGCCTGCCAAGCGTGGCGATAATGGTAAAACCCCCCATTTTGGGGAGGCCTATGTCCAGCAGTGGACGATGAAAGGCTGATGGATGGATGAATGGAGATACTTATTTTATATTAAGGCGGCATAAATTAGGTACAAATTCCCGCTCGCGCTAACGTTCTCTTTTTCCTCATTCACAAATAATTCGTACTTTAAAGTAGCTGAGCATGTCAAGTGCTAAAATACAGATCAAAACGGCATAAAACTTACTGCACACCCAGTTGTTTGGCGCAACTAGCCAGGTAAAGTGGGGCTTCTGAAGCACAAGTCTATTACTACTCAATTTATCATCATGAAATTTAGGATACATAAGTCTTATAACCCAGAAAGGCTGGCCATAGGCTGATTTTATCCCGGAAAAATTGATAATTTCTATGAGATACCAATTTTTGCATACAGTTTATAAGATTGCTAGAATCCTATTATTATAGAATGGATATTTTAGGAGGAGAGCCCAACACTCAACCACGGATTGACAATCCCGGTTATCTTTGGACAGAATAACCTAAGATTCCCAATCCGCACTCTCACAGATAGAGAAGAATGTGTTAATAGCAAAGTAGCATGCACGATAATGACAAAAAACTCACCTACGCGACATCACCATGCGATACGGTAGGACTCTCAGAACCACAATATTGCAATAATCCGCAAAAATCTGAACACAAATTCGACACGTGTTTCGCCTCTAAACGAGGTATTCTCGAGAACGCTTGGCAACAAATGAGCAAAGCTTATTTTTTTTTGTGTGTGACGTTGGTTGTTGGCCTCAGATGGCTATGACAACCTTACCCGGACAATTGGTGAGCGCAGAGGGCTCTCAACCCAACATTTAAGCAACGCTTCCCGAGGGCACCCCCTGTGGGGTAAGGACCTCGGCTCGAGCTGTTGCTGGCAAAGTGGGATTTCCCACGTTTATGATTTGAAAAGAGCAAAGCTTACTCGCTTCAGTCGGATCGGTTTCGTATTCCTGTCCTGAACACGGACTGACATGGTGGTGTTTCTATACAAGCACTTCAGCACTTCGATGTACCGATAGTCAATTTGGCACCGCTGAAGGGACTGCAGCACCGCTCAAGTTTCGATCGAATCAAAGGCTTTCTCATAGTCCACAAACGCCAGACACAGAGGCCGATTATATTCCTCGGTTTTCTGTATAATCTGGCGTAGCGTATGGATGTGGTCTATGGTACTATAGCCTTTTCGGAATCCGGCTTGTTCGGGAGGCTGGAAGTCGTCAAGCCTGCGCGTGAGTCGATTTGTATTGACCCTCGAAAACAACTTATAGACGTGGCTCAAGAGCGAGATGGGTCTATAGTTCTTCAAGAGGGTTCTGTCACCTTTCTTGAAGAACAGCACCACCACGCTTCTGGTCCACGACTCTGGAACGTCGCCCCCGAGAACGATGGAATTGAACAGCCTCTGAAGAGCTTTTAAGACCGGCTTTCCGCCAGCTCTCAGAAGCTCCGTGGTGATTCTGTCGTCTCCCGGTGCCTTTCCGTTCTGTAGTTGTTTGAGAGCCATTCTGATTTCGTACAGGCTGACGTCCGGGATATCTTCGGTAAAGTGCCGAGTTAGCTTGGATCTGGGATCTTGGACCAAGCCGACAACAGGACTCTGGGATCTGTATAACTGTCCATAGAACTGGTGGACCTCTCTCAAGATCTCATCTCGGGATGAAATGACAGCACCGTCGTTGGTCCTCAGCTTAGTCAACTGGCTTTGGCCGATAGACAGATCTCTTGCGAACACTTTTGAGCCTTGGTTCCGCTCTATCGCCTCTTTAATGCGGATAGCATTAAATTGGCGGATATCATGTCGCACATGTTACTCGCTTACCTTGCTTATAATTTCCACTATCCGACCAAGCTTTGCTAGAATCTATCAATGTATTCATATTCTGCAGGCTTACCACGAACGCGATTTTATTGCGATCCAGTTTAGGACCAAACTGAACTGAATCGCAATTTCGTACCATGACGTGTCAAAGGCGCAATCTTTTGTTTTTTGCCGAATCAGCACATAATCTGAATTGCACACATGACATGTTTGTATTGAAATTCGTACCATGAACTTACTTAACAACTTAGACATAATGGTACGAAATACAACAACACACCTATTTGGAATTGCGTCAAAATTGAATCGCTAAGAGTTCATGGTAGGCCTGATGTCCACGCGTACAAACTCACAGTCAGAATCTAATTTTATCTTTAGTTTTTAGGTTATATCTCGGCTTCCTTACACATATACCCAAAGGAAACCATTATGTATTGATTTTAATGATGCAAATTTGTGTAAAATCCTTTGTGAGAGATAAAATAAAACAATTTATTATTATTATTATATATAAATACATTCATTCCGTGTGGTGACGGACTAAGAATACAAGTGTCACCACCCCATTCTTTCCCTCAGGTGTCGTATGAGGCGACTAAGGGAAGTAAGCAATTATCATCCATTGCATGACTGGTGGTTGGGCAGGGCACCAAGTGGGAGTACTCACTTGGTATCTGGCCTGAGCGGGTTGGTACCACCATCTCCCGTGTGACCGGCCACGAAGCACATCGTTGCGTTTTGGCTGTAGCAGGAGATAGCCGTTTATTCTTTAATTTCATATCTGAGAAATGAAATGGTGGGCAGTGGCTTGACAATACTCTCGGTATAGTTGAGTCAATGGGCGACGGTTACCACTTACCATAAACTAAATGGATTTTATTTGATAGCCCTTGATTATATTAGGCTTAAAAACTGGTATAATATATGTTTTATTTCGCTAATATATCGGGAACCTAAGATATAACCTAAAAACTAGCTTTGGCGGTAGCAGTGGCGCGGTGAAAGCTAGCCTTCTTTTTTTTATACAAAAATAATCTAGGCTCTGATAATGAGTGATTTTTGCTCCATTTTTTCATACAACGCGAATGGCAACCAAGCATACGGCTTACCTGATGGTAAGCGATTTTGTAGTACATACATACCACTCAAACCAGTTGCACCCAGCTATTTGTGATTGTTCCTATCACTGGAACATTTTATAGGAGGACTATCATGTTTCAATGCCAAAAATACCTACTAGTTTGTGTGTCTTCACATATGAAAAAAACTAACTACCTACCTACTTATATCAAGTATTGAGTAAACGGAAAAACGAACTACAAGAAGTCTATGGTATTTAAAATAACATAGAAAAGCAATAAAATGCGGGTCAGATTTAAAAAAATATGGAACTTAGACTTAGATAATCAAAACCCTATTATCGCGAGTTTAGCTCGCAATGGTCCGATTATTGGTTTCGTTTTAGCTGAGTTGGCACACCTTCCCTCAACAACCGACAACCTACAAGGTATGAGACATACACATAACACAGTGAAATCAGTGAGTGAATAATCAATCATTCCCTATTTTTCTACCCTTAGGGTTAGAATTTTTGTTTAAAATTTTTATGGGACCAACTTCGTAGTATAACCCTGTATATAATCTTTATCTGAGTAATCTAAGCTTTGTCCATTAAAAAAATATCAAACTTGGTCTACTCTGTAAAAAGTAAGTAAGTATACATAAAAAAAAAATGTATACGTGTTGAAATTAGAACCTCCTCCATTTTTTTTTATCGGATAATAGTGGAACTGAGGATTCCAATTTCAAAAAACCAATGTATACTCATTGAATGTCGCGTGGAATATTTGACCATAGAACATCAATATTATAAGCATTAGGGCGGTGAATGTCACGCAACGTAAAAATGATAGTAATTAGGTTTATATCGTCGCCGGTCAATCAAAACATCGAAAATTGAACAATCTATCTACAATATCTACAAGAAGTTACCAGTTGGTCGTAGAGCCTTGCTTATTCCAGCATGAATGGGCCAGCTTGATCGGGGAAGAACCATCCTCTCACATAAGATCAGAATGAAACAACGGTATTCCTACCGCTGTATTTCGTATGGTGAGTGAGAGCGCCGGAGGCCTAATCACCCTCCATACCCTCTCCATATTATTCTTAGTATCCTCTCCTTAATGTCCTTCCTATCCACTTGCTATCGCTTTCCTTGGAGATGGCAACGCGTGAGTGATGCCTCTGGTGTTGCTAGCGTCTATAGGCTACGGTAACCGCTTACCATCAGGTGGGCCGTATGCTTGTTTGCCACCCACGTTATATAAAAAAGGCGATTTGTTATTTTAGCCGTTTGATTTCGGAACCAGCGTTATAGTAGTATATCATACTGGCACTATATTACCTTTATCATACGTATATACGTAGAGAGGATGGATGAAAGAAGATTAACGAAACAGATATCCAAGGCGACTGTAAATGGGCAAGTTGGTAGAGCTCGTTTTGACCAAATCGGAGACGTTCTTAACCAATGAGCATGCATGAAAACGCTGATGAAAGTAGATGAAGCGAAAGATGTGTGTCAGGATCGTAGCAAGTGGAGAGACGTGGACTCTGTCGACCCATTCTTTTTTTTTTGTTGCGGTGGTAAAAAATGTGCCTAACCGCACACCCCGTCGTTCGGGGCAACGAACAGGGTAGTGTGAGGCCCTCACCCACTAAAGAAACCCGCCGTGTGCCGTCTCTCCGCCTTTATTGGCGGGCCACTGGAACCATGTTACATTCCTTTGGTGGTGTCTCTGTCGACCCCTACGGGAAAAAGACGTGACAATATGTATGTACTCATATGTATCATATCTATACTAAAAAATGGAGAGCCGGTTTTTTTGTTCGGTTATACTGCGAAAACTACTGAACTGATCGGAACAATACTTATATCATAAGATGCAGCGTGTTTCGGAAAAGGTTTTAGTATGTGATATGTTGGTGATTACTTACCCGGAAACTATATTTTTGATGTGAAACATCTAATGCGGAGGGAGGGTAAAACCGGCTGTTAACTTGGCGACGCTTATACCTAATAATAGGAATCCTATCAGAAATTGAATTTATTTTCATCGACAATACTGTAATGGGAATGTACTAGTTTACACACATAATCACATAGTCTACCACGCTGGGCACTAATGTAGATTGGCAAACTTCACAAGTTTATAGGAAAGCATCATACTCGTATTATAGTGAGTAGAAATGTTATTGTATTAGAAGAAGCCAGAACAGATGTTAGAGTAGCAATAGGAAATGGTGTGCTAGAACAAGTGGATGAATTTGTATATCTTGGATGTGGATTCAGTCGGGATGGAAGGTACACCACTGATGTAGAGAGAAGAGTGAATGCGGGAAATAGAGTGAACGGAGCATTGGCACAACTTCTCGGCTGTCATCACCTCAGCCAGAGGGCACGTGTCGCAATACACAACACAGTGCTTGTACCAAAGATATTATATGGAAGCGAGAGTTGGGTATGCAAAAAGGAGCATGAGAGTAAAATCAATGCGGTCGAAATGCGATCTCTGCGGAGAATCTGTGGAGTGAGGCTGACTGACCGCACCCGTAACGACGACGTAGGAGAGCAACAACACACCTATTTGGAATTGCGTCAAAATTGAATCGCTAAGAGTTCATGGTAGGCCTGATGTCCACGCGTACAAACTCACAGTCAGAATCTAATTTTATCTTTAGTTTTTAGGTTATATCTCGGCTTCCTTACACATATACCCAAAGGAAACCATTATGTATTGATTTTAATGATGCAAATTTGTGTAAAATCCTTTGTGAGAGCTTTGGCCGATAGACAGATCTCTTGCGAACACTTTTGAGCCTTGGTTCCGCTCTATCGCCTCTTTAATGCGGATAGCATTAAATTGGCGGATATCATGTCGCACATGTTACTCGCTTACCTTGCTTATAATTTCCACTATCCGACCAAGCTTTGCTAGAATCTATTAATGTATTCATATTCTGCAGGCTTACCACGAACGCGATTTTATTGCGATCCAGTTTAGGACCAAACTGAACTGAATCGCAATTTCGTACCATGACGTGTCAAAGGCGCAATCTTTTGTTTTTTGCCGAATCAGCACATAATCTGAATTGCACACATGACATGTTTGTATTGAAATTCGTACCATGAACTTACTTAACAACTTAGACATAATGGTACGAAATACAACAACACACCTATTTGGAATTGCGTCAAAATTGAATCGCTAAGAGTTCATGGTAGGCCTGATGTCCACGCGTACAAACTCACAGTCAGAATCTAATTTTATCTTTAGTTTTTAGGTTATATCTCGGCTTCCTTACACATATACCCAAAGGAAACCATTATGTATTGATTTTAATGATGCAAATTTGTGTAAAATCCTTTGTGAGAGATAAAATAAAACAATTTATTATTATTATTATATATAAATACATTCATTCCGTGTGGTGACGGACTAAGAATACAAGTGTCACCACCCCATTCTTTCCCTCAGGTGTCGTATGAGGCGACTAAGGGAAGTAAGCAATTATCATCCATTGCATGACTGGTGGTTGGGCAGGGCACCAAGTGGGAGTACTCACTTGGTATCTGGCCTGAGCGGGTTGGTACCACCATCTCCCGTGTGACCGGCCACGAAGCACATCGTTGCGTTTTGGCTGTAGCAGGAGATAGCCGTTTATTCTTTAATTTCATATCTGAGAAATGAAATGGTGGGCAGTGGCTTGACAATACTCTCGGTATAGTTGAGTCAATGGGCGACGGTTACCACTTACCATAAACTAAATGGATTTTATTTGATAGCCCTTGATTATATTAGGCTTAAAAACTGGTATAATATATGTTTTATTTCGCTAATATATCGGGAACCTAAGATATAACCTAAAAACTAGCTTTGGCGGTAGCAGTGGCGCGGTGAAAGCTAGCCTTCTTTTTTTTATACAAAAATAATCTAGGCTCTGATAATGAGTGATTTTTGCTCCATTTTTTCATACAACGCGAATGGCAACCAAGCATACGGCTTACCTGATGGTAAGCGATTTTGTAGTACATACATACCACTCAAACCAGTTGCACCCAGCTATTTGTGATTGTTCCTATCACTGGAACATTTTATAGGAGGACTATCATGTTTCAATGCCAAAAATACCTACTAGTTTGTGTGTCTTCACATATGAAAAAAACTAACTACCTACCTACTTATATCAAGTATTGAGTAAACGGAAAAACGAACTACAAGAAGTCTATGGTATTTAAAATAACATAGAAAAGCAATAAAATGCGGGTCAGATTTAAAAAAATATGGAACTTAGACTTAGATAATCAAAACCCTATTATCGCGAGTTTAGCTCGCAATGGTCCGATTATTGGTTTCGTTTTAGCTGAGTTGGCACACCTTCCCTCAACAACCGACAACCTACAAGGTATGAGACATACACATAACACAGTGAAATCAGTGAGTGAATAATCAATCATTCCCTATTTTTCTACCCTTAGGATTAGAATTTTTGTTTAAAATTTTTATGGGACCAACTTCGTAGTATAACCCTGTATATAATCTTTATCTGAGTAATCTAAGCTTTGTCCATTAAAAAAATATCAAACTTGGTCTACTCTGTAAAAAGTAAGTAAGTATACATAAAAAAAAAATTTATACGTGTTGAAATTAGAACCTCCTCCATTTTTTTTTATCGGATAATAGTGGAACTGAGGATTCCAATTTCAAAAAACCAATGTATACTCATTGAATGTCGCGTGGAATATTTGACCATAGAACATCAATATTATAAGCATTAGGGCGGTGAATGTCACGCAACGTAAAAATGATAGTAATTAGGTTTATATCGTCGCCGGTCAATCAAAACATCGAAAATTGAACAATCTATCTACAATATCTACAAGAAGTTACCAGTTGGTCGTAGAGCCTTGCTTATTCCAGCATGAATGGGCCAGCTTGATCGGGGAAGAACCATCCTCTCACAAAAGATCAGAATGAAACAACGGTATTCCTACCGCTGTATTTCGTATGGTGAGTGAGAGCGCCGGAGGCCTAATCACCCTCCATACCCTCTCCATATTATTCTTACTATCCTCTCCTTAATGTCCTTCCTATCCACTTGCTATCGCTTTCCTTGGAGATGGCAACGCGTGAGTGATGCCTCTGGTGTTGCTAGCGTCTATAGGCTACGGTAACCGCTTACCATCAGGTGGGCCGTATGCTTGTTTGCCACCCACGTTATATAAAAAAGGCGATTTGTTATTTTAGCCGTTTGATTTCGGAACCTGCGTTATAGTAGTATATCATACTGGCACTATATTACCTTTATCATACGTATATACGTAGAGAGGATGCATGAAAGAAGATTAAGGAAACAGATATCCAAGGCGACTGTAAATGGGCAAGTTGGTAGAGCTCGTTTTGACCAAATCGGAGACGTTCTTAACCAATGAGCATGCATGAAAACGCTGATGAAAGTAGATGAAGCGAAAGATGTGTGTCAGTATCGTAGCAAGTGGAGAGACGTGGACTCTGTCGACCCATTCTTTTTTTTTGTTGCGGTGGGAAAAAATGTGCCTAACCGCACACCCCGTCGTTCGGGGCAACGAACAGGTTAGTGTGGGGCCCTCACCCACTAAAGAAACCCGCCGTGTGCCGTCTCTCCGCCTTTATTGGCGGGCCACTGAAACCATGTTACATTCCTTTGGTGGTGTCTCTATCGACCCCTACGGGAAAAAGACGTGACAATATGTATGTATGTATCATATCTATACTAATAAATGGAGAGCCGGTTTTTTTGTTCGGTTATACTGCGAAAACTACTGAACTGATCGGAACAATACTTATATCATAAGATGCAGCGTGTTTCGGAAAAGGTTTTAGTATGTGATATGTTGGTGATTACTTACCCGGAAACTATATTTTTGATGTGAAACATCTAATGCGGAGGGAGGGTAAAACCGGCTGTTAACTTGGCGACGCTTAAACCTAATAATAGGAATACTATCAGAAATTGAATTTATTTTCATCGACAATACTGTAATGGGAATGTACTAGTGTACACACATAAACACATAGTCTACCACGCTGGGCACTAATGTAGATTGGCAAACTTCACAAGCTTATAGGAAAGCATCATACTCGTATTATAGCGAGTAGAAATGTTATTGTATTAGAAGAAGCCAGAACAGATGTTAGAGTAGCAATAGGAAATGGTGTGCTAGAACAAGTGGATGAATTTGTATATCTTGGATGTGGATTCAGTCGGGATGGAAGGTACACCACTGATGTAGAGAGAAGAGTGAATGCGGGAAATAGAGTGAACGGAGCATTGGGACAACTTCTCGGCAGTCATCACCTCAGCCAGAGGGCACGTGTCGCAATACACAACGCAGTGCTTGTCCCAAAGATATTATATGGAAGCGAGAGTTGGGTATGCAACAAGGAGCATGAGAGTAAAATCAATGTGGTCGAAATGCGATCTCTGCGGAGAATCTGTGGAGTGAGGCTGACTGACCGCATTCGTAACGACGACGTAGGAGAGCGAGTAGGTATGAAATTATATTGGTGTAAAGATGCTAAAGGGAATGCTCCGATGGTTCGGATATGTGGAAATAATGCCGGACAAGCGAGAAGATATACAATGCGAAAGTAGAAGGATGTAGGTACAGGGGGAGACCGAGACTCACCTACCTAGACCAAATCGGTCATGTATTGTAGGAAGGTGGAGTCAGGAGTCTCGAAACCGGCGAGCGTGTATGAAGAGAGTTATGAATGTTGAGGAAGCGAGAGATGTTTGCAAGAATAGAGCCTCTTGGCACTCTGTTCTCTCTGCCTACCCCGCAAGGGAAATGGCGTGATGATATGTTAGTAAATCAATTGTCTATTAAATATAGTCTATAAATAAATAATTATGATTTCCAGACCATAACGTCTTCACGGCGGCCAATTTAAACAGATAATACCCATGTACGCAGGAGATATTATAGTGCACTAGTGTGTGAAAGAAAGAAAGAAAGTATTTATTTCGTGTGTGCACACAAGTGCACTCTCTACTAATCTCACTCTCACAGATCAAGCTTAGGACTAGATATTACGTGATTTCTTTTACCAAATTCCTAACTCGGAGCTGCTATTGACGAATTTTTAAAGGAAAAGCCAAAAAAATTTTTTTGACTTGACCCGTGAATCGTACCCGAGACCTCGTGATCCCCAGTTGCATATACAACCACTGGACCACCGAGGCAGTTCAAAACATCAATAACGATTAACGACATGAACAAAATATCCACTATTACTTAACTAGTACGTGTACTTTCGTACATGGAAATTCTATTCTTGAGTGTCTCGTGTTGATGTGTATAATATATATTGTGTGTACGTCACTTGTCTAAATGTCCACATAGTGATGGGAATGACGTGTCACCAAATTACACGGTATTTGTATTAAGGGATGGGATATATAAATATCGATATTTTTATTTATGAGGGTGTAACTGCCTCAATGGTGCGGCGGAAGTGTGAGCGACTGCTGATCATGAGGTCTGGGTTCAATCTCCTGGTCGGGTAGTACTATTGAGCTTTTTCGTAAAAAAAATAATTCTCAATAGCAGCCCGGAGTTTGTAATTGTGCCCGGTAGACGGCAATAGGCTCGCCCACTATTACGTGGGACTTAAACATAGTTAACGAACCGTGGGTGTGTATAAACCTCTGCCTACCCCATTTTTTTTAGTTAAGGCGGCAAAAAATTTTTCTAACCGCACACCCTGTCGTTCGGGGCAACCAACTCCTTGTTGTGTGGGGCCCTCACCTACTAAATAAATCCACCGTGTGCCATTTCATCGTCTGTATTGGCGGACCACTGGAACTGCGTGAAATTACTTCAGTGCATTAAACGCAAAACTGCATGAAATTACTTCAGTGCATTAAACGCAAAGAGAAAAATGTGAAATTGAAAATAACGAACGAAATTAGCAGTCAGGAGCAATTGTCACGATGGCTGAATTGGCAAAGCATCTGGACAGTATCCAGGAGATGCAGGTTCAAATCCTGTTCGTGACTGTTATTTTCAATTTCATATTTTTCACTTTGTGTTTAATGTACGAGTATAGTGCTAAGCATGTCAAATGCTAAAAATATATATAAAAATATCTAAATATTTATAGGGTTTGCGTCATTATTAGGTAAAAATCTTAATTGTAAAATTAAGTTTACCTGGTTGGTATAATGTATGAAAATACTTCCAACAGATGGCGCAGGCGTCACCCAAAGACGTTAAGTATGAATGTGTTATAGAAAAAAAGAAAGAAAACTAAGTTTTATTGTCACGAATCTCAATTAGAATAATATTACATATTAGGTAAAGCTAAACATAACATGACATTGACATTGTTATCGAAATTAGTAGTCAGGAGTAATTGTCACGATGGCTGAATTGGCAAAGCATCTGAACGTTATCCAGGAGATGCGGGTTCAAATCCTGCTCGTGACTGTTATTATCAATTTCACATTTTTCACTTTGTGTTTAATGTATAGTGCTAAGCATGTCAAATGCTAAAAATATATATAAAAATATCTAAATATTACTTCAGCAGTATAGAGGCTGGCAAACCTGGTGGTATCATTAGTACGTTGCCAAATCTAAAAAAAGTGATACGAATTGGGGAAGAATAATAATATGAGGATAATATATGCAGAAGTAGACAGTACGGATAAAACTGGCAGTGGTGAGGAGGGAGTTTGGGACTCCAGCGCTTTTAGTCAATATAAGTAACGTAGTTCATACTAGTTTTTTGTGAAGGTACGACCTAATAACCACCGAAGGAGTGTACCATAGTTCCAGTGGCCCGCCAATAAAGGCGGAGACACGGCACACGGCGGGTTTCTTTAATGGGTGAAGGCCCCACACTACACTGTTTAGGTACATTTTTCCCGCCTTAACAAAAAATAAGCGATATTGACTGCTAGACTGTCTCTTGTATCTGTCTGCAGAAAATCTACAATAAAAACTAAAAAAAATATAATTATGCCATGAGTAATAAAATAAATAATGATTATAAAAAAACGAGGAGTGTTTTTCACTATAATCTTAAAAAATAATTTTGGTGTTAAACACCGCACTTTTTGTTTACATTAATTAGCATAGCTGCTATCATCACGCCTGCATTCTCCAAAGGAGTAGGCAGAGGTGTATTATACACCCACGGTTCGCCAGCTATGTTTACCTAATAAGGGGCAAACCTATTGCCGTCTATCGGGCACATTTTCCAACTCCGAGCCGCTACTCAGATTTTTTATTTTTACGAAATAGCAGAATACATCCGAATCCGACCCGGGGATCGAACCCAAGACCTCATGACCAGTAGTCGCTCACACTACGGCTGCACCACAAAGGCAGTTTACAATAATTAATTATTAGCCGTGTGGGGCCGGCACCAAGAATAGCTCCATCCTCTGGGTCTTTTCCTATGGGAGTCGTAAAAGGCGACTAAGGGATTACCGGGGGACCGGGCAGCATTCCCCTGTGTACTAAAAACATCCTCTGCGATCGCCAACCCACCTGCCAAGCGTAGCGATTAAGGTAAAACCCCCCATTTTGGGGAGGCCTATGTCCAGCAGTGGACGATGAAAGGCTGATGGATGGATGGAAAATAATTATCAGACGGGATAAATCCCTTTTTCAGGATAATAATTAGCTCATGTCTACTTATACTACTAGCTTATGATTACCCTGTTCCTTCTCCGGAACGACAGGGTGTGCGTTTAGGTAATTTTTTTCCGCCTTAACAAAAAGAAAAGATGGTAGCTGGTGGCAGTCCACCAGTCTCTTGTTGCTGCCTGCGGAAAATCTGTACTACGAACTTAAGAAATAATGACAGTTTATAATAATGATTGTAAAATAGGATGAGGTGGTTTTTGCTATAATCTTAAAAAACTATTTGGTGTCACCTAATTTTTTTTACAATCATTAGATATTATTAATTAAAACATTATCTTCCATTTTTTTTAGTTTTTTTTTAGTTTATACACTATAATTTATTTTTTCTGCTATCAACAACCATAATAACAAGGCTTAGTTGGCTAAGACTGTAATCGAGTGAAAGGTTTCACAAATTACCTAACATTGTTGGTGCCAAGAATACGTTTGTTATAAATTTTGGCAAAAAGTTTTGCTCAATGCGATATTTGAAGTTATTACAAACGTATTAATTTGCTTGCTTGCGTTAATTACATTCTGTGCTAAATATTTGTCAAACGTATTTTTTTTATACTATCTACGTGAGTGGCGAACAAACATACGGCCTACCTACTACCTGATGGTGAGTAGTAGCCTATAGAGTATAGACGATAGCAACGCCAGAGGCTTCACTCGTGCGTCGCCTTCTCGCGGTGAATAATAAGGAGAGGATAGGTAGGATAATAAGGAGAGGATAGGGTGGGCCTATAGCGCTCTCACTCATCATACGAAACGCAACGGTAAGAATAACTGTCGTTGTTACACGCTGATCTTTCGTGAGAGGGTGGTACTTCCCCGATCAAGCCGGCCCATTCGTGCTGGTATAAGCAAGGCTCTACCACTAGAAATCGTAGTCATTGATCTATAAATTGAGGATACACAATGAAATTGTGTTTAGTTATCAAGGCAAAAGTTGCACATATAAGTAATCTTACTTTTATAGCATTCATATCGCATATTTTTATAAAATAGTAACAACTTTTACCTGCGTGCGTGACTATAATGACATTAATCAGAAAGAGCGAGAGAAAAAGAGACAGTCAATGAGTTTTTCAAACGAGATTTTAGTATTATTTGACTTGTTGATACGTTGCGGCTGCTCGCGCGTCGAAACAATACTAAACGAAATGAGTGCAGGAAAGCGTAATCTGCACTCATTAATAGTGGACACATTTAGTGCTTAATTGTGGATCTCTTTTTTATACATCAATGAATTTGTTTTTTTTTTAAAAAGGTTTATAATAGTTAGAATAAATGCGAAAGTGCGTCTGTTTTTGTGTTATACTTTTTCATAATTAAATTTCCTAAACAAAATATGGGCGGAAATAAGCCGGGCCATTCATGCCGGGATAAGCAAGGCTCTACTACATAAGTGCATTTACAGTGTGAACTAAAATGGTTATGATTTTTCTTCCCGTGTAAAAACAGGAATCCCATATTTTTTCTGTTTTTTTTTTATTAACTCGCTTTCTTGTATGTCTGTCCCGGGTGGAATTTTCTAATTGATTTTAAATTAACTTCCCGATGAGCTAGATTATTGAAATTTGGACCATCGCTCACAATTGGATGACAATGCATGAAAATATGAAAAAAGAAAAAAGAACATACTCTAGAAAGCAGAAAATAACAATAAAATAAAAAATATTTTAGTGTAGGTACCATGTTTTTGTAATGGACTAAAAAGTATAAAATAATTAAAATACCTACTTGCAAGATTGGAAACGAAAAACATGGGGCTCGCTATTTTAATGCGCCCATTATCTGCTGCATTCGCTTAAAACATGGTACATTATTTTTATTTTATTTCAATATTATTTATAATTGCTTGTCACCGGAAAATGATAAAAAAATCATCAACGAAGAAACTGGGCAAACATTATTTTTTGGTTTAGGTGGGAAAAAATGTACCTAACCGCACACTCTGTCGTTTGGGGCAACGAACAGGGTAGTGTAGGGCCCTCATCCACTAAATAAACCTGACGTGTACCGTCTCTCCGCCTTTATAGGCGGGCCGCTGGAAATATTTTACATTACTTCAGTGGTAACTTGGCAACCCTAGAAGATCTCACAACTGTCGAACGCAATGATCATGACGTACTCAGTTTATTCTACAATGAGACTCGTGAATGCAAAGTGACTGGTGTATTGTAGACAGTTGGACCGAAGTCAAAAATCCCAAGCCAAAACAATGTTAAAAGTGGCGTCACCGTCAGTGGTCAAGGTTGTTATATTACGAGAAATTCCCATATTAATAAAGTATATTATTCTTGAAAATTTGCCAAGACCACTTGTGCTCATATTTAGGTAAAGTGCAGTTCTCTTAGGAGATGATGTAATTTCTAAAAATAAAATCTTAAAAAAATATAATAAAATTGATGTTGTATGATTTCAATTACAAACGTTTAATTAGGTACAATTTTTAAAATGCATGGAGTGAAGTGAAATAATGAATGAAAATATCGGAAAAATATTACATTTCATTATTGAAATACGATGAAAATTCAGTATCGACAGATTTTTCTTTAGCCGCATCACTACCAATTACCTTGTCATTCAGTCAGCCATCTTGGATAGTTTATTTGAAAATCGAACGCCGGCGGAAGCGCGCGGTACTGTCTATAGTGCGCTTTTAATAAGTTTATTATTTTTTATGATGTATTTATTATTAATAATAACTTATAGATTGATGGACGTGGTATTAATTAATTATTGATTTGTGATGTGCAGTGAGACTTTTTAATTGGATATAAATTATTCAGGTAAGTTTTAATAATAACTGTATAATATTTAATTAACGTTATAAGATTTCTGCACGAAAATTACCGGACGGGTGATTATTTATAAATGTTCATTTTTCAGTAATTAAACGTTAAACAGTATCCACTGTTTTTATTTAACAACAGTAATTTTGTTAGCTTCCTATTTTTTTAATGTAGGTCTAGCTTAGAGTACCACAGAAGGAATGTAACATAGTTCCAGTGGACCGCCAATAAAGGCGGAGAGACGGCACACGGCGGGTTTCTTTAGTGGGTGAGGGCCCCACACTGGCCTGTTCGTTGCCCTGAACGACGGGGTGTACGGTTAGGAACATTGTTTCCCGCCTTAAAAAAAAAGGTCTAGTTTAGAGTAGTCCAATAGACACAGAAGTTGCAGGCTCAAACTCATGGCGCGCACCTTTTTATAATCATTTTAAGTTAGGTATTAAATTATTGTTTGCACTTAACCTGTAGAACAATAGTAGTACTAGTGATTATCCCAGCATGAATGGGTCTTGATCAGGAAAGTATCGGTCTCTAACAGAAGATCAGCGTGAAATAACGGCAGGTACTCTCCTTTCGTTGTGTTTTCTATGGTGAGCGAGAGTGCCGGAGCCCAAACTCCTTACCTATCCTCTTCTTGTTATCCTTCCTGTATCCTTCTTATCATTCCTGCTCTCCGCTTCTTGTCCGTTTCCTTGGAGCTGGCGACGCGCGAGTGATGCCTCTGGTGTTACTACTAGCGTCTTTAGTCTACCGCAAGCGCTTAGGTGGGCCGTATGGCAGTTTGCAACTCGCGTAGTTTAAAAAACAAAATATCGTTACCTCCTTGGAGTAAACTACTCGTTCTACTTGGTAATTCGCGTACGGTATTTGTGGGATAGAAACTTTTTTGTGTTTCATTTTTGTTTTGGCGGGAAAAAATGTCCCGTCGTTTGGGGCAATGGACAGGGTAGTGTGGGGTGCCGTGAGCCGTCTCTCCGCCTGTGTTGACGGGCCACTGGTACTATGTTGGATTACTTCAGTGCTCCGCCGGCGGATTTCAGGTATAGCCTAGCGGTAAAACCAAGATTTTTGGCCATGTGGGGCCGGCTTTATAATTGTCCCACCCCTCTCTACCCACGGGAGTCGTAAGAGTCGACTGAGGAAATACCGGGGGAGTGGGCAGCAGCACTCCCTCGAGTATTAACTACATCCACTGCGATCGCCAACCCGCCTTCCAAGCGTGGCGATTACGGCATTATCCCCCATGACGGGACCACTCGTTGTGGCGTTCTCTTGGAGAGGCCTATGTCCAGCAGTGGACATTAAAAGGCTGATGGATGGATGGAAAACCAAGAACTGCAAAGATAGTGGTATCGAGTTCGATCCCAATTCTAAGGTTCAGACCTCGTAACGAAACGAAACGTGTGTGCCCACACACGTTTCGAGATTTTTTGAAATTATGTGTGTATTTTTTTTACTTATTTATCACTGCTACTTTTAAACGAGCGTTTAACAAATACATCATAAAAAACCTGCATGCCTGAGAGATTTTCTCGACGGCTTGTAAAGTCTGCAAATCCGTATTGGGCCAGCGTGGAGGGCTATGACCTAATCCCTCCCACCATGACAGGAAACCCGTGCCCAATAGTAGAAAATTTCTGGTATTGTCATACATTCAGTCGCGTCGTGGCTAACCAACGCTGGCAATAAAAAACAGCAATGAACTTGGCCTACCTGGTGGTAGGACATACCACTCTAATGCTAGGTATAGTCAAGCTACCACTGAAGCAATGTAATATAGTTCCAGTGGCCCGCCAATAAAGGCGGAGAGACAACACAGGGTTTCCTTAGTGGGTGAGGGCCCCACACTACCCTGTTCTGTTGATTATTTCCCGCCTTAACAAAAAAGAATTATAGTCAGGCTATAAAAAACTTTTGATTGTATCGTGTGGTGGGAGAGACCATGTGCCTCTGCGTGGGTTTTGTTGAATATATTTGAAAGCGTGTGAATTTTACCAACTCTCACTTTACCAGCTCTAATAATAAATTCCGTTATGTTAATTAAATGTACATCAAAAAAGGAGGACGTATATATCTATTATTAGTCACCGTATTTTATGTACATCGATGATTTTTTAATACAGGTACTAATTGGACTTGTCCTTTTGCACGCGGCTCCGCCGCAGTCAATAACATGATTTTTAGGTTATATTTCAAGTTCCCGATATAGTAGTGGGATAAAATGTATACCAGTTTTTAAATATCATCAAGGGCTTTCAAATAAAAAAAAGTTTCATCAAAATCCGTTCAGACGAAAAAAAAACTAAAAAAAAATATTTTGTGTTCAGACACGACTAAATAGAGTCTAATATATTTAAATCGATGCCTAACACAGTCATGTTTTCTTAAATATCTTAAATGTACAGACACAGCTCTGTCATCTTTATCATTGTAAGGAAATCTGCATGCCTGAATGATCGTCTCGATGGCCTGTGAAGTCTCCAAACCGCACTGGGGAGGCGTAGTGATCTCTTTCACTCTAAGAGGATACCCGTGCCTAATTGTAGTTTGTTCTGTGCCGCTTACATCCAACGGCTGCCAAATTGCTTTTCCCTGGCTGTTTTGTTGTTGCAGAATTTATTTATTTATTTCTTTTTCTTCTTTAGAAAGAGGAAATGAAAGTATAGGAAATACAGTTTATCTGTATTCTATTTAATTATATATGTGTCTTATATATGTGTATGTATGTCTCTTTTTAGGGTCGCTTTATCGTTTTATTGAGATAGCGAAAACGGTGTTAAAATAGTTTTCAATTATAAAAAATAAAACTACGTTTACGGAATCTATCGCGTTTACTTGATCTTCTACTATACCGACGTTTCGAATACTTTACAGCATTCATGATCTCGGGTGGACTTAGATGGTAGACGTCCAAGGCTGGTATGTTGTTTCAACGGTTTCATCTACCCACAGTAGTATATGATTTTACAAGTTAGTTTATATAATCTAATATTTTATATAATAACTAGCCTTTGCTTGCGGCTTCGCTGCAACCAAAAGCTAGTTTTTAGGTTATATCTCAGGTTCCCGATATAGTAGCGGGATAAAATGTATACCAGTTTTTAAGTTCAATCAAGGCCTTTCAAATAAAAAAAGTTGCGTTAAAATTTGTTCAGTAGTTTTTGTGTGGTGCGCGAACAAAAACAGACAAAGAGACAAAAATTCTAAAAAAAATTGTTTTGTGTTTAGACACGCCTATATAGCCTATTACAGTATTTTTTTCTCAAATATCTTAAACAAATGTACAGACAGCTCTGTTACAGCTTTATAATAGTACTAGCCTTTGCTTGCGGCTCCGCCGCAACCAAAAGCTAGTTTTTGGGTTGTATCTTAGGTTCCCGATATAGTAGCGGTATAAAACGTATACCAGTTGTTAAGTCTAATCGAGGTTTATCAAATAGAAAAAGTTGCATAAAATCCGTTCAGTAGTTTTTGCGTGATGCGCGAACAAACAAACAGATAAACAGACAAAAGTTCTGGCGGTCTCGCTCGACATTAAGAACGCCTTCAACAGCCTCCCGCATGAGACGTTGAGGGAGGCATTGCGATTCCATGGAGTGCCTCCGTACCTCCGAAGGCTGTTGGAGGTGTATCTGGAGGAAAGGTACGTGCTTTGGGAGGGGGGCGACGGGCGCTTACAGCGATAACAAAAAAAAAAAAAACAAACATACAGACAAAAATTCTAGAAAAAAATGTTATGTGTTTAGACACGCCTATATAGCCTATTACAGTCATTTTTTCTTTAATATCTTGAATGTACAGACACAGCTCTGTTACAGTTTTATAATAGTATAGAAGATAGATAGATAGATATCTGCCTCTGTGGTGCAGCGGTAGTGTAAGCGACTGCTGATCATGAGATCTCGGGTTCGATCCCCGGGTCGGGCAGTATTATGGAGCTTTTTCGTAAAAAGAAAAATTCTCAGTAGCAGCCCAGAGTTTGGTAATGTGCCCAGTAGGCGGCAACAGGCTCGCCCCCTGTTACGTGGGACGTAAACATAGCTGGCGAACCGTAGGTGTGTAATACACCTCTGCCTACCCCTTCGGGGAAAACAGGTGTGATGCTATGTATAGTTTATATAAACCCTGCTCATATTGGCATGGTTCTTTTTTCAGATCTTTTGTACGAATTCCATGGGAAAATCAAGTGTGCTTTTTAATCCGTCTGTCACCAAAACTCGTCATCTTATCTTATTTAAATACGACATACCTGTACATAATATATAAAAACAAACAAACTATTAAATACCCAAAGTCTAATAACACAACATCCTGTACTTAACATGAGTTAAAATAATAAAATTATATTACTTATGCAAATTATTATTTACATAATTACTCAGGGGCCGTTCGAAAAATACGTTCGCAATCAAGTAAAAAATAATTTCTGTGGAATACTCGTATGTTACATTTAATGATAAAATACATAGGTTTTTGGGATTCATTGGAATTATCGCAGACGTTAAAAGACTTTCTTTCTTTACCCAATTTAATACCCACCTGCTCGCCCTAAGCTCCTGTCGCTGTCGAAACCTGCTCCTTCTCCTCAACACATGGGAGGTGAGACCTATTTACACTTTACAATAGGACACATTTTCTACCACTGGCTGGGAGTTCTGTGGGTAAATAAGGGGCTAATAAAAAAACGTTTGTAAACAAGGGGGGATCTCGGTGTAACTAAAGATGACAAGGGTTTAAGGCAACGTGACGTTCGCTGTTTATTTCTTTTTTTTAATAGGATTTCTAGATTTCGTGACGTAATTATGTACAGGAAGGATCTCAAATATCAGTCTAAAAACAAGCGGGTGGGTTAAAAAAAAATAAGTTGACGTAATTCATGAGCGGCCCCTTACATGAATAATTGTGTTATTATCTCGTCACGTAGAAACAGCCTAACAGTTTTTGATGTAAATTAGAATTGAGATAAGTTGTCAATGTTAATGCATCAAAGGATAAATCCCAGGCCGGGTTTTTCACAGCTGGTCAAAATTTATATACATTTTTTTTGCAATCCAACTGTTCCACTGAAGCCCACAGTAAGTTATGACGTTGTCCCAGTATTAGTGAGCTTCGCAAGCCACTAAATATATCTGAGGCATGCTCCAGATGTTTACCCTTCCCTTCGATCAACTGATCAACCGAAGCCTTCGCCAGAAATAAATATAAAAATTACGAATGAACTCCTAAATGCATCGATTTCAATGAAATTTAGCATACTGTGTGCTGATGGTGAGGTGAGGTAACCGTCACTCATGGACTCAACTATACCGAGAGTATTATCAAGCCATTTCATTTCTAAGATATGAAATGAGAGAATAAACGACCCTCTTCTGCTAAAACAAAAACACACTGACGTGCTTCATGACCGGTCACACAAGAGGCGGTGGTACCGACCCATTTTGGCCAACGGGCGAGTGAGTACTCTTGGCACCCAGCCCTATCAGAAGTAATTCAATAGGTGATAATTGCATACTTCCCTTTAGTCGCCTTGTACGTCACCCGCGGATGGTGACACTTGTTTTCTTAGTTCGTCACCACACGGTTTGTCCGTGTGGTGACGAACTTGAGAGTTTTTTCCGTGCTTAATTTTCAGTGTTGTTTCTATAGCACCTGAGGAATAAAATGGTGTGGCACTCGTAACAAGAATCTGGTGGATGCTGAATCTTAGTGATAAAATGATAAAATATATTATACACTGATTAGATAAAAATACTACACGTTAAATACGTGTAGTAGGTACTTATTTTTGTAAGTGTTGCCTTGCATTGAGTGTAAAATTATAGTTACTAGTATTTCAGTCATATCGATAAAAAAAAAGTAGTTTTTGCGTGATGCGCAAACGAACAAACAGATAAACAGAGCAAAAATTCTTAACAGGAAGTGTAGGCATATCTAAACATACGAGTATAGTGAGTCTGATACTTACATAGAATAGTCTAATACAGTATTTTTTTCTCAAATATCGTAAATGTATAGACACAGCTCATAAGGCTTTGGAATTGTCCCACCCCTCTCAACCCTTGGGAATCGTAAGAGCCGACTGAGGGAATTCCGGGGAAGTGGGCAGCGGCACTCCTTCGAGTATTAACAACATCCACTGCGACCGCCAACCCGCCTGCTAAGCGTGGCGATTACGGCACTATCCCCAATTCTTGGGAAGGCCTATGTCTAGCAGTGGACGTTAAAAGGCTGATGGATGGATGGATGGATAGACACAGCTCTGTTACAGCTTTAGAATAGTATAGATACTACATATTACCCGGCATTTCAGAATGTAAGTAGGTACCTACTTACAACACTCAACGTTAGATTAACTATCGCTAATGTAAAAATAGGTATTCCGCGCGAACCATTAATTTTTTCGGCATGACAAGTAGCCTATGTCATTTTGTGTGTCCCAGACTATATATAGGCAAAATTACATGATGATTAGTTAAGTAGTTATAGCGAGAAAACATAACAAACAAATGAACATTCATTTTCACGTTTTTTTTTGGGTTTTTTTTATTGCATGTAGTGGCAGACGAGCCACGGCCCACCTGTTGGTAAATGGTAACCGTCGCTCATAGACTCAACTATACCAAGAGTATTGTCAAGCCGCTGCTCACCATTTCATTTCACCTATATGAAATGAAATAATAAACGGCTATCTCCTGCTAAAGCCAAAACGCAACGATGTGCTTCATGGCCGGTCACACGGGAGATGGTGGTACCAACCCGCTCGGGCCCGATACCAAGTGCGTACTCCCACTTGGTACCCAGCCCTACCACCAGTCATGCAATGGATGATAATTGCTTACTTCCCTTAGTCGCTTCATACGACACCCGTGGGAAAGAATGGGGTGGTGACACTTGTATTCTTAGTCCGTCACCACACGGACAAAACGCATTAACGTTTATAATATTAGTAAGAATGCCTTGTGTGCCAGCATGAATGGGCCCACCCTCTCATAGAAAGTCAGCGTGGGACAACGGTAGCTCTTTATTATACTTCCTCTCCACCCCCAATCCCTTTCCTTGGAGTTGAAAACGCGCGAGTAATGCCTCTGGTGTAGTTAACGTCTATAGGCTACGGTAACCACTTACCATCAGGTGGGCCGTATGCTTGTTTGCCATCCGCGTCGTATACAAAAGCTTATCTACTTCATCCATCCATCAGCCTTTTAAAGTCCACTGCTGGACATAGGCCTCCCCAAGAATGGGGGATAGTGCCGTAATCGCTATTCTTGGCAGGCGGGTTGGCGATCGCAGTGGATGTTGTTAATACTCGAAGGAGTGCTGCTGCCCACTTCCACAGTATTCCCTCAGTCGGTTCTTACGACTTCCATGAGTGGAGAGAAGATAATAATAAATAATAATAACAGATAATCCACTTATCTACTTATCAAACAAGAATTAAATATAATTACTTAAGTACATCAATTATTATTCATTACGCGATACTTCCTCGTGCGCGCAAGGTAAGTATGAAAACTGAAACCCGATTACGTACCTATATACATATGTACATAGATATTTGAATACACATACATACATAGCATCACGCCTGTATCCCCGAAGGGGTAGGCAGAGGTGTATTACACACCCAAGGTTCGCCAGCTATCTTAAGTCCCACGTAATAGGGGGCGAGCCTATTGTCATCTACCGGCACCTTTCCAAACTCCGGGCTGCTACTGAGATTTTTTCTTTTTACGAAAAAGCTCAATAACATTGCCCGACCCGGGGATCGAACCCGAAACCTCATGAGCAGTACGCATACACTACCACTGCATCACCAAGACAGTTATTTGAAATGTGCTCATTAAGTCCTTATATTTTATAATAACCAAAAGCTAGATTTTAGGTTATATCTCAGGTTTTCGATATAGTAGCTGGATAAAATGTATACCAATTTTTAAGTCTAATAAAGAGCTATCAAATAAAAAAAATGAATTAAAATCCGTTCAGGAGTTTTTGCGTGATGCGCTAACAAACATACCAACAAACAGACAAACAATCTAAAAAAAATTGTTTTGTGTTTAAGACACGTCTATATACGAGTAGCCCAATAGACTCATTTTTCCTCAAATATCTTAAATGTACAGACACAGCTTTAATAAAGCTTTATAATAGTTAGGATATCCAATGAGGCAATTTCAAAAGAAAAAAATCGCAGTTCTCTCCAGAGGGCGCTATACTGAATTTAGTGAGGCGTTACAGCCCAGTGAATAATCAAATTTAGTAGTTATGCGGGCACAGCTGAACATACATACATACGTATTAAATCATAAACCTCTTCTTCGCTTTGCCATAGTCAGATAACAAGGATAGAAAACATCATATTTTGGGTAACAAGGTCCACTCGCATATTATTGATATAATAACATACATACATCGCCGGCACATGCAGGCAAGCCAGAGAGGCCCTTCCGACAATTTACCCCGGACTGTCACTAAAGCTACGGCGTTTGAAGATGCCTCAGCTCCGGCTCTTAATGACAGCCATTACTGGACATGCTTTATGGAACAAACACTTATTTACTCCAGGTGTTACAGACAGCCCACCGAAGGAATGTAACGTAGTTCCAGTGGCCCGCCAATAACGACGGAGAGATGGAACACGACGGGTTTCTTTAGTAGGTGAAGGCCCCACACTACCCTGTTCGTTGCCCCGAACGACGGGGTGTGCGGTTAGGAACATTTTTTCCCGCCTTAACAAAAAGAAAAAGGTGTTACAGACAGCCGTCTTTGCTGAGCTTGCAAGGAGATACACAAAACAGCTGCCCACGTCATTCTTGAATGTCCAGGGGAGGCAGAATACCGGGCACTGAGTGACCTCGGGTCTCCGAGGTCACTCCCAGAAGTCATCGGCAACGTCAAGGGTCTGCTATGCTTTCTGGTGATGCTGGTCGAATTGCGGAAAAATAAGCCCGCGTTTACAATACAATAGATATATCAGCTCACGGTTACCTCCCAGAAGGGCAGGTATAAAACGACCTTCCACTGCCCCATATTCACCTTCGTGCCACTCCTAATTGAGCTGGCCCATTCATGTTGGGGTAAGCAAGACTATATACCGCTAACCAGATTTTGTTCATTCTACAGAATTCATAATATACATACATATTGTCACGCCTTTTTTCCGTAGGTAGAGACTTTTCTCCACTTGCTACGATCCTGACACACATCTTTCGCTTCATCTATTTTCATCAGCGCTTTCATGCTTGCTCGTTGGTTTCGAGTACCTGGCATTCCTTAAGAACGTCTCCGATCTGGTCAAAATACGTCCACCTAGGTCGCCTAAAGGCGGTGAGACGGCACACGGCGAGTTTCTTGAGTGGGTGTAGGCCCACACTACCTTGGCCGTTGCCCCGGACGACAGGGTGTGCGGTTAGGAACATTTTTTCCCGCTTTAACAAATTAAAGAAAAGGTCGCCCTCTAGCAACTTGTCCATTCTGCCTTGTATATCTGTTTCGTTAATCTTCTTTCATCCATCCTCTCTTCGTGTCTGAATCACGTAAGCATTCCTTTGTCTATTTTTGTGTAGTGACAAAAATCTTCTAATATAACATTCCAATAATTGTATTTGAATTAACAATAATGTTTATTAATTTCAACACTGAGTAGTTCTGCAATAGGTAATTCTTAAATATATTTGTAATATAATAGACAATGGAGGTGAGATAGTTGTTTTTTTTTTTTATATTTTAATTGTTTCTAACAACACCACATGTATGGCATAACAATTTCATTCCGTAAAGAGCATTGTGTTGACAAGTCTTTAAGGCTACTTTTCGCAAATTACCTAATCAAATTCAATAAATAAATAAATAATTTCGGTAAACACATACATTTTTCTAATGATAGAAGCCATTCTTATCCCAGCATGAATGGGCCGCCTCGATCGGGGAAGTACGACCCTCTCACATAAGATCAGCGTGTAACAACGGTAGTTACGCCTAACGTTGTATTTCGTAAGGTGAGTGAGAGCGCCAAAGGCCCAAACACTCTCCCTATCCTATTCTTATTATCCTTCCTATCCACCTCCTATCAAATTCCTTGGAGATGGCGGCGCGCGAGTGCTGCCTCTGGTGTTGGTAGCGTCTATAGGCTACAGTAACCGCTTACCATCAGGCGGGCTGTATGCTTGTCCGCCACCAACGCCAAAAAAAAAAATTGTTTGCGCCGATATCCCACAGGAAGTTATACTTCCTGTGGGATATGCCTGAACGACTTTATGAATCAAATTTTATAGACCACGCAGGCGAAGTAGCGGGCAGAAGAAGTTTACAAAATTAGTAAGGTTTTAGGTCGTAAGGTAGGTAGGGCCCGGCTGGCCAACGCCTCCTCGATTGTATGACTATTCCGATAACGAATAGTTCATATTCATATTCATTAATTTTCGCATTCCACAATGTATATAGTAGGTGGTAACATAATGATAAAAGAGTAACAATTATGGACCCTGTTGGGCACAGCGAAAAGTAGAAGAGAGGATGACGCAAAAGGTATTTTTGGTAATTATTCGTATTGTGTTTATTGCTAATATATTAGTTTTTGTTAATGTTAAATTTATAATTTTTTTTTTAGTTCGTCAATGAACAAATCTAAATGTAAGCAAACCGTAGCCTATGTCAATCAGGCTTATTTCACACTAAAAGGTTTCCACCGATACATCAATTTCTACATCATACAAAGGCTTTGCGTGACTGACGAACTGTGTGACCAGTATAACAAGATCCCTCCTTGATAAAGTATTAGAATTACTACTATCATCGCCTTTATTCCGTGTAAGAAGGTTGTTTTTTACAACACAAGCAATCGAAGCGTAACTCACAAGTTGACTACTCTATCGAAAGAGGTAGGAGGTGGAGTGTAGATTATGGATATGAGAATCTGGAGACGAGGGATGAAGATGCCTGTGGTACTATCACTTCCAAAACAAAACGCACCATGAGGAACCTAGACCGATATTCGTTAGAGGGTGATATTTCAGAGGTTGATCTCGGAATCAACAAGGCACCACCCCATTGTTTGGGTGTCATAAACTAAGTAAAAGCCGATACCGTTCCCGCAGTTAAAGAATCATCACTTTATTTTTTACATTGTGCAAATGCATTTACTAGAACTTTTAACTCCACAGCCCATGTGGGATTTAAAGGGCATGTTCCTGTGATAATAATTTGTACGTAGTCTGAAATTGTAACAACACTCTACAAGGTATTCTCTATTTTAAAAAGAAAGGTTTTTGGGGGCAGCCACGTATTTGACGTCCACCCACCAGGGGACTGACAAACTGATCCAAGGGAGCGAGATTCGAGGGGAGAGATCGTGGCATTCTTTTGGTGTGGGTTATGTCCGTTAGTAGACGTCAAAAGGTTGATGGATGGATGGAACAATCAAAGTAGGTTTCGGTCTTGAGATCGGTCATATCCCCCATTTTTTTGCTGTTAATCACTATATGGTTAATATTCACTATGATGATGAGCCTCTACAACTATCATCAACAAAAAACAAAATGCATAGCGTCCTTGCCACAGTTCAAGTTAAAATGGTCATTATAATTGGTTTCAGTAACCTTGATTGTGTAAATCTGTGCATGCGTTTAATATGTGCAGCGATAAAAAAAATAAGATAAAGAACCTATTTGTGAATTAACTGTTTCAATCAGTCAGCCTTTAAAGGGGCTATTAGATATAGCGCTTTTTAAACTAAATGTGGCAAACAAGCATACCACTGAAGTAATAGGTATCTACGGGCAAAGCTGAGCGCAGATGGCGCTATCGGCGAGATGGCCATTGTCAAATTGTAGTTGCTTTGTTTGCCTGAGAATTGTTTGCTATTTTTTGTGTTTAATCCGATTAATCAGCGATATTGTTAAAATGTAGTACCTGGATTATTAAAGAATTGAAAGACGCTATGCTGTGTAGGCACAAGATCTTTATGACCATTTTTACATTTTTAAATGTTGCATCTTTGGGAAATAAATGTACATCGGGGTTATTACATTTTGATACAGCACTGCACAGAGGCATATTACGACAAAATTAAAATTTACTAAGTTACAGGTTATAAATTGTATAGAAATGAGTTTTCAATGGCCATGTTGATACGCCTACGTGAAATTATGGCAGTAAACATCCACATTTCATACAGCTCCAGTAAGCCGCCAATGCAGATGGTGAGACGGCACGTTGAAGGTTATTTTAGACACAGACTACAGTGTTCAGTGTATCGAACGACAGGGTGAGCGGATAGGAGCATTAACAAAAATGGTGGCACAAGCGTAAGAGGGTAAGCAGTCACCGCTCTATAAACGTTAGCAACGCCAAATCATCACTGGCGTGATGTTTAATAGCTTCAAGCCTTTCTCAAAAATTGCGCTATCAAAACCAAAAAGATTTATAAAAAGCCGTTTGATAGTTGCAAATAATCCATCCATCAGGCTTTCGAAGTCCACTGCTGGACATAGGCCTCCCCAAGAGAACGCCACAACATGTGTTTCGCTCATATGGGGGATAGTGCCATAATCGCCACGCTTGGCAGGCGGGTTGGCGATCGCAGTGGATGTTGTTAATACTCGAGAGAGTGCTGCGGCCCACTCCCCCGGTATTCCCTCAGTCGGCTCCTACGACTCCCATGGGTGGAGAGGGGTGGGACAATTCTAAAGCTGGCCCCACACGGCGACGGGGTTAAATAAATAATAATAATAAATATTCACGGACATTTCACAACATCCTCTGGTCCCAAACTAAGCTTAACGCTTGAGCTATGGGTATACACCAGATTACGGATATAATACATATATTACTTTTTTTTGTGAATACACACATATTAGTTAGAAAACACCCAGACGCAGTACAAATATCTGTGTTCATAACACAAATAATTGTCATGAGTGGGAATCGAATCCACGATCTCGTGCACGAAAGTAGGTTACACTACCGACTACGCCACGAGGCCCGTCACATAAACAAACACTTCAACTTTGTTATATTAGGATGATCTTATAAGTTTATTTCATATTTAACATGGCATTTTTAAACATAATGAAATATGTGAAATATTTTTATCACATCAATCGCTTTACTGACAGCGTATCTCAGGCAACAAATTTAATTTCCCAATACTAAAGATATACTCCTAATAAAAATGAAGAGCATTTTTTGTTCAAACATTCTTAGAATCAGTCGGTTTTTTTTTATTGCTTGTAATGGCAGACGAGCCACGGTCCATCTGATGGTAAATGGTAACCGTCGCCCATGGACTCGACTATACCGAGAGTATTGTCAAGCCGCTGCTCACCAATTCATTTCACAGATATGAAATGAAATATAAACAGCTATCTCCTGCTACAGCCAAAACGCAACGATGTGCTTCATGGCATCACACAGGAGATGGTGGTACCTACCCGCTTGGGCCCAATACCAAGTGAGTACTCCCACTTGGTACCCAGCCCTACCACCAGTCATGCAATGGATGATAATTGCTTACTTCCCTTAGTCGCCTCATACGACACCCGTGGGAAAGAATGGGTGTGGTATTGTCGTTCCTCTCCTATCCCTTTACTTGAAGTAGACGACACGCGAGTGTGGTTCTCGTTTAATGTCACGCTACGTCTCTATACAGTCGAGCAAACACAAAACAAGCACTATTTTTACTATATTTTCGATTTCACATTTTTCACTTTGTGTTTAAAACAAGCACTTTTGCGAATTCGGTCGCTCGGGAATAACCAACAAGTACTAAAATGTACATTACCATTGTCAATAAGATACCATTAACCATTGCGCGTAGTTCACGCAAGCAGATACAAACCAAAATTCTACGTGAATGTGCCCGTATGTCCATCTAATTTATAATACAATAATATTATGCACTGCCTCAATGATGGCGGGTATTGCCTGCACCACTGAACTAATGTCTACTAGTTCCAGTGGTCTGCCAGTACAGATGGAGAGACGCCAACGGGTTACCCTAAACGACAGGGAGTGCGGTTAGGAATATTATCTACCCCACTGAAGGAATGCAACATGGTTCCAGTGGCCCGCCAACAAAGGCGGAGAGACGGTACACGGCGGGTTAATTTAGTGGGTGAGAGCCCCACACTACCCTGTTCGTTGCCCCGAACGACGGGGTGTTTCTAACCGAAAGATATTTTACCGCACCTTAACAAAAAAAAATGTACTTATTTTATCCCCGCCTTAACGAAAATGCCTCCGACTGCGGATCGTAAGTTTGCTGGTTCGAATCAGCGACGCAAAAAGTAGCTACACCAAAAAAAATTCAGTTGCAGCTCGGAGTTAGGAAACTCGTGGTGCATACCTTGGAAAGCACTTTATGGTCCTGCGTTTTTAGGGTTCCGTAGCCAAATTCAAAAAACGGAACCCTTATGGATTCGTCATGTCTGTCTGTCTGTCCGTCCGTATGCCACAGCCACTTTTTTCCGAAACTGTAAGAACTATGGTGTTGAAACTTGGCAAGTAGATGTATTCTGTGAACCACACTTACACACCATCCATCCATCAGCCTTTTAACGTCCACTGCTGGACATAGGCCTCCCCAAGAATGGGGGATAGTGCCGTAATCGCCACGCTTGGCAGGCGGGTTGGTGATCGCAGTGGATGTTGTTAATACTCGAAGGAGTGCTGCTACCCACTCCCTCGATATTCCCTTAGTCGGCTCTTACGACTCCCATGGGTGGAGAGGGGTGGGTCAATTCTAAAGCCGGCCCCACACGGCTTACACACAAAAATAGAAAAAAAAAACAATACATTTTGGGGGTTCTCCATACTTAGAACTGAAACTAAAAAATTTTTGATGTGAAACATCTAATGCGGAAGGAGGGTAAAATCGGCTGTTAGCGTGGCGACGGTTTTATTGTACCTACTTGTCCCGTTCAAATCTTGCACGTTAAATTTGACACACTTCCCGGTTTCCGATTGAGCTGAAATTTTACAAGCATGTGTATATCACATGACAATGCAATATTATGATGACATGGAGCTGATCTGATGATGGAGCTGGAAGGTGGACATAGGAACTCTATAATGAAACGGCGCAACCCCATCGAGCTTGGGCTCGTATGATTCGTCTTGCCAAGTACTTTGTGTCTAGATGGTATCCAGGGGCTGATGATGAAGCTGGAAGGTGGCCACAGTAACTCTATAATGAAATGACGCAACCCCGTCAAGCTGACTAGAACTTCAGTCATAGATGATATCCAGGATCTGATGATGGAGCTGGAAGGTGACCACAGTAACTTTGTAATGAAACGACGCAACCCCATCGAGTTTGGAATCATTTGATTCGTTTTGACGAGTACGTTGTCTTTAGACGGTATCCAGGGTCTGATGATGGAGCTAGAAGGTGGCCACAGTAACTCTGTAATGAAACTACGCAACCCAATCGAGTTTATACTCATTTGATTCGCCTTGACTTGACAAAGTACTCCACTTTGTCAAGTTATGATCATTTAATTTCTACAAAATAATTTAGATGTTTTCACAACTGCTAGACGTCCCGTGACGTCTAGTGTTTTTATTTCATCAAACCCATACGTGGACAGGTACGTCTTCAAAAATGATATTGAGGTTTCTAATATAATTTTTTTCTAAACTGAATAGTTTGCGCCAGAGACACTTCGTAAGTGGTAAAATGTGTGAAAAAAATAGGGGTATTTTTTTTTTGTTAACAGGATAGTGTGGGGCCCTCACCCACTAAAGAAACCCGCCGCGCGCCGTCTCTCCGCCTTTATTGGCGGGCCACTGGAACTATATTACATTCCTTCAGTGGTCCGCCGGCGGCTTACCCTTTCGGGTACCCTCAACTGAGCGACGCATCCGCACACGGAGCGTCGCGCCTTCACGGGAGGCCTTGCGGGTGGTGGTCGTTCCCCGGTCCATCCACTCGCAGCTTCAGCTAGGGCGGCATTAGGCGCAAATACTCGCGCCTGCGCCACCCCAGTCGCTGGCGGCGGTTAGGGTCTGCGGAAGGATCAGCCTCCCTAGCCCTCTCCGGCGCTTCCTTCCGCGAGATGACCTCCTCGCAGAAGGCAGCGACCGCGGCCCAATTCCTGTCGCTGCCAAGCATCGCTCTGACGACGCTCGGCAGCGAGAGGTCCCCCCTATTGCCGCGACGAGTTCACAGCGCTGCTCAGCCCAAGCCGGGCATGACCCGAGCGTGTGCTGCGTCGTGTCGTGTCCTCGTCGCAACCACAATGCTGACAGCCCGGAGTCACTTCCCTCCTTATGACTATGTGCAGATATCTGCCGAAGCAACCGTGCCCCGACAGCACCTGCACCAGTCGGAAGGTAAGGACTCCGTGCCTTCGCCCCGCCCACTCTTCCAGCACTGGCTGGAGTGAAATGTGTGTCACCTGCCCTGTAACTTCTAAAATAAGAGAACGATAAAACTAAAAAAAATATATGATGTACATTACAATGTAAACTTCCACCGAAAATTGGTTTGAGCGAGATCTAGTAAGTAGTTTTGTTTTAATACGTCATAAATCGTAAACCGTAATTTACCTTTCATACACTATTATTAAAACGTCGATCAAAGTTACAACGAACTACAAAAACTTTTATATTATGTTACTTGCTGCTACGGAACCCTTCATGGGCGAGTCCGACTCGCACTTGTTGTAATTTTTATCTCTCCGTTTCATGAGACTGAGAGTGAGGAAACAGAGACTGCACTTGCGTTTGCACTACACACTCGTGCACTATAACATCTCATACGTAATTGGCTAGTATAATTTCCACAAAGTCTGCGATGAAAAAAGTTTTTTGAATAATTTCATCTCAAACATATAGATGTTGGTCTATATCTATCTATACTATTATAAAGCTGTAACAAAGCTATGTCTGTAATTTTAAGATATTTGAGAAAAAAATATTTGTATTAGGATACTTAGGGGTCTCTGAGCACAAACAGTTTTTTATACAATTATTGTCCATTTGTGTGTTCAAGCAACATGCAAAAACAACTGAAAGGATTTTGATGTTACTTTTTTGTTTGATAGCTTTTGATTAGACTTAAAAACTGGTATACATTTTATCCCGCTACTATATCGGGAACATGAGATAAGTAAGTAGTAAAAAATAACTGTTGAGATTGATAAACTTCGACTCAGATCAAGCGCAGATTTTTTAACAAAAGGCAAACGTATCTTTCTCTTGAATAAATAAATCAATCAGTTACCCCATAAAAATCTATTAGTACAACTATTACCAACTTTTATTATGTACATTTGTTCTATATCTTACGAGAATAGATCAAAAGAAATAGGTAAGAACATTGACACAAATTGTTAAATAATCTTTTTCTTTTTTAATTGCTTATGATGGCAGACGAGCCGCGGCCCACCTGATATTAAGTGGTAACGGTTGTTCATAGACTCAACTATACCGAGAGTATAGTCAAGCCGCTGCACATCATTTCATTTCTCAATTGGTACCCAGCTCTACCACCAGTAATGCAATGAGTGACAATTGCTTACTTCCCTTAGTCGCCTTATACGATACCCGCGGGAAAGGATGGGGTGGTGACACTTATGTTTTAGTCCGTCACCACACAGACATAGAATTAATTGTAGATAATGACGAATCAAACGAGTATAAACTCGATAGGGTTGCGTCGTTTCATTACAGAGTTACTGTGGCCACCTTTCAGCTCCATCGTCAGACTCTGAATACCATCTAGATACAAAGTACTCTTGTCAAGACAGATCATACGAGCCCAAACTCGATGGAGTTATGTCGTTTTATAATGGAGTTCCCATGGCCACCTTATAGCTCCGTCATCAGACCCTGAATACCATCTAAATACAAAGTACTCGTCAAGGCGAATCAAATGATTCCAAACTCGATGGGGTTGCATCGTTTCATTACAGAGTTACTGTGGTCACCTTCCAGCTCCATCATCAGACCCTGGATATCATCTAGGACTGAAGTTGTAGTCAAGAAATTTCAAACGAGCCCTAACTCTATGGAGTTGTGCCATTTAATTACAGAGTTTCGCATGGCCACCTTTCAGTTCCATCCTCACACCCTGGATACCATCTAAAGACAAAATACTCACCAAGACGAATCAAACGTGTCCAAACTCGACGAGGTTGCGTCGTTTCATTATAGAGCTACTGTGGCCACCTTCCAGCTTCATCATCAGTCCCTGGATACCATCATATGCGTGTAAAATTTCAGCTGAATCGGAAACCGGGAAGTGTGTCAAATTTAACATGCAAAGGAGAAAGCCCATCACCCATACAAAAAAATGCCTGAAATGTACAATAATGAAATATACGCTAAAACGTACTACAAATCATAGGAAACCCATTATAATATCAATAATTATCAAAAAACTAGGCCAAAGCCAGTTCCAGACATTTTTTCAATTAAAGGTTAGGTATGTTCAAGGATTAATATGCCATAATAAAACAACAATAGGTTATCATTTTTGTTGTTTCATTATTCTTAAAAACAACTAATATCATCATCATCAAGAAACTGTGCAGGAGGATAGATATTGGATTGGTATCGCGCTCATGCTAAAAAGAAAAAGTATAATAATAAAAGTAATGCAGAATAAACATTCTGCATGTCTGTCATTAAGGCAAAGGGGATGTGTTTCATACAGCCACGATACGTTTTCTATTTTGAAAATACTTTGATTTTAATTGATATTGAGACGCATATATTATTTTAGTTTACGGTACATATAGGTTGAATTATATTAAAATAATGATAACTGTGGACTAATTCTATCCTACTTCAAAAATCAATAAGAATGAATTAGGCGGATATCAAGTTTAATATTTTAATAGTCGTTATATTTTGGCCCTAGTCAAACAAACTTGAGAATTATTTAATTATACATATTTTATTCTAAGTATAATTAAGGACTATAAATAGTTACTGTCCATTTCAGGCATTTTATAGACATATCCCTTTGAACGGGACAAGTAAAATAAAGGCGTCGCCACGCTAACAGCCGATTTCACCCTCCCTCCGCATTAGATGTTTCATATCAAAAAAACATAAGGGTTGCTACTAGGTGGGAGTATTCACTTTCTAGTGGTAGAACCTTGCTTACGGCACGAATGGGCCGGCTCGATCGGGGAAGTACCACCCCCTCAAAAAAGATCAGCGTGTAGCAACGGTACCTGCGCCTACCATTGTATTTCCTATGGTAGTTGCAAGCGCATCTTTTTATTATCCTTTATATCTTCTCCTATACGTTTCCTTGTAGATGGCGACGGCCCACGAGTGATGCCTCTGGTGTTGCTAGCGTCTATAGGTTACGTTAACCGCTTATCTTCGTATGCTTGTATGTCACCAAGTAGTATAGAGGATAGGTTAATAGATTTGAGAGGATAGGAAGGTTAATAAAGAGAAGACTTCCTGCACTCTCACTTGCCATACGAAACAACGGTATGAGTAGTAGTTGTTACACGCTGATCTTTTGTGAGAGGATCGTACTTCTCCGATCGAGCCGACCCATTCATGCTGGAAAAAGCAAGGCCCTACCAAGTAAGTACTAGCGGACCACTGGAACTGTGTGACTTTACTTCGGTAGTCAGTTAAATGTCGGTATAATATGTCCGTGTGGTAACGGACTAAAAATACAAGTGTTTCCCCATTCTTTCCCACGGGTGTCGCATGAAGCGACTAAGGGTACCTAGTAAGCGATTATCACCCATTGCGTTTCTGGTGGTAGGGCTGGATGCCGAGTACCACTGAAGGAATGTAATGTGGTTCCGGTGGCCCGACAATAAAGGCGGAGAGACGGCACATGGTGGGTTTATTTAGTGGGTGAAGGCCCCACACTACCCCGTTCGTTGCCACGAACGACGGGGTGTGCGGTTAGGTACATTTTTTCCCACCTAATCAAAAAAAAGGTACTGGATGCTGAGTGGGAGTACTCGCTTTATATCAAGTTCGAGCGGATTGGTACCACTATCTCCCGTGTGATCGACTATGAAGCGCATCGGTATGCTTTGGTTGCAGCAGAACATAGCCGTTTATTCTTTAATTTCATATCTATGAAATGAAATGGTGAGCAGCGGCTTGACAATACTTTTGTTATAGTTGAGTCCATGAGTGACGGTTATTATTTACCATGACACGTCTGCCACCATAAGCAATAAAAGAAATATGGCTTACATATTACTGCGTTTCTGCTAATTTTAACGCCAAGGAAATTCACCCTCACTCGATATAAATAGGGTATTTCTACTATAAAAGTATCGCCACATGTTTATCCTATTTATAATGCAATGGAGCATCAATACACTAGTCTATTAATATAGTAAGATGACGTAAGAATATTGTGACGTCATATCCGAAATGACGTCTGAATTGTAGAGAAGTCCAACTTTCATTCATTAATTTGTTAATACATTCAAATTATGAATGAGGTCGTAGCCATTTTTTGAAGTGAAAACTTCGGAGGGTTTGGATAGGGAGTAGGTAAATTCATGTAAGTCGTCATCGACATGGTCACGTGACGTGTTAACGATAACACTATATCTGTTCCTATTAGTGTATTTTTTTTTTCAAGATATCCAAAAGTAACAACAGTTTGTTTATAATCTTAAGTTTTCACTTCTGTCGGCAGTCCTTATGCCTGTTTTTTAAGGCGGGAATATTTGTACTTAACTGCACACCCTGTCGCGGGGCAATGGACAGGATAGTGTGTGAGTTCTTACCCACAAAATAAATGTGTGACGTCTCTCCGTCTGTATTGGTGTTGGAAGACATTACTTCCGTGATCGTATCCTAATCATTGACAATACATATACCTGACTGCACAGATGATGGCGTGGCTTAGATACCGGCCTCCCGCCCGAATGTTGTGGGTTCGATTGAGAAGACACTGATCGTGTGATCCACAAATGGTTGTTCAAAGTTTGAGTGTACTTTCCACGTCCACTGCTGGACATAGGCCTCCCCAAGAGGGGATATTGCCGTAATCGCCACGCTTGGCAGGCGGGTTGGCGATCGCAGTGGATGTTGTTAATACTCGAGGGAGCGCTGCTGCCCACTCCCTCGGTATTCCCTCAGTCGGCTCTTACGACTCCCATGGGTGGAGAAGGGTGAGACAATTTTAAAGCCGGCCCCACACGGCAAAGTGTATGAGTGTACTTTGCGTCCGTGAAATTGTATGTTTGTAAAGTTCCCTGCGATACAAAGATTATGAATCAGTTAGCAAGGGCAACTTTCGCTAGGCTTGCATCAGATGTATGACGAATAGGTGACATAATATATTTGTGGACACCTCGGAAGCACCGTTAAGCATCTGGGTCCCGGCCATCAAATCATTCTGGTAGGTTCGTATCTAAGCGATCTAAAGGTGAAGTCCAGTGTTTTACACATTCCATTTTTGTCGAGCTGTTGGTAATAAATTTCTTGCAGGAGAATGAGTTAAGGTACGCGTCTTAATAGGCGCGTACCTTAACAGCGTGATCGCAACTCCAATGCGGGTTGGCAGTCTTCACGAACCTTTTAGTAAATCTTTCAGTCATGCAGGTTTCCTCGCGACGTTTGCCTTCACCGAGCATCGATATTATTGATATTAAGGCGGGTTTTTTTGTTAAGGCGGGAAAAAATGTTCCTAACCGCACACCCTGTCGTTCGGGGGCAACGAACAGGGTAGTGTGGGCCCTCACCCACTAAATAAACCCGCCGTGTGCCGTCTCTCCGTCTTTATTGGCGGGCCAACGGAACCATATTACATTCCTTCAGTGGTCTAGCATAGATATTATCCTAACTAGTATAAAGTTGTAACTTACTCGCTCTCACTCACCATACAAAACAACGGTAGGAGGTCCTACCTTCTGTGAGACAGGGGCAACTCCACGAGCTGGCCAAAAAAATTAGACGAGACTTAATATTCCCATACACTTTGTACGGAATGACGTTTTTGGTGAAAAACTGAATCTAAGTAATTCAGATACTTTAAAGAACAAATGATTTGTGAAAATGTGGATAAAGAGAATTTTACTGCGAGCGGGATGTACAATTTGCATCCGATAGATGGCATGGGTCGTAAAGACAAATGTGAAAATTGAATATGGCTGACGGTCACTCCGATGGCCTAGAGGTCTAGCAGCCCCGGATTGGAAGGGTCAAATCCCGCTCGCAGTAAAATTCTCTATTTCCACATTTTCACAAATAAATTTGTTCTTTAAAGTAGCTGAGCATGTCAAGTGCTAAAATACAGATCAAAATATTTAATTCAGCTATTAAGTTTAAAGAGAATTTATTGATTCCGAGGGTACTAAGTTCACCTGGTCAGCTAGTAATGAATATTGTATGTGTCTTGACTAATAACAAGGACATGGTTAGAATACTGAGGAGATGGGGACTTTGGACTTTGGCCGTGTGGGGCCGGCTTTAAAATTGTCCCACCTCTCTTTACCCACGGGAGTCGTAAGAGCCGACTGAGGGAATACCGGGGGAATGGGAAGCAGCACTCCCTCGAGTATTAACAACATCCACTGCGATCGCCAACCCGCCTGCCAAGCGTGGCGATTACGGCATTATCCCCCATGACGGGACCGCTCGTTGTGGCATTCTCTTGGGGAAGCCTATGTCCAGCAGTGGACGTTGAAAGGCTGATGGAACGAGACTTTGGAAATACCTAAATGTAAATTACGTACGAGCGAGACAGGGGATTGAAAAAAGACGAAGATGTACTTAATGACGGACTAAAAATGCATTATTAACATATCTACATTCCACCATGCCACCGTAAGCTGTCTCTTCACCCGTATTGGCGGACCACTGGAACTATTTGACATTTCTTCAGTGGTGTCGTGTCGTGTGCCACCCTTTTTGATGACTGTAATAATTATTACTTGCTAAAATCGCTCTGGTCCCGTGAGAACGCAATGTAGATTGACTAAAAATCATCCAAAAGGCGGCGTGGTTCAACATCCGTCACGTCTCGATCGGGACTGAAGCGTGGGCACCAGAAAGCCGTTGTCTGACAAATGGAATTGCGTTGTTCCTGTCTACCTTTCTGAGAAATATGTGAGAGTGAAAGTAGGTGAGGATTTTATACCATGTGAATGTTCTTCTGCATGTGTGGATTTTTTAGTATTGCTAACGTTCCTTAGTCACCTATGGTCATCTGGCATGAGCGCTGGTTTTACTAAAGAACTGACAAACCGTTCTAGTGGTCCAATAAAGGTGGAAAAATGGCACATGTCAGGTCATTTTAGTGAGTGGCCAACACTACCGCGCACGTGGTGAACAACGTGGTGTGTGGTTAGGTACAACCAAGTAACAAAAAAGAAGGACGGACTCCCACCAGGTAGGACGATGACGTGATCAAAACTGTAGGCAGCCTTTATCTAGTAGTGGGCAGAAGACCGCTCGTTGTGGCGTTCTATTAAGGATACCATTGGGCCTAGCTAAGGTGCATTCATTGCCGGGTCAGCATGCTGAAGTGGCAGTGGGCAGGCCACACCGCTCGACTAACCGACAACCGCTTGGGAAGAAAGGTTCTCGAGTGGCGACCGCGTAACGGACGGCGCAGTGTAGGACGGCCTCCCCCAACAGGTGGACCAATGACCTGGTCAAAGTCCCAGGCAGTCGTTGGATGCAGGCGGCACAGGACCGCTCGCTGTTGCGTTCTCTTGGGATGGATGGGTGGATGGAAGGTGCATTCTATGATCGCTAACGCTATAGAAAACTATTAAAATGTATGGAAATTTGATATCTTTAACGATATCTATAATACTAAGTCACGTGACTTAACGTTAGAGCATTTTAATAGTTTTCTATAGCATTAACGATCATAGAATGCAACTTGGCTAGGGTCAACAGGTCAACTACTGAAGTAATATAACACAGTTCCAGTGGCCTGCCTATAAAGGCTGAGACACGGTACACGGTGGGCTTATGTAGTGGGTGAGGGCCCCACACTACCCTGTTCGTTGCTCCGAACGACGGGGTGTGCGGTTAGGTACATTTTTTCCCACCTTAACAAAAAAAGGGGTCAGTGGTGGTAGTGGACGATAGAAGGTTATTGTATGTCTACCAGTAAGGCAGTATGTTTAAACATATACGCAGTTTGGATAGGTACTGATAAAATAAAATATTTACATTAACTTAAACGACCTTGCGAGGTGTGGGAACATTGTCAAGTCACGTGACCTCACTATATTATAAATAATTACTCCTTTGTAAACAAGTTATTGGATCGTTCATAAAATTGAACTGTTTTAAAACAAATGCTTATCTAATACTAACCCTTATCGTGGTTTCGCATCTAAGGCTAATCAAGAAACAATAGTACATTGTTACCATAGGGGTGAAAGTAACTTATTTATTCCCGAGACGGGGTTTGGCACCCGAGCGCAGCGAGGCTATAATAGTTCGAGGGACTAAATAAGTCTTTAACCCGAGGTAAACACTGTGTTTTTCATTACGAATACACGGAAAGTAAAAATAAAAACATGCAAAAATTAGTGAATTTAAATTTACATCAACTGCTTAGATAATTATTTTTCTAAATTTTTTTGTGACCGGCCAGCATAACAGCCATTATTTTTCATTTTCAATATTGAAAAAATGGTATTATTTTTTAACCAAATCTATATTATTTTAAAGAAATATTTGAAAGTAAGTAAATTATAATAGGTGGTCGTCGTGAAAATAGAACTAGTTTTTTTTTAAATAATTTGACAGCTGTCATTTGAAAACGATTCTCCCTAGGGCTGAAAAGTATTACTTTCAACCCGCTCCTCAGGCAATTTCAAACCTACTTTCCGAGTATGAGTAATGAAAAAAAGATTTTATCAAAAGGTTTTGTCAAGACAAGCTTCGATCACGTGGCTACGGTTCGCGCTTCGACTTGCAGCGTAGATTTGGAGTGTGTAAGACGTCTCGCTCGGGCTTGATAACAAGTGGGTACTCTCACCAGCCCTACCACAAGTAATGCATTTTTAGTTTTTTCTGAACACAACATTATATTTTTTGGATATTTTTATGTTTTTCAGTTTGTTTGATCGGCCATCACACAAAAACTGCGCAACAGATTTTGATGAAACTTGTTTGATACGAGTAGCTCTTGATTAGACTTAAAAACTGGTATTTTTATTCCGCTACTATATTGGCGATATAAGATATAACCTAAAAACTATCTTTTGGCCGCGGAAGAGCTGCAAGCAAAGAAGAAAAATATACAATAATATCTACTTTTAGGAAGTCTATTGTGATGAGGTTCACCCGTGACCATAAATGCTGTGAAGTATAAACGTCGGAATTGTTGAAAATCAAGAAAACTATCTATGACGTAGACAGAGGATGGTTGGCCACTGTATTGTTGGGACCCAGTTGAATTGGGTCCAAACAAAAATAACGCATACGTGAAAAGAATAAAAAAACTTATATATGTGTCTCGCTCACTCTTGGTATGACCTAATATGTGCATCCTTTTCTTCATCCTTAGTATTAAAATACTTTGGAAAATCCAAAAGTGCACGCCTCATAATCTTCATTTTTCACAATAAAATTGATTATTTGATAAGTAACTAATAATGTATTGGTCTTACTGATTAGTTTTCAATAAAACATAGATAGCGCTGATTTCAAAAACTACTGTGGTTTTCATGTCTTATACGCCATCTTGCGCTAATTTTAAGAAGTACTTCTATATTGGTCTATAGAAATAGTTCTCACGAAATAAGGATAGCGATGGTTTTAGTTTCGCGTCGAGCGTAAATATTCACTATTTTTTTGTTTATTTAATAACAATTAAACCACATCGAATCAGACTGTAAAAAGTGATAGGGCGCTATTCGTAGTTATACTGAATTGTAAAAGAAAAAAAAATACTCGATTAGTAAAGTATTTCGGTCGTTATCGTGTTAACATACATTACCTACAACAAACGGACGTCCAAGACAGAACTTTTTTAAACAGTTTTTTAACTAGTTTAATTAACAAAAATGGCATCAAAAATATCATGAGTGTTAAAAATAGTGTTTTTTCTTGATATGTGTGTGTGTATATTATTTTACAAATGCAATACCTATTTATGATAAATAGAGACATTTTAAGTTTGAAAAATCAGTTTTTCTGCGTCAAACGAGAGTAATACACACCTCAACGCTTCGCTTATGAGGCGTGCAATAGTAAAGAGTTTTTTTTTTTATTGCATGTAGTGGCAGACGAGCTACGGTCCATCTGATGGTAAATGGTAACCGTCGCCCATGAACTCGACTATACCGAGAGTATTGTCAAGCAGCTGCTCACCAATTCATTTCACAGAAATGAAATATAAACGGCTATCTCCTGCTACAGCCTAAATGCAACGATGTGCTTCATGGCCGGTCACACGGGAGATGGTGGTACCAACCCACTCGGGCCCGATACCAAGTGAGTACTTCCACTTGGTACCCAGCCCTACCACCAGTCATGCAATGGATGATAATTGCTTACTTCCCTTAGTCGCCTCGTACGACACCCGTGGGAAAGAATGGGGTGGTGACACTTGTATTCTTAGTCCGTCATCACACGGAACTAAGTAGTCTAGTCTATTATAATCATCTGTCTACGATCTATGGTAATTTAGTATCTAAGTATTATATCGAGCTACCAAAATCAATGTTGAATACTGATCTAAATATTATGTAATACTGGCATGGATATCACTTTAATCTTCTGACGGAAATCGCTCCCCTAAGGGGTAAATACTAACTAGTTGAAACGACAAACGACACGCGGCAGCAATCACACGACCATCGTTGAATTATTGATACGTTATTGATTGTACTCGTTTCATGTACAAACGTACGATGTACTCACAGTACTAAAGCACTCGCCGCTGTAGGAATATGAGGGTGATTACTAATGTGTCAACTCCATTTATTAACTCGAGTTAACTCGATTTCCGATTTCGGTTGTATTCGTATTTTCTATAAACATCATAAAAACGTATCGGAATTTTAGTGTTGAATCCTAAATTATTTTGCCAAAATAAAAGAAGTGATCCACGTTCCGTGAGACCCGTCCAAATCTGTCCAGCCGTTCATCAGATTAGGTGTGGATGTATACTTGACATGTATATTAATAGTAGCCTAAGTTACACCTTCTAACAACAGCTATCTGCTAGTGAAAGTCCCATCCAAATCGGTCCCTCCATTCCGGCGTGGTATTCATTTACAATATTATGGGTTTTATTTTTTTACGCGGAACCCTAATTATTTTTCCGAAATAAAAGTAGCCTATGTTACTCAGTGTAACAACAGCTATCTACTAATGTAAGGCCCATTCAAATCCAGCCAGCCGTTCCGGAGATTAGCGTAAACACAAACAGACAGACAAAATTTTAAAAATTGTTCTTTTCCTTGTAGTTAGCGTATATTATAATTATATTCTCGTATACATTTAGTAAAAAGCTGTTATTTAGATATTACAAACAGACGCTTCAATTTTATTATATGTATAGGATATACATATATCTATAGATTAGCTCAATAAATTATAATTTGAGTACAAAGAAAAAGGCAACATAATTTTGTTTGTAATACAATAGCTAAGTTTTTTTAAGAATATTTTGATTGTGATAATTAAACAATTAAGTATCTACGAGTGATGCCAGCTACATCATAAAGTGAGACTGTTATACTCGTAATATTTTGTAGTTGCTACATAACTAAGTATTGTTAAAGTACAATTTATTTGCGAATGAGGAAAAAGAGATTTTTAGTACGAGCGGGAAATCCCTTTTTCCTCATTCACAAATAATTTGTACTTTAAAAAGTAGCGGAGCATGTCAAATGCTAAAAAATATAGATCAAAAACTAATTTGGTTGTTAATAAATTTAATATAAATACTTACTTTAGGTTACAAAGAGTTAAATCAAAGATGATAGGTACAATAAATTCCCTTTTTATATTTAAAGGCGTAATTTCAGGTTATATCTCAGGTTGCCGATACGCGGGATGAAATGTAGTTTTTAAGTCTAATCAAGAGCTATCAAATAAAAAAGTTGCATCAAAATCTGTTCAATACGCGAACGAACAAACAGATAAACAGACAAAATAACTAAAATAAATTTTTGTGTTTAGACACGGCTATATTAGGCAATACAGATTTTTTTTCACATATTGTGTACCTTAAATGTACAGACAGCTCTGTTACAGCTTTATGTTAGGATTCTACCTATTTTAATTAATTATAATTGTCCCATATATTTATTACGAATCTGTTTAATTTTTGCACGCCTCATAAGCGAAGCGTTGAGGCGGGTACTACTCTCGCTGCGGACAGAACTCCCGCTTTTCCGCGATGGGCTGTGGGTAGGCTCGACCGGGACCTGCTAGTGGAGGCGGCCATTTTTCAATCTTGGCTGTCTCCCCCCCTGACGGAAGACGTGGGCGCCGAGGCTGGCCGCATTCGCGGCATGCTTACGCAGATCTGCGATGCGGCCATGCCCCGTGTGCGGCGCCCGCCTCGACGGAAGGGGGTCTACTGGTGGTCCCCGGAGCTGGCGGACCTCCGTGCGGCCTGTATTCGTGCCCGGAGGTCCTACACCCGCAGCCGCCGTCGCCGAATCCGCGACGAAGAGCGGGAGGGCCGGCTGTATGCGGCGTACAGCAGTGCGCGCGCCGCGTTAAAGCTGGCCATCTGTCGCGCCAAAGATGCGAAAAGGCAGGAGATGCTGGAGGGTCTCGAGCGTGACCCCTGGGGACGCCCGTACCGCGCGGCGCTTAACAAGCTCCGCGCCCAGGGCCCCCCCCTTACGGAGACCCTCCAGCCGGGCTTCCTCTCTGAGGTGGTCGAGGGACTTTTTCCTTCACGGGCGGTGCACACGCCCCCGGTCATGGCTCCGCCAGATGATGACCGGGAGGCCGACGACGTGGAGGTACCGCCTGTGACGACGACGGAAATGGGGGCGGCGGTAGCGCGTATGCGGAGAGGCGCCGCCCCCGGGCCGGACGGGGTTCCCGCCCGAGTGCTGGCCCTGGTCCTCGACCATCTCGAGCCCCGCCTCGGGGGACTGTTCGGCGCTTGCCTGGTGTCCGGACGGTTCCCTGACTGCTGGAAGGAGGGGAAGCTCGTGCTCCTGCCGAAGCCGGGACGGCCTCCGAACACAGTCTCGGCCTTCAGGCCCATTGTGTTGCTGGACGAGGTGGGCAAACTCCTCGAGCGGGTAGTCGCTGCCCGCATCGTCCGGCACCTAGGAGCGGTCGGCCCCGACCTGTCCGACGCCCAGTTTGGATTTCGGGCGGGTCGGTCTACGGTCGACGCCATTCTGCGCCTGAAGGCCGCGGCTGCGGAGGCCGTCACCTCGAGGGATGTGCTGTTGGCGGTGTCACTTGACATCGCCAATGCCTTCAATAGTCTGCCATTCGGCTGCATCAAGGAGGCACTCCGGTACCATGGAGTGCCCCTCTACCTAAGGCGGCTGGTGGCGGACTACCTCGACGGCCGCAGCGTCCTCTTCGTGGACCGGGAAGGGGACGTTATAAGGAGGGCTATGTCGTGCGGCGTCCCGCAGGGTTCGGTTCTTGGGCCGCTCCTGTGGGACATCGGCTACGACTGGGTCCTCCGTGGCCGGCTCCCCCCCGGGCTGAGCGTAATTTGCTACGCAGACGACACGCTCGTCACAGCCCGGGGCTGGACCCTCGAGGAGGCGGCAACGCTGGCCACCTCAGGTACCGCGGAGGTGGTCAGGCGGATTGAGGCGCTGGGGCTTAGGGTGGCCCTTGAAAAGTCGGAGGCCCTACTGTTCCATGGGCGCCGACGGGGCCCGCCCTCCAGCGCCTCGATAACGGTCAATGGGGTGGGCTTGCCAATCCAGGCCCACATCAAATATCTGGGCCTGGTATTGGATGGACGGTGGCACTTTGACAAGCACTTCCGCCGTCTTGCGCCAAGGCTCGTCAACACGGCGTCCGCCCTCGGGCGACTTATGCCGAATTTGGGCGGACCGAGTCTTGCGTGTCGACGACTCTACGCGAGGGTAGTACGGTCGATGGCGCTGTACGGCGCGCCCGTGTGGGCGGAGTCCCTGGCCGCTCGCAATAGGGCCCTTCTGTGGCGTCCACAGAGGGTCGTAGCGGTCAGGGCAATACGCGGGTACCGCACGGTCTCGACCGATGCAGCCTGCGCGTTGGCCGGAACCCCCCCGTGGGATCTGGAGGCGGAGGTGCTCGCCGACGTTTATCGGCGGGCGTCGACGGCGCGGGCTACCGGGGGGTTTACCGTTTGACCTTCTGGCAAGAATTCCGAGTGCACAACACCGCGGTCCGCGATAGTCAAAGAAAACAGTCAACATGACTTTGACTTTTGATCGACTTTGGCGTGGTTTTTTCGGTTTCAGTTCAGTTGGAAGTCGCCACTCCGAAGTTTGTTGACTAGTTTCCATGTCAAACTCGTAAACCCACGTCTCGTCACCAGTAACAATGCGTTTCATGAATGTTGGGTCGGAATTTACTCGTTCTAGCATGTCCTCAGCGACTCTCATGCGATTGTGTTTTTGGAGAAAATTCAGGTCTTTTGGGACTAGCCGAGCGGAAACATGTTTCATACCCAAGTGATTATTTAAAATGGTACGGATCGACTTGTGAGACACAGAAAGTTCGGCGGCTATCTCTCTCAAAGTTGAATGAGGATTTTCAGTCACTATTTCCTTCACTTTTGCAATGTTAACTTATGAGTTTTACTGCGAGTAATAAAGTACCTGATACACGGTTGTAAACCAACGCCCTAACAGAGGTGACCTTGCTAGATTACAACCGTGTAAGACAGCGGTTTGCAACCAAATTTTAAAGCAAATAATTGGCCGCTAACCATGGTCACCTCTATTAGGGCGATGGCTTACAACCGTGTAGCAAGCACTTAAGATTCGAACCGGCGTCCCATCCAATCCGGGGAAATGTTCTAGACCGCTATCGTAGTCATCTGATGGTGACACTCAATCTCCACTTGACTATATGTTTTAGATGTCTTTGAGACCCACGCCACCTATCGGATGCTTTTCTAAACATTTCATTCCAATATAGTTAGGCAGTTGCTTCGTGTAAATACTGGTGACCCTCACTAAAGCTTAGGATAAGTTAACACAAAATGTGAAAATGTTAAATCGAAAATAACAGTCACGGGCAGTATTTAAACCTGCATCTCCTGGAATAACAGATGCTTCGCCAATTCAGCCATTGTGACAATTGCTCGGGTCTGTGAATTTCGGTAACCTCACACGAACTCACCACAGCAACATAAATAACAAAACTATATGATTCACTTCGGGGGTAGGTGAGAAATAGTACATTGTTATCCTAGGGGTGAAAGTGACTCGAACCATAGGCGCCCTCGCTGCGCTTGGGCGCCAAACCCCGTCTCGGGACTAAATAAGTCTTTAACCCGAGGTAAACACTGTGCTTTTCATTAGGAATACAAGGAAAGTAAAAATAAAAATATGCAAAAATGAGTAAATTTTTATTTACATCAACTGCTGAGATAATTATTTATTTAAAATTTGTTTTTTTTTTGTGGCCGGCCAGCATAACAGCCATTATTTTTCATTTTCAATATGGAAAAGATGGTAAAATATTTTACCCAAATCTATATTATTTTAAAGAAATATTTGAAAGTAAGTAAATTATAATAGGTGGTCGTTAAAAAAAAACTTTATTTAATACTTAACTTTGTTATTTCAATTAAATAGCGCGATGTGATTGAGTGGCTGTAGTAAATTAGAATAAGGTTCAATAGAAATGTGAAAATAGAACTAATTTTTTTCTTTTAATAATTTGACAGCTGTCAGTTGAAAACGATTCTCCCTAGGGCTGAAAAGTATTACTTTCAACCCGCTCCTCAGGCAACTTCAAACCTAATTTCAGAGTATGAGTAATGAAAAATACTTTATAACTGGCATGAGAATACCAAGTGCACATAGCAAAACGGAGATATTAGTTTATTATTAAATGCATATCACTTTTTCAAACATAATATTATGTACACCGTGGTCATATGGTTTAAGTATTGATCACGCAAGCCGGAGACCGGGGCTTCAAGTCAACTACCAAGGAATACGTTTTGTGCCAAAAAAATAATATTTCAAAGTTAAAACTAGTATTTTGTTTTATTTAACTGCCTCGGTGGTGTAGCGGTAGTGTATGCGACTGCAAATCTGGCGGGTTAGGCAGAATCTCATATCTCACATGTCGATCGTATCGAGATCACTGTGATTGGTTGAGAAATTACCGTGATTGACCAACGGATTATTGGGACATCACGCGTCGGTTTCTCCACCAATCACAGAGATCACGATACGATCGACATGTGAGATATGAGATTCTGCCTAACCCCCCAGGAGGTCTCGGATTCGATTCCCGGGTCGGGCAAAGTTATTGAGCTTTTTCCTAAAAAGAAAAATGCTCAGTAGCAGCCCAGAGTTTGGAAATGTGCCCGGTAGACGTCAATAGGCTCGCCCCTTATTACGTGGGACTTAAACATAGCTGGCGAGTCGTGAGTGTGTAATACACCTCTGCCTACCCCTTCGGGGAAAACAGGCGTGATGCTATGTTTTTTGTTTTATTTCTTTATTTATTATAATGAAATTTACATAATGTTATAAACAAATTAGTATAAATAAGTAAAGATAATAATAATTAAAAAATAACTAAAAATGTTGAGATTGGAACAGTTTTATTAGTTACCCACGTGGGATTGTGGCTAAGATGCTGGCTGCGTTACCTCGCTGAATCGCTATTCCAATTCGTTGAGCGAGGAACGTGCCAGCTCTCCTGTCGTCTGAAGACGAGATCAGCCTACGACTTATTTTATTAATACATTTTTTTAAGGATGTTCTCCACGGACCAAATGTTTCCACTGCAAGCAGCTCAAAAACATAGCTATTTGAGATGGCCACGTATTTGCGCAAAAGTTAAAATCCATCCATCTGACTGTTAATTCTATACATTTATGTATTTGTTTCTTTATGGTGACGCATTTTCGTTCATCGGGCTTAAATCACAGCGATTGTCAGGATGGCTGAATTGGCAAAGCATCTGGACGGTATCCAGGAGATGCAGGTTCAATTCCTGCTCCTGACTGTTATTTTCGATTTCACATTTTTCATTTTGTGTTTAATGATTCTAAAGAAGATTCACTTCAATAATCTTGAGATAAGGCTAAGAATATGATGGTGACGATAACAGGTCCATATTGTTTTGTTACAGTTCAAGAAAACCATGGAAGATGGTCACATCCAGGAGTCAACTGCGAAGAAGACCACGGTAATTTACGACGAACGTGTTCCAAGAAAGCTGGATCATTTGGAACACCTAGAAAATCTCAGCAAACAGGTCGGGGAGAAGATCGGTCGCACATTGGAAAAAGTTGGGCAAAATTCTCTTCTTGATAGCATTACTTTTGAGAGTGAAAGGTTGAAGAGTCACAGTGAACATTCTTCCAGAAGAAATAGCGATGACGGGGGAAGAGCAAGAACAGAAGGTTTCAGAAGTGGTAAGACCTTTTATATTGCTTATAGTTGCAGGCGCACACGGCCCACCTGATGGTAAGTGTTACCGACCCGCTTTCTTTTTTCACGTATTAATATACATAGGTATGTATAGATAATAGTTATTGAACTCCTGCTAAGGGTCTGTAATGCAGCGGTAGTGTGAGCGACTGCTGATCATGAGGTCTTGGGTCCGATCCCCGGGTCGGGCAAGTGCTATTGAGCTTTTTCGAAAAAAGAAAAATTCTCAGTGGCAACCCGGAATTTGGAAATGTGCCCGGTAGACGGCAATAGGCTCGCCTCTTATTACGTGGGACTTAAACATAGCTGGCGAACCGTGAGTGACTGAGTGTGTAATACACCTCTGCTTACCCCTTCGGGGAAAACAGGCGTGATGCTATGATATGTTATATTCAGCATTCGATAGAACTAATCATTTAATGCGCAGTATTGACGAATTCAATGTATCAGTGCTTATTACTTGCGACCCAGAAGAATGCATTTATCATGTTATCCATCAGCCTTTTAACGTCCACTGCTGGACATAGGCCTCCCCAAGAATGGGGGATATTGCCGTAATCGCCACGCTTGGCAGGCGGGTTGGCGTTCGCAGTGGATGTTGTTAATACTCGAGGGAGTGCTCCTGCCCACTCCCCCGGTATTCCCTCAGTCGGCTCTTACGACTCCCATGGGTGGAGAGGGGTGGGACAATTCTAAAGCCGGCCCCACACGGCACAGCCGGCCCCACACGGCACGGCCGGCCCCACACGGCACATTTATACATATTAACGATCCCATCATATATTTAAAAATTCTTCAGCCAAACATTCGCAGTCTGAACAGTAACTTCAATGAGTTACACGTTCTACTTGAACGACTCACATTTTCTTGCGGTTTTATTGTACTGTCTGAGTGTTGGTTATCTTGCGTTAGGAACTTACCTATAATTCATGGTTATAGCTCATTCAAAACAAACGATTGTTACAATCAAAACGATGGCGTCGTTGTTTTCACTAAAACTAGTTTGGATTGTATTGTGGAGGAACCATCTTTAGTAGAAGCTAATTGCTTATCAATTAAAATTAAAAGTGATACTGTATTGGTAACCATATATAGGTCACCTAGTTTCCAATCATCGGACAATTTTTTTAAATCATTACTTAGCCTTCTAGAAAGTTTATCTTCATATAAAAATGTTATTTTGGTAGGTGACATAAATATTGATCTAATAGCGACCAATTATGATACAAATGCATACCTGGATGTAATTACTTATCATGGTCTTCTTCCTGCTATAAATTCACCAACACGTGGTGGAACATACCTGGATCATGTTATTCTAAAAACACAGTTACCTGCTTTCACTTTTTATTTACAGACAAGTCTTACTGATCACGACGCTGTTTTATTTTGCTTAAAAACCGATCATCTCAAAAATACACTTAGCAAATCAAAACTTATTATAAAACGAATCTAGAAAACCTAAAGATTGATTGTAATCATGAAAATTTTGAACTAGTGTACCAGGAAAATAACTTACATATTGCTACTAATAATCTGATAACTATCATACAAGACTTGATTGCAAAGAATTCATCTAAAAGATCATTTGGCAGAAGTAAAATCATAATTAAACCATGGATAACAATAGGTATCTTACGATGCATCCGCACTCGAGATAAATGCATAAGAAACTAAAATTTAATCAAAACGACGTATTGTTAAGAACTTCCTACACGAGATATCGTAACCATTGTAATAATTTATTAAAAAATTTTAAAAAACAATATGAGCGAGACCAAATAAATATGTCAAAATATAACTCCAAAAAGCTTTGGTCGACTATAAAAACTATCACTAATACTAACAATGTAAAGCAACAACCAATTCAACTATTAAAAACGGATAGAAACACCACAGATTCTATTAATAAAGTTAATGATCACTTTGCTAATATAGGTCAACGACTTTCTCATAGGACTCCTTCACATCTCCCTAGTTTTGGAAAAAATACTGTTCCAAATAAGTGCCGATGTTTTAAAACACCTATCGGAGTCAATTACAACAGTAGTTACCCACTTAATTAATAGATGTTTTGATACTGGAATATTATCTCATCCATTAAAAAAGCCATCATACATCCGATTCACAAGGCGGGAGACAGAGCAAGTGTTGATAACTATAGACCAATTGCTATTCTTACAACTCTTTCAAAAATATTTGAAAACTTATTTAGAAGAAATAAACATTTTATCTAGCTCACAATATGGCTTCAGATCAGGCCGATCAGCTGAGAACGCTGTGTTCGATTTGACTAGCCTTGTGGCAAATAAACTTGATAATAGTAACAAATGTTTAATAATATTTCTCGATCTAGCAAAGGCTTTTGATACTGTCTCTGTCCCCCGCCTAGTGCAAAAACTTGAAAATTATGGCATCAGAGGCATCCCATTATGATTATTGATGGACTATTTGAGAAATAGGACACAATGCGTCCAAATTGGAGAGTACATTAGTGACGAACTTCCGGTTCATTTTGGGGTTCCCCAGGGAAGCATCTTGAGCCCTACTTTATTTCTCTGTTATGTAAACGAACTACGCTCACCTAAACTGGAAAATTGCCACATCACCTCTTATGCTGACAACACATCACTGACATTTTTCTCAAAAACCTGGAGGGAACTTTTTAATCTGGCTCAGGATGGCTTGAATAGAGTATCGCACTGGCTATTGTCAAATTCTCTAACATTAAACGAAGATAAGACAAAATATATTATTTTCTCAATCAAAAGCCATACTGATATTACAAATCTTAACTCCATCCTTTATGCACACAAATGCAATTTCCCCCCAACCCCTAATTGTAACTAAAATAAAATCTACAAATGGTTACTAAACTTAGATTATTCTGATAAAGAAAAGCTACTGGAGGTATATTATTAATGATGAATTCAGACCTTAACACACAAAATACACACACACACACACACCACACACAAACACACACACATACACACTCAACACACACATACCACACACAACACACATAGGGTCGTATACTTTATGATAGTTCACTAGGGGGGCCTGGCGTTCTAAAATACAAGCTTTGGATTAGTTTAGACTCCAGATCACCCGAAAATTACTGTCTTTGTAAACTATTATTCTATATATTATTGTAAAAGTAATTTGTGGAGATAAATAAAAACATTTCTTTTTATTTTATTTATATCTAAGGGTCCCCCGAGGTTTAAATTTTAATAATGACGAAAACCTAAATCGGTCTCTTCCAGATGGTACAAGTTCAGAGCCACCAACGGCGAACGTCACAAACTTCAACGCGTGGGGTGAGCTGAACAGTTCCACCTCTACCACTAGGACTGAGCTGAGTTCTTCAGATGGAGATGACCAGGTCTGGCACGGATCCAATTGGCTTTCTAAAAAAAATATAAGGCTGCGGAAGTGGAAGGATGTAGGTACAGGGGGAGACCGAAACTCACCTACCTAGACCAAATCGGTTATGTATTAAAGGAAGGTGGAGTCAGGACTCTCCAAAACCGGCGAGCGTGTATGAAGAGAATTATGAACGTTGAGGAAGCGAGAGATGTATGCAAGAATAGAGCTTCTTGGCACTCTGATCTCTCTGCCTACCCCGCAGGGGAAATGTCGTGATGATAAGTAGTAGTATAAGGCTAAAGCAAATACCTCAGATGGTAAATACTGTGATATTTAATCGTCCGATACATTGTATGTATATTCTGATAGAAAGCGTAAATATGGACAAGTCTGGCCTTAACAATCCGCTTCCAAAGGTCATATTGTGACATTAACTAGCCTCAATAAATCTTTATCTGTACTATTATAAAGCTGTAACTGAGCTGTCCTTAAATTTAAGTTAATTGATAAAAAATGAGTGTATTAGGATATTTAGGCGTTTCTGAACACACTGAAAACATCTAATTAGTGTGTCCTGCACACACTAATTAGATGTTTTCAGTAAAACCGGATGTTGGCGTTGTCGCCACGCCAATTGTTTAGTTGTGTTTAACGTCATCTTTTGACAAAAGCATCTAACTAGGAAGTATAATGCAACAACAATTAATAAATTAATAACTGTTTTCATTCGTCTATGGGTAATGAGAGGGCGCTTACCAAGAATTATATAAAACTCGAATAATATTTGAAGAAAGAAAGAAAATCGTTTTAAAGGATTTAGGTAAAGAAGGAGACCGAGACTCACCAACCTAGACCAAATCGATCATGTATTGAAGGAAGGTACAGTCAGGAGTCTCCAAAACCGGCGAGCGTGTATGAAGAGAATTATGAATGTTGAGGAAACGAGAGATGTATGCAAGAATAAAGCCTTTTGGCACTGTGTCCTCTCTTCCTCGCACGGGAGATGGCGTGATGATAAATAAGTAAGTATGAAAGATAATTAAAGTGGTATAGAGTGACGTATTTACATGGTTTGACCAATAATGAAGTCCATACGGACTATGACGATGTCAGGCAAAGTCTAGTAAGCTAAAAAGTAAAAAAAAACATAAGCTCCTCAGATTAGGACGGTATTTTAAAGAAACACTGGATTCATGAGAGAATTACTGACTTCGTCCACGAGGTGCGTCGTACGAGGCGAATAGGGGAAGTAAGCAATTATCACCCACTGCATTACTGGTGGTAGGGTTGTGTACCAAGTGGTAGTACTCGCTTGTTATCAGGCCTAAGCGAGTTGGTACCGTGTGGCCGACCGTAATACCGTCCGTTATTTTATTTGCCATCCCCAAAGTGAGAGAATGAGGAGCAGCGTTTCGGCAGTATTCTTAGTAATATTTAGTCCATAAGCGATGGTTCCAGGGGCTTGACTGAAGGCTACAGCTCCACTGCTTTTAAATTTACGTGTGAATTTGTTCATGAACTATTTATCGTTGTCCTGCAAACGAATTGTATGCTACGGCCATAAATGCATAAAAAAGAGAAGAACCACAATTAGGCACTATAAGTACTATAAACGAGTGCAGATTACGCTTTCCTGCACTCATTTAATTTAGTGTTTTTATAGACGCGCGAGCAGCCGCAACGTATCAACATGCCTAATAATACTAAAATCTCTTTTGAAAAACTCATTCGCTGTCTCTTTTTCTCTCGTTCTTTCTGAATAGTGTCATTACACTCACGCACGCAGTTAAAAGTTGTTACTATTTTATAAAAAAATGATCCGTCACGAGGCATCCCGCAGACGTGAAAACATCGATTTGTTTCTTTCTTTAAATATTGTTTGAGTCGTATATAACTCTTGGTAATCGCCCTCTCGTTATCTATAGACGAATTAAAACTGTTATTGGTTTATTGATTAACATTATACTTCCTAATTAGATGCGTTTGTCAACCGAAGACGTTAAAAACAATTAAGTAAATCGGCGTGGCGGCGTCGCCACGCCAACAGCCGGTTTTACCCTCCATTTATTGTTTCATCAAAATGTATGCTATAGGTACATTAAGTAACCACTGAAGTAATGTAATTGCACACGGCGGATTTATTTAGTGGGTGAGGGCCCTACACTACCCTGTTCGTTGCCCCGAACGACGGGAAACATTTTTTTCCCGCCTTAAAATAAAAAAGGTACATTAAGTAATATTATATTATACACAACTTTTGCCACGATTTCTGAACACAATTGCGTAACCTTAATTAATAGAGCAATAGCTACGGCAACCATTTACCATCAGGCGGGCCATTTATATAAAAGAAAACCTATGTCACGAATGCTTACATTTATATCGTTATAGATGTCTAAGAATCGTCGGAGAAGCCACGAGTCTGCATTACCCGGTACCCCAATGCACAGCAAAATGCCGTGGAAGTCAGCTGACAACTTAGCTCCCGAATCCGCATTCGGGACGTCGCTAGCTGATATTTTGGAGAGTCCTTGCAATAAGGTATGTATTGCATTGCCAAATTGACAAATCCTACTCGGCCTCGTGGCGTAGTCGGTAGTGTAACCGACTTCCGTGCACGAGGTCGTGGGTTCGATTCCCACTCAGGGCAATTATTTGTGTGATAAACACAGATATTTGTACTGTCTGGGTGTTTTCTGTATGTATTTACAAAAGAAAAGTTATATATTATGTGTATATCCGTAATCTGGTAAGCTTACTTTGGGTCCAGAGGACGTTGTGTGAAAATGTCCGTAAATATTTATTTATTTATTTACAAATTACTGAGGCAGACACTACTTATATCCGCCTATACCTATAGCGAATGAAACTCAGGGTCATTACTGAGATACTTAGAAAAGTATTAGCTGTGGTATTGTAGACACACCGGACCTTTGTGTCTCTGAAGTTAACACAATACAAGAAGTGGGGATTGTGACGGAATCATACGATCAGTGCTGACGAGTTCAAATGTTATAAGCTTTATCTAAATATAGAAGAGTGCACATCTTTTATTACGAACGATTTTTTTAATGTCGTCCTGCATATGGAATAATTCCTGAATCGTGGGGGACTTCACAAACATACAATTGATGGGCCTAAACTACACCCAGACTCAGAACAACCATTTGGTCACACAAAGAGACACATATATTGGTACCTCAAAACTCTACGAGATAGCGCTAAAAATATTTTTGAGTGAGTTGGCATTTAATTTCATTTCAAACACAAATTGACTTAACAAGATCAGGAATCGGAGAAGTTATTGAGTCGTGAATAACTAATTAGTCACTGTAGTATGCTCATCTAGGGCTTCAGCTAAAGATTTGGATTTGCAAGGTGCAGAGTTTGTGATTATTAAAGTCAATCTACCGTAGGTAAGCTTTCTTTACTACAAACGTGGAAAATAGGTGTGCATCCATATTTTTTTGTTAAGGTCGGAAAATATGTAGCTTACCACACACTCCATTTTTTCATTCATCTTTGGGACGCCACCGTAAATAAATCTGTCGTGTGTCGTCTCTCTGTTTGTATTGGTGGACCTCTGGAACTATGACATTACTAAAACGGTCCGGCGGCAGCTTACCCTTTTTGGTATCCTCTACTGAGCGACGCATCCGCACACGGAGCGTCACACCTTCGCGGGGGCCTTGCGGGTGGCGGATGTTCCCCGGTCCATCCGCCCGCAGCCTCAGCCAGGGCGGCATCGCGTAGGTACTTGCGCGTATATAACTTTTACGATACCTATAAACGCTAACTAGGAGCATCACTCTTCTTGAACACTGAAGTAATGTCACACAGTTCCAGTGGTCCACCAATACACGAGAAGAGACAGCTAAGGGTCATTTAGTGGGTGAGGACCCCACGCTACCCTGTTCGTTGCCCCAAACGACGGGGATTGTTGTGTTGTTTCTGCCTTAACAAAAATGGGGCATCACTCTTGGGTTAAGGAAATGTATTTATCGGAATAATAAGTAACCTACGTCCTCTTCCGCACTTTTGACTATAAGTATCCAAAATTTCACATTGATTTGTTTAGTTTTTATGGGGTGAAAGTGTAAGAAACAAACTGGTTTTCAAGTTCATAATATTAAAATATACACTCTATTGGTAGAGCCTTATCCCAGCATGAATCCGGAAAGTACCACCCTGTCACAAAAGATTGATACAATGGTAGGTACTGTCATTGTGTTTCTTAAAGTGAGTGAGAGTGCCTCCCTCCCTATCCTCTTCTTATTATCCTTCCTATCCACTTCCTATGGCTTTCCTTGGAGTTGGCGAGTATGCCACTGGTGTTGCTAGCGTATATAGGCCACGAGAACCACTTACCATCAGGTGGGTCGTATGCTTGCTTGCCACCCTTATAGTATAAAAGGGTAACAGGTCAAGCTAATATATATACGAGTATGAAATGAAACAAATTTTACAAAATCTGTCACATTTAGTTAATTTTCTGTTCGGAAAGTTGAATATGAAAAAATAAATTGTTAAAAATGTTTGCGTAAGTGGAAGGATGTACCTAGAAACAAGGGGAGACCGAAATTCACCTACCTATACCAAATCAGTCATGTATTGAAGGAAGGTGGAGTCAGAAGTCTCCGAAACGGGCGAGCGTCTATGAAGAGAATTATGAATGTTGAGGAAGCGAGAGATGTATGCAAGAATAGAACCTTTTGGCACTCTGTTCTCTCAGCATACCCCGCAAAGGAGACGGCGTGATGATAAGTAAGTAAGTAAATACCCATGTTGGAATACTTTGTAATCACAGGGCGACTTAAAATCCTAGAATAAAATGATTGTAAAAGCGTAGTAATTATGTAGTTTTATTGCAAACAGATTCAGCAACTAGTTACAAAATATCGCGCAAACTGTTCGTCTATCAACACTTTAGTCAATACCTACAAGATTTGGCGAGAAGTGGCTAAGTGCCAAGACTAACATATGTATTTATTTCTTGACAAAACTATGCTCTCTGGAATAAATTACAGAAAACTTCGAATGGCAACACAAAAATGTCATATCCTTTGTAACTAACCTAGATTTACACTTAAATCATATTTATTTTTAAAACTACGTGGGTGGAAAACAAGCATACGGCCCACCTGATGGTAAACGGTTACCGTAGCCCTATAGTCGCTAGCAACACCAGAGGCATCACTCGCGCGTCTCCATCTCCAAGGAAAGGGATAGAAGGTGGATAGGAAGTACCTATATTAAGGAGACCAGGAGAGGATAGGTAGGATACTAAGGAGAGAGTGACCACTGAAGTAATGTATCACATGTTCCAGTGGCCCGCCAATACAGGCGGAGAGACGTCACACGGCGGGTTTATTTAGTGGGTGAGGGCCCCACACTACCCTGTACATTGCCCCGAACGACGAGGTGTGCAGTTAGGTATATTTTTTGACGCTATAACAAAAAAAAGGATTAAACACAAAGTGAAAAATGTGAAATTGAAAATAACAGTCACGAGCAGGATTTGAACCTGCATCTCCTGGATACCGTCCAGATGCTTTGCCATTTCGGCCATCGTGACAATTGCTCCTGACTGCTAATTTCGATTACACATTCATACTTAACGTCTTCGGGTGACGCCCGAAATATCTAAATATTTATAGGGTTTGCGTCATTATTAGGTAAAAATCTTAATCGTAAAATTAAGTTTACCTGGTCGGTATAATGTATGAAAATACTTCCGACAGATGGCGCAGGCGTCACGCGAAGACGTTAAGTATGAATTTGTTATCGAAATTAGCAGTCTGGAGCAATTGTCACGATGGCTGAATTGGCAAAGCATCTGGACGGTATCCAGGAGATGCAGGTTCAAATCCTGCTCGTGACTGTTATTTTCGATTTCACATTTTTCACTTTGTGTTTAATGTATAGTGCTAAGCATGTCAAATGCTAAAAATATATATAAAAATATCTAAATAAAAAAAATATACTAAGGAGAGAATAGGAAGGATAACAAGGAGAGAATAGGGGTTCGGGCTTCCAGCACTCTCACTCACCATACGAAACGCAACAGTAGGTACCACTACGGTTGGTTCACACTGATCTTTTGTGAGAGGTTGGTACTGCCGTGGTCGAGCCGTGTAGATGTAATTTTCCTATTTCAGAAAATACCATATCTTTTTCTAACCCCGGCTGTACACACTCGTCTATTTGTCTCGCAAACCTCTAGTCCACTCTCGTCTCGTAGAGGCTTGACACGAGAGCGCACCATTGTACACACGCGTTGTATGCCCGTCGCGATGGACGTGGAAAAAACAATTGTGGCGTTTTTTTTTTATTAGTTGTTGTATTTTTTAATCATTTACCATAAAAAAAATAGATTAAACCATGGGGAAAAAAACTTTTTAACTATTCAACGGAAAAATATTTTTTTTTAACTCTTCAACGCGGATATAAAATTCGTTGCTTATCCGTAACCAAACGTCGTGTAAGCAACTATTGCTTATCCTTGTGCCTGGCATTCTTAGGATTCCGTAATAGTCATCGCCTTCGGTAGGCTTCTAAAAAGCGTTAGACCACATCGTTGTCGCACGCAGAAAGCACGTCTTTACGCGAACGTAGTTAGCGGGCAACTAAGCAAACGAGTGTGTACAGGCACGCTCTCGTTTACATCGCGAGGCTCACCGAAACCCTTTGACTCGTGCACAAAAATCGACACGCTTCTGAGACATAGCGAGAGCCGCGAGACTAGACGAGGCTACCATGTACACACTCGCCCTCGGCCTGTCTCGTTGTGTCTTGACGAGTGTGTACAGCCGCAGTTAAATGTGCAGACACAGCTCTGTCTGTTACAGCTTTATAATAGTATAGACAGAAGATAGATAAATGTTCTTCGTTTTAAAACATTTTCGAAATCAAGCTTTTATTGAATAAAAGAACAAAAACAAGTTTTGAAAATGAATGAATGACGGTGAATCACCACGTGTCGTGCGGGTAGCTGTCGACAGCTGTCCATTCATTCATCCGCGAAATTAAAAACTAACTTTACATCAGGTGGGCTTGTCTACTACCATAAGCAATAAAAACATATAAAACCTTACACAAAGGTATTTTACGGTACCCTAATAACATTAACGACAAACCCTTAAGGAATTTAGTCGCGTGATTAACAAAAATTGGGTCATAACGTCTTAATTTGCTTGTACACTCGACCCACTCAACGTTTACTATTTATTATCAAAAACATAGCATTACGCCTGTGTTCCCCCAAGGGGTAGGCAGAGGTATATTACACACCCACGATTCGCCAGCTATGTTTAAGTCCCACGGGGGGCGAGCCTATTGACGTCTACCGGGCACATTTCCAAACTCCGGGCTGCTACTGAGAATTTTTCTTTTTAAATTTATCAATTATTTATTATAATAACTATTATAAAGCTGTAACAGAGCTGTGTCTGTACATTTAAGATATTTGAGAAAAAAATATTGTATTAGGCTATATCGGCGTGTCTAAACAAACACAAAGCAATTTTACTTAGATTTTTAGTTTTTCTAAAACTGTTGCTAAAGTCTTACCCAACAACTATACAATTAAATGTTAATGGTAATTAAGGAATTAAGGCCACACACACTATCTGAATAATATAACTGCACAGATGGTGGAGTTGTTTAGATACCGGCCTAGTGTTGTGGGTTCGATTCCCACACAGGACAACTCTTTTGTGATCCAAAAATGGTTGTTCTGATTGTGGGTGTACTTTGTGTCCACGAAATTGTATGTTTGTAAAGTCCCCTGCGATGCAAGAATTATCCCAAAGGGTTGTCTTTAAAAAAATCTAAACTAAAAAATAGAGATGGTTGTTCTGCTGGTTATACTGCGAAAACTACTGAACTGATCGGAATAATACTTATACCATAAGATGCAGCGTATTTCGGAGAAGGTTTTAGTATGTGATATGTTGGTGATTACTTATCCGGTACCTATATTTTTGATTGGTGAGCCGGTTGTTCGTTCGGTTACACTGCGAAAACTACTGAACCGATCGGAGTAGTACTTATACTATAAGATGCAGCGTGTTTCGGAGAAGGTTTTAGTATATGATATGTTGGTGATTACTTATCCGGAACCTAAGTATATTTTTGACGTGAAACATCTAATGTGGAGGGAGGGTAAAATCGGCTGTTAGCGTGGCGACGTTTATAATTATATAAATCCCGCGGATGAAGTTGCGGTTACATAACTAGTATATAATATATAGGTCGGCCAGTGTACAAGTACCTTTAAAAGACTAATACCAAAGATATTTAGTTAGCATTTTGTACTAATACAGTGAGCCTATAGGACTTTTATATCCGTACTTCAAATATAATTTTATTTGGAAATGGTGCAGAGAGTGCATGCAGTCAGAACTGGACCGTTTTGGGTGGTATGTCGAACTTATAATTATATTCTAAATTTATAAGCCTACCGCAGTCTTCTGTTGTTCATAGATTTTTCCTAATTTGCGGAACAACATCAGGTTCTAAAATTTCCACATTCAGTCTACTCCAACTACTTTTAACAGGTAATTTGTCCTTCGAGCCGAGGGGCATCCTATCCTAACTTACGCTTTTTAATTCCCGGCCGTTTTGCTCTAGGGCCCGTCGATCCTTCGACAGAAATGAACAGTCCATTGCCATTTCAGTATCCTAATTCTTATTTTACATTTTTCGAACTGTGTTGTTAGGGGTTAGTTGGTTCGTATGATGAATATTTATCTAAATTAATAAACGTTTGTAATACATTTATTACGTTGACATTAACGAAGCAATAGGCAATTCACTTCGCCCAACGAACCCACAGCTTTTGCGAAAGAAAAGGAGTAGTGCACCAGGTGGACCGATGACCTAGTTAAGGCTATAGGGAGCCAGAGGCAGCGCTGGACTGTTAGCTATGGCGCCCATTTGAGGATTTACTTATTAATTATTATATAATGGATATTTTAGGAGGAGAGCCCACCACTCACCGCAAATTGTAGCTGGATGGGCTCTCACTCACAACCCACCGTGCGTGCGCTAACCCTCCCCCCCCTCCCTTTATTTTGTTTAGGCGGGAAAAAATGTTCCTAACCGCACACCACGTCGTTCGGGGCAACGAACAGGGTAGTGTGGGGCCCGCACCCACTAAAGAAACCCGCCGTGTGCCGTCTCTCCGCCTGTGGCAGTATTATATAAATTCTGCGGTGATTTAGCTTAATATATTATTATAAAAAAGAAAAAGACTCGGCGAACCCTTTTGTTTATTTATCACGCGTTCACCCCGTAACAACTAATATAAAATTAATGCATGTAAATGCATTCCTATAGACGGCGTTTGTCGTTAAGACAAATGTGATGAGGAGATTGGGTATTTCTAAAAAATAGTAGGGTAGCTCAGTGGATTAGAGCACTTCCCCGGATAGGGAGGAACGCAGGTTTGATTCCCGCTCGTACCAAAATATTCTTTTTCCTTATTCACAAATTATAATTTGTACTTTAAGAGTAGCTGAGCATGTCAAGTGCTAAAATATAGATCAAAATGTTTAAAAAATCACGCCATCCAATAGTATGAATTTTAATTGCAAAATAAAACTTACTATATTGGATTAATGCATGTAAATGCGTTCCGATAGAGGGCGTTGGTCGTTAAGAAAAATGTGATAAGGAGATTGGTATGTCTAAAAGATAGTCCTGTAGCTCAGTGGCTTAGAGCACTTCCCCGGATAGGAAGGGACGCAGGTTCGATTCCCGCCTCTACTAAAATACTCTTTTTCCTTATTCACAAATTATAATTTGTACTTTAAGAGTTGCTGAGCATGTCAAGTGCTAAAATATAGATCAAAATAGGTATATATTTATATTCTAAAGTGCACACGAACGAAGCTGCGGGCAACTCTAGTTTGTACCTAAATATTAAGAAAGAACATTTCATTTATCACTTTGATTCTTACCAGGTCCACCTACGCGATGACATTAGGTCCATGCAGTCTGACTCCTCTTCAGATGATAGCAAAACTCGAGGTTGGAGACTAGTCAAAAATGTGACTTCTGCTGTAGGTGCGTTCTCTCCTAAAGGAATGGCAACAACAGCATTGCCTGGGACACCATTGCCGAGTTTTCAGGCAAGTACAGTAGACACAACGGATATTTGTGTCTCTGAAGTTGGTTGCAAGACGCTGCGCAGTAGGTATTTTTGTGTCGCAAGGCATCTGAAATGTTCGATTATAATTTAATTGTAATTGATAGTCATATTATTTATCGATCGCAGTAAACGATATGTACTCTTCTTCTAGATAAAAGCTTATTCACTAAAATCGTTCGTATACTTTTTATTGAATACAAAAATAATAAATATGTAGAAGCTAAACAATTAGATAAAAAACATTATGATATAATTCAATTGTTGTGTTAATCGAGTAATAACATTTGAATTGGTCAGCACTAATCGTATGACTCTCCACAATCCCCACTTCTTGCTCTGTGCCTAACTTCAGAGACACAAAGGTCCGTTATATGATTTTCTATACTACGTGGGTAGCAAACAAGCATACAGCCCACCTGATGGTAAGCGGTTATCGTAGCCTATAGACGCTAAAAACACCAAAGGCATTACTCGCGCGCTATCTCAAAGGAAAAGGATAGGAAGGATATTAAAGAAAGGATAGGGAGGGAGTTTGTACCTCCAGCCCTCTCTCTCACCATACGAAATATAGGTAAATCTACGTGCTGATCTTTTATGAGAGTGTTGTACTTTCCCAATCGAGCCAGCCCATTCATGCTGGGATAAACAAAGCTCTAATGATGATAGAGGAAAACTAAATAGTGATCTAAAGATAACCATACAAAATAGATCCTAACAGTTTGCCATATACGAACAAACAAACATTGTTTTTGTATCTATACCTACCATTTTGTTCGTCAAAAAAAACTACATAACTGATATTGATGAAAGAATGTTTTCTTTTTTTATTGCTTGTAGTAGCAGACGAGCCACGGCCCATCTGATGGTAACCGTCGCTCATGGACTCAACTATAATGAGAGTATTGTCAAGCCGCCGCTCACTATTTTATTCCACAGATATGAAATGAAAGAATAAACGGCTATCTCCTGCTAAAGCCAAAACGCAACGATGTGCTTCATGGCCGGTCACACTGGAGATGGTGGTACCAACCCGCTCGGGCCCGATACCAAGTGAGTACTCCCACTCGGTACCCAGACCTACCACCAGTAAATTTAGTATTTGTTTTCAATTTATCGCTGCTCGGTGAAGGAAAACATCGTTAGGAAACCTGCATGCATGAGAGATTTTCTCAACGGCTTGTGAAGTCTGCCAACACGCACTGGGCCAGCTTTTTGGACAATGGCCTATCCTTCTCACCATGAGAGGAGACCTGTGCCCAATAGTGGGACAGAAAAACGTTAACCAACACACACTGAGGAGCTTCATAGTCTTCAATCGTCATTTATACAGCAGACAATGGTTCCGACCCGCTCGGGTACAAAAACAATTGATTACTCCCACTTGGTACCTAACTCTACCACCAATAATGCAATGGGTGATGGTAATGGATTACTTCCTTTCCGTCATACTAAACCCGTGGTATACTTAGGAATGGGATGGTGACATTTCATATGCTTAACGGCAAAGCTGTCGCAAATGGTATTTGTAGTGATACATTTTCACATAATATCCTTACATATTAAGAGACTTAAAAATAAATAAATATTCACGGACCTTTTCACACAATGTCCTCTGTCCCAAACTAAGCTTAACGCTCGTGCTATGGGTACCAGATTACGGATATAATACATATATTACTACTTTTTATTTGTAAATACATATAATAGATAGAAAACACTCAGACGCAGTACAAATATCTGTGTTCATCACAAAAATAATTGAGCTGAGTGGGAATTGAACCCACGAACTTGTGCACGGAAGTCGGTTACACTAACGACTACGCCACGAGGCCCGTCGACTTGGAGAGTTAACTTAAAATTTTACTGGTAATTCCCGAGATTGGCGTGTTCAAACATACGAAAAAGAGTTGTTTTTGACTTTATAATATTACAACATAGTTCACGCCTGTATCCCCGAAGGGGTAGGCAGAGGTGTATTACACACCCAGCTCGCCAGCTATGTTTAAGTCCCACCTAATAGGGGGTGAGCCTATTGACGTCTACCAGGCACATTTCCACACTCCGGGCTGCTACTGAGAATTTTTCTTTTTACGAAATAGCATCATTAACAATGCCCGATCCAAGGGTCGAACCCGACACTTCATGATCAGCAGTCACACACACTAACGCTGTACCACAGAGGCAGTACAATATTCATAAGTATATTATTTTACGTTACAGTCAAAACCTGACAGTAAAAATTCAGATTACTGCAAGGAAGACAGAAAACCTTCCCTTCCATCATATCCTAATGAAAAAGAGGAGAATGTTGGAGAAACTAATCCGGAGGTAAGGTATCTGTCTAAGCAAGGAAATCTCCAGTATTTATTCATCAGCAACTGTATATAAGCCTCCTGGAGTATGAAGCTCCCTATGTTTTGGATATTTTTTTTATTGCTTATGATGGCAGACGTGCCACGGCCCACTGATGGTAAGTGGTAACTGTCGTTCACGGACTCAACTATACCAAGAGTATTGAAATGCTGCGCAGCGGCTGTGTATTGTCAAGCCGCTGCGCACCATTTCATTTCTCATGTATGAAATGAAAGAATAAACGGCTATCTTCTGCTACAGCCAAAATAATCCTTTAATCAGGCACTTTATTATTTATATCATATAATATTTATTTATTTAAAAAAAAGGATTTCCTTTATAGTTGGGGTATGAACCCAAAAGCTTAGTTTAGCTTATTTTTAATTATAATACATTGACGTGCTTCATGACCGGTCACACAGGAGACGGTGGTACCGACCCGTTCGGGCCCGATAGCAAGTGAGTACTTTCACTTGTTACTTGTTACCCAGCCCTACCACCGGTAATGCAATGGGTGATAATTGCCTACTTCCTTTAGTCGCCTTGTACGACACCCGCGGGAAAGGATGGGGTAGTGACACTTGTGTTCTTAGTCCGCCACTACACGGATGCATGGATCTTATTCAAGTCACCTACGAGTCAACAACTGTCCTTCATGGATGGTCGAAAGACCTGTACTATAGCTCAGTGGCTTAGAGCACTTCCCCGGATTGGAAAAGACGCGGGTTCGATTCCCGCTAGTACAAAAAATCTCTTTTTCCTTATTCGCAAATAATTTGTACTTTAAAAAGTGGCGGAACATGTCAAAAGCTAAAAAATATAGATCAAAAATGTTTAAAAATCGCGCCATCAAATAGTTTGAATTTTAATTGCAAAATTAAACTTACTGTATCGGTTTAATGCATGTAAATGCTTCCAATAGATGGCGTTGGTCGTAAAGGCAAATGTGATAAGGAGATTGGGATGGTCGAAAGACCTGTACTATAGCTCAGTGGCTTAGAGCACTTCCCCGGATTGGAAAAGACGCGGGTTCGATTCCCGCTAGAACAAAAATATCTTTTTCCTCCGAAAATAATTTGTACTTTAAGTAAATCTAATCATTTGTGAAAATGTCGAAAAAGAGAATTTTACTGCGAACAGGATTCGAACCTGCGTACCCTTCCAATTTCCGGGGTAGTACTCTAGAGCAGTAGGTACATATAGCCATCGCCGACACCGACGGCTATTGTCGGTTTCGGCCGACGGCCAAACCCAATCTCCATCACATTTGTCTTTATGACCCACGACACCTATCATAAATACGTAAAATTCTCTTTTTCCACATTTTCACAAATGGTTTGTTCTTTATAGTAACTAAGCATAATCAGAAAGATCAATATATTTAATTAGTTCTCTTTTGGCGATTTTGCGCATTACGGATCCTATCATGTACAGAAATCTCGCACAGACAATCAATGGCACCTCTCCAATATTGTGTTTAGTACTTGTTAACTTAAACAAATTACAGCGATAGGCATATATTAAACATATTCCAAGGCATGTGACCAGGTTAGTATATCACACCCTCTAATTATAGGGACCAACAAAACTTATAAGCAGGCTTACCATCCATCCATCCATCCATCCATCAGCCTTTTAACGTCCACTGTTGGACATAGGCCTCCCCAAGAATGGGGGATAGTGCCGTAATCGCCACGCTTGGCAGGCGGGTTGGCAGGAACGAACGCTCCAGCCAGTGCTGGAAGAGTGGGCAGGGCGACGGCACGGAGTCCTTACCTTCCGACTGGTGCAGGTGCTGTCGGGGCACGGTTGCTTCGGCAGATATCTGCACATTGTGGCAAGGAGGGAAGCGACTCCGGGCTGTCACCATTGCGGCTGCGGCGAAGACACGGCGCAGCACACGCTCGAGTCGTGCCCGGCTTGGGCCGAGCAGCGCCGTGAACTCGTCGCGGCAATAGGGGGGGACCTCTCGCTGCCGAGCGTCGTCAGAGCGATGCTTGGCAGCGACAGGAATTGGGCCGCGGTCGCTGCCTTCTGCGAGGATGTCATCTCGCGGAAGGAAGCGGCGGAGAGGGCCAGGGAGGAGGATTCTTCCGCTGACCCAAACCGCCGCCAGCGACCGGGGCGGCGCAGGCGCAGGTACTTGCGCCTCATGCCGCCCTAGCTGAGGCTGCGGGTGGATGGACCGGGGAACGTCCGCCACCCGCAAGGCCTCTCGCGAAGGTGCGACGCTCCGCGTGCGGATGCGTCGCTCAGTAGAGGGTACCCGAAAGGGTAAGCCGCCGGCGGACCACCGAAGGAATGTAACATGGTTCCAGTGGCCCGCCAATAAAGGCGGAGAGACGGCACACGGCGGGTTTCTTTAGTGGGTGCAGGCCCCACACTACCCTGGTCGTTGCCCCGAACGATAGGGTGTGCGGTTAGGAACATTTTTTCCCGCCATAACAAAAAAAAAAAAGGCTTACCACGAACTTTTATTGCGATCCAGTTTAGGACCCAAACTGAACTGAATCGCAATTTCGTACCATGACGTGTCAAAGACGCAGTCTTTTGTTTTTTGCCGAATCAGCACATAATCTGAATCGCAAACATGACATCTTTGTATTGAAATTCGTACCATGACATGAACTTACTTGACAACCTAAACTAGATCGCTCAATTAGACATCATGGTACGAAATACAACAACATACCTATTTTGAATTGCGTCGGAATTGAATCGCTCGCTAAAAGTTTGTGGTAGGTTTGTATGGCTCTAAAGAAAAACGTCAACTGATCCAGCGATCCATGATATACTTAAAATATTGATGGTTACTGTTAGTTACAACACACACAAAGATTCTCTCGCACCATCATAAAGTCTTCAAATTCTTTTCGATCTGCACTTTTGATCTAGCACTTGCTAAATACAGATCAAAATGTATAAAAAACCATCAAATAGTATGAATTTTAATTGCAAAACTAAACTTATTATATTGGATTAATGCATGTAAATGCATCCGATAGGTGGCGTGGGTCGTAAAGACAAATGTGATGTGGAGATTGGGTATGGCCGTCGGTCAGTGCGATAGCTTAGCTGTCTAGAGTACTTCCCCGGATTGAAACGGACGCAGGTTCGAATCCCGCTCGCACTAAACTTCTCTTTTTCAACATTCACAAATAATTTGTCCTTCGAACTCTGCCCTGTAGATTGACTCGTTCCTTATTACATTGGAATAAAGTTACAAAGCTTAGCTGTTGGCTTATGCCTTGACTTACCCCTTCAGGGATGAAGAAAGACACTATAAAATATATTTTTTCTAGGGCTTGGAACCAGAATCTCTAATGTTTCGTGATGGCAGGAGACGAATAGACATGGTGTTGGCTTATGAAGAGGAGGACTATGGAGTCATGACTGAGGCGGAGGCTAGGAGACGAGATCATAGGAGAGCATTCCAGGTATCGTATCTTTTCACTTGTCAATCATTGATTTTGGAAAAGTTAAGTTATTTTGATATTTTTATATATTTTTTTAGCATTTGACATGCTTAGCCATATAAATCAACACAAAGTATGAAAATGTGAAATCGAAAATAATAGTCACGAGCAGGATTTGAACTGGCAAAGCATCTGGACGGTATCGAGGAGATGCAGGTTCAAATCCTGCTTGTGACTGTTATTTTCAATCTTCTTGTTATTTTCTTAAAACTATGTTAGTACAGTGCTTCTGTTGCACTAATACCTAATGTGCTCAGGTGGTATCTGTCCGCGAAAGCGTCTGAACACCACACCTTACGGGCAAAAGTTTTCGTCTAAGACTTTCTGCAGAAACAACGTTGGTATTCGCACCACAAACGCTTTGAAGTTTACGTTTCCGTGCGACTCCAATGACTGCACTCTGGGCTTGTACTCCAACTTTTAGTGCACGTACGCCATTAAGATTAAGATCTAGCTGATGGTAAGAGGCAATATGGCCTAGCAGCTAGCGCACTGCACCACAGTGCGCTAGCTTCCTCATTATCTTTAGGTTAAAGGAACCCAATATTGTACTCCGTCTTGAACTGATGCCGGTAATTTGTTTTTTGTCATAAACAACGAAAATCATGTGCACATGAATGATAGCGTCCGCTTTACAAAGAATGTAATATAGATATTAGTAGCGCTGAAAAATTACTACGATAGCTCAGTGGCAGAGCAGCTCAGAGGCAATTCCTGCTTGTAGTTTTCACCTATTTCACGCTTTGTGTTCTAGAAAACCATTTTATTTTTCCAATTTATCAGGAGAACTTGATAAAAGAGGGGCTGGAACTGGAGTTAGAAAATAAATGCCTCTCTTTTGATGAGAAGACCTGGTTCCTGAAGGTTCACATACCATGGAAGACAGAAGTAAGGCTGGCTGAAGTGATCGGCATGAAGCTTCCCACCAAAAGATTTATCACCATCTCTGTGAGAGCTTGGGTAAGTAAACCAGATTTTTAAATCCGACAAGTATATAAAATTTTCAGGTATTTATAATCAAAGATCTTTGTTCTCCGAATGGACGTATAGACTTGCTTCAACATACTATAGTAATGTCAAACAGTTTCAGTGGTCTGCCAATAGAGGTGGCGACATACTATGGGTGACCTACCCTTTGTAAGAGAAGGAACACACTGATGATGGTACTTCGAACTGAGAGAGAGTTCTCCCTTTTTGTTTTTATACTACTTAGGTGGCGAACAAGCATACAGTGCACCTGATGTTAAGTGGTTACCGTAGCCTATAGGATAGGAGGTGCCTAGGGATAATAAGAGAGTATAGGTAGGATACCAAGGAGAGGATAGGAATGATAATAAAGAGAGCATAGGGAAGGGGTAAGGACTTCCGACACTCTCACTCACCATACGAAACAAAACGGTACGAGTAACTACCGTTGTTACACGCTGATCTTATGTGGGAAGGTGGTACTTACCCGAGCCGGCCCATTCATGCTGGGATAAGCAGGCTCTATCACTAGTTAACTGATGCCAGACCCAATCGAATGAGTACTATCGTCGTATTTGTTTTTAAATATCCATGAAGCAAGTAGTACTGCTCATCTACTATATGTATCCACTTCCAATCAGGTTAGTTTAGTTTGGAAATGTGCCCGGTAGACGTCAATAGGCTCGCCCCCTATTACGTGGGACTCAAACATAGCTGGTGAGTCGTGGGTGTTTAATACACCTCTGCCTACCCCTTCGGGGAATACAGGCGTGATGCTATGTTGGTTTTTATGTTTATCATCAGATAAATAGACGAAAAGAGGTTTAACCACGATCCTGACTTCCACAGAGTGATGAAAGACAAGCGGAAAAAGACAGACGCTGGTATTCAAAATGGCGGCGGCGATGGAAACAGCTGTACGAATATGAGCATTCCAGAATTGAACCTGAACCATCGTTCTATGGAGCAACTGATCAGCGAGGAGTTAGGAGAGAGGAGATGTAAGTCAGTAATGCGGACGAATTTTATATAATTATAGATATAATTTAGAACTTTTATTGTTTTAGATCTATTTCTTTTAGCAATTGACATGCTCTACTACTTTTTTAAAGTACAAACTATTTGTGAATAAAAAAAAAGAAAAAAAACTCATTTTCTTTATTCACAAATAATTTGTTCTTTAACTTTTATTGTTTTTATTACCTTCTTTTGATGTGGAAACATCTAACGCGGAGGGAAAGTAAAACCGGCTGTTAGCGTGGCGACGTCGCTGAAAAAAACAACATAAACTCAATCAAAAAACCAATAATAGTTTTAATTCGTCTATGGATAACGAGAGGGCACTTACCAAGAATTATATGAAACTAAAAAAAAAATATTTGTAGAAAGAAATAAAATCGATGTTTTTACATCTGCGAGACGTCCCGTGAAGACTAATTTTTGTATATCCTAAGTCATTGTGTAGGTATATAATAGTAGTTAATATTGCCTGAAAGATTTTGAAATTAAATTATGAAATATGCTAACTGCTGCTGTTAGTGTTATGGCAAATTCACTCTCGCTTTAAGATAAACACTCGTTTCAACAGTACTATTACACATTAACCTAAAAGTCCGCTGACCGTTAACCGCTCCTTTGGGTTTACTTACAATTCAGCCGAAATTTCATGCTTGCTTCACCTACCCGTGTTACGAGAGGTGGTGGTATCTGGTATTCAATGTATTCACAATCAGCTACCACACATATACGTTTCACATTCACAGCTAACTGTGATCACTGACCTGTAAAAATATACCTCTGTAGGCATGAATGAGCTTTTAAAAGGCCGTGTGCTAAGGGATTGGAAATATCAGGGGTGGCCATCCATGAGGTGCGGTGCCGGTTTACCTCCTCGTGGTGCACCTCGGGCAACGTCGGCTTTTGCCGGCGGCTAAATTACCGGACAGGACGGGTCTCCGCGTGTCCCTCTGATTCAGCAGAAGGTACAGCGGATGGACCAGGGCGTTGAAAACAGCGGAGTTATAGCGGCTCCTCTGGCTTTGTGGAGTGGAGACAGCGGGGCCACAATGGTCTCCCGGTCCCTGGTGATGGGGCTGTTTCAGCTCGAGGGGCGACGGGCCCACCACTCGCATCCCGCGGATGGTGGGTACGGTCTGGTACAGACCACCGCTCGTACGTACTCGACCCGTAATCTTGAACTGACAGGACCGTGGATCTTTGGATCGCGAGGAAGAAATATGGCGGACGGTCAAAACTTAACTATTCCCCAGGAGGGTACCCAGTGCGACGCACCGGGAGAATCCGTTGCAGGGTCTTCTGACCCTGTCAACCCCTCGTATCTGGGGAGGGCAACGAACGCCACAGCCAATTTGGGGCAGGCTGTAAAACTGCAGCCCACCAAATCCAGCATAACATCTGCTGTAAAACGAGGAGGCAGACCGGGAGACGAAAGGGCTCACATAGCCAAACGTCCCGATCTGAGTCAACAACCGCAGCCGAGGACTCGATTGCTGAGGTCTTGTCGAGGGAGGGTATCCAAGTGGAAGTTTGGGTAAATAAAGAGTCCATGGATGTGTCCACCTCGAAAGCTGTGGAGCCGGGCCTGAGGAATGCCTCGGTATCACTCGAACGGCTTTCCTCCAGATTCTGACGTAAGCGCAGCGTTACCAGGGAAGGCGTTGCTTCGGAGTCGGAGAAAAGTGCGGCGGAAAAGCCACCTCAAAAAAAGCCAACGCCGGGGGCTACCGCCTGCAGAGGGCGAGGACATATTTCGCGGCCACTAACACCGGTGCCAATCGTATCGGAGGCTGCCACTCGCAGAGCAAAGCGTGCCGAAGGGGAGCTGCAGGCCGAGGAAGAGGTCGAACAGCTCTCTCTGAGGATCCGCGAATCGACGAATGAAGTCAATACTCTGTCGGTCGCGGACCTGAAAAGGAGAGCCCACGACCACGCGGCCATCATTAACAAGTTGGCCACAAAGTCCGTTAACATCAAGGGTACCTTCGGGCGCGCAGCTAAGGAGGCAGTCGCCGATAACGTGAAAGTGGTGGAGGCCTTGGCCAGGCGCTCCGCCAATGAAGAGACGGAGCGGCTGCACGTGGCCAATGACCGCCTGACAGTGGAAGTTGCTGAGTTGCGGGCGTACAATAGTTGCCTCAATGTTCAGGTCGCGGAGCTGCAGGCCAAGCTCGCACGGCTTGAGGCGGCTATGCTGCTGGCTGGAGTAGGACCTGCCGAACCAGGTCGCGTGGATACTGCTGCACTGCATTCTGCGGCTACTCCAACCGCTGAGCAGTCCCATGCTGGCCTACCGGAGGATACGGTGCGTGTAATCTCGTGGCTTACGACGATGGTTCGCCCACTGCTGCAGCTACTGCCGTGTCCAAAAGGACGGCGCGGCAGAAGAAAAAGAAATCGGCACTCGTTGCCCCCCGCTCGCCGGCAGTGATAATCACTCTACAGCCGGCAGCCGAAAAACAGGGGGTAACGTATGCCGATGCGATGCTACGTGCAGAACGGGCCATAGATCTTCCCGACCTAGGGATACAAGAGGGCTTGAAGGTGCGTCGATCCGTGACTGGTGCCAGAGTTCTACAGCTACCTAAGACCCAGTCACTGGACGTGGCAGACCAACTAGCTGGGCAGCTCCGGACTGCACTGGAAGGAGTGGCGGATGTCGTCCGTCCCATCAAGTGCGCTGATATCCGCGTGACGTGACTTGATGACTCCGTCACTAAAGAAAAAATTGCTGCGGCGGTCGTGCGTGCATGCGGTTGCGCTGCCGAAGAGGTCCGGGTTGGTGATATTCAATCCGGGCCCCGAGGCATGGGCATGGCAAAGGTCCGCTGCCCCATCTCGGTGGCCAAGACGCTCGCTGACTTGGGAAGACTCCTTGTCGGTTGGAGCGCGGCCGGAGTGCGGGCCCTGGAGCCACTACCCCTCTGGTGCTTCAGGTGCATGGCGCTGGGGCACACGAGCCAGCTGTGCCCAGCTGATGTTGATCGGTCGCAACTGTGTTATCGTTGTGGTGGCACAGGCCACCGATCGGCATCATGGGCAGCTACACCTCGCTATGCGGTCTGTGCGGCGTTGGGGGTCATGCAGGCCTCCCATCATAAAGAGCAGAGTGGTGTGGTGACCCAACGACCTCAGGTCGCTCGCTCTAGTAACGTTAGCCGCCAGGGCCAGGGAGGGACCGACAAGTCGTCATAATAGGTGACAAAGTCGGTTTCCTCCAGGCGAATCTGAACCACTCCGCTGGCGCTCAGGACCTGCTACTGCAGTCCATGGCGGAGTGGAGTATAGACCTGGCGGTGGCCTGCGAGCCATATTATGTCCCTCACCAACCCAACTGGGTGGGGGACCTTAACGAAGACGTCGCTGTCCTGTCGAGAGGAAACGTCGGCCCTCCCCTCTCTGTTCTTGAGAGGGGATCAGGTTATGTCGTGGCGGGGTGGCGGGGCTTTGCAGTAGTAGGCATCTACTTTTCCCCCAATCGCGGCCTGGCAGAGTTTGAACTATTTTTGGACTCTGTCGGTGCCGCGGTCTACAGACAGTCGCCGAGGCCTATCCTTGTACTCGGTGACTTCAATGCAAAGTCTCGGGCGTGGGGGAACCCCGCCACGAATTCCAAAGGTAGGGCCGTCGAAGAGTGGTCCCTACTCTCCGGTTTGTCCCTCCTCAACAGAGGGACCGTCCACACCTGCGTGCGGCAGATGGAGGGGTCCGTGGTGGACTTATCGTTCGCCACCCCTGATGTCGCATGGGGTGTGAGTGACTGGGGAGTTGAAGAGGAAGTGGTGACGCTATCGGATCACCGATACATCCGATTCGGGTTCTTCGCCCCTCTGGGGCCCCCGCGGCCCTGGCGTGGCATTGGCAGGCTTCCCAGATGGGCCTTGGGACAGTTCGATCCCGAAATAGCTCAAGAAGCTGCCATAGTGCAGCGCTGGGGCTCTGCAGATAGGCAGGGCAGCGGCGACGTGGAAGTACTTGCAGGCCAAATGAAAGAAACTTTGAGAGCGGTGTGCGACGCAGCGATGCCGAGAGCCCGGCGGAGGCCGCCGCGCCAACAGGTCTACTGGTGGTCGCCCGAGATTGCTAATCTTCGGGCGGCCAGTAACAGTGCGCGGCGTGCTTACGTCCGGTGCCGAGGAAGAGGTGCTAGGGACGCCGTCCTTGAGGGCCAGCTGCGGGTAGAATACCGCAGAAGAAAAAAGGAGCTGCAGCTGGCCATCATCCGGGCAAAGGAAAGGCCCTGAGAGGAGCTATTGGCGGGCCTCGACAGGGATTCGCCCATACCAGCGGGCGCGGAATATACTCCGCGCCCATGGCGCCCCCTGTCATCGAGTCGATGGTCCAAAATTTCCTATTATATTTCTGGGCTAATGGGGGGCCTGTTCCCAAGCTCCGTGGGACCCCAAGCAATGGCTCCTCCGTCGGTGGCCAGTGGTCGGGGCTATAAGGGGGCACCGTACGGTGTCGTAGGCCGCAGCCACGCTACTGGCAGGTGGGGTCACCTTGGCCTCTTCAGGCCGAGGCGCAGGCAGAAGTCTTCTGGTTCTGTGCCGCAGTGCGGGCCGGGGCGAGAGAATTTCCGCGTGAAGGCATTTCCACAGCGACAACAAAAAAAAAAGGGGGTGGCCATCCAGTCGATCGCAACCGACCGGTTGATCGTGACTATGAGTCCAGTCGATCGCGGCAGGGCAAAAATTATAAAGCGCTAATTAGTCAAATACTTCATATACTCGTATACTAAATGTAGTCTAAATGTATACTAAACTTATACTGTTTCGTTTAAAATCTCAAAGAAAAACAAACAGCATCACGTCTGTATTCCCCAAAGAGGTAGGCAGAGGTGTATTACACACCCACGGTTCCCCAGCTGTTTCAGTCCTACGTAATAGGGGGCGAGCCTATTAGCGTCTACCGGGCACATTTCCAAACTTCGGGCTACAGAGAATTTTTCTTTTTACGAATAAGTGCAATAACACTGCCCGATCCCGGGATCGAACCCGAGACCTCATGATCAGCAGCCGCCCATACTACCGCTGCACCAGCGAGGCAGTTAAAGTGTGTAATTGGTAGATCGCACAGGGTTTCGTAAATAAAAAGTAGATGACATCATTATGTTAAGCGGAACGGTGGATATTTCAGTAGCAAAATCGTATACCTATACTCTATACTTAGTATTAAAATCTATTTGGTTTCAGGTTTCTAGTAAAAGACAGACACACACAATTCTCACCTGCACAGAGAAGCTTACTAGTCATGCAGATATTACTTCGAGCCAAATATGACAATAATGATTTAAAAGTAAGTAAATTCTTTAATTAATACAAAAAGCGTAGTAATTTCAAAATCTAGCAATCATCAACAGATGTCAAATACTTTGATATAAGACAGCTAAACGACGAAAGACTTTCTGAGTGGTGAGACTCCTATTAACTTTCGAGTTCCTCAATGAACTATCCTTGGTCCGTCTTAATTCCTCTGCTATATTAATCAGCTGTGACAGCTATCATTACAAAATTAGAAACTAATTTCATATGCTGATGACATCACTTTCTCACACACTCTTTAACTCATGAAATATAGATAAGGAGACCAGGAGACCCGTAGCACAGGTTTATACTTAGTCTACGCTCCTGTGTCCCGCATATTATATTTTAACCGTTTTGTTTAAGTTGTGATATTTATGTGGGAGAATTTTTTTCAGATATTTTATAAATTTTACTAATTATTAATTTGGATGTTTGAATATATTTGAATGTATTTATTTTTGATACTCAATACGCAAAAAAAAAAAATAATTAGTTGAGGTGTTGGCTTAAAATAGAAACTAATTAAATACAGATATGTAAGTCGAATCGCCATTTATGGACCAAGCTATACCAGGAGAACTACCATGCCTTTCCGCAACCATCCTCCAAAGGGTTAAAAATTTGAATGAAGTAAGAACATAATTGTTAGGGAAATCCCCCATTCTCATTTTCCTATTGGATAAACAGTAAAAGAAATGATCAATGATCTTCCATTTCAGATGGGTATCCGACGGTTGCTCAACGATGGTACATATTTAGCATGCTTCCCTTTACATGAAGGCAGATATGATGTAGACTCATCTGATGGGACAGTTACGGATAGAAGAGTAAGTTTTTACTAGCCGGATGCTTGTGGCGATTGCAATCACTTTGTTGTTGCGCGACTTGCGATTGCGCAAATGTTCTTGTTAATTTGTGAAATCTTGACGATTTTAAGTGGTATATATTTTGTTCATTTGTTTATATGTTACTGTTTATTGTCTGAAATAGTATAGATACTACCATCACATGGTGAGTGCTGTTAAAGACAAAATAAGAAAAAAGGACAATATTACTGCAAGAAAACAAATAGTCTGAGCTTAATATTGTTCTAACCTTATATAGGCAATTTATAATCAATTTATAAAAAGTAGTAAGAAAAAGCCTTTGCTCAACAGAAGACATCATAACACAGCATCATGCCAAAACATCTGTCTCCCACTGCCTCTGTGGTGCAGCGTAGTGTAAGCGACTGCTGATCCTGAGGTCTCGGGTTCGATTCTCTGTAGCAGCCCCGAGCTTGGAAATGTGCCCCGTAGACGGTAATAGGCTCGCCCTCTATTACGTAGGACTTAAACATAGCTGGCGAACCGTGGGTGTGTAATACACCTCTGGTTACGTCTTCGGGGAATACAGGCGTGATGCTATGTTATGTATTTATGTATGTTGCTCAAAGGGACAAAACTACGTTTTCTTACGCCCAATGAATTTGTATTTTTTTATATTATATTCTTTCTCTTTTAAGCTGCTGTACTTAGAATGGGCTCGTCCAGCTAAATGGTACAAAAGACAGCCTCTCTGTCTCGTCAGGCGGTATTTCGGTGACAAGATAGCTTTGTACTTCTGCTGGCTGGGCTTTTACACCAAGATGTTATATGCTCCTGCTGTAATGGGAACCTTGTGCTTTTTGTATGGTTTAGCCAGCATGGAGTCTGAAGATAACATTCCTAGGTAAGTAAAAGCGTTATTATTAGAGTAGTTAGAAGTATCAGATACCGTCAAATAACCTACAAAATTTCCTTCTGAATACAATATTCAATTGCAGTGATGTTTGTACAGGCATTGTAAAATTTTATAACATTATATAAGTACCCACGCCATCTATGTACTTATAATATTGACGGGCCTCGTGGCGTAGTCGGTGGCGTAACTGATTTCCGTGCATGAGGTCGTGGGTTCGATCCCACTCCGGACAATTATTTGTGTGATGAACATAGATATTTGTACTGCGTCTGGGTGTTTTCTATCTATTATATGTATGTATTTACAAAAAAAAGTTGTATACCTATGTATTATATCTGTAATCTGGTATCCATAGCACAAGCGTTAAGCTTAGTTTGCGACCAGAAGACATTGTGTGAAAAATATCCGTGAATATTTATTTATTATTTATAATATCAAAAACTTAGAACTAACTAAAAAATAAAGACACCGCATTGTTAACAAAAAAGTGAAGCCATTTTTGAAAGACGTGTGCGTGAAAGTATTGTCACCGGAAAGAAAAACAATCTCTATAATTTGGGGAAATTATTAAGTTTTTTTTGTTGTTTAAAAAAACTAGAGATCCTGCGCTAAGGATTAATCCGTTTATGTTACTTTAAATATGTGTACAATTCGCGAATCTTTAAAAGTTTCTATAATCTTATTATACTATCATCATTGGATCATTCCTTATATTAAGCTCGTATTTTTTCTTTCCAGTAAAGAAATTTGCGATGTGAAAGGACCTGGTAACACAACTCTTTGCCCTCTATGCGACAAAGCCTGTCAATATCAATCATTAGCGGATTCCTGCCTATTTGCCAAATTGACGTATTTATTTGATAACCCAGCTACTGTATTTTTTGCCATTTTTATGTCATTTTGGGGTAAGTGCCTCCTTCTTAAAGAATAAGGATTGAACTATAATATAAAAAAAAAATCAGGCCTTTATCCCCGAAGGGGTAGGCAGAAGTGTATTACACACCCACAGTTCGCCAGCTATGTTTAAGTCCCAGGTAATAGGGTGAGAGCCTATTGCCACAGAATAGATACTAGTCCTACGGACTATTGCCGTCTACCGGGCACATTTCCAAACTCCGGACTGCTACTGAGAATTTTTCTTTTTACGAAAAAGCTCAATAACACTGCCCGATCCGATCGAACCCGAGATCTCATGATCAGCAGTCTACTACCACTGCACTACCGAGGCAGTTATATAAGAAAGTTATATTAATAGAAAGCACAAAAAATATAGAATATTTTATGTATATTTTAAGCACTTGACATGCTTAACCATCTACCGAACACAAAGTGCGAAAATTTGTAATCATAAATAATAATGATCTTAATTAAGCTTACCTGGTCGTAATAATGTATGCAAATACAATCTACAGATGGCGCAAGCATCACCGATATTAAGAAGGAATGCGTTAACGAAATTCATAGTCCCGAGCAGATGCCACGATGGCTGAAATAGCAAAGCATCTGTAACGGTTTTCCAGGAGATGCAGGTTCAAATCTTGCTCGTGACTGTTATTTTCGATTTCACATTTTCGCACTTATGCTTCTGAAAAATGTTTTAAATAATATTTATGATGGCTTTCAGCTACAACATTCCTAGAGCTTTGGAAAAGGAAGCAATCAGTATTAAGATGGGAGTGGGACCTGGGAGGCGTTGATCACGTCAGTAACCGTTTTTATTATAATTTTAAATATTTTGAAAGAGTATTTGAAAAAAAAAACTTTGTTAACTCTAAAATTCTAATTGGTATGTAAGCGAGAAAGGAGTTGATAATTGCTGGCTATATCAAATTGGCTTCGAACGCAACATGCTGTTTTATTACATATCAATTATAGTAGGTATCTTATACGTCTAAAAATTGCGTCTTAGATAAACATTTTTTTATTTCCTTAGGACGAGGACCCACGGCCCGAATTCGAGACCTCTGTTAAAACATTCCGTACTAACCCCGTAACAAGAGAAAAGGAACCATACTTGCCGACGTGGCACAAGACTATGAAATATGTTGCTAGTAGTTCTGCTGTGTTATTCATGGTAATTACCCATCTTTCTATCAGCTAACCATAATCAGATAAACATTTATCTGAGATCAACTATTGCTGGACAAACGCCTCTCCAAGAGAGCACCATGACGAGCGCTCCAGTGATGGCTGCTGCTTTGACTAGATCGTTAGTCCATTTAAAGAGAGGCCGCACAACGCTGTGCCGTCCTATACGTGGTCGACATTCGCGAACCATTTTCCCCTTACGGTTCCCAGTTCGTCGAGCGATGGTGCCCAATATTACCATTTCAACAACCTGGTGGGCTATGTAGGTCATTCCCGTTTTCCTATGGATCCCCTTGTTACGGTTAAATCACATACCGAACATACCGCTCCATAGCTGGCTAAGCGAATTTAAGCCTCGATACAAGACCAACATTCTGTGACCACGTCTCTGTTCCTTATGTCATCACTAGTAACACACACTGGTCGTAGACCTCCTTTTTCAGACACTGGCATATTGTACAATCAATAATCAGATAAAAAGTTGGTTAAATAGTCTTTTTCTGCGGAATGCTGCAAGGAGTTCTATTAGACCCACTGCGGCTATTTAAGCTAACAACACCTTGGATACTAATACATTGACTATAATTTCTAAAATTGAGAATTGAATAGGTCGTATTTTATATTATTATCCTACTAGGTTTTATATAAAAACATTGTTTTAGCATCAAACAGCATTATCATTTGCTTGGCGTAATCAATCACAAATTTTACTTGTGTCATATAACCAGAATAAAAATTACTAATGTTTTAACAGATTGCAATTGTAATGGGCGCCGTTCTCGGTACCATCATCTATAGGATATCCATGGTTTCGGTTATCTACGGTGGCACTGGTTTCTTTATTCAACGCCACGCTAAGATCTTTACCACTATGACTGCTGCCATCATCAACTTGATCATCATTATGATTCTTACGAGGGTATGTGTTCATTATCTGGGGTTTTATTGAGATTTGTATTTACTGAAAATAATAATAATCTATTTATTATTATATTCAACTGCCTCGGTGGTGTAGCGGTAGTGTATGCGACTGGTAATCATAAGGTCTCGGGTTCGATCCCCGGGTTGGGCAATGGTATTGAGCTTTTTCCTAAAAAGAAAAATTCTCAGTAGCAGCCCGGAGTTTGGAAATGTGCCCGGTAGACGTCAATAGGCTCGCCCCCTATTACGTGGGACTTAAACATAGCTGGCGAGTCGTGGGTGTTGTAATACACCTCTGTCTACCCCTTCGGGGAATACAGGCGTGATGCTATGTTTTGTTTGTTTATTATTATATCCAAAGTAAGGAAACAATTTTTTTTTGTTTATATTTTTTTATGTCTGCTTTCACAATCAATTTATTCATTAAAGAAGTTAATGAAACTCAGAAATACGAATCGCAAAGACATATTTTTCTATAGCTTTTTAAATTTTGTAGCTACTTAATGTGTGTCCTGCGACAGCTTGTATCCGATGCATCCATAGCCTTATATAAATAAAGCAATATATAACTTAATGATTGAGGTATTAAGTCTAAGTTTTAGAGTACCTATTTATTCACTGAAATATTCTCATATTGATGTGCACGTGTTCGCTTAATTCCAGATATACGCAAAAGTTGCTGTCTATCTAACAAATCTGGAGAACCCTCGCACTCAGACAGAATACGAAGACTCTTACACCTTCAAGATATTCTTCTTTGAGTTCATGAACTTCTACTCTTCTCTAATATACATAGCATTCTTTAAGGTAAGATATTTTAGTTCCTCATTTTACACTTAATAATCCTAACACAAGTTCTTCTCTCATGATTAACTTAGCATGATTTTGCAGACCTAAGCAAATTTTCTCACGTTATTTAACATCATTAACAAGTTATAATTAAATTTATTAAATACCTAATATTGAACAGTTTTAAAAAAAGTTAAACCCGTCAATTAAATTTTTTGCATGCCTTCGAAGATCTTATAAGCAATACCAATGATCAAGCGTCTGATTTTTCTCCTGTCATCTTTTAATGCCGTCCTAAGGTACCTACTAAAAGAGCAAATGAACAAAGAGTGGATTTATGTTTACATAAGTAAAATATCCTCTGTTTAAAAAACAAGTCTATGTTGCCACCGGCCAACATGATTGAAATCGATCTGGGAAACATTATATCCAACCTGGTAGGGTGTAGACAAGCCTTCACTGAATCTACATCACCTAAAAATAGTAAGCAACCTCCAAACATTATCAAAAAGCTTCGCAGAGGTTACTCAACCAATTTAACCCTTAGCTTCTAAACCCAGGGTCGGTTCTACGACTACCCCGGTGATGACCAAGCCCGTAAGTCGGAGTTCTTCAAGCTGAAAGGAGATATCTGCGACCCGGCAGGATGTTTGTCGGAACTATGCATACAGCTGGCCATCATCATGATCGGGAAGCAGGTCTTCAACAACTTTGTGGAATTGGGTTACCCGTACGTGCGTGTGTGTTTGTGTATGTCTTCGTGTTCTTTGAAACAGATTTTTAAGTGCTCTATAGAGCACTAAACGTTATTACACATGCCTTTATATAGATTTAAACAATATTCAGTCAGCAATTATAGCCTAGCAGTAAAACCAAGGACTGCAAAGACAGTAGTATCAAGTTCGATCCCGAGTCCAAGGTTCACCTCGTACGGCACACACCTCTTACATTTCGAGATTTCACGAAATTAGGAAAACATGGGAGATTTCCCCGTCCGTGTGGTGACGGACTAAGAATACAAGTGTCACCACCCCATTCTTTCCCACGGGTGTCGTATGAGGCGACTAAGGGAAGTAAGCAATTATCATCCATTGCATGACTGTTGGTAGGGCTGGGTACCAAGTGAGAGTATTCACTTGGTATCAGGCCTGAGCAGGTTGGTACCACCATCTCCCGTGTGATCTGCCATGAAACACATCGTTGCATTTTGGCTGTAGCAGGAGATAGCCGTTTTTCTTTCATTTCATATCTGTGGAATGAAATAGTGAGCAGCGGCTTGACAATACTCTCGGTATAAATAGTTGAGTCCATGAGCGACGGTTACCATTTACCATCAGATGAGCCGTGGTTCGTCTGCCACTACAAGCAAAAATCTCAACTATAGCCTAATCCCTTTCACCATGAGTGGAAACCCGTGCCCAATAGTGGGACAGAAAATGAGTTGAAAAGAAAACAGTCTTCATGTATCCTAAGAGGTTATTCTATGTCTCCCTGTCTAGCGTAACTAGACCTTTATACGAAGTGGTTCGTAGACGGGTCATGGTTTACTTGCCTGTGACTATAATTAAAACACCATACCTACTAAGAAAAAGCTTTACCGAAGCTTTACGCCATACTGTCAAGAAAGTACCGGGAAACGATCAATAATACACAACATTTTTGTTATTCATCCAAATTTATTTTATCACCTTCAAAGTATGCTTCTTCAGAAACGATAGACTTACGCCAACGAATAATCCAATCATCAAAACATTTTTGAGTTGAGTTCAGTTCTCGCCGCGAATTCTCCTTTATGTCTTATACCGATTGAAAACGGGTGCCACGAAGTGGTAATTTGAGTTTAGGAAAAAGAAAGAAGTCGGCTGGAGCCATATCTGGTGAATATGGTGGTTGCTCGATGGTTTTTTTTTTTTTTTTTTTTTTTTTTTTTTTTTTTTTTTTTAATGTTTGGACAAAAATTCATTCACAATGATGGCCTTGTGCGAAGGCGTATTATCGTAGTGCAAAATCCAATAATTTTCTTTCCACAAATCTGGCCTTTTTCGTCGAATTTGCTCTCTTAAACGCCGCATAACGCTCACATAATATTCTTTATTTACCGTTTGACCTTCTGGCAAAAGTCCGAGTGCACAACACCGCGGTCCGCGATAGTCAAAGAAAACAGTCAACATGACTTTGAGTTTTGATCGACTTTGGCGTGGTTTTTTCGGTTTCGGTTCAGTTGGAAGTCGCCACTCCGAAGTTTGTTGACTAGTTTCCATGTCAAACTCGTAAACCCACGTCTCTTTACCAGTAACAATGCGTTTCATGAATGTTGGGTCGGAATTTACTCGTTCTAGCATGTCCTCAGCGACTCTCATGCGATTGAGTTTTTGGAGAAAATTCAGGTCTTTTGGGACTAGCCGAGCGGAAACATGTTTCATACCCAAGTGATTATTTAAAATGGTATGGATAAGGACAGAAAGTTCGGCGGCTATCTCTCTCAAAGTTGAATGAGGATTTTCAGTCACAATTTCCTTCACTTTTGCAATGTTGACTTCAGTTGCAGACGTTAATGGCCTACCAGAGCGAGGCAATTCTTCCATCACATCTCGACCGCTTTTAAACGCTTTGTACCACTCATAAGCACGTGTTTTTGATAGAGTCGATTCACCGTAAGCCTTCTGTAACATTTTCAGTGACTCCGAATACGAAATGCCATTAGCGATGTAAAGTTTAAGACAAACTCTTTGTTCGATGTTTTTGTTTATTATGAAATTCGCAATACACACTAGATATGATATAACTAAAAACAGCACTGCAATTAATATAAATAACAGATGCAAGTCAAACTCCGCGCCAAAATGGATAACAGTTGTGCCAAGATTGGCACAACTGTTATCCATTTTGTTGTGCATTTTGTTGTGCAAATTTTTGTTTTTTTTTTTTTGTTGTTGTTAGATAACAACAACAAAAAAAAACAAAAATTTGAATTTGGAACCATAAACAAATCATCCATTCCCAATACTTTCTTGTCTGAATGTATAATTAATTGCACACCGTGCTGGGTGTTCTCTAGCAATTTGAAAGAAAAGAGTCTTGCTTATGCAAATTTACCCTTGTGCACTACCAAACCATGCTCCTTGCGTTACTCTCAGCAAATAATAATAAAATAATAACACTGCCGATCATTGGTAGCCGTTTCTTTACCTATACATATACGTATTGTTTATTATTGCAGCATTGTATTTATAACTGATTAGGTAGCATTTATAGAACCTGATGGAAATAATAATTGCCTCTCGTCTACTCAAGAATAAAAACATTAATGCCACGATTCAATAACCAAATGGATTTTGGATAGCCAACTAAGATTGTCTTCAGTCAAAGTGAATTTTAATAATATAGTTAGTTATAGTTTAATAGTATAGTTTGCTAATTCAGCTATCAGGACAATGGCTCAGGAATGCAAATTTCGATAAATAATTCCTTCTAAATTTTATGTATAAAATTTGACAATTATCATCTCCAGTAAATTTCATAACTGGTGGCGTCAACGCTCTCACCGCGCGGTCACCAGAGACCTGAACAAGCCTCACATGGCCTGGGAACAGGACTATCATTTACAAGACCCTGGCAGACTGGCGCTGTTTGATGAGTATCTTGAGATGAGTAAGTATCTATATCTGGGTAAAAAAAAAAACCGAAACCAGATCCAATCTATTTTATAATACGGGTGGTAAATGGTAAAAAAGAGAGGTAAGCAAATAAGACTGCGGAAAAAAAAACGACAACCATAGTAAGACAATTCTCAATAGAAGACTTAACCATTAACTATAAGGCAATTCTCAATAGAAGCACATAGAGTGTAGAATTCTCAATAGAAGCACATAGAGTGTAGAATTACTTACTGATGGCATTAAAGTAGTCCCCTTCATGGGACTCTTGTTTTCACCAACTACAAAAAACAAAACCAAAGTTTTGTTGGCAATTAAATTAAGAGTATGCCAGTTATTACTTATGAAGGATGTAGAAACAGTTCACACCAACCTGCGGACACCACATTCAAAATAAAGTAACCGTTGGTGCAAACCTTACTTTTGTAATCTACAGTAGAGCTTATCCCAGCACGAATGGGCCAGCTCGATCGGGGAAGTACCACACTCTAACAAAAGATCAGCGTGTAACAACGGTAGCTGCCGTTGTGTTTCGTGTGGTGAGTGAGAGCGCCGGAGGCCCAAACTCTCTTCCTATCCTCTCCTTAGTATCCTACCTATCCTCTCCTAATTATTCTTCCTATCCTTTTCCTTGGAGATGGTGACGCGCGAGTGATGCCTCTGGTGTTGCTATCGTCTATAGGCTACGGTAACCGCTTACCATCAGGTGGGCCATATGCTTGTTCACCGCCGATGTAGTATAAAAAAACTGTTGTTTAAAATTTGTCAACCGTTGTTGCAAACCTTACATATTGCTTACCTATTTAGAGATAACTAGCCTTTGCCCGCGGCTTCGCCGCAGCCAATTTTCTAGTTTTTGGGTTATATCTCAGGATCTCAATATAGTAGCGGGATAAAATATATACCAGTTGTTAAGTCTAATCAAGAGCTCTCAAATAAAAAAAGTTGCATCAAATTTCGTTCAGTAGTTTTTTCGTGATGCGTGAACAAACAAACAGACAAATAGGCAAAAAATTTAAAAAAATCGTTTTGTGTTTAGACACGCCTATATAGCCTATTACAGTCATTTTCTCCTCAAATATCTTAAACGTACAGACATAGCTATGTTACAGTTTTATAATAGTAATAATAGTAATAGTATAGAAGACGTAGTTCTATAAAGATTTCACAGACGGCTTCTTCTTCTACAGTCTTGCAATATGGCTTCGTTACATTATTCGTGGCTGCCTTCCCCCTGGCTCCGCTATTCGCCCTACTAAACAATATTGCTGAGATACGACTGGACGCTTATAAAATGGTAACGCAAGCCAGAAGACCTCTAGCGGAAAGAGTTGAGGATATTGGCGCTTGGTAAGATTTTCCCAAATTTTTATATTTACGGTTGGTAAAATTTCCTTAATATTTATTTCTTTATCCTTCAAATGCCCGATAACCAGTTTGGTACTGGTACCATGTTAGATGTGCACATACGCCTCAGCCCTAAGGCACTCGAAAGCTTGATGGATGGCAGTCAGTACAGGAACACTATTTGGAGCGCTCTCTTTGGGGAGACCTGTGTCCAGCAGCGGCTGAAAAAGGCTGACTAATGAGACCTCGGCTTAGCCAAATTTATGATTGGCAACTGTCATGTCATGGCCAACCCTTATACACACATAAAACTTTGAGTTTTTGTAACTTTTCTTTTGGTGACGGAATAAGAATAAAAGTGTCACCACTTCATGCTTATCGCGGATGTCGAACGAAGTGACTAAGCAAAGTTAGCAGTTGGGTCTCATTGCATTACTGATGGCAGGTTTGGTTACAAAGAGGGAGTATCCAATTGTTAAGGGGCTTAAGCTAGTTGATACCACTACCTTCCATGTGACTGACTGTGAAACACCTTAGGGTGCTATGGTTGTACCAGGAGATAACCATCCATTCATAAATTCACTTACTATTAAATGGCAAGCTAATCGTTAGCTACCATTAGCAATGAAAACAATTTTTGTTGAACTGCCATCAGTCTTCTTACTCAAATGTATACCCCTTTAGCTTGCTTGATGCTGCCATATTTTCAACAGTCATATACTTTCCAGGTATGGAATCCTCAAAGGCATTACATACGCTGCAGTTGTGTCAAACGTAAGTAATATCTCTCTAGACTGACACACTTATCAGTTCATAACGGTACCCATAATTTTCAAGCACTTGACATGCTACTGAATATTGTCATGGTCTTTGAATGTTGGCCGCCAAGTCGCTCAGCGAGGCATGGAGCAGGCTATGCTCGGTATTTGTCTACGTAATTGAATCGCCAATATAGAGATCCGTAGGAGAACGGAGTGACCGATATAGCCCACTGGCACTCTGAAATGGCAATGGGCAGACCATATCACTCGACGAACCGACAAACGGTGGTTTTCGAGTGACGACCATGTATCGGATGGCGCAGCGCATCGGGCTTCCACCAGATGGACTGACAATATTGTCAAAGCCGCAAGGAGCCGTTTGATGCCATCAGCACAGGACCGCCCGTTGTGGCTCTCTCTTGGAGAGGTTTATATTTAGAAGTGAAGTCTAAAAGTATGATGGATGACATTAGTACTTATGTAATTAATGCTCAAATATTATAGAAATAAAATATACCTACAGCGACTCTGTTGCTTAGTTCAAGTAATTCTTTTCAGATATTTTGAGTATTGCCTATCATTCCAGGCATTTGTTATTGCTTACACGAGTGACTTCATACCCCGGATGGTGTACAAATATGTGTATTCTCCAGACAACACCTTGGCGGGATACATCGACCACTCCTTGTCATGTAAGTAATAAATTACCGACTAGATAGAAGCAATTTTGACGTGTTCAATTTAAAGATGGCCAACAATTTCTTAATATATTTAGATATTTTTATATATATTTTTAGCATTTGACATACTTAGCAACATACATTAAACACAAAGTGGAAAATGTGAAATCGAAAATAACAGTCACGAGCAGGATTCGAACCTGCATCTCCTGGATACCGTCCAGATGCTTTGCCAATTCAGCCATCGTGACCCTTGCTCCTGACTGCTAATTTCGATAACACATTCATACTTAAAGTCTTTGGGTGACGCCTGCACCATCTGTCGGATGTATTTTCATACATTATACCGACCAGGTAAACTTAATTTTACAATTAAGATTTTACCTAATAATGACGCAAACCCTATAAATAGTTATTTTCGATTTCACATTTTTCACTTTGTGTTTAATTTCTTATTATGTTATAAGAGAATAATGCACCTTAATGCATCTGGTAGTTTTACACGAACTACTTATTTTTTATTTTACTTTGTTAGGAAATTCACTTTTGACTATAGAAAGAGAAAGAAAGGTATATTTATGTTCAAACCACATACAAGTAAGACTAAAAACTGAACCCTAAAAATAAAACAAATGGCTTATAACAACAAACAAGAGAAAATGGCGATCGCTATCAAATATGGCGGTTACTATTTAAGTTACAATTCACGCTATGCTTAACTGACCATGGACTAGGTTGCATCAGTTCACTGGTGACCTTGGCTTTAAAATATCCAATATTTCAATTATAACAGCTCAAAATGTGATAACTTACTGGTAGTTCTAAAGGACACTAAGTCCAACATGCTCTCAAAATCCTGGACAAAAATGTGACTCCTTTGGGACAGCCAACCTTTGGGATGAGGCTAGGAATATGAAATGTAATATTTAATCTTAGTCTAGCTGATTTCGAAATTCTTCAACAGTATTCAACACGTCAGACTACCGTGAAGAATGGGGTGGCAGTGACTTGGAAGACCCTCCAGTATGTGCATACCGAGGATATAGGAACCCGCCAAATCATGCGGATCCTTATGGTCTATCGCCTCACTACTGGCACGTGTTCGCTGCTAGACTGGCTTTTGTCGTCGTGTTTGAGGTAGGTAGTACAATACTGATAGATAGATCAGTAAACTACCAATTTTAAATGCCCGTTTCGATAAAAGTTGGGGATGTTTGTTTTGTGATGGTAAAGGAAACCCTATACTATACTGCAGAAATAGTTAGGGTCAATTGTGACTCGTAATCAGAATACCTATAGCTATACCAATCCATCAGGCGTGCAGTATAATGGTGAAACCTACTATCCTGTAATGGAACTTGTAAAAAAACTGAGAAGTATATCACAACATCATTAAATTGTATAAGAAGGTAATTGTGATATAGATCTAGCAAATTATTTGAATCGTGCCTGCTGTATATGGTCCGCTAGATTACATATTAGTATTAATGTCAGAGCCAAATCTCAGTGATATTATATAATAGGTAATCTAGACCACAAACACCCAGTCCCAAAACAATTACAAGAAGTAAATTAAGTAGAAGCTTTGGACACCAGAGGCTCAACTTATGTATTTCACTCTGTTCTTCTCTTCTCTTGATCTGGGTGGTAAGCTGTACTTCCTTTCCTAACCCAATATAACCTTACCAATACGTGATATTTTAAACCAATTCCAAATATTACCAAAATCTTTTATATCTTTCGAAAGCACGTAGTCTTTGGACTCACCGGGCTGATGCAACTCTTCATACCAGACCTTCCCAGCGAGCTGCGCATCCAAATGCAGCGTGAAGCTTTACTCGCTAAAGAAGCAAAATACGAACACGGCAGAAGGAGGCTTTCGACGGAGTACAGACAGTTGATTACGCAGAAGTCTGAAACTGCACCAGGTAATGCAATGCAACAAATAGCCAATGTAATGCATCTGATAGGTGGCGTGGATTGTAAAAACAAATTTGATGTGGAGATTGGGAATGGCCGTCGGTCAGTGCGATGACTTAGCGGCCTGGAGTACTTTCCCGGATTGGAAGGGACGTAGGTTCGAATCCCGCTACCACTAAACTTCTCTTTTTCCACGTTCCCAAATAATTTGTTCTTAACAGATCAAGCAGCTTGATTAAATTGTGTTTTGCAGAAACTTCAATGTTTTAGTTCAGGGTCCCAAATCTGGAAAAGTATTTTCCTCATGATTTAGGGTGTTATGCTGATCACATACGTTCTACCGTATTACCAACCCACTTTACCTTGGCTACACAGCATAGCGTATTTTAATTCTTCAATCTTCCAACTACCATACATTTTAACAATATCGTTGCAAAACACAAAAAAAATAGCAAAAAATATTCTGATCTAGATCCATCTGTGCTCAGCTTTTCCCCATTCAGAGATGAGACCTATATTCAAAAAATTGTGAAAAAATTAGACGGGAAGATAAAAGTGACTCTAATGCCTGCTGCGTTACAGCTGCAGCTACAGGAGAGCGGACAGGCGTTTGCTTGCGTCGAACCTCCCGTGCTTCCGACGGCTTGGACGCGCACGTGGCTGTTACGCAACGACCCACTGACCCCCACACTACCCAACCTGCAGGCAAGCACTGACACATGCCAGTCGCTATTTGTAGTTAAGATGCGTTTGGAATATAGTCTGTGTGCAATAATATTTTATACATTTATTTTTCTCTTCAGTTCAGCCTTGTCAAGAACATAGTTTTAAGTCAAGGATAACTAGATTGAAAGTAACTTAAACGCATAAGACTTTCATCGCCGTCCCTAGCCTTATCCTAAACTTTTATGGATGGGTTCCAATCAATCTGTTCGATTTTAGCTGATCAAAAATTAAAATCTATGAACCAATATGAGGAAGGCAGTGAGTGACGAGACGATGACTGATAGAGAGATATGGAAAAAAGCAGATGGTGCGCTGACCGCAATTAAATGGGATAAGGCAAGGAATGATGATTAAGTACTCGAAAAAAAATGCATTTAGAGTGACACGCCTGAATTTGAGGCTAAATTAAATGGGTTTAAGTTTTCGGCACTAAACTGAAAAATGATCTATGAAAAAAATTAATCTTAATCTTATCATTAGATCTACCAGAATTTGATGGTAAAATTACGAGGATATTTATATTTATGCATTAGGATAATTGAAATACGAGTAGTATGGAGGGTAGAGGTAAGGAGGACCGACTCTGTGTGTAAAAAATTGTCCGTAAAACAAGGGCGAATAAAGGTGGCGCTATTGTAGAGTTAGTATCAGTTTAAATTTTAGGTTATATTTACTAAATTCTTTTAGACCGCATGAGTAGTTTACGTTTTATTTACAACGGTTTCATTTACTACTGTAGCTGCCCGAGATACTTAATATTTCTACTCAGCACACTTAACTTTGTCTACAACCGCTAAATTCGTATCGAACCTAAATCTACACAAGCGCCATTCTGGTCACTTTTTGAACTGTTATTTGATGCTTTCAGCTGGACACTTTTTCAGTTTGCCCCCATATGAGTCGGTCCTCCTTACCTCTACCCTCCATAACGAGTAGGTATGAATGAGTGAACTTTGGCTGTCACAAATTCCAGATCAAAAAATGTGGATATAAAATATAATGAAATATTTGGTATTCCACTGAACGAAGATAGTTTTTATGGTGCAGAAAAAGTCCGCTCAAGAAACACCAAAGAAAATAAAATATTAGTTATTGTATTCAAATATGTGTGATTAAAAAGTAATGGGTATTTGGTGATTAAGTAACTATATCAAAGAAAATGACTACAAGGGCAATTATGATTACAATTGTAGGTTTATATAACATACAATTTTCCATTACTTAAGCCTCATGAGATTCTAGGTCTAAGAAAGAGAAAGATAGTATTTAACAAATTTTAAGTTTTCACATATAGATCTGATAACGTAATTGTAAGGGTCCAATGTTACTTCCGTCAGGAGAATTATTAATTGAAAGCTTTAGATTTACCTATGCCATTTTACCTAAAGAGCACGCAAAGGTATAAAGGCATATTTCGCTTTTGTAACTAAGTCTCACGTAACTGGACGAGATTTATTGAATTTTTTTATTGCTGTCGGGGGCAGACGAGCTGATGGACTTTGGCTACGCCAGGGCCACTGCCAAGCCACCGCCTATCGTGGGTGACTATTCTTAAACCTCGTTTTAAGAATACATTTTACTGATACACATAGCACTGGGGAAATACCGCAGTATAGAGTACATTCCAGAGCTTACATGTACATAGAAGAAAATGGCACTGAAAACGAACCGTTTTGGATGATTTTTTTATAAGATGCTAAGTTGACATGGCAAGACCCAAGATTTCAATCCTGAATCCGGCCACGGAGATTTTATAGACTAAAACCACTTTTATTAGATATCAAGTTTAGAAATTACCGCAAATTCACTGCATTCAATACATGTTGTTTTGAAATCATAAATATATAATCAGACCGAATGAATTTCATTTGCAAAGCGCTATTTTGTCACCCCGAATTAGATTTATTATTGTATTTGTATGTGTAGGTATTATGCTTTTTAATATTTCATCAAGCCAAAATTGTCTATTGAAAAGTTAATGTTTACTAATTAGGCAGTGACTTAAGGGGGCTTAAAAGGTCTTAAGCATTGACTGCCAGCAAAGGAACTGCGACCAAAAAAAATAGCAAAAATACTTTCAATAAATCATCCTCCTGTTGAAGATATAGATATAGTTTAATTTATTTATTGTAATCATTGATCTTTAAATGAAGGATATAGAATTGTGTATAGAAATCGTAGCAAAATTTTGTATACTCGTATATAATCTTACTTAAATTCATTTCATTAATTTCGCATTAATTTTATAAAATAGTAAGTAACAACTTTTAATCGCGTGCGTGAATGAAATGACACTATTAAAAAAACAGAGGGGAAAAAGAGGCAATGAGTTTTTCAAAGAGATTTTTGTATAATTAGGCATGTTGATACTTTGCGGGCGTTGTGCCTGCCCATGCGCCAAAACAACACTAAATGAAATGAGTGCAGAAAAGTGTAATCAGAGCACTCATTTATAGTGGAAACTTTTAGTGCCTAATTGCGGATCTTCTCTTTTTATACATCAATGATTGTAATATAATAATATATTCGTGTTTTATAAAATATTGAACATAGATAATATATAATAAATAGATATAAGTTAAATACGTAGACAGCATCTGTAATATTTAAGGTGGCACTAAAAGTGTAGTTTAGTAAATTAAGTGTCAAAATATCAAGCCAAAACAATATAGTAGTACATTGAAGTATTTACATCGATAACTTAATTGTTTTATGATCACAAAAACACTCACCTAGTCGTAGATTAAAAAATTGTTATAAGTGTCGGCTGTTAAATATTTTGTCCCCTTTCCCTGTACCATAGTCAGCATATACCCAATATTTCTGAACTAATAAAAGTGAAATCACATACTTTCAATAAGGCGGAATAATGTATGTTACTTATAGAAAAATATATGTACATTCCCAACGACATTGAGAAATGCTGCAGACTTTTGCCACCCGGAGATTAAACACTAGGGTCCCTGAGGTATATATTTAAATGACTTTAAATGTAGATGTTTTATTTAATAAAGATCTAGTGTTGATATCACGAGAGAATTATAATACCATTAAAAGGGGTATTTGCCTTTCAGATCGAGAGAGACATCCTGCTCGTGACTGTTATTATCGATTTCACATTTTTCACTGTGTTTAATACACAGATTTCGTTTTGTATCAGACTCAAATTGGTCTCAAAAATTATTTTTTTAATATCTAAAATACCTCACTCAAATATCAAGTCATCGACGGATAAAAATCTGCTAATTAAAAAGTTATTTGCTTACTAATAAAAAAGTACTTCGATCGTTCAACTACTACCATGTAATAGTGGGCGAGCATATTGCCATCTATACATGATACACTATGAAACCAAAGCTATACATTTTCCTTTCAAATTATAACCACACTAAAATCAATTTCATTGAATCAGCGTACGATCGATTTATTTCTTACACATTTCTTCTTAATGTCTTGGTGACGCCTCTCTCGTGGCTATTATTTTCTAATTCACATTAGCTGAGCATATCAAGTGCAGTGCAATCTGCTCTGCTAAAATTCTCTTTTTTATATATGTGATTGTGAAATATTGTGTATACGAAAACCTGCTTTTTTATCAGATCCAATTGGTTAAACACTTAAAATGTTGTGCAAAATGCACTTAATTAAAGTACCTATTATTTTTATCTTTATCTACGTGATTCCCTTTGTTTATATTTCACTGCGCAAAAAAAAATGCATACATTTATATATCGCTATATATTGGGAACACTGACCTCTATTTAAGTTGAGTGTCCACTGGTCCGCACCGGCCGCAACGCATGCACGGCACGCAACGATTTGAACTGCGGAACGGAATTGCGGGCGTTACGGATAGTGGATGCAGTGTGATATAAATTCATACAAAGCAAACAAAAATTCGTTGCGTGTCGTGCGTGCGGTGCGGCCGTTGCGGACCAGTGGACGCTCAGCTTTACTGGTGTATATCCATCCGGCCTGGCTGTCTTCAAAGCCATTACAGACTAGGATTTGAATCAAATTTCTCATGCACTTGCTCGAGCATCGCTCGCAGAATAAACTGAATCACCAACACATACCTACATCCCTTCGCGCTTCAAATTCCAAATACTTCGAGATACTCTTAAGAAATGATGGAGATCGATGATGATGATATTAAAAAGTAATATATTGTAATTATAAATAGATATAATATCAACTTTCTGATGTTTAGGAACAAAAATGGCACTATTTTTTACGGATATTATCGTGTTTAATTGCTTAAGAAAATAGTCGGTAAATTCCGTAGTTAATAATAATTATAGTTCTTAGGGCAGATTCGACCAAACAAGAATACATTTTATTCCAAAAATAAATCGCTACTTACTCGAGAATAAATCAATTTTACATTTTACCAACAACAATTCGAAGAATAGCGAGCCTATTTGAGAATAGCCACTATACCACCGATAAGCATCGAATAAGGAGTTAAACCAAGAATAAAAAAAATGTCGTCAATTTTTTTGTGTCATTTTTCAAAATCAATATCGGTTTCGGGCGCGTGACAGCTACTTTCTCACGTTATAATACGACAAATAAGAGTTGAGATGAGTTAAGCTATACACCGTCCCGTTTGTAGAACAACTTCTTTTTCCTGGGTATTACATTTACTTCGCTATTCGCGAATAGCTATTCCAAGTATAAGCGATACGTCAGATGGCGTGGAAAAATTACTGTTGATTATCTAAGAGAATAAAATCGTGGAATAGACTATTCTCAGTATAGTTATTCTTGTATATATTCGAGTTTGGTCGAATCCACTCTTAAATTATACAAGGTGACGATAATGCTGTTAATTATCGAAGTTATTTAATGTGATACTAGTTAATTTCATGATACTCTAAGATGATGAATCTCGTAGTACCTATTTACAATTAAGACGGCAAGTGTAAAATCACGCATTTTGGGAATATTCTTGCAGTCAGGGGCGGATTTGTCCTAAGGCCCGTTAGGGCAGGGCAGGGGTGGACAGATTTGCATCCGGCGGACCACTAAAGTATTGTAACACAGTTCCAGGGGTCCGCCCATACATGCAGAGAGACGGGCACTCGGCTGGTTTATTTAGTGAGTGAGGGCCCCACACTACCCTGTTCGTTACCCTGAACGACGAGGTTAGGTACATTTTTTCTCGCCTTAACAAAAAAACACTGATGATAACAATAAACAGCCCAAATCATAACACCGACAGCTAAAGCAATAAGCAATAATATATTATAGATCTGAGTTATTTTATAACGACATAACTAAGTTTCTGAATTTCTTTTTCGGTAAAAATTGTAATAAAGTGAATTCATATAATCATAAGTGTACTTACTAGTAAATGAGGGAAGCTGAGAAATGGGTGGCTGTTTATTAAATATCATCTAGGGCGCCCAAGACTGAAATCCTAAGTGATTTCCGCCACTGCTTACAGTTACTTTAAATATCTATAAATATAATTTATTTATTTATTTTACATTTATTTCAGATATAAAATCCATATATGAGGTTAGTAAAATCACAATTAATAGCAATAAATTAAAATTATACTAGGAATACTACATAAGACAATAATAAAATTAGCAACAGAATAGACATAGATACAATTGAATATGTGATTACGTTTAGACTACATCTACGAACCAAAGCTGTTAAGTATGGTATTGTAACTGAATTCAGAAAGAATTCAATGAACTTATATATTTTATACCGCTGGCCCCTGAAACTGTACAAAATTAAATTAATTAGTGTCTTTTCAATAATTATATTTTGTAGGTAGATCATTTTCTAAGGGAAATAAACGACTATAATATCATTAAAATTCAAATATATTATGGACTTAAGAAAAAAGCTTTTTTAAAACCCCTTTTCTTCATAGTCCTCATTATTGTACTTACCTACTATCATGAACGAACAAATGGTGAACATGGTATGTCCATGCCTACAATATAGGTATAATATATAAAAAGCCATGAAACTGTTAAATAATAATGTATAACAAACATAATAACTTCAGAATGCTTACATTAATTAGAGAAACAAACTAATGAGTTTATTCTTACTGGCAAGTATTAATTTTCAAAAAAAAGAACTTCAAAAAATAACTGGCGGGAAAATTTCTCTGTACCAATATTTTTTCACTTGCGAATAGGTATACCAAGGACATGTAATACAAGGCTAATGATGTTGCTAATCGATTAGTACACATATTTAAAGTAATATAAGCGGGTGTTTTTTCTGTATAAAATAGGTCACGGGACCATGGCTGCTGAAACGTCATTTGAAACGTCGTGTTAAAGGTAGGTAGTTAAAATTTACTTACTCGTATTTTATACGCGAAAAAGACCCGTTTACTTAAAATAAAAATATATATTGCTTACTATAGAAACAGGATTACACTAGATACATATCATCATCCATCTTTACCCTGATGGGGCTTACCCATTATTTTTTGGTTTATGGCGGGAAAAATGTACCTAGTCCGATGAGCCCCGAATGTTGTTTTATGTTCACGCATCAATTCACGCTTGCTGTCAATTTAATGTCATGTTAAATATTTATGTTTCAAATACTCATTAAATTATAATATAAAACATATTTGTTGTTTTTTTTATTCCTACCATTTCCATTATCAAAATATAGCAGCTACGAAAAAACATAAGATTATTTCAAAATGTTTTGTTGACAGTAGTTTCTATTACCAAAAACGTTTAGTAAAAGCGGTGTTCGCCAGGTGGCGTAGATGGTAATATATATCCATTGAGCTCCTTTTTAAGAGCTCAATGTATATATCCGTATCATAAGGCCTATGTTACATAGATAAAAATAATGAAGCCGTCAGTTCTGTAACACTTACCTTCCCTGAAGAGACTGACAGTTAACACAGACTACACAGATCACAGAGTACATTCAATATCTACACAGATAGCGGAATAGTTTAGATTACTAAGATACTGGCCTCCCGCCTGAGTGTCGTGGGCTCGATATCCACAGGACAGCTCTTTGTGTGATACACAAATGGTTGATATCAGTCTGGGTGTACTTTGCGTCCTTAAAACTGTATGAAGAAGTATTAGTCCTAAAAAGACCTGCTACGCAGAGCTTAACTTGCATTCCTTGCTTGGTATTGATGATCTAAGATTTCTTGCTTTTCAATGTGTATAATAATTCTGTACTTCGCCGTTAGATGGCGTTAGTGATATGAAACTATAATCAATTTAATATAATTATTTACACGAAATTTGTTAACATGACTCAAAAATATTAAGATAGTTTAACTCTAGGTACCTGAATATATATATTTACCAATAAAACACATAGGTATCCCAAGGCTTCGAGGGATTGGTACCTACCTATATAAATTCAACTACGTATCCATATTTTATTGGGTTTAATGCCGTCTACGGTCACTACATGACCGGGAAAGGTTGTCATAGCCATCCAAGGCTAACAACCTTTTTTATTTCTTTTTTTTTTGTTAACAACCTTAAAGTCACACACAAAAAATAACATATTCCATAGATTTTTTTATGTAACATGAGTGTCGATTATGGTAACCGTAGCGTCTATAACGCTAACACCAGAGGCATCATTTACGCGTCGTCATCTCCAAGGAAAGGGATAGGAGATGGATAGGGTGGATAATAAGGAGAGGATATGGAGGGGGGGGAGGGGGGTTTGGGCCTCCGGCGCTCTCACTCACTCTACGAAACAACGGTAAGATTAACTACAGTTGTTATACGCTGGTCTTATGTGAGAGGGCGGTACTTTGGGGGAACAGGGTGTGAGGAACCCCTCATCCCCCATTGAAAAGGGAGGATCCTCCGACCAGACGGGTGTTGTGTCTGGTGGGCAACTGCTCCGACTGTTGTGGTCGGCTTCTTGTATATATGTACATCGCTCGGATAACTTTTCATATCGCGATGTAGGATACGTCAGTTATTAGTTCGTATGTGGCGAGATAAATGTCGCTACATCACTCCCCTCCGAGACCGGAGGTCGATAGCAGGTTGAGTCGTCCATACATCTTGTGATGCTTGCCGGGCCAGTGGAATGTTCCAGTCAGTCGGAACCAGATGCCGCATAGTTCACGGTAAGTCGGAACTGTCTGCAGTGATGATGCCCCAGTGCGTCGGGGTGATGCTGCGAATGCTCCAGTGAGTCGGAGTGGTGCAGTACTGCGTAGTGGCTGGCTGCTGCGTCGACCAGGAGAGAAGTGCGTCTCTGCTTGCTGACCGGCCGAAGTGCAGTGTGCTGTGCCAAGGTCGCTGAGAAGGCTGTGTGGGTGATGTCAGGATACCCGTAGCCGTGGATGCTGGCTGGCTGTATGACTCGCTGCTCGAAAGCTTGAGGAAGTGATGATGACGTCACGATGATGTAGCTTGCGAAGGCTGCGGCGCTGACGTTCTTGCTCGGGGTCACCAGTTTGGGGGGTAAGAGGAACAGGGTGTAAAGTTCTTCATCCCCCATTGGAAAGGGAGGATGATGATATTAGGCTATAAAATAGGCGGCATATTTTCCCGCCTAAAAAGAAATAAGATGGCTGCCAATAGCCACTGACAGTGTCTGAAGACAAAACATATTTTTTTTATTTTTGTCTTTTAATTCGTTCGCGCATCCCGCAAAAGCTACTGATCGGATTTTGATGCAACTTTTTAATTTGATAGCTCTTGATTAGACTTAGCGGGATAAAATATATACTACTTTATATACCTATAGTTTAACCCGCAACTATATCGGGAACCTGAGATATAACCTAAAAACTAGCTTTTGGCTGCGGCGGAGCCGCTGGCAAAGGCTAGTTAGAAAATATTATCCTAACCACACTGATATACTTTTGACTGGTTATGGAAGGCTGAGTGAATTAATAACACTGATTATGCTCTCCTTGGGCAGCAGCGTTCCCCTGTGTACTAAAGACATCCAATGCAATCGCCAACCCACCTGCCAAGCGTGGCGATTATGGCAATACCCCCCCATATATATATATATATGCTCTCCTTAATAGCTTTAAGGGCACCCGAAGAATGGGCACATTCTATAGCTTTAATCAAGTAAGATTATCACATCATGTAAGGATAGTTATATAAAACTCATTACAAATTGCTTGCTTATCATCCAAGGTTAATAAAGGTCAGTACCCATATAATTATCTCTACAAGATAAATAATATAGTAAGACGATTATTTAAATAAAAAACTAGTTAAAATTATTACGGATATTTTAGATTTATTTACCGAAATACGTGATGAGTGTAGTTTTATTTCCCACAAGAATGGTCCTAATTATTTGTGTGATCCACAAATGAATGTTCCGAATCTAGTCCGTCAATTACTGTAAAGTTATATTTTACAAAACTACGAAAACACGCTTTAACAGCTATAGTTAAAAAAAAAAGTACTACATTGTACTAGTTAAAAAAATCTGGAAAACCGTTGACCCTAGGGGCCATCCCTGCAACTTCCCGCTAATTTGATACTTAAGCGCTCAAAATTGCACTTATTACGTTTTTGAGCTCTTCGAGCTTGCAACACACACACACACACACACACACACACACACACACACACACACACACGCACACACACACACACACACACACATAGAGACATAAGAAGAATCATCGCGGAAACATTCGGAGAAGCTTCCTAGGACCTCTTAACGTCGACATCCGTTGAAAAACTCGATTTTCGAAAAACGGGGTAAAACCAGTAACTTCCCAACTTTTGAAAATTTTCAATTTTCTTAGCGGGAAGTTAAAAAAGTTGTTCTACATTGAGTACCTACCGTCTCATACAGGGTGTAAATGAGTACCGGCAATTGATACCATGGGTTCAGTATTCGATTCTGAACACCCTATTTTTTTTCTTTTTTTTTTTAATGTTCTTAACCGCACTCCCCGTCGTACGGGGCAACGAACAGAGTAGTGTGGAACCTTCACCCACTAACGAAACCCGCCGTGTACCGTCACTCCGCCTTTATTTGCGGGCCACTGGAACTATGTTACATTCCTTCGGTGGTACCCCCTGGTGGTAGAACTTTGCATCGATATTTTCATGAAAATTGCAAAAAAGGGTCAACCGTAAGTTTCGGCAAATAAATCGCCGTATGAAGTCTATAAATCATTAAAATCAATACCTTATATTTGTAGTTGTAAATGGAACCTGCCAGTAACGGGCACATTCTTAAATTATTTTGATTGTTTCAAAGCGATATTTTGCTAAGCAGTCCAGGGCAATCTGCTAAACTCTTTACAATTTACACTAATAGCAGATATCAGTAATATTACGTCTTAAGTACTTATAAGTGTAAAAAATTATATCGCTTACAACGATGTTCGTAATCAGACAATGATTGTTGTGTTTTTATATCTAGGTAACGTAGAAACATCATCTGGACCGCCTCAATACGAGCCTTATAGATCTCATATTGAAGGTTCCAGATTTGAGAAGAGTACTCGAGGTGACTGCGTACTAATGAATAGAACTTTTTGTTTTGTTAAGGCGGGAAAAGAAGTACCTAACCGCATACCCCGTCGTTTAGGGCAACGACCACTAAATAAACCCGCCGTATACTGTCTCTCCGCCTGTACTGTTCCAGTGGCCCGCCACTGGAACTATGTTACATTACTTTAGTGGTACTACTGAATAAGCCTAGGTGAGGTAGGTTCCACAGAAGGAATGTAACATAGTTCCAGTGGCCCGCCGATAAAGGCGGAGAGACGGCACACGGCAGGTTTCTTTAGTGGGTGCAGGCCCCACAATACCCTGTTCGTTGCCCCGAACGACGTGGTGTGCGGTTAGGAACATTTTTTCCCGCCTAAACAAAAAAAAATGTAAGATAGGTTAGAAAACTATAAATGTGAATATGTGTTTGTTTGTTACGGTTTTATGCCGTAACTACTGAACCGTTTAACATGAAATTAAGCATACATATAGTCCAGAGCCCAGAAAACGACATAGACTATTTTTATCTCGAAATAATGGACGATTCTTGTGGGATATATATTTTTATAAAAAGATAATTGATTTGCCGTAGAGTGGCCGTATTTTAATTATACATATCTGAAGTCCACGCAGACGACGTCACGAGCTGTATCTAATTTACTATAATAATTACAGGCCAGTGCCAAAATTATTATATTATTTAAAAATGGTAAAAAGTGAAAAAAAAATCACGAAATTTGGTGAAAACTTACCTTTTTGTATCCCAAATACATTGTAATTTTTTTTTATGCAGAATATTTTTTTTTTCCTCTTATTTTGATCAAATATCGAAAAATAACCATAATTTTCAATCGAAAATTCTCACGTGTAAATATCTGCTTTTGGGAAAAAATCGGTGTGTTTTTGTTTGATGACGTCTCTACTTTCTGATGGTATAAAAAAATATACATTACTATGAAAAATTTTCTTTATAATTATAATAATTAGCCTTTTTCCTGGGAAGATTTAAAAAAGATCCGCTAGGGGCAGCACCAGTGCGGGGGCAACATATTTTTTGAGACAACAACGTCAAACGTACGTCTTATTATTATCGGAATAAATATTGTGCTGAAAAAAATTAAAGTCATGCCTACAAAACATTAGGGGGGGGGGGGGGGTGTACATATGTACATAATGTCAATAGAGAATTCAAAACATATGTACCCCCACTGGTGCTGCCCCTAGCGGATCTTTTTTAAATCTTCCCAGGAAAAAGGCTGATAGTTTTTTTATTTTTTGCATCAATTTTGAGATTATGTGAAAGTGTGACTCTGTGTATTTATAGGCTTATCGAAGTTTTAGTAGGGATCTCTATATTTTTCTAATAATAAATATAGCCTATTTTACTCAGGGATAGTGTAGCATTCTAATGGTGAAAGAACTTTTGAATAAGGTTCAGTAATTGTTGAGTTTATTCGTTACAAACACACAAAAATACAAATCTATCCTCTATATAATATTATAAGTTAGTAAAGCTAGAAATAGCGGGAATAAATGTGGAATTTTATTCATACAAGTACCTATAAGTAATCGTTTTGCCTGTCTTAATAAAAAAATTAGAACGTCTGGCAGATATGAAAACATCGAAATTATCTTATAGAAATAATATTATCATAACCTTTTTAATTACACATTATCATAGCCTTTTTAATTACCATTTATGAGATGTGTAAAGTAACAAAAATGCACATAAAGGCAATGAACTTGTGAATATATTCTATTATTATAATAAACTAGCCTTTGCCAGCGGCTTCGCCGCAGCCAAAAGCTAGTTTTTCGGTTATATCTAAGGTTCCCGATATCGTAGCGGGATAAAATGTGTACCAGTTTTTAAGTCAAATCAAGGCCTTTCAAATAAAAAAGTTGCATCAAAATCCATCTAGTAGTTCTTTTAAATAAATTGTATAAAAAGTTCTAGTTCAAATAATTTTCTAGTTTTTCAGTTATATCTCAGGTTTCCGATATAGTAGCGGAATAAAATGTATACCAGTTTTTAAGCCTAATCAAGGCCTTTCAAATAAAAAAAAAATGCATCAAAATCCGTTCAGTAGTTTTTGTGTGATGCGCGAACAAACAAACAGATAAACAGACAAGCAGACAAAAATTCTAAAAAAAAATGTTTTGTGTTTAGACACACCTATATAGCTTATTGGAGTCATTTGTTCTCAAATATCTTGAATGTACACAGACAGCTCTGTTCTGCAACAGAGCTGTGTGTGTGTTTTATAATAGTATAGATGAGAATATTATATGAGTCTAATATTATTCTTGATAAGCGCCCTCTCGCTATTCATAGATGAATTAAATCTGTTACTATTTACATATTTAATAACTACCCGTCTTACCCTCCCTCTGCATTAGATGTTTCACATCAAAAGTCTCGCGGAGGCACCATATTCCTAAAGTGCCCAGCCGCTTCTATAGGATAAAGACGGTCCCGACCTTCCCCTAAAGACCTGTGTTGTGAATGAGCCGACACTATGAGATAATTATATTTTAATTGCTTGTCTAGTTTATAAGCGGAAACGAAATTACGATTACGAATCAATTTTAAATGATTACACAGTTATTACATATAATAAAGTAGGTAAGACATCATTTTTGAGATTACAGTGCACAGATTACCTCATAATCTATGTTAAAGCGTGTCTGTGGCCTATGGTTTTATTGCATAGGGTGGCAGACGAGCCATGGCCCACCAATGGTAATCGTCGCTCATGAACTCAACTATACTGAGAGTGTGAAAATGTGAAATCGAAAATAACAGTCACGAGCAGGATTTGAACCTGCATCGCCTGGATACCGTCCAGATGCTTTGCCAATTCAGCCATCGTGACAATTGATCACTCTCACACTAACTAACACGAGCGCTTTGCAATCGCCACAAGCAGCCGGATTCCGTATTAAGACTTTTCATGAGAACCCGGCAAGAAACTCATGAGGCACTTTTTAAATCTCAAATATAGCATCACGCCGTATTCTCCGAAAGGGTAGGCTGAGGTGTATTACACACCCACGACTCGCCAGCTATGTTTAAGTCCCACGTAATAGGGGGCGAGCCTATTGACGTCTACCGGGCACATTTCCAAACTCCGAGCTGCTACTGAGAATTTTTCTTATTATTATTTTTTTTCAAATCTCAATTATCTTACAGTATAATAATAAAATCAATCAATATAATAAAATAACATGAGGTAAGTAATTTTAATTTGAGGAGCAGTTCAAGGCCATTTTTGTTTTATCTTCCAAATTAATCCGAAATTGTATAATAACGTTAGTAGTTTTTTTTTATTTTTGTATTGCGTGTAGCGGAGACGAGCCTTGGCGCATCTGAAGGTATCATCATCTGGTCGCTCATGGACTCAACTATACCGAGAGTATTGTCAAGCCGCTGCTCACCATTTCATTTCACCGATATGAAATGAAAGAATAAACGGCTATCTCCTGCTACAGCCAAAACGCAACAATATGCTTCATGGCCGGTCAAACGAGAGATGGTAGTACCAACCCGCTCGGGCCCTATACCAAGTGAGTACTCCCACTTGGTACCCAGCTCTACCACCAGTCATGCAATGGATGATAATTGCTTACTTCCCTTAGTCGCCTCATACGATATCTTGGTAAAGAATGGGGTGGTGACACTTGTATTCTTAGACCGTCACCACGCGGACAATTTAATTTTGAAAGGACTATAATATGTATATAAATACAAACATTGCGAGTTAATATAAGGCTTGTAATAAAGAGAGACCTTTCTATTACAATAATCCCCTTGTCCAAAACTAACGGAAGGGCGGCAACGATAAGATAATGGCATTCGGAAGTAGACAAGGGCTTGATACTGCCCACGACAAACACACCATAAAAATATCGGTATCCCCTCTCCACTTCTTCTCCCTTTCCACCTCGTATCCCTTTCCTTAAGACAACTCGCGTAGTGATCCTGGTGTTGTTGTGTTAATAACTCTATACGCTTCAATAACTAACAGCTTAGGACATTAAAAGCTTAATAACAAGTCTCAGTAGCAGCCCGGAGTTTGGAAATGTGCCCGGTAGACAGCAATAGGCTCACCCCATATTACGTGGGATTTAACATAGCTGGCGAACCGTGGATGTGTAATACACCTCTGCCTTTCCCTTCGGGGATACAGGCGTGATGCTATGCTTAGGATAATAAACCGCATAAGTTCTTATCATCGGTGACACGACCCTTTTCTTTTTTTTTGTCAAGGCGGGAACAAATGTACCTACCTAACTGCACACCCTGTCGTTCGGCAACGAACAGGGTAGTGTGGGGCGCTCACCTAATAAATAAACCCTCCGCCTGTACTTGCGAACCACTGGAGCTGTGACATTAATTCAGTGGTCTGCCGGCGGTTTACCCTGTCGGGTGTCGTCTACTGAGCGATGCTTCCGCATGTCGGAGCGTCGCAACTTCGCGAGAGTCCTTGATTTTCCCCGGTTCATCCACCCGTTGCCTCAGCTAGGGCGGTACCAAGCACAGGTACTCGTGCCGCGCCCCCCCAGTCGTTAACGGCGGTACGGGTCGAATGATCGTCCTCCCTGGCCCTCTCAGCCAGTTCCTTCAGCACGTGGTGATGCGACCCGCGTGTGATGAATATGTTGAGTAGTCGCGCCAGACAATCAACGAGCCGTTATATTATAAACTCGCGTGTAATTTACAACTGTTCATATGATGCTCGTTATTTGGAGAGACCTTTAGAATGTAGTTGACCACTTACCTAAGCGTTACTCAAGTTAGCAGACGCCACAAGTTGTCGAAAAATCTCTGTCATCACGACACATTCTGACGATTTTATCCTTCACCATAATAATAGATAATTACTGGTAATGAATAATAGATATTACCATTACTCTACGCTATTATAAAGCTGTTACAGAGCTGTCTGTACATTGAAGATATTGGAATAAACACAACATTATTTTTTAGGATTTTTGTCTGTTTATCTGTTTGTTTAGGTTATATCGCAGGTTCCTGGTATGGATAAAATATATACCAGATTTTAAGTGTAATGCTATCAATAAAGTTTCCTCAAAATCCGTTCAGTAATTTTTGCATAAGGCCCAAACAAACCAACAAACACCCTAAATTCTAAAAAAATGTTTGTGTTCAGACATGCTTAAATAATTTTAAGTGTACAGACAGTTCAGTTTTATAATATTATAGATACACTAGCCTTTGCCCGTGGCTCCGCTGCAGCCAAAAGCTAGTTTTTAAGTTATATCTACTTCCCGATATAGTAGCGTGATAAAATGTACCCATAGCAGTTTTTACGTCTAATCAAGAGCTATCAAATAAAATAAGTTGCATCAAAATCCGTTCAGTAGTTGATGCATGAACGAACAAACAGACAAAAACCTAAAAAGAAAATTGTTTTATATAAAGGCCATGTGTACAAGAAATAAAACTTAGATTAAAGTTATCCAGCAGTTTTCTCGTGAGGGGCGCCTAACGACAGACTCTGCCTCCATTTATTTATTACGATGTTGTTAACGAAAATTATTTTAAAACGATACATAAAATACAAGCTAGCTGTTATTCGGGACTTCGTCTTTTAAATTCACGTACATTATTTCACAACTTAGCGACCAGTTGCGTAAACTCTCGTATACCTAATTATCCTGAGTTATTTTTTTTAAGCACTTAACATGTTTCAAGTCCATGTTATCCACAACTGTTCAAACAACTGATAATGAAAACAGTCAACAAATCACATGAAGAATATTAAAAAAAAATTGTACCTATTAGCTTTCAAGAAATCGCGTGTAAAAAATACACTTTGCTGGCTTCCGGAGAAATTGAGCGGCCATTTGCAATATTTTAGTTCTAAAGATAGCCGTACGTCAAACGCGGCTTACGTTTATACGCTTCAAATGGGAGATTTTATCCTGTCTTTTTTATGAGGGCAGCCAGTGCAGTTACGTAGTTGAGGTCAGTGGAATTTTACCACAAAGGCATAACATTAATTGCGATAGCACAGGCCATGGCGGTCAATCTCAACGGAAACTAGCCAATAGCACATCACAACATGCCACACCGATACACGTGAACTAATTATTCCTTTTTTTTTGTTTGGGCGGGAAAAAATTTTCCTAACCGCACACCCCGTCGCTCCGGGCAACGAACAGGGTAGTGTGGGGCCTTCACCCACCAAAGAAACCCGCCATGCGCCGTCTCTCCGCCTTTATTGGCGGGCCACTGGAACTATGTTACATTCCTTCGATGGTGAACTAATTATTACTAAAAAATCTGATTGAATGCAAATCCGACACCTTTGGATAGAGATCTGAAGGAGGTGCAGTAACGTCGCTACACCACTAAATTTACTAAATCCTTGTTATTTAAAGAGAAAAAACATTACGCAGTGTAATGTCTGTGATTAGAACCCCGAACCCACAGAACCTCATTATCTATAATTGATAAAACTGGCCATAGACTGAACCAGACAACCAAATTAATATATTACTATATAAATTTTAGATTTAGAATTCTAAGAGCGAACGCAACAATAAAAATCAGCGTGATAACCTATTTAAATCGAATAAAAAGTCGTACTGATAACCCCTCGTGATGACCCCAACCGTCAGTCGAGAACAAGCGCTCCGGCGGGAAACGCGTTCCTAGTGCTCTTTTATTAAAAAAAAATGTTTTAAATTCAAATTATTAAATAAAATAAAACCTTTTTAAAAATGGATCATCAAAATTTGCAAAAAATGGCATCGACAGCTCCCATGCTGCCTAAAGAAAACGGTGATGAAAAAGTTGTGATTATAACTCAGCCAAATGCATTAGGAAAAATTTTGTTGAGGGAGGACACTATTTTAGCAAATTTACAAGGCTGTGGAGGCTGTGGGAAAGGTCATTTTACATGTGGTGGGGGCAAAAATCAGTGGAGCGTGTTATGCTGGGGAAAACAACCGCAAAAGAAATATTATTTATGTAAGTAATTTTTGTGATTTTTAGAAAAATATTATGGTAGAATGGTTATAGTATTTAGTAGAATATACCCTATATTAGGCCCTTTTTTTTGTTAAGGCGGGGAAAATGTTCCTAACCGCACACCCCGTCGTTCGGGGCAAACAACAGGGTAGTGTGGGGGCCTCACCCACTAAAGAAACCCGCCGTGTGCCGTCTCTCCGCCTTTATTGGCGGGCCACCGGAACCATATTACATGCCTTCAGTGGTCCCTATATTAGGCCCTAGAGTTTTTGCTTTACCCGTAATCGCAGAAGTGCGCATTACAAATAAACAAAAATATTTTTTAATTTATTATTATTATTTTATTATATGCTCTACAAACCATGATTAATAAGATCAATGTACTTATTTCGTACAAACTTTGTTTTAATAGTTATTGTGTTTTAGTAATATAAATTTTAATCAAATGAAAAGCTCGAAAATATATTTATTTCGTGTGATCAAAAAGTATTAAAATTAAATTTGTTCATATTCATTTTGTCCATGAATGACATATTATTTCTTTTTATATCTGATGCTATTAGAAAAAAAAATAACAATTCCACTGACACGATGTAGAGCACTTTAAAATCACTTTTATGGCATCGCTATTGTTATAAACTTCATTCATACATCAGCCTTTCGAAGTCCACTGCTGGACATAGGCCTCCCCAAGAATGGGGGATAGTGCCGTAATCGCCACGCTTGGCAGGCGGGTTGGCGATCGCAATGGATGTTGTTAATACTCGAGGGAGTGCTGCTGCCCACTCCCTCGGTATTCCCTTAGTCGGCTCTTACGACTCCCATGGGTGGAGAGGGGAGGGACAATTCTAAAGCCGGCCCTACACGGCCAAATATAATCTATACGTGGAATGAAAATATTGTTAACATAAATGAAAATGTTATCTAATAATAATGTTCGTATCGATTCATAGATTAAGCATATGAACTCTCTAACAAGAAGGTAATTAAGGAGAGCCTTTAAAGGGGCTCCAAAAGGGTGGCAAACAAGCATACGACTACTTGTCAATTGAATGAGTAGCCCAACTCTCGGCAGATACAATCGCTTAAATATAATTGATTAATCCTAACTATGTATTATAAAATTGTAACACAGTGTCTGTACATTTAACATATTTAAGAAAAAAATACTGTATTAGGCGATATAGGCGTGTATCAACCCAGAACATTTTTTTTTAGATTTATTGTCTGTTTATCTGTTTGTTCGTTCGCGCATCACGCAAAAACTATTGAACGGATTTTGATGCAACTTTTTTTTATTTGATAGCTCTTGATTAGACTTAAAAACTGGTATACATTTTATCCCGCTACTATATCGGGAACCAGAGATATTACAAAAAAAATATTTTCAAGTTACCATTGTATTTATCCCGCTACTATATCGGGTAACTGAGATATAACCTAAAAACTAGCTTTTAGCTGCAGCAAAGCTGCGGGAAAAGGCTAGTCTATAAAGCTGTAATAGAGCTGTGTCTGTACATTCAAGATATTTGAGAAAAAGTAGCTGTAATAGGCTATATAGGCGTGTCTAAACCCTAAAAAAATTTTTTTTTAATTTTTGTCTGTTTGTTTATTTGTTCGCGCATCACGCAAAAACTACCGATCGGATTTTGATGCAACTTTTTAGTTTGATAGCTCTTGATTAGACTTAACAACTGGTATACATTTTATCCCGCTACTATATCGGGAACCAGAGATATTACAAAAAAAATATTTTCAAGTTACCATTGTAAGATGTTTTGCTGTACCTACCTAGATATTGGTACCTACTTATAATCGAATAACCTTTTCTTATAAGCAATACCAAAGTCTTACTTACTAAAGTTATTATTCCAAATACGTGCTTAAAATAGCGGTTCAATAAAAACAGGAAAAAACTGCCCTAAAATCACGTTAATTCATCCCAACTAGTAAGATTGTATTTCATTTAGATCAGATTTACATAACTAACGTAGTCTATTTTGTATAACATTATCAAGTTCCCGATTATAGAAACCGGATAAAACTAAAGCTATCGAAAAAGAAATGTGGTATCGAAATTGGTTCAGCGAGTTTAGACACGCCTAAATAGTCTATTAAAGTAATTTTTCCTATTTTTTTATTGCTTATGGTGTCAGACGGCCTACAGCCCAAATGATGGTAAGTGGTAACGGCTGCATAGAGACTCAACTTACTGTCAAGCTACTGCTACTATTATTACCTACATTTTAAGGATATGAAATAACAAAATAATAAAATATATAACTTAAGGCTGCTTAATGGCCGTTCAAAAGGGAGAAGGTGGTACCAACCCGCTCGGGCCCGATAACAAGTGAGTACTCCCACTTGGTATCCAAACCTACCACCAGTCATGCAATGGATGATAATTGCTTACTTCCCTTACTCCTTACTTCGATCGATAAACGGTAATAACGGCCGAGAAGTTGTCCCAATGCTCCGTTCACTCTATTTCCTGCATTCACTCTTCTCTCTACATCAGTGGTGTACCTTCCATCCCGACTGAATCCACATCCAAGATATACAAATTCATTCACTTGCTCTAGCACACCATTTCCTATTGCTACTCTAACATCTGTTCTGGCTTCTTCTCTTTCAAAAACCATTTTTTTGGTTTTGCTCACATTCACATGTAGGCCCTTTTTCTTACAATCTTCTGCCATTACGTCGACTAGGGTTTGCAGGTCAGTCGCAGACTGCGCTAATAGGACCGCATCGTCTGCATATAGCAGAGAGTTAACCACTGAGTCGCCCATCTGAACTCCCACATTCATTTCATTCAACCTTTGTAAGCATTTATCCAGATATATGATAAACAGTAAATTTATTTTATACTTTTAATTTTTTTAAACGAAACTTTTAAACATTTAGCCAAATTATAGAGATTATTTCTTTCCTGTGACAACACTTTCACGCACACATCTTTCAACAAGTGGCTTCAGTTTTTAGTTCGTCTGAGACTACGAGATTAACATAATACTATAGTAGGCACCGGATTCTGATAATTATAGATAATCTTCTAAATATGTGTATACGTCAAAAGGTTGATGGATGGGCTAATTAATCTTTTTACTGCTACAACGGGTCGTTATGAAATAAAACTAAATTTACGGAATCTATCGCGTTTACTTGATTTTCTACAGTCCCGACATTTCAGCATTCATGGCCACGGGTGTACTGAGACGTTAGAATACCAATGGTTAATCAATTGTTACAATTAAGTCTCATCTACTCATAGTTACGATGATTTTACAAAAGATAGGTTTTTTATTTTAACCTTTTTTTTTGTTAAGGCGGGAAAAAAATTTCTAACACCCCGTCGTTCGGGGTAACGAACAGGGTAGTGTGGTGCCCTCGCCCACTAAAGAAACCCGCTGTGTGCCGTCTCTCCGCCTTTATTGGTGGGCCATCGGAACCATATTACATTCCTTCAGTGTTTTTTTATTTTAAACATTCGTTCGGAAAGAATGAAGATGTTGTGACAAAAATAGAGAAAGGAATGCTTAGGTGGGTCGGACACGTAGAGAGGATGGATGAAAGAAGATTAACGAAACAGACATACAAGGAGACTGTGAATGGGCAAGTTGGTAGAGGTAGACCTATAGGCGAACGTATTTTGACCAGATCGGAGAAGTTCTTAAGGAAGGCCAGGTTAAGAGTACTCGTAACCGATGAGCATGCATGAAAGCAGATGTAGCGAAAGATGTGTGTCAGGATCGTAACAAATGGAGAGAAGTGGTCTCTGCTTACCTCTACGGGAAAAAGGCGTGACAATATGTATTTATGTATGTATTCGTCCGGAAACAAAGATAGTAAAAAATCTAATTAAAATTTTAAATTACTAAACTTACAATAATTTAATTTAAACTAGTAATGTAATTTATAAGTAGTACAACAGTCTTACTTTAAATTGAATTGTTAAAATTAGTAACAAATATATTAACTACCGTAAATAATTATTAATATTGTCTGTGATTTGTTACTTATTGCATTATTAATTTATATTATTAGCTATTTATTTAAACTAAAACTGAAAACTATTATAGATTCACATAACAGCTGGGCTGTAGAGTCGATTCCCAACGCATATGATGCACGCGTAATCTGTTCCAATTGTCCCCGACTTGACCTGGCATCTTCTGGTGGATGTCGATTGGTTTTGAAATTCGTTTTAGAAAAATAAGTTTTTTTTAGTCATTTGAAGGCTTTGATTTGGCAGAACCATCAACCTAACAAAAACTTAAACGAACGTCGTTATTCCCTCTGGTGGCGACCTCACTGGAAGCTTCTCTGAGGTTTTAGAGGCAACACGAAAAAATACGCTATGTCGTATTACATCACTTGCCAAAACTTATGCACATAAATTAGCAAAATACCATCACTTTTACACATTAATACTTGAAATAACACAAGTTTTGGAAAATAATGCAAAACGACGACAATGATCTTTCCGCTAAAAAACCCTTCAATCAATATCAAGCCAATTCCTAAATGAATTAACTATGGTACAAAAATTACTATAGACCACAAATAAGTATTTTTAACCCAATTATAGTACATAAATAAAGTAAAATATGCTAAACTACTTGAATGCAGATCTGAACTCACTTGACCCACTTCTAAATAAATGTCATTTACCTTTGAAGGCAAAATTGTACAGGCCATGAATTTGTTTAAATTTAAATTTCATTTCCCGCGCAGCTCTAGCGGTGCGAGGCGCGGGAGAGAGACTAGTCGTTAGCGGTTTTTCGGAAATTTAGTCAAAATGGATCGGTTCACGGGACCGCAGCGCGCCTTTTGCGTAAAGAATTTTTACAAGAACAATGATTCGCCCATTATTGTAAGGCGCATGTTTCATGTTGAGTACAATTTACACGACTTAAATCAGTGTCCGAGTGCAGTTTTAATAAAGAAATGGGTGAAGAAGTTTGAGGAGACAGGATCGACATTAAATGTGAAGCAAACTGGCGGCCCACGGATTTCTCGGAGTGAAGAGAATGTGCAGAGAGTTTCGGCTTCAGTTCGACGCGAACCAGCTTTATCGACACGCAAACGTTCGGCTGAATTAGGACAATCACGGGCATCGTTACGCCGTATTATGAAATTAGATTTAAAATTACATCCATACAAGCTCCAGTTAGTGCAGGAATTACAACCTAAAGATTTAAATTTACGCAAGTCCTATGCCGAAACAATGTTGAATCGCTTCAAAAACTTCACCAACATTTTGTTTTCCGACGAAGCACATTTTCACCTTAACGGCCACGTTAATAAACATAACTGCAGATATTGGAGCAGCGAAAATCCTAACACTAAACATGAAAGGCCCCTTCATTCACCAAAGTTAATTGTATGGGCAGCAATTTCAGCTACAGGAATCATTGGGCCCTATTTCTTTGAAGATTTTCGCGGGCGTACCATCACCGTTAACTCTACGGAATATGTAAAAATGTTACGTGAGTTTTTAGCACCACAGCTACAGGAATTTGCTGGCTACAATCGAAACACGTGGTTGCAGCAAGACGGAGCCACTTGCCACACTTCAAACGAGTCCCTGCCCGTAGTTAAACAAATGTTCCCGGAAAAACTGATTTCGAGGAGAGGTGACATCATGTGGCCCCCCAGGAGTCCCGATTTGACGGTAGCAGATTTCTTTTTATGGGGATATTTGAAGAATCATGTATACGCTTACAAGCCAAAAACACTGCTTCAATTAAAACTTAAGATAGAGAAGAGATGTCTTCCATTTCACACTCTCTTTGCCGAAGAGTCTTTGAAAATTTCCGTGGGCGTTTAGAAGAATGCCAAAGACGAGATGGCGGTCATTTAGATGATATTATTTTCAAAAAGTAATTTCCCGCCTATTGGCTATATTTTAAATAAATAATTTTTAAAGTAACTCCTATGGTTTTATTATTATTTATTTTTGAAATGTTAACAAATACATGACCCACCCTGATCTCAATCGGTCTTCAATTAACATTTGCTAGCTATACTCGCTCACCGGTGCCACAGTAGAAGAAAAGAACAGTGTAACATCTCTATACAAACGGCCGAAAATAATTACCTACGCCCGCTGGGATAAAAGCGCAGTAGGGCTGCCTACTGACTGTAAATCTAGAGTTATTTATTTAATAAATTGTGTGTTTTTTAAACGGTTTCCTTCAGTTTCATCACTTTGTAAAGGACATTGCTTAACTGTCATACATTGTTGGCCTAAGGACCAACAGTAAAAAAATAGTTTTTGTGTGGTTAATAACGACTATATTTGATCGAATATATAGTCACGGACACTTCCAAAAACTGCATAATAACCAAAATAATTACCCATTTTAAGGTTATAATTTGTTTTAAGTAGGTGCTTACTACATAACATGGCCTCGCGGGTTTATACGTATTTTAGCGCTTAAACATAGAAACTAATCTAGATACTTCCTTATACTACGATTGAAATGAATAAAAATGTATTTAGTAATTCACTGTATTCACTAACTTCGTCCACACCTTCGTCTTTACTAGTATTATTTTAACATAATTGATTTATGTCTAGATAACTATAGACACTTACTATCTGTTTGTAGTGAGGCCTAGAGCGCATTCGAGCAAACTTTGCAATATGACAACATTACATGATGTTATTATACACACAGTGCGGTGATTGATTTTATGAGTCAACTCGGAACTCAGGCAGGACAGCATTACTGTCATTACTTTTTCTGTTCTTGGGTTAGTGTTGCCAACTCTACGCTAGATGTTGTATGATCTCGTTTGTTTTATCTTAAATATTATTTACTTCAAACGAGGTCGAATATATTGTTACGTTTAAAAATATTATAGACCTTTATTTTCGTTAAGGCTGGAAAAATGTTCCTAACCGCACGCCCCGTCGTTCGGGGCAACGAACAGGGTAGTGTGGGGCCCTCACCCACTAAATAAATCCACCGTGTGCCGTCTCTCCTCCTTTGTTGGCGGTCCACTGGAACCATATCACATTCCTTCAGTGGTCCGCTGGCGGCTTACCCTTTCGGGCACCCTCAACTGAACGATGCATCCGCACACGGAGCGTAGACCGGACGCGCGTTTGGCGTGCCAACCACTGACGTGGTATGTGCTTGTTGTTGTCACACTGATAACTTACTTGTTAACTACATAAAATAACTACACAAACAAATAAACGGCACATTATATAAACAGTAAGCACTTATAAAAAAACCGTATGTTTATTTTTAAAACTGTGGGTATTATAGCAACATTGATCACCCATAATGGAGGCCCACCCATAAGGGGAGGTATATTTATTGGTCGAGATGAAACTTTTTAAATTATTTACGAGATTCTGAAGTGTCTGTGAGATTGTAATAATTGATTTCTAAGTTATAAAATAAACTAGTAATTCTAGTTAGGGTGGCATACTTGTTGATTCATAGACTGCTTTGAGCAATGTCCTTTGTTACCTACAACTTGACTATGAAGAAATATTTACAAACAAGACACCACTACTACGTGATATATTTTCTTCACAGTTAGTTCAAGTTAGTAGTATCGCTCATTATCACCATAAGTTGTTTAGGCGTGAAGAGGTAACAAACATATTGAACTTCTTATTTTTTTTATAATATTATGCCTATATCTTAAGAATAAGAAATAATTCTTACGGTTTCATTGAAAGTCGCGAAACCAAAAGTTAACTAATAAATGAAAAATAACTTCACACAAAATAAAAACTGAAAAATAATGCTATTTTTAACACGCTTTTATTAGTTTGACTTGTATGTTTGTTTGTAACCGCTTCCTTTGACTTCGATTTTGACTCATTTTCAACGATCAGATTTCGTTCAAACATTGTAGACTTATCGAGGGCCGATGGCAAATTAACAATTTGATGAGATTATCTCATTATCCTAATTAGGATCATCAGGATTCATTATAACGGAATCTTCGTACGTGATTTTCAACCACTTCAAAACGTCGGATTGATTTGAAACTTTGCACACTTATCAAGGACCGATGACAATGCAATCATTTGAGTTATCGAGTTTATCGGTTTTTAGGGTTCCGTAACCAATAAAGAACCCTTATAGTTTAGCTATGTCCGTCTGTCCGATGAAGTTTAAAGGCCATAAGTAAGTTTTATTTCTTTTAAATAACAGTACTTTTGATACTATTTTGATACTAAAAAGAATAAAATAAATTATAGTTTAAAAAACTAAAATTACACGCTACTACTTTTTAGTTCAACTAGCTATTTAAAGCGTGTTATTTTAGTTCTTTAAACTATAATTTATTATAGTCTTATTTTTCTGAGTTGGTAATCTAAAAAATAATAGTTCGATATAACCGAATTTAAACATTTATATACCGAATAATACTTAGGTTAGAGTAATAATACTTACTTAGACGAATAATACTTACTTAGAGTTTATGGCGTCGTGACAAAATGGGGCGCTATCGGCGAGATGGCCACCGTGAAATTGTAGTTGCTTTGTTTTCCTGAAAATTTTTTGCTATTTTTTTTAATAATCGGGTTGATCAGCGATATAAATAAATTTTTTAGTACATAGAAGATTAAATATTCGAAAAACGCTATGCTGCTACTGCCACACAATTATTGCGTATTTTTCCATTTATTTTTAATGTTCGACCTTAGGGAAATAAATTTACATCGGGCTTATTACATTTTGATAGAGCACACAGAGGCATGTTACAAGAAAATTAAAATTTACCAAATCACAGGTTACTATTTTTTTTTTGTTTGGACTGGTCTCGTGGCGTAGTCGGTAGTGTAACCAATTTTCGTGCACGAGGTCGTGGGTTCGATTCCCACTCGGGACAATTATTTGTATGATGAACAGAGATATTTGTACTGCATCTGGGTGTTTTCTATCTATTATATGTCTGTATCTACAAAAAAAGTAGTATAATAATATAATTATATATGTATTATATCCGTAATCTGGTACCCATAGCACAAACGTTAAGTTTAGTTTGGGACCAGAGGACGTTGTGTGAAAAAGTCCGTGAATTATTTATTAATTGTATGGAAATGACACTTTTCAATGTCCATGTCTTACGCCGTCTGCCATGAAATAATGGTCTAATCTGACGCGCTTTAGTATTTCTGACCATCGATATTTTTTACTAATCTAATGGGCTACTCTAGACGCACGTCACTATATAGAGGGCTTATATATGGTACAGGTACTCAGCAGGATGCAAGGTATCCTCCCTTATGGTCATCTGCCGGGCTTGAGTAAAAAAATCCATTCTTGGGGCTCCCCTACTATAAAATAACCTCTGTCTACGTTACTAATAAATTGGTTTTTAAGTGCCTCGGTGATGTAGCGATAGTGTATGCGACTGCTAATCATGAGGTCTGGGGTTCGATCCCCGGGTCGGGCAATGATATTGAGCTTTTTCCTAAAAAGAAAAATTCTCAGTATCAGCGCGGAGTCTGGAAATGTGCCCGGTAGACGTCAATAGGCTCGCGCCCTATTACGTGGGACTTAAACATAGCTGGCGAATCGTGGGTGTGTAATACACCTCTGCCTACCCCTTCGGGGAATATAGGCGTGATGCTATGTTAACTTTTTGTTATGCATAAAGATACATTTAATCTATGTTTATCCCGAAATGTGACTAATATAGTGAGTTTATTCGTTACAAACATACAAATATTTCCTCTTTATTAAATGAGTTTTTCTAGTAATAAATAATACCCATATTACTCAGAGATAATGTAGCATTGTAATGGTGAAAGAATTTTTGAAATCTGTTAAGTAGTTCCTGAGTTTGTTCGTTACAAACATACAAAAATACAAGTCTTTTCTCTTTATAATATTAGAATAGATTGCTGCGAGTTCAACTCCCAAGTAAGACAAAAACTTATTCATATACATATCTATACACCACCTAAGAAACATTAAACAAAAAATATAGAAAAATCAACATTTTACTTCGAAACTATTAATACAACATAACTTTAAGTATCCTTCTATAATTATCATAATCAACGAGATCAATATGTTCAATAATCAAATATTCCTTTTTTTCAAATGTTCAATAAACATTTGAAAAAAAAGGGTTTTGACCGCTAATTACCAAGCGTGGCGGGTAATGTCGGTCAGTAGCATGGCAATACCGGTCAAGCCTTTAGCGGCACAAATCGCATGTGTAGCCTTCAGGTGACTCAAAGCCCGAACAGTCAACATGGGCCCGAAGCCCACACCGAACGCACCTATACCACAATTCATTGTTACGACCGTAATCATGGCATAGCAGACACTTATTTTCCATATCGTCAATGTCGGTGTCGTCATCATCCCGTACGTCGGCCATTTCAATTTCTGAATTCGATGAACTTTCATTATTTTTCTCCTGTAGCACCCTTTTCTTCATCTTTCTTATAGATGCTTTTGCTGGTCTTTTCTTCGCTGTCTTTGTTCCTGGATTCTTTTTAGTGTCTTTGGATTTGCTTTCTTTCTTCTTTTCTCTTGTTACTCTTCGTTCTTCTTTCTCTATCAAAGCTGCTTTATAAGTAGTGCTAGTAAGAATTTTTGCATGCTGTCTTCGACAGGCTTTCTTATTCATTTCGAGCTTTTTCGGAACTGGAAGAAGATCTTTGGCAGTGACTCCGGAAGTTAAAGGTACAAAATCTTCTCGCAGATCTCGGTCAGATATCACTGCAATGGTTCCTGGAGCAGTACAAGCTGGTGATTAGGGCTGAAGAGTATTGATGGAGGTGACTACTGAAGTTGAAGGTATATCATGGGTTATTTTTTCTAAAATTTGGGGTGATTTTGTAGGAGATTTTTGGTTATGATCTTCAAGAATGGATGGTGAATTTGGTACTAGTCTATAAAGGTCTGTGGTTAGTGAATTATTTGATCCGGTGTCTTATTTTCTATGCGACGCCTCTCTTCTACCGTCACCACCGACTCACAGTTGTTTAATACTTCAGCATAAAATATCTTACCGAGAAATTTTACTTGATCTGCCATTTCAGCTTCCTGTTCTTTTGTGAAGACTGGATTCCTTCCCAGAGACGGGGCATTGGAGTTTCTCTTTTTCAGTCTTTCTTGGAGGGTTGAAAAAGGAATATCAGTAAAACGTGCTGCTTCTCTTATCGGTGTCCCTTCATCGAAGAGTTGGAATGCCCTGGTTAAATCACTTTAGCTCCATTTCACCTTCAATCCTTGGCTTCTATTCCGTGGCATTCTAGAATTGAATAAGAATTGTTTATGTATGAGACAAAGAATATAAAAGTGACGATCAAATAACAATACCTCTGTTTTTTGGATGAAGAATATCATCTACATCTATCATACCTTACGGGTAATACCGGTCAACGTGACCGGCATTACCCATCTATGATTCTTAGAGGTTAATAATAATTTCAGAAAACAGCTTATTGCAAATTGGTTTAAATATTTAATCACATGGATAGCTAGATGACTGATTTATAACAAAAAATATAAACAGTTAATGGAATATGAATATTTTAATACTCACGTCTTATGTTCTACGACCAAAAAGTTGTAAAGTAATACCTCGAAACACACAATCGTCTCGCTCTCAGCGTTGCGCGCACAGACTACTATAAGTACTACATTGCGCGGTCGGAACTGAACGGGAACGGGAGTTAGTGCGTCGGGCAGGGAACAATCACGCCACCGTCTTTGCATGTGTGGGTGCCCGTAAACCAAATATTTTGCAAGATAGTGTGCTGACCGGGATTGTCACCTGACCGGGATTACCCGCTTCTTAGGGAACTACCGCTGTTACACACTGATCTTATGTGAGAGGGTGATACTTCCCCGATCGAGCCGGCACATTCGTGCTGGGATAAGCAAAGCTATACCATTAGTACGATGATCGAGAACGTTCGGGCCTCCGACGCTCTCTCTCACCATACGAAACACAACGGTATGAATAAACTACCGTACCGTTGTTACACTATGATCTTCTGTGAGAGCGTAGTACTTCTCCAAACGAGCCGGCCCATTCATGATAGAACAAACAAGAGTCAACTTCTAGAAAATTCTTTAAGCCTTTGGATCAAATGTTAGACGTATTACGTACAAGGACACATCAGAATTATGACAGTTTTTACATACGAGTATGTAACGAATTGACTCATATTATAGTTAATTGCAGACAAATAAAAAAGCCATCGTATTTATTCATGTGACGTTAGGTTAACAATATATTTTTTATAAAACTACGCATTACATATAGGGGAAGTACGTCCAAAATGACATAGTGTTTTATTAATTATCAATAACTTTTAAATTATTCATAATAGGAACTTATTTTTTTCTTACAACTCTGCTTATATTAATTGGTTATAAGAAATCATAAAAGATTTCTCAGAAAAATCAACACTTACAAAAATATTTAGTATTGAATGAAGATCAAGATAAATCCGTTTTGTCCATACCGTATGGACAAAACGACACGAGCCGTATGGACTAAATGACATACAAACCATCAACATGAATAAAATATGTAATAACAAAAATTAATTGCACAATTCGCAAACAATTGTTTTGGTACGCTTTGGCAAATCAGCACAGGCCGCGTAATCCCAACGACTGCACCGCATGCACCTCAACCAGCCCTCACCAGGCTATAACGTGAGTAGTCCGGTCGATGGCGCACCTGTGTGGGTGGAGTCCCTACCTAAAGTTACAAAAACTAACCACTCCTAATAATATCAATTTCGTTAAAAAAAACTTGAAAATGTTAACTTATAACACACACAGTACACACACAGATGCACAGATGGCGGGGTGATTTAGATACCGGCCTCCCGCCCGAGTGTTGTGGGTTCGATTCCCACACAGGACAACTCTTTGTGTGATCCACAAATGGTTGTTCTGAAACAAGGACTACAAGGACAGTTCCGTAGTGCAGCATGTCGTCTTTAAAAAAAAATAGTTTTTGAACAGGTTTTCTCCTTACAACGCGGGACAATCAGACCATAGTCCACCACGCTAACCTTTTTTCCGGTGGGAAAAATGTTCCTAACTGCACACGCCGTCGTTCGGGGCAACAAACAGGGTAGTGTGGGGCCCTCACCCACTAAATAAACTCGCTGTGTGCCGTCTCTACCTATACTGGCGACCACTGGAACTGTGTGGAGGTTACTTCAGTGGTCCAACTGCGGCTTGACCCTTATAGGTTTCTAAGCGACGCTTTCGCACATTCACAGGAGATCTTGTGGGTGACGCACGTTCCCAGGTCCATCCACCCGCGGCCTCAGCTAGGCCCGCAACAGGCGCAGGTACTCACGCCTATGCCGCCCCAATCTCTGGCGGCGGTTCGCGGAAGAATCTTCCGCCCTAGTCCTCCCTGCCACTTTATTAAAAAAATATTTCTTTTGCCATTTTTCCATAAAAATCACTACAAACATATGATCATAATTTTTCCGTGTGGTGACTGACTGAGAATACAAGTGTCACATCCCCCTTTCTTTCCGACGGGTGTCGTACAAGGCAACTAAGGAAAGTAAGCAATTATCACCCCTTGCATTACTGGTGGTAGGGCTGGGTGCCAAGTAGTAGTACTCACTTGCTATCGGACCTGAGCGGGTTGGTACCACCATCTCCTGTGTGACCGGCCATGAAGCAAATCTGTTGTGCTTTGGTTGTAGCTGGAGATAGCCTTCATACCTGTGAAATGAAATGGTGAGCAGCGGCTTGACAATAATTCCGGTATAGTTGAGTACATGAACGACGGTTACCATTTACCATAAGGTGGGCTGCAGCTCGTCTGCCATAAGCAGTAAATAAAAAATAAAAGATCATCATCCTCTCCTCTTCTTAGATGATATCAAATCTCAAATTGAAGAGAAGCGGTACATTATTTACACCCTTTTTTCCTAACCGCACACCCCGTCGTTCGAAGCAACGAACAGGGAGTGTGGGGCCTTCACCCACTAAAGAAACCCACCGTGTGCCGTCTCTCCGACTTTATTGGCGGGCCACCGGAACGATATTACATTCCTTTAGTGGTACATTTTTACACCCTAGATCCTATTTTTCGTCGTTAACCGGCACAATAAGCTTTAAAATGAGGGGAATCTTGGAATTTAATAAAGGAATATTGAAGATCTAGTGGATCGATAGTAAATTAGGATAGAGAAATAATATATTAGGGGTCACACATTTGAAATTAGCGTAGGAAAAAGCAAAACATTTTTTTAAAAATGAAATTATTTTTATTAATCAATCAAAGTATGTACCAATTTATCTATGCACTTTCGCCTTTTTATCGGTAGTCCATCGACTCCTTTTCTGAAAAAATTGTGGGAAAGAGAATCAATAAAATCTTTGAAGGTGGTTTTGACCGCCTCATCGGAATTGAAAGAAAGAAAAAACATTTTATTGATTTCCAACAATTACATAAACACAGAACAGACAAAAAATATAAGAATTTTAAAATAACACAAACAATAAACACAAAGTGAAAAATGTGAAATCGAAAATAACAGTCAGCAGCAGGATTTGAACCTGCATCTACTGGATACCGTCCAGATGCTTTACCAATTCAGCCATCCTGACAATTGCTCCTGACTGCTAATTTTCTATCTCTAGTAGTTATTTTCGATTTGACAGTTTTCACTTTGTGTTTATAGTAGGTATAGTGCTAAGCATGTCAAATGCTAAAAATATATATAAAAATATCTAAATATTTAAAGGGTTTGCGTCATTATTAGGTAAAATCTTAATTGTAAAATTAAGTTTACCTGGTCGGTAAAATATATGAAAATACTTCCGACAGATGGCGCAGGCGTCACCCAAAGACGTTAAGTATGATGTGTTATCGAAATTAGCAGTCAGGAGCAATTGTCAGGATGGCTGAATTGGTAAAGCATCTGGACGGTATCCAGAAGATGCAGGTTCAAATCCTGCTCCTGGCTGTTATTTTCGATTACACATTTTTCACTTTGTGTTTATAGTATAGTGCTAAGCATGTCAAATGCTAAAAATATATATAAAAATATCTAAATATAACACAAACGGTTGTAGATAGTATGCCGTTGATGGGTCAATGAGGTCTCCCCTCGGCTTAAAGCGGCCGTACGTAACTTGTACTGCCACGCTGGTTTTCAGTGTGGCTCGACACCCGTTATCGGTGTAGTTATTTGAACATCTTTCATCATCATCATCTCTTGAATTAAATTTTTTTCTTGCAAGAAGTTCTCCAAATACCGGAAAAAGTGGTAATCTGTTGGAGCTAGGTCCGGGAAGTATGGTGGGTGTCAAAGACATTTGATTCGTAACTAATTTAGCAACCGTCTGTTGTGCAGTGTTTGGTCTAGCGTTGTCCTGAAGCAGTAGTGGGCTAGAGCAATTGACCAGTCTCGGTTGTTTAACGGCTAGCTTTCCCATCATGATTTGTAATTGTTGACAATACAGTTCATACCAGATCTTAGGAAGCTGTAGCGGATGATACTAGCACTGGTCCACCAGACACTAAGGAACTTTTTCTGAGTCAACTTTCGCTTGGGGCAGGATTTAGCCGGTTCTCCTGGGTTCAACCATTGTTATGAGCGTTTCCAATTATTGTACAGGATCCATTATATATCAAAAGTCAAAATACGATTCAAAATACCTATTATAAGATGTAGTCAGATTTTAGCTATCAAACTTATCTTCTAGCAGTCTTTTTTGTTATGTATTAGTCTGGAATAATCTGTGCGATATCTAGCAATGACGTCCATGTGCATCAGTTATTTTATCGTCAAACATATAACTATGTATATCAATGTATTTACATAAGTAATTTTAATCATAAAGCTACTCGAACGATTTGTGAGGTTATCGTGGAGAGATACAGTAGAGAAATGTTATCGAATGAAAAGAAATTTATGTTAAAAAAACATAAACAATCGTTCTTTCTAGACGGAACATGACTGTAAGTCGGGTATTGACTGATTAAATGTTACTTACCTAGTTTGGGTAACAAACATAATTACTACTATACTACTACTCTACTCTTTTCTTTTGTTTCTTTTTTTTAATGGAGTTTCCTGGCTATGACAATATCACACCATAAGCTTACTCAATAAGTACACTACGTATATTATTTTTAATCTACGTTCAACAAGTTTGTAAACCAACTTTTTTTTTAAAGAACAAATTATTTATGAAATGTTCAAAAAGAGAACTTTAGTTCGAGCGGGAAAAGAAACTGCGTCCCTTCCAATCCGGGGAAGTGCTCTACCCGCTAAGCAATGCACTGAACAACGGTCATTTCCAATCTCCACATCACATTTGTCTTTACGACCCACGCCACTTTTCGGATGCATTAATCCAATATAGTAAGTTTAATTTTGCAATTAAAATTCATACTATTTAATTTTTTTTAAACGTTTTTGATCTGTATTTTAAGCACTTGACATGCTCAGCTACTTGAAAGAACAAGTTATTTGTGAAATGTGTGAAAAAGATAACATTAGTGTGATTATGCCATATGTCAGTAACAGGCAAATATGGGTATTTATTTAAATATAACTAGGTATATTTATAAGAATGTGTCCATTTACAAGAAAATGGAAATAATAATTTTACAGTGCTTGTTAGTGTCAAGTAAAGTCCAGGACATTGCTGAAAATCAGCGTTGGAATGCCATCCGGCATTGCAACATTTGCTGAGCAATGGGCCTTTTTCTGCCTTACAAGACGAAATACAAATGCTGTAAAATTCCGTTTGTACTTTTTGCTATAGTTATTAGGTATAAATTTTATTTTTGTTATAAATGTAAGCTTTATGTCTTTTGTGGCAAGAAATAAATATTTTCTTTCTTTCTTTCTTTCTTTATATCTTAATGGATATGAATATATATCGGTTCCATCTTTACGCTTGTGCTTGTGGACGCTTGCCGAGCCTTGGCAAGCATGGAAACGCGGCTTTAATCTTTAAACGAGAAATTCTTGTATGTGTATTATATTTTTTATCTATATTTTTTAGCATTTGACCTGCTCCGTTACTTTTTAAATACAAATTATTTGTGAATAAGGAAAAAGTGAATAAATACCTCTTTTTCCTTATTCACAAAGAATTTGTATATTATATATAATTATAAACTGAATCTCGGAAACGGCTCCAACGATTTTCATGAAATTTAGTATACAGGAGGTTTCGGGGGCGATAAATCGATCTAGCTAGGTTTCATTTTTAGAAAACGTCGTTTTATCCGGGTTTTCAGGCAATGAAAAACTGCTACAATATTATTAGAATACGAAGGTAAATTTCGCCACCATCTACAAGGTTATATATATCAGGTGGGAAATCGGGTGGTCCCAAAACCAGAAGACCCCGGTTTGAGTCAAGATGTCTCCAGTTAGATTCTTTTTTCCCCTTTTTTTTCAAATTTTTCTTTTGTGAGAAAAACTCACGAGTTGCCAAAAAAAAATCCCTATTTATAAATGAAGTACTGTAGTTTTTCCACCTAATGGTAAGCGGTTATAGACCTGTAGACGCTACTAAGATCAGAGGCATCATTATCGCGTTGCCATCTCCAAGGAAAGGGGTGGTGGTGGAGAGAAAGAATCATCCATCCATCAGCCTTTTAAAGTCCACTGATGGACATAGTCCTCCCCAAGAATGGGGAATAGTGCCGTAATCGCCACGCTTGGCAAGCGAGTTGACGATCACAGTGGATGTTGTTAATACTCGAAGGAGTGCTGCTGCCCACTCCCGTGGTATTCCCTCAGTCGGCTCTTACGACTCCCATGTGTGGAGAGGGTGGGACAATTCTAAAGCGGGCCCCACACGGCAAAGAATAATGATAATTTCTTAACAAAAAAATAAACCGACGAAAAAAGAAAGGTACTGAAAATATTTGCCAATTCAGCAAAGTATCTGGGACGGTATTCCAGGAGATGCAAGTTCAAATCCTGCTCGTGACCGTTATTTTCGATTTCACATTTTGTGTGCATGTCAAATGCTTCAAAAACATAAAAACACCAAAATATTTATAGGGCTGCGTCATTATTTGTTATTTAATCTTAATTGTAAAACTCAGTTTACCTGGTCGGAATAATGTATGCAAATACTTCCGACAGACGGCGCTGGCGTCACTCAAGACATTAAAAATAAATTTGTTATCGAAATCCACAGTCCCGAGCAATTGTCACGATTGCTGCATTGGCAAAGCATCTGGGACGGTATTCCAGGAGATGCAGGTTCAAATCCTGCTCGTGACTGTTATTTTCGATTTGACATTTTCGCACTTTGTGTTAAATTACTGAAATGAGAAAAATAAAATCCATTTTTGTTAGTTTCTAATTAGGTTGCACTGCACAGATGGCGCAGTGGTCTAGGTACCGACCTCCCTACCACCGAAGGAATGTAACACAATTCCAGTGGCCCGCCAATAAAGGCGGAGAGATGGCACACGGCGGGTTTCTTTAGTGGGTGCAGGCCCCACACTACCCTGTTCGTTGCCCCGAACGACGGGGTGTGCGGTTAGGAACATTTTTTCCCGCCTTAACAAAAAAAAAAGGTACCGACCTCCCGCCCGAGTGTTGCGGTTTCGGCTCCCACACAGACACAACTTTTTGTGTGATCTACAAATGATTGTTCCGAGTCTAAGTGTACTTTGCGTATGTTTGTAAAGGATTATTCCATAGTTATAAAAAGATTTTGTTTCTTTATCATAATCTAGTATTCGATTGGTCGAAGAATTCAGTGACCTTCTCATTGATTTGTAGAGTAATTTTAATTTAATCATTAATTTTCTTATTTATTTCGTGGAGTGATAGAGAGGGAAGGTTATCAAGCCTTATTTGAAAATATATTTTATTAATTTAGTAATTACTCGGGTTCTAACACTTGTAACTAACTATTAGTTACCTATATAATCTATACTAATAACAATAGAGTCTAATAAGCGCTCGCGTCACAGTCATGTCCTATTATGTGTTTTTATGTATGTGATGGGAAAATCCATTTGGGAGAGGATTTGCGCATAAAAGTTTTTTCCCTAACTATATTAAGCTGTAACAGACAGAGCTGTGTCTATACATTTAAGATAACTATTTGAAAAAAAAATGACTGTATTAAGCAATATAGGCGTGTCTGGACCCAAAACATTTCTTTTGAGAATTTTTGTCTTTTTTTTAGATTTTGATGGAACTTTTTATTTGATAGGTCTTGATTATACTTAAAAACTGGTAAAAATTTTATCCCGTTTTTAGGTTATATCCTATGATGAGATCCTATGATAAGATATAACCTATATAAAAACGTTAACCTAAAAAAATAATTTCTGGCTGCGGCAGAGCTGCGAGCAAAGACTAGTATTTTTTTTTATTGCCTTTAGTGGCGGACGAGACACGGCCCATCTGATGGTAAATGGTAACCGTCGCTCATGGACTCAAATATACCTATCGGTATTATTGTCAAGCCGCTGCTCATTATTTGATTTTTCACCTATATGAAATGAAAGAACAAACGGCTATCTCCTGCTACAGCCAAAACGCAACGAGGTGCTTCATGGCCGGTCACACGGGAGATGGTGGTACCAACCCGCTCGGGCCCGATACCTAGTGAGCACTCCCACTTGGTACCCAGCCTTACCACCAGTCATGCAATGGATGATAATTGATTACTTCCCTCCTCATACGATACCCGTGGGAAAGAAAGGGGTGGTGACACTCGTATTCTTAATCCGTCACCACACCAACAACAAATAAAACTACTTCTTTTTGCCCTTTACAGGGTAGAGACGTGATGTTATGTTGATTGCGTAAACAATGCATAGATATGCTGCCATTTATTGAAGACTTCCGTTGTCTGTCTCTGAAAATCATCATCAGATCTTTACGAAATTAAATTGGAACCATTTCGGCATAAATCCCTTTCAAACGAAAAAATAATTTTGCAAATCCCTCTTTATAAGACAAAGTATTTCCGAACATACATTAAATAAAACCCATATGTGATCAATTCACACACGACAGATGTGAAACTTCTGAAAAGTAGCCTACGAGAGATTGAGATGGATATAGAGTAAAAAAAAAAACAGCATCACGCCTGTATTCCCCGCAGGGGTAGGCAGAGGTGTATACTTTTTAAATTGTTTACGAGATTCTGAAATGTCCATGAGATTGTAATAATTGATTCCTAAGTTAAACCAGTAATTCTATTTAGGGTGGCATACTTGTTGATTCATAGGCCGATTTGAGCAATGTCCTTTAACCTAATAAAAAAAACTGAATTTAATTTTTTTTCAATTTTTTTCTCGAACTTTCTAACTCAATGGGGTTGGGTCGTTTCATTACAGAGTTAATGTGGCCACCTTCCAGCTCCATCATCAGACCCTGGATACCATCTAGAGACAAAGTAGGTACTCGTCAAGACGCTGGACGAGAAGGCCAAACTATTTGAGAAGGTGCTCGCGGCCCGTCTCGTCGGGCACCTCGAGGATGTCGGACCGGGGCTGTCAAAATCGCAGTTCGGATTCAGGGCAGGCCGCTCCACGGTAGACGCACTGGCCACCCTGAAAACCCTGGCCACCGAAGCAGTGGCCAGAAAGGAGGTCATTCTGGCAGTCTCGCTCGACATCGAGAACGCCTTCAACAGTCTCCCTCACGAGACGTTGAAGGAGGCGCTCCGGTTCCATGGAGTGCCTTTGTATCTCCGGGAGCTGTTGGAGGCGTACCTCGAGGGGAGGCATGTGCTCTGGGAGGGGGGCGACGGGCGCCTGTACCGCCATCGGATGGAGCGCGGCGTTCCACAGGGATCCGTCCTTGGCCCGATTCTGTGGAACGTCGGATTCGACTGGGTCCTGCGGGGCCGGCTCCTTCCCGGGGTGGGGGTCGTCTGCTATGCAGATGACACCCTCGTCACCGTGAGGAGGGCCGGCTTCGAGGAGGCCGTCCGATCGGCGGAAGTTGGAGTCGCGCTCGTCGTTGACCGGATTGGTATGTTGGGCCTGAGGGTCTCGCTGGCTAAAACTGAGGCCCTCCTATTCCATGGCCCTCGCCGAGGTCCCCCCCCGAGGAGCATGCCTACATGTGCAGGGGGTTGCCGTGCCGGTGCGGACCCAGATGAAATATCTGGGTCTGCACCTCGATAGTAAGTGGAATTTTGGGTCGCACTTTGCCCAGCTCGCCCCTAGGCTCGTTAATTCTGCCGCGGCCTTGGTTAGGCTTCTGCCAAACACTGGAGGTCCAGGGTCGTCCTGCCGCCGACTTTATAGCGGTATACTGCGGTCTATGGCGCTGTATGGTGCCCCGATCTGGGCGGACGCCCTCACCGCTCCTAACAGGGCCCTCCTGCGACGCCCGCAGAGGGTCATAACGGTGAGGGCCATTAGGGGGTACCGTACGGTGTCCTGGGCTGCAGCCACGCTGCTGGCAGGCGACCCGCCTTGGCCTCTCCAGGCCGAAGCACTGGCGGAGGTCTACTGGCTTCGTGCTGCGGCGCGGGCCAGGGGCAAGGAATTCTCTGAGAGGAGTCTGGGCAGAGCACGAGAGGCGGCCCAAAGGATTATGATCCGGCGGTGGAGGGAAGAGCTGGAGTCTCCCGGAGCAGGACGGGAGACTTCAGAGGCGGTTGCGCCACACCTCCACCGCTGGTTAAATCGAAGGCACGGCAACCTCAGTTTTCGGTTGACGCAGGTGCTTACCGGACACGGGTGTTTCGGTAAGTACCTGCATCGTATTTGTAGGGAAGAAGCCCCCGGATGCCAAGAGTGTGGCGCACAAGTTGATGACGTGCGCCACACTTTGGAGGAATGCCCCGCCTGGGGGCTCCAGCGCCACGCCCTGTCGGAGGCAATTGGAGGAGACCTGTCGCTGCCGGCCGTAGTAAGCCAAATGCTCGGAGGCGTCAGGTTCTGGTCGGCCGTTGCCTCCTTTTGTGGAAAGAGGCCGCGGAGCGGGAACGTGAGGCGTTGGCCCACGCTGACTCGCTCCGCCGGCGGCGGCCAGGGGGAAGGAGGCGTCGCTACGCTCACCTCCTCCCACCGCCTTGATGACGACAGGGCGTGGCCAGTAGGCCATCCGCCTGGGGCGTCAGAGTAGAATGTTGAAAGACGACCCTCTGGCGCCGCAAAACAAAAGCAGCGCAGCCGCAGCGATAACAAAAAAAAAAAAAAAAAAAAACGGTACTCGTCAAGACGAATCACACGAGCCAGACCCCTCTTTCCAGTGGGCACTTTGGGCAAGTGCCCAGGTCCCCACGATCGATAGGGCCCCCCCTCAGATCAAATACAAAGTCCCTAGTTCCTGTCAGATCACCAAACGATAACCAATATTTATTACCAAAAAACTTATATAATTCGAAGAAATCGAACGTAAATTACTGACTGCAATACCAACTTACTATATATGTATGTATAAAAATATAACAATAGTCTCACTTTTTTTCGTTTCCATAAGTGATGGCACTACCTAAGTCTATATACTACTGTGAACTCAGAAATTTAAAAAAAATAGTTACGCGTTCGGAAGTTTCTTTTTTCTCTGTAAACCTCTTATTCAATGGTCTCGGGGCCATAAATGCATGGACTATAATTTTTTTTAATATTTATTGTTTATTCCAGTACCACTTGTCGATAATGTAGAAAATTATCCTATGGTTTTCTTGTTTGTAGTATAACAAGCGTGTGAGGCGTGCTCTTTTAGATTTTCCAAACTTTTTTACGAAGTATTTTGGAGTAAAACTACTCTAACATTAAACACAAAGTGAAAAATGTGAAATCGAAAATAACAGTCAGGAGCAGGATTTGAACCTGCATCTTCTGGATACCGTCCAGATGCTTTACCAATTCAGCCATCCTGACAATTGCTTAATGTTTTTTCACTTTGTGTTTAATGTATAGTGCTAAGCATGTCAAATGCTAAAAATATATATAAAAATATCTAAAATTACTCTAACATTTTAAAAACTTAAATCATATCCCATTTTACCGCAAATACTTCAATCATATCTGTGTAAACGCTGCATTTTCCTTTATGATAACACATTTGTCAAGGGTTTCTCTTCAAATAACATAGATTTTTAAGCACTAACCTGTAAATGCTAAAAGAGTTAATTTTGTGGACGATATTACATTTATCTATTCGTTTCATGTGATTGTTAATCAAAATAAATATTTAACCTTGTTTATCTACTTTCTTTGTCTATACTAACAAAATAGTGTTCTTTCAAAGTCATAGGGGCCCCATTATCCCAATATGCCCAGGGCCTCTAATAGGTTAAAGACGGCCCCTGACACGAGCCCAAACTCGATGGAGCTATGTCGTTTTATAACTGAGTTCCTATGGCCACCTTCTAGCTCAATCATCAGACCCTAGATACCATCTAAAGACAAAGTACTCTTCAAGACGAATCAAACTATTCCAAACTCGATGGGGTTGCGTCATTTCATTACAGAGTTACTGCGGCCACCTTCCAGCTCCATCATCAGACCCTGGATATCATCTAGGTCTGGAGTACTAGTCAAGACATTTCAAACGAGTCCTAACTCGATGGAGTTGCGCCATTTTATTACAGAGTTTCGCATGGCCACCTTCCAGCTCCATCATCAGACCCTGGACACCATCTAGACACAAAGTACTCGTCAAGTCGAACCATACGAGCCCAAACTCGATGGAGCTATGTCGTTTTATAACGGAGTTCCTTTGGCCACCTTCTAGCTCCATCATCAGACCCTGGATACCATCTAAAGACAAAGTACTCTTCAAGACGAAACAAACGATTCCAAACTCGATGGGGTTGCGTCATTTCATTACAGAGTTACTGTGTTTACCTTCCACTTCCATGATCAGATCAGCTCCGTGTCATCATAATATTGCATTGTCACGTGATATACATAATTATGCGTGTAAAATTTCAGCTCAATCGGAAACCGGGAAGTGTGTCAAATTTAATGTGCAACATTTGATCAGGACAAGTAAAATAAAAGCGTCGTCGCCACGCTAACAGCCAATTTTAACCTCCCTCTGCATTAGATGTTTCACATCAAAATTTTCAAGGAATTTGGGATCTACGTTAATATGTCACTTAGTCGGTCAGTTAATCTTTTAATACGTTACTGCAAAAGCCCTTTTTTTCATGTTAAGGCGACAAAAAATGTTCTTAACTGCACACCCCGTCATTCATGGCAACAAACAGGCTACCCTGTGGGGCCTTCACCCACTAGAGAAACCCGCCGAGTTCCGTCTCTCCGCCTTTATTGGCGGCCACTGGAACTATGTTGCATTCCTTCGGTGGTCCGCCGGCGGCTTACCCTTTCGGGTACCCTCTACACTGTAAAAGCCCTAGTATTGATTAATCTTAAGATTTACCAATACGAGTCTGTAAATGTAAGAATATTTAGATATTTTTATATATATTTTTAGCATTTGACATGTATAGCCATATAAATCAACACAGTGTGAAAATTTGAAATCGAAAATAACAGTCGCGAGCAGGATTTGAACGTGCATCTCCTGAATACCATCCAGATGCATTGCCAATTCAGCCATCGTGACAATTGCTCCTGACTGCTAATTTCGATAACACATTCATACTTAATGTCTTCAGCTTCACACTTGTAAATCTGGCAACACTAACGGATTATATAGTAATCATAGAGTAGAGACAGGTTGTACAGTCGACTAAGCCAGATAATTCATTAACCTTGGAACTTGTTAATGAAAAATAATAACTAACAACGTATTTTAAGAAACCTTCACACGTTTTAAGTATACGAGACATAACGATATCGACGCTATCATAGGACCGAAATCGTGACGCAGTTTCACATGCCACGATTAGGATTATAAACAAAATATTTTTTTTTTTTTAGAAGTGTGGCACAGCCTTGTTTATCCCAGCAGCCGGCTCGATCGGGGAAATACCACCCTCTCACAGAAGTATACTTGTACCAATGTGTTTCGTAAGGTGAAAACCGGCGAGTGTGTATGAAGAGAATTATGAATATTGAGGAAACGAGCGATATATGTAGGAATAGAGTCCTTTGTCACTCTGTTCTCTCTGTCTACCTTTTCTTTGTTAAGGCGGGAAAAAATGTTCCTAACCGCACACCCCATCGTTCGGGGCAACGAATAGGGTAGTGTGGGTCCCTCACCCACTAAAGAAACTCGCCGTGTGCCGTCTCTCCGCCTTTATTGGCAAGCCACCGGAACCATATTACATTCCTTCAGTGGTCTCTGTGGTTTCTCTGTCTACCCTGCAAGGGAGATGGCGTGACTATGACTAAGTATGTAATAAAACGATTAAAGCCTTGATATAATACGAATACTTGACATTAATGTACTCTGAAAATGACTACAGTTTTGTTACGCTGTAACTTCTGAACTTATCATCGTCTGAAATGCAGAAAATATATGCTAGGTAGGTAGGTAAACTTTTCATCACAGAAAAATGAATGGCTCCAGTGGCTATAAATAATAATTATAATAAAAAATTATTTAGAGACCAGATGACCCGGTGATGAACTTCGTATCACCTACAATTTATTTTATCAGCGATATTATCAATCGTAATCATTTTGATCTGTATTTTAACACTAGACATGCTCAGCTACTTTAAAGAACAAATTATTTGTGGATGTTGAAAACGAGAAGTTTAGTGCGAGCGAGATTTGAGCCTGCGTCCCTTCCAACCCGGGGAAGTGCTCTAGCTAGGCCGCTAAGTCAACGCACTGACCGACGGCCATTCCCGATCTCCACATCACTTTTGTCTTTAGGACGATTGTAAACTTCTCTTTTTCCACATTCACAAATCATTTGTTCTTTAAACCTAATCGATCTGCATCGTCTAAGGTTTGAAATTAGACAGGTTAATGAAGTTAAGTTCTTGATTTATGGCTGTTGCAGGAGCCACAACTTTGCCAATGTCACGTGACAGAGATAGACCGTCAAACGAAGGAGATTGTTCGGTGATAATAGAAAGGCCGGTGATTATGTATCAAACTTAACAAATTACTATGATGATTAAATACTCTGAAACAAACAACATCAACTAACTACATATATTATCATACTAAAATCTATTATTCTAATGTACGGTGTTAAAGAAATTTATTTACAATTTAATCTTATTTACTTTTATAATTTTACAGAGAATTAAAACAAATGAAGTACTTAAATACAAGTGAGACGGGCTTAGAATAATAAGGGGACAGGTTAATTAATGAGACTTGCTTGTAGTTCAAATATATTAGAAGTAAGGACAGTAGCTGTAATTTTGTCGTCTGTTGTCAGGTTCATAATCCAAAGAGGCGATTACGAAATGATCAATAATCAATTTTCATTTTTAAACTACTTTTATAGGCAATTTTTAAACTACTACGTATTAGAGCGAACAGGACAAAAAAACGATCATTCAGAACGACCCTTTTTGAGTTTTAGCGAGACTAACGAACAGAAATTGATTTTTATATAATATATAGATAATTAGTGTACCGTAGAATGAGGTATATTATATTCTGAGGTTCTCGGTAAGATGATAAATAAAAATACCTAGTACTCATAATTATAGTTGATTAATTAAAAACAATGATATTATCTGTGACAAAGGTACCTAAGTGAAAAAAATATTTAATTAAGTATTGACCTGGGAGAAATAGGTATTTAAACTTTATCACTAGATAAAAAAACAAATATATTTCATAAACAACATCATACGATTTTACGTTATCTGGGAAAGGTTAAAAAGTTATTTAATTTGTCTCTGATGATGGGTTAGGAGAGCGTGGTGTCATCATCACTCTTGATTTCACATCAAGCAATCATTTTTGTTTAATATATAAAGAGATAAAGAGAAGAATTATTTAACTGCCTCGGTGGTGTAGCGGTAGTGTATGCGACTGCTAATCATGAGGTCTCGGGTTCGATCCCCGGGTTGGGCAATATTATTGAGCTTTTTCCTAAAAGAAAAATTCTCAGTAGCAGCCCGGAGTTTGGAAATTTGCCCGGTAGACGTCAATAGGCTCGCTCCTTATTACGTGGGACTTAAACATAGCTGGCAAGTCGTGTGTAATACACCTCTGCCTACCCCTTCGGGTAATACAGGCGTGATGCTATGTTTTGTGTTATATAAGAGAAGAATAAATGCGGGAAATAGAGTGAACGGAGCATTGCGACAAATTCTCGGCAGCCACCACCTCAGCCAGAAGGCACGTGTCGCAATACACAACGCAGTGCTTGTCCCAACGTTATTATATGGAAGCGAGAGTTGGGTATGCAAAACGGAGCATCAGAGCAAAATCAATGCGGTCGAAATGCGATCTCTGCGGAGAAGCAATTTGTGTTCATTTATAAAACTTTTTTGAAGACATTCATTGATGCGTGGATAATGGCTCCGCCTCTGAAAAAAGCTAGTTTTTAGGTTAATATTATGTGGACCACTGAAGTAATGTAACACAGTTCCAGTGGTCCGCCAAAATAGGCGGAGAGACGGTACACGGTGGGCTTATTTAGTGGGTGTGGGGCCCCACACTACCCTGTTCGTTTCCCCGAACGACGAGGTGTGTGGTTACGCACTTACATTTTTTTACCGCCTTAACAAAAAAAAATGTTATATATGAGGTTCCCATTATAGTAGCGAGATAAAACGTATTCCATTTTTTAAGCATAATTAAGAACTATCAAACAAAAAATATTCATCGAAATCTGTCCAGTAGCTTTTGCTTTATGTGCGACTAAAAAAACAGACAAAAAATATTATCAGAGATCACTTTATATGTATCTATATTTTTTCTCAAATATCTTAAATGTACAGACCATAGATATAGTATATAATGACATAACAATATTATATCTATGGTACAGACACAGCTCAGTTATCTATACTATTATAAATCTGTAACAGAGGTGTGTCTGTAAATTTAAGATATTTGAGAAAAAATGACTGTAATAGGCTATATAGGCGTGTCTAAACACAAAACTACTTTTTTTAGATTTTTTGTCTGTTTGTCTGTTTGTTTATTCGCGCATAACGCAAAAACTACTGAACGGATTTTGATGCAACTATTTTTATTTGAGATCTCTTGATTAGACTTAACAACTGGTATACATTTTATCCCGCTACTATATCAGGGACCTGAGATATAACCAAAAAACTAGCTTTCGGCTGCGGCGAAGCCGCGGGCAAAGGCTAGTTAGTAGCTTTATAATAGTACAGGTTAAAGAAATAAGGATTACTATTTATCTGTTTTTTCCGGTTATTATTTAAAAGGCTGAACCGATATTGTAGGGATTGCCACCAAGTTAAACTATGATGAGGGTTCCTCTAAAGAAGATGTTGATGAGTGTTTTGTTTCAGTGGTCGTGCTGTTATCGACGATATTCGTGCTGAGTATGATCGGCTCAGTATTCTTCTGTTTCACGAATACCATCAACGACGCCGTCTTGTCTGTGAGTAAAGTTTTCAATACCTGCTCATTAATTTTAATCTACCGACCTCACGTGTTTGTGGTTTCGATTCTCACATAAGATAACATCTTTATTTTTTAAATATCACGTACTTTTTTTTTTTATTGCTTGTAGTGTCTGACGAGCCACGCTGCTCACCATTTCATTCCACAGATACCGAGTGATAAAAAAATAAAATACTGTTTCCATTTTACAAAAAACAGATTTTGAATGTATTATATTATAAAGAGTCATTAACTCATAACAATTTTACGAAATAATTGCATTTTTAGGGTTCCGTACCCGAAGGATCAAAACGGGACCCTATTACTAAGACTTCGCTGTCTGTCTGTCCGTCCGTCTGTCGCCAGGCTATATCTCAAGAACGGCGATAGCTAGACAGTTGAAATTTTCACAAATGATGTATTTCTGTTGCCGCTATAACAACAAATACTAAAAACAAAAAAATAATAATATTTAAGGGGGGCTCCCATACAACGTCCGTCTGTCGCCAGGCTGTAACTCAAGAACGGCGATAGCTAGACGTGCGCGAGTCCGACTCGCACTTGGCTAGTTTTTTATTTGATTTTACCACGTCGACAGGAGTGATATTAATTTCAATATAAGTGACAAAAAGTTTCAGAAAACTAATGAATTTAGAGAATCAAATAAAAGTAATCAACAGAAGAAAATTATTTTGGTGAATAATTCTTAATTGTGTATAATGCAAATAGTAAAACACAATAAAACTTATTTTAGAATGTTAACAATTTTATTTCACAGAAGAGACGTTATCGTAATATTCCTGTCGAATGTAATAAAATTTTACACTTAAGGAAAAGGAACATTAAAAAATATTTTCTTCATCCGATGACGTGTTATTTGGTGGTCTTTTTGTTTATCTAAACTTTTAAATATCAATTACATTTTCCCTAAAAGGTATCTGCTTCCTGTTCTTAAAAATCTCTAGGTCGTCAGATGAACTATCCGATCTTCTGACCCGATGCTTTCTATAAAAATCGATAGAGGTACGTGAGGTTGTTGGTATTGGATACTTGTCTCATACATAGAATGTTGGGATTGCGGCTGTAAATAAGTTGATGTCCTCAAAACTGGTATGGAATCAGTTTGGTTGTTCTTTATAAGTTAAGTAAATAAGCCCAATTTTATGATGTGAGCAAATTTGGTGTGTTTCAACAAACATTGCAGCTTAATCTTCTGGCATGCAAGATTGATATCTTATGGATTAGTCTTAATCCACGTTAAATGGTCTTGTAGTACTGGTACCTACTCAGTATATTAGAGATATTATCAATGTGAGTATCGTCAATTGGCAAAATAAGAAAACCCTTACATTTCTCTTGTAAACAATTTATCAACGCTTCAAATTCTTCTAGGATATCTCCACCGATTATCAAAATCAATCAGCTGTTCTTTTAACGCATCATCCAATGTCATCAGGAGCCCCCTTTCCATGTACGGTTTCACTAGAGTGCCATATAATATTAACAACACCAAGTTTTCTGTTGCAAGTTATTTTGTGTTTTTTTTTTATTTCTTGTGATGACAGTCCAGCCACGACCCACCTGATGGTAAGTGGTAACCGTCGCCTATAGACTCAACTATACGGAGAGTATTGTCAAGCCGCTGCACACCATTTCACACATAGGAGACGGTGGTACCGACCCGTTCGCGCCCGATAGCAAGTGAGTACTCTTACTTAGTACCCTACTACCAATAATGCAATGGATGATAATTGCTTACTTTCCTTAATCGTCTTATACCACACCCACGGGAAAGGATGTGGTGGTGACACTTGTATTCTTAGTCCGACACGCTACGGATAAAAAACATATATTTTTCTCAATATTGCGATAAAGCACCCGCACTTTGAAAATAATTGAAATTCTTTGATTTATTTTATTTTATCAGCTTCTTTCTTTTGTTGTACCTCCCTCCCTCTCTGTCTTCTTGACGTCTCACTTCCAATTCAGCCTCAGTCATTTTTTCTCTTTTCTTCCGTATTCATGCCTTCTTTTGCTCTCTTAATCGATTCAAATTCAAATTCAAAAGATCTTCGAAAAGATCTTTCGATCTTTTTTTTTCTTTTTCCAATCGCTTGTTACCCGCCATACCGGCAAATAATCGCTTGTGTAGACAACAAATCACATCTGTCGATATAGGTAATTAAAATGCGACATAGTGCATAGAACCATCAAATCATAATAATAAACAGCAATTTACGTAGTTAGGTTATATTGTGAGTGTATATATATCTTATAATAAGTAATGTAATAAGCATAGCAAGCATACTATCACTTTTGTCGAAAAACATCACTCGCGTAGAAAACTATATCGACAGAAGTGAGTTCTACAGAAGCGACTTTTAACATAAAAACACATAACTAGCACAAATTTTGAGGTTATGAGAACTAAATTTACTTGACGTTACTAATAAACCAGCTAATTAATCACACCATAAGGAAATTATATTTATAAATCACTTACTTATTATGTTTTATTAAGTACAGAGGTGATGATTCAACTTTGACACCGTTGTAGAACGCTGTTTTAAAATGATTTTTCGCCGAACTGTATGTACTTGGTGAAATATGGCTGACACTAACGCTGACACAATATGGTAAAGGGTTGCCCGGAGATAGAAAATAGACTGCCAACAATAAATCAATGCTTAACTTAAAAAATAAAATATTACTATTTTCAACACAAAGTGAAATCGAAAATAACAGTCACGAGCAGGATTGTTATTTTCGATTTCACATTTTCCACTTTGTGTTTAATGTATAGTGCTAAGCATGTCAAATGCTAAAAATATATATAAATATTTATAAAAAATATCTAAATATATTAATATTTGTGCAGTTTATTTCTACACGAGTGATTATTTTTAACGAACATTGTAGAATATTTAATAAAGTTTATAATATCGTAATAATATTTATTAAATATTGCGGATGCTTGTTTGCTACTTGTGCTTCATTAATGAATTAATTTAATAATTACATAAATTATTTCTAAATATTTGTAAGTGACACCTAAATCTGTAACCTGCGTTACGAACATTCGACAGGACGTGAGCAATCAACAACAACAACAACATTAAAAAATTATTTTATTGACACCAAAGAAATATTCTTAACCTAGAAAAACGTAATAAAATATAAAATACGCAAATTCAAGGGTGCTTATGAAATTATTAATAAGACGTCTATGTGAGCAGTTAGATAATATCTTAAAGTTAAAAATAAAAGTATTAGAAATAGATAAAAATTGAGTATATTTAACTAATTTTAAGCGAACATAATTTTAGAGTTTCGGTAGAATGACCCAAATGAAAGAATAAACGGCTATCTCCTGCTACAGCCAAAACGCGACGATGTGCTTCATGGCCGGTCACACGGGAGCTGGTGGTACCAACCCGCTCGGGCCCGATACCAAGTGAGTACTCCCACTTGTTACCCAGCCCTACCACCTGTCATGCAATAGATGATAATTGCTTACTTCCCTTAGTCGCCTCATACGACACCCGCGGTAAAGAATAGGGTGGTGACAATTGTATTCTTAGTCCGTCACCACACGGACAAACGGCAGGTACTTATATTAAATATATAATTCTAGTGATAGAGATTTGTTTATCCCCGCATAAATGCATGCTCGATTGGGGTACTACTCTCACAGAAGATAAACAACCGTAGGTATTCTTGCCGTTGTATCATACGGTGAGTGAAAGTGCCGGAGGCCCTAACTCACTCCCTATCCTCTCCTTATTATCCTAAATAATTAAATAAATAAATGTTCACGGACATTTCACACAACGTCCTCTGGTCCCAAACTAAGCTTAACGCTTGTGCTATGGGTACCAGATTACGGATATAATACATATATTACTTTTTTTTTGTAAATACATACTAGAAAACACCCAGACGCAGTACAAATATCTGTGTTCATCACACAAATAATTGTCCTGGATGGGAATCGAACCCACGACCTCGCGCACGGAAGTCGGTTACATTACCGACTACGCCACGAGGCCCGTCACTTTCTCCTTACAGCGACGTGCGAGTGCTAGCGTTTATACTCGTAGGCTACGATAACCACTTACCATCCGGTAGGCCGTATGCTTGTTTCGCCATCCGCGTAATATAAATTTGCCGTGTGGGGCCGGCTTTAGAATTGTCCCACCCCTCTCCACCCATGGGAGTCTTAAGAGCCGACTGAGGGAATACCGGGGGAGTGGGCAGCAGCACTCCTTCGAGTATTAACAACATCCACTGCGATCGCCAACCCGCCTGCCAAGCGTGGCGATTACGGCACTATCCCCCATACGAGCGAAACACATGTTGTGGCGTTCTCTTGGGGAGGCCTATGTCCACATATGGATGGTAGTATAAAAAAATATATTTATGTGATTAAACTACTCTACTACCCGCGTCCGCGTGAAATTTATGTATTTCGTTTCTTACGCCTAATTTTATTTAACAATAAAAGTAGCCTCAGTAACTTCTCATAACACTGGCTATCTACCAGTAAAAGTCCCATCCAAACAGGTCCCAAAGAGGTCAATACCAGATTTAATATCGGTTTCTTCAATCATCAATACCAACAAGATACAGTGTCACGAACAAAATCAAGCTAAAAACTTTCCGTATCAATATATACTTATACAGCTACATCTGCTTACTAACGAACTGAGACAAATGTTTTAAAACAGTTTTAAATTCAACCTAATTACAATCATGACACTTGGTAATAAAGCCATCCTTAAAATATTATCTTACATTTATCATCATTCGTCACATAAAACGAGCAAAGCAATAATTTACTACTGCCACTTAAAAGTGAAAAGGCAAATAACATTTACTGTGAAATCAAGCTTAAATTGCAACAAATAAACAAATTTGAACTAAACAAAATAAGAGCTCACTTCTCAAGTGCGCTGTTATTTAACGAGACGGATTTTTTGGGCCGACCCGATATCTATTGCATTGTTGATCGAAGATCGGTTTACAATAAATGATATTTTGCACTGTCACTCATAAATGCAAAATAATTATTTATCATTGCATTTCCTAAGTGACATAATTACAAAACACAAGCAGATGGACGGAGTCCACGAGAGGCCGAGGACCTTCCTTATCTGTATAATTATATTAATTATTCTTATATTTAATTGATCACAGTTCACACGGAATATAGTGAATGAGAACATCTTCTATTCTATTATCTGGCCAAACTATTTAGTCCAGATATTAAGCACGGGGCTCCTCTTAAAACGACAATAATTCAGGAAATAAACCACCATGCTGGATAATTGTCCGTGTGGTGACAGACTAAAAATACAAATGCCACCACCCCTTTCTATCCTGTGGGTGTCGTACGAAGCGACTAAAATAATTATCACCCATTGCATTACTGGTGGTAGGGCTGCGTATCAAGTGGGAGTACTTACTGACTTGCTATAGGGCTCGAGCGGGTTGGTACCACCATCTCCCGTGTGACCGGCCATGAAGCACATTGGTGTGTTTTGGTTGTAGCAGGAGATAGCCGTTAATGCTTTCATTTCATATATGTGAGATGAAATGGTGAGCAGCGGTTTGACAATACTCTCGGTATAGTTGAGTCCATGAGCGACGGTAACCATTTACCTGGCTGTGGCTCGTCTGCCACCATACGCAATAAAAATAAACCACGTGGTCAGCAGCTAATAGTGAGATAAATAAAATGCCATCTTCATCCCCAGAGTATGGTGATCCGCAACAACTCCATAGCATATTCGATCTGGAAGCGGCCGAATGTTCAACCGTTGATGAAGGTCTACCTCTTCAATTATACCAACTGGGAGCATGTCAAGAGTCACCCAGATGAGAAGCTACACGTCGAGGAAGTTGGCCCATATGTTTATTCGTAAGTATTCAATAACTTCCATATGTTATTAGAATAATAATATGAAAACTAGCGTAGCGTCGTCGCCACGCCAACTTATTTAATTGGTTTAACGCCATCTGTTGACAAAAACGTCTAACTAGGAATAACGTCAACCAGTGAAACAAAAACAGTTTTAATTCGTCTATGGATAACGAGAGGGCTCTTACCAAAAATTATATAAGATTCGAACAATATTTGAAGAAAGAACATTGATTTTTTTATAATGCTACTACTACCACGAGCTGTCCCGTGATAGCTCATTTATTTTTAATTCGAAATCAAATTATGTAATAGCACCCTTCTCAAGTTATATTCAAACATGATATTATTATGTAGCTGATCGTGTGAAGTGCTAAAATACAAATTCAAATGCTTTGTTTGTAAACATAGGTATAGCACAGTCGAAGATATAGTTCTTCGACCTTTTAACGTCCACTGCTGTACATAGAATAGCCATACATAGATAGCCTCCCCAAGAATGGGGGATAGTGCCGTAATCGCCACGCTTGGCAGGCGGTCGATCGCAGTGGATGTTGTTAATACTCGAAGGAGTGCTGCTGCCCACTCCCCGGCATTCCCTCAGTCGGCTCTTACGGCTCCCATGGGTGGAGAGGGGTGGGACAATCTAAAGCCGGCCCCACACGGCAACGACCATCAAAATGCAGAAAATAAAGCTTCTAGCTGCTCGTAAGATTGGTGTCCATATTTTATTGATTTCAAATAGGATAAAAAAAATAAAAAATTGGATTAAACAATTAATGGAAATGTGTTCTATTACTGATATAGAACCCCCAAGATGGATGCCTTAGCACGAACATCAGTAGCTTATTGTTAAGGTCGCGCAGGTGAACCCACAGGTGCCAAGCATCCACTATTATAATGTAGCACAGGCCAACCTCCAAAGGAAACAGTTGGCAACCCTGGAATTCATGATCGAGGCGCAAAAGAGGAAAATAACGTGGGCCATGCTTCAGGAGTCATATGTCAGAGGAAGGAAACAAATTAAGCCTTATGGGGGGGGGGAGCCTTATAGGTATTTTTCAGAATAGCAACCAGGATGCTGGTACCGTGAAAGCGGCAATAGCGGTCTTTGACCGAGATCTTGTCGTGACACCGTGCATACAGTTTACCACAACTAATATCTGCGTGGTACAAATACAGACCACTGCTTGGAGAGTCCTTGTAGTCTCCTACTATTTTGAGCCCGATCAGCCTATATCAACTTATTTGGACCAATTATCTATGGTGATCTCACATATAAATATAAAAAAGGCAGTAATAGGTGGAGATGCAAATGCGAAGAACCCTTGGTGGGGAGGCCGAATAACTGATTCAAGAGGTGACGAAATGGCAGGTGCCCTGATAGAAATGAACTTACAGGTGCTGAATAAAGAAGAACTGCCTACATTTGACACAGTCAGAGGTGATCGTCGACTAACAAGCTATATCGATATAACGGCATGTACGGATGACATCCTAGGCCTGGTGGACGACTGGACAGTTGTTAAGGATCTCACCAGTTCGGACCACAACGGGATATGTTTCAAAATCTATTTTAGAAAAAGTGCAGGAATTGAAATTAAACGAACAACTAAGATCTACAATACTAAAAAGGCAAATTGGACAACTTTTAATGAAAAATTTAAACAACATATAGACAATAATATTAATATAACAAAAATCAAAGAAAAAGAAACTCCAGATGAAATAGATACATTTATCAAAAAATTCACTGACGTAATAACTACAACATGCAAACTTGCAATTCCCAGCAAAAAACGAAAAGAAAAACTTAATGTCCCGTGGTGCTCCACTGAGTTGAAGGAGATGAAACGCAAGGTCGCCACTAGAAAGCGCCGAATTCGGTGTGCTAGAGCATCCAGGAGGGAACTTGTAGTGGCGGAGTACCTGCAAGCAAAGGGACAGTACGAATCAGCTGCAAAAAGAGCACGGCAATGCAAAAAGAGGCGGGAAGATGTCCGCCGCGCCACCGTTCTAAAGTGGAAGTCTCGGCTGGAGACGCTCCGGGCTGGTCTCCGGACCGTTGGGGCGCTCCAGCCGATTTTGGAAGAATGGGCAGGGCGGCAGCACGGGGTCCTCACCTTCCGGTTGGTGCAGGTTTTGTCGGGGCATGGTTGCTTCGGCAAATACCTGCACATGATCGCTAGGAGGGAGACGACCCCAGGCTGTCACCACTGCGGCTGCGACGAGGACTCGGCGCAGCACACGCTCGAGTCGTGCCCGGCCTGGGATGTGCAGCGCCGGGAACTCGTTGCAGTCATAGGCGTGGACCTATCGCTGCCGGCCGTTGCGCGATCGATGGTTGGCAGTGACAGGGCCTGGACCGCGGTCACCGCCTTCTGCGAGGCTGTCATCTCGCGGAAGGAGGTGGCGGAGAGGGCCCGGGAGGGATCCTCCTTCGCGGACCCGATTCGCCGCCGGCGCGAGGGGTGGCGTGCGCGCGCTTACCTGCGCCTAATGCCGTCCTAGCCGAGGCTGCAGACGGTGGGGTTGGGGAGTAACCTGCCACCCGCGGAAGCCTACCGCGAAGGTGCGACGCCCAAGTGCACGAGGCGTCGCTCAAGAGGGTGCCCGAAGGGGCTGCCGCCTGCAGATCGCGGTAAAACGACGCGGTACCCGTGATACATTTTTGCCCACCTAAAATAAAAAAAAAAAAAAAAGGGTTGTCCTCGATGACATGGATGACAGTCCGGCCATATTCAACAAGTATTTGCAGCTGTCCCATTTCCCAACTGAATGGAAAGAAGCCACCGTTGTGATGCTGCGGAATCCGGGAAAGACCGATTACACACATCCCAAGGCCTACAGACCTATTGGGTTACTCCTGGTAATGGGTAAGATCTTGGAAAAGATCTTGGCTAGAAGGCTTACGTGGCATCTGGTGCCTAAAATGAGCCCCCGCTAGTATGGGTTTATGACGGGGCGCAACGCCGAGGACGCCCTCTATGATCTGGTGGCCCATGTGAAAGGTAAACTTCGTGAGAAGAGACGGATCACTATGGTGTCGCTGGACATAGAGGGTGCCTTCGACAGCGCCTGGTGGCCGGCAATAAAGGTCAGGCTGGCGGAGGAAAAGTGCCCAAATATACTGAGAAAAATCATGTCTAAAGGTACGCGTAAGATACGCTGGACATGAGCACGTTCGAGCCACAACCAAAGGGTGTGTACAAGGTTCGATAGGGGGTCCCATACTATGGAATTTCCTACTGGACCCACTGCTGAAAAGTCTTACGGGGAGGGGTGATTACTGTCAGGAATTTGCCGATGACATGGTCCTCGTCTTCTCCGGGGACACAGCAGCGGATATCCAGAGACGTGGCAATGACGCCCTTGAACATGTTCGGGCGTGGGGCGTCGCCAGTAAGCTGAAGTTTACACCGCAAAAAACTTTTGCAATGGTGCTAACCAATAAGCTTAAGTACGATACACCGCGTCTGACCATGGGCAAGGTCGACATTGCCATGTCTAAGGAGATTAAGATCCTGGGGCTTACGATTGACTGCAAGCTTACGTTTGGCCCCCATGTAAACAACGTTTGAAAAAGGGCGTTAGGCGTATTCAAGCAGCTCTCGAAGGCCGCCAGGGTCAGTTGGGGCCTCCACCCCGAGGTTATCCGCAGCATATACAGCGCAGCAGTGGTACCTATAATAACGTATGCCTCCAGCGCTTGGGCACCTGCAACAAACAAGAAACATATAGTTAAGAAATTGAACAACATCCAGAGACTCTTTGCGCATAAGCTTGTAAAAGCATACAGGACGGTGTCTCTGAATGCCGCCCTGGTGCTAGCTGGGATACTCCCCCTTGACATACATATTAGAGAAAATGCGTCTCTTTATGAGGCCAAGAGGGGGGTGTCACAGCTGGCAATAGGGGACCGGGAGATGGAGACACTGCTTGCGTTGCAAGACAGGCCCCATCCGGCGAGCAATACTTGCTGGCAGTTTGTAGAATTGAGAAACCAAGTAGAAATAGAAGAAAAGGTGTGTGGTACAGTGCGTGTTTATACAGACGGTAGCAGGATTGATGGAAAAGTGGGTGCCGCCATGTCGGTATGGGAAGGTACCAACGAAGTTAAAAGCCAAAAATTCTTGTTATCACTGTACCGTCTACCAGGCCGAACTGTTGGCAGTATATAATGCGGCTAAGATGGCACTCAAATATCCAAGTTGCGCAATAATCAGCAACTCAAGATCGGCCCTAGAAACAATAATTAACAACGACTCCCTCCATCCACTGGCAGTCCGTACCAGGGCGCTCCTCAACAATGGTAAAAATCAAGGTAAGGAGATCGCCCTGTTCTGTATTAAGGCGCATGCTGGTATGGAGGGTAATGAAAGGGCTGATCAATTAGCAAAAGAAGCTGCCTTGGGAATGAAAACTAGTCCTCAATACGACAGGTGCCCGGTTTCATTCGTCAAGCGGATTATCCGCAAGGAGTCCCTTGACGAGTGGAACCGGAGATATATAGCGGTTTAAGTTGCAGGGGTGACCAAGATTTATTTCCCGGATGCCGTCGCGGCGTATCATGTCGTAAGAAAATTAAATATTGACTCAATACTTACACAGGTGTTAACGGGGCACGGTGGGTTCTCACAATACCTGAACAGATTCAGATGCAAGGCGAACCCATCGTGCATCTGTGATGCTCAGATATTATTTGTCATTCATAATTGCCAAACCTCACTTATTGTAATACAATAAACATTTTAATATCTAAATTTATTGTTTTATTTTAAATTTAAATCTTGTTGAAAAACCCTATATTAGATAGAGCATAGTAGTATCGATTAATTTTGGTACAAATATTCGGAGTCTACTCAAATACAGATCAAAATTGCTTTCTTTAGCTATATCTCCGGTTCTCATACGCGGTTTCCTCACGATGTCTTCCTTCACCGAGCAGTGATAAATTGTCACCAAATACACACATCGAAGCGTCGGTGTTGTGTGCCGTACGAATCTGAACCTTGGAGTGGGTATTCTTCATTGGAAGCAAATTTAAAGGAGCCTCTGATGCACTCGTTTGGTATTTTATCGAGCCTCGTCACTCCCACTGCCCATCGCGCCATCTTTATCTCATTTATGTGTATCTTCGAAGTGATAGAGCCTTGCTTATCTCAGCACGAATGTGCCGGCTCGATCGCGGAAGTACCACCCTCCCACATAAGATCAGCGTGTAACAACGATAGTAGTACCTTTCTTTTTTTTTTGTTAAGGCGGGATTTGATATTCTGGTCCCTAACCGCACACCCCGACGTTCGGGGCAACGAACAGGGTAGTGTGGGGACCCACTAAAGAAACCCGCCGTGTGCCGTCTCTCCGTCTTTGTTGGCGGGCCACTGGAACTATGTTACATTCCTTCAGTGGTAACAGTAGTAGTACACATATAACAGTACCTACCGTTGTGTTTCGTATGGTGGGTGTAAGTGCCGGAGGCTCAAACCCCTCCCTATCCTCTCCTTAATATACTTCTTATCCACCTCCTATCCCTTTCTTTGGAGATGGCGACGCGCGAGTGCTGCCTCTGGTGTTGCTAGCGTCTATAGGCTACGGTAAACGCTTACTATCAGGTGGGCCGTATGCTTGTTTGCCACCCACGTAGTTTAAAAAAAACTTCTTTTCGTAAAATTTTTGACGGCCCAGTATCCGGAGCCATATATGATGACTGCCGTTTTGTACACTATACCCTAAGCTCGTAATGGCATTAGGGCCCATTAGGGCTCTACCTCAACCAGGCTGACTTGATTCTATGGGTCATATCTGTATCGGCAATTCTAACAATTGACCCAAGACATTCAAATTGATTTACGTGCGTAATAATGCTCTTATTTTAGAGTTGTAACACTAATTTGTTATATATTCTACCGGTTTATAGTTCATGCTTCATCGCAATAATCAACGCAATATGTGTCGGCTCTTATCAATAACATCTTGTCAACGCGTGTCCCATGTTTACTGTTGGTAGACAACATAAGCACAGTGGTTTTTAACCTTTATTAATGCTTAGATATTTTTATATTCTTATAAATCGAGGAACTCCGGCCGTACACACGAAAAAACATTTAAAAAAAAAAAGAAAACCGCCTTCAAGTGCACCCAGGAACTAAAAAGCAATAAATAATTGGTATTTAGAGACGATTTCCGTGCTAGACACCTACTGATGTGTTTGAAGCCGGTGCCAAAAATGTTTTTAATGTTATCTAAGTATTATAAATTGCTTTTGTTACTTTTGGACTTGGCTTTTTTCAGTCACAAAGCTTAAACAAACGTTTAAGTTTATTTTAAAGATGTAATTGTATAAAGTAAAATAACATAACATAGCATCACGCCTATATTCCTCGAAGGGGTAGGCAGAGGTAGGTGTATTGCGTATTACACACCCACGATTCGCCAGCTATGTTTAAGTCCCACGTAATAGGGGGCAAGCCTATTGCGGTCTACCGGGCACATTTCCAAACTCCGGGCTGCTACTGATAATATTTCCATCCATCCATCAGCCTTTTAAAGTCCACTGCTGGACATAGGCCTCCCCATGAATGGGGGATAGTGCCGTAATCGCCACGCTTGGCAGGCGGGTTGGCGATCGCAGTGGATGTTGTTAATACTCGAAAGAGTGCTGCTGCCCACTTCCTCAGTATTCCCTCAGTCGGCTTTTACGACTCCCATGGGGGATGTAGAGGGGTGGAACTATTCTAAAGCCGGCCCCACACGGCCTTATATTTAAATTTACGGAGAATATTTAAATTTACGAAAATGCTCAATAACACCGCCCGACCCAGGAATCGAACCAGATACCTCATAATCAGCAGTCGCAAACACTACCGCTGCACCACAGAGGCAGTAAAGTAGTTAAGTATATTGCGCAGAAAAAATATTTAGGTATACCAGGGGCCCTTTTTAGCCAGGGACCATTGGCATTATACCAAAGGAAATGAACAAATGGATGGCTACTTGCCGCTAAACACACTGAGGTGATGGTGGCGGGAGATGGTGGTACAAACATTAACGTACACAGTAAAAATAACAACTTATATAATAATACTAGCTGGTACCGCAACTTCGTACGCGTGGAAATTAGCTTATTCTTATTTTTAATGCAGAATCTAAAATTAAAGTAGTGATTCCCGTCCTGTAAGTACCGTCCATATTGGCCAGCCATTCACGATAATTAGCTGTGGATGTATATTCGATACAATTATATACTTATCTACTATTTGAATGATAATAAATAAATAAAAAATATTCACGAATATTTTCACACAAGGTCCTCTGGTCCCAAACTAAGCTTAATGCTTGTGCTATGGGTACCAGATTACGGATATAATACTTTTTTGTAAACACATACATATAATAGATAGAAAACACCCAGACGCAGTACAAATATCTGTGTTTATCACACAAATAATTGTCCTGAGTGGGAATCGAACCCACGACCTCGTCCACGGAAGTCAGTTACAGTACCGACTACGTCACGAGGCCCGGAATAATATTTATTCCACTTTCATGGGTTTTATTTTTCCAAAATAAAATTAGCCTAAGTTACTCCCTGTAACATCAGCTACCTGCTAGTGAAAGTTCCATTCAAATCGGTCCAGTCGTTCCGGATTTTAGCCGAAAAATCGAAACGAAAAATTTGTTATAGGTAGCGTATATAGTTCTAATTTAGACATTAAAAACAGACACTTCAACTTTATTTATTTGTATAGATGATGATATACCTACCTTTTTTTTTTGTTTAGGCGGGAAAAAATGTTCCTAACCGCACAACCCAACGGGCAACGATCAGGGTAGTGTGGGGCTTTCACCCACTAAAGAAACCCGCCGTGTGCCATCTCTCCGCCTTTATTGGATGGCCACTGGAACTACGTTACATTCCTTCTGTGGTATGATATACCTACCTACTTCATATGGGTCCATCAAGTGAGAACTCTCACTATCAAACCCGTGGATAAAAAGACGGATTGGTTCGAGAACAGTACATAATAGTAACATATTTATATGATAACAACATACTCGTATGTTCGTATCGCGAGTTATTACAGCTAAAAATAGTAAGTTTATGACATAATAAATTGACAATCAATAGAGAATTGGACGACGGGTGGTATATTGCAGTTTTCGTTACGATGTACCTAATATCTGGGAGGTCACTCTTCGTATATGTTCAAGGTCATATTATACAATCAAAGGTCGCTATCCTCTCGTTACCCATCCTGTTTAGATTCTATAAATTTCCTTGGAGCGCTCGGACGACTGCCTCGGTGGTACAGCGGTAGTGTGAGTGACTGATGGGTTTTGGGTTAGATCCCCGGGTTGAGCAGTGCTATTGAGCTGTTTCGTAAACAGAAAAATTCTCAGTAGCAGTCCGGAGTTTGGAAATAATACTAATAAAGCCTTTATTTCCTTACTTTCTACAAAAAAAAACTTAAAAAGAAATATTTAGATATTTTTATATATATTTTTAGCATTTGACATGCTTAGCACTATACATTAAACACAAAGTGAAAAATGTGAAATCGAAAATAACAGTCAGGAGCAGGATTTGAACCTGCATCTCCTGGATACCGTCCAGATGCTTTACCAATTCAGCCATCCTGACAATCGCTCCTGACTGCTAATTTCGATAACACATTCATACTTAACGTCTTTGGGTGACGCCTGCACCATCTGTCGGATCCGACAAATTAATGTATAGTGCTAAGCATGTCAAATGCTAAAAATATATATAAAAATATCTAAATATTTATAGGGTTTGCGTCATTATTAGGTAAAATCTTAATTGTAAAATTAAGTTTACCTGGTTGGTATAATGTATGAAAATACTTCCGACAGATGGCGCAGGCGTCACCCAAAGACGTTAAGTATGAATGTGTTATCGAAATTAGCAGTCAGGAGCAATTGTCAGGATGGCTGAATTGGTAAAGCATCTGGACGGTATCCAGGAGATGCAGTTTCAAATCCTGCTCCTGTCTGTTATTTTCGATTTCACATTTTTCACCTTGTGTTTAAAAAGAAATGTTTTATTTATTTAAGTGTAAAAACGAAATGTCAAGGCCCTTTTTTAGGGTATAGGCCTCCCCCATTGTCATCCATTGCCGTGTGGGGCCGGCACCAAGAATAGCTCCACCCCGTCTCTTCCTACGGGAGTCGTAAAAGGCGACTAAGGGATTACCGGGGGACCGGGCAGCAGCGTTCCCCTGTGTACTAAAAACATCCACCGCGATCGCCAACCCGCCTGCCAAGCGTGGCGATTATGGTAAACCCCCATTTTGGGGAGGCCTATGTCCAGCAGTGGACGATGAAAGGCTAATTGTCATCCATGTTTTACGGTTGCTAGCCGTGTTGACCCAGTCATGACCTGCAATTTTCTTTACTTCGTCGGCCCAGTGCTTTTGGGGACGTCCTCTATTTCTTTTGCCAGCTGGGCCTGGCCATATTGTGACCCTTTTTGCCCACCTTGTATTTGGAAGTCTATGTGACCTTTTTTGTCATCCATGTTTTACGGTTGCTAGCCGTGTTGACCCAGTTATGACCTGCAATTTCCTTTACTTCGTCGGCCCAGTGCTTTTGGGGACGTCCTCTATTTCTTTTGCCAGCTGGGCCTGGCCATATTGTGACCCTTTTTGCCCACCTTGTATTTGGAAGTCTATGTGACCTGCCCATTTCCATTTAAAACGTTATGCACGACTCAATAAATCTATGATTTTAGTCTTTTTTTGCCGCCTTTTACGTGATATAAACATAGCTGGCGAACCGCGTGTGCATAAAATACGTCTCCCTTCCGTGAATACAGGCGTGATGCCACAGAACAATATTACTCAAGAGCTGATGCTGTCCTTGTAGCTGGCTATGTCGCGACGCGCGATTTATGTCTAGTATAAACGCTTGCCATCAGAGAGGCCCCCACCTTTCCTTTTTTTTAAGTTTCACGTTATACTCTTTTTGTATAGCAAGGGTTTTTTGCCATATTAAACGGTTTCTCAATACAATTAAGTACCATAATTATTTACGCTATAGTTTATTATTATTATTTATTTAGGTATATAAATTAAAATGCTAAAAATACAATCCGGGGCTGCAAGAGGGTAGCTCACGGGCCGCGGGTTGGCGACCGTTGCTTTAGAGTACATGTGTGCAAAATTCCATAATGATTGGTTCAGTAGTTACGACGTGAAAGCGTAACATACAAACAAACTCACTTTAGCATTTATAATAACAGTAAGGAAGTACGTAACGATTAGGTATTTGCTATTTTAAGTGCGTTATTGTTTTATGTAACGGACAAAGATTGCTATTTTAAGTGCGTTTATTATTTTCTCAAAGAAACTATTTTGCTACTTTAAACGTCATAATGTATCATTCCATATCTCTGTCATCTTTGATAAAACTTACGCACGAACTATTTAAGTGACGTATTTAAACTTCTTTCATTGATAAGCCTGTTAGTGGATTAATTATACGTCATTGTATTAAGTGTTTATGTGCTGTTATCATAGAAAGGTCAATTTTACAGATAACCTAAAATACATGTAGACATAATATTGTAGGTTATATACATGTTTTGGGCACATACTTTTCAATCGATCCAAAACTATCATCGGCACGCTATGATGGCCGTTTTAAAGATTGTCCACTCATGAAGTTTCGTATTAATAAAGAGCAAATTGCTGTTCTTTATTGTCAATAGTGACGTGCAGTTAGTCATAAAATTTATCGAATGTATAATTTTAGGACACAAAATTTATTTATTACATTGATTTCTAAACTATATACATAATATATATTAGGGTCACGCGAACATTTATTTTATATAATTATTGGTGTACTTATTTACCACACAACCCGGCATTTGCTTTTCGATATTCATTTTTTTTTTAAATTGAAATCTAATATGATCGTCGCTAGGATCGCTGGCCAGCACAACTACTACCTCCGGCAAACTCGCGTCAATGCTCAGTGCAAAACAAAGCAGTTTCGACTTAACGTTGCTTCGAAAAGTACAAACTGTGAGTGCACTGCGATTGTGATATAGTTTTGACCTGGCTTTAGATTTCGGATATTGATACTGCATTACTGTTGACCCTTGTTCGTTAATTTGGACTCTGTTTACGCCTTTTTTTGTGGATTTCTTCGATATGGCCACACACATACACACATCGAAAGCACACACTCATCACTATTGTAATATGTCAAAACGGCCATCATAGCGTGCCGCAACTATATTTTGATACTATATAGCTGCTGCTCGCGACTTTCTTTTTGAACACCTCAGATTTGGCCCTACTTCACTGTAGTAACAGGCAGAATTATACCTTCAGGCAGGAAGTTGAGAACGGTGAATAAGCTGATATTTTTAACTTGTATATTTATCTGTAAACTGTTGAAGTAAATAAAACTATATCAATATCTAAGCATTTTTAGTGGCTATATCTAAGTTGTGTATAGAAAGGCAAAAGTTGTGTTATATAATCTTCCATATAAAATGAATGTACTTATAGCATTAACTTCGCATTAATTTTATAAAATAGTATCAACTTTTTACTGCGTGCGTGAGTGTAATGACACTATTCAGAAAGAACGAGAGAAAAAAAGACCACCAATGAGTTTTGAAAAGCTATTTTAGTATTATTAGATAAGCATGTTGATACATTGCGGACGTTTCCGCTGCTCGCGCTTCTAAACAACTATTTAAGGTCTATTAAGGACTGTGATAACCTGGAACGAGTATGAAGATGATAATATTTATCTACTACTGGGACTTTTGTTGGCAAACTTAGCCGATCGTTGGGGATTCACGGGCAAAGCTGAGCGCAGATGGCGCTATCGACGAGATGGCCACTTTTAAATTGTAGTTGCTTTGTTTGCCTGCGAATTATTTGCTATTTTTGTGTTTTAATCCGTTTTATAAGCGATATTGTTAAAATGTACCTGGCAGATTAAAGAATTGAAAGACGCTATGTTAATGTTGGATTTTTGGGAAATAAATGTACATCGAGGTTATTATATTTTAAAACAGCACACAGAAGCATATTACGAGAAAATTAAATTTACCAAATTACAGGTTACAAATTGTATATGGCCATGTCGATAATACGCCATCTGCCGTGTAACGATGGCAGTAAACATCCCCATTATACTACGACCTCATCAATTTAGATATTTCCGTCCATTAATATGGCTTGTTTATTCACATTTCATAACAACTTACAAACAGTTATCTGTGTTTATTGTGAAACTGTTTGTAAACAGTCGCGGCCATCTTTTTATTTTATTTATAATAGTGTCAATGTGGACACTAAATAGGTATACATAATCTTTAATAACACCATCAATGTCTTTAATAATATCATGGTGTTTATGGCACCTTAGTTCCTCTAGAAATTTATCTGCAAATAAATTAATAAGTACTTACCTATCATCATGGACGTATAAGTCCATGCCTATTATAAAATATTTTTTTATTTGAATGCTCTAAAAAAAATATTTTGTATAATTAATTTATTCGATAGACTTAACAACTGGTATACATTTTATCCGGCTACTAACCTATGAGCTAAAAATAAGGAACTTCGTTCCAACTAGCTTTTGGCTGCGGCGGAGCCGCGGGCAAAGGCTAGTGTTTATATAGGTATATAACAATTGATTTATGTGCCAAATTATGACATAGATATTTATATTACAGGTAGACTATTCTTTGTCTAAGGGTAGACACGTTTGTTCATATGGGACGTGCTATATAAACTAGTAAATAATAATAATTATTATTATTATATTTTATTTATTGTTGCAGCCAGCAGTTGGAGCGAGTGAACGTCCATTTTAACGGTGACAGATTGTCGTTTCAAGAACGCAACCATTTCACGTATTTAGCAAACAAAACTAACGGAGCACACTTCGATCAAGTTATCGTACCAAACTTACCTTTACTTGTAAGTATATTCTTCACTAGTTGCAGCAAATCCTTTTGTTAAACACATACATTACATAGCATCACGCCTGTATACCCCGAAGGGGTAAGCAGAGATGTAATACACCCACGGTTCGCCAGCCATGTTTAAGTCCCACGTAATAGGGGGCGAGCTTTTTGCCGTTTACAGGGCACATTTCCAAACTCCGGGCTGCTACTGAGAATTTTTCTTTTTACGAAAAAACACTGCCTGTCCCGGTGATCGAACCTGAGACCTCATGATCAGCAGTCGCTCACACTACCGCTGCACCATAGACGCAGTTACACACTACAGCCCCCTTAGAATGAAAAACGAAACGTTAGACGAACTTTCGTTTCGAGTCATTGTGATTGATCAACATTTTGACGCGTTAATCCTGATTAGTCGAGATTTTGACGCGTGATTCAGGCGACCAATCACAATGAAACGAAACGAAAGTTAATCTAACGTTTCGCTTTTCATTCTAAGGGGGCTGACCTTTTTTATTAAAATACTACCTGATATTTACGCGAATGTAATATAATAATAAAAATACGTTTACGGAATCTATCGCGTTTACTCGATATGTGAAGCGTTTACTTGTCCGGCGTATCGAATACTTTACAGCATTTATGGCCACGAAGGGACTTTTTTAAACATATTTAAAAGGAATAGTGTAAAGAAAAAAAATGCAATCCCTATCCTTATGATCGTTCATAAAATAGTATGAGATCATTTTCGCGTGTTTATATAAAAACACAGATAACTTATCGTAGTATAGGTATTACGTATTCGGAACAATTATGTGGCGTAGTACGTAAAACCCCAAATTGTTGCTAAAACATTGCATAATAATTATTATATATAAAGTGTTGTCATTAAATTCTCGTAAAATACGATAATGTTTTATTTTTATCATTGCGGTATCGGATAAATGAGTCACATTATTCTATTTGATTTTATTCTAAATCAGATATCAATAAAAGTAGACTTTCAGCTACCATTAAAATCGTGATTAGCTAATCACCATTTTTATGATGCGGTCCTATTAGCGAAGTCAGCGACTGCCCTGCAAACCCTAATCGCTGAGGAGATTGTAAGAAAAGGGGATCAACATGTGAATGTGAGCAAAACCAAAATAATGGTCTTTGAAAGAGGCATACCCACCAATCACTCAGCAGTCCGACGCGAGATTCCTGATTAGTCGAGATTTCGACGCGTGATACAGGCGACCAATCACAATGAAGCGAAATGAAAGTTCGTCTAACGTTCCGTTTTCCATTCTAAGGGGGCAGATGTTAGAATGTTACTCTAACATCTGGCAAGGCAATGATTTGCTAGAACAAAGGCATGAATACGTATATCTTGGAAGTGGATTTAGTCGAGATGGAACGTACATCACTCATATACAGAAAGGAATAAATGCGGGAAATAGAGCAAACGGAGCATTGGGAGAACTTCTCGGCAGCCACCACCTCAGCCAGAAGGCACGTGTCGCAATACACAACGCAGTGCTTGTCCTAACGTTATTATATGGAAGCGAGAGTTGGGTATGCAGGTGCAATAAGAGTAAAATCAATGTTGTTTTGATCTCTAAAGAAAATCTGTGGAGTGAAGCTGACTGACTGCATTTCTAACGACGACGTAAGAGAGCGAGTAGGTATGAAAGAGAGTATTGGTGTAAATATGCGAAAAGGAATGCTCCAATGGTTCGGACATGTTGAAGAGGAGGAGTGACTGGTTAAGAAGATATACAATGAGAAAATGAAAGGATATAGATAGAGGGAGAAACTTCTTTTAGTGGTAGAACCTTGCTTATTCCAGCACGAATGGGCCGGCTCGATCGAAGAAGTACCACCCTCTCACAAAAGATCAGCGTGTAACAACGGCAGTTACATCTGCTGTTGTGTTTCGTATAAAGAGTTAGAGCGCCGGAGGCCCAAACCAGGAGGTTTTCCCCCTTTATCCTTATGATTCTTCATGGGGAGGATAGGGAGGGTCCTATCCTCTCCTTATTGTCCTTCCTATCCTCTCCTCAGTATCCAACTATACTCTCCTTCCAATCCACCTCCTATCTCTTTCCATGGAGATGGCTACGCGCGAGTGATACCTCTGTTGTTGCTAGCGACTATAGGCTACGGTAACCGCTTATCATCAGGTAAGACGTATGCTTGTTCACCACCCAAGAAGTATTAAAAAAAAAATGGTGGCCTACTGATCATCATCAGGCCCTGGATATCACCTAGGACCGGGGTACTTGTCAAAATGAATCAAACGATTCCATAGTGGATGGGATTGCGGTGTTTTATAGCAGAGTGCCTATTGCCACCTTCCAGCTCCATTATCAGACCCCGGATACTATCTAGAGAAGTACTAAGTACTCGTTAAGAGGAATTAAACGAGTCCAAGCTCGATGGGGTTGCGTCGTTTCATAACAGAGTTACTGTGGCCATCTTCCAACTCCATCATCAGACCCTGGTTATCAACTAGATACAAAGTACTCGTCAAGGCGAATCATAAGAGCCCCTGACCGCGTGCTTGGCGAGCTCGCCGGGCAACAGGAGCCTTACAGAGGTCTGCACCTCCCTCGATGTGATCGTGGATCTCTTGTTGTAGTGGGCGAGACGAAAACTCCATGGGGTTATGTCGTTTTATAATGGAGTTCCTTTGGCTACCTTCCAGCTCCATCATCAGACCCTAGATACCATCTAAAGACAATCAAATGATTCCATAGTGGATGGGATAGCGGCGTTTTCTAGCAGAGTCCTATTGCCACCTTCCAGCTCCATTATCAGACCCCGGATACTATCTAGAGACAAAGTACTCGTCAAGAGGAATGAAACTAGTCCAAGCTCGATGGGGTTGCGTCATTTCATTACAGAGTAACTGTAGCCATCTTCCAGCTCCATCATCAGACCCTGGTTACCAACTAGATACAAAGTTCTCGTCAAGGCGAATCATATGAGCCCAAACTCCATGGGGTTATGTCATTTTATATTGGAGTTCCTATAGTCACCTTCTAGCTCCATCATCAGACCCTGGATACCATCTAGATATAAAGTACTCGTCAAGACGAATCATATGAGCCCAAACTCCATGGGGGACATAACCCCATAATGTCGTTTTATATTGGAGTTCCTATGACCACCTTCTAGCTTCGGCATCAGACCTTGGATACCATCTAAAGACAAAGTACTCGTTAAGACGAATCAAACGAGTCCAAACTCGATGAGGTTGCGCCGTTTCATTATAGAGTTCCTATGGCCACCTTCAAGCTCCATCATCAGATCAGCTCTTGTGTCATCATAATATTACATTAAAGTACAAATTATAATTTGTGAATAAGGAAAAATAGTATTTTAGCTCTTTTTCCTTATTCACAAATTATAATTTTTAATGTCAAGTGCTAAAATTATAGATCAATAGTACATTGTTACCCTAGGGATGAAAGCAACAAAATTTATCCCGAGGTAAACACTGCTTTTCATTATTAATACGAGGAAACTAAAAATAAAAATCATGAATTAGCTAAAGAAAAAATGGGAGACTAAAAAATTGAATTTGGAATCGCCGTTTTCCCGCCGATTTTGTTTTTTTTCCGTGGCCTGTCAGCTATTCAGTCATTATTTGTCATTGTAATCATTGAAAAATATAAATCTTCGTTATTTTAAAGATATAGTTGCAACTATATTAAAATAAAGTCCTATAAAAACAATTTTTTTAATAAATAGGTACTTAACTTTATCTTATTTCAATTTTACATCGCGCTGTAATTGACTGGCTGTACAGAAAATAGAACTGTTTTTTTTATAATTACTCAGCTGTCAGTTGAAAGTAATTCTCCCTAGGGCTGAAAAGTATTACTTTCAACCCGCTCCTCAGGCAACTTCAGGCCTACTTTCAGTGTGAATAATGAAAAATAATATTACATTGTCACGCAATATAGGTATCTATATGCGTGTAAAATTTCAGCTCAATCGAAAACCGGAAAGTGTGTCCAATTTAACTTGCAAAATTTGACCGGGACAATATAAATAAAAGTAAATAAGACAATATAAGTAAAAGCTTGAAAATTACCGTTTAAAGACATACATAAATAACATAATTCGAGAATTTAGTGCCCACTACGTATTTAAAAAAAAACATTGCATTTTAAAAAAAAATTACAGTGATGCGCGCTCATCTTCAAATTTCACTCTCATCATTTTTTCATAACGCGTCTAAAGAATTATAATTTGAAAAAACATAAAGCACGCGGCGGACATTTTGCATTTTTCTAAAAAAAATTACAGTGATGCGCGCGCATCTACCTGTTACTTTTATGTTACAGTTAAGCGCGCGCATTATAATTTCACTCTCATTCATTTTTTTCATAACACGCCTAAAGAAGTAGGTATAATTTCAAAAAAAGACCGGGCTCTAAACCAAATTATTACTTCGTAGGAATTAGGATTGCTGTTCAGGACTACCCTGTTCGTTGCCCCGAACGACGGGGTGTGCGGTTAGGAACATTTTTTTCCCGCCTTAACAAAAAAAAAAGGTTTGCTGTTCAGGCACAAAATAAATGTTTCAGGGCATCATAAATATATTCAATTGCATCTATCAATATCTCACTCTCTGGCTTGTCATAAACGTAAATCTCTTTCTCATTTTAATTGTTATTTCAGGGCGTGGTGGCAAAGGCTATTAGTATGAATTTGGACTACTTTACTAAAATGACGCTAAACAAGGGTTTGAGCTATTTAGTTAATCATCCAGACGCCTTTGTCAAGCTACCGGTGCATAGGTAAGTTTATGGATTATCCTACAACGACAACTGGTAAATATTCGTTAAAATTCTTAACATTTCGTAGCAAGCGCTCTATGCCTTGCTTGTCCGACGATGAATGACCTATCTAGTTCAAGGGTAATTTGTCATAATATTTTTTATAGTCTTGAAGATTTTATTTATCTACATATAAAGTGCCAATCGCTGGAAAATTTAATATACTGCTGCGAATAATTACAGAAAGTTAAACACCGATCAATGTAGCCCCAAGTTTCTGCTAAGTGCTAGATTACCATCAACCCATACTGGCGACTATTATTCATTTAGTAATTTGCGAAAATCAAACGATAGAATGAGGTACTGACTACGAACCTTATAGACACAGTAAATATATATATAGATTTGTGTATAACTGTGTGTGTGTGTGTGTGTGCGTGAGTGCGTGAACGTGTGCGTGAGTGCGTGCATGTGGGCGCTTGTGCATGCATTTGGTGTGTTGTGTGTCAATGAAAACAAAATAACAGTTGAATAAATCTAAAATTTTGCCCACATGCATAATTTATCTGTTTTGATAAAACAGTCATCTCTAATTGTCGTAGGAGCACCATTATCCTAGTGCCTAGGGCCTCCAACAGTGTCCGCCGGCGGACCACTGAAGGAATGTAACATGGTTCCGGTTTCCCGCCAATAAAGGCGGAGAGACGGCACATGACGGGTTTCTTTAGTGGGTGAGGGCCCCAACTACCCTGTTTGTTGCCCCGAACGATGGGGTGTGCCGTTAGGAAGATTTTGTCCCACCTACAAAAATGTATCGTTTCACTGAATTGCTTATTACGCACGCACGCATCGATGATTAAACAAAATCATGACAGAGCGATACGGTCAACTAGGAATATGCTCTACTTTAATATTATCAACCGACTTCAAAAAGGAGGAGGCTTTCAATTCGACTGTATGTTTTTTTGCTGTGCTGTATTTCTTTCTCTACTGCGCTCCTGTACTCGATGGTTTCTTATACGAGATGCACCCAAGGCCATGTGGGGCCAGCCTTAGAATTGTCCATCCCCTCTCCACCCATGGGAGTCGTAAGAGCCGACTGAGGGAATTCCGGGGGGAGTGGGCAGTAGCACTTCCTCGAGTAACGTATTAACAACATCCACTGCGATCGCCAACCTGCCTGCCACGCGTGGCGATTACGGCACTATACCCCCAATTTGGGGAGGCCTATGTCCAGCAGTGGACGTCGAAAGGCTGATGGATGGATGGATGGACCCAAGGAATTCCTCCCTATCGTGTATCACCTACTTTGACCTATTTTATAGAAAACACTAAAAAGCAAAAAATAAATTACATACGATATCCGCGTTAGACACCTACTGATGTGTTTGAAGTCGACCAATTATTTTTTGCGTTTTAGTTCCTGGATGTGTTTTAAAAGCGGTTTTTTATTTAAAAATAATTAATATTTCATGTTGTCGTTCAGTATGGGTATTGTATGTCATTATTAGTTAATACAGTGTAATATTACCATGTTAAGGGAGCAATTATAAACATTAATAGTATACTAAAAAAACTATATGGTTGTCTGTAAAGTCAGTTTGAGGACGATAATTTAACGTCATATATGTTTTCTGAGAGTTTCACAAAAAAAAATACTGATACATTTTAATTTTCTAGACATTTTAATTTTTTTTTATTAAGTAGAGCAACTTTCTTGACAAGTCTGGATTTAAGCAACGTGAACTGTACTACCCATGTACATCGAGCCGCTGATGTATTTTATATTAGTATATTATCTATGCGCTGATGGCTCGCGACTGATACTTGGCTCAATCATCTCACAACCCGCGGCCCCCTCGCCAAATTTGGAGGGGCGCGTCTTTGTGAATGGCACTATCTATACAGGCGGAGAGACGGCACACGGAGGGTTTATTTAGTGGGTGTGGGCCCCACACTACCCTGTTCGTTGTCTCGAACGATGACGTGCGTGGTTAGGTACATTTTTACAGCCGTAAAAAAAACAAGAAATTTGAGAAATGATTATTTTTTCTCTGTGGTCTTTTAGGTTCCTATGGGGTTACGAAGATACCATAATCAACTACGCCAAGCCAATCCTCAGTCTTCAAGGGCAACTGAAATTTGATAACTTTGGATTGTTAGTAACTGTAAGTACATATAAGTAGTTTCTTTTTCCTTTTAACCATTGACTTAATAAAAATGGACGTCGGAAAAAATTTTAAGAATATAATTACAATAAAAAAAAGATCATAAAACTAAGTTAAACATTTCGTTTTGACCGGATTCTCATGAGCATTGATGAACCCGGTCAACTTTGGAACGCTGTAACAGCGTTTTCCTCAAAAGACCATCTACTAGGTATTTTCCTCAAAAGACCATCTACAAGATTAGCCTGAGGTATTTTTTAGTAAAATGTATAAAAAAAGTTATAGAGCAAAAAAGAAAACAGAAATTTTCTCACTTTTTTGCTTATAACTTCTTCAATTTAATTTTAAATTTAGGGCTAAAAGTTATATGAACATTATAGTAGGCAAAGCGACAAATTATGTCGTCACGAATTTTTTGTAGGACGCATAGTTTCCGAGATATCGCGAAAAAGGTGTTTTCCAAGATGGCGGCCGGGGGACAAGGGCGGCAATCCCACAAACTTGGGGTTAAGCTTCTATTGACACATGTCCCAAAAATAAAATTGCGTCCTCTAAAACTATAAAGTGCATGTAACATTTCAATGGACTAATATTGATACATACAAACTTCAACATTCTAATTTGAAACCTTCAGTCATTATTATAGTGTTGAGTTTTCTTTGCAATAAATTTGTTAGCTTATGTAGCTTCTACAAATAGGCCGCGCCATGATTCACATTATGCAGCTTCTAGTGAATATTATGTGTTTATGATTTATTTTTACAAATATTCAAAATTTAAAACAAATTTAATTTACTGCCTCGGTGGTGCAGCGGTAGCGGGAGCAACTGCTGATCATGAGGTCTCGGGTTCGATTCCCGGATCGAGCAGTGCTATTGAGCTTTTTCATAAAACATAGCGCCCGTATCCCCGAAGCGGTAGGCAGAGGTGTATTACACACCCACGACTCGCCAGCTATGTTTAAGTCCCACGTAATATAGGAGGCGAACCTATTGCCGTCTACCGGGCACATTTCCAAACTCCGGGCTGCTACAGAGATTTTTTTTTTTTAATTCACACCACCTCACGTTGGTGCCCATGGAAAAGTAGTCCTCCGACTTATCGAGGGCCACCCTAAGCTCCAGCGCCTCGAACCTCCTGACCACCTCCGAGGTCCCTAAGGTGGCCAGGAACGCCGCATCCTTGAAATTTCCGCCCCGTTCCAAGACCAGCGTGTCATCCGCATAGCAGATGACCGCCAGCCCGGGGGGGAGCCGACAGCGTAGCACCCAGTAGTAACCGATGTCCCACAGGAGCGGCCCTAGAACCGAACCCTGTGGGACACTGCATGACATGGGGCTCCTCACAACGTCCCCTATGCGGCTCTCATAGAGAACGTTTCAGCCCTCAAGATAGTCTGCCACCAGCCGCCTCAGGTATACAGGCACCCCATGATACCGGAGCGCCTCCCTGATGCAGCTGAATGGCAGACTATTGAATGCGTTGGCGATGGCAAGCGACACCACCAACAGCACTCCACCGCCAGCGACAACTGCTGTGGCCCTCAGGTGCATGATCGCGCCGACCGTCGAACGACCAGCTCGAAAACCGAACTGAGCGTCCGACAAGTCGGGTCCGACGTCCCGTAGGTGCTGAACGATGCAGGCAGCGAGGATTCTCTCCGGCAGCTTGCCCGCCTCGTCCAGCAGCACGATGGGCCTGAAGGCCCCGACCGAGTCCAGCGTTCGCCCCGGCTTTGGCAGGAGTACCAGCCTCCCCTCCTTCCAGCAGTCAGGGAACCGTCCGGACGCCAGGCACGCGTCGAACGGTCTCCTGAGACGGGGCTCCAGGTGGTCCAGAGCCAGGGCCAGTACCCGGGCGGGTATCCCGTCTGGGCCGGGGGCAGTGTTCTTGGAACGAATCCGCGAGACAGCCGCCCCCATTTCCGACTTCTGTGACGGGCGGTACAACGAGGTCGGCCTCCCGGCCACTACCTGGCGGTGCCATGACCGGGGGCGTATACTCCACCCGTCGTGGGAATAGGCCCTCGACCACCTCGGTGAGGAGGCTGGGCTGAAGGATCTCTGTGAGGGGGAGCCCTGAGTGCGGAGCTTGTTCACGATACGGGCGACCCCAGGGGTCACGATTGAGACCGTCCAGCATCTCCTGCCTTTTCTCTGTTTTGGCGCGGCAGATGGCCAACATGAACGCGGCCCGCGACTTGCGGTACGCCTCGTACAGCTGGCCCTCTCGCTCCCCATCGCGGTTGCGCCGCCGACTGCGTGTGTAAGACCTCCGGGCACGAATGCACGCCGCACGGATGTCGGCCATCTCCTGGGACCACCAGTAGAGCCCATTCCTCGGAGGAGGACGTCGCACATGGGGCATGGCCGAGTCGCACACCCGCGTAATCGAAGCGCGGAATCGGCCAGCCTCAACATCCACGATTTAGCGATGGCTGCCTCCGTCAGTAGGTCTCTATCCAGCCTGCCCACAGCACTATGTTTAAGTCCTACGTAATAAGGGGCGAGCCTATTTACCATCTACCGGGCAGATTTCCAAGCTGCGAGCTGCTACTGAGAATTTTTCCTTTACGAAGAAGCCCAAAAACAGTGCTTGACAAGCGGAACGTGCCCGAGACCTCTATAATAGTTAAGATTATCTAAGACTTACATAATATATGATATCTACGTGGGGTATTTTGTAATTATTATTCTTCATTTCAGAAAAACGGCACAGTATCAGAACGTTTCACGATCAACACCGGCGAGCACGACAAGGATAAAATGAACATCATCGAGGAGGTCGATGGGAAAGATCACCTCTCGTTTTGGGGCACCCCAGACTGCAACAGGTAACCCATAAGATATTATGAGTCTCCTTATAGCTTAGTGCTTCAGTGAGTCCTGGTTGTTGTATAGCATGGGATTCTTTCATTTCATATCTGAGAGATGAAATGGTGCGCAGCGGCTTGACAATATTCTCGGTATAGGACTCATCCATGGGCGACGGATATCTACCACTTACTATCAGGTGGGCCTTGGCTGGTCTACCATTATAAGCAATAAAAAAAGCCATGACAAGCCCTTTTTTGTTTTTTTTTTTTTGTAAGGCAGGAAAAAATGTTCCTTACTACCGCACACCCCGTCGTTTGGGGCAACGAACAGGGTAGTGTGAGCCCTGACATACTAAATAAACCCGCTGTGTGCCGTCTGGAGAAAAAAAAAACAAAGGCCTTTATTGGCGGGCCACTGGAACTATGTTACATTACTTTAGTGGTTGTATCCCAGAATAAAAAAATAAAAAAAATAATGGCTGTCTGTAAAGTCGGTTTACGGCCGATAGTTTAACGCAACAACGTCATAACAAAACATTGATGAAATGATTGCATACTTTTATACTATTATAAAACTGTAACAGACCTACGTCTGTACATTTAAGATATTTGAGAAAAAATTACTGATTTAGGCTAACAATCTATATAGGCGTGTCTAAACACCAAACAAGTTTTTTTAGAATTTTTGTCTGTTTATCTGTTTGTCTGTTTATCTGTTTGTCTGTTCGCTCATCACGCAAAAACTACTGAACAGTTTTTAATGCAACTTTTTCTATTTGATAGATCTCGATTAGACTTAACAATGAGACTGAGATATAACCTAAAAACTAGCTTTTGGATCGAAATTCGTTTAGTAGTTTTTGCGTATAGCCTAACAAGGTCATTTTTTCTCAAATATATGTGGAAATACAGCTCTGTTACAGCTTTATAATCGTATAGATATATCCGACAATCTCTCTCCTTGTTAGTCGGATATATTTATAGTTATAGAATATCAATTTTGACAACGTTAAGCAAATGTTTTTTTAAACGATGGCGGGACATAGATAAAAGAGGTTCTCTTTATCATCTGTGGTCGATAACCCTTGGCTGCTGATCCATGATTGCGTTACACTGTTGTGATATTCAAAATTTTAATCAGTATTTTTTTAATGAGTTATCTGAGATACTGGCAATTCTGTAAAGTACCTAAGTGTACCTACAAATGTGTGCAAACATAGTTTTATATTCGACTAGCCTTTGCCAGCGGCTTCGCCGCAGCCAAAAGCTAGTTTTTCGGTTATATCTCAGGTTCCTGATATAGTAGCGGGATAAAATGTCTACCAGTTATTAAGTCAAATCAAAGCCTTTCAAATAAAAAAAAATCATAAAAATCCATCCAGTAGTTCTTTTAAATAAATACTAAAAAGAATTCTAGTTTCAATAATTTTCTAGTTTTTCGGTTATATCTCAGGTTCCAGATATAGTAGCGCGATAAAATGTATACGTTTTTAAGTCTAATCAAGGCCTTTCAAATAAAAAAAGTTGCATCAAAATCCGTTCAGTAGTTTTTGTGTGATGCGCGAACAAACAAACAGATAATCAGACAGACAGACAAAAATTCTAAAAAAAATGTTTTGTGTTTAGACACGCCTATATAGTCTATTACAGTTTTTTTTTCTCAAATATCTTAAATGTACAGACACAGCTCTGTTAAAGCTATATAATAGTTAAGTTACGATTCATCCTTCAAGGTTTTATCGTCCACCGCTGTACATAAGGCTCTCCAAAACAGCGCCACATTCAGCGGTGTTCTGCTTTGCGACTTTTCAGCCCTGGGTACATTATGTGGGGGTACTCACTTGTTATCGGGCCAGAGCAGGTAGGTACCACCGTCTGCCATGTGACCGGCCATGAAGCACCCAGGTTTAGTTATGTTTTTGATTGATAACAAGTGAGTACTCCCACTTGGTACCAAACTCTACCACCAATAATGAAATGGGTGATAATTACTTACTTACTTATCATTACGCCATATTCTTTGCGGAGTAAGCAGAGAGAACAGAGTGTCAAAAGGCTCTATTCTTGCATACATCTCTCGCTTCCTCAACATTCATAATTCTCTTCATACACGTACGCCGGTTTCGGAGACTCCTGAATGCGCTTTCCTTTAATACATGATCGGTTTGGTCCAGGTAGGTGAGTCTCGGTCTTCTCCTGTACCTACATCCTTGCACATCTCTCGCTTCCTCAACATTCATAATTCTCTTCATACACGTACGCCGGTTTCGGAGACTCCTAAATGCGCTTTCCTTTAATACATGATCGATTTGGTCCAGGTAGGTGAGTGTCGGTCTTCTCCTGTACCTACATCCTTGCACTTTCGCATTGTATATCTTAACCAGTCCCTCTTCCGCCGTTCTTTCCACATGTCCGAACCATCGGAGCTTTCCCTTTTGCATATTTACACCAATACGCTCTTTCATAACTACTCGCTTTCTTACGTGATTACGTGATTATGAATACGAACAATTACTAGCATCAGCAGTCCCACACAATAATTAAAAAAAATATATATTTTTGTATGTTATATTGATTCCAGCATAGAAGCATCTGACGGAACAGTTTTCCCGCCATCTCAGTTGAACAAAAACACCACACTGTTCGTGTACTACCCTAATCTGTGCCGAAGAATACCCTTTGCATATGAAAAAGATATTGAAGTATGTATAAGATATTAAGATAAGCTAAGATAAAATATTATTTATTTGCTTAGAGCTTGTACACAAAATTGCGAATCGGCGCAATGCGAATTCGCAACGCAGAAAACTGCGACATGAATTGCTGCGTTGCGATTTCGTGTGGCGAGGCGTGTCCCTTCCACGATTCGGGTGACCATTCCTTCAACGACCGTGTGACGTAAAATCGCAAGAATGCGCGGCGCGAATCAATGCGCAAGTTCTTGCGATGCGTCGTGGGAGCTCGAAGATTTTTAAGATGCGACGTCGTATCGCAGTTTTGTGTACAAGTCCTTAAAATATGCGTATACATGCAATTACGCATGCAAGATGTTAGGAAATGTGCCCGGTAGACGGCAATAGGCTCGCCCCTAAAATATTTACGTGGGACTTAAACAAAGCTAGCGAACAGTTAGTTTGTTATACACCTCTGCCTACCCCTTTCGGAGATACAGGCGTGATCCTATGTTTTTTTTATATAGACAGACAGATCTACAGAAAAACATTAGGTATCTAATTCATCAAGGAAATAAAAAGAAGAGGGTTTCTTGTTCTTGCAAGACAATGCCTCACAGGAGTCTTCTGGCTTCTTGGATAAAGTTGTTTTATTTTTTTATTATACCATCACAGAACAGACCTGCGTCTCTACTCCCAAAAATGAATACTTCCGAGTAATTGTATGTCATAATGAATAACTGACGGAGATTTAGCGCACTTTTTTTTAAATAAAAATCTGATCCCTGTGTTGTTCTAAGGTCACCAGCTGTCCAACTTTTTGTTTGTAAAGGCGGGAAAAAATGTACCCAATCGCAACCCAACAGTTTGGGATAAGGCAATCACTGAAGCCTTGGTATCGCTCACATAATGATTTTGCTAGTAACAATGTTATTTACAGATATCTGATGGTATTCAACTACTTCGTTACCGTATGCCGTTGAACGTGTTCGATGACCCCAAACACAACCCATACAACCAATGCTACTGCGAGATAGACACTGCGACCTGCCCCCCTAGGGGAGTAATTAACGTCACCGAGTGTGCCATGGGTAAGAGATTTAGTAGACAATTATCAAGCTTAAAAAAATATTATTAAACATTTTTGATCTATATTTTTTAGCATTTGACATGCTCAGCTACTTTTAAAGTCCAAATTATTTGTGAATGAGGAAAACGAGAACTTTAGTGCGAGCGGGAATCGAACAGCGTCCCTTCCAATCCGGGGAAGTGCTCTAATCGACTGAGCTACCGCACCGACCTTTCTTGCAAAATTAAAGGACATTCCTCTGCGTCCATACATAGTTCGCCCTGAACCAACCGCAAAGCAAAATGATGTTTTGTATTAAAACAATTTACTGAATTCCCATACAATCATTATTTTATAGCGGACTAGCTTGAGAATCGTACTATTACAAAAAATGTCTCCGATTTTGAGGTTATGAAAAGGTGTTTTAAACTTAAGAATGTAGCTGGAATATAAATGAACCAGTTTACGTATGACAGTAGATTGGTGTTTCACTACCTCTTGTTATAGTTTTCAATTTAGTTGGATTATAATAATCCCAGAGTTGCGAATTTCTAACGCTAGATGGTGCTCTATTAAATTTATAGGTATGTGTTTCAAAAAATATTTAAATTATTCATTTTATATATGAATAATAAAGATTAGATTACTTTGTTATTTTAGTATTTAGATAATAAAAGTAAGTAATACAAGCAGTGACATCTATTAAATATACCAATTGTGAGATCAAAAATCTTTTTTAGAACAAAACCATCTGATTTTTGACTAAAAAAAAAACATAGATGAGAGAAAAAAACATTAAATATTATTAACATTAATTTAGGTATATTAGCTGTATCACGTAATTTTACCCGCCGTTTAATTAAAAAGAAATCTGATTACTTACCTATTTATTTTATTTGCCTTTATCATCATCATCATAGACAACATTTTTAATTATATTTTCGTGTTGTCAGAAGACCTTGCCAGTAATATAATATATATTTTTTTAAAACCGCCATCTATATTTTTCATATTGCAGTCGTTTTATTTATTTAACACTAGATGGCTCTTATTTGATTGCTTTTTTTTTTTGGTCAAAAATTAGGCTAACAAAATATGTTATAAAGTAATTAGCACGTTAACAAATTTTTCAGATTTAATACCTATAGGATATAAATTACTAAATTTAACAGGAGCTCCAGCGCTGGTTTCTTTTCCACATTTCTACCTGGGAGATCCAAAACTCCGTGAGGCGATCACCGGTCTGAAGCCAGACAGTCAGAAACATGACTCTTACTTAGATCTGCATCCTACATTAGGCATTGCCCTTAGTGGAAAGAACAGGTAAGGTCCAAATATTCAAGCCAACGGCTTTTCTTTAAAGTTTTAAGGTAAAACTAATTCCTGCCCGCGACTGACTTTTTTTTTTTAATGGGACTTTGGAATGGGATGAGGGACTTATTATCCTACCTATCCTTTCCTTTTTAGTACTCCTCCTAAACACCTCCTCATCCCTTTCCTTGGAGATGGCGACGCGCGAGTGATTCTAGTGTTGCTAGCGTCTATAGGCTACGGTAACCGCTTACCATCAAATGGGCCGTATGCTAGTTTGCCACCAACGTAGTATAAAAAAAAACACTATGGTTGTCTGTAAAGTCTGGTTACGGACGATAATTTTACATGATGTCATATGAGTTTCACAAACAATGCATCGGTCACCATACATTTTTCGGAACGTGACTCTTTTTCGTGCGTGCAGCCGGCGTTCATCGATTTATAAGACGTTATCACGTCAAAAAATATAATAACCAAATCGGTAATTTTATAGTCCGTGTGGTAACGGACTAACTATACCCCGTTCCTTCCCGCGAGTGTCGAACGAAGCGACTAAGAAAAGTAAAACATGAACTACAATATCCTACTTTTTGTTAAGCCAGGGGAAAAAGTGTCTAGTACACCCTGTCATACGACTATACGCCTGTATTGATAGACCACTAGAACTGTGACGTAACATCTGTGGTACTATCAATAACCTGCACTGAAAAAAAATGCATTAAATAAAATTGATAAAACGTTAATGTTTACTGCTTTGCGCAATACTATATGAGCCAACTACCCGAAATATTAATTTTTACTGGTCCGAAAACAGTAAAATATCTTATTGTTTAAAATAGTAATAATTTGTACTGTTCAAAACAGTATAAAAATTTGGTATAAATATAAAAAAGTTTAATGTTTAAAACATTAAAATTGTTAATGTTTAAAACATTAAAATAGTTAATGTTTAAAACATTAAAATAGTTTAATGTTTAAAACATTAAAAAAGTTTAATGTTTAAAACATTCCATCCATCCATCCATCAGCCTTTCGAAGTCCACTGCTGGACATATGCCTCCCCAAGAGATCGCCACAACATGTGTTTTGCTCATATGGGGGATAGTGCCGTAATCGCCACGCTTGGTAGGCGGGTTGGCAATCGCAGTGGATGTTGTTAATACTCGAGGGAGTGCTGCTGCCCACTCCCCCGGTATTCCCTCAGTCGGCTCTTACGACTCCCATGGGTGGAGAGGGGTGGGACAATTCCAAAGCCGGCCCCACACGGCAGGTTAAAACATTAAAATAGTTTAATGTTTAAAATACCCATGTGTATTTATATCTGACCACTAAAAATGCTTTAAATAGGTACTGAAATAGTTTTATTAACTTCAACAGTTTGCAGATAAATATACAAGTTAAAAAGAACAGCTTATTCAGCGCCCTCAACTTCCTGCCTGAAGGACTAATTCTGCCTGTTGCCTGGATTGAAATGGTATGTCAAACAAATTTTATTTTGGTATGAATATTGATCATGGTACTATACTCACAAAAAAAAGCATCACGCCTGTATTCCCCGAAGGTGTATTACACACCCACGATTCGCCAGTTATGTTTAAGTCCCACGTAAGCGAGCCTATTGACGTCTACCGGGCACATTTCCAAACTCCAGGCTGCTACAATTTTTTTTTTTACGAAAAATCTCAATGACTGCCCGACCCGGGGATCGAACCCGAGACCTCATGATCAGCAGTCGCTTACACTACCGCTGCACCACAGAGGCAGAGATAGACTCGCCTGGTATTATTTTTGGAACCCAGAGTAAGGTCGGATTTACCCTTAGTGCCGCCCTGGGACTGGCAGTATGAATGGGCCTTATTTTCACGGTTAAATCCGTCTCAGGATGTTGGTACTAACAGGGGCCCAACGCGGCATTTTTAGGTGCCTGATTTTTTACGGGTTAATCCGGCCCTGATTCTGCTCTGGCTGTCGGTATTAATTTACATTGGCAAAATGTGCAAGTTACACATTTGTATCAAGAATATTAAAAAACTTTTATTATTTGCAGGGTGTTGAAGATCTTCCTCAAAGCCTCAGGTCCCTCGTATACCACGGAACTTACTCGACTGCGGCTGTCCAACTAGGTCTAACTGTAATGTGCATAATTACATTTTTAGCATCAGGGATATGTCTGTTGGTGACCTTTGTAAGACGGAGAAGACGTCCATGTGGAACCTTAAAAATCAAAATTCCTGGACAAATGGAATTGAATAATAAAAATCAAACTTCATGAATAAGTAACTCTCGGTCTAGTCTGTGTAACTGTAAATATACCAGTGTTGTTTGAAAGAAAGTAGTGCCATCTGTGAAGTGCAGGATGTACTAACTCAATATAATGTGACTAACATGTCTTTAATTAATTGTACGTACAAAATGGTTATTTTACTTTTTTTACATTCCATTTTTTAAGATGCGGCATTTTGGTACATTTTAACAAAACCAAAACAATGAATGTTATCATTTTTATATACGCCCAGATTTGGTTATTGCATTTAATTGTGATATATAATGCATAGGACAAAAACATAATGAAAAATCTAGATTAATAAATGTAATTAAGTTATTTTGGGGCACGATGAGACACTGATTTCTTTGAATCCAAGATCAATGTGAACTAACCGAATTTGATTAATTTTAAAATAGTTTTTATTGACAAATTAGGGATTTATGAATGTTATTGATTTTTCTTATTGCTGCAGGTCTCCAAAAGCCAGATTGCCTTGAGACTTGGCTTTATTTTACTTTTCCATTACGCATTATTAAAAGATTTTGAGCAAGTCATAACCAAAACTCGTTATAATTGAACGGGAACGAAGTCGCGGGCAAAACCTACAATACGAGGATTTGAATCTCCGAACTTGAATTTACATTTCTCTGAATATCCTACTCGATACTAGATGTCGCTACAAAATTTAGATAACCTATTATTACTCAGTAATAAGAAAGCAAATTGCATAATTTTTTGTTGATTTCGAATCTATGCCCGGTAAACACCTATCTAAGACCTTATCGATCACTAAAAATTTTACCTAGTTGTTTGTTAACAGGTCATTTCAATTGCATTATCCACTTATATTATAATGTAGCGGCAGGAACTTTATTTAAGTAACTATTCTACCAACTGCGTACAGGTATTTATTACTTTATATATCAATAAGTTATGGAATTATTTTGTGTAATTAATAACTACTAAGTGGCAGCAATGTTAGAGAAATAAATTTTATTTTTAGAAATATAGTTTTAATTGATGGATAATTGATGGATAATTGATTAAAAAATATTATGCTGCGCTCTAGTAGTTTCTTTAGCCCATATTTCACTTTCCGGCCAATTTACCTTTTCAACAGGCGAAGCAACATGTGCAAAAACCCGTGCACGCATTCGAGTGGATTAGGTTGGGTGGATTGTCCAACCACTGTAGTAATGTAACACGGTTCCAGTAGCCCGCCTATACATACACAGGCGGAGACGGCACACGGCGGGTTTATTAAGTGGGTGAAGGCCCCACACTACCCTGTTCGTTGCCCCGAACGACGGGGTAGGTTAGGTTTTTGTCTGTGTGGTGATGGACTAAGAATAAGTGTCACCACCCCATTCTTTCCCACGGGTGTCGTATGAGGCGACTAAGGGAAGTTCATCAATTGCATGACTGGTGGTATCGCTAGGTGCCAAATGGGAGTACTCGCTTTGTATCAAGCCCGAGCGAGTTGGTACCACCATCTCCCGGGTGACCGGCCATGAAGCACATCGTTGTGTTTTGGCTGTAGCAGGAGATAGCTGTTTATTCTTTCATGTAAGCGGCGGCTTGACAATCCATCCATCAGCCCTTCATCGCCCACTGCTGGACGTAGGCCTCCCCAAAATGGGGGTTTTACCATAATCGCCACGCTTGGCAGGCGGGTTGGCGATCGCAGTGGATGTTTTTAGTACACAGGGGAACGCTGCTGCCCGGTCCCCCGGTAATCCCTTAGTCGGCTTTTACGACTCCCATAGGAAGAGACAGGGTGGAGCTATCTTGGTGCCCGCCCCACACGGCTTGACAATACTCTCGGTATACCTAGTAGAGTCCATGAGCGACGGTTACCTTTTACCATCAGATGGGCCGTAGCTCGTCTGCCACTACATGCAATAAAAAAAAGGTAATTTTTTTCCGCCTTATCAAAAAAGAAAGGGTAGATTGTCCAAACCTAATCACAAAAGGCTATCAAACGTACCTACCTAACTCTGAGAACGCCCAAGGCGCCAGCAAGCGTGGTGGTACCACGTGTCGCCACTACTGAGTCGCGAGCTCGCTTGTTTTAACTCTCTCGCAAATAGCCAGTGTATTATGATCCTAAAAGGAATAAACTGTGAGTGCTTATAGTACTTTCCATTAGCAAATAAGGATTTGAAACCGCGTATAATTTTATGATGTAATAAAACTACGTGTTTTTAACTTATAAAATATATTTTTTTATATTTATTATTTGTTTTCTTTATGGTCTCGAGTGTTGGTGGTCCCGTTTTAATGCATGTAGCCTGCACCTGTAAAACATAACTTTTGTTAACATTACTTATATAGTAAAAAAAATAATTTTTATAAAAATAATTTCAGAACAATATCAAAAGGGAACAAATTTTTCATCAGATTTGTATCATTGCGAGCTAGGTGTGTCATCATATAAAAATAAAAAGATATTCAACAGTAGTCACAACGGATCTTTGTCTCTGAAGTTGGCTGCAACACGCTGCGCAGCAGGCTTACCACGACCTCTCGTACAATGACGTGTCAAAGATGCAATCTTTTGTTTTTTGCCGAATCAGCACATAATCTGAATCGCAAACATGGCATTTTTTGCATTGAAATTCGTACCATGAACCTAACAAGATCGCTCAATTATACATCATGGTACGAAATACAACAACACACTTATTTAAAATTGCGTCCGAATTGAATTGCTAGCTAAGAATTCATGGTAAGCCTGCAGTAGGCATTTTTTTGTGTCGGAAGGCATGTGCCTCTTCTAGTTTACATTAATCGAATAATGTTCGATTATATTTTAAACATTGTGATCGTTAACATCGATCATACTAAAAGATATGTGGACTCTTCTATATCTAGATTAAAGCTTATTGACTCAAATCGCACTTATACTTTTTATTGAATATAAAAATAATAAATAGAACCTAAGCAATTAGATTCGTTTTGTTAATCGAGTAATAACATTTGAATTGGTCAGCACTAATCGTAATGATACCGTCACAATCGCCACTTCTTGTTATGTGCGTAACTTCAGAGACAAAGATCCGTTGTGACTGTACATCAATAACAGATTTATCAAAAGTACTTTGATAGCGGACACATTTTGACGACGGATTTTAAGGCCTCGTCACACAGAGGCGGTAGCCGCGGGACCGCAATCCGCAACGGGCGCGTTCCTATGCATACAAATTCGAATATTACAAAAAAATCCCGTCCCGGATCGCGGTCGCTTCCCCGCGGCTCCCGCCTGTGTGACGAGGGCTTTAAACCAGTAAAACGCACAAGTATCGCGGCCACATTACAAACAAGGCATTAATCTTGAATCGAACCGCACAACACTCGGCACGGGAGATCGGTATCTAAACCACTTCAATAAAACAGAAAGCGAACCATTTTGGTGTTTTAAAACTGATTCAATCCGTGGTTCGTCTAAATGTGTCAAAAGCTGTTGTTATACTAAAATTAAATGATCCTTACCTTTTTGGGTGATAATAGTGGCTGAAAAATCGAATATCTAATATATAAGCGCCAAGTAAATCAACTCTGATAATATTCTTAGGAAACGTGGTTAACCAAACCATTTTAAGACGTAACTGCAGTTAAAACTATTGTTTTACAATTATTGCTTATTGGTATTATAGGCTTATTGTTTTTTGTAACTATTGTTCCATGGTATTCTATTCACTTTTTTCGTATACCAATTTTAAAAATCAGCTTTAAGAAGGCTTCTACAGGAATCTTGTGCAGTCTATTCAGAGATCCTGCGTCATTATTCCACCAAGTGGGAGCACATCCTACATAATGTGTAGCCAGTAGAGGATGTCACCTCAAAAGTTTTGGAGACATACTACAAAATTGCATGTATTACAAAGAAAATATCCTATTAGTCATGTTGCTTATAGACATATCTTGCAGCCAGCTAACTGGAGGGACAATGGGCTGGGCATATCTGCCAAAAAACTAGTGGTTACTGTAAGAGTTAGAAAAGATACTGCTAATCAGGACAGAATAGGTCACCCGCTTTCTAGATAGTCTGATGAGTTTGATAGAAAGTCTTGCATAAATTGGGAGACAAACCTTTGGCCAGTAGTGTACTGCAATGCGACTTATAATGATATCAATAGCATGACCAGCCAAAACATTACATAGTCTATAAACCCTAACCAGCAGATCATCCAAATAAAACAGTGCCTCTGTTTTTAATGTATATTAAACTTAAACGCTCTCTTGCACGGGCGGTTCATAGCCTTCGGGACGCTCCGACTTATCGCCGACTTCGCCTCGCTTGCCACTGCCACCTTCTCCGTGAAGTTCCATCAACTTGGAGATCTCGAATCGCGGCCTCTTCAATACTTTCACCTGGTGAAAACCCTAGGGTTAGTCTAAGTGCTACGTAAAATTATATTTAGATTGGGAGTTTTAATTCTTCAGATAAAAATCAAAAGGGAACATATGTTTTCATCAAATATGTGTCATTGCGAGCTAGGTGTGTCATCATAGTAAGTTTATTAGACTAGTTGCTACCCACAACTGCGCCCACGTGGTTTTTTAATTTATTTTATTTTTTTATGTTTTTTTTATATATTTTTTGTATTTTTTTTTTATTTCTTTACATTTCACAGATATGAAATGAAATAAAATGAAAGAATAAACGACTGTCTTCTGCTACAGCCTAACACACTAACGTGCTTGATGACCGGTCACACAGGAGACGGTGGTACCGTTCGGGCCCGATAGCCGATAAAATGTCGATACGATTTCGTGAATCACATTCTAAGGGGGCTCTCTCTGGTCGAATCGGGATGCCGTCCCATCGCTATGAGAATGAGGGAACAGATAGTGCACGTATTTCGCACACACTCGTGCAATATAATATCTCATACAACTAGTCATGTATAATCTATCAATACTGGTCGCCGTGGCCGAAATCACGATCTGGAAATCTTGATCAATAATGCTTTTTAACGATTTTATACCATACCTTCCTAATGCAGACATCCCTTAAGGGGTAAATGCCGTGGCACGCCTTCTCGATGTCCTTGGCGATGGAGTCAGGGATAAGTTTGTTGACAACCTCGCGCAGTTCAGAGTTGGTGACGTCGCGGGTGATGATTTCGCACATCTTTTTCCTGATAGCGCGGACCTGGGGAATAAACATTAATTATTATGTATTTATACTGTAACATTCCATATTTTTTTTTAATTGTTAAGGTGCCATGGCTCTCTTGACTATAAGCCAACTGTGAGGATCCTAGATAGCTACTTAAACTAACTGAAGCTCTCCTAGCCGCTTCATAAATAATCAAGGGAATTTGAGGAGAGGCTATTGTTATGTATGACTCATGCGGGGCACACAGACACACAAAGTAATAATTCACTTGTTACCAGATTCTAGGAGCTGTTCATAAAATACGTCACAACAAATACTACTCATTTGAAATATTCCTACCATATCGTCACACTGCATCACAATCTTGAGACCCACTGTAAAATATTACGTCACAAAATCTAGACCCACTCCCCCTCCCTTAACTTGTTTCTGATTAACACCAAGCGAAATATCTCATTTGTTAATGTATTATTTGAATGACCACCTTTTTTTAAGGTGGGTAAGATGTATCTAACCGCACACCCCGTCTTTTGGAGCCACAAACGGGGTAGTGTGGGTCCACAAACAGGGTAGTGTAGGGCAATCACCCACTAAATAAACCCGCTGTGTAAATCTCTCCAATTTTACTGGCGGACCACTGGAACTGTGTGACATTACTACAGTGGTAATTTAGTGTTGTAAATGCAGTTTCGTTTCGAGTGTTCATCTCTTGCATAGGTGTAGGGGTAGGTAGGGTTGGTGTTGGTGGTAATTTTTTGGTAAAAGTTCGATTGGTATGTAGCAGACGCATGAAAAGCCAACGGTTAGCCCGCAAGCCGCGTTCATGCCGTTGCCAGTAATATACGCAGTGGACAGGAAGCAAGTATAAAGAGCAAGAAAGCGACCTACGCTCTTTACAATGCAGACTGCGAATTTGCTGTAATGTCTGTGACGAACACAGATATTTGTACTGCGTCTGGGTGTTTTCTATCTATTATAATATGTATGTTTTTACATAAAAAAGTAATATATGTATTATATCCGTAATCTGGTACCCATAGCACAAGCGTCAAGCTTAGTTTGGGACCAGAGGATGTTGTGTGAAATGTCCGTATCTTTATTAGTAGTTTATGGAAAAAAATCGAAGGTCTCTTTGTAATGTAAAAATAATATAAAAATATTACCGACGCAGTACAAATATCTGTGCTCATGAACACAGATATTTATTTGTACTGCATCTGGGTGTTTACACAAATAATTATCTTGAGTGGGAATTGAACCCACGACCTCCGTGCACGGAAGTCGGTTACACTACCGACTATGCACGAGGCCCGTCGTAAAATAACATTACTTATGTAAAAATAAAATGTAGTGGCCGTGTAGAGCCGGCTTTAGAACTGTCCCACCCCTCTCTACCCACGGGAGTCGTAAGAGCCGACTGAAGGAATACCGAGGGAGTGGGCAGCAGCACTCCCTCAAGTATTAATAACATCCACAGCGATCGCCAACACGCCTGCCAAGCGTGGCGATTACGGCATTATCCCCCATGACGGGACCGCTCGTTGTGGCGTTCTCTTGGGGAGGCCTATGTCCAGCAGTGGACGTTGAAAGGCTGACGGATATGTAAAAATAACATTGCTCCTGTAATAAAAATAATATCTAGACGCAAATAGAAAAAAATAGCTAAATTCTACACAGAGGAAGTCGCACGAATGAGCTTGTTGATAATGAATTTCATTCAATTGGTTTCTATTATATCAAAACAACACGCTTTGTAGCTATGTAGAACGAGGAACTAATAGGTTGGTTATCTATGAGAATAAATTTAATTGAAAATGTCGACAGTTGAAAAATTTTTGTTTTCGTATCATAGGACACACATTTTTTTTTTATTTACTTAACTGCCTTTGTGGTGCAGCGGTAGTGTGAGCGACTGCTGATCATGTGTAGGGTTCGATCCCTGGGTCGGGCAGTATTATTGACGTTTTTCGTAATAGAAATATTCTCAGTAGCAGCCTGGAGTTTAGAAATGTGCCCGGTAGACGGCAATAGGCTCGCCTCCTTTTACGTGGGACTTAAACATAGATGGCGAATCGTAGGTGTGTAGAACACCTCTGCCTACCCCTTCGGGAAATACAAGTGTGTGTTTTTTTTTTCACAATTGATTCTAGTAATTATTATATAGCAGTGATAGCCTAGCAGTAAAACCAAGGACTGCAATGACAGTGGTATTGAGTTTGATCCGAGTCCAAGGTTCAGACCTCGTAAGGCATACACCTCGGACTTTTCGAAATTATGTGTGTATTTGTTTACAATTTAAAAAGCTCATCAAATTACTATCAAAGTATGTACAAACCTGAGTGTGTTGAGCGTAGCATGTCTTGCGTTGGCTCAGAGTGTCTTTGTTGGTAAAACCAATGCAGAATACACGAAGTAAATAGCCATCTGTGGTCTTCACGTCAATGTTGGCTTCCACCAGGGTCTGCCATTTCTTAACCATCCATCTGTGGGACAAATCATCATGTTAGATTATAAAGTCGCTACTACTTGCTAGGGGCTGCAGATATCTATTACGTCAGATCTTGGTAAGGAGTGGCACAAAAAATTAAGTTCGAAAATAAGGGGAAGAACCCGCTGGTTTTTTTTTTAACATACTTCACTGAATTATAATCCTTGAATCGCGGGGGACTTTACAGACTTACAATTCCACAGACACAAAGTACACCCAGACTCCAGAACAGCCATTTGTGGATCACACAAAGATTCACCTTTGTGGGAATCGAACCCACAACACTCCGGCGGGAGGCCAAAACCACTCCGCCATCTGTGCAGTTTTAATTATGCAAATATATTTTAAAAGATATTATTATGTCATGCGAGTGCAGTTTGCTCGCCTGCCACCATTGGCAATAAAAAAAATAAAAAGGGAGGGGCAGAGGGGGTTCTAAGGAAACGTGACGCTTGAAATACACTTTTTTAACCAGTTATGCGAGAGCGACGACTTAAAGGCAATTTATCATAATATCATCGAGGTAAGAAAGGAAGAGAGGTCTCGATTTCGGTCGTCGTAATTTAATTAAAAATTGTGTAGAAATAGTATGATTCCCCTAATCCAAAAGAGCCGAATTTAGTGTGACGTAATTTAATTAATTAATGCAAGAACTGCTTAGACCCACAAGCTCCACCGAATCAGCATAAACAAGCTTATTTTAAAACATGAAAAGAAGTTGTATTGTCTATGGTGATATAAAACAGTCTAAAAAGGTAATGTAGCAACGACACAAGATACCAATGTACATGGGATACAGAGATGATTATGTGCGGCAGCATACAATATCTGCAGACTGTAACGATATGAAGACCATATGGTATACCTTCATATAGCTGGACTGCAGTAACTTCCTAAATATTACACTTTAATAAAATAAAAGCCCTGCATCTATTTACAAAAATTGAAAAACCAAGTACACTCAGAACAACCACTTGTGGATCACATAAGAAATTGTTTTGTGGAGGAATCAAACCTTAGTATCTAAATCTCTTTGCTCGAACATTTAGGGGCCGTTTAATAAGTACAAGCGCACAACAAGGTGTTGTATCACTTGGATTCGCTTGTTACGAAATGTGATAATAGGGACGCAGGGGTATAATGAAACGATTAAATAAGTTTTATTTAATTTTTGAGTAATGATGGGGATGCAATATTTAGGTGACGGAGAGGTAAAATTAAATTTACCTTGACGTAATTTATATATAGCCCTTAAATCACAAATACCTGAGCTTGTCAGTGGTGAGGTCCATTCCATGGAAGTTGCAGAGCACATTGCGACCCTGCACGTCTTCTGCGATCAAGCGGAACTTGCGGAAAGACCTGTTACAATAAATTAAAATTAGTAGAAAATCTTTTATACAAGAAAAATATTTTTATTATTGCCGAGTTTTGTAATTATCGTACAAGTTTCCTCGAAACGTTTTTGTAAGTGGATTATATTTTGCATGCCACAAATTATAGATTCTATATTTGACGGGCCTCGTGGTGTAGTCGGTATTGTAACCGACTCCGTGCACGAGGTCGTGGGTTCGATTCCCACTCAGGACAATTATTTGTGTGATGGACACAGATATTTTTACAGCGTCTGGGTATTTTCTATCTATTATATGTATGTATTTACAAAAAGAAAAGTATTATATTCGTAATCTGATACTCATAGCACAAGCGTTAAGCTTAGTTTGGGACCAGAGGAATGTTGTATGAAAAATGTCCATGAATATTTATTATTATTAAAAAGCTGTAACAGAGCTGTCTACATTTAATATATTTGAGAAAAAAATTACTGTATTAGGCTATAGGCGTGTCTGAACACAAAACATTTTTTTTTAGATTTTTTGTCTGTGTGTTCGTTCGCGCATCACGCAAAAACTACTTAACGGATTTTGATGTAACTTTTTTATTCAATAGCTCTGGAGTACATTTAAAAACTAGTATACATTTTATCCCGCTACTATATCGGAACCTGAGATGTCACCTAAAAACTAGGGCAAAGGCGAGTTCTAAATCAAAAGTCAACAACTTCATAGATAATTTTAAAATAAAATAAAAAAATTGTTCTCATTAAATGCTTAAATTAGTATATTATACATACTAGAACAAAGAAATGCGAACCCTGTTCTGAAATATATGCAGATACATCTCCAAGGGGCACTAAGGAATAGTCCTTGTATCACGGAGGGATTTTACAAACTTACAATTTTACGGACACAAAGCAAGACATTGAATTAGCTAGATTGGAATTTATATGCCACTTTAAGACACATTAATCATCCATCCATCCATCAGCCTTTCAACGTCCACTGCTGGACATATGCCTCCCTACGAGAACGCCACAACGAGCGGTCCCGTCATGGGGGATAATGCCATAATCGTCACGCTTGGTAGGCGATTGGCGATCGCAGTGGATGTTGTTAATACTAGAGGGAGTGCTGCTGCCCACTCCCCTCGGTATTCCCTCAGTTGGCTCTTACGACTCCCGTGGGTAGAGAGGGGTGGGACAATTCTAAAGCCGGCCCCACACGGTCCCTTAATCATCACTACTTCAAAATGCCCTCCCACAGCAACCATTCATTTCTTGCAACATGTACTTTTTTGAATTTCAGACTATATGTACCTATGGTAAAATTCACGATGATTGGTTCAGTGACAATTTGATTGCCTCTGTGGTGTAGCGGTAGTGTAAGGTCTCGGGTTTGATCCCTAGGTCGGACAGTAATTGAGATTTCTCATAAAAAAAAATATAAAATTCTGTAGCAGCCCAGAGTTTGGAAATGTGCCCGGTAGTCGTCAATAGGCTCGCCCCCTATTACATGGGACTTAAATATAGCTGGCAAGTCGTGGATGTGTAATACACCTATGCCTACCCTTTCGGGGAATACAGGCATGATGCTATGTTATTTGTTCAGTAGTTACGGGGTAAAAGCATAACAAATTAACTCAAGTGACTTTTGCATGTATAGTTATTAGGAACTATCCATGAATCTATGATAAATGTAGCAACGACACAAGATACCAATGTACACAGATACAGAGATGATTATGTGCGGCAGCATACAATATCTGCAGACTGTAACGATATGAAGACCGTGTGGTATACCTTCATATAGCTGGACTGCAGTAGATGTTCGCTTAAACAAAATTATTTAAAACAAATTTCATTTTCAATCATGGGCTATGTAACTTGAACTCCAAGATAAGTGCAAAAATGTGAAACGATTTTCCCAGAAGGTGCAGGTTCAAATTTTGCTTGTGACTATTATTTTCGATTTCAAAACTGGTATACGTTTCATACCACTGCTATATCGGGAACCTGAGATATAATCTAAACTATCTTGAATAATCATTTTATAAAACTATTTTAAGTTTGCCTGCTCTTGTAACAACAGTTTCTTAGTAATAACCAATTAAATTTCATTTGGCTACAAAATCATAAACAGAATCATTGTATCACCATAGAGGTAGGCACAGGTGTTGCCAAGTCTCACGTAATAGGGGGTGAGCCTGTTTCCTTTTATGGCTGTATTTCCAAAGTCCGGGCTGCTATTGAGAATTTTTCTTTTCCAAAAAAGCTCTAATAACATTGACCGACCTGGGGATTGAACCTGAGACCTCATAATCAGCAGTCACACACACTACCGCTACACCACCGAGGCAGTTAAAAACCACAACATCAATTTTCAAATTTATTAAAACTAACAAATACCGCAATAGATAAAATGCTATACCTTTCTGCATCAGTGTCAGCTTGAAGATCAGCCAGTGATACTTCAAAAACACGGCCCTTCAGTCCTTCAGATGCAATTTTTGTACCCTTTGGACAAAAAACTTTATCTTCATGACATAATTAAAAGACATCGTTATTTGTGTAACTCACAATCATCATCATCAGTATTAAATCAAAAGGGAACAGATGTTTTCATCAGGTGTGTATCATTGCGAGCTAGGTGGATCATCATTTTTGTAGTTTTAGGTTATGCATAGCCCTATTAAAAAAACACATTGTGATAATATATATATATGCACATTCAAGATTATCTTAGAACCTTAAGGGGGTGTATGTTGTTTTCAGTGTGACCAACAGTGGCGGTTAGATTGTAGTTACCCATCAACTGATTAATTTTAGAGTTAGGCAGTATTGTTAGTATTGGTGAGTCTATGAGTAGTACCATGAGGAGGGCTATGGCTCGTATGGTATCATTAGCATTAAGAAAATATATAAAATGATATCAGCCATCTGCCATTTGACCAACGAGTTGAAGTGTTACATTAAGCTTTTTCAACAATTCCTGCCAAGCATTGGAGCGGTAGTGAGTTTAAAAACAATCATTTACAGGAAATCTTTGCACTAAGTATCACGTGGTGGATAAACATTTGACCAGGCTTCCTAATAATCCAGTTGTGTTATGAAAAGGAGCGGAGAATTTTTGGTCTTACCAGTGTTCAATACAAAATCATTAATCCTATATTCATAATAAAAACACACCTGAGTACGGTTGACAAGGGTGGTGCCCACTTGTCTTTTGGTGAACATAGACGGTGCCTTGACATCGTACCAGTCTTTACGGGTGAAGGGATCCACACTGCAAAATTACAAACTTGTTTATAACCTCAAATTTCAACACCGACAAAACTTATCACACTGGTGAGAAATAATCCTTACGGCAAACGAAAATCTTTAATATGTACGTTTCAATTACACAAATACACTGAGGGCAAGTAAATCACTAGGGTAGTACAGAAATACACGAAAACATACTGACACGAGACATCAGTTATATCCGAAATTATTAGGTGCATCACTGCTGACACAGTCTTTTGGAGAAGTTAAAACCAAACTTTATGAAATAATTGAGCAGATATGGGGTTTATTAAACACTTACATCTTCTTCTTCACACCCTTTTTACCGCCTTTCGATAGGCCTTTATTTTTACCAACCGCCATGTTCACAATCAAATATCAGAAAGACTTTTATTTATATCAGTGTTGCCAAATGTCATCCTCTAGTAGTGGTGGTTAATATATCATATAGCAACATTAAGCACCTTGCTTAAAAATATACATATCATATAGCAAATGATATCAAGGCTCTCTCTTCTTGCTATATGCTATATTGCACTCTGAACATCGCACGTCACAACGCATCGCACACAATGAAAGCGGCGGCGCCGGCGCCCGGGGCCAGTCGTCGCATGCTATGCTAGACATCATTGCTACCAGTTGCGCGCGTAATTTGCGATCTCGGGCGCCTCACGTAATATAACTACGCTAATTCGCATCATGTTTTTTTAGTGTAAAGCTTATACTGTAAACAGTGATAGGACACGCAATATTAAATTATTATAATTAAACACAAAGTGAAAAATGTGAAATCGAAAATAACAGTCATGAGCAGGTTATTGTCGATTTCACATATTTCACTTTGTGTTTGATGTATATGCCTGCTTAGGCACTTTAGCATTTGACATGCTTATTTCAAATGCTAAAAAAGTATATAAAAAATTCTAGATATTGACTATAAATTGTTTGTGTGGACGATTGATTCAGAGAAAAAATATTAACATGTACATAGTTGATTACAATCAATGAACGTTTAAATACGACTCTCATGGCTTTGCATACTAACTTATTTCTTAATAACACAGTCAGTCGGTTATAGACAGTCCTAAACTTGAAAAGTATAAAGGAAAGGACATTTATTTATTATTGCTCCATTTAACGTAATCAATTAATAAACGCGATGTAATATTCTTATAAAGCATGTTATCTATCCAACCCACGAGTCCAGCAATAGGGTAGAAGCTGCGAGTTAACAGTCACCGAGCTTGCTTTATTCGCGTCCGCCTGCCGTAACAAATACACTAAGCATAAAAAAAGCATGCTTTATAAAAGCACGTCAAATAACATGCTTAAAAAATAAAGCATATAACATCAAGCAAGTTATTGCCCTATAGCAACGTTGAACACTACTGTCCTCTAGTATAATCGATCGGTTTTATAATCGAAGTATTCCCCATACCCCTAAAAATAAAATGAAAATAGTAGAATATTGCAATTGATAAAAAATACATAGCATTACGCCTGTATCCCCGAAGGAGTAGGCAGAGGTGTATTACATACCCCGTGGGTCGCCAGCTACGTTTAAGTCTCACGTAACAGGGGGTGAGCCTATTGCCGTCTACCGGGCACATTTCCAGACTCCGGGCAGCTACTGGGAATTTTTCTTTTTACGAATAAGCTCAATAACATTGCCCATCCCGGGGATCAAACCCAAGACCTCATGATCAACAGTCACAAACACTACTGCTGCACCATCGAGGCAGTTGATAAAAAGCATTGGATTTTTTAAATTAGGAAGCAGTTATAATCTGGCTGAAAAAGAACAAAGGATTATAACTAAACTGGTTTCCGGCTTGAGCCCTAGTCCGAGATCCAGCAGGCCTACCATGAACTCTTAGCTAGCGACTCAATTCCGATGCAATTCAAAATAGGTGTGTTGTTGTATTACGTACCATGATGTCTAATTGAGCGATCTTGTTTGAATTTCAATACAAAGATGTCATGTTTGCGATTCTGATTATGTGCTGATTCGGCAAAAAACAAAAGATTGCGTCTTTGATACGTCATGATACGAAATTGCGATTCAGTTCAGTTTGGGTCCTAAACTGGATCGCAATAAGAATTCATGGTTAAGCCTGCAGATCTCAAAGGACATAAAACTCTTCGAGATTTTTTGTATGTACTTAATGCATATTTGTGTTGTATTTGTTTATCTCGGTGGGTTAAATTTGTGAGGAAACCTGCAGGCTTACCATGAAATTCTGATAGATGGCGTTGGTCGTAAAGGCAAATGTGATGAGGAAATTGGGATGACCGAACAAATCAGTGCGATAGCTCAGCTGCTTAGAGCACTTTCCCGGATTGGAAAAGACGCGGGTTCGGTTCCCGCTCGTACTAAAAATCTCGTTTTCCTTATTCACAAATAATTTGCACTTCTTCTTCTTATATTAGTGGCCTTGTAGCTTGTTGCCACAACTCTGCCAGGGTCCGTAACGTTAGTGTTGTAAACAATTATGACAGAAGAAGTTGCGTGGGAGAATTGGCCGGTAATTTTGTAGATTAAATCTTTTCCATCAGAGTGATAAATCTAAAGGAAAAAACAATGTTAGAGATTAGTCATGACACACATTAAATATGTACTATATTAGAATGTTAGTGTTAGATAATTATTACTATAACTTATAATCTGAGGTTATTTCTATGTACATATTTACATAACACTGAATTTACTACAGGAGAGAAGGTTTGATAGAAAAGGCATTTAAGGGAGACAGGACGAAGGATTTCGGGGCGGGAGAAGATCGTAAAGGGACTGACGACGTTTAGGGCAAGAAAAGAAAATGTTGTATCACCGTCGTCCAGTCCGCACTCACACAGCGCAGTACTCTTGATCCTGAGCTTGGCGAGAAACACGGGATTACAGGAATGACCTAATCTTAGCCTGCAAATGATGGATGTAGATTTTTGTTGGCAGAACGGAACTTGGAAAGACGAACCATGGAAGACAGGGAATGTCTGGTTGTACCGAAGCGTAATGTTTAGCTTTGAAAAATTTAGAGGCATTCCAGGCTGCCTTCCACGATTGATCCAGTAATGCTTTTGCAGCATGTCGTAGGTCGTGGGAGTAGGATTGGAAGTGCTGTAGAGTGCCAACCAAGTGTGCTGCCAACTTGGAGCAGGAATCAGCAGTCTCATTACCCGGAATGCCTGAATGACCAGGTGTCCAGGCAAGTGCAATGTTAATACTGAGGTTATGGTACTTTAAGAGGGCTTGTTATATTTGAAGGATTATAGGAGAGCAATTAGAGGACTAAAATGTAGCGGAGCATATCAAATACTAAAAAATATAGATCAACAATGTATAAAATAACGACTTCGCAGTATACTAAATTGATTTCACACCTTACAGTGTTCGCAGTGTATATCGTAACACACCCAAAGACGCTCTACGCTGTGATCGTGTTGTGTATATGTGTTTTTTCCTGTTGTTTCCAAAACTACACAGAAGCTTCAGTAAGGTCGCCATCATTTTTCTGAAGCGGGACTTTGACTTGACTGACTTTATATGACTGACTTCAACTACGACTTGTTTGATGAATTAAACTTACCTTTTCTGTTCCTAACCGCACACCCCGTCCTTCGGGACAACGAACAGGGTAGTGTGGGGCCCTCACCCACTAAAGAAACCCGCCGTGTGCCGTCTCTGCGTCTTTATTGACGGGCCACTGGAACTATGTTACATTCCTTCGGTGGTGAATTAAACTTACCTGTGGTCAGAGAATAACAATGTTACTGTTAGGCTGATGGTTCTGGCATTGACTTAAACAAATTAAAAAAAAAATGGTAAAACGTATTCGTATTACTCTTTGGTTATACCACAGTCGAAGAACCATACAGTCGGCCATCGAAGAAGTCTAGACAGAGCAATCGTGAGGTGCGGTGCGGGATGAGACGCGGGCAGGGCGCTCCCGAACAGCCGAACCTTTACTTAGCTTAGTCGTTCGGGAGCTAATTGTCAGGGCTATCAAAATAAAATGTTATAATATAAAAATACTTCAAAAATTTTTTTTAGAAAGAAATCACATGATTTCCGCCGCGTACCTTATTTTTTATTTAGTTATGGGTTTCAAGACGTTTAATTCTCGAATTATGTTATTCATATTTTTAAGGCTAATTTTAAAGCTTTTATTTAACTTGTCCCGGTCAAATTTTGCTAGCTAAATTGGACACACTTTCCGGTTTCCCATCGAGCTGAAATTTTACACGTATGTGTATATTGCGTGACTATGCAATATTATGATAACTACAATTATGATAACTTATATTATGATAACTACAACTATAGAGCTGATCTGATGATGGAGCTAGAAGGTGGCCATAAGAACTCCAATATAAAACGACATAACCCCATGGAGTTTGGGCTCGTATGATTCGTCTAGACGAGTACTTTGTATCTAGATTGTATCCAGGGTCTGATGATGGAGCTAGAAGGTGGTCATAGGAATTCCAATATAAAACGACATAACCCCATGAAGTTTGGACTCGTATGATTCTTCTTGAAGAGTAAGTACTGGGTTTCTAGATGGTATCCGGGGTCTGATGATGGAGCTGGAAGATGGCCACTGTAACTAAAAAGAACTGCCTCTGTGATGCAGCGGTTAGTACTGCTGATCATGAGGTATCGGGTTTGATCCCCGAGTCGAGCAGTGTTATTGAGCTTTTTCGTTAAAAGGAAAATTCAGCAGCCCGGAGTTTGGAAATGTGCCCGGTAGATGGCAATAGGCTCGCCCCGTATTACGTGGGACATGAACATAGCTGGCGAACCGCCGGTGTGTAATATACCTCTGCCTACCCCTTCGGGGAATACAGGCGACATGCTATGTATGTGTGTATGTATGTATAAAAAAAGAATACATAGATTTATGTTTTATTTCCTGTCAATGTGACAACCCTAGCTCTTTTATTCGTATTGACGAATGTCTAGATGGATTTAGCTTTTTCGATAACATTAAAGGCGAGGGCTTACTGTATGGTTCTTGGACTGTGGCTATACGCATTACTCTTTACCAAAGAATATTATAGTACTCTCTATCGAGAGCTCTTTACTCTTTGGTAGTAGGCGGTTTACTGCGGTTCACATTAGGTGTTTTAAAATTATTAATTTGATAGTGCCGTGTTCTTATTTAATTTTCATATTATTTTATATGCAATAATAATTAGCTGATGTTGTGTATACACATATTTTATTCTAAGTGTTTTTAAAAATGGGTGCTCATGTGTCCAGAACTGATTTTGAGTGGGTATACACAGAGGAGCCTCATGCAAGTCGCCGGAAAATTATCCTTGGTATGTATAATTACGTCATTTATTTATATACTAACTATATATCATGCATACAAATATGCTGTTACTATGTACTTACTATTTTCAGTATACCGATGTCGTGCAGTCGTAAACATATCTATGACTCAATACGATTTCACTTGGTGAATTTGTAAGATTCGTCTGTGGTTCAAAACTAAATAATTTATTTATTTTAGAAATGAATAATTTAAATCTGTAAACTTACGAGATATTATTTATTACTTAGATAATTTCACTGCTTTAATATAAACTAATAATGTACAAAGTTTCGAACCTGCGTCCCTTCCAATCCGGGGAAGTGCTCTAAGCCGCTGAGCTACCGTACTGACCCAATCTCCTCATCACATTTGTCTTTACGACCAACGCCACCTATCGGATGCATTTACAGGCTTAGAGCATTTCCCCAGATTGGAAGGGGCGCAGGTTTGATTCCCGCTTACACTAAAGTTCTCTTTTTCCTCATTCACAAATAATTTGTACTAATGTACAAAGTATTTCATCTACATATAAATACTTATTTCAGCCAATCAATAAGTACTTATCTACTTAAATCTAATGTAGTAGCCTTAGAACAAACAAAACTATATAAATTTAACCCTCAATTAGATTTCTAAGGCCTTGACAATAAATGAAGGTTAGATCACTTTAAATTTTACTTTTGTTATGAAAAGGTCAACATAATGATTGGTGGGAGATTTGTAGTGTCATCACATTTTCATGGTAGGTAATTCGAATTTAACAAAAAGGGAAGACTAAAATGTATATTTGGCCTCACAATCACAATGCCATTAGGAAGAAGAAAAAATAAAAATATAAAGCATAGCTATTCCAATCACTGTAACTCAGTTATAGTGATTGGAATAGCTATGCTATATAATTTACTACATCTAGTAAATTAATTCCCTGTTATATTTGAAGCCTGTGTCTAATTGTGGCTTGGGTATATTTCTACTTCCCTTATGTGCTCTTCCCTTTAATCATACATAATTAGTGACTCGGCCTGGCTTGGCACAGGTGCAAATCCTAACTGATGGTGAAAACCATATCTAAATCCTTTGCATGGTTTTGGAGGTGCTAACAGATATATATATAGCAACTCTGTTTAATATAATGACGGATAAGGATTATCACTTACCTCTTAATGTCACAATGTTAGCCACAGGTCTGAGAGGAGTTTCAGAGTATGAGGGATATTAGGCAGTAGTCACCAGACTGGCCCGGTGCAGGCTGGCAGACTTCACAAGCCATTGATATAGTCTCTCTCACAATAATTTCCTTCACCAAGAAGTGTGTATATCACGTGACAATGCAATATTATGATGACATAGGGCTGATCTGATGATGGAGCTGGAAGGTGGACATAGGAACTCTATAATGAAACGGCACAACCCCACCGAGTTTGGGCTTGTATGATTGGACTTGCCAAGTACTTTGTGTCTAGATGGTATCCAGGGACTGGTGATAAAGCTGGAAGGTGGCCTCAGTAATTCTATAATAGACGCAACCCCGTCGAGTTTAGACACGTCTGATTCGTCTTGATGAGTACTTTGTCTTGAGATGGTTTCCAGGGTCTGATGATGGAGCTGGAAGGTGGCCATTCGAAACTCTGTAATGAAATGGCGCAACTCCATCGAGTTAGGGCTCGTTTGAAATGTTCTGACTAGAAATTCAGTCATAGATGATATCCAGGGTCTGATGATGGAGCTGGAAGGTGACCACTGTAACTCTGTAATGAAACGACGCAACCCCATCGAGTTTGGAATCCTTTGATTCGTCTTGACGAGTCCTTTGTCTTTTCTGATGGTATTCAGGGTCTGACGATGATGATGAGCTAGAAGGGGGCCACAGTAACTCTGTAATGAAACTACGTAACCCTATCGAGTTTATACTCGTATGAATCGTCTTGAAAAAAAATTATCATAACTTGACAAAGTACTCCACTTTGTCAAGTTATGATAATTTTATTTCTACAAAATAATTTCGATGTTTTCACACCTGCTAGACGTCCCGTGACGTCTAGTTTTTTTTTCTGAGTTTGGTGGCTTTGGTGCACCCTTAGTGACCATATCAGTCTCATGGGTTTACACTGATGGGATGTGTTACAACAGCTGTGTGTTGTCATCTGACTGAAGAGCTTGTTTAATAAGCTTAAACATTTTAGCCGCTTCAGTCAATTGCTAAGATAACACAACCATATACCCTTCAAGTTTAACCCCTTAATGCCCTCTACTTGATCACATTCTGTCATTATATCATCAATTTTATTACATGATTCACAGACGGGTGTGGCCCGTCTACCAATTATATATTATGATAAAATTTGTTTGTTGGAATGTGACCTGATCATAGCCTGAACACTATTATCAATGTGTCTCGCAGTAGATGACTTAGGTGAAACCAGGGGCTGGTGGCTAGCATCTGATTTAGGGTTCTGTACCATAGACCCTTTACTGCAGAACTCTCCTCTTATGAGGAGAGTTATGTTATGTTATGTGTCCAGGTTATGTTCTTATGAACATAACCTGGACCTTAGACAAAATTCCATTATCCTAGGAAGGAGCTCTGCAGCATAAGGTACACAGTCAATAGGAAGATCCCCATCAGTCACTGCATACATAACTTTAAAACGTCAGGTGTGTGATGTGCAAAGTTGGACTTGGACTGGGAATCAAACTCAGTACTAATGTCTTTACAGTTCTTGGTTTCACCAATAAGCTATCACTGCTTATTTCAGTATATTATTTTATACATACATTATCTTATTAATAGTTTTTTATGGTCTTTAAAATATTCAATTTGGAAACTACATATTATTATACTTGTGTTTCCAGTTTATATGCTAATCACTTGTATATAATGTTGGTTATTTTGTATATAATATATGATATACATTAAATATATAAAAAAACGGTGTAATAATTTGTTTAAACAATATTTTTAATGAGCAACATTTATGTTGTGATATTTTAAGCACTTGACATGCACCGCTATTTACTAGAATATAGTCAATTTTACATTTACGCACTTTCTGTTCAAGCATCCTCGGAAAGGGATAGGAGGTTGCGAGGAAGAATAATAAGGAGAGGGTAAGGAGGGTTTTGGGCCTCCGGCACTCTCACTCACCATATGAAACAAGAGTAGGACCTACTGTTGTTTCATACTGATCTTTTGTGAGAGGGTATAACTTCCCCAACTCAGCCAGCCCATTAGTGCTGGGACAAGCAACTGACGCGGGCCTCGTGGCGTAGTCGGTAGTGTCTGTCCTTTTGGTGACGGACTAAGAATACAAGTGTCACCACCCCATTCTTTCCCACGGGTGTCGCATGAGGCGATTAAGGGAAGTAAGCAATTATCATCCATTGCATGACTGGTGGTAGGGCTGGGTACCAAGTGGGAGTACTCACTTGGTATCAGGCCCGAGCGGGTTGGTACCACCATCTCCCGTGTGACCGGCCATGAAGCACATCGTTGCGTTTTGGTTGTAGCAGAAGATAGCCGTTTATATTTCATTTCATATATGTGAAGTGAATTGGTGAGCAGCGGCTTGACAATACTCTCGGTATAGTCGAGTCCATGGGCGACGATTACCATTTACCATCAGATGGACCGTGGCTCGTCCGCCACTACATGCAATAAGAAATAAAACCGGCTTCCGTGCACGAGGGCGTGGGTACGATTCCCACACAGGACAAATTATTTGTGTGATGAACACACATATTTGCACTGCGTCTGGGTGTTTTCTGTCTATTATATGTATGTATTTACAAAAAAGGAATATAAGTAATGTATTATATCCGTAATCTGGTACCCATAGCACAAGCGTTAAGCTTAGTTTGGGGCCAGAGGACGTTGTGTGAAAATATCCGTGAATATTTATTTATAAGAATTTAATACTCTGGCTTGACAGATTGTTTTATTTTTTATTTTATCTCTTATTATTGATAATGATCGCAGACGACCCACGGTCCACCTGGTGGTAAGTGGTCGCTCATGGACTCAACTACACCGAGAGTAGGTATTGTCAAGCCGCTGCGCATCATTTTATTCCTCAGATATGAAATGAAAGAATAAACGGAAATCTTCTGCTACATCCAAAACACACTGAAGTGCTTCATGACCGGTCACACAAGAGACGGTGGTACCGATCCCTTTAGGCCCGATAGCGAGTGAGTACTCTCACTTGTAGGTAGCGCTGGGTACCAACCCAGCCCTACCACCAGTAATGCAATGGGTGATAATTGCTTACTTCCCTTAATCGCCTCGTACGACACTCGTGGGAAAGGATGGGGTGGTTATAAACACCTCATTACTAAAGAGACGAAGATTGTGTTATATATGGTCACTCACCTGTACCAAGCCCATGGAAAAAGTAAAGTCTTACCAGACCAACAACTACTTAAGCACTAAATTATATTTTAAATGCATATTGTAAATTTTATGTTTCACATTTTAAAAGCAATATAATTCTAGTTTATTTTTAACGTAAAATATAAATTTATTTCTGCTAGTGTATGTATGTGCGCATATAAATATTATTTAGCCCATTAAGTACCAATTTTTTTATGTATTGTTAGACATATTTTTTACAGAATTTATACAATACGGAGCACATAAAAAATAATATAAAAAATATTTAACTAAATAAAACTGCAAGTATTTTGTTTTTATATTTGTTCTCAAATGGGAACATTGGGACTTACTACATAAAAATCTACATATTTGAGTTATGATATTTGGTAAAACAATCCATATGCATGACTCGTTGGCAAAGGACACACGGTTTTCTAGCGGTTTTTTTTTTACAAACAGCACACCTGCTCTGCTTACCATCCGGAGTCCGTTCTAAGACGTGGCCTGTTATAATTCTAGTGTCTTTCAGGGAATGTGATGGACTTTTAGTCTATCAATTCTGCTATCAGTCTAATGTTCCCATTTGGGAACATATTTAAATAAGCAAATTCAATAAGTACTGCAATCCATTGAATCACATTACTAGTTACAAGCTATTATTTAGATACTATTTCATATTATTTTACAATAATTATAAAATACATACATCGAATTATAAAATAATCAAAATAGAAACATTTGCAATTTTCAAAACTCGTAAGAACCACTTTCTTTGGCTAAAAAAAACACAAATGACAACAATATCAAATGAATGATGGGCTTGATCATGGCCCAATAATACAGGCCTGCTCAAATCGCGAAGTGACATACAACATTTTGCCGTGCATACGTCATCAACAAGGCAGCATTGGCTCTCAAATTTTTTTCCCCATAATTTACCCACAAACCCCTTAAAGGTCTAAAGAAGTCTGAAATAAAAAAGTATTACTGTCTATAAAAGCTAAAATATATTAAACTAGACTCTACCCACAACTCCGTCCGGGTGGTTTCAGAATATAAATATGTCGCATAGCTAACCCGAAGAAATCATTCATTTTTCCGGGATGCCTGCGTCCTTTTCTGAGCTCTAGTACTCTGGGGTTCAGTAGTTACACCGTGAAAGCGTAACAAAAAACTAACAAATAAAGTCACTCACATTTATATTATAGTAAGGATATAAACATTTGAAGATGAGTCGCGAGTTATAAACGTGACTTGGATTAGAAAAATGGTGGAATTTTTATTTGGCGTACACAATTATAAAAAAATATTTAAATATACTCCAATTTATCGCCATGAGCTGGTTGGATATTATAATACCTCTCTGAAAAGGCACTTTATAAATTAGCCTCTAGCCTGTTTTCAAATTTTCTATTTAAACGTCCATTCTAACCAGCATTTTTTTTTTATAAAACCCACCAACTTATGGTAAGCAGTTACCGTAGCCTATAGACGCTAGCAACACCAGAGGCATCACTCGCGCGACTCCTGCTCTAAGGAAAGTGATAGGCAGTGAAAAGGAAGGATAACAAGGAGAGGATAAGGAGGGCCTCAGTGCTCTCACTCACCATACGAAACAATAGTAGGAGTACCTACAATTGTTTAATTTATTAGTTTGTATATTTTTCATGTAAAATATCACCATGGTTGGAAAAACTTTGAGATTCAATGTTAACAGAAAGAGTACGAGCTAGTTTTCTCGTTGGTTTGAAAGAGAAACGGCTAAAAGCGACAGTTGTCATGTATCTGTCATGTACAACAACCACGCTATGCTGCCAGACTAATAACTACGATTCTGCTCATATTAATAACTAAGATTCCTTTTTATAAAAATAAACCAATTTAGACTAGAAATTCTGAAATTATAATTACTTTAAACAATTAAACAATTCATTTTTGATGAGTAAATGATTGGTATTATTATTTTTAATATGCCATGTTTAATATGTCATCTGTTATTATTTACCCTAAATAATTTTATTTGAAAAACGGCAAGGAATATGTGACGTCATTATGACGTGGTTGCGGCAATCTGTCAACGATTTGAGCAGGCCTGTATTATTGGGCCATGGGCTTGATATCCAGCACCACAGAGTATAGAAACTAGTGACGCTAATAATTAGTAAATTATTGCTGGTAACTATGAATTAATCGATAAAATGTGAGACGTTAAATGGGAACATTAGTATCCAATGGGTTAAATATATGTGATGTGAATCATAAAAGTACATAACAATATAAAAATAAAGTATTTCATTACAGTCTCCTCAGGCTATGGTACATTCAAGGTCGGGTCTAGCTTTCCAGACAGAAGGGTTTAAGGGTTTTTTTTATTTCCAGTCTGTCACAGTCACAGTCAAGCTCTACTGAGATAGATTGCATAAGATCACGCTTGTATTCCCCGAAGGGGTTGGCAGATGTGTATTACACACCCACGATTCGCTAGCTACGTTAAGTCCCCGTAACAGGGAGCGAGCCTATTGCCGTCTACCGGGCACATTTCCAAACTCCGGGCTGCTACGGAGAATTTTTCTTTTTAGGAAAAATAACATTGCTCGACGCGGGGATCGAACCCGAGCCTCATGATTAACAGTCGCACCCACTACCGCTGCATCCTCTAGTCGCGAGGAGGGAAGCGACGCCGTGCTGTCACCATTGCGGCTGCGACGAGAACACGGCGCGGCACACGCTCGAGTCATACCCGGCTTGGGCCGAGCAGCGCCGTGAACTCGTCGCAGCAATAAGGGAGGAACTCTCGCTGCCGAGCGTCATCAGCAATGCTTGGCATAAAAAAACTCTCATCTAAACATTGACTTCATCCGTGTATCTGATGTCACGCTAAGTTGGCTCTGGCTGTCAAATGGCATTCTAAACCGTGGGGCATAGCTAGTCTGGCGTAATTAGCAATAAAATGTAATAAAAATCAATAAGTAAGCGAATGAATGTTTGCCTATGCAATCCAAAATGATTGAACCGATATTAATCAGGCAAACTTCAGTCAAGCGGATCGTAAAGTTTGGCAGTGATTGGATCGACATATATTTTTATTTGCTTCTGGTAATTTTGTGACAAATTTTCACGGAATGTGCTGTCTGTAGAGTGAAACATAACATAGAATCACGCCTCTATTCCCCGAAGGGGTAGGCAGAGGTTTAATACACACCCACGGTGCGCTAGCTATGTTTAAGTCCCACCGTAATAGACCTATTGCCGTCTACCGGGTATATTTCCAAACTCCGGGCGGTTATTGAGAATTTTTCTTTTTATGAAAAAGCTGAACAATTATGCGCCGTAGAGTGATGTATCTATCCACGCCGACACGAAGTATCTATTTATCTCAGACATACTCGTACCTCAAAAAACTAATTCGTAACAAGCTCATTATAAATAGGTAATTTGCGACTGCTAAAAAGCATTAAACAGTTATTTTAACTTCATAACTGACAATTAGTTTTCATTAGAGGCTGTAATTGTTCGTGTTAGTATACTTATTCACACGTCAATGCCGCTTTACTTCTCGCGCAAATTACTCGTAACTTTATTTCTATGTACGGTACCAATTTTATTACCATCAGGCGGTGGGCTTGTCTGTCACGATAGGCAACAAAAGTGACCTTATCTAAAAGTCAATCATCATTTTTTACCCTTCCTCCTTCTTCGCTTTTTTAGTCCTTCACGATTTGGACGAAAAAATAGGCAGTTTGTCCGTGTGGTGACGGACTAAGAATACAGGTGTCACCACCCCATTCTTTCCCACGGGTGTGGTATGAGGCGACTAAGGGAAGAAGTAAGCAATTATCATCCATTGCATGACTGGTGGTAGGGCTGGGTACCAAGTGGGAGTATTCACTTGGTATCGGGCCCGAGCGGATTGGTACCACCATCTCCCGGCCATGAAGCACATCGTTGCGTTTTGGCTGTAGCAGGAGATAGCCGTTTATTCTTTCATTTCATAGCGGTGAAATGAAATAGTAAGCAGCGGTTTGACCATACTCTCGATATAGTTCAGTCCATGAGCGACGGTTACCATTTACCAGCAGATGGACCGTGGCTCGTCGGCCACAACAAGCAATAAAAAAAAAATTCAAGAGAATAATTTAATCGACGTAGCTCGAAGAATCCGCTCACTTAATTGACAAGAGGGGAAGAAAAGTACTTATGTGGGGAATCAAAGTTGGACATTTTAGTGTAGGAGGACCTTTCATGAAGTGGTTGTACGAAATCGGAAGGTGCTTTCAGATACATGTATAGTGTTACTGCTCATTATGAGAATGATGAATGTCGAGGAAGCAAGCGATGTATGCAAGAATAGATCCTTTTAGCACTCTGTTCTCTCTGCTTACCCCGCAAGGGAAATGGCGTGATGATAAGTAAGTACTGCTCATTTAGGTATTTTATTGGCAGAATCTATCTCCACCAATGGACGAAGGGCTGATGGCGGGGTGTTGCCAAGGTCTTTTTTGTCGTAAAGAAAAAAGTAAATGTTTGTGAGCAAGATATGAACGTGTGTGTTCCACATCTGTGTATCATAAGTAAATATAGCTAATTACACGTCAATGTTATTATGAAAAATAATGCGTAATCGATTTACTGATAGTATGGTAACTAATCGATTACTCTTTTATCCATTGTATTCGTAAATATTGTATGCCCTATTAATTTGCATAGCCTTTTGTTTTTTGAAGAGTATTTGGAGCGGTAAATTAATTTATAATCATAATTATGGTAATTATGGCAAATCATACTTTAATCATTTATCGCATAGAGTAGCGTGGCCCAAGTTAGATAAAGGAATGGAGATGCCTTAGGATTGTTATGGACTCCATCCAGACTTATGATCTGCAGGCGTATTACAAGCTTTTATTTCCAGGCAGTTTAAACCCTAAAGTGAAAACTGCCTTGCAATTTCGTATACTTATCTCGCTAATCCAGCCAGCCAGTGGTCACGTGCTTGCAGAACGGATATTGACTGGATTTAACCGTATTACTAACTCACATTTGACGTATTTGACATAACGTTTTGCTGTTTATAAACCATTCAGTAATTCAGCATTTGATGTGTCAGAATACGAATTTCAACGAGTCGTAAAGTGAACTGCATGGAGCACATTCGCATTTATACAAATCTGGATTTTTGGGGAAAAAATGTTTTCTTGTTGATTTTTTGCATCTCAAAACATATAGCCATAAAATTTAACACGCCAGACCTACTGCCTACCACCGCCAACATGGTCCATTATTTAAATATTGAATAAAAAAATCTGTGGCTGCTATAGCAGGCAAGCCAACATTCTTGTAGGACAGCGTTTGTCAGTTCGGCTAGTAACATTTATAAAAAACAAATGACAATTTTAAATGAATCACATCAAGGCCCCTTGAATTAAATCGCTAAATCGTATCGACATCGCATCGTGACATTGTCATCGGTTGAGAGATCTTGAGAGATTATCGTGTTTGGTTGAAATATGGCAGCTTCACGTGTCTAAGTCTCTACCAATCACAAATAAGACAATATGATGTCGATATGATTTTGTGAATCACATTCTAAGGGGGCTGATTTATAGATTAGGAAATCTTTGGAGTCACCAAGCTATAAACAATTAGGTGAATATGATAAATAAAAGACAGGCTTTCATTGATAAATTAATCGTTTATCTACAAACGTGATGATAATCACGTAAACATTATTTATGCGGTTGAAGAAAATAAAAAACAGCCTCTGTATCTATGTGCGATAAATTGATGACAGATTAAAATCTAATTTTGACCTCATGCTTTGAGTTTAAAAATAGCATCACGCCTGTATTCCTCAAAGGGGTAGGTAGAGGTGCATTACACACCCACGGTGCGCCAGCTATGTTTAAAGTCCCGTAGTAGGGGGCGAGCCTATTGCCGTCTACTGGGCACATTTCCAAACTCCGGGCTACTACTGAAAATTTTTCTTTTTACGAAAAAGTTCAATAACACTGCCTGAACTGGGGATCGAATCCGAAACCTCATGATCAACAGTCGCTTTGAGTTTGAGATAGGAAAATCAGTATACACTATCTATATTGGTCGTGCTATTTTTTGGAACTTCACTTAATGCCAGGGCTACATTATCGGACGAATATTCCTGTCTGGTCCTCGCGATAAAAACTTCGATCTGCGACAAAATCCCTGTCCACATTATCGTCCGCAAAATGCAAGTGGTATTCGGGCGAATTATGAAAAATTATAACTACTTTTCATTTTGGTCTGTATTTTAGCATTTGACATGCTCAGCTACTTAAGAACAAATTATTAGTGAATGAGGAAAAAGAGATTTTTAGTACGAGCGGGAATTGAATTGCGTCCCTTCCAATTCGGGGAAGTGCTCTAAGCCACTGAGCTACCGTACCGACCTTTTCGGTCATCTCAATCTCCTCATCACATTTGTCTTTACGACCAACGCCATCTATCGGAAAGCATTTACATGCATTAATCCAATATAGTAAGTTTAATTTTGCAATTAAAATTCATACTATTTGATGGCGCGAGTTTTTAAACATTTTTGGTCTATATTTTTTAGCATTTGACATGCTCAGCTACTTGAAACAATAAATTATTTGTGAAATGTGGAAAAGGAGAGCTTTTCTGCAAGCAGGATTCGAACCTGCTTCCCTTCCAATCCGGGGAAGTGCTCTAAACCGCTAAGCTATGCAGACACCTAGAGCCGAACACCGATAGGTGGATGTTCGGAACTCCTCTAGGTGGTCCTCGGACTTACATGCATCCGATAGGTGGCGTGGGTCGAAAAGACTTCTAAAAGTGTGAAAATGTGAAATCGAAAATAACAGTCACGAGTAGGGTTTGCCAATTCAGCCATCATGAAACACCACGATTGCTGAATTGGCAAAGCATCTGGACGGTATCCAGGAGATGCAGGTTCAAATCCTGCTCGTGACTGTTATTTTCGATTTCAAATTTTCACATTTTGTGTTAACATCTAAAATAAAGCTACGTTAACGGCTTACCATCAGGGGGGATATATGCTAGTATGCCACCCCCATACAAACATATATTTATATATTCCGTGTGAGGCCGGCTTTAGAGTTGGCCCACCCTCTCTACCCACGGGAGTCGTAAGAGCCGACTGAGGGAATACCGGGGGAGTGGGCAGCAGCGCTCCCGCGAGTATTAACAACATCCACTGCGATCGCCAACCCGCCTGCCAAGCGTGGCGATTACGGCATTATCCCCATGACGGGACCGCTCGTTGTGGCGTTCTCTTGGGGAGGCCTATGACCAGCAGTGGACGTTGAAAGGCTGATGGATAGATGGATGGATACTAACATAAAACTAATGCAACAAAATGTTTTATTTGAACTGGTGGTCTGTTTGTCCACAGAAAAATATCCACAAATAAAGAAGTTGTTTGGCTACGACCCGATGTTCAAGTGGGTGGTGACGGCGATGGTGGTGATACAGTTGTTGTCGCTGTTCGTGGTACAACACCTCAGCTGGCCCGCTCTCGTTGTCGTGGCTTACTGCTTCGGTGGAGTGATTAACCATTCGCTCATGTTGGGTAAGTCCATGGCATATTAAAACCCTTCTAGCCTTTGTCCGCGGCTCCTCCGCAGCCAAAAGCTAGTTTTTAGGTTATATCTCAGGTTCCCGATATAGTAGCGGTATAAAACGTATACCAGTTTTTAAGTCTAATTAACTAACTAACTAACTTATCATCACGCCATTTCCCTTGCGGGGTAGGCAGAGAGAACAGAGTGCCAAGAGGCTCTATTCTTGCATACATCTCTCGCTTCCTCAACATTCATAACTCTTAATACACGCTCGCCGGTTTCGGAGACACCTTCCTTCAATACATGACCAATTTGGTCTAGGTAGGTAAGTCTCGGTCTCCCCCTGTACCTACATCCTTCCACTTTCGCATTGTATATCTTCTTAGCCAGTCGCTCGTCCGGCATTCTTTCCACATGTCCGAACCATCGGAGCATTCCCTTTCGCATCTTTACACCAATACTCTCTTTCATACCTACTCGCTCTCTTACGTCGTCGTTACAAATGCGGTCAGTCAGCCTCACTCCACAGATTCTCCGCAGAGATCGCATTTCGACCGCATTGATTTTACTCATGCTCCTTTTTACATACCCAACTCTCGCTTCCGTATAATAACGTTGGGACAAGCACTGCGTTGTGTATTGCGACACGTGCCATCTGGCTGAAGTGGTGGCTGCCGAGAAGTTGTCCCAATGCTCCTTTCACTCTATTTCCCGCATTCACTCTTCTTTCTACATCAGTGGTGTACCTTCCATCCCGACTGAAGAACTCCACATCCAAGATATACAAATTCACCCACTTGTTCTAGCAATAAGTCTAATTAAGAGCTATCAAATAAAAAAAAGTTGCATCGAAATCCGTTTAGAAGTTTTCGCGTGATGCGCGACCGAACAAACAGACAGAAAATTAAAAAAAATGTTTTTTTGTTTAGCCACGCCTATATAGCCAAATACAGTTTTTTTTTTAAATATCTTAAATGTATAGACATAGACACAGCTCTGTTACAGCTTTATAATAGTTAGAATACACTTTTGTGTGACTCGACATGTAAACAAAACAATCAAATTATTGTGTTGTTCTCAAAGAGTCCACAGCTTCACTTATGTTATAAACCACGAAAACATCACTATACTACTTACTTATAATCACGCTATCTCCCCTGCGGGGTAGGCAGAGAAAACAATGCCAAAAGACTCTATTCTTGCATAAATCTGTCGCTTCCTCCTGACTCCACCTTCCTTCATTAAATTACCGATTTTTGTCTAGGTAGGTGAGTCTCGGTCTCCCCCTGTACCTACATCCTTCCACTTTCGCATTGTATATCTTAACCAGTCGCTCGTCCGGCATTCTTTCCACGTGTTCGAAAAAAAACGTCAATTATAACAATAATATAATAATTAACAAATAACACGTAACAAATTAAGACTTAATAAAAGTAACAAGAAAATGATATGAAATCACCGAAATTATTTAGAAATAACATTCGTATCAGCAAGTTTATCAATAGTAAAAATGGCGAATATAATCCGATTGACGATGAAATGTCACTTTTCAATGTAAAATGTTTGTTTATCTGTACTGTATAATTTGGTAGCATTAGAATGCACTAGCCATTGCGCGCGGCTCTAGCTTTTTTCCTTGTCGGTTCGTCGAGCGATGTGGCCTGACCATTGCCACGTCAGCATGCCAACCCGGCGGGCTATGTCGGTCACTCCCGTTCTCCTACGGATCTCCGTATAAAGGATTCGATTACGTAGGGAAATACCAAGCATAGCCAGTTCCATGGCACGCTGAGCGATTAAGCCTCGATACAACATTATTTTCATTTAATATTTTTAAATATAAAACTGATATATAAAAGTAACCTTTTTATGATTTGTTTACATGTTGTATCACTGAATAGAAAAAATATATACGGCTCATTGCGAACAATCCACTGAGGCCATATAAAACCATGCCAAACTTGTAATTATATGCGCTCACGCACACAAATACAAACAAAACCATGTCTAGACGAAGTAACAAGTGTTACCAGAGTATGATTTAAAATTACCCCAAATGACTACGATTTCGAACGTACCTGCGTTACGTGTATGAATACGTCAACGTCATAATATTCCCTATAGGATTTGCTGTAAACATGCTTAAACATAGAACTTTTAGAAAATTACTCAAATTATAGGTTTTTAGGGTTCCGTACCCAAAGGGTCAAAACTGGACCCTATTACTAAGACTTCGCTGTCTATCTGTCTTTCCGTCCGTCTGTCACCAGGCCGTATCTCAAGAACGGCGATAGCTAGACAGTTGCAATTTTCACAAATGATGTATTTCTGTTGCCGCTATAATAACAAATACTAAAAACAAAAAAATAATAATATTTAAGGGGGGCTCCCATACAACGTCTGTCCGTCCGTCTGTCACCAGGCTGTATCTCAAGAACGGCGATATTACGCACGCTTACCCACTGCGCACAGTTACCTCGAAGGACTCTAATGGTAACATAATTCCTTACATTTAAAACTGTTTCGTTATGCGCATCTAAGTCGAAAACAACGAAATGAGTCAAATTTTAATTGCAAAAGGGAATGCGGAAAACCAGGCTATTTTGTGCCCGTCGTGCGTCTTAACTATCTAAACATAAAAAATCGTCTTTTGAATAATGATATTATTTGTATTTATTTTAGTCATAAGCGAAGTGGGGTTTTAACGTTATAAAAAAAGGTATACATATTATTAAATTCGATATAAGCGGAACTGCCATATTTATTGAAAGGCTTGGATCTTAAAGTACGAGTATATAAAACTATAGAGTGCGCCTTACTGAGTATGAACCGTAAGCACAAGTATGAACAGTATCGCGCGTCGTTGAAACGCTCAATCAGTAGCAAAACAATACGGTTCATATTAAGTCGGAGAGGATAAAAATGGTGAAATGTAAAAACGATTCCCGGCAGCAAAATAAAAGGAATAGTAACATTTCTTTTCATCAATAAATAGAATTTTGTTATTAAATCACTTGTTTTAGCAAAATTCAGAAGGGTCTTAGAGGGACACGCGGGGCGGGTCGTCCCGGCACGATATCGACCGTCATTTTTTCTTCACGATGAGATAGTGTTGTACCGCAATTAATTTTATACGATATTTTTTTAATAGTGTAATTTTATTAAACACAAAGTGAAAAATGTGAAATCGAAAATAACAGTCAGGAGCAGGATTTGAACCTGCATCTTCTGGATACCGTCCAGATGCTTTTACCAATTCAGCCATCCTGACAATTGCTCCTGACTGCTAATTTCGATAACACATTCATACTTAACGTCTTTGGGTGACGCCTGCACCATCTGTCGGAAGTATTTTCATACATTATACCGACCAGGTAAACTTAATTTTACAATTAAGATTTTACCTAATAATGACGCAAACCCTATAAATATTTATATATATTTTTAGCATTTGACATGCTTAGCACTATACATTAAACACAAAGTGTAATTTTATATCAAAATATTTTTTCTGTCTAATAAATAATCTGGTGATTAAATAATATAAATATATGCTATTATATTATTAATTTGATACGTGCAGTAGTGGAAAAATATATAGACGTAACAACAAAATACTTATATAAATATAATATAATAATGAACGCTCTTTAAGGGTCAATAATGGTCTACCTATGATCTGAATTTGTTAATTCAGAAAAAAGTCAAGGCTTATAATTTTATAATTTAATAAATTATACCTACCTTTTTTAAATTATTTGTAAGTATTAAATACCTATCATAGCAAATCGACAAATTTATTCTTCCAACCCTATTTACTCAGATTGAGAGCTATTTAGGCCGTAGTTCACCACGCTGGCCCAGTGCGGGTAAGCAGACTTCACAAGCACGTAGCCGTGGAGTAAATCTCAGGCGTGCAGGTCTCCTCATCCTCATCCCTCACCGAGCAGTAATAACTTGTAAATAAATACACACATAACTTCGGAAAGTCAGAGGAGTATGCTGTACATAACCTCGGGCTGGAGATGGAACTCGATAAAACTGTCTTTGCAGTCCTTGGTTTTACCGCTTCGCTATTTATTAGAATATTGAACATATAATTAATTAATTCCTAACTTAAGTATATTCCCGGCAAACAATCGATATATTTGCAGAAATTACGTCACGCATGGAACGTCGCTATAAAACCGCTATACCATAGTTAAGTACCTATAACACATTTGCCTACAATTGGCACAACTGGACCGAAGCGATACGCGCACTCTATAGTTTTTATACTCTAATGCTTGGATAGTTAATATCGCCAGTTTATTAATATACCAATTTTTAAAGCCAAGTAGTAAGAATATTGGTATGAAATAAATAAAGGAAAACCCACATGAGCTCCTATTATAATACTTAGTATTAGTCGACGATTATTTTATGAAATCATAATTATGAAGTATTGTTTTTAAATTAAAAATATAATAACATTTATTATCTATTTCAGAAAATATTTTAGGATATATATTGTTATTTTACTAGCAACCCTTATTGATTTGAATTTGATTGACAATTTGTCATGATTTGACATTTGTATTGCCGATAACGTGCTATGTACGTTTATGTGTTGATTGCTTCATTTGTGGAAAAGCAGTGGTTTTTTTATTATTGTTCAGTGTTTACTTTAACGTTGAGTTCAGCAAATTCTTCATTGAGTAATTAAAAAAAAGAGCGTGACGTCGTGTGAGATAGACTTTTTAGTGGTAGATACTAAGACCAGGACTCTTAGAATGTAATCTAGATCCAGAGTAGTTAGCCGTAGCATTATATCCTATCTATATTTCTTACATAGGTACTCTAAAATACTATTGATACTACATTTTATACTATAATAGTATAAAAGATATGGATTTCAACGCATAATATATAACCTATATACTAAAAATTAAAAGTCAGATTTCTCTAAACTCCCATCAAATATCTCAATGATATTTTTATTTAAAGACCCTGAGTACATTTACAATGTTCTACAGTTAATTTGGTTAAGACGCAATAATAGCCCAACCCTCATAGAAAAATCGGCATTCTCCTTTGGTAACAGCAAAACACCATGGTTACAGAGAGTTACAATAGTGTAATGTTGTTTACCTAGTTAATGGTACGGAACCCTTCGTGCGCGGGTCCGACTCGCACTTGGCCGGTTTTTTCTTTCCGGTGACAACACTTACGCACACATCTTTAAAGATGTGGCTTCACTTTTTAGTTGACAATGCGGTGTCTTTGTTATTTCGTTAGTCTGAGTGTCACACCTAAAGTTTATAGTTGAAATGGGTAAACAAGATCACTAAGATGCATCAGAAATAAGAAACAGTGATATACCATTTCTGGTATCAAACTTACATGTTATGGCGCACGGCTGCTTCTTTACTAGATAAAGGCAGGGTCGGTAGTTAATCCATATAGAGCGGTTCCCAGTTCATTCATGTTTAAGAACTAACAAATTTGGCAGAGTGATAAAAAAATATTACCGGTTCACAATGTTTATCTCGCCACTTCACGATTTATCTTATCTATACCTAGTATTATGTACATAGGTGGCGTGAAGAAATTTCCACTATATAACCCATTATGTTAGATTATAACTCATTGAATATGACAATTATTAGATACTTTACAAGTGTATGATTAGATTTCAAGAATGGCGTAGTGGTTTAATTGTATACAAGATGTGGGTGACAAAATAGCATTTTTTTTTTCTACTACATCGTTGGTGGCGAACGAGCATACGGCCTGATGGTAAGCGGTTACCGTAGCCTATAGACGTTAGCAACACCAGAGCCATCACTCTCGATTCGCCATCTCCAAGGAAAGAGATTGGAAGAACAACAAGGAAAGGATAGGTAGGATAATAAGGAGAGGATAGGAATAATAATAAGGAGAGGATAGGAATAATAATAATGAGAGGATAGGAAGGATAAAAAGGAGAGGATAGGAATAATAATAAGGAGAGGATAGGAAGGATAATAAGGAGAGGATAGGAATAATAATAAGGAGAGGATAGGAAGGATAAAAAGGAGAGGATAGGAATAATAATAAGGAGAGGATAGGAAGGATAAAAAGGAGAGGATAGGAATAATAATAAGGAGAGGATAGGAAGGATAATAAGGAGAGGATAGGAATAATAATAAGGAGAGGATAGGAAGGATAAAAAGGAGAGGATAGGAATAATAATAAGGAGAGGATAGGAATAATAATAAGGAGAGGATAGGAAGGATAAAAAGGAGAGGATAGGAATAATAATAAGGAGAGGATAGGCAGGATAATAAGGAGAGGATAGGAAGGATAAAAAGGAGAGGATAGGAATAATAATAAGGAGAGGATAGGAAGGATAATAAGGAGAGGATAGGAAGGATAAAAAGGAGAGGATAGGAATAATAATAAGGAGAGGATAGGAAGGATAAAAAGGAGAGGATAGGAATAATAATAAGGAGAGGATAGGAAGGATAATAAGGAGAGGATAGGAAGGATAAAAAGGAGAGGATAGGAATAATAATAAGGAGAGGATAGGAAGGATAATAAGGAGAGGATAGGAATAATAATAAGGAGAGGATAGGAAGGATAAAAAGGAGAGGATAGGAATAATAATAAGGAGAGGATAGGAATAATAATAAGGAGAGGATAGGAAGGATAAAAAGGAGAAGATAGGAATAATAATAAGGAGAGGATAGGAAGGATAATAAGGAGAGGATAGGAATAATAATAAGGAGAGGATAGGAAGGATAAAAAGGAGAGGATAGGAATAATAATAAGGAGAGGATAGGAATAATAATAAGGAGAGGATAGGAAGGATAAAAAGGAGAGGATAGGAATAATAATAAGGAGAGGATAGGAAGGATAATAAGGAGAGGATAGGAAGGATAAAAAGGAGAGGATAGGAATAATAATAAGGAGAGGATAGGAAGGATAATAAGGAGAGGATAGGAAGGATAAAAAGGAGAGGATAGGAATAATAATAAGGAGAGGGTAGGAAGGATAAAAAGGAGAGGATAGGAATAATAATAAGGAGAGGATAGGAAGGATAATAAGGAGAGGATAGGAAGGATAAAAAGGAGAGGATAGGAATAATAATAAGGAGAGGATAGGAAGGATAATAAGGAGAGGATAGGAAGGATGATAAGGAGAGGATAGGAAGGATGATAAAGAGAGGATAGGAAGGATAATAAGGAGAGGATAGGAAGGATAAAAAAGGAGAGGATAGGAATAATAATAAGGAGAGGATAGGAAGGATAATAAGGAGAGGATAGGAAGGATGATAAGGAGAGGATAGGAAGGATGATAAGGAGAGGATAGGAAGGATGATAAGGAGAGGATAGGAAGGATAATAAAGATGGTGATGGATAGGGCGGGGGTTTGGGCCTCCGGCCCTCTCACTCACCATACGAAACACAACGGTAGGCGTAACTACACGCTGAGCTTTTGTGAGAGGGTGGTACTTCCCCGATCGAGCCGGCCCATTCGTGCTGGAATAAGCAAGGCTTTAAGCTGCTACTTTTAGCCTATAGGAACTAGCAACACTAAGTGCCATACTCACGTATTGCCAACCTTACGGAAAGAAGTGGAGAGGAATTGAGTGTGTAGCCCTGCCATTCTTTATTTTTATACTACGTTGGTGGCAAACAATCATATCGCCCACTTTTTTTTGTTAAGGCGGGAAAAAATGATCCTAACCGCACACCCCGTCGTTCGGGGCAACGATCAGGGTAGTGTGGGGCCCTCACCCACTAAAGAAACCCGTCTCTCCGCCTTTATTGGCGGGGCACCGGAACTATATTACATTCCTTCAGTGGTAGCATATCGCCCACCTGATGGTAAACGGTTACCGTAGCCTATAGACACTACTCATTCGCACGTCAAGGAAAGGGATAGGAAGTAAAATAACGAGAGTATAGGTTGCGAAAGTGGATGTAGGTACAGAGGGAGATCGAGACTCACCTACCTAGACCAAATCCGTCATATATTGAAGGAAGGTGGAGTCAGGAGTCTCCGAAACCAGTGAGCGTGTATGAAGAGAATTATGAATGTTGAGGAAGCGAGAGATATATGCAAGAATAGAGCCTTTTGGCACTCTGTTCTCTCTGCCTGCAAGGGAGATGGCGTGATGATAAGTAAGTAAGTAAGGATGGGTTATATAGTATGTATAAATAAATAACTTGCGCCCACAATTACCAAGGTCTTTCTATCGGTTTGGCTGTTACGTCAACTGTTAACAACAATATGCATTGCTTCTCATTTGGATGGTAATTTTATGACTCGGTTGATGACTAATTTTATGGTGACGGACTAAGAATACAAGTGTCCCACTCCCCATCCTTTCCCGCGGGTGTCCAAGGGGGGTGTACAAGGCGACTAAGGGAAGTAAGCAATTATCACCCATTGCATTACTGGTGGTAGAGCTGGGTACAAAGTAAGAGTACTCACTTGCTATCGGGTCCGAACGGGTCGGTACCACAGTCTCATGTGAGATCGGTCATGAAGCACGTCAGTGTGTTTTGGCTGTAGCAGAAGATAGCCGTTTATTCTTTCATTTCAATACTCTAGTTGAGTCCATGAGCGACGGTTACCATTTACAATGAGGTGGGCTGTGGCTCGTCATCATTAGCAATAAAAAAAATACGTCACTCAACGGCACATCATGCGAAAATAGCTATCCCTCAGAAAAATACATCTTTTTAAGGATAAAAAGCAGTCTATGACTTTTTCTGGATCTGAACTAGATATGTAAATTTCATGACAATCGCTTTAGTAGTTAAACGAGTAGCTTGAAAGCGTAAGTAACAAACTAGTTCACTTTCCCACCTATTATTACTTGGCTTACATCATATAGTCAAGAACCGATTTTCGACGACCCAAGGACCGATTTTTACACGCTTTTTATTAGCTTCACCTGTATGTCTGTTTGTTTGTTTGTATGTTTGAACGGACAGTTTAATTTAAACTTTGTACACTTATCAAGAACCGATAACAATACAATAATTTGATAAAAGACATTGCTCTGCGTCCATACATAGTTTGCCCTGAAAAAACCTCAAAATTAGATCATGTCTTGTGTTAAAACATATTACTGAATTCCCATAGAATTATTATATCTATAGCGGACTAGCTGGAAAATCATACTATTACAAATACTGTCTAATTAACAATGAAGCTGAAATGTAAATGGACCAGTTTACTATGACAGTAGATTGGTGTTTCACTAAGTTACCTCTTGTAATAGTTTTCAATTCGGTTGGATTATAATCCTAGAGTTGCGTATTTCCAACGCTGAATGGAGCTCTATTAAATTTTTACGTGTTTCGAAAAATAATTTAGTTATTCATTTTCTATATACAATAAAGATCAGATTACTTTATTATTATAATTAATAATGACATTTCAAGTTTGTCTTATATAATAATAAAAATAAGTCTATAAAAAGCAGTGACATCTATTAACAAACTCTAATATTGATAATAAAAATCAGTCTTATAAAAGCAGGGACATCTATTAACAAAATCTATTGACAAAACAAATTGTGAGATCAAAAAGCTTTTAATAAAATAAATCTTCTGATTTTTGTCTAGATTTATTAATTTTTAATATAATTCCAAACACAATTTCTAATATAATTCCAAAAGTGTAATTCCGATTATAAAATAACCTAACAATGCTTTTAAAAAAATTTAAGAACGATTATATTGATTGATGATTGTACTTCAGGTAAACATGGCTGCCATGTTTCATGCATCGGATGTACCTACAAATAGTCCTAATACTTTTTTCTTCATTATGAGATGGAGCTAGTCCGTGTTAAATAGAAATATGCAATTTGTATTATAAAAAATACTAATAATTATCATAGCCCCGATGCTACTATCGTACAGGGTGAAAAATTGCCTTCTCCTTTGTGTCATTGTTGTGATCAGGATTATTTTTTTTAGCAATCAATTGCACTAAAAAGTGAAAAATAAATATAGTTTATATACGCCAGGATTATTTTTTTTAGCAATCAATTGCACTAAAAAGTGAAAAATAAATATAGTTTAAAAAAACACGCTTTTATATGAAAAATAATTCTTAATATAGGTAGAAAGTAATCATGAACAAAAAATATTTGTATTATTGTGAAAAAAGCGTGGGGAGCTTTGTGCCATCTTTTTCGTATTATATTCGAGCACCCCACGCTTTTTTAAACTATATTTATTATGTACTTTGTTTTTTTTTTACTGGTGTTGCTAGCTAGGCTAAGGTAACCATCAGGTGTGTGCTTGTTTGCCACTCACTTAGTATATAATAGCTGATAAATTTGTTTCAACGTGCTCATTTCTTGGTGTTAAATGTGGTGTAGTAATTTGGGACGTTATTGATTTTTCACCGTGGGAACGCGTTGGAAGTTTTTAGTTGGAAAAGCGCACCCATCACGTCTCGTTCTCTCAGGAGCGAAAAGTGGACATGGGAAAGGCGTTTTATGATAAGTGGCCATACGTACTCTCGGCTTACTCCTTTGGGAAACAAGCGCGAGTGGATAATGTTTGATTGTATGGATTTGAAGAATGTTTTTGAATTTGATACAGTCTCACTGGTGAACCGCGGGATGTTGGCTAATGTTTAATAAATCTTCTGTCCGTGTTTATGTAACTCCTCCTAAACAGTTGGACTGATGTAGATGGAACTTAGAGTATAAAACTAAGAGATGGAATTTTTCGTGTCTGTTTAACTGGATTCAAGAGTATGTGTTTATGTAATTGAACGGTTGGACTGATTTAGATGGAATTGTTGGTGTCTGTTCAAGTGAATTTAAGGATGGTTTAGTATTTTAGATTCAAAATTGGACCCGGTAGATGGCGCCGCGATAGGGTTTCAAGATATTTTGATGCTTATTTCAGCACTTAACATGCTCAGCTACTTTAAAGAACAAATTATTTGTGAAATTGAAAAAAGTGAACTTTACGGCAAGCAGGATTCGAACCTGTGTCCTTTAGCGTATCAGGTTTTTTTTTATTCAATTTATTCTAATGTGAAAACATATCCATCCATCGGCCCCTCGACGCCCACCGCCGGACATAGGCCTCCCCAAGACAACGCCACAACATATATTTCGCTCATATGGGGGATAGTGCCTTAATCGCCACGCTTGGCAGGCGGGTTGGCGATCGCAGTGGATATTGTTATTACTCGAGGGAGTGCTGCTGCCCACTTCTCCGGTATTCCCTCAGTCGGCTCTTACGACTCCCATGGGTGGAGAGGAAAACATACCACATAACATACACCAACCACACACAAACCAACAACCTTATTTTTTTAATGAAATTATATCCTGCTTCAATATATTAAAAAGTTACTCCATCCAATCGCTATGCCAATGTTCGGACAAGACATCTGTCAGCTCCGCTAGTCATATACATATAATATACTAGTCACTTACCACCGTGAAAATCAATCTTTATGCTGAAGAGTGGAAACCGTCAAATAGGGTCGGTTATCTTCTTGACGACTGCAGTCGAGGTTGCCTACCGTTGTAAGGTGCAAGGTTGGTTACTCTCCTGTAAAATGTATCCTTTACTAAAATTAATTTATATTGTTACAGCAATTCACGAAATCTCACACAACTTGGCCTTCGGTCACAACCGGCCCCTTGCGAACAGACTGTTCGGTTTCTTCGCGAACTTACCCATAGGGATCCCGATATCGATCAGCTTCAAAAAGTATCACTTGGAGCACCATAGAGTAAGTATTCTTCGTCAACTTTTAGAAACCTTTTCCAGGCATTTAAAAAGTAAAATTTAATGTGACGTATTTTATGCTAGAATTGGACAGGTTATATTTTATTTATATTACATATTTTAAGCACTTGGCATGCTCGATCATTTCCACAAAAACTAAATGTGAAATTAAATTATAACTACGAGGTTCAAACTCCACTCGTGGCTACTTTCTATTTCACACATTACAGATATTGAAGAAAAACTAATGGGGGTCTTTAGTCTTTTTAGTAGCAGAAGTTTGTACACGCATCACACAGAAACTGCTGAACGGGTTTTGATGATTTATTTTTTGTTTGATAGCTTTTAATTAGACTTCAAAACTGGTATACTTACGTTTGATCCCGCCACTAGGTATATCTGAAAGGGAACCATCGGAGCGGTTCGGACATGCGGAAAGAATGCGAGAGCGATTGGTTAATAAGAAGATATATAATGCGAAAGTGAAGGGATGTAGGTACAATAACTTACCTAGACCAAAATCGATCACGTATGAAGGAAGGTGGGGTCAGGAGGAAACCGGCGAGAGTGTATGAAGAAAATTATGAATATTGAGGATGCGAGAGTATTTTCCAGTCTGTACTCTCTGCCTACTCCGCAAGGGAGATGGCGTTATGATAAGTAATGCTGGTCCCGCTGGTTCGCCTGCCAATAAAAAATGTTATTTCAGTACCAAGGCGATGAAGTCATCGATACGGATCTCCCGACGCTGCTGGAGGCGAAGCTGTTCTGCACGAGCTTCGGCAAGCTGGTCTGGTTGTTCCTGCAGCCGCTGTTCTATGCATTCCGGCCTCTGGTCGTCAGGCCGAAGCCACCTTCTCCTATGGAGTTGATCAATCTCATTATACAATTATTTTTTGATTCTCTTATTATAAAGTTCTTTGGTGAGTCATTTATTATTTTGAATTTGAAGTTGCGTTTCCCCTTCGATCATCAATACCAACAAGATACAGGGTCACAAACAAAATCAAGCTAAAAACTGTCCGTGTAAATATATATATACTTATACAGCTACATCTGTTTACTAACAAACTGAGACAAAGGTTTTAAAACAGTTTTAAGTTCAACCTAATCACAATCATGGCACTTACAAATAAAGTCACAAATCTTTAAAATATTATCTTACATTTGCGATCATTCGTCACAAAAAACGAGCAAAGTAATAATTTACTACTGTCACTTAAAATTGAAAGGACAAATAAATAACATTTACTGTGAAATCAAGCTTAAATAGCAACAAATAAAGTACTTTTTGAAGTAAACAAAATAAGAGCTCACTTCTCAAGAGCGCCCTTGGGAGCTTGCCTTTTGGGAAGGGTAAGCTATCGTAGACCCTACTCGCAGTTACCAATCTCCTTCGTTTTATATTCCCACAGAATCTCACACAACCATTATCAATCCCAGTACTTACCATGTCAAAAGTTACGACAATTCCATTTTGTTTTCATTCCAGGATGGAAAGTTCTGGGTTACTTAATATTCGGAGCGTTGATGGCTATGGGCGTACACCCTGTTGCAGGTTAGTAATATTTAGTACCCTACCGCGAAGGTGTGACGCCCAAGTGCGCGGGGCGTCGCACAAGAGAGGGTGCCCGAAGGGGCTGCCGCCTGCGGATCGCGGAGATACGACGCGGTTCCCGTGAACCGCCGTAGCAAGGGCGGGTGAGGGCGCACGGTGGGTTTTTAGTGGGTGAGAGCCCCACACTACCCCGTTGTCTCCCCGGGCAGCGGGGTGTGCGGTAGGACATTTTTGCCCACCTAAAATAAATAAATAAAAGGTTAGTAATATTTATAACCGTTATTTACCGTGGTGTTGAGTTTTAGGGGCCATTCGTAAATTATTATTGAAGTGAAAACTTCTATAGGAAGGTTTATAGGGAGTAAATTCATGTAAGTCGTCATCGACATGGTCACGTGACGTGTTAACGATAACACTATATATGTTTCTATTAGTATTACTTATTGCGCTGGGCCAGCTGTGAATGTAGATATACATACATATATATAATATACTCAGTGGTGCAAGTTTTGTTTTTATAATTTTAAGTTTTCGCTTCGGTCGGCAGTACTTATGACTGCTTTTAAATTTTTTTCTTTGTCTCTCCCTACTGTTCCACTTGGTCTTATTTTTTTTGCGAATCAATATATTGGCTGAAGGCCGTTTTATAACAAGTGGCAATCCATTGTATCCGCCAACTGAGAGGTAAGCATGGGTTCAGGTATGGCGAATGTTTTTTTCAACCGCTTAGTAAAAAATGATTATTACTCGTGTTTACTTTAATGTTTAGTTAGTAAATACATCGCTTGATTGATCACATGAATTAATAGCTGATTAGATTTTTATTATAGCTCTGAAAATACATTTTATACTCGTACATATATGTAGACGCTTGTTCCATAGGCTTACCATCAGATCGGCTGTAGACTTGCTTGCCAACGCGGTACTAAAAAAAAATATATAGATATGTTATAAACCTACATTTTACATCATTGATAATTGTAAAGTTGGAACCGAATTGAAAAAATTTTCAGCTCTTGCAGAGACATCCTTCAAAAAGTAGGTATTATATACACCATACCGCCATCTCAGTCTCTCGTCTCAAAGAAAGAAATTCTGTAATGCCCATTAAAAGTCCCGTCACTAATTAATTTATGCATTCAAAATAGCCACCGGATCACATTTAATCCGTGTGGTGACGGACTTAAGAATACAAATGTCACCACGCCATTCTTTCCCACGGGTGTCGTATGGGGTGACTAAGGGAAGTAAGCAATTATCACCCATTGAATTACTGGTGGTAGGGCTGGGTACCAAGTGGGAGTCACTTGCTATCGAGCTCAAGCGGGTTGGTACCACCATCCCCCGTGTGACCGGCCAATAAAGACGAACAATATTGTTTTAGTAAATATAATTTCTGGTTGTAAAGTTAGGATTTGACTTGCATTGCCTAGATTACCTTTACAGACGCTCTGCCAACTCATCACCCAAACACCTACCCATGATCCGAAAGTTCCCCCAATAGTTTTAAGATAGTCCTTTCTATTTTGTTAAGGCGGGAAAAATGTATCTAACCGCACACGCCGTCTTTCGGGGAAATGAACAGGGTAGTGTGGGGCCCTCAACCGCTAAATAAACCCGCCGTGTGCTGTCTCTCCGCCTGTTTTGGTAGGCCACTGGCACTATGTTGCACGGCTAGGTACATTTTATCCCGCCTAAAAAAAATCTATATGGTTGTCTGTAAAGTCGGTTTACGGACGATAATTTTACGTGATAACGTCGTACATGTTTTCTGAGAGTTTCACAAACAATGCATCTCGCCATACATTTTTCGGAACATGACAATTTTTCGTGCGTGCAGCCGGCGTTCTTCGATTTATACTTACTTACTTATTTCCCTTGCGGGGTAGGCTGAGAGAACAGAGTGCCAAATAGGTTCTATTCTTGCATACATCTCTCGCGTCCTCAACATTCATAACTCTCTTCATACACGCTCGCCGGTTTCGGAGACTCCTGACTCCACCTTCCTTCTATACATGACTGATTTGGTCTTGGTAGGTGAGTCTCGGTCTACCTACATCCTTCCACTTTCGCATTGTATATCTTAACCAGTCGCTCGTCCGGCATTCTTTCCACATGTACGAACCATCGGAGCATTCCCTTTCGCATCTTTACACCAATACTCTCTTTCATACCTACTCGCTCTCTTACGTCGTCGTTACGAATGCGGTCAGTCTAGTCTCACTCCACAGATTCTCCGTAGAGATCGCATTTCGACCGCATTGATTTTACTCTCAAGCTCCTTTTTGCATACCCAACTCTCGCTTCCATTACGTTGGGACAAGCACTGCGTTGTGTATTGCGACACGTGCCCTCTGGCTGAGGTGATGACTGCCGAGAAGTTGTCCCAATGCTCCGTTCACTCTATTTCCCGCATTCACTCTTCTCTCTACATCAGTGGTTCCATCCCGACTGAATCCACATCCAAGATATACAAATTCATCCACTTGTTCTAGCACACCATTTCCTATTGCTACTCTAACAGCTGTTCTGGCTTTTTCTCTTTCAAAAACCATTATTTTGGTTTTGCTCACATTCACACGTAGGCCCCTTTTCCTTCTGCCATTACGTCGACTAGGGTTTGCAGATCAGCCGCGGACTGCGCTAATAAAACCGCATCATCTGCATATAGCAGAGACCTAACCACTGAGTCGCCCATCTGAACTCCCACATTCATTTCATTCAAACTTTGTAGACATTTATCCAGATATATGATAAACAGTCTGGCTGATAGAATGCAGCCCTGTTTAACGCCTATATTGACATCAAACCAGGGTGACATTCCATCATCCAGCCGCACACAAGCTCTGCAGTCCATATAGTTGGTCTGCACCGCTTGTAGCAGTCTACCGTTAATACCATATTCCGGCAAAATGTCCCAAAGTTCCTTTCGTACAACGATCAATACAATCGATTTATAAGACACAAAAAAAGAAGTTATGACGTCAAAAAAGGGTATATGACAATCTGATTGTGACGTATGTTTACAGGCCACTTCGTAGCTGAACACTATATGTTCAAGAAAGGCTTCGAGACGTATTCTTATTATGGCCCGCTGAACTGGATCACGTTTAACGTGGGGTACCATAATGAGCATCACGACTTCCCCGCGGTGCCAGGCAGTAAGCTGCCCGAGGTAAGTATCGTCAATGATTTGTACTTTGAAAGAAGTTGGTGTAATAGTGAGCTTTTATGGGATCTTATATAAAGCAATTTATGCTAAATTTTGCTTTTTTGGATAATACGTTACGCTGCGTCACAATTTATAAGACAACCCCGTAAATATTTCATACGATATTTACGCCATTTTATGTGCGAACGTATTTTCTGAACGGCCTCTTGTAAATAAAAGGATATTAGTGGAATTAGATTTCACTACTGGAAATGTACAGTATTTTTCTCAACCCCCACTATTGGGCAGGGGTGTTCTCTTAGTTCTCACTTTAAAAACATCTCGTTCTCATTTTAAGGTATTCAGCCCATAGTCCACCACGTTGGCCTAGTGCCGGATGGCAGATTTCAGAAGCCGACGGCTTAATATCTCATGCATGCAGGTTTCCTCACGGTATTTTACTTCACCGAGGCGTGATAATTTGTAAACAAATACACACATATTCTCGAAAAGGAACAGGTGTGTGCCGTGATTTTGGACTGGAGATCGAACTCGACACCATTACGTCTCACACAGTCAATTTTATTACCTAACATTTCAACAGGTTAAACGTATAGCCCCAGAATTTTACGACAACCTTCCACATCACAACAGCTGGCCGAAAGTTCTCTACGACTTCGTGATGGACCCCGAGATTGGACCTTACGCGAGAATCAAACGTAAACACCACGGCCTAGACAGCTGAATGTACTATCGTATTTTAGCTAAATTTTTATAAACCATGCATGTGTACAACGCCATCTATTAAGATTAATATGTAACTATTTTGTATAGTGACATTTATGGTCAAATATTTTAATTATTTTCCTAATTGCAGTTTACCAAAAATCACACTGATCTATAAAAATACAGACGTTAAAATAGATAAAAGTCCTACGAATCGTCACAAACTCACTATCGAAATGTGTAAAATAAAAACATTGATCTTGTTTTTAAGTTATTAAGTTTATTTTTATTTATTGATAAGTTTTAATGTATCAGTGAACATATTGTTTGTATTTTTAAAATATTTTTTGTATATTATTTATATTTGTGAATCATGCTAAATATAAACTTTATTGAACCTAGTGCCTGCAACGATGTAGTTCAGATGGTACATAATTATGCCGCACTGTGGCGGCGCCACCGTTGCTTGAGTCCAGACAGTGTCATTTCTTTCCAAGTTGATTTTTTATTGTTCTTGTTTATATAATATAACTTCTTTTGTAGCCTTGTAGAAGAGAGATCTTAATTAATTTTGGAGGCATAGCTATACTGTGCTTCCGTTAGTATTTCGCCGCACACGGCAAATTCGTTCTCTACATCAGTATTAAAAGGAAAGATAAATTCTATAGGGTCTTTTAAAAAAAATATGTATATAGGTAGTTTTGTTCGGGACGATGTTTTTTTTCTGTCTGTAAATTTTAAGCATAACTATGTAGTGTCTCTTCAAATGCTTATTTCGTGATGACTTAAAACATTTAGATGACGGACAAAGACAATAAGAAGCTTAGATCAAATATACACAAGATACACGTTCTCATACAAAAAAAAAAACGCCAACTAGTGGCGCTCGACATTTACTAAATACTTATAGGTACATAAACCAGACCATACAATAAGGGTTCATGTTTCTACTTGAACCTAGTATTGTATAGTATGCTAAGATGTCATAATTGTTTGATTAAAAAACGTCAATGTACAGCGTCGTTTACGTATTAATAGCGGCAGGGAAGCGTAACACGATGGTACTTATTGCACCCACAAGAGATTTGCGTAGTTGTAATTGAAGAAAATTTATCTAAACGCGTATTATAATAAAAATAACATCGAAACAATATTTACTGAAAGTATGACACTTTTGTTGTATTTTTAAAGTATAATTCATCCATGTTTTTTTGCATACTGACATTGTAGCAGATCATACGAGAAGCGCGGTCACAAGCGACTGAGTTCAAAACGAGGCATACTATAAGCGATTTATGCCTTATTTTGCTAGTGCCGTTTTCCAGCAACGATAGTGTATCTACCCTATATTTGATCGTAATTAAGTAATTTTCTTTGACACTGAACAGAAAGCTTTATAGTACATATTTTTCTATCTAAATAAGCTTTATAAACGAACATAATATTATTCACAATCAAAAAAGTTATTAGCACAATGAGAAATAGGCTGTTGAAAAGACACTCCTAAGTTTATTTCAAGAAAACACTAATAATCATTATTGATAATGTATTTTACACGCAGTATGTATATAAAATATATTTTTATTTTTGTAATTACTATTTTCTTTACATCTTTTGTAAGTTTTTTTTTTATAATCTTATCAAGGTATAAAATACAGGTATGATAGGGAGTGAGATTACCAAGTGATCTATTATTTTTATTTAGACGATTCCGCGGTATAAAACCCTTGTGACATTTTATATTATTTTTATACAACAAAACATGTCATTATTCAACATATTTACCAAGTTATTTCATCGGTTAAAATTTAGCTTTCTAAAAGGTAATATTTTGCTTAACGCCTATATTTATTATTATTGATTCCCTATTACGTGGGACTTAAACATAGCTGGCGAATCGTGCGTGTGTAATAATACACCTCTGCCTACCCCTTTGGGGAATACAGGCGTGATGCTGTTTTGATTATTTTTCTCAAAAATATATTTTCGTTTAATCTATTATCTGATTATTGAGTCAGAAGTTTAGAGGTTCCAAATTTAATTATTAATTTCAAATGATAACATCAATGTATTACAAATTAAAAAAAATCTACATTTAATTTAAAATGTGATTTTATATAAATGCATTTTCTAGCTGTTATAAAATGTACTAGCTTCCTTTTTCTAACTCGTGTTTTTTTCTTTATATATTTATAAGTAGATGTAATACCAAATATAGGAGTTCAAATTGTTGTTAATTATTTATAAACTACACATAACAGCAAATAAGTTAGTTTGTTATCGAATTTGGTATCCCATGTACTGGAAAAGGCGACCTTTTGGCTCCTCTTTGCTTATAACTCGGCTTTGGATGGCGGAGCGGCACCATTTACCGTCTCGCCGTAACGAAATCCGCCTAAAGCAGTGTTTAATCAGGCGGGAGCTGCGGCGGCTGGCCGTCCTTAGGTCCAGTAGGCTGTCGATGGCATCCCTTGGAGTCTCTCTGTGTGCTCTATTGACTTCAACAGGAAGTGCTCTGATAAACTGTTTAAGGTGGTACCAACATCGCCTTTTTTCCACCGGACCACGAGACATCGCATTTGGATTCATCCATAACACCTGGAAGGGATCTCGTTCAAGACTCTTCTTTTTTTAACAGTTCTTCTCTACCACGCACGTGTGTGCGGTGTTACCCCAGCGCTACGACATGCACTTCTTAAAACGAGGTTTGAAAGGAGCACTTTACTCACGGTCAGCCTACCGTACCGCTGGGTTGGATCGTTGACCTTGTTGTCGAAGTCTATGAGCAGCGGTTACCGCTTACCATCAGATGTGCGGTTCACTATTTCGCCACCGGTAGCAATACAAGAATAACAGCTAACCAGTTTGGGTTGCGAATGCTTTTATTGGTTGTTATTAAAATGGGGCAGTTCCGTTCTATTCATTTTGAGAGGGGCAATGCTGAACAGGAATTATATTCTGGATTGAAATGGTTATAAATACTTTAGTCGTAAATTATATAAGAATTATAACAACTTCTTCCAGCCGTTACTATTTTACATGCATGAATATTTAAATAAACTTATGCATTATGTACAAGTTAAAAGACTTGGTACTGTTCTTAGTTAACTAGAAATAAAATCGATCTTATATAAAATATGATATTAAACTTAATCGATTAAATTATTTATCTGTTTACCAACTCCTTCCAATCGTTACTATTTTACATTTAATGACTATTTAAATGTGTACACTTATGCATAAATATGTATAAATGGCAAAAGGATTATTGCAGTCTTTAATTATGAGATAAAATCGATCTTATTTGTCTAAAATATGATATTAAACTTAATCAGTTATAATATATTTATGTTTACTATGATACTGTGGTGTACAAACCTAGTGACCTTATTGTTAAAAACGAAAAGTTTGTATGTGTTAATAAAATATATTTCAAAGATTTTTGGTCTTTTTCTCATACACGCCTTTTATTTTTAAAAATACTTTGTAATCTTAAAAGAATATCAACCAGATGATGATAATATATATTATATAGTAGTTCTTTATATCCATCAAATCTTAGTTGGAATCAAATATGTATGGAAGGTTAGGTACCAGGAGCAAGTACTTTTCTTTCCTTAGCGGGCCAATATTACCGTCTGCCGTCGGCCATTGCACTTAAGGTGTGTTTTGGTCACAGATATTTATGGATTTAAAGTTCTAGTTGAAGCGATAGCTAACCGTTGTATCACTTATTGCCCATTAGCGAAATACAATGGCGAGTAGCGGCTCGGCAGTATTCCGTATAGTTGAGTCCATGAGCGCCGTGTACTTATCAGGCAGGCCGTGGCTCGACTGTCACCAAAAGCGATCACAAAACATATATCTTCACTATTATGTTTAGACAACCTAGGATGACATCAGCGAGGTCATCAACAGACCGTAACACTGGGTAAGGTGACTGCGATTGTAGGTATCTCACTCGGATCTATCATCTTTTTATCATTGAGCTTGGTTATATTCATTACCGGTAGAAATGACGTGGCGAACACTGAAGTCTCACTGAAAAACAACTCAGTAACAGTGGTGGTTTGCCGTGTGGGGCCGGCTTTAGAATTGTCCCACCCCTCTACCCACGGGAGTCGTAAGAGCCGACTGAGGGATTCCGGGGGAGTGGGCAGCAACACTTCCTCGAGTATTAACAACATCTACTGCGATCGCCAACCCGCCTGCCAAGCGTGGCGATTAAAGCATTATCCCCCCTTTGGAGAGACCTATACCCAGCAGTGGACGTTATAAGGCTGATGAATGGATGGATGGATGGAACAGTGGCCTACCAACAGTCGGGAGAGATCGCACACAGCGGGTTTACTAAGTACGTGTATAGACAAATTTTCCCGCCTTAACAATAAAAAAAAATCGAAAAACACGTTTGGGTTATTATTAAAACAAATATGCCACGTATAATATTAAATTTTATTAAAATCTTAGTTCTATGTGGGTAAAAAAAATGCATATGGACGGACTTACAGCTACTACGAAACTACTACTAAAAACTAAATAGATTAGTCAGTACAAACTTCTATTCGATTTCGATAAATAATCAGTACTTAGTCACAATACACATTTGTAATCCATAAAACTGCATACTTAAACTGTCGACGAAGTAGGCAGTGATTTATGCCAGTGCCTAAAGCCACTAAAAAAGAAATTATGTACCTATATGGTGGTTTTGATATGGCTATGGAGGATAGACTTAGGAGAACCATTTTATATAGGGGGCAAGTTGGAAAAGTGTTCAGCTGTAAGCAGTGAATAGTTAAAGAACCTTCCAGAATGGCTACTGGCCAAATTTTCGAATGGATATTTCTGTAGTCTGATTTCCAAGTTTGTAATTTCCTTATTACTCGTATTAAAATTCTGTATTTATAAAGCTCAAAATAGAAAAAAAATTAAGTGTGTGTTTTGACATTACTTATAACTTTTAAACACTTTCTTTATAATTTACATAGTAGCTACAGTGGCGCCACCCTAATTTAATGCTTTTTGACAGTCATTATACAAAATTCTGGTGTTTCGTGATAGGTATATCAATTCCACAAAAGCATTTTAATGTCATAACATGTAATATTCAAATATTTGTAAAAACATCAAAATATAGTAGCTGTTATTGTAAAAAAACAAAACGTTAGACATTCAAAAACTATGTTTCTTTCAATGACATTTACAAAAGCCTAAACTACAAGAGGCACAATGTGATTTAAATTACTTACTTTTTATTGCTTACTTTAGTAGAAAAGTCAACACAGCCCACCTGATGGTACAATTGCACACAGACAAGCTGTTGCCCGCTATGAATGTATCAGAGGCTCAAATCAAGGTAACTACAGTAGCCACAACGGATCTTTGTATCTCTGAAGTCGGCCGCAAGACGCTGCACAGTAGCTATTGTTGTGTCGCAAGGCATGTGCGTCTTCTACACTGTACATTAATCGATAAATGTTCGATTATTTTTATTTATTTCATTTGGGAATCAAACGGATCCAATACAAAAAAAAATAATATTAAATATAAAAAACACAATACAGAAGCAGTTTCCACAATTTGCTAAATCTTACAGGTAACATTAAAATAACACGAAAAAACTTTTAAAGCCAACCATATATAACAGGAGAAATAAAAACAAATTAATAAGGTTTAAAAAAAAACAGCATCACGCCTGTATTCCCCGAAGGGGTAGGCAGAGGTGTATTTTACACACCCACGACTCGCCAGCTATGTTAAGTCCCACGTAATAGGGGGCGAGCCTATTGAAAAAAAATATTTTTATTATTTTTTAAGAGAAAAAAAATTGGTCTAATATAACTTTTGAATTTGAGTAGAGAAAGGTGAAACATATTAATGCAGTTATTAGAATCAGGAGATATTATTGTTCAAACAACAAGATCTTTTAATAAATACATTTTTGCCATGATTTGTTTGTGAAAAACTAATATGAAAAAGAGCTCCCTTGCGCGTATTAGTGCGTGGACAAACAAAACCAATCTTACTGAGAAGATAGGACGAGCCTATATTAATATAACAATTGTAATCGATTATTATATTATTTATAGATCGTGCTAAAAGATGTGGACTTTTCTATATCTAGATAAAAGTTTAATCACTAAAATCGCTCGTATACTTTATATTGAATATAAAAATAATAAGAACGTAAACAGTGATGTGATGAAAACATTATGATCTCATTCAATTGTTTTGTTAATCAAGTAATAACATTTGAATTGGTCAGCACTGATCATATGATTCCATCACAATCCCCACTTTCTGCTCTGTGCCTAATTTCAGAGACACAAACAAAAAAAAAAAGATCCGTTGTGGCTACTATAGGTAGATGAGTGACACCACTGAAGTAACGTCACATAAGGTCTACCAACACAGGCGGAGACGGCACGCGGCGGGTTTATTAAGTGAGTCCCACTCCCACACTACCCTGTTCGTTGCACCGAACGATGGGGATTGCGGTTAGGTACATTTATTCCCGCCTTAACAAAAAAATAGGTGGATGAGTGACAATCCTAATTTTTTATGGACTCACACTTTAGTAGTTAATAAACTTAACACACACAAGTTCATAACACATACAACAGCTAAACTGTAATTACTAATCTATTACAAATAACACAATATAATTATATTTACATAATAATGTGCATTATAAAATTTTAAGTCTTCGTTTATATATTCTTAAAATATAAAATATGTGATTTATGCTAATTAACGCTTACATCTTTATTTATCATTACAATTCATACATTAGTGTTACCAGAATAAAAAAGCCATCTGTGGGGATATTTCTTAATTTCACAATTATATTTATTTCAATATAAAATTGACATTCACTAAGCAATAAAATCTCACTCTGATTATTAGACGTAATCGATCCTAAATGTGGGTTAGATGCCGATTTTAGAATAATATATCTAAAATAATTATTACTAAAATTATGTGTAATTGACACGAAATTCCAATTATTGTAAAACTTATATAAACTAAAACAATTATTCAATTATAAAGGACGGAAAATCTTTAACAAATAAGGGCTTTATTCAAAATTATATACTCGTATTTATTTATTGCAGTACACCCAGCGACACCTGGTGTCGCGCATGGACTTAACAAGTGAAGTTGAAAATACATCACCACCCTCAAAAGTAGCGCAATACCATCGCCCAGCTTCTAATATAAATAAGAACACGTATTATTGTTAGATTTAATGTAAAAATATGCACAGTGGCTGGCCAAATTATTAATAATAAATATTCACGGACATTTCAACACAACGTCCTCTGGTCCCAAACTAAGCTTGATGCTTGTGCTATGGGTACCAGATTACGGATATAATACATCCTCTTTATATATATAATTCTACTGTACGTGTGTATGTCTGCAGCCGTTTTCGAGATCACTGGATCTCCTCGAAAACGGCTGGACCGATCTTGACGAATTTTTTTGTGTATGTTTGTGTAAGTACCGGGATGGTTTAGTTCGATTCAAATTTGGACCCGGTAGATGGCGCCACGATAGGATCTCAGGATTTTTTCTTCAATTTATTTGTGTATTTTTGAGTAAGTACCGGGATGGTTTAGATTCACATTTGGACCCGGTGGCGCCACGATAGTATTTCGGAAAAATAAATATGGCGGTACGAAGTTCGCCTGGTCAGCTAGTATAATATATTACTTTTATTTTGTAAATACATACATATAATATATAGAAAACAACAAAGATAATGACATAGTAAAATTACTTGCTCACTTGAAAATCAGCTAGTAAAACGCCTATCTCTAAAATCAAGGACTGCTGATCTCAGTATATAGTAGTATTTTGCTCTAAAGTTTTTATAGCCATAACAATTTTTTTCAACCCTTTTTCCGACCCACTATTGGGCACAGGTCTCCTCTCATATTGAGTGGGATTAGGCCATAGTCCACCAAGCTAGCCCAGCGCGAGTAGGCAGACCGTTGAGAAAATCTCTCAGGCATGCAGGTTTGCCTGCTAACTGAAGTACACAGTAACAGTGGTCCGTCAACATAGGCGGAGAGGCGGCACACGGCGGGTTTATTTAGTGGGTGACGGCCCCACACTACCCTGTTCGTAGCCCCGAACGACGGGGTGTGCGGTTAGGTACATTTTTTCCCGCCTAAACAAAAAAAAAGGCATGCAGGTTTGACTGTTTGTGTTTTCGTTCACCGAGCAGTGATAAATGTAAACAAATAACAAACATACTTTCGAAAAGTCAGAGGTGTGTGCCGCACGAGGTCTGAACCTTGGACTCGGGATCGACCTCGATACCACTGTCTTTGCAGTCCTTCGTTTTACCGCTAGGCTAGATATCACTGCTTAAAAGTATACTGTTATAATTAAAAAGAGTTAACGATCTAAATCTATTCTAATAGTGCCATAGCCTTCCCCGCATGAATAGGCCGAGTCGACCAGAGTCGTACTACTTCCTCACAGCAGATCAGCGTGAAATAAGGGTAGATACTCCTGTTGTTTCGTACGGTAAGTGAGAGCGCCTGAGGTTTAAAACCCCTCCTTACTATCTTTCCTCTCCATTTCCTATCCCTTTCCTTGGAGTTAGCGACGCGCTAGCATCACCTCTGGTATTGCTAACTAAAAAAAAACTAGACGTCGTGGGACGTCAGACCACCAGATGTGATGTGATGAAACATCGAAATTATTTTGTAGAAATAAAATGATCATAACTTGACAAAGTACTCCTTAAGACGAATCAAACGAGTATAAACTCGATAGGGTTACGTTGTTTTATTACAGTTACTGTGGCCACCTTCCTGCTCCATCGTCAGACCTTGGATACCATCTAGAGACAAAGTACTCGTCAAGACGAATCAAACGATTCCAAACTCGATAGGGTTGCGTCGTTTCACTACAGCGTTACTGTGGCCACCTTTCAGCTCCATCATCAGACCCTGGATATCATCTAGGACTGGAGTACTAGTCAAGACATTTCACACGAGCCCTAACTCGATGAAGTTGCGCTATTTAATTACAGAGTTTCGCATGGTCACCTTCCAGCTCCATCATCAGACCCTGGATACCATCTAAATACAAAGTACTCATCAAGATAAACGAGTCCAAACTCGATGTGGTTGGGTCGTTTCATTATAGAGTTACTGTAGCCACCTTCCAGCTTCATCATCAGACCCTGGATACCACTTAGAGACAAAGTACTCGTCAAGATGAATCATACGAGCCCAAACTCGATGGGGTTGCGCCGTTTCATTATAGAGTTCCTATGTCCACCTTCCAGCTCCATCATCAGATCAGCTCCATGTCATCATAATATTGCATTGTCACGCGATATACATATGTGTGTAAAATTTCAGCTCTATCGGAAATCGGGAAGTGTGTCAAATTTAACTTCCATGATTTGCACGGGACAAGTAAAATAAAAGCGTCGCCACGCTAACAGCCGATTTTACCCTCCCTCCGCCTTAAATGTTTCACATCAAAAACTATAACTAAGTAATGTCCCCCATAATTTGGCCACCAACTGTGTATAAAGACGTTGTGACTATTTTTTTATTAAGGCACTGAATAATTGTCATTTAAATGCAGTCTTAAAATCAGTATCTTATAGAACAAAGATATTTGTGAATGTGGAAAACGATAAGTTTAATGCGAGCGGGATTCGAACCTGCGTCTCTTCCGATCCGGGGAAGTTCTCTAGACCGTTAAGCCATCGCACTGTGCGACGGCCATTCCCAATCTCCACACCACATTTGTCTTTACGACTCACGCCACCTATCGGATATTAACTTAGAATTCTAGTAATAACAAATTCAAATACTAATTTTTCAACTAAAAATGTCCATTCAAATCGTTTTTGAGTAATTGTAATTCAAAAAATCATATCTGATTACGAATTATCTCTGTCCGGTGAAGGATTGAATCGTAAGGAAACCAATCTGTTGAAAACTTGATTGTCTCTGCAACTTCTAATATAAACCAAGGAGAAATAACACTATTAAATATTCTAACATATTGGTTTCTAAGATCATACAGGAGTCTCGAGGCTGTTCGGTTGTGGCACGGTGAGGGGCTCCGCCTCGGGCTCCACCCCGTATCAGATCTGTGAGGCCGGCATCGTCGACACCGTGCTGTGCGGAGTGGTCGGCCTGGAGCCCGCCAGAGACGCATTCAGAGACGCCATTGTGCCCATCTTTCAGAAGAAAATGTATTTTTATTGTTTACTAGCCTTTGCCAGCGGCTTCGCCGCAGCCAAAAACTAGTTTTTCGGTTATATCTCAGGTTGCCGATATAGTAGCGGGATAAAATGTCTACCAGTTTTTAAGTCAAATCAAGGCCTTTCAAATAAAAAAAGTTGCATCAAAATCCATCTAGTAGTTCTTTTAAAAAAATTCTAAAAAAAATCTAGTTTAAATAATTTTCTAGTTTTTTGGTTATATCTCAGGTTCTCGATATAGTAGCGGGATAAAATGTTTACCAGTTTTTAAGTCTAATCAAGGCCTTTCAAATAAAAAAAGTTGCATCAAAATCCGTTCAGTAGTTATTGTGTGATGCGCGAACAAACAAACAGATAAAGACAGACAAAAATTCTAAAAAAAATTGTTTTGTGTTTAGACACGCCTATATAGCCTATTACAGTCATTTTTTGTCAAATACCTTAAATGTACAGACCTAGCTATGTTACAGTTTTATAATAAATAACCACTCAACATTATTATAAATACTGTGAAGCCGCTCCACACCATTTCATTTCTCGAATGGGAAATATAGAATTGACAGTTACCTCCCGCAACAACTAAAGCACGCTTAAGTTACTTCAGGGTCAGTTACACGCCGCCGGCGGACCACAGAAGGAATGTAACATAGTTCCAGTGGCCCGCCAATAAAGGCGGAGAGACGGCACACGGCGGGTTTCTTTAGTGGGTGCAGGCCCCACACTACCCTGTTCGTTGCCCCGAACGGCGGGGTGTGCGGTTAGGAACATTTTTTCCCGCATAAACAAAAAAAAAAGGTTCAGTTACACGAGAGAAGGTGGTACCATCCCAATTGGACCCAATAATAGTGACCACTCCTACTTGAAAAAAGTGGTGTAAAAACGGACTAAGAATACAAGTGTCGCCACCCCATTATTTCCCACGGGTGTCGTACGACTGAGGGAAGTTAGCAATTATCACCCATTGCATTACTGGTAGTAGGGCTGGGTACCAATCCCGCCATAACAAAAAAAAAAAAAAAAAAAAAAAAAAGGGCTGGGTACCAAGTGGGGGGTACTTCCTCACTTGCTATCAGGTCCGAGCGGGTTGGTACCACCATCTCCTGTGTGACCGGCCATGAAGCACATTGGTGTGTTTTGGATGTAACAGGAGATTAGTTCTTTCATTCAGTTTATTCTTTCATTTCGTAGCTGTGAAATGAAATGGTGAGCAGCGGCTTGACAATACTCTCGGTATAGTTGAGACCATGAGCGCCAGTTACCATTTACCATCAGGTGGGCCATCTGCGACCATAAGTAATAAAAAAAGAAACTTGCATTTGTAGTCCGTTACGACACATGTATACAAATATTAGTATTTATGGTGGTAGAACTCAATCAGAAATCAGGGAGGTGCCACCCCCTATCAATGTAAAGCAAAGGTAATGGAAGGCCTTCCTATTGTCATAATTCATTTGGCGAATGAGAGAACCAAACTCACTCATGACATTTTTATCATTATTAATCCACTTCATCCTTGCTCATCCCCTCTATATCGTTATTCCTCTCCAAATTCAATCCCTTGCATTTCTTCCTTTTTAGATTAGCACTTGAGACATATATCAAGTCTACCGTGTAGGTATATCTAAGCCATATTTAGTGGAAATACCACGACTGGCACTTACCATTAGGAGAGAGGCTTGTTTGTATTGCCCAGATAGCAATAATAAAAAAAAACTCACCCTCAAATGCGCCAAATCTTCCAACTTTGTGAGATCAGCCAGTTCAAGATACAGGCTGTACACAAGCACCCATCCGTAACAGCCCACCACACAGAACACAATCCAACACAGGCACATCAACACATTGTACGAAAATATCATATCGTTCACTATTGAAGCGAATATGAACGCGACCAAACGGAACAGGATAAACACGCCGAACGAATACAGCCAAGGAACGCAACGCTTTTCATATTCCTGAAAAAAAAATTTTTTTAATGTGAAAACATCCCTAATTTTGGTCGGAACGCAGCGCTTTTTATATTAATGAAAAAAAAAATTTTTTTGATGTGAAATCATCCCGATTTTTGGTCGGTTCTACCCTCCCTCAACAGATGGCGCTACTTTAACTTAGGTCACTCCTACTATTTGGCACGGTCCCCTTACAAAGCGAGAGGATTTCAGGCCCTAGTCCACCACACTGACCCAGTACGTGTTGGCAAACTTCACAAGCTGACGAGAAAATCTCTCAGACATGCAACCTGCACCGAGCAGTGCTGTGTAAAGATTTTTTTTAAAGGATACACCCTGCACCACGTAACAATCCTTGTGTCGCGGGGGACTTTACAAACATACAATTTCACGGACACAAATATGCACCCAGACTTAGAACAACCATTTGAGGATCACACAAAGAGTTGTGCTGTGTGAGAATCGAACCCATAGCACTCGGGCAGGTAATTAAACTACTCCATTATCTTCGCAGTCAAATTACACACAATGTGTGTCATATCCTCGAAAAATCTCAAAATGTCAGAGGTATGTGCGGTGACCTGGAACTGCGGATCGAACTAGATACCATTGTCTTCATAGTTCTTGATTTTATCACAAGGCGATGCGATACTACTCGTATTAATAATATAATAATGATATGATAAAATTACGTTACCTTGTTTTTAGCCTGTACTACGAACTACATGATGAAATGATTGCATGAATAGTGAACGAATTGTGAATTAGTGATTTAAATTAAACGCAATTAAAATTAAAATGGAGTTTGTGTCATGGAGGGTAGAAATAAGGAGTACCGTGGTATCCAGCTGAAAGCGATAAATAATAGTTCAAGAATCGACTACAATGGCGCTAGTGTAGCTAAAGTATTATGTGACCCCAAATGGAGTTTCTTTTCAAAAGGGCTTGTTTCGTCTAGGTACATGCACTGAACGGAAAAAACAGTCGGTATTTTTTTTAGTAGATAAATATTCTAGAGTAATTAAGCTATTATAAGCCAATATAACTAAAAATTAATAACTTGAAGTAGTGATGCACTTAAAAGTATTTATCCAATATGATATGAATGATAAATGCTAAAACTTTAATCTATATGTGCAACTATAGTAGGAAATTAAATCGTGATGTACAAAAGCATGCTACTTGTAGTCGATGATTGGTATTTTTTTTTTTATTCTCAGTCAGGTTACAGTAACATTGTCATCCTAATTTAATGCCTTTTAATAGATCCTTTTTTAAGACAGACGGTCCTTCTTACTTATACTCTCCACAGTTTACAACGACCCTACAAGAGTGAATTATAGCTAATATTTCGGTTTAAATACACCATTGCCTTCTTTCTGTGTCCAAAATGTGAACTCTAGGACTTAATGCTTACTTTAGGAACCTTTAAAGCACTTAGCGGTGGTTGTTTTGATAGGCAAGGGTTATATTTATTTATTTGGATACTATAATAAAGTCACTGACGCTTTTGCTAATTATGCATATTTTAAATAACAATTTAAATAAAACTGGACGTGTGTGGCCAGCTTTAGAATTGTCCCACCCCTCTCTACCCACGGGAGTCGTAAGAGCCGACTGAGGAAATAACGGGGGAGTGGGCAGCAGCACTCCCTCGAGTATTAACAACATCCACTGCGATCGCCAACTCGCCTGCCAAGCGTGGCGATTACGGCATTATCCCCCATGACGGGACCGCTCGTTGTGGCGTTCTCTTGGGGAGGCCTATGTCCAGCAGTGGACGTTGAAAGGCTGATGGATGGATGGATAATAGCAATAAGTAATGTTTAAATGTGAATTTTAGAACTTGACATGCTCAGCTACCTTAAAGAACAAATTGTTTGTGAAGCGGCTAGAGCACTTCCCCGGATTGGAAGGGACACAGGTTTGATTCCCGCTCGCAATTTTCTCTTTTTTTAAGTTTCACAAATAATTTGTTCTTTAAATTAGTAGTGTGATAATATGTTGGTTGCAGCATCTTTCATGACGTTTTAGTTATAAGAAACTATATTAAACTGTAACACAAATTAGCGATTTAAAACATATGGCCCATGAGTTTCTTGCCGGGTTCTTCACATATATAAGTTTACTACCAATCACCACATTGTTGATGCGGATGCACTTGCCTCAGAAACTTATGTTAGTTATTAATGGATTCATGACAATTTTAAGTGTTATATATAGGTCTATGAAATACAAGAAAATAAACTGCCTCTATGGTGCAGCGGTAGTGTGAGCGACTGCTGATCATGAGGTCTCGGGTTCGATCCCCGGATCGAGCAGTGTTATTGAGCTTTTTCGTGAAAAGAAAATTCTCAGTAGCAGCCTGCGGATTGGAAATATGCAATAGATTCACCCCCTATTACGTGGGACTTAAACATAGCTGGCGAACCGTAGGTGTTTGATACACCTCTGCCTACCCCTTCGGGGAATACAGGCGTAATTGGTAAAGCATCTGGACGGTATCCAGAAGATGCAGGTTCAAATCCTGCTCCTGACTGTTATTTTCGATTTCACATTTTTCACTTTGTGTGCATGTCAAATGCTAAAAATATATATAAAAATATCTAAATATTTAAAGGGTTTGCGTCATTATTAGGTAAAAATCTTAATTGTAAAATTAAGTTTACCTGGTCGGTATAATGTATGAAAATACGTCCGACAGATGGCGCAGGCGTCACCCAAAGACGTTAAGTATGATGTGTTATCGAAATTAGCAGTCAGGAGCTATTGTCAGGATAGCTGAATTGGTAAAGCATCTGGACGGTATCCAGAAGATGCAGGTTCAAATCCTGCTCCTGACTGTTATTTTCGATTTCACATTTTTCAGTTTGTGTTTAATGTATAGTGCTTAGCATGTCAAATGCTAAAAATATATATAAAAATATCTAAATATTTAAAGGGTTTGCGTCATTATTAGGTAAAAATCTTAATTGTAAAATTAAGTTTACCTGGTCGGTATAATGTATGAAAATACGTCCGACAGATGGCGCAGGCGTCACCCAAAGACGTTAAGTATGATGTGTTATCGAAATTAGCAGTCAGGAGCAATTGTCAGTATAGCTGAATTGGTAAAGCATCTGGACGGTATCCAGAAGATGCAGGTTCAAATCCTGCTCCTGACTGTTATTTTCGATTTCACATTTTTCACTTTGTGTTTAATGTATAGTGCTTAGCATGTCAAATGCTAAAAATATATATAAAAATATCTAAATAGTGATGCTGTTTTTTTTTATGAAATAAAGTTTTTTTATATAAATATTAAATCTTACCAAAAGTAAACTATATATTTACCTTCCGGAGTGCATTGATCAGAATAACACTGGTGACGAGAACCGCTATAGACCCCAGCCATGAGAACAATGCGAAGATTATCAGCACATTGCGGACTGCAAAAAAAAAACAAATTATGATTATTTTTGAAGTTATACTTCTTTTGGCGCGTTAGGGAAAAATTATGAGAGTAAATTTTTACGATGCGCGCGCACACCGTCACGAAAAACAGACACCCTGAAGTTAGCTATAGTCAACATTTTAGTTTTTTTTTTGTGATATTTAAATAAACTTTATTTAACTAGATAATGCGTTATAATAAAACTTTCAATGTATTAAATACCTTTTTTCTATTGTTAGTGTCGTTTTTTCTACAAACGTAGAATAAGGCGAAAGATAAATTTTTTGAAAAAATGTTTATCTTGTTACGCCAAAGAAGTATAACTTCTAACGCGTGTAAATAAGTACACACACACTTTTTTTCTTTTTTTTGCTTCGTGGTTGGCAAACAAGCATACGGGTCACCTGATGTTAAGCAAGCAGGGATAGCTAGTGGCAGTGGTAGAGGCATTTTTTTTCATTGCTAAAGATGGCAGACGAGCCACACATTTCTCAGATACGAAATGAAAGAATAAACGGCTATCTTCTGCTACAAGCCAAAACACACTGACGTGCTTCATGACCGGTCACATATTAGACGGTGGTACCGACTCGTTCGGGCTCGATAGCGAGTGAGTACTCTCACTCAGTACCTAGCCCTACCTCCAGTAATGCAATGGATGATAATTGCTCACTTCCCTTACATCAAACATCCATCCATACAAAAATCCAAAAGCTAAGCGCAAAATAAATGTTGATATTTTTCATAAAAAAACTAATTTTTTTTTTGCACTCAGTACTTTAAACGTCATTCATTCGCCAGGTGCCATGTTAATGCGCACCGGTTGTAGTCACCTTATACGATACCCGTGGGAAATGATGGGGTGGTGACACTTGTATTCTTAGTCCGTCACCACACGGCATGATCATAAAGAGAGGATGAAGAGAGGGGTTTTGGCCTCTAGGTCTCACTCACCATACAAAACAACCGTTTATTCTTTCATTTCATATCTGTGAAACGAAATGGTGAGCAGCGGCTTGACAGTACTCTCAGTATAGCCGAGTCCATGAGCGACGGTTACCATTTACTATCAGGTGGGCCGTGGCTTGTCTGGCACCATAAGCAATAAAAAAAGAAAAATACAAATAATATTATTTTCCATTCCATTCATACATTTCCTGTTCACGAAACGAAATGTTGATTAGTAACTTGGGAGTATTCTTAATTTTGGTGAGCTGCGGTTACCACTTACTATTAAGTGGACTGTAGCTCATAAGCTTAATTATTATGATGAAGAATCATACCATGCAAAAAGCAGCATGATAGTACAATCAATGCGGTCGAAATGCGATCTCTGCGGAGAATCTGTGGAGTGAGGCTGACTGACCGCATTCGTAATGACGACGTAAGAGAGAGAGTATTGGTGTAAAGATGCGAAAGGGAATGCTCCGATGGTTCGGACATGTGGAAAGAATGTCGGATGTGCGACTGGTTAAGAAGATATAGAATGCGAAAGTGGAAGGGTGTAGGTAGGCATAGTAGAAAGAGTGGGGAAGTAGGCCGACTGGCGTACTGAGAAACGGGTCGAGATTTTGTTAGTGTGCGTACGATACTGTGGCGCACACATACCAGCCGCGCGCGGTGCGTTTGAATGAAGATAACCTACTTCCCATTCTTTCTACTATGATGTAGGTACAGGGGGAGACCGATACTCACCTATCTAGACCAAATCAGTCATGTATTGAAGGAAGGCGGAGTCAGGAGTCTCCGAAACCGGCGAGCGTGTATGAAGAGAATTACGAATGTTGAGAAAGCGAGCGTATGCAAGGGTAGAGCCTATTGGCACTCTGTTCTCTCTGCCTACCCCGCAAAGGAAAAGGCGTGATGATAAGTAAGAATCATACCAAATGATGATGTGACCCTATAAGTGTTTTGTTATATTACCCCCGGTATTAAGGGGGAAGAAGGAATGTGTTATGGAAATTGATACCAGGCCTGTCATGCTATAGCTCGGTTAGCAGATAATTTAGACAGTAATCCAGGAGTCGCAGTTTCAATTCCTGTTTGTGGCTATCATTTTGTATCTCACATTTTGTGTTTTGGTAAAAGGTCAAGCATGTGAAGTGTGTTAAACAATATTATATATCTATACTATTATAAAGCTGTAACAGAGCTATGTCTGTACATTTAAGATATTTGAGACAAAATGACTGTAATAAGCTATATAGGTGTGTCTAAGCACAAAACTATTTTTTTTTAGAATTTTTGTCCGTTTTTTCGCGCATCACGCAAAAACTACTGAACGGATTTTTGATACAACTTTTTTTCTTTGATAACTCTTGATTAGACTTAACAACTGGTATACATTTCAACCCGCTACTATATCGGGAACCTGAGATATAACCTAAAAACTAGCTTTTGGTTGCGGCCGAGCCGCGGGCAAAGGCTAGTAGAAATAATAAAATACTTTGGAAAATCCAAAATTGCACGCGTCATAATCTTCATTTTTCACAATAAAATTGATTATTTGATAAGTAACTAATAATGTATTGGTCTTACTAAGTAGTTTTCAATAAATCACATAGATAGCGCTAATTTCAAAAAGTAAAAATGTGGGCTTCATGTCTTATACGCCACCTAGCGCTAATTTTAAGAAGTACTTCTATAGTGGTCTACCTCTCAGTTTCGGGCCGCGCGCACGCCAAGGACACGCAAAAAAAGGGTCCCCGCGCCGCTAAAAATATTCCCGCTTAAAATTTTGTTAGAGGTCAATGTCTTTAAATTTTATTCGGCTGTATTCTAGGTTATAGTTAAAATTACTCAAGCCAATATAAACTGTATCCTTGTAAAAACAAGTTGTAAAATCGCTTGCGCCCGGCCGTCAAAATGAACCGAAACGTCATTACGTCAAGGTTGACAGTTCAGTGTTGTAAAAATTGTGGAATGTAAAATATGTTTTTTTTTCGTGTTTTATAACGTTGGTGTGTTATTATTTACGTGTGTTTAGTGTTTTTAATTATTGTTATGGATAAAATAATTATTATACTTGACAAATATCATCAGTTCGTCAAGCAAAGGTAAGAACTTTCTTTTAACAAAAAACAATGTACCGGCCGGGCGAACGGCGTTCTGTTGACGATAGTAAAACCACCGGTGGCTATGCGTACGTAAAAAGGTAGTTCTCATGAAAGGCGCTGGTTTTAGTGTCGCGTCGAGCGTAAATACTCAGTATTTTTTTGTTTATTTAATAACAATTAAACCACATCGAATCAGAACGTGAAAAATAATAGGGCTTTATTCCTAATCATAATAATTCGTAAACGAAAAAAAAAAAGACTCGATTAGTAAAGTATTTTGGTCGTTATCGTGTTAACATAATGTACCTACAACTCACGGACGTCCAAGCCAGATTTTTTTCAAACAGTTTTTTAACTAGTTTAAATAACAAAAATGACATCAAAAATATCATGAGTGTTAAAAATAGTGTTTGTTCTTTATATGTGTGTGTAGATATTATTTTACAAGTGCAATATATGATAAATAGAGACATTTTAAGTTTGAAAAATCAGTTGTTCCGTGTAAAACGGGAGTAGAACACACCTCAACGCTTCGCTTATAAGGCGTGCAACAGCTAGTTTTAGTGTTTGCCACTGTTGTCGAAAAGTGACTTGACTACCAAAGACTAGCTCTGATATTTCTTTATTTACTTTGTTGTTGACTAACCTGGAGCACTGCCCACATAGACGAACTGGTAACTGATGACGTAGTAACCGGTGTGAGTGAACCCTGGTGTTGCCATGTATAAGCAATACAGCTCAAAGATGCTTTGCGCAAACGTGAACAGGGAGAGAAACTGGAAGAAATAATTCACAATTTATGAATTATGCCACAATAAGTTAATCCATGTGGTGACGGATTAAGAATACGATATGTCACCACCCCTTACTTGCCCGCGGGTGTCGTAAAAACCTACTAAGGGAGCACCAGAGGAATGGGCAGCAGCATACTCCTGGGAAACGTTTAACACCATTCTGCGATTGCCAAACCGCCTGCCAAGCTTGGCGATTATGGCATTTCCCCTCTTCGTGGGGAGGCCCATGTCCAGCAGTGGACGTTTATGAGCTGGTGGATGGATGGATGGAAATTGTTTTCCGTAATAGTCTAGCAGTACAACCAAGTACTACTGAGACAGTGATATTGCATTCAATCCCCAGTTAAAGGTGCAGACCTGGCAGAGAAACAAAGCTCCGACGTTTCGTAATTTTTTGAAATTACGTGTGTATTTACAGACAATTTATCACTGCTCGGTGAAGGAAAACACAAACAGGAAACGCCTAAGAGATTCTTTCTTGTTGGTTTGTTAAGTCTGCCAACTCCCATTGGCCCAGTTCGATGGACTATGGCCGTGGTGAGAGGAGACTCATGCATAATAGGACAGAAAATAGTTTATTTGGGACACCTTCCATTTGTCATTACAATTTTTGCAACCCATAATAAATGAACACTAAATCTGAACGCAGCAAGCAATAATCCTTCCTCCTTATTTGTAAATTTACTGTTTTTAATAGTAATAGTCTAATTGCACTCATCGGCTAGAGGTTAGTTTAAGCAGAGCATGAGCTTCTAGCCTAGGCCTCTTTGGTCATATTGGAATGCTATCCCATAACATAGCTGGCGAGTCGTGGGTGTGTAATACACCTCTGCCTACCCCTTCGGGGAACACAGGCGTGATGCTATGTTGGAATGCCATCTCATTTGAAGTATGAGTGGAACAGAGAGTGCACTCATGTAAGAACTCTTGTAGAGTTGGCCAGCCTCCCTAATTAAGGACAATCAATAAATGAATACTGACAACTTGAGAAAAGCATGGCTAAAAAAAAAAAAGCTAGTTTAAGAGACAAAAATTTGTTGATGACCAGATAGTTAATTTACAGGCGTGATGCTATGTAATGTATCACTAAAATCTAAATTAATAATAATGAGAAATCCTCACTTCTATTATTATGTACTATTAAATAGCCGTAACAGAGTACATTTAAGTATTTGAGAAAAAATTACTGTAATATTATATAGCCTTATATAGGCATATCTGAACATAAAACATTTATTTTTTATTTTTTGTCTGTTTGCGCATCACATAAAACTACTGAATGGAGTTTGATGCAACTTTTTATTATTTGATAGCTCTTGATTAGACTTAAAAACTGGTATACATTTTATCCCACTACTAAATCGGGAGCCTGAGGACTAGCTTTTGCTGCAGGGGAGCCACACCCACCTCTGCCCACCCCTTCGGGGACACAGGCGTAATGCTATGTTATGTATATTAATGTACCATAGTATTATTTATATTCTGTAATATGACTCTCTCTAGTACCTATATCTAGTATTAAAAGGAGTTTGTGTTACAAAAACAAAAGACATAGTGTCTTTTTTTAGATAACAACATATTATTATACATAGTTGTAATTGTTATGGTCATATTTATTCCATAGTAGTACTATTTAGTATCAATCTAGCAGATAAGAGAATAGCTTTTTCAAGAGTATGGGCACATTTTAAATAAACATTGATAGCCTCATGGTACAACCAAGCACTGCAAAGATGTGGTATAGCGTTCAATATTCAGTTAAATTTTAGTTATTTTTATTAAATAATATTAGATTTATATTACACAGATATAACAAATAATGCACATTCTCACCAGTGAAAAGAATCCAGTTAGCAGAGATCCTCTCTGCAGATCCAAGAAGTATGCATCATGAAGAATTGGTTTCTGATACCATGGTACCTTCAGAGAACGCAACGACTTCGATGATCTCAAATTTGTTGAGGACCTAATAGATAATATTTGTTAAAAACACATAGCTGTCGTAAGAGATGACTACAAATAAACGAGCTTTGTTACTGTGAATTAAATAATAACAAAAACATTTACATTTGGCCAGTTGTACCATTTTGAAGGAGTAGTTTTTCGAACACACATTATTTTATTTATTCTAATAAGATTCGTTTACGAATAACAAAGGTAATAAGTGAAATACTTACTTCCCAGTGTAATGTGAATACACTGAAGGTGTTGATCGATATGTCGATGGAGTTTTTCGGCCGTACATCTTTATAATTTTGCTATGAATTTATCACAGGCAACGCCCTTCGACTCTTCGAGTCTATTTTACACATAAAACTATATATTATATCTACACAGTCAAGCTAAAGCACAGTCCACATTAATGCGATTAAAAATATAAATTATATACAATTCATTTCAGTCAATATTTCATTTATAAGCTTAGTACCTAATTTGAAAAAAGCCACGCCTGAAAACTCGAAAATGTTTGTTGCTATAATTTGCTATCAAACAAAGAGTAAAGTAATGGACACACTAATTAGTCTGTGAAAGACTCAGACTAAGAACTTAAATCTTAATAGACGGAGCCACAGCGTGGCCGCAATTAAAACAGCAATATATATATAAATGTTGCCAGGTTGACAAATATTTAACCATGTTTAGGCAAATTAAACGATTGTAACTTGGTCGAAAATAAGAAACTCTTCGTAACTAATATTTAATTGAAAATCGCAACGTTTATCAACGTGATTATTTCAAAGTAGATAAATCTACCACGCCTTCTATTCATCCAACCATCAGTCTTTAAACGGCCACTGCTGGACATTGGCCTCCCCAAGAGAGCATCACAACTAGTGGGCTTGTGCTGGCTGCATCCAACGGCTCCCTGCAGCTTTGATAATATTTGATCCACCTGGGGAGAGGCCATATTACGCTGCGCTATCCGATACGTGGTCACCACTCGAGAACCTTTTTCCCCAACGGTTGTCAGTTCGTCTAGCGATATGGCCTGCCCATTGTCACTTCAGCATGCAAACCCGGCGGGCTATGTATGATATTCACGTTCTACGGATCTCCGTGATAAAAATTCGATCACGTAGGGAAATAACTTGACTTTGCACTAAAAGGAATTTGAGTCTTGATGCAAGGTAAGTATTATTGCTCCATAAATTGGAGTTCTGTTCGATATCTCATCTGGTGAATAATAATAATTTATATTTAATAAAATAATAAATATTAGTACATAAGAATACACTTAAATTATCTTTTCTTTCTTTTCTGGGTCATATAAGTATAGAATTATCATCTTCCAGCGCTGATTTAATTAATTGAATAAGAACTGAGATCAGTTTTTATGAATTCTAGATTATGAGTACAACGGTAGTCATAATCTATAATTGGGATTTACTTACAAAGTTGTAGTTATAAAGACTTTAAAAGCTATACTTACATGAACATATTCACTGGCAATGATTTTGCTCCCAATGTTACTATTTTCTTATTATGTATGATGAAACATCAACAAAATATCGTGAAACCGCGTTTGTCGCGTTTTGGGTATTTCATGGGTTGGCTCGTTATGCATGATGCATAGCATCCACCCATTTCGATCTCACATCTGGATTAGAAGAAAACCTAAAATGGTAAATTTTTATTATCTTGTGGGTGCTTCTTGTGGGGATGATAATTAAACATCGGTGAGCACTGGTTATATTCGTTTATTAACTACATTGTGTTCTGTCCGACTGACCTCCTTACATACTAGCCTGCTTATATACATATGTGATTGCGACATTATAATATGCAATTCGCATAATCACCACAATCTCATACATTACATAATTATAAATTTATTAGTAAAGTAAAAACTGGGAAAATTAAATTCGCAATAAGGCAACACCGAAACAATTTTCAGTAATAGAAATTTAGCTAGAAAACGTGTTTTGCGAGTGTATCTTAGTAACAATTATTAATTTCTAGTAAAAAAAGCCCATTTTATATCACTTTATAGCATTCAATCATAAAATTATTTCGTTTTCGACTACTTACGAATGAAATGTTATACCAGTATTTTTTCACTCGCTGTAGCTTTTGTAGCCTAGTACACTATTTTATAAGCACTATTATCACGTAGTCTTTGTCTGAAAACGCCGAATAACACGTAATGACACTGAATAATATGTAAAACACGATTTTTTTATACAAATGTTCTATTATGTCAGTTGAATCGTGACAGACAAAGCATTTTGATATCGTGACTTTTACCAAAAACTGGCCACGGCGACAAAGACAAAAATCTATGACTTTTTCTATTTTTTGCACCAGTAATTTGTATCTTACGTTCTCGCTCATACATTTCAAAGAATTTTCTTCGCTCTGTCTAGACGTATTTAGTCTGAGGTATCTATCAACCCCCTCCCGTTCCCCTGTCGTAGCGTTATACCCCTCGCCCTTGAGAATTCCCGTCTGTACTTTAGTACACTACTAGTATGTGGGCTCATTGTTCCTTTCTAGTCTGTGCTACGGCTTACCTTTAGTAAAATGCGAGATAAAGTGGTGAAAAGATATACCTAACCACACACCCCGTCGTTCGGGGCAACGAACGTAGTGTGGGGCCTCACCCACTAAAGAAACCTGCTGTGTGTCGTCTCTCCACCTATATAGATGGGCCATCGGAACCATGTTACATTCCTTCAGTGGACGTCCGGTAGCCCTGGGATCAAAAAAAAAGACAACTTTTCGTTTTAATTTCGATAAAACTGTTGACATGCGCTTGAAAAAAGTCACAATTACAACTTGTTCCAGTGGTGTGAAAAAATAATGGTTCTTCAAATTACAAGTAAAATCATATTATGACGTTTCATCGACAGCTAGCAAAATCAAAAAACAAAATATTTATTTAAAAATGTAGTCTTAGATAAAGGATAGTAATAGATATGACATGCTAATGACAATACCAGGAATGAACGAGATACACAATACAAAGTTTCTCTAAGTGCGGTAGAGATAGGTATAGTGCCTGTTGCCCTTGTCATCGTCTATGCTTTTATTTGTTTGACACTTGTCATAAGTTATAAGCAGTGAGAAAATGGATTTTGAATTATTGCTTAATATTGCGGTTTAGACTAAAATTAGTGAATTAATTCAAATATTTGGACTGTTTCCACCTATCTAAACTTTATAAACATGGTACAGTGTTGTATTTTCGCCTGTAAAAATCGCAGCGAACGAAAATATGAAAATATATCCTTTCACACGTAAGTACAATAAAATATTGTTTTATCGAAATAACAAAGTAGTACAAAATTAAAAACGGTTAACTATATTAAATGATGTGCAAAATTCACGCTAAATATTGATAAAATCATATATTTGAATGCAAAATTTTAATAGTATTAACCCACTAATGAAGTTTGTCGTCAAAGTCAATGTGACGGCTATTTCTTACGTAAATTCAATTTAGCCCGGTTATCTAGTATTTAAGGGATACCGGTTAAGATGAATTATACTACCCATCTATCTGGGGAAAATAATTTAATTCTAAATACAAAAATATACGAAACACTGTCGAAACTTCCTCGCAAAATAGTATAATACATTGAATAAAATGTATAAATGATTATAATAATTTCTAACATTTACGCGAATTTTACACATTTTGAAATAAAACTACGTTTACGGAATCTATCGCGTTTACTTGATTTTTATACGATCCCGACGTTTCGAATACTTTACGGCATTGATGATCACGGGTAGTCTTAGATGGTAGATGTCCAAAACTGATCAGCTTTGGACATCTACCATCTAAGTCCACCCGTAAGTATTCGAAACGTCGGGATAGTATAAAAATCAAGTAAACGCGATAGATTCCGTAATCGTAGTTTTATTTCAAAATGTATAAATGATAGCTATTTTTTTTTAATTTATAGTAAGTATTAACTGACTAATGAAGTTGGCCGTCTAAAGTCAAGGTAAGTGGCTTCTTCAATTTAGGCAAGTTATCCAGCATTTTATGCATAGCGGTTAAGGATAAATTATATTACCATTTTTTTATTGCATTTAGTGGCAGACGAGCCAAGGCCCATCTGATGGTAAATGGTAACTGTCACTCATGGACTCAACTATACCGAGAGCATTGTCAAGCCGCTGCTCACCATTTCATTTCATAGATATGAAATGAAAGCATAAACAGCTACAGCCAAAACGCAACGATGTGCTTCATAGCCAGTAACACGGGAGATGGTGGTACTAACCCGCTCGGGCCCCGATACCAAGTGAGTACTCCCACTAGGTACCCAGCCCTACCACCAACGTGAAGACTTCGTTTCTAGAGATTTTACAATAGTTCGTTGTGTATTATTCAGATTTCATAAAGATAAGAAAGTGCTCGACCTATAGATAAAGATGAGCTGGCTGCTGGGTGGCTAAGTAGAATTTCTACTGCGTGGTACGCAGTAGAAATCCACACACGCACTTCTTCAAAGCACTTTGAGAGTCATTTTATTGCAAAACTCGGCGCAAGGTGTTTTTGGATACGTCCGCACTTCCAAAATTATTGAAACATGTAAGTTCTATGGAATTGATATTAAAAAAAAAAATTATGTTGTTAAACTAAATACTACTAATCCATATGTGCTTATTTGTTTGTTACTTAATCACACAAAATATGACTAGATGGATTTGGGTAGTACTTGGCACACATACGTAGGATAATTTTTATCCTTTTATTGGTACGGGATCAGGAATAACGCCTCATTATGGTTATTATCGCGTTATTAGCTAGTTTCCGTGTGGTGACGGACTAAGAATAAAAGTGTCACCACCTCATTCTTTCCCATGGGTATCGAACCAAACGACTAAGGGAAGTGAGCAGTTGTCACCCATTGCATTACTGGTGGTAGGGCTGGGTAGCAAGTGGGATTGCTCGCTATAGCGCCCGAGCGGGTTGGTACCACCATCTCACGTGTCGACTATGAAGCACATCAGTGTGTTTTGGTCGTATCAGGAGATAGCTGTTATTTTTTTCATTTCATGACTGAAAATGAAATGGTGAGCAGCGGCTTGACAATACTCCCGGTATAGGTGGTGGAGTGATTATTTGTGAGACTGTAAGCCTCGAGACAATCTTGATGGCTTGTGAAGCCTTCCAGCCAGCACTAGGCAAGTTTTTAACAAACAACAAAAGTAAACTCACTTTCGCATTTGTAATATTAGTAATGATTAACTATATCACAAAATTATATTTTTAATTCAATTATATTATATGTATTTTAGAACTACATTGAAGAAGATATTATGGCCAGTACGTAGAAGATGATGTGCAACCTGTGGCCAGAGAAGTTTTAGTATACATGCTCACTTGTTTATACAGTAGCTGGAAATTTCCTGAGGGGTCAAACAAACACTATCCCTAGTAAAGATGTAAATAAATATGGTCAGTGAATATGGACTTGAAGTTTTGAAACACCTCAGCAAATAGTGCTATGGCAAAATTATTAGGATGGAAAATAGATGGTTAATAAAAGATAATAAACAACTTATAAATTAATTTACCTTACTATATTACCCTAGTCCTGCCACATTATATGTTGTAATATTAATAGACTCCGCCTCTGTTCGCTGATCTCACCTATGCGGGAGGAGAGAAGAGGGCAAAATACCTCCTTCCTATAGAGGAAGAAGAGGGCGGATATAGATCCGCCATATATGTCAGTATATAACTGCGTATTTAGTAGTTAATAATTGTTAATGGGGAAAATGTATCATAACCTGATATCACTGTTTTTGCATGTACTTTATATCTGTCCCTTACGGGTGTACGCGTATGTCATATCTACTAATATCATTTATCTAAGTGTAGAGTTCAATAAATAAGTACTGGCTGTTGCGATGATATTAAACATGCTATCTTGTTCTTACTCGGTGTTTTTTCAAAGTTCTATCTCACTCAGCATTAAAGCAGAAAAATATAGGTCAGTAGCTACGCTAACACCTCAGACTACGCTAACACGAAATGCATCGATCTCAGACTAACTAGACGGAGCCACAGCGTGGCCGCACTTGAAACAGCAATATTTTTTTAAATGTTGCCAGGTTGACAAATATTTAACCATATATGGGCAAAATAAACGATAGTTAGAATGAGGTCTGTAACTTGATCGTAAATAAGAAACTCTTCGTAACAAATATTTAATTGAAAATCACAGCATTTATCAAAATAATTATTTAAAAGTAAATCTACCACCCCTTCTATTCATCCAACCATCAGTCTTTAAACGTCCACTGCTGGACATTGGCCTCCCCAAGAGGGCACCAGAACTAGCGGGCTTGTGTTGACTGAATCCAACGGCTCCCTGCAGCTTCGACCATATATTTGGTCCATCTGGTGGGAGGCCATATTACGCTGCGCTGTCCGATACGTGGTCGCAACTCGAAAACCTTTTTCCCCAACGGTTGTCAGCTCGTCGAGCGATATGGCCTGCCCATTGCCACTTCAGCATGCAAACCTGGCAGGCTATGTCGGATATTCACGTTCTACGGATCTCCGTAATAAGAATTCGATCCTTTAAGCCTTGATGCAAGGTAAGTATTGCTGCTCCATAAATTGCCGTTCTGTTCGATATCTCATCTGGTAAAATAATAATAAGTTATATTTAATAAAATAATAGTACACAACAATATTATTCAATTATCTTTTCTTTCTTTTCTGGGTCAATTTAGAAAATAATTATCTTCCTTCCAGCCCTGATTTAACTAATTGAATAAGAACTTAGAGCAAATCAGTTTCTCTGAATTCTAGATTATTACTACAGCGGTAGTCATAATCTTGAATTGAGATTTACTTACAAAGATGAAATTACAACTGCCTCTGTGGTAGAGTGGTAGTGTAAGCGACTGCTGATCATAAGGTCTCGGGTTCGATCGCAGTGCTATTGAGATTTCAAAACAAAAAAAAAATTCTCAGTAGCAGCCCGGAGTTTGTAAATGTGCCCGGTATACATAGCTGGCGAGTCGTGGGTGTGTAATACACCTCTGCCTACCCCTTCGGGGAATACAGGCGTGATGCTATGTTTTTTGAAGTTACAAAGACTTTAAGAGCTATACTTACATGAACATATTCACTGGCAATGATTTTGCTCCCAACGTTACTATTTTCTTATTATGTATAATGAAACATCAACAAAATGTCGTGGAACATATTTTGGGTATTTCGTGGGTTGCCTCGTTTTCCCGTAGCATACACCCATTTCGATCTCGCATCTGGATAAGAGGGAAACCTAAAATAGTAAATATTTATCATCATCTCATAAATTACATATAAATTTTAGTAAAGTGAAAACTGGGCAAATTAAATTCGCATTAAGGCAACACCGAAACAATTCTCAGTAATAGAAAGTTAGCTAGAAAACGTGTTTTGCGAGTGTATCTTAGTAGCAATTATTAATTTTGAGTTATAAAGCCCATTTTATATCACTTTATAGCATTCAATCATTAATTTTTTTCATTTTCGACTACATATGAATAAAATGTTATGCCTGTATTTTTTCGCTCGCTGTAGCTTTTGTAGCATAGTAAACTATTTTACAACCACTATTATCACGTAGTCTTCTTCTCAAAACACTCATTAACACAAATTAACATTAAATTTTAATTAAAACCCCATTTTTATACAAATGTTCGATTATGCCAGTTGAATCGTGACAGACAAAGCATTTTGACATCGTGACAATACCAAAAACTGGCCACGGCGACAAAGATAAAAATCTATGACTTTGTCTGTTTTTTGCACGCACCACTAAATTGTATCTTACGTTCGCGCTCATACATTTCAAAGAATTTTCTTCACTCTGTTTAAGACGTATTTAGTCTGAGGCATCGATAATTATTCTGTTTTCTTGCTCTAAGATAATTATTTTGATCTGTATTTTAGCACTTGACATGCTCAACTAAGTACTTTAAAGAACAAATTATTTGTGAAAATGGGGAAAAAGATAATTTTAGGCGGGATTCGGACCTGGCTCCCTTCGAATCCAATGGTCGAAACGACAAAATGTGATGTGGAGATTGGGTATGGTCGTTGGTCACTGCCATGGCTTAGCAGTCCAGAACACTTCCCCGGATCCGGAATCCAGGCGCGTAATAAAATTCTCTTCTTCTACATTTTAGCTATATACCTAGCTATCTGAATTATTTTTATAAACGAACTAGCCTTTGTCTGCAGCGGCGGAGCGGCTAGTTGTTATTTATTTATATATTTATTAAGGCCCACAACAAAACTAGCACTATCTACATAAAACTAACAAAAATATGTCAATAGAAACGTTTTATACTATGCTTCTAACTATGTGTACACAGCGTGATCAATCAAGTGTATAGAAAGGAGTTACATAGAACTAAGCTTAGCTACTATTAATATAAACACAATACATGCAAATGAAGCGCCTATTTAGTCAATGGACAAGACTCAACCACTGACTGCAAGAATGCGAGACAGGTATCTCACTAACCCTTGACTCTACAAAATATGTAATGGAATATAATTATAGGTAAGAGTAACGTAATTGTAATATACTAGAGTGGACAATATCAGAATGGTTAAGATAAAAATAGATTAAAACGAAAGTTATAAGGATAAGGACAAAATATGCCTCACGGTATTTTGTAAATTTTAATAAATTATAATTAAAAATGTCTGAGGTTTCATGATGTATACGCAAGAGATCATTATACTACTCTGTCAAGAAAGTACCGGGAAAAGATCAATAATACACAGTTTTTTGGTAATCATCCAAATTTATTTTATTACCTTCAAAGTATGCTCCTTCAGAAACGATAGACTTACGCCAACGAATAATCCAATCATCAAAACATTTTTTAAACGCTGTTTCCGGAATTGAGTTCAGTTCTCCTTTATCTCTAGTACCTACCGATTGAAAACGGGTGCCACGAAGTGGTAATTTGAGTTAAAAAAAAAAAAGAAGTCAGCTGGAGCCATACCTGGTGAATATGGTGGTTGCTCGATGGTATTTGTTGAGTGTTTGGACAAAATTTCATTCAAGATGATGGCCTTGTGCGAAGGCGCATTATCGTGGTGCAAAATCCAAGAATTTTCTTTCCACAAATCTGGCCTTTTTCGTCGAATTGCTCTCTTAAACGCCGTATAACGCTTAAATAATATTTTTTATTTACCGTTTGACCTGGCAAGAATTCCGAGTGCACAACACCGCGATAGTCACAGAAAACAGTCAACATGACTTTGGCTTTTGATCGACTTTGGCGTGGTTTTTTCGGGTTCGGTTCAGTTGGAAGTCGCCACTCCGAAGCTTGTTGACTAGTTTGCATGTCAAACTCGTAAACCCACGTCTCGTCACCAGTAACAATGCGTTTCATGAACATGTATGAATGGTCGGAATTGACTCGTTCTAGCATGTCCTCAGCGACTCTCATGCGATTGAGTTTTTGGAGAAAATTCAGGTCTTTTGGGACTGGCCGAGCGGAAACATGTTTCATATCCAAGTGATTATTTAAAATGGTACGGATCGACTCGTGAGACACAGAAAGTTCGGCGGCTATCTCTCTCAAAGTTGAATGAGGATTTTTAGTCACTATTTCCTTCACTTTTGCAATGTTAACTTCAGTTGCAGACGTTGATGGCCTACCAGAGCGAGGCAAATCTTCCATCATATCTCGACCGCTTTTAAACGCTTTGTACCGCTCATAAGCACGTGTTTTTGATAAAGTCGATTCACCGTAAGCTTTCTGTAACATTTTCAGTGACTCCGAACACGAAATTCCATTGGCGATGCAAAATTTAAGACAAACTCTTTGTTCGATGTTTTTGTCCATTATGAAATTCGCAATACACACTAGATATGATATAACTAAAAACAGCACTGTATTTAATATAAATAACAGATGCAACTCAAACTCCGCGCCCAAATGGATAACAGTTGTGCCAATCTAACAACAACAAAAAAAACTAAAATTTGAATTTGGAACCATAAGTAAATCATCCATTCTCAACATTTGCTTGACTGAATGTAAATAATTAAGTTTTAATTCTTGTTCTTAATTTTTCGTGGGTGTGTAATACACCTCTGCCTACCCCTTCGGGGAAAACAGGCGTGATACTATGTTTTTGAATGTACAAACGACACATTCTTACGTTAGGTTAGGTATATCTCAGGTTCCGTATATAGTATCGGGATAAAATGTAAGTATACCAGTTTTTAAGTTTAATCAAGAGCTATCATATTAAAGTTGTAGCATCAAAATGCGTTCAGTAGTTTCATACATAGAAGATGTAACATGAAAAATTTAGGCCGTGGAGCCGAGCCAATTCGAATCACATAAGTTCGCCGCCTATACTGGGTGTAAATGACATCATACCGATAACTCCGGGCAAAGATGTCGCCAAATAACTATAATAATATGCCGCATACCATTTTCGTCGACCACGACGGGTTACAAAGTTAGTCTCCATTGAATTATTAACAACGCGACTAAAAAACATAACTAACTAACTCATCATCACGCCATTTAGTGTCAAGAGGCTCTATTCTTGCATACATCTCTCGCTCCCTCAACATTCATAACTCTCTTCATACACGCTCGCCGATTTCGGAGACTGCTGACTCCACCTTCCTTCAATACATGACCGATTTGGTCTAGGTAGGTGAGTCTCGGTCTCCCCCTGTACCTACATCCTTCCACTTATTTTCGCATTGTATATCTTCTTAACCAGTCGCTCGTCCGGCTTTCTTTCCACATGTCCAAACCATCGGAGCATTCCCGTTCGCATCTTTACAACAATGACCAAAACATGACGAAGGTTTCAAAGCACCACCGAAGGAATGTAACTTAGTTCCAGTGGCCCGCCAATTAAAGGCGGAGAGACGGCACACGGCGGGTTTTTTTAGTGGGTGAAAGCTCCACACTACCCTGTTCGTTGGCCCCGAACGATGGGGTGTGCGGTTAGGAACATTTTTTCCTGCCTTAACAAAAAAACAGGTTTCAATCCATTGTAGTTTTTGGAGTAAGTCGTGATTAATGGGTTTATTACCTAAAATCGAATTGAGATAGAACAATACAACGATTTAATCTCACATATAATTCAAAAAAATTAAAAAGAAATTCCAATTCCTTGAAAAGACCGACACAAATTTGCACCACCTGAGTGTTCAGAATTAAGTACGAGTATCAAGTAAGAACCCATGGTCTCAATTATCGGTACGATGTCATTTACATCCTGTATATTTACTATGACTTCTATTAGCGTCGCGCCAAGTCGAGACGTACCGAAGTGCACCGAATCGAATTGCTCCTTGGTTTACTCGTCTGGCTAATTTCCTTGCCGACGCGTTTTGACTTACAGAGTAAATTGCTATAACTGAGAGATGACGCGGGGTCCCAGGATAGCGGATGCATGTTAGTGCGTGCGTACGTATTTTTACTATCGTCTACAAGTAATATCACGTGAAATTTTGTTTTTTTCAGTCACGCTCAAATCGGCCCCGCTGTTCCGGAGATTAGCCGGAAGAAATGGAGAGACAGACAGACAAAATCCTTAAAAATTGCTATAATATAGATAACTTATATATACCTATACTTTTTATTATGTATTTAGTAAAAATCTGTTACTTAGATTAGACATATTTACAAACAGACACTTATAACAATTTAAATAAATAGTGACAACTTTTTCTCACCTATGCAGCTCTATATAGATACCTACTTCTGAGAAAAAAAACTTATACGTACCTATATTCTGCCAGTTATAAGCAGAATAGAAAAAAGAAAACAAAATTTGAAATGAATTCTTCTATTTTGCAAAATTTGAATTGTATTAAATTTATTCATTCGTCATCAGTCCTCAAACTGCCATGGAATAAAATAATTGCTGATTCCTATACTCTGATAGTTTAAATTTTTATATTTTTTCATTTAACAAAATTTCTACGTAATCTATTTTGATATTATAATAATGGAGAAGGCTCAGGAACCTCCGAAGAAATGTTTCTGTGCGCGATGTTTCCTACCCGTCGACGCTGAAGATCGGGTCGACATTGAAGGACAAAGCTTCCATAGGCTCTGCAGCATGTGTTGTGAGTTGTTTTTTTTTTCTTTACGGGCACAATTAGGTATCAATAGATGTTCTAGACCACACAGTCTGTTTTTCATTTTCTTTTTCGCTTTGTGATACTTTCAGCGTAGTTACCATGCCAGGAGCATTTTAATGTTCTGTTAATTCTTTAACACGGGTGTCGTGCCAGGCTGGTTAAGGTATAAGCAGTGATCACCCATTGTATTACTGGACGTAGTGGTGGGTGCCGAGTGGTAGTACTTACTTTTTTTATAGGTACTACGTGGGTGGTGAGCTAGCATACCACCTTAAACACAAAGTGAAAAATGTGAAATCGAAGATAAGTCACGAGCAGGATTTGAACCTGCATCTCCTGGATACCGTCCAGATTTCAGATTTCACATTTTTCACTTTGTGTTTAATGTATAGTGCTAAGCATGTCAAATGCTAAAAATATATATAAAAATATCTAAATAGCATACCACCTGATGGTAAGCGGCTACCGTAGCCTATAGACGTTATCAACACCAGAGGTATCTCTCATGTGTCGCCATCTCCCAAGAAAAGGGATAAGATGTAGATAGAAAGGATAATGAGAAGGTAGGTAGGATACTACGGTGAGGATAATGAGGAGAGGATAGGGAAGGGGTTTGGGCCTCCGGCGCTCACTCACCTTGCAACACATCGGCAGGTGTAACTACCGTTGTTACACGCTGATCTTTGAGAGGGTGGTACTTCCCCGACCGAGCCGGCCCATTCGTGCTGGGATAAGCAAGGCTGTACCACGAGAATCATCGGCCGATGTTGAGCATTTTGCGAGATTCGGTTGTAGTTGCGAGATATCCATTTATTTTCTATCCGCGAAATGAAATGACCAGTGCTCACAATTTCATTTTACGAATGGGAAAATAGCGTTACACGATTGATCACACTGAAGACTTGATATTGACCATCGCGGACACGATAACAAACGAGCACTCACTTGGTAGCTAACCCTTTTGTAATAATATGGTGATGGCTCATTCAGTTTGACTATTCCAAGGAGTAAAGTATAAATTAGGTATAGTAGTCACAACAGATCTTTGTCTCTGAAGTAAAGATGGAACCGATATATCCATTAAGATATCAATGATATTGGAGGTATTCATGTATCAGTAATCAGACTCGATCTGATATGCTAATACGGGCGTATTGCTAATATGCCATATTCACTATATCGTAAACATGAGTGTGACCACTGAACATGGGTGTATTGCTATATCCATAGACTAGATAGAATCGCATATCGGCGAGAACGTACGTATCATTGAGATAAAAAGGGTGGTGGGAATTGATATGCAGCATATCTCTATATCCTCCGTATTAAATATTAGTGATATTCATATATTAGTATACATATTATGATATCACTTGAAGAATATATTCATATCAGCGATATTGGCAAATATCGTTATTAACACATCTTTACTCTGAAGTTAGGCACAGAGCAAGAAGTGGAGATTTTGACGGAATCACAAGATTAGAGCTGACCAATTCAAATGTTATTACTCTATTACCAGAACAATCTAATGAGACCATAATGTTTTCACATCTAACTGCTTAGGTTCTATTTATTATTTTTATATTCAAATAAAAGTATACGAGCGATTTGAGTCAATAAGCATTAATCTAGAGTCCACATCTTTTAATATGTTCGATAACTATGATTATCGATTACAATTGTTAAACTATAATCGAACATTTATCGATTAATGTAAACTGTAGAAGACGCACATGCCTTGCGACACAAAAATAGCTACTGCGCAGCGTCTTGTAGCCAACTTCACGAGACACAAAGATCCGTTGTGACTACTATAAAAACTTTTATAACGTCATTTTATTAAGCCCGCTAATTTCAATCCTAGGTGTATGTCGAACAATTCCCACTTCACTGAAGATGTTCTACGGACACGTGTTTTGCAACGAATGCTTCAAGACGCACGTGTTGTCTAGATTTAGGGGAGAAAATCCGCGCATGCATTCCAATAGCTGGTGGATGCAATGGGCTCCTGGAGCGAGACCTCAGGAGGCTAGCTGTGAAAATAAAGGTGATTATTTTTTTTCTTGGCAAACAAATGAAGACTATTGCAGTATCGCCACCTATGACTGTATTTTATGATCACACGCTGGCTCGACTCTATGTATTCTGTCCGTGTGGTGAGGGACTAAGAATATAAAGGGACTAAGAATATAAGTGGTCAGCACCACATCCTTTTCCGCGGGTGTCTTACAAGGCGACATAAGGGAAGTAAGCAATTATTACCCATTGCATTACTGGTGGTGGGGTTGGGTAACAAGTGACGAGTACTCGCTTGCTATCTGGTCCGACCGGGTCGGTACCACCGCCTCCTGTGTGACCGGCCATGAAGCACATCGTTGCGTTTTGGCTGTAGCAGAAGATAACCGTTTATTCTTTCATTTCATATCTGAGAATTGAAATGATGCGCAACGGCTTGACAATACTCTTGGTATAGTTCACGAGCGACGGTTGACTGTGGCTCGTCTGCCATAACTAGCAATGAAGCAAAAAAAAAAAAAAAAATCTCACATATTCCATAGTATGAGGACTGAGACCACTGTTTATCTCGGTTAATGGGGGGTCCTTGCAGGATGACTGACTATATTTGCGTAGAGGTCATTTTTGTGCTTAAGGGTGTGTAACCCCACCCTCCTTATAGCATCAGCATAAGCTAAGCCAGGAACTAGTAGTATATTTATAATTTCCAAAAGTCACTTTACGCTATGATCTTATCTGATCTCAATGGTCTAGCGACGGTGGATCATAAGGTTACATTACACAGTTCCAGTGGCCCTTCAATACAGGCGGACAGAGGGCACACGGTGGGTTATTTAGTGGGTGAGGGCTCCAGACTACCTGTACTGTACGACGAGGTGTGCGGTTAGGTGCATATTCCCGCCTTAACAAAGTCTAGGTTCGATTGCCAAAAAGCAGTTAAGTATTCGGTTTTATACCCAATAGTAGCTCGGAGTCAGGAAGTTGGGCGGATTTTTACCCCCGTGCCTTGCAAGGCATGTAACTCCGTTGGTCCTGCGCCTGTTCTCTCTGGTGGAGTTGGTATGCGTGGCCTGAGTGAAGAGAGTGCACTTGTTAGTGCACACGTGCACTATCTGCCTACTACTTTCTCACTCGCTATCTATATCGATGTAATACTAATTTAACAGTAATAATAGTGCGTGGAGTCCCTCTGCGCGGAAGAAGTGAAACTTCGTAATGTGGAAATTGGACGCTACTCATTGCTAACGCTCGCGCTGGCCTGTAACAGGTATATTACGCACATGCGTTCGAGTGCCACGCATTCACTATCGCTCTCTCTTTCTATTCCCCCTCCCCAGGAGCGTTAAACGTTTAAGGCAAGTGCTTTCATGCTCCATGGTAGCGTTAAACGTTTAACGCAACCTTGTTGGAAGTCGCATTAGAAGTTTCACTTCAATAATTTTTATCACTTCACCTCCTGATGGTGCCATTTAGTTGTAACAACCTTGATTTTTCAGCGGAAGTGGATGATAAGAATACAAAGGATAAAGAGGAGCCCCCAAAGCGGTGTATATGTGCGCGATGCCTACAGTCGGTGGACGAGAATAACAAAGTGGACGTCGGTGGTCAGCATTTCCATCCTCACTGCGCTAAGTGCTGTAAGTTCTATCATTATTTACCAATAGTTGCAGCCGAACGATACTAATGAGTGCATGTAGTCACCCTCGCACACTAACTTCAAGAGCCACTGCAGCAAGTGCAAAAATTTGTACGTCTCATTTAAAGAATGTTCTAGCATTTGACTCGACTGGTCATGTATGCAGTTCTTCATTTATATTATAAAAAATATGGATAGTGCCAAAGGTGGCCAGTACTCAAAGGCGGGAAAAATCGGGGCGCGAGTCAATAAAATTGTAGACATTTTTTTTAGCATGTTCTATGAGTGCTTGACTATGCCCCGACCTGATGGTAAGTGGAAAATAGTCTAGGATGGCAAGACACACTAGCTTCACTCTAGCCTTGAAGACACCCAAATTATAATTAGAGGGGAATACCCATGGTGGCAACTTAATCCATTCCATTGCTGTGCGGATCATGAACGATGAAGCGAATCGCTTTGTTCGGAAAGATGCGATTTCCACAACATGGATGGAAGACCGCCGTTCGTCTGGTCGTCCGATGGCGGAAAGGTGTTGGTGGCATTAGATCATATAATTCCTGCACACACTCTCCAAAGTGCATCCATATAGAATATTGTGTAGCTGGTTACTTGGGAAATAGGTAGCATTTTCACGATGTCCTACGAGTAATCTAATGCTACATGTATTTCACATTAATAAGCTACCGCCTCAATGATTTCGTAGCAGATGTCTAATGTAGGTTTGCGAATCAGGACAACCTAACTTGGATTTACTTTTCAGACTTTTGCCACGCCATACCGAAAGACAACGTAAAAATCTACTACGGCCAAGTTTTCTGCGAGGAATGCTTCCACAAGCATGTCTTAAATCGAAGCAGGGACAATCCTTCAGAGTTCTTTAAGAATTGCTTTGAGCAATGGCAGAATAGTGCTCAATTTGCTGAGAACATGAGGGAATTTCTCGCTGGGAACAAGGATAATGCGCCATTCATATTCATGATGCAAGGGCAGCAGCCCCCATTTTGTAGGTGTGGAACTGGCCCTCAAGAATGGTTCCAGAGTAACGAGCCTAAGAAATGTGAGTAGGCATTAGGTAATTGTACTTTTCGTTACTCATTTATATTATCTAGCTAGCTGACCCGACGACATTGACATTGTCCTGTCTTAGCTATGAATATCAATTTCTTGCGCTAAGATAAGAATGTTGTTTTTTTTTTAATTTTTTAATATTCTGCACTTTTTATTTTTTCTTTCATAAGAACCTCCTGACAATAATAAACACAACAAAAAAGAATTAGCGAAATTGTTCCATCCGTGTTCACGCGTGATACGATTGACCTAGGGAAATGATTCATTTTTTTTATATATAGGCATATTAGTAGTAGATACGAGCCCTGATGCAAAATAGTTCGTCTAGTATGGAAAGCAGTGCAAAGCGTAAAATATAGAAAGTAAATATTGGTGAAATAATTAAGAACGTTTAATAAAAAGTAAACCACAATTTAAGAAACATTTTAAAGTTTATTTTAACATAACTAAAATTCTTTCATGACAAATTTTCTAAAAAACATAACGCAAAAGTATTCGTCTACCCTTGTCACTCACGCAAAATAGTTCGCCTACCACTTAGTTGTGTCGCCTTTGCTCTCAATGACAGCTTTAATGCGAAGAGGCATGGTTGCAACCAACGCTGCACACTCCTCAGCCGTAATTGACTCCCAGACAGCCAAGAGTTTAGCCTTTAAGTCACTCTTCGATCTTGATGGATTTTTACGAAGAACTTTTTTTATTTTCCACCATAAGGTTTCGATCGGCGACAAGTCCGGGCTGTTAGATGGACATTCGATTGTAGGGATGTTTTTCGCCAGTAGCCATGTCTTTGTTGTCCTTGCCGTATGGCAGGAAGCACCATCCTGTTGAAAAATGAAGGAATCTCGATGCTAAGTGACGGAATAGAGGGCAGTAAATTCTCTTCCAAAAGGTTTTGATACCTTGCAGCATTGATAGAACCATCCACAAACTGCATACCACCTTGTGCAGACATGCAGCCCCATATCATAAGAGACGCCGGAAACTTCACTTTGCGTTTGAGACAATCAGTAAGAAAATGCCTCATTTTTGTTCCGAATCACCTTTTTTCCTTTCATCGCGGACTGTCACTTCAAATTTGGACTCGTCACTCCAAATGATACTACGCCACTTATCGGAAGTCCAATTTAAATGATCATAAGCGTTTGCTTGAAGTTTTTCAACCTCTTTTTCTTTTGTACAGCAGTCAATAGTGGTTTCTCCTTAGCGTAAAATCCGTAACCCATTCTTTTTAGGACTCTTTTGCAAGTATCAACTGAGACCGTCTTTCCATTGCACTGTGAGTTCTCCAGTTCGAGCACGACGATTATTTTTGATAATTTTCTTCGGGATTCTGTTTTCTACTGCACTTGTGATGCGTGGTCAATCAGTTTTCTTCAAACAAAAAGTCGTTTTATTATTTTTATAGTGCTGAATGATAGATTGGACTGTAGACCTGGGAAGTATCAAGTCTTTAGATATTTGGTAACTTGATTTGCCAGCATCGACCCCACAAACTATTAGCTTTCGAAGCTCTTCACACACGGGTTTGCCACGACCCATTATTTGAAAACTAATGAAAAAAACTGATATTTTCAGAATTTATACTGTCTCACTTGACAAATGACACAGAATTACTTTTACAAATTTAAATTATGCAGCTTAATTGTACAAAGAAGGAATAATTATTTAACTCACCGATAGACGAACTCTTTTGCACTGATTAACAATTAGACGAACTATTTTGCTTATAACTTCTTCGAATTTAAAACAGGATATGTATAAATTTAAAAAGCTATAATAGTTTATTGGTTCATAATAAAAAAATGGCATAAGTAACGCGACATGTGATAGTAGAACAGCTTAATTTATATCCATCCATCAGCCTTTTAACGTCCACTGCTGGAAATAAGCCTCCCCAAGAATGGGGGATAGTGCCGTAATCGCCACGCTTGGCAGGCGGGTTGGCAATCGCAGTGGATGTATCAAACCTTACCAAGGACTATTTTTCATTCCATTCATTGAATCCTATCGATTCTAGGAACATAAACTTTTCTTTTTTTACGATGTACGCTATTTAAATGCGGGTTGGCAATCGCAGTGGATGTTAATACTCGTAGGAGAGCTGCTGCCCACTCCCCCGGTATTCCCTCAGTCGGCTCTTATCCCTCCCCCATGAGTGGAGAGGGGTGGGACAATTCTAAAGCCGGCCCCACACGGCAAAATATTTTATTTTATATAGATATACAAAAATAATGAAGTTAGAAAACATCTCAGAGAAAATTTCACACTAGACGGAACTATTTTGCATCGGGGCTCGTATTAAATTCCTGTATTAAATGTCCTGTCCCTCAACATGCGTCTAATGTTTCTGGGTTTCTTGCATTCAAGGCATCTGCATCCTTTGATGGCATTTTATCAGCTTGAATGAGTATAATCTGCTAACATCCCCATCACTGGTTTTAATATTTTTGGGAATATCATACTTATTCTGAGATGGCTAATATACATAGCAAATATTGTGTAACCTGTTCGTTTTATCCTTAGGTGCGTAAGAGTTGAATATGAAAAATTTTCACAGCTGCGACACCGGCAGTTTCTATTGGGGATGAGTCTCTCGGTACCTGGGACCTGTCGTTTGAGAACCGGACGGAAGTATCTGACGTTCCGGAGTCCTATAAAGCCATCGAAGAATCAGCAAAACCAGAAAATTATAACGTGTCTGCAGTTGAAAAAATCGAAAAGCTGACAAAATACTTACATCAGAGAGATATTAACGAAAAACGTCTGAAAAAATGGAAAAACTTCAATGAGATTGATAAATTGTCTATTACCTCGGGTTTTGGTTTCGATGCATATTGCAGCTGGGTGGATATGCAGGACCCGAAGGTGTCTAAGACCCAGCTGGATTGTCCTAAGTGTTTGTGGCAGTGCGGTCCTATTTATGTAAACAGTGAATATTTGCAAAAAGTTTGTTACAATGATATTTATGAATAAAATGTGTGTCTTAATTGATATATTTTGTAGTTTGATATATTTTGTAGTTTCCTTTGTTGTGATTTTGAAGACTATTACTCATCAGTGAACTATCGAATGCTGGGGTATGAGCATATTTATGGGTTTTTTTTATTGCTAGTGATGACAGATGAGCCACGGCCCACCTGATGGTAATTGGTCGCCGTCACTCGTGTACCTCGACTATACCGAGAGTATTGTCAAGCCACTGCGCACCATTTAATTTCTGATATGAAATGAAAAGAAAAACTTATCTTCTACTACATCTAAATCACAGTGACGTGTTTCAAGACCAGTCGCACAGGAGACTGTGGTACCGACCAGTTCCGGCCCGATAGCAAATGATTCTCACATGGATGTCTAACGAAGGAGGAGCCACTTTTCGTATCTTAATGAAATTATTATACTTATTTAGTAAGTTTAAAAAAATTGTAGGATCGATCCGCGATTTTGTAGTATAATACTTCAAAAGTTATATGGACACAAAGGTGGCGCCTCAATTAAATGTTTGGATTGAGGAGCCATGTCAGAACTAGGAATATAAACGTGCGTGTGAACTGAGGGACCACCCTGGTATTTCGCAAAATAAAAATAGTATGATTTAGTAGAAGACTTGAAACAATTGTAGAACAAATCTGGGAATTCGTAAAAAATATATATTAAAAACTACAGCCCTTAAAGTGTGGTCCCTCAGTCCTCACAGATCATCAGCCAGATCTCGGAAAGTATCTGAAAAATTAAGGTTTTGTGATTACAGACATTTAGTAAAGAATTTGTAAAGGTAATTACTGAATTATAGACCACAAAGAATCAAAAATATAAAAAATATATAACGACTAAACTGTGGCCCCTCAATCCACACAAAGATAAATATTTTAGTGAATATTGCCAAATGAAATAAATAAAATCTTTCTTTCCTACATAAAGTTTTAGTAAATGCTATAACATTTTGTGAAAAAGAAATGGAAATAAAATATCGACTCAATTCGAAGATAGCGAGTCTTAAAGCTGGTCCCTCAATCCTCACCTCCTCTGACATATATGCATTGCTAGCTAGTACACGACAGAACTATCAGAAAGTCTAGTGTACTTAACTTTTAGTAAAAATATTCTACTAAATAATAGGTATATAAAATTGTGCATTTCGTACCTCTTAGCTGAGATAATATTATTTTTTTAAACCTATGAAAGTAGACAGAGTAGTGTGACCATACAATGAAAAAAAAATGGACAGTACTATTATACTTCATTCAATATAGCAATGTACGAAACGAAAACAAGGTCGGTTAATTTAATGTTTTATAGCGTATGTGTATTTAATAAAAAAATATAAAAAAACCATGTGTTCACACACGGCAGAAGTGAAACTTCTGAAAAGTAACATGATTATTGCGGACGTAAACGTCCCTCCTTCTTCCTTTTCCTCGGATCGTTGATTGGGAACAGACGTGTTACTTGTGTGTTGTGCATCTTACTTTAAATAAATTATTGAAATATAACTATTCATTAAACACAAAGTGAAAAATGTGAAATCGAAAATAACAGTCAGGAGCAGGATGTTATTTTCGATTTCACATTTTTCACTTTGTGTTTAATGTATAGTGCTAAGCATGTCAAATGCTAAAAATATATAAAAAAATATCTATATATATAACTATTCGTTAAAATAATCACCACACAGCGACGATCTTGAAGATAAAACTATCCCGTAGGAATTCATAAGACAACTTTGATAAAAGATCTTGTGTACTTCACCATGGCAACATAAATAACAAAAGCTTTGGGGGAAGGTCAGAAAAATACTTTATTTAAATTAGTTATAACTAGCATGGGAATACCAAGTGAACCCTTGTTTTTAAACAAGGACATGATGACTGCTCTTCTCCAGTCTTTGGCATCCATTCCTGAGCTTCAACATAAATTGAGAAGCACCAGGAAAGATTCCCAGACACAATGGCCCGTCCAGTATATTGCTTCGGAGGCGACTGTCTATCAGAATTAAATCTATCATACTTCTCTGTTATTTTTTTGTTGTCTGACACAATACACCTGCATCCTTCACTCTCTTATCACCAAATGTACCAAGCACGTCCTCAAAGTAAGGACACTTGGTCCCCACTCATTTATTCAAGTCTCCGCATACTATCACGCGTTCACTGGCTCTCTTCTCTCACTTCTCCCAAATCTAGAACTTACCTAACATTCTCCCAGAACTTCTCTAGATCTTCTTACATTCATTATGCTACATCCAAATTTCACTTAATGAAATAATAGTAGGTTAATTAACGATTAGTTATTTTTTTAATCTACCTTTTTATAAAATATACATACGCCATGTAATCTATATTTTTTGTCTGATTTTCTGTTTGTTCGCGCATCACGCAAAAACTACTGAACGGATTTAAATGCAACTTTTTCCGTGTGATAGCTCTTAATTAGACTTAACAGCTGGTATACATTTTATCCCGCTACTATATTGGGAACCTGTGATATTTTTTTTTATTGCATGTTGTGGCAGGCGAGCCACGGCCCATCTGATGGTAAATGGTAACCGTTGCTCATTGACTCGGCTATACTGAGAGTATTGTCAAGCCACTGCTCACCATTTCATTTCACCGATATGAAATGAAAGAATAAACGGCTATCTCCTGCTACAGCCAAAACGCAACAATGTGCTTTATGGCATTTGCTTACTTCCCTTAGTCGCCTCATACGACACCCGTGGGAAAGAATGGGGTAGTAACACTTGTATTTTTAGTCCGTCACCACACGGACAATAATAATAATAATAGATATAAGCTAAAAACTAGCTTTTGGCTGCGGCGGAGTCTGCAAAGGCTAGTATAACTTAAAATTAATCTTACAACCTTGTTTTCGTTCCGTATATTAAATGAAGTTCAATAGTACTGTCCACTGTGTTTAATTGTATGGTCAAACTACTCTATCTATTTTCATAGGATTAAAAAAATAATATTATCTCAGCTAAGGGGTACGAAATGCTTAATTTTATATACCTATTTCACTGAACTGAAACTGAAAGTTAAGTACACTAGACTTTCTGATAGTTCTGTCGTCTACTAGCTAGCAATGTATATATGTCAGTGGAGGTGAGGATTGAGGGACCAGTTTTAAAACTCGCTATCTTCGAATTGAGTCGATATTTTATTTCCTTCTCTTTTTTACAAAATGTTTTAAGACTTACTAAAACTTTATGTAGGAAAAGAAAGATTTTACTCGTATTTATTTGATTTGGTAATATTCACAAAAATATTTATCTTTCTTGTGTGGATTGAGGGACCACAGTTTAGTCGTTATATATTTTTTATCTTTGATTCTTTGTGGTCTATAATTCAGTAATTATCTTTACAAATTCTTTACTAAATGTCTGTAATCAAAAACCTTAATTTTTCAGATACTTTTCGAGATCTGGCTGATGGTCTGTGAGGACTGAGGGACCACACTTTAAGGGCTGTAGTTTTTAATATATATTTTTTTACAAATTCCCAGATTTGTTCTACAATTGTTTTAAGTCTTCTACTAAATCATACTATTTTTATTATGCGAAATACCAGGGTGGTCCCTCAGTTCACACGCACGTGGAATATAATAAATGAATATTTATCAAAATTTGGTATGATTTTGTAGCATTTGAGAGTAATTAGTAGATAAAATCTGAGCTCAGTAGTATCAAAACTAAAAAAGTTACCATACATTATATGTGGCTCCTCAGACCATACATATATGACTCGTCATTTTTTAAAGAAGCAGTTATTAAATTAATGCGCAATTTTTTAAACATTTAGTAGTAAATATATTAGATTTGTAGGCCAAGAGTCAGTAATAAAAAATTAATGAATTGGGAGATATGGCAAATTTTATTTGGCTCCTCAATTGAGATGCTCCCGTAAATAGATTTGCCTCTATCAATTTATACTTGTGACGAAATTTGGAACAAAAACATTTATGTTTTGTATTATAAATTTATACTAATTGCACGTATAATCATACCATAAAAAAAATCAATACTTACGAAGTTATTAGCTATCCTATAATTTCCTAACAAATGGTTTTGAGTTGAGTTTTTGGGTGTCCATGAATAAAATATATAACAATAAAAATTGTGATTCTAAACGTTTTTACGGGATTTATACCATGTAAATTTTTACTTACGAGTTTCCGATATTTCGGCACTGTTGCAAGCGCCATGATCACGGAGCAACTGAAGTCCTTGCGGGTGGGAATAGTTTTTATTATTCTGCGGTTAGAAATATCTGTCTACCCGCTTTCTCACTCGTTTATGACACGCAACACTATCTATGGAACCACTACCACTGGTCTCACTCACGTATCGAGCTCGATCACGACACACAACACTTACGGTGTCGACCCTGGTTTTTGAGGTGTTTTTCTTCTTCTTGTGTGTCGTGATCAAGCTCGATACGTGAGTGAGACCAGTGGTAGTGGTTCCATAGATAGTGTTGCGTGTCATAAACGAGTGAGAAAGCGGGTAGACAGATATTTCTAACCGCAGAATAATAAAAACTATTCCCACCCGCAAGGACTTCAGTTGCTCCGTGATCATGGCGCTTGCAACAGTGCCGAAATATCGGAAACTCGTAAGTAAAAATTTACATGGTATAAATCCCGTAAAAACCTTTAGAATTATAAGTGACCATGAAAGTTTGAAATTCAATAAAAATTGTGGTTTGTGTTAGAAATATGTTGTGAGCGCACGCGTGAGCGCGCGCGTGTGTGTGTGTGTGTGTGTGTGGTTTTGGAAGGTCTGAAAGGTGAAGGTCTGGTGGCCGAGATTATGTTTAATATTTTTTTCATTTCTTCATAGTTTAAGGAACTAAGCCATTTATGCAAGACTGATCTATATTAACGGCAGTAAGAGAATAAATTTGAAGCTTTGTATTAGCTCTGTTCTATAGAATAGGGCTTATAAAATAGTATTGACGTCTTGTTATTATAATATTGGCTGATTCTGAAGAAAATCATAAAATAACGTATAAATAATAAGGATTTTTGTTGCTTTAGTCACTAATGCATCAAATAATGATTGGTTACTATTTACTAGCCTTTACCCGTGGATTCGCCGCAGCCAAAAGCTAGTTTTTGATGTGAAACATCTAATGCGGAGGGAGGGTAAAATCGGCTGTTAGCGTGGCGACGCTTTTATTTTACTTGTCCTGTTCAAATCTTGAAAGTTAAATTTGACACACTTCCCGGCTTCCGATTGAGCTGAAATTTTACACGCATATGTATATCACGTGACATTGCAATATTATGATGATATGGAGCTGATCTGATGATCGAGCTGGAAGGTGGACGTAGGAACTCTTTAATAAAACAGCGCAAGCCCATCGAGTTTGGGCTCGTTTGATTTGTCTTGACGAGTACTTTGTCGTTAGATGGTATCAAGGGTCTGATGATGGAGCTAGAAGGTAGCCATAAGAACTCCGTTATAAAACGACATAGCTCTATCGAGTTTGGGCTCGTATGATTCGTCTTGACGAGTACTTTGTCTCTAGATGGTATATATATATATATGATGGTAGGAGTTGGAAGGTGGCCACAGTAACTCTGTAATGAAACGACCCAAACCCATCGAGCTTATACTCGTTTGAGTACTCTGTTAAGATATGATCATTTTATTTCTACAAAATAATTTCGATGTTTTCACATCTGGTAGACGCCCCGCGACGTCTAGATTTTTTTTGGCGGATTGCCGGATTTATTGGCAGGATAAAATACTACACAAGTCTAGTGTTAACTAATATTAGCAGATGCAGCATTGATTTAAAAAAAAAACTTTATTTTGCCGTATTTAACATTTATCTAACATCGATTTATGGAAGTAACATGTTGTATGATATATGCATCGATTAATATCGATCATCTCTAGCGTAGTCAGTGTCTAGGCCTAACCTACCTCCATAGTAACCGAATGAGACCAAAAAACAATTATGTGTGTGTGTGAGTTGTCAATGTGTGCATTGAAAGTGCTGCGCATGAAGTTATGATTGTTATCGATATCGATAACAGTGTACGATACTAAAAAATACTTTTGAAAAGGTTTTGAGAGCAGTCAGCAGCAATTGTCACGATGGCTGAATTGGAAAAGCATCTGGACGATATCCAGGAGATGCAGGTTCGGATCCTGCTCGTGGCTGTTATTTTCGATTTTACATATTTAGATATTTTTATATATATTTTTAGCATTTGACATGCTTAGCACTATACTAAAAAATACTTTTGAAAAGGTTTTGAGAGCAGTCAGCAGCAATTGTCACGATGGCTGAATTGGAAAAGCATCTGGACGGTATCCAGAAGATGCAGGTTCAAATCCTGCTCCTGACTGTTATTTTCGATTTCACATTTTTCACTTTGTGTTCGATTTCACATTTTCACTTTGTGTTTAATGTATAGTTTAGCACTATGCATGTCAAATGCTAAAAATATATATAAAAATATCTAAATATTTATAGGGTTTGCGTCATTATTAGGTAAAATCTTAATTGTAAAATTAAGTTTACCTGGTCGATATATGAAAATACTTACGGCAGATGGCGCAGGCGTCACCAAAGACGTTAAGTGTGAATGTGTTATCGAAATTAGCAGTCAGGAGCAATTGTCACGATGGCTGAATTGGCAAAGCATCTGGACGGTATCCAGGAGATGCAGGTTCAAATCCTGTTCGTGACTGTTACTTTCCATTTCACATTTTCCCACTTTGTGCTTAATGTATAGTGTTAAGCATGTCAAATGCTAAAAATATATATAAAAATATCTAAATATGACATGTAAAATAACAGAAATCGACATAAATCATCATATTCAAGGCGGATATCATCTAGGACTAAAGTACTTGTCAAAACGAATGATGTTTCACAGCAATAATAGGTAGTAAATTAGATACCCTTAAATATAATCATTTAGTTATAAAATTGTCAAATGCTATCTTTATTTACATTTCGCAATTCGTGCTCAATTTCTCCTTTCACCAAAATCGATTCAGCAATTTAGTTATGAAACCGTAATCATACTTGTAATTGTATTATGTATGTTAATAATAATTAATATTGTTGTTATCCGACCATCAAAGTCGATATCAACAAATAAATCAAGGCCTTCGCATCAATAAAAATGAGGTCATAAATCTCCTCATATTTCCGTATTTGTAATTTCTCAAATATGACTATTTTGTGTACCCCAAACCATTGTAATAATATAATAAACAATTTTCTCATAATATTTTCTCCAAATCTGATACATTTGCGTAACCGTTATTTTGAATTGAAGATAATAAACAAATAGTAAACTTACTGGTGAAATGAGTAATCCTGTGGATTATCATTCTTTAAAGAATTACAACCTTAATAAATTTAGGTCTCGTTGACAGCATCACTCTCTCTCTCGTTCTAACACATCACTAGTTTAATAATAAACCGTAATAATTTAAAAACCAAGATTAGACAATATATAAGATTTAACAATATATCTAGATTGGGTCTAATATTAAAGAAATAAAAGTTTATTATGACCGAGTCAGCGTTGCGAAATTTTAAACGCGATTTCCCAAAAAACATGTTTTTTGAATTATTGCAGTTTATTATTCAATGTGCGACATCACGGTACCATTAGCTTTGGTGGGTCTCTTTTACTCTTATAGCCTATCTATGGAGTATATCCTAAATCTATGCCTACCTCAGTCTAGCGATGGGATAAGTTGTACATTTTTAAACTCGATCGACTCGAACCTAAGTAATGGTCAACTCAAGTTGTAACTGGAGCTGACTAGGTGTCAATGTCAACGTGTCAAGTAGCATTAACTCAGAGTACAACTCGTAGCGTGAATATTATGGAAATGATTATATTGCTTCAAATCTTAGATAAATAACCTATAGATGTAGCCATGATACATTAGGAAGTGTAGAAGTGAGACGGGCATATACGAAATACACTAAGAAAATTAAGACAAGTATCGTATCTTCCTATCTCATATTACGTGCAGGTTTTTCAGCTGGCTAACTTTCAAATAGTTCGCCATACAACTTAATCACCATGACTACCAGGGATGCCATTAAAAGGAAAATTAGGTGTTGTGTTTTGTGTTTGAAAAAATGCCGTGTCTCAAACAAATTTATTTAAAAGCAGACTTTCACGCCTAATTATAATAATAAATAATTATAATAATAATAATTACATATTGTTCCTATAATTACAGTGATTAAAAAGGTTTCCGTACAAAATCTATAAAAATAATATGTCAGATAAACAAACTTTATTTGAATTTTACTAAATTGGTCCCGCGGGAAAGGATGGGATGGTGACACTTGTATTCTTAGTCCGTCACCACACGGACGTTGCAAGAAAAATATAATGGTCGGCACACAATATTTATTGATGGGTCAAAGAGTACCAATGTTCTAGGAGCTGCATTTATTTTATATTCCTTTTCTTAAAAATAGTGGAAGTTTTACCGATAGCCTATGAAGTTTTACCGATAGCCTATGAAGTATTGAAAAAGATCTACGACTTGCGATCGAGAGGAGTGTCTTTGAGACTGCAATGGATCCCAGGATATATCGGAATTAGGGGTAACGCAAAGGCAGACCAACTGCTAAATCAGCATCTTCGAGTGGAACATACTATGAAATATTTCCTCATTACAGGAATTATTACTCATTACAGAAGTAATCCCTAGATACAAAAGGAAATTCTGGGATATATGGCAGGAACATTTTGATTTAAGATCAAGAGAGAAGGGTATTTGGTATAAAACCATAGTGGTCAATCTTTCGTAACCTCTGGTCCGGAGATGTCATAATTAACAGGCAATATTTAAAAATTGTTTTAAGACTTCGTTCCGGTCTATCCCAATGTGAGATATGTGATGTGGTGGAGGACGTGCATCGTTTGTTAGTGGAGTGTGATAGGAACCGGAGTCATAGGGAAGCGTTGCTGAGAGTATGGGCTGATTATAAGTAATGCGGGTATTTTCAATTCCATTCTGACAGAACCCACCTCAGTTGCTGCAAGAAGGGTCCATTTTGTTTATCTTGTCATTCGGCTTCATTCTTCCAGTCTAACTGCACGAATATCTTGTTTCATTACGAATCGATATTTTGTTATTTTGTTGGGTTTTTGTTTAAGTTTTGTTAAGTTGTGTTTGTTGTTACGTTTATAGTTTTTTGTGAACTTTGAGTGAATCTATTTGTTTTGGTTTTCCATCTAAATGGATCCTCAGCCAAGTACATCACAAAAAGACGTGGATGTTTTCTTGTCTCCAAGAAAAAAACGTCCACAAAAAGCTTTCACTGTTACTGAAAAAGTAATGATCCGCAACGCCTACAAGTACGTGAAAAATGAAACTTATGCGCTTCTGGAGGCCCTTGAAGTTGTGGAAGAAAATAAATGTATGAGCAAAGTTGCTGACATATTGGGAATAACCTCACGCTCTGTTCGTAACGTTTTGAAGGAAGTAAATAAAGGTGCGCCGCCAACTCCTCCTAAAAAAACTGGACCAAAGCGAAGTTTCAAAGATAAAATTGATGAATTTATATTCTCCGCAATACGAAGAATTGTTCATCAGTTCTTTTACCGAAACGAACCTCCAACCATTGCAAAGGTTAATCAATCAGTCAGACAGTATTATTTTATACCTACATCTTTAATATATAACTAATGATTCCAAACTATTATAAAATTTACTATTTTAGATTTTACAAGTGATGAAAGATGATCCAGAAATGCCCAAGGTTGCCAAAGACACCCTCAGAAAAATTTTGAAGCAACTTAATTTTAAATTTGTTGCACGGTCACGCAAGAGCACACTTATTGATCGAAATGATATAATAAAATGGCGTTACTTGCGCTCTATATGTCAGTTTTGACGAGAAGGGAGACATATATATTATCAAGATGAAACTTGGGTCAACGCAGGTAAGGCTAACATTTTGAATTTATATACATTTTACATTAAATTTAATAGTAATATTGAATGTTCATGTACTATATTTATTTTTAGGTCATACTGTACAAAAAAACTTGGGTGGACAAGAAAGTCACATCATCTCGGCAAGCGTTTTTGGAGGGACTAACCACTGGATTAAAAAATCCATCTGGAAAAGGCAAACGTCTCATAATTAGCCATATAGGTAGTGAAAAAGGCTTCCTGGAAGAGGGGCTCATGATTTTGGAAGCAAAGAAAAATTGTGAAGATTACCATGATGAGATGAATGCAGTTTGTTATGAGGAGTGGTTCGCTGGAGTCTTACCAAAATTAAGACCAAACTCAATTATGGTGATGGATAATGCACCTTACCACTCCCGAAAATTGGAAACGGCACCAAAAATGAGCTGGAAAAAAGTTGCAATTCAAGACTCGCTTTTAAATAAAAATATTCATTACGAACTAGATATGGTTTAAGCTACGCTTTTGGAACTGATTCCACATAACGAGTCTTTTAATAAGTACGCTGTAGACGAAATGGCAGCACAACATGGGATCACGGTTTTAAGACTGCCCCCTTACCATTGCGAGCTGAACCCTATCGAATTGATATGGGCGCAGGTAAAGGGGCATGTAGCTCAAAATAATAAAACCTTCAAATTGACAGACGTGAGAAATTTATTTGAGGAAGGCATTCAAAAATTTACGGCTACCGAATGGTCTAAATGCGTATCCCATGTTATCAAAGAAGAGGAAAAATGAGTAGGCTAGATATGCTAATTGACAATATCACAGACACATTTATAATAAATGTTACAGAAAGTAACAGCGATAGCGATAGTGATGACGGCGACGATTTATAAAATAAAATATTACCATAATACATCTATTTGTTTTATTTCTTATGTTCGGGAAGCTAAGGAAGATCTTCTCGTCCAATATTCCGCAGTGTTTGAAAACGAAGGTCTACGATCAGTGTGTGTTACCAGTGATGACATACAGAACAGAGACGTGGTCTCTGAATGTTGGCCTCATATCAAGTCTCAAAGTCGCTCAGCGGGCCATGGAGCGGGCTATGCTTGGTATTTCCGTACGTGATCAAATCCGTAATACGGAGATCCGTAGGAGAACGAGAGTGACCGACATAGCCCGCCGGGTTGCCATGCTGAAGTGGCAATGGGCAGGCCACATCGCTCGACGAACCGATAACCGTTGGGGACGAAAGGTTCCCGAGTGGCGACCACGTATCGGACGGCGCAGCGTAGGACGGCCCCCCACCAGATGGACCGATGATCTGGTCAAAGCTGCGGGGAGCCGTTGGATGCGGTCGGCACAGGACCGCTCGTTCTGGCGTTCTCTTGGGGAGGCCTATGTCCAGCAGTGGACGTTAAAAGGCTGATGGATGGATCGATGGCTGAATGGACTTAGTTTCTATTAAAGTAGTAGTTGTTTAGATATACTACTATAAACGAGAGGAATCGATCCGGAAATATTCCATTTTTGTATCGAATAATTTCGCAACGTCACTATTTAGTACTTGTCATAACGTTGCAACACTGAAATTGTCAAATCTGGAATCGAATTAAAATTCCGACTACTTATAATAACTACATGATGTTGCAGAATTAGTGTTGAACATAAAAAATAAAAAAAAAATTAAATAGTTACGTTAATTTTTGTGAGAGTTCGGTATCTCTAAACTCTCACCTTATTTTGCATTCACAATATTAATCAGGATAATAAGTGATCGACATTAATTTGTTAATCAATTAGTGATTTATTTAGATAGTGGTAAAAATTATAAATATCGAGATCTTCATTTAACTTTTGCCACATTTAGGGCGAATAGCCGTAGCCGTAGCGTAATAGCCACACTGAAGTGTAATATTGCTGTCTCACCAGTGGCCACGCGATGGCTACATCTATAGGTTTTTTTTGTCTTATCTTATCTTCTATAGGTTTTTTATCTAAACTTCAAATGAACGACCGAACTGGCGACTGAGTCACCGAGTTGGCAGCGATTCATCGGCTCGACTTAATCATACACAGAGATGAGCATTGATATGTTGATATGAATAGCATATAATTTAGTAGGTTTTTTATTTTAGCATTCAAACACGTTTGTAAATCTGTGGAATTATCAATACCAATTAGCTTATAAATGATATGATTTATGTATTGATCAAATATTAAAATTAGCACTATCTACATAATTTAATTAGAAGAGTGATCGGCTCGACTCTCGACTTGATTGCGTCGACGGTTACATGCAACCATAGAACAATAATTCTCTCCTGACCCTCGGGGGTCTTTCACGCAGACCCGTTGGGGCCTCCTCCTCCAATCCTCTCCTGAGGAGCATACAATTGTCGACGCGACTTGTACATTACCCAGTTGGCTCGGGTTCGAGTGAAAGGAATTAGAGATGACTCGTTGGTAGAGTAGCTTGAGTTGACTGAGTTAAATAGTGCTAGTTGCCCATCGCTACCTCAGGCACCTCACTAGTGTTGCATATGTGTGTTGTACGTGATTGTTTGTGTTATCTATCATGTTTTTATCAAAAAAGTGATGTTTGTGAACTTGTATGGAATTAAATCTACACATATTTAGCGGTAAAGTGGATCTATTATCTTATCTTTATCAGTTTGTTTGCCTAAACGTTATTATAAGATAGTTAGCATAGGTTATGATGAACGACAACCGTTGCTCCCAAACTACACTTGTTTTTTCAATTTTATAATTGAAAAACTGTAATTTTTTAGCGGAGGATGTGGTTAAACGATATACCAACTATGTAGTCTGCTTATCCGTTACTCACATAGTTGATAATGGGCTTAGACGTTGCTGCTTAGAATGTCTATTGTTGTGAAGTAAAACTTTTTATGAGTCAAGCTCTGACCCCGTTGTTTACTATTTGTGCCTTGCTTTGGCGCCTAACTGTATTGCCAATAATATATCTATTTACTAAATATAACCTTTTACAAATAAGTAAGTTTTAATGAATTTACTTTGCATATTGTATAGAACCTATTAATTTTTGCTATAAGAAGTTTTTAAATTACTGTACTGTAGTTATAATTCTGTGTCTGTGTCCATTAAAATGTTTAGTTTTAATTTCATAGTATCCGGCAGTAACTTTTATAAAAAAATATATTGCATAGTTTATGTGCCTGAGTATTTACTCAAATTCAGTTTTGAGTATTAAAAAGTTATGTTTTTTTATTTATTCATAGTTAACATGGTATTGTAAATTATTATTAATCAATATACAGTATAGTTTTTGTTTCATTTTTTCTTTTTTTTTAAGACCACACCTGGAATAATCTTTTTATTGCGGGAGATTTTCCAAACATACGTTTTCAGGGACATATAGTACACCCAGACTCAGAACAACCATTTGTGGAGCACACAAAGAGTTGTCCTATCCGGGAGGCCAATATCTAAACCACCCTTCACAGTAACGTAAAGTAAAGCTGTAACAAAGCTATGGATGTACATTTAAGATTTTTAAGGAGAAAATACTGTATACCCGTATATTTTATTTAGGCTTAAAACTGGTATAAATTTTAACCGGTTACTATATTGGGAAAATTAACTTTTTTCTGGAGTGTTTGTGTTTTGCCAGTCTGTCTGTATGTTTTTTCTGGTTATTATCTGGAAAAGCTGAGCTGATTTGCATAAGCTTCACTGGCAAATAGCTGATCTTATAAGAATTAACTCAAGCTACTTATAAAAAACAATTAGGGTTCTGCATATGCAGGTCCCATCCAAGACATTAAGAAAGAATGTATTATCGAAATTTGCAGTCCCAAGCAATTGTCACGATGGCTGAATTGAATCTGGGACTTTTTAAGTTGTAATCTGAATATAATTTTGTTTGTATTGTTACAGAATGGTCTGTCATACCAATCCAACCATCTGGATGCTAAAGCAAGAAAAATGTCCCGCCATGAGAAAGCTAAGAGTGGCTTTGTAAGTACTTTTAAATTTTTTAACTTTTATAGATGAGGTAAAGCTGTACCCACATTTAGCTAAACAATAGATAGATTGCTAGATAACTCTATATTAAAAACCATTGTATGAAGAATCTTAGAGCTAACTTAACGCTAACAGGCTTTTAATTGGCTTTCACATAGAAACAATTTTTTTAAACGAAAAAGAAGGCCTTGTATGTTAAAAAAAAATGAACAGGATTTAAAATAATCGATAACATACAAAAAACTAACGCATATAATATAAATCTATTTATATATATAAAAACTAGCTTTTGACTGCGGCTAGTATGACATAAAAATCTAGATTGAAAAGGGAAAAGGGTATAATATGGTATTATTAGTGTTTTATATTTAGTTATACAATTTTCCGTTGTTGTGCACTTATATTATATCCTGACCATAATATGTCGCCGACGTCGGCAAACGCGTTCGCTGGTAGGTAGTAGGTACTGGTGTTTTTTTTGTTTTCTATAAGTAACTAAAGTCTGTAATGTAGCGGACTTTGTTCTGCCTTAAAGTCGACTTGCCTGACAAAACATAGCATCACGCCTATATTCCCCGAAGGGGTAGGCAGAGGTGTATTACACACCCACGGTTCGCCAGCTATGTTTAAGTCCCACGTAATAGGCTATTGCCGTCTACCGGGCACATTTCTAAATTACTGAGTATTTTTCTTTTTACGAAAAAGTTCAATAACTGCCTGATCTGGCGATCGAACCCGAGACCTCGTGTTCAGCCGTCGCTCACACTAACGCTGCACCACCGAGGCAGTATAATGAATTTTTCGTACTACGTCAATTAGATAGCGAAAGTAAAATTGTAACGGCCTAAAGAGTTTTACTATTTGCACCGCAGTAGTAGGGGATGATTTGTCCATCTTAAACTCGCTCTGAGAAGGGTACTTTTCCATTCCATCCATCCTTCCATCAGCCTTTCAACGTCCACTGCTGGACATAAGCCTCCCCAAGAGAACGCCACAACGAGCGGTCCCGTCATGGGGGATAATGCCGTAATCGCCACGCCTGGAAGGCGGGTTGGCGATCGCAGTGGATGTTGTTAATACTCGAGGGAGTGCTGCTGCCCACTCCCCCGGTATTCCCTCAGTCGGCTCTTACGACTCCCGTGGGTAGAGAGGGGTGGGACAATTCTATAGCCGGCCCCACACGGCAAAACTTTTCCATTGCCACATAAGAAAATTATTTGTTGAATCCACAAATGGTTGTTCTGAGTGTTGTGTTCGACAATTTTTTTATATACTACGCGGGTGGCAAACATGCATAAGGCCCACCTGATGGTAAGCGGTTACCGTAGCCTATAGACGCTAGTAACACTAGGGGCATTACTCGCGCGTCACCAACTCACAAGGGAGGTGGAAAATAAGGAGAGGGCTCACAACTCACTCACACTAGTTGTAGAAAAAAAAAGAGGAGTGCCGATGATCTTTTGTGAGAGCCAGCTCATTCATGCTGGGATAAGCACAGCTCTATCACTAGACAAATGATTATCGTAAAGCACTTAGTGAAATCAGAATTACCAATCCCTTTTGCTATACTGCTACATTAAAAAACAAATATTTCAATACAAATGCTAAAAAATCTGCCTATATTGCTTATACTCTTTGGGGCTCAGACGTAGCGTAATGACTCGTGTAAAGGAGTGTCTCGGACCATCGCATGCTAACGTCTCGTTTGCGCAACACATTATACCGTGACATTGCCAGTTAAAGGACTGTAGAGTACTGTCCACAAAACAGTCTTCTCTGTGGTGTAAAGAGAAAAAAAACAAAATTATTTTATTATCAGTCTCGATCACAAATAACATTTCTCTAGACAAAAGAAAATAAATAAAACAAAATGCTTTAAATTATCTGAAAGTTGTATTGCATGTTGTGAGGTTTCTACGCGCACATTGTCCGCATTTTTTCAGTACTTCAAACTGTACATGCTGTTGTGTTGCGCTTATGCCACCGCAAATCAATTGATTTCTCTCTTAGGACAACATTAGTTTAACATATTTCTCCATTAAATCTAGCTATGCAATGCCAGACTTTAGCTCAAGCAGTAGTTATCTTTACATTCATATATCTATTGATTATGTTTTTTTATTGTTTATGGTAGCAGAGCAGCTAGCGCCCACCTGATGATAAGTGGTAACCGCTGCTATCACTCATCGAAGACTAAGAATAAGTCGCTGCTCATCATTTAATTTTCGGGAAAAAGAATGAACGGACAGCTATCTCTCTTTGGCCACACGGGCGATGGTACCAACCCGCTCGGGCCTGGTAACAAATGAGTGCTCCCATTGGGTATCAGATCCTACTAACAGTAATGCAATGGGTGATTATTGCTTAATTTCCTTAGTCTGTATAACGCTCGCGAGAAAAAAGGTTTTCTTAGTCCATCCCCACGCCGGAGTTCCTATGATCCCTTAGTCCACACGGAGTCCCTGTGGCGTCACCACAGTCCGACATAAATGTCGAAACAAATGTTTTCAAATCCTTGTAACGATTCTTGCTCAGTATAATTTTTTGATCGAATCTGTAATACGGAGATCCGTAGGAGAATGAGAGTGACCGACATAGCCCGCTGGGTTGCCATGCTGAAGTGGCAATGGGCAGGCCACATCGCTCCACGAACCGACAACCATTGGGGAAGAAAGGTTCTCGAGTGGCGACCACGTATCGGATGGCACAGCGTAGGACGGCCTCCCACCAGATGGACCGACGATCTGGTCAAAGCTGCGAGGAGCCGTTGGTTGAAAGCATAACCCGTGACTTCGCTTGCGTCACATTGATAAATCCATTTTGGATAGGATTTGCGTAAAATTCTTTCATAGTGCTTACCTACGGTATTAAAGAAACTCATATGAAAATGTTCACGGTCCTAGCCTTAGAAGTTTGGGCTGTCGGCGCCGCCGGCGGACCGCTGAAGGAATGTAATGTGTTCCGGTGGCCCGCCAGTAAAGGCGGAGAGACGGCACACGGTGGGTTTCTATAGTAGGTGAAGGCCCCAAACTACTCTATTCTTTGCCCCGAATGACGGGGTATGCGGTTAGGAACATTTTTTCCCACCTTAACAAAAAAAAGGAGTGGGCGTTGAGAGCTGTGAGTGGCTGTCAGTCAGTTATTCTTTTATATATTATGTAGATAGATAGCAGATAGATATCAATGTATATTAAAAACGGCTTAGCCAGTATATTTGATTCAGCTATTACATTAGCACTTTTATGATACTAGATGACTCAATTATTTTCTACTCTATAAATATTAGCTTTTCTGCTATCGGTACTTTAGATAACATCAGTTTACAGTATTTTCAGTCGCCTCGCGGATGCCTTTCGTGTAATACAGTGATTGTGTAGATTCGCTTGTGATAATTTGAATTAATTATTATATTTCATAATTGTGTTATTATAATACTAAACTTGTTATTTATGTTTTTTATATAACTATAGAGTGTCTTTTATAAAGGGCTCATTACGTCAGGTATTTTTGAGTGGACTAAACGGATAAAAATAATAAAACGTAAGTCTTATTGACGCGGAACAGAATGCTGTTTTTGTTGATAATTTTCTATAGGAAAGCTATTATACAATCATCGAGAATGCGGAATTGGAATTGCATTAAAACCTATTTTGTCAACTATTTTTAAAGACGACACCCTGCTCTCTCTTAGGGATACTCCTTGTATCGTGGGGGACTTTACATACATACAATTTCACGGACACAAAGTTCACCTAGACTCAGAACAACCATTTTGTGGAACACACAAAGATTTGTACTGTGTAGGAATCCAACCCAAAACACTCGGACGAAACTTAAAATAAACAGAAAGCCCTATTGGATGATACTTTCCGCCTTATTAAGTTATGTGTTCGATAGTAATTTAGTGAAGAAGAAATACTGTGTGCTGTTACAGCGTTTAATAAGGAGGTCTAAACTTGTACTCCAGAATTTACGAGGTCGATCTGCCCTTGTAACTATCATGTTCTATTTAATTTGTATAAGTTTTGTATCTTAAAGTCACTTCAACGCACACCTTCAGTCTATCATCATAAAGATCTTCATTTGATTTTAATAAGCACTAGTACATTCCCTGAAAAAATATGCAAAACCATTGATATCGGATCAGTAGATTTTTGAGAAAATTGCGCACATACACGGTTCAAATAGTGAACCTCCTTCATTTGAAGTCAGTTGAAAGCTAAGATTTTTTAAGAAACCGTGTTATTTTAAGCAAGGGCGCGAGTTCAACAAGCCTTACACAAAAGAATGTGGCGTTATAACATCGGTTCTCCAAGGTCAGACATGCCGAAGATACTAATCATATTTGTCTATACATTTGTATGTCATAGAAGGTATATTATAATAGTTTAAGCCACGCCTGGTTAGCGTGTCGGTTTAAAATTAAGTTTAGTTTCTAAACGGTAACTTAGACATGACATGCTGAGCCTCGCAATTAAACCGGCGTTTATTTTAAAGGAAATCTGTATTAACATGTTCAGCTACTTTAAAGTACAAATTATTTTGGAAAATTTAATACTTTTTTCCGGACGCACAGGAGACGGTGGTACCGACCCGTTCGGGTCCAATAGCAAGTACTCTCACTTTGTACCTAGCCCTACCATCAGTAAAGCAATGGGTGATAATTGCTTACAAAAAAAAAAATAAGTGAAATAAGTGCAATTTTGAGTGCTTAAGTATCAAATTAGCGGGAAGTTGCAGGGATTATTTAGGGTCAACCGTATTCCAGATTTTTTAAATAAAGTTTTCCCCTTATAATATCAGCTAGTTTAATGTCTTGGGCCTTGACGCCTGCGCCATCTGTCAATGTATGCAAATAATGCATCAGACGCTTTTAAGTGCATTTTATTCCAAAATAGTAACTTTGGATATAGTAACTTTTTTTTGTCCGTGTGGTGACTAACTAAGAATACAAGTTTGACCACCCCATCCTTTCCCGCGGGTGTCATCATGAACGCAACGTTTTTTTTATTGCCTTATTGAAAGAAAGAAAGAAAGAAAGAAAGAATGGGGTGGCGACACTTGTATTCTTAGTCCGTCACCACACGGACCTTGCACGGAGTAATCGGTATGATGCCATTTACACCCAGTATATTTAATTATCACAACGGGTCTGTTTTGCGTATAATGTGTAACTTTAATTAGCTATAACCTGACGTTTCAAATGCGTTATAATATTACTCTGTAAAAGGTCATATTAATCTGTAATCCATTTGTTTATGTGTGAAAAGTACAAGTCAAATCAAAAAAATATGGGCCGTGTGGGGCCGGCTTTAGAATTGTCCCACCCCTCTCCACTCATGGGAGTCTTAAGAACCGACTGAGGGAACACCGACGGAGTGAGCAGCAGCACTCCCTCGAGTATTAACAACATCCACTGCGATCACCAACCTGCCTGCCAAGCGTGGTGATTACGGCACTATCCCCCATTCTTAGGGAGGCCTATGTTCAGCAGTGGACGTTAAAAGGCTGATGGATGGATGGGTGGCAAACAAGCATACGGATCATCTGATGGTAAGTGGTTACCATAACCTAGAGACGCCAGTAACACCAGAGGTATCACTCGCGCTATTTCCAATGAGAAAGAGTGCTTAGCTTTTCTAGTGATAGAGACTTGCTTATACCAGCATGAAAGGGCTGGCTCGATCGGGGAAAGTACCACTCTCTTACAGAAGATCAGCGTTAAACAACAGCAGTTGCCCTATTGTTTTTTGTTTCTTGTTAAACCGGGAAAAATGTTCCTAACCGCACACCCCGTCGTTCGGGGTAACGAACAGGGTAGTGTGGGGCCCTCACTAAATAAACCCGCCGTGTGCCGTCTCTCCGTCTTTATTGGCGGGCCTGCGGAAATGTATTACATTCCTTCAGTGGTACAGTAGTTATCCACCTCCTATCCCTTTATTTGGAGATGGCGATGTGCGAGCAATGCCTCTGGTATTTCTGCGTCTCTAAGCAACGGTAACCGCTTACCAATAGGAGGTATGTATCACTCGAGTAGTATAACAAAAGAATGGAAAGAGGAGGTAGGAAGGATAATAAGCCTTTCCTTACTTACGAAATACAACGGTAGTAGTACCAACAATATGTAACATAGTTCCAGTGGTCCGCTAACACAGGCGGAGAGACGGCACATGGCGGGTTTATTTAGTGGTCGAGGGCCCCATACTACCCTGTTCGCTGCCCCGAACGACGGGGTGTGCTGTTAGGAACATTTTTACCTCGCCTTAACAAAAAAAAAAAAACAAAGCAGTCATGAGGACTGCCAAGAGAAGTGAAAACTTAAAACTATAAAAAATCAAGACGAATCATACGAGCCCAAACTCGATGGTGTTATGTCGTTTTATAACGGAGTTCCTATGGCCACCTTCTAGCTCCATCATCAGACCCTGGATACCATCTAAAGACAAAGTACTTATCAAGGCGAATCAAACGAGTCCAAACTCGATGACCCCATCGAGTTTGCGTCGTTTCATTATAAGAGTTACTGTGGCCACCTTACAGCTTCATCCTCAGACCCTGAATACCATCTAGAGACAAAGTACTCGTTAACGAATCATGCAAGCGCAAACTCGATGGGGTTGCGCCGTTTCATTATAGAGTTCCTAGTACCTTCCAGCTCCATCATCAGATCAGCTCCATGTCATCATAATATTGCATTGTCACGCGATATACATATGGGTGTCAAATTGAATTTCCAATGCACACACTATAGCTGCGTCTCGTAACGGTGTCCCGAGTCCAGAGATTTTATCGTCTAAAAATATGCGTACCGCGCTAAAAGAAGTTTTCACTTCAAAAAGTGTCACGCTATTGAGGGTGGTACTTCCCCGATCGTGGGATAAGCAAGGTTCTACCATAATTAACTTTACATGTGAGTTTCTGACAGGAATGACGATAAAAAACAATAAATTAGTCGGCCTTTTTACAAGTAGTATCTAGCAGTATATAGAATCAACGATGACGGTCATATGAGATCATTGCAGCGTAGGCTCGTATTGTGATCCGGCAAAGGTTTTTGTTTCGGTTAGTTAGTAAGATTGACAATACCGTGCTTTTCTAGGGTAGAAGCGAAAAGGTGGGAAATATATAAATAAGGCAGGCAGACCCGGCCACGCGTTTAGTTATTAATGTATATATAAAACATTATTAATCTACGAGTATGCTAATATAATACCGATTATAAAGAGGGAAATTTGTATTTTTGTATCTTTGTAACGAAAAAACTCAAAAATTACTGGACCGATTTAAAAATCTCTCACCATTAGAATGCTACATTAGGTATCCCTAAGTACCACTGAAGGAATGTAATATGGTTCCGGTGGCCCGCTAATAAAGGCGGAGAGATGGCACACAGCGAGTTTCTATAGTGGGTGAGGTACCCTGTTCGTTGGCCCGAACGACGGGGTGAGCGGTTAGGAAAATCTTTTCCCGCCTCAACCAAAAAAAAAAGGTATCCCTGAGTAACATAAGCTATATTTATTACTAGGTAGATATTTATAATGTACCTATATAGGAAGTGATGGAAAAAAAACTAATCGACTATGACGGGGTGTGCGATTAGGTACATTTTTTTACGCCTTAACAATAAAAAAGCTATATAAACAGAGCTTAAACCCTATCAAATCAAAAAAAGACATCAAACTCCTTTTAATCGTTTTGGATAGGTGATGCGCCAACAAACAAACTGTCCGTGTGGTGACGGACTAAGAATACAAGTGTCACCATCCCATCCTTTCCCGCGGGTGTCGTTCAAGGCGACTAAGGGAAGTGAGCAATTATCATCTATTGCCTAACTGGTGGTAGGGCTGGGTACCAAGTCGGAGTACTCACTTGGTATCGGGCCCGAGCGGGTTGGTACCATCGTCTCCCTTGTGACCGGCCATGAAGCACATCAGTGTGTTTTGGCTGTAGCAGAAGATAGCTGTTTATTCTTTCATTTCATATCTGAGAAATGATATGGTGCGCAGCGGCTTGACAATACTCTCCGTATCATCCATCCATTAGCCCTTCCAAGTCCATAGGCCTCCCCAAGAGAACGCCACAACATGTGTTTCGCTCATATGGGGAATAGTGCCGTAATCTATACTTTCCGTATAGTTGAGTCCATTTATTTGAGTCCATGACTGACGGTTACCATTTACAATCAGGTGGGCCGTGGCTCGCCTGCCATCTTGATCTATAAAAACTAATGCTAATTTTTGCCTTATATCTCAGTTTCCCGATATAGTAGCGGGATAAAATGTATACCAGTTTTTAAGTCTAAACAAGAGCTATAAAATAAAAAAAGTTGCATCAAAATCCGTTCAGTAGTTTTTGCGTGATGCGCGAACGAACAAAACAGACATAAATCCTAAAAAAATTGTTTTGTGTTTAGACACGCTTATACAGCCTAAAACAGTACTTTTTTTTCTCAAATATCTTAAATGTATAGATTTAGCTCTGTTACAGCTTTGTTATAGTATTAGTTATGCTTTATGGATTTGTCTCTTATATATGTATACCTAGGTATTTGTCTGGATGTGCAATTGTAGAATATTTTCGTCTGAGACTAAAATCTGAAGTAAATGGACTCTCAAAACTGAAGATTGAATCGTTTATGTAATAACAACAAATATTTACAAAACAACAAGCCCAAATAATGCTCTCGATAGAAGCGTTACGTAAGTGAACGTCATTCTATAATCATCATTGTTAGTAAATATTCTACAACGTTCTGCAGAACTAGTGGTCGTTGTATCGTGTATTGTGAAGCGCCGTGATAAGTGTACGAATATAGTGTAAATTTGTTAAGTGACACCATTATATTATGTGTTATGGAATGGGGTTGTGCCACGTGGTATATGGTAAATAGAACCTAAAACTGCTGGTTGGACCTTTGCTTCAAACATGAAACGGCTTAAGCTGGGAAGGAATCTCTCTTATAGAATAACGGTGCAAAGTATAGATATTCAGCGTAAAAGGAGGCTTCGCCTTTAGTTTTTTTTTTATTGTCAAGCCGCTGCTCACGATTTAATTCCACCACAGATACAATAATATGAAATGAAAGAATAAACGGCTATCTCCTGCTACAACCAAAACACACTGGTGTGCGTCATGACTGGTCACACGGGAGATGGTAGTACCAACCCGCTTGGACCCGATAGCAAGTGAGTACTCCCACTTGATACCCAGCTCTACCACCAGTAACACAATGGGTGATAATTGCTTACTTCCCTTAGTCGCCTCGTACGACACCTGCGGGAAAGAATGGGGTGGTGACACTTGTATTTTAGTTCGTCACCACACGGATGGTTGAGCCTTGCTTGTCCCAGAATGAATGGGCCGGCTCTGGGGTAAGTACTGATCTCTCACATTTGTGTTTCGAATAGCGAGTGAGAGCGCCGGTGGTCTCAACCCCCTCCTGAGGAGGAAGTATAATAAGGAAAGAATGGAGGAACATTCTTTCCTCCATTCTTTCCTTATATACTTCCTCCTTTCCTTCGAATGGGCGACGCGTGAATGATTCCGGTGTTGCTAGCGTATATAGGCTATAATAACCGCTTACCCTTACTTGTGGCACAGCCATGTCGCTGCCTGCTGTGAGAAAGGCTTTCTATTGCTCATGGTGGCAGACGAGCCACCGCTCACCTGTTGGTACCACTTTCCATCAGGCGGGCTGTCGATCATAGACACAACTATACTAAGAGTACTGTCAAGACGCTGCTCACCATTAGATTTCTGAATATGATGGTGTTTCCCCAGCGTTACGACTTGTCCCTCTTTAAGCGAGATTTAACGAGGCGAGCGAGGTAACGAAAAAAAGTTGCATCATAATCCGTTCAGTAGTCTTTGCGTGATGCGCGATCGAACCGACAGATAAAAAATAAAAAAAAATAGTTTTGTGTTCAGACACGCCTATATAGCCGAATACAGACTCAAATATCTTAAATGTACAGATAGCTCTGTTACAGCTTTATAATAGTATAGATGTGACAGCATTTCAACCGCTATCCATGATGTCCCGCCTAAAACTCCGATAGTAAGATTGTAGTCTTGTAATATGTTAACCATTACGTAGTCTGCCTCGTTTAAATATTTTTATATATTTTCTCCGTTTCAATGGAATTGTTGTTAAATTCTAAACGATTTTCTTATCTATTTTAATGGTGAAGTTTCAAGTATTCTAGAGCGTTCCTAGTTTTAATGGATGTTCGAGTTAGTAGCTGTTAGTATCGCGAAATTTAGTGTACAAATGTTGTACTTCGTATTTCCAATACCTATACTCGTATATGTTTTATTTATTTAATTATACGTAAGGTGTGTGTTCAGTCGGTTTTCGAACGTTTAGGTGTTGTGTTCCATTCGCGTGTCGTCTTCGCTGGTAAGGTTAGATAGATATTAGTGGAATTTTGCCAGCTGTTGTATTTGTTGAAGTAGATTCACCATACTGGTCAGCAATATAATATATGTACATTGTACATATTATACTAGTCGACCCGTGCAGAATCCCGCATCCATTAAATGACCTCTTTTTAGATGATTTTAAATCTCAAATTTAAGAGAAGCGGTACATTTTTCGTCATTAGTTTAGTAGTTTTTATATATGTTATGCAGGCGCTTTTTTTTGTTTTTTTTTTTTGGTCTTAAGGAAATCTTATACATATATAAAAATCTTGCTTTTTTGTTTTGTTGGGGTGGTTAAAAAGTAAAAAAAAAGAGGAACCTTATAAAAAAATGTATAAAAATTCACCTATCTATCTAAATTCAAACTAGAAGATGCAGATCGATTAGGTTTGATAAACGCTGATAAAATAAATCTTAAGTGATCCGAAGTCCATCAAGGTCATCTAGTCTAATATATACAATTCTCGTGTGTTTGTCGCCATTCACCTCCGAAACGGCTTGACCAATTCTTATGAAATTTTGTGTGTATATTCTGTAGGTCTGAGAATAGGATGTAAACTATTTTTCATACCTAAGTGACAAGGGTACGTGGTCCAACCCAAAAAATATTTTTTTATTTTGTGGACAATTTTTTTTTGTTTTTATGATTTGGCATTAAAAAATACATACAATTCAAAATTTTCACCCTTCTGCTACCAACCCTTATTTTTCAATAGCAATATTAGTACTTTAATAATTTTCATTGCAAAATATTCAGGAAAAAAAAATATGGCGGTACGAAGTTCGCCGTAGTAGGTATATAAGATTATTGACGGGCAGACTTTAAGATACACGTTTCTATATTTATTTTTATTGTTGACTGGGGGCAAAGGAAGCAAATGGGTGAATACCCTGGTATTGTATTCTTGTAGTCGGGGGTAGTAACCCTTGTAGTAGTTATAGGCGTGTTTCTGTCTGTCTTGTCGAGCCTTCATCTTTACGCTAGTCAACGGCTTTACTGTGGTAAATTGTCAAAGTGGTCATTGGCTTCGCAAAGCCCTGACACTCGCCTGTTAATCAGTGTTATACATTACTAATCGTTAAATGCCTTATAGCGATATAGCTTTCGATGCATGTGGTGATACCTTAAAAAGTTGTGCATTTATGTTTTATATTTTTGTATTATAATTATTTTTTAGCATTAAAATAATGCAACAATTACTGGTTGTCCAAATAAATAAATTACTAATATTATAAGTCGGTTAGTTCGGTTATATCTCAGGTTCCCGATATAGTAGCGGGATAAAATGTCTACCAGTTTTGAAATCAAATCAAGGCCTTTCAAATAAAAAAAGTTGCATCAAAATCCATCTAGTAGTTCTTTTAAATAAATTCTACAAAAAAATCTAGTTTAAATAATTTTCTAGTTTTTCGGTTATATCTTAGGTTCCCGATATAGTAGCGGGATAAAATGTAAACCAGTTTTTAAGTCTAATCAAGGCCAAAGTTGCATCAAAATCCGTTCAGTAGTTATTGTGTGATGCGCGAACAAACAAACAGACAAAAATTCTAAAAAAAATTGTTTTGTGCTTAGACATGCCTATATAGCCTATTACAGTCATTTTTTCTCAAATATCTTAAATGTACAGACACAGCTCTGTTACAGTTTTATAATAGTATAGATGTGAAAATCAGTTTGTTTATTTGTATGTAACATCTTGATGCTGTAATTACTAAACCAATAATCATGAAATTTGCTACACATATAGTCTACAGAGAAGGACATAATTTTCTTTTTATCCCGGAAAAATGGAGGTTGTTTTATGGCATGGATATTTTGCCAAAATCGTAAGAGGCTTCTATCGATTCATAGTAGACGTACATGAAATGATTTGCCACATCATTTATAATATGCACAGCAATGGATTCCTAGTGGTAGAACCTTGCATATCCCAGCATGAATGAGCTGGCTCGATCAAGGAAGTTACGTACTCTCACAGAAGATAAGCGTTGTTTAGTATGGTGAGTGGGAGCGCCGGAGGCCCAAACCCCTCCTACCCTGTCCGTTTTAGCCTTCTTATCCTCTGCTTATTAGCCTTCCTGTTCTCTCCTTATACCCTATCCTGTTCCTGCTAACCCTTTCTGTGGAGGTGACGTGCGAGTGATGTCTCTGATGTTGCTAGCGTTAATAGGCCTATACAGAAACCGCTTACCATCAGGTGGGCTGTGTTTTTGCTACTCGCGTAGTATAACAAAAATGTACAGACACATCTCAGTTACAGCTTTATAGATTGCCCGCGGCTCCGGACAACAAACTCTTTGTCTTCAACTCAAAGATGTAACTTTTGCACGCCTCATAAGCGAAGCGTTGAGGTGTGTACTATTCTCGTTTCACGCAGAAAAACTGATTTTTCTAACTTAAAATGTCTCTATTTATCATATATTGCACTTGTAAAATAATATATACACAAATTTATATATAAAAACACTATTTTTAATATTCATGATATTTTCGATAAAAAACTGTTTGAAAAAAATCTGTCTTGGGGCGTCCGTTTGTTGTAGGCAATGTATGTTAACACGATAACGTCCAAAATACTTTACTAATCGAGTAGTTTTTTTTCTTTTACGAATTAGTATGATTACGAATAGAGCCCTATCACTTTTCACGGTCTGATTCGACGTGGTTTAATTGTTATTAAATAAACAAAAAAATAGTGAATATTTACGCTCGACTCGACAGTAAAACCAGCGCTACGCTATATCTTATTTCGTTAGAAATACTTGAACTGTTTTTATAGACCAATATAGAAGTACTTCTTAAAATTAGCGCTAGATGGCGTATAAGACATGAAACCCACATTAGTGCTTTTTGAAATTAGCGCTATCTATGTGATTTATTGAAAACTACTTAGTAAAACCAATACATTATTAGTTACTTATCAAATAATTAATTTTATTGTGAAAAATGAAGATTATGAGGCGTGCACTTTTGGATTTTCCAAAGTATTTTTTATATGCTACGTGGTTGGCAAACAAGCAGGCGCACTTGATAGTAAGTGGTTACCGTGGCCGACGCTAGCAACACCAGAGGCATCACTCGCGCATCGCCATCTCCAAGAAAGGAGAGGATACGTAGGATACTAAGGAGAGGATAGGAGGTGGTTATACGAAACACTACCGTTGAGGGAGGAAGTAACTACCGTTGTATCACGCTTAACTTTTGTGAGAGTACTTCCCCGATTGAGCCGGCCAATTCATGCTGGGATAAGCAAGGTTTTACCACTAAGCAAACTATCGTCTATTTGGCCATGTTTGCTCATTTGCTGTAGGCGAGCGTAATGATGCTTTCTTGGACAATGATTTGAGCAGGTTATTACCAGTACTCTAGAACATATTTTTTTTGTCAAGGCGGGATGATAGGTTCCCAACCGCACACCTCGTCGTTCGTGTCAAGTGTGTGGGGCCCTCACCAACTAAAGAAACCCGCCGTGTGCCGTCTCTCCACCTTTATTGGCGGGCCACTGGAACTATGTTACATTCCTTTGGTGGTACCAGTACTCTAGACCAAGTCGTAGATTGTCTAGTCAATTACTTTGAATTCAAAATTACATATTGTTTCGGTAGAGTGGCTCTGCCAATTGCCTTAGTCGCCAAGAATGTGTCTAGCATCCAATACTACTTGTCTATATATTTTAAAACAATAAACTCTTAAACGTTCTTATCATGGTGCTTTAGTTCCGTGGCTGACGGCACAATGAGGTCATAGCTATAGAGATAAGTCTGTAAAGTGTTGCAATATTTGTGACTTTGTGCATTTTTAAATGGCGGCGAATGTTTTTGCGGTTGTTCGTTGTTTAGTCCTTAAATATGGCAGAATTAGTAAATTTTTTGGGATAAAAAGTAACATATATGTTAATTCACTGTTTCTTTTATCTAGTTACCAAATTTCTTCCAAATTGAATTAGCCGTTTAGGTGTGATTCAAGTATAAATATTCAAACCCTTCATAAACTTTCGTATTTATAAAAGGATATCCGTATCGTCCTCTCAAACTCTCTATTACATTCAACTTTTCTATTAAATCTGAATCGATTTATTTTTTCACGAAAATACTTTTAACTGACCCCCGCCAATCTATAGGGATATCGATAATACACCGAAGTAACTCAGTTCCAGTGGCCCGCCAATAATGGCGGAGAGACGGCACACGGCGGGTTTCTTTTGTGGGTGAAGGCCCCACACTACCCGGTTCGTTGCCCGAACGAAATTTCCTAACCGCACACCCCGGTGCGGTTAGGAAATTTTTTTCACGCCTGAACAAAAAAAAAAGAGATCTCGATAATGACCCACTCAAGTACCGATGCAAAATCAAAAGTATCGAGAAATATTAATACCTGTCGAGTACATACAATCCTTATCAGTTATCAATATGATAAAAGATAATATTTGTGCTACATTAATTTTATTTCATTGTTAGTTTCGTTGTGTTCATTGTGGTAATATAACCTTTTTGGTAGTTTTATTATATTGTTATTTTTTTATTTGCTATATGGCTTAAGCAATTTCGTTCCGAATGGACTTATGCTCTATACAGATTACAAAAACTATTTGAAAAGTGAGTTGGTGAAGTTGTGTTTGAAGATGTCAAACTTTATACAGTGACGCATGTTAGTTGATGTTGTAATGACACTAGTGATGTGCAAGTGAAGAACTAAACATGACCGAGAGGAATTATAACAGTCTGCCGAGGCTCAAACGGAAGGAAACATGGAGAAAGAAAGGGGTAAGATGTATTTTTTGTGATTTTACGTGTATTTTGCAATTGACATTATAGTCCCTTTGCCTTGCTTCTATCAAGCCTGCATATTATCTTCTCTTTTTTAATATGCTTTTATAAGCTTGACCTTATCTAACGATGGTGTAGGTAGAGAAATAAATCACTAGGGCCATGTTAGCATTGGGAATACAGTTTAGCGCAGTACGTACAAAACATAAATGTTTTATTGTAATCTCTAATAGGGATTTGAAACTGGTTTTTCAATCGTTATAATGCTGTTAAATATAATAAGATTCTCCAACTATTGTGTTTTGTATGGTGAGTGAGAGCTTCGCAGTCCTAATTATTAATCTTTGTTTCCACCTCCCTTTCCTTGGAGGTGGTGAGCAGTGCTTTGACCTAGCCTTTTATGCATCCAGTGCGAGCATATAACTGCGCCCTTAAAAAATGTTTTAATCTTACCTGGTTTTGACAATGAAATCTAATGTTTATAAAAATAACTCTATTATCTAAAAACTACGTTTTTGTGTACTTATTAATGAGTATTTGCTCACAGCAGTGTGATACGGGTGTACCGTATTATGCTATAAATAAATAGGTATTGTGTTGTGGTCCTGTCCTGGTCATATTTGCGCCCCTCCAGGGTCTGCGGCCTATGCCTGGGCACCGCCCTAGTTACGACACCGGTGGTGAGGCGCGTGTCATGTCTCTGATGTATCGATCAGTTGGGCCGTATGCTTGTCTGCCACAATCTTAGAATAAAAAAAAATAAGTCTAATTATAAATATGATTTCTATGGAGTTAGCAATTTTTTCAACGTTTTATTTTGCCCCTTCTCATATATTATGCCCTAGTTACCTTAGTACTTTGCTCTCTTTTCAGGGAAGTTAGACGGAATCTCATATCTCACAATCGACATCGTATCGACTCTCTTGTGATTGGTAGAGAAATCGACGCGTGATGTCGCAATAATCCGTTAGCTAATCACGGGGATCTCTCAACCAATCACAGTGATCACTATACGATCGACATGTGTGAGATGAGGTTCCGTCAAACCCCCCAGGGGGGTTAGGCGTAATCTCATATCTCACAATCGACATCGTATCGACTCTCTTGTGATTGGTAGAGAAATCGACGCGTGATGTCGCAATAATCCGTTAGCCAATCACGGGGATCTCTCAACCAATCACAGTGATCACGATACGATCGACATGTGAGATTCCGTCTAACCCCGCAGAATAGAAATGGTCAAAATAAATTATTTAAGATTAAAGACCTTGAACTATACAAGGAATGTGGGGATTTAATTTTCGTACCTTAGTTATTTTGATCTGTAATTTAGCACTTGACATGCTCAGCTACTTTAAAGAACAAATTATTTGTGAATGTGGAAAAATAGAAGTTTAGTGCGAGCAGGATTCGAACCTGCGTCCCTTCCAATCGGGGGAAGTGCTCTAGTCTTTATGATCCATTGATGATTTGTGATTGAGAACAGATAGGTACTCATATCCAAGGAAACGGATAGGAGTTGAAGAGGAAAGATGAAAGAGTAAGGACGAACTCGCTGGGGTTTCCAGCGCTCTCATGCACCGCACGACAGGCGCTGGACTGTCCATTTCGAGATAATTTATCCGTGTGGTGACGGACTAAGAATACAAGTGTCACTACCCCATTCTTTCCCACGGTTCGTATGAGGCGACTAAGGGAAGTAAGCAACTATTATCCATTGCATGACTGGTGGTAGGGCTGGGTACTGAGTGGGAGTACTCACTTGGTATCCTGCCCGAGCGGGTTGGTACCACTATCTCCTGTGTGACCGGCCATGAAGCACATCGTTGCGTTTTGGCTGTAGCAGGAGATAGCCGTTTATTCTTTCATTTCATATCTGTGAAAAGAAATGGTGAGCAGCGGTTATCAGACGGGCTGTGGCTTGTCTGCCACTACATTCAATAAAAAAAAAATTGCTTACTTCCCTTAGTCGCCTCTTACGACATCCGTGGGAAAGAATGGGGTGGTAACACTTGTATTCTTAGTCCGTCACCACACGGGCAGCTTACCATCTAACGTGCCGCATTCTTGTTTGTGACCCTCGTACATAGAGCAACGCGGCTTCGGTTCGCCGGGGGTCAGCGTTGCTCTATGCCCTCGTAGTATAAATAAATATTTCCTATTTAGACTTCATAGTACCTAAACTATCTATAGGTTGTACCTACTAACTAGTTCCAAATGAATGGCGAGGCAACTAGACGTCGACCTTCGGTGATCATGTGCGGAATACTGATGAATCAGTTATGGTTCTAGGTACTGACTGCTGATGTAGGTCAGATATTACTTTAGCTGCAATGGTATACGCTATCCGAGATATTAAATCATAAATATATAACAAATCGTAAATATCTGTGACAATGTTGACGCACAGATGGCGAAATGGTTTAGATACCGGCCTCCCGCCCGAGTGTTGTGGGTTCGATTCTCACACAGGACAAGCTTTTGTGTGATCCACAAATGGTTGTTCTGTGTCTGTTCTATTATATGTTTGTAAAGTCCCCTGCGATACAAGGGTTATTCCTTAGTGCAGGGTGCTGTCTGAAACCCACCGAAGGAATGTAACATAGTTCCAGTGGCCCGCCAATAAAGGCGGAGGGACGACACACGGCGGGTTTCTTTAGTGGGTGAGGGTCCCACACTACCCTGTTCGTTGCCCCGAACGACGGGGTGTGCGGTTAAGTACATTTTTTCCGACCAAAAAAAAAAAAAGAAAAGAAAAAAGCGTGCTGTCTGAAAAAACCAAAATCTAAAAAAATATGTGCTATGTTGTTAAAACATACATTTACCAGAACACAGGGCGAAAATGTGAAATAGGTGATTACCACGAGTAGCGTTTGAACCTGCATCTCCTGCGTTACCAGATGCTCTGCCAACTGAGCTATCGTGACTATTGTGCGGGACTATCAATTTCCAGAACATTTGCTTCGTAATGGGTGACTTCTTAGGTTATATTCGATGTAGGATTGGTGATCCCGTGTCCAAGAGAGTGACCAGCAGGTGTCCCATCAAGTCGATATCCTCCATATATCGACTAGGAAAATAATGATATGTTGGTGTAGTCGTTATAGGTAGATGGTAAAAGAATTTTTAGCCAAGTCAAATACACAATTGTGACATTTGGCTAAACATTTTTAATTTCTCTAGGGGGGGACCATCCATCAGCCTTTCGACGTCCACTGCTTGACATAGGTCTCCCCAAGCGAACGCCACAACGAACGGTCCTGTGCGCTCATTTGGGGGGATATTGCCGTAATCGCCACACTTGACAGGCAGGCGGGTTGGCGATCGCAGTGGATATTGTTAATACTCAAGGGAGTGCTGCTGCCCACTCCCCCGGCATTTCCTCAGTCGGCTCTTACGACTCCCATGGGTCCACCCATGGGAGTCGTAATTCTAAAGCCGGCCCCACACGGCGGACACTAGGGGGGGACACTACTGAAGTAATATCACACAGTTCCAGTGGACTGCCAGTACAGGTGGAGAGACGTCACACGGCGGGTTTCTTTAGTGGGGGAAGGCCTCAAACTACCCTGTTTATTGCCCCGAATAATCGGGTGTAAGGGGGAAGGTCTTTACTTTGGAAATGCCCTTATTTGTGTCTATAGGCTATGATATTGTTTGTTGTTATATTATAAGAGAAAATTTAACGTGTCGTATCAGTTTGTATATTGATAAGATTTAAAGAATGTTATCATAGATCAGTAAGAATGTCGTTGATCGACACTACAAACGTTTAACATCTCGGTAGGAAACCAGTTGTGTTGTGCTAAATCCGATTAAGGTCCGTTATACTTGACCTCGAGAGCTGTCACGAGTTCACTGTTGAAGTATGTGGTCTAAGTTAGAGCGGTGTTGCAAGTTTAAAAAGGAGGAGCAAGCAATTTAAGCCGTGCCCCCTCCCTTTTTTGACGTGATAACGTCTTATAAATCGATTAACGCCGGCACAGCACGCACGGAAAAGTCTCATGTTCCGAAAAATGTATGGCGACCGATGCATTGTTTGATGTTCGCGCCCACAAGAGAGCCGCGGGCTGAAGAGCGTCTGCGGGAGGGAGGCGACTGGCCGCGCTCACCGACCGACATCACATGTATTGTATCTCAATTATTGTATAGCAGCACGCGCGATCGTACCTTTTTATATGTACCATTCGATTTATATCACTATTACATTTTGTGAAACTCTCAGAAAACATATATGACGTTATCACGTAAAATTATCGTCCGTAAACCGACTTTAAGACAACCATATGGTTTTCTTTTTATGTGAAAACATCTAATGCGGAGGGAGAGTAAAACCGGCTGGCAATTTATTTAATTGTTTTAAATGCCATCTGTTGACAAAAGCATCGAACTAGGAAGTATAATGTCAATTAATAAACCAATAACAGTTTTAATTCTTCTATGGATAATGAGAGGGCATTTACTAAGGATTATATAAGACTCGAACAATATTTGAAGAAAGAAAGAAAATCGATGTTTTCACATCTGCGAGACGTCCCATTTTGGCTCAGTATTTTCTTAAGGCTGCAGTCAATATAATCTTCCCCAATGGCAAGTTCTCGCCTGTAGGTCGATTGCAATGAAAAATTCGCCAAAAATATTCCAACGGATCGGAGTTTTACTTTAGATTCCGCTGTAACATGAACTCAACCCAGTAAATATTGAGATATGCAGGAAATAGTTTGCTGAAGCTTGAGCTGATAACAATGTGCTAGATCTGTCCTGCCATGTCAGTGGTGGTAGCCATAAATTTGAATTAATTAGGATATTTCATTGATATTTAATTTGTGACATGAACGTGGATTTTGTTAGAGATGAAAAGAATGGGAGTATGTGACGAGACGACACCCGATGGAAAAGATACTGCGACGACCCCAAATAAATACGATAAGTGTAAGCTGGAGATTGAGTTCGTCCCAATGTTGGCCATGCGTCTTCCCCCAATTTGGCAGGGATATATGCAAGCCATTGTATGTTAGCTTAATGCAGGCTTAGGAACTTCACAAGGCATCCAGAAAATAGACATTCAGGTTAACTTACGATGTTACCACTATTTTATAGAATATCGAGATTCTATAAGTAGGTTCTTAATGTACTGCATATATTTTTTTTAAAAGACCACACTGATCTAAGTAGTAATTCTTGTATCGTGGGGGACGACACATATACAATTTCACGGACACAAAGTACACCCAGACTCAGAACAAACATTTGTGGATCACACAAAGAGTTGTCCTGTGTGAATCGAACCCATAACAGGTGGGAGGCCGGTATCTAAAACTACTCCGCCATCTGTGCAGTCAAACAGGACAAACGCAGGACACATAAGTTAGATAACTTATAGGCAATGGGCTGGAAATCGCCTGCTTGACACATATGATTGCTGGATTAAAAGTTTCGAATATTCTAAGGTTATTCTCTAATGCGGTGAGGAGTGGAGTAGTGTCAATATCAATGAATAGAATTGCGCAAATCACTGTCCATTGAAGCGGAGAGGAGTTTTTGTGCAATGCTATTAGTTAATTTGTCTCTGCTCCGTTCCGCTATCAGCTCCAGGAATGGTCCTCATTCACTCATTAAACGCGAAGCAATTATTTTTTAATTTTAATGGTTAATAGATATTTTAGGAATGTCCTAACTTAAATAGGTACACATATCCACTCTGCGAATACCAGAGCTGGTGACATTGGTAGAACGCAGGAGATTTCAACTTCCTGTTAGCACGATTTTTAAATCGCACACGATTTATGATATATTGCGCGGCAGGTCGACATGTGTTATTAATTTACATAATAGAATTAATTGTTGTGACAATAAAGAATACCACGAATTGAATTTGAACCTATGTCTTCTACTATATCGTCTTTATTATCCTTCTCCAACTCCTATGCCTTTTCTTAGCGATGGTGACGTGCAAGTGATGTCTCTGGTGTTGCTTTCGTCTATAGGCTACGGTAACCGCTTACCATCAGGTGGGCCGTATGCTTGTTTGTCACCCACATTTTATAAAAAAATGTCTTGCCTTTGAATTTAACTTAGAACCGGCATCGGAGGTCGTTATCTAAACTACTTCATCGCCTTTATATAAATGGGAAGGTGAGTTGGTTTGTTACGTTCTCACGTCGTAACTACTGAATAACATCATGAAATTGCGTATAGTCTGAAGCCCAGACTCTTTATTCCGGAAAAATGAATGGTTTTAATTGACTGCCTCGGCAGTGCAGCGGTAGTGTGTGCGACTGCTGATCATGAGGTCTAGGGTTCGATCCCCGGTTACCACCGAAGGAATGTAACATAGTTCCAGTGGCCCGCCAACAAAGGCGAAGAGACGGCACACGGCGGGTTTCTTTAGTGGGTGAGGGCCCCACACTACCCTGTTCGTTGCCCCGAACGACGGGGTGTGCGGTTAGGAACATTTATTCCCGCCTTAACAAAAAAAAAAAAAGGATTCGATCCCCGGATCGGGCAATGTTATTGAGCTTTTTTATAAAAAGAAAAATTCCCAGTAGCAGCCCGGAGCTTGGAAATGTGCCCAGTAGACGGTAATAGGCTCGCCTCCTATTACGTGGGACCTAAACATAGCTCTGGTGAATCGTGGGTGTGTAATACACCTCTGCCTACCCCTTCCGGGAATACAGGCGTGATGCTATGTTAAATGAATGGTTACTTTAGGATAGCTATATTTCAAAGCGATGATTGAGTGACGTATTTATATTGAGAAGTCTTCGTGGACAGAATTTTGTTGTTAATATAAATAAACTTAACCTTAACATCATTTCAAAGGTCGAGATTATTGTCATTACGTAAGTTTTATTTTAAAACATGTTTATTATTAGCGTATGATTAAATTATTAGTCATAGAGTTAAATCATCATCACCCGCCTCATTGTTCCAATCATAGACATCGGTCTTCTTTCAGAATGTCTGGTATAAAAGTATGCTACGTGTTAATTCTGGTAATAATCTATCTGTGTGCTAAATTTCATTGGAATCTGTTTAATCGTTTTTGTGTGATTAAGTTACAAACTTTCGCAATTACTTATTATAAGGACTTATAAAACTTAAGGACTGATCCCAGAAGCTTCACATGTGATTTAAGTTACCGAGAAAATTTTATTTATGCAATCCATCCATCCATCCATCCATCAGCCTTTCAACGTCCACTGCTGGACAAAGGCCTCCCCAAGACAACGCCACAACGAGCGGTCCCTTCATGGGGGATAATGCCGTACAAGCCACGCTTGGCAGGCGGGTTGGCGATCGCAATGGATGTTGTTAATACTCGAAGGAGTGCTGCTGTCCACTCCTCCGGTATTCCCTCAGTCTGCTCTTACGATTCCCGTGGGTAGAGAGGGGTGGGACAATTGTAAAGCCGGTTCCACACAGCCAATATTATTATGATTGATGCAATCAATATTGGTAAATATTAAACTACATATATTTAAAATTCTTAGTAAAAAAAAAAACAACACTCGTACAAACTTATTATATTCATACCCCCCTAAAATTTGTGAATTCCAAAAACTGAAACAAGTCATTATTTATTTGCGATAAATAGTTATAAATTCTATTTTTCAAAGTCCTACCCTTAGTAAAACCGGTACTGTTATTAGAATATGAATCTGCTTAGCGAAGGAAAACATCGAGATTTTCTCGACGGCTTGTGAAGTCTGCTTACACCCGTGCCCAGTAGTGGAATAATAATGAGTTAAATAATAAAGCACATGTTTAATACGTCTAGTAAACATTAAGTCTCACTTTGTCCTCATAATTAAAATTAGCGGCATTGTGTCATGGCCTCTAGTTGCCCCTCGATGTTCATTTAATTGAAACCGTATTCATAGTCGAGACATTAAATACAAGTCAGTTACATTCCTTTTTATTTACACCAAATATGCAGTTCTTATTTATTGTTATACCAAATATCTTGTTAAAAATATTTTAAGGCATTTGATACCTTCATATTCAACATTCATTTATGTTTTTATGTTAAAATATCGTGAGATTGACACATTAAATAATTTAGATATATTACCGGCGGAGTGAGCGCATTCGCCCTGATGATGAGCATCGGATTTGCTAGAAACCCGGGTTGACGTAATCGATCCTAAACGTGAGTTACTTGCCGGTACAATATGTTTGAAAATCTGAAAAATCATCGTGAGGAAACCTTTACCTTCACCTTGCAGTGGTAATTTGTACACAAATATCTCTTGTACACAAAAGGTGTATTGCCGGGACCTTGGACTGGGGATCGAACTCGATACCATTGTCGTTGCAGTCCTGTCGCTGTTTACTTAAATGATATGAGTCGTCGTTTAGCCGTGTGGTGCCGGCTTTAGAATTGTCCCACCCCTCCACCCATGGGAGTCGTAAGAACCGACTGAGGGAATTCCGGGGGAGTAGGCAGCAGCACTCCTTCGAGTATTAACAATATCCACTGCGATCGCCAACCCGCCTGCCAATCGTGGCGATTACGGCACTATCCCTCATTCTTGGGGAGGCCTATGCCCAGCAGTGGACGTTAAAAGGCTGATGGATGGATGGATGGATGGATGAGTCGTAATAAATAATAAGTCGCCACCAGTAATGCGATGGGTATTCATTTCTTACTTCCCTTCGTCGCCTCGTATGACACTCGCTGGAAAGAATGGATAATATGGTGACGCACATATTCTTAGGCAGCCACACGAATAATATTAAATTTTATCGCAGAGCGAAACATTATATATTGACATTTATGAAATATTTTTCTGCTATAAAATGTTTTTAAACATTTGATAACAAGACTATTTTAGCAAAATGGTATAATTTCTAACTAAAGTTTTGCGCACCAATAAAAGCGCTTTTTCTTTCTTTTCAACACAAAAAATAAAAGCCAATCCACCAATCAGCAAATCTTCCGTTATCTTCTCAGAAGCGACTAATATTGTACAACGAAATTAATCCGAAGTGTTGGTTATAAAATGTTACGAAATGTTCTATAACATGTTTTATCAGCGTGGAAGCTTTAAAAACATCTCATATAATGATGATGTCAAAAAATTTTATGTAACGTTATCTAACAGTTTTTAACTGCCGTGTCTACTATTTCGTTTATCACAATAACGACCAATTAATTCTATACTATGGATACCGCTCCACATGCGTATGCGCATGTAAACAGTGTATCGTCTTCGAGCGCAAGTGGAGGTTTATTAGTCCTTGTTCGGAATTCAAAAAATACTGTTGTGATCCATGTGCGGTAAAGCTGGTGACTAACGTGTGTTGTGACGTCATATAATAATTGTGATCTTTTTGGAATTCAAAAATGGTATGATTTTATATTATACTAGTTGTGTTTTTATTACCTTTAAACTTTTTTACACTACGTGGGTGCCAAACAAGCATACGACCCTCCTGATGGTAAGCGGTTACCGTAAAAAATAAATACGAAACAACGGTAGGAGAACCTTTTTTATGTTAAGATGGGAAGAAAATGTACCTAACCGCACACCCCGTCGTTCAGGATAACGAACAGGATAGTGTGGGGCCTTCACCCACTAAATAAACCCGCCGTGAGCCGTCTCTCCGCCTTTATTGGCGGGCCACTGGAACTGTGTTACATTACTTCAGAGGTTACCATTGTTTTATTCTGATCTACACTTGATCATACTTATAGTCCGGTCAAATTAGACCAAAAAATCTGGAAAACGGTTGACCCTAAAGGCCATCCCTGCATTTTCCCGCTAATTTCATGCTTAAGCGCTCAAAATTGCACTTATCACGTTTCAAAAGTATAATTTTCGTGTCAGTTTGAGTTCTCCGAGCTCAAAGAGATAACTGTTCTATGCTTTTGAACTCTTCGAGCTCAAAAGTCTGATAGACATTTAATAAAACACTATTCGTTGAATTTTCAAATCGCAATAACTTTTGAATGAATGAACCGATTTTCTCGTAGTTTACGCCATTCAACACAGCTTTTTGAGCTCTTTGAAAAAACTTAATTTTTTTAGAAATTCTGAAAATCATTTTTTTTTAATTTTTTTCGACACGGTATCTCACGAACGAATCAACCGATTTTGACCGGACTAGCGGCGATCGACGTGGTTTTTTGATGTTAAGAGCTGATTAGTTTTTGGAATCGATCGGTAAAACCGTTTAAAAGTTATTCCAAAAAAACACATTTGAAAAAAAAATAGTATTTTGAGATTTCTCAAGATCTACCGGTTCGAATTGGTCCTAATTGTATTCAAAATCTAAGTTTGGTCAAGTCCTAGGTAGGCTAAGCCAAGCTTCCTAGGACCTCAAAACGTCAAAATCCGTTGAAAACTCGATTTTTGAAAAACGGGGTAAAACCAATAACTTTCCAACTTTTGAAAATTTTAAATTTTCTTAGTAGGAAGTTAAAAATAAGAGTAAATCGTCTTTCCCCTGTATCGAAAAAAAAATATTCGAGGTCAAACGTCAAAAAAATGAATTCTTCGCGATTTTCACCGTAGTGGTAAGTTTTATCATAAAAATACTTCAGACACAAAACTGTAGATCATAAAAATATCTACAAAAAATGTATCAATCCTTTTTTTTTCTACGAGCGTCCGTTTTTGAATTATAACAATTCTAAAAGTTGTAATCGTCATAATATGCACACGTTCCCACGCCACCTATGAGGTAGTGTACTTAGCGCGTTTTTTTTAACGTAGTAGGCCTATTCCGCGGGTCAGTTGTGATTCTGTTTAATTTGAAACTATTGCAAAATAATGGATATTAGCAGAGATTGAAAAGATAAAAGCAATTTAAGTTACAGATGAAAAAAAAGTGTTGTCCGTGTGGTGACGGATTAAGAATACGAGTGTCACCACCCCATTCTTTCCCACGGGTGTCGTATGAGGCGACTAAGGGAAGTAAGCAATTATCATCCATTACATGACTGGTGGTAGGGCTGGTTACCAAGTGGGAGTACTCACTTGGTATCGGGCCCGAGCGGGTTGGTACCACCATCTCCCGTGTGACCGGCCATGAAGCACATCGTTGCGTTTTGGCTGTAGCAGGAGATAGCCGTTAATATTTCATTTTATCTGTGAAATGAATTGGTGAGCAGCGGCTTGACAATACTCTCGATATAGTCGAGTCTATGGGCGACGGTTACCATTTACCATCAGATAGACCGTGGCTCGTCTGCCACTACATGCAATAAAAAAAAAAAAAAATAGTGAAATTTAATCGCCCGAGTCGTAACTTTCCTATTCTTCTTCTTGATCTTGTTCTTGTTCATCTTGTACTCGTTCTTCTTGTTCTTCTTCATCTTCATCCTGAGCGCATGTAAACTGTGTTAATAGCGATGTATCGCATGTCGCCTCTTTGGGAACACTCATGATATTTTGATGCCATTTTTGTTATTTAAACTAGTTATTAAAAAACTGTTTAAAAAAGTTTAGTCATGGACATCCGTGTGCCTATAGGTATGTTCGGATAATGTGTGTTAACACGATAAAGACCGAAATACTTTACTAATTGAGTCTTTTTCCCCCTTACGCTTCGGTATAATTACGAATAGAACCCTATCACTTTTCACAGTCTGATTCGATGTGGTTTTAATTGTTATTAAATAAACAAAAAAATAGTGAATATTTACGGTCGATTCGATGGTACACTAAAACCAGCGCTATCTACCTTATTTAGTGAGAACTACTTCTATAAAACCAATATAGTAGTATTTCTTATAATTAGCGACAGATGGCGTATAAGACAGACGAGAACCACATTAATACTTACTTTTTGAAATTAGCGCTATCTATGTGATTTATTGAAAACTACTTAGTATAAGACCAATATATTATTAGTTACTTAGCAAATAATCAATTTTGTGAAAAATGAAGATTATGAGGCGTGCACTTTTGGATTTTCTAAAGTATTTCTCATATGGACTTGATACTTGTGTGACTAACGCGATAATTTGACATAATGTGACAAATCATCTGCCCCCTTAGTGTTTTAAATCATTGTTACATGTTTATGAATAAAGGCCTTGATGTAAAATATTGCAATTGCAACGTACAACGTGTTAAATCATAAAATTGATATTCGATTTAAATCGAGTCGATGGCCGATACACTGACAGCAACATACTTACGTCACTCTGTGGGAGTGCTCCTGGCATTGATCCAATCGTCGGCTTGTGATGATACAATTATTAGTGTTGTTAGAAATAAACATCATGTATCTGCTGTTTATTGCTATATTGACTTTTAAAGTAGTACATAAAATAATTTTAATGAACAGAAAATACAAGTGTCACCACCACATTCGTTCCCGCAAGTGTCGAACAAGGCGACTTAGGCGAAAGAGAAAGGATAGCATTAATATAGATATTAATTACGTATAAAAAAAGAATCGCTATTTCCCTTGGTCAGCAGAGCGTTCTTATGGTACGAAAAATTAAGAAAATTGCGCAGTATATTGGAAAATTTCAGAAAACTTAACGAATATTTTTACGCGTTTGACAGTTCGCAAGGAATAGGCATGATGTCTATTTTTCAAAATCTATTCTATGATATTCAAAAATATCTAATAACTGAAAAATATATCATATTTCTGTAAAAATATTGAATATTTATGCAATAAAATTAAATTTTAATTTTAAATTTCAAATTCACGTGTTAACGTGCGCCATTTGTCATGACGTCAAGCCTCAGTACGTGACGTCATTCGCTCTGATTGGTGTTTAAGCTATCATGGCGGATTGTTGTATTTTGTTGGTATATTTTATCAAATATATTATTAATCTCGCCATTAAAATAAAAATGAATATATTTCGAAATCCTTGAATCCTATTTCATTAGATCACTTCAATATTTTGGCGATACTTGATTACTCTCATCAAGTCTATTAAATATTCATAGCTAAGAATGGCGATATGTCTGTCGGGTCAGGTAGTATCCGAAAGTGAGTTATTGTTTGTTTCGATTTTACACCTTAACTACAGAACTAATTATCTTGAAATGGATTGAAAATGTCTGAAGCCCAGTATAGGAAACAGGCTTTCTTTTGTCCGTGCGGTGACGGACTAAGAATACAAGTGTCACCACCCCATCTTTTCCCACGGGTGTCGTACAAGTCGGGTGACAATTGCTTACTTCCCTTAGTCGCCCCACGGGTGTCATCCGTGGGAAAGAATAGGGTGGTGACACTTGTATTCTGAGTCTGTCACCACACGGACGACGTCACAGGTGTCATAAGTTACCTAACATCCGTTGACAAGTCGAAACGAATGTAAGGTATAAAGGCGGATGGTCTCCACCACTGTAAAGCGGAGTCTAAGAAAGGGGGGCCACCATATTTTCCTTCCCTCCAATAGCGTACTATATAGTTATTTGACATATTTAGGGCCGATTAAGGCCGTGATATAAGGGGTGATCCCGGGCCTTCTAAGTGTAAACATCAACGTCATTATTGTCGCGCTAAAAACTAAAAATAAAATATATTTACAAACACCACACACTCCAAAATAACACTGTGCAACAACAAAAGGAGGACTGAAAGGGCTGAAGATATCAACGAAGGAATAATCTGCACATTACTCCACAACAAAGAAGAAAGTAAATCAACAACGTTTTGAGGTTAGACCATAGACTATTATACACGAATGAGATATTTATTCAGCTTGACAGTACTAACGAAGTGACCGATAACTTGCCACAGATATATTAAAATAACAACTTGTGGATAATTGACATAAACGTCAGTGTTGTCAGTGTTAAAAAATTTTTCTACCGTAGTGCATTTCGTTTCACGAAGACTTTAGAAATGGATACACAATTCCAACTTTTGTTTGAAAAAATGAAACTAGAAATGCAAAAGCAATCGGCGGAAATTACTGAATCCATTACAAATAACATAATGTCTAGAATGGATGAAAAATTAATCCCGATTATAGAAGAAAATAAAAGCTTAAAATTAAAAATAGAAAATCAGGAGAAAGAGATTGAATATTTGAAGAGAGAAAAAAGAAATAACAATATAATTATATTTGGTGTGGAAGAAATAGAAAAAACAACTTTAGAATTATTGAATATGATAAAGAAAACCTTCAAAAGCGATATAAATATTGACATTGAAGAAAATGAAATTAACAATTTACATCGACTAGGGAAAAAAAGAACAGAAGACAGCAAACCGAGGCCAATACTCTGTTCTTTAGTTAGCGGGTGGAAAAAGAATGTAATAATGAAAAATAAAAAAGACCTGAAGCAGGTATATGTCACGGAAGATTATCCAAAAGATGTTTTGGCGAAAAGGAAGGAGTTACAAGCGGAATTGATAGAAGAAAGGAATAAAGGGAAAATAGCGTTTTTGAGATATGATAAGCTTGTAGTAAAAGAAAATGAACCAACTAACGAAAAAAGAAAACGGGAAATTTCTTCTTCGCCGCGTTCCTCAAACTTTCAACCTAAAAAACAGCAAGCCACCGTATCCTTGAAGGCCAATAGAACCAACGCATTTGACATGATGAGAATGAGATCAAACTCCCTTACTAACGTCCCCACAAACAAGCAGCAATAGCAACTAATGCTCAACAACAGGAAAATACAACAAAACAAAGAAACAAAAATACATTCAATAAGAAAACTACACCCTCTCCCAAGCCGATTGGTCATCGTGGGGGAAAATGACCAATACCCTCTAAGGATAGAAAAACAAAAAAGGAATAAAAATTACGATATACACATAGCGACACTTAATACAAGATCACTAAGATCTCCAGAGAAACTCATAGAACTAGAAACAGCAATCGACGAAATTAATTGGGACATTATTGGAATAAGTGAAGTGAGAAGACTAGGAGAAGGAATAGAAGATCACGGAAAGTATATACTGTATTACAAAGGAGAAACACCAGGGCAATACGGTGTTGGTTTTTTGATAAAGAAGAAATATAGCGACCGAATAGAAGAATTGAAAGGCATATCCGAAAGAATAGCATTACTAAACATTAAACTTCCCGTACAAAATACCAGATATGAACTATGGTCAATTATTCAGGTTTACTCACCAACTGAAGCAGATAATAAACAAGACATAAACAAAATAGAAGAGTTTTACCAAAAATTACAAAATACTGTAGATATGGCTCACAAAAATTTAATAATAATGGGTGATCTCAATGGACAAATTGGAGAATGCCAACGTGGCGAAGAATACACAGTAGGAAGACACGGTAGTGGCAGAAGAAGTAAAAACGGACAAAGGTTGGTTAACTTCGGTTTAGAAAACAAACTAAGTATCCTGAACAGTTTCTTCAAAAAGAAAAATAACAAGAAATGGACATGGACTTCCCCAAATGGACTCTTTAAAAATGAAATCGATTACATTATGACCAACAAACCAAACTTTTTTAAAGATACGTCAATTCTGCATAATCTAAATTTTAACTCGGACCATAAAATGATTCGTGCTACGCTACGTGGAACACATGCAAGGAAAAGTCGAAGGCACACTGAATCGGTTCCCTATGTGAACAGTAAGAATAATGCCGAAATAATTAACAGCTTAAAAGTAACTCTAGAGAGAAATGAAGAAAAAGAATTCAATAAACCAATTGAGGCGTCATACTGTAATTTTATAAACACTCTCAAAACTGAAGCTAGAAAAGTGTCTACAAATAATAAAGGCTCACTATCCACCCATACAATCCAATTACTTAATGAAAGAAAATTACTACTACAAGCTAAAGGAAACAAAGAAACGCGAAAAGAGATAGCAGAAATAAGTAAAATGATCAACAAAAATATAAGAAAAGACAGAAAGGAAAGAAGGACAAATACTTTACAATATCATATCAAGAAAACAGGCGGAGTAAAGAAAGCGTACAAAGAACTAGAACCGAAAAAGAATTGGATGCCAAATATGAAGGACAAACAAGGAAAAAGTGCTACAAAAAGATCGGATATATTAACTATTGCTACGGAATATTATAAAGAGTTATACAAAAGCAAAAACAATAAACCTACTGCGACTACGACAGCCGATACGCAAGATACTGAACTTATACTACCTATTCTAAAAGGAGAAACAGAAAGAGCTATTATTACCCAGAAGTTAGGCAAAACACCCGGTCCTGATCAAATCACCAATGAACTCCTTAAAATATCCATGCCAGTAATTGTCTCTAAATTAACCAATCTATTTAACGAAATAATCACAGCAGAAGTTATACCAGAAGATTGGACAAAATCTATGATAGTTTTATTGCACAAAAAAGGAGACAAAGGAGATATTAACAATTACAGGCCAATAAGCTTAATGTCTAATATATATAAGATCTTTTCTAAAATACTATTGCTTAGACTAACTAACACCCTTGATGAAAACCAGCCGATGGAGCAAGCTGGATTTAGGAGCAATTTTTCGACCATTGACCACATACATGTCCTACGTCAGATACTTCAGAAATACGGAGAATACAACAAAATATATTATTTGAGTTTCGTAGACTTCAACAAAGCGTTTGATTCATTGGAGCATCACTACATATGGGAATCATTAGAACAACAAGGGGTGTCTAAAAAGTACATACGCATACTAAAACTCATTTATGGAAAAAGCACTGCACAAATAAAACTGGAAAGGACAGGTGAAGAGTTCCCGATAGAAAGAGGCGTTCGTCAAGGTGACCCTATTTCGCCAAAGATATTCTCAGCTGTATTGGAGTTGATCTTTAGGAGGCTGCATTGGGATAATTTTGGACTCAATGTGAACGGAATCAAACTGAGTCATCTGAGATTCGCTGACGATTTAATACTTTTTTCCGAATGCCCGATGACCTTGGAAAAAATGCTACAGCAATTATCAGACGAAAGCGCATATGCAGGGCTCACAATGAATATAACAAAGACAAAAGTAATGAGCAATTCCTCACAACAAATTGATATTAAAATTAATAACCAGCCGTTAGAATATGTAAGGGAATACATTTATTTGGGACAACTAGTATCTCCGACACAGAGTATGCAGAAAGAAATAGAAAGAAGAATAGCAAACACTTGGAAAAGATTCTGGTCGTTGAGCGAAGTAATGAAAAATAAAGAAATGCCTATGGCAGAGAAACGAAAAGTGTTCAATGCCTGTATATTACCATGTCTTACGTATGGTTGCCAAACTTGGGCCCTAACTGAACAACAACAAAATAAATTAAATGTTTGTCAGAATGGGATAGAGAGAAGTGTATTGGGAGTAAGAAGAAAAGATAAAATACAATTAAAAACCATCAAAGGTAAGACCAAATTTGAAAAAGCTCAATCAGTATATAGAAAATTAAAATGGCGTTGGACTGGGCATATGCTGAGAGAAAATAAAGAGAAATGGACCAGAATAGTTACGGAATGGTACCCTAGAGAAAGCACAAGAAGTAGAGGAAGGCAGCCAAAACGATGGGAAGATGACTTGAAGGAAGTAGCTGGACCGGAATGGTTACGTACAGCAAAAGACCGAAACAAATGGAAATCCTTAGAGGAGGCCTTTGTCGAGAGACAAGCTGTTAAGAGGAGAGATAAGCCGAAGCCCGAGAATGTTTCAGTTTGAATTGTTTTAATTTGTTACCTCTTCTATTATATTTAAAAAGTAATGTGTAGTTATATAAGTTAAAAACTGTAACAGCAATAAAGGCTATTTTATTTTTATTTTATTTTATTTTTAAGGCCCATTAGCCGACCCACTACTCTTAAGTCAACGACTCAATACCTACTAAAATTTAATTGGTTATGCCTAATAATATGTCAGTGAGTTTGCCAAGAGAGAGGGTGACAAAGTTTGTCATTGAAAGTTAAAATAAATATGGCGTAAACATTTAAAGAGTATCCTACTAATACCAGTGCAAAAATGAGTTTATTTTACACGCTTTTTATTAGCTTCACCTGTTTGTTTTTGTATGTTTGTAACCGACTCCTTTGGGCGCGATTTTGACCCACTTTGAACGGACAGTTTAATTTAAAACTTTGTATACTTATCAAGAACTGATAACAATACAATAATTTGATAAATTTGTCTCATTGTTGTGATCAGGATCGCCAGAATTTTTTTTTTTAACAATCAATTGCACTAAAAAGTGAAAAATAAATATATGTACTATTCTGTCAAGAAAGTACCGGGAAAATATCAATAATACACAAAATTTTCCGAAAACCAAATGTTGCCGAGATCACGAGCTTCAATTTCAGGCATCAAATAGTCGGTTATCATGGCACGATAACGGTCACCATTGACGGTTACGTTCGCACCGGCATCATTTTTAAAGAAATATGGACCGATGATTCCACCGACCTGGATGAAGTGACCGAATCTGGATGAAGTGGCAGGTCTTGAATCTTTCGTCCCAAATGCGGTAATTTTGTTTGTTTACATACCCATTGGGCCAGAAATGGGCCTCATTACTTTGTTGTTACCAGTCGAAATGCTCGAACGAGTCATCGAAAATTGGACTCAACGGATGGACCATCTGCGACGTAGCAACGGCCAACATTTGATAGACATAATCTTCAAAAAATTAATGCCAAAGAATATTCTTTCAAATGATAATAAACATTCTCCATTAAATTTGAATTTTCTGTTTTTTTTTCTTTAAAAAAGTAGGGAACCTCGAAATGGATCACCTCTTATATATATCGAGCACCACACGCTTTTTTCACAATAATACTAATATTTTTTGTTCATTATTACTTTTCTACCTATATTAAAAATTATTTTTCACTTTTTAGTTCGATGCTTTTATAGCAACGCGTGTTTTTTTAAACTATGTATATTTATTTACTTTTTATTACGTTAAAATTTTTATTATTAATAATGCTTATCCCAACATGCTGGTTCAATCGGGAAAGTACCACCCTCTCACAAAAGATCAACGTGATACAACGTTAGGTACTCTTATAGTTGTGTTTCGTATGGTGAGTTCGAGCGCCGGAGGCCCGAACCCCTCCCTATCTTCTCCTTATTATCCTTCCTATATGCCTTCGCTAATGATGCTTCTAGTGTTACTAGCGTCTATAGGCGACGGTAACCACCTGCTATCAGGTCGGCCGGTATGCCTGTTTGTCACCCACGTAAAAAAGTTGTAAGCGGCCTTTCCACTTACAATAAGGGGGGTCATGGTTCGTCAGCCACCATATTAATAAAAAAACTTAACTTATCTCTACGAACATCTTAAAGACTGATTATTATTTATTATTATTATTCATAAGGTGCCATTCAAAAACTACGTCTGCAATCAAGAGGCAGTAGGTATCGCTTGGTGTATGATAGTTAGGATTCACTACAATTAAAATAAAACTATAAACTGCGAACTTCACGTTTTCATAGACCCTGTCCCCGGCTCACGTATTGGCTCACCAAGCGATACTTTTTTTTTGTTATGGCGGGAATAAATATACCTAACCGCACACCCCGTCGTTCGGGGCAACGAACAGGGTAGTGTGGAGCCCTCACCCACTAACTAAACCCGCCTTGTGCCTTCTCTGCGTCTGTATTGGCAGGCCACTGGAACTATTTACATTACTTCAACGGACTATATCGGGAACCTGAGATATAACCTAAAAACTAGCTTATGAAAATGTTAGTTAAGTACTTAAGTAAGAAAATGGAGAGAAGCGTGACAATAGGGGAGGAGGTGGTCCATGATCCATCCGTTATAATAGTTAGGATTATCACTTGGAACCAGTGTACTACTTATCTGAAATGTGGAAATATTGGCAAGCACTTCTCTAACAATCATGACTATTTATGAAAGTGTCGTAATCGCCATCTTTAATTTTGATCACTCAAAATGACTTCATATTTTTAACGATCATACTGTTAGTAATGCCAATTTTAATACGGACTTTCAGTAGCTCTCCTGCCGCGGTGAAGTGCAGACTAGGTACACTACAAAAGTCGAAAAATCGTGTGGTGTATTTTCGTGAATTCGTTTGTTACATCGTGTTAAGGATTATATTTTTGTGTGTTTATCTATTTGTTTTTATTCTTCACTGCGCTGGCACTGGCGTGATTTTTCTGAAATTGAATTGTGACTCGTAATAGAATATAGCATTGAGTGCGTTGTGTGAATAGTTATCAATTTTGATCTAAGTATTTCAAGGCTTGGTTAATATTTTTGTAAATTAGTAATTTTGCATTATTTTATTTTAAGTTTGGAAAATAATCTGTATTTTCCATTTAACTATGAATCGTTAAGTCATCCCTGCATTGACATTTTGAATCAAGTTTCACGCAGAAAAAAGAACTGATATCGTGATTTTTGGAAATTGATTTATGTTTCCACTCTAAGATTCAGAGTGGAGTGCATTCTCTCATGTACATAATATCGATTTAAAGATTCTACTCGGAAATATTGGCGGGAAGTACTCATTGAAATTGAAACCTACTAAAATTGATTATTTTCTGTGGCTTCTTTAAAAAGACACACTCTAAGGAACAAGGCATTCACTTTTAGACTCGTAGACTTATAGCAACGGTATTTTAAGTTCATAAATATTATGAAAAAGGGATACATTAGTTTATCTATTCTAAGGATACATACCTTTTTACAAAGAATTTCTGCATTTGAATGGATGCCAAGTTCTTACCTCATTGTTGACATAGGTAAGTGTGATCTCAGGAAAACAAAAGAGAATCTATAAATGTCATGTGTATTTTGTTTTTAATTTTGTTTTTTTAATTTCACAATACCAACCTCTTATAAAGGCTTTTCAGTTATTGAAATATAACAGCGATAGAGCTCAATAATAGTAATCATTCTGTGTTTAGGCGTAATTTGTGTTAGTTAATTATGATTGTAAAGTCCCCCCAAACTCAATTTATTCTCTTCTCTTCTGTCCGTGTTATGACGGACTAAGAATACAAGTGTCACAATTCTTTTCAACTGGTTGTCGTACGAGGCGACTAAGGAAAGTAAGCAATTATCACCCATTGTATTACTGGTGGTAGGGCTGGGTACCAAGTGAGAACACTCACTTGCTATAGGGAACGGGTCGGTACCACCATCTCCCGTGTGACAGGCCATGAAGCACACGCTCGACAATACTCCCGGTATAGTTGAATCTATCAGCGGCTGTTATCATTTACCATTTGGCCGTGGCTAGCCTGCCACCATACGCAATAAAGAAAAATCTTCCCTTGTCCACTTAAAAATATATTCCTTAAAACTACTTAAGTGTCCTGTTGGAGAATTATTCGAGTGTTATTCTTATTGTGATGTATGGTGCACAGTTTAAAGTATTTTAATGCTAACGTAACGAGTGTTTGAACTGATGGGACGATACATCATATGCCACACATGATGGATACAATCAAAGTGGTGGGAGATTTCGTCAGAGAGCGATCACCGTTTTCGGTAAGTTGTTTACAAATGACGTACTTCATCATCAGATATCAAGGTCGATGGACCAATGAAGTAATGTAACACAATTCCCGTGGTCCGCCAATATAGGCGGAGAGACGGCACATGGCGGGTTTATTTAGTGGGCGAAGGCCCCACACTACCTTGTTCTTTGCCTCAAACGATGGGATGTGTGGTCAGGTACATTTTTTCCCGCTTAAACAAAAAAAAGATCTCGAGGTCGATTCCCAGTCTCAGATATCGACTACAAGTTTCTGATTAATTATTTACTAATTCTGCCAGGTAAACTTAATTTTTCAATTAAGATTTTTACCAAATAAATAGGCGTCACCCAAGACGTTAAGAATGAATGTGATATCGAAATTCACGAATTGACAAATGGCTGAATTGACAAAGCATCTGGGACGATATTCCAGGACATGCAGGTTTAAATCCTGCTCGTGACTGTTATTTCCGATTTCACATTTTCACACTGTTAATTTATATGGCTAAGCATGTCAAATGCTAAAAAATATAAAAAAAATATCAAATTATGGAGATAATTAGTATGTCATGGAGAGAGTTATTTATATACTGAAATTCACGCGTACGGAGTCGCGGGGAGAATATAGTATATAATATTAGTAAAGACTAGACATTTAGCTCGACCTTTTTTTACTGCTCATGGTGGCACACCTCCGTTCTTCGGAAGGCACATTAATTAGCGGGTTCCGTCTGTAAAATAATTAATAATGTTAATATCTATTAACAAGTGAATACAGTTATGTGAAAAAACTATTTCGTTAATTTTATTTAAACTTGTGTGACAATCGACGTACGACCAATGAAAACATCGCAATTTACTTATCGTTTCCGAACATGTATTAACTAAACCCCACATTTGACATACAGTACTCATTAATGATTTGTTAGTCTTGGAGCATAAACATCTGGCTTCACTTCACTAACATCAAGATCGATCCCAAGTTGCGCCAGTTGACTTTTTGTTTGAGAAATATTTAATCAATATTGAATGCAATGTCTTTTCGGATAATTGAATATTGAAAGCATAAAAAATATATAACAAACAATCAGAAAGAGAGAAAGAAAATGTGTGCTCGCACCTCTCTCTTTCTTTTGCCCCTAAAGTAATATACGAAACGTAACTCTCTCTCTTTCTATCTTCACTAACTTATAACGCTCACGTCACGCATTTACCAGCTTACTCCCCAAGTCAAGCGTGCGTAAAGAAGTATTTACTTCAAAACTGACTGCAGTCTCGTTCTAAGGTCGCCGTTGTCCCCTTAGTTGGGTCGTGGAGGCCAGATAGGCATTCGCTCAGTGTAAATTATGGAGGGTAGAAGTAAGGAGGACTCGGTGTATTAAAAAGTGTAAGCTGAAAGGGAGCCAATTAAGGTGGCGCGCACAGTAGCAAGTGGAAAGATTTTAAAAATAGCGCCATAAACTATTAGAGTAGGATAGGATACTAAATTAAGAAGGAAAGAAACACTTCCGCTTTGTTCCGCGCATTTTATATTTACTAAATTACATTTGACTACGTAAATAGTTGAGATTTTAAATACTGCATATTTTTTAACGGGAGCCATTTAAGATGGCGTCACAGTAGCAAGTGGAAAGATTTTAAGAATAGCGCCATAATAACTTGCTGTTTACAGGTGGACACTTTTTCAACTTATCTCCTATACAAGACGGTCCTCCTTACTTCTAACCTCCATAGTGCAAATACTGGTGGAACAGAACCAACCAATCGGCGGCCGACTCCTACAAAAAGTTTGGGCATGGAGATGGCAATGATACCACCGAAGGAATGTAACATAGTTCCAGTGGCCCGCCAATAAAGGCGGAGAGAAAGCGCACGGCGGGTTTCTTTAGTGGGTGAAGGCCCCACACTACCCTGTTCGTTGCCCCGAACGACGGGGTGTGCGGTTAGGAACATTTTTCCCGCCTTAACAAAAAAAAAGGGTAGATGGTAATGATGCTGGCAGACGAGCCAATGTCTCATGGACTCAACTATACGAAGAGTACTGTCAAGTTGCTCACTGTTACATTTCGTGGATGTGAAATGAAAGAAGGGTTCTCTCCCGTTACAACAAAAACCTCTTTAGGCGCGTTGAGCACTTTTTGGGTGAACAAAAATCATGGAACTCGCGTCATCGTCACCGAATGCTCCGATAGAAGTGAAAACTAAGATTATTAGATAATTATTTTTGAATTATTTTTGGTTTGTAAGTAAGAAGTGTTAATAACCAATTAATTGGACGATACAATTCACAAGTTACTTAGTTTTCACTTCTATCGGCAGTCCCCAAAGACGCATGTTTTTTTGTTTTTTTTTTTTGAAGTCGGGAAATAAATTCTTTTAACCGCACAACCCGTCGTTTGGGATAATGAACAGAGTAGTGTGAGCCCTCACCCACTAAATAAACCCGCCGTGCGTCGTCTCTCCGCCTTTATTGGCGGGTCACTGGAGCTGTTACATTACTTCAGTGGTCCGCCGGCGGCTTACCCTTTCGGGTACACTCTACTGAGCAACGCATCCGCACACGGAGCGCCTCACGATGTTACCTGACGTATATAAAACAGCTGTATCTATTGGTTTCACATTCAAGTTGTACAATGACACATGCTTTGGGTGATGTCATATTCTGTGCAATACATTGGTCGCCGTCGACCTTGGACGAGTCTCCCATTAATGTATAAGCGCGACTAACACCAAATGGTTGTTTAATTTATTTATGAACATAATTATTATTTGCTATAAATCGCGACTGTAGCCACCTTTTGTTTTGTTAAGGCGAAAATAAATGTAGCTAACCGCACACCCTGTCGTTCGGGGCAACGAACTCCCTCACTCACTAAAGAAATCCGCCGTATGTCGTCTCTCCGCCTGTATTGGCGGACCAATGGATCTGTGTGACATTAATTCAGTGAGCGGTTTTTGCCACTTTTCGGCTGGACTTCAAATAGCTAAAAGTATCTATCACCCAAAAACTACTAGACAAATTTTCATTAAGAAACTACTCGACGAATTTTCATTAAAAAACTACTAGACGGATTTTCATAAAACCTTTATTGTTTAATAGCTCTTGATTAGCCTTAAAAACTGGTATACGTTAATCCCGCTACTATATCGGGAACCTGAAATTTAACCTAAAAACAACCTGTTGTCAGCGGTGAAGCTGCGGGCAAAGGGTAGTTCTTAATATTTTCTGAGATTTACGCGAATATGTAAAAAATAGCTATTCCACAGATCACTATCAAGTTTACCGGGAAGCTTAAGACCATTTTTTTTCTGCTCCAGACGTATGTAAAATTTCACTATGATTTGTTCAGTAGTTACCTAGTTACAGCATGAAAACAAACAAATTATCGAGTCTATAATATCAGTAAGGATTATGAAAGAAAAATTATTTTATATTTTATATATTTTAGCATTTGACATGCTCAGCCATATAAATGAACACACAAAGTGCTAAAATGTGAAATCAAAAATAACAGTCATGAGGATTTGAACCTGCATCTCCTGGAAAACCGTGCCAGATGCTTTCCAATTTAGCTATTGCAAAGCATCTCGCACGGACTGAGATTGCGGATTTTGATAACATATTCCTTCTTAATGTCTTGGGTGAAAGCTTACCTGGTCTGAATAATATATACCATTGCAGTCGATAGATGGCGCACGCGTGAATAGTGTACTGTATAGGTAAAGGGGTCCAAAAGAATAGAATTTAGTGTGACGTAATTTATGAACGGGCCCTAATTAAAAAAAAAACACATCTAACGATATAGATATACTATACATGCATCGTACTTAATAAAATATTATTTTTACTAACCTCGGACTTTTCGGTTGATCACCATTCACCAGCCATGGTCACGAGCGATCAAAATAATTCATGCCGCGAGGAATGAGTTAATAAAAGTATATGCACCAAAATTTTTGGTGGTTATGCTCCAATCAAAAAGTAAATATTATTCTGATACTACGAGGGTGGCGAAAAAACAAACGGCCAAAAACTGAATAAAACTAGCTAATAACCGCGACTTTGTTGGCGTGGCTTATTATAAAGTAGCTGTCGCGGCGAACTTCGTACCACCATTTTTGTTCGAGAATACTTTAAAAATCCTGAAACACGTGTTTTTGGTTTTGGCTGGCTGAACAACTGAACGTCAATATGTCAATGTTTTGTCAATATATTGAAGCTCGTGGCCGTGTGAGGCCGGCTTTAGAATTGTCCCACCCCTCTCTACCCACGGGAGTCGTAAGAGCCGACTGAGGGATTACCAGGGGAGCGGGCAGCAGCACTTCCTCGAGTATTAACAACATCCACTGCGATCGCCAACCCGCCTGCCAAGCGTGGCGATTACGGCATTATCCCCCATGACGGGACCGCTTGTTGTGGCGTTCTCTAGGGGAGGCTTATGTCCAGCAGTGGACGTTAAAAGGCTGATGGATGGATGGATGGATTGAAGCTCTCTCAGAGTCATTTCTCTTTTACTCAAACTTTGTCCTGGCAATAAGGGACACAAAAAAGAAGAATAATCCAATTTGGTGCAGTCGTTCTGACTTTATGCGGGTACATACATTTCACCGATTCATTTTTATTTAAATAGATTACTTAACATAAAACACGTTGCCAGTAGTAGTCAGTGATGCGGATGAATTTTATGATGTATAATTTTAACTTCTTTTAAGCTAAGCTAGTATTTAGTTCAGATATCTCAGGTTCCCGATGCCGGACAAAACGTTTTTAAATCTTAAGTAAGAGCAATCAAAAAAAAAGTTTGATCAAAATTCGTTCCGTAGTTCTTACGTGATGTGCAAACAAATAAATATACAGAAATTCTAAAACATCTTGTGTTCAAAGGCGGCTCACAGCTCCATCCATCCATCCATCCATCAGCCTTTCATCGTCCACTGCTGGACATAGGCCTCCCCAAAATGGGGGTTTTTTTGGCGATCGCAGAGGATGTTAGTACACAGGGGAACGCTGCTGCCCGGTCTCCCGGTAATCCCTTAGTCGGCTTTTACGACTCCCATAGGAAGAGACGGGGTGGAGCTATTCTTGGTGCCGGCCCCACACGGAAAACACAGCTCACTAGAGTAATTTTTGCTGAAACACAGCTCTGTTTTATATTCCCCGAAGGGCTAGGCAGAGGTGTAGTACACACCCACGCCAGCTATGTTTAAGTCCCACGTAATAGGGGGCGAGCCTATTACCGTCTACCGGGCACATTTCCAAACTCCGGACTGCTACTGAGAACTTTTTTTTACGAAAAAGCTCAATAACACTGCCCGATCTGGGGATCGAACCCGAGCCCTCATGATCAGCAGTCGCTCACACTACCGCTGCACCACAGAGGCATTTTATAATAGTACAGATACATACTCAGTCCATGATCAGCGATTATCACTTACCACTCGTATTCTTTGTCCTAATTTTGACTAATGGCAACACTATTACACTTTCGACTACTGAATTAATCGTTCAATACATATTTAGGACGTCCATTGTGTCATTGTATTACGTTTAAGGGCGCTATGCTATTGAGCATTGTACTGTACACCATGTTGCAATTTATCACGGGTAATCAGTACTCATTCGTAGCTGATGCGATGCGAATCGTGTTCCGAAGTTGTTGTGCTAAGGTTTTTATTTATTTTTAAATGATGATTATAATTATGTGTGTGATTGCCAGTGATAATGTGCGGGTTCTATATTCAAAAAATTGTTATGAAGAAACAGTGGGGTTTAATTTAGATACCGAAAACTATATTAGGAGTATTCTGGATCGATTAGAAACTCGGAAGGAGATTTTTAGTAGTATCTTGAGCGGGTTTCTTCTTGACCATGAAATCTATGTTCATAAGTCGAGTAATTCAACTGTTTGTCCTCTCAAATAGTCTTTAATTTACTTCTTATATTGCCAATCGGTTAGGTAGTTACGACATCAAGAACTATCAAACAAATAAATTCACTTGAATTTTTTAATATTAGTAAGATATAAATAATTTCGTTAACCTGTGCGTCTTAAACATTAGCGTCTCGCATCCGATTTAGTTCCGCGTTACGAGCACATTCATATGACGCTAGAGGGTTAACAGTCATTAAACAGTATGCTGTTTGGGCCAAACACCTCCAATTTTATTCCAAGTATCGGAAGACATCGGATGGGTTGAGGCCGTTTTACGACTAAGTCCTTCAGTGGCAGTGTTCAGTGACCAACTGGTAGACTGCTAGTAAAAACCATGGCTTTTGTTCAAGCATATTTATGTATTTTCGGTGATAAGTGGTTAGCTAACAGAATGCTGTTATCAATTGTATTTTTACAGTCTTGGTTGAGTTCTTTTACGAGTGTTCGTGATAACACGGATCATAACTTATGCTATTATAGCTATTTTTTTTTTTCATATACCCATAATTTTTTTATCCGAAGTGCTTGGCAAACAAGTATACGGCCCGCCTGATGGTAAGCGGTTACTTCGCGGCGGTCTAGCCTATAGACGCTAACAACACCTGAGGCATCACACGCGCTTCGCTAGTTCAAAAAAAGGAAAAAAAATATACTTTAGAAATCGAATGTATAAATAATGAAGTCTGGCTGTTAAATCTAAGGATGTAGGTACAGGGTGACCGAGACTCACCTACCTAGATCAAATCGGTCATGTATTGAAGAAAGTCAGTAGTCTCCGAAACCGGCGAGCGTGTATGAAGAGAATTATGAATGTTGAAGAAGCGAGAGATGTATGCAAGAATAGAGCCTTTTGGCACTCTGTTCTCTCTACCTACCCCGCAAGGGAGATGGCGTGATAATAAGTAAATAAGTAGGTAAGTAACTGTAGTTAGCGACCTCTTCCTTGACAGTCGGCATTTCGAGGAATTCATGTATTTCTGCATTTTTTACAAACCAGTGTGCGCTAGATATCGTTCTTAGACATATATTATGGAATCTCTGCAGTATCTCCAGATTGGAGTTACTAGCAGATCCCCATAATTCTCATATATCCAGATTGGTTTTATGATCGTCTTGTATACAAGCAATTTGTTGCTGAGTCACAGTAGAGATAGACGGCCCAATAAACAGGAGATTTTTTTAAGTTGTAGCTTTGCTTCTTTTCTGTTAACCACTAGGTGGTTAAAATTTTGTAATGTAACACATATCGCCCATCATCCATACGCACAAGCATACACACGCATAAACAGAATCACACACCCACACAATCGCACACGCACAGGCTTAAAATCGAAATGAGACCTGTTTCTGGCAGTCCTTCGTTTTATTTCGAATCTGGCAAAATATCTTTATTTCGTTTCCATTAACTTGCAATTATATAATACGAATATTCTTGGGTAATATTTAATAACGGATTTCTTTCTATTGTTTCCAGCTCGACACATGGTTCGGGCGGCCGAAGAAGGGCGGGGGGCAGATCGAGCGGGGCTACGACACCGTGCCCCGCACGGAGCCTCGTACAGAAGACGAGGAACCATCTGCCACCGCGGAGTATACCAGCAAGATAGATGCGTTGGATGATGCGCAGCTGCATAGGCGGTTTGAGGAGATGCTGGTGAGTTGAACAGAATTGATTGTAATGAGGGGGTTTTCTTTCTTTCTTTCTTTCAAAAGAGATACAATCGCGCGCCAGTCTTCGTTTGGACGACTGACTTGACTTTACGTTCAATATGCCGTACTGTATTATAAGAAAGTGTAAAAACTACTCAAATAATGAGAAAAAAGAAGCTGGTGTATCGTATTTTCAGTAAATGGACTATTGTGTTATCATTTGCAAGTAATATTTGGCTTAAAAACTAAGAATTTTATTTAAATTTTGAATATTTGTAAAAATAAATCATAATATTCACTAGAATCTGCATAAAGAAGTTTGTATGGATTAATATAATGTACCTACGTTTATTTTATTACTAAGTTTATAGGTTGACTAGAGACACTTTTTTAGTGAATTATGTACTAGACCCGACTTAAATTTTTAGTAGGTAGGTCAATGATCAAAATAGTTTTTGTTACTAGATTATGCCAAAAAGCAAAAGAAATAGTCATCTATAATCTAAATACGTCACCTTCTGGCACAAAAATAACTATCCCAGAGGAACCCTTCATTTTCCATCCATCCCATCCATTTTTTGGGATAAACAGAATATGTCCTTCTCAAATCGGACTATATGTATGACAAATTTCGTGATGATCAGTTAAGTACTTACGACAACAGACTCATATTCACATTTGTAATATTAGTGAGGACGATAGTTCATCGGTGGTGCATGGCATACACTGTATGCGACTGTAGATCACGAGGGTTCACACCGGTGCTTCAGAAAGCTCATAAGGCCTCTCTCCGGTCGTGTTGGAATGCTTCATTCGGCTATGAGAGTGAGGGAACAGAATTTTTTGCGCACACACCTTTTTTTTGTTTATGCGGGAAAAAATGTTCCTAACCGCACACCCCCGTCTTTCGGGGCAACGAACAGGGTAGTGTGGGGCCCTCACCCACTAAATAAACCCGCCGCGTGCCGTCTCGCCGCCTTTATTGACGAGCCACCGGAACCATATTACATTCGTTCAGTGGTCGTGCACATATTGCACTGTAACATCTCCTGTATACAAGGCTAGTGTCTAATTATATATGGCCCACCTGATGGTAAGCGGTTACCGTAGCCTATAGACGCTAGCAACACCAGAGGCAGCACTCGCGCGTCGCCATCCCCAAGGAAAGGTATAGTAGGTGGGGAGGAATGATAATTAGGATAGGATAGGGAGGGGGTTCAGTTCCGTTGTTACACGCTGATCTACTGTGAGAGGGTGGTACTTCCCCGATCGAGCAGGCCCATTCGTGCTGGGATAAGCAAGTTTCTACCACTAGAAAAATATTTTCTATTATCATTTCAGGCGGACATGAATCTCAACGAAGAGAAGAAGGAGCCACTAAGAAAGTACCCACGAGATCAGAAGAAGAAGATGCTTGTGGCGTACAAATTTGTCAATACACAGGTTAGTTGATGGATATCACAACCCATTCTGTCCCAGTGTTGAGCACGGGTGGAGACCCGTCCGAGACCTATGATCTAAAAACCCCAAGAGAGGATTTTTGATCTATAGTTTTTAGCACTTGACATGTTCAGCTACTTTAAAGTACAAATTATTATTTGTGAATGAGGAAAAAGAGAACGTTAAGACAAATTTGATGAGGAGATTGGAAGCTATGGCCGAAAGGTAGTGCGGTAGCTCAGTGGCACTTCCCCGGATTGGAAGGGACTCAGGTTCGATTCCCGGTCGCACTAAACTTCTCTTTTTCCTCATTTACAAATAATAATTTGTACCCCAAGAGAGGAGTTTTGGGGTTTTTAGACTATAGGTCACCACGCCGGGCTAGTGGCGGTTTGGCAGACTCCAGAAGCCGTCTTAAAATCTCTCAGGCATGCAGATTTCCTCACGATGTTTACCTTCTTCGAGCGACAAATACACACGTAATTTCGAAAACCTCGAGAAGTCAGAGGTGTGTGCCGTACGAGGTCTGTACTCGAACTCGATACCACTGTTTGCAGTTCTTAGTTTTGCCGCTAGGCACTGCACTACAGGATGGTCTTTAAAATATATAATATTTTTTGATGATCCAATCGCTTCCAAACTCATCATGATCACTCGGGCTAATCTGAATATTGCTGAAAATTCCGTCAAAATAGGTCCAGCCGTTTTAGAGTCTAAACCTACACATATAGATAGATTTCATAATAAAAGTTTTTTTTTAATTCAATACCACGTTTAACTTCCAGGAAGGCCGCTCAAAATTTGAAAAGCCCTCCGATTACGTCGCTTACCTGAATCAGCCCGAGTTGTCTGTGGGGAAGATGCACGGGTGTCTTGAGAACCTCAGGATATCCCTCACAAATAACCCGCTTTCGTGGATCGAGGAGTTCGGGACTAAGGGCATTGAGAGCCTGTTAACTACGCTTAATCAGTGTTATACAAAGTAAGTTTATTTCTGTAATTTTTTTTGGACGAAGCCGCAGTGAAATTTGCATGCAGGCGGCAGACGACTGCTCGTTGTGGTGCTCACTTATAGTAGCCTTATTTTTTTTTTATTATTGCATGTAGTGGCAGACGAGCCACGGTCCATCTGATGGGAAATAGTAACTTATCCTTGCTCCAGCTGTGTTGGCGGACCGCTGGTACTATGTTGCTTTACTTCACTAGTCCGCCGGCGGCTTACCCTTTCGGGTACCCTCTGAGACACTAATAGAATGAAATGAAATGAATGTAGATTGATGGATTTATTTTCTTATTAATTCAAACAGAAAACTGAGTATGCAAGAGGATTTTTTTTTGATTGCTAATGGTGGTAGGTGATCTACGGCCTACCTGATGGTAAGTGGTGGTATTCTTTCATTCCACATATATGAAATGAAAGAATAAACGGCTATCTCCTGCTACAACCAAAACACACCGATGTGCTTCATGGTCGGTCACACGGGAGATGGCGGTACCAACCCGCTTGGGCTTGATAGCAAGCGAGTACTGCCACTTGGTACCCAGCCCTACCACCAGCAACGCAATGGATGATAATTGCTTACTTCCCTTAGTAGCTTCGTACGACACCCGTGGGAAAGAATGGGGTGGTGACACTTATATTTTTAGTCCGTCACCACACGGACACATAATAATATATTTTGCGAATTTAAAAATATTTATTCGTTGTCTACGCTGCCAGCGGAAGTGGATTTTATCGGTAAGTGTGACGTCACACAGCATTGAATACCAATTTATACAAATTGCAAGTTAATTGCAAATTAATGTTAGCGAAGGAAATTAAATTAAATTATTTGAAGTTGAAGGAGACGTGGGGAAACTTGTACGCCTGACTGGATATCTGGGCTCGTGTTTACCAACTCGAGGCTAGAAAGATGCGAGTCGCCTAAAAACATATATTTCATTTCTTTTTTCATAATTAATCACTTTCTGGTTGCCCACGGCTCTCCCTCGGGGACGGGACTAACTGTTTTCACAGCCTTAAGATCCACTGGTAGATCGTAACGTGGTCAAGATAAAAGAACTCTTATTAATAGGCGAAAATACCCAGATACGGATTAATGTGACTGTTATCTGGCCTCCAAGACTCAAGATTTCAGTAAATTGTAATAATTTCTCCTGAGGTCGTTCGTGGATTATTCCTTAGTGCAGGGTCCCGGGTAGGGTAAGGAGGGTATATTGTCTTTAAAAAAAAATATATACCTATACAAAATGATATATAATATTTTTTTTAAAAGTACGTTTAAATCAAGATATTTATACTTTTCTTTTTATTTCTAACGGCGGCAGACTATTAAACGGCCCACCTGATGGTAAGTGGTAACCGCCGCTCATGGACTTTAGCGACACCAGTACCAGAGCAGCATATTACTATTAATTTTTTATTAACACAATATTAATATGTATTTTTTTTTTATTGCATGTAGTGGCAGTCGAGTCACGGTCCATCTGATGGTAAATGGTAACCGTCGCCCATGGACTCGACTATACCGAGAGTATTGTCAAGCCGCTGCTCACCAATTCATTTCACAGATATCAAATAAAATATAAACGGCTATCTCCTGCTATAGCCAAAATGAAACGATGTGCTTCATGGCCGGTCACACGGGAGATGGTGGTACCAACCCGCTCGGCCCGATACCAAGTGAGTACTCCCACTTGGTACCGAGCCCTACCACCAGTCATGCAATGGATAATAATTGCTTACTTCTCTTAGTCGCCTCATACGACACCCGTGGGAAAGAATGGGGTGGTAACACTTGTATTCTTAGTCCGTCACCACACAGACAAAAATGTCGGACAAAATTTTCGTGTTTTTAATGTAATAAAAGACACGAAAATTACAGTGCACAAACAACCGCACATGCACTAAGAAGGCCTTTTCGAATCGTATTATCACGAATCGCGGAAACGAATTGAATACGAATTGGACACACTTGGCGTCCACAGGCGGCCTTAGGAATTTTTTCAAAATAATTACAATTTGTTAATTGTTTTTGCAACCTAAGGTCGTTCACAAATTACGTCACACAATTTCTTTTTAACACATCTATTCGTATACATTTTTGCGACTCTGTATAAATATTACATACCAAAAGGAGAATGCCCACAAATGTATGGGCTTTGGTTTCATATTCTATCATGTTGAAACTTACCTTAATTTATTATAAATTACATTATCTCTACTTCGCCGGATTTGAAGAAGACTAACGAAGTTCGTCAAATTAAGTTATATTTTACGTGTTTAAGTATCTGCAATCATACAAACATTTTGAGTTTTCATTAAATATTTCTTATAGGTATTAAATGTGATAAATAGTTTTAACAATGTTTTTGAATGTATAAAATGTTAATTATTGCTAGCTTTAGATGTGCCCGATAGATGGCAATAGGCTCGCTACTATTACATGCCGTGCATTTGCCGTGTGGGGCTGGCTTGCCGTGTGTAACCGGCTTTAGAATTGTCCCACCCCTTTCCACCCCTGGGAATCGTAAGAGCTGACTACCGCTGATACCGGGGGAGTGGGCAGCAGCACTCCTTCGAGTATAAACAACATCCACTGCGATCGCCAACCCGCCTGCCAAGCGTGGCGATTACGGCACTATCCCCCATTCTTGGGGAGGCCTATGTCCAGCAGTGGACCATAAAAGGCTGATGGATGGATGGATGGACAATTACATGGTAGTATTCGAACGATCAAAGTAGGTAAATTACTTTTTAATTAGCAGATTTTTATCCGTTGAAATTTTGAATTGATATATGATTAGGTATTGAAGAGACCAATTTGAATCTGATACAAGATGAAACCATGTATGGGCATTCTCCTTTAGACCCCTTTTTTCATTCTGATCGTGTACATGATACATTCATTTAGATAAGTATTTAAAATAAACTAAGAACTGTGTTTTATTCTACGACACGGCAAAGCTTATATACGCTAGCATCACCAGAGGCATCACGCGTCGGCAACTTTCAAGGAAAAAAGAAGGGATAGGAAATGGTGGCTGTAGAGCGGGTTGTACCATGATAGGTTCACAGAAAACTTAAGGGTTAATATTGAATATCGTGTGCAGCGACTCCCGCTACGACCGCGTCCAGTACGAGTGCATCCGCTGCGTGTCGGCCGTGCTCAACAACACCGTCGGCATCCGCACCATGTTCGAGTGTCGCGAGGCGCTGCCCGTGCTGGCGCGCAGCCTCGACGCCAGGAAGCCGCACTGCGCCCTGGAGGCCGCCAAGGTACTGCGCCTGAGTACTGCTTACAGCACACATTGTAGCCCAAACTTTCGGCAGCGTACTACATCATCATCTATCATCATGCCATTTCCCTTGCGGGTTAGGCAGAGATAACAGAGTGCCAAGAGGCTCTATTCTTGCATACATCTTTCGCTTCCTCAATATTCATAATTCTCTTCATACACGCTCGCCGGTTTCGGAGACTCTTGACTTCACCTTCCTTCAATACATGACCGATTTGGTCTAGGTAGGTGAGTCTCGATCTCCCCCTGTACCTACATCCTTCCACTTTCGCATTGTATATCTTCTTAACCAGTCGCTCGTCCGGCATTCTTTCCACATGTCCGAACCATCGGAGCATTCCCTTTCGCATCTTTACACCAATTCTCTCTTTCATACCTACTCGCTCTCTTACGTCGTTGTTACGAATGCGGTCAGTCAGCCTCACTCCACAGATTCTTTACAGAGATCGCATTTCGACCGCATTGATTTTACTCTCGTATTCTTTTTGCATACCCAACTCTCGCTTCTATATACGAGTAGTAACGTTGGAACAAGCACTGCCTTGTATATTGCGAACTAATTAATATTTATTGATTCCAGGTGTTAGCAGCGATATGCTTAATTCCCAATGGACACGAGAAGGTCCTGGAAGCTATCACCATGGCTGGAGAGTCCAGTCGGAAGCCCAGGCTGCTGCCCATCATCGAGGGTCTGGAGCGGAAAACTCCTGAGAGTTTAAAGGTATGTTTTTTTTTATGATAACGGCCCATCAGGCAGGGTCTTTCATGATAATTGGTAATCATAGCTAATGGACTCAGCACTACCAGCACCAATGTGATGTATCTGCGAATCGTAAATATCTATCTACCGGTCAGTGCTTTATTGATATACTAGCTGTTGCCTGCAATTTCACCTGCGTGGATTTTAGTTTCTTAATATTATTAAATTAAAATATTGTTTTTCCCCTCGAATAATCTAAATATGCCATCCTCTGGCACTAACAATATTATCTATATAACAATATTTATCCGGAAGGAAGCCATAATTTTTTTGGGATAAACGCAACCTATGTGGTTCTCTGTAATCTACACTATATGTATGCTAAATTTCGTAGTTACTTTATGATCTGTTTTAGTAAAGTTTTTTTTAACGGTCCCAAACTAAGCTTAACGCTTGTGCTATGGGTACCGATTACGAATATAATACATAATATATATTACTTTTTGTAAATACATATAATAGATAGAAAACACCCAGACGCAGTACAAATATCTGTGTTCATCACACAAATAATTGTCTTGAGTGGGAATTGAACCCACGACCTCGTGCACGGAAGTCGGTTACACTACCGACTACGCCACGAGGCATTTTTTGAAATATATAATCTGAGGCATTTATTCCCGAAAGAGCAATACAGATTTAACATATATATACGAACGTTAAACAAAACTCGACTCTACAATGTAACGAATAAGATTCAACTTATTACAGACAGGCTGCATGCAACTTATGAACGCAATCATCACAGAACCCGAGGAATTGGAATTCAGGATGCACTTGCGTAGCGAGTTTATGAGAACAGGACTCTATGATTTAATAGGTAAGGTGTATATTCATTTGGCTTGTTATCTGGTTATTTTTAAAGTCATATTTATTTTAGCATTATGATTTGAATTTCGAAGAAACGAAAAAGCGACACTAATGAGAGACAAAGATATAGCTATAGGATTTAGCCCGCGAGAGAATGAGATGACAATACAGATATAGTGTACTACGGTTCCTCTTTTTGAAAGCTCACTTATGCCGCGTATGAACTGTGTTTTTTAATTGCCTACAATAGTAGTGAGGCCTTGTTAAGCCCTTACCTGGCGGGGTAAGGGCTAAGGAATGGTAAGTGCTAACAGTAGAACCTTGCTTGTCCCAGCATGAATAGTTTGGCTTGACCGGGAAGTAAGAAGATCAGCGTAAAACAATGGTAAGTACCTGTGCTGTTGTGTTTCGTATGGCAAGTGAGAGCGCCGGAGGCCCAAACCATCTCCTTATCACTTCCTTACTATCCTTCATCTCCTATCGCTTTTTGGGAGTTGGATGTTGCAGTACCATCTATAAACTACGGTAACCGCTTACCATCAGGGGAACCGTATGCTTGCTATTACTACAGAGGCAACTCAGGGTAATTTACTAGGTCTTTAGGTGCAGTAATGTCAGTGGATAGTAATGTGTTGTACTAAAATATACATATTAACAATAAGTTGTCCTCGACAGACGAATTACGGATGGGGGCGGAGGGCGCGCGGCAGATTCAGATGAATGTCTTCGATACTCATGCTGCCGCCGACCAGGATGAGTTCCTGGCCAAGTTTGACGACGTCAGGTAAGTTTATTTCTGTTCTGGCTTCGTATTTTTTTATGCACTACTGAAGTTTTTCCCGCCAATTTTATTAATCCTAAATGTCGCAGCAAAATGTATGTAAATAACCTACTTTTCCTACTTTTCAAATTCGACCGGTAGCGGTAGCGGTTCAGGTAGTTTCATGTTTCTCGCAAGTTTCAGTCTGCCAGTGACCAACCTCACATTAAAAAAAGAAGCTCTTGGCTATACATAACCAATGTTTTAATTAATGTTTCCAGAGTGGACTTCCACGACGTGAATGAATGCTTCGAACTGGTGAAGAACTTGGTGATGGACACACCAGCGGAGCCGTACCTGCTGTCGATATTACAACATTTATTGTTCATCAGAGATGATGAACTTATAAGGTGAGGAATATATTTTTTTCAACCCTTCTTACGTACCACTACTGAGCACGGGTCTCCTGTCATGTGATAACTTTTTTATTGCTTACGTTGGCAGAAGAGCTACGGCCCACCAGTCAGATGACGGAGTGACTTACATACCGGCCTTCCGCCCGAGCGTTGTGGGTTCGATTCCCACACAGGACGACTCTTTGCGTGATTCATAAATAGTTGTTCTGAGACTTGAGTCCTGTACATTAAGTTTGTGAAATGATATATTTGCAAAGTCCCCTGTGATACAAGTAAAGTAGGGTTTTGTCTTTTAAATATATATATATATATATATATATATATAACGGAATTCTTTAATGTTTGCAGGCCAGCGTACTACAAGTTAATAGAAGAATGTATAACGCAAATAGTCTTACACAAGAATGGCTATGACCCAGACTTCAGACTCACGCAAAGGTTCAATATAGATGTGCAGCCCCTCATAGACGGACTCATAGGTAATATTCTGCTTATAGTTGGACTCATTGCTTAAGAAATTCCGATTACATTATATTATTAATCCATCCATCCATCCATCAGCCTTTCAACGTCCACTGCTGGACATAGGCCTCCCCAAGAGAACGCCACAACGAGCGATCCCGTCATGGGGGATAATGCCGTAATCGCCACGCTTGGCAGGCGGGTTGGCGATCGTAGTGGATGTTGTTAATACTCGAGGGAGTGCTGCTGCCCACTCCGCCGGTATTCCCTCAGTCGGCTCTTACAACTCCCGTGGGTAGAGAGGGGTGGGACAATTCCTAAAGCCGGCCACACACGGCCATATATTATTAAGTATGCTTAATAATTTGGTGAAGACAACCTACACAACCTTTTTATATGTTACATAAATGTAACACCATTATGTTTAACAAAGAGAAAAATCAAATTATAAAGTAATGATTAAAAAGATCATTTGTAACGATGACGTACGAATGCGAGTATGTATGAAAGAGAGTATTGGTGTAAAGATGCGAAAGGGAATGCTCCGATGGTTCGGACATGTGGAAAGAATGCCGGACGAGCGATGTGTTAAGATGAGAAATTGGAAGTATGTAGGTACAGGGGGAGACCGAGACTCACCTACCTACACCAAATCGGTTATATATTGAAGGAAGGTGGAGTCGAGAGTCTTCGAAACCGGCGAGCGTTTATGATGAGAATTATGAATGTTGAGGAAGCGAGCGATGTATGCAAGAATAGAGCCTTTTGGCACTCTGTACTCTCTGCCTACCCTGCAGGGGAAATGGCGTGATGATAAGTAAGTAAGTAAGTATTAAAAAGAGTCGTGTAATTATATCTCAATATTTCATTTCTCCATCAGCCATGTGTCGATCTACTGGCATTGATCGATATTTCAAGAGCAAAATAGATACGAATCTTTAAAAAGGCTTTTTCAAATATTTTATACTTATTTATTTATCTATTTATTTGGACAACCAGTAATTGTTACATTATTTTAAAGCCACAACATAATTATAATATTCATACATGTATTATTTTCGATTTCACATTTTTCACTTTGTGTTTAATGCAAAAATATAAACATAAATGCACAACTTTTTAACTTTTTTTTTATACTATATATTTACCTCACTATTAGAGGAGACCCGTGCTCAATAGAGGGACAGAAAATAAAATTGAAAATAAACAGAGATTTATTATTTAAATAGATTCAAACAAAAAAAAATGCTGCGGGGTTGTCTTCAAAAAATTTAAACCGCCTTGTAATACTTCTAATTATCTTATTGTAGAGAAATCAAGAGCAGAAGAAGAGAAGAAAGTAGAAGATCTGAAAAGTAAACTCGAAGACGCCATAGCGGCGCGACAGGAGGCCGAGGCCAGAGCCGCCCACCTCGAGGAGAGGCTCAAGAGTTCCCCACAGAACACGCCTGCTGGAGTCACACACGGGAATATAGCTGCTATTGCTAAGGTAATAAGGATATAATTGAGTTGACATCGCGTTACTGTTTCACTGTTAGTTGTCATAGCTCTACAATTCTGGTCCAATGTGGTTTGGCAGACTTGATAACATACATACATATTGTCACGCCTTTTTCCCGTAGGAGTAGACAGAGACCACTTCTCTCCACTTGCTACGATCCTGACACACGTCTTTCGCTTCACCTACTTTCATCAGCGCTTTCATGCATGCCCATTGGTTACGAGTACTCTTAACCTGGCATTCCTTAAGAATGTCTCCGATCTGGTCAAAGTACGCTCGCCTGTGTCGAGCTCTACCAACTTGCCCATTCACAGTCACTTTGTATAGGTATCTGTTTCGTTAATCTTCTTTCATCCATCCTCTCTATGTGTTCAAACCGCCTAAGCATTCCTTTCTCTATTTTTGTAAATGCATCTTCTTTCACACCACAGCATTCTCGTATTACACTATTTCTCACTTTGTCCATCAGAGTCTCCGGCTATGCTTCTCAGACTTCTCATCTCCACAGCATTAATCATAATCTCAGCCTTCTTATACTTGATAAATGTCTAAGAAAACCTTTACAATATATTCTGTCTTCTCGACAGACTTAGGATTTCAACATAACAAATTTAATAATCATACAAAGAATCGTATTCGTAACGACGACATAGAGAGAGCGAGTAGGTATGAAAGAGAGTATTGGTGTGAAGATGCGAAAGAGAATGCGCCGATCGTTCGGACATGTGGAAAGAATGCCGGACGATCGATTGATAAAGAAGATATACAATGCGAAAGTGGAAGAATGTAGGTACAGGGGGAGATAGAGACTCACCTACCTAGACCAAATCGGTCATGTATTGAAGGAAGGTAGAGTCAGGGGTCTCATAAACTGGCGAGTATGTATCCAGAGAATTATAAATATTGAGGAAGCGAGAGATGTATGCAAGAATAGAGCCTTTTGGCATTCTGTTCTCTCTGTCTACCCGGCAAGGTATAAGGCATGCTATTAGGTAAGTAATTAAAAATCGCCCTGCATGGGAATCGAACCACACAAGCATCGTACGTTTGTATAAACTACTCCACCGGACCCGCTAAGTCCATGAGTACCAGTTACTACTAGCGATGTATAGATCAGGGGCTTCTATTGTTAATAATGCATCTTTCTTTGTATTACAGGCGATAGGCAGTCCAGGTGGACCAGCCCCACCTCCCCCGCCACCGATGCCCGGAGGTAAGCCCCTCTATAAATGTTTCGCATATACCTTGCCTAGAATATATGCAAAATAATTAATCACTCACGTTATTGAACAAATAATTTGTGAAAATTTGGGAAAAGAGAACTTTAGTGCGAGCCGGAATCGAACCTGCGTCCATTCCAATCCTGGGAAGTGCTCTAACCGCTAAGAGTAGCGTAGCGTAGGGATGGAAGGGACGTAGGCTCGATTCCCGATCGCACTAAAGTTCTCTTTCTTCACATTTTCACAAATAATTTGTTCTGCTAGCTGAGCATGCCAAGTGCTAAAATACAGATCAAAACACTCATCCATCCATCCATCAGCCCCTCGACGTCCACTGCTGGACATAAGCATCCTCAAGAGAACGCCACAACATGTGTTTCGCTCATATGGAGGATAGTGCCGTAATCGCCACGCTTGGCAGGCGGGTTGGCGATCGCAGTGGATGTTGTTAATACTCGAGGGAGTGCTGCTGCCCACTCCCCCGGTATTCCCTCAGTCGGCTCTTACGACTCCCATGGGTGGAGAGGGGTGGGACAATTGTAAAGCCGGCCCCACACGGCAAAAACAAAATCACTCACGTCTTTGTAAATAAGCCCCTAACTAATTATTGACAGAATACATCAGGTCGCACTATGGTTGATTCTAAATTTTAGAAAGCTATTCTCCATCTCCTACCCCTTTCCTTTGAGTTGGTATCTCGAGTGATCCCACTGGTTTATAGACGGTACGGTTTACCATCACACGGTACACTTGTTTGTAATTTATAGCTTAAAAAGTAGTTCAAAATAATGTGTACAAATATCTTCACAAGCGGCATTTTGCCGTGACTGACTGTAGCAGTAATTCGTGTAGCAAAATACCATAGTGCGGCCTTACCCTTAGGTTATGGTTTTATTAACCTTCATTCATCATTATTTTTAAAGACAGATTATATTAATAGATAATAAAATAATATAATAAATAAAACTACTTTTCTTGACCACGGGTGCTGTAAATAGTTGGAATATCGGGATAGTAGAAAATCTATTACGTAAAAGTAGTTTTATTTAATAATATATATAAATTAACTTTAATCTATACTCTAATTATTTATCCAAAGAACAATGGCTTTATCGCATAGTTTGAAACCAGGGGGGTTAGGCAGAATCTCATATCTCACACGTCGATCGTATCGTGATCGCTGTGATTGGTTGAGAGATCACCGTGATTGGCTAACGGATTATTGTGGCGTGACGCGTCGGTTTCTCAACCAATCACAGTAATCACGATACCATTGACATGTGAGATATGAGATTCTGCCTAACTTCAGAGACCCTCCTCTGACTCTCTCTCTCACAATATATCTCACTAAATCGTATCGACATCGCATCGAGTTATTGTGATTGGTTGAGCGATCATCGTGATTGGCCGAGGGATTATTTCGAAATCACGCGTAGGTTTCTCTACCAATCACAAGCGAGACGTTACGATGTCGATACGATTTAGTGAGTTATATTCTACGGGCCAAGGAATCACTTATTAAGCTACTGTTCATTAAAGAAACTTAAACCTGAATACTATTAAATTATTATTTTCTTCTGCCTTTTTTTGTTATAACTCAATAACCCGTCGTAGCAGTGAGCTAAATTATATACCATTTTTTAAGTTTATTCACGAGCTATCAGAACAAAAACATTTATCAATATCGGTTCAGTAATTTTTGAGTGAAACGTGAACAAACAAACAGAATAAAGTATTAAAAACCTGTAACCGAGTTGTGTCTGTACATTTAAGTTATTTGACAAAATTCTGTACTTTGGTTATTTTTTATTTTTATCTGTTTATTTGTTCGCATATAACGTAAAAACTACTGAAAGAATTTTGATGAATTATTTTTTATACCTCTTCGTTAGACTTAGAAACTGGTATACGTTTTAACACGCTACTATCTAGAAACCAGCTAATAATTTATTAATTATATGCCATTTTATGTATGCGGTGAAGCCGCGGGAAAAGGCTATACAATAGTGGCCTAAATACGGATACCTGTTTATTGTTTTTTGATAATGTCGGACTGAAACCTATATTACTTCCTTAGGGGTTTTCGTACCTAAAAAAACCCCATTAGTCTCTACTTCTATTGGTTTAATCTTGCCATTGTTCTTTGACGTTGTATACCTAACCATAGCATTATATTGTCATCTCTCTTTATCACCCATTGCATGATTATATTTATCTCTTTCTGGTATAGGGGCGGGCCCGCCGCCAGCACCGCCTCCAATGCCAAGTCAAGGTATAAACACTAACTTAATATTATGTATAAAGTTTGAACAAATGCTTAGCATGTAGCTTGCTTGATTACATCACTAAACCACTGTAAATATACACAGAACACAAAGTGCAAAAATGTGAAATAGAAAATTAATAACAATGAGCAGCAGGATTTGAACCTATAGCAGAATGTCAACTGAGCTATCGTGACAGTTAGTTGGGTCTATTGGTTTCCAAAACACATTTCGCCTTTATGTGTTGGTGGATCTTGGAGGTCGCGAAAATTGTGACGCATTGATGAAGGTGGAAGGTTAAGCCCAAAAAGTCATCAGTCTTTCATTCCCACTGCTGGACATAGACCTTCCCAAGAGCAATGCCACAACGACCTATCTTGTTCCGCCTGCATACAAGGACTACCGGGACTTTCATCAGATCGTTGCTTGACCTTGTGGGAGGCCGTCCTAAGCTGCGCTGTCCAATACGCAGTCGCCACTCGCTTTCTTTTTTCGCAATTGTTGTTGTGGAGTGATGTCGCCTGCCTATTATCAATAATTGATAATAGGCAGGCGATATCACTACGAATTATTCAGAATGCTTACTCTTCAAGAAAAATTTAGACGTATCATATGAACGGCCCCTCACCACCTATTTTATGCCTTGAAACCTTGAATAAAGTATGAATCAAACTCGAAATGACATTTTTTTTTATATTTTTACAAATATAAACTAATTTGCATGATGATTTTAACTCAGGCATGGTATGTACATAGGAATGATTTTTTATCTCACTCACTCGCATGTGTACCTACACTATAACTGTCTCTCTCGGGTGTGTGTTTCTAGGTGCAAGTTTGGCTCCACCGCCACCCCCTATGCCTTCAAGTAAGTTATATTTTTAAACTAATTAGATTGTCGTCAATTTTACCCCCTACTCCTGTAGGTGTAGTGGTGTATTTGGTATTACCGAACTGTGATAAAACCATGGATAGCAAACAGTGGTATTGAGTTCGATCCCCAGTTCAGGCCCAGTGAAATTGTTTATCGCTTTCACGCTATAACTACTAAACTAAATGTCATGAAATGTTACATAGGTATATCCTTTTTTTTGTTAAGGTGGGAAAAAATGTTCCTAACCGCACACCCCGTCGTGTCAGGGTTGTGTGGGGCCCTCACCCACTAAAGAAACCCGCGGTGTGCCGTCTCTCCGTCTTTATTGGCGGGCCACCGGAACTATATTACATTCAGTGTGCATACATACAGTCGTGGTCAACTAATTAGGGACATTCAAGATAGTGAAGAGCTATAACCGGTTATGTACATATAAATATAAAACCCTATTGATTTCTCAGCACCTATTATTTGCATAATTAGATCCGATTATTATGCTATGAATGGCTGTAAATAAAAGATTAAATAAATAGATAAAAGTTTTTAATATCAAAGGTTAAACATGTATTAAATTTTATGGTACAATTCTGTAGCTGGACATTTGATTAAGGACAGTAAAGTATAATGAAAAATATAGTTAAACAAAACTAATAATCTGCAGTATTATAATATCTTTAACAGCTCCATTTTATTACGTGTAAAATCAATACCCAGTAGCAAAACCTTTGTTAGTAATTACCGCTTGACACCGATGTGGCATAGACATTATCAGTTTCTGACATGTTTCGACAGGAATGTTTGCCCATGCCTCACAAATAGCTTCATTAAGTTCATCTAAAGTTGTAGTACGATAAGTGGCAACTTTTTTCTTGATTTCGTTCCAAAGGTGCTCAATTGGGTTGAGGTCCGGGCTATTTGCTGGCCAATCTAGCACCGATACTGACTGACTGGTATGAAACGACTTGACTGAACGGGCGGTATGTTTCGGGTCGTTATCCTGCTGAAACGTCCATATAATAGGGAGATGCTCCTTAGCGTAGGGAAGCATAGTTTCTTCCAATATTGCCTTATATTGATGTTGGTCTAAGTTACCCTGAACTTGCCACACAGGTCCCACTCCACGTCCAAACATTTCACAAAATGAACCCCACATTATAATGTTTCCACCGCCATGTTTCACCTGTTTTTTTGTGAATCTTGGATTCATTTCCGCTTTTACAGGACGCCGTACATATTGCCTTCCATCTGAAGAAATCAAATTAACCTTGGTCTCGTCAGAGAATAATACATGTTGCCATTGGGCGTAGGTCCAATGTCCATATTAACGTGCAAACGCCAAACGAGCATTTCTATGTTCTTTCTTCAACAACGGTACTTTGCGAGCCACTCTCCCGAACAACCCTGCTTCTACAAGACGTCGTCGAATGGTCCTCGCTGATACGAATTATATACCATAGTTGTTATGAATTGCATACCATAGTTTTTGAACAATTTAAATGTTGTGCTATCCTTCGGTATGACCAACCACGCTCGACCAACTTCATGATAATTTTTCGTAGTGTTGGATCGCAACTTTTATTTTTGCCCATTTTTCTTCAAAATAATTCTCAAAACTTAAAATAAAAAATCTGGATTGCCGCCAATAAACATAAAACAATAAGAGAAGAAATAAAAAAGTATTAAAATTCAAATTCTGAAACTAGAACGCAATACCTCATTGTCCCTAATTAAATGGCCAGCCAGCATTCTTTGAACAAATAGCACTGTGATAATCTATCAGCTATACTGTAAAGAGGTTTAATGTTTAAGAAGTTGTTATTGTTTGTATAATCGGGCACATCAATGATTATACTTACATGTAAAAGATATGGAATATTGTTAAGACTCGTTGGAAAATAAAAAAATAATTCACAATTTGGCTCAACTAGAGATTGTCCCTAATTAGTTGACCACGACTGTATATCCTGGAGGCCAGAGAATGACATACTTTTCTTCCTGGAAAAATGAAATGGAAGTCCCGTAAGGATACGGGATAGGTAATACGAGATCATTAGTTTATAAATTTTGGTTTGCACAGCTGGGGCGGGACAGTTAAATTACCATTTTACCATTTTACTTTATGGCAGATCTTCGGTTCAGCTGATGGTAATAGGTCACCCACAATCATGTACTTAGCCAAAGTCACAACTAAGATGCTTACCGTGAATCCACTATAATACTCAGCAGAAGAATGGGGACTAGATTTTAATAAGATTTATACATAATTGCAATAAGAACTGAACTATGTTTATAATATCTGTTTATTTATATTATAGCGGGTGGAGGCCCCCCGCCTCCTCCTCCTCCGCCGATGCCGGGCGGACCACGTGGTCCTCCTCCACCTCCAATGCCTGGTGGTGCAGGACCGCCTCCACCGCCGCCTATGATGGGAGGCCCAAGACCTCCACCGCCACCTGGAGGTTTTGCGCCTAGAATGGTAAACATCTACATAAACATAACACAGCATCACGCCTGTATTCCATTTGTAGGCAGATACACGTTTCGCCAGCTATGTTTACGTCTAATGTAATAAGGGGCGAGCCTATTGTCGTCTACCGGGCACATTTCCAAACTCCGGGCTGCTACTGAGAATGTTTTCTTTTTCTGAAAAAGCTCAATACCAGTGTCCGACCCGGGGATGAAACCCAAGACCTCATGATCAGCAGTCGCTCACACTACTGCTGCTCCACAGAGGCAGTTGAAGCACCAAACATCTATATATATAACTAGCTGACCCGCCAAACGTTGTTTTGCCATATAAATTATTTCTAGAGAAATTTTAGGGAATTTCTAGGGTAGAAAAAATGTTAGTTATTTTTTATGCCGAATCATAAAAAAATAAAAGATTTGGTCCAAAAAATAAAATTATTTTTTTAGGGTCTACCACCCTTATCACTTAGGGGTATGAAAAATAGTTTACATCCTATTCTCATACCTACTAAGTATACACACAAAATTTCATAAGAATCGTTCAAGCCGTTTCTCCTCACAAACACTGTAACACGACAATTTTATATATTAGATAAAAATCCGGTTGGTCTGTTTTCATTATTAATATAATATTATCTATTGAAATGGGAGGATAGCGGATAGGATAAAACAATATATTTTTTTGTGTGTCCGTTGGTTTGTCTCTCGCATATCTAAACATATTGTATAGATTATAACGCGTTTTCACCAGCAGATAAAACGTGAGTTAGCGTGAAGTAACTTCATTTCATCTGAATTGGATATCAGGATAATAGTATTAATTTACAGATAATAAAATGTAACTTAATTCCACATAAACTAAATTGCAGGCAATACCTTTTTCGATATATACAGTGCCGGATTAAGGTAACTTGATGCCCTAAGCACTCTTCCCCTGTGGAGCCCCCTGTCTTTAAGTGAACTACAAAGAATTAATAAAAAAATGTTAATACGTATCGTAGGTAGAATATGTATGTGTTGTTCCTCCTGCCTTTATCCCATGCTAAGTGAGGTCGGCACAACATGATTTCACATGTTGTCCTAAGATTCGGCTATATTTTCAGCCGACTTCCAAAAGGAGGTTCTCACTTCATCTGTATATTTTTTTTTGTGTGTGTTTGATATGCGATTATTGCGCCAATTATGAATCGATTTCATCGATTTTTTTTTGGTAGATGCTACCCATTTAAATTTAATCAAAATCGGTTAAACGGTTTTTAAAAAATAAACAAAAATCTAAAAAGTTGTTTATATTGATGATCTTTTTTCGTTTACTTGAAACCTCTCTGTCCCAAAGGAACAGTGCGTTTGGTTGGCGTGCCCATTTTATTGTATATATAGTTTAGGATGTGTATAACCTAACTGAGTCCGGCTGATTAACACTCTACTAAGTCCTGGTAAATAAAACGCACAATTTGGGAGACTTCGCTTATTATTTCAGGGCCACAATAATTAACTTACTCTAATTACAAGTTACGTGTTCATGGGTTACTATATTATACCGAACTGACGAACAGGGGGAAATTGTATAGATGACACCTCACCCACACATCCGTGTAAGTGCACTTACATAGAGTGTATGTGTGTACGTCCCTACATATAGCCTTTCTTTACGGTCTTCGGAAGGCTCTCCGAGACGCTGTGCTCTATTTCTTTCTCTACTGCGCTTTAGGCGCTCATCTTTGTCATTTTCATACTCCTGTGCACGACGCTTTCTCATACGAGAGAGAACGCCCCCAAGGAAGGCTTTCCCATCACGTACCACCTACTCTAACCTACGCACCTATAAAAAACCACTAAAAAGCAAAACAGAAATTATTTTTAAAGAAAAAGAAATGCTATTAAAAACCACCAAGGAACTAAAAAGCAAAACATGATTGGTAATTATATTCGATTTCCGTGCTAGACTCTGTCTACTGACCGACGTCGGTGCCTAGTACAAAAATAAAATATAATACTTATACTTCAAAAAAATATGTACTTGTATATATATTTATATAAATCAATAACGTTAACATCAATTTTGGCACCGATTTCAAACACATCAATAGGTGTCTAGCACGGAAATCGTATGTACCTTCGATCATCAATACCAAGATACAGTGTCACAAACAAAATCAAGCTAAAAACTGTCCGTGTGTGAATATATATATACTTATACAGCTACGTCTGTTTACCAACGAACTGAGACAAGGGTTTTAAAATAGTTTTAAGTTCAACGTAATTACAATCATGGCACTTAGTAATAAAGCCACAAATCTTTAAAATATAACAAAAAAACATAACATCACGCCTGTATTCCCCTAAGGGGTAGGCAGAGGTGTATTACACACCCACGATTCGCTAGCTATGTTAAGTCCCACGTAATAGGGGGCGAGCCTATTGACGTCTACCGGGCACATTTCCAAACTCCGGGCTGCTACTGAGAATTTTTCTTTTTAGGAAAAAGCTGAATAAAATTGCCCGAACCGGGGATTGAACCCGAGACCTCATGATTAGCAGTCGCATACACTACCGCTGCACCGATGATGGTAAATGTAAAATATTTTACATTTACCATCATCCGTCCCAAAAATGAGCAAAGCAATAATTTATTACTGTTATGTGACAGTGAAAAGACAAAATAACATTTACTGTACAATCAAGTTTAAATAGTAGAACAAATAAAGTACTTTTTTAACTAAACATAATAATAAAATAAGAGTTCAATTCTCAAGTGATGATGAGTGAGTTGATTTTCCGAGACCGATTTTTTGGGCTGACGCGATATCTATTCCATTATTGATCGAAGGAAAATACCAATTATGTTTTGCTTTTTAGTTCCTGGGTGTCTTTTAAAGGCGTTTTTTTTAATTTAATATAATTTATTAACTTTCGTGTGTTCGTTTTTTTTTTCTCGGTCGACTTTTGTTCGGAGACGGGATGCCCTAAGCAATTGCTTATATAGCTTATTGACTAATCCAGGACTGGATATATAAAACCACTAGTTGACCCGGCGAACTTCGTACAGCCATATTTATTTTCGTGAATATTTTGCAATTAATTAATAAAAAATACGTGATAAAAATTATCCTATCTCAGGCACACCAGCAAAACACACATTTCAAAAAAAAGACGTGAAAATCGGTCAGATTGATTCGGAGCTCAGAGCAACAACGCGATATGGGAATTATATACATAGATAGATTAGCCGTGGGAGGCTGGCTTTAGAATTGTCCCACCCCACTATCCCCCATTCTTGGGGAGACCTATGTTCAGTAGTGGACGTTAAAAGGCTGATGGATGGATGGATGATACATAGATGTAATTATTTTGATATAATTTTACACGACCCTCTACTACTAGTTTAATTTTCTTTGTTGTTTTCTTGTCCAGCCTCAACCAGACTTGATATTACCACATGGTTTGAAACCCAAGAAGAAGTATGAACTGGAGGGACCATTGAAGCGTGCCAACTGGAAGACGATAGTGCCACAGAAGATGTCTGAAAAAGCGTTTTGGGTTAAGGTGAGATATCGATTTTGGGTTGCGATAACCTTCTTTTTTGTTAAGGCGGGAAAAATTGTACTCCGTAGTTCAGGGCAACGAACAGGGTAGCGTGGGGCCTTTACCCAATAAATAAGTGTTCCGTTTCTTCGCCTGTATTAGTGGACCATTAGAACCATGTTACATTACTTCAGTGGTGGGTTGCGATAGCCTGGCTGCGAAACCGAAGACTGTCAAAATATCGAGTCCAGTCCCCACATCTTTTACTGTTTATGATGTACCACCTAATACTAACTAACTTATCGTCACGCCATTTCCCTTGCGGGGTAGGCAGAGAGAACAGAGTGCCAAGAGGCTCTATTCTTGCATACATCTCTCGCTTCCTCTACATTCATAACTCTCTTCATACATGCTCGCCGGTTTCGGAGACTCCTGACTCCACCTTCCTTCAATACATCACCAATTTGGTCTAGGTAGGTAAGTCTCGGTCTCCCCCTGTACCTACATCCTTCCACTTTCGCATTGTATATCTTCTTAGCCAGTCGCTCGTCCGGCATTCTTTCCACATGTCCGAACCATCGGAGCATTCCCTTTCGCATCTTTACACCAATACTCTCTTTCATACCTACTCGCTCTCTTACGTCATTGTAACGAATGCGGTCAGTCAGCCTCACTCCACAGATTCTCCGCAGAGATCGCATTTCGACCGCATTGATTTTACTCTCATGCTCCTTTTTGCATACCCAACTCTCTCTTCCATATAATAACGTTGGGACAAGCACTGCGTTGTGTATTGCGACACGTGCCTTCTGGCTGAGGTGATGACTGCCGAGAAGTTATCCCAATGCTCCATTCACTCTATTTCCCGCGTTCACTCTTCTTTCTACATCAGTGGTGTACCTTCCATCCCGACTGAATCCACATCCAAGATATACAAATTCATCTACTTGTTCTAGCACACCATTTCCTATTGCTACTCTAACATCTGTTCTGGCTTCTTCTCTTTCAAAAACCATTACTTTGGTTTTGCTCACATTCACACGTAGGCCGTACCACCTGATGGTAAATGATAACCTGCGCGGGTTATATATTTATTTTTTATTCTACGTGAATGTCAACACCAGAGGCATCACTCGCGCATCGCCATCTCCAAGAAAACTTATAGGAGATGAATATGATGCATAGTAAGGAAAGGATGGGTAGTATAATAAAGAGATGATATGGAGGGGAATTGGGCCTCCGGCGCTCTCACTCGCCACATGACACCCAACGGTAGGTATCTACTGTTGTTTCACACTGATCTCTTGTGAGAAGATGGTACTTCCCCGATCGAACCGGCCCATTCTTCCTGGAATAAGGCAGGGCCAAGGCTCTACCACCAGAGAGGATCTCTCTCTCTCTCTACTCAGCAATACAAAAAATACTGTCAATTTGCGGTTTACCATTTTATTTCGCTGGTGGTATGAATGAATGTCTATCTCCAGCTACAAGCAAAGCAAACCGTACCACTAGTAGTGTACCGTTGAAGTACCCGCAAGGGCGAGCCGCCGGCGGACCACTGAAGTAATGTCACATACTCCTAGTTTCAGTGGTCTGCCAATATAGACGGAGAGACGGCACACGGCGGGTTTATACTAAATAATGGGTGGGGCCCCACACTACCCTGTTCGTTGCCCCGACCGACGAGGCGTACAGTTTTTTCCCATCTTAACTTAGGATATCAGTATAGAGAAGTTACACTAATATTAATGTTCACCTAAAATAAGTCACAGGCTGGTTGGAAATATGAACCATTTAAAAAATATATTATTTTTGAAAATGTGGAAAAAGAGAACTTTAGTGCGAGCGGGAATCGAACCTGTGTCCCTTCCAATCCGGGGAAGTGCTCTAACCGCTAAACTATTGCATTGTCCGACGACCATTTCCAATCTCCACATCACATTTGTCTTTACGACCGACGCCACCTATCGGATACATTTACATGCATTTATCCAATATAGTAAGTTTAATTTCGTAATTATGATTAGTATTATTATTAATTAAGTTCCATACTATTAGACAGCGCGAAATTTTAAACATTGTTTGATTGTTTAAAAAATCGCATTTTCACAAATAATTTGTTCTTTAAAGTAGCTGAGCATATTAAGTGCTAAAATACAGATCAAAAAATTAAACCCATATTTTTGGTTTGTAGGTACAAGAAGACAAGCTGGCATCCCCTGACATACTGACTGGTTTAGCAGCGAAGTTCTCCAGCAAACCAGTCGCTAAGAAAAACGAGGATGCCGTTGACAAGTAACTTTCTTTATTACTATGTTAGAAAAGTGATGACCCACATGGTGATAGGTATCACTCTTGGACTTAGTAAACACTAGCCTTTGCACGGATTTAATCAACCCGTCGGTCCACTTGGTGGACGCCATATATTTGTATATTTTGTAATTGAATCTGAACTTAGAAATGTCAGAAGTGGGTGACTAGAGACTTAAATATCAGAACTGGGTGACTAGAGACTTGAATTTCAGAAGTGGGTGATAGAGACTTCTGACAGTCTTTGGATCTCCTTCTACGCTATCGCACCCAAATAAGTATGATAAATATTGCAGGGTTCACACACTGAAGAAAGTGAAAGACTTAAAGGTGCTAGACAGCAAGGCGGCGCAGAACCTGTCCATCCTGTTGGGTGGGTCTCTCAAGCACATGTCGTACGAACACATCCGCACGTGCATCCTCAGGTGTGACACCACCGTTCTCACTGCCAACGTGTTGGATCTGCTAATACAGGTAAAGTCATCCGGTGGCACTGGCGAAACATCTAACACAGTTCTGCTTCCTTATGTAGTAAAACGAAACGTTACACGAACGCTTCGTTGTGATTGGTCGCGTGAGTCATGCGTCGGTCTCTAGACCAATCAGGACTCACGCAGCGGAATTTCAATTAATCTAAATGAATGTTCGTCTGACGTTTCGTTTTACGTTCCAAGATAGATGACTAATAACTGCACAGTTGTAGACCGAGCCGTACTTAGTATTGTCGCTTATATTCGCACAACGTGATAAATACGTACTTACATCATCACGCCATCTCCGTTCCGTTACTTGCTAGTATTCTATTTTGCGGATGGGAAATTAATGAAAAGAAAGATATCTGCCACTAAAACGGAGGTATCTTACGTTTGGTCACACGGTAGATGGTAGTAGGTACTAGTGAGTATTCCCACTACTGCCACTCTCTACCATCAATATTAATAGGCGAAAACTACTTACTGTCAATAGTCACCTCGTACGACATCCGCGGAAAAAATACCACAACGTCAGGTGGGCCTAAAAAAAATGTATTTTTCCAGTACCTACCTCCAGCGGACCAGCTCAAGAAACTAGCGGAATTGAAAGTAAATAGTGAGGAGTTGACGGAAGCGGAACAGTTTAGCGCCACCGTCGCGGATATCAAACGGCTGGTCCCGCGGCTTCGGAGCCTGGCTTTCAGAGAACATTACGCAGAGATCATCTCTGAAGTTAAACCGGTAAGTATATTTATTAAGTACCATATAACGTATAATAAGCTGTGGTAGCCTAACGGTAAAACCAAGGACTGCAAAGATGTGGTGTCGTTCTCCATTCCAAGGCACGCACCTCTGACATCCGAAATTATTTGTGTATCACTGATCAGTGAAGGAAAACATTGTGAGGAAACTTGCATGCTGAGAGATTTTTGTCCACTGCTTGTGAAGTCTGCCAACCCGCACTAGGCCAGCGTGGTACACTAAGGTCTAATCCCTCTCGCCATGAGAGGAGACCCGTGCTCCAAAGTGGGACAGAAAAAGGGTTGAAGAAAAAAAATCTTGTATCCTGCTTAGAACTTATTCCATTATTTTTTATATATGGGTGTGGCATACATTCCATCTGGTGGTAAGCGGTTACCATAGCCAAAGGCATCTGATAGGCTGTCGGATATAGTTAACACAAAGTGTGAAAATGTGATATTGAAAATAACAGTCACAGTTTGGTAAAAATATTGTAAAATTAGTAAAATTAAGTTTCCATCCATCCATCCATCAGCCTTTCAACGTCCACTGTTGGACATAGGTCTCCCCAAGAGAACGCCACAACGAGCGGTCTCGTCATGGGGGATATTGCCGTGATCGCCACACTTGGCAGGCGGGTCGGCGATCGCAGTAGGTGTTGTTAATACTCGAGGGAGTACTGCTGCCCACTCCCCGGGTATTCCCTCAGTCGGCTCTTACAACTCCCGTGGGTAGAGAAGGGTAGGACAATTCTAAAGCCAAATTAAGTTTATCTGGTCGGTATAGTGTATGCAAATACTTGCGACAGATGTCGCAGGCGTCACCCAAAGACGTTAAGAATGAATGTGTTATCGAAATTTGCAGTCCCCGAGCAATTGTCAAATCATCTGGGACAGTATTCCAGGAGATGCAGGTTCAAATCCCGCACGTGACTTGTTTTTTTTTTTGATTTCACATTTTCATATTTTGTGTTAACTACATCCGACATCCTATTGCAACGTTAGGTGTCGTGGGACTTCCGACAAAAGTGAAGTTTACTTTCATTCATAATTTCAATTACAAATTGCCTTTGCTTTTTGCCATTAATTATTTTATTTACATCTTTAATTTCATCCTTCATACTCAATCCTTTTTATCCTTCATCCATTTGCGCTATTGTTTAATCTTATTGTATAGTAAATGAAATGATAAATCATTGAAGTAATTCCACAGGACATAGTGTCGGGGACGGCGGCGTGCGAAGAAGTCAAATCCAGCGAGAAATTCGCCAAAATATTGGAACTGCTTTTGCTTTTAGGTAACTATATGAACTCCGGGTCGAACAACGCCGGCGCGTACGGGTTTGAGATCAGCTTCTTGACTAAGGTTAGTTGGTTTTATACGAATTCTCTATATGTTATGTGCATGCACTGCATTTTTTTAAGTACTGACGGGCCTCGTGGCGTAGTCAGTAGTGTAACCGACTTCCATGCACGAGGTCCGAGTTCGATTTCAACTCAGGATAATTATTATTTGCGTGATGAACACAGATATTTGTGCTGCGTCTGGGTGTTTTATATCTATTATAAGAGTATGTATTTACAAAAAAAATATATAAGTATATGTATTATAACGTTATCTGGTACCCATAGCACAAGTGTTAAGCTTAGTTTGGGTCCAGAAGATGTTGTGTGAAATGTTCGCGAATATTTATTTATTTAACTTAACTTGCTTAGCCACATAAATTAACACCAAGTGCGAAAATCTGAAATCCTAAATAATCTCCTGGAAAACCGTCCTAGATGCTTTGCTAATTCAAGGCGCCACTCAACACATCAAGGAGAAATGTGTTCTCGAAATTCGCAGTCCCGAGCAATTGTCACGATACTTTTTAAAGTATAAATTATTTGTGAATAAGGAAACAGAGATTTTTAGTAGGAGTGGGAATTGAACCCGCGTCTTTTCCAATCCGGGGAAGTGCTCCAAGCCAATAAGCTATCCTACTGATCTTTCGATCATCTCAATTTCTTAATCACATTTATATATGATCAACGCCGCCGGTTCGATTCCCGCTCCTACTAAAAATATCTTTTTCCTTATTCACAAATCATTTATACTTTAAAAAGTAGCGGAGCAAATCATTTATACTTTAAAAAGTAGCGGAGCGGAGCTATTTTTTAGCAATTGACATTGCTAAAAAATAGATCTAAAATTGTCACGATAACTGTTTTTAAGAAGATGTAGGTTCAAATTCTGCTCGTGACTGTTATTTTCGATTTCACATTTTCGCACTTTGTGTTCATCCAAATATCATCTTTACGGTGTTAGCAAACGGACGCGGCGTACCGCGTTAGCGACACGCGTTCCTACACGAAAAGGCGAAATATTAGTGATATTTACGCGGTCGTTTTCACACCAATTTCGCCTTTTTGGCATTTCCTACTCAGTGCATCATGGTTGAGGGTTTTTTGCCGCGATATTCTGTCAAAATCTTTTTTGCATGTCATTTCTCTCCCAACAGCTAAACTAAAACGGCGGTACCGCTGTGTCCGTGTGAAACGAGTATGTCGAGTAACAACGATACTATACAGTGTTACATTTATAGGAGATCATAGACAGATAGATTGCTAACACTAGTCATGCAATGGATGATAATTGCTTACTTCCCTAAGTCGTCTCATACGACACCCGTGGTAAAGAATAGGGGAGTGATACTTGTATTCTTAGTCCGTCACCACACAGACTAAGGGAAGTAAGCAATTATCACTCACTGTTACTGTGGTAGAGCTGGGTACCAAGTGGGAGTACTCACTTGCTATCAGGCCTGTGTGGGTTGGTACCACCATCTCCCGTCTGACCGGCCATGAAGCACATCAATGTGTTTTAGTTGTAGCAGGAGATAACCGTTTATTCTTTCATTTCATAGCTATGAAATGAAATGGTGAGCAGCGGCTTGACAATACTCTCGTTATAGTTGAGTCCATGAGCGACGGTTACCATTTACCATCAGGTGGGCTGTGGCTTGTCTGTCACCATATGCAATAAAAAAATTATGAAACGACGATTCGTCTGTCGAAAAGTAATAGTTGATTTTTTTTTTTATTGCATGTAGTGTCAGACGAGCCACGGTTGTTAACGGTTATTATAGAAGTTATCAATGAATTTGTCCACAGCTAACAGCAACGAAGGACTTGGAAAATAAACAGACCCTGCTCCATTACCTGGTGGAGACCATTGAGAACAAGTTCCCTGATGTCCTGACCTTCGCGGAAGAAATGCCGCACGTAGACAGGTAAAAAGTTTTTGAAGTCAAATTCGTCGTTCATTGGTTGTGAGAGGTGTGAAGGTTCCGCTTGCGTACGTGCTTGCAATGTGTATACGTGCTCACGAGCATGCAGCGTGCAAACGTGTTGGAGCGGTTGGAGTGTATCTCACTCAATCGTATCGACATCGTATCGTGATATTGTGATTAGTTGAGAGATCACCGTGATTGTCCGAGGGATTATTGCGACATACGTTTCAGTTTTTCTACCAATCACAAGCGAGACGATACGATGTCAATACGATTTAGTGAGTTACATTCTACGGGCCCAGAGATGTTATGGATATGGAATTTCGGATCTAGATACTGATATAGGAATGATATTATACCGGTTTCAGATACGATTACGGATTTGAAAATATTTCGGAATATGCGCTAGTTTCGGATAGTTTCGGTTATGGTATGTGAATTTTTAAAGAATTTTAAATTTTTTGATTTGTATTTTAGCACTTGACATGCTCAGCTACTAAAGAACATATTATTTGTAAATATGGAAAAAGAGAAGTTTAGTGCAAACGGGATAAATGTATATAAATGCATCCGATAGGTGGCGTGGGTCGTAAAGACAAATGTGATGTGGAGATTGGGAATGGCCGTCGGTCAGTACGATGGCTTAGCGGTCTAGAGCACTTCCCCGGATTGGATAGGACACACGTTCGTATCCCGCTCGAACTAAACTTCTATTCTAAATGTGTTATATGTTAAATTGTATTGTAATCATTTTGAACTATATTTGTAGCACTTGACATGCTCAGCTACTTTTAGAGTATAAATTATTATTTGTGAATGAGGAAAAAGAGAACTTTAGTACGAGCGGGAATCGAACCTGCGTCCCTTCCTATCCGGGGAAGTGCTCTAATCCACTGAGCTACCGTACTACTTTGCTGTCATACCCAATTTCCTCATCACATTTGTCTTAACGACCAACGCCATCTATCGAAAAGCATTTACATGCATTAATCCAATATAGTAAGATTAATTTTGCTATTAAAATTCATACTATTTGATGGCGTGACTTTTAAAAAGTTTTTTCGTTAAGACAAATGTGATGAGGAAATTGGGTATGACCGCAAGGTAGTACGGTAGCTCAGTGGATTAGAGCACTTCCCGGATAGGCAAGGACGTAGGTTCGATTCCCGGTCGTACTAAAGTTCTCTTTTTCCTCTAACAAATAATAATTTGTCCATCCATCCATCCATCAGCCTTTCGAAGCCCACTGCTGGACACAGGCCTCCCCAAGAGAACGCCACAACATGTGTTCCGCTCATATGGGGGATAGTGCCGTAATCGCCACGCTTGGCAGGCGGGTTGGCGATCGCAGTGGATGTTGTTAATACTCGAGGGAGTGCTGCTGCCCACTCCCCCGCTATTTCCTCAGTCGGCTCTTCCGACTCCCATGGTTGGAGAGGGGTGGGACAATTCTAAAGCCGGCCCCACACGGCAGAATAATTTGTATTGTACTGTAACCTTACAATCACTAACTAGTTTTGAACAAGCAATAGAAACAATATACAAAGCAGGCGACCCGCACAGCTTTGTGTTGGCTCGGCCGTCCAAAAACAAATACCAGTTCGATTTTCTGTTTAGTAGCTTTTGATTAGACGCGAGCTGGTATACGTTCTATCCCGCTACTATATTGTGAATCTGAGATATAAAAAAAAACCTAGCTTTTGTGTACGGCGGGGTGAAGGCTATTTATATTTTAAAACGATGTTTATTTTGACTGCCTCTGTGGTGCAGTGGTAGTGTGAGTGACTGCTGATTATGAGGTCTCGGGTTCGATCCCCGAGTCGGGCAGTGTTATTGAGCTTTTTCGTAAAAGAAAAATTCTCAGTAGCAGCCGTATGGAAATGTGCCCGGTAGCCGGCAATAGGCTCGCCCCCCATTACATGGGACTTACACATAGCTGGCGAACAGTCGGTGTGTAATACCTCTGCCTACCCGGGGAATACAGGCGTGATGCTATGTTTTGTTTATTCAACAGGGCTGCTCGCGTCTCAATGGAGAATTTGCAGAAGGCGTTGAAGAAGATGGAGAATGATATAAAGGCTTTGGAGATGGATCTGAATAACTCGCGCGTGCAACAGTGTCCCGACGATCTGTTTAACGAGTCTATGACTGTATCCTTTAGAAATAATAAAATTTATAAATATTCACGGAAATTTCACACAACGTCCTCTGGTCCCAAACTAAGCTTAACGCTTGTGCTATGGGTACCAGACGGATATAATACATACATATTATATATATATTTGTAAATACATATAATAGATAGAAAATACCCAGACGCAGTACAAATATCTGTGTTCATCACACAAATAATTATCCTGAGTGGGAATCGAACCCATGACCTCGTGCACGAAAGTCGGTTACACTACTGACTACGCCATAAGGCCCGTCAATGAAAAAACGTGATGATCTATATTTTTAATAATCGTGCCATCAAATAGTATGAATTTTAATTGCAAAATTAAACTTACTATATTGGATTAATGCACGTAAATGCATTCCGATAGATGGCGTTGGTCGTAAAGACAAATGCGACTTTGTCATTCTTTTAAATAAATAAATAAATTTTTCCCTATTCACAAATAATTTGTACTTTAAAAAGTAGCGGAGCATGTCAAATGCTAAAAAAATATAGATCAAAAAACATCTAAACCATACCATTACCGTATTTAAATAATTAGCGTAGTTTAGAAATAGTAAGCCGATAAACGGACTGAGGGATATTTAGAGATTAGCATTGAATCCATCCATCCATCAGCCTTTCGACGTCCACTGCTGGACATAAGCCTCCCCAAGACAACGCCACAACATGTGTTTCGCTTATATGTGGGATAGTGCCGTAATCGCCACGCTTGGCAGGTGGGTTGGCGATTGCAGTGGATGTTGTTAATACTCGAGGGAGTGCTGCTGCCCACTCCCCCGGTATTCCCTCAGTCGGCTCTTACGACTCCCATGGGTGGAGAGGGGTGGGACAATTCTAAAGCCGGCCCCACACGGCACAGAATATTCACTATTAAGTATATAACTAGCAGACCACGCGTTGCTGTGGAAAACTTTAATTCGTTCAATTGGCTTATCCGTGTGGTGATGGACTAAGAATCACCACCCCATCCTTTCCCACGGGTGTCGTACAAGCCGACTAAGGGAAGTAAGCAATTATCACCCATTGCATTACTGGTGGTAGGGCTGGGTACCAAGTGAGAGTACTCACTTGCTATCGGGCCCGAACGGGTCGGTACCACCGTCTTCTGTGTGACCGGTCATGAAGCACGTCAGTGTGTTTTGGCTGTAGCAGAAGATAGTCGTGTATTCATTAATTTCATATCTCAGAAATGAAATGGTGCGCAGTGGCTTGACAATACTCTCGGTATAGTTAGTAGTCCATGAGTGACGGTTACCACTTACCATCAATAAAAAAAAAAAGATTTTTATTGATTTCTTAATTTCTTAAGCTCTATTACATTTTATACTCGCTAAACTAAGTCGTATAACGGCGAGAATTGTTATTATTAAAATCCTTAACAGTGTTATCGTTAATTTTGCAATGTAAACGAGAAAGAAAGATTTCTGAGTTAATCGCGGACAAACATTACATATATCACAGGATAATTATGTTTCTAAATATATATACGACTTTGGCGCCACATTGTCGTCCATAAACAAATTGGCTTTAATCTAATGCTAGAAGACCGAAATGTTTTTCAAATGATTCTTCCTTATCAGAACACAGACTTTCGCAGTAGAGGCGCGCGAGCAGTGCGATTTACTGCACTCCATGTTTAAGAAGATGGAAGCGTTGTACACCGAGTTAGCGGAGTACTACGTCTTCGATCCGCAGAAGTATACACTCGAGGAGTTCTTCTCAGATATTAAGACTTTCAAGGATTCGTTCATTGTAAGTTGAATTTTATATAGTTAACTAGCTCAATCCGCCAGACATCATTTTGTGGCTATATTTGAAAAATCTTTAAAATACTATTCATTACTCATACTCGGAAAGTAGGTTTGAAGCTGCCTGAGGAGCGGGTTGAAAGTAATAATTTTCAGCCCTAGGGAGAATAGTTTTCAAGTGACAGCTGTCATATTATAAAAAAATAAAATAAATAGTTCTATTTTGAAATAAAACTTTGTTTACGGAATCGATCGCGTTTACTTGATTTTACTACTATCCCGACGTTTCGAATACTTTACAGTATTCATGATCACGGGTGGACTTAGATGATAGACGTCCAAGGCTGATATGTTATTTCAACGGTCTCATCTACCCACAGTATATGATTTTACAAAATTTTTGGTTTATTTATTTTACCTGATATTCGTTTAGAAACACAATTAAAATATTTACTTAATTTTTTTTTTATGCGATGTTTAATTGAAATAACAATGTTAAGTATTAAATAAAGTTTTTTTTTTTTAATGACCACCTTTTATATAATATAATATATAATATTTCTTTAAAATAATATAGATTTGGGTAAAATATTTTACCATTTTTTCAACGTTGAAAATGAAAAATAATGGCTGTTATACTGACTGGCACCAAAAAAACAAAATTGGTGAGAAAGCAGCAAAAAAGTATATAGGTTTGGTGTAAATTAAAATTCACTCATTTTTTCATGTTTTTATTTTTACTTTCCTTGTATTCGTAATCAAAAGCACAGTGTTTACCTCGGGTTAAAGACTTATTTAGTCTCTCGAACTAAAGGCGCGCTCGCTGCGCTCGGGCGCCAAACCCCGTCTCGGGACTAAATATAAGTTACTTTCACCGCTAGGGTAACAATGTACTATTTTTTTTTATAATGCTTTGACAGTCCCAGCATGATTGGGCTGGCTAGGTCGGGGAAGTACCACGCTCTCATAGAATATTAGCGTGAAACAACGGCTCTAAACTCTTTTGTTTCGTATGGTGAGTGAGAGTGCCGGAGCCCGAAACCCTCTCCTTATTACCCTTCCTCTCTACCTCCTATCCTTTTCGGAGCGGGATTCGAACCTGCGTCCCTCCCAATCCGGGGAAATGCTCTAGACCGCTAAGTAGACAATTACAAAACTGTAAAACTGTATAATTTTGACGTGTTCTCTCCGTGACAGTGTATTCCTTAAATGGAGTGCATATGATAAACTCTTCGTATTGGATACTATGCTGTATCCTATTGCATGGTGTTGCTGTGTCCTATTAGAGCTTCTAGATTAACTATAAGGGGGTCAAAGTCCGGAGCGTGCTCGTCGCGATACCTGCCAGCCTAGCACAGGCTGCAATCCGGCTCGAATGCGTACCGCAGTGCGGTTTAGGGCGTGCCCCAGAAGCGACGCGTACCGACCCGCCCTCGTCGGTACGAACAATGACAGATGTGGCGATGGGGGCCGCCACCCATCACGCCTTGCCCAGTTTGGCGAGTTGAGGGGAGCAGTGTCGAGTAGGCACGTGGAATGTAAGAGGTGGTGTGGAAGATAAGTTACACGAGCTGGTAACCGTCATGTCGGACAGACAGCTTCATGTGCTCTGTGTAACAGAGACCAAGTGAAAGGACAGCGATGCCTGTGATCTTCCTGGTGGCGGGATAGCTCTGTGGTCTGATGTACCGCAGAGCGATCGGAACAGCATGGGAGTGGGGGTGGTGCTGTCCACTCGCTTGGCCTCAGGTGTGAAAGACTACGGAATGTTCGATCCCAGACTTCTATGGGTCCAAATAAAACTAGGTGTCATCAGGCCCTTCATGGTCGCAGCTTATGCTCCCGTAGGCTTTTCGGTGGCATCGGATCTAGAGAAGTTCTGGGATAATGTTAGGGAAGTTCTGGATTTGGCAGAAGCTAGTGAACGCGTGATCGTATGCGGAGACTTGAATGGATGGTTGGGACCAAGGGTCCAGACTTCGAGGACGTGCTTGGTTCATTTGGTGATAAGAGAGTGAACGATGCAGGTAGGCTCATTGCGGATGTATGTGTGGAGAGAAACCTTAGTGTCAAACACATTTTTTCAACATAAGGACATCCATATGTATACAGTATGTAGTGTATATATATGGAATGAACAGAGAAGTATGATGATTTAATTCTGGTAGACAGTTGCCTCCGAAGTAAAATTCCGGATACAAGAGCCTACAGGGGTCCCACTGTCGACACGGACCACTATCTCGTTATTGCGAGATTTATAAGTCTGTTCAGAAAGTGGAGAAAGTGGCGTGAGCGTGTCCACTTCGGAGGGCTTGAAAGAATAAAAATTTAAATTGCAAGAAGGGAGTGTAAGAGCAAAGTATGCAGAGGGTGTCCGTGAACGGCTGACAATGGCAAGTCAGCCGAAATCTGACATAGAAGAATGCTAGAGAGTATTAAAAGATAGTATGGTAGATACAGCAAAAGAAGTATGTGGATGCTCAAACAAGCATAGGAAAGTGAAAGGTGATGCATGGTGGGATACGGAAGTAGCAGCTTCCGTGTACCTAAAGAAGAAAATGTGGCTGGACTATGTATCTTCTTTGAACCTGAGCGCAAGTATGATCGAGCAGAAGAAAGAAATATACCGGCAACGTAAGAATGACGCCATAGCCTTAGTGAAAGAGAAGCGTGATAGAGCAAATATGATTTCAGAAGAAAGGCTGACCAAAAACTTCGAGAGCAACACCAAACTTTTCTGGAGGGAGGTGAAGAAATCTCAGAGTGGTGGTAGCTCAGCTTTCAGAAGAAATGTGTTAAGCCGTTGGAGTGAATATTTTGGAGATATGTATGCGGATGTTCAGGGTGATGCTGGTGCCACATGTGGTCTAACAGATCAGCATTCGGTACTGGCATCCTCTGATGACATTAGTATGGATGAAGTTAAATGGGCGATTATAAGTTTGAAAAATGGTAAGGCAGCGGGTATTGATATGGTGTCTGCTGAGATGATCAAGCTTGGAGGCTCATGTGTCTGGGAATCCTTCCTGATGCTTCTCAATTTATGTTGGAGCTCAGGAATGGTTCCCAAGGACTGGAGAAGCCCAGTCATCGTGCCCTTGTTTAAAAACAAGGGTTCGCGTTATGACTGTGCAAACTTCAGAGCCATAAGCTTGACCAGTTTGGCAGCCAAGGTCTATGGTAAGATTATTGAAAGGAGAATGAGGATGGTGTCTGATGAATTTTTGTGTGAGGCACAAGGAGGTTTCAGGTGTGGAAGGGGAAGCATCTGGTTGTAGGTCAGAGGGTTTTCTGCAGTTTTGTTGATTTGGAGAAAGTATTTGACACGGTTGTACGAAAGGAACTTTGGAACATTTTGCCGGAGTATGGTATTAACGGTAGACGGTGCCGTCCAACTAAATGGACTGCAGAGCTTGTGTGTAGCTGGATGATGGAATGTCGCCCTGGTTTAATGTCAATATCGGCGTTAAACAGGGCTGCGTTCTATCAGCCAGACTGTTTATCATATATCTGGATAAATGTCTACAAAGGTTGAATTAAATTAATGTGGAAGTTCAGATGGGCGACTCAGTGGTTAACTCTCTGTTATATGCAGACGATGCGGTTTTATTACCGCAGTCCGCGACTGACTTGCCTGAACCCTAGTCGACGTAATGGCAGAAGATTGTAAGAAAAGGGGCCTACGTGTGAATGTGAGCAAAACCAAAATAATGGTTTTTGAAAGTGAAGAAGCCAGAACAGATGTTAGAGTAGCAATAGGAAATGGTGTGCTAGAACAAGTGGATGAATTTATATATCTTGGATGTGGATTCAGTCGGGATGGAAGGTACACCACTGATGTAGAGAGAGAGAGAATGCTGGAAATAGAGTGAACGGATCATTGGGACAACTTCTCGGCAGTCATCACCTCAGCCAGAGGGCACGTGTCGCAATACACAACGCAGTGCTTGTCCCAACGTTATTGTATAGAAGCGAGAGTTGGGTATGCAAAAAGGAGCATGAGAGTAAAATCAATGCGGTCGAAATGCGATCTCTGCGGAGAATCTGCGGAGTGAGGCTGCCTAACGACATGCGACTCATGACGCATTCGTAACGAGGACGTAAGATAGCGAGTAGGTATGAAAGAGAGTATTGGTGTAAAGATGCGAAAGGGAATGCTCCGATGGTTCGGACATGTGGAAAGAATGCCGGACGAGCGATTGGTTAAGAAGCCTCTTGGCACTCTGTTCTCTCTGCCTACCCCGCATGGGAAATGGCGTGATGATAAGTTAAGTTATTAAAACTATTGCCCCCCAGGCGGCACACACGGAAGTGGCGGCCGCGCGAGAAGCCCGAGAGAGGGCGGCCCGAGCGCGCAGTGCACGCGCCGCCGCTGAACGTGAGCGGCGCGACCGCACGCACCGCTACCAGCAGCTGCTCGACATACACCAGGCTCAGGACGGCGTCATGGACAGGTATGGGCTACGTGCTATGTATGTACGTGAGCGGCGCGACCGCACGCACCGCTACCAGCAGCTGCTCGACATACACCAGACTCAGGACGGCGTCATGGACAGGTATGGGCTACGTGCTATGTATGTACGTGAGCGGCGCGACCGCACGCACCGCTACCAGCAGCTGCTCGACATACACCAGGCTCAGGACGGCGTCATGGACAGGTATGGGCTACGTGCTATGTATGTACGTGAGCGGCGCGACCGCACGCACCGCTACCAGCAGCTGCTCGACATACACCAGGCTCAGGACGGCGTCATGGACAGGTATGGGCTACGTGCTATGTATGTACGTGAGCGGCGCGACCGCACGCACCGCTACCAGCAGCTGCTCGACATACACCAGGCTCAGGACGGCGTCATGGACAGGTATGGGCTACGTGCTATGTATGTACGTGAGCGGCGCGACCGCACGCACCGCTACCAGCAGCTGCTCGACATACACCAGGCTCAGGACGGCGTCATGGACAGGTATGGGCTACGTGCTATGTATGTACGTGAGCGGCGCGACCGCACGCACCGCTACCAGCAGCTGCTCGACATACACCAGGCTCAGGACGGCGTCATGGACAGGTATGGGCTACGTGCTATGTATGTACGTGAGCGGCGCGACCGCACGCACCGCTACCAGCAGCTGCTCGACATACACCAGGCTCAGGACGGCGTCATGGACAGGTATGGGCTACGTGCTATGTATGTACGTGAGCGGCGCGACCGCACGCACCGCTACCAGCAGCTGCTCGACATACACCAGGCTCAGGACGGTGTCATGGACAGGTATGGGCTACGTGCTATGTATGTACGTGAGCGGCGCGACCGCACGCACCGCTACCAGCAGCTGCTCGACATACACCAGGCTCAGGACGGCGTCATGGACAGGTATGGGCTACGTGCTATGTATGTACGTGAGCGGCGCGACCGCACGCACCGCTACCAGCAGCTGCTCGACATACACCAGGCTCAGGACGGCGTCATGGACAGGTATGGGCTACGTGCTATGTATGTACGTGAGCGGCGCGACCGCACGCACCGCTACCAGCAGCTGCTCGACATACACCAGGCTCAGGACGGTGTCATGGACAGGTATGGGCTACGTGCTATGTATGTACGTGAGCGGCGCGACCGCACGCACCGCTACCAGCAGCTGCTCGACATACACCAGGCTCAGGACGGCGTCATGGACAGGTATGGGCTACGTGCTATGTATGTACGTGAGCGGCGCGACCGCACGCACCGCTACCAGCAGCTGCTCGACATACACCAGGCTCAGGACGGCGTCATGGACAGGTATGGGCTACGTGCTATGTATGTACGTGAGCGGCGCGACCGCACGCACCGCTACCAGCAGCTGCTCGACATACACCAGGCTCAGGACGGCGTCATGGACAGGTATGGGCTACGTGCTATGTATGTACGTGAGCGGCGCGACCGCACGCACCGCTACCAGCAGCTGCTCGACATACACCAGGCTCAGGACGGCGTCATGGACAGGTATGGGCTACGTGCTATGTATGTACGTGAGCGGCGCGACCGCACGCACCGCTACCAGCAGCTGCTCGACATACACCAGGCTCAGGACGGCGTCATGGACAGGTATGGGCTACGTGCTATGTATGTACGTGAGCGGCGCGACCGCACGCACCGCTACCAGCAGCTGCTCGACATACACCAGACTCAGGACGGTGTCATGGACAGGTATGGGCTACCATGCAATCTATTTATTGTTCCACTTTTGACACAAGGCCCGTAGATTGTAACTCACTAAATCGTATCGTCTCGCTTGAGATTGGTAGAGAAACCGACACGTGATGTCGCAATAATCCCTCGGCCAATCACGGTGATCTCTCAACCAAAAACTATGACACGATGCGATGTCAATACGATTTTGTGAGTTACATTCTAACCCCCCTGGTCTTATTCCAGCATGCTCAATGCAGGTTTATCTTTACAATGATATTTTTCTTTACCTTACTGATAATTCAGAATCAAATTTACCTATACACATTATTCCCAAAAACCATAGATGCTTTACGAAGTTTCATTTTTAAAGAAGACCATAAGTTGGGAAACTAATTAAATTTTCTATTTCCAGTTTAATGGAGGCGCTGCAAAGTGGTTCGGCGTTTAGCAGAGAACGACCGAGGAAGAAGGCCAATCCAAGAGTCGCTGGAGGTAATATATTTTTTATTTTGATGCACGGGAATAAATATTGTTCCTCTAATGGCATAATTCAAATACTTGTTCCAAATAATTCTCCTTTGGCCTAAAACGCTGAAGCAGTGTAGGAACATTTTGGCATTCTATACGATTTCTTTTGGACCTCGTTAGTTGATTTTACAATCATTCTTGTGATTCATTTGATACCACCATTTAAACATTTTTCCTAATTCATTGTAAATATTTTAATCAAAATACTCTCATTTGAGATTAATAATATTTTTAATAGTGTATAATCTAGTTATATACATCATACACAAATTTACGTTTCGGGTCTTAATCGCGTATATAATGTTGAGGGTTTATTTCCCGACGTTGAGACCCGAAACGTAAATTTGTGTATGATGTGTACAAATCGCGTAGTTTAAAAGTCTAGTTATATACTCTATACCTCTGCCGTGCTTCGGGAGGCACATTAATCTGTGGGTTCCGGATGTCAGTAGTTAAGTGGTTTCCGGTCGTCACAAACCTGGCAGTAGGTTGTCAGAGGCCTCAATAAAAATCTGACTCCGGTCTTGTGCTAAGATATTCAGCTTTCCCCCTAGCTGGATCTGGATAACCAGTCGCTACGTATACGCTAGGTATAGCATAGTGGATGTTAGCCTTAGTAACTGTCCGGGTTAGATCTTAAGCATATTGGCCCTCCTGTGGCATTGATACTGAATAATCATCCAATACCTAACACTATAAATTCCAATTATGATATTTTTATATATTAGTGAAGCATTTGATGTGCTTAGCATACATAAATTAACACAAAGTGCAAAAGTGTGAAATCGAAAATAACAGTCGCGAGCAGGATTTGAACCTGCATCTCCTGGAATATCGTCTCAGATGCTTTGCCAATCCAGCAATCGTGACAATTGCTCGCGATTGCAAATTTCGATAACACATTATTTCTTAATGTCTTCGCCATCTGTCGGATGTTATCGAAATTATCGTATTCAAGGAGATGCAGGTTCAAAATCTGCTCGTGACTTATTTTCGATTTCACATTCTCGCACTTTGTGTTAACTATTTAATAATATAAATTTAGTTTTGCGTTACTTGCCCTTTTACAATTAATGATATACGCGTATATCGTCTTAAATTGGTTATAAGTATCATAGTTATATGTAGATTTGTAAAATATTTCATTTTCAAGTAGTCATTCATTACCATTACATAAAATAGCCAAGAACTCGTTAATTCTAACTTATTATTTTTAAGCATTTAACATGTTATTTAATAGGAAAAAAGACGTTTATATTTCAATAGTGGGGAGCCTGTTAAGTGCTTAAATATTAAGTTAAAACAAGCACAACTTTTTGCCAATACCCATGGCATAGTGACTCAAACCCTAGTGCAGTGTGTTATCATTCCACTTGTGATGTAAAACCACATATATGTGTGCACGCATGCTCAGAGGACGATATCGACGACGAAGGCATAGTTCATGCTATACTGCACAGATTACAAGGTATGTACACACGTAGTGACGCACTGTTGAAAACCTCCCTACCTAAAATCCTTCCCTTTGTTATAATTTTGAAATTACAGGATTAAATAAAATTTGTAGGTACTATTAAGTATAATGCATTAGATAAAAAAGAGTTCTGAAATTAGATATCAGATAAAATATATATTACCCTTATAGATAGTATATATAGGTTATCTCCTAATAAAATAATATAGTAACATTCACTCTGCGGTTATCTCCTAGTAAAATAATATAGTAACATTCACTCTGCGGTTATCTCCTAGTAAAATAATATAGTAACATTCACTCTGCGGTTATCTCCTAGTAAAATAATATAGTAACATTCACTCTGCGGTTATCTCCTGATTAAATAATATAATAACATTCACTCCGCGGTTATCTCCTAATAAAATAATATAGTAACATTCACTTTGCGCTTATCTCTTAATAAAATAATATAGTAACGTTCAGTCTGCGGTTATCTCTTAATAAAATATAATAGTAACATTCAGTCTGCAGTCATCTCTTAAAAAAATAATATAGTAACGTTCAGTCTGCGGTTATCTCCTAATAAAATAATATAGTAACATTCACTCTGCGGTTATCTCCTAATAAAATAATATAGTAACATTCACTCTGCGGTTATCTCCTAATAAAATAATATAGTAACATTCACTCCGCGGTTATCTCCTAATAAAATAATATAGTAACATTCACTCTGCGGTTATCTCGTAATAAAATAATATGTATAATGTTACTACATTCACTCTGCGGTTATCTCCTAATAAAATAATATAGTAACATTCACTCTGCGGTCATCTTCTAATAAAATAATATAGTAACATTCACTCTGCGGTTATCTCCTAATAAAATAATATAGTAACATTCACTCTGTGGTTATCTCCTAATAAAATAATATAGTAACATTCACTCCGCGGTTATCTCCTAATAAAATAACATAGTAGCATTCACTCCGCGGTTATATCTTAATACAAATAATATAATAACATTCACTCTTCGGTTATCTTCTAATAAAATAATATAGTAACATTCACTCTTCGGTTATCTTCTAATAAAATAATATAGTAACATTCAGTCTGCGGTTATTTCCTAATAAAATAATATAGTAACATTCACTCTGCGGTTATCTCTTAGTAAAATAATATAGTAAAATGCAGTCTGCGGTTATCTCCTGATAAAATAATATAGTAACATTTACTCTGCGGTTATCTCTTAATAACATAATATAGTAACATTCAGTCTGCGGTTATCTCCTAATAAAATAATATAGTAACATTTAGACTGCGGTTATCTCCTAATAAAATAATATAGTAACATTCAGTCTGCGGTTATCTCCTAATAAAATAATATAGTAACATTTAGACTGCGGTTATCTCCTAATAACATAATATAGTAACATTCACTTTGCGGTTATCTCTTAGTAAAATAATATAGTAACATGCAGTCTGCGGTTATCTCCTAATAAAATAATATACTAACATTAACTCTGCGGTTATCTCTTAGTAAAAAAATTTAGTAACATGCAGTCTGCGGTTACCTCCTAATAAAATAATATAGTAACATTTAGACTGCGGTTATCTCTTAATAAAATAATATAGTAACATGCAGTCTGCGGTTATCTCTTAATAAAATAATATAGTAACATTCACTCTGCGGTTATCTCCTAATAAAATAATATAGTAACATTCATTCCGCGGTTATCTCCTAATAAAATAATATAGTAACGGTCAGTCTGCGGTTATCTCTTAATAAAATAATATAGTAACATTCACTCTGCGGTTATCTCTTAATAAAATAATATAGTAACATTCACTCCGCGGTTATCTCCTAATAAAATAATATAGTTACGTTCAGTCTGGGGTTATCTCTTAATAAAATAATATAGTAACATTCACTCTGCGGTTATCTCTTAATATAATTATATAGTAATATTTAATCTGCAATTATCTTCTTAACTCTTAAATACATTTTTAATTAAAAATATGGATTTATTAAATTTATGACGTTTTATTAAAAAATAATTTCGTTTAAATGTGTATAAAATTATATTTACTTTTACAAATATATTTACTTACTAATAAGTCCATTAAAATCGATTTTTCCAAGTTAAGTTTATAATTTCTATGAAAAAGTATACAAGCCAATAAGTAATTATACTGAATGTAGAGGCGTCATGCGGTCGCGTCTTGCAGCGAAGAGGGCGTGTTGGAGACGGCACAGACTACGCATGTTTGCTGCGGAATTACAGACAAGTCATATATACACTACCATAGGCTTTCGATGTACTAATATGACTATATGCTATCAAAGATACGAAAAAATAAACGTAAACGAAATAAAACCAATGTATCTCAAACTATATTAGTCTTTGGGATCATAGACAGTTTAAAAGTTTTTTTTCTGGTTATACTGGTGACAAATCATGGTTGTAAGCGGTCAACCTAGCCTATAGAGGAATCCTAGGGCAATAGATAGGTGGAGAGGAGCTTGAGGAGAATAGTTGGGCTTCCGGTGGTCTTATTCACTGAGCCAATTGTAACAGTAGGAATATTACTTGAATAACCTACTATGCATTGTTTTTTAAATATCACATTAATAGGCAAAAAAATTAAACTGTTTTTTCATAATTTCTAAGTAATTGAAATAAATAATTAGATTTTAACAGTTATATAAATTATTTTTTTCGTATCTTGCATAGCTGTTCAGAGCCAACCAATTGCGAAAATTGATTTTAAAGTCATTTAGCTGGTAGTGACCTTATTAAGTCCATGAGCGGCGATTAACGCATTCCATTGGGCGTTGATTATTTTAAAATTAACGCTAGCGCTTACGTGAATGCAATAATTTTGTGTATTGTAATGTGCCAAATTGTCTACCGCGATTGTTTTATAATTTAACATATTATGTGTGCTTTCAATTCATCACACGCATGGTTATCAAAAAAAAATTGATACACATTAGCTTCATAAAGAGTATTATTCGCGTTGCTAATGCTCTAAAAAGGGATACCTCCAGTAAAGAAAAAGGATTACTGGACAAGGATTGATTTAGAATAAACTACTAGAAATTAATTGCAAATACTTTAACCTGTAAACTTATAGTATGCGCAATAATAAAAAAATATTGTGTTTTGAAAAACCCATATCACATGTAATAATCTTTTATTTTTATACAATGAGCTATTGTAGTAAGTAGTACTCCACCAAGCCAACTCTACTAGGCACTCTGGTGGAATGCGGCTCCGCCTCAGTTACCGCGTTCGTCTTAGTACGGTTCGCAGCATAGACACATTCGCACGTTTTACCCTAAGTCGGTACTTATCTTATTTTGTTACAAGAATGTCAAAAACGACAATTTTCACGCTTAGATAATGTCATATTCAAAGAATAAATTTCTAATTAATTAATAAACAGATTTCCACTTTATTTTATTTTTTAATCATGTTAATGGACTTTTGGTCCGCCTATTTTCATTATTATTTTTTTGCTATTCGTATCCAAAATATGTTCGTGTGACGTCACCTTTGATAGGTGTCTAGTTGGTTTGGTGGAGTAGTAATATCAAGTGCTTAGTTCCTTTGGCAGCACCGGCGTGATATTTTGGAGGCCCTCTTATATTTAGTTAATTTTGTAGGAAGCGTTTTAACACAAGCTTTTAATGTTGTTGATGTTTGAATGCCTATGTTTAAGTTACTTTTTAGCCTGTTTCTCATTCTGCTATGAGTGTTTTGAATAATTGCGGTTGCCGTTGACCGCCATACTGCATTTTTTGGGTTCGTTCTCCGCACAAAACAAATGTATTGTGTCACAAATATGTTCTGAGCTTGAGTATACGGAATCGTTAAATTGTCGGTGTAGTTGGGTTTTTACTAGGAATTAAATAAGTTTAGCCAGTTGTCTTTATAGTATCGTTAAACTTTTTAGAATACGGATGGAAAAATAATGTAAAATAAATATAGCCCAGAACTTATTTGTGCACAAAATATGCTCTGTGTGGGAATCGAAATCATAGGAATAGGTACAGTGGGTAGACACCTAAACCACTACGATATCGCTACTTATATTTTATTTTATTTTTTAAATTTGCAGCTGAAAGAAGAGCACAGTTGAGCAGATCGCGGTCCCGCTCTGGTTTGACGGGGCCGCTTACTTCTAGAGAACTAACTAAGTAAGTGTTGTATCTTTCTACCTAACACCTATATAAAGCGAAATGTTTCTTAGCGACATACACTCATGTTGCTGGAGACTTGACCGCCATACAAGTCTTGTACTACGTGAATAGAACCAATTTGTGCGTACGACTTGAATACGTTTAATTTGCATGACTTACTTTGTTAAGAATATATACAATATATACTAAGGTAGACCAAATCGGTCATGTATTGAATAAAGTCCAAGAGTCTCCGAAACCGGCGAGCGAGAATTATGAATGTTGAGGAAGTGAGAGATGTATGCAAGAATAGATGCTCTTGGCACTCTGATCTCTCTGCCTACTCGGCAAGGGAAATGGATTGATAGTAAGTAACTAAGTACGAAAATCTCGCACTCGGTATTGTGAGCCCTCACTTGTCCACTGGAACGTGTACCACCGTCTTCTTTGTTTCAATCGTAAAGCATTATGACGTGTGAATTGTGGAAGAATAGCCGATATAATTCTCAATCCTTTCAAGTTTAGTTTGTGGTATCGAGTTCAATGTACAATTTGAGATATTTGCGCTAAATCTGAGGGGTTATAATAAGATTTCTTTTTTTACAATATAAGGATAGTTATGTTGTGTCCCGCGTTAAAATTCGCGGAAAAAGGATAGCAGGCGGAGAGAAAAGATGATAAACATATGACACTCTCACTCACCGAATGAAATGCAAATATCTACCGTTATTACGCTGATGTTTTACACTAGTGTAATACTTTCTCAGTGGAGCCGTTTATGTGCTATGCTGCAACGAACAAGGCTCCACCTAATTTATAAAAAATATTAATAATATATTCTTGTCCCCAGTGAGTTGCTGGGCAACGCGTGATAAAAGGCCTGCTGCAAGTGATATTAGTTTCGTGGTAATTTGTCGTTGCCTAAGCCAATTGTTTAACAATATCAATGTAAATTAGACCGAAATATTACTCAAGTTAGAAATTATAATTTAGCCGCAGTTATTGTGGGTAATATGTATATCATGGAATATGAAAGTATTTTTCAAGGCGTGGTTCGTGACTCCATAGTGGGCTACGAAGCCTTATAAGCAAATTACTTTTAACTTTGTAGTTTACAATTTACATATAAACAAATAAATACCATGTACGGAACTGCTAAAAAAATCAGTTTTAAAACAGCTGAGGGTAGGAGGTCACGAAGTATTTGTTTTATATTAAGGGGGCCACGCCTTGTAAAAGGTTGAAAACCACTGGAATATTAGATCATTATTGAAAAAAGTTTGTTGTTTGGGGATTTTAGTTAATTATAACTAAGGTAAAAGTACCTTGGACAATATTAGGATTGTGGTGGCAGAGGGTAGCTGCATTAATAAAAATAAACTAACATTTAGAAACCGAATCCAAAAACTGTGGTAACGAATCATCCGGTCGAGCAAATTTGTAGATTGCATAGTCAGATCGTGATCAAATTGGATTCTGAAATACATTTTCTAACAAAGTAATATTATCTAAAGCTAAAAAAAATGGACTCGTCATTATGAGTCCATTTTTTTGTATTCTCATTAGATGATTCAAAATGGGTTGTATTCTCATAAGAATACAACCTATTTTAAAGTTTGCTAACTACTACTTGTATATATAAATATATATAGCTATAGTACACTGATTAACCTCGCCAAGCAGCCACGGTGACGTGACAATCGTGTTGTGGAGCAGTTGTATAGTACTAGTGAATATAAACAACGCTACATAGAACCGTCGCTGATGCGACAGATTTTTGTACGTACGTCGCGTCAACGTCCCTTCCCGCCCGCTGTGTGGCGAGACCTTATATAACTAGAGCTCGTTTTAAGAGCTCTAAATTCTTCCAAACATAATATATGATGCTTAAGCTCTAAAGTTATCATAATTTCGAAGATTTTATTGATATGTTTCAATGTATAATTAATATTATAGAATGTGCCTAAATATTAATGGTAGGCTGAATTAGCAAAATAAAGTTAAACGAGTTTTTATTGAAGTTACGAAAAAAGTATTTTTCAAGGCGTGGTTCGTGACTCCATAGTGGGCTACGAAGCCTTATAAGCAAATTACTTTTAACTTTGTAGTTTATAATTTACATATAAACAAATAAATACCATGTACGGAACTGCTAAAAAAATCAGTTTTAAAACAGCTGAGGGTAGGAGGTCACGAAGTATTTGTTTTATATTAAGGGGGCCACGCCTTGTAAAAGGTTGAAAACCACTGGAATATTAGATCATTATTGAAAAAAGTTTGTTGTTTGGGGATTTTAGTTAATTATAACTAAGGTAAAAGTACCTTGGACAATATTAGGATTGTGGTGGCAGAGGGTAGCTGCATTAATAAAAATAAACTAACATTTAGAAACCGAATCCAAAAACTGTGGTAACGAATCATCCGGTCGAGCAAATTTGTAGATTGCATAGTCAGATCGTGATCAAATTGGATTCTGAAATACATTTTCTAACAAAGTAATATTATCTAAAGCTAAAAAAAATGGACTCGTCATTATGAGTCCATTTTTTTGTATTCTCATTAGATGATTCAAAATGGGTTGTATTCTCATAAGAATACAACCTATTTTAAAGTTTGCTAACTACTACTTGTATATATAAATATATATAGCTATAGTACACTGATTAACCTCGCCAAGCAGCCACGGTGACGTGACAATCGTGTTGTGGAGCAGTTGTATAGTACTAGTGAATATAAACAACGCTACATAGAACCGTCGCTGATGCGACAGATTTTTGTACGTACGTCGCGTCAACGTCCCTTCCCGCCCGCTGTGTGGCGAGACCTTATATAACTAGAGCTCGTTTTAAGAGCTCTAAATTCTTCCAAACATAATATATGATGCTTAAGCTCTAAAGTTATCATAATTTCGAAGATTTTATTGATATGTTTCAATGTATAATTAATATTATAGAATGTGCCTAAATATTAATGGTAGGCTGAATTAGCAAAATAAAGTTAAACGAGTTTTTATTGAAGTTACGAAAAAAGTTTGACAACTTGTGGTTTAAGTATCAGTTCTGCTACTATAGAAAAAAAAAAATTGTATACATTACATGTAATATAAATGAATCGAAATTAGTTCTTCCTTACAACCTTTAGATACTCGTTATCTATATAAGAGTAACTGACTGACTGACATATCAACGCACAGCCAAAACTCCTGGAGCTAGGACCGTGAAAATTTACATAGGGGTTTCTTTGGTACTGTAGGTGAGCGCTAAGAATGGATTTTGCGGAAACCCTATCAAAAAGTGGATTTATCACTATGACGCAAGCGAAGCGCGGGTAATGCACTAGTATCTGTATATATTGCTATTGCAAATAAATTAAGAATAATTATTATTAGAACCATGTTTTGATAACATTAATGTACGTAACCTATACTTTAAAATTTTAATAGTCAATCCATACATTCTTTGATAGTAAAAAAGTAATTTTTTTTTTGGTAGAAAATGATTATTGCATACGTTTGACTTTTTAATTCATACCATTTTTGGTAGAAATATATTTTTTTGGCCCTAGCTTGTGTTTCAAATTAGTGATTTTATATGGCTTTTAAGATACTGTTTCTAAAAAAGCAGTTTACTATATTGTGGCTTAAATAATGTCATCAATTAATTGCTTATTAAAATTTATCAGTTATACGTGGCCTTACACCGTAATTGGCCTTGTAAAGTTTTCATTTAAAATGTGATATTTTATTATAAAATATTAGCATAATTATAGAGGTTTATTTGAAATGTATATTTGGTCGTTCTTGTAGTTATTATACAATTGGCACGCATTGATGCGCTATAGCGCGATCTATATTCCTATAGCAATGAGCCCTGCTCTATTTTGCTTTATGGATTTCGATTGACTAAACAATATTAACAAACTCGAGGAAAATTTGTAAAGATTACTTGTGGCAAAATATTTAATAATTTGGATGGTGACAATAAATTACATTTTACTAATAAATTCGCCTTAAGTGGTCTAATTTTTTAGCTTTTTAAAAATATTTATATTTTTTGTCATATAAATTTAATTAAATATTTATTTGATTAAATTTATTTGACATTAATCAAATAAGTTTTGTCGTATTTTGTAATACTGGTCTTAAAATAATAAGTAATAGGCTAAAGCCTATCTTAACTCACATTGTATAGATATTATAATTTTTATTTAGTTTTTAACATGCATTTGTTTCTATTACACAAGCAAAATGATGTAAATTTAATGAATTTTTAATATTTTAATTAGATTTAAGTTTTCAATGATTATTTTAGAAATAAGATACATTCAGCCTTCAAGTTTCGTTCATCGTCACAATGTCACAATTATGTACATCCACCGTCCATGTAAATGTTAAAACAAAACTAAAATTTACCAACAAAAAATTACCACTTGCCATCATGTATTGTAGGCTTGTATAATATAAAAACAGAAAGAAAGTTTTTAATTTACTAAAAGCAGCTATTCGGCGTTTATACATACAGTAATTTATAAATTAATGATTATTTTATAAATTTATTTATTTAGTCATCTGTAACATTAATTTAGTCACTGTCGTATACGACAAATACCCCAATTAATATTATACGACAAGCTCAAATATTTGTTAATATTAACAGTAAGACCAATTTTATTGTGCATCACACTTATTAGATTACAGTTCAAATTAATAAGCTTTTAACATAGATTGAAGATGCCATGTTTGCATATAAGTGCTTGTAATAAATTATGTTATAAAAAAAATATAATTGATTATAAAGCTCAAATAAATACTGACATATTTTTAACTTCACACTGATTTATGTATTTGTGATATCTGTCAAAAATGTAATTAATACTGGCCTGAAATTTATTTGCTACATCTATGAAATTGTAAAACTGCCTCTGTGGTCAGCGGTAGTGTGAGCGACTGCTGATCATGAGGTCTCAGGTTCGATCCCCGGGTCGTGCAGTGTTGAGATTTTTCGTAAAAAGAAAAATTCTCAGTAGTAGCCTGGAGTTTGGAAATGTGCCCGGCAGACGACAATAGACTCGCCCCCTATTACGTGGGACTTAAACATAGCTGGCGAACCGTGGGTGTGTAATACACCACTGGCTACCCCTTCGGGGAATACAGGCGTGATGCTATGTTTTTTTTGAAATTGTATATATGTATAACTAAATTTCAGTAGATAGTATTTGTATGTGCCTTTGGTATTGGTGTTCGTTGCAGTGATGGTATTTAATACTATGGTTTTGCCGTCTTACCACCAATTTATAGGAAACAATTAATTTGCACAGCAATCCGTAATATTGTAATATGACAGATATATACAAATATGCAAATATATATATACAAATATGTAATTCATTTCAAATTTTGCCGCCTGCCAACTATTGTTTAGTGTTATGATATCGCTAAACGTACTTACTATATATATACATGTAAATATATTTTTGTAAAATGTTACATTTTTACTTAATAATAATGTTTTTAAAACGGTTTGTTGTTTTATTTTATTAATTTATTAAACAAAATTACTTAAACCTACCGTAAATATTATTATAAAGCGCTTTTTTTTTTAAATATTACAATCAAATACATATCCGTTAATAACCATCTCCTAGCAGCTTTAAAACATTTCAGAACAAATAAGAATCTATAAAGTTTTAAAAATTCTTTGAAAGCGATATCTTAGGCCCATATTATTAGTGTTGTTGATGATTATTTAGATATTTTTATATATATTTTTAGCATTTGTCATGCTTAGCAACATACATTAAACACAAAGTGAAAACTTTTCAACTTTTTCACTTTTTGTTTAATGTTTTTGATGATGTTCTCCCCGATGTCAGTCAAGGCGCCCAATGATTAGGAATATTAACCAACTATATACGTAGGTAATATTTATATTGCGCTACTGTGTACGCAAGCTAGTGCACTCTGTTCCTTCACACTCTTAGGGCTTGCGCAGACTGGCGGACGGGACGACAGAAGATTTTAACTTTATCAAGAAGATTTTAACTTTATCAAGAAGATTTTAACTTTATCAAGATAATTGATTGAATGAGGCGACACTTGGCGGAAGTCCATTGTTATTATTATAGAATGGTCAATGGATATTTTAGGAAGAGAGCCCTCCACTCACCCACGGATTGTCAATCACGGTTATCTCTGGATTAGTTAAGATAGAACTAGAAATTAGTTTTAATTTTTTAGTGGTTCGGACATGTGGAAAGAATGCCGGACGAGTGACTGGTTAAGAAAATATACAATGCTAATGTGGAAGGATGTAGGTACAGGGGGAGACCGAGACTCACCTACCTAGACCAAATCGGTCATGTATTGAAGGAAGGTGGAGTCAGGATCAGGAGTCTCCGAAACCGGCGAGCGTGTATGAAGAGAGTTATGAATGTTGAGGAAGCGAGAGATGTATGCATAAATAGAGTCTCTTGGCACTCTGTTCTCTCTGCCTACCTCGCAAATGGCGTGATGATAAGTTAGTACTGTATATAAAGGGAATAAATTATGTTGTTCTGTTCGATTACAAGAGCAAGTTATTTTTTTAAGTTTAATGTTGGCACAGACTAGCCAGAACATACTTGATGATAATGTGTTATTATGACTTATGTACTCGGCAATAGATACCATAAATACTTTCTGATATTTACGCGAATGTTACACATTTTGAAATAAAACTACGTTTACGGAATCTATCGCGTTTACTTGATTTCCTACCATCCTGGTTAGGTTATTCTGACCTTGCCAATCCGCACTCTCACAGATAGAGGGGAATGTGATAATAGCGAAGTAGCATGCACGATAGTGACAAAAAACTCACCACAGCGACACAACCATGCGATACGGTAGGACTCTCAGAACCACAATATTGCAATATTCCGCAAAAATCCGAACACAAATTCGACACGTGTTTCGCCTCTTAACGAGGCATTCTCAAGAACGCTCGGCAACAAATGAGCGAAGATTTTTTTTTTTGTGTGACGTTGGTTGTTAGCCTCAGATGGCAGATGGCTATGACAACCTTACTCAGACAATTGGTGAGCGCAGAGGGCTCTCAACCCAATATTTAAGCAACGCTACCTAAGGGCACCCCCTGTGGGGTAAGGACCTCGGCTTGGGCTGTTGCTTGCAAAGTGGGATTTCCCACGTTTATGATTTGACCGCGACACGTCTTTCGCCCCTGTCGGCGGGACGAAACCGTGGCGCGAAGCTTACTCGTGTAACTTGCTTATATACCCCTTCCACTACCCGACAGTTAAGACGAATCGCTCAAACGATATGAAAACAAGTTTAGTAGAGGGAAACTACAATTGGTTTGGTCATTTATTATCCATTGCATGACTGGTGGTAGCGCTTCTTTTTTTTTTTTTTTTTTATTGCATGTAGTGGCAGACGAGCCACGGCAACAACAACAACGGGCGCGTTTCTATGTGACAGGTTGCATACAAATTCGAATATTACAAAAAAAACCCGTCCCGGACCGCAGTCGCTTTTCCGCGGCATTAAAAAAAATGAAATTAAATGAATTTAATTATTATTTTATTTATTTTTAATTATTAATTTATGAAAACATCGAAATTATTTTGTAGAAATAAAATGATCATAACTTGACAAAGTACTCCTTAAGACGAATTAAACGAATATAAACTTTATGAGTTCGAGTCCTTTCATTACATAGTTACTGTGGCCTCCTTCCAGCTCCATATCAGACCCTGGATACCATCTAGAGACAAAGTACTCGTCCTGACGAATCATACGAGCCCAAACTCGATGATGTTATGTCATTTTATAACGGAGTTCCTATGGCCACCTTCTAGCTCCATCATCAGACCCTGGATACCATCTAAAGACAAAGTACTCATCAAGACGAATCAAACGAGTTCAAACTCGATGGGGTTGCCTCGTTATGGGTGTAAAATTTCAGCTCAATCGTAAACCGGGAAGTGTGTCAAATTTAATTTCCAATGCACACACTATAGCTGCATCTCGTAACGGTGTCGCGAGTCCAGATATTTTATCTCATCTAAAAATATGCGTAACGCGCTAAAAGAAGTTCACTTAAAAAAAAAAAAAACTTGGAGTAACCAAAATATGTTATCTAATTCCGTTCCACGACTCTGTATTATAATCGTTAGGCCGCTACACATACCGTATCATATGCCCGAACATGGTTTAACTAAAGATGTTAACGAAGGATTACGCGAGAAACAATTTGATGAGAGCAGGCATGTATAAAAAAGAGAAGATCCATAATTAGACACGAAAAGTGTCCATTATAAATTAGTGCAGATTACGCTTACCTGCACTCATTTTGTTTAATGTTGTTGACGCGCGAGTAGCCGCAATGTATCAACATGCCTAATAATACTAAAATCTCTGAAAAACTCATTGACTGTCTCTTTTTGTCTCGTTCTTTCTGAATAGTCATTGTCATTACACTGACTCACGCAGTTATAAGTTGTTATCTATATCTATATATATTATTATAAAGTTGTAACAGAGCTGTGTCTGTACATTTAAGATATTTGAGAAAAAATGTCTGTATTAGGCTACATAGAAGTGTCTGAACACAAAACAATTTTTTTTTAGATTTTTGTATGTTTGTTTGTTCGCGCATCACACAAAAACTACTGAACGGATTTTAATGCAACCTTTTTTATTTGATAGATCTCGATTAGACTTAAAAACTGGTATACATTTTATCCCGCTACTATATCGGGAACCTGAGATACAACCTAAAAACTAGCTTTTGGTTGCGGCGCAGCCGCAAGCAAAGGCTAGTTATTTTATAAAATTATTGCGAAATGAATTCCATACATAAGATTATAAACACAAATTGTGTAACCTTATTGCTCCTCTCCATCGAGTTTGGGCTCGTATGATTCGTCTTGACGAGTACTTTGTCTCTAGATCCAGGTCTGATCATGGAGCTGGAAGGTGGCCATAGTAACTCTGTATGAAACGAGCCAAGCCCATCGAGTTTATACTCGTTTGATTCGTTTTAAGGAGTACTTAGCCAAGTTATGATCATTTTATTTCTACAAAATAATTTCGATGTTTTCACATCTGGTAGAGGTCCCGTGACTGTTAGTTTTTTTAAAGACCTATGGATTACTCTTTGTATCGCGGGGGACTTTACAAACATAGGTACCTTCAATTTCACGGACATAAACACTCAGAACAACTATTTATGGATCACACAAAGAGTTGTCCTGTATGGGAATCGAACTAACAACACTCGGACAGGAGATCAGTGTCTAAACCACTTCGCCATTTGTGCAGTCATCAACTTTGAATCGTATAAATATTAATTGACATTGTTGCGGACTGCGCTATGATAACTAGTATAAGCGATCATCTATACTATTATAAAGCTGTAACAGAGCTGAATATTTGAGAAAAAAATACTGTATTACGCGTGCCTGTACACAAAACATTTTTTTTATTCTTTGTCTGTTTATCTGTTTGTTCGTTCGCGCATCACACAAAACTAATGAACAGATTTTGATGCAATTTTTTTATTTGATAGCTCTTGAGTAGACTTAAAAACTGATATACATTTTATCCCGCTACTATAAAGGAAACCTGAGATATGACCTAAAAACTAGGTTTTGGTTCAACGGAGCCGCGAGCAAAGGCTAGTTGATTATAGAAGAAAGAAAAATAATGAATACGTGACCGACGTATTCTCAGTTCAGTTGAACTGGTGGTAGAGCCTTGCTTGCCCCAGTATAATCAGTAGGTAGGCACTGCGGCCATTGGATTTCGTATGGTGAGTGAGAGTGCTGAAGGCCCAAACCCCTCCCTATTCTCTCCTTATTATCCTCTTCTTAGTTTTCTTCCTATCCGCCTATACCTTTGCTTAGAGTTGGCGATGTGCGAGTGATGCCTCTGGTGTTGCTAGCGTCTAAAGGCTACGTCTCTACGCGGTTACCCGCTTATTCCAAGTCAATCCACCACTTCTAACAGTTGGCGTCAGTAAAATTATGTTTAGATTTGTTTTATTAGTTAATAAAGTATTATAGTAGGAAGATACATATAATTATGCACATGCTATAATAGGTTTATAATTTCTTTAACAGATGGCATTAGCAAATTAGTTGATAAACAATTTATCATTATCTTCTATCTATAGGTACTATTATAAAGCTGTAACAGAGCTGTACAATTAAGATATTTGAGAAAAAAACGTCTGAACACAAAACGATTTTTTTGTCTGTTTGTTTGTTCGCGCAGCACGCAAAAACTACTGAACGGATATTGATGAAACTTTTTTTATTTGATAGATCTCGATTAGACTTAAAAACTGGTATACATTGTATCCCGCTACTATATCGGGAACCTGAGATATAGCCTAAATAAATGATTCAGTATTGTTTGATATTATACAATACTGAATCATTTATTTATATTTGTTTGCAAAATATATTATTTTAGTGATATATAGGTATTAGAGCGGGTCCCTTCTGTCAAAGAACATCGTGTCAGTCGTGACAGGCTGTCAGTTCTGAATAAATAGTCTGACTCTGGTCTAAGGTCACCAGTTGTCCGCTTAATTGAGTCGTGGAGTTCAGACAGGCAGCCGCTCCGTGTACCAATGGGTGGATCAGTTAAAACGAAGCAGATCGGAAGCCGACCTCAACAAAACAACATTTTGTCCGTGTGGTGACGGACTAAGAATACAAGTGTCACCAACCCATTCTTTCCCACGGGTGTCGAACAAGGCGACTAAGGGAAGTAAGCAATTATCATCCATTGCATTACTAGTGGGTACCAAGTGCGAGAACCTACTCACTTGCTATCGGACCCGAGGTAGTTGATTTGAAACCTGGGTCTCCGACTTGCATGATCAATACTTAAACCATATGACCACGGTGTACCTACACAATATTAAGTTTGAAAAAGTGATATGCATTCAATAATCTATACTATTATAAAGCTGTAACAGAGCTGTGTCTTTCCATTAGATATTTGAGAAAAAAATACTGAATTAGGCTTTATAGACGTGTCTAAACACAAAACGATTTTTTTAGATTTTTTTTCTGTTTATCTGTTTGTTTGTTTGTTTGTGCATCATGCAAAAACTACTTGACGGATTTTGATGCAACTTTTTTTGTTTTATAGCCCTTGATTAGACTTAAAAAGTGGTATACATTTTATTCCGCTATTATATCGGGAACCTGAGATATAGTAACCAAAAAACTAGCTTTTTAGGCAAAGGCTAGTAATATATCTGTTTTGCTATGTTCACTTTGTATTCCCATGCAAGTTATAAAGTATTTTTTACTCCCGTAGTCAATCATATAGTTTTGTTATTTATGTTGCTATGGTGAAGTTCACAAGATTTTGTACCAGTTGGCCCATGAATTCCGACGGGATCCATTATATCGTTGCAGAAAACAACATTAAATTTTAATGCACCATAAAATTTAATTGAGAGGTCAGTTTAAGCTTGGTAAAAAATTATAAACCTTACATTTATCCTAATACCTACTCCTGATACTCTATATCCATCTCAATCTCTCGTAGACTACTTTTCAGTTCACTTCTGCCGTGTGCGAATTTCACACATATAGATTTCTTTGTTATTTTAAATTTTCATTTCTGTCAGTAGCCTGTGTTTTTTTATTTATAAGCCACTACACACAACTAGGTGGTACGTAAAGCTGGTTAGTTAAAACTATCGAGCTCGTAATAAGGTTTTATGACAAGCTCAATGGTTAAAACTCTCTAGTACTCATTGCTTAAGGATACTTACATTCAGACGAACAGGAACACAGAAGCCTATGACTTACAACGTATAATACAGAACTATAATAAATATTACTATGTGTCTATAATTACAGTGGGCGGGGCTTTTGCCGCGCCAAGGCACGCCCAACTGCGCACACGCATCGTGCGCACATTTAGGACGCTCTACAAAATGTTTCAGATTACGTCACAAGCGATTATAATCACACGTCTATTTATCAACATCGTAGCTTCCTAAGTTTCCTGACCCTATTTTTCTACGGAGCGATTGCTATCTCGTGTTGTATAAGAGTGCGAAATGGATGGGATACTGGATAGTATAATCAACTTATAGTAATATTCTAACGTAATTATAGAATGTGAGAGTTAGTTATGCAATTAAATTAAAATTTAAAATAATTAGACAGGTCTCAGGACGTCTGGAAGATGTGAAAACTTAAAATTATTAGCAGAAGTAATGAGCAGAAATAAAATGATCATAACTTTTTTCTAATTCATAAATTCTTGATTCGCGTCCTTTTTCTATCCATAGACGAATTAAACTGTTATTGGTTTATTGATTGATGTTATACGTCCTAGTTACATGCTTTTATCAACAAATGACATTAAAAAAAACTAAATAAATTGGCACTAAAAGAAATTATTGATACTTATACCTTATTTTTTAGTTTATAATAATTTTAGCGAAAAAGTTTTTTTATCAAAAAATTATAATATAATATAATTACAAAAAAGTTTTTTTATCAAAAAACTTTATTTATGTAAGTATTCCTCCTTCCTACCTTCTATTTATTGTTGGCAAGAAAAAAAAATTGTGGCTCTTTAAAAACTTAGAAATTTTGTAAATTGTATTTTTTGACTCCTCTGACTCAAAAAGTTGCCGATCCCTGGCATAGGGTAGTCTTAGCCACTTTTAGTAGTTTAGTGGTCTTGGCTCTGGCGTGGCACGGTGCACTTGTTGTACTTCTCTAATGGCTTATCTTTGACACTTACCCTAATCTTTTCCGACACATTCATGATCGTAATAAATATTTCATAGTTTTCAAACAGAAGGAAATTAAAGAAAAAGTTAGTGTGGACACTTGGATGCCTGAGTAAGTCTGGTAAAACCCAATTGTCCGTGTGGTGACGGACGAACAATACAAGTGTCACCACCCCATTCTTTCTAACGGGTGTCGTAGGAGGCGACTAAGTAAGCAATTATTACCCATAGCATTACTGGTGATGGGGCTGGGTACCAAGCGGGAGTACTCACTTGCTATCGGGCCCAAACGGGTTGGTAGATACCACCATCTCCCGTGTGACCGGCCATGAAGCACATTGATGAGTTTTGGCTGTAGCAGGAGATAGCCGTTAATTCTTTCATTTCATATCTGTGAAATGAAATGGTGAGCAGCGACTTGACAATACTCCCGGTATGACGGACGGCACGGGCTCAACTAGTCCATGAGCGAGGGTTACCATTGAATTTGAGTACCATAAATTGTTTTTTGAGGCATCACTATGGGATGAAATAATCGTTTCGACATTTTGATCTGTATTTTAGCACTTGACATACTCAGCTACTTTAAAGAACATATTATTTATGAATGTGGGTAAAGTTTAATGGGAGCGACTTCCCCGGATTGGAAGGGACGCAGGTTCGAATTCCGCTCGCACTAAACTTCTCGTTAGCCACATTCACAAATAATTTGATCTTTAAACATTTCAAGTAAATTAAACTCCATAAACCTAATATCACTAATATAAATTTTTAATAAAGTGTTTTAATTGTACACATTATAATTTATTTCAAAATACTTATTGAGCAATACACGTCATAATTATAATTAAAATAAATAATATTTTCTATGTAAGTACATAATTCAGCAGCATATTTATAATATATAAATATTATATGATAAGTTCACAAAATACGTGTCCAATATAATCTCTGTTGAGCTCATTGATGTACCTATACGTAGTTTTTCATTGAAAATCTGTGCTTTATAAGGGCGATGGATGTTTAGGATCTTTGCTTGCGAGTGCTTGGACGATACACCGCAGTCGGGCTAAACTGTTCACGCCACAGGAAGTACTGTCATCTGTAATAGAAGCCTGACTTTAAAGCCGCTCACACAAACGTAAAAAAGTTAAATAGCAAAGTTAAATATTTGGTAAGAATATTTCTACCATAATAAATAACATATTCTGCCACAACAACGTAATGTTAAAAAACCTATTAGTAGAAAATATTCTACCAAAATATGAGGTAGGTTGAAGAGTGGGCTTGGACGTCGAGACTGGCCGATTTCGCGCTGCGATCACGCAGGTGTGCGACTCGGCCATGCCCCGTGTGCGACGTCCGCCTCCGAGGAAAGGGCTCTACTGGTGGTCCCAGGAGCTGGTGGACCTCCGTGCGGCGTGCTTTCGTGCCCGGAGGTCCTACACCCAGCGGCGCAACCGCGATGGGGAGCAGGAGAGCCGGCTGTACGAGGCATACCGCACTTCGCGCGCCGAGTTCAAGCTGACCATCTGCCAAAACTGAGAAAAGGCAGGAGATGCTGGACGGTCTCAATCGTGACCCCTGGGGTCGCCCGTACCGTGCGGCGCTGAACAAGCTCCGCACCCAGGGCCCCCCGTCACAGAGACCCTTCAGCCCGGCCTCCTCACCGAGGTGGTCGAGGGCCTATTCCCGCGACGGGTGGAGCACACGCCCCCGGTCATGGCACCGCTAGATAGCGACCGGGAGGCTGACTTCAGTGTACCACCCGTCACTGTGTCGGAAATGGGGGCGGCTGTTGAGCGGATTCGTTCCAAGAACACCACCCCCGGCCCGGACGGGATACCCGCCCGGGCTCTGGCCCTGGCTCTGGACCACCTGAAGCCCCGCCTCAGGGGACTGTTCGACGCGTGCCTGGTGTCCGGACGGTTCCCTGACTGCTGGAAGGAGGGGAGGCTGGTACTCCTGCCGAAGCCGGGACGAACGCCGGATTCAGTCGGGGCCTTCAGGCCCATCGTGCTGCTGGATGAGGCGGGTAAGATGCTGGAGAGAATCCTCGCTGCCCGCATTGTCCAGCACCTGCGCGACGTCGGGGCCAACTTGTCGGACGCCCAGTTCAGTTTTCGAGCTGGTCGTTCGACAGTCAGCGCGATCATGCGTCTGAGGGCCGCGGCCGCGGCAGTCGTCACCGGCGGGGAAATGCTGTTGGCGGTGTCGCTTGACATCGCCAACACATTTATTAGTCTGCCATTCAGCTGCATCAAGGAGGCGCTCCGGTATCACGGGGTGCCTGTATACCTGAGGCGGCTGGTGGCGGACTATCTAGAGGGCCGCAGCGTCGTCTATGAGAGCCGCATAGGGGACGTTGTGAGGAAACCCATGTCGTGCGGTGACCCACAGGGTTCGGTCCTGGGGCCGCTCCTGTAGGACATCGGTTACGACTGGGTGTTGCGCTGTCGGCTCCCTCCCGCGCTGGCGGTCATCTGCTATGTGGATGACACGCTGGTCGTGGCCCGGGGTGGAAACTTCGAGGAAGCGGCGTTCCTGACCACCTGAGGGACCTCGGAGGTGGTCAGGAGGATCGGGGCGCTGGGGCTTAGGGTGGCCCTGGACAAGTCGGAGGCCCTACTTTTTCATGGGCTCCGACGTCGGCCACCTGCTGGCGCCTCGATCACAGTGGACGGGGTCCAGATTGGGGTGCTGGACGGGCGGTGGCGCTTTCGCGAGCACTTCCGCAAACTATCTCCGAGGCTAGTCAGCGCAGCGTCCGCCCTTGCACGGCTCATGCCGAATATGGGCGGACCCAACAATGCGTGCCGACGGCTTTACGCGGGGGTGGTCCGGTCGCTGTACAGCGCACCCGTGTGGGCGGAGTCCCTGGACGCACTGAACAGGGCTCTTCTGTGGAGACCACAGAGAGTCGTTGCGTCCAGGGTCATACGTGGATACCGCACGGTGTCGACGGAGGCGGCCTGCGCGTTGGCCGGAATCCCCCCGTGGGACTTGGAGGCGGAGGTCCTCGACGAGGTGTATCGGCGAGTGTCACAAGAGCGGGAGGGGGGCGGACGACCCCTACCCAGGGAGGTGGCTAGGTAGCAGGGCGACGCCCACCGAGCTGCCATGGCCAGATGGAGGGCACGGTTGGAGGCGCCCCGGGCCGGTCTTTGAACCGTAGGGGCGCTCCAGCTGGTGCTGGAGGAGTGGGCGGGGTGACGGCATGGAGTCCTTACCTTCCGACTTGTGCAGATGCTGTTGGGGCATGGTTGCTTCGGCAGATATCTGCACATAGTCGCAAGGAGGGAAGCGACTCCGGGCTGTCACTATTGCGACTGTGACGAGGACACGGCGCGGCACACGCTTGAGTCGTGCCCGGCTTGGGCCGAGCAGCGCCATGAACTCGTCGCGGAAATAGGGGGGGGACCTCTCGCTGCCGAGCGTCGTCAGAGCGATGCTTGGCACTGGCAGTGACAGGAGTTGGGCCGCGGTCGCTGCCTTCTGTGAGGAGGTTATCTCGCGGAAGGAAGCGGTGGAGAGGGCCAGGGAGGAGGATTCTTCCGCTGACCCAAACCACCGTCAGCGACCGGGGCGGCACAGGCGCAGATAGTTGCGCCTCATGCCGCCCTAGCTGAGGCTGCGGGTGGATGGACCGGGGAACGTCCGCCACCCGCAAGGCCTCCCGCGAAGGTGCGACGCTCAGTAGCGGGTACCCGAAAGGGTAAGCTGCCGGCGGACCACCGAAGGAATGTAACATAGTTCCAGTGGCCCGCCAATAAAGGCGGAGAGACTGCACACGGCGGATTTCTTTAGTGGGTGAGGGCCCCACACTACCCTGTTCGTTGCCCCGAACGACGGGGTGTGCGGTTAGGAACATTTTTTCCCACCTTAACAAAAAAAAGGTAGAAGAGTGGGCTAGGTATCATGAAGGTTCTTAAACAAAATTAAACTAAATTAGTCGACCCGTGCGAAATCCCGCATCCATTAAAGGACTTCTTTTTAGATGATTTTAAATCTCAAATTTAAGAGAAGCGCTCCATTCTTAGACCGTGCTTATTTTTCGTAATTAGCCGGCATGATAAGCTTTAAATGAGGGCTAAATCTTGGAATTTGATACAGTTCAGTACAGGTTCAGTAGTTTTTGCGTGATGTGCGAACAAACAAACAGACAAACAGATAAAAAATCTAAAAAAAATTGTTTTGTGTTCAGACACGTATATAGAGCCTAATTCAGTAATTTTTTCTCAAATATCTTAAACTTACAGACAGCTATGTTACAACTTTTTAATACTATAAATGATATATCTTTCCCCCAAGGTTGTCGGTTTGTCGAGCGAGTACAGCGGGCCAACCGTGTTTTTGTCGATCACTCCAATAATTCAACTTACTGCTTAAGAATGGTTTCTCCTTCTCTGTCTTGTGTTCCCTGGTGTCGTACTGCCGCTGTGACGTCACAGGAGACTCTATGTAACTCTTACAGCTCTCTGACTCCAACTGCAAAAGAATAATATCGTTTAGTCGGATAGCTTATCCCAGCATGCTGGAGGCCCAATTACCCTCCCCTATCTTCTCGTTATTATTCTTCCTATCCACCTCATATCCCTTTCCTTGGAGATGGAGGCGTGCCAGTGATGCCTCTGGTGTTGCTGGCGTCTATAGGCTACGGTAACCGGGTCGGCCATATGCTTGTTGCAACTCACGTTGTATAAAAAAAATATTTTATGACCAACATTAGATACGCAATTCAGCAGTCAGTGTATGAAAACGAAGGTTTACGACCAGTGTGTGCTACCAGTGATGACATATGGAACAGAGTCGTGGTCTCTGAATGTTGGCCTCGTATCAAGGCTCAAAGTCGGTCAGCGGACCATGGAGTGGGCTATGCTTGGCACCATAGATATACATTAAACACAAAGTGAAAAATGTGAAATCGAAAATAACAGTCAGGAGCAGGATTTGAACCTGCATCTCCTGGATACCGTCCAGATGCTTTACCAATTCAGCCATCCTGACAATTACTCCTGACTGCTAATTTCGATAACACATCATACTTAACGTCTTTGGGTGACGCCTGCGCCATCTGTCGGAAGTATTTTCATACATTATACCGACCAGGTAAACTTAATTTTACAATTAAGATTTTTACCTAATAATGACGCAAACCCTATAAATATTTAGATATATATGTATTTTTTTTTTTTTTTTTTACCATAGATATACGTTACTATATCTATGCTTGGTACAGCAGCCTCGATAATCCAAACACTCAAAATTTTCAGCCTGTTCGGATGACGCGTTCGAATTATAGTACTTATGTATATATTTTAAAAGGTGTTTATTGAAATTAAACAACTTTTTATAATTGAAAGTGAATGCAAATTTTAATCATTATGTATTATTACACTTTTATTATAACACATTTAACGGGTATTCTACGCGCATTAAACTTAGCAAAATACTATTATTTTTGACTAACCTCGACATTTCGGCTAAGTTGCACCAGCCGTGTTCACGAGTAGACTCTCTCTCTTCTATAATAGTATTATGATAAGTTAAATGCTCGTAGGTATAGACCCGTTAAATGTATTATAATTAATATAAAACGCGAAAGTTTAAAATGTACTATTATTACACTTTAAAAAAAAACTAGAATAGTACTTTGACCAGTGGTTTTTAACGACAAAGAAAATGCTTTATGCCCCAATTTACGCAATAACAGTTTTTCTGAAATTGAAATATTATGTAACATATCTTCTTGGTCCGCCCAATCCAAAGAAAACACACTGAGTGGCGCTTCGATACTCTATGACACAGCGACATAAGCAAGCGGTGGGCTCGTTTGGATTATAGAGGTGTTCGGATTATCGTGCGTTCGGACTATCAAGGCCCTACTGTATTTCCCTACGTGATCGAATCCGTAATACGTAGATCCATAGGAGAACGGGAGTAATCGACCTAGCCCGCCGGGTTGGCATGCTGAAGTGGCAATGGGCAGGCCACATCACTCGACGAACCGACAACCGTTGGGGAAGAAAGGTTCTCAAGTGGAGACCGCGTATCGGACGGCGCATAGTAGGACGGCCCGCACCAGATGGACCAACGATCTGATCAAAGCTCTTGGGAAGGCCTATGTCCAGCAGTGAACGTTGAAACGCTGATGAATGGATGAATGATTAGATACGCAGTGTTAATATTATACCATTTCGTTACTCAGGTTTATGAAACTTTATAAAATAATTTTATAAGCAGCAGTTTGACAGTAGGTTTGTTACAGCATTTTTCCCGCCTAAAAAAAAAGATACTCTTAGTATCCGCCGGCGGACCACTGAAGTAATGTAACCACCACAGTTCCAGTGGTCCCCCAATACAGGCGGAGAGACGGCACACGGTGGGTTTATTTAGTAGGTGAGGGCCCCACACTATCCTGTTTGTTGCCCCGAACGACGGGATGTGCGGAGAGCTGATGTTATATGGAGTATTTTGATCTGTATTTTAGCACTTAACATGCTGAGCTACTTTAAAGAACAACATTTTTGTGAAAATGTAAAAAGATAACTTTACCAAGCACCCAGATTGAAAATGATTTTTTGTGTTTAGATGCGCTAGCCCAATAAAGTATTTTTTCCTCAAATATCTTTAATTTACATTATGTACAGACAAAGCTCTGTTACAGCTATAATAGTACTAGCCTTTGCCCGCGGCTTCGCCACAGCCAAACGCTAGTTTTTAGGTTATATCTCAGGTTCCCGATATAGCAGCGGGATAAAACGTATACCAGTTTTTAAGGCTAACCAAGAGTTACCAAATAATAAAGTTGCATCAAAATACGTTTAGTAGTTTTTGCGTGATGCGCAAACGAACAAACAGATAAACAGACAAAAAATAAAAAATAATGTTTTGTGTTCGTCTGCCTATATAGCCTAATAAAGTATTTTTTCTCAAATATCTTAAATGTACAGACAAAGCTCTGTTGCAGCTTTAATAGTATAGAAAATAATTAGGTTACCGTACTTAAAAACGATAAAAAACAAATTCCACGCGGGCTAAGTCGCAGTTAGCAGGCTAGCAGCTAGTCAGCAATAAAATTAAGATTGTGACAATCGAATAATATAAGCCGTGTCCTATGGTGGACGTACATTTGCTGTAATAAAAAGAAGAAACTGTGGCACGAGTTCATTAATACCATCGACAAATCAAGTATAGTAAATTTAACGAAACGCGCGACATCACATTTGTATCGGCTAGGGTTGTCAGGTCCCACCACTGAAGTAATCCATACAGTACCAGTGGTCCGTCAACACAGGCGGAGAGACGGCACACGGCGGGTTTTTTTAGTGGATGCCGGCCCCACACTATCCTGTTTGTTGCCCCTGGCGTGTGCAGTTAGGAACATTTTTTCCAGCCTTCACAAAAAAAAAAATCTTTTTCCTCGTTCTCAAATAATAATTTGTACTTTAAAGTAGCTGAGCATGTCAACTGCTAAAAATACAGATCAAAATGTAAAAAAAAATATAGCTAATGGCACACCCCGTCGCTCGGGGCTGGGACGCACTAAATTAACCCACTGTGTGCCATCTCTCTGCCTGTATTGACGAACCACTGGAACTGTGTGATATTATTTCAGTGGGACCTTTTTTTTTGTTAAGGCGGGAATTTCATTGGGACCTTGAAACATTTTTTTGTGAATCCTGCTCCTAGGATAGAGGAAGACGCAAGCTTGAGTACTGAATGCGAACAAAATTTATTTTATTCCACTTCCATACAATTTTATTTATAGAAAAAGAAAAGTAACTGGTCATGGTTGTTCGCCGTGTGGGGCCGGCTTTAGAATTGTCCCACCCCTCTCTACCCACAGGAGTCGTAAGAGGCGACAAAAGGAATACCGGGGGAGTGGGCAGCAGCACTCCCTCGAGTATTAACAACATCCACTGCGATCGCCAACCCGCCTGCCTGACCTGGCGATTACGGCATTATCCCCCATGACGGGACCGCTCGTTGTGGCTTTCCCTTGGGGAGGCCTATGTACAGCAGTGGACGCTGAAAGGCTGATGGATGGATGGATATACTTTCAATGCATTTAATAGAAAGCTGTTATTTGGACATTACAAACAGACATTTCAATTTTATTTATTTGTATCTTTAGATTAATGAGAGTGATGTTATGTGCACCAACTAGTATAGCAATAAACTAATTACTAATAACACATAACAAGTAACACAAAGTTAATTTAAAGCTTGATGTTACCCAAGTGTGGCAACCCTATCGATCGAAGAACTTACGAACTTTCGTTCTATTTGCAAAGACCAACTATTTTAGGGTTAATCGAGTCTGTGTGGTCTTGGTCTTGTGTACTGGTATTAGTCGAAACAACACTAGATATATGTTTTTTTTCACAATTAATGTAACACAGTTCCAGTGGTCCGCCAATACAGGCGGAGAGACGGCACACGGCGGGTGGGGTGTGCATTTAGGACCATTTTTTCCCCGCCTTAAAAAAAATCACAAATAGTATAACAGTTTTTAAGTCTAATCAAGATCTATCAAATACAAAATGTTGCATAAAAATTTCTTTAGTAGTTTTTGCGTGATGCCCGAACAAACAGACAAACAATCTATAAAAAAATTGTTTTGTGTTCAGACACGCCTATATATAGCCTTATACAGTATTTTTTTCTTAAATATCTTAAATGTACAGACACAGCTCTGTTACAGTTTTATAATAGTTAAGATTCGTCACCACAAAATTTGCACTATGAGCGAATCGAATATGCAATACTCAAAGAGTACAACATTTAAATCACTACACCATCTGTTCATTTCGAGCAATCACGAGACCAAATTAGACGCACTCCATAATATATTAGCGCTTCAACTCAAAACATATCCGCGGCAATTAAAATAATTGCATGTCTCTCTGTCTGTGTGTGCGGTATATTTATACTCACATTTGTATATTTATGTATATAATGTTAGTACCTGTTTGTGTATGTCCGCTGAGTTACTTTTGATGTATATGTTGTAGAGATGGGCCGAATATCATATTTTAACCGAATACGAACTTCGTCTGAACATTCGGTAAATATACAAAATTCGTCTGAATTTCGACCGAAATTCGGTGTGTGCACTCTCGGGAGTAACAAGTGGTGATCTATATGTATTTTTGCACGCTTTTTATTAGCTTCACCTGTATGTTTGTATGTTTGTAACCGACTCCTTTGGGCGCGATTTTGACCCACTTTAAACGGCTAGATTTCGTTCAAACTTTGTAGATTTATCGAGGACCGATGACAATGCAATAATTTGAGTTATCAAGTTTATCGGTTTTTAAGGTTCCGTAGCCAATAAAGAACCCTTATAGTTTAGCCATGTCCGTCCGTCCGATGAAGTTTAAAGGCAAATAATCACGGCATAAGTAGGTTTTATTTCTGTTAAATAACAATACTTTTGATATTATTTTGAGACTAAAAAGAAGAAAATAAATTATAGTTTAAAAAACGAAAATAACACGCTTTAAATAGCTAGTTGAACTAAAAAGTAGTAAATAATGTACATACAATAAATAATGATTGTAAAAAAGCGTGAGGTGCATAATCAAATGTTACAAATAGTTCACCTATATAGTAAAAAGCACCCCACGCGTTTTTACAATCATTATTTATTGTAATATTATTTACTACTTTTTAGTTCAACTAGCTATTCAAAGCGTGTTATTATAGTTTTTTAAACTATAATTTATTTATGAAAGACAACATCGTAAAACAATAAAAAAACAGTCAGTGTAAGAGTGTCACAGTATTTGAAATTATTGGGTTTTATTAATAGACTCCTTTATAGACTCCTGGATTGCGAAAAAAAACTAATTCATTTATACATTTTAATTGATTTATAATAATTATAAATTTTGAGTATTTTTAGCACTTGGCATGCTCAGCTACTTTAAAGTACAAATTATTTGTGAATGAGGAAAAAGAGAACTTCCCGCTCGCACTAAAGTTATCTTTTTCTTCATTCACAAATAATTTGTACTTTATAATAAATATAGTTTAACGTGCCTACAACTGACCATGATTAAATTACTCTAGATGTACTTTATCTAAGCTCTAGTAGAGTATTGGTATATGTGACTTATTTTACAGCTATGACAGATTTGATTTCTCTTAATTTTAGTAGAAACCATACCTTTTTCTTAGACCGAATGTTCGGCATTTAAAACCACCAAGTTCAAGCCAACGAAATTCGGTTAAATCGAATTTCGGCCCATCCCTAATATGTTGCCTAGAACAAATTATTTGAAAAAAAAAAAACTAAATAAACTGCCTTTGTGGTGCAGCGGTAGTATAAGCGACTGCTGATCATGAGGTCTCGGGTTCGATCCCCGGGCCGGGCAGTTATTAAGCTTCTTGGTAAAAAGAAAAATTCTCAGTAGCAGCCTGGAGTGTGGAAATGTGCCCAGTGGATGGCAATAGGCTAGGCCTCCCCTATATTACGTGGGACTTAAAACATAGCTGGCGAACCGTGGGTGTGTAATACACCTCTGCCTATACCTTCGGAGAATACAGGCGTGATGCTATGTTTTATGTTGTCAAATTATCTGTGAAAGTGGTAAAAGAGAGCGGTACTGCGAGCAAGATTCGAACCTGCGTCCCAACGAATTTGGGGAAATACTCTGGGCCGCTAAGCTAACGCAGTCACCTAATGGTGACGCCCAATTTCCACTTCACATTTGTTATAGATGTCTTTGAGACACACGTCACCCATCGGATGTATTCGCATAAATTTTATTCCAATACAGTACCTAAGTTTAATTATTACAATTAAAATTCATATTAATTGATGGCGCGATTTTTTTAAATACAATATATTGTGGCTATAGGCTACTATAGGCCGTGTGGGGCCGGCTTTAGAATTGTCCCACCCCTCTCTACCCACGGGAGTCGTAAGAGCCGACTGAGGGAATATCGGGGGAGTGGGCAGCAGCACGCCCTCAAGTATTAACAACATCTACTGCGATCGCCAACCCGCCTGCCAAGCGTGGCGATTACGGCATTATCCCCGTGACGGGATCGCTCGTTGTGGCGTTCTCTTGGGGAGGCCTATGTCCAGCAGTGGACGTTGAAAGGCTGATGGATGGATGGATGGTGTTCACTTATGGCTAAGCATGTCAAATGCTAAAAATATATATGAATATATCTAAATATTTATAGGGCTGGGTCATTATTAAGTAAAAATCTTAATTGTAAAATTAAGTTTACCTGGTCGGTATAATGTATGCAAATACTTCCGACAGATGGTGCAGGCGTCACCCACAGACGTTAAGTATGAATGTGTTATCGAAATTAGCAGTCAGGAGCAATTGTCAGGATGGCTGAATTGGTAAAGCATCTGGACGGTATCCAGGAGATGCAGGTTCAAATCCTGCTCCTGACTGTTATTTTCGATTTCACATTTTTCACTTTGTATTTAATGTATAGTGCTAAGCATGTCAAATGCTAAAAATATATATAAAAATATCTAAATATTTATACTGCCCGTGACTGTTATTTTCAATTTCATATTTTCACACTTTGTGTTGATTTTCCTGTATGGGTATAGAACCCATAACACTCAGCCGGGAGGCCGGTATATATCCTGTTCGTTGCCCCGGACGATGGGATGTGCGTTTAGGAACATTTTTCCCGCCTAAACAAAAAAAAAAAGGCCGGTATATAAACCATTCCGCCATCTGTGTAGTCACAGTCACCCGTAGTGTGTTTCGTATTGTGAGTGAGAGCGCCAGAGGCCCAAATTCCTTTTTATTTTGTAAAAACAACACCCTGCACTAAGGAATAAACCTTGTATTGCGGGGACTTTCCAAATATACAATTTGTGGATCACATAAAGAGTTTTCCTGTGTGGGAATCAAACACGTAGGCGGGAGGTCGATATTTAACCACTCCGCCATCTGCGCAGTCATTGTTATCCTTTCTCTCCACCTGCCATCCCTTCCATTAAAGTTGGCGAGGCACAACTGATGCCACTGGTGTTGCTAGCGTCTATAGTAACTGTTTACGACTGAAGTAATGTCTTCCGGTTCCAGTGGTCAAGTACAGGCGGAGAGATGGCACACGGTGGGTTTATTTAGTAGGTGAGGGCCTCACACTACCCTGTTCATTACCCCGAACGGCGGGGTATGCGGTAAGGAACATTATTTCCCGCCTTAAAAAAACGTGAGGCTTATTTGCCACCCTCGTAGTATACCGAAGTTGTCGTAGTCTTCCCTTAAAGACAACCCCCTCCTCCCTGATATGATGGCTTTAAGGGAAAACTCGTGCCCAATAGTTGGGCAGTATTGTCATGTAAAATAAGGTTGCGTATTTGAATGTGTACGTAAGTAAATTTGGACCGTGTTGTACAGAAATGATCCAACCCTCAAACTGGACAAAATAATCTCTATTTTTTTTATCACAAAGCCGTTTTATTCTGCCAACTACAAATATTTTTTTTATGATAGGTTATAGTTATACCATGGTTATACCAACCCAAGACTACGATGAACACCAAAAAAATAAAGCAGAAGAGGTTCAAATCAGAATAACTTTTATTTATGTTTTTGTGGATTGGCTCATTTCTGCACAACACGGTCCATTTGTGTTTGTGCGCAGGTTTGTGTTCATTCTCGTGGATTTCTATTTGCGTACAATGTGCACGTGTAGATATAAATAATGCGCGGACATATATTAATGACGATTTAACATCTTGACGGCTTGTATTCGATAGAGTCTACTTATATATAACAGTAGGGTTGTCACGTTTGATCACTGAAGTAATTTCATACAGTTCTAGTCATTGACCTAATAAAAATAGACGTCGGGTCTTGTACAAAATCCACGAAAAAAGTGTCTCTAGTCAATAGACAGTGTGTTAATACATACAAACTTCAACATTCTAATTTGAAACCTTGTATTATTATAATAGTGCAGAATTTTCTTTGCAACAATTTATTAGCTTCTCTAGCTTCTACCTATAGGCCGCGCCGTGATCACCTAATGCAGCTTCTAGTAAATATTATGTGATTATTTTTTAGAAATATTCAAACTGAATATAATTATTTGTTTTTAAGCAAAATAATACTTGCAAATTATATGACAATATCTATTTACTAAAAATATGATACACCAGCTTTTTTTTTTACTTTGAGAGGTTTTTACACGTTTTCACAATACAGCATGGCATATCTATATATCTACTATTATAAAACTGTAACAGAGCTGTGTCTGTACATTCAAGATATTTGAGAAAAAATGACTGTAATAGGTTATATAGGCGTGTCTAAACACAAAACCATTTTTTTAGAATTTTTGTCTGTTTATCTGTTTGTTTGTTCGCGCATCACACAAAAACTACATTTTGATGCAACTTTTTTTATTTGAAAGGCCTTGATTAGACTTAAAAACTGGTATACATTTTATCTCACTACTATATCGGGAACCTGAGATATAACTGAAAAACTAGAAATTTATTTAAGCTAGAATTTTTTGTAGAATTTATTTCAAAGAACTACTAGATGGATTTTGATGCATCTTTTTTTATTTGAAAGGCCTTGATTTGACTTAAAAACTGGTAGATATTTTATCCCGCTACTAAATCGGGAACCTGAGATATAACCGACTTGGCTGCGGCGAAGCCGCTGGCAAAGGGTAGTTAATGTATATTAACCATGGAGTACCCGTGACATGATCGTATAGTCAGTCGGTCGACCATACGAAGACTGATGCGCGATTGTATCTCTTTCGGCGTTTTGTATCTCTTTTGGTCGTTTGGTAGGCAAGCCCTTCCGATAATCTACCCCGGACTGTCACACATCACATAATTTAAAGCTATCGGACGGATTTTATGCAACTTTTTTCTTTCATAGCTCGTGATTAGACTTAAAACCTTTTAATTAGTTTTTGCCTGTGGCTGAGCTGCGGGTAGAGGCTAGTTTTTAATACTATTATAAAGTTGTAACAGAGCTTTGTCCGTAAATTTTAGATATTTGATAAAAAATAATGTATTAGGGCTTTTGTGTAGGAGTTTTTATCTTGTTTTCTTTTTATTGTGCATCACGCAGAGACTACTGAACGGATTTTGATAAAAACATTTTTTTATAGCTCTTGATGTCTAATCACTAAACTAGTATATATCTTATCCCGCTACTATATCGGGAACCTGAGATATAACCTAAAAACTATGTATCGTCTGCGGCGGAGGCGCAAGCTAAGGCTAGTCTATAGGTACCTACTACAATAAAGCCGTGTTGCCGTGTGAGGCCGGCTTTAGAATTGTCCCACCCCTCTCTACTCACGGGAGTCGTAAGAGCAGACTGAGGGAACATCGGGGGAGTGGGCAGCAGCACTCTTTCGAGTATTAACAACATCCACTGCGATCGCTAACCCGCCTGCCAAGCGTGGCGATTACGGCACTATCCCCCATTCTTGGGGAGGCCTATGTCCAGCAGTTGACTTTAAAAGGCTGATGGATGGATGGATGGATGGATGGATTATAAAGCTGTAACAGAGCTGATGCTGATATACATAGTTGCAACTATATTAAAATAAAGTCATATAAAAACAAATTCTTTAATAAATACTTAACTTTATGTTATTTAAATTTTACATCGCGATGTAATTGACTGGCTGTACAGAAAATAGAACTTTTTTTTTATAATTATTCAGCTGTCAGTTGAAAGAAATTCTCCCTAGGGCTGAAAAGTATTACTTTCAACCCGCTTCTCAGGCAACTTCAGGCCTACTTTCAGAGTATGAGTAATGAAAAGAATATTAGACACATGCACCTATACAAGATAGGTGCGAAAAACAACCATTTCCTTGTAGTCGGGCAACAAGAAATAACTGATCCAAGAGCCCGGCAGTATCTATTTCAGTACATCGCGCTTCGGTAGTCATATCAAATCTGATTTTGATTCAGGTATGCCCAGGGCAGGTTTCAGTCTTTCTGGTATCCTGGGGCATAGTGAAAATATATTAATACTTTCCACAGTCTGTGATCAAAACTGTAACAGAGTCTGTACGTTTAACATTTTTGACTATTAGGCTATTTAATCTTCTCCAAAAACAAAACATTTATTTTAGAATCTGTCTGCTTGTCGTTTTGCCTGTTTTTTGTTCGTATATCCCCCACAAAACCAAACAAAATAATATATATATATATATAGATTTAAGTTAAATATATAAGTAATATATTTGCCGTGTGGGGCCAGCTTTAGAATTGTCCCACCCCTCTCCACCCATGGGAGTCGTAAGAGCCGACTAAGGGAATATCGGGGGAGTGGGCAGCAGCACTCCTTCGAGTATTAAGAACCTCCACTGCGATCACCAACCCGCCTGCCAAGCGTGGCGATTACGGCACTATCCCCCATTCTTGGGGAGGCCTATGTCCAGCAGTGGACTTTAAAAGGCTGATGGATGGATGGATGGATTATAAAGCTGTAACAGAGCTGTATCTGTACATTCAAGATATTTGAGAAAAAATGACTGAATTAGACTATACAGGCGTGTCTAAACACAAAACGTATTTTTAGATTTTTTGTCTGTTTGTCTGTCTATCTATTTGTTTGTTCGCATATCACACAAAAACCAATGAACGGATTTTGATGAAACTTTCTTTTATAGCACGTGATGCGAGATGTATTTTATCTCGCTACTGTATCGGGCCTTAGATATAACCCTGAACACTAGTTTTCGACGGCGGCGGAGCCGCGAGCATAGGTTAGTAATATTTTAAGTACAATGTTTGTTTTATTTGTTTACTTTTTACGCTTTTACCCCATAACTAATTACCATCTTTTTTTTTTGGTTTAGTCGGGTAAAAATGTCCCTAACCTTACACCCCATCGTTCGGGGCAACGAACAGAGTAGTGTGCCGTCTCGAAAAAAATGCATGGATTCCTGTGGAATATAATTGTCCGGAATTGTGAAATAATATATTCTTTCGGATATTCAAATCCCATTTTTGAAATTTGTGCTTGTGCCTGATGAAAATCCAGCTCTACCAACTTCTTTATTTAGCTTATTCCGTGATCCAGTTTCAAATCAATGTCATAGTTTTTCTGGCGGGGATGTCATTACCATCCTAACGGCTTAGGTCACTAAGTCCTAAGCTTGTAGCTTCGAAGCCTGTGCTCCACTTTCCTAGACGTGCTCTTCTACTTGCACGGTTTTGATGTGAAACATCTAATGCGGCACGAGGGTGAAATGGGCTGTTAGCGTGGCGACGCTTTTATTTTTGTTATAAACGCCATCTGTTGAAAACAGCGTGTACTTACATGGTTTTGTGCTAGTGGAAGCATAATGGATAATCATTAAACTAATAACGGTTTTAATTCGTCTATGGATAGCGAGAGGGCGCTAACCAAAAATTAAGTATATAAGACTCAACAATATTCTTATTTATTAAATAATAATTAAAATTGTGTCCATTTCCGTTATTTTACATATCTCATAATTTTGTGCAGGCAGACATTGGAAATTCTCATTTATTATATAAATAATATGTAATAGGATATACTGACACTTATGTTCATTGCCTTTTGGTCCATTTCCGTTATTGCACGCCTCATAAACGAAGCGTTGAGGTAACTACTCTCGTTTTGCACGGAACAACTGATTTTTGAAACTTAAAATGTCTACGAATTATTATGACTAGGAATAGAGCCAAAAGTAATACTTTTCACGTTCTGATTCGATGTGGTTTAATTGTTATTAAATAAACAAATAAATATTGAATATTTACGGCATTTACGCTCGACGCGACACTAAAACCAGCGCCTTTCATGAGAACTACCTACCTTTTTACGTACGCATAGCCACCGGTGGTTTTACTATCGTCAACAGAACAGAACGCTGTTCGCCCGGCCGGTACATTGTTTTTTGTTAAAAGGAAGTTCTTACCTTTGCTTGACGAACTGAAGAAATGTTGTGTGCCCGGAAGTGTGAGTGAGAGCCGCGAGAGGTAGAGTTAGACCAATATAGAAATACTTCTTAAAATTAGCGCTAGATGGCGTATAAGACATGAAACCCACATAAGTACTTTTTGAAATAAGCGCTATCTAAGTGATTTATTGAAAACTACTTAGTAAGACCAATACATTATTAGTTACTTATCAAATAATCAATTTTATTGTTAAAAATGAAGATTATGAGGCGTGCACTTTTGGATTTTCCAAAGTATTTTACACTTTAAATCGATCTTTCGAAACTAGAACTTCAGTCCTAGATGATATCCAGGGTCTGACGATGGACCACCGAAGGAATGTAACATAGTTCCAGTGGCCCGCCAACAAAGGTGGAGAGACGGCACATGGCGGGTTTCTTTAGTGGGTGAGGGCCCCACACTACCCTGTTCGTTGCCCCGAACGACGGGGTGTGCGGTTAGGAACACTTTTACCCGCCATAACAAAAAAAATTAGACGTCACGAGACGTCTACCAGATGAGAAAACATTGAAATTATTGTGTAGAAATAATGAGTAGAAATAAAATGATCATAACTTTTTCAATGTGTGCTTGTATAAATTATGATATGTGTAAAATAACGGACATAAGTCATTATCATCGGGCCCTGGATATCATCTAGGACTATGGTACTAATCAAGATAACTCACACTAGCCCTAAATCGATGGCTTGCGACGTTTAATTACCGAGTACCCATGGCTACCTTCCAGCTCCATCATCAGACCCAGAATACTATCTAGAAACAAAGTACTCGTCAAGACGAATCAAACGAGTATAAACTCGATGGGGTTGTGTCATTTCATTACAGAATTACTGTTGCCACCTTCCAGCTACATCATTAGACCCTGGATATCATCTAGAGACAAAGTACTCGTCAAAACGAATCATACGAGCCCAAACTCGATGTGGTTATGTCGTTTTTTAATGGAGTCCTATAGCCACCTTCCAGCTCCATCATCAGACCTTGGATATCATCTAGGACTGGAGTATTAATCAAGACAATTCAAACGAGCCCTAACTAGATGTAGTTGCTCCATTTAATTACAGAGTTCTCATGGCCACCTTCCAGATCCTTCGCCAGAACCTGAATACCGTCTAAAGACAAAGTACTCATCGGGACGAATCAAACGAGTCCAAACTCGATAGGGTTGCGTCGTTTCCTTATAGAGTTACTATGGCCACCTTCCAGCTTCATCATCAGACCCTGGATACCATCTAGAGACAAAGTGCTCGTCAAGACGAATCATACGAGTCCAAACTCGATTGGGTTATGTCGTTTTATATTGCAGTTCCTATGGCCACCTTCTAGCCGCATCATCAGACCCTGGACACCGTCTAAAAACAAAGTACTCGTCAAGACGAATCAAACGAGTCCAAACTCGATAGGGTGGCGCCGTTTCATTATAGAGTTTCTATGTCCACTTTCCAGCTCCATCATCAGATCAGTTCCATGTTATCATAATATTAGATGGTCACGCGATATACATATGTGTGTAAAATTTCAGCTCAATCGGAAACCGGGAAGTGTGTCAAATTCAACTTGCAAGATTTGCACGGTTTATTTTAAAAGCGTCGCCACGCTAACAGCTGATTTTACCCTCCCTCCGCATTAGATGTACCACATCAAAAAAAAAGGGGTCTGACGATGGAGCTGGGGGGTGACCACAGTAACTCTGTAATGAACCGACGCAACCCCATCGTATTTGGAATCATTTTGATTCGTCTTGACGAGTACTGTGTCTTTAGATGGTATCCAGGGTCTGATGATGGAGCTAGAAAGTGGGTGAAACTTTGTAATGAAACGACGCAACTATCGAGTTTATACTCGTTTGATTCGTCTTGAGGAGTACTTTGTTAAGTTATGATAATTTTATTTCTACAAAATAATTCGTACATCTGCTAGACGTCCCGCGACGTCTAGTGTTTTTTTCTTTTAAAAAATCGGAATATTATATTTTGAAATAAAACTACGTTTACATCCAAGCCTGCTATCGAATATCAGCCTTGGACGTCCATCATCTAAGTCCACCCGTGATCATGAATGCTGTAAAGTATTCGAAACGTCGGGATAGTAGTAAAATCAAGTAAACGCGATAGATTCCGTAAACGTAGTTTTATTTCAAAATTTGTAACATTCGCGTAAATATCCGGAATATTATATTTATAATTAACCAGTCTTTGCTTGCGGCTCCGCCGCAACCAAAAGCTAATTATTAGCTTGTATCTTAGGTTCCCGATATAGTAGCGGGATAAAATGTATACCAGTTTTTAAAGTCTAATCGAGATCTATCAAATAAAAAAAGTTGCATCAAAATCCGTTTAGTAGTTTTTGCGTGATGCGCGAACAAACAAACAGACAAAAAATCTAAAAAAAATCGTTTTATGTTTAGACACGCCTATATAGCCTATTCCAGTCGGTTTTTTTCTCAAATATCTTAAATGTACAGACATAGCTATGTTACAAGTTTATAATAGTATAGATAGGTATATGAATTATTTCTTTCATAAGCTATCCTTTTATACTCATTTTCACTTTTATACTCACCCTTCCCCTGAGGGAGCCCCAAAGATAGCATCCATGTACCATCATTATCTACACTATTTTTAATTGTGCTATATTTATTTCCTTTTAAACGCTGTTCTTTTATACTCATCATTTCTACAAAATAATTTTGATGTTTCACATCTGCCAGACGTCCCGCGACGGCTGATTTTTTTTTTGCTCATAGTTGGAGGACAGGAGCCACGGCCGGAAGCCGCAGCTCAAGTACTACTAACGCTAGAGTACTCTTAGAGTACTGTCAAGCCGCTGCTCACTATTTCATTTCGGATTGGTTTTTGTGTCTTCAAATCTACTGAAGTTTACGGAGTTCTTGTTTTTAGGTACTAGCCTTTGTCCACGGCTCCACCGCAGCAAAAAGCTGGTTTTTAGGTTATATCTCAGGTTCTCGATATAGATAAAATGTATACCAGTTTTTAAGTGAAATCAAGAGCTATCAAATAAAAAAATTGCATCAAAATCCGTTCAGTAGCTTTCTCGTGATGCGCGAAAGAACAAACAGACAAAAATCCAAAAAAAATTGTTTTGTGTTTAGACACGCCGATTACAGTATTTTTTTCTCAAATATCTTAAATGTACAGACACAGCTCTGTTACAGTTTTATAATAGTATACAATACATGGACTTAATAAAAAGAACGGACTGAGCCTTGCTAACAAAAGATTGTCTAACTCAGAGTCGGCCAGTTCGCTGTACGTACATGCCGACACGCACACATTCATTCCTTAGTCGGCCATTGCGCGAGTAAACGTTATCACAGACGGTACGTCTACGCTGCAAACAAATATCAAAATACAGCATATCTTGTGTGGTGAAATGGTGAAAAACCGTAGTGACAGAAAGAAAATAATCCAGGAGTCACGTTTCATAGGTAAATGAATAAAATGATATTTGATTGCCATGTATCATTAATAGTGTTGTTGTAGTCTGAGTTATCGAAAACACATAATTAATATATATTTTTATTATAATAAATTTTCTGATGGTTTATTAATTTGAATTTGCGTTGATCAGTAGTATAAGTAGCATGAATTTATTATTGTAGCATTTACAAAATCTAAATTAAAGTAATCATACCTATTTTAATATGTTTTCTATACTATTATAAAGCTGTAACATAGCTGTGTTAACATATAAGATATTTTAGAAAAAATTACTGTAATAGACTATATAAGCGTATCGAAACACAAAACGATTTTTTTTTATTTTTTGTCTGATTATCTGTTTGTTTGTTCGCGCATCACGCAAAAACTGCTGAACGGATTTTGATGCAACTTTTTATTTGATAGCTCTTGATTACACTTAACAACTGGTATACATTTTATACGCTACTTTATCGGGAAGCTGAGATATAACCCAAAAACTAACTTTTGGATGCGGCGGAGCTGCGAGGAAAGGCGAGTAACGTAATAAAATTGCATTTGCAAGTGTTATTTATGTTCATAAGAAAATCGAATTTAACGAAAGCGACTTAAAATAGGGTGATAGATGCCCACCGTAGATGCCTATTTGTCTGCTTATTATCATTTTAGTCAAAATGGAAAAAATAAAAGCCGAACTTTTTTAATCACAATTTATTTCTGAAATATTACTTTCAGAATCCACATTTACTAAGAATCTTTCTGTTACATTATCAATAAGGTGAACGAGTAGCATCATTTTATTTCGTTACTTTAAGTATAATAACATACTCGATATATCTCAACTACCATTGCAGTGTCAACAACTTTAGCCCTCAGTAAATAATTCTTTAATTTCAGCCATTTTAAAACATTTGTTATTTCTTGCGTCACGCCCCTTTACCTGTGCCCATACTAGTTATATGGGATTTGATTTAAAGTGCTAAGGAAGTCTTTTGAGATGTTGAAACCATACTTAACAGTGAACTCCTCAACTACATTTTTTGATAATAAGTCTTTTCTTTTGTAATGATTTACAGTAATTCTGCTTTAATCAGTGTATTCGTTTATTAATTGTTTACATTCTTTGAGTTTAGCCACTTTTGAACTGGGCCTTACGCCACCCTGTATTGGCAGTTTTATTCTACCTCATGGGAGTGGTAAAAAGCGTTATCTAATTCCAAAACGAAATCATTAAAATTACCTCTAGCCGCTCTTCAAAATATTCTATTTTAATAATAATATATCTGCTTACAATTAGAAACTGTAGCGGCCCATATAGATAACATAAAACTGCTTAAAACAATAAGCTTTGTGTATTCCGCTCACCTCAAAAAAGAGCAATAGTTTCCTAGAATTATGTGAACCCAATCTGCACTGGAACAATAACTCTACCGATTACAACTGCATCGGATTCCTCGGAAACACATTAATTGTCAAAGCAGTAAAGACACCTTGGCCACTGTAGTCCCGACAAACATGCAAGTTAATCCCGTTTTATCGACATAATTATGTTATCCTTTATTACCCATTATCTGCCGATGATTTATTTTAACTTTTAAATAAATACAGTAAAATAGTGTTTTTTTGCACTATTAACCTTTTCAAATAGTACGGTATATTTCATATACATTTCCAATAAATTTATCTGCCAACCTGTTTTTTTTTAGTATATATAATAAAAAGGGTAAATTTGGCTAACATGGCAACCCTAAATACATTCACACATAGATAGCCGCCGCCATTACGTATCTTCAATTTTGTCTTAGCGAGGCGCTGTCCGTTCCTTTATACGTCCATGATAGAATATAGATAGAATTCACAATTAAGTAACTCTACTTTTAATTTTTAGACTTACAATGTATGAATTATAAGCTAGTATAATAAATAACAAATTATTTGTGAATGTGGAAAAAGAGTACTTTAGTGCAAGCGGGAATCGAACAAACGACGACGTAAGGCGAGCGAGTAGGTATGAAAGAGAGTATTGGTATAAAGATGCGAAAGGGAATGCTCCGATGGTTCGGACATGTGGCAAGAATGCCGGATGAGCGACTGGTTAAGATGATATACAATGTGAAAGTGGAAGGATGTAGGTACAGGGGAAGACCGAGACTCACCTACCTAGACCAAATCGGTCATGTATTGAAGGAAGGTGGAGTCAGGAGTCTCCGAAACCGGCGAGCGTGTATGAAGAGAGTTATGAATGTTGAGGAAGCGAGAGATGTATGCAAAAATAGAGCCTCTTGGCAATCTGTTCTCTCTGCCTACCCCGCAAGGGAAATGACGTGATGATAAGTCAGTTAGTTAGGGAATCGAACCTGCGTCCCTTAAAATCCGGGGAAGTGCTCCGCTAAACGCTAAGCTATCGCTCTGACCGATGGTCATACCCAATCTCCACATCACATTTTTCTTTACGGCCCATGCCACCTATCGGATGCATTTACATAATAAACTGAATAGAGTACTCCTCTTTATATTGAAAAGTTAAATAAGTAATAAAATTTAAAATATCAGTCTGTTACCAAACGGACTATGCTGCAGTCGCGCTGTACTGCAAAAAGTCGATATACTTACGACTGCTGCAGCTCTGAGCGCTGCTTGTAACCTCTCTATGTGCTGTATGGCTGCTCTCAGGATCTCCAGCTTGGGCAAACGACCACTGCCGGCGCGGGCACGTATTCGGAGCTCTTCAAACGCGGCGTTTACCTAATAACAGATTAGATTTGTTGAAGGATTTGCGAATTTATACTAATCTATATTTTAGCAATTGACATGCTCAGCTACTTTAAAGAAGACAAAATAGGTAAATATGAAGTGCCGATTAGGTGACTGGGATAGCTTAGCGGTCTAGAGCACTTCCCCGGATTGGATGGAACGCAGGTTCAAATCCTGCTCGCACTAAAGCTCTTATTTCACTTTTGCAAATCAATGGGTAGGTATATTTTTAGGCGTCTCCGATCACAGAACATTTTTTAACTTCCCGCTAAGAAAATTGAAAATTTTTAAAAGTTGGGAAGTTAGGTATTGATTTTACCCCGATGTCTGTATGTATGTATATGTGTGTGTGTGTGTGTGTGTGGCTGTATGTAAGCCTCTCATAACTTTTGAACGGCTTGACCGATTTCATCGGGGTTGGCGTCATTTGAAAGGACTTGACCAAACTTAGATTTTGAATAAAGTTAGGACCGATTCAAGCTGGTAGGTCTTGAGAAATCTCAAAAACACTACAAAAAAAATTTTTTTCAAATGTGTTTTTTTTTAATAACTGTTTTACAGATCGATTCCTAAAACTAATCATCTATTTTTAACATCAAAAAACCACGTTGATGGCCGCCAGCCTTGTCAAAATCGGTTGATTCGTTGGTGAGATATTGTTGTCGAAAAAAAATGAAAAAATGTATTTTTCAGAATTTCTATGAAATTTTCTGTCTGACCAGTTCGAACTTTAAGATTCTTCAAAGAGCACAAAGTGAAAACTGTGAAATCGAAAATAACAGTCACGAGCAGGATTTGAACCTGCATCTCCTGGATACCGTCCAGATGCTTTGCCAATTCAGCCATCGTGACAATTGCTCCTGACTGCTAACTTCGATAACACATTCATACTTAACATCTTTGGGTGACGCCTGCGCCATCTGTGGGCAGTATTTTCATACATTGTACCGACCAGGTAAACTTAATTTTACAATTAAGATTTTTACCTAATAATGACGCAAACCCTTTAAATATTTAGATATTTTTATATATATTTTTAGCATTTGACATGCTTAGCACTATACATTAAACACAAAGTGAAAAATGTGAAATCGAAAATAACAAAATCACGTGGGTACTGATTTTGTAAATCAGTACCCGTATAAATGCTCAAAAAATATGCATTTACATTGTCATAACGTTCTCTCATTCACAACTACAAAGTCAGTATTCTGAAAAGTAAACATTCCTTATTACGTACGTATCTTATTACGTACGTATTTTATTACGTATATTAAATAAGTACTTGGCACACGCAAATTAACTATAGCAAAATTAAATGGTAACCTAGCAACAGTATGTTTATTACAATCCAGTAACCTAGCAACGGTATGTAACTGGTTACTAAAGACATTATTAAGCCTTATTTCTTTACGGCTGTTTGTTACGCTTTTAAGCTGAAAATAACCCGATCATCATGAAATTTATTACAGAAAAGGATATATTCCGTCTTTTATCCCAGAAAAATGGACAGTTCTTGTGCGGATAGTAGGTAGGTATCTAGTTTTAGGATATCCTAAAAATATACAAGTAGGTAAATATTTATCGTGGCGATTACGGCACTATCCCCCATTCTTGGGGAGGCCTATGTCCAGCAGTGGACTTTAATAGGCTGATGGATGGATGGATGGAAATATTTACAAGATCAAGACTGAGCAAGTTCTAACACTAATAGTGTAGTTACATAAGTACTAATATTATTACAGCCTTTTTTATATAACGTGGGTGGCAAAGAAACATACGGCCCACCTAAGCGGTTACCGTAGCTTATAGACACTAGCAACACCAGAGGCATTACACGTACGTCGCCATCTCCGGTGTAGAGAAAGGATAATAAGAAGAGTATGAGAAAGGTGTATGCCTCTGGCGCTCTAACTCACCATACGTAACACAAGAGTAGGATTACCATTGTTTGAGAGTTGTTCCTCAATCAAATCGTGCCCATGGAGGCTGGGAGAAGGCAGGCTCTATCACAATAACAACAGTTTTCCCGCCTTAACAAAAAACAAAATAGGTTCGAATTATTATCACGGCCGCCTGACTGGCTCGTCTAGCACCATTACAAAGAACAAAAAAAAATATTAGCCATAGAGAAACAAAAAAAAAATCATATTCCTTAATTTGAATTAATATGCCGTCCGTTTTATTCTTTGTGATGTGATGGCAAATAATTACTCTTAATTTTATACTTCCCTGCACTTTGAACTTTTAAAATATATTTTGCGTGAATTCATAAACAACAATAAAAACGATCAATTAAACCCATCTGTCAACTTTAATCAAAATAACCGCCATTATCATTAGTTGTTCTGAACAGATTTGAATTTAGAACGTCCGCCATCTTTCTACTAATGTGTTTTGTTTTTTACTTTTCACGATGCGGGTCGATTGTCTTCAATGGTTCATGTCTAATAAGCTACAGTTTCAAAACGAAACGTTATTTTAGTTGTTTTATCATTGATTTATGTTGACAGTTATATTTTTATGTTGTTTTAACGTTATTTCTGAAAGCTGACATCCTTGTGAAAAGTTGTCTGAATTATAAAAATAATTATGTTATTAAAAAAGAAATTCATTATAACGATACTGGATTCTGTATGTGACCTCGTCCGTGTAGATTTCAGGATTTGGTCAATGAGAGTTTGTTTATTTTTTGGTTACAATTTCACACCGTAACTACTTTTTTTTTTTTAGGTGGGCAAAAATGTACCTACCACACACCCCGCTGCCCGGGGAGACAGCGGAGTAGTGTGGGGCTCTCACCCACTAAAAACCCACCATGCACCGTCACCCGCCCATACTCGGCGGACCACTGGTACCGCGTATATTCACTTCAGTGGTCCGCGCGACGGCTAGCCCTGTTGGGCTTCCTCTCTGAGCGACGTCCCCATGCACCTGGGGTGTCGCACCTTCGCGGCAGGCTCTACGCGGGCGGTGGACAATCCCCGGTCCAACCACCCGCGGCCTCGGCTAAGATGGCATTAGGCGCAAATATTCGCGCACGCGCCGCCCCGCGCGCCCTCGGCGAGTCGGGCCAGAGGAGAGGTCAGCCTCCCTGGCCCTCTCCGCCACCTCCTTCCGCAAGATGACATTCTCGCAGAAGTTGGCGACCGCGGTCCAGTACCTATCGCCGCTGACCATCAATCGAACGACAGCCGGCAGCGACAGGTCCTCTCCGATGACTGCAGCGAGATCCCGGCGCTGTTCAGCCTAAGCCAGGCACGACTTGAGCGTGTGCTGCGCCGAGTCCTCGCCGCAGTCGCAGTGGTGGCAGCAGGAGAGAGTCAGAGTCTCCTCCCTCCTAGCGACTGTGTACAGGTACTTGCCGAAGCAACCATGCCCCGACAGCACCTGCACCAGCTGGAAGGTGAGGACCCCAAGCCGCCCAGCCACCCATTCCTCTAAAATCGGCTGGAGCGCCCCTGCGGTTCGAAGACCGGCCCGAGGCGTTTCCAGCCGAACCCTCCAACGGGCGATGATGGCGCAGCGAGCGTCGCTTCGCCATGCGCTGATTTGACGCGTGCGGGAGGCGAGTGTCGCACGCGCTGCTGACGCCCGCCGATTAACTTTGGCGAGCACCTCCGCCTCCAGGTCCCACGGAGGGGTTCCGGCCAATGCGCACGCGGCCTCGCACGACACCGTGCGGTAGCCGCGGATTGCTCTGACCGCCACGACTCTCTGCGGTCTCCACAGAAGAGCCCTATTGCGGGCGGTCAGGGACTCCGCCCACACGGGTGCGCCGTAAAGCGCCATCGACCGGACCACCCCCGCGTACAGCCGTCGGCACGCGATGCTGGGTCCGCCCAGGTTCGGTAACAGACGTCCAAGGGCGGACGCCGTGCCGACGAGTTTCGGTGCGAGCTGGCTGAAGTGCTTGTCGAAATGCCACCGCCCGTCGAGGACCAGGCCCAGATATTTTATGTGGGATTGGATACTGACCCCTACGCCATTTACTGTTATCGAGGCGCCGGCGGGTGGTCTGCGCCGAGACCCGTGAAATAGCAGGGCCTCTGACTTGTTGAGGGCCACCCTAAGCCCCAGCGCATCGATACGTCTGACCACCTCCGCGGTACCCGAGGTGGTCAGCTGCACCGCCTCCTCGAAGTTTCCTAGGTATCGTCGGCGTAATAAATTACGCCCAGCCCGGGGGGAAGCCGGCCACGTAGGACCCAGTCGTACCCGATGTCCCACAGGACTGGCCCCAGGACAAATGCCTGTGGGACACCGCACGACATGGTTCTCCTCACAGCGGCCCCCTCCCGGCTTACGAAGAGGACGTTGCGGCCTTCGAGGTAGTCTGCTACCAGCCGCCTCAGGTGGGCACCGCGTGGAATTCCCGAGTGCGAAGCTTGTTTAGCGCCGCACGGTACGGGCGTCCCCAGGGGTCACGGTCGAGACCCTCCAGCATCTCCTGCCGCTTCATTTCTTTGGCGCGACAGATGGACAGCTTAAACTCGGCGCGCGCGTTGCGATACCCCTCGTATAGCCGGCCCTCCCGCTCTGGATCGCGGTTCATCCGCTGGCTGCGGGTGTAGGACCTCCGGGCACGGATGCAAGCCACACGGAGGTCCGACAGCTCGCGGGACCACCAGTAGACCCCCTTTCTTTGGGGTGGACGCCGCACGCGGGGCATGGCCGCGTCACAGATTTGGGATACTGCCTCGCGCCACCGGTAAGCCTCAGCTTCCACGTCCTCAGTCGGGGGGGATGGAGACAGCCACGATGATATGATGCCCGCCTCCACCAGCAGGTCCCGGTCCAGCTTACCCACAGCCCACCGCGGGAAAGCGGGAGCTCTGTCCGCCGCGTGACCCCTACTGGAGCCCCGGAGGGACCGGGAGACCCCTATCCGGATATACCGGTGATCGGACAGGGTCTCAACCTCCTCCAGGACACACCAGTCCCTTACCCGTGCGGCGACGGCGGAGCTAGCGAACGAAAGGTCCACTATCGACCTGCCCCACTGCCGCACACACGTGTTGGTGGACCCCCTGTTTAGCAAACAGAGGTCCACCGCTGATGCCCATTCTTCAACCGCCACTACGCGGGCGTCCGTCCTGGGAAACCCCCACGCCGTGGACTTGGCGTTAAAGTCCCCCAGCACCAACACGTGGCTAGGCGCTAGTCCAGGTTTTAAAGGAAGACCTAGAAGGCAGCCAGTTTGCGATTGGGGGAGAAGTAGATGCTATAGAGCGTGACGCCCCCCCAATCGGCCGCGACATATCCCGTGCCCTTGTCCCTAACCGACAAGGGCAGGGAATGAAGCGCCGTAGATCCGACTACCGCCACGGAGCTATCGCAGCTGCCTGCCCAATTAGGACTGTCAGGAATGCGATAGGGCTCCGCGGCTATGGCAACACCGGTCGACCGCTCCACCATAGACTGCAGGAAGAGGTCCTGCGCGGCGGCGGAGCGGCCGAGGTTCACCTGGAGGAGGACGGCATCACGATCCGTATTAGACCGTGATCATTGCCTCCCCCTCCCGCGACGGCGGTCGTGCCGCGGGTTTCCCGGGACTTTCTTCCACTGCCCACGGTCTGCCAGCCCTCCTCAGAGTGCACAGCGGTGTGGGGAGCGGGATCTGGGCCCCGGGGTGCAGCTGCTTGGGTGCACGAGGACCCGGCAGAGCCGGGCAGTACCGGGAATTCCTCCCGACCCTTTGACTTCTTAGGCTGGGCCCTCGGTGTCTAGATTTTAACGGTAACGGTCCAGCTTTGGCACCCTTTTTTCCCTTAGGGGCGCGTTCCGGCGGCGATACCGCTGCTGCCGAAGAGTAAGAGGCCACGCGGCCATCCTGACACGGTAATACCGTGGGTGCCAGGGATTGCACTGCCCTCCTTTTGTCCGCAGCCAATGGTGGGCGGATGCGGGGCTTCGGTGGGAGCCGAGCGTCGAGGGCGCTGATCCGTGGACCGAAAATCGTATCAACGAGGTCGATTATTCGACGAAACAGCTCCTCCTCATCAGATGGGGGCGTGGGACCACCTGGGGTGGCAGCCGGGACTGCTGGGTTGGCCTTAGGGAGCCCAAGTTCGGCTCGCAACTTAGCCATCCTGAGGCACATATCTTCCACTGTAGCCTCGAGGCGCTGATTGCGAGCACCGAGCTCGGCCACCTCCGTCTCCAGGTGCTCATTCCGCGCCAACAGCCGCTCCACCACGCTGGACAGTTCCGTGGCGGCGTTTTTCAGGCAACGAACAAAGTTGGCCTTGAGATTTTTTGAGCCCATGGCCACCGTTGAAATGATGGCCACTTTCGGCGATTCTGGCCGCTGAGGGTGGCCCATCTTGATCTATTGGGAGATGGAGCTTGTCTGACAGGAGAGCCAGGCGCTCCTCCGCGGTTTGCTCCGCCTCCGTTCTCTTCAAATTCCTTGTCTCCCTGCTGGTCAAGACGTTGCGGGGAATTGGTGTACCCGGTCGGTTGTTGCCTCTACCCCTAGCCGCTGTGGCAATTTTTGGGGGAGGCATTTCCGCTGAGCTCCCATCGGACTCCGATGCAGCACCACCCTGGGACAGGGTACGCTTGCGCCAGAACCGCGACGGGAGCGGCTCCAACACCACCGCGGCCTCTGCCGGCTGCGGCGACTGAGCTGTGGTGGCCTCATTCGGGTCATTCTTCTCGTTGCCAGACATCTCAGCGGCTGAAGTTACCGCCGAGCTGCTCGCCGCCGAGCTGTCCCTGGAATCCTGGGACACTTCTAACGCTCTTCTTCCCTTGCGGAACTTATGACCGCCACGCGTTTTGCGCATGGCTGCACTGGTGGGGGCCGTATTGATAGCCGGACCCCTTTCGGCTGAGTTGTCAGGTATTGCACCCGACTCCGTCGATTTTAAGTTTAGTGAGCATTTATCCATTTTGTTCCCACGAGAACGGGAGAACGGAGGTCCACCCGGGCAGAGCTCCCTATACCCGGGTAAGCGTACATTTGTAACCCAACACAGGGGGTCCTCAGGTACCCTGGCTGGGGCCGCGCTCGAGACTGAACTACCCATCAGCCATGCATCTCCTCGCCGCTCGCCAGAGCTTGAGATTCGGGGTAATTTTTTATAGAGGTTGTCTTCCTCGCGGTCCGGGCGATTAAGCCAAGACCCTCGTTCCTGTATGCCCGCGAGACGTAACCACAGACACACGATCAAGTTTACGATTTGGGATGGGGGGGGCCGCTGTGGCCGCGCTGTCCCCCCTCTCCAGAGACCGGGGAGCCAGTCTGGCCCCACCGACTCCGACGCCTAGTCTATCCGCCGTGTCCTCTGCTCAGTCAGAGGGACACGCGGATACCCGTCCAGTACGGAATTGTAGCCGCCGGCGACTACCGACGTTGCCCGGGGTGCACCACTAGGAGGTAAACCGGCACCACACCCCACACTGTAACTACTAAACCAATGATAAAGAAAGTTTACATATATCTATCTACATGACATATAGCCTGGAGTCCAGATAAAGAATCTTTTTATCTCGGAATAATTAATTATTCCCGTAGGATCATTCCTGCATAGAGGTAATTAATGTACCTACTGTAGAAAATAATTGCCTTTTTTTGTTAAGGCAGGAAAAAATGTACCTAACCGCATACCCTGTCGTGCGGAGCAACGAACAGGGTAGTGAGACTGTTCGTAAAGTTATGTACTTACCTACTTTTTTATTCTCTTTTTTAATTCTAGAAAGACAACGGTCGTCTATCACGCTACGAATAGTCGTTCTTGTTGTATGGAGAGGACTTCTTAATCACCATGTAAACTATGTACCTACGTCAGTGGAATACTTTATTAAGCTTATACAAGTCTGTAATTGTCAGAAAATTTATAAATTTATTGGAGTATGTAACAGAATTCCAACCGCTCATCACTAAATCAATTAAAAATATATATATATATATATATAAATATATGGTTGTCTGTAAAGTCAGTTTACGGGCGATAATTTTACGTGATAACGTCATATATGTTTTCTGAGAGTTTCACAAACAATGCATAGGTCACCATACATTTTTCGGAACGTGACACTTTTTCGCGCATGCAGCCCGCGTTCATCGATTTATAAGACGTTATCATGTCAAAAGAACTGCCGAGTCTGAACTGTTTCTGCCGACTCATATAGATACTAATTGTTGCCAGATAAATGTTGGGACGGGGTTTGTACTAAACTTTTGTAGGTACCTATTATTTGGGAGCCCCGTGCGTCGGATGACAGGGTATCCTGACAGTTTTGTGCCTGAAAGTATAATTTTTTTCCATCAGGCTATTATGTCAAATTGCATTTAAAAAAAGGCTGCGTAACAGTACCGTAGCGTGGAGTGGTCCACGAGCTTTTTGGAGAAAATTTCACAATTAACAATATAAACATAGCATCACGCCTGTATTCCCCGAAGGGGTAGGCAGAGGTGTATATTACACACCCACGACTCGTCAGCTATGTTTTAAGTCCCACGTAATAGGGGGCGAGCCTAATGACGTCTACCGGGCACATTTCTAAACTCCGGGCTGCTACTGAGAATTTTTCTTTTTAGGAAAAAGCTCAATAGCATTGCCCGACCCAGGGATCGAACCCGAGACCTCATGATTAGCAGTCGCATACACTACCGCTACACCACCGAGGCAGTATTAACATTAAAAACTTACTTGGATGAATTTCAAGGAAATATGTACTTTATGGGAACCTCCGGCGGGGTGGGAGAAGAAGTTATGCGCCACTCTCTATCATAATTCCAATGTTTATTAATGATAGCATCCTTGACGGAAACCGAATTATGTTAAGGTAAGACTTGTTAGTTGGGTATACAATTAATGCGGCGGTTAGGATGGCTGACCGCATTCGTAACGACGACGTGAGTATTGGTGTAAAGATGCGAAAGGCAATGTTCCGATGGTTCAGATATGTGTAAAGAATGCCGGATGAGCGACTGATTAAGAAGATATACAATGCGAAAGTGGAAGGATGTAGGTTCAGGGACAGAGACCGAGACCAAATCGATCATGTATTAAAGGAAGGTGGAGTCAGGAGTCTCCGAAACCGGCGAGTGCGTATGAAGAGATTATGAATGTTTAGGAAGCGGGAGTTGTACGCAAGAATAGAACCTTTTGGCATTCTAGATCTAATTTCTTTTAGCAATTGACATGCTCCGCTACTTTTTTAAGTACAAATTATTTGTGAATAAAGAAAAAGAGATTTTTAGTATGCTTAGGTAATGCTTGCCAATAGATGGCGTTGGTCGTAAGACAAATGTGATTAAGAATTTGGGATGATCGAAAGATCAGTAGGATAGCTTAGTGGTTTAGAGCACTTCCCCGGATTGGAAAAGATGCGGGTTTGATTCCCGCTCCTTCTAAAAATCTCTTTTTCTTTATTCACAAATAATTTGTCTTTTAAAAAGTAGCGGAGCATGTCAATTGCTAAAAGAAATAGATCTAAAATGTTTAAAAAATCGCGCCATCAAATAGTATGAATTTTAATTGCAAAATTAAACTTACTATATTGGCTGCACGTAATGCTTGCCGATCGATGGCGTTGGACGTAAGACAAATGTGATTAAGAATTTGGGATGATCGAAAGATCAGTAGGATAGCTTAGTGGTTTAGAGCACTTCCCCGGATTGGAAAAGATGCGTGGTTCGATTCCCGCTCCTACTAAAAATCTCTTTTTCTTTATTCACAAATAATTTGTATTTTAAAAAGTAGCGGAGCATGTCAATTGCTAAAAAAAATAGATCTAAAATGTTTAAAAAATCGCGCCATCAAATAGTATGAATTTTAATTGCAAAATTAAACTTACTATATTGGCTGCACGTAATGCTTGCCGATAGATGGCGTTGGACGTAAGACAAATGTGATTAAGAATTTGGGATGATCGAAAGATCAGTAGGATAGCTTAGTGGTTTAGAGCACTTCCCCGGATTGGAAAAGATGCGTGGTTCGATTCCCGCTCCTACTAAAAATCTCTCTTTCTTTATTCACAAATAATTTGTACTTCTGGCATTCTGTTTTCTCTGGCTACCCCGCAAGAGAGATGACGTGATGATAAGTAAATTGACTATATCCGGTCTCTTCTATGAATTGTCTAAATTGTACTGCACAAGTTACATCAACTTAAAAGTAACTAATATCTATATTAAAGAACAAATTATTTGTGAATGTGGAAAAAGAGAAGTTCAGTGCGAGCGGGATTCGAACCTGTGTCCCTTCCAATACGGGGAAGTGCTCTAGACAGCTAAGCCGTCGCACTGACCAACGGTCAGTTCCAATCTCCACATCCCATTTGTCTTTATGATCCACGCCACCTATCGGATGCATTTACATGCATTAATCTAATGGTCGTGTGGGGCCGGCTTTAGAATTGTCCCACCCCTCTCTACCCACGGGAGTCGTAAGATCCGACTGAGGGATACCGCGGGAGTGGGCAGCGGCACTCACTCGTGTATTAATAACACCCACTGCGATCGCCAACCCGCCGCGTGGGGATTACGGCATTATCCCCCATGACGGGACCGCTCATTATAGCGTTCTCTTGGGGAGGCCTATGTCCAGCAGTGGAAGTTGAAAGGCTGATGGATGGATGGATGGATGGAATCTAATATAGTAAGTTCGAATCCCGCTCGCACTAAAGTTCTTTTTTTCCACATTCATAAATAAAATTTATTCTTTAAAGTAGCTGAGTCTGTCAAGTGCTAAAATACAAAATGTTGTAATGTTTATGTATCGAGTTTGAACCCCTGTCCAAGGCACACACCTCTGATTTTTCGAGATTTTTCGTAATTATGTGTGTATTATTATTGTTTACAATTTATTATTGCTGGTGAAGGAAAACGTCATCAAAAAACCTGCATGGCCCAGACATTTTCTCGGCGGCTTGTGAAACGTACCATTTTTTTTTTGTTTAGGCGGGAAAAAATGTTCCTAACCGCACACCCCGTCGTTCGGGGCAACGAACAGGGTAGTGTGGGGCCTTCACTCACTAAAGAAACCCGCCGTGTGCCGTCTCTCCGCCTTTAATTGGCGGATCACTAGAACTATGTCACATTCCTTCGGTGGTTGTGAAACGTACCCTAAGAAACACTACAGCTATGCCCGCTCCGTGAAAAATCAGTAACATTAACGGTATCATAGATTACTCCCCGGCGAAATAATCAAAGAGATATGTTTCGTGGTTCTACTATTAAGATTTCTAGGTAAAAATAAAAGGCGGACTAAAAAACAATCGCAATTAAACGGTAATAATGTCAATGATCATAAAAAAAACTAAAAGTAGATTAATTTACTTCAGTATTGGCGCTATTAGAGCGCCGCCATGTTGTTCCGCGTGATAAATTAAAAATGTTGAAACCGCGAATTTTGGGCTAAGGCTTGTGTGCACTGTTGTGAAAATTATAAGTTCTTTAAAAAGTACTCTCAATATTTTCCTTTTTTTAGCTTTTTTATTTGTTTTTATTTGAAGAGCTTAGTACCTATCCTACTTCTTTATGAGCCTAATGTACTCTGTTTTCAACACAATATCCGCCCCGTTGTTGAAAATTTGTAAAATTCCACTTTTTTGTATATGTTACTATTTATTATTAATATTATTTTAAGTTTAATACTTTCTGAAATTTATATATATATATACTTTTTTTTTGCGTATTATCTACGCATTATGAATTTAAGCAATTGACATGCTCTGCACTTTAACCAGAATACAAAGTGCAAAAATGTGCTCGTAGGCAATCATTTTCTATTTACATTTTCTTTCTGTTTGAAGTTATATTTTTCTGTCTCATCGTTATGAACCTCATCATAACTGTATCTAATATCGCGTGGAAAACATTATAAACTAGCTACCTATACCTATCAATATTCAAAAACAAAAGGTTATTTCATAATTCGTGGCCGTAGAATATAATTTTAATACGCGGAGTACTTCCGTACTCCGTGTTAAACATAGCATCACGCCTGTATTCCCCGAAAGGGTAGGCAGAGGTGTATTACACACCCACGACTCGCCAGCTATGTTTAAGTCGCATGTAACCGCCCATCTATCATGTGTCATCGCCCCCTAGGCGAAGCCTATTGAGGCCTACCGGGCACATATCCAAACTAAAAAATAATATAAAATTAAATTAAATTTATGTAAACATTTTTATTTTGGTGTTCCTTATTTGTATTTTTAAAAGAGGCTTTAAGTATAAAATATAGTTGGCATTCCTAAGCAATTATAAATTTTGTGCGTTGTATACATAGCTTAATCTAGAGCGAAATACCGTTCCAATCCCTAGGGAGGGATTCCACGCGTTTCTCCGCCGGTCTAAACCGAGACTAACATTAAAAATAGTCGCTTACGTCTAATAAACATCACAATATACGGGACACATCTTAATTTCACATAAAAACAAATTTACGGCGTCCGTCAAACGTATCACGATTTATTTTTATATCTAAGTGTTGTACCGTTTTGTTAGTACCATTAAATATTATGATTGTTATACATAAATCTGTCTGTGTCACTCGGATACTCACATATAACTGCGCTGACTTATTATACCGGATTATATTATAAAAATGTATAAATTCATCATTTGAAGCTCAGTTTTTCTTGAAAAATTATTATTGAACATGACTATGTAAATCCTTCTTTGTATAATTTTCCCTAGCGGCGTGTGGAGCCGGGCTAATTTGAATTTGGCGGCACAGATGAGTGTTCTAGGTACCGACATCCCGAGTGTTGTGGGCTCGATTCCCACACAGGACTACTCTTTGTGTGATCCACAAATTGTATGTTTGTAAAGGCCCCGCAATGTAAGAAATATTCCTTAGTGCAACAAGGTTTTAAAAAAAGTATCACCACTCCATTTTTTTTTATACCACGATGATGGTAAGTGGTTACCGTTGCCTATAGATGATATCAACACCAGAGGCATCACTCACGCGTCGCCATCTTCAAGGCAAGGGATAATAAACAGAGAATGAGAAGGATCATAAGAAGGGGGTACAGAGAGGGTTTGGGCCTCCGGCGCCCTCACTCACTATACGAAGCACAACGGTAGCTTGGAACCTACTTACTTTTAACCTAATGTTGCTTCATGCTGATCTTCTGCGAGAGGGTCGTGGTTCTACCCAAACCGGGCTGGGCGTAATTTTCTACGCAGATGTTACGCTCGTCACAGCCCGGGGCTGGATCCTTGAGGCGGCGGCAACGCTGGCCACCTCAGGTACCGCGGAGGTGGTCAGGCGGATCGAGGCGCTGGGGCTTAGGGTGGCCCTTGAAAAGTCGGAGGCCCTACTCTTCCATGGGCGCCGACGGGGCCCGCCCTCCAGCGCCTCGATAACGGTCAATGGTGTGGGCTTGCCAATCCAGGCCCACATCAAATATCTGGGCCTTGTATTGGATGGACGGTGGCACTTTGACGAGCACTTCCGCCGTCTTGCGCCAAAGCTCGTCGGCACGGCGTCCGCCCTCGGGCGACTGATGCCGTATTTGGGCGCACCGAGTCTCGCGTGTCGACGACTACGCGGGGGTAGTACGGTCGATGGCACTGTACGGCGCGCCCGTGTGGGCGGAGTCCCTGGCCGCTCGCAATAGGGCTCTTCTGTGGCGTCCACAGTGGGTCGTAGCGGTCAGAGCAATACGCGGGTACCGCACGGTCTCGACCGATGCAGCCTGTGCGTTGGCTGGAACCCCCCCGTGGGATCTGGAGGCGGAGGTGCTCGCCGACGTCTATCGGCAGGCGCCGGCGGCGCGGGCGGGAGGCAGCTGCCCCTCGCCGAGCGCAATGTCATCGTGGCGGGAAGATGCCCGCCGCGCCACCGTCCTAAAGTGGAAGTCTCGGCTGGAGACGCCTCGGGCTGGTCTCTGGACCGTGGGGGCGCTCCAGCCGATCTTGGAAGAATGGGCATGGCGGCATGGGGTCCTCACCTTCCGGTTGGTGCAGGTTTTGTCGGGGCATGGTTGCTTCGGCAAATACCTGCACATGATCGCTAGAAGGGAGACGACCCCAGGCTGTCACCACTGCGGCTGCGACGAAGACTCGGCGCAGCACACGCTCGAGTCGTGCCCGGCCTGGGATGTGCAGCGCCGGGAACTCGTTGCAGTCATAGGCGTGGACCTGTCGCTGCCGGCCGTTGCGCGAGCGATGGTTGGCAGTGACAGGGCCTGGACCGCGGTCACCGTCTTCTGCGAGGCTGTCATCTCGCGGAAGGAGGTGGCGGAGAGGGCCCGGGAGGGGGGCGTGCGCGCGCTTACCTGCGCCCTAGCCGAGGCTGCGGACGGTGGGGTCGGGGAGTACCCTGCCGTCCGCGGAAGCCTACCGCGAAGGTGCGACGTCCAAGTGCGCGAGGCGTCGCTCAAGTGAGGGTGCCCGAAGGGGCTGCCGCCTGCGGATCGCGGTCGTAACGACGCGGTACTCGTGATCCGCCGTAGCAAGGGCGGGTGGAGGCGCACGGTGGGTTTTTAGTGGGTGAGAGCCCCACACTACCCCGTTGTCTCCCCGGGCAGCGGGGTGTACGGTAGGACATTTTTGCCCACCTAAAATAAAAAAAAATATAAAAAAATAAAATGGGTGGTACTTCCCCGATTGATTCGGTCCATTCTTGTTAGAATAACCAAGGTTCTACCATGAAGGAAGTAAGCAATGATCACCCATTGAATTACTGGTGGTAGGGTTGGGTAGCTAGTGGTAGTACTCACTTGTTATCGGGCCCTATCGGGAACCAGGTTTTCGTGACCGACCGTGAAGCACTTTAGTGTTTTATTTCCCATCCGCGAAAAGAAATGGTGAGCAGCAGTTTGGAACTATTCGCAGTATTGCCGGGTCTATGAGCGGTGGCCACTTACCATCATGTCGTGGCACGTCTGCCACATAAGCATAGATAAGCCAAGAAAATATATGATACCTTCTGTAACAAATTACTATGGTAGACGGACCAGGTAGCATTTGACTTCTGTCACATAAAACCCAATTAAAGTCCTAAGATTTCCTGCTGAACACATCAGCATGAAAACTTTAAGAAAAGACTGAAAAATAATTTATCTATCTATAGGTAATCCATCCATCCATCCATCGGCCTTTTAACGTCCACTGCTGGACATAGGCCTCCCCAAGAATGGGGGATATATATAGATAATACTTTCTGATATTTACGCGAATGTTACACATTTTGAAATAAAACTACGTTTACGGAATCTATTGCGTTTACTTCATTTTCTACTATCCCGACGTTTCGAATACTTTACAGCATTCATGATCACGGGTGGACTTAGATGGTAGACGTCCAAGGCTGATAAGCCATTAGCTCATAAAATAAATTGTTTAATTTAATTGTATTGTACTTGTATTGTAGGTGGTGCGAAATTCTCGGGGTCATCTAGTTAATAGGTAAAATAACTTGGCATAACTTAGACTATTAAGTCACTCACTATTATATTTTTTTTTTGTTATATAGCCTATAGACGTGTCTAAACACAAAACAATTTTTTTTAGAATTTTTGTCTGTTTGTCTGTTTATCTGTTTGTCTGTTTGTTTGTTCGCACATCACACAAAAACTACTGAACAGATTTTGATGCAACTTTTTTTATTAGAAAGGCCTTGATTAGACTTAAAAACTGGTATACATTTTATCCCACTACTATATCGGGAACCTGAGATATAACCGAAAAACTAGAAAATTATTGAAACTAGATTTTTTTTGTAGAATTTATTTACATATAAGAAAGTAGCTACTAAATGTATTTTGATGCAACTTTTTTTATTTGAAAGGCCTTGATTTGACTTAAAAACTGGTAGACATTTTATCCCGCTATTATATCGGGAACCTAAGATATTATAACCGGAAAAGCGGCTTCGCCGCAGCCAAAAGCTAGTTGTTTGATAATATTGTTAATCTATCTATCTTTTCCATTATAAAGTTGTAACAGAGCTATGCCTGTATATTTAAAATATTTGAAAAAAAAAATATTGTATCAGGCAGGCGAGTCTAAATACAAAGTTTTTTTTTTGTCTGTTTATCTGTTTGTTTGTCCACGCTTCACGCAAAAACTACTGATCAGCACTTAGGTGTGTTTTGGTTGTAGCGGGAGATTGCCGCCCCTGTCCATTTTCCCTCCCTGAGCGCGTGGTGGGTTTCGGTGATGCTCGGAACGGGCATTGATAAGGGTCATGGCTTGTGCGTTGGACGTGAGGGGCTGATGCGGGGTACAGGGAGACCCGGTGGGAATGGTTCGCCGGCCACCTGCCGGTCAGTAGGGGACCCGAACCCGAAGAAATCCTACCTCGGGAGGCTGTCCCGCCAACCGGCGAAAATCCCGTGGAGTTGCCATCGTGCCGGAGTAGGAGACCGGTGTGGACCCGACGGTGACTCACTGGGGGCACCGGGGGCCCTTCCGTGTTTCGTGTCAGCTCCTCACAAAACCCATTGTCTAGCCATGCACCAAGTGTCACCACCCATTTTTTCCAGTGTCACCGGTACCCATTGTGCGCGTGCCCCATATCCTCCAAACTCTTCACAAATCATGGCCATAAAGAAAAATAAAAAGAGTAAGTGTTTTACGGCGGACTCCCTATCCACATCATCAGTGGAGTTTTGCAACATCAAGGGTCTTCACAGTAATCTCGACGCCGTCCATCACCATCTCGACACGGCGCGGCCTGCCTTGCTCTTTTTAACGGAGACGCAGATAGGCGCTCCGGACGACATTTCGTACCTTAAATACCTTGGCTACGAACTGGAGCATTCCTTCCATCGTAAAGCCGGGGTGTGCGTATTCGTTCGGAGTGATGTCTGCTGTAACCGCCTTCGGGGCCTTGAACATGGCGAACTGTCTATTTTATGGCTACGCGTAGAATATGGTGGAACAGACCGCATCTACGCGTGCCTTTACATGTCCCATGGCAGTGATTTGGGGTCAACTCCCCAAATCACTGCCATGGGACATCGACACGTGGGACGGCGGTTACTACTTACCATCAGGTAGGCCGTTTGCTCGTCTGCCACCGTATCACAACTATAACATTCGAGGTTTTTTGAAAATATGTGTGTATTTTATTACTTCTCGGTGAAGGAAAACATCGTGAGGAATCCTGCATGCTTGAGAGATTTTATTGACGGCTTGTGAAGTCTTCCAACTGGGCCAGGGTAGTGGACTATGGCCTAATCTCTCTCACCATGAGAGGAGACCCGTGCCTATAGTGGTACCGAAAAAGGGTTAGATTTATTTAGGCAATAGTAGGTACATATCGCTGCCACCGAAGGAATGTAACATAGTTCCAGTGGCCCGCCAATAAAGGCGGAGAGATGGCACACGGCGGGTTTCTTTAGTGGGTGAGGGCCCCACACTACCCTGTTCGTTGCCCCGAACGACGGGGTATGCGGTTAGGTACATTTTTTCCCGACTAAACAAAAAAAAAAGATACATATCGCTGATGCAATACAGTCTCGTTTTTATTAGTTTTTTTTTACATGCATTAATCCAATAAAGTAAGTTTAATTTTGCAATTAAAATTCATACTATTTGATAGTTGGCGTGGGTCGTAAAGACAAATGTGATGTGGAGATTGGGTATGGCTGTTGGTCAGTGCAATGGCTTAGTGGCCTAGAGCACTTCCCTGGATTGGATGGGACGCAAGTTCGATTCCCGCTCGCACTAAAGTTCGCTTTTTCCACATTGCACAAATTATTTGTTCTTTAAATTAGCTGAGCATGTCTAGTGCTAAAATAAAGATCAAAAATGACAATTATCAAACTTGTAGAGCACGTACGTACGTAAAATGCAATATTTAATTACTTTTCTTGTGGTTACTTAGAACCCTATAATTTGAATTTTCCAAATATTATTTTATACTAAAATTTTCGAACTTTGAACTTAACCACTTGTACCCATGGACGTGTAAAATGAAGTCCATGCTTGTACCATTGTTGGTAATTCTGATCGCACGGCGGTGGTTCTTGTCTTAAGCAGTTGTTAACATCCCTCATTTTTTTTATATCAAAGTACATGGCTAAATAAAGTATAAGCGATTGCCCTAGCAATGAATAAACATTGTACCTAATAATAATATGTAATGCTGAATAGTAGTATTTCGTATGAAAAAGCTTTCAGGAACTTTTCATAGTCTTGCAATACTTGTGGTTTTTTTTGTTAAGGCGGGAAAGCTTGTTAAGGCGGGACAAAAACATCGAACAAAGAGTTTGTCTTCAATTTTGCATCGCCAATGGAATTTCGTGTTCGAAGTCACTGAAAATGTTGTATATTATTGATCTTTTCCCGGTACTTTCTTGACAGTAGTATACGAAAAAGATGGCACAAAACGCCCCACGCTTTTTTCACAACAATACTAATAATTTTGTTCGTTATTACTTTTCTACCTATATTAAGAATTAATTTTCACTTTTTAGTTTGATGTGCTATAAAAGAGTGTTTTTTTAGTTTTTTTTTATTATATATATTTTTAACCCACCTGCCAAGCGTGGCGATTACGGCACTATCCCCCATTCCTTGGGGAGGCCTGTGTGATATTTATTTTCACTGTTTAGTGCAATTGATTGTTAAAAAAATTATCCTGGCGATCCTGATTACAACAATGAGACAAATTTATCAAATTATTGTATTGTCACAGGGACTTGGTAAGTTTAAATTAAATCTGTCCGTTCAAAGTGGGTCAAAATCGCGCTCAAAGGAGTCGGTTATAAACATACAAACAAACAAACATATAGGTGAAGCTAATAAAAAGCGTGTAATAATCACAGGTCTATTGGCGTAGTCGGTAGTGTAACCGAGCACGAGGTCGTGGGTTAGATTCCCACTCAGGACAATTATTTGTGTGATGAACACAGATATTTGTACTGCGTCTGGGTGTTTTCTATCTATTATTATGTATGTATTTACAAAAAAAAAGTAATATACGTATTATATCCGTAATCTGGTACCCACAAGCGTTAAGCTTAGTTTGGGACCAGAGGACGTTGTGTGAAAATATCCGTGAATATTTAGTTATTTATTGCTGTTCCTTAACTCGCTAAAACGCAAAAGTGGCTTGACCGATTTGGATATTTTTTTTTGTTTTCTTCGCTTTTAATACATGGGTGATATAAAAGTAAAAAAAAAAGAGGCAGACAAAATTGAAAAATTTGATATTGGTAAACTTTGTATGGGTATTTGGCTATAAGACGTCAAAATGACAGCTACTGTCATTCTTTCTAATTCATTGCATTATAAGCAAGTGCCATTTATTAACCTATTAAAATCCAAATCTTAGACGATACAGATTATAGGATTGATAATCGCTGATAAAATAAATTGTAGGTGATATGAAGTTCACCGGGTTATATAGTTTATAATATTAGTAAGTAATAAGTATTATACAATAGGTAGGTATTAGAGAGTTAAAAACACCGGATTGTCAACTAAAAAGTGAATCCATTTTTTGAAAAATGTGCGTTTTCGATAGTGTTGTCACCGGAAGGAAATAATAATTGTAATGTGGATAATTTTTTAAAAGTTTTATGATTACAACACAAAGGAAGTAAAAGTATATAAGTAAGTTTACAGCAAATCATATAGTGAATATTATGGCGTTAACGACGTATTCATGTACGTGACGTACGTAATAAGTAAGTAATCGTTGAGTCATTTGGGTTAATTTCAAATCATAGTCTGGTAACACTCCTTGTTTGACACTTCGTTTTGGCATGGCTATGTTTGAATTGGTGTGCGTGCGTGTGTAATTACATGAATGGCATGGTTTTATATGGCTTCACTGGATTGTTCGTAATGCTCCATCTACATTTTTTAGTTAGTCTAAGATTATGACCTAGTCAGCCAATATGACAAAAATAAAATAATATTTTAGATTATAAAGTTTAACAACTAAGTACCTATAATTAGATACTACTACAAAGTTTATAAGAAAAAAGGAACAAAATAAAAAAGAAAAGAAAGAAGTTAAAATTATGCATCATAGAATTCATCCGCATCACTGGCTACCGGCAAAGTGCCCAGAAGGCTGGCAGCATTGTCACGTTAAATGGCAATGCTAATTCTTTGAGCTAGGTAAAGGCCAGCCCTCTAATCACGTGAGGCCTCTATTAGACGTCTCGCAATTTCTTTATAAAATTTGCGAGCGTTCGGGCCCCATGACCCTTTTTTTTTTTTTTTTTTTTGTTTAGGCGGGAAAAAAATGTACATAACTGGTGCACGGTTCCCCCCGTCGTTCGGTACAACATTTTCAGTGACTCCGAACACGAAATTCCATTGGCGATGCAAAATTGAAGACAAACTCTTTGTTCGATGTTTTTGTCCCGCCTTAACAAGCTTTCCCGCCTTAACAAAAAAAACCACAAGTATTGCAAGACTATGAAAAGTTCCTGAAAGCTTTTTCATACGAAATACTACTATTCAGCATTACATATTATTACTAGGTACAATGTTTATTCATTGCTAGGGCAATCGCTTATACTTTATTTAGACATGTACTTTGATATAAAAAAAATGAGGGATGTTAACAACTGCTTAAGACAAGAACCACCGCCGTGCGATCAGAATTACTAACAATGGTACAAGCATGGACTTCATTTTACACGTCCATGGGTACAAGTGGTTAAGTTCAAAGTTCGAAAATTTTAGTATAAAATAATATTTGGAAAATTCAAATTATAGGGTTCTAAGTAACCACAAGAAAAGTAATTAAATATTGCATTTTACGTACGTACGTGCTCTACAAGTTTGATAATTGTCATTTTTGATCTGTATTTTAGCACTAGACATGCTCAGCTAATTTAAAGAACAAATAATTTGTGCAATGTGGAAAAAGCGAACTTTAGTGCGAGCGGGAATCGAACTTGCGTCCCATCCAATCCAGGGAAGTGCTCTAGGCCACTAAGCCATTGCACTGACCAACAGCCATACCCAATCTCCACATCACATTTGTCTTTACGAACCACGCCAACTATCAAATAGTATGAATTTTTAATTGCAAAATTAAACTTACTTTATTGGATTAATGCATGTAAAAAAAAACTAATAAAAACGAGACTGTATTGCATCAGCGATATGTACCTTTTTTTTTTGTTTAGTCGGGAAAAAATGTACCTAACCGCATACCCCGTCGTTCGGGGCAACGAACAGGGTAGTGTGGGGCCCTCACCCACTAAAGAAACCCGCCGTGTGCCATCTCTCCGCCTTTATTGGCGGGCCACTGGAACTATGTTACATTCCTTCGGTGGTCGGGCCTCATGACCCTAGCGTTTCGACCCCAAACGGTTCAAAAATATAATTACCCTCAAGTTTAATATATTTCCGCCGTTTGAGGGTCTCCACTGATGCAGCAGTAGCACCAAGACAACCAGCGGTGCTTGGTAGATGTGATGGAGCAAGGTTGTCGACGCAGGTGGCGTCCCACACCAAAGGCCTACCCATCTTCCAAGGTATCAGAGTCATACCGTCTGGTCTCTTCCCATCGTCGCGTACCATACCATTAGGTTCACGTACGGCTGGTACACCGACGGTAATAAGATCACGACAGATTATCTCATTTAAACTGGCATGGCGTGGTATTCTGCCTGCACTTTTGCTGCATGATAAGCCATGGTGTCCGAGATCATCGATAGCCTCCCCACAGAGACAGTGATGCGGAGTAACACACGGGGCTCCTAAACGGAGACAAGCTGCAATTCGAAAAGTTGTGTCGTCCAACATGGTACCTGTGTTGGACGACGGAAGTGCTTGAACCCAAATACCTGACTCCCACTCCCCCACAGCCAACAGACGAGCACGCTCAGCAGCACCAATAGAAGTATTTATAAGTTTTTTTCTAATGATCCCGCATAACGGCTCATCCCATTGTCTCTGAGAAAGCGGGTTTATTGGTAAGTCAGTGTTTGGACATGCCATTTTCCAGGCATCCACGGCATCAGTCTTACATAACACTTCAGAATTAACTAGTGTGGAAGATAAGATTTTCCTAATTAAATCTTCTGTGCTATGGACTGAGGACAGGAAGGCCGGTAAACTTATATCGGATAGTTTGCGAATACCGAGCCCACCCAAACGAACCGGTAAGGATGCTTGGAGCCAAGCTCGGTCATTCAATTTTATGTTTAGAATATTACTTGTGGTTGATTTTAACATTTCATCAATTTTTTCTAAAAGTGCCAGATGTTTATAGAAATGACAAGATCTTAAATCATGTGTAAATTTTGGAACGAAAAGGCAATAACGAATAATGGGTAAAGCCGAATGGATATTAATTTTTAGAAGGCGGTCCGAAACCTCGTCAAATTTTTCAATCTTTTCCTCTATAAAAGATTAGGCATCATAGGCATCACCTAAAATACCGAAAAAAATAATAACAAAATAACAAATTAAATACAGTAACTATAATTAAAGTTGAGTAAATTAATAAGCAAAAATGATTCGATCTCATAAATGTCGTATTTTATTTCATTAAAAAAGCTTATTGGTATGCCATATTACTCGAAATTACTCTAGTATAAATTATATCTCTTCATCTCCAACCCCTTTCCCCGGAACAGCACGCGACTTATTTAACAGGAAATAAACTAAATATCCATAACATTTCAAAATAAATTTGAAAGCATCACAAAGTCAATTTTGACAGAAGTGTGAGTTTAAAAGCTTTGAAATGTCACATTAGTTGATTGTGTTTAAAGTGCTCTCCCGTCCCTAGAGAGGGGACGTCGAGGTATTGTAGCGATGTGTATGTCACACGTGAAGAATCATCCCTTTTTATTTTAGATTTCAATGTATCAATTTGGATGCCATTTTGGTTTTAAGTTTTTTTTTTAGCGAAGCAAAGTCCTGGCATTGGAATCCTTTGTTTGAAGATTTAAAACTTATTATTAAACTACTTTATGCGGTGAGATATTTTGCGAATAAGAAAATAAAAACTCCTAAATCATATATTATTAAGGGCGGATTCGACCAAACAAGAATACATTTTATTCCTAGAATAAATCGCTACTTACTCGAGAATAAATCAATTTTACATTTTACCAACAACAATTTGAAGAATAGCGAGTCTATTTGGGAATAGTCACTATACCACCGATAAGCATCGTATAAGGAGTTAATCCAAGAATAAAAAAAAATGGCGTCATCTTTTTTTTGGTGTCATTTTTCGAAACCAATATCGGTTTCGGGCGCGTGACAGCTACTTTCTCACGCTATAATACGACAAATAAGAGTTGAGATGAGTTAAGTTATACACTGACCCGTTTGTAGAATAATTTCTTTTTGCTGGGTATTACATTCACTTCGCTATTCGCGAATAGCTATTCCAAGTATAAGCGATACGTCAGATGGCGTGTAAAAACGACTGTTGATTATCTAAGAGAATAAAATCGTGGAATAGATTATTCTCGGTATAGTTATTCTTGTATATATTCGAGTTTGGTCGAATCCACTTTTAGTCGTATTACCGATATAAATGATTTTTGAAATACATAGCACCTTGTGTTTAAGGCAGGAAAATATGCTTAACTGCACACCCCATCGTCCGGAGCAAATAGGGTAGTGTGGGACCCTCACCCACTAAATAAGCCCGCCTATATAGGCGGACCACTGGAACTGTGTTACATCACTTCAGTGGTTAAAGACAACGACCTGCATAAAGGAATAATCCTTGTATCGCGGGGGACTTTACAAACATACAATTCCACTGACACAAAGTACCTACACCTAGACTCAGAACAACCATTTGTGGATCACACAAAGAGTTGTCCTGTGTGGGAATCGAAACCACAACACTTGGGCGGGAGGCTGATATCTAAATCACTCCGCCATCTGTGCAACTGTAACAGAACTGCGTGTTAAGGTGGTAGATGAAACATGGTTCTCGTAGTTTCCGTGAGGTGATGGACTAAGAATACAAGTGGCACCACCCCATTCTTTCCCACGGGTATCGTATGAGGCGACCATGGATTATACGTCCATGGAGGCGACTAAGGGAAGTAAGCAATTATCATCCATTGCATGACATTTTTCCCGCCTTAACAAAAAAAAAAGGGTGTTTTGTCTTTAAAAAAAGAAAGAAAAATAAGATAGAAGATATAATTAAATTCGTCTTTTATTAATTCCGTGAAATATAATGGGGTTGATGACATTACGTACTTTAGTTACCACACAAACATGTAAGTATATCTAGTGTATCTTATATCGTAATCCACTAATCCACGCTACGTGACTCTTCGTCGATGTCAACTTATTTATGTAGGCCTGTCGTGGTATTAAAAGCAGTTAATTTTAACACGATTGCCTGCATGTGTTTAAAAGAATCCCGTGTAAAAGGGGTTTTTAAAACTTTATATTTACGCGAAAATTACGCATCAATATCTATATTATAAAGCTGTAACATAGCTATGTCTGTACATTTAATATATTTGAGAAAAAATAACTGTAATAGGCTATAATAGGCGTGTCTAAACACAAAACGATTTTTTTAGATTTTTTGTCTGCCTGTTTATCTGTTTGTTTGTTCGCGAATCACGCAAAAACTACTGGACGGATTTTAATACAACCTTTTTTATCTGATAGCATTTGATTAGATTAAAAAACGGGTATACATTTTATCCTGCTACTATATCAGGAACCTGAGGTATAACGTAAAAACTAGCTTTTGGCTGCGGCGAGGTCGCGGGCAAAGGCTAGTTATTAAATAAAATTGAAGTGTCTGTATGTAATGTCTAACTAAGTAGGTTTTTGACTAAATGCATATGAAAATATACACGTTAATTATAACAAAATATCATTTTTTAAAGCTCTGTCTGTCTATATGTCAGTCTGTTTGTTGTATGTAATCTTCAGAACGACTGGACAGATTTTGACAGGACTTTGACTGGCAGATAGCTTATAAAGTGTAACTTAGGCTACTGTTATTTTGGAAAAATAAATAGGGTTAAGACACAAAGAGAGAATAACTAAATTCGACGCGGACGATGTAGTGGATACCAGCTAGTTATAAAATAAAACTGCTTTTACGGAATTTCTCAAAAACTGCTGTGTTAATTGGGATTATTTGCTATTTGCTGCGATCGGTCTATAGCGTTCTCACCAGGAGTGGAAAACACGCGGGATCAAATATAGCTCGCAGATATCTGTTTTTCACTGTCACGTTTTTAATTATTGTCAAATAGGTACTATAATATAACTAGACGTCGCGGGACGTCTACCAGATGTGAACACATCGAAATTATTTTGTAGAAATAAAATGATCATAACTTGACAAAGTACTCCTCAAGACGAATGAAACGAGTATAAACTCGATAGGGTTGCGTCGTTTTATTACAGAGTTACTGTAACCACCTTCCAGCTCCATCGTCAGACCCTGGATGCCATCTAGCAACGAAGTACTCGTCAAGTCAAATCATTCGAGCTGAAACTAGATGGAGTTATGTCATTTTATAACAGAGTTCCTATTGCCACCCTCTAGCTCCATCATCAGACCCTGGATACCATCTAAAGACAAAGTACTCGTCAAGACGAATCAAACGATTCTAAACTCGATGGGGTTGCGTCGTTTCATTACAGAGTTACTGTGGCCACCTTCCAGCTCCATCATCAGACCCTGGATACCATTTAGAGACAAATTACTCGTCAAGACGAATCATACGAGCCCAAACTCGATGGGGTTATGTCGTTTTATAATGGAGTTCCTATGGGCACCTTCTAGCTCCATCATCAGACCCTGGATACCATCTAAAGACAAAGTACTCGTCAAGATGAATCAAACGAGTCCAAAGTCGATAGGGTTGCGCTGTTTCATTATGAAGTTCCTATGTCCACCTTCCAGTTCCATCATCAGATCAGCTCCATGTCATCATAATATTGCATTGTCACGCGATATACATATGCGTGTAAAATTTTAGCTCAATTGGAAACCGGGAGTGTGTCAAATTTAACTTGCAGGATTGACTTGTCCCGTTCAAGTAAAATAAATGCGCCGCCATGCTAACAGCCGATTTTACCCTCCCTCCGCATTAGATGTTTCACATCAAAAAGAAAATTTGTTCACACACGATACCTTCTACCGAACACATTTCGCATGTTTGCACTTTTATCTGGTTAACCTGTAGGAGAATGAGATAAATGAGCGTGATTTGCACATATTATGTAGATCTTATAAAATTTTAAAAATAAATTTCTGTGTAATGACGTGGATTTTCGGCAATATTTTAACAGTTTTTTTTAAATTATTTTTGTATTGATTCCACTTGAGGGGAATCTGAGGCATATATCCCATGTTTTTTCATATTTTTGTTCAATAAACTTTTTCGTTTCATAAAATCCAATTCACGTCCCAAAAAAAGGTTTGACTTCAATAATAATCACAAAATTAATAAGTAGTCACGCTCTCATGTGGTAAGACTCATTGCAATAATTACTTTCACAAATGTCGGAATAAATGTGGAGTTTTTTTTTTTATTTGACGTGTTGTCTTTTCCTACATTTTTTTTTAATGTTTTAGCTTTATGAAATAAATGTACATCGGGGTTATTACTATTTGGTACTGAACACAGAAATTAAAATTTTCAATGGCCATGTCGATAATACGCCATTTGCCGTGAAATGATGGCAATAAACATCCCCATTGCCAAAGCATCTAGATCGGTTTTACGGGAGATCAAGGTTCAAATCCTTTTTGTCATAGACAACCAGACTATTTATCGCGGACAGTTTGAATCACATAAAGTTTATTGATGGCAAACAAGCATACGGCCCACCTGATGGTAAGAGGTTACCGTAGCCTATAGACACTAGCAACATTAAAGGCATCAATAGGATAGGAGGTGGATATGCAGGATAATAAGGACAGGATATGTAAGGTAATCTCAATCACCACACGAAAACAACGTTAGGAGTAGATACCTTTTTTTTTTGTTAAGACGGGAAAAAATGTTCCTATCCGCACACCCCGTCGTTCGGGGCAATGACCAGGGGTAGTGTGGGGCCTGCACTAAAGAAACCCGCCGTGTGCCGTCTCTCCGCCTTTATTGGCGGGCCACTGGAACTATGTTACATTCCTTCGGTGGTTAGGAGTAGATACCTACCGTTGTATCACGCTGATCTTAAGCTAATTAAATAGCTTAAGACCTGTTGTGACTTTATTGTGAGAGAGAAATAAATGGTTTATTTATTATTTATATTATCTTTTGTGAGAGGGTGGTAATTCCCTGATCGAGCCGGCCTATGCACGCTGGGATCAGCAAGGCTCTTTAATAAGGACTAGAAAACGAAATTAAATACTAAGGCCGTGTGGGGCCGGCTTTAAAACTGTCTCACCCCTCTCCACCCATGGGAGTCGTAAGAGCCAACTGATGGAATACCGGGGAGTGGGCAGCAGCACTCCCTCGAGTATTAACAACATCCACTGCGATCGCCAACCCGCCTGCCAAGCGTGGCGATTACGGCACTATCCCCCATTTGGGGAGGCCTATGTCCAGCAGTGGACGTCGAAAGGCTGATAGATGAAATAAATAAGGACTAGAAAAAGAAAATTTTCATGTCAGGATTTTTTTTATAATTATGTTTTTCTTCAACATGTAATAAAATACGCAAATAATGTCGTAGTCGGCAGCACGCCTTACTTTTGTCAAGATGGGAAAAAATGTTCTTAACCGCACACGTTGCCGCGTTTTGCGTTGTAGCAAATATCACCAATACCAAGTGGGAGTATTCACTTCTACTGTTTACGTCTTCCGTGTGACTGACCGTAAAACTTGGGAGTGTTTTGCTGTAGTGGGAGAAAGCTATCCATTTATTCATTTAAGTGCCATTCGCGAAATAAAAAATAAAATAAACATAGCTGGCGAATTGTGGGTGTGTAATACACCTCTCTACCCTACCCCTACGGACAATACAGGCGTGATGCTATTAAATAAAATGGTGAGCGGTGGCTTGGTGGCCGTATATACAAAAATACTCTGTGGTAGCTTGTCTGCAACCATAAGCAATAAAAAAAAACATCAGATATTATTTACATCTAACTGTTAAAATAAATGTCTTTTATTAAAATTAAATTCTTTATTTTGCTCCTATACTTTATATTTTGGTTTTTACCTAGATAAATACGGGTCAAATTATTAAACCATTATGAAATTTAAATAAAACATGTCAAAAAGAGGTTCACAAAATAATATTACAACCTACTTTTCTAAGTCGGCGTCGCTCTCTTAGTGTGGCCGCTTTCCGTCGGTCGACCACGGCAGTTTTTCGCTTACACGCTTTACAAGCCCACGCAAGGCACCTCCTGCTAGGACCTAATACATGCTGCACATGGCTTTCGTCCTTATCTTCGTTATTTTCTATGCTTTTGTGCTCATTTTTAACTTGGCAACATTGTTCGTTTAAAATTTTCTTTTCGTCGTTTTGAAAATCGAATTGTTTGTAATTATTGTTGTTGTAATTATTGTCGTAAAGGGCATGGTAGCTCATTTTTTTTTTTATTGCGCTCACCTTATTATCTTTGACTTAGTTTTACGTTCAGGAATTTCTTTAATCTTGAAATTGATTGCTGTTTATTGTTGTTTTATTATTTCTAATGATTTATTATTAAATTCTTGCTTTGATCTTTAAAAAATGTAGTAATATAACAAATGTAGGTAGGAAAATAATTTTAGATTGCAAGTATGAGTTTGAGACTAAAAATATTTTGTGCTACTCCAGCTCTATATATTTCCTATGGTATGTAAATAATATAACAAAAACACCAAAAGTTTTTTCACTATTTAGTTTTTACGCCACAATAGTGCACATACTGGAAAGTTTAGATTTCCAAAAGCGCGCCAAGTAATGACAGTTGACGTTTCATTTTTTTTCGGGTGACGCGGCTCGCGACTCACGCGACACTGAATTCACCGAGGGTTGATCACAGTCTGAGATTTACAAAATATGTTAGCTATTAATAAACTGTCTAGCTGTGTAACTCCATGTCGTTGAGAGATGCCAATTTATTAGTGTTTGGATTGAAATTGATGCTGGCAATATATTCCCTTTAAATTTGCTCCGACGAAAGCTCCCGGACATTTTTATACCTCTCGTTTTCGTGTTTTGAATCGATTTTTAATGTCGGCAGTTTTTTTTATTACCATTATATTTTTTAGAGCATAATTATATATAGAAGTAGCGTGATAAATCTTTCTTTATCAATCGCAAATGAAAGTTTTATTGCGTGCGATAGTTTGTCTTTTAACACATAATGCTTTTTTACAGTCTAAATTGGTTATCACGAGCTTTGATATGGTTTTCACGGTTGATTCTGAATCATTCTAGGTGTGTATAGATTTAGTGGCTATTCATATTAGTGTAAAGACGTAGTTTCTTGTGATTTAAAAGCATTTTTTATATTTGTTAACAAATCAATGTGTCATCTACACATTATCGTAAGTATCTTGTGATGCCTATTATTTAAATTTAAGTGAATTTCTGTTTAAATTTTCAATACGCACTTGTAGACCTCAGAATACAGAATGAATCAGTATCCACAGATGCTTCTAATACTGAAAAGTAAAGTAATAAATTTAGATATCAATGAAACTTGAACGAACTTTAGACCAAGTGAAGTAAAATCCGAAGAAAGAGGAGAGAGGCCCATTGTCTCTACTTCAAAAGGCAGAAATAAGTATTAACCTCTGTCGAGCCAATTCTATTTTTGCTGTTTTATTGTTATTTTTTTAATTATTAACAGTTAGCGAGACCATTATTATTTATCTGGTAGACCAGGTGTACTTATACCTATTGTACCGTATTCCACAGTTAATTTTTAAGTTAACGAAGTTCTAGTTTTAAAACATTAGCGCCCAAACGCCTCTAGTAGTGACTATAGGTACTAAGCTATAACTAGAAGCGCCAGAAACATAAATAGGTACTACATTCAACGCATGCGCGCTGCGCTAGTTAGAGAAGCTGATTATTGAGGAATGCAAGGAGACGGTGTTAGGACTACATATTTTTAAAGTAAATACTAAAAGGGTTTGTTAAAACATCATAAATAAATAATTTCTGACGTCGTCACACGAATATGAAGATTTGCGTTAGATAATTTATAAACCTAAAGTTTGAATGAATAAATAAACTAGCTTAATGCCAGCTACGTAGCTCACGTATACGTTAAGATCTAGGGCATAATACGAGTACAATAATCTCGGTATAATATAAAAACCCAAAATTATTCCGGATAAAAAGTAATAGTAGTATGTTCTTGCTGCCTCTGTGGTGCAGCGGTAGTGTGTGCGACTGCTGATCTTGAGGTCTCGGGTTCGATACCCGGGGTCGGACAATTCTCGACGGCTCGACGGCTTGTGAAGTCTTCCAAGCCGCACAAGTCTAGTGTGGTGGAATATGGCCTAAATCCCTCTCACTCTGAGAGAAGACATATTCCCAACTGTGGGACCGCAATCATCCATCCATCAGCCTTTCAAGGCTCACTGCTGGAGATAGGCCTCTTCAAGAGAACGCAACACGAGCGATCCTGCGCCGACCACATCCAACGGCTCCCCGCGACTTTGACCAGATCGTCGGTCCATCTGGGGGCCGTTCTACGCTGCGCCGTCCGATAATGACCGTAATGGGTCGAAAAACTATAAAGTCGTCCAAAAGCAATTGTGAAGTGGAGATTGGGCGTCACCTTCAGTGACTGCGATGGCTTAGCAGTCTAGAGCACTTCCCCAAATTGTGAGGCACGTAGGCTCTTATACCTCTTGCAATATAGCTCTCTTTTTCCACACATAAATATTTTGTCTTGAAAAAAAAAGTTTTGGAAACTAAAATAGGTAGTTATAACACTCACCTTTATTAGACAAACACTGAATATCTACATAGCGCTCATAAACACGAATCTCTGATAAACTGCAAACCTTTTTTGGTCAAATCAAACTGCTTTCTCATACATATTATAGCAATGCTTCTCTAATAAAATCATAAAAGGGAATATTTTACAACACAATAATTACGCCATGCATTTCTTATTCTGAGAGAACAACATCCCTCGCGTTTGGGGTGTGATCTGTTAGCGAGGATACTTTAAAGATTAAAATTAACAAAATAACATATTATTGTACGCGAATAACATAACAATCAATCAAAAACAGTTTAAATAAAGATATTAATAGTGTTTTAAGAAAATCTTGTGAGTTGTGATAAAACATTATGGTTCGATGTTAAAGGGAAGATGTCGACTGTAAGTAAAGACCTTTACTTAAATATTATTTCTATGCATTTTTAAACTCCGTTGTCCATTTATTGTCCTTTTTGCCGTTGCCTAGTGCGGAATTAAAAAAAAAACAAAAATGATATACCTAGGTAGGTTAGTATTTAATTATATATCTTTTACACTCGTATATTCACAATCTTTCGTATTGACACAGAAATGTGTTCTAATTTTATATTTCTAAATTGGCGTGAAAAATATTTTTATATAGTTTATTATTTAGTATATAATTTTAAACACTAATCTATTTCTTTTTCACTAATATGCTTAGGTTTATTTTTATCATTACACAAATGGCGAATTTAACCAATACTAAAAAAACCCAAGTGCTCTTTTAATTTTAAATGGTTTATTGTATAATATCTAATAAACAATAATGAGCCCACAAATTGAATCGAATAAAAAAAAAATACTATCTCACACCTAACATTTATGAAGATAATTAATACCTCTATGGTATGGTATACTTTTTAGGTTAGGTTAGTTATTCTTGACATATTGTTTAAAATATTCTATTCTGCCTTTTTGTTTAAACCACAGACAATATCATCTATTTTTAAATTAATGCATAGATTATAAATAGGTACAACAGTGTTTAAAAATCGAATCGCCTGTGACCTAATAACATAGTTGACGTTTGCGGATAAGTGACCTAGATCTTAGGTACAGAACAGTGTCTAAGGTATTGTGCTAACGGTTTAGCTATTGGTTAAATATATTAAACTATCTTTGTGTGTGTGAAATCACTACCTCATTGCATACCACGTGTGTAATAAAGTATTTAATCCCTTAGGTAGGTTGGTTAGGTTGTCTCGAAGATTCCATAATCTCTTAGGGAGCACAACACGAAAAAACGCATGGCCCAGAATAGCAACTTACATCCCTTCTCTTTCTGAAGGAAGCTCATGCCAAACAGGACTGCTTTAGGCTAATAGGACACCTTTTTTTTTTGTTAAGGCGGGAGAAAATGTTCCTAACCGCACACCCCGTCGTCGGGGCAACGAACAGGGTAGTGTGTGGCCCTCACCCACTAAAGAAACCCGCCGTGTGCCGTCTCTCCGCCTTTATTGGGGGGGCCACCGGAACTATATTACATTCCTTCAGTGGTAGGAAACCTACATGCCAGAGACATTTTCTTGACGGCTTATTGGGCCAGATTGGTGTTTGTTTTTGATTTCATGCTTGTTTACCAAACTCGAAAAAATGTGGAATCGAAAATAACAGTCACGGAAGGATTTGAACCTGCATCTCCTGGATACCGTCCAGATGCTTGCACTACACATAATTTTTTATTGCTTACGATGGCAGACGAGCCACAGCACACCTGATGGTAAATGGAAACTGCCGCTCACGAACTCAGCAATATTATAATACTGCCAGGCCGCTGCTCACCATTTATTTATTTATTTTAGAATATGTAAGCAAAAAGAGATACCACAAACAATTAAAAAAAAAATACAAACAAACACAAAAAACCACAACTAACACATAAATTAATATCGCAACAAAATATTTAAATTGGTTAAAATTATAAAATTAAATGTAGTGAAAACTCAAAAAAAAAAATTGAGACATCTTTTTCTTTTTTGGTTTTTTTTTTGTTTAGGCGGGAAGAAATGTACCTAACCGCACACCCCGTCGTTTGGGGCAACGAACAGGGAAGCGTGGGGCCCTTACCCACTAAATAAACCCGCTGTGTGCCGTCTCTCCGCCTGTATTGGCGGGCCACTGGTACCATATGTACTACTTCAGTAACCTAAAATTAAATTATTAAGTATATAATTTAAAACTTAAAGTCAACGTTATATTTATAATGGTCATTCATAATATGTAATTTTAAATTTCTAATCCTTTACTTCAGACGTAAAATAATCGCAAATTTCGTCTTAAAACTAAACAAAAAATCACCTCAAATGTCGAGATCTAGAGATCGGGAAAGATCATTATACAGTTTGCACATACTCTTGAGAGGCGAGTTGAGGCCCAGATTGGTTTACACATAATATTAAAAAAAACATAGCATCACGCCTGTATTCCCCGAAGGGGTAGGCATAGGTGTATTACACACCCACGATTCGCCAGCTATGTTTAAGTCCCACGTCACGCCACAGCCTATTACCGTCTACCGGGCACATTTCCGAACTCCGGGCTGCTACTGAGAATTTTTCTTTTTATGAAAAAGCTTAATAACATTGCCCGACCCGGGGATCAAACCCGAGACCTCATGACCAGCAGTCACTCACACTACCGCTGCACCACCGAGGCACACATTATATTGCTCTTTAATTTTATAATATGGGAAATTAATGATCCATCACTTCAACTAAAACACAGAGGCCCTTCATTGTCGGTCACACGGTTACTGACTCATTCGGGGGCTCGAAAACGAGTAAACAGTACTTCCACTTGGTATCCAACCCTACCTCTAGATATGTAATTGATGATAATTGCTTACTTCCCTTACTCGCTTCGTACTACATCCGCGGGAAAGACAGCGGGCGGTGGCACTAGTTCGTCTCTACACGGATCAAAACGGTCAGCCATTTTTAATTAGATGACAGTAAAAATTAGACTAAAATTAAACAATATTTTCCGTAAGTGTAAAAATAAGTGGCAATCACATGAAAGAAACTGTATTCTAGAGCCAAGATCAGCCTTTCGAAGTCCACTGCTGGACATAGGCCTCCCCAATACAACGCCACAACATATGGGGGATAGTGCCGTAATCGCCACGCTTGGCAGGCGGGTTGGCGATCGCAGTGGATGTTATTAATACTCGAGGGAGTGCTGCTGCCCACTCCCCCGGTATTCACTCAGTTGGCTCTTACGACTCCCATGGATGGAGAGGGGTGGGACAATTCTAAAGCCAGCCCCACACGGCAAACGCGGAAACATATAGTACGCGCTATTTAAATAAACACATACCAACCTTTATTGAAAAATATAAATTTAATTACGAAATCCACATCCAAATCCGATCCACACATACGGGTCAAATAATGAGCCTCCTATTTTTAAATCGACAGTAAGAACTTCACCACAAACAACATAAAAAAACATCGTGAATACCATAAACATCTAGTCTGTAATAAATATAGAAAATATGACCTTGTTTATCGTTCCGTAGGCGTCTTAAAGGTTTTCTGTTTCCAATATTTTGTAGGCAATCGTTGATATTTACATCGTGAACTTCGCATCATTTTTATCGTAGTCACGTATCTAATCGATCGTCAATAGTAATAAATAGTCATTAAAGTGACCATATTTTAGGTCATCCATCGTAGGTCCATCCATCCATCAGCCCTTCACCGTCCACTGCTGGACTTAGGCCTCCCCAAGAGGACGCCACAACGAGCGGTCCCGTCATGGGGGGATAATGCCGTAATCGCCACGCTTGGCAGGCGGGTTGGCGAACGCAGTGGGTGTTGTTAATACCCTCAGTCGGCTCTTACGACTCCCGTGGGTAGAGAGGGGTGGGACAATTCTAAAGCCGGCCCCTCACGGCACATACCATCGTAGGTACTTAATCAAAAAAGTAAAAAAGGCACTACGCATTCTTCACTATTGCGTCTCTATTATCCGTTCTCTCCATTTTATGGATTCCTCTCTATCATATTTTCTCTTCACGTCCCACCCCTTTCCATGGGGCTGGTAACGAGCTTGATACCCCTGGTGTTATTATTAGTGCCTATAGTAACACCAGGAGTCCTGAGACCTGACCACCTGGGTTGCCAAAACAAAAATTATATAAAATATTGATTAATTTTGTCTGTGTGGTGACGGACTAAGAATACAAGTGCCACCATCGCATTATTTCCCACGGGTGTCGTATGAGGCGACTAAGGGAAGTAGGTAAGCAATTGTCGTCAATTACATGACTGGTGGTAGGGCTGGATACCAAGTGGGAGACCACTTGGTATCGGGCCCGAGCGGGTTGGTACCACCATCTCCCGTGTGACCGGCCATGAAGCACATCGTTGCGTTTTGGCTGTAGCAGGAGATTATATTTAATTTCATATCTGTGAAATGAATTGGTGAGCAGCGGCTTGACAATAATCTCGGTATAGTCGAGTCCATGGGCGACGGTTACCATTTACCATCAGATGGACCGTGGCTCGTCTGCCACTAAATGCAATAAAAATAAAAAAATAAAAATTAGCAATATTTATATAGTAATGTAGGTACATATTTTTAATTATAATAATAAATAAGCTTATCTGGTCGGTACAATGTATGCAAATACATCCTATAGTTGTCATGGGCGTCACATTAAGAAGGAATGAGTTATGGAAATTGATAGTCCCGAGCGGATGTCACCATGGCTCAGTTGGCAAAGCGTCTGGTACGGTTATACAAGATATGCAGGTTCAAATCCTGCTCGTGGTTATTATTTTCTATTTAACAGTTTTGCACTTCGTGTTCTAATACGAGAATTTAAAATTAGTCCAGATTATGAGTACACTATTATAAAATGAGGCCAATTTCTGCCTATTTACTTGGTAGAATGTTCATTAACAAAAGCTGTTTACAAAAAATAATTTACTAATTATATCTATACTATTATAAAGCTGTAACAGAGCTGTGTCAATACATTTAAGATATTTGAGAAAAAAAAATACTATTAGGCTATATACCTATATTCAGCTTCAGACACAGGTGTGTCTGAAAAGCAAACAATTTTTATTAGATTTGTGTTTGTTCGTTCGCGCATCACGCAAAAACTACCATTTGGTAGCCCTAGATTAGAGTTAACAACTGGTATACATTTTATCCCACTACTATATCGGGAAACTGAAATATAACCTAAAAACTAGCTTTTGGCTGCGGCGTAGCCGCGGGCAAAGGCCTAATACTCTATTTTTATGAATAACTTCACAATATAAAATAATTTTTATAAGTTTTGTTTTGTTTCCGGCATTTTGATACATTTTTCAATTAGTCATGTCATTTTGAGAAAAAGTGACTGTATACTATATTTAGCAGTCTCTGAACTCTAAACACAATTTTTTTTTTTTAAGATTTTTTTATAGTTTGTGTCTTCGCAGATCACGGATTTTTATGAAACTTATTGTTTGATAGCTCTTGGTTGGACTTCAAAAAAAAAAAGAAGCAGTGGCGTAGCGAGCCTTGTCGGGGCCCCGTATAAAAATTTTTTTGGAGGCCCTTAAATGGAGGTAAAGATTTTTCACAAAAGAAAAAAAATATTGTGAGAAGTAATATTTATTTATCACATAATTTACCCATTTTACAAATAAAAATCGAATTTTAAATATTCACTCTCCTTGCCTTTTTATCGGCAAACTGATTTATTAAATCATTTATGGCTGATGATGATTTTAGTTTTTCTAAAGTTTCTGCCTCTATGGACAATAGTGAGATATCTGACAGCCGTTCTTGTCCCATCGAAGTTCTTAAGTAATTTTTTATTAGTTTTAATTTTGAAAAACTTCTTTCTGCCGTTGCGGTTGTAACTGGAAGGGTCAAGAATAAAAAGCATGCTGTGATTACCTCGGGAAAACTGGATGCAAGACTATTGAATTTTACTAGCAATAATTCAATGAGTTCTTTAATGGAATAAATTTTTTTAATTTCAGAATTTAAGCATGTTTTTAGAGCCTTTAATTGGTCACAAAGATTAAGTGAGATGTCTTTACTGTATTTAGCAGACAGTTTTCCGGAAGCGTTTAATATCTCTTCGCTTGAAGAAGATAGGAGTTTCTCCGGTTGTAATATTTCGAATATACTACTCAGGTTGCAAAGGCTCTGAAATCTTTCTTTAGTTTGAGAAATTAATATATCTAAACAGCAATAGTATACATTGACTTTGAAATAGGATTCCGGGTCGGAAATTCTCTCATCTTGTGATAACTCATCAAAAAAACGCTTCGTTATCTTTCGCCTACTGTTTTTAAAAACAGTTGTTACCCCCCACTTTTTTGCTAAATCTTTGGATTCATTTAGCAAACTATTAAATGAATTCTGATTTCTTAATTGGCACAGTCTATTTAAAAGATTACTTAATAAAATACTAGATTTCTGTAAGTCATTATTTTCATGCTGTAGAGCTTTAGAAACAGGATTAATAATTTCAAATAGTGAAGAAAAAAATGTAACGAGCACTAAGAAATCAAAACTCTCTAAAATATTAATTATACTTTTACATTCTTCACGTTCATCTTTTTTATTTGAAATTAAATTTAGTTGGTACAAAGCTTTCATGATTAGTAAAAAATTTTTCTTTACTGCTAATAAAGCGTCGTTCCTAGAAGACCATCTGGTAGGACATACCTTTTTAAGGGTAATCAAATATTTTTCAGATGAATCGTCACTTAGCATAGCCCAGCGTTTTATACTATTGCCAAAAAAAGTATATATTTTTTCTAAATTATCGAAAAAAGTCGATACTTCACGAACATGTCTCGCAGCATCGTTCAAAACCAAGTTTAAAGCGTGCGCAGCACAATGAACATAATCGGCATTTGGAGCATGCTCTTTTATTAGGGTTTGTAATCCTCCATACACACCCGACATAACATTTGCTCCATCGTATCCCTGTCCTCTACATTTAGTCAAATCAATTCCATATTCTTTAGTCAAATTTAAAATGACAGTTTTCAGACCTGCAGCACTGCAATCGATTACTGCTATGAATCCTAAAAAGGACTCACAGATTTTTATTTCTTTAGGCACATTATCATCATTTTCTGTAACCGAGATATATCGAAAAACTACAGATAGTTGGTCAATTTTTGACAAGTCTTGTGTTGTATCCAGAATTATTGTCAGAAATGGAGCTTTTTTAATTTCTGAGATAATACTGTTCCTAACGTTAGTACCAAGCAAACTAATAATTTCGTTTTGAATCGTAGGGCTTAAATAATTTATTTCACCTTTCGGTTTTAGAAAAAGTTCTTTTAAAGTTGCATCATAGTTAGATAGCAGACGTGAAATTGCCATAAAATTGCCAGAATCAGAATCATGCCCCCTCAAAGGTAGATTACAAGATACTAAAGTAATTATAACATTAATTATACGATGCAGTACATCTCTCCAGAATGTAATTTTACTATCGATTTCACTTTTCAATAGAGTATCGATGGTATTTCCTTGCAACCAATTATTATAAGAGAGTGAGGCACTAATATGCTGCTGTGACTTTTCATGGTCAAGAATAGTTTGTGTGAAATTGCTTCTAACCGAAACACCGTCAACCCAAGCAGAGGAGTACGATTTGTTTTGACGATCTGCTAATAACCAACAGAAGTGACAGTACGGTTTGTTTAAAACGTTAGAATAACATAACCATGGTCTTATAATTTTTATGCCTGCCTGATTGAAATATGAATAATAATAAGCTGAAAAAGGTCGGTTATTTTCTGAAACTTTTGGAAATGGTCCTTGTGGTTTAAATGGACCCAATTTAAAAATTATTTTTCGTTCGCATTCAGTAAAATTTCCTCTATCTGATGAAATTATATTACAATCTGCATTATCTGCAGATATATCAGAATCGTTGATTTGGGGTTCCTCGATTTCTGGATGGACATCCGATAAAGTATGTGCTTGGCTTTCTTCTATTTCCGGATGGATATGTGACGAAGAACATGCTTCAGAAGAATCTAAAAATAAACGAGTAATTGTTAAAAAATAAATACGAATGCTTTGATACTAAACTAAAAAGAGTTATATATAAATAAATAACGTTACTAAGGGTCACAGTTAGAGAGTGTTCAGTTCAGACGCACACAGATTCTACGCGGATTGTGCTCGTACCTATTAGTAGATACAAAATCACCTGCAGCCCGTCCGTGCACTATACACCTGCGTGCTATTTAAACGCAGCGCGTAGTGTAGTGGCCATACAAAACGAGAACCCGAAAGCGAGTCTGCACATCTGAAGTTCTCAACACGCAATTAACGATACGATACGGACTGATAAACAAACAACAAAACAAATCGATCCTATAGATAAGTTAGAATTTTGTTTTTTTTAATCAAGGCACGGAACCCTAAAAACAGTATAATTGTGAAAATCGAGGGGGGAGACAACTTTTTGTGACGGACAGATGGACAGACCGAAATTAAAAGATTTCCTTGTTTATCACTACGGGCCCCTAATAAATGGGTTGGGTAGTAGTGTAGTACTTACCTTTCCAATCTAAATCACTCACAGTATCTTGTCTCTGAAAAAATGAAGAAATTTTGGGCACTTTTTTATAACCTCGTCCCTTTTCTGTTTAATTTTTCTTTTCTCAGCGCCGCTGGGATAATCTCTTTTTCTTTCACTCATTTCTTTTACAAATCGTTACTAATACTGCTAAACCAGAAGAACAATATTGTTTGTACTGAATTACAATGTAATGCACATTTATATAAAGCGCGTAAATAAACAGTGCACTGCACTCCGTGGTTTAACATCCAATGCAAAGTACAACAACGTACACGTACATCGCGATATCGATGAAGGATTCCCGGGGATTCCCCGCTGAGTTGATGATGAAGTAAGTAAAACGGGGAAGTCCCGCAGCCCGCCATAACGATGTAGTGTTGCCAACTTTTGAACGCACGCTTAAGGCGGGAAAAAAAGGAATTGCTTTATAGAATTTTGTCATTTGTAAAATAAAATAAATTAGAGTTTTTATTCTTTTTCCTTACACACTTTGGGGGCCCCCGTGGCCCGGGGGCCCCGTATAATTGATACGGCAAATACGGCGGTAGCTACGCCCCTGAAAAGAAGAAAAGAAACTGATACACGTACCTACGTGTTATCCCGCTGTAATAGCGCGTAGGCAATCCGAATGTAAACATAGCGATAAAAGTTCAACCAAGCCCTATTGTGTATTTCTTTCAATATCTATCCTATAATAAAGCTATAACAGAGCTGTATCTGTACATTAAACATATTTGAGAAAAAATGATTGTATTTAGGCGTGTCTAAACAAAACATTTTATGTTAGATTTTTTGTCTGTTTGTTCGTTCGCTCATCACGCAAAAACTACTAAACACATTTTGATGCTACTCTTTTTATTTGGTAGCTCTTGATTAGACTTAAAAACTGGTATACATTTTATCCCGCTGTTATATCGGGAACCTTACATATAACCTAAAAACTAGCTTTTACTGCGGTGAAGCCGCAGGCTAAGACTAGTATAACAGTCAGTCACCGAGTCTCGACCAGTGAATATGCATATTTATTTCTTTGTCAATCTTCTGATAAATAACTCATTTATGCCAAAAATACACGAACGGCAAACCGTTATCCGTAATCTGAGATATAGCCTAAAAACTAGATTTGCTTGCAGCGGAATCGCGGGTAAACGCTAGTCTATACTAATATTATAAAGAGGAAAGATTTGATTTTGATTTTGATTTTTGTATTGAATAGGCTCCGAAACCACTGGACTAATTTGAGAAATTCTTTTACCATAATTATCCCTGATGAACATAGGCGATTGAATATTTTCAAGGAATCCGTATGAAAACTTCGATAATGTAACAAAAAAATTTATTAATAATATCCAAACTTTCTTTATAATAAACCCCCGACGCAAAAAGAAGATGTGTGTGTATAAAATTTATAATTTTTGTGTAATACCCGTGCGAAGCCGGGGCGCGTCGCTAGTTTTTAATAAAAGTGTTTGTAGGCGTATCAGGCTAGAGCCAACGACAACAGCTTAAATATCTTATGAATATTCCAAGGGGACTCTTCAAAGGCTTTTCGATGTTAAACGGTACAAAGGCAGATCAAGTAAACAAGGCATTTAATTAGTTTTGAAAGTAAAGGCTTCCATTCACTCGTACCTAGCGACGGAATTACACGTTTTTCAAATAAATTTTTGAAACTAGCTGCTAGTCGTGACTCCTTCCGCGTGGAATTTAGCCTTATTTTTTATTGAAAGACAACACCTTTTTTTTTGAAGTGGAAACTTCTTTAGGCGCGTTGAATACTTTTTGGGTAAATAAAAATCATGGAACTCGCGTCATCGTCACCTAACGCTCCAATAGAAGTGAAAACTAAGTAACTTGTGAATTGTATCGTCGAACTATATTATTATTTTTGAATTATTTTTGGTTTGTAAGTAAAAAGTGTTAATAACCAATTAATAGAAAGTGTTAATGACCAATTAATTGGTCAGTAACACTTCTTTACAAACCAAAATAATCTGTGTTGGCGGGCCACTGGTACTGTGTTACATTACTTCAATGGTATCATGTCCTACCTAGACTAGAACAAAAAAACAAGGTAGGTGAATCTCGGTCTCTCCCTGTATTGTACCTACATCCTTCCACTTTCACATTGTGTATCTTCTTAACCAGTTGCTCGTCCGGCATTCTTTCTACATATCCGAACCATCAGAGCATCCCCTTTCACATCTTCACACCAATACTGTATTTCATACCTACTCGCTCTCTTACATCATCGTTACGAAAGCGGTCAGTCAGCCTCACTTCACAGATTTTCCGCGAGATCGCATTTCGACGCGTTAGTATTACTCTCATGCTTCATTTTGCATACCCAACTCTCGCTTCCATATAATAATGTTGGGACAAGAACTGCCTTGTGTATTGTGACACGTGCCTTCTGGCTGAGATGGTGGCTGCCGAGAAGTTGTCCCAAATCACTCTATTTCCCGCATTTATTCTTCTTTCTATAGACATTAGACGCTTCAATTTTATTTATTCGTTTTTATCGGCATTATAATATATTATTTTGCAGGACTCATAAGGGAAGCGTTGAGGTGGGTACTACTGTCGGTTCACTAAGAACAACTGATTTTTCAAACTTAAAATGTCCCTATTTGTCATATATTGCACTTGTAAAATAATATATACACACACATATCAAGAAAAAACACTATATTTAACATTTTTGATCTATATTTTTTAGCATTTGACATGCTCCGCCACTTTTTAAAGTATAAATTATTTGAGAATAAGGAAAAAGAGATTTTTGTACTAGCGGGAATCGAACCCGCGTCTTTTCCAATCCGGGGAAGTGCTCTAAGCCACTGAGCTATAGTACAGGTACTTCGACCATCCCAATCTCCTTATTACATTTGTCTTTACGACCAGCGCCATCTATCGGAAGCATTTACATGCATTAAACCGATATAGTAAGTTTAATTTTGCAATTAAAATTCATACTATTTGATGGCGCGATTTTTTAAACATTTTTGATCTATATTTTTTAGCATTTGACATGCTCCGCCACTTTTTAAAGTATAAATTATTTGAGAATAAGGAAAAAGAGATTTTTGTACTAGCGGGAATCGAACCCGCGTCTTTTCCAATCCGGGGAAGTGCTCTAAGCCACTGAGCTATAGTACAGGTACTTCGACCATCCCAATCTCCTTATTACATTTGTCTTAAATAAGGAGATTGGGATGGTCGAAGTACCTGTACTATAGCTCAGTGGCTTAGAGCACTTCCCCGGATTGGAAAAGACGCGGGTTCGATTCCCGCTAGTACAAAAATCTCTTTTTCCTTATTCTCAAATAATTTATACTTTAAAAAGTGGCGGAGCATGTCAAATGCTAAAAAATATAGATCAAAAATGTTTAAAAAATCGCGCCATCAAATAGTATGAATTTTAATTGCAAAATTAAACTTACTATATCGGTTTAATGCATGTAAATGCTTCCGATAGATGGCGCTGGTCGTAAAGACAAATGTAATAAGGAGATTGGGATGGTCGAAGTACCTGTACTATAGCTCAGTGGCTTAGAGCACTTCCCCGGATTGGAAAAGACGCGGGTTCGATTCCCGCTAGTACAAAAATCTCTTTTTCCTTATTCTCAAATAATTTATACTTTAAAAAGTGGCGGAGCATGTCAAATGCTAAAAAATATAGATCAAAAATGTTTAAAAAATCGCGCCATCAAATAGTATGAATTTTAATTGCAAAATTAAACTTACTATATCGGTTTAATGCATGTAAATGCTTCCGATAGATGGCGCTGGTCGTAAAGACAAATGTAATAAGGAGATTGGGATGGTCGAAGTACCTGTACTATAGCTCAGTGGCTTAGAGCACTTCCCCGGATTGGAAAAGACGCGGGTTCGATTCCCGCTAGTACAAAAATCTCTTTTTCCTTATTCTCAAATAATTTATACTATATTTAACACTCATGATATTTTTGATGCCATTTTTGTTATTTAAACTAGTTAAAAAACCGTTTAATAAAGTTCTGTCTTGGACGTCCGTGTGTCTGTATGTATGTTCGGATAATGTCGACCGAAATACTTTACTAATCGAATCTTTGGTTTTCTCTTACGCTTCAGTATAATTAGGAATAGAATCCTATCACTTTTTACGGTCTGATTCGATGTGGTTTAATTGATATTAAATAAACAAAAATATAGTGAATATTTACGGTCGATTCGATGGTACACTAAAACCTGCGCTATCTACCTTGTTTAGTGAGAACTACTTCTATAGAACCAATATAGTAGTACTTCTTAAAATTTGCGCTAGATGGCGTATAAGACATGAGAACCACATTAGTACTTTTTGAAATTAGCGCTATCTATGTGATATATTGAAAACTACTTAGTCAGACCAATACATTATTTTAGTTACTTATTATCTACATACTTATATTATATACACTTTTTTAAATTTAAATTATGTTTATATTATAATTAAATTTTATTGTGAAAAAATTATGAGGCGTGCACTTTTGGATTTTCCTAAATATTTGTTTACTACGTGGGTGGCCATCAAGCATACGGCCCTTCTAATGGTAAGCAGTTACCGTTGCCTATAGGGCTAGCAACAACAGAGACATCTTGCGTCGCTATCGACAAAACGCTGCTTATCTTTTCGATTTCTCAAGTGTTTGTATTTGTTTTTAGCTAATATCTCAGGTTCCCGATATAGTAGCGGGATAAAACGTACCGGTATTTAAGTCTAATCAATAGCTATCAAATAAAAAAAGTTGCATCAAAATCCGTTCAGTAGTTTTTGTGTGATGCGTGAACAAACAAACAGAAATCAGACACAAAAAATCTAAAAAAAAAACGTTTTGTGTTTAGACATGCCTATATAGCCTATAGCAGTATTTTTTTCTCAAATATACAGACTTAAATGTACAGACATAATCGTAGCTCTGTTACAGTTTTAAATAGTATAGATAAAATAATATGATGAGATTTCACTGCACACATATTTGTTACCCAGTGTACCAGTTGTTGGGTAAAGCCTCAACAACTAGACGAAGTGAAAAAGGCTCTTACAATAAATTGAGTTAAGATTGAAGTGGGGTGTTGGGAATACTACAAATACATTTTAGGAGAGCGACGGTTGAAATTAACAGAAGTTATAGCAGGATAAACATGGGTCAGATGCCTTCCGGGAAATGTTGAAGTTTAGACTGCCTATTGCCTGTAGTCTATTGACTAGAAACACTTTTTTAGTGAATTTTGTACTAGACCCGACGTCCATTTTACATCTATTTTGATTTGTATTTTAACACTTGACATGCTCAGCTACTTTAAAGAACAAATTATTTGTGTAAGTGGAAAAGGGGAACTTTACTGCAAGCAGGATTCAAACCTACGTCCCATCCAATCCGGGGAAGTGCTCTAAAGCGCTTAGCTATTGTAGCCTCCCAACGACGATTCCAAATCTCCACTTGACATTTGTTTTGGATGTCTTCACAACCCATGCCACATGTCGGACGCATTTATATACATTATCATATCAATAAAAATTCATACTACATATTTATGTCATGGACTAAGAATACAAGTGTCACCACCCCATTCTTTCCCACGAGTGTCGTACAAGGCCACTAACGGAAGTAAACAATTATCACCCATTGCATTATTGGTGGTAAGGCTGGGTACCAAGTGGGACACACTTACTATCGGGCCCGAGCGGGTTGGTACCACCATCACTCGTGTGACCGGCCATGAAGTACATCGCTGTGTTTTGGTTGTTGCGGGAATAGCCGTTTTATCACTTTATTTGAGTAATTTTTACACGTTTTCACAATACAGTACGTCATATTGAACGTATAGTCCTCACATCACTCGCTCAAGGCCCCGAGTTAAATGCCTACCGCTTCGCGTACCACCCACGGTACAACCGACAGAAGGCTGTCGCACGCGCGGCTAAGCGCTCGTGCTTGTAGTATTGTTTAAAATTAAATTATTTACGTGATTTAGGGTATTTCGACAGTAAAATTTAATAACCGAAAATTGAGAGCTAAAACTCTAAACGTATATGATCAACAAAAAAAAACAATTTATAAAAAAATTAAGTTTTATAAACGACAGCTTTGTTGCTGTCGGTGGAGTCAGGAGTTTCCGAAACCGGCAGCGGAAACCGGAGAGTGTATGAAGAGAATAAATTATGAATGTCGACGCGAGAGATGTATGCAAGAATAGAGCCTTTTGTCACTGTTCTCTCTGCCTACCCCGCAAGTGAGATAGCGTGATGATAAGTAAGTAAGTAAAATCATCATAGCTGCAACCCTAGCGCATTCGTTGAATGACGCGGTTGCCCGTGGATCATGCGGCGGGCAAAACAATCTTAACTGTATTTCTGTGTTCATAAGGTACATTTTTTCTCGCTACGAAAAATTGGTATTATTATTAAGATTTTGTAGGCTATTAAAGAGAGATTTTGGACAAGTTTTAATGGAAGTGATGTTTCTGTCCGTAGGACTAGTATCTATTCTGTGGTATACTCAAAACGGACGACCAAACGGAGACTGGCACGCGATTGTATCTCTTTTGGCGTTTTATTTAGTATCTCCTGGAAAACCGTTCCAGATGCTTTGTCAATTCAGCCACCGTGACATACGCTCAGCACTACTAATGTCTTAACACTATTCTTCATAAAAACTACTATTATAAAACTGTAACAGAACTATGTATAATTAGGAAAAAAATACTGCGTCTCTGAACACAAATATTATTTTAAATGTTGTCTGTGTCGGTTTGTCTATTTTGTTTGTTCGCACATCCCGCAAAAACTGCTGAACGGATTTTGATGTTTAGTTTATTTGATAGCTGTTCATTGTTATAACACATTTAACGGGTCTATACGCGCATTAAACTTATCGAAATACTATTATTTTGACTAACCTCGACGTTTCGGCTGAGTTGCACCAGCCGTGGTCACAAGTAGACTTAAGTTTAATGCGCGTATAGACCCGTTAAATGTGTTATCATGAATATAAAACGCGAAATTTTAAAAAATTCTTGATTGGACTTAAAAACAGTTATCTATTTTACCTCACAACTACATCTGGATCCACTAAATTGAGTAGTCTAGCTAACATCTATTTTCCAGCGGAGCCACTAGCGCCAGCTATTAGTTTTTATTATAAAAAAAAACATTTTACAGGTCGAAGATCATGCCTATGCTTGCTTACTTACTGTTGAGTAACGAAGCCATGGATTCCGAATCTTCTATGAATTGTCTTTACTCCTAAGGCAGGTAAGCATGACACATGTTTTTTTAAAAATTGCCAGCTAGCTATAATAGAACTCCCTCTAGATTAGAATAATTTATCATTCAAATTCTAGAATATCTTTGTTTATAAGCCCTAGTATAGCAATTAAAAATCGTGGAGAATTTACTAACAGTTATCACGAGGGCCTTGTTTTTGCATATAGTGGCAGACGAGCCACGGTCCATCTGATGGTAAATGGTAACCGTCGCCCATGGACTCGACTATACCAAGAGTATTGTCAAGCCGCTGCTCACCAATTAATTTCACAGATATGAAATGAAATATAAACAGCAATCTCCTGGTACAGCCAAAACGCAACGATGTGCTTCATGGTCGGTCACACGGGAGATGGTGGTACCAACCCGCTCGGGCCCGATACCAAGGGAGTACTCCCACTTGGTACCCAGCTCTACCACCAGTCATGCAATGGATGATAATTGCTTACTTCCCTTAGTCACCTCATACGACACCCGTGGGAAAGAATGGGGTGGTGACATTTGTATTCTTAGTCTGTCACCACACGGACAAAAGGCCTGAGGCATGCATCCGCAACATCAAAGTGGCGATTGCAATACATTGCCACAAGCGACCGGATTCCGTAGCAAAGCCTTTTCATTTATACTACATGGGCATACAAGCATACGGCCCCCCTGATGGTAAGCGGTTATCGTAGTCTTGTAGTCTATAGACGCTAGCAAGACCAGAGGTATCACCTGTACGTCGCCATCTACAAGGAATGCTATCGGAGGTGGATAGGTAGAATAATAAGGAGAGAATAGGGAGGGGTTTGGGCCTCCGGCGCTCTCACTCACCATACGAAACGCAACGTTAGGCGCAACTACCGTTGTTAGACGCTGATTTTTTGTGATAGGCTGGTACTTCCCCGATTGAGCCGGCCCATTCGTGCTGAGATAAGCAAGGTTCTACCTCTAGATGAGAAGAACCCGGCAAGAAACTAATGAGCCGTTTTAATTTTTTGTTTCATTCATCCTTAAGGTTTATTTTATCTTTCTCCTGCACAGGGAAGTAGAGCAGTGTTGAAGCGAAAGGGCACGATGCATCCCACCGCCAGGTGACGTTGTCGCCTACACCCGCGGAACATGTCATGGGACTCCATAGAGTCACGCGACTTCCTCGGGTAAGTGCACTTAAATACATTTTTACTGAACAAGTCCTTAGTAATCATGAGTGATTGAAAGATATTTCATTTTTCATGGACTAATGCTGGTAGATATAGCGCCATAGGAAGTATAATCTATATCTACTATTATAAAGCTATAACAGAGCTGTGTCTGTATATTTAAGATGTTTGAGAATAACTGTCTGTAATAGGCTATACAGGCGTGTCTAAACACAAAACAATTTTTTTTAGATTTTTTGTCTGTTTGTCTGATTGTTTGTTCGCGCATTACGCAAAAACTACTGAACGAATTTTGATGCAACTTTTTTGATTTGATAGCTTTTGATTAGACTTAACAACTGGTATACATTTTATCCCGGCACTGTTTTCATTATTGTCTTTAGTAATTTAAGAACATTAGTGTGGGTTATGCATTTACTTTTATACTTATACCAGCCTTTGCCCGCGACTTCGCCGCAGCCAAAAGTTAGTTTTTGGATTATATCTCAGGTTCCCGGTATAGTAGCGGGATAAAATTCAATCAAAAAAGTTGCATCAAAATCCGTTTAGTAGTTTTTGCGTAATGCGCGAACAAACAAACAGATAAACAGACAAACAGACAAAAAATCTAAATAAAATTGTTTTGTGTTTAGACACGCCTGCATAGCCTATTACAGTAATTTTTTCTCAAATATCTTAAATGTACAGACACAGATCTGTTACAGTTTTATAATAGTATAGATTATTCGTTTTATTATAATAAATACACAATGTATAGCTGTTATTTGTCTTAATAAAGAAAATAAAATATATCGGGAACATGAGATGTTACAACCCGCGGCTTCGCTACAGCCAAAAGCTAGTTGAATATAAAACCAAGCTTCAAATTATCTCCGAACCCATTAGACCTTACCTTGATAGTATTATATACTTTCAAACAAAAAAGAATCTCGCAAATCAGCCGAGAAATCGGGGAGTGATCGGTATATATATTACGTATATAATAATAGATAACTCCAAATATCAGCATCTCGCATTCTTATAGCGGCCATTGGCGGAAATTCGCGACCTTGGAGCTTAGACAGAATCTCATATCTCACATGTCGATCATATCGTGATCACTGTGATTGGTTGAGAAACCGAAGCGTGATGTCGCAATAATCCGTTGGCCAATCACGGTGATCTTTTAACCAATCACAGTGATCACTATACGATCGACATGTGAGATAGGTATGAGATTCTGCCTAACCCTCCTTGATTATTTTCATCTATGATCACCGGCATTGAAGAAACAACCATTTTTTTTAAACGGACAACTTGCATAACATTACAAGTTAATATAAAGCTTGTAAAAATAATATAAACTGCCTACTTTTTTTAAATCAGATAATAATCGGCGGCATGTAATTCAAACAAAATGGCGGCCGTCACAGGTTTAATTATAGAAAAAGCATTTTAACGTATCGTAGCACAATTAAGAAGTAACTCGAAATTAAGTTACAAAGTATGAAAATATGGAACAGAAAATGTAATGTAAGGCTTTGAACCCAGGACTTACCTTACCAGACGCTCTGCCAACACACATTCGTTCTTAACGCCCGTACTGATATTTTGATCTGTATTTTAGCTACTTTAGAGAACAAATGATTTGCAATAATGTGGAAAAAGAGTAGGTAGGTACCTTACTGCGAGCGGGATTCGAACCTGCGTCCCTTTCAATCCGGGGAATAATAGCATATATTGGAATAATGCATGTAAATGCATCCGAAAGGTGGCATGGGTCGTAAAGACAAATGTTGTTTGGGAATGGCCATCGGTCACTGCGATAGTTTAGCGGTCTAGAGCACTTCCCCGGATTGGAATGGGCGCAGGTTCGAATCCCGCACGCAGTAATGTTCTCTTTTTCCAAATTAACACAAATAATTTGCCCGTACTGATATTCGCACATTGCAAGGTAAAGTGAGGCTTAGAAACAAACTAAGTTTTTTTTCGTTGTTTTGCTACCGTATATGAATGCGTTGGTACACTAAAGGTGTAAAGCACATCAATTGCATAAAGTATATAAAAAAATGCCATTTTTTTTGCAGCTAACGTAACGATATATACCTATGTACACCAGAGAGACCAAACCACCAAAATGCAGAAAATAAAGCTTTGAGCTGCTCGTAAGATTTGTGTCCATATTTTACTGAATTCAAGTTGGATAAAAAACAAAAAATTCGGATTAAACAATTAATGGAAATGTGTTTTATTACTGATATAGAACCACCAAAAAAAAAATTGCGCACTGGTTAAAAAAATTACCCTGTATACGTCTTTGTTGATTTACCGGTTGATGTATTTACCACACATTCAAGGCTATTCTTCAACTTATGCGCACAGACACGCCCGTTTCAGCGCATAGTCTACTGTTCAATGCACTGTCGAGAATCAGGAATCACAGGAATGTAGACTAGATGATGGCAGCTGATCTTTGATTGAGTTTTGTCTCCAACAATGCCCTGGAACTACTTCCGATAAATAGGTTAACTTTGGATATGTTTCAGCGGGGTGCCGGCGCATCAGCTGTCGGCTACGCGACTACTCAGCTCGCCAGACACATCTAGACACCATCTCGATGAGCCACAAGGTAAGTTGTGCTGTGCTGCTTTAGTAAACAAGAAATATATAGAACAAAGTGCGAAAATATTAAATAGAAATTGATAGCCACGAGCGGGGCTTAAGCCCGCGTGTTCTGGATGAGCGTTTCAGACGCTCTACCAGCTGAGCCAAAAAATGGTAGCTGAGCTATAGTGATATTCGCTTGGGGCTCTCAATATCCGTATATTAATTTTTCCTCACTTTTATTAACTACCTAGTGTCTCAGTGGACGTTAAACAAGAGTTTGTCCGGGTATAGAAATGTAAGAATCTTGGGCTCCACAGCACGGCAACCGTGGCATTCGGTTTACTAAAATATCCTTCGTTCTTATTCTCGTTCGGCTATTTTTGGTGATGACAGATTTGTAAGATAAGAACAAGCCGTTTCAGAGATTGCCCTGAAAAACAAACAGACAGACAGCCAGAAAAGAAATAAAAAAAAAATATTTTTTGGTAATCGTATATACCTTTAAGTGCTTATGGAATACATTATCTGTGTCATACAGAAGTATACCCATTCTCCGAGGAGTTCCGCGGTGGGGATGCTCGCAATGGCGCACTGCGGTGGGGTGCCAGGTTCGGTCCCGCGCACCGTCCGCCCGCTGGCGGCCTCCTCGACTGCTTTCGCGCCTGTCGCTCCAGAATCGATCAGTACCTGGCGAGGCGAAAGGTAGGAATAATTAAGGAATAATTAAAAAACCTATACTTACATTATACACATTTCAATAAGATGAATAGGTATACTGCCTCGGTGGTACAGCGGTAGTGTATGCGACTGCTGATCATGAGGGTTCGATACCCGAGTCGGGCAGTGTTATTGAGCTTTTTCATAAAAAGAAAAATTCTCAGTAACAGCCCGGAGTTTGGAAATGTGCCTGGTAGACGGCAAAGGCTCGCCGCCTATTACGTGGGACTTAAACATAGCTGGCGAATCGTGGGTGTGTAATACACCTCTATCTTCCCCCTTCAGGGAAAACAGGCGAGATGCTATGTAAATAAGATGATCGATCTCTTAGTAAACCACTGAAATAATGTCACACAGTTCCAGTGGTCCGCCAATACAGAAGGAGACGCGGCACATAGTGGTTTTTTTAGTGGGTAACAATAGGGTAGTGTGGGGCCCTCACCCACTAAATAAACCTGCCGTACGCCCGTCTCTCCGCCTTTATTCGGCCACTAGAAATGTATGACATTCTTTCGGTGATATCGCATTACATTCTGCTTTAGGCACATCAGCCATCTTTTTATATGCAATATCATTGACATTGTTTGTCCGTGTGGTGACTAAGAATACAAGTGTCACCACCCCATTTTTTCCCATGGGTGTCGTATGAGGCGACTAAGGGAAGTAAGCAATTATCATCCATTGCATAACTGGTGGTAGGTCTGGGCACCAAGTGTTAGTTCATTTTGTTGTTTTACATTGTATGTATTAGTGTTATTTCATTTGATATTGGTGAAACGAAATGGTGAGCAGCAGCTTGACAATACTCGGTGTAGTTGAGTCCATGAGCGACGGTTACCATTTACCGTCAGATGGGCCGTGGCTCATCTGCCACTACATGCAAAAAAAAAAAACATCGGCACATTTCTTTCTGAATATCAGGTGTCATTATTATTAATAGCACAAGGTTCTGTTTCATTATTTATATCCTTTTATAACATGACTTGACCTTGCACTACGAAATATGGCAGTTTATAAACATATAATTGACGAACACGCCCAAACTATTGATCTATAAATACAAGGATACACGATTGTATTTAGAAATCGAAGCAAATATTATAAAATAGTAACAAATTGACAGGCCGCGTGGCGTAGTCGGTAATGTAACCGACTTCCGTGCACGAGGTCATGGGTTCGATTCCCACTGAGGACAAATATTTGACTGATGAACACAGATATTTGTACTGCGTCTGGGTATGTTCTATCTATTATATGTATTTATTTACAAAAAAAAGTAATATAATATGTAATATGTATTATATCCGTAATCTGGTACTCATCACAAGCGTTAAGCTTAGTTTGGGACCAGAGGACCTTGTGTGAAAATGTCCGTGAATATTTATTATTATTTCAACTTTAACTGCGGACGTTAGTGTAATGACAATATTCAAAAAGAACGAGAGAAAAAGAGACAGTCAATGAGTTTTTCAAAAGAGATTTAGTAGTATGTTGATACGTTGTGGCTGCTCGCGCGTCGAAACAGCACTAAACGAAATGAGTGCAGGAAAGCGTAATCTGGGGGGCTAGGCAGAATCTCATATCTCACATGTCGATCGTATCGTGATCACTGTGATTGGTTGAGAAACCGACGCGTGATGTCACAATAATCCGTTGGCCAATCACGGTAATCTGTCAACCAATCACAGTGATTACGATACGATCGACATGTGAGATATGAGATTCTGTCTAACCCCCCTGCACTCATTTATAGTGGACACTTTTAGTGCCTCATTATGGATCTTCTCTTTTTTATACATCAACTAGCTGACCCGGCAAACGTTGTTTTGCCATATGAATCATTTCTAGAGTATGAAAATATTATTATATCTTTTTAAACTTTATTTAGATATTTTTATATATATTTTTAGCATATGACATGCTTAGCACTATACATGAAACACAAAGTGAAAAATGTGAAATCGAAAATAACAGTCACGAGCAGGATTTGAACCTGCATCTCCTGGGTACCGTCCAAATTCTTTGCCAATTCAGCCATCGTGACAATTGCTCCTGACTGCTAATCTCGATAACACATTCATACTTAACGTCTTTGGGTGACGCCTGCACCTTCTGTCGGAAGTATTTTCATACATTATACCGACCAGATAAACTTAATTTTACAATTAAGATTTTTACCTAATAATGACGCAAACCCTATAAATATTTAGATATTTTTATATATATTTTTAGCATTTGACATGCTTAGCACTATACATGAAATACAAAGTGAAAAATGCAGGTTCAAATCCTGCTCGTGACTGTTATTTTCGATTTCACATTTTTCACTTTGTTTTTAATCTTTACTTTTAAAATATATTTGTAAAGTTGCGCTCAACGAAACTTGCTATTATGCTGCTCCCAAGCGGAGGAGTTTGGCAAAACGGAACCCCATTGACCAGCTATCGACCGGGGTTACAAAATACAAAATGTTATTAAAAAGTAGGAGTTGGTGGTAGGAGGCTAAAAAATGTAGGGTTAAATGTATTTTTTTTTAATGCCACACTAAACATATAATCAAAAAAAATTTGTCCAAATTTTTAGGGTGAGCTACCCTTACCACCAAAGGAATGTAACATAGTTCCAGTGGCCCGCCAACAAAGGCGGAGAGACGGCACACGGCGGGTTTCTTTAGTGGTTGCAGGCCCCACACTACCCTGGTCGTAGCCCCGAACGATAGGGTGTGCGGTTAGAAACATTCTTTCCCGCCTTAACAAAAAAAAGGGTTAGCTACCCTTAACACTTAGGGGTATAAATAGTACATTGTTGACCTAGGGATGAAAGCAACCCAAATCCCTCGAAATATTGGAGCCCTCGCTACGCTCGGGCGCCAAACCCCGTCTCGGCACTAAATAAGTCTTTATCCCGAGGTAAACACTGTGCTTTTCATTACGAATACGAGGAAACTAAAAATAAAAATCATGAATTAGCTAAAGAAAAAAGGGGAGACTAAAAAATTTTATTTGGAATCGGCGTTTTCCCGCCGATTTTGTTTTTTTTCTGTGGTCTGTCAGCTATTCAGCCATTATTTTTCATTTTAATCATTGAAAAAATATAAATCTTCGTTATTTTAAAGATATATCTAGTTGCAACTATATTAAAATAAAGTCATATAAAAAACAAATTCTTTAATAAATACTTAACTTTATGTTATTTCAATTTTACATCGCGCTGTAATTGACTGGCTGTACAGAAAATAGAACTGTTTTATTTTTTATAATTACTCAGCTGTCAGTTGAAAGTAATTCTCCCTAGGGCTGAAAAGTATTACTTTCAACCCGCTCCTCAGGCAACTTCAGGCCTACTTTCAGAGTGTGAGTAATGAAAAATTAGTTATAAACCTATTCTCGTACCTACTGAATATACATATAAAATTTCATCAAAATTGGTCAAGCCCTTTCGAGGATTATAAACACTAATCTAAAACTGCCTCGGTGGTGTAGCGGTAGTGTATGCGACTGCTAATCATGAGGTCTCGGGTTCGATCCCCGGGTCGGGCAAAGTTATTGAGATTTCTCCTAAAAAGAAAATTTCTCAGTAGCAGCCCGGAGTTTGAAAATGTGTCCGGTAGACGTCAATAGGCTCGCCCCCTATTACGTGGGACTCAAACATAGCTGGCGAGTCGTGGGTGTGTAATACACCTCTGCCAACCCCTTCGGGGAATACAGGCGTGATGCTATGTATTGCTACTAAAACTGTGACAAGAATTTTATATATTAGATGGTTTTTATCATTTATTTTCTTTTAACATGACTGCACTACGAAATAGACCCTGTATCGCGGGGCCGTTTATAAACGTACAATTGACGAATACAAATTACATCCAGACTCAGAGAAGTCATTCGTGAAGATCTATTATCTAAACCACTCCACCATTTGTCCAGATCGAGCGCGGAGTCCGCCTCTATAGTCAGAACGAACAACGGCTTGCAGTTAAAGTGTGGCTGTCAGCACTACGCGGCGTGAGACATCGAAACGACAAGTTCGCTTTACTTGGACACCTGTACCAAGCTTATATGGACTTTGGAAAATATAGGTGAGAATTATATAATTACTAGAAACATCCCGCAGCTCGAAATATATCTATTTTAGTATTGGTACAGTATTAAGGTGGAAACAAACTGTCGGACGCGTCCGTAAGCCGCGGCTGACAGCTGCGACTGATAAGTGTGCACATGACAAAAACATCCAGTGGGCCAGATTCCTATCGGACGTCCGAACGCTCAAGGACGGTGTAAGGTTACGTCCCCGACTTACATCTGATAGTTTGCACAGTTCAGTGTACATTAATTGTCCAGATACATACAAGTCGCGGCTGTGAGTCGCGGCTTACGGACGCGTCCGACAGTTTGTTTCCACCTTATTTATGACACTTGTATTCTTAGTCCGTCACCACACGGACAATATGCAAAATATGCTTTGAAGAGATAATCTACGCTTAGTTACATCGGGATTCGAACCAGTATCATTGGCGCGTACACGAAACAGTCAGTTCGCGGTGGCACGGCTAAAATAGTTCACCATAATCCAAACATGTCACTTCCATTATACGAACATAGACTCAAAACTACCGCGTCACTAGTGTTATAAATCTACATTCTCTATGGATGACACTTTGGCACAGACTCAAAATGACATTATGCTGAGCAAACAATTTGTGGCTAATCAGCCACGAATCCATAGAAAACGGGAAACGTGAATTGAATATGTTAAAAAAAAAAGTTTTGGAATAAAGTACAAATTATAATTTGTGAATAAGGAAAAAGAGTATTTTAGTACATACTGGTCGTTAAGACAAAAGTGATGAGGAAATTCGGTATTTCTAGAAATGGTACGATAGCTCAATGGATTAGAGCACTTCCCCGGAAAGGAAGGGACGCAAGTTCGATTCCCGCTCGTACTAAAATACTCTTTTTCCTTATTCACAAATTATAATTTGTACTTTAAGACTAGCTGAGCATGTCAAGTGCTAAAATATAGATCAAAAGGTTTTGGAAGTTAATATGCATGGATGTTTTTCAAGAAACTAATGCCTAAGCGACGAAACGTACTTTGACGAAATACAGGTACCTAGATAGACGAGACAATGTAGATCTTAACATTTATATATAAAAAATTAAAACCATTTTCGCATGCATGTTGGCTAAACGGCTAAACAGATTTAAACTTAGCAAAAATAGAGCTGCCTAAAAACGATGAATATGCTCTAAAGAGGGGTGGGTAACACCAGTTTACTAGTTAAGTTCCTCTTGAACCGAAATTCTGGTAGTAGAGGCTTGCTTATCCCAGCACGAATGGGCCGGTGCGATCGAGGAAGTACTACCCTCTGACATAAGATCAGCGAGAACCAACAGTAGTGGTACCTAACGTTGTGCCGGAGATCCAAACTACCTCCCTATTATCTACTTAATATACTTCCTATTCACCTTCTAACTCTTTCCGTGTAGATGATGTGACGCGCGAATTATGTCTGTGGTGTTGCTAGCGTCTATACGCTACGGTAACCGTTTACCATCAGGTGGGCCATATGCTTGTTTGCCATTCACGTATTATAAATATTAAAAAAATATATCAATGTGTCAATTCGATCGGAAGCTAAAGTCTGGCATTCGGGTCTTGCAAGAAGTAAAACCCTACACTTGGTACTCGACCAAACGACATAACGAGTGGGATGGGCCCACATCGTGTCCGTGTGGTGACGGACTAAGAATACAAGTATCACCACCCCATTCTTTGCCATGAGTGTCGTATGAGGCGACTAAGGGAAGTAAGCAATTATCATCCATTGCATGACTAGTGGTAGGGCTGAGTACCAAGTGGGAGTACTCACTTGGTATCGGGCCCAAGCGGGTTGGTACCACCATCTCCCGTGTGACCGGCCATGAAGCACATCGTTGCGTTTTGGATGTAGCACGAGATAGCCGTTTATATTTCATTTCATATCTGTTAAATGAATTGGTGAGCAGCGGCTTGACAATACTCTCTGTATAGTCGAGTCCATGGACGACGGTTACCATTTACCATCAGATGGACCGTGGCTCTTCTGCCACTATATGCAATAAAAAAAAAGCCCGCCGTCCCACCAAGTGGACCGATGACCTGGTCAAAGTAAAGTTGCAGGCAGTCGTTGGAGGCAGATGGTACAGAACCATTCGCTGTAGCATTCTCTTCAGCAGTGGACTATGAAAGGCTGATGGATGAATGGATGGATGGATGGTACTCGACCCTACCTCCATTACGCATTTATCTCTTGTGTGATATTAGTTCTCATGGTCGCATCACACAATATATTGTGAATAATAAGGATAATTATTGTAACCTATAACCAAACAAAATTGCTTAAAATAATTTTCTCAAAATCAGAGCAGTATTTTGATGTGTATTTCTGCGCATAACATGATCAGATATTATAAGAACAAATTATTTGCGGGCCCGACCGGGTTGGTACCACCATCTCCTGTGTGACCGGCCATGAAGCACATCGGTGTGTTTTGGTTGTAGCAGGAGATAGTCGTTATTTCTTTCATTAAATTTCATATATATGTAAATTGAAGTGGTGAGCAGCGGCTTGATAATACTCTCGGTATAGTTGAGTCCATGAGCCGTGGCTGGTCTGCCACCATACGCAATAAAAAAAAAAGCTAATTCTTTCTTTTACAAATAATTTGTTCTTTAAATCAGAGGAGTATTAAAAATACTACTGATATAGGCAGATCATATACAAAAATAGATCGCACAATACGTTTACAGCCTTATATTAACCCGCCAAAAACATTTTGACTTGACAATTATTATCCAATGTTTGCCAACTGCAAATATGAATTATTAATTCATCTTTTAAATTTATAGCAGAACTTTTTTGCATGTCTCATAAGCGAAGCGTTGAGGTGTGTACTATTCTCGTTTCACGTAGAAAAACTGATTTTTCTAACTTAAAATGTCTCTATTTATCATATATTGCACTTGTAAAATAATATCTACACACACATATAAAGAACAAACACTATTTTTAACCCTCATGATATTTTTGATGCCATTTTTGTTATTTAAACTAGTTAAAAAACTGTTTGAAAAAGTTCTGTCTTGGACGTCCGTTTATTGTAGGTAATGTATGTTAACACGATAACGACCAAAATACTTTACTAATCGAGTATTTTTTTTTCGTTTACGAATTATTATGATTACGAATAGAGCCCTATCACTTTTCACGGTCTGATTCGATGTGGTTTAATTGTTATTAAATAATAAAAAAAATAGTGAATCGCTCGACGCGACACTAAAACCAGTGTTATCCTTATTTCGTGAGAACTATTTCTATAGACCAATGTAGAAGTACTTCTTAAAATTAGCGCTAGACGGCGTATAAAACATGACAACCACAGTACTTTTTGAAAATAGCGCTATCTATGTGATTTATTGAAAACTACTTAGTAAGACACCAAATAATCAATTTTATTGTGAAAAATTAAGATTACGAGGCGCACTTTTGGATTTTCCAAAGTATTTTTATACTACATGTATGGCGAACAAGCATACGGCCCACCTGATGGTAAGCGATTACCATAACCTATAGATGCTAGCAACACCAGAGGTATCACTCGCGGTGTCGCCATTTCCGATGAAACGGATAGGAGGTGGATAGCAAGCATAATAAGGAGAGGATAGGGAGAGAGTTTGGGCCTCCGGCGCTCTCACTCACCATATGAAACACAACGGTAGGCGTAACGACCGTTGTTACACGCCGATCTTATGTGAGAGGGTGGTACTTCCTCGATCAAGCTGGCCCATTCGTGCTGGAATAAGCATGGCTCTACCATTAGAAGCTAGCTTTCGGGGGTATTTTTTTCGACCCCACTGTCCCACTATTGGGCACGGGTCTAATCTCACAGTGAGAGGGCTTTTAGTCCGTAGGCCACCTCGCTGGTCTAGTGTGCATTGGCGGAATTCCCGGTCGTATCTTCACCGACAAGTAACATTTATAGCTGGCGAGTTCCAAGCGGTGTTATTTTAAGCAAATAAGTGACTGCACATATGACATGGCGGAGTGGTTTAGATACCGGCCTCCCGTCCGAGTGTTGAGAATTCGATTCCCACACATGATAACTCTTTGTGTGGATCGAGAAATGGTTGTTCTGAGTAAGGATACTTCGTGTCCGTGAAATTGTATGTTTGTAAAATTCCCCACGATACAAGGATTATTTCTTAGTGTAGTGTGTTGTCTTTACCACTGAAGTAATGCAACACAGTTCCAATGGCCCGCCAACACAGGCTGAGAGACGGCACACGGCGAGTTTATTTAGTGGGTGAGGGCCCCACACTTACCCTGTTCGTTGCCCCGAACGACGGGGTGTGCGGTTAAGCATATTTTTCCAGCCTTAACAAAAAAAAATAGACGTCACGGGACGTCTACCAGATGTGAAGACATCGAAATTATTTTGTAGTAATAATGAGTAGAAATAAAATGATCATAACTTTTTTAGAGACAAAGTACTTGTCAAGACGAATCGTAGGAGCCCAAACTCGATGGAGTTATGTCGTTTTATAACGGAGTTCCTATGGCCACCTTATAGCTCCATCATCAGACCCTGGATACCATCTAAAGACAAAGTACTCGTCAAGACGAATCCAAGGATTCGAAACTCGATGGGGTTGCGTCGTTCATTACAGAGTTACTGTGGCCACCTTCCAGCTTAGTCATCAGACCCTGAATACCATCTAAAGACAAAGTACTCCTCAAGACGAATCAAACTAGTCCAAACTTGATGGGGTTGCGCCGTTTCATTATAGAGTTCCTATGTCCACCTTCCAGCTCCATGTTCATAATATTGCATTGTCACGCGATATACCTACATATGTTTGTAAAATTTCAGATCAATCGGAAACCGGGAAGTGTGTCAAATTCTTGCGAGATTTGAATGGCTCAAGTAAAACAAAAGCGTCGCCACGCTAACAGCCGATTTTACCCTCCCTCCGAATTAGATGTTTCACATCAAAAAGGATGTTGTCTTTGTAATGTTCTGTTATTCGTACAATGGTTTTATTTCGTAGCTATTGAATAACTCAGAGTTATATGTGTGTGTGGACTTCGGACTGGGGATCAAATACCAATGCCTTTGCAGTTCATATTTTAACCACTAAGCTATCACTAGGATAGGTAAGAAAGACCACTGAAGGAATGTAATATGGTTCCAGTGGCCCGCCAATAAAGGCGGAGAGACGGCACACAGCGGGTCTCTTTAGTGGGTAAGGGCCCCACACTTACCCTGTTCGTTGCCCCGAACGACGGGGTGTGCGGTTAGGTACATATTTTCTTGCCTAAACAAAAAAAAGGATAGATAAGAAAATTATAGCAAAGTCATAAGGCCCTAAAAGTTGGTATGTTTTCAGAGAATCCTTGGAGTTCGCTAACTGTCAGCTGAGCATATCAGAAGAACTAGATTCCGCGCCAATGCGCGCTGAAGCTTACTTAAATTTGGCACGAGCTCACCAGACCTTGGGAGGACTTGACAGGTAAATGAAGAATACATTTGCATGATGTGAAATATAGCATAAATATGGAGTGAGTGTTTTTTTTTGTACATGGTGGCAGACTTGCCACAGCCCACCTGATGGTAAATGGTAAACGTCACTCATGGACTCAACTATACCGAGAGTATTGTCAAGCCGCTGCTCACCATTTCATTTCACAGATATGAAATGAAAGAATTAACGGCTGTCTCTAAACAAACCGATGTGCTTCTTAGCTGGGGTGGTGACACTTGTATTCTTAGTCCGTCACCACATGGTGTCCTTTCAAAAAAGCTTATATCGTCAATAATGTTTAAGTGGAGTGAATGGACAGTAACAATAAGAAATCTGTATATATATAAATCAATTACTGTTCGTGAGTCTCGCTAAAACTATTTAGATATTTTTATATATATTTTTAGCATTTAACATGCTTAGCAACATACATTAAACACAAAGTGAAAAATGTGAAATCCAAAATAACAGTCACGAGCAGGATTCGAACCTGCATCTCCTGGATACCGTCCAGAATGCTTATCTAAATATTTATAGGGTTTGCGTCATTATTAGGTAAAATCTTAATTGTAAAATTAAGTTTACCTGGTCGGTATAATGTATGAAAATACTTCCGACAGATGGTGCAAGCGTCACCCAAAAACGATAAGTATGAATGTGGTATCGAAATTAGCAGTCAGGAGCAAGGGTCACGATTGCTGAATTGGCAAAGCATCTGGACGGTATCCAGGAGATGCAGGTTCGAATCCTGCTCGTGACTGTTATTTTCGATTTCACATTTTTCACTTTGTGTTTAATCTCACTAAAACTCAAAAATAGCCGAATTGAATAATTGTTCTTTTGTTTTGTTCGTTCTAATACAGGGGTGGTTTAAAAGATAAGAAAAAACATTTGAAAATTAAAAAAAAAATCTAAATTAAAAATTTTTGGGATTCGCCTTTTTGTTTTGTTATTGTAAGTTAAGGATTGGGTTTAGGCCCCCGGCACTCTCACTCTCGACACGAAACACAATGTTATAACACGAAACATAATGGTAATTCCCCAATCAATCCATTTATGCTGGAATAAGCAAGGCTCTCTAGTGGACGTGACGCATCTTTGAAATTTCAGTCACAATTCTTGTCTAAGACTTCAAAAAACGGAGGAAGTTCTCAATTCGGATGTTTATATTTTTATGTCCATCCATCCATCCATCAGCCTTTTAAAGTCCACTGCTGGACATAGGCCTCCCCAAGAATGGGTGATAGTACCGTAATCGCCACGTTTGGCTGGCGGGTTGGCGATCGCAGTGGATGCTGTAATACTCGAAGGAGTGCTGCTGCCCACTATACGATTATATATAAATATATATATATGATTAGGTATATATACTATAGGTATTCCCTCTTACGATTCCCATTATAATTCTAAAGCTGGCCCCACACGGCCATTTTTTTATGTATTATACGGCAATTTCTTTTATATACATAAAATAATTCGGGCATAACTCCGTTATATATAGACGGCTTTGCAAAATTATTTTTTTGTTTGAAAGGGGTTTATTCTGAAATGGTCAGCATATAAATTTTATTGAAATCGGTGGAGCGGTTTTTAAAAGATCAACAAAAAACTAAAAGAATGTGTACATCGATGATATTTTTTCGTTTACTCTGAAACCTCGCTGTCTCATTAGAGCAGTGCGTTTAGTTAGCGTAGGTACCCATATTATACGCGGTCCACCCACCGGTGCCTCGATAGTGGTGAATGGGGTAGGATTCCAATTCCCAGATATTTAATCTGGGCCTGGTCCTCGACGGGCGGTGGCACTTTGACGAGCACTTCCGCCAGCTCGCGCCAAGACTTGTTGGCACGGCGTCCGCCCTTGGACGTTTGATGCCAAACCTGGGCGGTCCCAGCATCGCGTGCCGACAGCTGTACGCGGGGGTGGTCCGGTCGATGGTGCTTTATGGTGCACCCGTGTGGGCGGAGTCTCTGACCGCCCGCAATAGGGCTCTCCTGTGGAGACCGCAGAGAGTCGTGGCGGTCAGAGCAATCCGCGGCTACCGTACGGTGTCGTGTGAGGCTGCATGCGCATTGGCCGGAACCCCCCCGTGGGACCTGGAGGCGGAGGTGCTCGCCGAAGTTTATCGGCGGGCGTCAGCAGCGCGTGCGAGAGGCTCCTGCCCCGTCCAATGAGCGCATGGTGGAGCGACGCTCGACACGCTGTCATCGCCCGTTGGGGGGTTCGGCTGGAGATGCCTCAGGCCGGTCTCTGGACCGTAGGGGCACTCCAGCCAATTTTGGAGGAATGGATGGGGCGCCGGCACGGAGTCCCCTCCTTCCGACTGGTACAGGTGCTGTCGGGGCACGGCTGCTTCGGCAAGTACCTGTACACCATCGCTAGGAGGGAGGAGACTCCCTGCTGCCACCACTGCGACTGCAGCGAGGACTCGGTGCAGCATACGCTCGAGTCGTGTCCGGCTTGGGCTGGGTAACACCGGGATCTCGCTGCAGTCATCAGAGAGGACCTCTCGTTTCCGGCTGTGGTGCAAGCTATGGTCAGTGGTGATAGGTACTGGACCGCGGTCACCGCCTTCTGCGAGGATGTCATCTCGCGGAAGGAGGCGGCGGAAAGGGCCAGGGAGGCCGATCTCTCGTCTGGCCCGACACATTTTATACCATCTGAAATATAGTAATGCTGATTCAAAGACCTTGATGATCATGCAGCATTCACGGTCAATTAAAACAAGCTAGTGGTACTCGTCCAGGTCTTTTGAGAATAATCAATTAGGTAAGCATAACTGGTAGACCAGTGAAGGAATGTAGGTATACATAATACCAGGGGCCCGCCAATAAAGGCGGAGAGACCGCACACGGCGGGTTCCTGTAGTGGGTGAGGCAGATTCGTTTCCCGCTCGTGCTAAAATACTCTTTTTCCTTATTCATAAATTATAATTTGTACTTTAAGAGTAGCTGAGCATGTCAAGTGCTAAAATATAGATCAAAATGTTTAAAAAATCACGCCATCAAATAGTATGAATTTTAATTGCAAAATTAGACTTACTACATTTGATGAATGCATGTAAATGCATTGCCGATAGATGGCGTTGGTCGTTAAGACAAATGTGATGAGGACATTCGGTATTTCTAGAAATAGTACGGTAGCTCAGTGGATTAGAGTACTTCCTCGGAAAGGAAGGGACGCAGGTTCGGTTCCCGCTCGTACTAAAATACTCTTTTTCCTTATCCACAAATTATAATTTGTACTTTAAGGTACCCATGTTATATATAAAGCCTTTCTTTATGGTCCTTGGAACACTCTCTGAGACGCTGTGCTATTTATTTCTCTATTGCGCTTTAAGCGCTTATTTTTGGGGTTTTCAGACTGTGCTCGACGCTTTCTCATACGAGACTTTCACATTATGTGCTACTTACTCTAACTTACGTACTTATTTTATAAAAAAAACACTAAAAAGCGAAAAATAAATTATTTTTATAAGGCGGTTTTCTTTTTGTTTTTTAATCTTTATTGCTGATAAGTTCAACTTTAAAAATTACAACAAGTGCGAGTCGGACTCGCCCATGAAGGGTTCCGTTTATGACGTATTAAAAAAAACTACTTACTAGGTCTGGTTCAAACCAATTTTCCGTGGAAGTTTACATTGTAATGTAGATCTTATATTTGTTTAGTTTTATAATTCTGTCATTTTAGAAGTTACAGGGGGGGGGGCACACATTTTACCACTTTGGAAGTGTCTCTTGCGCAAACTATTCAGTTTAGAAAAAATGATATTAGAAACCTCAATATCATTTTTGAAGTATATTTATATATGTATAGATGAAAAAAAATTTTTTGTGTTTCTGTTCTAAGTAAGGGGAACCCTTAAAATTTATTGTGTTTTTTTCTATTTTTGTGTGAAAATCTTAATGCGGTTTACAGAATACATCTACTTACCAAGTTTCAACAGCATAGTTCTTATAGTTTCGGAAAAAAGTGGCTGTGACATACGGACGGACAGACAGACAGACATGACGAATCCATAAGGGTTCCGTTTTTTGCCATTTGGCTACGGAACCCTAAAAATGCCTGATTCTACATTTTAATTGTATTTATATTCCAGAGCTCTCTCATACGCTCGCCAGGCGCTATACAATGACTGTGGTGGAGGGTCCACAGCTGGCTGCGTGCATCTGACCGTGGCAGCTGTGAGCTTGGAACTGGGCGCCTTTTCTAAGGCTATGGACGGCTTCCAAAAAGCTTTAGCAGTAGCACAAGCTCAGAATGATAATACTCTGCTGTTGCAGGTTAGTGAAAGATATAGAAAGAATTAAGGTTGTTACACAAACTCCTTAGTTCTCACGGTGAGCCAATGGAAGTTGGTTGACTTTGTGGGGGGTTTTCACGATGTTTTATTGGATATTTATAATTTGTGATCAAATATGCATTAACATCAACGGCGAATACATCTCACACCTTGGTTTGCCGATGATATCGTCATCGTTGCAGAGTCACTGGAACAGTTAAGCGGAATGCTACATAGCCTAAATGGAGCCTCTCGAGTGAACTTGGATAAAACCAAGATCATGTTTAATGAACATGTTGCGCTGGGACCGATTTAAGTCGGTGGTTCGATGCTCGAAGTTGTTCAGGAGTATAGTCTACCTTGGACAAGTTGTCCGATTTGGTAGAAACAACTTCGAGAAAGAAATCAACCGCAGGATCCAATTGGGTTGGGCAGCATTTGGTAAATTACGCCACGTCTTCTCTTCACCTTTACCGCAATGCCTGAAGACTATAGTCACCAATGCGTTCTACCTGTCATGACTTATGGGGCCGAGATGTGGACACTCACAGTAGAACTAGTTCAGAAATTGAGAGTAGCGCAGCGGGCTATGGAGCGGGCTCGGCTTCTCTTTGAAGGATAGAATTCGTAATGAGGTAATCCGACAAAGAACCAAAGTTACCGACATAGCTCGCAGACTCAGTAAGCTAAAGTGGTTATGGGCTGGTCACATCTGCAGAAGGACCGACGGCTGATGGAGCAAGCGTGTCCTAGAGTGGAGACCATGACTTGGTAAGCGTAAGGTAGGATGTCTCCCAGCTAAGTGGACCGACGACATCAAAAAGGTCGCTGGGACAGACTGGATGCGAAAGGCGGAGGACTGTGTGCAATGGCATGTGTTAGGAGAGGCCTATGTCCAGCAGTGGATTGCAATAGGCTGATTGATTGATTGATCAAATACGAAAATAATGTTAAGACTTTTCGAAATCGAAATTTTTGATTGAGGATATATCTTGGCAGTCGCTGCGAAGATTTCATTAAACTGGTGAAATTAAGCCGAGATCGGATAATAGACTACCTATCTGGCCAGAGTGATTATTTCCTTTTCGTTCCATCCCTCGTTATTTCAGAAAGTAGGCGAATCTTTTTCTCACTATCGAGAAAACTTGTGCTCAGCAATGATACGGTAAACGGGCTGCAAAGTTCGGTCTTTACATCCCATATGTTTAAAGTTTTTGGGAAAGTGTGCGTGCAGCGTGCTGTACCGTGTGGCGCAGGTGTACGTGGGGCTGTCGGAGCTGTGGCGGCGCCTGCGCGACTGCGAGCGCGGCGTGGCGTGCGCCGCGCGCGCCGCCGACCTGGGCCGCGGGCCCCGCGCCGCCGACCTCAACACGCGCCACCACCGCGCCGCGCTGCTGCAGATGGCCGCCGCGCTGCGCGCCCGCGGCGAGCTGGGCGACGCGCACGACTACTGCAACGTAAGGGCCCACTTATTATTATTTACCGTGCCGCTCTTGGGCAACTCTCTCATTTCGGAGACACTTAGGCCGAGCTACGGCGGGTAAGCAAACTTATACTAATCGTCGATAAAATCTTCTGCCACACGGAGGTGAACTGGGAAAAGTTCAACATCTGAAAGGCCTCCCGCAAAGATACGACACTCCGGTATGCGGGAGCATCATTTGTAAAGGGTACCCGAAAGAGCAAACCGCCGGCGGACCACTGAAGTAATGTCACACAGTTGCAGTGGTCAACCTACATCCCATCCAATCCGGGAAAGTGCTCTAGACCGCTAAGCTAATCGTTAGTAATATTAGCTCGAATCCTGCTTGCAGTAAAGTTCCCTTTTTCCACTTTCACGAATATTTTTTTCTTTAATGCAGCTGAGTATGTTAAGTACTAAAATACAGATCAAAATATAGTACCTATGTTATAAAATGCAGAATTTAGTTTAATTGTTTATATATTTTTTTGTCTGTTACGCTTTCACGTTGGGACTGCTGAACCAATCATCATAAACATATAGTCTGAAGCGCAGAAAAATAACTTTTTATCCCGGAAAAATTTATAATTGCCGTGGGCTACCTATCTTTGCATAGAGATAATTAGTGCGCCGTAGAGTACCGTTTTAATTATTATGTACTTGAAGTCCACGTAGACAGAGTCGCAGGTAAAGTGTACTTTATAATATAAGTTAGATGCGTATTAGCGAGCATCACGCCTGTATTCCCCGAAGGGGAAGGCAGAAGTATATTACACACCCACGATTCGTCAGCTATGTTTAAATCCCACGTAATAGAGAGCGAGCCTATTGTGGTCTACCACACACATTTACAAACTCCGAGCTACTGAGATTTTTTCTTTATATGAAAAGGCTTAATAACATTGCCCGACCTGGGGATCGAACCCGAGACCTCATGATCAGCAGTCACTTGCAATACCTCTGTACCACCGAGGCAGTTGAAAAAAGCATCTAAAGTATTATATTTCAGGAAGCGCTACGTTTGGCGGCGGTGGCAGGAGACCAGGGTAGTTATGCTCGGGCCGTGCGCATCGCTGGCGACGTCTACCGTCGGAAATGTGATATTGGTAAAGCTCTCAGGTATGTGCAGACTATCGACTAACGTAACTAAATAGATGAACAAACAAGAGCCCAGTTGGACACAGACTCGGGAGGGTATGTTTTGGTTGTAACAGGAGATAGCCGTTTATTCTTTCATTTCATATCTGTGAAATGATGGTGAGCAGCGGCTTGACAATACTCCCGGTATAATTGGTCCATAAGCGACGGTTACCATCAGGTAAGCCGTGGCTCGTCCGCCACCATACCTATACAATAAAAAAGGGGTGCTACTGGTGGTGACTGATCGGTCTCACTATCGTGGGCGTGAATGGTGCGAAGATCAGTACCGATTTTCTTTCCTTATCAGTATTTTTTTTTTAATACAGCACCCTGCACTAAGAGGAATAATCCTTGTATCGCGGGGGACTTTACAAACATACAATGTCACGGACACCATAGTACACTAGACTCAGAACTACCATTTGTGGATCACACAAATAGTTGTCCTGTGTGGGAATCGAACCCACAACGCTCTGGTGGGTCGGTATCTAAACTACTCCACCATCAGTGGAGTCTATTATTTAAAAATTTGGAAAATCCAAAAGTGCACGCCTCATAATCTTCATTTTTCACAATAAAATTGATTATTTGACAAGTAACTAATAATGTATTGTTCTTAATAAGTAGTTTTCAATAAATCACATAGATAGCGCTCATTTCAAAAAGTGGCTACTAATAGTGTTCTCATGTCTTATACGCCATCTAGCGCTAATTTTAAGAAGTATATATATTGGTCTAAAGAAGTAGTTCTCACGAAATAAGGTATAGCGCTGGTTTTAGTGTCGATTCGAGCGTAAATATTCACTGTTTTTTTGTTTATTTAAGTAACAATTAAACCACATCGAATCAGAGCGTGAAAGTGATAGGGCTCTATTCGTAATTATAATGAATCGTAAAAAAAAAGACTATTAGTAAAGTATTTCGGTCGTTATCGTGTTAACCTACGTTATCCGAACATACCTACCTACAACACACGGACGTCCAAGACAGAACTTTTTTAAACAGTTTTATAACTAGTTTAAATAACAAAAATGGCATCAAAATATCATGAGTGTTAAAAATAGTGTATTTTCTTGATATGTGTATGTATATATTATTTTACAAGTGCAATAGGTATATGATAAATAGAGACATTTTAAGTTTGAAAGATCAGTTGTTCTTTGAGAAGCGAGAGTAGTACCCACCCCAACGATTCGCATAAGAGGCGTGCAATATGCCGTATGCTAGTCATTGCTAATTATGTGGCATACTTTAATAATAATTATTAGTGTGATATGTAGTATGTCTTATAAGTTGCAGCATCTTTAATGTCATCATAGTTATAAAAAACCGTATTATACTGTAGTAAATTAGCGATTTAAAAAACGTGGCCCATGAGTTTCTTGCCGGGTTCTTCCCATTAAAGGCTTTTTTTTACTACGAAATCCGGCCACTGGTGGCGATTGCAATCGCCATTTTAGTTGCATCATAATAAGTAGCTCTTTTTTGTTAAGGCGGGAAAAAAATGACCTAAGTGCACACCCTGTCGTTCGGAGCAACAGGGTATTGTGGGGCCCTATCTGACTAAATAAACCCACCGTGTGCCATCTCTCCACTCAACTGGTCTTCGGTGGTCCGCCGGTGGTTTACACTTTCATTTAATAAGCCTATGAAATAAATATATTTTTGAATTTAAATCTATTGTAGACACTACGAGGTAGCAATGGGTGCTGGTCAAGCTTTGGGTGACCGGCTCGCCCAGATGGAAGCTATGGACGGAGCAGCGAGATGCCTAGAAGCGCTGCGACTGCAGGGCAGAATCTGTAACTGCAGACCGCTGGAATTCAACACCAGGCTCTTGGAAGTGGCTACTTCTGTTGGATCTAAGGTAATGTGCACTCATGACCACATAATATGCAAATTAAGAGTTTTCGCTTGTGCACCAGTTGTCAGCCAAGTATTAACAAGCCCTAAACATCTCAGAATTATCCGGTCTGTTGTGCCCGATCTTATTCGCAGTTCTGACTGACTGAATTCCTGGTTATGTTGAATCCGAGTTTCTCCATCATTAATAATAAAAAAATAGACGTCTGTAGGATAATAATAATAGTTTATTCACTTCTCACAAGACTTAGGATATTTAGGTACATAGGTATTGCTCGTTTAAACTATTTTTTTTCTTTTTTTTTTTATATACACTTCTTGTGAGTCTGGAGTCTGAACTAGGTCGAAACCTGTGTGTAGCAGTAGCTCCAGGCTCTCTTCGAAATATAAAACTAGGTGTAAAAGCAATAAGCGATAAATTATTGTATCTACATTGTGTTAAATAAACCTAGAACTACGGTTAATAAAATAATTGCGCGTGCATAAAATGGTGTTTGGGTATATGTGTGTGTGTCTGTGTGTGTGTTTGTGCGTGTGTTTGTGCGTGTGTGTGTGCGCCCGTGTGTCTGTGCACGTGTGCCTGTGCGTGTGTATGTGTAATTATTTTACAATATTAATTAAGTTTTCTGTTTCCTCATAATAATATAAGCCATTTAATTATTTTTCTTTCAACTTCCCATTTCTTATTCGGATAAATATGTAAGATTTTATTGACTTGTATAAGAACGGACCCAAAAATCTGTAAAATCGTTGAGCGAGTGACGTCCTACACCGGCAGATGTGAAAACATCGAAATTATTTTGTAGAAATAGTGAGTAGAAATATAATTATCATAGCTTTTTCAGTGTGTGTTTGTATAAAATTATGATATGTGTAAAATAACGGAAAAGCACATAAAGGCAATGAACTTTACTAATTTATAAGTAAGTATCAATGTATCCTATTTATATTATAGAAATATTAAAAATAAATATAAATATTCATGGACATTTTTCACACAACGTCAGTCCCAAACTAAGCTTAACGCTTGTGCTACCAGATTACGGATATAATAGATATGTACTACTTTTTTTTTGTATATATACATATAATAGATAGATAACACCCAGATGCAGTACAAATTACAAATATCTGTGTTCATCACACAAATAATTGTCCTGAGTTGGAATCGAACCCACGACCTCGTGCACGGAAGTCGGTTACATTACCGACTACGCCACGAGGTCCGTCAGCCATATTATCGTTGGCCATATTATAGCTGGCGAACCATGGGTGTGTAATACACCTCTGCCTACAAGCGTGATGTTATGTTTATTCACAGTTTTTGATAATATTCTCGAAAATTTCCAGATGTTAGTCCGGCGGGTGCGACTCCGTCTAGCAGAGATCTACACAGGCCTTGGAGACAATGAGGCAGCTGCAAGGCAGAAGAGAGCAGCAGCGGCCTGGGTCGCACCAGCCTGCGCCAGATGTAGGGAACCTTTGGCAGAACGGCCGGAACCGCTGGCGTCACTACCTTGTGCCCATATAGTGCATCACGCGTAAGTGTCGATCTAAAATGAGGACTTCTTACCTGAATTCTATCATGCATAGTCTAGGCCAGTGGTTCTTAAACTTTGGTCGGGGGACCATTAGTGGTCCCTGAAAGCACCCGAAGTGGTCCGCGAAAACATCCTAAAAATATTAAACAAGTGACAACGAAACAATAGAACGATGTGAAATGCCAGTCGTAACGTACATGAATAATCTTTGGGGTCCCGGTGCAACTAAGTTAAATATTACCCATAAACAATTACGAAATTCGCATCAAAAATAGTAAATGTATCTATTTCTGTAATGTTTGTGATTGTTTACAATTTTAGTCAAATAATTAAAGCAGAATTTTTATGCATGTTTTATTTATAGATAGGACAATGCTTTATTTCTATTTAGGGACAAACTTAGTTAGTACTCCATGGCTTACCATGGACCACTAACTGTCTTAAGACAAATTTTATCAAATAGTCTCTCGATATTAAAAGTTTCAGAACTACTGGTCTAGGCTGCTGCATGATGTTGTCTGAAGCTACGTATTAAGACTACTGCTACTGTCTATAGGCTATAGTAACCGCTTACCATCAGGTGGGTCGTATGCTTGATTGCCACCCACGTTGTATTAACAAAAATTACCACCAAAAGTACGCTTGAAACAACGTTTCCACTTACCTTGATATGTAAGAATTCCATCTAATACCCATGTCTTGTTACCAGTTGCATGCCAGAGTCTTGGTCACGTCGTTCCACTCGCAGTATGGGGGGAACGGAATGTGCAGAGTGTGCGTCCCCTAGAGCGTCCCGGGCACCACCACCAGCCCCTCCGGCACCTAGGACTCTTCCATCACAGGTATGTATTTGCAAGGAAAATAACGACTGACTCATTTGGATTAACACAATGACTAATACATTTGGATAAGGGCTGGGTTTAAGCAGTCACAGGTGCCTAACAAAAGGTACCTAACGTAAATTATTATATAAATGATTAGGTTCATCCATCCATCAGCCTTTCGAAGTCCACTGCTGGACATAGGCCTCCCCAAGAGAACGCCACAACATGTGTTTCGCTCATATGGGGGATAGTGCCATAATCGCCACGCTTGGCAGGCGGGTTGGCGATCGCAGTGGATGTTGTTAATACTCGAGGGAGTGCTGCTGCCCACTCCCCGGTATTCCCTCAGTCGGCTCCTACGACTCCCATAGGTGGAGAGGGGTGGGACAATTCTAAAGCCGGCCCCACACGGCGAATTAGGTTAATTTCTGCTAAACTACCTCGGTGGTGTAGCGGTAGTGTATGCGACTACTAATCATGAGGTCTCGGGTTCGATCCCCGGGTCGGGCAATGTTATTGAGCTTTTTCCTAAAAAGAAAAATTCTCAGTAGCAGCCCGGAGTTTGGAAATCTGCCCGGTAGACGTCAATAGACTCGCCCCCTATTACGTGGGACTTAAACATAGATGGCGAGTCGTGGGTGTGTAATACACCTCTGCCTACCCCTTCGGGGAATACAGGCGTGATGCTATGTTTTAATTGCTAACCGCAACACTAAACAAAAATATTAAAATATAAAATAAAATAATAAATAAAAAATATTTGACTGGATCTGTTTTTCTTGACTTCAATAAAAATAACTATATGCCAAAAATAGCTATCCATTTTTTTGTTAAGTCGGAAAAAATGTTCCTAACCGCACACTCCGTCGTTCGGGGCAACGAACAGGGTAGTGTGGGGCCCACACCCACTAAATAACCCCGCCGTGTGCCGTCTCTCCGCCTTTATTGGCGGGCCACTGGATCTATGTTACATTACATTACTTCAGTGGTATACAGGTACATCCTAAGCCCTAAATGTTTGTTAAATTTCAGGACTTTCCATTTGGAACACCACCGACACTCCACGAGTCAGACTTAAACTCTATACTATCCGATCATAGCAGTCAACAGGCAACATCAAGCGTGTAATATTTTTATTAATTGCCTAAAACAAAAAAAATGGCAACAAATGTTAGTGGAATGATAACTTACTATAATCGATAATTCGATTTCCGTATTGCTAATTTAAACGACCCGTTGGTATCAAAGATTATATAATCTACACGCAAAAATATTTATTATAAGAAAATATATTTATTTAGTAGTTATTCATATAAAATCTATGCGCTCGCTATGCGAAGCGACATAAGTATAATATTGTCCTTTTCGGTGCAATAAAAATATTGATATCTAAAGATTATTGTTACTATTTACTTAAATGTTAATGTTATCGTGTGATCGTACTTTCAAAATATAGAAAAGAGACCATCTTGAATTTATGAGCATAAATTTTAAAATACAAAAAATGATGTCATATTTTTTAAATTGGAAAGATGAGTACGATCAAATGATAAGATGAAATTGAATGTCCATATCTTATAAATAAAATCTATGTATAACTATAATGTATGGTCTGTTCTGGAATGTAAGCTGTTCTAAGCTAAACACGCTCACTTTGGCATAGATGCGATAAAAAAACTTTTATTGTAGCATTTTCTAATATTTTTGCTATTAGATACAGTGATGATAAAGTTTACCATCGAGTCGATTTTGCAATAGCTAACCATTTACTATCAAGTCGATTTTACAATATAAACAAACCCGTCTTCCCTGAATATGCAATTTAAGTATTGTGATATTGGTAAATGAGATTTTCAAAACGTAATAGATATTTTTAAAATATTTGTTTTTCCAAACGTGCCTAAATATGTATAATTTGAATGGATTTGGAAATTTGCAAAGAAATATTAAAACCTTATAGTCCAAAGTGTTGGCGTGTTGAAGTCAAAAGAGTGTATGTTCAAAAAGTTCTGTATAAAGCAATAAATTATTCAAAATATTTTGGTATTAAAAATGAACTGGACAGGGAATAAGGGAAGTGACTAGTAATAATCTTTACGCTTATATTAATTATATGTATCTTGTACAAGCATATAATCAATATCAAAGATTGGTGTTAATATTTTACTTGTAAACTTACTAATATGTATGCAACGTTCTTTGAAATTTAGTGTCTTGATTTCACGAATACTGGATATTGAGTCAGTACAAAAACCATCAAACATCACTGCCCATAAAGGTAATTTCTATTATAAAGCTGTAACAAAGCTGTGTCTGTACATTTAAGATATTTGAGAAAAAAATACTGTATTAGGCTATGAAGGCATGTCTAAATACAAAACGATTTTTTTTATGTTTTTTGTCTGTTTGTTCGCTCGCGCATTGCGCAAAAACTACTGAACAGATATTTTTTTTTTATTTGATAGCTTTCGATTAGACTTAAAAACTGGTATACATTGCCGCTACTATATCAGGATCCTGAGATATAATAAGCAAAAACTAGCTTTTGGGGCGGGCAAAGCCTAGTTTGTATAATAAAAAAGTTTATTTGTATTGCATGCAAAACACAATAAATTTATATAACAGTCAATCTAGGTATGATTCGAGTTTTAATGGGCGATTAAGTACATCATCATATTCCTTCTCTTTCTCTTACATGATATGGCTCCTCAACTTCGTGGGATCGGGGAACCATGTTTTTATAGCACTGACGCAAAAAGCAGGAATATTTCCATATTGCTTAAATTTTACACCAGCCGCTTGCCAAGCGTTCAAACACCTTATACTCTTCTTTAATTGCTTTAGCTGTGGAAGCCATGCTGGAAAAACACGAAACTCATTGGTTTCTTTGATCATAAATATATACGACAATTGACATAAATATTTATTACCCTTAAATATGTCTTTCTACGACCTTTGATACTTTAGTATGTTATGGATGGGTGTACTCAGTAACCCTCGACAGATGCTCAGAAGCGACATTGATATTTTTCCGAATCATATTATACTATGTATTGCCAAGATGATGATGATAGCCAGATATTGTTTTAAATTGAGAAAAATCTTTAAATATTATAATCATATACTATAGCATATTCACAGATATTTCACACGTCTTCTGGTCCCAAACTAAGCTTAACGCTTGTGCTATGGGTACTAGATTACGGATATAATACATATAAGTATTACTTTTTTTTTGAAAGTACATACATATAATAGATAGAACACACCCAGATGCAGTACAAATATCTGTGTTCGTCACACAAATAATTGTCCTGAGTGGAAATCGAAGCTACGACCTCGTGCACGGAATTCGGTTACACTACCGACTACGCCACAAGGCCTGCAACAAAGTTACGTTATTTATATAAACTTAGAATATTTCCTGAGGGCAACTTTCTGAGTATCTTTAGATTGTCTATATGTTATAAAACACTAACCCTTTTATAAAGCTTTCTTTTTTATTATATAAGATGAAGATAATCAAGCAACCGTGAAATCTATATAAGTATAAGTACTTTATATTTATAATAATATATGGTGTGTTACGTCACGGAATCCTTTTGAAAACGCTTTATTAAGAAAGACCGTTTATTTTGTACGAATTATATTAATTAAGTATTTAGCTATTGGGTATTTATTGATGTAATGTAATTATAATAATTATCTGCCTGGCTGTATGTGTTTTGCCTCGACTTCTAAATCCTATACACTTTTCCCCACAAAGGTGCGCAAAATGGCTTCACTTGAATAAAGTAGCAGAGGAGTAAAACAATTGAAATGTTGGTTAGTTACTTACAGTTCTGTTAAGTTTATAGTTATTCTACATTATAAAAATAGTTGAGGCTATTTTTCAAGGGCTTAAGCAATTATTAACTTACCTTAAAAATAAAATTACTGGCCATATTATGTAAAAAACACTTGTACTACAGTAACTTTACATTGTAACTCATTTTTAAATTATACAGCTCTGAATAAATAATACGATCTTAATTAAACTACTTAGCAGCACTGAATAAATAATATAACCTTGATTAAACCTCTTAGCAGCTCTGGAACTCCATGTTAGTGCTCAGGGTGACAAATTTCCAAAAAGGACGAAACTTGGAGCAATAAAAAAATCAAATAAAACGGTAGCATTTTCCAGTAGCAGTAAGGTCTCGGATACGAAGTCAGCGGAAGCGGGGCGGTGGCGCGGCAACGTTTTACTCGGTCTCGAAGCCCGCGCTGCACAGCGCTAAAGCGGCGTAGTGTTGTGTTACGAGAAATTAGTATCTTTGTGCACGAATGAAATGTCTAAACAGCGACGACAACATCTTTTAAATACTAATTCTTTCCTAAAGTTTGATTTATTGTGGGCAAAAGAAGATGTAAATTCCTACAACCGGGCGAGGTCAATGCAGACGCGCGGGCGCCGCTAGATTGGTACGCATCGCTCGTACGCCGCTTGACGACCGCTCCCCGCACCGCTGCCTTCGAAGCCAGTTCCATATAATTGTATGCATTGAAACACACCGCTCCTCGCGCTGCCACCGTCAACGCCGCGCTCCCGCTGACTTCGTGACCGAGGCCTAAGGGTTATAAATTTCTCAGAGTAGCAAAAGGTGTCTATTGAAATAAGTTACTGTAATTTACGATATTCCAAATTAGACCATTTTGCAGCCATGCCCGCCATAATATTTTAACAAAAACAGATTTATAAAATGCTTTGGAAACATTACATACAGCCAGGCACTTTATTGTGAATACAACTTTTTTTGAGATGGAATATATAAGCTTGTATAGTACCTATATACGTTGCTGTTTTATAAATTAATATGTTATGGTAGTCGATATAAATATTAATATAATAATATCATATTTATTATTGTACCTATATTAATAAAAATATATTTCTAAAAGATTAAGATGTTAACATAGTGTTGCTACATTAAAATCATATAAATTGAATTAATCAACCAAAATAACTAAACGTCACTGTTCTGAAATTTTTAGCTTTGTTCATTACAAACATTGGCAAATTGTGTCTCACGTTGTCGTTATACAAGAATTTAAGAAGATATTGAAAGACAGATCAAAATTGAAAATCAAGAAGATCAAAATTAACAGTGCTGGATTCAACTTAATTTAACCATAAGTAGCTGTCATGTTCTTCGTCAATTAACCTAACACACAATAAATTATAAAAATAATAATATAACTATCAATAATAAAATATTATATACGAGTAATTGCACATGTTTGTCGGGCACTTGACCACTTGACATACCTACTATAAAGTATACCTAGTGAAAATCTCATTATAATTTGCTCTTTTTTTTATAACAGGCAACACATTAGAACAATTTTCGTTTCCAAAAAAATTTGTACCTATATATATTGGCGCGAACTTTTCAAATGAGTACGTATTCCACTTGAGGGTGAACTTGTGCTTTATGTAACACAACTCGTTGTCCAGGATTCCCAGATTTTCTTTATTTCACAACATGTTGGCCTTGTCCATCAAATGACTCCTGAGCTGGACTTTGCTAGAGATTCCAATACTTTCTGATACCGAGAGAGGTACCTTGGAACAGGCGCCGCGACAATTGAGTCCTTTTTTTTGTTAAGGCTGGAAAAAAAATTCCTAACCGCACACCCCGTTGTTCGGGGCAACGAACAGGGTAGTGTGGGGCCTTCACGAAAACTAAAGAAACACTCCGTGTGCCGTTTCTCCGCCTTTTTTGGCGGGCCACTGGAACTATGTTACATTCCTTTGGTGGTACGACAATTGAGTCCTTCTATGCAGTGAATGTGTTTTCCTGGGGTAAATTGAAGCAAGTTCTTTTCACCATACTCCAAGGCCCATCCTAGAGTGCGCTCAACTTCAGACATAAATTTGTTTAGTCCGGCTCTCCTCCAGTTCAGAAGAATTATATTGAAATGACGCACGTCGCAATTTATGATTTGGGGTATTGGGGTGTGATAACTATGTTCCTACTATGAAAAACAATCAGATCCAATTTGATGATGAACCAAGCTTCCGTAAGGTATGGACGTTCTGGGTATCTGGGGCATCTAAAACCTCATTACTTCTTATTATAGAATGGATATTTTAGGAGGAGAACCCACCACTCACCCAAGGATTGTCTATCCCGGTTATCTTTGGATAGAATAACCTAAGATTGCCAATCCGCACTCTCACAGATAGAGGAGAATGTGATAATAGCAAAGTAGCATGCACGATAATGACAAAAAACTCACCAACGCGACACAACCATGCGATACGGTAGAACTCTCAGAACCACAATATTGCAATATACCGCAAAAAGCGGAACATAAATTCGACACGTGTTTCGCCTCTAAACGAGGCATTCTCAAGAACACTCGGTAACAAATAAGCCCTCATTAATTCCTTGACCATGGATGATGTAATGCACCATGTAAGTAGTACGAAAGGTGACAAATTCCACAAAAGTTTGTTAAGATAATAAGGAGTGTTTTTTACTTAATTCTCATTCGTATTTTCCTACTCGACATTCTCAATGATTTTCAATGATATGATGTTGGCTTAAACAGCTTATTTATATCTATAAGAGAAAAAAGAGATGACTTCAAGCGACACAAATCACAAATCTCAATAATTTTAATACCAACCAGTAAAATGTTTCTTAAAGTGATGCTTGTAATGCCCATCTACTTAAAACAATCGATGAAATACTACAAAAAACATTCAAAAATTGTGTTCCAAAAAAAGAATAAATAATACTCAAAAATCGCGGTAACTTTGCATTAAAGAATTATTACAAAAAATTAATAGTCCACGTTCCTTATGAACTGTGCCTCTGACATGTGATTTCTCAAAAATTGCAATGTTGTTTAATTCAATTATAGTAAACTGGCTGAGCAATGCATTACAATAAAATTATTTGGATTGTAATTTGCTAACACGTCTAGCGCTCGAAATAGGCCTCTCCAAGAGCTCACTTGTATCCAATGGCTTCCTGCGGCTTTAGGGTGCGTTTCTACTGACGCGGAGGTGAGCGAAGTGGAGCGGAGAAGAACAGTGAAAAGTGGCAAATGGTTCTATTGAAGCGGAGCGGGGCTGAGTGGAGGTCTGCTCACCTGGACTAAACTAAAATGCAGCGTACGAGCATTTAAATGCTTAAAACGCACCATTCCGTTACCCTCCGCTTCATGCTTTCCGCTCGGCACCAAAGCCTGCTCGACTCCGTTTTGTCCGGCTCGAGGCCGTAGGTATGTTCATATGTTTTACTTAAAAGTCTACCACTAATGCGGAGTGGAATTTTCGAGCAATGTGATTGGCCAATTATCAGTCTGCTCCTCTCCACTCCGCTCAGCTCCGCGTCAGTAGAAACGAACCCCTTATAGAACATTTTTACTCTACGAGCGCACCCTATAGCACGTCGCCAATCCGATTGGTAGGAGACCGCCCTACACTTGCCTACACTGCGTTATCTGTTGAGTGGTCACTTACTTTTTTAGCTTTTTTATTTACTTTACTCTATCGTGGAAAATATTGTTTGGCTAAAGGTTATTCTTCTTTTTTAATTATGGCAATCAGCTTAAGCCATTGTGGCCAGTGTCAAGTTTCAATGCGGTTGCGGACTTGGTCACTTCGCGTATTGTATGGGTGATGGTGGGTCAAAGAGTAGAATAATCTTTGTAGTGGGTATAGCATTGCCGGAGATTGTCATGTCAGTTCGTCTAGGGATGTGCCTTGCTATTTCCAGGTCAGGCAAATTCTTTAGAGTCAAGTAGTCATTATAAAGAAAAAATACTGATCTATATCTAACGTAGTCTATGATCCTTTAATATAAATTTATTAAAATATGTACCTGCACATAAGTACCTAAATATTACCAGCTTCTATAAAAAAGCTATTTTATTTAAAAACTGTTTCTAAAATTGTATTTAAAGTTTAAGAATGTACCTACACTTATTAGGATCAATTACGGAGCTTATTTGCGGCAAAGATATAAAGTTTATTATACAGTTAGCTGTTGTACTGTTGTGTTAAAAAAGTACCGACTATTTAATGCGCATGACAGGCGTGTGGCCCGGGCCACACTAATAGGAAAAGCCGTTAATTATCGCGATGATGGACGTTTAACGTTGGTGTAGTCACGACTTGTCGCGACAACGGCATTCACATTGTCATTTGACGTTAGGCGTTAACTCCAGTGGCAGTACGTTAAAGAAATAAAACGTTCAAGTGTGGTCACCCAATTTATCGCATTAACACAATAATTAGCGCGATAATTATCACGATGATGGGCATTGACGTTGTCCATTAGTGTGGCCCGAGCATAAACGAGAACCGAGCTCCACTCTCTATATCAGCGAACCACTTTTTCATAGGATAGCTAAAGTTCGCCTAATAGTAGGTACCTATGTCAAACCCCTATGAAGATTAATAATATTTGCTCAACAGTGCAGCGGTTCATTTCACGAAATATTGCCGTTCAAAATAGCGAGTATTTAGTACTTTTAATCAAAAATGATAGTCTCTAGCAGGATTTGAACCTTCGTCTCCCGGATAACCGTTCCAGGCACTTTGCTAACTAAGCCATCGTGACATTTGCTCGGGACTATCAATTTAAATGCCTTAACACAAAGTGCGAAAATGTGAAATCGAAAATAACTGTGAATTTCGATAACACATTACTTCTTAAGTGTGTGGGTGGTGAGCAGTCCCGAGCAATTGTCACGATGGCTGAATTGGCTACTCATCATCTGGAATGGTATACCAGGAGATGCAGGTTGGAATCCTGCTCGTAACTGTTATTTTCGATTTCACATGTTCGCACTTTGTGTTAATTTATATGTCTAAGCATGAAAATGCTTAAAAAATAACTAAAATATCATAACAGATTCCTTCTTAATGTCGTGGATGCTGCCTTAAATCCTGTTCTAGACTATCATTCTCAAATAGGTATAGAAATAATAAAACTATTTAAATTATACCTACTTTTATAAGTAGGTACCTACATAATTTTATTTCTTGGAGTTTTTGTTTTTTTAATACTAACTCTTAAGGCATCACCAAATTCATGAAATTTCATTTATTAAAGCTCTTTATTAGTTATATGAACTTAAAAAAATTTATTATGAGTTTACATAATAATTCTAGTATGTCTATAACGTTCCAAGAACTACCTACACTAATCTAGCTAAATGTAGATAGATTGCACTATATCTAATAGAATTTATTTCATATATAGACATATGTATATAGTCTTGTGGGTTGTTATTGTATTTTGAATCGTTTCTGAACGGATTACAATAATTATTAAAAAAATATTTGTTTTTTTTATTGGTATGTTATTTGGAACACTTTTCAAGAGGTAGTAACAGTGAAATATTTATGTCACCTTCGATGTTTAACTTTTACATACCTAATCGCAATAAATTGAAATTTAATAGCACTTGAATGCAGGTGTTTAATAAAAATATAATAAAAAATGTAGTTGTGAATTCGGCGTTGTGTTATTGGGCAATTTTAGAATAAAGTTGAGAGTATAAATGATTGTTCGTTATGTATTTTAAAATTCTAATTGAAATATAAGTTACAATTTGAAAATACTTAGTTGTTTTATTTAGTGAACTCTAAAAGCATTTTCTTCAATAGATGGCGCTGTTTAAAAGCTCACAATTTCATTCCATGGTGTCAAACTGTATTCATAGATAAATAACTACTGTATTTCCGTACACAGAACGCTGAACACTTTTACTCTAGAGGGATTCGGTATAAACAACAATATCGAGTATATCAGTCACCTTTTCCATTTTCAACTGATGACGCAGCCGTGGGAGTAACGCTGAAGGACTTAGGTAACGTGCTCAATGATCGCAGCAGTTTCCTGACTTGTAGATAGGTTTAAAAATTAATATAGGTAGGTAGGTACCTACACAAGATGAAGGGCATGTATAATACCCATGTCATATTATTATTTAACTGCCTCTGTGATGCAGCAGTACTGTGAGCGACTGCTGATTATGAGTTCTCGGGTTCGATCCCGGGTCGGGCAGTATTATTGAGCTTTTTCGTAAAAAGAAAAATTCTCAGTAGCAGCCCGGAGTTTGGAAATGTGCCCGATAGACGGCAATAGGCTCGCCTCCTTTTACGTGGGACTTAAACATAGCTGGGAAATCTTGGGTGTGTAATACACCTCTGCCTACCCCTTCGAGGAATACAGGCGTGATGCTATGATGCTATTGGTTCTAGTTGGGAATGTGATTCTTGAAGTTATCAATGATTGAGTATATCTATCTATGTCTTCTGGGAAAAACAGTCCATCGTACACCATTTTATGAAAGAGGTCAAATGTCGAATCCACTTAGGTTCCGGGTAGCGTTCATCATCGCAGATCTTCAACTCCAACCTTCACCTTCTTTCTTAGTATCTAAAATTAAGGTCTATGTTATTAGTGATGAAATATTGACCAGAGAAGTGAACCTTCACTGTTAGCCTGGTTAAAAATCTCATAATCACGCAACGGTCCATGGAGAGTATCAGTACCTATGTATCTATGCGATGGAACCCATAAAACGGACATCCGTAGGAAAAAGTACCTAACCGTCATAGACCGCAACTCAAGTTCCAAAATGGAGACCATGTATCGGATGGCTCAGTGTGAGACAGCCTCCTACTAGGTGGACCGATGATGACTAAAGCCGAATCCTTACGCTGGACTGATAGCAGGTTATGGCGTTTCTTTTGAAGAGGCCAATGTCGAGCAGCAGATAATGGGAATCTGGTGGAAGAATTGATGATGCTTGGATCTTCAAAAAAAAAACAAAGAAGTCACTTTCGGGGCGAGCTTTGCGCTCGTTGTGCAAATTCCATGCCCGTGAACAAAAATGTTTTAATCGCCTTTCAATACTCTCACAGCAATGCAATGGAATAAGTAACATTGGTTTTCTGGTGGATTAAATTATATCGGTATTTCCGTTTGGTGACGGACTAGTAATACCTACAAATGACATGTATAAATGGAGTGCCATTTATACCGTACCAACATTCATGTATATATTTGTCATTTTAGTAATTTGTCTTAATTCAGTGTATGTATGTAGGTACCTACACATATTTTACAGTTTATCGGCTGTACATAACCTCGCTTATAAGGTTGCATCTGAAAATCAGCGCTGCATCACTCTACAACACAGGTTCTCACCAAAACACACCGAAAAACCAAAACGGTTCATTTTGGCGTTTCCTGATAATTATGGATATACCTACCTACGTTTTATCCCAGTAATATGTAGGGAACTTGAGATTTAAGCAGAGCCGCGGGCAAAGACTGGTTGTTATATAGGTACATACACTCATAACTGTTTCCCAGAGGGGTAGGCAGAGAATGGGGAAAATATGTTATGAAAATTAATTCAGTTAACCGTGGTGTTGTTAGACGAATAGCCACAATTTTGTCAATGCCCCGCAAATTGAAATAATTCAGTTAGTGTTGTCTGCCATAATTTTATTGTGGACTAAGGAAACATCCATTCCATTAATGGCAATGTATAGACAAAACTTTTCAATGTCCCGTTCATTTGATAATATATAGATTTTGATGTGAAACATCTAATGAGGAGGGAGGGTAAAATCGGCTGTTAGCGTGGCGACGCTTTTATTTTAGGTACTTGTCCCGTTCAAACCTTGCAAGTTAAATTTGACACACTTCCCGTTTTCCGATTGAGCTGAAATTTTACACGCATTTGTATATCACGTGACGGTGCAATATTATGATGACATGGAGCTGATCTGATGATGGAGCTGGAAGGTGGACATAGGAACTCTATAATGAAACGGCGCAACCCCATCGAGTTTGGGTTCGTATGATTTGTCTTGCCGAGTACTTTGTCTTTAGATGGTATCCAGGGTCTGATGATGGAGCTAGAAGGTGGCCATAGGAACTCCGTTATAAAACGACATAACTCCATCGACTTTGGGCTTGTATGATTTGTCTTGACGAGTACTCTGTTTCTAGATGGTATCCAAGGTCTGACGATGGAGCTGGAAGGTGGCCACTGTAACTCTGTAATGAAGCGACGCAACCCTATCAAGTTCATACTCGTTTGATTCGTCTTGAGGAGTACTTTGTCAAGTTATGATCATTTTATTTCTACAAAATAATTTTGATGTTTTCACATCTGCTAGACGTCCCGCGATGTCTAGTTTTTTTTATATATTTTTTTATTATTAACGATGTCACACTTAATGACACAAAAAACAGGTTTGCCAAAGTCCCATAAATAAATCGAATAGACCATCGAACAAAGGAAATTGTTCGCTGGTAAATAAAAGAACCTATGATTAAATATATTTTTTTCTCTGAACTAAATAGACATAGCAACAAAAAAGTTTTAGATACTCTAAATTAAGTCAAATATAATATTGTAAATATTATATTTGACTTAATTTAGAGTAATCGGTATCCTATTAATTTTTATGAATTTGGAAAGAATATGAACAAATGGAGTAAATATAATTAGTGTGAGTTAAGATTTGCACAATAAAGAAAATTTCAATTCATTCGAGAAGTTCGATTTATACCAGCAGAAAAATATACCTATGGTCCACATTATCCTCAGCAAGTCCACGTTAACAATGGAAAATGAAAAATGGAACTATCCCTAATCCTAAATTTAGGCAGAAATACAGGTGCACAGGAACAGGAATTAATAACAACAAGTCACAACCACTATTTTAAACATTTGCCGCCCCCTCAGCACAGAACAATTTATACCAAAGGCCCCTCAGATTAAGAACTAGACCAGTGGTTCTTAACCTTTTAGTCGTGAGGGACCATGTTAACAAATGTATGTCTTGCCAGGGACCACCACAGCGTTTATTGGTAATATACGGTACCAAATGTGAATAATTAAAGGGTTGTTTGATCTATCTATAAATAAAACATGTAAAATTTTACGATAACACTAATTTATTTATTATTTTGCAAAAATTTAAATCCTAGTTACAAATATTAATGAAATTTTTGCGATTGCATACTCCTTACTAACTTCTGAATCCTTGGTTCAGTGCTACTCAAAGCTAGACGCATGTCGGCAGTGGCATCCAACCGATTTCGGTGTTTGTTTTTAATACTCAGAAGCACCGAAAACCCCTGCTCACATAGGTAAGTTGTTGAAATTAAAGTAAGGTGACGAATAGTAATGTCCCGAAGCCTTGGCAAAGAAATTGCCTTCTGGCTCCAAAAATCTTCAAGATTAATTCCAGATTGAAATGTATCTTTTAAGCTACTATCGTGTTGCATTTCAATCACTTGTTCTTGAATATCATCAGACACCTCGGAAACGTCGATAATAAAAGGATTGCGGATTAGCTTCTGAATATTATTGTCCTCGCAATCGCAGGAAAATAGTGATTGAATTCACTTTTTAAGTTATTCAAATGGAGTATTACGTTTTTCTGCATCTCCTTTAATCTCTGCATCCAGTCCGTCAACAATTTGGTTGAGCGTATCAAATGCAGAAAAGTTTTTTCTTTCAACCTTATTAATCCATAGATCTATTTTACTGATAAAAGCCCTGATTTTATCTTTATACGCAAATATGTTGCTCATACCTACTCTTGCAGCTGAAGGTTCAATTTATTTAATTGTGCAAAGAAGTCTACCAAATAAACAAAACGTATTTGAAATTTGGGATCACAGAACTGAACAAGCAACTCTTTGTTTTCCTTGTTAGTGATGAATATTTGTACTTCCTCTCTTAATTCGTACAACCTCGACAGCATGTTTCCTTTCGAAAGCCAACGCACTTCTGTCTGGAAAAGCAGAGTTTCGTGTTCAGAGTTCATGTCGGAACACAATTGTTTGAAAAGACGAGTATTGAGTGCACTCATTTTAATGAAATTAACTACCTTTATAGCTGTTTTCATCGTTAAAGCAAAGCATTCCAGGAGCATTTTGGCAGCCAATGCTTGACGGTGAATTATGCAGTGCGTCGTAATAGCGGATGGATTTTTGGTTTTTACCAACGCTGCAAGACCAGAGCGAGAACCAAGCATAGCGGGAGCACCGTCCGTACAAAACCCCGCAAGTCTTTCCCACATAAGTCCATGTTTCTCCATATATTGACTTATTACATTCATAACATCTGCACCTTGCGATGTTGTTTCAAGTTCTTGAGAAAATAATAATTCTTCCTTAAACGTTTTATTGTCCTCCAAAAATCTAACAAATACAAGTAATTGACAACATTGTGAAACGAAAACGATTCATCACATTTTAATGCAAAATAAGGACTATTTTTATCTTGTCAATAACTTGGTCTTCAATATCAGCTGACATTTTCTGAATACGCGTTTTCACTGTGTCATTAGAAAGCGGTATTTCACGTATTTTTCTTTGAGCTTCCTGGCCTAAAAGCTCTTCTGCAACTTTGAGCAATCAGGGCTTTATTAGAGATTCGCCGATTGTGTGTGCTTTTTTAGATTTGGCAATCAATTTTGAAACTTCAAACGATGCAGATAATGTTTTTTCAGATGTTGTACAACTTGTTCCAGTGGGTCCAAGTTTCATTTTTTTTAAGATTAGTTAGTTTGCCTTCGAAAAATTCTCGCGGACGGTTACAAGAATTCGGATGTACAGTCATCAAATGACGTTCCAACTTTGCCGGTTTTAAAGCATCATTAGCAAGAACAGTTGTGCATAAAACGCATTGAGGTCTAGTTTCCCCATTTATTTCTATTGAAGTAAAGCCAAATTGAATATAGTTATCATCATATTTTCTTTTTGGTGGCATTTTTCTGAAAACAAAATTTTAATAACAATATATAAGTTTTTTAATAAAAATATATTTTCGTGAAAATCTTTGCATTTGTGAGCTCTATGCTTAGCTGTGGGAATGGTGGTTAAAGTGTCAAGATGTACCTATCAAATGAGTCCATACGCGACCATATTATTAAGTAGGTATTTTAGGAGTTTCTACCTTTCGTTTCCATCATCATCCTATCATTGCATTGTCACCGAAGTTACTTATCTATGCCAAACTTTGGCTCAATCGGATAAGGACAACTGATTCGAAATTCAGTTGTAATATTTGACCCATACTGAAATACGCATCAAATAGCATCAGACAGCATAGTAAATACTAAATACTTAGTAAATTTCATGTACAGTTCAGTATTTTTGGTGTGCAAGTAATTTTAATGCAATACACTTTATTATTTTCCATTAAATAAAAACTTACCTAGTACACGATAAATAGGTAGCAATCAAAAAGAAACGTAGCAGATTTAAGTAACAATGTGACAAAAATAAAGCAAAATTAGTAATTCACAATAGCTACTTGTGTCCTTAAAACAAAATATATATATTTTACTTACGTAGGTGAGGTATACCTTTTCAAATCTGGAGTAGTTATTTAATAACGTTTGTAGACCAACGATATTTGCCGAACTTTAAGCACTCAGATAAAAACTTCGAACTTACTCATACGTAGGTTGAACTGTCACTAACTAAGTAAAACTTTCTACTCATAAATCTGTGGGTAAAACAAAGAGCGAATAGCGATCGGAATTCGGAACAAACCGAGTGAGACAGTTGCGCTAGGCACGTGGTCTCCCTCACACGCACTCGTGCATCGCGTACGCGTATGCGGTTCCGGCATATCGCCTTCATTCGGACTTGTGCCGCAGGGGATCGCGTTACGTCTTGACTCATGACGTCCATTTCACGATAATGGCTTCGCGGACCACTTGGAATGCTTCCAGGGACCACCAGTGGTCCGCAGACCACCGGTTAAGAACCACTGAACTAGACGGAGCCACATGACAGTGTGCCCGCACTTGAAACAGCAATATTTTTTTAAATGTTGCCAGGTTGACAAATATTTAACCATATTTGAGCAAAATAAACGATAGTTAGAATGAGGTCTGTAACTTGATCGTAAATAAGAAACTCTTCGTAACAAATATTTAATTGAAAATCACAAGGTTTATCAAAATAATTATTTAAAAATAAATCTACCACCCCTTCTATTCATCCAACCATCAGTCTTTAAAAACGTCCACTGCTGGACATGGCCTCCCCAAGAGAGCACCAGAACTAGTGGGCTTGTGCTGACTGCATCCAACGGCTCCCAGCAGCTTTGACCGTATATTTGGTCCATCTGGTGGGAGGCCATACTACGCTGCGCTGTCCGATACGTAGTCGCAACTCGAAAACCTTTTTCCCCAACGGTTGTCAGTTCGTCGAGCGATATGGCCTGCCCATTGCCACTTCAGCATGCAAACCTGGCAGGCTATGTCGGATATTCACGTTCTACGGATCTCCGTAATAAAAATTCGATCACGTAGAGAAATACCAAGACTTTGAGCCTTGATGCAAGGTAAGCATTGCTGCTCCATAAATTGCCGTTCTGTTCGATATCTCATCTGGTAAATAATAATAAGTTTTATTTAATAAAATAATAGTACACAAGAATATAATTAAATTATCAAGACGTTGACAGTTGAAGTGACAATAGCGTATTTTTGTGTTCTTATAATTTATAATTTTAATTAATTCAAACCACATTATATTTTAATTCGGATCACATTTCGGTAAACATATAAAAGTGCTAATTGAGTGTGTTACTGTTTTAAAAGGTAAAACTTTCTTGTCTACGATATTATTACGTCATCATGGCTGATTGTAATGAATGTGCTGGATGCCTAAATAAAGTAAATGAAGCTACTTTTTTGCTCTGCACACGCTGTTAGGCTACATACCACCTTGCTTGCTTGAATCTCACACAAAATGACATCGATTCCGTGCCTAGTGAGACAAAGGATAATTGGATATGCGTATTATGTCATAGTAAGGAACGTAGAGTAGGCGATAACTCTAACACCCCGTTTCGGGCAGTACCAGTTCCACAACAAGAACACGAATATATCACTCAACGCCCAATGACTCGGAAGGCTGCCAGTTGCTCATGCCTCTCGGCTAATATCATTCATGACATTATTAGAGAAAAGCTTCAATATACATTCAAGCAGAAGTTTATGCCTCAATTACAAGAACTTCGTAAAGAAGTGCTGTCTCTCGAAGGATCGTTATCTCATTTCAACGGTGAATTAGAAAAAATCAAGACCGAGCATGCTCTACAGGCTGAGTCACTTCAAATAATCAGGAAGGAAAACGAAGCTTTGCGTGCTGACAATCAGTTGCTAGCAACACGTCTAAACCAACTGGATCAACTTTCACGTTCAACCAATGTTGAAATTCAGTGTGTTCCAGAGAATAGGGAGGAAAACCTGATAAGCACAATTCAGCAAATTGGTAAAATAATAAAATGCCCAGTCAGTGAAAGCAGCATACATTACTGCTCCAGATTGGCTAAACCAAACACTAACAATCCGCGTCCACGCTCTATCCTTGTCAAATTTAGTAGTCCGCGACTGCGGGATGAGTTTCTCGCGGCGACTATCAAGTTCAACCGAAACAACAAGGATGACAAATTGAACACTAGCCATTTGGGTATAGGCGCTAAGAAAAAGTCTGCAATATACGTCGTTGAACAACTCACTCCTGAGACCAAAAACCTCCATGCTGCGGCTCGTATTAAAGCAAAGGAGTTAAAATACAGATATGTGTGGGTACCTGATGGCCGGATCTTCATGCGCAAAAATGATGAATCCAACTATGTGTATGTTAAAAATATAGACTTGTTAAATCGTTTGTCATAATGACGCTATATTTGACCTAAGCTACTACAGGGCGTCCTAAGTAATATAAGCTTTTACTACCAAAATGTAAGAGGATTAAGAACTAAAACGATCCAACTATTTAATAACATTATTTGTTCTAATTTTGATGTGATAGTTTTTACGGAAACTTGGCTGAATAGCAGTGTTTCGGACAATGAGTTGATCGATGATCGGTACACATTATAAAGGCGCGATCGCGAAAAGAGCGGATTTCACAGTAAGAAAGAAGGCGGCGGCGTTCTAATTGCGGTCTCAAGGCGTTTGAAATCATATCGTTTATATGATCACGAATCTAATTGTGAGGATATCTGGGTTAAATTGGAATTGTGTGACACAAAGAACAAAGTAGAATTCTTTTACATCTGTGGTGTTTACTTACCTCCTCCTGTTCAAGTACATATTCTTGAGCATTTCATAAACCACACAAATAATATTCTGGAACATCATGAAGGACAGACTATCATACTGGGTGACTTTAATTTAAGTAGTATAAACTGGCTAGGGGCTGTGCAGCGTGAACTCACACCTGTTACCTCTAATAGTTTACTTCATAACATGTTAATTGACTTTATTTCGCTTAATAATTTATCTCAGTTCAACTCTTGTTCGAATTTAAACGGCAGACTACTAGATCTTATACTAAGCTCCATGACTATCACAAAACTTACCGTATGCTCAAACCCACTCACTATTATTGACCCATTACATCCCCCATTGCTGTTTAACATGACTGTCGAATGCCCCGAGAATTTAGTACCTAAGAGTGATGCTAGATTTTATTTCCATAAAGCCGATTATGATAAGATTCTTGAAGGTCTATATGATGTTCAATGGAGATATAAATTTACAAAGTGTATGACTGTTGATGATATGGTTAGTGTTTTTTATGACATATTGAGATCTCTGATAATTAAACATGTCCCGAAATAAAGACCTCGTAATAAGAATAAATACCCCATATGGTTCTCGGCTGCATTGATTAGAAATCTTAAAGAAAAAAATAAATATAGGATAAAATATCGGAAGTATGGAAACCCTCGCGATCACATATCTTTTGAAATCTTGAGGAACCGATGCACTTTATTACATGATTTAAATTATAATAATTATTTGGATAGCTTAGAGGCATCTTTAAAGTCTAATCCGAAATTGATATGGTCATATTTAAAACAAAAAAGAGGAAGTGGTTGCAACTATCCAGACCAGATGTCTTCAGCAGATGGATTTGTATATAATGGAACGGACATTTGTGAACTTTTCGCTGTACATTTCTCTTCAGTTTACAATACTGATAACATTTCTGTCTCAGATGAATCTCATGAACCCACTACTAATATTCTAACAACATTTTCTGTTACAACAACTCAAGTTTATAGGGTGTTAAAGAGACTTGATGCCACAAGAGGAGCCAGCTCAGATGGGATTCCATCAGTCTTTGTTGTCAGATGTGCCAGTTCATTAGCAATGCCTCTAACTTTGATCATCAATGAATCTTTGAACACTGGTATTTTTCCGAAGGTCTGGAAGGAGTTCAAGGGTGGTGTCACCAGCATTGTCAAGAATTACAGACCAATATCGCTTATTCCTATCTTTGCAAAAGTTTTCTAAATGTTGGTGTATCCAGTTAAATCATGGCATCTCAGAAACATTATAATAACTGAACAACATGGATTTATCAAAGCGAGATCTACCGCAACTAACCTGATTTCCTTTGTTGGAGACCTCGCTGAGGAAGTAGATCACGGCCGCTCATTAGATGCAATATATACTGACTTCAGCAAGGCTTTTGACAGAGTAAATCATCACTTGCTTGTCCACAAGCTTCACTTATCTGGGATTGATGGCGTTTTCTTGAACTGGTGCAAGTCTTATTTAACGGGCCGAAAATCATTGGTTGTCCTAGGAGGTTACTCATCTGAGCCTTTCCCTATTCTTTCAGGAGTTCCTCAAGGTTCTCATCTGGGGCCTTTGTTTTTTAAATTGTTTATAAACGACATCTACCAATGCTTTAAGAATTCTAAGTTCTATATGTTTGCTGAAGACTTGAAATTTTTTAGGCAGGTCAACTCAGCCGATGAAGCACGATTACTTCAGAATGATTTGGACAGACTAGTTGTACGGTGTCAATTAAACGGCATGTTCTTAAATATCGATAAATGTCATGTGATCAGTTTTACTAGGAAAAAAATATATACTCCAAGAATGTACTATATTAATTTGGACGCTTTAGCTGAAGTAGATCACACTCGTGACCTGGGGATAATTCTTGACAGTAAATTACGATTTAATATGCATATAGACAATGTGACAAAAAAAAGCTTTAGAACTTTGGGCTTTGTGCTACGCAATTGTAAGGTTTTTAAGAAATCCACTACGAGGATCACTATTTACAATGCCCTTGTGCGCAGCACTTTAGAGTACTACAGTGTCGTTTGGAACCCTCACTATGACGTTTATAGCAAACGTTTGGAGAGCGTTCAAAAACGATTCCGATGGCATTTGTCATACAACTGTCGTTTGGCTAAACAATTACCGTCATATGATGATCGTCTTAGATATTTCCATCTGGAATCTCTTTATTCTCGCAGAAAACTGTTGGATGGTTTGTTTCTCTTTAAACTAGTAAACAATCACATAGACAGTCCCTATCTACTATCAAAATTAAATATTTGTGTACCCAGAAGTCAGCCTAGATACTGTAAAAAAATACAAGCCTTTTGTGACATATACCGCTAGATCTAATTTAGGTCATTACTCTCCATTAACAGGATCGTAAGCAATTATAATGTATTTCATACTGCCAAATCTGAATCTTACGTTGAAGGTAGTATAAATAAACAGCATGAAATTGATATTTTTTCAAATCAGTTATCTAAATTTAAAGTTATTATTATGAATTAGAATATAATTATTTATGTTATCCTACCTTATATTGGAATCCATTCTATACAATTATATTATAATTAAAATTACAATTTATATATTATGAATATATAATTTATGTTAAATTTAATTTTAGTTGTTGTCTCCATTGCTTGCTGTTTGCACCTATAATTGAGGTGACACTTACCATGTAACCTTATTTTTTTATTTATTGCTTTTATGAGTGTAACTTTGTTGGTGTAACTAATAAATAAATAAATAAATTATCTTTTCTTTCTTTTCTGGGTCAAATAAGAAATTATCTTCCTTCCAGCGCTGATTTAATTAATTGAATAAGAACTTTTTTTTATAGCATTTAGTGGCAGACGAGCCATGACCCATCTGATGGTAAATGTCAACCGTCGCTCATGGACTCAACTATACTGAGAGTATTGTCAAGCCGCTGCTGACCATTTCATTTCACTGATACTATGAAATGAAAGAATAAACGGCTATCTCCTGCTACGACCAAAACGCAACGATGTGCTTCATGGCCGGTCCCACGGGAGAGAGAGTACTACAAGTGGTGAAGTTAGCTATAGGACGAATACCACGACCTTATAAATTTGTGTTGCCACCTGCCATTTGGGGTGTGAATACATCTTATTTAATTTTGTTTTACTCCTGGAATTTATTTTGAAACCCTTAAGCCCCAGGCAGGTGTCACAAGAGAGAGAGCAAATCAGTTTCTCTGAATACTAGATTATGACTACAGCGGTAGTCATAATCTAGAATTGAGATTTACTTACAAAGTTGAAGTACAAAGACTTTAAAAGCTATACTTACATGAACATATTCACTGGCAATGATTTTGCTCCCAACGTTACTATTTTTTTATTATGTATAATGAAACATCAACAAAATATCGTGAAACATATTTTGGGTATTTCGTGAGTTGCCTCGTTTTCCTGTAGCATCTACCCATTTCGATCTAGCCTCTGGATTAGAGGAAAACCTAAAATGGTAATTTTTTATCTTAATCTCATAAATGACATATAAATTTATTAGTAAAGTGAAAACTGGGCAAATTAAAATCGCAATAAGGCAACACCGAAACAATTCATGTAATTATTAATTTCGAGTAAAAAAAAAAGCCCATTTTATATCACTTTATAGCATTCAATCATTAAATTATTTCATTTTCGACTACATATGAATGAAATGTTATACCTGTATTTTCTCGCTCGCTGTAGCTTTTGTAGCATAGTAAACTATTTTACAAGCACTATTATCACGCAGTCTTTTTCTCAAAATACTGATTTAATACCTAAATATAATGTAAAACCCGAATTTTTATATAAATATTCAATTATGTCAGTTGAATCGTGACAGACAAAGCATATTGACATCGTGACAATGAAAAAAAAGTTTTTAACTGGCCACGGCGACAAAGACAAAAATCTACGACTTGTCTGTTTTTTGCACCAGTAAATTTTATCTTGTGTTCTCGCTCATACATGTCAAAGAATTTTCTTCGCTCTGTCTAGATATATTTAGTCTGAGGCCACCCGTTTTGTCTAATGTCTAAAGATGGAACTGATATATTCATATCCATTAAGATATCAGTGATATTGGAGGTATTCATGTATCAGTAATCCGACTCAATCTGATATGCTAATACGGCCGTATTGCTAATATACCATAATATATTCACTATATCGTAAACATGAACAGTGACCACAGAACATGGGTGTGTTGCTATATCCATAGACTAGATAGAATCGCATATCGGTGAGAACATCGTACGTATCATATCGGTGAGAACATCGTACGTATCATTGAAATAAAAATGGTGGTATCTATTATGGAGTATAGAAGTAAGGAGGGACGTCTTGTATATGGTATAAGTTGAAAAAAAGTCCACCTATAAACAGCAAGTTATTAATATTGTTATTTGTTTTAATAATGGATTTTTTAAAGTTGTTACTTGTTTTAATAATGCTATAGAATACCATTATTAAAACAAGTAACAATATTACACAGATATTAATGTGAATAAGCGATATTGATAGTTAGACATTATTCTGAAACGAATAGCACAAACTAACTGATATGCATACATGATATTATGATATGCGGCATATATCTATATCCTCCGTATTAAATATTAGTGATATTCATATATTAGTTTACATATTATGATATTGCTTGAAGAATATATTCATATCAGCGATATTGACAAATATCAGTATTAACCCATCTTTACTAACGTCACACTGACAGCAACTTACTAACAGCTGGTTCGTTCAGAAACAAGACGTGGAACGTTTTTTTCATAGTAGAAGCTCTAAAATTTAGCTTTAAATTGCTGACTTTGTGGGATATACACTTTCGTTGATTATATAAAATAATGTTATTAGGAAATCTGTTTGTGAATAAGACTAGTTAAAATATATATGTCATCAAAAAATTACATATAAATAACAAGCTAGGCTGTATGCGTTTACGTTTGTGCCCGACACGGAATGCTACAAAAAGTTGTTTATAAAAAAAAACTCGCAGTTGTATTGATTTTCACAGGGTTATCAACTTCTATTCGCAATTTTTTTCTGCGAAAATTCCAACAACAAGGTTTTTCGCAAATTATTAAAAGATTTTTCATAAAAACAAGACTGTAGAATCCTGTGGAAGTGCCCGAAGAACTGTGTAATCCTACTTTTTGGCTGTGTAGCCAGCCGTAACGATATTACAGAATATATTTTACAATCTTACTATTTTGCGGCATAATAAAGCGCTATAGTTCAAAATGAGTGCTACAGCCCAGCAAAAATCCCTTGTTAGGGAGAGTTTATTTCATTTTATCTCCAAACATGCTCCGCACGCTAATTTAAGTGTAATCGACGATGTAATACTAGTGTATGTAATTTCGATTCTGCAAGAGGCTTCCAAAGATCCCTGCTTCGATGTGGAAGGTAAGTAATCTTATCAAATTCCGAAAAAAATACTATAAACTAACAATAAACATATATTTCAATCTATAAGAATTTTAGCGTTATTGTTCTCGACGAAGCTGTATCCAGACCTTATTGTTTTATATTCATTGTTTTTCTTCACTGCAGTGTGTCTTTACGTAAAGCTACTTCCCTTTGGAACAAAACATGTTCACTAACACTTAACAATATTTGACTTAGCAGAATCTCAATTATTTATGTAGTACACAACTTTAGGTGATTTTTATTTTTTTTTATTATTTCTGAAACCACACTCTTCAGTGCCTCTACCATGGTCGGTGGGAACATTCTAGACTGAATCCTGCTCGTACATATCGCTTTTTCCACTTGATAAATATGTTTGTTGTACTTTAAATTATCAATTTATTTAAATTTCAGCTAGCACACAAATGTGTCTGTTGAATTTTAAATTAGCTGCCTCTGTGGTGCAGCGGCAGTGTAAGCAACTGCTGATCATGAGGTCTCGGTTCGATTCCCAGGTTGGACAGTGTTATTGGGGTTTTTCGTAAAAAGTAAAATTCTCAGCAGCAGCCCAGTTTGGAAATGTGCCCGGTAGACGGCAATAGGCTCGCCCCCTGTGGGACTTTAACATAGCTTATAGTCAATTCATGGGTGTGTAATACACCTCTGCCTACTCCTTCGGGTAATACAGGCTATGTTATGTTAATTTTAAATTATTTTATTTGGAGTGCTCTTAGTCATAGGTTGATATAACATTTGATTTATTAAGAGTGAGTTAACATAAATCAAATGATGACAGTAAATATAGTGTAATTAACAAAAAAAGTCAATCCGCATTGAGCCAGTGTAGTGGGCTATGGCCTAATACCTCTCACCATGAGAGGAGACCTGTGTCCAATCGTGGGACAAAAAGTGATTGTTGAAGAAGAATTGACAAAATTAAACAATTCCAATTGGATAAAATAATCAGTGTTGTAATGTCACTGAAACTTTGCTGAGCAATGGGCTTTTTACTGCTGTGTTTAAATTGCATTTTGTATTTTTTACATTTTATTAATATTAAGACATTCATTAAATTCAAATATATCCTTATTTCATAGCACTTAAAATCATCAAGCAACAAAGTCGCGTTTGTAATCAATTCCGTAAGAGAGCCATAAGATAAAGAAAATCCAGGCCTTACGCCTATTATGCTGAACACAAAAGATATTATGACCCACGGTGAACGTTTGGACCTTGTATACAATTATAGCCGTGTGGGGCTGGCTTTAGAATTGTCCTACCCCTCTCTACCCACGGGAGTCGTAAGAGCCGACTGAGGGAATGCCGGGGGAGTGGGCAGTAGCACTCCCTCGAGTTTTAACAACATCCACTGCGATCGCCAACTCGCCTGCCAAGCGTGGCGATTACGGCATTATCCCCCATGACGAGACCGCTCGTTGTGGGGTTCTCTTGGGAAGGCCTATGTCCAGCAGTGGACGTCGAAAGGCTGATGGATGGATGTATTCATTCGAAGATTCATTCATTCATTTGAAGATTTTATAACATATAAATTTAATATTTCGTAACTAAGTCATGATAAAAATGCTTTATGTGCTGGCTAAATTAATGCTTGTGCTACACTAACGGGCAACGTCAATGTCCATTATCGCGATAATTATTGCGATAAATGGTGGCCACACTTGAACGTTCTATTTCTTTGATATACTGCCGCTAGCTTATCGCTTAACGTCAAAACTCAATGCGAATTCTCGCGATAGGTCGCGGCTACACCAACTTCAAACGTTCATCATCGCGATAATGAACGGTGTTTCCTGTTAGTGTGGCCTGAGCCTTAAGCTCGATACACCAAAATATTTTACCAAGGATTTGTAGATTTTGTAGGATAGAGATTTTCATTAATAGGGACTTGATCCACACAAGCCGGGCCGGGTGAGTGAATTATAACTAACTTATCATCACGCCATTTCCCTTGCGGGGTAGGCAGAGAGAACAGAGTGCCAAGAGGCTATTCTTGCATACATCTCTCGCTTCCTCAACAGTCATAATTCTCTTCATACACGCTCGCCGGTTTCGAAGACTCCTGACTCCACCTTCCTTCAATACATGACCGATTTGGTCTAGGTAGGTGAGTCTCGGTCTCACCCTGTATCTGCATCCTTCCATTTTCGCATTGTATATATTCTTAACCAGTCGCTCGTCCGGCATTCTTTCCACATGTCCGAACCATCGGAGCATTCCCTTTCGCATCTTTATACCAATACCCTCTTTCATACCTACTCGCTCAATTATGATATTATGAGAAGCCATATCATTATCTTCAGACCGTTGTCCCACGGCAGACACTAGCCTTGTAAGTAGGAGATATTATAGTACCACTGAAGTAATGTAACATAGTTCCAGTGGCCCGCCAATAAAGGCGGAGAGACGGCACACGGCGGGTTTCTTTAGTGGGTGAGGGCCCCACACTACGGTCGTTGCCCCGAACGATGGGGTTTGCGGTCTGGTACATTATTTCCCGCCTTAAAAAAAAGGAGATATGATAGTGCACGATCATGTTCGCCAAGTGCACTCTCTGTTCCCTCACTCTCATAATCCGATGGGACGGTAATCGACACGATCGGAGAGAGATTAGGTGTTAGACCAAACGGTTTTATGTGCTTAAGATAGATACACCGCCTATTTCCTAACTCCGGCTGCTATTGAGAATTTCATGACAGAAAAATCCTGTAAGTCTTTGCTGGCGCGACCAGGGAATCGAACCAGACACCTCATGATCCACAGTCGCATATACTACCGTTAGACCACTGAAACAGTAGTATAATGCTTATCTCATAAGAATGTGCTGGCAAACACGATTATTTTACTGAATAGCAGTTTCGTCATTTCTATTGTTAAAAAAAAAACAATATCTTGATTATTTTATTGTCACATTGAATATGCACCTCATTTTTTTTCATTGAGCTTTTCCCTAAAAAGAAAAATTCTCAGTAGCAGTCCGGAGTTTGGAAATGTGTCCGGTAGACGTCAATAGGCTCGCCCCCTATTACGTGGGACTTAAACATAGCTGGCGAATCGTGGGTGTGTAATACACCTCTGCCTACCCCTTCGGGGAATACAGGCGTGATGCTATGTTTTTTTTTAATAGCAGCAGCTACACTATGTGCTAACTTCTTGTATCGCGGGGAACTTTATAAACATACAGTAGAGTGCCACTAATATTCTACAGACAATTACAACCAGTGCAGTTTCTAATGCACAATTTTTTTATTGCATGTAGTGGCAGACGTTCCCCGGCCCACCTGATGGTAAATGGTAACCGTCGCTCTTGGACTCAACTACCGATAGTATTGTCAAGCCGCTGCTCACCATTTCATTTCACCGTTATGAAATGAAAGAATAAACGGCTATCTCCTGCTACAGCCAAAACTCAACGATGTGCTTCATGGCTGGTCACACGGGAGATGGTGGTACCAACCCGCTTGGGCCCGATACCAAGTGAGTACTACACTTGGTACACTTGGTACCCAGCCCTACCACCGGTCATGCAATGGATGATAATTGCTTACTTTCCTTAGTCGCCTCATACGACACCCGTGGGGAAAAGGGGGTGGTGACACTTGTATTCTTAGTCTGTCCCGGGGCCACTTGGTATCGGGCCCGAGCGGGTTGATACCACCTTCTCCAGTGTGACCAGCCTTCATGGCTTGACGGGAGATGCACATTGTTGCGTTTTGGCTGTAGCAGGAGATAGTCGTTTATGCTTTCGTTTCATATGTATGAAATAAAATGGTGAGCAGCGGCTTGACAATGCTCTCAGTGTAGTTGAGTCCATGAGCAACGGTTACCATTTACTATCAGATGGGCCGTGGCTCGTCTGCCACTAAAAGCAATAAAAAAAACTATTGCCAGGATTGACATAATTATTAACAGATGATATATATAACTAATATAACAAAGAAATATGTTTGGATGATACAAATAACAAATGAATTGAATAAATAAACTATTTAAATTCACATAATGATATTGTAATTGTAAATAATGATAAGTAGATAATTAGTTTTGTTTTATAATGACTTAATTATTGTTAATTTAATTAATACTATATAAATTTGTACACCGAAACAGCAAAGCATGATTACACCAGTATTTATTCTTGATCATGCATGCCCTGTGTATACTGTGTGTACTCATGTATTGGACAAATAAACGATCTTGTATCTTGTAATAAATATTCTACACACAATCGCAAGCAGATCAGTTTATAATGCATAGTGTGTAGTTTCGTATAATGACCCTTTAGATCTGTTATAATGAGTTATATTAAGAAAGTAAATGCGGGAAATAGAGTGAACGGAGCATTGGGGCAACTTCAAGGCAGCCACCACCTCAGCTAGAAGGTACGTGTCACAACACAACGCAGTGCTTGTCCCAACATTATTATATAGAAGCGAGTTGGGTATGCAAAAAGGAGCATGAGAGTAAAATCAATGCGGGTGAAATGCGATCTCTACGATAAATCTATGGAGTTAGGCTTACTGACAGCATTCGTAACGACGACGTAAGAGAACGAGTAGGTATGAAAGAGATTATTGGTGTAAAGATGTGAAAGGGAATGCTCCGATGGTTCGGACATGTGGAAAGAATGCCGGATGCGCGACTGGTTAAGTGGATATACAATGCGAAAGTGGAAGGATGTAGGTACAAGGGGAGACTGAGACTCACCTACCTAGACCAAATCGGTCATATATTGAAGGAAGGTGTAGTCAGGAGGCTGACGAGAATTATGAATGTTGAGGAAGCGAGAGATGTATGCAAGAATAGAGCCTTTTGGCACTGTGTCCTCTTTGCCTACTCCGCAAGGCACTTTTGTATGTTTTGGTCGTATTTTCCATCTGCGATACGAAATGCTGAACAGCTGCTTGGCAGTATTTATATTGTTTAGTCCGTGAGTGATGGTTACCACTTACCATCAGGTTGGCCGTGACTCGACTAATACTAAGAGCACTAAACACAATAGCAACAAAATAATTTGGCTCAAGGTTCGGACCCAGGACCTTGTGGTTAAAAGCTAATTTATCTACTATTACAGCAACGAAGCAGCCATTTTTTTTTTTTCAATAAGAAGCCATAGAAATTAAACTTTGTAATAAAGGTTCGAATTCTCTTGAGGATATAACAAAACGGTCTTGAGCTGCTCCTCATTCGTGTTATGACATTTTAGTTACAAGAATTATATAAAACTGTAATAAATTGGCAATTTAAAAAAGTGGCACATGAGTTTCTTGACGGGTTCTTCTCATGAAAGACGCTTGTGGCGATTGCAATCGCCACTGTGATTGCGGATGCACTCGCCTCAGGCGCTCGTGTTAATTATTAGTGTATTTTTGACCATTTTAAGTGCTATATAATCTAATAAAATTCTCGTGTCACAGTTTTTGTCGCCATTCTCCTCCGAAACGGCTTGACCGATTCTTATGAAATTTTGTGTGTATATTCATTAGGTCTGAGAATAGTATCTAAACTATTTTTCATACCCCTAAGTGAAAAGGGTGGTCCACCCCAAAAAAAAAGATTTTAAATTTTTTGGACCAAATAATTTTTATTTTTTATGATTCGGCATTTAAGTTAGTTATTTTTTCTACGCTAGAAATTCCCTAAAAATTCTCTAGAAATAATTTATATGGCAAAACAACGTTTGCCGGGTCAGCTAGTAGGCCTATAAAATAAAGATATTTTTGTATTTGAATTTAAAACCCAAATACGGGGCCCTCATGGGATAGATTTTAAATTGAACACAGTATCCCTGATCCCATTCGTGTCAGTAGGGTCACTTAATATGTAATTGACATATCCGTCGTCCGCGCAGACCACTACAATCTATATTGTGTCATCACCTCATTGTTTCAAGGTATCGTAAATGCCCATGCGATTTCGTCATGCGGGTAATATACTCTTACATATATGGATAGGATGTATCGTCTATTGGCATAATATTGCACGCCTCATAAGCGAAGCGTTGGGTGTGGGTACTACTCTCGTTTCACACAGAACAACTGATTTTTCCGACTTAAAATGTCTCTATTTATCATATACTATAATTGACTTGTAAAATAATATATATACAATTATACACACAATTCAAGAAAAAATACTATTTTTAACACATGATATTTTTGATGCCATTTTTGTTATTTAAACTAGTTATAAAACTGTTTAAAAAAGTTCTGTCTTGGACGTCCGTGTGTTGTAGGTATGTTCGGAAAATGTATGTTAACACGAGAACGACCGAAATACTTTACTAATCGAGTATTTTTTGTTCTTTTATGCTTCAGTATAATTATGAATAGAGCCCTATTACTTTTCACGGTCTGATTCGATGTGGTATAAGTGTTATTAAATACACAAAAAAATGTGAATATTTACGCTTGACTCGATGGTACAGTGGCACACTAAAACCAGCGCTATACTATACCTTATTTCGTGAGAACTACTTCTACGGACCAATATAATAGTAGTTCTTAAAATTAGCGCTAGATGGCGTATAAGACATGAAAACCACAGTACTTTTTGAAGTTAGCGCTATCTATGTGATTTATTGAAAACTACTTAGTAAGACCAATATATTATTAGTTACTTATCAAATAATCAATTTTATTGTGAAAAATTAAGATTATGAGGCGTGCACTTTTGGATTTTTCAAAGTATTTTTGTTTTATTATGATTTAGCATTGAAAAATACATACAACTTGAAATATTCATCCTTCTACTGCCAACGTGGAAATATTTTTTATGGCAAAACAACGTTTGCTGGGTCAGCTAGTATTTTATACTATGAGAGTAGCTAACAAGCATACGGCCCGTGTGATGGTAAGTGGTAACCTATAGATGCTAGCAACACCAGAGGTATCACTCGAGCTTCGCTTACTCCTCTCCAACTCCCAAGGCAAGGGATAGTGGAAAGAAAGGATGACAGAAAAAAGAACCAGAGGCTTGTTAGAAATGACGATAGCTACAAGTTACAACAATTAATTGTTATTGCTATAGAAAATAGGCTCGTCCGTTATGCGTGAAATTAATGTCCATTTTCATCTATAAAAAAAAACATAGCGTCACGCCTGTATTCCCCGAAAGGGTAGGCAGAGGTGTATTACACACTTACGATTCGCCAGCTATGTGTAAGTCCCACGTAATAGGGGGCGAGCCTATTGACGTCTACCGAGCACATTTCCGAACTCCGGGCTGCTACTGAGAATTTTTCTTTTTAGGGAAAAGCTCAATGACATTGCCCGATTTATTTTGATCTTATTTTAGCACGATATGCTCAGCTACTATAAAGAACAAATTTGGTAAAAGAGAGCTATACTGCGAGCAGCCTCAGCTCAAATTTTTGTTCTTTAAAGCTATTTATATTTGTACTAGTTGACCCGGACGGAATTCCGCATCCATTAAAGGACCGCCTCTTAAATGATTTTAAATCTCAAATTTAAGAGAAGCTGTACTAGACCTTGGTTCTATTTTTCGTCATTAGCCGGCACGATAAGCTTTAAAATGAGTACTAGAGTATCCTTCTTTTTCATCATAAAATTTGATAAAGATTATCTCGCGGACCGGCAGAAAAACAGGCTAGAGAAAAAATATGTAAGTAAGTAAGATATTTGTATGGGCCTTGAAAAATAGTCAATAAACGCTGCTCATCAATTGTGACTTCCAATTTTTCCACCGACACTACTTGTTTCAACTAAAATTGACTGTGGGTACACAGAAAATTTGTTCGAAATTGCTTCATGCAGTAACACTTCGACGTCTACAATTTCAATCAAAAAAATATCCCTAGCCGGGCTGAGGCCGAGCTATGATTTATGACCCAAACTGCATGGACAAAATAATTCTACTATAGTGTGTTAGGGCTACCCTGCACGTTGTCCCAAACGACAAATCGTGTGGTTAGACAGTTTTTCCTGCCTCAACAAGGGGTGACATGTATACGGCTCGTGGAATGGCAAGCGGTTACCGTAGTCCTTAGATTCGAACTCCAAATTCATCTCACGCTTCACCTACTCTAGGAAACAGTATAGACAGGTTAAGGTGGGCGTTGGGGATTATAATGCCTGCGAAAATGTTCGCGCAAAATCGAACAGAAAGCATCTGGACGATATCCAGGAGATGCAGGTTCAAATCCTGCTCGTTACTGTTATTTTTGGTTTCACATTTTCACACGTTGTGTTAATTAATTTTAAGCCTTACTAACACCATGGATTTTTGTTCTCTGAGCTATTAATAAATGTTGTTATTATAAGTTAACAGCCTCGATGATACAGCGGTAGTGTGTGCGACTGTTGATCATGACGTCTCAGGTTCGATCAACGGGTGCGATCAATGCTATTGAGCTTTTTCGTAAAAAGAAAAATGGCGAACCGTGGTTTTGTAATACAACTCTGCCAACCCCTTCGGGGATACAGGCGTGATGCTATGTTTGTTTGTTTAAACCTTCATATCTATTTATGTCCTTCACAGGCTTCATAGAGATGATGGCAGCGTACGTACCGGAGTTTGCAATGATCGATGCTGCGCTAGTCTGCTCGTGGGTCCTCGATCTGGAGGCCGAGTTACGCGTCAGCAATGATAACACCAAATCGCTTTCCAGCAATGGTGAGTAAAGTTCTCTTAAAGAACAAATTATTTGTGAATGTGGAAAAAGAGAAGTTTAGTGCGAGCGGGGTGTGAACCTGCATCCCATCCAATCCGGGGAAGCGTCCTTTTTTCACAAATAATTTGTTTTCAGAGCGAGTAGGTATGAAAGAGAGTATTGGTGTAAAGATGCGAAAGGAAATGCTCCGATGGTTCTGACATGTGGGAAGAATGCCGGGCGTGCGACTGGTTAAGCAGATTTAAGGTGGGCATTCACGGTTAGGCCATGCGGCGTGGCTCCAAACGACTTATGTCAAATGGATGGACGTCAAACATGGTTCCCATTCATGGGAAAATCATACTTCCAATTTTTTTTTTATTTACTTGTTTGACCGGGTCGATAAACGTTGACATGAGCTCTGATTCCGAAGAAGAACTTTTACTTTGTGCAGCTGCTGTTTGTTATCATATAATTACTCGAAAACTGAAAAAAGAATGATGTAGATTGGCTCAAAAAAAAGGATAACTTGACACATGTTAATTTAATCAATAAACTGTCATTAGAGCCAAATGATTGGAGAAACTACCAGAGAATGGACGAGCCTACATATTTCAAATTACTGGAACTCCTTCCTCAAGGCTCGGTGCTCTCCCCAACGCTGTTCATCCTGCATATCAATGACTTGCTCTCAATAGAGAGTATGCATTGCTATGCGGATGACAGTATGGGTGATGCGTGATATACCGGTCATCAGAAAGTCCCTCGGAACATGCTGGAGGAGAGGTGGATCCAACTTGTGTCTGAAGTCGAGCGCTCTCTAGGGCGGGCCTCGGAATGGGGAGAAAAGAATTTGGTTCAATTTAACCCTACGAAGACACAGGTTTGCGCGTTCACTGCAAAGAAGGACGCATTTGTCGTGACGCCCCAGTTCCAAGGGGTAACTCTCCCGGTCTCCGAGAGTATTGGGATCCTTGACATCGACATATCTAGTAAAGTCCATTTCGGGAGTCATTTGGAGGACAAAGCCAAATTGGCGAGCAAGAAACTGGGCGTCCTGAACAGAGCCAAGCGGTACTTCACACCGAGGCAGCGACTTGTGCTGTATAAAGCACAAGTCCGCCCTCACGTGGAGTACTGTTCACATCTCTGGGCAGGCGCACCAAAATACCAGCTCGACCCACTTGACTCCCTCCAAAGACGCGCTGTTCGAGTTGTCGATGATCCCAATCTCACAGATGAGCTGGAGTCGTTGGGGCGGCGGAGGGACTTTGGGGCTCTCTGTGTGCTCTATCGACTCTTCAACAGGGAGTGCTCTGAGGAACTGTTTGAGGTGGTACCAACATCGCCGTTTTACCACCAGACCGCGAGACGCCGTACTAGGGTTCATCCATACCACCTGGAAACGATCTCGTCCAAGACGGTTCGTTTTCAGCGTTATTTTCTACCACGTACGTGTAAGATCTGAAATGAACTTCCTGCTGAGGTGTTTCCCCAGCGTTACGACTTGTCCCTCTTTAAACGAGGTTTGAGAAGAGTACTTTACTCACGGTAGGCGGCGACTTTGGCTGTGTCCCTGGTGTTGCCATAGTCCATGGGCGGCGGTTACTACTTACCATCGGGTAGGCCGTTTGCCCGTCTGCCACCATGGCAATAAAAAAAAAAAAACTTGGACGTCCAAGACAGAACTTTTTTAAACAGTTTTTTAACTACCTAGTTTAAATAACAAAAATGGCATCAAAAATATCATGAGTGTTAAAAATAGTATTTTTTCTTGATATGTGTGTGAATATATTATTTTACAAGTGCAATATAAGATAAATAGAGACATTTTAAGTTTGAAAAATCTGCTGTTCTGCATGAAACGAGAGTAGTAACCACCTCAACGCTTCGCTTATGAGGCGTGCAATAAGTTTAGATAAGCGTAAAATATCTTGCATGCCTTATACGCGAAACGCTTAGGCTATGCTTCAATCCCGCCTGAATATCTAAAACTCGATTTCGTCACGTTAAATCGTAGGTATAGGTTGTGTACGTTAAATCTTAGGTATAGGTTTGAGTTTGATTGTTCGTATGTAACTTTGATTGTACCTAATAAATATTTAAAATAAATACGTTTGAACTATTTTATTACCCAAAGTTAAAAAAAAGCCAACCATTTTTGATCTATATTTTTTTGCAGTTGACATGCTCAATGCTCAGCTACTTTTTGAAGTACAAATTATTTGTGAATGAGGAAAAATAGATTTTTAGTACAGGCGGGAAACGACTCCCGCAAATAATTTGTACTTTAAAAAGCCAACCAATTTTATTTGTAAAAGTCATAAAAAAATATAGGGAGTTTATTTCAAAAACTAGTAACATTACACGCACACAGATATACGTGTTTCTATCCTACATAACATAGCCGCTATATTTTGAAATAAAATTACGTTTACGGAATCTATCGCGTTTACTTGATTTTACTACTATCCCGACGTTTCGAATACTTTACAGCATTCATGATCACGGGTGGACTTAGATGATAGACGTCCAAGGCTGATATTCGAAACGTCTCATTAATATCAGCCTACATTTTTTTTTATTTTTTACAGGCCTTGCGCTGGCTTAATCCGGCGCTGTAAGCAATATTATCACCTATTGAATTACTGGTGATAGGGCTGGGTACCAAGTGAGAGTACTCACTTGCTATCGGGCCCGAACGGATCGATACCACCGTCTTCTGTGTGACCGGTCATTCAGCACGTCAGTGTGTTTTGGCTGTAGCAGAAGATAGCCGTTTATTATATAATTTCATGTCCGCTGCATAAAAAAATAATAAAAAAGATAAGCAATAAATCCCCATGACTCGCGCCCGGAAGCCATTTTGGTCAAAAAACAAAATAAACTGTTCGTTCGACGTTTCAGCGCGGAATGAACAAAAGAATGGATGTGGGTTTGCGCATTCACGAGAAAAATGGTGCGATGGTACGATGTCACTGACCTCCATAAGTACAAGTACTGTATATATGGAGGTCAGTGTTACGACGTAGTGTTCCTACACTCACGAGCCGTCGTCTCGATTTTGCGGCGTGACGCCACGACGCGGCGCGATGGATTTTGGCGCGATTGTAAATCCAGTTTTACATCCATGCCAATGGATTCCTACATTCACGATCAAAATTTGGCTATATATCACGCCATTTGGCGCGACGGCGTGACCGTGAATGCGAAAGTGGAAGGATGTAGGTACAGGGGGAGACCTAGGCCAAATCGGTCATGTATTGAAGGAAGGTGGAGTCAGGAGTCTCCGAAACCGGCGAGCGTGTATGAAGAGAGTTATGAATGTTGAGGAAGCGAGAGATGTATGCAAGAATAGAGCCTCTTTGCACTCTGTTCTCTGGTACGCCAACTTATCTTGATTGAAGGTTCCCGAGGCTAGTACCGATTATGTCCAGCCAGGTCATGAGGATTGTTGTATTCCAGATGATTCTTTGGACGACAAGATCAGCCTGACCCTGCAAAGCTTGAGTGAAATGTTGCCATCGGCCAATTCTACCAAACATAACCGGTAAGTTTAAAAAAAAACTTATGTAAAAGCTTAGACTAACTAAAAAATAAAGACACCGCATTGTCAACTAAAAAGTGAAGCCACTTTTTTAAAGATGTGTGCGTGAAAGTGTTGTCACAGGAAAGAAATAATCTCTATACTTTGGGTAAATTTTTAAAAGTTTTATGTTTAAAACATAAAGGAAGTAAAATTATAAAGTAAGTATACAGCAAATCCGTGGCAAAGCCGTGTGGGGAATACCGAGGAAGTGGGCAGCAGCACTCCTTCGAGTATTAACAATATCCACTGCGATCGCCAACCCGTCTGCCAAGCGTTGCGATTACGGCACTATCCCCCATTCTTGGGGAGGCCTATGTCCAGCAGTGGACTTTAAAAGGCTGATGGATGGATGGACAGCAAATCATATAGGGAATATTATGGCGCTGCCGACGTATTCATGTACGTAATGCACGTACGAAATTGTTGAGTCATTTGGGGTAATTTTAAGTCATACTCTGGTAACACTCGTGGTTTATGACCACCGTTTTGGAATGGTTTTGTTTGTATTTGTGTTCGTGAGTGCGTGTAATTACATGTATGGCATGGTTTTATATGGCTTCACTGGATTGTTCGTAATGCTGCGGCTATATTTTTAGTTAGAGTGTGAAAGGCAAATAGTAGGTAGGTATACCTATAAATATTTACAAAAAAAATATCAGTTACTCAATTAATTAATTTCCTTAAATTTATTTAATTTCATGCAAATTACTCTATTAAGAACTAATTTAGCTTAATAAAACGTATTTTATATATATCAAATGTCTACACTGTATCTGTTTTACAAAATAAGTAGGTACATATTATTAATAACTAATTTACAAATAAAAAAAATATTTACAAATTATTGAAAAAATCGAGTGCCTATGACTAAATATTCTATCTTTGTGATCTTTTTTTGTGATTTAGCACAGAGAAATTGCTATGTTACGGGGTAATTTCCAAATATAAAGTTAACGCACACGAAGTACCCTGTTCACACTACCCTGTTCGTTGCCCCGAACGACGGGGTGTGCGGTTAGATACATTATTCCCACCTAAACAAAGAAAATGAGTCGTCTTTAAAAAAAAACACGGAAAATGGTACTGACCAGCTTTGGCATAGTTGAGTCCATGAGCTACGGTAACCATTTACCATCAGGTCCACTGGCTCGTCTGCCATCACAGGCAATAAAAAAAAAGAATAAAATAGGTCTCACGATACGCTAATTATTTCCTAATATAAAATGTTGTCTTTTTATGCCGTTCCACAATATCCTGCTTCACACTTGACGCAGGTCCCACTCAAACTCGGAGAGCTCCGAGTGCGCGGAGACGACCCGTCGGCCCCTACTGAGCGAGAGCGATGATCATTCTGATCTCTGTCGCTTGCTGCACGAGATGTTCCCCAACTCTTGCATTATGGAGGTAATATTCAACGGCAAAAGCCTAAACCCCCTCCTCGTCCCCTCTAGTTGATCCGTTCCCATATCTTCTCTACCATCCATACGTATCATCTTCCTTCATGTCTCTATCTTGTTAGTAGATATCATATAAAAATCCTATAGTAATGTATTTTTATTTTTTCCATCAAACTTAATTTAGAACCGAATAATGCTCTTATCTAGGAACACATTTTTTTTTACAAATTATCAAGGCTCGATGAAGCAAAATATGGTATATAACTGAGATATTTTCTCAACGGCCTGTACTGGACAAGCGTGGTGGACTACGGCCTTAAATCCCACACACTCTGACAGAAAACCCGTGTACAAGAGTGGGACAGAAATATGGTAAAATGTACTTGTAATGGGTCGCGGTAAAATGTCCCGAGTAATGGGCTGCGGTAAAATGTTATGCTTAGCCATAATAATATGGCTAAGTATAACATTTTACTCCTCGCGCTAATATTACCTTAGCGGCCACATACTCCTTTACTTTCGACACGCATCGCGTTGTTCCGCACTTCAGTATTCGCCTAGCTTCGGACGACAACATCGCGGCTACGTACACATTGTGAACATAATGCTGATCTTTTTGTTTGTATCGGGGGTTAAAAATAAAAAAGATAATAAACTGTAATGTATAATACATATCACAGGCTTAGCAGCTAGTACTATTCCACAATCTATGCGTATTGTGGTATACTTTACTGAGAAACTATCACACTTTCAGATTTGGGTTTTGACACAGTAATTTCAATTTATTCCTAGATGTGTTATCTATCATAAAACGTAGTATTTTATACACCTAAAAAAACTTAACAATTTTTATTAATTAGAATTTTATTGTATTCATATAAACGCCATCTTTCGAAAATTATAAATTAAGTAGAAAACTTCGCAACAAAGCTCAACTTTTTGCTAGTAATTTATTAAATTTTTATTTTTAATATTGTCCAACCATTCTTTTAAATAAACTCGTAAATGTCTAAGTAAACGATGTAAACTTCTGCTTACGACGCGAGTGTTCGAAAGAAATACGTTCAACGCGAGTGTGTGGTTGGTCACTCACTCTCCTATTGCAGCTCTTTTGACTCGCGCTAAAAAACCAACAAAAGATGGATCGCCGGGTAGGACGAGTGGCATAACGTGTAACCTGGGGGGTTAGGCAGAATCTCATAACTCACATGTCTATTGTATCGTCTCGCTTGTGATTGGTTGAGAAAGCGACGCGTGATGTCGCAATAATCCGTTGGCCAATCACGGTGATTTCTCAACCAATCACAGTGATCACGATACGATCGACATGTGAGACATGAGATTCTGCCTAACCCCCCTGGTCACGTCTCTACCCACATGCCTCGCTTATTTTTCGAGTGTGTGGCCGCGGGATTGCAGTCTTGTATCGCGGTAAAATGTCCTAGTAGTTATCGGGAGCGACATTTTACCGAATGCCCCAGTCGCGGGTCGCGGTAAAATGTCCGAGTGGCGTAGTACAGTCGCGCTGCACAGATCAAGCACTGCGTGTCCATCGCGCACGGCGACGTGGAGCGCGCCGCGGCCACGCTGCTGCACCGGCGCGAGCACGGCCAGGCGCTGGCGCCCGCCGCGCTGCACGCCGCCATCCGCGCGCCGCTCATCGACGACCACGAGCTCAAGTCGCGGATCATCGAGCGGTAAGTGATCCGCCCCACCACTCCACCCGGCCACGCGTTAGCCGGGGTTGAAATGGACTTACTTTATCTATAGGTGCCACAGACCAAATGAACTTACTTTATCTATAGGTACCACAGACCGAATGAACTTACTTTGTCTATAGGTACCACAGACCGAATGAACTGATGAAACCTTTGAAACGACATATCAGCTTTGGACATCTACCATATAAGTCCACCCGTGATCATGAATGCTGTAAAGTATTCGAAACGTCGGGATAGTATAAAAAGCAAGTAAACGCGATAGATTCAAAACGTAGTTTTATTTCGAATGAACTTACTTTATCTACAGGTGCCACAGATCAAATAGAAAGGAAAGACAGCTCTGTGCAACAATAAATTGAAGTCGGTTTAGGGAAATAGCTTTTTTTTCTCTTCAACAAATAAACTGTTCTAGTAAAGGTAGCTGAGGAGTTTTTGGCGGGAACATGAAAGAATCATGTCGTTCTACATTATTTTGCAAAACTTGTGTTATTTGAAGTATTAATGTGTAAAAGTGGTGGTATTTTACTAATTAACTATTTGTGTATGTACCTACATAGATGTTTGCAAGTGATGTAATTCGTAGTAACGTATTTTTTCCTGTTGCCTCCAAAACTCCATAGAAGCCTCAGTTAAGTCGCCATCACTTTACTGAGATTTGACCATGACTTGTTTGATGAATTGAACTTACCTGTGAAGATGAAATATATCCTTAATAAATCATTGGTAAATATTCAAACCGAATAGCCGTTACTTAAAAAGAAAAATTACACACAAAATCAGCGGGTAAAATTACACACAATTAGTACGGATTCCCTAATGTCCTGTAAAAAGAGTACTAATGTACTCACTCTTTCTGTTTCCAGTTACTCCTACGTGGATAAAAATTCGGAGACCAAAGAGCACCGGCCCCTCGCCCCGAAAATTGAGCCAAAAAAGATGGTCCGCTATCGTGATAACAAGATAGTTTCGCTTAAAGGCGAGAGGTACACTGAGGTGAGATGCTTTTATGACCCCTTACACTCTTTTTTTATGCGTTTGGTGACAGACACCTGATGGTAAATGGGTAACCGTCGCTCATGGACTTAACTATACCCGGAGTATTGTCAAACCGCTTCTTACCATTTCATTTCAGATATGAAATGAGAGAATTAACGGCTATCTCCTGGTACAACTGCCTGTCCGTGTGGTGACGGACTAAGAATACAAGTGTCACCACCCCATTCCTTCCCACGGGTGTCGTATGAGGCGACTAAGGTAAGTAAGCAGTTATCATGCATTGCATGACTGGTGGTAGGGCTGGGTACCAAGTGGGAGTACTCACTTAGTATCGGGCCCGAGCTGGTTGGTACCACCATCTACCGTGTGACCGGTCATGAAGCACATCGTTGCGTTTTGGCTGTATATAATATGGCCACGACAGCGAATACGAATGACGAATGGGGATGTTTACTGCCTTCATTTCACGGCAGATGGCATATTATCGACATGGCCATTGAAATTGCGATATTGTTAAAATGATGTTGTACCTGGCAGATTAAAGAATTGAAAGACGCTATATGTAGCCACAATTTTTTTTACGACATCTTCCACTTTTTTTAATGACGGATCTTTTGGAAATAAATATACGTCGGGGTTATTACATTTTGATACAGCACACAGAGACATATTACAAGAAAATTAAAATTTACCAAACAGGTTATAATTTGGTATGGAAATGATAATTTTCAGTGGCCATGTTGAAAATACGCCATCTGCCGTGTAAAGATGGCAGTAAACATCCCTATTATCAGCCACTGCATTGTTAGTGATAGGGTTTGCGCAGAGGCAGTACTCACTTTTTATCAGGCCCGAGCGGGACTGTAAAGCATTTCTGCGTGTTTTAATTTAAGCAGGAGGCAACTGTGCTTTGAATCATTTGATGTACAGTGGCTTAGCAGTACTCTTAGTATTGGTAAGTCCCCGAGCAGCGTTTACCGCATAGTATCAGATGGATCGTAGCTCGTTTGCCACTGCAAGCTATAAAAAAAAAACAGCAGTGACCCAGTAATTTTTTGCTCTTTTGACTCTTCTCTTTCTTAGCCACACTTAACTCACCAGATGGCGAGAGATAACCGCCACTCAAGACGCAGCTCTAACCTCTTTCTGCCGTGAAGATTCACCATTTCACTCGTGTATATTGTTACCCATAACCTGATATTTAATATATCACACAGGTACCGAAGTCCGGTATTGACGAGGAAAATTTAAAGAAACCGAAGAAGCAGCATTGCCCTTAACCATTAAACCCACGTCAGTACAGTGGAAGAGCGGAAGCGCGCCCCAATCTCCCCCTGTCCTCCCTTCCCGCACGCCCGCGTAGCCCCTGCGTAATTACGACATGTAACCCCGTAATTACGTCCTCTTGTCGCGTAATACCGGCACTCGGCCGCGTAATTTTAACTTCAATGTGTGTTATGTGCGTAGTTTTAATCGTCTGGACTGCACTAGCAAAGTATTCTAGTTATTTTAAAATTTCTAGGTGTACGTATAATATAATAAGCGTCAATTTGACGTGTAAACATTATGGAAAGTCTTTAAGGCTGAGGTTATATATTAGATGGGTAAACATTCTTAATATTGGTCGAGGCAGATACGGTAATATTAGGTTCGTTAAAAGCAATGTGATTATAATGAAATTTAAACTGTACGTAAATTATGGAGAATGTGATTTTAATGTGAAACGCGTAAACTGGGACGAGAAAAATAAATACTTAAGTAGTAAACGCACAACGCGTGAAGTTAATTTAATTTTAAACAAACGCTGTAATTATAATAAGATATTTTTAGTGCGTAAATATGACTCAATTCGTATTAGCCAATTTAACTTGCGTAGCGTAACGCGTAAATTAGACTTGCGTTACGTTAGTAAATTTGACGCACGTAAAGTAACGCGTAAATTTCTCCTTAGTCTCATAAAATATGACTTGTGTCGCGTATTTCCGACATGCGGGCGTGCGTGTATTATCTTTGTGTGTAGTGATAGTATAGTAATAGAAGCGCGTGATTCGTATCTTATTTTTTTTATTCCGCTTTATTCCAGTACTGATTTTGTAATATTGTTTAAATTATTTTTAAGTGTGTCGCAACTTAATTTAATAGACTGTAATTTTAATAATTTAATATTAATAGTATTTATTTTTATTTTTAAGCGTCATAGGCAGCTATGCCGAATTAATATGGCAAGACACATTCAATACAGTTTGAAATATGCCATATGTATTGGTGTGATAAAATTTCGCTCAATAAATGACTGCTTTGGAGCTCTAAAATGTAACTGCGATCAAATTAGAACAATCAAATGTGTAAGATTAAATCATCTTGGAGCGCTAAAATGCCATCTATTGCCGAATCGATTTCCAATAGTTTTAAGTGATATCTGTTTTTCTGTGATTTCATTGTATTATCATTTTATTGTTATTATTATTAAAAATGTGATTCCTATAGTTAAGTTTATAACAACTGTGATTGATATGCCATTTTATTTAATAATTTACCCTTTAAGCAGTTATTATATTAGTTTAAGCAACAATAGAGTCAGTTTTAGACATGAACGACTATACTTTTTGTGATGAAGTTTTAATTAGTTATTATTGATAATATGCTAGTGATTTGTATGTAGTTTTTCTACTTATAATACGAACGAGAAAACTAAAGAACACACCTGGTGTGTCCACTGTTTTGATATTCATAATTCTTCTAATCTTGGCCAAGTCTAAACGTACATGATTTACGCTTAAGATTTAACGTAAAATTTACGTAGCCAGTGTAATTGAAGATAATCTTAGTTTCGCCACAATTTTATTAGTATTTTTGTTTAGCGTAGTCACACTTTATATATATATAATATAGAAAGAGCTCTTTAGGATAATTCAAATGAAATGAATCACTAGCATTTATCAAATATATTTAATAAATTATTTTATATACAATTAATTTTATTTTATGGACTGATTTAAATATGTTATAGTGCTCATTGCATGAGATATTTTACATAGCTAGGCTATATGTTTTTATTTTTTTATTAATTTTTTTTATTTCTGACGTCTACAGCCAATTTATTTGAGATTTTCATTATATTCTGTAATTGCTAATTATGATCAATACTTTAGATTATACCAAATATATTTTGTGTGAAAATTAGCTATCTAATACTTTACTTACGTACATGGTTTTGTTTTTATAGTGAAAATATCAAATAAGTTAATGCAGTAGGATTTTTTTGTTTATTTGAATTTTTAAAATTATTTGACTAGATTGGGTTTATGGGTAAGGCTATCGAATGGTTTATTGTTAGTAATCATTTTAACAATAGAAAATCCACACTCCTGGGTGCGAAGCTAATCTGTGTTTTTTTTCTCTATATTAAAATTATTATTAAACAACTCGGGATGGAAGGTACACCACTGATGTAGAAGAGTGAACGGAGCATTGGGACAACTTTTCGGCAGCCACCACATCAGCCAGAAAGCACGTGTCGCAATACACAATGCAGTGCTTGTCCCAACGTTATTATATGGAAGCGAGAGTTGGGTATGCAAAAAGGAGCATGAGAGTAAAATCAATGCGGTCGAAATGCGATCTCTGCGGAGAATCTGTGGAGTGAGGCTGACTGACCGCATTCGTAACAATGACGTAAGAGAGCGATTAGGTATGAAAGAGAGTATTGGTGTAAAGATGCGAAAGGGAATGCTAATTTAACTGACTATATCTTATCCATCAAAGTAGTTGCTAAGGATTCTGATTAGAAATGAACACTGTGGTTTTTCCACTTACCTATAGCTCTTTATTACAAAAACAAAAGCTCATAATTTATAAGTTTAATAGCCTTACCTATGCCTTTTTACAAAAAAAGGAAGCACGATATTTCGCCAAAATTTAGTGCTGATTCGGAAAAATATTTGCCAAAATGCGAATTAGAAGATTTTAAACAACTCGAGTTTAACATAAGAATCTCTATGTATTTTATGTCCAGAGCTTGGCTTTACTTTTTTAAACTATGGGGCAATTGTGAAAAGATATATTAAGCTTTAGTATTTTCAAAGCATATTCTATTGGGGATGTAATCCTTGTGTCAGGAAGATTTTCAACCTAACAAGAACATCTATTATGATGTATAGATTATAATAACATATATGAAATGGTCTTAATAAATCGTTGAATGATTAGTTTTTTTTTCAAAATTGCCCCACCTCGACAATTTGAGTCTTTTTTTGATATGCCTTTATCAGACAGTATTATTTATCTGTTGATCTCTGTAATCAGATTGCAGCTTTTCACAGCCATATCATTCATATTAAAATGTATAGATTTACTGGAAAAAAAAAACAGAAAGAGTATTTATATAACAAAACGCATTTAATAAAAAATATATGAGTCAGTGCTAGTCAGGAACACATACTGTGTTTTTGCTATAAAACGTAAAACACAAGGTGTGTGTTTAAGAACTTCAATACGATTAATAATAATAGCAATATGGCTGGTACATTTATCATTTTATTTACGAATAACTAATTGAGGTTCATTCTAGTCTAATCAGTACGCAAATACATCCGACAGATGTTGCGGGCGTTTAGAATAAGAAAAATATTAGTCAGCAAATAATGTGTTGTGGAAATTGATAGTCCCGAGCAATTGTTACGATAGCTTAGTTGGTGAAGCATTTGGAACGGTTGTCCAGGAGACGCAGGTTCAAATCCTATTCATAGTTAACATTTTAAGAAGCAAACGATCAATTTTAACCCTGCAGATCCGGAATAGTATAATTTCGTCCACGGATGGACGAGTATCAACTAAATGGTTCCCCCTTTTATAGTTTACGAGCAGCCGCTTGATCGGAAGTACTAACTACTAAGAATACTCTTCTCTCTAGCTCTCTATTTCGTTTTGTATATTCGAAGCTTTATGGAATACAGAATATGAATGATATAGCTGTACATTGTCTAGGCGCACAGCTAAGGTTGACTATCAAAACTGTATATTTAATATTTACCTTTAAATCACAACTCTAAAACTTAGTACCAGTGCCAAATGATACAATTGACTAAACAACATTTCTTTTTGAAAGTTTAACAGAAATCTATATACACTATTATAAAGTGCTCGAAAATTAATATTGGTCCAATGGTTGCCTGGAAGAAATCACTATATATATATACATGTATATAGCGTACAGTGGTAACTTGTAGTTAGAACAGCACTGAGCTTTAGATTTAAAATACTGTGTGTTAACTTTTTTGAAGTGTATGTTTTGTAAGATAACCTTATTAAATAAATAAATTATACATTAGCTAGCCTTAGCAAACGGCTCCGGCGCAGCTAAAAGATAGTTGTTAGGTTATATCTCAGGTTCCCGTTGTAGTAGCGGGATAAAACACAAGTTTTTAAGTCTAGTTAACAAAAAAGTTTAATCAAAATCCGTTCAGTAACTTGCTCCAATTCCGAACAAACACAGACAAAAATTTGTTTTGCGTTCAGATACGCCTAAATAATACATTCATTTTTTCTCAAATATCTTGAATGTACAGTTATAACTCTCACAGCTTTATAATAGTATCTATAGAATTAATTATAACTTTGTTAACATTTTTCTATTTTATATTATATTTTCAACTAGCCTTTGCCCGCGGCTTCGCCGCAGCCAAAAGCTAGTTTTTCGGTTATATCTCAGGTCCCCGATATAGTAGCGGGATTAAATGTATACCAGTTGTTAAGTCTAATCGACAGCTATCACACAGAAAAAGTTGCATCAAAATCCGTTCAATAGTTTTTGCGTGATGCACGAACAAACAAACAGATAAACGGACAAAAAATCTAAAAAAAATCACTTAGACACTACACACGTCACTCAAATATCTTAAATGTACAGAAACAGCTCTGTTACAGCTTTATAATAGTGTAGATGTATAATAAAGACGCACACCGTACCGGTGCGCCTGATGGTAAGCTTTTACCGGTTTTTTTTAGAATTACCCGCGATGACCGTATTATTTTAGGGTTCCGTCAAATATTTAGTTTTCCAAACGGGTACTGCCCCCATAAAAGCTTGAGACCTACTGGTCTAGTGGCATATAATTGTACATTCAACTACTAACCGCGAGCTTAGCCAATGATTCGCACCACTTTCTCACCAACGCCAGTGAAGGCGTTTTGCATCTAATCTCTTCGATTGTGTCATGGTACCGACCCATACGTGATTGAAAATCTATTTCCTATCCGCGAAATCAAATTATGGGCAGCGGCTTGGCAGTATTCTTACCGAGTCTGCGCACGACGGCTACCACTTACCATCAGGGGGACCGTGGCTCATTGACACCATAAACAGGTTTTTATTTGTTAAGGCGGGAAAATGTACCCGACCGCACACCCCGTCGTTCGGAACAAAGAACAGGGTAGTGTGGGGCCCTCGCCCACTAAATAAACCCGCCGTGTGCCGTCTCTCCGCCTGTATTGGCGGACCACTGGAACTGTGTTACATTACTTCAGTGGTCGGTAGACCACTAGCATACCTATTAAATGGGACTATATTTGTGCATAATGCCAGCAGGTTAGCCTAACAAGCAGCCGTGACAGAATTAGGTTAAGACATTTTTTATTTTCTTACATAAAGGTAATACGATTTTGATAGTCAATTTTGATGTAGTTCCAATACGAATGGTGTCAATCACAGATGTCATAAAAACAATCTTTTAATCCCATATTTTTAATTACTTTTTATATAAAAAATTACATTTGTGTACCTATATTTTTTATTATTTATCTGTGTAAAGTGCCGGTTTTAGAATTTGAGACGTGTCTTTTCAAAAAGTTTATTTCTCATTATGGATAAACCTTTTTCTGTAATGCAATGATTTTTAATGATATACTTAATGGTTTGTAATAGATTATTTTCATTAGAAAATTATCAACAAAAATCATTCTGTTCAGCGTCAAAGTGACTTACTTATTGATGTGAAAACATCTAATGCGGAGGAAGAGTAAAACCGGTCTATTTATTTAATTGTATTTAACGTCATCTGTTGAGCATCTAAGTAGGAGGGATAATGTCAATCAATAAACCAATAATATTTTTAATTCGTCTATGGATAACGAGAGGGCGCTTACCAAAAACTATATAAGATTCGATATATATATATATAGAAAGAAAATAGATGTTTTCACATCTGCTAGAGGTCCCATGACGTCTCATTTTTATTATTTTCCGTTCATTCAAATGTTCACGACGAAATAAGCCTTTTTGAAATGACACCATTCATGCTTATAATAACATTAAGTGCGATCTCTTATCATTAAAAATCATATTTCCAGAAAAGAAGAAACTTATATTAAATACAGTATTCCCTTTTACTCTATCATCAAAAATCGATTCTTATTCACTAAAGCCGGCACTGCCAATAAAAAGCGATGATCGCGCATATAATGACATTCATATCGATAAGTGAATTTGAAAAATGTACTGAAAATATATTGTTAAATATCCCAATGTTTGTTATTTCGTTTACACCCAATGTATTAGGTACTAATACCAAATATGGCGCCCCAACTTTCGACAAAAATAAAAAAAATAGAGCGCCCAACCTGCGAGTAAAATTGAAGTCGAATCATCGAACATTAATATATAGTAACTAGCTGACCTGGCAAACGTTGTTTTGCCATGTATATTATTTCTAGGAAACATTTTTTTAAAAATAACTATCTACTATAAGTGTGCGGTGATTTACTTATAATCGCAAGCGTTGTAGACAATTAAAGTATGCTTTATTTAGGATGTACTTTATTCCCAAACAAATTTTTAATGAATGTAAAAAAATATTTATTAAAACTGTCTTCAAATAAATTACATTTTTAATAATTAATAAATCCTATCAGTGTATTGGTGAAAAACAGTGAATTAATATTGTATCCGTATGCTTATTATTTGACTTACTTTTCACAATTTAAAACTATTTCCAAAAAATGTTAAGTACAATATATACAGGTACGGTAATGGCCGTTGTTGGCGGGAGCTCACAACACGTGTTTATTTACATGAGATCACTTAATTAACTAATAGTTAAAACTGTCTTTAACAGTTATTAATAAATTGCGAATAAATAATTATTGCATTGTAAAATTAACATGAGAGTTGCACCGAAAAATTAAAATAATACGAATAACAGTCACTGCTACGATAGATACACAAATAAAACCAAAAAAAAATGGTCGGAAACTGTATAGTGAGTAAGACAGGAGACCGCACAGAACAATTTATACCAAAGGGGAGACCGGCTTCGTTCTCATCCTTACTCCGTGATGTTTGCTGAATGAGAGGTGACAACGGTAGACATCTAGCGGGGATAACTGATCGATTGAGAGTTAATCAGTTATCGACCGGTGAGGGCTGAAGATCATATTGTATTGAGAAAAAAATCATAATTAAAGAATATTATTAAAAATAAAAAAAAATCGCGATGGAAAAATAGGGGTTGATCGTAGAGGGGTGGAAAATCGAGAGTAATATAATTTTTTTTTTATTCTAAGTCATGACAGAATAAGAATAAAAATCTTGCCAAAAATATTCGTTTATAATTAACAAATAAAAAATAGGGGTTGATCGTAGAGGGGTGAAAATTTTAGAGCAATATAAAATTTAATATAATATTTTATATTACGTCATAACAAAATAAAAATAAAAATCTTGCTAAAAAAATTAAAGTTTTTAATTAACAAATAAAAAATAGGGGTTGATCGTAGAGGGCTGAAAAATTTAGAGTAATACAAAATTTAGTATAATATTTTTTATTCTAAGTCATGACAAAATAAAAATAAATATCTTGCCAAAAAATTAGTTTATAATTAACGAATAAAAAATAGGGGTTAATCGTAAAGGGTTGAAAATTTAGGGTTGTATGTATTTTTTAATGCTGTTGCATAAAAAAATAAAATTAATTTTTTATTAAAAATTAAAAAAAAATTAGGGGTGGACTACCCTTAACATTTAGAGGGATGAAAAATAGATGTCCGATTCTCAGACCTACCCAATAAGCACACAAAATTTTATGAGAATCGGTTAAGCCGTTTCGGAGGAGTTCAACCACAAACACCGCGACACGAGAATTTTATGTTTAGATATACTACGCCGCAGGTAAAAGTTAGTTAGGTTATATCTCAGGTTCCCGATACAGTTAGCGGGATAAAATGTATACCAGTGTTTAAGTCTAATCAAATAAATAAAGTTGCATCAAAATCCGTTCAGTAGTTCTTGCGTGATGCGTGAACGAACAAACGGACAATAAAAAAAATTGTTTTGTGTTCATACACACCTATAATAGCCTCCCAGTTATTTTTTCTCAAATATCTTAAATGTACAGACACAGCTCTGTTACAGCTTTATAATAATTAGGACATTTATTAAAAGAAAGGGATAGCGAATATAATAACTACGTGAGAAAAAGAGAATACCTATGTTTATCTGTTGCTCTCAAAATGTTTGACAGCAGTTGGGAAAAAAATCAAAATGGTTACACTTAACTATTATTTACCTGGTGAAACGGTAAGAATACAAGTGTCACCACTCCATCCAATCCCGCGGGTCTCGTACAAGGCGACTAAGGGAAGTAAGCAATTATCACCCATTGCATTGCTGGTGGTAGTGCTGGGTGCCAAGTGCGAGTACTCACTTGGTATCGGGCCAGAGCGGGTTGGTACCACCATCTCCCGTGTGACCGGCCATGAAGCACATCATTGCGTTTTGGGTGTAGCAGGAGATAGCCGTTTATTCTTTCACTTCATATCGGTGACATGAAATGGTGAGCAGCTAGTTCCGAGTCCATGAACGACGGTTACCATTTATCAACAGATGTACCGTGGCTCATCTGCCACTACATGCAATAAAAAAAACATCTCTTTACTTTAACCTCTTTTATTTTGTTGAGAAATAATTATTTGGGAGCAAAGTTCAGGAACTTTAGAAGTCGCCAATAGTAAAACAAATATACGATTTTTTTAATAAATTTATTAACAACATTAGCTACAAATAAATAAGCAACTTAAACATGATCTACATTTACAATACTTTCAGTAACTACAATTGTTTATGGCCGATACTAAAATAAATATTTACATTAAGTGCCTCTTACACTGTTGTAAGCCAAAGCCCTAACAGAGGTGACCTTGGTTAGCGGCCGATTGTCTGTTTTCAAATTTGTTTGCAAACCGCTGTCTACACGGTTGTTATAGCAAGGTCACCTCTATTAGGGCGTTGGTTTACAACCGTGTAGCAGACACTTCACATACAATCTCGTTGTAAATACACGCCACCGTATGTCAATGGCGCTGGGGTGACGAGAGGTTAATCTATGTAGCGAAATGAATGATTATATAAGGACTTTGCGGAACAGATACCTTTTAGCCCTCAATCTTTACGCAGAAAAAAAAATAGTGTGCATAAAATCATGGAGAAATGATATACAAATATATAATTACAGATTTATGTAAAGTAGAAATTGTACGATTGGTGATTATCAAAATGAAATTTATTATATGATGATGATCTTCAGGTGTTTTTAAGATAAATAACATAATTACTAAACCGTTCTACCGATGACGCATTCCAAACTTAATTTCTAATACGGATCAACAAGTATTAAAATATATCGGTTTTTTTATGTAATGTTTAAAAAAATTGTATGCCCATAGTATAGACATACATAAATAATTACATTGCATTTAAATTTAAGGTCATATCTTAGATATAAAAGGATCTTATAATAATATATATGCTAGAAACTAGCCAATTTAGTGGAGACTAATGTATATAGGGCAGACTATATTGTGTTAAAAAATGGGCAAAAATAATGTGGCACGTTCCAAATATTGTGGCATTTTAATTCAATTTAGTTGATGGTAATGTTTTATGAACTCGGTCAAATATTACTTAAGCAAACTTTGGAGACAGTGAATTAAAAAAAAACATGTTTGTAAAAATATATATGCATACATAGAGTATTAATTATTAAAATTTTATTTTTTACTTCTTTATGATTTTTTTTAAATTTTTTTAGTACACCATATATGCGAATTACTTATACAGAGTGTTCTAAAATGAAAGTTTGCTTACGTAACACTTCAACATATTCTAACTTGTTTGACAGGCTAACATTTTGCCCTGTTTTAGCGACTGTTGTCTAGTTTTTCAGCAGCGCAATATTACCGATGATTGAATCCACCACTTCTGATGAACTTGCCGTACCACCAACATCTGGCGTTAGTACCCTGAAATTAATTCAAAGTTATTGAGATTCAATATTCCTTGAGCGGCGGTTACCGCTTATCATCAGGTGTGCCGTGGCTCATGTGCTATCATAAGCAAATAAATAATAATTATACTTCAGATACAGGGGCAGGGGAGGGGTTTTAACTTGGCGTGGTAAAGAGGCAGAAGAAGGGGGTATAAAGTTATGTGACGTTCGAAATTTATCACACATTTTTACTGCACAGATGGCGGAGTGGTTTAGATACCGGCCTCCGGCCCTGGGTTCGATTCCCACACAGGACAACTCTGTGTGATCCACAAATGATTGTTCTGAGTCTGGGTGTACTTTATGTCAGTGGAATTGTATGTTTGTAAAGTCCCCCGCGATACAAGTATTAATCCTTAGTGCAGGGTGTTGTCTTTTTTTTAAAAGGAAAAAAAAATATTTTTCCTTTTTTTCTCAATATTTTATATATCTATAGCTGTGGTGACAGACTAAGAATACAAGTCGCGGGTGTAATATGAGGCGACTAAGGGAAGTAAGCCTTTATCACCTATTGCATTAATGGTGGTGCCAACTGGGAGTACACAATTGCTAACAGGCTTGAACGGGGTGGGAGGGTGTTACCACCGTCTGTCGTGTGACCGACAGACAACACTTATCATTAAGTGGGCTATGGCTCATTCGTTCTCCATGCAAATAAATCAAATAGAATTGTATGTTTGTAATTTCTGAATAACAGCTTTTTACTAAAAGTATATAATTATGACAGTATAAAAACATAGCAGCACGCCTGTATCCCCGACAGGGTAGGCAGAGGTGTATTACACCCCCACGATTCGCCAGCTATGTTTAAGTCCCACGTAATAGGGGGTGAGCCTATTGTCGTCTACCGGGCACATTTTCAAACTCCGGGGCTGCTACTGAGAGTTTTTCTTTTTACGAAAAGCTCAATAACACTGCCCAACTATTACAGTATATAATTACGTTAACTAAAAGAATACAAATTTCTAAAGCTTTTTTTGTCTCTGTTCGTTCCAATAATCTCTGGAACATCAGGACCAATTTAGACGGGACTTGCACTGGCAGATACCTGATGTTATAAGGAGTAACTTAGACTATTTTATTTAGATAAATAAAAAAGGTTCCATCAAAAAATAAAATGAATAAATTCCAGGCGGACGAAATCGCGGGTAACAAGTAAATATTCACTTACTTATCAACATTGCAAGTTTTGTACATAGCCTGGCGAATAAGGTCAGCGTGACTACGGTGTCCCAGATGGTCCAACATATCAATAGATGCACTTATCATAGCGATAGGGTTCGCTATGTTCTTGCCGGCGATGGCGGTACCTGTGAAATGAAAGAAATCGAGGTCAACGAGTCACACGGGACGCCCGACAGAAGTGAAATAATTTGCGAAATATAACAACAAAATTGGACTGTAATCCTAACTATTATAAAGCTGTAACAGAGATGTGTTTGTACATATAAGATATTTGAGAAAAAAAAAACACTGTATAGGCGTTGTCTGAACACAAAACAATATTGTTTAGATTTTTTGTCGTGTTTGTTTGTTCGCGCATCACGAAAAGCTACTGAACGGATTTTGATGCAACTTTTTTTATTTGATAGCTCTTGATAAGATTTAAAATCTGGTATATATTTTATCCCGCTACTATATTGGGAACCTGAGCTATAATCTAAAATTAGCTTTTAGCTGCGGTGGAGCCGCAGGCAAAGGCTATAATATAGTATATTTATACATGTATAGAGTGTGCCACCAGTGCCGAAAATAACACCTCTTCCGATCGAACAAGTTTAAACAACACATTGTATAATACTTTCTAACATTTACACGAATTTTACACATTATGAAATAAAACTACGTTTACGGAATCTATCGCGTTTACTAGATTTTTATATACTATCCCGACGTTTCGAATACTTTACAGCATTCATGATCACGGGTGGACTTAGATGGTAGAGATATCAGCTTTGGACATCTATATCGTAGTTTTATTTAATAAAACATATTGTATCAAAAATCCGAATACAAATTCGAAACGCGTTTCGCCTCTACACGAGGCATTCTCAGGACGGCTCGCCAACAAATGAGTTGAGCTCGTGCATGCTACTCTGCTATTATCACATTTTCTTATATTTGTGAGAGTGCAGATTGGCAATCTTAGGTTATTTGTGTGTGTCCAAAGATAACCGGGATTGATAATCCGTGGGTGGGTGGTAGACTCTCCTCCGAAAATATCCATTCTATAATAATAATAATGGACTAGCGCCAAGTGTCACCTCATTCAGTTAATTATCTAACATATTGTATATATATCAGGATGCACATATAATTATACATACCAGTGTTTCTAGTTCCAGGTTCGAACACAGCATAGTGATCTCCGTAGTTCCTGCCAGCGAATAGTCCAGCACCTCCCAGCATGCCACAGATCAAGTTGGAGACGATGGAGCCATACAAGTTTGTGGTTATCATCACATCAAACTGTTGCGGGCTGAAACATAAATATACCATTGGAATACAAAGTACCAGTAACAACCACTAACCGGGGGTTTTCAACGCCACAGTGGTCATGAGGTGGTTCGAGCCGGGATAAATTATTTGTGAATGTGGAAATCTATTTCTCTATCTAGTTCTCTAGAACTTTCGCAGTGACCTGCGATGGCTTAACGGTCTTTGGAAGGGACGCAGGTTCGAATCCAGCTCGCAGTAAAGTTCTTATTTTCCACATTCACAAATAATTCGTTCTTTAAAGTAGCTGAGCATGTCAAATGCTAAAATACAGATCAAAATAAGTTATTGGGATTTTCCATCAAGAAATTCTTTTTATATTCTATTTAGATTTCACCCTGTTGCTCTGAAAGTACGTAAGGCCCGTCGCCCTGCTCCTGATCCACCTCCGGTTGTGTTGGAATCGCGGGGGACTTTACAAATATACAATTTCACTGACACAAAGTACATGCAGACTCAGAACAACCATGTGTGAATCACACGGAGTTGTCCTTTGTCTGAATCGAATCCACGACACTCGGGCGGGAGGCCGGTATTTAAACCGCCATTTGTACAGTCATTATTAGAGTATACAGAAATAATCACACATACTTAGCAACAAGCTGCATGCAGCAGTTATCGATGATCAAATCATTGTGCTCAATTTCTGGGTACTCTTTGGCAATGCGTCGAGAAACTTCTAGAAATAGACCATCCGATAGCTTCATGATATTGGCTTTGTGAACTGTTGTTACCTAGAACAGATGAGCACATATAAAACCTGCCATCCGCTGTTTTGAGAAATTCTCATAACACAATTTATAATTCAACACTTTGCTGACGTGCAGCATAAGCAACATAAACAAAAAATTGTAGAAACGTTTTTTTTTATTTTCGACTCAAATTCGACTCTTCATAGAGAACCTTTGGTCACGCGGAGCACTTCTGCCGATCGTTTACCGCCTTCTTTTTTTTTCATTTGGAATGTATGGCAGCAGCAATAAAATTGAATCTAAAATTGATACTTTTAAATACATAGCATCACGCATGTATTCCCCGAAGGGGTAGGCAGAGGTGTATTACACACCCACGATTCGCCAGCTATTTTTAGGTCCCACGTAATAGGGGGCGAGCCTATTGCCGTCTACCAGCCACATTTCCAAACTCTGGGCTGCTACTGAGAATTTTTCTTTTTACGAAAAAGCTCAATAACATTGCCCGACCCGGGGATCGAACCCGAGACCTCATGATCAGCAGTCGCACACACTACCGTTGCACCACCGAGGCAGTTAAGTACATGTATCAACAATTGATTTTCATTATGTTGGTCAATGGATTCGTCTAAATAATTTTATGATTTGGTATACCATATTGTTGTTCTCTAATAAGTTGTGAAAAGTAATAGTCCACAAAAACCTAACCTTTAAAATGGCCACCCCATTTCTATTTCACATAACTCTGTACTATATATTTTGGAAGAATATTCATATCTATTAAATAGCTTTGCCACCTAAGGCAATTCGATAATTTATTTATTCAACATCCCTTATGGTTATTTTACAGGTTAAATGAAAAACCCAATGAATACAAAATAATACCCAATAATAGACAAATGGATGAGATTTCCGAGTGAAAGGACATTGCCATAGCATCGGGGCTATGATAATTAAGTATTAGTATTTTTTATAATACAAAATGCATATTTCCGTTTAACACTGACTAGCTCCATGCCATAATGAAGAAAAAAAGTATTCGAAGGGACTATTAATCGTACATCCGATGCGCCTGCCATGTTTACCTGAAATTAATACAATCGTTCTTTTGTTTTTTTTTTTAAAGCATTGTTATTTTTAAATCTGAATTACACTTTTGGAATTGATTTAGAAATTGTGTGTAAAATGTCACAATGAAAAATAAAGATCAGCTCTAATATTATAAGTTTTGTTTTACTTTAACAGCTTTTTGATCTCATAATTGGTGTTGTCAATAGATTTTGTTAATAGATCTCCCTGCTTTTATAAGACTTATTTTTATCATCAATATTAGAGTTTGTTAATAGATGTCACTGCTTTTTATTAGACTTATTTTTATTATTTATATAAGACAAACTTAAAATATCATTCTGAGTTAAAATAATAAAGTAATCTAATCTTTATTGTACGAGCCCCGATGCAAAATAGTTCGTCTGGTGTGAAATTTTCTCTGTGAGATTTTTTCTAACGTCATTATTTTTGTATATCTATATAAAATATTAAGCTGTTCTACTATCACATGTCGCGTTACTTATGGCATTTTTAATTATGAACCAATAAACTATTTTAGCTTTTTAAATTTATACATATTCTGTTTTAAATTCGAAGAAGTTATAATCAAAATAGTTCGTCTAATTTTTAATCGATGCAAAAGAGTTCCTCTATCGGTGAGTTAAATAAGATTATTCCTTCTTTGTACAATTATGTTGCATAATTTAAATTTGTAAAAGTAATTCTGTGTCATTTGTTAAGTAAAAAAACTGAAATTCTAAAAAATTGCAGTTTTTTTCATTAGTTTTCAAACAACAATGGGTTGTGGCAAACCCGTGTGTGAAGAGCTTCGAAAGCGAAAAGTTTGTGGGGTCGATGCCGGCAAATCAAGTTACCTAATATCTAAAGACTTGATACTTCCCAGGTCTACAGTCCAATCTATCATTCAGCACTATAAAAAGAATAGAACGACTTCTTGTTTGAAGAAAACTGGTCGACCACGCATCACAAGTGCTGTAGAAAACAGAATCCTGAAGAAAATTATCAAAAATAATCGTCGTGCTCGAGCTGGAGAACTCACGGTGCAATGGAAGGACATGATTCACAAAGACGTCTCAGTTGATACTTGCAAAAGAGTCCTAAAAAGAATGGGTTACGGATTTTACACCACTGTTGACTGCTGTACAAAAGAAAAAGAGGTTGAAGTTTGCTCGTGATCATTTAAATTGGACTTCCGATCAGTGGCGTAGTATCATTTGGAGTGACGAGTCCGAATTTGAAGTGACAGTCGGCGATGAAAGGAAAAAAGTGATTCGGAACAAAAATGAGGCATTTCATACTGATTGTCTCAAACGCAAAGTGAAGTTTCCGGCGTCTCTTATGATATGGGACTGCATGTCTGCACAAGGTGTTGGTGGTATGCAGTTTGTGGATGGTTCTATCAATGCTGCAAGGTATCAAAACCTTTTGGAAGAGAATTTACTGCCCTCTATTCCGTCACTCAAAAAAAAAGCATCAAGATTCCTTCATTTTTCAACAGGATGGTGCTTCCTGCCATACTGCAAGGACAACAAAGACGTGGCTACTGGCGAAAAGCATCCCTACAATCGAATGGCCATCTAACAGACCGGACTTGTCGCCGATCGAAACCCTATGGTGGAAAATGAAAAAAGTTCGTAAAAATCCATCAAGATCGAAGAGCGATTTAAAGGCTAAACTCTTGGCTGTCTGGGAGTCAATTACGCCTGAGGAGTGTGCAGCGTTGGTTGCAACCATGCCTCTTCGCATTAAAGCTGTCATTGAGAGCAAAGGCGACACAACTAAGTGGTAGATGAACTATTTTGCGTGAGTGACAAGGGATGTTTTTTAGAATATTTTTTTAAATGTTTTATGTTATGTAAAGTCATGAAAGAATTTCAGTTATGTTAAAATAAACTTTAAAATGTTCCTCAAATTGTAGTTTACTTTTTATTAAACGTTCTTAATTATTTTACCAATATTTTCTTTCTATATTTTACGCTTTGCACTACTTTCCATACTAGACGAACTATTTTGCATCGGGGCTCGTATATAGAAAATGAATAGTTAAAATATTTTTTTTAAACCGCCAACCCGATTGCGGCACTATATGGGGAATCCATATGAGCGAAACACATGTTGTGGCGTTCTCTTGGGGAGGCCTATGTCCAGCAGTGGACTTCGAAAGCCTTGCTTTGAAAGCTTGATGGATGGATGGAATCGAAAACTATTACAAGAGGTAGTAACACATGATTTTGTTTTGAGGTTTTTTCAGGGCGAACTATGTATGGATGCAGAGCAATCTCATTTCTAGGATATGTCTCGTTAGATACATTTCTTGTATGAGAGAGTAGAAAATATAATATAGAGAGAAGAAAAAGGAACTTTACATTCAAAAGAGAGTGATAGGTCACTCTCTTTTGAACCACGTTACAAAGCGATAGAATAGTATCGCGCAGGTGTACGTTGTAGATCTACGCGTTAGGCGCTGTGTAATAGGCATGATGACTGTTTTTCAAAATCTTTTCTATGATATTCAAAAGTATCTAATAAGTGAAAAATACATCATATTTCTGTAAAAAATAACGGTTTTTTATGCAATAAAATGAAATTAAAATTTTAAGTTTCAAGCTCACGTCAAAGCGCACGCCGATGTCATTCGTTTGTCATGACGTCACGCCTCAGTACGGCAACAGTTAACATTAGAGTCAAAGAGAATGTAAGACACTACTTTACAATGACGTTTACTAAGGCGTGACGTCATTCGCTCTGATTGGTGTTTAAGCTATCATTGCGGATTGTTGTTTTTAGTAGGTTTATTTTATCAATTATACATATAAAAATGAATACATATTTCGAAATCCTTGAATCCTATTTCATTAGATCACTTCAATATTTTGGCGATACTTGATTACTGTCATCAAGCCTATTGTATATATATATATATTTTATACTTCATGGGTCGCAAAAAATCATACAGTCCACCTGATGGGGACTAAGGCAAGTATAACAAGGAAAGATTTGGTTACTACTATATATATAATTATATAGCACATACCTTCTTCCTTCCATTCCTCATGGCATATTCAAAAGCAAAGCGTGAAACTCTCTCCGCATTGGTGGCTGAAACAACTTTCATAGATTCAACCACTCCTTTGACAGATTCATGCTCCAACATGGCGTATTCTCCTTCAGTATTCTGTCTGTAGTTTGAAAGAATAATTTAAGATAATAGCAATAAAACTGCTTAACATATAAGAGTGTGACACAGGGGAACAGCCTGCTGCCACAAATGATAGGACTTTCGATCATCAATACCAACAAGATACAGTGTCACAAACAAAATCAAGCTAAAAACTGTCCGTGTGAATATATACTTACACAGCTACATCTGTTTACTAACGAACTGCAACAAAAGTTTTAAAAAAGATTTGTTTTTTTTACATTAGAAAAAAAAAGTTTTAAGTTCAGCCTAATTACAACCATGGCACTTAGTAATAAAGTCATTGTGCATTGTTGATCGAAAGTTAGGACAAAGGATTTTACACAAACCTGACAATAACAACATCGAATGGCTTTTGCCTAGTAGGCACTCCCGGGAAGGTCTTGCAATGCATCACGTAAGCATACATGTCTAGTTCATTGCGGAGTGCAACATTACGGGAAGTCACATATGCAGCTTCACTCTTCGTCTCTATGTTACCCTGAAGTTTATTAATATTTCATGTATTTAAAAAAAAAACATCATCGCCCCATCCGCCTTTTGGTAGGAGGACTCTGTCAGAACCTGTTGAATGCCTTCACAGTGTCTAGGCCAAAGCCTCAGGCCCACTCAAGAAGGCTGTACAAATCGAATCACCAATGGACCAACTGCGATGAATACCTCATAGTATATATGATCAATTTATTTTTACCATATATTATAATCATGGATGTAAATTAACGGTCGGTGATTATAATATGTAAATATGTGCCGTGGGGCCGGCTGTGCCGTGTGGGGCCAGCTGTGCCGTGTGGGGCCGGCTGTGCCAGTTTTAGAATTGTCAACTTGTCAGGCATTTATTCAGCTTTCCTATACATCTTTTCCAGCGAAAGCCTATTATAATAGCATTTATACCTTAATGCAAACTCCGTTTCTTTTAATGGTTGTGATTGCATATTGGACATCAAGATCATTATCCACATTTGGGTCAATGTCCACTATTTCAAAGTCAACTGGAGCTCCAATGTACCTAAAACATAATCAAATATCAATTAAAGATTAAACACAAAGTGAAAAATGTGTAATCAAAAATAACAGTCACGAGCAGGATTTGAACCTGCATCTCCTGGATACCGTCCAGATGCTTTGCCAATTCAGCCATCGTGACAATTGCTCCTGACTGCTAATCTCGATAACACATTCATACTTAACGTCTTTGGGTGACGCCTGCGCCATCTGTCGGAAGTATTTTCATACATTATACTGACTACTACTTCCGACAGATGGCGCAGGCGTCACCCAATACAAAAGTAGTTCTGAGTCTGGGTGTACTTTGGGTTTGTTAAATTAAGTTTGTAAAGTCCCTCACAATACAAGGATTACTCCTGAGTGAAGGGCACCATGTGGAATGTTGTTCCTCTTGTTTTAGTGAACCACAGGAACTTAGTGGTATGTTCAAACCCTAGCTCAGGCTCTCCTAGGCTATATTCTTCCTACATACCGCCAAGCTGTTGTAAATAACACTAATAGAATCCTTTATTGCTTTGATTTATCCTAGAAGAGTATGCCAATATACATGCTAATCCTTATATTATTCACTACGCACTCTGTGGTTACCATCGCTCAAGAACTCAACAACACTAAGAGTACTATCAAATGCTTAACATTTTCAAATATGAAATGAAAGAATGAACTTTTACTGTATTTCGAGATTATCTGTACCTACCACACTAGGAAGGTCGTTTGGCACCAAAAAAATTGGTTTCATGTAATCCATCAGCTGGTTTTTTTATATTGACTTGCCTACTCTCCATAGCAAGGTTATGATAATAAAACTTACTTAAAAATATCTCTAACGTAGCCCATACACTCTGGACCGATACCACCACCGGGGAGCATGGTAACTGCGTGACGTCCACCATACTGAGCCTTCGGAATCAGCTTCTGTTTCCTTATAACTGGAGTCTTATGCTGCACATCAAAATCTGAAAGAGTAGCCGCTACAGCAGCTGAACTCGCATTTGCAACACATCGAACCTCTGGTAAAAGGTTCAGCTTTGATAATAATCTCACAGCCATCGTGTATTTTCACTAAAAACCAGTTGCAAATGTTAAATAATCACAGGAAAAGGAAGATGGAAAATAGCTCAAGTGCCGAGTTTTCTCCGCTAGATGGCGTAGTTTATAAAAATAAACGACTGACAGTTTATCTATCAAAAAGTATGGCAATCATGTCGGAATTCTCGCAAGATAGAACCAAGTAATATTTATACGATAGAACTATCATACTTAATTAGTGTTTCACACTATTTTATTTCTTTTTTAGCGGAAAATATATTTTCCAGGCTCATAGGCTTAAATTAAAGAAGCGTAGTTGTCTAGAAGTGTAGCAACACTTGCACTTCTTTTTTCATATGGCAACATCTGCCTTGCTTTGCTTTTCTTTTCGGAGTTCTCGAACGCGAACGGACGGAGGACGGGCGTCCATTTTGCTTCGCCATATTGAATTTGGTCGGACATCTTTGGACGCCATGTTTAGTCGGACATATTTTATAAACATTTTCGCGTAAATTTCAAATATTTTTGAGCCTAAATATCGAACTTTTTTTCACTGAACAGTGTGGCAGTTGTTGCGATAAATATTGTGTCGGAAAATTCCGTGCCAACGCATCTGCCCATATTTGTCTTCTGGGGGCCGTGGGTGCTTTTGTTACAGGATAAATACAGGTAAATTATTTCTATCGAAAACATAGTACTTTTTGACGTATTGTAACAAGTGTTTTATATTTTCTATGAATTTACGCATAAATTGGGTATCTAAGGAATGATATAATAAAGGTCATATTCTATGGCATCGATGTGTGTAGCTTTTGGCGTGGTCGTTTTATAATTATCTCAAATATCGTTAGGTCCCGTACCCGGCCGCGGGCCGGCTCGGCTGACTTCTGTCAGTATACTCTCATCTGGCCTGAAAAGATCCTGTTATATTCTATTGCACCTAAAATGCGTCACAAAAAAATATTATTCTAATTAGAGCAATTCACAAAATCAAATGTACACAATCTGCAACTGTGTATTGTATATTTTATGTACGTAGTAGTTGTAATCATGTTCCTTGATACCGTGTTTACATAATTAAAACGAATTAAGTTGAATCAAAACAACTAAAATATCTAGTCATGGTGAAATCCATGACTCAACTGTTTTATTTACGCCTATCATAACAGTTGTGGTGATCAATTCGATTTTTATAAAGTCGTCTTATCTTGGACAAGGTGTTTGTCATACAGCTAGATTACGTTTCGTGAATAGTTTACAGACAAACAAAATAAATAAGTAACTAATAAAATAAATATCTAGCCGTACTAATCGCCGTTAACGAACCTAATAAGAAAGTAGGTTAATTATAGCATCCTCTGATAAATTGATATCTACTGCGAAAATACAAAGTTTATTCTTATTGGTAGTGTGAAGTGTGAACTGGTGCTATGTCATAAGTTATATATGAGATTTTTTTTAATAACCATGATCCTTAAATATTTAATCTTTCTAATTTCCAAGATACTAATCTTATTATTGTTTAAAGTATAAATTATTTGAGAATAAGGAAAAAGAGATTTTTTGTACTAGCGGGAATCGAACCCGCGTCTTTTCCAATCCGGGGAAGTGCTCTAAGCCACTGAGCTATAGTACAGGTACTTCGACCATCCCAATCTCCTTATTACATTTGTCTTTACGACCAGCGCCATCTATCGGAAGCATTTACATGCATTAAACCGATATAGTAAGTTTAATTTTGCAATTAAAATTCATACTATTTGATGGCGCGATTTTTTAAACATTTTTGATCTATATTTTTTAGCATTTGACATGCTCTGCCACTTTTAAAGTATAAATTATTTGAGAATAAGGAAAAAGAGATTTTTTGTACTAGCGGGAATCGAACCCGCGTCTTTTCCAATCCGGGGAAGTGCTCTAAGCCACTGAGCTATAGTACAGGTACTTCGACCATCCCAATCTCCTTATTACATTTGTCTTTACGACTTTTTCCTTATTCTCAAATAATTTATACTTTAAAAGTGGCGGAGCATGTCAAATGCTAAAAAATATAGATCAAAAATGTTATTATTGTTTAATAAAAATCAATGTGTGTACTCTATGAACTCCAAAAAGGCTGGATCGATTTTGATCAAATTTTTACTGACCACTTATCATCACGCCTTCTTCCTTGCGGGGTAGGCAGAGAGAGCAGTGCCAAAAGGCTCTATTCTATGTTTAGATCTCTTGCTTCCTCATCATTCATAATTCTCTTCATACACACTTGCTGGTTTCGGAGCTACCTTCCGTCAATACATGACCGATTTAGTCTAAGTAGACTACACTGGTGGCAAACAATTATACGGCCCACCTGATGGTAAGTGGTTACTGTAGCCCCTAGCAACACCACCACCTTCAGACAAAAAGAGTGAGGACTGTGTGTAACTCTATTTACTTGTGTTTACACACATACTCATGTAGAATAATATTTCCTGCGTAGTTGTGTCCATTCGCTGACTGGGTGTTCGTTGGCTGACTCATGCCATCAGTAATCAATATTTTAACTCAATTTCTATAATATAACCTTACCAACAATTAGCAGACCATTGATTTATAAAAACAATTACATAATATAGAAAATTAATATGTACATCAAAATCAACTGGATGTAATAATAGTTATTTAATAATAACCATAGTTTTCCTGCAATTTAGTGTCACGTCACTTGGATACAATTGTTATAATAATTATAATCACTAGTCATATTTAATTCTGTTTTATAAAAATAAAACTTTATTTATCCCGCATATTCCACTACCAATGTTTTGGATACTAACCCTCTTATAACTAAAACTAAATACTAAGATAGCTCTATAGTACTGATTAACAAAAATACTGTTATGTCCCTTTTAAACAAAAAACTATTAATCTTACTTATCATCACATCTCCCTTGCAGGCAGAGAGAACAGAATGCCAACGGAAAATTCTTGCATGCATCTCTCACTTCCTCCACATTCATAATTCTCTTCATACATGTTCGCTGGAGGCTCCTGACTACACTTTCCTTCAATATATGACCGATTTGGTCTAGGTAGGTGAGTCTCGGTCTCCTCCTGTACCTACATCATTCCACTTTCGCATTGTATATCTTCTTAACCAGTCGATCATCCAGCATTCTTTCCACATGTCCAAACCATCCGAGCATTCCCTTTCGCATCTTTACAACAATGCTCCCTTTATACCTACTCGCTCTACGCGCTTACGTCGTCGTTACGAATGCGGTCAGTCAGCCTCACTCCACAGATTCCAAAAACTGACAGAAAGTTACCATCTGTCAGCTTAAACAAAGTTTTAAATTAGTGTTATATGCTCTTGTAGCACTGCCTATGAGTAGTCATCACACGACACTGGCAGTTAATTGCCGGACCTAAAAGCATCGTCATATCGCCACCAGGAAAGAAACAAAAATTGTGTTGTATTATCATCTTCAATTATCAATACTAACAAGATAGTGTCCCAAACAAAATCAAGTTAAAAACTGTCCGTGTGAATTTATACTTAACAGGTACATCTGTTTACTAACGAACTGAGACAAAGGTTTTAAAACAGTTTTAAGTTCAACCTAATTACAATCATGGCAACTTAGTAATCCATCCATCCATCAGCCTTTTAACGTCCACTGCTGGACATAGGCCTCCCCAAGAATGGGGGATAGTGCCGTAATCGCCACGCTTAGCAGGCGGGTTGGCGATCGCAATGGATGTGTTGTTAATACCCGAAGGAGTGCTGCTGCCCACTCCTCCGGTATTTCCTCAGTCGGCTCTTACGACTCCCATGGGTGGAGAGGGGTGGGACAATTCTAAAGCCGGCCCCACACGGCAAAAATACATTATTACTGCCAAGTGAAAAGACAAATAACATTTGATGTGAAATCAAGCTTAATAGCAACAAACAAAGTACTTTTTGAACTAAATTAAATAAGAGCTCACTTCTCAAGTGCGCTATTATTTACTGAGACATACTTTTCGGGTCGACGCGTAACGCCAAACAATCTCCTTCATATCACGGTATATCTCCGCCACTTGACAAAGATCCGGTAATTTTGCTGCAACGGTCATAAAACAGGAAGAAATGTTATTAGATAAGCTTAGACTTTAGAGTTATTCTTAGGTTGAGGGCCACGGGCCGCATGCAGCCCATCCAGTTTTTATAAATGGGCTTAGCACGTGTAATCAAAGCTACTGGGTTAAATATGTTTGTGTAACACCTAAATAAGTGTAATGTACCTTGATCGAGGTGATCGTAGATGGTACGACATTGGGGCCCATGGAATAAAAAAGTACTTTTAGCGCTTTTCCACAATCTATGCATTTTTCGTGGTACAATTTACTGAAAAACTATCGCACTTTCAGATTTGGGCTTTCACATAGTAATTTCAATTTACCTATATCTATCATAAAAATATTATTTTATACACATAGAAAATATATAAATTTTGATTAATTATTATTTTATCGTATTCCTAACGCCATCAGTCGAAAATTATAAATCCAATAAGACGTGTGTAATGACAACCGGGGTTGTTACTACTAACGCCGTCTGTTCGAAAACTAACTAATATCAAAATCATGCAAATATTGGGTTATACCTACTATATGTCTATTTGATTATATCTAATTAGAAGAAATCCATATAAAGAATTTTGTTTGGATATGTTAAATAAAAAATTAATGAATATATAATAATTATATTCGACAAATTTTATTTGTCGCATGATTTATTTACAGAAGCCTATATTAATAATAGCATCACGCCTGTATTCCCCGAAGGAGTGGGCAGAGGTGTACTACACACCCACGGTTCGCCAGCTATGTTTAAGTCCCACGTAATAGGGGGTGAGCCTATTGCCGTCTATCAAGCACAATTCCAAACTCCGGGCTGCTACTGAGAATTTTTCTTTTTACGAAAAAGCTCAATAACAGTGCCCGACCCGGGGACCGAAGCTGAGACCTCATGATCAGCAGTCGCTCACACTACAGCTGCACCACAGAGGCACTTAATTGCCCTGCCCCCTTAGAATGAAAAACGAAACGTTAGACGAACTTTTGTTTCGAGTCATTGTGATTGATCAACAGTCCGACGCGTGATTCCTGATTAGTCGAGATTTCGATGCGTGATTCAAGCGACCAATCACAATGAAGCGAAACGAAAGTTCGTCTAACGTTACGTTTTTCATTCTAAGGGAGCTTATCTCTCTCTTCTCACGTCCATGCCTAGTATTCTTTTTGTAACACAACTTTCATTTCTCGACATTACATGCCCATACCACGCCAGGCGATTTGCTTTTAACTAGTGAACTACAGGTGTCACCTTCAAGCTTCCTCTTTATATAGGTATTAACTCGATACAGCATAGCATTTCGCGCGCCAAATTGTCGCGTATTTTCTGTTCGACTGCCTCTCGTGCCTGACCCAGTAAATTACCATAGTATTGGCCATTCATTGTAGTCCCTTTCGGCAAGTAATCTATTCATAAAATTCCTTCTCTATCCCTGAAAATGGTTGCTAATCTCAGAGGCCGACTTTTCCACCTTAAACTTCTTTGGCGGTCTTTCCCCCTTTTTTATCCACTGCATCGATTCTTGTTTGCACTCGGGATCATACTGTCGTATCTAGATTTGGTCTACGGTGACTATGCGGTTACAAATTTCGTAAAATTCGTCAATTTAATTCTGCGATCGGCCAGTACTCATTTTTTAACTTTTTGAACATTTTCTTCGGTCATTACCGTCACTGGGTGGCCCGGGCGGTGGTCGTCTTCACAGTGGTCTCTTCCTTGTTGAAATAGCCAAGCCCATTTTTTTATCTTCGTGTATGAAGGCCAGAATCCTGAAGAACCGAACACATTTCTTCAAAAAATTCTTTCAGCGTATTCCCTTTTTTACAAAGAATATAATCAAAATTGCGTAAATTTTTAGTTTCCGTTGACATGGTGTTGTTGCTTGTTCCAGGGATATTTTGACATTACAAACAGACACTTAATTTTATTCGTGTGTTTGCAGGTATACCGAAGATGATGAATCAGGAGATCATGTGCGAGGTGGAGATTGGAACGCACGGCTCCATAGTGGAGATGGATGGTGACGATCAAGTTGGAGTGAAGGTATGTTGCTTTATACCACCAAAGGAATGTAACATAGTTCCAGTGGCCCGCCAATAAAGGCGGAGAAACGGCACACGGCGGGTTTCTTTAGTGGGTGCAGGCCCCACACTACCCTGGTCGTTGTTCCGAACGATAGGGTGTGCGGTTAGGTTTTTTTCCCGCCTTAACAAAAAAAAAAGTAATGTTGCTCATATCTGTAGTACCAACTGACAGAACTAACCATGTTGGCTGTGTCACCAATAAGTATGTGTACAAAGCTGTAACAGAGCTGTAAATTTAAAAGAAAAAATTTATAGGATAAAGAAAAGAATATAGGCGTGTACAAAACATTTATTTTTAGATTTTTTCTGTTTGTTCGTTCGCGCATCACGCAAAAACTACTGAACGGATTTTAATGCAACTTTTTTTATTTAATAGCCCTTGATTAGACTTAAAAACTGATATACATTTTATCCCGCTGCTATATCGGGAACCTGAGATATAACCTAAAAACTAGCTGTTGGCTGCGGCGGAGCCGGGGGCATAGGCTAGTCATTCTATAAAATTACAATGGGGATCCACGGGCAAATCTGAGCGCAGATGCTATCGGCGAGAAAGCCACTGTCAAATTGTAGTTGCTTTGTTTGCCTGAGAATTGTTTGCTATTTAATCCGATTAATCAGCGATATTGTTAAAACGTGTAGTACCTGGAAGATTAAAGAATTGAGAGACGCTATGCTGTGTAGCCACAAATTTTTTGCGACTTCTTTTAATGTTGGTTCTTTGGGAAATAAATGTACACCACGGTTATTACATTTTGGTACAGCACACAGAGGCGTATTACGAGAAAATTAAAATTTACCAAATTACAGGTTACAAAGTGTATGGAAATGATAGTTTTCAATAGCCATGTCGGTAATGCGCCATCTGTTGTGAAATAATGGTAGTAAACATCCCCATAAAAAAAAATACAGAACAAAATACTTTCGTTCCGTATTTTTGGGGGCCTTTCATAAATTACGTCATGCTTAACGCTGCTCTTTTGAACCTCATTGTTCCACTATTGAGCAGGGGTCTCCTCAGACCATAGTCCACCACACCTGCCCAGTGTGGGTTGGCAGACTTCCCAAACCGAAACGACATAATAAGCTTTAAGAATCCACAAAATAGCATTATAAAAATTTAGATAAAGGAGGTTGCCCACAAAAGTACCTATGGACTTTAGTTGATTATTGTATCATGTTGTAAATTAATGAAACTTACATTCATTTATAGCGTTATAAGTGTACATACAATTACAGATCATATAATATCCCTATTTCGCCGGAAAAAGAACTAATGAAGTTTATCAAATTAGGTTATATTTTACGTGTTTAAGTACCTACATCATACAAATATTTTGCGTTTTCATAAATTTTTTACTAATTTGATGTGACGAATAGTTATCACTTTAAAGAAAAACAATATAATTACAATATTTTTGAATGTATTCAATGCTAGTTATTGCTTGTTTTACATATGCCTGGTAGATGGCAATAGGCTCGCCCCCTATTACATGGTAGTACTCGAACGATCAAAGTAGGTAAATTACTTTTTAATTAACAGATTTTTATCCGTCGAAATTTCCATCCATCCTTTCAACGTCTACTGCTAGACATAGGCCTCCCCAAGAGAACGCCACAACGAGTGGTCCCGTCATGGGGGATAATGCCGTAATCGCCACGCTTGGCAGGCGGGTTGGCGAACGCAGTGGGTGTTGTTAATACCCTCAGTGGGCTCTTACGACTCCCGTGGGTAGAGAGGGGTGGGACAATTCTAAAGCTTTCTAAGCTTCATATCCGTCGAAATTACGACTTGTTATTTAAGAAGTTATTCTAGATATCAAAAAATTTATTTTTGAAATCATTTCGAGTCTGATACAAAACGAAACCATGTATGGGCATTCTCCTTTAATAGGTAAAATTTTAGCTAAATAAAAATTTGATTCAAATCGTTGAGCTGTTTCGAGATACGCACATAGATGTCTAAACGAAATTATTCTCATCGAATAATACTGCCCGACTACACCAGTGTTATTATCTTTTTTCAGTATGAAGAGATAGAAGCTGCCCAATACGAGGAGTACATCACAGATGATCAATATGAGGAGGCGGAGGAACAAGTCATCGGCATGCAACACCTTGAGGAAGGTCAGTACTCATTGATATTTATAATGGTTTGTATTATTTACGCTCATGCATGTTATAGTGTACAACAACGATCCAACACGATCAGATAGCAGTGAGGCTCACGACCGTTGCTTTACTTACTATGCAGGGGTGGAAAATGGTCAGTAAAAGTCCGTTTTTTTTTTAAAATGCTCAGCTAAGTCAGTATTTTGAAAATCAGTGGCATTATAACTACAAATTGTTGAGAAAACAAAAATGCCGTTTTGAAGTAGAGTCCCGTAATGTCCTAATATCTTTTTTTTTAAGTCCCTAAACATTAGTATAAAGTAATTAAGTTGATTAGTAATAATAAACGCCTGTGCTTTTTGAAATTAGCGATATCTATGTGATTTATTGAAAACTACTTAGTAAGACCAATACATTATTAGTTACTTTATCAAATAATCAATTTTATTGTGAAAAATGAAGATTATGAGGCGTGCACTTTTGGATTTTCCAAAGTATTTTATTTTTAGCATAGCTTCTTCAAAAACGGCAACTAACACTTGTATTTCGACGTTTAATTGACCAACCTTAGAATAATAACGCTTAGAACGATAGTTTCATTTATAATTCCGCTCAAATTTGAAGCAACATAACGATTAATGTGTGCGTAAACGTCACGTAATTACATTCAACGGGCACCCACACTCACGAACAAATAATGATACAAGTAAAAACATTTTCCCCAAAAAGTGAGGAAAATGGCACACTATTCCAGTTTTGCCAAACCAAGATACTCTTATATAGTTTTCTGATAGAAAATTGTAATAAATAGTAGATTTGTATGGGAAAGGACGGGATATGTAAGTAGAAACATGGAACTTAGATGAGAAATGAAATGGTGCGCAGTGGCTTGACAATACCCTAGTTATAGTTGAGTATAGATAGCCATTCACGAAGACGCGCCCCTCAAAATTTGGCGAGGGAGCCGCGGAGTGTGGGACTGGGACGTTTGAGACAAGTGTCAGTCGCGAGCCATCAGCGGCTCGATGCACATGGGTAGTACAGTTCACGTTGCTTGAATCCAGACTTGGCAAGAAAGTTGCTCTACTTAATAAAAAAAATTCAAATGTCTAGAAAATTAAAATGTACCATTCGATTTCTATCAGTATTACATTTTGTGAAACTCTCAGAAAAATATGTTTTTATGACATTAAATTATCGCCCTCAAACCGACTTTACAGACAACCATAGTTTTTTTAGTATACTATTAATGTTTATAATTGCTCCCTTAACATGGTAATATTACACTGTATTAACTAATAATGACATACAATACCCACACTGAACAACAACATGAAATATTAATTATTTTTAAATTAAAAAACAGCTTTCAAAGGACACCCAGGAACTCAAACGCAAAAAATAATTAGTCGACTTCAAACACATCAGTACGTGTCTAACGCGGATATCGTATGTAATTTATTTTTTGCTTTTTAGTGTTTTCTATAAAATAGGTCAAAGTAGGTGGTGCACGATAGGGAGGAATTCCTTGGGTGCATATCGTATAAGAAAGCATCGAGTACAGGAGCGCAGTAGAGAAAGAAATAAAGCACAGCAAAAAAAAAATATACAGTCGAATTGAAAGCCTCCTCCTTTTTGAAGTCGGTTGATAATATTAAAGTAGAGCATCTTCCTAGTTGACCGTATCACTCTGTCGTGATTTTGTTTATTCATCGATGTGTGCGTGCGTAATAGGCAATTTGGTGAAGCGATACACACTTGAATTGTAAGTAATTAGAAAAAAGAGTGGGGCGCGTCTTCGTGGATGGCACTATCTATATATGAGCAACAGTTACCACTTACGATCAGGTTCAGTACCATCATAAGGTAGTATACTTTTCTTTGTCACCGAAATGCTCGGAACATATTTTTGTGTATCTAGTTGGTTTCCAACATTCTTCGCTTCGATTAAGTCGGATTTGTTGTATCCATCGCGCAGCAATAATCGGATTTGATGGAAATCTAGAAACGAATACAATTAAATAGATATTTTTTCGATTCGGGGTAAATATTTTTTCTAAAGCTGACAATATTTTGATTACAATCTAATTTTCTGTTTAGATGAATGTATTACTGAAAATTATTAATTATCAAAGAGTACTTACGAGTGAAATGTAATCTTCATATCATTATTGTGGTTATGAGCCGCGTTGTGAGATCCTTTGACGGTGTAGTAAGTAATTTTTTAATAAAATTATGCGAGATGTTTACAATGACACTTTCATGGACACTGACAGAAGGAGCAACGCAGTTAGCATTTTAAGGGTAACTTGAAAGTGCTTCACTCCATTTCGACCTACTCGGGTTCTAAGCGTTATTATTCTAAGTGACCAACTATTCAATATTCCAGAGATTTGGTCAGTATTTTAGAGGAGTTTGGTCAGTAAAGTCTAAAACTACAGGCATGGAATCAGTTTCCACCCCTGTACTATGCAATCCAGCAGTCCTGCACTATTGTTGCTAATGATAGCAGCCATGGCCTACCAGATAAGTGGTAACCGCCATTTTTTTATTTTTATTTAGGCGGGATAAAATGTACCTAACCGCACACCCCGTCGTTCGGGGCAACGAACCGCTTTTATTGGCGGGCCACTAGAACTATGTTACATTCCTTCGATGGAAGTGGTAACCGTCCTATTGGATTAAGCTATACTAAGAATACTACCAAGCTGCTTGTTATTTGCTTTTGCGAATGGGAAATGAATGATGAATGATCAAAACCCACTATGGTTGGTTGCACGGCAAATGTTTTTTTTTTTATTCTACCTGGGTGGCAAACAAGCATATGCTTCACCTGATGGTAAGTGATACCGTAGCCTATAGACGCTAGCAACACTTGATGCATCACTCGTGCGTCGCCATCTCCAAGGATAGGGATACTCGGTGGATAGGAAGTATATTAAGGAGAGAATAGGCCTAAGGAGAGGATAAGAAGGATAACAAGGAGAGGATAGGGCCTTGTTTATCCCAGCATGAACGAGCTGGCTTGACCGGGGCTGTAGATACCCTACTGTTGTGTTTCGTATGGTGAGTGAGAGAACTGAAGGCCCAAACTTCCATATCGTCTTTATAATATCCTTGCTGTCCATCCCCTATCCCTTTCCAAGATGGCGACGTGCGAGTGATTCCTCTGGTGTTGCTAGCATCTATAGGCTACGGTGACCACTTACCATTACGTCGGCCGTATGCTTGTTTGCATCATAAAAAATAAACTGTCTACTATACACTACTTAGCATAAACAGAATTTGGATTTAATTCACGTCTCCCACTGTTAAAAGTTTGTTTTTAAATACATTTAGTGCCGATTTCACCAACTCCGGTTAGCCTATTTGTCAATTAAATTTTCAGTTTTTTGACAGTTGTTGTATGAGTTTGACAGTTCTTATTAGTTGTTGTATGACAAATAGGCTATTTGGGACTTTAATAACAGGTGGAGAAACCGGCCCTAAGACTTAAGATTGCATGTATAAAGATATCTGAATCGATCCCCAGTTGCAAGATGTGACTTAGCACCTCTGAATTTTGACGCAAAATTGTGTGAGCCTGTATGTCATAAGTGACGTTCCATGTCTGGATTGATTAGTTTGCTTATCGTAGAACACGGATTCTTCCACGTTAAACTAAAACGCGCCTCATAAATGTCGGCAATACGCTGACAGACTATAAAATTTCAGTTGGGAGCGAGGAGGTGATCCTGCCCGGCATATCTGGTGAAGAAGTCATGAACCCAAACTCCGATGGGCACTATGATTCACTTTACATCACTCCACCGTCAACAAGCACCAGGTAAGATACTCTACTTTGTCTATATAAAGCTGTAACATTTTAAGATTTTTGTACATCTAAGATATTTGAGAAAAAATTACTGTATTAGGCTATATAGACGTGTCTACTGTCTAAACACAAAACAATTATTTTTAGATTTTTTTATCTGTTTGTCTGTTTGTTCATTCGCGCATCACGCAAAACAGATTATTTGATAGCTTTGGATTAGACTTAAAAATTGATATACATTTTATCCCGCTAGGAACCTGAGATATAACCTAAAAACTAGTTTTTGGTTGCGGTGGAGCCGCGGGCAAACGCTAGTTATAAATAAAAACAAAACATTAAAAAAACTATTAAACTGCCTCGGTGGCGCAGCGGTAGTGTATGCGATTGCTGATCATGAGGTCTCGGGTTCGATCACCGGGTCGGGCGGTGTTATTGACCTATTTCCTAAAAAGGAAAATTCTCAGTAGCAGCCCGGAGTTTGGAAATATGCCCTTTAGACGGCCATAGGCTCACCCCCTATTACGTGGGACTTAAACATAGCTGGCGAACCGTGGGTGTGTAATACACCTCTACCTACCCCTTCCGGGATACAGGCGTGATGGTATGCTATGCTATAAATACTTAATTGTCTGTTTAGTAGGTAGAATACACTAGTGGAATCACCACTCTATGGTAGCACACCTTTTTTTTTTGTTTAGGCGGGAAACTGGTATTCCTAACCTCGTCTCTCTGTCTGTATTGGCGGATCACTGGAACATTATTTCAGTGGTCCTCCGGCGGCTTGCAATATCCGGTACACGGTCTACTGAGCGACGCAAATCCCTTTAACCAGAGTAGACCCGCGCCCACAAATTAGGTGTCAATGTAATAATAAAATAATTAGCCATGATTGGTTTACTACGGATATGCCGTGTAGGGCGGCACCAAGCATAGCTCCACCCCGTCTCTTCTTATGGGAGTCGTAAAAGCCGACTAAGGGATTACCGGGGGACCAGGCGGGACCAGGCAGCAGCGTTCCCCTGTGTACTAAAAACATCCACTGCGACCGCCAACCCGCCTGCCAAGCGTGGCGATTATGGTAAAACCCCCAATTTGGGGAGGCCTATGTCCAGCAGTGGACGATGAAAGGCTGATGGATGGATGGATGGATGTTTTACAACACCTCAGTATGTGGTTTATGACACTTTTTGTGGATTTGTTTTAGAAGAGGTCGAGGCAGACCTCGCGCCGCAGGCAATAACACGAATACAAATAACATTCAACATTTGATGCCCATCGGTGAGTCCCATAATTAAATAATTGTGTAAAGTTCTGACGGAAGCTCCTGCACCGCTCTCCCACCTGAGCGACGGCCTCATCTATACTATTTTAAAGCTGTAACAGAGCCGTGTCATCACATTTAAGATATTTAAGAAAATAATATTGTATTAGGCTATACTTGACGGGCCTCGTGGCGTAGCCGGTAGTGTAACCGACTTCTGTGCATGAGGTCGTATTATATCCTTAATCTAGTATCCATAGCACAAGCGTTAAGCTTAGTTTGGGACCAGAGGACGTTGTGTGAAATGTCCGTTAATATTTATATATTTTTTATTATATAGGTGTATCTCTATATTGGCCGTGTGGGGCCGGCTTTAGAATTGCCTCACCCCTCTCTACCCATGGGAGCCGTAAGAGCCGACTGAGGGAATACCCAGGGAGTGGGCAGCAGCACTCCTTCGAGTATTAACAACATCCACTGCGATCGCCAACCCGCCTGCCAAGCGTGGTGATTACGGCACTATCCCCATTCTTGGGGAGGCCTATGTCCAGCAGTGGACTTTAAAAGGCTGATGGATGGATGGATGGATGGTGTATCTGAACAAAAAACAATTTATTTTTTTAGATTTTTGTCTATTTATCTGTATGTTCGTTCGCGCATCACATAAAAACTACTGAACGGATTTTGATACAACTTTTGTTATTTGATAGCTCTTGATTAGACTTTACATTATATCCCGCTACTGTATCAGGAACCTGAATTATAACTTAAAAACTAGCTTTTGGCTGCGGTGGAGCCGCGGGCGAAGGCTGACGGAATAAGGATACAAGTTTCACCACCCCTTCTTTCCCACGGGTGTCGTACGAGTCCATTGCATTACTAGTGGTAGGGCTGGGTACCAAGTGGGAGTACTCACTTGCTATCGGGCCCTAGCGGGTTGGTACCACCATGTACCGTGTGACCGGTCATGAAGTACATCGCTGTGTTTTGGTTGTAGCTGGAGATGGCCGTTCGTTTTTTCATTTCATATCTGTGAATTGAAATAGTGAGCAGCGGCTTGACAGTACTCTCGGTATAGTTGAGTCCATGAGCGATGGTCATCATTTACCATCATGGGCCGTGGATAGTCTGCCACCATACGCAATTAAAAAAACCTAGTATATCTTTTTGTATTGATATTTAGACACTCAAAAGATATTAATTGTCATTTCAGGTGAAGTACCAGTAGGTTTAATGGAGGGAGTATCGAGTCGGGGTCCAGCGAGACGCTGGGAACAGAAGCAGGTGCAGATCAAGACCATGGAAGGAGAGTTCTCTGTCACTATGTGGGCCACTGGTGAAGACGAAGGTACGATGCATAGAGTACTAGATTCTACACATTACTTCTGTGACCGGTCCCTCATGTGGACCATACTGACTAAGGCTAAGCTGTTACAGTATGCGAGCAACAAACTCAGTCCTATTATAAAGCTGTAACAGAGCTGTCTATACATTTAAATTATTGGAGAAAATATGATTATATTGGCCCTGCTAGCATGCGTGGAGCGTCGATTATACGAACGTCGATCAATCGAACGACCGCTTAACCGAACTACCTATTACGCCCGTAAGACTCGCGTTGCGCGAAGGCAAAAGGGCGTGACCTAGCCGCTCGTAAGCGAGTAGGCTTGCTTCGGCAGGTAAAGATGAAGATTTTTAAACTTTCAATTGTACCTACCTGTGGCGTTCTCTTGGGGAGGCCTATGTCCAGCAGTGGACGTCGAAAGGCTGATGGATGGATGATGGATGAGTACCGGTTTTATTACGAGCCTGTTACTATTTGTCGTTAAATATACGAGGAGGGATCAAAAAGTAGTGAGAACGACATACTCCTTGGTAAGAAAAAAATAAATACTGGCAGGCATAGCTCAGATACATATTTGTAATATTAAAAAAGAAAAAATATTAGATTCTCTTTAGTTTTTTTCTGAATGTAGTCATTTGTTTGCTTCGTGTCGGAACGTGTTCTCGAAAATGGAGAAAAACTAAGTGCGAGCCGTTATTAAATACCTCTGTTTAAAAAAGTTAACGACGCAAGAGATTCATTGCGATTTGGAGGCAACATTAGGAGTCTGCTCCGCCGTATTCCACTGTTGCAAGGTGGGCTTCTCAATTTCGAGTAAGGAGAACAAGCACGGAAGACGAACATCGTTGCGGCCGTCCATCGACGTCAGTCACCCAAGAAAATGTTGCGAAAGTCAAGAAAATTGTATTGAACGATCGAAGAGTTACCATCCGATACTTAATTCAAGAAACGGGCATTTCATATGGAAGTATTCAATCCATATTGAAACAATCTTTGAATATGAGAAAAGTCTTCGCAAGATGGGTGCCGAGAATGTTAACCTGTCGGTTAACATTCTCGGCAGAAACAAAATCTACATGACATTTTGAAGATACTGTTGGACAAGTTTCAAGAAGATTCTGAAAACTTTTTGTCTCGTTTCGTAACAATGGACGAAACATGGGTCCATCATTTTGATACCGAGACAAAACAGCAATCTTCGCAATGGAAACGGCCATCATGACCAACCCCGAAGAAGTTTCGTGCCGTGGCATCGGCTGGCAAGGTTATGGCCTCAATATTTTGGGACTCAGAAGGGATATTGTTGATTGATTACCTGGAGCGTGGAACCACTATTACATGCCAATATTATGCAGCTTTAGTTCCCAAGTTGAGGAATGCCATCAAAAAGAAAAGCAGAGGGAAATTTCGAAGTGGCGTGCTGTTTCATCACGACAACGCACTCGCGCACAGGTCAGCAGTTGCGATGGCTGCCATTCAGCAAGCTGGCTTCGAATTGGTTGACCACCCCCCTTATTTAGCAGATCTGGCGCCTAGCGATTTTTATCTGTTCCCCAAATTGAAAGAATACTTAAGGGGAAACAGGTACGAAGACGATATTCTTTTTTGATACGGATTTTAGCCTTAGAAAAGCGCTTTACTCGGTGTGTAGCGAGACTCGGAGACTATGTAGAAAAATAAATTATTAAGTATTCAACAGTCATTATATTCTATCTCATTCTCACTACTTTTTGATCCCTCCTCGTATGTTTCCTTCATTGTGATTGGTCGCCTGAATTACGCGTCGAAATCTCTACTAATCAGGAATCACGCGTCGGACTGTTGATCAATCACAATGACTCGAAACGAAAGTTCGTCTGACGTTTTGTTTTTCATTCTAAGGGGTAGTGTGGGGCTCTCACCCACTAAATAAACCCGCCGTGTGCCGTCTCTCTGTAATGTCGTACCACTGGAACTGTGTGACATTACTTCAGTGGATTATGTGTTAAATCTGGATTGTATGGTTTTCCAGATGATGGTTCAAATCCAGAGCCAGATCCTGACTACACGGAATATATGACGGGCAAGAAGAATATATTAGGAAATGAGACCATGCCAGGTATGTAACCAAAAGTATAATTTTATGGAAATAGGCTAGCCAACATACAGTACAGGATGGATTGTTTTTTGACAACTGCCTCCGTGGTGCCACAGTAGTGTGAGCAACTGCTGATCATGAGGTCTCAGGTTCGATTCCCGGTACGCTTGGTGTTATTAGTATTTATAGTTTGGAAATGTGCCCAGTAGAAGGCAACAGGCTCGCCCCCCATTACATGGGACTTAAACATATCTGGCGAACCGTGGGTGTGTAATACACCTCTGCCTACCCCTTCGGGGAATACAGGCGTGATGCTATGTATATATGCATTATTGTTTTTTTTACTCCAGAAGACTAAGGGCTATACGTCATATTTACTAATTACTTATCATCACGCCATTTCCCTTGCGGGGTAGGCAGAGAGAACAGAGTGCCAAGAGGCTCTATTCTTGCATACATCTCTCGCTTCTTCAACATTCATAACTCTCTTCATACACGCTCGCCGATTTCGGAAACTCCTGACTCCACCCTCCTTCAATACATGACCGATTTGGTCTAGGTAGGTGAGTCTCGGTCTCCCCCTGTACCTACATCCTTCCACATTAGTATTGTATATCTTCTTAACCAGTCGCTCGTCCGGTATTCTTTCCACATGTCCGAACTATCGGAGCATTCCCTTTCGCATCTTTACACCAATACTCTCTTTCATACCTACTCGCTCTCTTACGTCGTTGTTACGAATGCGGTCAGTCAGCCTCACTCCACAGATTCTCCGCAGAGATCGCATTTCGACTGCATTGATTTTGCTCTCATGCTCCTTTTTACATACCCAACTCTCGCTTTCATATAATAACGTTGGGACAAGCACTGCGTTGTGTATTGCGACACGTGCCCTCTGGCTGAAGTGATGACTGCCGAGAAGTTGTCCCAATGCTCCGTTCACTCTATTTCCCGCATTCACTCTTCTCTCTACATCAGTGGTGTACCTTCCATCCCGACTGAATCCACATCCAAGATATACAAATTCGTCCACTTGTTCTAGCACACCATTTCCTATTGCTACTCTAACATATGTTCTGGCTTATTCTCTTTCAAAAACCATTATTTTAGTTTTGCTCACATTCACATTCATTCATCTCGGTATGATACTGGAGTAGTGTAATTAGCAATTAGTGCAAGTATGAGCGGGTAGAGAGAGTTCACTATGAATAGCATTTAAGTAAATATATGTGGTTAATATCTTAATAATACTGAAACTAAGCAACCCATCAGGCTTGCTTGATCCATTAACGGTTGCTTCTACTTAACATCAGGTATCAGGTTGGTAACAGCATAATATATCTCGCTAAAACATATTTTTTATGTAATATAATTTGTTAAATATTGGTTACCAATTCTTCGATGGCTTGTGTAGACTGCTTACGCCACGCCCGGCTACGCCCTGAATAGAGGGATTCTAAATGGAGGGCACACATTTCGTCTCAGTGCCTCACACTGATTTGTGCCCAATGTTGAGACATAAACATAGCATCACGCCTGTATTCCCCGAAGGGGTAGGCAGAGGTGTATTACACACCCACGTTTCGCCAGCTATGTTTAAGTCCCACGTAATAGGGGGCGAGCCTATTACCGTCTACCGGGCACATTTCCAAACTCCGGGCTGCTACTGAGAATTTTTCTTTTTACGAAAAAGCTCAATAACACCGCCCGACTCGGGGATCGAACCCGAGACCTCATGATCAGCAGTTGTTCACACTACCGTTGCCCCACAGAGGCAGTTTATTGAAACAGTAATTGATGAAAAAAAAAACCTTGTTATAATATAATGTTACTAGCCCTGCTACTAAAAAGTAATTAGCTATTAACTTAAGATTTAAATATATCTTTACAGGTTTAGATTTATCAGACCCAAAGCAATTGGCAGAGTTTGCGAGACCGGGCCACAAGATACGACTAAAGAAACCTATGCCAGAATCCTCAGACAGAACTATAGGTAACTATTTTGGTATCAATATCACAATATATTGTTAACTGTCCACTACATCATCAATGTACCGTGTGGTGACGGATTCAGAATACGATGTCACCACCCCTTACTTGCCCGCGGGTGTCGTAATAACCGACTAAGGAAGCACCAGGGGAATGGGCAGCAGCATACTCCTGGGAAACTTTTAACACAATGGTGCTGCGATCGCCAACCCGCCTGCCAAGCGTGGCGATTATGGCATTTCCTCCAACAGTAGGAGTGGCTACTGTTGTTTCACGATGATACTTCCCCGATCGAGCCAGCCCATTCATGCTCAGACAAGGCTCTAAACATAAAAATGTACTATCCCAGCATTGATCTATAAATTAAGGATTCATAATAGGCTTCAAGTATCGCCCAAATATTGAAGTGAACTAATGAAATAGGATTCAAGGATTTCGAAAAATGTTTTTATTAATAATATATTTAATAAAATAAACCTACAAAATACAACAATCCGCCATGATAGCATAAACACCAATCAGAGCGAATGACGTCACGCCTTAGTAAACGTCATTGTAAAGTAGTGTCTTACATTCTCTTTGACTCCAATTTTTACTATTGCCGTACTGAGTCGTGTCGTCATGGCAAACGAATGACATCGATGTGCGTTTTGACGTGAGTTTAAAATTTAAATTTCATTTTATTGCATAAAAAAATCATTATTTTTACAGAAATATGATATATTTTTCACTTGTTAGATACTTTTGAATATCATAGAATAGATTTTGAAAAACAGTCATCATGCCTATTGTGTTCAGAAATCATGGCAAAAGTTTTATATAATCTTACATAAATGGATAAATTTTGTAAAATAGTAACAACTTTTAACTGCGTGCATGAGTGTAATGACACTCAGATTCAGAAATAATAGTATAAAAATAGACAGTCAATAAGTATTTGAAAAGAGTATTTAGTATTATTAGGTATGTTAATGTATTTAGTATTATTAGGTATGTTAATACGTTGCGGCTGGTTTGCAAGTCGAAACAACACTAAACGAAATGAGTGCAGGAAAGCGTAATCTGCACTCATTTATAGTGGACACTTAGTGCCTCATTCTGGATCTTCTCTTTTTTATAAATGGAATGTGTCCCAGACACTACTGCTAAAGCAATTGCTAGATTTCTAGAAAATTAAAATGTAACCTGTCGTGTTCCAGCATGTCCACACAAAGGCTGCACGAAAATGTTCAGAGACAACTCGGCAATGAGAAAGCATTTACACACACATGGGCCCAGAGTACATGTTTGTGCAGAGTGTGGTAAGTATTTTAATGGTAACTAGCTATTACCAGCGATTTATATGACAAAGGAGTAGTTCAACTTAATAATCCTGATACCTATCAAAGTTAGTCCACCCGTTTGAAAGAGCAGGAGCGAATAGCCTAGGTGGCAGATGATTGACAAGTGTTGTCGGCTCGGTTCCTACACAGGACAACTGTTTGTGTGATCTATAAATACGAAGTGGTATTTGTCATGGACTTAATACTAAGAATACTGCCAAGCCGATGTTCATAGGCTCACCATTTCATTTCACGGGTGGAAAATGGGATTATGAATGGATTTTCATTACGTTTACAACCAAAACGATGTGTTTCGCGGTAGGTTATCAAAAAATGGTAGTACCCAAATATCAAGTTCTACCTTCTTCATACTGCCAGTAATGCAATGGGTGATAATTGCTTACTTAGTCGAAAGAATAAGGTGTAGACTTTTGTATTCTTACTCCGACCCCACACGTGTATTTATAAACATGTCCTGATAACTTACCGTTCATGTTCCAGGTAAAGCATTTGTAGAAAGTTCAAAGCTAAAACGTCATCAATTAGTACACACCGGTGAAAAACCTTTTCAATGTACATTTGAAGGCTGTGGAAAGAGGTTTTCTTTAGATTTTAACTTAAGGTAAGAGAATATAGTCTTATACTATTGTTTTTTTAAATCGGCATACCAACCCTCCTTAATGTAGTCCGTTAACTAAGCTGAAAAACCGCAAAACTTTTGTGGCTAGACATCATAGTCTTTCTCAATTCTTCCAGGTACATTTTAACAATATCGCTAATCAAGCGGATTAAACACGAAAAATAGTTAACAATTCTCAGGCAAACAAAGTAACTAGAATTTGACAGTGGCCATCTCGCCGATACCGTCCAGATGCTTTGCCAATTCAGCCATCGTGACAATTGCTCCTGACTGCTAATTTCGATAACACATTCGTACTTAACGTCTTTAGGTGACGCCTGCGCCATCTGTTGGCAGTATTTTAATCATTATACCGACCAGATAAACTTAATTTTACAATTAAGACTTTTACCTAATAATGACGCAAACCCTATAAATATTTAGATATTTTTATATGTATTTTTAGCATTTGACATGCTTAGCACTATACATTAAACACATCTGGACGGTATCCAGGAGATGCAGGTTCAAATCCTGCTCGTGACTGTTATTTTCGATTTCACATTTTGCACGCCTCATAAGCGAAGCCTTGAGGTGTGTACTATTCTCGTTTCAAGTAAAAAAACTGATATTTTTTTTTAAAATGTCTCTATTTATCATATATTGCACTTGTAAAATAATATCTACACACACATATAAAGAACAAACACTATTTTTAACATTCATGATATTTTTGATGCCATTTTTGTTATTTAAACTAGTTAAAAAACTGTTTCAAAATGTTCTGTCTTGGACGTCCGTTTGTTGTAGGTAATGTATGTTAACACGATAACGACCAAAATACTTTACTAATCGAGTCTTTATTTTTCGTTTACGAATTATTATGATTACGAATAGAGCCCTATCACTTTTCACGGTCTGATTCGATGTGGTTTAATTGTTATTAAATAAACAAAAAATAGTGAATATTTACGCTCGAGGCGACACTAAAACCAGTGCTATCCTTATTTCGTGAGAACTATTTCTATAGACCAATGTAGAAGTACCTACTTCTTAAAATTAGCGCTAGATGGCGTATAAGACATGAGAAGGTACTTTTTGAAATTAGCGCTATCTATGTGACTTATTGAAAACTACTTAGTAAGACCAATACATTATTAGTTACCTATTAAATAATCAATCTTGTTGTGAAAAATGAAGATTATGAGGCGTGCACTTTTGGATTTTCCAAAGTATTCCACTTTGTGTTTAATGTATAGTGCTAAGCATGTCAAATGCTAAAAATATATATAAAATTATCTAGATACATCTCTTTTATTGCAGAACTCACGTCCGCATACACACCGGTGACCGTCCCTACGTATGTCCATTCGATGGCTGCAATAAGAAGTTCGCGCAAAGCACCAACCTTAAGTCGCACATACTCACGCATGCTAAAGCTAAGTTAGTGGTCTTGTTTACATTGCATAATGTGCGGCATAAATTTGAGTCTGAATATGATTGGATATTTATCCATCAATCATGCCTAAAGGTACAACTTGAAACCGGAAACTGCAAGCGACACTGGTTAATTACTGGTTGATTTTTTAAATTGCATATTTGTATACCTACATTCCTAAGAGATATCCTCAATGGCTTATGATATCCACCAACGCACGCTAGGTTTGTGGTGAGCTATACTCTAATTTTATTTATTTTCTAGGTCACGAAACTCCTTGTCCCGCAATGGCGGCAATTCTTACGAGTCTGCGCGAACGACACCCCAATACGTTCAACTAGAAGTATCACCAGACGATTCGAATCCACAGCTGATATTTTACACGCACGAATGAAGCAAAACTTCACCACTGGTTTTACAAGACAATTTGTAAGTGCCAGAAGTGATGCAAGACTGTATTAGTGATACAGATAGTGCAAGTTAGATTGTGACTGTGATTTAAGCTAGACATCCTGAAATGAGTAATGCAAGACAATTTAACGATATCTGGTGATATTGAAACAAGACAATTTCATAGTACCACATTACATACAAGACTCTTTCCTATACCTACAATAAATTTACAGTGAAAACCATTGAAGTAATATGCAGTGATTTGAGTTTAGTAGCTCTGAAAGAAGTGATTTTGTGTATACATGATTTTTTTACAGCACTTTGGATTATACCAAAGGACTTTCTAGTTTTAAATTTAATTTTAGTTGACAACTATTAATTTTTTAATGTTGTATACTAACAAATTTGTTTAAATTTGCACTATTTTTTAGTTTATGCACATTATGCTTACTGAAATTAAATTTTTTCTTGTAATGTCAGTTTACTTCCTAAGTTCAGAAGTGGCATGCCTGGCAGATGTGAAACAATACCAAGTGCAAGTTTTATCATTTAATACTGTGCAAATAATGCTAGATCAAATCAACCCGATAAAATTCTCTGCAACCCTGCCATTAGATGTTTCACATGGCAAAAGAATATACTGATGTCAGAACCATAGTGGTCCAAGTTACATTTTCGCATTTTTATGATAATTAGAACAACATCAGTGTTATATGAATTAAGATTTCATAGGATAAAATGTACTAAATAGACTTGAATTTATGGCATGCGAAAATCTTCATTTAGAGAAAATTGTAAATTGATCAGTATGGTTGTAACGTTACGCTATTTTTTTTTTATCTTTATGCAATAATACAGCAAGTTCTGGCTTCAATACCAATTAACAAGACTGGTAGGCAAATTTATCGCTATTGTGGGCCCGTAGTATGGTAAATCACTAAATCGTATCGACATCGTATCGTGACATTGTCACTGGTTGAGAGATCTTGAAAGATTATCGTGATTGTTTGAGCGATCACGCGTCTTATGTCTCTACCAATCACAAATAAGACGATACGTATTGCACCTGAATAAAAACAAATCCCTTGTTTCAATAGCTAAGACTTGGCTAATCCAAGGTCTCAACTTCTGCATCCCACCGTTAACTTCCATCATAACTTGCTAAACGAGATTCACAACGAGTTTTGTGAACAAATATACAAAATATGTTTTTTTTATGCAGTCTATTGTCTATTTTATTTTCTGCACTTTACGCCTATAAATAAGGGAACAAAAGATACAAAAACAAAAAACACAAAGCCGATACCTTTTACAAAACTAAGATAAGTGGTTTAATTATTTTTTGTTAGCAGTTACCCTAAAGTTAAAAAAAGAACCGCCCCCGGGCGGCAGGTATTTCATATAAGGACACCAGCTGGCGGTTTTATTGATATTTCGGTATTTTTAAAGCTGGGCCACTGAGAGGTAATAATAATAAATATTTGTTATTGGCAGAATTGACGGGCCTCGTGGCGTAGTCGGTAGTGTAACTGACTTCCGTGCACGAGGTCGTGGGTTCGATTCCCACTCGGGGCAATTATGTGTGATGAACACAGATATTTGTACTGCGTCTGGGTGTTTTCTATCTATTATATGTATGTATTACAAAAAAAAAAAATATATATATAAATATGTATTATATCCGTAATCTGATACCCATAGCACAAGCGTTAAGTTTAATTTGGGATAAAAAAAAATGTCGTCACCGACACGACACCACATGCCATATTTTAAAAGAAGATATCGATACGTTTTTTTGAATCACATTCTAAGAAGGCTGGTATGTGATGTCATAGACATTTTTTTTTTAACTACAGCCAAGTGTTTCTTTTTGTTCCTTCATCAGTGTTTCTTTGTCTATTGTTAGACATAGGCCCTACTAGAGCGAGAGCTACAATGAGCGATCCTGTGCCGCCTGCCTCTAAAGGCTTCCTCTGACTTTGGACATTTGTCTACCCGATGTAGGCCAAATTTTACCTTCATCCATCCATCCATCAGCCTTTCGACGTCCACTGCTGGACATAGGCCTCCCCAAGAGAACGCCACAACGAGCGGCCCTGTGCGCTCATATGGGGGATAGTGCCGTAATCGCCGAGCTTGGCAGGCGGGTTGGCGATTGCAGTGGATGTTGTTAATACTCGAGGGAGTGCTGCTGCCCACTCCCCCGGTATTCCCTCAATCGGCTCTTACGACTCCCATGGGTGGAGAACGGTGGGACAATTCTAAAGCCGGCCCCACACGGCCAAATTTTACCTTGCTATATTATAAAATTTTATTAAAGTAGTAATCAATATCTTTTGCTAATTATATCAATAATCGCTTAGCAGTTACCATTCTTTTTCGATTTTTGATAAATAAAAAAACCATTTCAACATTGCAAATTTTTTTTCTACAAGTACAAAACTACAAAATGGATATCTCTGAAATCTTTACATTGACGTAAGTTTACAGAGACCACAGAAAACGCGTATCTCGTCGGTGTTTTATAATAAATTGTCTAAATGGCATTGTAAATTTTGTACTATATATATATATGCCAAATATACATACTGTAATATAATTAAAATTATAGGTGATTTCATCTGTCAGTTTTGCTGTTATAAATAATAATATTGACGTGTGAGCTCACCTGGTGTATGCATGCATATTGATTGAGAATTTATTTGAATAGGAATGTAGGATACTTATCTATACTATTATAAAGCTGTAACAGAGCTGTGTCTGTACATTTAAGATATTTAAGATAAACATACTGTATTAGGCTGTATAGGCGAATCTAAACGCAAAACATGTTTTTGGCTGCGGCGGAGCCGCGGGCAAAGGCTAGTTCTAAATAAATTTCAAATATAATTTAGACTAGCCTCCATGTTGTTACCACATACGTTTATGACATGTCTGACTATAGCTTGCCTAATAATAATATTTCCAAGTGATCAGTATCATGATTGCCATAAAGAAATAATGTACTTCAATTATCTACTTACTTATCATCACGCCGTCTCCCTTGCGGGGTCGGCAGAGAGAACAGTGCCAAAAGGCTGTATTCTTGCATACATCTCTCGCTTTCTCAACATTTCGGAGACTCCTGACTCCTTCAATACATGACCGATTTGGTCTAGGTAGGAGAGTCTTGGTCTCCCCCTGTACCTACATCCTTCCACTTTCGCATTGTTTATCTTCTTAACCTGTCGCATGTCTGGTATTCAATTATCTATATATATATACTTCTTGATTTGTATGATAATATAAAGTTATACTTTTTTTAAACCATATCCAGCAAGATTCGCTAGTTACTTCGTGCGCGTAGACGTCAGAATTTAAAAAAACGTAATTATACGGCACAGATGATGACATTGGCGTGTAGGTAACAATGAATTGATGTAATATTTTTCTATAACCTAGAGCCTCCTTTAACATAGCGCAAATGGAGTGGCTTAGATACTGAGCCTTGTACATTTGATATCCACACAGGACAATAGGCATGATGACTGTTTTTCAAAATCTATTCTATGATATTCAAAAGTATCTAATAACTGAAAAATATATATTTCTGTAAAAATATTGGTTTTTTATGCATAAAAATGAAATTTAAATTTCAAACTCACGTCAAAACGCACGCCATTTGTCATGACGTCACGTCTCAGTACGGCAACAGTAAACATTAGAGTCAAAAGACACTACAATAACGTTCAGAGTGAATGACGTCACGCCTTAGTACGTGACGTCATTCGCTCTGATTAGTGTTTAAGTTATCATGGGGGATTGTTGTATTTTGTAGGTTTATTTTATCAAATATATTATTAATCTCACCATTAAAATAAGAATGAATATATTTTCGAAATCCCTCCTCCTCGTAAAAAGAAAAATTCTCGTGCTCGGTAGACGACAATACGCTCGCCCCCTATTACGTGGAACTCCAACATAGCTGGCGAATCGTGGGTGTGTAACACATCTCTACCTACACCTTCGGGGAATACAGGCGTGATGATATTTTTTTATGTTGTGACGGGGGCAGAGAGGCCAGAAAAAGTGTGATTGAGTGTGACATTATTTATATAAGGACGACTAAATCTAATTCAAAAGTATGCGAGTAAAAGTAAGTCCCTATTTTTACTTAAGAAAATTTCTTAACAAAAAGAACTAAACGCAAATTTAAAAAATCAACTTTACTAAAAATATTGCGTCCAAAACAAGTACCTATTTTATTGTGTATTCTCAATGATATTTGCATGCATACGATATAATTAAGTTAGTTTTTAATTGGAGAATTAGGTCGACGTACCCTTCTTTAGACCAGATTGACCACAAGAAGTTCAAACAGAAAAATATTTGAAATTTTGAAAGGCTGGATACTGGGATCATACAACTGGCCACAACATTGTTTTTTTTTTTAATATATGTATTATTTTTTAAACCATAAATCTGTCATAGATCTATTTCTTTTAGCAATTGACATGCTCCGCTACTTTTTAAAGTACAAATTATTTGTGAATAAAGAAAAATAAATTTTCACGCTCCTACTAAAAATCTCTTTTTATTTATTCACAAATAATTTGTATATAAATCTGTCTTAAATTTTTGATAGATTGTTGAAAGAACTTTGCTGTAGGTAGCTAACCAAAATATTCCACACTCATAAATCACAGTGGACAGCCTGTTTGCTATATATGTTTTATTAACATGTTAGCAAAACAATGTTTTATTCGTAACATGGCACTGCGGACCCGGGTTAAGATGTGGCCATGAAATACAGACTAGCATCTGTGAGTACTTCTTGAGTCAGAATTCACTCCCGTCGACATTACACTAAATAAGGTTTTTCAAACGAATGACTGATATGATTTGTATATATTATTATTTTCATGAATCTGATGTTGCATTGCTATATTTGACTATTGATATTAAAATATATATCTGGTAGTTATTGTATATGTGTGTCAATTATAAATAGTATTTAATTATGATATATATTAAGATACTCGCTTAGAACACTGTTTAAGGTTTTAGTTGATTCTATAGTAACTATGTAGTAACCTTATTCATAGAAACTAATAGCTCTATCGCACTGATTTAAACTAAAATACTGTTCAATTCAATTCTTGATTTAATGGCTAAAATATTGTTCTGTCCCTTGTGTGCTTCATGGCCGGTCACACGGGAGATGGTGGTACCAACCCGCTTGGGCCCGATACAAAGTGAATACTCCCACTTGGTACCCAGCCCTACCACCAGTCATGCAATGGATGATAATTGCTTACTTCCCTTAGTCGCCTCATACGACACCCGTGGGAAATAATGGGGTGGTGACGCTTGTATTCTTAGTCTGTCACCACACGGACCACCTTTTTAACAAAATACAATAAAAATTTGACAGAAAGTGACAAAACATCTGTCAGTTTAAACATAAATGATGTTATTCCAGCAGTGAACTAAAGAATGGCTGGTGTCTAAAACTTTAAAAGGAATATTTTATGGTGATATTCAAGCTGATATTCCGCATAAACCCTGGTTTTCTAAATTCAAAAAGGCTGACAAGGCAACCACTTCTAACATCCGTCGCTTACATTTGAACCATTCTTGTACCCCAGTATTTCTGGCCAAACTTAGGATTAGGGATAGCTCTTTTTGTGAATGTGGACTAGCTCAAGGAAATGTGGACCATATTTTTTTTAGCTGCACCAAACTTCTCTACTCACTGTATGATATTTTACCTCATGAAATTCCCCATCCTACCTCATTTAAATCACTTTTATCACTTGTATTTACTCCATTTGTTTTAATTCTCTGTAAATTTATAAAAGTAAATAAGATTAAATTGTAAATAAATTTCTTTAACACCGTACGTTAGAATAATAGATTTTAGTATGATATGTAGTTAGTTGATGTTTGTTTCAGAGTATTTATCCATCATAGTAATTTGTTAAGTTTGACACATAATCATCGGCCTTTCTATTATCACCGAACAATCTCCTTCGTTTGACGGTCTATCTCTGCCACGTGACATTGACAAAGTTGTGGACATACTCCTGCAACAGCCATAAATCAAGAAGAAGAAATGATGTTAATATGAATAAGGGTTTTTTTTTTATTTTGGGTGTTGATGTGAGAGTTAAAATATAGCAATGCCATTACAAGGATGAGTTAAAGGAGAATCGAAATAAAATGTAAATATTTATATAAAGCTGTGTTTTATTTATGCCATCTTCCTAGTGTAGTACCTAGTATATCAATCAATAAGTTCAAAATCTTTTTAGGAACAAAATTGGTCAAATTCTCTTTGAACGTAAAAACTGAACTGTTCGCGCTGAATCTACTCTTCTGTTTTTGTATATTTTTTCTTAACTGCCTCGGTGGTGCAGCGGTAGTGTAAGCCTCTGCTGAACATGAGGTCTCGGGATCGATCCCCGGGTCGGGCAGTGTTATTGAGCTTTTTCGTAAAAAGAAAAATTCTCAGTAACAGCCCGGAGTTTGGAATAGCTGGCGAAACGCGGGTGTGTAATACACCTCTGCCTACCCCTTCGGGGAATACAGGCGTGATGCTGTTTTATTATGTTGTTTTAATTTGTTTCAATGAATTGGTTGCTCAATTATGACTGCCTATAAATTATACATCAAGGCGCTTTACGCGCTGCCGCTTTCTAAGCAAGTGCTACGTCCACACGGCTTCCTCTACTCTGGAATAATCGCTGGCGGTCAAACTCAAGCGCTCGTATACGACTAAAATATTGCCTGAGCGGTTCCAAAGCAAAGGTTAGTAGTTGGGCAACCTCCCTTTTGGTTTAGTAGATAATATTTAAATAAAATACCTATGGAAGTAGAATAGCACGCTAATTGAGATCCAAACCCCTTCATGTCCTCTCTTTATTATCCTTTCTATCCTCTCCTTAGATTTCTGTCCCATGTTTAGTCCGCGACCACCCGTGTGAAACCGAAGCACCATGTTATATATAGTAAAACAACAAAAAAAATAGGTAGGTATATGGTGGAATGAAGTTTGCCGGGTCAGTTAGTCTAGCATTTTTTATTACTAAGAATTGATATTGATAATCGCTGATAAAATAAATTAAAGGTGATACGAAGTTCACCGGGTCATCTAGTATTAAACAAAGATAGCATTATAATAAATATCACAGAAAGAAAAATACAATCAAGTACCTAACATTTTAGTAAAAATGGAAATTGTTAGTTTCGGCGGCTAATAAGGTTTATTTTTGCAAATATGTGGTTTTTATTTTATGTTGTGATATTGGGTGTGTTCCGATATACACTGGAGCACTGTGATGTGTGACGTCAATTTAGTATACTGCGAAGTCGTTCCTTTATAGTTATCTATACTGGTTACTGTTTATAACGGAACGCAGTCCAGTATACTGATCTGTCATTACTTTCATTTCATACAAAATATTGATTTCACACTGCAATAAACACAATTTCTTTAAATTTTTAGATATTTTTATACATATTTTTAGCATTTGACATGCTTAGCACTATGCATTAAACACAAAGTGAAAAATGTGAAATCGAAAATAACAGTCAGGAGCAGGATTTGAACCTGCATCTCCTGGATACCGTCCAGATGCTTTACCAATTCAGCCATCCTGACAATTGCTCCTGACTGCTAATTTCGATAACACATTCATACTTAACGTCTTTGGATGACGCCTGCACCATCTGTCGGAAGTATTTTCATACATTATACCGACCAGGTAAACTTAATTTTACAATTAAGATTTTACCTAATAATGACGCAAACCCTTTAAATATTTAGATATTTTTATACATATTTTTAGCATTTGACATGCTTAGCACTATGCATTAAACACAAAGTGAAAAATGTGAAATCGAAAATAACAGTCACAAGCAGGATTTGAACCTGCATCTCCTGGATACCGTCCAGATGCTTTACCAATTCAGCCATTTTTCATGTTTCGATATCTTAGAACAACAATATTCAACAATAATAATAATTTTCAATAGTGCAAGTTGTTATATTTCTGAACGCTGTTGATCACGTGATTAAACCACTGAGAGCACCTTACCTCGAAAACGCCAGTGCTCACTGTACAAAAATGGTGATGATTTATAACGTCATATACTCCTGCGGCAGTGTACTGTCGGTCTATAACGGAACGATTTTTCTCCAGTAAGAGCACTGGACAGTGCCCTCAGTGTATATCGGAACACAGCCATTATGTGATGTGTTGATAAACATATACATATAATAAAAATATTGCTAATGACCCTACTCATAGCCGTCTCTAAGAGACTCTAAGAGACGGCTATGCCTTACTAGTACCTAGGTAGGTACCAGTAGAAGTGGTCAAGGTGCGAAATTCTATTAGGAAATTACTATAAGTTTGTGAAACAGATCGTGGAGCGCAGTGGTTTAGATACAAAATAACATTTTGTTTGGTGTCGAAGATTTAAATAAACTGAAACGTAAATACTAATTAGACAGTGCCGACGTTTACATGTTAAAATAAAACTACAATACTTCTCTTTACTTTCACGCTAAATACGAAATGACCTGCCTATGATTGAAGAATCGTAAAACGAAACGACAACGATGGCCAGTGACTTTGACAGTTAAGCATTGACAATTGGATCGTATTGACATTTCATTTGGCATTGGCATATTTGGCATTTGGCAATTTTGGCATCATACAAGTGACGTGTAAGCTGTATTCGTCGGCACCTCATCATTTTCTAATAGCTCCAAAAAAGCTCAAAATGAGCTTCAAACGAGATAAAAAGGAGGAAGAAGACGGCGGAGGCAACCCTTATCAGAACTTAGACAAAACAATCGTCTTACAAGAAGCGCGCTATTTCAACCAGACGCCTGTAAACCCACGGAAATGTTCGCTTATTTTGACGAAGATTCTTTACCAACTGAATCAGGGAGAGAAATTTACAACCCAAGAAGCTACAGAGGCGTTCTTTGCAACTACAAAACTGTTCCAATCGAAGGATGTAATGTTGAGAAGGATGGTGTATCTTTGCATCAAGGAATTAAGTACATTGGCACAAGATGTTATCATTGTTACATCTTCTTTGACGAAGGACATGACTGGTAAAGAAGATTTGTACCGTGCAGCTGCTATTCGTGCTTTATGCAGCATCACAGATAGTACTATGTTGCAAGCCATAGAGAGATATATGAAGCAGGCGATTGTAGACAAGAACCCGGCTGTCAGCTCCGCTGCGCTGGTTTCAGCGCTGCATTTGTCATCGAGTGCCCCAGATTTAGTCCGTAGATGGGCTAATGAGGCGCAGGTTAGTGTTAGATTATTATTTTTCTTTTATTGTTTGTCTATTAAAAATTTTCATAACGATTCATTGAATACAAAAAAGTTTATATACTGGCAAAATTTCTGCAATAGGATACTGACAAAGTTCTTTCTGAAAATATATATGTAATCATAAGTGGTTGTTGTTGCCTGTGCTGTGCTTCTTTTATGTGTCCCTTGGTAAGGAAATTAAGGAATATACTTTCAAAAGCGCTTATTTCTAATTTTGGAAAACCTTTTTACTTTGGTGCCATTTGATCCAAGCTATAAAAATGTTTTCATTAATTTTCAATGAAAATATGGTGTTTTACAATAACTTTAGAATTTTATTTTGATCAGGGTGAAAGAATCTCCTTGTTTTTTTTTTGGTCTGTTTAATCAAAACAAAATAGCCCTGCATAATTGTTATTCATTACCTATTAAATTATAGTACTATAACTTTGTGTAAAACAACTCCATGCTGTATTAAATTTTTGGTTTTATTATTTACAGTTTACATAAATATGTGTGAGTGCATAATCACATCTCGGGAAAGGAACATTTTGCTATCATTCATATTGTCATTTGCGAAGCTAATGTACCTAAGAACACAATGGTACTTACCACCAGTTGGATACTTTTAAACACTGCTTTTCCTCCCATAAAAAAAACTTGCAGTTGGTCTTCCTTCTTTTTTGCATAGATTAGGAAGTATATACTGCATTGCCCATACTTGCTTTAAAGTAAGGAATTTAAGAGAATATTCATTAATTTTTAAATAAATATTACTACCGCATACTAAGTTAATTAAGAAATTGTTGGGTATTTCAGGAAGCCATCAGCTCCGATAATGCCATGGTATCCTACCATGCCTTGGGAGTAGTTGCCAGTTCTAGAAAGAATGATAAACTGTCCACCGTAAAATTGGTTACTCGGTTAGCTGGGGCTCCTCTCAAATCTCCATATGCACTCTGCTATCTAATCCGTCTAGCTGCTCAACTAGTAGAAGATGATGATTCTGATGCTGCAAGACCATACATAGAATTTATTGAATGCTGTCTTAGACATAAATCTGAAATGGTCATATATGAAGCAGCTCATGCAATTGTGAATTTGAGAAAGACCACCCGTGATCTGGCACCAGCAGTTTCTGTGCTGCAACTGTTTTGCGGATCTTCAAAAGCATCTCTGAGGTTAGCAGGGGCCAGGACATTGGCTAGATTGACTGCCAAGCATCCTACTGCGGTTGCAGCCTGTGCAGTTGATTTGGAGAACCTAATTTCAGACCCTAACAGATCTGTTGCAACTCTGGCAGTAACTACTTTATTAGCAACAGGGGCTGAAAGTTCAGTTGATAGACTTATGAAGCAAATATCCAGTTTTGTATCTGAAATTTCTGACGAGTTCAAGATTGTTGTTGTTCGTGCTATCAAGCGACTTTGCACGAAATTCCCGAGAAAACACCAGTCCTTAGCAGCATTTCTGGCAGGAATGCTGCGTGATGAAGGTGGTTTGGAATATAAAGCGGCTATAGCAGATGCTATCATCGCGTTAGTGGAGGAAAATCCTGATGCTAAAGAGACAGGACTGGCTCATCTGTGCGAGTTTATTGAAGACTGTGAACACACAACCTTGGCTGTACGTATATTGCATTTATTAGGAAGAGAAGGGCCAAAATCCCGTCAACCTTCCCGATACATTCGATTCATTTATAACAGGGTGATTTTGGAATCAGGACCTGTTCGCGCGGCGGCTGTAGCAGCCGTAGCTCAATTTGGAGCCCAAAGACCTGAACTCTTACCAAATATCAGAGTGCTGCTTGCCCGTTGCCAACTTGATGAAGAAGATGAGGTTAGGGATAGGGCGATTTATTACAGCGCCATATTAGATACCGGTGATCCACAACTCATCAACGATTATATCGTAAATATTGCTAAACCAAACCCTGTTTTGCTCGAAAAAGCTTTAAGAGACCATTTGGCCACTATGCCAGAAGAGCCATTCAACATTTTGACTGTCCCAGCCGAAGAAGAGGTGAAGGAAAACAAGGAAGCCATCGTCGAAATTGAAGTACGCAAACCAGTACAAATGTCTATTGAGGAACTCTATGCTGAGCAATTGTCAAAGATCCCTGGTATTGAAAGACTAGGACCTGTCTTCAAAACAAATCTGCCGATAGATTTGACCGAAGCGGAAACGGAATACAGAGTGCGACTTCTGAAACATGTTTACGCAAGACATGTTATATTACAGTTTGAATGCGTAAACACACTCAGTGACCAACTTTTGGAACAGGTGTCTGTAAAGTTGAATGTGCCACCGGAATACGAAATCAAAACTGTTATACCTTGCCAGAAATTGGCCTACGACAAACCTGGATCAGTTTTCGTTATTGTCGAATACCCATGCGCTTTCTTTGACAGTTTGGGCACTTTTGTGCCCACTCTGGAGTTTTACGTGCGCGATTGCGACCCTACCAGTGGGGTTCCAGACCCTGGCGAAGGTTACGCTGATTCTTATCCTCTAGAAGACTTTGAGATGAGCTGCTCAGATCAGATTAGGGCTAGAGCTGGGTCTGATGACTGGGAGCAAACTTGGGAAAGAGCATCTAATGCTCCAGAGGCGACTGATACATTCGTCCTTTCTCAAAATGATATAAATGAAGCCGCTAAAGCCGTTTGCGAGCATCTTGGACTGCCGAAAGCTGCTATTGTTGGAGAAGCTGTCAAGGAGATAAGAGGTGGTGGTATATTCCGAGGGGGGGCCCCGGTATTGGTTCGAGCCCGACTTGCTGCGACTGGTGGAGGAGTTACTATGAAATTAGCCGCTCGTTCGCCCAGGGAAGATGTGGCGCAACTCTTGTTGGCTGCCGTGGGGTAGGCTGTAGACATAATACAATATATATTTTGAATGTTCTTAATAGTATATGTAAACCATTATAATTATATTACAAACAGTATTTGATTTTCACCTTGTGGAACGGCCTTAATATACATAAATAGATACATTAATTAAATAACCACATTTCGTAACTATATCTTTCGTAGCTAATTTAAGTGACGTATTAAATTGTCCCACCCCTCTCCACCCATGGGAGTTGTAAGAGCCGACTGAGGGAATACCGGGGGTGTGGGCAGCAGCACTTAGTATTAACAACATCCACTGCGACCACCAACCCGCCTGCCAAGCGTGGCGATTACGGCACTATACCTCCAATTTGGGGAGGCCTATGTCCAGCAGTGGACGTCGAAAGGCTGATGGATGGATGGATGGATTAAATCAATATTGAATATTAAATAAATCAATATTTTTTTTGTTATCTTGCATCCATTGCTACAACTAGGATAGGTCTTTTTGTTAATGTGGAAATGCATTTAGTGATCCCACCGCTACAGATGAAATGAACCGCTACAGAAGTAATGAGATTCGCAGACGCAACCCGTTTTCATCGGAATTCCAACGAAACCAAATACAACCACTTTTACGTCTCTGTGGAGCGCCAGTACCTCGCTTTTTGGGTACGGTACTCTATGAGAATACACTACTATTTTTATTGATTCTTTCTTTGTTAGCGCCCTAAGTTATACATATACCATAGGCCCAAAGAAGGTAAGTAAACTACCCCGAAACCAAAAACCTCTAATTAACAATGGTGTTCAAAATAGAATTGTTAAGGCGTGAAGTAACGGCGCTTGATTATTGTTTATATGTATTAATATAAGACTGTCTCTTGCCTGTGACTAGACACTTTGTTCCCGCCATGATCCCATTTTGTACTCGTTGAAGGCACATTATGTTACTTTTGCTGGCAGAGCCCCATAATGGAATACCATAGGTCCCAATAGGCTTTAAGACCGAGTTGCACATCAAAACTATCGACCGATAGAGCTGTTTCTGCTCATGGGCCAGTATAAATTCCGAAACATTTTTTTTTATTGCATGTTGTGGCAGACGACCCCCGGTCCATCTGATGGTAAATAGTAACCGTCGCCCATGGGCAGTCCATGGGCACTCGACTATACTGAGAGTATTGTCAAGCCGCTGCTCACCAATTCATTTCACAGATATGAAATGAAATATAAACGGCTATCTCCTGCTATATGCCGTGTGGGGCCGGCTTTAGAATTGTCCCACCCCTCTCCACCCTTGGGAGTCGTAAGAGCCGATTGAGGGGATAACAGCGGAATGGGCAGCAGCACTCCCTCGAGTATTAACAACATCCACTGCGATCGCCAACCCGTCTGCCAAGCGTGGCGATTACGGCACTATCCCCCATATGAGCGAAACATGTTGTGGCGTTCTCTTGGGGAGGCCTATGTCCAGCAGTGGACTTCGAAAGGCTAATGGATGGATGGATGGATGATCTCCTGCTACAGCCAAAACGCAACGATGTGCTTCCTGACCGGTTACACGGGAGATGGTGGTACCAACCCGCTCGGGCCCGATACCAAGTGAGTACTCCCACTTGGTACCCAGCCCTACCACCAGTCATGCATTGGATGATAATTGCTTACTTCCCTTAGTTGCCTCATACGACACCCGTGGGTAAGAATGGGGTGGTGACACTTGTATTCTTAGTCCGTCACCACACGGAGTAAAACTTTAGGTTAATCTCATCTCTTTTTGATATGATAGTTCTAAGTGAGTCTTCTATCCAGGTGGAAACCCAGGTACTTACATGATCAGTATGTGGCAAAAAATCCAAGTACTAGTTTAACTAGTGGACAATCGACTCCTTTTAGAGTAAATGTGATGTGATTGGAATTTCGGAGTAGTAGCCTGAAATCGCTTGTTAAGCCAATTATTTGTCTCATCCAGTAAGAGTTGAAGTTTAATACTAGCCTCTCTCGGGTCTTCATCACTAGCAAGGAAGGCTATGTCATCAGCGTAAGTTGCAACGAAGACTTCGTCAGGAGTCGGAAGCTCTGAGTTAATGTCGTATAATATAGGGCCGAGAACAGAGCCTTGCGGTACACCAGCTTTGACTTTAAGTAGTGTGGGTCTTTGCATCACTGTTTGTCTTGAAACAGCCGGTCTGTGAGATATGATTTATAATAATAATAATATTCATTAAAAGTAATTTTATTTCATAACATGAACTTGTAGGATTGTAGGCATATGAGTAGCTCACCCAGAAAAAAAAAACAAGTATACACGATTCAATAGTTTTAATAATCAACTTTATATAGATTTTTTAACAGAAATTGTAAACTTAGAATCAACATTAAACTTACTAACTATAATTATAATCAATAAGGCACTTTGGTTACAAAAATAAAGAAATTTTGTTTTTTCATTTTAATATAAATTTTATGGATAATAATTTCTGATGCTTACACGAATCTATACTATGCCATATAGCTATATATCGGGTTTTACTGACATAATACCGATAACTCCAATTTTAGCCGCCATAATCATTAAACAACACGACTAAAAACTCAGACCAAGAAAAAAATATAGACCTCTGGTCTAAGGATCTTTACGAACAATCCAATGAAGCCATATAAAACCATGCCACTTGCCTTTATGTTTTAAACATAGAACTTTTAAAAGTTAACTAAACTATAGAGCTTTTTCTTTCCGGTGACAACACTTTCACGCACACATCTTTAAAAAAGTTGACAATGCAGTGTCTGTTTTTTTGTTAGTCTGAGAAAAATTTCAAATTCAATCCATTGTAGTTTGATTAATGGGTTTATTACCTAAAATAGAATTTAGATCGCACTCAATTAAAAAACTGAAACAGAAATTGCAATTTTCATGAAAAGACCGATGCAAATTTCCACCACCGAGTACTGAACCCATGGTATCGATTATTATCGCTACGATGTCATTTACAACCTGTATACTAGCGAGGTAGGACAACAGAGCTGTCTGTACATTGAAGAAAACAATTATTTTTATACATTTTTTATGTTTGTTCGCACATGATGCAGAAATTTAGCATTTTCGTGTAACTTTTTTGATTGATAGCTCTTAATTAGACTTAAAAACTGGTTACCCCGCAATTATGTCGGGAAACTGGTATATACTTAACCTAAAAACTAGTCTAGTCTATACTATAGCTGGCTAGGATACTGGTACTTACCGTGCCCTATTGTGGGTTGGATACAAGACAACCCTTTGTTCAACAAATGGTCGTTCAGAGAAAGTCTAGATTAGTACTTTGTGTCCGTTACCCTTAGATACCAAGCCAAAATAAAAAACAATTAAGCACCATTTGATGTTAAAAAATTATCTGGACTGCTATACCCGCCGGTTTAAATGACATCATACCGATAACATGATTTGTGTGTGTGGTGACGGACTAAGAATACAAGCGTCACCACCCCATTTTTTCCCACGGGTGTCGTATGAGGCGACTAAGGGAAGTAAGCAATTATCATCCATTGCATGACTGGTGGTAGGGCTGGGTACCAAGTGGGAGTACTCACTTGGTATCGGGCCCGAGTGGGATGGTACCACCATCTTCCGTGTGACGGGCCATGAAGCACATCGTTGCGTTTTGGCTGTAGCAGGAGATAGCTGTTTATTCTTTCATTCCATATCGGTGAAATGAAATGGTGAGCAGCGGTTTGACAATACTTTCGGTTTAGTTGAGTCCATGAGCGACGGTTACCATTAACCATCAGATGGGCTGTGCGTCGTCTGCCACTACATGCAATAAAAAAAACGCCGGACAAAGATATCACCAAATAAATAACTGTAATAATGCCCCATACCATTTTCGTCGACAACGACGGGTTGGTTATCAATTTTTTGGTCGCCATCGAATCTAACAACACGACTAAAAACATGAAGGCTTCAATCCATTGTAGCTTTTAGAGTAAATAGTTAATTATGGGTTTATAAAAATTTAATTTAGATAGAACAATATAACGACTTTATCTCATTAAATTTAAAAAAAAAAAGGAAAAAGAATGCAATTTTTATCAAAAGACCGATGCAAATTTCCACCACCTGGGGATTCAGTATCGAGTACTGAACACAAGATAACAATTATCGGTACGATGTTATTTACACCCTGCTGTATGTAAAATTTAGATGAACATGTTTTTGGAGAAATTGATATAAACGTGTAATTAATCAGATTACAATTAAAAACGTATTCAAACCTCGGGGTCCTTGTGATTAGAATTTAAATCACTAAATTGAACATTTTATTTTAATAAATTGCGTTAATATTAGGAAGTAAATTTATAACGGCCGTTCACGATGTCGTTTTCGTACCAATCTAGAATTGATATTCGCGTAACTTTGTCGCCGATATTTACTGTCGTACCTCGACAATATATCAAACTCTAGAACAAACTCATTATGAAATCGACTAGGTATTGGTCACTAACAATTATGTATAGCTGATCTATCCATAATTGTTTTTCTATTCTCCAGTTTATAAACTCTATGGATTCAATCTTAAATTTATTTTTAATATTACAAATAGTTCAGGCATTTTAGAGATTATAAGTAAATAACATATTCATAGATTCTTTCATATAATAAACTATTAAAGAAACCAATAATCAGACTTAGTAATACTGAGGTCTAAAATCACAACCAACCAGTTCCTTCTGTCACAAATATTTGTGTGACGCATTCTATAGGCTAATCAAACAATACGTCGTTCCCGTCGATAGAGAAAAAGAATTTGGCATTCCTTTCTCTCTTTAAAGACGAATGTCATGCTATGCGCGTTAATTGCCAATAAGAATGATTACAATGCGTATAAATAATTAAAGAGAGACACGTATACCAAATGTATCTTCTTTCTCTTTTTAAAAACGGGTCATCTAGAGTAACATGCGTGTTTATGGTTCGCCTACTCTATCTATACATTAAATTAATATATTTTGAAAACTCGAATTATTATTGATTAAATATTTAGCCATAATTGGCAGTCATATTTTGTTTTAACATATTCATTGCCCGATTTAAATTTTACGTGGTCAGTTAAAAAAAAACCATCGCTCTTTCATGGGGGTTAGGCAGAATGTCATATTTCACGTGTCGATCGTATCGTCTCGCTTGTACGATCACCGTGATTGGCTAACGGATTATTGTGACATCACGCGTCGGTTTCTCAACCAATCACAGTGATCTCGATACGGTCGACACGTTAAATATGACATTCTGCCTCAGGGGGCATAGTAGACAAAGTAAACAAAGCGTTTTATAACTATAGAAATTACGCGTTGACTGTTGTTTAAGCGTGACACGCGATATCGAGTGATCGATGATAAATTTAACATCACGCGATGTCGCACGATTACAAATTAACGTGCGGAATTAATAATTTTGTATTTGATAATGAAATTATATTGTGAGAGAAAAAAAACTCGATACAAATCTGTAGATCAATTAACTTTTTAAATGTGGACCAATTTGTTCTCCTTTTTAAAGAGGGAATGGCACTTACAATAACTCTAAGGCAACATACTAATTTGCCTCGTTTTAACTGTTTTTTATTTAAATGTGTGAATTTATTAATATGGTCTGCTTCTTTATTCTATGTTTGACGCATTTCTCACTCAAATATATTTATGTAGCTCAAGTTATTACTTATGGAGTTGGAATTATAAGAAATGGCTTCCAAGTCTCCGGTGGTGATACATACAATAATTTTTAAGGCACTTTCTAATATTTGAGCTTGCTCCAAACATTTTATGATGATCTGTCTGAAACAAGAATATTATACATTTTTGATCTATATTTTTTAGCATTTGACATGCTCCGCCACTTTTTAAAGTATAAATTATTTGAGAATAAGGAAAGAGATTTTTTTTTTCCCGCTAGTACAAAAAATCTCTTTTTCCTTATTCTCAAATAATTTATACTTTAAGAATATTATAGACTTATTAATTTTTAGCCCTTGTTATCTTGGACTATTTACTGGAATAAATTCGAAGAATTCTCGGGCCCCGTGGCGTAGTCGGTAGTGTAACCGACTTCCGTGCTGCAACCTTATGTAATAAGAAATAGCATCACGCCTGTATTCCCCGAAGGGGTAGGCAGAGGTTATTACACACCCACGGTTCGCCAGCTGTTTAAATCCCACGTAATAGGGGGCGAGCCTATTGCCGTCTACCGGGCACATTTCCAAACTCCGGGCTGCTACTGCTCTTTTTAAGACAAAGCTCAATAACATTGCCCGACCCGGGGATCGAAGCCGAGACCTCATAATCAGCAGTCGCTCACACAACCGCTGCACCAGAAGCAGTTAGTAGTGCGGACCATAGTAAAAGGAAAGAAGTATTGACTCAGACCCCGTGCGCGCGATAATTACCTACGCATGCAGGGCTGGTCACTTAGTTTATGCAATCGTCATAAATACAGAGCTAGTTTGATATAGGGTAAACTGTAGTATTGCTGGCACCCCCTTAGTCGTTGGCACTTTGGATTTTAAATGCAAATATTAAGAACTGGTATAGCAAAAAACATCTGTTCTACTTTTTTTCATAATCTGCAATAGTAACATTGTTTGCAGAAAAAAGTAGGTTTTTGTAATATTATAGCTGGCAGCACTAAAGAAGATAAATATAAACCGGCGCCACGCATAACTGTTAAAACATCACTTTCTAATAAGGGGTCATCAATTAACGACTGTAACATAGATTATATATTATTATACTCATTGCCATTAGTTTTTAGGCAAATCATTGCAATGAGTGCTTTTTCTGACCAATTTTCTGTTATAATCTTACATTATTGACTGATTTCTATGTGTTAATTACTTATGGTGCCAATGACTGTAATTTCAAATATTACTTTGTTCTTTCTTGTTTTTCTATTAAAAATCTCTAATTAAATGGATTAATGCATTTTCATTTGAAAATATACATACCAGAGAACCCTTTATCAATGTTTGCTGACGTTTTAAACACCTATCAATTTAAAATATATATATATCAATCTTAAATATGCTTGGAGTACCAATCATTATACAGTTTACCCTACAAAATTAAAATAAATTATCTTGAAACTTAGGCAGAACATCAGGGATCCATAATACAAAGTTTCTTAACTACATGTTTTTATGCATAGAACGGGAGCTGAGTATTTTTTTTTTCAATGGTATAGTGTTTTTAGTGTTGTGATTGAAGAAGATCTCGTCTATATGTCATCCAAATACAATACAGTATTTTATTTTCCGATATGTAGCCATCTTTGAACTTGAATAAATAAATACCGAGCGGTAGCGGCGATAACGAATCCTGGGCGCACGGCAATGCGTACGAAACGACGGCGCAGCCTAGACGGGCGCACCTTTAGCAGTTTAAAATTTTGTTATTGTGTGCGTGCGGCGACTCGTAGGTACTGACACGCACACATGCAAACCACGCTCGGTTCGTTTGTATGAAGACAACTTACTTCTTTCCTTTTACTATGATCCGGAGTTTCCAGAGTTCAATTTACAATAATTTAAGTTATAAATTGTGCCGTGTTGTAGTAATAGGCAACACTATCTGTGTTTAAAATTCCAAGTATAGTTATTTATCTATGGTTTAAAATTTAAAGTTAATTGTAAATAAGTCCAGTACCAGTTATCGATGTCAAACAAGAAATAAAAATACCTGTATCTCGTGATTCTTTTGTCGTTGATAGCTTCGACGCCCGCTCTTCTAAGTAAGTTCTTTAACATGTTATCGTCGCTGGATTCTCTCTGGATAATACTATAAAATAAATTTGAGGATTATCTTTGAAAATACATTATATTGGATTCTTGTAACTGTACTCCTTGGACTGTCAGCCATATTTTTTTAAGAACATTAATTATCGACCACAGCTATGAAGACCCGATGCGTGTGGGCAGACTTTTCTAATTATGAAATAAAACTACGTTTACTGAATCTATCGCGTTTACTTGATTTTTTCCTTGGGTCCAAAGACGTCTAACATTAAGTCCACCCGTGATCATGAATGCTGTAAAGTATTCGAAAAGTCGGGATAGTAGAAAATAAAGTAAAAGCGATAGATTTCGTAAACGTAGTTTTATTTCATAATGTGTAACATACGCGTAAATATCAGGAAGTATTAGACTTTTCTAAATTCAAATTTGGAATATCCATCATAAAATTTTCAGAAGAAACCAAGTAGGTACCTTTCAGAAAATTACTAGGGATGTGCCGAAATTAGTTTTACATTCGGTTTAACCGAATTTCGGAGGCTTGAACATTACTTTGGCATTCGACCAATCTCGGTTTAAATGCCAAACATTGAATTACAACTTTTTTTTGTTAAGGCGGGAACCAATGTACCTAACCGCACACCCGTCGTTCGGGGCAACGAACAGGGTAGTGTGGGGCCTTTACCCACTAAAGAAACCCGCCGTGTGCCGTCTCTTCGCCTTTATTAGCGGGCCACTGAAACTATAACAATGACCCCTTACACTCGACTTTATATTGTCTCACGATGTTGTCAACATGACATGTTACTCCTGAGAAAGCCGAAGTTCGGCCGAATTTTGTATTTCTACCGAATTTTCGGGCGAATTTAGCATTTTTACCGAATGTTCGGCTGAAGTTCGTATTCAGTTCAAATCATATTCGGCCCATATCAAAAAATTTACCTCTTCAGCTGTTGTATAATGCCGTCCATTTCTTCAAGACACATGTTTGCTTTCTCATGGAGAACAATCCTCTGATCTTGGCTCATCGTTTCGAGTTCGCTCTTCGTTGTGAACTTGGAACTGTAAATTTTATTAATATATTTTTTTATGGTGTATGGTGGCAGACGAGCCGCGGCGCACCTGATGGTAAATGGTAACCGTCGCTCATGGACTCAACTGTACCGAGAGTATTGTCAAGCTGCTGCTCACCATTTCATTTCACAGATATGAAATGAAAGAATTAACGGCTCTCTCGCTCGCTCTCCTGTTATAACCAAAACACACCGATGTGATTTATGGCCGGTCACACAGGAGATGGTGGTACCGACCCGTTCGGGCCCGATAGCAAGTGCGTACTTCCACTTGGTACCCAGCCCTGCCACCAGTCATGCAATGGGTGATAATTGCTTACTTCCTTTAGTCACCTTTTACGACACCCGTGGGAAAGAATGGGATGGTGGCAAATTATACTATACTATTTATTGTATTATGTACTAATGTTTATTTTTTTTAATACAAGGTGGGTAGCATATGGCCCGCCTGATGGTAAGTGATTAGAGGTCGCTAGCAACAACAGAGGCATCACTCGTGCATAGACATCTCTAAGAAAAGGAATAGTTGAAGAGAAAGTATAACAAAGAGAAGGTAAGGGGTATCATCAGTGCCGTGTGGGGTCATAGCCTAGTTGCGTGTGGGGCCGGCTTTCGTATTGTCCCACCCCTCTCTACCTATGGGAGTCGTAAGAGCCGACTGAGGGAATACCGTGGGAGTGGGTAGCAGCAATGTCTCGAGTATTAACAACATCCACTGCGATCGCTAACCCGCCTGCCAAGCGTTGCGATTACGGCATTATCCCCCATGACGGGACCGCTCGTTGTGGGGTTCTCATGGGGAGGCCTATGTCCAGCAATGGACGATGAAAAGCTGATGGATGTGCACTCACTGTTGGGTCGATCGGCAAGGTTAATCACCTTTCACTCGGCTGGCATAAGATGGTTGACTAAGAAGTGACACCTATACACCACTACATGCAATAAAAAAAAAGAACCTGTTTGTAGACACTCGACCTGCTTCGTACTTCGGCAGGTACGTGAAGCAATGGGTCCCGACCTTTAGATAACATCCTAACAGTCATTATGTCCGTCCTGAATAAAAAAAATCTGACTGATCATGTTCTAAGGTTGCCACTTGTCGCCCCCTTAGGGGATGTGGAGGTCAGATTGGCAATCGCTCCGTGTAAAAACTGGTGGATGATCTAAAATTGGACAAATCGGAAGCCGACCCCAATAAAGTTTGGGATAAGCCTAGGAAGATGATGAATAAAAAAACATCAGAAGTGGGATTAGTGGGAATCCACAGTATTTTTTGACGTGATAAAGTCTTATAAATCGATGAACGCCGGCAGCACGCACGAAAAAGTCTCACGTTCCGTAAAATGTATGGCGACCGATGCATTTGATTTTCGCGCCCACAAGAGCCGTGGTCTGAAGGCCGGCCGCGCTTACCGACCAACATCACATTCTTCACCCCAACGCGTCCCGGGCAACACGCGTATCTCAATTATTGTATAGCAGCACGCGCGATCGTACCTTTTTAAATGTACCATTCGATTTCTATTAGTATTACATTTTGTGAAACTCTCAGAAAACATATACTATGACGTTATCACGAATATTATCGTCCGTAAACAGACAACCATATACATAGTTATTTTTATACTTCGAGGGTGGCATACAACCTGTCGTATTGTGATACTTACATGAAATCGTATATAACTTTGAACGAACAACTAAATTCGTTCAGAAATGTTTTCACAACAGAATGGGCTTGGGTGCTTTCGTTTTCAAATCCTGAGTCGTTGGAGTCACTACTAAATGTTAATTTGATTTTCATTCCATCTTTCCCATTATTATTTTCTTTATTATTTTTTTTATAATTATCATCTTTGCTTATACAAATATCGGTATCATAATTGTTTTTGGTCGTAATGTTTCTATTATCATAATTGACATTATTTTTATTTTCCTCATGCGACACATAAAAGTTATTTTTATAAGATATTTTATTATGTGATAAAATAATGCTTTTACTGGAATCGTTATCATCAGAGGTTATTTCTTTTAAAGGTTTATTATTGATAACATTATTTTGGTTTTTATTTTTCAATACGTTATCTGTGTGTGTGTTAGAGTAGGTATCTGAAAAATCCAATAAATCTAAGTCTTTGGTTTTCATCTTTGCTTCATATTTATCTATTAGTTTAACGTTTCTGATCATTTGTGGTCCAGTTGTTTTGTCTTCTTCGGTAAAAGTGTTCTGCTGTGTTGGATTATCTTTGCTATCAAAAATATTTTCTATGAACTTGGGCCCAATGTTATTCTCTTTGAATATTAATTTTTCTCGTGCAATATTTTGCTTTTCTTGTGCAAGTATATGTCGTGAATTGAAGAAAAGCTTTTTCAATTTTGAACCACTTTGCTCAGGACATGATGACCTGTTTTTATAGCACTGATCATCTAATGTAGGTCTATCAATTTCAGTTCTAATTTCTTCGTTATATTTAGTTGTTTCATTATAAGAAACAGACTTATCATTGGCTATTTTAACCATTTTAAGATTTTTACCACACATTCTAATTACTTTTACATTTTCCTGTAAAATCAAAAACATTTTTGGTCGGTTATTTGGTTTCTACAAGTATAGAAACGCTGTTTAAAAACAACAAAAAATGGAAAAACACAGGAGCGACTGTTGATCATGAGGTCTCGGGTTCGATCCCCGGGTCGGGCCGTGCTATTGAGCTTTATCGTAAAAAGAAAAAATCTCAGTAGCAGCACGGAGTTTGGAAAAGTGCCCGGTAGACGGCAATAGGCTCACCCCCAATTACGTGGAACTCAAACATAACTGCCGAATCGTGGGTGTGTAATACACCTCTACCTACCACTTCGGGGAATACAGCCGTGATGCTATGTTATGTCTAACCTGCGGTCTGAGAGCGTCTTTCAAAAGCTTGTAAATTTTGATTGTGCCATTCAGTTATCGATTCTTACAATTTTTTTTCTTAGCCTGTTGCTGCCACTTTGATATAATGGAGACCCCATTCAGAGTGACAAGAATTTAGACCATGTCTGCCATGTTGTACCAGTTCGGATTGGCAGGCCGTCAAGCCGTCAAGAAAATCTCTCAGGCAGGTAGTGATAAATACAAATACAATTTTTTTAAAAAGGGTAATGAAGAAGAAGTAACCACCGAAGTAATATCACACAGTTCCAGTGGCCTTCCAATACAGGCGGAGAGTTTATTTTGTGGTTAAGCGCCCTACAGTACTCTAATCGTTGCCCCGAACTTTTTTACAAAATAAGGGGGTGGCGAAGACGCATTCGACTGTCACCAGTATACGGTTACCAAAGCTAGCAACACCAGAGAAAGGGATAGGAGGTGGAAAGGAAGGATAATAGAGAAGATGGGGAGGAAGTTTGGGTCTCTGGCATGCTCACTCACCGTATAAAACACAGCAGTGGAAGTAGGCAGGTATCAATAGTTTACACTGATCGGTGCAACTAGTACCACCTGCCACGCACACTAAGAGATGCAGTGCTCCCAGACGACGGAACCGAATGGCACTTACCGTAAACTCTAAACCCAGAATCTGATAGTAGCTATATGATAATCAGAAAAGTACTAACATTTTGTAAATTTTGTTCAGTAGGATCGAAGTTCGCCCATTCCTTGTAATGTTTTTTCAAATAGTCAATTATGTGTGATCTGTCCTTTGCAACTGGAATAAAAAAATAAGAAGATCGGATAAATATTAGGTATTCAGATTTAAAATGGGCCCAATGGGGGCAATTTTGTCCGTGTAGTGACGGCCTAAGAATACAATTGTCACCACCCCATTCTTTTCCACGGGTGTCGTATGAGGCGACTAAGGGAAGTAAGCAATTATCATCCATTGCATGACTGGTGGTAGGGCTGGGTACCAAGTGGGAGTACTCACTTGGCATCGGGCCCAAGCGGGTTGGTACCACCATCTCCCGTGTGACCGGCCATGAAGCACATTGCTGTAGCAGGAGACAGCCGTTTATTCTTTCATTTCATATCTGTGAAATGAAATAGTGAGCAGCGGCTTGACAATACTCTCGGTTGAGTTCATGGGTGACGGTTACCATTTACCATCAGATGGGCCGTGGATCATCTGCCATTAAATGCAATGAAAAAAAAAATGGGCGTTTTATTGAACTGCCCCCTTAGAATGAAAAACGAAACGTTAGGACCTTCGTTTCGCTTCGTTGTGATTGGTCGCCTGAATCACGCGTCGAAATCTCGACAATGACTCGAAACAAAAATTCATCTAACGTTTCGTTTTTCATTCTAAGGGTGCCCCCTTTTGCCACCACTTTGATCTATAACAGGGGTCTCCAAGCTTTGAAGCCTTAGGGCCGTAATGATACTTTCAGTATGTTCTAAGGGCCAAAACAAATCTACATAGGGTAAACTGTATAATGATTGGCACTCTAAGCATATTTAAGATTGATATATATATTTTTTAAATTGATAGTTGTTTAAAAATTCAGCAAACATTGATAAAGGGTTCTGTGGCATGGATATTTTCAAATGAAAATGCATTATACAATCTAATTAGAGATTTTTAATAGAAAAACAAAAAACCAAAAAATATATTTGAAATGACAGTCATTGGCACCTAATAAAGTAAGATTATAACAGAAAATTGGTCAAAAAAGCACTCGTTGCCATTATTTACCTAAAAACTAAGCATAATAATATATACTCTATGTTACAGCCGTTAATTGATGACCCTTATTAGAAAGTGATGTTTTAACAGTTCTGCATAGCGCCGGTATATATTTATTTTCTTTAGTGCTGCCAGCTATAATATTATAAAACCTACTTTTTTTCTGCAAACAATGTTACCATTGCAGAGTATGAAAAAAAGTAGAACAGATGTTTTTTGCTATACCAGCTCTTAATATTTGCATTTAAAATCTAAAGTGCCAATGATTAAGGGGGTGCCAGCAATACTATAGTTTACCTTCTTCTTAAACTTATCACAGCAATAGTAACAACAATAAGACATTGGCTGTCGCGGGCCAGACTGATGACACTAGTCTTAAGCTGTCGCGGGCCGGATTTGGCCCGCGGGCCGTAGTTTGGAGACCCCTGATCTATACCATCTGGCGTTCTGTTAAGAATTCTAAATTCAAATTTGTTCCAAATTCAAGTTTATGTTTTTTAACTTTACAATTTGTATTTAATCATCATTTAACATGCTCTGGCACAAGGAGTAGGTCGTAGCCTAGTTGTGTAATTGTAGTGAAACAATCGGCAAGGTTAAGTAACTTTCGCTCGGCTGGCAATCAGATGGGTGATCAAAAAGGGTCACCTATTTTGTGGACCCTGCTTCGGATGACACGGTAAGCAATGGGTCCTGGCTGTTAAATGACTATCGTCACAGGTTGTCAAAGTCCTTAATCGGAGGCTTCGTCTTTCGTCTTGCTCTAAGGTAAGGGGACTACATCTTAGATGGGTCATGGAGGTCAGATAAGCAGTCACTCCGTGTACGAGGCTGGTAGATGGGGTTAAGCTGAACAAAGAGAATAGCCTAATGAGATGACATGCTATGCTACTTTACAAATACAAATTATTTGTGAAGGTGGAAAAAGAGAAATTTACTGCGAGCAATAAAAAAAAGCTATATTATATTATTATGTAAATAATAATAATAAATATTCACGGACATTTCACACAACGTCATCTAGTCCCAAACTAAGCTTAACGCTTGTGCTATGGGCACCTGCAGGCGTATTACAAGCTTATTTCCAGGCAGTTTACGCCCTAAAGTGAACTGCCTTGTAATTTCGTATACTTAACTCGCTAATCCAGCCAGCCAGTGGTCACGTGCTTGCAGAACGGATATTGACTAGATTTAACCGTATTACGAACTCGCATTTGACGTATTCGACATAACGTTTTGCTGTTTATAAACCATTCCGTAATTCAGCATTTGATGTGTCAGAATACGAATTTCAACTGAGTCGAGAAGTGAATGCCATGGTAATTGAGTGGATTTAATAAAGTTAGATATACGCTCGCAGATTACGGATATAATACATATATTACTTTTTTTTTGTAACTACATACATATAATAGATAGAAAACACCCAGACGCAGTACAAATATCTGTTGTTCATCACACAAATATTGTCCTGGGTGGGAATCGAACCCACGACCTCGTGCACGGAAGTCGGTTGCACTACCGACTACGCCACGATGCCCATAGATGGCGTGGGTTTCAAAAGACATCGAAAAACAAATGTGAAGTGAAAATTGGGAGTCACCATTAGCACTCGAGCACTCCCTCGGATTGAGAGGGATGCCGGTTCAAATCCTGCTCGCAGTCACTCTTTTTCTACTTTCACAAATAATGTAAAAATATTTCGAATTTCGTGTCATTTGGTTCACATCGCAAACTATAAATACACAATCCATCCATCCATCCATCAGCCTTTCAACGTCCACTGCTGGACATAGGCCTCCCCAAGAGAACGCCACAACGAGCGGTCCCGTCATGGGGGATAATGCCGTAATCGCCACGCTTGGTAGGCGGGTTGGCGATCGCAGTGGATGTTGTTAATACTCGAGGGAGTGCTGCTACCCACTGCCCCGGTATTCCTTCCACACGGCCATAATACACAATAAGTTCTAGTAAAATAATATACTTACAGTTGTGCCTTCTTTCTTTACTATTGAGATCCTCAAGGCAAGTGTTTGAGTGAGGTAGAGAGTCGACATCTAAATCTACAAGCTGTCCTTTCATTGCATCAACTAAAGATTCTAAGTGCGAACCACAATCAGTAAGTGCTTCAGAGTTGGGTATAATGGTCTGGAAAAATTATATAGGTAACTAGCTGTTACCCGCGACTTCGTCCGCGAGGAATTTCATAAAAATAAATAAAGCAACCCTTGAAATTGAAATCTTCAATTTAAAGGTAAAATTTTGACGTGGCCGTCGGTAATACAGTGCAACGTTATTACAGTACTCAGCGTTGGAACTTCATTACTGGAATGTTAGAAAGCGTTGAAGTAGCTAGATTTTGAGAAATTTTAACAAACAATTTTTTTAATCTTACGTAACTTTTTTTTTAATAAAAAGTATCCTATGTTACAATGTGTACAATGTTTCATGATAATCGGTTAAGTAGTTTTCGCGTGCAAGCGTAACAAACAAACTTACATTTACAATATTATATAATTATATAAGTAGGATTGTGGAAAATGGAATGTACCTAAGAGCGAAACAGAGATAAGTATGTATGAGAGATGTTAGATATAAGATGGCGAAGACTAAGACGTTGCTGTGTACTGTAATTAAAAATCAAGTAATAATTCCTGCGCGTTTGATTTCTTCCCAAATTAGTATCCCTCACGTGTCTTGTCCGTGTGGTGACGGACTAAGAGTACAAGTGTCACCACCGCATCCTTTCCCGCGGGTGTCGTACAAGGCGACAAAGGGAAGTGAGCAATTACCACCATCTCCTGTGTGATCGGTCATGAAGCACGTCAGTGTGTTGTGACTGTAGCAGGAGATAGGTAACCGTTTATTCTTTCATTTCATATCTGAGAAATAAAATGGTGCCCAGCGGCTTGACAATACCCTCGGTATAGTTTAAGCCATGAGCGACGGTAACCACTTAGCATCAGATGGGCCGTGGCTCGTCTGCCGCTCCATGCAATAAAAAAAATCAGAATAAAAATATATGCAACTACATCCGGTAGATGTGTAATGTGTCTTAATAATACTAAACCTATAAAATGAAGATGTAAACTTCACACATTTTGTGACGATTTTTCTACAAATTTCATAAACAAACTAAAAAAAAATCTGGAAAACGGTTGACCCTAAAGGCCATCTCTGTAACTTCCCGCTAATTTGATACTTAAGCGCTCACAATTGCACTTTTTCTCAAAAGGTTTTCGAGCTCAAAAGTATAATTTTCGTGTCATTTTGATCTCTCCGAGCTCAAAGAGATAACTAATTGTTCTATGCTTTTGATAGATAGAGATTTAATAAAACACTATTGGTTGAATTTTCAAATCGCAATAACTTTTAAATGAATGAACCGATTTTCTCGTAGTTTACGGCATTTAACGCAGCTTTTTGAGCTCTTTAAGGAATCTTAAAGTTCAAACTGGTCAGACTGAAAATTTCATAGAATATCTGAAAAAAACATTTTTTTCATTTTTTTTCGACAACGATATCTCACGAACGAATCAACTGATTTTGACCGGACTGGCGGCAATCGACGTAGTTTTTTGATGTTAAGAGCTGATAGATTTTTTGGAATTACCGATGTAAAACTGTTTAAAAGTTATTCCAAAAAAAATACATTTAGAAAAAAATAATGTTTTGTAGTTTTTTTGAGATTTCTCAAGATCTACCGGTTCGAATCGGTCATAAGTGCATTCAAAATCTAAGTTTGGTCAAGTCCTTTCGAATGACGCCAACCCCGATGAAATCGGTCAAGCCGTTCAAAAGTTATGAGAGGCTTACATACGGCCACACACACACACACACACACACACACACATACATACAAACATATAGACATCATCGCGTAAACATTCAGGGAAGCTTCCTAGGACCTCAAAACGTCAAAATCCGTTGAAAACTCGATTTTTGAAAAACGGGGTAAAACCAATAACTTCCCAACTTATGAAAAATTTCAATTTTCTTAGCGGGAAGTTAAAAATACCAATTTTTAACAGATCTGTTTAAAAACATACATCTTGTGTTCTGTATTCTGGCAAAAATTGTAACTAACTTTTAAATTATTAAAGCAGCAGTTTAATATTGCGCTATGCGACGAGACGACGGTTACCACTTACCATGGTGGGCAGCTGGCTCATCTACCACCATTGGTAAGCAAGTGATACATACCTTCAATCTCTCAACAAGCAGTACTCCACATCCAATAATTTTCATTAAAACCTCAGGGTCAGTATCCAGCTTCATTTTTCCTGAAAAGTTACAGGTTCAAAATTGATCATAAAACATACCAATCCAGAAATTGCCCAAAAATTAGTTATTGAGCCATTAAGTGACCAGCAACAACAATTGACGTAAAAAGAAAACATGTATGAACTAAACTTTAAATGTATTTTCCCGAAAACAATTTTATGCAGTTAGTTTTACACTTTGGGTTAATATCACTATCCCATAATCTATGCACTTTTGTGGTACACTTTACTGAGAAACCCAGTCACATTTTCAGATTTGAGCTTTGACATAGTAATTTCAATTTATTTCTAGATGTGTTATCGTCATAAAACTATTATTTTATACATATAAAAAATACAACAATAATTTTATTAATTAGAATTTTATTGTATTCCTAACGCCATCTGTCGAAAATTATAAAAAATAGAATTCTATTGTATGCCAAACGCCATCTGTCGAAAATAATAAAAATTAGAATTTTATTGTATTTCTAACGCCGTCTGTCGAAAATTATAAATTACGTAGAATACTTCGCGACCCTCACAAAGCTCAGCTTTTTGCTAGTTGTAATCAATTGGACAAATGTGCAGGAAACTAGCAGAAGCGCTTGAGGCAAGCGCCATTCGCATTTCTTTTTCTTTTTTAAAAGACAACACTAAGGAATAATCCTTCTATAGACTTTACAAACATACAATTCCACGGACACAAATTAAACCCAGACTCAGAACAATTATTTGTGGATCACACAAAGAGTTGTCCTGTGTGGGAAACGAACCCACAACACTCGGGCGGGACGCCGGTATCTAAACCACTCCGCCACCGCACCAATATCGCGATTGCAATTACCACAAGCGCCAGATCACGTTGCACTCATGCACCACTTTTTTAAATATCCAATTTGTTACAAATATATATACGTTCTGATATGAGATAGTCTTAACAGAATAAAATAAAAACATATTCAAATTGATAACAAAAATCTTGGTACACGATCCATCTCCATCCATCCATCAGCCTTTTAACGTCAGCTGCTGGACATAGGCCTCCCCGGGAGAACGCCATAACGAGCGGTCCCGTCATGGAGAAGTGCTGCTGCCCACTCCCCCGGTATTCCCTCAGTCGGCTCTTACAACTCCCATGGGTAGAGAGGGGTGGGGCAATTCTAAAGCCGGCCCCACACGGCACATCATTGTCACGATCCATCTAATCGGCTCAATTGTGAATCTCCTTTACTATAAAAAAAATAAGTCTTACCCGCATTATCAGTACACTGAGCCAACAATTTGACGAGTAGTTCAATGATGGTGTTCAACTGTATATCGTCATGCAGCATCTTGAGACATGTCAACGACTCTTGTAAATTTGTTGGAGATACATTAATTTGTGTAGTATACAATGTTTTCTGAAAATACAAAAAAAATAATTAGATTAAACACAAAGTGAAAAATGTGAAATCGAAAATAACAGTCAGGAGCAGGATTTGAACCTGCATCTTCTGGATACCGTCCAGATGCTTTATCAATTCAGCAATCCTGACAATTGCTCCTGACTGCTAATTTCGATAACACATCATACTTAACGTCTTTGGGTGACGCCTGCGCCATCTGTCAGAAGTATTTTCATACATTATACCGACCAGGTAAACTTAATTTTACAATTAAGATTTTGACGCAAACCCTTTATTTTCGATTTCACATTTTTCACTTTGTGTTTAATGTATAGTGCTAAGCATGTCAAATGCTAAAAATATATAGAAAGAAGAAAGAAAATTAGATTAACACATTGTGCGAAATAGTGAAATCGTAAATAACAGTCACGAGCACGATTTGAATTTGCATCACTTGGAATACCGTCCCACATGCTTTGCCAATTCAGCCATCGTGACAATTGCTCGAGACTGCAAATTTCGATAACACATTCCTAATGTCTTGAGTGACGCCTGCGCCATCTGTCTGTGGAAGTATTTGCGTACATTAGTCCGACCAGGTACACTTAATTTTACAATTAAGATTCATATCAAATATTGACACAGCCCTATAAATATATGGCTAAGCATGTCAAATGCTTATAAAATATATAAAATAAAAATGTCAAAAGAACAAGCAGTAATTGTCACGATGGCTGAATTGGCAAAGTATCTGGACGGTATCCAAGAGATGCAGGTTCAAATCCTGCTCGTGACTGTTATTTTCGATTTCAAATTTTTCACTTTGTTTTTAATGTATAGTGCTAAGCATGTCAAATGCTAAAAATATATATAAAAATATCTAAATAAACATACAGGTGTATTATAGAATAAAAGAAATTACCTGAAAAATATCACTCAGCAATTCTTCTATGATTTGAATGTAGACACATATCCATTCGTCCATCCTTGTATTGATAGTATGATAATTATCTTTGGCTATATCGATGAACTTTGTTAAACTACCCTCCAGAGCTACCTCTGCACATTTGAAATTCGAACGAAATTGGTTAGTTGCATCCGACACATTCTTCGAGTTAGATGTGTCTGTTGCCTTTCTAATAGGGTTTAATTTTGGAATTTTAAATTTTGTCTTAGAAATTTTGTTTTGAATGTTATAGTTTGGCGAATTAGGTATAGCGATTTTTACTGTGTCCATTTGGCCGGTAATTTCTTGTGTAATATTACTATTTTTCGTAATTTTCTGAACGTCATATAACGACGAATAATTCTCTTTCCTATTAATAGAACCCAATAGTACTTCAGATTTGTCGCTTGGAAAATATCTAGAGGTTTTAGATATTTGAGTGTTAGCAATAGGAATATTGTCTTCAAAATTTGTTCTATTGTTTGGGATAATTTCAGATTTTGAGAGTGAAGCGTTTTGCATGTGAAGTGGCTGAGGTATCTTTTCTATCGTGGTTATCTCTTTACAGAAAAAAATTGGTTGATTCACGGAGTTTTTGCTGTTTAGTTTGTTTACTTCGTTTTCTATATTTAATGAATCAAAATTGTCATGATTATTAGAGATTCTACAGGTTATGTCGGAGTTCGGCTTGGTTATATTGTATAAAATATCGCAATTTTTCTTACAATCTTTTTCATTTAGAAATAATTGTCTTCTAAACATATTTACTGGAATATTATCTTTCGAAGAAAATACACCAGATATTTTATTTTGTATAAATGTATTGTTTTCGTCTATTTGATTATTGTTTATGGTCAATCTAATCTTTTTTAATTCCGATGATACCTTGGGTTTAATTATGGCACCATTGTTAACATCCTGTGTTGTGAAGCTACGTATTTGTAGTATATTTGCTCTAGTTTTAAGATTTTTATCGTTTGTTATTAAAACCTGAAAGGAATAAAAACACAAATTATTTGTGAAAACGTGGAAAAAGAGAGTTTTAGTGCAAGCGGGAATCGAACCTGCGTCCCTTCCAATCCGAGGAAGTACTCTAACCACTAAGCCATCGCACTGACCAACGGCCATTCCCAATCTCCACATCACATTAGTCTTTACGACCCCGCAGGTTCAATTCCCGCACGCACTTTCTCTTTTTCCACATTTTCACACTTAATTGTTTTTTAAAGTAGCTGAGCATGTCGGTTGCTAAAATACAGATTAAAAATAATTTGGAAAATCCAAAAGTGCACGCCTCATAATCTTCATGTTAATTTCATAAAATTGATTATTTGATAAGTAACTAATAATGCATTGGTCTTACTAAGTAGTTTTCAATAAATCACATAGATAGCGCTAATTTCAAAAAGTACTAATGTGGGTTTCGTGTCTTATACGCCATCTAGCGCTAATTTTAAGAAGTACTTCTATATTGGTCTATAGAAGTAGTTTTACGAAATAAGAAGGATAGCGCTGGTTTAATTTATTTTTTTAATACTTTCTAACATTTACGCGAATTTTACACATTCTGAAATAAAACTACGTTTACGGAATCTATCGCGTTTACTTGATTTTTATACTATCCCGACGTTTCGAATACTTTACAGCATTCATGATCACGGGTAGACTTAGATGGTAGATGTCCAAAGCTGATATGTTGTTTCAACGGTTTCATCTACCCACAGATTTTACAAGTTTTTGGTTTATTTATTTCAACCCACATAATATTCGTTTAGAAACACAATTAAAAATATCTACTCTAAGATTTATGCTTACAATGTATGAGATTTTAAGCTAGTGTAATAAAATTAGTATAATACTCCTTTAAGTTTTAAAAATTTTTGTTTATATTTAGTGCTTCAAAATTCTACCACAAACTACCTATTAAAATTATTAAGTAATCAATAAAAAAAAACACAAACTACCAATTAGAGAAAGCGCGGGAACTCCAAATCGGGCGGTCGTGGTTTTGGTGTTTTTGGTTTTATTAGCTTATTTTAATTTATATTTATTTGATTGGGTCACAGGATCTTGTGTCTGTATATATTTAATATTAGTGTGTGTATATATATTTATAAAGTAGCTTAGTGATTTTCTGCGTGACGGTAAGTTTCAAGTTCTTTTAAATGTAAAATATGGAACCTCCCGAGGACCCGGGAGGAACCAGTCATGAAGTCGCCCACTACATAACTATTACTTCTAATAATGACACTAGTGTAGATACTGACAGCTCACTAAATCACAAAAATAGTTCCAAACGCAAGAGATTATCAGCTAGGCCTTCGATATGCAGGCATTGTAATAAAAGACGGCGTAAACATGGCGGGAAAAAAGACAGCGACTGTATTTGCGCATCACAAGAGATGGACATTACTAACATTTCCGATTCACCTTACCCGATACCCAACATCAAACAACATGTTCACAGAAAAATCAAGTTGATAATATGAATATAGAAACACCTCAATTCGGTGGCTAGATTATTATACATCGAATCAGACGCATCTCCATTTATTGTACATATCCAAAGAGAACAATTGAACAACAATGTTTATGTTAACCCCCACTATTTTGGGCGCCTTTTGAAAAAAAAAAACACTTTTAAAAACATTGTTAATGGCAGTTTAAATAAAATAGGGCGTAATAAAATTTCGCTTGAATTTTCCAATTATAATGATGCTAATTCTTTCTTGAACAGCTCTACTCTAGACAAAGCAAAATATAAGGCATTTATACCAACTTTTCCATTACCCGTATGGGTGTCGTAAGAGGAGTCCCAACTGAATGGTCTGATCAAGAAATAATGGGAAATATTTCTGTTCCAACAGGCTGTGGTTATTAAAATCAGAAGAATTAAAAAGAAAATTACCATAGATGGTAATTCTCACCTCCGACGGTCAGGTCTTGCCCAAGCGTATATACATGTGTTATACTGTTCTATCGGTGGAACTTTACATATATCCAACTATACAATGCTACAACTGTTGTCGATTTGGTCATGTTAAGCATTAATGTCGATCAATACCAAGGTGCTACAAGTGTGGACAAGGACACACAGGTGATACCTGCACAATCTCTCATGATTCTATCACTTGCTGCTTGTGTAAGGGCTTCCATGAAGCTATCAGCAGAAAATGCTTAGAATTTGAGAGACAAAAAGCCATTAAAGAATCCATTGGCCAAAAGTTGTATCTCATATTCTGAAGCCAGTAAGAAGCATCCACCTATTTCTAAACTTTCATATGCAGATACATTGATCTCTTCTCCAAAACTATCAGAAAATATTACCATAACACCAAAGTCCCATTGCATAACAAACAAAATAAAACTTCATATATAAAAACAGTGTTTAATAAACCTCATACACATCATAATTTAAATAAGGGTTATGATCAAAAAGCCCATGAGGATCTTATTAAGGGCTATAATATCACATATTTAAAGGATGGTTGTGCACTTATGGACAATGATCTAACAAATTTATCCATAAAAGATTTAATAATAACGTTAATTCAGTCTTTATCTCAATCAAACTTAATTTTGCCTCTGTAATAGATACAGTTAAAAATATTGAAAATAACCATAATGGACAGTCCAGCCAAGGTAGTGCAATGGAATTGTCGAAGCTTAATACCTAAAAAATCAGACATTTATTTTATTGTAAATAAATTTAAACCATTTATTTTTAGATATTTTTATATATATTTTTAGCATTTGACATGCTTAGCACTATACATTAAACACAAAGTGAAAAATGTGAAATCGAAAATAACAGTCAGGAGCAGGATTTGAACCTGCATCTCCTGGATACCGTCCAGATGCTTTACCAATTCAGCCATCCTGACAATTACTCCTGACTGCTAATTTCGATAACACATTCATACTTAACGTCTTTGGGTGACGCCTGCACCATCTGTCGGAAGTATTTTCATACATTATACCGACCAGGTAAACTTAATTTTACAATTAAGATTTTACCTAATAATGACGCAAACCCTTTAAATATTTAGATATTTTTATATATATTTTTAGCATTTGACATGCTTAGCACTATACATTAAACACAAAGTGAAAAATGTGAAATCGAAAATAACAGTCAGGAGCAGGATTTGAACCTGCATCTCCTGGATACCGTCCAGATGCTTTACCAATTCAGCCATCCTGACAATTACTCCTGACTGCTAATTTCGATAACACATTCATACTTAACGTCTTTGGGTCACCCAAAGACGTTAAGTATGGACGGTATCCATTTATTTTTGCTCTTCAAGAGATATGGCTTAAACCCGAGTCTTTATTCAAAGTACCTGGTTATGCGTGTCTTAGAGAAGATCGTTCAGATGGGTATGGAGGCGTAGCTTTACTTATCCAACACCCTCATACCTATAGTCATTTTCCTCTTCATGCTCATAATATTGACTTCTCTATTATAGCAGTTGTTGTAAATAATATTTGTTTTGTATCATTATACATTCCTAGACCTTCTAAAGGTATTTTTAATGAACTTGTAAATATTTTCTCTTTGCTTCCTAAACCTTTTATAGTGTTGGGTGATTTTAACTCTCAACACCCTTCCTGGGGTACTACTTCTAATTGTTTTGGCGCATGTATCCTAAACACTGGATGTGCAACTCACCTCACACCACCAAATCTAGGGATTAGTACCCCAGACTTAACTTTATGTTCCTCGAAGTTGGCCTCGTCATTATCTTGGGAGGTGATGCAATCCACGTATGGAAGTGATCATTTTCCTCTAATAATTACTTTCCCCTTTAACAATAAAATTCCACCCAAAAATCCTCCTCGACTCAAATATAGACTAGCAGATGTTGATTGGTCTTTATTCAAGGACCGATTAGATACAAAAGTTAGTAATCATCAATTTTGTCTAATATTATAGCAGATGCCCGTAAATTGTTTAAACGTAAAAAATTTGAAAGCTGGCGATCGTTTTGCTTATCTATCTCTCCGGATGTTCCACTATCTAATGTATGGCGGAGCATTCGAATATTTAGGTCAGCGTTTAGGGAAACACCGGAGACCTCTATTCCTACTCCATTAAAAAATCAATTCCTCGATAAGCTGGCCCCTCCTTATGTTCCTGCAAATCCAATTGTAAATCCTTTATCAACGTCATCATTAGGGAATCTCTCTGGCCTTAACAGCCCCTTCACTCTCTCTAAAGGGTATCTTATCACATCTTAAAGACTCTGCATCAGGGTCTGATGGAATTCCTTATTCTTTTATTTCCAACCTGAGTGAGACTTATGTTTTATATTTTTTAGATATAATAAATTCTATAATGACAAGTGGCAATATACCACCTTCTTGGAGGTCGCAGATAGTTATTCCTATTTTGAAACCTAACAAAAATCCTTATGACAGTGATGCTTATCGTCCCATAGCACTTTCTTCGGTGCTACTGAAGATTGCTGAACATTTAGTAAAAAACAGGCTCGAATGGTACTTGGAAAAATATACGACTATTAAGTAATAGCCAGTTTGGTTATAGAAGAGGAAAAAGTACCCTGGATAACGTTAGTACATTTGTAACTGATATTAGAATTACCTTTTCTGATCACCAATCGGTAGTAGCAGCATTTTTAGATATAACCTCTGCTTATGACAACGTTCTTATTAATATTCTTAAAAATAAACTAGATCAACTGATGGTTCTAACCTCGATAACTGCCTCGGTGGTGTAGCGGTAGTGTATGCGACTGCTAATCATGAGGTCTCGGGTTCGATCCCCGGGTCGGCCAATGTTATTGAGCTTTTTCCTAAAAAGAAAAATTCTCAGTAGCAGCCCGGAGTTTGGAAATGTGCCCGGTAGACGTCAATAGGCTCGCCCCCTATTACGTGGGACTCAAACACAGCTGGCGAGTCGTGGGTGTGTAATACACCTCTGCCTACCCCTTCGGGGAACACAGGCGTGATGCTATGTTCCCGCGATACTATCTAATTTTATATTTAATATTTTATCTGAAAGACATATTCATCTTGATTCCAGTTTTGAGTCTAGGATCTATCTGGAAAGGTTTGCCTCAAGGCTCCGTATTGAGCCCCTTATTATATAATGTCTATACAGATGATCTACAATCTTCTTTAGATAGCGAAATTAATGTACTACAATATGCGGATGATCTTCTTTTATATTCTTGTAACTCATCTATTGCTAATGCTTGTACTTCATTAACATCTTCACTTAAACTTTTAAAAACCTGGCTTGATAACAACGGCCTTGAACTATCGCCATCTAAAAGCGTTGTAGTTCTGTTTTCAAGGATGCCACCACCTGTTTTTGTGTACTATGACGGTAATCAAATTCCTGTAAAATCGACTGTAAAATTCTTGGGGGTAATGTTAGATTGTGAGTTGACGGGTATTGCTCATTGTGAGTATATAGCTACTAAATGTGAAAACCGGCTCAATATATTAAGATGTTTGTCAAGAGCCTGGTGGGGGGCCCATCCTTTCTGCTTAAAAATCCTGTACAATGTATTAATAAGAAGTATCTTAGATTACGGAACATTTTTGTTAGAACCAGATAATAAATTAGCTTTTAAAAAATTAGACACCGTTCAGTCCAAGGCATTGAGATTGGTCTGCGGGGCCATGAAATCAAGTCCAGTCAACGCCTTACAAATAGAATGCGTTGATCCTCCTCTGTCCCTTCGTCGTCAGTACATATGTGACAGATATTTATTTAGAGCTTTACAATACTCTAGGCCACCAATTCTTCTTGACAAAATTTATTTATTATTTATCTATTTATTTACTCTTCATCCCTAAACAAAAAAAAACTCAAGTTATTGGACTCATAAGTCTCTGCCGTGTTTAATTCAAAGTTTTAAGATGTTTATTGTCTTGAAATCCCCAACTCATAAATCTGTCTGTTATCCTCTTTTTTGCAATTCTTATAAATCATTAGTCCTTTCCCCCGATGTTTAACTTAATTTGGATATTAATAAAAATGACAGTTATGCTAATATTTAGTTTAACAATGTTCTGAGCGAGAACTGGAAGGATTGGCATCATATTTACACTGACGCTACCAAACATGCGACGTCGGGCATTGTTGGAGTGGGTATATATCATCATCAGTACAATATTGTACAGAAAGTTAAATTACCACCAGAATCTTCGGTTTTTACTGGGGAATGTTTTGCAATTTACAAAGCTATAGAATATTCTAAATTATTCAAATTACAGAAGTCTATAATATTTTCAGACTCACAAAGCGCCTTACAAGCTATTAAAAGTGTTCCTTTTCGTAGTAAACGTATTCATCCCGTGATCATGTTTATTAGAAAAGTGCTTTTTGAATGTGTTCAATCTGGAATGGAAATGAGTTTTGCTTGGATTCCGGGTCATAGCAATATCGCGGGCAACAATAGAGTTGACGTTCTTGCACGCGAAGCGGTGCACTGTGGTGACATGTTTCCATTTTTTAATTTTGCTGCTGTGTTCCTTCGGGAGTCCTGGCAGACGTCCTGGATGCATAGTAATCAGACTAAGGGAAAATACTATGCCACAATACAAAATAGTATCCCCATAAAGCCCTGGTTTTATAAGTTAAAGCTGGGAAAAACTGTGACTAGCTGTATAATTAGAATGAGACTAGGCCATGCTTGTTATCCTTTTCATCTCTCAAGACTTAAAATTATTAACAATGAGTTTTGTGAATGCGGAGAAGATGTTGGGGACTTGAATCATATTTTTCTTTCCTGTCCTCTTCATAATCGAGACCATTTTATTGAATCCCTACTTTCACACGGCATCCCTCTTCCTACTTCGATTCCTGTTTTACTGTCCTCTTATGATTTAAATGTATATAATTATATTTCTTCCTTTATCTGTTTAAATAATATCCGTTTGTAATATAGTACTTACCTATATATTATATTTTAAACTTGATCCTTGACAATCTTCCAAATTCCTGTGTATCCGTATACCTAAATCCTACTAAGTTCTCTCGTTTTTGTTATTGGCAATGCGTAACTCGCGACTAGCCATACTAAATTTAAAAAAAAACTACCAATTAAAATTTTTAGTCAAATACCACAAACTACCAATTAAAATTTTTAAGTAATAGTAGTTATTTGATTACTTAAAAATTTTAATTGGTAGTTTGTGGTAGAATTTTGAAGCACTAAATATAAACAAAAATGTTTAAAACTTAAAGGAGTATTATACTAATTTTATTACACTATCTTAAAATCTCATACATTGTAAGCATAAATCTTAGAGTAGATATTTTAATTGTGTTTCTAAACGAATATTATGTGGGTTGAAACAAATAAACCAAAATTTTGTAAAATCATATTAATGTGGGACCGTTGAAACAACATATCAGCTTTGGACATCTACCATCTAAGTCCACCCGTGATCATGAATGTTGTAAAGTATTCGAACGATAGATTTACTATTTTTTTGTTTATTTAATAACAATTAAACCACATCGAATCAGACCGTGAAAAGTGATAGGGCTCTATTCGTAATTATACTGAATCGTAAAAGAAAAAAAAAATACTCAATTAGTAAAGTATTTCGGTCGTTATCGTGTTAACATACATTATCCGAACATACCTAAGACACACGGACGTCCAAGACAAAACTTTTTTAAACAGTTTTTTAACTAGTTTAAATAACAAAAATGCCATCAAAAATATCATGAGTGTTAAAAATAGTGTTTTTTTTTTATATTTATTATTTTACAAGTGCAATAGGTATATGATAAATAGAGACATTTTAAGTTTGAAAAATAAGTTGTTTTGCGTGAAGCGAGATTAATACCCACCTCAACGCTTCGCTTATGAGGCGTGCAAGAAAGGAATAAAAACATTTGTGAAATTAATTATTTAAAGCGATTGGGCTTTAAAAAGCCCAACTCTTACTTTAGTACAAATTATTTGTAAATGAGGAAAAAGATAACTTTTAGTGCGAGCGGAAATCGACCCTTCCAATTCGTGGAAGCGCTCTAAGCCGCTGAGCCACCGCACTGACCTTCGGCCATACCCAATCTCCTCATCACATATGTCTTTACGACCGGTTGGGCTTTGCTGGTCCAGCAGGAACAGGCCGGATGGATTAGAGGAGTACCACTCTCTCGCAGAAAATTAACGTGAAACAACGATAAGTACTCCTACTGCTTTTTCCTTGGAGATGGCGACGCGCTAGTGATGTCTCTGATGTTGCTAGCGTCTATAGGATACGGTAACCGCTTACCATCAGGTAGTGCTTGCTTACCACCGCATAGTATAAAAAAATATGATATATTAACCAAATGCCTCGGTGGTGTGGGTTCGATCCCCGGGTCAGGCAGTATTATTGAGCTTTTACGTAAAAAGCAAAATTCTCAGAAGCAGCCCGGAGTTTGGAAATGTGCCCGGTAGACGGTAATAGGCTCGCCGCCTATTACGTGGGACTTAAACATAGCTGGCGAATCGTGGGTGTGTACTATACCTCTGCCTACCCCTTCGGGGAATACAGGCGTGATGCTACGTTTTTTTATATTAACAGCAAATACTACTTGGTAAGATTGGGTACCAAGTGGGAGAGCCCACTTGTTATCGAGCCCTAGCTGGTCGGTATCATCGTCTTCCATGTGACCGACCATGAAGCATATCCGTGTTTTTGTTGTAATGGGTGATACTCCTCCATTAATTTCTGACTTGTACGTTCTTACTATTGCTAAGTCCAAGGGCGGCGGTGACCTTCATCAGGCGATGGCTCGTCAATAAAAAAAGCATAGCTGAATTTTTCCTGTTTATAAATCCCGATCACAGCAATTCAACTTTCCTCTGGAATAGCGGCAATCTCGGCGGTTAGAATGTATCTCACTAAATCGTATCGACATCGCATCGTGTCATTGTGATTGGTTGACATCACCGTGATTGGCCGAAGGATTATTGCAACATCACGCGTCGGTTTCTCTTGCAATCACAAGCAAGACGATACGATGTCGATACGATTTAGTGATTTAAGCTCCACGGGCCCTCATTCGATACGGAATAAGTCGTTTATAGTATTATACAATGGACATACCACGTAGTAGTTTTCCTTGATAGCATTTAAACAGCACTTCAGTATATAGTCGTTAGTGTTAACGGCATTTAAGTCATCAGTTGGCGGAGCTTCCACTGCGTAAAAAACATTGTAAAATTAATTATGATTCGCGTAAATATCAGGAAGTATTATAGTTATATTAAATTACTAGCCTTTGCCAGCGGCTTCGCCGCAGCCAAAAGCTAGTTTTTCGGTTATATCTCAGGTTCCTGATATAGTAGCGGAATAAAATGTCTACCAGTTTTAAAGTCAAATCAAGGCCTTTCAAATAAAATAAGTTGCATCAAAACCCATCTAGTAGTTCTTTTAAATAAATTAAAAAAAAAACTAGTTTAATTTTCTAGTTTTTCGGTTATATCTCAGGTTCCCGATATAGTAGCGGGATAAAATGTCTTTAAGTCTAATCAAGGCCTTTCAAATAAAAAAAGTTTCATCAAAATCCGTTCAGTAGTTTTTGTGTGATGCGCGAACAAACAAACAGACAAAAATTGTAAAAAAAATTGGTTTGTGTTTAGACACGCCTATATAGCCTATTACAGTATTTTTTTCTCAAATATCTTCAATGTACAGACACAGCTCTGTTACAGTTTTATAATAGTATAGATTTAACAAGCCACTATAGGATATAGTTTCAGTGTGGTAAAAAAAAATAACAAAAAGTTCAAAAAGTTTAATAAAAAAAATAAATTTTTAAATTATACTCACTTAAAACAGAATTTAAATTCAAATATTTATGAATCAGCCTTTTAAAGTCCACTGCTGGACATAGGCCTCCCCAAGAATGGGGGATAGTGCCGTAATCGCCACGCTTGGCAGGCGGGTTGGCGATCGCAGTGGATGTTGTTATTACTCGAAGGAGTGCTGCCCACTCCCCCGGTATGACGATTGAGGGAGTCGGCTCTTACGTCTCCCATGGGTGGAGAGGGGTGGGACAATTCTAAAGCTGGCCCCACACGGCATTTATGAACACAAAGTGCGAAAATGTGAAAACGAAAATAGTTGTCACAAGCATGTTTGAACGTCCATGTCTTGGAAAACCGTCCAAGATGCTTTGCAATTCAGCCATCGTGACAGGCCTACGAGTTTCTACAATACATTCTTTCATAAGACAATATATTATTTCTTAACTCAAACAATGTTTTGTGTGACGCCGTTCGCAGTTCCGAGCAATTGTCACGATGGCTGAATTGGCAAAGCATCTGGGATGGTTTTCCAGGAGATTCAGATTCAAATCCTGCTCGTGAGTGTTATTCTCAACTTCACATTTTCGCACTTTGTGTTTTATTTATATGGCTAAGCATGTAAATGCTGAAATATATCTATACTATTATAAAGCTGTAACAGAGCTGTGTCTGTACATTTAAGATATTCGAGAAAAAATAACTGTAATAGGCTATATAGGCGTGTCTAAATACAAAACAATCTTTTTTATAATTTTTGTCTGTTTGTTTGTTCGCGCATCACACAAAAACTACTGAACGGATTTTGATGTAACTTTTTTTATTTGAAAGGTCTTGATTAGACTTAAAAACAGGTATACATTTTATCCCGCTACTATATCGGGAACCTGAGATATAATCGAAAACTAGAAAATTATTTAAACTAGAATTTATTTAAAAGAACTACTAGATGGATTTTGATGCAACTTTTTTTATTTGAAAGGCCTTGATTTGACTTAAAAACTGGTAGACATTTTATCCCGCTAGGTACTATATCGGGAACCTGAGATATAACCGAAAAACTAGCTTTTGGCTGCGGCGAAGCCTCTGGCAAAGGCTAGTTAGGATATATATAAAGATATATAAAATATGTATATTTAAATATTTATATTTGTGAATATACTCGTATTTTTTTATAAAATACGATGGAAATTTTGTTATTTAGACCAACTATGTACTACCAACAATATGGCATTCAAAATCTTAGAAGAAATATTTAGTGTCTTAACATAAAAAATGTTACAAAATATTTGTTCAATATAAAAGGGCTTATTTCTTGACTGCATAGATGTTGGAATGGTCTAGGTGGCGACCTCCCACTCGTCGTTGTGGGTTCGATTTCCACACAGGACAACTTTTTGTGTGATTCACAAAATTCAATGTTCTGAGTATGAATGTACTTTGTGTCCGTGAAATTGTATGTTTAATCCCCCGCATCCTCCATTGGTTAGTACAGGGTGTTGTCTTGAAAAGGAAATTTCGTTATACTTGGTCCCTTGATGGTTGTCTGTTGAATGTGGCTTACAAATCGATAGTTCCGAGGGCATGCCACGATACCAAAGTTGGCATACCCTTTGGAACGGTACCAAAATTAGTAAAGGGCCTAGACCTGCTTGTGTCTATCATTTTATACTTCACATTTTCACACTTTGTGTTCTGGTTAAGGCATTTACCATAATAATATATATATATATATATATATATTGCTTTTAAAAACAGCTATAAACATACATATGATCTGTTTGTGAGAAGCAGCCATCTTTCTACTTAGTTGCCTAGCAACGAACACACGCCTTTGACCGCGGCAATCTCCAATACACAATGATTCTATTTCATTGCGCAGCGCATGAGGCATTAACAGTCTGCAATGTTTATCTAGAACATAAAATAATGCTGAGTAAATATTATGCACGAGTCCTCCATCCTGAAAAAAATTCCGGGCCCGTAGATTGTAACTCACTAAATCGTATCGACATCGTATCGTCTCGCTTGTGATTAGTAGAGAAACCGACGCGTGATGTCGCAATAATCCCTTGGCCAGTCACGATGATCTCTCAACCAATCACAATAACACGATGTCATGTCGATATGATCGAGTGAGATACATTTTAACCCTTAAGGTCCATAGGCCAATTTTTTTTTTAGTAATTGGCAGGCTTTCATTTGCAAGAACCATCATCCAAACAGAAACTTAAAACCGGCATCATTAGTTTAATTCATCAAATAACTCTTAATAGAAGTCATATAAAATTAGTCCTAGTTAAATCAAGGTCATGCACTCATGGTCTTATTCATAACAAAATGCTTATCGAAGGTATAAACCTATATTAGTTAAAACTTCTTTTAAGCCTATCAAACGTTCGATAAAAATCTTTATTCATAATGGTTTGATAAACCTCCGATAACTAAAATGTCTTTTATGTACATAATGTTGCAATTACGTAGAAAAAATGGTGAAATGTGAATGGTAGAAAGATGTTTTCATAAGTTTATACTTGTCAGTGTCAAACGTTTTAATTTTTGATTGTGTCATATTAACAAAAATAATAAAATTATTACATAAACAACAGCGAAATTGTGCTCACACTGCCACAATAAAAGCCATTAAACAAGAAGATAAGAAGATACATAAACAACTAACAAGAAGATAAAATTATTACGATTTATTATTTAAAATTATTTTAAAATGAATGATAATATTAAAAGCTGCAAGTCTTCGCGGACTAAATTTAACCACACACCCCGTCGTTCGGGGCAACGAACAGGGTAGTGTGGGGCCCGCACACACTAAAGAAACCCGCCGTCTCTCCGCCTTGTTGATGGACCACTGGTACTATGTTGGATTACTTCAGTGGCCCGCCGGCGACTTACCAGACTGAGCGACGAAGGTGCGACGCATCCGCACACGGAGCGCCGCACCTTGGCGGGAGGCCTTGCGGGTGGCGGACGTTCCCCAGTCCATCCACCCGCAGCCTCAGCTAGCCGTCCTAGCTGCGCAAATACTCGCGCCTGCGCCGCCCCAGTCGCTGGCGGCGGTTTGGGTCAGCGGAAGAATCCTCTTCCCTGGCCCTCTCCGCCGCTTCCTTCCGCGAGATAACCTCCTCGCAGAAGACACTGTTGCCTTTTTGCCGATACACTTTTCTGCGCCGATTGATGACATGATTTTCAATCACCGCAATACTTTGCAGGGTTTGTAAAGCTTGCATATTTAAGAAAATTAACGTAAAATCGTAAACGTAAACTTCTTATAAAAATGATATTATGCGTGTCAGATGTACCTATTAGAAATCAATGTCAATACACAATAAATTGTCATTTCAAACATCATAATCAGCTGACCAAAATCAGCCATGTTTTTTTGCTAATATACGCTTATAGTAGGCTACTAGCTTGTATAAATCAAAGAGACTATATCGGAGAGTTAATGAACGTTTTAGCGTTATCGAACGATTATGAATAACACTTTTTGACAATCTGCTTTTAGCGAGCTTTTAAACCTCCGGTAAGTTATTATGAATAAGACCATCAGTGATTATTAAGATTATAGACTAATGGTCTTATTCATAACAAAATGCTTATCGAAGGTATAACCTATATTAGTTAAAACGTCTTTTAAGCCTATCAAACGTTCGATAAAAATCTTTATTCATAATCGTTTGATAAACCTCCGATAACTAAAATGTCTTTAATGTACATAATTTTGCAATTTGGTAGAAAAAATTGTGAAATGTGAATGGTAGAAAATTATTTTCATAAGTTTATCTATGGATTGTTACTTGTCATTGTCAAATGTTTTAATTTTTGATTGTGTTACTTTAACAAAAATAATAAAATTATTACTCTTTAGTATATACGCCGATTGATGACATGATTTTCAATCACCGCAATACTTTGCAGGGTTTGTAAAGCTTAGTCGGCGCAGCGTCCGCCCTTGCACGGCTCATAGCCAACAATGCGTGCCGACGGCTTTACGTGGGGGTGCTCCGGTCGATGGCGCTGTACAGCGCACCTGTGTGGGCGGGGTCCCTGGACGCACTGAACAGGGCTCTTCTGTGGAGACCACAGAGAGTCGTTGCGTCCAGGGTCATACGTGGATACCGCACGGTGTCGACGGAGGCGGCCTGCGCGTTGGCTGGAATCCCCCCGCGGGACTTGGAGGCGGAGGTGCTCACAGAGGTGTATCGGCGGGCGTCGCAAGAGCGGGAGGGGGGTGGACGCCCTCTACCCAGGGAGGTGGCCAGAAGCTGCCATGGCCAAGTGGAGGGCATGGTTGGAGACGCCTCGGCCCGGTCTTTAGACCGTAGGGGCGCTCCAGCTGGTGCTGGAGGAGTGGGCGGGACGTACCTTCCGACTGGTGCAGGTGCTGTCGGGGCACGGTTGCTTCGGCAGATATTTGCACATAGTGCGACTATGTAGAACTAGAAGGGAAACGACTCAGGGCTGTCACCACTGCGGCTGTGACGCGGACACGGCGCGGCACACGCTCGAGTCGTGCCCGGCTTGGGTCGAGCGGCGCCGTGAACTCGTCGCGAAAATAGGGGGGGACCTCTCGCTGCCCAGCGTCGTAAGAGCGATGCTTAGCAGCGACAGGAACTGGGCCGCGGTCGCTGCCTTCTGCGAGGAGGTTATCTCACGGAAAGAAGCGGCGGAGAGGGCCAGGGAGGAGGATTCTTCCGCTGACCCAAAGGAAGGTGCGACGCTCCGTGTGCGGATGCGTCGCTTAGTAGAGGGTACCCGAAAGGGTAAGATTATTAACATTTTTTCCCGCCTTAACAAAAAAAAGGGTTTTAGAAAGAAAATTAACGTAAAGTCGTAAACGTAAACTTCTTATAACAATAAAAATGAGATTATGCGTGTCGGATGTACCTAATAGAAATCAATGTCAATACACAATAAATTGTCATTTCAAACATCATAATCAGCTGACCAAAATCAGCCATGTTTTTTGCTAATATACGCTTATCGAAGGTTTATAGTAGGCTACTAGCTTGTATAAATCAAAGAGAATATATCGGAGAGTTAATGAATGTTTTAGCGTTATCGAACGATTATGAATAACACTTTTTGACAATCTACTTTTAGCGAGCTTTTAAACCTCCGATAAGTTATTATGAATAAGACCATAAAAAGCACCCCACTTTCGTTATTATTAATTATGACAATATTATCTATTTTTTAGTTCGTAGTAAGCGTGTTTATTTAGTACTTTTTATTGCTATTAATGCCAGATGAGCCACGGCCCACCTGATGGTAAGTGGTAACCGTCGCTCATGGACCTCAACTATACCGGGAGTATTGTCAAGCCGTTGCGTACCATTTCATTTCTCAGATATGAAATGAAAGTATAAACGGCTATCTTCTGGTACAGCCAAAACACACTGACGTGCTTCATGAACGGTCACACAGGAGACGGTGGTACCGACCCGTTCGAGCCCGATAGCAAGTGAGTCTCACCTGGTCTACCACCAGTAATGCAATGGGTGGTAATTGCTTACTTCCCTTGGGGCGGATTCGACCAAACAAGAATATTTTATTCCTAGAATAAATCGCTATCTTTTATTCCTAGAATAAATCGCTACTTACTCGAGAATAAATCAATTTTACATTTTACCAACAACAATTTGAAGAATAGCGATTCTATTTGGGAATAGTCACTATACCACCAATAAGCATCGAATAAGGAGTTAATCCAAGAATAAAAAAAATTACATCATTTTTTTGTGCTATCATTTTGCGAAACCAATATCGATTTCGGGCGCGTGACAGGTACTTTCTCACGCTATAATACGACAAATAAGAGTTGAGATGAGTTATGCTATACACTGTCCCGTTTGTAGAACAATCACTTTTTGCTGCGTATTACATACACTTCGCTATTCGCGAATAGCTATTCCAAGTATAAGCGATACGTCAGATGGCGTGTAAAAACGACTGTTGATTATCTAAGAGAATAAAATCGTGGAATAGATTATTCTCGGTATAGTTATTCTTGTATATATTCGAGTTTGGTCAAATCCACTCTTAGTCGCCTTGTACGACACCCGCTGGAAAGGATGGGGTGGTGACACTTATATTCTTAGTCCGTCACCACACGGACGATAAGTAGTTTTTAAAGCTACAATTTATTTTCCTTATGGTAGAGCCTTGCTTAAACCAGCATGAATTGGCCAGCTCGATAAATGTTCAGCGTGAAAGAACGGTAGGCACTCCTTTTTTTTTTGTTTAGGCGGGAAAAAATGTACCTAACCGCACACCCCGTCGTTCGGGGCAACGAACAGGGTAGTGTGGGGCCCGCACCCACTATAGAAACCCGCCGTGTGCCGTCTCTCCGCCTATGTTGACGGACCACTGGTACTGTGTTGGATTACTTCAGTGGCCCGCCGGCGGCTTACCCTTTCGGGTACCCTCTACTGCGCGACGCATCCGCACATGGAGCGTCGCACCTTCGCGGGAGGCCTTGCGGGTGGCGGACGTTCCCCGGTCCATCCACCCGCAGCCTCAGCTACGGCGGCATGAGGCGCAAGTACTCGCACCTGCACCGCCCCAGTCGCTGGCGGCGGTTTGGGTCAGCGGAAGAATCCTCCTCCCTGGACGATAGGCACTCCTACCGTAGTTTCGTATGGTGAATGAGAGCGCGAGGCGCAAACCCCTCCCTATATTCTTTTTCTTTTATATAAATATTCACGGATATTTCACACAACGTCCTCTGGTCCCAAACTAAGCTTAACGCTTGTGCTATGGGTACCAGATTACGGATATGATACATATTATATAACTTTTTTTTTGTAAATACATACATATAAGAAAACACCCAGACGCAGTACAAATATTAATTGTCCTGAGTGGGAATCGAACCCACGACCTCGTGCACGGAAGTGGGTTACACTACCGACTACACCACGAGACAGAGCTAATAAAAATGTGTTAAAAACATACCCGACTGCAGCAGATTATCAACAAGCTCTTGATAGTCTAATAATACATCCATATCCACTACTAAAAACCATACATCTTTTTTTGTATACATATCAAATAATTGTTCAGACTCGGAGACAACCGTTGTACTATTTTCTTTCACAATTGAAAAATTGCCAGCAATTTTTTCCAGAATATTCCTGCCATCTTGCCTCGCATCTCTTGCCACATTATTATTTAAATCTTCTAATACCATTTTATTTGTGACATATTCATTACCACGCATATTACGAAGAGGTATATCTGTATCTTCTTCTAATAGCATATTATACATTGGTAGATTGTCTCTTATGCCTTTCATAGCATGTTCGACTACTTGAGTTACACCGTTTGATAGATTTCTTTCCTACAACATTCAGGTACAAAAATATATTAAAACAAAATATTTTTAGATTATATCTCAGGTTCCCGATATAGTAGCGGGATAAAATGTATACCAGTCTTTAAGTCTATTCAAGAGCTATCAAATAAAAAATGTTGCATCAAAATGCGTTCCGTTGTTTCTGCGTGATGCGCGAACGTACAAACAGACAAAAAACCTAAAAAAATGTTGTGTTCAGACACGCCTATATAGCCTAATAAAGTATTTTTTCTCAAATATCTTAAATGTACAGACACAGATGTGTTACAGCTTTACAATAGTACTAGCCTTTGTCCGCAGCTTCGCCGCAGCCAAAAACTAGTTTTTAGATTTTAACTCAGCTAGGATATAGTAGCGGGATAAAATGTACCTATATCAGTTTTGAAGTCTAATCAAGAGCTATCAAATAAAAAAGTTGTATCAAAATCCATTTAGTATTTTTGCGTGATGCGCGACCAAATAGACAAAAAATCTAAAAAAAATTGTTTTGTGTTTAGACACGCCTATATAGCGTATTACAGTATTTTTTTCTCAAATATCTTTAATGTACAGACATCGCTCTGTTACAGCTTTATAATAGTATAGATAGAACATAGCATTACGCCTGTTTTCCCCGAAGGGGTAGGCAGAGGTGTAATACACACCCACGGTTCGCCAGCTATGTTAAGTCCCACGTAATATGGGTGCGAGCCTATTGCCTTCTACCGGGCACATTTCCAAACGTTAGGCTGCTACTGAGAATTTTTCTTTTTAAGAAAAAAGCTCAATAACACTGCCCGGCCCGGAGATCGAACCTGAGACCTCATGATCCGCAGTCACTCATGTATGCAATATTTTATGATAACCGGTTGAGTAGTTATAGCGTCAAAGCATGACAAAACAAAAGCATATTATATAGTAAAGATGTACAGTGAAAGCTCTGCACATACTACACACACACACACACACAGCTCTATGATCTTATCTGGAGATTAAATAAATAAATGCAAATAAAATCTACATGCATATTATATGCATGTTATGAAAGTACAAAAAAAAGATAAATAAATTACCATAAAAAAACTGGCATGGCAGCATGCAAAAGACTAAATAAGAAGTGGGATTATCACTAAAGAGTCCCACTTCTATCAATATTTTTTAAAACTATAGTAAAGTGTAAACAAGGTACATACACATCCTTCATTTTCATCATTATCAAAGTGCAAATTTTCTATATTAAATGTAACCTTTTTCTTGGGTGCAAATAGTGTCTCATGCAGTTTAGGTTTCTTATCTGTAACATAAATCAGCTTTGGGTTTAAAGGGATTGAGGATTAAAAGCACACACACACACACACGAGAGAGAGAGAGAAGAAATTCCGTTGCTCACACAAAAACAATTGATGGAAGCATGTAGTAGTGTCGGGAATAATAAAGCGCCAGACCTGGATGGAATCCCAATCATCTCACTCCAAGAAGCCATCGAAATAGCATCGACAATCTTTTTGAAGGTCTTTTCCTCTAAGGTGGAAGCAACAGGGTCTAGCCCCTGTTGCTTCTGCCTAAAGGGAAGAAACTGCCAGATAATCCATCAGCTTACCGTCCGCTCTGCATGATGGGGTGCAGGTAAAATACTGGAAATAATTATTAATAAGAGGATCAAAGTGGTAGTCGAACCGCAGCTTTCCAACAACCAATATGGCTTCCGGAAAGGTCACTCCCACCTTGGATGCGATTAACTTAGTTGTCAACACAGCCAAAAATGCGATCGCAGGGACCAGATGGAAGAGAGGGACAAAAAATTTGTCTAGTGGCAATGCTGGACATCAAGAATGCATTTAACTCCGCCAAATGTGACTGTATCATGAGAGCCCTCAACGACATGAACATACCGAGGCACCTACAAAGGATAGTAGTAAGCTATTTTAAGGATACGATTCTGAAATGCAACACGGAGATCGGCCCGCAGGAATATAAAATCACAGGAGGCGTACCTCAGGGCTCTGTTCTGGGTCCACTACTGTGGAATATTATGTATGATGGACTACTCAAATTAACATTACCAAGGCAAGTAAAACTTGTTGCCTATGCAGATGACGTGGCCTTAATTATCGTCACAAAGCATCTTGAATAAATCAATTTGGCTTTTGACACTTTGAGATAATCAGCCAGTGGATGGACACAGTTGGCCTAAAACTAGCAGAACACAAGACCGAGTCAGTTCTTGTTACTAGTAAGAAGCGGGTAGAAACGATCACACTGAGTTGGAGAGCATGAAATGACATTTCAGCCATTTATTCGCTACTTAGAGTGATGATTGATGCTCGACTCAACTTCAAGCAGCAGGCAGAGCACGTGAGCACTAAAGCGTCGGTTGTAAGCGGCTGATTCCCAATATAGGAGGCTCAAAGCAGAAGAGAAGGACACTACTTTCGTCAGTTGTCACGTCTGTACTCACGTATGGAATCCCCAAATGGGCTGATACGCTCGAAAGACAGGAATCACGGAGAAAGGTCGAGTCAGTATACCGACTGAGTGTTCTGAGAATAGCCAGCGCTATTCGCACAGTGTCTGAAGACGCAGTGTGCATTATCAGCGGGATGCTGCCATTTGAAGTACTTGCTGAAGAACGGAAAGTTCTCTACAGGCGGAAAAAAATTAGCTCGCTGAGCCTCGAAGAACTAAAAACTGAAGAACGACGATAGCAAACTAGGTGGGATACATCAGTAAAAGGGAGGTGGACGTACCGTACCGTCTTATCCCGCAAGTAGCTGTCTGGCTAAACCGTAGTCATGGCGAGGTCAATTACTACCTGACACAGATGATCTCAAGACATGGGTGCTTGAGAGAATATCTCTATAAATATAAACACGATACTTCTCCAGAGTGCCCGTCTTGTTTTGGAGTCACTGAAGATGCTGAGCACGTGTTCTTCAGGTGTCCCCGTTTTGTCTCATCACGAAGTACTTTAAGGAATGTTCTTAAACAGGAAATCAAGCCGGAATCCTTAACAAAAGCTATGATCTCGTCGAAGGAAGCCTGGGAAGCGACAAGCTCTTGCTTCGGAAATCCTTCAGTAACTCCGTCGTTTAGAGAAATCGAACGCGGAATCGAAAAATCGGGATATTAAGAAATGAAGTTGTGACTTTAGTTGAGAAAGCAGTAGCTTAGACCCTCGCTCCGCGAAGTAATGCCTAACGGCTGTGCCGCGGGGAAGCGCGCGTGGCTTTATATTTTTAACAAATGATATTATTTTTATTTGTGGAATTGATTGATTCGTAGGAAGGCGTTGGTGTTTGCGACATAGTTATTTAAATATCTGCAGAAACCACAGTTTTCTCTTTTTAAGTCATTGTTTTTGATTTCCAAATAAAACAATTTTGAATTCTTTTTTTGAAATTTCTGACTCCGGTCTTCTCTAAGGTCGCCAGTTGTCCCCTTAGTTAGGTCGTGGAGGATAGACAGTCACTCTGTGTAAATAATGGTGGATCATCTGAACAGTTTGTAAGCCAGTCGAAAGATGAATGAAGACCGAGATGATGTCTTTTTTATATTAAGAGGGTGGCAGCTAAGTATAAGGCACACCTGGTGGTGAGCAGTTACCATAACCTATTGACACTAGGAACACCAGAGCCATCACTTGCTCATCGCCAACTCAAAGGAAAGGTTAGGAGATGGAGACGAAGAATAATTAGTAGGAATAGTAGCCTTCGGTGCTCTCACTCGCCATACGAAACACTATAGTACAACTTGCTACCATACTTTCAAGCTTTCAGTGAGAGGGTACTAGTTACATTAATGCAGAAGCAAGGCTTTTCAACTACTTATAAAAAAAATTTTGCTGTCACGGGTGGTCTCGCACATGTGAAAATAATCGCCATTTCGTCCATAGATATCCATATCATCACATGACATCCCTAGACGAATTAAAACTTATTGGTTTATTGATTGACATTATACTTTCTAGTTAACTGCTTTTGTCAACAGGTTGGTTTTAACTAATTGATGCCGTCTGTTGAGTAGCCGGTTTTACCCTCCCTTCGCATTAGATGTTTTAACATCAACAGATTACATAAAATGTGCCTCCAGAAGAGAGATTTTTTTTAATAATTTTTAAATTTATGTAATGTGTCTCTCTTTTGGAGATAAAATATTGTTATTGTATTTACTTCTGGATTATACAGAATCACTTACTTTGTATAGGGGCTTGCATATCCTTTGTTTGAAATTGTCTCCTTTTAGCGAGTAGAACTAATCTCAAATCTGATTCACTTGAATTTTTTTTTGCATTTTCTTTGACATCATTAGTCTGAACAGCATTATCAATGTTATAGGAATTTACAGTAGATACTCCTTTGTTGGAAATAATTGGACTTTCTTCAATCACATCGAGCTCACAAGAACCAGTCTGTGTTGCTTTTGACATGATGTTATTTTTAATGAATTTCTCCTCCACATCAACAAAGGAATTGTATTGCCAATGTTCATTTTGAGAAGGTTCTTTATCAGAATTTGATGGTTTCTGTGTTGTGAGTTGAACAAATTTATTGTCTTTATTAAACTTCATTAATGGGGCTTCATAGTTAACAAACCTACGGCTTAATGGTATACCACTTGCATGGACGATACCTTCTTTTTCCATTTGAAATGTTTGCGTCGGTCTCTGTGTGGACGGTTTCATAGTATCGGGAGGGAAATATGGCCAATATGGTAGTTGTATTGGTGTCCATGTTATGTTTGTCATAGGCATAAAATGTGGTAAACTTCCTGGAAAGTTGGCTTGTTGCCCATATAAAGGTAATGGGCCGATCATTGGCATATTCTGGAAGGTTCTACTTTGGGAAAGAGGTCCATTTTCGGGCCAAGTATTTAATGGAGCTGGAGTTGGTACTGAATTGTACACAGGTGGAGTACTTGGTTCTGGATAATCATGAATTTTATTAATGGGCTTCTGTATATTGTATCTGTTTTCATTTGGGGGAATATTTTTCTGTAAGAGACATTTTTTACACATTGATTGTGAGGTAATCATATCTCATAAAGTAGTACCAAGGAATGTAAGGACAGTATCAAGTTTCATCCCCACTCTAAGGTCCTCATACATCAATCAACTGAGCCCACTTAGAATGTGATTTACAAAATCGTATCGTCTTATTTGTGATTAGTAGAGACATAGACGCGTGATGTTGCAATAATTGCTCACCCAATCACAATGATCTCTAAACCAATGAGAATGACACAATCCAATGTCAATACAATTTAGTGAGTTGCATTCTATGGGCCCTGACTTCAATATTTTTTTATATCATGTGTGTATGTTTTTACAAATTATCAATGCTCGGTGAATGAAAACATCCTATGGCAACCTGCCTAAGAGATTTTCTCAATGGCTTTGTGAAGTCTGTCAACCCTCAATGGATCAATGTGGCACACTACAGTCCAAATCCCTCTCACTATGAAAACAGACCCGTACCCCAGGGTTTTTTTAAATATTTACCTAATATATTTGTTTCGTGACTAGAACAGATTTTTCTTCTTCACCATCAAAATTATTCATACTTCATTATACTTTATATGCTTCAGTTGTGTTTGACAGAATTTATCCATGGGATGAGAGGAAAAGGCTTTATTCTAGAAGTCTTATGTAATTTTCTGGGCTCCAAACAATAAGTATTCAAAATTTCATGATGATCGGTTCAGTAGTCACAGCGTGAAAGCGTAACAAACAAACAAACTCACTTTCACATTTAAATTATTAGCAGGGACCATGGACGTAGTCCATGGCAGGGACTAATAAAGTGAATTTACAGTAGGCAACACGAGAACGACTTTCAAACTTTAATATTTATGTTAGAAAATGTAGATATTACGTACCTCATTACCATTTAAACTCCAAACAGCTTCACCACTATGTACATTGAAATAATATAATTTGCCCGGAAAGCTTTTGGATTGGCACAATACCCAATCGCTGTTCCCGATGGAACTATTTTTACCTACATTCATTTTACATGTTTTCACACAATAAATACTGTAGCTTGTATTTATAAGATAAGTACCTAAAGGAATTTAATGTTTTTTATCTGTAATCCTACCCGCAAAATTAAATAGTGCTAACCAATTATAATTTAATTTATATTCTTAAGGATTTGCTAAATTGCTATTTGCTTACACCCGCTCTTTTTTTTTTTTAATTTGTTTATAGGCATTGGAAGAATCATCAGCCTAACAGTAACTTATAAACATCGTTATTCTCTCATCACACGTAAGTTTAGTTCATAAAACAAGTCATAGTCGAAGTCAGTCATATAAAATTAGTCAGTCAAGTCAAAGTCCCACTCCAGTAAGACGATGGCGATCTTACTGAAGCTTCTGTGGAGTTTTGGAGACAACAGGAAAAAACGTTATGTCGCATTACATCACTTGCCAACAGTTATGCACATACACAAATAGTTAATAAGCAAAAGGCCACCACTTTTACACATTAATACTTGAAATAACACAAGTTTAGGAAAATAATGCAGAGCGACGACATGATCTTCTTCGTGTTCCCGCCAAAACTCTCCCTACACCCGCTCTTTAGTATATACTCCAGATTACTTTATGATATACTCTTTGACACCCGCGAAAACGAAAATGTTGCTATGCCGATTATAAGTTCAAATCAGATTCAGCTATTTTATGATAGCATGCTATGGACTATAAACTATATTTTTAGCATGCTATTTTATACGCTATTTATTATCATGTGACAGACTATGCTAGAGAGCGTGAGCCTCTTCGTATAACATACGGAGAAGCTCACGCGTGAAAGGTGGGTGATAAATAACGTCACGACGAAAAGGTCACTGCGATCAGTCATCAAAATATGTCGCTGTTACTTAGCGCGAAGTAACAACGTTCCAAAATCACGTATATTGTTCCTACGTTCCCCAAGAACTAGTATAAATACCAATAGTTGTCTTTGTCATTCACATCATGACAATACGTAACATGCACCACTACATGTGCCACTGCCAGGAGTAATACGTATAACGTATAACCAGAAAGTGACAGATGTGACCCAGTAATCGACGTGACAAAATCACGTTGATTTGTCATTGTGACTTTATGTGTATTTTATTGTGTACTTTATTTTACAGGAACGACAATCACGACGATCGAAAAATAACGCTTTTCCCCAAGACTACCGTATATTCAATGTACTTTGTGCGTGAGCCAGCTGCGATAGCGACGCGCACAGATTACGAAGAGTTAAGGCGACGCGTAAAATCACATGCATAGGAGTGTTCGCAACGGCTATTTATTAAAAACGTTTTATAACGATGCGCTTTTTTATAACGCCTATTATTTTTACGTTATAATATAATAGTAGTGTAATATATAATTAAACACTTCGCGAACTAGATCTTTTCAATAACGTCGTACCTATAGCACATCGTGCGCTATTTAAGGTTACGTTATTTAATATAGCTATGTAATAACAATAGATTGCTGTCTAATCTAATTGAATTGAAGTTGTGATTTATGATATATGTATTTATTAGATTCTGCCCGCGGCTTCGTCTGCGTGGACTTCAGAATTGGGTCAATTCTTACTAATACACTTTATACACTAAAATGTGTGTTATGCATTTACGCCATACTGCTGATCCAATGACATTTTTGATAAATTTAAGTAAACACACTTTTTAAAGACAGTTTTATAATACACTAAATAAACAGACAAAACCAACCAACACCACAAGTAATTTAAAATCATAAACTATAAGTACATCTAAACAAATAACGCGCGGCAATCACTCACAAACTCAGGATAATCATACGTTATTCCAGCTTAGGCATGTTATCCGTACTGATTGATTTTATATTCGTTCAAAAATATAACGAAATAGAAATAAAGAAACGATGTGTTAGATTTTTAGATTATTTATAAGTGTTTGGCACGTTATTTTTTATAATTCATTAGCAGACATTGACAGAAATATAGTTCTTATGTGGTAAAATTAGAGCATAATTTCTCATGTGACAATAATATGAACGGGTCATTCCGTTCTGTCCTTTTTTTCGCGGTATATGTTCAAGTATGCATGTGATGTTTTGTTTTGTTAGTGTATCGTCAACGTCGTGGCATAGTGGTTTTGGTAGCGCTTATGTAATAAAATTAATCGCTCAACAAACATAACGCTTTCCCGGTGTAACAAATAACGGGTCTACATATAGATTATTTATAAATAGTAAGTTATTTTATTAGTTATTTAATATAAAGAACACTCCTACTTACAACGAGTGCTACGTATAGTTGGGGGATAAATAATATCACGGCGAAAAAGTCACTGCGATCAGTCGGTAAAATATGTCGCTGTTACTTAGCGCGAAGTAATACCGTTCCAAAATCACATATATTGTTCCTACGTTCCCCAAGACGCCAAGAGCTTCAATAGTATAAATACCGATAGTTATCTTTGTCACTCATATCATATCACAACTACACGTAATACGAAGCGACCTATAATAGTAACGAACACGAACGAAACTGCCTGAACGGCCGATGCAAAAGTATCGGTGGCAGCGAGGGTGCCTCGTCGCAACTTTCGAGGTGGCTCGGCGACGAGTGAAAGAGAGTATTAATTTTCTTAACTATTTTTAAGAATTGAGGCCTAGATATGGCTGACGATAATGATCCATCCATCCATCCATCAGCCTTCCATCGTCCACTGCTGGACATAGGCCTTCCCAAAATGGGTGTTTTACCATAATCACCACGCTTGGCAGGCGGGTTGGCGATCGCAGTGGATGTTTTTAGTACACAGGGGAATGCTGCTGCCAGGTCCCCCGGTAATCCTTTAGTCGGCTTTTTTTATGACTCCCATAGGAAGAGATGATAATGATGCGTGTACTTAATTATACAATTAATATTGTTTCCGCCACGTACTCAGATACTTAGCACTCACTAAAACTTCCATAGCGCACTCTTCCTTTAGTATTACTTTACTCTTTGGCACGCTCACAGAACATTTTAACTCTACGAGAGCACGCTTCGTTGTCGTTCGCTAGATTCATTCGTATTCGTATTTTCAATGAACGTCATAAAAACGAATCGGAAATTCACAAATGACCGCTTGTGCACTGATCCGAGATCCGAATTTATACAAATATTTAATAGACAGAGATCGCGTTTATAATAACATTGTATGCTACATTTAATCGTCGTCAACTTTTCGCACGTTTCTTAAATATTCGTAGACTCCGGAGAATAAAAGCTTTCTGGATACACCCTCTATTGATAAACGAATAAAAAAAAGTATTCGGGGAGTATTTATAAGGCTCACCATAAAATATAATAATTATATCATACCAGATAATCGGCAGCCCAAGTTTTTGCGATAGCAACACTGATGCGAAAATCGGTTGTTACATTTCATCCTTCCACTGGTTAAAAACTGATTTAATGTAGAAAATTTACACATATAAAAACATGAAAACGAAACAGTGCACAAACAACTATATAATTATTATGATGGCTATTTCGAATCGTATTTTACAAATCACGAATACGAATCGAATATGTACTACTGCCCCCTTAGAATGAGAAACGAAACGTTAGACGAACTTTCGTTTCACTTCATTGTGATTATATTATATCATCTAGAAATGGATTGAAATTACTATGTCAAAGCCCAAACCTGAAAGTGTGATAGTTTCTAAGTAAAGTGTGCCATAAAGCCACAAAAGTGCATAGATTGTGGGATGATGATGGATGGGCTCGCCCTAACAGACACTATTAGCAGGGCGCTATTTTTAGCATCAAATGATAATCTTTACAGCAAGGGTTTTTAGTTGATTACAAATAGCATGCTATGCTATGGCGCTATGTGATATATTAACTAGGGCTTGCAAATATTCGAAAATTTTGGTATTCGAATATTCATTTCATTTTTGAATAGTATTCGGCTTTATCGAATAATTATTCAAATAAGCAAATGCTAGTTTAATTGTCCACTCATTCCATCCATCAAAAAAACCCGGCGGGCTATGTCGGTCACTCCTGTTCTCTTACAGATCTCCGTATTACGAATTCGATCACGTAGAGAAATAACAAGAACGTACGAATTCGAAAATTAAGCATAGCCCGCTCCATTGCACGCTGAGCTCTGAGCAACTTTGAGCCTTGCTACAAGGCCAACATTCAGCGACCATGTCTCTGTTTCCTTATGGTATTACTGGTAACACACTGGTCGTAGACCTTCGTTTTCAGAAACTGCTGAATATTGTACAAGAAGACCTTAAAAAAGTCACTAAAGCCTGCGCGTGAGTCGATTTGTAATGACCCTCGAAAACAACTTATGGACGTGGCTAAAGAGCGAGGTGGGTCAAAAATTCTTCAAGAGGGTTCTGTCACCTTTTTTGAACACCAGCACCACCACGCTTCTGATCTACGAATCTGGAATGTCTTCCCGAGAAAGACCAAATTTAACAACTTCTAAAGAGCTTTTAGGACCGGCTTTCCGACTGCTCTCAGAAGTTCTGTGGTAATTCCGTCGTCTCCCAGTGCCTTTCCGTTCTTTAGTTGAGATCCATTCTGATCTCGTACAGGCTTATGTCCGGGATATCTTCGACAAAGTGCCGAGTTATCTTGGATCTGGGATCTTGGACCAAGCCAACAACAGGGCTCTTGGATCTGTACAACTGTCCATAGAACTGGTGGACCTCTCTCAAGATCGCATCTCGGGATGAAATGACAGTGCCGTCGTTTGTCTTCAGCTTAGTCAACTGGCTTTGGCTGACAGACAGATCTCTTGTGAACGCTTCAAGCCTTGGTATATCTACTGCCTCTATAATACAGGTAGTATTAAATTGGCGAATATCGTGTAGCACAGCCTTCGAGATCTGTCTGTTTATCCGCCTTAGATAGGACCAATCGGCTGAGGCTGATAACCAATAGGTCATTTGTTTTCTCCTTTCGATGAGTCAGAGAGTATAGTCCGAGCTTTTATGAGTTCTATTGACACGACGGGCCTTGAAGTAGGTCGACCCGAGAAATGCCAACAAAATCCAAGTCAGTCCAAGTTCGATATGCTGACGATATCGTAGACATGGTCCCATGTCATTTAAGCACCGGTCCTAGTCGGCAGTGCGCTTCTTGAAGTCGACCACTATGTTTAGCTGTGACAAACACTTCAGTTAAGTAGACACGACTTCAAGAGGTCAATCGACGAATCCAACTTGGCATGGCAGCGTTCGGGATGCTAAGGAAGGTCTTCTTGTACAATATTCAGCAGTTTCTGAAAACAAAGGTCTACGACCAGTATGTTACCAGTAATACCATAAGGACACAGAGACATGGTCGCTGAATGTTGGCCTTGTAGCAATTGAAATTTTGCGTAGGTAGGTACTTAATGAAAGAAACTGCTTCACCAAACTGTAAAGTTTGTGGTACAGTAGAAGATATTAGACACTTATTGTATGAATGTGTTAAATATAAATCAGCCCGCGACGACTAGTCTGTAAAAATAAATACGAACGACCCGTTCCATCATATAGGTACTGGCAATGCCTGGCTCTAAGGCTGCTATAGAGTCGCCTGTACTCACTCCGAGTGTGCAGGAAGTGTTTCATTAATCGCATCTAAAAAGTGTTTACGATACTGGAACCGGTTTATGACGGCGCGTTCGTGCGTTGCCAGTCGTTATCGCGTCAATTGATAGTGAACCGTATGCGATATGAGTGAAAGTGCAGGTCAAGATGACGAGGAAGTTGTTGACGACATTAGCATTCTAGAACATAGTATGGAAGAAGATGACATGATAGGGAGTGATTTGCAACAATTCAACAATGAAGAGAACTTACACAATATGGAAGAACGCGGATTGAGTCAGGGGGAAAATTGGTCTATAGTGGGGAGAGGAAAAAGAAAGAAAACTGAAAAGATAAATATAAGTATTTCTAGTAAAGAGACGTTACCAAAAAAGTACGCACTAGCACGACTACTAGACTCCGAAAAAATATTAGGCATTCATAATGTAGAATACGTAAATGATTTTAAAGTAATAGTCACGTTTGAAGAGGAAAAAAACGCAGAAAAGCCAATATCATGCCAAGAGTTTAAAGAGAGAAAATGGAGAATTCAGAAGACTTGGGAAGTGAATGCGTCATACGGCATCATAAGAGATATAGATATAGGGTTATCCGATTCTGAATTACTGGAATGCGTTAAAAAGTGTAACGATCACGAGATCATATCTACCAAAAGGTTAAATCGTAGAAATTCTGAGTCAGGATGGATACCAAGCGAAACCGTGCGTATATGTTTCAAGGGCAGTTCTCTTCCAGGATTCATAAAAATATTTAATTTAAGAGTTGCAGTGGAACCATTTGTTTTCCCTGTAACGCAATGTTCGCGTTGCTGGCGTTTTGGGCACACGGTAAGAATATGTCCGTGTCTCAAAATAATTTGTCCTAAATGTGCTAAGAACCACGCAAATTGTGAGGTCACACACTTTAAATGTGTTAACTGCAGAGATAATCATATGTCCTTAGTAAAATCATGCCCAGCCTACTTAAAAGAAAAGAAGATCAGACAATTGATGGCAGATTTTAACTGTACCTATAGTCGAGCAATAACAATGTATGTTCCACCCTTTTCACCGCGCCCAGTAGATCAATACAGTGACATTAATATCACAATAAACAAACCCGTACATCAACAAACCTCTTCACCGAACCTCACATCGTACGCATCAGCTGTGAACAGAAAAGCTACACAAACAATCGCCTCACGAAGCCAAGACATACCAAGTGGATTTAGACAGGAGTCTACAAAGCGGAAACAGCGTAGTTCATCGGAAGAATTAGCTTACGAAGACGACGAATCAGTATCATCGGACCCACGATGTACGTTGTATATCCACAGGCCCGCGCCCGCCGGCGAGGCAATACGTACTGAAATCGCAGAGGATAACAGCAACATCCACCGCCGAGTTACTCTTACCACTACTAAGAGACGCAACGATCGTAATACGAGCACTACGGACAGATACAATTCTCGAAACAATAACACCATTGACGAAACAGACGTAGGCGCTAGCCAATCAAATGCTGAGACGAGTGATAGTAGTAAATCATTTCAGTTCAGTCACTAATCGATAACATTATGCAGATTGTATTTACGAAGAGATATTTAATTACTCAAAAAATTAAGATGATCATTTCGGTGATTATAGAATGGTGTGTGTCGTATGTAATAGAAAATCTTTCTGATATGTCAATGCTTAAAAGTATATCTAATGTAATTTTTAATTTACGAAACGGCTAGTAATAACAATGTTGGTGCTGTCGTGTTTAATGTGTTGCAATGGAACGCACAAAGCTTAAGACATAAACTAGTAGATTTTGAGCAATTACTTATACAAAATAAAATACATATAGCGGCAATAAGTGAGACCCGGTTGGATCCGACAAGTCGGCTTGTAATTAATAGTTATAATATATTTAGAAACGATCGCCATGATGGTTATGTTGGCGTATGCATTCTTTTACACAAATCAATCAGAGCCCAAGTATGCAATATGGTCCACCCTAATGAAGACATACAATTACTATATATTAAGATTTTTAACTGCAATTACATTGAAAATTTAATTATTGTGTACTGCCCACAATGGGTACAAACTAGGCGATTGGATTGGGATATTATTTTTTCACCATTTAATAGAAAAACTTTGGTTTTGGGAGATTTTAACGCTCACCATTTTACTTGGTCATACAAATCTGACGTTAGAGGGTCTCAAATTTATGATTGTATAACTGACTGTAATTTGATTTCTATAAAGGATGGTAGCCATACCCGCATAAAGTTAGTAGCGGGAAACTTACAACAAAGTTCTCCAGATATCTCGTTTTGTTCTTCGGATATAGCGTGCCTATTTAATTGGAAAGTAACCAACGAATCTCTAGGAAGTGACCACCTTGTAATTATTATTACTTCTACTATTCCATGCAGGCCAAACGTTTTAATCAAACGCAATTTTAGCTTAGCGGACTGGACTGCTTATCAAACTCAACTCGCAGAAGCTTTTTCAAACTTTAAGATTTCGGGTGAACCACAGACTATATACGATAATTTTTTGTATCTCATTAATTCAGCCGCTGACAGTAATATTCCAGAAATTAAAATTAATTTAAACCCATCTAATAAATTCTCTCCCAAAAAATATTGGACTCCTTCTCTTTCCCAGGCAGTCGCTAAAAGAAGATTAACTTTATCGAAATTTAGGAAAAACCCTACTCCCACAAATCTGACAACTCTCAAAGAGTGTATTAGGGAGACGCATAAACTTATACGAAAGGCAAAGTCAGATAGTTGGCACAAATTTTGTAGTTCTGTGGATGAAACTACATCCAGTAGTGTTTTATGGAGAAAGATGAAATGGTTAAAGGGCAATAAAATTCCAAACTTCTTCGTAGATAAGAAGAAATGTGAATATTTACTGAGTAACCTATGCCCAGCTTATGTGTCTCCCCCTAAACCTATATTTACTTTTGTTCCAACATTACAATATCCCATAGCCTTGCACGCATTAGAAACTTGTATTAAAATAAAGGACACATCCCCGGGTTGCGATAATATATCCTTTTCTATGATAAAAAGACTACCTAAAAACGGTAAAACTACTTACTCTCCCTATTTAATACCTTTCTATCAACCGGTTTTATACCTATACAATGGCGATACATATGGGTAGTCCCAATCCCTAAGCCTGGTCGCGATCCTTCACTATTGTCATCCATACATCCTATTAGTTTAATGTCGTGCATTTGCAAAATATTCCACGCGATTATTAATAAGTGGCTTGAGTGGTATTTTGAGAACAAAGGATTTTTTTCAACTGAAATGGTGGGCTTTAGAAAGTATAAATCATGTATAGATAGTTTGGTAAGATTGGTCACAAGTATCCAATCGGATTTCTCTCAAGACTTGATAACACTGGCATGTTTCCTGGACATCGATAATGCGTACAACAATTTAAATATAAGTTCACTTCTTGAAATTTTAGACAACGCTGGGGTTGGTCTGTTTATATGTAAATACTTGTGGAACTTCTTAAGCTTCAGGATAATCAAAATTAAACAGGAACACAATTTTATTAGTCGATCTACTGGTCTAGGTCTTGGTCAAGGTGACCCTTTATCACCCTTATTATTTAATGTTGCTACCCATCATATTTGTAATACCATACAAAATGTATTTGTGACCCAGTATGCCGATGATTTCACTCTATATATCGTAGATAAGGATATCAACGTTGCACAAAGTTGCCTCCAAAATTCATTGGGTCTTCTGGTTAGTCTATTGGAAAACCTGGGTCTAAATGTATCTCCTACAAAGAGTAAACTGTGTTTATTTAAAAAGAGCAATAACATAAACTATGTTAATATCTGCGTGAATGGTGCGCCATTGCAGCAGGTTGCTCACGTGAGGTATTTAGGTATGTGGCTCGATCAGTCCTTGAGATGGACGAAACATATTAATAAACTGTTTGAGAAGACGCAGAAGTCATTAAATATCTTAAAAGTATTGGCTGGCTCTGGGTGGGGCGTACACCCGAAATATCTAAGAAGGCTTTACATTGCTATTATTAGAGGTCGATTGGAATTTGGTAGTTCTTTATATAACAATAGTAGCAAATCAAATTTATTCAAATTAGATAAATTACAAAACTAAGCTATACGCATTATAGGAGGTTTTGTCAGAAGCACCCCCATCCACGTGATGGAGAGTGAACTTTGTCTGCAACCCTTACAAATACGTCGATTATTCCTAGGTGGAAAATTTTTGTTGAGAGCTATGCCATTCTCTAATAACGTAACTATAAATGTAGTAAGCGAATTAAATTCATTAAGTACTCGTAGATACTGGAGGCGCCGAAAAGCTCCAATTTTAGTGCAAATGTATTTAAAATTTAAAGATATTATACTTCTGTCGACGGGTTGTTTAGCTATGTACACACTAGATTATTGGATGAATTGGTATGATTTAAGTAAGGTAGTTAAAGACCACATCTATGGTATAAATCAGGCTAAAAGAGATTATGATCCTAATAAAGTCAGACGCATGTGCTCATTGCACTTAGAAGACCAATATGCTACCTATTACAAAATATTCACTGATGGCTCAAAAGACATAACAGCTAGCAACCACCACGAGTCCATGGGTGCAGCATTTTTTGACCGTCAAGTAGACAGTTTCATGAAATTCAAAATTTTCCATGAAATGTCCATTATGTATATAGAACTGATTGCTATCTTAGAAGCACTATCATATATTCAAACTATAGATCATGATCATTTTGTTATCTTGACTGATTCAAGAAGCTCCCTACAGCACGTGGCTTGGTGCGCCTCTTATTTGAGAGGCACACCAATAGCCTACGACATTATCAGAACGATATTTGAGCTCAAGGCCCAATCTAAAGAAGTAATTCTCCACCTTCACATGTTGGCCTGGTAGGGAATGAGAAAGCGGACCAACTAGCAAGAGAAGCTTCTTGTGATGGTGTGTCAATTAATAACCTGCCGTTCTTCACTGATTGCATCCATCTAGTTAAAGAACACTGTTACCTAACGTGGAAAGTTCATTTCAACAAGAGATCAGTGGAAAAAGGTATATGGTACCGGACTTTACAAAATGAGCCTTGGAAATCACCATGGTTTGAATATGCCAATTTAAACAGAAATACCTTAATCCTTGCATTTAGACTCCGATCCGGACACATCCCTCTTAATAAATTTGCTTATCTGATGAAAAAAGTGCCTTCACTTCTTTGTTCAAAGTGTGGAAAGATCGAAGATGTTGTTCATATTTTGACGGAGTGTGTCCGGAACGCAGACTTTAGACTTCAATTTATTAGAAAAATTGTAGAATTTAAAAGTGTTGGTTTTTGTAATAGTACTTTGTCATGTCCATTATCTGATAAGGCCAAATTATTATATAAGTTAGCTGAAATAGGTATAAGACGGCGCTCACAGTGTATACACGTATAATTTATAATAGAATTAACAATACTGTAATGAAAGTTCCAATAGAGCGGCATAGTCAGTTTAATCTGACTAAGCTCCTTAAAAAAAAGATTAAAAAAAAAAAAAGGCTGCTAATGCTGCTATAGCTTTGTATAAGTTCGTACAATTGCATTTTATATTAGAATAATAATAGTAAATAAGTTTCTCCTTTTGTATTCTATAGTTATAAGTTATAATGGGTCTGACATATACTTAATATTATTTATAAAAGTCCCTTATATAGGTAAATAAAGAGAAAAAAAAATGTCCACCACGACCTCGGTTACAGCCACCAAAACAATAAATTTATTGCAAACTAAATTTGCCGATCGCATAATTTCACGTAATTCAAATGTTAAGTGGCCAGCTCGATCATGTGATTTAACACGGCTGCATTATTTTTTGTGGGGTTATGTTAAAAGCAGAGTCTATACGAAGCTAATCGAATCGATTGCAGCCTTAAAACTCTTAATTCGTGAAGTGATTAACGAAATAAACCCACCATTATGTCAAAAACTGACTAAAACTGATGAAAGAATTAGACATTTGTAATTTGTAACCGTGGTAGTGGTGGACATTTATCAGATATTATTTGTCATTCATAATAAATTGCCAAACCCTACTTATTTATTGTAATACGTACAATAAAAATTTGAATCTTTATCAAATAAATTTTATTGTTTTATTTTGATTTGAAAAACCATAAAAAATAAAGTTATTGCTGAAAAATCCAATTGCACTAGTAGTAGAAATAACACTCAAATTAGATGTCATCAATGCCACCGAAAAACACAAAGTTAGTCATAGATATAGTACGTACGTCTATTTCAATAGTTAGAGCAAACGTGGAGTTAGGTTACATGGGTTACATCAACATTGTTTTCAAACCTTTTATACTACTAAATAATTAAGTTCTTTTGCCTTTTAGATTAGTACATAGTCCATCCATCCATCAGCTTTTTAACGTCCACTGCTGGACATAGGCCTCCCCAAGAATGCGGGATAGTGCCGTAATCGTCATGCTTGGCAGTGGATGTTGTTAATACTCGAAGGAGTGCTGCTGCCCACTCCCCTAGTATTCCCTCAGTCGGCTCTTACGACTCCCATGGGTGGAGAGGGGTGGGACAATTCTAAAGCCGGCCCCACACGGCAAAGTACATAGTCAATTTAGTGTTTTTCCGATTTTTTTTTCTATTAGTGGCAGATGAGCCACGGCCCATCAGATGGTAAATGTTAACCGTCACTCATGTACTCAACTATACCGAGAGCATTGTCAAGCCACTGCTCACCATTTCATTTCACAGATGTGAAATGAAAGCATAGACGGCCATCTGGTACAGCCAAAACGCAACGATGTGCTTCATGGCCGGTCACACGGGAGATGGTGGTACCAACCCGCTCGGGTCCGATACCAATTAGTCGCCTCATACGACACCCGTGGGAAAGAATGGGGTGACACTTGTATAGTCTGTCACCACACGGACAAAAAAAGTCATTTATTAATAAAATACTAGTTAGCAAGTAATAGCTGTGTTTGTTATTTCTTCATACAAATCCCGTTGGCATATTGTCCCAACGCCCCATTTAAGGCCTGTCCTGATTATAATATAAAAAAAAAAATTTAAATATATTTTTGCTGTTTTAGAACTAGAACCCTGTTTTTTTTTAAATAATTAGTAAAAATAACAGACAAAAAATCGCGGAGGAATTCTTCGATGTCTAGAATTACCCTATTGCACGCCTCATATTTGTAAATATTATTATTGTACAATTGTTTTGTCAATAGAGTTAGGATAGTTTATATTAGATTAATAAAAACCCAAAAATCCAAAAATAATAAATATTTTTTTGTCATCTTAATACCTTGAGATCAGGGTTAATGTTTTGGAGAATATAAAAAAAACCGGCCAAGTGCGAGTCGGACTCGCGCACGAAGGGTTCCGTACCGTTGACTAGGTAAACAACATTACACTATTGTAACTCTCTGTAACCATGGTGTTTGGCTGTTACCAAATTTCGCAAGTAAAATTTGACTAATTTCGTGGTTTTCAGCTTAGACTTAGATGCGCAAGGAGTAAAGAAACACGTTTGTGTATGGGAGCCCCCCTTAAATATTTGTTTTATTTTAATTTAATTATTTATTTTTAAAGTGAATTATATACTTAACTAAATATTCTATGAATATTTCAAGCGTTTAACTGTTGTCGTTATCAATATCGAGCAAAAACGAGTAAAAAAAAATCACGTTTGTTGTATGGGAGCCCCCCCTTAAATATTAATTTTATTTTCATTTAATTATTTATTTTTAAAGTTAATATAAAACTAAATATTCTGTAAACATTTCAAGCGTCTACCTGTTGCCGTTATCAATAGCGAGAAAAAAGGCCAATAAAATTACGTTTGTTGTATGTGAGCCCCCCTTAAATATTTTTTTATTTTATTTTTAGTATTTGTTGTTACAGCGGCAACAGAAATACATCATTTGTGAAAATTTCAACTGTCTAGCTATCGCTGTTCTTGAGATACAGCCTGGCGACAGATGGACGGTTAGATAGACGTTGTATGGGAGCCCCCCTTAAATATTATAATTTTTTTGTTTTTAGTATTTGTTGTTTTAGAAGCAACAGAAATACATCATTTGTGAAAATTTCAACTATCTAGCTATCGCCGTTCTTAAGATACAGCCTGGAGACAGACGGACGGACAGACAGACGTTGTATGGGAGCCCCCCTTAAATATTATTATTTTTTTGTTTTTAGTATTTGTTGCTATAGCGGCAACAGAAATACATCATTTGTGAAAATTTCAACTGTCTAGCTATCGCCCTTCTTGAGATATAGCCTGGCGACAGACGAACGGACAGACAGACAGCGAAGTCTTAGTAATAGGGTCCCGTTTTGACCCTTCGGGTACGGAACCCTAAAAAAGGCGATGACATTCACCCACCGTGTTTTTGAAGTTCATCTATCTATAGTAGGTATTATAAAGCTGTAACACTGGGTCTGTACATTTAAGATATTTGAGAAAAAAATGACTGTATAATGCTATATAGCCGTGTCTAAACGCAACCAAGTTAGGAAGATAAATGGTTTAAAGATTTCTTGCTGAACTCATTGATTTTTAAATAAGTCGTATAATATTCTCCAAAGTTGCAATTTTACTATTGATAGATGTAACTGTTTTAAAGTAAAAGAGATATTGACACATGCAGCCCTAGATGTCGCAAGTGGCAATTTTAGATGTACTCAGTTCATCTCTTGAGTAATATTGTTCTGTGACTCAGTTGCTGTTGTATATATAGAACCACAATATTGCTTTTTTTGTAAGGAAATTAGCGATGTCTTTTTGTTTTCTTAAATTGTTTTTGTTTACAGTTTAATAAATTGTTCAATTTTACATGTTTATATATATTATATGCACTTATGCAGGTATATTATGTAAACTCATGGATTGTTGTTCTTACTAATTGCCAGATGGCGCCTTGCAAAATGACAGAGGTAGACAAATATAGAAGTACTTCTTAAAATTAGCGCTAGATGGCGTATAAGACATGAAACCCACATTAGTACTTTTGAAATTAGCGCTTTCTATGTGATTTATTAAAAACTACTAAGTAAAACCAATACATTAAATTACTTATCAAATAATCAATTTTATTGTGAAAAATGAAGATAATGAGGTGTGCAGTTTTGGATATTCCAAAGTATTATTTCAATATCTGCAATGCACAGATATCGGCTTGTTATATATTTTATTACATTATGTAGATATTAATATTAAGTACCTATACCTACATTTTTCGTTTGGATTTTTTTTATTTATTTCTATAGAGATTAAATATTTATGCCTTTAAATATGTATGACTTTTGCACGCCTCATAAGCGAAGCGTTGAGGTGTGTTCTACTCCCGTATTACACGCAACAACTGATTTTTCAAATTTAAAATGTCTCTAGTTATTATATATTGCACTTGTAATATAATATCTACACACACATATAAAGAACAAACACTATTCTTAACACTCATGATATTTTTGATGCCAATTTTGTTATTTAAACTAGTTAAAAAACTGTTTGAAAAAAATCTGCCTTGGACGTCCGTGAGTTGTAGGTAATGTATGTTAACACGATAACGACCAAAATACTTTACTAATCGAGTCTTTTTTGTCATTTACGAATTATTATGATTAGGAATAGAGCCCTATTACTTTTCACGTTTTGATTCGATGTGGCTTAATTGTTATTAAATAAACAAAAAATACTGAATATATACGGCATTTACGCTCGACGCGACACTAAAACCAGCGCTTTTCATGAAAACTACCTTTTGACGTACGCATAGCCACCGGTGGTTTTACTATCGTCAACAGAACGCCGTTCTCCCGGCCGGTATTTTACATTCCACAATTTTTTTTGCGTGGCCTTGACGTGCGCCCCGGGGCCCGGAACCACCTCGTATAGTAAAAATGTTCTGTGCCCGGAACTGAGTGAGAGGTAGAGTTAGACCAATATAGAAGTACTTCTTAAAATTAGCGCTAGATGGCGTATAAGACATGAAATCCACACTAGTACTCTTAGAAATTAGCGCTATCTATATGATTTATTGAAAACTACTTAGTAAGACCAATACATTGTTAGTTACTTATCAAAGGAAGGTTATGAGGCGTGCAGTTTTGGATTTTCCAAAGTATTTTACACTTTAAATCGATCTTTTGAAACTAGAACTTCAGTCCTAGATGATATCCAGGGTCTTACGATGGACCACCGAAAGAATGTAACATAGTTCCAGTGGTCCGCCAACAAAGGTGGAGAGACGGCACACGGCGGGTTTCTTTAGTGGGTGAGGGCCTCACATTACCCTGTTCATTGCCCCGAACGACGGGGTGTGCGGTTAGGAACATTTTTTCCCGCCATAACAAAAAAAAAGGGGTATGACGATGGAGCTGGAGGGTGACCACAGTAACTCTTTAATGAACCGACGCAACCCCATCGAATTTGGAATCATTTTGATTCGTCTTGATGAGTACTGTGTCTTTAGATGGTATCCAGGGTCTGATGATGGAGCTAGAAAGTGGCCATAGGAACTTTGGAACTTTCTTTTAACAAAAAGCAATGTACCGGCCGGGCGTACGGCGTTCTGTTGACGATAGTAAAACCACCGGGGTGGCTATGCGTAGATACGTAAAAAGGTAGTTAGTTCCATGAAAGGCGCTGGTTTTAGTGTTGCGTCGAGCGTAAATGCCGTAAATATTCAGTATTTTTTTGTTTATTTAATAACAATTAAACCACATCGAATCAGAACGTGAAAAGTAATAGGCTCTATTCCTAGTCATAATAATTTGTAAACGAAAAAAAAATACTCGATTAATTAAGTATTTTGGTCGTTATCGTGTTAACATACATTACCTACAACTCACGGACGTCCAAGCCAAATTTTTTTCAAACAGTTATTTAACTAGTTTAAATAACAAAAATGGCATTAAAAATATCATGAGTGTTAAAAATAGTGTTTGTTCTTTATATGTGTGTGTAGATATTATTTTACAAGTGCAATATATGATAAATAGAGACATTTTAAGTTTGAAAAATCAGCTGTGGCGTGTCAACCGGGAGTAGAACCCACCTCAACGCTTCGCTTATGAGGCGTGCAAAAATGTCTGTATTAGGTTATATAGTGCGTGTCTAAACACAAAACGTTTTTTTATAGTTTTTTGTCTGTTGTCTGTTTGTTCGTTCTCACATCACGCACAAATTACTAAACGGATTTTGATGCAACTTTTTTTATTTGATAACTCTTGATTATACTTAAAAACTGGTACGTACCTATACATTTTATCCCGCTACTATATCAGGAACCTGAGGTATACCTAACTTTAAAATTAGTTTTTGGCTGCGGCGGAGCCGCGGGCTAAGACTAGTTATAAATAAAAGTCTAGAATTGTATTACACTTTATTTAAAAAAAAATATATCTTAAAGCTAACAGTGAGCAAAATGGTCGCGCTAATTTATTATATTAGGAACAATGATAATTATTATTCTAACCCTGATAAAAGTACAAAATAATCCTTATACCAAAATTTTTTTATATGTCTAACTAACTGGTTTAATATAATAAAACGTGCATACATCCTACGTCCATGGTTACAATTAAAACCTTTTTAAAAGTAATTTTTGGACATTATTTAATTCATGGCAGCTACCTTATATCCTAACTAGGTATTACGAGTATAAAGCTGCAACAGAGCTGTGTCTGTATCTATAAGATATTTGAGAAAAAATTACCGTATTAGGCTACCTATATGAGGCGTGTCTGAACACAAAACTGTTTTATTTAGATTTTTTAGTCGGTCTGTTTGTTCGTTCGCGCATCACGCAAAAACTACTGAACAGATTTTTATGCAATATTTTATATTTCTTGCTTAATAATTTTATATATATATTTGTAGCTCTCGATTAGACTTAAAAACTGGTATACGTTTTGTCCCGCTACAGTATCGGAAACCTGAGATACTTATCACCTAAAAATAGCTTTTGGCTTTTGTTTTGGAGCCGCGGGAGAAGCCTAGTATATAAATTACAAAATAACGTTTTCAGAATAATAGTTTATTAATATAAGAGTTCAAAGGGCGAGATTCCATTTTATGATTAACCATTTTAGTAATATCTGTCATAAAATTCGAAGTTTTACTTCAACCGCGCGTAAAGGTTACACGAACTCATATCATTTTTTATTAACACTTTGGCCATGTGAAGAATATTACACATTATTCAGTCTTTATTTACATTGTATAAATTTTACCCTTTAAAATAGATAATAGCATTGCCAGTCGGTAACCACCCCTATGTTTATCCCACATCCAGACATCCTTGAAAGTCATTACTCACAAATCTCTCAATAAACATTCAAATTAGATTTAGCTTTATCATGCCAAACGCTCGGTAATAACTTAACTGCCTCGGTGGTGTAGCGGTAGTGTATAGTATGCAACTGCTAATCATGAGGTCTCGGGTTCGATCCCCGGGTCGGGCAAAGCTATTGAGCTTTTTCCTAAAAAGAAAAATTCTCAATAGCAGCCCGGTGTTTAGAAATGTGCCCGGTAGACGTCAATAGGCTCGCCACCTATTACGTGGGACTCAAACATAGCTGGCGAGTCGTGGGTGTGTAATACACCTCTGCCTACCCCTTCGGGGAATACAGGCGTGATGCAATGTTTTTTTTATGCCAAACGCTTGTCTAGGGAAGTCTTTCTGAAAGTGTTCTCTTATATTTTTGTTAACTTACCGAGTTATATTTTGATATTATTTACATATTTTTTAAGCATTTGACATGCTTAGGCATATAAATTAACAAAAAGTGTTTAAATGTGAATACGAAAATAACAGCCACGAGCAGGATTTGAACCTGCATCTCCTGGAATACTGTCTCAGATGCTTTGCCAATTAAGTCACCGTGAAAATTGCATAGGACTTCGAGTTTAGATAACACATTCGTCGTTGTCAAAACAAAATTCACGAGCAGGATTTGAACCTGCGTGTCCTGGTATACGATTTCACATTTTTACAGTTTGTGTTAATGTATGGCTAAGCATGTGAAATGGTCTAAAACTATCAAAATATTTACAGAGCTGCGTCATTATTTGGTATGAATCTTAATTGTAAAGTTAAGCTTATCTGCTCGGAATAATATAAGCAAATACTTCCGACAGATGGCGCAGGCATCACCCAAGACATTAAAAATTAATGTGTTATCGAAATTCACGGTGGCTGAATTAGTAAAGCATCTGGGTCGGTATTCCAGGAGATGCAGGTTCAAATTCTGCTCGTGACTGTTATTTTCGATTTCACATTTTCACATAATATAATAAAAATAGGAGGTATTATTACTCGGCTGGCAATACATACCATGAAAACATTAAGAAATTAAGTAGTTTTTAAAAACGATTCTCTTTCAAAAGCGAATATTTTATTTTGAGCTACTTTTTTACTTCTAAATATTAATATTGATTTTAACATGACATTTAATTTATTTTTAAATACATGTTTAGTTATTAAATAAAAACCATATACTAAAATAATAGTAGAGATTATAACTGACAGAGGCGGTAGAATAACTACCATAAAAAAGACCGTCCATCTTATTTGGTCGGGAAGTCCTTCTTGATGCTGAAAATAAAAGAAAATATATATTTATTCTTATAATTTTTTTTCACAAATATTTGACTCTCACGGTTTTATAACACCCGTGGAATGACCACGTTCTTTACATTACATACACATACACACATTCCTTATCTTCAATTCCATTACATTCTTTATCTTCAATTCCTTCTTTTTTTACTTTTTATTTTTGGCAATACAGGGATAATTCCCTAGTGCAGTTAAAAAAAATATAAGAAAAGATAAAAAGAAAGGATGGCAACATTTACTCACATATTCTGCCCAAAATAAAGGAATGACTAGGTTTGATAATTTGGCAAACTCAGAATTGTACGCTGAGATGTCGTGTATCCTCAGATTACTCTGCATCCTCGCAATGGCTTCGAATGGAGTACCGGTATACTGAAAGTAGTAATAATGAAATCAGCACTTAAAATGCATGTATGAGTACCTATGTGTCTCACTAATAGGCACGAGTCTCCTGATAGTGAGAGGGATGTGGGTCGTAGGCCATCACGCTGACCCAGTGCAGGATGGCAGACTTCACAAGCCTCGAGTAAATCTCTCATGCATGCAGGGTTCCTCACAATATTTTCCTTCAGCGAGCCTTGATAATTTGTAAACAAATACACACAAAAAATCGAAAAGATAGAGGTGTGTGCCGTATGAGGTCTGATCCTTTAACTGGGAATTGAACTCGATACCACTGTCTTTGCAGTCCTTGCTTTTACCGCTAGGCTATCATTGTTAGATAACTTTGGAATAAAGTGTAGGTCATAATCATTTGCCTAGCGGCCTTTGCCTTAACGGTGATGGGATTGGCTTCTCTTTTTTTTATTGCATGTAGTGACAGACGAGCCACGGCCCATATGATGGTAACTGGTAACCGTCGCTCATGGACTCAACTATACCGAGAGTATTGTCAAGCCGCTGCTCACCATTTCATTTCACCGATACGAAATTAAAGAATAAACGGCTATCTCCTGTTACAACCAAAACGCAACGATGTGCTTCATGGCCGGTCACACGGGAGATGGTGGTACCAACCCGCTTGGGCCCGATACCAAGTGAGTACTCCCACTTGGTACCCAGCCCTACCACCAATCATGCATCCATCCATCCATCCATCCATCCATCCATCCATCCATCCATCCATCCATCCATCCATCCATCCATCCATCCATCCATCCATCCATCCATCCATCCATCCATCCATCCATCCATCCATCCATCCATCCATCCATCCATCCATCCATCCATCCATCCATCCATCCATCCATCCATCCATCCCTCCATCCATCCATCAGCCTTTTAACGTCCACTGCTGGACATAGGCCTCCCCAAGAATGGGGGATAGTGCCGTAATTGCCACGCTTGGCAGGCGGGTTGGTGATCGCAGTGGATATTGTTAATACTCGAAGGAGTGCTGCTGCCCACTCCCCCGGTATTCCCTTAGTCGGCTCTTACGACTCCCATGGGTGGAGAGGGGTGGGACAATTCTAAAGCCGGCCCCACACGGCTCACCAATCATGCAATGGATGATAATTGCTTACTTCCCTTAGTCGCCTCATACGACACCCGAAAGAATGGGGTGGTGACACTTGTATTATTAGTCCGTCACCACACGGACAAAATTCTGATGTGTCCACTAGTATTTACACGTGACTTCCTATCTGACCTCCATAACCCAACTAAGGGGACAACTGTTGACTTTAGAACAAGACCGGAGTCAGATTTTTTATTCAGGCCAGGAACCTCTAACTTGTTTTTTAAAAAACGTCTAAAAACAAATGGGAAATTTAGATTATAAGTCACCAGTAGTTGTCTGCGATGGTTTAGTGATCAAGAGCGCACTCTACCAGGTCCAAATCGTGCTTGTTGCTGCACAAATAATTTGGTTTAGTAAATTAGATGAGTATGACAAATGCTAAAATACAAATCATAAAGTTATATTGTGCAACTTTCTACTTTTTGTGCTCTCTGTAAATACAAAATACTCACAGGTTCTAAGATTACAAAGGAATTATGTTTAAGTCTATCTGGCTTCAGTCCAGTCACATACTGGTCTTTAGGAATGCCTCCGGCGTAGAAATGGGGGTAGGAAATCACCATAGGAAAATCTGTGAACAAAATAAAAGTATATTTAAAAATATCGAACAGGTTTCAACAAAACACTACCAGTTCTTTCTAGTTAACCTTTTAACTCTTAACAAGTTACGTGAATATATTATTAAATGATTATTAATATTATTAAATTAAATAAACTGCCTCGGTGATGGAGCAGTATTGTGTGCGACTGCTAATCATGAGGATCCGGGTTCGATCCCCAGGCCAGGCAGAGTTATTGAGCTGTTTCGTAAAAAAAAATCTCAGTAGCTGTTCGGAGTTTGGAAATGTGCCCGGTAGACGGCAATAGGCTCGCCCTCTATTGCGTGGGACTTAGACATAGCTGGCGAACCACGGGTGTGAAATACACCTTTGCCTACCCCTTCGGGGATACAGGCGTGATGCTATGTATTGTTTTTTTATTAAATAACATTAATTTTACGGTATCTATCGCGTTTACTTGATTTTCTAGCATCAATATTACATCATTGGGGGGTGGGTGAGTAATTTTTCTTTATTTTTAAAGATTATCCCCTGCACAAAGGGATAATCATTGTATTGCGCGGGACTTTTCAAACATACAACTCAAAAGACACTTTAAGGGACACAGAGCACAGCGTACATCCAGACTCGGAACCATAGAACCAGTCTGTGACATTTATTAAGCACGTTTTTGAAGTAAATACTTCTTTAGTCGCCACTTGAAAGTAACTCAGATCTTGCTCAGATCTTTTTTCGGACGGAAGTAACAGTTTTGTTTACAACGGAAGTGAATGACGTCCAGTACAACAGCTTAGCTGTAGTTCCTTTACGGGAGTAACCTAACTATAGTGTGAGCATAATAATATGTGTTATTTAAATGTTAAAAAATTGAATATTTTATTTTATCTAAATCCATCCATCCATCCAACAGCCTTTCGACGTCCACTGCTGGACATAGGCCTCCCCAAGAGAACGCCACAACGAGCGGTCTTGTGCTGTTTCGCTCATATGGGGGATGATAGTGCCGTAATCACCACGCTTGGCAGGCGGGTTGGCGATAGCAGTGAATGTTGTTAATACTCGAGGGAGCGCTGCTGCCCACTCCCCCGGTATTCCCTCAGTTGGCTCATACTACTCCCATGGGTGGAGATGGGGTGGGATAATTTGAAATCCGGCCCCACGGCATTTATATTTTATCTATATACTGGGCAGTAATGTTATAAGAAGCATTCAACGACACACGAATGACAGGGGAAAAATGGTATTTGACATTTACAGGCTTTTTTTTTTTTACGCAGGAAAAAATGTACCTTACCGCACACCCTGTCGTTCGGGGCAACGAACAGGGTAGTGTGGCCTTCACCCACTAAAGAAACCCGCCGTGTACCGTCTCTCCGCCTTTATTGGCGGGCCACCGGAACTATATTACATTCCTTCAGTGGTTTGACATTTACAGCCTAATAATAAGAACTATAATTATGTCAACATGATAGGAATGGCAGGTTCACGTTCCACCATTTTTTGATTTTGTTGTTATGTGGTGGCATTCGCGTAAAGGTTACACGCACTCATTTAATTTTTATTAAAAGATTGTTAATATGATCCTACTGGCAGTATAAGAGTTCAAAGTGCGAAATTGCATTTATTTATGATATTTTTTTTTTATAATTATAATTTCTACCATAAAATTCAAAGTTTTACTTCAACCGCGCGTAAAGGTTACACGCGCTCATTATTTTTTTTTAATGGCACGTGCCCCTGGCCTGGTGAAGGTAATTGGTAATCGCCGCCCATGGACTTAACAATACTATTTAAGAAGTTACCAAAATTGAATGGTGAGCAGTGGGCTCACCATTCAATTTTGCTGGTGGTAAATGACTTTCATTAACCAACTTACCAAAGTAACACTTTGAGGCGTCGCTCAAGCCAGCTGGTAAGGCAGGATTTGTGTCATAACAGTCAGTGCCGTTCTTAACCCTCTCAAAGACGCTCTCTGACAAGTTGTATCTATACAGAGGTACACTGTCTGCGGTCAGCTCACCTGGAATAATAATAAGCCATAAAGATCCTTGCTAATACCATAAATGCGAAAGTAAGTTTTTTTTTTTGTTTAGACGGGAAAAATTTTACCTAACCCACCCTGCCAATCGAAGCAACGAAGAGGGTAGTATGGGCCCTCACAAAATAAATCCGCCGTGTGCGGTCTCCCCGCCTGTATTGGCGGACCACTGGATCTATGTGACATTACTTAGCAAAATATCATCCCATTGCTGCTACTTTTCGTTTACAATATTCTTCTTCGTTCTTATTGTATAATTTCTCGTATAAATAAATTAATAGATGATAATATGCGCACAGAAAATGCTTTGGCGTCCGCACGCTCGGCTGGCACACGGCATTAATCATTGCTTCATCATCATATTAAAGAAAATCTTACTTTGTATTAAAAATCAATACAAGTACATTCTTTTAATTTGATATTGAATTTTAATACAAAGGACTGTCATTGCACATTTCACACTTTACTGTCACTGGCCGTTGGCTTTATGGGCGGACCCAACAATGCGTGCCGACGGCTTTACGCGGGGGTGGTCCGGTAGCTGTACGGCGCACCCGTTTGGGCGGGGTCCCTGGACGCACTGAACAGGGCTCTTCTGTGGAGACCACAGAGAGTCGTTGCGTGCAGGGTCATACGCGGATACCGCACGGTGTCGACCGAGGCGGCCTGTGCGTTGGCTGGAATCCCCCCGTGGGACTTGGAGTCGGAGGTGCTAGCTGAGGTGTATCGGCGGGTGTCGCAAGAGCGGGAGGGGGGCGAACGCCCCCTACCCGGGGAGGTGGACAGGTGGCAGGGTGACGCCCGCAGAGCTGCCATGGCCAGGTGGAGGGCGCGGTTGGAGGCGCCCCGGGCCGGTCTCTGAACCATAGGGGCGCTCCAGCCGGTGCTGGAGGAGTGGGCAGGGCGACGGCATGGAGTCCTTACCTTCCGACTGGTGCAGGTGCTGCCGGGGCACGGTTGCTTCGGCAAATACCTGCACATAGTCGAGTCGCAAGGAGGGAAGCGACTCCAGGCTGTCACCACTGCGGCTGTGACGAGGACACGGCGCGGCACACGCTCGAGTCGTGCCCGGCTTGGGCCGAGCAGTGCCATGAACTAGTCGCGGAAATAGGGGGGGACCTCTCGCTGTCGTCAGAGCGATGCTTGGCAGCGACAGGAACTGGGCCGCGGTCGCTGCCTTCTGCGAGGAGGTTATCTCGCGGAACGAAGCGGCGGAGAGAGCCAGAGAGGAGGATTCTTCCGCTGACCCGAACCGCCGCCAGCGACCGGGGCGGCGCAGGCGCAGGTACTTGCGCCTCATGCCGCCCTAGCTGAGGCTGCGGGTGGATGGACCGCGTTGTTTAGTGGGTGCAGGTCCCACACTACCCTGTTCGTTGCCTGAACGACGGGGTGTGCGGTTAGGAACATTTTTTCCCGCCTTAACAAAAGAAAAAAAGGATGGCCATTGGCTTACCCAAACCGAGCATGGTACCGTTACAATTTATTAATGTGTCTTATTTTATTTTTCCATTTTTAGTTGCATATTATGTTAGTTTGGTTTTAATATACTGTTTTGGTATTTGCAATTTAACAAATATTGTAACAACTATCAACTATTTTATATGTAAGTACCATTTAACGTCTTTTCAAATATGTTATAAATATACATTTATCTGATTATGTAGTAACCAATTAGTTCATCCGTTTCGTTACAAGGCTCCCATTGAAAATCAGCGTTGCAGTGTAATTTACGTTACACTGCAGCAATATTGCTGAATGGGCACTTTATTGTCATGTAATTGTGTTATGTTTAGCTTTACCTAATATGTAATATTATTCTAATGGATATTCGTGACAATAAAACTTAGTTTTCTTTCCTTCTTACTTCAGTGGTCCGCCGGCATCCTCTATCCTTCTGAGGTTGCGACTTTTCACGAGAGGTACGCCTTGCTTATCCCAGTACCTATTAATGGGCCGGCTCGATCGGGGAAGGTGGTACTTCCCATGTCCTTTACTAGGCTCCAGAGTTATGTAACCTAATGTGCCTGCTACACGGTTGTAAACCAACGCCCTCACAGAGCTGACCTTGCTAGATTACCACCGTGTAGATAGCGGTTTGCAACCAAATTTAAAAAAAAAAAAACAGACAATCGGTTGCTAACCAAGGTCACCTCGGTTAGGGCGTTACCTTACAACCGTGTAGCAAGGCTCAAATAATTTCACGGTGATTGGTTCAAAACTGGACTGCACAGATGGCCGAGTGGTTTAGATACCGACTACTTCCCGCGTGAGTGTTGTGGGCCCGATTCCCACGGTTAGGTACATTTTTCCCGCCAAAACTAAAAAATGGAGGATGGAGGATAATTATTTACTTAAATTATAAATATCCGATACCAGCGGTCCCGGCTTCGCACGGGTGGATATATATTTTTTAAACATTCTGGATTAGACGTAGAGTAAATATATCTTTATGCAGCTTTATCAGTTTTTTTTTTCAAATTACTATTTTTAGCACCTACCTAATTAATATCTATCTATGTAATTTGTATACATACAAATATATAAATATTTCCTCTTTTTATAACTACTACTACTAGGCAGAGAGAACAGAGTGCCAAGAGTCTCTATTCTTGCATACATTCATAATTCCCTTCATACAAGCTCGCCGGTTTCGGAGACTCCTGACTCCACCTTCCTTTAATACATAACCTATTTGGTCTAGGTAGATAAGTCTCGGTCTCCCCCTGTACCTATACATCCTTCCACTTGCGCATGATATATCTTGTTAACAAGTCGCTCGTCCGGCATTCTTTCCACATGTCCGAACCAACGGAGTATTCACTTTCGCATCTTTACACCAATACACTTTTTATTATTAGTAGTAAATATGGACTATGTTACTCAAGGAGAATTTTTTAAATCGGTCCAGTAGTTTTTGAGTTTATTCGTTACAAAGATACAAATATTTCCTCTTTATAATATTATAGTATAGATAAAGATTAAAACTCACTATCAAAATACAGCGGCATCAGTTTGCAGACAGTTTTGCGCCAATATAGGAGGACATCTTCTTTCTGCAATCGCTGAGCATACATCACACCTTCGGTAGACCCGAAGATACGATCTGGACATTGCTGGAGAAGAGTAATTTAAAACTTTGTCTATGAATTCTTATTAGTAAATAACTAAAAGCATGACGAGTGATTTTTGTATTTTTTTTTATGCTATTTGGGTGGCAAATAAGTGCCGAATACTGCCCACCTAATAATAACTGGTTACCGTATCCTATAGACGCTAGCAACACCAGATGTAGGTATCATTCACGCATCGCTAACTCCGAGGAAAGAGATGGTAGAAATACTAAGGAGAGGACAGGAAGGATAGTGAACAGAGGATAGCAAAGATAATAAGGTCAGCCCCCTGAGGCAGAATGTCATATTTCACGTGTCGACCGTATCGAGATCACTGTGATTGGTTGAGAGATCACCGTGATTGGCCAACGGATTATTGTGACATCACGCGTCGGTTTCTCAACCAATCACAGTGATCTCGATACGGTCGACACGTGAAATATGACATTCTGCCTCAGGGGGCTGGTTAGGGAAGGGGTTTGGGCTCGCGACCCTCTCATTAAGTAAGGGTGCCTGCCACCCACTGAAGGAATGTAATATAGTTCCGGTGGCCCGCCAATAAAGGCGGAGAGACGGCACACGGCTGGTTTATTTAGTGTGTGAAGGCTCCACACTACCCTGTTCGTTGCCCCGAACGACAGGATGTGCGGTTAGGAATATTTTTCCCGCCTTAACAAAAACAAATGGAGTGACTACCGTTGTTACACGCTGATCTTCTGTGAGAGGGTTGTGCTTATACGGTCGCTAGGTCACGATATTTATCCAAATCAATCCAGCCGTTCCGGAAGGGACGGATGGACGGGACTTTTACGGGTACATAATTAATATTATAAGGAGTAAATTACTTTTATTTTAAACACAAAGTGAAAAATGTGAAATCGAAAATAACAGTCACGGGCAGGATTTGAACCTGCATTTCCTGGATACCGTCCAGATGCTTTGCCAATTCAGCCATCGTGACAGCTCCTCTCGACTGCTATTTTCGATAACATATTCATACTTAACGTCCTGGGTGACGGCAGTTGTCACGATGGCTGAATTGGCAAAGCATCTGGACGGTATCCAGGAGATGCAGGTTCAAATCCTGCTAGTGACTGTTATTTTCTATTTCACAATTTTCACTTTGTGTTTAATGTATATGGCTAAGCATGTCAAATGCTAAAAATATGTATAAAAATTTCTAAATAGTTTCATTTTGAAAAAATAATAATAATGGTACTATTATAGAATGGATTTTAGGAGGAGAGCCCACCACTCACCCACAGATTGTCAATCCCGGTTATCTTTGGACAGAATAACCTAAGATTGCCAATCCGCGCTCTCACAGATAGAGGAGAATGTGATAATAGCAAAGTAGCATGCACGATAATGACTAAAAACTCACCAACGCGACATAACCATGCGATACGGTAGAACTCTCAGAACCACTATTGCAATATTCCGCAAAAATCCGAACATAAATTCGACACGTGTTTCACCTCTAAACGAGGCATTCTCAAGAACGCTCGGCAACAAATGAGCCATATATGATATAGACGGAGCATTACGAATAATAATGGTGTTTATGGCTAAGCCTGTAGTTTTACCCACGTGGAATTCAGATTATTATTACTGGTCTAAACTACGCACGATGGTCAATCGTATCTCGTAGATAGGCAGGCACAGTTAGGCTCTTTATTAGGTAATGCTCGTTTCTCGCCGAGCGGCTGAACTTACATCGGGATCATATCCAGGCAGCTGTGGTTCCCCTCTAAATCTGTCAATCTGAAAGAACTCTTTATGACCCCATTGCGGCCCAATCTTCACTGTCATTTCGTCCGTAAAGTCAGAATACACCTGAAAATATTAACAAATATATTGTTTACGATCCTGCGGTAAGACTTTTACCAATGTTAAGTTATTAATTAAATTCAAATCAAAATGCAAGTGTCGTACCCTCAGACTAACTAAAAAATATAGACGGAGCATTACGAACAATCCTGTGAAGCCATTATAAAACCATGCCAAAATTTTATTTCACGCGCTCACGCTCACCAATACAAATAAAACCATGCCAAACTTTTATTTCACGCGCTCACGCTCACCAATATAAATAAAACCATGCCAAAACGAAGTGTCATAAACCACGAGTGTTACCAGAGTATGATTTAAAATTACCTTTTCTCCAAATAATTTTGTACGAACGTTATATACGTACATGAAGAATGCGTCGTCAGCGTCATAATATTCCCTGTATGATGTGTTGTAAACTTACTTTATACTTTTATGTTTTAACATAAAACTTTTAAAAAATTACCCAAATTATAGAGATTTTTTTTTAGATGACAACACTCACTTACACATCTTTCAAGAAGTGGCTTCACTTTTTTTTGTCTTGATTTTATAGTTAGTCTGTTGTCGTACCGTACACGTGATAAAAATCTGACTGCACAGATAGCGTAGTGGTTTAGATACCGTTGTGAGTTCGATTCCAACGCATGGTTATTCTTTGTGTGACCCACAAAATGGTGTACTTTGTGTCCGTGAAATTGTATGTTTGTAAAGTCCCCCGCGATAAAAGGACTATCACTAGCACAATGTGTCATCTTAAAAAAAAAGGTTAAATTTTAAAGAAGTCTGCTACTTTTGACCAGCATGATTGATGTGGCAGACTTCGTCATCTTGAACAGACGCCAAAAATTTGAACTTTAATTACTTTAATATGAAAATAGATTTACATCACGATACAGGGTCATCCATCCATACTCTTATCATCCACTATTGGACACAACACAATGTTTAACAGCGTCACTACGAGTGGTTCTGAGGCCGCTGCAATTCGTCATCACATTGGATGCAACCGAATGATTGCCGACATCTTAGTCCAAACTAAGATGATGAGGTACAATACTTACCCTATCTAATACTCCAGCATTATTAACAGGCACAAGCCCAGGTACCAAAGTCTTGGATGTATCCAGAACTGGGTCCGTGAAATTCCAGAGGTATTCGTAGACAGTTTTCTGGACAAACGGCTTGGATTGTTGCATGGTGACGTAAGAACGAAGCAGTGTTCGGACGAAGTAGTTGGCGTCATGGAGATATGAAAATATGCCCTGAAAATGTTAAATAATTTAATAACGAACGATGGGGTGTGCGGTTAGGAACTATTTTTCCCGCCTTAACAAAAAAAAAGGGTACAAATTTTTATTTGTGAATAAGGAAAAAGAGTATTTTAGTACGAGCGGGAATCGAACCTGCGTCCCTTCCTTTCCGGGGAAGTGCTCTAATCCACTGAGCTATCGTACTATTTCTAGAAATACCGAATTTCCTTATCATATTTATCTTAACGACCAACGACATCTATCGGCAATGCATTTACATGCATTCATGACATGGTACAACCTGTTCCACTAGGTTTTAGATACGAGTCACAAGCTCGTAGAGTAAAAATCTTCTGTGGCACAAGCATGTCGAACGGGAATAACTGCGGTCGTGAGCATAATCTTTGTAAGCGTCAAGTAATAGGCTTAAATACTAACTGCTACCCGCCATTTCGTAAGCATGGGATTTTTATAGTCAAGTTATTTTTTTATGCGGAACCTTTAATTTTCCAAAATAAAAGTAATCTAAATTACTCTTTATCAGCTATCTGCCAGTTATATTCCCGTCCAGAGATTTGCCGGAATAAACAGACGGAATTTTTTATTAAAAAATGGTAGATATTTTGTTATAGGTTAACTTATATACATTTACACTATTTATTATAAAGCTGTAACAGAGCTGTCTGTACATTTAAGATATTTGAGAAAAAGTGTCTGTTAAAGGCTACATAGGCGTGTCTAAACACAAAACAATTTTTTTTAGAATTTGTCTGTTTGTCTGTTTATCCGTTTGTCTGTTTGTTTGTTCGCGCATCACGCAAAAAATACTGAATGGATTATGGTATATATTATGGTATATATTTTATCCCGCTACTATATCGGGAACCTGAGATGAAACTTAAAAACTAGCTTCTGGTTGCAGTGAAGCCGCGGGTAAAGGCTAGTTTAGTGAAAAAGCAGTTTTAGACATTACAAACAAACACTTCAATTTTATTTATTTGCGTAGCGTATAAATAACACAATTGCGATTTTCTGCAAGCTATTAAAAGAAAAACTATAGTTGATTATGGATCAAGTATGTACACTATGTTGTAGGTACTGGCATATTACACATAACATTGTAGATAAGTGTCTAACGAAGGCCCGAGTTTTAGTATTTTGTTCCAAGCATGTGCTTGGAACAAAATACTAAATATAATAATATGTATTATACTGTGGGTGACTACCACAGAGCACCCAAGCAGTAAAGCTATGGTTGTCGTTAAATAAAATATTATTGCTGACATATTCTTGTGGTCACGACCGCATTCAGATAAGAAATTAGTGTACGATAGTTAAAAATCTTTTGCTGTAAATATGTGTTTATTTATTTACTAAGGCACACAAAACAAAACATAGTGCTATATAAAACTAATGAAAATAGGTCAATAGAAACGTTTTATACTATGCTTCTAACTATGTGTACACAGCGTGATCAATCAAGTTTACAGAAAGGAGTTACCTACTTAGAACTAAGCTTACTATTAATATAAACACAATACATGCAAATGAAGCGTCTATTTAGTCAATGGACAAGACTCAATCACTGACTGCAAGAATGCGAGACAGGTATCTCACTAACCCTTGACTCTACAAAATATGTAATGGAATATAATTATAGGTAAAAGTAACATAATTGTAATATGCTAGAGTCACACACAATATCAGAATGGTAAAGATAAAATGGATTAATTATAGTAGTATTCTCACATAGTTTTTATAATTGAATTTCAATCGTACTAGTAGGATTCATTTACACTTAAACCTAATTAATTCCAGGTCCTGGCTCGTTCTAAAATTGTTACCAACATGACAGTAGAGTAAAATTTCGACCAATTGGTCCGTATTATAGGCATAGATGTATAATATGTGGATATTATAGATCTATGATTATAGGCCATGTGACGTCATATAAATTGTAGATATATTTCGCTCTCTAGTGATTTTTTTGTTAAGGCGGGAAAAATGTTTCTAACCGCACACCCCGTCGTTCGGGCAACGAACAGGGTAGTGTGGGGCCCTCATCCAATAAATAAACCCGCCGTATGCCGTTGCCTGTGTTGGCGGGCCACTGGAATTATGTTACATTAATTCAGTGAAAGCGCCTATCCTAATTATATTGGCAACTATAGCTACGAACAACTAAATGTTTATTTCTAATAGGCAATGAACTATATAACTAATGTGAGGATACCAAGGATACCTACAGAAAATAAATAAACAATTATTTATTTCATATAAAGTATAGTATAGTCATTATAAATATAGCTACGAATTTAGCCAAGGCTGCATTTAAATTATAACCCCAAAATAATTTAAATAAAAAGTAAATGCAAATACCTACTTCGGAAAATCCAAAACTGCACGCCTCATAATCTTCATTTTTCACAATAAAATTGATTATTTGATAAGTAACTAATAATTTATTGGTCTTACTAAGTAGTTTTCAATAAATCACATAGATAGCGCTAATTTCAAAAAGGACCTAATAATGTGGTTCTCATGTTTTATACGCCATCTAGCGCTAATTTTAAGACGTATTACTATATTGGTCTTTAGAAGTAGTTCTCACGAAGTAAGGTATAGCGCTGGTTTTAGTGTCAAGTCGAGCGTAAATATTCAATACAATTAAACCACATCGAATCCAGGCCCTGTCAGCTTTGTTCTACAAACCGTTTAAAGGTGGGTTCGGTATAAGTAAGAGACACTGCTATTAAAAAGGGACAATGATATCAAAGCAAAATATATATCCACTGTCGACAACGGAACGCGGCAACAGTCATTAACATATGTGGCCCTAGATGTCGCTAGTGGCAATTTTAAATGTCGCTGTCATTGTATGCAGTTAGCTGTTTATAACGTCGATTGATTCGAGTTACGCCATCTTTTTTGGATAAATATGAAATATTTAAATAAAGTATAATAATTATACAATCTTAGTAGCGTGTATTTACCGCCCTCGCGGTTCTAGATAGTTCTGAGGTTTCAACCCAGATGGCGCAGGCCTGTAAGAACAAATGTCCTCAAAAAAAAAGTATGAAGCCGTCATTCTTCTCGTAGAGTAAAAATGGTCTGTGATCGAATCAGACCGTGAAAAGTGATAGGACTCTATTCGTAATTATACTGATTCGTAAAAGAAAATAAATGACTCGATTAGTAAAGTATTTCGGTCGTTATCGTGTTAAAATACATTACCTACAACACACGGACGTCCAAGGCAGAACTTTTTAAACAGTTTTTTAACTACTTTAAATAATAAAAATAACAAAAATGGCATCAAAAATATCATGAGTGTTAAAAATAGTTTTTCCTTGATATGTGTGTGTATATATTATTTTACAAGTGCAATATATGACAAATAGAGACATTATAAGTTTGAAAAATCAGTTCTGCATGAAACGAGAATAGTACCCACCTCAACGCTTCGCTTATGAGGCCTGCAAAAGTGAAATACGACTATTGAAAAATGGTATTCTAAAAAGCATGAAACAAGAAATGTCTCCTCTTTTCAGAGGATAACCGCGACAATTTGCCTATTTGCCTGAAGCTTTTTTTTTTAAAAAAAGGCTCCAAAGCAGTTTTCCTATAAGTAGAGTAAAATAGATTCTTGAACGCATTCTATTTAAGACTATTTTTTGTTTACATTATTGTTAATTTTACGCTCCAAAAACTACGAAAGGTGCTCTTAAATAAGTGACCGTGCAAGGCAGATAAATTAACCCAATATTTGACACAGGGACTTGTTTGTTGAAAGTAAGGCTTATTTTTTAGATATAATCACTGTAAATAAACACAAAGTGCCAAAATGTGAAATCGAAAATAACAGTTACGAGCAGGATTTGAATCTGCATCTCCTGGACACCGTTACAATAAATAATGATTGCAAAAAAGCGTGAGGTGCATAATCAAATGTTACAAATAGTTCACCTATATAGTAAAAAGCACCCCACGCTTTTTTACAATCATTATTTATGTTCTGTGATCGAATCAGACCGTGAAAAGTGATAGGGCTCTATTCGTAATTATACTGAATCATAAATCAAAAATAAAATCGTAAATCGCTTTTATTGCTCGCCCCCTATTACGTGGGACTTAATATAGCTGGCGAGTCGTGGGTGTATAATACACCTCTGCCTACCCTTTCGGGGAATACAGGCGTGATGCTATTATTTATTGTAATATTATTTACTACTTTTTAGTTCAACTAAATATTTAAAGCGTGTTATTTTAGTTTTTTAAATTATAATTTGTTCTCTTTTTTTTTGTTAAGGTGGGAAAAATTTATCTTAACCGCTCACCCCGTCCTTTGGGGGCAACGAATATGGTAGTATGGGGCCCACACCCACTAAATAGACGCGGCATGTGCTGTCTCTCCGCCTGTATTGGCGGGCCACTGGAACCATTTTACATTACTTCAGGTAGGAAAAAAACCTGAATGCCTTTTAGAGATTTTTACGGCTTGTGAAGCTAGCTAACCCACACTGAATGATGTGGTGAACCACGGTTTAAATCCCTCTTACTCTGAGAGGTGTTCTATGCCCAATAGCGGCCATAGTGGACAGTATAGTGTTGAAAATAAATGGCGGTATAACGGGGTGATCGGGTAGGATTTTTTTTCCCGCCTTAACACAAAAGAAGGTTGGATATTAGTGGGAGTACAGACTGTCATCTATCCATTCATTCTTTTGCCACACGTAAAATGAAATAGTGACCAGCAGCTTGGCAGTATTCTTAGTATTGGGCGTAACTCTCTAAACTATAATATGAAAATCAGCGTTAACATGCTTATGCAACATTAGCGCTGAATGGAGTCCTTATTCACTAAACAGGCTTAACTACTTACTAAATAGCGTCCTAGTTGTAGTTATATTATATCCATTTTATGTTCACAATGCAAACTCGTTCGTTAGTGACAATTAAAAGTAGTTTACATTCTTTCTTTCTTTACTATATGGCATAAATAAAGACTTACCAGTACAGCTATGTTAGGTACTATGAGTGTTGCGTTCAGGTCGATATGGTTCTCCTCAGGAAGGTAGATGGGGAAGCGTTTTGCTGTGTACGTCATGGTGCTGTTGTCGTTGAAGTGAATATTGGAGTGTTGGAGTTTTTCTCTGCAACAAAAAGAATAGATAAATAAAAGTTTACGGACATTTTCACACAACGTCCTCTGGTCCCAAACTAAGCTTAACGCTTGTGCTATAAGTACCAAGATTACGGATATAATACATATACTACTTTTTTTTTGTAAATATAAATGCCAGGAGGCCCGTCAAAAAATAAAAATATATACAATAAAAAGTTTTCTGGTGGTAGAGCGTTGCTTAGAAATACCACCTACTCACAAAAGATTAGCGTGAACCAACAGTATTGGTACCTACTGTTGTGTTTTGTATGGTGAGTGAGAGTGCCGGAGGGCCGAGCCCCCTCCCTATCCTCTCCTTGTTATCTCCCTCTCCTTAGTATCCTACCTCTTCTCTCCTTAATTTACTTCCTATCCTTTTCCTTAGATAGCCACGTGCGAGTGATGCCTCTGGTGTTGCTAGCGTCTATAGGCTACGGTAACCGCTTACCATCAGGTGGACCGTATGCTTGATTGGCACCCATGTAGTCTTCACTATTATAAAGCTGTAACATAGCTGTGTCTGTACACTTAAGATATTTGAGAAAAAATCTCATTAATAGGCTATAGGCGTGTCTAAACACAAAACAATTTTTTTAGAATTTTTGTCTTTTGTCTGTTTATCTGTTTCTGCTTGTCTGTTTGTTTGTTCGCGCATCACACAAAAACTACTGAACGGATTTTGATGCAACTTTTTTTATTTGAAAAGCCTTGATTAGACTTACAAACTGGTATACATTTTATCCCGCTACTATATCGGGAACCTGAGATATAACTTAAAAACTAGCTTTTGGCGAACCCGCGGACAAGGGCAAGCTATTAAAATTAAAAACTTGATATTGATGAACTGGATGACACAAAGCGAAATCTCTATATAAATCATTACGCCATCAAATAGGTATATTATGTCGTATATTATACAAGCACTTTTTTATACGGAAACAACTAGCTATAACATCAAGCACTCGTGTTTCGTGATTTACACTTCCGTAGTTTTTTATATCATCGGTACTTTAATTATGGTGATGATGTTTATAGTCCAGGAGCCGCCACCTATTTTTTTTTAGTGATTAATGACAGCCTGAATATTTGTGAGTAGGTTCCGTTCGATGAGACACGCAAATTTTTCTCAGTGAAAAAATCTTGTAAGAGTTAGCTATTAAGTGTCCGTGAATTCGACAACTTTCAAGCGTGGGACAGAGAAAACGTACCACTAAATTTTTAGGACTATATAGCCATTTCATTATACAAATATTTACAAAGCTGCATTCAAAAGATCAGATCGTTAATAATTTGAATGGCCTCGATATTTATATTTGTCTCTCTACATTTGTAGTGGAGCACGCTCCAGTCAAACTACGCATTTTGTAAGACAATTGTTATTCCGATTTTATTATCCAATTATCTTAACATTTAAACTTACTATAAGTCAGACAATTTCGACACCCTACCATATCAAAATGTTTTATACCCGCGCTCTTTATTAGCTACCTCTATCGAGATTTTTTACAGAGAAAAACTTAGGCGTCGAACGGAACCTACTCACAAAGATTGAACCTGTTATAAATCACTTAAAAAAATAGGCGGCGGCTCCTGTACTGTTTGGCTGAATTCTGTCACGGTGGCTAATGCCAATTTTAGTATGAGGCAACTATACAGAAGATTAGTGCAAACATGAGTGCACTTTTTGTTCCCTCATGCTAGGGCCACACTAACGGACAACGTCAATGCCCATCATCGCGATAATTATTGTTTTATATATTTACTAGCCTTTGCCCGCTGCTAGTTTTTAGGTTATATCTCAGGTTCCTGATATAGTTGTGGGATAAAATGTATACCAGTTTTTAAGTCTAATCAAGAGCTCGCAAAAAAAAGTTGCATCATATCCGTTTAGTAGTTTTTGCGTGATGCGCGAACGAGCAAACAGACAAGAAATCTAAAAAAAATAGTTTTGTGCTTAGACACGTCTATATGTACCTATCTACAGATTTTGATCTGTATTTTAGCACTTGTCATGCTCAGCTACTTTAAAGTACAAATTATTTATGAATGAGGAGAAAGAGAACTTTAGTGCGAGCGGGAATCGAACCTACGTCCCTTCAAATCCGGGGAAGCGCTCTAAACCACTGAGCCATGGCACTGAACTTACGGCCATACCCAATCATTTGTCTTTACGACCAACAGCACTTCCCTGGATTGGAAGGTACGCAGGCTCGATACTAAAGTTCACTTTTCCTTATTCACAAATAATTTGTACGCCTATATAGCTTAATACAGTAATGTTTTCTCAAATATCTTAAATGTACAGACACAGCTCTGTTACAGCTTTATAATAGTTAGGATTACACACATAGATCTTAACCACAATATAAAAAGGGATAACGTATAGTTAATAGTAAAAAGGTTGAGGAGTTATTGCCTAACGTTAAACAGCAATGTGAATGCCGTAGTCGAATTCTCGCGATAAGTCGTGGCTACAGCAACGTTAACGATCATCATCTCCTGCTACAACCAAAACACACCGATTTGCTTCATGGCCGGTCACACAGGAGATGGTACCAACCCGCTCGGGCCCGATAGCAAGTGAGTACTACTGCTTGGTACCCAGCCCTACCACCTGTCATGCAATGGGTGATAATTGCTTACTTCCCTCAGTCGCCTCGTACGATACCCGTGGGAAAAAATGGGGTGGTGACACTTGTATTGTTACTCCATGGACAGATGACTACGACATATATATGATTGCTATAATATTTTAAACTACATTACTATGTACTTATATAAAATCGTATTGACGGGACTTAACGCGAACCTATATGTTTAGTGGTAAAATAACTTGTTATTCCGGACGTTTCGACTGACAACAGATACGCGTTAAGTCCCTTTATAACATTTTAAATATATATGATTGCTAGTTTTCCATTCAAAGTTTGCAACTATCTTTAACTCCGTGCTTCAGAAGGCACGTTAAGCAGTAGGTACCGCCTGTAAAATGACATCCTGGCACTCGTTACAGATTATTAGTCCTGAATAAAAAAATGTGACTCCGGTCTTGTTCTAACATCACCTGTACTCTTAGTTGGGTCGTGGCGGTCAGATATACCGTCGACCGTCGGTCAAGGTGTTCACAGTCGATCACACGCGAGACGTTGGTACAAACCGCTAAGGTCTCATAATAACTGAGTACCTACTCCATCTTGGTATGGAACCTTACCACCAGTAGGTAATACAATGCGTGATAAATGCTCACTTCATTAGCCGCCTTGTACGTCACCCGCAGGCAAGAATGGCGTGGCTGTGGGTGGATGGACTGGGGAGCGTCCCCCACCCGCAAGGCGGCGCGAAGGTGAGACGCTCCGTGTGCGGATGCGTCGCTCAGTAGAGGGTACCCGAAAGGGTAAGCCGCTGGCGGACCACTGAAGTAATGCAATAAGGTACCAGTGGCCCGCCAACACAGGTAGAGAGACGGCATTCGATGAGTTTCTTTAGTGGGTGAGGAGCCCACACGTTACCTGTTCGTTGCACCGAACGATGGGGTCTGCGGTTAGGTAGATTTTTCCCGCCTTAACAAAAACAAAAAAAAGGCAAGAATGGCATGGTGACACTTGTATTCTTAGTGTTGAAGACTATGCTTACATTAACGATGTAAACAAATCTTGCCAAACAGGTATTTTCAGATATAACGTATAATTTTAATGATTACAGAGTTCAGATGATAAATAGAGCTAGTTTTCGGCTCATAAATTAATATTATACGACAAACGTTAATTTTAGAATCAAAGAGGAAATTTATTGATTTGTATTTTTATACGTTTGTAACGAATGAAATCAAACACTATTGAACCGATTTCATAAATTCTTTCACCATCAGAATGCTGCATTATCCTTATGTAACATAGGCTATAGGTATTCAGTACTAGAAAATATTAGGGATCCCTACTAAAACTTCAATAATGTAGGTGTATGGATAAAAATATAAATCCTTTTATAAGAAAAAATATGTGGATAAAATAATAATAAAATATATATCTCCTGGATACCGTCCAGATGCAAGTTCTAATCCTGCTCGTGACTGTTATTTTCGATTTCACATTTTCACAATTTGTGTTAAATGTAATATGGCTAAGCATGTCAAATGCTAAGAATATATATAAAAATATCTAAATATAAGGGCTGCGTCATTATTAGGTAAAAATCTTAATTGTAAAATTAAGTTTACCTGGTCGGTATAATTTATGTAAATATAAAATACTTCCGACAGATGGCGCAGACGTCACCCAAGACGTTACGTATGAATGTGTTATCGAGATTAGCAGTCAGGAGCAATTGTCACGATGGCTAAATTGGCAAAGCATCTGGACGGTATCCAGGAGATGCAGGTTCAAATCCTACTCGTGACTATTATTTTCGATTTCAAATTTTCACACTTTGTGTTTAATAGGCTATCACTGCTAAAATGTAACAATGGACTGTATACGTATGCTAAATTTCATGATATTCGATTCATTAGTTACAGCCTGAAATCGTAAAAAACAAACACACATTCGCATTTATAATTAGGTCATTGCTTCATCATCTTATTAAAAAAAAAACTTACTTTGTATTAAAATTCAATATCAAGTACATTCTAAAAAAATTTAACGGGGGCTTAGATTAACCCCCTCCCGCCAAGACCGATTTACTCGGTAGCTATGGACTCCCTTTAAAATTAATGTAAGTAATGTAATGTGTCCTAAAGTAATGGTAGCCAGCTTATACCTGCGACGAAACATACCGTCCTTTAACTCTTAAGTGCACGAATTGCGACATTTAATACTTTCGATATAGCAACTGGTTTACTTAAGGCTGTTGAGTTAGGATTTTTAAAGGTTTATTGTGAAGGTTATGGTGTGAGCTAAACTAAAGTGACATCTGATAATCTAGTGGTAAAACCGGGGCAAAAGACAGTGGTATGGAGTTCGATTTCCAGGCAACCGAAACCACTCTAGCTTTACGATTTTTTTCTGTGAAGTCGCCTCCATTTTATTTAATAAAAGACAGCATACTGCACTAAGAAATAATCCTTGTATCGGTGGGGACTTTACAAACATAAGATTTCACGGACACAAAGTGCACACAGACTCAGAACAACCATTTGTGGATCACACAAACTGCCTCGGTGGTGCAGCGGTGCATGTCAGCAGTCGCTTACATACTGTAAGCGACTGCTGACATGAGGTCTCAGGTTCGATCGCCGGGCCGGGCAGTGTTATTGAGCTTGATGTAGCTGTAGACGGCAATAGGCCCCTGTTACGTGGGACTTAAACATCGCTGGCGAACCATGGGTGTGTAATACACCTCTGCCTACCCCTTCGAGGAATACAGGCGTGAAGCTATGATGCTACAAAGAGTTATTCTGTATGAGAACTGAACCCCCAACACTTGTGTGGGAGGTCTGTATCCAAACCCAACCAAATTTGTCCGTGTGGTGACGGACTAAGAATACAATTATCAGCACCCCATTCTTTTCCACGGGTGTCGTATGAGGCGACTAGGGGAAGTAAGCCATTGCATGACTGGTGGTACGGCTGGGTACCAAGTGGGAGTACTCACTTGGTATCGGGCCGGAGCGGGTTGGTACGGAGATAGCCGTTTATTCTTTCATTTCATATCTATGAAATGAAATGGTGAGCAGCGGCTTGACAATACTCTCGATATAGTTGAGTCCATGGGCGACGGTTACCATTTACCATCAGATGGGCCGCGGCTCGTCTGCCACTACATGCAAAACATCGTAAGGAATCCTGCATGCCTGAGAGATTTTCTCGACGGTTTGTGCAAATCTGCGCGCACTGGGCCAGCGTGGTGGACTATGGACCATATGGATAATTCTGAGACGAGACCCGTGCCCAAGAGTATAAGAATTCCTGATGGGTACATAAAATAAAACTCGATTACTAAGTAGGTACCAAAATAGCTCGAAAGTTGAAGGATGTAGGTACAGGGGGAGACCGAGACTCACCTACCGGTGAATCGGTCATGTATTGAAGGAAGGTGGAGTCCGGAGTCTCCGAAACCGGCAAGCGTGTATGATGAGAATTATGAATGTTGCGGAAGCGAGAGATGCATGCTTTTGGCACTCTGTTCTCTCTGCCTATCCCACAAGGGAGATGGCATCATGATCATGATAAGTATGTAAGCAAAATAGCTTTACTGTGATTTACCCCAAGAGCTATAAAGAGATTTGTTTAAAGCACTATTTTTGAGGTAGCTCACTCGTATGATTGGTTCAATAGTTGCAGCTTGAAAGATTAACAAACTAACAAACAAGCTCACCTTCACATTCTATACAAATTAGTAAAATTACAGCGCCTGTTTGTGTAATGTCTAAATAACAGCATTTTACTAAATACATAATGAAAATATTTACCGTAATTTATACAAATAAATAAAATTGAAGTGTCTGTTTGTAATGTATAAAGAACTCTTTACTAAACGTATACCAAATTACCAATTTTTACAGTTTTTGTCTGTCTGTCTGTCTGGCTGCTTGTTGCGGTTAATCTCAGGAACAGCTGGACCGATTTGGTCGGGACTTTCACTAGCAGATAGCAGAGTACAGGGCGTTATCTTAGGCTACTTTTATTTTGAAAAATGAATTAGGTTTCCGAGTAAAAAATATAAAACCCACAAAATCGTTAATGAATACCACCACCCCGGAACGGTTGGACCGATTTGGACGGGACTTTCACTGGCAGATAGCTGTTGTTATAAGGAGTATGAGACTATTTAAATAATTAGGATTCCATGCAGAAAAAAACAACTTAATTCCATATTACTGTAACAAATCAGCTTTACACAAATGAGCAGACGGACATCAGTCTAATGAATAATGTATAGGTACTATTATAAAGCTGTAACAGAGTGTCTGTACATTTAAGATATTTGAGAAAATATATCTAATTGTATTAGCACGTAAGGATAAGAATTAAACGTTTAGGATATTTAGGCATCTCTACATACGAAACAATAAATTAAACAAATAATTCTATCTGCTTATCTGTTTACTACTAAACGGATTTTAATAAAACTATTTTTTTAAACATTTTGGTTGGATTGATAAACTGGTGCACATTTTACACTGCTTTATCGGGAACCAGACATATTGTCCGTGTGGTGACGGACTAAGAATACAAGTGTTACCACCCCTTTCTTTCCCACGGGTGTCGTATGAGGTGACTAAGGGAAGTAAGTAATTATCACCCATTGCATTACTGGTGGTAAGCTGGATACCAAGTGCGAGTACTCACTTGCTATCGGAGCCGAAGGGGTTGGTACCGCCATCTCCCGTGTGACCGGCCATGAAGTACAACGGTATGTTTTGGTTGTAGCAGGAGATAGTCATTTATTCTTTCATTTCATATCTGTGAAATGAAATGGTGAGCAGCGGCATGACAATACTCCCGGTATAGTTGAGTCCATGAGCGACGGTTACCATTTACCATCAGGTGGGCCCCGGCTTGTCTGCCCCCATACGCAATAAAAAAAAACTTTTTGGAATCGATCGATAAAACCTTTTTTTTTTTTTTTTGTGTGACGTTGGTTGTTAGCCTCAGATGGCTATGACAACCTTACCCGGACAATTGGTGAGCGCAGAGGGCTCTCAACCCGACATTTAACCTCTGGGGTAAGGACCTCGGCTCGGGCTGTTGCTGGCAAAGTGGGATTTCCCACGTTTATGATTTGACAATCGATAAAACCGTTTAAAAGTTCACACTTGAGATTTCTCAAGATCTACTGGTTCAAATCGGTCCTAATTGTATTCAAAATCTAAGTTTGGTCAAGTCCTTTCGAATGACGCCAGCCCCGATGAAATCGGTCCAGCCGTTCAAAAGTTATGAGAGGTTTACATACGGCCACACACACACACACACACGAATACATACATATAGACATCATCGCGGAAACATTCGGGGAAGCTTCCTAGGACCTCAAAACCTCAACATCCGTTGAAATTTTTTTCCCAAATTTTCAATTTTCGGGAAGTTAAAAATATAACCTAAAAACTAGGTTGTGACTGCAGCGGAGCCACGGGCAAAGGCTAGTAATATATATTTATGTAATTGTTATTGTGAATTCATTTTGAGTCATAATTTAAAACAAAGTTGTTTACCGGGGTCATGGCTCGTGTTATTGCCACAGTTTGATAATAACAGTATCTAGATATATAATAGAATAATAGACTGACTGACTGATGAAGGAACAGCGCTGGCGGACCACTGAAGTAATGTCACACCAGTGGTCCACCAGCACAGGCGGAGAGACGGCACACGGGTTATTTAGTGGGTGAGGGCCACGCACTACCCTGTTCGTTGCCCGGAACGATGGGGCATGCGGTTAGGTATATTTATATGGCTTGGGCCGTGATTTGTATATGGGTTTATTTGACACTAAAGGCGTAGTAGCGTCTGCAGGCCCAGATTAAGTATCTGGGCCTGGCCACGCCAAAAACTACTGAACAGATTTTGATGAATCTTATTCGAGAAATTCTTGATGGAAAATAACTTTTGTTAGCTGGCTTCGGTAGTCAAACTCGAGACCCCAGTATCTTTTTTTTTCTATATTTTTTTTAAACTGCACTATGTTATAGTCCTTGTATCGCGGAGGACTTTACAAACATACAATTTCATATATTTTAGATCTATATTTATTAGCAATTGACACGCTCCGCTACTTTTTAAAGTATAAATTATTTGTGAACAAGGAAAAGACAAATGTGGTAAGACAAATGTGGTGAGCAAATTGGGATGATCGAAAGATCTGTACGATAGCTCAGTGGCTTAGAGCACTTCCCCGGATTGGAAAAGACGCGGGTTCGATTCCCGCTCCTAATACAATTTCATAGATATTTTTATATACTTTTTAGCATTTGACATGCTTAGGCTTATACATTAAACACGTTAAACACAAAGTGAAAACTGTGAAATCGAAAATAACAGTCACGAGCAGGATTTGAACCTGCATCTCCTGGATACCGTCTAGATTCGATGCTTTGCCAATTAAATCCTGCTCGTGATTGTTATTTTAGATTTCACATTTTTCACTTTGTGTTTAATACAATTTCATACACAATGTACATACTGACTCAGAACAACCATTTTGTGGATCACACAGAGTTGTCCTGTATGGGAATCGAGCCCACAACACTCGGGCCGGTATCGAGACCACTCCGCCATCAGTGCAGTCAAATCTGCAGTTGCATACGCGCAGATAGAGCATCAAATTACTAGAATTACTGCACTGTTGACCTCCAATCGTTATTACATCCGTTACAATGAGATAACATCATCGTATATTACCGAAATACATCGAATATTTCTACTTCTATACTATTACTAGCAGTTGCCCGCGACCTCGTCAGCGATAGTTTTTTAGCAAATTAAAAATACCATTTAATCTTTAGTAATATTACGTTATTACGGCGGAAACAACGGTAGGTACTACTAACGTTGTGTTTCGTAAGGTGAGTGAGAGCGTTGGAGGCCCAAATCTCCTCCCTATCCTCTGCTTATTATCCTTCCTTGTAGATGGTGATGCGACAGCATTCGTAACGACGACGTAAGAGAGCGAGTAGGTCTGAAAGAGAGTATTGGCACAGAATAGATACTAGTCCTACGGACAGAAACATCACTCCCATTAAAACTTGTCCAAAATCTCTCTATAATAGCCTACAAAATCTTAATAATACCACTTGATTACTTTTTATGACATATTAAATGTTATTTTCAAGTCGGATTATTTTTTATAAATTGTTTTTTTTTTGTTGATCATATACGTTTTAGAGATTTAGCTCTGAATTTTCGGTTATTAAATTTTACTGTCGAAATACGCTAAATCGCGTAAATAATTTTATTTTAATCAATACCACAAGTGTGAGCGCATTGGCGCGCGTGCGACAGCCTTCTGTCGATTGTACTCGTACCGTGGTCGGTACGTAAAGCGGTAGGCATTTAACTCAGAGCCTTGAGCGAGTGATGTACGCCTGGTATTGGTGTAAAGATGCGAAAGGGAATGTTCCAATGGTTCGTTTGATGTAAAAAGAATGCCGGGCGAGAGAGATGTGAAAGTGGAAGGGGGAAACCGAGTCTAACATACCAAATCGGTAATTTATTGAAAGGCGATGGGAGTCGGGAGTCTCCGAAACCAGCGAGCGTAAATGAAGATTATTATGAACGCTGGGGAAGCGAGAAATGTAGGTAAGCAAGAATAGAATAGCCTTTTGGCACTATGTTGTCTCTGCCTACCCCGCACGGGAGATGGGTTGATGATGAGTGAAGCATTTAAGGAACTACATCATGGGCCAAGACAAGCTATGTAGCTTGGCTATTTTGTCTATTGAAAGTTCTATGGCCCAATTTTTAAACTTTGATGATTGATACTTTTACGCAAAAGAAGCTCAGGGGGGTTAGACAGAATCTCATATTTCACGTGTCGATCGTATCGTGATCACTGTGATTGGCTGAGAAACCGACGCGTGATGTCACAATAATCCGTTGGCCAATCACGGTGATCTCTCAACCAATCACAGTGATCACGATACGATCGACATGTGAGATATGACATTCCGCCTAACCCCCCTGAAGAGAGATTATATTTTGTTAATACTATTTAACTAGCCTTTGCTTGCGGCTCCGCCGCAACCAAAAGCTAGCTTTTTAGGTTGTATCTCAGGTTCCCGATATAGTAGGGTGATTCTTCGAAACCGGTTTTTGACTCATTGGTATGGCTCAATTTTTTTTAATATCGGATTGCTACTGATATATCTAGTACGTCTGGGTCAACACATATTACATCATATATCAAAGGCACTGATTTCTACCCAGTAGTTCAGGATTAAAACCATGCTGATTAATTGATGAACCCGATTAATGATGATCAAGGCAACAATCAACTTTATTGGGAAATACCTGGCAAATGTATAAATATTTACTTTTCATGTACTTTTTGGTTCAAATAAGGTAATCTTGTATTAGATTTTAATTACTTACAACGTTGACACACCTCAGTAAGTTGCTTAATAAAGTAACTTTTTTTGCTATAAAAGAAACATTCCTATAAGCAAACATAGTTAAAATTACAGTATTTTATAGAATAACTAAGAAAAAAAATATATCAGAAATCGAAAAAATTATAAAAATCTTAAATCAATTTAAATTTAAAACAAACTTCTAACTAACTATAAATAAAAGAAGACAACTTAACTAACTAACTAACTTATCATCACGCCATTTCCCTTGCGGGGTAGGCAGAGAGAACAGAGTGCCAAGAGGCTTTATTCTTGCATACATCTCTCGCTTCCTCAACATTCATAACTCTCTTCATACACGCTCGCCGGTTTCGGAGACTCCTGACTCCACCTTCCTTCAATCCATGACCGATTTGGTCTAGGTAGGTGAGTCTCGGTCTCCCCCTGTACCTACACCCTTCCACTTTCACATTGTATATCTTCTTAGCCACTCGCTCGTCCGGCATTCTTTCCACATGTCCGAACCATCGGAGCATTCCCTTTCGCATCTTTACACCAATACTCTCTTTCATACCTACTCGCTCTCTTACGTCATTGTTACGAATGCAGTCAGTCAGCCTCACTCCACAGATTCTCCGCAGAGATCGCATTTCGACCGCATTGATTTTACTCTCATGCTCCTTTTTGCATACCCAACTCTCGCTTCCATATAATAACGTTAGGACAAGCACTGCGTTGTGTATAGCGACACGTGCCTTCTGGCTGAGGTGGTGGCTGCCGAGAAGTTGTCCCAATGCTCTGTTCACTCTATTTCCCGCATTCACTCTTCTCTCTACATTAGTGGTGTTTCTTCCATCCCGACTGAATCCACATCCAAGATATACAAATTCATCCACTTGTTCTAGCACACCATTTCCTATTGCTACTCTAACATCTGTTCTGGCTTCTTCTCTTTCAAAAACCATTACTTTGGTTTTGCTCACATTCACACGTAGGCCCCTTTTCTTACAATCTTCTGCTATTGCGTCGACTAGGGTGTGCAGGTCAGTCGCAGGACTGCGCTAATAGGACCGAGAGACACTCAGACATAAAATCAGACATAATTTTGCAACAGGGACTTTGAATGTGAAACCTGCGTCCCTTCTAATCCGGGGAAGTACTCTAAGACGCTGAGCTATCGCATTGACCTTCGGCCATACAATTTCCACATTACATTTGTCTTTACGGCCCACGCCACCTATCGGATGCATTTACACGAATTAATCCAATATAGTAAGTTTAATTTTGCAATTAAAATTCAAACTATTTGATGGCGCGATTTTTCATACATTTTTTCCACATTTACAAATAATTTGTACTTTAAAGTAACTGAGCATGTCAAGTGCTAAAATACAGATGAAAACAATAACTAATGTCATAAAAGATAAAAAAAACAAAAATGTTCAAATGTTCACTAGAATATATTAAATATGGATCAACATTTTCTAAATCGACTCATAAATGGAGAATAGCCTGCCCAGATGGTTGCCTACCCAAGGACCCATCGTCACAAAAGCAGTGGGACAAGCCACTTTCTGAGCTGGTTCGGAATAATCTTTTTTCAAACGTGCAGTGGCCTTACAAAGCATGCTTGTCTCTTAGATATTTCTTGTTGGGAGTCATCGCATCAGTGCTCCGTGCGTCGCTCCACACCGATGCACATGCAGCGATAATTTAGATAGCTTGGGTCAGCCTGTGTTGACCCAATCGTCAGAATCACGAGCCCTGGCCGTTTAGCTCTTCACGGCACTGGACAAGGGACGCCCATTAGCATGGGATGATACCTGTGTGGATAGTGCATACTTTGTCTTCGTCTCATCTTGCAGAATGTTCTCCAAGTGCTGATGGTGTACTGTAATGACTGAATCACACAAATGGCGCAAATTTTCTAACCTCGGCAGAGGTTACTTATTTGTGTCGTTATGGGTAGAGACAATGAGCCCCTGGGCCTTTGCACTTTTGAAATTTATAAAGACTTGGCGGAATAGCTTGTAGAGAGTGTGTCTTATGGTAGATGAAAAAGATGAAGAACAAGAAGATTTTATAGGTATATCCATTAGATCTACTTCTAAATAAGTGGGGGCTCTGTTGCTTTGTTTAAGATTAGCAGCTTGTAATTCTTGGTCTTGGTATATGCGAATCCTGTTTTTTGCTTAGAAGCTGGAATGTTAACTCGATAATATTGCCTTGGAAAGCTATTGGTTCAGCCTGAGATAAAATGCTGGGACCCTCAGGTAGAGTGTTTTGTTTAATCAAGGCCTGTGTTATTTTTTTATACTAATATCACTTAAGATTCTTTCTTCATCTTTTTCTTTCATTTAGCTGTTTGATAGTTGATTTTTTTGACCTTTTTTATGCGTATGTAAGTTGGTTTGTAAAATTTCCAAAATTTTTGATTTTTTTGTGTCTCCTTTTTCTCCGCGCGTCTTGTCTTGACTAGCCTTTCTTATTTTGTTTGTTTCTTTAGATTTGCTCTATTTAAAATATTAGAGCTAAACGAAGAATATAACAACAACCTAATTAGTATGTTATTTTCAAATTTATCTGGTCTTAAGAGCCAGATAAATTCAGATTAAGTAATGCGACCCAGATAAATTTGAAATTTGAAGTTAAGAAAGCCTTGCTTCGTTATTTATTAAAATTTAGAATAAAATATATAATAATCATGAATACATATCAATATATGATACCCTGTTTAGTTTATAAAAATTAAGAAAAACTTATATGATTATCTAAATGAAGTCAGATTAATTATCCAATTTACGTGACAAACACCAGATGACTACTTTTGATCGTACATTTTCACCAAATTAAACCGTGTATTGGAGCACTTCGTATAACAGGACGATACTGACTGGCGCGGCCAATCACGAGTCAATATTATTTTATCAAATACTTTATGTTTACATTAAAAAAACGGTTGATGAAATTGCGCCAGCTGAATTATTATTTTAGTTTGGGACAATTTTAAAAATAGTGTAAGTATTTGATGGAACTAACTTATGCCAGTATATTGCCTCAATATACTGCCCAAAACTTAATAATGCTACAAAAATTGGGGATGGGGACATACCAGATTAATTAGTTTTGACTGTTATCTGCTAACTTAATTCATTACTGTTATACAAGGATTATTCCTTAGTGCAGGGTGTCTTTACCGAGGCCTCCCGCGAAGGTGCGACGCTCCGTGTGCGCATCCGCACTCAGTAGAAATGTAGTGTATATGTAGTACCCGAAAGAGTAAGCCGCCGGCGGACCACTGAAGTAATCCAACACAGTACCAGTGGTCCGTCAAAAAAAGATGGAGAAACGGCACACGGCTGGTTTCTTTAGTGGGTGAGGGCTCCACACTACCCTGTTCGTTGCCCCGACCGACGAGGTGTGCGGTTAGGAACATTTTTTCCCGCCTAAATAAAAAAAACTAGACGTCGTGGGACGTCTACCAGATGTGAAATGAAATAAAATAATTATAACTTGACAAAGTACTCCTCAAGACGAATCAAACGTGTATAAACTCGATGGGGTTGCGTCGTTTCATTACAGAGTTACTGTGGCTACCTTCCAGCTCCATCATCAGACCCTGGATATCATCTAGGACCGGAGTAGGTACTAGTCAAGACATTTCACACGAGTTCTAACTCGATGGAGTTGCGCCATTTAATTACAGAGTTTCGCATGGCCACCATCCAGCTCCATCATCAGATCAGCTTCATGTCATCATAATATTGCATTGTCACGCTATATACATATGCGTGTAAAATTTCAGCTAAATCGGAAACCAGGAAGTGTATCAAATCTAGCTTTCATGATTTGAACGGGACAAGTAAAATAAAAGCCTCGCCACGCTAACAGTCGATTTTACCCTCCCTCCGCATTAGATGATTCACATCAAAAAAAAAAGGTGTCTTTACCACCGTAGTTTACACAGTTCCAGTGGTCTGCCAATACAGGCAGAAAGACGGCACACGGTGGGTTTATTTAGTGGGTGAGGGCCTCACACTACTCGGTTCATTGCCCCGCACGCGGTGTGCGGTTAAGCACATTTTTTCCTGCCTTAAAAAAAAACGAGTGTTGTCCTTAAAAAAAAATAAAAGGTCCCTTTGTTTTAAGCTAGTAAAAATGAAAGATACTTACAGGTACACGATGGGTCCAATCTCCTCCACGTTGAGTTTATCGTCCAGACCCTGCAGATACCTCTCGTGGTTGGTTACGTTGAACAAGTACGTCCGGAGTTTCACCTCATCCGGTGGATCTGACCACCATTCGTATGGTGGCATACCTGGAAGATACATTCATCATCATCGTCTTCATTCTTAATGACTTGGGTAACATCTGAAACGGTAAATCAGGGGACGCAGGTTCAAATCCTGTTCGCAGCTTTTTTTTCTGCTTCACACTGTCATACTTGTATTCTGCTGGGATGTTATTTGATCCAGTGGACTACTAAAGTAATGTCTTCGAGTTCGATTAGTCTACCAGTATACGCGAGGAGACGGTACACGGTAAATTTATTTCGTGAGTCTCACACTACCTTGATCGCTGCCCTGAATGATGGGGTATATTTTTGCCGCCTTAACAAAAAAAAATATGTTATTTGAAAGCCGGGACTTACGTTCCAAAAGTATGGGAGGTTATGTGTACACATTGTTGTTTTTTTTAATTTTATTGTATGTAGTGGCAGACGAGCTACGGTCCATCTGATGGTAAATGGTAACCGTCGCCCATGGACTCGACTATACCGAGAGTATTGTCAAGCCGCTGCTCACCAATTCATTTCACAGATATGAAATGAAATATTAACGGCTATCTCCTGCTACAGCACGCAACGATGTGCTTCATGTCCGGTCACACGGGAGATGGTGGTACCAACCCGCTCGGGCCCGACACCAAGTGAGTACTCCCACTTGGTACCCAGCCCTACCACCAGTCATGCAATGGATGACAATTGCTCACTTCCCTTAGACGCCTCATACGACACCCGTGGGAAAGAATGGGGTGGTGACACTTGTATTCTAAGTCCGTCAACACACGGACAAAAACACATGTTAGATAATTTTGAAATAAAACTATGTTTACGGAATCTATCGCGTTTACTTGATTTTCTACTATCCCGGCGTTTCGAATACTTTACAGCATTCATGATCACAGGTGGACTTAGATGGTAGACGTCCAAGGTTGAAATATCACGCGCAATAATACGCGTGAATATCAGAAATGTTAGATAATTAATAAGGATTTGGCGGGACGTCGACACGTGACCGAAATGCTGGGCTATATCTCGGCCAAAGGTTAAGCCGTGCCTTCCAGCGAGGTAATGCTGCCAGCAGTTTAGGCATGTTGCCGGCTGTGGATTGTAGCTTGAACGAGCTTTAGTCCACTCGGTCTAAATTTCGTTCAAGTGTCTTATCTATAGATAGTATATCCAAATATCTTAATTAAACACAAAGTGGAAAATGTGAAATCGAAAATAACAGTCACGAGCAGGATTTGAACTTTGCCAATTCAGCCATCGTGACAATTGCTCCTGAGTGCTAATTTCGATAACACATTCATATTTAACGTCTTGGGTGACGCCTGCGCTATCTGTCAAAGCATCCGAATTGAATTCTGTCTGAAATGAATTGGCAAAGCATCTGGGCGGTATCCAGGAGATGCAGGTTATTTTTGAGTTCACATTTTCCACTTCGTGTTTAATGTAAACGGCTAAGCATGTCAAATGCTAAAAATATATGTAAAAATATCTAAAAAATATCTTAATTTATTTTTTATGTTATTTTTAGGTGTATAATAGGTACTTAATTTAGTTAAAGTTCTGTAATAAATATATTTGTAGGTATGTGAAATTATATTCGATTATAAATTCGTGATATGACCATTGTCTCTACGCTAGTCTTTTATTTACTGCTTATGGCTTACCTTATGGTAAGTTGTAACTCGCTGCTCATACTACTAAGATATCTGTCAAGCTGCTGATCACCATTTCATTTGATGGATGTGCAGGTGTGACGGTAGATCACACGGAAGACAGTGGTACCACCCGATAACAAGTGAGCGGGGACCTCACCAACTAAATCAACCCATCGTGTGCCGTCTCTCAACCTGTATTGACCACTGGAACTTGGGTACATGACTTCAGTGGTATCCTACCCTACCACCAGTAATGCAATACGTGATAATTGCTTACTTCCCTTAGTCGCCTCGTAACACGATATAATGGGTTGGTGACACTTGTATTCTTAGTCCGTCACTACACGGACAAGTATTTCGTTTACTGCAGGAAATGTCTCGTTAACTTAAAACCGTTGTTTATCTTCAAGTTTAAGGCGGTTAACATTGGGTTGAGGTTATAATCGACGAAGGCCGTAAGGTCAGGGATAACGTTGCTGGCAATATACTTCATTGTATTGTTAAAGAAAATGACAGTTGAAAATTACATGGTAATCACACAAAGTTTGAAAGAATCTGTGTCGATTCATGTCCGTTGTGATAGTTTAGTAAGGTATTCTGGTGACTGAAATGAAAGGACACATCTGAAGTTTGATCACTAGATCCAGCAGGCTGAAGTGGCAGGCCACAGGCTTGACACCACTGAAGCAATGTAACATAGTTCCAGTAGCCCGCCAATAAAGGCGAAGAGACGGCACTGTGTGGGTTTATTTAGTGAGGGCCCCACACAACCCTGTTCGTTGGTGTGCGGTTAGGTACATTTATTCCCGCCTAAAAGGACACAGGCTTGACAAACCGGCAACCGTTGGGGGAGAAAGGTCTCTGAATAGCAACCACATATTGAGCTGTTGGACACAGGTGACACAAGATCGTTCGGTGTGGAGCTCTGTTAGTGAAGCATGGATGGCGAAAGGCTGATCGATGCATGATCTGAACTTTATTGACATTAAAATTGTTGTAGGGACTCCAGAAACCTAAGTTTAACCTAAGTACCAAGGGTAATAACGGTCCTATGAATCCTGAAATTTCAAAATGTCAGTGCAGTCAATAGAAAATCGAATTAACTAGATTTTAACCCGATATTATCTCATAATTAGGTAATTATTTTGATCTGTATTTTTAGCACTTGACATGCTCAGCTACTTTAAAGTACGTAGTGACCAACTAAGTTAAGACAAATGTGATGAGGAAATTGGGTATGGCCAAAGGCTGGTGCGGTAGCTCAGTGGAGTAGAGCACTTCTCCGGATTGGAAGGGACGCAGGTTCGATTCCCGCTCGCACTAAAGTTCTCTTTTTCCCCATTCACAAATAATAATTTGTACATTAGGTAATTAAATATATTCGTTTAAACTTCCAAAGTTATACTAACTTATAATAGTAGTCTCCAGACACCTAGTTATGGGATGTGTGCTTTTTGTTAAGGCGGGAAAAAATATTCCTAACCGCACACCCTGTCGTTCGGGACAACGAACAGGGTAGTGTGGGGCAAGATGCAGTGGGCCTAGCCATGATGCATTCTATGATCGCTAACGCTATAAAAATTTATTAAATAGTATGGGAATTTGATATCTTTCGCGATATCTAACGCTAAGTCACGTGACTTAAAGTTAGATATGTCAAATTTCCATATATTTTAATCGTTTTCTATAGCGTTAGCGATTGTAGTGGTTATATTCCCTTTGTTAGCGATCACAGAATGCAACTTGGCTAGACCCACAAACTAGAAAATAGAAAAAGCTTTATTTAAATTTGACCTGTGGGTCAAGCGAAGCTACTATCGCTAACGCTATAGAAAACTAGTCTAACTAGTACTGGTATTCTTGATATTAACGCTTTCGACTAAAGAACACATAAATACAAATAGAAGAATAACAGTTTGTTTTCGTTTAATTTTTTCTTTTATCATTACATATACCTATTGCTGAGACGTATAATATTGCTGTAAACATCAATAAGTAATTTTATCTGCACGAATTATCACCTGCATACCTAAAATCACACTATAACTATAAGCTATAAAACAAACCATTATAAAGGCTGCTGCAGCAAAGGTTATAAGCTTATTAATTTGACCGTAACATACATTATAAACAGGCTGAAAATACATACTTACAAGTTTTGAGTTTGATTGTAGTTTTATTCCTTTACAAACATATAATTTCACGGATACAAAGTACAACCTGACTCAGAACAACCATTTGTGGATCACACAGAGTTGTCCTGTGTGGGAATCGAACCCACAACACTCGGGGGAGGCCGGTACCTATCTATAGAATACTCCGCTATCTGTGCATCGCGAGAAATAATAATTGCGCTCTTATCAGACATAGTGAACGTGAACTTGTTGCAGCAATAGGTGGGGACCTTTCGCTGCCGAGCGTTTCGTCAGAGCAATGCTCGGCGGCGACAGGAATTGGGCTGCAGTCGCTGCCTTCTGCGAGGCAGTCATCACGCAGAAGGAGGTGGCATAGAGGGCCAGCCCCCTTAGAATGAAAAACGAAACGATAGACGAACTTTCGTTTCGTGTCATTGTGATTGATCAACAGTCCGACGCGTGATTCAGGCAAACAATCACAATCAACCGAAACGAAAGTTCGTCTAACGTTTCGTTTTTCATTCTAAGGGGCCTGGTTGGTTTTATACCACTCTGTCATCTGTGCAGTAGATACCTGTTCTAATGACTTAAAGAGTTTTTGGAGGGGTGTCATGGCAAGCGGTTGAAAACACTTCATAACCTCCAATATATTGACTAATGTAGTGAAGTATTCCACTAACATTCGTAGTTTAACACAAAACACAAATACATACAAAAACAGTTAATGGCTTAAAACCCCTGCTTAGAATGAGACATTACAACATGGTGAAAAAAAAAACTGTATTTTAGCATTGCACATGCTCAGCTACTTTAAAGAAAAGAATATGTGATGTAGATATTGGGAATGCGAAGCGATCTAGAGCACTTCCCCGGATTGGAAGCTTGCAGTAAAGTTATCTTTTTCCACATTCCTCAAATCAATTGTTTTTAAAAAAAATATTATTGTCTTTGGCGTGCTATTTAATAAGTAGTAAGTTTTAGTAATAGTAAAAAAGCCAGTTCAAACTACTAAACGACATGTAAGATCGACTCACCTGGCCTCATATTCAGCTTCTCCCATAACATAATGTCTAACGGTGTGAAAATAAAGCTGCCTGTCGATATAAGCACCAGCAGAATACCCCATACGCACTGCACCACTGGGTCTGCAACAATTTTACCAATTTTATTATAACTTTATTATTTTCAAGGATTTTCGGCTCCACGATGCGCGTCTGACTTTTCGAAAATATGTGTGTCAAATTGTTAATTGTTTTGGTAGATAACAAAAGTTAAGTATCTATACTATTATAAAGTTGTAACAGAGCTGTGTCTGTACATTTAAGATATTTGAGAAAAAATTTCTGTATTATGCTATATAAACGTGTCTGAACACAAAACAATTTTTTTTAGATTTTTTGTCTGTTTATCTGTTTGTTTGTTCGCGCATCATACAAAAACTACTGAACGGATTTTGATGCAACTTTCTCTATTTGATTGATCTCGATTAGACTTAACAACTGGTATACGTTTATGGTAAATGATAACCGTCGCCCATGGACTCAACTATACCGAGAGTATTGTCAAGCCGCTGCTCACCATTTCATTCCACAGATATGAAATTAAAGATTAAACGGCTATCTCCCGCTACAGCCAAAACGCAACTATGCGCTTCATGGCCGGTCACACGGGAGATGGTGGTACCAGCCCGCTCGGGCCCGATACCAAGTGAGTACTCCCACTTGGTACCCAGCCCTACCACCAGTCATGCAATGGATGATAATTGGTTACTTCCCTTAGTCGCCTCATACGACACCCGTGGGAAAGAATAGGGTGGTGACAGTTGTATTCTTAGCCCGTCACCACACGGACAACACGGAACCTGAGATACAACCTAAGCAAAGCCTAAACTAGGCTTGAGAAGATATACAATGCTAATGTGGAAGGATGTAGGTACAGGGGGAGACCGAGACTCGCCTACCTAGACCAAATCGATCATGTATTGAAAGAAGGTGGAGTCAGGAGTCTCCGAAACCGGCGAGCGTGTATGAAGAGAGTTATGAATGTTGAGGAAGCGAGAGATGTATGCAAGAATAGAGTCTCTCTGCACTCTGTTCTCTCTGCCTACCCCGCAAGGGAAATAGCGTGATGATAAGTTAGTTAGTTAGTTATTTCTGGAAACGAATAAGTAGTTTCGGTCATTACCCTCGCCATCAAAACTTACAAACACTTACAAACATTATCTCTTCTATCTACTTATATACATGTAGGATTAAAATATTGTAAAACAATTTCTAAACGCAGTATGAATGAATATTTCTGAACGCAACGACTATGAAAGAGACGAATGAATGAGGACTGGTATCTCGCTCTCTCTCGGACGACGAACGACGACTACAGTGTGTTAATATCTCAGGTGAAGAATATAAATTCTATTAAAATAAAATATACGGTGTATTTATTTAGACCCACACTTACATACATATAATTGCTTGTACCGACTGACTGACGATCAACGCAGAGCCTAAACCACTGGGGATGCAAACTTGAAATTTTGGTAGTTGATGCCTTTTTTGTTGTAGAGATCCACTAAGAAAGGATTTTTGAAAATTTCACCCCTAAGAGGGTAAAATAAGGTATAAACGGTTGCATGGAACTTTGTCATATTCAAAGTAAGAAGCACGAAATTTTAAATACTTGTTTCTGGTTATAAATAATGTACACGTATAGTGGGATATTAAAAAATACGCCCAAGTTGGTAAATGAGGGGTTGAAAGTTTATATGGGAGGTTCGTCGCTTTTAAAGTAAGAGGTAAGTAATTTCAAATACTTGTTTCTGGTTAAAAATAAATGAACACGTATATCAGTGATTTTACAATTTTTACCAGAGGGTGAATTAGGGTTCGAAAGTTTGCATAAAAAGTTTGTTATTTTTAAAAGAAAAAGCATGAAATTCAATATTGAAGCATCTTATATAAAGTTTAAGTAACAAACATAAACTAGGTGCAACCCGCGACTTCGTTCGCGAGGAATTTAGATTGTAATTTTTTTGCAGTACCCTAATTATTTTTCTAAAATAATAGTAGGTATCCTAAGCTACCACCGAAGGAATGTAACATGGTTCCAGTGGCCCGCCAATAAAGGCGGAGAGACGGCACACGGCGGGTTTCTTTAGTGGGTGCAGGCCCCACACTACCCTGGTCGTTGCCCCGAACGATAGGGTGTGCGGTTAGGAACATTTTTTCCCGCCATAACAAAAAAAAAAAGTATCCTAAGCTACTACTTGTTTTATCTGCTATAAATACGCCCGTATATCAGTCAGACAAAAACTTTAAAAATTGTATTTTGTTATTCTCATATGCATTTAGTAAAAAGCTGTTATTTAAACATTACAAACAGACATTTTTATTTCAATTATTTGTAGATATAAGTTTTTGTTGCCTAAATTCATAGTTTGCATTATAAATAAGTTTACGCTCGATAGATGGTATTATACTATGTTTTCTGATTCGGGCTATTGTTTCGTTATGCTGTTTATAATTATTATATGACGAGATAACGTTAAAAACTCCGTAGGTTGTACGTAAGCGACCACTAAAAGAATGTCACACACTTCCAGTTGTCTGCCAATACAAGCGGGTTTATTTAGTGGATGAGGGCCCCACACTACCTGTTCGTTGCCCCGAACGACGTGGTGTGCGGTTAGATACCAGCATTTACAAAAAAAGTGTTGTACGTAAGTGTGTACCTCCTTCGGCCTCCAATTGAAATAATTAATAATGAATTAATCATTTCCTTTATTGGTGACGGAGCTTGCCAGTAAAGGGCAATACTATCTTTTATATGACGCTTAAGTCTTGGCTAGAGAGGTGCGGGAAGGGATAGTTGCTCAAGCAGTCACTCACTAGGATGGTCTTTCTATCATTCCTATTTCAATATTCATTTCTGTGCGCGAGCGAAGCCGCGGTGAAAAGCTAGTTATATAATATGAGAATAGATTAGTGTAGATTGTGTGTCTTTTAGACCGATAGTGGAAAGGGGGTCAGTTGGTTCAAGGGTAACGGCTTCTAAAGTTGCAAGCTGAGCCGATAGCATGTGAACGTATTGACTGCAACCAATTTACTGTCCTTGAACCTGGAAGTATGACCTACGAAAGGGCGTGGATTAATTATCAAGGCTATGAAGCAACAATCAGTGGCATACCATAGACTTTAGATGTGAAGTCGTGGATAAATAAAGGAAGCCAGATCAGCGAGGCCCTTTTCTTTTTTTATAGATACACAAAGTACAATAAGGGTGGTAAACAAGCATACAGATCCAAGGACCCTTTCCTTGTAGGAAGGATAATAAGGAGAAGATAGGAAGGATAACAAGGAGAGAATAGGGACGGGGTTTGGGCCTCCAGCGCTCTCACTCACCATACGAAACACAACGGCAGGAGTAACTACCACTGTTACACGCGGATCTTTTGTGAGAGGGTGGTACTTCCCCGATCGAGTCGGTCCATTCATGCTGGGATAAGCTAACCTCTACCACTAGAATTATTTTTCTTTCAAAGTCAATAATAGAGCATAATAAGAAGCCTATTTTAGTATAGCTTTCAGGATCCTATTTGGAGTTTACGGCGTCCAGACCTAAGTCATCCACAAGGAGGCCTCGTACGAGGCCTTATTAGGTACTTGACTATGACACTGGCGGTTGCAAAAAACTCCCGTGCCTATAATGACAACACATTACCCCATTGTTGTACTGGACTTCCGGTGCTGGATTTGCAATCTTGAGCGCCCTATATCGTGTAATATGAGTGAGCCACCCCTTTCTCAGCTCCCCTCAAGTACGTAATATTATGTATTTACTTAACAGCCAATAGGATTTCAAGTGACTTGGGTTGTGTCTTGTTATATTAAAACAGTTCGTAAAACTTGTGAATTCATAGATACTTAAAATATCTTCCCCATCAATATTGATTAAATGATCATATTTAGTCCACAAGGTGAACGTTATTATATAAAATATATTTTAATGTATTGATTGTTCTTAGAGCCACAATCTCATAACGTACTTAGCTGTTAGTATGCACAACGCACTGTAATACTATTTATGAATTTGTACTTCATAGCTCTAGGACGAATATTGTCGCGCGAGACTTATTTAGAACATCGTATTATAACTAGGCTGAATACATGCGATCTTAGTCATTTTTTTTTTTAAACCTTTTAGTAGTTGGCGCCTTGATGTGTTTTTTTTTAAAGATTGTTATTTTTAAAGATTGTAAGAGTGTTAGCTTAGGCATATCAACACAAGCGCTAATAAATATATTTTTTGTCGAGGGAGTAAAAAAATACTCACAATTAACGAATACAGAATTTACTCAAGACTAAAACAATTGCAAATTATATGCCTCTGTGGTGCAGCGGTAGCATAAGCGACTGCTGATCATGAGATCTCGGGTTCGATCCCTGGGTCGGACAGTGCTTATTGAGCTTTTTCGTAAAAAGAAAAAATTCTCAGTAGCAGCGCAGAGTTTGGAAATGTGCCCAGTAGACGGCAATAGGCTCGCCCCCTATTACATGGGACTTAAACATAGCTGGCAAACCGTGGGTGTGTAATACACCTCTGCCTACCCCTCGGGGGAATACAGGCGTGGTGCTATGTTATGTTATGTTAAAACAATTTGTGCGTATTTTTTTATAATACGACGGCAAACAAACACGTTCACGGACGACAAACAGGCTACCGTAGCCTTTTTGTTTTTTCTTTTTTTTTGTTAAGGCGGGAAAAAATGTTCCTAACTGCACACCCCGTCGTTCCGGGCAACGAACAGGGTAGTGTGGGGCTCACACCCACTAAATAAACCCGCCGTGTGCCGTCTCTCCGCCTTTTTTTTTAGGCTACCGTAGCCTAAGACGCTAGCAACACCAGAATCACTCGCGCGTCGCCATCTCCAAGGAAAGGAATAAGATGTGGATATGTAGGATACCAAGGAAAGGATAATAAGGAGAGGATAGGGAGCGGGTTTGGGACTGCGCTCTCACTCACCATACGAAACACAACGGTAGGAGTGCGTGAATATAGAAATTCTGGCTAGATATTCGGCCTATGTGTAACTACGCGATTAGTGAAGTCAAATTTTATCTAAGTTTTCTTTAGCGTTAGAATTTTAAATAAATTAAATATCTGACATAGCGCTCCTTGTTGCAGACACGGTAATTGAACTTATGACCTTGCGGCACGGCACAAATAAATAGCATGTCTTGTGTAATAATGATGACGTAACATTATAATACTAATCCTACCACTACGCCAACTAACAAAGCCTTTTAAAAACAAATCAACTCCAAATCATTTAAAAAGTAAAGGTTGTTCAACTCATTAATATTAACATAAGTATAAAAACCTTTTTTTTGTAGGATTTTTTTTTAATTATCCATACATTTTGCCCATCTAATAGGAAGATCATTTGAAGCTTTCCTATAAAACTCTGTGGGCCTGGACTCCACAAACAGTTTTAATGATTTTGCAGACCCTTTTATGGTATCGAGTTCGATCTCCGTCCAAGGTCGAGTTTGATTTTTATGTTTAACAACTATCACTAGGTACTTGTTGAAGGAGAACATAACGAGGAGACCGTCTTTTTTTTGCGTTTTTTGTACTTCTTTTTTATGAAATAAAACTACTTTTACGGAATCTATCGCGTTTATTTTATTGTCTTATTATCCCGACGTTTCGAATACTTTACAGCAGCGGTCGGAAACACGCGGCCCGCGGGCCACATGCGCCCGCGAGCTACCGTTTGCGGCCCAGGATTGCTTTTTTTAGTATATTAATTTATATACCTAAATAAATAATAATAATAAGTAGGTAACTATAACGTAAATATTATTATTATTAATTTTCGTAATTTCTCTTCCATTCATCCATCAGCCCAAGTCCACTGCTGGACATAGGCCTCCCCAAGAATGGGGGATAGAACCGTAATCGCCACGTTTGGCAGGCGGGTTGGCGATCGCAGTGGATGTTGTTAATACTCGAAGGAGTGCTGCTGCCTCAATCGGCTCTTACGACTCCCATGGGTGTAGAGGGGTGGGACAATTCTAAAGCCCCGCACGGCAATAATCTAAAAATAAAATGTCTTTCCATTTTAAATAATATATGACAAATGTTGCCTGCTTTACTTTATATAGCCCCTCTGTGGCCCCTGGCGGCCAAAAGGTTGGCCCATGCTTTACAGCATTCATGATCACGGGTGGACTTATATATTAGACGTCCATGGCTGATATACGGTTTGATCTACCCACATAACTACAATATGATTTTACAAAAATTGGTTTATTTATTTTAACCCACCTAATATTCGTTAAAATATCTACTTTTAATTTTTTTAGACCTACAATGTATGAGATTTTAAGTTAGTATAATATACTGAGTATAATACTCCTATTTATATTGAGAAAATTTGTTTTTCATTTAGTGCTCAAAAATTCTAACACAGTTTGTGTTAGTTTACTTTAAAAATTAAAATTTTTACTTTACCAATTAAAATTAGTAAACAAAATAACTGCCAGTAAGAAGACAAAATTGTAATTTTTTTTTTTTTTATTATTTTTTTTTATTGCCAAACGGTGGCAGACGAGCAAACGGCCCACCTGATGGTAAGTGTAAACCGTCGCTCATGAACTTTGGCAACACCAGGGGTACAGCCAAGCCGGCGCTTACCGTGAGTAAAGTGCTCTTCTCAAACCTCGTTTAAAGAAGGACATGTCGTAGCGCTGGGGGAACACCGCAGCAGGAGATCATTCCAGAGCCTACAAGCACGTGGAAGAAAAGAGCGCTGGAAACGAACCGTCTCGGACGAGATCGTTTCCAGGTGGTGTGGATGAACCCTACTACGACGTCTCGTGGTCCAGTGGTAAAAAGGGGATGTTGGTACCACCTCAAACAGTTCCTCAGAGCACTCGCCATTGAAGAATCGATAGAGCACACAAAGAGACCCAAAGTCTCTCCGCTGCCCCAGCGACTCCAGTCCATTCGTGAGACGTGACAATTCGAACAGCATGCCTTTGCAGGGAGTCAAGTAGGTCGAGTTGGTATTTTGGTGCGCCTGCCCAGAGATGTGAGCAGTACTCCACGTGAGGCCGGACTTGTGCCTTATAAAGGGCAAGTCTCTGCCTCGGTGTGAAGTACCGCTTGGCTCTGTTCAGGACGCCCAGTTTTTTGCTTGCCAATTTGGCTTTGTCCTCCAAATGACTCCCGAATTGGACTTTGCTTGAAATATCGATGCCAAGGATCCCAATACTATCGAAGATTGGGAGAGTTACTCCTTGGAACTGTGGCGCCACGACAAATGCGTCTTTCTTTGCAGTGAACGCGCAAACCTGTGTCTTAGTAGGGTTGAATTGAACCAAGTTCTTTTCTCCCCATTCCGAGGCCCGCCCTAGAGAGCTCTCGATTTCAGACACAAGTTGTGCCCGTCTCTCCTCCAGCATATTCCGAGGAACTTTCTGATGGCCGGCATATCGCGCATCACCCGTACTGTTATCCGCATAGCTACACATAATCTCTATCGAGAGCATGTCATTGATGTGCAGGATAAACAGCGTCGGGGAGAGCACCGAGCCTTGTGGTATGCCAGCGTTAACCTCCATGGTATCGGAGCAGCAGCCCTCTACTACGACTTTGATGCTCCGACTATTCTTATTGATTATTGGTTTATATTATTAAATATATTGATTTAACCAGAAACTAAAAAACTATAAAGCTACCACCGGATCGGAACGCGGCCTGAATGAGAAAGATCCGGCAAGAAAACTCAGTAGGCAACAACTGTTGTTCTTTTTTATAAGATTAAGTGAAGGGTGCTGCACTAAGAAATAGTTCCTTTGCCGGAGGGACTTTTCATACTTTTTAACAACGCAAAATAAATCCACAGAAACCATTTGTGGATTACACAGAGTTGTCCTGTGCAATAATCGAACCCATCCACTCCGTCATCTGTGCATCATTACCAAGAAAATAATATAATTATTTTATTATACAAAAGAATAATTGACTGACTGACTGACATATCAACGCACAGCCAAAACTCCTGGAGCTAGGACCGTGAAAATATACATATGGATTTCTTTGGTACTGTAGGTGAGCGCTAAGAATGGATTTTGCTCATTGCATATCCAAAATGGATTTTTTTATGGGAAATAAAAACACATAATAGGATATGACTATTACACAAGCGAAGCCGCGGGAAATGCACTAGTATATTATATATACAATGGTTAATACGCTTATTGTTTTTTTGCGCTTCAAATCAATTGATAATATTATTTTTGGGTTTTATATCCGGTTCCCGATATAGTAACATAACACAAAGTATACCTGTTTTTAAGTCCAAGAGCTATCAAATAAAAAAAGCTGCGACAAAATCCGGTCAGTAGTTTTGCGTGATGCGCGGACAAAAAAACAGATAGACAGACAAATAGAAAAAAAAAACTTAAAAAAAAGTGCCTAGTATAGCCTAATACAAACATATTTTTTTTAATAAATCTTAAATGTTCAGACACACGTCTGTTAGAGCTTTATAATAGTTAGGACTTACTACAGAATGTTTTTCTTCTATTTCTCGGTCTTCCTCCACCTTCCGTCAACTCTCCGTCCAGACAGATCTCCCCGCAACCTGCATCTCCGTTCTTCAACAAACTATTTAAAGAATCTGTCCCTTCGTCTTTGGTTGAATCGCTTTCATCTGACCTGGTAAAAGTCGAAGAGGTTCTATTGTCTTCTAGAATTGTCACCATTTCAGACATATTGTTGTCTTCTGCAACAACAGAAAAAAAATTAACAATGTTTCCGAATTTTCTGACGATTTAGTTCAAATACTGTTGATCAACAAAAGTGTTTACACCCAAAAAACGACCACAATTCTATTTCTCATAAAGACTTTTTGAAGTGAAACTATTTACCAATTTTTTTAAGGCAGGAAAAAATATACGTAACCGCACCCTTCGTCATTCGGGGCAACGACCAGCCCCCTTAGAATGAAAAACGAAACGTTAGACGAACTTTCGTTTCGAGTCATTATGATTGATCAACAGTCCGACGCGTGATTCCTGATTAGTCGAGATTTCAACGCGTGATTCAGGCGACTAATCACAATGAAGCGAAACGAAAATTCGTCTAACGTTTCGTTTTTCATTCTAAGGGGGCTGGGCAGTGTCCACCGAAGGAATGTAACATAGTTCCAGTGGCTCGCTAATAAAGGTGGAGAGACGGTACACGGCGGGTTCTTTAGTGGGTGCAGACCCCACACTACCCTGTTCGTTGCCCCAAACAACGGAGTGTGCGGTAAGGAACTTTTTTCCCGCCTTAACAAAACAAAAGGGGGCTGGGTAGTTTGGGGCCCTCACCCAATAATTGCTCTTATAAATGGTAATACAAAAGTATGATTTTTTTATTTTTTTATTGCATGTACAGACGTATCACGGCCCATCTGAAGGTAAATGGTAACCGTCGCTCATGAACAACTATACCGAGAGTATTGTCAAGCCGCTGCTCACCATTTCATTTCACCGATATGAAATGAAAGAATAAACGGCTATCTCCTGCTACAGCCAAAACGCAACGATGTGCTTCATGGCCGGTCACACGGGAGATGGTGGTACCAACCCGCTCGGGCCCGATACCAAGTGAGCCCATTTGGTGCCCAGCCCTACCACCAGTCATGCAGTGGATAATAATTGCTTACTTCCCTTAGTCGCCTCATACGACACCCGTGGGAAAGAATGGGGTGGTGACACTTGTATTCTTAGTCCGTCACCACACCACATTAATTGCAAATTTAAACTTACTATATTGGATTAATGTATGTAAATGAATCCGATGGGTGGCGTGGGTCGTAAAGACAAATGTGATGAGATTGGAGTGGCCTTCGGTCAGTGCGATGGCTTAGCGGTCTAGAGCACTTCCCCGAATTGGAAGGGACGCAGGTTTGAATCCCGCTCCACTAAAATTTACTTTTTCCACATTCACTAATAATTTGTTCTTTAAAGGTCTTCGCATATTACACCGACTCAACGCCAATCCAACACGGTTCCAACTAGAACTATCGATTCGGTATCAACGAGTCGTCAACTAGGCAATCAATGCATCGGTCACCAGTGGACCACTTGGTGTCAATGAGTGGGCAGTGCGTCGTCAACGAGTGGGAAGCGCGTTGTCAACTAGCTCGATGCGTGCACTCTGTTCTACAACTATATACGGAATGAAGAAGAGGGGGGGCGCTGCGCCCGCGCCCAGCCAAAACGAGTTGGCAACGCGTCGCTCGTTAGCCGTAAGCACATTGTCGATTAGTGAACAATTCATCGAAAACGAGGGGCAAGCGGGTTGGTGACAGGCAATGGGTGAACAGCGCGTTGACCACGCGTCGTACACGCGTCGTATACCTTTAACTTACTAGTTGACAAATTCATTCTTAATTAACATAATATAGAGCTTACATTTCAATGCCATACTGTGAGTTGAGTTGGAGTTGAGTCGGCGTTGAGTCGGTGTAATGTGCGAATACCTTAAAGGTGGCTTAGCATGTCAAATGCTAAAATACGGAACAAAATAATTCAAAAATTTTTGACAAATGGATAGAGTGCCTCAGTTTCAAATACCACATTTGAAACAAATGTTGAGTCAACAGGAAAATAAGTTTATGGATTGAGATAAAAAACAATTACTTTATAGCAGAGACCTCGGATTAAACGATTTTAATAGACGTTTGGTAATCCGAAATAATCTGCGGTGTTTCCGTGTTAGATTTAAAAAAGCATTGAGTATGAAGTAGTAGTGTTTTTAGTTTCGTTTTTTTGTTAAGGTGGGAAGAAATGTACCTAACCCCACACCCCGTCATTTGGGGCAACGAATAAGGTGGCGTGGGGCCCTCATCTACTAAAAAACCCGCCATGTGCCGTCTCACCGCATGTAGATTCATTCCGGGTAAGAGCACGTGTCAAGTTCGAAGTGCTAAGATCTCCCATGGGAATGAAGGAATAGGGGGTGCGTGAATGACGAAGTCGATGGTGAGAGAACGGCCTTATTGAAGCCAGGCGTTACTTTGCTGCGCGGCGTTGTAGTAAGAAAGAAAAGATGAAAATTTTTGATCTATATTTTAGCACTTGACATGCTCAGCTACTCTTAAAGTACAAATTATAATTTGTGAATAAGGAAAAAGAGTATTTTAGTTATTGTAGACGCAGGTTCGATTCCCGCTCGTAATTTCAGTTTAATCGGAAACCGGGAAGTGTGTCAAATTTAACTTGCAAGATTTGAGCGGCACAAGTAAAATAAAAGCGCCACCACGCTAACAGCCGGTTTTACCCTCCCTCCGCATTAGATGTTTCACATCAAAATATCTAATAATAAGTGAATACAGTTATGTGAAAAAACTATTTGGTTATTTTTATCTAAACTTGTGTGTTGACGTACGACCAATGAAAACGTCGCAACTTATCGTTTCCGAAAATGTATTAACTATTAACCCCACATTTGACGCGGCGCTGGGGCCCCCAGGCGGGGCATTCCTCTAGAGTGAGGCGCGCGTCATCGACTTGCGCGCCGCACTCGTGGCATCCGGGGGCCCCTTCTCTGCCAATCCGATGCAGGTACTTACCGAAGCACCCGTGTCCGGTAAGCACCTGCGTCAACCTAAAAGTGAGGTTGCCGTGCCTTCGATTCAACCAGCGGTGGAGGTGTGGCGCACCCGCTTCAATAGTCCCCCGTTCTACTCCAGGGGACTCCAGCTCCTCCGTCCACCGCTGGATCAACATTCCTCGAGCCGCTTGTCGTGCTCTGCCCAGACTCCTTTGGGAGATTTCCTCGCCCCCAGCCCGCGCCGCGGCACGTAACCAGTAGACCTCTGCCAGTGCCTCGGCCTGGAGAGGCCAAGGTGGGTAGCCCGCCAGCAGCGTGGCTGCGGCCTTGGACACCGTACGGTACCCCCTTATGGCCCTCACCGGTATGGCCCTCTGCAGACGTCGCAAGAGGGCCTTATTAGGAGCGGTGAGTGCGTCCGCCCAGATCGGGGCACCATACAGCGCCATGGACCGCAGAATCCCGCTGTAGAGTCGACGGCAGGACGACCCTGGACCTCCAGTGTTTGGCAGAAGCCTTCCCAAGGCCGCGGCAGATTTAATAAGCCTAGGGGCGAGCTGGGCAAAGTGCGGCCCGAAACTCCATCTACTATTGAAGTGCAGGCCCAAATATTTTATCTGGGCCTGCACTGGCACGGCAACCCCCTGCACATTCAGGCATGCTCCTCGAGGGGGACCTCGGCGAGGGCCGTGAGGTCCTCAGTTTTTTGCAACGAAACCCTCAGACCCAGCATACCGATCCGGTCAATGACGAGCGCAACTCCGACCTCCGCCGATCGGGCAGCCTCTTGATGATGGGAGGGATAGCCACCCTCTCTTCCACCACCAAGGGAGGAGCCATCACTGGGAGACATGTCCCGTGGACCGCGGGAACAAAACCCGCCACTAGCCTCGACAGGAGGTCTCGGTCCATCGACTCGATGACGGGGGCGCCGTGGGCGCTGAGCTTGTTCCGCGCCCGCTGGTATGGGCGCCCCCACGGATCCCCGTCGAGGCCTGCCAATAGCTCCTCTCGGGCCCTCTCCTTTGCCCGGCTGATGGCCAGGTGTAATTCTTTTTTCTTTGCCGGTATAATTATTTTTTCTTTGTTCGGTGGTGAAAAATAAGTGTATATTTACGTAGAGTTATTTATCAATTTCAGACAAACGCCACAATATTACGTCACAAATTGACCTAAAAGTGGTAACGAAAGATAATGATTTTATTTTCCGTCAATTAGTAATTGACTAATTCTTAGAAAACTATGGGCTTAATCAGGATCTAAACTAATCTATAGTAGAGCATTAAATACGTACTCTATCAAATTTTCATTCCCATTCCTAATATTAAATGATTTTGGTTTTTGTGTGATTAAGAAAGAAGAAGTTCGTGCTCTTGGCCTGAATTACTCTATTGGTGGACCATTGGAACTGCGTTGTTAACTGCCTCGGTGGTGTAGCGGTAGTGTATGCGACTGCTAATCATAAGGCCTCGGGTTCGATCCCCGGGTCGGGCAGTGCTATTGAAATTTTTCGTAAAAAAAAAAAGGAAACATCCTCAGTAGCAGCCCGGAGTTTGGAAATGTGCCCGGTAGAGGTCAATAGGCTTGCCCCCTATTACTTGGGACTTAAAAATAGCTGGCGAATCGTGAGTGTGTAATACACCTCTGCCTACCCCTTTGGGGAATACATGCGTGATGCTATGTTTATATATATAAATAAAATTACGATGAATGTAAAAGAAAATACACATAAAAGAAGTTTTTGGTTATTGTGAGGATAAGTTTTTTTACACCCTGCACTAAAGAATAATCTTTGTATCGCGGGGGACTTTACAAACATACAATTTCACGGACACAAAGTACACGCAGATTCGGAACAACCATTTGTGGATCACACAAAGAGTTGTCCTGTGTGGGAATCGAAACCACAACACTCGGGAGGCCGCTATCTAAACCATTCCGTCATCTGTGCTGTGTGTTTAGTATTCCGAAAAAGTTCATCACCAAAAGACTGTTGAGGATCTGAGGTCTACAAAACATAATGAAATATTCGACTGACGAATATAGATTTCATGGTCAAGGAGGATTCCGCTCGATACTATACTACTACTCGTAACTATTGTCGGCATAGGATGTTTTTTGTTCTTTGTCTGTTTCTTTAATAGTCTGCCGAGGACGGCCAAGATGAAGGTATCATTTCAATTACCAACGTTTATAATATTATTCCATGTGGTGATGGACTAAGAATACAAGAGTCACTCCATAGGGAAGTAAGCAATTATCACCCATTGCATTACTAGTGGTAGGGCTGGGTACGAAGTGGGAGTACTCACTTGCTATCGGACCCGAGCGAGTTGGTACCACCATCTCCCGTGTGACCGGCCATGAAGCACGTCATTGCGTTTTGATTGTGGCATGAGATAGCCTTTTATTCTTTAATTTCATATCTATGAAATAAAGTGGCGTGCAGCGGCTTGACAATACTTCGGTATAATTGAGTCCATAAGCGACGATTACCATTTACCAACAGATGAGCCGTGGCTCGTCTGCCACCATTTGGAAATAAAAATATTAAAAAAAAGTTTTATCAAAACACATTCAGTAACAAAAAAAAAAAAATATAGGGGTAGGGATTGATTCATAAAACAGTATTGTTTTCTGAAATAGGTAAGTATCTATATCTTCTATACATCTATACTATTATAAAACTGTAACAGAGCTTTGTCTGTACATTTAAGATATTTGAGAAAAAAATGACTGTAATAGACTATATGTATAGGCGTGTCTAAACACAAAACATTTTTTTTAGATTTTTTGTCTATCTGTTTGTCTGTTTGTTTCTTCGCGCATCGCGCAAAAACTACTGAACGGATTTTGATGCGATTTTTTTTATTTGATAGATCTCGATTACACTTAAAAACTGGTATACATTTTATCCCGCTACTAACCCATATCGGGAACATGAGATACAACCCGAAAACTAGCTTTTGGTTGCGGCGGAGCTAGCTAGTCTTTAATATAACTAGTTTTGTTACATCTTTATAATATTATATAAAAAAGAATAAAAAGAAATGGTTCCAAATTCCGAGCGTTGCTTAACCTCAATATCATGGATGGGTAGATAAGTAGGCACATGTGGTTATGAGAGGTGAGTGGTGTGATGTATCTAATGCTAGGTGTTGCAACGTAACGAAACTCATGTTGTTATCAAGGATTTGTAATAATTATAATGGACACTGCACAAATAAATTACAGAAGTTCAACTTCATTTTTAATACCTAATAAATGATACTACTAGTATCATTTTCTTTTAGCCGCGTCCAAAAAAAGTATAAAAGTTACCATAATACACAGCCAGTTTTTTTGAAATGAGAACTTCTACAGGAAGATTTGGATAGGGGGTAAATTCATGTAAGTCGTCATCGACATGGCCACGTGACGTGTTAACGATAACACTATATCTGTTACTATTAGTTTATCTTATTGCGCTGTGAATGAAAAGTGAATAATTTTAAATAATAATTCACTTTGTGTTTTATGTATAGTGCTAAGCATGTCAAATGCTAAAGATATATATAAAAATATCTAAATATTTATCGGGTTTGCGTCATTATTAGGTAAAATCTTAATTGTAAAATTAAGTTTACCTGGTCGGTACAATGTATGAAAATACTGCCGACAGATGGCGCAGGCGTCCCCAAAGACGTTAAGTATGAATGTGTTATCGATTAGAATTAACAGTCAGGAGCAATTGTCACGATAGCTGAATTGGCAAAGCATCTGGATGGTATCCAGAAGATGCAGGTTCATATCCTGCTCGTGACAGTTATTTTCGATTTCACATTTTTCACTTTGTGTTTGATGTATAGTGCTAAGCATGTCAAATGCTAAATATATATATATATATATATATCTAAATAATAATTTTATTTTTGACGTGATAACGTCTTATAAATCGAATCGATAGACAACCATATCGTTTTTTTTAATGAATGAATGAATAACTTTGATTTAGAAGATCAAACAATTAATTTGGATATCAAAAAATAACAACTGTTTGTTTATAATGTTAAGTATTCACTTCCATCGGCAGTCCTCATGACTGATTTTTTTTTTTTTTTTATACTACGTGGGAGGCAACAAGCTTACGGTTCTCTGATGTTATAGCAACACCAGAGGCTTCACTAGCGCGTCGCCTACTCCAACGAAGAGATAAGACCAGAAGAGAAAGGACGATCAGGACAGGATGGGGAGGTTTAAGCCTTTTTTTTTTGTTAAGACGGGAAAAAATGTTTCCAAACGCACTACCCCTCGTTCGGGGCAACAAACAGGGTAGTGTGGGGTCCTCACCCACTAAAGAAACCCGCCGTGTACCGTCTCTCCGCCTTTATTGGAGGGCCACCGGAACTATATTGCATTCCTTCAGTGGTGGGAGGTTTAAGCCTTGGGCACTCACATTCACCATACGAAGTGAGAGGATGGTACTTTCCGAGTCGACCCAGGCCATGTATGCTGGACAAGCAAGGCTCTAGCACTTTCCAGCCAGTACTTTCAGATCGTCATTCCCAACTCATCCTCACTTTATATTGTAAATGCAACTTAAGTGCCTCTGTGGTGCAGCGGTAGTGTGAGTGACTGCTGCTCATGAGGTCTCGGTTTCAATCTCCGGGTCGGGCAATGTTATTGAGCTTTTTCGTAGAAAGAAAAATTCTCAGTAGCAGCCCGCAGTTTGGATAATGTCCGGTAGACGGCAATAGGCTCGCCCTCTACTACGTGGGACTTAAACATAGCTGGCGAAATGCGGGTGTGTTATACACCTCTGCCTACCCCTTCGGGGAATACAGGCATGATAAATAAATAATAATAAATATTCACGGACATTTTTCACACAACGTCCTCTGGCCCCAAACTAAGCTTAACGCTTATGATATGGGTACCAGATTACGGATATAATACATATGTTACTTTTTTTTGTTAATACATACATATATAATAGATAGAAAACACCCAGACGCAGTACAAATATCTGTGTTCATCACACAAAAAATTGTCCTGAGCGGGAATCGAACCCACCTCGTGAACAGAAGTCGGTTAGACTACCGACTATGCCACGAGGCCCGTCCTGCTATGCTATTATAAATGCAAATGAGTTTTTTTTGTTTGTTGTATTTTCACGCCGTAACGACTGAAGCTATCATACTGAATTTTTTTATACAGTTAGATATGGAGTCCAGAAAAGAACATACACTACTTTTTGTTACGGAAACATGAATGGTTCCTGTAGGATAGCCATTTTTGTTAATGATAATATGACAATGTATTTATTCGTTTATTCTGAAGGCCACGCATACGAAGTCGGCCGCAAGATAAAGTTCATAATAGTTACATATATTATAATGGTAGGATACAATTATTATTGTTTCGGAAGCAGCTAATACCTAAATGTTTCTTTATATAAACATTTACACGTTTCCCTTTGTATACAGTATAAATATTTCCGTGTTCCAGCTCTCTATAGAAAACATAAATTTGCATGACACATTTTCTCTGATGTAAACGCGTTTGTTGATTTTAAATATTGAATTAGAATTATACAAACATAGCATCACGCCTGTATTCCCTGAAGGGGTAGGCAGAGGTGTATTACACACCCACGACTCGCCAGCTATGTTTAAGTCCCACGTAATAGGGGGCGAGCCTATTGACGTCTACCGGGCACATTTCCAAACTCCGGGCTGCTACTGAGAATTTTTCTTTTTAGGAAGAAGCTCAATAACATTGCCCGACCCGGGGATCGAACCCGAGACCTTATGATTAGCAGTCGCATACACTACCGCTACACCACCGAGGCAGTTAGAATTATATACCGCCTATATTTGCTCTACTTTCAAGGCTTGGAGTGTGATGTCGAGTAGGTACTACTGATGTAATGTCACAGAGTTCCAATGGTTCAACAATACAGGTTGAGACAGCACACTTTAGTGTGTGTACGGGCTACGGCCCCAACTACCCTGTTCGTGGCCTTCACACATAAATATAATATTATGCCCCGGACGAGGTATGCGTTTTAGGTACCAAATTTTATTCCCGCCTTAACAAAAAAAAGTTTAAAGCTTAAGTCAAAAGGCTAATCAGCCTGGAGCGATCGGTAATTTTAAATAGGGTCTGAATACTGTTACAAAAAATGATTGCGATCCAGAAATTAATATTTGGATAAAAAGTATACAGTTTTTAATTCTAATAAAACAAAAAAAAGTGTATGTGTACTTGTACACGCGTTAGAAGTTATACTTCTTTGTAGAAAAAACGACACTAACAATAGAAAAAAGGTATTTAATACATTGAAAGTTTTATTATAACGCATTATCTAGTATAAAGTTTATTTGAATATCACAAAAAAACTAAAATGTTGACTATAGCTAACTTCAGGGTGTTGGTTTTACGAGACGGTGTGCGCGCGCATCGTAAAAATTTACCTTATCATTTTTCCCTAACGCGTTAAAAGAAGTATAACTTCAAAAAACATGAAAATCCTCTAAGAATTATTTACGTGATGCCCGAACAAATAGACAAAAATTTAAAAATATAATTGTTTTGTGTTTCTCTGAACACACCACCTTAAAACTTATATAGTTAATAAAAATATTATTAAAATATATATTATAGTGAATAATACAGTTTTTAGTAGTAAATATAGTATAGTGAAGCTAAGATATAATAAAAATACTATTCAAATTGAATTGGTGTATTTAACAGATATTCTGTGATCCAAATGAGGACCAAACTAGTTGCTGCCCGCGACTTCGTCTGCGTGGACCTTAGAAATATAAGTACAACACTCTAATTATCACACACGAATAAGGCATCTCACAGAACCTAAGGTTATCTGGGGAAAAAAATATGTGTTAATCCATGTAATAAATTGTCTGTGTGCCAAATTTTACTTAAATCTATTTAGCCGTTTTTGCGTGAATGAGTAAACAAACATACAAACTTTCATATTTATAATTTTTTGGTTAGATTAGACGCTAGCAACACCAGGGGCATTACTTGCGCGTCGCCATCTCCAAGAAAAAAGGTAGGAGGTATATCGGAAGGTTAATTAGGAGAGGATAGGGACGGTGTTTGGGCCTCCGGCACTCTCATTCACCATACGAACCACAATGTTAGGCTACCTACCGTTGTTTCAAGCTGATCTTTTGTGAGAGGGTGGAACTCCCGTGCCGGCGGACCACTGAAGGAATGTAACATAGTTCCAGTGGCCCGCCAATAAAGGCGGAGAGACGGCACACGCCGGGTTTCTTTAGTGGGTGAAAGCCCCACACTACCCTGTTCGTTGTCCCGCACGACGGGGTGTGCGGTGAGGAACATTTTTCCCGCCATAAAAAATAAAATAAAAATTTGGTACTTCCGTCACGACACAGACAAATAAATCTTGCACTTCACTTTGTGTTAAAGTAAATCTTGCTTTCTGTTATTTACCTGTACAGTGACCGAAGCATATTGGCTAAGCTGTCCTTTCACGTGCAATTTAAACTCTGATATGACTTAATTATACATTCTTTACTTGTTTTTTTCACCAACCACTTTGGAACGGACTGGAATTGAACCTTGTATCAGAAGAGAGGCAGTTACGTAAACCTACTACAAAAACATGTGTAATATAACAAAGGTCAAGAGTGAGCATAATATTGCGTTATATAAAAAAATGCTTCGTTTACTTTATCTAAAGCACGCAATGTATTTTGATACAGTGTTTACTGTAGACGGATCGCGTTCGAATCCCGGGTCAACATAAAGATATTGGTTTATAATACTCTGTCATGCTTACACGAATAATCGTGTCTCCAAACGCAAAATGTGTTTTTTAAATATTTTCTTTTAATGCATATAGTCGCGGACGAGCCACGGCCCATCTGATGTTAAATGGCAACCGTCACTCATGGACTCAACTATACTGGGAGTATTGTCAAGCCGCTGCTTACCATTTCATTTCATAGTTATGAAATGACAGAGATAACGCCTATCTCCTGCTACAACCAAAACACACCGACCGCTTCATGGCCGGTTACATGAGAGATGGTGGTACCAATCCGCTCTGGCCCGATAGCAAGTGAGTACTCCCACTTGGTACCCAGCCCTACTACCAGTATTGCAATGGGTGATAATAGCTTACATCCCTTATTCCCCTCGTACAACACCCGTTGGAAAGAATGGGGTGGTGACATTTGTATTCTTAGTCCATCACCATACGAACGGTTGTTTGTTCGGGGTTCACGCAAAAACTACTAAACGGATATTGAGGAAACTTTTTTTATTTGATAGGTCTTGATTAAACTTAAAAACTGGTATACATTTTATCCCACTACTATATCGAGAACCTGATATATAACTTAAAAACTAGCTTTAAATCTGTGGCGAGATCTGCCGAAGGCTGGTTATGAAATAAAACTACATTTACGAAATCTAAGGCGTTTACTTTGATTTTTAGCTGTTCCGACGTATCGAGAACTTCGTTCATGGTCACGGGTAGACTTATAGTTATTGGGTTCAGTAGGAGCCAGTAGGTACCTACAGCTTCACGCCGGTATTGTGTGAGAGGGTGGTATTCCCCGGTCGTGGGGGAGCATTCATGCTGGGAGATGCTAGGCTCTACCCAGATAAGTAGAAAAGCCAGAGATGTGAGCACGTACACAGGAGATGCAGGTTCAAATCTTGCTCGTGACTGTTATTTTCGATTTCACATTTTTCACTTTGTGTTTAAGGAATAAAAAGGTTTAAAACTTTAAAATTAACATTGCCACACTTACATTAAAGCTCATCCATCAATCAAGCCGTCGATCCTGAGCTCTGTCTTCTCTACTAGTGAGGCAAATATCACAAAACATAATGTGTTAGACATTCATAACTCAAATAAATCAAATAAGTCAATCATAGTTCAAATAAACAATGAAACAGTTGAAAACCATATTTCATTAAATATTATTTATTAACACTCCGATCGATATACATAATATATGATATCAGTTTGTATTCAAAAACATTAATCACTTTACAAAAGTAAAATTCACTCACGTCGTAAACACTCTGCACAAACATACGGCTATATCTACCACTAGCTGACCCGGCAAACGTTGTTTTGCCATATAAATTATTATTTCTAGGTGATTTCTAGTGTAGACAAAAATAACCGACTCATTGTAAGTGTGTAAGGATGTGGTATATGCGTGAAATAGGCATGGAGCGCTGTGAACGATGAGAGAATATAAAAATAACAAATGCCAAACATTATTATTTGTAGGTTATTTCTTAAAATTACATATCACTAGTTAATTACGACAGTAACACTAACAAACAATATCAGTCTCAATGCTATAGCGTGAACAATATTTTTTGTTAGCCCATTTTTAGCTAACATAGCGGTCGCCCGCGGCTCCGCCCGCGTGGATGTCGGTTACCGCTGCAAAAAGCCTTCCCAGGAAAGACACGGTCAGCAAAATTATTCCCAGGTCAATTCACAGACACCGACACTAACATCGACGACGCAGTCATTATCCGCAGGCTGCATAGATTGTTTTTATGAGGATGTTAAAGTTGTTAATGATGAAAATATTTAGATGTAATTAATACTAAGTTTTCACTTCTGCCGGCAGTCCCGGAGTGAAACCCGTTGTTTTAGGATAGATAACTAAAGCGATTATTGTAGAGCTTCTCTATAAACAACATTTGACGTTAAATTATTTTCAGGTAACAAAATATACTGATGGTCGGGAGCCCCGACCCGTGACCTATCACGGGTCGGTGCCCTAGCAACGTAAAGTTTCCCATGCGTAAAACATTCTTTTCGTAAATCAATACCTAGTAATTTGAATTGTTTTGCCCCGGGATTTGTTTATCGTTAGTGCGAAAAAAATTTTTACTGGAAATTGGAGCCTTTTGAAGGGTATAGGCAAATCAGTAGGAATCATGGGTATTCTTGGTATATGAGCTAATTCACCAGCTGCAGGGCCGGTGACAATCTTCGCTACTATTAAATTATCTTTTAGCTCCTTTATAAGAAGTCTCGTGCCATTACACATGTTGGGACGGCTTAAATTTCTGAGAAGCATTATCGGCGTGTCAACTTTTAACGACAGTTCATGAGGTGGTAGCCCAGCAGGGTTCAGAGAATTTAAAAATTCCTGGGGGTAGTGCACTGCGTCCTCGATGTTAGTGACAGCGTCTATGGATTTATAGCACTTTACTTCACCCGGTACTTTCTGCATAATTAAATTGTTTATTTCGTAGACTGTTTCATTCCTGGGAGAAACTAATGCTCTACAACACAGCCAACGAAAATCATCTTGATGTAAGTTTTCGATGTCAGGATATATAGCATCTATCAGACTATCTAAATTATGGACTATTTGGCCTAGAGACTCCAGATCCAAATCCAAAGTAAGCCGGCCCAGATCCAAAGTAACTGCATAATCGGTGCCCAAATTTAAAGATGGAAAAATTCCTTCTCCAAGTTTCAGCAGCTGTTGTGGAAAATTGCTATGCGTATTTCCATGTAGATGAGCTCTCATATTGGTGCGCAAATTCAAATATTGAACAGATGTCCAAAGTTGAGACGATTTTAAACATGCCTTCATAATATCTGCTCGCGTACCTCTGTTGATGACTGGAAGCATTTGTCGGAAATCTCCAGCAAATACAAAAGTGATACCACCCATGACATTAGCAGAGCTTCAGAGATCTTTTAAAGTACGGTCTACGGCCTCCACATGAGCTCTATGATTCATGGTGCATTCATCCCATATTACCAACGACGCGTCTTGCAGTAACTTACCAAGAGGCCCATTTTTCCGAATAGAGCACGTAGACCGTTGATCTAAAGATACGGATAGCGGGAGTTTAATCGTAGAGTGAGCAGTTTTTCCTTCGTTCAAGAGAGTTGCAGCAATTCCTGACGAAGCAACTGCAATCGCTATCTTCCCTGATTGCCGTATCTTAGCAAGTATCAAACTTGCGAGAAAAGTCTTTCCGGTGCCTCCTGGTGCGTCCAAAAAAAATAATCTCCCCATGTTATTGTTCACGCTATCCGCAATAGTCTCATAAGCATGTCTTTGATCTGGTACTAATTTTGGCACATTGTCATTTACAAACGCTGTTAAATCATTTATGTTATACTGTTGTACCATTGTGTCAATAGTATTATTCTGGGTACGAACGGGAGAAGGTAATCCAAAATCACTTAAATTTTTGTCGTTAAATTCTAGTAGTTTGTTTTCTATTTCAATTAATCCTTCATTATAAATGACTTCAGTGAAGGGTAAAGTGTTATCCTGATTTTGTTGTCTGATACGATGTCTAATATCTTCACAGAACTGATCTTTGAAAGTATACCATAACTTCAATGGTTCCGATGGTTGACAAAATAAAAGTATGACTACGAACAACTCCCTTAGTTTTTTTGGACAATGTGATAGCGAAGCTTCGCTTAAAGTGTTACCCCAATGGTCATCGTTTTCAAGTAAACCTCGGTCACGGCAAGCTGCTTGATACGTCTCTTTGACAATACCGTTTACAGTTTTAAGGTATGCAAATGAGGTCGGACCGCGTACGTGGTGCAGTAGAATCCTAAGATAAAAACACTCTGATTATGATGGATGTATCACGTAGACTCTACCTAAAGCGGCATCTTTTTTTATCTCCGGATGTCCAACTACATCTTCACCACGCCTCCTTCTAGTGAATTTATTATTTGCCCATGTATAGTATTGCGGGACTTCATGATACAGAAGAGTTTTCGCGAATTCATCTTCATTACAGAGAGCAAAAAATGCCAGTAATGTGGTATTGCGTGGGTTTTGGACAACTTGATGAGCTGTCCCTGGTGTAAAATACACTCTTTGACCGTTCTCTAGATGAACGGCCAAATGCACTACAGTAGGATGCCGGTCGTGAATGGGAAATTCAAATAAGCGCCAGACAGCTTCAGATTGTAATTGGCATGTACCTGCCATTTAAATAGTTTTCAACCTCATCGTGTGGGTTTCTAAGGCTAAAAGTTGCCTGATCTGAACCTTTATTTATATACTTACATATATATTTAATGGCTTGGACAGAGTGGCAATACTCCACGTTTATATGAGCGTTAAAAATCTTACATATTAGCGGGGAGTATGGAACAATCCACCTATTATCTATGTCACCATGTTGCCCCTGATTTGTAGCGTAGTGCTCCGACCGCCATTTCCTGTATCGCGCCTACGATAAACTGGATACCCATCCTCTCCGGTCTGGGTATCGTTCATGAAACGGCGAGGGTATTTTTTTGTGCAGACACCGTTCTTCATGCATGGTGCAGCTAAATTATGTTCTCCGCAGGGTCCATGTACCATATTTTTAGTTATAATGTCGTGTAGTACCGGATCAATTTCTTAACCGGGTAGCTCCGCAACTATGACACTGTCGATCTCATCTGGTTGTATTTTAGTTTCTAGCCAGAACAGCAAATGACAATGAGGTAAACCGCGCTTTTGCCACTCCACACTTGCCATATAACATTTTACTTTACCGGATATCTGTTCTTTGACAAATAATTTGATGAATTTCTTCATCTTTGAATGAAATACACGTGAAATTATGTCATGACGGTCGAAAGACCGTTGTCCTGGTAGCAGCTCCGCCTTAATTTCAGGCCATTCGGGGTTACATGTAAAAGTGACAAATAAGTCAGGTCTACCATAATTTCGCGTCCTGCGTTTTCTGGTGCATGAAACGCGGAGAACCCGTAAATGACGATGGCAATATGACATGTTGACCGATATTTGATGGATCAATATTTGCGTCATGATTTAAGGCAACTCTGAGATGAACGTAGTCATCAGCCCCCAGTCTTTGTTGATTCCGAGAAATATAATTTAATCTTTCCGATATCATTTTCGCCATCATGTCAACACAATATTGACTAAATAAGTCTCTGTAATAATGTAACGGATTAAAAGAGTTAGTTCTAAACATTAATCTAAATGCATAAAATTGCATACACGAAACAGTTTTATTACGCGCAGAACCCTGCTGAGGGATAGTCAAATAATAACCGTCTTCTCCTGTCACAAACATTATAGGATACTGTAGTGGATCATAGGACCGATGTAGCTCAGAAACTCTTTTGAGCTGTCCGTCTCTACCGTGTAAGACTATATCCATGGGACCTTTGTCTTCATCGACCAAGAGAACGGCTACCTCGTTTACAGTAGGAGCATTATATCTGCCTCTGTGTGCTGTCTGTGGAGTGCGATCTGAATGAATAATTAACTTTAAATTATCTGAGGAGTTGAGTTCTAAGTTTTGTTTAAAACTTCGTATATACACGTTATGATTATTCAGAGCGGTCTGTAATTCGCGAATTAAATCCATTTTTAAGGTTGGTGCGATGCTTGATCGCAACGATAACTGGTCTGCATCCGAAATAAAATATATTTGCAAGAACTGTGGGTTTTGGACTGATGGTGTTAAAGGCTACCAATGAGATGATACACCTGTCCTTCAATTTTAAAAGTGGGCATAAAATTACCTTCCCTGATTTCTTTTGCGCCAAAAGAAGTCATTTGAAAAAGACTATTGTATTTACGTATATTTGTTAAAAAATTACCAGATAATGGATGGTTATTAGTTAAAAGATTTTTTATTGGTTGTGGCGGCTCCTGAAGGTTAGGAAGACAAACTTTACCTGAAGCACAGCACATACCATTAGGTTCGTGCGCCCATTTCTTGGCAGAGTAGTTAGAGCAGATCTTATTCATGACTCCGATTTGGACGGACGCTTGTTGTGCATAATCAACCTGCGGATCATATCTGAAAGCCAGTCTGTTGCTGCTAGCTAAAATTCGGTAGCAGCGGGATAAAATGTCTACCAGTTTTTAAGTAAAATCAAGGCCTTTCAAATAAAAAAAGTTGCATCAAAATCCATCTAGTAGTTCTTTTAAATAAATTCTAAAAATATTCTAGTTTAAATAATTGTCTAGTTTTTCGGTTATATCTCAGGTTCCCTATTTAGTAGCGGGATAAAATGTATACCAGTTTTAAGTCTAATCAAGGCCTTACAAATAAAAAAAAGTTGTATCAAAATCCATTCAGTAGTTTTTGTGGGATTCGCGAACAAACAAACAGATAAACAGACAAAAATTGTAAAAAAAATTGTTTTGTGTTTAGACATACCTATATAGCCTATTACAGTCATTTTTTCTCAAATATCTTAAATGAACACACAGCTGTTAAAGGTTTAAAAAAAAAAATTATACCAATATATTAATAGTATGTACAAATTATTTGTGAATATAAGGAAAAAGAAATTTTTTATACTAGCGGGAATCGAACCCGCGCCTTTTCCAATCTGGGGAAGTGCTCTGAACCACTGAGCTATAGTACAGATCTTTCGATCGTCACTTCCCCGGATTGGAAAAGGCGCGGGTTCGATTCCCGCTAGTACAAAAAATATCTTTTTCCTTATTCACAAATAATTTGTAATTTAAAAAGTGGCGGAGCATGTCAAATGCTAAAAAAAATATAGATCAAAAATTAATAGTATGTGTTGGTATCTACTCATATTAAATAGCATCTATATAAAATTACTAAAAATTAAAAACGATAAATTGCATCTAAATATTTATAAATTGAGAAAACGTATAAATTTGAGTAGCCCTAAAAATTTTGATGCGCCTGGTAACTAAGTGTAAGGCCAACTAAGTGTTACTTTATTAAACTTACTCGTACACCTTTTACTAAGTTAGTTATGCAAATAAAAATGAGTTTGAGTTTGAAACTATAGTTCTCAGAACAAGTACGGAGGCAGTTTTTTGTTTGGGTTCATAACGATTCACATGTTATTGATGGACAACCGCGACACACTGTTTAACACGCCTTCTAAAGCAGGAGGTCAGGTCAAGGTCAGGTTCAATCGCTCAGGTCAACAGGTGTTAGATTGAATCACCCATCAAATTGCTTAACCATCCCGATTAATCGCGCGCCAAGTGCATAATGAAGCTAAAACTGTCTCAATCTCCTTTTCCTGGCGGCTTACGAAGTCCACCAATTAGGGTCAGCGTGGTGGACTTGCATCCTTCTTATTCAGCGAAGATATCCGTGATCATGGCGCTTGCAACAGTGCCGAAATATCGGAAACTCGTAAGTAAAAATTTACATGGTATAAATCCCGTAAAAACGTTTGGAAGATATCCTTGCTCCTCTGGACACTTTAAGCAATGAAATATTTTTACATAAAAACTTCTTAATTAAATAATCTCTAGAACCCAGAATCAGAAGAAATACTTAACAAAAAAAATGTGTAAATCAGTCCAGAAATCAGGTAAACATAAAACCTCCTTTAAAGTAATGAAACCTTTTTTTAAGTTTATTAAAAACAAATACTAACCTACGAGTAAATACTCGTATTCACTGTTGGCCCACATCTTCATCAGATTTCTGGCTTCTAACTATCACAAAAAAGAGCTAAGCTACTCCACAGGCAAAACTGTCACCTTCCACCTATCACTCTTGTAACACTGGTATTAAATATAACTTTTTCCCTTTATATAAACATGCTATAGTAACTTCATAGTTAAAAATTAATGGCCCATAAAATTAAAAATATACATATGTACATAAAGTGATCACAAAATGCATATAATTATGGCTAAGCATGTCAAATGGTTAAAAATATATATAAAAATAACAAATTATTTGTGAAAATGGAAAAAGAGTGCTTTACTGCGAGCAGGATTGGAACATGCATCGCATCAAATCCGGGGAAGTGCTAGACCGCTAAGCTATTGCAGTCACCAACGGACTTCAAATCTCCACTTCACATTTGTTTTAGATTTATTTACGACCCACGCCACCTATCGCATTTACATACATTATCCGAATATAGTAAGTTTAATTTTGCAATTAAAATTCATTTTAATTAATAGCGCGGTTTTTTAAATATTTTAATCTGTATTTGTATGGAAATCCTATATACTATTACTATATCTGTGCCAAATATTATCCAAATCTGTTCAGCCATTTTAACGCATTATTGAGTAACAAACATTCAATCATGAAATCATACATACTTTAATATCCTTACTAATATTATGGGCAAAGGTCAGTTTGCTAGATACGCTTTCGCGCTGAACCAACTCATCAAGAAATTTTGCATATAGTCTGGGCTCCAGAAAAGGATAAGTCTACTTTTCATCCAGGAAATACGAACAGTTCACGTAAGATAGCTATTTTACTTACGTATAAATAATTAAAACTAAAAGCATCCCGCACACAATTTTGTACCGCGGTACGAGCACACCTGTCCACACATAACGCTCTGTGCCGTTTATTGATTATCATAGCATCACGTTTCACCAGCTATGTAGTCCCACGTAATAGTGGGAAGCCTATTGCCGTCTACCGGGCACATTTCCAAACTCCGGGCTTGTACTGAGAATTTTTCTTTTTACGAAAAAAATTCAATGACACTGCCCGGACTCAACAATTAACCTCATTCACCGACTCGGGTTCGACCCGGGCGGAGTTGCGAGGAAAATCTAGTATAATATTAGTGGGAGGTACGACTGTAAATTTAACGCGTGTGTAGTTAAAACGTGATTGTTTTATGTGTATAACCTAAGGTCAATGAAGCCGTTCCTAGCCTCTTGGATTTATTTATAAACAAGTGATAATAAGCTCAGGTATACTTCACGCTCGCTGAGGTACCCGAAGAGACAAACCACCACGTTGTCTGTGTGGTAAAGGACTAAGAATACAAGTTTCACCGCCATATCCTTTCCCGCGGGTGTCATACAAGCCGAGTGAGGGAAGTACACAATTATCACCCATTGCATGACTGGTGGTAGGGCTGGGTACCATGTGACAGTACTCGCTTGCTTTTGGGCCCGAACGGGTCGGTACCACTGTCTCTTATGTAACCGGTCATGAAGGACGTCACATACGATTTGGCTGTAGCAGAAGACGTTCATTCTTTCATTTCATATTCGAGAAATGAAATGGTGCGCAGTGGCTTGACAATACTCCCGGTATAGTTGAGTCCATGAGCGACGGTTACCACTTACCATCAGGTGGGCCGGCTTGTCTGCGATCATTAGCTATAAAAAAATAATTAAAAAAAGCCTGAAAATACGCCGCACGGTTTATTTAGTTGTGAGGTTCACACTATTTTGTGACGAAGTCTCCCAACCTGCACCTGATCTGCGAGGCAGGTGTAGCTCTTCCCCTCAATCTCCTGGTCTACTATGCGGACCTGGTTTCCTCGCCGAGATCCAGAAGCTGACAAATTCGCGCAACTTTGCGTCAATAGTTTTAGATTTCGATGCAGAATGCTAGTAGCGCAAAAAAGAGGGCATTCGCACCGTTTTTTTGATCGTTAGACCCTTTTTTTTTGTTAAGACGGGAAAAAACGTTCCTAACTGCACACCCCGTCGTTCGGGGCAACGAACAGGGTAGTGTGGGGGACTTTACCTACTAAAGAAACCCGCCGTGTGCCGTCTCTCCGCCTTTATTGGCGCCCGCCAAACTGGAATTACGTTACATTCCTTCGGTGGTCTGATCGTTAGCCCCTAAGAATTTATTTACTTACTTACCATCACGCTATATACTTTATGAGGTACGTAGAGAGAACAGAGTGCCAAACAGCTCTATTCTTGCATGAATATCTCGCTTCCTCAACATTCATAGTTCTCATCATAGACACTGGCCGGTTTCGGCGGCTCCTAACTCCACTTTTCTTTAATACGTGACTGATTTGGTCTAGATAGGTTAGTCTTGGTCTCCCCCTGTACATACCTACATCCTTCCATTTTCGTATTACAACTTAACCAATCGCTCGTCCATACATCGTTCCACTTTCGTATTATGTATTTTCTTAACCAATACAGCATTCTTTCCACATGTCCGAACCATCGGAGCATTCCCTTTCGCATATTTTACACCAATACTCTCTTTCATACCTACTCGCTCTCTTACATCGTCGTTACGATTGTGGTCAGTCAGCCTAACACCCCGTATTTTCCGTAGAGATCGCATTTCGATCGCATGACGGGCCTCATGGCGTAGTCGGTAGTGTGTAACCGACTTCCGTGCACGAGGCCGTGGGTTTGATTCCCACTCAGGACAATTATTTGTGTGATGAAAACAGATATTTGTACTGCGTCTGGGTGTTTTCTATCTATTATATACAGACCAAACACCAACCCAACAAAATTATATGAAAGAGATGAGTTGAAACGACGTTAAGACGAAGGTGAGACTAATCTTACAATTAAATATATTCATGGGACACTAACAATATTAGAAAATACAAAAAACTACAAGCAGTAAACACAACAATCAACACTTACCTCGAAAATAATAATACTTATGAAGAGTTCATAATTAACTACCAAAATTTTCCAATGAACAAATCACGATTTCCCTTCCTCTACCTTAATGCCCGAAGTATACGAAAAAAGGGAAATTCGACGAACTCAAATGTATCTTACACGCAATACAGAACAAAGTTCATATTATCCTACTAACTGAGACCTGGATCCGCAACGAAGAACAAGCGTTACAATTTCAATTACCAAATTACTATCATTATTATAACTACAGAACATATATAGCTGGAGGTGGGGTATCCACATATGTCCATAACAACTTAAAACACAATATGTCAGAATCAATTTACGTAGGTGGTAACAACTATTTGTGGATACAACTAGAGAAATATGGCCTCGAAGTCGGAGTCGTATACAGTCCGGGCCACATTAACTTCGAACGATTTCTTGAGGTATACGAGTCGCAATTACAACAAAGAAAGAGAGCAATAGTATTCGGTGACTTCAACATTGATCTACTTACCAAGGATCAAAGGACCAAATAATATAACCAGCTTCTGAAGCAAACAGGACATAAGATTATCAATAGAATTACCACAAAATACAGTACCAGAGAAGGACCAACTAAAAATCATTATTGGACCATGTAAGCACTAACTTAAAGCACGACAACTTTCATATGATAACAGTTAATCCACCCCTCTCTGATCATAAACAGCTATATCAAGAAAGTAAAACCACCGCCAAGAACCTATTATCAATATGAAGCCGTCGATTACAAAGGATTTTATGATTAAATAGAAAAGTCGATAAAAGAAGAATCATGTAATAATTTCACCACATTACAAAAGTTAATTAAAAACCTTATGGATAAGAACAAAATTATGAAAACAAAAATTATAAATGAACCCCAAAAGGAATGGATAAACAAAAATATAAAAACAGAAATTTACGAAAGGAATATACTTACTTACTTCATCACGCCATTTCCCTTGCGGGGTAGGCAGAGAGAACAGAGTGCCAAGAGGCTCTATTCTTGCATACATCTCTCGCTTCCTCAACATTCATAACTCTCTTCATACACGCTCGCCGGTTTCGGAGACTCTTGACTCCACCTTCCTTCAATACATGACCGATTTGGTCGAGGTAGGTGAGTCTCGGTCTCCCCCTGTACCTACATCCTTTCACTTTCGCATTGTATATCTTCTTAACCAGTCGCTCGTCCGACATTCTTTCCACATGTCCGAACCATCGGAGCATTCCCTTTCGCATCTTTACACCAATAATCTCATTCATACCTACTCGCTCTCTTACGTCGTCGTTACGAATGCGGTCAGTCAGCCTCACTCCACAGATTGTCCGCAGAGATCGCATTTCGACTGCATTGATTTTACTCTCATGCTCCTATCTGCATACCCAACTCTCGCTTCCATATAACAACGTTGGGACAAGCACTGCGTTGTATATTGCGACACGTGCCTTCTGGCTGAGGCGGTGGCTGCCGAGAAGTTGTCCCAATGCTCCGTTCACTCTATTTCCCGCATTCACTCTTGTCTCTACATCAGTCGTGTACCTTCCATCCCGACTGAATCCATATCGCAATTTGCAATAATATTTGCATATAATGTGGGCAGAAGTAATGAAAAACTCAGACGATGAAAATCTAAAAGAAAAGTTTCACAACAAAAGAAAACAAGTACATGACGGCATCCAAGAAGCAAAAAAAATCATAGGTACTACGAGAAAGAATTTGACAAGTATAAAGTAAAACCTAAAAAGCTATGGAATCTTCTAAACACCCCAACCAAAAACAAAATTAAACAGCGCCCCTTCAAAACTCTGTGTCAATTCACAAGAAGTTACAGATCCTACCGAGATATGTAAGATATTTAACAACTTTTTTGCTTTTTAGATATTTTTATATATATTTTTAGCATTTGACATGCTTAGCACGTTACATTAAACACAAAGTGAAAAATGTGAAATCGAAAATAACAGTCACGAGCAGGATATTTAGGGTTTGCGTCATTATTAGTTAAAAATCTTAATTGTAAAATTAGGTTTACCTGGTCGGTACAATGTATGAAAATACAGCCGACAGATGGCGCAGGCGTCACCCAAAGACGTTAAGTATGAATGTGTTATCGAAATTAGCAGTCAGGAGCAATTGTCACGATTGCTGAATTGGCAAAGCATCTGGACGGTATCCAGGAGATGCAGATCCTGCTCGTGACTGTTATTTACGATTTCACATTTTTCACTTTGTGTTTAACTTTTTTGCTACCGTAGGACTACTTTTAGCAGATGAAATTCTGAAGGAATAATAATTATCTTCACGCACTACCAAAACAAACCCTGTCAAACTCTCAAATGAAAAGCTTGGAACCGTGCACTGAAAAAGAAATAGTTAATATTATCAACAACCTTGACTCCAATAGTAGTAGCGGTCTAGATGGCACTAGCACAAAGGTAATAAAATGCGTAAAATATTTGATAAAAGATCAATTAACAAGATGTATAAACACACTTTTACATGACGGAACATTTCCAGACCCACTTAAAATAGTTAAAGTAACACCTATCTGTAAATCGGATACAAAAACACAATTCGTAACTATCGACCAATACATAAACACTTAAAATATTAACACATAACAAAATATAAAATCAATCACTTACAGTAAACAAATAACGCAATATTACACTAACCAAACTATAAACACATCAATCACTAACACAAAATAAATACAAATACTTACTTTACAAAATACATAAACACCATTCAAAGCAACGCAATACCTAAACACTTATAATATTAACACATAACCATTAAATCAATCACCTACTGTAAACAAATAACACAATATTACACTAACCAAACTATGTAAAAACTTCAAAACACAATCATAAAGCATTAACACATCATATACACAGACACTTACATTACAATAGCATAACTAACCTAACCAAAAAAACACAACAAAAACATAGCATCACACCTGTATTCCCCGAAGGGGTAGGCAGAGGTGTATTACACACCCACGACTCGCCAGCTATGTTTGAGTCCCACGTAATAGGGGGCGGCCTATTGACGTCTACCGGGCACATTTCCAAACTCCAGGCTGCCACTGAGAATTTTTATTTTTAGGAAAAAGCTCAATAACATTGCCCGACCCGGGGATCGAACCCGAGACCTCATGATTAGCAGTCGCATACACTACCGCTACACCACCAAGACAGTTAAACTAACAAAAAACTAAAAACTAACAAAAACAATTTAACAAGAAACGCATAAAACACAAACACAGAAAGCATTAACATAAACACATATTATACGACCAACATAATAACATTTTCAAAACACACATCATACATATAGATAAATGCTGTGTATATATATTAAAATACGTACAAGCATAATAAAATTCGCTATACACAAAACATGGAAACTAGAACACCAATACAAAATTAGAAATAAATACAATACACATTTATTAGAATGAACATCACTGAACAAAACAATAACAATAATGAATTACACAAACACAACAACTGGAATGCTAAAATTATATGTATATGAATATTACATACTAACGCATAAATAGGTAAAACAAAACAAACAAACAAACAACAAATAGACACAAAATATATGGTAAACATATATATATATATATATATATATATATATATGAATATCTCAACAAATATTCACTATTTACAATGACAAATATCTCAAAATACAACTAAATAAAGACACTTCTACATACCTTCTAAACACACAAAATACATACATATAGAACCCCAAAACACAAACATTTACTAATAATATATATTATATATAAAAATAAAACCTGGTACAACATATGATAAACATATGTCTATGTACAACCAAAAAACGCACAAAACAAATATGAACAAACATAATAAAAAAAAAAAAAAATAACACTTTCATACAAGCTAACCATACACATAAATGCACATAAAACAAGTACACTAACGCAACACGAACCTACAAGTAAAATCACTTCAAACCAGACAAAAGCATACAATACTGCACAACATATACAACAATAAAACATAGGCACTTACAACATATCCATATACAATAAACATATGTACACACATAAACAAAACTTTTATAAATAAATACAACGTACCACATCACAAATTTGTAAATAAAACATACACATATAAATAACACACGTATCACAAATATGCAGATAAAACATACACATATAACACACATACATAAGAATAAACATTACATATATATCTAAAACATACATACAATTATGCGTCAAATAACCCGTATAAGCAGAAATATAGACAACATTTATACACACAAATGGATAGATTATGCATCACACTATACATATCACAAACATGCAATTAAAATATACACATAATGACAAAACACATACATACATTACATAATTACAGTTAAAACATACACACAATAATATTAACCAATAAAAACATGGATATGCACCGAACCGCTCGAAGCATATTCCATAAGACAAGTGCAATAACCGCTAATAAAAATATAAAATAAAATAAAATTAACTAGACAATTGCCTATAAATAAAAAGGATAGTTAAAATATTCGAAATTAATTAAGTACAATAAAAATAACAGACGTTCTCTCTTTTAACAAATATGAAAAACAATATAAAACAGCTACTTAAGAACCTTGGCCCGGCCAGGGGAGATTCGCGAGCTGGGTCACAAGCACCAGGTTAAAAAAAAAAAACTATCGACCAATATCTGTATTGTCAATATTATCAAAAATTCTCGAAAAACTTTTACACACACGGCTACAAAATTACTTAGACTCTATAAATTTCTTTTTTGAGCGCCAATACGGGTTCCGATCTAAAAGACCTTTACAGCAACAATTGATCTCATAACTAAAATTAAACAAAACATTGATAAAAGAAACGTTGTGCTAGAAGTATTCATTGATTTAAAAAAAGGCATTGGATACAGTTAGTCACAAATTGCTTTTAAAAAAATTGGAGACCATTGGTATTGCTGACAAAGCTCTCAAGATGTTTGGATCTTACGATACTAAAGGCGGCTGTACACACTCGTCGAGACACAACGAGACAGGCCGAGGGCGAGTGTGTACATGGTAGCCTCGTCTCGTCTCGGGGCTCTCGCTATGTCTCGGAAGAATGTCGGATTTTTGTGCACGAGTCAAAGGGTCTCGGTGAATCTCGCGATGAAAACGAGACACCGCGCCTGTACACACTCGTTTGCTTAGTTGCCCACCAACTGCGTTCGCGTAAAGACATGCTTTCTGCGTGCGACAACAATGTGGTCTAACGCTTTTTAGACGCCTACCAAAGGCAAGCACTATTATGGAATCCTAAGAATGTCAGGCACAAGGATAAGCAACTATTACACGACGCTTGGTTGCGGATAAGCAACGAATTTGATATCCCCGTTGAAGAGTTAAAATATATATATATTTCCGTTGAATAGTTAAAAAGTTCTTTTTCGTCATGGTGTAATATATATTTTTTTATGGTAAATTATTAAAAAATAAACGCCGCAATTGTTTTTTCCACGTCCATCGCGACGGGCATCCGAAGTTCAATTGATACAACGAGTGTGTACATGGTGCGCTCTCGTTTCAAGCTTCTACGAGACGAGAGTGGACGAGAGGTTCGCGAGACAAATAGACGGGTGTGTACAGCGGGGGTAACAGATTGAAGATCGTAAAAATAGATAAGAACTCAAAAAGTCATCCACAAACTATATCTTGTGGAGTCCACACGGATCAATACTAGGTCCACTACTCTTCCTAGTCTATATAAATAACATGCACGAATTGGGCTTAAAGGTCATATCACTCTTTATGCCGACGACACATGTCTCTTTTACTTTGGTTTGTCTATCCATAACATAGTCTCTCAAGCTCAGCATGACCTTAATATCCTTTACGATTTGTTTCAATACAACTTATTGACCATCAACGTCTCCAAAACATGCTACATACCTACTTAAAGCTTAAAACAAACCCGTACCTAGTTACTCACCACTCACAATAAATAATAGACCTTTGCAGCAAAAGCCCACGAAAAATATCTCGGCCTGTCACATAGACACCAACTTAACATGGAAAATCCACATCAAACATAAAAAATAGATTACCCTCCGGAATAATGTCCGATGCATACCATACAAACTACGCCTCACAATTTATAATACCCTGGTAAAACTATATTTGCTATATCTTGTCGAAATATGGGTCAGTGCAGCCAATAGCACTTTAGGCGAATTGCAAGTCCTACAAAATAAAATAGTAAAAATATCATTCAATTATCACTTTCTAACACCAACCACAAAAATTTATCGAGAAACAGGATTAATGAACATTAAACAGCTATACATTTATAACACCTGTATTTTTATACGTAAAACATTAAACAATAATGTCCACTTCGACCTACAATTTACAAAGTTGGGCGCACCTGCAGTCGACGCGCAAGCTATATAGTTTTACCTAAGAAGCGGACTAAGTACGGTGCAACGACAGTAACATCCGAAGGCACGCGCTTTTTTAATAAGATACCTTCGGACATCAAAAATGTTGAATCGTTTAACGTATCTAAGAAGAAGCTAGCAATACACTTAAAGTCAATAATATGTACCTAACGTCCCTGACCGTAAAAGTAATTCATTTTATAATACTTAATATTGTTTTAGTTTTTAATTTTTTCAATGTGTGTTAAAGTACCTAGTTAATTTTGCTATATTGTTGCCGTTTTATGTGTTTGCTCAACTGCCTCGGTGGTGTAGCGGTAGTGTATGCGACTGCTAATGATGAGGTCTCGGGTTCGATCCCCGGGTCGGGCAATGTTATTGAGCTTTTACCTAAAAAGAAAAATTCTCAGTAGCAGCCTGGAGTTTGGAAATGTGCCCGGTAGACGTCAACAGGCTCGCCCCTTATTACGTGGGACTCAAACATAGCTGGCGAGCCGTGGGTGTGTAATACACCTCTGCCTACCCCTTCGGGGAATACAGGCGTGATGCTATGTTTTATGTCTTATTGTATGTCAACGAACAATTATATTTTTTGTTTAAATTTAAGTTCTCATGTAAGTGACGTATGTCTTAATGGGAATAAATGTCTTTAAACCTAAACCTATACCTATGTATGTATTTACAAAAAAAGTAATATTATGTATTAAATCTGTAATCTGATACCCATGGCACAAGCGTTAAGCTTAGTTTGGGACCAGAGGACGTTGAAAACCTGTGAAATGTCCGTGAATATTTATTATTTAATTATTGATTTTACTTTCATTTTTTGTATCCATACTATAATAGCCCCTAAGAAGAGGCAGAATAATACCTGGATAGATGAGAAGACGTAGCCTAGTTGTGCCCTTGTATCTATTTAAAATGACTGGCAAGGTTAAACAACTTTCACTTGGCTGAAATCAGACAGGTGATCAAAAGAAAAAATACCTATTTGTGGTCACCTGACCTCCTCTACGCTTCGTAAGGCACGTTAAGTTGGTCCCAGCTGTAAAATAATATCCTGGTATTCATCATCATCATCATCGACCTCAGAACGAGACCGGAGTCAGTTTTTTATTGATGAATGCAAGTTGTTCCCTAAGTTCAGGGGTAGGCAATCTGCGGCTCGCGAGCCACACTTCATTGGATGTGAAGCTGAGGCTCTTTAGTTCCATACGCAAATATTATTTATTTTATAAAAAAAAACATTTAAAAATCGTCCTTAATCGATTAACGAGGATTAGGCACCATTTCTATCTCTCAGCTACTTGTAATAATAAATATGTTTAATATGAATAAACAGATTAGTTTTTTTTTTTACCAAAAAACTTTATTTATGCAAGTACTATATTTTATTGTTGGCAGGAAAAAAAATCTGGCTCTTTAATTAATTTAAATTGTGTAAATTGTAATTTTTGATTCTTCCGACTCAAAAGGTTGCCGACCCCTGCCTTAGTTGGTTCGTGGATGTCAGTTAGGCAGTCGGTCTGCGTAATGGTGGATCAACTAAAATTTAACAGATGTGAAGCCGACCCCATCCCCAACAAAGTTTGAGATAATGGCTAAGATGATGAGATGAGAAAAAAATATAAAAAATTATGTGCCATGTTTTTGTAACGGACTAAAAAGTATAATTCGCTCGTAAAAACCCGGACTGACTAGAGAAGCTAATATAATATTTTTTTTCTGTTTGCCGTGTGGGGCCGGCTTTAGAATTGCCACCACCCATGGGAGTCGTAAGAGCCGACTTAGGGAATACCGGAGGAGTGGGCAGCAGCACTCCTTCGAGTATTAACAACATCCACTGCGATCGCCAACCCACCTGCCAAGCGTGGCGATTACGGCACTATCCCTCATTCTTGGGGAGGCCTATGTCCAGCAGTGGACGTTAAAAGGCTGATGGATGGATGGATGGAATTATTTTTGGTTTGTAAAGAAGTGTTAATGATCAATTAATTACTTAGTTTTCACTTCTTTTGGAGCGTTCGGTGACGATGACTCGAGTTCCATGATTTTTGTTCACCCAAAAAAAAAATTAACGCGCCTAAAGAAGTTTTCACTTCAAAAATGTATCAAAAATATTTAAATGGGCCCTAGCTGACGCTGTGAGTGGATAAACCGGGGAACGTTCGCCATCCGCAAGGCCTCTTGCGTAGGTGCGACGCTCCGTGTGTGGAAGCGTCGCTCAGTAGAGGATACCCGAAAGGGTAAACTGCCGGCCAACCACTGAAGTGATGTCACACAGTTCCAGTAGTCCTCCAGTAGGTACAGGTGAAGAGATGGTACACGGCGGGCTTATTTAGTATGTGAGGGTCCCACACTACCCTTTTTGTTGCCCTGAACAAAGGGGCGTGTGATTAAGTCAATTTCTTCCCGCCTTAACAAAAAAATAGTTATATTTAAAAGTGCATGCTCTTTGGTTTCAAGTTAAATACTTTTTATTATTAATATTAAGTAGGTACTCAATTAAAAAAGGCACAACATTGACCCTGTTCAATCTTACAGATTTTCTCACAAACTAACCTAGCCATTCTTTTAAAACATGCTACAAAGTTTGTTTAACGTTTACCACAGTGCCATTATAAGTTTTTATTACAAAAAAAACATAGATAATGCCTGAGAATAATGCGCTACCATGTGATAGTCAATCTAACAGTCTCCAAATGGTTGTTGTTGAGAAATTTTGCGACAGATTAGGACGTGTGATAGGAATCGTTGTTGTGTGAAAAAAGAATCCAATATAGTAAGTTTAATTTTGCAATTAAAATTCATACCATTTGATGGCGTGATTTTGATTTAATGCATGTAAACGCGTTCCGATAGGTGGCGTTTGTCATTAAGACAAGTGTTATGCGATTGGGTATGACCGAAAGGTAGTACGATAGATCAGTGGATTAGAGCACTTCCCCGGATTGGAAGGGACGCAGGTTCGATTCTCGCTCGCACTAAAGTTCTCTTTTTCTTCATTCACAAATAATAATTTGTATTTTAAAGTAGCTGAGCATGTCAAGTGCTAAAAATACAGATCAAAATATTATGCATTGTTTAAACAAGATAAACAAACATGATATGCGCTTCTTAACTCATAATATATTATGCACCTTTTTAAAGTATAAATTATTTGTGAATAAGGAAAAAGAGATTTCTAGTAGGAGCGGGAAACGAACCCGCGTCTTTTCCAATCCGGGGAAGTGCTCTAAGCCACTGAGCTATCCTACCGATCATCCCAATCCCCTTATCACATTTGTCTTACGACCAACGCCATCTATCGGCAAGCATTTACATTCATCCAATATAGTAAGTTTAATTTTGCAATTAAAATTCATACTATTTGATGATGATGATGAAAAGACGCGTGTTCGATTCCCGCTCCTACTACAAATCTCTTTTAGCTTATTCACAAATAATTTATACTTTAAAAAGTAGCGGAGCATGTCAATTGCTAAAAAATATAGATCTAAAATGTTTAAAAAATCGCGCCATCAATTAGTATAAATTTTCCCTAAGGTCCTACCACTGTGTTTCATGTGGTGAGTGAAAGTGCCGGAGGCCCGAACCCTTTCCATCCTCTCCTTGTTATCCATATCCTCTCGTTAGTATCCTACGTATCCTCTCCTTAATATACTTCTTATCCACCTCCTGTCCCTTTCTCCTTCGAGTGATGCCTCTGGTGTTGTTAGCGTCTATATGCTACGGTAACCGCTTACCATCATGTGGGCTTGTTTGCCACCCACGTTGTATAAAAAAATAGAAAATACTTTGTATAATCCAAAACTGCACGCCTCATAATCTTCATTTTTCACAATAAAATTGATTATTTTATAAGTAACTAATAATGTATTGGTCTTACTAAGTAGTTTTCAATAAATCACATAGCGCTAATTTCAAAAAGTACTGTGGTTTTCATGTCTTATACGCCATCTAGCGCTATTTTTAAGAAGCACTTCTATATTTTTTTCTATATTTATCTCACGAAATAAGGATAGGAGCGCTGGTTTTAGTGTCGAATCGAGCATATTCACTATTTTTTTGTTTATTTAATAACAATTAAACCACATCGAATCAGATTGTGAAAAGTGTTAGGGCTCTATTCGTAGCTATACTGAATCGTAAAAGAAAAAGAAATACTCGATTAGTAAAGTATTTCCGTCGTTATCGTGTTAACATACATTACCTACACACGGACGTCCATCCAAGACAGAACTTCTTTCAACAGTTTTTTAACTAGTTTAAATAACAAAAATGGCATCAAAAATATCATGAGTGTTAAAAATAGTGTTTTTTCTTGATATGTGTGTGTATAAATTATTTTACAAAAAAAAAACAGCATCACGTCTGTATTCCACGAAGGGGTGGGCAGAGGTGTATTACACACCCACGATTCGCCAGCTATGTTTAAGTCCCTCGTAATAGGGGGTGAGCCTATTGACGTCTACCGGGCACATTTCCAAACTTCGGACTGTTACTGACAATTTTTCTTTTTAGGAATTAAAGCCCAATATCATTACCCGACCCGGGGATCGAACCCGAGACCTCATGATTAGCAGTCGCATACACTACCGCCACACCACCGAGGCAGTTATTTTACAAGTGCAATATATGATAAATAGAGACATTTTAAGTTTGAAAAATCAGTTGTTCTGTATGAAACGAGAGTAATACCCACCTCAACGCTTCGCTTATGAGGCGTGCAATAAAATATATTTTCAAAACCGAAAGGTATTTGTACTAATTATCATTGTAAATATCATCTTTCCTCTCCACATCTAATGCTTGCCTTAAAGGTTGGAACCATCCGGTGGACCGCTCAACTACTATTTGTTCCGCTGGTCCCCAAATGAAGACACGGCACAGGGCGGGGTTATTTAGTAAGGGCCTTACACTACCTACTGTTCGTTTCTCGAATGGCGGTGTGTGTGTTGGCACATTTTTTGCCGAATATAACAAAATTTAAGTATGAAAAATCAGTTGTTTTTCTGTGAAGTGAAAGTAGTACCCACCTCAACGCTTCGCTTATGAGGCGTGCCAAAGGGTTTGAAATGTCTGTTACTAGTATTCAGTCATGTCCTATTCAGTATACAAAAAGATAAATAGATTGGAAAAAATATGACGTAGCTTAAATTTTTTACAAGAATGATCTAAGTTAATTCTTTCATTTCATATTATCTAATAATACCAATAATACCTTTGTCCGTGTGGTGACGGACTAAGAATACAAGTGTCACCACCTCATTCTTTCCCACGGGTGTCGTATGAGGCGACTAAGGGAAGTAAGCAATTGTCATCCATTACATGACTGGTGGTAGGGCTGGGTTGTGGTGGGTGTACGTGTAAGTGGGAGTACTCACTTGGTATCAGGCCCGAGCAGGTTGGTACCACCATCTCCCGTATGACCAGCCATGAAACACATCGTTGCGTTTTGGCTGCAGCAGGAGATAGCCGTTTATATTTCATTTCATATCTGTGAAATGAATTAGTGAGCAGCGGCTTGACAATACTCTCGGTATACTCGTAGTCGAGTCCATGGGCGACGGTTACCATTTACCACCAGATGAACCGTGGCTCGTCTGCAAGTACATGCAATAAAAAAAACAAGCAATTCTTGTCTATATGTAATCTGAATCTCGGAAACGGCTCCAACGATTTCCATGAAATTTAGTTTGCTGGGGGTTTCGGGGGCGATAAATCTATCTAGGTTGATTTAATTTTTAGAAAACATCGTGTTATCTGTGTTTTCAGACTATGAAAAAAATAGCCAGTTCTTTTTTTTATTATTATGTCGGTAAGATGGAAAAATATTGTTCATATTTCATCAGTATGTAATTCCTACCTATATGTATTTACTTTCCATAAAACACGATTTACAAAAAAAAAAACATCTGGTTGACGTCGCGGGACGTCTACCAGATGTGAAAACATCGAAATTATTTTGTAAAAATAATGAGTAGAAATAAAATGATCATAAATTTTTCAGTGTGCACTTGTATAAAATTATGACATATATAAACGAACCCTAACTCGATGGAGTTGCGCCATTTCATTACAGAGTTCTCACGGCCACCTTCCAGCTCCATCATCATATCAGCTTTGTGTTACGCGATATACATACGCGTGTACAATTTCAGATAAATCGGAAACCAGGAAGTGTGTCAAATTTAACTTGCAAGATTTAAACGGGACAAGTAAAATAAAAGCGTCGCCACGCTAACAGCCGATTTTACCCTCCCTCCGCATTAGATGTTTCACATCAAAAAATACCGTGCAAAGCTCGGTAATCCAGGTACTGTGAAATGAAATGGTGAACAGCGGCTTGACAATACTCTCAGTATAGTAGAGTCCATGAGCGACAGTTACCACTTACCATCAGGTGGGCCGTGTCGCGTCTGCCACCATACGCAATAAAAAAAATTGAATGAGTATCGTTATTACTAGCCTTTACTGCTGCTCCACCGCAACTAAAAGCTGGTTTTTAGGTTATACCTACTCGTATCTCAGATTCCCAATATATAAGCGAGATGCAATGTATAGGTACTTACCAGACTAAGAGGGCGCATACCCAAAATTGTGTATATTTTATTGGATTTTACACCAATTAAAACCAGTCGTAAGTTAAAAAAATAAATAATATCAGAAATACCATTATATTTTTACGGGTTCTGTTTTGGCCAAAACTTAAAATAATAATTTTGGCTCGATAGAAAAAAATCGTGAAATAATGTCTGAATTTATAATTTTTTCGTTTATTTGCCAATATTATTGAAAGAATTAGCTTAAAAATTTGAAAGTAATATTTATTTATACATAAACAAGGGCTGACTTTAAGGGTTTTTTGTAAACATCTTTATTTATAGATTTATTTCAATAAAACGCTTTTGTCGCTTACATTTTTATTCCGCGAAAGAAGTCAATCTTTCGTCGCATGTCTCGGGAACATCAAGCGTATACCTGTTTCACAAATCAGTCGCGCTCACAGAACATTCTTACCTACGAGGACTACGAACTACGAGTCGCGCGCGCTTGCTCTGTTGAGACGAGAGGACTACGGCAAAGAGTATGTAATATCTACGGTAGACTACGGCTGAATTTATGCTGCTCTAGAGTTTATAGTGTTCGTAAATTACACGTCTAAGCATGGGGAACAAGAAAAACATCTTTGAAAAAGGTCAAGAAAGGTGATCTAAAAAATATTAAAACTAAAGTAATGGCTAATTGTCGGAGGTTACCTACTAATAATAATTCTTATTTCGTTGAAAATAAATAGGCACAAGAAATGTAGTGAATGTAAAACATGTGTGTAATGATATTATTATGATGCTGTCTATATGTCACATATATGCCATATTACTACAATACTACTAATTATTATTGACAGAAATACATTTAATTTATATTAGATCATATTTTATAACTTTCATATAGGAAGTTGAGACAACGAGAATCAAATTCCTCTGGTAGTAGTAGCTAACTCATATAGTATAATCTAAATAAACAGATGCTTTTATTTGATCTCTGTAATGTATACAAATTAATAAAATTGGAGTCTGTGATTTCGAAATATAGGCTGTGTTCTCAGCCAACATAGATATTCGCATCTGTATAAAACCAAATCTAAAATCTTTTGTCTGTCTGGATGTTTGCAAATGTTAATCTCCGAAACTACTGAAGTAATTATGACGGGATTTTCACGAGGGGGGATACAATTTGAAACTTTATGCATATACTAAATAGTCGAAACCAGACATTATTTAGGTCATCACTAATGACTATGTGAAATCAAAAATTAATTTGCATTATATTTTAATACGATTTTTGATGTGCTAAGTTTTCGCAAAAATTATGCGTCCCGCAACTCTAATCATCTGTTTTTCAGAACTTTCTTTGACTTAATAAAGATCAATAACGTAGATGTGACATAGTATCAGATCATAGTAAAATGCCTAACTTTGATCCCATTTTGCCATGAAGACGAACTTATTTTGTATGTGCATTTTCTTTAGCTGACATTAAAAATCATTCCAAATGTGTATTTACTTTGTATTTACTTTATTTATTTTATTTTTTTATTTACTTATTTTTACTTTTTTATTTGTATTTACTTTCGAACCTTATACCTACAATAATTGCAGTTAGTTCATATTGCCTCCATGGCGTATTGGCTAGTGTATGCGACTGCTGATCACGAGGTCTTGGGGTTGATCCCGGGCCAGGCAAAAAGTGCTATTTGGGATTTTCGTAAGAAGTTTCTCAGTAGCTACCCGGAGTTTAGAAATGTGCCCGGTAGACGGCAATAGGCGAGCCTTACGTTGAACTTAAACATAGTTGGCCAACCGTAGGTGAAAAAAAAACACCTCTGCCTAACCCTTCGGGGATACAGGCATGATTATGTTATGTTATGCATTTAGGTTAAAAAGATCGGCCTGTCTGCCTAATACTCTTTAGAATCCAACATTTATTAGTTGCGTGATTGAATATTATTTTGACACGCCTATCGGTTTGGCTACCTAATTGGCTAATCGAGCATCTTTATTAAAAGCCGACAGGGACACCGATTTCTTTTGAAAAAAGCCGCGCTTTACCTAAAACATTGCACAAAGGATGCTGACACCTAAAGCATAATGTACACTGCACCATTTTTAATTCAACATCTTTTTGTTATTTTGGAAATGAATTCAGTTCACATTTTTGATAAGTACTATAATGTAGGATTATTTGAAATTTTCTTTAGCTGACTTTGAAAATCATTATAAATTTGTATTTACTTTAAAGATAATTCTAATAGGCTCCTATTAAGTTACTGATCTTCACGCATAAATTTAGTCAGAAATGGATATCTTTGACCGTCCTCGTGTCAGTAATAGCTAGGTCACTATGCAGCTTTATTTTTACCCGACTACGCGAAGCAAAAAGGAGGGTTATTGTACTTTCGAATCCTATTTACCTACAATTATTACGGTTAGTTACTATTGCCTCCGTGGCGTATTGGCTAGCGTATGCCAATGCTGATCACGAGGTCTCAGGTTCGATTCCCGGACCGGGCAAAAATAGTTATTGGGTTTTTTGGAAATGTTCCCGGCAGACGGCAATAGGCTGGCCCCCTATTACGTGGGTCGTAAACATATTTGGGGAACCGTTGTTGGCAAAAATATACTTCTGCCTAACCCTTCAGGAATACAGGCGTGAAACTATGTTATGTAGTTCCTTATTTTGTTTATTTGTCATACAGTTACTCAATAACGAGAAGTGTTATTGTAATTGTATGTGAAATACATAAACACAAGCCACGTGCATGCCTTTCCGTATTATTCGCTCTTGTGTGGTTCGGTCTAGTCTGCATACACCTTAATTATGTCGCAATTTCAAAAGATATTTAGCTACTTTACCAAAATAAATTTAGTAGCCTTCCTGCTGTCGTACTTGTTATTTCGTCGCGTTGGACTATTTTGGATTGCAGTGACTTCGTGTGATAATTATGGCAGATTATGGAAGCAATGAATATTACAACATGATATTGTGTGTCGGTGCGGTGAGGAATAACAATCTGCTTGCCGCCCGCGAATTGTACCACTACTAGGTACCGTCGGTACCGGAATAGGAGGCTTCCTTCATACTCCTGTTTCCATTGGAAGAATTGCCAGTAAGTTTGTACCGGGACATGGTGCTGCAACAGGACGGCGCGCCGGTGCATTACGTGGATAGGCCGCGGCGGCACAGTGTCAAGTGTGAAACAGTCCAAGAAATGCGTGACAAAATGATTTCTGCTTCTAGCACGGTCTCCTCACAAATGCTCCGGAATGTGACGCGGTCCGTAGCTCACCGAGCCGAATTAGTTATTGAAAGGGAAGGACGGCACATTGAACCCTTCCTTTAGTGGTGTGGTTGCAAAACCTACCTACCTACTTCTATCTGTATCCTGTATCATGTTGTGATGTACCTGTGCTGCTTTGAAAGTACTAGTGATCAAATAATTACATACTTAAGTACTTAACAACTTACTAATTAGCTAAAACAAAACCAACATGTGATGTGGTGTATTCCGTGTATTTAATTTGTAAAATTTCTGAAGCGCAAGATACAAATAAGAAGGATGGTATGTACCTACGCTTTGTTTATGTTTATGGTAGGCCTTACGCCCATAGGTAGGTTACTTTACTTTGTTTACAAACAACGGCTCCGCCCAAAAATGGCAGTCTCTTCAAAAGTTAGGGTTATCTAAGAAAAAAAATTGAAAAATAATATTTTTATTTTGAAGGGAAATTTCTTTTATTTTTATTGACTTATTAAAATAGCATTGAAGACATGTGCTACCCTTTATGATTAACGTAGTATAGGACGTTTCTAGTCAAAATATAAGCTTCTTTTTATCCGACTTCAAAAAGGGAGGTGGAACTGTGGTCGACGTAGCTGTGATCTATAGTTATCTTGTAGTGTACAATAAAAACAATATTATGTTGATTCTAAAGTAGTATGAAATATAATATAACATAGTGTGAAACATGGGTAAAAATATTATTTTCAGAGTTGCAGCTCCACAAAAGAACTTAGTTACGCACGAAAATAAGAATGACTGCTCCTCATCCATTGAGTTGTATGTTACCTAGAGAAGCTATTCTACATTAAACATAAAACATGTCACAAGTCGCAACTTGCTTGCGCAGGGCGAGCCCGAGGTGGACATATGCTTTTATAGCGCTTAAAGCATTAGTTATCGCATAACGTCTAATCAAACTAAATCGAACTTAAAACGTACAGTGCTAGAGCGCTTATAGAGTAGTTTTCTCCCCACCAAAACGTCGTAACTGCCATGTTTATTATAGATGTGACACTTTTTTACCTACAAAACTTTAGCAAAATCATACTTTATTCCATTATTTGTAAATAGTAGAATGTAGACGTAACTGCCTCTATAGTGTGAGTGACTGCTGATCATGAGGTCTCAGGTTCGACCCACGGGTCGGGCAGTGTTATTGAGCTTTTTCGTAAAAATAATAAATCTCAGTAGTAGCCTGGTAGATGGCAATAGGTTCGCCCCCTATTACGTGGGACTTATAAACATTTCGCCAATGTGAATGTGTGTAATACATATCTGCCTACCCCTTCGGGGCTACAGGCATGATTCTATTGCTTGATTCTATACATTTCCTTGGCTTGATTCTATACATTTCCTTGGCTTGATTCTATACATTTCCCTGTTTGTCAGTTTGTTTGTTCGCGCATCACGTAAAAACTACAGAACAAATTTTGATGCAACAATTTCAGCATAACTTATTTGGTAGCTCTTGATTAGACTTAAAAACTGTTAAGCATTTTATTCCGCTACTATATCAGGTACCTGAGATATAACCTAAAAACTAGCTATTAACGGCGGCGGAGCAGCAGGCAGTCTAGTACTAGGTATATAAATTTAAACATAAAAATTCAACATATTTTTTACATTTTTCCCACTATAAGCTTTTTTGTCCGTGCGGTGACGGACTAAGAATACAAGTGTCACCACCCCATCCTTTCCCACGGGTGTCGTACAAGATGACTAAGGGAAAAAAAACGATTATCACCCATTGCATTACTGGTGGTAGGGCTGGGTAGCAAGTGAGAGTATTCACTTGCTATCGGAACCGAACGGGTTGATACCACCGTCTTCTGTGTGACCGGTCATGAAGCACATCAGTGTGTTTTGGATGTAGCAGAAGATAGCCGTTTATTCTTTCATTTCATGTCTGCTGAGAAATGAAATGGTGTGCAGCGGTAAGCACTTTATAAAAACACTAGAAGCAGAAGCTAGTAATAGATAAATATACCTACTGTAATCTTATGATATGTACATAAAATAATACTTTCTAATTTGTGACAACAAAATCTTTCATTTGTTGATTTTTTCTCTAAATTATTTGCATATACTACAGAAAATATGCAAGAGACCGGCCGAGCGTAGGAAAGTGGTTACCGCGTAGCATTCGTGTTCCCTGTAGGAGGCGGGGCAAGGGCGCGCAAGTCTAATCAAAAGAGAGCTAACAAACAAAAAAAAAAACAAAAAGTTTCACCAAATCTGTTCAGTATTTGCGTGATGCCTGAAAAAACAAACAGACAATAAATCGACACAGAAAAAAGCAGAAAAAAAGTCTAAAAAAAATGTTTTGTGACATGCCTATATATGTAGCCATTTTTTTTTGTTAAAAGCGGGAAATTATCTACCTAACCGCATACTCCGTCATTCGGGCCACGAACAGGGTAGTGTGGGGCCCTCACCCACTAAATAAACCCGCTGTGTGCCGTATCTCCGCCTGTGTTGGCGGACCACTGGAACTGTGTTACATTACTTCAGTGGTACGCCTATATAGCCTAATAATATTTTTTCCCCAAAATCTTAAAATTAATGCTAGTTCTTTAGGATTGAATTGAAATCCAATTAATCATCCGGCTGGATGAAGTGAGCATTGAAACATTTAAAAAAATATTTTAACTATAATTCAAATTCTTTATTCAAATACCCATTGTTTTTGAACGAAGTTCAAGTTTCCTGACGTCAAGTTATTTACAGCTTAAATTATTTACAGTTGAAATTATTTTTATTGTCATGGTCGAAGACAATGGCAGGTAAGAATAATTAAATATTGATAATAGGGTACTAAAGAGTTCTTTGGATTTTTATATTATTAATATTATTATCGCTATTTTGGGTAAACATGTTAATTCTCAAATTATATTACTTAATTGGGCTCATCCTGCAGCTATTGTTTTTTCCAGGTATTATCTCAGATAAATACAAGGTCTGAGCATAAAAACTTGGATGTTGCATGAAAATAAAACAAAACCAGCTATTAAAATTTACTTTCAATATTTAATTTAAATATTAAACCATTTAAGGTCATTAAGACCTTTTCAGGCTAGTCCCCACTTAAGATCACAATAATTACACTCACACTAAGACCACACAACAATGCTGCCACCAAGTATCAAATTTTGATTACAATATTACTATTACTTTTTAGGTTTCCGTACCCGGAGGGTCAAAACGGGACCCTATTACTAAGACTTCGCTGTCTGTCTGTCCGTCCATCTGTCGCCAGGCTTTATCTCAAGAACGACGATAACTAGACAGTTGATATTTCACAAATGATGTATTTCTGTTGCCGCTATAACAACAAATACTGAAAACAAAAAAATAATAACATTTAAGGGGGGTTCCCATACAACGTCTGTCTGTCCGTCCATCTGTCGCCAGGCTGTATCTCAAGAACGGCGATAGCTAGACAGTTGCAATTTTCACAAATGATGTATTTCTGTTGCCGCTATAACAACAAATACTAAAAATAAAATAAAAAAATATTTAAGGGGGGCTCACATACAACAAACGTAATTTTATTGGCCTTTTTTCTCGCTATTGATAACGGCAACAGTTAAACGCTTGAAATATTCACAGAATATTTAGTTAAGTATATTATTCACTTTAAAAATAAATAATTAAATTAAAATAAAACAAATATTTAAGGGGGGCTCCCATACACAAACGTGTTTCTTTACTCGTTGCGTATCTAAATCTAAGTTGAAAACCACGAAATGAGTCAAATTTTACTTGCAAAATTTGGTAACAGCCAAACACCATGGTTACAGAGAGTTACAATAGTGTAAAGTTGTTTACCTAGTCAATGGTACTCCCCTTCGTGCGCGAGTCCGACTCGCACTTGGCCGGTTTTTTTTTTGCTAACACGGGATAAAATGTGCCTAAACACACTCCTGTCTGTCGTTCGGGGCATCGAATAGGGTAGTGTGGGGCCCTCCCTCACCTACTAAATTAACCGCGCCGTGTGCCGTCTCTCTGCGTGTACAGGTGATCCACTGTAACTGGTCGATATTACTTCAGTGGTGTTACTGTTACCCCTAAAAGGTTTTTCATCCAAAACTTTGTTTTGTAAATCAAAAGGACAATCATTCAAATTTTTATTGTAATAAAAACGTAAGGTTTTATTTTAATTTAATTACTTTATTTTAATTTAATTACTTTATTTTAATTTAATTATTTATTTTTAAAGTGAATAATTGCCAACAATTATTAATGAAAAATGATATCTGATAAATTTACACCGTGTCCACGTAACCTAACCAAACAACAAATTATTTGTGGAAATGTGGAAAAAGAGAACTTTAATGCGAGCGGTAATCAAACCTGCGTCCCTTCCAATCCAAGTGCTCTAACCGCTAAGCCACTGCACTGACCAACATAAACCAATTTTTATATATTTTTAAGCATATATTAATACCTATATAATAATTCTACTGTACGTGTGTATGTCACTGAACTCCTCCTAAACGGCTGGACCAATTTGAATGATTTTTTTTTGTATGCGTTTGAGTGGCGCCCTGGATGGTTTGAATTCACATTTGGACTCGGTAGGTGGCGCCACAATAGTATTTCAGGACTTTTTTTCTATTTATTTGTAAATGTTTGAGTAAATTGTGAAAAAAATCTGATACGGCACCCGCACCTATTTCGTAACTAATTTAATCAAAATCAGTTTAGTATTTGAGTCTCGAAAGTGTAATAAAGAGATAGAGCTACTGTTAGTTTTATATCGATTTTATGGTACAACTAGCTTCCCCCCGCGACTTCGTCAGCTTCTTAATAGAAATTGGTCCTTAAAGTCGCTTAAAAAAATTTCATACCAATTCGTTATGTCGTTAGGTAATTTGTTAAAATATTACATTTTCGGTATAAAAGTATCCCAAATGTTAATCTCTTAAAATGTTAATGTCTTATCTATCTCTCTACATAATGAAGTTTAAATACACATCGTTCCGTCGCTTAGGCAGACACAACATAAAAATATCTTCACAAATAAATACATGATGGCGGGCCTCGTGGCGTAGTCGGTAGTGTAACCGACTTCTGTGAACGAGGTCGTGGGTTTGATTCCCACTCAAGACAATTATTTGTGTGATGAACACAATATTTGTACTGCGTCTGGGTGTTTTCTACCTATTATATGTGTTTACAAAAAAAGTAATATATGTATTATATCCGTAATCTGGTACCTATAACACAAGCGTTAGGCTTAGTTTGGGACCAGAGGATGTTGTGTGAAATGTCCATGAATATATTGTTATTATATGTTTGTATTTACAAAAAAAAGTAATATATGTATTATATCCGTAATCTGGTACCCATAGCACAAGCGTTAGGCTTAGTTTGGGACCAGAGGACGTTGTGTGAAATGTCCATGAATATATTATTATTATATGTATGTATTTACAAAAGAAAAGTAATATATATAATATCCGTAATCTGGTACCCATAGCACAAGCGTTAAGCTTAGTTTGGGACCAGAGGACGTTGTGTGAAATGTCCATGAATATATTATTATTATATGTATGTATTTACAAAAAAAAAGTAATATATGTATAATATCCGTAATCTGGTACCCATAGCACAAGCGTTAGGCTTAGTTTGGGACCAGAGGACGTTGTGTGAAATGTCCATGAATATATTATTATTATATGCATGTATTTACAAAAAAAAAGTAATATATGTATTATATCCGTAATCTGGTACCCATAGCACAAGCGTTAGGCTTAGTTTGGGACCAGAGGGCGTTGTGTGAAATGTCCATGAATATATTATTATTATATGTATAAATTTACAAAAAAAAAGTAATATATGTATAATATCCGTAATCTGGTACCCATAGCACAAGCGTTAGGCTTAGTTTGGGACCAGAGGACGTTGTGTGAAATGTCCATGAATATATTATTATTATATGTATGTATTTACAAAAAAAAAGTAATATATGTATAATATCCGTAATCTGGTACCCATAGCACAAGCGTTAGGCTTAGTTTGGGACCAGAGGACGTTGTGTGAAATGTCCATGAATATATTATTATTATATGTATGTATTTACAAAAAAAAAGTAATATATGTATTATATCCGTAATCTGGTACCCATAGCACAAGCGTTAGGCTTAGTTTGGGACCAGAGGATGTTGTGTGAAAATTTCCGAGGATATTTATTTATTTATTTATAATGGAATTGTCTGTTTGTAATTTCTTAATGACAGCTTTTAACTAAATGCATTGGAAAATATATACCTTAGGTACCGATAACAAAAATAAAAAAACACTACAATCTGCCCAACACTGAACAAACAATGATAAACAGAGAAAAACCTAAAAAAGAAATTGTTTTGTGTTCAGACACGCCTATTGTACATAAATTTATTATCAAACATCTTAAATGTATAGAGCAGATTAAAGGGCCACCAACTTTTTTGAAAAAAATAACATCTCAATTTATAAGTAGGAAGGAGTACCTATTTGAAAGAAAAAAAAAATAAAAATCATGTTATTTATTTATTTTCTTGATAACATACTTTTGCTTGCCCCTACAATACACAACCTAATAGTTTCTTATTTACCTTAAATTTTTGGAAACTATCTTTACGATCACAATTAAAACTTAAATAAACACAAAATTTAAATAATTTAATTTAAATTAAGACGTATCCTTCAAATACTTCCATCATACATGATAAAGTATGCTATATCTATACTATTATAAAGCTGTAACAGAGCTATGTCTGTACATTTAAGATATTTGAGAAAAAAATTACTGATTTAGGCTATATACGCGTGTCTGAACACCAAACGATTTTTTTTCATTTTTTGTCTGTTTGTTTGATCGCGCATCACGCAAAAACTACTGAAAGGATCGACTGGAAGGACGACTTTTTTTGTTTGATAGCTCTTGATTAGACTTAACAACTGGTATACATTTTATCCTGAATATGAACCTGAGATATAGCCTAAAAACTAGCTTTTGGCTGCGGCGAAGCCGCGGGCAAAGGCTAGTATATATATATAAATGTATGAATACTCTTGCCGTCTCTAATTTAACCTTTCAACTTTCGTGCTGTGATAAGATTACATTGTCGTCTAAGTATAGTAAGTTGTTTATCTAAAATAAATAGAAGTTTTAAACGAAATAAATATGGTTTCGATACCGGCGCGGCGTCCCGCCCGAGTGTTGTGGGTTCGATTCCCACACAGGACAACTCTTTGTGTGATCCACAAATGGTTGTTCTGAGTTTGAGTGTAGTTTCTGTCCGTGAAATTGTATGTTTGTCGTCCAATTTCTGTACTACCGACACTAAGTAAAGTATTTGAGAAGCTTATTCTCAAACAAATGATTAATCATTTTGACAATCATAAAATTTTCCATAAAAACCAGTTCGGCTTCACAAAGAATCGTTCTACTACTGATGCAAGTATAGAATTGTTAAAAACCATATTTAGAGCCTTTTTTTTTGTTTAGGCGGGAAAAAATGTACCTAACCGCACACCCTGTCGTTCGGGGCAACGAACAGGGTAGTGTGGGGCCCTCACCCACTAAAGAAACCCGCCGTGTGCCGTCTCTCCGCCTTTATTGGCGGGCCACTGGAACTATGTTACATTCCTTCGGTACCATATTTAGAGCCTGGGAAGATTCGCATGATGCGTTAGGCGTATTTTGCGATTTGTCTAAGGCGTTTGACTGTGTACATCATGAAACCCTCATTAAAAAGTTATACCATTACGGAATCAGGAACAGGGCTCTCGAGCTTTTGACTTCTTATTTGAGCAATAGAATTCAAAAGGTCGATGTTAATGGCATTGCATTGCATTCGTAACAATGACGTAAGAGAGCGTGTAGGTATGAAAGAGAGTATTGGTGTAAAGATGCAAAAGGGAATGCTCCGATAGTTCGGACTACGTAGGAGATAATCGAAGTATTGTGTTGTTCGCAGATGATACATCTTTATTATTTAAACTAAGAAGGCAACTGCTTAATTATGACGATGTGAACAACGCACTATCTAAAGTATTTCATTGGTTCAATACTAATAACCTAGTTTTAATTGAAAATAAAACTGAATGTATAAAATTTACTACACCCAATTTAAGGCATGTAAAAACCAATGTACAATTGAATGGCGTTGAACTGTACCTTGTGGAGTCCACGGTTTTCCCAGGTATTTCTATAGATAACAAACTCCAATGGGGCCCCATATTAAAAATTGTCAGGTAGGTTAAGCTCAGCGGCATATGCGGTAAAAAAATTAAATTATTGACTGATGTTGAAACGGCTAGAATAGTTTATTTCAGTTATTTTCATAGTATTATGTCCTATGGCATACTGCTATGGGGATGTTCCGCCGATTTAAATTCCATATTTGTACTTCAGAAAAGGGCTGTTCGTCTGTTGGCTGTAATCTGGGCCCGAGAGTTTCCCTTAGACAGAAATTCAAAGAAACAAATATTCTAACTGTTGTGCCTCAATTTATATACGAAAATCTCTTGTATGTAAAGAAAAACATCAGAAGTTTTGATAAGTATAGCGATGTGCATCACATTAATACTAGGAACAAAGGCAATCTTATTGCACACAGTACTCGTCTCCACAGAATTAGTAGATAGAGACTTTTATGGGGCAATGTATATGCTTTTACAATAAGATTCCTGAAAATGTCCGAAAAATGCCACTAAATAAGTTTAAGAAAGCTATAAAAATTAGACTTTGCAATCAAGGTTATTACACTGTTTCGGATTATCTTGAGGACAAAACAAAATGGGCTTGAGCTGCTCCTCATTAATTAATTTTCAAAATTGTTTTGTATGATATAATGTCATTTTAGTTATAAAGATTATATTAAATTGTAATAAATTGGCAATTTAAAAAAGTGGCCCATGAGTTTCTTGCCGGGTTCTTCTCATGAAAGGCTTTACTCCGGAATCCGGCCGCTTGTGGCGATTGTAATCGCCACTTTGTTATTGCGGATGCACTCGCTTCAGGCGCTCGTGTTAATTATTAGTGTATTCTTGACGATTTTAAGTGCTATTTAAAAGGCCTATGAAATAAAGATATTTTTGAATTTGAATTTGTAAAGACCTCCAGGATACAAGGATTGTTTTTTAGTGCAAGGTGTAGTCTTTATGACCACTAAAGTAATATCACACAGTTCCAGTGGTCCGCCATGTAGTACAAGCACACTGCGGGTTTATTTAATGGGTGAGGGCCCCGCACTACCTTATTGGTTGCCCTGGACGGCGTGTGCGGTTAGGCACATTTTTTTCACCCACCAATAATGAAAAAAACGAGTGTGCTTTAGACCACACGATTGAAGTAAAACTTAATAATAAATATATATATTATTAATAATGTTAAAATCTAGAATACAGTTATGTGAATAATCTATTTTATTAATTATATCTCCCTCTCAACTTTCGTTCGCTTCGCCCGATCAACACTTTTCGTAACGCATTCAACAGCTTACTCTCCAAGTCGCGTTTAAGCACTTTATTTACTTCAAAAACTTTACTACAATCCGTGCGCATTAACATGGCACCTGGCTCGATGAAAAGTTTAAAGTATTGAGTGCAAAAAAAATATTGTATAGTTTTGATGTAGATTATCAACATTTATTTTGCGCTAAGCGTTTATTATGATCTTAATAAATGGGAAAGTATGGATGGATGGATGTTTGTTACTCAATCACACCACAACGGCTGAACGGATCTGGATGAGAAATAAAACAAATATATATTTTAATAGGTCGATTTAAATCCATAGGTCTGGAACTAAATTTTAGTAAATGCGAAATTTTCCTAAGGGATGATATTAATAAATCTTTGGCTTTATCAAAATTTAACACTTTGGCACCAAATATCAAAATTGTAGAGAAGAACTCTCTCCGTCTCCTTGGGTCCCCAATTTTAGAAGAAGGTTTCGAATCTTTCATAGATGAGAAAATACAAAATTTTTGTGAAACTTCAGACCGATTGTTTAAAATTAACATACATTCTCGGCTTTTACTATATTTCGATATTGTTGTTTTATCCCAAAATTTATGCATACTCTCCGTTCCTCCCCATTTTGGAAAAAGTATTCGACTTTGGTTAAAATTGATAAAATTATACGAAATACAATATGCAAAATTTTAAATGTGGCTTTGAATGACCGATCCTGGACACAAGTTTTCTTACCAATTCGCATGGGTGGGCTCGGTATTCGCAAAATTACTGATGTCAGTTTACCGGCTTTTTTGTCATCGGTCCATGGCACGGAGAAATTAACCAGGGAAATTTTAGCCAACACACCGGTTGATTCTGAAATACTATGCAAGACCGATGCCATAGACGCTTGGAAAACAGCCGTTCCGAACACCGTTTTGCCTGATGACTTGTCCTCCCACAGACAGTGGGACGAGACGCTCAGCAAGCAAATCAGAAAACAATTAATGGATAATTCTGATAGTGCTGCTGAACGTGCGCGTCTTCTGGCTGTGGGACGATGGGAATCAGGTCTATGGCTGCAAGCACTTCCCTCGTTCAATATAGGTACCATGTTGGTCGACGCAACTTTCCGCATTGCCACTTGCCTTCGCTTAGGTGCACCAAGTGTTGCTCCGCATCACTGTCATTGCGGGGAAAGGGTCGAAAGCTTAGGACCAAATGGCTTATCATGCAGTAGGAGCGCAGGTCGTATACCGCGACACGCTCATCTTAATGATATTATTCGTCATGCTCTTGTCGCCGCCATTGTACCAGCTGTACTTGAACCTAACGGCTTGGTACGTGACGATGGCAAAAGACCAGATGGTATGTCACCTCTACCTTGGAAGTTGGGTAGGTCTCTGGTGTGGGACGCCACATGCGTAGACACCCTAGCGCCAACGCATCTTCCAAGTACCGCGGTATGTGCCGGTGCTGCTGCTGCTTCAGCGGTAACGCTCAAACGGCGCAAATATCATAATCTTATTGTAGATTATGTTTTTGAGCCGTTTGGTGTTGAGACGCTTGGGTCATGGGGTCCTAGTGCACTTTCGTTATATAGCGAAATATCAAAAAAACTAGTCTACTTTTCGCGTGACCAGAGGGCTGGCCTTTACTTTGCACAAAGAATAAGCATTGCCATACAACGTGGCAATGCTGCCAGCCTTCTGGGCACTCTACCCAATGACGGTGACGCAGGAAGGAATTCTTCGATGCCTAGAATTAGCCTATTTTGTAAATATTATTATTTTACATATCCATATATAATTAATATATATATATATCCCACCTAACTCGTCTATGCCAGATATAATAGAGCTGTCTCAGTTTCGCTGTCAGAGCTTTCTTCACCAAGTGATTAGAATATTCTCTTTCATGGATTTTTTGGAGTCGATCCTTAACCCAATATTCTTCCTTGAACTGCTGCAGAATGGAGAAAAGAGGTGAACCATGTTCGGAGACTGGAGGAACAACATGTCCTTAGACGTCTACCATCTAAGTCCACCAGTGATCATGAATGCTGTAAAGTATTCGAAACTTCGGGATAGTAGAAAATCAAGCAAACGCGATAGATTCCGTTAACGTAGTTTTATTTTAATTATAATTTCGGTTATATCTCAGGTCTCCGATATATTAGCGGGATAAAATGTATACCAGTTTTTAAGTCTAATCAAGAGCTCTCAAATAAAAAAAGTTGCATCAAAATCCGTTCAATAGTTTTCGCGTGATACGCGAACAAACAAACAGATAAACAGACAGACAAAAGTTCTAAAAAAATTGTTTTGTGCTTAGACAGGCTATATACGCGATATAGCCTATTATAGTCATTTTTACTCAAATATCGTAATTGTACAGACTCAGATCTGTTACAGCTTTTTCAAAATGTATATAATAAATAATAACGTGAAACTTTTATTAGATCGTCTCAAACTTTTTGGTCTGTGTGTTGCATGTCGCGTGACGGTCGGCCGCGTAGTAGGGATAAAGTGAAAGGCGCTCGCCAGAGCAGCCAAGGCCAATATGGCGGGGCCTATAGTTCGCAGCAACTGATCGTGTAGTTTATAGACTATTACTTAATGGAATATTATTCCAAAAATTTTTAGTTAAATTACTATAATGTGAAAAAAAGTTTCACTTTTACCGTGGTTTCATAAAACCACACAATTTGCTTTTTAACTAATTATGATGAATTTATTGTGTGTGTTTGAGCGAGTTTCTGGATAATTTATATTTACAATTGTCGCTGTCGAGAAAATCTCTCAGGCTCGTTCCTCATGAGGTTATCTTTCACTGAGCAGTAATAAATTATAAACAAATACACACATATATATTCGCGAAAAGTCAGAGGTGTGTGCCGTGAGCTTAGACTGGGGATCGACTTTGAGACCATTGTCTTCGTAGTCCATGCTTTTACCACTAGACTACCGTACATATTGCTACCAAATGTCACCCCAATTACCAAAAATTTAAATATCTCCGGCACTTTCACTCGCCATATTGCCGTCTACCGGGCACATTTTCAAACTCCGTGCTGCTACTGAGAATTTTTCTTTTTAGGAAAAATGTCAATAACACTGTCCGACCCGGGGATTGAACCCGAGACCCATGATCAGCAGTCGCTTACACTACCGCTGCACAACCGCGGCATTCAACAAGTAAGTCAACAGTAGCTTATAACATCAAAAAAATGCGTGTACTTATGTACGCGCGTGAGAAGTTATACTTCTTTGGCATCATTAATAAATAAAGTAATTATTAAATTCGTAACTGCAAAACTTGTCACAGTTATGTTTAATACCTTGTTCGATAAAGTAATTATGTCTAATGTCACTAGATGGCGATAGTAAAATTTTAAAATTTCTTATAAGTCGATGTTAAGAGTTTAAGTGCTTTCATACCCGCTCCATGGTAGAGTTAAACGTTTAACACAACCTTTTGCATTAGCAAGTCGCATTAGAAGGTCAACAACTTATCACCAGCTGTGCCAATTTAGTTGCATTTCGCATCATGACAATGAATGTCGATGATTAGAACGACCCAAATCTGAAATTGGCCTGAATATGTGCAGCGGCCAATTTAGACAATCAGTTAGCAAATATTGAACGGCATTGGCTGTGGAACTGTGTATGAGGCAAGCGTGGTGGACTATGGCCTATTCTGAGCAAATAAGCTTACCCAACTGTAAGGAGCAAGGAACATTTCTAGTGGTACTTATCCCGGCACGAATGTGCCGGCTCGATTTGGGAAGTACCACCCTCTCACATAACATCAGCGTGTAACAACGGTATTTGCTCACATACCGTTGCGTTCCGTATGTTGCGTGAGAGTGCCGGAGGCCCGAACCTCCTCCCTATCTTCTTCTTAGTATCCTACCTATCCTCTCCTTATTATTATTCCTATAAAAAGCAAGTTTTTAGGTTATATCTCAGATTCCCGATATAGTAGCTGGATAAAATGTATACCAATTGTTAAGTCTAATCGAGATCTATCAAATAGAAAAAGATGCATTAAAATCCGGTCAGTAGTTTTTGCGTGATGCGCGAACAAACAAACTGACATAAAATCTAAAAAAAATTGTTTTGTGTTCAGACACGTCTATATTATAGCCTAATACAGTAATTTTTTCTCAAATATCTTAAATGTACAGATACTATACATATACTTTAAATATTCTATTATAAAGCTGTAACACATATATACTAGCTGTATCTATGTGTTACAGCTTTATAATAGTAGACTATACTTTTTTTTTGTTAAGGCGGGAAAAAATTTTCCTAATCGCACACCCTATCGTTTGGGGCAACGACCAGGGTAGTGTGGGGCCTGCACCCACTAAAGAAACCCGCCGTGTGCCGTCTCTCCGCCTTTATTGGCCACTGGAACTATGTAACATTCCTTCGGTGGTAGTATAGACTATACCTACGAGGTAGGGAGGATGCATGCGTGCGTCCGTGTATGTATTTTATATATGCGTTCGCGTAGGTGCGTGTGTGTGCATGCGTGCGTGTATGTGTGAGTGACTGTTTTTCAGTCAGACTCAGACTTGAGAACTTTTTTTTTATGATTTTCATAGATTTTGTGAAGGTTTTATTTTATTGTCTATTCTTTGCGATAGCGTTTGCTGGTAGTTGCATTATTAAAGCCGTTGCATGATTACACTCGTACCTCATCAATATTCAATGAAGCATCACAAATTTCTTGAGATGCTTCTTATCGTTTTAATTGATTAGTTGCAGCCGAGTAATATTCGACATGATAATTATTTATCAAGTATTCTTAAACTTCCATTCAATTTTGCTATCAATTATTTTCTTTCTTGAAGAACATGACGTAGGTAACTTAAGAGCAAACAAATGCTTATGTTTTAATACATAAAACTATTGACGAGAGACCCATGTTTTTTAAATTGAGAAAATTGTTGACAAATTCAAATACCTAATTTACATTTAAATTAAACAGGCGGAGCAGTATAATTTTAAAGATGTGAATACGAGTTTATTTATTTGTTAGGCTTACATGCCATACAACTTAACCGACCATTATGCAATTTTGCGTACCTACATATTATCCAGAGCAGGGGTCCCCACGAACCCACTACTAACACAATACAATTAATGCAACGCCCTACACCATAGAGCAACGCCGACCCCCGGCGAACTCCGGGCCGCGTTGCTCTATGCCCTACACTAAGGAATAATCCTTGTAGAGATGCCACGAATATACGGCAACTATTCGGTATTCGGCCGAATAGTAAATCATGAAAAAAGATTGTATAATATTGCTCACAAAGATTTATAATACCATAATAGTGGTAAGTAATGATAAATAAAAATATGTTTTTCAGCTTTTGTTGATAGAAAGAAAGAATGTTTTATTGTCACGAATGTAAATTGACCATATCCTTACACTAAGTGAAACTATGCATAATTAAAACAATTTAGTGACAATAAAGCTCCCATTTAGCAATATATATTTTTTTGCCAACGGTGGCAGACGAGCAAGCGGCCCACCTGATGGTAAGTGGTAACCGCCGCTCATGGACTTTAGCAACACCAGGGGCACAGCCAAGCCGCCGCCTACCGCAAGTTAAGTTTTCCTTTCAAACCTCGTTTAAAGAGGGACATGTCGTAGCGCCGGGGACCTATGTCCCTGAACGACGGGGTGTGCGGTTAGGTGCATTTTTAGCCGGCTTAACAAAAAAATGGTTTCTTCGTAATTTTTTCATTTACCACGCGGTAATGATTTGTAACACATCTATACTATTATAAAATTGTAACAGAGCTGTGTCTGTACATTTAAGATATTTGAGAAAAAAATACTTTATTGTAGGCTGTACAAGCGTGTCTGAATCTAAACACAAAACAATTTTTTTTTTTTTTATGTTTGTTCGTTCGTGCATCACGCAAAAACTATAAATGGATTTGGATGCAACTTTTTTATTTGATAGATCTTGATTAGACTTAAATCTGGTATACATTTTATCCTGCTACTATATTGGGAACCTGAGATAGCTTTTGGCTGCGGCGGAGCCTCGGACAAAGGCTAGTAATTTCTAAAATCTCTAAAGGCCTGATTATGTCTATGCCGTATGGTGAGCTTTAGAATTGTCCCACCCCTCTCCACCCATGGGAGTCGTAAGAGCCGACTGAGGGAATACCGGGGAAGTGAATCACGCGGCTAGTGATATATTGTTTACGGAGAATAATTAATTACTTCTTTATAATAATGTAAGTATTTAACCACGGCAATGTTAGCTCACGGCTATCTTCTGCTACAGCCAAAACACAATGACGTGGTTCATGACCGGTCGCACAGGAGACGGTGGTACCGACCCGTTCGGGCCCAATAGCATTTGATATGCTTAGCAACATACATTAAACACAAAGTGAAAAATGTGCAAATCGAAAATAGCAGTCACAAGCAGGATTCGAATCTGCATCTCCTGGATACCGTCCAGATGCTTTGCCAATTCAGCAATCGTGATCTTTTTTTTTGTTTAGGTGGGAAAAAATGTACCTAACCGCACACCCCGTCGTTTGGAGCTACAAACAGGGTAGTGTGGGGCCCTCAGCCACTACATAAATTCTCCGTGTGCCGTCTCTCCGCCTGTCTTGACGGATCACTGGTACTGTGAAAAAATTGATAGCTCTTAGACTTAAAAATGCAACAATAGTTTCGGAGCCTATTCAATTTAAACAAACAATCAAATCTTTCCTCTTTATAATATTAGTATAGATTAAAATATTTAGCGTAGATAAGTTTTAGTTCATTTATAAAGTTAAAACCAATGGCAGAACAATTACAACTATTTAAGCTGGTATCATTGATCAATGTTTATATCATCCATCATCTGGGGAGTTAGAATGTATCTCACTAAATCGTATCGACATCGCATCGTGTCATTGTGATTGGTTGAGAGATCACCGTGATTGGCCAAAGCATAATTGCGATATCACGCGTCGTTTTCTCTACCAATCACAAGCGAGACGATACGATATGTCGATACGATTTAGTGAGTTACATTCTATGGGCCCAGATTTGAACCAAATTTATATGGTACCAACTGCCCCGGTAGTCTATCAGTAGTATAATAATAAATAAATAAATATTCACGGACATTTCACACAACGTCCTCTGGTCGCAAACTGGGACACTCTAATTAGTCTGTGTCCCAAACTAAACTTAACGCTTGTGCTATAGGTACCAGATTACGCTAAATAAATAAATAAATATATTACCTTTTTTTGTAAATACATACATATAATAGATAGAAAACACCCTGACGCAGTACAAATATCTGTGTTCATCACACAAATAATTGTCTTGAGTGAGAATCAAACCCACGACCTCGTGCACGGAAGTTGCTTACACTACCGACTACGCCACGAGTCCCGTTAAAGTATATGACAGTGACTGCGAGTCATGAGCTCTAGGGTTCCAATCCAGAGTCAGACCATGAAACATTTATTGAAGTTTTCCGTCAAGAAATTTTCAATAGCAGCTTGGAGTTATGATCAGTGCCGGATTAAGGTAACTTGACGCCCAAAGCAATCTTCCCCCCTATCCTTAAGTGAACTACAAAGAATTAATTAAAAAAAAATATTAATAGATACGTATCGTATAAGGTAGAAACTGCCTCTGTGGTGTAGCGGTAGTGTATGCGACTGCTAATCATGAGGTCTCGGGTCCGATCCCCGGGACGGGCAATGTTATTGAGCTTTTTCCTAAAAAGAAAAATTCTCAGTAGCAGCCCGGAGTTTGGAAATGTGCCCGGTAGACGTCAATAGGCTCGCCCCCTATTACGTGGGACTTAAACATAGCTGGCGAGTCGTGGGTGTGTAATACACCTCTGCCTACCCCTTCAGGGAATACAGGCGTGATCCTATGTTTGTTTTTTGTTGTATAAGGTAGAATATGTATGTGTTGTTCCTCCTGCCCTTATCCCATGCTAGATGGGGTCGGCACAACATGATTTCACATGTTGTCCTAAGATACGGCCTACCTTTCGTGTGCTCGTTTTTTTTTCTCGGTTGTGTCTCTAGACGGGATGTCCTAAGCAATTGCTTAAATAGCTTATAGACTAATCCAGGATTGGTTATGATGCACGTAAATTCTCTTGCCCCGCGTCTGACGATCGCGTCCGGTCTGAACGCCATCTTTTCAGACTATAAGAGTGAGGAAACAGGGAGTGCACTTTTATTTGGGCGTAGGTGCGCTAATTATGTCTCCAGAATTGATCAACAATTCTTTAATTCAATAATTGATACTGGCTGCCGTGACGTCACAGAAATTGGTCTGCAACTCTGTAAATCGGAGCTCCAGATATTTTTCTTTAATGGTTCACCCGCAGTTCTTTTTTTAAAAACCTGATTGTTATAAATAACTGGCTGATTTAGTCTGTGCCTCAGAATTGGGTCACTATAATAGAAGTGATTCAATCTATGGTAATGCAAAAAATAGCTGTCCCAACTACCTTTATTTTGGTAAGATTGGAAAAAATGTTCCTAGCCGCACACGCCGTCGTTCGGCGCAACGAACAATATAGTGTGGGGCCCTCATTCACTAACTAAATAAACCCCCCGTGTGCCGTCTCTCCGCCTTTATTGGCGGGCCACTGTAACTATGTTACATTACTTGTCCCAACGTAGGTACCTACCTACCATTTTTCCAGGATAACGTGTTAATCCATCCAAGTAATAAATTAGGTATTTGTGTGCCAAATATCATCCATACCTGATTAGCCGAGTTTGCGTGATTGCATAAAATACTGTCAAATATACAAACGTTCGCATTTATAAATTAATAGTAGGATTTGTTAAAGTGGCTTCTGGTCATTTTTTTAGAAAAGCGCGCTCTATATTTTACAAATCGGAGTCCAGTTTTAATTTTGCAACGACAAATGGTGCTAATTTCATTATTGATTAATATTCATTATTTATTTATTTTTACTCGGTCCTTAAGGAGTTTAAATGTGAAAGTGAGTTCGTTTGTATAGGTACTTGGTCGATAGTCTCAGAGACTAGCTTTTGAACAAAGAAACAAACTAAGTCTTGAGCTTCGTTTAGTACTAATTTATAGTGCAGGTGATTATACTCCCTAACCATAGCAATAATTAAACGTTTTCTATTTAATTTTCGAATTTAGAACGCCATAAACTATTAGCCGAATACGGAAGAGCTCCTCAAATTCAAAACTTAATAGAGTCTTCAATCGGTTCTTTCCTTTCAATTGGAAAATTTAAAAGTATATATTAATCCTATATTAATCATTAAATAGATTTAAGTGAAGGTTTAATATTCGACCGTATGTCTCTTAATGTTTACGAGTCTAAAGACCGTGACAATGACTTCTAAATTATTTTAGACTAGTGTTCTATCTAAATATAAACATCTTCTAAGTTACTACTTATATCAACTTCTATTTTTAGTACTTAGCCTGCTGCTTACAGACTAAATTGTTTATGCATATACTGTAATTGAAATTAACAAAGACTTCATGCAAGTATTACGTCAAAATCCACATAGGAAAATAAAATATTGATTTGAGCGAAAAAAATGCAGATTTATATAATATTTATTAGAAACTAATTTCTATGTTATATTTGCTATTTTATAAATTTATTTCGTAGTTTAAAAAAAGAACGAAAAACATAAATAATTGCCTTTCTAATATAATTATTTCTTAAATTAAATAAATAAATTATTACCTTTCTGATCTAATTATTTTTTAATATATATTGAATATTTTATTAGGTATTATAATATTATATATGGATTTAAAAATAAATAAATAAAATAAAACTGACCTTTTTGCAGAAACAAATTAAAAATAAAAACACAACACTTAACTAAGTCCCGAAATAGTATCAACCTATTTTAAAATAATAATTTCTTCATCATTAATTCAAGTAAAACTGGTTTTAAGAGTTCGAAATTCGATTTTATATGATATAAATTTTCGCGGTCGCAACCGCGCGTTCGTACGACCGCTAGAACGCCTATTGCGAAACTATAATGTGTTTAACCTTAACTTTAGAGTAACCATTCATATATCTTTGTAACCTCTCCTTATAAATTATAATCCACGAACATTTTACAACATAATTCTGTATGAACGAAGGGATTTTAAGGTCGACGATAATTTAAGGAGAACTCTACTCGTAGCTTAGGTATGTTATCTTCTTTGTATGCTCAACTCTATAGGCTTAGGTCACTATTTTAAGATTAGTTGAAAATAGAATTGTATATGTTTATATGATATATGTATCATTTGATGGAAACTGCCGTGACTTAATATTGTTAAAATTCTAGTACATATAAACAAGTTACAAAATTTTTGATTTATATTTTTTTAGCATTTGACATGCTCCGCTACTTTTTAAAGTACAAATTATTTGTGAATAAGGAAAAAGAGATTTTTTGTACGAGCGGGAATCGAACCCGCGTCTTTTCCAATCCTGGGAAGTGCTCTATCGTACAGACCTATTTGGTCATCCCAATTTCCCCTTCACATTTGTCTTTAAGACCAACGCCATCTATCGGAATGCATTTAAAAATGCTTAATTTGTACTTTGAAAGGCCTCCTAAAGGTTAGGCTCGGAGGAGCTGTTTGAGGTGGTACCAACATCACCATTTTACCACCGAACCACGAGACGTCGCGGTAGGGTTCATCCACACCACCTGGAAACGATTTCGTCAAAGACAGTTCATTTCTAGCGTTCTTTTCTAACACGTACGTGTGCGCTCTGGAATGAACTACCTGCTACGGTGTTTCCCCGGTGCTACGACATGTTCCTTTTTAAACGAGGTTTGAAAGGAGCACTTAAGTTGCGGTAGGCGGCGGCTTGGCTGTGCCCCTGGTGTTGCTAAAGTCCATGAGCGGCGGTTACCACTTACCATCAGGTGGGCCGCTTGCTCGTCTGCCACCGTTGGCAATAAAATTATCCCTGAAATCTGACTCATTACGACCAATTAAACTTTTAGACATAAAAAAAACCAATTCTTTTGAGGATGTTCCCTTTTTTTTTTGTTAAATCGGGATAAAATGTACCTAACCGCACACCCCGTCATTCGGGACAATGAACAGGGTAGTGTGGGGCCCTCACCCACTAAAGAAACCCGCCGTGTGCCGTCTTTCCGCCTGTTGGCGGGCCTCTGGTACTGTGTTGCATTACTTCAGTGGCTTGAGGATATTCCCTGGTGATTTTTTTATTGATAATGATAGCAGACGAGCCACGTCTCACAGTAGTAAGTAGTATGCGCCACTCATGAACGCAGAAATGCTAAGAATAATGCCAAGCTACTGCTCACCATTTAATTGTAATTTCGTGGATGATAAATCGATATGATGAAGATCAGAACACAGCGAGGCGTTTATTATCGCTCACACGGGCGTCGGTGGTCCCGACCCAATCGGGCTTTGTGTGAATACTCCTGCTTGTATTTAACTCTGCCACCAATACCTACCTAATGCAATGGGTGACAATTGCTTACTCCGCTTAAAGTGACGGATTAAGAGTCCTAAGGATCCTAATAATTATATACACACACATATCAAGAAAAAACGCATTTTTTAACACTAACAATATTTTTGATGCCATTTTTGTTATTTAAACTAGTTAAAACTCTGTTTAAAAAAGTTCTGTCTTGGAAGTCCGTGTGTCTGTATGTGCGGATCCTATATGTTATCACGATAACGACCGAAATCCTTTACTAATCGAGTCTTTTTTTTCTTTCTTACGCTTCAGTATAATTAGGAATAGAACCCTATCACTTTTCGTGGTCTGATTCGATGTTTTTTGTTTAATTGTTATTAAATAAACAAACATAGTTTGAATATGTATGGTCGATTCGATCATACACTAAAACCAGCGCTATCTACCTTATTTGGTGAGAACTACTTCTATAGAAACATTATAGTAGTACTTCTTAAAATTAACGGCATCTATATAAGAAATGAGAACCACACACCACTTGTCCGTGTGGTGACGGACTAAGAATACAAGTGTCACCACCCCGTTATTTCCCACGCGTGCCGTACGAGGCGACTAAGGGAAGTATGCAATTATCACCATTGCATTACTGGTGGTAGGGCTGGGTACCAACTGTACCAAGTAAGAGTACTCACTTGCTATCAGGCCCGAGCGGGTTGGTACCACAACCTCCCGTGTGACCGGCCATGAAGCACATCGGTGTGTTTTGGTTGTAGCAGAAGATAGCCATTAAGTCGTTTATTTCATATATATCTGTGAAATGAAATGGTGAGCAGCGGCTTGACAATACTCTCGGTATAGTTGAGTCCATGAGCGACGGTTACCATTTTCCATCAGGTGGGCCGTGGCTTGTCTGCAACCTTACGGAATAAAAAAAAGTCTTAGTCCGTCACCACATTAAATGCTCTAATGTTTTGTTATTTTTATCTCGGCCATTAACCAGAACACGAATAGTGGAAATGTGAAATCGAAGCTGATAGCCACGAGCAGGATTTGGACCTGCGTATCTTGGATAACCTTTCCCCCGCTTTGTCAACTGCGCTGTCGTGAATATTACTGTCGATAACACATTTTCTTCTCATTATCTTTGTGATATCTGTCACATGTGGCATACATTGTTCCGACTAGATAAGCTTAATTATTACAATTCAAATTATATACTAAATGATAACACAGCTCTATAAATGTTTTGTTATCTAATATATAAAATTCTCGTGTCACTGTGTTTGTCGCCATTCTCCTCCGAAACGGCTTGACCGATTCTTATAAAACCTTGTGTATAAAACATTGTGTAGGTATATTCAGTAGGTTTGAGAATAGAATCTCGAGTCGTGCCCGGTTTGGGCCGAGCAGCTCCATGAACTCGTCGCGGCAATAGGGATGGCGCTAACGAGCGTCGTCAGAGCGATGCTTGGCAGCGACAGGAATTGGGCCGCGGTCGCTGCCTTCTGCGAGGCCGTCATCTCGCGGAAGGAAGCGGCGGAGAGGTCCAGGGAGGCTGATCCTTCCGCAGACTCGAACCACCGCCAGCGGCTGGGGTGGTGCAAGCGTGAGTATTAGCGCCTAATGCCGCCCTAGCTGAGGCTGCGGGTGGATGGACCGGGGAACGTCCGCCACCCGCAAGGCCTACCGGGAAGGTGCAACGCTCCGTGTGCGGATGCGTCGCTCAGTAGAGGGTACCTGAAAGGGTAGGCCGCTGGCGGATCACCGAAGGAATGTAACATAGTTCCAGTGGCCTGCCAATAAAGGCGGAGAGACGGCACACGGCGGGTTTCTTTAGTGGATGAGGGCTCCACAATACCCTGATCGTTGCCCCGAACGACCGGGTGTGCGGTTAGGAACATTTTTTTCCCGCCTAAACAAAAAATGGTTTGAGAATAGGTTAAGGAGAATAAGTTATAATATTTTTCGTACCTAGGGAGAAAAATTAGTAGTAGTGATAAGGGTAGTCCACCCCAAAAAAAATTCTTGTGATGACGTCTTGTAAATCGATGAACGCCGGCAGCACGCACAAAAAATTCTCACGTTCTGAAATATGTATGGCGATCGATGCATTGTTTGATGTTCGCGCCCAAAGAGAGCCGCGGGCTGAAGAGCGTCTGCGGCAGGGTGCGGTGCGCAGCCGGCGCTGGCCGGCGACACTCATCACCATTCGCCCGAACGCGTCCCGGGCTCGTAGAGTAAAAATATTCTGTAGTCCCGGGCAACGCGTATCTCAATTATTAAATAGCAGCACGCGCGATCGTACCTTTCTATATGTACCATTCGATTTCTATTAGTATTATATTTTGTGAAACTCTTAGAAGACATATAAGATGACAACATATAAGACGTTATCACGGTAAATTATCGTCCTTAAATCAACTTTATAGACAGCGTTTTTGTTTCTTGCACAAAATTTTTTTTTTTAGTTTTTTGTTTTAGTTCGTCATTAAAAAATACATACAACCCTAAATTTTCACCCTTCTACTGCCAACCCCTATTTTTTAATAGCGATATTACGATTGTTATTTTTATAATCCGTCATCGTTCGCACACAGCGCTCCATGGCTTTTTCACTCATATACCACATCCTCTTTTTTTCATTCATTCATTCATTCATCAGCCTTTCAACGTCCACTGCTAGACATAGGCCTCCCCAAGAAATGGGGGGTAGTGCCGTAATCGCCACGCTTGGCAGGCGGGTTGGTGATCGCAGTGGATATTGTTAATACTCGAGGGAGTGCTGCTGCCCACTCCTCCGGTATTCCCTCAGTCGGCTCTTACGACTCCCATGGGTAGAGAGGGGTGGGACAATACTAAAGCCGGCCCCACACGGCGGACCAGCGGACCACATCCTCACACACTTACAATAAGTTATTAATTTTTTTCTACGCTAGAAATTCCTTAGAATTAATTTATATGAACGTTTGCTGGGTCAACTAGTAGTAGTCGTCACTATCCACCTCCTGACTTCATCATCAGATCAGCTCAATAGTACCAGTTTTGCACTGTTACTAAACTTACATAAGTATGCAAAATTTCAGCTCAATCGGAAACCGGGAAGTGGGTCAAAATTGACTTCTAAGATTTTGTCACATTGTTAGCTAGTTAGTTGTTAGTTGTCCCGTGACCACGGCTGCTGCAACGCAGTCGAAACGTCGGGTAAAAGGTAGTTAATAATTTCACCTATTTTATACGCGAAAAAAGACCCGTTTATGCTACTTTAAATATAGTTAGTTTTTCCTCGATTTCCTTGAGATTCCATCATCAGATCCTGACTTGATGATACTGGGACCACCTCGGGTTTATACCCTTTCGAACTAAAAAAGATTTTTTAAATCGGTTCACAATTGGCGACTTTTGAGCTCGAAGAAGCTCGAAAAGTATATTTTTCGTGTCATTTTGAGCTCTCCGAGCTCAAAGAGATCACTGTTCTAATGCTTTTGAGCTCTTGGAGCTCAAAGTCTGATAGAGATTTAATAAAACACTATTCGTTGAATTTTCAAATCGCAATAACTTTTGAATTAATGAACCGATTTTCTCGTAGTTTACGGCATTCAACGCAACTTTTTGAGCTCTTTGAAGAATCTTAAAGCTCGAACTGGTCAGACTGAAAATTTCATAGAAATCCTTAAATTTCATTTTTTTTCGACAACGATATCTCACGAACGAATCAACCGATTTTGACCGGACTGGCGGTGATCGACGTGGTTTTTTGACGTTAAGAGCTGATACGTTTTTGGAATCGATCAGTAAAACCTTTTAAAAGTTATTCCAAAAAAATACACATTTGAAAACTTTGTTATAGATTTTTGAGATTACCCAAGATCTACTGGTTCGAATCGGTCTTAATTGTATTCAAAATCTAAGTTTGGTCAAGTCCTTTCGAATGACGTCAACCCCGATGAAATCAGTCAATTCGTTCAAAAGTTATGAGAGGTTTACATACGGCCACACACACACACACACACAAACATACAAACCTAATAACAAAATTTCCCACCCCAAGAAACCCATTTTATATTTTCTGAGAGTTTCACAAACAATGCATCGGTCGCCATACATTTTTCGGAACGTTAGCAAGGACAATGTGGGGCCTTCGCCCACTAAATAAACCCGCCGTGTGCCGTCTCTCCGCCTGTGTTGACGGACCACTGGTAGGCACTGTGTTGGAATACTTCAGTGGTCTGCCGGCGGTTTACTCTTTCGGGTACCCTCTACTGAGCGACGCATCCGCACACGGAGCGTCGCACCTTCGCGGGAGAAATAATGCCTGCCCTATAAATCTTAATACCTAAATACCTATATATTTTTTAAGCATTTTACATGCTTAGCCATACTTTTCAGACTTTATGTTAATTTATAAAACGTTTCAGATGCTTAAAATATATAAGTATCAAAATATATATTGCATAGTTTAGAATAATGAATCGTAGAATTAGGTAAACGTGAATTGTGATTTTGTTTAATATATAGGTACTATTCATAGATAAAAGAGTTCAAGGGACGTTAGTATTGATTTAGTTATCGATAACCTTATCATGCGCAAACAAGAGTCCCAAGTTTTCTTGGCCTTGACAGAGGCCTTCCTCTATCAATGAGCCAACTGATATACCTACTTACCTAAGAGTAATAATTATATAAGAAGTATAATCTGGAACAAACATAAATCACAGTTTTTAAATAAAAACAACTACGTTTACGGAATCTATCGCGTTTACTTGATTTTCTACTATCCCGACGTTACGAATACTTTACAGCATTCATGATCACGGGTGGACTTAGATGGTAGACGTCCAAGGCTGATATAGGTACTTATAATTATATATATTATATAAGCCACCCGTATGAATACTGTAAAGTATTCGGAACGTCGGGATAGTAGAAAATTAAGTAAACGTGATAGATTCCGTAAACGTAGTTTTATTTCAAAATGTGTAACATTCGCGTAAATATTAGAAAATTATTATAAACTAGCTGTTTCCCGCGGCTTCGCTCGCGTAAATAAATGAATACGAGTATAGGTTACTGCAAAAAAATGAAAAACTGTTCCACGTGAATGAAGTCGCGGGTTGCACTTAGTTAACAAAGTTTGTTACTTAAACTTTATATAAGATAGCTTTTACCCGCGACTTCGTCCGTGAGTAATTTCATAAAAATAAATAAAGCAACCCTTGAAATTGTCGGTAATACAGTGCAACGGTATTACAGTACTCGGGGTTGGAACTTCATTACTGAAATGCTAGATGGCGTTGAAGTTGCTAGATTTTGAGATTTTGTGACAAACAACTTTTTTTTTTTTTTTGCGTATTTTTTTTAATAAAAAGTATCCTATGTTACTTCTAATACCTCCGAGAATATGTGTACAAAGTTTCATGATGATCGGTTAAGTAGATTTCACGTGAAAGCGTAACAAACAAACTTACATTCACATTTATAATATTAGTATGATGACAGTGTTATGTAAAGAAAAAGCTCTACAATTACGCTTAGATGAGGAGTCTGTGCGTTGATGCAGGGGTCAGTAATATTTCTAACTAGCCATTGCCTGCGGCGCCGGCGCAGCCCAAAGCTAGTTTTAGGTTATATCCTCCGGTTCCTGATAGTGGGATAAAACGTATACCAGTTTTTAAATCCAATCAACAAATAAAACAAGTTCCATCAAAATCGGTTCTAGTTTTTGCGTTATACTCGGACAAACAAACAGACAAGAAGTCTAATAAAAATTGTTGTTAACAACACCTTTAAACCTTAATACTTACAGTATTTTTTTCTCAAACATCTTAAATGTGCAGACACAGCCTTGGGCTGCTTTATAATACGTAGGTTTATCAATAGCGGAATAAAAAGTAAAATGTAAGCAATTTTAAGTCTAACCAAGAGCTATCAAACAAAAAAAATCGGTTTAGAAGTTTTTGCGTGATGTGCAAAGAAACAAACAGACAAAAGTTCTAAAAAAAATTTATATTCTCAAAGACTTACACTATTTTTTTTCTCAACTATTTATTTATGTACACACAGAGATCTTAACCACAATCTAAGAACAAATAAATATATTAATAGTACAAAGGTACTCCTTATTTCTAATAGAAATCTCTTCCAGCAGACCAGCGAGAGGATAGCGTGAATATTATAAATATGATTGTGTGTAAGATAGATATACATACATATATTATACTAGTACATACAGTATATATACATACATAATATATAAGTACTTAATAATGAAATATCTTCAATATACAGACATGGCTCTGTTCACCAGCCTTATACATATTAGAGGTACTATTATTAGATTACAGATTTTATATACAGATAATAAGTCTAAAAATAATTTAAAATTAAAAACACAGCTATGCTATAAAAAGTAATAAACAATCTTATTAAAAAGTTTTCCACAGAATGGTCATTAATTTTTTAATTATATGTTTTTGTTTTTTAAGCTCCGTTATTGGTAAACAGGCATACGGCCCACCTGGTGTTAAGTTTATAGTCCTTATAGATGCCAGAGGCATATCTCGCGCGCGCGTCGCCAACTCCAAAAAGGGAAAGGGAGGGACGTGGTGGATAGGCAAAGGATTGGTAGGATAATAAAGCGAGGATAGGGAGGAGGTTTGGGCCTCCGGCTCTCTAACTCACCATACGCAACACAACGGTAGGAGTACCAACCTTTTTTTTTTTGTTTATGCGGGAAAAAATGTTCCCCGTTGTTCGGGGCAACGAACAGGGTAGTGTGGGGCCTGCACCCACTAAAGAAACCCGCCGTGTGCCATCTCTCCGCCTTTATTGGCGGGCCACTGGAACTATGTTACATTCCTTCTGTGGTAGTACCAATCTACCTTACTTCCCCGATCGAGCTGGCCCATTCATGCTGGGATAAGTAAGGCTTCCACAAGATTTCTTATAGTGAAATCTAGCGCTCGTCACCATCATCTTCTTAGCATACGCACGATGATGCGATTCCCACTCAGGACAATTATTTGTGTGATGAACACAGATATTTATACTGTGTCTAGGTGTTTTCTATCTATTATATGTATGTATTTACAAAAAAAAGTAATATATGTATTATATCCGTAATCTGGTGCCCATAGCACAAGCGTTAAGCTTAGTTTGGGACCAGAGGACGTGGTGTGAAATGTCCGTGAATATTTATTTATATTTATTTACTAGCCAAAAGCTAGTTCTTAGGGTATCTCATGTTCCCGATATAGTATCGGCATAAAATTTATACAAGTTTTTAAGTCTAATCAAGAGCTATCAAATAAAAAAAGTTGCATCAAAATCCGTTTAGTTTTTGCGTGATGCGCTAACGAACAAACAGACAAACAGGACAAACAAAAAATCTAAAAAAATCGTTTCGTGTTTAGACTTTTAGACACGCCTATATAACCTATTACAGTCATTTTTTTTCAAATATCTTAAATGTACAGACTTCTGTACTCCGTGGTACAGACATAGCTCTGGCACAGCTTTATAATAGTATAGATTTATCTGGCCTACACGACAACTATAGAGACAACAGTGCCCTTAGATTTAGAACAAGACCACAGACTGAGCCCCTGAGGACCCGACGCATTTCAAACGTCTTATGAAATCGACACGTGACTGAAAAGCTAGCTTAGTTATAACCAGCCAAAGGTTAAAGCCTCGCCATTCAGTGGGATAATGTTGCCAGTATTTTGGGCACGTTGCCGGCTGTGGAGTTTATACGACTAGCTTTAAAGTTCGTTCAAGTGTTCATGTCTATAGAGATTTTATTTTATAGCTCTTAACCCGTTATTCCTTTTTTCCTCTAGAAATAGTTATTGTTTATAAAAAATCAGACATTGCTATGGATCTATCAATTTTCATACAAATCCGCTCAGCGGCTTACCCGTTGTCCTCAGTGAACGACAAACGCGTTAATACAACGCGACGCGACGTGACACGAAAATATCAAATAGAGTTTGTATGTACTTATGGCCTACGTTGTCGCCTAATATGAATGCGACGCAAAGTATTAGCCGCAATACGTCGCATCGCGTCGCGTCGCGTTGCGTCTCTCACCTATGACGACGGGTTAGGCGTTATTGACAAACACCTAAACGCCCCGAACATCTTCGAATAAATATTCACATCTATAGAAATAAAAATAGGTGTCTGTTTGTAATGTCTAAATAACACCTTTTTTCTTAACCTGCATATAGTGAAAATATATATATACCTACGTTACCTATAACACAATACTAATTTTAAGATTTATCTGTCTGTTTCATAACGGCTGAGCGATTTGGACGGAACTTTCAGTCAGATAGTTATGTTATAATGAGTAACTTAGACTACTATATTGTCGGGAAATAATGAGGGTTCCGCCCAATAAATAACCACGCAGTTATCAGCTAGTTATATATATTTTTAATGGATTGTGGTGTAAAGCGTAAGGTTGTCAAATCTAATCAAGTTACAATTATTAATTTTATTAGTACCTACTTATCTAATAATTTACTGAGCGTTTTTGAAAAACCGGGCATACCTAACCGCACACTGCGGCGTTCGGGGCAACGAACAAGGAATAAACCAGCCTTGTGCCGTGTCTCCAACTGAGCTGGCATAATATACTGACCTTGGCTGCAGCCTTTGGTGACAGCGGAGCTGACATAAAGTATAAACTGCACGTGCCTAATTTGACGAACGACGCCGCGTCTATAGACGAATAGTGAAGTCTCCTCACGACTGACAAGTGATAGGTTCGGAATGTGATTACGAATTGATTGTGTTTTCCTGCAATTGATTTAGTTATCAAAATTGCTGTAGTGGCAGCTTGGTGCCAGACCAAAATACTTTGATCTATATTTTACTACCTAACATGCTCAGCTAGGTACCTTAAAGAACAAATTATCCCATCTAAAAAACATAAATTTGAATAAGAGTCAAGTTCAATATTATGATATATGCCTTGGTTGTTGACTTCAACGACAAGAGAAGTGAGGTATACCTAAATGATGTGACGCAACACACCAACACACTAAACATTAGTAGGTAGGTATTAAATGCACACAATGATTGATGATAAGGAAGATCTAAGCATAACAATCTATGTATAACATATAATTGTCCGTGTGGTGACGAATTAAGAAACCGATATGTCACCACCCCTTACTTGCACGCGGGTGTCGTAAAACCGATTGAGGGAGCACCGGGGTAATGGGCAGCAGTATACTCCTGGAAAACATTTAACACCATTCTGCGATCGCCAACCCGCCCATGTCCAGCAGTGGACGTTTATGGGCTGATGTATGGATGGATGGATGATACCTAAATGGGTGCAAAGTTCAATATATAACTTAGGATAATATATTGAGGCCTAATGTCTGACTTGGCTAGTTCTTAATATACGGAGTCAAAAGTGGCTCCAAATGGAATTGGCGAGCAGCACGACTACGCTCGCCAATTCTTTAGCTTGAACTTGGCTTGACACGCCACCACGTGTCTAGATTTATGAAAGTGGAAAAAGAGAGCAGTCGCCTAACGGTGTTACCCAATATCCACTTCACATTTGTTTTAGATGTCTATACGACCCACGCCACTTATCGGATGCATTTACATAGATTATTCCCAAATAGTAAGTTTAATTTTTCTACCCCTCTCCACCCATGGGAGTCGTAAGAGCCGACTGAGGGAATTCCGGGGGAGAGGGCAGCAGCACTCCCTCCAATATTAACATCTACTGCGATTGTCAACCCGCCTGCCAAGCGTGACGATTACGGCACTATCCCCCATATGAGCGAAACACATGTTGTGGCGTTCTCTTGGGGGAGGCCTATGTCCAGCAGTGGACTTCGAAAGGCTGATGGATGGATGGAAGTTTAATTTTGTTGACTATGCTATCTTTACCACCAGGTGACGGCGATCTCATGACGCACACTATACGTCTGCTTTGTTTATTTTATTTATATTCGTACAGCGTTTTCTTAGATCTTCCTTATCATCAATCATTATGTGCATCTAATACTAATGTTTAGTGTTTTGTGCGTTGCGTCATATTTAGGGTTACCACATTCACCACCGAAGGAATGTAACATAACAAGTGGCCCGCCAATAAAGGCGGAGAGACGGCACACGCTGATTTCTTTAGTGGGAGAGGGCCCCACACTACCCTGGTCGTTGCCCTGAATGGCAGGGTGTGAGGTTAGGAACATATTTTGCAGACTGAACAAAGAAAAAAAAGTGTGTGAGGATCCGCACATTCGTTGTCTCTAACAGCGGGTTATATGATTAGATACCCAAAAGTACCTACTTGGTAACAACTCCAGCTGCCACTAATACGATTACAACTGACCTTATTCACCCGCCTCATATCCGCGCGAAAGAATGGCGTTGTGTATATTAATCTATCATTAATTACCTACCAAATTTTATTTCAAACAACGTATTTTTTTGATGTGAAACATCTAATGTGGAGGGTGGGTAAAATCGGCTGTTAGCGTGGCGACGCTTTTATTTTACTTGTCATGTGTATATCACGTGACAATGCAATATTATGATAACATGAAGCTGATCTGATGATAGAACTGGAAGGTGGACATAGGAACTCTATAATGAAACGGCGCAACCTCATCGAGTTTGGGCTCATATGATTCGTCTTGCCGAGTACTTTATGTCTAGATGGTATCCAGGGTCTAATGATGGAGCTAGAAGGTGGCCATAGGAACTCCGTTATAAAACGACATAACTCCATTGAGTTTAGGCTCATATGATTTGTCTTGACGAGTACTTTGTCTCTAGAGGATATCCGGGGTCTGACGATGGAGCTGGAAAGTGGCCACGGTAACTCTGTAATAATACGACGCAACCCTATCGAGTTTATACTCGTTTGATTCGTCTTGAGGGGTACTTTGTCAAGTTATGATCATTTTATTTCTACAAAATAATTTCGATGTTTTCACATCCCCGCGACGTCTAGTTTTTTTTTATACTACGTGAGCCGCAAACAAGCATAAGGCCCACCTGATGGTAAGCGGTTACCATAGCCTATAGACGCTAACGACACCAGAGGCATCACTCACGCGTCGCTATTTTCAAGGAAAGGGATAGGAAGTGAAGAGGATATTTGTGAAAAAAAAAATTGTATAAGGTTATAGGCGTGTCTGAAAACAAAACATTTTTTTTTACATTTTTTGTCTGAGTGGATTTTGATGCAACTTTTTTAATTAATAGATCTTGATTAGGCTTAAAAACTGGTAGGTATACATTTTATGCCGTTACTATATCGGGAACCTGATATATAACCTAAAAACTAGCTTTTGGCTACGGCGAAGGTGCGGGCAAAGGCTAGTCTATTATAAATCTGTTACACAGCCATGCCTGTACAAATAAAAAAAAATCTTTGAGCTATTTAGGCGTCATAAAACACAAAAGAGTTTTTTTTAAGAATTATTCTCTATATATACCTACATATAATTATGTACCTACTCGAATTTACTTATAGACATTTTTTATATTTATACTAGGTACATAATATAGAGGCTTTATTATAGCTTTATAATATTTATAATAAAAAAAAATACAAGTCAACCTTAAATAATTAGACAACCCTATCCATTTTTGTAGAGTAGTGCGTAAACATGCTGCGTAGTCCTTCAAGTTAAATTAGAGATGCGACACATAGCTCGGTTTAATAATCGTTACCTATGTCAATAAGTCAACAATTCTGATTGCAAGATGAATTGACAGAATTGCACGCCTCATAAGTGAAGCGTTGAGGTGGGTACTACTGTCACTTCATGCAAAACAACTGCTTTTCAAACTTAAAATGTCTCTATTCATCATATAGGTATTGCACTTGTAAAATAATAATTACCTATACTTATTTACTTACTTACTTATCATCACGCCATTTCCCTTCAGGGGTAGGCAGAGAGAACAGAGTGCCAAGAGGTTCTATTCTTGCATACATCTCTCGCTTCCTCAACATTCATAACTCTCTTCATACACGCTCGCCGGTTTCGGAGACTCCTGACTCCACCTTCCTTCAATACATGACCGATTTGGTCTAGGTAGGTGAGTCTCAGTCTCCCCTTGTACCTACATCCTAATAATTATATACACACACATATCAAGAAAAAACGCTTTTTTTAACACTAACGATATTTTTGATGCCATTTTTGTTATTTAAACTAGTTAAAACTCTGTTTAAAAAAGTTCTGTCTTGGAAGTCCGTGTGTCTGTATGTGCGGATCCTGTATGTTATCACGATAACGACCGAAATACTTTACTAATAGAGTCTTTTTTTCTTCCTTACGCTTCAGTATAATTAGGAATAGAGCCCTATCACTTTTCACGGTCTGATTCGATGTTTGTTGTTTAATTGTTATTAAGTAAACAAACATAGTTTGAATATGTATGGTCGATTCGATCGTACACTAAAACCAGCGCTATCTACCTTATTTAGTGAGAACTACTTCTATAGAAACATTATTGTAGTACTTCTTAAAATTAGCGGCATCTATATAAGACATGAGAACCACACACCACTTGTCCGTGTGGTGACAGACTAAGAATACAAGTGTCACCACCCCAATATTTCCCACGGATGTTGTATGAGGCGACTAAAGGCGCAATTATCATCCATTACATGACTGGTGGTAGGGATGGGTACCAAGTGGGAGTACTCACTTGGTATCGGGTCCGAGTGGGTTGGTACCACCATCTCCCGTGTGACCGGCCATGAAGCACATTGTTGCGTTTTGGCTGTAGCAACGCAAACTACTTAATAGACCAATACATTATTAGTTACTTATTCAATGAAAAATGAAATTATGAGGCGTGCACTTTTGGATTTTCTAATTTATTTTGACTTTATTTTTAAACTGAAGTCACTGCCTACCCCGCACGATAATAAGTACTTAAGTAAGTAGGCACAGATTATTTATGTACCAAAATTTCTTTGAAATCCATTTAGTCTTGGTGTGTATGCGACCAATGGTTGACCTACAAGACCCCTTTATTTTTTCTGGTATAAAAGTACCTATAATATAATATGTAAATCTAGTGTCCCATTCATCCAACTACCAAATTTCATCCAAATCAGATAAGTTTTTTAGGCGTGATTGACGGATAAACATACAAACATCATCGCAAGCTTTCACATTTATAATTAGTAGGATGAAAAAATAGGTACCTAATTTCCAACTGTACCTACTTCACACCTACTTGATGACCCGTGTGAAGATTTGGCCCATTTTTTTTTATTCGTGGTGGATGGTGATGGTGGGTGGTGGCGGAACTATTGTCAAGTGAGATCTTATGTACCTATTTGACGTTAATTCGAATTCTGTACCACAAGTGAGTTGAAGCCCATTTATTTGCTTGAAAGAAAAAAACTTAACGTTAGTGTCTAAACTAAGCTTGACGTTTGTGCTGTGGGTACCAGATTACGGATATAATACATATATTACTTTTTTTTGTAAATGCATACATCTATTATATAGATAGAAAACTCCCAGACGCAGTACAAATATCTGTGTTCATCACACAAATAATTGTCCCGAGTGGGAATCGAACCCACGACGGGGGGACGGGAACCCAGGACGGAAGCTCGTGCACGGAAGTCGGTTACACTACCGACTACGCCACGAGGCCCGTCAAAAAGAAAGAAAATACTTTTATTTACACAGTCTCGACACACAATTAGCATTTCAGTTGATTACATTTATTTTTAACTAGACAGACTACTAGCGACTAGGCAGTTGCGTGTCGTGACTGTATCAAAGAGGTCCCCACTCAGCTTAATGCTGAGTTGCAATGTGTGTGCAACACAGCGCTGATTTTCAGTAGGCACCTCCTGCTGAAAAAAACATGCTTGCCTTAGACAAGTACGTTACTCGCATGTAAGAATGGGGTGGTGACACTTGCATTCTCTTAGTCCGCACGGACAGGTATTTTAAATTTTGTGCTTGGCTACCCTAATTTGCTATTATAATCTACACCCGCTAGATTAATGCTTTGCACGACTTGAAGTTTTTACACCTTTTGCGTTTGACCTCGTCTGCGATTCGACTCACTGAGAAAAACTAAAATAATTACTGCAGAGTAAAAATTCACATCAGCCGTAGACAGATGAATATTATAATAGACTCGCTACTAAGTTACAAAGGATAAGAAAAGGACGCACATATATTAGATCATACCAAGAGTGAGCGAGACACATGTATAATCTTTTTATTATTTTCGCGTGTGCGTTATTTTTGTTTGGACCCAATTCAACTGGATCCAAACAAAAAAGTGGCCAATCGTCCCCATCATCGGTATGTAACCTTGTTTTGTATTTGCATACAAAAAAACGTGCATTAAACACGTTATTACCTATACGCTAATATTACGCGTTCTAATACATTTTAAGCAAAATATAAGCATAACTGCAAATTCTTTTATAGTTATTGGGCTAAAACAGATAATGCATTTTTAGTCTACAAAGTTATAATCGTAGTTATCTTCTAAAACTATTCCGGTTATGATATATTATGTCAAACTATTGCTTTCTATACACTACATATTCGGATAACGTGTCCATTGAGAGGATATCTCTGTCTACGACATCAGCGATATGAATCTCGTCAATTAACAGAATTGATTACCCCAGGTGGCACTTTTGGGGTGTGAGGCGGCGCACAATAAATAACAATATGTTGTAATCTAGACTAAAACATTGAATCGATTAATTTTATATTATTTACTTACCTAAATATTTTTTTTATAACAGTTTTTTTCCAACGCAATGAGCCTCCCCTCTGACTGGCGAACAAGTTAAGCAAGATTCCTAATGTACACGGTATATCTACTAAAACACTGCTGGGTCTACTTTCAGACTTCGTTTAGCCAGTGGCTAGATACATGCTTCTTCAGGCTCTTCGCAACGCTATTCTTGGAGGCTATGTATGATTTGGAGGACTTAGTCCAAGGGCCATAGAGATGCCATCTCGTGCCTGCTCCTCATAGGAACTTTTGTGGATTACTCTAGGTCCGTCAGACCAGTGCTCATAGAGACCGAAGATAGTTAACGCCCAGTGTGGCTTGCTGGCTGGCTGGGTAAGCAAACATGACCTGTAGTGAAAAGTCATCTGTTAGGGTACAAGAATTACATCCGCTAAAATGGTATGCCTTGCATTTAATCGCATGAGCCGTTCCATTACCATAGATAGTAGTTTATAAACATTAGATTTATTTTAAAAACATTAGATTTTATTGTCAGATCCAGGTAAGAACATTTAATACTTTCCGATATTTACGCGAATGTTACACATTTTGAAATAAAACTACATTTATGGATATCAGCCTTGGACGTCTACCATCTAAGTCCACCCGTGATCATTAGGCACACATAGCACGGAGCTGCACTTCGGTTAACCGCTTCCTTATTTTATTATACGAAAGTTCAGTACAACCACATGCACTAGCGTTTTTATCTGTGAATTAATTCACTTGCACTGATTTTTTGTATCCGCAACTGAATTTATTCACATCAATTGCAGTATCTAACCGTCTGCGGTAGAATCTAGGCTTAAAATGAGCCTAAAAGGCCCGGGTGGCATTGTGATTTAAGGACAAAATCGAGCTCCGAGACCTTTTACTTGACAGTAGCGCAGCTCAAGCAAAACGCTGCAGGTAGTATTTAGCTTAGTCATACCGGGCTTCTATAAACTAGAAGAGCAGTGTTATTAAATACCGTTGATAGAATAGTAGTTGCGCCCTTATCTATAAGTTAGCAGAGCAGTAAGATATAAAGCTAGGTTTGTAGGTTAGCTTGGAAAGTTACCTTAAGTATAAGCCCTTTTCTACCAATCTATGAATTCATAATTACTTAGCTTTTGAGTTCGCCATGGCGTTGTTCACCGTCATAGATTCAAAATACGCAAAATATGAAAGTAACAATAGAAATCAAGTAGATAACTCAAATCGTCAACAGATCTGGAGATTAGCCATCAGCTCAACTTTGTTTGTCTTCAGCCAAGAGAAATAGGTCTTCCATGCTGGCGATGTTTTACTATCGGATATTTTAGAAAGGTATCGATACATCAATAAATGAAATAAATAAGAACGCTGCACTGCATACGTCAATTTCGCGATATGTCAAATTCAAATGTGCTATGTCAATTCCGTCAACTTGAACTGACAACTCCCAATTCCATCCGGGATGATATCATTACACAAATCTAGAAATATGTTCATAAATGGTATTTTTATAAACTAATGTATTTATAAATATGTAAAAATGGCAGATAAAATTCGGCAGGTCATTAAAACACTAAAGGACAAAGTGAACTTGTCGCAGATTCAAGTAACTGGGCGTGACAAAGTTGATCATCTTGTTACCAAATATGTTCCAGCTACAAGGGTTAGCGAGATAGCAGAAAAACTTAAATACGAGACAGTTACAAATAAAGTCAGAGAAATGGTTTCTAAATACGAGAAGTTCACAGGTGTGGAGGAAATTATGGCCATACAAAACACTGTTGTAGAGGCACAGGTGAGTTTATCTTGGATTCGAGTTTTCTGAAAACAATGATATGCAAATTACCACTGATCTTTGTTAAGGGTGTTTCCCATAGCATACTATAAATTAATAGTTGCACATGACAATATTCCGATTCCAAATGATGAAGAATTTTGATTAAACATATGGCTTAAGAGTGGAGTAAAAAGGTTTCATCTTCAGCCGTTCAGTAGGTGCACAAACAAACATACAATAATTTAAAAAATAGCCATTTTCCAGATGAGTAAATAGTTTTATGCCCACATAATACTTTATTTTTATATGATTTTTAATCATTTTGCAAGCACATGCTTAGAATACTTGTGTGATATCACATTTTTTTTTCTAAATGACCTGATGAAGCTCATTTACCTACAGTTATTCAACTAGCTCTTAAAGTTTATTCAAATGTTTATATCTAGTGATTTTATTTCATTATTTAAAAGTAACTAGTAAAATTATAACAGTTGACCAATTGTGACTATGTCACAATAATTATAATAAAAATTTATGATTAAATTATGAGCAAAAAATTTATGATGAAAATTACACATGACTATGCAGATATTTCCATTACTTTATAAAACTTATATTCAGATAAAGAAATTCTCATTAAGATAAACTTCTTAGATCTTAGATAAAAATGTTTATCTTATATGTCAGATATTTTTTTAGTGAAACTTTTTCATAAGCAAATATAAATTTCTCACCTAGTTAAGCCATATACAGGCATACCTGATTGATTTGCGATATTTTAAATATAAAATATGATTGCCAAGATATTTGACAAAAAGTACTTAAGTACAAAAACTATTAGGTACTTACAAATAAATAAAATTATTTATTTATATATATTAGTGAGTATATAAGGGGATGAATACTAGATGACTCAGGAAACTTTGTGTCACCTACAATTTCATTTTATTAGCTATTATTAATTCTGATCAATCTGCATCATATAATTGTTTTTTTTTGATAGGTGACAGTAGCTGTCACTATAAGCTAAATGACATCACAATCACTGGTGGAATGGGGTCATTTGAATAGGACCCTAAGCTAATAAATAAAGAAGAAGAAGTAGGTCCATAATCCAAAGTGGTGCTTCCCATAAAAAAATTGCTAGCATTGTTTTATTTTTAATTTACTTCAGTTTTTATGGGATTTCCCAATTTGTTTTTTTTTTAAACTACCCCTGTGTTTGAGTGAACAAAACAAAAAATAATTTATAATCTGCCATTTTTAATTTTAGAGACTGTCAAACAGTCAGTAGATTAGTAATTCTAATTGCTTGCAATTTCTATATATTCTAGGAAAGGTTCATGGCAGCACAAGACAGAAGGCGAGATGTTGGGCGGCAGCTAGCTAATCTAGAATCTAGACTTAAAGAATTACATGCTGAAATGCAAAACACTATGAAAGGCGATGATAAATACTTACATCTCTGCACAGAAGAACACAAGGTTGGTTATATCTAAAAATAAATATTCCCGCCAAGACCTCAGTAGTAAATCCCACGGAGTACGGAAAAATAGTGGAGGTGTTTCAAGGCAAAATCTCTTTAGAACGAAGCGTCGCTAAATGCGGGTGTTCGGGGGATGAGGTACAACTATAGCTCCACCCCTAGATCTAAATCCATCTAGCGGTAAAAAGTATTTTACAGCGTAATAGAGCAAATTTTTCTTTAATTTAGTGTCTTTTTACCACTATGGCGTTACAAGCAAAATAGTTTGTTCCAGAACATTCTATATGCGTTAAGATGGCTGGACCACATCTATACTAATATTATAAACAGGAAAGATTTGATTGTTCGTTTGCATTGAATAGGCTCCGAAACTACTGGACCGATTTCAAAAGTTCTAGTTTAAAAAAAAACTACAAATTCTATATATAAAACCGACGCCGCAGGCGCGCACTGCCCGCAGAGGGCGAGCAATTACGCGGCCTCTCACACCGGGGCCAATAGTGTCGGAGGCTGCCGCTCGTAGAGCGAAGCGGGCCGAAGGTGAGCTGCAAGCCGAAGAGGAAGTCAACCAGCTCTCTCTAAAGATCCGCGAGTCCAAGGAGGACGTTAAGTCCCTGTGAATTACGGATCTGAAAAAGAGAGCCTAGGACCACGCGGCCATCCCTAGCAGGGTGGCCACAAAGTCCACAAACATCAAGGGAACCTTCGTGCGCACCGCAAAGGAGGTGGTCGCCGACAACAAGAAGGTGGGGCGCTGGCCAGGTGCTCCACCAATGAGGAGACACAGCGTCTACAGGCGGGTAACGACCACCTCGCGGCAGAAGTGGCAGAAAAGCGGGCAAAAAATTGCCGCCTCAATTCTCAGGTGACGGAGTTGGAGGCCAAGCTCACGCGGCTTGAGGTGGCTATGCTGCTGGCGGGGATCGGGCCAACTGAAATAGCCCGTATGAAGGCGGCTGCACGGTCCACTGTGGCTGCCCTGGTCGTTGAACAGACCTCTGCTGGCCTGCCGGAGGAGACAGCGCGCGTCGCTACGCTCGCCTTGATGACACCAGGGCGTGACCAGTAGGCCATCCACCTGGGGAGTCGGATTAGAATGTCGAAAGATGACCCTCCGGCGCCCCGCTAATAGGCGTGGAAAGAGCCGCTGTGGTTTTAGTGGGTATTCCGGGCGCAACTAAGATCCGAGCGCTCGGTGAGCTCTACATACCCCCACGTTCTCACCGGGGGGGATGCGTTAATGCATATCCACAGCGAAAACTAAAAAGAAAGGGACAGCTACCACCGCTGAATATATGGATAAATTAATCCATCCCTATTAGCACAATTTCCGTCATGCAGTCCTAACGTATTCATGCGTTTCTAATTTCTGTATAAACTGGGAATCTAAAATGATAACAAATAACAAGAAAAATAAAGAAATTTAGCAAATAACATGACTTTAATATATTCCATGATGGGTTCGCTGGCACGACGTAAACTCTTTTGTTATCAATTATTTTCGAATACTCACCGACAGATGACACATCATTTTCCCATTTTTATTTTTTCAAATTTCTAGTAACTAAGCTATTAATCTTTGAAATAATTAATATTTTAAGATTTAAATAATTATATTAAACTAAATTTACTTATTTGTGACGAATTCTTATAATATGTTTTAAAATATTAAAATTACGATATTGGTGAGTTGTGGTCAGAACGCAACTTTCCGACGACAGATGTCTCTTTGTAATGAAAAAAGAAAATGTGTTTTAAAATGCATATATTTACAAATTTAAACTACTGACACATAAAATGTTATGCCATTACAAAATGGCATAACATTTTAAACATTTAAAACAATTTAAGTTTGATCCTGAGCCATTTCTACACCCATCAAGAGCGCACTTCATGGTTAAAAGAATTTAATACTTATTTAAATGTAAGATGCGTCCGAACCGAACGCAATGACGGTTCACTCGAAACTGCGGTTTGAGGCCCCGCCCACTGTGACGTCACTGACCTACTTGAAGGCGACATGACCTAGTCGGCTTGCGGCATCTCCGCTATTTTTCCGTACTCCGTGGGTAAATCATCTTTAATTAGTGTTACCATTAAAAAAAAATGTCTCCTAAATCGTGGGTAATTTTTTAATAATTTCTGCAACCAGCTCATAATTCAAGAGCGTGCTCTTCGCTCGCTATTCTCTGATGCTGAGCGAGAGGAACGCGAGCTGTTCGCGACGATGTCGGCCGCTGTGAAACTGGGGCACGAGCGGGAACGCGCACATGCTGAGAGGAACAAGTACTGGTACATCGTCGCCTCAATATTTGGTAAAATTTCCCTAACATTTAATCTAAGTGTAAAGAGATAGACGCTTGCTTCTCCCAGCATGAATATCCTGCCTCTACCAGGCAAGTACCGCCCTCATAAATATAGGCGTTTAGTAACGATTGATGTTTCTACTGTTGCGTTCTGTTCATCGAGAGAGAGTGCCAGAGGCTCATACCCACTTCTCGTCCCCTCTATTTTTCTTTCCATCTTCTTAATCCTTGTCTATCATACTTCCCCAGTACTTCTGACACTTTTCATTGATATTGGCAACGCGCGAGTAAGGCTTAGCATGCACTGCTAATTTTATCTGCGCGATTTTTTTTCTGCCTGTATTTTATTCGCATACTGGAACATCCATCCATCCATCCATCAGCCTTTTAACGTCCACTGTTGGATATAGGCCTCCCCAAGAATAGGGGATAGTGCCGTAATCGCCACGCTTGGCAGGCGGGTTGGCGATCGCAGTGGATATTGTTAATACTCGAAGGAGTGCTGCTGCCCACTCCCTCGGTATTCCCTTAGTCGGCTCTTACGACTCCCATGGGTGGAGAGGGTTGGGATAATTCTAGAGCCGGCCCCACACGGCTATTACTGGAACATATTTTGCGCAATTTTATTTTCGCAAGTGCAGCTTCATGCAATTTCATATGTCACAGAATTTTGTGGAAAAAATCGCTCGAATAAAATTCGCTGTGCCTGCAAAGCCTAATATCTCTGGTGTTGTTAGCGTAAATAGGCTAAGCATCAGGTTTGTCTGTTTATCTGTTTGTTTGTTCGCGCATCACGCAAAATCTACCGAACGGATTTTGATACAACTTTTTATGTTTGATAGCTCTTGATTAGACTTAACAACTGGTATACATTTTATCCCGCTACTATATCGGGAACCAGAGATATTACCTAAAAACTACTTTTGGCTGCGGCGGAGCCGCGGGCAAAGGCTCTTATTGTTATAACCTAATTTCTAGACAGACTTTAAAGCTACCATTATTATGTTGGCAAGATTAAATTAAACACCACCGTCAACGCAATCTCGTGATATTTGTGATATACGCAAAATTTCTCACGAAATTTATCTGCTTCTGCAAAGTGGTATCTAACCGACCGATTGTGGGTTCGATTCCAACGCAAAACAATTCTTTGTGTGACCCAAAAATGGTTGTTCTGATTGTGGGTGTATTTTGTATCCGTGGAATTGTATGTTTGTAAAGTCCCCCGCAATGCAAGAATTCTTCCCAAGTGCAGGGTATTATTATCCTTAAAAGAAAAAAAAATAAGAGTATTTGGATAAATACCACTGAAAAATTAAAAAATAACAAACATTTTTTTTTTAAATACAATTGTAAATATATTTCACTTTGTGTTTAATGTAAATATCAGGTTCTATTTCCACTCGTCTCTTGAGCAGTGGTCCATCATGATAGCTTGGCTAACATGGTGCTGGTTTTCTGGTATTACTTGGTCCTTGAGCGAGCCTTACCACTTGCCATCAGGGTGTGCCACGGCATGTCTGCTGGCTTTGCTTATAAAAAAAATTAGGGCGATGATGATGATTGTTGTAACAGGCACAGTCCTCGGCATAGCCGGTTCGACGATAAACAACCACCTCAAGATGGTGGAATTCCGGGAGATGATGGAACAGCAGATGGCTCGGAGCGCAAGTGTGTTATACACTATCGCTGGGGGAGGATCCGCCAGCAGGGCGGACATCACCGAGGCTATGAAGACTGAATTTGCTTATCAGGTATTGATTAGATGCTGCTCATCATTCTTCAATATTTAGTTTTTTAAAGTTTACATCCTAAATTCTTATTGATCTTCCTCAACAGGAACAATTGGCACAAAGTTTGAAAGAAATGCAAGAGAATATAAACCATTTGATCAACAAGCAAGCATCCTTAATAGGTATGTATGACTACTACATTGATCCTAAAACCGTTTTGTATAATTTTGTGTATGGTCCTTTGAGCCGGATTTAAATGGACGCATTTAAATTTTAATTTATATAGATAAAGCATGTCAAATGCTAAAAAACAATATATAAAAATATCAAAATAAGATAATTCTTCCAACTAGTAACGATACGTCCTAAACCAATATCAAGTTGTGTAAACACTCCTTTGTGCTTCGCAAGGCACCCTAACAGTGGGTCCCAACTTTCCTGGCAGTTGTTATTAAAAAACTTTTAGTTTAGGTAAGCTGACCTAAACAAAGTTTGGAAAATGTTTAGCCTAGATGATACTAAACGAATGAATCATGTCGACTGATTTAGTCATATATGCCGGTTCCATTTAGAAGACCGGTTGGAATAGGTTTCCAAAATGAAAAAGGTATGTGTTTCAATACGTACATTACTATTTTAGATCACCTCCACCATCGAGAACAGTCAATGGACATGCTCCTCAGAGACTTACGACGGTCCATCGTCATAGCATCTCAATCCAGCGCTAAATCTGATGCAGAACTAGCCAAAGCCCTCTCAGTAGTGCACCAGGATCTAGAAGACGTAGATCAAAATAAAACTGAAACGAAGAATAAACTACTTTTAGAACCAAATCAGATTTTGACCGGCATAGGAGTCGTTATGTGCATGGCAATTATTTTTGGTAATATTATTGGCCGCATCAGCTGATTTTGTTGTCAAATGAGGTTCCTGTTGTTTTTTTTTATTTTGTACTAGCGCAACACGTGAGCGTCAGTGTGGAGTTTAGTTTTTGTTTGAGAAAGTCTGATTCTTTCCAAAACAAAAGTAGCGTAAGTTACTCCTTATAACGTCAGCTATCTGCCAGTGTTAGCTCCATCCTAATAGGTCGAGCCGTTCTGGAGATTAGCCAGAACAAATAGACAGGCAACTACTTTAAAAATTGGTGTTTTCTTATAGGTAACTTATATACTCTCATATGCAGTTAGTAAAAAGCTGTTGTTTAAACATTACGAACGGATACTTCAATTAGACTACCTGATATATGGTGGCTTCGACTACGCAGAACACAACTGACATACTTGTTACCCTATTTATATTATTTAATCTAGTCCAATAAAAAAAACTTTATTTTTTAAGACGAATATAAGAATAAGTTGTCAGTCACATGGAGTTTGTACTTAAAATTAATGTCGATGTGTTGCCAGTAAATAGCATAATATCTATATTTTCTTTTTTGTTTGCAACTGTCAAGTCGATGTTTTAATGTAGATTAATGTAAAGAATACTCTAACAACGCCATTAATCAATAAATTAATTTAATCGTAAAGAATGTCTCTGTGTACGAAGAAGTTTAAAGGAAAAGAGTATACTTTTAACAAAAGTTCTGGCATTTTTAACTCAGCACACTTCATTCCGTCTATATCTGCTATTGTGAGGAGTCCTTAAAAAATTCAATTTTCAACATGCAGCTGCGCTTTTTTAGATATATTTTTTTCTTTTTTATAATACGGTACTCCTTACACTCTACACCAGACATGCGCAAACTAAATCACCAATGAGATCAGGCATTTATAAATCTTTTTCTTCGAAAGATTTAAATCACTCTTTTAAATCTTTGGTTACGAATGACGTTATTCATTCAGTTGATCATAAGTGATGCAAATATCTATTGATTCATGTAGTTATTCTCTCATTCCCTCAAGTCGCAACTGGTTTTGAGCTTTTTACTAAAACGACAGAGAGTCTAAGTTTCTGTGTACCTATCGTCATTGTATTTCAAGAGTGCGTTTGTGCGTGCCTACAACTTATGTTATCTCTTTTCAATTCACAATATCCTTTATCTATTGTCTCATTCTAAATCTACGTCCATCATTCCATCTATTCAATCCTAACGTAGTGAGCTAGTGAGTTAAAGATGTATTTTCGAAACCAAAGATTTAAAGATTGATTACGCATTTTGAAAGGATTATACATCTTTTGTATCAATCACTCCTGAGTTACACATCTCTGCTCTACACTCCATCCAGTCTGATGGGAAAGCAAATAATGTTCTTGTCCATTTATATTTCCGAGCATTGACTCAATCTAATATATAACTAATCGGGCGGCTATTTATGTGTTATTTAGACAATAATGTAATACCCAAGTTTGCCGGCATAGGCCCGACCTTAATCAGCCTGCTAATTAATCTGTCACTGTAAAATTAAATATAATATATTTCATATAAAAATACACAGGAACCTCTACTATTTTTTTAGTTAGCTTAAGTAATGTCGGACGCATGTATTTTATTTTTATATACGGAAAAATAATTCGTTCAGAATAGCAATATTATGTTTAAATATATTATAAACATTATTCCATTCTTTCCCACGGGTGTCGTATGAGGCGACTAAGGGAATTAAGCAATTATCATCCACTGCATAACTGGTGGTAGGGCTGGGTACCAAGTAGGAGTACTCACTTGGTATCGGGTCCGAGCGGGTTGGTACCACCATCCCCCGTGCGTCCGGCCATGAAGCACATCTTTGCTTTTTGGCTGTAGCAGGAGATAGCCGTTTATATTTCATTTCATATCTGTGAAATGAATTGGTGAGCAGCGGCTTGACAATACTCTCGGTATATTCGAGTCCATGGGCGATGGTTACCATTTACCATCTGATGGACCGTGGCTCGTCTGCCACTACATGCAATAAAAAAATAATAATAATAATTAATAGGAAATTCCTGAAAAAAATGCAAAGTATATATCTCTACAGACAGAGACTCTAGACACAGATCTACTTAGTACATTTGCTATTCTGAACGATTTTACAATTCAATACAAATGGTTTGGGGTTTCCATCCATCCATCAGCCCTTAAACGTCCACTGCTGGACATAGGCCTCCCCAAGAATGGGGGATAATGCCGTAATCGCCACGCTTGGCAGGCGGGTTGGCGATCGCAGTGGATGTTGTTAATACTCGAGGGAGTGCTGCTGCCCACTCCCCCGGTATTCCCTCAGTCGGCTCTTACGACTCCCGTGGGTAGAGAGGGGTGGGACAATTCTAAAGCCGGCCCCACACGGCTGGTTTACCTTGCCACAAATTCTCTCCACTAATTTTATATTTTTTCATAAAATGTTAAGTCCGTTCTAGTGTTCATCTAGTATATCGATGTACGGAAATCAAGAAAAAAAGTTTTGTAAATACGTATAAGCTTGACTCGAGGATGAATTATTTCGAAATGTCATTGAATGAATCTTGGAGCTTATAAAGGCGGCGCATTCAATGTCTGATTCAAGCTTCAAGATGATCCTAATATATCCCCATCTCACTCGCACACTTCCTTTTTCACTACTACTTTGGAATTGGGAACCTTAGGGTTACTTAGTGATGGGTATCTCTAACTGCCTTTGAGGCAAATGTATTTTTATTGTAGGCCAAACGAATCACGTCATTTATTACTTTTTGTTAGGTTTATATATCTTAACTTCGAACGACATCTAGTTGTGATATTATTCCCATTCTATTGTTAAACTTTAGAGTTTGTTTTAAGCCTCTTGTGTCTATCTATATTTATTACAGTGAACAAAAATATAAACATGATTGTTATAAATTTGTTTTGTTTTATTTATCTACAACACCAGTCTCATGCCGGATCTGCAGCACCATGTTATCGTGTTTATAAATACAGTAACATCATAATATAACCAAGGTCATGTTTTATGGGGCGTGGTCTGTTTTGCTTCCAAAAATTCGCTAACAAGTTTGTCTACTCAAATGGATAACTTCCGCCGCGTTCGCCTGCGGGAGATCCGGGGAGGGGGGTTATATTATTAATTTCCCCCCCTTACCTACTAATAAACGTTGTATAACCTCTGAATAGTTATTCAATATTTTGTCTTTGTTATTGACGTTGAAAGAACGGAACAAAACACTGAATTGCTACTCGAAGCTTCAATGTTTTTTAGCAAGAGGTTCATGTTTGCGTTCGCCGTAGACACGTCTCGTGAAATCTTTTTAAATAGTGTGTATGTTTATGTTGTACTTTAGCGATAATGGAGTGGAATAAAGAAAATACCTTATATTTTTAGACTGGATATGGCCTAAGGTCAGTGCGATAGCTCCGCGGCTTAGAGCACTTCCCCGTATTGGAAGGGACGCAGGTTCGATTCACGCTCGCACTAAAGTTCTCTTTTCCTCAATAGCAAATAATTTGTACTTTAAAGTAGCTGAGCATGTCAAGTGCTATATATAGATCAAAATGTTTAAAAAATCGCGCTATCAAATACTACTACTGTACCTGTACTAGTACGACTGACTCTAGTCGACGTAATGGCAGAAGATTGTAAGAAAAGGGGCCTACGTGTGAATGTGAGCAAAACCAAAATAATGGTTTTTGAAAGAGAAGAAGCCAGAACAGCTGTTAGAGTAGCAATAGGAAATGGTGTGCTAGAACAAGTGGATGAATTTGTATATCTTGGATATGGATTCAGTCGGGATGGAAGGTATACCACTGATGTAGAGAGAAGAGCGAACAGAGCATTGGGACAACTTCTTGGCAGTCATCACCTCAGCCAGAGGGCACGTGTCGCAATACACAACGCAGTGCTTGTCCCAACGTAATGGAAGCGAGAGTTGGGTATGCAAAAAGAAGCATGAGAGTAAAATCAATGCGATCTCTGCGGAGAATCTGTGGAGTGAGATTAACTGACCGCATTCGTAACGACGACGTAAGAGAGCGAGTAGGTATGAAAGAGAGTATTGGTGTAAAGATGCGAAAGGGAATGCTCCGATGGTTCGGACATGTGGAAAGAATGCCGGACGAGCGACAGGTTAAGAAGGTATACAATGCGAAAGTGGAAGGATGTAGGTACAGGGGGAGACCGAGACTCACCTACCTAGACCAAATCGGTCATGTATTGAAGGAAGGTGGAGTCAGGAGTCTCCGAAACCGGCGAGCGTGTATGAAGAGAGTTGTTGGTTTTGCTCTCACGCTTCATGTAGATAACCGATTTTGATGAAATTTGATCCAATTAAGTCCTAATATATAAGCATGACTAGAACATAGGCCTCCCCTACATTCAAAGATGCCGGTCAGACGTATTTCTTAGCTCATGCAAACAAAAAAACCTACCAACCGAACTATAGTTAGAAGTAAGAAAATAATAAAAATATTTCATTTGAGGAAGTTTACTTTATTGTAACTGACAGATTTTTTTTTGTTAACTTTGTTTTCGTGAACTGATTAGCCCTTCTGAGTTTAAAAACCTTAAGGCTTAGATTTGAATGAACCAGAAAAGGAAATTTATTATCACCCTAATTGTTCTATAGTACCTAAGGCTTAGCACGCACTGCGAAATTTCGCTGCGCGATTTTTTTCAAAATCGATGAAATTAAAATAACACGATTAAAGAAATATATTTATATGTATTACATTACAACGTTTTAAATTACATTAATAAAAGAAGTCAGAAATAAAAACACAACCGAAAAGAAGAGTCACGTGAAATTATTCTTGTAAAGTTATTCCCTGATTCCTCTTTTTTTTATTGCATGTAGTGGAAGACGAGCCACGGTCCATCTGATGGTAAATGGTAACCGTCGCCCATGGACTCGACTATACCGAGAGTATTGTCAAGCCGCTGCTCACCAATTCATTTTACAGATGAAATGTAATATAAACGGCTATCTCCTGCTACAGCCGAAACGCAACGATGTGCTTCATGGCCGGTCACACGGGAGATGGTGGTACCAACCCGCTCGGGCCGGACACCAAGTGAGTACTCCCACTTGGTATCCAGCCCTACCACCAGTCATGCAATGGATGATAATTGCTTAGTCTAACTTAGTCGCCTCATACGACACCCGTGGCAAAGAATGGGGTGGTGACACTTGAATTCTTAATCCGTCACCACACGGATAACTTGCGCATATACAATCATCACAATGTACCTATTTCGTGAAGATTTCACCTCATATCTAAGCATACAACCTCGTGTATTAAAATAACGTACGAAGCACAAATGAGCTATCAGATGGTATCATGATACATTGTCACACATCTCAAATGAGGAGGAACACCTAAATTCATATATTGAGTAACTCATACAAACTCCTCAATATATATTTTTCCTGCCCTTCGCTATATCAATAGTGGGACGTGACAGAACGCGACTGAGTGACCAACCAACGCGTTTTTTTTTCGCAGTGCGATCAGTCATCACTTTCATTCCACAAAACATTACCGCGAAACACAGATTTATTTTGAAATTATTCTTGCACAATTTTATTTTCGCAAGTGCGTGCAGCGTCATACAATTTCCATTAATGTCGCAGAATTTTGTGGATAAATCGCGTCGATAAAATTTGTAGTGTTCGCTAAGCCTAAGAATTCGTGTGTCAAAGGAAAGGGACACCGTCACTCCGTACTAACGGTCTCATCTGTCTCGCTGATCTTTTCATTTGAAATATAAACCTTCTCTATTGAGCATAAAGTGTATTTTTGTATACACAGAAATACAAAGCGCACAGTCCTGTTGTATTATAGGTCCATGGTTTATAATTACATCGCAGCTTAGATAAAAAAACCTATAGATGTAGCCATCGCGTGGCCACTCATGAGACAGCAATATTACACTTCAGTGTGGCTATTACGTACAATTCGCAAAATAAATGCGGCAAAAATTAAATAAAGATCACGATATAATTTTTACCACTATCTGAATAAATCACTAATTAATTAATACATTAATATCGATCACTTATTATCCTAATTAATATTGTGAATGCAAAATTATGTGAGAGTTTAGACATAATAAACTCTCATGAAATTTTAACGTAACTATTTATAAAAAGATTTATTTTATATGTTCAACACTAATTCTGCAACATCACATAGTTATTAGTAAATGTATTGTAGCGATTTCACATGGATATTGTGATAAATAAAATGAATAATTTTTGTTTTTATTCTTTATTTAGTTTCGGGACTTTTATCGATCATGGATATGCCTCTCCCATTGTACTCTTCTTAACTAATAACAACCTAACCTAATCTAATCTAAGCAGCAGGGAGGAGCTGCTGAGAGGCAACCACCATCTCATATACTTAAGTACTTCTTGCAGCAGCTGAAGCAGGTTCTGCCAGAATGGATTAGAAAATACCCATATTTCTTCTAATCAGCCCAAACTCTCTCAGCAACTTCCCTATGACTCCGGTTCCTATCACACTCCACTAACAAATGATGCACGTTCTCCACCACATCACATATCTCACATTTGGGTGAGGGGCATTTTTTTAACAGAAATGCATACTTTGCCGATGGATAGTGACCAGAACGGAGTCCGAAAGTAATTTTTAAGGTGTTTAAATCCCACGTAATAGGGGGCGAGCCTATTGACGTCTACCGGGCACATTTCCAAACTTCGGGCTGCTACTGAGAATTTTTCTTTTTAAGAAAAAGCTCAATAACGTTGCGGGTCGGGACCCGGGGATCGAACCCGAGACCTCATGATTAGCAGTCGTATACACTACCGCTACACCACCGAGGCAGCTAAAATTACTTTTAATATCATTTTAAATGTTATTTTCAAGTCCGATTATTTTTTTATAAATTGTTTTTTTTTTGTTGATTTTGACGTTTAGAGTTTTAGCCCTGAATTTTCGGTCATTAAATTTTATTGTCGAAATACCCTAAATCGCGTAAATAATTTTATTTTAATCAATACTACAAGCGCGAGCGCTTAGGAGCGCGTGCGACAGTCTTCTGTCGGTTGTACCGTGGTTGGTACGCGACTATCGCTTCGCATTTAATTCGGGGCCTTGAGCGAGTGATGTACGCCTGACTGTATGGTTTTATAACAAATACCCATGTGCATTTTTTTAACAGAAATGCATACTTTGCCGATGGATCGTGACCGGAACGGAGTCTGAAAGCAATTTTTAAATATTGCCTGTTAATTATGACATCACCGGACCAGGGGCTATGAAAGTTTGAGCACTGTATGGTTTTATACTGCTGTTGGTCTGCCTTTGCGTTACCCCTAATTCCGATATATCCTGGGATCCATTGCAGTCTCAAAGACACTCACCTCGATTGCAAGTCGTAGATCTTTTTCAATACTTCATAGGCTATCGCTAAAACACCCACTATTTTTAAGAAAAGGATTATAAAATAAATGCAGCTCCTAGACCATTGGTACTCTTTGACCTATCAATAAATATTGTGTACCAACCATTATATTTTTCTTGCAACGTCCGTGTGGTGACGGACTAACGATACAAGTGTCACCATCCTATCCTTTCCCGCGGGACGAATTTAGTGAAATTCAAATAAAGTTTGTATATCTGACTTATTTTTATAGATTTTGTACGGAAACCTTCTTTTTAATCACTGTAACTATAGGAACAATATGTAATTATTATTATTATAATTCCTTTATTTACGATTATTTTTCCACTTAATACATTTTTAAGTATAAATATATTATAAAAAATAACAAAATATTTAAAAATATAAAAAGTGCGTAAACCCCCGGTGCACCTTGCTCTGCCATACGGTCCTGCGTTCATCAGTACTCAGCACTACTGGTCTGCGCCAGTTCTCCTTAGCCAAGGAGAGTGGAGTGAGTCCGGAATCTACAGCGACCACATAACAATGCATATCCTTATCAGTATGAAGGAAATATTCCCTAAGGTTGTACACCTCACGATTGTGCAAGGACTTGGCATTTAAGAAACCTCGACCTCCACACTTTCGTGGGATGTACAGCCTCATTACCGATGAACGAGGATGATGCATACGATATGCGGTCAATAAACTGCGGACTCTTCTATCCAGAGCGTCAAGTTCCGTCTGAGTCCACTTAAGTATGCCGAAAGAGTACATTAGAAGTGGCTAACCTAACCTAACCCAACCGTTGTAGGTACCGTACCGTTAAGCGTACCTTGTTGCCACCTGATAGAAGATTATTCAGTACTTTTTTCAGGCGGCCAAAGAAACGCTCTCGCAACGATTGCTTCATGTCCACCTCATTAATGCCCAGAGCTTGCGACATACCGAAGTATTTATATGTGTCAGTTACGAGGAGTGATCACAAATGAGTACAATCCGAGAGTTGAACTCCCTCGGATTCCACTACCCGTCCTCGTTTTACATGCATGATCGCACATTTATCCACACCAAATTCCATCCCAATGGAATTACTAAAGGATACAGTTAACTTTAGTAACTCCATTAGTTGCAATCTGGTAGAGGCAAACAATTTGAGATCATCCATATAATACAGGTGGGATATTTTGCAACCATCACCTCGTAACTTATAGCCTAGTCCTGAACCCTCTAATAAGGTACTAAGAGGGTTCATGGCTAAACAGAAACATAAAGGACTCAGACTGTCACCCTGAAATATACCCCGCTCAATCCTTACAAGCTCACCATGACAATCCGGGGTCTGCCGACATACTGGATAGCAAAGAGCTGTCCTCCAATGCCCCATACAAGACTTCCGGAAGGTGCATAAAGTTTCGTTAACTTTATATATCTCTAGCACCCTCAAGAGCCATGTATGTGGCACAGAGTCAAAAGCTTTTTTGTAGTCTATTCCGCATGTCATCAGATCCCTTTTCCTACGGCGAGCCTGTTGGCTAATGGCCGCATCAATAAGGAGGAGCTCCTTAGTACCACGGCCCCCATTCCTACATTCATTCTGAGAGTTGGACATGATAGAATAAGTATCAATATGTTTAGTAATTTTGGTTCTCAGAATGGATGTAAGAAGCTTATAGAGTGACGGTAAACACGTGATAGGTCTATAATTACCTGGTTCCGTAGTACTGCCTGATTTATGGAGCAAATGAGTGATGCCAGTCGTCATAAAATCCGGCAGCGACCCGGATTCCACAGACGATTGAAACTGAGATGCCAAACGAGCATGTGAACTGCGTAGCCATTTCAGCCAAAAGTTGTGCAGTCCGTCCGGTCCTGGAGATTTCCAATTTGCCAAAGAACGGACTGCACTAACTACGTCTTGTTGTTCTATAAAGATTTTGTCCATTGTTGGGATTGTTTCACATGCTTGTTTAACTTTCTCAATCCAATCGCCTTCAGAGTGTATGATGGGCACCGACCAGATGCTGCGCCAAAATTTATTTGTAGCTTCAGCATCGGGTATCTGCACATCGCACACAGCTTCACTAGGTCGCTCCCAGCTTCTATAGACTGACTTTTCATTACTTTGAAACATGCGGTTCACAGTATAACGATCCACACGTTTTTTGTATCTGCGAACTCAATTTGCCCATGCATAGAGTTTTTGCTTCAGAAAGTCGATGCGCTCCGTTACACGGGCCATAAAATCTTGAGGACTGACACCAGTCCCCAAGAATGCCCGCTTTACAAAGCGCATGACTCGTGGGCGTGTATTGCCCAACCTGAAGCAATGGAGTTTGCTGATTAACACCCTTGTCTCGGCAATACGACACTCAATCCTACACTGCCATAACGGTTTTGCGTTCAGAGGTCGCATAGAGGACTCCCTTTTTAAAAAAGTGAGTCCAGCTATACGGCACGCAGCAACGGCCGTACAGTACAAGATGGAGTGTGTATCGGCAAGACTGTCGCAAGTGTCTAAGTAATTAGTCAAAAGCGAGTCAAGGGTCCTAACCAGTAACATGTTCCTTCTATGCATGGGTAATCGAGGCAGATGTGGCCTAAATTCTAATGGTTCCAATCTATACTCATGAATCGCATATTCCAAAGCGGCTCTTACCTCCTCACAGTACTGGGTGTCCACAGAATAAGTCTCATCCCCCCATCCACACATGCCCTTTGTATAACGGGTTCGTGAGTGGATGTTATAGCCGGTGTTTGCAAAAGAGTAACATGACTAGTCTGTAAAAACTCCGAGCGAAACCGGTCAAGCACGGTGTCTTCCAACATATGACATCGTTGAATGGCCCGTACTTGGTCCGATAGTCGTTGAGCCGAGACGTTGATAGCCGGTTCAAGGCCCCGAAACAGAAGCAGCATGCGGTCACGGTACGCGGTGAGATTAGTACCTCCCCCTGTAGCCCCGAAATATGCGCGCATGACATTTTCATTAATTGATCTAGTCCATTTCATGCGCCGCACATTACCACTGGCAGTGGGGACCTTGTCTGAGGCCGGTGGGCCTCGAGGTCCTAAACTATCCTGTGGCCGGGCTTTCTCACGCCGATATACAGGTGGCGGCGACGTCGGCGGTGAGAAGTACTCGTCGCTGGAGCTCGAGCTCATCGCGTGCGGTGTGACCGGTTCCGTTGATGCGGTCACCGGTGGCTACGACGCGGAGCTGTGCGACGAGTCCGGAGGTAGTAGGCGTGCTGTTTTTGCTCTGGATCTTGTTATCATAATTATACGGGAGCTGCATTATCATATTTATATATTTTTCATTTTGACGTGGATGTCAAACGTCTTGTTGCGTATATTATAACTAGTTTATTGAATATTCACGAAGTTCTATTTGCATTTTATTTTAAAATTATGGTGTTGTAGTATTTGGAATATTGGGAACTTATCAAAACTGTATAAATATACTAAAATAATATTTTTCGATAGTCTGTTTGCGAACACAACTCTCCGTTTCAGTATTGCCAGAGTATTGCCACTCATGAGACAGCAATGTTACACTTCAGTGTGGCTATTATAATTATTTTTTATTATAATCAGGCGTGAAAGTCTGCTTTTTAATAAATTTGTTTGAGACACGGCATTTTTTCAAACACAAAACATGGCACCTGATTTTCCTTTTAATGGCATCGCTGGCAGTCATGGTGATTAAGTTGTATGGCGAACTATTTGAAAGTTCGCCAGCTGAAAAACCTGCACGTCATATGAGACAGGAAGATACGATACTTGTCTCAATTTTCTTAGCGTATTTCGTATATAGAGTAGTCTCAATTTTCTTAGCGTATTCGTTCCGTCTCACTTCTACTCTTCCTAATGTATCTACATCTATAGGTTATTTATCTAAGACTGACTGTATGTGAAATTCGTGTCACACGCTGACGGACTAGTAGGTCAAAACATTGCGATTTGGTGCATCATAAAATTGAAATACTAGAAAGTCCTATTGAAATTGATAAATATATATATTTTTTTTTATTGCATTTATGGGCAGACGAGCCACGGTCTATCTGATGGTAAATGGTAACCGCCGCCCATAAACTCAACTATACTGAGAGTATTGTCAAGCCACTGCCCACCAATTCATTTCACAGATATGAAATGAAATATAAACGGTAAAACGGTATATCTTGTGCACTGGTGAAAATGTATCGTGTGTGGCTGTGTTTTGTTCATCCAGAACTTAGATAAATAACCTATAGATGTAGCCATCGTGTGGCCACTCATGAGACAGCAATGTTACACTTCAGTGTGGCTATTACGCTACCGCTACGGCTATTCGCCTCAAATGTGGCAAAAGTTAAGTGAAGATATCGATATAATTTTTACCACTATCTAAATAAATTACTAATTGATTAACATATTAATCTCGACCACTTATTAACCTGATTAATATTGCGAATGCAAAATTAGGTGAGAGTTTCGAGATAATGAACTCTCACAAAATTTTAACGTAACTATTTAAAAAAGGTTTTATTTTATATGTTCAAAACTAATTCTGCAACATCACGTAGTTATTAGTAAACGTATTGTAGTGATTTCACATCGGATATTGTGATAAATAAAATGTATATTTTTTTTTATTCTTTATTTAGTTTCGGGACTTTCATCGAACATGGATATGCCAGTCCCATTGTACTCTTCTTAACTAATAACAATCTTAATCTAATCTAAGCAGCAGGGAGGAGCTGCTGAGAAGCAACCACCATCTCATATACCCTTCTTGCAGCAAATGTGGTGGGTTCTGTCAGAATAGATTGGAAAATACCCACATTACTTATAATCAGCCCAAACTCTCTCAGCGACACTTCCCTATGACTCCGGTTCCTATCACACTCCACTAACAAATGATGCACGTCCTTCACCACATCACATATCTCACATTTGGGTGAGACGCATATTTTAACAGAATTTTGTCCGTGTGGTGACGGACTAAGAATACAAGTGTCACTACCCCATTCTTTCCCACGGGTGTCGTATGAGGCGACTAAGGGAAGTAAGCAATTATCATCCATTGCATGACTGGTGGTAGGGCTGGGTACCAAGTGGGAGTACTCACTTGGTATCGGGCCCGAGCGGATTGGTGCCACCATCTCCCGTGTGACCGGCCATGAAGCATATCGTTGCGTTTTGGCTGTAGCAGGATATAGCCGTTTATATTTCATTTCATATCTGTGAAATGAATTAGTGAGCAGTGGCTTGACAATACTCTCGGGATAGTTGAGCCCATGGGTGACGGTTACCATTTACCATCAGATGGACCGTGGCTCGTCTGCCACTACATGCAATAAAAAAAAACATGCATACTTTGCCGATGGATAGTGACCGGAAAGGAGTCTGAAAGCAATTTTTAAATATTGCCTGTTAATTATGACATCTCCGGACCAGGGGCTATGAAAGATTGAGCACTGTATGTTTTTATACCAAATACCCTTTTCTCTTGATCTTAAATCAAAATATTCTTGCCATATATCCCAGAATTTCCTTTTGTATCTAGGAATTACTTAGCTGTAATGATGAAATATTTCATAGTATGTCCCACTCGAAGATGCTGATTTAGCAAGTTGGTCTGCCTTTGCGTTACCCCTAATTCCGATCCTGGGATCCATTGCAGTCTCAAAGACACTCCCCTCGATTGCAAGTCGTAGATCTTTTTCAATACTTCATAGGCTATAGGTAAAACTTCCACTATTTTTAAGAAAAGGATTATTAAATAAATGCAGCTCCTAGACCATTGGTACTCTTTGGCCCATCAATAAATATTGTGTGCCAACCATTATATTTTTATGTTTTTCTTGCAACATCCGTGTGGTAACGGACTAAGAATATAAGTGTCACCATCCCATCATTTCCGGGACGACTTTAGTAAAATTCAAATAAAGTTTGTTTATCTGACTTATTTTTATAGATTTTGTACGGAAACCTTTTTAATCACTGTAACTATAGGAAAAATATGTTATTATTATAATCAGGTGTGAAAGTCTGCTTTTTAATAAATTTTTGTGAGACACGGCATTTTTTCAAACAAAAAACACGGCACCTAATTTTCCTTTTAATGGCATCCCTGGTAGTCATGGTGATTAAGTTGTATGGCGAACTATTTAAAAGTTCGCCAGCTGAAAAACCTGCACGTCATATGAGACAGGAAGATACGATACTTGTCTCAATTTTCTTAGCGTATTTCGTATATGCCCGTCTCACTTCTACACTTCCTAATGTATTATGGCTACATCTATAGGTTATTTATCTAAGCATCGCAGGGACATAACCAGGCTCTGTCAGCTTTGTTCTACAAACTGTTTATAGGTGGGTTCGGTATTAGTAAGAGACAATGCTATTAAAAAGGGACAATGATATCAAAGCTAAAGATATATCCGCTGTCGGCACCGGAACGCGGCAATAGTCATTAACATATGTGGCCCTAGATGTCGTTTGTAGCAATAAGTGCCGCTATCGTTGGTCGCAGTTAGCTGTTTATAAGATACAGCCATATAAATGTGATTTTACACTTGGAAATAAAGATGGGTTAATACCGATATTTGTCAATATCAGCTGATATGAATATATTCTTCAAGCAATATCATAATATGTAAACTAATATAAGAATATCACTAATATTTAATACGGAGGATATAGAGATATGCTGTATCATAATATCATGTATGCATATCAGTTAGTTTGTGCTATTCGTTTCAGAATAATATGATTTGAGGTCTTGGGATACGCAAAATTTCTAGTATATCCTTGCCGGCATTCTTATCTTCAGTTAATAGTGTTCAAAGTTTGGTAAATCTAATATTAACACCTAGTTTAGGCAATATTGAAATTTCTTACCTAACTAAAACTATGGATGCCTGGAGAATAGCTTGCCCAGATGGTTGCCTACCCAGGGACCCGTCCTCACAGAAGCAGTGGGACGAGCCACTATGTGAGCTGGTACGGAATAATCTTTTGCAAACGTGCAGTGGCCTCACAGAGCTAGGAGAGCTGTTTCTCGTTGGGAGTCTGGTCTTTGGTTAAATGCTCTACCATCAAATGCATTAGGCACGCTGTTAGACAACAGCACATTCCGTATAGCCATTTCACTACGTATCGGTTCTCCATGCATCGTTCCACACCGATGCATATGCAGCGATAGTGTAGATAGCTTGGGTCACCACGGGCTATCATTTATCAGAAGCGTTGGCCGTTTAGCTCGTCATGGCACTTTAAACGATGTTATCCGTCGGGCTTTTGGAACCGCGAATATCCCGGCAACCTTGGAGCCATCCGGCCTTTTACGGGATGATGGTAAAAGGCCTGACGAAATGACACTTATTCCCTGAAAGATGGGGCGGCCATTAGTGTGGGATGCCACCTGTGTGGATACTTTGGCATCGTCTCATCTTCCAGAGACTTCTCAGAGTGCTGGAGGTGGTGCTATGACGGCTGAATCACACAAACGGCGCAAATATTTTAACCTTGACAGAGGTTGCTTATTTGTGCCATTCGGAGTAGAGACCATGGGCCCCTGGGGACCCGGTGCTTTCGAAATCTATAAAGATTTAGCAGGGTAGCTTGTAGAGGTTACACGTGACCAAAATTCTGGTTTTAACCTTGGCCAAAGGATTAGCCTTGCTATCCAGCGAGGTAATGCCGCTAGTATTTTGGGCACGTTACCGATTGTAGAATGTCACTTGAATGAGCTTTAGTCCTCTTGGTCTAAGGTTCATTCAAGTGATTTTTTATTTACATTTATTTTTATTATAGTAGGATAAGTTTAGTTTGTATTATCTTTGTATAAAAAATATCTTTTAAAGAACTTAAAGTAAAGTTGTACTAAGTGTATACATTTAATAAATAAAATATAGTAAGTTTAATTTTGCAATTAATATCTAACTATCATTACATTCACATTAATATCTGTTTAATATTGTTACTTGTTTTATTAATGGTATTCTATAGCTTTATTAAAACAAGTAACAACTTTAAAAAATTCCATTATTAAAACAAATAACAATATTAATAACTTGCTGTTTATTGGTGGACACTTTTTTTCAACTTATCTCATATACAAGACGGTACTCCTTACTTCTACATTCCATAATAGATACAACCATTTTTATTTCAATGATACGTACGATGTTCTCACCGATATGATACGTACGATGTTCTTACCGATATGCGATTCTATATAGTCTATGGATATAGCAACACACAACACACCCACGTTCAGTGGTCCCTGTTCATGTTCACGATATAGTGAATATGGCATATTAGCAATACGCCCGTATTAGCATATCTGATTGAGTCGGATTACTGATACATGAATACATCCAATATCACTAATATCTTAATGCATATGAATATATCGGTTACATCTTTAACTTGGAAACTAGCGACATCGATTGGTTCAACAGCGGATGTATCTTTTACATTGATATTATTGATTATTGTCCCTTTTTAATAGCATTGTCTCTTACTAATACGAAACCCACCTACCACCTATAAACCAACATGATATAACTATATAATCTGTGCCTATAAACAGTTTGTAGAACGAAACCACAGATTATATAGTTATTATGTCCAAGGAAACGAAACGAAGCAGACAGGGCCTGATGGTATTCATCTTATCGTTTGGTCAATACTCAGAATACCTGTATTCTGAGGGTCAATATAAATTGATTTAATTCAATATTCAGTACCTATACTTTTATTTAGTTCTTGGAAATTATAACTGCACGTTGCTTGACTCTCACTTTAGTTGATTGATTTTGGTTAGTTTATATGGACGGAATGCCCTCAATCTTGACCTATCTAGTAAAACAACTGGGATGTCAGATTTTTCTTTAGTTCAGTATTATTACAAACCATATATAACAATTTTCGGGGTATTTCACAGCTAGGACCACTGCTTAACGTGCTTTACACAAATAGGTGTCACATTTGGTCACCCATCTAATAGACGGCCATGAAAAATTGCTTAACCTTGTCAATTCATTTAAAAATTCACGTTATCTTGAACAATTAAGATCTGTATATATATAAAGTGTTAACTTTATTACTCGATGCCCTGATAATTTATTTTGAAATCATACCTTTCTATTTAACAATATTCAAAAATGTATCAATATTGCTATTTCACTCATGCACATTGGTTGGATTTGCAGAACATAGTTCTTAGTACCTACGTAAATAAATGTTACAGACACTTGAGTATTAGTTAATAGTCTGTTGTACCATACCAGTAGGTAGATACATAAGTTTCGCGTAATGTGATATACCAATACCAATATAGGTTTCAGGTATTGTGCTGATGCTGATATAAACAATACAGCAATACTACTCGTCGAACGGTATCCTACAATAAATAGTTATTCTCAATAAAGTGTTATCGAGTCACCTAATACCGTATTTATGGTATTGCACCAATAAATGTTTATTGAAACTATTTACGATTTGTAACGCCCAGTCACCCACTACTGTTTTGCTTTACACTAATTAGTCTGTGCAAGTCTGTGTGTGTTTGCTTTGATAGGGAAGAGAGGTTGCAATAGTTGCAAATTCGTAAATACGACGATTTATTGAATCCATCAAGCTTGACCTTGGTATCGTTTTAATTCGAATTATAATTGAAAAACAGTGGAAATGCAAGAAGGTAAGAATAAACTAAAATTTCTGCTCTAGGTCCGCTGTGCACACGCAGATTCCCTCCAAAATACCTATATTTTTTTAGATTTGGAAGTTACTGGCATATCTCGTAGCGGACGTGTTAGGAAGAAGAGCTCTAAATTAATGGACTTTGAGTCCCCCGACGACATTGAAACACGTTTTCGTCGCCAGACACCGGTTAAGAGTTACACACCTAGCTTTCGGCACGAAGAGCCTCAGGATTATCAAATACAAGAAACCCCTCCACCTAGACAACAGGAGGATGCAGGCACTGCGTCAGGAAGCGAGTCTGATTACTACGAAAACACTGGAGAAAATGCTGATAGGTTAGTTCATTTACGTATCTAAAAAATCTATATTATGCTCTTGTGATTCTGCCTTGCACATGGAATAAATACCTATTATGCTATGGCTCTGTAGAAAAGTGCGGTCAAATCGTTCCACAATCGTCACACAACGTCCTCTGGTCCCAAACTAAGCTTAATGCTTGTGTTACGGGTACCAAATTACGGATATAATACTTTTTTATAAAGACATACATAAAATAGATAGAAAACACGCAGAAGCTGTACAAATATCTGTGTTCATCACACAAATAAATTGTCCTGAGTGGAATTGAACCCACAACCTCGTGCACGGAAGTTGGTTACACTACCAACTAGGCCAAATATATATGTTAAGTCTTAGTACCTTCATTGTTTTTTTAAAGTATCACAATCATGTATTATTAGTAGACAAATTGCACAGATAAACACTCTTCACAATTATGTTCATAACATCTGCAACAGGCATTATTCTCAAGAAATATAAATAAAATATAAGGAGTCTTTTATTTCAACAGTATGGAGTCAGATAGTTCGGTATCAGATGAGGGTTCTGCCAGAACTCCCGCTAACTCCCTTTACATGATGGAGAAGAGCAGTAAGAAGAAGCTGATTGTTAAAGATGGCAGGGTGATTGGTAGAGCCAAAGCTCAGAGGAAGGATAAAGGTAATTTGTTTGTAATCTGACATTTACTATTACATTTAACAATTGTATAGAGTAAGCTGGCCTCAAGGGCTACAACTCTCTTCTCCAATGGGAAGGAAATACAGTAGTGCATATAATTACTAATGATTATCAATCTGCCTTCGATCATCAATTACAACAAGATACAGTGTCATGAACAAAATCAAGTTAAAAACTGTCCGTGTGAGTATATACTTATACAGCTACATCTGTTCACTAACGAACTGAGACAAAGGTTTTACATTGTTTGTGTGTATTGTCCACCTCTAGTAAGAACTTCACAAGCAGATCTTTCACGAGAATACAATTATCGCTGGGGATTTCAATGGACATCACATATCTTGGTCCTATAAGTGTGACAGAAGAGGGGAAAATATCTACAAAGCTGTATTTGAGAATAGTTTTATTTGTTTAAATGATGGTACGCCTACCAGATTAAAGATGGTTAATGGTTTCTTACAACAGTCTGACATAACCTTTGTTTCAGTAAATATAGCTGTTAAGACAAATTGGCAATCCACAAATGAGTCATTAGGGAGTGATCATACAATTAACATTACAACATATGGATATGAATCTCCGAATTTATATACATACTAGAATAAGGAATTTTAAGGAGTTAGCCGCATGTTTTTGCAGAAAAAGCTGATGATCTCTTTAAAAATTCAGAACCTACAGACAATGTTCAAATTGATTATAATAAGTTTGTACATTTACTAGAATTAGCAGCCGAAGTCAGCATACCATGGAAACCTACATGCCAAAATCCTAGTTCTAAATTTGAGCGTAAACCATATTGGGATAGTGACATTTTTAGAGCTGTGGCAGCACGTAGGTTAGCCTTGGCATGTCTTAGGAGAAATCCTACTCCTGATAACTACAATACTTACATAACTAATGTAACCGCAGCTAAGAAACTAATTAAGGAAAAACCAACTCTAGCTGGCAAAAATTTTGTTCTAGTCTAAATCATCAAACATCTGCTTCAGTTATGTGGAAAAAAATGAAATGGATAAAAGGATAAAAATCATCAGGTTTTTGTGTAGATCCAGCTAAAGCTACCGTACTTCTTTATAGTCTCACCCCTGCTACGGTCGGAGAGCCACCGCCCGCTTATCTGGACCACTCAAATAGTAGTCTTCAAACAAAAATTTCATTGTCAGAATTCATAAACTCTATAAAACGAAAGTACACAACACCAGGTGCAGACAATGTCTCGTACTCAATGATTTATAAATTAACTATCTCAGGAAAAAAATATCTAATTCAAATTTATAATAACATTTTAACTACAGGGATAGTTCCAGACCAATGGCAAGATTTTAAGGTCATACCTATTCCCAAACCTAATAGAAATAGTAATTTGGTATCATCACTCCGGCCTATTTCATTAATATTGTGTCCTTGTAAGATTTTTCATCATATTATCTTGAAAAGATTAGAGTGGGCAGTTGAAGGTGGGCGGTTGCTGGCACCGTCTACAGTGGGTTTCAGAAAATCGCTATCTAGCTTAGATAATCTTACTAGGCTTGTAATGACTGTATAATCGGGTTTCGCTGAGAGTCTGCCAACTATTGCTTGCTTCTTGGATGTAAATAGTGCGTATAATGACGTGAATATTACGTCTTTGGTTACCGCATTAAATAGTATTGGCGTTGGAAGCAAGATTTGCCAGTATCTATGGAAACTGTTGTCGAGTAGAAGATGCCATTTGACACTTCCCTTGCAAGGGAAATGCATCACAAGACAGGCGAGCAGAGGACTGGGACAAGGGGATCCTTTGTCTCCTTTACTATTTAATCTGTTTACTAAAGATATTTTTGAAGGTCTGTCCAACGTGAATGCATCACAATATGCTGATGATTTCATAATTTATAAAACAGTAGATAATTTATCTAATATACAGGGCATAAGTCTAATTATAAATGATAGCCTAACGACTGTTACTGATAGACTAGCGAATATAGGATTAGAACTAGCTGTAAGCAAATGTAATGTCTGTGTTTTTAGTCGTCTACGTCGAAATGTCGCAGTCGATATTAAGATAAATCATGTATTAATTAATGTAGTAAACAAAGTAAAATATCTGGGGATGTGGCTAGATAAAAAATTAAGTTGGGCAGCACACATTAACGAAGTTTGTGAAAAATCTTATAAGTTTATGAATATCCTTAAGGTCTTAGCTGGTAAATCTTGGGGGGTACATCCCACACATTTGCGCAAACTTTAACTTGTAAGAATCCGCATCGACTATGGCAGCTTCTTATATGGAAATATCAATAAAAACAACATTAACAAACTTAATATTATGCAGAATAGAGCGTTGAAGATATGTGGAAGTTTTATATGAAGTACCCCAATCCACGTAATGGAGTGTGAACTAGCTCTTGCACCACTAACTGTAAGGCGACAATGGTTGGCTAGTAAGTACTGGTTGAGAGCTCGTTCATACTCTAACAGGGTGGTTATGGGCCTTATTGAGGACCTATCTGTGTCGGGTATCCGTGAACCGAATAGGCATGATGATTAATGTTCATAATGTCATGTCAGGTATGCAAGTACATAATAGTGTGATTTTGGACATGTTCTCGCTGCCAGTATGGGTCTCGGCAATCAATATTGACTCGATGCACCTAAGGAATCTTTGAAAACCAATGAATTAAAAATTATGGTTGATGACATAGTTGCTCAGCTTCATGATTTTCGGATCATATTCACAGATGGATCTAAAAGGGCTGATGGCACAGGAGCAGCATTTTTTGATACACAAACTAGTACTGGCCGCAAATTTAAACTGCATCCTGGCATCATGAGAGCCGAGCTTCACGCACTATTGGAAGCTTTAAAGTATGCCTCATCCTTGTCCGCAAAAAAGATCCTAGTTTTGTGTGATTCAAGGAGCGCGCTCCAACATTTGTATAAGTGTGTGGGGGGCAAATGGGCATGCCTGTCGCTTATGAAATAATGAGACAGATATATAATACTGAAAACAAAACTATCAAGGTACAATGGATACCTTCACACGTGGGCATACAAGGTAGTGATATTGCAGATCAGTTGGCTGGTGCAGCAGTGACTGATGGGGAACTTCCTATTGACTGTGTACCTTATGCTGTGGAGCTCCTTCCCAGGATACGAGAGTTATGTCTAAGGTACTGGATATCTTCTTATGAGGAGGGTTCCACGATGAAGGGTTTATGGTACAGAACCCTAAATCAGGTGCCAGCCATCAAACCCTGGTTTCACGCAGGTCACCTACCGCGAGACACCTTGGTAATAGCGTTCAGGCTAACATCAGGTCACATTCCAACAAACAAATTGTATCACATGATTGGTAGACGGGCTTCTCCCGTCTGCGAATCATGTGATAAAATAGATGATATAATGCATTTGTTGACGGAATGTGATCAAATAGAGGGCATTAAGAGGTTGAACTTGCCCCTGCAAGTTAGCACAGTGAATGTCGTGTTATCTCAGCCTTTGACTAAAGTAGCAGCTATAATATTTAAGCTTATTAAACAAGCTCTTCAGTCAGGTAACAACACATAGCTGTCGTAAAATACATCCCATCAGTAAAGCCCATGAGGCTGACATGGTCACTAAAGGTGCATCCAAGCCTCCAAAAAAAAATAGGCACAAAAAAAAAACAGTTTTAAGTTCAATGTAATTACAATCATGGCAAAACAAAAACATAGCATCACGCCTGTATTCCCCGAAGGGATAGGCAGAGGTTTATTACACACCCACGACTCGCCAGCTATGTTTCCATCCATCCATCCATCAGCCTTTTAACGTCCACTGCTGGACATAAGCCTCCCAAAAAATGGGGGATAGTGCCGTAATCGCCACGCTTGGCAGGCGGGTTGGCGATTGCAGTGGATGTTGTTAATACTCGAAGGAGTGCTGCTGCCCACTCCTCCGGTATTCCCTCAGTCGGCTCTTACGACTCCCATGGGTGGAGAGGGGTGGGACAATTCTAAAGCCGGCCCCACACGGCAAATAGGCAGCTATGTTTAAGTCCCACGTAATAGGGGGCGAGCCTATTGACTTCTACCGGGCACATTTCCAAACTCCGGGCTGCTACTGAGAATTCTTCTTTTTAGGAAAAAGCTCAATAACATTGCCCGACCCGGGGATCGAACCCGAGACCTCATGATTAGCAGTCGCATACACTACCGCTACACCACCGAGACAGTCACAGTCAATAACATTTACTGTGAAATCAAGTTTAAATAGCAACAAATAAAATACTTTTTGAACTAAACAAAATAAGAGCGCACTTCTTAAATGCGCTGTTATTTACCTAGACGGACTTTTGGGCCGACGCGATATCTATTGCATTGTTGATCGAAGCAATCTGCACTTAATCTATTATCTTTATAAATTGGGCAGCTTGAAGGGGTTGGCAGAGGTGTATTATACACCCACGGTTCACCAGCTATATTAAAGTCCAACACAAAATAGCTTATCTAGTATGTTCTATAAATAGCAATTTTTCAACAGGTAAAACTCGTATAACAGCATACATGATGTGGGCCAAAGAAGCCCGGAATGATCTCCTTCGAAAGCATCCTGACATGGATTTCTCAGCCATATCTAAACGTTTAGGAGAGATGTGGTCTAATGTGAGTATAGATTCAGAAATATAAATTTGCCTCGCACAGCTCTCAACAACACATTCACACCATCCCGCTCACAGCAAAGTTCTGTTTTTCACAATAATTGGTTATTTATTTACTATGTTGCAGCCAAAATCTAGTTTTTGGGTTATCTCAGGTTCCCGATGTAGTAGCGGGATAAAATGTACACCAGTTTTTAAGTCTAATCAAGAGCTATCAAATAAAAAAAGTTGCATCAAAATCCGTTTAGTAGTTTTTTCGTGATGCGTACAAACATTTAAACAGACAAACAAACAAAAAATTAAAAAAAAATCGTTTTGTGTTCAGATGCCTAATATAGCGTAATACAGTAATTTTTCTGAAATATTTTAAATGTACAGACACAACTCTGTTACAGCTTTATAATAGTATAGATGATCTGTATTTAGCACTTGACATGCTCAGCTACTTTAAAGAAAAGAAATCTAGATTATAATAGTGTAAATTTTTGTTAATGCTTTATAGTATAGATTTTTATATCAATAATAGTGTAGATTTTTGTTAATGCTTTATAGTATAGCTTTTTATTGCTTTATAATATTGTAGATTTTTGTTAATGCTTTATAATAGTGTAGATTTTTGTTAATGCTTTATAATATTGTAGATTTTTGTTAATGCTTTATACGAGCCCCGATGCAAAATAGTTCGTCTAGTGTGAAATTTTCTCTGTGAGATTTCTTCTAACTTTATTATTTTTGTATATCTATACTTAGAATAATTACACCTAGAACGATAGTTCCCTTCAAAGTGGCCCGTTAAAAGTGAGGCAATAATATAATCTATGTGTGCATAAGGTACTTGCATTTACGCTTGACGAAACGCACACAGTGAAAAAATAATGTTGATAATACATTAAATTTTCCCTAAAAATAGGGAAGTTGAAACTATTTCACACTTATAGTTGTGATCACATTACAAATTAGATTACACCTTTTATTTATTTGGAACTCATCAATTCTTACTGCTGAATTGATGACAAAGGCCATAGATCCCATACAGAAATATAAGTGCAATTCGTTTACCGAAACTACTTGGTCGTTACCCGTTTTGTTTACATCCTAAACAGTGTAACGTACCTATTTACCAGAATACACGAATATTGCCGGCATGATGCACTAAAAAGAGTGAAATAAAAATAATCAGAAGGAAACCTAAAACCAAATCAACACATAAAATTACATATTATTATTATAAGTAAGTGACGCGGAAGTACGCGAACTTGTTGTTTTTTGTCTCAGTTTCCTTATTAATCAATTTAATTTAATCAAAAAGAAGAAACCGGCCAAGTGCTAGTCGGACTCGCGCACGAATGTTTCCGTACCATTGACTAGATATACTATCTCCGTTCTTTAGATAGGTACAGCCTGGTGACAGACAGACGGACAGACAGAGCCAAAACGAGTAAAGAAACACGTTTGTGTATGGGAGGCCCCCTTAAATATTTGTTTTATTTTAATTTAATTATTTATTTTTAAAGTGAATATACATATAACTAAATATTCTGTGAATATTTCAAGCGTCTACCTGTTGCCGTTATCAACAGCGAGCATAAAGAGGCAAAAAAAAATCACGTTTGTTGTAAGGGAGCCCCCCTTAAATATTATATTTTTTTGTTTATAGTATTTGTTGTTATAACAGCAACAGAAATACATCATTTGTGAAAATTTCAACTGTCTAGCTATCGCCATTCTTGAGATACAACCTGGTGACAGACGGACGGACAGACAGACGTTGTATGGGAGCCCCCCTTAAATATTATTATTTTTTGTTTTTAGTATTTGTTGTTATAGCGGCAACAGAAATACATCATTTGTGAAAATTTCAACTGTCTAGTTATCGCCGTTCTTGAGATACAACCTGGTGACAGACGGACGGACAGATAGTGAAGTCTTAGTAATAGGGTCCCGTTTTGACCCTTCGGGTACGGAACCCTAAAAAATTGCGCCTTTAATTGCCTAATTGAGACGTGTTTCACTTTTAATTAAACAACAAAATGTGGGAGAATATTTCCCCGTGTCGGCAACATTTTCATAAACTGTGCCATGACAAATTATTGAAATTTATTTTTCATTTTGATGAATGTTTTACGTAAAAATATAAGTTTAGACGCATTAATTACCCGTGAAATGTAATGTTACTATCTTTCTTGTGCTTTTCCGATGTACTGTGACATCCGTTGACTGCACTAACCGTCATTTTTAATAAAAATTTCGGGTGTAGTTGTCGATACGACACGACCTTGAGCACTGACGGGCTGAGTAATGAACTTAGCCAATATGGCTAGGTTTGAGTTGCCTCAGTTTACCGAGGCGGACTCGGTTTCTAGGTGTAATTATTCTAAGTATCTATATAAAATATTAAGCTGTTCTACTATAACATGTCGCGTTACCTATGCCATTTTTTAATTACGAACCAATAAACTATTTTAGCTTTTTAAATTTATACATATCCTGTTTTAAATTCGAAGAAGCTATAAGCAAAATAGTTCGTCTAATTGTTAATCAATGCAAAAGAGTTCGTCTATCGGTGAGTTAAATAAGATTATTCCTTCTTTGTACAATTATGTTGTATAATTTAAATTTGTAAAAGTAATTCTGTGTCATTTGCCAAGTGAGACAGTATAAATTCTGAAAATTTCAGATTTTTTCATTAGTTTTTAAATAACAACGGGTCATGGCAAACCCGTGTGTGAAGAGCTTCGAAAGCGAATAGTTTGTGGGGTCGATGCTGGCAAATCAAGTTACCAAATATCTAAAGACTTGATACTTACCAGGTCTACTTGGATCTATCATTCAGCACTATAAAAAGAATAGAACGACTTCTTGTTTGAAGAAAACTGGTCGACCACGCATCACAAGTACAGTAGAAAACAGAATCCTGAAAAAAATTATCAAAAATAATCGTCGTGCTCGAGCTGGAGAACTCACGGTACAATAGAAGGACATGATTCAAAGACGTCTCAGTTGATACTTGCTAAGAGTCCTAAAAAGAATGGGTTACGGATTTTACACCGCTAAGGAGAAACCACTGTTGACTGCTGTACAAAAGAAAAAGAGGTTGAAGTTTGCTCGTGATCATTTAAATTGGACTTCCGATCAGTGGCGTAGTATCATTTGGAGTGACAAGTCCAAATGTGAAGTCGGCGATGAAAGGAAAAAAATAATTCGGAACAAAAATGAGGCATTTCATACTGATTGTCTCAAACGCAAAGTGAAGTTTCCGGCGTCTCTTATGATATGGGACTGCATGTCTGCACAAGGTGTTGGTGGTATGCAGTTTGTGGATGGTTCTATCTTAGCTGCAACGTATCAAAACCTTTTGGAAGATAATTTACTGCCCTCTATTCCGTCACTTAAGCATCAAGATTCCTTCATTTTTCAACAGGATGGTGCTTCCTGCCATACTGCAAGGACAACAAAGACGTGGCTACTGGCGAAAAGCATCCCTACAATCGAATGGCTATCTAATAGCACGGACTTGTCGCCGATCGAAACCCTATGGTGGAAAATGAAAAAAGTTTTCCGTAAAAATCCATCAAGATCGAAGAGTGACTTAAAGGCTAAACTCTTGGCTGTCTGGGAGTCAATTACTCCTGATGAGTGTGTAGCGTTGGTTGCAACCATGCCTCTTCGTATTAAAGCTGTCATTGTGAGCAAAGGCGACACAACTAAGTGGTAGACGAACTATTTTGCGTGAGTGACAAGGGTAGACGAATACTTTTGCGTTATGCTTTTTAGAATATTTTTTAAAAATTTTTATGTTATGTAAAGTCATGAAAGAATTTCAGTTATGTTAAAATAAACTTTAAAATGTTCCTCAAATTGTGGTTTACTTTTTATTAAACGTTCTTAATTATTTTACCAATATTTACTTTCTATATTTTACGCTTTGCACTATTTTCCATACTAGACGAACTACTTAGGTATTTTTTACATATATTTTTAGCATTTGACATGCTTAGCAACATACATTAAACACAAAGTGAAAAATGTGAAATCGAAAATAACAGTCACGAGCAGGATTCGAACCTGCATCTCCTGGATACCGTCCAGATGCTTTGCCAATTCAGCAATCGTGATCCTTGCTCCTAACTGCTAATTTCGATAACACATTCATACTTAACGTCTTTGGGTGACGCCTGCACCATCTGTCGGAAGTATTTTCATACATTATACCGACCAGGTAAACTTAATTTTACAATTAAGATTTTACCTAATAATGACGCAAACCCTATAAATATTTAGGTATTTTTATATATATTTTTAGCATTTGACATGCTTAGCAACATACATTAAACACAAAGTGAAAAATGTGAAATCGAAAATAACAGTCACGACAAGGATTCGAACCTGCATCTCCTGGATACCGTCCAGATGCTTTGCCAATTCAGCCATCGTGACCCTTGCTCGTAACTGCTAATTTCGATAACACATTCATACTAAACGTCTTTGGGTGACGCCTGCACCATCTGTCGGAAGTATTTTCATAGATTATACCGACCATTTTCACATTTTTCACTTTGTGTTTAATGTATAGTGCTAAGCATGTCAAATGCTAAAAATATATATAAAAATATCTAAATGCTTTATAATAGTGTAGATTTTTGTTAAAGCTTTACAATAATATAGTAGAGGGCATTAAGAAGTTGAACTTGTAGGTTAGCACAGTGAATCTCAGCCTTTGACTAAAGTAGCAGCTATAATATTTAAGCTTATTAATCAGGCTCTTCAGTCAGGTAACAACACACAACTGTCGTAAAACACATCCCATCAGTAAAAACCCTTGAAGGCTGACATGGGCATAAAAAATAGAAAAAAAAAACGATAGTATTTTGTTTTGCGTCATTGTTGAAAAGATTTGTATTGATATTGTTATAGGTGAACTACAATGAACGTTATTTATGGAAACGTAAAGCTAAACGTTTTGCGATGCAGAAAGAGCAGAGCACCCATGCAGCCAACAAGATTATTTCTAATCCAAGTGAGTTATATATATCTTTATAGAAATTCCATCCATCCATCAATCAGCCCTTCGACGTCCAGTGCTGGACACAGGCCTCCCCAAGAGAACGCCACAACGAGCGGTTCCGTGCGCTCATATGGGGGATAGTGCCGCAATCGCCACGCTTGGCAGGCGGGTTGGTGATCGCAGTGGATGTTGTTAATACTCGAGGGAGTGCTGCTGCCCACTCCCCGGTATTCCCTCAGTCGGCTCTTACGACTCCCATGGGTGGAGAGGGGTGGGACAATTCTAAAGCCGGCCCCACACGGCGGGATTATAGAAATTATAATATCTCAAAGATTTTGTGAATGTGCGAAAACACATTGAATGAGGATTGAATAAGTGGTGCATAACTTTATTTAATTTAAATTGTTGAATTAAATAAAAATTATGCTGAGAAATTTCAACTATTATTACCTAAAATTACCGATGACGAGGTGGAGGCCCTATATGAGGATATCTCGAAGGCCATCCACTTGTCTTAAACCTATTTCACGGTGGTTATGCGAGACTTTAACGCGAAACTGGGCAAAAGGACAGACGATGAGCTGAAGGTGGGGACTCACTATGGATTTGGGCAGAGGAACCACAGGGGCCAGATGCTGGCTGATTTTCTGGAGAAATGATGAATTCCTTCTTCAGGAAGCAGCCCCAGCGAAAATGGACCTGGATTAGCCCTGATGGTTCAGTGAAAAACGAGATTGACTTCATCCTGTAAGACAAACGACACATATTCAATGATGTCTCAGTGATCAGCAGGATTAAAACTGGGAGTGATCACCGACTAGTCAGGGGTATCTTGAATATTAGAACAAAAGTCGAGAGGTCGCGCTTGATGAAGTCTACGCTCCGACCAACACCTGCCCAATACCAGAATCCCGAGAGCTTTCAGCTCGAACTACAAAATCGCTTCCAATGTCTAGATGAGTGTAAATCAGCGAGCGATATGAACAGCAGGTTCTTACAAACTGTCTACGCGGTCGGGTCGACTTACTTCAAGGCCCGTCGCGTCAGTAGAACCCGTAAACTCTCGGACCATACTCTCAAACTCATGGAGAGGAGAAAAGAAATGATAGTCCAGTCCTCAGCCGATTGGTCCTGCCTAAGGCGGTTAAACAGACAGATCTCCAAGGCTGTGCAGCACCATAGTCGCCAATTTAATACTACCCGTATTAAAGAGGCGATAGAGCGAAACCAAGGCTCGAAAGTGTTCGCAAGAGATCTGTCTGTTGGCCAAAGTCAGTTGACTAAACTGAGGACCAATAACGGCACTATCATTTCTTCTCGAAATGAGATCTTGGGAGAGGTCCAGCAGTTCTATGGACAGTTGTACAGATCCCAGAGCCCTGCTGTTGGCTTGGTCCAAGACCCCAGATCCAAGCTAACTCGGGACTTTACCGAAGATATCCCGGACGTCAGCCTGTACGAGATCAGAATGGCTCTCAAACAACTAAAGAACGGAAAGGCACCGGGAGACGACGGAATCACCACAGAGCTTCTGAGAGCAGGCGGAAAGCCGTCTTGAAAGCTCTTCTGAGGCTGTTCAATTCCGTCGTTCTCGGGGGCGACGTTCCAGAGTCGTGGACCAGAAGCGTGGTGGTGCTGTTCTTCAAGAAAGGTGACAAAACCCACTTGAAGAACTATAGACCCATCTCGCTCTTGAGCCACGTCAGGCTTGACGACTTCCAACCTCCCGAACAAGCTGGTATCCGAAAAGGCTTTAGTACCATAGACCACATCCACACGCTACGCCAGATTATACAGAAAACCGAGGAATACAATCGGCCTCTGTGTCTGGCGTTTGTGGACTATGAGAAAGCCTTCGATTCGATCGAAACTTGGGCGGCGGTGCTGCAGTCCCTTCAGCGGTGCCAAATTGACAATCGGTACATCGAATTGCTGAAGTGCTTGTATAGAAACGCCACCATTTCAGTCCGTGTTCAGGACAGGAGTACGAAACCGATCCAACTGCAGAGAGGTGTTAGACAAGGAGACTTTATGTCCCCGAAACTCTTCACTGCTGCATTGGAAGATGTCTTCAAGCTCTTGGACTGGACTGGATTCGGCATCAACATCAATGGCGAATACATCACTCACCTTCGATATGCCGACGACATCGTAGTCATGGCAGAATCGCTGGAGGACCTTGGCACCATGCTCGATGATTTCAGCAGGGTTTCCCGACTAGTGGGTCTCAAAATGAACATGGACAAGACGAAAGTCATGTCTAATGTCCATGTCATTTCAGCACCGGTCCTAGTCGGGAGTGCGCTTCTCGAAGTTGTCGACCATTATGTCTACCTGGGGCAAACAGTCCAGTTAGGTAGGCACAACTTCGAGAAAGAGGTCAATCGACGAATCCAACTCGGCTGGACAGCGTTCGGGAAGCTAAGGAAGATCTTCTCGTCCAATATTCCGCAGTGTCTGAAAACGAAGGTCTACGACCAGTGTGTGTTACCAGTACAGATGACATACAGAACAGAGACGTGGTCTCTGAATGTTGGCCTCATATCAAGGCTCAAAGTCGCTCAGCGGGCCATGGAGCGGGCTATGCTTGGTATTTCCCTACGTGATCGAATCTGTAATACGGAGATCCGTAGGAGAACGAGAGTGACCGACATAGCCCGCCGGGTTGCCATGCTGAAGTGGCAATGGGCAGGCCACATCGCTCGACGAACCGATAACCGTTGGGGACGAAAGGTTCTCGAGTGGCGACCACGTATCGGACGGCGCAGCGTAGGACGGCCCCCCACCAGATGGACCGACGATCTGGTCAAAGCTGTTGGATGCGGTCGGCACAGGACCGCTCGTTGTGGCGTTCTCTTGGGGAGGCCTATGTCCAGCAGTGGACGTTGGATGAATGGACCTAAAATTATTATGTATTTTAGCTTGCTCAACTTTTATGTCTTTAACACTTTTTTACACACAAATACAACAAACATGTACATACAACACGCACACACACACATACATGCAACACACATTCATAACACACACATATACATACAACGCGCACGCATACATATACAACACATACATATACAGCACACACACATAAATACATACAACAACAACACACACATATACATACAACGCACACGGATACATATACAGCACACACACATACATACATACAACAACAACACACATATACATACAACGCACACGCATTCATATACAACACACACCACACACACGCGCGCGATCAGCGTAGGTCTTATGACTTTCATGATTACGGCCCCGTGGCGTAGTCGGTACTGTAACCGACTTCCGTGCACGAGGTTGTGGGTTCAATTCCCACTCAGGACAATTATTTGTATGATGAATACAGATGTTTGTACTACGTCTAGGTGTTTTCTATCTATTATATGTATGTATTTACAAAAAAAAAGTAATACGTATATGTATTATATCCGTAATCTGGTACCCATAGCGCAAGCGTTAAGCTTAGTTTGGGACCAGAGGACGTTGTGTGAAATGTCCGTGAATATTTATATATTATGCTGTGGTGTGGTCGTTTTGTAACGAATAATCTAGTAATGTTTGTCTTTTTCTTTTTTTTTTTGTTTGCTTAAGATGGCTGTTACAATAAATAATTTTTCCTTTTTTTCTGTATACTAAATTTTGAGGTATAGTGGTTGCACTACGTTCAATTTGTTACACATTAGGCCACCAAAGGGGTGGATTTTATGTACTAGTAAATTTTTTTCCATTGTGGTGACGGACTAAGAATACAAGTGTCACCCCCCCATTCTTTCCCACGGGTGTCGTATGAGGCAACTAAGGGAAGTAAGCAATTATCATCCATTGCATGACTAGTGGTAGGGCTGGGTACCAAGTGGGAGTACTCAGTTGGCATCGGGCCCGAGCGGGTTGGTACCACCATCTCCAGTGTGACCGGCCATGAAGCACATCGTTGCGTTTTGGCTGTAGCAAGAGATAGCTGTTTATTCTTTCATTTCATATTGATGAAATGGTGAACGGTGGTGCTTGACAATACTCTATATATGGTATAGTTGAGTTCATGGGCGACGGTTACCATTTACCATCAGATGGGCCGTGGCTCGCCTGCAACTACAAGCAACAAAAAAAATAATATACGTATATATATATAACGAATGGTTGTCCGTTAGGCCGACCGCTTGCCTCTGCGGGCCCAGGCCGCCCCCCAGCTGTGCGGGCCGCTCCCCGGCCCCAGCCGACACCCCCAACACCCCCGCAGCAGGCCTTACTGGTACGTCTATTTTGCTACTCAATCAATGTGTTGTAACTAACAAAATTAAACGGGGAGATGCCTAGTGAAATTGTATTCCAGGATAGTTTATTGACCATGCTAGGCTAGCAGTGAAGTAATGTCACATGTTGCAGTAGTCAGCCAATACAGGCGTAGATAAAAGTTTTTTTTTTTGTTAAGACGGGGAAAAGTAGCTACTAACCGCACACCTAGACGTTCGGTTCGAGGCAAAGAACAGGGTAGTGTGGGGCCTTCACCTAATAAATTAACCCGCCGTGTGCCGTCTCCGCCTGTATTCGCGGACCACTGGAACTATGTGACATTACTTCAGAGGTAGCTGTAATACCCTAGCGGGAAAATCAATGACTGCTAATACCCTGGTATAGAGCCAGTCTGGACCTCCAGGGCACACACCACAAGCTTTTATCGAGATTTTTAGAAATGTATATATGATTACTGCTTGGTGAACGAAAACATCATGAGCGAAACTGGCATGCCTGAGAGATTTTCTCGACAGCTTGTGAAGCCTGCCAACCCGCACTGGGCCAATGTGGTGGTCTATATAGTCCCAGCCCCTTTCATTATGAGATGAGACTCTTTTTTTTTTGTATGGCGGGAAAAATGTTCCTAACCGCACACCCCGTCGTTCGGGGCAACGAACAGGGTAGTGTGGGGCCCTCACCCACTAAAGAAACCCGCCGTGTGCCGTCTCTCCGCCGTTACTGGCGGGCCACTAGAACTATGTTACATTCCTTCGGTGGTGTGAGAGGAGACCCTGACCCTTAGCCTGCTTATCCTCTCTTTATTATCCTTCCTATCCTCTTTTTAGTGTGCTTCCTCTATACCTCTTCCTTGAAGTTGCCGACGCGCGAGTGATGCCCCTGGTGTTTCTAGCGTCTCTAACCAAGGGTAACCGCTTACAATCAGGCGGTACTGTATGCTTGTTGTTGTGTATGCTAGGGTGTCGTATGAGGCGACTAAGGGAAGTAAGCAATTATCATCCATTACATGACTGGTGGTAGGGCTGGGTACCAAGTGGGAGTACTCACTTGGTATCGGGCCCGAGCGGGTTGGTACCACCATCTCCTGTGTGACCGGCCATGAAGTACATAGTTGCGTTTTGGCTGTAGCAGGGAGATAGCTGTTTATATTTCATTTCATATCTGTGAAATGAATTGGTGAGCAGCGGCTTGACAATACTCTCGGTATAGTCGAGTCCATGGGCGACGATTACCATTTACCATCAGATGGACCGTGGCTCGTCTGCAGCTACATGCAATAAAAAAAAAAAGAAGAAAATTGAGGGTTCCTAGGCTAATTTTTATCCCAGCAGAATTGAGGGTTCCTAGGCTAATTGTTATCCCAGCAGGGTTTAGGGTTCCTAGGCTAATTATTATCCCAGAAGAATTGAGGGTTCCTGTTGAATGGTTGTCATTTCTCCCAGAGGGTAAAGTATTTAGATTAAAGACTGCAATCTTTTGCTAATATGTATTGATATGTACAGCCAGTGACGAGTAGCACAGCGAGTGCGGCCGGCATGTACCGGGTGACAGGCTGTGGGGCGGTGGAAATTGCGGCGCACCTTCGTCTGTTGGGCGAAAGCCTGGCCATCATTGGTGAGAGGCTCAAGGAACATGAGGTGTGTAAGACTATATTTATGGTTTTACAGGACACTTCAATTTTATTTATATGTTCTACACATATTCAAATTCAAAAATATCTTTATTTTATGGGCCTATTATATAACACTAATAATTAACACGAGCGCTTGAAGCGAGTGCATCCGCAATAACAAAGTGGCGATTGCAATCGCCACAAGCGGCCGGATTCCGTAGTAAAGCATTTCATGAGAAGAACCCGGCAAGAAACTCATGGGCCACTTTTTTAAATCGCCAAATTATTACATTTTAATATAATTCTTATAACTAAAATGACAGTATATCATATAAAACAATTTTTAAAAGTAATGAATGAGGAGCAGTTTAAGCCCATTTAGTTTTATCCTCAAGATAATCCGAAACAGTGTAATAACTTTTATTACAGTCATATTATGTTCTATACATATGAATAAAATTGAAGTGTCCATTTGTCTAAATTACAACTTTTTACTAAATGTATACAAAAGTATATACGCTACCTATAACAAAATACAGATTTTTAAAGCTTTGTCTGTCTATTTCGCCTAATTTCGGGCTGGACCGATTTGTACGGGACTGCCACTAGCAGATAGCTGTTGTTATAAGGAGTAACTTGGGCTACTTTTTTGTTGGAGAAATAATTAGTACCGCATAAAAAAAAAAATAACTAAATTTCACGCGGATGAGTTCGTGGTTAGCAGCTAATAGAAAATAAACTCACTTTTCTTCAATGTGGTGATGGGTTTAGAAAACCAAATGTTGTCACCCTATTCTACTCGGAGGGTCTCGTAAACAGAGATGTACAAGACCCTATACAAAGTATTTGGAATACAAAATTCAAGATACTTTTAAATTAAGTATTTTAGATACCAGATACAAAATACTTTCTGAAATGGTATCCGAACTACTAACTAGAAAAATACTTTTTAAAGATAAGACACTTTTGTATGAAAACAATATTTTACTGTTTTTTTTACATGTATTATTTACGAATAAACCGCGTTAATCTCGGTAATGAGACAAGACAAAATATTATCTTTTGGTTTTAATTGAGACTGAAGTAAAATCAGTTCTTCAAACATTTAATCACTCATTTTTCTTCGATGAGGCATCATAATCAAAAGAAGAAGCAGAAAGTTTTAAAAATATTTTTTTTATTGCGGGTAAAACAATTAAAGCTCCATAATCTGGTATCTTTATTATATTTAGGTATACAGAATAAACTGAAGAACGTGTAAAGCTTCATATTTTGACATTTTTATATCATGGTGACATTTAAAATTAATGCCACCATAGAATCTTGTCACATTTTGTGAATAAATGCAAAGATAACTTAATAAAAGTATTTTAGCAAACATAGTATTTGCAAAATACTAAGATACCAAACAAAAGGTATTTAAATAAGATAACAAAACTACTTTTAAAAAAGTATTTTAGGTACAAGATGAAAATACGTATTTTGTATCTTGTATCTGTATTTCAGATACCTGTATCTTAAATAAGTCACATATCTGCTCGTAAAGAATTATTAATTGCCTAAAGAATAATAGCGATAAACCCATCCATCTATTAGCTTTCTATCGGACGATGGCCGCTTTCATCCGACGGCTGAATGTCACGTTCACGATTCAATCAATTAACAGCGTCTGGAACGGCAATCCAGAAAACGCGTTCAAATCTCAATCTCCTCATGCCTATCATTGTACGTTTCACATTTTCGTACTGATGTCCTGTGGGTCTAGCCAAGTTGCATTCTATAATCGCTAACGCTATAGAAAACTATTAAAATGTATAGGAATTTAACATCTTTAACGTTAAGTCACGTGACAGCGTTATAGATATCCTTAAAGATATCAAATTCCCATACATTTTATTAGTATTCTGTAGCGTTAGCGATCACAGAATGCAACTTGGCTAGGTCTACTGGTATCCACCAAGATCTATTCTATTGTAACCAGTTCTAAGGCGTGGGTCACGAAGCCAGTGGGCAGATCGCACGGCGCTAGAGCGGCGTAGTGTTGTGTTATGAGAAATTAGTATCTTTGTACTCGAACGAAATGTCTAAACAGCTATGACAATATCTTTTTGATACTAATTCCTTCCTAAAGTTTGATTTATTGTGGGCAAAAGATGTAAATTCCTACAACCGAGCGAGGTCAGTGCAGACGCTTGGCGCCGCTAGATCGGTCCGCACCGCTCCCCGCCGCCGCTCTCCCGCTGAGTTCGTGACCGAGGCCTCAAAGATGCCTGTTTTCATAGTAAATGAGAGCCGGTTTTGTTCTCAACCATCTCCAGTGTAGTCTTGCCACTATATGTGAGCCTGTATGTCTGATAAAATAATTTAAGAGATTTTTATTGTTCCCAGGGCCAAATAGCCGTCTCTGGTTCAGTGTCAGTACTTTTGGACACCCTACTGTGTTCTCTGGCGCCGTTGTTGGGGGTATGCCGGGCCATCCCTGCCATCGCCCCCCCACAGCGGCTTCTGCAAGACACTCTGCATAACATTGCTTATATAATGCCTGGCTTGTAAACAAAGACACCTCCGTTCCCTTAATTATATTTGTACAGATACAGAGTATTTTTCCAAATAAAATTCCTTTTCATTTTGGCATATAATGTATTGACTTTATTGGTGGTAGAGCATTTATCCCAGCAAGGCTCTATCCCCTCCTTATTATCCTTCTCATCATCTCTTTATTATTCTTTCTATCCTCTCCAGCTTTCCTTGGAGATTGCGACGAGCGAGTGATGCCTCTGGTGTTGCTAACATCTATAGGCTACGGTAACCGCTTACCATCGGGTGGTGCCGTATGCCTGTTTGCCACCCACATAGTATATAAAAAAAATTAAATGGTTGTCTGTAAAGTTGGTTTACGGACGATAGTTAGTGACGTCATAACAAAACATTGATGAAATGATTGCATAGATTTATGATGCGGCGCAAGCGTACAATGAGCGTAACGGGACAATGGGTCATCCTTTATCGTGCGTGCAGCCGGCGTTCATCAATTTATTAGACGAAATACTTGAAACTTACTAATTAGTTAGATGACATGACTGATATTTTTACCATTTACTATCAAAGTAAAACAGAAATGTTTTAAAATTGGACACAACATTTTTGAAAGAAACATTATTTTTTTGTATAGATTACAAGTAACGAACTATTAGTTTGTATATTACTACTACTATTAGAATATTGGTGTTGCGGATATTATATGTTTCCTACATTTTGTTTTAAACCATCACCAATAAAGAGTTTGATGTAATTCGTATTTTATTTTACCCTTGCTGTCGGGCCCAAACGTATCAGTATTAGTCTCTAGTTATACGCTCTTTGGTATTAGATATGGGCCTTAGACGAAAAATAATATAGACTCGCTACTATTTTGACATTAAGGATGAAGAAAAGGATGCACATACTAGGTTTTACCAAGAGTGAGAGAGACACAGGTATAAGTATATTTATCCTTTTCGCGTATGCGTCAGTTGTATTTGGACCCAATGAACTGGGTCCAAACAATAAGGTGGCCAACCGTCCCCATCATCATCAGTATGTAAGCTTGTTTTTGTATTGACGTAAAAAAACCTTTATTAATCACGTTATATACGCTGATGTTACATGTTCTAATACATTTTAAGCAAAATATAAGCATAACTGCAATTTCTTTTGTCCTGTCATTCTTTTATCCGGCTAAAACAGGTAGTACATTTTTAGTCAACAAAGTTATAATCATAGTTATCTTTTAAAATTATTCCGGTTATCTATTGCTATTTCGACACTGCATACGCTGATAGCTTGTCGATAATATTTTTCGTCTAAGATATGGGCCGAATGTGATTTGAACCAATTATGAACTTCGGGCGAACATTCGGTAAAAATCCAAAATTCGGTCGAAGTTCAGTATGTTTTTGCCGAACTTCTCGCGAGTAACATGTCATTTACAAGCATTAAACCAATAAAGTAAGTTTGATTTTGCAATTAAAATTCATACTAGTTAATGGCGCGATTTTTTAAACATTTTTAGTCTATATTTTTTAGCATTTGACATGCTCCGCTACTTTTTAAGTCCTTATTCACAAATAACTTACGCTACTTTTTAAGTTTTGTACTTAAAAAATAGCGGAGCATGTCAAATGCTAAAAAATATAGATTAAAAATGTTCAGTAGTTGATCATTATTTTGCTGTGATTTTATTTTAAAACTGTGATATCCTACTTAGTTCTGAAATATATACTTTTAATTAACAACGTATTTATTTGGATAAGGATTAATATTATGTAATATAAAAACATCTTCGCCAATAATGCATTATTTTAGAACAAATTTGGTTAGATTAAAAACAAAGTGAAAAAAATTGGCAAAGCATCTGGACGGTATCCAGGAGATGCAGGTTCAAATCCTGCTCGTGACTGTTATTTTCGATTTCACATTTTTCACTTTGTGTTTAATGTATAGTGCTAAGCATGTCAAATGCTAAAAATATATAAAAATATTTAAAGGGTTTGCGTCATTATTAGGTAAAAATCTTAATTGTAAAATTAAGTTTACCTGGTCGGTAGAATGTATGGAAATACTTCCGACAGATGGCGCAGGCGTCACCCACAGACGTTAAGTATGAATGTGTTATCGAAATTAGCAGTCAGGAGCAATTGTCACGATTGCTGAATTGGCAAAGCATCTGGACGGTATCCAGGAGATGCAGGTTCAAATCCTGCTCGTGACTGTTATTTTCGATTTCACATTTTTCACTTTGTGTTTAATGTATAGTGCTAAGCATGTCAAATGCTAAAAATATATATAAAAATATCTAAATTTGGTTAGCATAAGGTTATAGTGAGCCAACCTAAAGATCGACATATTATGCGGACTTTTTTTTAGAAATAATAAGGGAACAATTCTGTCATACATGATTTTTACGAAACTAAACGCTTACGCAGCGGAAGCTCTCAAAAGAAAAAAAAAACCTCCAATTTAGAAACATTCTTCATTGGTGCTCCACTCCTATTGGTCTTAGCGAGATGATATATAGCCTACAGCCTTCCTCGATAAATGGGCTATCTAACACTGAAAACAAAATTCAAATCGGACCAGTAGTTCCCGAGATTGGCGCGTTCAAGCAAACAAACTCTTCAGCTTTATATACAGCTTTATGTATTACTTTTTTTTTTGTAAATACATATAATAGATAGGATTTTTTTGCCGTGTGGGGCCGGCACCATGAATAGCTCCACCCCGTGTCTTCCTATGGGAGTCGTAAAAGCCGACTAAGGGCTTACCGGGGGACCGGGCAGCAGCGTTCCCCTGTGTACTAAAAACATCCACTGCGACCGCCAACCCGCCTGCCAAGCGTGGCGATTATGGTAAAACCCCCATTTTGGGGAGGCCTATGTCCAGCAGTGGACGATGAAAGGCTGATGGATGGATGGAATAGATAGAAAACACCCAGACGCAGTACAAATATCTGGTTCATCATATAAAAAGTTGTCCTAAGTGGGAATCGAACCCACGACCTCATGTACGGAAGTCGCACTACCGACTACGCGATGAGTAGTAAGTAAAACAAGCGATACCCTCTCCATTGTCTGCAAATGTATACAATACCTTATTGAGCTACAAGGTAGTCGCTAATATAGAACAAAACCACAATAAATATATATTGCCATTTATTCAGATTGCAATATGCATAACTCAAAACCTTTACATTATATTTAATATTAAACATATAGGCAGCTATGATTGTTTATTTGTCATACATGGTGGGTTATCAAAGGTTTGTCGAAGATCACTTTACCAGTGCGTTCCACTTAGCGCTCACAAACAACGCCCAAGACCACGTTTTTCCCATTCCATTAGCTTTTGACAGTTCCATTAGTAAACTCAAAGAGGTATTCAAGGTTTCTAAACGCTCAACCACCTATTTATGTGGGTCATTGTGTGTCATCGATGACATTTCCGCCACAACCATGTCGGATTTAGCATAATTTTTAGCGCCATGCAATGCGCTCAATGTATTAAGGGAGGTTCAAGTTTTTTGTGAGTGTCAAGCAGAACACACTGTATACAAACTATAATTTTAAAACCCTATGTACAAGCAAAATATAAGAAGAAAATCTTAACGACCTTAAGAATACAAGAACACCTATTGCGTTACTACAAACCAGGAAGAACGGTATAACAATTCATACATTTAGTCTTCAAGGGTCTTTCTAAGAAACCCAGAGAATTTTCGGCTGTTGCATAACAGCCTAATGCGGGTTGTCAGAATTCTCACACCTAAATATCTGTTTTTATAAGTTGCAATGGATATTGTTCATTTACGGTTAAACATTTAAATTCGAATTATCTATCGCTGTAAGTATATAAGCCCTCTTTTTACGTCGTTATATAAGGTATCTTTTTTCTCTCTCACGTAACTAATTGTGCCTAAACGTGACGCGCGTTTTTGAATTCAATAGACTTTCGTCCGATTATCGATTAATGAATTGCCTAGAGAATTTTCACTTAAAAATTAAACAAAATACAACTAACATAAGGTATTCTACACACGAAAGTCGCCCGGGGACCTCGTATCGACGTCATTATTTCAGAGAATCATGTCGGCGACTTGCATCCGCGTGTGTTATCCGGGGACTTGTGGCGACATGTCGGCGGCATATCCGCGACTTGCGTACGCGAAGAAGTCGCAGATTTCGTGGCGCTGATAATGTTTTACGACGATATGTGAAGCCGCCGGGCTGTGTCAGCAACTTTGGTGTATAAAATCCCTTATACGACACTATTATAAAGGATTGACTTAAGCCTAGTAAATAAAAACAGTTGTCGGCAAAAATCTTGGCAAGATTATTTGCTTAGTTGGGGAAAGCTCGCAATTGATACAAAATGGCCACTGTCATTGATTTAACTCACTTCAACAACGCGCTAGCGATGTTCCCGATCCCCGCGTACCACTTTATAACTAAACTCAACTAAATAATAACAATATTTCGGCGCATGTAAAGAAAATTGCCAAGATGTTTCGCGACAACTAAACCATATCAGCGAGACGAATCATGACTGAAAAGATTCTAAGAACAACAATTCTTTACCATAATTTAATTATAACAAATAATTTATTCGTAAGCTTATTCGTGTGAAACTATTTACATTCTTTTTAAACTATAAATATACTTAGCAAAGAAATAGACCAAGTATTACTTGGAAAAGTTGCCACATAACTAACATTATTTTAAAAAGCATAACTACAATTATTTTAAATATAGGAACAATTCAATACACTCATCTATAATTTGCAGATTACACTTAATGAAAGCACACTAAAAAAAATATCCAAAAAATACAAAATTCGTAATAACACAAATTGAAAATTCACGCAATTAGCGTGGACATCACCCAAGACGATGATAAAAATTGATAGCTTCGGGCAACTAGTACGATAGCTTAGACAGAGCATTGGCACTTTCACACAATTTGTTCTAATTCATATTTAAATGGGTCTTCGCTCGGACAAAATACTTTTTATTTTGGCTAACCTTCAGCTGAGTTACATCAAACGTAGTCACGTCGTATGATGTATCAACTATTATCATGAATAAAGGCTAAATAGTACCAAGATAGGTAATTTAAATTGATCGAATAACGATTGAAAAAGACTATGCATTAATGATGTTATTTCTGCCTATTACTTTAGGAAATAGGCGTGACTATGTACGTGTAGAAGTATTAAGGCTCTTGGTCTTATGACAAATTGTGTAATATAAAAAAATATTGGTTTCGATTCGATCCCGCAACTAATGAACACCGGCTCAAACGCTCCGAAATCAAGCTATCGCACGTTGTACACACAGTGATCTATTTCTAAATCACATTATTGCCATCTTATTAGGTCACTTCCACGCCATCTATTATTTATAAGAGTTTTTCTTTAATTAAACTAATTTATTAAAACAGGTCTGACTGGTAGTTATTAAAGGATATTTTTATAATAATTATGCTATTTTAGTTTCACATGGAGATTAACAATTTACAAGAGCCGTCCCCTGCAGTTTTGTGCTGCACAGAAGCAGTACAGTACCTTGCCGGGAACCGAACCCACATCGTAGTTGTAGTTCCACGTCAACTCCGTACCGGCTTTAATGTGGGATAACGCAAAAAACGCCACCCAGGGAAACCTCGGGTCGTGCGTGTCTACGAAAACGTTTTGAACAAAAACATTTGGCGAACACGAGTGCTGAAAATATAAAAACTTAATCACTATCGTGCGTTATAGGTATATAAATTAAGAAAACAAGTGTCACCACCCCATTCTTTCACACGAGTGTCGTATGAGGCGACTAAGGGAAATAAGCAATTATCACCTATAAATTTCACCACCATCTATATTGTAAGGATACACAATCGTGTATAGAAATCGTGGCAAAAGTTGTATTATGTAATCTATACTATTATAAAGTTGTAACAGAGCTATGTCTGTACATTTAAGATAGTTACACAAGACGATTTTTTTTAGATTTTTTATGTTTGTTTGTTCGCGCATCACGCATAAACTACTGAACGGATTTGATGCAACTTTTTTTATTTGATAGGTCTCGATTAAACTTAAAAATCTCGATTAGACTTAAAATAGCGGGATAAAATGTATACCAAAAACATTTTATCCCGCTACTATACCAGGAACCTGAGATACAACCACAAAAAGAGGTTTTAGTATAATTAGGCATGTTGGTACGTTGCGGTTGGTTGTACGTCGAAACAACACTAAACGAAATGAGTGGAGGAAAGCGTAATGTGCACTCATTTATAGTGGACGCTTTTAGTGCCTAATTAAGAATCGTCGCTTTTTTACGCACCTCGCTGTTTGTGTAGTGGGAGATATCGTCCATTTATTAATTCCCCATTAACGAGGTGAATTGGTGAAAAACAGTTCTAGTGGTAGACTTGCTTATCCCATTATGAATGGGCCGGCTCGATCGGGGAAGTACCACCCACTAAGCCTAAGCGCTCTCCCTACTCCTTCCCTTTCCTTATTGTCCATCCTATTCTGTCATTAACATTCTTCCTATCTCCCTGCTTATTGAGTCGACGCGCGGGTAATGCCTCTGGTGTTGCTAGCGTCTATAGGCTACGGTAACCGCTTACTATCAGGTGGGCCATATGCTTGTTTGCCATCAACATAGTATAAAAAAGCGGCTAGGCATTGTTTTAAGTTCATGACCGGCGGTTACCGCTAGCCACCAAATACCTATGACTTGTCTGCCTTCAAAAGACTAAATAAAAATAAAAGAGACTAACTCATTTTTGAAATTAATGTGAAAAGTATAATACTCACGTTAAGGTATCTTCCTATGTTGCCCTGAACCTTAGCGTCCATGATGTAGCACGCTTCGTCCTCGCCGAAGAGCGCACGTACCGACCTGGGGACCAAGTGTTTTACTATAATATCTTAGACAGAAATCTCTTATCTTTAAAGAGCTTCACGTTTTAGAGCAATAATTGTCATCTTACACGGCCGTCCCTGTCAATCCGACAGGGACGGCTTATGTACCACAGAAGGAATGTAAACGGCGGGTTTCTTTAGTAGGTGCAGGCCCCACACTACCCTGTTCGTTGCCCCGACAGACGGGGTGTGCGGCTAGGAAGATTTAACCAAAAAAAATTTTTTTTTATATATTTTTAGCATTTGACATGCTTAGCACTATACATTAAACACAAAGTGCTTTGCCAATTCATCTGGACAGTATCCAGGAGATGCAGGTTCAAATCCTGCTCCTGACTGTTATTTTCGATTTCACATTTTTCACTTTGTGTTTAATGTATAGTGCTAAGCATGTCAAATGCTAAAAATATATATAAAAATATCTAAAGGCTTAAATTCCTCTTACTATGAACGGAGACCCGTGCTCAATGGTGGTAAAGTAAAACTCAGACTGACGAAAAAAGTAGACGTATTGGTACGTCTGGCAGATGTGAAAACAAGTGTTATATAATTCTTGGTAAGCGCCCTCTCGTTATCCATATATTAATTAAAACGGTTATTGGTTTATTAATTGACTTTATGCTTCTTAGTTACATGCCGTTGTCAATAGATGGCGTTAAAATAATTAAACAAATTGTCGTGGCGACGTCGCCACGCTTACAGCTGGTTGTACTCTCCATCCGCATTAGATGTTTTCACAAAAAAAATGCTTACTTGTATTTGGAAATAAATTCATTGCCACCCATTCCAGCTAGTGCCGCAAATCTTGATGGTTCACGAACTGAAAAACAACACATTTTATATAGATAGATATCTAAATCCTTTAAGTCCAGGCAATGAGAGGACTTTATACCACCAGCACGATGGCATAATACGGATTTATTAATGTAGGGCCATGCTTGTACCAGCATGAATAAGCCTTAATTTATACCATTATAAAGCTGTAATAGAGCTGTGTCTGTACATTTAAGATATTTGAGAATAAATGACTGTATTAGGTTATACACGCAGCACTCCCTCGAGTATTAACAACATCCACTGCGATCGCCAACCCGCCTGCCAAGCGTGGCGATTACGGCACTATCCCCCATATGAGCGAAACACATGTTGTGGCGTTCTCTTGGGGAGGCCTATGTCCAGCAGTGGACTTCGAAAGGCTGTTGGAGTGGAGAGATTAGGTTATACAGGCGTGTTTAAAACTTTTTAGATTTTTTGTATGTTTGTTCGCTCGCACATCACGCAAAAACTACTGAACAGATTTTGAAGCAACTTTTTTTATTTGGTAGCTCTTGATTAGACTTAAAAACTGGTATATATTTTATCCCGCTACTATATAGGAAACCTGAGATATAATCTAAAAACTAGCTTTTGGCTGCGGCGGAGCAAAAAGCTAGTTTTAGGTATAATATTTAGAGTATATAGATTATAATTTACAGTAGTAGTAGCTGTGCCGTGTGGGGCCGGCTTTAGAACTGTCCCACCCCTCTCCACCCAAGGGAGTCGTAAGAGCCGACTATAGGAATACTGGGGGAGTGGGCAGTAGCACTCCTTCGAGTATTAACAACATCCACTGCGATCGCCAAGCCGCCTGTTAAGCGTGGCGATTACGGCACTATCCCCTATCCTTGGGGAGGCCTATGTCCAGCAGTGGACTTTAAAAGGCTGATGGATGGATGGATGGAATTTACAGTGGTAGATGGTGACTGTCAGCTCCGTGCTTCGAAAGACACGCTAAGCAGTAGGCCCCGGCTGTAAAATAATATAATATCCTGGCACTCGTTACAAGTTGTCAGTCCTGAAAAAATCTGACTCTGGTCTTGTTCTACGGCCGCTAGTTTTTCCTAAGTTGGTACGTGGAGGTCAGATAAGCCGGCTCTCCGTGACAAAACTGATGGGCCAGCTAAAACCGAACACACCGGAAGCCGAACAAACCCTGTGATAAGGTTACGAAGGTAATTATAAAGAAGAAGAAAGTACGAAGTTCGCCTGGTCAGCTAGTTTATAGCTGACCAGGCGAACTTCGTATCGCCATATTTATTTTTCCGAAATACTATCGTGGTGCCGTGGTGCAAACATACACAAAAAATTTCGCCAAGATCGGTCCACCCGTTTAGGAGGAGTTCAGTGACATACACACGTACAGTAGCATTATATATATGTATAAAGATATCACGGATATTTCACACAACGTCGTCTGGTCCCAAACTAAGCTTAATGCTTGTGTTATGGGTAACAGATTACAGATATAATACACACGAGGCCCATCAAAATTATTACCTTCTTCATCATCGCTGATGGTGATGCAGTCGTCTTCAGATTTCCCTTTATCTTTCCCTTCAGTCAGTTTCTCCTCGTCCCTGCTCCGTTTACGAAGGTGTTTTCTGTGAAGTAGAAAAACATTCAGGTACATGTCTTGTTTATTTTAAGCACTTGATATGCTCTGTATTTTAAACATTTGACATACTTCGCTTGTATCGCGGGAGACTTTACAAACATACAACTTCACGGGCACATATTTTCATTTAATATTATCGGGTATAAAAGTGACATATAAAAGAACCCCTTTTGACATTGTTTACCTTTTTTTTATTAAGGCGGCTAAAATGTTCTTAACCGCACACCCCGTCGTTCAGGGCAACGCACAGGGTAGTGAGGGGCCCTCACCCACTAAAGAAACCCGCCGTGTGCCGTCTCTCCGCCTATATTGGCGGGCCACCGAAACTATATTACATTCCTTTAGTGGTAACAGTGTTTACCTAGCATTCATTACAAGTTATCGGAGGTCTGCCGCAATCACACCGTGTAAATAATAGTGGATCATTTTTACTTACTTATCATCACGCCATCTCCCTTGCGGGGTAAGCAGAGAGAACAGAGTGCCAAGAGGCCTCTTGCATACATGTCTCGCTTCTCAACATTCATAATTCTCTTCATACGCGCTTCAATAGATGATCGATTTGGTCTAGGTAGGCGAGTCTCGGTCTCCCCCTGTACCTACACTTTCACTTTCGCATTGTATATCTTCTGAACCAATCGCTCGTCCGGCATTCTTTCCACATGTCCGGACCATCGGAGCATTCCCTTTCGCATCTTTACACCAATACGCTCTTTCACACCTACTCGCTCTCTTACGTCGTTGTTGCGAATGCGGTTAGTCCATAGTCAGCTGTTTTATTTATATTTTAGCATTTTACAAGCTCAGCTGCTTTAAATAAATAATTATTTGTGAAAGTGGAAAAAGAGAGCTTTACTACGAGCAGGATTCGAACCTGCGACCCATCCAATCCGCGAAAGTGCTGGACCGCTAAGCCATCGCAGTCACCGACCGTGACTCCCAATGTCCGCTTCACAATTGATAGTAGGATTGTCTTTTTCCGCTTTCACAAATAATTGTTGAAGCTTGCGATAAAGTTAGAAATATGTTGTCAAAACACAAAATGACGAACGGCTTTACCTGAACTGAGGATCGAAGTCGTTTGCAACGTTACCAGGACTGAAATCATCATCTTCTTGGTCGTACTTCGAAGTAGATTCCTCTTCTTCTGACGATGACGAGGACTCTTCTGCAGAATATTTTTTATTCGTCTTGTCCGATGCTTTCTATACGAGAAGAATATTTATTAGAATACTAGTACACTCCCCGCTCGATTCATAGTATTGTCGACGAAAAATCAATTTCAGATAGGATTCCTATTATTAGGTATAAGCGTCGCCACGCTAACATCCGGTTTTACCCTTCCTGCGCATTAAATGTTTCACATCAAAAATATGGGTTCCGGATAAGTGATCACCAACATATCATATACTAAAACCTTCTCCGAAACACGCTGCATCTTATGGTATAAGTATTATTCCGATCGGTTCAGTAGTTTTCGCAGTATAAACGAACAAAAAAACTGGCTCTACATTTATTTGTTTAGATATAGGTTACATTCTGACCCCGGCTTTTGTCCGCGTGACCGTATATATAATTTCTTTTTAATGAGAACCCCCTTTTTTTTGTAAAGGCGGGAAAATGTACCTAACCCCGTCGTTCGGGGCAACGAACAGGGTAGTATGGCCCTCACCCACTAGATAAGCCCGCCGTGTGCCGTCTCTCCGCCTGTATTGGTGGACCACTGGAACTGTGTTACATTACTTCAGTGGTAAAGACAACGCCATCTACTAAGGAATAATCCTTGTATCACGGGGGACTTTACAAACATACAATTTCACGGACACAAACTACACAAATAATTTGTGGTTCAAACAGAGTTGTCCAGTGTGGGAATCGAACCCACAACACTAGCGTGGGAGGTCGGTATTAAAACCACTCCGCTATCTGTGCTATATATCTATTTCAAATTTAATATTTTCTTTCTTATTTTCTAATTTAATATTTTCAGTACGTAGACTATTGTTTTATCATTTGAATTAACAAAGAATTTTATTTTTGATTTAACAAAGAATTTGTTTTAAATTTTGAATAGGTATTTATTATTATTGTAAAAAAAAATCATGAACACATAATATTCACTAGAAGCTGCATAATGTGAATCATGGTGCGGCATATTGGTAGAAGCTACATAAGCTAATAAATTATTGCAAAGAAAACTCAACACTATTATAATGTTACAAGGTTCAAATTAGAATGTTGAAGTTTTTATGTATTAATATAGACTGTCTATTGACTGTAGTCGATTGACTAGAGACACTTTTTTGATGAATTTTGTACTAGACCCGACCAACGTCTATTTTTATTAGGTCAATGTATTTTATATTAAGTTTCTTTTTTGTTCTTTCAATACTTGTGTAACAAGTATAAATGCTTTAAATGCTAAGTTATTGTAAATTTGTTTCTGATACTATCTGGCATTGGGAGAGTCTTAGGTTCGAATCGCAGGAAGCACCGAAGGTACGAGTGCATTGCATGTTGGATATATAGATACATTACCTTGTCTAATTTTTTGTCGGCCTCGGGGATGTCATCTTCGTATCCTTCCTTCATTTGTTCTACCACTTCTATATAATCCAGTTCAGCCAAGTACTCATCACCTTCGTTCAAACCATCCTGGAATTCATAAAATAAAATAAAGACATGCTTGATTCTTCCAGCGATTCTGCGTGGAAGTGGCCTTCTCGTAGAATCGATATGAAGCAACGGTATCATCCCTTGGGTATTATCTCTACTGTCCACCTCATTTCCTCTCTCATCATTCCACTACACCTCTTGTCCCTTTTCCTAGTAATCGCTTGCCTTCAGGCGTAACGTTGTTTGCCAACCTTACTTAATTAGCATCACGCCATTTCCCTTGTGGGGTAGGCAGAGAGAACAGAGTGCACAAAAGGCTCTATTCTTGCATGCATCTCACGCTTCCTCAACATCAAAAAAAAGGGGTATCTGCTTAGGACAAGGAGAAGCCAGGTTTTATTGGTGGTAGGGTTTGGTACCATCTTCTTCGTGACAGCTGTGAAGCATCTTCAGCGAGCTTTTCTTCAGCGAGCAGTGATAATTTGTAAACAAATATATACAATATTCTCACAAAATCTCGAAGTCAGAGGTGTGCCTTGAGCGGCTTAGTCTTACACCTCACCACATATCACCAGGGGGGAATATTAAAAAAGCTTAAAAAACATCACGTGATTAATCTCTCGTGGACGTGGACTATCCCATAGAATTCCCGCTGTTCATCAGAACTCAACTAGTGGTCTGGAGCCCTCCTTACTACGGTGAGGTAAAAGAGGATTCATTTGCAGTCTCTGCTTAGAACAGAGGAAGAAATAAGTGTCAAAGTGGATTTTTTAAAGGTCTAGTCTCACCAAGTTTGCAGTGGCGTCAGTGAGCAAGTTCCCGGCGTACACGCACAGGAACGCACCTTTGGGCACATCGTTCAGCGCCCTTATACCCCAGCCGCGATTCAATGTTTTGAACACCTACAGAAAAAAATTACTAACTTACTTATCATCACGCCATTTCCCTTGCGGGGTAGGCAGAGAGAACAGAGTGCCAAGAGGCTCTATTCTTGCCGTACCGGTTCCATTCGTACAACCGTGTCAAATGCTTTCTCCAAATCCACCAAACTACAGAAAACCCTCTGGCCTACAGCCAGATGCTTCTCCACAATGTTGCGCAGTGAAAACACTTGATCCATGCATCCCCTTCCACACCTGAAACCTCCTTGTGCCTCACACAAAAATTCATCAGACACCATCCTCATTCTCCTTTCAATAATCTTACCATACACTTTGGCTGCCAAACTGGTCAAGCTTGTGGCTTTGTAGTTTGCACAGTCATAACGTGAGAAAACATTATCATTAACATCATCCCTTGTATTTAAAGAAGGGCACGATGACTGCGCTTCTCCAATCCTTGGGGAACCGTTCCTGAGCTCCAACATAAATTGAGAAGCATCAGGAAGGATTCCCAGACACATGAGCCTCCAAGCTTGATCATCTCAGCAGACACCATATCAATACCCGCTGCCTTACCATTTTTCAAACTTCTAATCGCCCATTCAACTTCATCCATACTAATGTCATCAGAGGATGTCGGTACCGAATGCTGATCTGTTATTGACCCTTAAAGAGCGTCAATTATTATATTTATATAAGTATTTTGTTGTTACGTCTATATATTTTCCCACTACTGCACGTATCAAATTAATAATATACATAATAGCATACATGTACCTATATTTATATTATTTAATCACCAGATTATTTATTAGACAGAAAAATTATTTTTATATAAAATTACACTTTAAAAATATATCGTATAAAATTAATTGCGGTACAACACTATCTCATCGTGAAGAAAAAATGACGGTTGATAGCGTGGCGGGACGACCCGCCCCACGTGTCCCGCGTACCCCTCTAACACCCTTCTGAATTTTGCTAAAACAAGTGATTTAGTAACTAAATTCTACTTATTGATGAAAAGAAATGTTACTATTCCTTTTATTTTGCTGCCGGGAATCGTTTTTACAACCTAGCACTGTACATTTCGTACCATTTTTATCAAAAAATAAATAAAAGATTGCTCTCCAATTGGAAGACTAGTTAAGTTAAGCCTTAGCTTTACATTTCTTTTTTTTTTTGTTTGTTGTTACAGTTTTTTTTTTAGTATTCCAATAAAGAGTTTTATTCTATTCTATTCCCTCCGACTTAATATGAACCGTATTGTTTTGCTACTGATTGAGCGTTTCAACGACGCGCGATACTGTTCATACTTGTGCTTACGGTTCATACTCAGTAAGGCGCGCTATATAGTTTATATACTCTAAGGTTAGACCACACGTGGCACCGGCATCACCCTGAACATCCGCATACATATCTCCAAAATATTCACTCCATCGGCTGTTACACATCTTGTGTTTGCGTAAGAATGTCTCCACCTTTAGACCTTATTTTATTCATTCTGAAAGCTGACCAACCACTCCGAGATTTCTTCACCTCCCTCCAGAAAAGTTTGGTGTTGCTCTCGAAGTTTTTTGGTCAGCCTTTTTTCTGCAATCATATTTGCTCTATCACGCTTCTCTTTCACTAAGGCTTTGGTGTCATTCTTACGTTGCCGGTATATTTCTTTCTTCTGTTCGTTCATACTTGCACTCAGGTTCAAAGAAGATACATAGTCCAGCCACGCTTTCTTCTTTTGGTCTACGGAAGCTGCTACTTCCGTATCCCACCATGCATCACCTTTCACTTTCCTATGGTTTTTTGAGCATCCACATACTTCTTTCGCTGTATCTACCAAACTATCTTTCAATACTCTCCAGCATTCTTCTATGTCAGATCCCGGCTGACTTGCCATTGTCAGCCGTTCACGGACACCCTCTACATACTTTGCTCTTACACTCTCTTCTTGCAACTTTGCAATCTTTATTCTTTCAAGCTCTCCGAAGAAAAAAATTGACAAGTCAATATCGGTTTATTACGTGGACGAAAAATGTAACAACTGCATAAAATATATTTCGAGAAACTGACTTTCAACAGAGTTATTATAACCTGCTCGCGGCCATCAATTACGATATCACGTTTTTTGTTACCATCTTAGACGACACCCAGGCCATCTTTTGGATGTATTTGCATTGTTTCGACTAGAAATGCTTATTACAATTAACACTTGTACCAAATAATCGATGATGGCGTCACACAAGACTGTAAGAACGAACGAATCCTCCGTTGGCAGAGCGTCTGAAAAAGTAATCCAAAAGGCGCGGGTTTGCCTGCTTATAGCCATAATTTTCTATTTCACATTTTGTGTTGTTTTGATGTGGTCGAAAATAGTCGAAGCCAAAAATATTTATTATACAATTGAAACATTAATTTGAACATTCAAATCATTAGTCAAAGTCGAGAAACTATATGCGTAGTCAAAACAATAACCAATGTCAAAAAAAATTTTTTTACACAATCATAGCAATAGTTAAAATTAAAAAAATTATATTAAATCAAAAAGGAGGTATTACCTGCAGCTTCAACTGCAACGGATGTTGAGCGACACGGTTCAGACATGTTTGCTTGCATTTACATCTAAAAAAAACATAAACTTTTATGAAACAAACAAAAACACAAAACATAGCATCACGCCTGTATTCCCCGAAAGGGTAGGCAAAGAGGGCCCGAAGGGGTTTTTTTTTACGAAATAGCTCAATATCACTGCCCGACCCGAGGATCGAACCCAACACCTCATGATCTGCAGTCGCTCACACTACCGCTGCACCACAGAGACAGTTAAACTTTTATGAATATATTGATATTTTTATATATTTTAAACATTTGAGACGTTCGGGCATTTACCAGTACACAAAGAGCGAAAATGTGATGAAAAAGAAAAAGCCACGAGCAGGATTTGAACTTGTATTATATTATATATATATATATATATATATATATATACTCTATATTATGGAAATTGACAGTTGCGAGATACAGTTACGAATCATGCTCGTGGCATTAACATTTTCATCACATTTTCGCAATTTGTGTTAACATATCGAAGTGGGCCAATTCAAAAATTCCGTTACATAGATACAGGCGAAACTAATAAAAGCGTATTCAAAAATAAATAATCGAGATAAAACTATTCTATCTTTTAAGTTAGAACAATTTACTTAAAAAAATTACTTAAAAAGGCGTGAAGTCATCAGATCTTATCAAATTATCATAACAGTGTGAAAAAATCGAAAATAACATTCACGAGCAGGATTTGAACCTGCATCTGGACTATTCCAGGAGATGCAGGTTCAAATCCTGCTCGTAACTGATTTTATATTTTCACACTTTGTGTTAATTTATATGCCTAAGGATGTCAAATGCTAAAAAAATATCTAAATATCGGATAAGTAGTTTCGGGAGTTCATAGCGGACCAACATCCTGACACAGGAATATTATATATAAGATTGTGTAACTCGTACATTATGTGGAGACTTGTGAAGATTACACAAAGAAGGGGGAGATGAAACTGAAGGAAAAAGGGTGGTATTTGGAACTTTAGAAGAAAACATCCAGAGCCAGGAGTCCATATGATATTTTCAGTATGTTCCAAGGGCCAAAACATATTTGCATAAATCTCATTAGTGTTTTTTGTTTTACTGTGATTAGTGGGATTCACTTCAATTATATACTTCAATAATATGCTTAAGCTTAACTTAAGTTAAGTATTCTGCGTCATAATTTCAGTCGTTAAGATTTACCTTGCAAGGAAATAAAACCGAGTAATTGTCCATGTGGTGACAGACTAAGAATACAATTGTCACCAACTCATTATTTCCTACGGGTATCGTATGAGGCGACTAAGGGAATTAAGCAATTATCATCCATTGCGTGACTGGTGGTAGGGCTGGGTACCAACTGGGATTACTCACTTTCGTGTGACCGGCCACGAAACACATTGCGTTTTGGCTGTAGCAGGAGATAGCTGTGTATTCTTTCATTTCATATCTGTGAAATAAATTTGCCATGTGGGGCCGGCTTTAGAATTGTCCCACCCCTATCCACCCATGGGAGTCGTAAGAGCCGACAGAGGAAATTCCGGGGGAGTGGGCAGCAGCACTCCTTCGAGTATTAACAACATCCACTGCGATCGCCAACCCGCCTGCCAAGCGTGGCGATTACGGCACTATCCCCCATTCTTGGGGAGGCCTATGTCCAGCAGTGGACTTTGAAAGGTGATGGATGGATGGATGGATGAAATAAAATTGTGAGCAGCGGCTTGACAATACTCTCAGTATAGTTGAGTCCATGAGCGACGGTTACCATTTACCATCAGATGGGCCATGGCTCGTCTGCCACAACATGCAATAAATAAAAATAAAAAAATATCATGCTGTGTTTTCTTCTTCAACAACAATAAAACATAAAATGTCGCGGGCCGGATTGATGGCACTGGGTGGGCCGGATTTGGCCCGCGGGCTGTAGTTTGGAGACCCCTGGTTTAAGTGATAGTGTTGGTAGAATATTTAGCATTATAGCATATCGTTCGTGCAAAAGCACCTTTTTTTTGGTGGGTCCTGGAAACGTAAGATACGACTCACCTAGAATTGCACTCGTATATCCCCGAGGGTAAAGGTTCGGGGAGTCGTTTGTATTCATAGCCGATATTAGGTCCTTCGAGTCCTATGGTATGAGCGCCTTCTAACGTCATCTGCCAACACGCGCACTTGCTTTTGTCCTGTTATATATAAAAAAATATTTACTAAGTATTGTAAGTGGTTCCGCTGCAAGCTAGCCATTTTTTTTGACGTGATAACGTGTTATAAATCTATGAACGCCGGCAGCACGCACGAAAGTCTCACGTTCCGCAAAATGTATGGCGGCCGATGCATTGTTTGATGTTTGCGCCCACAAGTGAGCCGCGGGCCTCAGACGCGGAAAGGAGGCAGCCGGCGTCACCGAACGACATCACATTGATCACATTCTTCGCCCGAACGCGTCCCGGGCAACACGCGTATCTCAATTATTATATAGCAGCACGCGCGATCATACTTTTTTAAATGTACCATTCAATTTCTATCAGTATTACATTTTTTTTCACACTCTCAGAAAACATATATAACATTGTCACGTAAAATTATCGTCCATAAACCGACTTTATCGACAACCATATAGTTGTTACACTACGTGGATGGCGAACAAAAATACGGCCCACCTGATGGTAAGCGGTTACCGTAGCCTATAGAGACGCTAGCAACATAAGAGGCATCACTCGTGTGTCGCCATCTCCAAGGGAAGGGATAGGAGGTAGATAATAAGGAGAGGAAAGGACGGTAAGATTAACTAACGTTGTTACATACTAGTCTTTTGTGAGAGGGTGGTACTTCCCCGATCGAGCCGGCCCATTCGTGCATAAGCAAGGGTCTATTACTACATCAAACTAGCTAATACCCGCTACTTTATCTGCGTTTCTTATTATATTATCATCATGAGGCAGACGTAGAAGTCTTCACCTCTCCTATACTTCTCTGCGGCAAGAAAACACACATCACTGAACGAGTAGTGCTTATAAAAATCGCAGCTTCTTAATAAAAATAATTTTATATTATATTGAAATATCGTATTTTGTAGATAAGGGGGTTAATACTTATATAACCACCGGAGGCCTATAAGGCTATCAGCGCCTTATTATCCTTCCTTTCCACATACCATCCCTTTCCTTGGAGATGGCGACGCGCGAGTTATGTCTCTGGTGTTACTAGCGTCTATAGGCTACGGTAACCGCACCCCGCGGCCGCGGTAACTTATCATCATGTATTGTGGTGGGTGGTATGCTAGTTTGCCACCCAAAATTGTAATGTTTCCATTAGTTTTAGTGTTACGCGGACAACGGCTGACTTTTTTAATTTTATTTATACAGATTTGAAGTGGACACGTCTTAAAGTTAGTTTTTTGATAGCTCCGCAGGAATCTAACATTTTTCCTGGTTAAAAATATTTGTTAATCCAGTTAATGAGCTATCCGTGAACCAAATTTCATTACGTGGTTGAGTAACAATCAACCAAACATACAAAATTTCACAATCACAATAATAAGCCCTTGCAGCTCCGCTGAAAGAAAGTACCAAATTTTGAGTTATATCTCAGGTGTCCGATATAGCAGCGACATAAACGTAAACCATTTATTTTATCTAATCAAGCAATCCAAAAAAATAAATCATCTAAAGTAGCATCAAAATTCGTTCAGTAATTTGCGTAACGTGCGAACAAGCACACAGACGAAAATAAAAAAAAAACCTAAATAACCTAATACTTTTTTACAGCTTTATAATGTTACAGAGTGGGATACACTCACCTCACAGTCATCAGTACAGTCACATCCGCACAAGAACTCAGGGTCCAAGTTAAGAGGGACTCCTGAGGTCGGGGTCCTCTCAGTGTTGTATGAACAGAACTCCGGCAGGCTCTCATCGTAGTAGTTCACGCAGGGTACAGGCACATTCTCTTTTCCGTGAGACAAGTCCTGTACAAATAAATTATAGCGTGACGTCATTAGACAACCGATAGAAGTGAAACATTTTCAGTTCATTCGTTGGACGACCGATAGAAGTGAAGCATTTTCAGTTCATTCGTTGGACGACCGATAGAAGTGAAGCATTTTCAGTTCATTCGTTGGACGACCGATAGAATAGTGAAACATTTTAAGTACATTCATTGTACGACCGATAAAGTGAAATATTTTCAGTCCATTAATTGGACGACCGATAGAAGTGAAACATTTTCAGTCCATAATATCAAGCGGGCCACGGCTCGTCTGCCAGCAATGTAATATACTGATGCAGTAAATACAATATAAAATGTACAACTCACCTTCTTCCCTGTAAGACATTTATATATCTGGAACTCAGCCAGACAGTGCGTTCCATAGAAGAAGTCGAACAGGTCAACTGGCAGTTCACTGTCAGTCGCTTGAAGGTACCTGTGTAGTTCCTTCATGTTACGCAAGCGGCGGCCACAGGGGGCGCGGTACATTACTTCTTTCTGGCCTTTGAATCTTACTATCTGCCTGTTAATAGGAGAAAAAATATATAAATATTAACGGACATTGCATACAACGTCCTCTGGTCCTAAACTAAGCTTAACGCTTGTGCTATGGGTACCAGATTACAGATACAATACATAATATATTACTTTTTTTTTGTAAATACATACATATAATAGATAGAAAACACCCGGACGCAGTACAAATATCTGTTTTCATCACACAAATAATTGTCCTGAGTGGGAATCGAACCCAAGATCACGTGCACGGAAGTCAGTTACACTACCGACTACGCCAAGAGGCACGTCACATAAATTATTATTATTTCGATCAACAGCCAGTATCAACAGACATTAGTCAACTACGCAAGAGATATTATAGTCTACGAGTGTGTGGGCCAACACAAGTGCACTCTCTCTTCCCTCACTCTCATAGTCTGATGGGACGGCATTCCGGCGCGACCAGAGTACTATCAGGCGCAGGTTCTTTTTTAATTTTTTTAGAGCTTATGGTGGCAGACGACCCACGGCCCACCAGATGGTAAATGTTAACCGTCGCTCATGGACTCAACTATACCGAGAGCATTGTCAAGCCGTTGCTCACCATTTCTTTTCACAGATATGAAATGAAAGAATAGAATAAACGGCTATCTCCTGCTACAACCAAAACACACCGATGTGCTCCATGGCCGGTCACACGGGGATGGTCCAACCCGTTCGGGCCCGATACCAAGTGAGTACTCCCACTCGGTACCCAGCCCAAACTATCAGCCTTTCGATGTCCACTGCTGGACATAATCCCCCCAAGCCTCCCCAAGAGAACGCCATATGTGTTTCGCTCATATGGCAGATAGTGCCATAATCGCCACGCTTGGCAGGTGGGTTGGCGATCGCAATGTTGTTAATACTCGAGGGAGTGCTGCTGCCCACTCCCCCGGTATTCCCTCAGTCAGCTCTTACGACTCTCATGGGTGGAGAGGGGTGGGACAATTCTAAAGCCAGCCCCACACAGCACCCAGCCCTACCACCAGTAAATATGCAATGGGTGGTAATTGCTTACTTCCCTTCGCCGCCCCGTACGACACCCGTGGGAAAGAATGGGGTTGTGGCACTTGTATTCCTAGTTCGTCACCACACGAACAACGACTTTAAGTACTTTTCGACCCGAGGGTGTTAAAGACCGTCGATCTCCTAACTACGAGCTGTTATTAAGGATTTTTATCGCGACCAGGGATTCGAACCCAAGAACTCACTATCAGCAGTCACATGCACTACTGCTAGGCAACCGAGAAAGTTTGAGTACTTTTACTATAATGGCGTTAATAAGCATACGGCCCATCTGATGGTAAGCAGTTACAGTAGCCTATAGACGCTAGCAACAGTAGCCTATAGACGCTAGCAACAGTAGCCTATAGAAGCTAGTAACAGTAGCCCAGACACTAGTAACAATATGCTATAGACGCTAGTAACAGTAGCATAGACGCTAGAAACAATAGCCTATAGACGCTAGTATCAGTAGCCTATAGACGCTAGTTACAGTAGCAGACGCTAGCAACAATAGCCTATAGGCGCTAGTAACAGTAGCATAAGACGCTAGCAACAGTAGAGGCATCACTCGTGCATTGTCAACACCTAGTCACCGAGAAAGGGATAGAAGGTGGAGTTGAAGAATTATACTACGTGAATCATAAAGGGTAGTACATGCCTTCAATGCTAGGTTATGTGAGCCATATGCAATAGTATTGTGACGTTTAAATTTTAATAAGTCAATAAAAAAAAGAAATTTTCCTACAAAATAAAAATATTATTTTTCAATTTATTTTCTTAGACAACCCTAACTTTTGAAGAGACCGCCATTTTTGGGCGGAGCCGTTGTTTGTAAACAAAGTAAAGTAACCTACCAATGGACGTAAGGCCTACCATAAACATAAACAAAGCGTAGGTACATACCATCCTTCTTATTTGTATCCTGCGTAGCTTTACACTTCAGAAATTTCACAAATTAAATACACGGAATACACCAACATCACATGTTGGTTTTGTTTTAGCTAATTAGTAAGTTGTTAGGTACTTAAGTATGTAATTATTTGATCACTAGTACTTTCAATACAGCACAGGTACATCACAACATGATACAGGATACAGATAGAAGTAGGTAGGTAGGTTTTGCAACCACATCACTAAAGGAAGGGTTCAATGTGCCGTCCTTCCCTTTCAATACATAATTCGGCTCGGCGAGCTACAGACCGCGTCGCATTCCGGAGCATTTGTGAGGAGACCATGCTAGAAGCAGAAATAATTTTGTCACGCATTTCTTGGATAGTTTCACACGTGACACTGTGCCACCGCGGCCTATCCACATCGTAAATCGACGATCCAGGTATTCTCGGACACCATGGGCGTAATGCGCCGGCGCGCCGTCCTATTGCAGCACCATGTCCCGGTACAAACTTACTGGCAATTATTCCAATGGAAACAGGAGTATGAGGGAAGCCTCCTATTCCGGTACCGACGGTGGTACAATTCGCGGGCGGCAAGCAGATTGTTATTCCTCACCGCACCGACACACAATATCATGTTGTAACATTCATTGTTTCCATAATCTGCCCTAATTATCACACGAAGTCACTGCAATCCAAAATAGTCCAACGCGACGAACTAACAAGTACGACAGCAGGAAGACTACTAAATTTATTTTGGTAAGTAGGTAAATATGCTTTGAACTTGCGACATAAAAAAGGTGTATGCACACTAGACCGAAACACACAATAGCGAATAATACGGAAAGGCATGCACGTGGCTTGTGTTTATGTATTTCACATACAATTACAATAACACTTCTCGTTATTGAGTAACAGTATGACAAATAAACAAAATAAGGAACTACATAACATAGTTTCACGCCTGTATTTCTGAAGGTTTAGGCAGAGATGTATTTTTTACCACCCACGGTTCGCCAACTATGTTTACGTCCCACGTAATAGGGGGCCAGCCTATTGCCGTCTGCCGAGAACATTTCCAAAAAACCCAATAACTATTTTTGTCCGGTCTGGGAATCGAACCTGAGACCTCGTGATCAGCAGTCGCATACGCTAGCCAATACGCCACGGAGGCAATAGTAACTAACCGTAATAATTGTAGGTAAATAAGATTCTAAAGTACAATAACCCTCCTTTTTGCTTCGCGTAGTCGGGTAAAAATAAAGCTGTATAGTGACCTAGCTATTACTGACACAAAGACGGTCAAAGATATCCATTTCTGAATAAATTTATCCGTGAAGAACAGTAACTTAATAGGAGCCTATTAGAATTATCTTTATTGGGTAATTAGGTACTTAACGAAAGTAAATACAAATTTAGAATGATTTTCAATGTCAGCTAAAGAAAATTTCAAATAATCCTACATTAGAGTACGTATCAAAAATGTGAACTGAATTCATTTCCAAAAAACAAAAAAATGTTGAATTTAAAATGGTGCAGTGTACAATTATGCTTTAGGTGTCGGCATCCTTTGTGCAATGTTTTAGGTAAAGCGCGGCTTTTTTCAATAGAAATCGGTGTCACTGTCGGCTTTTAATAAAGATGCTCGATTAGCCAATTAGTTAACCAAACCGATAGGCGTGTCAAAATAATATCCAATCACGCAACTAATAAATGTTGAATTCTAAAGAGTATTAGGCAGACAGGCCGATCTTTTTAACCTAAATGCATAACATAATATAGTTTCATGCCTGTATCCCCGAAGGGTTAGGCAGAAGTGTGTTTTTTTCACCTACGGTTGGCCAACTATGTTTAAGTCCCACGTAATAGGAGGCGAGCCTATTGCCGTCTACCGGGCACATTTCTAAACTCCGGGTAGCTACTGAGAAACTTCTAACGAAAATCCCAAATAGCACTTTTTGCCTGGCCCGGGATCTACCCCGAGACCTCGTGATCAGCAGTCGCATACACTAGCCAATACGCCATGGAGGCAATATGAACTAACCGCAATAATTGTAGGTACATAATGTTCGAAAGTAAATACAAATAAAAAAAGTAAAAATAAGTAAATAAAAAAATAAAGTAAATACAAATTTGGAATGATTTTCAATGTCAGCTAAAGAAAATGCACATACAAAATAATCGTCTTCATGGCAAAATGGGATCAAAGTTAGGCATTTTACTATGATCTGATACTATGTCACATCTACGTTATTGATCTTTATTAGGTCAAATAAAGTTCAGAAAAACAGATGATTAGGGTTGCGGGACGAAAATTTTTGGGAAATCTTCGCACATCAAAAATCGTATTAAAATATAATGCAAATTAATTTCTGACTTCACATAGTCATTAGTGATGACCTAAATAATGTCTGGTTTCGACTATAGTATATGCATACAGTTTCAAATTGTAGATAATGGGCTTGGGGCTTCGGCGCTCTCACTCCTCGTACGAATCACACAGTAGAAGTAACTACAGATGTTTCAGGCCAATCTTTTGTGAGCGGGTGATACTTCCCCGGTCAAGTCGGCACATGAATGCTGGAAGAAGTTCTACCACTCTTCTTGAATACATTTTAAATTATGTTTGGAATTGATCACGGGGCCATCTGCCACTGTTGGTAATGAAAAAATATGAGTAGTATTGTGTATTAAAAATCCTACCTTTCCCAACCGCTGAGCAGTGGTTTCGCAAGTGGGTTGTAAGTCCTTAGCTCCTTGAGAGTGAGTACATCAGTTCGCTTGCACCTCGGCGAGCATCTGTGCGGGACCAGCTTGTGTGGCTTCACTGCATTCTTCGGAGTGTAGTACTGGAAGAGCACATTAACGTTGATTTTGGTTACGACTAAATAGTATCACACATAGGTCTCGAAACGTGTTGGAACTAGCCGTAGAGGATATTGGATTGGGCCTAGATGAGATCCCTGTCCCACCACACAAAATAGACCTCCTCACAACGTCGATTTCACACTGTTCAAGTTGAAAATGCTGCAGCCTTCTAGATAAACAAGCACTAGCTGCCTGAATAGACGGGGACCTTGTGAATATGATCTTCCTGATGTAGCTCAGTGGTAAAGATTATAGAATGCATTACAGCACCATCTGTGCCGTCGCCACACTGCGTCATAAAAGCGAGCTACAGCCTAGTTGATGGTAAGTGCCGCTGATAGGCTTATCAATACTAAGACTACTTCCAAACCACAAATGAATTGTCATTTCATTGATTGTCGAGCGACCCTTCAAAAGCTTACCTATCGGAGCAAATCAGGCACTGGTTTTATGTATCTGATCTAGGAATACGATAGCCAACCACTGAAAAAATGTCACACAGTCTCGGATTACAGGGCAGTATAGGCGGAAAGATGGCACACGGTGGGTTAATTTAGTAGATGAAAGCGCCACCCTACCCTGTTCGTTGCCCCGCACCACAAGGTATGTATAAGAATTTAGCCCACTTCAACACAAAGAAGTATTTTGATATATTTATGTTTTTAAACATTTGATTTCATATTTTCGCAATTTGTATTAAAAAAAAAGGGTAATAACATTGTCGCATATCAAACAAAGAAAATCCCCCCCCAAATACCAATGAGTGATATACAAACCAATGTTTTCCCTTTTATAGTTCCAGAAATTTCTGTTTAAAACATCTTGGAGTACTCACCACGACTCTGCTGGATACGCTATCGGTTTGTTCGCTGGCCTTCGTAAGGGGTACGTTCGATGGTAGTGCCGGCATGGTTGTAGACTTCTTAGCCACTGCACGTTGTCTACGCAGATCCTAGGAGTTCAACAAGCTTTTTATAACTAATTCCTATTTTACACGGATATTAAGTATATCTTTTATCCCCTTTTAATTTGTTAATGTTTTAATCATCATTATTATTAACCGTGTTCTTGGAAAAGAAAATTCCAGGTTTTCAATAAGGTTCAGTATCGCATAGCCGAAAGGGGCGGGACGCGCGCGCCGGCACTAAAAATTTCGTTCGTACTCCAAAACCTCCAATTTAGCATATTCAAAATGTTTTGAGTATGCTAAATTGGAGGCAGTGTTCATTATTTTGGCTGTGCACGAGTCACGACGTGCCTAAGCCTACATAAACTATGTCAATAAGAAATAAATCCCAAATGTCAACGTCAACCAGTCGCGTCAATGGACTCGAACCGTACAGTAATAAAGTCGAGATTTCAATGCGACAAGTGAAATAAAATTAAAGTTTGTAGAAGACCGTCCCCCGTCGACCGTGTGTATATAATTAATGGACGGTGTTTTTAAGTTTTAGTGCATAAAATAGTTATTATACTTCACGATAAACATAGATTTTTCAACAAAGGGTAAGCAGTTTTTTTTTACCAATTTTATTCTTTTATTCCAGAACTTGCGCTTTCGTTTCGGGGCTCGCGTGACTTTGGCGCCTGGCTAAACGCTATCGGCTGGGACGTGTAAGACTCCCGGGAGTCTTATACAAGTATACGTTTACTGCTTAGCGGTTAGAGCATTTCCCCGGATTGGAAGGAGTGCAGGATCGATTTCCGCCCGTACTAGTTCTCTTTTCCCCCATTTTAACAAATCATTTAAATATGGGTGCATCAGCTAGAACAGATCGAAAACCTATCCCAACATCGTTTAGGATAACAGTAGGGAGATGATAATAAATTGAAGTTGTTACCTCATTGCGTTGCTGTACAGTCATCGAGGTGTCCTTAGGTAGATTCCCCAACAGCTTGGTATCTTGCTCCTCAGATCGTGTGTATTCTACGTAAGGCATATCCTTCTGAAATATTACAATATTGTGAGAATCGGATGGTGCGTGTATCGTATAGCTGGTGCGGCGCGGCCCACCTGCAGCAGCTGGCGCCCCCTGCCGGCCAGCAGCAGGCGCGGGCGGTGCCGCTCGGCGGCGCGGAGCTCCATGTACAGCGGCGCCAGCCTGGTGGACCCGCGGTATATCCACTCGCGTCGCTTGTCCGCTATAAACTCCACCTCGACTAAGGACGCGTCCACATCAGCGACGCGCGACTCCATCCAGTTGCCTGTGCCAAACTAGTAATTTTATTTTTTGCTCTTGTAATAAGATTAGGGTTTTAATAATTTTTAGAATAAAGGCAATCTTATTGCACAGACTACTTGTGTCCGCAGAATTAATAGATCTTTTATAGGGCAATGTATATGCTTCTACAATAAAATTCCTGAAAATGCCACTAAATAAGTTTAAGAAAGCCATAAAAATTAGACTTTGTAATCAAGATTATTACACTGTTTCAGATATCTTGAGGATAAAACAAAACAGTCTTAAGCTGCTCCTTATTCGAGTTATGTCATTTTAGTTATTATAATTGTATTATATTAAACTATAATAAATTAGTAATTTAAAAGAGTGGCCCATGAGTTTTGTGCCGGGTTCTTCTCGTAAAAGGCTTTACTACGGAATCCGGCCGCTTGTGGTGATTGCAATCGCCACTGTTGTTGCGGATGCACTCGCTTCAGGTGGACGTGTTAATTATTAGTGTATTATTGACGATATAAAAGTGCTACATAATATGAGAAGGCCATTCTACCATTATTTTTTGTTTAGGCGGAAAAAATGTATCTAACCGTACACCCGGTCGTCCCGGGCAACGAGCAGGGTAGTGTGGGGCCCTCACCCACTAAATAAACTCGCCGTGTGTCTCTCCGCCTTTATTGGCGGGCCACTGGAACTATGTTACATTGCTTCAGTGGTAGACCATTCTACCCTATATCATCCTATACGTGATCAGGTCTCGAGTAACTTCCTATCCCAACGATTATTCTCTAAATAAAAGTCTTCCGCTACCAACTTCTCTCCCCATGGGAACAAGACGTGAAGGGTGGCGAATCACGGCTTCCAATATTTCAAAACTGACCATTCCACTCAGTCTTGAATTGCTGTCCTTTATGCAGCCGCACCATGGGTCGCTCCGGGAACGCCATGAGGTACTCCTTTACAAAGTCCCTCGAGTACGGCTGCACCTCGTCCCACACTAGCGGCGAGCACTCACAGACCAGCCTGGTGTGGCAGTGCTTCACGTACTGAGCGTAACCGTCGTCGAAGAACACCAAGTATCTGCAAATTTCAAAAAACTATATGGTTGTCTGTAAAGTCGGTTTACGGACGATAACTTTAAGTGATAACGTCGCGTGTTGCCCGGGACGCGTTCGGGCGAAGGGCGAAGGGCGAATGTGATGTCGGTCGGTGACTCGGTGCGTTGCAGGCGGCGCCGGCCAGCGCGGCCAGCCGTCTCCCTCCCGCAGATCCAGCCCTCATCCAAACAATGCATCGGTTGCCAAACATTTTTCGGAACGTGAAACTTTTTCGTGCGTACAGCCCGGCGTTCATCGATTTATAAGACGTTATCACGTCAATAATGTATGCCGTATCATCGCATCTCAATTTTATTAAGACACTTGGACTTGGCTGACAATCTGTCAAACTTTTATCTTAACTTTAAACGGGTGCAGGGCACAAGGTCCTAAAATGTGAAATAGAAATTACGCATCTTTACAATAATACTATCTTTCATTGAATTTAATGTTATAGTATAAAATATATTTAGTGAAACCATGATAGCACCAATATGATTGGACCGGTTCGATGGGGGAAGTACCACCCCGTCACAGAAACAACGATATTTAGTAAATAAACTGTTGTTTCGTATGGTGAGTGAGAATAGGAGGTCCAAGTCCCCTACTTATTATTCTTCTTCTCCACTTTTTATCCTTTTCCTTGGGAGTTGACAACGCGCGACTGTTGCCTCTGGTGTTGCTAGCGTCTATAAGCTACGGTAACCGCTTAGCATCAGGTGGGCCGTGTGCGTCTATGCCACCTGCGTATAATAAAAAGAGCCATCATGGGACGTCTCGCAAATGTGAAAACAAATTTTCTTATGTAAGATATCATCCATAGACAAATTAAAACTGTTATTGGTTTAATAATTGTCATTATACTTTCTAGTTAGATGCTTTTGTCAACAGATGTCGTTAAAAACAATGAAATAAATTGACAAACAGTCGGTTTTACCCTCCCTCCGCATTAGATGTTTTCACATCAAAAATATGAACCAGCCAAACCTGAAGTTATTGACCGGAGTAGGTGCTTCAGCGACTACACCTGATGAGTACGACGGTACCTTGGAACCTTGGAACAGCGCTATGAGACGGGTACCTGCAGAGCAAAATAAACATTCAGTTTTCTTCGATGTGGTGACGGACTAAGAATACAGGTGTCACCACCCCATTCTTTCCCACGGGTGTCGTATGAGGCGACTAAGGGAAGTGAGCAATTATCATCCATTGCATGACTGGTGGTAGGGCTGGGTACCAAGTGGTTGTACTCACTTGGTATCGAGCCCGAGCAGGTTGGTACATCTCATGTGTGACCGGCCATGAAGCACATCGTTGCGTTTGGCTGTAGCAGGAGATAGCCGTTTATTCTTTCATTTCATATCGGTGAAATGAAATGGTAAGCAGCGGATTGACAATACTCTCGGTATAGTTAAGTCCATGAGCGACGGTTACCATTTACCATCAGATGGGCCGTGGCTCGTCTGCCACAATATGCAATAAAAAAAAACATTTACTAACGGAGTAACGACCAAATGGCAATCGCTACTCAAATTCAAGTATCACCTCGCGTTTACAAAAGAAGTAATGTTACATAGTTCCAGTGGTCTGCTAATACTCCTCCAGATTCATTCTTTCAGTATTTCAATTAGCTTAGGTACTGTAATAAATCTTTTTTTTTTGCGGGAAGAAGGGTACCTAAGCACACACCCTGTCGTTCGGGCCAACGAACAGGGTAGTGTGAGGCCTTCAACCCACCAAATAAACCTGCCGTGCCGTCTCTGCGCCTGTATTGGCGGACCACTGGAACTGTGTTACATTACTTCAGTGGTACTGTAATATACCTAGGCTAACTTTTCCGACATTGTAAAGTACGCTGGTGTCTAACATTAACTGAATATAATTTTATAGCTTATATCCACCTATCCATCCATCAGCATTCCAACGTCCACTGCTGGACATAGGCCTCCCCAAGAGAACGCCACAACGAGCGGTCCCGTCATGGGGGATAATGCCGTAATCGCCACGATTGGCAGGCGGGTTGGCGATCGCAGTGGATGTTGATACTCGAGTGAGTGCTGCTGCCCACTCCCGCGATATTCCCTTAGTCGCCTCTTACGACTCCCGTGGATAGAGAGGGGTGGGAAAATTCTAAATCCGGCCCACACGGCCAATAATAAGGCCAAATAATAGCTTATATACATTAATTAAAAAAGTTAATTGTTAAATTTTGATGTAAAATTTTCGTGGTGGCCAATATACCACCGAAAGACCTTTTCTTAGTAGTAAAGTAGACAACAAGCTTACCTGGGGCCGCTTTAAAAGCGAGCAAAGAATGTGTCTGTATCACACGATATCGAGTGAAGGCTAAAGGTCATCACGCGATATCGCGTGACGAGGAAAGCTATCAGCCTGTAACCAGCAGTAAAATGAAGTGGCTCACCTATAGTCATCCTGACCTCGGGCGGGTCCGAGTAGGCTATGCATCTGCCTGGCAATAGTTTATTATAGTTCTTTGTCGGGTTGATGAACTGAACGCGGCACACCGTGAAGGAGGACTGTAATACACATCATATCAAAATGTGGTTATATTAAAAAAAAGTGTGTATGTACTTATGTACACGCGTTAGAAGTTATACTTCTTTGGCGTAACAAGATAAAAATCTTTTCAAAAATTTTATCTTTCGCCTTATTCTACGTTTGTAGAAAAAACGACACTAACAATAGAAAAAAGGTATTTAATATCAATATTTGGTATTTATAACGGATTATCTAGTTAAATAAAGTTTATTTAAATATCACAAAAAAACTAAAATGTTGACTATAGCTAACTTCAGGGTGTCGGTTTTTCGTGATGGTGTGTGCGCGCATCGTAACAATTTACTCTCATAATTTTTCCCTAACGCGTCAAAAGAAGTATAACTTCAAAAACTTAAAAGAATAAAAAAGCAAGCTTCCATCATAAAACGATTATAAAAATCCTGGAACCCACTCGGGCTGGGTGGAATTGCGAATCTAAACTATGCAGAGAAACAAACAAAATATATATCGAAATCGGTCTAGCCATTTAAGAGGACGTACAAAAGAATTTTATAAAGATTGCAATATGCCTCTGTGGTGCAGCTGTAGTGTGTGCGACTGCTGATCATGGGGTCTCGGGTTTGATCCCCTGGTCGGGCAGTGTTATTGAGCTTGTTCGTAAACAGAAAAATTCTTAGTAGCAGCCCGGGGTTTGGAAATGTGCCCGGTAGACAGCAATACACCTCTGCCTACCCGTGGATACAGGCGTGATGCTGTTTTATATATATAATATATCAGCATTGCATTACACTGAACTGATCGAAACCGGTATAGATACCAAAGAATCGGAGATTCGCTTAAGAGCAACAGGAGTCACGATCACCAGCGGTGAGGGAATGGAAATAATGGAAATAATATAATAAATAAATAATAAATATTCACGGACATTTCGCACAACGTCCTCTGGTCCCAAACTAAGCTTAACGCTTGTGCTATGGGTACCAGATTACGGATATAATACATATACGTATTACTTTTTTTTTGTAAATACATACATATAATAGATAGAAAACACCCAGACGGAGTACAAATATATGTGTTCATCACACAAATAATATGTCCTGAGTGAGAATCGAACCCACGACCTCGTGCACGAAAGTCCGTTACACTACCAACTACGCCACGAGGCTCGTCGCCGAAAAGAAGAATAATCTTACATTCACGGACTGATTGGCAGCTTTAGGCATGACTTCAAGGATTCTACCCCTCTGCCAGGGCCCGTGTGCATTTTTCACGGCGTAGACAGCCATGCCGACTTTGAGTGGAGGTCGGGTCAACTCGCCGGGAGGCGGTAAGTCCGGTGGTGGCGATTCCGCTGATAATTTCACCACCGAAACGTCTTTCTGTAAATATTAATATTATATTTATTAACTAGCTGACCCGGCAAACGTTGTTTTGCCATATAAATTATTTCTAGAGAATTTTTGGGAAATTTCTAGCGTATAAATAATTATAATTTGATTTGATTTGATTTTAACTAACTTATATGCCGAATCATAAATAAATGTAATAAAATATTTGGTCCAAAAAAGGAAAAATTGGGGTGGACCACCCTTATCACTTAGGGGTATGAGAAATAGTTGACAGTCTATTCTCAAACCTACTAAATATACACACAAAATTTCATAAGAATCGGTCAAGCCGTTTCGGAGGAGAATGGCGACAAACACTGTGACAATTTTATATATTAGAAGAAAGATGTCACTTCTTCCGACTTCCGTCTGCATGGAACTTTATATAAAGATAACGTTTTACTGTCATACAATTAAAATGAAACAAAGCCTATACTTTGCTCCAAGGTTATCTAATAGTAGAAACGGCTTTAAAATCCGTTTAGTAATGTTAGAGATGTGTTCTAACAAACAGGCGGACAGACAATTTTTTTTTATTGCGTGTGGAGACGAACCACGGCCCACCTGATGGTAAATGTCGCTTATGGACTCGACTATTGTCAAGCCGCTATTCCCCATTTCATTTCACAGATATGAAATTAAAGAATAAACGGTTATCTCCTGCTACAACCAATATACACCGATGTGCTTCATGGCCGGTCCACGGGAGATGGTGGTATAAACCCACTCGGGCCTGATAGCAAGCGAGTTCTCCCACTTGGTACCCAGCCCTACCACCAGTTATGCAATGGGTGGTAATTGCTTACTGCCTTTAGTCGCATCGTACGACACCCGTGGGAAAGAATGGGATGGTGACACTTGTATTCTTAGTCAGTCACCCCAGTTTCGTATAATGAGTGAGAGCGCCAGAGGCCTAAACCCCCTCCCTATCCTTATTTCCTCTCTTTATTATCCTTGCTGTTTTCTCCTTAGTATCATCAATCCGATCTTTATCATCCGTCCTTACCACCTCCTATCCCATTCTTGGAGATAGCGACATGCGAGTGATGCCTCTGGTGTTGCTAGCGTCTATAGGCTACGGTAACCGCTTACTATGAGGTGGGCCGTATACTTATTTACCACTTAAGTATTAAAAAAAAGGTAAATTTTAATCACTTGTTGGACGTTTAAGCGCTTTGATATAAAAACCATACTTACATCATCGTCTGAATTATTCGCGGGTAATTTGCCCTCCTGCAACAAAACTTATATTAACTTAAAGAACAAATTATTTATGTGAGTGGAAAAAGATATCTTTACACGCCACCTATCGGATGCGCTCACATACATTATTCCAATGTAGTAAATTTTGCAATTAAAATTCATACTATTTGATGGCGAGTTTTATTTTTCTTGTAAGTTTATTTTAGCACTTGACATGCTCAGCTACTTTAAAGATAAAATTATTGGGGAATGTGGAAAAAGATAAGTTTAGTGGGAGCGGGATTCGAACCTGCGTCCTTTCCAATTCGGGGAAGTGCTCTATACCGCTAAGCCATCGCACTGACCGACAGCCATTCTCAATCTCCGTGATCGGACCATTAGATGCAGTCAGCACAGGACTGCTCGTTGTGGCGTTTTCTTGGGGAAGCATATATCCAGCAGTGTAAGGGGCTGATAGACGTGTCTCAATAAACTCTGTCTCAAGAATTTCTGAATGGTCAGCCGATAGTCAAATAAATACAGCCCCATTTTTTTTTTGTTAATGCGGGAAAAAATGTTCCTAACCGCACACCCCGTCGTTCGAGGCAACGAACAGGGTAGTGTGGGGCCTTCACCCACTAAAGAAAACCGCCGTGTGCCGTCTCTCCGCCTGTGTTGACCTTACGGACCACCGGAGGACGTACTCAACCTTCTTTTTAAGATAGACGGTATTTTCCGACCGCATTTCGAAACGTTAGACGAACTTTCGTTTCGAGTCATTGTAATTGATCAACAGTCCGACGCGTGTTTCCTGATTAGTCGAGATTTCGACGCGTGATTCAGGCGACCAATCACAATGAAGTGAAACGAAAGTTCGTCTAACGTTTCGTTTTTCATTCCAAGGGGGCTGTAGTCACAACGGATCTTTGTGTCTCTGAAGTTGCCTCCTAGCGCTGGGCAGTAGCTATTTTTGTGTCGCAAGGCATGGAGTCTTCTACAGTTTACATTAATCGAAAAATTATCGATATAATTAAACAATTTTAATCGATAATCTTATTATTTATCAATCGTATTAAAACCTCTTCTATATCTAGATTAAAGCTTATTCACTCAAATCACTTGGATACTTTCAAATCTGAAAATAATAAATAGAACCTAAGCAATTAGATATGAAAACATAATGATCTCATTCGATTGTTTCGCTAATCGAGTAATAACATTTGAATTGGTCAGCACTAATCGTATGATTCCGGCACAATCGCCCACTACTCTGTGCCTAACGGTTTAGAGACACAAAGATACGTTGTGACTACTGTACTCACCTGTAATTTCAATCTGGGGTCATTCAATGGTGTGTATCCCAAGGGTATGACTGCGGGACGTTTCGCTGGTACCGTATTGTTTGCATTCATCTTCCTCTTAGCGTTGGGACGAGTCTGTAAACACCAATAGAGCGTGACGTCATGATAAGAACAGATCATCGCCAGATGTTTGCCCGTGTGGTGATGGACTAATAATACAAGTGTCACCACCCCATCGCTATATATAACATCCTACCACTATCTGTTACAAGGGCAGAGAATAAATCACAATCTAGAGCAAAATTAAAAAATTTGCTCGAATTTAAAGCGTTTTATAATTTAGAAGAATTTTTTGAAAATATGTGACATAATTATCAGACTTTTTATTTTGTACTGATTTCATTATTTTTTTGTATTTTTATTGTTATACTGATAGTTTTTTGACATGTAATCAACAATTGTGAATAAATATGTTTAATCTGTTTACCATACTTTCCCGCGGGTGTCGTACAAGGGGACTAAGGGAAGTAAGCATTTATCACCTATTGCATTACTGGTGGTAGGGCTGGGTACCAAGTGGGAGTACTCATTTGCTATCGAGCCCGAGCGGATTGGTACCACCATCTCCCGTGTGACCAGCCATGATCGGTGTGTTTTATTGTAGCAGGAGATAGCTTGTAATTCTTTAATTTAATGTCTATGAAATAAAACGGTGAGCAGCTGCTTGACAATACACTCGGTATAGTTGAGTCCATGAGCGACGGTTACCATTTACCATCAGGTTGGCCGTGGCTCGTGTGCCACCATACGCAATAAAAAAAAGTGTGATATCTGTAACATGTCGTACTAACCTTGGGAGCGCTGGGTAGCTCTGGACAGTAAGCTTCTGGTCCGATGTACTGAAACAAAGGTTTTGATATTTAGATATTTTTATATATACTTTTAGCATTTGATACGCTTAGCACTATACATTAAACACAAATTAAAAAATTTGAAATCTAAAATAACAGCCACAAACAGGACCTGAACCTGCATCTCCTGGTCCAGATGCTTGCTGAATTGGCAAAGCATCTGGACGGTATCCAGGAGATGCAGGTTCAGGTCCTGCTCGTGGCTGTTATTTTCGATTTCACATTTTTTACTTTGTGTTTAAAACAAAGGTTTTGAGTTTAGCCTGGTAAAATTTTCAATTCCCGCCTTCACATTGCAGGCTTATAAGACCCGCGCCATATACCGGATGTATTTGTATACATTTTTGTCCTGATCACACGTTCGTACACTTAAGAATCTTAATAAACAATCATGCGATTTACGAAACAATTTTATTGTGATTTTTTGCATTCCATCAACCTTTCATCGTCCACTGCTGGACATTGGCCTTCCCAAAATGGGGGTTTTACCATAATCGCCACGCTTGGCAGGCGGGTTGGCCAGATCGCAGTGGATGTTTTTAGTACACAGGGGAACGCTGCTGCCCGGTCCCCCGGTAATCCCTTAGTCGGCTTTTACGACTCCCATAGGAAGAGACGGGGAGGAGCTATTCTTGGTGTCGGCCCCACACGGCATTTTTTCATTAGCACTAGACAAAAGCAGCTATTTTACTAGAAACTAAGTTTTGTGTAAAGTGGAAAGAGAAATTTTCTACGAGCAGGAACTTGCGTGTTCGCTTGATTTCCGCTCGTGTCGGAATTCCTTCACAACGGACTATGAGAGTGAGGGAACAGCGATTGCACTTGTGTCTGCACACACTTATTTATTTATTTATTAGTTACACCAACAAAGTTACACTCATAAAAGCAATAAATAAAAAATTAAGGTTACATGGTAAGTGTCACCTCAATTATAGGTGCAAACAGCAAGCAATGGAGACAATAACTAAAATTAAATTTAACATAAATTATATATACATAATATATAAATTGTAATTTTAATTATAATATAATTGTATAGAATGGATTGCAATATAAGATAGGATAACATAAATAATTATATTCTAATTCATAATAATAACTAATACAAGAACAAAATATTACCAAAGTCGTCACGGCTTAGAGAGTATAAGCCTAAAACTTACTTTAAATTTAGCTAACTGATTTGAAAAAACATAAATTTCATGCTGTTTATTTATACTACCTTCAACGTAAGATTCAGATTTGGCAGTATGAAATACAATATAATTGCTTACGATCCTGTTTAATGGAGAGTAATGACCTAAATTAGATCTAGCGGTATATGTCACAAAAGGCTTGTATTTTTTACAGTATCTAGGCTCACTTCTGGGTACACAAATATTTAATTTAGATAGTAGATACACTCGTTCACTATATCTCCTACGTAAATAACAAATTATCTGTCAAAGTGGAAAAAGGCAACTTTACTGCCAGCAGGATTCGAACCTGCGTCTCATCCAATCGCACTTCCCCGAGCTCTGGCCACTAAGCTACTGCAGTCGCCCAACAACGATTTCAAGTCTCCACATCACATTTGTCTTTACGACCCACGCCACCTATCGAATGCATTTACACACATCATTCGAATATATTGAGTTTAATTTTGCAATTAAAATTCATACTATTTGATGACGCGATTTTTTAAATATTTTGTCAATATATCGTTAAGTGGAAAAAGGCTTTACCGGATTCGATGAGACGCAGGTTTGAATCCTGCTCGCAATAAAGTTATCTTTTTCCACTTTTACAAATAATTTTGTTATTAAAGTAGCTAAGCATGTCAAGTGCTAAAAATACAGATTAAAAAAAACAAATGTTGTAAAGTCGGTTTACGGATGATAGTTTAACGTGACAACGTCATAATAAATATTGATGAAATGATTGCATACTTTTATGAATAAAATTGGATGCTGCACAAGCGTACAATGAGCGTAACGGGACAATGGGCGTAACAGGACAATGAGTCATCCTTTTTCGTGCGTGCAGCCGAAAAGACTGTAATTAAAAAAGACACTCCTGAGTTTTGTTGGTAATAAATTAAATACTTACACAGAACTCTGGTTTGTCATATATGATTAGAGGAGGCTGTTCCTGGATGCGAGGCTCGAAGGTCGCGTACAGTTCAGTACGCAGTTTGTCCGTCATTCGCTGACATTCATTCAGCATCTCGTCAATCTCTTTTCGCTTGACTGGACAGACAAACAAACCAGTTATTATTTAATAGTAATTGCTATCAGAATTTACGTAAAGGTCATTGATCATTGACCTACCAACAAATGGACCTCGTGTCCGAACCAAGTGATACAAAACGCCAAAAGAGATACAATCGCCAGTCTTCGTTTGGTCGGCCGACTTAACTATACGTTGAATATTTATTTATTTATTTATCTTACAACAACTATTATTACAGGGTATACCCTAATATAATAGTGTAGCTTACTATAATATATATATATTATGTTACTTACACATTTATATTACTACTAGCATTTGCCCGCGGCTCCGCCGTAGCCAAAAACTAGTTTTTAGGTCATATCTCCGTTCCCGATACAGTAGCGGAATAAAATGTATATCAGTTTTAAGTCTAATCAAGAGCTGCCAAATAAAAACAAGCTGCATCAAAATTCGTTTTGTAGATTTTGCGTGATGCACGAACGAATAAACAGTATATGCCGTACTGTATTGTGGAAACGTGTAAAAACTACACATATAAAGTGAAAAAAGAATATTTTCAGTAAGTAGACTATTATTTTATCATTTGCAAGTATTATTTTGCTTAAAACAAAGAATTTAATTTAAATTTTGAATATGTGTAAAAATAAATCATCAACTAATAATTTTCACTAGAAGCTGCATAAGGTGAATCATGATGCGGCATATTGGTAGAAGCTACAAAAGCTAATAAATTATTGCAAAGAAAATTCAACACTATTGTAATGGTACAAGGTTTCAAATTAGAATGTTGAAGTTTGTATGTTTTAACATAGACTGTCTACTGACTGTAGTCAATTGACTAGAGACACTTTTTTCGTGAATTTTGTACTAGACCCGACGTTCATTTTTATTAGGTTAATGGTAAAGGTTTAAATAAATACTTAAAGGGAAATTAATCATTTTCATATTACATCTTTCCGGAAAATACCTTCGTTCTTATTTCTGTGAAATAAATACGCGGGAAGAAATGTGTACGAAAATCCATTACTTCATTAATTTTTCATTCATCAGCCCATAAAAGTCCACTGCTGGACATGGGCCTCCCCACGAAGGGGGGGAAATGCCATAATCGCCACGCTTGGCAGGCGGGTTGGCGATCGCAGAATGGTGTTAAACGTTTCCCAGGAGTATGCTGCTGCCCATTCCCCTGGTGCTCCCTTAGTCGGTTTTTACGACACCCACGGGCAAGTAAGGGGTGGTGACATATCGTATTCTTAATCCGTCACCACACGGATAATCCATTACTAGCGTATATTTTTTTTATTTTTTGACAAGTTTAATAACACGGTCGCATACAGCCTAATCAATAGTAACAGCTTTTTATTAAATGCACATGAAAGTGACTGCCTCTGTGGGCAGTGGTAGCGCGAGCGACTGCTGATCATGAGGTCTCGGGTTCGATCCCCGGGTCGGGCAGTGTTACTGGGCTTTTGCGTAATAGAAAAATTCTCTATATATATATATATGCTATATTTTATGAAAATCGGTTAAATAGTAAAGGGCTTGAAAATAGAACAAACGTACTTTCCCGTTTATAATATAATAAGTACGGATAAGCGTTCACGTAAATATTACCAAATATTATGGTAATTTTATTGGCGTAGTTAATTATATGGTTTACAAATATTGCCACAAATAGCTTAACAAAACGTAACTTACTTTCTAAAGTTTCCATTTCACTGTAGAGTTCATCTTGCGTATCCTTCAGACGATCATCCAACTTGTACTTCTCCCACGTGTCGTTCAAAATATCCACTAGATTTTCCTCCAAGAACCTGTCGATAACAGTTAGGTTATTATCAATCATTACAAGTTATGATATAATTATAATCAATCAATTACTGCACAAATGGCGGAGTGGTTTAGATACCGGCCTGAGTGTTTTAGGTTCGATTATCCCACAAAACAACTCTTTGTGTGATCCAAAGCCTGGGTGTACTTTGTGTCCGTAAAATTGTGTTTTTAAAGGCACATTACAGGCACCATAAGTAAGTGTTCCTAATAGAATCAATTAATTGAAAAATTATAATCAAAAGATAAAAATTAACTAGTTTATGATTTATTCCCTTCACTCAACCACCTATCTGAATGCCAAATTTGAACTTTCTAGGTCATCTGGAACTGGGTTATTGGAGTTTTTATCTATAGGTCACTTAGTGATAAAAATGTCGATATTTTGACGTTAATATCTAAATAACCGTTTGAGGTGTGTTTATGAAATTTGAAGCACATAATATATATCTTGCAAGTCTCAATATATGAGTTAAATTTGACATGTTTATGTGAAATATGTTTTGAGTTATGAGGGGGTCAACTAATATAATCTATACAACAGTCTTTGCAATCCTTTGTTTTAATTCTAAGCTACTTATTATAAAAATATTATTTTGACTGGTTTAGACACAATTCCCCCCTGCGCAAGGATGACACGCAAAATCGTGTAGCGTTCTACATTTTTTCGCCGTGTGGGGCCGGCTTTAGAATTATCCCACCCCTCTCCACCCATGGGAGTCGTAAGAGCCGACTGAGGGAATATCGGGGGAGTGGGCAGCAGCACTCTCTCGAGTATTAACAACAGCTACTGCGATCGCAAACCCGTCTGCCAAGCGTGGCGATTATGGCACTATATATATGAGCGCACACGGCCGCTCGTTGTGGCGTTCTCTTGGGGAGGACTATGTCCAGCAGTGGACGTCGAAAGGCTGATGGATGGATGGATGAGACACAATTCATATCATTATTGACGGAGCTCGTGGCGTGGTCGGTAGTGTAACTAACTTCCGTGCTCAGTACTCAGGAAAATTATTTGTGTGATGAACACAGATATTTGTACTGCGTCTGGGTGTTATCTATCTATTATAGGGGTTTTACAAAAAAAAAAAGTAATAATATAGATAACTAGCCTTTGCCAGCGGCTTCGCCACAGCCAAAAGCTAGTTTTTCGGTTATATCTCAGGTTCCCAATATAGTAGCGGGATAAAATTTATACCAGTTTTTAAGTCTAATCAAGGCCTTCCAAATAAAAATTGAATCAAAATCCGTTCAGTAGCTTTTGCGTGATGCGCGAACAAACAAACAGACAAAAATTCTAAAAAAAATTGTTTTGTGTTTAGACACGCCTATATAGCCTATTACAGATATTTTTTCTCAAATATCTTAAATGTACAGACACAGCTCTGTTACAGCTTTATAATATAGATAATGTATTATATCCGTAATCGGTACCCATAGCACAGGCGTTAAACTTAGTTTGGGACCAGAGGACGTTGTGTGAAATGTCCGTGAATATTTATTTATTTTATTTATTAGTAAATATGATTTTGGCCATTCTTGAATACACAAGACTCGCTTATTCTGTAATATCCGCAATAAAACCGTCTCTTACTTGGCAGCAGCTTCTCCTAGCATCTCTTTCTTCTGTTCCTCCTGTGGCTGAGGTTGCGGTTCATCATCTTCGGACTCCGAGTCCAGGATCTCTACGGAGTACTGGCAGGTGCTGCTCATGTCCAGTTGGGACAGGGGTATCATGTCTTTGATGCCAACAATCAAGCTCTACATAAGAAAATAAAATATTAGCCTCTATTCTTTACTTGTCTCTCTTGATCTTAATGCCTGTATTCCCCGAAGGGGTAGGCAGAGGTGTATTACACACCCACGGTTCGCCAGCTATCAAAGAGAATATAACCAACTACGTTTACCAGTTATGTTTAAGTCCCACGTAATAGGTGAGCCTATTGCCGTCTACCGGGCACATTTCCAAACTCCGAACTGCTAGTGAGAATTTAATTTTTTACGAAAAAGCTCAATAGCGTTGCCTAACCCGGGGATCGAACCCGAGACCTCATGATCAGCAGTCGCTCACACTACCGCTGCACTACATAGGCTTAAAAATGGGTATAAGAAAATAACAATCGCATGACAATTTAGCAAAGTTCACGCAACTTTTTTTTTTTGTTTTGCATGTAGTGGAAGACGAGCCACGGCCCATCTGATGGTAAATGGTAACCGTCGCTCATGGACTCAACTATACCGAAAGTATTGTCAAGCCGCTGCTCACCATTTTATTTCACCGATATGAAATGAAAGAATAAACGGCTACCTCCCGCTACAGCCAAAACGCAACGATGTGCTTCATGGCCGGTCACACGGGAGATGGTGGTACCAACTCGCTCGGGCCCTATACCAAGTGAGTACTCCCTCTTGGTACCTAGCCCTACCACCAGTCATGCAATGGATGATAATTCCCTTTGTCGCCTCATACGACACCCGTGGGAAAGAATGGGGTGGTGACACTAGTATGTCACCCAAAGACGTTAAGTATGATGTGTTATCGAAATTAGCAGTCAGGAGCAATTGTCAGGATGGCTGAATTGGTAAAGCATCTGGAAGGTATCCAGAAGATACAGGTTCAAATCCTGCTCCTGACTGTTATTTTCGATTTCACATTTTTCACTTTGTGTTTAATGTATAGTGCTAAGCATGTCAAATGCTAAAAATATATATAAAAAATATCTAAATAGGGAAGAAGCATATTAAATTCGGATGTAGGTACATGGGAAGACCAAGACTCACCTGTCTAGACCAAATCGATCATGTATTGAAGGAAGATGGGGTCAGGAGTCTCCAAAACCGGCGAGCGTGTATGAAGAGAATTATGAGTGTTGAGGAAGCGAGCGATGTATGCAAGAATAGAGCCTTTTGACACTGTTCTCTCTGCCTACCACGCAAGGGAAATGGCGTGATGATAAGCAAGTAAGTAAATAATTAATTTTACCCGTTTCCTGGCGAGCACAGCATCAGCACAGGGCTGACAGACCAATGTTCTGCGTTTCCTGCTCGCGTCGTAGTACGCCGCTGTGTCCGAGTCCGCCATTATGAATTCCGTAGCTCCACTTATACAGGTATTGTTGATGCACTTTTTGGCCTTCTTTTTCGATTTATTTGGTTCTAAAAAAGAATGGGTATTTAGAAAAGGGAAGAAGCATATTAAACTCTTTCAGATTATCATAAAAATGTATAATAGTTGTTACGCTGTCAGCACAACGAAGCGGCAAACTGCGGCAGCGAAACTTCGGTATATCTAAAGTACAAATTATTTGCGAATAAGGAAAAAGAGATTTTTTTGTACTAGCGGGAATCGAACCCACGTCTTTACCAATCCGGGGAAGTGCTCTAAGCCATTGAGCAGGTCTTTCGACCATCCCAATCTCCTTATCACATTTGTCTTTACGACCAACGCCATCTATCGGAAGCATTTACATGCATTAAACCGATATAGTAAGTTTAATTTTGCAATTGCTCAGTGGCTTAGAGCACTTCCCCGGATTGGAAAAGACGCGGGTTCGATTCCCGCTAGTACAAAAAAATCTCTTTTTCCTTATTCGCAAATAATTTGTACTTTAAAAAGTGGCGGAGCATTTATGTCAAATGCTAAAAAATATAGATCAAAAATGTTCGGTATATCTGTCATTGGCGCACAGATGGCGAAGTGGTTTAGATACCGGCCTCCCGCCCGAGTGTTGTGGGTTCGATTCCCACACAGGACAACTCTTTGTGTTATCCACAATTAGTTGTTCTGAGTGTGGGTGTGCTTTGTTTCCGTGAAATTGCATGTTTATAAAGACCCCCGCGACACAAGGATTATTTCTAAGTGCAGGGTGTTGTGAAGCAATGTAGCATAGTTCCAGTGGCTCGCCAATAAAGACGGGGAGACGGCACACGGCAGGTTTATTTAGTGGGTGAGTGCCCCACACTACCCTGTTCGTTGCCCTGAACTACGGGGTGTGCGGTTAGGTACATTTTTTCCCGCCTGAACAAAAAAAAACTGTCAAGAAAAATGGCGCGTATGTTGTATCTTGCTCTATGTCTGTGATTTCCTGTAATTGTTACACTGACAGTATAGTATCGCTATTGCTCGCGATACTCGTTTCACGCGGATGCTGCGGTACCGCCATTTTAGGTTCGGTGTTGGGAGAGAAACGACATACCGTGTTTTTTACAGAATCTCGCACGAAACACGCTCAAACGATATGTTGATCTAAGTAGGAAATTGGTGTGAAAACGACCGCTTAAATATCGCTAATTATTATTATTATATAGTACCTGGATGACCGAGCATTGCTCAGTGTTTTTTTTTTTGGTAAAGTGAGTTTTTCTCACAAAAGAAAGAATTGAAAAGAAAATGGGAGAAAACAATCCAACTGGAGACATCTGGACACGAACCGGGGTCTTCTGGTTTTGGGACCACCTTGTAGATGGTGGCATATATATATATATATATATATGCAAGAAATGCGACGTAATGGCAGAAGATTGTAAGAGAAGGGGCGTGTGAATGTGAACCAAACCAAAATAATGGATTTTGAAAGAGAAAAAGACAGAACAGATGTTAGAGTAGCAATAGGAAATGGTGTGCTAGAACAAGTGGATGAATTTGTATATCTTGGATGTGGATTCAGTCGGGATGGAAGGTAGGTACACCACTGATGTAGAGAGAAGAGTGAATGCGGAAAATAGAGTGAACGGAGCATTGGGACAACTTCTCGGCAGTCATGACCTCAGCCAGAGGGCACGTGTCGCAATACACAACGCAGTGCTTGTTCCAACGTTATTATATGGAAGCGAGAGTTGGGTATGTAAAAAGGAGCATGAGAGTAAAATCAATGCGGTCGAAATGCGATCTCTGCCGAGAATCTGTACAACGACGTAAGAGAGCGAGTAGGTATGAAAGAGAGAGTTGTGTATTGGTATAAAGATGCGAAATGGAATGCTCCGATGGTTCGGACATGTGGAAAGAATGCCGGACGAGCGACTGGTTAAGAAGATATACAATGCGAAATATGAAGGATGTAGGTACAGGGGAAGACCGAGACTCACCTACCTAGACCAAATCGGTCAGGTATTGAAGGAAGAGTCTCCGAAACCGGCGAGCGTGTATGAAGAGAATTATGAATGTTGAGAAAGCGAGAGATGTATGCAAGAATAGAGCCTCTTGGCCATCTGTTCTCTCTGCCTACCCCGCAAGGGAAATGGCGTGATGATAAGTTAGTTAAGTTACAAGAAATGCTCGTTTAAAGATATTAGATCAGCTCTAGTCCACATTTCCATGTACAATATATGCAGCTTCAAAGACTAAAACGCACTTACTAATTGGGGGCTTTCTAAAAATATATCACACAAAATTCTAGTTTCTGGTTCTCCTATCGACACAAGTTTAGGGACACTGCACTCCCCTTTTTTCACGTTGGACATGATTCTGCGATTAAAAAACAAGCGATCAAGTTTCCTTAGTCCCACTTGTAACATATTGTCACACCAAGCTGACTGACTAACTGCACAGATGGCAGGGTGGTCTAGATACCACCGAAGGAATGTAACATTGTTCCAGTGGCCCGCCAATAAAGGTGGAGAGACGGCACACGGCGGGTTCCTTTAGTGGGTGCAGACCCCACACTACCCCCTTGTCGTTGCCCCGAACGACAGGGTGTGCGGTTAGGAATTTTTTTTCCCGCATTAACGAAAAAAAAAAAAAGCGGTGGTCTTGATACCGGCCAAGAGTTGTGGGTTCGACTCCCACACAGGATCACACTTTGTGTGATTCAGCAATGGATGCTCTGAGTCTGGTTGTACTTTGTGTCCGCGAAATTTTGTAAAGTTCCACGCGATACAAGGATTATTCCTTAGACCAGGGTATTGCCTCTTTAAAAAAAAAGCAGTCGCTACCGCTGTTTGCAAAAGTAATCCTTGTGTGAGATATCTTACCATTACTTTGTTCTTCATCGCTGTCTAAATTGTATACTGCAGCAGATCCTGCTTCCGTCTTAACAACAGTCTGTGCCTGTAAATAAATTTTAGTAATAATAATAATAATATTAACTCTTTATTGTACACCAGAAAAAAGAAACAAGAAAATGTGTGTAAGTAATAAATAGATTAAGTAAAATTGGCGGTCCTATCGGTTATATATATATAAATTCATTATTTTCCAAAATTGTGTTATTTCAAGTATTAATGTGTAAAAGTGGTGGTATTAATAATGAACTATTTTTGTAAGTGTGCTTAATTTTGAACGTTCTATGAACTAATAAATTATTGCAAAGGAAACTCAACACTATTATAATGGTACAAGGTCTACTACTGACTAGAGACACTTTTTTTGTGAATTTTGTACTAGACCCAATGTCCATTTTTATTAGGTCAATACCTACGAGTTTAGGTAAGCCCAGTCTAAAACAATTCTAGATTGCGCACAATAGCAAACATTTACCAATTACGTATAATGTGCATGTGACACCGACTTACGAACGACTATCTCTCTCTCTCTCTCCCGCATTTCGTATCTCACAGTTCTATACTCCTCGGTATAATCTGGCGCAGCATACGTATGTGGTCTATGGAATTATAGCTTTTTCGGGAACGGGCTTGTTCAGGCTGGAAGTCATCGAGCCTGCGCACGAGACGACTTTTAATGTTATTCAAGGAAACGCTACTTACAACAGTGTTTTGGGCGGTTTCTTTTTCCACCTCACTAATCACAGTCTGCTGTGGGACCTCGATCACCGCCATGTTCCCGACCGCTCCAGAAGTGGATGGAACCTCCTTGCCAGTTGGTGTATTGGTGATAGTCAAAATGCCTGTGTGATTATTGTTAGTCAAAGTTATTATAACAAAACTTAAAAACAGACTTCTTATTGTTAAGGCTCAGCTCTATTTAAGGATTTTTTTAGCATCTGGTGGTAGAAAAGCCACGGCCCACCTGAAGGAAAATGGTAACCGTCGCTCATGGACTAACTATACCGAGAGTACTGTCAAGCCGCTGCTCATCATTTCATTTCACAGATATATATGAAACTAGTGGACCCAACAGACGGTGTCCTGTCCAAACGTTGGCGTTTCGTTTGGATTCATTAGATAGTTTTATCTTTTTACATTAGAAAAAATTTAAGGAAAAAAAACCTGAAATCCTATCGTGGCGCCATCTACCGGGTCTAAATGTGAATCTAAACCATCCCGGTACTTACTCAAACATTCACAAATAAATAGAAGAAAAAGTCCTGAGTCCTGTGGCGCCACATACCGGGCTGCCGGCATCCAAGGCGCCACCCAAACGCATACAAAAAAATTCATTCAAATCGGTCCAGCCGTTTAGGAGGAGTTCAGTGACATACACACGTACAGTAGAATTATATAAAGATGAACACTTTGTGTTTAAAGATGAACGAATTAACGGCTATCTCCTGCTACAACCAAAACATAACGATGTGCTTGATGGCCGGTCACACGGGAGATGGTGGTACCAACCCGCTCGGGCCTGATACCAAATAAAGTGCGTACTTCCACTTGGTACCCAGCCGTACCACCAGTAATGCAATGGGTGATAATTGGACACTTGTATTCTTAGTCCGTCACCTCTTTCAAGATATTGTTTTCCTTCACCAGTCTATCCACGAGATAGAGATCATTGATTTTTCATAGAGACAATAATACATCAAGATTTTATTGTATTTTTTGTACCAGTTTCCAATGGCCTTGCTTACCCCAGCATTAATGGGCCTTCTCGGTCGTGGATGTATTACCCTCTAACAAAAGATCAGCGTGTAATAACGGTAGATACCAATACCGTCGGGTTTCGTATGGTGAGTGAGACCGCCGGAGGTCTAAACTCCGTCCCTATCCTCTCCTTATTATTGTTCCTATCCTCTCCTTAATATCGTACCTATACACCTCCTATCCCTTTCCTTGGAGATGTCGACGCGCAAGTGATGCCTCTGGTGTTGCTAGCGTCTATAGGCTACGGTAACCGCTTACCATCAGGTGGGCCGTATGCTTGTTTGCCATCCACGTAGCATACAAAAAAATTCTTAATTTTGTTAAAAATTGATTTACTGTAATCCGTCTCCTTATTTGTGGGACATTCAAAAGTATGTTGATTGTTGCTACATTGACATGATAGGTATGGCCTGTGCCACATCCCTTTCATTTAGAGAGTATATTTACTGTGTCAGGACTAAACCATAATTAATAACTGCCTCTGTGCAGCGGTAGTGCGAGCGACTGCTGATCATGAAGTCGGGTTCTTCTAAGCTTTTTCGTAAAAAGTAAAATTCGCAGTAGCAGCCCGGAGTTTGGAAATGTGCCCGGTAGACGGCAATAGGCTCCCTCCCTATTACGTCGGACTTAAAGATAGCTGGCGAACCGTGTTTAACGGAAGTAGAGGTGTACCTCCTTTTTTTTTGTTAAGGCGGGAAAAAATGTTCCTAACCGTACACCCCGTCGTTCGGGGCATCGAACAGGGTAGTGTGGGGCCTTCACCCACTAAAGAAACTCGCCGTGTGCCGTCTCTCCGCCTTTATTGGCGGGCCACTGGAACTATGTTACATTCCTTCGGTGATCCGCCGAGAGGTGTACCTCTGCCTACCCCTTTGGGGTATATAGGTGTAATGCTATGTTTTTTTATGCATTAATAACTATTTACCTTTAATTGTCGGTTCTACCATTGGTACCTCTTCAGCAGGCTTCTCTGAACACGTCGCTATTGTCGGAGCAGCATTCGTTTTCTTCTTATCTTGATTAGTACCCGAAGGTGCTTCGTCTTCAGAATCAGAGTCAAGATTGTAAGTTGGTATGAATACTGGTTGTACTATAACATCATCGCTCTGAAAAGTTGAATGTAAATTATTTTTTTACTCTGCACTAGGGTAGTCTTTGTATCATAGAGACAACAACACGATAACGACCGAAATACTTTACTAATCGAGAATATTGTTTTTCTCTTACGCTTCAGTATATTTAGGAATAGAGCCCTATCGCTTTTCACGGTCTGATTCGATGTGGTTTAATTGTTATTAAATAAACAAAAAAAATAGTGAATATTTACGCTCGATTCGACACTAAAACCAGCGCTATCCTTATTTCGTGAGAACTATTTCTATAGACCAATATAGAAGTATTTCTTAAAATTAGCGCTAGATGACGTATAAGACAAACCACAGTACTTTTTGAAATTTGCGCTATCTATGAGATTTATTGATAACTACTTAGTAAGAACAATACATTAATAGTTACTTATCAAATAATCAATTTTATTGTGAAAAACTAAGATTAAGAGGCGTGCACTTTTGGATTTTCCAATTTTGTTTTTTGTGTTTATTCCGATTTAATCAGCAATATTCTTAAAATGTAGTTGGAGGATTAATAAATTGAAACACGCTATGCTGTGGAGCCACTAATTATTATGGCTTATTCCACTTTTTTTAATGTTGGATCTTTGAGAAATAAATGTACATCGGGGTTATTACATTTTGGTACAGCACACAGAGGCATATTACGAGAAAGTTAATATTTACTAAGTTACAGGTTATAAATTGTATAGAAATTAGTTTTCAATGATAACTAACTTATCACCACGCCATTTTCCTTGCGGGGTAGGCAGACAGAACAGAGTGCCAAGAGGCTCTATTCTTGCAAACATCTCTCGCTTCCTCAACATTCATAATTCTCTTCATACACGTACACCGGTTTCGGAACCTACTGACACCGATTTGGTCTAGGTAGGCGAGTCACGGTCTCCCCCAGTACCTACATCCTTCCACTTTCGCATTGTATATCTTCTTAAGGCGCGATATACACACAAACGGCGAGGAGTTCGGCGCAGCGCAGGCACGATGCCGCCTCAAAACTTTTACGTACAAAATGTACTAAGGAGACGTATTATGAATTACACTCAAGCGGCGCGACACAGGTTTAAATCGCGTCCGTGCCGTATCCGTTCCACGCCTGCGCCGCGCCTTAAGCCTTACGCCGTTTGTGTGTATTTCGCGCCTAACCAGTCACTCGTCCGGCATTCTTTCCACATGTCCGAACCATATGAGCATTTTTCAATGATCATGTCGATAATAAGTCATCTGCCGTGAAATGATGGCAGTCGAAATCCCCATTATCCTGTCTGGTAATCAAACCCACAACACCAGGCATGGGTGGTCGGTATCTAAACCACTCTGTCATATTTGCAATCACAGATTTAACAGCCAGTGGCATATCTATGTCACTAAAGCCTGTGGAAAATTTATTGCAGTAAGGCCATACAGCTATTGATTAAGCTTTATGTTGAAGTATATTTTTTAAAAGTGCATGTTATATGAAAAAAACCGTATACAAATATATATTATTGAAAGACCACCTTTTCAACACTAAACACAAATTTACCATTGTATCCGAAGATTTGCTCGAGATAGGAGCCTCATCAGCCACAACTTCATCAACTTTTTTTGTTTCTTTTTTCTCTAACTTTACCGAATCAGGTACTTTATCATTCTTTTTTATCAAAGTTTTTGGAACATTATCATCTGGCACATCATTTGTATCTCGTTCTGTAGATTCCACATTGGATAAAAGCTGAAATAATATATTTTTATTAAATAACAATCATAATGATGTCTTTATTTCTTCTCACATGTACAAATTAAGGTTACAGACGTAAGACTAAAAAAATACTAATAATAATGGCTTCGTTAACAATGCAAGGAGCTGGAGAGATAGGCTAGGCCTATATTATAGATCACCAATGACACCACCCCGTCAATACTGTATTTGTAGATTATGTTAGCAGTCTTTAAGTTTGTGCGTGTGTATATGTATGTGTTTGTGGTGTGTGTGGTGTGTGCGTATGTGTGTGGTGTGCGTATGCGTGTGGCGTGTGTGTGTGTGTGTATGTGTGGTGTGTGTGCTTGTGTGAGATGTGCGTGTGCGTGCATGTGTGTGTGTGTGGTGTGTGCGTACATGTGTGTATGTGGTGTGCGTGTGGTGTATGTGTGTTTAATCCCAAATGCCCTAAAACTCACTTGGCTATCCCTTTAGCTATCTGCACGCCCTTCAGACCCATGCAGTATAACCGGAAGAAAGGACTGTAACAGCAAGGCAAGGTAACAGTATCCATATACTGTTACCTTTTCTTGCTACAGTCCAGGTTCCAGGGGCATCTTAACTGGCTTAGACTTATACACATTACTAGATATCTGCCGAACTGCCCAATCTTACCTGTTGATCTTTTACTGCATCACCAGCTACCTTAGGCTTCTCTTTTTCTGCATTGATAACATCAGCACTATCACTATTAAGTTCATGTTCTTCAATTTCAAGAGCATCAAAATCAGATTTCCTATCTTGTTCCTCATCAACATCACCTTCTGACTCATTAGATATTTTCTCTTCTGCTTCTTCTCTTTGTTGTTCATCTTTAGCTAAATCGGTCTCTGAATTTTGTGGATTAGAATCTTCTGAATGTTCAGCCGTTGGCATTTGGCTGCTGCTCTCTGCAAGGATAATAATTAATAATAGATAAGGAACTGATCAAAGAAAGTCTTTTAATTCAGGCTGTCCACACAAATTACCAATCAAGTCAAGCAATGAATGTGGAAAATATTGTTTCAAAAACAACACAGGAATTATGTTCATAGATTGTATTTAACACAAAATGGAAAATGTGAAATCGAAAATTACAGTCACGAGCAGGATTTGAACCTGCATCTCCTGGATACCGCCCAGATGCTTTGCCAATTCAGCCATCGTGACAACTGCTCTCGACTGCTAATTTCGATAACACATTCATACTTAACGTCCTGGGTGACGCCTGCGCCATTTGTCAGAAGTATTTACATACAATTGTACCGACTAGGTAAACTTAATTTTACAATTAAGATTTTACCTAATAATGACGCAGCCCTATAAATATTTAGAAATTTTTATATATATTTTTAGCATTTGACATGCTTAGCCATATACATTATACACAAAGTGGAAAATGTGAAATCGAAAATAACAGTCACGAGCAGGATTTGAACCTGCATCTCCTGGATACCGTCCAGATGCTTTGCCAATTCAGCCATCGTGACAACTGCTCTCAACTGCTAATGCGTGACTGTTATTTTCGATTTTACATTTTCCACTTTGTGTTTAATGTATATGGCTAAGCATGCCAATGCTAAAAATATATATAAAAATTTCTAAATTTTCATAGATTTTAGTTTTCAATACCATACCAAGTCAGTAGGACAGATTATAATCCAGCCTCCCACTCTTCAAAATGGCAGCCCTGAAGTAGAAGAGAGTAAACTTACTCTCAAATTAGATTTTGTATATTTTGCCAAAATGCAATAATTTAAACAACTCACCATCATTGTCAAAATCATCATCATCATCAGCTGCGTCATCATCATCATCATCGTCTATCACCCTCTGAGACTCAGCCAGCAGACCCAGACTATCTGACACTTCAGGCATGTCATCTGCACATGGGGTCAATTTATAGGATGTTGATGGCTGAGATTCTTCATTTACAGATGCTAGAAAATCATGTATAAGGTATTCATTATACTATCAGTTTGGTAATGATATTTAGACCGATTTTTGGTTGAGTGAGAAATGGGCAAAAAACAGAGTTTTACATGCTCTCCAAAGCATTCTAATTCTAATCTTTGATTGAGAATTTATTAAAGGAAAAACTCCAAAACTTTTTGCTGGCCCAACTTGAGATTCAAACCCATGACCACTGTTTTTTTTAAATAGGTAATACTTGGGTGGCACCATACAAAACACGCTGATCTTTTGTGAGAGGATAGTACTTTCGCGATCAAGCTGGCCATTCTGCTGGGATAAGCAAAGCTCTACCACTAGAAAAAGGAAGTGGTTAGACAGGGTACCACCTTATTCCCTCCTGTGGGTGCCAGACTTATGGAAGGAACAGTACTAGACTCAGAATTCAGACTAATTACTGTGATTACAAAAATGCTTATCTAATTCATGAACCTATAACACACTCAGTACAGTATTGTAAATTAAACCACTGCCATCTGTAGAATATTAACTACATGAAAAACTAACCTATAGCAGTGACTGCCTCTGCCTTTTGAGCTATACTTTTCACTGAATTCTTATCATCATTTGCCATATTTTCATTACTACCTGTTTTTACAGTATCTGTAATATTCTCATTTACTGCATTTATTTGGACAGTATCCATATCAATTTTATTACTTGAGAATTCATCAGTAATCTGACAATCATTGGGACTGTCCAACACATCATCAATATCTATTAAATCTTGCATTGGTATTTCCAACATCATATCGGGTTTGTTTAAATTGTGACTAGTTTTAATATGTATGGGAGAATTGTCTACACTAATAACATTAGTGCAATTGTCAATATCCATTAATGAATTATCTTTTGCATTACTATCTTCTTGATTGATGATTTGGTTGTTGGAAGTTACATTTTCTGATATGGAAGTACTTTCGTTTATAGCTTCAGATTTGTTAGTTTGAGTTGTTTCAGAATTGACATTAGTGGAATTGTCAATATCCGTTAATGAATCATCTTTTGCATTGCTATCTTCTTGATTGATGATTTGCTTGTCGGAAGTTACATTTTCTGGTATGGAAGTACCTGCATTTATAACTTCAGATTTGCTAGTTTGAGTTGTTTCAGAATTGACATTAGTGGAATTGTCAATATCCATTAATGAATCATCTTTTGGATTGCTATCTTCTTGATTGATGATTTGCTTGTCGGAAGTTACATTTTCTGGCATGGAAGTACCTTCATTTATAACTTCAGATTTGCTAGTTTGAGTTGTTTCAGAATTCACATTAGTGGAATTGTCAATATCCATTAATGAATCATCTTTTGCATTGATATTTTCTTCATTGATGATTTGGTTGTCAGAAGTGACATTTTCTGCTATGGAAATACTTTCATTTATAACTTCAGATTTGCTAGTTTGAGTTGTTCCAGAATTGACAGTAGACGATGCTGGTTTTGTATTATTGTCTTCCTGGTTAACGATTTCCTTGGTAATTGTTGTAGATGTGTTTTCTTCTTTGGATATGTTTTCAATTACAGTTTCAGATTTAGAAGTAGAAATGTCTAGATTTTTCTCATTTTTATTTTTTGAAGGAATTATTGACATATTATCAACTATATCTATCTGGTCTTTATTATTCTGTGACTTTTTTTCTATACCAGCATTGAATACAGTAATAGATTTTCCTGTTTCAAGCACTGCTTTAATACTCTTGTCAATTTTATTCATTTCCACAGTAGTATTTATGATTGGTCCTTGATTGTTTTTAATGAATTCTTCTTCCAAACTATCCATATTTACATCTGTTACTGGTGCTACTTGATTTGCTGAACTAAGGTCAATCGTTGGAATATCTTCTGATACATAATTTACTTTTAATTTAACAGTTTCAATGCCACTTTCTATTGGTTCAAAATCATCTTCTGTGCAATTGTCTATAACTGAAGCATTGTGTACCTCAATCTCAGTTTCAGACATGGCTCTGCCAGCAGATTCCATTATTGTAGTTTTTACCATGTCATTATCAGATTCATGTAAAATATTTTCTTCTTGATCTTTAATTTCATTAGAAACAGGTTCAACTTTACTATCAGATTCGTGTAAAATATTTTCTTCTTTATCTTTAACTTCATTAAAAACAGGTTCAGCTTTACTATCAGATTCATGTAAAATATTTTCTTCTTCATCTTTAACTTCATTAAAAACAGGTTCAGCTTTACTATCAGATTCATGTAAAATATTTTCTTCTTTATCGTTAATTTCATTAGAAACAGGTTCAGCTTCACCTTCTTTAAAGTTCAAACCTTTATTTGATGAATTCTTTTGAGCTGAAGCTTTAGGTACATCGGACAGATTCTCGACTAAAGATGTTACATTTCTAGTTGCTAAGATATTGTCATTTGATTCATGTAAAACATTTTCTTTATAATCATCATTCTCAGGTCTTTTAGTATTGACTTCTGGTAATTCCAAACAAAGTTCTGAGCTGTTCTCTTTGGTGGAGCATTGGACGGGCTTTATAATACTTTCAGATAAAGTTACTTTATCAGGTGAAGCTATTTTTGGAGTTTCTGTTGTATTATCATCAGAGTCATGTAAAGTGTTTCCTTCTTTAGGAACATTAGAACTCTCCGCTTGACTACTGGGAGTTACAACACTGTCACAGGCTATTTCTAAGCCATCATCAATTGTTTTAATATTTATTATTTTAGCTATATCAGAAGTAGTAGGACCTTGAGTGACGTTTTTGTTGCCTGTACTCACATCCCCACCATCATTTTTACTAGCCTTAGTTGAATTACTACTTTTTACAAACATATCCACTGATATTGTTCCAAGCGATATACTTTCAGATGCCATATCACTGTCTTCTAAGTCATTTATATTGGTTTCTAAACTCATAGCACACAAGGTGTTGGTAGAATTATCAATTGTTGGTGAGGAATCGGCTTCTAACAAATATTGTTGTGTTGAGTTTGAAACTTCCAAAGTTTTGTTGAATGTATCCTCCTCGTCGTTAGTTACATCGCCTGATGCACTCATTTTTGATCAAAAAGATGATTTTACGAAAACGAATATTATTGTAATTATAATTATATATAGCAAATAGTAAAACTAGTAATCCACAATCCACACTAGTAGAATTAGTGGATACTGGTTGAAACTGAGTACACACTGGCACTAATATAGGCGTAGAAATTAAATATTATCATTGAAAAATAACCATTACGAACCTAAAACCCAACAAACAGTCAAACAAACACAGTGAAACACAGAGAAACATCAATCTTTGCAGAGAAACAGAGATTATTTTTATTATTATTTTATTTGTTTCTTAAAGGCTTTGGCAGAACCATCAGCCTAACTTAAGCTTAAAACTATTTACTTTGTAAGAGAAACAGAGACACAAGAAACACAGACGCAAACGTTCCTTTTGTAGCTTAGACGAAGGATATTAAAGACAAACTATCAGCGTATGCAGTGTCGAGATAGCAATAGATAACCGGAATATTTTTATAAGATAACTATGATTATAACTTTGTTGACTAAAAATGTACTACCTGTTTTAGCCGGATAAAAGAATGACAGCACAAAAGAAATTGCAGTTATGCTTAATATTTTGCTTAAAATGTATTAGAACATGTAATATTAGCGTATATAACGTGATTAATAAAGGTTTCTTTACGTCAATACAAAAATAAGCTTACATACTAATGATGGGGACGGTTGGCCACCTTATTGTTTGGACCCAGTTCATTGGGTCCAAATACAACTGACGCATACGCGAAAAGGATAAATATACTTATACCTGTGTCTCTCTCACTCTTGGTAAAACCAAGTATGTGTATCCTTTTCTTCATCCTTAATGTCAAAATAGTAGCAAGTCTATATTATTCTTCGTCTAAGTTTTTTAGTATAATTGTACGGTATAATTGTTCTTAGTCTGAGGTATAATTACATAGACTAAGTATACTACTATAAGTGTATTATTGGTCCGAGTATAATTACTTTACTTTTCTCTATGCCCCTATGCGTTCCTTGTAGGCTTGTGCTTAATCTGACACCTTACGGTACGTATCGTAATAGCACAGTCCGAATAAGGTACTAGTACACCTTAATAGTACTATTAGTACTGCAGTGTGATTCTAACCAACAGCACGATGCTGCGATTACATTTACGAATAGGAATTTATACAGATTTTACTATAGCGTTCGGAAACATTTCCAGTACAGTGCTCATTACCGTCTCCTAATCGTACCTCGTACATAAGTATTACTCTGGTTACAAATATTGATAAGACATTTTTTGTGATGATTAAATATGTAGTTATTTGTTTCTATTTCACAAGATTTGTTCTATTATAGTATTAGCTGCTGTGGGTGAATTCGTCTGTGTGGACCTCAGAATTTAGTCACTATAATACTTCACTCATGGTATAATTATCTGTATGCAAAAATAGCTTTCCCACAGGAACTTCGCATCTTTTTCGGTATAAAAGTATCCTATTTAAAAGCTATAGTTTTACCAAATTTCACCCAAATCCGTTCAGCCGTTTTGGCGTGATTAAGTAACACACCTTTAAACATCCAAATCATTGATTTATAAAAAAGGGAAGATACACAATCAGGCACAAAAAGTGTCCACTATCAAGGAGTGCAGATTATGCTTTCCTGCACTCATTTCGTTTAGTATTATTTCGACGCGCGAGTAGACAAAGCGTGTCAAAATGTCTAATTGTTCGATGAATAAATGCCGAAATAGTGCATTAAAAGTACAAAAAAAGGATGGCGTTTCTTATTTTAGGTAAGTATTAATAGACAGTATTTCTATTTCATGCATAGTTTGTAGCTTAAAAGTCGCATTATTTAATTTTTCAATATATTTTGTATCAAATTATCGATGATGGCCCTCTATGAACCAGTCAAATATAGTATGTATTAAAACAAAGGCAGTCTCGAACTATGCTCATACTTCAACGCATTTTGCTCACTTTGATCGCATAATACGACCAACTAGTCTGTGTAATATGACGTTCTAAGTTCTAAAAACGAATAGAGTCACCTTGTTGAATGTATTTTTTTTATATATATTAAGTAATTAGTTGACATTGTTTTATTAACAAAGTTTTAATATCAATAACATTGTCATTTATATGATGATTTTTATTTTAGTTTTCCTAGGGACCCAATCAGATGATAAAGCTTGCTCTAAATTATTTATAAATATGTATTCTTTTTTTTTAATTAAATGGTGAGCGAATTTGAACGGTACAACTAGTATTTTATAAGATGATCATTTAAATTGTTGAATTTATGGCTTTTATGCTTCAATAATGAATGTTGAAATGTTGTATTATGTATAAATTATGGTTTCACGTACTAATAGTTTTAAAAGTTTTTGGTCGTGTATGTTACGCTAGTGAAGATGAATATACTGTATATAATAAAACCGAGGAGATTATAAGACGAGAATAGCGCATATGTGGTCAAAAAACACAACCAAGACCTATTTGTATTCCTTAGTTTTAAAATGTACATTAAATTTAAATATATTTTCTGGTATTGATACACACTCCCTTCAACAACCTGCTCTATTTAATCATAAGATTAGTCTTATAAATGCTATTATAGAAAAATTTATAGATGTTAGTTTACATTATATCGCAAAAAAATCAACAGAAAAGCTGAAATCTAATTCAAAAAGACTCCACAACAAGCTTCATTTATTTCAAGGAAACTGATTTACTTACTACTGTATTGTCTGTATTAGAATTACTATATTGGGAATAAAAACTAAAATTTATATTTACGAGTTTTAATTTATTTATACATATATAAATAAATATTCTACCTAAAAGCATATTAATACGATCAGATCAAAGTATAAATATGAGTTTGGAACACATTTATAAATTAAACAAATTTAATAAACTAAGTAAATACAAGAAAAAATATTAAAAAATATTCGTCTCCACTCCGTCCTTGTCCTGCCCAAAAATTTGTGCTTGCTTTGTAAATACTAAAATTCTTTGTAAAAACAACTTTAAACCATACGTGTAAGGTTGAATTTTGGAAAGAATGCATTTATATCATAACTATAACTACTTATGTACAACTGGCGACAGTTTTGGACGTTTTGTTACTTCGAAACTGTGGATCTAGCGTTAAATATCATATCAATGATCAAAATATACAAATGTATTACGTACACATTTATAATATGAGCAATATATTAGGAGTATTTTTATTGCATTTTGATAGACGACCCACAGCCCATCTGATGGTAAATGGTAACCATCGCTCATGGACTCAACTAAAACTCTCGGTATTATTGTCAAGCCGCTACTCACTACTTAATTTCACAGATATGAAATAAAAGAATAAACGGCTATCTCCTGCTACAGCCAAAACGCAACGATGTGCTTCATTGCCAGTCACACGGGAAATGGTGGTACCAACCCGCTCGGGCCTGATACCAAGTGAGTACACCCACTTGGTACCCAGCCTTACCACCAGTCATGCAATGGATGATAATTGCTTACTTCCCTTAGTCGCCTCATACGACACCCGTGGGAAAGAATTGGGTGGTAACACTTGTATTCTTAATTCGTCACCACACGAACAAAAGTTATGTATTTCAAGCACTTAAACATTAAAAATAACGAATATTGAGTGTATTAAATGGTGAAATTAAATAAGAGAACTTATTTGATCCAAAGCATTAGAATGCGTACTATGTAGATGTAATATACTAATGTATGTAGATTCTTTCTACATAACTGATCATCAATGTAATGTACTGTAATCAATGTAATGTACTTAATGTATGTAGATTCTTTCTGCATAACTGATCATCAATTATATGTTATGTATATTTAAAAATTTTAATTATTATTTAATTTTATGAATTCGACGCTCGGCGCTAAAAACGCTAAAGACTCTTGAGTAGTATATTCCTTGCGCTAAAGCTATCACTATAAACAGTAGTACCAACACACGTAAGAAGCAAAGAGCATATAACACTACGTTTAGTAAGAAGTTAAACTTTTTTTTTTTTTGAGTGTGTGACGTTGGTTGTTAGCCTCAGATGGCTATGACAACCTTACCCGGATAATTGGTGAGCGCAGAGGGCTCTCAACCCGACATTTAAGCAACGCTACCCGGGGGCACCCCCTCTGGGGTAAGGACCTCGGTTCGGGCTGTTGCTGGAAAAGTGCCCGTCGGCGGGGACGAAACCGTGGGTATTTACTTGTATTAGCTGCGCGAGCTGTGTGTGCTCTGATTTGAGCGTGAGTTGTGTCGTCGTCGACTTCGTCGAGGTAGTTAACTTAGAATTTTAACAAATCTTATATAACTGCTTGACAACAAACCATAATGAGTTTAAGAACCGAACAGCGCCATCTATCAGTACTACAAGGAACTATTTATTCAAACATCGCCATCTCTCTTTCTCGCACACAATGTATCGCATTTCATCACTCTCGCTCTGGCAATGAATGACAACTACTACAACTAGCACTTGGGTGCAGTGTACTGATCTTAGATTACTGATAGTCCGAATAAGAGATAACGTACGGAAACGTTTCTTTTAGTACAGTGCTAAGTAACGTTACCTATTTGTACCTCGTACACGTTCACGTACTACACAAGTCTAGTTCCTTGCTTAGCCTTATTGTTATTAGAGCTCAATCACAGTAAATATATAAACCAGTACGGAAACTAGGAACAAATCGTTAGAAACGACACACTCACACAGACGCGCGCATCTACGAGAATCTATCTTATCTTCTTGTTTAATGGCTCTTGTTGTGGCAGTGTGAGCACAATTTCGCCAATATCGAGTATTAATTTAAGGTAGACCGTCAAACGAAGGAAATTTGTTCAGTGAAAGAGAAATAAACGGTGAAAAATGAGTCCAACACGACGGATTACCATGAGATACACTGAAACAAAAAATACAACTCTAACTACATGACATACAACTACTTACAGGAATACAATATATACAAAACCAAAACTCTTTTTTTTTAAACTTAATACCCTATTACCTCTATAGTATATACATACATTTACAATTTAATCTTATTAACTTTTATGAATTTACAAAGTGTTTTAATAAATGGAGTAAATACAAGAGACAAAAGAAGTTTAAAAGATGTAGGACGAGAGACTTCAGTTGGTAAAATATTATATAAAGAACAGTTTAATTTAAGGCAACAAAAAAATATATGGTTTATATTTCCTTGAGCCAGACCACATTCGCAAATGGAATTATCTCTAATCCTAAGTTTAGCAAGAAATAACGGAGTGCAAGAATGGTTTAAACGTAACCGACAGATGGTAGAGGTGGTAGCCTTATCAGCCTTTTTGAATGTAGAAAACCAAGGTTTGTGGGGAATATCAGGTTGAATATCACCATAAAATTTCCCTTTAACATTTTTAGAAATATGCCATTGTTCAGTCCAATCCTGAAATAGGTCTGATTTCAGGGAGGCACAGATGACATATGAATATACATGAAAATGATCAAGGGAACCTACAACTGCTGCCGACTTGGCACACCAATCAGCTGATTCGTTACCTAGAATTTTGGCTTGGATTCCTGGTCATATGGGTATGACCAGGAATCCAAGCCAAAATAATATTGATACCAAGTTTATGACATTGGAACAATTCATATTTTATTGACAACTTTTGGACTCTGAAAATATTAATGAATTATTTAAATTATGTGGTTTCACAAATTTAATTGCTTCTAAAATTGCTATTGACTCTCCAGTAAATACTGATGAAGCAGATGGACATTTATACTTTAGCATGATTCTTGTGAAAGGTATCCAAACTGCTACACCTACTGCATTATCTGAAGATTTAGATGCATCAGTGTACAAAGTGTACCAGTTCTCAAATTAACTTTGATTTTTTTGTTGGAAAACCTTATTGGCCTCAATTGTATCTTTATCAATGCCGAAATTCAAAATAATGTTGGGCTGGAAAATCAATACCTATATCATAATCAAGAGAATATATTGATAAACTGGATTGGGAAGATTGTTAGATAAAAAATAACTGCGGAGAATACGAGGGAAAAGGTGAGATGATTGTGTGTTATGAGAGTTATAAAATTCAGACAACTGTCTCAATTTAGGGATAAGGGGATGATCAGACTTTAGAGTTAATTTAAAAAAAAATCTGTTGGCAAGGTATTGCCTACGTAGTGAAAGAGGAGGTTCAACACACTCTACTTGCATCGCATTAATAGGTGAAGACTTCATAGCCCCTAATATTATACGTAAACATTTGGCTTGAATTTTGTCAAGTCTCTTAAGAACAGATTTATTACAAGGGTCTAAAATAAAAGAGCCATAATCCATATGGTTACGGATTATGGCATTATATAATAATTTCTGAGTAAAAGGATGAGCACCCCACCATACCCCAGAAAGAGAACGGAGGATATTAATGTTATTTTCACATTTCTGTACCTATAACATAATCAAAATGAGAAATACCAGATAATTTTGAATCAAGCCTTATGGCCTAATACCTAAAAAAATTACTTTGGTCTCTTGAGGTATCACATTCTCATTTACCCTAACTGTGATATTAGGGATAATTCGTTTTTTAGTAAATATCACTACTTTACTTTTTGAAGCTGATATAGACACCATGCTCTAGGAGCCAGTCGGATACGTACCTCAAAGCGGAGTTTAATTGGATCTCTGCTTCTTCTATAGATTTAACTGAAGTATAAAGAGCTATATCGTCCGCATATTGCAAAATTTGACAAAAACATAGTACTGTATACTCTAAATCACTGGTGTAAATACTATATAATAAAGGACTTAATACAGAACCTTGCGGTAAACCTTTCCAAACATATCTGGATGGAAGGAAAGAATTTTGTTGTTTAATTGAAATGGATCTTTCTATAAAAAGATTACATATAAAACGTGTCAACTTTGTGGGAATATCCAAATATAGGAGTTTATTTTTAAGCACAGGCAATAATACATTATCATATGCTGATGCAATGTCAATAAAAACTCCAACTAAATACTGTTTTTTGATGTGAAACATCTAATGCGGAGGAACCTCATCGAGTTAGGGATCGTTTAAAATATCCTGACTAGAATTTCAGTCATAGATGATATCCAGGGTCTGCTGATGGAGCTGGAAGGTGACCACAGTAACTCTACATTAAACACAAAGTGAAAAATGTGAAATCGAAAATAACAGTCAGAAGTAGGATTTGAACCTGCATCTTCTGGATACCGTCCAGATGCTTTACCAATTCAGCCATCCTGACAATTGCTCCTGACTGCTAATTTCGATAACACATCATACTTAACGTCTTTGGGTGACGCCTGCGCCATTTGTCGGAAGTATTTTCATACATTATACTGACCAGGTAAACTTAATTTTACAATTAAGATTTTACCTAATAATGATGCAAACCCTTTAAATATTTAGATATATATTTTTAGCATTTGACATGCTTAGCACTATACATTAAACACAAAGTGAAAAATGTGAAATCGAAAATAACAGTCAGGAGCAGAATTTGAACCTGCATCTTCTGGATACCGTCCAGATGCTTTACCAATTCAGCCATCCTGACAATTGCTCCTGACTGCTAATTTCGATAACACATCATACTTAACGTCTTTGGGTGACGCCTGCGCCATTTGTCGGAAGTATTTTCATACATTATACTGACCAGGTAAACTTAATTTTACAATTAAGATTTTACCTAATAATGATGCAAACCCTTTAAATATTTAGATATTTTTATATATATTTTTAGCATTTGACATGCTTAGCACTATACATTAAAAACAAAGTGAAAAATGTGAAATCGTAAATAACAGTCAGGAGCAGGATTTGAACCTGCATCTTCTGGATACCGTCCAGATGCTTTACCAATTCAGCCATCCTGACAATTGCTCCTGACTGCTAATTTCGATAACACATCATACTTAACGTCTTTAGGTGACGCCTGCGCCATTTGTCGGAAATATTTTCATACATTATACCGACCAGGTAAACTTAATTTTACAATTAAGATTTTACCTAATAATGACGCAAACCCTTTAAATATTTAGATATTTTTATATATATTTTTAGCATTTGACATGCTTAGCACTATACATTAAACACAAATCTCAGGATGGCTGAATTGGTAAAGCATCTGGACGGTATCCAGAAGATGCAGGTTCAAATCCTGCTCCTGACTGTTATTTTCGATTTCACATTTTTCACTTTGTATTTAATGTATAGTGCTAAGCATGTCAAATGCTAAAAATATATATAAAAATATCTAAATATTTAAAGGGTTTGCGTCATTATTAGGTAAAATCTTAATTGTAAAATTAAGTTTACCTGGTCGGTATAATGTATGAAAATACTTCCGACAAATGGCGCAGGCGTCACCCAAAGACGTTAAGTATGATGTGTTATCGAAATTAGCAGTCAGGAGCAATTGTCAGGATGGCTGAATTGGTAAAGCATCTGGACGGTATCCAGAAGATGCAGGTTCAAATCCTGCTCCTGACTGTTATTTTCTATTTCACATTTTTCACTTTGTGCTTAATGTATAGTACTAAGCATGTCAAATGCTAAAAATATATATAAAAATATCTAAACACAGTAACTCTGTAATGAAACGACGCAACTCCATCGAGTTTGGAATCATTTGATTCGTCTTGACGAGTACTTTGTCTTTAGATGTTATCCAGGGTCTGATGATGGAGCTAGAAGGTGGCCATAGGCACAGTTATAAAACGACATAACTCCATAGCGCTTGAGCTCGTATGATTTGTCTTGACGAGTACTTTGTCTCTAGACGGTATCCAGGGTCTGACGATGGAGCTGGAAGGGCCACAGTAACTCTGTAATGAAACTATGCAACCCTATCGAGTATATACTCGTTTGATTCGTCTTGAGGAGTACTTTGTCAAGTTATGATCATTTTATTTCTACAAAATAATTTCGATGTTTTCACATCTGCTAGACGTCCCGCGACGTCTAGTTTTTTTTAAAAAAGATATATGAATATCAGTAGATAGTTTATTAAGACTATCTACTGTATTCATACCCTTCCTAAATCCAAATTGAGATTTTGGTAATAATTTTTTGTTCTCTACCAACCATTCTAAGCGATGCTTGACCATATTTATGTTCAGAGATTTTAGATAATACAGAAGAAAGGGCTATGGGTCTGTAACTATTAAAATTTGATGCGTTGCATCCAGGTTTGAGCAGGGGGATAACAATTTGATTTTTCATGTCCTGAGGAATCATACCATTTTTAAAACAGATATTAATGAGATCTAGATAATATTTCATTGTATTTGGGGAAGCATTTTTTAAAAAAGAATAGGGTATTCCATCCATCCCGGGTGAGGAGTCTATTAAACCCTCTAAAGCGAGACTTAGCTCGGAAAAAGAAAAAGGAAGTTTAAAATTATTAAAAGAAGGAAGGGAACATGGAAATGAGGGTAATACATTTAAATTTGGAACAGAAGGAGGCGCCAACTTATCTGCAAATGCCTCGAGCTATATGGAAGGATCATTAGTAGAGGTATTGTTATTTTTAAAATATCCTCTAAACTTTTTAATATGATCCCATACTAAAGATGATTGAGTTTTCGGAGACAATTGTTCACAAAAATGTATCCAACCTTGTTTCTTTTTCTTTTTTAAGATTCTAGTAGTTTGTGCAGCAATTTTTTTGTATTCCAAAAAAATTTCCGATGTCATATTCAAATTGTAACGTCTTTCAGCTGCTTTCCTATTCTTAACAAGGAGGGGAAATTTTGAATTTAGATTTTTTTTTCGTATGAAAAGCCTGATCAGCACTTGAAGTAATTGAATCAACAAATTTAGAATAAATATCAACAATATTACTGGAAGTTACTGGCGGAAGGGAAACTACTTTACCGTCAAGTGAAGATGCATAAGATGACCAGTCTGCATTTTTTAAACAATATTTAAAAGAAGGATTGAAATCAAAAATTGGAGATCTATTACAGATGTTGATAAGGATAGGAAAGTGGTCACTACCATATGTGTGATCCATGCAGTAAGATCCAATACACTTAGAGGGTTTTGAGATGGAAATACCCTCCTAGTAGGAGACCCGTTATTAATAATACATAAATCAGCTTCTTCAAAAATTTCTAGTAACAGACATGCAAAAGAATCGTCATGGCTAGAACCCCATGAGGTGTGATGAGCGTTAAAATCACTCATCAAAATAACAGGAGGAGGAACAGATGATATTATGTACAAAATGTCTGAAATTAAGGATGAATGAGGGTGAGGGATGTATAATGATATAAATGAGATGTTAAAAATATTTACAGCGACAACGTTAATGTCAGGACAAACAGGTGGAAGATGAATTTGTGAGAAGGGAAGGTAACGCCTTACAAGTAAGGCGCTACCGGCATAGCCATCTGCCCTATCATCTCCCGAAGACAGGAGTAACCTGAAACCCCAAAATGGGAATTAGGAACTAACCATGTCTCCGAGATAGCAATGACAGGTGCTTGAAATTTACTAATTAAAAAAAGAAGCTCTTGCTTGTTATGTCTAATGCTTTTTGTGTTCCATTGCAAGATGGGAACTTGATTCATTATTGGAAGTTAGGGAAATGATTTGGGAAAGTTTTTGGGCAACGTGAGACGGTATGTTTGAATTTGATTTTCCTAACAAGTCAAATATCATATTAAACAGAATTTCCAGGAGATTGACATCCTGGAGTACCGGTGGGGAATCGGAAGAGGAAACAGGAGATATAGCACAACCATTTGGCATAGCTGAAGGAGGGTTAGCAACAAGAGCCTGATGGGATGCTCTATCGTATGCTTTTCCCAGAGGCGTATGGGGGCAGGGAGTAAAGAACACAGTTTTCCTGTATGATGAAATGGGAGTGTGAGTGGATGGTTGTCTTAGTACTGATGGATGATGAGGGCTATTAATGATAGCAGAAGTTTGTGAAAACTTCTGCATATGATTTAGTGGATTTAGGTATTGATTGGGATGCTTCTTGGTATGATATATTTTCTTTTGCCATTAATAATTTGATGGACTTCTGCCTACTTTGCTCGGGACAGTCCCTGCTATTAGCTTAGTGAAGTCCCGAACAATGCGGACAAGAAGCTTCCGCCTCAATTACACTGCAAGAATCTCCTGCATGCGGCTGAGCACAACGGTAGCAACGAGGATGAGATCGGCAAAGGCCTTTAACATGACGAAATCTACAGCAGTTATAGCATTGGATTGTCGGGAATTGATATAAATCAACAGGAAGGCTGGTGTGAAAACAATAAATTTTGCTGGGGAGAACTTGACCTTGGAATGTTAGGACAACTGTTTGTGTAGGGGACCAAGTTACCTTACCATCTGCGTTAATCTTCCTGTTGAGCCTGCGGGCCTTGAGAACAGGACCACATCCATTCGGCAAAATTATAGATTCCACAAATTCATCCATGGACAAATCAACAGGGACCTGACGTACTATACCCATCTTAGTGATATTATAAGTGGGGATTACGAGAACAAATTTAGAAATTTCTAAAATTTTATTATCTAAAAATTTATTGGCATCATCTGCTGTTTTAAATTCAACTGAGATTTTACCTCTACCAACTTTTTTTATACCATCTGTGCAGATATTATTTATTTAGTTTCGTGAGAGAAATTGGCCAAACTTGATTGGGCGAGTAGCTGTTCCAGCGATTGGGTCTGGTTCAGCCCGGGTAATATGAATAATATAAGGACCACTATCGAAATTCGTGTAACATTTAACACCCACAACTAGTCTAGGATGGGTATAAATATTTTGAATTGAGGCTACTGCTAGGTCTTTATCAATAATAGTTTTTTTTAAGCGACTCGCATTGTTGACTCGCCTGATTATCAATTAATCGGCGTTTAAGTCCGGGAACTAAAACTTGCTCAGGTTATGAAGCACCAGGACGGGGATCTGGAGGGTCCGGAGGATCAGGAGATTCAGGCTCCTGAGTAACCGACCAAATTTCCTTCTCCATCATATAAAAGCTAAAGATTTACACAAAATAAAAACGTAAAACAAATGAATGAATGAACAATGAAACAAATAACTTACCAGTAGGTACAATATCTACATTTGAGCTCAATTGATTACACTACAAACGAATATCTATCCGCAAGTGATAATAAGCAATGAAAAATTTCGATAATTTAGATCAGAATTAAACAGAAATAATTAAAATTTGAACAAAATCTCTCTGACACGTGTGACAACCATGCCCTTCTTTTTCCAATCCCACCTACGAGAATCTAAGCACCCCTGGCAGTGCTGAAAGTATCGGCTGTCGCGTCGGGATGAGTGGTTGTGATTTATTTGAGTTGTTCTTTAAATCGTAATAAATTTATTACTAATATTATAAAGAGGAATGATTTGTAATTTTGTAAGTATACAAATAACGGGCTATATTATTACTATAAATATTAATTTGAAAAAAAAATCCGGCATGATGATACATTTACTTTATTTTTATCCCAAAATGTTAAAAATAATAAATGCCCTTGCGTAGCCAGGGCAGGCCGCTAGTATATAATAAAACACTTTCCAATTTTATAAAAATTAAAAGCTTTTGTTTGCGGCTTCGGCTCAAACAAAAGCTAGTTTATTAAGTTATATCTCAATATAGTAGTAGCAGGATGAAAGGCCGTGCGGGGTTGGCTTTAGAATTGTCCCACCCCTCTACCCACGGGAGTCGTAAGAGCCGACTGAGGTAATACCGGGGGAGTAGGCAGCAGCACTCCCTCGAGTATTAACAACATCCACTGCGATCGCCAACCCGCCTGCCAAGCGTGGCGATTACGGTATTATCCCCCATGATGGGACCACTCGTCGTTGTGGCGTTCTCTTGGGGAGGCTATGTCCAGCAGTGGACGTTGAAAGGCTGATGGATGGATGGATGGAGGATGAAACGAAGAAAGAAGAAAAAAAAAGACACGCATAAATAGCCTAATATAGTCACATTTACTATCTTCTATGTACCGACATAGCTCTGTAACAGATTTAGTTATTAGGATAATCGTAAACATTGTTTCACACGAACCACAACAACATGTGGTCGGGTGCTAATTTGTATGAACTTACGGGGACAACCCTAACGCTCCAACGAAGCTTTAACTTATATATTTACTGTGGCTCAATGTTGCACGGACCCTCTATCACAATCACAGAACATTTTTACTCTACGAGCCCTCAATGCTTTGCCTCAAATCTCAATGTACTCTCAGCTCAATTGTGCCTTTTTTGTGCACAGACCAGAGCACAGAACATTTCTTTATACTGTGGCTAGTGATGTACCGAGTCAGCCATTTTTAGTATTTGAGTACTTTAGTACTCGTCATAAAAAGAATAGAACTCGAGTCTCTAACTCGAGTCTAGTAATCGGTTACTGGGTCAAGTACTTGAGTACTTATAGTACTCGAGTACTATACTAGACCAGTACTCGAGTACTAGGCTAGTACTCTAGTAATTAAATGGACGCGGGAATATTAATGTTTTTCACTTGAAGAAAATCCAGAAAAAGTTTTCTTTTTAGGGGCCATAATTGCACCACAAAATATTTAAAAAATTAGACGTTTTTGGACGTCTGGCTGATGTGAAAACAACAAAATTATTTTGTATAAATAGTGAGTGATGAATTAAAACTGTTATTGGTTTATTGATTGACCTTATACTACCTTGTTACATACTTTTGTCAATAGAAGACGTTAAAAGTTAAAAATCATTAAATAAATTAATTGTTTTTAACGTAATTTGTAGACTAACAGCCGGTCTCACCCTACGCATTAGATGTTTCACTTCAAAGGAATAGTACCTATATCTATAGGTACTAATAAATGGAGAGCGCTATGATGTGGCGTTCTCTTGGGGAGGCTTATGTCCAGCAGTGGACTTCGAAAGGCTGATGGATGAAATGGAGAGTCGGTTTTTTTGGTTCGATTATACTGTGAAAACTACCAAGCCGATCGGAATAATACTTATACCATAAGATGCAGCGTGTTTCGGAGAAGGTTTAAGTATATGATATGTTGGTGATTACTTATCCGGAACCTATATTTTTGGTGTGAAACATCTACTCTGGAGGTAGGGTAAAACCGGCTGTTCTCGTGGCGACCTAATAATAGGAATTCTATCCGAAATAGATTTTTCATCGACAATACTATGACGAAAGTAAAGTCTCGGCCAATGTACTAGTGTATAATATTATATTTGTCTAACACTCAATTTTAACACTAATTTATTGTTTTAGCCCTATTTTAGTATATCACTAATAAATCATTTAAAAAAGTAGCTCTTAGGCGCAACACTCGCAAATTCAAACAATAACAAACATGTTCTTTCGGTATGGTCCGAGGCACGAAGCGAATCTAGTCGATTTTAAGAACAAGTTTAGTATTCGAGTAATATAAATACTCGGACTTCATACTCGAGTAATATAAATACTCGGATTTAATACTCGAGTAATATAAATACTCGAATTTCATACTCGAGTCCTTTGTATCCGAGTACTTCAACTGAGCTATAGTCACTTAGACTAAGATAGGTATAGTAGTCTGTGGACTGTGGACTAAGAATTATAGTCTTGGACCAATAATACACTGGACGGAGTCTTAGCTTCAAATGCGTGTCAATTTTTTATGTGTGCGTTTGACATTCTGTCATTGTGTGCGTAATCTAGTGTTGTGAACTAAAATGACGCAACGATGTCGAATATCGATAACCAGACTACCAGTACTATCATAATAATAATAATTCATTTATTCATAACAAACTATACATTTGTGTTGAATTAGCGCACATAAAAATAATAATAATAACACAACATAATTTTTTTTCAAAATAGCAAGTCTTAATCAACGTTTACTGTCTGGTTAAAGTTAGATTAAATCAATAATTTTAAATTTTATTTCCTTAGTGGTAAAGCTATATAGTTACATCTCACGTTCACGTTATAGTAGCGGGATAATGCGTATACCAGTTTTAAGCCTAATCAAGAGCTATCAATTAAAAAAGTTGCATAAAAATCTCTTCAGTATTTTTTGCGTGATGCGCGTACTAACAAACAGACAAACAGTGTTCAGACGCCTATATAGCCTACATCTTTAAAATCAGATATAGGATCGTAGTGTAACGTGAATTTCGTTAGATATAATATTTAGGATATACTTTAAATATACTTGGTACTGCATCAGATTTTAGTTTCTTTATTTTTGAACCAGATATAAAACAATAATGTTCATAATGCTCAGAGCATAGGCGGGAATATTTATTTGGCTCCCAGTTTTCTCTTCTTAAGGACTTGATCCACGCTTTTCTAACTTCAGGATATTTTGGAAACCTATAAAAGTGAACAAACTTTATAAAACCATAAAAAAGCAAAATGTTGGTTGAACTATCCATAAAGACTACTATTTGACTATTGTCTACATCACTACAAATAGCGCCTAAAACAATGCATATTATGTTAATAATTTTAACTAATAAACGTGTTTTTATATCAATGAATCATAATGTAATCATATTGATAACATTTAAATCTTCCAATATCTATCGAATTTTTATTGGGTTTCGTAGTTATTTAAGGTGAAAATAGCTGATATAGACTTACGTGTGAAATTATAAATTTGGATTATTTGCACCTCCTTGCGTCGTTCTGGATGAACAAAACACAGCCACACACGGTATATTTTCACCAGTGCACAAGATATTTATCAACTTCAATAGGACTTTCCAGTATTTCACTTTTATGATGCCCCAAATCTCAATGTTTTGATCTACTAGTCGGTCAGCGTGTGACACGAATTTCACATACAGTGCGTCATTGCCACACTTATATAAGCTATCTTTTTTACTCCTATTGAGACTTCGAACAATAGACAGAAATAACAATACTGCGTTTGACAAATGAATACAGAACGGCAACAGCGCTATGGCTCCTTCCAGTAGTATACTTAGTCTATGATTATAGTCAACTGAGTCAACAGGAGTTTTGGCGGGAACACGAAGATGTTAGATGATCATGTCGTTGCTCTGCATTATTTTCCTAAACTTGTGTTATTTCAAGTATTGATGTGTAAAAGTGGTAGCCTTTTGCTTATTAACTATTTGTGTATGTGCATAAGTGTTGGCAAGGGATATAGTGCGACATAACGTGTTTTTTCCTGTTGTCTCCAAAACTCCATTGTTCGGGACCACCGACCACTATTTTACTGACGCTGCACATAGCACAATTGGCACAGTTCGCAGTTACGTCAGTATGTTAGTTTTAAGCAATCGTTTTAAACAGTGTTAAAACAATCCGCGTAGCACTCACACGTAATCAATAAATATCATCGGCAATAATCATTCTCTCATCTTAGCATAATAATCAATTAATTGTGAATAGCTTAATACATCCATAAAAACTCAATTCTCCGTTTTACTTATTCTATCAATCTATCAATCATCCAACGTGGGGACAGCACCCCACATTTATGGTCCTTCGAGCCGGATCACAACATCTTCCATCAAGCGCTGACATCAATATTGAGTAAGATCGTTTCAAGTTATTTATCCATAGAAGCTTCAGTAAGGTCGCCATCGTCTTACTGGAGCGTGCTTTGACTTGACTGACTTCGACTACGACTTGTTTTATAAATTAAACTTACGTGTGATGAGAAAATAACGATGTTTATGTTACTGTTAGGCTGATGGTTCTGCCAATGCCCTAAATAAATTAATAGTAATAATTATAGTCAACATAAACTAAAATTGTTGTTCATTTTTATTTCTCATTTATTCATAGTATGAATTTCATACGTTTTACGGTAGACTGCCGATTCTGTTAGCAACAAATGTAATATAATTATGTTGATGTCAGTTTAATTTAAAACTAATGTCCATAGTTATTGAAGTGGCATTGTTATTTGTGTCACCGAATCGTTGTTGTTTCTATCACATCGACCCCTTGACGTCTGTTATATCAGCTGATTAAAAATTAAATATTGTGCATTTATCAAATTTGTTTGTTATGTGTGGTGTATTAACGTAATCCCTGGCTTTTGTTGCGCACAAAAGACGTCATCAGAAAGACGAAAAATATTTTGGGTGGTGAAAATTGCATACAATTATCATGAATAGCTTTCTGTCTCCCCGTGTGATGGTGGGGGCAGCTATTGTTGGAATAGTTGGAGCAGCAGGAGTGTTTATCTACGAACAGATCTACGCTGAGAAACGACGAACCATGTTAGGTTAGTATATTTGTAAGAAAATAGTTTGTGTTGAGTCCTCAATATGCATGATTAGTTGTAACTACTAACTGAAATCGGAGAGTATTTTCTATTCTATGCCTAAAGAAGGCCTTGAGTCATCTAATAGAAATAAGGAGGTATTACTATTGCAATATTTTTTTTTCAATCCATTTAGTGTTCTCACATATTTCATGTTACTGTTGGCCACAGGTCTCTCAGAGAGAGAAAGATGTAGGCTGTAGACCACCATGCTGGCCCGGTATAAATAAAATAAATAAATAAACACTACAAGCCACCGAGAAAACATCAGTATTTTGATATTTTTATATATTTTTTTAGCATTTGACATGCTTAGCCATATAAATTAACACAGTGTGAAAATGTGAAATCGAAAATAACAGTCTCTAGCAGGATTTGCCAGAGTTTGAGCCGAACTTGCATCTCCTGGAATACCTACTGTCCCAAATGCTTTGGCAATTGATCCATTGTGACAGATTTTATATTTTCACACTGTGTTAATATATCTACAGCATACAGTGGCCTGCCAATACAGGCAGAGAGATGGCACACTATGCGTATTATTTAGTGGGCCTCACACTAACCTGTTCGTTGTGTGCTGTTGGGTACAATTTTTCCCGCGTTTACAAAAAAAAAAAACAAGAAAAATGATTGGCAATGTAAGAGTGTTGACTCTGATGTTGGTAGTATTTATATGGCTATTGTGACCCTTTACCACCAGACGGGCCGTATGCTTCATTGTCACCCTCACAGGGGCTGTGTAAATATGAAGGAATAAAATAATTACTTTAAAACATACGTAGTAAAAAGAATAGTGTCTTTAAATTCTATTCTTTTTACTTTAAATCGTCCATCATCATCATCATGATGTAAATGCTGTTCTTTTTACTTTAAATAGACTTTGTAATAGTTTGTATGAAGGTTAATTAAGATATAAACATAATATATTATGTGTAAGTGACATCATACATTTACCTCAGTAAGAAAATACAACTTGTATTTTTATTTCAAGTTCATAAGAAGACTAGCTGTTTTATTTTAATTTCCACCAAATGCTAAAAATCACATTACAATTATTTTGTGAATAGTACCATCATTTAGTATGATTCTTAATTGTAATAATTAAGCTTTCTACATGGCATAGCATCACGCCTGTATTCCCCGAAGGGGTATGCAGAGGTGTATTACACATCCACAGTTCTTCAGCTATGTTTAAGTACCACGTAATAGGGGGGGAGCCATTGATGTTTACCGGGGACATTTCCAAACTCCAGGTTGCTACTGACCGACTGCCCGAATCGGGGATTGAACCCGAGACCTCATTATCAGCAGTCTCTCACACTACCGCTGCACCACAGGCAGTTATATAAAATATATACCTTTCATTTCTCAGATGTGAAATGAAAGAATAAATGGCTATCTTCTGCTACACCGAAAACACACTGACGTGCTTCATGACCGGTCACACACACAGGAGACGGTGGTACCGACCCGTTTGGCCCCGATAGCAAGTGAGTACTCTCACTTAGTACCCAGCCCTACCACCAGTAATGCAATGGTTGAAAATTGCTTATTTCCCTTAGTCGCCTTATATGACACCCGCGGGAAAGGATGGGGTGGTGACACTTGTATCTCTGGGTGTTTTCTATCTATTATATATATGTAAATACATACATATAATAGACAGAAAACACCCAGACACAGTACAAATATATGTGTTCATCACACAAATAATTGTCATGAGTGGGAATCGAACCCACGACCTCGTGCACGGAAGTGGGTTACACTACCGGAAAATTTAATTTTAACTCGTGGCGTAGTGCCACGAGTTAGGATTATCTACGAATTGCAATATCAAAATTATGTACCTATAGTTTTTTTTTTACCTGTATTTTAGCAATTGACATGCTCATGTACTTTAAAGAACAAATAATTTGTTCTTTATGTAAGTATACTTTTTATAGCATTGCATAAAACCTGACCGGCAGCTTAACTCTGAGGTCAAACAATTATAGGTGTAGAGATTAAACTCATACTTAACGATAATATTATTTATTTGTGACTAGCCGTTGCCCGCGGCTCCGCCGCAGCTAAAAGCTAGTTTTTTAGGTTATATCTCAGGTTTCAGGATAAAATAGATACCAGTTTTTAAATCTAATCAAGTTAGAGCTATCAAATAAAAAAAGTTGCATCAAAATCCGTTCAGTAGTTTTTGCGTGATGCGCGAACGAGCAGACAAAAAATAAAAAATAAATGTTATGGTTTTAGTCACGCATGTATACCCTTCTTTTTTTGTTAAGGCGGGAAAAAATGTTCCTAACCGCACACCCCGTCGTTCGGGGAAACGAAACGCGGGCTTATTTTTCTGCAACTCGACGTCGTAAGTGCGCCTATTTTGCGTGACGGGTTAATGACACTACTCTTGCCAACCAAGCATCACCAGAAATAAGTGTTAGTTCTATAGAGCATGCCCAGTAATGGCTCCCATTAGGAGCCGGAGCCGAGGCCTCTTCAAACGCCGTAGCTTAAGTGGCAGTGCGGGGTAGATTGTCGCAAGAGCCTCTGGCTTGCCTGCATGTACCTAAGTTAGACCAGTATTCTTGGTGTTCTATCTTGGTGTTTTGTCGTAGTGTGTTTGGGAACCAAGCGAACGGCAGCGGTAGGATGGGCTCTGTCCTTCCACTATCATCTCCGAGCCCCCCCTTGCGAATTCATCGACAGCGTCATTACCGTGTGAGTTGCTGTGTCCTTTGATCCACTGTAGGGTTATATCGTTGTCAATACATACATGTGACAGGGCTTGATGATCTTTGAAGAGCCTGTAGAAAGTGGTACGCCTATATACCTTAAGAGTATTTTTTTCTCAAATATCTTAAATGTACAGACACAGCTCTGTTACAGCTTTATAATAATAGTTAGGATTTATCTACAAATTGCAATATCAAAATTATGTATAGTTTTTATGGCATTGTATAAAACCTGACCGGCAGCTTAACTCTGAGGTCTAATAATTATAGGTGTAGACTTTAAACTCATTCTACCCATATTTTTTTTTGTTAAGGCGGGAAGAAATGTACCTAAACCCGGTCGTTCAGTGATCAGTGCAACGAACAGGGTAGTGTGGGGCCCTCACCCACTAAATAACCCGCCATGTGCCGTCTCTCCGCCTGTATTGGCGGACCACTGGAACTATGTTACATTACTTCAGTGGTGTGAGAAAAGACCTGGGGGTCCTAAATAAGTGGAGACTAGGATAAGGCTACAATTTTTTTGGTACCTTCTATAAGCAATGGTCCTTCCATATGTGTAGCCTATTAAATAGGGTATAAATAACATTCCACTTAAGTAATATCACATAGTTCCAGTGGCCCGCCAATACAGGTGGAGAGACGGCACACGGCGGGTTTATTTAGTGGGTGAGGGCCCCACACTACCCTGTTCCTTGTCCCGAACGACGGGGTGTGCGGTTAGGTACATAAAAAAAGGATGTAAATGACATTGTATCGATAATCAATACTATGGATTCAATACGCCTCGTGGCGTAGTCGGTAGTGTAACCGACTTCCGTGCAAGAGGTCGTGGGTTCAATTCCCACTCAGGACAAATATTTGTGTGATGAACACAGATATTTGTACCGCGTCTGAGTGTTTTTTATCTATTATATGTATGTATTTACAAAAAAAAGTAATATATATGCATTATATCTAGCTTAGTTTGGACCAGAGGACGTTGTGTGAAATGTCCGAAAATATTAATTTATTTATATTTATTATACTCGGTTCGGAACCTTAAGGTGGTGGAAATTTGCATTGGTCTTTTCATGAAAAATCGTAATTTCATTTTTATTTTTTTAAATTGAATATCAGACAAAATCGTTATATTGTTCGATTTTACGTAATAAACCCACTAATCACCGATTAAACCCACTAATCACCGATTAAACCTACTTATCACCAATTAAACCCAATAATCACCGATTTACTCCAAAAACTACAATGGATTGAAACCTTCTTCATATTTACAGTCTCGTTGTATGATTCGATGGCGGCCAAAAAATTGCTAACTTTGTAATCCGTCGTTGTTGACTAAAATGGTATGGGCCATATTACTACAGTTATTTGGTGACATCTTTGCCCGGAGTTATCGGTATGATGTCATTTACACCCGGTGTAGCACTTCAGTCATTTACACCCGGTGTAGCACTTCAGTCATTTACACCCGGTGTAGCACTTCAGTCATTTACACCCGGTGTAGCACTTCAGTCATTTACACCCGGTGTAGCACTTCAGTCATATACACCCGGTGTAGCACTTCAGTCATTTACACCCGGTGTAGCACTTCAGTCATATACACCCGGTGTAGCACTTCAGTCATTTACAACCGGTGTAGTACTCAAGTCGTTTACACCCGGTGTAGAACTTCAAATCGTCAAGAATTCACAAATGATTAACATGAGCGTCTGAGGCAAGTGCATCAGCATCAACAAGTGGCCTATAGTACCTACTCTACTTGAATTCTTACAAGATGTAGATATCGATAATCTCAATCTCATAGATTGCCTGGACTAGTCGGAATGGAGACTATGGATATATTAATTCTTTTCCACTAGCTTATGCCTGCAGCACCTTTTTGCGGGAAATTATGTACCTAACTACACACCCGGTCGTTCGGGGCAAGGTAGTGTGAGGCCCTCAGCCCCTCACCCTCTAAATAAATTATTCGTGTGCCCTCTCTCAGATATCATGTGATGTCTCGGTTATGGGACCTTACTATGAAGTTTATTACGGCTTTTGTTCTATAATTTAATCTGCAGATAAAATGCAAAATTTATACATTTTTGATTACACAGTTGTGGTACAGCCTTGCTTATTCCAGCATGAATGGGGCCGGCTCGATTGGGGAAGTACCACCCTCTTACAAAAGACCAGCGTGAAAGAACTTTAGGCCCATAACCATTATGTTTTGAATGGTGAGTAAGAGCGCCCGAGCCCCTCCTTATTTATCCTATCTATTTTCATTCCTATCCACCTGCCTTTCTTTGGAGATGGCGACGCGCCTGTAATGCCTCTGGTGTTGCTAGCGTCTATAGGCTACGGTAACCGCTTACCATCAGGTGGCTCGTATGCTTGTTTGTCATCCACGTAGTATAAAAAAAGAAATGTTTACAGTGAGGGAGGTTGCGAAACTGGACCAACAAGTTGCAACGATGAGATCAGAACTCCAGGCTCTCAGAGAACTACAGAAAGAAACGTAAGTTGTTCCATTATTATAAAGACTAAAGTTTATCTACAATGTGCAAAAAAACTCATAACTTATGTCACTTCATCCCCTCCCACAGGATGACTAAAAATATCTTAAACTCATGGGCAACCATCGGTATAGTATATGGTGGGAGCCTCCGGCTGGGGTCACGTTAGATAAACATAGCATCACGCCTGTATTCCCCGAAGGGGTAGGCAGAGGTGTATTACACACCCACGGTTCGCCAGCTGTGTTTAAGTCCCACGTAATAGGGGGCGAGCCTATTGCCGTCTACGGGCCACATTTCCAAATTTCGAGCTGCTACTAAGATTTATTATTTTTTTATGAACAAGCTCAATAACTGCTTGATACGGGGATCGAACCCGAGACCTCATGATCAGCAGTCGCTCAAACTACCCTTGCACCACAGAGGTAGTTAGATTAGTTTTAAATAATACCCAGCAAGGGAACTATCAAAAAGCTGTGCTTTAGGAGGGCTCGCGAAGTTTTCTACTTAATTTTCGACAGATGGCGTTAGGAATACAATAAAATTCTAAATAATAAAAATTGTTATATTTTTATAACATAACTTTTTATTAACTGCCTCTTTGGTGCAGCGGTAGTGTAAGCGACTGCTGATCATGAGGTCTCGGGTTCGATCCCGGGTCGGGCAGCGATATTGAGATTTTTAGTAAAAAAAAAAAATTCTCAATAGCAGCCCGGAGTTTGGAAATGTGCCCGGTAGACGCCAATAGGCTCGCCCCCTATTACTTGGGACTTAAACATAGCTGGCGAGTCGTGGGTGTGTAATACACCTCTGCCTACCCCTTCGGGGAATACAGGCGTGATATAGCATCACGCTTATATGTACGCTATGTTATATTTTTTATGTGTATAAAATACTTTGTTTTATGATAGATAACACATCTAGAAATAAATTTAAATTACTATGTCAAAACCCAAATCTAAAAGTGTGAAAAAATATGCGTAGATTGTGGGATTGTAGTGGGATATATATGTAACGCAGGGCACTTTACAAATACTTATACAATTGACGGACACAAAATTAAACCTAGACTGGGAGCAACTGTTCATGGATCACAAAGAATTACTGTCCTGTGTGGGAATAAAATGAAGTTTGTGTGCTGCCATCTAAGAGCACATTGCCACTCTCTATAAAGTGGAAAAATATTTGTTTAAATAATATTATATACCCTAACAGAAATAAAACCTGAGTTCAATTCACCAGATGCCTCCTGCAGAACCTTTCCCAAACAAAAAAAAGGTGTGCTTTAAACCACACAACTGAAGTAAAACTTAACAATAAATATCTATATTACTAGCTGACCCAGCAAACGTTGTTTTGCCATATCAATTATTTCTACTTCGGCAGTAGAAGGGTCAAAAATTTATGGTTGTATGTATTATTCAATGCCGAATCATAATAAAATAAAAATGTTGTCCAAAAAAGAAAAAAAAATATTTAGGTGATCACCTTTATCATTTAGGGGTATGAAAACTAGATGATGGCCGATTCTCAAACCTACCTGATATGCACACAAAATTTCATACAAATCAGTCCAGCCGAAAGGAGGAGTTTGGTAACAAACACCGCGACACGAGAGTTTTATACATTAGATTAATAATGTTAATATCTATTAATAAAGAGAAAGAGAGAAATAAAATGTGTGCTCGCACCTCTCTCTCTCTTGCCCCTATAGTAATATACGAAACGTAACTCTCTCTCTTTCTATCTTCACTAACTTATATGTCCCTCTCAACTTCGGTTCGTCTCGCCCGATCACAGTTTTCGTAACGCTCACGTCACGTCTTCACCAGCTTACTCCCCAAGTCAAGCGTGTGTGAAGAAGTATTTACTTCAAAAATGCACATCGGTCCAGAAACCTCGGACAAACAAATAAAATATAAAGTCACCTCAAATACATAACTTATAGTCCATCCATCCATCCATCAGCCTATCAACGGCCACTGCTGGACATAGGCCTCCCCAAGAAATGGGGGATAGTACCGTAATCGCCACGCTTGGCAGGCGGGTTGGCGATCGCAGTGAATGTTGTTAATACTCGAGGGAGTGCTGCTGCCCACTCTCCCGGTATTCCCTCAGTCGGCTCTTACGACTCCCGTGGGTAGAAAGGGGTGGGACAATTCTAAAGCCGGCCCCACACGGCACAACTGTGTGCAACTTATAGTAAATATACTTTATTGAAATCGGTAAAATAGACAATTGAATTATGTATAATCGTATCCAACTCTTTTTTTTTTTTTGTTAACGCGGGAAAAAATGTTCCTAACCGCACACTCCGTCGTTCGGGGCAACGAACAGGGTAGTGTGGGGCCCTCACCCACTAAGGAAACCCGCCGTGTGCCGTCTCTCCGCCTTTTTTGGCGGGCCACCGGAAGTATATTACATTCCTTCAGTGGTATAATCGTATCCACCTCCAATTTCGCCAGAAATATGCGACGCCAGAAACAAAAGAAGGTTCGCAAAATAAGGCAGATCAAAGCTGCCGCCGCCACTGGTGACGTCATCGATGCGCCCGAACAGAGTTACGCGTCGGACTCTGAATATTTAACGGACTACGCATCGGTGTTAGGTAAGTACAGTATGAAGAGAAAAATTTAAAATAATGCCATCTAGATAAAATCTTAAGTACTTAGTAAAAACAGATATAATATGCTTCTGAATCACGGACGCAAAATTAATAATGATCATTTCGTTGTGGTCACTGTGGCCGGTGTCAACAGGCACTAGCCATGCATGCAGGAGATAATTATAGTGCACGAGCAAGCACGCAAACTCAAGTGCACTCTTTGTTACCTACCCAACTCGCATAGTACGGTGGGACGGCATTACGATACGATCGCAGAGAGATCTGGCGTACGTGTGTGATTCCCAAGGCACGAGGGTGACACCGTCACCTTTCCGAGCTGCTAATGAAAATTTTTGACGGGAAAATCCAAAAACTGTGGGCTTAAACCGGGATTTGAACCACAGACCTAGTGATCCGTAGTCGCATATACTACTGATGGACCACTGAGGCAGAAGTTTCCAAAAATAAAATGCAATATGCTCTTAAATCACACAAGTAAATTAACGCAAGTCTGTCTGGAGATGGACTAAGAATATAATTATCCTACCTTTACCTATTCTTTGCCGTGGGTGTTGTACGAGGCGACTAAGAGAAGTAAGCAATTATCACCCATTGGTTTAACGATCTATTATGCGTTTTGCGTACCCACTTCTTATCGGACCCGAGTGAGTCGTTCCAACGGCTCCCGTACGAGCGACCATCAAGCGTTGTGTTTTGGTTGTAGCCATTAATTCTTTCGTTTCATATCAGCGATATGAAATGGTGAGCAGCAGGTGACAGTTCTCTTAGTATAGTTGAGTCCATGAGTGACGTATACCACTTACCATTAGGTCTGTCACCATAAGCAATAAATAACGTTACTTCTTTTCGGATATGGCAAGATTGGTTATCACGATATTGATATTGATTATTACCTACATACATATATATTGTCACGCCTTTATCCCGTAGGGGTAGTCGGAGACCACTTCTCTCCACTTGTTACGATTCTGACACACATCTTTCGCTTCATCTACTTTCATCACCTCTTTCATGCATGCTCGTCGGTTACGAATACTCTTGACCTGGCCTTTCTTAAGAACGTCTCCGATCTGGTCAAAATACGTTCGCCTAGATCGACCTCTAACAACTTACCCATTAACAGTCGTCTTGTATATCTGTTTCGTTGATCTTCTTTCATCCATCCTCTCTGTATGTCTGATCCAAACTAAGCATTCCTTTCTCTATTTTTGTCACTCTCTGTTCAACTAGTACAATATATTTGATGCAGGGACAGAGAGCGAGCTGGATAGCGAAGAGTTCTACGACGTGCCAACTGATGAGGACGATGACGACACACTCCGGGAATCACAGAGGAACGGACACATCTCAGAGTTGGAAGACGTACGTTATATATTTTCTACATTATAGCTTACAGATCTTAGACTAGGTCCTAGATAGAACGAGAGTGACCGAAGTCCACTGGATTGGCATGCTGAAGTGGCAATGGGTTGGCCACATCATTGGACGAGCTGACAAATGTTGGGTAAGAAAGGTTCTCGAGTGGTGACACACACGGCCTCCTTTTTTAATCATTTTTCTGTCCCAATATTGGGCACTTATCTTTTTTTTTTTTCTTTTTTTTATTGCCAACGGTGGCAGACGAGCAAACGGCCACCTGATGGTAAGTGGCAACCGTCGCTCATGGACTTTGGCAACACCAGGGGTACAGCCAAGCCGCCGCCTACCGTGAGTAAAGTGCTCTTCTTAAACCTCGTTTAAAGAGGGACATGTCGTAGCGCTGGGGGAACACCGCAGCAGGAAGATCATTCCAGAGCCTACACGCACGTGGTAGAAAAGAGCGCTGGAAACGAACCGTCTTGGATGAGATCGTTTCCAAGTGGTGTGGATGAACCCTACCGTAGTACATCGTAATGTCTCGTGGTCCGGTGGTAAAAAGGGGATGTTGGTACCACCTCAAACGGTTCCTCAGAGCACTCTCCATTGAAGAGTCGATAGAGCACACAAAGAGACCCAAAGTCTCTCCGCTACCTCAGCGACTCCAGTTCATCCGTGAGATTGGGATCTTCGACAATTCGAACAGCACGCCTTTGCAGGGAGTCAAGTGGGTCGAGTTGGTATTTTGGTGCGCCTGCCCAGAGATGTGAGCAGTACTCCACGTGCGGCCGGACTTGTGCCTTATAAAGTGCAAGTCTCTGCCTCGGTGTGAAGTATCGCTTGGCTCTGTTCAGGACGCCCAGTTTTTTGCTTGCCAATTTGGCTTTGTCCTCCAAATGACTCCCGAATTGGACTTTGCTTGAAATATCGATGCCGAGGATCCCAATACTATCGGAGATTGGGAGAATTGCTCCTTGGAACTGTGGTGCCACGACAAATGCGTCCTTCTTTGCAGTGAACGCGCAAACCTGTGTCTTCGTAGGGTTGAATTGAACCAAGTTCTTTTCTCCCCATTCCGAGGCCCGCCCTAGAGAGCTCTCGATTTCAGACACAAGTTGTGCCCGTTTGTCCTCCAGCATGTTCCGAGGAACTTTCTGATGGCCGGCATATCGCGCATCACCCGTATCTCCTCACATTGTGGAGGGGTTAGGCCATAGTCCACCACGCTTGGTAGGCAAAAGTTACAAAAAGTGACTAAAACAACGTGACCTAATTTCCATGGCTGCAGGATGTCAATGCCTTGGGGTTTAGAATATATCTTACTAAATCGTATCGACATCGCATCGTATCATTGTGATTGGTTGAGAGATCACCATGATTGGCCGAGGAATTATTGTGATATCACGCGTTGGTCTCTCTACCAAACACAAGCGAGACGTTACGATGTCGACACGATTTAGTGAGTTATATTCTACAGGCACTTGTCCTGGAGCGTAGATATGCGCTATATTTATATATTTTGCATATAACTGATTACGTATGTATTTTCAGGATAAAGAAGATGCGTTAAAAACTACTTTGAAAAACGCGACATAGCTAAAACAATATTCAGGTACTTATAATATTTTTTTTTCATACGTTATGTATCCATAATGTCGCGATTGCGATCGCCACGAGCGGCTGGATTCCGTAGTAAGGCTTTTCTTGAGAAGAACCCGGCAAGAAACTCATGAGCCACTTTTTTAAATCGAATGGTGATGGCAGAATTGAATCGCCACTAATGCTACAATATTAAAAAAAAGCATTTAATACTAATTAAAAACAGACAAAAATACAAGTAATTTTCCGAATCTTAATATTAATTTCCCAGCTTAACATTATATTTATGATTTGTTGATATTTTAATACATTTTTTTTATTTATGTGTTATAATCATCATATTCATAATCTGAAAGGGCACTCAACTATCCTGTATATTGCATTACCTATGCATTGATAAACAAATGAATAAATACTTTGGAAAATCCAAAACTGCTTGCCTCATAATCTTCATTTTTCACAATAAAATTGATTATTTGTCAAGTACTAAGTAGTTTTCAATAAATCACATAGATAGCGCTAATTTAAAAAAGTACTAATGTGAGTTTGATGTCTTATACGCCATCTAGCGCTAATTTTAAGAAGTACTTTCTATATTGGTCTACCTCAGTCATTTTGCAAGGCGCCATCTGGCAATTAGTAAGAACAACAATCCATGAGTTTACATATATACCTGCATAAGGCAGAGAGAACAGAGTGCCAAGAGACTCTATTCTTGCATACATCTCTCGCTTCCTCAACATTCATAACTCTCTTCATACACGCTCGCCGGTTTCGGAGACTCCTGACTCCACCTTCCTTCAATACATGACCAATTTGGTCTAGGTAGGTAAGTCTCGGTCTCCCCCTGTACCTACATCCTTCCACTTTCGCATTGTATATCTTCTTAGCCAGTCGCTCGTCCGGCATTCTTTCCACATGTCCGAACCATCGGAGCATTCCCTTTCGCATCTTTACACCAATACTCTCTTTCATACCTACTCGTTCTCTTACGTCATTGTTACGAATGCGGTCAGTCAGCCTCACTCCACAGATTCTCCGCAGAGATCGCATTTCGACCGCATTGATTTTGCTCTCATGCTCCTTTTTACATACCCAACTCTCGCTTCCATATAATAACGTTGGGACAAGCACTGCGTTTTGTATTGCGACACGTGCCTTCTGGCTGAGGTGATGACTGCCGAGAAGTTGTCCCAATGCTCCGTTCACTCTATTTCCCGCATTCACTCTTCTTTCTACATCAGTGGTGTACCTTCCATCCCGGCTGAATCCACATCCAAGATATACAAATTCATCCACTTGTTCTAGCACACCATTTCCTATTGCTACCCTAACATCTGTTCTGGCTTCTTCTCTTTCAAAAACCATTAATTTGGTTTTGCTCACATTCACACGTAGGCCCCTTTTCTTACAATCTTCTGCCATTACGTCAACTAGGGTTTGCAGGGCAGTCGCAGACTGCGTTAATAGGACCGCATCGTCGGCATATAGCAGCGAGTTAACCACTGAGTCGCCCATCTGAACTCCCACATTAATTTCATTCAATCACCAAATGAACCAAGCGCGTCCTCGAAGTCTGGACGCTTGGTCCCAACCCAAGTCTCCGCATACGATCACGCGTTCACTAGCTTCTGCCAAATCCAGAACTTCCCTAACATAATCCCAGAACTTCTCTAGATCCGATGCCACCGAAGAGCCTACGGGAGCATAAGCTGCGATCATGAAGACCCTGGTGACACCTAGTTTTATTCGGACCCATAGAAGTCTGGGATCAAACATTACGTAGTTTTTCACACCTGAGGCCAAGCGAGCATACAGCAACACCCCCACTCCCATGCTGGCCCGATCGCTCTGCGGTATACCAGACCACAGAGCTAACCCGCCACCAGGAAGATCACAGGCGTCGCTACCCTTTCGCTTGGTCTCTGTTACACAGAGCACATCAAGCTGTCCGACATGACGGTTACCAGCTCGTGTAACTTATCTTCCACACCATCTCTTACATTCCACGTGCCTACTCGACACTCTGCTCCCCTCGACTCGCCAAACTGGTCGATTATAACTTAAGTCGATATATCTGCTATAGATTTTATTATTATATTTTCAGCATACTCAGTTTTAAAAACAACAGATTAAAACTCTTCGATATTTTTTTTTCAGTCAAATCAACGTTAGCGGGAGTTGCGTATGAGTCGATTAGTCGGTTATGGGGATGTACCACCGTAGTTATTAAATATATAAATAGATTAAATAAATAGAAGAATGGAATTTATACATTATTAAATAATTAAAATAACAAGGGATTATATTGGAGATGTTAAAACATTCATCATAATATAAATGAGTTATAATTTTTTATTAGGATAATCATACTATGCTATATAATATTATAAATGTGAATGGAAGTTTGTTTGTTACGCTTGCACGCGAAACTACTTAACCGATCATCATGAAATCTTGTACACATATTCTTGGAGGTATTAGAAGTAAAATAGGATACTTATTATTAAAAAATAAGTTTGTCATTTCAAGGGTTGCTTTATTTATTTTTATGAAATTCCTCGCGGACGAAGTCGCGCCTAACAGCTAGTTAATAATAAATGGTGTTGAAGATAGTTTATAACCAGTTATAAACTATCTACCAGTTATATCCTAAAATCCAGATTTTAGGTTAAAAAGGCGATGATAGATTTAAAAAGGCCTTAATGGTATGGGAGAACTGGGTTATTATCGTTGAGCACATACCCGATAGAGAGGAAATGTCATTTATTTTGTTAGATACCAATTCAGTCAAGTCACTGCGGTGTAGAGATGCGCAAACTAAATCACCAATGAGATCAGGGATTTATAAATCTTTTTCTTCGAAAGATTTAAATCACTCTTTTAAATCTTTAACTCTTTTAAATCTTTGGTTACGAATGACGTTATTCATTCAGTTGATCATAAGTGATGCAAATATCTATTGATTCATGTAGTCATTCTCTCATTCCCTCAAGTCGCAACTGGTTTTGAGCTTTTTACTAAAACGACAGAGTCTAAGTTTCTGTGTATCGTCATTGTATTTCAAGAGTGCGTTTGTGCGTGCCTACAACTTATGTTATCTCTTTTCAATTCACAATATCCTTTATCTATTGTCTCATTCTAAATCTACGTCCATCATTCCATCTGTTCAATCCTAACGTGTGAGCTAGTGAGTTAAAGATGTATTTTCGAAACCAAAGATTTAAAGATTGATTACGCATTTTGAAAGGATTATACATCTTTTGTATCAATCACTCCTGAGTTACACATCTCTACTGCGGTGGTCGTTGCGCACTGATTGGCGTATGCAAGACGCATAGATACGCGTCACTTAATGCCATTTCACTTGTCCGGTATAAGTTGAGCCGTGATAAAATGTATGTAAATTTACAAATTGTTTATTTACTGTTACTTATCGATGAAATGTGATTTTATCTGTTTTATAACTGTTTTTTGAAGTGAAAACCTTCCTATAGAAAGGTTTGGATATAATTGTTGCTCAAAGTGCCGATAGATGTCAATATGTAAACAGTTTTGTTTTACAAGTTTTAATTTAAGATCAAACATTTAATTTGGATATCGAACAATAACAACTGTTTGTTTATAGTTTTAAGTTTTCACTTCTGTCGGCTGTCCTCCTGACTGCTTTTTTTTCTGCTATTTTTTCCACACCACCGAATAGAACAGTAATAATGGCGTCATTATGAAAGTGTTTGTAAAATCTTTCGGAATATATGGAAGTGTACACACGGGTCAGTTGTTGGTGCAGTACTGTTTTAGTGCGAGCGAGAGTTGAAATTTCCATCCATCCATCGGCATTTCATGGTCCACTGCTGGACATAGGCTTCTCCAAAATGGGGGTTTTACCATAATCGCCACGCTTGGCAGGCGGGTTGACGATCGCAGTGGATGTTTTTAGTATACAGGGGAACGCTGCTGCCTGGTCCCCCGGTAATCCATTAGTCGGCTTTTACGACTCCCATAGGAAGAGACAGGGTGGAGCTATTCTTGATGCCGGCCCCACACAGCAGAGTTGATATTTATTAGTGACAAATCACTGATCAATTTCGATCTTGGATGGTATTACCGCTCTATTGGGTATGTACTCGATGATTGTGTATCCGATTCTTCCTTATTTGTGTAGTTTGTAATTAGAAAGTTGCATTCCATGGGGCTTATAGGAGCGTTATGCTATTTCTACATAATTTTCATTTATTTATAAAAGGCATGATGACTGTTTTTCAAAATCTATTCTATAATATTTAAAAGTATCTAACAAGTGATAAGTATATTATATTTCTGTAAAATTATATTTTTATGCAATAAAATGAAATTTAAATTTTAAGTTTCAAACTCTCGTCAAAACGCACGCCGATGTCATTCCGTTTGTCATGACGTCATGCCTCAGTACGGGAACAGTAAACATTAGAGTCAAAGAGAATGTAAGACACTACTTTACAATAACGTTTACTAAGGCGTGACGTCATTCGCTTTGATTGGTGTTTAAGCTATCATGGCGGATTGTTGTATTTTGTAGGTTTATTTTATCAAATATATTATTAATCTCACCATTAAAATAAGACTGAATATATTTTTCGAAATACTTGAATCCTATTTCATTAGATCACTTCAATATTTTGGCGATCTTGATTACGGTCATCAAGCCTATTCTTGTTTTCTAAATAAAAAATATATTGAAGAAAATTTTAGTGCTTAATATTTTTTTAATACCATCTCTAATATAGCTCTTGCATTTTTTAAATTCTATACTATTCCAGATATTAAAATATAATGGCTTGTAATGTTAATGTAATGAATTTGTTTTTTAAATTGAACTTTGTTAGATCAATTTAATCAATGATTTAAATTTGTTGTTGTAATAAATACCACCAAAACTGATATCAAATTTGCCCTACTATTTATATTGTCAAGCCCTATTACGTAGTTGTTTTTTGAAAAAATTTGGGGTAATATTTTTCTAACAATAATCACTGTTAGTAGGTAATGGTTTATAATTATTAATTTTACTATAAATGTGTTAATATTTGGGACAAACTTGATACTAGTTTTGATTATAACTAGTTGTTGTAATTCTATTGTATAAGTCGATTATTGATATCTTTAGAAGAATCGCTAGTGATGTGTCTCAATACTAAAACAATAATCGAATAATACAATCAAATGTTTATAATAAATCAGTAATAACATGTACCTGTTGCACAAGTACATCGTTTAGTATATAGCTACCTTTGTAAACTAAGTTTTACGCCATTCAGAGAATCTTCGGAAAGTATGCGATGAATTATTATTTTCTTTTTTCATTGCTTCTTCTTTCTTCATAAATTTGCTACCATATATATGTTTTTTAAATATATAACAATACATAAACACAATCGCGATTTTTAGTGATGAACAAGAATGGTAGCGAAGTTGTTCATCACCTATTACGTCACGTTTCTACGGGTGGGGGCAAAAAATTGCTAGTTGAAGTCCGTTTTGTGACAAGGCAATACGTTGTCTACCGTCTAGGAAACAGGTGTGAGTCTCTGTACGTATGTATATATGAATTTAGTCTTATATCGTCAATACTTCTTATTTTTCTTTCGATCTTCTATCGCATCCCTCTTCTGATAAAGTACAGCTTTGGTGCTATGACGGAACTTAAGATAAATAGTTTAATTTAATAGGTATACCTGGTCCGTCTGAAGTTTCAATTCGTTCGTGATATATTGATTAACTTTGACATAAAAGTTTATCATTAAAATATTACTATATCTAACACTAATTGGTACCCTTTAAAATATTCTTGTTAATGCATACAAAATTAAAGTTGCTCTTAATTTTTTCTGTTTATAAGGTTATGTTGAAATCAGATAACTTACATACCCCGGAGATACACAATCCTACTGATATTAGAAATGGAAAAGTGTGTATAAATGTTTGGATGTTCGTCCTTGTATCACCCTTAAAGTACTAAATGTTATTGGATAAAATTTGGTAGGTAACGGTTTTTAACGATATATAGAGAAATTGTGGATATCCTATATCATACCTTATTATTCATAAGACAAACGGGGCATTAACACTGTTTTAACTAAAATACTGTTTTGTCCCTTTTCAACAAAGTACATTGAAAATTTAACAGAAAGTGACAAACCACATGTCAGCTTAAACAGTGTTATATTATTATGAATAAGGGGCTTAGATATTGTTAGTTTCTTTTGACAGAGTCTCGGTCAGAAACTAGAAGTTTAATAAAAAATTAACAAGATGGCGTTAAAATTATTACATATTTATTATATCAAACTATAGACTCTTTTACAAAACTTGTTGTAATAATTTAACACATACAATTCAGTATTGTCATGGATATATTGAATAAAATTTCCGAGGGTATTATGAAAAAATATTACATTTTTTTTTAATTTAGCCAGCCTGACTACATTTTCAGAGCAAATAGTCAAGATATTTTTGGCCGAAATAGTCACTGATAAGCGAATACAAATTGATTACACGATTTAAATTTATGGGTTTGATATCGATCATGATTTGAGTAGCGAGATTCAAGGATCGTATCTACTTAGGGCTGTCGGGCGCATTAGGGTCTATATGATTTATCACAAAATGTGAAAAAACCATATCTAAATGTTATTAAAATTGCTTTGATATAGTGCATATATCAATATTTGTAATAATTATTTATTAATATATATTGCAGCATTTATAATATCCAATGTGTTTGTAAAGTGTATAGATATTTGTGTTTTAAAGAAAGTAGGGAGATATAAGGCACAATTTTGATTTTAAAGAAAATATTTTGCATCGCGCACATGTTACTACACAGATGGTAGTGGTTTATATGTAAAAAAAATCGTGCCTAATGAAATAATAAATGACGTGAGTTCGATTCCCAAAAGGGACATTTACTTTTGCGATCCACAATGATAGCCACAGTCAGCCACTAATAGAGTGCTACGTGTAGTTTTTATAATATATATATATGTATTTGAAGTTTACAGAAGTTATTTTATAAAGCTTACAATTTGTCTTCTTTAATTTAAGGTAAATTTTCTGTCATAGAAATATTCAGCAAATAATTCACATTTAGAAAAATGAGCCGTCATGGGACGTCTCGCAGATGTGCAAACATCGATTTTCTTTCTTTAAATATTGTTCGAGTCTTATATAATTCTTGGTAAGCGCCCTCTCGTTATCCATAGACGAATTAAAACTGTTATTGGTTTATTAATTGACATTATACTTCCTGGTTAGATGCTTTTGTCAACAAATGGCGTTAAAATCAATTAAATAAATCGCGGCGACGCCACGTCAACAGCCGGTCTTACCCTCCTCCCGCATTAGATGATTTCACATTAAAAAAAATAATCAGAGAATCTTAAGTAGAGTTACCATGCTTTTTTTAGCTCATTATAAATGTCACATTGTTGGACACCGGCTAACTCTTATAATGATGAGATTTAAGCTTTGTTCGACCACGCTCAACAAAATTTCTCAGGCATGCCGATTTCGTCGCGATGTTTTCCTTGCCCGAGCATTGAAAACAGTGAGTTACATGTCGTTGATGGAATAATATATCTAATATGTGATAATCTCAATATACATAATTATAAAAAAAATTTTACTTCTTATATTCTATCTTATTTCAGCATAGTCTTTGTACATTCCGAGGTTCAATAGCTATTTGACTAGATTATTTTGTATTCCTTAATAATGTCTCTGTGCTCAAATTTTAGTACAAATTATTGCTCGAATATAAAGGTTGTATATGTTGTATATGTATCTGTAAAATACGGCTCATTTATGAATATTTTATTGAATTGTCCTGTCCTTGCTTCGGTCACATTGTCTTGCTAGTAATCCTAATCACTTATCGCTGTAATCGAGATTCAATCAGGATTTAGAAGAATATTACTTATCTAAGTCAGAGCTTCAGAGATTTGGATGGTTTTGGTTCCAACTTTCCTTCTCTCAGATGTGGGAAGATCTTCTTGATAATTCTTAGTCACTTCTTGAAGCCTTTCATTTTTTAAGAATAGTGACGTAACTACTTATCCTCTGGTGACGTGATGAAGTCAATTGTCTGGACAAATATTTTTGGCTAGAGGTATTCCTTCTGCATTTTTTTAGAAAACCTTTGTAAAATACAAAATTATTTTTCCGAATAACCTACTTTTATCTGTTAAATGACATCAAGCGCGTGGCGCCATACTCACCACAAGTAGTTTTCGCATCCAATTGTAGTGAGTACTATAAATATCTATACGAGATTGACAACCGCGCAAAATTGCGCGTCTGAGCTTAGTAACAGAAGTCCTTTGCCTCTTCTTCTTCTTGTTAATGGCGGTCCGGGTGATTTCGCCAAGTCCTTTGCCTCACGAGAAAAAAAAAACTAAATGACAATATTCGAAATGCAATTTCTATGTATTAATTTGGAATATTAATAATTAAGTGGATACCTAATTTTGGTAATAAAACTGATCTGTTATCTATATCATTTCCATATTACCTACAATAAATATTAATTGATAAAACTTGATTAAAAGATACTGATTATTTTGTAATTCCATTTAAATGTGGTACTGGTTTTTAATTGTAGCCGTTTTGGGACAGTGTTTATTTTGTTAATGTAATAAAATGTTAATTACGATGTGAGCGTATTATTTTTACGTTACTGCCCAAATAATGCTGCGGAATGTACGTAATGTTTTAGGGTTCATGTAAGTATTATGTATGTGGTGAGCGAGCTCGATTCCACCATAGCAAAGGCCTAAAAGCCTGGTGTCAATCTCGAGTGACACTACTAGCTATATAAAAAAAAAACAATATGGTGGCTGTATGGCGCCATTTTGAAACGAGTAACACATTGTTTTCTTATTATTACAATATGGATAGTAAAGTAAAATAATAATGATGGCCTTGATGAGCACATTCCAAAGATACTTAATTTGTGTAATGCAGACTGCCGGCCGACCACAAGTAATCCAACATAGTACCAGTTGTTCGTTAACAGAGACGGCACACGGCGGGTTTCTTTAGTGGGTGAGGGCCCTACATTACCCTGTTCGTTGCCCCGAACGACGGGTTGTGCGGTTAGGTATATTTTTCCCGCCTAAACAAAAAATAAAAACGGGTGTAATGCAGAACAATTTTTTTGCTGAAAACGATTTATTCAGGCTTGTTCGGGGCAACGAACAGGGTAGTGTGGGGCCCGCACCCTCCAAAGAAACTCGCCGTATGCTGTCTCTCCGCCTGTGTTGGCGGACCACTGGTACTGTGTTGGATTACTTCAGTGGTCCGCCGGCGGCTTACCCTTTCGGGTACCCTCTACTGAGCGACGCATCCGCACACGGAGCGTTACACCTTCGCGGGAAGGCTTTTGTACCTTTTGCAAATGTCTAATTAATGAAATGGTCACTAAAATGTAAGGCTTTTATACTGTAAATGTGCAAATGTCATTGAGAAAATGTTCAATTGCCTGTGATGGCCATAAAATGTATAAAATAAAAAGAAATAAAAAAAATAAAACGACTGCCATATAAGAAAAAAAAAAGTGTAGAGTCGGGATCGTTCTATTTAACACTTTTTAATTTAAGAGATCCCATTTATTTCTTTTAACATTATTATTTATTTTTACTTATTAGATAGAACAGATTATCTAACTTAGCCTGAGCCTAATACTATTAGGTAATCAGATCAACTGCCGGTTTTCAATAAAACATTTTTAGAATTTTATCGACCTCAAGGCAATTTTTATTGACATTTTGTTGTGTATTTTAGCACTTGACATGCTCAGCTACTTTAAAGAACATATTATTTGTGAATGTAGAAAAAGAGAAGTATCAAAAGGGATTCGAACCTGCGTCGCTTCCAATCTGGGTCGTAAAGACAAATTTCATGTGGAGATTGGGAATAGCCGTCGGGGAGTGTGATGGCTTAGTGGTCTAAAGCACTTTCCTGTATTGGAAGGGACGCAGGTTCGAATACCGCTCGCACTAAACTTCTCATTTTCCACATTCACAAATAATTTGTTCTTTAATTTTTATTGACTTAAAGTTGACGGGCCTCGTGGCGTAGTCGGTAGTGTAACCGACTTCCGTGCACGAGGTCGTGGGTTCGATTCCCATCCAGGACAATTATTTGTGTGATGAACACAGATATTTGTACTGCGTCTGGGTGTTTTCTATCTATTATATGTATGTATTTACAAAAAAAAAGTAATATAGGTATTATATCCGTAATCTGGTACCCATAGCACAAGCGTTAAGCTTACTTTGGTTGTGGTTCTGGTCCCAACTAGAGGACGTTGTGTGAAATGTCCGTGAACATTTATTTATCATTTATTTACTACTCGATTTTTTCGCTTAGAGATATCTCGAGTGATAACTCTATATAAACAAAAAACTAGAACAAGAGACATATATATTATTTTCCAGTGCAAGGAGTGATTGGAGAAGCTACGAATAATAAAAATACACTTTGGAATAGCTGTATAAAAATAAAATTACAATATTTAGTTAAAAACTTTATTATTATGACTAGAAAATATCACACACACAAAATTACACTAAGAGGTACGTAATTTAAAACTAGGTAGTACTTATGTTTGTATCGTGGCGGATAAGCCGCGTCACCACCGCATTTCATTTCACGGGTTGTCGCATGAGCCCACTAAGGCAAAACTTTCTTATATTAGTATCTACATAAAGCTATAGAGCTGTCTGTATACATTTAGAATATTTGAGAAAATATGAATGTATTAGGCTATAGAATTTTTTATCTATTTATTTGTTAGGGCATCACGCAAAAACTACCGAACGCATTTTGATGACACTTTTTTGCTTGATCGCTTTTGATAGAGTTAAAACTGGTATACATTTTATTCCCGTTAAAATATCGGGAATCTGAGATATAACCTATTAAACCATGGCGAAAAAGAACTTTTTAACTATTCAACGGAAATATATATTTTTTTTAACTCTTCAACGGGGATATCAAATTCCTCAATTCCGCCTTTAAAAGATTTTTTCACTTTCTTGCGTGATTGCGTTTGTTACTGTTGAACTTGACTTGAACCTGATATAGGTAAACTAAAAACCCTGGATGTATTCCAGTGTTTTTAGGTTCATCAAAATCCGTTTAATAATTTTTGTGTGATGTGCGTTCAAAAAGATGAAAATTTTAAATATATGGTTTGTGTTTAGAAACTCTTTACTCAAATATCTGAAATATACGAGGAGGGATCAAAAAGTAGTGAGAATGAGATAGAATATAATGACTGTTGAATACCTAATAATTTATTTTTCTACATAGTCTCCGAGTCTCGCTACACACCTAGTCCAGCGCTTTTCTAAGGCTTCAATCCCTTTCAAAAAAAAAGTTTTGTCTTGGTCCTGCAAAAAGCTCTCCACGGCATCCATCACCTCGTTATCGTCTTCGTACCTGTTTCCCCTTAAGTATTCTTTCAATTTGGGGAACAGATAAAAATCGCTAGGCGCCAGATCTGGTAAATAAGGGGGGTGGTCAACCAATTCGAAGCCAGCTTGCTGAATGGCAGCCACCGCAACTGCTGACCTGTGCGCGAGTGCGTTGTCGTGATGAAACAGCACGCCACTTCGAAGTTTCCCTCTGCTTTTCTCTTTGATGGCATTCCTCAACTTAGGAACTAAAGCTGCATAATATTGGCCTGTAATAGTGGTTCCACGCTCCAGGTAATCAATCAACAATATCCCTTCTGAGTCCCAAAATATTGAGGTCATAACCTTGCCAGCCGGTGCCACGGCACAAACTTCTTCGGGGTCGGTCATGATGGCCGTTTCCTTTGCGAAGATTGCTGTTTTGTCTCGGTATCAAAATGATGGTCCCATGTTTCGTCCATTGTTACGAAACGAGACAAAAAGTTTTCAGAATCTTCTTGAAACTTGTCCCACAGTATCTTCAAAATGTCATGTTGATTTTGTTTCTGACTGTCGGTTAACATTCTCGGCACCCATCTTGCGGAGACTTTTCTCATATTCAAAGATTGTTTCAATATGGATTGAATATTTCCATATGAAATGCCAGTTTCTTGAATTAAGTATCGGATGGTAACTCTTCGATCGCTCAATACAATTTTCTTGACTTTCGCAACATTTTCTTGGGTGACTGACGTCGATGGACGGCTGCAACGATGTTCGTCTTCCGTGCTCGTTCTCCCTACTCGAAATTGAGAAGCCCACCTTGCAACAGTGGAATACGGCGGAGCAGACTCTCCTAATGTTGCCTCCAAATCGCAATGAATCTCTTGCGTTGTTAACTTTTTTAAACAGAGGTATTTAATAACGGCTCGCACTTAGTTTTTCTCCATTTTTGAGAACACGTTCCGTTTTTTTTTTTTTTTTTTTTTATTTGTTTTAAGGCATTGGCAGAACCATCAGCCTAACAGTAACTTATAAACATCATTATTCTCCAAACTAGATTAATTCATCAAACAAGTCGTAGTTGAAGTCAGTCATATAAAGTCAGTCAAGTCAAAGTCACGCTACAGTAAAACGATGGCAACCTTACTGAAGCTTCTATGGAGTTTTGGAAACAACAGGAAGAAACACGTTATGTCGCATTACATCACTTGCCAGCACTTATGCACATACACAAATAGTTAATAAGCAAAAGGCCACCACTTTTACACATTAATACTTGAAATAACACAAGTTTAGGAAAATAATGCAGAGCGACGACATGATCTTCTTCGTGTTCCCGCCAAAACTCCAGAACACGTTCCGACACGAAGCAAACAAATGACTACATTCAGAAAAAAACAAAAGAGAATCGAATATTTTTTCTTTTTTAATATTACAAATATGTATCTGAGCTATGCCTGCCAGTAATTATTTTTTTTCTTACCAAGGAGTATGTCGTTCTCACTACTTTTTAATCCCTCCTCGTATATACATAACTCTGTTACAGCTTTAAAGTAGGTTAGATTAGTAGTGTGATTCTCCTTAGTATAGATCCAAAATATTAAACGACACAATGCGGCGAATTCAAAACGTTACTTGATAACTTAGATGAATTACTTAAATTAATTATTTTATCAATTATTACGTAATTTCAACCTGAGGGCTCAGTGGTGAGGTAAACAGTTTATTCCCTACAACTCTCAAGATGTTAAAAAAATCCTCCAAGCTCTTCATGTCACAAGGCACGTGCACGCATCTTTGACGTCGAAATCAAGTGCGTATTTGCCCGGTGGAGTTTGAAGAAATCTGCATGCCTGAGATTTTCTCACTAACATGTTAATTCCACTTAAACATATTGTAGTACACTGTGGTATTAATCCCTATAGGTCTAATGGGAGCCCCATACCACAAAATAAATAGGTATAGAACGCAAGCATACAACGCGCGCTCGAGCAACGCACACATAGACATCGCTCACGGACACGATATTTCGGTATGGTTAGGTACAATGCGAAGGCGAGTGCCGTCCGCTTCAGATACCTACGCGCTTTGTGACGTTTTTTGTGCAAAGATGGAGCAACAAAATACAGTTGATGTTTAAATTCTACTTTAAACAGTGAATTCCAGTTTTTTAACCCCTAGAGCGTCCATCGCTGCAACGCGACGACGAAGGCACTGAGGTGCCTTGCAAATGTTTTTCACTACCTTACTGTAAAAAATTGTAGGTACATAAGAATCCGAATTTATTACGCTTTAAGATATTTTCTGTGACAAATTTGTGGGTATATTAAAATTGAATTATTTTAGTTATTATTGGGGTTCATTTCCGTTCTTCCTGTTTTATTCTCAACAATCAAGATACGTATACTACTACCACGCTAGTTTTTTCGCATAAGTCAGAGTTGACAACCTTAGCGCGACTGCCGAGCTAAGGTATGAAAATTATTTGAGTAATATATATTTTATATATGCATACATGAGCTTGCCTTCTGTACTTATTTATTTTGTGCCCGTACCCAACAGAGGGACAGACACAGAAAAAACCCCTCACTGTTTTTGTTAGATATGCGTACCCTCTCACTCCTATACCTTTCCTTGGAGTTGGCAACGAGTGATGTCTCTGATGTTGGTAGCGTTCATAGGCCATTACTCTCAAGTGGGCGGTATGCTTGTTTGCCACCCATGTAGGTAGTATAAAAATTAATCACCCCTTATTACTATTGGCGCTAAACAAATCTATCGTAGCATTACTGACGGTATTTTGGTAACTCTGAATTCGCCCTTCATGTATAGTTGATATTTCGCCAGAACTTGGCTGGAGGCCGTTCCTAACTGGTGGTACTTTGCGGCCGTTCAATACGTTGCTGATGTCCGATGTATCTGAAAATGAATGAAAAATTTAAGTGTCTCTCGAAATAGGACCACTATTCTGGATAAATTACTTTTATGTTCATTATTATAATGATAAGTCACTGATACTTAGTTTTTTAATGCTTATGATAGCAGGTGACGTCGCAGATCATCTGATGATAAATGGTAACTGCCGCTCATGGACTCAAAAATACTAAGAACACTGGCAAACTGTTGCACGGCTGCTCACCATTTCATTTCGCGTATGAAAAATCAACGAATGGACAACCATCTCCCGTTACAACTTTTAAGTGTAGGGTAAGGACGGGTATTGCCGGTCACCTAAGAAAAGTGAAACAAAAAATATATAAAAGTCAACATTTTATTTCGAAACTATTAATACAACATAACTTTAAGTATTCTTCCATAATTATCACAATCAACGAGATCAATATGTTCAAAAATCAAATCACAATATACATTTGAAAAAAAAGGGTTTTGACCGCTATTACCAAGCGTGGCGGGTAATGTCGGTCAGTAGCATGGCAATACCGGTCAAGCCTTTAGCGGCACAAATCGCATGTGTAGCCTTCAGGTGATTCACAGCCCGAACACTCAGTATGGGCCCAAAGCCCACACCGAACGCACCTATACCACAATTCATTGTTACGACTGTAATCATGGCATAGCAGACACTTGTTTTCCATATCGTCAATGTCGGTGTCGTCATCATCCCGTACATCGGTCATTTCAATTTCTGAATTCGATGAACTTTCATTACTTTTTCTCCTGTAGCACTCTTATTTTCACCAGCATTCGCTGGTCTTTTCTTCGCTGTCTTTGTTCTTGGATTATTTTTAGTGTCTTTGGATTTGCTTTCTTTCTTCTTTTCTCTTGTTACTCTTCGTTCTTCTTTCTCTATCAAAGCTGCTTTATAAAGAGTGCTAGTAAGAATTTTTGCATGCGACAGGCTTTCTTATTCATTTCGAGCTTTTCAGTCTTTCTTGGAGGGTTGAAATATCAGTAAAACGTGCTGCTTCTCTTATCGGTGTCCCTTCATCGACGAGTTGAAATGCCCTGGTTAAATCACTTTGGCTCACCTTCAATCTTTGGCTTCTATTCCGTGGCATTCTAGAATTAAATAAGAATTGTTTATGTATGATACAAAGAATATAAAAGTGACGATCAAATAACTATACCTCTGTTTTTTTGGACAAAGAGTATCATCTACTTCTATAACTACCTTACGGGTAATACCGGTCAGCGTGACCGGCATTACCCATCTATGATTTTTTGAGGTTAATAATAATTTCAGAAAACAACTTATTGCAAATTGGTTTAAATATCTAATCACATGGATAGCTAGATAACTGATTCACAACAAAAAATATAAACAGTTAATGGAATATGAACATTTTGGTACTTACGTCTTATGTTTTACGACCAAAAAGTTGTAAGGAAATGCTTTGATTTGAAACACACACTCGTCTCTCTCTCAGCGTTGCGCGGTCGGAACCATAGATAAATAACTATACTTGGAATAGATACGCCACTTTGGATTCAGTTTTGAAGATTTTGTTCCGTGGTCGCTAGATGGCGATATGTACAATGTATGAAGCGCGGCGATACCGCCGCCGCTAGATGGCGCTTTAGTTAATATTTTTGTTTTTTAAATTGCGTGATCCGTAAGTAATAAATTGATCACACAATAACTGAGCTCACACTTGATTAGGGATTTTGTAAACTGTTATTAAATTTTATAAAATTATTGCATTTTAAAGTATTTTTTGGAAATATTTAATGAAATAATGTGCCTCTATTGAGAAAAGCGCCATCTATATTCGTATGTAGACACTAAACTGCTAAGTTAGTACTGTTCCTGCACCACCAGACGGCGCAAAATAGCACACTATTTTTTGGCGAGTCAATGTACGGCAGTAGTACCCCCCTGGTCGGAACTGAACGGGAGTTGGTGGTGGGGCAGGGAACAATCACGCCACCGTCTTTGCATATGTGGGTGCCCGTAAACCAAATATTTTGCGAGATAGTGTGCTGACCGGTATTGTCACCTGACTGGGATTACCCGGTTTTACCCTACACCGAGATTCTTCTCCGTTTGTCTGCCTCGGTGGTGCAACGGTAGTGTAAGCGACTGCTGAACATGAGGTCTCGAGTTCGATCCCCGGGTCGGGCAATGTTATTGAGCTTTTTAGTAAAAAGAAAAATTCGCAGTAGCAGCCCGGAGTTTGGAAATGTGCCCGGTAGACGGCAATAGGCCCGCCCTCTATTACATGGGACTTAAACATAGCTGGCGAATCGTGGGTGTGTAATACACCTCTGCCTACCCCTTCTGGGATAGACGGCGTGATCCTATGTTATGTTAATGCTTCTCCGTTGGTCACAAAGCAGACGGGGGTGCCGCTCCGCTCGGGTCAGAATACCAGTGAGTACTCCCACTTGATACCCAACCCAACCCCAACCCTACCACCAGTAATGAAATGGATGATGACTGCTTACTTCCTTTAGTCGCATAACCGATGACGGCTTTTTATTATAATCTTAATAATTGATGTCAATCACCCCACACTTTTCACAATTATTATTTTTAGGTTATATCTCAGGTTCCCGATATGGTAGAGGAATAAAATGTATGCCAGTTTTTAAGTCTAATCTAGAGCTATCAAACAAAAAATGTTGCATCAAAATCCGTTCAGTAGTTTTTGCGTGATAATACAGATTTACGTGAAATGTACAGATTTATTTTAAATTAAAAGGCTTAGTTTATACTTACCCTCATCATCCACACTTTTAGTTTTTTTCAACATTCCAACAACGCAAGGCCCCTTAGCCAACGACCAAGAGGGCACATTCTCCTCTCGTTTAATAGGTTCTAATAAATTCCTCCTAGATCGCGGAATGAGAGGCAAATCTCTTTCGTTTAAATTTTCAACTATTTTATTCTGCACTGGTAGCACGTTTTTATTATTAGCAACTGGTAATACTGGCTGTTCCATTTTTGAAATTTCACTTTCAACTGTGAATATTTCTTTTGGAGGTTCGTCTTTCAAAGTAGGTTTGATATCTACTGAAGAATTGGTTTCTGTGCTGTCTTGTGATACGAGCCGGTGTTTTGGCGAAATAGATTCTATTTTCTTGTTGATACCATTTAATTTTGATATCTGGTCTTCTAAAGATAGAGGTGGAGCTGAAGCTATGTACTGGTTATACATACTGCCGATAAGCTCTTCTGTTCTTCTGAAAACAAATAGTTAAATTGTGATTTAAAAAAAAACTGCAAATCCTTGTATCGCGGGGGACTTTACAAACATACAATTCCAATGGCCGGTGCGGACCAGTGGACGCTCAACTTTAAGGAGATCTTATTTGGCAAATTGGACAATTGCTTGAGAAAATGTCTAACAATCGCTGATGTAAAGCATAAATTAATATTACCTACCTTGTAAGTGGTATAATGACAGTTTGAGGAGCTGGATTCGAAGGATGATACGGGTTAGATCCAAAGCCATCCAAAGCTGGATTGCCCGTCACCTGATAAAAAAAATATAAAATCTATTACGCTGCAGATATTTTTTCGTTTATATATTATAAAGCTTTACCTAAAATAACGTCGAAAAATTCTAATTTTAAAAAGTAGCCCATCTATAGTAAAATTGTCACTTAACATCAGTTTAATGGTCGCCAAACACTGGATTCTTTTAAAGTCAGATTGGCGATTATATTTAAATGCATTAAATCTTATAAATACAAGATATATTTGTGTACATAGATAACGAGACAAACAAATATTTGTGGCTAGGAAAAATATTAGCCCTTTCGAGAATCAAGCAACACTATACTGAATGCACTACGCCATCTGATAGGTACCGACAGTCACAACTGAGGAGTCTTTTCAAAACCTCTCTTATTCTACATTCACAAATAATTTGTTATTTAAAGTAGCTGAGCATGTTAAGTGCTAAAATACATATCAAAATATAATAGCGTATTTATTCCGGATAATTATAACATCATCATCGGCATCACGCCTGTATTCCCCCGGGGTAGACAGGGGTGTATTACACACCCACGACTCGCCAGCTATGTTTAAGTCCCACGTAATAGGGGGCGAGCCTATTGTCTACCGGGCACATTTCCAAACTCCGGGCTGCTACTGAGAATTTTTCTTTTTAGGAAAAAGCTCAATAACATTGCCTGACCCGGGGATCGAACCCGAGACCTCATGATTAGCAGTCGCATACACTACCGCTACACCACCGAGGCAGTTAATTATACATAATTATCTATAAAATAACATTCTGTTCCGCTTCCAAGATACATATTACCTTAATAATTTTGATTCCATTTTAACATTCTTGACGAGAAGCCCTTTTAAAGTCACTCCGTAATAATATTTTTTTTTTATTGCGATTTTTAGCATTTGACATGATCAGCTATTTTTACTAGACACACATTATGTGAAACTGGATAAAAAATATTTCTACGAGCAAGATTCGAATTTGCGTCTTTATTTATCCGGGATGCGGTCTTATAAGACTACGATGTGAAGATGGAAATTATTTTTAAATTATTTTTTGCAAGCGATAACGAGATAAAGCAGGGGTCTCCAAACTAGGGTACGCGAAAGGGTAAGCCGCCGGCGGACCACCGAAGGAACGTAACATAGTTCCAGTGGCCCGCCAATAAAGGCGGAGAGACGGCACACGGCGGGTTTCTTTAGTGGATGTAGGCCCCACTTTATCCTGGTCGTTGCCCCGAACGATAGGGTGTGCGGTTAGAAAATTTATTTCCCGCCTTAACAAAAAAATAACAAAAAGGGGTCTCCGGCCCGCGACAGCTTAAGACTAGTGTCATCAATCTGGCCCGCGACAGCCAATGTCTTATTGTTGTTACTATTGCTGTGATAAGTTGAAGAAGAAAACACAGAATAATAATTAATAATTACTCGGTTTTATTTACTTGCAAAGTAAAACTTAACGACAGAAATGATGACACAGAAAACTTAAGTATCTAAGCTTGAGCATATTAATAACTAACAAATAATCAAAATGAATCCCACTAATCACAGTAAAACAAAAAACACTAATGAGATTTACGTAAATATGTTTTGGCCCTTGGAACTGTTAAACAATCTACTTTCTGCGTTTAATAAAACTAGACTACGGCAAATATGATTCTGTTTTATTTAACTAATTATTATTCCAAAGCAAATATAGAGGTGTATGCTTCAGTGTTTGGGTCGACAAGAGACCGCTCCGCTAGCGCACAGCCGTTAACTAGCCTCTGCGCCATCGTAGCAAGTGACATTGACAGCAATATCTTAGCTGTCACCATCAAGATGGCATTGTTGAAACGATGTTGCCAACAGAACATACTGAAAAAATCATTATGGCTTCAAAGTTTGGAGACCCCTGATCTAAAGCATCAAAAAAAAAAAAACCAAAGGAAAACGCTTCCAATCTTCCAATCCTGCTAGTAGAAAATCTTTTAATTTTTACAAAAATGTGTTTCTAGTACAATAGGTACTAAAAAAAATTATGTGTGTGTGTATTAGTGTACACACGTAAGAAGTGAAACTTCTTTATGACATCATTTTTCGAAAAATTATCTGCTATTTACAACTTTACAGAAATTGGTTAAATAAAGCTAAATTAGATAAAGTTTAAGCAAAAGGCTTTTATTATCATAGACATGGATACAAATTATACAATTATTTCACCTTATTGCTACTAAGATTATTATAGCATTTCATTAATTATAATAGAATTATTACGGCGTTTTATAGCAGAGTGCCTATTGCTACCTTCCAACTCCATTATCAGACCCTGGATACTATCTAGAGACAAAGTATTTGTCAAGAGGAATAAAACGAGTCCCAACTCGATGGGGTTGCGTCGTTTCACTACATAGCTACTGTGGCCATCTTCCAGCTCCATCATCAGACCCTGGATACCAACTAGATTTGTATCTAGTTGGTATCCAGGGTCTGATGACTGTACTCGTCAAGACGATTCATACGCGCCCAAACTCCATGGGGTTATGTCGTTTTATAATGGATTTCCTTTGGCTACCTTCCAACTCCATCATCAGACCCTAGATATCATCTAAAGGCAAAGTACTCGTCAAAATGAATCAAACGAGTCTAAACTCGATGGGGTTGCGTCGTTTTATTACAGAGTTAACTGTGGCCATCTTCCAACTCCATCATCAGTCCCGGATACCATCTAGATACCAAGTACTCGTCGAGACGAATCATACGAGCCCAAACTCCATAGGGTAATATCATTTTATATTGGAGTTCCTATGGCCACCTTCTAGCTCCTTCATCGGACCCTGGATACCATCTAGATACAAAGTACTCGTCAAGACGAATCATACGAGCTCAAACTCCAAGGGGTTATGTCATTTTATATTGGAGTTCCTATGGCCACCTTCTAGCTCCATTATCAGACCCTGGATACCATCTAGATACAAAGTACTCGTCAAGACTAATCATACGAGCCCAAACTCCATGGGTTATGTCGTTTTATATTGGAATTCCTATGGCCACCTTCTAGCTTCGTCATCAGACTTTGGATACCATCTAAAGACAAAGTACTCGTCAAGACGAATCAAACGAGTCCAAACTCGATGAGGTTGCACCGTTTCATTATAGGTATCCTATGGCCACCTTCTAGCTCCATCGTCAGATCAGCTTTATGTCATCATAATATTACATTGTCACGCAATATACATATGTCTTATATTATTTATGGTCTTGCAACCCATATTTAAAAAAATCATATATAATAAATATGGCGCGTAACGGAAAAATGTGACGCGTAACGAAAAAATGTTACACTACATTTTTTTCCAACCCCGATAACGAAGTTTCACTTCAAAAATATTATGTTCGAGTACCTCCATGATGCCTATTTGCGTTGTTCTCACGTGATAAGGGAAATTCTTGTTAGCGAACACCGGCAGCGTCAATAACTATACGGGAGACAAATACATAATTAAATATTATTAACTCTAGAAGCCACTCTAGGCCAGACAAAATTGAAATATATGTGTGACAGTATGAATGATAAAGCAATAATTTTAAACATCAAATCACAGATCTAAAAATTTCTTACCAAAAACATGATGTGTCCGCAAAACGTGATAAAGAGAAGAACGGCAGTGACCACGCTCTCTCGGACCCATTTATCTGTGGAAAGACATCACCCCATTACTGGCACCTATATATGTCATGAGTCTTCTTAGAATCAGTTTACATAATAATCATCCTCATAGAACCGGCGGCACACCTCCTAAGGAGTCAAACAACCTAGGTACCTACATAGGATGTCAGCTTCTATCAATGAAGTAGGTAATGTGACACAGTTCCAGTGGTCCGCCAATACAGACGGAGACACGGCACACTGCGGGTTTATTTAATACCTAAGACACTGCCAGTTCGTTGCCCCGAACGATGGAATGTGCGGTAACCCATAATATTTTACATATCTGGCAGGCAACCAGCGAATTTTTTGCCCCTCATCAGGGTGCACAATAAAAACGACGAGATCTCAAAATATGTTGTATGAAACCTACACGTGAAATTTATGCCAATGTAATCATCATAAAATAAGCTACTGGAATCTATAAAAGTAACTGAGTTTTTTTACTGCACATACCTGTTAACTTTGATCTGTATTTTAACACTTGAGATGCTTAGCTGCTAGGAACAATTAAACACAAGTCAGGAGCAATTGTCACGATGGCTGAATTGGCAAAAACATCTGGACGGTATCCAGGAGATGCAGGTTCATATCCTGCTCGTGACTGTTATTTTCGATTTCACATTTTTTACTTTGTGTTTAATGTATAGTGCTAAGCATGTCAAGTGCTAAAAATAAAAATAAAAACATCTAAATGCTAGGAACAAATTATTTTTGATCTTGGAAAATGAGAGCTTTACTGGGAGCAGGATTCAAGCCTGCATTCCATCCAATCCGGGGAACTGCTCTGAGCCGCTAAACTATCGCAGTCGCCTAACGGTGACACCCAATCTCCACTTCACATTCGTATGAATTTCGATCCCCACCATATCCTATCTCTCTGTCTGTATTAATACTTTCTTAGGAAGATTATCTTCGATCGGATTTCTTCAACTACAGATCTCCTGAAGTCCATAATAAAGACACGCCTGTGCGTCAGGGACTAAAATCTTAGTAACATAAATATAAATGGCACTTACCTATGTAAGAATTGGCGGTCAATATAAACAAAGGACCCGCGTAAAACCACAGAGTACCGCAGATGAAGAAAGGAAAGTAGAACAGATTCTGAAATATATCATTTTAATTGGTAATTTTTTTAAATAATGCTAGGTACTCGGTTTGAGTATTTGCCAAAGACTTATTCAGGGTACATATATTTCATCTTCACAGGTAAGTTTAATTCATTAAACAAGTCCCAGTCGAAGTCTATGTCACATAAAATTAGTCATAGTCAAGTCAAAGTCATGCCTCAGTAAATTCGCCACGAATTTACTGAGAAGCTTCTATGGGGTTTTGGTAACACGAAAAACACGTTACACCGCATTACGTCACTTGCCAACACTTATGCACATACAAAAATAGTTAATTAGTAAAATACCACCACTTTTACACATTAATACTTGAAATAACACAAGTTTTGGATAATAATGTAGAGCGACGACATGATTCTTTCATGTTCCCGCTAAAACTCCTGGACAGTAAGCAGTTGTAATCATTCATCGTATAATATCTAATGAATATTGAACTGCTCCAAGGGCATTTAGATATTTTTATATATATTTTTAGCATTTGACATGCTTAGCACTATACATTAAACACAAAGTGAAATCTTAATTATAAAATTAAGTTTACCTGGTCGGTATAGTATGAAAATACTCCCGACAGATGGCGCAGGCGTCACCCAAAGACGTTAAGTATGATGTGTTATCGAAATTAGCAGTCAGGAGCAATTGTCAGGATGGCTGAATTGGTAAAGCATCTGAACGGTCCAGAAGATGCAGGTTCAAATCCTGCTCCTGACTGTTATTTTCGATTTCACATTTTTCACTTTGTGTTTAATGCTCTAAGGGCAGCTCTAACTTATCTTACCAGTCATACAGTCCAGCTTTAGTGAGACCAGTTTTATAGTGGAGCCTTGCTTATCCCAACATGAAAGGACCCGCGCGATCCGGGAAGTATAATCCTCTCACAAAAGATCAACGTGACCGTTGTGTTTCGTATAGTGAGTGAAAGCGCTGGAGGCCCAAACCCCCTCCCTTTCCTATCATTATTATCCATCCTATCTCTTTCCTTGGAGATGGCGACGCGTGAGTGATGCCTCTGGTGTTGCTAGCGTCTATAGGCTACGGTAACCGCTTACCATCAGGTGGACCGTATAACGGATTGCCACCCATGTAGTTTGAAAAAAAGAAGCATAGATGGTAGAGTGGTTTAGATACTGACCTCCCGTCCCGAGTGTGTGGGTTGGATTCCTTCGCAGCACAATTCTTTGTGTAACGTTCTGTATCTTGGTGTATTTTGTGGTGTTCGTAAAATTGTATGTTTATAAAGTCCCCGCGATACAGGGTGTATATATTCCATAGTACCTACTGGATGTTGTAACAAAATATTTCCAATATTAAGAATATAATCTAATAAAACAAACCTTCTCTGGATACTTCTTGGCGGTGAAGAATGTCGAGTAAGCGAACATGCACCATGCGATGATCCGCAACACGATGAGGCCATAACCAGCCGGGCTCTCGTACAGGTATAGAACTTCGCCCGGATCGAAAGCCTGCAAATTATTACTTAATATTATAAATGCGAAACTGCGTTTGTTTGTCACGGTGTCATGCCGTGACTACTTAACCGTTTATAACGAAATTTAGCAGACATATATCTGTCCTGAATCTAAAAAGGCTTTTCAGGATTCCGGACTACATTTATGTTAATATTTATGATGATCGGTTGACTTGTTACAGCGTGAAAATGTAACATACAACCAAACGCATATTTTTATTGCTTATGATTTCGGACAAGCCACGGCCCGCCTGATGGCAAATGATAACCGTCGCTCATGAACTCAACTATACCGAGAGTATTGTCAAGCCGCTGCGCACCATTTTACTTCTCAGATATGAAAAACAAAAGAATAAACGGCTAATAATATCTTCTGCTACAGCCAAAACACACTGACGTGCTTCATGACCGGTCACACAGGCGACGGTGGTACCTTAGATTAATTATATTTCTAGATGGAGCCTAGGTGTTGTAAACGCGTCAAAAAAAAATTGGAGTGAACTTTCATCCCAATGCTGTTCTATGGCTGTTAGTGTCAATCGTGACGTCACTTGACAAGGTCGTATTCAGGAGCATTAGTGTGTAATTTAAAATGTCAACGTGTGTATTTAAAGTGTGCCGAAACTACAAAAATCGGAAAATGAGCACTAAAGATATTTCTTATCATCGGTTAGTAACATTATTTCATACAATAACTGGCTAAATAAGTCATTTTAATATTACAACAACACAATACAACAACATAGCATCACGCCTGTATTCCTCGAAGGGGTAGGCAGAGGTGTATTACACACCCACAACTCGCCAGCTATGTTTAAGTCCCACGTAATAGGGGGCGAGCCTATTGACGTCTACCGGGCACATTTCCACACTCCGGGCTGCTACTGAGAATTTTTCTTTTTAGGAAAAAGCTCATAAACATTGCCCGACCCGGGGATTGAACCCGAGACCTCATGATTAACAGTCATATACACTACCGCTACACCACCGAGGCAGTGAGAGTGAGAGTGTGTTTAAATATTCCGAAAATAAATTAAATTTAGTTCGCATTTTTTTATGTGATACCAGTTTATGAACTTACATTTCCCGGTAATCTCGCAAAGTTGACGATAGAAAGTAATAGAAACATTACCTAACATAATTATTAGCGTTTTTAAAGGATCCATAAAGCTGCACAGTCGTCATTTTCGGAATAAATTACAATATTACTATTTGTAATATTATTGATATGAAACATCTAATGCGGAGGGAGGGTAAAATCGGCTGTTAGCGTGGCGACGCTTTTATTGTACTTGTCCCGTTCAAATCTTGCAAGTTAAATTTGACACATTTCCCGGTTTTTGATTGAACTGAAATTTTACACGCATGTGTATATCACGTGACAATGCAATATTAGGATGACATGGAGCTGATCTGATGATAGAGCTGGAAGGTGGACATAGGAACTCGATAATGAAACGGCGCAACCCTATCGAGTTTGGGCTCGTATGAGTCGTCTTGCCAAGTATTTTGTGGCTCGATGGTATCCAGGGGCTGATGATGAAGCTGGAAGGTGGCCACAGTAACTCTATAATGAAATGAGGCAACCCCGTCGAGTTTGGACACGTTTGATTCGTCTTGATGAGTACTTTGTCTAGATGGTACCCAGGGTCTGATGATGGAGCTGGAAGGTGGCCATGTGAAACTCTGTAATTAAATGGCACAACTCCATCGAGTTAGGGCTCGTTTGAAATGTCCTGACTAGAACTTCAGTCATAGATGATATCCAAGGTCTGATGATGAGCTGGAAGGTGACCACAGTAACTCTGTAATAAAACAACGCAACCCCACCGGGTTTGGAATCATTTGATTCGTCTTGACGAGTACTTTGTCTTTAGATGGTATCCAGGGTCTGACGATGGAGCTAGAAGGTGGCCATAGGAACTGCATCATAAAACGACATAACTCCATCGAGTTTGGGCTCGTATGATTTGTCTTGACGAGTACTTTGTCTCTAGATGGTATCCAGGGTCTGATGATGGAGCTGGAAGGTGGCCACAGTAACTCTGTAATGAAACTACGCAACCCATCGAGTTTATACTCGTTTGATTCGTCTTGGGGAGTACTTTGTCAAGTTATGATCATTTTATTTCTACAAAGTAATTTCGATGTTTTCACATCTGCTAGACATGTCCTGTTTTTCTTATTTATTTTAATTATGAAGATTGTTTACATTTTTAAATTTATAATTATCGTGGGTTATAGTAATATTCTCATTAAAGATGAGGTTATATATAGTATATATTTTTTTTATAATATATTCAGATTATGAGAATAAATAAAAAGAGATAATTGACTATATACCTACGAAATATTTTGTAGTATAAGAATGTCTTGAATCTATTATAATATAATTTTCCTATAATTTAATACTACTACTGAAACTGGTATCATTACGCACGCACACAAACATAAATTGCACAAGCGTAATGACAGCTGTCACGCAACTAGCATAATAATTCCCGCCCGATTTTTATGACGTTTATAAGAGTGACAGTCCATCTAGATACATAATTTAATCTAAGGGTGGTACTGACCCGTTCGGGCCTGATAGTAAGTGAGTACTCTCACTTGGTACCCAGCCCTACCACCAGTCATGCAATAGGTTATACACGGACAACGGTGTGGTGACGGACTAAGAATACGAGTATCGTACAAGGCGACTACGGGAAGTAAGCAATAAAATTATCATCCATTGCATGACTGGTGGTAGGGCTGGTTACCAAGTGGGAGTACTCACTTCGTATCGGGCCCGAGCGGGTAGGTACCACCATCTCCCGTGTGACCGGCCATGAAGCACATCGTTATGTTTTGGCTGTAGCAGGAGATAGTTTATTCTTTCATTTCATATAGGTGAAATGAAATGGTGAGCAGCGGCTTGACAATACTCTCGCTCTCGCTATAGTTGAGTCCATGAGCGACGGTTACCATTTACCATCAGATGGGCCGTGGCTCGTCTGCCACCACATGCAATAAAAAAAATCGAACAAATTTTTTTTTGACAATTTCACATTCTAACAACTTGTAAGGATTACTGGTGAATTTTTAATGCATACCTTAGCCTGATACACGAACAGTATGATGTAGGTGACGAAGTAGCAACACATGAAGATGGTTAGCTTCACAGTGAAGCCGACCTTGAGACGACCGCGGGTTATCGTGTAACCCTTAGCCATCAACACCAACAGGAGGAGAAACGTCATCTCGGAGAACCCGCAGATGAATTGGCCTGGAGTATAAATCAAGATGCTTTAGTTCTGGAAAATATTAAGCTTGATATTCGTCGTTGACACCTCGCCATCTCCAAGGAAAGGGATAGGTTTTTCTTTTATACTTAAGTGTGTGGCAAATAAGCAAAGTGGCACCGTAGCCTATAGATGCTAGCAACACCAGAGGCATCGCTCGCGCGTCGTTATCTCAAAGAAAGGGATAGGAGGTGGATAGGAATTATATTAAGGAGAGGATGGGTAGGATACTAAGGAAGGATAATAACAAGAGGAGTGAAGGGGTATGGCCCTCCGGCACTCTCACTCACCATACGAAACAACAGTAGGTAGATAGCGTTGTTACACGCTGATCTTATGTGAGAGGGTGGTACTTCCCCGATCGAGCCAGCCCATTCATTCTGGGGTGAACAAGGCTCTGCCACTAGAACTAGGTTCAGGAGTTACCGCGTAAAATCGTAACAAACAAATAAACAAACTCACTTTCGCATTTATAATATTAGTAAGGATAAAGATTTAAAAAAAATGTTGTAATAAAGGAAAAAAATACAAGACATACCCACGATTCTAGCATTTTCCCCACCAGCTCCATCAGCCGCATATCTCACGTACGCCAAAGCGTGAAGAGCGACGCCCGAGTGTTGCGCCACTATCGACACGAGGAACAGCTTGTACGTGGAGTGGAGCAAGTGTCGGGACTTCAGCTCTACGCTACACATCACTACCGCTACCATCACGACCACGTATGCGAAGGTGTACGCTAGCAACACTGGGAGGACGTCTGGAACATTGAAAAAAATTGCTTTCATGATTTGTATTTTTGCCACGGCTCTCCCTATGGTAAATGTTAAATGAAATAATTAACGGCTATCACCTGTTACAAACAAAACACACCGATGTGCTTCATGGCCGGTCACACAGGAGACGGTGGTACCGACCCGCTCGGGCCCGATAGCAAGTGAGTACTCCCACTTGGTACCCAGCCCTCCCACCAGTAATACAATGGATAATAATTGCTTATCCCTTAGTCGCCTCGTACGACACTCACAAAAGAATAGCGTGTAACAACGATAGTTAATCTTACCGTGAATGAGAGCGCTGCCCAACTAACAAAATTATATCATATAAAGGGTAGACTAACGTTTTAATTTCACTTTTAGTCATATAAAAAGGTTTTATAATAGTTTCATATATGAATATATAACGCGGGTTTGGGCGCACTTTATATAACAATTTAGTCGTGTAAGGATCGCTTTGTGATCGTATCGGCGATAATTAGGTTGCATAAAAATCACATAATAGTTATATTAATTAAATATGCAACGTCTAAGTTATATTAACAGTTTTAATCGTCACTTTTAAATCTCTTATATGACTATATAACCTTGTATATACAGACATTTAAAAAAAAAGAGTACTTATATCAAAATTGTTAAGCTAGATGTCAGTGCAAACTATAGACAACATTTTGTATTTTTGTAAAGTGTTTAATAATTACTTTTAGTTTAATAGTTACTTAAAGAAAGCGTATTAATATAGATTTATACTTGGGAATTAAATTTTTTCGATAATATGTATGGTAATCCGTGTTGAGATTTTAATGGGCCTTTAATAATATTGGTATTTCAATATTCAATATTAAAATAAAATCTATTAATTGCCATCAAAGAGACCGCCATATTGCTATTAGTTATTGGGCGACCGCATTACGACAAGTATATAACAATTCGTTTTATAAAGGTTATTTACGGCCATTTTCAATAACCTATCTTAGATAGCTATCTTCGATTACTCTCAACTCTTTTACAATAATTTAGACACAAAATTTTTTCACAATAATTTACAACAAAAACGACGAGATCTCAAAAAGGTTGTATGAAACCTACACATGAAATTGTATTTTTGTAATTACAAAAATCTAAAGTATTTTTGTAAATACAAATGTTTACAAAATACAAAAATACTTTTGATTTTTGTAAATACAAATCTTTTGTGTCAACATGATTGTAAAAGAAGTGAGAGTAATCGAGGATAGCTGTCTAAGATAGGTTATTAAAAACGGCCGTTATACAATTTATGGCCTCCATCATGACAGTTGCAGTATATTTTTTTTTTTGAGATTATATGAAGATATTGTTGTTGTTTTTAACGATTGGTTTGCTCTTAATTTTCTTCTAAAATCATCATTTAACTTAATTATTTAGGTACCACTTTTCTGAATCCATTGTTATATATTAATTAAAAAATGGCGATTGAGTTATACAAAAGTCACCAATTAACGTTAAAATAATCAAATGATTTATAAAAGTTATATTACAATAACGTCATAACCTGAAAGTTACATAAAGGTGGAAGTACACGACTTAATAAGACTGTTTTATAAAAGTTAATTAGAAAATCATTAAAGGACAGTTTGTTTTGTAGATGTTGTATAAAAGGTTCTAATTTAGACAAAAATGTCGGCTCATGACTATTATCTAACTGAAACGTTAACTCGGCTTAAACCCCGGTCGTGTAAACGTTATGGCACAGATGTTATATTATAGTCATAAAAAAATGATTGAAAAGACGTTTATCAGACACATTAATATGACTTAAATTATATATAACTAATGTGTTGTATTGAGTACCATTTTACAACTGTTTAGTTGCTGCAAAACAGTTATAAGGCCCTTATATGTCTGTTAGTTGTATAATCTAATTTAATATAACATTTTTGTTACTTGGGTGGGGACCCAAACCCCCTTCCTATTCCTTCCTATCCACCCTATCCACCTCCTATCCCTTTCCCTGGAGATGGCGACGCGTAAGTGATGCCTCTGGTGTTGCTAGCGTCTATAGGCTACGGTAACCACATACCATCAGGTGGGCCGTACGCTTGTTCGCCACTAGTATAAAAAAAGTTATTTTAGGGCTCCGGACTATGTAAAAATTTTATTAAGCTCAGGTAAGTAGTTCGTAAAGCACAACAAACAAACAAACACGTTTCCACATTTATGATATAAAGTAAGAATAGGATGTTTCTTAAAACTTACAAAATTCATCAGCCGAGAAGTGTTCATGCCAGAAGTCGCTGTCAGGTCCGTTTGTCATTAAAAATTTGTACCTCACGTCCAGACCCTGAATCGCAATAACAATTTATAAAACTTCAGATGGTTTCTTGATTCTGTTTTTAACCTTTCAGCTGACGAGGCCTTTTTGCGTGTATTTGACATATCTCGCAGGCAACCCGTGATATTTGACATATTTGGCAGGTAACCCGTGATATTTGACATATCTGGCAGGCAACCCGTGATGTTTGACATATCTCGCAGGCAACCCGTGATATTTTACATATTTGGCAGGCAACCCGTGATATTTGACATATCTGGGAGGCAACCCCTGATATTTGACATATCTGACAGGCAACCCGTGAAATTTTTGCCCCTTATCAGGGTGCACAATAAAAACGACGAGATCTCCAAAATGTCGTATGAATTTATATCAATGGAATCGTCAAAAAATAAGCTAACGGTTTCTTTAAAATTAACTGCATTTTTTCTACAACACAGCTACTATTAGCTTTGATTTCTATTTTAGCACTATTACAAATTATTTGTGAAAGTGGAAAAAGAGAGCTTTACTGCGAGCAGGATTCGAACCTGCGTCCTATCCAATTCGGGGAATTGCTCTGGACCGCTAAGCTATCGCAGTCATCTGCTACCCAATCTCCACTTGACATTTGTTTTTTTAGATGCCCGAGGTCTGAACCCTCCTTATCCTCCTCTCCTTATTATCCTTCCTCTCCATCTCCAATCCCTTTCCATGATGTTGGCGACACGAGTGTTACTTCTGGTCTTGCTGCCATCTAAAGGCTACGATCACTTTTTAGTCGAATATTACATTTAAGCAAATTCAAAATCTATCCTAACTATTATAAAGCTGCAACAGAACCGTGTCTGTAGTCTGTACATTTAAAGATATTTGAGTAAAAATGTCTGTATTAGGCTATATAGGCGTGTCTAAACCATATATGTAGTAATTATATTATAGATCTATGGTCTAAACACAAAACCTATTTTTATTTTTTAGATTTTTAGTCTGTTTGTTCGCTCCCGCATCACGCAAAAACTACTGAATGTATTTTGATACTACTTTCTATTTGATAGCTGTTGATGAGACTTAAAAACTGGTATACATATTATCCCGCTACTATATCGGGAAACTGAGATATAACCGAAAAACTAGCTTATGGCTCCGGAGCTGCGGAAATATAAATTTAGTAGTAGTATTAAATATCAATTTACCTTATTGCTGTCACAGTTGCTGATAGCAATGAACCACCACCGCTCCCTAGCGGACCTGAACCGCCTCGTATTGTGACAGGACACCACCAGCCTCTCCATTTCAGGGGAACTGGCGAGGGTTTTCGGGTTAGAGTTGACACGTCTTCTTCTGAAACGCTCGACTAGTGAGCGTTTTATTTTGTGCTGGAAAACAAAAGGGAAATTTCAAGGCACCATTATACTAGCGGAGATGGCATAGTGAGTGAGATATCGGCCGCCCGTGCAGTGTTGTGAGTTCGTTACCCACACTACCAGTTGTTCTGAATCTGGGTGTACTTTGCGTTATTATCCCACACTCAACCTAGCACTATCCCACAGTCTATGCACTTTTGTGGTACACTTTACTGAGAAACTATCATACTTTCTAATTTGGGCTGTGACATAGTAATATCAATTTATTGCTAGATGTGTTATATATCATAAAAATAATATTTAATACACATTAACAAAAAATTGAAGATATAACAATTTTTATTGATTAGACTTATTGTATTGCTAACTCCATCTGTCGAAAATGATAAAACCAATAAGACATGTGTAATATCAACTGGACTGTTACTACTAAAGCCATCTGTTCGAAAACTAAAAAACTAATGTAAAACATGTAAATATTGGATTGTATTATGCATAGATATAGTATAACGTATAGATCACCAAAGCGTGTGAGCGAGAAGAAAATCTTATACGCTAACATAGCAAGATGGAAGAGGAAAGCAAATCTAATGTCATTACAAACCGTTTGAATCACAGGTAGTCTACAGTCTTCTAGCTTGAAATTAGCATCGCGGCTTTTTGATTTATTTGTGTTTTAAATTTTATATATTATATGATTATAACTATTAAATACAATGGCTGTTTGTTCTGTGAGTGCCTGCGATGTAAATCATGCAAACAATTCTGAAAATTGCACGTTTCACAGGTAAGTTCTCAGGATGTTATCACAACTTAAATGCTTTTATTTTAGGTCATACTTACTTACTTAGTGACTTATCATCACGCCATTTCGCTTGCGGGGTAGGCAGAGAGAACAGAGTGCCAAGAGGTTCTATTCTTGCATACATCTCTCGCTTCCTCAACATTCATAACTCTCTTCATACACGCTCGCCGGTTTCGGAGACTCCTGACTCCACCTTCCTTCAATACATGACCGATTTGATCTAGATAGGTGAGTCACGGTCTCCCCCTGTACCTACATCTTTCCACTTTCGCATTGTATATCTTCTTAACCAGTCGCTCGTCCGGCATTCTTTCCACTTGTCCGAACCATCGGAGCATTCCCTTTCGCATCTCAATCACATCATCCAATACTCTCTTTCATACCTACTCGCTCTCTTACGTCGTCGTTACGAATGCGGTCAGTCAGCCTCACTCCACAGATTCTCCGCAGAGATCGCATTTCGACCGCATTGGTTTTACTCACATTTTTTTTAGGTCATAATTACTGATATTTTCTGTTTCAGTTACGGATTAATTTCAATCCCATTATTACTGTTAATATTTTACATAGAAATATGTCGCATTGTTAGGTACATATTTGCAAGATTTTAGTGGAAATGTTTTTAGGTACATATAGGTACACTAGGGCTTCACTTTATCGACAAGGTATATTGTCGATATTTATCCAAAATATTTGGAACATTTTCTCCTAACACATTAATGGAAAAAATGCAATAAAAGTTCTACAGCAGATATTGGCAGTCAAGTCGATTTAGATGGATAGATAATTTAAAAATTATAAGTAGCTATGTATATATATATATATTATAAGTATTATATATGTTGCTAAAAGCTGAGTGTATACCTAATTCCGTTATAAAATGCATAATATCGTTGACTGACGTTGCTGGTGACATAAATAAAAACGAATTAATTATGTTTGTTTTAATTTATTATGTCTGTTTTGTTTCATTAGTTGAAGATGATTATTTAAATGAGCGAGTTCGTTGAAGAAACTGATTTGTTTTATCATTTTATCGATAGTCAGTCTAACTCTTTAAAACTTACATCACTATCCAACGCACACATTGACAAATCAAAATTGGTTACGCGTTATTGAGCTGTCAGGTGATCTACTCGTATACGTTACTATATCTATGGTATTATGTAAATATTGGTGTATATCTACATAGAAGAAATCCGTATGAAGAATTTAGTTTGGATAAAATAAAAAAAAATACTCAAATAGATAACAAAATCAAGTGCAAATCATTTCCAGAACCCATCGTCAGCTCCTCACTACACAATGCACTATCAATCAACATATTTATAATTTTCAAATCGGCCCAGAAACCTCGGAGAATTCGGTGTACATATTATCATATAAGTACTTATAATAAAAATATATCTATAAGTAAGTCCCGAATACATAAGCTCTTTTTGAAGCTGTTTGAAATGCAGAAGACGATACTTAGTAGAGTTAGGTGTTCGATTCCCACTCAGGACAATTTTGTGTGATTACCAAATGGTTGTTCTGAATCTGAAATGTGTATGTGAAAGACAAAGAGCCTTTTTCCTGGGAAGATTTAAAAAAAGATCCGCTAGGGGCAGCGCCAGTCGCTTAGACGAAGAATAATATATGTTTTGAATTCTCTATTGACAACAACGTGCTGCCCCTAGCGGATCTTTTTCAAATCTTCCCAGGAAAAAGGCTAATTGGTATCGTGCTCGATCCCGTCTAAGAATTTTTTTCGAAAATATATATACTTTTCTCTTTTTAATTGTATATAGGTATATTGGCAGAGAGTGAGCTCACGCTTGACCTAGTCGTAATTTTGGGATGGATAATCTCAGAACTCAAATACCTCTGGTTTTTAGGAATGCCGATTTACGGGTGACGATTGGGGCAGTTCGCACTTATATTTGTTTACAATTTATCACAGCTCGGTGAAGAATAATATCGTGTCGTGGAAACCTGCATGAATGAGAGATTTTCTCGACGGCTTGTGTAGTCTGCTGACCCGCACTGGGCCAGCGTTGCTGAATAAAAGCTTGAAAAAAAATCTTACATGAAATGATACCTCAGAGCCATTGGAATTACGAAGGATGGTAATACTTCGCATAACTCACCCCATTCCCAACGCCACCGTCAAACAATATCTCCACATCTTTAAGCTTTTCAAAATGGCTGCCATTCCCGGGACCTATGTTCTCCCACAATTCATCTTCAGGAGTCATTGTCGTGGTTAAATTCAATTCATCAGTCGGCACCAGTTCGTACCAAGTGGTATTGGAATCTGAGACAGTGGGGAGCTGATCTTCGGGCGTTGATTTGAGGAACTGGTCGTAGTAAGACGGCTCGGGAGGTATCAGTTTTGTGGAGTTCCTGTTCCTCGATTTTGCTGTGCTGACTTGTGGGTTTTGAGGCGAAGGGGTACTAGAATAAGATAGAGTAGTTATTTTTACTGTAAAAAATGTTGTAACAGTAATAGGCTAGTGGAAAAACCAAGCACTGCCATGACAGTGGTATCAAGAGACGAATATGCAGTCTAAGGTTTTCACCACTGTACATATCTATGACTTTTCAAGATTTGTGTGCTAGCGGTAGTGCAGCAACAGGGCAGTATGCTGGTGTACAACCTTTTTTTTGTTAAGGCGGGAAAAAGTTTTCCTAACCGCATACCCTGTCGCGCGGAGCAACGATCAGGGTAGTGTGGGGCCTTCACCCACTAAAGAAACCCACCGTGTGCCGTCTCTCCGCCTTTATTGGCGGGCCACTGGAACTATATTTTGTTACATTCCTTCAGTGATATGCGTAGTATAAAACATTTTTTTTAAATTAAGTGTGTGTGAGGAAATCTGCAAGCCTGAGAGATTTTTGCGACAGCTTATGAAGTGTGGCAACCCGCATTGGGCCAACAGTGTGGTCAACTACAACCTGAATTCTTCTCACTCAGAAAGGAAGAAACGTGACCGGAGTTAGATTCTTTATTCAAATCTCTGACAACCTGTAACGTAAGCCGTCCGTGCCATCGTTCGAGTGCCAAGCGCAATATTATCTATGGCCAAAATTAGTCATAGTCAAGTCAAAGTCACGCTTATGTAAAGCGGTGGCGACCTTACTGAAAGTTTCTATGGATTTTGGAGGCAACACGAAAAAACAAGTTATGCCGCATTACATCACTTGCCAACACTTACACACATACACATATAAGTAGCTAATAAGTAAAATACCACTTTTACACATTAAAACATGAAATAACAAAAGCTTAGGAAAATAATGCAGAGCGACGACATGATTTTCATGTTCCCGCCAAAACTCCTCCTTTCAGTTGAATGAATCTACACAGATAATAAAATTAAATAATATACGAACTTTTTAGAAGCAGGCAGCTCTCTGTTCGCCTTCGTAAGCTTACAGCCAGAGTACTCTGTATCTGGATACCAGTGTGACAGCCTTATTATTTGGTTTTGACCGCCACGGTTTAAAACCTCTTCCCGTTCCTTACAAGACTGTGGACATGAAAGTAGACAGTGTGACAGTGAATCGCTTTGGTTTTTTTTTAAATAATATTGTATATTCTTGGTTCGCACCTACGTTAGTTAAGTATATCAATTTAAACATTGTAAGAAATTGGAGATTTAAAGAAGTGGCTCATGAGTTTCTTGCCGGGTCGACACCGTGCGGTATCCACGTATGACCCTGGACGTGACGACTCTCTGTGGTCTCCACAGAAGAGCCCTGTTCGGTGCGTCCAGGGACTACACGGGTGCGCCGTGCAGCGCCATCGACTGGACCAACCCCATGTAAGCCATATTAAACATGAGCTGTGCAAGGGCGGACGCTGCGCCGAATAGCCTCGGGGACTGTTGGCAGAAGTACTCGCGAAAGCGCCTACGCCCGTTCAGCACCAGGCCCAGATACTTAATCTGGGCCTGCATGTCAATCTGAACCCGTCCACTGTGATCGAGGCGCCAGCATTTAAGTTCAATCTAATTACAATCATGGCACTTAGTAATAAAGTCACAAATCTATAAAATATTATCTTACATTTACGGTCATTCGTCACAAAAAACGAGCAAAGCAATCATTTACTATTGCCACTTAAAAGTGAAAAGACAAATAACATTTACTGTGAAATCAAGCTTAAATAGCAACAAATAAAGTACTTTTTGAACTAAATCGAATAAGAGCTCAATTCTCAAGTGTGCTGTGTTTCTCATTTTTCACTTTGTGATTAATGTATAGTGCTAAGCATGTCAAATGCTAAAAATATATTTAAATATGATTTCGATATTTACTTTTAATGTAATTTGGATGTATCGATGTTGGCTTTTGTGATTTCTGGAAAACAATTTACTTATTATAAATAAAAAATTGCCTTAGTCTGAAAACTTACCTTAGTACTGTGGTATACCGACGGCCATTGGCTTTCATCATCATAATACAACAGAAGATTAGGTATACCCATCTCTTTATCATACTCTATCAAGTACTCGAACTGTCCCTCTAAGGATAAGAAGCAGAAGCGAGAGAGGAACGCCCAATTCTGTGGACAAATGTAACCAGAAAATGTAGCCACATGTGGGATTTGAACCCGAATCTTCATAAACTATTTATAATTCTTGTGGTAGAGACACGCACGCACGATCGGGGAAGTACCACCCTCCCACAAAAGTTCAGCGTGTAACAACGGTAGGCACTCCTACAGGTGTGTTGCATAGGGTGAGTAAGAGTGCCGGAGGCCCAAATCCCCTACCTATCCTCTCATTATTATCCTTCCTATCCTCCTTGGCAGAGGATAATGCCTATCCACCTCCTTTTCCTTTGAGAGCGAGTGATGCCTCTGGTGTTGCTAGCGTCTATAGGCTACGGTAACGGTACGGTAGGACTGTTGATAATGTATCGATATATCGAAATATCGATATTATTATTTAGAAATATCGATATTTATTACTAATATTGAAATGTAGATATCGATACTCGATATTATTTTTAAATAAGTTTTTATTTTTTCTTGCTAATTATTTAACTACAACATCATAGTAGTTTTAATCTACTGTACTTTATTTACTCTATATTATGTTTTTCCTCTTTTAGTTTATTTATTTGTATATTATGCTAAAACGGAAATTAATTTTATTTAAAAAATAACACTATAATCAGATAGCTAGTATCTACTTTTTTTTTTTTTTTTAGTACATGATATCCTAGTTTAAGAGACAGGGTTTACTAATTGTGCACACAGTTATCAGCTACAATTTAGGAAAACTGTTCTATTATACATTCACCAGATGTTTTTGTTAATTAAAAATAATCTGTACTTCTTTTAGAAATAAATATTATTATTATTATTACTTTACCCACTGTTGTTAAAATTTAACAATAATTACTAAAGACCTTACATTTCCAAACATTTATTATTTAATTAGTAGTAAATATTCTGAATTATAAACTGTAAATTATTTTTGAGCCGACTTACGATTGTTTTTTTAAAACAAAGCCGTTAAAATAATTATTTTTTTCGATATATCAATCTCCGATGTGATATATTTCAAAATATCGATATATCGAGAATCCGATATTTTAAAAAATATCAACAGTCCTACCGTCAGGTGGGCTGCATGTTATCAGTGAAGGAATGTAACATAGTTCCAGTGGCCCGCCAATAAAGGCGGAGAGATGGCACACGGCTTGTTTCTTTAGTGGGTGAAGGCCCCACACTACCCTGTACGTTGCCCCAAAAGACGGGGTGTGTGGTTAGCAATATTTTTCCCGCCTTACCAAAAAAAAAGCAAGCATATTTGCCACCCACGTAATTTAAAAAAAACAGCTGTGTTCAATATTTCTGAAGCCTTCCTCGCAAAACCGAGCGACGGGTCAATCGTACACCCGATGGTAAGCAATAACCAGCACTTGGTAGGTATATAAAAACAATCAAATTGCCTTAGGATTGAGTCCCAAGTGGGAGTACTCTCCTGTTACCTGGCCCGAGGTGATGTGACCGACAGTGAAACACCCTGGTGTGTTTTGATCGTAACGGTAGTAGTGGTAGAAAAATAAACATAGCATCACGCCTGTATTCCCCGAAGGGGTAGGCAAAGATGTATTACACCCCCACGGTTCGCCTGCTATGTTTAAGTCCCACGTAATAGGGGGCTATTAATTCTAAACGTTTTTACGGGATTTATACCATGTAAATTTTTACTTACGAGTTTCCGATATTTCGGCACTGTTGCAAGCGCCATGATCACGGAACAACTGAAGTCCTTGCGGGTGGGAATAGTTTTTATTATTCTGCGGTTAGAAATATCGGTCTACCCGCTTTCTCACTCGTTTATGACACGCAACACTATCTATGGAACCACTACCACTGGTCTCACTCACGTACACACTGTTGTGTGTCGTGATCGAGCTCGATACGTGAGTGAGACCAGTGGTAGTGGTTCCATAGATAGTGTTGCGTGTCATAAACGAGTGAGAAAGCGGGTAGACCGATATTTCTAACCGCAGAATAATAAAAACTATTCCCACCCGCAAGGACTTCAGTTGTTCCGTGATCATGGCGCTTGCAACAGTGCCGAAATATCGGAAACTCGTAAGTAAAAATTTACATGGTATAAATCCCGTAAAAACGTTTAGAATTAAAAGTGACCATGAAAGTTTGAAATTCTATAGGGGGCTATTGTCGTCTACCGGGCACATTTCCAAACTCTGGGCTGCTACTGAGTATTTTTCTTTTTACGATAAAGCTCAATAACACTGCCTGAGCCGGAGATCGAACCCGAGACCTCATGATCAGCTGTCGCTCTACCGCTACACCACAGAGGCAGTTAGATAATAATACTGGCTTGGTAATTCTTAGTATCGCTGAGTCCATAAACAGCGGAAACGACTTACCATCAGGTGATTCGTGACTCGTCTGCTACCATTAGTAAACGCAAGCGGCAATGCCTCTAATATTGCTGGATCCATGAGTGACGTTTACTATATCCCATGAGGTGGGTATAATAATTGTAATCATTGCCCACCCCGCTAGATATACTCAATTTTTTTTTTTTTTAATAAAATTCATTTATTTCTCCCACATATATACAAGAATAAATTTTAGAACATAATTTGGTTGGTAGGGAGACAGGAGCCTACCACCGAAGGAATGTAACATGGTTCCAGTGACGAGACGGCACCCGGCGGGTTTCTTTACGGGTCCCACACTACCCTGTTCGTTGCCCCGAACGACGGGGTGCGGGGTGCGGTTAGGAACATATTTTCCCGCCTTAACAATAAAAAACGAAGACTAGTGTTACAGGTCTCCTGGTTTCCTTATCCCAGATACAAAATGATATTGCCTAAGATATATAACGTGTAGTGACGGACTAAGAATACTAGTGTCACCACCCCATCCTTTCCCGCGGGTGTCGTACGAGGCGACTAAGGGAAGTAAGCAATTATCATTTTATGGTGGTTATGTGTGGTGCATCTGGTGGTAGGTCTGGGTACCAAGTGAGAGACTTACTTGTTATCGGGCCCAAACGGGTCGGTACCACCGTCTCCTGTGTGACCGGTCATGAAGTACGTCAGTGTGTTTTGGCTGTAGCAGAACATAGCCGTTTATTCTTTCATTTCATATCTTAGAAATGAAATGGTGCACAGCGGCTTGACAATACCCTCGATAAAGTTGAGTCCATGAGCGATGGTTGGCACTTACCATCAGATGGGCCGGGGCTCGTCCACCACCATAAGCCAAAAACATAAATATGTTGCGGGGAGTGTATTTTTTGTTTTAGATAGTAGTTTTATAAGCTCCAAGCGAGTCTGGCGATCTATCGATCAGCCTATAAAAGAATTCAATGAAGCAGATTTGCCTCTCGATTAGTCGATTTTTCTTTTATTTATAGTCTTCTTTTACGATACCCAAAGAACGAATAAGCAGGTCCAGTGTTAAAACCAAAAACCACGAGAACAGTGTGTTTGATACCCAGACCAAGGTCTAGGCGTCACACACGTCCGACTTTTCGGAAGTTTTTGAGATTAGTATTTGCTTACAACTTATCACTGAGTAAACCTGACTGAGAGATTTACTCGACGGCTTACAAAGTATACCATTTCTTACTAGACGTTGGCTGACCCAGCGTGGTGGACTATGGCCTGAATTTCTCTCAATTTAAGAGGAGACCTGAACCAGTAGCTTTTTTCTTGCGTATGGTGGCAGACCCACCTGTTGGTATATGGTAACCATCGCTCATGGACTTAACTATACCGGGAGTATTGTCAAGCCACTGCTCACCATTTCATTTCACAGACATGAAATTAAATGATAAACAGCTATCTCCTGGTAAAAACACACAGGTGTGCTTCATGGCCGGTCACACGGGAGATGGTGGTACCAATCCGCTTGGGCCTGATAGCAAGTGAGTACTAATCATGCCGTGTGGGCCGGCTTTAGAATTGTAACCCCTCTCTACCCACGGGAGTCGTAAGAGCCGACTGAGGGAATACCGGGGGAGTGGGCAGCAGCACTCCCTCGAGTATTAACAACATCCACTGCGATCGCCAACCCGCCTGCCAATCATGGCGATTACGGTATTGTCCCCCATGACGGGACCGCTCGTTGTGGCGTTCTCTTGGGTAGGCCTATGTCCAGCAGTAGACGATGAAGGGCTGATGGATGGATGGACTAATCATTCCAAACTCTTTTCTAATACCCTTCTTTAAGCGTCTATAAGCTATAGCTAATAGTAACTATTTATCACCAAGCGGTACGTAGGATTATTTAACACTATTGTAGCATACAAAATTTAAAAATAAGTACATACTTACATCTTTAGTATCGACCCTACCCTCCACCCATTTGGCTCGAACCCGTGATGTCACCATCATACACGCCAACAGGCATCCCAGCAACCGATGCATTATCGATCTAATCAATATAGAAATTCTTACTACATTCAATATATTTATTTATATTTATTTCAATATATTAATCAACCTTCTTAATTGACATGATAAACTTATTATAAATAAAAAAAATATTAAAAACAAAACCCTACGGGGATAAACACTTGAATTAAGAGCAACAAACTACACTCCACAGCCGGCAACGTGCCCAAAATACTGGCAGCATTGCCTCGCTAAATGAAGAGGCTTATTTATGCCGATAGGCAGCATTTCATTCACGTGTCGACTCCCGCCAAAATTGTATTAGTCTGGAATGGCGCATTCCATAAAGGGTCTAATGGGTTCCTGTGGAGCCTATTATAGTTATTATAAATAAAATTACTTATTAGTAATTTAAACAAAAAAGTATTCCGGAAATTGGGTAGAAATCGGATAAATTGAAAAAAGTTAACGACTATTATGTGTTCCGTTTGACGTCCCAAGTCCTTTATGAGAGAGTACATCGTCTTCCTTCCGTTATTGGTCGCTAAACATGCTACTTCCGCTTTCTTAACTGCGCCTACAGCGCCCCCTATAACACTTTCTGTAACTAAACTGATATGCTAAAGACAAGCCGCCACTTTCGTCATTGTTGCGTCGTTTCTCAAACCGTGCACTGGTCGTTAGCAAAGTTAAATATAAATTTAATTATATTGTTATTATCTTTCGAGATTTAAGTAGAAAGTTAATTTCAATCCGCTTCATCTACCCTCAAAATGAGTGGTAACGAGGATATCGCGCCTCAAAAAGAAAGTTCGAGTGATAGTTCTTCCGATTTATCGTCAAATTTATCGGAATGTGAGCAAGAGGAACCACCAAGGAAACGCCGAAAGCTGAGTTTCGAAAAAAGGTTTGAGTTATTGTCACAGCAACTGGTGAGTCATGTGAACAATATTTTAACTTCAAGTTACGCTAATTCTTATCAAGCACCGTCCTCGAACTCGCATATGCCACTATCTAATGGCAATAATATATCTAATTCGCATTCACCCTCTCTTCATACGTCGGTACAAATAACCGACGAACAGTTTTTACGACCACCAAAAATAAACGCTGGTAATATTGTAAACTTGAACGTCTGTGTGAAAGAGCCTATTGTACCAAAAGCAATTCAGACACGTGTCGACAAAATTAAGGCTATGCAAAGATTTGATTCACTAGATTGGAATGCGGTTCGCTATATAGATATTCAAAAAATGTATGTAGCGTTTCCGGCTTTTACTGAATTAAGAGTAAATGAGGAGCTGCGACGTCTAGAGGATCCCTCTGCCCCATTACGTTGGTTCCAGATGGAACGTAGCTTTGCTGCACTGTCTAATGATTTCTTGGCACAAAACGAATCGGTAAACATAGCCTTACAAGCTCTTGTTGATTGGTCGACTTCAACGGACGTAAAGCTTACCGCTTCATCTATTTTTGAAAAATTAATCCAATTATTTGGAAATGATTCTGACTATAAGACTGTGTCGCACGATATTCTTCAAATAATTTGTGGCAAACGAGCTGAGGTTTTGGAATTACGCCGTAGGGATCTTTTGAAAAAATTAAAACATAAGTATATGAGAGAAGATCTGGGCGAGATACCCCCTTCTTGTGATTATATGTTTAATCCGGAGGCTTTATCGACATATATACAGAAAATTGGTGGTGTGGACAAATTACATACGCAGGCGTCGCCTGCTACCCGCAAACGACCCAAATCACCAGAACCCTCGACCTCAGCTAATACAAAGTCGTTTCGTCCCCGAGTTATTACCAGGACAATTAAGCAAGCCGAAAACCGGGAATCTAAGTGTTTTCGCCCCAATAACTCCTCGAGAAAGAAAAGGGGAGGGGGGCATAAAGATAAAACCGGGAGGAGGTCGGGAAACTATAATAAATGACTGGACGAGCTTTTCGGGCGGGCGTCTAAGACAATATCACAATATTTGGAATCTCTTCAACGCACCAAATACAATATTGAAATTAATAACAGGTATGAGAATTCTCTTCAACGAGACGCCACCGTTAGTTTTTCCAACCTTGGATGTTTTAACAAAGTTTCAAACTCCAATATCACATTTAATGTCGACAGAAATTCAGAACTTAATTCGGTTGAAAGTCTTAGAACCTGCTCCTCTAAGCCCGTCTTTCATCTCGCTTCTTTTCATAATTCCCAAAACCAACGGGAAAAATCGGACAATTTTCAACCTCAAGGCATTAAATCGGTACATGAAACCAAAACATTTTCATCTTTTCCATCACTACAAAGTACCAGATTTTTTACAACAAGGAGATTGGATGGCCAAATTAGATATAAGCCAGGCCTACTATCATTTGTCAATAAAAATGCAACACAGGTTTCTCGGCATCTGTATTTGTATCTGTATTTGTCTAAAGGTATCTCATACCAGACAATACTAGTTCATAAATCGGTTATAGCATCAGTTTGCGAAACTATATCCGATATTAAAATCACATCAAACCCAATAGTGAAACACATGCTTAGAGCTATATCCTTGGCAAAGCCTGCGCCCCGTCAATTGCCAATATGGGATACAAGAATTTTGATTAGTTTCTTGAAAAATTATAATACGGACTTGAACAGTTTATATGAAGTATCCAGGCACACAGCGGCGATTCTGCTATTATCTTCGGGTCGTAGAGTGCATGACCTTACGCTTTTACATATTGATAGTAATCATTTTATTGATAATAATGATTCTATTACCTTGCATCCCACATTAGGTTCGAAAACCCATTCATTGTCATATCGTCAATCAAGTTGGAAATTCCTGGCTGCCCCTGACCGATGCATCGATGCTGTGTCTTAGCTACGCACCTTAGTAGAAATGACTCGGCAAACTTGAGGGAATATTACTAATCTGTTCTTAGCAACCAGAGGCCCCATAAAGCCAGCTACAGCAGCGATGATTGGTGGTTGGATATAGCGACTTTTGGCTGAGTCTGGTATTCAGGCCTCGGCTGGAAGTTGTAGGTCAGCAGTATCATCTTTAAATTGGGTAGAAAATTACCATATAAATGATATTCTAGCTAAAGCTAATTGGCGACATGCAGATACATTTAGAAAATTTTATCAAAAACATATTATAAATAATTCAAATAGAGAAATAAGCTCGGAAAAATCTCTATCTCTGTATTTTCACCCGGAAACCAATTTACCGTGATTACTATGGCATTACGTAAGCCAGTTGATAATTTAATCTATATCCACTTTGTATCTGCGTTTTTATTTACTTAATTAAATAATTTGAATCACATTGTTGCGTTATATATTACCTTACTGCAAAAACAAGCCATCAGGAGATAACAAACAGTCTCTCATAAAGGACTTTGGACGTCAAACGGAACACATAATATAGAAATTTTACCTCAAATAAAATCCGAAGTCCGTGTGATGTCTTCCTGGTGCTACATCATTATGAGCTGCACAATGACGAAAGTGGCGGCTTATCTTTAGCATATCAGTTTAGTTACAGAAAGTGTTATAGGGGGCGCTGTAGGCGCAGTTAAGAAAATGGAAGTAGCATGTTTAGTGACCAATAACGGAAGGAAGACGATGTACTCTCTCATAAAGGACTTCGGACGTCCATGGAAACATAATACAAATTTTATTTGAGGTAAAATTTCTATATTTTAGCTTCACGCGTTTAACAGTATAAGCAAATTAATATTTATAGCTAAAACCGGACAACGTATGTCGATAAAATAATAACTGACCGACTGACATATCAAAGCAGAGCTCGATGTCCTGGGGCCGTGAATATTTACATATGGGTTTCTTAATTTCTTTGATACTGTAGGTGAGCTCTAAGAAAGGATTTTACGCAAATCCTATGATGATATATCGGTATTGTATTGTATTTATTTCTTAACAAAAACACTTATTACTCTCTCTCGGATCTCGCAATCTGTCGGCAGTATTTTCATACATTATACCGACCAGGTAAACTTAATTTTACAATTAAGATTTTACCTAATAATGACGCAAACCCTATAAATATTTAGATATTTTTATATATATTTTTAGCATTTGGCATGCTTAGCACTACACATTAAACATACTAAAAAAAATACTGTTATTTTGCCAAATGCTAAAAATATATATAAAAATATCTAAATATATATGTAGTTCTTCATTTTGTTTAAATTAAATGTCAATCCGTTATTAATAAAAAAATATAGAAAATATTTTGATTCGCGTTTTAAAAAATATGTAAGTAAATATCTGTCACAATACATTATAATCATAGTGTTTATTAACTGATTCTGTCACAATACATTATAATCATAGTGTTTATTAACTGATTCTGTCACAATACATTATATATATATATCAATTTCGACACCCCACCAAATCGAAATGTTTTATACCTGCGCTCTTTATTAGCTACCTCTATCGCGATTTTTCACATAGAAAAACTTGGGTGTCTCGTCGAACGGAAAGATTGAACCACTAAAAAAATCAAATCATCACTTAACAAATTAATCACTTAAAAAAATAAACGGCGGCTCCTGTAATTTATGGCATAATTTTAACTGTTTAGATATAGGTAATATGAAGTAGGTATAAATATCTAATGGAACAATAAAGTTATTAACCTATATTATTTTGCGTACTACATAATTAAGATGTTTAATTTAACAGCAACTGTGTATCTAGCAATTGCATATCCCTATTGCATTTGTATAAACAACAATAGGGTGTATTAAAACAATAAGAACATATATTTATATTATAGTTCGTCTTAACCTACTGTAAAAGTACTTACACATATTTATTTCTTCTGTTTTAAAACATAAAATGCTTACACCAAAAAATATTCAATAAAACATTATACTATTAACAACATTAACCATGATATTTAATAAAGAACATTTGTTTTGAATATTCTATTTTGTTGTGGGAATTTCTGGCGCCATAGCAACGCGTCCTTCTTTGAACGCGTTCGTAATTTTGCATGCAGTGTAAATATGCTTTTAACTTTTTTTTTTGACGTGATAACGTCTTATAAATCGATGAACGCCGGCTGCACGCACAAAAAGTCTCACGATCACCGAAAAATGTATGGTGACCGATGCATTTTTTGTGAAACTCTCAGAAAACATATATATGACGTTATTACGTAAAATTTATCGTCCGTAAACCGACTTTACAGACAACCTAAAGTTTTCTTTATACTAAATGGGTGGCGAAAAAGCATACCGCCCACCTGATGGGAAGCGGTTACCGTAGCCTATAGACGCTAGCAACACCAGAGCCATCACTTGCGCGTCGCCATCTCAAAGGAAAGAGATAGAGAGGTGAATAGGGAGAATAATAAGGAGAGGATAGGCTCCGGCGCTCTCACTCATCATACGAAACAACGGTAGGCACCGTTGTTATATGCTGATCTTATGTGAGAGGGTGGTACTTCCCCGATCGAGCCGGCCCATTCGTGCTGGGATAAGCATCGCTCTACTACTAGATTTGTAATCAAGACCTTTTTTTGTTGTAGCGGGAAAGAACGTACCTAACCGCACACCCCGTCGTTCACAATCCTGCTCGTGACTGTTATTTTAGATTTTACATTTTTCACTTTGTGCTTAATGTATAGTGCTAAGCATGTAAAATGCAAAAAATATATATAAAAATATCTAAATTAAAAAAAAGGAATCAATTTAAACCCAAAAAAAAATGTTTTACGGTTTATATAAAATATCTACGTTTTTGGGTGATCGCTCTTGATTAAACTTAAAAAACTGGTATGTTTTCGCGAGATAATCGCGTATTAATAGAGTAGTAGCGCGTATAAATCAAGAACCTGAAACCTCGTAAGTAACCTAAAAAGTAAATTTTACCTGTGATGCGGGAATAGTCTAGCAATAATAAATAGCTGTAATTATGAATATTTATTCATAAATCTATCATGAAAATTCTGAAATTTAACGACCATCTCTCTCAGTACATCTAGCTGCGGTAGGATTGTTGTTCTTAGGTGGTACGTGCCCGGTTTTTGGCCGAAACCAGAACCTGGTACCACGCAGATACCAGTCTCTTCTAGCAAGTTATATGCGTAGAACACATCTGGTTCTTGTCCTGCTTCTTTGGCTGCCTCCATCGCCTTTGGTGGTAACTCGAACAGGGGGAATGCATACATACCACCCTAGGAGAAAAATATGTTTTAAAAATCTATAATAAGCAATTAGACACGTTTTTCACGACACAAATTATTTTTAACCCACTATCATTAGTTTGGATGTGATTTTGACCCACTTCGAAATGTCGGATTAAAATGAAAACAATCATTATTTATTAAAATATTATTTTCTATTTTTTAGTTAATCTAGCTATTAAAGCGTATCATTTTTGAATTTTTTAAACTATAATTCGCTTTTCATAGAAGTAATATTTCGTTTCGTGTTTGTAATCGCTTGACATGCTCGCATATTTACTGCAAGAAATGATTGTCATAAATCCTTTTTATTTTGAGTTATTAACCGTAAATAGTTTAAGTTTAATCTTTATTTACATAATCCAAAGTGGTTCACTCACAAAGCTTTGAGGTGATCCTATATTTTACAAGCACAGTTGAAAGAAGCTCTCTACAATGCTGCCGGTGCTAAGTCGAAGTTACACGAACCACTGTAGAGCACCACGAGTCCGCAAGATCCAATGGCAATAGGTATTATGTTAAAATAATATTTGCTAGAAGTATAACCTACAAGTACTTTTAATGTTGGCCAAGTGCAGCATGTTCTTATTTTGCTTCTTCAGAAGCCGTCGAGAAAATTTGGCAGGCATACAATACAAGCTATCCCCACGATGCACCGATAAGTGGCGAATTTAACATCTTATAGTGTATCTGTATCTAAATATCTTCACTGTTAATATGGAAGGATGGAGCGAACTCCCCTTTTTTTAAGGTGGGAAAATAAATAACTAACCGAATAACCCGTCTTTCGGGGCAATGAATAGGGTATAAAAGTGTGGGGCCCTCTCCACCGCTTCCTTCTGCGAGTTAACATCCTTACAGAAGGTAGCGACCGAGCCACCGGCTGAACCCGTAAGAATTCATAAATCCAAGAAATATATTTAGATATTTTTATATATATTTTTAGCATTTGGCATGCATAGCAACCATCAGGCGTGATGGTTCCTGTGCCTCAATATCCACTTTATTCGGCTTCTGTAGTAGAATATAGTTTGACTCAAGTGGATTATTATCTCGATGAGACGAAGAACTGGTCTGTAACTGTTGAAGAACTTGTAAGGTCATTTGAAGAAGCTTCAAAAACTTGTGACGTTCGGGCTTTAGTTGTAATAAACCCTGGGAGCCCGACGGGACAGGTTCTGACCAGAGACAATATTGAATCTATAATCAAATTCGCATATAAACACTCTTTAATCATAATAGCTGATGAAGTATACCAACATAACGTATACGAAGGCGAGTTCGTTTCGTTCAAAAAAGTTTTGGTGGAATCAAGTGCACCTTACAATGAAGTCGAGTTAATTTCCTTAATGTCAATGTCTAAAGGTTACACGGGGGAGTGTGGACTGCGTGGTGGATGGATGGAAAAAATTGGCAAAGCATCTGGACGGTATCCAGGAGATGCAGTTTCGAATCCTGCTCGTGACTGTTATTTTCGATTTCACATTTTTCACTTTGTTTTTAATGTATAGTGCTATGCATGCCAAATGCTAAAAATATATATAAAAATATCTAAAAATATTATAGGGTTTGCGTCATTATTGGGTAAAATCTTAATTGTAAAATTAAGTTTACCTGGTCGGTATAATGTATGAAAATACTTCCGACAGATGGCGCACGCGTCACCCAAAGACGTTAAGTATGAATGTGTTATCGAAATTGGCAGTCAGGAGCAATTGTCACGATGGCTGGATTGGCAAAGCATCTGGACGGTATCCAGGAGATGAAGGTTCAAATCCTGCTCGTGACTGTTATTTTCGATTTCACATTTTTCACTTTGTGTTTAATCCAAGTAATATATTTAGGCACTAACCTGTATATGTTTGCAACTAAATCCTTCCATGTTTTTAAACATTTCTTCGACGATCCGAGCCTTTTTATGAAGTGACTCAAGAACGTTGGTTTTTTCTTTCATATAAAGCTCATAAGATGGCTCGCCTTCTTTTGGCGGTCTCGCAACACAGTCTACAACGGCTTGCCCTATTGTATTAGGACACACTCTAGCAGAAATGCCTTTATACAAATTAAATTGAACTTCAGGATCCATGTTCACAATTTCCATCCATCCACCACGCAGTCCACACTCCCCCATGTAACCTTTGGACATTGACATTAAGGAAATTAACTCGACTTCATTGTAAGGTGCACTTGATTCCACCAAAACTTTTTTGAACGAAACGAACTCGCCTTCGTATACGTTATGTTGGTATACTTCATCAGCTATTATGATTAAAGAGTATTTATATGCGAATTTGATTATAGATTCAATATTGTCTCTGGTCAGAACCTGCCCCGTCGCGTGTCCAGGGTTTATTACAACTAAAGCCCGAACGTCACAAGTTTTTGAAGCTTCTTCAAATGACCTTACAAGTTCTTCAACAGTTACAGACCAGTTCTTCGTCTCATCGAGATAATAATCCACTTGAGTCAAACTATATTCTACTACAGAAGCCGAATAAAGTGGATATTGAGGCACAGGAACCATCACGCCTGATGGTTTTCCATTTATGTTACTGGCCAACATTTGTAAGGAGGCTTTAATGGCACTTGAAGCTCCAGGACAGAGACAGACATTTGTCCAATCAGATTTCTGGTCATCTCGTTTTTCTATATATTTAGCGACTGCTCTTCTGATTGTTTCAATGCCTATATTTGATGGATACGATCCAATTGAATTTCCGCTGCAAACGCTTAATATTTCTGCAGCCCTGGACTTAACATCTTTGGGCAAATTATACTCGCTTCTCATAAATTCTGGATACGAAATACACGCCAGTAATTGTCTGATAAAAGTTATAGGTGTCTGGCCTAATGCATGGCAGTCTCCAATATTGGCTGAGATTACTCTGCTGAATAGCATTTTATTTCCTTCTTTCAATTCGCTACAGATATTTTTAAGTTTCGCAGCTATCGGTCCATCGATTGCGTAATGTAAGTTTACGATAGCAGGATTCAAGTTTTTCATGGTCACCGCTTTCTTGTACGGAGTATTCGCCATCATTTCGTATGTATTAAAAGTTCTGTATTCTGATGAGTCTGTATCTGTTCTCGTAATAATTACTTTGCTCTTTCTCGAAGAACAGCTAAAAACGATAATAGTTTGCCTGGCTTGATGCTTACTAATGTAATTAAACTATTCTTAACATTAATTATATAATTATCTCACTCCATTTGATTTATATAAAAGACTGTAGGTATGACGCACAACAGGGTGATTAAAACTATTAACATTGAATTAATTTTATGATTCTTGTAATTTTTTTAATTACGCTTTAGTTTTAAATTTAAAGTAATTTAAATAGATGTTACATTTATTTCTTTTTATATCTATTCTAATATATAGGTATATTACTAATAATATTATAGAGGTTGTTTTTGTAAGTTTGTATACAGTTCGAGATAATCACATAGACTAATCATCCGATTTCAAAAATTCTTTTACCAATAATTAAAATGGACTTTGAGTAGGGTCATGGACTATGTATTGTTTCGATAAAACAAAAAGGACTTTTCGAAGAAATACATTTTTTAAATAAAAACGTGATATAAGATAAGATTCACAATTCAAAAGGATCTATTCACGTGAGCAAAGCCGCGAGCACAGCTAGTGAAAAATAAAGTTAATAAAGAATTGAAGAATTTTCTATCAAATATATATTATTTATTTGTTTATTACAATATGCAATCTCCACACAACACGGTGAAGCGGGTTAGTCCCCTGCATCCCACAGGGATTTGCGACACGCCTTAAGAGGTGGATATATTCATTAAAAAAATATGTTCCTTCAAATATATTTTGGACTTACTGGTACCCGCGACTTCGTCTGCGTTACTTATTATGTACTTACTTACTTATCATCACGCCATCTTCCTTGCGGGATAGGCAGAGAGAGCAGAGTGCCAGAGGCCTCAGTTCTTGCATACATCTCTCGCTTCCTCAACCTTCAAAATTCTCTCCCTACACGCTCGCCGGTTTCGGAAACACCTGACTCCACACACCCACGGTTCGCCAGCTATGTTTAAATCCCACGTAATAGGAGGCGAGCCTATTGCCGTCTACCGGGCACATTTCCAAAGTCCGGGCTGCTACTGAGAATTTTTCTTTTTACGAAAAAGCTCAATAAACTGCCCAACCCGGGTATCGAACCCGAGACCTCATGATCAGCAGTCGCTTACACTACCCTTGCACCACAGAGGCAGTTAGAAACGTAAAAACTCCATACTAAAGGACAATGGATGTCAAAACCTTCATCCTGATCCACTCTATGGTTAATTTTGCTGGCAACATGCGACTGTTGCTATTGCTAGCAACTATAGGCTACGGTAACCTCTTACTTGATAGTAAGCCAATGCAATTGCGAACAACGAGTAAACAACCAACCCAAGGTTTGAACCTTCCTAGAATAAGTGCATATTTCTATAGAAATCATCCACCTATCCATCAGCATCAGCCTTTCAACGTCTACTGCTGGACATAGGCCTCCCCAAGAGAACGCCACAACGAGCGCTCCCGTCATGGGGGATAATGCCGTAATCGCCACGGTTGGCAGGCGGTTTGGCGATCGCAGTGGATGTTGTTAATACTCGAGGGAGTGGTCCTCGGTATTCTCCCCCAGGGAGATTTCTATAGAAATGCTAATCTAAAATTTTCTCTCATGCCAGTGAATGCAAATATGACGAATCCTTGGAATTAAATAAAATTAGGACGATTGTCTGCCTCAAATAGGGCAGACAAACTCATTTTATTAGTAAGTGCAAGCCGTCAGATATGTACATGGTCGTTATTAGGTATACTATTTATATCAGAAGTGGGCGATATTGCCAATTATAATATGCGTAAGTCTAGTAGCAGAGAGTTGACTAATGAGTGAACTAAATTTAATGCTGAAGTAAGTGATGGAATCTTGAATTAATTTCAAACCGATTCGGATGAAACTTGGCATAGAAACAGTTTATAACCTGGAGAAACACATATGGAATATTGTTTATCTCAGATATAACTGTTATAAATGAATAACTTTTTTCAACCCTCTTTCTGTCCCACTGTTGGGTATGGGTCTCTTCTCACGGTGAGGAATAGACCATAGTCCATACTCTGGCCTAGTGCGGGTTGCCGGACTTCACAAGCCGTCGAGAAAATCTGTCAGGTATGCAGATTTTATTGAGCGGGTCACGATGCTTACGTAAACTTACATTTTTTCTCACACTTGTCTTTGTTCTTATAGATATTTATATAAGTACTCGTACGCTCCACCCTGTCTCTTCCTATGGGAGTCTTAAAAGTCGACTAAGGGATTACCGGAAGACCTGGCAGCAGTGTTCCCCTGTGTACTAAAAACATCCACTACGATCGACAACCCGCCTGCCAAGCGTGGCTATTATGGTAAAACCCCCATTTTGGGGAGGCCTATGTCCAGCATTGGACGATGAAAGGCTGATGGATGGATGGATGACTCGTACACCTCACCCAAAACGTTGGGTATCAGTGTGTTGTCGAGATTGGCAGTTCGGAACAGTTGTCACGATGGCTGAATTGGCAAATCATTTGGACGGTATCCAGGAGATACAGGTTCAAATCCTGCTCGTGACTGTTATTTTCAATTTCACATTTCCACACTGTGTTAATTTACTACTTCTGACTTTTGCTCGAATAATAGTTTTTGTAGTATAGGGGGCAAAGCAATAACGATCGCACCGCGCACGCGCTTTGAACACGCTGTATTAAACGATCTGTGTGGAACATTACACAAGAGCCGTATTATTTAAATGTTGATAAAATCACTGTCTGTTAGTCTTTTCCTCATAGCAAGTGTTAAAAATTCCTAGTTCTAAAAAAGGATTTTATTTATATAGAAACACTTTTGTACCTACTACGAGTATGGCATTAACATGTGTTTTAAAACGGAGATCAGAATCAATAATAAAACGTAAATTACGAACTTGGTCCACTCTTTCGCTATAAACTATTGTTTTAACTGAACGTCTTTCTGATTGACCATGTTCCGCCGGTGGACCACTGAAGGAATGTAATATGATTCCGGTGGCCCGCCAATAAAGGCGGAGAGACGGCACACGGCGAGTTTATTTAGTGGGTGAGGGCCCCACACTACCCTGTTCGTTGCCCCGAACGACGGAGTGCGCGGTTAGGTACATTTTTAACACCTAAACAAAAAAAAAACTAGACGTCGTGGGACGTCTAGCAGATGTGAAAACATTGAAACTACTTTGCAGAAATAAAATGATCATAACTTGACAAAGTACTCCTCAAGACGAATCAAACGAGTATAAACTCGATAGGGTTGCGTAGTTTCATTACAGAGTTACTGTAGCCACCTTCCAGCTCCATCGTCAGACCCTGGATACCATCTACGAGACAAAGTACTCGTCAAGACAAATCATACGAGCCCAAACACTCAAAAATTCATAACTTTAAAATGAAGTCTTTCTGGTACCTACTAGGATTACCTCTTGGAGCGCAACTTGTATAGATAATAGATTTTCAAATACAAAACCAGTTGATAAATCTATCGTAAAGAAAAATATAATCTGACCATTATGGACAACTTGTGGTATTCCTGAGAACTAGCAGGTTTCCAAAAGAAAATGTTACCTTTAAGCTTTATGTTTATTTTTCCAATGACTTCCCCTTCTTTCCAATTTTCCGCTTGGAGCTTTTTAAATGTAATCTGTCGCCATGTTGGTGTAAAAGTGCTACAGTTTCCTTTTCATGACAACCCTAATACTGTACTGTATCAGGCGCCTTAATCATATCATAATATTCATAGTTTTGCGGAATATTGCAATATTTTGATTCTGAGAGTCCTGCCGTATCGCATGGTTGTGTGTTGTGTCGCGTTAGTATTTTTTTTGTTATTATCGTGCATGCTAATTTGCTCCACCCCTTCTCTTCCTATGGGAGTCGTAAAAGCCGACTAAGGGATTACCGGGGGACCGGGCAGCAGCGTTCCCCTGTGTACTAAAAACATTCACTGCGATCGCCAACCCGCCTGCCAAGCGTGGCGATTATGGCAATACCCCCCTTAGGGGAGGCCTATGTCCAGCAGTGGACGAGGAAGGGCTGATGGATGGATGGATGGATGGTCCAAAGATAACCGGGATTGACAATCCGTGGGTGAGTGGTGGGCTCTCCGCCTAAAATATCCATTCTATAATAATAACAATGGACTTCCGCCAAGTGTCGCCTCATTCAATTAATCAATTATAATCAAATCATGACATTTCTCGAACGCGACAGTCATTATTTGAGAAATGGAGTATAGTCATTGATGTATACGTACTACGTACTTATAACCCAATGAGTGCGGTGTTATATGACGTTGACCTCAACATATGACTTATTCTCTGATTTAGATAGCGACTGCCCGAGTTTGACGCGTGAACGGTTAATATTAATAAAAATATTTTTGTGTTTTGTGTAGGTACATAAATAATAAGTGCTATATCATAATAAATAAGAAATGAGAAGTTAAATTGTTTGTGAATTTAGTGCAAATCAACAGTTTATGTCTTTATAAACTTTATATTGACAGGTAGGCTGTTTTTAATAGATTGCTTATGTTTAATTGAAATTAAAAAGCCTGTAAACGCTACCTTTTTAGTGCGAGCCGAACGTCGTACCGCCCTTTTTTGTTTGTTAAGGCGGGAAAAAATAATGTAACTGCCTAGCCGCATCAAAATCAATAAATTTTGTTTAACTAATTAGCCGAAACCCGAACACGAAATGTACGAGGAAATTTCGTCATATTATTCGTGTATTTTTCCATTGCTTTAATCGTAATTCTGCTATTCCGGGTGACAATCCAACAAATTAAAAATCAATAAATTCAATTGTTTTTCCTATTTAGAACCTTTTGTTTGTTTTGTGAACCCCTCTCTACCCACGGGAGTCGTAAGAGCCGACTGAGGAAATACCGGGGGAGTGGGCAGCAGCACTCCCTCGAGTATTAACAACATCCACTGCGATCGCCAAACCACCTGCCAAGCGTAAAGATTACGGCATTATCCCCCCATGACGGGACCGCTCGTTGTGGCGTTCTCTTGGGGAGGCCTATGTCCAGCAGTGGACGTTGAAAGGCTGATGGATGGATGGATAGTTTTAAAACAAAATTAAAGCAAAAACAGCCAATATTATTGCAAGAAAAAGATCATCATAAGGAGTGGATAGGGAGGGGGTTTGGGCCTCTGACGTTCTCATTCACCATACGAAACACAACAGCTGAAGTAACTGTCGTTGTTATACGCTGATTGCTTTTGAGAGAGGGTGGTATTTCCCCGATCAAGCCGGTCTATATAGAGATAAGCAAGACTCTACCGATTAGTTAGATATAAAATAATTCACAGATTTTTTGAAGTTATACTTCTTTTGGCGCGTTAGGGAAAAATGATGAGAGTAAATTGTTACGATGCGCGCGCACACCGCCACGAAAAACCGACACCCTGATGCTAGCTATAGTCACCATTTTAGTTTTTTTGTGATATTTAAATAAACTTTATTTAACTAGATAATGCGTTATAATAAAACTTTCAATGTATTAAATACTTTTTTTCTATTGTTAGTGTCGTTTTTTCTACAAACGTAGAATAAGGCGAAAGATTGGTCCGTGTGGTGACGGTCTAAGAATACAAGTGTCACCACCCCATTCTTTCCCACGGGTGTCGTATGAGGCGACTAAGGGAAGTAAGCAATTGTCATCCATTGCATGACTGGTGGTAGGGCTGGGTATCAAGTGGGAGTACTCACTTGGTATCGGGCCCGAGCGGGTTGGTACCACCGTCTCCCGTGTGACCGGCCATGAAGCACATCGTTGCGTTTTGGCTGTAGCAGGAGATTATATTTAATTTCATATCTGTGAAATTAATTGGTGAGCAGCGGCTTGACAATACTCTCGGTATAGTCGAGTCCATGGGCGACGGTTACCGTTTACGATCAGATGGACCGTGGCTCGTCTGCCACCACAAGCAATAAAATAAAAAAAGATAAAATTTTTGAAAAGATTTTTATCTTGTTACGCCTAAGTCAACGCAACTTCTAACGCGTGTACATAAGTACACACACACTTTTTTTTTTCTTATGATCGTCACACATGCGCTTCAAGCTTGTAGTTATGTAGAAGTACTTATGGTAGAGCGATAGTTTCGTATTACGCGCTACGATAGGTTTGCCTCTGTTCCGTTTAGTCATGTGGTCGTATATCTACTTAACAATTAAATAGTAATAACAGCATAATTCAAACGTCATAATAAATAATTCAAGAAAGATTTGACGGAATAATTTAGTGATTTAACACAGGTCATGTACATTATCTTTATAGGGGTTAGTGTTGTTTTGAAGCAGGCTTGATAAGGTATATATTTTATGATGCTTTCATCGTTTATCAGCTCTTTACCGGCCTTTGCTGGACTTAATAAGAAAAGAACGGATTATGCGTGGTTACGGCGTGATAAAACTGCCTGTATAGTGCCGCGGTAGTGTGAACGACTGCTGATCATGAGGTCTCGGGTTCGATTTCCCGGTCGGGCAGTCAAAAAGAAAAATTCTCAGTAGCAACCCGGAGTTTGGACATGTACCCGGTAGACGGCAATATACGCTCCCCTATTACGTGGGACATAACATTAGCTGGAAATCGTGGGTGTGTAATACACCTGTGCCTACCCCTTCGGGGAATACAGGCGCGATGCTGTCTTTTTACGAGGCTATGTAATAGTTCGGTATTAGTTAAACCACTTATCTATGTGGAACTGAGGTGAGGCTTTTTTCTTTGTTAAGGCGGGAAAATGTACCAAAGCGCACACCGCGTCGTTCGGGGCAACGAACAGGGTAGTGTGAGGCCCTCACCCACTAAATAAACCCGTCGTGACGTCTCTCCGCTTGTATTAGTGGGCCACTGGAACCGTGTTACGTACATTACTTCAATGAGAGTTTATCACGTACAAATATGTAGGTACCTACTGCAATAATATGCCGACACTCTTCACATTAAACCCATCAATTGCCGTTTCTACAATAAGGTCGTTGACATCACGGAATAGCCCTAGTTTATGAAGCCTAGCACTTTCGAGGAATAGTGTCATGTGAATATATTGTCCGTGTGGTGACGGACTAAGAATAAAAGGGTGTCGTATGAGGCGACTAAGGGAAGTAAGCAATTATAATCCATTGCATGACTAGTTGTAGTAATAAGTGGGAGTACTGACTTGGTATCGGGCCCGAGCGGGTTGGTACCACTATCTCCCGTGTGGGCCATGAAGTACATCGTTGCGTTTTGGCTGTAGCAGGAGATAGCCGTTTATAATTTCCTTTCATATCTTTGAAATGAAATGGTGAGCAGTGGCTTGACCATACTCTCGGTATAGTTGTCCATGAGCGACGATTACCATTTACCATTGGATGGGCCGTGGCTCGTCTGCCACTAAATGCAATAAAAATAAAAATATGATCCTCAAGGTACCTAGTTAGATCTGGGACGCGATGGTGGACGGTCGTGAAGCCATTTTGTAGTTATTAGGGCAATACCTACGGTGTTAAGGTACTTAAATCTCGTAAAAACTTTCAAAAGATTTTGAGCGTTTTTTTTAACACAAATGGGGTCGGTTTTTGATTTTGTTTAGTTTGTCTGTCATGTCGTCTGGCCAAAACGCAGCGGTTTTTTTCCATGGACATATAGCTTCTTCTAATCCCTAATCCTACCATTAAAAGTGATCGTAAAGAACGTTCAAAGTAGATGCATAAACTTGATTTCGAGAAAATGATGTTTAGTGTTCAATTTTTCGAGATATAGATATAAATAATAAATATAATAATGATAATTTTACAAAAATATTTTATAAATTTCCCGCTAAAACGCTCAAATACCTACGTCACGAACGAACGTGGTGTTCAATTTCAATGATCGTGCGTGCGTGGTCTTAAGTATTTTGATTCCAACAGTTTCATGCAAACACGGTCCATGACGTCATAATGGCGTACGTGTTCACGTGATAATGTACCTATATTATTTACAACATTATATTTAATTAATTAAAAAATATATGTTTTAAACCAATTATTTTATTTATTTAAATATTACTATTTGGCCGTGTGGGGCCGGCTATAGAATTGTCCCACCCCTCTCTACCCACGGGAGTCGTAAGAGCTGACTGAGAGAATACCAGGGGAATGGGCAGCAGCACTCCCTCGACTATTAACAACATCCACTGCAATGCGATCGCCAACCCGCCTGCCAAGCGTGGCGATTACGGCATTATCTCCCATCACGGGACCGTTCGTTGTGGCGTTCTCTTGGGGAGGCCTATGTCCAGCAGTGGACGTTGAATGGGCTGATGGATGGATGGAAATATTACTAATAGCCGATTAAACATGAAATTATATATAACTAGTGGCAATATCCGTATATGACCAATTGATGTTTCGCATTTACTAGGCGTGCCACTTCAACAATTTTTATACTTACTTACCTTATATTCAACAGTTATAACGAAACGTCATAATGAAACCAGTGGCCATTATTCTCGGGGTGCTGCTGTTGTTGTCCTCTGTGCTGTCTTCTACGTACTTCTTTGGAGAACAGAATAATAAGACAAGGCTCGTTTATAGAGACAAAGTAAAATATGAAGCAATACCTTTGAAGAAACGAATTAAAGAGTTCGTATATAATGGATCATCTCCTATAAAAGTAAGTGCTTTTTTGCATAAATTTTTACTATTAAGTATTATTTTTATACTACGTGAGTGGCAAACAAGTATACAGCCCACCTGATGGTAAGCGGCTACAACACCAGAGGCATGACTTTGCACTTCGCCATCTTCAGGGAACAGACAAGTGTCCACATAAACAAAAAAAGGAAAAGGCGTATAGGAGGCGGAGAACAAGGATAACAAGGACAGGATAGGAACGATAATAAGGAGAGGAGAAGATAGGAAGGAAAATAAGGAGAGGAGAAGATAGGAAGGAAAATAAGGAGAGGAGAAGATAGGAAGGAAAATAAGGAGAAGATAGGAACGATAATAAGGAGAAGATAGGAAGGAAAATAAGGAGAAGATAGGAAGGAAAATAAGGAGAGGAGAATATAGGAAGGAAAATAATGAGAGGAGAAGATCGAAAGGATAACAAGAAGAGGATAGGAACGATAATAAGGAGAGCATAGGGAAAGGGTTTAGGCCACCGGCGCTCTCCCTTACCCTAAGAAACATAACGGTAGGAGTACCTAAAGTTATTTTACGCTATTACTTAAAACCCAAGTATCTATACTGTATTCAGGAAATCGTGATACAAAAGGTAAAACATACCATAAAAAGGGTACTGTTATATTTGAAAATATAAAATGAAAATAAGTGTAAGAATAATAACAGCAGTTATAGCTTAGCGGTAAAACCACTGCGAATCAGGGGTATCGAGTTCGATCCAGAGTCCAAGGTTCAGACCTCGTACACACACCTCTGACTTCTCAAGATTTTTCGAAATTATGTTTGTATTTGTTTACAATTTATCACTGCTTAGTGACGAAAAACATCGTGAGGAAACCTGCATGCCTGCGAGACCTTCCCGATGGCTTGTGAAGTCTGCCAACCCGCATTGGGCCAGCGTGGTGGAGTATGGCCGAATAACTCTCACCATTAGAGGAGACCCGTGCCCAATAGTGGGACAGAAAAAGGGTTGAAAAAAAACCCACTGCTAATGATATTTAATGGTACTATTCATTAAAATCTGTTCAGCAGTCTTTACGTGATTTAGTAACAAGCAGACAAAAACATAATAGACGTCGCGGGACGTCTACCAGATGTGAAACATCAAAATTATGTTGTAGGAATAAAATGATCATAACTTTTTCAATGTGTGCTTGTATAAAATTATGACATGTGTAAAATAGCGGAAATGGACATAAATCATCATAATCAGGCCCTGGCAATATATAAAACCAAAGTACTCGTCTAGACGAAATAAACAATTCCAAACTCGATAAGGTTGAGTCGTTTCATTACAGAGTTACTGTGGCCACCTTCCAGCTCCATCATCAGATCCTGGATACTATCTAGAGACAAAGTACTCGTCAAGGCGAATGATACGAGCCCAAACTCGATGGAGTTATGTCATTTTATATTGGAGTTCCTATGGCCACCTTCTAGCTCCATCATCAGATCCTGGATACTATCTAGAGACAAAGTACTCGTCAAGGCGAATGATACGAGCCCAAACTCGATGGAGTTATGTCATTTTATATTGGAGTTCCTATGGCCACCTTCTAGCTCCATCATCAGATCCTGGATACCATTAAAAGACAACGTACTCATCAAGACGAATCAAACGATTCCAAACTCGATAGTGTTGCGCCGTTTCTTTATGAAGTTCCTATATCCACCTTCCAGCTCCATCATCAGATCAGCTCCATGACATCATAATATTGCATTATTTCGCAATATACACATGTTTGTAAAATTTCAGCTCAATATAAAATCGGGAAGTGTGTCTAATTTAACTTGCAAGATTTGAACGGAACAAGTAAAAAAAAAAAAAAGAATAAAGCTTCGCCACTTTAACAGTCGATTTTACCCTCTCTCCGCATTAGATGTTTCACATCAAAACTTTTAGATTTATCATATTAGTAGGATATTAGTACGGACTAGCGACTCGCCCCGTCTTCGCAATGGGGCAAATTACCAATGGAGGTAATCTCGAATATTTTGAACAAGAACTACTAATTACATTATTTTGATATAATATATAGTCTTCTGGTTTCATAAGGTTTAGTCAACGTAAGATATGAAAAAAAATTGTATCTTAATTGCCACGATGGTGCAGTAGTGTGAGCGACTGCTTATCATTATCTCGGGTGGGTTCGATGAAGTTCGATCCCCGGTCTGGGCAGTGTTATTGAGCTTTTTCGTAAAAAGAAAAGTTCTCAGTAGCAGCCCGGAACTTGGAAATGGGCCCGGTAGAAGGCAATATGCTCGCCCCCTATTGCGTGGGACTTAAACATATTTGGTGAACCGAGGGTGTATAATACACCTCTGCTTACCTCTTCGGGGATACAGACGTGAGACTAAGTTTTTTTTATTACCTACATTTTTTGAGCGCGATATGTGGGTAGGTTTGCATGTGGTACCACTGAAGTAATGTAACATAGTTCCAGTGGCCCGCCAATAAAGGTAGAGAGACGGCACACGGCGGGTTTCTTTAGTGGGTGAAGGCCCCACACTACCCTGTGTGTTGCCCCAGATGACAGGGTGTGCGGTAAGGCGCATTTTTCCCGCCTTAACAAAAAAAAAGTGTGCTGTTTAAAATGGGCCGTGTGAGAATATTTGGAAAATTTTACATATAGAGATAATTTTCCAAATAGTGATGTGCTTATAATGACCACGTTCTGAACTCCAAGTAGAGGAAGTTACGATCAGATGGTAGAATTAACGAAGACCTTTCAGTCAATGATGTGACTGAGTCATTTATCATTATAGGCCACGGTCACGCTTCTACGATTTAATATTACTAAGTGGTTGACCAAGGCCCTGTCAAGGTGACCCAGTAAATCATTAAATTTTCAGTTGAAGTGTGTTAATTTCCCATAAAGCGATACAAATAAATAAAGTGTCTGTTTGTATTTCACCAAGTTTATTTCAAACCAATCAGCACAGAGAAGAGAAGAATTTGAAATAACTTATGCCTATAAAAAAAATACTTGTCTATGAAATAGTCTACAACATTTGTTTTTTTCAGGCGATAAGCTGCTACGACTATCAAAACAGCGATGCTTCAGTCAACATTACTGAGGGCGGTATCGGGTATAAACACGTCACACTAAGATTGAAGAGTCAACGGAGCTACAGGCTAGACTATGCTATAGAAATTTACGCGTAATCCGTTATTACAAAATTCCATCCATCCATCCATCAGCCTTTCATCGTCCACTGATGGACATAGCCCTCCCCAAAATGGGGGTATTTACCATAATCACCACGCTTGGCAGGCGGGTTAACGATCGCAGTGGATGTTTTTAGTACAAATTGACACTTCGTAATACAAAAAAGGGAGTGTGCGATAAATAAAGCCACACTTCGCAACAAATGCAAGCAATAGATCTCTTATGTTTACGAAAGTTTTTGGCGGGAAATCCCGGTGCAAATTGCAGTAAATGCACAAAATATAATGAAGTAGGTAGTATATGTGTGACGAAAAATTTGTTTCATTACTCATACTCTGAAAGTAGGCCTGAAGTTGCCTGAAGAGCGGGTTGAAAATAATACTTTCCAGCCCTAGGGAGAATTACTTTCAACTGACAGCTGAGTAATTATAAAAAAAAACAGTTCTATTTTCTGTGCAGCCAGTCAGTTACAGCGCGATGTAAAATTGAAATAACATAAAGTTAAGTGATATTTATTAAAGAATTTGTTTTTTATATGACTTTATTTTAATATAGTTGCAACTGTATCTTTAAAATAACGAAGATTTATATTTTTCCAATGATTAAAATGAAAAATAATGGCTGAAAATAGCTGACAGGCCACAGAAAAAAAAACCTAGTCTCTCATTTTTTCTTCATGATTTTTATTTTTAGTTTCCTCGTATTCTTAATGCACAGTGTTTACCTCGGGATAAAGACTTATTTAGTACCGAGTTTGGCGCCCGAGCGTAGCGAGGTATACTTACCAGTTTTTAAGCTATTAAATAAAAAAAAATGCATCAAATTCCGTTCAGTACTAATACAATAATATCTTAAATGGAAATCTTACATAATTAGACTGAGCTCTGCTACAGCCTTATATATACTTAGTTAGGATAAGAAAACTTGTACTTAGGTTATGCATGTGTAAATATTTTTATAATTACATATTTATACTGATAATATACCTTGTCATTGTTCTAACTAACCTTAAGATTATGGACGGACAGTACCTATTTAGTACGAACTAGCCGCAACTTCGTCCACGTGGAATTTAGTTAAATATTTACTTTTTTAGTGCAGAACCCTAATTATTTTTGCAATATAAAAGTAGTGATCCCCGTCCCGTAAGTCCCGTCCAAATCGGTCCAGTTGTTCAGGATATAAGCTGTGGATGTATATTCGATGTATATAAACTTATCTATTTGGGTCGGTATTCATTTACAATTTCATTGGCTTTATTTTTTTTGCACGGATATTGGGAACAATCCAAAATAAAAGTAGCCTATGTTACTCCTTGTAAGATTAGCTATCTGCTAGTGAAAGTCCCGTCCAAATCGGTCTAGCCGTTCCAGAGTGGTATTCATTCACAATTTCATTGGTTTTATTTTTTTTACGCGGAACCCTAATGATTTTTCCAAATTGAAAGTGAAACTATCTGCTAGTGAAAGTCCCGTCCAAATCGGTTCAGCCATTCCGGAGATTAGCTGGAACAAATAGACAGACAAAAACTTTATAATGGTAATTTGTTATAGGTAACGTATATACTCTAGTATAGTTGTTATTTAGGCATTACAAACAGCTACATCTACTCGTGACCACGGCTGGTGCAAGTCAGCCGAAACGTTAGTCAAAATAATAGTATTTTGATAAGTTTAATGCGCGTAGACCCGTTAAATGTGTTATAAGGAATATAAAACGCGAAAGTTTAAAAAGTACTTTTACAAACAGACACTTCAATTTTATTTATATGTATAGATTGATTCGATACATGTTATAGCGCGTAGTAAGTACATGTATTCTGAATAGCGGCGTTAAAAATTTCGCACGCACGCATCTCCGTGACACGAACTCATAAGTTTTTGCCCATCTAAACTCCGAAACGAGTCCACAAAAGGTCCTAATAGAAAGAAAGAAAAGAAAGAAAATACATTTATTTATACAGTCTCTACACACAATTAGCAATTCAGTTGATTATATTTATTTTTAACTAGACTTACTAGCGACTTGGCAGTTGCATGTCGTGACTGTATCAACGAGGTCCCCACTCAGCTTAATGTTGTGTTGCAATGTTACAACACAGCGCTGATTTTCAGTAGGTAGTAGTAGTACCTAATGCGTATATAAATCGGTATAATATTTATGTCTTCAATGACTTGCGATGTATCAACTGCACAGATGGCGGAGTGGTTTAGATAGCGGCCTCCCGCCCGAGTGTTGTGGGTTCGATTACCACACAGGACAACTCTTTGTGTTATCCACAAATGGTTGTTCTGAGTCTGGGTGTACTTTGTGTCAGTGGAATTGTATGTTTGTAAAGTCCCCCGCGATAAAAGGATTATTCCTTAGTGCAGGGTGTTGTCTTTACCACCGAAGGAACGTAACAGTTCCAGTGGCCCGCCAATAAAGGCGGAGAGGCGGCACATGGCGGGTTTCTTTAGCGGGTGAAGGCCCCACACTACCCTGTCCTTTGCCCCGAACGATGGTGTGTGCGGTTAGGAACATTTTTTCCCGCCTTAACAAAAAAAAAAAGGGTGTTGTCTTTAGAAAAACAAAATCCTGCAACCTAAATATTCTACAGGATCGAATAGTTTAGTTTATAGCTTATGGCGGCAGATTCAATCAAGATAATTTATAGTTGCTTAAAATCGAGGACAGTGGTTAACATTACGATTCAGGTGCGGCAACAAAAACGTGACAAACAAGTATACGAGTACGTTCCAGCTGATGGTAAGCGGTTACAGTTGGCTATACTTTCACCTGCAACTCAAGTAGAGCAAGGATGAGGATATGGAGGTGGTAAGAATACCTAATAGGTAGGGGATGCGGTGACCCACCACTGAAGGAATGTAATATGGTTCCAGTGGCCCGCCAAAAAAGGCGGAGAGACGGCACACGGTGGGTTTCTTTAGTGGGTGAGGGCCCCACACTACCCTGTTCTTTGCCCCGAACGACGGGGTGTGTGGTTAAGAACATTTTCGCCCGCCTAAACAAAAAAAAAAGGGGGGGATGCGGTGACCCTCCAGTGCTATCACTTACTATACAAAACAATGGTATCAACCTACGTAGTGTTGCTTCTCGCCGGCGGTCTTTTGTGAGAGGGCGATACTTCCCCGGTCGGGCCGTCGGGCAGCATGGAATGCTGAACAAGCAAAGATCTATCACTGTGTAGGTATATCACCTAATAGTGTCAGGTGATATGGTTTGTAATATACCAAATCATACCAGTAAATAAATATAGTAGAACTGCGGCCCAATTAACGAATGTTAGGGGAGGGAATTCCACCACTGAAGGAATGTAATATAGTTCCGGTGGCCCGCCAATAAAGGCGGAGAGACGGCACACGGCGGGTTTCTTTAGTGGGTGAGGGCCCCACACTACCCTGTTCGTTGACCCGAACGACGGGGTGTGCGGTTAGATACATTTTTTCCCACCTATACAAAAAAAGGGGAGGGAATTCTGACTAACGTGGGCAACAAGGGAATTTTCTTAACTTTTCTTGAAATATTAGTGTAAAAATATTAGCTTGCGTTGTGATCACAGATGTACATAGCTTGAGGTCTCGATTATGTTACATCTCAGATAAAACATAAATAAGTAGGTATATCAGCTTTTAAGTTTTTTTTTTATACTTTACGGGTGGCGAACGGTAAGCGGTTACCGTACCCTACAGACGCTAGTAACACCAGAGGCATCACACCCGCGTCACCATCTCCAAGGAAAGGGATAGGAGGTGGATGTGGAAGGATAATAAGGAAAGGATAGGGAGGGGGTTTCGACCTCCAGCACTTTCACCCACCATACGAAACACAACGGTAGGTACCGTTGTTACACGCTGATGTTATGTGAGAGGGTGGTACACTTCCCCGTTGGGCCGGCCCATTCGTGCTTGGGATAGGCAAGGCTCTATCATAGAAATGTAATCAAGACCTATCAAATAGAGTTTCATTAAAATCCATTCAGCAGTTTATGCGTCGTATGGGAACAAATATATAAACAACAATTCTACAAAAATGTTTTCTGTTCAGAGACCTATCCTACCTGTATCCTACTGGGCCATAATCCACCACGCTGGCCCAGTGCCTTGGCATTGGTTAGGCAGCTTTCACAAACCGATGAGAATATCTCTCAAGGCAAAGGCATGCAGGTTTCGTCACGATGTTTTCACCGACCAGTAATTTACACAATTTGTAAACAAATACACACTTATTCCCGTAAATTCTCGAAAAGTCAGAGATGTGTGTGCCGTGGTGTGACTTTGGACTCGGGATCGAACTCGATACGGTTTTTTTGCTTAGTTTTACCACTAGGCTATCTATATATATCTTCTAATTTTTTTTGGGTAGAGAAACCTTTTTTTTTTAAAGAATACTTTTTTTTTAGCGCGGTACGCATATTTTTAGATGAGATAACATCTCTGGACTCACGACACCGTTACGAGACGCAGCTATAGTGTGTGCATTGGAAATTAAATTTGACACACTTCCTGGTTTCCGATTGAGCTGAAATTTTACATATGTATATCGCGTGACAATGCAATATTATGATGACATGGAGCTGGAAGGTGGACCTAGGAACTCTATAATGAAACGGTGCAACCCCATCGAGTTTGGGCTTGTATGATTTGTCTTAACGAGTACTTTGTCTCTAAATGATATCCAGGGTCTGATGATGGAGCAGGAAGGTGGCCGCAGTAACTATGTAATGAAATGACGCAACCCCATCGAGTTTGGAATCGTTTCATTCGTCTTGACGAGTACTTTGTCTTTAGATGGTATCCAGGGTCTGATGATGGAGCTAGAAGGTGGCCATAGGAACTTCGTTATAAAACGACATAACACCATCGAGTTTGGGCTCGTATGATTGATTCGTCTTGACGAGTACCTACTTTGTCTCTAGATGGTATCCAGGGTCTGATATGGAGCTGGAAGGAAGCCACAGCAACTATGTAAGGATACGACCCGAACCCATCAAGTTCATATTCGTTTAATTCGTGGAGTACTTTGTCAAGTTATGAACAGTAGTAGTAGTAAGTAAAAATAACAACTGTTTGTTTACAGTTTTAAGTTTTCACTTCTGTCGGCAGTCCTTAGACTGCTTTGTTTTTTGTTAAGGCGGGAATAAATGTTCCTAACCACACACCCCATCGTTCGGGACAACGAACAGGGTAGTGTGGGGCCCTCACCCACTAAATAAACCCGCCGTGTGCTGTCTCTCCGCCTTTATTGGCACGCCACCGGAACCATATTACATTCCTTCAGTGTTTTTTTTAAAGAATATCTACCCTGCCTTTAGGAACCTTTACAAGGAGTTTCCCTGTGTGGGAATCGAACCTACAACACTTGGGCGGGAGGCCAGTATCTAAACCACTCCGCCAGCTGTGCAGTCCTTAAATATTACAAATTCTAGAGTTTTTGTTTGTTTGTTACGCTTGCACGCTGTAACTACTGAAACGATTATCGTGAAAATTAGCGTGGGTTTATTTAGTGGGTTATGGCCCCACACTATCCTGTTCGTTGCCCCGAACGACGGGGTTTGCGGTTAGGTACATATTTTCCCGCCTTAACATCAAAAAAGGAAGACAACTGTCGGTTAGTCATATTTATTATAATTTCCGTGTTCATCCCAGTTATAAGCTGCTAGCCGAATTTCACTAAGTCATTTCAACAGTTTTTGCGTGATATTAAAACATATTCACATACGAACTTTTATGCATATAATATTAGTAGTATGAGTAACAGGAACCTAGATTTCCATTCTGCTCTGGGTCATCTGGCTCGTAAATGTCTTCTTAAATGACGAATGACATAATGGACACTAAATTTGGAGATACACTCAATGTAATGCAATATCCTGTTGATGCATACACGATAAATGAAGCGACGTCTCACGCAGTACGTAGTTTGCCTTATCTATACTATTATAAAGCTGTAAAAGAGCTGTTTGTACATTTAAGATACTTATTTGAGAAAAAAATACTGTATTAGGCTATTTAAGCGTGTTTACACAAAACATTTTGACACAAAACATTTTTATTTTTTTATCTATTTATGTGTTTGTTCGTTCGCGCATCACGCAAAAGCTTCTGAACGGATTTAATGCAACTTTTTTTAATTTGATAGCTCTTGATGAGACTTAAAATTGTTATACATTATCTCGCTACTTTATCGGGAATCTGAGAAATAACCTCATACATAGATCCACACCGGTTTCCCAGACAGCTAGGCAGTGAAGGTTCACCACATTTGGATAATTGTTGCGTAAAACCCCTTTCTGATTTCCCACAACAAATTACTAATTACACAGCGCCGGACTAGTACATCCAAATCGTATCAATGTATATATATAATGCATACGTCACTCAATTTTGAATGTAGGTACCTATAGCTTTCTTTTTCCTTCTCTCTGTATTATACTACTCTGCCAAGAAAGTACCGAAAGTAAGTGATTATTTAAAATGGTACGGATCGACTCGTGAGACAGAAAGTTTGGCGGCTATCTCTCTCAAAGTTGATTGAGGATTTACAGTCACTATTTCCTTCATTTTTGCAATGTTAACTTCAGTTGCAGACGTTGGTGGCCTACCAGAGCGAGGTAAATCTTCCATCACATCTCGACCGTTTTTAAAAGCTTTGTACCACTCATAAGCACGTATTTTTGATAAAGTCGATTCACCGTAAGCCTTCTGTAACATTTTCAGTGACTCCGAACACGAAATTCCGTTTGCAATGCAAAATTTAAGACAAACTCTTTGTTCGATGTTCATTATGAAATTCGCAATACACACTAGATATAATATAACTAAAACAGCTAAAAACAGCACTGTATTTAATATAAATAACAGATGCAACTCGAACTCCGCGCCAAAATGGATAACAGATCTGCCAATCTATCGACATGAAAAAAAACTAAAATTTGAATTTGGAACCATAAATAAATCATCCATTCCCAATACTTTCTTGACTGAATGTATATGTCTTCTCTCTCAAGTAACGAAATGTGGCTAGATATAACGCGTTCCTTGAAATTGTATTTTTTTTCATACCTACCTTTTTCTGGTCCACTATTGGGCACGGCTAGGCGAGCCGTGCAGCATGGTGAAAGGGATTGGTTCATACTACACCAAGCTGGCTCACCGCAGCTTCGCAGACTTCACAAGCCGTCGAAGAAAATCTCTCAGGCATGCAGATTTCCACGGTGTCAACCGAGGCGGTCTGCGTGATGGCCGGAACCCCCCCGTAGGACTTGGCGGCGGAGGTGCTCGCAAAGGTGTAACGGCAGGCGTCGTAAGAGCGGTCGGGGTGCGGTCAGGGGCTGGCCTGGCCAGGTGGCAGAGCGATGCCCGTCGAGCTGCCATGGACGTTGGAAGACACGACTAGGGACGCCGGTCTTTGGACCGTAGGGGCGCGCCAGCCGATGCTGGAATAGACAGGGCAATGGCGCGGAGTTCTTACCTTCTGACTCTCTCACAAAAGATGTAACGTGTAACAACTGTAGTTACCCTGTTGTGTATGGTGAGTGAGAATGCCGGAGGCCCAAACCCCCTTCCATCCTCTGTTTATTATCCTTCCTATCCTAAGAGGTCATCTCGCAGAAGGAACAGGCGGAGAGGGCCAGGGAGGACGACCTTTCACTGACCGCCGCCAGCAATTGGGGCAGCGCAGGCACGAGTAACTGTGCCTGATGCCACCCTAGCTAAGGCTGCGCGTGGATGGACCGGGGAACCGTGCCGTACGAGGTCTGAACGTTGGACTCGGGATCGAACTAGATACCACTGTCTTTGCAGTCCTTGGTTTTACCGCTAGGCCATCACTGCTGTGTACAAACATAGCATCACCCCTGTATTCCCCGAAAGGGTAGGCAGAGGTGTATTACACACCCACAACTCGCCAGCTATGTTTAAGTCCCACGTAATAGGGGGCGAGCCTATTGACGTCTACCGGGCACATTTCCAAACTCCAGGCTGCTACTGAGAATTTTTCTTTTTAGGAAAAAGCTCAATAACATTGCCCGATTAGGGCCGAACCCGAGACCTCATGATTAGCAGTCGCATACACTACCGCTACACCACCGAGGTACTTGTAGGTGATTCTCAATCAACTGTCAATATTATGAAAATGCCGCCTCTGAATCAGAGGCTTTGCCTTATCGAAATTGATAGTTCCGAACGGATGTCACGATGGCTTAGAGTAAGGGGTCATCTAACTTCCTCGGACTAAATCATAAACGTTCTGCTGCTGTAACATCTGTTAAGATGTGTATGGTTTATAAGTCCTTAATAATATAACAATTGCGAATGTGCGTTTGTTTGCTTATTTAATCATTTGTGATGCTTTCACGCCGTAAGGGGCCATCCATAAATTACGTCACACGTACAATAGGGTCGATAGTGTGACAAGGGGTGGGAGGGTAGGTTTATGTAACCTAAGTATCGTGATAAATCATCAACGCATAATATTCACTAGAAGCTGCATAAGGTGATCATGGTGCGGCCTATTGGTAGAAGCTACATAATGCTAATAAATGATTGCAAAGAAAACTCAACACTATTAATATATTATGTTACAAGGTTTCAAATTAGAATATTGAAGTTTGTATGTATTAATAGGTATACTATCTATTGACTAGTCTATTGGCTAGACACTTTTTTCGTGAATTTTGTACTACACCCGACGTCCATTTTTATTAGATCAATGGTTCTGCTATGTGATTCTCAGCTTTATGAAACAAGTATAAAATGAACACGAATAATTTCTACCAAAAAGTATGTGACGTCACACTAGAGGGGAAAGTGTCAAAAATGTAACCAGCTGTGACTAGGACAGGGGGAAGGAAAAAAAGTCATGAAATTCATCCGACGTAATTTGTGGGAGGCCCCTAACTACAGAACCGATTATCATGAAACTTCGCGTATATACAGTCTAGAGCCTAGAAAAGAGCAGAATCCGAAACAATGAATAGTCTCCGTGGCATAGCTATTTTTACATCTATATACTTACTATAAAGCTGTAACAGAGCTGTTTGTATATTTAAGATATTTGAGAAAAATATACTGTATTAGGCTATATATGCGTGTCTAAACACAAAATATTTTTTTTTAGAATTTATGTCCGTTTAGCTATCTGTTTGTTCGTTCGCGCATCACGGAAAAACTACTGAACGGACTTTGATGCAACTTTTCTTAGAGAGCTCTTGATTAGACTTAAAAACTAGTATACATTTTATCCCGCTACTATATCGGGAACCTGAGATACAACCTAAAAACTAGCTTTTGGCTGCGGCGGAGCCGCGGGCAAAGGCTAGTACGAGATAAATGTGCCATAGAGTGGCTTATTTAAATAGGTACTAGTCTAGGCGGACGGAGCCGCGAGCAAAATCTAGTGAGAAATAAAACAACAAAATTAATAATAACATATTTTAATATAAACCTAAAATATAAACATTTAAAATTAAAATATTACACTTACTACATAGTCGCGGTACTAATTAATTTAATAATTACACATTAAATAGTACCCCACGGTCGACATCATAGCCTTAACACGCTACTATGATCAGGAGAGGGGGGCCTGACTCCCTGTGTTCATCACTGCTCTTTCCGAATCAAGAGCCATAGTATATACAGCCCTCGAGAATTTCTACAAATCGAATTCAGCTTTTGTCCATAGTAAACCGCAGTAATGGGGTTAAACTGCCGTTTTCTATCACGTATATATCTTGGTACGCGTTCATCCCGCTTCAACTCTCTCGACTGTAGTGCTGAATTTTTATGATTGGTGGCAGGTGTTGACGCTGGTATTTACCATTTAGCTGTAGCTTGTCTGCCATTGTCCGTGATAAAGAGCATAATTTTTAACAATTTAGTATCTATACAAACGAAATTTACATTTAATTTACACAAAAATTAACATCTTTGTAAAGCCACTTGATTGAAATTACACATCGTCTTAGTGGTAAAAGGAGATAAGTTTCATTTTAGATAAAATGGAGTTAGTGTTGATTCGTAACGAAGAAATATCCGATGGTTATGTCCGATTTTAGCACTGGATAAAATAAGCTATCGAACACGTAACTCTATCTATATAAAACAGTTAATGTCAGTTTGTATGCCTAGCTCTTTTCACCACTAAACATGGTAGGAACAGAAACACTGAGCATTTTGCATAATTCTCATAAGACTTTCCGGCGTGCATAACGTCAGATTCTTTATTCAGTTCTTGATCGTTAACTGCAACACGCTCACGCTGCCGCTTGTCGCTATCGCCCTCAAGTAAAATAGTACCTTAATCTGCCGTGTGGCGGCGACGCTAACGCTAGTATTAAGTCTTAAAATATACACTATACATAATAAAAATCTTCTATTAAGTCTACATATACATATTTAAAAGTAAGTTGGAATAATGCATTTTTGGACCCGACAGGTTATATAGAACAACAGAACAGTACTTTTTATGTACGTCATAGGGACGTTAAAAATAAACTGACTCAGCTGTGCTCCGATATACACTGCGAGCACTGTCCAGTGTTCTTACTGGTGAGAAATTCGTTCCGTTATGGACTGACAGTATACTGCCGCAGTATCCCAGGGAAATATATGACGTTATAAATCGTCGCCATTTTTGTACTGTGAGCACTGGCGTTTTCGAGGTAAGGTGCTCTAAGTGCTTTGATCACGTGATCAACAGCGTCCAGAAATTTAACAAGTTCCACTATTGATAATAATAATAATTATTAAATATTGTTATTCAACGTTGTTAACGACGACGTAAGAGAGCGAGTAGGTATAAAAGAGAGTATTCGTGTAAAGATGCGAAAGGGAATGCTCCAATGGTTCGGACATGTTTAAAGAATGCCAGACGTACGACTGGTTAAGATAAACAATGCGAAAGTGGAAGGATGTAGGTACAGGGGTAGACCGAGACTCACCTACCTAGACTAAATCGGTCATGTATTGATGGAAGGTGGAGTCAAGTTCAAGAGTCAAGAAGTCTCCGAAACCGGCGAGCGTGTATGAAGAGAATTATTAATGTTGAGGAAGAGAGCGATGTATGCAAGGATAGAGCCTTCTGGCACTCTGTTCTCTTTGCCTGCCCTACAAGGGAGATGGCGTGATGATAAGTAAGTAAGTAAGTAAGTTGTTATTCAAAGATACCGAAACATGGAAAATTTAAAGAAATTGTGTTTACTGCAGTGTGAACCAATACTTTGTATGAAATGAAAGTAATGACAGATTACTATACTGGAGTGCGTTCCGTTTTAAACAGTAACCAGTATAGCTAACTATAAAGGAACGACTTTAGTATACTAAATGACGTCATACCTTACAGTACTCGCAGTGCATATCGGAACACACCCTCAATATATTTGACGAGTACGTTTACGCGAATATTTAGACTTCATGACTTATAACAGAATTCATGGCTAAAAACTTTTTCTAGAAGCTATCGCAGCCTTCCCAAGTTTATTCCTTTTAATGCTTTCGTGCAAGTAGTTGTGCCTGTATCTGCATGCACCTACTTATGCGCACGTACCTGTGCGTACACTGTGCGTGCAAATATCTGATATTCTCAATAGTGGTCACCATAGATACATCTTTTGACTACGGGGACATAGTTACACAATATCGAGAGGGACTACGCGCCTATGTTCACTGCATCGTAGACTAACAGTAATTACAAAACTAGAATTATTCTAAGCTATTCAACGTGCCCCGCTATTTGTTAAAATCGAATAAGATTTCCAGCAGCCCTGTATTCGAACTCCATTTTCATCTTTTGCGTTTTAACGATAATTTATTCTGATATAAGAGTATTTATTAACAATCATGTGTCTTAGCATAACTCCACTGAATCCATTATAATATTAATTGGACCGTGTTGTACAGAAATGATCCAACCCACAAAATTCAGGTAGGTAAGTTTTAATGCCAAGCAATCGAAAATAATCTCTATTTTTATGTCTTTAAGATTCGTTTTATTTTGCCAACTAAAATATTTTTTTTTAATTTGTTATACCAGGGCTCCCCAAACTACGGCCCGCGGGCCAAATCTGGCCGACAATACCATCAATCCGGCCCGCGACAGCTTAAGACTAGTGTCATCAATCTGGCCCGCGACGCGGGTTCGATTCCCGCTAGTACAAAAAAATCTCTTTTTCCTTATTCGTAAATATTTTGTACTTTAAAAAGTGGCGGAGCATGTCAAATGCTAAAAAATACAGATCAAAATGTTTAAAAAATCGCGCCATCAAATAGTATGAATTTTAATTGCAAAATTAAACTTACTATATCGGTTTAATGGATGTAAATGCTTCCGATAGATGGCGTTGGTCGTAAAGACAAATGCAATAAGGAGATTGGGATGGTCGAAAGACCTGTACTATAGCTCAGTGGCTTAGAGCACTTCCCCGGATTGGAAAAGACGCGGGTTCGATTCCCGCTAGTACAAAAAATCTCTTTTTCCTTATTCGTAAATAATTTGTACTTTAAAAAGTGGCGGAGCATGTCAAATGCTAAAAAATATAGATCAAAATACAGCAGTAGTGGTTCAAAATCAGCATAACTTTCATTTATGTTTTTGTAATAGTTCATTTTTGCACAACACGATCCAATTGATAGTCAAATATACGCATAAACATCACAACTTACTATGAAAGAGCTTTATCTAGAAGAGATAAAAACATTGCACTATAACCCCTACACAATAAACTTTGACACGTATTACGAAGTCATAAGAGTTATTTCGCCGTGCATACACTAATGTCTTAGACGGTTGGAGAAAATCTGAATATGTTGTTTTATAGATCGTCTTATATTTCCTATGATTATCACGGCAATAACATACAATAACATATAGTTTCACATCTATTGGCATTCCCTGAGCACCTGCAGCGATTTCCTGAAGAGCTCCTGCTGGGCGCGAGCGTGCTTTATCTCTAGTTCCGTTAAGTCGATCAAACTGAAAAGATATTTTTATATTACTTATGGTGGCAGCCGAGCTACTTTTCACGTGATGGTAAGTGATAAGTGACACTCATGGATTTAACTATACTATGAGTACTGTCAAGCAACTGGTCCTGGATATAGAATGAACGGCTACAACCAAAACTCAAAGAGGTGCTTCATGGCCGGTCCCACAGGAGACAGTCGTACCGACCCGCTTAGGCCCCATACCAAGTGAGTATTCTCTTGGTTACAAACCCTACCAGTTAATAATTAGTTACTTCCTTTAAGTCGTCTACGACTCCCGCAGGAAAGAAAGAGATGAACACTTATATTTTTAGTCGGTCACCACATGGACGAAATTTGTACTCGTATATTAGATTTACCTCAAGAATTTATAAAAGTTGAGTTGGGGTTTGTGGTATCTCATGTTGTTTTTCATTTCATTATAGTTTGGGCACGAACCATCAGGGTAGGTAGAAAATAGAACCTCCTGATTATTTTTTTGTCCGTCAATAAACGAGCACGTGTCTCTGCCTCACAAACGTTTTTCTTTTCTTTTTTTTATACAAAGTGGGTGGCAAACAAGTACGAGGGGTGATCCAAAAGTAATGATAATGAAAATAAAACACGGTAATTAAAGTTAAAATAATAATGTATTTTGTACATAGTCTCCTAACAAATCAATACATTTAGTCCATCTTTTTTCTAAACCCAGGATTCCCTTTGAAAAAAATTCCTTTTCTTGACCCTCCCAAAACGCCTCAACAGCGGCCATAACTTCGCTATTGTCTTCAAATTTCTTGCCTCGGAGGTGTTCCTTGAGCCGAGGAAAGAGGTAAAAGTCACTAGGAGCCAGATCTGGCGAATAGGGAGGGTATTCGACCAGTTCGAATCCCGTTTCTTGAATGGCAGCCATCGCAACTGCGGCTTTGTGAGCCGGTGCGTTGTCTTGGTGAAACAGCACTCCAGCTCGCAGTTTGCCGCGTCTTTTTTCCTTAATGGCCTCCCGTAATCTTCTTATTTGGTCTGCGTAGTAAGAGCCCGTAATAGTGGCTCCCTTTTCCAAATATTCCACCAAAATTATTCCTTTAGCGTCCCAAAAAACAGACGCCATAACCTTTCCCGCCGAACTTGAGACTTTGAATTTCTTTGGCGTCGGTGAGGAGGCTCGCTTCCAAGTCATCGATTTTTTTTTGTTTCAGGATCAAAATGGTGGATCCAGGTCTCGTCCATAGTCACAAAACGCAACAAAAAATTTTCTTTATCTGCTTGGAACTTTTCGAGATTGACCCTCGAAATGTCAACTCGTTTTTTCTTTTGCTCGTCGGTTAACATTCTGGGAACCCAACGCGCAGAGACCTTTTTCATATGCAACTCGTTCGAAATGATTCTTTGAACGCTTCCATATGAGATCCCTGTGACCTCAGCTACATGCCTGATGGTCACTCTTCGATCTGCCAACACAACATCTTCGACTTTTTTCACGTTGTCTTCTGTGAGGGACGTGGATGGGCGTCCTTCGCGATGTTCATCTTCAGTGGATTTTCTGCCCAGCTTAAACTCCTTGGCCCAGCGTGCAACTGTAGAATATGGAGGAGCAGAGTCCCCCAATGTTTCCACCAAGTCACAGTGTATGTCTTTTGTAGACATTTTTTTCAAACAGAGGTACTTGATCACAGCTCTAATTTCGTTTTTCTCCATGTTGATGTTATCTCTTCGACAGTTCGTATTCAAATGAATGTATCTCCCTTTTTTTTTTTTTTTTTTTTTTTTGTGTGACTTTGGTTGTTAGCCTCAGACGGCTATGACAACCTTACCCGGACAATTGGTGAGCGCAGAGGGCTCTCAACCCGACATTTAAGCAACGCTACCCGGGGGCACCCCCTCTGGGGTAAGGACCTCGGCTCGGGCTGTTGCTGGCAAAGTGGGATTTCCCACGTTTATGATTTGACCGCGACACGTCTTTCGCCCCCGTCGGCGGGGACGAAACCGTGGTTATTTACTTGTATTAATGTATCTCCCGGAAATCCTGACCTATTTATATGATTTTTTTAGGCTGACGTAGTGAGTGTATAGGCTAGCGAAAAAAATTTATTTTGGATTTTTATGTGGACCTGAAGTAACCAATTATCATTACTTTTGGATCACCCCTCGTATACGTGCCACCTGATGGTAAGCGGTTACCGTACCCTATAGACGCTAGCAACACCAGAGGCATCACTCGCGCGTCACCGTCCCCAAGGAAAGGTAAAGGCGGTGGACAGGAAGGATAATAAAGAGTATAGAAAGGGCAATAAGGTTAGCTAGGGGGTTCGGGGTACGTCCGCGATCAAGCCAGCCCCTTAAAGCTGGGATAACCTCATGCATACGATGATACGTCAGCGTTCTTTATTATTTTAATGGTAACTAATATTACCATTAAAAATGTGGGGCATTCCTTTTGGTATACGAGATACCAACCACGCGATTAATGCATGTCACATTGGTGGCGGATACACGACTACTAAACTTTAAAATGCCTTTACAGAACCAATTATTTGAACTCTTTGCCCAGTCACAAATAATTTGTTCTTTAAAAGTAGCTGAGCATGTCAAGTGCTTAATATACACACCAAAATGTTTAAAATACCTTTCATGTGGAGTCTTAATGGTAATTACCTTTTCTTGAAGGCGGCGACCCGTCTGGTGCGGAAGTCGATGAGCTCTTCTCGAGCACGCGCTGACAACTGCTCGAACCTAGCGCATGCGTCTGCCTGGGCCTGCTCCGCCTGATATAAAAAAAGAACATGGATTTTTATATAATATTAGCTCACCCGGCGAACTTCCGTACATATTTTTTTCGTGAATATTTTGCAATGAAAATTATTAAAGTACTAATATCGCTATTAAAAAATTGGGGTTGGCAAATCATAAGAAAAAAAATTGACCAAAAAATAAAAAAAAATAGTTTAAATCCTATTCTCAGACCTAATGAATATTCAGTAAGTCTGAGACACAAAATTTCATAAGGATCGGTCAAGCCGTTTCGTAGGAGAATGGCGACAAACACTGTGACACGAGAATTTTATATATTAGATTTCATATTTCTCTTTATTTATTTAGGAGGGTTTTATCAATAGTGTTTAATTTAAAAAAGTCTAATAGTCAAAAATACAATTCATACATACAAACCGTTTCACACCTGTACCCCGAATGGGTAGGCAGAGGTGTATTTACACACCCACGATTCGTCAACTATGTTTAAATCCCACGTTAATAGGTAGCGAGCCTATTGCCGACTACCGGGCACATTTCCAAACTCCCGGCTGTTACTGAGAATTTTTCTTTACACGAAAAAGCTCAACAACGATGCCCGACCCGGGGATCGAACCCGAGGTCTCATGATCCGCAGTCGCTTACACTACCGCTGCACCACCGAGGCAGCTTTATATAGTATCGCAATCAGTGACCATAATTAATCTGGACTGCCTGGCTGACCTTAGATTTTCTGTTCAAAATTCACAAACAAATAGGTGTTTTTTTTTAATTGAAAGCCAACTGTTTTGATGTCTGATTCATACACATACCTCTTGTACTTCCAACGGCTAAGATCAGACATAAAACAAACAAAGTTATCTATAATATATATAAGGCACAAACATTGCCCACGGCCCGTAGAATGTAACTCACTAAATCGTATCTATATCGTATCGTCTCGCTTGTGATTGGTAAAGAAACCGACGCGTGATGTCACAATAATCTATCGGTGAACAATCACGGTGATCTCTCAACCAATCATAATGACACGATGCGATGTCATGTTGAGATACATTCTAAGCCCCTTGCCTGCCTTTCTGGAATATAAAACGAAACGTTAGGCGAACGTTCGTCTCGCTTCATTGTGATTGTTTGCGTGAATCACGTGTCGGGTCTCTCGACCAATCGGGACTAGGACAGTCCGACCTACGGAATTTCCACCAATAACGATCAATCAATCAATCTTTATTTGCAATAATATGGTTACAGTATCAGGTGTTAAAGAGTGGTACAAGTATCACATATTCTACCATGTATCATGGTGTGGAAATAATATAAATAGAGTAACAATTTTATATTAATATTAAGTAGCATTAAATAAGTATTCTGGAATTTAAATATGTCAGCGTCAATAAATTAATAATAATTAAATAAAACTAATAATAATTAATGTCAAGGTATTCATAAATATTTATCATTCAAATATTCATTTACACTATAATAATCTTTTTCTCATAATTGTTTAAGCTTTCTGCAGAATGCTGTATAAGGTAGATTTTTAAGAGACTGTGGTAAATGATTAAATACACATATAGACATACAGTAAACATTTCTTTTATATAATTCTAGATTTATTTTAGGTGTTTTTAGTCGAGATTTGTGCCTGGTTCGACTACATTAAAAATCAATAAGTTTTTTGAAAAGGTGAGGATGTTTTCTTACGAAGATACAAATTTCCAAGATATACACACATGGAAGTGGAAGTATTTTATATTTTTTAAATAAAGGTTTGCAACTCTGGACATAGTCAGCTCCACACATTGCGCGAACACATTTTTTCTGCGCTTTAAATACTCTATCTACTTCCACAGAATTTCCCCAAATAATAATTCCGTATCTGATAATTGAAGACACATATGCATGGTAGGTCATAACTGCGGTCTGAATATTCACAATTTGCCTTATTCTTTTTAGTACATAAACAAAGCGGTCTATTTTGATGAGAACTTTTTCTGTGTGGTTTCCAACTACAATATTTGTCTATACATATACCCAAAAATACACAATCGTTAACTGTATTTATTATACATTAAACACAAAGTGAAAGCATGTCAAATGCTAAAAATATATATAAAAATATCTAAATGTATTTATTATGTTGTTTTTGTGTTTAATTATCAATTGTTGTGTGTCTGCTTTATATGTTTGAAAATGCACAATATTTGTTTTTGCCATGTTTATTTTAAGATTATTTTGTTCTAACCAATTTACTGCTTTATCAATAGCTGTGTTTATATGTGCTTCTAAATTCGTTTTATTTTTCTAAACGTTTTTACCGGATTTATACCATGTAAATTTTTACTTACGAGTTTCCGATATTTCGGCACTGTTGCAAGCGCCATGATCACGGAGCAACTGAAGTCCTTGCGGGTGTGAATAGTTTTTATTATTCTGCGGTTAGAAATATCTGTCTACCCGCTTTCTCACGACACACAACACTTACGGTGTTGTGTGTCGTGATCGAGCTCGATACGTGAGTGAGACCAGTGGTAGTGGTTCCATAGATAGTGTTGCGTGTCATAAACGAGTGAGAAAGCAAGGACTTCAGTTGCTCCGTGATCATGGCGCTTGCAACAGTGCCGAAATATCGGAAACTCGTAAGTAAAAATTTACATGGTATAAATCCCGTAAAAACGTTTAGAATTATAAGTGACCTTGAAAGTTTGAAATTCTATATTTCGTTTTATTTTTATTTTCTATGACTAGTGTGGAATCGTCAGCAAATAAAATACAGCCATTATTTACTTAGAGAGAAGCTTTTTAAGTATCTAACTTAGAGAGAAGCTTTTTATGGCAAACGAAGTCGAACGCCTTTGTTATATCTATCTAAAATACAAGCTATATTTGATATTTCATTTAAGTTTCGCGTGATTTGTTCGACCAGTGTAAAGCAGGCAAGGGATGTAGAACTGTTTTTCCTAAATCCAAACTGCTGTTTATTTAGAATATCGCATGATGTAATAAAATTTTCTAGTTTTATGCACATAATTTTTTCAAATATCTTTGCTAGTATTGGTATTAGTATTATCGGCCTATAACTATTCATGTTTGTTTTGTCTCCCTTTTTATAGAGAGGCTTTACTATTGATTTCTTTAATCGCGTTGGAAATACACCTTCTGTTAGAGACAAGTTAATAATATATGTAAGTGGATTTATTAAACTTAATGCACATTTTTTTACCATCTTGGTGTTAAGGTCATCATAACCAGTAGAGTGAGTATTTTTAAGGATTTAATTACCTTATGAACGTCAATATTATTTACTGGGGTCAAGAAGATGCTTTTACTATTATTAGGAATGGTGTTTGTCATGTATTTTATTTGTTTGTGAGATATAGAACTGGTTAAATAATGCACATATGTAGTCCGGATCATCAATGTTAACATCGTTAACCTTAATAATGTCAATTTCAGATGGTTTCTTTACACTATTACTCTTTGATGACATTCCACATGGCCTTAACTACATTTTTGGTTGACGATGAAGCGATATAACCATTCGTTTTGCATTCTAACGGGCCTGGTAACTGTATGTACTATTATAAAGATGTAACAGAGCTATGTCTGTACATTTAAGATATTTGTAAGTAATTGGGGAATTTAGGCGTCTCATCTCAATTATATGTTTGTCGGTTTTTGGTTCGCAAATAACGCAAAAACTACTCAAACGATTTTGATGCAACTTTTTTGTTTGGTAGCTTTTGATTAGACTTAAAAACTGGTATCAGTTTTATTTAGCTACTACATCGGGAACCGAAGATATAACCTACAAAATTAGCTTTTCTGCAGCGAGATTTTATATTTTTGCGGCAGCAGGCCGTATATACTTAATGGTGAGTGACAAACCAAAGCCAAAATATACAGGAGTAAAGTCTGCCAGCTCTTGTGACAATTCCTCACCACACTCAAGAGAGGAGCGCCAAAGGAGTAGTCTATATTTTCCTTGAACCGAAACGTACTCGTAATTTTTACACCATGCTGACCCAGTATGATTGCAAGCTCCCGAGAAAATCTCTTGACAATCGAACTCAATATATCTTCTTTGTCTTTGAATACCCTGATTTTACATGTAGCGGTAAAACCAAGGATTGCAAAGACAAGAAGTATCGTCATCGCATCGTGTCATTGTGATTGGTTGAGATATCGCCGTGATTGGCCGAGGGATCATTGCGACATCACGCGTAGGTTTATCTACCAATCACAAGCGAGACGATACGATGTCGATACAATTTAGTGAGTTACATTCTAAGGATCCTGACCTCGTACGCAAGTACCTCTTAACTTTTCTTTCTTTAGATTTTCCGAAATTATGTGTGTATTTGTTTAAAATTTATCACTGCTCGGTGAAGGAAAACATCGTGAGGAAACCTGCATGCTTGAGAGATCTTCTCGATGGCTTGTGAAGTCTGCCCGCAATGGGCCGGCGTGGTGGACTATCGCCTAATCCCTCTCACCATTAGAGGAGACCCGTGCCCAATAGTGGGACAGAAAAAATGAGCCATCACGGGACGTCTCGCAGATGTGATACCATCGATTATCTTTCTTTCTTCAAATATTGTTTCGAGTCTTATATAATTCTTGGTAAGCGCCCTCTTGTTATCCATAGACGCATTAAATCTGTTATTGCTTTATTGATTGACATTATACTTCCTAGTTTGATGCTTTTGCCAACAGATGGCGTAAAAAAAAAAAACAATTAAATACGAGGAGGGATCAAAAAGTAGTGAGAATGAGATAGAATATAATGACTGTTGAATACTTAATAATTTATTTTTCTACATAGTCTCCGAGTCCCTCTGCACACCCAGTCCAGCGCTTTTCTAAGGCTTCAATCCCTTTCAAAACAAAAGTTTTGTCTTGGTCCTGCAAAAAGCTCTCCACGGCATCCATCACCTCGTTATCGTCTTCGTACCTGTTTCCCCTTAAGTATTCTTTCAATTTGGGGAACAGATAAAAATCGCTAGGCGCCAGATCTGGTAAATAAGGGGGGTGGTCAACCAATTCGAAGCCAGCTTGTTGAATGGCAGCCATCGCAACTGCTGACCTGTGTGCGAGTGCGTTGTCGTGATGAAACAGCACGCCACTTCGAAATTTCCCTCTGCTTTTCTCTTTGATGGCATTCCTCAACTTTGGAACTAAAGCTGCATAATATTAGCCTGTAATAGTGGTTCCACGCTCCAGGTAATCAATCAACAATATCCCTTCTGAGTCCCAAAATATTGAGGCCATAACCTTGCCAGCCGATGCCACGGCACGAAACTTCTTCGGGGTTGGTCATGATGGCCGTTTCCATTGCGAAGATTGCTGTTTTGTCTCGGTATCAAAATGATGGACCCATGTTTCGTCCATTGTTACGAAACGAGACAAAAAGTTTTCAGAATCTTCCTCGTAACTTGTCCAACAGTATCTTCAAAATGTCAAGTCGATTTTGTTTCTGACTGTCGGTTTACATTCTCGGCAACCATCTTGCGGAGACTTTTCTCATATTCAAAGATTGTTTCAATATGGATTGAATACTTCCATATGAAATGCCCGTTTCTTGAATTAAGTATCGGATGGTAACTCTTCGATCGTTCAATACAATTTTCTTGACTTTCGCAACATTTTCTTGGGTGACTGACGTCGATGGACGGCCGCAACGATGTTCGTCTTCCGTGCTTGTTCTCCTTACTCGAAATTGAGAAGCCCACCTTGCAACAGTGGAATACGGCGGAGCAGACTCTCCTAATGTTGCCTCCAAATCGCAATGAATCTCTTGCGTCGTTAACTTTTTTAAACAGAGGTATTTAATAACGGCTCGCACTTAGTTTTTTTCCATTTTCGAGAACACGTTCCGACACGAAGCAAACAAATGACTACATTCAGAAAAAAACAAAAGAAAATCGAATATTTTTTCTTTTTTAATATTACAAATATGTATCTGAGCTATGCCTGCCAGTATTTATTTTTTTTCTTACCAAGGAGTATGTCGTTCTCACTACTTTTTGATCACTCCTCGTAAATTACCACAGGCGGTTTTACCCTCCCTCTGCATTAGATATTTTCACATCACAAAGGGTTGAAAAAAACAATAACCAAAGTATGGCTCATACAGACAAATGAACTCACAGCGTGCACATCTTTGTTCTTAGCTCTGGCCTTCTCGAGATTTCTATTCGCAGCTTCATACGCCGCTAGACATCTGAAAAGAGACAATTTTTTTATACCGGAAGGGAAAACACGTAAAGCCTGCCCCCTTATCATGTGATACACAAAATCGTATCGACATCGTATCATATCATTGTGATTGATTGAGTCACAATAATTACTCGAGTCACAATAATTATTCGAGTCGCAATAATGACTTGTCAAAATAATTACTCGAGTTTCAATAATTACTTAAGTCACAATAACTACTCGAGTCACAATAATTACTTAAGTCACAATAATTACTCGAGTCACAATAATTACTTACACGAAATCACAATGTATTACTCGTTACTCGTGTCACAATAATTACTCGAGTCACAATAATTATTCGAGTCGCAATAATGACTCGTCAAAATAATTACTCGTGTCACAATAATTACTTAAGTCACAATAATTACTCGAGTCACAATAATTATTCAGCCAATCACTGCGATAACGATGCAAGTTTGTCTTTATTCTAAACCTCCTGATCTATTTACGGCCGTAACGGTAGGAATGGCGTCCCATCTGACCAAGAGTGAGGAAACAGAGAGTGCACTCATGCACTATAATATCTCCCGCGTGCATGGCTAGTGTCTGTTGACATTGCTTGCCGTGACCAAAATTGGTCTAGAGAACTTTTTATTACATTTTTTTTTTGTTAAGGCGGGTTAAATTGTACCTAACCGCACACCCCGTCGTTCGGGACAACGAACAGGGTAGTGTGGGGCCCTCACCTACTAAATAAACCCGCCGTGTACCGTCTCTCCTCCTGTATTGGGGGGCCACTGGAACTATTTATTAAATTAAATATATAACTATGTTACATTACTTCAGTGGTTTATTTAGTATACCTGAGTCTCCGGACCAGCACAGCCTTAGCGGCGTGAGCGTCTCTCATGTAGTACCGTAATGTGTCTGCAAGTTTCAAGTCCTGATCCGAAGCCATACGACCCTCGATTTTCTGCATAAAATATAAACGAAATGCATATATTCTTTTTTTATTGTTTTTTTTTTTTTTTAGATTTTTTCTCTAAATGATAGATGATAGTAGGTAGCAGGCCACTGCCTAGTAAACAACGCTCCTGAGTTTTATTAATTTTAAAAATAGTTTACGGAGTGCAAAGTGACGTTAAAAGTGATAAAAGTCGTCATAGTGCATTAAATTAACCCGTGGCAAAGTTGTTCTAAACAATTTCGTAATCTATACCTAAAATAATGTGAACAGTTTGGAACACTTACCTCAATCACTGAAACAATTTATCGCACTCGCAATCGTGTCAACAAATAGTACATGGTACCTAATTAAAATTGTATCTTGGGTAACTAATAATCATCTAATTATATCTTAAAAAACAATGATAGTAAAATTAAAGTGATTATATGTGACTACACTATCAGCAATTTAAGATCAATAAAAATAAGAATTTATTATTAAACTACCCTAGAAAGGAAAAACATCTTGAAGGTACTGATTAGCTATTTAGACATATAAAACAACTCAAGTTTAGCAGTGTGCCATCTACTGGCGTTTAATAATCTTCCTATACAGAAGTCGTCGGTTCCAATCTTAGCAAATTGTGATGTCTTTTTGGGATTTATAAAATTTGTAAAAATTGCAAGATTGGTTTCATTTAAAAGTTATAAAAGTTATTCTGATGACAAAGAAGCCAACTTATTGACAAACTAATATAGAGGGCACTACGGGTAACATGGGAGTCAATGGAGTGTAATAATATAACCTTAAGAAAAAGGCGCTTATCTGCATCCTTAGATAATTTGGACTCCATACAACGTACGGATTACTACGCATCAGTGAGTCACGACGTGACATTAATGAATAATGATATTTGCGATCTTCATGACAGAATTAATAAACTTAGCATTGATCTGCAAAGTGCAAATAAAGAGATAGATAACTTGGCGTATGAAAACTGCGAATTAAAAAACGAATTGTCAAAAGCAAATAAGTTGATTGCTAAGTACAAAACAGTGACAACAGCTGACATTAGTATATTAACACCACGAAAGATAGATAAAACGAAGATAGCCTTTGGTGATTCTGAATTAGAACCATTAAATAATTCAATTGAAAAAATAACAGAAATTAAAATATGCTCCAATAATACAAATGAATGTAAATATTCCGCTGAAAGAAGAAATAACAATAATTTGGCACCTGCTGCCTCCAGACGTAAAAATAAACGGACATCCATTCACGATGAGAATAGAAACCTATTATTTTTAGGTACACAAGTTATTAATGAAGATAAAGCTATAAGAGAGTTACCAATTTTACAGCCCCAAGGATCTAATTCTAAACGTTTTTACGGGATTTATACCATGTAAATTTTTACTTAAGAGTTTCCGATATTTCGGCACTGTTGCAAGCGCCATGATCACGGAGCACCTGAAGTCCTTGCGGGTGGGAATAGTTTTTATTATTCTGCGGTTAGAAATATCTGTCTACCCGCTTTCTCACTCGTTTATGACACGCAACACTATCTATGGAACCACTACCACTGGTCTCACTCACGTATCGAGCTCGATCACGACACACAACACTTACGGTGTCGACCCTGGTTTCTGAGGTGTTTTTCTTCTTCTTTGTACAAAGACGAATCACGGGACGCCAGGTGCTAGATAATTGAAAACCATCTTCACGGTTGAAATTTTTGTATTTCGTGATTTCAATGGCTTCTCTCACCAATCTGGGTATATAGTGGCGTTCTGTCGAAAGTATCTGAGGATTATGTAAATTCTCGATGTAGTGACTCGTTCCTGCCTCCAAAAGGTGTTGTGCTATCGCCGATTTTCCTGGGTCATTGTTTTTATAAGCCCACCCGCAAGGACTTCAGGTGCTCCGTGATCATGGCGCTTGCAACAGTGCCGAAATATCGGAAACTCGTAAGTAAAATTTACATGGTATAAATCCCGTAAAAACGTTTAGAATTATAAGTGACCATGAAAGTTTGAAATCCTATATCCCAAGGATCTACCCCGTCTTCCACTCGTTTGCTGTCTTGTAACGTCAAGAGTTCTTTGCCAAAGTTGTCTTTAGGTGTGGAACGGCAATCAACAATAGTACGTAGAGATAACGAAGAAGTTGGTAATCGTTGTCTTAAAAAAGTTGTAGTTTTAGCTGATCAACAAGGCAGGTATGTCCGATATGTATTGCAAAAATTATTAGGAAAAGAATTTCAGGTGCAGTGCTATTGGAAATCTGAAGCAAAGCTTAGGGATGTTGTTAGTTCGTTTTGCTTTGATGAACTTACTCTATCAGATTATGTAATAATACTAGCTGGTACTAATGACACAAATCCTTTTGATCTACAAACTGATCTAAGTGCATGGTTAAAAAAGTTATACTAATGTGATTGTATCAGAAATACCGTATAATAATTGTATGAATTTACGTAGAATAAATAACTTGTTACGTCATATATGTATTAGATGTAACGCACTATATGTGGAAATGGGTTATAATTTAAACGCCCCACGAAGGCGTTATTTTACTGTTACTGTTAATGTGTGTAGATATTTATTAAAAGAGATATTGCACTTAGAATATAAGAGAAAATTTGATATTTATTCTGCGCAAAAAGCACTCAAGCTAGATAAATCCACACAAACTTGCGAAATACTAGAAAATAATAATGGTTGTATATTTGAACATAAGAGTTTTGAGAACAAAGTTAGTACACAGGCTGACATAATTGATTGTGAAAATAGTTTTTTTTGTTAGTAACAATTACAACAAATTAGATATTAAGGATAATGTAGGGTTGGTAGATATGAATGTATATCATCAGAATCTATGTGGATTACGTAATAAAACACACGAGTTAGAAATATACATAGAAACACTTCTTTATAAATTACATTATTTGTGCATAAGCGAGCATTTTCTAAACTCTGCTCAGGTATCATTGTTTAACTTATCCAATTTTAAAGTAGTTTCACATTTCAGTAGGGCTAATAAGAAGAGGGGAGGTACCATTATTCTTACACGTAATGACAGAGATTGTACTGAATTATCGCTATTAAAAAAAGTATGTATAGTGGATAGTTTTGAAGTATGTGGAATTAAGGATACATTGACTGGAATTACAATTTGTTGCTGCTATCGTAGTCCGTATGATAGTAATTTTGACACTTTCATGAGTCGACTAGAAACATTATTAGAGCACCTTTTCAACATGAAATCCATTATTTGTGGAGACTTCAACGTAAACTTTTTGACTGAGAACACAAAAAGAAATAATCTGATTAATCTATTAAAGTGTTATAATTTTCGGCCACTGATTAACACACCAACTTTTATACGCAGTGAATCTTCCTCATGCTTGGATAATTTTTTCACAAACCTACCAGATGCTTGTATCTATAATTATTTAGTAGACCACAATAATCTGGCCGATGGGCACGCTGGGTTATTATGTAATGTAAAATCAACCAATCTAAAATCTAACAAAGACAGTAGCTCCCGTAAATATATATATAAAAGAACATTTAATATAACAAATAAAAATACATTTAGGCAGTTTTTAGGCGAGAAAGATTTTAACTGTATGGGCATTAATACGTTTCTCTATCAATTTAATAACATATTTCAAAATTCTTACAAAAAGCAAATAAAACGGGAAAAACGCCCCACTAACTTGAATTTATGTTGGATATCAAAGGGGATAAAAATTTCTAGTAAAATGAAACGTTTTCTGTGTATAGGCAAATGTAATAAAGTCGACCCTACTATAATTAAATATAAAAAGAAATATATTTCTATCTATAGAACATTAGTTAGAAAAGCTAAAAAAATATCAATAGAGAAGCATTTGTTTAGATCAAAAAATGTGTCCAAATGTGTTTGGAGATTCATAAATCGGCGCAGGAATAAGTTGGAACGTAGAAATGAGTACTTAACTATTAATTCGGGTACTAAAGTAATTGCTAATCAAGCAGATGTGGTAAATGTATTTGCGGAGCAGTTTAGTTTAAATTTTGACAAGGTACTGGTTTATTCCCAAAAGGCTATAGATATTTTGTATAGGTATTCCAAGAAAGTAATAAAAGACATTGAGTGGGATCCTGTCCCTCCTAGAGAAATATTAAAAGAGGTTTCTAAAATGGAAAATAAATATTCTTGTGGATATGATGAAATACCTGTTACTATAATTAAAGATAATATCGATATGCTAGCCAAACCACTTAGCTTTTTCTATAATAGATGCTTCAGTCAAGGTGTATTTCCGGATCAATTTAAGATTGCAAAGGTCATACCTATACATAAAAAAGGTTCTAAAACTGACCCTAACATGTATAGGCCTATCTCAATTTTACCGACGCTAGGAAAGATTTTCGAAAAATTAATTAAGTCTAGATTAATTAGACATTTAAACATAAATAAAGTGTTAAGCCCTAGACAATTTGGTTACCGAACAAACGTAGGAACTCAAGACGCAATTGACACGCTGCTGAAGGAAATAGTACATCGCATGAATAATATGAAGAAAGTGGCTGGTCTATTTATGGACTTAAGCTCAGCTTTCGATACTATAAACCATGAGTTACTACTAATAAAGCTGGACTATTATGGTATAAGAGGAAAAGCTATTCAACTTTTGAAATCCTATCTACAAAATAGAAAAATGTTTGTGGAAATGCCACCAGGGACCAACCATGGTGATAATACTAAATATATTAAATACCTACATCCAACTAGGTCCAGAACATTACAAATAAGGGCTGGTGTCCCGCAGGGCTCAATACTGGGTCCAATTTTGTTCATCACTTTCGTAAACGATCTCATCAGTTATGTTACTGCTATATCGTCAGGTGAAATAAAACTAGTAATGTTCGCTGATGATACTAACGCAGTCATATCAGCTAATAATACAAATGATCTAAATAATTTAATTAATAATGCTTTACATATTTTTGCTGACTGGTTTGCAATTAATAGTCTTAAAATGAATGCTAATAAAACTAATATCTTGTTGTTCCGATCGACCGCCAAAAATAAGGATATAATTAGTTGCGCTATAGGCCAAGATAAGGCTGCCACTGTCAAAGTAGCTAAGTTTCTTGGTGTTTATGTCGATGAATTTCTTAATTGGAAACAAGAACTCGCTAACATTGAAGCTACCATTAGCTCTGCATGTTATGTTCTTCGTAGTCTTCGAGATGACATTGATTTGCAGCATTTAAAAAAAGTTTATTATGCACTAGTAGAATCAAAACTGAGATACAGTATACTATTTTGGGGCGGCAGCTATGATTATAATATTAATAAAGCGTTTATTTTGCAGAAACGAGCCATTCGAACTATGGTTCGGATTAAACAGGAAGTATCCTGTAAACCTTATTTTCGTGATCTTAAAATCTTAACAGTGCCCAGTTTGTATATCATGGTGCTATTAACTCTTTTTGCAAAAAATATAACTAAGTATGAATCAGAGGATGAGCTGATACTTAGAGAGAATACTCGTAGGAAGGACTTTAAGAGTGGTAGTGTGCCTCGTCTAAACATAGTGCAACACAGCACATATTATAGATCCATTTTGATATTTAATAAATTACCCGTAGAACTAAAGCTAAGTTTATACAAACGTGATTTTAAATCTGCTCTGAAGGCTTTCCTGTAGAAAGGATGCTATTATTCTATTACGGAACTGTGATTATATTGTTATTACCTATATATATATATATATATATAAGTTTTTTTTTTTTATGTGTATAATGATATCTATTTTTAATTTAATTTTGTTATGTAAATTGTTATTGAATAAATAAATAAATAAATAAAAAAAGATGGCTGTGTGCCATCATAGTGACGTCATCAAAGCGCCCAGCGCAGGCTTTTTTACCCGCATTATGCTGAGGTAGGGGAGTCATTTTGAAACGTATTTAAAAAAATGCATTTTGATCAAAAATAAATGAACGCACTAATCACGTTGTGGGAGCCTAGACTAATAATTAATTAATTGCATTACACCTTAGCTATTATAAATCTGTAAAACAGCTGTGTCTGTACATTTAAGATATTTTAGAAAAAAATACTGTAATAGGCTATATAGGCGTGTCTAAAGACAAAACAATATTTCTTTTAATTTTTGTCCGTTTGTCGTTTTAGATTTTGATGCAACTTTTTTTATTTGAAAGGCCTTGATTAGGCTTAAAAACTGGTATACATACATTTTATCCCGCTACTATATCGGGAACCTGAGATATAACGGAAAAACTAGCTTTTGGCTGCGGTTTTGGATCTTGCTGGCATAAATTATTATTACCCTGCATTTGTCGAATGTCTCTGCAGCTCTGGTGAGGAATCTTTCAGTAACCGGCTGTTCCCTGCTCGCCAGTTGTGTGATGCACGATGATAGTCTGATGTGGGCGTCTGCCACCTCTGGACAAAAAGTAAGTCAAGCTTGAACCGGTTATCACTGGTTGTAATTTCTCACGATGTAACACACACAATATAGAGCAAATAAAAATGTGAAAATACTATCCATAACACAAGTTAAATCTTACCATGGGTTCCAGAGTTCATAAATTCACTAACAATATAATCATTTCACAATATCTTGTTTTGTTTCCGTTTAATGTTATTTGTTTCTTTGTCCATGTGGTGACGGACTAAGAATGCAAGTGTCACCACCCCATTCTTTCCCACGGGTGTCGTATGAGGCGACTAAGCGAAGTAAGCAATTATCATCCATTGCATGACTGGTGGTAGGGCTGGGTACCAAGTGGGAGTACTACTCACTTGGTATCGGGCCCAAGCGGGTTGGTACCACCATCTCCCGTGTGACCGGCCATGAAGCACATCGTTGCGTTTTGGCTGTAGATAGCCGTTTATATTTCATTTCTGTGAAATGAATTGGTGAGCAGCGGCTTGACGATACTCTCAGTATAGTCAAGTCCATGGGCGACGGTTACCATTTACCATTAGATGGACCGTGGCTCGTCTGCCCATACATGCAATAAAAAAAATATTGTGTTTGATTGTAAAATTGTTTTCTTGAGATCAACAAATAAATACATCAAAAAATCTTCAACACACCCTAAACTAAATCGCTGCCAGCCATTAAGTGCCTGTTATCTACACTAATCTTAACTATTATAAAGCTGTAACAGAGCTGTGTCTGTGAGTACATTTAAGATATTTAAGAAAAAAATTACTGTAATAGATTATAACTAGTCGACCCGTGCGGAATCCCGCATCCATTAATTAGATGATTTTAAATCTCAAATTTAAAAGAAGCGGTATAATTTTAGACCGTGGCCCCTATTTTTCGTCAATAGCCCGCACGGCAATGAATTTAATAAAGGAATAAGGACGATCTCGCGGGCCGATAGAAACCGGCTAGAGAAATAATATATAAGATAGGCGTGTATGAACAAAAAAAAATATTTTTTATTACTCATACTCTGAAAGTAGGCCTGAAGTTGCCTGAAGAGCGGGTTGAAAGTAATACTTTTCAGCCCTAGGGAGAATTACTTTCAACTGACAGCTGAGTAATTATAAAAAATAAAACAGTTCTATTTTCTGTACAGCCAGTCAATTACAGCGCGATGTAAAATTGAAATAACATAAAGTTAAGTATTTATTAAAGATTTTTTTTTTATATGACTTTATTTTAATATAGTTGCAACTATGTATATCTTTAAAATGACGAAGATTTATATTTTTTCAATTATTAAAATGAAAAATAATGGCTGAATAGCTGACAGGCCACAGAAAAAAAACAAAATCGGCGGGAAAACGGCGATTCCAAATTCAATTTTTGTTCTCTAGCTAATTCATGATTTTTATTTTTAGTTTTATCGTATTCGTAATGAAAAGCACAGTTTTTACCTCGGGATAAAGACTTATTTAGTCCCTCGAACTATTGGAGCCCTCGTTACGCTCGGGTGCCAAACCCCGTCTCGGGACTAAATAAGTTGCATAAGTTTCATCCCTTGGGTAACAATGTACTATTTTATTTGTGTCTGTTTGTTGGTGCACTGCCTCGGTGGTGTAGCGGTAGTGTACGCGACTGCTAATCATGAGGTCTCGGGTTCGATCCCCGGGTCGGGCAATGTTATTGAGCTTTTTCCTAAAAAGAAAAATTCTCAGTAGCAGTCCGGTGTTTGGAAATGTGCTCGGTAGACGTCAATAGGCTCGCTCCCTATTACGTGGGACTTAAACATAGCTGGCGAATCGTGGGTGTGTATACACCTCTGCCTACCCCTTCGGGGAATACAGTCGTGATGCTATGTTTCTTTTTTTTTTGTTCGCGCATCACTCAAACACTACTGATTTTGATGCAGCTTTTTTTATTTGATGTGTTAAAATGAGGAAGAAGTAGTTCATAAACAGTGAAGAATTGTAAATACCTTTAAACGTTAAGACAAATATGATAAGGATGTAAAATTGAAATAACATAAAGTTAAGTATTTATTAAAGAATTTTTTTTTTATATGACTTTATTTTAATATAGTTGCAACTATGTATATCTTTAAAATGACGAAGATTTATATTTTTTCAATTATTAAAATGAAAAATAATGGCTGAATAGCTGACAGGCCACAGAAAAAAAACAAAATCGGCAGGAATACGGCGAGTCCAAATTCAATTTTTGTTCTCTAGCTAATTCATGATTTTTATTTTTAGTTTTATCGTATTCGTAATGAAAAGCACAGTTTTTACCTCGGGATAAAGACTTATTTAGTCCCTCGAACTATTGGAGCCCTCGTTACGCTCGGGTGCCAAACCCCGTCTCGGGACTAAATAAGTTGCTTTCATCCCTTGGGTAACAATGTACTATTTTATTTGTGTCTGTTTGTTGGTGCACTGCCTCGGTGGTGTAGCGGTAGTGTACGCGACTGCTAATCATGAGGTCTCGGGTTCGATCCCCGGGTCGGGCAATGTTATTGAGCTTTTTCCTAAAAAGAAAAATTCTCAGTAGCAGTCCGGTGTTTGGAAATGTGCTCGGTAGACGTCAATAGGCTCGCTCCCTATTACGTGGGACTTAAACATAGCTGGCGAATCGTGGGTGTGTATACACCTCTGCCTACCCCTTCGGGGAATACAGTCGTGATGCTATGTTTCTTTTTTTTTTGTTCGCGCATCACTCAAACACTACTGATTTTGATGCAGCTTTTTTTATTTGATGTGTTAAAATGAGGAAGAAGTAGTTCATAAACAGTGAAGAATTGTAAATACCTTTAAACGTTAAGACAAATATGATAAGGAGTTTGAGTATGTCTAAAAAAATAGTACTGTAGCTCAGTGGATTAGAGCACTTCCCCGGATAGGAAGGGACGCAGGTTCGATTCCCACCTGTACTAAAATACTCTTTTTCCTTATTCACAATTTATAATTTGTACTTTCAAATACCTTTATGTTTGGAAGTCATACGGTCAACTTTCGCCACAGCCTCCTTCAAATGTGAGTAGTACTCTTGGAGGAAGTTGGTTTCTTGTTCGAAGAAATCATTCACATCTCGGACAGTGGCTCCAAGGTAGATCTCATCCGTAGTGGTTGTCATTGAACGCATCTGAGAATAAACAATATGAAAAGTACCATACATATTTTACTAAGCACTGCATACTACCGACCCTTTTTTTATGCATGTAGTAGCAGACAAGCCACGGTCCATCTGATGGTAAATGGTAACCGTCGCTCATGAACTCAACTATACCGAGAGTACTTTGTGTCCCTGAAATTTTATGTTTGTAAAATCCCCCGCAGTACAAGGATCATTCCTTAGTGCAGTTAAATACATCACTATTTAACTCGTTCATTGACAATCACTCGAAGTCGCGTGGCTGGGCTACTTTTAAATCCTGCACTTCACGCGATGTCGCGTGTTGCGCTCACAATGCTTTGTATGAGCCATAATTGCAAATTAATTTCTTATGGACCTCTAGGGAAAGGACTGCACTATCAGTTAAAGGTCGTGGCCATTTAAATCGCGTGTTAAAGAAAATGATAACCAACTCACCAGTCCACCAATAAGGTCCATTTTCCCTCTAGGCTTAGCGCACAGGTCATGCTCATATTCTAAAAACACTCGCAGGTGAGCATCGTTCCTGAACACCGGGTGAGCAGCTAAGCGCTGCAAAAAGACTTCATGCATCGCCACTGTCTTCTTGAATGTAGCTAGATATTCACTGCAAAAGAGACAAGACTTTCAGTATAGTTTAATTTCCATACATGCATATTTTTTATACTACGTGTTTATACACCGGATGGTAAGCAGTTACCATAGCCTATAGACATTAGCAACACCAGAGTAACTTGCGCGTCGCCCTCCCCAAGGAAAGGGATAGGTGGTGGATAGAAAGGATAATATGAAGGGGAGGGAGGGAGTTTGGTTCTCCGGCGCACTCACTCACCGTACGAAACACATCGGTACTATTCCGGTATTCTTTGTATTTCTGATTTCTTGAGCGGGCGGTTACTGCTTACCATCAGGTAGGTACGTTGACTGCTACTATAAACAAAACAGATATTTTAAAAACTAGCTTCTGACAAACAATTAAAATAAATGTACTCACTCTTCAAGCTCTTCCTTCATTTTTAAGAACTCCTCTCTGGTAAGTGCACCTTCACCTTCGCCGAGGCGTTGAAGCTTCTCACGAGACGCATCGAAGTCTGGCCGCGGAGGCGCTGGTGGAATCTGATTAAATTAGAAGTAACAGTCCATCATCATCATCCATCAACCTTTCAACGTCCACTGCTGGACATAGGCCTCCCCAAGAGAACGCCACAACGAGCGGTCCCGTCATGGGGGATAATGCCATAATCGCCACTCTTGACAGGCGGGTTGGCGATCGCAGTGGATGTTGTTAATACTCGAGGGAGTGCTGCTGCCCACTCCCCCGGTATTCCCTCAGTCGGCTCTTACGACTCCCGTGGGTAGAGAGGAGTGGGACAATTCTAAAGCCGGCCCCACACGGTAGAACACGAAGTAACAGAACAGAATGAAACTCTATTGGCGTTTAATTTACTAGGTAACAGATACCTTCGGTGGTGCAGCGGTAGCGTGAACGACTGCTAATCATGAGATCTCGTATTCGATCCCCGGGTCGGGCAGTGCTATTGAGCTTTTCCGTAAAGAAAGTAGCAGCCCGGAGTTTGGAAATGTGCTCGGTAGACAGCAATAGGCTCGCCCCTATTACGTGGGACTTAAAACATAGTTGGCAAAACCGTAGGTGTGTAATACGCCTCTTCCTACCCCTTCAGGGAGTTTTCCCCGAAAAAAAACCCCGGCGTGGTGCTGTTTTTTAACAGATTCCTAACAAGTCACTTTAAGATATTGTGTTGCTTTGATATTTTTATATATTTTTTAAGCATTTGACATGCATATAAATTAACACAAAAAGGGAAAATGTAAAAACGGCGATTGGCAAAGCATCTGGGACGGTATTCCAGGAGATACAGGTTCAAATCCTGCTCGTGACTGTTATTTTCGACTTCACATTTTCACACTTTATGTTTATCATGATAAAACCTGTTTCCCAGAGCATGTCAAGCTTTAGCCCCTGCTGTTGTAAATACCTATCGTCTTACTACTGTAAAATATTATATTTTGCTGTACCTAGACAATTAGTCTGTGAACTATACAGATAGAACTTCAGATAGATCACTAGTGGCAAAGTTTTACCTACAGAGAAGCCCAAAAGACAGTTCCCTCTAGAATCTAAGTCATCAACTAGTATGTAGCATAAAAACCTCATTGACTTAACTTAAGTTTACTTGGAACTCTAAGTTCTGATTGAATTTGTTTTTCAATCATTTTGGCAACTCCAGGGCCCGTAGAATGTAGCTCACTACGCACTGTCGACTAATCGCCGGCGACAGGTCTCTCGGCGACCAAAACATAGGCAACTAGAGCCAGGAGACCAAGCCGAGGCGTTCGGCGTATATTGCTGTATGTATCAGTACTTTGGTCACACGGTCTTTACGATATATAGTTGCTCGCAGTGCGAATGCTTCCATTTGAGGCCATGATCCTATTGGTTGCCGGCGACTGGCAGTCGCTCGTGCGTTGCCACTATGTGGTGAGTTTTTATATATATTTTTAGCATTTGACATGCTTAGCACTATACATTAAACACAAAGTGAAAAATGTGAAATCGAAAATAACAGTCAGGAGCAGGATTTGAACCTGCATCTTCTGGATACCGTCCAGATGCTTTACCAATTCAGCAATCCTGACAATTACTCCTGACTGCTAATTTCGATAACACATCATACTTAACGTCTTTTGGGTGACGCCTGCGCCATCTGTCGGACGTATTTTCATACATTATACCGACCAGGTAAACTTAATTTTACAATTAAGATTTTACCTAATAATGACGCAAACCCTATAAATATTTATATATATTTTTAGCATTTGACATGCTTAGCACTATACATTAAACACAAAGTGAAAAATGTGAAATCGAAAATAACAGTCAGGAGCAGGATTTGAACCTGCATCTTCTGGATACCGTCCAGATGCTTTACCAATTCAGCAATCCTGACAATTACTCCTGACTGCTAATTTCGATAACACATCATACTTAACGTCTTTTGGGTGACGCCTGCGCCATCTGTCGGACGTATTTTCATACATTATACCGACCAGGTAAACTTAATTTTACAATTAAGATTTTACCTAATAATGACGCAAACCCTATAAATATTTATATATATTTTTAGCATTTGACATGCTTAGCACTATACATTAAACACAAAGTGAAAAATGTGAAATCGAAAATAACAGTCAGGAGCAGGATTTGAACCTGCATCTTCTGGATACCGTCCAGATGCTTTACCAATTCAGCAATCCTGACAATTAAACACAAAGTGAAAAATGTGAAATCGAAAATAACAGTCAGGAGCAGGATTTGAACCTGCATCTTCTGGATTCCGTCCAGATGCTTTACCAATTCAGCCATCCTGACACTTGCTCCTGACTGCTAATTTCGATAACACATCATACTTAACGTCTTTGGGTGACGCCTGCGCCGTCTGTCGGACGTATTTTCATACATTATACCGACCAGGTAAACTTAATTTTACAATTAAGATTTTACCTAATAATGACGCAAACCCTTTTAAATATTTAGATATTTTTATATATATTTTTGCATTTGACATGCTTAGCACTATACATTAAACACAAAGTGAAAAATGTGAAATCGAAAATAACAATAACAAGTGTCAGGATGGCTGAATTGGTAAAGCATCTGGACGGAATCCAGAAGATGCAGGTTCAAATCCTGCTCCTGACTGTTATTTTCGATTTCACATTTTTCACTTTGTGTTTAATGTATAGTGCTAAGCATGTCAAATGCAAAAATATATATAAAAATATCTAAATATTTAAAAGGGTTTGCGTCATTATTAGGTAAAATCTTAATTGTAAAATTAAGTTTACCTGGTCGGTATAATGTATGAAAATACGTCCGAGAGACGGCGCAGGCGTCACCCAAAGACGTTAAGTATGATGTGTTATCGAAATTAGCAGTCAGGAGCAAGTGTCAGGATGGCTGAATTGGTAAAGCATCTGGACGGAATCCAGAAGATGCAGGTTCAAATCCTGCTCCTGACTGTTATTTTCGATTTCACATTTTTCACTTTGTGTTTAATGTATAGTGCTAAGCATGTCAAATGCAAAAATATATATAAAAATATCTAAATATTTAAAAGGGTTTGCGTCATTATTAGGTAAAATCTTAATTGTAAAATTAAGTTTACCTGGTCGGTATAATGTATGAAAATACGTCCGACAGACGGCGCAGGCGTCACCCAAAGACGTTAAGTATGATGTGTTATCGAAATTAGCAGTCAGGAGCAAGTGTCAGTATGGCTGAATTGGTAAAGCATCTGGACGGAATCCAGAAGATGCAGGTTCAAATCCTGCTCCTGACTGTTATTTTCGATTTCACATTTTTCACTTTGTGTTTAATGTATAGACAAATGAAAAATGTAAAGCATCTGGACGGTATCCAGAAGATGCAGGTTCAAATCCTGCTCCTGACTGTTATTTTCGATTTCACATTTTTCACTTTGTGTTTAATGTGGTGAGTTGTCGAGTCGCCCGGGCGACTAACAACCAACTGCGTAAACATCCATTTAAACTAAAGTAAGTCACAGTCGCTACCGACCGAGTCGCCGGCGACTAGTCGACAGTGTGTAAAGGCTCTAAATCGTATCAACATCGTATCGTATCGCTTGTGATTGGCAGAGAAACCGGCGCGTGATGTCGCAATAATCCCTCGGCCTCGGAGTGATCTCTCAACCAATCACAATGACACGATGCGATGTCGATACGATTTAGTGAAATACATTCTAACCCCCCTGGACTCCCAAAGATACTGTTTGCTTGACCAATATTCTGCAGCATAAACCAACCATATAGTCAGCATGTAAGTATAGAAGTGCAATATTTTCTCCCTTTAAGGAGAATTTTTTTTTTCACACTGTCCTCTGGTCCCAAACTAAGCTTAATGCTTGTGCTATGGGTAATAAATACATATATTACTTTTTTTTGTAACTACATGGGGGATATACGAGGAGGGATCAAAAAGTAGTGAGAATGAGATAGAATATAATGACTATTGATAACTTAATAATTTATTTTTCTACATAGTCTCCGAGTCTCTCTACACACCGAGTCCAGCGATTTTCCAAGGCTTCAATCCCTTTCAAAACAAAAGTTTTGTCTTGGTCCTGCAAAAAGCTCTCCACGGCATCCATCACCTCGTTATCGTCTTCGTACCTGTTTCCCCTTAAGTATTCTTTCAATTTGGGGAACAGATAAAAATCGCTAGGCGCCAGATCTGGTGAACAAGGGGGTCAACCAATTCGAAGCCAGCTTGTTGAATGGCAGCCATCGCAACTGCCGACCTGTGCGCAGGTGCGTTGTCGTGATGAAACAGCACGCCCCTTCGAAGTTTCCCTCTCGTTTTCTCTTTGATGGCATTCCTTAACTTGGGAACTAAAGCTGCATAATATTGGCCTGTAATAGCGGTTCCACGCTCTAGGTAATCAATCAACAATATCCTTCTGAGTCCCAAAATATTGAGGCCATAACCTTGCCAGCCGATGCCACGGCACGAAACTTCTTCGGGGTCGGTGATGATGGTTGTTTCCATGCGAAGATTGCTGTTTTGTCTCGGGATCAAAATGATAGAGTCATGTTTCGTCCATTGTTACGAAACGAGACAAAAAGCTTTCAGAATCTTCTTGAAACTTGTCCAACAATATCTTCGAAATGTCAAGTCGATTTTGTTTCTGACTGTCGGTTAACATTCTCGGCACCCATCTTGCAGAGACTTTTTTCATATTCAAAGATTGTTTCAATATGGATTGAATACTTCCATATGAAATGCCCGTTTCTTGAATTAAGTATCGGATGGTAACTCTTCGATCGCTCAATATAATTTTCTCGACTTTCGCAACATTTTCTTGGGTGACTGACGTCGATGGACGGCCGCAACGATGTTCGTCTTCCATGCTCGTTCTCCCTACTCGAAATTGAGAAGCCCACCTTGCAGCAGTGGAATACGGCGGAGCAGACTCTCCTAATGTTGCCTCCAAATCGAAATTAATCTCTTGCGTCGTTAACTTTTTTAAACAGAGGTATTTAATAACGGCTCGTACTTCGTTTTTCTCCATTTTCGAGAACACGTTCCGACACGAAGCAAACAAATGACTACATTCAGAAAAAAACAAAAGAGAATCGAAGATTTTTTTCTTTATTATTATTACAAATATGTATCTGAGCTTTGCCTGCCAGTATTTATTTTTTTTCTTACCAAGGAGTATGTCGTTCTCACTACTTTTTGATCACTCTTCGTATAGATATATATGGGGATATAATACATATATTACATTTTTTTTGTAAATACATACATAATAACAGATAGAAAACACCCAGACGCAGTACAAATATAAATATCTGTGTTCATCACACAAATAATTGTCCTAAGTGGGAATCGAAACCACAACCTCGTGCACGGAAATCAGTTACACTACCGACTATGCCACAAGACCCGTCAAGTCAAGTACTTACAATATACCCAGCATAGTCTTCATTCTCCTCGTATCTGTCATGTAGCCATACAAACTCTTCATGTTGTCTTACTACAATAAACTCCGACTTCTGAAACTCTGGCAATGTTGTCTTGGTATGAACTGTGAACTTGACCTTTTCTTTCTCACTTAGAGCATCAGATATGTCAACCTGTAAACAGATATAGCTGCAAAACTCTTTATTGCTAACAACCTCATCAGGCAGCGAGCGGCAGCTAGTGCATTTACCAACCAAAAAAAAAATTTTTTCTTTATCTTTAGTGAATATTTCGATAGTTTTTTAACATTTTTTTTTAACATTTGACATGCTTAGCCATATAAATTAACGCAGTGTGAAAATGTAAAATCGAAAATAATAATCCTGCTCTTGACTGTTTTCGATTTCACATTTTCACATTTTGTGCTAATTCTTAGTGAAACCAAATTTTCAAAACTAATAAAATATTGTTATATATTGATAAAGAAACGGTATTGTATTTTATAGTTGAAAAAGAAACTGTATTGTATTGACAGTTTGATAATCAAACTCCAATGTGAAAAACATTTTTTTTTACAGATTCAGAAGTGGGATAAGATAGAACATATTTTATAATACGGAAAATTTTAACCAGTGTAGAGTGCATAGTATGGTAAAGCTCTACTATGTATAATCCATTCAAAATTCTTAGATTGGTATTTACAACATACTATGGAATTTTAAACAATAATGAGAACTATCCATTTCTTCAAATCAATTACAAATAAAGAAATTCAGAGTATCGATATATCGCATGCCTTTCAAAGCTTATAATGCCAAAACTAATAAATTTATTTTTTCTTTATTCACACTACAAGATCCACAGTATTAATAAGCCTAAAGAGAATATAAAGAAGATGTAGTGACAAAAATAGAAAAAGGAATTCTTAGGTGGTTCGGACATTTAGAGAGAATGGATGAAAGAAGATTAACAAAACAGATATACAAGGCGATTGTGGATGGGCAAGTTGGTAGAGGTTGACATACAAACGTATTTTGACCAGATCTGAGACATTCTTAAGGGAGCCCAGGTTAAGAGTACTCAAAACCAACAAGCATTCATGAAAGTGCTGATGAAAGTAGATGAAGCGCAAGATGCGTGTCAGGATCATAGCAAGTGAAGAGAAGTAATCTCTACCTACCCCTACGGGAAAAAGGCGTGACAATATGTATGCAATAAACATAAAATTAGAATTCTTAATGTTAAATATCAAAATACCAATTTAAAATTAAAACAAATATCAATTTTCATTCATACAATTCCCTACTAACACTTTTCAACTATTTAACAGCATAATTAAAGGATTGGACAGCGATTACAATTAATGTATGTGTATATGACACATACCAACAAACTGTTATCCACAAGTGATATATTTTCATTGGGCTTCTTCTTCTCCATCTTAGGGTCTGCAGGCGTTTGTGGTGTAGATGTTGTGTGTGCTAATAGAGGATCATGATTAGACTCTTCCACACAGTCCTGTGAACAAAAATATATATTTCTATAGTCATTAGAGTTATATAAAGACTATACTTCATTATTGCAACACAGATATATAAGATGTTTAACGTTAAAGAAACATTGTTACTGTGCAGTAACAATCAGTTATATTAATGCAGATTTTTTAAGAAAGTAGACAGGGGGAGACCGAGACATACCTACCTAAACCACATAGGTTATGTGTTAAAGGAAGGTGGCGTCAGAAGTCTCCATAACCAAGCGTGTATGATGAGAATTATGAATGCTGAGGAAGCAAGCAATGTATGCAATAATAGAGCCTTTTGGCACTCTGTTCTCTCTGCATACCCCACAAGAGAGATGGCGTGATTATAAGTAAGATTTTTTTAGCCAGTGGTCCGGAAATATCTTTTGGATTTTACTTTCTGATTGTACTGATCACAGAACCTAACAGCAGAATATGATCAAAAGAGGCTAACTCAATTATCAAAACTCATACCAATGCTCTATTTCCCGTGTTAATTAAGTATTATAATTATGGACGGAAGAACAGAATAGACTCCCAAGGCTATAAATATTATATTGCAGTACAAAGCTTTAAACTGTTCAAAACATCACATAAGGTATGAAACTAAAAAGCATAATTTATGTTGATAATTAGAACCTATAGGCTTTTCTTGAACAAAGCAATCATAACCGCAAAAACGCGCAAAAAGGTAGTTGACGGTAAACAAACAATAAAATACAAAAAAATATCCTTCCACGTCACTAAATAAATTAACGATAACTACAACTGAATTGCACGTTAGTTAAACAAACAACACACAACAAGGTCTGAATTAGCTACACTATGGTTCATAACTTCCACTTCAAAGCATTAACAATAATTAATTGTTACCCAAAAATAAATTACTGGAGACGCCCCCCGGTAAAGCCCTAAAATCGTAACTTCTTGTTTAGAACACATGGTTAAGGGAAAGACTCACCATCATTATGTATTTGTACCCCTGATAAGCTTTAAAAATAGAATTAATAAGGATTTTCCTCCAATTTCTGATTATAAAAGCTATAAAAACTCAACAGTTAGCAAGCCGTGACCAAATACGCGATAAACAATCAAATTGATAAGTCAGGATGATTTGATTGATTATAAAATGTCAATGTCAAACTATTGACCACTAAACAGTGCGTTCCACTAGAGACGACAAATGGTTTTAAGCATTTAATTCGTAAATCTATGTAGAAGTTAGAACAGATTGTAGTTTTCAAAAGCTCATTTTGACTCAACTTTTTAGTTAGTAAAGCTATGTAGAACAGATTGTAGTTTTAAACACAAAGTGAAAAATGTGAAATCGAAAATAACAGTCAGGAGCAGGATTTGAACCTGCATCTTCTGGATACCGTCCAGATGCTAGCATCTGGACGGTATCCAGAAGATGCAGGTTCCTGACTGTTATTTTCGATTTCACATTTTTCACTTTGTGTTTAATGTATAGTGCTAAGCATGTCAAATGCTAAAAATATATATAAAAAAATATCTAAAGATTGTAGTTTTCTAAAAGCTCACTTTGACTCAACTTTTAAGTGAGTAATTATGAGCTTGAAATGAGTGAAACTAATAACGTCAGCGATGACGTTTTCGAATTGCTAGTTTTAAAGCTCGCGAAATTGTGGAAAACCCCTTTGGGATTCAGTCATCATCCGTATAAGGCTCGGACTAAAAGTATCCAGAAACTTCCCTGCCCAAGAAAAAACGGAGTTCGGCATGATATCGACTACACGCACGTCGTTTCAATCCTGAGAAACGATTGTTTCGGTTGCTCTGTCAACGGTTACTGTAGTGGCAACTGTTCAAGTTCAAACAGTCGAGATGTTTTTCGATTATTTGAGTGAAATTATTCGGCTCAAAAAGTTGGTGATTTGATAGCGTCGTTTCTAACTAATGATATTTTAACAAGACTTCTTAGAAAATCTAGTTCTTTGGTTTTGGATAGTGTGATGAAAATCTTAGTTCTTTAGTTAAAGCATCTAGTAAAATGGTGAGTTTATGCATATTTTAGAATGTAATTTGTTTCCATGAGCGTTTGGAATAAAGCTTATTTATTTATCAGCATACGTATTTTTATGTTATGATTTTAGGTGAGAGTAGCAGTTACAGCGTCGGCCTTACAGGAATGCAATAACTAGGTCAACCGTTTTCCAGATTTTTTATCTTCCCGCTAAGAAAATTGAAAATTTTCAAAAGTTGCCCCGTTTTTCGAAAATGACGAAATTAAGTATTTTATCCTTTTCGCGTATGCGTTATTTGTATTTGGATCCAATCAACTGGGTCCAAAGAATAAGGTGGCCAACCGTCCCCGTCATCGGTATGTAAGCTTGTTTTTGTATTGACGTAAAAGAAACCTTCATTATTCACGTTATATATGCTAATATTACAGGTTCTAATACATTATAAGCAAAATATAAGCATAACTGCAATTTCTTTTGTCCTGTCATTCTTGTATCCGGCTAAAATAGGTAGTACGTTTTTAGTCAACAAAGTTATAATCATAGTTATCTTTTAAAATGATTCCGGTTATTATATGTCAAACTATTGCTATCTCGACACTGCATACGCTGATAGCTTGTCTATAATATCCTTTGTCTAAGTTATCGCTCCTCCTTTTGTTTACGGCTCAGTATAGTATCCTTAGTCTGTGGCGTAGAGTACTCTGTGTGTAAAGAGCATTAAGAGCTTAGACCTCAGACTAAATACTAGCAGAGCGAAGAAAATTCTTTGACATGTATGAGCAAGAACACAAGATACAATTTACTGGTGCAAAAAACAGACAAAGTTATAGATTTTTGTCTTTGTCGCCGTGGCCAGTTTTTGGTATTGTCACGATGTCAAAATAAATAAATAAATAACTTTACTATACTATGAAAGCTACAGTTTACAATGCTATAAGAGCTACAGTGAGCGAAAAAGTATAGGTATAACATTTCATTCATATGTAGTCGAAAATGAAATAATTTAATGATTGAATGCTATAAAGTGATATAAAATGGGTTTTTTTACTCGTAGTTAATAATTGCTACTAAGATACACTCGCAAAACACGTTTTCTAGCTAAATTTCTATTACTGAGAATTGTTTCGGTGTTGCCTTATTGCGAATTTAATTTGCCCGGTTTTCACTTTAAGGCGGTGATCCATTGGCGAACAAAATCGCCGGTACGCCAACGAACTCGCGAGCCAAAGGTCTAAACCACCAATGGAGCACCTAAAAGTCTGGGGACTTAAAAACCGGCGGACTTGCTCGCTGGCTCTTTGTGCATGTTTGAAATTCTAAGTCCGCGGTGCAAAAAACCGCCAGTGGATGGTGAGCCGGCGAGCCGATAGTCTTTATGCGAGTTTTTTTTTGTCAACCGCACGCGCTGCTTGGCAACGTCCAGTAGCTACAAAATGGATTTACGCTCGTTTGGTTGCGAGTTAGTGTTGGAGTTTATACAATGTTTTAAGGAACATAATTGTCTATGGAAGGGTGTACTTCAGAACTATAAAAATAAACTGCTAAAAACGTCCGCGTACAATAAACTTTTAGAGATCTACCAAAAACATGATCCTAACCGTATAATATCTGACACACTTTATGGCGTCTTTTCTTCTTCTTTTTTGTTCTTTGACCTGATGTAAAAGTATACCCAAGTAACAAAGTAACTCCATCTAGGAGCACGGCATGACTTCGTTAACGATGAGAGTAGACTGTTTGGTACGCTAATGGATCACCAACGGAGCCGACGAGCCGACAAGCCAACGATTTAGACTGTTAGCTCGCCGGCTCACTAATGGATCACCGCCTTTACTAATAAATTATATGTAATTTATGAGATGATGATAAAAAATTACCATATTAGGTTTTCTTCTAATCCATCATGAGAGATCGAAATGGGTGGATGCTACGGGAAAACGAAGCAACCCACGAAATACCCAAAATATATTTCACGATATTTTGTTAATGTTTCATTATATATAATAATAAAATAGTAACGTTGGGAGCAAAATCATTTCCAGTGAATATGTTCATGTAAGTATAGCTTTTAAAGTCTTTGTAGTTCAACTTTGTAAGTAAATCTCAATTCTAGATTATGACTACCGCTGTAGTCTACCAGATGTGAAAACATCGAAATTATTTTGTAGCAATAAAATGATTATAACTTGACAAAGTACTCCTCAAGACGAATCAAACGAGTATAAACTCTATAGGGTTGCGTCAATTCATTCCAACTCCATCGTCAGACCCTGGATACCATCTAGAGACAAAGTACTCGTAAAGACAAATCATACGAGCCCAAACTCGATGGAGTTATGTCATTTTATAACGGAGTTCCTATGGCCGCCTTCTAGCTCCATCATCAGACCCTGGTAATCTAAAGACAAAGTACTCGTTAAGACAAATCATAGAGCCAAAACTCGATGGGGTTGCGCAGTTTCATTATAGAGTTCCTATGTGCACCTTCCAGCTCCACCATCAGATCAGCTCCATGTCATCATAATATTGCATTGTCACGCGATATACACATGCGTGTAAAATTTCAGCTCAATTGGAAACCGGGAAGTGTGTCAAATCTAACTTGCAAGATTTGAACAATACAAGTAAAATGAAGGGTCGCCACGCTAACAGCCGATTTTACCCTCCCTCCGCATTAGATGTTTCACATCAATAATAATAATATTGCATAGTGCAAGTTGTTATATTTATGGAAGCTGTTGATCACGTGATATCACAGTGCTCGCAGTGTATATTGGAACAAAGCCTTTATTCTTCATTATATACTCTTTGGCCTTTATCTGTTGTATGTTAGCTGTCAATTAGGGATGCAGGAAGAACCAACAACTATCAAGATATCGATATTTTAAAAAATATTGATATATTAAATTTATTTTAAAAATATTGCGCTATTTAGGTTCCAATCTAGCATCCACCACTAATAATTTGTGATTTTTATTCGTCACGAATTTTCATATAGTGGGAAGAAACCGTCCATTTATTAATTTTGTGTGCTCGTAATGAAGTGGTGAGCAGTGGCTCGCAGCATAACATTAAATAAATTAATTTTAATTAATTTATCGAATTGATTAATCATTTGAATTTTATTATTATTAAAATTCAAAGCATTTACTTAAAAAAAAAGAGAAAAATAGTGAGTAGAAATAAAATGATTATAACTTTTTTAATGCGTGCTTGTATAATTATGACATGTGTATAATAACGGAAATGGACATAAATCATCATCATGCCCTAGATATCATCTAGGACCGAAATACTTGTCAAAACGAATCAAACGTTTCCAAAGTTGATGGGATTGTGGCTCCATTACCAGATCATGAATATCATCTAGGGCTATCTTGGTACTATTCAAGATAACTTAAACTAACCCTAAATCGATCTGTTGCGACATTTAATTAACGAATACCCATGACCACCTACTATCTAGAGACAAAGTACTCATTAAACACAAAGTGAAATGTATAGTGCTAAGCATGTCAAATGCTAAAAATATATATAAAAATATCTAAATAGACAAAGTACTCGTCAATAAGAATTAAACGAGTATAAACTCGATGGGGATGAGTTGTTTCATTACATAGTTACTGTGGCCACCTTCCAGCTCCATCATCAGACCCTGCGTACCATCTAGAGACAAAGTACTCCTCAAGGCAAATCCAGCCCAAAATCGATGGGGTTATGTCATTTTATAACGGAGTTCTTATAGCCACCTTTTAGCTTCATCATTAGACCCTGGAAACCATCTAAAGACAAATTACTCGTTAAGACGAATCAAACGAGTCTAAACTCGATAGAGTTGCGCCGTTTCATTATAGAATTCCTATGTCTACATTGCAGCTCCATCGTCAGACCAGCTCCATGTCATCATAATATTGTATTGTCACGTCAAAGTGTCGCCACGCTCACACCCGGTTTTACCCTCCCTCCGCATTAGATGTTTCACATATTTCACAAGAAGGCGCAGCATAGGACGGCCACCCGCTAGAAGGACTGACGACCTGGTCAAAACCGCAAGGCACCCTTGGATGTAGTCACTAGAGCATTAGTGTGGAATATCTGTAAACGATCCTATGACTCTCCATTATGACGGAAGAAGGCGTCGCGGTCATGTTTTAGTCGGTATTGTGGCTCATGAACTCGACACAAGAATCGAGCCTGTATGACATCAAGCCCGACACTCCCCCTGGATCCTGTTGTTACCCCATTGACGTGCGTAAACTTGCATTTTGGACCGTGTTAACAAAAAAAAAGGACCACTTATTGTGGCGTTCTCTTAAAGAGACCTATTATGTACAGCAGTGGACATCGAATGACTGATGGATGGAATAAAATATTATTATATACTTGTTTTTACTATCGTAATACCTCACTTTCAAATGTTTTCTCCTGATGTTATCACATCACAAACTTATATAGGTATGTTTGGACTTAGAATGAACATCACAATGATTAAATTATTACAATTTATTTCTTTATGCATTTTACAACCCAAATCTATTCAATAGTGGAGTGTGTTATGCCTTTAATTCACTGTTTGTTTAACAAGAAGGCATGCCTGATTGATCTAACAACCACTAGCTATTATGACTGAATGAATTGGGTTGGAATTTGACACACATAGATATAATTATAGGTACAGGTAGATAAAGAGTTACGCTATTAAAAAAACCTTTGTCCACCCAAAAAAATTATAGATCGCTTGAAGGACTAAAGTATCGATATCGATATTTTTTTTATGCGCTGCAATTTCCACCATATTTGGATTTCAAAGACTAGGCTCGATAAATTTGTAGTTATTTCCTCTCCCCCTTCTTAGAGCTCAATGGTTCCTTCCATGTTCCTTCCTAGTCTGTGCGTGACGTGAAGCAAAGAGTATATACTATATAGTTACTCTATGGTATATATATATATATATATACTAAAGATATAAAAATATGGTATGGTGTAGAAATAGTTATTTATATTTCATTATTTACGCGAAAAATACCTAATGAGATATTAAAATGGGGACGCAGAAGCCTGGTGAATGGGCTAATTCGCTCATAGCCCGTTTTGAGGAGCAAGTAAGTGTTAAAAAATGTATTAAATTTATTTCAAAAGACCCACCCATATATGCAGCCTTTATTCGAAATGTAAACAAAAATATAATATTATTTATATTTCTCATATAAAAGCTATTGTATTATAGATTTTGCTTTAAATATGTTTTACTTAACGTCTTCCTCGTGATAAGTTCCTTTATATGTGTGGGTGGTATAGAACGGCGCATTTTTATCATTTTATATTGCCCAAATTTATTGATCCACCGGCTCCGGCTACAATGAGAGCTTCGGAAACTACTCCTTTTTTGCAAAAGAATCTTGTCAGTTTTAAGCCTGTTTAGTATTTTAACTATAGCTTGAACGTTCGTCTAGCAAACACAAAGAGTAAAATAATATATACGGAAAAGCAAACATAATTACCGTAAACCAATTTTTGCAAAATTTTTTCGAGATGTGGTCTGCTCACCCTGATAATAACAACTTTATGTCTATTATATTTAGAAATCAGACATACTTTTCTGCTTACTAAAAAGTGCACTGGCACAGGGTGGGTATCAGGTCATCATCAGGGTGGTATATATAAAATTAGACGAATATATATTTATATTGTTTCTGTTTATATCTATAGCTGCCATACAGGACTGGGGCACAGAATCTACACTCGCGGATCAACGAGGAACAATGCAAGGCATGCTTAGTTCAGATCAGCCGGCATCGATTCTCTCTAGTTATTGCTGGCCTCACTAAGATATTGCAGAGGGTTAATGAGCTGGTGTGTAATATTTAGTTTTCTTCTGCTATTTAAACATTTACAGCCGTGTTGAGTGGTATTATGCTAGAAGCTTTATTATACCAGGTGAATTTGTACTGATTTTTTTTTTCTTTATGCTATGTTTTTTTCGTAAATATTCTTTTTTCATTTTGAATACGGAACTCATTGTTGTTCTGGCTTAGTATTTATTCAATTGTTTTCTTAAGACACGAGAGTTTTATTGTTTGGCTACTGGGCAAGACAAAGTAACTACTATCATAAAGCCACATGGTGTGTTGTGGTTTCATAGGTGTTTTAGCCATGTCTATAAAAACATTCATAAAGAATAATTGCATACAGGGTTATTTGCAATCTACTGGTGAGAAGCACCACTGGCTAGTTGGCCCTTACGGTTAAATCTTGGCAGTAAATCAATACTAACTCATATTTTTTTTTTGTAAAGGCAGGAAATATATCTTACTGAACCGCACACAGGGGCAAATACCAACTCATCCTGTGGGCTACTTATTATTCCTATATTTTTTCAGTACCAACCCACCGTATCTATAGGCCTCAACCGTCCTCAGACAGAATTAGAGAAGGGTTACTATGACAGTTTGGTTATAGTCTTGGACACATTAGAGATATGCCTCAGCTCTCAGCCCAAAGATACTGCAAAATATGATGAGGCTATGAATGTGAAGATATTGCTTCGTGAAGTATGTCAGTTCATAGGTAAGTGTTTGGGTTTTAACCTTAGTTGTGCATAGATACAAGGTGTCACCATTCTATTGTTTTTTGCAACAAAGGAAAGTAAACTGTTATCACCTATTGCATTACTGATTGTGGTGTTGGGTACCAAGTGGGAGTTATCACTCATTATGGGACTCGCAAGTGTCATGTGTGACCCTGAAAAATCTCGGTGTGTTTTGGTTATAGCAGGAGGTAGCCATCCATTGATTCATTTCCTGTTCCCGAAATGGTAGTATTATTTATTATACCTATTATTTTCTGTTTTTCAGATATGCGCAATGAGAATACACTAAACAATGTTCTCTTGAGACAGTTAGCTAGCAAAGTGCTGTTTGCCCTGAGTCTCAACTTCTTCAATGCCGTATTCAATAGAATCAGTGCCAGGCTTCAGGTAAGGATATAGAGCAAAATATAACTAGAATACAAATTGTGAAAATATAAAATAGAAAATAATAGTAACAAACAGGAATTGCAGCAGTGCCTTCTGGCACACAGGCTCAAATGCTCTGCCACTGAGCTGTCATAGCAGTGTTTGGGAGCCATTCTTAAAATACATACATAAAATACACACATCAAAAAAGTCTAAGCAACATGCATCATTTACAGAAACTGCATGTTTTATTAATTGATATTTTATTTTTTTCTTAACAAAGTATACTTACATTTTTTTTTTGTTCTCGGAAACATAATACTGGTTGATTTTAAACATAGAAACATTTCGATTGTGTTTTATTTTCATTTTAAAATAAAAGCTAATTATTTTGCCCGATTTCATGTTTTCGTTGCTTGATAAATTTTGTATTTAACTTACTTTTCATATTTTGAGATATTTTTATTAAAAAAACTGTACTTAGTTTTTGAAAAAAAATTGTGGTGAGTAATTTTTTATGTCATGGATCGACGCCATTTGACTGCTGATGAAATGCAGAGAGCTGTAGGAATGCTACAAGCGGGAAGGAAGCAGTCCCAGGTATCTCGGCATTTTGATGTCAATTGGGGCGTGATTTGTCGTGTTTGGTAGCATTACGTTAATATCTTGCTGAGCAGCACCCAGGACGTGGAAGGAGTACAACTGCTCGACAGGACCGATACATACAACTCACTGCAAGACGTTAGCCTCACTGCAAGTTGTTAACCGCCCGGGAGATAGGTTTATAGCTACAATTCTCTAGTGGAGTTGTTGTTAGCCACCAAACCATTCGCCTGGCTCCGAAACTTACTACGACAAAACACCAAGGTAGAACACCAAGTATACTGGTCTAACTTGCATCACATGAGGCAAGCCAGCTCTCTGGCCTCTGCTCTTCCGACAATCTACCCCGGACTGCCACTTAAGCTACGGCGTTTGAAGAGGCCTCAGCTCCGGTTCCTAATGAGAGCCATTACTGGACATGCTCTATGGAGCAAACACTTATTCACTCTAGGTGTTATAGACAGCCCTCTTTGCAGAGCCTGCATGGAGGCAGACGAAACAGTCGCCCACGTCATTCTTGAATGTAGAATACCGGTCACTATACCTCGGGTCCCTCCCAGAAGTCGTCGGCAACGCCAAGGGTCTGCTAGGCTTTCTGGGGATACTGGGTTGGCAAAAGTAGTGCCATCAACCCATCACGCAAAAAAGGCGCACCTATGACGTCGAGTTGCGGAAAATCAGCCCGCGTCTACATACATACATTTCCACCAAACCGTGAGAAATAGGCTGCAGGAATACGGCCTACGAGCATGATGCCCAATTATATGTCCACCTATACGCCATGGGAATCACGCCCGTGGAAACGAATGGTGTAGGGAATACGTCACATGGACCCAGGAACAATGGGATAAAGTTCATGAGCCCCGGATTTAGACCTGATACGGGAAGCGTAAGAGTGTATCGTTGTCCTAGAAATGCTGAACGGCTGAGATGCGTCCAGGAAGTGCACCCTTACTGTGGCTCCACAGTGATGGACAGGGCGGGTATTATGAAGAACAGACAAACTGAGCTTGTTTTTGTAGATGGCAATATGAACGCTAAAAGTTACGTTGAAGATGTGCTCCGGCTTTATTTTCACCCATTTGCACAAAGTCTAGGTTCAGATCTTACGATGATTCATGACAATGCACATTCGAGCACAGCTCGAAGAACCAGAGAGTATTTGGCAATGGAAAACATCTAGGCATTGCCGTGGCCTTAACAATTGCCAAACCTCAATCCCATTGAGCACGCATGAGACATGCTCCAGAGACGTTTCTAGAGAACCTGGATGGAGTGTCGAAATTCAATAGGGAGCGATTGCCGCAGAATCAGATAAACAATCTTATAAATTCAACGAAAAATCGTTGCCGACTAGTTTTTAACAACACAGCCGGTCACATTTTGTGTTGAATTATCAAATAATAAAAAAAAATATCGTTATTTAATTTTGTAAAACATGAAAAAGTTAATTTCGTTTTAACTTTATTTTATACTTACATATTGTTGATTAAATGAACAAACGAATGAAGGATTTTGTTGCTTTAGTCACTGATGCGTTAAATAATTTATTATTTATAAAAAAAATATAAATTCAAAATCGTTTGAAAGTTCAAAACCGTACATGTTGTTGCTTAGACTTTTTTGATGTGTGTATATGATACTGATAATGTGATGTCTTTGATGCAGTGCATGCAATATTTAAAGTAGCAACATTGATACATGATTTTATATTGTTGTTAAAAGACGTATTTTAACAAAAAATATTTAGTCTTTCCAGGAACTGTCATCCAGCTCTGATGAGAACCCAGACTACACAGACATAGAGTTGATTCAGTACATTAACGTTGATATATTGAGGCTTATACGGTTACTAACAGGTATGTATTCTTTAAATTGATATAGGCGTACATTAAATATAAAAAAAAACAAAAATTAATAAAAAATGAGCATGGGGCGTCTTCCGGATGTGAAATATGTGTTTTGTTTCTTTCTTCAAATATTGTTCGAGTATTATATAATTCTTAGTAAGCGCTCTCTCGTTATCCTTAAACAAATTTAATCTGTTATTGGTTTATTGATTGACATTATACGTTCTAGTTAGATGCTTTTATCAACAGATGGCGTTAAAAACAATTAAATAATTGTGCAATTAAAAAATGCGGCGCCGTCGCCACGCCAACCGCCGGTTTTACCCTCCCGCCGCATTAGATGTTTTCACATCAAAAAACATTGCACGCCTGTATCCCCGAAGGGGTAAGCAGTGGTGTATTACACACCCACGGTTCGTCAGCCATGTCCCACGTAATAGGGGGTGAGCCTATTGCCGTCTACCGGGCACTTTTCTAAACTCCGGGTTTCTGAGTTTTTTTTTACGAAAAGCTTCACTATCGCCATCCGACCCGGGGATCGAACCCAAGACCTCATGATCAGCAGTCGCTCACACTACCGCTGCACCACCGAGGCAGTTTGGTATTTAAGAATCTAAAACTAAGACATGTGGATCACACAAAGAATTGTCCTGTGTGGGAATTGAGCCCACAATGCTCGAACGGAAGGTTCCAGTTTCCTGCCGAAATCCGAGTACCTATGTCAAGGAAAGCCAAGGCTCTTCAAAACATCATTCCAATTATAATGTTATATTGTTTCAGAATCTATACAAAAGTTTAGATTATTAAGAAAATCTGCCCATTTCGTGCTAGTGTCGTCATTGGAGAAAGCTATTTGGAATTGGATGGACACTTACCCGCAGGTAAGATCACTTCTGTACATCTTTATATTGTATAATATATTCTTCTGTACTTGTCAGTGAATAATTATTAATTATTTATTTATAGCTTTATACTAGTATAGAAATCCACACGGACTCAGGCCAATTCCCCAGAGAGGTAGGCAGAAAACACGGATTGCCACTTGTCATAAATCAGCATCCATTGCCAACTTGTCGCCCCCCCCCCCCCCCCTTATGAAGACGTGACGGGTGGCGAAACACTGCGCCGACATTCGGATGATTTTTACTAAAAATCTCCATTACGTCCCTATAGGATATTAATATTAGTAACTACAAATTATTTGTGAAAGTGGAAAAAGAGAGCTTTTCTGCAAGCAGGATTCCAACCTGTGCCCCATCTAATCCGGGGAAGTGTGATGGGATGCAGGTTCGAATCCTGCTTGCAGTAAAGTTCTTATTCCATACCTATTCACAAATTATTTGTCCTTTTAAGTAGCTGAGCATAATTTATTGAATGAGGCGACACTTGGCGGAAGTCCATTGTTACTATTATAGAAAGGATATTTTAGGAGGAGAGCTCACCACTTACCCATGGATTGTCAATCCCGGTTATCTTTGGACAGAATAACCTAAGATTGCCAATCCGCACTCTCACAGATAGAGGAGAATATGATAATAGCAAAATAGCAGCATTCTGAGAATGCCTCGTTTAGAGGCGAAACACGTGTCGAATTTATGTTCGGATTTTTGCTGCAAATTGCAATATTGTGGTTCTGAGAGTTCTACCGTATTGCATGGTTGTGTCGCGTTTTTTGTCATTATCGTGCATGCTACTTTGCTATTATCACATTTATTCTGTCCAAAGATAACCGAGATTGACAATCCGTGGGTGAGTGGTGGGCCCTCCTCCTAAAATATCCTTCCTATAATAGTAGCTGAGCATGTCAAGTGCGAAATCCGGAACAAAATATTAGTAAGGATAACATTTCTACGTATAAATAATAATTCGCTCTTTTTATGACTATTTCCACGACCTGACAGAAGGCTGGCTACTTGATGTGAAAAATATTACATGGTGTTCTATCTCGTAGGAGTTCTCCGAAGGGCAGTGCCGACCTAACGACGAGCTGAGCAAGTGTTGCGACACTCTGTTCGACATACTGCAGGACAGCTTCTCCGATAACAAAAAGTCCAGGGTGGCGATGTGGCCTCTGCAGATCATGCTGTTGATTCTGAACCCTGTGAGTACCTCTATAAGATCTTATTTTGTATGACACGAGCTTTATCGCACATGCTACTATGGAGACATGGTGTGATATTATACAGCTTATGTTTTTTTTTGTCCCACTATTGGGCACGGGTCTCCTCTCATGGTGAAAAGGGTTAGACCATAGTCGGAGGACTAAGTGTGGTGACACTTACCCAGTGCAGGTTGGCAGACCTCACAAGCTGTTGAGAAAATCTCTCAGGCATGCAGGTTTCCTCCCGATGTTTTCCTTCAATGAGTACTGATAAATTATAAACAAATACACACATAATTCATAGAGTCAGATGAGTCGAATCCTGCTCGCAGTAAAGCTATCTTTTTAGAGTTTCTCAATTGAATAGGGGAGCCTTCTCAATTGGCCACAACCCCTCAGCATAGTATAAGGTAAGAAGTAAGTTATCTTCATACAAACGAACCGAGCGTGGTTTGCAGGTGTGCGTGCCAATACCTTTTTTTTTTTTTGTTAAATGTAAAAATGTACCTAACCGCACACCCCGTCGTTCGGGGCAACGAACAGGGTAGTGTGGGGCCCTCACCCACTAAAGAAACCCGCCGTGTGCCGTCTCTCCGCCTTTATTGGCGGGCCACTGGAACTATGTTACATTCCTTCGGTGGTCCGCCGGCGGACATGCGTGCCAGTACCTGCGAGTCGCCGCACGCACACAATAACAAAATTTTAAACTGCTAAAGGTGCGCCCGCCTAGGCTGCGCCGTCGTTTCGTACGCATTGCCGTGCGCCCAGGCTTCGCTATCGCCGCTACCGCTCGGTATTTATTTATACAAGCTCAAAGATGGCTACATATTGGAAAAGAAAATACTGTATTGTATTTGGATGACATATAGACGAGATCTTCTTCAATCACAACACTAAAAACATTATACCATTGAAAAAAAAAATACTCAGCTCCCGTTCTATGCATAAAAACATATAATTATGAAACTTTGTATTGTGGATCCCTGATGTTCTGCTTAAGTTTCAAGATATTTTATTTTAATTTTGTATGTAAAAACTAGCTCTGTATTTATGACGATTGAATAAACTAAAAGTGACCAGCCCTGCGTGCATAGGTAATTATCGCACGCACGGGGTCTGAGATAACTTACTTGTTTCTTTTTACTATGCCCTCAGAGACTAGTTGTATGTAACATTGCTTCAGTGGTTGTTAGATTCAGCCTGCAACCGCTCGGAGTTCGGTATAGAAATACAGTAGTAGTAATGCAGGGATGCAGTCAGATCTAGGTGTTTTATCGAGCCTATACCCATAGAGAGGAAATGTTATTTACTTTGTGTGATACTGTACAGATGGCGGAATGGTTTAGATAGGCCTCCCGCCCGAGTGTTGTGGGTTCGATTCCCACACAGGACAACTCTTTGTGTGATCCACAATTAGCTTTTCTGAATCTGGGTGTATTTTGTGTCCGTGTAAATTCCCCCGCGATACAAGGATTATTCCTTAGCGCAGGGTGTTATCTTTTTAAAAAAAAAAACCGTCAAGACACTGCGGCGGTCGCTGCGCACTGATTGGTTGAAGTTAGACGCATAGATACGCGTTACTTAAACGCAATTCCACATGTCCGGTATAACTTGAGCCGTGATAAAATTTATGTAAATTGACAAATTGTTTATTTATGTTACTTAGCGATGAAATGTGATTCCATCTGTTTTATAGTTCGTATTTTTGCTATTTTTTCCACACCACCGAATAGAACAGCACGCCATGTAAAATCTTTCGGAATATTTGGAAGTGTACACACGGGTCAGTTGTTGGTGCAGTACTGTTTAAATGGGGCGGACGCACTCACCGCTCCTAATAAGGCCCTCTTGCGACGTCCGTAGAGGGCCATAGCGGTGAGGGCCATAAGGGGGTACCGTACGGTGTCCTGGGCCGCGGCCACGCTGCTGGCGGGCGACCCACCTTGGCCCCTCCAGGTTGAGGCACTGGCAGAGGTCTACTGGTTACGTGCCGCGGCGCGGGCTGGGGGCGAGGAAATCTCCCAAAAGAGTCTGGGCGGAGCACGACAAGCGGCTCGAGGAATGTTGATCCAGCGGTGGACGGAGGAGCTGGAGTCCCCTGGAGCAGGACGGGGGACTGAGCATCCGGCGAGTCCTACATACCCCTCCATTGTCATCGGGGGGATGCGTAAATGCATTTCCACAGCGATACCAAAAAAAAAAAAAGTACTTTTTAAATGCGAACGAGAGTTGATATTAAATTTATTAAAGTTGCGGTACGCTATGATGGCTGTTTTGATATATTACAATAGTGATGTGAATGTCAATTTATTTCGTTCAGCCATATCGACGAAATCCACAACAAAAGGCGTAAACAGAGGCCAAATTAACGAGCAAGGGTCAACAGTAATGCAGTATTAATATCCGAAATCCAAAGCCAGGTCAAAACTATATCACAATCGCAGTGCACTCACAGTTTGTACTTTTCGAAGCAACGTCAAGTCGAAACTGCTTTGTTTTGCATTGAGCATTGACGCGAGTTTGCCGGAGGTAGTAGTGCTGGCCAGCGATCTTAGTGACGATAATATTAGATTTCATTTTTTAAAAATTTGAATTTCGAAATACAAATGCCGAGTTGTGTGATAAATAAGTACACCAATAATTATAATCTTATAAAAATAAAAAATAAATGTTCCCGTGACCCTAATATATATAGTATAGAAATCAATGTAATAAATAAATTTTGTGTCCTAAAATTATAAATTCGATAACTTTTATGACTAACTGCACGTCACTATTGACAATAAAGAACAGCAATTTGCTCCTTCAAATGTAATTATTAATTAATATAAAACTTCATGAGTGGACAGAGTACGTCAAAACGGCCATCATAGCGTGTCGCAACTTTATTGACAAATCAATGATATGGGGGTTAGGCAGAATGTCATGTTTCACTTGTCGACCGTATCGAGATCACTGTCATTGTCACATGTTAATCGCATCGTGACAACTGTGATTGGTTGAGAGATCACCGTGATTGGCCATCGGATTATTGCGACATCACGCATCGGTTTCTCTACCAATCACTAGGGAGTCGATTGTGAGATATGAGATCCCGTCTAACCCCTGTTTTGGTGTTGAATGGCCCGTTTAAACCTCAATTGGGAATCTGCTCTATGATTATCACAAATGACTTTATTGGTTTAGTGTCTAATATACTATGGCATGTTCTTCCAGAAAGTTCTAGAAGAAATAGTAAACGCAGATAGTGGCGCTCCCTGCAGTCCCCGGCACAACAAGAAGAAACATTTTATTGACACTGTTAAACGAGGATTGAGTAAGTTATATTCTTTTGGTTATATTTGAAACTAGATTCAGGCCGCGATTTCGGCCGCGTGGATTTAAATACGTCACTCTAATAATTTTAATTCAAAAATTACTGAGAAATTGTAAGAGCTTCAGTTATCCGTGTGGTGACGGATTAAGAATACAAGTGTCACCACCCCATTCTTTCCCACGGGTGTCGTATGAGGCGACTAAGGGAAGTAAGCAATTATCATCCATTGCACGACTGGTGGTAGGGCTGGGTACCAAGTGGAAGTACCCACTTGGTATAGGGCCCGAGCGGGTTGGTACCACCATCTCCCGTGTGACCGGCCATGAAGCACATTGTTGCGTTTTGGCTGTAGCAGGAGATAGTATATTTCATTTCATCTGTGAAATGAATTGGTGAGCAGCGGCTTGACAATACTCTCGGTATAGTGGAGTCCATGGGCGACGGTTACCATTTACCATCAGGTGAACCGTGGCTCGTCACCACTACCACCACAGTGCCACTACAGGCAATAAAAAAAAAGCTGTACTTTTTCTGGGATAAAAAGTAGCGTTTTTGTCGTGATAACGTCTTATAAATCACTATTATAGAATGGATTTTAGGAGGAGAGCCCACCACTCACCCACAGATTGTCAATCCCGGTTATCTTTGGACAGAATAACCTAAGATTGCCAATCCGCACTCTCACAGATAGAGGAGAATATGATAATAGCAAAGTAGCATGCACGATAATGACAAAAACTCACCAACGCGACACAACCATGCGATACGGTAGAACTCTCAGAACCACAATATTGCAATATTCCGCAAAAATCCGAAGATAAATTCGACACCTGTTTCACCTCTAAACGAGGCATTCTCAAGAACGCTCGGCAACAAATGAGTCTTATAAATCGATGAACGCCCGGCTGCACGCACGAAAAAGTCTCACGTTCCGAAAATTGTCTGGTGACCGATATTGTTTGTGAAATTCTCAGAAAACATATATGACGTTATCACGTAAAATTTATCGTCCGTAAACCGACTTTACAGACAACCATATGCTTTTTTATACTATGTGGGTGGCAAACAAGCACCTGATGGTACGCGGTTACCGTAGCCTATAGACGCTAGCAATACCAAAGGCTTCACTCGCGCGTCACCATCTTCAAGGAAAGGGATTGGTGGTAGATAGCAAGAAGGATAAGACGGATATTAAGGAGAGAATAGGAAGGATAATAAGGAGGGGGTTTCGGACTCCGGCGCTCTCACTCACCGTACGAAACAACGCTAGAAGTGCCTACCGTTGTTTCACGCGGATCTTCTGTGAGAGGGTGGTACTTCCCCGATCGAGCCGGCCCATTCATGCTGGGATATGCATGGATCTACCGTGTATGTCCCTTTCTGGAATTTTTATGGTAATTGGTTTAGCAGTTACGGCGTAAAAGCGTAACAAGCAAATTCGGTTTCGCATTTATAATATTAGTGAAGAAGGATGGTCGCTTAAGGCACTGAAGCCTTGACAAATAAAGGACAAAAAGAAGTTTTTTTTTTATCTGTCTGCCCACTATCCACAGAGCAAAAAACACTTTTTTTTACCAAAAGATGATATTCCGTCCGTATTTCAGGTCCCCAGAACAACTCTAAACAGATGACGGAAGCCGCTGTGGTGACCTGCGTCAAATTATGCAAGGCTTCAACATACCTCAATATAGCTGACTCCGGCAATGTCACATTTATTCTGGTGAAATCTGTCATCAATGATCTTAAGGTCAGGATCTATATTGTATGTTTGATGTGTACTGGTGGTAGTGATAAGCAACTATAGCAAGGCTTTTTTTGCACGCCTCATAAGCGAAGCGTTGAGGTGGGTACTACAGACACGAAAAACAACTGATTTTTCAAACTTAAAATGTCTCTATTTTACATATTTTGTAAAATAATATATAGACACATATCAAGAAAAAACACAATTTTTAACACTCATGATATGTTTGATGGCATTTTTGTTATTTATATTAGTTAAAAAACTTTCAAAAAAAGTTCTGTCTTGGACATCCGTGTGTTTGTATGTGTGAGGTATCACTCGCGCTTCGTTATCTCCAAGGAAAGGGATAGGTGGTAGTAATAGGATAATAGGATGAGGATAGGGAGGTGGCTTGGGCCTCCGGCGCTCTCACTCACCGTATGAGTTCAGTGACTTTTTTTTTGTTTATCATATACGTTTAGAGTTTTAGCTCTAAATTTTTGGTTATTAGATTTTAATGTCGAAATGCCCTAAATCGCGTAAATAATTATATTTTAATCAATAATACAAGCGCGAGCGCTTAGGCGCGCGTGCGACAGCCTTCTGTCGGTTTTACCGTGGGCGGTAGGTGAAGCGGTGGGCATTTAGCTCGGGGCCTTGAGCGAGTGATGTACGCCTGCCCGAGGTGCTTCACGGTCGGTAATACATGAGATTGTGGTACCGACACGCGCGGACCCGTTAAAAAGTGAGTCTACCGCCCTTAGAAACCCTTATTACACCAGCAGGAAATAATGGGGTGGTGACACTTGTAGTCTTAATCCGACACATCAAAAATCTCTTTCTTTCCACAGTCTCTTCTATTCAACCCATCGAAATCGTACGTCCGAGGCAACCTTATCTCTGGCTACTCGGAGCTGGACCTGATGACCGACTGCTTCGTCTCCTTATTCAGGATAATGCCGCACAACAATGACGCCCTCAAAGTGTGTCTCAATCTCAACACGCATATCTCTTATCACTGTGTCCTAATCAACTCTTTACATAGGTAAGATTATATTTTTATGTAACTGCCTCTGTGGTGCAGCGGTAGTGTGAGTGATTGCTGATCATGAGGTCTCGGGTTCGATCCCCGGGTCGGGCAGTGTTGTTGAGCTTTTTCATAAATAGAATAATTCTCAGTTGCCTAGAGTTGAAATGTGGCTGGTAGACGGATTGCCGTCTCGCCCCCTATTACGTTGGACTAAAAAGAGCTGGCGTACCGTGGGTGTGTAATACAACTCTGTCTACTCCTTCGGGGAATACAGGCGTGATGCTATATTTTTTTTGTTTTTCCTGACTTATTTAGTCGTAATAAACCAGCCTGAATATTACTAGCGTTATCTGCTGTTCTTTTTATCAATGTAATATATAAAATTCTTATGTCACAGTGTTTGTCGCCATTCTCCTCCGAAACGGCTTGACCGATTCTTATGAAATTTTGTGTGTATATTCAGTAGGTCTGAGAATACTAAATTATGATGAAACAGAACAACTAATTACTGTAATAGAATAGGTAATTGTATTATTAGGTACTTAGTATAGAAACAATAGTCCATGCAGCAATCATAGAGAACCACAGGTTTCCAGAATACGAGATTAACTCAGTTCGGAAACCAGTGTGCAACCACTAAAATGTCACTGTACAACCCTTATTACTGAATACTAAGGAACTAGTTAATTATAACATATGCACAATTCTATGTGTATGTTGTTTGTATATACGTCTTAAGTACTACTTAATATTGTCTTATTATATTCGTTAACCTATTGTACTTTCTTCTTTGAAATAAATTGTTATTATTATTATTATAGGATGTAAACTATTTTTCATACCCCATAAGTGATAAGGGTGTCCACCGCAAATTTTTTTTTATTAGCATAATTTTTTTTTTTTATTATTCGGCATTAAAAATACATACAACCCTAAATTTTCACCCTTCTACCGCCGATGTAGAAATAATTTATATGGCAAAACAATGTTTGCGAGGTCAGCTAGTAAATAAATATAATTGAAGTGTCCGTTTGTAATGTCTAAAAACAGCTTAATTTACTAAATACATATGAAAGTATATATGTCACCTATAACAAATAAGCAAATTTTAAAGTTTGTGTCTACCAGTCTGTCTGTATCTTTGACCGATTGGAACGATTTGGATTTATAATGAGTAACATAGACTACTTTTAATTTGGGTTCCGCACAAAAAAATAAAATAACTAAATTCAGTGTGAACGAAGTCTACTATTAGAAGTATAATATAATGTTAGTAACGAAAATATAATGTTAGTAACGAAAAACAGGGTAGATAGTTAGATCTCGCTCGTGGCTATCACTTTCTATTTCACATTTTTCACAAGTGTGAAAATGTGAAGAAGAAAGTGTATTCTGAAAACGGCAAAGCAAAAACATCTATAAAAATAAAAACAAATGAAATAAAACTACTTTTACGAAATCTATCGCGTTTACTTAATTTTGTACTTTCCCGACGTAACAAAAAAAAGCGGGTATAATTCCATAGTGCCGGGAGTAATCTTTAGAGGAAAAAACAATATCATAAATATCAAAAAAAGACAGCTCAGTATGGTGGAGTGGTTCAAATACCGGCCTCCAGCTCGAGCTTTGTGGGTTCAGTTCCCACACAGGACAATTCTTTGTGTGATCCACAAATGGTACTTTGTGTCCGTGAAATTGTATGTTTGTAAAGTCCCCGCGATACAAGGATTATTCCTTAGTGCAGGGTGTTGTCTTTTAAGAAATAAAAATAAATAAATAACTAATAATTACATATTAAATAAACTTATATTTTACGATGCCATATTAAGGACGTTTTTTGGGTATAATAGCTTGTCCCATTGTTTCAGAATAATAAAGCAACCTAGGCTACCATGGTGGCCTCAGATAGAGCTGCTGTATCCTAGGGCAGCGGAACTCAGAGCCATGTTCACTGATACTTCTAATAAGGCTACACAGGTTAGTCATATCCACCATCGTTTAAGTTAGTACAGAATACCAGTACTACATACTAAGGCGGTTTTTTTTTACAGGGTTATGTGGCACACACCCCTCTCAGAATGATCTCTCTCACTCTTAAATCGAAAGAGGTTCAATCTAAGTACAATAAAAGCGAAGAAATGCCGGCGTATAGGAACCTCCTTCTGTGCATTGTGAAGCTGATTCATGCTGATCCTATGTTGATGATGAGCGTGAGTATATATTGTTATTTTTTTTTTCATTATATATCTCGGGTTCGATCCCCGGGTCGGGGAGAGTTATTGAGCTTTTTTGTTAAAAAAAATTCTCAGTAGCAGCCTGGAGTTCGGAATTGTGCCCGATAGATGGCTATTAACGGCATCTATTCACGCCATCTAGCACAAGAGGAGCGAAGCAAAACCAAACTTGCGAGAGGGAGCTTCCATTCATTCGTTCTCATTTTAACTTTTACCTTTAATCGGCAACTGATATATACCTACATTCAGTCAAGAAAGTATTGGGAATGGATGATTTGTTTGTGGTTCCAAATTCAAATATTTATTTTTTGTTGTTAGATTGGCAGAACTGTTATCCATTTTGGCGCGGAGTTTGAGTTGCATCTGTTATTTATATTAAATACAGTGCTGTTTTTAGTTATATCATATCTAGTGTGTATTGAGAATTTCATAATGTACAAAAACATCGAACAAAGAGTTTGTCTTAAATTTTGCATCGCCAATGGAATTTCGTGAAAATGTTACAGAAGGCTTACGGTGAATCGAATTTATCAAAAACACGTGCTTATGAGTGGTACAAAGCGTTTAAAAGCGGTCGAGATGTGATGGAAGATTTGCCTCGCTCTGGTAGGCCATCAACGTCTGCAACTGAAGTTAACATTGCAAAAGTGAAAGAAATAGTGACTGAAAATCCTCATTCAACTTTGAGAGAGATAGCCGCCGAACTTTCTGTCTTACGAGTCGATCCGTACCATTTTAAATAATCACTTACTTTCGGTACTTTCTTGGCAGAGTAGTATAATACAGAGAGAAGGAAAAAGAAAGCTATAGGTACCTACATTCAAAATTGAGTGACGTATGCATTATATATATACATGGGTTTGGGTTTACGAGTTTGACATGCAAACTAGTGAACAAGTGAGGAGTGGCGACTTCCAACTGAACCGAAACCGAAAAAACCACGCCAAAGTCGATCAAAAGTCAAAGTCATGTTGACTGTTTTCTGTTGTGCACTCGGAATTCTTGCCAGAAGGTCAAACGATATATAAAGAATATTATTTGAGCGTTATGCGGCGTTTAAGAGAGCAAATTCGACGAAAAAGGCCAGATTTGTGGAAAGAAAATTTTTGGATTTTGCACCACGATAATGCGCCTTCGCACAAGGGCATTGTGAATGAATTTTTGTCCAAACACTAAACAAATACCATCGAGCAACCACCATATTCACCAGATATGGCTCCAGCCGACTTCTTTCTTTTTTCTAAACTCAAATTACCAATTCGTGGCACCCGTTTTCAATCGGTAGAAGACATAAAGGAGAATTCGCGGCGAGAACTGAATTCAATTCCGGAAACGGCGTTTAAAAAATGTTTTGATGATTGGATTATTCGTTGGCGTAAGTCTATCGTTTCTGAAGGAGCATACTTTGAAGGTGATAAAATAAATTTGGATGAATAACAAAAATTTTGTGTATTATTGATCTTTTCCCGGTACTTTTTTGACAGAGTAGTAAATTCAAATTCGGTCAACTACTGTGGCGACGACTTAAGCTAAGATTTAACTGTCTCTGTAATTTGTCGTTGTTACAACGTAATAAACGCATAGAAAACTTCGAAGTCTTCATTATTGAGTTGCACATCATACAAGGAGAAGGAGGAGACGTCACAAAACACCAGGCCTGACGTTCACCAACAACGGCAATAGGCTCGCCCCCTATTACGTGGGACTTAAACATAGCTGGCGAATCGTGGGTGTGTAATACACCTCTGCCTACCCCTTCGGGGAATACAGGCGCGATGCTATGTTATTATTAAAGAGCTTTTTTATACTACGCGGGCGGCAAACTGGTATGCGACCCACCTGATGATAACTGTAGCCTGTAGACACTAGCAACACTAGAGACATCAGACAAAGGGATAGGAGGTGGAAAGGAATGACAGGAATGGAACTCAGTATTTTATTAAAGGTTCCGTTGTTTCGTTACTAATGTATTGGAGTAGAAGTACTGGTGGTAAAGCTGGGTACCAAGTGAGAGTACTCACTTGCTATCGGGCCCGAACGGGTCGGTACCACCGTCTCCTGTGTGACCGGTCATAAAGCGCGTCAGTGTGTTTTGGTTGTAGCAGAAGATAGCCGTTTACTTTTTCATTACATATCTTAGAAATGAAATGGTGCGCAGTGGCTTGACAATACTCTCGGTATAGTTGAGTCTATGAGCGACGGTTACCACTTACTATCATGTGGGCCGTGGCTCGTCTGCCATAATTAGCAATAAAAAAAGTGTTATCTTTTTTACTGCTTGTGGTAATAGTCGCACTATTGCCCACCTGATGGTAAGTAATAGATGTCGCTCATGGATGCAACAATACTCACCATTTCGCGGATGGGAAAAAATTATGAACGGCTGTAACCCGCTACAACCAAAATTCATCGAGGTGCCTCACTGCAGACGTTACTAGTCCCACTTGGTACCCAATCCAACCAGTAATGCAATAGGTGATGCATAATTTCTTTAGCAGTAGAGTGAGTAGGTCTGAAAGAGAGTATTGGTGTAAAGATGCGAAAGGGAATGCTCCGATGGTTCGGACATGTGGAAAGAAAGCCGGACGAGCGACTGGCTAAGAAGATATACAATGCGAAAGTAGAAAGATGTAAGTACAGGGGGAGACCGAGACTCTCCTACCTAGACCAAATCGGTCATGTATTGAAGGAAGATTGAATCAGGAGTCTCCGAAACCGGCGTGCGTGTATGAAGAGAATTATGAATGTTGAGGAAGCGAGCGATGTATGGAAGAATTAGAACCTTTTAACATTATGTTCTCTCTGCCTACCCTGTAAGGAAGATGACGTGATGACAAGTAAGTTCTTTAGCCGTCTTGAGAACGAATGGGGTGGTGACACTTGTATTCTAAGTCACTATATGGATCAAAAATATGTTTAGTTCTTCTAGTATAATCTTATTTCTTCTCTGCAGAATCCAGGACGCTCCAGTATAGAAATTCAGTCGTCGACTACAGAGCTTATCAATGGATTAGTCTCTTTAGTCCACCAGACGGGTATGGGGGAGATATCTCAAGCGGCTATGGATGCTCTCCTGGCTATTCATAGGCCTGATCGAGTACATATGTGGAATCCTGAAGCTCCGCTTAACACATTTTGGGATATCAAGTAAGTTTTGGAAATTTAGATACCAGCCTCCCGTCCGAGTGTTGCGGGTTCGATTCCCACACAGGACAACTCTGTGTGATCCACAAATGGTTATATACAAATATTAATATATCGGGTCTTAATCGCGTATATAATGTTGAGGTTGAATACCTTAATTTCCCGACGTTTCGACCGTATTGCATCGGCCGTGGTCACGGGTTGACTCACTGAGTCAACATTATATACGCGATTAAGACCCGATATATTAATATTTGTATATAATGTGTACAAATCGCGAAAGTTTAAAAGTGTCTTTACCACAAATGGTTGTTCTGAGTCTGTGTGTACTCAGTGTCAGGGTGTTGTTTTATTTAAAAAACAAAAAAAAAACATTGCCTCATCGCCTGTATTCCCCGAAGGGGTAGGCAGAGGTGTATTACACACCCACGACTCGCCAGCTAAGTTTAAGTCCCACGATAATAGGGGGCGAGCCTATTGACGTCTACCGGGCACATTTCCAAACTCCGGGCTGATTTTTCTTTTTAGGAAAAAGATCCATAACATTGCCCGACCCGGGAATCGAACCCGAGACCTCATGATTAGCAGTCGCATACAGCAGCAGTTTTTATTTAAAAAAAACACTATTTTCTATGTCCTCGTCCGCAGCTCCCAAGTCCTATACAACATCAGTCAGAAGCTGATCCAACGTCAGATATGCAACTACAGGGAGGTTCTGCGGTGGTTGCGGGACATACTGACATGCCGCAACGAGTTCTTGGCCAAGCATAAGGAGTACGCCAACGTGGGTTCTCAAATACCTATATGTAAACAGGCGCATATTAAATTGGAGGTAAGGTTCGTTTCTATGACCACGTGTCGTTTTCGGACTTCCGAGAAAAAAAAACTAGACGTCGCGGGACGTCTACCAGATGTGAAAACATCGAAATTATTTTGTAGAAATAAAATGATCATAACCTGACAAAGTACTCCTCAAGATGAATCAAACGAGTATAAATTCGATAGGGTTGCGTCGTTTCATTACAGAGTTACTTTGACCACCTTCCAGCTCCATCGTCAGACCCTGGATACCATCTAGAGACAAAGTACTCGTCAAGACAAATCACCGGAGCCCAAACTCGATAGAGTTATGTCGTTTTATAACAGTGTTCCTATGGCCACCTTCTAGATCCATCATTAGACCCTGGATACTATCTAAAGACAAAATACTCGTCGAGACAAATCAAACGATTCCAAACTCGATGGGGTTGCGTCTTTTCATTACAGAGTTACTGTGGCCACCTTCCAGCTCCATCATCAGCCCCTGGATAATCTAGAGCCAAAGTACTCGTCAAAACGAATAATACGAGCCCAATCTCGATGGGGTAGCGCCGTTTCATTATAGAGTTCCTATGTCCACTTTCTAGTTCCATCATCAGATCAGCTCCATGTCATCATAATATTGCATTGTCACGCGATATACACATGCGTGTAAAATTTCAGCTCAATCGGAAACCGGGAAGTGTGTCAAATCTATCTTGCAAGTGAACGGGACAAATAAAATAAAAGCGTCGCCACGCTAACAGCCGATGTTACCCTCCCTCCGCATTAGATGTTTCACATAAAAAAAAACAGTTTTTAATTATCAAAACTAATAAAATTGCTACAGATGTAGATTTTTAGTAACAATCATTATACTATTTCCATTTCTTTATTTTCTCGATGACAGCTCGATAATGAAACTTGAATGAGCGTCTTTTTTACATTATATATGCATTATTTTATAAAAATATGACGCTTACGCACGTACGGTTAAACCAGAGTCGGAGTAACTGATAGGGATGGAGCTATCGATAAACGTAACATGATAACAGACCCGATATTTTTTTACAAAATGTAAGAAACTAAACTACTGCCGGATACTTTTGTACAAATTTATTAACTAATATTATATTTCATTACAAGATGTTACACGTATTAATTCTTGATTGATAATGACAACTTCTTTAAAATTTTTGAAGCTGTTTTATAATAAGTAGATATAGGTAGGTACTCGACAATGAAACGAAATAATTATAACGACAGGTAATCTTTATTTATTTATTTTAATCAAAATCTGATGAATCGTCACCGTCACTGTATAAGCTCTCCCCAACATTTATTATAAGTTCCTGTACTTCTGTATTATCGAATGCCACATGAATTTCCCAATCCGACGCTATAATGTTTTGAGTTCTTCTCACAATTTTTTCCCAGTTTTCGGCAGTTACTTCCGTACATGCATTTTTTAATAAATCTAACATCTTGTTTGCCTTAAGAAGGGGATGGGTATTGTTTCGAGCGGCGTGTCCTTTGATTTGTGCCCATATTATTTCTATAGCATTGTACTGGCAATGATACGGCGGAAGTCGAAGAACCCAATGACCACATTCGGCAGCTATTTCGTCGATAACATATCTTTTAGGATTTTTCGATTTTAAAATATTCACTAATTGTATTTTTAATAAAGTATTATCCACATTTTCGCCATGAAGTTGGAGCCAGTCAATTATCTCTTGTTTCTTATTGGCCTGCGCCGGCATTTTGTCAATTTGTCTGGAGTGATATGTAGCGTTGTCCATAATAATTATGGACGGTTCTTCCAGAGATTGCACCATTTTTTTAAACCATCCTTCATAAATCTCCGCGTTCATTTTTTCGTGGTAGTCCACTGTTTTCTTGGATTTAAAGGCCAGCAAAGCTTCTGACACGAATCCTTTCGTAGACCCTGCATGGCATATGATAAGGCGTTCACCTTTTCCCATTGGCACTGAACTAGTGGAAGCGGCGGTGTCGTCAGTCCAGTTCTTAGATACTGTGTGGTTTGAATTTAACCAAGTCTCGTCTTCGCTCAAAAATTCGCAGTGACCCATAGCAACGTCGTGACGCAACCATCAATATTTTACGTTTGTCCGATTTTTTATAAGAAAATATAATTTCTTTCAAAACCAAGCTTAATGATGATTTTTGGCCGTGGAACAAACCGCATTCACGTAAAGTTGTTGTTTTTTAAGTGTTGGAATTTCTTTGCGTAAGTAATAGTCATATATATGACGGCGAATAGCGTAAGCGTCGAAGTTGTCAACCGATGTCACACGACGTGGTTGGCGTTTTTACTTTGGCGTACGAAGCTTATTTTCCTGCATGCCGCTTGTACCGTACGCTTCGGTAGCAATTTTTGAAACAGTAGGTCCACTAATTGATGTGGCCGCAACACGATCTCGCACTTGCGGCAGTGGTACTAGCGGGCCACCATTTTGATACTCTGCTTCAAAGTAATTACGAACCTTGATCACCAGTTCTCTCGCCTGCCTATTCAGAACAGATCGTTTCGGCATTTTGATATTTGACAGCTGAGCAGCAATCAACACGGAGGAACACAAAATACACAACGTAACGTATGAATAATGTGAAAATACTCAGCGAACAGAAATGTAGGGGCTAGTCACGACCGTCTTGTTGCGAGTGACAGATTAAAACAAACACAAAATGGCGGTGGGCCATTGAGTGTTCCCACCTTGAAAAAATATATTTGAATGTTTTTGTTATATTTGTCTTTGTTCACAATATAATAAATATTACTTATTTGGTCACAACACTACTACTATCAAATTAGAACTGTCATCGAGAAAATAAAGAAATGGAAATAGTATAGTATGGTGGTGATGTGATACGCCATCCGTCACGTCTTGTTCCCATGCGCCGCAGGTGGTCAGTGGAAAGCTGTTTTGTAATGTAGCACTCCGTTCCCTCTGCCTTCCCCTCTGGGAAACAGGCATGAGTGTATGTATGTAATTATGTATAAAAGTGCGAAGAGAAAAAATAAGAACAAGAAAAAGTGACCTTTCCGTACATTATCATTTTTTTTTTGAGATCACCGTGATTGGCCGAAGGACTATTGCGACATCCCGCGTCGGTTTCTCTACCAACCACTAGCGAGACGATACGATGTCGATACAATTTAGTGAGTTACGTTCTACGGGCCCAGCTCCCCCACATAATCGTATCGTCTTATCTGTGATTGTTAGAGACATAGACGCGTGACGTCGCTATAACCGCTCAACCAATCACGATAATTTCAAGATCTCAACCAGTGACAATGTCACGAACCCCCCTGAATACGCTTTCATTTTAATATTTTTAATTTAATATGAAAATCCGGTACGTGTACTTAATTATTTTAAACTACATTTTGCACGCGACTTCGTCCGCGTGGACTTCAGAATATAAATACGGCACATTCATTAGCTCTATGCCAAAATGCCCATAATAGGTTCCTAGAGGAACTACATTTTTCCGGGATAAATAGTAGCATATATCCTGTCTGAGCTCCAGACTGTATGTTTGTTTGGTTCAGTAATTAACTACTACTACTACTACTTATCATCACGCCATTTCCCTTGTGGGGTAGGCAGAGAGAACAGAGTGCCAAGAGGCTCTATTCTTGCATACATCTCTCGCTTCCTCAACATTCATAATTCTCTTCATACACGCTCGCCGGTTTCGGAGACTCCGGACTCCACCTTCCTTCAATACATGACCGATTTGTTCTAGGTAGGTGAGCCTCGGTCGCCCCCTGTACCTACATCCTTCCACTTTCGCATTGTATATCTACTTAACCAGTCGCTCGTCCGGCATTCTTTCCACATGTCCGAACCATCGGAGCATTCCCTTTCGCATCTTTACAGAAATACTCCAATACTCTTTAGTAATTAACGCGAGAAAGGATAACAAACCTACTCACTTTTGCATTTATAATATTAGTAAGGACTAGCAAAACAGGAAAGCTAGTTTTTATGTTATATTTCAGATTCCCGATATACGAGTAGTAACGCGATAAAATATATACCAGTTTTTAAGTCTAATCAAGCTGTCAAACAAAATAGATTTCATCAAAATGCGTTCATTAGTTTTTCAAGATGCCCGAACAGACAAAGCGACAAATAGGAAATATCTTAAAAAAAATGTTTGTGTTCAGAGACGCTTATATAGCCTAATACGGTATTTTTTTTTCAAATACCTTAAATGTACAGACACAGCTCTGTTACAGCTTTATAATAGTTAGGATTCAATGGAAGAATTGTTCCCAGGTGGTGTTTTTCATGTGTCTCTGGTCGATTGACACGGACGTAGTTTTAGTCGCCATGTCGTGTTTCGCCCTGCTGTGCCAGGAGGCGGACATCCGATGCGGCTCTGACGAGATTACCACACAGTGTCTACTTCCGAACTACGCGGTTTTCCAAGAGATAGCCCACACTTCTACTGTGCTGACTACTGGTAAGTCAACGTTAAGCAACCTCACTGTGACCACTAAAGAGATGGGCGACTGTTTAGTGCTTTTTTGTGTGGAACCCCAAATTATATTGCCAAAATAAAAGTACTTTCCGGGATTGAGCAAAGCATCTGGAGGGTATCCAGGAGATGCAGGTTCAAATCCTGCTCGTGACTTGTTATATTCGATTTCACATTTTCACACTTTGTGTTTAACAGTGGTATAGAGTTCGACACCCGGTCTGAGGCCAGCTTTTGACTTTTCGAGATATTTTTTCTAAGTTATTTGTGTACAAAATTATCACGGCTCGGTAAAGGAAAACATCGTAAGGAAATCTGCCTGCCTGAGAGATTTTCTCGACGGCTTGTGGAGTCTGCCAACCCATACTAGGCCAGCGTGGTGGACTAAATCCCACTCACTCTTGAGATGAGACCCGTGCCCAATACAACCACAGTAATGGGTTTAACAAAAAAATCATGATATTTAATACTCAATTTCAGCATTTCTTGATCGTAAAACCAAAATATATTTGTTTTAATATTACAAGCAGCGAGTCAGGATATGGGCCGAGGGTGTTACTATAAAAATATACACAGTAAGTATTAGGTCCTTACATATGAAATTGGCGTTTTGTCAAACAAAAAACAAATACCTACACAAGCCTAAATTTGAAATAAATTTGAATTTGGAATTCCTAACCAAACGTCAGATATTGTTACGATGTAACCGAATAAATTACTATATAAATTATAAAGTCGCATATTATTCAATTGATACCGGATACCATATCCGCAAATTTAAAATACGCGCGGTTGCCTGGGCCCCCTACCCAGTTAGATTATCGCCAATGGATCGCATAAATCCACTCCCACAAAGGCCAGAACCAGCCTTGCGTGCGTAGGTAATCATCGCGCGTACGGGGTCTGAGTTAGCGTACTTGTTTCCTTTTACTATGGTACTGTTGACAAATTTGTGCTTCATATCCGCTCAATTAGTAAAGTAAGTAAGCTGTAATTCGCGCGAGCATTGAGGTTGTGGCTAAAGGTTAAACACAAATATTTGTATCAGGTTCAGCAGCGCTACAAAAACGTATAATGGCACTACTGAGGAAGATAGAGCATTGCGTCAATGGCGTCCAACCTGTCTGGGAGGAGACCTTCCGATGTTGGTGAGTAAAGTCTTCATCGACTTCCTTACCAAAGCTAGTTTGAAGTCCAAAATTTATCTTCGTAGTCCAGAATTTATCAAAGATAGATAGCGTGGCGACGCGTCCCCACGTCAACAGTCGGTCTGACCCGCCACATAACCACATAATATTTTTCACATCAAAAAATAGATGTTTCGCATCAACAAATAGCTAATTTTCTTTGTATGTTGTAGGGATTCCCTATGCAAATTACTTCAGAAGTACCCTAAAGGTCAAGGTGACAAAGTGGATGATTGTCAGATGGAAGCATTACATCGTGCCGTGGCGAAGCGGCGGGTCTCGCACCATACCAGTTCAGAACATGATTTTGAGGTATGTGTATTTCTTTACCTTAAAATAGCACCCTCTGATGAATAGCAAAAGATAAATTGATGATTGACGAAAACATTAAGGATCGCTCTTTGACGCTGAAGAATGCTTTTTGTGTATGAAATTCTATATGAAACTAGCTCACCCGGCGAACTTCGTACTTGAAAATTTTTCTAGTGAATGCAATGAAAATTATTAAAGTACTAATATCGCTATTAAAAAATAGGGTTTGGCAGTAGAAGGGTAAACATTTAGATTTGTATGTATTTTTTTAATGCCGAATCATGATACAAATAAATAAAATATTTTGCACAAAAAATAAAAACAAAAAAATGAGCTGGACCACCCTTATCACTTAGGGGCATGAAAAATAGTTTACATCCTATTCTCAGATCTACTGAATATACACACAAAATGTCATAAGAATCGGTGAAGCCGTTTCGCAGAAGAATGGCGACAAACACTGTGACACGAGAATTTCATATATTAGAGATGCTATTACGAAATACCATATTATCATTAGTGAATAAGGAAAAAGAGTATTTTAGTACGAGCGGGAATCGAACCTGCGTCCCTTCCTATCCGGGGAAGTGCTCTAATCCACTGAGCTACCGTACTATTTGTTAGAAATACCCAATCTCCTTACCACATTTGTCTTAACGACCAACGCCACCTATCGGAAGCATTTACATGCATTAATCCAATATAGTAAGTTTAATTTTGCAATTAAAATTCATACTATTTGAATGAGTACTCCCACTTGGTACCCGGCCTTACCACCAGTCATGCAATGGATGATAATTGCTTACTTCCCTTAGACGCCTCATACGACACCCGTGGGAAAGAATGGGGTGGTGACAATTGTATTCTTAGTTCGTCACTACACGGAGGAGATTGAACCCAAGACCTCATGATCGGCAGTCGCTTACACTACTGCTGCATCACAGAGGCAGTTGCAGAAAATTGTATGGAGCATATTTTTATATTTAATTTGGTGACATCTTTGTGTTTATCGTTATAATGTCATTTACACATGGAATACCTCTCGATGTTTCCAGATGCAGATTCAAGAGTGGGCCAATATAACGTCGTTCCTTTGCGCCCTCGGTGGCGTTTGTCTTCAACGACGACCTTCAACTGCCTGGTCACACCTACATGGACATGGTGAGGAAGAGATAAGGCATAGTCCCCACGGGATAATAATCAACTGGGGAAGTACCACCCTTTTTTTTTGTTAAGGCGGGATAAAATGTTCCTAACCGCACAACCCGTCATTCGGGGCAACGAACAGGATAGTGTGGGGCCCTCACCCACTAACGAAAGCCGCCGTGTGCCGTCTCTCCGCCTTTATTGGCGGGCCATCGGAATATATTACATTCCTTCAGTGGTAGCATAAAGGCCTAACTCCTATATTTGTTTGAACAAAGGGTTACATAATAGTACATTGTTACCCTAGGGATGAAAGCAAAGTATTTAGTCCCGAGACGGGGTTCAATAGGGCTCCAATAGTTCGAGGGACTAAATAAGTCTTTATCCCGAGGTAAACACTGTGCTTTTCATTACGAATACCAGGAAACTAAAAATAAAAATCATGAATTAGGTAGCTAAAGAAAAAATGGGAGACTAAAAAATTTTGAATCGCCGTTTTCCCGCCGATTTTGTTTTTTTTCTGTAGCCTGTCAGCTATTCAGCCATTATTTTTCATTTTAATCATTGAAAAAATATAAATCTTCTTTATTTTAAAGATATAGTTGCAACTATATTAAAATAAAGTCATATAAAAAACAAATTCTTTAATAAATACTTAACTTTATGTTATTTCAATTTTACATCGCGCTGTAATTGACTGGCTGTACAGAAAATAGAACTGTTTTATTTTTTATAATTACTCAGGTGTCAGTTGAAAGTAATTCTCCCTAGGGCTGAAAAGTATTACTTTCAACCCGCTCCTCAGGCAACTTAAGGCCTACTTTCAGACTATGAGTAATGAAAAATGTTTTTAGTTTTTGCCCATAGCTCCACCGCAGACAAATCTAGTTTTTAAGTTCTATCTCAGGTTCCCGATATAGTAGTGGGGTCAAACGTATATCAGTTTTTAAGAGCTATCGAATAAAAAAACATCATCAGAATCCTTTCAGCAGCTTTCGCGTGATGCTTTTACAAACATATAGACACGTAAAATAAAAATTCCATAAAGTTGTTGTTTTCACTTCTGTTGCTTTAATAAAGAACGGAAAACTGTTCTGTGAGAGGGTGGTACTGCCCTGATCGAGTCGGCCCATTCATGCTCTCTGACTCCGAGATTTTTGAAAGAAAAGAGAAAAATATGCCTTAAAAGTTTTTCTCTCACAACCCGCACTAAGCTAGCGTGATGGACTACGGACTGAATTCCTCTCACTTTGAGAAGAGATCCGAGCCCAATGGTAACAGTATTGGGTCGAAAATAAACAGTAAATGGTAACTGTCAGTGATATTAATGTGAAAATATTTAGTTACAGATTCAAGGAAATTGTTCAACGTGTTAGCAAACAGTTCACAAGAAGTGCAATATTGCCCGGTGACTCAGTGAGTATATGCTTTTATTTTGTTAAGAAAAAATAAAAATAACCTAGCATCGCGCCTGTATTCACCGAAGGGGTAGGCAGAGGTGTATTAAACACTCACGGTTCGCCAGCTATGTTTAAGTCCCACGTAATAGGCGGCGAGCCTATTGTCGTCTACCGGGCACATTTCCAAACTCCGGGCTGCTATAGAGAATTTTTCTTTTTACGAAAAAGCTCAATAACATTGCCCGACCCGGGGATCGAACCTGAGACCTCATGATCAGCAGTCGCTTACACTACCGCTGCATCACAGAGGCAGTTAGCAGTTTTTTGTTAAGGCAGGTAAAACCACCGAAGGAATGTATCATAGTTCCAGTGGCCCGCCAATAAAAGCGGAGAAGACGGCACATGGCGGGTTTCTTTAGTGCCCCCACACTACCCTGTTCGTTGCCCCGAACGACGGGGTGTACGGTTAGGAACATTTTTTCCCGCCTTAACAAAAAAAAAGGCAGTAATGTACCTAACAGACAGGCCCACTGCTTAACGTGCTTTCCGAAGCACGCAGGCCAGACCTCCTTTCTTTTACAAATAGCTGATATTTTTTGGTCACAATTTGGTTAACCTTGCCGATCATTTGAAATACCTAACACCTAGGCATTTGATTATTAAATGCAAAAGTAAAATTTATTCCCCATTGGTAGGTCTAGAGATAGTGCTTCTTTTATACAACGTGGGCAACAAGCATACGGCCCACCTGATGGTAAGCAGTTACTGTAGCCTATAGACGCTAGCAACACCAGAGGCATCACTCGCGCGTCGCCACCTCCAAGGAAAGGGATAGGAAGTGGATAAGAAGATAAGGAGAGGATAGGGAGAGGGGCTTCAGGCGCTCTCACTCATCATACAAAACAAAATGTAGGAGTACTTACCGTTGTTTCACGCTGATCTTTTGTAAGAAGGTGCTACTTCCCCTTTTTTTGTTTTTTTTTGTTTAGGGGGGAAAAAATGTACCTAACCGCACACCCCGTCGTTCGGGGCAACTAACAAGGTAGTGTGGGGCCTTCACCCACTAAAGGAACCCGCCGCGTGCCGTCTTTCCGCCTGTGTTGACGGACCACTGGTACTGTGTTGGATTACTTCAGTAGTCAGGTGCTACTTCACCTATCGAGCCGGCTTATTATATACCGGCGCTTAAAGAAAAAGCGGTTTTCCTATATTAATAAATTAATTGGTTTCCTTCAGGTTCATAGGCCAACTTCTACGTCTACTCCTCTGCAGTAACGAACGCTTCGGCCAGCAGATACAAACCCACGTCAAAGAGTTAGTCGGGCACGAGATGTCGCCCGCACTATACCCGATACTGTTTGATCAAATTAAGGCGATCATTGATAAGTTCTTCGACCAACATCAACAGGTAATTTTTATTGTATATATATCTTTTTATATAACGTGGGTAGCAAAACAAGCATACGGCCCACCTGTTCCGGAGGAATTCCGGAGGAGTGATTGCTTAAGAAGATATACAATGCTAAAGTGGAAGGATGTAGGTACAGGGGGAGACCGAGACTCACCTACCTAGACCAAATCAGTCATGTATTGAAGGAAGGTCAGGAGTCTCCGAAACCGGTGAGCGTGTATGAAGAGATTCAAAAAATATTTTAGGCTTATTATATAGAACTTAAAATCGTCAAATTTAGTAACAACGAACACGAGCGCTTGAGGCAAGTGCATTAGCGATTTTAGAATTTGCAATAACAAATTGCAATTGCGAAATAATGGATGATCGAGATGAACGTTTAGGAAGCGAGAGATGTATGCAAGAATAGAGCCTTTTTCACTCTGTTCTCTCTGCCTACCTTGGGAGAAAGATGGTGTGATGATAAATAAGTAAATATATAAACAATATTTCAGGTGATGTTAACAGATATTAACACCCAGTTTGTAGAACACACTATATTCATAATGAAGAGTATTTTGGAGTCTCACAAGAAGAGCGGACATCCAATAGAGATTCTCAGCACAACGTCTATTGAATCGCTCATGATGGCTATTGTGAGGTGAGTGATCAGTTGGACGATTGGGTACTAAGTAGGGGTGTGCGCCTTGACTGCACAGCTGGGAGAGTGGCTTAGATACCGGCCTCCCGCCCGAGTGTTGTGGGTTCAATTCCTACACAGGACAACTCTTTGTGTGATCCACAAATGCTTGTTCTGAGTGTGGATGTACTTTGTTCCCGTGAAATTGTATGTTTGCTATACAAGGATTACGCCTTAGCGTAGAGGGCTATTGTCCCTATTTTCCTAAGGGATCTTCGCTAGCTAGGTTCTGACACTGCTCACCCGTGACTGGAACTCTTTTTTGCTATCGTTAAATAACACACCAGGATATCGCAGCACATATTTAATCAATATTCTATTAAACATTTATACCCGATTAAGTAATCGAAACCATAGTTCGCATTTAAACCGACGAGGGCCATCTATCGGCATAAAACAAAACACAAATTAACATAAAATGTCTTAACATTCCGGCCCACTAAGGACAACAGTCCTTAACAGTACTAAGTAAAATAATATTACTAAAACATAAGCAAAAAAACCTAAGGTGAGGCAACATAAAACATAAAAAACAAATAATATTCCAAGAGTAAGTAGACTAAATTAAACATTACTATCCTTAATAGGGAGCACACAAATTTTGGATACAGGTCGCTTTATAAATGAGTTTTTGCAACGTAATGTTACTACTCTAGTTACATTATCGACGCCAGGGTGTTTTTTTAACTATTTTACCCATTAACCATCTGGCGGGTGGTAAATCTGGCTCCTTAACTAAGACGATATCACCTATCACTGGTTCCGGTGTTAATTTATTCCACTTATACCTGTGCATCAAACCTGACACATATTCTTGGGACCAACGCTTCCAGAAATGTTGTACCATACGCTGACAAAGTTGCCATCTCCTCAATGAGCTGAGTGTAACTTGTTCATAGTTACGCTCAGGAGGCAAAATTAAAGGTTCTCCCACTAAAAAATGGCCTGGTGTCAGCGGTAGGGTTTCCTCCTGATCTTCTATATAGGTTATTGGTCTCGAATTAAGACAAGCCTCAATTTGAGCCAATACTGTAGAGATTTCCTCGAACGTAAGGGTTGAATTACCGATTATCCGTCTCAGGTGATGTTTCGTTGACTTTACCCCTGCTTCCCATAAACCTCCAAAATTAGGTGCGAGAGGTGGTATAAAATGCCACTGGGTTCCATTAGTAGCAAGCCAATCCGATATTTCATTTAAAAAACCAGATTTTTCTTGATCGAACAATTCCTTTAATTCACGTGCCGCTCCCACAAAATTGGTACCATTATCGCTGTACAAGTTGCTGCAGTGACCCCTTCTTGCCACGAATCTTTTGAAAGCTGACAAAAAACCTTGCGACGTTAAGTCACTTACTGCCTCCAAATGGATTGCCTTAGTTGACATACAAACAAAAAGACATATGTAACCCTTATAGGATTTATTTCCTCGACCCCTTGAAACCCTAATGTTACTGGGGCCAGCATAGTCCATTCCACTAAATAAAAAGGCTCTAGTTGCTGTAATTCTTTCCGCTGGCAATTGTCCCATTAATTGATTTTTATTCTGAACTTGATACCGAGCGCACGTAACACATTTTCTATAATAAGCTTTCACTAAGTTTTTGGCTCCAAGTATCCAGAACCGAGAACGAACGTAATTAAGCATAAGTTGTGGGCCTCCATGCAGCGTTTTGTTATGCGCGTCGACTACAAGAAGTTTAGCTAGATGTGATTCATGAGCAATTATAATAGGATGCTTTCTATTTTCATTTATCTGAGCCTGTTGTAACCGCCCACCGACTCGAAGAATGCCTGACTCCAAATATGGATTCAAAGAGGTAAGTTTAGACTTTGGTTTTACATTTTTTCCATTACTAATATCCTGTATTTCCTGTTTGAAATATGTGTTTTGACATCTTTTTATCATTATATCTAATGCCTCATGAATTTCTTCCCTCAGAAGATTAATATGACTTGGTATTTTATTCCTTTCTTTTTTCAGGAATCTTCTACAATATGCCACTACACGCAGTAACCTTGTCAATGATGAAAATTTCGACCATATATCTACTTCCTCTTCAACAGCAACGTGAACTGATTTAATCTTTTCTTCTAGGTTGGTAACCAAGTTCTTCGGGTTCGTGTACAGAATATCTTCATCTTTTAGCCATTTCGGTCCGTTTAACCATAGTTGGTGATTACATATATCTGAGGGGTTGATACCACGTGAGGCTGCATCCGCCGGATTATGTTCCGACTTTACATAAGACCACTGATTTCTATCCAAATGGGAAACAATCGTCGACACTCGGTTTCCAATGAATGTTTTCCACTTGCAAGGATGGCTACTTAACCAAGCTAATACCACCTCGGAGTCTGTCCACGCATGCCAATGTGTTTTAGGTATTTCCAAAACTGTACCAACCTCAACAAGAAGTTTTGTTAAAAGTACTGCACCACACAGCTCCAATCTTGGTATCGATATTTGTCTAATAGGAGCTACTTTCGTCTTGGCCGATAATAAACTAATCTCTACATTACATTCGTTATCCAATACTCGCAGGTATACTACGGCGCCATAAGCTACATTAGACGCATCACAGAATCCATGAAGTTCTACCAAACGGTCGTCACCTCTACACTTCGTCCATCGGTTTAGTTGAAAGTTAGTGAGTTGCGTCAAATCCGCGCGATAGCCCATCCATTCAGTAAGTAGATTTGGTGGCAATTCTTCATCCCAACCTATCCCAGATAACCATATGCTTTGAATAAATATTTTTGCTCTTATTATACCCGGAGCTAACCATCCTAGTGGATCATATAAACGAGATATATCGGATATAACCTTGCGTTTTGTTACAGGTACAGACACGGCGGGTAATTCAATGGCGTATTCAAACCGGTCTTCTATTCGGTTCCAGGTAAGTCCAAGTATTTTATTTTTACCTTCAACCCTTTCTTCCAGCCTTTTAAGTTCTTCTCTCCCTTTAACCTTTTCATTTTTGCTATGTATCATATTCATTACTGTCTCATTGTTACTTTTCCATTTTTGTAATTGAAATCCACCTTTATTTAATAATTCACTTAATTGATCATATATGTTAATAGCTTCATTTACCTCATCGCACCCAGACATAAAATCATCCATGTAAAAATCTCTTTTCACTCTTTCAGCAACCACAGGATATTTGCTTCCTTCATCAGTAGCTAGTTGTAATAACGTTTTTACTGCTAAGTATGGAGCTGAAGACGTGCCAAATGTTACCCTTAATAATTTATATTCAGTAATTTCCTTTTCAGATGAATCACGCCACAGAATCCGTTGAAAATCAGCGTCTTCTTCATTAACACATATTTGCCGATACATTTTAACAATGTCAGCTGAAAGACAGATTTTGTATTTCCTCCAACGCATTATTATATGACGTAGTTCGGATTGTAATGTAGGCCCAACCATCAAATCATCATTTAACGATACTCCGTTTTTACCTTTACAGGATGCATCGAAGACTACCCGTACTTTAGTGGTAGTCTTGTCTTCTCTTATTACGGCGCGGTATGGTAAGTAAACTCCTTGTTTATTATCTTTGCTGCTAACTTGTCGCATGTGATTGAGTTCCAAATACTCCTCGAAGGTTCTCTTAAATTCTTTGCTTAATTGCTTGTTATTTACTAATTTCCGTTCCAGAGACATGAATCTTTTCAGTGCTATTTCTCGTGACTGACCCAGGCTAGCCGGCTTTTCGTCTCTAAAAGGTAATCTCACTATATAACGACCACTTTCGTCGCGGATTGTCGTTTCGGCGTATATATCCTCACAGCGTTGCTCTTCTTCCGACAGGAGTTTTTCATGTATCTGTGATTCGTTTTCCATTTCCCAGAATGCCTTCAAAATATCATCCGCTTGGACATGCATGCTAACCAAATTTGTTGAATAATTTTGATCATTGTTTATTCCAGTTAAAATCCACCCGAATATTGTTTCCTGCGCCAGCAGTGATCCGGATGGGCATTTATGGAAACCTTTCTGCAATATGTTACCATAAACATCCGATCCCAATAACATATCAATTCTGCTGGGGGAATGGAACCCTGGATCTGCTAGTTTTATACTATTCAACACTGCCCAAGATTCTATAAAAATTTCCCTAGGCGGTAATAACCCAGTTAATTTGTCTAATACAAAAGCTGTAACGTTAACTTTGCAGTCTGGATAGCGCAATGAATGAAGACAAACGTCCGTTTTCGATTTAGAAACCACCTTAATTTCATTGCCTAATCCCGAAAAACTACCTGTGACTGCTGTGCCCTTTAATCCAAGTAACTGAACAGCTGCTCGTGTAATAAACGAAATGTGAGACCCTTGATCTATTAAAACGCGAAGAGGTATGATCCCTCTCCCTGAAAAAACATTAACGATTGCCGTTGGTAGCAAAGAAATATGTTTCGTTCCCTTTGAAACATGTGATGTGCCCGTGGTAACCTCTTCGGATACTTGGTGTGATGCTACAGGTTCCAGTGGTAAGTTTGTCTGCACATTATTGGAATGCAGTAGTGAGTGATGTCGCCTTTTACAAATTTGACAAGAAGTTGTGTTACGACAATTCTTTACACTATGATTATTTGCTAAACAGTTATAACATAATCTATTTTCTTTTACAAATGTACGTTTTGTGTTGTTATCTAATTTAATAAATTCTTTACACGAACTTATTTTATGATCTCCCTTACAGTAGGAGCAAGTTATTTGAGCTAAATGAAAATTGTTATTGAAAGGTTTGGAATATGACTTATCTTTATAAATTTCTGTACCCTTAGTATCTAAAAATTCTAACGAATGAAATCTATTCTGTAAGAAATTGTGAAACTGTTTAATATCTGGTAATAAATTACAACTAAATGTTATTTCACTAACTTTAGCTTCCCATTGTTTCCTTGTTTCATTATCAAATTTCTGTGACACAATATAAATAATGATAGCATCCCAAGAAGTTGTATCGATTCCCAAACCTTGTAATCCTTGTAACATGTCGGTAGTATTGTCCAATAATTGCTTAAGCTTAGTTGCAGATTCAACAGTTATATTTCGCTGTGCGAAGAATCGTGCGAATATATTATTAACCAAAAATTGTTTGTTATTAAACCTATTCTCCAATATACTCCAACACTGTTGATAATTATCATTAGATATAGGAATGTGTCGTAGCAACTGCTCCGCTTCTCCAATCAAATGCCTCTTCAAATAGTGCAACTTTTGAACGTTATCAATTTTCTCATTGTTATGTATTAAGGACACAAACAAATCTCTAAAAGTAATCCATTCCGTATAACGGCCAGAAAACGTTGGTATCGTTATTTTTGGTAATTTAATAGCAGTATTGAATTCGTCCGTTTTTTCGCTAGAACTGTTACCCTTTTCTGTATCTCTTTTAATATTTTCTAGTAAATCAGTCAATTCCGATACAAAATCCAAATAAAATTCTTCCACTTCATTGTAAATATCTCTTTGAAAATAACTTGACCCTTCTGTTTCTTTACATTTTATAATTCCAGAATGATTGTGCGTGAATTCCTTCCATTTACTTTTAATATTATCAATCCTGTTTCCTATATAAGACTTAGTGATCCTCTCTTTAGGGCTCTTTTTGAAGTTAACCCTTGCCTTTTGTAGCTGTTGTCGTATGTCTTCCTGAATTCTTATAAGTTCCATTATAAGCCTATGCCCTTGCGCACGTTCTAAGTGTTTAACAAGTCTTTTAAGTACTGACGACTTGGTGATAATTTTTCTGACGACTTGGTGATAATTTTTCTAAGTGTTTTACACTTTTGATCAATCTATATGAAATCGGGCATAGGTTCCCCGTAGTATCACTTTTATGAGATTTATACTAAGTCCCTATGCTAAGATTAAGCCCCACAACAATTTTACAAGTCTCATTAATTTTCTAAGTCCCTATTCTAATAAATGTTTAAAGTACTCACAGTTTTTTAGGATCCACACACTACACACAATACCAATTTGTCACTTGACCCGCTTTTTGCTCGGTAGACGACGACAAATCTTCCAGACTGCCAGTGATGCTGATGCTGCTTGCCAATCTAGACTCCACCGTGATGTCGCTGCCCGAACTCGCAATATCACGCCAAATCTTGCAATCCGAATCGAAGGACCATGTCCCTATTTTCCTAAGGGATCTTCGCTAGCTAGGTTCTGACACTGCTCACCCGTGACTGGAACTCTTTTTTGCTATCGTTAAATAACACACCAGGATATCGCAGCACATATTTAATCAATATTCTATTAAACATTTATACCCGATTAAGTAATCGAAACCATAGTTCGCATTTAAACCGACGAGGGCCATCTATCGGCATAAAACAAAACACAAATTAACATAAAATGTCTTAACAGTTATCTTTTATAAATTTGGTCCGTGCGGGTCGATATCACCGCCTGCTGTGTGACCACCCAGGAAGCACATCAGTGTGTTTTGATATTAGCGGGAAACAGCCGCTGCTCACTATTTGGCATCCATCCATCCATCAGCATTTCAACGTCCACTGCTGGACATAGGCTTCCCCAAGAGAACGCCACAACGAGCGGTCCCGTCATGGGGAATAATACCGTAATCGCCTCGCTTGGCAGGCGGGTTGGCGATCGCAGTGGATGTTGGTAATACTCGAGGGAGAGCTGCTGCCACTCCCTCGGTATTCCCTCAGTCGGCTCTTACGACTCCCGTGGGTAGAGAGGGGTGGGACAATTCTAAAGCCGGCCCCACAGGGCCATATCTCCATATTGGGCTTGATGGATGTGAAATGAAATGGTAAGCAGTGGCTGGATAGTACTCTCAGTATATTTGAGCTCATGAACTGCGGTTGCCATTTACCATCAGAAAAAAAAAGATAAACATATTTTTCTACATCGTGTTTTTCTTTAACTAACACACACTTACACTTGAAAGGTCAGAGGTGAGTGTCTGACAAGGTCTAGACTTCTCGACCTGGGAATCAAACTCGATACCACAGTCTTTGCTCTCTATTGTTTCCTCACCTATAAATAAACAGACAAAAACTCTAAAAGAAATGTTTTGTGTTCAGAGTCTAAATAGCCTAATACAGTTATTTTTTCTCAAATATCTTAAATGTACAGACCTAGCTCTGTTAGAGCTTTATAATAGTATAGATTATCTTATGCCAGTAAACAGTCTAAATTGATGTTATCAGATACGCGCGACATCTGGACATGACTGTCATGTCAGTACACATCAAAACGAAGCTCTGCCAGGTGGTGGAAGCCATGATGAGGAGAAGGGACGAGCTGACCTTCAGACAGGTATTCGCTTTAATTTTGGACTTGCACCATAGCATACTTATAATACATATATAAAATCAAGGTCCACGCGGGGAGGAGGAACCGCGAGCTCGCCTAATTGTGTCGCTGACATTTAATTTTAGAGATAGTACATATGCTAGTAGTAATGTAAATATGTAACGTCGACGGACATTGCTGAAAATCGGCGTTACTATGATCACATAGCAACATTAACTCAGCAATTCGTCCACTTTCTACAGTCCTTATTAAGTTTAAAACGTAAATTGTGGTTTGTCCTCACAGCTTAAATAAATACTTTCATTCTTTCTTTCCTTTCTTTAATAGAGTCTTGGGTGATTAACGATATAAATTTTATGATTCAGATTTTTTATGTCTTGTTGCTCACTCGACGGCACGTGATTTTTGAGGTCACCACTCCGGGCTGGTGCGGGTTGACGGACTTTACAAGCCGTCGAGAAAATCTCTCGGGCATGCAGGTTTCCTCACGGTACTTCCTTCACCGAGCAGCTTTGATCATCAATACCAAAAAACATGCAGTGCCACGAACAAAATCAAGCTAAAAACTGTCCGTGTGAATATATACTTATAGAGTTACATCTGTTTACTAACGAACTGAGACAAAGGTTTTAAAACAGTTTTAAGTTTAACCTAATTACAATCTATAATACTTAGTAATAAAGTCACAAATCTTGAAAATATTATCTTACATTTACAATCATTCGTCACAAAAAACAAGCAGAGTAATAATTTACTACTGCCACTTAAAAGTGAAAAGACAAATAACATTTACTATGAAATCGAGCTTAAATAGCAACAAATGCAACAAAAATAAGAGCTCACTTCTCAAGTACGCTGTTATTTACCTAGACGGATTTTTTGGCCGACGCGATGTCTATTGCATTGTTGATCGAAGCCGAGCAGGGATAATTTGCAAACAAATACATGTATAGTTCCGAAGAATCTTGAAAATTCTGAGTTGTATCGCCGTGCTAGAAATCTAATTCGATTTCACTTGTCTACAGTAATTTTTATTTTGGTTAATTCGGGAAAAAATGTAGCTAACCGCATACCCCTTTGTTCGGCGCAACAAACAGGTAATGTGGGGGCCTTCATATACTAAATAAATCCGCCGTATGCCGTCTCTTGGCCTGTATTGGCGGACCACTGGAACTGGTTCTTCAGTGGTCACAGTCTTCGCAGTCCTGGGTTTTTGCGCTAAGCTACAAAATACTAGACTATATGCCAGATACGGAGAGTACTACTCTGTCAAGAAAGTACCGGGAAAAGATCAATAATACACAAAATTTTTGTTATTAATTTAAACTTATTTTATCACCTTCAAAGTATGCTCCTTTGGAAACGATAGACTTACGCCAACGAATAATCCAATCATCAAAACATTTTTCAAGACCAGTTCTCGCCTTGAACTCTCCTTTATGTCTTCTCCCGATTGAAAACGGGTGCCACGAAGTGGTAATTTGAGTTTAGAAAAAAGAAAGAAGTCGGCTGGAGCCATATCTGGAATATGGTGGTTGCTCGATGGTATTTGTTGAGTGTTTGGAAAAAAATTGATTCACAATGATGGCCTTGTGCGAATGCGCATTATCGTGGTGCAAAATCCAAGAATTTTATTTTCACAAATCTGGCCTTTTTCGTGGAATTTGCTCTCTTAAACGCCGCATAACGCTCATATAATATTCTTTATTTACCGTTTGACCTTCTGGCAAGAATTCCGAGTGCACAACAGAATACAGTCAACATGACTTTTTTGATCGACTTTGGCGTGGTTTTTTCGGTTTCGGTTCAGTTGGAAGTCGCCACTCCGAAGCTTGTTGACTAGTTTGCATGTCAAACTCGTAAACCCACGTCTCGTCACCAGTAACAATGCATTTCATGAATGTTGGGTCGGAATTGGCTCGTTCTAGCATGTCCTCAGCGACTCTCATGCGATTGAGTTTTTGGAGAATATTCGGGTCTTTTGGGACTAGCTGAGCGGAAACATGTTTCATACCCAAGTGATTATTTAAAATGGTAGGGATCGACTCGTGAGACACAGAAAGTTCGGCGGCGATCTCTCTCAAAGTTGAATGAGGATTTTCAGTCACTATTTCCTTCATTTTTGCAATGTTAACTTCAGTTGCAGACGTTGATGGTCTACCAGAGCGAGGCAAATCTTCCATCACATCTCGACCGCTTTTAAACTCTTTGTACCACTCATAAGCACGTGTTTTTGATAAAGTCGATTCACCGTAAGCCTTCTGTAACATTTTCAGTGACTCCGAACACGAAATTCCATTGGCGATGCAAAATTTAAGACAAACTCTTTCTTCGATGTTTTTGCCCATTATGAAATTCGCAATACACACTAGATATGATATAACTAAAAACAGCACTGTATTTAATATAAATAACAGATGCAACTCAAACTCCGCGCCAAAATGGATAACAGTTATGCCAATCTAACAACAACAAAAAAAAAACAAAAATTTGAATTTGGAACCATTAACAAATCATCCATTCCCAATACTTTCTGGACTGAATGTATACCTGTTTTGATCTGTATTTTAGCACTTGACATGCTCAGCTACTTTAAAGAACAAATTATTTGTGATAATGGAAAAAGAGAGCTTTACTGTGAGCAGGATTCGAACGGTGACATCCAATCTCCACTTCACAATTGTTGTTGTCGTTACGATGACTGCGATAGCTTAGCGGGTCGGAGCACTTTCCCGGGTGGTATGCAGGTTCGAATCCTGCGATAGCTTAGCGGGTCGGAGCACTTTCCCGGGTGGTATGCAGGTTCGAATCCTGCGCGCAGTAAAGCTCTGTTTTTCCACTTTCACGAATAATTTGTTCGCCCAAGTATTCCTATTCCCATATACGATGGTTGCGCCCTCTTCCAGGAGATGAAATTCCGCAATAAGATGGTGGAGTATGTGACAGATTGGGTACTTGGCAGCAGTCACCAGATAGCGCCACCTGTCAGGGCTGATGCCTCTTTCATTACCAGGTAAGATAGACAAATCGTTTTTTACAATAACCAACATTCCTATGAAATCTTTGACCAGTGAGAATAAATCTGGTATTTATTATGTGTTTCATCATATTGTGTATCGGAGTGGTAGAGTGGGCCGGGTTGACCGGGGAAGTACCACCCTCTCACAGAAGACCGGCGAGAAGTAAGTGACTCCTACTATTGTATTTCTTATGGTGAGTGAGAGCGCTAGAAGCCCCACCTCTTTGCCTCATTATTATCCTCATTATCATCCCCTCCTTATGATTCTTACAGTCCACCTCCTCATTTCCTCTCTATCATCCTTATTCTCCACCTCCAGCACCTTTCTCTGGGGGCTTACCATCAGGATCACTCGGAACTGCGTGTTCCCACTTCATACCCAACTCTACCACCAGTAATGCAATGGTTGATAATAATTGCTTACCTACTTCTCTTAGTCGCCTCGTACGACACCTGCAGGAAAGAATGAGGTTGTATCATCTGTATTTTTAGCCCATCAGCAGTAGTTTCCCAATTTGATGTGGTTTGTCTGCCCGCAGATACCTAGTATGCTGTAGAGAACTGGACCAGGCATGTATGGAGGCTGTGGCGTCTCTGCTGAAGGGCTTACCGCTACAGCCGGAGGAATCTGATAGAGGGGACCTCATGGAAGCTAAGAGTCAGATGTTTCTTAAGTAAGTATTCGAATTACCGTCTTTAATCATCGGTCGATCGGTTGTGGAGGTAGACGGGTCTGTTGAAATAACGCTGGATCAGTTTAAAACGAAGAAATTGGAAGCCGATCCTAACAAGTATTGGGATAAGGCTAGATAGAAAAAAATGATTGTTTATTTAAAAATATAATTATATAATACAAAAATAAAAAATAAACATTTTCTTTAAAGGAAGAGACAATTCTACTCTTTCGATAATAGAAATCAACAATCGATCTGATAATGTAACATGTCGCACGCCAACAGCCGGTCTGACCGCATAAGATATTTCACATCAAAAACTCATTTTAAATTGCAGATATTTCACGCTGTTCATGAACTTGCTGAACGACTGTAATGAAGTGGAAATGGCTGAGGGTCCGGGACGGCTGGAGACTCTCCGCAATGCTACCATACAAGCCATGTCTAACTTGCTCAGCGCCAATATTGATTCGGGGCTTATGCACAGTATAGGTATTTAAGTATATTGTTATATGTTGCTTGATCCCCGATGAGCCACCGTGCACATGGTAAGTGGTAACCGCTGTTCACTAACAAAGCTGTACCAAGAAAGCGTGAGGTGTTTGAAATCAAATGTATTTTTTTTTGTGTGTCTTTGGTTGTTAGCTTCAGATGGCTATGACAACCTTACCCGGACAATTGGCGAGCGCATAGGGCTCTCAACCCAAGAAATCAAATGTTACAAATAGTTTACTTATATAGTAAAAAGAACCCACGCTTTTTTACAATAATTATTAATATTATTTACTACTTTTTAGTTCAACTAGCTATTTAAAGCGTGTTATTTTAATCCATCAGCCTTTCAACGTCCACTGCTGGACATAGGCCTCCCCAAGAGAACGCCACAACGAGTGGTCCCGTCATGGGGGATAATGCCGTAATCGCCACGCTTTGCAGGCGGGTTGGCGATCGCAGTGGATGTTTTTAATACTCGAGGGAGTGCTGCTGTCCACTCCCCCGGTACTCCCTCAGTCGGTTCTTACGACTCCCGTGGTTAGAGAGGGGTGGGACAGTTCTAAAGCCGGCCCCGCACGGCCATAAACTATAAATTTATAAAGTACTTCTATGTAAACAAATAAATAAATATTATGCCAATACAGATCTGGGCTACCACCGCGATCTCCAGACCCGTGCCGCATTCATGGAGGTACTCACGAAGATACTACAACAGGGTACAGAGTTCGACACCCTGGCGGAGACCGTGCTCGCGGACAGATTTGAACAACTGGTCCAACTCGTCACTATGATCTCAGATAAGGTACGGACTTTTATGTATCCATCCATCCATCCATTAGCCTTTCGACGTCCACTGCTGGACATAGGCCTCCCCAAGAGAACGCCACAACGAGCGGTCCTGTGCTGTTTCGCTCATATGGGGGATAGTGCCGTAATCGCCACGCTTGCCAGGCGGGTTGGCATCGCAGTGGATATTGTTAATACTCGAGGGAGAGCTGCTGCCCATGAAACCGGCAAGCGTGTATGAAGAGAATTTTGAATGTTGAGGAAGCGAGAGATGTATCCAAGAATAGAGACTTTTGACACTCTGTTGTCTCTGCCTACCCTGCAAGGTAGACAGTGTAATGATAAGTAAGTAAGTACAACTCTGCGTGATCCACAAATGGTTGTTATAAGTCTGGGTGTACTTTGTGTCCGTGAAATTGTATGTTTGTAAAGATCATTCCTTAGTGCAGGATCTTGTCTTAAAAAAAGTGGGGGAACTCGCTTGTTACCAGGCCCGAGCGGGTCGGTACCACCGCCGACCGACCCGTCACTATAAGCAATGAGCAGCCACGGGCAAAGCTGAGCGCAGATGGCGCTATTGGCGAGATGGCCATTGTCAAATTGTAGTTGCTTTGTTTGCCTGAGAATTGTTTGCTAGTTTTTGTGTTTAATCCGGTTGATCAGCGATATTGTTAAAATACATTTTGTAGTAGTAGTTCAGTACTTGGAAGATTAAAGAATTGAAAGACGCTATGGTGTGTAGCCACAAAATTATTGTGACTTTTTTAATGTTGGATCTTTGGGAAGTAAATGCACATTGCAGTTTTTACATTTTGGTATAGCACTCAGAGAATATTACGAGAAAATTAAGGTTTACCTAATTACAGGTTATAAATTGGATGGAATTAACAGTTTTCAGTGGCCATGTCGATAATACGCCATCTGCCGTGAAATACTACTAATTCTGAAACCTACGGAAATGAGGTGGGTAGATATTCAATTTAATTGATACTAAATGGTTAATTTTCCTCAGGGTGAATTGCCCATAGCAATGGCACTCGCGAACGTGGTGAGCACTTCACAAATGGACGAGCTGGCGAAGGTCTTCGTCACACTGTTCGACGCCAAACATTTACTGGCGCCCTTGCTTTGGAACATATTCTATAGGGAAGTTGAGGTGAGTTACTCCAACTAATGCCTTAGCATTACACATAGACATTACTATTACCCCAATCGCTAATAATAAAAAAAACTGTCATGAGGACTGCCAACAGAAATGACAACTTAAAACTATAAACAAAGTTGTTAAAACAAAGCAAAAAAAAAAACTAGACGTCGCGGCACGTCTACCAGATGTGAAAACATCGAAATTATTTTGTAACAATAAAACGATCATAACTTGACAAAGTACTTCTCAAGACGAATCAAACGAGTATATACTCGATAGGGTTGCGTCATTTCATTCCAGCTCCATCTTCAGACCCTGGATACCATCTAGAGACAAAGGCCGCCTTCTAGCTCCATCATCAGATCCTGGATACCATCTAAAGAGAAAGTACTCGTCAAGACGAATCAAACGATTCCAAACTCGATGGGGTTGCATCGTTTCATTATAGAGTTACTATGGCCACCTTCTAGCTCTTCATCATCAGCCCCTGGATACCTTCCAGAGGCAAAGTACTCGTCAAGACGAATCATACGAGCTAAAACTCGATGGGGTTGCGCAGTTTCATTATAGAGTTCCTATGTCCACCTGCCAGCTCCACCATCAGATCAGCTCCATTTCATCCTAATATTGCGTTGTCACGCGATATACACATGCGTGTAAAATTTCAGCTCAATCGGAAACCGGGAAGTGTGTCAAATCTAACTGAGACAAGTAAAATAAAAGCGTCGCCACGCTAACAGCCGATTTTACCCTCTCTCTCCGCATTAGATGTTTCACATAATAAAAAAAATTGTAGCAATATATATTGCGTTTTCCAGGTCTCGGACTGCATGCAAACTCTGTTCCGCGGCAATTCGTTAGGGAGCAAGATAATGGCGTTCTGCTTCAAGATCTACGGCCACGGGTACCTACAAAACTTGTTGGAGCCTCTCATCACGACGCTGTTAGATCAGGCTGAAGAGCCAGGTGATATCAGCTTCGAGGTGGATCCTGCTAGGTATGGTTTTTGTGTGCTGTTTTTTTTTAAGTTCACTTAGTATACATACGGCCCACCTGTTGGTAAGTGGTTAATTTAGGTTATAAACGTAGCAACATCAGCCCCTCCACCCATGGGAGTCGTAAGAGCCGACTGAGGGAATACCGAGGGAGTAGGCAGCAGCACTCCTTCGAGTATTAACAACATCCGCTGCGATCGCCAACCCGCCTGCCAAGCGTGGTGATTACGGCACTATCCCCCATTCTTGGGGAGGCCTATGTCCAGCAGTGGACTTTAAAAGGCTGATGGATAGATGGATGGGATAACATCAGCCCAGAACGCCCGCCAGCTATAGAAATAAAATAGAATAATCAATGTATCGGATTGACATTCTTACGCTTATGTTGTCGTAACCTTATGTCAATCTCATACATTAGTTATTCTACTATACTACCACTTGGAAGGGCTAAAGCTTAGCTAATGTGATGTGGAGATTCGGAATGGCCGTTGGTCAGTGCGATGGCTTAACAGTCTAGAGCACTTACTTGATTGGAAGGGACGCAAATTTAAATCCCGTTCGCACTAAAGTTCTGTTATCCATATTCACAAATATGTAATTTGTTCTCCATATCCGTTGTCGCAGGCTGGACCCAAGCCAGGACATAGACACGAATCGGTCAAATCTGATCGAGCTGACTAAAGAAGTGTTCGACAGGATAGTCAATTCCGCAGACAAGTTTCCACCACAGCTGAGGAGCATGTGCCATTGCTTGTATCAAGTAAGTCGTCTATCATCTATCTAATATCGACTAGCCTCTGGTATATGTAAATAAGAGAGAAGAAACAAAAAAAAACATCAAAGCAGTCATGAGGACTGCCAAGAGAAGTGAAAACTTAAATAAAACTATAAACAGTTGTTATTTTTGTAATTAATTTTTTAATCTTAAATTAAAACTTGTAAATCGAAAACAAAGTATGTACTCTCAAGACGAATCATACGAGCCTGATAAAACTGGATAGTGCTATGTCGTTTTATAACCGAGTTCCTATGGCCACCTCCTAGCTCCATCATTCCAAACTCGATGGGGTTATGTCGTTTTATAACCGAGTTCCTATGGCCACCTTCTAGCTCCATCATTCCAAACTCGATGGGGTTATGTCGTTTTATAACCGAGTTCCTATGGCCACCTTCTAGCTCCATCATTCCAAACTCGATGGGGTTATGTCGTTTTATAACGGAGTTCCTATGGCCACCTTCTAGCTCCATCATTCCAAACTCGATGGGGTTATGTCGTTTTATAACCGAGTTCCTATGGCCACCTTCTAGCTCCATCATTCCAAACTCGATGGGGTTATGTCGTTTTATAACCGAGTTCCTATGGCCACCTTCTAGCTCCATCATTCCAAACTCGATGGGGTTATGTCGTTTTATAACCGAGTTCCTATGGCCACCTTCTAGCTCCATCATTCCAAACTCGATGGGGTTATGTCGTTTTATAACCGAGTTCCTATGGCCACCTTCTAGCTCCATCATTCCAAACTCGATGGGGTTATGTCGTTTTATAACGGAGTTCCTATGGCCACCTTCTAGCTCCATCATTCCAAACTCGATGGTGTTATGTCGTTTTATAACGGAGTTCCTATGGCCACCTTCTAGCTCCATCATTCCAAACTCGATGGGGTTATGTCGTTTTATAACGGAGTTCCTATGGCCACCTTCTAGCTCCATCATTCCAAACTCGATGGTGTTATGTCGTTTTATAACGGAGTTCCTATGGCCACCTTCTAGCTCCATCATTCCAAACTCGATGGGGTTATGTCGTTTTATAACGGAGTTCCTATGGCCACCTTCTAGCTCCATCATTCCAAACTCGATGGTGTTATGTCGTTTTATAACGGAGTTCCTATGGCCACCTTCTAGCTCCATCATTCCAAACTCGATGGCGTTATGTCGTTTTATAACGGAGTTCCTATGGCCACCTTCTAGCTCCATCATTCCAAACTCGATGGGGTTATGTCGTTTTATAACGGAGTTCCTATGGCCACCTTCTAGCTCCATCATTCCAAACTCGATGGTGTTATGTCGTTTTATAACGGAGTTCCTATGGCCACCTTCTAGCTCCATCATTCCAAACTCGATGGGGTTGCGTCATTTCATTACAGAGTTACTGTGGCCACCTTCCTGCTCCATCATCATACCCTGGATATCATCTAGGACTAGAGTACTAGTAAAGACATTTCAAACGAGCCCTAACCCGATGAAGTTGCGCCATTTAATTACAGTTTCGCTTGGCCACCTTCCAGCTCCATCATCAGACCCTGGATACCATCTAAAGACAAAGTACTCATCAAGACGAATCAAACGATTCCAAACTCGATGGAGTTGCGTCGTTTCATTATAAGAGTTATTGTGGCCACCTTCCAGCTTCATCCTCAGATCCTGGATACCATCTAGAGATAAAGTACTCGTCAAGACGAACCATGCGAGACCAAACTCGATGGGGTTGCGTCGTTTCATTATAGAGTTCCTAGGTCCACCTTAGAGGATGATTTTAGTACACAGGGGAACGCTGCTGCCGTGTGGGGCCGGCACCAAGTATAGCTCCACCTCGTCTCTTCCTATGGGAGTCGTATAAGCCGACTAAGGAAGGTAGGTAGATCCTTCATGGGGCAATGTATACACTTCTTCAATAAAATTCCCGAAAATATCCGAAACATGCCTTTAAATAAGTTTAAGAAAACAGTAAAAGTTGGACTAATTAGTAAAGGTTATTATACAATTTCGGATTATCTAGAAGATAAAACAAAATGGTTTTGAACTGCTCCTCATTTTAAAATAAGCACATACCCCTTTTTATTTTATTATATTATTATTTTTCCACAATATTGTGTGTTCTGATGAGTACCTACTTTAGTTAAGTATTAATTTAAATATTGTAAGAAATTTAAGATTTAAAAAAAGTGGCTCATGAGTTTCTTGCCGGGTTCTTCTCATGAAAGGCCTTACTACGGAATCCGGCCGCTTGTGGCGATTGCAATCGCTCCATTGCGGATGCACTTGCCTCAAGCGCTCGTGTTAGTTATTAGTAAGTAACTTTGACGATTTTAAGTGCTGTTATAAAAAGCCTACGAAATAAAGTTATTTTTGAATTTAAATTTGAATTTGAAGGGATTATCGGGGGACCGGGCAGCAGCATTCCCTTGTGTACTAAAATCATCCTCTGCGATCGCCAACCCGCCTGCCAAGCGTGGCGCTTATGGTAAAACCCCCATTTTCGGGAGGCCTATGTCCAGGACGATGAAAGGCTGATGGATGGATGGATGGAGGTCCACCTTCCAGCTCCATCATCAGATCAGCTCCATGTCATCATAATATTGCATTGTCACGCGATATACATATGGGTGTAAAATTTCAGCTCAATCGGAAACTCACCGGGAGTTTCCTGAGTCCTGAGTGTGTCAAAAATGCACATACTATAGCTGCGTTTCGTAAAGGTGTTGTGTCTCGTAACGGAGCCGCGAGTCCAGAGATTTTATCTCATTTAAAAATATGCGTACCGCGCTAAAAGAAGTTTTCACTTCAAAAATGTTTTTTTCGTTCCTCATTCGACTAGTTAGCTATGTAAAACTACATAAGCAAATCAGTTTGTAGATGCCTGACGTCAAAAATACCCCATTAGCTTGTGCTGCAATTCTTAGCTCCAGCGCTAATATTCTGATGGGCCTAAGATAGGGTAACTACTGCCAAGTACGTAGCTATGCCTTAGTAATACCTAACTATATATAAGTATGTATATATAGTATAATATATAAGTAAGTATTTTTTTTGAACAATGAAACATAAATAAAAAAAAATAAGCCGCCGGAACGTCTCGCAGCTGTGAAAACATCGATTTTCTTTCTTTCTTCAAATATTGTTCGAGTCTTATATAATTCTTGGCAAGCGCCCTCTCGTGATCCATAGACGAATTAAAACTGTTATTGGTTTATTGATGGGCATTATACTTCCTGATTAGATGCTATTGTCAACAGATGCCGTTAAAAATAAATAAATTGGTGCTAACGGCCGGTTTTACCGGGCATTAGATGTTTACACATAAAAATAAAAAAATAAATTTGTAATAAATAATGTATATTTATGATTAAATATAAGGTACATAATATAAGTAGGTACTTAGCAAGAACAACGGAGTATAGCGGTAAAGAAACAGTAATAAATATGTATGTCATAAATTTATGCCTTTATATAACAATTGACATGCTGGGCCATTTACACAAATACAAAGTGTGAAATAGAAATTGATAATCACGTAGCTGGCTTGTTTCCCTGAACGTAAGAGTCCTTTCCGGTCCAATGACTGTCTCATCACAGAATGAATGGGGAAAATAAAAAGTGTACCTATCTCTCGTCTACACGACACGTAATAATACGTAATGTACTAGACACCGGTTTTTTTTTAAATGCGCGGGTACAAACACGCAGACGACCTGATGGTAAGCGGTTAGCCGCAACACCAGAGGCATCACTCGCCAGTTTCAAGGATAGAATGTGAGGAGGAAGGATATAGTCCTTTCTCCTCACAGGATAAGATTTGAGCCCCTGGCGCTTTCACTCACCATACGTCACCATTTTTTCACCTCGTCTTCGAGGGAGTGGTACTTCCCCGATCGAGTCGGCCGATACATGTTGAGACAAGCAAGGTTCTACCAGGGTTAGGGGGACTTTACTGTCATTGGGCTTTTTTTTTTCTATATCAAAGCTCGGTTTCTACTAAAAAATAAAATCACGCCGGTATCCCCGAAGAGGTAGGCAGCGGTGTATTACACACCCACGGTTCGCCAGCTATGTTTAAGTCCCACTTAATAGGGGGCGAGCATATTGCCGTCTACCGGGTACATTTCCAAACTCCGGGCTGCAGAGCGAACCCGAGACCTCATGATAAGCAGTCGCGCACACTACCGCTGCACCACCGAGGCAGTTATGTTACTACTCTATGCATATAATACCTCTATGGATATCTGTAATTACTGACAGTGATTCTTGACCGTTTCTTTTTCAGGTGCTAAGCAAACGATTTGCGCAATTTCCTCAAACGAGTGTCGGCGCTGTTGGTACCGTGTTGTTCCTGAGATTTATCAACCCAGCTATAGGTAAGCTATCGCACTGACTAAAGGCCATACAAAATTTCACATCAAATTTGTCTTTACGATCCACACCACCTATCGGAATACATTTACATGCATTAATCCAATATCCATCCATCCATCAGCCTTTCATCGTCCACTGCTGGACATAGGACTGCCCAAAATGGGGGTTTTACCATAATCGCCACGCTTGGCAGGCGGGTTGGCGATCGCAGTGGATGTTTTTAGTACACAGGGGAACACTGCTGCCCGGTCCCCCAGTAATCCCTTAGTCGCCTTTTACGACTCCCATAGGAACAGACGGGGTGGAGCTATTCTTAGTGCCGGCCCCACACGGTTTTATTTTGCAATTAAAATTCATACTATTATACCATTGTATTCTTCGATTTAACCAGCTGTAAAGCGTCTCCAGGTGTACAGCTCCAGTGTCCGCCAGTACAGGCGAAGAGATGGCGTACGTTGGGTTAATTAAGTTAATGAGGGCACTATCCTGTTTATTGCCCCCAAACGATGGGGTGTGCGGTTAGGTATTTTTTTTCCTGCCTTAGGTTTAGATCTGTAAAAGAATATAGCTTATTGTCACCTCCAAGTTATGAGCTGTCTTCATGTGAAGATGGCTTGTCTGAGCTACTAGAACGGCTTGACTGGTATATATGTAATTTAGAAAACACTAGAACATCATTCGTGCACTGTCTAAGAGATAGGTGGAAAGGAAATTAGGATGTGGTTAGTAAGGTTATTAGGAAATGGATGAGATGAGGGTTGATTCTCCGGTGCCCTCACCCACGGTACGAACTATCGGTAGGAATACCATACCTATCGTTGCTTTAAGCTGATCTTGTGTGAGAGGGTGATATCTCTCCGGTTGAGCTAACCCATTCATACTGAGAGAAGCAGGCTCTGTCTTGCTGGGGGCTGCCAAGACAGGTTATAATTGTGATCCCAAAGTTAAGGTTAAAAAATTGCAAGGCTATTCAAAATTATTTATATATGGGACTTTAAATGTAAAATATATTATGTTTGAGCGTTTGAATATTTGTCACTCAACCACGAAAAAACGGCGAAATAAATTGTATCCCATATAAGTATTAGGTTCCTGTGCAGTATTTTTGATCTATATTTTAGCACTTGACATGCAAATGCAATACAAATTATAATTTTTGAATAAGGAAAAAGAGTATTTTATTGGTCGTTAAGACAAATGTGATGAGGAAATTCGGTATTTCTAGAAATAGTACGATAGCTCAGTGGATTAGAGCACTTCCCCGGAAAGGAAGGGACGCAGGTTCGTTTCCCGCTCGTACTAAAATACCCTTTTTCCTTATTCACAAATTATAATTTGTTCCTGTGTAGTAGTTATTTTTGAATAGACTTGGGGCCTTAGCATATTGAAGCATTCTGTAGGCCACGCGACGTACCACTGAAGGAATGTAATATGGTTCCGGTGGCCCGCCAATAAAGGCGGAGAGACGGCACACGTTTGGTTTATTTAGTGGCTGAGGGCCCTACACTACCCTGTTCGTTGGCCCGAACGACGGGGTGTGCGGTTAGGTGCATTTTTTCCCGCCTAAACAAAAAACAAAAAAAAGGCACGCCACGAAGTCGCTGGCGGCTAATGAAATATGATACTGTCACTGCAGTGTCCCCGCAAGAGATGGGCATAGTGAACCGGCCAGTGCCGCTTCAGGTAAAGCGAGGGTTGATGCTCATGTCGAAGATACTGCAGAACATCGCCAACCACGTGGAATTCTCCAAAGAACAGCACATGTTGCCGTTCAATCACTTCCTAAGGGCGCATTTTGAAGCCGGTCGCAAGTAAGTGCAGAATTGATTTATACCAAAAATATTTATTTTATTCACTTATATAGCATTTAAAATTATCAAAAGTGTACTAAAATAAATGAATAGAGTGTCTAGTCAATAGACGACAGTGAATAGACAGTCTATTAATATACACAAATTTTAATATTCTAATTTGAAACCTTGTACCATTTTTGATCTATATTTTTTAGCATTTGACATGCTCAGCTACTTTTTAAAGTACAAATTATTTGTGAATGCACTAAAGTTGTATGTAAATGCATTCCGATAGATGGCGTTGGTCGTAAAGACAAATGTGATGAGGAGATTGGGATGGCTGAAAGGTCGGTGTGGTAGCTCAGTGGCTTAGAGCACTTCTCAAGATTGTAAGGGACGCGGGTTCGGTTCCCGCTCGCATTAAAGTTCTCTTTTTCTCATTCACAAATAATTTGTTATAATAGTGTTGAGTTTTCGTTGCAATAATTTATTAGGTAGGTAGCTTCTACCAATAGGCTGCACCATGATCATCTTATGCAGTTTCTAGTGAATATTATTTGTTTTTCACTTTATTTGAATAGTTTTACACGTTTTAACAATACAGTATTATATTTAACGTATAGTCAAGTCGGTCGACCAAACGAGACTGGCTCGCGATTGTTTTTCTTTTGGTCTTTCTTTCTCTTTTAGCCTTTCTTTCTCTTATGGTTTGGACACTTTTGAGCGCGGGCACGAGGTCCATTTGTTAATAAGTTAATGCCTTTCATCACCCCTTTCACGTCCTTACACCGCCTTTTTAAAAAGGCATGATGCTTCTGGTGTTGCTAGCATCTATAGGCTAAGTTAACCATAAACTACTTCACTAAAATCGGTGATGCTTACAGATTCTTCATTCAAATAGCGTCGGACTGCGAGAGTATCGACCAGAGCTCGCACACGCTGTCGTTCATCAGCGACGCCAACGTGGTGGCTCTGCACCGCCTGCTGTGGAACCACCTGGAGCGCATCGGGGACTACCTCTCGTGCAGCCGCGACCACAAGGCCGTCGGCCGCCGCCCCTTCGACAAGGTCACTGCACATTTTATTTAGTAGCAAATGTCCGTGTACTCACAGACAAACTACACATAGTGTTACCAGTTTTGGAATTATATGTCTGACCGACAGACGTGGTCCTGTCTTAGCTACGAATAGTCAATGTACAGTGGATCCCACTGGCAAAATTGAGCGCAGATGGCGCTATCGGCGAGATGGCGACTGTCAAAGCCAAATTGTTGTTGCTTTGTTTGCCTGAGAATTGTTTGTTATTACACGCCTCATAAGTGGAGCGTTGAGGTGTGTACTATTCTCGCTTCACGCAGAAAAACTGATTTTTCTAACTTAAAAAGTCTCTATTTATCATATATTGCACTTGTAAAATAATATATATACACACATATCAAGAAAAAACACTATTTTTAACAGTCATGATATTTTTGATGGCATTTTTGTTATTTAAACTAGTTAAAAAACTGTTTGAAAAAGTTCTGTCTTGCACGTCCGTTTGTTGTAGGTAATGTATGTTAACACGATAATAACCGCAATACTTTACTAATCGAGTCTTTTTTTTCTTATTAACTTCAGTACAGTTACGAATAGAGCCCTAATACTTTGCTCGGTCTGATTCGATGTAGTTTAATTGTTATTAAATAAACAAAATAATAGTAAATATTTACGCTCGACTCGATACTAAAACCAGCGCTACGCTATACCTTATTTCGTGAGAACTTCTTGAAATATTTCTATAGACCAATATAGAAGTACTTCTTAAAATTAGCGCTAGATGGCATATAAGACATGAAAACCTCATTAATACTTTTTGAAATTGGCGCTATCTATGTGATTTATTGAAAACTACTTAGTAAGACCAATACATTAATTAGATACTTGTCAAATAATCAATTTTATTGTGAAAAATGAAAATTATGAGGCCAGGGCTCCAAGGCCAGGTCCAAGGCTGATACGACGACGTCTATCATCTAAGTCCACCCGTGATCATGAATGCTGTAAAGTATTGGAAACGTCGGGATAGTAGTAAAATCAAGTAAACGCGATAGATTCCGTAAACGTAGTTTTATTTCAAAATGTGTAACATTCGCGTAAATATCAGAAAGTATTAAATAAATGTACATCAGGGTTATTCCATTTTGTTACAGCACACAGAGGCATAATTATTAGGAGAAACTTAAATTTTTTTGTGTCCGTTTGGTGACTAACTAAGAATACAAGTGTCACCACCCCATTCTTTCCCACGGGTGTCGTATGAGGCGACTAAGGGAAGTAAGCAATTATCATCCATTGCATGACTGGTGGTAGGGCTGGGTACCAAGTGGGAGTACTCACTTGGTATCGGGCCCGAGCGGGTTGGTACCACCATTTCCCGTGTCACCGGCCATGAAGCACATCGTTGCGTTTTAGCTGTAGCAGGAGATAGCCGTTTATTCTTTCATATGATATATATGATATGAATCGGTGAAATGAAATGGTGAGCAGCGGCTTGACAATATACTCTTGGTATAGTTGAGTCCATGAGCATCGGTTACCATTTACCATCAGATGGGCCGTTGCTCGTCTGCCACTACATGCAATAAAAAAATAAACCTCATATTATAGGTTACAAATTGTATGGAAATGACAGTTTTTAATGGCCAAGTCGATAATACGCCATCTGCCGTGAAATAATGGCATTAAACATCCTCATTATTTGCGAAATATCCAACGCGCGAAGTTAAGAAGAGAAGTAGGGGTTCCGTTTTTATAAATATTCCAATTTCTGCGCAATTTTCTTAATTTTTCTGTCTGTAAGAACCTTCTACAGAGCATCAGAAATCTTAAAAAAAAGATGAAAGATATCGGTGAAGTCGTTCTCAAGTTATAGCGGGACCAAACCAAATAAGGATTCATTTTCATATACATATAAATCACGCATCAGCTCTGGTTGTGGCATCCACACTGCAAAATATCCTTACCTGATCTAAAGCGAAAGTCTCTGCAAGAAAACTAAGAATTTACACCTAATAACGTACCTGAAGTTATTAAGTTAGCAATTTGGACCCTCTTTTTGGTAAGGTGGGAAGTCGTTCGTCGCCGTCTCTCCGCCTTTATTGGCGGGCCACTGGAACTATGTTACATTCCTTCGGTGGGAGCAATTTGCACCATGTGGTCCTTTACCAGCTATTGGAGAAGGGTGCCTAGCACTGCGAAGACATGCGTAATATTTTATAATAATATCGAATGCCTTACACGTAATAAAACGTTTATTTATGACTGGTCTAAATATTCAATCTTTGATGGGAATCATATCGCAGAATAATTTTTGTGTGATCTATAAATAGTAGGTTTGTAAAGTCGTTCGTAATACATAGATTATTTCCTAGTGCAAGGTCTTTTATTAAAAAAACTCATATTTATTTTACAGATGGCAACTTTATTGGCTTACTTGGGTCCTCCAGAACACAAACCGATTGAATCGTGAGTATTAAACATTATTACTTACACTGATTATATCTGCAATACTCAGCCAAGCAATCTTTCAAAGGTCTTTCGAAGTGTGTATCCTAAATAGTAGCAAAGCCTTGCTTTTCCTAGTATGAAAAGGCCGGCCCGATCGGGGAAGTACTACCTTCTCAGAAAAGATCGGCGTTAAACGGCTGTAGGTACTCACTCATATCAACGGTAGAGATGAGGTTGGGGTTTGGTGTTCCGTGCTCTCACTGACCGTACTAAACACCTGGAATACCTATCGTTTTGCCTTACGCTGATGTTCTATAAGAGGGTTGTACTTCCCCGGCCGATTTAGGCAATTCATCATTGCAAAAAAGGCCAAATATAAATGTATAAATGATTGCTTACAGGACATCAAGTCTTCTATTCTCTTCTTATGCTCGCTGGTCATCCATAGACATCTCTTCTACGAACTTTGAAGAGTTTATAGTAAAACACAATATGCATCAACAAGAAGAATTCAAAAGCATCAAGAGTCTCAATATCTTCTATCAGGCCGGAACCAGCAAGTTGGGGAATCCTGTCTTCTATTTTATTTCCAGAAGATACAAGTAAGACATTTAAATAGACATCGTATTGCAATAATAAAAATCACATCGCCGCATAACCATGTGGACTTATCAAACTTAAAAAAAAATGCGTTAAAGACTTTTAAACTTTCGCGATTTGTACACATTATACACAAATATTAATGTATCGGGTCTTAATCGCGTATATAATGTTGAGGTTGAACGGACGGAGGCAACGCTGAACTACACCAGTCAACCCGTGACCACGGCCGATGCAATACGGTCGAAACGTCGGGAAATTAAGGTATTCAACCTCAACATTATATACGCGATTAAGACCCGATACATTAATATTTGTGTAAAAAAATGCGCGTTAAAATTAAATATCTGCATTTCATATAAAGTTTGTATTTGATAAAATTTGTACGATGTAGATATAATGGTTTAAACATATACCATACTTTCTGATGTTTACTCAAATATGAGATACATGGAATGAAATTTAATTTAATCCGTGTGGTGACTAAGAATACAAGTGTCACCACCCCATCCTTTCCCGCATAATAATCCCGCGAATAGTAGAAAAACTTTGTAAACGTAGTGTTATTTCATAAGCGTACGATGTAACAGGATACTTCACTTTTCATATCTATCATACATTAATTTTCACCCAAGTACAAAGCATGCGCACGCAAACACACACACCAACCCTTAGTTTCTAATATTATTACAATAAAATTGTAGAATTTGTCCATAGGGGAAAGGAACTGTTACTCCTTCACACAGATTTCTACAGGAAACCTAGTTAGAGTACAGAATCACTATTGTAATATGACATTGTAATAATAAATAAATAAAAATATCGCAGTTCTAAAATTTATTTTACGAACTCTATGTACTCGACTAAAAGTAAATATTTTGCCTCCAGGATAGGGGACGTGAATGCTGATCTGCTAATCTACCACGTTATCCTGACTCTCAAACCGTTCTGCCAGCAACCCTTCGAGCTGATCGTGGACTTCACTCACACCAACTCCGATAATAGGTTCAGGTATACACTTAGGTTTCACAGCAGTCTGTTAGGCCCTTTTCGTTATCGTTTTCCTGGGCGGGATAAATACCTTCATCATCTTTCTAGCCTAATGCCAAGCTCTGTTTTGTTTACGGTATAAACGGCCTATGTCCTCTATACTCCGGACTATATTTATGTCAAATTCCGTAATGATCGGTTAAGTAGTTACGGCGTCAAAATGTAACAAGTCAACAAAGTCACTTGTACATCCTTTCTAATTCTAACTATTATAAACAGTTATCCTTCGGGAACTATTTATTGTTCTGAGACGAAAAGCTATATTTGTAGCTAATATTCAAGTTTGAGTTTTGGACTATATGTATGCTAAATTTCATGTTGATTGATTGAGAAGTTACTTATCATCACACCATCTCCCTGGCGGGGCAGGCAGACAGAACAAAGTGCAAAAAGGCTCTATTCTTGCAAACATCGCTCGCTTCCTCAACATTCATAATTCTCTTCATACACGCTCGCCTTGTTTCGGAGACTCTTCACTCCGCCTTCCTTCAATACATGACCGATTTGGTCTAGGTAGGTCAGTCTCGGTCTCCCCCTGTACCTACATCCTTCCACTTTCGCATTGTATATCTTCTTAGCCAGTCGCTCGTCCGGCATTCTTTCCACATGTCCGAACCATCGCAGCATTCCCTTTGGCATCTTTACACCAATACACTCTTTCATACCTACTCTCTCTCTCTTACGTCGTTGTTACTAGAGAACAAGAGAAGCATTGAGAAGTTACGGCGTGAAAGCGTAATAAGTAAACAAAAAAACTCACTTTCGAAGATATAATATTTCATGACGATCGGCTCAGTAATTATGGTGTGTAAGTGTAACAAACAGACTAAAGCACTTTCGCGTATATAGTATTAGTAATGACTAGCCTATGCCAGCGGCTTTTCGGTTATATCTCAGGTTCCCGATATAGTAGCGGGATACAATGTATACCAGTTTTTAAGTCAAATCAAGGCCTTTCAAATAAAAACAGGTTCCATCAAAATCCATTCAGTAGTTTTTGTGTGATGCGCGAACAAACAAACAGATAAACATGCAAAAAATTCTAAAAAAAATATTTTTGTGAAATTTTTTTTTGTGATTAGACACGCCTATATAGCCTATTACAGTAATTTTTTCTCAAATATATTAAATGTACAGACACAGCTCTGTTACAGTTTTATAATAGTATAGATTACTAATTTTGTTTATATATTATCATTTATAGGACGGATTTCCTACAGAAATGGTTCACAGTGCTTCCAGACGTGGCGTACATAAACATACACGCGTGTTATATATACAATTGTAACAGCTGGGTGCGGGAGTACACCAAGTTTCATGACACCATACTGGCGCCGCTCAGGGTAAGTCTTATGAACCAGTGAGGTAATGTCGCACAGTTCCAGTGGTCTGCCAGACGGCACACGGTGGGTCTCCACAGTACCCTGTTCGTTGGCCCCAAACGACGGGGTGTGAGGTTGGGTACTTTTAAAAAAAGGCTAGATCTTATGAAACTACCACTGAAGGAATGTAATATGGTTCCGGTGGCCCGCCAATACGGGCGGAGAGACGGCACGCGACGGGTTTATTTAGTGGGTGAGGGCCCCACACTATCCTGTTGGTTGCCCCAAACGACGGGGTGTGTGTTTAGGTAATTCTTTTCCCGCCTTAACAAAAAAAAAGGTTTTATGTATGTACCTGTAACATTTTTATACTACGGGGGGTATAAACAAATGTGAAGCGGCTCGCCTGATGGTAAGCGGTTACCGTAGCCTATAGACGCTAGCAACACCAAGAGGCATCACTCACGCGTTCCCAACTCAAGGAAGGAAAAGAAGGGTAAGAGGTGAACAGGAATGTCAATAGAGATGAGATGACAGTAAGGGAAAGTTTTTGGCCCTCTTGAACTCTCACTTACCGTATGAAACAACAGTAAGAGTATCTATCCTTGCGTTACGGCGTACTTCTGTGGCAGGGTGGTACTTCCCCCGACCACTGAATGAATGTAATAATATGATTCCGGTGACCCGCCAATAAAGGCGGAGAGACGGCACACGGCGGGTTTCTTTAGTCGGCGAGGGCCCCACACTACTGTTACTGTATTGTTCGTTTCCCCGAACGACGGGGTGTGCGTTAGGATCATTTTTTCCAGCCTTAACAAAAAAAAAAAAAAGGGTGGTACTTCCCCAGTTGAACTGGCCTATTTATGCAGTTAGACCGTAGTCGCGCTAGCCCAGTGCGGGTTGGCAGATTTTACAAGCCAACGAGAAAATCTTTTTAACCAGGTTTACTCACGGAATTTTCTTTTACCAGGAAGTGATTGTGAAAAAATTCTAAAAGTCAGACGTGGCGAGGCTTTTGGCTGCAGATGGCGAAGTTCTTTAGATACCGATCTCCCATGCCGACTGATGTAGGTTCAATTCCTACAAGACAATTCTGTGTGTGATGCACAAATGGTTGTTCTAATAAAAAAGAGAGGACGAGGAGAGGGTTAAGCCCTCCGGCACTTTCACTCACCATACGAAACATACCGCTGTTTCACGCTGATCTTCCCTACGAAGAGATTCCCTGAAATTCGTCATTAATTATTATTGATTCATTTGTATAACTCAATTACACAGGGCAACCGCAAGCTTATCTTCATAGATACACATACCCGTCTGAGTGATTACGTGGAGAGCGAACAGCTGAAATTGCCAGGTGCCACTTTGTCTCTGGAAGAAGACCTCAAAGTGTTCAACAATGCGCTGAAATTGAGCCACAAGGACACCAAAGTTGCTATAAAGGTAGATTCTCACCTTTCCATCTTCAAATACCAGCCTTATCGGTTCTTATTTCATGACACGAAAGCTATAAAAAATTAACCTTTGTAGGAAGCCTGGCAGATGTGAAACATCAAAATTTACTAATTTAAATATAATTTTTATTTATTACTAGGCGGGTGGTATATAAGCATACGGTATGCCTGATTGTAAGTGATTGCCGTAGCCTATAGAGGCTAGTAACACTGAAGCGCGAGGTGGATAGGAATGATAACAAGGAAAAATATGAAGATAATGAGGTTTAGGCTACTGGCACTCTCAGTCACCATAAGGAACAATACCAGTAGGAGTACTAACCGATGTTTCACACTGATCTTATGTGAGGGGGTGGTATAATATAAATTAACCAAAGCATGTACTCTTATGCCGTGTGGGGCCAGCTTTAGAATTGTCCCACCCCTCGCCACCCATGGGAGTCGCAGGAGCTGACCGAGGGAATACCGGGGGAGTGGGCAGCAGCACTCCCTCGAGTATTAACAACATCCACTGCGATCACCAACCCACTTGCCAAGCGTGGCGTTTACGGCACTATCCCCCATATGAGCGAAACACATGTTGTGGCGTTGTCTTGGGGAGGCCCATGTCCAGCAGTGGACGTCGAAAGGCTGATGGATGGATGAATGGATGATGTACTCTTAAATGCATTGAAAGGGCAACACCCGGTCGGGAATTACCGACAAGACAACGCTAGCTGAATGGCACGTCGTAACGTTTCATGAGATTGTTCTTATTCTTTATCAAAACGAATCATAAACATAGGCCTGCAGTTCTTCGCTAATTTTATTTCAGGTGGGACCAGCGGCACTGCAGATAACATCAGTTGAGAGGACCAAGGTGCTTGGTCTACCAGTTCTGCTGAACGATGTATATTACGCATCGGAAATAGACGAGGTACGATTGTTTAATAGTTAGTTGTATGTATACCTTTTGTTAGGGTTCCATCCCACTACCGTTCGTTGCCCCGAACGACGGGGTGTGCGGTTAGGAAAAATTTTTCCCGCCTAAAAATAAATGCGTGTACATGTACGCGCGTGAGAAGTTATACTTCTTTGGCATCATTAATAAATAAAGTAATTATTAAATTCGTAACTGCAAAACTTGTCACATTTATGTTTTTTAGATACCTTGTTCGATAAAGTAATTATGTCTAATATCACTAGATGGCGTTAGTAAAATTTTGAAATTTCTTATGTCGATGTTAAGAGTTTAGGTGCTTTCATACCCCCTCCATGGTAGCGTTAAACGTTTAACGCAACCTCTTGCAAATCGCATTAAAAGTATAACTTCAAAAAGGGATAGGAGATGGAACAGAAAGGTACTTATTACCTTTCTCTTCCACCTCAGCAGCAGATTCGCTCTTGTTCACCATACTTAGTACAGTATCTACCGTTGTTTTACCTTTATTTTCTATGAGTAGAGTGCCACCTGTACTTCACCGACCGAGCCCGTGCATTCATGCTGCGACAAGCAAGGCTCTGCCTTTAATAAAATCATTTCAAGACGGGCCTTGTAGCGTAGCCGGTAGTGTAACCGACTCCCGTGCACGAGGTCGGGTTTGCTGCCCGCTCAGGACAATTATTTGTGTGATGAACAAAGATATTTGTACTGCTTCTGGGTGTTTTTTATCTATTATATGTATGTATTTACAAAAAAAAAGTAATATATGTATTATATCCGTAATCTGGTAGCACAAGAATTAAGCTTAGTTTGCGACCAGAGGAGGTTGTGTCAAAATGTCCGTAAATATTTATTTATTTATTTTATTTTCTGTTCTACTATTTCTCACTTTATGTTCTGTCTAAAAATATGTTGTATGTTTCACTTTTGTCCGCAGTCCCGTGTGTGTATTTCTAATAATTTGCTTTCAGGTGTGTCTCGTAGATGATAATCAGTTCTCGCTATCGATAATCAACGAACCGACCCCTCTGAGCTTCATTCACAACGATTGCGATAACATAGTACAGTCTATCATTCACATCAGAAACAGATGGGAGCTCAGCCAACCGGTAAGTTTAGTACTACTACTTACTACTTATCATCACGCCATCTCCCTTGCGTGGTAGGCAGAGAGAACAGAGTGCCAAGAGGCTCTACTCTTGCATACATCTCTCGCTTCCTTAACATTCTTAATACTCCTTATACACACTCGCCGGTTTCGGCAACTCCTGACCACCTTTCTTCAATACATGACCGATTTGGTCTAGGTAGGTGAGTCTCGGTCTCCCCCTGCACCTACATTCTTCCACTTTCACATTGCATGTAAGTTTAGTCATAATTTTAAACTAATTCTCCAGCGGCTCCTTCTACGTAAACCTTTAAATAAGGTAAACTTTTTCCCTTATATCCGATTTAAATGTATAGACCTACAGCTTCGCCTGCGTGAACTTCAGTATTAAGCCCAAACAGAGATATTTTTAATTGACTGTACAGATGTCGGAGTGGTTTAGATACTGGTCTCCCGCCCGAGTGTTATGGGTTCGATTCCCTTACAGGACAACCCTTTGTGTGATCTACTACAAATGGTTGTTCTGAGTCTTCGTGTCCGTGAAATTGCATGTTTGTAATGTATCCCGCTATACAAGGATTATTTTGTAGAGCAGGGTATTGCCTTTAAAAATAAAATGATTTCTTTTCCAGGATTCTGTAACAGTCCATCAGAAAATTCGCCCCAAAGATGTCCCAGGGACGCTCCTCAATATGGCATTACTGAACCTAGGGTCTTGTGACCCGAATTTAAGGACTGCCGCTTACAACCAACTCTGCGCTCTCACTGCTACCTTCCACTTGAAGATTGAAGGACAATTGTTGGAGACTTCAGGTTTGTCTCCCAAGAGCTGATGGTGAGCTTGCTGATTCCATATATACGCTAGCAGTAGAGAGCCTTGTTTGTCCCAGCATGAATGGATTGGCTCGATCGGGGAAGTACCACCGTCTCACAGAAGATCAGCGTAACATAACGGTACGTAATCCTACTACCTCTCCTTATCCTTCTCCTTGGAGTTGGTCACGTGTAACTGAGAGGGGCACAGTGTCCCAACACTACCCTGTTCGTTGCCCCGAACGACTGGGTGTGCGGTTAGGTACATTTTTTCCCGCCTAAAAAAAAAAGGGGGCACAATGTCCATTCTGTACGCAGTAGTACTAATATATGTACTGTGGCTAGCGTCTATGGGCTAACCGTTTACCATCGGGTGCGCCGTATGCTTGTTTGCTTACCTGTGTAGTATTAAAAAAATATTCATTTACTTTCCATCAAATGGTTGCTAAATTTATAAGGCCGTCTAAACTAAAATATGTTCAACTAGCCTTGAAAGCCTTTAAAAGTTGGCTTTTCGGTTATATCTCAGGTCCCCGATATAGTTGCAGGATAAAATGTATACCAGTTTTTAAGTCTAATCAAGAGCTCGCAAATAAATAAAGTTGCTTCAAGTTCCGTTCAGTAATTTGTGCGTGATGCGCGAACAAACAAATAGACAAGCAGATAAACACAAATAGATAAAAATTAAAAAAAAAAAATTTTGTTTGGCTATATAGCCGTATTTTAGACACGCCTATATAGCATATTACAGTCATTTTTTCTCAAATATCTTAAATGTACAGGCACAGCTCTGTTACATCTTTATAATAGTATAGATGTATTATAAAGAGCTCAGCTATCTATCTATAATTGACAGGTCTGTGTATACCGTCGAACAACACCATATTTATCAAGTCGGTGAGTGAAAAACTCGCACATAATGAACCGCATCTAACGCTGGAGTTTCTCGAAGAATGTATTCAGGTAAATTTCATCTTAAATTAGGCTTCCGCAATTTAGTCTGTTTGTAGTGGTTTACTGACCTCCCTCACGGAGTGTTGTTGTTGCTTCGATTCCCACAGAGGACATTATTTTTGTGTGATCCACAAATAGTTTTTGACTTTGGGTGTACTCTGTGTCCGTTAATTTTATGTTTGTAAAGTTGCCCCTGATACTAGGATTATTCCCTAGTGCAGGTCTTTAAATCTATATAATACTAGATTCGCCAAAAAAATGTTTTCTTGCTATAAAAAGTTGTTAGAATATACATTATATTTTTGTTCCATATAAAAAAAAATGTTTCTGTTTGTAATGTCTAAATAATAGCTTTTACTGAATGCCGATGAAAGTATATACGTTATCTATAACAAAATACCAATTTTTATAGTTATTGCCTTCAGGTAGACAGACGTACAGTACAGTCTGACAGCTAATCTCCGAAACGGCTTGACTGATTTGAATGGGTCTTTCACAGGCAGATACTTGATGTTATAAGGAGTAACTTAGTATTTAGATATTTTTATATATATTTTTAGCATTTGACATGCTTAGCAACATACATTAAACACAAAGTGAAAAATGTGAAATCGAAAATAACAGCCACGAGCAGGATTCGAACCTGCATCTCCTGGATACCGTCCAGATGCTTTGCTGAATTGGCAAAAAATATCTAAATATTTATAGGGTTTGCGTCATTATTAGGTAAAATCTTAATTGTAAAATTAAGTTTACCTGGTCGGTATAATGTATGAAAATACTTCCGACAGATGGTGCAGACGTCACCCAAAGACATTAAGTATGAATGTGTTATCGAGATTAGCAGTCGGGAGCAAGGGTCACGATGTTGAATTGGCAAAGCATCTGGACGGTATCCAGGAGATGCAGGTTCGAATCCTGCTCGTGGCTGTTATTTTCGATTTCACATTTTTCACTTTGTGTTTAAGGAGTAACTTAGGCTACATTTATTCTGTAAAAAAAAAGTATGTAAATTCCATGCGGATGAAGTCGGCCAGCTCGTTATAAATAAACATTATAATTTTCAAATTACTAAAATCGACTTTTATAAAATTACTTGCTCACACGGCGAACTTCGTACTGCCTGTATATTTTTATTTTGAGAATATTTAAAATGATTAAAGTACTAATATCGCTATTAAAAAATAGGAGTTGGCAGTAGAAGGGTGAAAATTTATGGTCGTATGTATTTTTTAATAAAAAAATTAAAATAATAAATACATTTTGGGGGTGGACCACCCTTATCACTTAGGGGTATGAAAAATAGTTAAAATCCTATTCTCAGACCTACTGAATACACACACTACACACAAATTTCATAAGAATCGGTCGAGCAGATTCGGAGGAGAATGGCGACAAAAACTGTGACAGGAGCATTTTAGTAACTTTTAAAGATTCGCGAATTGTACACATATTTAAAGTAGCATAAACAGGTCTTTTTTCGCGTATAAAACAGGTGAAATTATTTCACCTATTTTATATAATAGGTGAAATTATTTCACCTATTTTATACGCGAAAAAAGACTCGTTTATGCTACTTTAAATAGGAGCATTTTATATAATTAGATATTATGTGGATTCGTGGGACCCTCCGGTACTTGAACAGTGAGGCTAGACAGTGTTTCGAGTCCTCCTTCCATCCATCCATCCATCAGCCTTTCGACGTCCCCTTCTGGACATAGGCCTCCCCAAGAGAACGCCACATCGAGCGGTCCTCTGCTGTTCAGATAGTGCCATAATCGCCACGCTTGGCAGGCGGGTTGGCGATCGCAGTGGATGTTGTTAATACTCGAGGGAGTGCTGCTGCCCACTCCCCCGGAATCCCTCAGTCGGCTCAGTCGGTTGAGTCCTCCTTGCCTTGTTACAATCCTTGTGTTTGTACTTATTTATCTTTTGGCAGGGATTTCGAGGGTCCACCATCGAGCTGAAGCACTTGTGTCTAGAATATATGACGCCGTGGCTTGCCAATTTGACGAGGTAATTTTTTTTTATTTACTTTATGCGTCCATGTTTGGTCACAGAAATACATATGTGTACCAAAAGACAATGCCAAAAACGAGGCTATTGTGTGCCCGTCGTGCGTCTTAACTATCTAAACATAAAAAATCGTCTTTTGAATAATGATGTTATTTGTATTTATTTTAGTCATAAGCGAAGTGGGGTTTCAAAGTTATAAAAAAAAGATATACATATTATTAAATTCGATGTAAGCGGAACTGCCATATTTATTGGAAGGCTTGGATAATCAATGTCGCCAGTTTATTATTATACCCATTTTTAAAGCCAAATAGTAAGAATATTGATTTGAAATAAATAAAAGAAAACCCACATGAGCTCCTATTATAATATGAAGTTCATAATATGTATAATAGGAGCTCATGTGGGTAGAAATCATAATTATGAAGTTTTGTTTTTAAATTAAAAATATAATAACATTTATTATCTATTTCTAAAAATATTTTAGGATATAATATTGTTATTTTACTAGCAACCCTTATTGATTTGAATTTGATTGACAATTTGTCATGATTTGACATTTGTATTGCCGATAACATGTTATGCATGGCCCAATAATACAGGCCTGCTCAAATCGTTGACAGATTGCCGCAACTACGTCATAATGACGTCACGATTTCCTTGCCGTTTTTCAAATAAAATTATTTAGGGTAAATAATAACAGATGACAGCATTTTAAAAATAATAATACCAATCATTTACTCATCAAAAATGAATGTTTAATTGTTTACAGTAATTATAATTTCAGAATTTCTAATCTAAATTGGTTTGTTTTTATAAAAAGGAATCTTAGCTATTAATATGAGCAGAATCGTAGTTATTAGACTGGCAGCATAGCGTGGTTGTTGTATATGACAGATACTTGACAACTGTCGCTTTTAGCCGTTTCTCTTTCAAACTAACGAGAAAACTAGCTCGTACTCTTTCTGTTAACATTGAGTCTCAAAGTTTTTCCAACCATGGTGATATGTTACATGAAAAATATACAAACTAATAAGTGAAACAATTGTAGATACTCCTACTATTATTTCGTATGGTGAGTGAGAGCGCTGAGGCCCTCCTTATCCTCTCCTTGTTATCCTTCCTTTTTACTGCCTATTACTTTCCTTAGAGCAGGAGTCGCGCGAGTGATGCCTCTGGTCATCTGGTGTTGCTAGCGTCTATAGGCTTCGGTAACAGCTTACCATAAGGTGGTGGGTATTATAAAAAAAATAATACTGGTTAGAATGGAGAATAGAACGTTTAAATTGAAAATTTTAAAACAGGCTAGAGGCTAATTTATGAAGTGCCTTTTCAGAGAGGCATTATAATATCCAACCAGCTCATGGCGATAAATTGGAGTATATTTAAATATTTTTTTATAATTTTGTACGCCAAATAAGAATTCCACCATTTTTCTAATCCAAGTCACGTTTATAACTCGCGACTCATCTTCAAATTTTTAATCCTTACTGTAATATAAACGTGAAAGGGACTTTATTTATTTAGATATTTTTATATATATTTTTAGCATTTGACATGCTTAGCACTATACATTAAACACAAAGTGAAAAATGTGAAATCGAAAATAATCCTGTTCGTGACTGTTATTTTCGATTTCACATTTTTCACTTTGTGTTTAGCGACTTTATTTGTTAGTTTTTTTGTTACGCTTTAACGGCGTAACTACTGAACCCCAGAGTACTAGAGCTCAGAAAAGTACACAGGCTACATTTATCCCGGAAAAATGAATGATTTCTTCGGGTTAGCTATTTTTGCATGAAGCTAATTAAAGTGCGACATATTTATATTCTGAAACCACCCAGACGGAGTTGTGGGTAGAGTCTAGTTTAATATATTTTAGCTTTTATAGACAGTAATTCTTTTTTATTTCAGACTTCTAAGCTTTAAGGTGTTTGTGGGTAAATTGTGGGGAAAAAAAATTTGAGTCAATCCTGCCTTGTTGATGACGTATGCACGGCAAAATTTTGTAAGTCACTTCGCGATTTGAGCTTCGCGATTTGAGGTTTTTTTATTATTGTTCAGTGTTTACTTTAACGTTGAGTTCAGCAAATTCTCCGTTGAGTAATTAAAAAAAAGAGCGTGACGTCGTGTGAGATAGACTTTTTAGTGGTAGATATTAAGACCAGGACTCTTAGAATGTAATCTAGATCCAGAGTAGTTAGCCGTAGCATTATATCCTATCTATATTTCTTACATAGGTACTCTAAAATACTATTGATACTACATTTTATACTATAATAGTATAAAAGATATGGATTTCAACGCGTAATATATAACCTATATACTAAAAATTAAAAGTCAGATTTCTCTAAACTCCCATTAGATATCTCAATGATATTTATATTTAAAGACCCTGAGTACATTTACAATGTTCTACAGTTAATTTGGTTAAGACGCAACAATAGCCCAACTCTTATAGAAAAATCGGAATTGTCCTTTCAACTTGATTGGTCTAGTATATTTGGAGCAAATTGGCTGTCACAGACGGACAGACAGATATACGAGTACAAAAGCCTAAAATAAAAATTTCGTAAAAAAAAAATAAAACACAATCGCAATGTCTCCCACCGAGTCGAATTTGTAAATCTAAACTACTCAAACACATACATAGACAAAATTTTCATTGGAATCGGTCTAGCCGTTTGACAGGATTTCACTGACAACACAACTAGCATTATATACATATGTACAAATTATACATTCCGCTAAAACTTCCTATAGATTCTGCAAACCTTCCGAAGAATCCCGCAGACAGAAGCAGGTGGCCCAAATATTGGAGAAGCTGATAACCCTGACGATTGAGGAAACTGAGATGTACCCGTCAGTCCAGGCCAAGATCTGGGGCTCTATAGGACAAGTGCCGGAACTTATTGACATGGTGTTGGATAGCTTCATACAGAGAAGTGTTAATTCAGGTATCGGCAACCTTTTATTTGTTATTTTATAGTATACGGTATACTATAAAATATACGGTATACTATATAATATAAGGGCAGGATATGGTATACTGTATACCATATCCAGGGCAGGATATGGTATACTGTATACCATATCCTGCCCGCGATTCCATCCGCGTGGGCTTTAAGATTTAGGCTGTGTTCCGATATAAACTGCGAGCACTGTGATGCTCATACTGAAGAAAAATCGTTCCGTTATAGACTAGACAGTATACTGCTCGTAGAGTAAAAATGTTCTGTGGTATACTGGCGCAATATTCTAGGGAAATATATGACTTCATAAATCGTCGCTATTTTTGTACTGTGAGCACTGGCGTTTTAGAGGTAAGGTGCTCTCAGTGGTTTGATCACGTGATCAACAGCGTTCAGAAATTTAACATCTTGAATATTATTGTTATTATTGGATATTATTATTCAAAGAGACCTAAACATGGAACATATAAAGAAATTGTGTTTATTGCAGTGTGAACCAATACTTTGTATGAAATGAAAGTAATGACAGATCAGTATACTGGACTGCGTTCCGTTATAAACAGTAACCAGTACAGCTAACTATCAAGGAACGACTTCGCAGTATACTAAATCGATGTCACACCTTACAGTGCTCGCAGTGTATATCGGAACACACCCTTAAATACACTTTGTTTTTGTTTAGGCGGGTCAAAATGTTCCTAACCGCACACCCCGTTGCTCGGGGCAACGAACAGGGTAGTGTGAGAAAAAAAACAGAAAGTATAGGATAAGGCTAGTGAGATGATGAAATATATAAGTTTTGATCATTTATTTACAGTACGAGGGGTGATCCAAAAGTAATGATAATTGGTTACTTCAGGTACACATAAAAATCCAAAAAAAATTTTTTTCGCTAGCTTATACACTCACTACGTCAGCCTAAAAAAATCATATAAATAGGTCAGGATTTCCGGGAGATACATTCATTTGAATACGAACTGTCGAAGAGATAACATCAACATGGAGAAAAACTAAATTAGAGCTGTGATCAAGTACCTCTGTTTGAAAAAAATGTCTACAAAAGACATACACTGTGACTTGGTGGAAACATTGGGGGACTCTGCTCCTCCATATTCTACAGTTGCACGCTGGGCCAAGGAGTTTAAGCTGGGCAGAACATCCACTGAAGATGAACATCGCGAAGGACGCTCATCCACGTCCCTCACAGAAGACAACGTGAAAAAAGTCGAAGATGTTGTGTTGGCAGATCGAAGAGTGACCATCAGGCATGTAGTTGAGGTCACAGGGATCTCATATGGAAGCGTTCAAAGAATCATTTCGAACGAGTTGCATATGAAAAAGGTCTCTGCGCGTTGGGTTCCCAGAATGTTAACCGACGAGCAAAAGAAAAAACGAGTTGACATTTCGAGGGTCAATCTCGAAAAGTTCCAAGCAGATAAAGAAAATTTTTTGTTGCGTTTTGTGACTATGGACGAGACCTGGATCCACCATTTTGATCCTGAAACAAAAAAACAATCGATGACTTGGAAGCGAGCCTCCTCACCGACGCCAAAGAAATTCAAAGTCTCAAGTTCGGCGGGAAAGGTTATGGCGTCTGTTTTTTGGGACGCTAAAGGAATAATTTTGGTGTAATATTTGGAAAAGAGAGCCACTATTACGGGCTCTTACTACGCAGACCAAATAAGAAGATTACGGGAGGCCATTAAGGAAAAAAGACGCGGCAAACTGCGAGCTGGAGTGCTGTTTCACCAAGACAACGCACCGGCTCACAAAGCCGCAGTTGCGATGGCTGCCATTCAAGAAACGGGATTCGAACTGGTCGAACACCCTCCCTATTCGCCAGATCTGGCTCCTAGTGACTTTTACCTCTTTCCTCGGCTCAAGGAACACCTCCGAGGCAAGAAATTTGAAGACAATAGCGAAGTTATGGCCGCTGTTGAGGCGTTTTGGGAGGGTCAAGAAAAGGATTTTTTTTCAAAGGGAATCCTGGGTTTAGAAAAAAGATGGACTAAATGTATTGATTTGTTAGGAGACTATGTAGAAAAATAAATTATTATTTTAACTTTAATTACCGTGTTTTATTTTCATTATCATTACTTTTGGATCACCCCTCGTAAGTTCCACATGAGGCTCACAACCAATGACCGCGGTTTTTTGCATTCAACTTGCTTGTGAGCATTTCGTTCGTAAACCCAAGTTTTAGATTTTACAAAACGGTCACTTTCACCATCATTGTGAGCTTGGCGTAATCGAAAATACACCGCGACTACAACGACCACAGTTGTCAAGTGGAACATCTCTCGGCTCTTTGGCTCGGTCGCTTTGAGCGATGTGCGAGCCGTGTGTAACGTGCCCTTGAACGCTATTTTAAAATGACGTCATATCCTTTCAGGCTTGGGCTCTCCAATGATAGAGATAATGGCGGACACAGCAGTCGCGTTAGCTTCAGCTAACGTTCAACTCGTATCAAAGAAAGTTATCGGCAGGATGTGTCGGGTAAGTCTTACATAAAGTAGTCCAGCCCGCTTAGAATGTGAACCGAAACGTTAAACGTACGTTCGCAGTACAGAAATCACTCGTTAGTCTGCCGACCAATCACAACGAAGCGAAAGGAACGTTCGGTCAGTCACTCAACCAATCAGGAATCACGCATCAGACTAGTGACCAATCACAATGAAGTGCAGCTAACGTTCGTCTAACGTTTCGTTTTACGTTTTAAAGGGGCAGAACTGTTATATGTTTAGTTCCTGCTAGACAGCTCTTTTGCTAACTACGTTCTGTTATAATTATCTTCTTAACGTGATTAACTTAAATGTTATTGTCATTATTGGAATTGCAACAGCTTTATGAGTACATTGATCCTTGTTTAAAAATATTGTATTCTGTTACTTAAGAGCTTTTGTTTTCAGTAATACCACAGAGATATAATTCTTACCGTGTGGGGCTGGCTTTAGAATTGTCTCACCCCTCTCTACCCGCGGGAGTCGTAAGAACCGACTGAGGGAATACCGGGGAGTGGGCAGTAGTATTCCCTCGAGTATTAACAACATCCACTGCGATCGCCAACCCGCCTGTCAAGCGTGGCGATTACGGCACTATCCCCCACTTCTTGGGGAGGCCTATATTCAGCAGTGGACGTTGGAAGGCTGATGGATGGATGATGGATAATTCTTAAAACTTGTTCAGTGGGTGGTAAAACTGGTTTAGAGTATAGTGGTATAGAGTTCAAACTCCAATCACCCCAGACCTCATGAGCTGTACCTAAGTATGCACTATGTAGGTTAGATATGTGTGTATTAAATCTATCATTATAAGATATACATCTATTGTATTAATTGAGTAGTAATAACTGGTAATCGCTCGAGAATAGTGGTCTCAATAATCCTTAATCCCCACACTCACATGGCACAACGCTAACTATGCGAGATTTGGTGAAGACATGTGTGTATTTATTCACAAACTAGCCTTTGCCTGAAGCTAGTTTTTAGGCTACGCCGCAGCCAAAAGCTAGTTTTTAGGTTATATCTCAGCTTCCCGATATAGTAGCGGGATAAAATGTATACCAGTTGTTAAGTCTAGTGAGTAGTTTTTGCGTGATGCGCGAACAAACAAACAGATAAACAAACAGATAAAAAATCTAAAAAAATGGTTTTGTGTGTAGACACGCCTATATAGTAATTTTTTCTCAAATACCTTAAATGTACAGGCACAGCTCTGTTACAGCTTTATAATAGTAGGTATAGATTATCAATGATTGGGGAAGCAAAATATCGCAAGGAAACCTGCATGCCTAAGAGAATTTATCGATGGCTTGAGAAGTCTGCCAACCTGAGACCCGTGTGTGACCCATTAGTGGGACGGAAAAATCGTTAAAAAATACATACTTTCTAAAACACCATTATTTCTTGAGTATATGGCACTAGAGCGAGCTGAGTATTATATCTCTGTGGTTATGCTAATATAGAACCATTAATTTGTAAGCTGAACATGGAACATCTTTAGCAAAAGAGTTAATCTAGACTGCCTTGTCAATGTTGTGAATTGTGTTGTTCTCCCGCAGGCCCTATCTAAACTGCCCAATAATATCCTGGGTCCTGTAACCCCTGCCACTGTGAGTTCTACTTTTTATTTTTTTTAAGTTTATTTTTTTATTTTATTAAAGCAGAGCTTTTGTATAAAGGATGGCTCCCTTACTTTTTAATTTCCATATAATATTGTTTTAATATTAGCATACAGCATACAATATTAGTGATAGAGATTTATTGCTGGTCTCAGCATGAATTTCACCTAACCAGCGTGAAATATCGGAGGTAATCCTGCTGTTGGTACTGTTGGTGAGTGAGAATGCCGAAGGCAAAGAAACCCCTCATATCCTCTCATTATATTTGCACATCCAATCCCTTTCCTTGGAGTTGGTGACACGCGAGTTATGCTTGCAATTGTTTGCAAGCGGGTATCGTAGTATAGATGCTAAAATTATGAAAGACGTCCCTTTCGCATTCTCTCTCTCTCTCTCTTTCCAACCCCAGTAAAAAGTGATAGGAGATATATATGTACATCAAAGAGGCGATGTGGATATTATTTTGTTAATATAATTTGCTTTTATTTTGAGTATTTTATACTTTTACTTAACCACAGTCCTTAAATGTTTATAGATTATGCTTGAATATATAGTTTTAATATTAGAATTTAAACGCTTTAAAAACCAAGAAAAAATATTTTTTATAATACTTTCTAATATTTACGCGAATGTTACACATTTTGAAATAAAACTACGTTTACGGAATCTATCGCGTTTACTTGATTTTTATACTATCCCGACGTTTCGAATACTTTACAGCATTCATGATCGCGGGTGGACTTAGATGATAGATGTCCAAGGCCTTGGTGGACTTAGATGATAGACGTTATTTGAAAAGATTTTTTATCTCTAAGTTTGAGAAATTTGCAATAGGTCCTCCCAATAATTGGGTCTTTGTGGAGTAGGCTGTCTTGATTGCAGCATCTTACCTGCGCTTTTTAAAACCCCAAAAGTAAGCCACATTGCTCGATGAGGTAAGAATGGTCCTAGAGTTATGACCATGCAGAGTTGGATGTAACCACATAAAGTCGCCAGACGACCAAGTTGCGAGTAGGAAGCCTTTGGCAGCACGCGGCATAGGACCGCTCGTTGTGGATGTTCACTTGAAATGTCGGGACAAAGTGAAGATCTACAAGTGACGGATAGATAAATAATATACTTAACAATGCCGCAATGGAGATTTGTAGAATCCATCATCAGAAAAGCGGTGACGTGGATCGCCACCTGTGTCACGTTTTGTGCTGCAGCGGAAGGCTGTATTATGATAAAGGGCAATCTTTTGTATCTGCCTGCCCCTCTGGGAAACAGGCTTTTATGTATGTATGTACCTACATAAACATTTTGGTAAAGATCTTTGAGCCTTTAGTTTCTTTGTGGTTCTCATGATACGAATAGCTTGACACTCGTAATCCAGCTGTTCGTGGAAAATGCATAAAAACATAAAATATAAATACAAAAGAGCTTATAACACGTCGTCAACGGCTGTTTTAAAAGCGCGCTTACAAAAATAAGCATAACGTTTAAACACGTTGTCAATTTTAAGCTGTTTATACCATTTCTACTCGCAATCCAGCTGTCCTTGGCAAATGCATCCACGGTACAAGTTATATGGACAATATTTGACTGTTTTAAATATTTATTAGAACTTTGTGCTCTAGGACCTTGGTTTTTATAGACTATAGAATCTATTTGAAATTTAGGTGGTGGACAAGACCTGCCACTCACCAACGGCTATGCTGGAACAGCACATGATGTGGGACGACATAGCTATATTGGCCAGATATTTGGTAAGTGCACATTTCATAAATCATTTAATTTTCAGGATGTGTCATGATGATGACCTTACAGTTGAGTGGTATGCTAATATTTTTTTTAGTGGACGGGGATAATGTATTTACAATAATTATAAACAGAAGGGTCTTACGAACTCGCTTACTGTTTTAGTTTTCAGTATACAGAATTTTGGGCCTTTTCATTTAAAAACAAAAAACATAGCACCATGCCTGTATTCCCCGAAGGGTTAGGCAGAGGTATATTACACACCCACGATTCGCCAGCTATGTTTAAGTCCCACGTAATAGGGGGCGAGCCTATTGACGTCTACCGGGCACATTTCCAATCTCCGTACTGCTACTGAGAATTTTTCTATTTAGGAAAAAGCTCAATAACATTGCCCGACCCGGGGATCAAACCCGAGACCTCATGATTAGCAGTTGCATACATTACCGCTACACCACCGAGGTAGTTATTAGTTTCATTTAAACAATCTGATTTATAAATACATAATTTGTAATTGCAATATTTTTTTTAGAAAACCGCCATCTGTATTTGACATTTCATAGTCCATTTTTATTTTTGTGACGTGAGATGATGCATCATCGCACGTCACAATTATTATTACATATTTTTGATGGGTCTATTTCTCGGGCCATACCCCGTTAGGCAACGTCAATACCCATCATCAGGATAATTATTGCGTTAACGTGATAAATTAGTTGGCCACACTTGAATGTTCAATCTCTTTGATGTACCGCCACTGGAGTTATCGCCTAACGTTAAACGGCAATGTGAATGCCTTTGTCGGATTCCCGCGATAAGTCGTGGCTATACCAACCTCAAGCGTCCATCATCGTGATAATAAAATGGCGTTTTCGTTTAGTGTGGCCCGAGCATTAAAGAGCATTAAATAACCTATAGTCTTCCTTAAAATATCCCTATGCAATACAAGAAGAATATTTTGAATCTGATTGATACATTGGATTCTGGTGGACATTATAACTGAGGGCGTTCAGACAAGTGACATGGAAAACGTCATATAAAGACATTTCATAAATCGATGTTATATATTTTAGTTGTAGAACCTTGCTTATCCCAGCACAAATGGGCCGGTTCGATCGGGGAAGTACCACCCTCTCACTGAAGATCAGCGTGAAACATTGGTTGGTATTCGTGCCGTTGTATTTCGTATAGTGAGTGAGAGCGCCAGAGGCCTGAACCCCTCCCTATCATTCCTATCCTGTCCTTATTATCCTTCCTATCCTCTTCTCATTATCCTTCCTATCCTTTCCTCATTATCCTTCCTATCCTCTCCTTATTATCCTTCCTATTCTCTCCTTATTATCCTTCCTATCCTCTCCTTATTATCCTTCCTATCCTCTCCTTATTATCCTTCATATCCTCTCCTTATTATCCTTCCTATCCTCTCCTTATTATCCTTCCTATCCTCTCCTCATTATCCTTCCTATCCTCTCCTCATTATCCTTTTTATCCTCTCCTCATTATTCTTCCTATCCTCTCCTCATTATCCTTCCTATCCTTTCCTTATTATCCTTCCTATCCTCTCCTTATTATCCTTCCTATCCTCTCCTTATTATCCTTCCTATCCTCTCCTCGTTATCCTTCCTATCCTCTCCTCATTATCCTTTTTATCCTCTCCTCATTATTCTTCCTATCTTCTCCTTATTATCCTTCCTATCTTCTCCTTATTATCCTTCCTATCTTCTCCTTATTATGCTTACTTACTTTCTCCTCCACCTCCTCTCCCTTTCCTTGGAGATGGTGACGGTCGAGTGACCTGTGCCGTGACGTGTGCCTCTGGTGTTGCTAACGTCTATTGGCTGCGGTGAACACTTACCATCAGGTGGAGCGTATGCTTTTTCGCCACCCTTGTAGTATAGAAAAATGGGAAAGCAAAAATAAAGGCAAAAATGTTTCAGTTAATGTTATCATTCAACAACTGCCTGGACGTAGCGCGACATTTGCCCTATCTGTTCCACACGGTCACCTTTCTCGTGTGCTCTGGGACCGTGTCTATGCGAGCTGCCACTCACGGCCTCGTCATCAACATCATACATTCTCTCTGCACTTGTACTACGCCTAGTTTCTCTGGTAAGTACTTTTTGCTTCATGATTATTTGAATTACGTTTCTGTAGAATTCTTACAATAATAAATTCAATCTAATAATTTAATAATTATATAATTTTTCGTTTATTTGCTACTAGGATTAGATGACCCGGTGAACTTCGTATCACCTACAATTTACTTTACCAGCGATTATCAATCATAATCAATCTGCATCTTTTAAGGTCTGAATCTAAATAGGTTATATATACGAGTATGACAGAAGAGAAACTTGTTTGTTATGCAAATTAATTAGAAAGATTGACAGTAGCTGTCATTTTGTCGCCTGTTAAACAAATACCCATACAAAGTTACCTATATTGAATTTTTAAATTTTCTACTGCTTTTTATAGGGTAGGGAACCCTATATACCCCTTTTTTTATTTTTAAAGTCACCCATGTGTTAGAGCCAACAAGACAAAAAAAAACAATTCTCAAATTCGGTTAGCCATTTTTGAGTTTTGGCGAGACAAACGAACAGCAATTGATTTTTATAATATATAAGATTATTACTGCGCTGAGTGCGAAGGAACACATGAAACATCGGTATATGAAAACCCGTCTGCGCAGTGTGGTGGAGTAAACTAATTCTCTATAGTACTCAATGGAATAGAATTGTGTGTAGATGCTATATATTCTTCTTCAATTTATGATATGAGTATTAAAATTTTTCAGAGGACACCCAACGTGTACTAAGACTGTCTCTTGACGAGTTCGCGTTGCCCAAATTCTACCAAATGTTTGGTATATCTAAAGTAAAATCAGCCGCCGTAACTGCCTTCAGGAGTCCTTATAATCGCCACAGCAGTGATTGGTGAGTTTTTATATCAAAAGCTTGACATTCACAAAATACGTTAAAGCTTCACTTCTGTCGGGCGTCCTAACGATTCTTAGTAAAATATGAAAATCTATTCTCTCTCATCTTTAAAGGTCACTTATTTTAGAAACTATTAATTTTACTTAAATTAAGTACTAGGAGTGTGATTTCAAACCGAACATGATCGTCCCATAAGTTGTTTGTACATTTTGGCTCTACCTACCATCTAATCTAATCTACCATCTAGTTTCATAAATAAGTACTAACTTAAGTTGGCAGCTATTTAATATTACAAAAAAAGTCATTCTAAAAATGCTACGTAAAGCTATGTTTTAACACGAAACACGATTTGAATATATCAAATTTTGAGATGATTTTTTTATTTTTATATTAATAATAATGCGAATTCCACGTTCAACTTGACTTCATCCCAAGAGGAGCCAAACACTATAATAGCTGTGTCATCTGCATAGGCATAGATCTTGCAATTTGGGAAAGACATTTTACACAGGTCGTTAATATAGATCTGGAATAGTGTGGGTCCCAGTATACTCCCCTGTGGTATGCCATAACTTACAAATTTTTCATCACTGACTTGGTTATCTATTTTTACTTGTTGCCTACGGTTCGTCAGGTAATCACTAAAAATATTAAGTGCTATACCACGTACACCAACACCTTCCAATTTACAAATTAGTTTTATAATAGAGACTGTGTCAAACGCTTTAGTTAAGTCCATAAATATACCAATACACTTAGCTCTACTATCAAGTGTTTTTGCAATTAATTGTGTTAAGTCAAGCACGGCGCCTTCATTTGAAACTCTTGGCCTAAAACCGTACTAATTATCTGCTATGATATTGTGTTTATGTAAGTAGCGCCTCAAGTTGTTATTAAGATCTTTTAAACGATTTTAGATAGGGCGGGTAAGACTGATATAGGTTTGTAGTTATTAATGCAGTGTCTATTTCCCCCTTTATATATTGGATATACTATTGCCTTTTTAAGAGCATCGGGAAACACACCTGACTGTAGGCAACAGTTGCAAATGTACGTAGTGTATATTATGATGTATATTTTGAGATGGTCTTAAATTTGTGATAAATTTGGTTAGTCTTTTAGTATTATGCTTTAATATATTAGTTAATTATTTATTCAACCACCATTCCAGTTTTTGCCCGTAATTCAAACACCTAATTACGGGCATTAAAAGAAATTCAAAAGCGAATATTTACATCGTTTTTCCTCTTAAGATCATTTAGGTAATCGAAATCTCTAAAATCATTAAGATTGCTACAGTGTGGTAAAGCAACTATTTATATTGACATTTGTAAAACCTCTATTTAAAACTGCTATGAGATTCTTACACAACATTCTTATAGAAATTCTTACTATATTTTCTATACTGCTATATTAACTCACTTCAAAAACTTATGATTATACCAGCTACGCTCGTTACTCGGAAGTGTGCGAAGGGTCATTAGTGACTCCAGGACCCATCTGCCACGCCAGCAGCTCGCAGTCAGACAGAGAGCGCTTGCCGCTCCAGTCGTTGGAGATCATAGCAGACGCACTCCTTGAGATCATGGAGGCGTGCATGAGGGACATCCCTGATTGTGACTGGTTGCAGACCTGGTAATATGAACTGCCATTCTTTTAATAATGTACGTCATTATCTTTAAATAACTTATGAGGTGTTGCGTACATTGGCAGGATAAGTTAGCAAAGAGTAAGTTTAGAATTCTCTTTTGGATTCGTTTTGTAGAGTAGTAATATTGATCGCCATATTGGCTATAGCGAGCCTTGCTGCTCTTTATTTTTCTATTAATTTTCATTCTGGATGTCTTTTTTGGTCTCTGTTACAATGAGTTCTTAAGTATGTCCTAATAAGATCAACCTAGTGTGAATAACTAAACGATAAGAGTCATCTATTCATTTACAAAATTCATATCCACGAATCAAATATTTTCATATTCATCATTCAATTTGTATTACTTTCAACTATCTAAACTAGAAGAATCTCAAAACAATATCATCGTTGATATTTTGATCTATGATGATGATATTTTTGTATACGATGAACAAGGACTCAAGTTACATCCTTGCTGTATCCCTATTGTATCAATATAATAGTTCACTAAATCTGGAATACTCTTTCAATTAACCTATCTAACATAGTAACAAGGAGGTAATATACCTGTTTTTGATAAGGTGTCTATGAGATTTTAAGATGGGTTTGTTGTTAGATGACTTCATGATAGAATAATGCAAAAGGTCAAAAGCCTTTTAAATATCTGTTGATTTACGAGTACATACCTGAAGGCTAATGTTTATGTGGTCATAAAAAAGACAAATCAGGTTATTGATTTTGTTACATAATTATTTCTCTATTCGCATGTTCTTTAGGACATCGTTGGCCAAAAGCTTCGCATTCTGCTTCAACCCAGCGCTGCAGCCACGAGCGCTGATAGTCTTCGGCTGCATCAGTGAGTTACTATTCGTAATCCTATATGGAGGAATTATTTATCAGATTCTCATAAACATGAGATATTTTTTCAAATCAAATCAATTTATTTGCTAGAATACAGTTCATCACAATGGTCTTAAGTCAAATGTTTGGTACAGTGTAATCTGCCTGCATGCAGACGTGCAGACTATTAAATAATTTTATAATGATAAATTAGTCACATTTACATAATTATTCTAATCATGCTTTTATTTTTTAGCTTAATTAAGAGCATCCACTAAAAATTCTTTTACGCTATAATAACACTTATCTAAAAGTAAATTCGATAATATGGGTTTAAATTTCCTATTATATAACAATTTGATATGATTTGGAAGTTTGTTATATATTGTTATACACATATTAAACACATTTCTCTTATAAATATCTCTGCGACAAGGTGGCTTATAGATATACAATAAGTTTTAGTAAAACTAAACTACGTTTATCAAAATATTCAATATGTAAAACTAAACTACGTTTATCAAAATATTCACATACATACATACTAGAGGCAATACCTTGCATTTTTTAAATAGATGTTTATAACTGTCAAGGAACCACGACCTATTTATCACCCATAAGCATCTTTTTTGAATTTTAAATAGCCGCTCTACTTCGATGGAGTTTCCCCTCATTATTAGTCCATAGCTTAGAACTGATGACACATAGCCATGGTAGGCTGTCAGTGCTGCTTCAGTTGATACCGTATGCCTCAATTTTTTTTAGTGCAAATACGAACCTATTTAGTTTATTACATGTTAATTAAATGTGAGATTTCCAATTTTAATGCTTGTCTAACGTTATTCCCAAAAATTTTAAGTGATCAACTTCGTCAACTTTTTGATTATTATAAATAATGTCAATTGGTAAATTAATAGTATTATAAGAATTGAATTGAATTAATTAAGTTTTATTAATATTAAGATTTAAATTATTTTTTATCATCTAATTACTTATATCGAGAAGAGTTTTTTGTGCAAGTACCCTTGGTGATACACTATTGTCATATTTAATTGAAACAGTTGTATCATCGGCAAAAAGAATACATTTGTGTGGGGTTTGTGATTGATCAGTAAATAGTACCAGTCAATTAATATTATTGACGGTTGATATAATTCTTACTATTCACGCAGTTCATTTAATTTAATTATTTCATGTATTAAATTAGGAATTATATATTACAAATTTCTTTTACTTGATCATTTGAGTCATCGTATATTAAAAATTTACTTTCCAACTGAACTATCTGTGGTTTTTCCTCGCAGGAATCAGTATCTACTTCATTCCTTTTTGGTGTTTGACAGAAAAACAAATTTATAATATAAACGTATTTCCTTTTATTAAAATCGGGGAAACATATTAATTTCCCAATTTAAATTAGAAGTTTTATGTGAGAGATTTTCCCTTGTTTGACATTTCTTTTGTTGCATGACCACTCTTCTAGGAATATTCTTTTGCTTTATATCATAGTCTTATTCTTTTATTAGAAGTACATCATAATGGCATTGCGCTTATGAAAGTAATCCACTAAAACAATTAATTTTTTTTAAGCCTGCACTAAGAATAATATTTGTATCGCGGGGGACTTTACAAACATGCAATTTCACGGACACAGTGTACACCCAGACTCAGAACAATCATTTGTGGATCACACAAAGAAGTGTCCTGTGAGGGAATCGAACCCACAACACTCGAACGGGAAGCCGGTATTTAAACCACTCCGCCATCTGTGTAGTCAATTGAACAACGCATATAAATTTCTTAATTTTATTTAGGTAAAAACGTAACAGACGACGATATGAAGCAGCTGTTAAGGATTTTAGTGAAGGCTTTGGAGTCGTTCAATGACCTCGCTCTGCTGGAGGCGCTAATTATGTCGCTGACCAGACTACAACCCTTATTGTACCCTGTGAGTGCACTATTTAGTATGCATGTTCTGCAACAAAAATTTGTTCTTGTTCGAAGAGTTTAATATGTAAGTAAAGACCGAAAGCGAACCGAAAGGAAAGACCAGAGTCTGTGACTTTGTCTTTTTTTTATTACGTATGGTGGCAGACTAGCCACGACCTACCTGATGGTAAGTTTTTTATTGCGTATGGTGGCAGACCAGCCACGGCCCACCTGATGGTAAGTTTTTTATTGCGTATGGTGGCAGACTAGCCACGGCCCACCTGATGGTAAGTTTTTTATTGCGTATGGTGGCAGACTAGCCACGGCCCACCTGATGGTAAGTGTTATATTGCGTATGGTGGCAGAGTAGCCACGGCCCACCTGATGGTAAGTTTTTTATTACGTATGGTGGCAGACTAGCCACGGCCCACCTGATGGTAAGTTTTTTATTGCGTATGGTGGCAGACTAGCCACGGCCCACCTGATGGTAAGTTTTTTATTGCGTATGGTGGCAGACTAGCCACGGCCCACCTGATGGTAAGTGATAACCGTCCCTCATGGACTGAACTATACTGAGAGTATTATTAAGCTGCTGCTCACCATTTCATTTCACATACGATAGTGTTAACGGCTCCTGCTACAACTAATACACACCAATGTGCTTTATGGCCGGTCATGTGTGACTGATGGTGGTACCAACCATCTCGGGCCCGATAGCAAGTGAGTACTCCCACTTAGTACCCAGCCCTACCACCAGTAATGCAATGGGTGATAATTGCTAACTTCCCTTAGTCGCCTCATACGACACCCGCGGGAAAAAATGGGTGGTGATACTTGTATTCTTAGTCACCACATGGACAAAATATTGCTTACAACAAATACAAATTTAGTAATACTATTTTACGCACTACATTCACAAATCTTAAATAATTTTCTATTATGTTTGTAGGCATCTCCAATCCATAAGGCATTGTTCTGGGTGGCACTGTCGGTACTCCAACTTGACGAACCCACGTTGTACGCGGCAGGACTGGCCTTCATGGAGCAGAACCTTCACACCTTGGAGTCACAGGGATTGTTCCAGCATAAGGTACATTTATGTTGTAGCTAAGTGAACATATTGAGGAGTGTATATTCAAAAAGGCTTGTTTAGTATTTAGTCCTAACTGATGATGATGTGTAATCAATGATTTTCAATAATAGTATGCACAATGTGTGAAAATGTGAAATCCAAAATGAGTCACGAGCAGGACTTGAACTTGTATCTTCAGGAATACCGTCTGATTAGAGACGTATTATATCTTTAGAAGCAGGTTAATTGTAGATACATATCTTCTTGAATGGAACGCCATATTGTCTTATGTTCTTGTCAAACAAAAAACATGAAAACACTTTTAATTATTTGATTAGTTCATTAAAGTTCTAGAAGTATAATAAAACGGTAATAATTCATAAATGAATATTTAAATTTGAAAAGCCAGAGATAAACTTCTTTATGTGCTTAGGGTAGTTGTTTAGCCATGTCCTTAGTTTTAAAAATAAATAAATTACTACACTTCGTATGTAAAATACTTCACAAAAAATTTGTTTTTAAAAATATCTACAATTGCTAAAATAAAAATCACCCACATTTGAGCACAATATAAGTATATATCTATACTATTATAAAGCTGTAACAGAGCTGTGTCTGTACATTTAAGATATTTGAGAAAAAAATACTGTATTAGGCTATATGGACGTGCCTGAACACAAAACCTTTTTTTTAGATTCTTTGTTTGTTCGTCCAAGCATCACGCAAAAACGACTGATCGCAGTTTGATGTTGCATCAAACAAATTTGATAGCTCTTGATTAGACTTAAAAAACTAGTATACATTTTATCCCGCTACTATATCGGGAACCTGATATATAACTTAAAACCTAGCTTTTGACTGCGGCGGAGCCGCGGGCAAAGGCTAGATTTTAATAAAACAGTAGAACCCGTCTGTACATGGAAAGTATGGCCATTTCGATGACGACATACATGAATTTACTCCCTATCCAAACCTTCCTATAGAAATTATCACTTTCAAAAATACATCCATACTTTGTTTTTAGACCTTGGAACAGGTGATGATGGAGACGAGAGAACCGCTGGAGTGGCACTTCAAACAAATGGACCATGCCGTCGGATTGAGGTATGTTATATAATATATGTATTTCTGTAGTGATAGCCTAACGGGAAAACCAAGGACTACAAAGACAGTGGTATTGACTTCGATCCCGCACCAAGGTTCAGACCTCGTACGGCACACACTTCTGACATTTAGAAAGAAAGAAAGAAAGAAAAATATTTATTTGTGCCACCACATATATATCGGAGTACATAATCAAAATAATAAATAATAAAAAATTAAAAAATTAATAAAAACAATAAAAAAAAAAAAACTATTTGTTTACAATTTATCACTGCTTAGTGAAGGAAAACATCGTGAGGAAACCTGCATGCCTGAGAGATTTACTTGACGGCTTTTTTTTAAGGGACCGTTTTTTTTTGACTACCTCATTGGTGCTTCGGTAGTGTAAACGACTGCTGATCATGAGGTCTCGGGTTCAATCCTCGGGTCGGGCAGTGTTGTTGAAATTGTTCGTAAAAAAGAAAAATTCTTTGTAGCAGCCCGGAGTTTGGAAATATGCCCAGTAGACGTCAAGGCTCGCCCCCTATTACGTGGGACTTAAACTTAGCTGGCGAATCGTGGGTGTGTAATACACCTCTGCCTACCCCTTTGGGGAATACAGGCGTGATGCTATGTTGTAACCCATACTCGCAAATAAATGCTTTTGAATTTGAATTTGAAAAACGACATAACTCCATTGAGTTTAGGCTCGTATGATTCGTCTTGATGAGTACTTTGTCTCTAGATGGTATCCAAGGGCTGATGATGGAGCTAGAAGATGGCCACAGTAACTCTGTAATGAAACAGCGCAACCCTATCGAGTTTATACTAGTTTGATTCGTCTTTAACTTGACAAAGTACTCCACTTTGTCAAGTTATAATAATTTTATTTCTACAAAATAATTTAGATGTTTTACATCTGGTAGACGTCTTATTTTTTTATTCTTTATTCCACAGTTTCCGCTCAAACTTCCACTTTGCTCTCGTCGGTCACCTCATCAAAGGTTACCGTCACCCTGCGGCGGCTACCGTTTCCAGAACGTGCCGCGTGCTCGTTAAACTACTGTCTCTAGCCGCAGCGAGCGCTGTGCATCGAGACAAGTTCCACGTCACCCCTGATACTGTCGCGTATCTCACTGGTAGGTTGTAAATACTGTTCTTTTGCAGTATAGTATATTATGACGGACTAAGTATACAAGTCTCACCACCCCAATCTTTCCCATGGGTGTTGTACGAGGCGACTAAGAGAAGTAATCAATTACCACCCATTGCATTACTGGTGGTAGGGTTGGGTACCAAGTGGGAGTACTCACTTGTTATCGGGACTGAGCGGGTTCGTACCACCATTTCACTTGTGACCGGCCATGAAGCAAGCACATCCGGATATTTTTTTGTAGCAGGAGACAGCCGTTTATTCTATTCCTTCATTTCATATCTGTGAAATAAAATGGTGAGTAGTGACTTGACAATACTCTCGGTATAGTTGAGTCCATGAGCGACGGTAACCATTTACCATCAGGTAGGTGCAACGTGGCTCACCGAAGGAATGTAACATAGTTCCAGTGGTCCGCCAATAAAGGCGGAGAGACGGCACACGGCGGGTTTATTTAGTGGGTGAGGGCCCCACACTACCCTGTTTGTGGCCCCGAACAACGGGGTGTGCGGTTAGGTACATTTATTCCCGCCTAAACAAAAAAAAAAGAAAGGTGCAACGTGGCTCGTCTGCCACCACACGCAATAAAAAAAAGTTTATTATTTAGATAGATATTTAGCATTTGACATTCAAAGCACTATACAAGGTGAAACGGAATATAACAGTCACGAGCAGAATCCTGCTCGTGACTGTTATTTGCGATTTCACATTTTTCACTTTGTGTTAAAAAAGTTTATTTTTGTTGAAATGGTCATTATTACGAGATTACACTCGAGATATGGCAGCCCAGGTTTATGCGATAGCGTCACTGATGCTAATATTAGTTTGCTAGATTTCAGCCTTCCATGGGTTAAAAACCGATTCGATGTGAAAAATTGTCGAATATAAAAACACGAAATCGAATCAGTGGACAAGGAACCGTACTTTTGCTATTTAGAATCGTATTTTTACGATTCAAGAATACGAACGAGTGCACAAACTCCATTTGTCTGAAGTTAGTACAAAGACCTGTCGTGAGGCCGTTGCAGTGAAGCAATGTTCATTATATTCCCTGACCTGTCGTACATTTTTTTTAAAGAAAACACTGCACCAACTCTTAATCGGTAACATATTTTTACCAGACACAAAGGCAAATCTATGGAGTGAGGCTGTCTGACCGTATTCGTAACGACGACGTAAGAGAGCGAGTAGGTGTGAAAGAGAGTATTGGTGTAAAGGCGAAAGCTCCGATAGTTCGGACATGTCGACCCAATTCCGGACGATTGACTGTTTAAGAATATATACAATGTGAAAGTGGAAGGATATAAGTACAGGGGGAGACCGAGACTCACCTACCTAGACCAAATCGGTCATGTATTGAAGGAATGTGGAGTCACGAGTCTCTGAAACAGCCGAGCGTGTGAAGATAATTATGAATTTTGAGGAAGCGAGAAATGTATCCAAAATGAGAGCCTTTTGGCAGTCCTCTCTGCCTACCCCGCTAGGGAGATGGCGTGATGATAGATAAGGTAAGGATACAAAGGAGTTTGGTTAAACAGGCAGATACTAACCCAAAAATATTCCGTTTCTGTAACAGCTTTAGTTTGTGTGAGCGAGGAAGTTCGATCCCGATGTCACGTGAAGCACTCCCTACCGAAGTGGCTGCCGGACAACTGTGACCATTACTGCCCTGCAGCCGACTATCATCAGGTAATATTAAAAGAGGAGGAGTTACATTATTAAAATATTTATACTGCGATAGTGGCAAACAAGTGTATCCTACCTGACGGTAACCAGTTACCTGGCATGAACGCTAGCAACACCAGCAGCATCAATTGCCAACCCCCAAAGAAAGGGGTTTTTTTTTCCGTGTGGCGACGGACTAAAAATATAAGTGTCACCACCCCATTCTTTCCTACGGGTGTCATACGAGGCGAATAAGGGAAGTAAGCAATTATCACCCATTGCATTACTGGTGGTAGGGCTGGGTACCAAGTGGGAGTGCACACTTGCTATCGGGCCCGAACAGGTTGGTACCACCATCTCCCGTGTGACCGGCCATGAAGCACTTCGTTGCGTTTTGGCTGTAGCAGGAGATAACCGTTTATTCTTTCATTTCATATCGGTGAAATGAAATGGTGAGCAGCGGCTTGACAGTACTCCCGGTATAGTTGAGTCCACGAGCGACGATTACCATTTACCATCAGGTGGGCCGTGGCTCGTCTGCCACCATACACAAAAAAAAAGGGATAGGAAGCGTAATAGCTTGGAGATGAGGTGGACAGTAAGGATAATAAGAAGGGGTAAAGGAAAGGAATTGGGCCCTACGGCGCTCTCTCTCACCATACGAAACATAACAATAGTAATCTACCGTTACTTTACGGTGGTCATCTGTGGGAAGGTATTACTTTCGCAGATGAGCTGGCCATAAGAACTGATGTTGATGCGAACCTTACAGGTTCAAGAAATACTGTATTATACTTTCTGATATTTACGCGAATGTTACACATTTTCAAATAAAACAACAAAAGTAGAAAATCAAGTAAACGCGATAGATTCCGTAAACGTACCTAGTTTTATTTCAAAAATACTGTATTTCTATACTATGTTATGCTTTTAGTCATCCATATTGATTCAACCGCCTGGCCACACGGCTTGCCATGGTCGTCGACAGAAATCGTGGGATGTACTCGACCAAGTTGCTATATCGACTGCACATGGTGGTAAGTGCCAATCTTACCTATATTTATATTGTAAAATATTTATAGAAGAAAAGTAATTTGAGGTTTTTATTAATAAAGACTTGCAGTGAGACTTCTGAACTTTGGTCCTTCGTGCCGGATTATTTTTTTAGTGGTAATATCCTTTCATGGTATTAGCTAGACAGTGTATATTATGTAAAAACATATATGTTTTTTACGCCTGGTTGAAGTAATCAAGTGCAACGAATAGACGTCTACCCGCGTTCCACTCAGAGAGGAACTGGCAATTTATTCCATTCCATTGTTAGTATCGTGCAATATAACACAAACGCTTTCTGTGTAGCTTGTGTTATACTTAATATTATATTAATTACTTACATTCCCCGCGGTTTCGAAATAGTATTGTCGATGAAAAATCAATTTCGTATAGAATTTCTATTATTAGGTATAAGCGTCGCCACGCTAACAGCCGGTTTTACCCTCCCTCCGCAATAGATGTTTCACATCATAAATATAGGTTCCGGATAAGTAATCACCAACATATCATATACTAAAAGCTCCGAAACACGCTGCATCTTATGGTATAAGTATTATTCCGATCGGTTCAGTAGTTTTCGCAGTATAACTGAACAAAAAAACCGGCTCTCCATTTATTAGTATTAAATGTATTATTTTGAAAAAACCAATGCGTTCGAAATTCAGAATTTAACGGCTATATTTTCACTGATGTCTTCCAGGTAAATCCCCGACGATGCAACCAAGCAGCGGCGCACATAGTCCGCACATGCCCCACCAGGTTAATATCTCCGAATATTTACAGTAGTCCATTTACTCATAAATTATCATTAAAATAGTTTTAGAATTTATTGCACCTTCTTGGTAAATAGTAGGTTTAAATTTAAAAGTATAACAAAAAAGAACTACTTTTTTGGCGGTAATATTAAATATTATGACAAAAAACTACTTTTGCGGAGATTATCGTTTAATCGACTTTCTCCGTAAATCGATTGAATTACCAAAAGTTTGAAAAAAAAAAAATATAATTTAGAGATACCGAACTCTCATGCTAAGCGTTGTGGGTTCGATTCTCACACAGTTCTTTGTGTGAACCACAAATGAATGTTCTTTGTGTTACAAACACAAAGTACATTAAGACTAGAAATTATTCGTTCATACAGAGCGAAAAAAAAAATAATAACAAAACATAGCATCACGCTTGTATTCCCCGAAGGGGTAGGCAGAGGTGTATTACACACCCACGACTCGCTAGCTATGTTTAAGTCCCACGTAATAGGGGCGATTAGGGACGTAGACGGGCAAGCCTATTGACGTCTACCGGGCACATTTCCAAACTCCGGGCTGCTGCTGAGAATTTTTCTTTTTAGGAAAAAGCTCAATAACATTACCCGACCCGGGTATCGAACCCGAGACCTTATGATTATCAGTCGCATACACTACCGTTACACCACCGAGGCAATTTGAAATATTAACAAGGTTTAAAAATAATTATATATTTAGTAGGTAGATATATAAACAATACTAAATATTTTTTAATATTTAGTATTATTTGTGGTAGTTAGTTAATGTGTTTATAACTAACTACTGACGGTGCAATAAATTCGTTACATGTGAAAGTATATCGGTGTTTAGAAAGGAATGGCCGGCGAGCGATCGTTCTAATTACATTATATTTATACATCTGGAATGGGAAGGAATATCAAATTATTAAACTGTAACAGATCTGTCTGTACACTGAATATATAAGAAAAAAAAACTTTATTAGGCTTTTTAGACGGGCCTAAATCATTTTTTTTTAAAGAGTTGTTTTATCGACTGTTTTTTATTGCGTAACATTGCAGACGAGCTATTGTCCCGTGGTAAGAGGTAACTGCGGTTCATGGACTTGGCAATAAAAGAAATCTCATCTGGATATAAACATTAAAAAAAATACCACCGCCCTTTATTTCACTAGAATATGAATATGTACTACACTATAGAATATGGTGATATCTGTTTACATATTAATTTCGAATATTTACGTGAATTAAACATTAATAAATAAAACTACTTTTACGAAATCTATCGCGTTTACTTGATATTAATTGCAAAAACCAGAAACAGATGGCGCAAGCGGAAGTCACAGTGAAAGCTATTTATTGGGGGGGTCTTGACCCTCCTTTTACTGGCCCACTAATCATATTGCCAACGGGTCTCCTCTCAGAGGGAGAGGTATTCAAGCCGTGGTTCACCACGCTTGCCCAGTATATTGGAAGACTTCACATGCCGTCGAAAAAATCTCTCAGGCATGCAGGTTTCCTCACGATGTTTTCCTTCACCGAGCAGTGATGGTTTGTAAACAAATACCCACATATTTTCTAAAAATATTGAATAGTCAGAAGTATGCAGTAACCATGGACTGGGAGTCAATCTCGATAGGTACCATTGTCTTTGCAGTCCATGGTTTGCACGACTCTCAGCAATGAGGAATTCAACTCAAGAAGGAGATTTGATTTTCTACTATTACGAGGTTTTAAAGCACGTTTCGCTAAATGTGTTTAAGTCGCACGTAATAGGGGGTGAGCCTATTGCCGTCTATTGGGCACATTTCCAAACTCCGGGCTGCTACTGAGATTTTTTTTACGAAAAGGTCAATAGCATTGCCCAACCCGGGTATCGAACCCGAGACCTCATGTTCAGCAGTCGCTCACACTACCGCTGCACCACCGAGACAGTTAAAAACTCTGCAGCATTCATGGTCATGGGTGGAATCCACCTATTACAGTAAATGATTCCGTAAAAGTAGTTTTATTTCATGATATCAATTTATATTAAATAGTCAGATGAATTATTGAGGTAATTTCTTTCCCAAACAGATGTACGTAGCTTGGCATATTTGATTTAATAAATGCTTTTGTATTTAAGAATCTTCGTGATTGCGATGAAATGTATGTTCGTGTGTGCGTTGAAAATATATTTGAAAATTAAAACAAAACTATCGCCTAATAGTGGCGATAGTATTATAAAAGTAACCACAAGCTAGTTTTTTTTAAGGCGGGAGAACATTTTTTTCTTATTGCTAATCTATAAATATGCGCGATCAAAATAGTCGAACCCCCTTACTAATACACATTGTTTAAGCTTCGCATAGTAATTCAATGTTTTGTTCCGCTCTTTCAACGTCAAACTGTCATATTAGTGACAAAGACAAAATACTGAATAACTATTCAGAGGTTATACGGCGTTTATTAGTAAGGGAGTAAGGCTTTTAGCAACTAAAACCGTATTGTTCCGTTTTTGAGCCTGTGTTCTGGAATCACTGGAACTGTGTGACATTACTTCAGTGGTCCGACGTTTCCGCACACTGGGGCTCCGCACCTTCGCCTTCAGGCTGACTACAGGTTTGAATCCTGGGTAAGGTTAAGTGTTACTGAGTTCTGTTTTACTTTGATTATGATCTGCAAAAACGTATCAAGATACATAGTTGAATATGTCAGTATTATGCTACAGGTGAAAATAAATACTATTCGCAAATATATTTTCATAAAAAAACCACACGTATGTTGTTACTGAATCATGCAGCCATTGTTTATTATATTTTGTGACATTTTTAGACATTATTCTAATTCTAATGTGTTATCTTCAACTTTCTTTTTCTAATGGCGAATTGAAGTCATTTTACTAAGTGCAAGACCATTTTTATTAATATTATGGACTCTTTAACTCACACGTAATTCACGACCAATATTCCGAGATTAAATTCTGGGACTGGTTGAGGCCAAGTTCCGAATTAAAGACTAACATGCCGAGACCGACTCTAAATTCTGAGATAGTAAAAAAATGTTGCGATTGAACTTAATAGGAAGTTTATTTAACTAAAATCGCTACTAGTACTTAGGCTGTATGCCTTTTTTAAGGCGGGAAAAAATGTTCCTAACCTCGTCGTTCGGGGTGATGAACAGGGTAGTGTAGGGCCTTCACCCACTAAAGAAACCCGCCGTGTGCCGTCTCTCCGCCTTTATTGGCGGGCCACCGGAACCATATTACATTCCTTCAGTTATCAGGCTGTATGCCTACGTATTGTTAAAACTAGCTGCAACCCGCGACATCGTTCGCGTGGTATTTTTCTTTTTTTGTGCGGTACTCTAATTATTTTTCCAAAAATAAAGTAGAGTAATTTACTCCTTATAAAATCAGGTATCTGCCAAATTGTCCAGACGTTTAGGAAATTAGCTGGAACAACAGACGGACAAAAACTTAAAAAAGCTGTATTTTCTTATAGATAACTTAATATACTCTCATATGCGTTTAGTGAAAAGCTGTTATTTAGACCTTACAAACATATATAAATAAATAAATAAGCGCTAATTTTCAATCCTTCATAAAAGTCTTGTCTAGTTCCAAATCTTTTTATAGAAAACACAACATATAAATAGTATTATTGTTCTCTACTAATAAATTTTGCCCATCTGTTAGTCCGTTATTGGCCATTGCTTAATTGATAGGAGTCCATTGTTTTATATGACTCGGTGGTCTAGCGGTAGTGTATGTGACTGTGGATCACGAGGTCTCGGGTTCGATTCCGGGTCAGGCTAGTAAAGTTATTATTTAGGCCAATTCGTTACTGTTTCATGCATCGTACATTACATCCTTCAATTCGCCATCCAACTAATAGAACTTTCTTCCAGTACGCATCTCACTTACATCTGAATCACTGTTGTTTTTTCCACGCAACTATAACGGATCCGTTCATGTATCGTATGGACTGTATTTTGTATGCTCGTTTCGTGTTGTTTTTGTCTAAAAAACACAACCTGAAACGCTATTTTTTTGTTTAAAATAATTTACGCAAACCGCTATACTGATTGCCATTAAAATGCCGCCGTTTTTTTGTCACCGATGTGAATAATAACGGTTATTTGGTCATTCATCTGAAACATAACGTTTATTTTGTCATCGCTCTGAAAAATAACCGTTCTTTTGACACCAACGTGAAAAATAACGGCTTTTTTGTGTTTATTATTACTGAATTGCTTTGTGTACTGCTTTCACTGACTAGACATCAGCTAGAATGCTTTTCAAGACTCAGAGGTCGTTTTCTGTGCCCACTGCGAAAGATTCCATTGGCGTGCCTAGAGTAAATATCTTGTTTTTAATATAAGATATTTCAACAAATTAGTTATATTTTTAGCTAATGATAGTTACACTCCATTCCAATTAGAATTTAGGTACTATTATAACTATTTAATTATTTTTACCATATACGATATAAAATCGATTAGAGCTATTTTACTCCATTTATAAAAGATGATTTTTCCATAATATCGTTTAGAATAGAGTATACAATAATATAGTGCGATTTAAATAACAAGAGGAGCGTCAGAGGCCATAGTACTACTACAGAATTTTGTGCCGTAAATATTTTATGAAAATTTTGAAAGAAATTTATAGTATCACCTGTTGGGGTGAGTTCCTTAATATTTATATAAGGTTACACAAGCAAGGTTTAAAGGCGAAATAGAAAAACCACCTTCAATACCATTTTTGTGAAATGTGGCAGCAGCACTCCCTCGAGTATTAATAACATCCAGTGCGATCGCCAACCCGCCTGCCAAGCGTGGCGATTACGGCATTATCCCCCATGACGGGACCGCTCGTTGTGGCGTTCTCTTGGGGAGGCCTATGTCCAGCAGTGGACGTTGAAAAGCTGATGGATGGATTGATGGTATTTTATTACAAGATTAGAGTAAAAGATAATATTGAAGAAAACTGCATATCAATGATATTTTATCGATGGCTTGTGAAGTCTGCTGACCCGTATTGAGTTATTACGGTGGAGTTGGAGCCTAAATTCTTCTTATTTTGAAGCTACCCAGCTTCATAACCAGAAATTAAACATCAGTTATTTTATAATGAAAAAGGAGCCTATTGCGTCTTTACTTTTCAACAAACATTGGAACACAGCTGCCAGTATTGACATCCTGACATTGATGTACCCCTAGTTATCCAAGGTCGCACTGTATGTAAATTTGATATATTCTCTTAAGCGACAATAGTATAATCCCTTTACTTTTTGTAGCATACATATACCCTAAATTTATCCCAAAATAGGTTGATAACCAACCAAAACTCTTTAGGCCCTGCAAAATATGTTTGAAATAATAGTATACCTGCATGCACCACCACGTTAAGCGTAACAAATATATATCATTGCTTAATTTGATAAGCGGACAAGGGCCCGTAGAATGTAACTCACTAAATCGTATCGACATCGTATCGTCTCGCTTGTGATTGGTAGAGAAAGTGGCGTGTGATGTCGCAATGATCAGTCCGCCGATCACGGTGATCTCTCAACCAATCACAATGACACGATGCGATGTCGATACGATTGAGTGAGATACATTCTAACCCCCAAGGTTACATGATCTTCACAAGACTTAATTATTATATAAAGGATATTCTGTCAAACATTATCACGAACATTTTATTGACAGAAAATTATGTACAGACCTTATCAACTTAATTAAAATTAGAACATAAAAAGTCCAATTGAGATATGAAATTACAAATACGAGTACTGTCGTTATCAGATCACTGATTTTAATGTGTGGGTGTTAACTTTGGGAAAGTCACTGTAATAGCTAATATTTTTTAAAAGTAGCTGTTACTACCCTGCCAAGATTATCACTACAGACTCATACAGAGCCCACACAAGAAATATAAAAAATACAAAATGCCGTAAAATTGACTTTTGCTTAAACAATTATGCCCATCGTGTCTATTTACTATTTATTACTTTTAAAAGAAATAGGCTTAGAGTGTAAAGTATCTGGAGTGTCTAGTAGTAGAAACATTTTTTGTGAGATTATGCGCGCGTTTTTTTTAGAAGAAATTAGTGTGTATACAAACTCTTTATTTCACACGATCTTACTTTAATTCACTGTGAAAAGATTAATGTTTTTGAAATGTTCAGTCTATCTGCTCTTCCTTTAAAAGACAATAGTTATTTTTATTCTAAAATAGCCACTACTATTTTTATAATTTTTTATTAAATTTACTGGGCGCTCTACCACACATAAAATACTCAAAAATGTGGTTTAAAACACATTATGTCGTGTTTTTTTTTTCTAAAATAAACTTTTTTTATATTCTAAAGAAACAATTCATTGTTATTGTGCCGTTACACCGGTATTTTCCGGTATTTCATTCGTAAACCAAGTGGATCGACTTTTATAGTTTTCACTCACTTCGATTCAACTCCTTAGATAAGTCATTGAGCTAGAAATAATGACGTCATCGAAGAGGTTTTTGCCGCAACACAACGACCGTGATCGTCAAGTGGAACGGTTTCTGGATCGTTTTGAGCATTGTGATACGCGCTCAATGTGCACTTAATGTCACCTTTTTTTTAAATATCGCACATATTGTCAGTGTTTAGTGTCACTGCAAAACACTAAGTATGACGTCCTTTTTTTTTAAATCCACGGCATTTTTTTTAAATATTCAGTATCACTGTGTTACACTTATAACACTCAAAAATATGAGTACTTAACATCACGTGTTTTTTTTCTAATATATATTGTCGTATTTTCTACGACATCTCATAATTATATACCACACCATATCACACTTAATTGAAAAATGTGTGTATAAAACACTTGTAACAAAAACACTACACGAGTGCTTTTAGAGATAGATGATTTTACAATAGATGAATAGCAAGATAAAAGATAGATGCTTCCACGTCCCCTGGCTATATGTTTTGATATTTATCCACCTACACTCACTCCTAAAATGTTTCGTTTTCTGTGTGGTCTCGAAATTATACTTGTCAAAAAGCTTTGAAATATTCTTTAAAAAAGCTAGGTACTAATAAATGCAATTGGCACTACTAATCTGGTCTATGGTCTTGGAAACATGTGCTTTACAATTTGTAGACTTGGCACGGTTTCAATTTAGATGGGTGTTCCGATCGAATTTTGATCTTTACCATTGTTTCAATGGTGAAGCAATTTCACTCGCTAATTGAGTTATGGATAACGGATATAAATGTAGTATTTTTGTTATTATACTGTCTGTTACCATTAACTTAGTCGCCTGCTACTTTCATAACTAACCGCGGCTCCGCCCTCGAAAATAGGTTTTATTTTTTTCGGGATATTAAATGCACCTCATTGTTGCTGGCAACACAAGTATAACAATAATCTGTGGTGTTTTATACCAATCTGTACTAGTAATAAGGCAGAATGTAATGTCATAAGTGTCAACACACGACTTCCCTTTTTTGTACCGTAACGTAAGCCACATGTGCGATAATAAAAGTTTTGATTGCTGCAATAAAACGAGTTTTAAATCAGCCAAAGATCTACTCCAGAATCCAAAACAACTATACAGTCCACTAATCTCCTAACACTCATAAAGTTTCGCTCTAAATATTGGTGTAAAGCTTAAAATGGGAAGAGTAATTTTGGATATTATACCCCACATCTGAGGGTATAAATATTACCCATCTTTTTATGATAAAGCAACCCATTTTCTCTCTACCCCTCTGTGAAATAGCCCCTCTGTGAATTAATTTTTCTTCGTTAACGGTGATGAACAATCGGTAGAAAAGAGACGCATGAATTTAAGTACTCTGTACAGTGTAGGGGGATTAAGAGAGTCAGTCTTAAGCCAAATCAACCAGTTTAAGCTGCCGGAGGAGACGCGAAATATTTTAATATTTTTTTTTTATATTACTATAAATCGTATCAAACGAGTGAAATGAAACGTAATTATGTTATATTCTTTGAATATTTGACATTACGTCTGTCATAATTCGTGAAATTTAACGTTTCGTTTATGCTGTTGCTCTTGAGTTTACGTGAATGTGTTCCACTTGCTTTCATATTATAATCAGTATCAGTTATTTTTTGACGTCTTGGCTAGGTACGCATTTAGAAACCGATTAGAGTGCTGTACCTAGGGCGAAGCGAGGAGGAGCGTTACGTTACTTGATTATTCATTAGCCGAGCGAGCGAAATGAGCGAGTCTTGGGTAGTTTTTCTATTAAAATTTTAAACTTGAAAGTAAAAAAAAACTACGAATCTACGGCAGGGGGAGGGGTTAAATGGGAGGTGAACTACAAGCCCCTTCCCCTTTCTTACCCCTAAATTCATGCTACTCTTTTTTTAGACTTTAAGCAAACAATCAAAGTGGCTCTACAGATGATATAATTACACAATGCTTATTACCCGAGGCACAGCTGCGTCGCTGTATTCAGTGAAATTGCATTCCAATTCTCTCACTCAGAGAAGAGTTAACCTATATAAATAAGTATATAAGTTTAAGTTCTGAGATTTCGAGACCACACTTCTGCCTAAATCTCTCACTCCACTCCAGCAAGTAATATAACACCACGACTATAAAACAGGACAGTGAAGGCAGAGCTCATAGCATGCAACACGGAGCAGCTGGGGACGCAGCCAGGAATGAGTTGGGCGATGCTGACAGCGGGTTTGATGTTAGTGGGGTAAGTAATTTCTTTAGAACCTATATGCGTCTAAATATCACATCTGTCTAATCCTTTCATAATTATAAATACTTTGTATTTTTAAAATTCCTAATATATTATTAATAATTATCCGAATGGCGATGACGTTGCTCGCTACCTGTCACGTCTTGTTTGGGGTGAAGAGTAGGCAGTGGAAGGCACGCACTTCCACTACCAGTGACAGTCTTTTGTCTCTCTGCCTACCTCGCAAACAGGTTTAAGTCTCTATTATCTGTAGTACGTAACAGGTGTAAGTCTTAAGTACTTTGTAAAATTAAAATTACGATACCAATTTTTAGTTATTAAAACGTTATTAATACCTATTTCTGTTGATGTTATTATTAGCTTTTATAATAATGATTTTTTATTAATTATTATTATATTATTGTTACTATTATAAAGCTGTAACAGAGTTGTGTCTGTAAATTTATGATATTTGAAAAAAAAAAACTTTATTATGCTATATTAGCGTGTCTGAACACAAAACAATTTTTATTTTATTTTTTGTCTGTTTGTATGTTCACGCATCACGCAAAAACTAGTGCATGGATTTTGATACATTTTTTTAAATTTGATGGCGCTTGATTAGACTTAAAAACACTAGTACATTTTATCCCGCGACTGTATCGGGAACCTGAGATATAACAAAAAAAACTAGCTTTTAGTTGTAGAGGAGCCGCGGGCAAAGGCTAGCTGTGTTATATAGCTGTGGTCTTACCCAATAGTGCATATATTATCTATGGATTTTAAATAAAAGTTTATATCATTTCAACGACTTATTTTTAAAACACAACATCCCGTTGATTATTTTATATTTGATTATAAAACGAGATAAATTGGGAATCTTTTTCAAATTTCATAGTAAAATAAAACAATAATTAATTCTATAGACATCACGATATTTTTTAATATGATATAATATGATTTTTTAATATATCGATTTTTATAAACTTTGACATAAATTACTATATTTTTTGACGTGATAACGTCTTATAAATAGATGAACGCCGGCCGCACGCACGAAAAAGTGTCACGTTCCGCCCAGAGTTGCTAAATCATAAAAATAGGTGGCGGTATTTAAAGCAATCTGACGGGCCTCGTGGCGTAGTCGGTAGTGTAACCGACTTCCGCGTACGAGGTCGTGGGTTCGATTCCCACTCAGGATAATTATTTGTGTGATGAATACAGGTATTTGTACTGCGTCTGGGTGTTTTCTATATATGATATGCATGTATTTACAAAAAAAAAGTAGTATATGTATTATATCCGTAATCTGGTACACATAGCACAAGTGTTAAGCTTAGTTTGGGACCAGAGGACGTTGTGTGAAAATATACGTGAATATTTATTTATTTATTTAATCTGACTACGTGGTTGATCTGCGGCTCGTAAGACGGCGACTGATGCATTGTTTGTGAAAGTCTCAGAAAACATAAGTATGGCGTTATCACGTAAAATTATCGTCCGTAAACCGACTTTACAGACAACCATATAGTTTTTTATAACGGCAGGTGGCTGAAGATGACGGTCGAGGCTCACCGGGCAGTATGGATGATACCGACGGTAGACCAGCTTCCACTAAATCAGGAGACAGCGACTACCCTGAGATTTGTGCAAAGGTATTATTATTTACTGGTTGGGTACCAAGTGGGAATACTCACTTGTTATCTAGCCCGAGCGGGTTGGTTACCACCGCTCTTCCGTGGGGTTCCTCTTGTTTTAAAGAACAAATTGTTTGTGAATTTGGAAGAAATCGGGGAAATGCTCTAGTCTGGAGCAGTCTAGAGCCTCTAGACAGCTAAGCCATCGCACTGACTGACGGCCATTCCTAATCTCCACATCACAATTCTCTTTTTCCACATTCACAAATAATTAGTTCTTTAAAGTAGCTGAGCATGTCAAGTGCTAAAATACAGATCAAAATCTCGTGTTTTTTTTATTGCGTATGGTGGCAGATAAGCCACGGCCCACCTGATGGTAAATGGTAACCGTCGGTCATGGACTCAACTATACCGGGAGTATTGTCAAGCCGCTGCTAACCATTTCATTTCACAGATATGAAGTGAAAGAATAAACGGCTGGCTTCAGCTACAACCAAAACACACCGATGTGCTTTATGTCTGGTCACACGGGAAATGGTGGTACCAACCCGCTTGGGCCCGACAGCAAGTGTGTACACCCACTTGGTTGGTTCCCAGCCCTACCACCAGTAATGCAATAGGTGATAATTGCTTACTAAACATTCTACAACGTATTTTTTTAGCAAGGTTCGACTGACAAGGACACGTCTAGCCCAGAGAGTAACAGCCTTCTAGACCCGTCTGTACTATCAGATATCACGACTCAAGCACTTGTGTTGACAGTGCTTGCTACGCTAGTCAAATATACTACAGGTAATAGCGATTTTTTACTTTCACAAATTTTAATGTAGCTTTATGGCCAATAGATGGCGTTAAAATGTTAAGGAATATTTTGATATAACTTTAATAGCCGATAGATAGCGCTAAAATGTTTTTTTTTTATATTGGAGTCAAAATTCAATTTTCAAAATAGCTCTGACTTTTGATAGCTCTGGGAGGTTAGAATGTATCTCACTCAATCGTATCGACATCGTATCGTGTCATTGTGATTGGTTGAGAGATCACCTCGTCGCCGACCCCGTACTCGTCTGGTTTCTTTACCAATGATGTTTTTTTTAAAGACCTCTCTTTACTAAGTAATAATCCTTGTATCGCAGGGGACTTAACTAACATTGTAATGTTGAGAATAATATAAAAGTGTGCAATTAAGACTTGTTGTATTACGTATCGCTAAGGCACATAGACGAAGTGTGTGTTTCTATGTTACGCCTCATACCTGGGATGAAAATAAATTATTATTTAATTTCAGACGAGGATGAGATAAGAATACTGTACCAGTATCTAGCGGAGGGGTCTGTGGTGTTCCCCAAGGTCTTCCCTGTCATGTAAGTGGTCCATTTATTTTTTTATATAAGACTTGCATGTAACTTGTAACTACGTATTAGATTACTTATATACGTTCTTATAGACTACTAGTTCCTGTCTCTCACCCCCCCCCCCCCCTCCCTACCCTACTTCGACGTCAACTATGTAGTTTTTGGGGCTCCGGGTTATAAATAAATAAATATATAAATATTCACGGACATTTCACACAACGTCCTCTGGTCCCAAACTAAGCTTAACGCTTGCGCTATGGGTACCAGATTACGGATATGATACATATATTACTTATTTTTAATAAATACATACATATACATTGATAGAAAACACCCAGATGCAATACAAATATCTGTGTTCATCACGCAAATAATTGTCATGAGTGGGAATCGAACCCACGACCTCGTGTATTGAAGTCGGTTACACTACCGACTCCACCCCGAGGCCCGTATGCAAAATACAAAGGGGGCGGTCTGCTCCGGGATCACTTTAGGGAGCGGCAATATTTTATACCAACAGTATCTTGCAGTGGATAGAATGAAATGCTGTTTAATGACTAGTGGTAATCCCTACTCTCTGCTTACCCCTCTGGTAACTATGCGTGCGTCTAGAGCCAGGGGTCACCAAACTACGGCCCACGGGCCAAATCCGGCCCGCGACAGCCTAAGACTTGTGTCATCAATCTGACAGCCAATGTCTTATTGTTGTTACTATTGCTGTGATATGTTGAAGAAGAAAACACAGAATTTTAATTATTCGGTTTTATTTCCTAGCAAGGTAAAAGTTAACGACAGAAATGATGACGCAAAAAACTTAAGTATCTAAGCTTAAGCATATTAATAAGTAACAAATAATTGAAATGAATCCCACTAATCACAGTAAAACAAAAAACACTAATGAGATTTATATAAATGTGTTTTGGCCCTTGGAACATACTGAAAAAAATCATTATGGCCCTAAGGCTTCAAAGTTTGGAGACCCCTGGTCTAGACCCAATTCTGAAATCACGATATTATAATTGACAGTGATATTTTGGCTTACAGACACAGCCTCTTGGATATGAAGATCAATCATGTGTTGATGCACTGTCACGATCAAGTCATACTGAGCGCAGTGCAAAGCATCATTCAGGTGGGTTGTGAAGTTGCAAAGCACATGTTGTATTGGTGAAAGTCGGTTCGAATCCCGCGGAGGTTAAATTTATGAAGGCACAGTTATTAGCAATGTAGTGGCAAAACCAATATAGAAATCATTGCAAGGAGACCTGCGGGCCTCAGAGATTTTCTGGACAGCTTTTAAGTTAAAAAAACCAGCACTCGGCGTCGCGGTGTTAAAAATAGGTTATCAATAAATAGATTTTAGCCATTGATCTATAAATCAAGGATACACAATTGTGTTTACAAATCGTGGCAAAATTTGTATATATAATCTTACTTTAATCTATACTTAGCATTCATTTCGTATTTATTTTATAAAATAGTAACAACTGTTTACTGCGTGCGCGAGTGTAATGATACCATCATTTAGTCGCGCCTATCAGGCAGTCAAATGAGTTTTTCAAGAGATTTTAGTATAATTAGGTATGGTGCTACGTTGAGTCTGCTCGCTCGAAACAACACTAAAATAAATGAGTGCAGGAAAGCGTAATCTGCACTCATTTATAGTGGACACTTAGTGCCTCATTCTGGATCTTCTCTTTTGTATACATCAATGAATCTAGCAGCATAAATATAATATACATATTCACGGACATTTCACACAACGTCATCTAGTCCCAAACTAAGCTTAACGCTCGTGCTATGGGTACCAGATTACGGATATAATACATATAATATTTTTTTTTTATAAATACTTACATATAATAGATAGAAAACACCTAGACGCAATACAAGTATCTGTGTTCATCACCCAAATAATTGTCCTGAGTGGGAATCGAACCCACGACCTCGTGCACGGAAGTCGGTTACACTACAGACTACGCCACGAGGCCCGTCAAAATGATGCATATCCATGTTGTATTTATAGAACATGATAGCTAGTGAAGATGCGAGCCAGCAGCAGCTCCATTATATGCAAAGTTGCGGATTTGGCGGCCTCTGGCGGTTTGCGGGACCTTTTACTAAGGTAAGATGTTTTTTTTTATTATACTACTAGCCTTTGCCCGCGGCTCCGCCGCAGCCAAAAGCTAGTTTTTAGGTAATATCTCAGGTTCCCGATATAGTAGCGGGATAAATGTTTACCAGTTTCAGGGGTGGAAAATGGTCAGTAAAAGTCATTTTTTTTCGTAAAATGGTCAGTAATGTCAGTATTTTGAGGATCAGGGGCTGGTTTCTGCAGATTGAGGTGACAAAAATTCCGTTTTGGAGTGACCTCCCTTAAAAATCTCTTAACATAGCTTTTTCTTTTCAGTAGGTCTCTAAAATACCTTTTTCAAAGAATTTGTTCTCTTTATCCCTTTTTTTAGATATACATTATCTCTTTAAGGCGATACTCCGAAAATAAATTCAACAGCAAGGGGGCCTGTGCTTGTAGGCGGCTGCCATAATTTTTATGATAATAAAGTCGTGAATACGCTGCGGCTGCGCCCAGAAACTATCGTGTCGTTAAAAATTCAGACGTAAGCAACTAAACATAAATAATTCGTTAAAAAAACTAGGAAGATTACAGCAAAATGCTTCTTATTGTGAATATTAAGGGTGTCAATTAATTAAACCAATTTCTTATAGAATATCTAATCGCGTTTAATAATAAACTCCAATTATTGAATTTGTATCGCCTCAAAACTTAACGAGGCAATAGATAACGCAAACTTATCACGAAAAAAGTTGCTAATGCTTGGGAGTGATGGACCCAATGTGAATAAAACTGTTCAAAGAATCGTAAATGATGATGTCATTGCTAGTGGTCGAAAAAAAATGATAGACATAGGGACTTGCAAAATATTCACACGGTCCACAACGCGTTCTTAAAAGGCTTATCTGAATTAGGCGAGAATGTGTCAGACTTCATCTTTCAACTCCATCACTTTTTTGATGGATGGCCAGCGCGTTGGTAGGAATACGAAGAAATTCAAGACAAATTGAAAGTCCCCAATCATCAATTCTTGAAACACGTTTCGTCGCGCTGGTTAACATTAGGACCGGCGGCAGAGAGAGCTCTAGAGCAGTGGCCAGCGATAATAGAATATTTCACGAAATCCTTACCGAAGTCAAAATCTCCACCAACACCCATGAGCTACAAAAATATTGTCTGCTTCATAAAACGGACCACTGCAGAGGTCGAATTGACATTCACAGCGCACAGTACACAAACATTTTCACCTTTTACTGCACTCTAGTGCACGTCTTGCACCAGGAGTTGTCTCGACTTATAAGAAGTCTAATTTGCCGTATTTGTACGGTGGAAACGCCAAGCTCAAATGACGCATTTTCAACTAAATATTATTTACCAATAGAGAAGATAGTTCTCGAGACATCGGAACAAGACTTGATAAAAAAACTGGACAAAACAGACCGGATTACCTTTTTGAATAAAGCAAGAAAACATTATGAAGCAGCATGCCGCCATCTTATGGCGAAGACTTGTATATCGAATAATTTGTTAAAATATCTGTCTGTGCTTAGCCCGAAAGCAAATGATAACCAAAGAAGCATTGTAAAGGTTGCACTGGCCATGCTTTCCGATTTCAGTGAGACTGAATTACTAAATGAGTACATTCTGTACAATTCAGAAAAACCAATATTAAATAAGAATGATGCCGCTGTTCGTGTAGATTTATATTGGGCTAAAACTTTTGAAAATAAGTGTATATCTGGGCAAAAAAGATATCCTACATTAGAAAAAGTTGTGAAAGCCGCACTTGTATTATCTAACGGAAATGCTCAAGTGGAAAGAGGATTTTCACAGTCAAGCAACATCATGACTGACGAAAGGAGTAGTACTTCTGAAAGAACTTTAGACTCGATAATAACAGTAAAAAACTGCATTCATTACATGCATGAAAACAAAAATGAAAACGTGGTCATAACAAAAGATGTTATATCGCTGGCTAGAACTGCACACGTAAGATACAAACATTACTGTGAGGAGCAAAAGCTAATCAAAGAAAAACAAAAACATATCCAAGAAGAGGAAAGACTTGCTGAATATCAGCATAGTCAGAGGAGAAGACAACATAAAAAAAGTAAAAGAGGAAGAGAAATTGAAAAGAGAAACAGTAAATAAGTAAGTGATCAGGAAACTTCACTTAAAAACAAAATTACAAATTAAACATGTAACATATTATTCCAGATTACTGAAATCAGCAACTGAATGTCTAAAAAAAGGCTTGTAAGACAACGATATGATCGCCATAAATATGGCCAACGTGATGCTTAATACAATAGCCAACGAAGGAGAAGAGGAACAAAAGAAAATTAAAGAGGCAGAAAAGATACAAAAATATGTCGACAATAAGAAAAATAAATTAATAACTTGTTTTTTTTTAATAAAAAATAATATAAGTACTGTTTTGTTGACATTGTAACTTTACGTTAATTTTTAATAATAAAGGGCGGTGCAGGTTGGCTATGGGGATGGTGGAGGCCAAACAGAAAAAAACATTTTTCTTACAAACATTCTCCATAATACTATTAACATACTAACAGCAACTAATATTAGTAATTCGATGTTAAATTGACCGACTCAGTATTTTAGATTTGGTCAGTAAATGGTCAGTATTTTAGAGAGTTTTAGTCAGTAAAATCAGTATTATCGGCTATGGAATCAGTTTCCACCCCTGCAGTTTTTAAGTATTAACAAGAGCTATCTAATAAAAAAAAGTTGTATCAAATCCGTTTAGTAGTTTTTGCATGATGCGCGAACGATCAAACAGACAAACAAGCTAAAATTCTAAAAAATATTGTTTTGTGTTTAGACACGCCTATATAGTCTAATTCAGTCATTTTTTTCATATATCTTAAATGTACAGACACAGCTCTGTTACAGCTTTATAATAGTATAGATAGATGATGGCAGACCAGCCACGGCCCACTTGATGGTAAGTGGTTACTGTAGCGTATAGACGCTAGCAATACCAGAGGTATCACTCGTGCGTCGCCATCTCTAAAGGAAGGAATAGGAGGTGGAGAGATTAAGAGGGGTTCAGGCCTCTGGTGCTCTCACTCACCATACGAAACAACAGTAATATAATACCTGCACTAAGGAATAATCGTATCGCGGGGGAGTTTACAAACGTACAATTTCACGGATTCAGACTCAGGTGTATCATACAAAGAGTTGTCCTGTGTGGGAATCGAGTGTGGTATGCGGTTAGGAACAGTTTTTCCCGCCTTAACAAAAAAAAAAGGGTCGGTATTACATGTGGTTTTGTACGCTGTGGACGTTATAACGTGTCGTGTACTCGGCCCGCAGAACCAGTGCACGGCGGAGAGCAGCGAGCTGTTCGTGAACTGCCTGGAGGCCATGGTGGAGACGTGCCTGCCGGGGGACGAGGCCGGCCCGCGGGCCCCCCCGCCGGACCCCGACCGGCCCGACGACGCGCGCCTCGCCGGTGCGTGTACAGCAGGGATACTGACTGCACTTGTTCTATGACACTGGCTTTACAATACTATTAACTAGTATAAGGGTTTTTACTATGAGGTACCCAAAAGGGTAAGCCGCCGGCAGACCACTGAATTAAGTCTTAGATACATCTTTTCCCGCCTTAACAAACCCTTCCTTCATAATTTTTTTGTTCCTTGGACCCCTAGGATAATTGAGTAGACTTAAAAGTACTGTATAATCATTACTAGCTCATTATTCTGTATATTTATATAATTAGAGATGAGTATTTTATTAAAACAGGCACATGAAGTACATATTATAGTAAAATTATACTGTTTGTTGAGGGGTTAATAGGTTGTGTTTGTTGAGCCGGTCCATTCGTGCTGGCATAAGCAAGGTTCTACCAGTAGAGGGGAATCGGTTATTAGATGCTGATACGACAGTAACTAGAAGGCCCCGTGAATTGTGAGATTCTGGACACTTGCTAACAGTAACTCGGTAAAAAAATTTGGTCTGGTGCTGGTGACAAATATACATATTACCCACCTGATGGTACGTGGTTACTGTAGCCAATACGCGAGCAACTCCGACCGCTGTAAAAATGATAAGAGGTGGGGCGAAAAGATAACCAAGAAGGATATAGTTCAGTACAATAGTCACAGTAGGTCTTTGTGTCTCTGAAGTTAGCTGCAAGACGCTGCGCAGTAGCTATTTTTGTGTCGCAAGGGATGTGCGACTTCTACCCAATGATCCCATTCGATTGTTGCATCAATCGAGTAATAACATTCGAATTGGTCAGCACTAATCGAATAATTCCAGCACAATCTCCACTACTCTGTGCCTAACTTCAGAGACACAAAGATCCGTTGTGACTACTAAACGGATATTTAAAAACTAAAGGTAATGGTGAAGAACTAGTAGCATTGATCGCAGATATTATATATTTCTTTTAGGTGTACACCGGCAGGCGACATTGTACTGCACCGGCCAAGACACCTAACTGAATATGAAGAATATATCTAAGACTTTAAATATTGGTAAATATTTTTTTTTGTACAAAAGGACCATGCCTTAGTGATGGTACGGACGTCGTTTTCATTGATATGCAAAATAAGTAAAAAAAATAAAAATGTTTAGAAAATAATAATAAAAATTGGTTGCCTGTAAAGTCGGTATACGGGCGAAAGTTTTACGTGACAACGACTTTGAGTGGTAAAATAATTTTAATGTGAATATTCATTCGTATAGTAGGAAGAAGGATGAAATAATAGTAACAATTTAAAACATTTATTTATACAAAGAATTATATTTAAAACATTAATTTATACAAAGAATCTCGCACTGAATTTCATATTAACAAAATTTTATTTTTACCTTTACACATACATACGTATTTATATACAAATATACATACAATAACTTGCAATACATTTGCGTACAATGAAACAGCGTTTACTACAACTTAACTTGTTCCTATCTGAGTGATTTTGTTGAGGACAGGGCGAAAAGTACTACTTTTTTGATTGAAAACTACCACAACATTGTGATTACTACAACATAACCTATTCACTTATGTCTTAGTCATTTATTTCATCATGTTATATTATCAGTCTGAAATTATTTACCTTTGCTGTTTGAATTGTTGCGATGGACGAAACTACCTTCACATTATCACTACACAATCGTTTTACAATTAACTGGCAACGTGTAAACTTGTATGCAGGCGCCTAAGCGAAATAGAAGCGCAAGACATGAACCGGTGTGTATGCCTATCTCTCTCACTCTCTCTCTCTCGCTCTGTCTCTCTCGCTCTTAGGCGGGCTAACTGTGCTCGAGTGGAAGGGACGCGTGCCTTTCACTTTTTATGTCTGTCTCTCTCGCTCTTAGGCGGGCTAACCATGCCCGAGTGGAAGGGACGCGTGCCTCTCACTCGCTCTCATTGTGAGCGCATAACGTGAGCGGAGCGTAACGCAGTTTCTTGAAGTGTCACCCGGCAAACCAATTTATAAGACGTTGTCACCTCAAAAATAACAATCAAAACCAAATTACAAGAATTTTAAATATACTATACTGTGCTACTACAGAGATAAAAACAAAAGTAAAAAATCGACTAATCTATAAGTGGTATCTTAATGTCAGGCTGATGGTCCTGCCAAAGCCTGCAATAAGCCAAACACAAAAAAACATATTAAAACCTAAACTGGCTAAAATACACGTGTTGGCTAAAATACTCTCGGTGTAGCTGTGTCCATGAGAAATATCCATGTTTTTTTAAAAAAGAACTAGCAAATAATTATGTATTTTCTTTGTGCAGGTATGAAAAACCAGATTGCCAGGGGGCTAGTATAAATAGACGTGCTAAATAGACTATTAGAGAACCCCAAGCCACTACCTCGTAGTTCGTACGGTAGAAGTTTCTAGAATGTATGAAGTATAACACCATAATTGTTACTAATTAGTAAAATATATCACATGGTTATATATAGTGAGACGTGAATTATGCTCGTTAAGCTATATATCATATGAAGGTAAGGAACCTTGGTACGATTAGTCTTAAGATAATTCACAGTATTTTAGTAGTGTTCGTGCTTTAGTAAGCACGTAAAACCGTCTGTAGTCGTGAGGTTATAGAGTGCACTTTAGTTAGTCCATGCACATGTGCACTATAATATTTTCCGTGCTGATGGCTAGTTTTATTCATTATTGTGACCAAAATAGGGTTATTTCTCATTAATATCAATGTTAACATAAACTACTGCTTAGATTTAATATTAAGTTCAGTGTTCCATTCAATTATTCCACTACACTTTTGAAAAAAATTTGTTTGACCTAGCTAAAAGTGTCATATTACAGATATTAGTCATATTCCAAATAAAAGTCATATTCCAGATATTAGTCGAATTCCAGATATTAGTCGAATTCCAGATATTAGTCATATTCCAGATAATAGTCATATTCGAGATATTAGTGAACATTCTGTGAGACAGTTATAAATCATTACTTTTCTGTTTTTTTTTGTTGTTGTCCGGGTTCTTATGCCCGGGCCTGCGAAGTCTCCCTTACCACTGATAAGGCCCTTGCGTATCTAATTTTTTTTTTGTTGAAGGCGCCAATTTATTTATTTTACATTTAATTGAATAGCTTACAGATTACATTACTGTTAGCACCATTATTGATATGTTAGGCGTTGGGTGTAATAGTGGCTTTATTAAATGTGCCATTTTTAGGACACGGGGATAAGAGATTAAATTAATATTGATCCAATGGAAATCTAGTCAAACGAGTTGGTATTTAGTTTTAAGCAATGTTTTTTCTAGTATCGTTATCTTAATGTCAGCAACGTTTTGTCATTTATTTTCTTATAGATTGTTATTATAGCGTCATTATAGTACAGCGTCATTAAACCATCTGTCGGCGGAGACATGAAAGAATCATGTCGTCACTATACGTTAATTTCCCAAAATTGTGTTATTTCAAGTATTTAGGTATGTGTAATAAAAACTGCAAAATACCGGTTAAATAACTAGCTTGTTTGACTCACTTTTTCTCATATCTCGTATAGTCACAATTATACTCAACTACCGACAGCCTGACCACATGAATAATAGGCCTGAGGGTGCTGCGTGGAATATAAGTTTAATTATTTATAATTAGTGGTATCGCTACGAAATTAGTTCCATTTTTCCCACTAACATTTGGTGAGGTTATACATAAAAGTATTCAAAAATAGCAAAGGCGACTTGCAAATTTCATGAATAGATCGATGCAAAATTCCACCATCTAGGGTTTCAGAATTGAGTATTGAACCCTTGGTATCAATTATCGGTACGATGTCATTTATACCCTGTATAAAGTTGAAATTCGTGTCACGTGTTTCATAATATCTATAAAGTTTTTTTTTAATTTGATCTGAATAGGTTGTATATAAATATTGTGCTTTTGACTAAATTGAAAATAATATTTATTTAATAACGAAAAGAAATTTCTTGTAGTAAGTATAATCGTTATAAATCTTAGAGCAATCGAAAAAAAAAAACTGAAGGGTCTATTTAAAAGAGCTTATTTTTGTTTATAATTGCTTAGATGCATTGAACGGACAAAAACAGTAACAAGTAGGTACGTCTCTTTGACGCTGAATAGAATACTTTTTTGTAGTTGATTTTCTAAAAGAAATAAGCAGTTATAAATCGAAAAAATATAATTGAAAATCATTGAGTGCAATTAGGACAGAATATTTACAAAAGATAAAAAAAAATCTAAGATAAAAAATAAGCTCTTTTAGAAAGACGCTTTAGAATTTAGATTATGCAGCTAGGATTCGAGAAATTTATTAATATGTATATTAACTTAGATTTGCTATTTATTATGCGTCTGTTGACCATAACGCCGCAATTTATACAAAGTAAAAAAAAATTTTTGGTTTGGTGTTTGGTATGATTTTATAAAGCCACGATGGGAGTGAAACTTTTTTTTCGGATCGCAGTTAAATCTAACTGAACATTTTCGGAAAATTATACAATTTAGGGTTTTACCGCGGAGCACTTGCACGAATGAGTGAGAATATAAATGCTACACGGTTAGCTGATGCGAGCCATGGGCGCCGCCATATTGGCCTTGTCTGCTCTGCCGAGCGCCTTTCACTTTATCCCTACCCTGCGGCCGGCTTTTACGCGACATGCGATAGATGGACGAAAAAAATTGAGGCGATGGAAAAAAAGTTTCACTTAAATAAACTCGATATTTCGAAAAATGTTTATCGCTTCATCTTGTTGCATTCCAATTTGCAACGAACTTAAGATTTTATAAATGTTGTAGATTATTCGACATGTTTATCGATGCATTTTTAATGTTGCCTATTTCAAAGCGTTAGTACAAATTAATCATTATTTATTCAATAAGTATGTATTATTAATTTTGACTATAATTTAATACAAAGTGAAAAATGTGAAATCGTAAATAACAGTCACGAGCAGCATCCTGCTCGTGACTGTTATTTTCGATTTCACATTTTTTACTTTGTGTTTAATCTATAGTACTAAGCATGTCAAATGCTAAAAATATATATAAAAATATCTATATAATTTAATAGTTTTATAACACTTATGATAATGTAATGTTAAGTATTTTAATTATGGAGTGTGTTTGAAAAGGGCTTATTTCGTCAAGATTTTTTTAACAAGTTGAACAGAAATAAATAAGAAATAAGTCTCTTGAACGCAGAACAGAATCCTGCTTTTTTAATTTTCTGGAGAAAATAAGTTTTTAAAGTATAAATTATTTGTGAATAAGGTAAAAGAGATTTTTAGTAGGAGCGGGAAACGATCCCGCGTCTTTTCCAATCCGGGGAAGTGTTCTAAGCCACTGTGCTATCGTACCGATCTTTCGGTCATCCCAATCTCCTCATCACATTTGTCTTACGACCACCATAAAAATCTCTTTTTCCTTATTCACAAATAATTTATACTTCAAAAAGTAGCGGAGCATGTCAATTGCTAAAAAATATAGATCTAAAATGTTTAGAAAATAAGTTGTTATAAACCAATCAAATCATTGAGAATGTAAAATTAGGACTGAATTGTAAAAAAAGTTTTTATTGAAAATTGAGCTCTTTTTAAAAGCAATTCCACCCCTCATTTTGTTATATAGTTTATTTCATATGTAGGTACGTTTTCTTAATTCGTTTGAATGTATAATTCACCGTTTGCCATTTCTAATTGCATTGACTATCATTCGACTACACAGATGCTACTACGAGTATAGCACAAGTGATGTGATTGGTTGTTCCAAGTTCGGTTTATATTATGGTTTTCAGGATACTTAACGAACATACAATTGTTTGTAAAGTCTCCTGCGATACAAGTATTAGTCCCCATTACTTAGTTTAATTTCTCTATAAAAAATTGTCTATCAGCAGAGGTTTTGTTTTTAAATTCTAAAATGACACTGGTAAATTTTATTTATTGGTAAAGGTAGCATCCGGGCCACGACCCACCTGATGGTAAGTCGTAACCGCCGGATATGGACTCGGAAATACTAGGAATACTGGCAAGCTGCCGCTCACCATTTCATTTTATAGATGGGAATTAATGGAAGTCTATTTCCTGCTGCAACCAGAACACACTGAGGCTTCACGGTCTGCAGATGATTTGACAACAAGTAAGTACTCCCATCACCAGTAATGCAATGCGTGATAATTGCTTACTTGTCCCGTCCGACACCCGCGGGCAAGAATGGAGTGGTAACACTTGTATTATTTGTCAGTTACCACATGGATATTGATTGAAAGTTTCTCACTTTCTCTGGACTTGTACCGTCGCGTCTTAGCGCCTTCTCGCATTTCTTCAAAAGATAAAAAGTAAAAATAATTAAAAGAAAGGCAGTTAGAAATGGCAAGCGTGATATAGTTAATAAGAGCAAGCGCTTATTACTGCGATGTTGCTTTGGTCGTGTACAATAAATATGAATCACGAAGTTATATAATTTAAATCTATGAAATTATCTGTGTTAAATTTTATTTTACATCCCCCGAGAGGTTAATGTTATTTCGTCAATCTCATTTATTTCCACTTTAACGCTTCTGTGTTGTCGTCTAATAGACATTATTTCAGACTTCATGCTCCAACTGAATAACGTAATTTTTGATCTACTTTCGGTTAAAATTATAGGCACTTTATCAACGAGGCCTTAAGCTGTAAGGTTTAGTGGTAAACCAGATTCTTATGATTTTTTCCAACTATAGCAGTCTAGCTTTAACCAAAATAAAATGAATGGGTGGACCCAAAGGAAGCTCATTTTTGAAGACTATAATGAGCGCCGGAATTCAATTGGCTTCAGTCGGCATTTGACATGCTCAGCTACTTTTTTAAGTACAAATTATTTGTGAATGAGGAAAAAGTAAACTTCAGTGCGAGCGGGAATCGAACCCGCGTCCCTTCCAATTCGGGGTAGTGCTCTAAGCCACTGAGCTACCGCACTGACCTTCTTCTTCTACATGGCGTTGGTTGCAAAGACAAATGTGATGAGGAGATTGGGTATGGCCGAAAGGAAGTTCTCTTTTCCTCATTCACAAATAATTTGTACTTTAAAAAGTAGCTGAGCATGTTAAATGCTAAAAAATATAGATCAAAAATATCTATATTATGCATTAATTTCCGAAGGGTTTGACTTGAATTTTTCTATCATGCTAAATGGGGGCCTGTCCATTTATTTTTTGGTCAAATACTTGTGTGTATGTTTAGTATATCAGCTTAACCCTAACTTGCCTACCTACCAAATGTTAAACGTTGGCGTACCGGTCGACTGCTCTTCTTATAGAATTTCTTAGTCTATGAGCAGTGAGAGTACCACTTACCTGCAGATTTGACTAGCTTGCTATCATCAATAAGAATATAATAATGCAACATGTTTTCTATATAAAAATATATTTTCAGTATTACTATTTTTAGCTGTAATTTCTTATTATTACAATATCATTTATATATTGATGTACATATTTAGTAAATAAATGCGATTTACAGGTGGTTTTTGTTTTATTTTAAACAAAAATAGGTATTTGCGCCGACGCCATATTATTGACTAATGTGACGATTTCGCCTGCGTGAAATCAATATAATCACAAACTGTATAACGACATAAAAAGTACATTAAACACAAAGTGAAAAATGTGAAATCGAAAATAACAGTCACGAGCAGGATTCGAACCTGCATCTCCTGGATACCGTCCAGATGCTTTGCCAATTCAGCCATCGCGATCCTTGCTCCTGGCTGCTAATCTCGATAGCACATTCATACTTAACGTCTTTGTGTGACGCCTGCGCCATCTGTCGGAATTAAGTTTACCTGGTCGGTATAATGTATGAAAATACTTAAATTTTATCAAAATTAGTTATGGTTTTTTTTAAATCTAAAAAACTGTACGTCGATGATATTTTTTCGTTTACTTCGAAACTTCTGTCTCATCGTAACATGCGTTTGGTTGGCGTACCCATGTGGGTAGATATGACAAAGTTTCTTCACGGTCTTCGGAAGACTCCGAGACGCTGTGCTCTTTCCATCTCTACTGCGCTTCAGGCGCTCATCTTTGTCATTTTTAGATTGCTGTCTGTGCTCGACGCTTTCTCCATACGCACGATGCACCCAAAGAAGGCCTCCCCATCATGTACCACCTCTTCTTACCTACGCACCTATTTTATAAAAAAACATCATTCATTCAAAGATACCCAGGAGCTTAAAAGCAAAAAACTAAATTTCATGTCAATTTAGTCGTGATTTTCGGACAAACAGTGTACACTTTAATATTACTAGCAAAAAGCCGTGCTTTGGGAGGGCTCGCAGTTTTTAAGATTTTTACCAAATAATGACGCTGCCCTAGCTTACTGGATTGGCAAAGCATCTGGGACAGTATTCCAGAAGATGCAGGTTCAAATCGTGCTCATGACTGTTATTTTCGATTTCACATTTTCACACTTTGTGTTAATCAAAAATGAAACAAACTTAAAACATGGATTAATTAATTTATTTTAAAGTAAGATTAGGTATAAATAATGAGCGCAGAGCATTTCATATATAGTTCAGTTCCACTTCTTGAATTCAATGCCATCTGGTGGCTTCATGTCCACCTTATCTTTAGCTACTTCCTCCCAGTTGGTGCTCAGCACTGTGCCACCGGACTCCACCTGCATGCAAGTCACTATTAATACTAGTTTACAAGTACTTCATATTGAACACAAGTGTCACCACCCCATTCTATCCCGAAGAGCTCTACAGGGCGACTAACGCCCGTATTCATAAACGATACTTAGGTAAGGTTGCAAGCAACACTATGCTAAGTAAGGGATTTCTCACTGCGCTCGTCAGGGCAAGCCATTCTATTCACAAACAATACTCGAGCGATACTTTACTAAGCAAACGTAGTTCAATTATAGACCTGTGATTGGCTTCGATCAACATAAGTTCTGTATAGTATTTGTATTGAGTATCTGGCAGATGTGCGGATGACATAAATAATAAAAAAAAATTGTATTGTATATAAAAAAGAGGATTTATGTTTAACTTTAAAACGTGTTATTTTATTATTGATATTATTGTTCTCTTTATTAATTTTGTTACATATTTCATACCTTTTTACAAAACACAAGCTCACACAAAATCACTAGGTACTATAAAAACACAAACAAAAATAAACACAAAAGAATATATATAATTTTGAAATGTATGAAATAGTGGCCCACCGACATCGGGTGCAGGGACCCAGCTGCCGGTGGTTAGGGCTCCAAAAAAGGAACCCCCTTACAATAGGTACCTACGTGCCGTGTCGAGGAATACTGCCTTTATCATTAAGCCCTTAATCCAGCTGTCTAACGACAGTCTCTTTAGGTGTTGTTCGAGAATCTTGGCGATTCGTCCCTTAACCGATATGACTATCGGAACAATATGGATGTGAATACGATTTCGGATTCTCTAAAAACAAGTATACCTAAGTTCGTAGAGCCTTGCTCATCCCAGCAAGAATGGGCCGGTTCGATCGGGGAAGTACCACCCTCTCACATAAGATCAGCGTGTTACAACGGTAGTTACTCCCACCGTTGTGTTTCGTATGGTGAGTGAGATCGCCGGAGGCCCAAACTCCCTCCCTATCCTCTCCTTGTTATTCTTCCCATACACCACCTATCCCTTTCCTTGGAGATGGCGACGCGCGAGTGATGCCTCTGTTGTTGCTAGCGTCTATAGGCTTCGATAACCGCTTACGATCAATTGAGCCATATAGTTGTTCACCACCCCATCTAGTATAAAAACAGCTGTGGCCTTCAATGCACAACCGGACGTGTCTCAAAGGAAAACTGCAGTTAAAGAGATGCTGAGAGAATATTAAATTCCAAGAAAAGAAGGAGCTTTCCTTGGTATCCAATTATATGAGACGCACAGGCGGAGGCGGTGGTCCTGCAGCCTCATCTGGTCTGATTTATATGAATAATAACATAAAATATCGCAAACTATGGTATGAATACAAACAAAATTTCATAGACCAAATTTACCACTGAATATAACCTCATTTGGGATTAAAGCTACACTATGCGTTGGTTAAAATAGCTGCCTAGCTACTTTACATAAGTGACGTTCCAAATTAACGCATATCATTGCACACCGCTTAAGTATTGTTTATGAATCCGATTTACAGGCCCTATGCGTTCGTGCGCACTGTGAGGCTTCATAGTATTGTCGTGGAATACGGGTGTTAGTTCCCCAGCAGAGCCAACCCTTTCATGCTAGGAGAATAAGGCTCTACCACTGCGACTGCAACGTCAATAATTGCCCCATGTAGACACGCGGTAGCGTGTTAAGCCAAGTTCAAGCTAAAGAATTGGCGAACAGTACCGTGTGTAATATTACACAAACCATTTAGAGCCACTTTTAACCCCCTTATAACTCAAAAACTATTTCACATAGACATGTCAAGTTGGCTCATACGCTTATATCCATGCTGGTAGAAACTAGCCATCGAACATAGGGCTCTTCCAATACTGTTTTAATAGGTACTTAATAATAATTCGTATAAGAGAACTAGCCAAGTCAGACCTTAGGACCTCAGCTTCAATATTATCCGAAGTTATAAGAAGAAATGATATTTTAAGTTGTTATAAAATATTGTATGTTGTTATAAATAAATTTCAGGACTGACCATTGAACATGGCAGCCATTTAGATCTCACTTCTTTTGTCGTTGAAGTCAACAACCAAGACACATAATTATCATAACATTGAACTTGGCTCTCATTTCACATTTATGTTTTTGATGGGATCAAAATGAAAAGGCTGATTGATGGTAGATGGTTCATACTTACAAAGCTCTTGTTCATCGCCTTGCGGACCTCGTCCGATCCCTGGCCGTATATCTTCTGCAATAACGCGTTGAGAGCCGCGTCACCTTCTGGCTTTTCTTCCTCTTCCTAAAAACGAAGTGCTTCACATTATGGCCAAATACATTTTTTTTTTGTGGCAGACGAGCCACGTCCCACCTGATGGTAAATGATTCATACACTCAACTATACCGGGAGTATTGTCAAGCCGCTGCTCACCATTTCATTTCACAGAAATGAAAGATTAAACGGCTATCACCTGCTACAACCAAAATACACAGATATGCTTCATGGTCGGTCACACGGGAGGTGGTGGTACCAACACGTTCGGACCCGATAGCAAGAGAGTACTAGTGAGTGAGTTTTAGTGTTTACTAAACGTTCACTTCGACCCATCTCTGGGTGAGTCATAGTGAGCCAAAATAATGACGTTATCGATGAGAACAAATTATTTGTCAAAGTAGAATAAGAGCTTTATTGCGGGATTCGAACCTGCGTCCCTTCCAATCCGGGGAAGTGCTCTAGACGGTTAAGCCATCGCAGTCAAGGACGGTGACGCCCAATCTCCACTATACAATTCTTTTTTGGATGTCTTTACTACTCGATATTTTTATGTGCTAACTGCCTCTGTGGTGCAACAGTAGTGTGAGCGACTGCTGATCATGAGGTCTCGGGTTCGTTCCCGGGGCAGTGTTATAGTGTTTTTCGTAAAAAGTAAAATTCTCAGTAGCAGCCCGGAGTTTGGAAATGTGCCCGGTAGACGGCAATAGGCTCGACCATATTACGTGGGACTTAAACATAGCTGGCGAACCGTGGGTGTGTAATACACCTCTGTTTTGAGCGTTGTGAGAACAGAAAAAAAAACACTTCAAATTCGTACAAACTCAAATGAGTACAAACCATTTTTTTAATTTCCTTCTCAATCTTATCCCAATCCTTTCTGAATATTTTTGAGGGTGTCGGCGGGCCAGACGCATCTATCACCGCTGTAAAACAGGATAGATTAGACTTAAATACCAGAAATGCACTACTGCATGGTGATGGACTAAATATAGAAAATGTCACCACCCCAATTCCTGCGGGTGCTGTACAAAGTGGTAAACAAATAACATATAGAGGTGGTGACGGACTGGTGGGTCGTATATTTTCATAATAATAACTACAGTGTAAAAATACCATGGTTTTTTTTTACACTCTAACGCCATTGATGTTTAGAAAAGAGAAGATCCACAATTACGCACTGCACAGCATGTCGTGCTAAAAAACAGATCAAAATAGTCAAAAAGAAGTTATTAATAATGCACAAAAAGAAATGCAAGTGATTATTTCGTGCAAATTTAGTACACACAATTTTTTTTCTTTTTATAATATGTTTAAATTGGGCAGTATGCAACTGGTACCTAATAGGCCAGTTGTCAAAAAATTCAAAATAAGATATTTTTTGAGCAGATGTAATACAAAGAATATTACATACCTTGTGGTATGGCCTTAAGTTTATCTTCCCCCCTTTCTCCCTCCAACTCTTGCCATCGTAAACCTTCCTTCTTCCTCAACTTGACTTCAATCTTGGATGGGGTGACCACATGTGTGGACATAGCTGGATCTACCTCATGCGCCAAATCCAATTCCAAACTATACTCGGAGTCAGTATTTTGAATTGCACTTGTTACAGAGAGCTAAAACAAAGACATTTAGTGATTGTTCTCACTGGCTCCAGAATAAATGTGCCAGCTTGATCAGATAAGTATAGTAACTTTCATACGGCGAGTGTGAGAGCCGGAGGCCAAACGTTATCTACCTAGTCCTCTCTAATAAATGAATAAATAAATGCTTTTTTATCCCGAATAAAATGGCTATTTTGACGTATTTATATTATACTAGCTAGTTTTTTTGGTTATATCTCAGGTTCCGGATATAGTAGCGGGATAAAATTTATACCAGTTTTTAAGTCTAATCGAGAACTATCAAATAAAAAAGTTGCATCAAAATCCCTACAATAGCTCTTGCGTGATGGGTGAACAAACAAACAGACAAAAAAATCTAAAAAAAGTCGTTTTGTGCTTAGACACGCCTATATAGCCTAATACAGACATTTTTTTTCAAATATCTTAAATGTACAGACACAGCTCTGTTACAACTTTATAATAGTATACATAGATTGACCAAATAATTGATGAGCTATTTATATCAAAGAGTGCCTTTTCAAAAGAACTTATTTTTTAATTCTGAAAAACGTATTTCTTTTGTATGGAGTCCCAGTTTCACATTCTCAATTAATTTCAATGATATTATTAGTTTATAATAGCTTAATTCCTCTAGAAAATTATTTGCAAAACGGCATTTTAACCCCCTGCTTATCCTCTCCTTACTACCGTTCCTGTACTGTCCCTATTATCCTTCCTCTCCAACTCCTTTCTTTGGAGATGATGACACGCGAGTGACACCTTAGTGTTTCTAGCGGCTATAGACTACAGTAACCGCTTACCCTCGGGTGGACTGTATCCTTCTTTGCCACCCATGTAGGTAGTATAAAAAAACTATATATGTGGAGTGGGACCTAGGAATAGATGACGAAACATGGATTTATTGCTACGATACCAAAACAAACCAGCAATCGAGGTCATGGGGGCTTTGACGTTGAGTCGAAACCAACAAAAATGGCGCTTGTGGAAAGTGCCTCGAAGAGGATGATTGGTTGTTTTTTTAATAAACTGGACACGTGGCTGCTGTCGCTTTGAGAATTCTTCTACCAGTAATAATAATTATTTATTGATACACGATTGAGATTGATTGTTTCCCTTTTATCATTGTTTCTTTAATTTCAATCCACAGAAACATTCTTGGGAAAATAAGCCCTTTCTAAAAGGCATCCTTTACCTAATTTTGACGTCACGAGCAAAAATTTGTTAATAATAAAAATATAGTGTGGTGAGTGTCACCACCCCATTCTTTCCCACGGGTGTCGTACGAGGCGACTAAGGGAATAAGTAATTATCACCCATTGCATTACTGGTGTTAGGGCTTGGTACCAAGTGGGAGTACTCACTTGCTACCGGGCCTGAGCGGGTTGGTACCACCATTTCCCATGTCACCGGCCATGAAGCACATTGGTGTGTTTTCGTTGTAGCAGGAGATATTACTTTCCATATTTTTTATGAGCAGTGGCTTGAAAATACTTCCAGTATAGTTAGTCGAGTCCATGAGCAACGGTGACCACTTACCATCTGGTAGGCCCTGGCTCGTGTGTCACCAAAGTCAATAAAAAAAAATACTTACACTTCTTTCCCCATATTTAACCTTCACTTTGTCTGGGGGTGCATTCTTTAACAGTATAGTAATGACAACCTGTGCTTCAGTCTGATACCAATCATGTTTTATTTTTGGTCTATTATCCTGCAATAAATATTACTCTATGTAGGGTTAAGTTTCTAAACAAAACATGTATTGTCTATTAATAGAGCTTTGCTTGCCCCAGCTTAAAAGGGAGCTCGATCGAGAATATACCACCCTCTCATAGATTGATCAGAAAGCGCCGGAGGAATATCCTTTCCTTACTTATATCGGTATAATGTATGAAAATACTTCCGACAGATGGCGCGGGCGTCACCCAAAGACATTAAGTATGATGTGTTATCGAAATTAGCAGTCAGGAGCAATTGTCAGGATGGCTGAATTGGCAAAGCATCTGGACGGTATCCAGGAGATGCAGGTTCAAATCCTGCTCCTGACTGTTATTTTCGATTTCACATTTTTTCACTTTGTGTTTAATGTATCCTCTACTTATTATCCTTCCTATCCACCTCCTATCCCTTTTCTTGGAGATGGTTACGTGCAAGTGATGCTTCTGGTGTAGCTAGCGTTAACCGCTTACCATCTGGTACAACAACAGTGGCCCTCAGTACGATAAACAAAGTTTTTGTGGCCTCTGAAAAAATTTTTACTGTTATAGAGACACTTTTCATCTCCCAGCGTTATCTCAAACTTTTTATTGGGGTCGGCATGAGGTCTGTTCGGTTTTTAGCTAATCCACCAGTATTTACATGGAGCGACTGCCTATATGACTTCCACGACACTACTAAGGGGACAACGGGTGACCTTAGAACAGACCAGATCCAGCTAATGCTAATGAACTCTGTCATAGTCGCACCCCCGATATGGTCGGCCACTACCCGCTTTTCTAAACCACTCAAATAGTAGTCGTCAAACAAAAATATAATTCTCACAGTTCATAAATTCTATAGAACAAAGATAACAACTAGCACGAACAACATCTCAACATCTCGTACTTCGTAATTTATAAATTATCTATCTAAGGAGAAGAAAATTAAAAAACCACAGTGTGAAAACATGAAATCAAAAATAATAGTCACGAGCAAAACATGACCGATTTTGTTTACTCTACACAGGTGAGTCTAAGTCTCCCCCTGTACCTGCATTTTTCCACTTTCACTTTCTTTCTTTTCCACTTTTGCTACCGACTAAATCCCTCTTATTTTGGGATGAGACATCTGAGACAGTGGGTCAGTAGAAAAGAAAATTTTAATTCAAAAGCCTTTTAGAAGTTAATGGATTTTTGTAAAATTTTAACAAATAAAGGTAAGTACAATTTCAAGAGCTCCGTTTTCAGTTTACCTTAATAATGACTAAAATAGTTGCTTATAAAAGGCTATTTCAGATTACCAGTTTTTAAAAAAATCTATATTTTCTGACGCACTTCGCTTTCCAAAATTACATTTTCTAATAATGATTAAAAGCTATTTAATAAAAGTTATATGTAATTCTTACCTCGCCAGGACTATTATCTTTTGTTTCGGGCATAATGCCTGCTTTCGAATAACAGAACCGAATTATTGAAATTGAGATGAGATTGTCAAAATATTTATTTTTACACCCGACCCGACAGTAGAGATCTAGCTTTTAGTAGTTTTAGTATGATAATATGATTACTTTACTCTATGGATTTAGCGAACGATTTACTTCACTGAGCTAGGAAACAGAAGGAGACGTCACGTCATAATCTGCCATCCATTGAGGTAGAAACCAGAAGGAGAAGAAATAACTACAAATTTACCGTGTCATTTCTAAGTTAGAACTGAAAATGGCGGACATTGTTAAGGAAGAGCGTAAAAAATATCGATATCGATACTTCAGTCCTTCAAGCGATCAATAAATTTTTGGGTGGAAACAGGTTTTTTATTGCGTAAATCTTTATCTACCTGTATAATTATATATATGTGTGTCAAATTGCAACCCAATCCTTTCAGTAATATGAGCTTGTGGCTGATAGATCAATTAAGCATGCCTTCTTTTTTAAACAAACAGAAAAAAATAAGGGCATAGCACTCTATTGAACAGACTTGGGTAGTAAAAAGCATAAAAAAATTAATTTAATCCTGTGTATAGACGTTCATTCTAAGTCCAAACATTACCGATATAAGTTTGTGATGTGATGACATCAGGAGAAAGAGACGATAAATAAAAACAAGTATATAATAAAAAATAAAATGCATGTACTTATGTACGCGTGTGAGAAGTTATACTTCTTTGGCATCATTAATAAATAAAGTAATTAGGTATTAAATTCGTAACTGCAAAACTTGTCAGTTATGTTTTTAAATACCTTGTTCGATGAAGTAATTATGTCTAATGTCACTAGATGGCGTTAGTAAAATTTTGAAATTTCTTATGAGTCGATGTTAAGAGTTTAAGTGCTTTCATACACCTTCCATGGTAGCGTTAAACGTTTAACGCAACCTTTTGGAAGTCGCATTAGAAGTATAACTTTAATATTTTATTCCACCCATCAGTCATTCGATGTCCACTGCTATACATAATAGGTCTCCCTATGAGAATGCCACAACAAGCGGTCCTTTCTTTTGTTAACACGGTCCAAAATGCAAGTTTACGCACGTCACTGGGGTACCAACAGGATCCAGGGGGAGTGTCGGGCTTGATGTCATACAGGGGGGTTAGGCAGAATCTCATATCTCACATGTCGATCGTATCGTCTCGCTTGTACGATCACCGTGATTGGCCAACGGATTATTGTGACATCACGCGTCGGTTTCTCAACCAATCACAGTGATCTCGATACGGTCGACACGTGAAAGATGACATTCTGCCTCAGGGGGCTGGCTCGACTCTTGTGTCGAGTTCATGAGCCACAATACCGACTAAAACATGACCGCGACGCCTTCTTCCGTCATAAAGGTGAGTGATAAGATCATCTACAGACATTCCACACCGACGCTCTAGTGACTACACCCAAAGGCTCCTTGTGGTTTTGACCAGGTTGTCAGTCCTTCTGGCGGGAGGCCGTCCTATACTGCACCCTCCTGTGAAACATCTAATGCGGAGGGAGGGCAAAACCGGGTGTTAGCGTGGCGACGCTTTTATTTTACTAGTCCCGTTCAAATCTTGTTAGTTAAATTTGAAACACTTCCCGGTTTTCAAATGAGCTGAAATTTTTTACGCATATGTATATCGCGTGACAATGGCAAATTATGACAATATTATGATAATTTTATTTTATAATGAATAATTTTATTTTTCTTTTTTTCTTCAGATAATTTTAATTAATAATGAAGATTGACTATAACTATTAAGAAGTTGAAAATATAATGTAGAGGGGCCAACTAATAATCAGTGTTTTGCAATTAGCACAACAACAACTGAGCTGGCCGCCTTTGTTACACTATTGATATTTTATTTTTGTTCGTTTTGTTTTGTTCTTTCTAATCTTCTGTATTACAAGTAAATGCTTTGAATGTTAATACCAATACAGTTCACATGATTAAACGATTTGATAAATTAATAAAAATGAATATTTAATACTATGCTGCTAAGCCACTGCTCATCACTTCATTTCGAGGACTGAAAATTAATAAATGGACGGCTTCTTCCCACTATATGAAAATCTGTGAGGAATAAAATCACAAATTATTAGTAGTGGATGCTAAGTTCCAAGAGCGCAAAAATATCATTTATTTTAAAAATAAAGGATATTTAATTTATCAATATTAAAAAAAAAAACGATACGACGATATCTCTATCGATAGTTTTTGGTTCTTCCTGCATCACTAATTGACAGCCTATATCATATAACAGATATGTGTATACATGTGTTCCGATATACACTACGAGCACTGTGATATCGCGTGATCAACAGCGTCCAGAAATATATATAAAATATGATCTTAGAAAAATAATACTACTATTTATTTATTCTCACCACAACGATTAAATACAATAACACTTAATCCTAAGACAATGCACAAAGCGTTATGGATCGCTGGTGCCCGTTGTAGGTAAAAATACCTGTAATACAGGTCATCAGGCAAACATAACAACTTGCACTATGGAAAAATATTATTATTATTGAATATTGTAAATCAAAGATACCGAAACATGGAAAATGTAAAAAAATTGCATTTATTGCAGTGTAAAACCAATACTTTGTCTGAAATGAAAGAAATGACAGATCAGTATACTGGACTGCATTCCGTTATAAACAGTAACCAGTATATTTTCGAATTGAAACTATCGTGAGATACATATTAGAAATATATCACCGGAAATAACTCACGTTGAGGATCGAATTTGGTCGACCCGGGTTTCGAGCATATTCGATGCTCATCATCAAGGGGAGCGCGCAGCGGTGGCAAGAAGTTCCTGGCAAGCACTGCGGCTAGCGTAGCGCGCAGCTCGGCTTGACACATGTGCGGGTGGCGGCGGGGCGTTGCATGGAGATGGTACATGTTCGTCGTTGCCAATGTCAGCCGAAAAGGCCCGATTTTGACCAGGAGCGGATGGCGGTATTCGATCCTCAACGTGAGTTATTTCCGGTGATATATTTCTAATAAGTAACCAGTATAACTTAACTATAATGGAACGACTTCGCAGTATACTAAATTGACGTCACACCTTACAGTGCTCGCAATGTATATCGGAACACACCCAAAGACGCTCTTAAGCTATATAAAGCCATACCATTATAAACAGTAACCAGTGTAACTAACTATAAAGAAACGACTTTGCAGTACACTAAATTGACGTCACACCTTACAGTGCTCGCAGTGTACGGGGAAAATCCCTTACAAATTAAAATAAAAGAAGACTTTAAAATTCGCAATTTACTTTCATAAAAAAATTTACAAAATAATTAATTAAATTAGTAATAATAATTAAAAAAAAATTAGTAATAATGTTGCAGTTAGACCTGCTCCACAGATCAGCAAAGGGATTGAAATAGCAAATCCGCTAAGGATTTTATGTAATGGTCCTACTGAGAATATTGAGAGTAGGGATTCCGATCTCTATTCAATTTTATCAAATATCGATCTTTTAGATCCCTTTTAGATTTAAAAAATTGACATACTAGACTATCAGAATCGATAAATTTTCAACAGATCGATCTCATGAATTCAATATTTTACCTACATCGATCTTAGAGGCTAAGCTTCGAATCGATTCGAAAGATTGGATTTTTGTCATAGATTAGAAACCTTAATTCAGTATTTGAAAGCTATACACTCGGAAATTGTTTTCACTATAACATTGTTTCCAGATTACGAAATAATTAAATACTCACACAGTGATTTTAGGAAATGCCAATAGTTAATTTAATACACGAAACATCATTGTACATCGCCTAACAAAAAAACAGAATGACAGGTCATCGAATGAATGGTAAGTGAGCATCCTTCTTTGTTCCGTGAAAGAGAAATAAACTGTGAAAAATGAGTCCCAACACGACAGATTATCATGAGATACACTGAAACAAAAAATACAACTCTACATGACATACTACTTACAAAAATACAACATAATAATTCTTTTTCTAGATTATTCTACTCTTTGTATATACAAAACTAAAACTATTTCTTTTTTTTATATAAACTAAATACATAAGGTTAATATGTACATAAATTTACAATTTAATCTTAAAAACTTTTATGAATTTACAGTGTTTTAATAAATGGAGTGAATACAAGAGGCAAAAGAAGTTTAAAAAATGTATGGACGAGAGATTTCAGTTGGTAAAATATTATTTAAAGAACAGTTTAATTTAGGGTAGCAAAAGAATATATGATTTATATTTCCTTTGAGCCAGACCACATTCGCATTCATAGAATATATGAGTGAAATGAATCGTACTTATCAACTAACTGTCACTACTGTCAGTCAATATCAAAGTCAAAATGTCTGGATTTTAATACAAAATTTATAGGTAAATAAGTGTCGATAACCCTAGACCTGACAAGAACTAAGGTATTCTCGTGAAAGTCACATATATAATTAACATTTTAGGTACATATGATGAGGGTAAGTCGTATTAATTGTAGCCGTACATATATAGGTTAAGTATGTTATGTTTACAAGTTGATGCCGAATCATTGGTAGGAATAACAGCCAATTTTTTCATTATGTTTATCAGTATTTATTCAGGAAAATGTTGAGTCAAGCCACGTTATCAGTATTGTTGATCCTATGGCTCCAAATGTTATATTTGGCCTAATTGTACACGTACCTATCTTAATTATCTTTATTAGAATTTTTTTTTGCTTATATTATTATGTGAAATAACTTACTATTTGAGTTAAAATATATAATAAACTAGTTAACATGGTATAATAGTAATAATAACTTCACTTTAAATATAAAAAGAATAAAAGAGCCTTTATTTCTACTATTATTTTCATAAAACAAATTTATAATATACACAAAATACATATTGTAATCCGTAGTAGTCGCCTGTGCAGTGTAGGCCTCCCCTAAAGCTTGTATATACCTATATTTTCAGACTAATGATTTTCTTAGCCATTTTTTACTTTTTTTTTTAGGCGGGAAAAAATTTACCTAACCGCTCACTCCGTCATTCGGAGCAATGAACAGGGTAGTGTGGGGCCCTCACCCACTAAAGAAGAATTAGCTTTAAAAAGGTTCCAATTAAAAAGTATATTTCTGGTTGCTACTACATCTTGCATAAAAAAATGCTACATTCTGAGCCAGAGAGTGTTGTTTTTATATTTTGTTTTAGCATTTGACATGCTTAGCTATATAACAGCATTTTACACTGAGTTGTGGGCTCGATTCCCACACAGGACAAATCCACAAATTATTGTTTTGAGTCTGGGTGTAGTTTGTGTCTGCAAAATTGTATGTATTTAAGTCCCCTGTGATACAAGGATTTTTTCTAAGACCAGGTGTTTAAAAAAAAAAAGAAAATTGTGGCATAGAATGTGAGGCATAAATAATTAAACAGAGTATGTTGCAACCTGCCTTACTGCTAGTGTCTGATCTAATATAAAATTAAAACTTAAGGAAAACGCCAAATAATAATTTAATTTTGCCATTTCTAGAATTGGTGCCTGAATCTTATGAGATATATACCGAGATTTGATACATTACGGAAACTGAACACAATGTGTAGCAGGAAGATAGCTGTATGTCAAATGACGTCAGTTGCTGATAAACAAACTAACATGGCTGTCGTTAGTAAAATGATTAGTGATGCCGCTAAGGAAAATGTTGAGGTAATTAATTAATTTGCTATGATAATGTATTTAAATAACTATGTATCATTAAACACAAAGTGAAAAATGTGAAATCGAAAATAACAGTCAGGAGCAGGATTTGAACCTGCATCTTCTGGATACCGTCCAGATGCTTTACCAATTCAGCCATCCTGACAATTGCTCCTGACTGCTAATTTCGATAACACATCATACTTAACGTCTTTGGGTGACGCCTGCGCCATCTGTCGGACGTATTTTCATACATTATACCGACCAGGTAAACTTAATTTTACAATTAAGATTTTACCTAATAATGTCGCAAACCCTTTAAATATTTTAGATATTTTTATATATATTTTTAGCATTTGACATGCTTAGCACTATACATTAAACACAAAGTGAAGAATGTGAAATCGAAAATAACAGTCAGGAGCAGGATTTGAACCTGCATCTTCTGGATACTGTCCAGATGCTTTACCAATTCAGCCATCCTGACAATTGCTCCTGACTGCTAATTTCGATAACACATCATACTTAACGTCTTTGGGTGACGCCTGCGCCATCTGTCGGACGTATTTTCATACATTATACCGACCAGGTAAACTTAATTTTACAATTAAGATTTTACCTAATAATGTCGCAAACCCTTTAAATATTTTAGATATTTTTATATATATTTTTAGCATTTGACATGCTTAGCACTATACATTAAACACAAAGTGAAAAATGTGAAATCGAAAATAACAGTCAGGAGCAGGATTTGAACCTGCATCTTCTGGATACCGTCCAGATGCTTTACCAATTCAGCCATCCTGACAATTGCTCCTGACTGCTAATTTCGATAACACATCATACTTAACGTCTTTGGGTGACGCCTGCGCCATCTGTCGGACGTATTTTCATACATTATACCGACCAGGTAAACTTAATTTTACAATTAAGATTTTACCTAATAATGTCGCAAACCCTTTAAATATTTTAGATATTTTTATATATATTTTTAGCATTTGACATGCTTAGCACTATACATTAAACACAAAGTGAAAAATGTGAAATCGAAAATAACAGTCAGGAGCAGGATTTGAACCTGCATCTTCTGGATACCGTCCAGATGCTTTACCAATTCAGCCATCCTGACAATTGCTCCTGACTGCTAATTTCGATAACACATCATACTTAACGTCTTTGGGTGACGCCTGCGCCATCTGTCGGACGTATTTTCATACATTATACCGACCAGGTAAACTTAATTTTACAATTAAGATTTTACCTAATAATGTCGCAAACCCTTTAAATATTTTAGATATTTTTATATATATTTTTAGCATTTGACATGCTTAGCACTATACATTAAACACAAAGTGAAAAATGTGAAATCGAAAATAACAGTCAGGAGCAGGATTTGAACCTGCATCTTCTGGATACCGTCCAGATGCTTTACCAATTCAGCCATCCTGACAATTGCTCCTGACTGCTAATTTCGATAACACATCATACTTAACGTCTTTGGGTGACGCCTGCGCCATCTGTCGGACGTATTTTCATACATTATACCGACCAGGTAAACTTAATTTTACAATTAAGATTTTACCTAATAATGTCGCAAACCCTTTAAATATTTTAGATATTTTTATATATATTTTTAGCATTTGACATGCTTAGCACTATACATTAAACACAAAGTGAAAAAATTAAATTTGTAAAATTAAGTTTACCTGGTCGGTATAATGTATGAAAATACGTCCGACAGATGGCGCAGGCGTCACCCAAAGACGTTAAGTATGATGTGTTATCGAAATTAGCAGTCAGGAGCAATTGTCAGGATGGCTGAATTGGTAAAGCATCTGGACGGTATCCAGAAGATGCAGGTTCAAATCCTGCTCCTGACTGTTATTTTCGATTTCACATTTTTCACTTTGTGTTTAATGTATAGTGCTAAGCATGTCAAATGCTAAAAATATATATAAAAATATCTAAAATATTTAAAGGGTTTGCGACATTATTAGGTAAAATCTTAATTGTAAAATTAAGTTTACCTGGTCGGTATAATGTATGAAAATACGTCCGACAGATGGCGCAGGCGTCACCCAAAGACGTTAAGTATGATGTGTTATCGAAATTAGCAGTCAGGAGCAATTGTCAGGATGGCTGAATTGGTAAAGCATCTGGACGGTATCCAGAAGATGCAGGTTCAAATCCTGCTCCTGACTGTTATTTTCGATTTCACATTTTTCACTTTGTGTTTAATGTATAGTGCTAAGCATGTCAAATGCTAAAAATATATATAAAAATATCTAAAAATAACTATGTATCATAAAATTAATATAAATAAATATTCACAGACATTTCACACAATGCCCTCTGGTCCCAAATTAAGCTTAATACTTGTGCTATGGGTACGAGATTACCGATATAATACATATGTTACTTTTTTTTTGTAAATACATACATATATTAGATAGAAAACACCCAGATGCAGTACAAATATCTGTGTTCATCACACAAATAATTGTCCTGAGTGGGAATCGAACCCTCGTATATGCATCTAGGGTTACCGGGGCTCACGCGAAGGTGCGACGCTCCGTGTGCGGATGCGTCGCTCTGTAGAGGGTACCCTAAAGGGTAAGTCGCCGGCAGACCACTGAAGTAATCCAGGTGGAGAGACTGCACACGGCGGGTTTCTTTAGTGCGTGAGGGCTCCACACTACCTTGTTCGTAGCCCTTAAACGACGGGGTGTGCGGTTAGGAATATTTTTTCCCGCCTAAACGAAAAAAAAGGGGTTACCATGGCTTCCATTGAAGTAATGTCATAGTTCCGGTAGTCTGCCAATAGCCAATATAGGTGGAGAGTTGGCACGCGGCGGGTTTATTTAGTGGGTGAGGCACACTACCCTGTTTGTTGCCCCCAATGACTGAGTGTGTGGTTAGGTACATGTTTTCCCACCTTAACAGAAAACAAAAATTAATGTTTACAACAGCTTTGAAATGGGCTATAAATGAATTGCGAAAAAAATCTAATTCATTTCTCAAAGTGGAAAATGTGAAATCGAAAATAACAGTCACTAGCAGGATTTGAACCTGCATCTCCTGGATACCGTCCAGATGCTATCCATCCATCCATCAGCCTTTTAACGTCCACTGCTGGGCATAGGCCTCCCCAAGAGAATGCCACAACGAGCGGATCCCTCATGGGGGATAATGCCGTAATCGCTATGCTTGGCAGGCGGGTTTGCGATCGCAGTGGATGTTGTTAATACTCGAGTGAGTGCTGCTGCCCACTACCCCGGTATTCCCTCAGTCGGCTCTTACGACGCCCGTGGGTAGAGAGGGGTGGGACAATTCTAAAGCCGTCCCCACACGGCCTGGATATGGTTACAGCCTAACATTCAACCGTAACACTGTCCTCCTCCAGGCGAATCTCAACCACTCCGCCGGAGCGAGAGCGGTTGATGCAGCCTTTGGTTGCAGGTTGGTTGGTGTAGCCGTAGCTGTGGAGCCTTATTGCATTCCTGACAGAAAACAACACACTACTATGTGAATTGTTTGTAATAAACCGTAATACCCGCTTTACCCTCCTTCCTGAAAAAAACTTTAAAGAATCGTGCATAAAGAAATCAGCGACCTAGACGTCTGCCAACTTTTTTTCCTATTCTGGGAGTACTAATGAATCGAACAGACACAACGAGAACGACGAACAAATGATTTAGTATAGCTTTATTTTTTTAAACCTTTGCATCTACGTCCCGTGATAAAACAGAACCCTGCACGTCTGCCTCTTCGATGTTTATCGTTTTAAGGATGATTTTGACCATCAGTCCAAAAGGCAGAATGATTTATTATCTATTATTTATATTATCTATTTTTTTTTTACATTTTTCAAGCGCTGTAACTTGAAAATGCAGTGACATACGACTTTCATTTACAGGACCAAATCGGTTTGTATTGGCATAAACTTTCATCCCTATTAATATGAAAGACGAACAATTCATATACCAAAATGGCACCCAGCTCCCTAACCAATAGGAGATGCTTTGCTTTTCTACAATAAAATTCGCTCAATTCTGAAGATTGAGTATACTAAATTGCGGGCAGAACAAAAACGTAGCATCACGCCTGTATTCCTCGAAGGGGTAGGCAGAGGTGTATTACACACCCACGATTCGCCAGCTATGTTTGAGTATCACCTGATAAGGGGCGAGCCCATTGCCGTCTACCGGGAGCATTTCCAAACTCCGGACTGCTACTGAGGATTTTTCTTTTTACGAAAATGCACTAAACATTATTAATATATGTATATTTCTTTCCAGATGTTATTTTTCCCGGAAGCTTGTGATTATATATGTGACAATAAAACAGACACACTAAACTTTGCGGAATCCATAGTAGGTGGCGCTACCGTCGGTAAATACAGAGAATTAGCAGCACAACACAATGTCTGGTTATCCATGGGCGGAGTCCATGAAAAGGTATCGCTTTTAATTTTATCAAATACATAAAAGTTTAATAAACTACTTGTTTAAGTTAGGGATGGATATGGATATGCAAATATCGGTTACGGTAGTGAAATTATTCCAAATTATCTTAGCTAGTTTCGGTTGCAGATATTAAATTTTTAAAGAATTTTAAATGTAAAATAAAAACAAAGACCTGTTATAGTATGTATCATTTAGTCTTCGCTTCTTTTCCAAATCATTTGAAACTTTTATATCGGTTTCTGTTACTGTTTATATCGGATATAATATATATTAGGGTCTTGTCACCGGATGATAAGGTGTTACCGTATCCTATAGACGCTAGCAACGCCAGAGGCATCACTCGCGTGTCGCCATCTTGAAGGAAAGGGATAGGAGACTGATAGGAAGGATAATAAGTAGAGGGTAGGTAGGATACTAAAGTCAGGATAGGAAGGATAATATGGAGAAGATAGGAGAGGGTTTGGGCCTCTGGCGCTCCCACTCACCATAAGAAACATTACGGTAGAAGTACTTACTGCTGTTTCAAGCTGATCTTTTATGAGTGGGTGGTACTTCCCCGATAGAGCCGGCCTCTCAGGATATAAATAAAATAAATATTCACGGACATTTCACACAACGTCCTCTGGTCCCAAACTAAGTTTAACGCTTGTGCTATGGGTACCAGATTACGGATATAATACATATACTACTTTTTTTTTGTAAATACATACATACAATAGATAGAAAACACCCAGACGCAGTACAGATATCTGTGTTCATCACACAAATAATTGTCCTGAGTGGGAATCGAACCCACGACCTCGTGCACGGAAGTCGGTTACACTACCGACTACGCCACGAGGCCTGTCAAGATATGATAAGCAAGGCTCTACCACTTTTTTTTTTATTTTAGGATGATGAAAATCCTACCAAAACCTACAACACTCATATAATCATAGACAATAAAGGGAAAATCGTGCAAACGTACCGGAAGTTGCATCTGTTCGACGTGGAAATCCCCGAGAGAAAAATCCGGTTAAAAGAGAGTGACTACTCTCTCGCTGGGAGTCATATCGTTACGCCAGTTGACGCACCTATCGGGAAGATTGGTAAGATTTGTTATTTATAGTGTATCATCCATCCATCCATCTATCCATCAGCCTTTCAACGTCCACAGCTGGACATAGGCCTCCCCAAGAGAACGCCACAACGAGCGGTCCCGTCATGGGGGATAATGCCATAATCGCCACGCTTAGCAGGCGGGTTGGCGATCGCAGTGGATGTTGTTAATACTCGAGGGAGTTCTGCTGCCCACTTCCCCGGTATTCCCTCAGTCGGCTCCTACGACTCCCGTGGGTAGAGAGGGGTATATTTGGGGTGTTATTTATAGTGTACAAGCGTCTTTATTTATGTATGTTTGACTTAAAACGAATATGATTTTATCCAGGAAAGTTTTCGTCTATTAAAAATTGTCCTGCAACAGAAGACAGTGCTAATGTCATTAGTTCAAAAATACGTACTTATGCAAACAAGGGGGATTTATCGCATGTTGTGACGTAAATACGCAAGCTAATAAACATTACAAGGGGGTCGAAAAAATTGTAACCAAGTGTGAAGATACGATGAGAGGGGATCCAAAAGAAAAGAATTTAGGCACAATTTGACATACTTAACTATGTTCTATGCTCGCAGAACTGCTTGATGTATAATTTGCAACATTTATTTATAACGGTGGTCAACAAGCTTTGTGACCGCCTGATGGTAAGCGGTTACTGCAGGCTACAGATACACCACCGAAGGTATCTATAGCGTCACGAATCTAATAAGATAGAACGTGAAGAAGAAATACACGGGGTATGAAAAGAGTGGATGGTGTATTAATAGCAGTATCTGTGTTTACTGCGATTCTGTAAAAGGGACTTCCCCGAGCCGGCCCATACATATGACAGGGCACAGCCATAGCATACGCGCTATGGATAACTGTTTACGCTATAGAAAGGATCGTGACGGTACACTTTTTTTCGCCTAGCTCGCATCCGCCAAGCCCTTACCGTGCGATAAGGTACTTCGTTGAAAAAAAATTCTGTAAACATAGTTTTATTTTATAATATTTATTATTATTTAATTTATTAGTCGCGTGGGGCCGGCATTAGAATTGTCTCACCCCTTTCCACCCATGGGAGTCGTAAGAGCCGGCTGAGGAATACCGAGGGAGTGGGCAGCAGCACTCCCTCGAGTATTAACAACATCCACTGCGATCGCCAACCCGTCTGCCAAGCGTGGCGATTACGGCATTATCCCCCATTCTTGGGGAGGCCTATGTCCAGCAGTGGACGTTGAAAGGCTGATGGATGGATGGATGGATTATTATTTAATTTATTAGTCGCGTGGGGCCGGCTTTAGAATTGTCTCACCCCTCTCCACCCATGGGAGTCGTAAGAGCCGGCTGAGGAATAGCAAGGGAGTGGGCAGCAGCACTCCCTCTAGTATTAACAACATCAACTGCGATCGCCAACCCGCCTGCCAAGCGTGGCGATTACGGCACTATCCGCCATATGAGCGAAACACATGTTGTGGCGTTGTCTTGGGGAGGCCTATGTCCAGCAGTGGACGTCGAAAGGCTGATGGATGGATAATTTATTTAAAGCTGGCATTATCACAGTTCTACCACCAATAAGGAAACTCGTATTATACTACGCGAGTGGCAAACAACGATTCACTCGGTGGTGGTTTGTCCGTGTGGTGACGGACTAAGAATATAAATGTCACCACCGCATTTTTTCCCACGGGTGTCGTATGAGGCGACTAAGGGAAGTAAGCAATTATCATCCATGTATGACTGGTGGCAGGGCTGGGTACCAAGTGGGAGTACACACTTTGTATCGGGCCCGAGTGGGTTGGTACTACCATCTCCCGTGTGACCGACCATGAAGCACATCGTTGCGTTTTGGCTGTAGCAGGAGATAGTCGTTTATATTTCATTTCATATCTGTGAAATGAATTGGTGAGCAGCGGCTTGACAATACTCTCGGTATAGTCGAGTCCATGGGCGACGGTTACTGTTTACAATCAGATGGACCGTACTCGTCTGCCTATACATGCAAAAAAAAAAACAAAACAGTTACTGTGGCCTATAGACGCTAGCAACATCAGAGCGCACACCGCCATCTCTGAGGAAAGGGATAAGAATTGGAGAGGAATGAGAAGCATAATAGGTAGAGGATTCACTCACCACACGGGACAACGATAGGAGTACCATTTTTTTTATTGTTGAGTTTGGCAGACGAGCCAAATGGTAAGTGGTAACCGTCGCTCATGGATTCAACTATACCAAAAGTTTACACCATTTAATTTCTCATTTATGAAATGAATGAATAAACGGCTATCTTCTGCTACAGCCAAAACACACTGACGTGTTTCACGACCGGTCACACAGGAGACGGTGGTACCGACCCGTTCGGGCCCGATAGCAAGTGAGTACTCTCACTTGGTACCCAGCCCTACCACCAGTAATGCAATGAGTGATAATTGATTACTTCCCTTAGTCGCCTTGTATGACGTGGGAAAGGATGTGGTGGCGACACTTGTATTCTTAGTCCGTCACCACACGGACAACCTACAGTTGTTTCACTGTAATCTTCTGTGGTGGGTGGTATTTCCCCGGTCGAGCTGGCCCTTTAATTATGGGACAAGCAAGGTTCTACGACTAGTTAGTATTAGTAGCTTACTACTAATACTCTAATCGTTCTCTCTAATCGTTTAGAACTTATTCTAAACGATTACTGCATTGATATTAAATAGTTTCTTACAGGTCTCGCGATTTGTTACGACATGCGATTTCCAGAGCTAAGTACAGCACTTAGTATATTGAATGCCGAAGTTCTTGCGTATCCGTCTGCTTTTACACAAGCGACTGGTGCCGCTCATTGGCACGTCTTGTTAAGGTAATTTTATATATATACAATCACCCTTTGTTTATTTCTATAGTTTTACCCGCTTATCTATAGGGTACTATTATAAAGCTGTAACAGAGCTGTGTCTGTACTTTTAAGATATTTGATATAAAATGATTTTATTAGGCTACTAGCCTTTGCCGGCGCCTTCGCCGCAGCCAAAAGCTAGTTTTTAGGTTATATCTCAGGTTCCCGATATTAGTAGCGGGATATAATGTATACCAGTTGTTAAATCTAATCAAGAGCTATCAAACAAAAAAAGTTGCGTCAAAATCTGTTCAGTCGTTTTTGCGTGATGCGCGAAAAAACAAACAGACAAAAAATCTAAATAAAATAGTTTTGTGCTTAGACATGCCTGTATAGCCTAATACATTATTTTTTTCTTAAATATCTTAAATGTACAGACAGCTCTGTTACAACTTTATAATAGTATAGATAGATATAGGCGTGTCTGAACACAAAACTTTTTTTTTATTTTTTGTATGTTTATCTGTTTGTTCGTTCGCGCATCACGCAAAAACTACTGAACGGATTTTGATGCAACTTTTTATATTTGATAGCTCTTGATTAGACTTAAAAACTGGTATATACATTTTGTCCTGCTACTATATCGGGAACGGGTAGTGTGGGACCCTCACCTACTAAAGAAACCCGCTGTGTGCCGTCTCTCCGCCTTTAATGGCGAATACATTCCTTCAGTGGTCCTCCTCAGTATCCAACCCATCTACCTCCTATCCCTTTCCGTGGAAAGAGCCGTTCATAGGATCAGTAATACCAAAGCTACATTCAAACTATTACCTATCAGTATAATGTAACTTCTAGGTCTAGGGCCATCGAAAACCAGTGCTACGTCGTAGCTGCTGCACAGTCAGGGGCGCACAACCTTAAACGCAAGTCGTACGGACACGCCCTATGTGTCGACCCCTGGGGGGAGGTCTTGGTCGACTGCGGAACTGAATCTCCGTGCTACAAAGTTGCTGAGATCAGTATGGATAAGTTAGCAGATGTTAGAAGGAATATGCCAGTTTTTCATCATAGAAGGTAAGTGAAGTTGAATGTTTTTATCATCATTTCTATGCCATGTGAAAAGTAGTTGTGAGATTTAGAAATTGGATCGCAGTCGCATACACTACCGCTACACCACCGAGGCAGTTAGGATAATAATAAATAAATAATAATAATAATAAATATTCACGGACATTTCACACAACGTCCTCTGGTCCCAAACTAAGCTTAACGTTTGTGCTATGGGTACCAGATTACGGATATAATACATATATATTACTTTTTTTTGTAAATACATACATATAACAGATAGAAAGCACCCAGACGCAGTACAAATATCTGTGTTCATCACACAAATAATTGTCTTGAGTGGGAATCGAACCCACGACCTCGTACCCGGATCGGTTACAGTACCGACTAAGCCACGAGGCCCGTCATAATTGCTTACTTCCATTAGTCGCTTCGTACGACACCGAATGAATGGGGTGGTGACGCTTACATTCTTAGTTCATCACCTATATTTGTAGATTATCATTTTATATATAGATCATCATTTGACGGGCCTCGTGGCGTAGTCGGTAGTGTATGTAAGCGACTTCAGTGCGAGGTCGTGGGTTCGATTCCCACTCAGGACAATTATTTGTGTGATGAACACAGATATTTGTACAGCGTCTGGGTGTTTTCTATATATTATTATGTATGTATTTACAAAAAAAAGTAATATATGTATTTTATATCCGTAATCTGGTACTCATAGCACAAGCGTTAAGCTTAGTTTGGGACCAGAGGACGTTATGTGTAATGTCCGTGAATATTTATTTATCATAATTATTGACATGTTTTACAGAAGAAACGTATATTCTTTATATACTCTAAGTCTTCGTAAGGATCTTCTACCCGAACACTCTGACAAACGCTCAGCCTCCGAGCCAGCTAGTCCGAGCAATTCAGACACTCCAAACAAACCTGATTGTCAAGAAGAACTGACCAACGTGTTCGGACATGTCCGAATCAAGGAATCCTGTGTGTTTTTTAAATCGAAATTGAGTTATGCATTCGTAAACCTCAGGTAAGATTCTCCAAAATATAAAAACTTATCATCACACCATTTCCCTTGTGGGGTAGGCAGAGAGAACAGAGTGCCAAGAGGCTCTATTCTTACATACATCTCTCGCTTCCTCAACATTCATAACTCTCTTCATACACGCTCGCCGGTTTCGGAGACTCCCGACTCCACCTTCCTTCAATACATGACCGATTTGGTCTAGGTAGGTGAGTCTCGGTCTCCCCCTGTACCTACATCCTTCCACTTATTCCAAAATATAACATTATGTTTAATCCCTGAGCATGTGAGGCCCTCCCTATCTATCCTCTCCTTATTATCCTTCCTCTCCAACTCCTGTCCTTTTGTTTGGAGATGGCGATGCGCGAGTAATACCTCTGGCGTAGCTATCGTCCGTCTATAGGCTGCAGTAACCGCTTACCATCAGTTGGGGGCCGTATGTTTGTTCGCCGCCCATGTAGTATAAAAGAAAAAAAAACTTTAAGCCAGTGTGGGTTGGCAGAGTTCACAAGCCGTCGAGTAAATCTCTCAGGCATGCAGGTTTCCTCACGATGTTTTTCTTCACCGAGCTGTGATAAATTGTAAACAAATATACACATCATTTCAAATAATCTCGAAAAGTCAGTTTTGTGTTAAGGCTTTACTGCAAGCAGGATTCGAACCTGTGCTGCGTCCCTTCTAATCCAGGGAAGTACTCTGAACCGCTAAGCTATGGCAGTCACCAACGGTGACACACAATCTCCACTTTACATTTGTTTTAGATGTCTTTGCGACCCAAGCTACTTATATATCGTATGCATACAGATCAAAATATAACCTAACAAAAAAAAATAACTATACGGTATTATGGTTGTCTGTAAAGTCGGCTTCCATCAGCCATTCAACGTCCACTGCTGGACATAGACCTCCCCAAGAGAACGCCACAACGAGCGGTCCCGTCATGGGGCATAATGCCGTAATCGCCACGCTTGGCAGGCGGGTTGGCGATCGCAGTGGATGTTGTTAATACTCGAGGGGGTGCTGCCGCCCACTCCCCAGGTATTCCCTCAGTCGGCTCTTACGACTCCCGTGGGTAGAGAGGGGTGGGACAATTCTAAAGCCGGCCTCACACGGCAAAGTCGGCTTACGGGCGATAATTTTACCTCATATATATTTTCTGATAGTTTCACAAACAATGCATCAGTCGCCATACATTTTTCGATGTATATGTAAATACGAAGCTTCTAATCATACCTAAATATTACTTAAGTACTTACACACTAAATCGTCATCAATTTAACGGATCATAGGCTGGTCACATAGTAACTCGGTAAATCCGCCATCACGAAATTACATTACGAAACGCAGATGAATCACGTAGTCAGATTACTTTAAATACCGCCACCTATTTTTATTTTTTAGCAACCCTGAGCGGAACGTGACACTTTTGCGTGCGTGCGGTCGGCGTTCATCAATTTATAAGACGTTATCACCTCAAAAAACGTGGTAAAAAATAAACTTCCAGAAAGAGATAAAAACAAAAAAAAAAAACATAGCGTTACGCCTGTATTCCCCGAAGGGGTAGGCAGAGGTGTATTACACACCCACGACTCGCCAGCTATGTTTAAGTCCCACGTAATAGGGGGTGAGCCTATTGACGTCTACCGGGCACATTAAAAAAAGATAAAGATATAGGAAACACTTTTTATTTTCTATCTCATTCTCTCACAGGCTAAATTCTAAATTACAAATCACAGTAGCGCTAAAGAAGTCGGTCACTTTATCAACAATTCGCATTTTATTTGTGTTCATTTGTAACAATCATCTTCAACAGATGTGTGATTCCCGGCCATGTGCTGGTAGCTCCCATACGCGAGGTAGTCAGGAACGAGGACCTCACTGATGAGGAAGCAGAAGACTTTTATAAAACCATTCGGTTGGTGCAGAGGGTAAGTGCTGTATCCTTACTAATATTATAAATGCGAAGGTAAGTTTGTTTGTAACGTTTTTACGTCGTAACTACTCAACCGAGCATCATCGAATTTTGCATGTATATTTTATAGGGTTTATCAACAAGAACTTTATTTTTTAAATCAAAATAAAACAATAAATTTAGATGATAATGATTCAAGTTTTTAATGTATTACAATAAGTAAGGTTTGGCAGTTATGAATGACAAATAATGTCTGATAAATGTCCACGACCACGACCACGGTTACAAATGTCGATTCTTTCATCAGTTTTTAATCACTTTTTGACAAAATAGTGGGTTTATTTCGTTAGTGATTAACGAATTTTGAGTTTAAGGCTGCAATCGATTCGATTGGCTTCGTATAGACTCTGCTTTTAACATAACCCCACAAGAAATAATCCTTATTTGATTATATGAATCATTATCATCTAAATTTATTGTTTTATTTTTGATTTAAAAAACAAAGTTCTTGTTGAAAAACCCTATATATAAATAAGGACATAGGCTATTTTTTATCCCGAAAACAGACAGGAACCTGTGAGATTACAATTTTGGATAGTAATAATTAATACTAGCCTATATAACTAGCTCTAGGTTATATCTCAAATTCGCGATTATAGACTCAACACAACACGATTTGCCACCTACAATACACCTTTGCCTACCCCTTCGGGGAATACAGGCTATGTTATAAAAAAAGTTTCAACAAAATCCGTTTAGTAGTTTTTGCGTGTAGCCCGAACAAACAGATAAACAGACAAAAACTACAAAAATGTTTTGTGTTCAGAGGCCTACATAAAGGTGGAGTCAGGAGTCTCCGCAACCTGTGAGCGTGTATAAAGAGAACTATGAATGTTGAGGAAGCGAGAGATGTAAGCAAAATTAGAGCCTTTTGGCACTCTGTTCTCTTTGCTTACTCCTCAAGGGATATGGTGTGATGACAATTAAGTAAGAGTATTTGTTTCTTATGTATTTTTTTGTTTCAGCTAATGGAACAAGTACACAAAACAAATTCGTGCACAGTCACAATACAGGATGGACCCGATGCTGGACAAACAGTCAAGGTACGATGGCGATGTATGGATATATTCACCATTAATTGAAATTACAGTGATAGCCTTCTTTCCGTGTGGTGACGGACTAAGAATACAAGTGTCACCCCATCCTTCCCCGCTGGTGTCGTATGAGGCGACTAAGGGAAGTAAGCAATTATCACCCATTGCATTACTGGTGGTAGGAATGGGTACTAAGTGAGAGTACTCACTTGGGCAACTATACCGAGAGTATCGTCAAGCCGCTGCTCACTTCATTTCACAGATATGAATTGAAAGAATTAACGGCTATCTTCTGCTACAACAACACAACGATGTGCTTAATGGCCGGTCACACGGGGATGGTGGTACCAACCCGCTCGGGCCCGATACCAAGTGAGTACTCCCACTTGATACACAGTCCTACCCCCAGTAATTCAATGAGTATTAATTGCGTACTTCCCTTAGCCGCCTCGTACGACACCCGTGGGATAGAATGGGGTGGTGACACTATGAGAGAGGAGAGTACACTTGTGTTTGCGCACAATCGTGCACTAAATATATCCAGCGTATACGCCTAGTGTCTGTTGACAGTGGTCGCTGTGATCGAAATGACTGAATGAATGAATGAATGTCTGGATATTTTTGTTAATATACATGCACGTATACGCGCACATGTGCACGCAAGAGTAACTTGATAATAACGCCATCTATTGGTATTGCAGCATCTACACTGTCACATAATGCCCCGACAGAAAGGAGATTTCATTGAAAACGATTTGATATACTTGGAATTAGCGAAACATGATCAGTAAGTATAATTATTGTTTAATTGTTATTTATCGTGTTTTATAATATACTACGAGGGTGGCAAACAAGTATATGGCTCACCTGAATAAGCGGTTACCGTAGCCTATAGACGTGGGCAACACCAGAGGCATCACTCGCGTGTCGCCAACTTTAAGCAAAGGGCTAGGAAGTGGAAAGGACGATTTATGCAACATACTATTTCTTGCCGGATTCTTCTCATGAAAAGCCTTATTATGAAATCCGGCCGCTTGTGGTGATTGCAACCGATTAAAACATCAATTCTGTGGTCGCACTTGCCACAATTGTTGTCCGTGTTAGTTATTATCAAACTTTTGTAGATATTAAGTGCTATATAAGAGGCAATTTTTTTGTCAAGGCGGAAAAAGAATTATCTGGCCGCACACCCCGTCGTTGTAACGAACAGGGTAGTGTGAGGCCTTCACCCACTATGCAGACTCTCCACCTGCATGGGCAGACCACTGGAACTGGAAGACATTACTGCAGTGGTCCTACGGCGACTCACCCTTTTGGACCCTCTATTATGATAGATATAAAGATATTTTTAATTTAGAATAAAGAAGGGGGTATGACATCGTATCGTGATCACTGTGGATTATTGTGACATCCCTTGTCGGTTTATCTATCAATCACAAGCGAGACGATACGATGTCGATTGTGTGTACCGTTGTTTCTCACTGATCTTATGTGAGAGGGTGGTACTTCCCCGATCGAGCCGGTCCATTCGTGCTGAGATAGCAATACTAACTTTTTAGATAAAAAATCTATTTTCCCAGGTTTAAATCCGGCCATCCGGGCAAGCCGCCTAGAACTATCGAGGAAATGGAATCAGAAGCTGCGTTATTGAAAAATGAAATGCAGAAATTGCTTCAAACTATCATAGGTTAAATCGATTTTAATAAAAATGTAAGCGTTGAAAGAGATGTATAGTAGTCACAATGGATCTTTGTGTCTCTGAAGTTAGGCGCAGAGCAAGAAGTGGGGATTGTGACGGAATCATACGATCAGTGCTGACCAATTCAAATGTTATTACTCGATCGAAACAATCGAATGGGATCATTATGTTTTCATATCTAATTGTTGAGGTTACATTTATTATTTTTATTATTCTATAAAAATGGTACGAACGATTTGAGTGTATAATTTTTAATCTAGATATAAGAGCGTTCACATCTTTTAATACGATCAATAAATAATTGATTATCGATTACAATTGTTCAACTACATCGAACATTTTTCGATTAATGTAAACTGTAGAAGACGCACATCCTTTTCGATATAAAACTAGCTACTGCGCAGCGTCTTGCAGCCAACTTCAGAGACTCAAAGACCCGTTGTGACAACTGTAGGTATATAGGTATATATATTATACAGCGATTTAAATCTACAACACTACATCTATACTATACTCAGACTAAGAAAAAAATATAGACGAACAATCCAGTGAAGCCATATAAAACCATACCAAATTATGATTACACGCGCTCACGCACACAAATGCAAAGAAAACCATGTCCAAACGAAGTGACATACACCACGACGTTACCGTTTAAATTACCCCAAATGATTCGACGGTTTCGTATGTACGTTACCTATATGAATACGTCGTCAGCTCCATAATATTCCCTATGTGATTTGCTGTAAACTTACTTTATACTTTTACTATTCCTTTATGTTTTAAACATAGAACTCGGTCGTTAAGACAAATGTGATGAGAAAATTCGGTATTTCTAGAATTAGTACGGTAGCTCAGTCGATTAGAGCACTTCCCCGGAAAGGAAGAAGGCGCAGGTTCGATTCCCGCTCGTACTAAAATACTCTTTCCTTATTCACAAATTATAATTTGTACTTTAAGAGTAACTGAGCATGTCAAGTGCTAAAATATAGATCAAAACAGAACTTTTAAAATTTTACCCAAATTATAGGGATTTTTTCTTTCTGGTAGCAACATTTTCACGCACATATCTTTAAAAAAATTGCTTCACTGTTTAGTTAGAATGCAGTGTCTTTTTTTGTTAGTCTGAGATACTATTATAAAGCTGCAATAGAGTTATGTCTGTACATTAGATATTTGAAAAACAAACGACTGTATTAGGCCAATCAAGACTCGTAAACACAAAAAAAAATAATTTGATTTTTTTCAGTGAATTTTTTCGCACATTGAGCTAAAACTACTGAATGGATTAGACTTAAAAACTGGTATAATCTTTATTTCGCTACTACATCGGAATACTGAGATATCAAAAAAAAGTAGACGGGTCTTCACTCAAAACACTTTTTTAAGAATCTATACCAGTTGGCAAGCATGTTTACACACTACTGAACCGATTTTGATGAAACTTTTTATTTGATAGCTCTTAGACTAAAAAATTGGTATACATACCTATATCGCAGTTGATAGTTGATACTATATCGGGAACCAGAGATAAAACTAGCTAAAATATTATAAAGAAACGAAAAAAAATTTAATACATTTACGCTGATGGTAGAATAGGGGGTTTTCTTGTTACCGAACGGACAAACCACCCTATCGTCCATATGAACCAGTGTAGTGGTAGACTTCATGGTAGTCAGCAACCAAGCATCCATGTACATGTCCTTTAATGGCAGTTACCATATACCGTTAGATAAATAATCGGATTCAGTGAATTTATATATCGACGGAAATAAACGCTTTTTTTTGAGGATAAGTCTGCCAACCCTCTCCGGGTTAGCGTGGTGGACAGTGCACTATTACCAAGTCCCTCTCACTACGAGAGGAGACCCGTGTTCAATAAGGACAGTAACAGGGTTGTACATAAAAATGCGCGGGAATCGAACCAGCTGGAAACTGTTGCAACATGTCTGACTGTAAAAATGTTAAATATTGTAAATATTATTATTTTTCAATACCTTTTGTTATAAAAGTTGTTTATGTAAATATATCACTTGGGACTGATTTGATAATTTTATTTAAGAACCATTTTTTTAAGGCGGGGAAAAATGTACCTAACCGGACACCCCGTCGTTCGGGGCAACGAACAGGGTAGTGTGGGGCCCTCATCCACTTAATAAACCTGCTGTGTGACGTCTCTCCGCCTGTATTGGCGGGCCACTGGAACTGTGTGATATTACTTCAGTGGTTTATATCTATAAATCATACTAGTAGTCGTGACGACTTAGTTCCCTGTGACTTTCGAATATACGGCACATAAATTTAGTTATATTATTTTTTAGTGTGAAACCCTAATCATGTATCAATAATAATAATTATAGCTTTATTACACAAAACAGCCTGATTACAACAACAAATCAATCAGAAAACAAAACAAAGTATATGCTTATAATATTATTATAAAAACAATAATAATAACATTGATGCCCTGGCTCCTAAACTAGGTTTAAGTCCCTGTATCTTAGGAGCCAGTGTTTCGTCGTAATACTTAACATACTTATATATATAGCTTTGTTTTTACAATTACCTAGGTTAACAAAAATTAAAGATTGCTAAAGATTTACAAAGATTGGAAAATAAGTAAATAATTTGTGTGTGTGTGTGTGTGTGTGTGCGTGCGTGCGTGCGTGCGTGCGTGCGTGCGTGCGTGCGTGCGTGCGTGCGTGCGTGCGTGCGTGCGTGCGTGCGTGCGTGCGTGCGTGCGTGCGTGCGTGCGTGTGTACGTGTGTAATAAGGCTTATATTTAGCAGACAGAAAAAAAACCTTCACATTGTGAAATGGCTAATGACGAACACTGCTGACTGCGTGTGAACTACCGATGGCCGCCTGCTAGTGTGTTGACCTCGAAACGATATTCAAGCCGTGACCGGTACGTACTGTTGAGGTGTGAAATTGCCGGCTACGACCTGCTGTATCTAGCCCCAGAGCCGGTACTCGACCATTGCCGTCATGCAATAATCGTTTTAATGATTGGGCTATGCAGATCTTGGGCGAGAGGCCATCTTATGGGATCAGAGACTGCACGGAACTGTTAATCTGTGGGGCCCTTAATTTACACCGCAACACTGATAGCGAACATACCAACAATCAACAAATAAAGCGTGTTGTGACACGACTCAATCACGAATGAACCAAGCGCCCACGGAGCGTCATCATCACACGTACTTTAGTGATGCTGGTTTAAACCTGTCACTCGCGAATGTTACCAAGTGTTGCCGAATATTCGGGCGCCGAATATTCGGGGCACGGCCGAGAGTTTCGCCGAATATTCGGTATTCGTCCAAATCACTATTAGTGGCAACTCTACTCAAAACAACCATTTGATGATCACAATAAGATCTGTCCTGTGTCGGAATCGAATCCATAACACTCGGGCGAGTGGGGTATCTAAACCATTCTGCCATCGGTGCAGTCGAAATTTGATAAAGTTGTTATACGTAAATAAACCGGTAATTTATTGTAGTCAGGTTCCTTTAGAAGAATCGTTCAAAACGTCGTTAAAGCAACAATAAATAGAGTTAGAATGAACGAGTTGTCGTTTTTATTTGATTACCGAGGACTCTGTAGCGCTAGGGATGGGCACGAAATATCCGCGGACTACGACTATATGGTGCATAATTATATTGTCCGTGTGGTGACGGATTAAGAATACAAGTGTCATGACCCCATTCTTTCCCACGGGTGTCGTACGAGGTGACTGAGGGAAGTCAGCAATTATCCATCCATCCATCCATCAGCCTTTCGACGTCCACTGCTGGACATAGGCCTCCCCAAGAGAACGCCACAACGAGCGGTCCTGTCATGGGGGATAATGCCGTAATCGCCACGCTTGGCAGGCGGGTTGGCGATCGCAGTGGATGTTGTTAATACTCGAGGGAGTGCTGCTGCCCACTGCCCTGGTATTCCCTCAGTCGGCTCTTACGACTCCCATGGGTGGAGAGGGGTGGGACAATTCTAAAGCCGGCCCCACACGGCAACTATAACCTATTGCATTACTGGTAGTTAGGCTGGGTGCCAAGTTGGAGTACTCGCTTGCTGTCGGGCCCGAACGGTTTGGTACCACCATCTCCTGTGTTACCGGCAATGAAGCACATCGGTGTGTTTTGGTTGTAGCCGTTTATTCTTTCATTTCATATCTGTGAAATGTAATGGTGAGCAGCGGCTTGATAATACTCCCGGTATAGTCGAGTCCATGAGCGACGGTTACCATTTACCATCAGGTGGCCTGTGACTCCATAACATGCGTGTTATAACAAAGTTAATAGGTAAGTAAATTATATCTCTACCTATATAAATATAAAAGTGAATCCCTAATTCCCTTGTTCACCCCATAACTTATGAATATATTTAGATGTTTTTATATATATTTTTAGCATTTGACATGCTTAGCACTATACATTAAACACAAAGTGAAAAATGGGAAATCGCAAATAACAGTCACGAGCAGGATTTGAACCTGCATCTGCTGGATACCGTCCAGATGCTTTCCCAATTTCGAGAGCAGTTGTCACGATGGCTGAATTGGCTAAAGCATCTTGACGGTGCCCAGGAGATGCAGGTTTAAATCCTGCTCGTGACTGTTATTTTCGATTTCACATTTTCCAAAATATCCGAAACAAATCCACTCATCACTATTTCAAGAACTTCAATAGTTTGTAGGGTATAGTTGTACTACGAACGAGGGTACGAATATTAATACCCTAAAAGGTACCTATATAATGTGGGGTGATACGATAAGTTTAGAAAATTTATCGAGTTAGGGTAGCGAGAAAATCGTGATAGATGTTTTATATATGGGAACCGGGTCATTCCGAAGTGCCTGCTTATTCGACTTATCGAATTTCATATCGATAGTTAATGATAGTTATGCCAAAATGTACCAACTATATAAAACTGATTTTGAGAAAACGATTAGTTTTATATACTTACGTTTTTTGTGGCATACAAGCATACGGCCTACTTGATGGTAAGCGGTTACCGTAGCCTATAGACGCTAGTAACACCAGAGGCATCAGTCGCGCGTCGCCATCTCTAAGTAAAGGGGTAAGGGGTGGATAGGAAGGATATTAAGGAGAGGATAGGGAGAGGGTTTGGGCCTCCGCTCCGGTGGTCCCACTCACTATTTGTAACACACCGGCAAGACTACCTACCCTTGTTTTGGCGCTGATCTTCTGTGAGAGGGTGGTACTGTCTTTCCACAAATAAGGTTAAAAAAAATTAGACATCTCAGGACGTCTGGAAGATGTGAAAATATCAAAATTATTTTGTAGAAATATAATGATCATAACTTTTTCAATGTGTACTGGTATAATATATATGTAAAATAACGGTAATGGATATAAAAGCAATGAACTTATAAACGTTATACTTTCTAGTTACATACTTTTGTCACTAGACGACGTTAAAAACAATTGGATAAATTGGCCAACCCAAACACATACCTATGAACTCACACATTGAATTAGGTGACACTAGGCGGTAGTATACTGTTAAATGGTAATTTGAAGAACCTACCACACAAAGGCAGGGTCGTCAATCCCACCACCGAAGGAATGTGACATAGTTCCAGTGGCCCGCCAAGAAAGGCGGAGAGACGGCACACGGCGGGTTTCTTTAGTGGGTGAAGGCCCCACACTACCCTGTTCGTTGCCCCGAACGACGGGGTGTGCGGTTAGGAACATTTTTTCCAGCCTCAACAAAAAAAAAAAAAAAAAGGGTCGTCAATCCCAGCAATCTTAGCGTGCAACTATCAGGTATTATTAATCCGCTCTCCTCAAGAATAGAAGGGAGTCTAGTAAAGATTCAAAATGCAAAGGTGTGCTTGTTTACGAATAGGTTGGTTCGGTGAACACTACTCTCTCACATAAGATCAACGTGAAACGACGGTAGCTACTCCTATAATTATGTTTCATATAGTGAGTGAAAGCGCCATAATATCGTAATCTATGAACGGATTCTAAGGAGAGGGTGTACTTATTGAACATAAACTAGAGTAAAACACAAAGTGAAAAATGTGAAATCGAAAATAACAGTCACGAGCAGGATTATTTTCGATTTCACATTTTTCACTTTGTGTTTGATGTACAGTGCTAAGCATGTAAAATGCTAAAAATATATATAAAAATATCTAAATAAACTAGAGTAGAAATATTTTTTACACCGTTATTCTCTGAGAAGGTGGTAGAATACTTCGTCGATGGAGCCAGTCGATTACCTAATGTAGGAACATGCTCTACCATCTATCGCTAATAAAATTAGGTATTAATGCAAGATTTCTGTTATTTTTTTATTTCGTTTAGTAGCAGACGTGTCATGGCCCACCTGATGACAAAGAGCAACCGTCGCTCATGGACTCAACCATACCAAAAACATTGACAAACCGCTGCTCACCATTTCATTGAACAGATAGATAGAGACAGACAGAGAACTAAAACACACCGAGGTACTTCATGGCCGGTCACACGGGAGATAGTGGTACCAACCCGCTCTGGCCCGACAGCAAGTGAGTACTCCCACTTGGTACCTAGCCCCACCACTAGCAATGCAATGGGTGATAAGTGCTTAAATGTAGAGCGTCGTCATGATTTTATGCTCCCGCCAAAACTCTAATTTTTCTATCTTATTGTAATTTTATGTGTATCTTGTCCATATTACAATTTATTAATTTGCTATCGCGCTCTTGTGTCAGTGATGCCACCAAACTTACCAACGGAACGCTGGCCTGCCGTTGGTTCGTTAATTCATTATAATCTACATTATTCCGAGTTGGCGCCGAATAGTTTCTATGTTATTTTTATTCCTCTATTTTTTGTATATGTTATTCATCACCACAAATATTTCTTTCTTTCTTTCATTCCCTAAGCACGCAGAGACAACCAGTCCCTTCACCACTCTAACCACTCTGTCCGACCGTCGTGACGTTGTAACCCTATATGGATTAAACCGTATGAAATACTGAATACCTTGTTTTGTGCTCGCATCAAACCCTTTTGACGTCCATTAGTATTATATTTATTATCTAAGACGCTCACTAACGTAACAAGATATCGAGCAAAATGGTTTCTCCCAGATATATTTACATACTACTCGTATTATAAAGCTGTAACAGAGCCGTGTCTGTACATTGAAGATATTTGAGAAAAAAATACTTTATTACGCTTTATAGGCGTGTCTAAACACAAAACATTTTTTTTAGATTTTTTGTCTGTCTGTTTATATGTTTGTCTGTTTGTTCGTTCGCGCATCACACAAAAACTACTGAACGGATTTTGATTGAACTTTTGTTATTTGATAGCTCTTGATTAGACTTGAAAACGGGTATACATTATCCCGCTACTATATCGGGAACCTGAGATATAACCCAAAAAACAGCTTTTGGCTGCGGCGGAGCCGCGGACAAAGGCTAGTTCATTCTATTCTACAATTTTTATGCCATTTGGCTACCGGGGCTGTACTGACTGCATCCTACAGCTTTAACCAGATCGTTTATTCATCTTATGGGGGGCTCTACGCTGCACCATGGTCACCATTAGAGAACATTTTTTCCTGGTTAATAGTTTCTCGAGCGATGTGGCCTTTTTTTCGTTCATTTGGGGTAACGAACAGGGTAGTGTGGAGCCCTCACCCACTATCTAAATTCGCCGTGTGCCGTCACTCCGCCTTTATTGGCGGGCCACTTGAACTATGTTACATTACTTGAGCGGTCGAGCGACGTGGCCTACCCATAGCCACTTATATATATATATTCAACCCACAAAAATATCCCAATTGAAAAGACTTATCATTCGTTTTCAAAGATATATTTACCAAAACTTTGTAAGACGGTTTTATTGTATAGCAAACATTATAAGAAAGCTTATTGAAAGGATTTCCAATTTAAAATTTTCGTAAACCCTCGAAATTGTTGGATAAAAGTTATTCAATTGTTATTTGTTAACAAAGACAAATATATTATTTTCATATGTCATCACAGAAGTTACCTTCCTATGTATTTATTTATATATGAAAACTCTACAGCTTATTGGAAACGATACATGCGAATTTTTGTGAATATATTAATATGATAAGCCAATAGATATAGGTAACTAGGTTTTGCTTTTGCCCGAGCAAAATGCGGATCGTTAATTTGTGGGGCCCTGGGCTAATACTACCCAGGGCTTACTAATTGCTCAACTAATTGTCAGCAAAATGATTTCTAAAGTCATTTTGGTATACGGTATAGAAAAATAATAGGATAAATAGAGGTTTGTATGATTCTAATGCACTTACATTAAACAATACTATTTTTGGCTAGTAACTGCCTTATTTATTTCGAAGGAGTTTCCCCACAATGATAGTCCATACCAAAATTGATTCTACATAAACATAGTAAGCCACTAAAGCTGGAGTGTATCATACGCGCAACATTTCTTAAATTACGAAGGGAATCGATAGACGTGAGTTGAGTGATCTCAGGATTACCAATCTTATGATTGGATGTTTTTAATTTTGCATATATTTCTTTAATTCAAACGAGGTATCCTGTTTTGAGGCCTTTTGTATCCACGGGGCTTGGGCTGCAGCCCAAGAAGCCCTTAAGTAGATCCGCTCTTGATAACAAATAATGATATCGATCTAGATACTATTTTTGTAATCCTCGATTTCATCACTAGGTTATCACACATGATACATATAAAGGTATTGTATATGATACATATAAAGGCTTAATTATGGACCCTTATAAAAGAAAATTACTTTAAATGTAAGCAATTTTATGGTCCCAATAAACTCGTCCTTAATTTCCATCTTGCTCTCAATGCGAAAGGTTTCAGAGATCAATAGCTACTAATGCTATTTCAAAGGTCCGATAGACGACTGTCGAACCTCTAAGCCTCTTTGTACCCTGACGCTACTGGAGAGCGATTAATTTATACCGGCCAATCAGTGGACCGTGTGCACTAACGCATTAAAATTACTACGTATAAAAAAATAAATATTCACGGACATTTGCACACAACGAACACACTTATATCAATCTCTTACTACTGAAGTAATGAAACACAGTTCCAGTGGCCCGCTAAAACAGGCGGGGAGACGGCAAACGGCGGGTTTATTTGGTGGGTGAGGGAACAGGAAAGATAATAAGGACGGGATAGGAAGTGGTTTTGGGGCTATCGAGAGATTAAATTTTTTTTTTGTAATCCGCCATGTCTTTGCTGTTATCTCTCTCTCTCTCTGAGTACAGCTCGTGAACTCTAGCTTTAAAAGTTTTACGACTAGTGGCCATCCTGATCTCTAGAGGCAATGCATTCCAAAGTATAATAGACTGGACATATAAGGAAGAGTGAACAATACTGGAAGAGTGGTACGGACAGAGGCGAAAGAGGTTGTAACAGAACGTAGTTGCCGGGCATATGTAGAGGAAAGAAATTGAATATCAGGCTTAAGGTACGTTGGAGCATTAGAAGAGTTTAGAAGAGAGTATAGAAATGTCAGTGCTCCTACAGTATATACTCTTTGAGTGCTCGTAAACTTTTTTGAAGTTATACTCAAAGAGTTAAGTAATACTAAGGGAAGTATAAATTATTTGAGAATAAGGAAAAAGAGATTTTTTGTACTAGCGGGAATCGAACCCGCGTCTAGTATGAATTTTAATTGCAAAATTAAACTTACTATATCGGTTTAATGCATGTAAATGCTTCCGATAGATGGCGCTGGTCGTAAAGACAAATGTAATAAGGAGATTGGGATGGTCGAAGTACCTGTACTATAGCTCAGTGGCTTAGAGCACTTCCCCGGATTGGAAAAGACGCGGGCTCGATTCCCGCTAGTACAAAAGATCTCTTTTTCCTTATTCTCAAATAATTTATACTTTAAAAGTGGCGGAGCATGTCAAATGCTAAAAAATATAGATCAAAAATACTAAGGGAAGTTATACTTGTAATGCGACTTGCAAAAGGTTGCGTTAAAGGTTTAACGCTACCATGGAGGGGGGGCGGTGCTCCACCCGTCACGGGAATAGGCCCTCAACCACCTCGGTGAGGAGGCCGGGCTGAAGGGTCTCTGTGAGAGGGGGCCCCTGGGTGCGGAGCTTATTCAGCGCCGCACGGTACGGGCGACCCCAGGGGTCACGATTGAGACCGTTCAGCATCTCCTGCCTTTACTCTGTTTTGGCGCGGCAGATGGCCAGCTTAAGCTCGGCCCGCGAGTTGCGGTACGCCTCGTACAGCTGGCCCTCCCGCTCCCCATCGCGGTTGCGCCGCCGACTGCGGGTGTAGGACCTCCGGGCATGCATGCACGCCGCAGAAGGTGTCCACCTCCTCAGTCAGGGCTGGTGAGGACAGCCACGATTGAACGATGGCTGCCTCCGCCAGTAGGTCCCTATCCAGCCTACCCACAGCCCACCGCGGGAACGCGGAAGTTCTGCGCGCCGCGTGACCCCTGCTGGGGCCCTGGAGGGACCGGGAGACCTCAATCCGGATATACCGATGGTCGGACAAGGTCTCGACCTCCTCCAGGACACACCAGTTCCTCACTCGTGCTTCGACGTCGGGGCTAGCGAACGAAAGGTCCACTATCGACCCGCCCCGTCGTCGCACGCACTTGTTGACGGAGCCTCTGAGCACTGCTCGACCCAGGGATCAAACCCGAAACTTCATGATTAGCAGTCGCTTACACTGGCTACACCACAAAGGCAGCCGAAGTTTGACATTCATAATGAAAGAGTGAAGATATCTTATGACAGATACACCACTTCAATTATCAACATACCTACATTTTTTTTTAGTCTGATGATGTTTAAAATACTAGTATTGACGCGTGGCTTCTTCTGCGTTTACTTAAGATATCCAGACACAATTAAGAAACGCGTGTGCTTAAAAAAATGTTTTCCTTCTAATGAGAAGGAAAAAATTAGTAATAACTTAAGAAAAATAGTATATTCATTTGTACTATGCCAGTAACATAACTCTGTTAGTATATTTAAGATATTTGAGAAAAAAATTACTGTACTTATTAGCCAACTTAGTTACTCAGAACACGAAACAATTTTATTAGGATTTTCATCTGTTTGTTTGTTTACACATCACGCAAACACTGTTGAACGGATATTGATTAAAAATTCTTTATTTGATACCTATTGATTAGACTTAAAAACTGGTATACCTACATTTTATGTCGCTACTATATCGAGAACTGGACATATAACTTAAAATTGATCACAATAATAAAATATATACCTCCTCGTATAATACAATAATAAAGCAGTAATTTTAATATAAATTGACAACAACCAAAAGTATGTCATGTGCTGGACTAAAAAGTAGGTATAATTATGTTAATCCAAGTTATAAGCTATCTGTGTGCCATATTTCACATAATTTTGTGTCGCAGTTATTGCGAATAACAAATATCCAAACATTCACCTACAAACTGTAATATTTATAGCATTTGTAGGAGTATTGACTCTTTGTGGTAAGATTTATTCTTAATAAAAAAAAAAAACAAAATACTTAAACTTTACAAAGATATTTTAAACATTTTGATCTATATTTTAGCACTTTACATGCTCAGCTACTCTTAAAGTACAAATTATAATTTGTGAATAAGGAAAAAGAGTATTTTAGTACAGGCGGGAATCGAACCTGCGTCCCTTCCTATCCGGGGAAGTGCTCTAATCCACTATTTCGCGTTCCGATAGAGGGCGTTGGCCGTTAAGACAAATGTGATAAGGAGTTTGGGTGTGTCTAAAAGATAGTACTGTAGCTCAGTGGATTAGAGCACTTCCCCGGATAGGAAGGGACGCAAGTTCGATTCCCGCCTGTACTAAAATACTCTTTTTCCTTATTCACAAATTATAATAAGTACTTTAAGAGTAGCTGAGCAAGTAAAGTGCTAAAATATAGATCAAAATGTTTAAAAAAATCACACCATCAAATAGTATGAGTTTTAATTGCAAAATTAAACTTACTACTCGTATATTGGATGCATGTAAATGCGTTCCGATAGAGGGCGTTGGTCGTTAAGACAAATGTGATAAGGAGTTTGGGTGTATCTAAAAGATAGTAATGTAGCTCAGTGGATTAGAGCACTTCCCCGGGTAGGAAGGGACGCAGGTTCGATTCCCGCCTGTACTAAAATACTCTTTTTCCTTATTCACAAATTATAATTTGTACTTTAAGATATTTTAAATTAAAGCCAGTGTACTTCGAAAACAGGCATTAAAAAGAAATTAACGTTATACGTAGACAGAGAATGTAATAGACACGTTCTCAGCGTATGCAGTATCGTGGTTGCAATAGTTTGACATAAATATGATAACTAAAATAACTAATAATGGAATAATTTTAGAAGATAACTATGATTATAACTTTGACTAAAAATGCACTACCTGTTTTAGCCGGATAAAAACAAAAGAAATTGCAGTTATGCTCATATTTTGCTTAAAATGTTTTAGAACGTATAACATTAGCGTATAATGAACGTTTTTTTTACGCAAATGCAAAAACAAGCTTACATACCGATGATGGGAGCGGTGGGCCACCTTATTGTATATTTTTGTTTGGACCCAGTTGAATTGGGTCCAAACAAAAATAACGCATACGCAAAAAATATAAGAAACTTATACATGTGTCTCGCTCACTCTTGCTATGACCTAATATGTGCATCCTTTTCTTCATCCTTAGTATTAAAATAGTAGCGAGTCTATTATATCCTCTGCGTACGATATTATAATATATACGAGTAGAGCTGTGTTGCCTGTCCTATGAATGGCAAAACTTTTGATTAGATTCGCGTGAGAATTTTGCCGTAAAATGTGTATTGTTATTCTAGTTTGTACGAAGTTGTTGATGCTAATCTTATTACTTCAAGATTAGATTGATTATAATTATTATTGAGCGGGCAGAATGGAAACGTGTTGTCTATTTGGTAAGGTATATATTTTTGATCTATATTTTTTAGCAATTGACATGCTCCGCCACTCTTTAAAGTACAAATTATTTGTGAATAAGGAAAAAGAGATTTTTGGTACTAGCGGGAAACGAACCTGCGTCTTTTCCAATCCAGGGAAGTGCTCTAACCCACTGAGCTATAGTACAGATCCTTCGATCATCCCAATATCCCTATCACATTTGTCTTTACGACCAACACCATTCTTCGCAAAGCATTTACATGCATTAAACTATGGTATATATTACTACCGCACACCCCACTGTTTGGGTAGACAACGCAAGGCTCTCACCCATTAACAACCCGACTTGCGCCGTCACACGCTCGTTCTCAATAAAACAACAGAAATGTATGTTTCACATTTTTATTTAATTTTCGCTGTTTAGGGGTTTTGTTATGTATCTTAGAGATAACTAACTAACTTATCATAACGCCATTTCCCTTGCGGGGTAGGCAGAGAGAACAGAATGCTAAGAAGCTCTATTCTTGCATATGTAGAACTTTACATCTTGCTTCCTCAATATTCATAATTCTCTTCATACACGCTTGCCGGTTTCGAAGACTCCTGACTCCACCTTCCTTCAATATATGACCGATTTGGTCTAGGTAGGTGAGTCTCGGTCTCCGGCTGTACCTACATCCTTCCACTTTCGCATTGTATAATCTTCTTAACCAGTCGCTCACCCGGCATTCTTTCCACATGTCCGAACCATCGGAGCATTCCCTTTCGCATCTTTACACCAATACTCTCTTTCATACCTAGTCGCTCTCTTACGTAGTCGTTACGAGTGAAGGACAGTCATCTTAGAGATCCAAGGTAAAAAAATGAGCCGTCACGGGAAGTCTCGCAGATAGAAAAACATATTTTTTTTCTTACTTCAAATATTGTTCGAGTTTTTTATAATTCTTGGTACCTATGCGTCCTCTCATCCATAGATGAATAAAACTATTATTGGTTTTTCGATTGACATTATACTTCCTAGTTAGATGCTTTTGTTAACAGATGGCGTTAAAAACAAACAAATAATTCAGCGTGGTGACGTCGCCTCAGCGTTTTTCATAAAAAGAAAAATTCTCAGTGCAGCCCGGAGTTTGGAAATGTGTCCGGTAGACGGCAATAGGCTCGCCCCCTATTACGTGGGATTTAAACATAGTTGGCGAATCGTGGGTGTGTAATACACCTCTGCCTACCCCTTCGAGGAATACAGGCGTGATGCTATGTTTTGTGTGTTAAAACTTAATTAAAATCTCTCCTGCATATTTTCCGTGATACGCAGACAATGGCAGACTTCTATCATTTTATTGATATAAGTGATGAAGATGAAGGCTCCTAATAGTGTATACAAATATTTTACACAGTTCTGTGCAAGCATTTAACAAAGAATATTGCGCGGGAACTGTCATAATCATATCTAAGTACATTAAAATAGAACCTCACGTCTCATAACCCTAAAGTGCCGTTAACCCTCATCATCCAAAATGTACCCCATTTTTATGGGAAGAACTAAAGTTTTACTGCGGTCCCAAAATTTATATGATAACGAATTACAGTATTGTCATAACAATATTTATAATATTTATTTACGTAAATTTTTAACTGTAGTGCAGCGGTAGTGTGAGCGACTGCTGATCATGAGGTCTCGCGCGGGTTCGATACCCGGGTCTTGCAGGATTATTAAGCTTTTTCGTAAAAAAAAATATCAGTAGCAGCCCGGCGTTTGGAATTGCTAATTGAAAACTAATCATAATTCACCAATATTGTATTTTGCCGGCGGCTCCCCCGCAGCCACAAGCAAATTTTTATTTTTTCTCAAATATCTTAAATGTACTGACTCAGCTCTGTTAGCGCTTTATAAAAGTAATGATTGTAAGAAAGTTACGTGCATATACCTAATACGGGAAGGAACTGTCTCCTGAGACACAGGTACAACCTAATTCAGACAGTAACTCCATTTTGTTGATTGTTTCTACTTGGTTTAATGGTTGGTTTCATGCTTAAGTTTTAGACATTGCAATATATATCTCTAATTTGTTGTTATTTTGATTTATGAAGCCCTTCTCATACTTGGCCATTTACCAGAACACATAGTACACTTCTACAGCGTTGTTGGATGTTACAGACTCTTTCAGATGTTTCAGATGTTACAGACCATCTGGCTGGTCAAAATGAGGGCTTCTGTACTATACTAGTTCTATTAGATTACTCACGAGCATTTGATACAGTCAATATACCACATTTCCTTTGGAATATTATGAATTTGATTATGGTGCAATACAATGGTTCAATAGCTAGAGACCTTTGTAATCATACAAAATTTGTGGAAATCCATGATGCGAATTGACAAATACTACCTCCTACATAACGCCAATGAAAAAGGGTGTACCACAGGGGTCCAATTTAGGACCATCACTCTTTAGTCTCTATACTATGGATGTAGTAAAAGCCATAAAAAGTGACAGTATTATATATGTATTTATGCAGATGACCTACAAATTTATATTTCTTTAAACCTGAAAACTACATGGCTGCTATTAATTATATAAATGAGGAACTCAACAGAATATTAGACTGGTCTAGTCGCAATTCTTTTATCTTAAACCCTACAAAAACAAAATATATGATTTTCGGAACTAAGAATCAGCTAGATAAATTGAAATGCTGTCCTTCAGCATCGGTGGTAGTGAACTGAAGGAAGAAAGCATAGAGCGAGTCAGTAAAGCGCGTAATCTGGGAGTTGAAATGGTAGTCCATTTCAACTTCCAGATTAGTAGAACAGAACAGAGCTCAGATTTGAAAACCACATCTCGGAATGTGTACAAAACTGCTTCTACCGCCTAAAAGTTCTATATAACATGCGATCCTATATTAGTCAGGAACTACGTATACTCTTAGATGAATATCGTAGTATTATCTAAATTAAATTATGCCGACACAGTTTTAGGACCCAGACTTCTGGTACGTACTGAAAAATTGATTGATTTACAAAGAGTCCAAAAGCCTGTGCTAGATTTTGTTTCATGTTATTCCATTTTTAAATTAGCACTCAATGCTAAAAATTAAACAACGCAGAAAACTACATTTGGCATGTCTTCTCTTCGAAGTATTAAACCATAAGCGTCCTTCATACCTATAGGCGAAATTAGCTCCAGTTAAACAAGATCGTCAGCTCCTAAATCGACGTTGTGCTTTGCAACTATCTACCTTACCCCACAATTCAACAGCTTTTCGTGGCACTTTCAAGTATGCAGCATCAAAGATGTGGAATACCATTCCGCCTCCTATTAGAGATTTTAGGAATATTAATAATTTTAAAAATAAACTTAATGCGTATCTCCTTACGCATCAAATTAAACATGAATCAGTATCTAATATAAATTTATCCATTATATAACTATTTTGTAACTTATGATTTAATAATAACTGGAACATTGTACCTTAATCATTTGAGAATTTCGCTACGCTAATATATTCATGCCGCACACAAATATTAATAACAAGGTAGTTTATTAGCAATAATATATTATTTTATACAAATCATACTAATGTATCAAAATCGGAGCATTGGATTGTGTTCGAAGACCTAATAAATACTATTCTGAGCTATGCCCCATTTTATTTTATGTTTATGTATTTTACTATCATATTTTACAATTTACAAATATTTATTATTCCATCCATCCATTCATCAGCCTTTCAACGTCCACTGCTGGACCAGCTTGTTCGGGAGGTTGGAAGTCGTCAAGCCTGCGCGGGATATATATTTACAAAAAAATTCTGCATAGTTTGTATACTTTTTCTTTTTTTTTCCCCATAACCCCTTTTACCTACGTCTCACGATGAATCACCCCGTCAGGTTGCCAACTGAAAACCAGCGCTGGATGATTTCGTCTAGCTTATGCTGAGTTCGCTACTCATTCCTGCAGAGATTTATTAATAATAATAATATTTATTCACTAAATAAAGTTACAAAAATTCTCTTAGTCTAAAATTATAAAGGAGCAAACAAAGATGCATTTTCTAAAGAGAATGCGTTGACGATTGTATTAGTATAAACTGTGCCACAATCGCCAGCGTCTTCCACCCTAAAGAAACACTACAAAACATATATTGTTTATTCATAACTTCTTTGGGATTATTGTCTAACAGTTAAGACAGAACATTCGCGATATAAATTATCTGTACTGCATCTACGTTGTTTTCCAAGTATGACTTTCAGTATAGCTCTTTGGGCACGTTCGAGTGAAAGGAGAGTAGTCTTGCCAGTACCCCCTCAGACAACTATACAATACTTTAGTAGACTTTGAGCAAGCGCATAATAGACACATAGCAGACTATCGTAATCAGCGGAATGTCTAAGTTTTCTAAACACAGGGATAAGTTTTCTAATTCCCGATGTTAGTTGGCTTATATGTGTTGTCCAGTTAAGGCAGCTGTCTAGAGTTATACCTAGATATTTTATAGTGTTACTACGAGTTAATTTGGGGCAGCTGCAGTGATCTAGTGCATCACAATAATGTGCAGTAAGTTTGAAATCAGCTGACGGCTGAGTATTAATACGATGGGTATGGATGGGTGGTCTTTTCAACATTAAGGGTAAGAAGATTTATATTTAACCATTTCATTATAATTTTGAGTGCATTTTCGGCATAATGTCGAACCTCTTTCCAATTATTACCATTTACAATCAATGCTGTATCATCTGCATATGCAACAATGTCGCAGTTTGGTATCGACTCCTTACACAAGGCATTGATATATAAGAGGAAGTGGGTGGGACCGAGCACGCTACCTTGTGGTACACCAAAAGAGAGTAATCTTTGCTCGCTAATAAAGGTACCTATTTTAACACATTGGCTCCGATTTGAGAGATAAGAACGAAACATTTGCAAAAAGATGCCACGCAGACCTATCGATTCCATTTTAGAGAGTAGTAGGGGGATAGAGACAGTGTCGAACGCCTTCGATAAGTCAAGAAACACTCCGAAAACTTTCTTTTGTTTGTGTATTAGATTTCTAGTAATGAGTTTAGTTAATAATAAAGTTGCATCTTCAGTTGATTTACCTTTCATAAAGCCAAATTGATTGTCCGCTATAATTTTTTTATGATGTAGATAATTTATAAGTCTAGAATTTAGAACATTTTCTAATATTTTGGATATGACAGCTAATGCCGAAATCGGTCTGTAGTTTCCAACACTATCTCTATCACCGCCCTTATGAATGGGATGTATCAATGCCTGCTTCAGATCATTAGGAAATACTCCACTATGTAAGCATACGTTACAGATTAGAGGAGAGATTAGACTAGCCTTCGCATTTTTTATTGCCAGAGTAGGGATGTTGTCAAGACCTATTGCACAATCTGTTTTTAAACCAACAATAATATTATCAATCTCTGTCGTATGTATCAAGTAATACCATAGAATCTCGGAGAGCCTGGCAATCAGAAGAAGCAGCATATAATTCTCGTTGGATTGTACCTCTTTGATTCAATATGGTGTTAGCAAAAGTTTCACCAATACCAGCAAAATAGTCATTTACTAAGTTAATGGACTCGTTTGGGTTTTGAGTTAGATGTAGTAGCTCAACTGGCAGAGGAGTGGAGCTCTTAAGGGTGACTATTTTATTAATTGTTTGCCACATTCCTTTTGGATTTAATTTATTCTTGTTAAACTCTGCTTTTTCATAATCATTTTTAAGCTTTTTCAAGAGATTGTTACAAAAATTGCGGTACCTGGTGTGTGAGATGTTGTGTAAGACACTTGTAACACAGCGTTATTTGTGTGAAATTTAGCTTGCTTATGCAATTTATCTCTATGCCTTATGCATCTTATCAGTCCAGGTGTTAGCCAACGTTTGCGATGAGGAATAATAATTTTCTTGGAATGAACATTAATGGCATTCGAAATTATATTAATTAGATTGGTAGTTGCAACATTAGCATCCCTAGTATTAAATACAGTACTAAAATCAGTATTAGAAAGTTTTTGGACAAGTGATCGATAGTCAACCTTTAACATCGTAGTGTTAGCAATATTTCTTCTCAGTCTACAATCCAAACAAAAAACTAAAGGTGCGTGATCTGTTATAAAAGTATCAAGGACATAGGTAGCCGCATATTTATCAGTTCTTAGCATCACGTGATCGATGCAGCTTGTTTTACGAGTAGGAAATACATGTGCAGATAAAAAACCGTGATATTCCAGTAAGTCCAAGTAATGGAAACTATTTGGGTTATTACTATCAGGGGAAATATTTATATTAATATCACCTATCATGACTACAGATTTAACAGACTTTAATGATGACAAACATAAGTCAAGACTATCACAGAAAAGATTTATATTACATTGTGAAGGCGTGCGGTAAATAGCTACAATAGCATATTCATTGTCATATTGTAATATTAGGCAGTTTGCTTCTGAAAATGTGGGTGTTTTTATGCAATGACTTATCTCAGTTTTAATATAAATAAGAACGCCATCATTTTGATATTCAGACGAATACGACGTATAACCATCAATCTCAGGCGGAATAAAGGCTTTGCTAAGCCAACATTCAGTTAACACGAGAACATCGCATTGTATACAGATACGTTTTAGAAGAATAACTAAGGCGTCGAAATTATATGTTACACTACGAATATTTGTGTGCATTACTGTTAGTTCAGTTCGAGTGATATCAATATGATTGCTTAATGATTCAGGCGAGCAGATAATTGAACTGGATACTTGAGCCGTATCAATATCCAGTGACATCCTATCTAGAAATAACACTATTAAATACAGAAATTACAAGAGTGCTTAATTGAATATCACTTAAATTATGATTGTTCATAAAATAGTAATTTAATGTGTGAGCAAGATTTTTTAAGACAGATGAATTATTATTTATGTTTGAGTATGTAGGTGCGTGTGGCTTAGTAATTTTCTGGTGTGTGTGTGTGTGTGTTGCAAAGTGTGTGAGATGTTGTGTTAATTAACTTGTACAGTGTGTGAGATGTTGTGTTATATAACGACTTTTGTATAGGAGCTTGTGGCAATCGGTAACTGAGACAAAAAAATAATATGTTATATAATATTGGTAGAATCATGTAATAAATTAAACTTAAAAACCATACAAGGCTTCCTAGTCACAGCTGAAGTGTATGCAGAGTAGATGAGTGAACACGTAGCTTCTCCAAGTCACATTCATTATCAATCCGGTGGGATGGAGCACCAGTCTTCTGTCGTAGAAAAACCTTACCATGGGCCGTCCAACAGAAATCGTAGTTGTATTTCTTACAGAACTCACGAGCTAAATAAAATAATTTTTGTTATTTTTGGGTAAGGCATTCCGTGACATAAACCGGTTGTGGTTCGCCAGTTACTTGTAGATGAGTAGTATTCAATTTATTATCTCGGTTTGTCCGATTGTGGGTCTTCACAGATGTTAATATCTTCTCCTTGAGGATTACAGAAGAAAAAACCACTATTATAGTTCTGTTTCCAGTTTTATCCGCATTTAGACGAAATACATCTCTAAAGAATGAGAGCAAGAAGGGGCAGAATCTCATATCTCACATGTCGATCGTATCGTCTCGCTTGTACGATCACCGTGATTGGCCAATGGATTATTGTGACATCACGCGTCGGTTTCTCAACCAATCACAGTGATCTCGATACGGTCGACACGTGAAATATGACATTCTGCCTCAGGGGCTGAGTCTGTTCCATACTGGTTTTGGTGGCCAATGCAACTTTATTAACTAAATTTACCAAGCACTCCTTAGATTCACTTTTTTGTACAGGAATATTTCTTATTTCTATGCAAGTCTGTTTTTGTGATCTTTCAAGGTTTTCAATTTTAGATTCTAAAGTCTGTATATATGCCAAATGTGTCTTTTTCTCAGTTTCCAACGATATAAGTTTTTCTCGCATTTCTTCGTACTGCTTGGATATAAATTCAATGGATTTAATTATATCAGAGTTTTGCTTTTGTATATTTATAATGGATTCCTGTATTTTATTTTGCTGTTTTTTAAAGGTTTCGTGGGAATTTTTAATGTCTAAAATAACGGCAGACACCTCATCGTCATGTTGACGCTTTCGTGCCCTAGGTCTGGTGGCAACATTACTGGAACTCTCATTATCTGTGACGGTAACCGGCGCTGAGCTCTGACTAGGATCCATTGTAATTTTTCCTTGTGGTGTAACAGGCGGGGTCCTTTTAAGTGGCATAATAAAACTTAATGAAAATCAATTTGATTACCTCGGTTTTACTTAGATTCAAACTGCACAATCCTTTAATATCTCCTTATACGTGTAAGTGTTGGGTGGAGGATAAAATGACGTGCGAGTGCGCAGCAGTTATAGTATTTAATAATAAATATTTATATATCATAATAATAGTATTATTACGATACCTATGTTTAATCTTATTCTTTGTACTGTTTCCTTATTATATTATTTTTACTATCGTATAGCTATGTAAACGTTTTGCCTGCTGTAGGAATAAAAAGATTTCTTTCTTTCTTCTTCCTTTCTTACTACGAAATCCGGCCGCTTGCGGTGATTGCAATCGCAACATTGTGGCTCAACACTTGCCTCAAGCGCTCGTCTTAGTTATTAGTAACTTTGACGATTTAAAGTGCTATATAATAAGGCTATGAAATAAATAAATTTTTGAATTTGACTACGAAGTCACGTCGGCATAATCTTGTAAAATATAAACCGCAAAATTTTATCTCATAAATACTTTTTTATGAATTGTTTAGAAGCCTGTAGCTACTGCAGTTATAAAAATAGCAAACTAAAGTGTATATTCGAAGCTAATATATTTAATAAATATTAGAAAGAAAGGCCTTTAAATGGCGGCCCCTGATCGATAAACTAAAGAATACGACGACAGTACGATCTTCACAAGACAAACACTCAAAACGATTGATTCAAATAAACTAAGTTACTTGAACTCAATGTCGAGCATTAAGGCCGGCGCTCATTGACAGGATGGCACGGCAAAGGATTTTTGTAAGAGGAAATGAATTTAAATCTTATTATAATACTATTGGCACACAAATTTCGTTGATATCGTCAGAAGCAGACCGAGCATACCGCGGGACGATTTTACATACCGCAAGATGCTACGACATACCGCGGGAGGCCACGGCGGCCGCGGCATAATTTCTTCAGTTTTATAATTTTTTAATACACTAACTCTTAAACAACGCGAAAATCGAATGGATAAACAAATAATTGAGTGGCGGTGTCATATCAAATGTGCAGTATCCCGTGGCAGGCCAAAGGATATCGCGGGATCCTTCGGCGTGCCACGGGATACCACGGCATGCGTCCCTCGGCGTTCCAATGATAGGTACTTTGCCGTACCATCCTGCGCCATACCGTCAAGTAAACGCTGGCCTTTAGTCTTGTATTTTAGCACTTGACATGCAATAAAAAGTGCCTTTTCAATAGGTGCTTCTACGAATTTTTAAAATATAGACAGTAATTATGTTTACAGATCTAAGCTTTAAATGATATTATTTAATATAAGTGATAATTATATATATATATATATATATATATACAAATATTATATGATTTTAACATTTATTGTTTAATTCGATATTCATTGTATATTATGATGTAATAAAATTAATTACCCGATGGCCGTGTAGGACCGGCTTTAGAATTATCCCACCCCTCTCTACCCACGGAAGTCGTAAGAGCCGACTGAGGGAATACCGCGGAATGAGCAGCAGCACTCCCTCGAGTATTAACAACATCCACTGCGATCACCAACCCGCCTGCCAAGCGTGGCGATTACGGCATTATCCCCCATGACGGGACCGCTCGTTGTGATGTTCTCTTGGGGAGGCCTATGGCCAGCAGTGGACGTTGAAAGGCTGATGGATGGATGCATGGAAAATTAATTAATATGTGTACTATTAAAGCTGTAACAGGACTGTGTCTGTACATTGATATTTGAGAAAAAAATGTATTTTATATGTGTATTTTATACTATATAGGCGTGTCTGACTCAAAACAAAACATTTTTTTAAGGTTTTTGGTATCTTTGTCTGTTTATTTGTTTGTCTGTTTACTTGTTTGTCTGTTTGTTCGTTCGCGCATGGCGCAAAAACTTCCAGACGGATTTTGATGCTTTTTTAATTGATAGCTCTTGATTAGTATCAAAGTTGTGCCAAGCAAATACTTCCGACAGATGGCGCAGACGTCACTCAAGACGTTAAGAATGAATGTGTTGTCGAAGTTCGCAGTCCCGAGCAATTGTCACGATGGCTGAAATTATCTGAGACGGTATTCCAGGAGATGCAGGTTCAAATCCTGATCGAGACTGTTATTTTCGATTTCACATTTTCACACTTTGTGTTAATTTATATGGCTAAGCATGTCAAATGCTAAAAAAATATATCAAAATATCTCTATATTTATCTCTGGTTCTTGAGGTATGCGGTTTTCACTTAAATTGGGTGAGTTGGAGGCAAGCTAGTTGTGAATATTCATCTTGATTTTTTTTTTTTTTTTATTGCATGTAGTGGCAGACGTGCCACGGCCTATTTGATGGGAAATGGTAACCGTCGCTTATGGACTCAACTATGCCGGCAGCATTGTGAAGCCGCTGCTCACCATTTCATTTCACATATATGAAATGAAAGAATTAACGGCTATCAGCTGCTACAGCCAAAACGCAACGATGTGCTTCATGGCCGGTCACACGGGAATGGTGGTACCAACCCGCTCGGGCCCGATACCAAGTGAGTACTCCCACTGGCACCCAGCCCTACCACCAGTCATGCAATGGATGATAATTAAGTACTTACTTCCCTTAATAGCCTCATACGACACCCGTGGGAAAGAACGGGGTGGTGACACTTGTATTCTTAGTCCGTCACCACACGGACAAAATAGAGTTAGAAAAACAATCACATATTATACAAAACGGGCTGCATATCGCATGACAATGCATCGCGTTGGCGGGTCACTAATCAAATTTAATAATGTCACATGTTCCTTGGGATACACATGTCAACGGAATACTATATTTACATCAACAGTGGGCTTAGCCAAGCTGCATTCTATGATCGCTAACGCTATAGAAAACTATTAAAACGTATGGAAATTTGACACCTCTAACGTTAAGTCACGTGACTTAGCGTTATAGATATCGCTAAACACAAACATAAACATAGCATCACGCCTGTTGGCAGAGGTGTATTACACATCCACGACTCGCCAGCTATGTTTAAGTCCCACGTAATAGGGGGCGAGCCTATTGACGTCTACCGGGCACATTTCCAAACACCGGGCTACTACTGAGAATTTTTTTTTTTTTTCGATAAATCTCTATAACACTGCCCGACCCGGGGATCGAACCCGAGACATCATGATCAGCAGTCATATTAATTAGTTTTATTACATCATATATATGCCCGGTAGACGTCAATAGGCTCGCCCTCTATTACGTTGGACGTAAACATAGCTGGCGAATCGTGGGGGTGTAATACACCTCTGCCTACCCCTCCGGAGAATACAGGCGTGTTGCTATGTATGTTTTTAAAAATCCATAAATCTGTGTCTGTTTGTAAAAACTTATTGAAAGGGCTTAAATTAATCTTTTTGTTTGATAGTTCCTTAGACTTAAAAACTGGTTTATGTTTTATTAAACATCACGGCCCGGGTGCCGCATGCCGTTCCGTTCCCTCGCTTGTGAATTATCGCCTGTTTAAATTAAAATGTTGAGATACTTTATATGTTAGCTGGTATTTATAGATCTTTATTGCTTGATTAAATACTAATAAAGTCCTTCTCCTTATCATAATATACTAACGTCCCTTTTTATTTTTTGTTAAGGCGGGAAAATATGTTCCTAACCCCACACCCAGTCGTTCGGGGCGACGAATAGGGTAGTGTGGGGCCCTCACCCACTAAAGAAACGCGCCGTCTGTCTCTCCGCCTTTATTGGCGGGCCACCGGAACCATATTACATTCCTTCAGTGGTCCGCCGGCGGCAATATACTATCGTCCTACACTTCTATTTTTGTTAAGGCGGGAAAAAATGTCCCTAACAGCACATCCCGTCGTTCGGGACAACGAACACGGTACTAAATAAACCCGCCATGTGCCATATCCGCCTGTGTTGACGGGCCACTGGAACTATTTGTATTACTTCAGTGGTATTAACGTCTTACCCTGGCTTCCAGTGGATGCAATTTACAAATAAAGAAAACCTTTAGCACGTTTAGCTTACAATTATTTTTTACCCGTGACTCCACCGCAGCTAAAACCTAGTTTTTAGGTTACAGGCTCAGGTTGAGGGTGGATGGACTGGGGAACGTCCGCCACCTGGAAGGTCCCCCGTGAAGGTGTGACGCTCCGTGTGCGGTTGCATCGCTCATTAGAGGTTGCCCGAAGGGGTAAGCCGTCAGCGGACTACTGAAGTAATCCAACATAGTACTAGTGGTCCGTCAACACAAGCGGAGACACGGCACACGGCGGGCTTCTCTAGGTACATTTTTTCGCGCCAAAAAAAGGTTAGGTGTGTAATAAACCTCTGCTTACCCCTTCGGGGAATACAGGCGTGATGCTATGTTTTTAAATTATTAACTTTTAAACATTTTGATCCATATTTTTAGCACTTGACATGCTCAACTACGTTAAAGTATAAATTATTATTTGTGAATGAGGCATTATTAACTTTTTAAAAAAATGCTGAAACGACAATGTAAGTTGAAGGAAGGGAATTTATAGATTAATATTTACGCCAATCGCATGTACGTCAATAACATATATTTACTCAATAGTAGTTATCTCATAGGAACTGGCTATTTTTTGGAAAAATAAGTATGTCTTTTTTTCTACTCTGTATTCTATGTTTTGTATGTATCTATCTTCTCCTTAGTATACTTTCTATCCTCTCCTTATCCTGCCTATCCTCTCTTATCCTGCCTATCCTCACCATAGTATCCTATCTCTGGTGTTGCTAGGGTCAAAATAAATAATAATTTAGTGACAAGCTTGGGGATAAGGCTGTCATTACATAGGTATCCAAGTTCGTTACCTAATCTAAGATCATAAAGTCGCATGCTTAATCATGAATCATCACTACTTAGGTGACAGAAAACTTAATTATCTAGCCTTTATTATTCCTAAACGTATTATTATTGTATTTGGTGAGGGTTTCGGACTAACAGATTGGATTGTTTATCAATTTATTTGTAGAGCGACTGCTATGTAAACTTCTCAATACAAAAACTTAATGGTAATCTAAAAAGGTTCACAGTTACGGTAAGCGTTCGAAATCTAAAAGATGAACAAAGAGTAATCCTGATTTTTGCAAAATAAGTCCGGTCTTTGACTAAAAATACCAAAGTAGAGATATATAAAAATAGTCACCCTATTCTTTTTTGTTAAGGCGGGAAAAATATACCTAACCGCACTCCCCACCGTTCGGAGTAACGAATGGGGTAGTGCGAAGTCCTCGCTCATTATATAAACCTACCGTGTGCTCTCTCTCCATCTGTACTAGTCCATTGGGACTGTGTGACATTACTCCAGTAGTCCGCCGGATTTTTAGACACCCTGCATTGTAAATCCCTGTATCGTCTTATAAACTTTAATTAGATTTACGGACTCAAAGTACCCCCAAAACCACTAGAGGGTCACACATAGAGTTGTCCCATGTGGGAATCTAACTTGCTATAACACTCTGATACCTGTATTTGTTGTGTGGTATGACAAAAAAGTCCGGTCAATAAAGAATCCGAACGTAATCCCATGGAATGGAATAAGTTGCCAGATTCAATATTCCTATCCGTAAATATGGGTGTCTTTATGGCTAGAGAGAATAGGTTTTTCTAAACTAGTGCGTTTTACCATATAGTTTATATTGCAACACATTAGGTATATATAGTCAAGCGCTAGATTCCATCCATCCATCAGCCTTTCACCGTCCACTGCTGGACTTAGGCCTCCCCAAGAGGACGCCACAACGAGCGGTCCCGTCATGGGGGATAATGCCTTAATCGCCACGCTTGGCAGGCGGGTTGGCGATCGCAGTGGATGTTTTTAATACTCGAAAGAGTGCTGCTGCCCACTCCCCCGGTATACCTCAGTCGGCTCTTACGACTCCCGTGGGTAGAGAGAGGTGGGACAATTCTAAAGCCGGCCCCACACGGCACAAGCCAGCGCTAGATTACAATATGTAAAAAAAAAATTTGAGACGCTGTGCATTTGGTAGCAGAAAGAGTTACGACTCACTTGTAGGTAAGTTGAAATCGCGGCTCATCTATTTAAATATCATTAGGGAGGGATATATCTGTGACAACTCGTTCGTCTTATACATTGTAAAGAAGGATATATTATTGCGTTCAGTAGACAACGCAGGAAGAACATTCTAGCACTTTCACGTACGTACAACAACAAAAATAGAGGCTAAATCTAGACGATGTCCGTGTGGTGACAGACTAAGAATACAAGTGTCATCACCCTATTCTTTCCCACGGGTGTCGTATGAGGCGACTAAGGGAAGTAAGCAATTATCATCCATTGCATAACTGGTGGTAGGGCTGGGTACCAAGCGGGAGTACTCACTTGGTATCAGGCCCCAGCGGGTTGGTGCCACCATCATCACATCGTTGCGTTTTGGCTGTAGCAGGAGATAGCCGTTTATTCTTTCATTTCATATCGGTAATAGGAGACGATAAAAGGAATGCAATTGAACACAAAACAACGATTTTTATTTTTTTAACTGTCTCTCTGTTTGTTAGAGAACATATCTGAAATTACTAAACTGCTTTTAATGCAGTTTTCACGGGTTGATAGTGCTTGGCTTAAAGCACAATATAGATTTTATGTAGGATTATTTAAATCAGATTTCAGGAAAAAAATATCCTTATTTAAGTGTCGAACTATTTCTGAGTCTAGGGGCCATAGTTATGACTTCTCAGAGTCAGCAAAAGCTAATCCTATAACTGTTACCATCAAAAAGTGCTCAATTAAAAATCCCGAAATCTACTCTCGTATTTATTAGCAATGAATAATCTTGAACGCTTCATGTAAATTAAATATTTCAGTGAAAGTAAATTCAAAGCTCCTAAAACTAATTGAAAGCTATAGATTTCCTCTAACACTGCCTTTGTTTAAGGCTTTCAAGCATCCTGCAGTAATCCGAGAGTCACGGCGCAGCGCGGACGTCCGTACGTAGCCATCTTGATTTGGCGGGCAATTCAAATTTCGAAAAGTTCAGTGTTGTGCAGTGCTTTGAGTGCGTAGTTGATAGTGAGCCAAGTGTTTTGTGATTTTTTTTGTGTTTTTGTGAACTTTCAAGTTGGAATGGATAATTTTTAGCTCGGCGAAGTAAAAAAGGTAAGATGATTTAGTTATTTATAAATAAGCTGTGGTTAAAATGTACTTTTTAGAATAATTTATTTATTTCAGGATAAAATTATTAAATTATAATATTTTATTGTTCAATTTTTATATACCTATGTATGCAACATTTTTAATCATTCCGACATCGCCAAAAAGATGCCAATAGAATTTATATATATGTATTTTACATAATTGACTCAATATGTTACCAACTTATTTTCCCCGCGTGTCTCCGAATAAATGATTGATTCTGTTTTACCTCGTGAGCGTTCATATTTTTGGTGGCTGATGAGCCACGGCCTACCTGATGGTAAGTGGTAACAACTGCTTCTAGATTCAACAATACTAAGAATATTGCCAAGCTGCTTCTCACCATTTCATTTCTCAGAAGAGTCGTGAATGAATGCACGCCTATCTCCTGCTAAAACAAAACACACTGAAGTCTTTCACGGTTGGTTACAAAGTGGTTATGACCCGCTCGGGTCCAGTAAGTAAGTGATCATGATTTTCTTGCCGGATTCTTCTCATGAAAAGCCTTATTAAGGAACCCGGCCGCTTATAGCGATGGCGGTAGCGACATTAGTTACGGATGCACTTACCTTAAGCGCTCGTGTTAGTTATTAGTAACTCTGATTATTTGAAGTGCTAAATAACAAGCCTAAGAAATAAAGATATTTTTGAATTTGAAAATAATTTTCTTTTCAACTAGTAAAACTCACAAGGCTTATTGAAGTAGAGCATGATAGTAAGTGTAGATAACTGTAGCAAAATCCTAGTATGTTTTGCCACCAAAGATTAAAATATCACCTTTTTTATTGCTAATGATGGTAGACGAGCCACGGCCCATCTGATGGTATGTGGCGATGGTCGCTCTTGGACTCTACCAAGAATAATCTCAAGCCGCTGCGCACCTTCATTTCTCAGATATAAAGGAAAAAATAAACGGCTATCTCCTGCTACAGCCAAAACGTAATGATGTGCTTCATGGCCGATGACACGAGAGATCTAAAAGCGGAATGTGTAAAAGAGAACTTTACTGCGAGCAGGATTCGAACCTTCCGATCTGGGGAAGTGCTCTGGACCGCTAAGCTATCGCGGTCACTCTATCTCCAGTTCACATTTATTTTAAATCTCTTTAAGACCCACGCCACCTATCATACATTTTGTACCAATATAGTAAGTTTAATTTTGCAATAATGGTGGAATTTTTTCGCTTTCTTTTATGTAGCTGAGCATGTCAAGTGCTAAAATACAGATCAAAACATACAACAAAATCTAACTTAGTATTTAATTTATGTTCCTAAATCCAAAATTACATAAGAAGTACTTCTCGAACGCGAGCGGCGAGAATTCGTAATCGATTTAATGCGAGAAATATCAGTGCGATCTCTTCTGTGGTAGTATACATTATGATAAAAAGTCGTGGCAATCAAGCGATTCTCGGATTCGAGTGTCGAGGGCGAGTCTCGCTCCTCTTGAATTGTTTAGTCGACAATCAATTATTTTTATGCTAACACTGCTTAGGCGAGAATCACAAGTGTCAATACGAGCCTCGAACAAATCATTCTGATTTTGTTATAAGACTCACCATTCGTGGCCTATATATTCTACAGTGAAGATATTTGTAAAAATGATAAAAAACGTGATAAGTTTCGGTACGCAAGATAATATTAAATTTATCGAAATATATAGGAATTATGAATACCGGTCTCTGGGATCAACAAAATTCAGGTAGGTATAAAATAGGCATGGATGAAGCTTTAAAATTATTTGCCAAAGATTGATGACTATTGACTTTGTTTTAGAAGAGCTGCAACTGGGCCTTGCATTACCACAGACAATTTTGCGCCGGTATAGACATGCTTTAGAAAATCGAATGGTGAAATTCGTTTGATATGTTTATAGACGCGGTAACCGTGGAGGTTAAGGGGGTGATAATCGCTTTCGAGAGGTGAAAATCACACCATTTGTTTACGCTAAGCGATAGATTATTGCATAGCGAGAAACTGCTGCTTGCGTTAGAAAAACCATTTTATTTTAAGAACTAGCCTTTACCTGCGCCTGCACTGCAGCCAAAAGCTAGTTTTTAGGTTATATCTCAGGTTCCCGATATAGTATCGGGATAAAATGGATACTAGTTTTTAAGTCTAATTAAGAGCTATCAAATAACAAAAGTTACATTAAAATCCGTTCGGTAGTTTTTGTGTGATGCGCGAACGAACAAACAGACAAAAAATGTAAAAAAATGTTTTATTTATTTATTTAATTACATACTATAGCTTTTTTTGCTTGGACACTCCTATACAGCGTAATATAGTATTTTTTTTTAGAAAATATCTTAAATGTATAGACACAGTTTAGATTATGTTTGTTGTCTTGGTTGCATCACCTTTCATGCAACTTTCGTTATAATTAACGGTATAATAATGTAACGATTTGGTGATTTAAAAAAATAGGTCAATAGCTTCCTGCCAGGTTCTTCTCACGAAAAGCATTACTACGGATTTGGGCGATTGCAATATTAGTGCTGCAGATGTATTTGCGTCTCTTCTGAGTTATTAGCAAGGAACATAAACTCTATACCCGCGGGGTTATTAGTAATCTTTTGACGATTTTAAACGATATACCTATAATAAGCCTATACAAAAAACTTAAAAAAAAATTTGAATTGCATAAACACAACAGCCAGAGTCAACCATGAAAGGTTTTCTAAAAAAATATTTACGGTTAAGAAATTAAAAAAAAAACAAAAAACATAGCATCACGCCTGTATTCCCCGAAGGGGTAGGCAGAGGTGTATTACAACACCCACGATTCGTCAGCTATGTTTAAGTCACACGTAATAGGGGGCGAGCCTATTGACGTCTACCGGGCACATTTCCAAACTCCGGGCTGCTACTGAGAATTTTTCTTTTTAGGAAAAAGCTCAATAACATTGTCCGACCTGGGGATCGATCCCATCGTTAAGAAATTAATTTAAGAAAATGATTACTTATTTAAAACAGTTCTTATAAAATGAGATGTTTAATTTTTTTATTATAAACTACAACATATTATTAGTATTAATTGGGAAATCTTGCCGCCGTCCAAAAAGTGCCGCCCGGAGCGGATCTCGCTTTTCCCCTACGACGCTACGCCACTGTATTAGAAACTTATTTTCTTTTGGTGTCGAATCATGAACAGTGGCGCCTCCCGGTGGAATATACGATGTTGTAATAATTATTATAAGTCAACCTTACTACGCATTTATGCTATTTATATCGATGATGTGATTGGGCTCAACTCAATTGAGGAGTATTTGGGTGGAAAATTATTTCTGTAACTATAATACTACCACGCACCCTTTATTCAGGGACAAAATATTTAATGAGCCTTTGTAGGCATTATTGCGTGTTCTTAAGATAATGCCCCGCTCTCTGAATAATCCTAATGTATTACAAACATCATACTATACTATACTATATATATAATATTATAAATGTGAATGTAAGTTTGTTTGTTACGCTTTCACGTGAAAACTACTTAACCGATCATCATGAAACTTTGTACACATATTCTCGGAGGTATTAGAAGTAACATAGGATACTTTTTATTAAAAAAAATACGCAAAAAAAAATAATTGTTTGTCACAAAATCTCAAAATCTAGCAACTTCAACGCCATCTAGCATTTCAGTAATGAAGTTCCAACCCCGAGTACTGTAATACCGTTGCAATGTATTACCGACAATTTCAAGGGTTGCTTTATTTATTTTTATGAAATTACTCACGGACGAAGTCGCGGGTAACAGCTATCTTATATAAAGTTTAAGTAACAAACTTTGTTAACTAAGTGCAACCCGCGACTTCATTCACGTGGAACATAGTTTTTAATTTTTTTGCAGTAACCTATACTCGTATTCATTTATTTACGCGAGCGAAGCCGCGGGAAACAGCTAGTTGCTGTTATAAAACTGTAACAGAGCTGTGTCTATATATTCTTAATATGCTTACTTTTTTTTTTAAATTGGTTATTTCTAAAATTTAAACGCATTATCCCTTAGATTACTTAGATCATTTTATTTCCGAAATTTCTTGATCTAATTTAAAGTATTTATTGAGTATTTTGACTCTATTAATTTATTTAGAGGAAACTTTGTAATTTAACTTTATCAAGAAAATTCTAAGTAATCGTGTTTTCACCACGCATAAACCTTAGTATAAGTCTTAAAATTTACTATATTTTTGCTACATATTTATTGCTTCAGTATTTTACATAATATTCTAGGCGATTTCACCTATTATGGGGCCTTAAAATATCTTAAAACTCAAGTTGTGCGGTACCAATTCTGTATATTAAATGTGACGCAACTCTTCCATGTGCGTATCACTAGTTGGCAGCAGCCTGAGTCTAATTGAGGTTGATGCTAGAATACTATATTTTTTAATGTAGAGATAACATAAAAAAGAAAACAAACACATTTATTCAAACAAGGGACATTTATTAAGTTACATAAATAAAAATTATGAGCCTAATTTATGAGACAAGCCTACAAATTTCTGGCTTGGGCTGGATGAACAAGTCGTTAGCTGTGAATAATCGGTGTAATGCATCTATTTTGTATAAAAAAACAAAAAGCCATGAGATAAGTCAGCTCGTTAAACACAAAGAGCGCAATATGTTACCACTTTGCTCTCTCCTCCGAGGTCAACGCTACAAGTACTTAGAGTGATAAAAACTCTTTCGCATTTTTATTAAATATAAACTTTTTACATTCGGACAGGCCACTTAGAAATAAAATACATAAATATAAAATATTTTAGAAAATCAAAAATGGTTAATGAGTATTTAGATATTTTTATATATATTTTTATAATTTTTCTTCATTCTTCATTAATTATTTCACTTTGTGTTTAATGGTTAATGAGTTTTACATCTGTATTTTTAGTTACTTTTTTATTTATTCTACTCTTTGTTTTAGTACCACTTAATATAATTAGTAGTTTGGGAACAAAAAAACGTATTATTAAAGTTGGCTTTAGTTAAAGTTACAATATTACACATCTATAATTATTATAAACTGTCACAAAGCTGTCTGTACACTGAAATTATTTAAGAAAAACTACTGTATGGGTCGAATTATATGCATCTGCGTGTCTGAGCGGCTAGGCCGTTACACCGTCAAATTACAAACAACTGTATGCAACGAATATTATTTGAATAGCGCTCTACCAAGTTTTTAGGTGTTTAGTTGTATCGGTGCATTTGAAGTGGACGGAGCGCTCTATCGTAAAGTGACCATAAATACTAGAGAACGTGTGGAGAACGAAAGCGCTCGGGCCGCTTCATATAAATCGAAAAGTGACTCTACCTCGTCAGATTTTTAACTTCCCGCTAAGAAAATTGAAAATTTTCAATAGTTGGGAAGTTATTGGTTATACCCCGTTTTTCGAAAATCGAGTTTTCAATGGATGTTGACGTTTTGAGCTCCTAGGAAGCGCCCTCGAATGTTTCCGCGATGATGTCTGTATATATGTGTGTGTGAGTGTGTGTACACACACACCGACGGCCGTATGTAAACCTCTCATAACTTTTGAACGGCTTTACCGATTTCATCGCGGTTAGCGTCATTCGAAAGGACTTGACCAAACTTAAATTATGAATACAAGTAGAACCGATTCGAAGTAGTAGATCTTGAAAAATCTCAAAAAAACTACATATTTTTATTTTCAAATGTGTTTTTTTGGAATAACTTTTAAACGTTTTTACCGATCGATTCCAAAAACTAATCAGCTCTTAACATCAAAAAATCCACGTCGATCGCCGCCAGTCTGGTCAAAATCGATTGATTCGTTCGTGAGATATCGTTGTCGAAAAAAATTAATAAAAATGTTTTTTTCAGAATTTCTATGATATTTTCAGTCTGACCAGTTCGAGCTTAAAGATTCTACAAAGAGCTCAAAAAGTTGTGTTCAATTCCGTAAACTACGAGAAAATCGGTTCAGTCGTTAAAAAGTTATTTCAATTAAAATATTTCAATAATGCTGTTTTAATAAATTTTTATCAAATATTCGAGCTCGACTCCATCCATCCATCCATCAGCCTTTCAACGTCCACTGCTGGACATAGGCCTTCCCAAGACAACGTCAGAACGAGCGGTCCCGTCATGGGGGATAATGCCGTAATCGCCACGCTTGGCAGGTGGGTTGGCGATCGCAGTGGATGTTGTTAATACTCGAGGGAGTGCTGCTGCCCACTCACCCGGTATTATCTCAGTCAGCTCTTACGACTCCCGTGGGTAGAGAAGGGTGGGATAATTCTAAAGCCGGCCCCACACAGTCATTCTTTTAAAAGTTATTGTGATTTGAAAATTCAACGAATAGTGTTTTATTAAATCTCTATCAGACTTATGAGCTCAAAGAGCTCGAAGGGCTCAAAAGTCATAGAACAGTTATCTCTTTGAGCTTGGAAAGCTCAAAGTGACATGAAAATTATACTTTTGAGCTCGAAGAGCTCTAAAGCGTAATAAGTGAAATTTTGAGCGCTTAAGTATCAAATTAGCGGGAAGTCGCAGGGATGGCCTTTAGGGTCAACCATTTTCCAGATTTTTTATTCAGGACTGACAACCTGTAACAACTGCCAAGATGTTATTTGGGACTGAGACCCATTTAACGTGCTTTTCGAAGCACGGAGGAGATCAGGTCTCCACAAATAGGTGTACATTTTTTAGGTCACCCATCCTTTTTATTTGTTTTTTTTTTAGAAATCTAAAATTATTTTTTTAGAAACCTCTGTCCCAAACTAAGCTTAACGCTTGTACTATGCGTACCAGATTACGGATATAATATACATATATACAATTTTATTTGTAAATACATATAGATATAAAATATATATAAATATAATGGATGGAAAACCCAGACGCAGTACAAATATCTGTGTTCATCACACAAATAATTGTCCTGGGTGGGAATCGAACCCACGACCTCGTGCTCGGAAGTCGGTTACACTACCGACTTCCGAGCAACGAGGCTCACTCCGACTCTAACTGTCAGGTGAGTGAAAGTTGCTTAACCTTGCCGATTGTTCGCACTGCAAGTGCACAACTAGGCTAGGACATCTTTAAAAAAATTTTTCAAACAAATCCTAAAATTTTTACGCATTTGACATGTTTAGCCATATAAATTAACACAAAGTGCGGAAATGTGAAATCGAAAATAACAGTCACGAGTAGGATTTGAACCTTCATCTCCTAGAATACTGTCCCAGATGATTTGCCAATTCAGCCATCCATCGTAACAATTGCAAATTCAAATCCTGCTCATGACTTTTTCGCACTTTGTGTTGATAAAAAAATCCACATAAAAAATATAAGATACGTACTTCAGGCTATTTTTGCTCGAAAATAAGCTGTTAATTTCGGTGCTACATCATCTAAAGCCATGGCCTTGGATTACAGTATTATCCTGTTTTGTAATTAAAAAGATAAGCTTACATCAAAATGTCATGTTATTCTACTTTCAGTCACGGTGCTGTTGATGTGGGTGCCTTTGTATATTTAATCCTTTGAGATAGCACTACGTTTTATTTAATTTAATATATTATTTCAGTTTTTAGCAGCGAATTTCTCGTGAATACTATTTTATTTAAATTGACTTCACTATGCGCTACGGAATAATTTTTATATAAAGTCTCCCACTTTACAAACATCCGATTTACTTACTTATTATCACACAATCTCCCTTTCGGGGTAGGCAGAGAGAGCAGAGTGTCAAATGGATCTATCCTTGTATACATCGCTCGCTTCCTCAACATGACTCCACCTTACTTCAATACATGACCGATTTGGTCTAGGTATGCGAGTCTCGATCTCGCCCTGTACCTACGTCCTTCGGTTTTCGCATTGTATATCTTCTTAACTAGTCACACGTTTGGCATTCTTTCCACATTCAGATCCATCAGAGTATTCCCTTTCACATCTTTACACCAATACTCTCTTTCATACCTTTTTTTTTTGTTAAGGCGGGAAAAAATCTTCCTAACCGCACACTCCGTCATTCGGGGAACGAACAGGGTAGTGTGGGGCCCTCACCCACTAAAGAAACCCGCCATGTGCCGTCTCTCCGGCTTTGTTGGCGGGCTACTGGAGCTATGTTACATTTCTTCGGTGGTCCGCCGGCGCCTTACCCTACTATACCCTCTACTGAGTGACGCATCCGCACATGGAGCGTCGCACCTTCGCGGGAGGCCTTGCGGGTGGTGGACGTTCCCGGGTCCATCCACCCGCAGCCTCAGCTAGGGCGGCATGAGACGCAAGTATCTGCGCCTGCGCCGCCCCGGTCGCTGGCGGCGGTTTGGGTCAGCGGAAGAATCCTCCTCCCTGGCCCTCTCCGCCGCATCCTTCCGCGAGATACCCTCCTTGTAGAAGGCAGCGACCGCGGCCCAATTCCTGTCACTGCCAAGCATCACTCTGACGACGCTCGGCAGCGAGAGGTCCCCCCCTATTTCCACGACGAGTTCACGGCACTGCTCGGCCCAAGCCGGGCATGACTCGAGCGTGTGCCGCGCCGTGTCCTCGTCACAGCCGCAGTGGCGACAGGCCGGAGTCGCTTCCCTCCTTGCGACTATGTGCAGATATCTGCCGAAGCAACCATGCCCCGACAGCATCTGCACGAGTCCCACTCCATGCCGTCGCCCCACCCACTCCTCCAGCACCGGCTGGAGCGCCCCTACGGTCCAAAGACCGGCCCGAGGCGCCTCCAACGGTGCCCTCCATCTGGCCATGGCATCTCGGCGGGCGTCGCCCTGCCACCTGGCCACCTCCCTGGTTAGGGGGCGTCCACCCCCCTCCCGCTCTTGTGACACCCGCCGATACACCTCGTCGAGCGCCTCCGCCTCCAAGTCCCACGGGGGGATTCCGGCCAACGCGCAGGCCGCCTCCGTCGACACCGTGCGGTATCCACGTATGACCCTGGACGCGACGACTCTCTGTGGTCTCCACAGAAGAGCTCTGTAGCTCTGTTCAGTGCGTACAGGGACTCCGCCCACACGGGTGCACCGTACAGCGCCATCGACCGCATCACCCCCGCGTTAAGCCGTCGGCACGCATTGTTATATTCGGCATGAGCCGTGCAAGGGCGGACGCTGCGCCGACTTGCCTCGGGGACAGTTGGCGGAAGTGCTCGCGAAAGCGCCACCGCCCGTCCAGCACCAGGTCCAGATACTTAATCTGGGCCTGCACCCCAATCTGGACCCCGTCCACTGTGATCAAGGCGCCAGCAGGTGGCCGACGTCGGGGCCCATGGAAAAGTAGGGCCTCCGACTTGTCCAGGGCTACCCTAAGCCCCAGCACCCCGATCCTCCTGACCACCTCCGAGGTCCCTAAGGTGGTCAGGAACGCCGCTTCCTCGAAGTTTTCGTCCCGGGCCACGACCAGCGTGTCATCCGCATAGCAGATAAGCGGCCCCAGGACCGAACCCTGTGGGACACCGCACGACATGGGTCTCCTCACAACCCCCCCGACCGAATCCGGCGTTCATCCCGGCTTCGGCAGGAGTACCAGCCTCCCCTCCTTCCAGCAGTCAGGGAACCGTCCGGACACCAGGCACGCGTCGAACAGTCCCCTGAGGCGGAGCTCCAGGTGGTCCAGAGCCAGGGCCAGAGCCTGGGTGGGTATCCCGTCCGGCCCGGGGGCGGTGTTCTTGGAACGAATACGCGCAGCAGCCATTTCCGACGCAGTGACGGGTGGTACACTGAAGTCAGCCTCTCGGTCGCTATCTGGCGGTGCTATGACCGGGGGCGTATGCTCCACCCGTCGCGGGAATAGGCCCCCGACCACCTCGGTGAGGAGGCCGGGCTGAAGGGTCTCTGTGAGGGGAGAGCCCTGGGTGCGGAGCTTGTTCAGCGCCGCACGGTACGGGCGACCCCAGGAGTCACGATTGAGTCCGTCCAGCATCTCCTGCCTTATCTCAGTTTTGGCGCGGCAGATGGCCAGCTTGAACTCGGCCCGCAAAGTGCGGTATGCCTCGTACAGCCGGCCCTCCCGCTCCCTATCGCGGTTGCGCCGCCGACTGCGGGTGTAGGACCTTCGGCCACGAATTCATGCCGCACGGAGGTCCGCCAGCTCCTGGGACCACCAGTAAAGCCCTTTCCTCGGAGGAGGACGTTGCACACGGGGCATGGCCGAATCGTACATCTGCGTGATCGCAGCGCGAAATCGACCAGCCTCAACGTTCACCTCCTCAGTCAGGGCCGGTGAGGACAGCCACGATTGAACGATGGCTGCCTCCGCCAGTAGGTCCCTAACCAGCCTACCCACAGCCCACCGCGGGAACGCGAAAGTTCTGCGCGCCACGTGACCCCTACTGGGGCCCTGGAGGGACTGGGAGACCTCAATCCGGATATACCGATGGTCGGACAAGGTCTCAACCTCCTCCAGAACATACCAGTTCCTCACTCGTGCTGCGACGTCGGGGCTAGCGAACGAAAGGTCCACTATCAACCCGCCCCGTCGCCGCACGCACGTGTTGATGGAGCCTCTGTTTAATAAACAGAGGCCCGTCAACACCGCCCACTCAACAACCGCCACCCCGCGAGCATTGGTCGCAGGGGACCCCCACGCCGTGCATTTGGCGTTGAAGTCCCCCAAAACCAGGACGCGGCTAGGTGCCAAGCGCTGCAACGAGGTCTCTAGGCTGTTAAGCCAGACCCCGAAATCAGCCAGACTGGGGGAGAAATACACGCCGTACAGCGTAACTCCCCCCCAGTCGGCCACGACGTATCCGGTACCCCTATCTCTGATCGACAAGGGCGGGGAACGAAGCGCCGCGGAGCTGATGATTGCCACGGGGCCATCGCGGCTGCCCGCCCAATTAGGGCTGTCAGGAATGCAATAAGGCTCCGCAGCTACGGCTACACCAATCAACCGCTCCACCATGGCTTGCAGGAGAAGATCCTGTGCCCTGGCGGAGTGGTTGAGATTCGCCTGGAGGAGGACAGACAGCGTTACGGTTGAACGTTAAACCATAACCATATCCTCCTCCACCCGGGAAGTCGGCGAAGCCGCGCTATGGGGGGCAGCCTGGGCCGATTGGCTGGTCCCCCCCTTTTTTGGGCCTGTGGTGGCGGGAGGTCTACACCCCTCCCGCCCCATGCAGTGCTTCGCAGGTCTATTGCCTGCAGCACACGCGGGGCAGTGAGGGAGGGCGGTGCAAGTTGACGCCTTATGCCCTGCCTGACCGCAGCGGAAACAAAGATCGCCGCAATCAAAGCAGTTAGTGCACGTCGGTCGGGTGTGTCCAACCGCCATGTACTTATAGCACCTCGCAGGTCGGGGCTCCAGCATGGTAACCCGTGCGGAACTCCAGCCCACGAGGAGCCTGTCTGCGTCAGCCAAGATTTTAGCCGACGCGACAGGGCAACTCACCCAGACGGTACCCACACCGCCGGGCCCGGTCCTAATGTACTCTGACGGCATCCGAGCGGTTTTTGAGGCAATAGCCTCCCGGACGTCCTCAGCCGTTACCGACTCGTCCAGACCGGAAATGCGCAGTTCAGCGCATTTCACCGGTCTGGCGATGCGGACTTCACTGCCTTCACCGAACAGACCTCGCAGCCTCGTGGCTATCGTGTTGGCCATTTTGGGACCTTCCGCCCCAGGGAACTCGAGGATTCGAGCCCCTGTCCGGCCTTAGCAGGTCCGGGGGGCGACGCCTCTGAGGTCGGAGACGTCGATTTCCGCCCGGGCCTTCCTCAAAATGGCCTGGTAGCTCAGGCCCGCTTCCGCCTCCGGCAGCATGGTGATCACCACCGCTGCCGTTTTCGGCGTCTGAAGCTTGCGCTTCTTTTTGGAGCCGGGCTTGTCCCCCGGAGCTACAGGCTCCACGGCTTGGGCAGCAGCCCCAGCCGCAGATCCCCTCTTCTTTTGATCCCGGGACTTCTTCCTCTCGCCGTCCACAGTCTGCCAGCCCTTGTCAGAGGGTGCAGGGCCGGACGTGGCGGGTGGTGGGACTTGAGAATCCCACCACCCGCCACGAGAAAGAAAACTAGGGTTGAGGCTCGGGTCGCCATACGCCTGGTAGCGCCTCGGCCCCTCTTGGCCGACCTTCCCGGCCTTCCCGGGGGGGGGGGGCATCTCTGTAGAGCTGCCCTCCGACTCCGATGACGCGCTCCTCTCCTCCGAAATCGGGCGCTTCAGGAGACGCGCTGGCTGCTCGACCGATGCGGCTGGCTGCTTCGTCGACTCGGCTGATTGCTCTTTCGATGTGGCCGGGCCCTGCTTAGGCTTCGAAAGCTTCAGCAAGCAGGCGCTCGGCAGACGTGTTGCCATCGTCGGACGAATCCATGTCGGCGGTAGAGCCGCCACCCATGGCAGCACTACTCACAGGTGTGGGTTTCTTCCCACGGGTCTTCCCCTTCTTCTTCCTCCTCCCTTCCATCTCCTTATCTTCGGCGTTGGTTGCCCCCCTCCGATACGCGGGGCTGACAGGGCCGGTCTTGGTACTCGGCCCTGTCAGGGATTCTGCGGACGCGTTGCGCCCGGTACCCTCCGGAGGTATACTGATGTTTTTAACGTCCGCCATATTTAAGTTTTGAGTCCTTCGACTATAGGGTGCCACCCTCGCGACTGGATACCCTCCAGCCATTCATCCCTCGCCGGGTGGCAGAGCTTAGATTGGGGTAATTTCTTCCCCGCGGTCCGAAGACCCCCGGTCCTGTCCGTTCAGGATTACGGGTCGGGTCGAACGGTGGTCTGCATCAGACCGTGCCCACCGCTTGCGAAGCAAGCAGTGAGCACGTCACCCCTTAGGCTGAAAAGCCCCGTCTCCGTCTCCCAGGGCCGGGGGGGCCACTATGGCCCCGCTGGCCCTCCACGGCAGACATTCGGCCCACTGCAAGCAGTGAGCCCGTCGCCACTTGGGCTGAAAGCCCCGCCTCCGGGGACGGGGGGATCACTGTGACCCCGCTCTCCCCACCCCAGGGTCGGGGGGGCCACTGTGGCCCCGCCGACCCTCCACGGCGGACGTACGGCCTATTGTGCCCTCTGCTAATCAGAGGGACACGCGGAGACCCGTCCTCTGCCGGGATTCAGCCGCTGGCACTAGAATGCCGGCGTTGCCCGGGGTGCACCAACGCGGAGGTATCACGACCCGCACCCCACTCTCTTTCATACCTACTCGCTCTTTTACGTCGTCGTTACAAAAATACAATTTCACGGATACAAATTACACCTATACTCAGAACAACTATTTGTGGATCACACAAAGAGTTGTCCTGTGTGGGAATCGAACCCACAACACTCGGGTGGGTTTCTATCTAAACCGCTCCGCCATCTGTGCCATCAACCGAAACCATAAAATTTGTAGTTTTTTTTTATAGAGAATTAAGCAAATTTTTACAGTTTTTCCTGAATAACTTTCCATAGCAACAACCTACTTTTTTATTTTATTTTTACATTAACATAAAAAGCAATAATGTGAAATTGAAAACAATAGTTACGAGCAAGATGTGAACCTACATCTCCTGGAATACCATCCCAGATGCTTTGCTAATTCAGCCACCGTGATAATTGCTTAGGAAAATGAATTTCGATAACACATATTGATTCCTAATGTCTTGGGACGCCTTTTGTTAATTTATATGCCTAAGCATGTCAAATGCTCAAAAATGTGCATTCTACTATAACTTAAATGCTCTGGGAAAAAACAAATATATATTATATTCGTATTACACACGGCGTCAGCCTGGCGCCAACCCTTTCACGGAAAGTTTCGATGCCGCCCCTGTGGTCTCATTCTGTCACAAGTAGTTAATTCCAGATAGCAACTATGTATGCTTATACATTCAGTCAAGAAAGTATTGGGAATGGATGATTTGTTAATGGTTCCAAATTCAAATATTTGTTTTTTTTTTGTTGTTGTTAGATTGGCACAACTGTTATCCATTTTGGCGCGGAGTTTGAGTTGCATCTGTTATTTATATTAAATACAATACTGTTTTTAGTTATATCATATCTAGTGTGTATTGCGAATTTCATAATGGGCAAAAACATCGAACCAAGAGTTTGTCTTAAATTTTACATCGCCAATGGAATTTGGTGTTCGGAGTCACTGAAAATGTTACAGAACGCTTACGGTGAATCGACTTTATCAATAACACGTGCTTATGTACAAAGCGTTTAAAAGCGGTTCAGATGGAAGATTTGCCTCACTCTGGTAGGCCATCAAAGACTGCAACTGAAGTTAACATTGCAAAAGTGAATGAAATAGTGACTGGAAATCCTCATTCAACTTTGAGAGAGATAGCCGCCAAACTTTCTGTGTCTCACGAGTCGATCCGTACCATTTTAAATAATCACTTGGGTATGAAACATTTGTTAGTAGTTTCCGCTCGACTAGTCCCAAAAGAACTGAATTTTCTCCAAAAACTCAATCGCATGAGAGTCGCTGAGGACATGCTAGAACGAGTCAATTCCGACCCAAAATTCATGAAACGCATTGTTACTGGTGACGAGACGTGGGTTTACGAGTTTGACATGCAAACTAGTCAACAAGCTTCGGAGTGGCGACTTCCGACTGAACCGAAACCGAAAAAACCACGCCAAAGTCGATCAAAAGTCAAAGTCATGCTGACTGTTTTCTTTGACTATCGCGGTGTTGTGCACTCGGAATTCTTGCCAGAAGGTCAAACGGTAAATAAAGAATATTATTTGAGTGTTATGCGGCGTTTAAGAGAGCAAATTCGACGAAAAAGGGCAGATTTGTGGAAAGAAAATTCTTGGATAATACGCCTTCGCACGAGGCCATCATTGTGAATGAATTTTTGTCCAAACACTCAACAAATACCATCGAGCAACCACCATATTCACCAGATATGGCTCCAGCCGACTTCTTTCTTTTTCCTAAACTCAAATTACCACTTCGTGGCACCCGTTTTCAATCGGTAGAAGACATAAAGGAGAATTCGCGGCGAGAACTGAACACAATTCCGGAAACAGCGTTTAAAAAATGGTTTGATGATTGGATTATTCGTTGGCGTAAGTCTATCGTTTCTGAAGGAGCATACTTTGAAGATGATAAAATAAATTTGGATGAATAACGAAATGTGTGTTTAATTACGAATATCTCTGAAAATACTTAAAGATTAAAAACGTTTTATGCTTGTCTATCTGTTCGCGCCGAATCAATTCAGTGCTTATTTCTTTTTTTTCAAATTTTTATAAATGTAGGTATTCTTAATTTTACTTTATAAATTGGCTGCGCAGCTGCGAGCATTACTTAGTACTGGACCACTGTCGATCGCGCACAGTCGCGGATACTAAACTCTGTGCTATCGAGGAGTTTCATACGCCACCGCATTTTCTGGAGCAAGTGCTACCTCAGCACGGCTTCGTCTACTATATCAAAGAACCGCAGAAGATCAAGACCTCGTATACGAAGGGAAGACCGCGCCTGACCGGTTCCAGGGCTAAGGTAACTGGTCGTGCAGCCTCCCTTTGTTTTTGTTAGATCTTTTACCTCGCTAATTAAAATAAAACACTCTTCGTGTCTACACTATCTAAAACATAACGTGTATGAAGCTATATACGCAGCTGCTACCAGCAACATATGCGTGGAGTATTTTTTTTTCTGTACGGAATAAATAACATCAGCTATCTGTTGTAAAACTCCTATCCAAGTCGGTCTAGCTGTTTGGGAGTTTATCCGGAACAAATAGATAGACCACCCTTTGACAGAAGGCCACGGCGGGTTTCTTTAGTGGGTGAGGGTCCCACACTACGCTGTTCGTTGCCCCGAACGACGGGGTGTGTGGTTAGGAACATTTTTTTCCCACCTTAACAAAAAAAAAGGTACTCCTACAGTTGTGTTTTATATGGTGAGTGAGAGCGCCGAAGGCCCAAACCACTTCTTTATCACCTCCTTAATAAGCTTGCTCATCTCTTCCTATACATTTTCGGATAGACGACGCACGAGGTAACCGTCTACTGTTGCAATAGGCTACGGTAAACGCTTACCGTCAGATGGGCCGGTATCTAAACCACTCCGCCATCTGTGCATTTATGAACACAATTAGTACCAACTTTAAAATTTTATTAATTTTTTTACACTACATTGGGATGTTATGTGATCTAATTATTTCTAGAGTATGAAAATATTATTTCTTTTTAATCTTTACTTTTAAAATGTATTTGAAAATTGCGCTCCACGAAACTTGCTATTATGCTGATCCCAAGCGAAGGAGTTTGGCAAAACGAAACCCCATTGATCAGCTATCGACCGGGTTTAAAAAATACATAATGTTATTAAAAAGTAGGGGTTGCTGGTAGGAGGGTAAAAATGTAGGACTAAATGTATACCTATTTTAATGCCACACCATAAAAAAAATAAACGAAAAAAAATTGTCCAAAAAATTAAAAAAAAATTTTTGGGTGAGCTACCCTTAGCTCTTAGGGGTATAAAATTAGTTATAAACCTATTCTCATACCTACTGAATATACATATAAAATTTGATCAAAATCGGTCAAGCCGTTTCGGAGGAGTATAAACACTAAAACCGTGACAGAATTTTATATATTAGATAAATCTGTAACAGAGCTGTGTCTGTACATTTAAGATATTTATGAAAAAAATACTGAATTAGGCTATATAGGCGTGTCTAAACACAAAATGTTTTTTTTTTTAGATTTTTTTGTCTGTTTATCTGTTTGTCTGTTCGCGCATCACGCAAAAACTACTGAACGGATTTTGATGCAACTTTTTTTGTTTGATAGCTCTTGGTTAGACTTAACAACTAGTATACATTTTATGCCGCTTTTATATCCGGTACCTGAGATATAACCAAAAAACTAGCTTTTGGCTGCTTTGGAGCCGCAGGCAAACGCTAGTAAATAAATAATTCTAATACATTATGGAAAAACTTAATAACTTTTTGTTGGCCTGACAGAAGATTCAAACCTATGACCTTATGGTCAGCAGTCGCATCCACTACAACTAGACAACTAAGGCATTTCTTTTCAATGATTAAGTTCAAGGTATAAATAAGATTGAAACCACAGGTTATAACTAGTTAAATAATTTGCTGGTTTGACGCGGTCGTTTACACTAGCTAGATTCATAAAAAAATGGCGTCAGTGCATACGTCTAGACTGCTAGTCCTAATTATTCTAGGTACTGATAACTCGCTTGGTTAGTGACATAATTCAACGCAACATATTCTAAATATTAGTATTTTTGAGAATACGTTTATATTTTGATCTGTATTTTAGCACTTGACATGCTCAGCTACTTATTTGTGAATCTGGAAAAAGAGATTTTCACTGCGAGCGGGATTCGAACCCGCGTCCCTTCCAATCCGGTGAAGTGCTCTGGACCGTTAAGCCATCGCAGAAACCGACTGCCATTCCCAATCTCCACATCACATTTATCTTTACGACCCACGCCACCGATCTTTCATATCTTTATATATATAATTCTACTGTACATGTGTGTATGTCACTAAACACCTCCTAAACGGCTAGACCGATTTGAATGTTTTTTATATGCGTTTGGGTGGTGCCCTGGATGGTTTAGATTCACATTTGGATCCGGTAGGTGGCGCCACAATAGGATTTCAGATTTTTTTAAATTTTTTCTAATGTAAAAATATCTTTTTACCTGCCTATCAAACAAATCTAAACGAAACGCCAATGTTTGGACAGGATAACGTCTGTTGGGTTCACTAGTTCTATATATTTTTTTAGCTTTTTATCTGTATTTGATTCTCCGCCGCAGTCAAAAGCTACTTCTTAGGTTATATCTCAGGTTTCGAATATAGTAGCGGAATAAAATGTATACCAGTTCTTAAGTCTAATGAAGAGCTACCAATAAAAAAAGTTGCATCAAAATCCGTTCAGTAGTTTTTGCGTGATGCGCGAACGAACAAATCGAAAAACAGATAAACAGACAAACACAAACAATGTAAAAAATCTAAAAAAATGGTTTTGTGTTTAGACACGCCTATATAGCCTAATAAAGTCATTTTATCTCAAATATCTTAAATGTATACAGACACCGCACACCCGCGACTTCGCCACAGCCAAAAGCTAGTTTTTCGGTTATATCTCAGGTCCCCGATATAGTAGCGGGATAATATGTAGGTACACCAGTTTTTAAGTCTAATCAAGAGCTCTCAAACAAAAAAGTTGCAACAAAATCCGTTGAGTAGTTTTTGCGTGATGCGCAAACATAGAAACAAACAAAAATTCTAAAAAAAATGTTTTGTGGTTATACACGCTCATAATTAGCCTATTACAGTCATTTTTTCGCAAATATCTTAAATGTACAGACACAGCTCTGTTATAGCTTTATAATAGTATAGATAGATATATATATAGCTAAAGTTCATGAAACATCCCATATTAATAATTTCATTGAATACCTAAAAGACCCTTTTCAAGACCCCTTTGTTATCTTAACACTGCACAAAAGAAACGCTTCGTACTGTAAACATTGTTAAACCAGATTAGGTAAGAATATTTTCTTTTAGAAACGATTACTAGACCCGTTTTAGGGGCTCATAAAAAAAAAACATTCTGGTATTTTTCTTAATTTATTTTATTAATAGCCAGAATATCTAGTTAAATTTTAGTGTATTTCTATTTACCTCAGAAATTTTTTCTTTCTTCAGGAAAAATCCCTCCGAAAACATATGAAGAAGCTCTAAGAGACTCTTGAAGTTGTTTGGTGAATTGTAGGAGGTTAAAATCTTATGAGTTCGTGTCACCGACATACTATATGCATGCGAAATTCTTAATACCACCGTTTAGAATAAAGTCATGTACCATTCGAAACTTCATACTAAATCCTGTCCGTCCATAATACGAAAAGTTACTTTACATATCTTGTAAAATTATATATACAGTATATAATACAATTGTGATATCTATTATTGCTTGCGCCACACAAATGGGAAACGCCGTTAATTGCCGCCACGATTGGACGTTTAACGTTAGTGTAGCGGCGACTTATCGCGAGACTTCGACAACGGCATTCACATTGCTGTTTGACATTAGAATTGCGCGTTCGAGTGTGGCCACCCAAATTATCGCGTTAACACAATAATTAACGCTATAAATTATCGCGATGATGGGCATTGACGTTGTCCATTAGTGTGGCCCAAGCATAACTAGGTGTCAAAGAAGTATACGGCACCTTTTTTTTTCTTAAAGAATGCGCAATCTTTTAGGAACAAAACAGTCGAACGATAACAAAGTTTTGGTAATATTTCTTAAATTCAATTACATTTTCCGTGGCCGAAGTCTAGCGTCTCCGCTGTCTCACAGGAGAAATTCAGGTTAGGTAACATCAAAATATTCCGAGAAAGAAACGTGCCGAGAATGTAAAATCAATTTTACAGGTTATTTTACCAATAGATTTTTTGCCTGTGTCAGGTGAAACAGGATTGTAGTTGACAGATTTTTATGAGTTAGGAATTTATCAGGGGTCTTGACTAACTTATAATCTGCTGATCATGAGGTCTCGGGTTCGATCCCCCGGTCGGACAGTCTTGTTCTTACGAGGCGACTATAAGAAGTAAGCATAGCATAGCATCACGCCTGTATTCCGCGAAGAGGTAGGCGGAGGTGTATTACACACCCATAGTTCGCCAGCTATGTTTAAGTCCCACGTAATAAAGGGCGAGCCTATTGCCGTCTACCGAGCACATTTCCAAACTCCGGGCTGATACTGAGAATTTTTCTTTTTACGAATAAGCTCAATAACACTGCCCGACCTGGGGATCGAACACGAGACTTCATGATCAGCAGTCACTCACACTGGTTTACTACCCGTGCAACCGACCATAAAACACCTCGGTATATTTTGGTGGGTTTCTTTAGCTTTTATCAGGTTATCGGGCCATATGGTGGAGGCATATACGATGCCATTGAGTTCATGGTTGCCACTGGAGAATCTTTCTTACCCAGAGTTGAGAGTTGGTTCGTTGAGCAATGTATCCTACTTAAATTTGATCTGTATTTAGCATAAAGTACAAATTATTATTTGTGAATGAGGAAAAAGAGAACTTTAGTGCGAGCGGGAATCGAACCTGCGTCCCTTCCAATCTGAGGAAGTGCTCTAATCCACTGAGCTACCGCATTACTTTTCGAGTTTTTTTGAGTTGAAACTGCGTCCCTTCCAATCCTGCGTCCCTTCCAAACGACGACGTGATTTTTAAAATTTTGATTTGTATAAAGGATAATTTATTATAATTATGTATTACTATTATGTATATGACGGGGCTCTTGACGTAGTCGGTAGTGAAACCGACTTCCGTGCACGGTCGTGGGTTCGCTTCCCACTCAGGACAAACATTTGTGTGATGAACAGATATTTGTACTGCATCTGGGTGTTTTCTATCTATAATATGTTCGTATTTACAAAAAAAAAGATATATGTATAGTACCCATAGCACAAGCATTAAGCTTAGTTTGGGACCAGAGGACGTTGTGTGAAAATGTCAGTGAATATTTATTTATTTATGTACACCAACCTTGTTGGCTACGACTTTAGACCTCCTAACAAAAATGAAACTAACTTAGACAATACACAATATTAATTGACTTCCACAAGGTACAAATTCTGCAGTGGCTGTATCCATGAAGTCATGAAGTTTGATTAATTGGCTTCCATTGTCTGCCCTATAATGGCATAATCTGATAAATGGACGCTCACTTCTAATTGTTGCTATTGTTTTCTATATTCTTAATATATTGATGTTAACTTTATTTGTTATTAATGACTGTAATACTTGACAATCAAATGGTTGAAATTAAAGCATTCTTGAAAATTTTACGAAGATATAATGAATGGAAGTCATAGACAGCAATGCGATGTAATACACAAAATCGTGTCGACGTCGTATAGTCTTATTGTGATTGGTAGAGATAGAGACATCGACACGTAATGTCGCAATAATTTATTTAGTCCGTGTGGTGACGGTCTAAGAATACAAGGGACACCACCCCATTTTTTCCCGCGGGTCGTACGAGGCGACTAAGGGAAGTAATCAATTATCACCCATCGCATTACTGGTAGTAGGGCTGGATACCAAGTGAGGGTACTCATTTGCTATCAGGCCCGAATGGGTCGGTAGCACCGTCTCCTGTGTGATCGGTCAAGAACCACATCAGTCTGTTTTGGCTGTAGCAGAAGATAGCTATTTATTCTTTCATTTCATATCTGAGAAATGAAATGGTGTGCAGCGGCTTTACAATACTCTGGGTATAGTTGAGTCCATGAGCGACGGTTACCACTTACCATCAGGTGAATTGTAGCTCGTATGCCATCAATAACAATAAAAAAGAAATCGCTCACCCAATCACAGTGATCCCTCAATCAATCACAGTGAGATTTTTGTCTTCAGGCTATATGTATGCAAAATTTAATGATGATTGGTTGAGTAATTACGGCATGATAATCTAAATAATAACCATTTAGCATACATACTACAGACCGCGTGGATTTAAGAATATAAATGAATCCCTCTACGGCGCATTAAACGATCTCTATTTAAAAATTGCTTCCCCAAGAACTATGTATGTGGCCCGCCAATAAAGGCGGAGAGACGGCACACGGCCGGTTTCTTTAGTGGGTGAATGCCCCACACTACCCTGTTCATTGCCCCGAAAGATGGGGTGTGTAGCAAGGAACATTTTTTCCCGCCTTAACAAAATCAAAAAATTTCATAAAGATTTCAGAAAGAGACTTTCAGAAGAGAGAAAGAGAAGTTACAGCGTGAAACCCTAACAAACAAACAAAGAAACTCAAATATTTGAAATATTATTAACACGAAATATAGAGTAACATGACATTAGAAAGACGATCACTGAAGCTTGTTCCACCAAAAAAACGTCTTCGTTTACAAAGGATTCAACAATACATTGTTTGTGAACGTATCGTGTGACGCCTCTGCCGAGTGCCTACATAAACTTTGATCACACGTAATGTTAGACAATATACATGGGTCAATAAAATTAGGTCACGTCATGTTCGACCGTTCGCACAGATACCTTTGTGACCTTTTTAATGTTATTTTTGGAAAGAGTTAGAGTAAACAGTACTTATGTACCCTTTTTTTTGTTAAGCCGGGAAAAAATGTGAATACTTCTACCTGATACTCCGCCTTTTTTAATGTGAAACATCTAATGCGGAGGGAGAGTAAAATCGGCTGTTAGCGTAGCGACGCTTTTATTTTACTTGGCCCGTTCAAATATTACAAGTTACATTTGATACACTTCCCGGTTTCCGATTGAGCTGAAATTTTACACACATCTGTATATCGCATGACAATGCAATATTATGATGCCTTGGAGCTGATCTGATGATGGAGCTGGAAGGTGGACATAGGAACTCTATAATGAATCGGCGCAACCCCATCGAATTTGGGTTCGTATGATTCGTCTTGACGAGTACTTTGTCTTTAGATGGTATCCAGGGTCAGACGATGGAGCTGGAAGGTGGTCACAGTAACTCTGTAATGAAACGATGCAACCCTATCGACTTTATACTCGTTTGATTCATCTTAAAGAGTACTTTGTCAATTTATGATCATTTTAATTCTATAAAATAATTTTGATGTTTTCACATCTGGTAGACGTCCCGCGACGTCTAGGTTTTTTTTGTTTAGGCATGAAAAAATGTACCTAACCGCACTCCTCGTCGTTCGGGGCAACGAACAGGGTAGTGTAAGGCTCTCACCCTCTAGAACTATGTTACATTGCTTCAGTGGTCATTTCATACCTGGTGACCACTGGAGCAATGTAACATAGTAGGGCTGACACTTTTTTTTTGTTAAGGCGGGATAAAAGTTAACATTAACATTGCCCGACCCGGGGATCGAACCCGAGACCTCATGGTTAGCAGTCGCATACACTACCGCTACACCACCGAGGCAGTTAGCTAGTGTATTAGTACAGAATTTCACATTTTCATACTTTATGTTCTTCTAAATCGCCGAACAAATAGATTGCTTAAAAAAAATAAAGATGTTTATTATCTAAGGATGTAGGTACATAAGTACTACCCTGAAGCAATGTCTCACACTTCCAGTGGTCTGCCAATACAGGCGGAGAGACGACACACGTCGGATTTATTTAGTGGGTGAGGGCCTCACGCTACCCTGAGTTCGTTGCCCCGAACGACGGGGTGTGCGGTTAGGTACATTTTTCTCACCTTAAAAAAAGACACCTCTATATCCAAAACAATATTTTTTTGTGTTTGTTCACTCAAGTCATCAAGTAAAAACTATTAAACATATTTCGCCACACCATTCCTTACCGTGGACATTGTAAGAGGTCGCCTCTTAAGGGAAGAAATTATTACTCAACGGTATACTGGTGGTAGGGTCAGGCCTTTTTTTTTTTTTTTTTTAAGGCAGGAAAAAATGTTCCCAGTTCCAGTGGCCCGCCAATAAAGGCGGAGAGACGGCACACGGCGAGTTTCTTTAGTGGGTGCAGGCTCCACACTACCCTGTTCGTTGCCCCGAACGACGGGGTGTGCGGTTAGGTACATTTTTTCCCGCATTAACAAAAAAAATAGCGTATTTAGGCATCTCGGAATACAAAACATTTTTTGACGTGAATAGTCTTTAAATTTGGTTATATAGGGGGAGTTTTGTATTGCAGCTACATTATCTATCATCTATATCCAAAATTTTATTACTTGTTATACAATACTAGCTGTTGCCCATGACTTCAACTGCGTGAAGCTCAGAATTGAGTCAATATAAGTAGTCACAAGTGTGCCAGACACATTCATTATCTCTGTGCAAAAATAAGTATCCCGTAGGAACTTAATACTTTTCCGTGATAAAAAAATATCCTATATGTTAATCCAGGTAATAAACTATCTGATTGCTAAATTCCATTTGAATATTTTCAGTTGATTTTCGGTGATTAAGTAACAAAAACTTTCACATTTATAATATTAATAGAATTTATTACTTTTAATCAAAGAATTCGGAGGATTGAGACGTATTGCTTGTAGCAGGGAGGAATCCCCGACCACCGAAGGAATGTAACATAGTTCCAGTGGCCCGCCAATAAAGGCGGAGAGACGGCACACGGCGGGTTTCTTTAGTGGGTGAGGGCCCCACACTACCCTGTTCGTTGCCCCGAACGACGGGGTGTGCGGTTAGGTACATTTTTTCCCGCCTAAACAAAAAAAAGGAGGAATTCCCACCATTTTGAGGTATTTTACCTACGTCACATAATGTATATTTAGTTTAAATTTTGACCCGGAGAAGCTAAAACATTCATTTGTTTCAATCATCAGCTCTCAGATAGATTTGTAATACGCTCAAAAAAAATTAGTCGTCAGGTAAACGTATTCACGTAAAACACACGGCTGTGTTCACGACAGAGCCACTGTCTGGCTGTCTGTTTACCTGTTTGTTTGTTCGCAAATCACCCGCAGGCAAAGGCTAATAGACAATTATAGGTAAGGCTGGTTGAACGGGTGGTCCTCGACCACCTTGAGCCCCGCCTCGGGGGACTGTTCGGCGCTTGCCTGGTGTCCGGACGGTTCCCTGACTGCTGGAAGGAGGGGAAGCTCGTGCTCCTGCCGAAGCCGGGACGGCCTCCGAACACAGTCTCGGCCTTCAGGCCCATCGTGTTGCTGGACGAGGTGGGCAAACTCCTCGAGCGGGTAGTCGCTGCCCGCATCGTCTGGCACCTAGGAGCGGTCGGCCCCGACCTGTCCGACGCCCAGTTTGGATTTCGGGCGGGTCAGTCTACGGTCGACGCCATTCTGCGCCTGAAGGCCGCGGCTGCGGAGGCCGTCACCTCGAGGGATGTGCTGTTGGCGGTGTCACTCGACATCGCCAACGCCTTCAATAGTCTGGCATTCGGCTGTATCAAGGAGGCACTCCGGTACCATGGAGTGCCCCTCTACCTAAGGCGGCTGGTGGCAGACTACCTCGACGACCGCAGCGTCCTCTTCGTGGACCGAGAAGGGGACGTTGTAAGGAGGGCTATGTCGTGCGGCGACCCGCAGGGTTCGGTTCTTGGGCCGCTCCTGTGGGACATCGGCTACGACTGGGTCCTCCGTGGCCGGCTCCCCCCCGGGCTGGGCGTAATTTGCTACGCAGACGATACGCTCGTCACAGCCCGGGGCTGGACCCTCGAGGAGGCGGCAACGCTGGCCACCTCAGGTACCGCAGAGGTGGTCAGGCGGATCGAGGCGCTGGGGCTTAGGGTGGCCCTTGAAAAGTCGGAGGCCCTACTCTTTCATGGGCGCCGACGGGGCCCGCCCTCCAGCGCCTCGATAACGGTCAACGGTGTGGGCTTGCCAATCCAGGCCCACATCAAATATCTGGGCCTGGTATTGGATGGACGGTGGCACTTTGACGAGCACTTCCGCCGTCTTGCGCCAAAGCTCGTCGGCACGGCGTCCGCCCTCGGGCGACTGATGCCGAATTTGGGCGGACCGAGTCTCGCGTGTCAACGACTCTACGCGGGGGTAGTACGGTCGATGGCACTGTACGGTGTGCCCGTGTGGAGTCCCTGGCCGCTCGCAATAGGGCCCTTCTGTGGCGTCCACAGAGGGTCCTAGCGGTCAGGGCAATACGCGGGTACCGCACGGTCTCGACCGATGCAGCCTGCGCGTTGGCCGGAACGGCCGGCCGTGGGATCTGGAGGCGGAAGTGCTCGCCGACGTCTATCGGCGAGCGTCGACGGCGCGGGTGGGGGGCAGCCACCCCTCGCCGAGCGCAATGTCATCGTGGCGGGAAGATGCCCGCCGCGCCACCGTCCTAAAGTGGAAGTCTCGGCTGGAGACGCCCCGGGCTGGTCTCTGGACCGTGGGGGCGCTTCAGCCGATTTTGGAAGAATGGGCAGGACGACAGCACGGGATCCTCACCTTCCGGTTGGTGCAGGTTTTGTCGGGGCATGGTTGCTTCGGCAAATACCTGCACATGATCGCTAGGAGGGAGACGACCCCAGGCTGTCACCACTGCGGCTGCGACGAGGACTCGGCGCAGCACACGCTCGAGTCGTGCCCGGCCTGGGATGTGCAGCGCCGGGAACTCGTTGCAGTCATAGGCGTGGACCTGTCGCTGCCGGCCGTTGCGCGAGCGATGGTTGGAAGTGACAGGGCCTGGACCGCGGTCGCCGCCTTCTGCGAGGCTGTCATCTCGCGGAAGGAGGTGGCGGAGAGGGCCCGGGAGGAATCCTCCTTCGCGGACCCGATTCGCCGCCGGCGCGCGGGGCGGCGTGCGCGCGCTTACCTGCGCCTGATGCCGCCCTAGCCGAGGCTGCGGACGGTGGGGTCGGGGAGTACCCTGCCGTCCGCGGAAGCCTACCGCGAGGGTGCGACGCCCAAGTGCGCGAGGCGTCGCTCAAGAGAGGGTGCCCGAAGGGGCTGCCGCCTGCGGATCGCGGTCGAAACGACGCGGCACCCGTGATCCGCCGTAGTAAGGGCGGGTGGAGGCGCTCGGTGGGTTTTTAGTGGGTGAGAGCCCCACACTACCCCGTTGTCTCCCCGGGCAGCGGGGTGTACGGTAGGAGATTTCTGCCCACTTAAATTAAAAAAAAAAAAAAAAAGGCTGGTTGATCGGTGTTTCATTGCAGGAGGCGTTGACGGCCCCTCGTAGCTATCATTATCTATTTCACATCTTCACACTTAGCTTGCTACTAATTCTTAGATTTTTAAAGATCAAAGAGTAATGTTAATTGATTGCTTCTTTTTTAATGAGGTGAACATAATTTATATTAATAAAAGTAAGTTTGTAGATAATCTCAAAATATATTATTATACAATTTAATGTTACTAATAATGCTACATCCATTAACCACGTGTATTTAATCAGCTAATTGCGCTTAAGTCTGCGGCTGTAGCTGTGAAACCAATTAAGTTAATGCGGCAACTATGCAAATATGTTTATAGAAATAGTGTTTTGAGATGATAATGTTTAACATGAGTATTAACAACATCCACTGCGATCGCCAACCCGCCTGCCAAGCGTGGCGATTACGGCACTATCCCCCATAATGAGCACACAACAAAAAATGGGACCGATGTCTCTGGTCAAAGCCGCACGGGGGCGTTGGATGCGGTCGGCGCGGGACCGCTCGTTGTGGCGTTCTCTTGGGGAGACCTATGTCCAGCAGTGGACGTTGAAAGGCTGATGGATGATGATGATGATGGATGGATGAATGTTTAAGAGTTATGAAATAAAACTAATTATTTGGACCTCCTGCGCTTATTCATTTTGAATTAAACTTTTTTAGCTGCGACTTGAAAGTAAATCAGATCTTTTATCGGACGGAAGTAACGGGTTTAAATGGAAGTGACATGCAAATATAAAATATTTTGAAGATCTCCCGAGTCGGTTCATATCAAGAGCTGTGTACATAATATAATTCGAAGTGTAGATTGAAACAACGTAATGTCATGTAAAGTTGTTAATAATTATCTAACAACTTTTTTAGAATAATCATCCATCCATCATCCTTTCATCATCCACTGCTGATTATAGGCCTCCCCTAAATAGGGGTTTTACCATAATCGCCACGCTTGGCAGGCGGGTTGGCGATCGCAGTGGATGTTTTTAGTACACAGGGGAACGCTGCTGCCTGGTCCCCCGGTAATCCCTTAGTCGGCTTTTACGACTCCCATAGGAAGAGACGGGGTGGAGATATTCTTGGTGCCGGCCCCATGGAATAATAGTTTACAATTTTTTTTTATTTATAAAGCATTTAGAAGATAGTGACCAAAATAGAGAAAATAATATGGTTAGGTGGTTCGGACACGTAGAGAGGATGGATGAGAGAAAATTAACGAAATAGATATACAAGGCGAAGGCGGCAAGTTGGTAGAGGTCGACCTAGGCGAACGTATTTTGATCAGATCGGGGACGTTCTTAAGGAAGGCCAGGTTAAAAGTACTCGTAACCAACGAGCATGCATGAATGCGCTGATGAAAGTAGATGCAGCGAAAGATGTGTGTCAGGATTGTAGCAAGTGGAGGGAAGTGATCTCTGCCTACTCCTACGCGAATAAGGTCACGCCTTTTAATATTTTTCATCATGTATGTATGTATGTATAAAGCATTTCTTCCAAGTAAGTTCCATTTTTGACTACTTGACCGTATGTAATACACAAAGCGTGAAAGCGTGTGTGACGGGCCCGCGGGCAAAAGCTAATAGACAATTATTGACCTGTCTTCCAGGAGGCGTTGATCCCCGCTCGTAGCTACCATTATCTATTTCACATTTTTATATTTTCCGTGCTAGTAAATCTCTGTTTTATTAAAGAAAACATGTAACAAAGTCGAGGTGTGTGGTTAGGTACATTTATCACCGCCTAAACAAAAAAAAATAAGGGTCTTATCTTTTTAAAAAAATAATTATAAATTGATGGTAAAAGATAATCGTCTAACATTGTAAGAAGGTTGAACCAATAAGGTTTTTTAAACACACCATAGAAGCTAAACAATTTCAATCTTCACCTATGGATATTGCAAATCTTTTTTAGACCTCAGAGCGTCCCGCATTCAGTTTTGAAACCCCAATACGAGCACATCTATCCACATATTATGACTCTCGTGAGCTTAATCATCTGCCTTTGTTATGGCGTATGGTGGCAGACGAGCCACGTCCCACCTGATGGTAAGTGCCACTCATGGATTCAATTATACGGAGAGCATTGTCAAGCCCCAACATTTCATTACGCAGATATGAAATAAAAGAATAAACGGCTATGCCCTGCTAAAATCAAAACACACAAACGTGTTTCTTGTCCGGTCGCACGGGAGACGGTGGTACCAACCCACTCGGGACCAATAGCAATTTAGTACTCTCACTAGTAATACAATGGGTGATAATTGCTTACTTCCTTTAGTCGGACGGACTAAGAATACAAGTGTCACCACCCCATTCTTTCCCACGGGTGTCTTATAAGGCGAATAAGGGAAGTAAGCAATTATCATCCATTGCATGACTGGTGGTAGGGCTGGGTGCTAAGGGAGTACTCACTTGGTATCGGGCCCGAGCGGGTTGGTACCACCATCTCCCGTGTGACCGGCCATGAAGCACATCTTTTGGCTGTAGCAGGAGATAGCCGTTTATTCTTTCATTTCATATCTGTGAAATGAAATTATGAGCAGCGGCTTGACAATACTCTCGACATAGTTGAGTCCATGAGCGACGGTTACCATTTACCATCAGATGGGCCGTGACTCGTCTGCCACTACATGCAATAAAAAAAAAGTCACCTCGTTCGATACCCGCAGGAAAGAATGGGTTGCTGACACTTGTATTGTTAGTCCGTTATCTCACAGATTAAACCCTACTGATAGCTACTATCAATTTAGAGACAAAAACAAGCACTCGGAGCCACATTTCCCAGAATTCCCTACAAAAACCTTCCTTATTAAACTACTTTACGATATTGTAATATATGTGTATCCCTTTCCTGTCTCAGGTGTCTCTCCTTTGTATCTAATTTATTTTTATTTCATATACATAATACGTATTTTATTCCGAAATTAGATTTTAGTTTACGTAATCGATGTGATAGAGCTCCGGAGACTTAAAAACACTCATACGAGTCATCTTTCTTATTCACCTCTTTCCCTTGAGATAGTACCGCGCGAATGATGCCTCTGGTTTTACTAGCGTCTGTATGCTACGGTAACCACTTACCATCAGGTGGGCCGTATGCTTGTTTGCAACCCTTTGTTTTGTTAAGGTGGAATAAAATTTACCTAACTGCACTATTCGGGGCAACAAACAGGGTATTGTGGGCTCCTCACCCACTAAATAAACCCGCAGTGTGCCATCTCTCCGCCTGTATTGGCGGACCACTGGTACTGTGTGACATTACATCTTTCTGTTTTGCAGCTCAATTAAATGTTTGAATTCAATTTATTTTTATTTTATATGCCTATAATATAGCACTTAAAATCTTCAAGAATACACTAATGATTAATACAAGCGCCTGAGCCGAGTGCATCCGCAACAACAAAGTGGCGATTGCAATCGTAACAAGTGGCCGGATTTTGTAGTAATGCGTTTCATTTCGGTAAGTAGTGACCGTCGCTCATGGACTCGACTATACCGAGAGTTTTGCCAAGCCGCTGTGCACCAATTCATTTCTCAGTTATAAAATGAAAGAATAAACGGCTATCTGCTACTACAGCCAAAATTCACTGCCTTGACCTTCATGACCGGTCACACAGGAGACGGTGGTACCGACCCGTTCGGGCCCGATAGCAAGTGAGTACTTTTACTGGTGCCCAGCCCTAGCACCAGTAATGCAATGGATGATAATTACTTACTTCCCTTAGTAGCCTTGTAACCCGCGGGAAAGAATAGGTTGGTGACACTTGTATTCTTAGTCCGTCACCACATTAACAAAACTGGACTGGCAGAGCGCTGTGAAAAGTAAAGCGATTATAGGTCGCTCTCGTGTAATATTTGTGTTGATACTATGATATTCGTTTAAGTAGATGGCCAAAGCCGCTATAAATGTTCAAATCCAAAGATATAGTGTGTACTGACGTACATTATATACTATATCTATGTTCATATCTCTATTTATTATTTGTCAAAGGGATTTTTTGCTGCTGTCTAATACATCCCTTAATACTGTACTAAAATAAATCTTTGATACGCCATTTCGAAGATTATTTTTCCTGTGAGTGGAAAGAATAGACATCTTAAAATTAATATACTTTTAGTTATTTTTGTCACGTGTATCAATTCAAAAAAAGGTTCGATACAAGTACAGGATAAATTTGTGTTATATATACAACTAGGGCATGCACCGCAGCTTCACTCGCGTCATTGTGATAGATGAAAAAATCATTTTAGGTTTTATTTTTATTGCTAATGATGGCAGACGAGCCACGGCCTATCTGATGGTAAATGGTAACCGTTACTAATGGACTCAACTATACCGAGAGTATTGTCAAGCCGCTGCTTACTATTTCATTTCACCAATATAAAATGAAAGAATTGTAGATATTTATATAGATTAGGTTTAGCGAATTCATTTCCATGAATTCAGAATTGGGACAGATAATAAAGAGGTATTTTGATATGTATTTTAGCACTTGCTCAGCTACTTTAAAGAACAAATTATTTGTGAAAATGTGGAAAAAGAGAACTTTAGTGTCAATCTGTCAAATGTGTGTAAATGCATCTGATAGGTGGCGTGGGTCGTAAAGACAGATGTGTGTGGAGATTGTGAATGACCGTTGGTCAGTGCGATGGCTTAGCGGTTAGAGTACTTCCCCGGATAGGAAGGGACGCAGGTTCGAGAAAAAATAAGGGTAGATGGTTTTCATGCTGTCATACGTAAAAAGACAGCGTCTCTTCTAAGCAGAGTACGTGGCAGTTCCAACAGTATCCTGCAAGTAATATCTGGAGATTATGACTGCGATATCCTTAAACGTTTTGTTAGTGTACTGATTAGGATATCGTAAGTGTTTAAATGTATGTTCTATTTATTTATAACTGCCTCTGTGGTGCAGCGGTAATGTGAGTGACCGCTGATCATGAGGTCTCTGGTTCGATCCTCGGGCCGGGCAGTGTTATTGAGCTTTTTCGTAAAAAGATAAATTCTCAATAGCAGCCCGGAGTTTGGAAATGTGCCCGGTAGACGTCAATAGGCTCGCCCTCTATTACGTGGGACTTAAACATAGCTGGCAAACCGTGGGTGTGTAATACACCTCTGCCTACCTTTTAGGGGAATACAGGCGTGATGGAGCTAATTATTTATTAACATAGGTTATAAGGTAAATGCTTTCTAACATAAATGGATTTTTATCTGAAATAAAAGAAAAATTACTATTATTATAAAAGGTACCTGGATGACCGAGCTTTCCTCGGTATTGTTTTTTTTGTAAATTGTGTTTTGCACGCCTCATAAGCGAAGCGTTGAGTTGGGTTCTACTCCCGTTTTACAAGCAACAACTGATTTTTCAAACTTAAAATGTCTCTAGTTATAATGACCAAAATACTTTACCAATCGAGTCTTCTTTTTTTGTTTACGAATTATTATGATTAGGAATAGAGCCCTATTACTTTTCACGGTCTGATTCGATGTGGTTTAATTGTTATTAAATAAACAAAAAAAAATACTGAATATTTACGCTCGACGCGACACTAAAACCAGCGCCTTTCATGAGAACTACCTTTTTACGTACGCATAGCCAACGGTGGTTTTACTATCGTCAACAGAACGCCGTTAGCCCGGCCGGTACATTGTTTTTTGTTAAAAGAAAGTTCTTACCTTTGCTTGACGAACTGATGATATTTGTCAAGTATAATAACTATTTTATCCACAACAATAACTAAAAACACTAAACACACGTAAATAATAACACACCAACGTTATAAAATATGAAAAAAAAAACATTATTTTACATTTCACAATTTTTACGACACTGAAATGTCAACCTTGACGTAATGACGTTTCGGTTCATTTTGACGGCCGGGCGTAAGCGATTTTACAACTTGTTTTTACGAGTATACAGTTTATATTGGCTTGAGTAATTTTAACTATAACCTAGAATACAGACCAGACTAATAAAATGGTAAAATGGAGAGGTACTGAGGTAGACCAATATAGAAGTACTTTTTAAAATTAGCGCTAGAAGGCGTCTAAGACATGAAACCCACATTAGTACTTTTTGAAATTAGCGCTATCTATGTGATTTATTGAAAACTACTTAGACCAATTCATTATTAGTTACTTATCAAATAATCAATTTTATTGTGAAAAATGAAGATTATGAGTGCACACCTCATTCTGGATTTTCGTTTTGGATTTTCCAAAGTATTTTGGAAATTATATTTAGATACGAATTACATACTGATGAAATATGAATAATATTTTCGATTTTACCGACATAATACAAAAAAATATGAACTGGTTATGGATGGTGGAGCCACGATACGATTTCAGAAAAATAAATATAGCGGTACGAAGTTCGCCTGATCAACTAGTATATATATATATATATATACAAGAATTGCTCGTTTAAAGATGTTAGATAGATTCTATAAGCGTCCACTTTTCCATATAAAAAGTAGTGTTCATACCTTTTTTAAGTTATAGACGTTAAGAGAAATTTAACATCTATATATGTTAAATTTTATGATAATAGGTCAAATAGTTACGCTATGAAAGCGTAATCAACGAATGCACTTTCGTACATTTATAATATTAGTAACATTGATCTATAAATTAAGGATACACAATTGTATATAGAAATGGTGGCAAAAGTTGTATATATCATCTTATTATTTATTTTAAATGTATAGCTTTCATTTCCCATTAATTTTATAAAATAGTCCATCCATCCATCCATCATACTTTCAACGTTCACTGCTAGACATAGGCCTCTCCCCAAGAGAACACCACAACGAGCGGTCCTGTGTCGACCGCATCCAACGGCTCCCCGCAGCTTTGACCAGATCGTCGGTCCATCTAGTGGGGGGCCGTCCTACGCTGCGCCGTCGGATACGTGGTCGTCACTCGAGAACCTTTCTTCCCCAACGGTTGTCGGTTCGTCGAGCGATGTGGCCTGCCCATTGCCACTTCAGTATGGCAACCTGGCGGGCTATGTCGGTCACTCTCATTCTCCTACGGTTCTCCGTATTACGGATTCGATCACGTAGGGAAATACCAAGCATAGCCCGCTCCATGCCCCGCTGAGTGACTTTGAGCCTTGATACGAGGCCAACATTCAGAGACCACGTCTCCGTTCCATATGTCATATAAAATAGTAAAAACTTTTAAATGCGTGCGTGAATGTAATGACACTATTCAGAAAGAACGAGAGAAAAAGAGACAGTCAATGAGTTTTTAAAAGGATATTTTATTATTATTAGGCATGTTGATGCGTTGCGGTTACTCGCGCGTCGAAACAACACTAAACGCAATGAGTGCAGGAAAGCGTAATCTGCACTAATTTATAGTGGACACTTTTAGTGCCTAATTGTGGATATTCTCTTTTTTATACATCAATGATTAGTAGGGATAAAATTTGATAAATCTTTGACTTACGCGACACGCATTTTAATTGTGAAATGAGCTACTAGGTGTTTACTAACAGTAACTATGAACGCTGAAACACTATGACTTGATGACGGGGCATTTAGTTTTTTTTTTTTTGTAAGTAAAATAAGGTAGACTGCGGCAACCCTATAATTGTCATAAGCAATATTAAAAATAAATTTGCTAGAAATAGATGCGTAGAAGTGAATAAGCGCTAACCCGGTTTGGGCAACCCACAAAACCGTAACAGCCAAATTTCTAACGCAACTAATTTCATTACGTTACGTAACTGTAGCACGCTACAATAAGCACAATTCCTCGTAAGCATTACAGAGAATAATTATGTTAACTGCGTAGCAACATGTCTACGTGCTATGAATGTCGCATGATCTTCTACGCAAGTGTAGCAGATCCATGACGCGAACGTAGCTTGATTGCAGATGTTGTTAATGTGAAAGATGCCAAAATAATTAATTATCGTTAATGTACATCTCCGTAATTACTTTTCAACGGTGAATCAATTCTGGTACGTCTTTCATTGGCATGTAGCAGCACTTTGTTAAGTGTAATTGAAGCTACTTTTCTATGTTGATAATTATGTTAAGTATGACTGTTATGTTAATTTTGTAGCAACTCGTCTACGCACTACGCAACACAATCGTTCCTCTACGCATATGAACCACGTCGTAGCAGAATTGTTTTTACGTACGTTCTTCAGCTTTAAATCACGCAACGGATTTTCATACTGTGTTCATTTATATTTAGACATTATAAGCAACGTTTGTATGTGTAATAGAGTTTTATATTTTAAAATTAAAAACAAATAATTGGTTAAAGCAGCAAACTTTGACTGCACACATGGAGCCCGAGTTTTTTGGGTTCAACTTCCATACAGGCAACTCTTTGTGAGATCCATAAATGGTTGTTTGAGTCTGGGTGTACTTTATGTCCGTAAAACTGTATTTTTGCAAAGTCCCCCGTAATACAATAATTATTCCTTATGCAGGCTGTTGTCTTTAAAAAAATATTTTCATTACTCACAAAGGCTAGAAGATATACCTATATAATTATTTAATTATAATACCGCACTTAATATGAACTAGCCTTTCCCCAGGGCTCCACCGCAGCTAAGCTAGTTTTTAGGTTATATCTTAGGTTCCCGATATAGCAGTGGGATATAGCGGGATAAAAGTATGCCAGCTTTTAAGTCTAATCAAGGGCCTATCAAATAAGAAAAGTTGCATTAAAATCCGTTCAGTAGTTTTTGCGTGATGCCAAAAATCTAACAATGTAATTTGTTTAGACACGCCGATATAGCCTAATACAGTAATTTTTTCTCATATATCTTAAATGTACAGACACAGCTCTGTTACAGCTTTATAATAGTCAGGATTTTATAAGCAATGGTTTAAAAACAATATTTATAAATAAAACAATAGAAATCTCATTTCCCTTGGCGGTCCGTCTGAAGGATAGAAGAAGTAGGTATAAATTTATATACCTTATTTCTCTCTTGAGAAAAGTAGTCAGCTTTTTTATTTAGGTGTTGGAACGACATTGTCCCTTGTCACTAGTATTTGCAGTAAAACAGACTTATAGCTTCAGTAAAATAAAATTAGCATACAAAAGAAACATGTGGTTCTAAGAGATTAAGTGAAAAGATCAATATTGTACTTACGATCTAAACACAATTGATAATTTAATCATGGCATCGTAGAAGATGTCAGGTGTCGGCAGCAGGACATTGCTGAAAATCGGCGTTGCAATGTTTAAACGACATTGCTGTATGCTGAGCAATGCCCTTTTTTTCTACCACTTGCTTGTTCATTTTGTTATTCTTGTTTGTTATTATAGGCCATATTTGTTTTATTTTTCGTGTCTAGTTATTAGGTTTTACTTACTTATAAGTGGTTTGAAAATAAATATATCTTTCTTTCTTACTAGAAAACCAAAAATCTTCTTTATTTAAATTTTTAGAAGTTGAATTATAATAAGCCTTTGTTCATCAATTATAAAAACAAAAACTAAAGGCCTGAAATTGTATTAATACGAATCTGCAGACATTTAAATTTAACCTGCCTATTGTTTTCAAAATTCGTTAATGTTGTACGCACGACCCTTCCCTTAGAGTGAGGCTAATTAGGCTCAGTCGAGAAAAAAAAAACAAGCATAGACACGATATTTTTCTTCACCATGCAGTGGTATATTGTGAAAATGATTTCCAAAGGCAGAGGTATGTGCCTGATTATGGTTGACCTCAGATATCAGATATGTACATTGATATTTACACTAGGCATTCAGGCTCGCGTCGTACTTATAAATATAACTAGTGGAACCAGCAGGCGTTGTTATATCTAAATATTGGAAAAGTAATTCTTGAAATTCGATTGCAGCGCCACATACCGGTTCCAATTGTTGGCCTAAACCACCCAATTATGTATCCATCCAAACAGAAATGTTGATCAAAATCGTTCCAGAAGTTTCTAAGTTTCTGTGAGAATAACGTATGGCAATTGATTTTTATAATATAACTAGCTGACCCGGCAAACGTGGTTTTTTCCATATAAATTATTTCTAGAGAATTTTTGGGTTTCTAGCGTAGAAAAAATAACGAACTTATTGTAAGTGTGTGAGGATGTGGTATAATATATGAGTGAAAGAGGCATGGAGCGCTGTGATTGATGACGGATTATAAAAATAACAATAATAATATCGCTATTAAAAAATAGAAGTTGGTAGTATAGAAGGGTGAAAATGTAGGGTAGTAAGTCTTTTTTAATGCCAAATCATAAAAAAATTAAAATAAAAAATTTTGTCCACGAAATAAAACAAAAATTTTCGGGGTGGACCAACCTTATTACTTTTGAAAAATAGTTTACATCCTATTCTTAGACCTACTGAATATACTCACAAAATTTCATGAGAACCGGTCAAGCAGTTTCGGAGGAAAATGGCGACAAAAACTGTGACACGAGAATTTTATATATTAGAAGATAGATTCTGCCCGGGATATCGTCCATGCACTTCACAATATAAATACATACGTCTTACATATAATTTTAGCATAGCTCATGTTACATTTAGCTATCTATGCAAAAATGTATTTCCCGTAGGACCAATCCATTTATCCGGAACAAAAACTATAATTTTTTAACTGCCTCTGTAATGCAGCGGTAGTGCAAGCGACTGCTGATCCTGAGGTTTGGGGTTTGATCCCCGGGTCGGGCAGCGTCATTCGTAAAAAGAAAAATTCCGGGGATTGGAAATATGCCCGGTAGATGGCAGAGCCTTTTACGTGGGTGTTAAACATAGCTGGCGAACTGTGGATCTGTAATACATCTCTGCCTACCCCTTCGGGGGATACAGGCGTAAAACTATGATATATGTTTTAAAACTATATATATATAGGCTCAAATCTATCAGTTACATTAGATCCTCCAAGACACTATTTTTGATTGATGTATTTGACGTCAATATTTGAATTGTCAGCTAGTTTGAATGGGGAAAAGAAGAATTGCATTTTCACGTTTATCAAGGCTTTCTTCCAATTGGGTCCAGTCGTTTTCGAGTTTTGCATTTAGCAACACAACACAATAAAAAGATAATAAAAAGATAGATAGATAGATACTTACTAGCTGAACTCGATAGATGTTATTCAAAAGTTGCTTGCCTGATATAATTGGCCCCAGATTTTATTTGATATTTCATGTTTTCAATAAGGCCATTGGCGGGAGTTTGCGGTAAAATACATTTGTTTTTAACCTTAAACATTTATTTGATCCTAAATATTTTTCCAAAATCAAACTAGCTTAAATTATTTCTTATATTATCAGTTGTCTGCCAGGGAATGTCCCGTCCAAATCATTCCAGCCTTTTTGGAGAGCCAGAACAAACAGATAGGCAGACAAACATAAAAACATAAAATTGTTTATTTGTTATTGCTGTAATAATATTACGTAATCCTCATTTTAGAATAGGTTTCATAAAATGACAAGCCTCAAAGAAAAGAAACATTTATTTTAAAATTTGTAAATTTCTCGAATCTCGAACGGTCAAGTCCCGAGAGCTGGGTATAAGTACCCCTTGGCGGCTCCAAGGTGTGTCTTTCTGTGGAATTGTGGAAGCTCATTCTGCATTCTGGTGTTGTGGATATCATTCTTGATTATATTGTTATCTGAGTGAGTCTAAGCCTATAACCGAGACTTGACGTAGTAAAGTCACTAGTTACTTATAAGTAAAGACTCTGATTCTTATTCTACTATCTGAGACAACTAGCTAGAGACGATTTGAAACCACTGAGTCTGAAGATCTTGATAATAATACGATCATCCTACCACTGGCTACTGGTGAAGTGTAGCCATAAGTAGTGCAACTATAAACTACCTCGAGGTATGAGAGACAATATAATTATATTTTGCGCCAACAAGCAGAACTTGTATTTGAACCTAATATTAAAAGACAAAAACGCAGAGCAGATAGAGTTTGCCAAATAGAATCAGCTAATATTGTAATAGTAAGACGTCAATACTATTTTATAAGCCCTATTCTATACAACAGAGCGAATAAAAAGCATCAAATCTATTCTCTTACTTCTCGTAAATGTAGGTCAATAACACATAGGCATTCACACACTCACTCTCTCTATCTATTAGTCTCTCTCGCACACATACACACACACGCGCCATGCATACACACACACACACACACACACACCATACACACAATATATTTCATTATTAATAAATAAATAAGAATAATAATATAAATAACATAATAATCTTACTAGTATTTAAATAATACATTTCATATTTAGATATTCTGCTTCCCGATGGCGAAGCCTGCGCCATCTGTCGGAAGTATTTATGAAAATACTTCCGACGCGTCACCCAAAGACGTTAAGTATGATGTGTTATCGAAATTAGCAGTCAGGAGCAATTGTCAGGATTGCTGAATTGGCAAAGCATCTGGACGGTATCCAGAGGAGATGCAGGTTCAAATCCTGCTCCTGACTGTTATTTTCGATTTCACATTTTTCACTTTGTGTTTAATATATAGTGCTAAGCATGTCAAATGCTAAAAATATATATAAAAATATCTAAATATTTATAGGGTTTGCGTCATTATTAGGTAAAAATCTTAATTGTAAAATTAAGTTTACCTGGTCGGTATAATGTATGAAAATACTTCCGACAGATGGCGCAGGCGTCACCCAAGGACGTTAAGTATGATGTGTTATCGAAATTAGCAGTCAGGAGCAATTGTCAGGATTGCTGAATTGGCAAAGCATCTGGACGGTATCCAGGAGATACAGGTTCAAATCCTGCTCCTGACTGTTATTTTCGATTTCACATTTTTCACTTTGTGTTTAATAATAAATTTCACATTTATGTTTCAGATTTTTTCATTTAATTAGGTTAGCGTTAATAGCTACGACACAGTTTTTTTTCTTAACTAATGTAGCTGTTAATGTACGCAAAGCTTGTAATCTTTTTATTGTGTTTCCAATAAAGTTATCTTAATATAATATACTACTGAACCTTATTCTATGATCAACTCGAATCGTTCTGGACGCTTGATGGTATACCGTAGTAAAAATTTGTACATATATACGATATGTTCACCGTCACGTCACATAACTACTTTGTATACTTTTATAAGCATTTAGTTAAAAGCAGTTATTTAGACATAGCAAACAGACACTTAATTTTTTTCATTTGTATAGATATTAAAACAGCGGTACATATCCCCTAAGGGTGTGCCTGCGGCGTTATTATTTGATAACGATGAACGTATATTATGGGCAGCATAGTTTTGACCCCAGTGACCTGTATGTACTCATAAGTAATTAACTAAACTATATATGGCCGTGTGGGGCCGGCTTTAGAATTGTCCCACCCCTCTCTACCCACGGGAGTCGTAAGAGACGACTGAGGGAATGCCGGGAGAGTGGGCAGCAGCACTCCCTCGAGTATTAACAACATCCACTGCGATCGCCAACCCGCCTGCCAAGCGTGGCGATTACGGCATTATCCCCCATGACGGGACCGCTCGTTGTGGCGTCCTCTTGGGGAGGCCTATGTCCAGCAGCGGACGTTGAAAGGCTGATGGATGGATATACTGGCAAGTTTATGAAGTTACCTAACTAAAGTTGCATGACATATAACAAACGTATCGTTTGGAACTTATTCTCTTTTCTATTATTCAGTCATGTCCCCGAGAGCAGCCTTTTAAACACATATTTCTCAAAATTAATTTCAATAAAATAAATCTATTTTTTCTATGAATTGGAATAAAGATGCGACAGGGAATGTTCCGATGGTTCGGACATGTGGAAAGAATGCCGGACGAGCGACTGGTTAAGAAGATATACAATACAAAAGTGGAAGGATGTAGATACAGGAGGAGACCGAGACTCAACTACCTAGACCAAATCGGTCATGTATTGAAGGAAGGTGGAATCAGGAGTCTCCGAAACCGGCGAGCGTATATGAAGAGAGTTATGAATGTTGAGGAAGCGAGAGATGTATGCAAGAATAAAGCCTTGGCACTCTATTCTCTCTGCCTACCCCGCAAGGAAAATGGCGTGATGATAAGTTAGTTAGTTAGTTATTTTTTCTAAATATTGCCATACTCAAGACAAAATGTATAGAATCCAAATCCGCTCCTTATTATCTTGCTTATTATAGTTCCTATCCTGTGCCATTATCCTATATGGATACAAATCCATTTCCTATGAGAAGGCGACACGCATGTGACGCCTCTGGTGTCACTACGGCTACGGTAGCCAATTACCATCAAGAGAGCCTTATGTTGCTGGCCACCCACATGGAAAGAAGACGTGAAGAGGAAATTCATTCTAGACGCTTTAATAACTAAGCTACCTTACCCGTTGTTCTACGTGAACCGCAATAGCCGTTGGTCGTAAAGATAAATGATTGTGATGAGGAGATTGGGATGGCCGAAGTGACGCGGATTCGATTCCCGCTCGCACTAAAAAGTTCTCTTTTTCCTCATTCACAAATAATCTGTACTTTAAAAAAAAAATCTTTTAAATAGAAGAACTTTTTGTATCTTAATAACAATATCTTGTAACTGGTAGAGAATTGTTTTTCCCAGCAGGAATGTGCTTGATCGGGGAAGTACCACCCTGTCATTAAAGATCAGCGTGCAACAACGGTAGTTATTCCTACCGTTTTGTTTCGTATGGTCAGTGAGAGCTGCGGAGCCCCAAACACCTTCCCTATTCTCTGCTAATATATATAAAGTACTTACTTACTTATCATCATGCCATTTCCTTTGTGGGGTAGGCAGAGATAACAGAGTGCCAAAAGGCTCTATTCTTGCATACATAACTCGCTTCCTCAACATTCATAATTCTCTTCGGAGACTCCTGACTCCACCTTCCTTTAATACATGACCGATTTGATCTAGGTAGGTGAGTCTCGGTCTCCCCCTGTACCTAAGTACATCCTTCCACTTTCGCATTGTATATCTTCTTAGCCAGTCACTCGTCCGGCATTCTTTCCACATGTCCGAACCATCGGAGTATCTCCTTTCGCATCTTTACACCAATAATCTCTTTCATACCTACTCGCTCTCTTACGTTGTCGTTACGAATGTGGTCAGTCAGCTTTACTCCACAGATTCTCCGCAGAGATCGCATTTTGACCGCATTGATTTTACTTTCATTTCCCCGCCTGCATACCCAACTCTCGCTTCCATATGAGGATAGGTAAAGTTAAATATTTAATTAGTTTCAGTCTTTATAATTCTTGGTTATTACTACTGCTTTAGATATAGTATAGTATAAAAGTATATATAGTCTCTGCCCAACTCTCCACTGTAACAATTGCATACAAAAGCTAGCTTTTAGGTTATATCTCAGGCTTAAATCATACACCAGTTTTCAAGTCTAACAACGAGCTTTAGCCGTGTGGGGCTGGCATCAAGAATAGCTCCACCCCGTCTCTTCCTATGTGAGTCTTAAAAGCCGACTAAGGGATTGCCGGAGGAACGGGCAGCAGCGTTCTCCTGTGCACTACTAAAAATATCCACTGCGATCACCAACCCGCCTGCCAAGCGTGGCGATTATGGTAAAACCTTCCCCATTTTGGGGAGGCCTATCTCCAGCAGTGGTCTATGAAAGGCTGAAAACCTGTTAATCCTAACAGCAGTTTTTGCGTGATGTGGGAACAATCAGACAGACAAAAACTCCCAAAAATAGTATCCGGTTCAAATATAATATAGTCTTTTTTTTCTAATGTTTTCAATGTATAGACACAGCTCTGTTACAGCTATATAATAGCACAGATACATCATACTTGATAAAGCATTGATTACCAGATAACAGTATATTGATCCATGGCTCCTATGCGTGACTATAATTAATTATAACAATACGTTGCGATATAGCACACGTATAATTAATTATTTATTTTACGTAAGCCGCACGCAATGCCTTTCACGAATATGAGTTTTAGTCTAAAAAATAGATAGTCTGCCACTCTATTAAATAATAATGGGGCTTGATGAATATTTCAGGAGAAAGAAAATGTTTTATATAATTTACATAATTTATTTTATAACGCCAACTTTATGCACATTGAAAACCAATAGCCAGTAAGCATAAGGCCTCGTTTAGGGACACGCGGTCCGTGCGGGGAACGTCCGCAACCCGCAAGGCCTCCAGCGAAGTGCGACGCTCCGTGTGCGGATGCGTTGTTCAGTAAAGGTTGTTCAGTCCCGAAAGGATAAGTCGCTGGCGGACCACTGAAGTAATCCTACACAGTACCAGTGGTCCATCAACACAGGCGGAGAGACGGCACACGGCGGGTTTCTTTAGAGGGTGAGGGCCCCACACTACCCTGTGCATTGCCCTGAACGACGGGGTCTGCGGTTAGATATATTTTTTACCGCCTAAACAAAAACAAAAGCGGACATGCGGTCCGTTGTGCGATGCACGATCTGGCGTCGCATCTCGCGGTCAAATCATAAATACTCGTATGGTAATTTATAAGAGCGTCCATATAGAAGCGTGATTTGCTCGTTTTGTTTGATATTGAGTAACAACATATGGAAATAAAACAGCGCTTTCGTATTAATAAGTTTATCGATTGTAAAAATGGCGGGTATAGCCTGAGCGAAGACAATACTTCTCAATATAATGTTTATTATTTGTGTTCTTTAACAGCCTTTGTGGTGCAGTGGTAGTGTAAGCGACTGCTGATCATGAAGTCTCGGGTTCGATCCCTGGGTCGGGCTGTATTATTGAGCTTTTTCGTAAAAAATAAGAGAAATTGTTAGTAGCCCGGAGTTTGGAAATGTGCCCGGTAGACGGCAAATAGGCTCGCCCCTTATTACGTGGGACTCAAACATAGCTGTCGAACCATGAGTATGTTATGTAATAATTTGATAGTATTCAAATGCATTCTTTATTTAGTTTCATATAATACTTACTCATGTTTACACGAATGTTACACATTTTGAAATAAAACTACCTACGTTCACGGAATCTATCGCGTTTACTTGCTTTTCAACTGTCCCGACGTTTCGAATGCTGTAATGTATTCGTAACGTCGGGATAGAAAATCAAGTGAACGCGGGAGAGGTTCATTTGCATGTCAACTATGTATTTTATTAAAGGCATTGCAACATTCAAATACAAATTAATCTATATAAATAAAAAAAGGAATAATATGTCACTAAGCGCAAAACTCGAAAACGGCTGGACCAATTCAACTGCGTTTTTATATTATATTGTTTTATATTATTCTTTTTCCCAGTAATCGAGACTGCTATAAGCTTGGTTTGACTGCTACATATCAATAGCTAGAACGACGTCTGTCGGGTCAGCTATATTTTTTATTGTGTTTGGTTGCAGACGAGCCACGGCCCACCCGATGGTAAATGGTAACCGTCGCTCACGGACTCAACTATACAAAGAGTATTGTCAATTGGTTGCTCACCATTTCATTTCGCAGTAATGAAATGAAAGAATTAACGGCTATCTCCTGCTACAACCAAAACACACCAATGTGCCTCAAATAAATACGTAGTTCCGCTTGAATAGTACTATTAAATGCCATTTTCGGTGTTAATCATACTTAATATTATAAATGTGAATGTAAGTTTGTTTGTTACGCTTTCACGTGAAAACTACTTAACCGAACAACATGAAACTTTGTACACATATTCTCGGAGGTATTAGAAGTAAAATAGGATACATTTTATTAAAAAAATACGAAAAATAAAAAAAATTGTTTGTCACAAAATCTCAAAATCTAGCAACTTCAACGCCATCTAGCATTTCAGTAATGAAGTTCCAACCCCGAGTACTGTAATACCGTTGCACTGTATTACCGACAATTTCAAGGGTTGCTTTATTTATTTTTATGAAATTACTCACGGACGAAGTCGCGGGTAACAGCTATGTGTGTATAAAGAGAATTATGAATGTTGACGAAGCGAGAGATGTTTGAAAGGATAGAGCCTCGTGGCACTCTGTTTTCTCTGCCTACCCCGCAAGGGAGATGGTGCGATGATAAGTAATAGTAGTTGTAGTGCGACGTGACGCCGTTTTCTTTTTAAAAAAAATAAGGTAATAGTCATTTATTTACGCGAGCGAAGCCGCGGGAAACAGCTAGTATACTATATAATACTTCCACACATATTTTCATGTAATATTATTAAATAACATACATATAAAAACCTTATTATATATGTTTACCTTTTGTCTTATGGCTTCGCGAATACAAGCAGAATACTTAGTCGTACGTACTTCCAATAGGGACAAAGGCTTGGCGTTTGAGTTACAATACATTAGTCGAAACGTCATTTTTAATACAAAAAGTAACAGGAGAGTAATTATTTAGATATGTTTATATATATTTTTAGCATTTGACATGCTTAGCACTATAAATTAAACACAAAGTGAAAAATGTGAAATCGAAATCCTGCTCCTGACTGTTATTTTCGATTTCACATTTTTCACTTTGTGTTTAAGGAGAGTAATTAAAAAAAAAACATTCTAGAACATCATCAGCTCTTCACCAATGGTCATCACATCACTTTGGTAGTACATTCTTATAAAAAAAGGATGCAATTTGACCAAAAATCGGGGAAAAATATCATTAGTGAGAATACAAGTGTCAGCACCCCATTCTTTCCCACGGGTGTCATACGAGGCGACTAAGGGAAGTAAGCAATTATCACCCATTGCATTACTGGTGGTAGGGCTGGGTAACAAGGGGGAGTACTCACTCGTGATCATGGCCGAGCAGGTTAGTACCACCATCTCCCGTGTGACCAGCCATGAGGCACATCGGTGTATTTTGGTTGTAGCAGGAGATATATTATATTTATTTATTATTACGTTTATTCTTTCATTTCATATCTGTGAAATGAAATGGTGAGCAGTGGCTTGACAATTCCCGGTATAGTTGAGTTTATGAGCGACGGTTACCACTTACCGTCAGACGGGCCGGGGCTCGTCTGCCACCATAAGGTGTAGCGCAGACGACACACTTTTTGAGCGATCGAATCTGTGGCGCGCAAAAAGTCTGCATGGCGCGCTAAAAGTCCGTCGCAGATTTTTCGCAGACTTAACGCACACGACGCTCATCTACGATCATTTTGTCGGCAGAACTGTAGGGACGTATACACTGTGGAAATTTAGAGATCGCTATGTATTATTTTATACTTGAAGTTGTGGGGATAATAGTATTTTCCATTCACCCCCTCACATAGATATATTTACTGTCGTGAATCGATTGATATATATTATTAATTGATTGATCTATGATTCCTGTAAGGACCCCTCTGGTCTGGTACAAAAGTAATCTCTCTATCAGTTTGTGTTGTTGTGTTCAACAGTACATAGGGAGCCATTTTAAAAAAGATATTGTTGTGAATTTATATAATTATATAGTCTTATTTGTGTGGTTGTTACAAAACATTGTAATCGTTGAGCAAGGCATCGTGTATTATTCCTCCAGGGCACGCATTCGAGTCATGGGAACTTGACGACGAGATTAACATCCTGATGGTAAATTTATTAAAATGTATAGTATAAGTTGGACTCCTGTTTGGACAGGAGCGGAATAAATACTACAGGACACTTCTTCCCACATTTTTCTCTTTAAATGTCTATCATGATATTCTGGCTTAGAAGTATTTATCATAAATAAATTGCTGAGCTGTTTTGTACTTCTTGTATTAACATCGATACATCGATCTCTAGCGCCATACTTTACCTCCACCACTTAACGAGTGCAGATTGCAGATTAAAGTGTGCGCCGTCTGCGTTAACGCTCGTTGAAGCAAACGTTCTATTTTTTTCGCGCACTTTTTGTACGGCGCGTCGCGGTCTGCAAGAATCACGCGGATTTTTTATCTGACGGACTTTTTGTGCGTCGTATGCGTTACTGAATATAATAACATAGGTTCTATTTTTACAGACTAAAGAGTGCGCCGCGGATAGTATGTCGTCTGCGCCGCACCTAAGCAATAAAAAAATATAAAAACTAAGAAATCTTTTCGATACCTTTTAGTGGTCAACGATCGAAGTGGAGGTACTGGTATACCTGCTAAATCTTTATCTGATGACATGCTATGGCAGATTAAAAAAAAATTATACACTTCGTTATTTTTCTATTTTTGTTTCGAGTAGGATTGCACCCGGATAAGGAAGGTATGCACCTTTCTTTATCCGGGAAATCTGAAGCACTTAGCTATCGCAAACACGACTTTCCAACGTCGTCTTCAGATTTGCTTTTAGATAATTCATTTAAGCATTATTACTTATATAAATTCTTTATTAATATATCTCTATACAAATCCTTGTAATTTCATTTTCTGTACACAGTTACCAGAGACAAATCTTCTAAGCCTTGAAGTTATGTTTATATTTAGTCTGTAATGATATTAAACGTGTTTTTGTTTACTTGGCACCAAAAGGCTAACAGATAGTCGAGTGCTTCCTCGAAATCATAATAAGATGGTGGACTGTCACACCGATTGTGTTATACATATTTTTTTTATTGCTTATTTCGACAAACGACCGGTGACGGACTAGAGTGACACTTGTTGTCACTATATACCCCATTCTTTCCCACGGGTGTCGTACGAGGCGACTAAGGGATGTTAGCAGTTGTAATCCATTGCATTACAGGTGGTAGGGCCGGGTAACAAGTGGAGTGCTCCCTTGCTGTCGCGCCCAAGCGGATTCGTACCACCATCTCCCGTGTGATCGGCTATGAAGCACATCGGTGTGTTGTTTTGGTCGTAGTAGGAGATATGGTGAGTAGTGATTTGACAATACTCCCGGTATAGTTGGGTCCATGAGCGACGGTTACCATTTACCATCAGGCGGTCCGTGGCTCGTCTGCCACCAAACGTAATAAAAAAAACTAATGGGAATTGGTAACCGTAGATCATAGACCTATACTAAGAGTCAAGCATGTACTCACTATTTAATTTTGCGGTTAAAAAATATAATAATGTAGGACTATCTCCTTGTACGGTTTGCACACCCTTACAATGATAGTACAAGAAAAACACTGATTAACTGAGATGACTGTTTATTAAACTGATAAAGCTAAAGTTTAACTTATACTAATGAATGATGATGTGAGCCGAACGCGATGGTAAAGCCGACTGACTGTTTTATGCGTTAACTTAAAGCGTAGAAAATGTAGAATGCTGACTACGCGCAACGTGACCGTAAGTATGTGCGATGTGACACCGTACACTCATGCTACAACTAAAACATTGTCCGTGTAGTGACAGACTAAGAATACAAATGTCGCCACCCCATTCTTTCCTACGGGTGTCGTACGAGGCGACTAAGGGAAGTAAGCAATTATCCAAGGTTGTCTGGAAGAAATCGCAGCTAGCGATAAGACCGCCCTTTGTACATTAATTTAAGAAACTTCCTTTTTTATGTAAAATTTCTGCTGTGAAATAAAGAGTATTGTTATGTTATGTTATCATACATTGTATTGCTGGTGGTAGGGCTGGATACCAAATGGGAGTACTCACTTGCTATCGGGCCCTAGCGGGTACTATCTACCGTGTGACCGGCACGTCGGTGTGTTTAGCCGTTTATTCTTTCATCTCATATTTGTGAAACAAAATGGTGTGAAATAGATAAATCAAAGCGAGTTTCTTCATGACCAGTGACACTGGAGGCGGTGGTACCCACTCGGGCTCGTAAATTAGTGAGTGCTCTCACTTGGTACGTATTAATAATTAGATGGACTTTGAATTAGATGGGTTAATCATTTTTTACTATGAGCAGAGGTGAATAAAACATGATCACGGAACAGGTAGAAAAACTAACTAACTAACTTATCATCACGCCATTTCACTTGCGGGGTCACAGAGGGAACAGATTGCTAAGAGGCTCTATTCTTGCATACATCTCTCGCTTCCTCAACATTCATAACTCTCTTCATACACGCTCGCCGTCTTTGGAGACTCCTGACTCCACCTTCCTTCAATACATGACGCTTTGGTCTAGGTAGGTGAATCTTAGTCACCCCCTGTACATCCTTCCACTTTCACATTGTATATCTTCTTAACCAGTCGCTCGTCTGGCATTCTTTTCACATGTCCAAACCATCGGAGCATTCCCTTTCGCATCTTTACACCAATACTCTCTTTCATACCTACTCGCTCTCTTCCGTCGTCAATACGAATGCGGTCAGTCAGCCTCACTCCACAAATTCTCCGCAGAGATCGCATTTCGACAGCATTGATTTTACTCACATGCTCCTTTTTGCATACCCAACTCTGGCTTCCATATAATAACGTTGGGACAAGCACTGCGTTGTGTATTGCGACACGTGCCCTCTGGCTGAGGTGATGACTGCCAAGAAGTTGTCCCAATGCTCCGTTCACTTTATTTCCCGCATTCACTCTTCTCTCTACATCAGTGGTGTAACCGGTAGAACACGTAAAATTTATAGGCTAATATCTATTAGGCTTTACCTGCAGCTCCGCCGCAGCTAAATACTGGTTTTTAGGTTATATCTCAGGTTCCCGATATAGTAGCGAGATAAAATGTACACCAGTTTTTTAGTATAATCAAGAGCTATCAAACTGAACTTTTCATAAAAATCCCTTCAGTAGCTTTTATATGATGCTCAAATAAACAAACAGATAAAAATTCTAAAATGAAGTGTCTTGTGTTCATAGACGCCTCAATAGCCAAATCTAATTATTAATTGTTTCTCAAATATCTTAAATGTGCAGACATAGCTCTGTTACAGCTTTATAATAGTATAAATAGATATAGTTTTCCAGCAAATCTCGATTGAAAACTGGGAAACTTTGCTGTATTATAAACTATCGGTGTTATTGAAGGCTACGTCAAAGTTAGGGAAAGTTCACGACTTCTGTTGCCTTAATTATAAATAATGGTTAGATTTTCGATAACCAAATATCAGATAGATTATACTTATAATTATACCTGTTTATGTATAACCGTGCGCAGCTTAGTGGTAAAACTAAGGACTGCAAAATCCTGAGTACGAGATACCTACTAGCGAGGTACCTGGTAGCCCCAGAAGCATCACTCGCGCAAGGAAAAGGGATAGGAGGTGGATAGGCAGAGGATAATAAGGAGAGAATAGGTACGATACTAAGGAGAGGATTTGTGCCTCCGCTTTCACTCACCAAAAGCAATAAAACGGTTTGATTAATTTAGACACTACGTATGCCCTACGTATTACCCTTCTTAATTTTTTTTTTTTAAGGGGGAAAAAATGTTCCTAGCCGCACGCACCGTTGTTCGGGGCAACGAATAGGGTAGTGTGGGGCCTGCACCCACTAAAGAAACCCGCAGTGTGCCGTCTCTCCGCCTTTATTGGCGGATCACTGGAACTATGTTACATTCCTGTACGCCTGTATTCCCCGAAGGGGTAGGCAGAGGTGTATTACACACTCACGACGCGCCAGCTATGTTTAAGTCCCACGTAACAGGAGGCGAGCCTATTGACGTCTACCGGGCACATTTCCCGACCGAATAGTATTGCCCGACCCGGGGATCGAACCCGAGACCTCATGATTAGCAGTCGCATACACTACCGCTACACCACCGAGGCAGTTAAATATTAGTATTATTGTAAAAAAAGCGTGGGGTGCTCGATATATATACGAAAGAGATGGCACTAAGCGCCCCATTATTATTTTTTCACCTATATTAAGAACTAGCCGATACCCGCGACTTCGTCAGCGTTAAAGTTTTACTTTCTAAATTCGACCCCTATTTTACCCGCGATTTTATAAAACCATTGAAATGTATGTGTATCCCATCTATTATATATAATACCAGTGTCACGATGTTTGTCCGGGATGAACTTCGAAACTACTGAACCGATTTTTTTGAAATGTGTGTTTTGTTCCAACTTAAGAGATAGGATACTTTATATCTCAATTTATAATTGCAATATTTATTCATGAAAAATACATATATGGTGGTACGAAGTTCGCCGGGTCAGTTAATATCAAATATAAAATGAATTTTAACATTCTTAATTCAAAAAAGGTCAAATATTTGTGTTTCCATCTCCCAATTAGAAACCTACCAAACCACCCCCACATTTCTTTCTTATTATTTTACCTGACCACTTCCTCATCTCCTCTAAATCATCATTCCTCTTCATGTCCTATAGATTCTCTTGGGGTGGATTACTCGCGAAGGTTGCTTTTGGTCTATAGGCTGCCACGCCAACCACTCATAGCGTGGCAAACTTACCGTCTTACTCACCATCAAGCCGTATAATTATATGTTATAAACATTGATGTATAAACAAAAACATAGCAACACGCCTGTATTCCCCAAAGGGGTAGGCAGAGGTGTATTACACACCCACGATTAACCAGCTATGTTTAAGTCCCACGCAATAGGGGGCGAGCCTAATGCTGTCTACCAGGCACATTTACAAACTCCGGGCGGCTACTGAGAATTTTTTTATTTACGAAAAAGCTCAATAACACTGCCCGACCCGGGAATCGAACCCGAGACCTCATGATCAGCAGTCACTTACACTACCTCTGCACTACAGAGGCAGTTGAAGTATAAAACAGAGAAAATCCACAATTAGGCACTAAAAGTGTACACTATAAATTAGTGCAGATTACGCTTTCCTGCACTCATTTCATTTAGTATTGTTTTCTGCAACGTATCAATATGCCTAATAATACCAAAATCTCTTCTTAAAAACTCATCGACTGTCTAGCTCTTCTTTCGAAGTTAATCGCATCTCTCCCTCGTAACTGCGTTCATGTGCTTGTGCAGTTGCATTATTAACTCTCATAGAGTTTAAACGATGCGCTCTTTCCTCTGACGATTCCTGAGAACGCGCATCTCTCATTCTTTTGGCATTTCTCGGATTTCGAGATAAGGAAGACCATTTTTTAGGTGACATCGTAGGTGGAATAAAAAGAACCTAATAAGATAAAAACACAAAAAGAAAAAATATATACTTACTTAATTGAAATTTATACTTAACTTTACGACGTTTAACTTTACAAGTATATTATATAAAGAAAAGAAGGAGAAACAAACAAAAACACTAAACAAACTCCATAATTATATTAATCTAATACCTACTTTAAACTACGTACCTATCTATGTATTTTTTAAATCTAAAACGCGCTTATTCCGATAAGAACCACGTCCGATCGCATTAAGAGTGACAATGTGAGTGAAGTCGGAGCGTTTTTTTTTTTGTGTTTGTGACGTTTTTTGTGAAGCCTCAGATGGCTATGACAACCTTACCCGAACAATTGGTGAGCGCAGAGGGCTCTCAAACCAACATTTAGGCAACGCTACCCGAGGGCACCCCCTGTGGGGTAAGGACCTCGGCTCGGGCTGTTGCTGGCAAGGTTGGATTTCCCACGTTTATGATTTGAAGTCGGCGCGTGAGCGCCCTCGCCTTTTTTTATAGATGCAGTGGAAGGCCGTTTCGCGCGTTAAACAAAAATCAACCGTATAACCGTACCCATACTGGCGCGGCGAGATTTGGAAGTTTTATTTCATCTATATCTTGTGTGTTTATAAACCGATTTATATATATTTTTTTTATAAAATAGATATTAAAGTGTGCTTTTTGAATATGGGAGTTTGATAAAGATATATCTATGTGAAATGCAATATATTTATGTATTTAATAATAATACACTTTGAAGAAATGGCTAACGATTAAACACGTTATTGTGGCTAATTTATAAAAGATAGATATATACTATTGAGGACTTTTTTGTAGATCTTTTGAAGACCATCATCTTTGTTATACATACTTTTGGTGTATGATCAACGTATGCGAGGATAAGAGCTCGAAAACGTATTTTCATCCGACTTGCTTCAAATTTATCGTCACTGCTCAGCTCTTATGTGTCTTAGCGTTATGTTATATAGCCTATAACCTGCCCAGGAGTATGGACTACAATTGTACCAAGTTTGGTTAAAATCCCTTCAGTAGTTTTTGACCCATGCGTGCATATACAGACAGACAGACAGACAGACAAAAAATTTACTGAGTACATTTTTGGCATCAGTGATGACTATTCATCCTCCAATATTAATTTTCAATATATATTCAATGTACAGAATTTACCTCTCTATAGTTTTATTATATTATAGATTATAGATAGATTATTTTACACTTTTGAGTTCGATGTGCTATAAAAGCGTGTTTTTTAGTTTTTTTTTAACTATATTTACTCTTAGTATGCCATAGAAAAACATAGTAAAATATTATAGAGTTTTTGTTTAATTAAGCTGTACTTACCTGTCTCGTAGATATGTTATCAACACTTTCATTAGCTGAGTGGAACGTTATGAAAACTCTTATCAGTAGCGAGCGATAACACGCGATTTATTTAACGTTGCACTTATTGTGTGATGCAGGTATCTGACGTCATCTAACTGGCGGGCTAGGAGCTTCTACCTATATGTTATATACGTACTATAACGGGCCTGTATCGTGGCTATAAAGGCTCCGTTAGCTTCAAGATTATTGCATCTAGTTTTAAAACTTCCATTGCCAAGGAATGGATTAATTTGTCAGTATTGTAATTAGACGGGAATCATGATAAAATATTTAACACTTTGTTTAATTTGTAACAGTATGCTGTATTATTTTATTTACTCGTTACGGTCTCCTCTGACTGTGAAAGGGACTTAGATGGTAGTCTAATAGTCTCTCGCTTCCTCAACATTCATAATTCTCTACATACACGCTCACCGGTTTCGGAGAGTCCCGACCCCACTTTCCTTCAATACATGACCGATTTCGTCTAGGTAGGTTCACCACTGAAGCAATATAACATAGTTTCAGTGGCCCGACAATAAAGGCAGAGAGACGGCACACGGCGGTTTTCTTTAGTGGGTGAGGGCCCCACACTAACCTGTTCGTTGCCCCGAACAATGGGGTGTGCGGTTAGGAACATTTTTTCCCGCCATAACAAAACAAACAAATATAAAGGTAGGTGGCCGGCATACTTTCCATATGTCTGAAAGATCGCAGCATTCCCTTTCGCATCTTTACACCAATACTGTCTTTCATACCTACTGGCTCTCTTACGTCGTCGTTTATTATTCTTCCCATTATTTTTTTATCTTTCCTATCGACCTCCTATACCCTTCCTCGGAGATGCCTCTGGTGTTGCTAGCTTATATAGGCTACAATACTTCACATCATGTGGGTCGGATGCTTTTTGCCACCTACGTAGTACAGTCTTACCTTTACAAAAAAAAATGCTTGTAAGTCGGTACCCAAGCTATTTGTCAAGCTAGTGTGCTATATGACCTAAATAATGTTAGGTGATGTACCAAGGACTAGCTTCGTTGAAGATAAATATTGTGTTCTAGCTGACCTAACAGACGTTGACCTGCAAACTGCCAAACACGCGAAGAAAAAATAGTCGTTATGTTTTCTGAAATTTTCCTATAAACTGCGCAATTTTCTTATTTTTTCCTTCCGTAAAAACCTTCACTAAAGTATTAGAAAACTAACAGAAAAAGATGAATGAAATCTGTAAACTCGTTCTCAACTTTTGTCGTCACCAAGGGAAATAAGAATTCATTTTTATATACGTATGTACGTGGGATGTAATGTGCGTATAAGTACACGTGGTCAACTTTTAAAAAACTTGTATTAGATATAATAAAACAATCACATCATTCAAACGTAAATAATCATAAAACACTAATTACACAACGCCTAGCGCGAAGGAATACAACGACGCACAAAAGACAGACAAAGCGATAGAGCTTTGTGTCTTATAAACATACCTTTTTTTTTGTCAAGGCGGGAAAAAATGTTCCTAACCGCATTCCCCGTCGTTCGGGGCAACGAACAGGGTAGTGTGGGGCCTTCACCCAATAAAGAAACCCGCCGTGTGCCGTTTCTCCGCCTTTATTGGCGGTCATCGGAACTATGTAACATTCCTTCGGTGGTATCTTATAAGCATACCTACGTTATGAAATAAAACTTCGTTTACGGAATCTATCGCGTTTACTTAATTTTACTACTATCCCGACGTTTCGAATACTTTACAGCATTCATGATCACGGGTGGACTTAGATGATAGACTACTATCCCGACGTTTCGAATACTTTACAGCATTCATGATCACGGGTGGACTTAGATGATAGACTACTATCCCGACGTTTCGAATACTTTACAGCATTCATGATCACGGGTGGACTTAGATGATAGACGTCTATCATGAGTAATTACATTTACAATGTTCTACAGTTAATTTGGTTAAGACGCAACAATAGCCCAACTCTCATAGAAAAATCGGCATTGTCCTTTTTGTCAGTGAAAAATCTTGTAAGGGGTAGCTATTAAGTCTCCGTGAATTTGACAACTTCCAAGCATGGGACAGAGAAAACGTACCACTAAATTTGTAGGACTATATGGCTATTTCATTATACAAATATTTACAAAGCTTCATTCAAAAAATCAGATCGTTAATAATTTGAATGACCTCTTTATTTATATTTGTCTCTCTATATTTGTAGTGGAGCACGCTCCAGTCAAACTACCCATTTTGTAGGACAATTGTTATTCCGAGTTTATTATCCAATTTTCTTAACATTTAAACTTACTGTTAGTCAGAGAATTTCGACACCCCACCAAATCGAAATGTTTAACTAGCAACCCGCTAGTAAAATAACAATATATATCGTAAAATATTTTTAGAAATTGATAATAAATGTTATTATATTTTTAATTTAAAAACAAAACTTCGTAATTATGATTTCATAAAATAATCTTGGACTAATACCAAGTATATATAATGGGAGCTCATGTGGGTTTTCTTTTATTTATTTCAAATCAATATTCTTACTATTTGGCTGTAAAAATGGGTATAGTAATAAACTGGCGACATTGACTATCCAAGCCTTCCAATAAATTTTTTATAACTTTGAAACCCCACTTCGCTTATGACAAAAATAAATACAAATAACATCATTATTCAAAAGACGATTTTTTATGTTTAGATAGTTAAGACGCATGACGGGCACAAAATAGCCTGGTTTTCGGCATTGTCTTTTGCGTGTTTCATCGAACAGAACCTACTCACAAATATTCAGCCTGTTATTAATCACTAAAAAAAAAATAGGCGGCGGCTCCTGGACCATTATCTCCAAAGTAATGCAATTTAAATTAAACACAAAGTGAAAAATGTGAAATTTAATGTATAGTGCTAAGCATGTCAAATGCTAAAAATATATATAAAAATATCTAAATAGAAATTTAAATTATTTTGTGAAAGCGGAAAGAGAGAGTTTTACTGCGAGCGGGATATGAACCTGCGTCCCTTCCAATCCGGGTAAGGGCTCAGGACCGCTAAGCCATCGCAGTCACCGACGGTGACTGCCAATCTCCATTTCACAATTGTCTTTAATTATTTTTTGATGTCCCGCTCGCAGGAGAGCTCTTTTTCCATTTTCACATATTATTTATTCTTTAAAGTAGCTGAGCATGTCAAGTGCTAAAATGTAGATCCAAATCCAAAAAAATATACATACTTGAAAGTGAAGCGTTCATGAGATTTCACTCTCAATTCTCTTCGAATTGTCACCTAAAAAGTTCAAAAACGACGTGAATCTGTTACTGTTCGGAAAAAGCCTTCCTAAAATATTTTATTGGTCACACTGAAATATTGTTTTTTATGGCTGATTTGGCAGACGAGTCACAGCCCACCTGATGGTAAGTGGTAAACGTCGCTCACGGACTCAACTATACCGATAGTATTGTCAAGCGGCTGCGCACTATTTCATTTCTCCGATATTAAATGAAAGAATAAACGGCTATCTTCTGCTACAGCCAAAACACACTGACGTGCCTCATGACTGGTCGCACAGGGGGCGGTGGTACCGACCCGTTCGGGCCCGATAGCAAGTGAGCACTCTCACTTGGTACCCAGCTCTACCACCAGTAATGCAATGGGTATTCATTGCTTACTTCCCTGTACGACACCCGCGGGCCAGTATTTCCTGAAATACCGTCTTAGATGCTTTGCTGATTGAGTCATCTGGCAGAAGTAATTGCATACATTATACTGACCGGGTAAACTTAGTTTGACAATAATAAGATTTTTGATCTATATTTTTTTAGCATTTGACATGCTCCGCTACTTTTAACAAACAGATAAAGAGACAGACAAAAAATCTAAAAAAAATTGTTTTGTGTTCAGACACGTCTTTATAGCCTAATACAGTCATTTTTTAAATGTACAGACAGCTCTGTTACAACTTTATAATAGTATAGATAATGACGCAGCCCTATTAATATTTTAAGATACAAATCCTGTAAAAAAATTAGGAGTCTATCCCGAAAACAAGGGATCTTTGCATTACGCAGTTTAATTTTGTTTGTAAGTTATAAGTAAAGTTACGTTCTCCAAGGTTCTGTTTACCGCTAAGTTCGTTGGTAAATCTTAACAAAGGTTCCTTATGTTTATCGTTTGCGGTTTGTTTAAAACTACTCTTTGAGAGTAACAATAATAAGCTTTCAAACAATACAAGTGCTATGTTATAAATAAATACATAATGTAACTATGTATTTATTTATAATACTAGTTTGTAGGTTATATCTCAGGTTCCCCGTATAGTAGCGGCATAAAATATATACCAGTTTTTAAATCTAAGCGAGAGCTATCAAATAAAAAAAAGTTTCGACAAAATCCGTTCAGTAATTTTTGCGTGATGCGCAAATGAACAAACAGCCAAAAAAATCGAAAAACATTGCTTTGTGTTCAGACACGCCTATATAGCCTAATACAGTGTACATTTAAATCGATGAATACAGTATTTTTTTTCCAAATATCTTAAATGTACAGGCACAGCACTTTTACAGCTTTATAAAACATTGTAATGGACGATGACGCGGTGAACTTCGTATCAACTACAATTTACTTTATCCGGGACTATCAACCATTTTTTTTTGGCGGGAAAAAGTGTTCCTAACCGCACACCCCGTCGCTCGGGGCAACGAACAGGGTAGTGTGGGGCCTTCACCTACTAAAGAAACCCGCCGTGTGCCGTCTCTCCGCCTTTATTAGCGGGCCACTGGATCTATGTTGCATTCCTTCGGTGGTGGGATTATCAACCCTAATCAATCTGCATCATCTAATAGTAATAAACTCTTTATTTTAAGTAGCCAAGACTCATATTTATGTTATTAACAATAATACTTATAAATATATGTTAGTTTCTTTTATATAAATTTAGGTAAGCGCAAATGGAAATTAATTTTAGAATTGCAACTTATAGATATTACTAGCTGACCCAGCAAACGTTGTTTTGCCATATAAATTATATCTACATCGGCAGTAGAAGAATGAAAATATAGGGTTGTATGTATTTTTTAATGCTGAATCATACTAAAATAAAAATAGAAAATGTTGTCCAAAAAATAAAATAAAATATTTAGGGGTGGGGTATTTAGGGGTGGGTGTTATTACCCTTATCATTTAGGGGTATGAAAAATAGATGTTGGCCGATTCTCAGACCTATCCAATACGCACACAAAATTTCATACAAAGCGGTCCAGCCGTTTCGGAGGAGTACGGTAACTGACATTGTGACATGGAAATTTTATATATTAGATTATATAAGTCTAATATGATCATCGTAATAAGATTTTGATAGGTTATTCAATGAAACTTGCTTGTAATGCAAATGAATTAGAAAGAATGACAGCAGCTGTCATTTTGTCGTCAGTAGTCAAAATAGATACCCATACAAAGTTACCAATATTGATTTTTTCAATTTTTATAGGGTTGCCGTTTTTGTTATAACCATCCGTATTAAAACGAATAAAACAACAAAAAAAAAAACAATTATTCAAATCGGTCAAGCCCGTTTTGAGTTTTAGCGAGACTTTGTAAATAGCAATTAATTCGTAAATATATAGATAAAATATATTTTATTGCGTGTGCTATATCACCTAAATAATATTAGGTTGAATACCAAGCATTTGATTTGTTAGAGATAAATATTGTCCATGTAACGGACGTAAGTACACGTGGGAAGGTTCTTAAACACTCGTCATGTATACAACAAAGCGTTTACAGGGTATGCGATTAAGTACATTTTTCCCCGCAATAACAAAAAAAAGGTATGCACGTTGATGAAGTGTGTGGTCTACATACTGTGTGAATATTGATAGGTATATACTTGAATAAAAATTGATATAATACAAACATTTATTACGCCAAAAAAATCTTTGCGAATCTTATCTCGATATACGAGTATCTACACGTTCCCTTGACATATATTTAGTATGGATTTGCCTCATTGTATTATGTATTTCAAACCGCACATAACCCAATAAAGATGAATAATAAATGTGGCACGGCTGTTCAAGGCAAATTTTTTCGCTCAAATATGAAAAGAAAAATATTTTGTTTGTAAGCATTTTTTTTCGTGAAATTTATATTCCAGTGAGACAAGCTCACTTTGAATTTGGGTTTGAATTTTTAATGATGTTTATTAATTCATTGTTTTTATATATTGTTTTAAGAATAAATTAAAAACATTTATGGTGATTAAAAAAAAATACTAGATGTCGCGGGACCTCACCAGATGTGAAAACATCGAAATTATTTTGTAGAAATAAAATGATCATAACTTTACAAAGTACTCATCAAGACGAATCAAACGTGTCCAAACTCGATGAGGTTGCGTTGTTTCATTATAGAGTTACAGTAGCCACCTTCCAGCTTCATCATCAGCCCCTGGATACCATTTAGAGGCAAAGTACTCGTCAAGACAAATCAGACGAGCCCAAACTCGATGGGGTTGCGCCGTTTCATTATAGCGTTCCTATGTCCACCTTCCGGTTCCAGAATAAGGCTCGGGCCGGTCGACATCGATAAGGTGCGTAGTGGGGTAGACGGAAGTATGTAAACGGAAGTACTTTATTTTGCAATAAATTTAAAAAATTTTAACGTGCGAAGTTGCCTGTATGTTAAAAGGACTACCTTGTTAATTATATCTGAAGAATGAAGCGAAGAACTATAATAAAAGCGTCGCCACGCTAACAACCGATTTTACGCTCCCTCCGCATTAGATGTTTCACATCAAAAGGGTATTTGGTGTATCTTAGATGGGTCAAATCGTATAAACTCGCATCACCAACATGTTGCGAGTAACAAATAAATTTCACATTTATGATATTAGTAAGGATTCTATAGTATAATAATTGTAGTGCCTTGCTTATCCAAGCGTGTATCGGCTCGATCGGGGAAGTACCACCCTCTCACAAAAGATCAGAGTGAATCAACAGTACTGGTACCTACCGTTGTGTTTCGTATGGCGAGTGAGAGTGCCGGAGGACCGAACCGCCTCCCTATCCTCTGCTTGTTGGCCTTCCTTTTCTCTACTTAGTGTTCTATTTAATATACTTCCTATCCACCAAATATCCCTTTCCTTGAAGATGGCGACGCGCAAGTGAAGCCTCTGGTGTTGCTATTATCTATAGGCTACGGTAATCGCTTACCATCAGGTGGGCCGTATGCTTGTTTGAAACCCGCGTATTATAAAAATCCATCCATCCATCAGCCCTTCGACGTCCACTGCTGGACATAGGCCTTCCCAAGAGAACGCCATAACGAGCGGTCCCGTCATGGGGGATAACGCCGTAATCGCCACGCTTGGCAGGCGGGTTGGCGATCGCAGTGGATGTTGTTAATACTCTAGGGAGTGCTGCTGCCCACTCCTTCGGTATTCCCTCAGTCGGCTCTTACGAATCCCGTGGGTAGAGAGGGGTGGGACAATTCTAAAGCCGGCCCCACACGGCAAGTATAAAAAAAAGAAATAATATTGACAAACATAAAACTAACCAGAAAAATAACGACGCAATCCCCGCATTATTTACATTGCTCCTTTGTTATTAGACAAAGGCTTTATGTTCATTTCAAACACGTATTAGACAGGCATTCTGTAATTTTTTGCCCTTTGGATTCCTGTGAGGTCAAGATGCCTATCTGTAGCTTTTGTAGGATTTGATAAAATCTGAAGATGAGAGAACGGGTTCTTACAAAAATATAATAAGACCTGTGCCGCTGCTCTTCTGCAGCCAAAAGCAAGTTTTTGGTTTATATCTCAGGTTCCCGATATAGTAGCGAGATAAAATGTATTACCAGTTTTTAAGCCTAATTGAGAGATATCAAACAAAAAAAGTTGAATCTAAATCCGTTCAGTAGTTTTTGAGTGATGCCCTGACAAACAAACAGGCAAAACATCTAAAAAAAAATAGTTTTTTGTTTAGACACGCCTATATCGCCTAAATAGGCTTTGCCTTGCCCGCGGCTTCGCCGCAGCCAAAATCTAGTTTTTGGTTTATATCTCAGGTTCCCGATACAGTAGCGAGATAAAATGTATTACCAGTATTTAAGTCTAATCGAGAGCTATAAAAATCGTTTTATGTTTAGACAAGCTTTATATAGCCTAATACAGTCATTTTTTTTTATACTCTTTATGTATAGATTAATTTATTAAACTGCCTCGGTGGCGGTAGTGTATGCGACTACTAATAATGAGGTCTAAGGTTCGATCCCCGGGTCGGGCAATGTTATTGAGCTTTTTCCTAAAAAGAAAAATTCCCAGGAGCAGCCCGGAGTTTAGAAATCTGCCCGGTAGACGTCAATAGGCTCGCCCCCTGTTACGTGGGACTTAAACATAGTTGGCGAGTCGTGGGTGTGTAATACACCTCTGCCTACCCCTTCGGGGAATACAGGCGTGAGGCTATGTTTATTAATAATAGGTTTGGTAATAATCTAGTGGCAGAACCTTGTTTGTATCAGTATGAATGAGCCAGCTCAGTCGTACCACCACCCTCTCACAGAAAACCAGTGTGAAATACCGGTGGGTATTCTTACCGTAGTGTTTGTGGGGAATGAGAGCGCCGGAGGTCCAAACCTTTTCTTTATCATCACCTTATTATCCTCTCTCTGCCTCCTACTCCTTTCGTTGGAGTTAATGAATTTCTCACACCCATAACTTTTTGAAACGAAATTATAATTATTGACGCACGTAAGCAAAAAGATCAGTAACAGAAGACAAAGAAATTACAGCTTCTGCTCATTGAAGTCCCTCGTGACGCAGCGAATAGTTTCTTGTAGATATTGTTTTATATAAAAAAAATCTTGCTTCTTCTCGAGATTTGCCAACGGTGGCAAGCGAGCAAGCGAAACAATTGCCTGTGTCTAAAGTGCAAAAGGACATGTCACAGTCGTTGGGAACCACCCTGACATGTCACGTGCTAGGGAATCATTTAGCCGTGTGGTGATGGACTAAGAATACAAGTGTCACCACCCCATTCCTTCCCACGGGTGTCGTATGAGGCGACTAAGGGAAGTAAGTAATTATCATCCATTGCATGACTGGTGGTAGGGCTGGGTACCAAGTGGGAGTACTCACTTGGTATCGGGTCTGAGCGGGTTGGTACCATCTCCAGTGTGACCGGCCATGAAGCACAACGTTGCGTTTTGGCCGTAGCAGGAGATAACAGTTTATTCTTTTATTTCATATTTGTGAAATAAAATGGTTGGCAGCGGCTTGACAATACTCTCGGTATAGTTGATTCCATGAGCGACTGTTACCATTTAACATCTGATGGGCCGTGACTCGTCTGCCACAAAATGTAATAAAAAAAAATCTAGTAGTCTCTTATAGCAAAATTCATTCAAAATCGTTTAGCTATATATCAAAAATAGCTTTCCTATGAGAACTATGTTATTTTTTCGGGATAAAATATATCTTATATGTTAATCCATCTCGTAAGAACAAAAAGTAAAAAGTGGAAAAAGAGCACTTTACTGCGAGCAAAATACGAACCTGCATCCCATCTAATCCGGGGAAGTGCTCTCGACCGCTAAGCTATCGCAGTCACCCGACGATGATTCCAAATCTTTCCTTCATATTTATTTTTAACAATTCTAAAGCAGTCGCCCGTCCCCTCACAGCTCAAAAATAAAAACATAAAAAAAAACTAATGTACTTGTTGTCTTCTCAAATTATTTTGCAACTAAAATAATAATTTATACCGTTATAATTATATAGTTATTTAGTTTTAGCCGTGTGGGATCGGCTTTAGAATTGTCCCACCCCGCTCCACCCATGGGAGACGTAAGAGCCGACTAAGGGAATACCGGGGGAGTGAGCAGCAGCACTCCCTCGAGTATTAACAATATCCACTGCGATCGCCAACCCGCCTGCCAAGCGTGGCGATTACGGCACTATCCCCCATATGAGCACAGGACCGCTCGTTTTGGCGTTCTCTTGGGGAGGCCTATGTCCAACAGTGGACTTCAAAAGGCTGATGGATAGGTTTAGAACAGTTATAATATATAGTTAATAATATAAAAAAAACAGTTTCGCGTTCATTTATAATTTCAATCTAAGTTTCCTGGACTGCCAAACAGTAATTACTGTTTCACTAACCGATCATTATATCTATGTAGAACTGCTTTATATTTCTTTGAAAGAAGTTTCTTTTCAAACAAAATAAATTGATTTCCTTCCGTTTTCCGGCGTTGTTATACCAGTTTATTATAAAAGGAACGCGCTTAGAATTTGAGAATGAGTTTGCTGATTCTGAAATCGGTTCGGTATCGATTTGTTTTTTGGATTAAATGCATCCGTCTTTGTGTTGGTTAAAGTGTTCCACAATAGATTATATAAAACTTTATATATAGGGTTTTTCAACAAGAACATTGTTTTTTAAATCAAAATAAATCAATAAATTTATATGATCATCCATCCATCCATCCATCAGCCTTTCAACGTCAACTGCTGGACATAGGCCTCCCCAAGAAAACGCCACAACGAGTGGTCCTATGCCGACCGCATCTAACGGCTCCCCGCAGCTTTGACCAGATCGTCGGTCCATCTGATGGGGGGCCGTCCTACGCTGCGCCTTAAAAATGATAATAATTAAAAATGTTTTCGTATTACAATAAGTAAGGTTTGGCAATTATGAATGACAAATAATATCTGATAAATGTCCACCACGACCACGGTTACAAATGTCGATTCTTCCATCAGTTTTTAATCATTTTTTGACAAAAAGGTGGGTTTATTTCGTTAATAACTTCACGAATTTTGAGTTTTAAGGCTGCAATCAATTCGATTGGCTTCGTATAGAGTCTGCTTTTAACATAATCCCACAAAAAATAATCCAGCAGTGTTAAATCACATGTTCGAGGTGGCCCCTCAACAGTTGAATTTCGTGAAATTATGCGATCAGCAAATTTAGTTTGCAATAAATTCATTGTTTCGGCGGCTGTAACCGTGGTCGTGGTGGTCATTTATCAGATATTAGGTTGTCATTCATAATTTCCAACCTTACATATTGTAATATTATTTTAATCATTATCATCTATTGTTTTATTTTGATTAAAAAAAAGTTCTTGTTGAAAAACCCTATATTATTTAGATTTCCTAAGCTCTGAAGTAAATGACGTGAGAGGCTGTGTCTGTCTGTGACGTCATCTACTAAACGTGACAGTTGAATGGATTTTTGTTCAGTTCTTTTTTTAAAGTGTTTTTTTTTATGAATAGTTAGTGAAGTAAATATGATTTAGAAAAAAACATTTTAGCGGCTTGGTGATTGTTAGATTTCTTCAGTAACTTATGGAACTCATAGTGGTGATACGTATTTGGACTCACTGCAATAGTTTTAAAGCATAGACTATAGATAAATTGTGACATAGTCTGATTGTTGTGTAAGGAGGGAAATCAGAGGGTCGGTGGATTTAATTATGTAATTTATATAAATCTTGAATAGATGACTATTATTTTATATTTTTACCAATATCATAGATGTAAGTAAGTTGTTGGTTTGTTACGCTATGATAGCGTAGCGCTGTAATTGCTGGACCAATGATCATGAAATAGCATACATATAGATCGAAACCCAAAAAGGCTCCTTTTATCCCGGATAATGGACGGTTCCTTTTGAATAGCTGTTTTTTATTTATTTACCTATAGTTTTTAAAATATTTATTACATTATGAATTTTACGATAGCATTCGACTGAAACCATAAATAGCTTATAGCACAACCAATTCGTCGTAGATAATTACAGTAGTTATATTAATAAATATGTTTTTTCCGTATGGTGACGGACTAAGAATACAAGTGTCACCACCCTATTCTTTCCCACGGGTGTCGTATGAAGCGACCAAGGGAGGTAAGCAATTATCATCCATTGCATGACTGGTGGTAGGGCTGGGTACCAAGTGGGAGTACTCGCTTGGTATCGCTCGGGCCATTTCTTGTGTGAGTGGCCATGAAACACATCGTTGCGTTTTGGCTGTAGCAGGAGAGCCGTTTATTCTTTCATTTCATATATGTGAAATGAAATGGTGAACAGTGGCTTGACAATACTCCCGGTATAGTTGAGTCCATGAGCGACGGTTACCATTTATCATCAGATGGGCTGTAGCTTGTCTGTCACTACATGCATAAAAAAAATGCTTTGGAAAATCCAAAAGTGCATGCCTCATAATCTTCATTTTTCACAATAAAATTGATTATTTGATATGTAACTAATAATGTATTGGTCTTACTAAGTAGTTTTCAATAAATCACATAGATAGCGCTAATTTCAAAAAGTACTGTGGTTTTCATGTCTTATACGCCATCTAGCACTAATTTTAAGAAGTAGGTACTTCTATATTGGTCTATAGTAATAGTTCTCACGAAATAAGGATAGCACTGGTTTTAGTGTCAAATCGAGGATAATCAATCGAACCGGCCCATTTATACTGGGATAAATAAGGCTTTAGGTACCACTAGAAGAAAGCTGGTATTATGAATTTCTTGATGAAAAACGCAAGAACATTTTGTTGGCCCGATCCGCAGTCACATATTATACAATATCGCCAGACCACTGAGGCAGTTCTGTATTATATAACATCTGTGTCTCAGGACGTTTGCCAGATGTGAAAACATTTAAATTGTTTTATAGAAATAAAATGAGCATAACTTTTTCAATGTGTGCTTGTATAAAATTATGATACCTATGTTTAAAATAACGGAAATGGACATAAAAGCAATGAACTTAGTAAGTGTGAATATATCCTATTACTATAATATATTATATAATAAATGAGAATATTGTTTGAGTCTTATATAATTTTTGGTAAGCGCTCCCATAGATAAATTAAAACTGTTATTGGTTTATTTATTAACGTTATGCTTCCTAGTTACATGCTTAACAGATGGCGTTAAAATCAATTAAATAGATTGGCGTAACAAAGTCGGCCCTCTAACAGTTGTTTTACGCTCTTCCGTAATAGAAGTTTTCACATCAAAAAAAAATGTCTTAAACATAGCAAGACTCTAGAGCAACAAACTTTTAAACCTATTTGACCTAAGGTGAGTTCCTTCTAAGTTTCTTATTTAAGATTTAAACCTTGTTGCGAACAAAATAACGTTTAATACATTTCCACCCAGCAGTTCAAGTAAAAATATAAACGAATTTATAAGCTCTTAGCTAATCGATCGATCTTGAGTATAGGCCATTAAATGTTTATTTTGTTTTGATGATAAAAGGCATCGTATCCTGAGTAACATACACGAATATAGTGTATAGGAATTACGATTATGTATAACTATTTACTAGCCACCAGTTTAGTGGATAAAATACTCTGTGTTTATTCATGCCATCGATATATCTGTATACAAACTTCTAAACGAATATTATGTGGGTTGAAATGGATAAACCAAAAATTTGTAAAATCATATTACTCTGGGTAGATGAAACCATTGTAACAACATATCAGCTTTGGACGTCTATCATCTAAGTCCACCCGTGATCATGAATGCTGTAAAGTATTCGAAACGTCGGGATAGTATAAAAATCAAGTAAACGCGATAGATTCCGTAAACGTAGTTTGTTTTCAAAATGTGTAAAATTCGCGTAAATGTTAGAAAGTTTCATCCAAATCCTTTAAAAAATTATTCATTTTTTTTTATTGCGGAGTGAGGCTGACTGACCACATTTGTAACGACGACTTAAGAGAGCGAGTAGGTATGAAAGAGAGTATTGGTGTAAAGATGCGAAAGGGAATGCTCCAATGGTTCGGACATTTGGAAAGAATGCCGGACGAGCGACTGGTTAAGAAGATATACAATGCGAAAGTGGAAGGATGTAGGTACAGGGGGAAACCTAGACTCACCTACTTAGATCATGTATTGAAGGAAGGTGGAGTCAAGAGTCTCCGAAACTGGCGAGCGTATATGAAGAGAATTATGAATGTTGAGGAAGCGAGAGATTTATGCAAGAATAGAGCCTCTTGGCACTCTGTTCTCTCTGCCTACCCCGCAAGGGAAATGGCGTGATGATAAGTTAGTTAGTTAGTTTTTTTATTCTGTTTTGTTACAGACGAGCCACGGCCTACCTGATTGTAAATGGTAACCGTCGCTCATGGACTCAACTATACCGAGAGTATTGTTAAGCCGCTGCTCACCATTTTATTTTAGATATGCAATGAAAAAAACAACAGCAATCTCCTGCTACGACCAAAACACACCGATGTGCTTTATGACCGGTCACACAGAAGACGATGTGATTAATGGTCATTTAGTTGTGATTAACGGACAAACCGAGATATCTTCACAGGGCGACTTTACAAACATACAGTTTCAGGATAATAAAGTACACAAACTTACCCTCAGAATAACCATTTGTAGGTCACACAAAGTATTGTCCTACGTGAGACCACCATCACTCCACCATCTGCGTATATAACAGTCTTACTCTCTTCCTTAATTTCCTTTTACGATAAACTCTAACATCAAATATATAAATATAAATTTTCTACAAGAAGGATTCGAACCTGCGTCTTCCTACCGCCGTAAGAGCGTTAAGAGAGAGTGCCATCTACCGGATGTATTTGCATACTTTTTGATCCGTTTTTTATTCGTGTGGTGACGGAATAAGAATACAAGTATCAACACCCCATTATTTCCCGCGGGTGTCGCCATCACCTATTGCATTACTGGTGGTAGGGCTGGGTCCACTAATGGCACGCTGGGCATGGAAGGGGCCGCTGTGGTTTTAGTGGGTATTCCGGGCGTAATTTGAGCACACGGTGAGCCCCACATACCCCCCGTCAGTTTTACCGACGGGAGGAATGCGTAAATGCATTTCCAAAGCGAAAACAAAAAAAAAGGCCTGGGTACCAAGTTAGAGTACTCACTTGATATCGGGCCCGAACGGGTCGGTACCACCGTCTCCTGTGTGACCGGTCATGAAGCACGTCAATGTGTTTTGGCTGTAGCAGAAGATAGCCGTTTATTCCTTTATTTTATACCTGAGAAAATACTCTAGGTATAGTTGAGTCCATGAGCGACGGTTACCACTTACCATCAGGTGGGCCGTGGCTCGTCTGGCATCATTAGCAATAAAAAAAACGCGATATAAGAAGCTTATTTATTTCAATTAAAATCATACTAAGCGATGGCACGATTCACGATATAATTTATTTGTGATGTTTAGCATTTAAAATCAATCTATCCAGCTATTTCATTAGAAACATTATTTTTTTGGAAATAGAAAAAGTCTTAAAATACTACAATATGGAGGTGGAAATTGGGAGTTTTAGCACACTTCTACGATAGCTTAGCGCTCTAAAGCATTCTCCTGGATAGGAGACGCAAACCACCAAAGGAATGTAACACAGTTCCAGTGGCTCGCCAATAAAGGTGGAGAGACGGCACACGGCGGATTTTTTTAGTGGGTGCAAGCCCCACACTACCCTGTTCGTTGCCTCGAACGACGGGGTGTGCAGTTAGGAACATCTTTTCCCGCCTTAACAAAAAAAAAGTTGAGTCCTGCTCGTAGAAAATTCCTTTTTTTTCTACTTTTACAAAAACAAAGTTTCTAGTGAAATAATTAATGCTAAAAATTACAATTTTCTGTTAGAAAATGGGCCCTTTTTGAATTTAATTTTGGATGCTTCCAGAATTGGTGTCGTAATGCCACATTCATAAGCGTTCCATTATAAATCCAGGAAGGCAACAACGCATGATGAAACAGAATACTTTAGTACATCGCGTGCGTGCATATAAATTATTAATAACGTGACCTACTCTTGTAAATACAGTTCGTAAAGGCAATTATATGTAGTGAAAAGATGTAGGTATACGGGGAGACCGAGACTCACCTACCAAGACCAAACTATCAGGTATTGAAGGAAGTTGGCGTCAGGATTCTCCGAGACCGGTGAGCGTGTATGAAGTGAATTATGAATGTTGAGGAAGCGAGAGATGTATGCAAGAATAGAGCCTTTTGCCATTCTGTTCTATCTGCCTATCCCGCAAGGGAGATCGCGTGATGATAAGTAAGTAAGTAAAGTATTCACAACGGATCTTTGTGTTTCTGAAGTTAGGCACAGAGCGCGAAGTGGCGACTTTGACACATACATACGATAAGTGCTGACCAATTCAAATGTTATTACTCGATTAACAAAACAATCGAATGAGATCATAATGTTTTTATATTTAAGTATTTAGGTTCTATTTATTATTTTTAACGGTAATATTAACGGTAGACAACTTAGCCACTTAAGATTCGCTGACGACTTAATCCTAATAACTGACAACGCAAATACCCTTCAACATATGCTACAACAGCTAACTGAGGCAAGCAGAGTAGTTGGTCTTACTATAAATAAATCAAAAACAAAAGTAATGACAAACAGAGAAGAAATATTCATAAAAGTAGACAATGAAGATATTGAATATGTTAAAAACTATACATACTTAGGGCAATTAATATCTTTTAAAGACCGGACAGACATAGAAATAGACCTGTGCCTGGAAAAGATACTGCTCCCTTAAAGAGGTATTTAAAAGCAAACACTTCCTATGACAGCCAAGAAAAAATTGTTTAATTATTTCATCTTGCCATGTCTTACATATGGGTGCCAAACATGGGCATTGACTCAAAAACATCTTTAGAAACTCGTGTCAAAGGGGAATTGAAAGGAGTATGTTGGGCGTGACGCTAAAAGACCGCAAAAGACAGCAGACATTAGATCTGCAACAAAGGTGGAAGACGTACTAAAGAAAATTAGTTACTTATCATCACACCATTTCCCTTGCGGGGTAGGCAGAGAGAACAGAGTGCCAAGAGGCTCTATTCTTGCATACATCTCTCGCTTCCTCAACATTCATAACTCTCTTCATACACGCTCGCCGGTTTCGGAGACTCCTGACTCCACCTTCTTTCAACACATGATCAATTTGGTCTAGGTAGGTAAGTCTCGGTCTCCCCCTGTACCTATATCCTTCCACTTTCGCATTGTATATCTTCTTAGCCAGTCGCTCGTCCGGCATTCTTTCCACATGTCCGAACCATCGGAGCATTCCCTTTCGCATCTTTACACCAATACTCTCTTTCATACCTACTCGCTCTCTTACGTCATTGTTACGAATGCGGTCAGTCAGCCTCACTCCACAGATTCTCCGCAGAGATCGCATTTTGACCGCATTGATTTTGCTCTCATGCTCCTTTTTACATACCCAACTCTCGCTACCATATAATAACGTTGGGACAAGCACTGCGTTGTGTATTGCGACATGTGCCTTCTGGCTGAGGTGATGGCTGCCGAGAAGTTGTCCCAATGCTCCGTTCACTTTATTTCCCGCATTCACTCTTCTTTCTACATCAGTGGTGTACCTTCCATCCCGACTCAATCCACATCCAAGATATACAAATTCATCTACTTGTTCTGGCACACCATTTCCTATTGCTAATCTAACATCTGTTCTGGCTTCTTCTCTTAAAAACCATTACTTTGGTTTTGCTCACATTCACACGTAGGCCCCTTTTCTTACAATCTTTTGCCATTACGTCGACTAGGGTTTGCAGGTCAGTCGCAGACTGCGCTAATAGGACCGCATCGTCTGCATATAGCAGCGAGTTAACCACTGAGTCGCCCATCTGAACTCCCACATTCATTTCATTCAACCTTTGTAGACATTTATTTATCCAGATATATGATAAACAGTCTGGCTGATAGAACGCAGCCCTGTTTAACGCCGATATTGACGTCAAACCAGGGTGAGATTCCATCATCCAGCCGCACACAGGCTCTGCAGTCCATGTAGTTCGACTGCACCGCTTGTAGCAGTCTACCGCTAATACCATACTCCGGCAAAATGTCCCAAAGTTCCTTTCGTACAACATTGTCAAATGCATTCTCCAAATTCACAAAACTGCAGAAAACCCTCTGGCCTACAGCCAGATGCTTCTCCACAATGTTGCGCAGAGAAAACACTTGATCCATGCATCCTCATCCACACCTGAAACCTCCTTGTGCCTCACACAAAAATTCATCAGAAACCATCCTCATTCTCCTTTCAAAAATTCACTAAAGAAAATTAGACGGTTAAAATGGCGATGGACAGGACATATGACAAGGAAAAGCAGGATGAAATAGACCAAAATTATAACAGAATGGCAGCCACGTGATGGCAAAAGAAAAAGAGGCAGATAAACTAAAGATGGACAGATGATATCAAGTTGATCGGAGGGACAACCTGGTCTAGAAAAGCTACCAATAGAGAAGAATGGAAGCAGCTGGAAGAGGCCTATGTGTCACTGGACACGCTGACCACTGAACCGGGAAACCCGATTTATTAGATTTAAGTTAAAACAATTTGCTACCGTATGTAAAATCATTGTTTAGTATCAGCAATAAAGGCTAATAATATTATTTTTGTATTCAATAAAAGTATACGAGCGATATGAGTGAATAAGCTTTAATCTAGATATAGAAGCGTCAACATCTTTTAGTACGATCGATAAATTAGGTAGGCAGAGGTGTATTATACACCCACGATTCGCCAGCTATGTTTAAGTCCCACGTAATAGGGGGCGAGCCTATTGACGTCTACCGGGCACATTTCCAAACTCCGGGCTGCTACTGAGAATTTTTTTTTTTACGAAAAATCTCAATATCACATGCCCGACCCGGGGATCGAACCCGAGACCTCATGATCAGCAGTCGCTTACACTACCGCTGCACCACAGAGGCAGTCATATAAGAGGTGATCCATTTCGAGGTTCCCTACATTTTTAAAGAAAAAAACAGAAAATTCAAATTTAATGGAAAATGTTTATTATCATTTGAAAGAACATTCTTTATCATTTATTTTTTGACTTGCCACGCTCGTAGTAAAAAAAAGACGGGTTAGCACATTTTTTAAGTAGGTATATAATAATTATTGTCCTCATAAATGACGATGGCCTCGTCGCGTAGTCGTTAGTGTAACCGACTTCATGCACGAGGTCACGGTTTCGATTTCCACTCACGACAATTTTATTATTTGTGTGATGAACACAGATATTTCTACTACGTATCGGTGTTTTCTATCTATTATACATATGTATGTATTTACAAAAAAGAAGTAATATATATTATGTATTATATCCGAAATCTGGTACCCATAGCACAAGCGTTAAGCTTAGTTTGGGACCAGAGGACGCTGTGTGAAAATATCCGTGAATATATTTATATAAAATCAATCAGTTGTGTTTTAAAAGAAATTGCGTCCAATGGTTGACATTTACTAAAGAGCTAATCATAAATAACGGCAGATTAAATCTGTCTCGCACAGGAGGTGACGTAAGATGCAGCAATGAAGCGTGACTACTGAATCAATGAACAGTGATATTTCTTGCTTTAGGGGCTAATTTTTCTGAAGTAAAAGTTTTTTTTTCAAATGAAATGGTGCGCAGCGGCCTGACAATGCTCTCGGTTTAGTTGAGTTCATGAGGGACGGTTACCACTTACCATCAGGTGGGCCGTGCCTCGTCTGCCATCATAAGCAGTAAAAAAAAAAGTAAAAGTACTAATAGTTTGTTCTTTAAAGTAGCTGAGCATGTCAAGTGCTAAAATAAAGATCGAAATGTTTAAAAAATCTTCTGCTACAGCCAGTAGAAGAAGATAACCGTTTATTCTTTAATTTCATATCTGAGAAATAAAATTGTGCGAAGCGGGTTCACAATACTCTCGGTATAGTTGAGTCCATGAGCGACGGTTACATGGCTCGTTTGTCATCATGATTAATAAAAAATACAAATACAAAAAAGATAAAGCGAAAGGAACTCCACTCCGTTCGAACCGGGTGTCCATAAGATACCTCTTTTTTCTTCTATCTTATCTTATCTTATACTATTATAAAGCGGTACCAGAGCTGTGTCTGTACATTTAAGATATTTGAGAAAAAAATACTGTAATAGGCTATATAGGCGTGACTAAACACAAAACATTTTTTTTTTAGAATTTTTGTCTGTTCGTCTGTTTATCTGTTTGTTTGTTCGCGCATCACGCAAAAACTACTGAACGGATTTTGATGTAACTTTTTTTATTTGGTAGCTCTTGATTAGACTTACCAATTGGCATTTTATCCCGCTATTATATCGGAAACCTGAGATAAAACCTAAAAACTAGCTTTTTTTTTCTTTGGCTGCGGCGAAGCCGTGGGCATAGGCTAGTACTATTATAAAGCTGTAACATAGCTATGTCTGTCCGTCCATCCATCCATCAGCCTATTAACGTCCACTGCTGGAAATAGGCCTCCCCAAGAAATGGAGGATAATGCCGTAATCGCCACGCAGGCAGGCGGGTTGGCGATCGCAGTAGATGTTGGTAATACTCAAGGGAGTGCTGCTGCCCACTCCCCCGGTATTCCCTCAGTCGGCTCTTGCGACTCCCGTAGGTAGAGAGGGGTGGGACAATTCTAAAGCCGGCCCCACACTATATACATAGCTGTGTCTGTACATTCAAGATATTTGAGAAAAAAATGACTGTAATTTAAGCTATATAAGCGTGTCTAAACACAAAACAATTTTTTTTAGCGTTTGTCTGTTTATCTATTTGTTTGATCGCACATCACGCAAAAACTACTGAACGGATTTTGATGCAACTTTTTTTATTTGATAGGCCTTGGACTAGACTTACAAACTGGAATACATTTTATCCCGCTATTATATCGGGAACCTGAGATGTAACCTAAAAACTAGCATTTGACTGCGGCGGAGCCGCGGGCAAAGACTAGTTCTCTTATAAAGTTATCCCGGGTGAGCCCAGTCTTTCGTAATTCTCATTCTAGTGGTAGAACCGTGCTTATCCCAGCACGAATGGGCTCGCTCGATCGGGGAACTACCACCTTCTCACAAAAGATCAGCGTGTAAAAACGGTACTTACTGTTGTGTTTCATATGGCGAGTGAGAGTGCCGGAGGCCCAAACCCCCTCCCTATCCTCTCCTTATTATTCTTTCTATCCACCTCCTATACCTTTCCTTGGAGATGGCGGTACGCGAGTGATGCCTCTGCTGTTGCTAGCGTCTATAGGCTACGGTAACCGCTTACCATCAGGTTATGCTTGTTCGCCAACGATGTAGTATAAAAATATATTTATTTATAAAGAACGTACCCCTGCAAAGTTATTATTATTATTAATTAAAGCTGGGTCTTGAAGCAAAATCCAATTTAGCGATTAAGTGTTGAGATTGAAAGCGTGTTCCACTCGAGACATTATCATGCCTTATTTAATAACGAATGCTTATTAAATATGTGTCTACATTAATTTTGCGTAAAATTATTTCCTTATTATTTTTTTTTATCTATAAATAGTATATCTATAATAGTATAAAACTATAACAGAGCTGAGTCTGTACATTCAAGATATTTGAGAAAAAATTACTGTAATAGGTTATATAGGTGTGTCTAAACACAAAACAATTTTTTTTAGAATTTTTGTCTGTTTATCTGTTTGTCTGTTTGTTTGTTCGCGCATCACACAAAAACTACTGAACGGATTTTGACGCAACTTTTTTTATTTGAAAGGCCTTGATTAGACTTAAGAACTGGTATACATTTTATCCCGCTATTATATCGGGAACCTGAGATATAACCGAAAAACTAGAAAATTATTTAAACTAGAATTTTTGGAAAATTTATTTAAAAGAACTACTAGATGGATTTGATGCAACTTTTTTTATTTGAAAGGCCTTGATTTGACTTAAAAACTGCTAGACATTTTATCCCGCTACTATATCGGGAACCTGAGATATAACCGAAAAACTAGCTTTTGGATGCGGCGAAGCCGCTGGCAAAGGCTAGTTCTTAAATAAAATTAATTTCAGAGTCGACTAACTTCTTTATTGGTTAGTATCGAAATTATTTCGTTATTAAGGTCAATGTATAGCCTACAAAATACGTACATAAAGATTATTTTTTATACTACGTAGGTAGCAGACGAGCATACAGTTCCACCTGAAGGTAAGCAGTTGCTGTTGCCTATAGAAGCTAATAACACCAGAGGCATCACTAACGCGCCGCCATTTCTGAGGAAACAGGAGGTGGATAGGACGGATATTAAAAAGAGGATAGGGAGGGGGATGGGGGATATTTCTCCGGACTCTCACTCACCATATGAAACACAATGGTAGGAGTAGGTACCTACTGTTACCACTGAAGGAATGTAACATAGTTCCAGTGGCCCGCCAATAAAGGCGGAGAGACGGCACACGGCAGGTTTCTTTAGTGGGTGAAGGCCCCAAACAACGAACATTTTTTCCCAACTTAAAAAAAAAAGGTTGGTACTATATATTATATCTATGGTAGTTCTTCCCTGATCGAGCCGGCCCATTCTGTTCTTGCTAGGATAAGCACGTAGAGTGACTGTATTCTGTTTTTTTTTTTTGTTGCATTAGTGGCAGACGAGCCACGGTCAGGGGCGTAGCTACCGCCGTATTTGCCGTATCAATTATACGGGGCCCCCGGGCCACGGGGGCCCCCAAAGTGTGTAAGGAAAAAGAATAAAAACTTTCTAATTTATTTTATTTTACAAATGACAAAATTCTATAAAGCAATTCCTTTTTTTCCCGCCTTAAGCGTGCGTTCAAAAGTTGGCAACACTACATCGTTATGGCGGGCTGCGGGACTTCCCCGTTTTACTTACTTCATCTTCAACTCAGCGGGGAATCCCCGGGAATCCTTCATCGATATCGCGTGTACGTTGTTGTACTTTGCATTGGATGTTAAACCACGGAGTGCAGTGCACTGTTTATTTACGCGCTTTATATAAATGTTTACATTGTAATTCAGTACAAACAATATTGTTCTTCTGGTTTAGCAGTATTAGTAACGATTTGTAAAAGAAATGAGTGAAAGAAAAAGAGATTATCCCAGCGGCGCTGAGAAAAGAAAAATTAAACAGAAAAGGGACGAGGTTATAAAAAAAGTGCCCAAAATTTCTTCATTTTTTCAGAGACAAGATACTGTGAGTGATTTAGATTGGAAAGGTAAGTACTACACTACTACCCAACCCATTTATTAGGGGCCCGTAGTGATAAACAAGGAAATCTTTTAATTTCGGTCTGTCCATCTGTCCGTCACAAAAAGTTGTCTCCCCCCTCGATTTTCACAATTATACTGCTTTTAGGGTTCCGTGCCTTGATTAAAAAAAACAAAATTCTAACTTATCTATAGGATCGATTTGTTTTGTTGTTTGTTTATCAGTCCGTATCGTATCGTTAATTGCGTGTTGAGAACTTCAGATGTGCAGACTCGCTTTCGGGTTCTCGTTTTGTATGGCCACTACACTACGCGCTGCGTTTAAATAGCACGCAGGTGTATAGTAATGCACGGACGGGCTGCAGGTGATTTTGTATCTACTAATAGGTACGAGCACAATCCGCGTAGAATCTGTGTGCGTCTGAACTGAACACTCTCTAACTGTGACCCTTAGTAACGTTATTTATTTATATATAACTCTTTTTAGTTTAGTATCAAAGCATTCGTATTTATTTTTTAACAATTACTCGTTTATTTTTAGATTCTTCTGAAGCATGTTCTTCGTCACATATCCATCCGGAAATAGAAGAAAGCCAAGCACATACTTTATCGGATGTCCATCCAGAAATCGAGGAACCCCAAGTCAACGATTCTGATATATCTGCAGATAATGCAGATTGTAATATAATTTCATCAGATAGAGGAAATTTTGGTGACAATTTAACTGAATGCGAACGAAAAATAATTTTTAAATTGGGTCCATTCAAACCACAAGGACCATTTCCAAAAGTTTCAGAAAATAACCGACCTTTTTCAGCTTATTATTATTCATATTTCAATCAGGCAGGCATAAAAATTATAAGACCATGGTTATGTTATTCTAACGTTTTAAACAAACCGTACTGTCACTTCTGTTGGTTATTAGCAGATCGTCAAAACAAATCGTACTCCTTTGCTTGGGTTAACGGTGTTTCGGTTAGAAGCAATTTCACACAAACTATTCTTGACCATGAAAAGTCACAGCAGCATATTAGTGCCTCACTCTCTTATAATAATTGGTTGCAAGGAAATACCATCGATACTCTATTGAAAAGTGAAATCGATAGTAAAATTACATTCTGGAGAGATGTACTGCATCGTATAATTAATGTTATAATTACTTTAGTATCTTGTAATCTACCTTTGAGGGGGCATGATTCTGATTCTGGCAATTTTATGGCAATTTCACGTCTGCTATCTAACTATGATGCAACTTTAAAAGAACTTTTTCTAAAACCGAAAGGTGAAATAAATTATTTAAGCCCTACGATTCAAAACGAAATTATTAGTTTGCTTGGTACTAACGTTAGGAACAGTATTATCTCAGAAATTAAAAAAGCTCCATTTCTGACAATAATTCTGGATACAACACAAGACTTGTCAAAAATTGACCAACTATCTGTAGTTTTTCGATATATCTCGGTTACAGAAAATGATGATAATGTGCCTAAAGAAATAAAAATCTGTGAGTCCTTTTTAGGATTCATAGCAGTAACCGATTGCAGTGCTGCAGGTCTGAAAACTGTCATTTTAAATTTGACTAAAGAATATGGAATTGATTTGACTAAATGTAGAGGACAGGGATACGATGGAGCAAATGTTATGTCGGGTGTGTATGGAGGATTACAAACCCTAATAAAAGAGCATGCTCCAAATGCCGATTATGTTCATTGTGCTGCGCACGCTTTAAACTTGGTTTTGAACGATGCTGCGAGACATGTTCGTGAAGTATCGACTTTTTTCGATAATTTAGAAAAAATATATACTTTTTTTGGCAATAGTATAAAACGCTGGGCTATGCTAAGTGACGATTCATCTGAAAAATATTTGATTACCCTTAAAAAGGTATGTCCTACCAGATGGTCTTCTAGGAACGACGCTTTATTAGCAGTAAAGAAAAATTTTTTACTAATCATGAAAACTTTGTACCAACTAAATTTAATTTCAAATAAAAAAGATGAACGTGAAGAATGTAAAAGTATAATTAATATTTTAGAGAGTTTTGATTTCTTAGTGCTCGTTACATTTTTTTCTTCACTATTTGAAATTATTAATCCTGTTTCTAAAGCTCTACAGCATGAAAATAATGACTTACAGAAATCTAGTATTTTATTAAGTAATCTTTTAAATAGACTGTGCCAATTAAGAAATCAGAATTCATTTAATAGTTTGCTAAATGAATCCAAAGATTTAGCAAAAAAGTGGGGGGTAACAACTGTTTATAAATAAACAGTAGGCGAAAGATAACGAAGCGTTTTTTTTATGAGTTATCACAAGATGAGAGAATTTCCGACCCGGAATCCTATTTCAAAGTCAATGTATACTATTGCTGTTTAGATATATTAATTTCTCAAACTAAAGAAAGATTTCAGAGCCTTTGCAACCTGAGTAGTATATTCGAAATATTACAACCGGAGAAACTCCTATCTTCTTCAAGCGAAGAGATATTAAACGCTTCCGGAAAACTGTCTGCTAAATACAGTAAAGACATCTCACTTAATCTTTGTGACCAATTAAAGGCTCTAAAAACATCCTTAAATTCTGAAATTAAAAAAATTTATTCCATTAAAGAACTCATTGAATTATTGCTAGTAAAATTCAATAGTCTTGCATCCAGTTTTCCCGAGGTAATCACAGCATGCTTTTTATTCTTGACCCTTCCAGTTACAACCGCAACGGCAGAAAGAACTTTTTCAAAATTAAAACTAATAAAAAATTACTTAAGAACTTCGATGGGACAAGAACGGCTGTCAGACATCTCACTATTGTCCATAGAGGCAGAAACTTTAGAAAAACTAAAATCATCATCAGCCATAAATGATTTAATAAATCAGTTTGCCGATAAAAAGGCATGGAGAGTGAATATTTAAAATTCGATTTTTATTTGTAAAATGGGTAAATTATGTGATAAATAAATATTACTTCTCACAATATTTTTTTTCTTTTGTGAAAAATCTTTACCTCCATATAAGGGCCTCCAAAAAAATTTTTATACTGGGCCCCAACAAGGCACGCTACGCCACTGGCCACGGTCCATCTGATGTTAAATGGTAACCGTCGCCCATGGACTCAACTATACCAAGAGTATTGTCAAGCCGCTGCTCACCAATTCATTTCACAGATGAAATGAAATATAAACGGCTATCTCCTGCTACAACCAAAACGCAACGATGTGCTTCATGGCCGGTCACAGGGGAGATGGTGGTACCAACCCGCTCGGGCCGGATACCAAGTGAATACTCCCACTTGGTACCCAGCCCTGCCACCAGTCATGCAATGGATGATAATTGATTACTTCCCTTAGTCGCCTCAAACGACACCCGTGGGAAAGAATGGGGTGGTGACACTTGTATTATTAATCCGTCACCACACGGACAACTTGTAGATAAATAAATATAAATTGTCATTTGAAACCTTGTTCTCTGAGTGATTTCAATTTGTTCTCATGTTTACATAATCAGCGGATTACATTATAACATAGAATTATTATGAGAAATGATTACTTTGTTTATTATTTGGAAACATTGTGTTAATTGTAAATTTTGATAATTATAGTACATATTAGATTTTGATGGCATTTTCATCCACGCGGACTGCAATTAAATGCTATTATAGAGCTGTAACAGAGTTGCGTCTGTACATTTAAGATATTTGAGAAAAATGACTGTATTAGGCTATATATAAGTACACAAAACAATTCTTTTTAGATTTTTTGTCTGTTTGTTCGTTCGCGTATCACGCAAAAACTACTGAACGGATTTTGATGCAACTTTTATTATTTGATAGCTCATGATTAGACCTAAAAACTGGTATAAATTTTATCCCGGTTCTATAACGGGAACTTGAGATAACCTCAAAACTAACTTTTGGCTGCGGTAGTGCCGCGGGCAATGGCCATGTCTATATAATAAATCACATTATTTACATCTATTCAGAAAGTAGCATGTATCCTTTTCTGGACTCCAGTTAATATGTATGCAAAATTTCATGATATGTTTAGTAGATGCGGTTTAAAACAAACAAACTCACTTTCACATTTATTAAGTAAGTAAGGATTTACCACGTGTACAAAAATTTAACGGTAGTGTGAACTAGCAAAAAGTTGAGCTTTGTCAGGGCTCTCGAAGATTTCTACTTAATTTATAATTTTCGACAGATGGCGCTAGGAATGTGTTTTATGTTATATAACACATCTAGATATAAATTGAAATTACTATGTCAAAGCCCAAATTTGAAAGTGTGATAGTTTCTCAGTAAAGTGTACCACAATATGCATAGATTGTGGAATAGTACTAGGTAATAGTTAATTAAGTATTACACAGTGATAAAATCATTTCCGTTGTACAGTAAAAATATGCTTACTTCTTCTCTTAGTCACCTCGTACGTCCAAAGATATTAATGGGGCGATGACATAATCAATTCGGTAAGTTCCCATACAGATCAGTATTACAAGAATCCTTACAAATATTTTTAATTTTTTTGGCGTGATAACGTCTTATAAATCGATGAACGCCCGATGGCATGCACGAAAAAGACTCACATTCCGAAAAATGTATTGCGACTGATGCATTGTTTGAAGTTCGGCCCACAAGAGAGCCACGGGCTGAAGCGCGTCTGTGAGAGGGAGGCGGCCGACCGCGATCACATTCTTCACCCAAACGCATCTCGGGCAATACGTGTATCTCAATTATTGTATAGGAGCACGCGCGATCGTATCTTTTTATAACTAGCTAACATTTTGGGAAACTCTCAGAAAACATATATGATGTTATCGCGTAAAATTATCATCCATAAATCGACTTTACAGACGACCATATATTTTTTTACAAAACTTTTTCTGTCCCACTATTGGGCACGAATCTCCTCTCATAGTGAGAGGGATTAGGTCATAGAACACCACGCTGGCTCAACTCGGGTTGGCAGACTTCTCAAGCCATCGAGAAAATCTCTCAGGCATGCAGGTTTCCTCACGATGTTTTCATGCCGCAGTGCCATGCAATGATAAATAAAAACGCACATAATTTCGAAAAACCGAAAAGAGGTGTGTGCCTTTCGAGCTCCTTGGACTCGGGATCGAACTCTATACGACTGTCTTTGCAGTCCTTGATTTTACCGCTAGGCTATCGCTGCTGTACCACTGAAGGAATTTAACATTGTTCCAGTGGCCTGTCAACACAGGCGGAGAGATGGCATACGGCGGGTTTATTTAGTGGGTGTGGGTGGCACTACCCTGTACGTTGCCCTGAACGACGGGGTGTGTGGTTAGGAACATTATTTCCCGCCTTAATAAAAAAAAGGCTATCACTGCTGTTTTAATATTATGGAAGCGATAGTAACTGTGTCTATTTGTATATATGTAACGCTTTCACCGTTAAAGCACAACAAATTTTGATATTTTGTATGTCGTAACATAAACACCCAAAAATATATAGGATAGTTGATGAAAACTTTTCTGCAAATTTTCTTCAATGCAATATTGAAAACGTAACTTATGTTTTTAAATTTATTTCAAATTGAAATATAAGTCAATGTTAGCTCGACACAGTTTTAATCCTCGAAATTTATACAACCTCACTGGTCCTAAGCAAACAGGGAATAATTTTGGAACAAAAATACACGATCATCCGTAGCGTCTAATGTCCCTACGTAGGCTAACAAGAGTAATGGAATATTGTCTAATGTATACATTGGTTAATAAATGTGTATACATAATATATAAAATGAGGTCAGTTCAAAGGTTGGAAGGTCTTTCACCCATGCTTTTCTTTAAACAATGTACTACGAATGAATGTCTTTGTCGCAAGGGATTTGATAAAATGTATTTTTATGCTAAAATACTTTGTTGAAACAATATCGTTAGCATATTTTTTAAAACCTACTAGTAGAACAAATTATTTGTGTTAATCAGTGCGATGGCTTAGCGGTTAGAGCACTTCCCCAGATTGGAAGGAACGCAGGTTCGATTCCCGCTGGCACTAAAGTTCTCATTTTCCACATTTTTGTTACTTACAGACACTATCGTCAACAGAGGTAAAGGGATAGCAGGTGAAGAGGAATTATAATGGAAGGCGATAAGGAATGGTGTTTGGGATTCTAGCGCTCTCACTCACCGTACGAAAAACAACTGTAGGAATACTTACTACTGCTTTAGTTATTACTAGCTGATACCCGCGACATTGTCTACCTATTTTTTTTGTTAAGGCGGGAAAAAATGTTCCTAACCGCACACCCTATCGTTCGGGGCAACGACCAGGGTAGTGTGGGGCCTGCACCCACTAAAGAAACCCGCCGCGTGCCGTCTCTCCGCCTTTATTGGCGGGCCACTGGAACTATGTTACATTCCTTCGGTGAGACATTGTCTACCTAGCTTATTGTATTAACATCATGTGGCAGAGGTAGGAGAGACTTCACCTTTTCCCCTTCTCAGCGGCAAGAAAACACACCGAACACGAAGTGTCCATAAAAATTATTTGTTTCCTAAAACTTTAATCTGTATCTATCTTTATATATATAATTCTACTGTACGTGTGTATGTCACTGAACTCCTCCCAAACGGCTGGACCGATTAGAACGATTTTTTTTGTATGCGTTTGGGTGGCGCCTTGGATGGTTTAGATTCACATTTGGACCCGGTAGAGGATTTCATTATTTTTCCTTCTATTTATTTGTGAATGTTTGAATAAGTACCGGGATGGTTTAGATTCACATTTGGACCCGGTAGGTGGCGCTATAATAGGATTTCATTACATTTCCTTCTATTTATTTGTGAATGTTTGAATAAGTACTGGGATGGTTTAGATTCACATTTGGACCCGGTAGATGGTGCCACGATAGGATTTCAAGTTTTTTTCTTTAATTTTTTCTAATGTAAAAAGATTTACCTATCTAACGAATCTAAACAAAACGCCAATGATTGGACAGGACAACGTCTGTTGTGTCCACTAGTACCTACTAATATAAAGCTGTAACAGAGCTGTGTCTGTACATTTAAGATATTTGGGAAAAAAATACTGAATTAGGCTATATAGGCGTGTTTAAACACAAAACGTTTTTTTTTAGATTTTTCGTCTATTTGTCTGTTTATCTGTTTGTTTGTTCGCGCTTCACGCAAAAACTACTGAACGGATTTTGATGAAACTTTTTTTTTGATAGCTCTTGATTAGATTTAAAAACTGGTTTACATTTTATCTTGCTACTATATTGGGAACCTGAGATATAACCCAAAAACTAGCTTTTGGCTGCGGCTAAGCCGCGGGCAAGGCTAGTAACTTCGTAAAAACGATATCGCAATATTTTTTTGATAAGGGTCAATTGAAATAAAACTTAGAAAATTCTCAGTAGCAGCCCGGAGTTTGGAAATGTGCACGATAGACGGCAATAGGCTCGCCCTCTATTACGTGGGACTTAAACATAGCTGGTGAACTGTGGGTGTGTATACATCTCCGCCTACCCACACTTTTTGTTTAACTTAGAAATTTTAATTGAAAGAAGTCAGAGTGGTTTTGCCTTAGGATTATAATAATAATATCTTAAGTATTTTCATCAATCAAATCATCGACATACGGCACGGGAGTACTTACCATCACGCCATCTCCCTTGCGGGGTAGACAGAGAGAACAGAGTGCCCAAAGGCTTTATTCTTGCGTACCTATATCTCTCGCTTCCTCAATATTCATAATTCTCTTCAACACGCTCGCCGGTTACGGAGACTCCTGACTCCACCTTCTTTCAATACATGACTACTACTAACTGATTTTTCGCAGAGATCACATTTCGACCGCATTAATTTTACTCTCATGCTCCTTTTTGCATACCTAACTCTCGCTTCAATATAATAATGGGACAAGCGCCCGTAGAATATAACTCACTAAATCGTATCGACACCGTATCGTCTCGCTTGTGATTGGTAGATAAACCGACGCGTGATGTCGCAATAATCCCTCGGCCACTCACGGTGATCTCTCAATCGATCACAATAACACGATGCCATGTCGATACGATTTAGTGAGATACATTATAACACTCCTGCACTGTGTGTGTATTGTGATACGTGCCTTCTGGCTGAGACAGTTTCTGCCGAGAATTTGTCGCAACGCTTCCGTATAAAAAATAGTTGTAGTAATACTGTGAACGTGGGAACAATATAACCAGGAAGCTCTATTATGTTTACTATCAAGCTGTTATTTGCAATGTACTGATTGGATTATCTATTTGGTGCGATAGAAACAAATAAACTGTATTGATTAATCAAACACAATTGGGTTTTACTGATTGAGACAGAGTTTGCCACTGTGACAACAACTAAAATGCCCCGAACGACGGGGTGTGCAGTTAGGAACATTTTTTCCCGCCTAAACAAAAAAAAAAGAGTGTCTAGCGTTGTTTTACGTTGATCTTCTGTGAGAGGATGTTGCTTCCCAGTTCGAGCTGACCCATTCAGGCTGGGAGACTGCAATTAATTACACTTTCATTACTATCCATACTATAAAGGGTGTCTGTTCTCTATAATTAAGTATCAATTACACTTCACAGCATCCGTTCTCTAAGGAATTAGCTAATAAATGAGCGAGTGTTCCCTCGTGACTTGCTCAATTATTTCCGATATGACGTTGTAGCAGGCATTATCTGAAATTAAATCCACCGCCATTAATAATAATAATAAATATTCATGGACATTTTCACATAACGTCCTCTGTTCCCAAACTAAGTTTAACGCTTGTGCTATGGGTACCAGATTACGGATATAATACACATACTACTTGTTTTTGTAAATACATACATATAATAGATAGAAAACACCCAGACGCAGTACAAATATCTGTGTTCATCACACAAATGATTGTCCTGAGTGGGAATCGAACCCATGACCTCGTGCACGGAAGTCGGTTACACTACCGACTACGCCACGAGGCCCGTGTGTTGTGACACGATAGCCTGGTGCAAAAAAGTGATAAAATATTTGCATGGGTGTGTGCGTTCGATTACAACTTAAGACTATCTAAAAATAAAGGACACCGCATTGTCAACTAAAAATTACAACAAGTGCGAGTCGGACTCGCCCATGAAGGGTTCCGTAGCAGCAAGTAACATAATATAAAAGTTGTTGTAGTTCGTTGTAACTTTGATCGATGTTTTAATAATAGTGTATGAAGTGTCAAGCCGCGTGCCATGCGCTCCGCAGTGCACGTCGGGAGCTCGCAGACGCCGCTGCGCACTCGTCCTGATGATGAGCATCGGATATGCTCGAAACCCGGGTCGACGTAATCGATCCTAAACATGAGTTACTGTCGGTATTATAATAAATCTAATATGTACCAATCTCACGATAATTTCAATACTAAAAGTGTATGAAAGGTAAATTGCGGTTTACGATTTATGACGTATTAAAAAAAAAACTACTTACTAGATCTTGTTCAAACCAATTTTCGGTGGAAGTTTACATTGTAATGTACATCATATATTTTTTAGTTTCATCATTCTCTTATTTTAGAAGTTACAGAGGAGAGGGGACTCACATTTTACCACTTTGGAAGTGTCTCTCGCGCAAACTATTCAGTTTAGAAAAAAATGATATTAGAAATTTCATATCTGTGAAATGAAATGGTGAGCAGTGGCTTGACAATACTATACTATTCTCGGTATAGTTGAGTATATGAGCGACGTTTACCACTTATTATCAGGTGGCCCATGGCTTGTCTGCCACCATAATCAATACAAAACAAAAGCCTATAGACGCTAGCAACACTGAGGCATCACTCGCGTGTCGCCATCTCTAAGGCAAGCGATAGGAGGTAGACAAGAAGGATATTAAGTAGAGGATAGGAAGGATAATAAGGAAAGCAACTGGAAGGGCTTTGGGGCTACAGCGCTCTCACTCACTATGCGAAACACAATAGTAGTAGTAGTCTACCGTTGTTTGTCGTTGATCTTTTGTGAGAGGGTGGTAGTTCTCTGATTGAACCGGCTCATTCATACTGGGATAAGCAAGGCTCATAAGAATGTAATTATCCTAACTATTCATTTTTATTTATAGTTTTAGCATTTGACATGCTTAGCCTTATAAACAGATGGCGCAGGCGTCGCCCAAGACGTTAAGTATGAATGTGTTATCGAAATTAGCAGCCATGAGCAATTGTCACGATGGGTGAACTGGCAAAGCATCTGGACGGTATCTAGGAGATGCAGGTTCAAATTGCTTTTTCAAATGCTCGTGACTGTTATTTACGATTTCACATTTTCACACTTTGTATTCATTTTTAGATAGATGAAACGCTGAATAGTATAGAATACTTAACACAAATTGAGTAAGTCACGTCGGGTGGCACAAAACATTAAGATGGAATGTGTTAATGCATGTTCAAATTCTGCGTATAACTATTACTTCCTATAACACATTTTCGCATTTTGTATTATGGTAACGAGACGAGATGTCAAGCGCTTAAAATGTACATAGATATATCAAAGTATAAGATACTTATGAAAAAAGAATAGGTCCGTGAAATTGTATATATGAAAAGTACCTCGCGATACAAGGATTATTTCTTAGATTAGGGTGTTGTGCGTACATATATCCATAGCATCACACCTTTATCCCCGAAGGGGTAGGCAGAGGTATATTACACACCCTCGGTTCGCCAGCTATGTTTAAGTTCCACGTAATAGGGGGCGAGACTATTGCCGTCAACCGGGCACATTTCCAAACTCCGGGCTGTAACTGAGAATTTTTCTTTTTACGAAACAGCTTAATATCACTGCCCGACCCGTGGGGCGAACCCATGACCTCAGCAGTCGCTCACGTTACCGCTGCACCACCGAGGCAGTTATTAGGGTGTTGTAATTAAAAGAAACTGAATTTTATGAAATTTCGTATACATAGTTTATCTGTCTTAGATAAATACACAAAATATTGCTATAAGCAGTTTGATTTGAATTTTGATGTTCACGAAGACAAAGTTGCGCGCACAAACTAGTGAGCTAGGCTTATATAGGCATACATTGGGCAATCCTACTTTTTTACCAATTATGTAAAGTATTGATTAGCACGAATACAGGGTAAATATCACTGGCACCGTGGTCCTACCACACCGCTACGAATTAGGTCGAAACCATGAACTATAATGAGGCTTTTTTACAGATGTAAGGTTAGTGTGAGAATGAGGTTAATTTTTTTCAGTTGATATTTTGATGATTTCGTTTAAATCAGTCGTGGGTTAATGAACTAATGAATTAATTATGGTATATACTCCAGTATAAAATTATGTGAATAACCCTTTTGAGGGGCCTCGTGGCGTAGTCGCTAGTGTAACTGACTTCCGTGCACGAGGTCGTGGGTTCGATTCCCACTCAGAACAATTATTTGTGTGATGAACGCAGATATTTGTACTGCGTCTGGGTGTTATCTATCTATTATATGTAAGTATTTACAAAAAAAAGTGATATATGTATTATATCCGTAATCTGGTACCCATAGCACAAGCGTTAAGCTTAGTTTGGGACCAGAGAACGTTGTGTGAAATGTCTGTGAATATTTATTAATTTTATTTATTTTTTCGGTATTACTAATGAAACTGGAAAGAACTGGTCACCAAAAATGGCTTAACCTACTTATCATCACGCCATTTTCACTTGCGGGGTAGACAGAGAGAACAGAGTGCCCAAAGGCTTTATTCTTGCATACATCTCTCATTTCCTCAACATTCATAATTCTCTTCATACACGCTCGCCGGTTTCAAAGACTAATTCACCTTCCTTTAATACATGACCGATTTGGTCTAGGTAGGTGAAACTCATTCCAGTACAGTGAATGCCTTTTTTTTGTTTAGGCGAGAATAAATGTACCTAATCGCACACCCCGTCGTTCGGGGCAACGAACAGAATAGTGTGGGGCCCTCACGCAATAAATAAACCCGTCGTGTGCCGTCTCTCTACGTGTACTGGGGACCACTGGAACTGGTAGACATTACGTCAGTGGTTTGGTACCTAACCATAGCACCAGTAATGCAATGGGTAATTATTACTTCCCTAAGTCACCTCGTATGGCACTCAGAGAAAAAAAATGGATTGGTGACAATATTCTTAGCGCATTAGTTTTACAAATTCGCCTTTGCCCGCAACTCCGCCGCAGCCAAAAGCTAAATTTTAGGTTATATCTCCGAGGTTCCGATATAGTAGCGGGATACAATGTCTACCAGTTCTTAAGCCTAATTAAGAGCTGTAAAGAAAAAGTTGCATCAACATCCGTTCAGTAGTATTTGCGTGATGCGCGAACGAACAAACAGATAAAAAATCTAAAAAAATATATGGTTGTCTGTAAAGTCCGTTTACGGATGATAACTTTACGTGATAACGTCATATATGTTTTCTGAGAGTTTCACAAACAATGCATCGGTCGCCATACATTTTTCGGAACATGGGACTTTTTCGTGCGTGCAGCCGGGAACATCGATTTATAAGACCTTATCACGTCAAAAAATTGTTTTGTGTTGTGCAGACACGCCTATATAGCCTAATACAGTATTTTTGTCTTAAATATCTTAAATGTACAGACACAGCCGTGTGGGGCCGGCACCAAGAATAGCTTCACCCCGTCTCTTCCTATGGGAGTCGTAAAAGCCGACTAAGGGATTACCGGGGGACCGGGCAGTAGCGTTCCCCTGTGTACTAAAACATCCACTGCGATCGCCAACCCGCCTGCCAAGCGTGGCGATTATGGTAAAACCCCCATTTTGGGGAGGCCTATGTCCAGCAGTGGACGATGAAAGGCTGATGGATGGATGGATAGACAGACACAGCTCTGTTACAGCTTTATAATAGTATAATAGGTCAGATTTTTATGTTTTGTTGCTGTAGATCGTATTTGTGACTAGAAACTCCATTAGAAAACAATTTTACAGGAACGTATATGTATAGCGTTTCCTAAATGTTGCGTGTCTCGAGAACGTTAGAGCTAAGTAAATTGCGTTTACTTAAATGTATAACGTGTAATAGATGTGGCAAAAATTTAATTTTTACCGTATCATACAAATTTTTATCTATATTTTTGCAATTGACGTGCTCAGCTACTTTAAAGTACTCAAAAGAGAACTATAATGTGAGCGGGATTCGATCCTGCATTCCTTCCAATCCGGGGAAGTGCTCTAAGCCGCTAAGCTATCGCACTGACCAACGGCCATACTAACTCTCATTTTTCATGAGTCGATCTTATTGTCAAAGTGTGATAAAAGATATACAGTTTCTTCCGGTAGAAAATTTGTCCTTAACTCACGTCTGTAGTACTTCTGTTGTTCTTGTCGCCACGACGAATAGAAATTTGTGTTGAACTGCTTTATTAAAAGGGCCTTGCTCCTAGCATGAGCTTCTCACAGAAGATCAATGTGAATCAACGGTAACTTACAACGGTACTTCTACTGTTGCATATTGTATGGAGAGTGAGAGCGCTGGAGATGTAAACCCCTCTCTTCATCCTCTCCTTTTTATATTTGAGCTATCCATCTATACGAAAATAAACACATGTAAAAATAAATAAAATACAAGTGCCTGTTTGTAATTTCTAAATACCAGCCTGTTACTAAATGCATATGGAAATTATAAGCAGTGATAGCCTAGCGGTAAAACCGAGGATTGTAAAAACAGTGGTTTCGAGTTCGATCCCCAGTCCTCGTACGACACAAACCTCTGACTTTTTAAGATTTCAATATTAGTGTGTATTTTTGTGTATATGGTGGCGGAATATTTATATTAATATTATTATTCTCTTTATTAATTTATTATTATTATTTTTAACTTATTTGCCTAATACAAGTGTCATCACCCCATTCTTTCCCACGGGTGTCGTATGAGGCGACTAAGGGAAGTAAGCAATTATCATACGTTGCATGACTGGTGGTAGGGCTGGGTACCAAGTGGGAGTACTCACTTGGTGTCGGGCCCGAGCGGGTTGGTACCACCATCTCCCGTGTGACCGGCCATGAAAGCACATCGTTGCGTTTTGGCTGTAGCAGGAGGAAGCAGTTTATTCTTTCATTTCATATCGGTGAAATGAAATGGTGAGCAACAGCTTGACACAATACTCTCGGTATAGTTGAGTCTATGAGCGACGGTCACTATTTACCATCAGATGGGCCGTGGCTAATCTGCCACGTCACGCAATAAAAAATAATTGTTTACATTTTATCATTGCCCTGTGAAGCAAAACACCGTGACCTGCATGCCTGAGAGGTTTTCTCGAGGGCTTTTGAAACCCACTGGGCCAGCGTTAGCGTAGCGGACTTTAGCGTAATCCCTCTCACCGTAAGGGGACATCCGTACCCAAGAGTGAGACTACAAAGAAGAACACTAGCCACCATGATCGAAAATCGGTCTGAAAGCCGTTATTATAGCTCAGTAAAGTAATGTACGCCAGTTCACGCGGTGGGTTTATTTAGTGAGTGAAGGCCCCACACTGTTCTGTTCATTGCTCCGAACGACGGGATGTGTGGTTAAAAACCTATATATTTTCCCGTGGCAAAAAAAAGGAGTATGGCTATCGGTCATTGCGATGACTTAGCAGTCTAGAGCACTTCCCCGGATTGGAAAATGGGTAAAATTCTTTTTCATTACTCATACTCTGAAAGTAGGCCTGAAGTTGTCTGAGGAGCGGGTTGAAAGTAATACTTTTCAGCCCTAGGGAGAAGTACTTTCAACTGACAGCTAAGTAATTATAAAAAATAAAACAGTTCTATTTTCTGTACAGCCAGTCAATTACAGTGCGATGTAAAATTGAAATAACATAAAGTTATTAAAGAATTTGTTTTTTATATGACTTTATTTTAATATAGTTGCAACTAAATATCTTTAAAATAACGAAGATTTATATTTTTTCAATGATTCAAATGAAAAATAATGGCTGCATAGCTGACAGGCCACAGAAAAAAAACAAATACGGTGGGAAAACGGCGATTCCAAATTAAATTTTTCTCCCATTTTTTCTTTAGCTAATTCATGATTTTTATTTTTAGTTTCCTCGTATTCGTAATGAAAAGCACAGTGTTTACCTCGGGATAAAGACTTATTTAGTCCCTCGAACTTGCTTTCATCCCTAGGTTAACAATGTACTATTCCACATTCAAAAATAACTTGGTCTTTAAAAAAAAATAAGGCCAAATATTATAACTATGCTAAAGTACTCAGGGCTTCCTAGAGGTTATATTTACTTGTGCTAATAGTTCTGTATATATAAGAACAAGTAGTATAAGTGTGTGTTACCGGTGATGACATATGAAACAGAGACGTGGTCTCTGAATGTTGGCCTCGTATCAAGGCTCAAAGTCGTTCAGCGGATCATGGAGCGGGCTATGCTTGGTATTTCCCTACATGACCGAATCCGTAATACGGAGATCCGTAGGAGAACGACAGTGACCGACATAGCCCGCTGGGTTGCCATGCTGAAGTGGCAATGGCAGGCCACATCGCTCGACGAACCGACAACCGTTGAGAAAGAAAGGTTCTCGAGTGGCGACCACGTATCGGACGGTGCAGCGTAGGATGGCCCCCCACCAGATGGACCGGTGATCTGGTCAAAGCCGCGGGGAGCCGTTGGATGCGGTTGTGGCGATCTCTTGGGGAGGCCTTTGCCCAGCAGTGGATGTTGAAAAGCTGATGGATGGATGGATGGATATATATAAGTACAAGTTAAATATACCACATCCAATTTTACAACGTCTAGACAAGGACAGCAATTTTTCATTTTCAGGTAAACGATAAAATATTTTACAGGTACATCGTCGACAACGTAGTTATAGATACAACACTGTACTTACAAACTATTTAAGTTATTACTGGAGTTATAGTACCTGCCACCCTGTTATTTGTGCCTTCCGGTCACCGGAACTAACAATTTGTTCAACCTAAAAATGTCGCGTGTATTTTCGGGTGTAATAGGCACATTCGTTTACCAAGTTATTTTTTATTTATGATCATGAATAATGCTTGCTTTCAGGGCTTGGATTCTCTAACAACAGTTTTACGGAATAAAAACTGTTTTGTGATGTGAATTTTAAATTATCGTTCAACCTAAAAAATGGTTTTTATAGGAGGACTAGCCTTTGCCCGCCGCTCTGCCGCAGCCAAAAGCTAGTTTTTAATGATATCTCAGGTTCCCGATATAGTAGCGGGATAAAATGTATACCAGTAAGGGTAACTGCTAGTACTATTATAAAGCTGTAACAGAGCTATGTCTGTATATTGATGATATTTTAGAAACAATAAATAAATTAGGCTAAATAGGTGTCTCTGAATACAAAACAGTAGTTTTCCGTGATGCCCAAAAAAACAGACAAAAATTCTAAAAAAAATGTTTCGTGTTTAGACACGCGTATAAGCCTTAACACGTTCACTGCGTAACAAAAATCAGTGACTTTCAGCTGGTGCGGTGGCAGTCCAAAAAAGCACCCGCTTGACTTTCTTGATATGCGTGGCAGGCATTTTCGGCCCGACACCCTTAGAAATATTAAGCTCAATTATCTTAGTCAAGGCGTATGGTATATAACATTTTTTTATACTTTAATCACAAAGTAAAAATTGTGAAATCGAAAATAACAGTCACGAGCAGGATTTGAACTTGCATCTCCTGGATACCGTCCAGATGCTTTGCCAATTCAGCCATCGTGACAATTGCTCCTGACTGCTAATTTCGATAATACATTCATACTTGACGTCTTTTGGTGACGTCATTAGGTAAAAATCTTAATTGTAAAATTAAGTTTACCTTTAAGTTTTTCTTTGAATGAGACAATTAAAATAAAGGCGTCGCCACGATAACAGCCGATTTTACCCTCCCTCCGCATTAGATATTTCACATCAAAAAGTGTGGCAAATTAGCATATCGTCTGCCTGATAGTAAGAGTTACCATATCCTATAGACGCTAGCAACACCAGAGACATCACTCGCATGTTGCTATCTCAAAAGAAAGAAGGCGTAGACGGAAGATAATGAAGAAGAGACGCGCCGGAGTCCTCATAGGGCTTAAGACTCCGGCATTCTCACTCACTAACTAACTAACTTATCATCACGCCATTTTCCATGCAGGGTAGGCAGAGAGAACAGAGTGCCAAGAGGCTCTATTCTTGCATACATCTCTCACTTCCTCAACATTCATAACTCTTTTCATACACGCTCGCCGGTTTCGGAGACTCCTGACTCCACCTTCCTTCAATACATGACCAATTTGGTTTAGGTAGGTAAGTCTCGGTCTCCCACTGTACCTACATCCATCCACTTTCGCATTGTATATCTTCTTAGCCTGTCGTTCGTCCGGCATTCTTTCCACATGTGTGAACCATCGGAGCATTCCCTTTCGCATCTTTACACCAATACTCTCTTTCATACCTACTCGCTCTCTTACGTCATTGTTACGAATGTCAGCCTCACTCCACAGGTTCTCCGCAGAGATCGCCTTTCGACCGCATTGATTTTACTCTCATGCTCCTTTTTACATACCCAACTCTCGCTTCCATTTAATAACGTTGGGACAAGCACTGTGTTGTGTATTGCAACACGTGCCTTCTGGCTGAGGTGGAGGCTGCCGCGTTGCTCCGTTCACTCTATTTCCCGCATTCACTCTTCTTTCTACATCAGTGGTGTACCTTCCATCCCGACTGAATCCACATCCAAGATATACAAAATCATCCACTTGTTCAAGCACACCATTTCCTATTGCTACTCTAACATCTGTTCTGGCTTCTTCTCTTTCAAAAACCATTACTTTGGTTTTGCTCACATTCACACGTAGGCCCCTTTTCTTACAATATTCTGCCATTACGTCGACTAGGGTTTGCAGGTCAGTCGCAGATTGCTCTAATAGGACCGCATCGTCTGCATATAGCAGCGAGTTAACCACTGAGTCGCCCATCTGAACTCCCACATTCATTTCATTCAACCTTTGTAGACATTTATCCAGATATATGATAAAAAGTCTGGCTGATAGAACGCAGTCCTGTTTAATGCTGATATTGAGATCAAACTAGCGTGACATTCCATCATCCAGCCGCACACAAGCTCTGCAGTCCATGTAGTTGGACTGCACCGCTTGTAGCAGTCTACCATTAATACCATACTCCGGCAAAATGTCCCAAAGTTCCTTTCGTACAACAGTGTCAAATGCTTTCTCCAAATCCACAAAACTGCAGAAAACCCTCTGGCCTACCACCAGATGCTTCTCCACAATGTTGCGCAGAGAAAAAACTTGATCCATGCTCCCTCGTCCACACCTGAAACCTCCTTGTGCCTCACCCAAAAATTCAGCAGACACCATCCTCATTCTCCTTTCAATAATCTTACCATACACTTTGGCTGCCAAACTGGTCAAGCTTATGGCTCTGTATTTTGCACAGTCATAACGTGAACCCTTGTTTTTAAACAAGGGCACGATGACTGTGCTTCTCCAGTCCTTGGGAACCATTCCTGAGCTCCAACATAAATTGAGAAGCATCAGGTAGGATTCCCAGACACATGAGCCTCCAAGCTTGATTATCTCAGCAGCAACATATCAATACCCGCTGCCTTACCATTTTTCAAACTTCTAATCGCCCATTTAACTTCATCCATACTAATGTCATCAGAGGATGCCGGTGCCGAATGCTGATCTGTAAGATCACATGTGGCACCAGCATCAACCTGAACATCCGCATACATATCTCCAAAATATTCACTCCATCGGCTTAACACGTCTTGTGTTTGCGTAAGAATGTCTCCTCCTTTAGACCTTATTTTATTCATTCTGAAAGTTCTCACTCACGATATGACAAACAACAGTAGGAGTATCTACAGTTGCTTAATGATGGTATTCCGTAAGAGAGTAGTATTTACCTGGATAAGTCAGCCTATTGGGGATAAAACAAAATGGGCATGAGCTACTCCTCGTTCATTAATTTTCAAAATCGGTTTATGTGATATAGTATGTCATCTTGGTTTCAGCATTTTTTTTTTCATGTTAACAATATTAAACTGTAACAAATTTGCAAATTAAAAAAATGACCTATGAGTTTCCTGTCGGGTTCATCTCATGAAAGGTCTTACAGAATCTGCAGGCTGCTTGTGGTGATTATTGTATTAGAATTATTAGTGTATTTTTGATGATTTGCATCACGCCTGTATTCCCCGAAGGGATGGGCAGAGGTGCATTACATACCCACGATTCGCCAGCTATATTTAAATCCCACGTAATAGGGGGCATGCCTATTGACGTATATGTAATAAAGATATTTTTGAATTTGAATTTGAACATTTATGCTAAAAAAAGTTAGAAAAAAATACAGATTTTGCTTTAAAGCGAGTAAAATACTGATTCAGTTCATTTTTAATGCTAGCTTAATTAGATTTAAACACTACCTTTGACAAACGAGATAATCTTCTCTCTCTCTCTGTAATTTTACTTTGGTTCAAAGTAAAAATTAAAGGTTGTAAAAATTACTTTGAGAATCTTTTTTTATAAATACTAGCTATTTTCTTTCTTTTAGATTATATCTCAGTTTTCCGACATAGTATCGATATAAAACATATACCAGTTTTTAAATCTAACCAAGAGCTATAAAACAAAAAAAATTAATTCAATCTGCTTAGTAGTTTTTGCGTGATACAAATCGACAGAAATTCTAGAAAAAAAAAATTTTTCGTGTTAAGAGGCACCTAAATAGCTTAATTTAATAGATACATTGTTTCTTATCTGCGGCAGAGCCTGCCGGACACACAGACATAGCTCTTTTACAACTATATAATAGTGCAGATATAGCTTTGTTACAGCTTTATAATATTATAGATACGTTATAATTATGTCCAATAAGAAGGATGATGGCTACACAAATATCCTTTTTTTTTGTTAAGACAGGAAAAAATGTTCCTAACCGCACACCCAGTCGTTCGGGGCAACGAACAAGGTAGTGTGGGGCCCTCACCCACTAAAGAAACCCGCCTCGTGTATTCACGCCTGCGCCGCTCCAATCGCTGGCGGCGGTTTGGGTCTGCGGAAGGATCAGCCTTCCTGGCCCTCTCCGCTGCTTCCTTCCGCGAGATGACCTCCTCGCAGAAGGCAGCGGCCGCTGCCCAATTCCTGTCGCTGCCAAGCATCGCTCTGACGACGCTCGGCAGCGAAAGGTTCCCCCCTATTGCCATGACGAGTTCGCAGCGCTGCTCGGCCCAAGCCGGGCGCGACTCGAGTGTGTGCCGCGCCGTGTCTTCGTCGCAGCCGCAGTGGTGACCCCCCGGAGTCGCTTCCCTCCTTGCGACTACGTACAGATATCTGCCGAAGCAACCGTGCCCCGACAGCACTCGCACCAGTCGGAAGGTAAGGACTCCGTGCCGTCGCCCCGCCCCCTCCTCCAGCACCAGTTGGAGCGCCCCTACGGTCCAAAGACCGGCCCGGGGCGCCTCCAGCCGTGCCCTCCATCTGGCTATGGCAACTCGGCGGGCGTCGCCCTGCCATCTGGCTACCTCCCTGGGTGGGGGGCGACTACACCCCTCCCGCTCTTGCAACGCCCGCCGATACACCTCGGCGAGCACCTCCGCCTCCAAGTCTCACGGGGGGGTTCCGGCCAACGCGCAGACCGCCTCCGTGGATACCCTAGGCGAGTCCAAAGTCAAGATCTTGCGAAGTCCCTTTTGTTTTAACAATCCACAAATTGAAAGCGATTCTTCAAACACTGCCGAGAAAATGTCTTAGATACCTAGATTTTCAATTAAGATTTCATTTAACGGGCAATATACATTTACGGACACTCATAATTTCCAAAACTTTGAGAAACATGCCTTCTACTTAAAAAAAAATGTCCTACTAATATTTTTACACGACATTACGAGTATAATAAACATTTAATTTCTTTATATTGCATACAAATGTACCCACTTAACTTTAACCCGAGTGGGACCACCTATATTCAGCAGCCAAGACAAAAGCTAGTAACCTATATCTCAGGTTCCCGATATAGTAACGGGATAAAATGTACACCAGTATATATATAGTTTATTAGGATTTATTTAATTGATACATGACCTGCTGGCTACTGGCCGTGTGGGGCCGGCTTTAGAATTGTCCCACCCCTCTCTACCCACGGGAATCGTAAGAGCTGACTGCGGGAATATCGGGGGAGTGGGCAGCAGCACTCCCTCGACTATTAACAACATCCACTGCGATCACCAACCCGCCTGTCAAGCGTGGCGATTACGGCATTTACCCCCATGACGGGACCGCTCGTTGTGGCGTTCTCTTGGGGAGGCCTATGTCCAGTGGACGTTGAAAGGTTGATGGATGGATGGATGGACATGACCTACGGCAATAATTTAGTTATTAAGTGCACGTAAGAAAGGCCAAAAAATTATTGGTCGTCATTTATAACGATAGACATCCAGCTCTGACTTCTTAATGCACAGATCAAACCCATCCAATAAACAACGCGAAACAAATCCGCTCTCAAAAGTAGTGTCAATAATTAGAGTCTTGCTCCTAGCATGAATGAGCCCACTCGATCGGGAAAGTACCACCCTCTCACAGAAGATCAGTGTGAAACAACGGTTTTCTTTGCAATAATTAATTAGCATAAGTAGCTTCTACCAAAAACCGGCACCATGATCACCTTATGCAGTTTCTCTAGTGAATACTATATGTGTTGATTATTTATTTTTACAAATATTCAGAATTTAAAACCAATTCTTTGTTATAAGCAAAATAATACTTGTATGACATAACAAGTCTACTTACTGAAAATAGGTTTCAAATTAGAATGTTGAAGTTTGTATGTATTAATATAGACTGTCCATTGACTCTAGTCTATTAACTGTAGACTAGAGACACTTTTTTTGTGGATTTTGTACTAGACCTGAGGTCCATTTTTATTAGGTCAATGGTTTTCACGGAATGCCTCGATTGATCGATGAAGATAAAGACGGTATATTATCGTTAATATCTCTATGAGGGGTAGTTAATGAAGTGTAGCGTTTCCAAGCCAGTGAACAGTTGAGAGATGTATTTAAATGTATCTCAAGAATTCTCTCGATGCTCGCTATTTGTGCTAGATATTTCTTTAATCTTAGTTTTATTTTGTTGGTGGTAGATACTGTCTATAAATTTTTTTATTAAAATCTATTTAGACATTTTTATGTTAATGAGTAACAAACAATCTAATCAAAGTATATAGTAAGTACGACGGGCCTCGTGGCGTAGTCGGTAGTATAACCGACTTCCGTGCACAAAGTCGTGGATTCAATCCCACTCAGGACAATTATTTGTGTGATGAACTCACATATTTGTACTGCGTCTGTGTGTTTTCTATCTATTATATGTACATGTTGTTTACAAAAAATAGTAATATATTATGTATTATATCCGTAATCTGGTACCCATAGCACAAGCGTTAAGCTTAGTTTGGGACTAGAGGACGTTGTGTGACATGTCCGTAAATATAAATTAAATAAATTTGGAAAATCCAAAAGTGCACACCTCATAATTTCATTTTTCATTGAATAAGTAACTAATAATGTATTGGTCTTACTAAGCAGTTTTCAATAAATCACATAGATAGCGCTAATTTTAAAAAGTACTAATGTGGTTCTCATTTCTTATATAGATGGCGCTAATTTTAAGAAGTACTACTATTATTGGTTCTATAGAAGTAGTTCTCACTAAATAAGGTAGATAGCGCTGGTTTTAGTGTATGATGGAATCGACCATACATATTCAAACTATTTTTGTATATTTAATAACAATTAAACCACATCGAATCTGACCGTGAAAAGTGATAGGATTCTATTCCTAATTATACTGAAGCGTAAGAGAAAAAAAGACTTGATTAGTAAAGTATTTCGGTCGTCAGAGTGTTAATAAATATACAGGATCCGCACATACAGACACACGGACGTCCAAGGCAGAACTATTTTAAACAGCTTTTTAACTAGTTTAAATAACAAAAAATGGCATCAAACATATCATGAGTGTTAAAAATAGTGTTTTTTCTTGATATTTATGTAAGTATATATTATTTTACAAGTGCAATATATGATAAATAGAGACATTCTAAGTTTGAAAAATCAGTTGTTTTTTGTCAAATGACAGTAGTACCCTTTTTTTTTTTTTTTTTTTATTTTAGGTGGGCAAAAATGTCCTACCGCACACCCCGCTGCCCGGGGAGACAACGGGGTAGTGTGGGGCTCTCACCCACTAAAAACCCACCGTGCGCCCTCACCCGCCCTTGCTACGGCGGATCACGGGAACCGCGTCGTTTCTCCGCGATCCGCAGGCGGCAGCCCCTTCGGGCACCCTCTCTTGTGCGACGCCCCGCGCACTTGGGCGTCACACCTTCGCGGTAGGCTTCCGCGGACGGCAGGGTACTCCCCGACCCCACCGTCCGCAGCCTCGGCTAGGGCGGCATCAGGCGCAGGTAAGCGCGCGCACGCCGCCCCGCGCGCCGGCGGCGAATCGGGTCCGCGAAGGAAGATTCCTCCCGGGCCCTCTCCGCCGCCTCCTTCCGCGAGATGACAGCCTCGCAGAAGGCGGCGACCGCGGTCCAGGCCCTGTCACTGCCAACCATCGCTCGCGCAACGGCCGGCAGCGACAGGTCCACGCCTATGACTGCAGCGAGTTCCCGGCGCTGCACATCCCAGGCCGGGCATGACTCGAGCGTGTGCTGCGCCGAGTCCTCGCCGCAGTCGCAGTGGTGACAGCCTGGGGTCGTCTCCCTCCTAGCGATCGTGTGCAGGTATTTGCCGAAGCAACCGTGCCCCGACAAAACCTGCACCAACCGGAAGGTGAGGACCCCGTGCTGCCGCCCTGCCCATTCTACCAAGATCGGCTGGAGCGCCCCCACAGTCCAGAGACCAGCCCGGGGTGCCTCCAGCCGAGACCTCCACTTTAGGACGGTGGCGCGGCGGGCATCTTCCCGCCACGCTGAAATTGCGCTTGGCGAGGGGCGGCTGCCCCCCGCCCGCGCCGTCGACGCCCGCCGATAAACGTCGGCGAGCACTTCCGCCTCCAGATCCCACGGGGGGGTTCCGGCCAACGCGCAGGCTGCATCGCACGAGACCGTGCGGTACCCGCGTATTGCCCTGACCGCTACGACCCTCTGTGGACGCCACAGAAGGGCCCTATTGCGAGCGGCCAGGGACTCCGCCCACACGGGCGCGCCGTACAGTGCCATTGACCGTACTACCCCCGCGTAGAGTCGTCGACACGCGAGACTCGGTCCGCCCAAATTCGGCATCAGTCGCCCGAGGGCGGACGCCGTGCCGACGAGCTTTGGCGCAAGACGGCGGAAGTGCTCGTCAAAGTGCCACCGTCCATCCAATACCAGGCCCAGGTACTTGATGTGGGCCTGGATTGGAAAGCCCACACCGTTGACCGTTATCGAGGCGCCGGCGGGTGGGCCGCGTCGGGGCCCATGGAAGAGTAGGGCCTCCGACTTTTCAAGGGCCACCCTAAGCCCCAGCGCCTCGATCCGCCTGACCACCTCCGCGGTTCCTGAGGTGGCCAGCGTTGCCGCCTCCTCGAGGGTCCCGCCCCGGGCTGTGACGAGCGTATCGTCTGCGTAGCAAATTACGCCCAGCCCGGGGGGGAGCCGGCCACGGAGGACCCAGTCGTAGCCGATGTCCCACAGGAGCGGCCCTAGAACCGAACCCTGCGGGACGCCGCACGACATAGCCCTCCTTGCAACGTCCCCTTCCCGGTCCACGAAGAGGACGCTGCGGCCGTCGAGGTAGTCCGCCACCAGCCGCCTTAGGTAGAGGGGCACTCCATGGTACCGGAGTGCCTCCTTGATGCAGCCGAATGGCAGACTATTGAAGGCGTTGGCGATGTCGAGCGACACCGCCAACAGCACTTCCCTCGAGGTGACGGCCTCCGCAGCCGCGGCCTTCAAGCGCAGGATGGCGTCGACCGTAGACCGACCCGCCCGAAATCCGAACTGGGCATCGGACAGGTCGGGGCCGACCGCACCTAGGTGCCGGACGATGCGGGCAGCGACTACCCGCTCGAGCAGTTTGCCCGCCTCGTCCAGCAACACGATGGGCCTGAAGGCCGCGACTGTATTCGGAGACCGTCCCGGCTTCGGCAGGAGCACGAGCTTCCCCTCCTTCCAGCAGTCAGGGAACCGTCCGGACACCAGGCAAGCGTCGAACAGTCCCCTGAGGCGGGGCTCTAGGTGGTCGAGGACCAGGGCCAGCACTCGGGCGGGAACCCCGTCCGGCCCGGGGGCGGCGCTTCTCCGCATACGCGCTGCCGCCGCCCCCATTTCCGTCGTCGTCACGGGCGGTACCTCCCCGTCGTCGGCCTCCCGGTCGTCATCTGGCGGAGCCATGACCGGGGGCGTGTGCACCGCCCGTGAAGGGAATAGTCCCTCAACCACCTCAGAGAGGAAGCCCGGCTGGAGGGTCTCCGTAAGGGGGGGGCCCTGGGCGCGGAGCTTGTTGAGCGCCGCGCGGTACGGGCGTCCCCAGGGGTCACGCTCGAGACCCTCCAGCATCTCCTGCCTTTTCGCCTCTTTGGCGCGACAGATGGCCAGCTTAAACGCGGCGCGCGCACTGTTGTACGCCGCATACAGCCGGCCCTCCCGCTCTTCGTCGCGGATTCGGCGACGTCGGCTGCGGGTGTAGGACCTCCGGGCACGAATACAGGCCGCACGGAGGTCCGCCAGCTCCGGGGACCACCAGTAGACCCCCTTCCGTCGGGGCGGGCGCCGCACGCGGGGCATGGCCACATCGCAGATCTGCGTAAGCATGCCGCGAATGCGGCCAGCCTCGGCGCCCACGTCTTCCGTCAGGGGGGGAGGCAGCCAAGATTGAAAAACGGCCGCCTCCACCAGCAGTTCCCGGTCGAGCCTACCCACAGCCCATCGCGGAAAAGCGGGAGTTCTGTCCGCCACGTGACCCCTGCTGGCGCCCTGAAGGGTCCGGGAGACCTCTATCTGAATGTATCTGTGGTCAGATAGGGTCTCGACCTCCTCCAGGACTCGCCAGCTCCTTACACGTGCAGCGACACCGGGGCTAGCGAACGAAAGGTCCACTATCGACCCGCCCCCGCGCCGCACGCACGTTAGGGCGGACCCTCGGTTTAGCAACACGAGGTCCGCCGCTTCCGCCCACTCTTGGACCGCCGCACCTCGGGCGTCCGTCCTGGGGGACCCCCACGCCGTTGACTTGGCGTTGAAGTCCCCCAGCACGAGCACAGGGCTCGGTGCCATACGCCGTATCGAGGTCTCCAGGCTGTGCAGGAAGACCTCGAAAGCCGCCAGACTACGATTGGGGGAGAAGTACACGCCATACAGCGTGACCCCTCCCCATTCAGCCGCCACATATCCCGTGCCCTTGTCTTTGACTGACAAGGGCAGGGAATGCGGCGCCGCCGACCCGACGACCGCCACGGAGCCATCCCCGCTACCCGCCCAATTGGGGCGATCGGGGACTATGTAGGGCTCCGCAGCTACGGCAACACCGATCGACCGCTCCGCCATGGATTGCAGGAAGAGGTCCTGCGCCCTGGCGGAACGGCCGAGATTCCCTTGGAGGAGGATAGAGTCGTGGTCCATAAACTAGACCACGACATCCTCCTCCATGCGCTGCGGCGGTCCAGCCGCGCTGGGTTGGGCAGCCGGGGCCGATTGGCTGCCCACCCCCCTCTTAGGGCCTGACTTGGCCGGAGGCCTGCACCCCACCCGCCCCATGCAGTGGTTGGCGGGGCGGTTGCCCGCCGCGCATGCGGGGCAGTGTGGAGTGGCAGTACAGGTCGCCGCCTGGTGCCCTGCCTGACCGCAGCGGAAGCAAAGCCCGCTGCAGTCGAAGCAGTTGGTGCACAGCGGCCGGGTGTGACCGACCGCCATGCACTTGTAACACCTGGCAGGCCGGGGCTCCAACGCGGTTACCCGCGCGGCGCTCCAGCCCACCAGAAGTCTACCGGCGGCGACCAAATCTTTGGCCGCCGCGACAGGGCACGATGCCCAGACGGCACCCACACCACCTGGACCTGGGCGAATGGTGCCCACCCGGACGGCGCTGCTGGGAGACCCGGTTTTCGAGGCGATTGCCTCCCGGATCTCTTCCGCCGTCACGGAATCGTCCAGCCCGGAGATGCGCAGTTCGGCGCACTTCACGGGTCTGGCGACCCGGACACCACTCTCAGCTGGGAACAGGCCCAGCAGCCTCGCGGCCATCGTGTCGGCCGTCTTGGCGCCCTCTGGCCCCAGGTACTCGAAAATTCGAGCACCTGTCCGGGCTTGGCGGGAGCGAGCGGAGACGTCCCCGAGATCGGAGACGTTTATCTCCCGCCGGGCACGCTTCAAGACGGCCTCGTACGTCAGGCCCTTTTCCTTGGCCTCAGGCAGCAGCGTGATGACAACCGCTGCTGTCTTCGGCACCTTGAGCTTGCGCGACTTCTTTTTGGCTCTTGGCTTCGGGACTTCCCCTCTGTGATTAATTGGCGCCGCCTCGCGCTCCGCGGTAGCGCCGCGACCCTTGGCCCGAGATCGCCGGGGCCCAACCACCTGCCAGTCCCCGTCTGAGGACGCAGCAGTGGCAGGGGCAGGGGCAGGAGCCCGGGGTGTGACCACCGCGGCCCGTGAGGGTGCGACCGTTTGTCGCGGCGCAGCAGAACGCGGAGGCGCGGCGGCGCTTGGCAGAGGCGGGAACTCCTCTCGGGGCTGACCCCTCGAGGCTTGCCCCGCCTTACTCTGTTTCTTTGACTTCTTCTTGGCCTTAGTCTCAGCCACAGAAGCCGGAGTTTTCTTCGCCGAAGACTTGGCCGCCGCCGCAGCAAAGGATACTTGTCCTTCCTGGTATGGCAGGGGTGCCGGGACTGCAGGCGTTGCGCTCCTTCTCTTATCAGCCGCTAGTGGCGGCCGCAGGCGCGGTTCCGGCGGCAGTCTCGCAGCCAGAGCGTCTATCCGCGGACCAAAGACCGCAGCAATGCGGTCAATAATCGCGCGGACCGTTTCGTCCTCCAGCTCCTGCCCAACGCTGGACTGGGCGGAGGACGGGACCGGGGCAGCCGCGGGGAGCCCAAGCTCAACCCGTAACCCGGCCTGACCCTGCTCCAATTCTGCCATCCGTGCCTCGAGGCAGCGGTTAGCCTCGTCGAGGCGCTGATTTTGCGCCTCAAGACGAGCATTCTGCGCCTCGAGGCGCTTGTTCTGCTCTGCCAAGCGTTGGACCGACAGCGTGATTTCGTGTGCGGCATCTTTGAGGCCACGCACGAAATTTCCCTTCAGGTTCCGCGAACCCGCAGCCACCGTCTCTACTATGGCCACACTATTCAGGGCCCTTTCCTCCACCTGGGCCGTCCCTATCTGGCCCTCGTCTGGGAGGCGGAGCTTTTCCGTTAGAAGCGCCAGGCGCTCCTCGGCGTTCTGCTCCGCCTCCAGTCTTTTAAGGCCTAAGGCCTCTGCCCTGCTGGCAGATAGGGCACGCAGAGGAGGTGCCACAGGTCGACTGACGCCTCGACCCCTAGCGCTATACTGCGCTTTCAGGGGAGGCGTCTCGGCAGAGCAGCCCTCCAACTCTGGCGCCCCGCCACCCCGGGACATGGTGCGCTTTCGAGACGGTTGGTCCACCTCCATCTGCCCTGCACCGATGTCCATAGCAGCCGAGGATGTCGAGCTGCCCGTCTTTCTACTATTTGCCCTGCTTAGGGCACCATCACCTTCTTCAGCAGCGGACATCTCGGAAGCCGAATTAGCAGCCGAGCTATCCGTCGCCGAAGTTCCCTCCTTTTTGTTCCCACGTCCCTTGCGGGACCGAAACTTTCCTCTAGCGTCACGCAATGGTGGTTGTGGCGCGACCAATGACCTTGCTGATGATGTGGGGGCCGTATTTACAGCCGGTCCCCCATCGGCTGAGGCATCGGGTGTTGCACCCGACTCCGTCGATTGTAAATTATTTTTAGACGTTTCCATTCTATTCCCACGAGTATGGGAGAAAGGAGGTCCACCCGGGCAGAGCTCCCAATACCCGGGCAAGCGTACATTTGTAACCCAACACAGGGGGTCCGCAGGTACCCTGGCTGGGGGTGCGCTAGAGACTGAACTACCCATCAGCCATGCATCTCCTCGCCGCGCGCCAGAGCTTGAGATTCGGGGTAATTTTTTATAGAGGTTGTCTTCCTCGCGGTCCGGGCGATTAAGCCAAGACCCTCGTTCCTGTGTGCCCGCGAGACGTAACCACAGGCACGCGCTCAGGATTACGATTTGGGACGGGGGGGGCCGCTGTGGCCCCACTGTCCCCCCTCTCCAGAGCCCGGTGAGCCAGTCTGGCCCCACCGACTCCGACGCCTGGTCTATCCGCCGTGCCCTCTGCTGAGTCAGAGGGACACGCGGAGACCCGTCCTGTCCGGAATTTTAGCCGCCGGCGACTGCCGACGTTGCCCGGGGTGCACCACTAGGAGGTAAACCGGACAAATTAGCACCCCTGACAGTAGTACCCACCTCAACGTTTCGCTTATGAGGCACGCAATATAAATTGATGAAATTAAATTAAAATAATGCTTATAAAAATAGATAGTAAAAACACTCGTATTTACCAAGTTACCACTGAAGTAATGCCACACAATTCCAGTGGTCCACCAGAACAGGCGGAGAGACGGCACATGGCGGGTTTATTTAGTGAGTGAGGGCCCCACTGCTCTGTTTTTTCCCCTCTGTTTGTTATATCTAGTGTATTGCGAATTTCATAATGGACAAAAACATTGAACAAAGACTTTGTCTTAAATTTTGCATCGCCAATACAATTTCATGTTCGGAGTCACTGAAAATGTTACAGAAGGCTTACGGTGAATCGACTTTATCAAAAACATGTGCTTATGAGTAGTACAAAGCATTTAAAAGCGGTCGAGATGTGATGGAAGATTTTCCTCGCTCTGGTAGGCCATCAACGTCTGCAATTGAAGTTAACATAGCAAAAGTGAAGGAAATAGTGACTGAAAATCCTCATTCAACTTTGAGAGAGATAGTCGCCGAACTTCCTGTGTCTCACGAGTCGATCCGTATCGTTTTAAATAATCACTTGGGTATGAAATATGTTTCCGCTCGGCTAGTCCCAAAAGACCTGAATTTTCTCCAAAAACTCAATCGCAAGAGAGTCGCTGAGGACATGCTAGAACGAGTCAATTCCGACCCAACATTCATGAAACGCATTGTTACTGGTGACGAGACGCGGGTTTACGAGTTTGACATGCAAACTAGTCAACAAGCTTCGGAGTGGCGACTTCCAACTGAACCGAAACCGAAAAAACCACGCCAAGGTCGATCAAAAGTCAAAGCCATTTTGACTGTTTTCTTTGAATATCGCGGTGTTGTGCACTCGGAATTCTTGCCAGAAGGTCAAACGGTAAAACGGTAAAGAATATTAATTGAGCGTTATGCGGCGTTTAAGAGAGCAAATTCGACGAAAAAGGCCAGATTTGTGGAAAGAAAATTCTTGGATTTTGCACCACGATAATGCGCCTTCGCACAAGGCCATCATTGTGAATAAATTTTTGTCCAAACACTCAACAAATACCATTAAGCAACCACCATATTCACCAGATATGGCTCCAGCCGACTTCTTTCTTTTTCCTAAATTTAAATTACCACTTCGTGGCACCCGTTTTCAATCGGTAGAAGACATAAAGGAGAATTCGCGGCGAGAACTGGGCTCAATTCCGGTAAAAAGCGTTTAAAAAATGTTTTGATGGTTGGATTATTCGTTGGCGTAAGTCTATCGTTTCTGAAGGAGCATACTTTGAAGGTGATAAATTTGGATCAATAACAAAAAAATTGTGTATTATTCATCTTTTCCCGGTATTTTCTTGACAGAGTAGTATAACATTTTAGTTTACTACGTGCTAACTAAAAGACGCAATTTAGTTATAAAAGCTCGCATCAGTCTTCAGTACTTCAGTAAAACGTTTTATGATTTTGCACTCACGTGAAACTGTATTTAATCATCACGCTCTTGTATTTTCTTTGTCGATAAACTAGATTTTATCGCATTTCGATCTGGATTTTTAGCACTAGACATGCTCAGCTAACGTAACGAAAAAACCGTTTCAAAATACGCTTTATGTGTGAGTACGTTCCGTGTACTTATTGTCATAAAACTGTCAATGTGTGTATGCTTAGGGATGGCCACTTCGGGCAAATTTTACTTACCTTTCAATTAATATTTAATTAGATGAAGGTTATTTAGATATTTTTATATATATTTTTAGCATTTGACATGCTTAGCACTATACATTAAACAAAAAGTGAAAAATGTGAAATCGAAAATAACAGTCACGAGCAGGATTAAGGTTAAATAAAATAATTATAATAGATTAGTGATTTATTTCAATATTGTAATAACAAAAATACATGGAAAGAAACGTAAAATCAAAACCCGTCCCATTATGTTCGTTTTCGGAATAGTCTCTTTGATTTTATTTCATGGCCTAATTATGATCTAATTTACAAGTATAATGAGCTTATTTTTACTTAGGTAATGTTTTTCTATTATAAGTTTTAATAGGTTTGTTTGGTGATGCTGATTACAATCCGGGATCCGTAGGAAATCTGAAATCCCAAAATATTAAAAAAGACCAGCGTAAAATGCTTTTCAGTGCAACATAGATTTTATCAGAGATAAATATTTTTATTTGACATTCAAATAACCTACTACAATTATTATATATGTCAGATTTTGTCAGGGGTTTTGAGCATTCGCCTCGTTGGATATCATGTGGCAGGCGTAAGGTATCGTGCTAAATCAACATGGAGCGATAAATCACAATTTATCGCTCCATACAAAGTACGGTGATATCAAAAATCAAACGTGGGTAATTCCGACATGAAACGGAGGGACCGTTCCGTGATGTTTCCACACTAAGCTCCGCGATCGGAATCCGCCCCTACGCGCAGCCTGCGCTCGATTTTATGGCGTCACGACTCTGTTGTATGACTACCGTTTCTTGACCGGATCCGACATATATTTTTACAGTATACGTAGCTGGAATATTTTGACATATTTACCGTACAGTTATGAATTTTTAAATACAAAAGCATCAGAAAAACATGCTAATGCATGCTCTTTTTTTTGTTTACGGCTTGCCAACTGAAAACCAGCGCTGGACCTCGTCCAGCTTATGCTGAGACGGCGACCCTTTCCAGTGGGGGCACTTCACTTGTGTGTATTATCATTTAATTATTTATACTTTATAATTTGCTCCTCTGTGAATAAAGCATTTCTTTCTTCTTTCTAAAGATATATACTTTTTAGAAATCTATGATTTCTAGCTGTCAAATAACTATCTTGTCAATCTCAGTATGTCCATGTCATGTTTATTTTTCTCGATATTTATGTATGAAAAATTCCTTTTTTTTTTGTTTTGTTTAAGCCGGAAAAATGTACCTAACCGCACACCTCGTCGTTCGGGGCAACGAACAGGGTAGTGTGGGGCCCTCACTCACTAAATAGACCCGCCGTGTGCCATCTCTCCGCCTGGTTGACGGACCACTGGCTCTGTGTTGGATTACTTCAGTGGTCCGCCGGCGGCCTACCCTTTCGGGTTGAGCGACCCATCCGCACACGGAGCGTCGCACTTTCGCGGGATGTATGAAAAATACCTAATATATGTGGTGATTAGATAAAAGACAAAGCAAAAGAGAATACAATCCAAAGAATGCACTATTTTGGTTCAATTAAAACGTCTTAATAACGGTTAAAGCATGGATCCAAGCGTTTATATATTTATAGTGTTTTCGTATCAAACATAACAAACATAAACAAACCATCATGTTTGTATCCCCGAAGGGGTAGGCAGAGGTGTATTTTACATACCCACGGTTCGCCAAATATGATAACATTATATATATTCGTATAAAAAAAAACTCGTAAAAAGATCATCGATTTATCTTTTATATATTTTTACTTATATTTTAAGACTAATACACCTAGTATGCAAATTTAGCATATTTTGTATAGACGGTGCCGATTTTCCTTGGTCTCCCATTTTTTCGGCAAATTACCCCAGTAATAATCTGGCAACACCGACCTATCCCACTGACATACAAAATATCGAAATAAATAACCGTGATTTCTTAAAAAAATATTGGCTAAATAACAAATCTTATCGATGAAATGTGATCTTGGTGTTGTTATAAGGTTTTCCCACATAATTGCAACACAAATGAAACGGTAAAGTTATATTATTATTTTTTTCTTGAGCACGTTACCGCTTGACGAGTCAAATGACAAACACGTAAGTGTCGAGCGAGTCTACTAAATATAGACTTTATTTGTGCAGTTCTGTACTGCTAATAAGGCATATAATCAAAGCTATTTATAATATTAATAGAAAGTAGGATAAAGATAGGTGATTATTCCGTAGGTATACATTGTCCGTGTGGTGACGGACTAAGAATACAAGTATCACCACCCCATTCTTTCCTACGGGTGTCGTATGAGGCGACTAAGGGAAGTAAGCAATTATCATCCATTGCATGACTGGTGGTAGGGCTGGGTACCAAGTGGGAGTACTCACTTAGTATCGGGCCTGAGCGGGTTGGTACCGCCATCTCCCGTGTTACCGGCCATGAAGTACATCGTTGCGTTTTGGCAGTAGCAGGAGATAGCCGTTTATTTTTTCATTTTATATCGGTGAAATGAAATGGTGAGCAGCGGCTTGACAATACTTTCGGTATAGTTGAGTCCATGAGCGATGGTTACCATTTACCATCAGATGGGCCGTGGCTCGTCTGCCACTACATGCAATAAAAAAAAATGCTTTTATTTTGCATTCATGCAATGCTATAATTATGCAAATTTATGCGAGTTTCATTCGTTTTACGAGAAAGCGGGACGTTGTTAACGCTCTTATTCAATTTTATCTTAATTCTTTTATTTTTAATGTCAGTTGGTACAAGTCACTAGCGATCGGAAAATATTTGCAGAGTTTATTTATTTATCTCATAAAGGTCCATCCATCCATCCATCCATCACCCTTTAAACGTCCACTGCTGGACACAGGCCTCCCCAAGAGAACGCCACAACGAGCGATCCTGTCATGGGGATAATGCCGTAATCGCCACGCTTGGCAGGCGGGTTGGCTATCGCAGTGGATGTTGTTAATACTCGAGGGAGTGCTGCTGCCCACTCCCCCGGTATTCCCTCAGTCGGGTCTTACGACTCCCGTAGGTAGAGAGGGGTGGGACAATTCTATATATTCTCCTTATTTTGCCCCACACGGCTAAATAAGGTCATCACTTACAATTTTACAATTTTTTTAGTTTGTAGTGATAATATAAGACCTTTGTGAGAGCTGGAGACTGCAATAGGTTCGAGACCTGCAGGCCTACCATGAACTCTTAGCTAGCGATTCAATTCCGACGCAATTCAAAATAGGTACCTGTGTTGTTGTATTTTGTACCATGATGTCTAATTGAGAGATCTTGTTTAGGTTGTCTAGTAAGTTTATGGTATGAATTTCAATACAAAGATGTCATGTTTACGATTCAGATTATGTGCTGATTCGGAAAAAAAACAAAAGATTGCATCTTTGACACGTCATGGTACGAAATTGCGATTCAGTTCAGTTTGGGTCCTAAACTGGATCGCAATAAGAGTTCGTGGTAAGCCTGAGTTGTATGACAGATCACAGGCTAATTTAGAAATTATCATTATTCACATCGCAATTATTACCACATTATGCCGGGCATAGATCTGCTCTGTATGTCTCATTTCGTTGCTGGGCGTGGTGACAGAGGCTAAAGAATTCAAGGAACACCTTCTTTCTCGCGTGTCATACGAGGCGACTAAGGGAAGATAGCAATTATCACCCATTTCATTATTGATGGTAGGGCTGGTACCAAGTGGGAGTCCATCAGCCTTTCAACGTCCACTGCTGGACATAGGTCTCCCCAAGAGAACGCCACAACGAGCGGTCCTGTCATGGGGGATAATGCCGTAATCGCCACGCTTGGCAGGCGGGTTGGCGTTTGGAGTGGATGTTGTTAATAATCGAGGGAGTGCTGATGCCCACTCCTCTGGTATACCCTCAGTCGGCTCTTACGACTCCTGTGGGTAGAAAGGGGTGGGACCATTCTAAAGCTGGCCCCACATGGCCCAAGTGGGAGTATTCACTTGTTGTACCTTTTGTGTATAACTGCGCTTAGGTACAGGAGAGGCAGGTTCAAATCTTGCTCGTGACTTGTTTTCAATTTTACATTTTTGCACTTTGTGTTTATAATTATGGCTAAGCTATATCAAATGCCTGAAATATCAAAATACGTAATCTTGCTATTATATTGGCATTCTGCGATATAACAACTCTTAGATAAGGCAATTTCGTACAAATATGGCGGAGTGGTTTAGATACCGGCTTTCCGCCCGAGTGTTGTGGGTTCGATTCCCACACAGGACAACTCTTTCTGTGATGCACAAATGGTTGTTCTGAGCCTGGGTGTACTTTGTGTCTGTGAAACTGTATGTTTGTAAAGTCTCACGCGATACAATAGTATTATTATATTATTATACTTTGCAGGGTGTTGTCTTTTAATAAAATAAAAAAATGAAAAAAGCTATCATATAGGATCCATCCATCCATCAGCCTTTCAACATCCACTGCTGGACTTAGGCCTCCCCATGAGAATGCCACAACGAGCAGTCCTGTGCCGACCGCATCCAATGGCTCCCCGCGGCTTTGACCAGATCGTCAGTCCATTTGGTGGGGGGCCGTCCTACGCTGCGCCGTCCGATACGTGGTCGCCACTCGAGAACCTTTCTTCCCCAACGGTTGTCAGTTCGTCTAGCGATGTGGCCTGCCCATTGCCACTTCAGTATGGAAGCCCGGCGGGCTATGCCGGTCACTTTCGTTCTCCTACGGATCTCCGTATTACGGATTCGATCACGTAGGGAAATATCAAGCATAGCCCGCTCATGGCCCGCTGAGCGACTTTGAGCCTTGATACGAGGCCAACATTCAGAGACCACGTCTCTATTCCATATGTCATCACTGGTAACACACACTGGTCGTAGAACTTCATTTTCAGACACTGCGGAATATTGGACAAGAAGCTTCCCGAACCTGGGGGGTTAGGCAGAATCTCATATCTCACATGTCGATCGTATCGTATTCACTGCGATTGGTTGAGAAACTGACGCGTGATCACAATAATCCCTTGGCCAATTATGGTGATCTCTCAACCAATCACAGTGATCTCGATACAATCGACATGTGATATATGAGATTCTGCCTAACCCCCCTGAACTCATATAGGATACCTTTTGTTAATCAAGTGTCTCACCTTACTACATATAAAATTTCATCCAAATCTGTTTAGTTGCTTAGGTGTGATTGACGGGCAGACATGGAAACATCTTCACAAATTTTCACATTTATATTATTAATAGTATTAGTGTCACCCAAGATATTAAGAAGGAATGTGTTATCGAAATTCACAGTCATCATCAGTATTAGGAGAGGCAGGTTCAAATCACACACACACACACATACATCACATTTTCGCATTATGTATTCATTTATATGGATAAGCATGTTAAATACCTACAAAATAATTATATAACAGTATCAAAAGGATTGCCAGGATTGTAGCATAAACCACTGAAGGAATGTAATATGGTTGCAGTGGCCCGCCAATAAAGACGGAGACAGCACACGGCGGGTTTATTTAGTGGGTGAAGGCCCTACGCTACCCTGCTCGTTGCCCCGAACGAAGGGGTGTGCGGTTAAAATATTTTATTCCTCCTTTAAAAAAAAAAGGATTGTGACATAATTTCCATAAGTAAACGAGTATGAGTGCGACGGCACAAAACAGAGCGGCGCGGAGCCGCAGACAGCGGTGTAGGAGTGACGTACTCAGCGGCGTAGATAAAAACAAAAATTATTAGACGATATTATGGCGGTATTTGATACAGAGGCATATATCATAGAAATTTTAAATCGACCGCCTATATGCATGTCAAAACATCCCCAACAAAAATATAAGAACATTATAAAAAGTGTAAAACTTTATTTAGTTCGTGCACTCCTTCTCTCATATTAAGAATATATTGTTTTAAAAATGTACTGCTTGCTAAACAGACAGGGGATAATTTTGATAACGCCATGATTTTGAACACGTTTTGACTACCTGCAACTAACCGGTACAGTAACCGCTAGAGTAAACGCCAATAGAATAGAATAGAATAATCAATGTATGAGATTGACATACGGTTACGATAACGTATCCGTAACCGACTGTCTCACTCATTATAATCTATTCTACAACGTTCATACAACTTGGCTAGTGGAGGCAGGTCAGATTGTTATTCAGGCCTGTGAAAACCTGTAATGACCGATAGGATTTTATTTGACAGCCTCTGCTTAATAAGCCTTCTGAAGCACGGAGGAGGTCGAGTATTCACAAACTTTAGAAATCTGTTTAAATTTTAGAAGACTAGAACTGAGACTAGAAAAAAAAGTTAACCGCCTTCAAGTGCACCCAGGAACTAAAAAGCAATAAATAATTGGTATTTAGATACGATTTCTGTGCTAGATACCCACTGATGTGTTTACTGATCGGGAGGCCTCCCTAAATGAAAAAAAACATCAGATTAAACAAAAAAATATCATCGCTGTATACATTTTTTTTTAATTTTTGTTGTTCTTTTAAAAACCACTGCACCGATTTCGATAAAATTTTGATAATAATAATAATGTATATTTCTTCTCTCACATAGAATGTTTTAAACTAAATAAACTTAATCTAGGTGCACACTGAGTATTCCAAAATTTGCATAGTCTGGTGTCTGTACTAGGAGACCAGTACGACAGATCACCAGCCTCTCCAGACTCTGGACAAGTGGGTATTAAGTGAGTACCTCTTGATTAAGTGTGGGTGTGATGTGTGTGTGGGTGTGATGTGTGTGTGGGTGGGTGGGTGTGTGTGTGTGGGTGTGATATGTGTGTGAGTTGCTTGTGTATATTGTGCGTTAATGCGTAATTAATACTACCTTCGTATTCAGATTTAGGATGGGACATGCAGCCTATTTTCACTTTCTTCGTAACTAAGAGATGCCATGTAGTTATAGTTCTTTTACAATTGCATTTTGTAAGTGAGAAGATTAGAACTGTTTGATGATTTTTCTGTATAGGTAACCACCTAGAAATCAAAAGAATTTGCTAGAGAAAGCTGTGCTCCACTGATTTTTATTTGTGTGACAAACTTTATGTTTCGGCCTCTTATTGGTGGCTATGAGCAATGGATCATACTTAAGTAGGGAATGTTGTTTTAGCTTGACGTTAAGAATATATAGTTGACGCACTGTTAGCACGTCACAAATCCGCTAAAGCAAATGAGACCATTTCGGAATCATCCATTTCAAACAAAAGAAAAATTTTGCAAATCCGTCAATATAATATGACGGAGTTATGCCCGAACTTACATAAAAAAAAATAAACATCCGAATAGAGAACCTCCTCCTTTTTTGAAGTCAGTTAATAATATACTTTTTTATTTATCACTACACAAGAAGTATGGACTTACAGTACATAGACTACGGTACTGTTCAAGCTATTAACATAAACTAGCAGAGCCAGTTGTTCAACAAACAACTTCCTAATGGCTGTTTGAAAAGTCAACAGAGCCGTGTGTGTTACCGTCAGAAAGGCCACGTTGGAATGATTTAATTTTGTTTGACTGTTAATTTCATAGATATGAGGTGTAGGTGACACCTAGTGTTTTCATTAACGTAGTAACCTCTAATGCTGAGGTCATATCATAGAAAATTGTTTATAATTAATAACTATCCAAGGCCTGCGTATATCTGGGTACTATGCAGTGATATATTTAAAGCAATGTTTAAAATAAAAAAAATAAAACACAGGCATGAGGACTGTCAACAGAAGTGCAAAACCTAAATCTTTATAAACTCTGCAAGAAAAAAAAAACATTTTTTTGGATTTTAATGACCTGATAACTATGTCCTTTAGGTCAATAAAAAACATTTCTAAGTCGTAGTAGTTTTTATGTATCTAAATAGATCTCATACGTACTGGATAATATTTTTTTTCTATCTATACTATTATAAATTTGTAACAGAGCTAAGTCTGTACATTTCAGATATTTGAGAAAACATGAATTCTCTGAACACAAAACATTATATTTTTTGAATGTTTGTCTGTTTTTTTGTTCGGGCATCACGAAATCATTATTATTTTAACATACATAGTATCACGCCTGTATCCCCGAAGGGGTAGGTAGAGGTGTATTACACACCCACCACGGTTCGCCTTCTATGTTGAAGTCCCAAGGAATAGGGGGCGAGCCTATTGCCGTCTACGGGGCACATTTCCAAACTCCGGGCTACATTGCCTGACCCGGTGATCGAACCCCAGATTTCATGATCAGCAGTCGCTAACACTGCCGCTGCACCACAGAGGCAGTTTTATTATTATTTTATAGTTCTTGATTAGACATCAAAACTGGCTCACATATTGTCACCCTCCTACCTCCAGCGGCAACTTAAAATATAATCCTAAACTAGCTTTTGGCTGCAGCGGAGTCGCGAACAATAGCTAGTAACTTATAAATTCGTATTATGGATGGACCGTATTTAGAACGAATTGTTCCGATCAATGGCGTTGTATTGTATTCTAAATAGTGGTTTTAAGAATTACGCGTGCACAGCATATTGTGGACGCTCATAAGATTTTCCATCCATCCATCAGTCTTTCGACGTCCACTGCTGGACATAGGCCTCCCCAAGACAACGCCACAACATGTGTTTCGCTCATATGGGGGATAGTGTCGTAATCGCCACGCTTGGCAGGCAGGTTGGCCATCGCAGTGGATGTTGTTAATACTCGAGAGAGTGCTGCTGCCCACTCCACCGGTATTCCCTCAGTTGGCTCTTACGACTCCCATAGGTGGAGAAGGGGTGGGATAATTCTAAAGCCGGCCATACACGGCGGCACCTGCCTATCTAAAATCAGCGAATGTCTTATCTATCTAGCTACCAAATTTAATTCAAATCCGTCCAGTCATTTAGGCGTCATTCATAGCTCCACTGAAGGAATGTAATAAATGTATAGTTCCGGTGGCCTGCAAATAAAGGCGGAGAGACGGCACACGGCGGGTTTCTTTAGTGGGTGAGGGCCCCACACTACCCTGTTCGTAGCCCCGAACGACAGGGTGTGCGGTTAGGAACATTTTTTCCCGCCTTAATAAAAAAAAGGCTTCATTCATAGCCGAACATCCAAACATTTAAACATCAATAGTCGTAGGATTCTGTTAAATTTGTTTTATATTCCTTACTTAAATAAATTCCTTGGACGCTTCATCAATGACCATAGATAATATACTAATATAAAATATCAATGACCTTTCATGCTCGGCTAGCGTTCCGCAATATTATTCGCATAGCTGACATTAGTGACAGGTCACGTATACTCTGTGCACGTAGCGACGTACATTGTCACAGATATACACTACCTATCTTATACATAGTCATTCTTGAGCTCTGAGGTAATTTACATGTTGGAAATATTGCCAATACGAACTTACATACTGTAAATTAAAATCATCCTTTACGTCTAAATGTAACTAAAGCATTTGTTAGGAAATATTCAGCCTACCGCTTTTTTACTTATAAGCATAGTGTGTGTACTTATGTGTGTTTTTGTCTTTGGCATCATCACTTTTTTTATTTGGAGTTTTGGCGGGAACATAAAGAAGATCATATCGTCGCTCTGCATTATCTTCCAAAACTTGTGTTATTTCAAGTATGTATTAGGTAATCTGTGTGTGGTTTTACTAATTAACTAAGTTTTTGATTATATACATAAGTGCTGGCAAGTCATGTAATGCGGCAGTGTTTTTTCGTGTTGCCTCCAAAACTCCATAGAAGTAAGGTCGCCACTACTTTACTGAGGCATGACTTTGGCTGACTTCGACTACGACTTGTTTGATAAATTAAACTTAGGTACCTGTAGTTGGAGAATAATGATGTTGGTTTTAAATAAATTTCTGTTAGGCTGATGGTACTTGCAAACCAACGCCTTCAAATAAAAAAAATATTTATTGCTTGTGCCGACAGAGCAATGGCATTATGTCTTAAAAGATGAGGCGCTTCCACTTCGGAAAGTAAAGTTGTGCGAGGTGACCCCGTTGCAAGAAATATTACAAACACATAGGGATTATGTAGGGACGGGTCACGTTTTAGGAACTTTGAAAACTTTTGTCAGTTGTAACTTACACGGGAATAGCCGGTACCTATGCTATACCTAATTCTTTTCCTGTTTTGCCTTTATCCCTTCAAGCCCGTTAAGCTCTACTGTGTGATTTTTAAATGGTGAACTGCTCAAACGTTTGATAGCTCTTGATCAGACTTAAAAACCTATATAAATAATTGGGGTTAAAGTATGAAATTGCCGTTTTATTGTAATAGGTCTTTCGAATGGACATAGAACCTTCATGATTTGAGATTTTTGAGTGAAACTTTTTTTAAATGGTATCTATGAGGTTCTTCTTTTAAAAATGTGCAACATTCGAATATCAACTTTCAGTTGTTTTTTTTATTCAGCTTAGACAAAAAAGATGGATACTTCGAAAATTCGAGTGATTTTTGAATATGAGTTCCGACGCGGAACTAACGCTGCAGAAACTGCTCGCAATATCAATGTTGCGTTTGGAGAGGGGACTGCTAATGAACGCACCATGCGATTTTGGTTTAAACGCGTTCGTGATGGAAATTTTGATTTGAAGTACGAACCACGTAGAAGACCTCACACATGTGAATAACAATGAATTGAAAGAGATGGTGGAAGCTGATTCGAGCCAAACTACCCAGGAATTAGCGGCATGGTTTAAAGTTACCTTACCAACAATATTGACTCATTTGCGTCAAATCAATAAAATAAAAAATATGAAAAATGGATGCCTCATGATTTGACTGATCGTCAGAAAGAAACGCGTGTTGAAACTTGTGTTGCCTTATTGAATCGATATAGAAATTAAGGAATATTGGATCGAATTGTGATATGTGCTGAAAAATGGATTCTTTACGATAGCTGTAAGCGAAAAATGCAATGGCTGAACCCAGGTCAAACGCCGCAACAGTGTCCTAAAGAAAAGCTTACCAATAACAAAGGTAATGGTAACTGTTTGGTGGTCTCAGCATGGTGTTATTCACTATAGCTTTCTCCGATCTGATCAAGCAATAACGGCAGATGTCTACAGTGCCGAACTCCGAACAATGATAGCAAACTTGCAGTGAAACAGACCCGAATCATGAATCGATCTTCACCATTATTGCTCCATGATAACGTGAGACCTCATACAGCACGAGAAACCGTTTTAACTCTACAGGAACTGCAATTAGAAACCATTGGTCACCCTCCGTATTCGCCAGACCTTGCTCCAACGGACTACCATATTTTTCGGGATTTGGAAAATTTTTTACGTGAAAAAAAGTTTTCTTCCCACGAGGCAGTACAAAATGCTTTCACACAGTTTGTAGAATCTAGATCACCAGAGTTCTATCGCAAAGGCATTAATGGCCTTCCTATTAGATGGCAGCAATGTATAGATAATAATGGCAGATAGTTTGATTTAATAAATATGTTAAATGAAAAAAAAAACGAATTTCAATTTTTCAGTACAAATCGGCAATTTCATACTTTAACCCTTAATATATATCCTGCTAAGTACTATATAGGGAACCTGAAATATAACCAAACAGTCGTTTCCGACTGACTACGGCGGAGCCGCAGGCATAGTCTGGTAATCTATACTATTATAAAGCTGTAACAGAGCTGTGTCTGTACGTTTAAGATATTTGAGAAAAAATGGACGGATTTTGATGCAACTTTTTTTATTTGAAAGGCCTTGATTAGACTTAAAAATTGGTATACATTTTATCCCGTTACTATATCGCGAACCTGAGATGTAACTGAAAAACTAGCTTTTGGCTGCGGCGAAGCCGCGGGCAAATGCTAGTAAATAAATATAGTTGCAGTAATAGATGCATTGCTAGCAGTAACTGGCAGGATCTTTTACTTTCGTGTCATGGTTTATGCCTAGTAATGCCATTGTTTCGGCCTTGCATTACCTCAGCAAGGCATGGCTATATAGATTTTAGCTTCTTTTGGCTGGCGGAGTATTACGCAAAATCGAGTGAATGAACGAATAGCATTCTATCCAACGTCACTACGTTAGATTGGTGTCGCGAACATGCTGCTCGGACGTGATTACTTAAACTCTTGAACTATTTAAATATTGGTCGACAAGATTGTATTTTTTTTTAAACTTTTTTTTAAATTTATTTGTCTCAATAACATAATACATAATTGCAAGCTTCAATGTAGTCGCCAAGCTTTAACGTTTAATGGCGAAATGCTAGATTAAGGCTTATTGTATGCGCCGCATTATATTATAAATTAAATTAAAATATTAAATAAGAAAATAGTGATTTATACTATAAGTACACACACGCACTTCACGCACTCATACAAAATCCTTACTATTCCCATTTCCTATGTGTACCGCATCGCATATCGAAGCAAACGTAGTAGCAATAAAAACGCGAACCTATAAGCAGCGCGCGCGCCATTCGCTATTAGAATCCGCAATTAAAATCTATACCTATAATAAAGGACCTGTCAATCATATATTGTGGAAGTGTTCGTGAAAGACTATATCGGTTGTGATCGGCTTTATGTTGAAGGGCGCCTAGGATATCTACTGGTCTACTGCTCAAGAGCTACGAAGGAAATTACAGGTACCATTTCTAATCCTATCTCCTCACAGCCTCACAACCCCACATGGTTTTGGTCCCTCTCGCCAAATCTTACAATTACTTATACAATATACACTCCACATATAGAAAACCGCATATAAATACTCATAATACAGTTTTCACAATATTATAGTAGTACATCGCCGCCATTACTCATTGTCGTCGTGGATAATAATCTCATGCCATCTCAATTTTTAAAACTGTATATCTTCTAATTATTATAAAAAGAATCGATACGCATGTTTTACTAACATAATTAAGTAATATTTCAACCACTTTCGCTTATTTTAATAAAATCGTTCAATATCGAGAACGACATACCTACCCGCACATGGCCACGCACATACACACCGCAAACCACATTTATAATCAACTGGTTGCTACTCAACACGCATTATTCAAATAAAAATAATAGTACTCAGTTACTATATACGCAAATAATAAAAAATATAACGCTTTTAGCTAAACTACGCAAATAAATAATATTCCGCTAATAATAGTCTTATGTAGGTAAGTTTGTAATATCTACAAGGAACGCACGCATTCTCGCTCAATTTAATCGCTTAATTTATAACGCAAATTCATTACTTTAAGTAACTTAACAAGTTCTTAATTCCGCTATTAAAATCACCCGCAATTTATGTAATAAAATACTCAAACAAAATAAAATAATACACTTTAGTTACCGCTAAATATACAAAATAATAGTTACAAATTATATCTAAATAATTATTGAAAATGGCTACTCATAAAAAGACAACAAAATCTGAAGAAGACTTCAGCGCTAAGTGCTTGTTACTGCAATCTAAGACAAATAGCATTTTTGAAATTATACAAAATATTTACGACCTAAGCTTAAAGGTTTCCGATCCAGAAATTAAAATTAAATTTTTGTCACGCTTACATTCATTAGATGAGTTGCGATCTAATTTTATGAATAGTCTCGATGACTACAATCTTGCAAAATTGGAAGAAAATCCGTCGGCAAAGCCGAACTACTCCGCCTTACAATCCTTTGATGAGCTATATTGTTATATAAAACAAACCGCATCTACGCTAAATCAAACACAAAGTACACGTAGTGAGACAAGTAAATTCGATTTATTTAACCGCAAACTCCCGCCACTCAAGTTACAGTCATTTGATGGAACACCGAGTAAATGGTCATCGTTTTATGAAAATTTTAAAAGTCTTATTCATGATAATCCGCTACTGTCAGAAGCCGAGAAGGTGCAATATCTAATTGGTTGTTTGTCTGACAAAGCATTAACGGTTTGTTCAGGTACTTTACCTACCGCTAATAATTATTTAATAATATGGAACGCACTTTTAGAAAGATATCAAGATACACGCGTCCAAGCCTCAGTTTGCATTAATCAGTTAATTCATTTTAAACCATTACAACCCATTGAAACATTTATTGATCAATTCTGTTCAGGAGAAGCTTCTTTACGCCGTCTAAAAATTGACAATCTTTCTGATTTTATTATCACTCATATCGCACTTACTAAACTAGATAAAGAAACGGTTAATTTATTTGAACAGGCGCATAGACATATTTCAATACCTACCTTTGAAGACCTCTCTAAATTCGTAAAAGAACAAAATAAAATGCAAACATTACGCAACCCTCACGCTTATTTAAAATCACAGTTTTCTTCCCGAATTAATAATAATAATAATACCGCTAAAAGGTCTCAGTCAAAATCTCCGCATGTTTTTATGACCAATACAAATTCTCAATTACAACGCTTTCCATGTAAAATATGCAACTCTGCAATTTCGCACCCGCTATTTAAATGTTCTCAATTTATAAGTTGTAGCCCGCACGCTAGATTACATTTGGTACAAAAATATAAATATTGTTACAACTGCCTCGGATATCATAACGCTGAATTATGTAAGTCAACAAATACTTGCTCTATCTGTCAACGGAAGCATCACACTCTAATACATATAAATAATTTTAAATCGCAAACGCAATTAGAACGCACGTCCTCGCTAGCGCAACACGCGCCAAATGCACCGCTGAACCATAGGTATAATATCGACGCGATTCGTGTGAGTCCGTCGCCGAACGAGCGCTCCGCGCCTCGTCCCGCTTGTCTCCCCGCTACAACACCGATGCACGCAAGCCAGTCGCTGTCGCCTGCAGTCGATACGCGCGTAAATTCAAACGAAGTCGCATTATCAACGACCGCAACTAATTTAAATAAACGCAATAATACTACAGTATTGTTACCCACCGCTTCTGTATACGTTTATAAAAATAATAAACCGGTAACAATTCGAACTTTTCTAGATAGTGGCTCCATGAGTCACTTTATTTCAAAATCGTGTTGCGACCGCTTAAATTTAAAAATTACTCCCGAGAACTCAACGATTACCGGCATTGGTCAAGCTCAAATCCCTTGTTTAGGATACACACAACTCAAAATATTCTCTCGGTTTGATGCCCGCTGTTCCTACACCATTCACGCTCGTGTGATAGTTAGTATTACTGACGGCCTGCCTAGCGTATCAATAGATATCTCAAATCTAACTCACTTTAATAACTTGCCTATGGCGGATGAATTGTTCTATTCCCCAGCTGAAATTGACTGCCTTATAGGAAGCGAGTTAATACCGTTCCTTTTAGGAAGTGCTAAGGTAACGATACCTGGCTCTTCAGTAGTTGCCGTACAAACCACACTCGGTTATGTTGCTATGGGCAGAGCAGATTGTAATGCACGTTGCATCGATTGTTACAGTTATAAACCAAAATTTAATAATTATACGCAAGATAAATCTTTCTGCTGCACCGCGAATGATGAATCGTTAGAAACGCTTACGCAACGCTTTTGGGAATTGGAAGAGGTTCCCAAAAAAGTTCATATGAGCCCTGACGATCAGGCCTGTGAACAAATATTTAACGCAACCTACACGCGCGATTGTACGGGTATATATACTGTCCAATTACCATTTAAAACTCAATATTCCGAATTAGGAAACTCGTACGCTATAGCCAAGCGTCGATTAATTAATTTAGAGAAGAAATTAGATTCTGACTTTAAGATCCGCGAAAACTATAACGCTGTTATTCAAGAATATATAGACAAAGATTATCTGTCAAAAAGTGACAATCCCTCTTTCGATATTCCGCATTACTATATACCGCACAGAGCTGTTTATCGCCCTGAAAAATCTTCCACTAAAATACGCATTGTTCTAGATGCTGGATGCAAAACTACATCTGGTAAATCGCTTAATGACCTCTTATATGTGGGTCCTAATTTGCAAACCAACATCTTCGACTTACTCATTAATTTGCGTATGTTTACTGTCGCTGTCTTAGCAGACGTTGAAAAGATGTACTTTCAAATAAAGTTAAATAAAGAACATCACGCATTTCAACGCATATTATACAGGTTCGATTCCAAATCAGAAATATGTACATATGAGTTCGGTAGAGTGTCGTTTGGTATATCTAGCTCTCCATACCTTGCAATGAGGGTGGTTCGTCAGCTTGCAGCTGATAATCGCGATAAATATCCGCTAGCCGCTTATGAAATTGAAAATCATATGTATATGGACGATTATATATGTTCATTAGATAACCTCGAAATCGCCGAACAAACTTTTTACGAAATGGTCGCTATGTTCAAAACAGGCGGTTTTAATCTTGTAAAATGGATCTCTAATAGTCCTGAATTTATGAATCGAATCCCTCAATCGCATAAAGTTCAACAGAACGTAAATTTTGACGCTGACACTTATAACACTAAAATCGTTGGCTTGCAGTGGAATCCTACACAAGATAATTTTAATTTTAAAATAAACGCAATTTCTCTAAAGTGCACCAAACGCACAATTCTATCCGCAACCGCACGGTTATTTGACCCTTTAGGTCTCATCAGTCCTGTAACCGCTTTTATGAAACTGCTTGTACAAGAATGTTGGATACAACAGTTAGATTGGGACACTCCGGTTCCCCCGCATATTGAAAGTAAATGGATACAGTTCCATAACGAACTCACTTATCTTGAAAAAATAAAGTTTCCGCGCCATGTAGGTATTAATTCCAAAGTATATGTGACATTACTTGGATTCGCAGACGCTAGTGAGCGCTGCTATGGTGCCGTCGTGTACATTAGGGTTAGTTCTGATGAACAATCCACCGGTTCTGTAAAATTACTCGCGTCAAAGTCTCGCGTTGCTTCTCTCAGCAAAATGCCTTTAGCTCGCCTCGAACTCTGCGCTGCGCTTTTGTTAGCTAACTTACTTACGGCTATTACAGAAATACTAAATAAACGATGCAAAATTAACAAAGTATACGCGTTCTCTGACTCAACCGTAACTCTAACTTGGATACATTCACCTGCTTATAAATTTCACACTTTTATCGCAAATCGCATAACAGAAATAACTTCAAAATTACCAGCTACGCATTGGTTCCACATTAGTGGTCGTGAAAACCCTGCGGACATAATTTCTCGCCCTGTGACACCTAAAAAACTGTTAAATGCTAATCAATGGTTTAATGCTCCGCATTGGTTCTCATATCCCGTGGCTCAATGGCCTATCAAAACATTTCAGATTAACGACAATATTAACCACGATTGGATGGAAATTAAAAATGTAACACTTTCAGTTTCGCAAATAAATCAACCTTTAATTAATCATTCGATTGAACTGTTAGTAAGCCGCACTTCTAATTATGCAAAATTATTACGCATCTTAGTATACATATTAAGATTTTCTAAACGCCTAAATACGCATGGTTTTATTCGCACCGCAGACTTAGACATCGCTGAGTTGTATCTGATACGATACGTACAAAATACGCATTTCGCTGATGATATTTCCGCTTTAAAAATGAATAGATTAGTTAATAAAAATCTCGCTAAACTTAACCCTTTCATCGACTCTGCCAATATTATGAGAGTCGGTGGTAGATTAACTCATTCTCAACTTAACTATGGTCAGAAACATCCTATTTTACTCCCGCCCAAGGAACGTATTACAGAATTAATTATAAATTATTATCATCTCATTAATTTACATACAGGTCCCGCTTTATTATTATCCTTAATAAGACAAAAATTTTGGATATTATCCGCTAGAAATGTAGTGCGTCAAATAGTACATAAATGTAATAAATGTTTCACACTTAATCCAAAAAATACATATCCCCCTATGGGAGACCTCCCCGCATTTAGAGTATCAGAAGTTAAACCTTTTGTACATTCCGCAGTAGATTACGCAGGTCCATTTTTCATTACGCATATTCGCAAACGTGGAATTAAAAGTCAAAAGGCTTACATTTGCTTATTCGTCTGTCTAACAACAAAAGCATTGCACATAGAGTTGGTCTCTGACTTGAGTTCTGATTTGTTCCTCAATGCTTTTAAACGCTTTATATCGCGTAGAGGTCCCGTTTCGCTAATATATTCTGATGGAGGTACCAATTTTATAGGTGCCAAACGCAAACTAGATGAAATTTACTCTTTTATACAGTCCACATCGCACATTAATTATATTAGTCAACAATTGACTGAACAACGCATTCAATTTAAGCATAGTCCGCCTTATGGCCCGCATTTTAACGGTCTCGCTGAGATAAATATACGCTGTGTAAAAACACATTTATTTAAAGTAATCGGTTCGCAAATACTCACGTACGAGGAATTTAATACGATTCTTGTGCAAATTGAAGGTCTATTAAATAGCCGACCTCTTTGCGTTCTAAGCTCAGATCCGTCTGATATCACAGCACTAACGCCTAATCATTTTTTAAATGTAACCCCGCTTAAATTTTTACCCGCTGAAGATGTTACGGACATCTCGGATAGTCGTTTATCGCGCTATCAATTACTTAATAAAATTACTCACTCCTTTTGGAATAGATGGAGTAGAGAATATCTCACCTCGCTGCAACAGCGAGAGAAATGGAATTCTCCCTCGAATCCAATAAAATTAGGAACTGTTGTCGTTATAAAAGATAACAACGTTCACCCGCTTTGTTGGCCTCTAGGAGTAGTGGTAGAAATCTTTCCTGGTAAGGATAAGATTATACGCACTGTAAAGGTGCGCACCGCTTCAAGTTCATACATACGGCCTGTCGTACGACTTTGCCCACTGCCTACGCAATAAAGAAATAATAAGTTTCTCGATTAAAATAATTAATTTGAATAGTTAAATAGATCGCATCTTATATAAATTATAATAAAATTAAGTTAAATATACACAAAAAAAAAATGTTTAGAGGAAACCTCTAGGCCGGGGAAGTTGTATGCGCCGCATTATATTATAAATTAAATTAAAATATTAAATAAGAAAATAGTGATTTATACTATAAGTACACACACGCACTTCACGCACTCATACAAAATCCTTACTATTCCCATTTCCTATGTGTACCGCATCGCATATCGAAGCAAACGTAGTAGCAATAAAAACGCGAACCTATAAGCAGCGCGCGCGCCATTCGCTATTAGAATCCGCAATTAAAATCTATACCTATAATAAAGGACCTGTCAATCATATATTGTGGAAGTGTTCGTGAAAGACTATATCGGTTGTGATCGGCTTTATGTTGAAGGGCGCCTAGGATATCTACTGGTCTACTGCTCAAGAGCTACGAAGGAAATTACAGGTACCATTTCTAATCCTATCTCCTCACAGCCTCACAACCCCACACTTATGAAATACTGATTACCTTATTATGAGCACGAATTTAACTCTAATTCAGTCTAAATGATCTATCCTACTATATTATATTGCAATACGCACGTGCTGACTTATTATCTTTGTGCGCATGCGCCTTCTCAGTGCTATATGCTCAGACTAACGCTATATGTCTACAACTGACAATTCTATATAGATCTTAGACGAAGAATAATATAGACTCGCTACTATTTTGACATTTAGGATGAAGAAAAGGATGCACATACTATCGCGTTTACCTAATTTTACTACTATCCCGACGTTTCGAATACTTTACAGCATTCATGATCTATGTAGACTATCAGCTTTGGACGTCTATCATCTAAGTCCACCCGTGATCATGAATGCTGTAAAGTATTCGAAACGTCGGGATAGTAGTAAAATCAAGTAAACGCGATAGATTCCGTAAACGAAGTTTTATTTCAAAATGTGTAACATTCGCGTAAATATCAGAAAGTATTATGCACATACTAGGTTTTACCAAGAGTGAGAGAGACACAGGTATAAGTATATTTATCCTTTTCGCGTATGCGTTAGTTGTATTTGGACCCAATGAACTGCGTCCAAACAACAAGGTGGCATCTTATTGTTGGGACCCAGTTGATTGGATTAAAATAAGCATATGCGAAAAGGATAAAATACTCATACATGTGTCTCTCTCACTTTTGCTAAAATCTAATATGTGCATCCTTTTCTTCATCCTTTATCAAAATAGTAGTGAGTTTATAGTATACTTAGTCTAAGATGCAATGTGATATGTAAAGATGTCATGTATAGATGGCGTTTTTCTAAACTTTTACCCGTTTTTAAAAAAACAGTTAAAATACTACTAAGTGAAAAGCATATAAAAATTAATGTGTATTTAAGATATCTGTATGGAAGTTAGTTTGAAATAATCTTCCCGCAACGTTATTTTGTATCGCTATAGCGCCTGGCATTCTATTTATTTTTAAACAATTGAAAAAACTAAAGTCGCTGTTTCGAATCCCGCTTAAATTAACGTTTTCCCTTTTCACAATATTTTATTCGGACTCACGAAGAATAAAATACGTAGATAGAATTTTAATTAAAATAACACAATGAGAAGCAAGGTTCCTTTGCCGCATCCTATGTATAAAAAAAGACATAATTTTTTTCCTGACAAAATGGCGGTGTTATTTCATTCTTTGTCTTAGTAAAATTATGAATACATTTACCATTTTTAAATTCGGTGATTGATGAATAGATTGTCTTTTTAACTCTATCTTTTTTAATAACGTAATACTTGTTGCTGGTATGAAGTTTCTGTCTGGTTATCAGTGTTACTGAATTGATAATAGGTAGAACTATGTTAGAATGACAGCCGTTGCCAGCCAGCATTAAAAAAATGGGAGTTAAGCAAGCTATTATACGAGTATGCATTTGTATTCTTAACCGAAGCGTTCTTATTACAAATATTATAAACTAGCTGACCCTGCAAACATTTTACCGCCTCAGAATCAATATTTTCTGACTAGCCTTTGCCCGCGGTTGCCCCACTAAAAGCTAGTTATTAGGTCTCAGGTTCCCGACATAGTAGCGGGATAAAATGTATATCATTTTTTAAAGTCTACTCAAGAGCTATCAAATAAAAGAAGGTGTGTTGTTATGATGGGTGAACAAACAAATAGACATAAATAAAACGGGTTTTGTGCTCAGACACGCCTTTATTGCCTGATACAGTCATTTTTTCTCAAAAATGTCAATGTACAGACAAAGCTCTGTTACAGCTTTATAATACTTAGGATAATATTACATCTTATAGTAACTTATTACGTTCATAATGAGTTTTTTTAAACGTCTTATACAATGAGGCGATACAAATTGTTGACTCAAGAAAATTATATTATTTGCAGATTGCACGAATTATATACTGAATGGATATTGAACCCGCATGGCTCGCTAGTTTAGGCATTTAAAGTATTACATAATCTGTGGAAAGGGTAGGCGTCAATAGAATATTATAACATAGTAGGTACGCTAATATACATTCATAAAGGTCGCTGCGTAATTGAGCGTTAGGTAAGCCTCAGCGGACACTGTTTGCAAGGTAATCACTCTATGTACATAATGAAAAATCGATGGGTTTGCAGTAAAACGTAATAATACAGTATTTTATTTGTTTTTAGCTGTATAGTAATGTTACCTTGGTAATCCGTATCTATACATATGTATATTTATGTTTATTTTTATACTACATGGGTGCCCAACAAACATACGGCACACCTGATAGTAAGCGGTTACCGTAGCCTATAGACGCTAGCAGCACAGAGGTAAGTATCACTCGCGCGTTTCCATCTCCAAGGAAAGTGGTAGGAGGTAGATAGGAATGATAATAAGGAGAGGATAGGAAGGATAAAAAGGACAGAATAGGGAGCGGGTTTGGGCCTCCGGCGTTCTCACTCACCATTGGAAACACAACGATAGCCGTTACTACCGTTGTTACACGCTGATCTTAAGTGAGAGGGTGGTACTTTCCTTTTCGAGCCGGCCTATTCGTGTTGTGATAAGCAAGGGTCTACCACTAGATAGTTTAAACATAATATTATTTTCCAAACTGAGTCGTTTGGAAAAATCCAATATGATTTCCTTTCCATTATCTCATAAAACCCTTTAGACCCATTATCGTGAAGGAAGCAATGACAAAGCATTTAATTGCGCGCTAAAATGTTTACGATCTATGCCATTAACAAAGATGGCGAAAGATTGATGCAGGGTTAATTGTCCCGAATAAGACGTTCTCCTGTAGGTTTACGAGTTCATCGAGTAGTTGTGGACGATTTATTGACATTTAGTTAAAGTAACATTGATAAACAGCGGGTTTTATTCGTGTAACGTTTTAATTGTTAACACAAAGTGTGAAAATGTGAAATCTTTTCGATTTCACATTTTACGAGCAGGATTTGATCCTGCATTTCCGGGATAACGTCCAGATGATTTGCCAATTCAGCCATCGTGACATTCGGGACTTCTAATTTCGATAACACATTAATTCTTAACGTCTTGGGTAACGCCTGCACCATCTGTTGGAAGTATTTCCATACATTATACCGACCAGGTAAACTTAATTTTACAATTTAGTATGTTACCAAATAATAACGCAGCCAAAATATATAAAAATATCAAATATATTAATGTTTTTATATATTTTTTTTAGCCAATGGCTGAATTGGCAAAGCATCTAGACGATTCACATTTTCACCCTTTGTGTTAATTTATATAGCTAAACAAATCAAATGCTAAAAAAATATATAAAAATATTTGAATTGTTTATGGAGCCATTTCTCATCTAAAAACGCTCAAAACAGCATCAAAAGTGTTTCTATTTAAAATACCCTATTTCTTTTTTATCGTAGGTGTGGCGATAGCACAGATTTTTAATAAAAATCACAAAAAGAACTGCACGAAATTCATTATTTTATCAAACATTTTGGAGTAAGTGAAGACCACGTTTGAAAATTTCGTATCATAAATAAAAGTGTTAGTGTTATAAATAGTCTAAAAATTAACACAACATTTGAGAACTTCTCATAAAATCAGTGCATTGTGCATCTGGCAACGTGTCCTGTGCAAGCATAAATCAATTACTAACAATTAAATACATCGGACCTAACAGAGATAGTATAGGTTTGATATATGATATGGACCAATAAGGGATTAAGAGGAAATGAAGAGGTGTATTGTAATGAGAATAGGATGGGGATAAAGAGGGGCTTTATTCCTCTGGCGCTCTAATTGACCGTATACGACACACCAATCCGAGTGCCTACCGCTCCTTCAGGACTCTTCTGTGAGAGGATGGTAGTTCCCCGTCATTTTCTATCCTTATCCTTATTTATAAAATATCCATAATCCATCCGCGTGGACTTCAGAATATAAATATTGCGGAGTAATATTATAAATTCAAACTAAGTTTTTTTAAAGTACAAATTATTTGTGAATAAAGAAAAAGAGATTTTTAGTAGGGGCGGGAATCGAACCACGCATCTTTTCTAATCCAGGGAAGTGCTCTAAGCCACTGAGCTACCCTACTGACCTTTCGATCATCCCAAATTCTTAATCACATTTGTCTTAAATCTCTTTTTCTTTATTCACAAATAATTTGTACTTTAAAAAGTAGCGGAGCATGCCAATTGCTAAAAGAAATAGATCTAATAAGTTTTTTATTTAAGTGTTAACGTTAAGTTTTCACGCTGAAATTACAGAATTAATCATCATGAAATTTTATATACATTATAAATAAATATTCACGTACATTTCACACAATGTCCTCTGGTCCCAAATTAAGCTTAACGCTTGTGCTATGGATACCAGATTACGGATATAATACATAATATATATATATATATATTTTGTAAATATATATATATATATATATATATATATATATATATATATATATATATATATATATATAATAGATAGAGAATAACCAGACGCAGTATAAATATCTGTGTTCATCACACGAATAATTGTCCTGAGTGGGAATCGAACCCACGCTCGGAAGTCGGTTACACTATCGACTACGCCACCTGGCCTGATATATCGAGTATGTATTTAGAACCATTGTACTTATGTTTCACTCATAGTTTTTGTCCGTGTGGTGACGGACTAAGAATACAAGTGTCACCACCCTGTTCTTTCCCACGGGTGTCGTATGAGGCGACTAAGGGAAGTAAGCAATTATCACCCATTGCATGACTGGTGGTAGGGCTGGGTACCAAGTGGGAGTTCTCATTTGGTATCGGGCCCGAGCGGGTTAGTACCACCATCTTCTGTGTGACCGGCCATGAAGCACATGGTTGCGTTTTGGCTGTAGCAGGAGATAGCCGTTTATATTTTATTTCATATCTGTGAAATGAATTGGTGAGCAGCGGCTTGACAATACTCTCGGTCCTAGTCGAGTCCATGGGCGACGGCTACCATTTACCATCAGATGGACCGTGGCTCGTCTGCCGCAATAAAAAAAAAGTTTATTGAATAATCTTCATTCGAAATAACGAAATAATATGAATTTAACCAGTCCAAATTTAAACCTTTTCTTTGGTAGTAAGTAGTAATATTACTTTTTTAATTCCGACCCAAAACTTCCAAATTAGCAACTTTCAGTACTTTACGATCAGCTCAATTATGTAATTATATCTAAATTTAGTCGCTCTGATCCCTTTAAATTACATTAATTATCCCTTCACTAATTAAATTAAGTTGAAGCAAGGTGTACGCATGGCGGAAATTTCCCTCAAAATGTTCTGCTTCAAATTAGTTAATAATTAACCATTAAACTTTAATCTTGTTTTTTCAATTAGAAGTAGTTTTTAGTTATTTATTTTAAATACAAACTAAGATGATAACGAGCAATATAATGTACTCAAATACAAGTTTATTGTAAATACAAGTTTATTGTATATATAAACGTCACCCCACCGCGTCAATATTTCTGTATGAACGTAGTAACTTTACTATAGTATGTTGTTACCCTAGGGATGAAAGCACAACAAGCAACCCTCGAACTATTCTTGGGACTAAATAAGTCTTTATCCCGAGGTAAACACTGTGCTTTTCATTACGAATACGAGGAAACTAAAAATAAAAAGCATGAATTAGCTAAAGAAAAAATGGGAGACTTTAAAAAATTGAATTTGGAATCGCCGTTTTCCCGCCGATTTTGTTTTTTTTTCTGTGGCCTGTCAGCTATTCAGCCATTATTTTTCATTTTAAACATTGAAAAAATATAAATCTTTGTTATTTTCAAGATATGCAACTATATTAAAGTAAAGTCTTATAAAAAACAAATTCTTGAATAAATACTTAACATTATGTTATATCAATTTTATATCGCGCTGTAATTGACTGAAAATAGAACTATTTTTTTTTATAATTACTCAGCTGTCAGTTGAAAGTAATTCTCCCTAGGGCTGAAAAGTATTACTTTCAACCTGCTCCTCAGGCAACTTCAGGCCTACTTTCAGAGTATGAGTAATGAAATAGTACATTGTTACCCTAGGGATGAAAGCAACGAAGCCCTCGAACTAGTGGAGCCCTCGCTACGCTCGGGCGCCAAACCCCGTCTTTGGACTAAATAAGTCATTATCCCGAGGTAAACACTGTGCTTTTCATTACGAATACGAGGAAACTAAAAATAAAAATCATGAATTAGCTAAAGAAAAAATGGGAGACTTTAAAAAATTGAATTAGGAATCGCCGTTTTCCCGCCGAGGTTGTTTTTTTTTCTGTGGCCTGTCAGCTATTTAGCCATTATTTTTCATTTTAATCATTATAAAAATATAAATCTTCGTTATTTTAAAGATATAGTTGCAACTATATTAAAATAAAGTCATATAAAAACAAATTCTTAATACTTAAGTTTATGTTATTTCAATTTTGCATCAGGCTGTAATTGACTGGCTGTACAGAAAATAGAACTGTTTTTTTTCATAATTACTCAGCTGTCAGTTGAAAGTAATTCTCCCTAGGGCTGAAAAGTATTACTTTCAACCCGCTCCTCAGGCAACTTTAGACCTACTTTCAGATTATGAGTAATGAAAAATACATTTTCATACAGTTTCCACTAATAGATGAAATGATTCACAAGAAAGATATAAATATATAATTCTTTAGGGTTTTTGTATAAATTTGATTAAATATGATGATGATTGTTGAACCACCTTCTTACAGAAGATGAGTATAAAATAACAGCAGGTACTTATACTGTTCCACCGAAGGAATGTAACATAGTTCCAGTGGCCCGCCAATAAAGGCGGAGAGACGGCACACGGCGGGTTTATTTAGTGGGTGCAGGTCCCACACTACCCTGGTCGTTGCCCCGAACGATAGGGTGTGCGGTTAGGAACATTTATTCCCACCTCAAAAAAAAAAGAAAAAAAAGAAGATACTGTTACTGTTATATATGGTGAGTGAGAGCGTCGGAGGCCCAAATCTCCTTCCCATCCTCCATCCTTTTATCCTTATTATTATTTCTGCCCACCTCCCCACCTCTGGTGTTGATAGGGTCTATAGGCTACATTAACCAGAGGTGGGTCATGTGCTTGATCGTCACCTGCATGTATAAAGAGAAACGTGCGCCACCTAATACGCAGATAATTCTACTGGCTTAAAACCACTAGTTTATGTAATAGCTAGTTATAACTACGATCCAGGGTTAAAAGGGGCACCACCGAAGGAATGTAACATAGTTCCAGTTACCCGCCAACAGAGGCGGAGAGATGGCACACGGCGAGTTTCTTTAGTGGGTGTAGGCCCCACACTACCCTGGTTGTGGTGTGTGGTTAGGAATTTTTTTTTCCGCCTTAACAAAAAGAAAGGGTTAAAATGGGCAATTCTTAATAAAAATTCATCGGGAAAGGGTACGTAAAGAAAAGGGACTAGGCCTAATTAAGAAAAGCAAAAAGCCCTAAGTGATACAAATTATCTCTGCAGCGCCAATTTATTAAACGATCGTGAAATGTAATCTAAATAGTATTTTCGAAATGTAAGTTACAGTTTAAAGAACAAATTATTGTGAAATTGGAAAAAAAAGCTTTAATGCGAGCGGAAGCTCTTTTTCCACTTTCACAATTTTTGTTTGTTTTTTTATATTGCGTTTAATGGCAGACGAGCCATGGTCCATCTGATGGTAAATGGTAACCGTCGCCCATGGACTCCACCAACCCGCTCGGGCCCGATACCAAGTGAGTACTCCCACTTGGTACCCAGCCCTACCACCAGTCATGCAATGGATGATAATTGCTTACTTCCCTTAGTCGCCTCATACGACACCCGTGGGAAGGAATGGGGTGGTGACCCTTGTATTCTTAGTCCGTCACCGTCACCATTCTTAGTCCGTTCCCTTAGTTTTACATATATTTTATGTTTATTGTGACATTACAGATATGAATATGTCACGGTCTAATAGAATCAATATTGACGATATTTTGGCTCATATATTAAACGAAGAAGATAGGTAACCTTTCTCTTGAGGGAGAATCTACTTCTGAAGGCTTGAGATTGTAAATCGGACAAATCTTGAAATGATCTCTAAACGCCAAACTTAGGAAATTTAACAGCGGTTCATAGAGACACCATAGATATAGATTCGAGCATTTATTGGAATCTTGACTGACCGACGTCATGAGATATAGTCATGTGAAGCCTTGGATGGAAATTAAACTAGATGCTCTGGCTTTGAAGAGATCTTTACGAAAAAATATAAGCCCAATCCTAGTAAACCTACTGATTCAGGCAATGAACTTCCAGTAGAAGACTTGCAGAGCCTAAAACGTAAATACTGCACTTTTTGATCCAACAAAAAACGATATTGTCAAAATGAGTGTGCTATCAGTGCTAAAAGTCACGTGTGCTGCGAGCACAAAGTTGATGTATATATATATATATATATATATATATATAGCTGTTAAACTATCACTTGCCATCAAAAGTCTGATTAATATTATTATTTGTTCTTATAATAAGTGATTAATGTTAAAAAAGTAATAGGTTCTAGAATGAAAAAAATATGTTTCAGTTGATTTTGGAGAAGATTATTTTTTGTTGTTTTTTTGTTGTTATAAATAATATTTGTTGTTATAATAAGTAGATATGTTATAGCCTATAGGTTGTTATTTATATATGTACACCTCTTAAGCGTATGTAAATGCTTTACGCACCTCCAAAAAGATTAGGCTTCTAGGGTTAATGATAAATACAGATCATAATATAAAAAACAAGTGACAGTTTCTTTAAAGATTATTATTATTAGTTTACTTCTAAAGTATAAATTATTTGAGAATAAGGAAAAAGAGATTTTTTGTACTAGCGGGAATCGAACCCGCGTCTTTTCCAATCCGGGGAAGTGCTCTAAGCCACTGAGCTATAGTACAGGTACTTCGACCATCCCAATCTCCTTATTACATTTGTCTTTACGACCGTCGGTCGTTTACTTCTATTTAGTAGCAAAGTATAAGTTATACCAGTTTTTTAATACTTATCAAGAGCTATCAAACAAAAAATGGTTTAAATAACAAACTACATATTTATGAAAGTGGAAAAAGGGCAACTTTACTGCAAGCAGGTTTCGAACCCGCGTCCCATCCAATGTAACAAAGTTACTTATAAACTTTGCACATTTACAATATTAGTAGGATCACTGACTGAGTCTGAGATTGTCATACTAATCTCGTATAAAAAATTCTACCATATTTTACGAGGAAACAGAGAAATCCCAATTACAAAAAGTTCGTTGTCCAAAAGTGCTACGCGGCTACACCCACTACGAAGTGCTACTCAATTTCGTAGCGGTCTATATTAAGTAGGTATTATGAACTTCAAATTGAGAACCAAATTGGCTTAAACTTTGGTCTCGGAGAACTGGAGTAGAATTTTGAATACCCTCTTTGTGTTGTCAACTGAACCTTGATTGAGATAATGTACAATTGTAGAGTATCACAGACGAACAATACCGCCTGATTGAATAATAAATCAAGTAGGACTTTGGAACTTTGTTTCATTGTCAAATTTATTGATTATGTGCAGTCATTGACCTACCAACAAATTGACCTTGTGTCCGCGCTCAAAAGTGTCCGAACTAAAAGAGATGCAAAACGCCAAAAGAGTTAATATCAGTTGGGCCCTCAGTCACCATAAACAGTAAAAAAATGAAATATATTTTCATACGCATTTAGTAAAAAGTTGTCATGTAGACATTACAAACAGACATCCATCCATCCATCCATTAGCCTTTTGACGTCCACTGCTGGACATAGGCCTCCCCAAGACAACGCCACAACATGTGTTTCGCTCATATGGGGGATAGTGCCGTAATCGCCACGCTTGGCAGGCGGGTTGGCGATCGCAGTGGATGTTGTTAATACACGAGAGAGTGCTGCTGCCCACTCCCCCGGTATTCCCTCAGTCGGCTCTTACAACTACCATGGGTGGAGAGGGGTGAGGCAATTCGAAAGCTGGCCTGCCACACGGCTACAAACAGACACTTCTATTTTATTTTTTGGATAGAATTATTAACTTTATAATGTTTTGGTACACATAAACATACACGCAAACAAACATGCTTGCACATACGCGCTCATGCACACACACAGGCTATCCTTTGTATCTTTTCTATCCTCTCCGTTTTATACTTTCTCTCCACTTCCTGTACCTTCCCGGTGACGTGTGAGTGATGCCTCTGATGTTGCTAGCGTTTATAGGCTACGGTAACCGCTTACCATCTGTTGGGATGCTTGTTCGCCATCCAGGTGGTATAAAAAATATATATCTATCTATACCTATTATGCCGTGTGGGGCCGGCTTTAGAATTGTCCCACCCCTCTCCACCCATGGGAGTCGTAAGAGCGGACTGAGGGAATACCGGAGGAGTGGGCAGCAGCACTCCTTCGAGTATTAACAACATCCACTGCGATCGCCAACCCGCCTGCCAAGCGTGGCGATTACGGCGCTATCCCTCATACTTGGGGAGGCCTATGTCCAGCAGTGCACGTTATAAGGCTGATGGATGGATGGATGGATGGATGGATACCTATTATAAATAAAACTGTACCAGAGCTGTGTCTGTACATTTAAGATATTTGAGAAAAAATTACTGTATTAGGCTATATAGCCGTATCTGAACAAAAAACAATTATTTTGCGATTTTTTGTCGTGCATCACGCAAAAAATACTGAACGAATTTTGATGCAACTTTTGTTATTTGATAGCTCTTGATAATACTTAAAAGTTGGTGTATATTTTATCCTGCTACTATATCTGGAACCTGCGATATTATCTAAAAACTGGCTTTTGGCTGCGGCGCAGCCGCGGGCAAAGGCTAGTCTTAATTCACGTATCAGTTGTTGGGGTTAAAGCGTAAATTTAAAATAATCAAACAAACAAATAAATTACATTTTTAACATTAGATAGATGGACAACTACGCCGTATTTTCAAGATAAAAGACATTATACTTTCTCTAGAGGCGTGGAACCGTTTCACGACAACAACCTTGGGCAAGTACTTAGGTACTGCCGAGTGCCCAGACACGTCATTGTACGTGAGAACAAAATTAAGGGGTGCAGCTGATGATATACTACCTACATAATGATATTGACTTTAAGTAATTGGGAGTTTACTTAAATTCATCCATTACGAAGTTACTCAGATACATAGTACTCATCTGTTATTTGAACAAATATTGTTATCTAGGTTTTGCCTTCGGCTTCGTCTGTGTACGTATAGTGAGTGAGTTCACTTCATTGTCCACCTCATCATCTATTCTCTATAATTCTCCCTATCCACCTGCTATCCCTTCCTTTATGGTTGGCAATGCACGTGTAATACCTAGGTGTTGCAAGCGTTTAAAGGTTTCGGCAAAGTAGTACTTTAGCCAAGAAAGGCATGTACTTCAGAATAAGATGAAATAAAGCATCTCTCATATCACTGGCTCTGTAATATTGACAGAACTTCCGTACTACGTAGATGGAAGGGAAGGAGATAAAAGAAGAGTGGTGAGACGTGTTTAAGGGTGTATGTAGACTAGAAAGGATGAGGAGAGCAAGACAAAGATATGAGTGGAAGGCTTTAAGGGACGTCTACGCTGCAGAGGCAACCACGATTATAATATGTACCTACATATTTTGATCTGTATGTACTTGACATGCTCAGCTAATTTAAAAAAAAGAAGTGTGTGTGTGTACTTATGTACACGCGTTAGACGTTATACTACTTTGGCGTAACAAGAAAAAAAAAATATCTTTCGCCGTATTCTATGTTTGTAGAAAAAACGACACTAACAATAGAAAAAAACTAAAATGTTGACTATAGCTAACTTCAGGGTGTCGGTTTTTAGTGACGGTGTGCGCGCGCATCGTTAAAATTTACTCTCATCATTTTTCCCTAACGCGCCAAAACAAGTATAATTTCAAAAATTATTTGTGAATGTAGGAAAAGAGAAGTTTAGTGCGAGCGGGATTCGAACCTGCTTCCCTTCTAATTCAGGGAAGTGTTTTAGACCGCTATATTGTATTAATGCATGTAAATGCATCCGATAGGTGGCGTGGGTCGTAAAAATAAATGTGATGTGGAGGTTGGAAATGGCCGTCGGTGAAAGGGTATCGGTATTTTTTGGTATTTACGAATGAAATGTGACGCCTAATGTTTTATTTTGGTTTTTTATATTATTATTGCATTTTGAAAAGGCACAAAAAGGTTTTTTTTTAAAAGTTTGGTCTTCGTATACACTAATAAGCGCGTGTCGTATGTCCTACTGCTTGAAGCCGACTACTTAAAGCTGCTTCTTACTTATAGCTTCAAAAATACGCGTCCACTGGCCCATCCATCCACTTTACTTTGTTCGAAGCTAACTGGGTAAATTTTAATTAATGTACTTTGTATCTCGAGACATTCTGAACGACGTTTATCTCTTAACCCTAAAATTACGGATAGTACTAAGCCCTATCTTGGGCAGCAATGCCGTGACTCATGATTTTATCCGCATGGGACTTCAGAATTGAGTCAAATAATAATATTCCTCTCTAGGGTACACTGATCAAATTGCTATCTCATAGAGATTGCCCATTTTGCCGGGATAATAAGCCTATTAGGCTTCACAGGAACCCATCCTGTCTATAAAAATAAAATAAATAAAAAGGCTTTATTCTCTACTTTTCAACTGAAATTTTCAGTGCACATAAATAGAACAAATATTCATACATGATAATAAATTGTAATATATATTACTAGCTTTTGCCGCGGCTCTGCCACAGCCAATGGTTTTTAGGTTATATCTCAGGTTCCTGATATAGTAGCGGGATAAAATTTACAAACGGATAGACAAGTAGACAAAAATCTAAAAAAAATGTTTTATGTTAAGACACGTCTATATAGCCTACAGTATTTTTTCTCAAATATCTTAAATGTACAGACAAAGCTCTGTTACAGCGTTATAATATAGGTATAAGGTATATAGGTATATTATAAATCGTCAAGGTATAATTATATAGAATTAAAGCGCCCCTTAATAGTGTTCACAGTATCTTCCCAAAGTCGACTCGATTTAATTTTAAGATGTATCTATGGTCTATCGTACTACGATATCGCCACAGAGTATGGCATCCCAAAGGACGTGCTCTGTATACGAGATATTTCCTTTGGGATCGTGCGTGTTGATAGATTATAATAATATAACCGATGAGGGTAGATAGGACCTTAGTTTGTAACAACTCTCTATTTTTAATCTACTTATACTATTATGAAAATGTAAAAGAGCTGTATCTATACATTAAAGATATTTTAAACACAAAGTGGAAAATGTGAAATCGAAAATAACAGAGCAGGATTTGAACCTGCATCTCCTGGATATCGTCCAGATGAAAGTATCTGATGAAAGAAGAGCAGTCTGAAGATTTCTATAACACATTCATACATTATACCGATAATGTATATAGCTAAGCATGTCAAATGTTAAATCTATTTATTTATCTGTTACTTCACGGCTTGTGGGGATAGAAAAATCCATTCCTCACCTGGTTTCTTAGACGCACCTCTATACAGTCCACTGCATACTATGCGAATACCGTACAAGTATGTATAATAATTAAATTTCGTTCAAATCCGTTTAATACCTAGAATAGGTATATATAGACTAAAAGCAGCTATCCTAAAAATACTATTCCTTTCGTAGGAATAAAAATAATTTTATATATTGATCCAGTGTTTCATATATCTACATATCAAACCCTTAGTAGTTTACGCGTAAAAAATGATCAAAAACAAATATCTAAACAACTTTACAAACTTCTATACTATTATAAAGCTGTAACAGAGCTGTGTCTGTACATTTAAGATATTTGAGAAAAAATACTTTATTAGACTATAATAAGCGTGTCTAATAAACACAGAAACATATTTCTTTAAATTTTTTGCCTGTTTGTTCGTTCGCGAATCATGCACTAACTACTGAATGGATTTTGATGCCACTTTTTTAAATGTTTTTTTATTTGGTAGCTCTTCATTAGACTTAAGAACTGGTATACATTTTATTCCGATACTATATCGGGAACCTGAGATATTTTTAAAAACTAGCTTTTGTCTGCGGCGGAACCGCGGGCAAAAGCTAGTTAATTTATATAGGTAGGTCTAAATAAAATATACAATTTAAAGTGCTTGGGACAACATTAGGCGTGTTATCGTGTGAAGTCATTATTAATAAGTTACGCTAATAAAATATACTGTGACCATTACAAGCAAAACTTATATAGATTAAAATTCTTGCACGCAATGTAAGTAGGTAGGTACTAATTATTAATATTACTCAAAAAATTATGATTAATGTACAGAGTATTATATAGGTACTTATAATCTTTATATTATAAAGCTGTAACATAGCTATGTCTGTACATTTAAGATATTTGATAAAAAATTACTGTCTGCTTATCTGTTTGTCTGTTTGTTTATTCGCGCATCACACAAAAACTACAGAACGGATTTTGATGCAATTTCTATACTATTGTTCTGTGTGATAGCTCTTGCTTAGACTTAACAACTGGTATACGTTTTATCCCGCTACTATATCGGGAACCTGAGATATAAGCTAAAAACTAGCTTTTGGCTGCGGCAGAGCTTCTTTATAAATTAGTGTAATACATTGTGATATTCACGCGAATATTACATATTATGTAATGGTCACGGGTCCACCCGTGCTGCTGAGCATGAATGCTGTTAAGTATTTGAAACGTCGTGATTCGTATGCCTTTGCTCACGCAGACAAAAACTAGTTTTTAGGTTATATCTCAGGTTTCCGATATAGTATCGGATTAAAATACACATATACCAAAAGCTAATGAAGAGCTATCAAATAAAAAAAAAAGCATCAAAATTCGTTCAGTAGTTTATACGCGAACAAAGAAACAGATGAAATATCTAAAAAAAATTTGTGTTCAAAACGCCTATAGAATGGCCTAATACGTTTCTTTTTTTCAAATATCTTAGCTCTGTTACAGCTTTATAATAGTACGGAAGTTGAGAGGCAATATTATGAAAACATAGTTTATCACCGCAAAGGAGCTTTCATCTTGATGTGAAAGCCTCAATGGTGTACCCAATAACTACGCATTAACACTAATACCTTAACTCTAACTAATTCGAAATAATCCGATGGCTTACCCTCTAGATCGTGAAGCGGTTACATAAGCGCGGTACTTAAACCAAAAATACCTTAACTAAAGTGTTGACTACATGTACATCTGTAGCCCTAGCCAAGATGCATTCTATGATCGCTAACGCTATAGAAAACTATTAAGATGTATGGAAATTTGACACCTCTAACTTTAAGTCACGCAACTTAGCAAATACAAGTGAAATATAGACTAAATATAATATAGACTAAGACTCGCTACTATTTGAATACAAAGGATGAAGAAAAAGATGCACATATTATTAGGTCATATCAAGAGTAAGCGAGACACATGTATAAGATTTTTATCCTTTTTGCGTATGCGTTATGTTTGTTGGAACCCAATTAGGTAACTGGGTCCCAACAACGAGGTGGCCAACCGACTCCATCGCCATGTATGATTTATGTTATATACGCTAATGTTACACGTTCTAATACATTGTAAGCAAAATATAAGCATAACTGCAATTTCTTTTGTCCTGTCATTCTTATCCGGCTGAAACAGGTAGTGCAATTTTTAGTCTACAAAGTCATAATCATAGTTACCTTCTGAAATTATCCCGGTTATCATAATGCCAAATTATTGCTATCTCGACACTGCACACGCTGAAAACGGTTCTATAATATCCTCTGTCTATGGTTAAAGACGTCAAATTTTCATTCGATTAAATAGTTTTCTATAGCGTTAGCGATCATAAAATGCAACTTGTTTTTAGTTATATGATATCTAATTTGTATTGCGAATTTCATCATGGACAAAAACATCGAACAAAGAGTTTGTCTTAAATTTTGCATCGCCAATGGAATTTCGTGTTCGGAGTCACTGAAAATGTTACAGAAGGCTTACGGTGAATCGACTTTATCAAAAGCATGTGCTTATGAGTGGTACAAAGCGTTTAAAGGCGGTCGAGATGTGATGGAAGATTTGCTTCGCTCTAGTAGGCCATCAACGTCTGCAACTGAAGTTAACATTGCAAAAGTGAAGGAAATAGTGACTGAAAATCCTCATTCAACTTTGAGAGAGATAGCCACCGAACTTTCTGTGTCTCACAAGTCGATCCATACCATTTTAAATAATCACTTGGGCATGAAACATGTTTCCGCTCGGCTAGTCCCAAAAGACCTGAATTTTCTCCAAAAACTCAATCGCATGAGAGTCGCTGAGGACATGCTAGAACGAGTCAATTCCGACCCAACATTCATGAAACGCATTGTTACTGGTGACGAGACGCGGGTTTACGAGTTTGACATGCAAACTAGTCAACAAGCTTCGGAGTGGCCACTTCCAACTGAACCGAAACCGAAAAAACCACACCAAAGTCGTTCAAAAGTAAAAGTCATGTTGACTGTTTTCTTTGACTATCGCGGTGTTGTGTGCACCTAGAATTATTTATTATTATATATATTATTTGAGCATTATGCGGCGTTTAAGAGAGCCAATTCGACGAAAAAGGCCAGATTTGTGGAAAGAAAATTCTTTGTTTTTGCACCATGATAATGCGCCTTCGCACAAGGCCATCATTGTGAATAAATTTTTGTCCAAACACTCAACAAATACCATTAAGCAACCACCATATTCACCAGATATGGCTCCAGCCGACTTCTTTCTTTTTCCTAAATTTAAATTACCACTTCGTGGCACCCGTTTTCAATCGGTAGAAGACATAAAGGAGAATTCGCGGCGAGAACTGAACTCAATTCCGGAAACAGCGTTTAAAAAATGTTTTTATGATTGGATTATTCGTTAGCGTAAGTCTATCGTTTCTGAAGGAGCATACTTTGAAGGTGATAAAATAAATTTGGATGAATAACAAAAGTTTTGTGTATTATTGATCTTTTCCCGGTACTTTTTTGACAGAGTAGTAAAAAAACTAATAAATATAAGAAAGTAGAAGAATGTAGGTACAGGAGGAGACTGAGACTCACCTACCTAGACCAAGCACCTAGCTACCTAGCTAGTTTTCGGTCATGTATTAAAGAAAGGAAAAAAAAAGGAGTCAGGAGTCTCCGAAACAAGTGAGCGTGTATGAAGAGAATTATGAATGTTGAGGAAGCGAGAGATGTATGTAAGGATAGAGTCTTTTGGAACTCTATTCTGTCTGCCTACCTGCAAGTATTAAGAACTATAAATAAATATTTCAAACTAATTTCGATTGCAAATTAATATCTTCTATATAAGCTGTAACAGAGCTGTGTCTGTACATTTAAGATATTTGAGAAAAAATGTCTGTAATAGGCTATATAGGCATGTCTAAACACAAAACAATTTTTTTTAGATTTTTTGTCTGCTTATCTGTTTGTTTGTTCGCACATCACACAAAAACGACTGAACGGATTTTGATTAAACTTTTTTTATTTGAAAGACCTTGATTAGACTTAAAAACTGGTATACATTTTATCCCGCTACTATATCGGGAACCTGAGATATAACCGAAAAACTAGAAAATTATATGAACTAGAATGTTTATTAGAATTTATTTAAAAGAACTACTATATGGATTTTGATGCAACTTTTTTTATTTGACAGGCCTTGATTTGACTTAAAAACTGGTGGACATTTTATCCCGCTACTATATCGGGAACCTGAGATATAACCGAAAACTAGCTTTTGGCTGCGGCGAAGCCGCTGGCAAAGGCTAGTTTACTATATTTTTCATAATCTTTGTTGTATCGATATCGATAAATATCGAATGAATGAGCACGTTGCTCCGCTGTCTATGAAATATGGCATTTGTTTTGTCTATGGTTGCCAGTTAATAAACAAGGAACTTCATAAGTCATTAAAGTACAAATTATAATTTGTGAATAAGGAAAAAAAGTATTTTAGTACAGGCGGGAACCGGCGTCCCTTCCTATCCGGGGAAGTGCTCTAATCCACTGAGCTACAGTACTATCTTTTAAACATACCCAATCTCCTTATCACATTTGTCTCAACGACCAACGCCCTCTATCGGAATGCATTTACATGCATTAATCTAATATAGTAAGTTTAATTTCGCAATTAAAATTCATACTATTTGATGGCGTGATTTTTTTGAACAAATATTCAACTTACTATATTGGATTAATGCATGTAAATGCGTTCCGATAGAGGGCGTTGGTCGTTGAGACAAATGTGATAAGGAGATTGGGTATGTCTAAAAGATAGTACTGTGGCTCAGTGGATTAGAGCACTTCCCCGGATAGGAAGGAACGCAGGTTCGATTCCCGCCTGTACTAAAATACTCTTTTTCCTTATTCACAAATTATAATTTGTACTTTAAGAGTAGCTGAGCATGTCAACTGCTAAAATATAGATCAAAAATGTTCATAGGTCATTATCAAAGAGTAGTGTCTATAACCAGAAAGTCATTATGTCGAAAGTAAAATAGATGATTGGACGTAGTATAAAGTAACGTTACTCACGTAAATTGCGATTATCATTAATATTCAAACTTGATCCGGCACGTGGGCGGGCAAGATTAGGTCGACCACACGGAGGAAAACATACTCATAAGCGGCTTATTGTATGCAATTTATATGAAGTACCTTTCGCCTTACGTTTGAAAACGAAATCCTATAGCGCTGAAGCCTGTTTTACACAAGCCTCATTTCAGTGTGGAAAATAAAAGAAAACATTGTCTGAAAATATGCCTGAGAGATTTTTTAAAAGGCTAGTAAAGTCTACTGATATTGGAGTACATTGATCCGATGTATGTGTGTGTTTGCCGTGTGGGGCCGGCTTTTGCCGTGTGGGGCCGGCTTTAGAATTGTCCCACCCCGTTTTACCCACGGGAGGCGTAAGAGCCGACTGAGGGAATACCGGGAGAATGGGCAGCAGCACTCCCTCGAGTATTAACAACACCCACTGCGATCGCCAACCCGCCTGCCAAACGTGGCGATTACGGCACTATCCCCCATTTCTTGGGGAGGCTTATGTCCAGCAGTGGACGTTGATAGGCTGATGGATGGATGATGATGTATTCCAGCAGAAATGTACAGCCATTATTTGTAAAAATATGGAAGAGAATTTTATTGCGAGTGGGATTCGAACCTCCCAATCCCGGGAAGCGCTCTAGACCGCTAAGCCATAGCAGTGACCGACGGCCATACGCATGCATTTACATGCAAATGCATCCGATAGGTGGCGTGGGTCGTAAAGACAAAATGTGATGTGGAAATTGGGAGTGGCCAAATGTTAGAAGATTATTTAAATTAAGGCAATGGCCAAATGGTTGGCCAAATAGCTGAGCATAGCCATAGTAAAAGAAAAGAAGTAGGTTATCTTCATACAAACGCACCGAGCGTGATTTCCATGTGTGCGTGCCAGTACCTACACCACTCGCACACAACGACAAAATTTAAAACTGCTAAGGACGCGCCCGCCTATGCTGCGCCGTCGTTTCGTACGCATTGCCGTGCGCCCAGGCTTAGTTATCGCCGCTACCGCTCGGTATTTATTTATACAAGCTCAAAGATGGCTACATATCGGACAAGAAAATACTACATTGTATTTGGATGACATATAGACGGGATCTTCTCAAATCACAACACTAAAAGCATGTTAACATTGAATATAAAATATACTCAGATCCCTAGCTATGCATAAAAACATAATTATAGATAAGAAACTTTGTATTATGGATTCTTGATGTTCTGCCTAACTTTCAAAATAATTTATTGATGTGAAACATCTAATGCGGAGGGAGAGTAAAAGCGGCTGTTAGCGTGGCGACGCTTTTATTGTACCCAATTCTTCCGTTCAAATCTTGCAAGTTAAATTTGACACACTTCCCAGTTTCCGATTGCGCTGAAATTTTACACGCATGTGTATATCACGTGACAATTCTATATTATGATGGCATGGAGCTGATCTGATGATGGAGCTGGAAGGGGACCACAGTAACTGTAATGAAACGACGTAACCCCATCGAGTTTGGAATCATTTGATTCGTCTTGAAGAGTACTTTGTCTTTAGATGGTATCCAGGGTCTGATGATGGAGCTAGAAGGTGGCCATTGGAACTCCGTTATAAAACGACATAACTCCATCGAGCTTGGGCTCGTATGATTTGTGTTGACGATTACTTTGTCTCTAGATGGTATCCAGGGTGTGATGATGGAGCTGGAAGGGCCACAGTAACTCTGTAATGAAACTACGCAACCCTATCGAGTTTATACTCGTTTGATTCATCTTGAAGAGTACTTTGTCAAGTTATGATCATTTTATTTCTACAAAATAATTTCGATGTTTTCACATCTGCTAGACGTCCCGAGACGTCTAGTTTTTTTTTTATTTTGAATATAAAAACTAGCTCTATATTTATGATGATTGAATTAATAATTATCCCGCGCTTGGAGTCTGAGTTATCGTACTTCTTTTCTTTTACTATGGCATCATGCAGAAGCAATATTGCAAGCCACCTGACGCTGGTATTCTGCTGTAACCACAGGGAGGTGCGAGAAACCACGGGAGACACACACAAGAACGGCAATACACAAAAGATATAGTGATAAAGAATACAGTTTTAGGTACTAATTTATAGTTGCAAGTGCTAATACATAATGACATTTAGATCATACGCTCTTACTCTCTGTAAATTACACATTTTTTAATGATTTAATTAATTATCCATTATGTTTTTTTACCTTTTCTCTGTGTAAAGTGACCTGGATTAGTGTTAATACGTATATATATCATATGCTACTAAATAATCTTATAGCTGATTAGGAATGTACACAGAGCGAAGCGTAAATAAATAATGAGAATAAATGGTCGGCCCGGCGCAAAATAGATGTTTTATCAAATCTCTCACAATCCCAACTGTATCCGGACTGGATATGCGATTGGCAGTTGAAAACGAGTTTGTTATTGAAGCGGAAAATGCGGATTGTGTTGCGATTTTTCCAGAAAAATATTAAGTGCGTGGCGAGATATTTTAAAAACACTTTTATGAGTTGATTTTAAATGCAACTCTTAAAGGCAAATGCAACTTTGAGGTCGGTCCTTCTTATCCTTAATCTTGCAAACAGCTCCTCGGGATTCTTTTAGTAAATCACTTGTCTTTATTACTAGCGCTAGGGACGTCTCCGGATTTTTTTGATGCGAAATACCTAAGCAGGGTCAGACCGACTGTTATTTGATTTGATTATTTTTAACGTCAACTGTTGACGAAATCCTGTAACAAGGAAGCATAACGTCAATCAAGGATCTCGCTGCAGTCATCGGAGAGGACTTGTTGATGCCTGCTGTCAGCCGAACCATGGTCGATGGCGACAGAAATTATACCACGGTCACCGTTTTCTGCAATAATGCTATCTTGCGGAAGGAGGCAGCGGTAAGGACCACGGAGGCTCATCTCTCCTCTAGCCCGATTCACGGCCAGGCTACGGGCCGTTAGACCGGGGATTGTCCTCCGTCTACGTAGAGCCTACCACGAAGGTGCAACGTTCCGGGAGGGTGGGTACGTTGCTAAAAGGGAGCGCGACGGAACTTGATATCAGCTTTTTTTATTTTTTTTATTTGATAGCTCTTGATTATACTTATAAACTGGTATACATTTTATCCCGCTACTACATCGGGAACCTAAAAACTAGGTTTTGGCTGCAGCAGGGCAAAGGCTAGTATAGTGTAAAAAATCTTTAAAGCACTAAACATTTATTTATTATTTATTTAGATATTTTTATATATATTTTTAGCATTTAGCATGCTTAGCAACATACATTAAACACAAAGTGAAAAATGTGAAATCGAAATCATCAATCATCGAATTGGCAAAGCATCTGGACGGTATCCAGGAGATGCAGGTTCGAATCCTGCTCGTGACTGTTATTTTCGATTTCATATTTTTCACTTTGTGTTTAATTTATTTATTAGTGAAGATGATAAATATATTTTGAGCAAGATATTTGTTTATAATTTATCAAGGGAAGTAAGGGGCTCGACAATACCATAAACTATTATATAGTATCCCTTTATGACAACTGCGTGAAAGGAGTATTAGTTATAGTTACCTAGTGGTAGACCCTTGCTTATCCCAGCACGAATGGGCCGGCTCGATCGGGGAAGTACTACTCTCTCAGAAAAGATCAGAGTGTAAAACGGTAGTTACACCTACCGTTGTGTTTCGTATGGTGAGTGACCCTGTCCTCTCCTTAATATCCTTTCTATCCATCTCCTATCCTTTTCCTTGGAGATGGAAACGCAAAAGTGATACCTCTGTTGTTGCTAGGGTCTATAGGCTACGGTAACCGTATGTTTGTTCGCCAGCCTATGTAGTATAATAAAAGGGGTGGTGACCCATTATTCTCAGTTCATCACCACATGGATTATCGGATATTTTATCGTACGCTTAGCAATATGGGTGGACGCAAGCTAATAATCCAGTAAAATGTAATGCAGTGTGATGTTTCCGAATCAATGAACATTGAAAGTAGGCTGAAAGCTATTCTGTTAACGTCATCTAGCGACGGTTTCGTCCCACATAAAGTTTCTCTTTCACTATCTATTATAACACTATGATTTATCAGAGCATTTTCATTACCCACTACTGCTCCTTGAGTAGAAATTTTCTCAGAGTGAGGTAGATTTTGTTCTGAGTTCACTCTGCTGACCCAGCATAAATTGGCCATTTATGAGATTTATCAGGCATGCAGGTTTTCTCACGGTATAGATTACGCTACTTTTCAATCTCACACCTGTATGTAATAGTACATTGTTAACCTAGGGATGAAAGCAACCCTCGAATGAAATTCGATGAAAGCTACGCTCGGGCGCCAAACCCCGTTTCGGCACTAAATAAGTCTTTATCCCGAGGTAAACACTGTGCTTTTCATTACGAATACGAGGAAACTAAAAATAAAAATCATGAATTAGCTAAAGAAAAAATGGGAGACTAAAAAATTTAATTTGGAATCGCCGTTTTCCCGCCGATTTTGTTTTTTTTCTGTGGCCTGTCAGCTATTCAGCCATTATTTTTCATTTGAATCATTGAAAAAAGATAAATCTTCGTTATTTTAAAGATATTTAGTTGCAACTATATTAAAATAAAGTCATATAAAAACAAATTCTTTAATAACTTTATGTTATTTCAATTTTACATCGCGCTGTAATTGACTGACTGTAAAGAAAATAGATCTGTTTTATTTTTTATAAATACTCAGCTGTCAGTTGAAAGTAATTCTCCCTAGGGCTGAAAAGTATTACTTTCAAGCCGCTCCTCAGGCAACTTCCTGCCTAATTTCAGAGTATGAATAATGAAAAGTTTACACATAGCGGCACCGAGCCTATTGCCGTCTACCGGGCACATTTCCAAACTCCGGGCTGCTACAGATAATTTTTGTTTTTACGAAAAAGCTCAATATCACTGCTCGTCCCAGGGATTGAACTCCAGACTTCATGATCAGCATTCGCTCAGATCGAGGCAGTTTTTAAAATTAATAAAGTACTAATAAAAACATTGAATAAACAAAAGAGGTTTAATGTACTACGTACATACATTTTACCTCAATGGAATAAACTTGTGTTTTATTACTAACTATATAATGACAATAGAATTAGATATTTATAAAGGCCAGTACATAAAAAAGTAAAACCAAGGACTGCAAAGACAGTGGTATCAAGTTCGATGCTCAGTCCATGTCCAGACCTCGAAATGCACACACCTCAAACATTATATGATTTTTCGAAATTATGCATGCTCAGTGAAGGAAACCATCCTGAAGAAATCTGCATGTCTGCATGCCAACTGGCATTGGGCCATCGTAGTGGACTATGGCCTAACCCCTCTCACCATGACAGGAAACCCGTGCCTAATAGTGGAACAGAAAAAGGGAAGAAAAAAAATTAAGTGCCATTTCGCAGCCAGTACCGTGCCCGAAAAGCTGGCAGCATTAACTTGCTGGATAGTCAGGCTTATCCTTTAGCCAAGATATAAGCCAGCATCCTGACTATAAAAGTCACCCCGCTAAATCTTATATGGAAATAAAACACGAAACACTAATTACAATACTGGTTTCTAAATAAATACTAACATAAAAAAAAAACTAGTAGCATAAAAAAAAACGACCTCGGTGGTGTAGCGGTAGTGTATACGACTGCTAATCATGAGGTATCGGGTTCGACCCCCGGGTCTGGCAATGTTATTGAGCTTTTTTCCTAAAAAGAAAAATTCTCAGTAACAGCCTGGAGTTTGGAAATATGCCCGGTAGACGTCAATAGGCTCGCCCCCTATTACGTGGGACTTAAACATAGCTGGCGAGTCGTGGGTGTGTAATACACCTCTGCCTACCCCTTCGGGGAATACAGGTGAGATGTTATGCTATGTTAAAAAAAAATGTACCATGTTTTCATAATGGACTAAAATATTTAAAATAGTTCGTTATAAAAATATCGTGCTTACATTATTATTATTTTATTATTCTTTTTTTCACATATTTCATGCCTTGTCATCCACTTCTAACCTTTGATCTAAATTTCAAGTATCTAGCTAGCTCATCGGGAAGTTAGTTTAAAATCAATTACAAAATTTAAATACAAGAAAGCAAGTTAATAAAAACAATCATAAAAATACACCTTCCGTGCAGTACAAGTTTAACAAAATAAATAAAATATTCTCATTACAAATGCCATAACCTTGTAGGGTAGGTATCGTAAACCCAAGGTTACGAAGACAGTGCCCGACATTTTACTGTGTGACGCATAAATCGATATCTTGACCCCATTTACGACTTACATGACAAATGAGGCCACTTATTGGTACCAATTACGAAGGAAATTACTACTTCTGCTATGAATATTAAATAAAATATACTAATTGGAAACGATATATTGACATTGTGGATAAATATTTCTTTTTTTATAATATAATATTTCTTTTTTAATAACAAAAACTTTTTTTTTTGATAAGGCGGGAAAAATGTACCTAACCACACAACCCGTCGTTCAGAGCAACGAAAAGGGTAGTGTAGGGCCCTCACCCACTCACCAATGGCGGGCTACTGGAACCATGCTACATTCCTTCAGTGATCCGCCGGTGGCATAAAAAACAAGCTTTTTTTTGTTTTTAAGGTGAGCAAAAATGTCCTACCGCACACCCCGCTGCCCGGGGAGACCACGGGGTATTGTGGGGCTCTCACCCACTAAAAACCCACAGTGCGCCTAGCGATACCAGATACAACCGTTGATAACCCCAGGTGAAGGGATAGGAGATTAACGATGATAGAGATGTTGAAGAGATACTTAGGGAGGGATTGAAGAACGAGGTTTAAGCATCCAGTACTCTCAATATGTATACGAAATACAACTATAAGAGTAAGTAGTCTGTGTGGTGACGGACTAAGAATAAAAGTGTCACCACCCCATTCTTTCCCACTGGTAAGTAGAATGCGACTAAGGGAATGTCCGACAAGACGGCTAAGGGAAGTAAGCAATTATTACTCATTGCATTACTGGTGGTAGGGCTGGGTACCAAGTGGGAGTACTCACTTGCTGTCAGGCCCGAGTGGGTTGGTACCACCATCTCACGTACTGACTGACCATGAAGCACATCGGTGTATTTTGGTTGTAGCAGGAGATAACCGTTTATATTATTCATATCTGTGAAATGAAATGGTGAGCAGCGGCTTGACAATACTCCCGGTATAGTTGAGTCCATGAGCGACGGTTACCATTTACCATCGGGTTAACCATGGCTAGTCTGTCACCATACGTAAAAAAAAACCTACCATTGCTTTACGGTCTTTTGTGAGATGGTGGTATCAAATTCGAAACAATCTTTATTTGATAGGCCCCGTCTCTCGAATCGTAAAAGCCGACTGAGGGATTACCGAGGGACCGAGCAGCAGCGTTCCCCTGTGTACTAAAAACATCCACTGCGATCGCCAACCCGCCTGCCAAGCGTAGCGATTATGGTAAAACCCCCCATTTTGGGGAGGCCTATGTCCAGCAGTGGACGATGAAAGGCTGATGGATGGATGGATGGATGGATTGTGTATTATATAGCACTTAAAATCAACTATTAACACGTACGCCTGACCCAGGAAGCGATGGAAATTTAATATATTACACATACACATACACATACATACATATCATCACGCCATTTCCCTTGCGGTGTATGCTGAGAGAACAGAGTGCCAAGAGGCTCTATTCTTGCATACAAAGCTGCTACTTCCGTATCCCACCATGCATCACCTTTCACTTTCCTATGCTTCTTTGAGCATCCACATACTTCTTTCGCTGTATCTACCATACTATCTTTTAGTACTCTCCAGCATTCTTCTATGTCAGATTCCGGCTGACTTGCCATTGCCAGCCGTTCACGGACACCCTCTACATACTTTGCTCTTACACTCTCTTCTTGCAACTTTTCAATCTCTATTCTTTCAAGCCCTCCGAAGTGGAGACGTTCTCGCCAGTGTCTCCACTTTCTGAACAGACCACTAAATCTCGCAATAACGAGATAGCGATCCATGTCGAAAGTGGGGCCCCTGTAGGCTCTTGTAGCCAGAATTTTACTTTGGAGGCGACTGTCTACCAAAATCTATCATATAGGTATATTAAATATAATATATTTTAATATTATATATTATATTATATTTAATATATATATGTATATATAAATTATGCAATATATATTATGTTGTTGCTAAGTTACATCATAACTTTACTATTAAGTCATTCAGCCTGTATTCAAAGCATTTCAGTTCTCCTGCAGCTGTCGTCTGCCATGAGCTGAAAGATATGACACATGAGAGCATTCATTCAGGATGAATACAATGGATTGCTGCGGGTTAATTCACCACACTTTTGAACTAGTGTTGAAGTTTTAATATCGGATAGTTCCTTTTATCTTATTGGCAAACCCCGCGTTATATTATTAGACGTATTAGCATATTATATCGTTCCTATTAGGCAGAACTTATAATTACAAATGGTTCATACGATAATGAAGATCACCGTTATCATCTTCCTAGTATTATTGCAAGCTTTGTTGGAGTAAGCTTCAAACCTGTTTTGTTATAGCTCATCCATTAGTGTTTACGTAGACCGACTGCCTATTTAACCTCTACGACCTAACTAAGGGGACAACGGGCAATCTTGGAATAAGACCTAAGGCATACTTTTTTATTCAGGACTCTGGCAACCTGTGAAGACTGCCAGGATGTTATTTAATAGCCAAGACCCGAAGCACGATCATAAATGCGATGACCTTGTACATATTGTTATTTTGATGTGAAAACATTTAACGCGGAGGGAGGGTAAAACCGGCTGGTGGCGTGCAGACATCGCCACGTCAACGGTTGGTTTTATTTAATTGGTTTAAACGCCATCTGTTGACAAAAGCATCTAACTAGGAAAGTATAATGTCAATCAATAAACCAATAAAAGTTTGAATTAATCTATGGATAACGAGAGGGCGCTTACCTTTTTCACTTAAGGGTTATTTAAGAAGAAAGAAAGAGAATCTATGTTTTCACATGTGCAAGACGTCCTATGATGGCTCATTTTTTTGATACACTACGTGCTCAGCTAATTGCTTTGTTATGAAGATGTCTGCAAGCATTTTTGTTTGAACTGATATTCAAAAACTACCAAACAGATTTTGATGCGGTTTCCATTAGTGATGCACAAGAACATTTTAAGTGTATACATTTTGATCTATATTTTTGGCACTTGACATATTCAGCTACTTTAAAGTACAAATTATTATTTGTGGATGAGGAAAAAGAGAACTTTAATGTGAGCGGGAATCGAACATGCGTCCCTTCCAATCCGGGAAAGTCCCTTCCACTGAGCTACCGCACTACCTTTCGGCCATACCCAATCTCCTCATCACATTTGTCTTAACGACCAGCGCCACCTATCGAAACTTAATTACATGCATTAATCCAATATACATAGTAAGTTTAATTTTGCAATTAAAATTCATACTATTTAAACATTTTGATCTATATTTTAGCACTTGACTTTTTTTTTTATTGCCAAAGGTGGCAGACGAGCAAACGGCCCACCTGATGGTAAGTGGTAACCGTCGCTCATGGACTTTGGCAACACCAGGGGTACAGCCAAGCCGCCGCCTACCGTGAGTAAAGTGCTCTTCTCAAACCTCGTTTAAAGAGGGACATGTCTTAGCGCTGGGGGAACACCGCAGCAGGAAGATCATTCCTACGTGGTAGAAAAGAGCGCTGGAAACGAACCGTCTTGGATGAGATCGTTTTCAGGTGGTGTGGATGAACCCTACTACGATGTCTCGTGGTCCGGGATTAAAATTAAAAATTAAAAAAAATTAAAAACAGTTCCTCAGAGCACTCTCCATTGAAGAGTCGATAGAGCACACAAAGAGACCCAAAGTCTCTCCGCTGCCCCAGCGACTCCAGTTCATCCGTGAGATTGGGATCGTCGACAATTCGAACAGCACGCCTTTGCAGGGAGTCAAGTGGGTCGAGTTGGTATTTTGGTGCGCCTGCCCAGAGATGTGAGCAGTACTCCACGTACGGCCGGACGTGTGCCTTATAAAGTGCAAGTCTCTGCCTCGGTGTGAAGTGCCGCTTGGCTCTGTTTAGGACGCCCAGTTTTTTGCTTGCCAATTTTGCTTTATTCTCCAAATGACTCCCGAATTGGACTTTGCTTGAAATATCGATGCCGAGGATCCCAATACTATCGGAGATTGGGAGAGTTACTCCTTGGAACTGTGGCGCCACGACAAATGCGTCCTTCTTTGCAGTGAACGAGCAAACCTGTGTCTTCGTAGGGTTGAATTGAACCAAGTTCTTTTCTCCCCATTCCGAGGCCCGCCCTAGAGAGCTCTCGATTTCAGACACAAGTTGTGCCCGTCTCTCCTCCAGCATGTTCCGAGGAACTTTCTGATGGCCGGCATATCGCGCGTCACCCGTACTGTCATCCGAATAGCAACGCATATTCTCTATCGAGAGCATGTCATTGATGAACAGCGTCGGGGAGAGCACCGAGCCTTGTGGTACGCCAGCATTAACCTCCATGGTATCGGAGCAGCAGCCGTCTACTACGAATTTGATGCTCCGACCCCGCAGGAAGCTGGCGATCCATTTGCAGAGTCCCTCGGGGATTCCATAAGATGGTAGCTTCGAGAGAAGGGCCCTATGCCAGACCCTATCGAACGCCTTCGCGATGTCCAGGCTAACTGCTAGCGCCTCACCCCCACTCTCCAAGGCCTCAGCCCAACGCTGGGTAAGATACACAAGAAGATCACCAGCGGACCGACCGTGACGGAAGCCATATTGGCGGTCAGTGATCAGCTGGTGATCCTCTAGGTACTGCAGGAGCCGGTGGTTAATAACCTTCTCCAATGCCTTAGAGAGTAGAGATGTCATCGCAAGCGGCCTGTAATTCGACGGGTCCGACCGGTCACCTCATTTGGGAATCGGGTGAAAATGGGCTACCTTCCAAGAAGCTGGAACCCTGTCGGTACTGTATAAGAGACGGTACAGGCGCGTGAGAACGGGGCTCAACTCAGGGGCGTACGTTCGAAGAACCACCGCAGGGATGCCATCCAGCCCACTAGACTTATGGACGTCCAGTAGCCGCAGCTCCCGCCTGACCGCACGCTGTGTGATGCGGATTTCAGGCAGTGAGCTTTCACACCGTGTAATAGTAGGTGGTGCGGCCGCTCCGGCGTCCAAAGTTGAATTGGAGGCAAAGAGTTGGCCCAGTAGGTCGGCTTTCTCCTTTGCGCTATGGGCCATATTGCCATTGACTTGCTCAGCTACTCTTAAAGTACAAATTATAATTTGTGAATAAGGAAAAAGAGTATTTTAGTACAGGCGGGAATCAAACCTGCGTCCCTTCCTATCTGAGGAAGTGTTCTAATCCACTGAGCTACAGTACTATCTTTTAGACATACCCAATCACCTTATCATATTTGTCTTAACGACCAACGCCCTCTATCGGAACGCATTTACATCCATTAATCCAATATAGTAAGTAAAATAGTATGAATTTTAATTGCAAAATCAACTAATTTTGCAATTAAAAAATCCATACATGTAAATGCATGTAAATATAATATAATATTTGATGGCGTGATTTTTGAAACATTTTGATTATTAGATACATATTGAATAGTATCAATTTTAATTGCAAAATTAAACTTACTATATTGGATTAATGCATGTAAATGCGTTCCTATAGGTGGCGTTGGATTAAAAATTTACTCCACCTATATACGAGTAGTTTTATGGATTTATTGAAGAAACCGTGTGGTGATGTACTAAGCATACAAGTGTCACCACGCCATTCTTTCCCACGGGTGTCTTACGAGTCGACTAAGGGAAGTAAGCAATTATCATCCATTCCATGACTGGTGGTAGGGCTGGGTACCAAGTGGGAGTACTCAGTTGGTTGCGGGGCTGAGCGGGTTGGTACCACCATCTCCCGTGTGACCGGCCATGAAGCAAATCGTTGCGTTTTGGCTGTAGCAGGAGATAGCCGTTTATTCTTTCATATCATATCGATGAAATGGTGAGCAGCGGCTTGACAATACTCTCGGTATAGTTGAGTCCATGAGCGATGGTTACCTTTTACCATCAGATGGGCCGTGGCTCGTCTGTCACTATATGCAATAAAAAAAAATAAAGGCGAAGGAGGTGTATTTATATATATTTTTAGCATTTGACATGCTTAATGCTTGATGAAAATTTGAAATTTTTATGCTTGTGATAACCAAAGAGGTGTCTTTGGATCGCTTAGAAGGTTCTTGCAGAAGTTAAACGTACCAAATCACGAACTTTATAGTTATAAGAACTGTCCGTAACTTCCATCTATGCTATTATAAACCTGTAACAGAGCTGTGTCTGTACATTTAAGATATATAAGAAAAATTTACTGTATCAGGCTATATTATAGGCGTGTATGAACACAAAACAATTTTTTTCAGTATTTAGATATTTTTATATATATTTTTAGCATTTGACATGCTTAGCACTATACATTAAACACAAAGTGAAAAATGTGAAATCGAAAATAACAGTCAGGAGCAGGATTTGAACCTGCATCTTCTGGATACCGTCCAGATGCTTTACCAATACCATTTCAGCAAAATTGGTAAAGCATCTGGACGGTATCCAGAAGATGCAGGTTCAAATCCTGCTCCTGACTGTTATTTTCGATTTCACATTTTTCACTTTGTGTTTAATTTTTTCAGATTTTTGTCTGCTTATCTGTTTGTCTCTTAGTCTGTTTGTTCGTACGCACATCACGCAAAAACTACTGAAAGGATTTTGATGCTACATTTTTTATTTCATAGCTCTTGAGTAGACTTGAAAACTGATATACATTTTATCCCGCTACTATATCGGAAACCTGAGATATGACTTAAACACTAGGTTTAGACTGCGACAAAGGCTAGTGAAATGATATTTTTAAATAATTTTGAGCAAACGTGCGCTGATAATGGAAAAGAGCTTGCCATAAGAGACCCTTAACTATGATTTTTATAAGATTTAGAGATTTTCAATTGAAAATGTTCTAAAAACCCTCGTTAAAGAAAATACCTAATAAGGGTCTAAAGGTCAGGATTATAATATCTTTATTTTCTTACATAATCTACTTCGTATATGAGAACAAGTCAGTCGTTACACTTGTCCGTGTGGCAATTGATTAAAAATACAAATGTTATCACCCCATTCTTTCTCACGGGTGTCGTACGAAGCGACTAAAAGAAGTAAGAAGTTTCAATTGGTAGAGCCTTGCTAATCCCAGCATGAATGGACCAGCTCGATCGGGGAAGTACCACCCTCTTACAGAAGATCAGCGTGAAATAAGGGTAGGCACTGCTAACGTTGTATTTCATATGGTGAGTGAGAGTGCCGGAGGCCCAACCCTCTCACTATCCTCTCCTTATTATTCTTCCTATCCTCTTTTTGTTATCCTTCCTATAGTCTCCTTATTATCCTCACTATCCTCTTCTTTGAATTCTTTCTATCCTCTCCCAATTATCCCTGTTCTCCACCTTACTTCCCTATCCTATATGGAGATGACGTGATGCCTCTGGCGTTGCTAGCGTCTATAGGCTACGGTAACCGCTTACCATCAGATGGGCCGTATACTTGTTTGCTCGTGGATCGTCTCCTATCATCAGTAATAAAAAAAATAAAATTAAAAAACAGCATAAATTAACACAAGCTAAGCATGTCAAATACTCAAAAAATACATAAAAATATCAAAATATTAGTGACACAATTAAATAAAATGATTTTTTTTTTGTTGACAGGTAATCTTCATGTTTACTCAGAAAATGTAACAGTAATTATATCAAAACATACTATATTCAGGTGAGTAGTTTTTTTTTAAAGATTCGCGAATTGTACACATATTTAAAGTAGCATAAACGGGCCTTTTTTCGCGTATAAAATATGTGAAATTATTAACTACCTTTTACCCGACGTTTCAACTGCGTTGCAGCAGCCGTGGTCACGGGACAACTCGATTATATTCAAGTTAAGAAGAAAAAAAAAGACTCAGTTAAAGTACAAATTATTTGTGAATAAGGAAAAAGAGACTTTTTGTACGAACGGGAACGAACCCGCGTCTTTTCCAATCCGGAGAAGTGCTCTAAGCCACTGAGCTATCGTACAGATCTTTCGATCATCCCAATCTCCTTATCACATTTGTCTTTACGACCAACGCCATCTATCGGAATGCCGCCTAGTTCCATTGCTAGGCGGCTCCGCCTGTTTTGGAGGGGCTGGCCCTCCCTCCTATGAGAGGCGCGCGCGGAACACAGGCGCGCCGCCTTCTCGGGCCTGCTTCTGCTAGGGCAACGGACGGCCCTACATCCATTGCCCTCAGGCCAGCGCTCATGGGGGCCGGAGACCGTTCAGCGAAACGAGAGTAGAACCTACCTCAACGCTTCGCTTATGAGGCGTGCAATACACCACTCTATAGTGCATTCTATTCCACAAGAACCATTCCTTTTTGGGGATGAGAATTGGCCTATATCATTTTCTGGGCTCACACTATATGTATGGCAAATTTCATGAAGATTAGTTCAGTAGTTAAGGAGTGAAAGTGTAACTAACAAATAATAATCTCACCTGCGCGTTTATTATTTTAGCAAGCATAATACAGGCGATATACGTTATCCAAAAGTAATTTAGATAACTATTAGCTAATATCGTTTAACCGCGTTAACGATATTAGCGCGTTTTTACCACGTAGTGTAGATAGTTTAGAAACTGTATATAGTAGTACATTTATATAGTAGGATTATTGATGTGAAAACATCTAATGCGGAGGGAGGGTAAAACCTGGCTGTTAGCAATGTTTATTTAATTGTTTTAAACGCCACCTGTTGACAAAAGATGTAACTAGGAGGCAAAACGGCAATCAATAAACTAATCAGTAATTTTATACAAGCACACATTGAAAAGTTATGATCATTTTATTTCTACTACTACATTATTACTAAAAAATAATTTCGATGTTTTCACATATAGAAGACGTCCCGAGACGTCTTATATATTTTTTTATTGTTACTTTTCGTATATTCGGAGATTCTTTTGTTTTTCATAACATTGTGTATTTTATTCTTAGATTTTATTAGTCATATAGTTTTTTTTAATATTTTTTGTTATTGTACTAACTTAGTTTTAAATATAGCTGTTGTTTTGTTTAGCATAATATTGTTATGTTTAAAATAATCGGCATCTGTGACGCCATCACATACGCACCAATGGAAGATCAGCGCAGGCTTATGCCTGCATTATGCTGAGTTGGTGACGTTTTGTGACGAAACTTTTGGTTGTAATTATCTTTATAAAACTAAATTGTTATTTTTCTGTTTTGTTTCTTCACAATAAACATATTTTCTTTCTTTCTTTCATTGATCTGATATCAATCCGTTGAATGGTGTTTTATTTAAACTAACTAACTAACTTATCATCACGCCATTTCCCTTGCGGGGTAGGCAGAGAGAACAGAGTGCTAAGAGGCTCTATTCTTGCATACATCTCTCACTTCCTCAACATTCATAACTCTCTTCATACACGCTCGCCGGTTTCGGAGACTCCTGACTCCACCTTCCTTCAATACATGACCAATTTGGTCTAGGTAGGTAAGTCTCGGTCTCCCCCTGTACCTACATCCTTCCACTTTTGTGCATTGTATATCTTCTTAGCCAGTCGCTCGTCCGGCATTCTTTCCACATGTCCGAACCATCGGAGCATTCCCTTTCGCATCTTTACACCAGTATTCTCATTAAACACAAAGTGAAAAATGTGAAATCGAAAATAATAGTCACGAGCAGGATTTGAACCTGCATCTCCTGGATACCGTCCAGATGCTTTGCCAATTCAGCCATCGTGACCCTTGCTCCTGACTGCTAATCTCGATAACACATTCATACTTAACGTCTTTGGGTGACGCCTGCACCATCTGTCGGAAGTATTTTCATACATTATACCGACCAGGTTTAATGTATAGGTTTATGTGTGTGTTTAATCTATGTTGCTAAGCATGTCAAATGGTAAAAATATATATAAAAATATCTAAATACCAATATTCTCTTTCATACCCAGTCGCTCTCTTACGTCATTTTTACGAATGCGGTCAGTCAGCCTCACTCCACAGATTCTCCGCGGAGATCGCATTTCAACCGCATTGATTTTCCTCTCATGCTCCTTTTTACATACCCAACTCTCACTTCCATATAATAACGTTGGGACCAGCACTGCGTTGTGCACGTGCCTTCTGGCTGAGGTGGTGGCTGCCTAGAATTTGTCCCAATGCTCCGTTCACTCTATATCCCGCATTCACTCTTCTCTCTACATCAGTAGTGTACCTTCCACATCCAAGATATACAAATTCATCCACTTGTTCTAGCACGCCATTTCCTATTGCTACTCTAACATCTGTTCTGGCTTTTTCTCTTTCAATAACCATTACTTTGGTTTTGCTCACATTTAAACGTAGGCCCCTTTTCTTACAATCTTCTGTGTTTTATTAATTTTCTATACAAATACTACTTCCTTATTAAATTAACATAAACCCCTTAGGTAAACTGTTAATTAAACATAAAAACATTACAGGAACTAAATAAATATTAGTATTATTTGAGCAATTCCATGGTCAGTAGTGTATAAAATATTTGTTGCCGGACAGCGCAGTTGATCTTTTCAAATGTCGACGTATAAATGCAAGTTTGAGAAGGGTCTGGCTTTATATTCTGTGAATAATGGTGAGAATCCTGAATTAAAATTGATGGAGAGGTTTTAGTGATGATGAATTACAGACAAGACTTACAATATCTTGTATACCTTTAGAGAAGAATGAATATATTGTATTTATTACAATGACATTTCATAATATGCTTGATTGAATAAATTTCTAAAAGACTGGAACACTCAGTAGGCCTTGCGTAGTCTGGCCGGATCATTCTCAGTCAGGCCGCATTCCGATCCGGTGGTAGCTTTTTAGTCTTAGCTTCTGGTCAATATATCTAATAATATATACTAATAATCAATATTGTCTTCTTACTGGTAGTTATTTTGTTACTAAAATTTTAATTGGTAGTTTGTGGTATTTTGAGCACTAAATAAAAACATTAAAATTTTACAATTTAAAGAGGAGTATTACACTCATTTTAATATACCTACTAGCTTAAAGTCTCATCCATCCATCCATCAGCCTTTCAACGTCCACTGCTGGACAAAGGCCTCCCCAAGAGAACGCCACAGCGAGCGGTCCCGTCATGAGGGATAATGCCATAATAGCCACGCTTGGCAGGCGGGTTGGCGATCGCAGTGGATGCCGTTAATACTCGAGGGAGTCCTGCTGCCCATTCCCCCGGTATTTCCTCAGTCGGCTCTTACGACTCCCGTGGGTAGAGAGGGGTAAAGTCTCATACATTGTAAGAATTTTTATTGTGTTTCTAAACGAATATTAGGTGGGTTAAAATAAATAAACCACAACCATTGATGCTTTACCAATACCATTTCAGCAAAATTGGTAAAGCATCTGGACGGTATCCAGAAGATGCAGGTTCAAATCCTGCTCCTGACTGTTATTTTCGATTTCACATTTTTCACTTTGTGTTTAATTTTTTCAGATTTTTGTCTGCTTATCTGTTTGTCTCTTAGTCTGTTTGTTCGTACGCACATCACGCAAAAACTACTGAAAGGATTTTGATGCTACATTTTTTATTTCATAGCTCTTGAGTAGACTTGAAAACTGATATACATTTTATCCCGCTACTATATCGGAAACCTGAGATATGACTTAAACACTAGGTTTAGACTGCGACAAAGGCTAGTGAAATGATATTTTTAAATAATTTTGAGCAAACGTGCGCTGATAATGGAAAAGAGCTTGCCATAAGAGACCCTTAACTATGATTTTTATAAGATTTAGAGATTTTCAATTGAAAATGTTCTAAAAACCCTCGTTAAAGAAAATACCTAATAAGGGTCTAAAGGTCAGGATTATAATATCTTTATTTTCTTACATAATCTACTTCGTATATGAGAACAAGTCAGTCGTTACACTTGTCCGTGTGGCAATTGATTAAAAATACAAATGTTATCACCCCATTCTTTCTCACGGGTGTCGTACGAAGCGACTAAAAGAAGTAAGAAGTTTCAATTGGTAGAGCCTTGCTAATCCCAGCATGAATGGACCAGCTCGATCGGGGAAGTACCACCCTCTTACAGAAGATCAGCGTGAAATAAGGGTAGGCACTGCTAACGTTGTATTTCATATGGTGAGTGAGAGTGCCGGAGGCCCAACCCTCTCACTATCCTCTCCTTATTATTCTTCCTATCCTCTTTTTGTTATCCTTCCTATAGTCTCCTTATTATCCTCACTATCCTCTTCTTTGAATTCTTTCTATCCTCTCCCAATTATCCCTGTTCTCCACCTTACTTCCCTATCCTATATGGAGATGACGTGATGCCTCTGGCGTTGCTAGCGTCTATAGGCTACGGTAACCGCTTACCATCAGATGGGCCGTATACTTGTTTGCTCGTGGATCGTCTCCTATCATCAGTAATAAAAAAAATAAAATTAAAAAACAGCATAAATTAACACAAGCTAAGCATGTCAAATACTCAAAAAATACATAAAAATATCAAAATATTAGTGACACAATTAAATAAAATGATTTTTTTTTTGTTGACAGGTAATCTTCATGTTTACTCAGAAAATGTAACAGTAATTATATCAAAACATACTATATTCAGGTGAGTAGTTTTTTTTTAAAGATTCGCGAATTGTACACATATTTAAAGTAGCATAAACGGGCCTTTTTTCGCGTATAAAATATGTGAAATTATTAACTACCTTTTACCCGACGTTTCAACTGCGTTGCAGCAGCCGTGGTCACGGGACAACTCGATTATATTCAAGTTAAGAAGAAAAAAAAAGACTCAGTTAAAGTACAAATTATTTGTGAATAAGGAAAAAGAGACTTTTTGTACGAACGGGAACGAACCCGCGTCTTTTCCAATCCGGAGAAGTGCTCTAAGCCACTGAGCTATCGTACAGATCTTTCGATCATCCCAATCTCCTTATCACATTTGTCTTTACGACCAACGCCATCTATCGGAATGCCGCCTAGTTCCATTGCTAGGCGGCTCCGCCTGTTTTGGAGGGGCTGGCCCTCCCTCCTATGAGAGGCGCGCGCGGAACACAGGCGCGCCGCCTTCTCGGGCCTGCTTCTGCTAGGGCAACGGACGGCCCTACATCCATTGCCCTCAGGCCAGCGCTCATGGGGGCCGGAGACCGTTCAGCGAAACGAGAGTAGAACCTACCTCAACGCTTCGCTTATGAGGCGTGCAATACACCACTCTATAGTGCATTCTATTCCACAAGAACCATTCCTTTTTGGGGATGAGAATTGGCCTATATCATTTTCTGGGCTCACACTATATGTATGGCAAATTTCATGAAGATTAGTTCAGTAGTTAAGGAGTGAAAGTGTAACTAACAAATAATAATCTCACCTGCGCGTTTATTATTTTAGCAAGCATAATACAGGCGATATACGTTATCCAAAAGTAATTTAGATAACTATTAGCTAATATCGTTTAACCGCGTTAACGATATTAGCGCGTTTTTACCACGTAGTGTAGATAGTTTAGAAACTGTATATAGTAGTACATTTATATAGTAGGATTATTGATGTGAAAACATCTAATGCGGAGGGAGGGTAAAACCTGGCTGTTAGCAATGTTTATTTAATTGTTTTAAACGCCACCTGTTGACAAAAGATGTAACTAGGAGGCAAAACGGCAATCAATAAACTAATCAGTAATTTTATACAAGCACACATTGAAAAGTTATGATCATTTTATTTCTACTACTACATTATTACTAAAAAATAATTTCGATGTTTTCACATATAGAAGACGTCCCGAGACGTCTTATATATTTTTTTATTGTTACTTTTCGTATATTCGGAGATTCTTTTGTTTTTCATAACATTGTGTATTTTATTCTTAGATTTTATTAGTCATATAGTTTTTTTTAATATTTTTTGTTATTGTACTAACTTAGTTTTAAATATAGCTGTTGTTTTGTTTAGCATAATATTGTTATGTTTAAAATAATCGGCATCTGTGACGCCATCACATACGCACCAATGGAAGATCAGCGCAGGCTTATGCCTGCATTATGCTGAGTTGGTGACGTTTTGTGACGAAACTTTTGGTTGTAATTATCTTTATAAAACTAAATTGTTATTTTTCTGTTTTGTTTCTTCACAATAAACATATTTTCTTTCTTTCTTTCATTGATCTGATATCAATCCGTTGAATGGTGTTTTATTTAAACTAACTAACTAACTTATCATCACGCCATTTCCCTTGCGGGGTAGGCAGAGAGAACAGAGTGCTAAGAGGCTCTATTCTTGCATACATCTCTCACTTCCTCAACATTCATAACTCTCTTCATACACGCTCGCCGGTTTCGGAGACTCCTGACTCCACCTTCCTTCAATACATGACCAATTTGGTCTAGGTAGGTAAGTCTCGGTCTCCCCCTGTACCTACATCCTTCCACTTTTGTGCATTGTATATCTTCTTAGCCAGTCGCTCGTCCGGCATTCTTTCCACATGTCCGAACCATCGGAGCATTCCCTTTCGCATCTTTACACCAGTATTCTCATTAAACACAAAGTGAAAAATGTGAAATCGAAAATAATAGTCACGAGCAGGATTTGAACCTGCATCTCCTGGATACCGTCCAGATGCTTTGCCAATTCAGCCATCGTGACCCTTGCTCCTGACTGCTAATCTCGATAACACATTCATACTTAACGTCTTTGGGTGACGCCTGCACCATCTGTCGGAAGTATTTTCATACATTATACCGACCAGGTTTAATGTATAGGTTTATGTGTGTGTTTAATCTATGTTGCTAAGCATGTCAAATGGTAAAAATATATATAAAAATATCTAAATACCAATATTCTCTTTCATACCCAGTCGCTCTCTTACGTCATTTTTACGAATGCGGTCAGTCAGCCTCACTCCACAGATTCTCCGCGGAGATCGCATTTCAACCGCATTGATTTTCCTCTCATGCTCCTTTTTACATACCCAACTCTCACTTCCATATAATAACGTTGGGACCAGCACTGCGTTGTGCACGTGCCTTCTGGCTGAGGTGGTGGCTGCCTAGAATTTGTCCCAATGCTCCGTTCACTCTATATCCCGCATTCACTCTTCTCTCTACATCAGTAGTGTACCTTCCACATCCAAGATATACAAATTCATCCACTTGTTCTAGCACGCCATTTCCTATTGCTACTCTAACATCTGTTCTGGCTTTTTCTCTTTCAATAACCATTACTTTGGTTTTGCTCACATTTAAACGTAGGCCCCTTTTCTTACAATCTTCTGTGTTTTATTAATTTTCTATACAAATACTACTTCCTTATTAAATTAACATAAACCCCTTAGGTAAACTGTTAATTAAACATAAAAACATTACAGGAACTAAATAAATATTAGTATTATTTGAGCAATTCCATGGTCAGTAGTGTATAAAATATTTGTTGCCGGACAGCGCAGTTGATCTTTTCAAATGTCGACGTATAAATGCAAGTTTGAGAAGGGTCTGGCTTTATATTCTGTGAATAATGGTGAGAATCCTGAATTAAAATTGATGGAGAGGTTTTAGTGATGATGAATTACAGACAAGACTTACAATATCTTGTATACCTTTAGAGAAGAATGAATATATTGTATTTATTACAATGACATTTCATAATATGCTTGATTGAATAAATTTCTAAAAGACTGGAACACTCAGTAGGCCTTGCGTAGTCTGGCCGGATCATTCTCAGTCAGGCCGCATTCCGATCCGGTGGTAGCTTTTTAGTCTTAGCTTCTGGTCAATATATCTAATAATATATACTAATAATCAATATTGTCTTCTTACTGGTAGTTATTTTGTTACTAAAATTTTAATTGGTAGTTTGTGGTATTTTGAGCACTAAATAAAAACATTAAAATTTTACAATTTAAAGAGGAGTATTACACTCATTTTAATATACCTACTAGCTTAAAGTCTCATCCATCCATCCATCAGCCTTTCAACGTCCACTGCTGGACAAAGGCCTCCCCAAGAGAACGCCACAGCGAGCGGTCCCGTCATGAGGGATAATGCCATAATAGCCACGCTTGGCAGGCGGGTTGGCGATCGCAGTGGATGCCGTTAATACTCGAGGGAGTCCTGCTGCCCATTCCCCCGGTATTTCCTCAGTCGGCTCTTACGACTCCCGTGGGTAGAGAGGGGTAAAGTCTCATACATTGTAAGAATTTTTATTGTGTTTCTAAACGAATATTAGGTGGGTTAAAATAAATAAACCACAACCATTTTGTAAAATCATATTACTGTGGGTAGATGAAACCGTTGAAACATTATTATCGGCCTTGGACGTCTACCATCTAAGTCCACCCGTGATCATGAATGCTTTAAAGTATTCGAAACGTCGGAATAGTAGAAAATCAAGTAAACGCGATAGGTTCCGTAACCGTAGTTTTATTTCAAAATTTGTGTAACATTCGCGTAAATATCAGAAAGTATTATTGATTAACATTACATATTAAGTAAAGCTAAACATAACACAATTACATGACAATAAGGCGCCCATTCAACAATATTGCTGCAGTGTAACATAAATTACACTGCAACGCTGATTTTAGTGATGAAACGGATGAACAAAATAGTTATTACATATTAGATAATTGTATATTTATAACCTATTTGAAAAAGGCATTAAAAAGGTACATATAAAATAGACACAGACAGAGAAAAAAAGGGTTGTCCCGTGAGTTGGTACAATAAAATACAATAGGTTACGTTGAACGCTTGTGGAACAAAGACAAGTGCAGAATGTTCTTGTTCAAAAAATTTAAGCTTGTTGTCGCCATAAGCTAAAATTGTTTGATTCATATTAAAACTAAGTTTGATGTTTGAATAATTTTCCGGCATTTAAATGCTAATAATATGGTAATAACTTGAAGCCATTGTCATATTTGAAATAAACTTCTTCAAGTTACTGGATGTACGTACCTGTTATAATATCTACAGGCCTAATATTTAAATTCGTAGCTAAGTATCAAGTTTTCAAGAAAATTGAAGAATTGTCTTTCCGTCGAACTGCCTCGGTGGTGCAACGGTAGTGTGTGCGACTGCTGATCATGAGATCTCGGTTTCAATCCCCGGGTCGGGAAATGTTGTTGAACTTTTTCCTAAAAAGAAAAATTCTCAGTAGCCCGGAGTTTGGAAATGTGCCCGGTAAACGGCAATAGGCTCGCCCCCTATTACGTGGGACTTAAACATAGCTGGCGAGCTGCGTGGCGTGGCGTGTAGGTGTTTAATACACCTCTGCCTACCCCTTTGGGGAATACAGGAGTCATGCTATGTTATTCTCCGTGTCCAAATGGAATTTCACACTTCGATCTCTTATACTACCAGTAGGATATTACCAATCACTTACAGTTATTTTTTTTTATTAAATAAAAAATGTACATACTCATAAAACTAAAAAAAAAAAATGCAAAATTAATAAAATATAAAAAAAAAAAAAAAAATAATAATAAAAATAGAGCATAAATATAAAATTTAATAACAAAAATATAAATAGTAATTTGAACAAAAAAAAAACGACATGTCCTGCATTTACTCTACGTTTATCCCAAAATTAAAAAATAAAAATGTCTACCCGTGCGAAGCCGGGCCGGGCCGCTAGTAAAAAAATAATAACATTCTTTTCAATTTCACAATTACACAAGGTACTAAATATAGGTACTGTAAGTTATCATTAGGTACAGTACAGTAGTCACAACGGATCTTTGTGTCTCTAAAGCGTATTTCACACGGGGGCAGAACAGTGAGGCAGAAGAGTGGGCAGAACAGTGAGGCAGAAGAGTGGGCAGAACAGTGAGGCAGAAGAGTGGGCAGCACAGTACTGATTCTGTTTGAACGCACAGTACAGTACTGTCTTGACAGTAACCAAGACAGAACAGTTAATAGCCCACCGGTCAATTCTTTCGGGACAGTTTGCTTCCCCCACCACCTTTCTCGCTCGTCTGTCTTGTGGTTGGACTCGTGTCAAGGGCAGTGCAGTCTAAGGAGCAGGACAGTGTGACGCTCCATCGCTTCACTTGGACTGTCCCGACTATCCTAATCCTATATTTAAACGATACTGTCCTTCCAAACTGTTCTGTCCTGCTATTCTGCCTCACTGTTCTGCCCCCGTGTGAAATACGCATGACGTTGGCTGCAAGTCGCTGCGCAGTAGCCATTTTTGTGTCGCAAGGCATTTTTGTATGCGTCTTCTACATTTTACATTTATCGAAAAATGTTTGATCATATTTTAGATCTAGGTATATTTTTTAGCAATTGACATGCTCCGCTACTTTTTAAAGTATAAATTATTTGTGAATAAGGTAAAAAGACTTTATCCCGCTAGTACAAAAAGTCTCTTTTTCCTTATTCACAAATAATTTATACTTTAAAAAGTAGCGGAGCATTTCAATTGCTAAAAAATATAGTTCCAAACTGTTTAAAAGATCGCGCCATCAAATAGTATGAATTTTAATTGCAAAATTAAACTTACTATATTGTTTTAATGCATGTAAATGTTTCCGATAGATGGCGTTGGTCGTAAAGACAAATGTGATAAGGAGATTGGGATGGTCGAAAGATCTGTACTATAGCTCAGTGGCTTAGAGCACTTCCCCGGATTGGAAAAGACGCGGGTTCGTTTCCCGTTCGGCGTTTCGTTTTGTACTAGACAAAAAGTCTCTTTTTCCTTATTCACAAATAATTTATACTTTATGCCGGTCACTCACATTCGCACGAATACGCAAACCCACAAGTGTAGGACGACATTTGCAAATGATTATGCAAAGATTTCGCTGCATTCGCGGTTTTCCAAGCTGTGTCGGTTTTTTAACGGACATCAAAGAGCGCGAGCCGCGATCCTTCGCGTAGTCTCCCACACATTCGTGTGACCAGTTGCGCCCACGATTGCAAAAGTAACGGACGTATAATAGTTCGTGAGGTCTAGTATGTAGCGTACCTTCATCATGGATTGGAACAACACCTTGGAGTTCATCGAACTCCTGCAAAATGAATCGACCATATGGGATCCTCAATGATTCGATAATCATATTATTTATCGATCGTACTAAAAGATGTCTGCGGCTTTAGAATTGTCCCACCCTTCTCCACCCATGGGAGTCGTAAGAGCCGACTGAGGGAATACTGAGGGAGTGGGCAGCAGCAACTCCCTCGAGTATTAACAACGTCCACTGCGGTCGCCAACCCGCCTGCCAAGCGTGACGATTACGGCACTATCCCTCATATGAGCGAAACACATCTTGTGGCGTTCTCTTGGGGAGGCTCATGTCCAGCAGTGGACTTCGAAAGGCTGATGGATGGATGGATGGACTAAAAGATGTGGGCTCTTCTATATTTAGATTGAAGCTTATTCACTCAAATCGCTCGTATACTCCCTATTGAATATAAAAATAATAAATAGAACTTAAAGAATTAGATATGAAAAAAATATGATCTCATTCGATTGATTTGTTAATCGAGTAATAACATTTGAATTGGTCAGCACTAATCGTAGTATCCGTCACAATCCCCACTTCTTGCTCTGTGCCTAACTTTAGAGACACAAACATCCGTTGTAACTATACTATAACTGTTTCATAGAGGTCATTCAATACATCGTGTGGCTGATCCACTGAGCCAATTCTATCGAATGAGTTGATATCGATCGGCCTCAATGACGTGTCACTCAGCTCATTAGTCTTTACCTTCAGTTTCATTATTAGACAGACTTTTATAGACAGTTGCACTCACTGAACCGCAAGACACAATGAGTAAGCTTAGTGTAGGCATATCTTACTAATGTCTTACTAAATATTATAAAGCTGTAACAGAGCTGTGTCTGTACATTTAAGATATTTGAGAAATAGAGGCGTGTCTAAACATAAATCATTTTTTTTTTAGATTTTTTGTCGGTTTTTTTAGTTCGCGCATGGCGCTAAACGACTGAACGAATTTTTAAGCAACTTTTTTTTTTGTTAGCCCTTGATTAGACTTAAAAATTGGTAAATTTTATCCCGCTACAGTATCGGGAACCTGAGATTCGAGTATAACCTAAAAACTAGCTTTTGAATGCGGGGGTAAATTTAAGATATTTAAGAAACCCCTCCTTAAACACAAAGTGAAAAATGTGAAATCGAAAATAACAGTCAGGAGCAGGATTTGAACCTGCATCTTCTGGATACCGTCCAGATGCTTTACCAATTCAGCCATCCTGACAATTGCTCCTGACTGCTAATTTCGATAACACATCATACTTAACGTCTTTGGGTGACGCCTGCGCCATCTGTCGGACGTATTTTCATACACACAAAGTGTTTAATGTATAGTGCTAAGCATGTCAAATGCTACAAATATATATAAACCCCTCCTTCCTTATTGTCCTTCCTATCCTTTCTTTCTTTATATGGGCCTCGTGGCGTAGTCGGCAGTGTAACTGACTTCCGTGCACGAGGTCGTAGATTCGATTTCCACTCAGGACAATTATTTGTGTGATGAATACAGATATTTGTACTGCGTCTGGGTGATTTCTATCTATTATATGTATGTATTTATAAAAAAAAGTAGTATATGTACTATATCCGTAATCTGGTACCCATAGCACAAGCGTTAAGCTTAGTTTGGGACCAGAGGACGTTGTGTATATAATATTTGTTTATAATCCCTTTTTTTGTTTTTAGACAAGCATAAATAGCCTAATACAGTATTTTTTTCTCAAATATCTTAAATGTACAGACACAGCTCTGTTACAGCTTTATAATAGTTAGGAAAAGTCCAGCCTCAACAATAGACAATTAAATAACTTACCATTGTTAATACATAGCATTAAGTAGGGTCTTTATGGACCCCATAGGTATACCCACATAAGAAGAAATGTTTTGTCATTAGAGAGATACGCATGACTTGATGATAATGTATACATTACACTCCTGTGTAAAGAGTTATAATGTACTTTAAACATGAAAAGGCTTTCTGGCTCATCAAACTTTTGACAAACGATAATAAATTTTGTTTAATTAAAGTAGGTGCGTAACTAACATGTTCTCTTATAAATAAGTCATGATTTTGGTATAACTTTGGGAGTAAGCTTAATTATTACAATTAAGAATCATAACCGAATTAAAAAGCAATTATTTAAATAAATAATTATGAATCATATTCATTATAATCGAAACCACACCGAAGGCACTCTGTTCTCTCTGCACAACTCTGATTTTACGATTTTTTTTTTACATTATGATTACCTAACAATTATCACTGCTCGATGGAAGAAATATTTTGAGGAGACTTGCATGCCTGAGAGATTTTCCAAACGGCTTATGAAGTCTGCCAACACTCACGAAGCTAGCGTGGTGGATTACGTCCTAAATCCCTTTCACTCTGAGCTGAAACACTTGTCCAAAAGTGGAACATAGCATCATAGCATCGCGCCTGTACCCTCGAAAGGGTAGGTAGAGGTATTACACATCCACGGTTCGCCAGCTATGTTTAAGTCCCACATAATAGGTGGCGAGCCTATTGCCGCCTACCAGGCACATTTCCAAACTCCAGGCTGTTACTGAGAATTTTTCTTTATACGAAAAAGCTCAGTAACATTGCCCGACCAGGTGATCGAAACCAAGACCTCATGATTATCAGTCGCACACACTACCGCGAAAATGACAAACATGAGCACCTAAAGCGCAGTAGAGAAAGAAATAGAAGACAGCGTCTCGGAAAGTCTTCCAAACACCATGAAGAAAGGCTTTATATATAATATGGGTTCGGCAACTAAACGCATTGCTTCAATGAGACGCGAGGTTTCAGAGTAAACGAAAAAATATCATTGATGTATACAATTTCTTTGATTTTTTGTTGATTTTTAAAAAACCACTGCACCTATTTCGATAAATTTTAATGGGACTATTTCGCAATAAGCCCCTTTTGAACAAAAAAAAAGAATTATCCAAATCCGACTATATATGACTGAGTTATGCCCGAACATACCATAAAAGAATATATAAACATGATGATTGATAACATCCTCCTTTTTTTTGAATTCGATTAAAAAATATAAACCCGCAATGCCATTCTTTCAAAGAACATAACCATGAATGACAGTTTTATACCAATGATATATTTTTAAAAAGTACCCTCACGTAGATGAGGGTAGCTACCCTCACTGTCAACCCTCGTCTAGAACAAAACGAGCAAAACTGAAACCAATTACCACTATTATTAAGCTAGCTCAACGAAGATTGCCAAACTTCACGAAATGTTGCAATATCTTTCCACACGACCTTATTAATTTACCTCTGGTATTTCTAAGTTCACGAGCAGATATTTTGATCATATATTAGCACTTAACATGCTCAGTTACTTTAAAGAAAAAAATATTTGTGAAAATGGAAAAAGAGAGCGTTACTGCCAGCAGAATTCGAACCTGCGTCCTATCCATTCCAGGGAAGGGGAGAGCCCCCGGATCACTTATACTCCACAACGAAAGAAAGCTGCTAGTGCTAAGCTATCGCAGTTCAGAGCACCCGGATTGGATGAGACGCAGGTTCAAATACTGCTCGCAATAAAGCTCTGTTTTTCCACTTTTTACAAATAATTTGTTCTTCACGAGCAGAGTTTGCCACTTATACTCGTCAACCTTAACCGTTTCGCTTACTAATCAAATTTAAGTTAAAACCTGTTGACGTATAGTATACTAGCTGACCCGGCGAACTTCGTACCATCATAATTTTTTTTTCGTGAATATTTTGCAATTAATTAATAAAAAAATACGTGATAAAACTATCCTATTTTAGGCACGCTAGCAAAACACACATTTTAAAATAAAAAAAGGTTGAAAGTCGGTTAGATAGTTTCTGCGTTCATCGTAAGAAACAACGTGCCACGAGAATTATATACCTATAGATTTATTAAAAAGAGATAGGAAATATAATACCTATGCGAGAAAAAGATAGCACTTGTGTTTATCTCTTCCTCACGTACCGTATGATAGCAGTTTGGAATAAAACAAAATGGTCTACTAATCGTTACTTTTTTAAATTATTTCGTATTAGAGTAGAATAAATAAAAAAAGGAATTTGTATTTTAGAAATAAGTGGAACGATAAAAATGTACTTACGTATGAAATATAACGCCTTATTTTTTGTTTTGTTAATGCTGGAAAAAATGTTCCTAACCGCACACCCTATTACCCCCTATTACCCTAAGTAAATATTTTTTGAATTTTCGAGGACTTCAGCATCTATTTGCGATTTTGTATTTCTAAAGATAGTCGTACATAAAGTACAAATTATAATTTGTGAATAAGGAAAAAGAGTATTTTAGTACGAGCGGGAAACGAACCTGCGTCCCTTCCTTTCCGGGGAAGTGCTCTGATCCATTGAGCTATCGTACCATTTCTAGAAATACCGAATTTCCTTATCACATTTGTCTTAATGACCAACGCCATCTATCGGCAATGCATTTACATGCATTCATCCAATGTAGTAAGTTTAATTTTGCAATTAAAATTCATACTATTTGATGGCGTGATTTTTCAAACATTTTTGATCTATATTTTAGCACTTTTGCAAAATTAAACTTACTACATTGGATGAATGCATGTAAATGCATTGCCGATAGATGGCGTTGGTCATTAAGACAAATGTGATAAGGAAATTCGGTATTTCTAGAAATGGTACGATAGCTCAATGGATCAGAGCACTTCCCCGGAAAGGAAGGGACGCAGGTTCGTTTCCCGCTCGTACTAAAATACTCTTTTTCCTTATTCACAAATTATAATTTGTACTTTAAGAGTAGCTCAGCATGTCAAGTGCTAAAATATAGATCAAAAATAGTCGTACATAATCAAGGCCTTTTATTTACGGCGGGAAAAAATGTACCTAACCGCATACCCCGTCTGCAGGGCAACAAGTAGGGTTTTGTGGAACTCTCACCCACCGTGTGCCGTCTTTGTGCCTGTACTGAAGGACCACTAGAACTGTGTGACATTGCTTTAGTGGACATCAATCAATGCTTATGTTAATTAATCTGTAATTGTCGTGGTACTACGCTGATGTTAGTTTGTCGATTTTATATTTTTTTTGTTGATTGATATAAAATGTTTTGGTTAATAAGTAAGAAGATAAGGTTTATCTCCCACGTAGCATAATTTTATGCAAGAAAAAAGTGCGCCGACTTAATAGCCCGCTGTGCGCGCTACCTTCCGCGTTGTCGTTCGCTTCCGTGATCCGTGACACGTATTATCAAAACCAACTTCTACAGTTTTGTATCAGTTTTCTATGACAGTCTTTGTCATCTGATTGATATTTCAGGAGATGCAGGTTCAAATCCTACTCGTGTACTTTGTGTTAATTTATATATGGCTAAGCATGTCAAGTTTTAAAAAAATATTTATTGGGCTGCGTCATTATCTTAATTGTAACAATTAAGCTTCCCTGTGGCCTAGCCAAGTTATATTCTATGATCGCTAATGCTATAGAAAACTGTTAAAATGTATGGAAGCGCAGTCGGTAGTGTAACTGATTTCCGTGTACGAGGTCGTGGGTTCGATTCCCACTCAGGACAATTATTTGTGTGATGAACACAGGTATTTGTACTGCGTCTGGGTGTTTTCTATCTATGATATGTATGTATTTACAAAAAAAAAGTAGTATATGTATTATATCCATAATCTGGTACCCATAGCACAAGCGTTAAGTTTAGTTTGGGACCAGAGGACGTTGTGTGAAAATGTCCGTGAATATTTATTTATTTATCTCTTGACGGGTCTCATGGCGTAGTCGGTAGTGTAACCGACTTCCGTGCACGAGGTCGTGGTTCGATTCCCACACAGGACAATTATTTGTGTGATGAACACAGATATTTGTACTGCGTCTGGGTGTTTTCTATCTATTACGAGTATATGTATGAATTTACAAAAAGCAAGTAGTATATGTATTATATCCGTAATCTGGTACCCATAGCACAAGCGTTAAGCTTAGGGGGGACTAGATGACGTTGTGTGAAATGTCCGTGAATATTTATTTATTGTTATCTTTTACGTTAAGTCACGTGACTTAGCGTTATAGATATCGTTGATCACATAGATTTTAGTAAACTAAGTACTAATATATCTATAGCTTTAGCGGTTATAGAATGCAACTTGGCTAGGCCAACTGGTCGGAATAATGTAAAGACATTATGAGTTATCTAAATACGCAGTCCTATAGCAATTGTCACAATTGCAGAATTGACAAACCACCTGGGAAGGTATTCCAAGAAATCCACCTAGATTAAAATAACAGTCACGATTGTAACCTTCAAATCCTGCTCGTGACTGTTGTTTTCGACTTCACATTTCCGTACTTTGTGTTTAATCTATTATCTACTCGTGTTATATCTACTCGTGTTACGTTGTTGCTCACGATGAACTCCGAAAATATTTAACCGATTTTCTCGTTTTTTTTTTAAATGTGTGTTTTGGTGGCGCGCCTAAGATAGTTTTTATCACGTATTTTTTATTAATTGATTGCAAAATATTCACGAAAAACAAATATGGCCAGCTATGTACTATATACCTATCTATTGCTAAGTATTAGCTAAATATTTAATGTGCCAATAAATCTTTATGATTTGTTATGCGTGCAAACCTCAAGCTACTTTTAGGGAATTACAATACGAACAAAGTAATAATAACGCGATAATTACATCACAGTATAAAGATAAACCACTAATACGAATAGAAATAATTCTCTTAAGCCTACTTAAGGAATAAGTAGCTATAAGTATTTCGTTTATTTGCAAACATTTTGTTACTCTATTTGAAGACAGTAAGCTTTTCTAGCGAGATAAACCGTTATTGTCGGATCGTAGAGGGAAGCGAATGCTTTAAAATTTGGAGACAATAGGATAGTTGTATTGTTATACATTTCCAGAAGATTCCATTGTGCCGTCTCAACTGAAACATTAAGGTTAGTCAATACAAATCGTTATTATCTGATCTACACTGATAAATTTGATTGTTTTTGATGGGCGTCGTGGTATAGTAGGTAGTGTAACCGACTTCCGTGCACGCAGTCATGGGTTCGATTCCAAGTCAGGACCATTATTTGTGTGATGAACACAGATATTTGTACTGCGTCTGTGTGTTTTCTATCTATTATTTATATATATTTACAAAAAAAAAGTTAGGTATATATATGATATCGGTAATCAGGTACCCATAGCACAAGCGTTAAGCTTAGTTTGGAACCAGAAAACGTAGTGTGAAATGTCCCTAAATATTTATTTATTATACAGATGGCGGAGTGGTGTATACCGGTCTCTATAAATTGCAGTGTTACGATTACCGCTTAGCTTAGGGCAATTCTTCGTGTGATTACTCCCCCTTTTTTTATTTATTTTTGTTAAGGCGGGAAAAAATGTTCCTAACCGCACACCCTGTCGTTCGGGGCAGCGACCAGGGTAGTGTGGGGCCTGCACCCGCTAAAGAAACCCGCCGTCTCTCCGTCTTTATTGGCGGGCCACTGAAACTATGTTACATTCATTTGGTCGTGTGATTACCCCTACAAGACAGAGAAAATCCATAACGCTGGTGTGAATAAAAAAAAAACTCGTTAAGTGTATTCGTGGTATGAGGTCGGAGGTTCGAATTCCGGGTCATCAACAAATAGATATAAGGCTTTTCCGTCAAGAAATTCTCAATAGCATCTCCAAGTTAGGAAGTAACGAAAGCCGTTGGTGCTGTGCTTGATCTCTTTCCAGTCGTGCCGGAATACCGTTCTATCAGACTACGAGAGTGAGGAAACACAGTGTGCACTTGAGTGAGTGCACATACTCGTGCACTATAATATAATATATTCTGCTGCTTTCATTTGACGGGCCTCGTGGCGTAGTGGGTAGTGTAGATTCCCACTCAGAACGATTATTTGTGTAATGAACACAGATATTTGTACTGCGTCTAGGTGTTTTCTATCTATTATATGTATGTATTTACAAAAAAAAAGTGGTATATGTATTATATCCGTAACCTGGTACCCATAACACAAGCGTTAAGCTTAGTTTGGGACCAGAGGACGTTGTGTGAAAATGTCCATGAATATTTATTATTATTATTTTTCATTTTTTTTACACTACGTAGGTGGCAAACAAGTATACGGACCACATGATGGTAAATGGTTACCGTAGCCTATAGAGCTTTAAACGCCAGTGGCATAAATAGCGCGTCGCCATCTTCAAGGATAGGAATAAGAGGTTGACAGGAAGGGTGACAGAATAAGGGCTGAAAAAAAATGACAATAATCATGTCGCAATAAGTCAATAACATTTTTTATTTAACCCGTGGAAGGGAATACCGTGGGAGTGGGCAGCAGCACTCCTTCGAGTATTAACAACATCCACTGCGATCGCCAACCCGCCTGCCAAGCGTGGCGATTACGGCACTATTCCCCATTCTTGGGGAGGCCTATGTCCAGCAGTGGACTTTAAAAGGCTGATGGATGGATGGATGGATTCCCTGAAGAGGTAGGCAGAGGTGTATTACACACCCACGATTCGCCAGCTATGGTTAATTCCTCCGGGCTGCTACTGAGAATTTTTCTTTTTACAAAAAATCTCATTGACACTGCCCGACCCGGGGATCGAACCCGAGACCTCATGATCAGCAGTCGCTTACACTACCGGTGCACCACAAAGGCAGTTAGTTTATATTTAACACACTTGCTATCTTTTTTTGTTTATAAAAAAAATAGCAAGTGTTAAATAAAATGCAAAGTGTGTTCTGATGAACAAATATGTAACAAAAACAATCTTTACATATCAACGCATAATAAAATAAAAAGCAAAATATTGTATACATTTATTTCATATTTTATCATTTACCCTAATTTTGGGTACATGCTCGTTTTACTGAAGAACTATTATGTTTAAAAACTCCTTTAAGGATTACTAATTTTAGATTCCGCTGATTTGCGTCCATGAACAACCAATATGTCGTAATAAAATGTAATATCTTTTAAGTTCTGACTGTCGCCTATTTTAATCCCCTTAAGTTGTTTCAACAGTTCCAAGTAATCATTCCAAAAATCGTTCATTTTCTCGTTCGGAATTTTGAACGGACAGATTGCCATTAGCGACCCTGAAATATAATATTTATACCTACAACTTACTTTCTTTACATTATTGTGTAATATAATTGTTATTTTGTTTGTTTCCGTGTCTCAAAACTCCTAAACGTCTGGCCCGATTATGTTAAATAGTTGGTGGCTACTCATCTGCTACCATCCATACAAACAAAGAAAATTGAAACGTATGTTTGTAATGTCTAAGTAACAGCTTTTTACTAAATGCATATGAAAGTATATATGATACCGACACAACAAAATATCAATAAAATCTTTTACTGTCTGTCTTTTTGTATTTTTCGGTTAATCCCCGGAATGGCTGGACCAATTTGGACGGGACTTTCACTGGCTGATAGCTGATCTCTTAAGGAGTAACAGGACACAAAAAGTCGATAGCAGCTGCTAGTAAGCAATATAAAACGGCACTATTGTATATCAGTTTTCATTGTACAGAAAGGTTTTAAAACAAATCTTTATTCCGTACCTTTTTTTGTTAAGGTGGGAAAAAATGTACCTAACCGCTCACCCCGTCACTCGCGGCAACGAACAGGGTAGTGTGGGGCCCTCACCTACTAAATAAACCTGCCGTGTGCCGTCTCTCCGCCTGTATTGACGGACCACTGGAAACGTGATAACACTAATTCAGTAGTCCGCCGCTTACGCTTTCGGATACCTTCTACTGAGCGACCCATCCGCACGGGGAGCGTCGCACCAAAGCGGGAGTTCTTGCGGGTGGTAATCGTTCCCCGGTTCATCCACCTGTAGCCTCAGCTAGGCTTTATTCCTAACCTACCTTGAATAGTCTTGTTGTCATCGTAATTGTAATGCATATTTTCATGTTGTACAGTAATAGAATTAAATCCAATATTTTCCATGAGTTTTGCGATTTCTGTGTCTGGTTTCTGAAAATATAAAACAACAAATTAAACAATTTCTATGCAGGAATTTAAATATATGGGTATTATTACATATCTATAACTAACTAAAACTGCCTCGGTGGTGCTGCGGTCTCAGGTTCGATTCCCAGAGTGGGCAATATTATTAAGCTTTTTCGTAAAAAGAGCTTTTTCGTAAAAAGAAAAATGGTCTGTAGCAGCCCGGAGTTTGAAAATGTGCCTGGTAAGACGGCAATAGGCTCGCCCCCTATTACGTGGGACTTAAACATAGCTGGTGAATCGTGGGTGTGTAATACACCTCCGCGGGAAAACAGGCGTGTTGCTATATTTATGTACATCAAGTAATTCATTACGGCAATGCATAATTACCAATTTATGCTTTAAAAGACATAGATTCCACCCGCGACTACGTCCGCGTCAATTCCAGAATATAATACACATTAATTTATTATCTTTAAAATAAAACTACGTTTACGGAATCTATCGCGTTTACTTGATTTTACTACTATCCCGACGTTTCGAATACTTTACAGCATTCATGATCACGGGTGGACTTAGATGATAGACGTCCAAGGCTGATGATCATCAGGCTTGGACGTAAAATCAAGTAAACGCAATAGATTCCGTAAACGTAGTTTTATTTCAAAATGTGTAACATTCGCGTAAATGTCAGAAAGTATTATATTATCTTTATATATACTATAAAGCTATTTCTAATTGCCGTGTGGGGCCGGCTTTGCGGTGTGGGGGCTTTATAATTGTCCCACCCCTCTCCACCCATGGGAGTCGTAAGAGCCGACTGAGAGAATACCGGGGGAGTGGGCAGCAGCACTCCTTCGAGTATTAACAACATCCACTGCGATCGCCAACCCGTCTGCCAAGTGTGGCGATTACGGCATTATCCCCCATGACGGGACCGCTCGTTGTGGCGTTCTCTTGGGGAGGCCTATGTCCAGTTCGCACATCACGCAAAAACTACTAAACGGATTTTAATGCAACTTTTTTTCTTGATAGCTCTTGATTAGACTTAACAACTGGTATACATTTTATCCCGCTACTACATCGGGAACCTGAGATATAACCAAAAAACTAGCTTTTGGCTGCGGCGGAGCCGCGGGCAAAGGTTAGTCTCTGTATAAAAATGAATATTTCATGGTCACTAATTGGATAAGCTAGTGGACTGTATTTTATAAATGTATGTATTATGCTGGCTAGTAAACAACTTTGAAAAAAAGACAAATGCAAGTAATATTCAACGATGAATATGGAAGCTTGGATCGCAACTCACCCTAAATCCAGCAGTAGACACGCTCCTTAGGGCTTCGATGTAATTACCAGATATCAGGATATCACAGAGGAGTCCTCGAGGTTTACCGTAACACCATAAGAGTTCGTTGGTCATGGAGATTCACAGGAAAAGTTATTATAATAGGCACTGAGTCCCGTGCGCGCGCGCGTTACGTTAATTCCAGATATGCAATATGGCAGTCCATTCAATGTTGCCACACTCAGTACGGTATGGCGAGTATTGCCCATACAAGAGGTGAATCACTCCACCAGAAGTAGAAGATCATCACGATCTCAAGCTGAGGTTTCTCCCTCGTTGAATATTATATTAACTTATATAATTACTTATGCAATTAAGCCAACAGGCGTAACCACTAATTAATTTTACGGAATGAAAAGTTCGAAAAGACAGATGGCGCAGGCGTCTCCTTCCAAATTCCTTCTTATTGTTAAGAAGGAATTTGTTATCGAAATTAGTAGTTCTAGTGGTACAGCCTCACTTATCCCAGCATGAATGGGCCGGCTCGATCGTGGAAGTACCACCTCCTCACAGAAGATCGCCGTGAAACGATATTATCTACTACTACCGCAATTATCCTTCCCTTCCACCTCATATCCTTTTCCTTGGAGATGGCGACGTGCGAGTGATGCTTATGGTGTTGCTAGCGTCTATAGGATACGGTATCCGCTTACCATCAGGTGGTGGAAAAAAATGACACTCAATTGGCAAAGCATTTGAAATGATTTTCCAGGAGATGCAGGTTCAAACCTGCCCGTGACTATGATTTTCAATTACACAATTTTAGCCATTTGCGTTCTAGTAAACGGCTGAGCATGTCAAGGGCTTATCTCATATTTATATAATTGTATCAAAATGCATAGGTAGTAGATATCAGGGAATTTCCTCACCTTTGTGTCGTGGTATGGTGAAATGTATTTTTCGACGTCATATACCCAATTGTTCCATTTCTCAGTCTTAGCAAGGTTTCGATAAACATCAAAGAGTGGATTATAACTGCTTATGAACAAGAAGCATTCTCCATCTGTCTCCAGTAAACTATGAATATTGTGAAAAGTACGTCTGCAAAAATAATGAGCCGTCAAAAAGTGCTACGTCTCGCAGATGCGCAAACATCGATTTTCCTTCTTTCTTCAAATAGTTGTTCGAGACTTATATAATTCTTGGTAATCCTTATCCATAGAAAAATTAAAACTGTTATTGGTTGCAGCCGGTGTTACCCTTTGCATTAGATGTTTTCACATCAAAAATGATGACTGAGAAATTATATTGAATTCTTTTTGTTCAAAGTATTTTGAGGTCCACTTTCCAGCTCCACCCTATTCGTACGAAGTGACTATAGAGAATAACCAATTATTACCCATTGCATATCTGGTGGTTCTCTTTTATTGATATCGCGCCCGATTGGGTCGGTAGATGTGAAACACAACACCTAAACAGGCAGATCTCCCAGTTTGTGTAACATACATTCTCCGATTTAAAACCCTGCGTATTAAAGAGGCGACAGAGCCGAACCAAGGTTCCAAAGTGTTCGCAAAAGATCTGTCTGTTGGCACAAGCCTGCTGATGAAGACCAATGATGGCAATGTTGTTATATTCAAAGATGAGATATTAAGAGAGGTCCATAAGTTCTATGGTCAGTTATACAGATCCCAGAATCCTGTTGTCAGCTTGGTCCAAGAGTTCAGATCCTTCTCCAGGTGAACCTGAACCACTCCGCCGGGGCTCAGGACCTGCTACTGCAGTCCATGCCGGAGTGGAGTATAGATCTGGCAGTGGCCTGCGAGCCATATTTTGTCCCCGATCAACCGAACTGGGTGGGGGACCTGAATGAGGATGTCGCTGTCCTGTCGAGAGGTATCGTAAGCCCTCCCCTCTCTACTCTCGAGAGGGGATCTGGCTATGTCGTGGCGGGGTGGCGAGGCTTCGCCATAATAGGCATCTACTTTTCCCCCCAACCGCGGCCTGGTGGAGTTCAAGTTATTCTTGGACTCCGTAGGTGCCGCGGTCCGCAGACATTCGCCGAGGCCTACTATTGTCCTCAGCGACTTCAATGCAATGTCCCGGGTGTGGGGGAACTCCGCCACGAATGCCAAAGGTAGGGCCGTTGAAGAGTGGTCCCTACTCTCCGGTTTGTCCCTCCTTAACCAAGGTACCGTCCACACGTGCGTGCGGCAGCGGGGGTGGGGGGTCCGTGGTGGACCTATCGTTTGCCACCCCTGATGTCGCGCGGGATGTGAGAGGAGGCTGGAGAGTGGAAGAGGAGGTGGAGACGCTATCGGATCACCGATATATCCGGTTCGGGCTTTCCGCCCCTCTGGGGCCACCGGGGCGTCGGCGCGGGACTGGCCGACTTCCCAAATGGGCCTTGGGTCAGATTGACCCTGAATTGGCCAGGGAGACTGCCATAGTTCAGCGCTGGGGCTCTGCAGGCAGGCAGGGCAGCGACAACGTAGAAGAACTCGCAGGCCAACTAAAGACAATGCTTACGGCGGTGTGCGACGCGGCGAAGCCGAGGGCCCGGCGTAGGCCGCCGCGCCTACAGGTCTGCTGGTGGTCGCCCGATATAGCTAATCTTCGGGCGGCTAGTAACCGTGCGCGGCGTGCTTACTGCCGTTACCAGGGAAGAAGTGCCAGGGACGCCGTCCTTGAGGGCCAGCTGCAGGTTGAATATAGCAGAAGAAAAAAAGAACTGCAGCTGGCCTTCAGCCGGGCAAAGGAGAGGGCCCGAGAGGAGCTATTGGCAGGCCTCGATAGGGATCCATGGGGGCGTCCCTACCAGCGGGCGCGGAACAAGCTCCGCGCCCATGGCACTCCCATCATTGAGTCATTGGACCGAGACCTCCTGTCAAGGCTAGTGGGGGGTCTGTTCCCGCGCTCCGTGGGACATGTTCCCCCAGCAATGGCTCCTCCGTTGGTGTTGGAAGAGATAGCGCCGGTCCTTCCCGTCACCAACACCAAGATGGATGCCCTCACCCGCCTTCGAGGGAGAAGAAAGGCACCCGGTCCGGACGGCGTTCCAGGACTGGTGCTCGGTGTCGCCGCGGAATACATGGGCTCCGCGAACTGCTCAATGCATGTTTGAGGTCCGGGCGGTTCCCGGAGCAATGGAGGAGCGGACGGTTGTGTCTGCTGCGGAAGGAGGGTCGCCCACCTGACTCTCCTTCCGCATATAGGCCGTTGGTGCTGCTGGACGAGACGGCCAAATTATTTGAGAAGGTGCTCGCGAACCGTTTCGTCCGGCACCTCGAGGATGTCGAGCTAGGACTGTCAGAGTCGCAATTCGGGTTCAGGGCGGGCCGCTCCACTATTGATGCGCTGGCCGGCCTGAAAACCCTGGTCACCGAAGTGGTTGCCGGGAAAGAGGTGGTTCTGGCAGTCTCGCTCGACATAGAGAAAGCCTTCAACAGTCTCCCTCACGAGACGTTGAAGGAGGCGCTCCGGTTTCATGGAGTGCCTTCGTATCTCCGGAAGCTGTTGGAGGCGTACCTCGAGGGGAGGCACGTGCTCTTGGAGAGGGGCGACGGGCGCCTATACCGCCATCGGGTAGAGTGCGGCGTTCCACAGGGATCCGTCCTTGGCCCGATCCTGTGGAATGTCGGATTCGATTAGGTTCTGCGGGGCCGGCTTCTTTCCGGGATGGGGGTGATTTGTTATGTAGATGACACCCTCGTCACCGTGAGGAGGGCCGGCTTCCAGGAGGCCGCCCGATCGGCGGAGGTCGGAGTTGCGCTCGTCGTCAACCGGATCGGTATGTTGGGCCTGTGGGTTTCAGCCTGTACGAGATCAGAATGGCTTTAAAACAACTAAAGGAGAGACGACGGAAATACCATAGAGTATAGAGCTTCTGAGGGTAGACCGAAGTCGGCCTTCAAAGCCATCCAGAGGATGTTCAATTCCATCGTTCTCGGGGGCGACGTTCCAGAGTCGTGTACACAGAGCGTGATGGTGCTATTCTTCAAGAAAGGGGACAGATGCCTCTTGAAGAATTATAGACCCATCTTGCTCTTGAGCCACGTCTATAAGTTGTTCTCTAGAGTCATTACAAATCGACTCATGCGCAAGCTCGACGACTTCAAGCTTCTCGAGCAAACCGGTTTCCGATAAGGTTATAGTACAAATTATTTGTACAAATTATTTGTGCATAAAGAAAAAGAGATTTTCAGTAGGGGATGGAAACGAACCACGCATCTTTTCCAATCCGGGGAAGTGCTCTAAACCACTGAGCTACCCTACTGATCCTTCGATCATCCCAAATTCTTAATCGTAAGACAAATGTAATTAAGAATTTGGGATGATCTCAATATCTTGTTAAGTTGACCAATTTTACCACCAAGCATTGTACCAGAGTTAATTTGGGTCCAAAGAAATAAAGAAGTATAAAAAAAGTATCACTTACTCTTGTTCCATCACCCAGTTTATAGCAAAAAACGATAACACATGACTAAATTTCTCCTTCATCTCAGCAGGTAGTTCATCTGTAACATCTAATACAGCGAAAGAGGTCTGCGTATCTCGATAATGTTTGTTCGCTAATTCCACCATGTTTTCGTTAATATCACACCCAAGTACTGAATAGTTACTAGGAAAAAAATGTTTCACCTCAGTAGTAACTTTTCCGACTCCGCAGCCTACATCGATGATCTTATTATTTTTTTTCATGTAATTTTTGATCCATGTTTTTCAAAAAGAGTCATGGCAGTCTTTATTTGTAAGCCATTATTTTCCTGGTATAAATTTGCGTTTAAATACATGGTGCTTTAAAATAGTTTGTTCAAATGTCTGTCTTAAATAAACGCATGCAGCAGCTTGCGAGTGTTGACTACTATTTCGGGAGACAAACGAAACGAAGGCGGAATTAGCACACGCGATAAGAATAATCGACATTATCTCTAAATTTAGAAATACACATGTTTTATTATCTATCAATTAAGGGTGAATTAATATATTTTACAAATGGTGAGAGTAATACTTTTGTAGAAACAGATAACATTATCGAAATTCGCAATAAATTCCTTTATTTGGAATACGACGTGGTGCTTCAATTTCCTTAGATTCCATCTTACACGTGTTCTTTAAGGTCACCAATTATGGCGGCAGGAAAATAAAGCCGCGTATATTATTGGCAAGACACCTTTAATTTTAGTTATATACATTAAATACTAACAGCTTACGTAAGTGCAGGTAGTATTGGGTTTAAGGGAATTCTAGCGACTGATAGCCAGTCGCGGTGAGGAATGCGCCGGTGGCGTTGCCGCTTCGCCCATTTGCCCGGCCAGGAGCAGTCTGCTTCTATAACATAAAATGTCGATTTGCATATCCCGCTGTATACCCGCTCAAAATAAATTACCGTTAACTTTAGCCTAATGTATATACAAACTACAAAACAATCTACTCTAATATTTATTTACATAATTATCGCTACAGACTAAAGGTAAATGCGAGCTGATGCTCATGATAGGGTCTTCAAAAAACGCGCATCATTTATTGCACGCCTCATAAGGGTTCTACTGCCGCTTTACACAGAACAACTGATTTTTCAAACTTAAAATGTCTCTATTTATCATATATTGCACTTGTAAAATAATATCTACACACACATATATTTTATTTTAGAAAAGCTTATAGTCATCATCAACCTTTGAGTTATCTGAGTCATCAACAAACAGGTCATTTTTGAGAACTTCGGCATCCATTTACAATTTTGTAGTTCTAGAGATAGCCGTACATCAAACAAATTATACGTGGATTAATCTGTAACTGTCGTGGTACTACGCTGATGTTAATCTGTCAATTATATGCCAATCCAGATTGATATCAAACTAAGTGTTTAATAAGAAAAAATGTAAGAAGTCCCACGTAGCATCATGTTTTTTATGTGAGAAAAATACGCACACACACACACAGCTGCCCGAACAGACAATTGCGCAGACTACATAACCCGCCATGCACGGTATCTTCCGCTGTACTTAGTGTACCTATCATCAGTACCGCGTTGTCGTTCACTTCCGTGGTCCGTTTCACGTCGCTCCGAATCCAAATTCTGCAGTTTTGTATCAGACTTAGGTAGGTACTACCTGGATTCTTTTACTCTCTCGAGCGCAATAGTTTAATATGTTTATTACCTAAGAGAAGAAGCTTTGTATAAAAATCTTTGTTCTTTGTAGATAGAAACACGTGAATTTGAAATTAAAGTTGTTGTGTAAAAAGAGTTTTATGGCTGGGCCGATTTGGATGGGACGTTTATTGTATAATTCATTTTTTGATGTGAAACATCTAATGCGGAGGGAGGGCAAAATCGGCTGTTAGTTTGATGTCATGAAGCTGACCTGATGATGGAGCTGGAAGGTGGACATAGGAACTCTATAATGGAATGGCGCAACCCCATCGAGTTTGGGCTCGTATGATTCGTCTTGCCGATTACTTTGTGTCTAGATGATATCCAGGGGCTGATGATGAAGCTGGAAGGTGGCCACAGTAACTCTATAATGAAACAACGCAATCCAGTCGAGTTTGTACACGTTTGATTCGTCTTGATGAGTTCTTTATATTTAGATGGTATACAGAACGAGCTGGAAGATGACCACAGTAACTCTGTAATGAAACGACGCAACCCTACTGAGTTTATACTCGTTTGATTCGTCTTGAACACAAAACAAAGTACTCCACTTTGTCAAGTTAAGATCATTTTATTTCTACAAAATACTTTCGATGTTTTCACATCTGCTAGACGTCCCGCGACGTCTAGTATTTTTTCCTTACGCGTGCTTTGCTGGCACCAGCTAGTATTCTTATAAATATAAATAAATAAATATTCACGGACATTTTTCACACAACGTCCTCTGGTCCCAAACTAAGTCGCTTTTGCTATGGGTACCAGATTACGGATATAATACTTATACTACTTTTTTTTTTGTAAATACATACATATAATAGATAGAAAACACCCAGACGCAGTACAAATATTTGTGTTCATCACACAAATAATTGTCCTGAGTGGGAATCGAACCCAAATATAAATAGCTAATAACAATACGAACAAAATAATAATATTGCGATAATTACATCATATGTATTTTAAATTCTATAACGGGACTATTTACTGTGAAAAATAAAAATGCCTTTTTATTCCCGACGTTTCGACTGGGTTTCACCAGCCGTGGTCACGGGTTGACTGGCGATGCGCGGCGCCACCTGCTTCGTCCGGAGGCGTCCAAACATTCAAAAGCTAGACACGCGGTAGCGTGTCAAGCCAAGTTCAAGCTAAAGAATTGGCGAACAGTACCGTGTGTAATATTACACAAACCATTTGGAGCCACTTTTAACCCCCTCACAACTCATAAACTATTTCACATGAACATGTGAAATTACATTTGCAAGATACATAATTGTGCTTCAAATTTCATAAACACGCCTCAAACGATTATTTTATTTACCTACATATTAACGTCCAAAAATCGACATATTTTATCACTGATAGATCAAAACTAAAATCCAATTACAGATGACCTAGAAAGTTCCAGGTTAATTTTCATATATTTTATTCTTCCGAAAATTTGGCTTGCTGGTAGATACAAGCCCTCGAACATATGGGCTCTTCCATGACTGTTTTATTCCATCCATCATCCATCCATCAGCCTTTCATCGTCCACTGCTGGACATAGGCCTCCCCAAAATGGGGTTTTACCATAATCGCCACGCTTGGCAGGCGGGTTGGCGACCGCAGTTGATGTTTTTAGTACACAGGGGAACGCTGCTGCCCGGTCCCCTGGTAATCCCTTAGTCGGCTTTTATGACTCCCATAGGAAGAGACGGGGACAAACTGACTGTTTTATTAGGTACTTAATAATAATTCGTAAATTAGAACTAGCCAAGCCAGACCTTAGGCTTCAATATATTATCCAAAGTTATAAGAAGAAATTATATTTTAAGTTGTAATAAAATATTGTATGTCGTTATAAAAAATTTCAGGACTAACCATTGAACTTGGCACCCATTTAGATCTCACTTCTTTTGTCGTTGAAGTCAACAACCAAGGCATATAATCATAATATTGAACTTGCCATTTATGTTTTTGATGGGATACATACTAATGAAATACGATAGTTTCAAAAATTACATTATAGTCTAAAGATAAACCTCTAATACAAATAATTCTCTTAAGCCTACTTAAGGAATAAGTAGCTATAAGTATTTCGTTTATTTGCAAACATTTTGTTACTCTATTTGAAGACAGTAAGCTTTTCTAGCGAGATAACAGTAACGGATCGTAAAGGAATTGCGAGCAATATGACAGTTGTATTTTTATACATTTCTAAAAGATTCCACCGTGCAGTTTCAACTGAAACATTAAGGTAAGTCAATACAAATCCTTATTATACTTACTGATAAATTTGACTGTACAGATGGCGGAGTGGTGTATACTGATCTCTAGTGCCGAGTGTTACAATGCTTGTTTAGGGGAATTCTTCGTGTGATTACTATATTTAGGCGAGTACCAAACTAGCTATTAAGAGCTGCTCAATTACTCGTATATTTAATCTGGTAACTTCCCTTCACCACCTTCAGTTATTGACGGTAAATGGTAATTGCTGTTTAACTCATCAAATGCTTAAATCGGTAAAATCCTGTTTATTTAAAACTTTTAAATATGCATGAGATAACAACACGTACAACTAATGAGCTGGATTTGAATTCTGGGTCGTGTAAAATGTTAGCTTTTATACTACAACGACAGTAAACAAGTATCGTCTGATGGTAAGCGGCTACTGTTGTCTATAGAAGCTGGCAGTATCATCAATCGCGCATTGCTAGCCTCAGGGAAAGGGATTGGAAGTGGAGAGAAAGAATGGAAGAGCGTGAAAGAGAAAGTATTAGAACCTTCGGCGCTCACAATTTAACACTATTGCACTTTGTTTTGAAGAACAAATATATAACAAAAACAATCTTTATATATATACTTTATGTTTTTTTTATTGCATGTTGTGTAGAGACGACGGACCGTGGGTCCATCTGATGGTAAATGGTAACCGTCGCCCATGGACTCGACTATACCGAGAGTATTGTCAAGCCGCTGCTCACCAATTCATTTCACAGATATGAAATGAAATATAAATGGCTATCTCCTGCTACAGCCAAAACGCAACGATGTGGTTCATGGCCAGTCACACGGGAGATGGTGGTACCAACCCACTCGGGCCCGATACCAAGTGAGTACTCCCACTTGGTACCCAGCCCTACCACCAGTCATACAATGGATGCCAATTGCTTACTTCCCTTAGTCGCCTCATACGACACCCGTGGGAATAAATGGGGTGGTGACACTTGTATTCTTAGTCGACGTAAATTAAAATAAAAAATATTGTATACATTTATTTCAAACTTTATTATTTATAATAAAAAAACCCTAATTTTGGGTAGATTCGCGTTTTACTGAAGAACTTATGCTTAAAAAAATCTTTTACGGATTACTGACTTTAGATACCGCCGATTTGCGTCCATGAACAACCAATATGTCGAAATAAAATGTAATATCTTTTAAGTTCTGACTGTCGCCTATTTTAATTCCCTTAACTTGTTTCAATTCTTCCAGGTAATCATCCCAAAAAGCGTTGATTTTGTCGTTCGGAATTTTGAACGGACAGATTGCCATTAGAGACCCTGAAATATAATATTTATACGTACAACTTACTTGTTGTAGATTATTGTATATAATTAATTTTTGTTGGTTTCCGTGGAACAAACATAGAGATGTTTGTTCCAGCTAATCTCCGGAACATCTGGATTAATTTGGACGAGATACTTTCACTGGTTGATAGCTGATCCCTTGAGAAGTAACTAAATAACTTAAACATACTTTTATTTTCGAATAATAATAAAGAATGTCGTAGCCAATGCAATTCGAAGGATCGCCAAGGTTAAGCAACTTCCGCTCGGTTGGCAGTCAGATGGGTGACCAAAAAGTGACACCCATTTGAGGACAAACCTCCTCCGTGCTTCAAAAGGTAGGTAAAGATGTAGGTCTTGACTGTCAAATAACATTCTGACAGTCGTTACAGCCCCCTTAGAATATTATTCACAAAATCGTATCGACATCGTGTCGTCTCGCTTGTGATTCGCAGAGAATCCTATGCGGGATGTCGCAATAATGCCTCAGCCAATCACGGTTGTCTCTCAATCAATCACAATAACACGATGCGATGTCGATACGATTTAGTGAGATACGTTCTAACCGCCCTGGTTGACATTAAACATCTGACTCCGGTCTTGTTCCAAGGTCGCCCGACTCTCGTGGAGGTCAGATAGGCAGTGACTCCGTGTAAATTCTGGTGGATAAGCTAAAACCAAACAGATTGAAACTCAACCCGAAAATATTGGGATAAGGCTAGACGATTATGATGAATGATAATGGCGGAGTGGTTTAGATACCGGCCTCCCGCCCGAGTGTTGTGGATTCGATTCCCACACAGTACAACTCTTTGTGTGAACCACAAATGGTTGTTCTGTGTCTGGGTGTACTTTGTGTCCGTGGAATTGTATGTTTATATAGTTCCCCGTAATTTAAAAATTATTTGTTAGTGCAGGGTGTCTATAAAAAAAAGGAGAAAAAAACGGAACTTGTCTCTTCAAGTTTTCATTATATAGGAAATCGTCTTTATTCCGTACCTTGAATAGTCTTGTTGTCATCATACTTGTAATGCATATTTTCATGTTGTACAGTAACAGAATTAAATCCAATGTTTTCCATGAGTTTTGCGATTTCTGTGTCTGGTTTCTGAAAAGAAAAAAAAAAAGAACAACGAATTCAACAAACAAATTATTTGTGAATGTGGAAAAAGAGAAGTTTAGTGCTAACGGGATTTGAACCTGCGTCTCTTTTCGCATTAATCTAATATAGTAAGTTTAATTTTGTATGTAAATGTACATGATAGGTGGCGTGGGTCGTAAAGTCAAATGTGATGTGGAGATTGGGAATGGCCGTCGGTCAGTGCGATGGCTTAGCGATCTAGAGCACAGGGACGCATGTTCGAATCCCGCTTACACTAAACATTTATTTTTCCACATTTCACAAATAAGTTGTTCTTTAAGGTAACTGAGCATGTCAAGTGCTATTGTGTGTATTAAGTTAAGTGTTTAACTGGTTTTGTACTAACTGCAACAGAGACGTGGTCTCTGAATGTTGGCCTCATATCAAGGCTCAAAGTCGCTCAGCGGGCCATGGAGCGGGCTATGCTTGGTATTTCCTTACGTGATCGTATCCGTAATATGGAGATCCGTAGGAGAACGAGAGTGACCGACATAGCCCGCCGGGTTGCCATGCTGAAGTGGTAATGGGCAGGCCACATCGCTCGACAAACCGATAACCGTTGGGGACGAAAGGTTCTCGGGTGGCGACCACGTATCGGACGGCGCAGCATAGGACGGCCCCCAACCAGATGGACCGACGATCTGGTCAAGGCGGCGGGGAGCCGTTGGATGCGGTCGGCACAGGACCGCTCGTTGTGGCGTTCTCTTAGGAGGCCTATGTCCAGCAGTGGACGTTGAAAGGCTGATGGATGGATGGAAGTTAAGTGTATTGCACGCCTCATAAGCGAACCGTTGAGGTGTGTACTATTCTCGTTTCACGCAGAAAAACAGATTTTTCTAACTTAAAATGTCTCTATTTATCATATATTGCACTTGTATATATTATTTATATACACACACATATCAAGAAAATACGCTATTTTTAACACTCATGATATTTTTGATGCCATTTTTGTTATTAATCTAGTTAAAAAACTGTTTGAAAAAGTTCTGTCTTGGACGTCTGTTTGTTGTATGCTAACACGATAACGACCAAAATACTTTACTAATCGAGTATTTTTTTATTTTACGAATTAGTATGATTACGAATAGAGCCCTATTACTTTTCACGGTTGATTCGATGTGGTTTAATTGTTATTAATTATTTTTTGAAATAAAACTACGTTTACGGAATCTATCACGTTTACTTGATATTTATCATTTAGATGGTAGGCGTCCAAATCTGAAAGTCAGCTTTAAAATCAAGTAAACGCGATAGATTCCATAAACGTAGTTTTATTTCAAAATGTGTAAAATTCGCGTAAATGTTAGAAAGTATTATGTTATTAAATAAACAAAAAATAGTGAATATTTACGCTCGACTCGACACTAAAACCAGCGCTACGCTATACCTTATTTCATAAGAACTACTTGAACTATTTTTATAGACCAATATCGAAGTACTTCTTAAAATTAGCGCTAGATGGCGTATAAGACATAAAAACCTCATTAGTACTTTTTGAAATTAGCGCTATCTATGTGATTTATTGAAAATGACTTAGTAAGACCAATACATTATTAGTTAAATTAATCTGTCGGATATATTGGCATACATTGCTCCCACGACGTAAGCAAGAACACGGGAGCAGGAATTAAGGCGATTCACCGCAGGAAAGCGCGAAATACTGTTTTACTAGGTCAAATAGTTTAGGTATTTACTATTTAATAACGGTGTAATAAAAAATATGCGAGATACCTAAGGAAATGTCTAAGGAATGTGCTAATTTGTTACACGATAGGATGTACTTTACTCGATTATATTTAATCCTGAAAACAACCTAAAACAAAATCTAAAACGAGTTATTTGTTAAGAAAATTTCAACCTTTTCACATAATATTTATATATATAATATTTATTAATTTTTACATTGCTCTATAAATACTACAGAAAACCTGCTAAATTTTAATTTTCAACTGAAGTCCTTTAAATCATATTGAATTAATATTGAAGGAAGTCTAGCGATGCGATGACATACCGCGACGCCCGGTACCCCGTCAGTCGCATTCGGGTGCTTGCCAATGTCTTGCCAATGTCTTGGCTTAGTGTAAAAATTTTCTAAAATTTTAACATTAAACAAGTTGTTTTCGTAATATAATAATGACGCAGACTAACAATATCAGTATGAACAAAAGTGTGTACCTATATTATGTACCTACAAATAACTTTATGTTTTGTTATTTTGGATTCCACACTTATTTGACACATATTAAATATATTTATATCATTTAGTTAATATTCTTATAAAAATATAATTATTCATAAAAATGTTTTAACTAAAAAAAATCACTTTATTTAATTTACTATTTTATTTTAGGTCAAAAAAAGCTATCACAAGTTAGACACTCGTATGATTCCTCCATTATTTTTTTCAACTTTAGGAATTATAATTGCACCCAAATTTCCAATCACTTCACATAATACACAAAATCTACTACCTTCTGCTACCTAACTGTTTCAGAATAACTCTTTACACTTAAAGTTGATGTTTAGTTTCTTACATATCAAGACAAGACATCAGAGACTACTAGCAAAAAAAATTTCGATTTCATGAGTGGAACGGCATCTTTAAAATTTAGAAAGTGATAAAAAAATAAACCCTAATAAATAAAATAATATACGTATATAATTACGTACGTACCTACTTAATAACATTTGTGAAGTAATTAACACTTATTCTGCTTATTTTTTATATTTATAACCTGACAGACATATTTCATATTACATTCGTAATTAGTTATTCATATTACTACTGAAATAATTTTATACTGTGGGCTAGCGCTAACGTCAGGAGAAATGAACGGCCCGCAGCAAAGAGTATGCATTCACTATGTTTATGTGCCGCAGATTTCAGGACGCGCGGGCGGCCCCCCACACCTCACCTCCTGAAATCTTAGCTTGCGTTGAAACACCTCGCCTTAAGAAGGATTGTATCATCGAGGTTTGTAGTCCCAAATGGATGTCACAATGGCGGAATTGGCAAAGTCGTATTCGAGGAGATGCAGGTTCAACGTCTGCTCGTGACTTTCATTTTCAATTTCACAATTTTCGCAATTTGCGTTCTATTACATTGCCGAGCATATTAAGCGCTTAAAGTATACATAACTATATCAAAATACATAATAGATAAAAAAAAATTTGCTTGCTTAGCGGTTAGAGCACTTCCCCGGATTGGAAGGGACGCAGCTTCGATTCCCGCTTGCACTAAAGTTCTCTTTTTCCACATTTCACAAATAATTTGTTCTCTAAAGTAGCTGAGCATGTGAAGGGCTAAAAATACAGATCATAAAATACATAATAGGTGTCAGAGAATTACCCTCCCCTTACCTTTGAGTCGTGGTATGGTGAAATGTATTTTTCGACGTCATATACCCAAGTGTTCCATTTCTTAGTCTTAGCAAGGTTTCGATAAACATCAAATATTGGATTATAACCGACTATAAGCAAGAAGCATTCTCCATCTGTCTCCAGCAAACTATGAATATTATAGAAAGTAAGTCTGAAAAAAAAATTAAAAAATTATATAGGAATTATGCAAAATGATTTTTAACGACAACACCCTGTTGTTTTATTAAGGCGTAGGGCCCTCACGCACTAAATAAACCCACCGTGTGCGTCTCTCCGCCTGTGTTGGCGGACCACTGGAACTATGTTACATTACTTCACTGGTTTAACGACAACACCCTGCACTAAAAAATAATCCTTGTATCACGACACAAACATATACAATTTCACGGACACAAAGTACATCCAGACTCAGAACAACCATTTTTTTTTGTATGTTTTTTTTTTTCCCAAATTAAACTTAATGGTCCTCCTGACAACGTCCCCTTCCACGAAGAGGACACTGCAGCCGTCGAGGTAGTCTGCCACCAGCCGCACTCCATGGTACCAGAGTGCCTCCTTGATGCAGCCGAATGGCAGACTACGGAAGGCGTTGGCGATGTCTACCGACACCGCCAACAGCACTTTCCTCGAGGTGACCGCCTCCACAGCCGCGGCCTTCCAGGGCAGAATAGCGCTGACCGCCGACCGACCCACTCGGATCCTAAACTGGGCATCGGACAGGTTAGGCCGACCGTGCCGAGTTGCCAGACGATGCGGGCAGCGAATACCCTCTTGAATAATTTGCCCGCCTCGTCCAGCAATACAATGGGCCTGAAGGCCGCGACAGAACTTGGAGACCATCCCGGCTTTGGTAGGAGCGGAACAGAAAATGGGTTGAAAAAATAATTGGTACTACTAGAAAGAAAGGTATCAAATGCCTTACCCTGTTCAAAATAACAATAAATAAACATCTGTCTTTTAAAAAATATCAGAGTTTGTTCATGAATTATCACCACCCATTGAAAGGAAACATCGTGAGAGAGAAAGCAGAAGCCTGTTTACCCTTTTTTTTTGTTAAGGCGGGAAAAAATGTTTCTATCCGCACACCCCGTCGTTCGGGGCAACGAACAGGGTAGTGTGGGGCCCTCACCCACTAAAGAAACCCGCCGTGTGCCGTCTCTCCGCCTTTGTTAGCGGGCCACTGGAACTATGTTACATTCCTTCGGTGGTCCGCCGGCGGCTTACCCTTTCGGGTACCCTCTACTGAGCGACGCATCTGCACATGGAGCGTCGCACCTTCGCGGGAGGCCTTGCGGGTGGCGGACGTTCCCCGGTCCATACACCCGCAACCTCAGCTAGGGCGGCATGAGGCGCAAGTATCTGCGCCTGCGCCGCCCCGGTCCCTGGCGGCGGTTTGGGTCAGCGGAAGAATCCTCCTCCCTAGCCCTCTCCGCCGCTTCCTTCCGCGAGATAACCTCCTCGCAGAAGGCAGCGACCGCGGCCCAATTCCTGTCAATGCCAAGCATCGCTGCAGCGAGAGGTCCCCCCCTGGTGGTGGTGACAGCCCGGAGTCGCTTCCCTCCTTGCGACTATGTGCAGATATCTGCCGAAGCAACCATGCCCCGACAGCATCTGCACGAGTCGGAAGGTAAGGACTCCATGCCGTCGCCCCGCCCACTCCTCCAGCACTGGCTGGAGCGCCCCTACAGTCCAAAGACCGGCCCGGGGCGCCTCCAACCGTGCCCTCCATCTGGCCATGGCAGCTCGGCGGGCGTCGCCCTGCCACCTGGCCACCTCTCTGGGTAGGGGGCGTCCGCCCCCCTCCCGCTCTTGTGACGCCCGCCGATACACTTCAGCGAGCACCTCCGCCTCCAAGTTCCACGGGGGGATTCCGGCCAACACGCAGGCCACCTCCGTCGACACCGTAAGGTATCCACGTATGACCCTGGACGCAACGACTCTCTGTGGTCTCCACAGAAGAGCCCTGTTCAGTGCGTCCAGGGACCCCGCCCACATGGGTGCGCCGTACAGCGCCATCGACCGGACCACCCCCGCGTAAAGCCGTCGGCACGCATTGTTGGGTCCGCCCATATTCGGCATGAGCCGTGCAAGGGCGGACGCTGCGCTGACTAGCCTCGGGGACAGTTGGCGGAAGTGCTCGCGAAAGCGCCACCGCCCGTCCAGCACCAGGCCCAGATACTTAATCTGGGCCTGCACCCCAATCTGGACCCCGTCCACTGTGATTGAGGCGCTAGCAGGTGGCCGACGTCGGGGCCCATGGAAAAGTAGGGCCTCCGACTTGTCCAGGGCCACCCTAAGCCCCAGCGCCCCGATCCTCCTGACCACCTCCGAGGTCCCTAAGGTGGCCAGGAACGCCGCTTCCTCGAAGTTTCCACCCCGGGCCACAACCAGCGTGTCATCCGCATAGCAGATGACCGCCAGCCCGGGGGGGAGCCGACAGCGCAACACCCAGTCGTAACCGATGTCCCACAGGAGCGGCCCCAGGACCGAACCACATGGGTCTCCTCACAACGTCCCATATGCGGCTCTCATAGATGACGCTGCGGCCCTCTAGATAGTCTGCCACCAGCCGCCTCAGGTATACAGGCACCCCGTGATACCGGAGCGCCTCCCTGATGCAGCTGAATGGCAGACTATTAAATGCGTTGGCGATGTCAAGCGACACCGCCAACAGCATTTCTCCGCCGTTGACGACCGCCGCGGCCACGGCCCTCAGACGCATGATCGCGCTGACTGTCGACCAGCTCCAGACCAGCTCGAAAACCGAACTGAACGTCCGACAAGTCGGGCCCGACGTCGCGCAGGTGCTGGACAATGCGGGCAGCGAGGATTCTCTCCAGCATCTTACCCGCCTCATCCAGCAGCACGATGGGCCTGAAGGCCCCGACCGAATCCGGCGTTCGTCCCGGCTTCGGCAGGAGTACCAGCCTCCCCTCCTTCCAGCAGTCAGGGAACCGTCCAGACACCAGGCACGCGTCGAACAGTCCCCTGAGGCGAGGCTCCAGGTGGTCCAGAGCCAGGGCCAGAGCTGGGGCAGGTATCCCGTCCGGGCCGGAGGCGGTGTTCTTGGAACGAATTCGCGCAACAGCCGCCCCCATTTCCGACGCAGTGACGGGTGGTACGCTGAAGTCAGCCTCCCGGTCGCTATCTGGCGGTGCCATGACCGGGGGCGCGTGCTCCTCCCGTCGTGGGAATAAGCCCTCGACCACCTTGGTGAGGAGGCCGGGCTAAAGGGTCTCTGTGAGGGGAGGGCCCTGGGTGCGGAGCTTGTCCAGCGCCGCACGGTACGGGCGACCCCAGGGGTCACGATTGAGACCGTCCAGCATCTCCTGCCTTTTCTCAGTTTTGGCGCGGCAGATGGCCAGCTTGAACTCGGCCCGCGAAGTGCGGTATGCTTCGTACAGCCGGTCTTCCCGCTCCCCATCGCGGTTGCGCCGCCGCTGCAGTATGGCCTCATCCACTAGGGTTGAGGCTCGGGTCGCCATACGCCTGGTAGCGCCTCGGCCCCTCTTGGCCGACCTTCCCGGCCTTCCCGGTGGGGGCATCTCTGTAGAGCTGCCCTCCGACTCCGATGACGCGCTCCTGTTCTCCGAAATCGGGCGCTTCAGGAGACGCGCTGGCTGCTCGACCAATGCAGCTGGCTGCTTCGTCGACTCGGCTGGTTGCTCTTTCGGTGTGGCCGGGCCCTGCTTAGGCTTCGAAGGCTTCGGCAAGCAGGCGCTCGACACTTTGGCAGACGTGTTGCCACCGTCGGACGAATCCATGTCGGCGGTAGAGCCGCCACCCATAGCAACACTACCCGCAGGTGTGGGTTTATTCCCACGGGTCTTCCCCTTCTTCTTCCTCCTCCCTTCCATCTCCTTATCTTCGGCGTTGGTTGCCCCACTCCGATACGCGGGGCTGACAGGGCCAGTCTTGGTACTCGGCCCTGTGAGGGATTCTCCGGATTCGTTGCGCCCGGTACCCTCCGGAGGTATACTGGTGTTTTTTACTTCCGCCATATTTAAGTTTTGAGTCCTTCGACTATAGGGTGCCACCTTCGCGACTGGATACCCTCCAGCCATTCATCCCTCGCCGGGCGGCAGAGCTTAGATTGGGGTAATTTTTTATAGGGGTTTTCTTCCCCGCGGTCTGAAGACCCCCGGTCCTGTCCATTCAGGATTACGGGTTGGGCCGAACAGTGGTCTGCATCAGACCGTGCCCACCGCTTGCAAAGCAAGCAGTGAGCCCGTCGCCCCTCAGGCTGAAAAGCCCCGTCTCCGTCTCCCAGGGCCGGGAGGGCCACTATGGCCCCGCTGGCCCTCCACGGCAGACGTTCGGCCCACTGCAAGCAGTGAGCCCGTCGCCACTTGGGCTGAAAGCCCCGCCTCCGGGGACGGGGGGGTCACTTTGACCCCGCTGTCCCCACCCCAGGGTCGGGGGGGGCCACTGTGGCCCCGCCGACCCTCCACGGCGGACGTACGGCCTATCCACTGTGCCCTCTGCTACTCAGAGGGACACGCGGAGACCCGTCCCCTGCCGGGATTCAGCCGCCGGCACTTGAGTGCCGGCGTTGCCCGGGGTGCACCAACGCGGAGGTATCCCGACCTGCACCCCAAGCCTGTTTACCCTAAAGATATGCTCAATATCTTGTGAATTATGCCAACCAGTATTTTACTTTACCAGAGTTAATCTGGGTCCAATGAAATATTGCACGGAGCGTCGCACAAGAGAGGTGGCAAGGTGGTGGTGGTGGAAGGGGCTGTCTGGTGGATACGACGCTGTACCGGTGATCTGCCGTAACAAGGGTGGGTGTGAGCGCACCCTGGGTTTAGTGGGTGAGAGCCCCACACTACCCCGTTAAAAAATACAGAAGTATATAAAAGTATCACTTACTCTTGTTCCATCACCCAGTTTATAGCAAAAAACGAAATCACGTGACTGAATTTCTCCTTCATCTCAGCAGGTAGTTCATCTGTAACATTTAATACAGCGAAAGAGGTCTGCGTATCTCCATAATGTTTGTTCGCTAATTCCACCATGTTTTCGTTAATATCACACCCAAGTACTGAATAGTTATTAGGAAAAAAATGTTTCACCTCAGTAGTAACTTTTCCGACTCCGCAACCTATATCGATGATCTTATTATTTTTTTTCCATGTAATTTTTGATCCATGTTTTTCAAAAAGAGTCATGGCAATCTTTATTTGTATGCCATTATTTTCCTGGTATAAATTTGCGTTTAAAGACATGCTTTAAAATAGCTTGTTCAAATTATTGTGTTAAATATACGCGTGCAGCAACTTGCGAGTGTTGACTACTATTTCAACAGACATCCGAAAGGACCGCGGAATTTATACACGCGATAAGAATTTTTGCTGTTATTTTTCTGTAAATTTGAAACACATGTTTATTTGTTTATAAATTTAGAGCGATAAGAATTTAAGAAACGCTAATGCAGAAACAGATAACCTAATTAAAATTTGGAATGTATACATTAAATACGAATCAACCTTCAAGTTGACAATAATTGACGAACATTACTACTACCAACTGCGCTTTGGGAAAATTCAGATGGTCGTAGGTAATTATTGAACCATCACAAAACTATAAATACATAATAATCTGGAGCCCAGAAGAGGACACCTTTTATCCTGGAATATGTAAACAATTTATCGATAGGTGGCGTGGATCTTAATAAAATATCAGATGTCGAAATGGGATTCCTTGGAACAATTTGTGTGATAGCTTGGCGACAAAAGTGTCTTTCTCGGATAAAAATGAGGTGAAGGGGCAAATTCTGCCCGCAGAAATTCTTTTGACACAGTAAACTGTTTAAATAAATAAGCAAGCAGATAACAATATTTAAAATAATAATAATACATTAGTATATTTACCCGACTTCAATAAAAGGAGCAGGTTATCAATTCGGGTTTTTATATTTTTTATGTATGTTCGAGCATAACTCCATCATATTATAAACGGATTTGCAAAATTATTTTTTTGTTTGAAAGGGGCTTATTCCGAAATAATCCCATTTAAATTTTAAAAAAATCAACAAATATCTAAAAAATTGTTTACACCGATGATATTTTTTCGTTTACTCAGAAACTTCGCTGTCTCATTGGAGCAATGCGTTTAGTTGCTGTTTACATATTAAAAAACAAAGTCACTCCCGCTGTTTGTATAAGCTTAGATCTTTTAAACTACCCAACGGATTTTAATACAGTTCGGAACGGATTTAATTCAGCAATAGGTAGAGTGATTCAAGAGGAAGGTTTATATGTAGTATGCATGCATATTATAGTAGAGAAAAGCCGAGAAATTCAACGATTTATAATGTGATATCGTGCACTTACATTGCAAACGCTGTCTAGACCTTACGAGATAGATCAATTTATGTACTACGGAATTGTATATCTTAAAAAGATGAATAAAAAAATTTGGGATAGTATATATTTAGCTCCTAAGGATAACCCACAGTAACCATTTTTATCTTTTACATATTAAAAAACAATTATGGGTCCTTATCAAACTAATTAAATTAGATACGTTGTGCATTTTTATGTACGTGTGTTGGGCTGTGTGGGGCCGGCTTTAGAATTGTACCACCCCTCTCTACTCACGGCAGTCGTAAGAGCCGATTGAGGGAATACCAGGAGAGTGGGCAGCAGCACTCCCTCAGTATTGATAGCATCCACTGCGACAACCCGCCTGCCAAGTGTGGCGATTACGGCATTATCCCCCATAAAGGGACCGCTTGTTGTGGCGTTCTCTTGGGTAGGCCTATGTCCAGCAGTGGACGTTGAAAGGCTGATGGATGGTAGATGGTGCATTTTTATGTAGATCAAAATTGCCCTTTATAGCATATCATTAAAATGAATATCTTAGAAGATATCAGAGATTTAAAGTGCGGGGGCGGAGCGGCTGGCAGGGCGTTCTTCCTTCCCGGTTGGCAGCGGTTGGCGGGTGCGCGGTGTGTAGCAATCACACGCGTCTATCGGTGTTCTCCAGTCAGTAAAAAAACCGCTTTACAGCGTGACGATTCAGTACAAATAAGATTACCCTTTTTTACCTTGTTTATATAATAATCTATTTAGGTTAATTTATCTATTTAGCTAAATAAATTATTACCTAAATAAATTATTACCCATAATTTTACATAAGGTTTATGAGTTTTTTTGTTGATTAACAATTTTTTTTAATAGTAAGTAATTATTGGAGTACCTACCTACTAACTAAGATAATTTGAGTTGACTTGAATACAAATGGAGTTCTCAACTGTCTTTGCACAAATAATAATATACATATTTGATTCCCAATACCACCGCGTATGAAGTAGCGGGCAATAGCTATTTATTTAAAAAGCCTTTCTTCACAGTCTTCGGAAGATTGTCCGAGACGCTGCGCTCTATTTCTTTCTCTATTGCGCTTTAGGTGATCATCTTTGTAATTTTTGCATTAAAAGATAATTTACCTATGTATATTAGTATATTACGTTGTCGAATTATTTTATACTTTTTGCCTTTGCCCGCGGTTCTGCCGCAGCCAAAAACTAGTTTTTAGGTAATATCTCAGATGCCCGATATAGTAGCGAGATAAAATGTACTGTACAGTTGTTAAGTCTAATCAAGAGCTATCAAAAAAAAGTTGCATCAAAATCCGTTCAGTAGTTTTTGCGTGATGCGCGAACAAACAAACAGATAAACAGACAAACGGACAAAAAATTTAAAAAAAATCGTTTTGTGTTTAGACACGCCTATATAGCCTAATTCAGTAATTTTTTCTCAAATATCTTAAATGTACAGGCATAGCTTTGTTACAGCTTTATATTAATATAGATTTAGAATAGTATAAACTTTTAACAAATTAATTTAAGGACAAAATAGAAATACCTACCGTTGTATCATGCTGATCTCTTGTGAACCGTGTACTTCCCTGATCGAGACCCTTTTAAACTGGGACAAACGAGGCTTTGGTGTTTTTTAATAAAAATGCTAATAGATTAAGCGCATATACATATAAGTTTAATGAATACTATAAGAAAACTAGCTTATTTTTCCACAGTCTGGACATACATAATTTAATTAGATACATTAACATCTTATTGTTACAGAGAGAATGTAGATATAGTGATATACCTGGGCATTTTTGTAGACAATACGCTTGATTGGAGATCGCAAGTAACTAACATCTGTCAGAAAGTTACAGGCACCCTTCGCTCGCTTTACCGTCTCAAGAACTTCCTTCCAATTACGATCAATACAACGTTGATGCAGACTTTAGTTTTCCCTATCATTGATTATGCTGATATGTGTTATCTTGGTCTGAATGCAGATCTGCTAAATAAACTTGACCGTCTTCTCAACAATTGCATTCGATTCGTTTTTAATCTTCGTAACTACGACCATATCTCCAAATTTCGCACGCTACTGAATTCGTTACCAATAAGGCAAAGTCGCAGTTTACGAGCATTGACATTTCTATACTCTCTTCTAAACTCTTCTAATGCTCCTACGTACCTTAAGCCTCATTTTCAATTTCTCTCCTCTACACATGACCGGCATCTTCGTTCTGCTAACAACCTCCTTCTCCTCTGTCCGTCCCATTCTTCCAGTGTTGTTCACTCTTCCTTCTATGTCCAGTCTATTCTACTTTGGAATGCATTGCCTCTAGAGATCAGGATGGCCACTAGTCGTAAAACTTTCAAAGCTAGAGTTCACGAGCTTACCTCCAGTTTTTTGGCAGAGTCTTCACTCTAATTATCGCTCACTTTTGACACACACAATTTGATATTTATTTTTATTTATTTCAGTATATATATATATATATATATATATATATATATATATATATATATATATATATATATATATATATATATATATATATATATATATATATAAAAAATGCAATATTAGGGCCTTAAATTGTAACATTTCAATTTCAATATATATATTGTATGTTATAGTTTGTAGTATTATTTTTGAATTCACCTACCACTAAATTTCTGCTCCACCCCAGGTAGACTAGTAGAGAATGCTTAAGGCATTAAGTCCACCTTGTACTTGGCATGTGCAAAAGTTCTAAAATAAATAAATATACCTTTTTTTTTCACACAGAGCGCCGCAGCTTCTCTGGAGGCCTTGCGGGTGGCGGACGTTCCCCGGTCCATCCACCCGTAGCCTCAGTTAGGGTGGTGTGAGGCACAAGTACTCGCGACTGCGACGCCCCAGTCGCTAGCAGCGGTTTGGGTCAGCGGAAGAATCCTCCTCCCTGGCCCTCTCCGCCGCTTCCTTCCGCGAGATAACCTCCTCGCAGAAGGCAACCCATATCAGCCAGAGGGCACGTGTCGCAGTAAACAATGCAGTGCTGGTACCAACGTTATTATATAGAAGCGAGAATTAGATACTTATGCAAAAAGGAGCATGAGAGCAAATTATTGCGGTTCAAATGCGATCTCTGCGGATAATCTGTGGAATTACCGCATTCGTAACGAAGCCGTAGGAGAGCGAGTAGGTATGAAAGAGAGTATTGGTGTAAAGATGCGAAAGGGAATGCTCCGGTGGTAAGAATGTGAAAAGAATGCTGGGAGAGCGATTGGTTCAGAAGATAAACAATGCAAAAGTGGAAGGACGTAGGTACAGGGGAAGACTAAGACTAACCTACCTAGACCAATTCGATCATGTATTGAAGTAAGGTGGAGTCAGCAGTCTCCGAAACCGGCGAGCGTGTATGAAGAGAATTATGAATGTTAAGAAAGCGAGCGATGTATGTAAGAATAAAGCCTTTCGGCACTCTATTCTCTCTGCCGCAAGGGGGATGGTGTGATGATAAGTAAGTAAGTTCTATTTAGCGGCTAGACTAGCTAAATCACGCTGAGGTGTTTACATACAAAAAATGGTGGTACAAATCCGCTTGGCACATACATAAGCGAGTACTCCCTACTTATTATCTAACATCACATGTGATGCAATGGGTGATACTTGCTTACTTCACGTAAAAGGGTAGTATGCATTCTTCCACTAAATAAATCTGCCGTGTTCTGTCTCTCCGCCTGTACTGCCGGGTCAATGGACCTGCGTGACATTACTTCAGTGGTGCCTCATACGATACCTGAGGTAGAAAATGGGGTAGGGATACTTAAATAATTCACCACAAGAAATAGTAGTTTTAATCGCCCCTAGAGTAGATATCAGCTAGTCAAAATAGCACATCGATCATTTATAATGTCAACATAAATCTAAAGTAATTATTGTGGGCCCGCCTCAAAAATAAACGAATGTTTATGTGTGCACCCCGATAACAAAAAAGTTTTTTATCAAATCTGATAAAAGAACACTATTATGCAATTTTCAATGTTAAACATTTTTTCGTGTGGTGACGGACTAAGAATACATATGTCACCACACCATACTTTCGCGCGGGAGTCGTATTAGGTGACTAAGGCAAGTAAGCAATTACTGTTGGTGGGGCTGGGTGCCAAGTGGGACTACTCACTACCACCATCTCCTGTGTAACCGGCCTTGAAGAACAACGGTGTGTTTTGGTTGTAGCAGGAGATAGCCATTAATTCCTTCATTTCATGCCTGTGAAATGAAATAGTAAGCAGCGGCTTAACAATACTTTCGGTATAGTAGAGTCCATGAGCAACGATTAACATTTACCATCAGGTGGGCTGTGACTCGTCTGCCACCATACGAAAAAAAAAAAACTTTTATATGCCTCTACAGGTCTCCTCTCATAGTGAGAGGAATTTTAGTACCAAGCAGGACTAACGCGGATTGCAACCTTCAGAAACCTTTAAGAAAATCTCTCAGGCATGCAGGTCTCCGCACGATATTTTCACACAATCTAGAAAAATCCCGAAAATTCAGAGGGGTGTGCCATACGAGGTCTGGTCCCTGAAGATTTAAATATTAGATTTCTAAACTTATTTTCGAACTTTTAGCCAAATAAACAACATGAGTTTAATACAAATTAATACTACTACAAAATAATATTAGTATAGCACTAAATTGCATGTAAATGGTAGTATTACAAAATAACAATTTGATTTGATTATAAGAAACCAATCTTGATCTTTGCCGTGTGGGGCCGGCTTTAGAATTGTCCCACCCCTCTCCACCCATGGGAGTCGTAAGAGACGACTGAGGGAATACCGGAGGGAGTGGGCAGCAGCACTCCTTCGAGTATTAACAACATCAACTGCGATCGCCAACCCGCCTGCCAAGCGTGGCGATTACGGCACTATCCCCCATATGAGCGAAACACATGTTGTGGCGTTCTCTTGGGGAGGCCTATGTCCAGCAATAGACTTCGAAAGGCTGATTGATGGACGGATGGATGTAATCTTGATCTATTACCGATTCAGGGATGTCACGATGGCTGAATTGGCAAAGTATCTAGAACGCTTTTCCAGGTGATGCAGGTTCAAACCACTGGAGCTGAAGGATATTATTTCAGTGGTCTGAAATTAAATTAACTCTCTGCTGTATGCAGATGATGCGGCCCTATTAGCTTGCGACTGACCTACAAATCCTAGTCGACGTAATGACAGAAGATTTTAAGAAAAGGGGCCTACGTGTGAATGTGAGCAAAACCAAAATGATGGTCTTTGAAAGAGAAAAAGTCAGAACAGATGTTAGAGTATCAATAGGCAATGGTGTGCTAGAACAAGTGGATGAATAATTTGTATATCTTGGATGTGGATTCAGTCGGGATGGAAGGTACAATACTGATATAGAGAGAAGAGTAAATGCGGGAAATAGAGTGAACAAAGCTTTGGGACAACTCCTCGGCAGCCAGAAGGCACGTGTCACTATACACAAAGCAGTGCTTGTCCCAACGTTATTATATGGAAGCGAGAGTTGGGTACGCAAAAAGGAGCATGGGTGTAAAATCAATGAAGTTGAAATGCGATCTCTGCGGAGAATATGTGGAGTGAGGCTGACTGACCGCATTCGTAACGACCACATAAGAAAGCAAGTAGTTATAAAAGAGAGTATTGGTGTAAATATGCGAAAGGGAATGCTCCGTGTGGCGCCCGCTTTAGAATTGTCCCACCCCTCTCCACCCATGGGAGTCGTAAGAGTCGGCTGAGGGAATACCGGGGGAGTCGCTCGAGTAGGCAACCTGAGACCTCGCACGTAATAGTTGCGCATATCATTAGTTTTACTTATCATAAATAAACATACTAAATATTCATCGAACAACGGTAATACATATAACGTACGTGTTCCATTAAATGATAATTCACATAGTTAATGTGTCAGGGAAGTGTCAGTGTTAATTTGGATAATAGGCTAATTATTTTTAACCCCATTATATTAAAACGTTCAAATTAAATAATTACTATCATCCTAGCACTTAGTGATGTAATTGGGCTTTGTTGTTAAACCAGGTCGGAGGTGATAATTATACTGATTGTATATGTCTTTACCCGCGGCTTCACCGCAGCCAAAAGCTAGTTTTTAGGTTATATCTCAGGTTTCCGATATAGTAGCGATATAAAATGTATACCAGTTTTTAAGTCTAATCAAGAACTATCAAAGTTGCATCAAAATCCTTTCTGTTTTTGCGTGATGCGCGAACAAACAAACAGATAAACAGATAAAAAATCTTAAAAAAATTGTTTAGTGTTCAGACATATATGTATAGGCTATAGCCTAATACAGTAATTAATTCTCAAATATCTTAAATGTCGCAGACACAGCTCCGTTACAGCTTTATAATAGTACTAGTGGACCCAACAGACGTTGTCCTGTCCAAACATTGGCGTTTCGTTTGGATTCGTTAGATAGGTATATCTTCTTACATTAGAAAAAATTGAAGAAAAAAATCCTAAAAATCCTATCGTGGCGCCATCTACCGGGTCCAAATGTGAATCTAAACCATCCCGGTACTTACTCAAACATTCACAAATAAATAGAAGAAAAAGTCCTGAAATCCTATTGTGGCGCCACCTACCGGGTCTAAATGTGTACCTAAACCATCCAGGGCGCCAAAAAACATTCAAATCGGCCCAGCCGTTTAGGAGGAGTTCAGTGACATACACACGTTCAGTAGAATTATATATATAAAGATAGATACCGATCAATAAAATAGCCTACATTCCTTTTCGTATAGGTATCGTGGGTAAAAACCAATACTTCACCTATAAAATCAAATTAATTCTGCCCTAACAAATACGTAAAATTAAACACGTATTTTGACCTGCAGAGGTGAAAACCAATACACGAAAAATCCCATTCAATTAATTTCAACAGCGATTCGCGAATGAATGAGCGATTAAGTGGGTTGCTTACGGGGACAGCTTCGATCCGATTGTATTGTCATTACGTTTAGTTTGAGCAAATACGAAAATAATATAAATCTTTGTATTTTAAATTCTTTTGAGTGGTTTATCTTTGAACTGTTTATATATATAGGTACCTATTATACCTATTTTGTCCGTGTATTTCTCACAGAACTAGAAAATGAAATATTAAGGATTTTGATGTGAAAACATCTAATGCGGAGGGAGGGTAAAACCGGCTGTTAGCGTGGCGACACCGCCACGCCAATTTATTTGATTTATTGTTCTGCTGACAAAAATATGTAGGTAACTAGGAAGTATAACGTCGATCAATAAACCAATAACAGTTTTGATTTGTCTTTAGATAACGAGAGGGCGCTTACCACTAATTAAGATAAGATAAGATAACTTTATTTGAAAAAAATAAAAAGTTTACAAGCTTTGTGTTCATTAATAGCTACATTAGTTAAGAAACTAGACGTCGTGGGACGTCTACCAGATGTAAAACATCGAAATTATTTTTTAGAAATAAAATAATCATAACTTGACAAAGTACTCCTCAAGACGAATCAAACGAGTATAAACTCGATAGGATTGCGTTGTTTCATTACAGAGTTACTGTGGCCACCTTTCAGCTCCATCATGAGACCTTGGATACCATCTAGAGACAAAGTACTCGTCAAGACGAATCATACGAGCCCTAACTCAATGGAGTTATGTCGTTTTATAACGGGGTGCCTTATTATCATCTTCTAGCTCACCAGACTCTGGATACCATCTAAAGTCAAAGTACTCGTCAAGACGAATCAAACGATTCCAAACTCGATGAGATTGCGTCGTTTCATTACAGAGTTACTGTAGCCACCATCCAGCTCCATCATCAAACCCTGGATATAGTCTTGGACTGGAGTATAGTCAAGACATTTCACACGAGCCCTAACTCGATGGACTTGCGCCATTTAATTACAGAGTTTCGCAAGGCCACCTTCCAGCTCCATCAGACCCTGGACACTATCTAAAGACAAAGTACTCATCAAGATGAATCAAACCAAACTCAATGAGGTTGTGTTAATTATAGAGTTAATGTGGCCACCTTCCAGCTTCATCATTAGACCCTGGATACCACCTAGATACAAATTACTCGTTATGGGGTTGCGCCGTTTCATTATAGAGTTCCTATGTCCACCTTCCAGCTCCATCATCAAATCAGCTCCATGTCATCATAATATTGCATTTTCACGTGATATACACATTCGTGTACAATTTCAGCTCAATCGGACACCGGGAAGTGTGTCATATTTAAGTTAGAAGATTTGAACGGGACAAGTAAAATAAAAGCGTCGCCACGCTAACAGCCGATTTTACCCTCTCTCTCCGCATTAGATGTTTCACATCCAAAACTGTGTCGTAGCTATGAACGCTAACCTACTGTACAAAGGAGACGACAGTGTTCCAATTTTAATGAAAAAATCTTAAATCTTAATGAGAAATATTATTTAAATTTTAATACTAGTAACATAATAAATAATTAGAAATATGTTGTGTGTCTCTGTGTCTGTGTGTGTGTGTGTGTGTGTGTGTGTGTGTGTGTGTGTGTGTGTGTGTGTGTGTGTGGCGCGTGTGTGTGTGAGTATCTGTGTGTAATTTTGGAAGGTCTGAAAGGGAGGTACCCTAGATGATGTTTTGATAACATTTTCCATTTCTTCATAGTTTAAGCAACTGCAGGCTTACCACGAACTCTTATTGCGATCCAGTTTAGGACCCAAACTGAACTGAATCGCAATTTCGTACCATGACGTGTCAAAGACGCAATCTTTTGTATTTTGCCGAATCAGCACATCAGCTGAATCGCAAACATGACATCTTTGTATTGAAATTCGTACCATGAACTTACTTGACAACCTAAACAAGATCGCTCAATTAGACATCATGGTACGAAATACAACAACACACCTATTTTGAATTGCGTCGAAATTGAATCGCTAGCTAAGAGTTCATGGTAGGCCTTTTTTTTTGTTAAGGCGGGAAAAAATGTTCCTAACCGCACACCCCGTCGTTCGGGGCAACGAACAGGGTAGTGTTGGGCCCTCACCCACTAAAGGAACCCGCCGTGTGCCGTCTCTCCGCCTTTGTTGGCGGGCCACTAGAACTATGTTACATTCCTTCGGTGGTAAGGCCTGCTGATCCATTTATGCAAAACTGACCTACATTTACGAGAAGGATTATATAAGATAAACAATTTCCTCATTTATTATATAGGTAATATATTATTGTATGTATTGCAATTGACCCACTCCGTTACGATCGCGTTCCAGGATTTTATTGTTCACACTTAGCTAGTTTATTGGTCGTATCTCACGATTTATTCTCAGGATAAAATATTATTATATTATCTACTAAACAAACAAGCATTCGGCCCACCTGATGGTAAGCAGTTGCTGTAGCATATAGACGCTAGCAACACCAGAGGCATCACTCGCGCGTCGATATCTCCAAGGAAATTGGTAGGAGGCATTATGATGATACCTTTCCTGTTTCTTCACACTCTTTGATGGGGATGTTGAGCGACTTTGATGCGACACATTATGTATTATCCACCATCACATTATACCTTACATACATTTGATAATATACATATATAGTACGGGCATCGTGGCGTAATCGGTAGTGTAACCGACTTCCGTGCACGGATTCGATTCCCACTCAGGGCAATTATTTGTGTGATGAACACAAACATTTGTACTGCGTCTGGGTGTTTTCTATCTATTATTTGTATGTATTTATGTTCAGCGTAATTAAATCCTATGCACCGCTGTACCTGTATAACAAATTGACCTGGCCTGTTAGGCAGGGTCGGAGCAAAAATGGAAGACGATTCCAGCAATTGTCCATTCCGTGTCACAGGACTGCCGCATTTCAGGGTAGTTTATGCAGCGTCAAAAATATGACACAATATTCCTCCACCTCTCGGGAAATGCACTTCCATAGCCTCTTTTAAAAATCAAATCAAAGTGCTTCTGTTAGACCATCAAAGAAATACTAAAAATCTGAGAGCGATGACTACTGCATTATAGCGTTTTTTTAGCAGATAGTATAATTTTTTCTTCCGCAGTGTCTGAAAACGAAGGTCTACGACCAGTGTGTGTTACCAGTGATAACATATGGAACAGAGACGTTGTCTCTGAATGTTGGCATCATAGCAAGGCTCAAAGTCGCTCAGCGGGCCATGGAGCGGGCTAAGCTCGGTATTTCCCTACGTGATGAATCCGTAATACGGAGATCCGTAGGAGAACGAGAATGACCGACGTAGCCCGCCGGGTTGCCATGCTGAAGTGGTAATGGGCAGGCCACATCACTCGACGAACCGACAACCGTTGGGGAAGAAAGGTTCTCAAGTGGCGACCACGTATCGGACAGCGCAGCGTAGGACGGCCCCCAACCAGATGGACCAACGATCTGGTCAAAGTCACGGGGAGTCGTTGGAAGCGGTCGGCACAGGACCGCTCGTTGTGGCGTTCTCTTGGGGAGGCACTAGCACATAGCTCAGTACTTCAACTAACTTAATAGTTAACAACTAGTACCTAAGACTATTCTTTATCTCTGTATCTTTTGTGTATTACCGTTCTTGTACGTGTCCCTCCCTGTGATTGCAGCAGAATACCAGCGTCCGGTGATTTGCAATTTTTGCTTCTGCTTGGCACTATGCTGAGTTGTCAACCATTTGGCCATTTTGTAATCAATGGTCTAATAAACGAATTTTCTTTCTTTCTATCTTCTTTCTTATATCCGTATTCCTATGTATTAAATCCGGTACCCATAGCACAAGCGTTAAGCTTAGTTTGGGACCAGAGGACGTTGTGTGAAAATGTCCGTGAATATTTATATGTATATTTATTGTAGGGCGTGGCTGTCTGATCTTGTTGGGATCTGCAATGATCTACCATCAAGCTTTTGTCTATTGAGATAAAAGAATTTGCTCTATCTTAAACGTTATCCGTAATGTAATATTCCCAATCGTAATTCAACATTCAAGTCACGAATCGTTTTGCATATTCGATATAGCCGGTTAGCATAAAGGGTGCCATGACTGTGCCTGTGCCAACAGATAGCAGGTCCGAAAGTAAAAATATCTTATTAATACATAGACTTGTTTTATGAATTTCAGCTACTTGAAAAACTGTATCACAAATAAAAAGTTACCTATAGACGCTAGCAACACCAGAGGTATCACTGGTGCATGTGCAATTCCTGTGAAAGGGTTTGGAGGTGGACAAAAGGGATGGTGTAGAGCGGATATGACGAGGTGCATAGAAATGGTAAAGGGAAGTGGAAGAAGAGGTTTTGGGCCTCCTGCGTTTACACTCCGCATACGAAACAAAACATTTGAATTATCTACCGTTGCTTCTCGCTGAACTTCTGTGAGAGGGTGGTACTTCTCCGCTCGAGCCAGCCCATTCATCCAGGGAACAGTGAGGTTGTACCAGTAGTTATTAGTCAATCAATTAGAACCGAAATTAATTATCCGTAAAGATACATTATACATAGGCCGTGTGAGGCCGGCCTTAGAATTGTCCCACCCCTCTCTACCCACGGGAGTCATAAGAGCCGACTGAGGGAATACCGAGGGAGTGGGCAGCAGTACTCCCTCGAGTATTAACAACATCCACTGCGATCGCCAAACCGCCTGCCAAGCGTGGCGATTACGGCATTATCCCCCATGACGGGAGCGCTAGTTGTGGCGTTCTCTTGGGGAGGCCTATGTCCAGCAGTGGGGGTTAAAAGACTGATGGATGAAAGGTACATTTATTTCGTAACTTCTTGTCTAGTAAGGTCTATACATTTTAATTAGATCCTGTTTTCCCGATCTAGTAATAAAGGAATGAAGGTTAGCGAAACCAGAGATATAGAGAGTCACAGGTATACCTATCTATGCTGACATAACAGTTATAGATTTAGAATAAACATGTCACGTTACTCTACGGTCTTTTTCTTTAATTGCATGTAGTGGAATACGAGCCACTGCCCATCTGATGGTAAATGGTAACCGTCATTCAACTATATCGAGTATTGTCATGCCGCTGCTCACCATTTCATTTCACAGATATGAAATGAAAGAATAAACGGCTATCTCCTGCTACAGCCAAAACGGAACAATGTGCTACATGGCCGGTCACACGGGAGATGGTGGTACCTACCTGCTCGGGCCCGATACAAAGTGAGTACTCCCACTTGGTACCGATACCAAGTGAGTACTCCCACTTGGTACCCAGCCCTACCACCAGTCATGCAATGGATGATGATTGCTTACTTCCCTTAGTCGCCTCATACGACACCCGTAAAAAAAAATGGGGTGGTGACACTTGTACTCTTAGTCCGTCACCACACGGATAAATCTTTAAGGTTTGCAATACATTTTCCCTAATTTTTGGGGTAACTTTGGCGATTTGTTCTTTTTATTGGCAACACTATGGCTTTGAAAACTATTGAAACACTATTAAAATTACTCCTTCAGCATACTTTCTTTAAATTATTCGAGTTTTTTATTTATAAGTCGAGTTTAGGTTACATCTCAGGTTCCCGATATAGGAGCGGGATAAAATGTATACCTACCAGTTTTTAAGTCTAATCAAGAGTATCTATTTCTTTTAGCAATTGACATGCTCCACTACTTTTTAAAGTACAAATTATTTGTGAATAAAGAAAAATATATTTTTAGTAGGGGCGGGAATCGAAAAACAAATGTGAGAGTCGTAAGACAAATGTGATTAAGAATTTGGGATGATCGAAAGGTCAGTAGGGTAGCTCAGTGGCTTAGAGCACTTCCCCGGATTGGAAAAGATGCTTGGTTCGATTCCCACCTCTACTAAAAATATCTTTTTCTTTATTCACAAATAATTTGTACTTTAAAGAGTATAGTAGTTTATTTGGTAGTAAAAAAAGTTGCATCAAAATCCGTTAAGTAGTTTTTGCGTGATGCTCGAATGAACAAACAGACAAAAAAGTATGTTTTAAGTTTAGACACGGCTATTATAGCCTAATAAAGTATTTTTTTCTTTTTATTTGTCTGAAGCGCGAAATAAGACATGATAAGTATTTTTCTATATTACGTCACAACTTGCAAAGATCTTACGTGACCTACACAAGATGAAATAACTATGGATGCGGTAAAAGAAGTATTATATGTGTAGGCCATCCATCCATCCATCCATCAGCCTTTCAACGTCCACTGCTGGACATAGGCCTCCCCAAGAGAACGCCACAACGAGCGGTCCTGTGCTGACCGCATCCAACGGCTCCCCGCGGCTTTGACCAGATCGTCGGTCCACCTGGTGGGGGGCCGTCCTACGCTGCGCCGTCCGATACGTGGTCGCCACTCGAGAACCTTTCTTCCCCAACGGTTGTCGGTTCGTCGAGCGATGTAGACATAGTGGTCGACAACTTCGAGAAGCACACTGCCGAATAGGACCGGTTCTGAAATGACACGGACATTAGACATGACTTTCGTCTTGTCCATGTTCATTCTGACACCCACTAGTCGGGAAACCCTGCTGAGATCATTGAGCATGGTGCCAAGGTCCACCAGCGATTCTGCCATGACTACGATGTCGTCGGCATATCGAAGGTGAGTGATATATTCGCCATTGATGTTGGTATTGACTTGGTGGCGTTTCTATACAAGCACTTCAGCACTTCGATGTACCGATAGTCAATTTGGCACCGCTGAAGGGACTGCAACACCGCCCAAGTTTCGATCTAATCGAAGGCTTTCTCATAGTCCACAAACGCCAGACGCAGAGGCCGATTATATTCCTCAGTTTTCTGATCGGCTTTCCGCCTGCTCTCAGAAGCTCGGTGGTGATTCCGTCGTCTCCCGGTGCCTTTCCGTTCTTTAGTTGTTTGAGAGCCATTCTGATCTCGTACAGGCTGACGTCCGGGAAGTCTTCGGTAAAGTGCCGAGTTAGCTTGGATCTGGGATCTTGGACCAAGCCGACAACAGGACTCTGGGATCTGTACAACTGTCCATAGAACTGGTGGACCTCTCTCAAGATCTCATCTCGGGAGGAAATGACAGTGCCGTTGTTGGTCCTCAGCTTAGTCAACTGGCTTTGGCCGACAGACAGATCTCTTGCGAACACTTTCGTGTCATGGTTCCACTCTATCGCCTCTTTAATGCGGACAGCATTAAATTGGCGAATATCATCTCGCACGGCCTTGGAGATCTGTCTGTTTAACCGCCTCAGGCAGGACCAATCGGCTGAAGACTAGACTGTAATTTCTTTTCTCCTTTCTATGAGCTTGAGAGTATGGTCCGAGAGTTCACGAGTCCTACTAATGCGACGGGCCTTGAAGTACGTCGACCCGACCGCTTGGACAGTTTGCACGAACCTGCTGTTCAAATCGCTCGCTGATTCACACTCATCTAAATATTGGAAGCGATTTGGTAGTTCGAGCTGAAACCTCTCGTTCAAGCTGAAAGCTCTTAAAGAGTCGACGTGTTTTATTTATTGTTAATTGTTGATGACAAGCAGAGAGCTTAAGGTGGAGTAATTTTAATAGGTAACATTTGACAATTCATCAAAATTCAACAACGTAACCTTATAACGGCGGGCATAAAATAATATATTTTTTCGTTTTGTTAGAACTGCACAATTGCTTAACTTTTTTCAATTTCGATTACATATTTATTGTAATAATGACCGATACTATATAGTAATTATACGATTTACTTTCACTTATAAACCATTCTAAAAATAACAAACAATTTTTTTAAGATTTTACCTAATAATGACGCAAACCCTATAAATATTTAGATATTTTTATATATATTTTTAGCATTTGACATGCTTAGCAACATACATTAAACACAAAGTGAAAAATGTGAAATCGAAAATAACAAGTCCCACGCGATACAACAATAATCTTGCTGCAGTTAGGGTGTTATCGTTAAAAAAAACCTATTCCAGATACCAGCTGTTTACAAATTAATATTATCTCATTGTATTATAACTCTATGAAACTTGTATGAAAAGCCGTTGCGGATGAAACAAATAAGGTTTATTGCCATTTTTAGATATAAAAATCAATTGCTGTTCGTTAGTCTCACCAAAACTCGAAAATAGCTTGGCCGAGTTGAATTATTCTTTGTTGTATTGTTTGCTCTAATACAGGAGTGGTTTATAAGGTAAAAAATAGGGGCAATCCATAAAACCCTTTGAAAAAATTTAAAAATCTAAATTGGTAATTTTGTATGAGAATCGACTTTTTTGATTATGGGACTAACAGATGACAAAAGGATAGCTATAACTGTCATTCTATCTAATAAATTTGAATAAAGAAACACATTGAAAAAACCTTAGACGATGCAGATTGATTAGGATTGATATTGATAATCGCAGATAAAATAAATATTGTAGTTGATACGAGGTTCACCAGTGGGTCTAGCCAAGTTGCATTCTATGATTGCTAACGCTAATAGAAAACTGTTTAAATGTATGAGAATTTGACATCTTTAACCTTAGATAAAGAACCTATATTTATCTAAGTGTTTAAAAAAAAATTGCATTTATTCAGTTTAACTATCAGAACTGTTATTAGTATTGTCATCTTTATCACTGCTGTCAGCACTTAGAGATATTATTAATTAATTTTCAATAATATTGTCTATTCTCACATCTCGTTCAAAATCTTGTAAAATTATTTTCTTTGTTTTCCCTACGACTTTTATCCAGTCTTCTGTAGTAACTTCTGCACACGCAGTTTGTAGCAGAGTCATCATTTTAACAGTACTGAAGGGTGATTCAGTATTGTTCCGCGCTGCATGAACCTTTATTTGTGCCCAAATAAGCTCGATGGCGTTATACTGGCAATGGTAGGGAGGCAATCAAATAACTTCGTGTCCATGCTCTAGGGCTAGTTCACCGATTACATAGCGGAGCTTGGACGGCTTAGTTGCTTTTACCAGATTTAACAACTCAACTTTTAATAAAGTTGGACTTGCATCGACACAATTTCTTACCAGCCACGAGACAATTTCTTGCTTTTTATTTGCTTGAGTTGGTGGATTACCAACTTTTACAGAATGATATGGTGCATTGTCCATTATAATTTTCGATGGGCTTTCTAAGCTGACTAGCAACTTCTCAAACCACTCTTTAAAAACCTCAAAGTTCATTTCCTCATGGTAATCACTTGTAGTTTTAGAGGCGAATGCGAGGAGGCAGTCTGGAATAAAACCTTGGGAAGCTGATCCCACGTGGCATATATTATATCCAGGCTCCTTTTCCCGATGGAGCTTTTGAGGTGGAGGCCGCTGTATCATCGGTCCATGTCCGCGAAACCGTTATGGTTTGCATTCAACCATGTTTCGTCAATAACACGACATTGTTCCAATCTGTAATTTTATTTACTTGACGTAAGAATGTTACTCTTTTCAAAATAATATCGTAGCGTTCTAGCAGGATTTTCCACTTGTCAGATTTTTTAAATCGAAAACCAATTGATTTCAAAACCTTTGATAGAGACGATTTGCCGCCAAAAAATAAGCCAGCGTTTTTTTAACGAAATCATTAGGTTTTCCCGTGTAGGATATTCTTTTCTCGAGTAATATCCATAAATGTGGTTGCGAATTGCAGCAGCATCAAAATTATCAACGCCAACAATTTTCTTGTACCTCTTCCTGTTTTTCGGTGTACTTAAAGTATTATCTTCTGAGCATGGTCCGTATTTCTCTTTCAGAATTTGAGTTACTGTCCTCTTCCCTATTTCCAATGTTTTGGAAACGCGTTCTCTCGGTTGTGTCAACGGTAAAAGGGGCCCGTCGTAAACTGATTCACGTTCAAAATAATTGTACAATTTCACCACTAGTTCGCGAGATTGACTGTTTGTTGTGACTGTAATGTTGTTTTTGTTTACTAATCATTAAGCAATCGGAGTCCAATTTATAGCCAGATAAACGTAGTCAGCAAGATCAGTCCAATAAAAAAGCCGGGTCAGAAGAAAATAACAGAGAACACACCAAAAACGCACAGTCCCTTCGCACAACGACGAAAGACTGCGTCATGTAATGGCGACATGGTACGGCGTCATCGACAGGCACTGGTGTTGCCAGCAACATCCCACCTAAATTGTACCTAACGTCAATAATTTTCTATTTAGTTATTTTTTTATTTTTATAGTTACTTAAAAGAATAATAAATATTATTATGTTTTATTATAATCACAACGTGGTTATTAATTTATGGTGATATTTCTTCACAAGTAATCATTGCATTCGATTCTACTTATCAGCTTTCGATTTTTAGAGTAACAGTGTGTGTAGTGTTTAAAAAAAAAGGTTTAACTGACGCAACATTGTAACGACGTTCAGTTTTTTAGATCAGAAATTGTTTGTTATTTTTAGAATGGTTTATAAGTGAAAGTAAATCGTATAATTACTATATAGTTTCGGTCATTATTACAATAAATATGTAATAGAAATTGAAAAAAGTTAAGCAATTGTGCAGTTCTAACAAAACGAAAAAATATATTATTTTATGCCCGCCGTTATAAGGTTACGTTGTTGAATTTTGATGAATTGTCAAATGTTACCTATTAAAATTACTCCACTTTAAGCTCCCTGCTTGTCATCAACAATTAACAATAAATAAAACACGTCGACTCTTTAACGAACTCATTCAAACTAACAATTGACGTTTCCGTCACAATCTGATAGGTAGCGTTGGTCGTTAAGACAAATGTGGTAAGGAGATTGGGTATTTCTAACAAATAGTACGGTAGCTCAGTGGATTAGAGCACTTCCCCGGATTCCTGCTCGGGCGCAGGTTCGATTCCTGCTCGTACTAAAATACTCTTTTTCCTTATTACATCGTAAAGACAAATGTGATGAGGAAATTGGGGTGACCGAATAGGTCAGTATGATAGCTCAGTGGCTTAGAGCACTTCCCGGGATCGGAAAAGACGCGGGTTCGGTTCCCGCTCGTACTAAAAGATATTTTATCTTTTTCCTTATTCACAAATAATTTGTGCTTTAAAAACAAAAAGACTTGAAGTTAGATAATAAAGAGGGTGCTATAATCGACGCACTGACGTAAGTTGCCGCATCTACGATTTAAACATCACGTATAATTTACGCGAGCACGTTCCACTTTATCAAGAACCGAAGTCAATACATTATTGCTTTGTACGGTGTTTATTGAAAATGTACACGTGTTGATTTATTGTTACTGTCGCCGTTTTTGAGGGAGACTCCTTTTGGTACAGCGAGAAATAATGTGGTAGGTATGGATTTTGTTTCGTTGTTCAAATTGAAAGTGATGTATTGTGTTGCATTTACCAAGGATGTTAGAAGCAATTTTTATGTTCAAAATAAAAAGCTATTAAATGGCATAGTTCAACAATAACATATGTACAGACATGTGTACTTTTTGATATCCTAACTATTATAAAGCTGTAACAGAGCTGTGTCTATAAATTTAAGATATTTGAGAAAAAATGTGGTATTAGGCTATGCCCTTAGATTAAATATTTATCTAGATGGAGTGTCACTCTTATAAAACGTCATAAAAATTGGGCGGGAATTATTATGCTAGTGTGCGTGACAGCTGTCATTACGCTTGTGCAATTTGTGTTTTTGTGCGTGCGTAATGATAACAATTTCAGTGGTAGTATTAAATTATGGGAAAATTATATTATCATAGATGCAAGACATTCTTATACTACAAAATGTTTCGTAGGTCAATTATCTCTTTCTATGTGCTCTCATAATCTTAATATAATTATGTATAAAAAATATGTACTATATATGACCTCTTCTTTAATGAGAATACTACTATAACCCACGATATTTATAAATTTAAAAATGTAAACAATCTTAACCATTAAAATAAATAATAATATTACAAATAGTAATATTGTAATTAATTCCGAAAATGACGACTGTGCAGCTTTATGGATCCATTAAAAATGCTAATAATTATGTTAGGTAATGCTTTATTACTCTCTATCTTTAAAATAAATATCATCAACTTTGCAAGATTACGCGGGAAATTTGAGTTCATAAACTGGTATCACATAAAAAAATATGAACTAAAATTAATTTATTTTTGGGTGATCATAGTTAGGAGCATGCTCGTCACGATCCCTGCCAGCCTGTAATCAACAGGCTGCAATCCGGCTCGAATGCGTACCGCAGTGCGGTTTAGGGCGTGCCCCAGAGGCGACGCGTATCGACCCGCCCCCGTCGGTACGAACAACGGCAGATGCGGCGATGGGGGCCACTACCCATCACGCCTTGCCCAGTTTGGCGAGTCGAGGGGAGCAGAGTGTCGATTAGGCACGTAGAATGTAAGAGGTGGTGTGGAAGGTAAGTTACACAAGCTGGTAACCGTCATGTCGGACAGACAGCTTGATGTGCTCTGTGTAACAGAGACCAAGCGAAAGGGTAGCGACGCATGTGATCTTCCTGGTGGCGGGATAGCTCTGTGGTCTGGTGTACCGCAGAGCGATCGGGCCAGCATGGGAGTGGGGGTGTTGCTGTCCGCTCGCTAGGCCTCGGGTGTGAAAGACTACGGAATGTTCGATCCCAGACTTCTATGGGTCCGAACAAAACAAGGTGTCACCAGGGTATTCATGGTCGCAGCTTATGCTCCCGTAGGCTCTTCGGTGGCATCGGATCTAGAGAAGTTCTGGGATAATGTTAGGGGAGTTCTGGATTTGGCAGAAGCTAGTGAACACGTGATCGTATGCGGAGACTTGAATGGATGGGTTGGGACCAAGCGTCCAGACTTCGAGGACATGCTTGGTTCATTTGGTGATAAGAGAGTGAATGATGCAGGTAGGCTCATTGCGGATGTATGTATGGAGAGAAACCTTATTGTGTCAAACACATTTTTTCAACATAAGGACATCCTACAATATACATGCAGAAGGAATGAACAGAGAAGAATGATGGATTTAATTCTGGTAGACAGTCGCCACCAAAGTAAAATTCTGGCTACAAGAGCCTACAGGGGCCCCACTTTCGACATGGACAGCTATCTCGTTATTGCGAGATTAAGTGGTCTGTTCAGAAAGTGGAGACACTGGCGAGAGCGTGTCCACTTCGGAGGGCTTGAAAGAATAAAGATTGAAAAGTTGCAAGAAGAGAGTGTAAGAGCAAAGTATGCAGAAGGTGAACGGCTGACAATGGCAAGTCAGCTGGGATCTGACATAGAAGAATGCTGGAGAGTATTGAAAGATAGTATGGTAGATACAGCGAAAGAAGTAAGTGGATGCTCAAAGAAGCATAGGAAAGTGAAAGGTGATACATGGTGGGATACGGAAGTAGCAGGTTCCATAGATCAAAAGAAGAAAGTGTGGCTGGACTATGTATCTTATTTGAACCTGAGTGCAAGTATGAAAGAACAGATGAAAGAAATATACCGGCAACGTAAGAATGACACCAAAGCCTTAGTGAAAGAGAAGCGTGATAGAGCAAATATGATTGCAGAAGAAAGGCTGACCAAAAACTTCGAGAGCAACACCAAACTATTCTGGAGGGAGGTGAAGAAATCTCGGAGTGGTTGGTCAGCTTTCAGAAAGAATAAAATAAGGTCTAAAGGTGGAGACATTCTTACGCAAACACAAGATGTGTTAAGCCGTTGGAGTGAATATTTTGGAGATATGTATGCGGATGTTCAGGGTGATGCTGGTGACACATGTGGTCTTACAGATCAGCATTCGGTACCGGCATCCTCTGATTACATTAGTATGGATGAAGTTGAATGGGCGATTAGAAGTTTGAAAAATGGTAAGGCTGCGGGTATTGATACAGTGTCTGCTGAGATGATCAAACATGGAGGCTCATGAGTCTGGGAATCCTTTCTGATGCTTCTCAAATTATGTTGGAGCTCAGGAATGGTTCCCAAGGACTGGAGAAGCACAGTCATCGTGCCCTTGTTTAAAAACAAGGGTTCACGTTATGACTGTACAAACTACAGAGCCGTAAGCTTGACCAGTTTGGCAGCCAAAGTGTATGGTAAGAATATTGAAAGGAGAATGAGGATGGTGGCTGATGAATTTTTGTGTGAGGCACAAGGAGGTTTCAGGTGTGGACGAGGATGCATTAATCAAGTGTTCTCTCTGCGCAACATTGTTAAGAATCATCTGGCTGTAGGCCAAAGGGTTTTCTGGAATTTTGTGGATTTGGAGAAAGCATTTGACACTGTTCTACGAAAGGAACTATGGGACATTTTGCCGGAGTATGGTATTAACGGTAGACTGCTACAAGCGGTGCAGTCCAACTACATGGACTGCAAAGCTTGTGTGCGGCTGGATGACGGAATGTCGCCCTGGTTTGATGTCAATATCGGCGTTAAATGGGGCTGCGTGCTATCAACCAGACTGTTTATCTTATATCTGGATAAATTTCTACAAAGGTTGAATGAAATGAATGTGGGAGTTCAGATGGGTGACTCAGTGGTTAACTCTCTGTTATATGCAGACGATGCGGTCCTATTAGCGCAGTCTGCGACTGACCTGCAAACCCTAGTCGACTTAATGGCAGAAGATTGTAAGAAAAGGGGCCTACGTGTGAATGTGAGCAAAACCAAATTAATGTTTTTTGAAAGAGAAGAAGCCAGAACAGATGTTATAGTAGCAATAGGAAATGGTGTGTTAGAACAAGTGAATGAATTTGTATATCTTGGATGTGGATTCAGTCGGGATGAAAGGTACACCACTGATGTAGAGAGAAGAGTGAATGCGGGAAATAGTGTGTACGGAGCATTGGGATAACTTCTCGGCAGCCACCACCTCAGCCAGAAGGCACGTGTCGCAATACACAACGCAGTGCTTGTCCCAACGTTATTGTATGGAAGCCAGAGTTGGGTATGAAAAAAGGAGCATGAGAGTAAAATCAATGCGGTCGAAATGCGATCTCTGTGGAGAATCTGTGGAGTGAGGCTGACTGACTGCATTCGTAACAATGACGTAAGAGAGCGAGTAGGTATGAAAGAGAGTATTGGTGTAAAGATGCGAAAGGGAATGCTCCGATGGTTCGGACATGTGGAAAGAATGCCGGACGAGCGACTGGCTAAGAAGATATCCAATGCGAAAGTGGAAGGATGTAGGTACAGGAAGAGACCAAGACTCACCTACCTAGACCAAATCGGTCATGTATTGAAGGAAGGTGGAGTCGGGAGTCTCTGAAAGCGGCGAACGTGTATGAAGAGAGTTATGAATGTTGAGGAAGCGACAGATGTATGCAAGAATAGAGCCTCTTGGCACTCTGTTCTCTCTGCCTACTCCACAAGGGAAATGGCGTGATGATAAGTTAGTTAGTTAAGTTAGTTAGTAAGTTTTATTTTCGGAATATTTAAATGACTGTATGAAATGGCTAAATGCCAGTTATTGTATGAAATAATGTTACTAGCCTATGATAAGAAATATCTTTAGTGCTCATTTTCCGATTTTGTAGTTTCGGCACACTTTAATTACACACGTTGACATTTTAAATGACACATTATTGCTCCTGGATACGACCTTGTCAAGTGATGTCACAATTGACATTTACAGCATTGGGGTGAAAAGTTCACCCCAATTTTTTTTGACGCGTTTACAACGCCGAGGGTCCATCTAGATATATCTATAATCTAAGGCTATTCCTTTGCATGTCTGAACACTAAAATTTTTTTTAATTTTTTGTCTGCTTGTTTGTTTGGGTATCACACTAAATTACTGAATGGATTTTGATGAAACTTTTTTATTTGTTAACTCTTGATTGGACTTAAAAACTGGTATACATTTCATCCCGCTACTATTTTGGGAACCTGAGATATGACCTAAAAACCAGCTTTTAGCTGCGGTGGAGCCCCGAGCAAATGCTAGGTTTGTATATTTCTTAAGCATTTAATATGCTTAGCCATATAAATTAACACCAAGTGCGCAAATGTGAAATCGAAAATTAACAGTCACGAGCAGGATGACATTAAGAAGGAATGTGTTATCGAAATTCGCAGTCCCGCGCCTTTGTCATGATTGTTGAATTGGCAAAGCATTTCGAATGGTATCCAGGAGATGCAGGTTCATATTCTGTTCGTGGCTGTTATTTGCGATTTCACATTTTCACACTTTGTGTAAAGTCCTATGTTAATTGAATAAAAAAATACGATATCATATTTGAATACTGTATTGGACTATGTGAATGTCTCTCTTTAGATTTTTTAGAATATTTGTCTGTTTGTTTGTTCATACATCACACAAAAACGACTTAACAGATTTTGATTAAACTTTTTTGTTTGATATCTCTTAATTAGACTTAAAAACATGTAAATATACGTTTTATCCCGATACTATATTGGGAACCAGAGATATAACCCAAATGTACTAGCTTTTATCTACGACGGAACCGCGGGCAAAGACTTGTCTATTACCTAATGTATTATATTAAATTAAAAAACCAAATAGGGCAAAGGCTAGTCTATCAAGGGGGGAAAACCGCACACCCTGCCGTTCAGGGAAACGGATAAGGTAGTGTGCGGCTTTCCACTAAATAAACCCGCCGTGCTTTGTCTCTTCGCCTGTATTGGCAGACCACTGGGACTGCGTCATATTTTTGTTTTATACTACATGGGTGGACAAGCATAATAGCCCACCTGATGGTAAGCATTTACCGTAGCCTATAGACGCTAGCAACACCAAAGGTATCACTCGCGCCTCGCTATCTCCATTCAATTGGGATAGGAGGTGGATAGGAAGGATAATAAGGAGGGTACAGGGAGAGGGTTTGGGCCTCCGGCCCTCTCACTCACCATATGAAACACTGCAACGATAGGCGTAACTACCGTTGCGATGAGCTGCCACATTTATGCTCGGATAAGTAAGGCTTGGAATTGATGATACTTCCAAAGATCGAGTATATATGCAATACTTCACACGTACGTAGGCAGGTAGGTATAAGCCTTCTAAAACCTGGGTTAAAGCTAGTATGATAAATATGTAATTAAGTTAAAGAAAAATAGTATTGATATACCATCTAGGTAAGTGTTTTGATATTTTCATCTCAAAGGCATGTAATCAAATATCACGTTACTGAGAATTCTTGTTATTTATCATAAAAGAGAACAGCGCTTGATAACGTCCCACCTGATAGTAGATAAATTGGCTCGGAATGGGAGCAAGGTAGGTAATCAAAAAAATGTTCTGATAAAAAAGTAGACGTCCCAGGACGTCTACCAGATGTGAAAATATCGAAATATTTTGTAGAAATAAAATGATCATAACTTGACAAAGTACTCCTTAAGACAAATCAAACGAGTATAAACTCGATGGGTTTGGTTTGTTTCATTACAGAGTTGTGGCCACCTTCCAGCTCCATCACCAGACCCTGGATACCATCTAGAGACACAGTGCTCGTCAAGACGAATCATACGAGCCCAATCGATGGAGTTGCTCATTATAGAGTTCCTATCTCCACCTTCCAGCTCCATCATCAGATCAGCTCCATGTCATCATAATATTGCATTGTCACGTGATACATGCGTGTAAAATTTCAGTTCAATTGGAAACCGGGAAGTATGTCAAATTTAACTTGCAAGATTTGAACGGGACAAGTAAAATAAAAGCGTGGTCACGCTAACAGCCGATTTTACCCTCCCTCCGTTGTAGATGTTTCACATCAAAAATTGTGAACAATATTTTTGTTACAATTTATTTTCCTACTATTCGGAAGAAGTCCGGTCTCAAAATGAAGTTTTTATGCTACGTGGGTCTCAAACAAGCATACAGCCCATCTGATGGTAAGCAGTTACCGTAGACTATAGACGCTAGCAACACCAGGGGCCTTATTCTTCCTATCCTATATTTTGCTGCCTCTGTGGTGCATCGGTAGTGTAATCAACTGCTGATCATGAGGTCCCGGGTTTGATTCCCAGGTTGGGCAGTGTCATTCAGCTTTTTCGTAAGAAGAAAAATTCTCAGTAGCAGCCCGGAGTTTGGAAATGTGCCCGGTAGACGGCTATAGGCTCGCCTCCTATTACGCGGATAGCTGGTGAACTGTGGGTGTGTAGTACACCTCTGCATATCCCTTCGGGGAATATAGGCGTGATGCTAAGTTCCTATCCTTTTCCTTGGAGATGCCTCTGGTGTTGCTAGCTCGTATAGGCTACAAACTATCAGTCGGGGCGTATGGTAGTTTGCCACACGCGTTGTATAAACTAATGAAGTCAGGTTATATGTACGTCAACATCATTTCAAAATTACGATACAGACAATGATCTGTAATGGAGTCATCAAATCCAAGTCATAAACTCTAATCTCAAGAACAATAAATTAATCAAATCGTTAATGTTTAATCACAATGACATGTTGTCGTTTTTGCTTTTATGATAATGGCGCTAATAATATTTTATATTGCACTGGCGAAACAAGGATTGTAATATCTTTACTAATAAATGCAAACGTAACCATTCATTGTCCGGGTTGAAAATCCTATGTACTTTTCTAGATTCAAGAAGAGAGTGTGTATGCAAAAGAAGGAAGCCCATACATGGTTTCGTTTTGTATCAGACTCAAATTGGTCTCAAAAATTTAATGTTTAATATCTACAATACCTACTCAAATATCAAATCATATTTTCGACAATAAAAATCTTCTATTCATAAAGTAATTCATCTACTTTGACCATTCGAGTACTACCATGTTATAGGGGGCGAGACTACTGTCATCTACCGGGCACTTTTAAAGCTAGCAATAATTAACATTTAATACATTCGAAAACATTGTAATTAGGTATAGTTGTTTTTCTTTAAAATGATAATTATGTTTCACATCAAATACCTATAAGTAAAAACTTGATGAAAACGCAAAATATTTGTGTGATTATAGGTACTTAAACACATAAAATATAACCTAATGTTTTGAACTTCATTAGCCTTTTTCTCGAAAATCCCGTGAAGTAGGGATATTGTATTATTTGTAATTGTATGTACACTTAAAAAGCTATACATTAAGGTAGCAAGTTTCGTTAATGTACAACTAGATACAACATGAAACTAAATCCCATACATTTTTGGGCAATTTCCTTTGATTATGATTAGTTAAGTTGTTACAGCACGAAAGCATAACAAATATAACTAATGCATGAAATAATAATCGGAAAACCATTATAATAGAACAATTTTACGTCAGCATACATTAATAATAAAACAAAATATCAACAACACAACAACATCATAAAGATAATCAACTTTCAATTCGTTGGAGTTTTCTAAGGAATTCTTCAGTTAATATTCCCAAAAAGTTTTTCAATTTCATGAATGGAAGCAGCGGCTCGTGAGGGAAACCGTTCAGCCATATTTACCTCACAAACATTGAAAATCCTAATAATATTGTAAATGTAAAAGTTTGTTTGTCTTCATGTTTGTTATTAAATCACGCCAAAGTGTTTGTATAGATTTAGATGAGCACACAGATAGCTTATTATCTTTTTTGTTGAGGCGTCGAAATGGTACAGCCTTTTTTTTTGTTGACGGGCCACTGGAACTATGTTACATTCCTTCGATGGTGAAGTGGTTAGACCCTTGCTTATCCCAGCAAGAATGGACCGGCTCGATCGGGGAAGTACCACTCTCTCACATAAGATCAGTGTAAACCAACAGTAGTAGTACCGTTGTATTTCGTATGGTGAGTGAGAGTGCCGGAGGCTCGAATCCCTGTCCTATCCTCTTCTTGTTATCCTTAATGTCCTATATGTATCCTACGTATCCTCTCCTCAAGTGATTTCCGTAGCCTATAGACGCTAGCAATACCAGAGGCATCACTCGCGCGTCGCCATCTCCAAGGAAAGGGATAGGAGGTGGGTAGGAAGGATAAGAAGGAGAGCATAGGTAGAATAATAAGGAGAGTATAGGGAGGAGGATTGAGCGTCCGATGCTTTCACTCAACATACGCAACACTACGACAGGAGTAATTACCGTTGTTACACTCTGATCTCTTGTGAGAGGTACTTCCCCCATCAAGCCGGCCCATTCGTGCTTGGATATGCAAGACTCTACCAGCAGAATTGGCTTATTATGATTTGCTTTGACAATCCCAGACAAGCTTCGTAATGAGGGTCTGATAATAGAGAAAGAAGGCAAATAGTGGAAATATTTACGAAACGACGGGCCTCGTGGCATAGTCGATAGTGTAACCGAATTCCATGCACGGGGTCGATTCCCACTCAGGACAATTATTTTTGTGATGAACACAGATATTTGTACTGCATCTGGGTGTTTCTATGTATTTACAAAAAAAAGTAGTATATGTATTATATACGTAATCTGGTACCCATAGCACAAGCGTTAAGCTTAGTTTGGGAAAAGAGGTCGTTGTGTGAAATGTCCGTGAATATTTAATAACTACACTATATTGTCACGGTCCCACATTCTTAATGCGAAAGAGCGTTTCTTTATTTGCTTATTACACGCTGTAACTAGGTACTGAGCCGATAATTATAAAATTAACAACATAGCATCACGCCTGTATTCCCCTGTATTACACATACGCTTCGCCAGTTGTGTTTAAGTCCCACATAATGGGTGACGAGCCTATTTTCGTCTACCGGGCACATTTCCAAACTCTGGGCTGCTAATGAGTAATTATTATTTTTACGATAAGCTCAATAACATTGCCCGACCTGGGGATCGAACCCGAGGCCTCATGATCAGCAGTCGCTCACACTACCGCTGCACTACAGAGGCAGTCATTAAATTATGCATACCTAGCTACATATTGTTTGGAGCCTAATAGAGGATATAGGCTTTTTATCTCGAAAAAATAGGTGTTTAAGGTGTGTTAGGATGTCTATTTTTGTATGGCGATAATTATTATTAATGCGTCGTAGAGGGACGTGTTTATATTATAAAGTTTACGCGGACGAAATAGCGCGCAAAATCTAGTCGTTAAGAAACTAAATAAATTATTATAAAGGATGCATGGGATGAAAAAATAGTTATGTGAACACAGTGTGAAAATCTGAAATCAAAAATATCAGTCACAAGCAGGATAACTTTCGAATTCACATTTTCAAATTTTGAGTCAAAAAGGCTAAGCATGTCAAAATAAAAAAAAAATCCTAAAAAAATATCTAAATAGTTATGTTAGTTTTTTATTTTTTTTTATTGCCTGTAATGGCAGACGAGCCACGGCCCGTCTGATGTTAAATGGTAACCGTCGTTCATGGACTCAACTATACCGAGAATATTAATTACCAAATCGCTGCTCACCATTTCATTTCACCGATATGAAATGAAAGAATAAACGGCTATCTCCTGTTACAGCCAAAACGCAACGATGTGCTTCAAGGCCGGTTACACGGGAGATGGTGGCACCAACCCACTCGGACCCGATAGCAAGTGAGTAGGTACTCCCACTTGGTACCCAGCCTTACCACCAGTCATGCAATGGATGATAATTGCTTACTTCCCTTAATCGCCTCATACGATACCCGTGGGGAAGAATGGGGTGGTGACACATGTATTCGTAGTCCAACACCACATGGACAATGAACATTCTCAAAAAATTATCAAATAACAATCTTTACTGTCTTATAACTTATTTGATTTTAAAGATAAAGATAAGTGGAAAATGTAGAATCTTTGATAAATCCTTCATTTAACTTTGTACAACTTCGAGAAGTGGCTAATTGACTTTCGCTGAACACATTTAAGATTCAGTTAATGTTCGGAGCTCGTAATGATATTGCATTAGCTGTTCTATCACGAATTTAGTCCAATTTGCCTTCGCGTGAACTTCACTTCACATAAAGATGCGAAAGGGAATGCTCTGATGATTCGGACATGTGGAAAGACTGCCGGACGAGCGACTAGTTAAGAAGATATACAATGCGAAAGTGCGTTTCTATACAAACACTTCAACACTTCGATGTATCGATAGTCAATTTGGCACCGCTGAAGGGACTGCAGCACCGCCCAAGTTTCGATCGAATCGAAGGCTTTCTCATAGTCCACAAACGCTAGACACAGAGGCCGATTATACTCCTCGTATACTCCTCGGTCTTCTGTATAATCTGGCGCAGCGTACATATGTGGTCTATGGTACTATAGCCTTTTCGGAAACCGGCTTGTTCGGGAGGCTGGAAGTCGTCGAGCCTGCGCGCGAGTCGATTTATAATGACTCTTGAAAACAACTTGTAGACTGGCTCAAGAGCGAGATGGGTCTATCAAGAGGGTTCTGTCACCTTTCTTGAAGAACAGCACCACCACACTCTTGGTCCACGACTGGAACGTCACCACCGAGAACGACGGAATTAAATAGCCTCTGGAGGGCTTTGAGCTCTATAGTAATTCCATTTTCTCCCGGTGCCTTTCCGTTCTTTAGTTGTTTGAGAGCCATTCTGATCTCGTACAGGCTGACGTCCGGGATATCTTCGGTAAAATGCCGAGTTAACTTGTATCTGGTCTCATGGACCAAGTAGAAAATAGGGTTCTGGGATCTGTATAACTGTCCATAGAACTCATGGACTTCTCTTAATATCTCATCTTTGGATGAAACAACAGTGCCATCATTGGTCTTCAGCTTGGTCAGCCGGCTTTTCCCGACAGACAGATCTCTCGCGAACACTTTGGACCTTGGTTCCGTTCTATCGCTTCTTTAATACGCAGGGTATTTAATTGGCGAATGTCTTGTCGCATAGACTTGGAGATCTGCCTGTTTAGTCGCCTCTGATTGGACCAATCAGCCGAAGACTGCACCGTCATTTCTGTCCGTCTTGCCTTGAGCTTAAGAGTTTGGTCCGAAAGTTTTTGAGTCCTATTGACACGACTGGTCTTAAAGAAGGTCGACCCAACCGAATGGACAGTTTCCACGAACCTATTGTTCATATCACTCGCTGATTCGCACTCGTCTAGGCATTGAAAGCGATTTTTTAGTTTGAGCTGAAAGTTTTCGGGGTTCTGGTATTGAGCAGGTGTTGGTCGGAGCGTAGACTTCATCAAGCGTGACCTCTCGACTTTCATATTTAGATTCAATATGCCTCTAACTAAGCGGTGATCACTCCCAGTTTTAATCCTGCTGATCACTGAGACATCATTGAATATGTGTCGTTTGTCCGTTAAGATGAAGTCTCAATCCCATTTTTCACTGAACCATCAGGACTAATCCAGGTCTATTTCCGCTGTGGCTGCTTCCTGAAGAAGGAGTTCATCATGAAGAGGCCTTCCTTCTCCAGAAAATCAGACAGCATCTGGCCCCTGTGGTTCCTCTCCCCAAATCCATATTGCCCCGCCCTCCGCTCATCGTCTCTCCTTATGCCTAGTTTTGCGTTGAAGTCTCCCATAACCACCGTGAAGTGACATTTAGACGCGTGAATAGCTTCCGAGATGTCCTCGTAGAGGGCCTCAACTTCGTCGTCGGAATGTGTCGAGGTAGGTGCGTAAACCTGTATGACCTTCAGCGAATACCGTTTGGTTATTCTGAGTATAAGGTACGCTACCCTTTTATTGTTTTTGTTTAGGCGAGAAAACATGTTCCTAACCGCACAACCCGTTGCTCGGGGCAACGAACAGGGTAGGTACGCTACCCTACTCGACACACTCTCAATCCTCTCCACGTTACCTATGAGAGACTTGCGAACGATAAACCGACACCACCCTGGGACTGGTGGTCGCCCTCCCGATGGAAGAGCAAATTTTCGGACTGGAGGATTATCGTGCCCTCACCCTGTCTTCGCACTTCTAATAATCCTACAATGTCCCATCGGATCTTGCTCAATTCCTCTTCCAGCACGGTGATCTTCTCGTCAATCCTCAGTGTCCTGACGTTGTGTGTTACCAGGGCCAGAAGTCGTTTATGGTAGCCGGATCGCGACCGGGGATTCTTAGCACCTCTTGCTCCGCCTTTACTGGGCCCGCTACCGTTAGGCCACGTGATAGCGGAGCTGCCGTGACTGGGGGCCGATGTTTGTCTCTGTGCACTCATTTGGGGGTTTTTACCATAATCGCCATGCTTGGCAGGCGGGTTGGCGATCGCAGTAGAAGTTATTAACAAAAAAATGAAAAAAATAAGGTACGACTTACTAATTGCGACGAGGACTCGGCGCGGCATACGCTCGAGTCGTGCCCGGCGTAAGCCATGCAGCAATAGGAGGGGACCTCTCGCTGTCGAGCGTCGTTAGAACAATGCTTGGTAGTGACGAGAATTGAACCGCGGTCGCTGACTTTTGCGACGAGGTCATTTCGCAGAAGGCAGCGGCGGAGAGGGCCAGGGAGGAGGATTTTTCCATCGACCCGAACCGCCGCCAGTGCCAATACAGGCGGAGAGACAGCAAAAGGCAGGATTATTTCAGTGGGTGAGGGCCCCACACTACCCTGTTCGTTACCCGAATTACGGGTAATGGCGATTAGATAATTTTTTTCCCACCTTAACAAAAATAAAGGTAAGTTGGTTAAAATTGACTTTTTATTTACAAGCGTATTTAAAGCAGTGAAAAAAAATTACGCCTATGGTTTAAAGTCACTTCACGAATTACGGCAGGTACCTTCAAGATAATAATAATAAATATTCACGGACATTTTTCCCACAACGTCCTCTGGTCCCAAACTAAGCTTAACGCTTGTGCTATGGGTACCAGATTACGGATACAATACACATATTACTTTTTTTTTAAAATAGGTACATACATATTTTATATAGATAACACCCAGACGCAGTACAAATCTACACTGTCGTAGAACAGTCAGATGTGATAATACAATGATATCGTGATTTTTTCAAAATCAGCTTCTACTAAGCATAATCTATCGATTAAGCAAGAAAAAAAAATAAAATCCCTGGTACTTTCGGAGATATTAAATTGAACAAAGTTATATTTCAAGTTCGTTCCAAAGAATATCGTCGGAAGGTCAATAGCGCCACTGTTCTTTGACTGTCACCGCTCCGCATGCGCAACACGCCGTGCGTCGTTCGTCACAAGCGGCGATGTCCGACGGAAAGCGGTTGTGTTTATCAACAATATGATTGATGATTGATTTAGGTGTTAATGCTTCTTTTATGTTATTTTTGATATGAAACATCTAATGCGGCACGAGGGTGAAATGGGCTGTAGCGTGGCGACGCTTTTATTTTTGTTTTAAACGCCATCTGTTGACAACAGCGTGTACTTACATGGTTTTGTGCTAGTGGAAGCATAATGGATTATCAATAAACTAATAACGGTTTTAATTCGTCTATGGATAGCGAGAGGGCGCTATTCGATGTGGTTTAATTATTATAATAAACAAAAAAAAATATTGAATATTTACGGCATTTACGCTCGACGCGACACTAAAGAAAGCGCCTTTCATGATAAAAACCTTTTACGTACGCATAGCCACCGGTGCTTTTACTATCGTCAACAGAACGCCGTTAGCCCGGCCGGTACATTGTTTTTTGTTAAAAGAAAGTTCTTACCTTTGCTTGACGAACTGATGATATTTGTCAAGTATAATAACTATTTTATCCATAACAATAATTAAAAACACTAAACACACGTAAATAATAACACACCAACGATATAAAACACGAAAAAAACACATTTTACATTCCACAATCTTTTTACGTGGCCTTGACGTGCGCGCGGCCCGGAGCTGAGTACTTCTTAAAATTAGCGCTAGATGGCGTATAAGACATGAAACCCACATTAGTACTTTTTGAAATTAGCGCTATCTATGAGATTTATTGAAAACTACTTAGTAAGACCAATACATTATTAGTCACTTATCAAATAATCAATTTTATTGTGAAAGAAAAAAAAATGAAGATTATTAGGCGTGCAGTTTTGGATTTTCCAAAGTATTTAATATTCTATGGTTAAAACAATGTTTTTTTTTTTTTTTTAATACGCCGTTGGATGCGGTCAGCACAGGACCGCTCGTTGTGGCGTTCTCTTGGGGAGGCCTATGTCCAGCAGTGGACGTTGAAAGGCTGATGGATGGATGGATGGATGAAAATATGTTTTCGAAGGACGTTACATACCAAAATATTAGGTTTCCGATCTATGACAAAATAAAATACGTTTTCGAAGGATGTTATATTTTATACCAAAATATTACTTTCCGATCTACCTATAACGAAAAATCGATCTTTTGATACGATTCGAATCGTAGCCTTTAAGTTTAATCCCTGTAAAATATCGAACACATGAGATCGATCTGTTGAAAATCGATCGATTCTCTTAGTCTAGTAGGTATTATGTTAGAGAATGAAACTATCGCATAATTTATAAAGTTTCTCATATCGAAATATTCGAATATTATTGTACTATTTTTGAAGATTATTAAACGGCAGTCAAAAGTTGATAGTTTATTGAAATATTAGTAAAAAAGCTCAATAAAATAAGATTTTTGTCGGCATAATGACGGGCCTCGTGGCGTAGTCGGTAGTGTAAGGGACTTCCTTGCACGAGGTCGTGGGTTTGATTCCCACTCAGGACAATTATTTGTGTGATGAACACAGATATTTATACAGCGTCTGGGGGTTTTCTATTTAAGTAAAAAAAAAAGTTGTATATGTATTATATATATTATAATCTGGTACCCAAAGCACAAGCGTTAAACTTAGTTTGGGACCAGAGGACGTTGTGTGAAAACGTCCGTGAATATTTATTTATTTATTAAATATTAAATAAGGCTAAAATCAAGCTAACTAGATATAGCCACAAAGTTGCTGAAACACACTGCAGTCCCTCCAAACAAAACCATTATACCTTCGATCATTAATACTACCAAGATACAGTGTCACGAACATAATTAAGCTAAAAACTGTCCATGTATATGAATATATAGTTACTTATACAGCTACATCTGTTAACTAACGAACTGAGACAAAGGTTTTAAAACAGTTTTAAGTTCAACCTCATTACAATCATGGCACTTAGTAATAAAGTCACAAATCTTTAAAATATTATCTTACATTATCGATCATTCGTCACAAAAAACGAGCAAAGCACTAATTTACTACTGTCAGATAAAAGAGAAAAGACAAATAACATTTACTATGAAATGAAGCTTAAATAGGAACAAATAAAGTACAATTTGAACTAAACAAAACAAGAGCTCACTTCTCAAGTGCGCTGTTATTTACCGAAACGATTTTTTGTGTCGCCGCGATATCTATTGCATTGTTGATCGAATCATTAAACGCACAGTATTTATTTTTTTTATTTTTGATAAAGGGATCAGAGTATTTAAGACTGCAGATTTTTTTTTACAAAGTTAAACAATTATTTTAAAGATAATAATTGACATAGATTTTCGATCTATTTACTTTGCTACAATCTTAAAATCGATCAGGTTGGCAGAAAATCGATCAAAAAAGTCGAAGATTGGGTTAGATCAATTTTCGATATAATCGAATCACGATATAAATCCTCTTCAAAACAAATAAGTATAGGTTGGTATAGGTGCTCGAGCCTGCTTGACCCGTAGTCACTGTACTATAGTCTTGTGCCTGCTCGGTCATTTAAAAGATCGCTCTGTACTGTTTCATTTCGGACAGTGAACTAATTCATTCTATTAGCTCTATTCGGTCTTCGGATTCGGTCGGTCAGGCAATCGGTCATCATTCATGATCGTGCTAATATGTATCAGAGTATTTTAAAATGTCAAGATGGTCTAATGAATCTAAACCTTACACTGTGATAAAACATAAACTTTATTATCTAAAGTCTATGGACTATCTTACTTTACTTTTTGCTAGGGTGGGAAAAAATGTACCTAGCGGCAGACCCCGTCGTTTGGGGCAACGAACAGGGTAGTGTGAGGCTCTCACCCACTAAATAATCCCGCCGTGTATCATCTCGGTGGACCACTGAAACTGTGTGACAATATGGTTAATTACAAAGCTTGACGCTTCCCATAACCATAGCATGCAAAAATAAAAACCGTTCAAAACCACAATGTTTATAAAAAAGAATAAGAAGTACAAACACTAAACAATGAATAAATAAATTATTATTATAACTTAATAACCTCAACTTTCTTGAAACGAACTATCAAAAGCAGGAAAGTAGGTACCTAACTCTTCGTCTTCTCCGATAATGTACTTATTTAATTTACTCATATTACTCTGTCACCGGCTCTGTCGCTCGCGTTCGTTTCGTTAGGAATGATGAAACGATAGAGTTAATAGACCGATTAACAGTTAGCGTTCGGAAACGTTTCTTTTAGTACAGTGCAAAGATACGTTTCCTAATCGGTCATCGTTCGCGAACTACACAAGACTACCGTACTAGAATGATGCACCTTGGTATTGGTAACAGTCCACCAAAGTATGCTTGTTCGATACATATCCAAACATATACATATATACTTAAACGAATAATGATAAATGCATATACTTAATATAAATAATAACGTGTTTGAGTGACTAAACTACTTAGGTATAACAATAAAATATGTCTCAGTGATAATTTGGAATGTGAATGGGAGCAGCTTGCAAAGAAAGCTAAGAAGTCACACTATGACACACTATCAAGTACTTCAAGTCAAAAATAAGATTCTTACCTATGTTGTAGGTATATAGTCTGTTTCAATAGTCTGTAAATGTAAACTAGTAAGACAAAAAACTAAAGTGTAGGTAAGTCTTTTCTTAGCAAATGCACGTTCTGAATCATTGAGGCAAAACATAGCATCACGCCTGTATTCCCCAAAGGGGTAGGCAGAGGTATATTACACACCCACGACTCGCCAGCTATGTTTAAGTCCCACGTCTATTGACGTCTACCGGGCACATTTCCAAACTCCGGGCTGCTGCTATCATCGAGGCAAATAGGTAGGTAGGTAAGTACTATGTACTAGCAATGATGGTTAAATACAAAAAAAAGAGTAGACATCGCAAAACGCACTAGCGCGCGTTAGGTACCTACCTACCTACCTACGTAATTGTTGGGCACGAATTCAGGCAATTGGCGAATTTGTTTTAGTCGGTGAATAGCAGCGAGAGGTATGCATATATTATGCAATGATTCCCTAAAGTTGGTAGGTATTTCTTGTACATATTACAATATAGGTAGGTACAACTATCTCTTTCTGTATCATGCGTTCCGTAGGTAATAATTATCTATCACGAAATCTATGCATTATACATCTATAAATCAGTAGGTAGGTAGGTAGGTACGTCGTCATAATGCCACAATATTGGTACCTACACCTACGCCTTTTAGTATGAACGTAACTCATCTTTACATACCTATTTAAAATATCATTGTGTAGTACTAGTAGGTATAGTACCTATTTACTAGTTACCTACCTCTGTATGATATCGCCAATCCGCCTGCCAAGCGTGGCGATTACGGCACTATCCCCCATATGAGCGAAACACATGTTGTGGCGTTGTCTTGGGGAGGCCTATGTCCAGCAGTGGATATCGAAAGGCTGATGGATGATGTTATGATGTACTAGAGTACCTACGACACCGCGAAGCAAGTTGTTGACTGTTGCTGAGCTTATGCAATACCTACCTATGTGTAGTGCATATAGGTAGGTACCTAATTAAAGTTGTGAAAATGCCTTATTATGTAGGTACTGAAGGGCTGTCTTAGTAAACCATAGCCAATCAGTTAAGCGAAGTAGCACAGGAAGTATATGGAGATGGTGAGGAACACTCAAATTTAGTTGAAGTCTTGTCACCTCTTGGCATGGATAATGCTAACACGAGTTTTGAGGCTTTCTCTCCCGTGGTCATCGAAGAATTCAAAAATAATATTGCGGGTACAGCTAAATTACGCTTAACAATTCCCACTCCTATGCCTTCACCGATTAATAGTCATAGAAACTGCAATGACTTATTTTGTGCTTTACACGATCACTGGACAGGCACAATACCATCTTCGCCTAGTACTGTGAGTGGAAGTTCTCTGTCTGAATCAGATACCAATTCACTCTCCTCTCCAGGGCGAAAAAAGCGTAAGAAGTGCATGGATTCATGGTCCGACGTCAAAAGAATACAGGCCACTCCAGATGAGTGGTATACACTTGTAAGGTAGGCTAAGACCGATGATACATATATACATATTGTCACGCCTTTTTCCCGTAGAGATAGGCAGTGACCACTTCACTTGCTACGATCCTGATACACATATTTCACTTTATCTACTTTCATCAGAGCTTTCATGCATGCTCGTTGGTTTCGAGTACTCTTAACCTGGCCTTCCTTAAGAACGTCCACGATCTGGTCAAAATACGTTCGCCTAGGTCGACCACTACCAACTTGCCCATACACAGTTACCTTCTATATCTGTTTCGTTAATCTTCTTTCATCCATCCTCTCTCCGTGTCCGAATTTTAATTAATCCTTATTAAGTAAAGAATATGGAGCAAAAGGATTTTTTTGACTTTAAAAATAAAGTGAATGATAAATTATGGGCTAAAAATTGCAAAAATTATACAATTCTATGGAATCAGTTAATTAAAATGGACTTTTTAATAAAAATGAGCTCAAGAATTTATATTATAATTATGATCTCAATGAAAGTAATACATACAATTGTCTAGTTATTGGATCTAGTACCATATACTCATCATATTTACCTAATTTAGACCCAATTCCTAACAATTTGTATAAAATATCGAAAGATATAATGATCGTATTCATAATGTGTGCAACACTGGAGAAATTATTTCTGAACATACTAATTATTTCAAATCTTGAAAATAATCGTGGCCCTAATAACACTGATAGTGATACAGATGAAGAGTGACTTCCTTCTCTTACCATTTCCATGTTAATTTAATGACATTTCATTTGATTTAATAGTTGATCACGTGTGATTGATTTTATTTGAAGTATTTTTTTTATCATAAATAAAGATTTCAGATAACTTTGGGTCTAGTACAATAATTACAATAGGGATTAGAATAAAAGTTTGATGTTGATAATTAAATAAGTTTGATTTAAGTTTTTATAATAATTTTATACGAGTAAGTAGACAATAAAGTATACGAATAAGTATGACAGATTTAAAATAGTATTGAGTCTATAATTGATCTCAATTTTGATAAAGATTATTTTATGTTACTTTTAAAATCTTTAACTGATTCAGACTGATTACCTATTGAGACTGATGAAGGGCCATATATTATTATGTATTAATATTAGAATTTCTAATTACCTAGGTATATCTTTGTAGTGGAATTTTTCAAAATTATATTTAAATAAAAAATAAAAATGTTGATTGTAATATTGTTTTCTCTATAATATTTTTAATATATATTGTTAAATAAAGATTTCTTTCTTACCTACCTATATTTTCTTTATTTACCTAGAAATCACATTAATACGACATCAAATCCTTATGTAATTTCATAGAACAGTGTGGCATGTTTACATACGTGGTAGTAGTTTCCCTAGAACAACGTCAGAAAGTCACGAGAAACATCCTAAATCACGTAGTACAACGTCGAATTGTTATATGTGAAGGCATTTTTTTATTTAATAAATATTTTTTTATTATTGTCATCTATTAATAACCCTTCATAAGAGACAAAAGACTATTGTGAATTTGCTTTTCATTTATATGATTAAAAAAAAAATGTTATGCTGAAAATTGTGAATTCAAAACTTTAAAGTGCTCTCCTGTAAACTAACTATTTTGTAGATCCGATTTTGTTCTACGACAGTGTCGAAATATCTGTGTTCATCACATAAATATTTGTCCTGAGTGGGAATCGAACCCACGACCTCATACACGGAAGTCGGTAGCACAACACGAGGCGAATATATTTCATGTAACTACTATCATCGATTGGAATGGATTTAGGACGCTACATTGACATCATCTCACTTTCCTGAGTCTTCTCGGAGTACTGGAGGCACTGATATAACCGCTGAATCACTAAAATACGCAAATACTGTAACGTCGACATAGGTTGCTTATTTATAACGTTTGGGGTTGAGACGATGGGTCCCTGGGGAAGTCGAGCATTCCAAATTTATAACTGAAAGATTTCTGTAGGGAGACGTCTTATAGAGTCTACACGTGAATGAAAGTTTTAGCTTGATCAAATGATAAGGCCCACCATCCAGCAAGGCAAAGCCGATTGTAGATTGTCATTTGAATGAAATTTACTTTTGCTCTAAAGTTCGTTTAGTATTCATAATCCAAAAAGTGAAATACTATTTTTTTTTTTTACATTGATTTACCTACAATATAATGGACCCCGTGCCCACGCTGAAAAGTGTCCAAACCAAAACAGAGAGAAAATGCCAAAAGAGAAACAATCGCCCGCCAGTCTCGTTTGGTAGACCGACTTGACTATACGTTTTATGCCTTACTGGCGTACTGTATTGTGAAAACGTCTAAAAACTACTGAAATAAAGTTAAAAAAGAATATTTTCAGTAAGTAGACTATTATCTTATCATTTGCAAGTATTATTTTGCATAAAAACAAAGAATTTGTTTTAAATTTTGAATATTTGTAAAAATAAATCTTGATAAAGGACCAAATCCTAATGCCCTTCTAAGAAAATATCCCTATAAATGGTCAAGTCATGAGTTATTGTCGTACTTCTCTTTCCATTTCTCTGTGTCCATAGAGCTTATTTATTAAACTACGCCCTGCCCGCGACTCCGTCCGGGTGGACTTCAACAATACATCACTCTACAGCACATTAATTATCTTTATGTAAAAATAGCATGATTATCGGTTCAGTAGTTAGAGCGTGAAAGCGTAATAAACAAACAAATTCACTTTCGCATTTAATATATATTACCACCACCAATTTACGTCTAGTTTTAAAACCCTACCGATAAAGGAGCTTAAATACGCACGGAAATGCTTCGTATAAAATAAATAATAGGTAGTTTTAAAAAACTAGACGTCGCGGGACGTCTAGCAGATGTGAAAACATCGAAATTATTTTGTAGAAATAAAATGATCATAATTTGTCAAAGTACTCCTCAAGACGAATCAAACGAGTATAAACTCGTAGGGTTGCGTAGTTTTATTACAGAGTTACTGTGGCCACCTTCCAGCTCCATCGTCAGACCCTGGATACCATCTAGAGATAAAGTACTCGTCAAGCCGTATCATACGAGCCCAAACTCGATGGGTTGCGCCGTTTCATTATAGGGTCCCTATGTCCACCATCCAGCTCCATCATCAGATCTGCTCCATGTCATCATAATATTCCATTGTCACGTGTTATACACATGCGTGTAAAATTTCAGCTCAATCGGAAACCGGGAAGTGTGTCAAAATTAACTTGCAAGATTTGAACGGGACAAGTACTTACAATAAAAGCGTCGCCACGCCAACAGCCGATTTTACCCTCCCTCCGCATTAGATGTTTCACATCAAAACTAAAATAACACGCTTTAAATAGCTAGTTGACCTAAAAGGTAGTAAATAATATTACAATAAATAATGGTTGTAAAGCAGCGTGGGGTGCTTTTTACTATATAGGTGAACTATTTGTAACATTTGATTATGCATTTACGCTTTTTTACAATTATTATTTATTGTAATATTATTACTACTTTTTAGGTCAACTAGCTATTTAACGAGTGTTATTTTTGTTTTTGAAATTGTATATCGAGATTTTATTTTTCTTTTTTGAATCTCAAAATAGTAGGTACCAAAAGTACTGTTATTTAAAAGAAATAAAACCTAATGCCGTGATAATTTACCTTTAAACTTCATCGGACGGACGGACATGGCTAAACTATAAGGGTTCTTTATTGGCTACGGAACCTTAAAAACCGATAAACTCGATAACTCAAATTATTGCATTGTCATCAGTCCTTGATAAGTATGCAAAGTTTTAAATCAATCCGACGTTTTGAAGTGGTTGAAAATCACGTTCGAAGGTTCAGTTATAATTAATCCTGACGATGCTAATTAGGATAATGAGACAATCTCATCGAATTGTTAATTTGCCGTCGGTCCTCGATAAATCTACAAAGTTTGAATAAAATCTGACCGTTTGAAGTGGGTCGAAACCGCGCCCAAAGGAGTCGGTTACAAACATACAAGTGAATTTAATAAAAAGCGTTTAAAAACGCACAGCTTTTAGCTGTTAATTGGCCAACTAACATGCGCCCAGGTGAAGCTTATTACAGGCAAACGAAAAATCAGGGCAATAACTATGTATAACAAAATTCCGGGTACAAGAACATTATCTGCGACACCAGTACAACGACGCTCCAAATTTACTTTACCATTCATGGTACCCCGGGGTCTTGTAACAATAAATGTTAAAGTAGTAGACAACAGGGAAATACTGAGCAAAATTAATGCTATATTGTGTAAGTTTCTATTGACAATATTACATTCAATAGCAAGATATTATAGAGATATTATTTTGTATAAGGCAAGTTCTAGCCTGGCTTCTAATGGATAACCCACAGTCAAACCGTTAAGATGGTTTTGTAGGACAATATTCAATGTTAAATTTTATACTTATACATATAATTAATTAATAATTGACGCTGTTTAAACACTCTCTCTGATGATGAACATCAGATAAACTCGAAACTCGATTAGAACTATGTCTCTGTGTGGTGACGGACTAAGAATACAAGTGTCACCTCACCAGCCCATTCTTTCCTACGGGTGTTATTCGTGGTGGCTAAGGGAAGTAAGCTATCATCACAGATTGCATTACTGGTGATGGGGCTGGGTACCAAGTGGGAGTTCTCACTTGCTATCAGGCCCGAGCGAGTCGGTACCACCGTCTCCTGTGTGACCGGTCATGAAGCATGTCAGTGTGTTTTGGCTGTAGCAGAAGATAGACGTTTATTCTTTCATTTCATACCTTAAAACTTGACAAAGTACTCCTTAAGACAAATCAAACGAGTATAAACTCGATGGGTTTGGTTTGTTTCATTACAGAGTTGTGGCCACCTTCCAGCTCCATCACCAGACCCTGGATACCATCTAGAGACACAGTGCTCGTCAAGACGAATCATACGAGCCCAATCGATGGAGTTGCTCATTATAGAGTTCCTATCTCCACCTTCCAGCTCCATCATCAGATCAGCTCCATGTCATCATAATATTGCATTGTCACGTGATACATGCGTGTAAAATTTCAGTTCAATTGGAAACCGGGAAGTATGTCAAATTTAACTTGCAAGATTTGAACGGGACAAGTAAAATAAAAGCGTGGTCACGCTAACAGCCGATTTTACCCTCCCTCCGTTGTAGATGTTTCACATCAAAAATTGTGAACAATATTTTTGTTACAATTTATTTTCCTACTATTCGGAAGAAGTCCGGTCTCAAAATGAAGTTTTTATGCTACGTGGGTCTCAAACAAGCATACAGCCCATCTGATGGTAAGCAGTTACCGTAGACTATAGACGCTAGCAACACCAGGGGCCTTATTCTTCCTATCCTATATTTTGCTGCCTCTGTGGTGCATCGGTAGTGTAATCAACTGCTGATCATGAGGTCCCGGGTTTGATTCCCAGGTTGGGCAGTGTCATTCAGCTTTTTCGTAAGAAGAAAAATTCTCAGTAGCAGCCCGGAGTTTGGAAATGTGCCCGGTAGACGGCTATAGGCTCGCCTCCTATTACGCGGATAGCTGGTGAACTGTGGGTGTGTAGTACACCTCTGCATATCCCTTCGGGGAATATAGGCGTGATGCTAAGTTCCTATCCTTTTCCTTGGAGATGCCTCTGGTGTTGCTAGCTCGTATAGGCTACAAACTATCAGTCGGGGCGTATGGTAGTTTGCCACACGCGTTGTATAAACTAATGAAGTCAGGTTATATGTACGTCAACATCATTTCAAAATTACGATACAGACAATGATCTGTAATGGAGTCATCAAATCCAAGTCATAAACTCTAATCTCAAGAACAATAAATTAATCAAATCGTTAATGTTTAATCACAATGACATGTTGTCGTTTTTGCTTTTATGATAATGGCGCTAATAATATTTTATATTGCACTGGCGAAACAAGGATTGTAATATCTTTACTAATAAATGCAAACGTAACCATTCATTGTCCGGGTTGAAAATCCTATGTACTTTTCTAGATTCAAGAAGAGAGTGTGTATGCAAAAGAAGGAAGCCCATACATGGTTTCGTTTTGTATCAGACTCAAATTGGTCTCAAAAATTTAATGTTTAATATCTACAATACCTACTCAAATATCAAATCATATTTTCGACAATAAAAATCTTCTATTCATAAAGTAATTCATCTACTTTGACCATTCGAGTACTACCATGTTATAGGGGGCGAGACTACTGTCATCTACCGGGCACTTTTAAAGCTAGCAATAATTAACATTTAATACATTCGAAAACATTGTAATTAGGTATAGTTGTTTTTCTTTAAAATGATAATTATGTTTCACATCAAATACCTATAAGTAAAAACTTGATGAAAACGCAAAATATTTGTGTGATTATAGGTACTTAAACACATAAAATATAACCTAATGTTTTGAACTTCATTAGCCTTTTTCTCGAAAATCCCGTGAAGTAGGGATATTGTATTATTTGTAATTGTATGTACACTTAAAAAGCTATACATTAAGGTAGCAAGTTTCGTTAATGTACAACTAGATACAACATGAAACTAAATCCCATACATTTTTGGGCAATTTCCTTTGATTATGATTAGTTAAGTTGTTACAGCACGAAAGCATAACAAATATAACTAATGCATGAAATAATAATCGGAAAACCATTATAATAGAACAATTTTACGTCAGCATACATTAATAATAAAACAAAATATCAACAACACAACAACATCATAAAGATAATCAACTTTCAATTCGTTGGAGTTTTCTAAGGAATTCTTCAGTTAATATTCCCAAAAAGTTTTTCAATTTCATGAATGGAAGCAGCGGCTCGTGAGGGAAACCGTTCAGCCATATTTACCTCACAAACATTGAAAATCCTAATAATATTGTAAATGTAAAAGTTTGTTTGTCTTCATGTTTGTTATTAAATCACGCCAAAGTGTTTGTATAGATTTAGATGAGCACACAGATAGCTTATTATCTTTTTTGTTGAGGCGTCGAAATGGTACAGCCTTTTTTTTTGTTGACGGGCCACTGGAACTATGTTACATTCCTTCGATGGTGAAGTGGTTAGACCCTTGCTTATCCCAGCAAGAATGGACCGGCTCGATCGGGGAAGTACCACTCTCTCACATAAGATCAGTGTAAACCAACAGTAGTAGTACCGTTGTATTTCGTATGGTGAGTGAGAGTGCCGGAGGCTCGAATCCCTGTCCTATCCTCTTCTTGTTATCCTTAATGTCCTATATGTATCCTACGTATCCTCTCCTCAAGTGATTTCCGTAGCCTATAGACGCTAGCAATACCAGAGGCATCACTCGCGCGTCGCCATCTCCAAGGAAAGGGATAGGAGGTGGGTAGGAAGGATAAGAAGGAGAGCATAGGTAGAATAATAAGGAGAGTATAGGGAGGAGGATTGAGCGTCCGATGCTTTCACTCAACATACGCAACACTACGACAGGAGTAATTACCGTTGTTACACTCTGATCTCTTGTGAGAGGTACTTCCCCCATCAAGCCGGCCCATTCGTGCTTGGATATGCAAGACTCTACCAGCAGAATTGGCTTATTATGATTTGCTTTGACAATCCCAGACAAGCTTCGTAATGAGGGTCTGATAATAGAGAAAGAAGGCAAATAGTGGAAATATTTACGAAACGACGGGCCTCGTGGCATAGTCGATAGTGTAACCGAATTCCATGCACGGGGTCGATTCCCACTCAGGACAATTATTTTTGTGATGAACACAGATATTTGTACTGCATCTGGGTGTTTCTATGTATTTACAAAAAAAAGTAGTATATGTATTATATACGTAATCTGGTACCCATAGCACAAGCGTTAAGCTTAGTTTGGGAAAAGAGGTCGTTGTGTGAAATGTCCGTGAATATTTAATAACTACACTATATTGTCACGGTCCCACATTCTTAATGCGAAAGAGCGTTTCTTTATTTGCTTATTACACGCTGTAACTAGGTACTGAGCCGATAATTATAAAATTAACAACATAGCATCACGCCTGTATTCCCCTGTATTACACATACGCTTCGCCAGTTGTGTTTAAGTCCCACATAATGGGTGACGAGCCTATTTTCGTCTACCGGGCACATTTCCAAACTCTGGGCTGCTAATGAGTAATTATTATTTTTACGATAAGCTCAATAACATTGCCCGACCTGGGGATCGAACCCGAGGCCTCATGATCAGCAGTCGCTCACACTACCGCTGCACTACAGAGGCAGTCATTAAATTATGCATACCTAGCTACATATTGTTTGGAGCCTAATAGAGGATATAGGCTTTTTATCTCGAAAAAATAGGTGTTTAAGGTGTGTTAGGATGTCTATTTTTGTATGGCGATAATTATTATTAATGCGTCGTAGAGGGACGTGTTTATATTATAAAGTTTACGCGGACGAAATAGCGCGCAAAATCTAGTCGTTAAGAAACTAAATAAATTATTATAAAGGATGCATGGGATGAAAAAATAGTTATGTGAACACAGTGTGAAAATCTGAAATCAAAAATATCAGTCACAAGCAGGATAACTTTCGAATTCACATTTTCAAATTTTGAGTCAAAAAGGCTAAGCATGTCAAAATAAAAAAAAAATCCTAAAAAAATATCTAAATAGTTATGTTAGTTTTTTATTTTTTTTTATTGCCTGTAATGGCAGACGAGCCACGGCCCGTCTGATGTTAAATGGTAACCGTCGTTCATGGACTCAACTATACCGAGAATATTAATTACCAAATCGCTGCTCACCATTTCATTTCACCGATATGAAATGAAAGAATAAACGGCTATCTCCTGTTACAGCCAAAACGCAACGATGTGCTTCAAGGCCGGTTACACGGGAGATGGTGGCACCAACCCACTCGGACCCGATAGCAAGTGAGTAGGTACTCCCACTTGGTACCCAGCCTTACCACCAGTCATGCAATGGATGATAATTGCTTACTTCCCTTAATCGCCTCATACGATACCCGTGGGGAAGAATGGGGTGGTGACACATGTATTCGTAGTCCAACACCACATGGACAATGAACATTCTCAAAAAATTATCAAATAACAATCTTTACTGTCTTATAACTTATTTGATTTTAAAGATAAAGATAAGTGGAAAATGTAGAATCTTTGATAAATCCTTCATTTAACTTTGTACAACTTCGAGAAGTGGCTAATTGACTTTCGCTGAACACATTTAAGATTCAGTTAATGTTCGGAGCTCGTAATGATATTGCATTAGCTGTTCTATCACGAATTTAGTCCAATTTGCCTTCGCGTGAACTTCACTTCACATAAAGATGCGAAAGGGAATGCTCTGATGATTCGGACATGTGGAAAGACTGCCGGACGAGCGACTAGTTAAGAAGATATACAATGCGAAAGTGCGTTTCTATACAAACACTTCAACACTTCGATGTATCGATAGTCAATTTGGCACCGCTGAAGGGACTGCAGCACCGCCCAAGTTTCGATCGAATCGAAGGCTTTCTCATAGTCCACAAACGCTAGACACAGAGGCCGATTATACTCCTCGTATACTCCTCGGTCTTCTGTATAATCTGGCGCAGCGTACATATGTGGTCTATGGTACTATAGCCTTTTCGGAAACCGGCTTGTTCGGGAGGCTGGAAGTCGTCGAGCCTGCGCGCGAGTCGATTTATAATGACTCTTGAAAACAACTTGTAGACTGGCTCAAGAGCGAGATGGGTCTATCAAGAGGGTTCTGTCACCTTTCTTGAAGAACAGCACCACCACACTCTTGGTCCACGACTGGAACGTCACCACCGAGAACGACGGAATTAAATAGCCTCTGGAGGGCTTTGAGCTCTATAGTAATTCCATTTTCTCCCGGTGCCTTTCCGTTCTTTAGTTGTTTGAGAGCCATTCTGATCTCGTACAGGCTGACGTCCGGGATATCTTCGGTAAAATGCCGAGTTAACTTGTATCTGGTCTCATGGACCAAGTAGAAAATAGGGTTCTGGGATCTGTATAACTGTCCATAGAACTCATGGACTTCTCTTAATATCTCATCTTTGGATGAAACAACAGTGCCATCATTGGTCTTCAGCTTGGTCAGCCGGCTTTTCCCGACAGACAGATCTCTCGCGAACACTTTGGACCTTGGTTCCGTTCTATCGCTTCTTTAATACGCAGGGTATTTAATTGGCGAATGTCTTGTCGCATAGACTTGGAGATCTGCCTGTTTAGTCGCCTCTGATTGGACCAATCAGCCGAAGACTGCACCGTCATTTCTGTCCGTCTTGCCTTGAGCTTAAGAGTTTGGTCCGAAAGTTTTTGAGTCCTATTGACACGACTGGTCTTAAAGAAGGTCGACCCAACCGAATGGACAGTTTCCACGAACCTATTGTTCATATCACTCGCTGATTCGCACTCGTCTAGGCATTGAAAGCGATTTTTTAGTTTGAGCTGAAAGTTTTCGGGGTTCTGGTATTGAGCAGGTGTTGGTCGGAGCGTAGACTTCATCAAGCGTGACCTCTCGACTTTCATATTTAGATTCAATATGCCTCTAACTAAGCGGTGATCACTCCCAGTTTTAATCCTGCTGATCACTGAGACATCATTGAATATGTGTCGTTTGTCCGTTAAGATGAAGTCTCAATCCCATTTTTCACTGAACCATCAGGACTAATCCAGGTCTATTTCCGCTGTGGCTGCTTCCTGAAGAAGGAGTTCATCATGAAGAGGCCTTCCTTCTCCAGAAAATCAGACAGCATCTGGCCCCTGTGGTTCCTCTCCCCAAATCCATATTGCCCCGCCCTCCGCTCATCGTCTCTCCTTATGCCTAGTTTTGCGTTGAAGTCTCCCATAACCACCGTGAAGTGACATTTAGACGCGTGAATAGCTTCCGAGATGTCCTCGTAGAGGGCCTCAACTTCGTCGTCGGAATGTGTCGAGGTAGGTGCGTAAACCTGTATGACCTTCAGCGAATACCGTTTGGTTATTCTGAGTATAAGGTACGCTACCCTTTTATTGTTTTTGTTTAGGCGAGAAAACATGTTCCTAACCGCACAACCCGTTGCTCGGGGCAACGAACAGGGTAGGTACGCTACCCTACTCGACACACTCTCAATCCTCTCCACGTTACCTATGAGAGACTTGCGAACGATAAACCGACACCACCCTGGGACTGGTGGTCGCCCTCCCGATGGAAGAGCAAATTTTCGGACTGGAGGATTATCGTGCCCTCACCCTGTCTTCGCACTTCTAATAATCCTACAATGTCCCATCGGATCTTGCTCAATTCCTCTTCCAGCACGGTGATCTTCTCGTCAATCCTCAGTGTCCTGACGTTGTGTGTTACCAGGGCCAGAAGTCGTTTATGGTAGCCGGATCGCGACCGGGGATTCTTAGCACCTCTTGCTCCGCCTTTACTGGGCCCGCTACCGTTAGGCCACGTGATAGCGGAGCTGCCGTGACTGGGGGCCGATGTTTGTCTCTGTGCACTCATTTGGGGGTTTTTACCATAATCGCCATGCTTGGCAGGCGGGTTGGCGATCGCAGTAGAAGTTATTAACAAAAAAATGAAAAAAATAAGGTACGACTTACTAATTGCGACGAGGACTCGGCGCGGCATACGCTCGAGTCGTGCCCGGCGTAAGCCATGCAGCAATAGGAGGGGACCTCTCGCTGTCGAGCGTCGTTAGAACAATGCTTGGTAGTGACGAGAATTGAACCGCGGTCGCTGACTTTTGCGACGAGGTCATTTCGCAGAAGGCAGCGGCGGAGAGGGCCAGGGAGGAGGATTTTTCCATCGACCCGAACCGCCGCCAGTGCCAATACAGGCGGAGAGACAGCAAAAGGCAGGATTATTTCAGTGGGTGAGGGCCCCACACTACCCTGTTCGTTACCCGAATTACGGGTAATGGCGATTAGATAATTTTTTTCCCACCTTAACAAAAATAAAGGTAAGTTGGTTAAAATTGACTTTTTATTTACAAGCGTATTTAAAGCAGTGAAAAAAAATTACGCCTATGGTTTAAAGTCACTTCACGAATTACGGCAGGTACCTTCAAGATAATAATAATAAATATTCACGGACATTTTTCCCACAACGTCCTCTGGTCCCAAACTAAGCTTAACGCTTGTGCTATGGGTACCAGATTACGGATACAATACACATATTACTTTTTTTTTAAAATAGGTACATACATATTTTATATAGATAACACCCAGACGCAGTACAAATCTACACTGTCGTAGAACAGTCAGATGTGATAATACAATGATATCGTGATTTTTTCAAAATCAGCTTCTACTAAGCATAATCTATCGATTAAGCAAGAAAAAAAAATAAAATCCCTGGTACTTTCGGAGATATTAAATTGAACAAAGTTATATTTCAAGTTCGTTCCAAAGAATATCGTCGGAAGGTCAATAGCGCCACTGTTCTTTGACTGTCACCGCTCCGCATGCGCAACACGCCGTGCGTCGTTCGTCACAAGCGGCGATGTCCGACGGAAAGCGGTTGTGTTTATCAACAATATGATTGATGATTGATTTAGGTGTTAATGCTTCTTTTATGTTATTTTTGATATGAAACATCTAATGCGGCACGAGGGTGAAATGGGCTGTAGCGTGGCGACGCTTTTATTTTTGTTTTAAACGCCATCTGTTGACAACAGCGTGTACTTACATGGTTTTGTGCTAGTGGAAGCATAATGGATTATCAATAAACTAATAACGGTTTTAATTCGTCTATGGATAGCGAGAGGGCGCTATTCGATGTGGTTTAATTATTATAATAAACAAAAAAAAATATTGAATATTTACGGCATTTACGCTCGACGCGACACTAAAGAAAGCGCCTTTCATGATAAAAACCTTTTACGTACGCATAGCCACCGGTGCTTTTACTATCGTCAACAGAACGCCGTTAGCCCGGCCGGTACATTGTTTTTTGTTAAAAGAAAGTTCTTACCTTTGCTTGACGAACTGATGATATTTGTCAAGTATAATAACTATTTTATCCATAACAATAATTAAAAACACTAAACACACGTAAATAATAACACACCAACGATATAAAACACGAAAAAAACACATTTTACATTCCACAATCTTTTTACGTGGCCTTGACGTGCGCGCGGCCCGGAGCTGAGTACTTCTTAAAATTAGCGCTAGATGGCGTATAAGACATGAAACCCACATTAGTACTTTTTGAAATTAGCGCTATCTATGAGATTTATTGAAAACTACTTAGTAAGACCAATACATTATTAGTCACTTATCAAATAATCAATTTTATTGTGAAAGAAAAAAAAATGAAGATTATTAGGCGTGCAGTTTTGGATTTTCCAAAGTATTTAATATTCTATGGTTAAAACAATGTTTTTTTTTTTTTTTTAATACGCCGTTGGATGCGGTCAGCACAGGACCGCTCGTTGTGGCGTTCTCTTGGGGAGGCCTATGTCCAGCAGTGGACGTTGAAAGGCTGATGGATGGATGGATGGATGAAAATATGTTTTCGAAGGACGTTACATACCAAAATATTAGGTTTCCGATCTATGACAAAATAAAATACGTTTTCGAAGGATGTTATATTTTATACCAAAATATTACTTTCCGATCTACCTATAACGAAAAATCGATCTTTTGATACGATTCGAATCGTAGCCTTTAAGTTTAATCCCTGTAAAATATCGAACACATGAGATCGATCTGTTGAAAATCGATCGATTCTCTTAGTCTAGTAGGTATTATGTTAGAGAATGAAACTATCGCATAATTTATAAAGTTTCTCATATCGAAATATTCGAATATTATTGTACTATTTTTGAAGATTATTAAACGGCAGTCAAAAGTTGATAGTTTATTGAAATATTAGTAAAAAAGCTCAATAAAATAAGATTTTTGTCGGCATAATGACGGGCCTCGTGGCGTAGTCGGTAGTGTAAGGGACTTCCTTGCACGAGGTCGTGGGTTTGATTCCCACTCAGGACAATTATTTGTGTGATGAACACAGATATTTATACAGCGTCTGGGGGTTTTCTATTTAAGTAAAAAAAAAAGTTGTATATGTATTATATATATTATAATCTGGTACCCAAAGCACAAGCGTTAAACTTAGTTTGGGACCAGAGGACGTTGTGTGAAAACGTCCGTGAATATTTATTTATTTATTAAATATTAAATAAGGCTAAAATCAAGCTAACTAGATATAGCCACAAAGTTGCTGAAACACACTGCAGTCCCTCCAAACAAAACCATTATACCTTCGATCATTAATACTACCAAGATACAGTGTCACGAACATAATTAAGCTAAAAACTGTCCATGTATATGAATATATAGTTACTTATACAGCTACATCTGTTAACTAACGAACTGAGACAAAGGTTTTAAAACAGTTTTAAGTTCAACCTCATTACAATCATGGCACTTAGTAATAAAGTCACAAATCTTTAAAATATTATCTTACATTATCGATCATTCGTCACAAAAAACGAGCAAAGCACTAATTTACTACTGTCAGATAAAAGAGAAAAGACAAATAACATTTACTATGAAATGAAGCTTAAATAGGAACAAATAAAGTACAATTTGAACTAAACAAAACAAGAGCTCACTTCTCAAGTGCGCTGTTATTTACCGAAACGATTTTTTGTGTCGCCGCGATATCTATTGCATTGTTGATCGAATCATTAAACGCACAGTATTTATTTTTTTTATTTTTGATAAAGGGATCAGAGTATTTAAGACTGCAGATTTTTTTTTACAAAGTTAAACAATTATTTTAAAGATAATAATTGACATAGATTTTCGATCTATTTACTTTGCTACAATCTTAAAATCGATCAGGTTGGCAGAAAATCGATCAAAAAAGTCGAAGATTGGGTTAGATCAATTTTCGATATAATCGAATCACGATATAAATCCTCTTCAAAACAAATAAGTATAGGTTGGTATAGGTGCTCGAGCCTGCTTGACCCGTAGTCACTGTACTATAGTCTTGTGCCTGCTCGGTCATTTAAAAGATCGCTCTGTACTGTTTCATTTCGGACAGTGAACTAATTCATTCTATTAGCTCTATTCGGTCTTCGGATTCGGTCGGTCAGGCAATCGGTCATCATTCATGATCGTGCTAATATGTATCAGAGTATTTTAAAATGTCAAGATGGTCTAATGAATCTAAACCTTACACTGTGATAAAACATAAACTTTATTATCTAAAGTCTATGGACTATCTTACTTTACTTTTTGCTAGGGTGGGAAAAAATGTACCTAGCGGCAGACCCCGTCGTTTGGGGCAACGAACAGGGTAGTGTGAGGCTCTCACCCACTAAATAATCCCGCCGTGTATCATCTCGGTGGACCACTGAAACTGTGTGACAATATGGTTAATTACAAAGCTTGACGCTTCCCATAACCATAGCATGCAAAAATAAAAACCGTTCAAAACCACAATGTTTATAAAAAAGAATAAGAAGTACAAACACTAAACAATGAATAAATAAATTATTATTATAACTTAATAACCTCAACTTTCTTGAAACGAACTATCAAAAGCAGGAAAGTAGGTACCTAACTCTTCGTCTTCTCCGATAATGTACTTATTTAATTTACTCATATTACTCTGTCACCGGCTCTGTCGCTCGCGTTCGTTTCGTTAGGAATGATGAAACGATAGAGTTAATAGACCGATTAACAGTTAGCGTTCGGAAACGTTTCTTTTAGTACAGTGCAAAGATACGTTTCCTAATCGGTCATCGTTCGCGAACTACACAAGACTACCGTACTAGAATGATGCACCTTGGTATTGGTAACAGTCCACCAAAGTATGCTTGTTCGATACATATCCAAACATATACATATATACTTAAACGAATAATGATAAATGCATATACTTAATATAAATAATAACGTGTTTGAGTGACTAAACTACTTAGGTATAACAATAAAATATGTCTCAGTGATAATTTGGAATGTGAATGGGAGCAGCTTGCAAAGAAAGCTAAGAAGTCACACTATGACACACTATCAAGTACTTCAAGTCAAAAATAAGATTCTTACCTATGTTGTAGGTATATAGTCTGTTTCAATAGTCTGTAAATGTAAACTAGTAAGACAAAAAACTAAAGTGTAGGTAAGTCTTTTCTTAGCAAATGCACGTTCTGAATCATTGAGGCAAAACATAGCATCACGCCTGTATTCCCCAAAGGGGTAGGCAGAGGTATATTACACACCCACGACTCGCCAGCTATGTTTAAGTCCCACGTCTATTGACGTCTACCGGGCACATTTCCAAACTCCGGGCTGCTGCTATCATCGAGGCAAATAGGTAGGTAGGTAAGTACTATGTACTAGCAATGATGGTTAAATACAAAAAAAAGAGTAGACATCGCAAAACGCACTAGCGCGCGTTAGGTACCTACCTACCTACCTACGTAATTGTTGGGCACGAATTCAGGCAATTGGCGAATTTGTTTTAGTCGGTGAATAGCAGCGAGAGGTATGCATATATTATGCAATGATTCCCTAAAGTTGGTAGGTATTTCTTGTACATATTACAATATAGGTAGGTACAACTATCTCTTTCTGTATCATGCGTTCCGTAGGTAATAATTATCTATCACGAAATCTATGCATTATACATCTATAAATCAGTAGGTAGGTAGGTAGGTACGTCGTCATAATGCCACAATATTGGTACCTACACCTACGCCTTTTAGTATGAACGTAACTCATCTTTACATACCTATTTAAAATATCATTGTGTAGTACTAGTAGGTATAGTACCTATTTACTAGTTACCTACCTCTGTATGATATCGCCAATCCGCCTGCCAAGCGTGGCGATTACGGCACTATCCCCCATATGAGCGAAACACATGTTGTGGCGTTGTCTTGGGGAGGCCTATGTCCAGCAGTGGATATCGAAAGGCTGATGGATGATGTTATGATGTACTAGAGTACCTACGACACCGCGAAGCAAGTTGTTGACTGTTGCTGAGCTTATGCAATACCTACCTATGTGTAGTGCATATAGGTAGGTACCTAATTAAAGTTGTGAAAATGCCTTATTATGTAGGTACTGAAGGGCTGTCTTAGTAAACCATAGCCAATCAGTTAAGCGAAGTAGCACAGGAAGTATATGGAGATGGTGAGGAACACTCAAATTTAGTTGAAGTCTTGTCACCTCTTGGCATGGATAATGCTAACACGAGTTTTGAGGCTTTCTCTCCCGTGGTCATCGAAGAATTCAAAAATAATATTGCGGGTACAGCTAAATTACGCTTAACAATTCCCACTCCTATGCCTTCACCGATTAATAGTCATAGAAACTGCAATGACTTATTTTGTGCTTTACACGATCACTGGACAGGCACAATACCATCTTCGCCTAGTACTGTGAGTGGAAGTTCTCTGTCTGAATCAGATACCAATTCACTCTCCTCTCCAGGGCGAAAAAAGCGTAAGAAGTGCATGGATTCATGGTCCGACGTCAAAAGAATACAGGCCACTCCAGATGAGTGGTATACACTTGTAAGGTAGGCTAAGACCGATGATACATATATACATATTGTCACGCCTTTTTCCCGTAGAGATAGGCAGTGACCACTTCACTTGCTACGATCCTGATACACATATTTCACTTTATCTACTTTCATCAGAGCTTTCATGCATGCTCGTTGGTTTCGAGTACTCTTAACCTGGCCTTCCTTAAGAACGTCCACGATCTGGTCAAAATACGTTCGCCTAGGTCGACCACTACCAACTTGCCCATACACAGTTACCTTCTATATCTGTTTCGTTAATCTTCTTTCATCCATCCTCTCTCCGTGTCCGAATTTTAATTAATCCTTATTAAGTAAAGAATATGGAGCAAAAGGATTTTTTTGACTTTAAAAATAAAGTGAATGATAAATTATGGGCTAAAAATTGCAAAAATTATACAATTCTATGGAATCAGTTAATTAAAATGGACTTTTTAATAAAAATGAGCTCAAGAATTTATATTATAATTATGATCTCAATGAAAGTAATACATACAATTGTCTAGTTATTGGATCTAGTACCATATACTCATCATATTTACCTAATTTAGACCCAATTCCTAACAATTTGTATAAAATATCGAAAGATATAATGATCGTATTCATAATGTGTGCAACACTGGAGAAATTATTTCTGAACATACTAATTATTTCAAATCTTGAAAATAATCGTGGCCCTAATAACACTGATAGTGATACAGATGAAGAGTGACTTCCTTCTCTTACCATTTCCATGTTAATTTAATGACATTTCATTTGATTTAATAGTTGATCACGTGTGATTGATTTTATTTGAAGTATTTTTTTTATCATAAATAAAGATTTCAGATAACTTTGGGTCTAGTACAATAATTACAATAGGGATTAGAATAAAAGTTTGATGTTGATAATTAAATAAGTTTGATTTAAGTTTTTATAATAATTTTATACGAGTAAGTAGACAATAAAGTATACGAATAAGTATGACAGATTTAAAATAGTATTGAGTCTATAATTGATCTCAATTTTGATAAAGATTATTTTATGTTACTTTTAAAATCTTTAACTGATTCAGACTGATTACCTATTGAGACTGATGAAGGGCCATATATTATTATGTATTAATATTAGAATTTCTAATTACCTAGGTATATCTTTGTAGTGGAATTTTTCAAAATTATATTTAAATAAAAAATAAAAATGTTGATTGTAATATTGTTTTCTCTATAATATTTTTAATATATATTGTTAAATAAAGATTTCTTTCTTACCTACCTATATTTTCTTTATTTACCTAGAAATCACATTAATACGACATCAAATCCTTATGTAATTTCATAGAACAGTGTGGCATGTTTACATACGTGGTAGTAGTTTCCCTAGAACAACGTCAGAAAGTCACGAGAAACATCCTAAATCACGTAGTACAACGTCGAATTGTTATATGTGAAGGCATTTTTTTATTTAATAAATATTTTTTTATTATTGTCATCTATTAATAACCCTTCATAAGAGACAAAAGACTATTGTGAATTTGCTTTTCATTTATATGATTAAAAAAAAAATGTTATGCTGAAAATTGTGAATTCAAAACTTTAAAGTGCTCTCCTGTAAACTAACTATTTTGTAGATCCGATTTTGTTCTACGACAGTGTCGAAATATCTGTGTTCATCACATAAATATTTGTCCTGAGTGGGAATCGAACCCACGACCTCATACACGGAAGTCGGTAGCACAACACGAGGCGAATATATTTCATGTAACTACTATCATCGATTGGAATGGATTTAGGACGCTACATTGACATCATCTCACTTTCCTGAGTCTTCTCGGAGTACTGGAGGCACTGATATAACCGCTGAATCACTAAAATACGCAAATACTGTAACGTCGACATAGGTTGCTTATTTATAACGTTTGGGGTTGAGACGATGGGTCCCTGGGGAAGTCGAGCATTCCAAATTTATAACTGAAAGATTTCTGTAGGGAGACGTCTTATAGAGTCTACACGTGAATGAAAGTTTTAGCTTGATCAAATGATAAGGCCCACCATCCAGCAAGGCAAAGCCGATTGTAGATTGTCATTTGAATGAAATTTACTTTTGCTCTAAAGTTCGTTTAGTATTCATAATCCAAAAAGTGAAATACTATTTTTTTTTTTTACATTGATTTACCTACAATATAATGGACCCCGTGCCCACGCTGAAAAGTGTCCAAACCAAAACAGAGAGAAAATGCCAAAAGAGAAACAATCGCCCGCCAGTCTCGTTTGGTAGACCGACTTGACTATACGTTTTATGCCTTACTGGCGTACTGTATTGTGAAAACGTCTAAAAACTACTGAAATAAAGTTAAAAAAGAATATTTTCAGTAAGTAGACTATTATCTTATCATTTGCAAGTATTATTTTGCATAAAAACAAAGAATTTGTTTTAAATTTTGAATATTTGTAAAAATAAATCTTGATAAAGGACCAAATCCTAATGCCCTTCTAAGAAAATATCCCTATAAATGGTCAAGTCATGAGTTATTGTCGTACTTCTCTTTCCATTTCTCTGTGTCCATAGAGCTTATTTATTAAACTACGCCCTGCCCGCGACTCCGTCCGGGTGGACTTCAACAATACATCACTCTACAGCACATTAATTATCTTTATGTAAAAATAGCATGATTATCGGTTCAGTAGTTAGAGCGTGAAAGCGTAATAAACAAACAAATTCACTTTCGCATTTAATATATATTACCACCACCAATTTACGTCTAGTTTTAAAACCCTACCGATAAAGGAGCTTAAATACGCACGGAAATGCTTCGTATAAAATAAATAATAGGTAGTTTTAAAAAACTAGACGTCGCGGGACGTCTAGCAGATGTGAAAACATCGAAATTATTTTGTAGAAATAAAATGATCATAATTTGTCAAAGTACTCCTCAAGACGAATCAAACGAGTATAAACTCGTAGGGTTGCGTAGTTTTATTACAGAGTTACTGTGGCCACCTTCCAGCTCCATCGTCAGACCCTGGATACCATCTAGAGATAAAGTACTCGTCAAGCCGTATCATACGAGCCCAAACTCGATGGGTTGCGCCGTTTCATTATAGGGTCCCTATGTCCACCATCCAGCTCCATCATCAGATCTGCTCCATGTCATCATAATATTCCATTGTCACGTGTTATACACATGCGTGTAAAATTTCAGCTCAATCGGAAACCGGGAAGTGTGTCAAAATTAACTTGCAAGATTTGAACGGGACAAGTACTTACAATAAAAGCGTCGCCACGCCAACAGCCGATTTTACCCTCCCTCCGCATTAGATGTTTCACATCAAAACTAAAATAACACGCTTTAAATAGCTAGTTGACCTAAAAGGTAGTAAATAATATTACAATAAATAATGGTTGTAAAGCAGCGTGGGGTGCTTTTTACTATATAGGTGAACTATTTGTAACATTTGATTATGCATTTACGCTTTTTTACAATTATTATTTATTGTAATATTATTACTACTTTTTAGGTCAACTAGCTATTTAACGAGTGTTATTTTTGTTTTTGAAATTGTATATCGAGATTTTATTTTTCTTTTTTGAATCTCAAAATAGTAGGTACCAAAAGTACTGTTATTTAAAAGAAATAAAACCTAATGCCGTGATAATTTACCTTTAAACTTCATCGGACGGACGGACATGGCTAAACTATAAGGGTTCTTTATTGGCTACGGAACCTTAAAAACCGATAAACTCGATAACTCAAATTATTGCATTGTCATCAGTCCTTGATAAGTATGCAAAGTTTTAAATCAATCCGACGTTTTGAAGTGGTTGAAAATCACGTTCGAAGGTTCAGTTATAATTAATCCTGACGATGCTAATTAGGATAATGAGACAATCTCATCGAATTGTTAATTTGCCGTCGGTCCTCGATAAATCTACAAAGTTTGAATAAAATCTGACCGTTTGAAGTGGGTCGAAACCGCGCCCAAAGGAGTCGGTTACAAACATACAAGTGAATTTAATAAAAAGCGTTTAAAAACGCACAGCTTTTAGCTGTTAATTGGCCAACTAACATGCGCCCAGGTGAAGCTTATTACAGGCAAACGAAAAATCAGGGCAATAACTATGTATAACAAAATTCCGGGTACAAGAACATTATCTGCGACACCAGTACAACGACGCTCCAAATTTACTTTACCATTCATGGTACCCCGGGGTCTTGTAACAATAAATGTTAAAGTAGTAGACAACAGGGAAATACTGAGCAAAATTAATGCTATATTGTGTAAGTTTCTATTGACAATATTACATTCAATAGCAAGATATTATAGAGATATTATTTTGTATAAGGCAAGTTCTAGCCTGGCTTCTAATGGATAACCCACAGTCAAACCGTTAAGATGGTTTTGTAGGACAATATTCAATGTTAAATTTTATACTTATACATATAATTAATTAATAATTGACGCTGTTTAAACACTCTCTCTGATGATGAACATCAGATAAACTCGAAACTCGATTAGAACTATGTCTCTGTGTGGTGACGGACTAAGAATACAAGTGTCACCTCACCAGCCCATTCTTTCCTACGGGTGTTATTCGTGGTGGCTAAGGGAAGTAAGCTATCATCACAGATTGCATTACTGGTGATGGGGCTGGGTACCAAGTGGGAGTTCTCACTTGCTATCAGGCCCGAGCGAGTCGGTACCACCGTCTCCTGTGTGACCGGTCATGAAGCATGTCAGTGTGTTTTGGCTGTAGCAGAAGATAGACGTTTATTCTTTCATTTCATACCTTAAAAATGAAATAGTGCGCAGCGGCTTGCCAATACTCTCGGTATAGTTGAGTCCATGAGCGACGGTTACCACTTACCATCAGGTGGGCCGTGGCTCGCCTGACACCATAAGCAATAAAAAATAAGCTTGATTGCAACTCATTTGCTGCTTATAAAATGTCTATAACCATGTTTCAAATTTAAAAATAAAATATTATATTATATTCCTAGATTCAATACACAGTAATGCTATCATGTATTCTTTGCAAATATGCCATTATTTAAAAGTAACACTTAAATAAATCCGAGTGTCTCTGGATGCAATTGAAAAAGTTGGCGACTTGCCCGAATTCGGTAAGAATACGAGTTACATGGAATTGAGAAGGCGGTTTTAGCACCTCGTAAAATAATATTCTAGTATTTTTTTATTACTGACTATAGTAATACTTTGGTGAATTTGGATATAATGGCAAAATAAATATATTGGCCTTTAGTCACAGACATTGAGTTGTTTGTGTTTTTTAACCGAGTTTTTTTTTCAAAAAAGGAGGAGGTGATCAATTCGGATGTTTATATTTTTGTATGTATATCGGGCATAACTCCGTCATATATAGATTGATTTGCAAAATTATTTCTTTTTGTTTGAAAGGGGATCACTCCCATTTAACTTTTTTCGTAATCGGTGGAACAGTTTTCAAAAAATTAACAAAAACCTATAAATAGGTATTGTATACGTCGATGATACTCGTATTATTTCGCCGACTTCGAACACATCAGTAGATGTCTAGCACGGAAATCGTATGTAAATACCAATTATATTTTACTTTTTAGTTCCTGAGTGTTATTTGAAGGTGGTTTTAATTTTGTTTTTTCAATAATTTATTTTAGCATTACAATCCTGAGCAAGTGTTACGATGGCTGAACCGGCAAAGCATCTGGACGGTATCCAGGAGATGCAGGTTCAAATCCTGCTCGTGACTGTTATTTTCGATTTCACATTTTCCCACTTTGTGTTAATAAAACCAAATTAACTTAAACAAATAAAAAACCAATTATAAACAAAGGTATTATTTAAAATTTTCCAATATATACACGAACGGAAAAATCTCGTGGGTAATTGAAGTTCATCCATGCATACGAATTGGTGTGACATATTTTAATAAATGATGAATTGAATGATTTGCGATCAAATCTCAATCACATTTGGATTTGTATTTTCAGCGAATGAAAGGCTTTATGATTAAAATGGCGACTGTTTTGCTCTAGAATTATGTAACGACTAGCCTTTGTCTGCGGCTGTTAGCGTGCGACGCTTTTATATTACTTGTCCCGTTTAAATCTTGCAAGTTAAATTTGACACACTTCCCGGTTTCCGATTCAGCTGAAATTTTACGCACATATGTATATCGCGTGACAATGAAATATTATGATGACATGGAGCTAATCTGATGATGGAACTTGAAGGTGGACATAGGAACACTATAATGAAACTGCGTAACCCCATCGAGTTTGGGCTCGTATGAAACGTTAAGACAAATCTTGACGTGTACCCTGTCTCAAGATGGTATACAGGAGCTAATGATGAAGCTGGAAGGTGGCTACAGTAACTTTATAATGAAACGACGCAACCCCATCGAGTTTGGAATCACTTAATTCGTCTTGACGAGTACTTTGTCTTTAGATGGTATCCAGGGTCTGATTATGGAGCTAGAAGGTGGCCATAGGAACTCCGTTATAAAACGACATAACTCCATCGAGTTTGGGCTCGTATGATTTGCCTTGACGAGTACTTTGTCTCTAGATGGTATCCAGGGTATGACGATGGAGCTGGATGATGGCCACATTAACTCTGTAATGAAACTACGCAACCCTATCGAGTTTATACTCGTTTGATTCGTCTTGAGGAGTACTTTGTTATGTTATGATCATTCTATCTCTACAAAGTAATTTCGATTGTTTCACATCTGCTAGACGTCCCACGACGTCTAGTTTTTTTTTAATCATTTACCATAAAAAGAAATATATGGCGAAAAAGAACTTTTTAACTATTTAACAGGAATATATATATTTTTTAAATCTTCCACGGGGATATCAAAATCGTTGCTTATCCGCAACCAAGCGCCGTGTAATAGTTGCTTATCCTTATGCCTGACATTCTTAAGATTCCATAATAGTGATTGCCTTTAATAGGCTTCTAAAAAGCGTTAGAACACATCGTTGTCGCACGCAGAAAGCACGTCTTTAGGCGAACGCAGTTGGCGGGCAACTAAGCAAACGAGTGTGTACAGGCGTGGTCTCGTTATATCGCGAGACTCACCGAGACCCTTTCACTCGAGCACAAATAAATATAGTTTAAAAAAACTAAAAAAACACGCTTTTTATAGAAAACTAAACTAAAAAATAGAAAATAAATTTTAATAAATTTGAATTAATAATAGTGTAAAAATTTTTAATAAATATAAATTAATAATAGTGAAAATAAGGAAAAAATGTATTTTATTTTAAAAAAAGCGTGGGGTGCTTTTTAAGATATTGTCGAAATAATAATCCTTCTATACTTATAGATATAAGTATTCTATGGACAGATGTCAACTAAATATTTATAACGATTGACACCATGCACCCCACGCTTTTTTTAAAATAAAATACATTTTTTTCCTTATTTTCACTATTATTAATTTATATTTATTAAAAATTTTTACACTATTATTAATTCAAATTTATTAAAATTTATTTTCTATTTTTTAGTTTAGTTTTCTATAAAAAGCGTGTTTTTTTAGTTTTTTTAAACTATATTTATTTTTAACTTTTTAGTTTGATTTATTGTCTAAAAAAAAATTGTCTCAACAATATAAAAACTGCAAACATGTAAAAACACTTTGCCTGAGAAACGGCTACGAGTGCCAAGGACGGCCGCAGGCGCGCTAATAACCCACGGAGAGTTACATACTGACATACTGACATACTGACATACTGACATACTGACATACTGACATACAAGTGAAGCTAATAAAAAGCGTGTAAAAACCGACACTCTTCCGAGACATAGCGAGAGCCCCGAGTCATGACGAGGCTACCATGTACACATTCGCCCTCGGCCTGTCTCGGGGTGTCTCGAGGAATGTGTACAGCCGCAGTTATAGTATACCTAGATGAATTTGTGATATAGGTATTATGTTTATCGTTGTGAAGCTATGGAAGGTATTATTCGGTGAACCACTGAAGGAATGTAATATGGTGTCGGTGGTCCGCCAATAAAGGCGGAGAGACGGCACACGGCGGGTTTCTTTAGTGGGTGAGGGCCGCACACTACCCTGTTTGTTGCCCCGAACGACGGGGAGTGCGGTTAGGTACATTTTATCCCGCCTAAAAAAAGTGTGTTATTCGGTGAGCACGAGCACTGGAAGCTCAATACCCTCCTTCATCCCTTCTTTATCATCGTTGCTCTCCCCACCCTGGGGTTGTGTGATGCTTAAGGTGTTTCTAACATCTATAGGCAGCTACACCATCAGGTAATCCGAATGTTTCTTCACCACCTGTACTATTACAAAGCTGTAACAGAGCTATGTCTGTACATTTATATATTTGAGAAAAAAATACTGTATTTGGCTATGTAGGTGTCTCTGAACACAAAGTGGAAAAATGTGAAATAAAAGCTATATATGCCGTTCAGATGCACTGCCAACTGAGCCATCATGACATTGAGTCATGGCCACCAATTTCAATTAATAAATTTTTTCTCAATAGCTTAGGTGATTTATATGCTCAAAATACATCAAAATAATAGAAAGATTTTTTTTGTAATTTTTGTCTCTGTTACTTTTTTTTTTTTTGCAAATCCCACAAGAAACTACTGGACAGGTTTTGGTAAAACTTATTTGTTTAATAAGCCCTGATTAGATTTAAACTAGTATAGACTTTATACCGCTACTACATTACCACCACCGTTGTATTTCGTATATTGAGTGAGAGTACCGGAAACCCCCTCCCTATCCTTTCCTTATTATCCTACCTATCCACCTCCTATCCCATTCCTTGGAGATGGTGACGCGCGAGTGATGCCTCTGGTGTTGCTAGCGTCTATAGGGTACGTTAACCACTTACCATGAGGTGGGCCGTATGCTTGTTCGCCTTGCCTATAAACAAAAAATGAAAATACCCCAAAATTGATCATGAATTTGAGGAGAATTCCGTGCACGTTTGGTTATCATTAGCATATGATATTTTATGTTCCCTTAAACAGCGATACAAGGTAATTCCCCCAAAGTCGTTATCTCAAAGACGAAAGCAATCTCTGCCGGTTTCAATCTGAATATCTGATGAGTCACGTGTCACAGCAGCTGTGTCAAACGCTTAACGTGACGATGTTGAATAAAATATTATTTTTATAAATATATTTCGTACAAATTTTTATGCGTGTGGTGACGGGCTAAGAATACAAGTGTCACCGCCCCATTATTTCCCACGGGTGTCGTACGAGGCGACTATGGGAAGTAAGCATTTATCAGCCATTGTGTTACTAGTTGTAAGGCTGGGTACGAAGTGGGAGTACTCACTTGCTATCGTGCCCGAGCGGGTTAGTACCACCATCTCCCGTGTGACCGGTAATGTAAGTATATCGGTGTGTTTTGGTTGTAGCAGGAGATAGCCGTTAATTTTTTTACTTATTTCATATATATCTGTGAAATAAAATAGAAAGAAAGAAAGACCACCAGTGAATGAAAAAAGCACAGTCATTATTGAAGTAAAGCCCTCTTTTTCCATTTTCCCAAATAATTTGTTCTTTAAAGTGCTGTACATTAAGTACTGAACATTATTGTCTAGTGCTATATAGATCAAAATATTTAAAAAATCGCGCCATCAAATAGTATGAATTTTGATGTGAAATAGTGGGTAAAATCGGCTGTAAGCGTGCGACGCTTTTATTTTACTTGTCCCGTTCAAATCTTGCAAGTTAAATTTGACACACTTCGCGGTTTCCGATTGAGCTAAAATTTTACACGCATAATAAATATGTATATCATGTGACAATGCAATATTATGATAACATGGAGCTGATCTGATGATGGAGCTGGAAGGTGGACATAGGAACTCCATTATAAAACGACATTACTTCATCGAGTTTGGGCTCGTATGATTTGTTGTTGTAATTTGTCTCTAGATGGTATCCAGGGTCTGACGATGGAGCTGGAAGGTGGTCACAGTAACTCTATAATGAAACTAACGACGCAGCTCTATCGAGTTTATACTCGTTACTTTGATTCGTCTTGAAAGTTGTCAAGTGATGATCATTTTATTTCTACAAAATAATTTCGATGTTTTCACGTCTGCTAGACGTCCCGCGACGTCTATTTAATGCAAACTAAACTTACTATATTGGAATAATGTATGTAAATGCATCCGATAGGTGGCGTGGGTCGTAAAGACGTCTAAAATAAATGTGAAGTGGAGATTTGAAGTCGCTATTAGGTGACTGCGATGTAGCTAAGTGATTCAGAGCAATTCCCCGAACTGGATGGAGAGCAGGTTCGAATACCTCGTTTTCCACTTTCACAAATAATCTGTTCTTTAGTCATTATTATCGAGATTCATTAAACAAAGGCTATATTTGGTATTAATCCATTCTCGTTATCATATGTATAATTTCTCATTTAGCTTGATTAAAATCTTAATATACAGATATAGGTCACGCAAACATTTAAACCCCATTTACACAAATAGATTTTCTCGCTTGGATAATATGATTTCTGATAGTACGTTAGAGATGTTCTTTTGTGAAAATACTGTTGGGAATCACGGTTTCTACTACAATCGATGACACTAAAAATCATATCCCAGTCTTTCTTTTACTGTTCACATACATTGATCTATAAATCAAGGATATAGATAGATATACTCTATAATGTACATAATATATACAATATTGTGTTTCGAAATCTAGGCAAAAGTTTTATAATTATATTAATATTTATATATATTTTTAGCATTTGACATGCTTTGCACTATACATTAAACACAAAGTGAAAAATATGAAATCGAAAATAACAGTCACGATGGCTGAATTGGCAAAGCATCTGGACGGTATCCAGGAGATGCAGGTTCAAATCCTGCTCGTGACTGTTATTTTCGATTTCACATTTTTCACTTTGTGTTTAATGTATAGTGCTAAGCATGTCAAATGCTAAAAAAATACATAAATATTTATAGGGTATGCGTCATTATTAGGTAAAAATCTTAATTGTAAAATTAAGTTTACCTGGTCGGTATAATGTATGAAAATACTTCCGATAGAAGGCGCAGACCTCACTCAAAGACGTTAAGTATGAATGTGTTATCGAAATTAGAGGTCAGGAGCAATTGTCACGATGGCTGAATTGGCAATGCATCTGGACGGTATCCAGGAGATGCAGGTTCAAATCCTGCTCGTGACTGTTATTTTGGATTTCACATTTTTCACTTTGTGTTTAATGTAATTATATTAATCTTATTTAAATGTATCGCATTCATTTCACAATTATTTATTAAATAGGTTTTACTAAATAGTAACTAATTTTAACGGCGTCCGTGAGTATAATGACACTATAACACATTTAACGGGTCTACGCGCATTAAACTTATCAAAATACTATTATATTGACTAACCTCGACGATTCGGCTGAGTTGCACCAGCCGTGTTCACGAGTAGACTGGTGAGTGCAGGTGTTCGTCGATTGTGTGAGAGTATCTTCAACTACCCTCACTTTCTGACCGCAAAGTATTAAGGTTCCTACACACAACACTAACGGTTTCAACCGTTTTTCTGAGACACAAATCGCGACGCGGACACTTGGCTACTACGGAGTTCTACGATGATGACAACCTAAAACCATCTCCTCGATTGAAATTGCGGTAAGTACTTTTTGATTTGTATCGCCTCACGGACCAGCCTTGGGTAGAAATGGCATTCCGTGGAAAGGATTTTAGGGTCGTGAAACGCTATCCAGTGATTTGTATCGGATTCCAGTAGATGCTCTGCAATCGCTGACTTGCCGGGCTGACTATTCTTTACGGCTGCGATCACAGACTAGTAGTGTACTAAAGTACAGACGGGAATCTTCAAGGGCGAGGGGTATAACGCTACGACATGGGAACGAGAGAGGTTTGGGTTGATAGATACACTAAAGGTCGCCATTATTTTGTAAGTGAAAAAAAAAGCAGGTTTTTATTCACATTTCATATGGTCATATCAAATGAAATGGTGAGCAGCGGCTTGACAATAGTCTCGGTATAGTTGAGTTCATGAGTGACGGTTACCATTTATTATCAGATGGGCCGTGGCTCGTCTGCCACTATATGTAGATGCAATAATAAAAAAAAAAGAACGATAGAAAAAGAGACAGCGAATGAGTTTTTCAAATGAGATTTTAGTATTATTAGGCATGTTGAGACGTTGCGGCTGCTCGCGCGTCTTAACAACACTAATCGAAATGAGTGCAGGCAAGCGTAATCTGCACTCGTTTATAGTGCCTCATTGTGGATTTTCTCTTTTTTATACAAAAACATATTTTTGTTGTAAGTGGGTAAACAAGCGTCGCCAACTCACAACAACAAGGAAAGAGATAGGTGGTGGAAAGGCAAAATAATAGAGGATATGAGGATAGCGTCGAAAATAAAGAGGGACGAGGAAGGTTTTGGGCTCCGGCACTCTCACTCACCATATTTTTCGTATCGCAACAGTAAAAAAGTGTGCCGTGTGGGGCCGGCTTTAGAATTGTCCCACCCCTCTCCATCCATGCGAGTCGTAAGAGCCGACTGAGGGAATACCGAGGGAGTGGGCAGCAGCACTTCTTCGAGTATTAACAACATCCACTGCGATCGCCAACCCACCTGCCAAACGTGGCGATTACGGCGCTATCCCCCATTCTTGGGGAGGCCTATGTCCAGCAGTGGACGTTAAAAGGCTGATGGATGGATGGATGGAACAGTAAAAATATCTATGACGATTTTTTGTGAGAGTATGGTGTTTCCTGGGTTAAGTCGACATCCCCGTCATTCTCGTTTGGGAAATGAAGTTGTGAGCAGCGGTTTGTTTTCATTCGAGGTATTGCTGGCAGTATTTACCATTTATCATCAGGTTAGCTGTGCTCTTCTTCCACTATAAGTCAGTTTTCTGATATAGTAGCAGGATAAAATGTATACCAGTTTTTAAGTTTAATCAAACTATAAAACAAAAAAGTTTCATTATAATCCGTTCAGTAGTTTTTCCATGAAGCTCTAACAAATGAACAGAACAAAAATCTAAAAAAAATGTTATATATTCAGAGATGTCTAAATAGCATTACGTTCATATTTTCTGAAATATCTTAAATGTACAGACACTATTACACCTTTTTCATAGTATACTTTTATAATATGAAAAACAAACAAATATGAAATTGAATATTATAATACAAAACCCGAATTGGATGGTATTGTTTTTAGCGAAGTTGTGGATAAAGATCCTAATGAAATTTTTATCCGACTGCAGGGAAAGGCTTATGTTTTTCGCATGTATTTTTTATGTTTTTCGCGCGTATTTTTTTAAATTTTTTTATGTTGCCGTGTGTGTCCGACTTTAGAATTGTCCCACCACTCTCCATCCATGAGTCGTAAGAGTCGACTAAGGAATACCGGGGGATTGGGCAGCAGAAATCCCTCGAGTATTAACAACATCCATTGCGATCGTCAACCCGCCTGCCAAGCGTGGCGATTACGGCTTTATCCCCCATATGAGTGAAACACATGTTGTGGCGTTTTCTTGGGGAGGCCCATGTCCAGCAGTGGACTTCGAAAGGTTGATGGATAGATGGATGGATTTTTTATGTACGAGTATGTATGTGAGATATTCTTTGTATGTATGTAATGGATTTATAATAAAGACATTGTTAGATACGTCTTGATCGCCCATGTGTTCTTAGATAATAGACGTTAAATAAATAATTATTAATTCAAAAAATACCGCCTTCAAAAGGCACCCAGGAACTAAAAAGCAAAAAATAATTGGTGGTTACATACGATTTCCGTGCTAGACACCTACTGATGTGTTCAAGTCACCCATTATTTGTTATTTTTTAATTCTTGGGTGCCTTTTGAAGACGATTTTATTTATTAAAAAAATATTTATTTTTTGTGATTTAGTGGTTTTTTATAAAATAGGTGCGTAGGTACGTGGTACATGATAGGGAGGCCTTCCTTGGGCACATCTCGTATGAGAAAGCGTCGAGTACAGGAGTATGAAAATGACAAAGATGAGCGCCTATAGATCAATAGAGAAAGACATAGAGCACAGCGTCTCGAAGAGTCTTCCGATGACCTTGAAGAAAGGCTTTATATATAAAATGGGTACGCCAACTAAACGCACTGCTCCATTGAAACAGAGAGGTTTCGAAGTAAACGTAAAAATATCATCTATGTAAACAATTTTTATATACATAGCATCACGCCTGTATTCCCGGAAGGGGTAGGCAGAGGTGTATTACACACCCACGATTCGCCAGCTATGTTTAAGTCCCACGTAATAGGGGGCGAGCCTATTGACGTCTACCGGGCACATTTCCAAACTCCGGGCTACTACTGAGAATTTTTCTTTTTAGGAAAAAGCTCAAAAACATTGCCCGACCCGTGGATCGAACCCGAGACCTCATGATTAGCAGTAGCATTCACTACCGCTACACCACCGATGCGAGCATTTTTATTTAGATTTTTGTTTATTTTTTAAAAACCGGTCGACAGATTTTTATAAAATTTAAATGAGACCACCTCTGAAGAAGAATCATTAAAATCAATTCACAATTGGTGGAATAATCACTTAACAAACACACCAAAAAAAAACATACACTCGAAAAAGAACGAGAACCTCCTCCTTTTGGAAGTCGGTTGAAAAACAAACATGGCGGCTACAAGATGCTATTGTTCGTAGTGAAAATAAGGTGTTCAAATACTGCAGTGTTTTCAAACAATTACTGTCCGAGTTGAGAGTGGGTTTCTTTAGTGGGTGAAGGCCCCACACTATCGTGTTCGTTGCCCCGAACGACGGGGTATGCGGTTAGGAACATTTTTTTCCCGCCTTAATAGATTTTTCGTCTGTTTATCTGTGTGTTCCTTCTTAGATCACGCAAAAACTACTGAACGGATTTTGAACAACTTTTTTATTTAATAGCTCTTGATCAGACTTAAAAACTGGTATACATTTTATCCCACTACTAAATTGGGAACCTGAGATATTACCTAAAAACTAGCTTTTGGCTGCGGTTGCCGCTGGTAGACTATGAAATTTTATTGTTTTGCATGCATATCCCACACGAATTTCTTATCAAGGTAAAAGCAATTCCATGCTTTTATCTTTACTAATATTATAAACGTGAATGTGTGTTTATTTATTTGTTTGTTTGCTGTTCTTTTACGTTCACGTTTTAACTATTGAACTAAACTTTATAATAACTCACATACATGTAGTCTGAAGCCATGCCCATAAAAGACATGGGCTAATTTTTATTCCAATAAAATCTGCTTGCTGACTGCCTCGGTGGTGTAGCAGTAGTGTATGCGACTGCTAATCTTGAGATTTCGGGTTCGGAATCGTTAAGCCGATTTGTTTATAGAACATTGAATTTCTCTACTTCTAAAATGTTTTATGGCTCGTATTCTGTTATGGAGTGCTTGATAACTGCGGTAGTGTAAGCGACTGCTGATCATGAGGTCTTGGGTTCAATCCCCAGGTCAGGCAGTGTTATTGAGCTTTTTCCTAAAAAGAAAAATTCTCAGTAGCAGCCCGGAGTTTGGAAATGTGTCCGGTAAACGTAAATAGGCTCGCCCCCTATTACGTGGGACTTAGCATAGCTGGCGAATCGTGGGTGTGTAAATACACCTCTGCCTACCCCTTCGGCGAATACAGGCGTGATGCTATGTAAAATAAATGATCCTGTTTTTTGTTTTTTGTTAAGGCCGGAAAAAATGTACCTAAACACACAGCCCGTCGTTTGGGGCAACGAAAAGGTTAGTGTGGGACCCTCATCCACTAAATAATCCCGCCATGTGCCGTCTCTCCGCCTGTGTTGGTGGGCCACTGGAACTATGTTGCATTACTTCAGTGATCTACTAGAGAGAACTATTCATTTTTATGTAAAAATTATCCAGTGTTTCTTCTATCCCACTAGTATATTCCTCCATAGTCTCATATCTCCTAAGTCATTTAGGCGTGATTGACGGTCAAACATCTAAACCCTCAAATGTCCAAACAAATTTACAAACATTCACATTTTTAATATTAGTAGAATAGGATAGTACACCGAGTTACTCGTATAACATTGTGTATCGAAGTCCTTGAAAACAACCTCTACCCTCTACTTACTCCGCTTACATAAATATTACGTCAGTAAATAACACTACAATAGTATGATTACTGTATAAAGACTTTATTGTGTGAAACATGAATATCCGACGAAGCTTATTTATCTTATTTTTATACTAGCCTTTGCCAGCGGCTCCGCCGCAGCCAAAAGCTAGTTTTTTGGTTATATCTCAGGTCTCCGATATAGTAGCAGGATAAAATTTATACCAGTTGTTAAATCTGATCAAGAGCTATCAAATAAAAAAAGTTTCATCAAAATCCGTCCAGTAGTTTTTGCGTGATGCGCGAACAAACAAACAGACAAAAATCTAAAAAAAATCGTTTTGTGTTTATGCATGCCTATATAGCCTAATTCAGTATTTTTTTCTCAAATATCTTCAATGTACAGACACAGCTCTGTTACAGCTTTATTATAGTATATAGATATACATCATCCATCCATCCATCCATCAGCCTTTCTCCACTGCTAGACAAAGGCCTCCCCAAGAGAACGCCACGACGAGCGGTCCCGTCGTGGGGGATAATGCCGTAATCGCCACGCTTGGTAAGCGGGTTGGCGATCGTAGTGGATGTTGTTAATACTCGAGGGAGTGCTGCTGCCCACTCCCCCGGTATTCCCTCAGTCGGCTCTTACGACTCCCGTGGATAGAAAGAGGTGAGAATTCTAAAGCCAGCCCCACACGGCCCAGATATACATATATGTATATAATATAAATCAATTGCTGTTTGTTAGTGTCACTAATTTAAAAATGGCTTGGCCATTAGAATATATTTTTTCCTTTTGTTTGCTCTAATGGGGATAAAAGTAGAGAAAACCCTTAAAAAACAGTTTAAAAATTCAACCTTCAAAATAAGTTCCGTTTATGACTACTCGACCGTTTGTAATACACGCAGCTGTGGGGTAGTTCTGTTAAAGATTCAAGTCAGTTGCGTGACTAGTTCATAGTCCAAAGCACCGATCGACGTCGCGCGACTCGCTTAGGTGGCGGCTGCTATGACATAAAAATCTCATTTTTTGCACTAAATAAAAAAACTACTAAAGTGATTGGTAATATGACCCTACTTTTTTTTGACTTATAAATCAATGAACGCCGGCAGAACGCACGAAAAAATCTCACGTTCCGAAAAATGTATGGCAACCGATGCATTGTTTGATGTTTGCGCCCACAAGAGAGCTGGAGTGTGTGTGCTGTGAGTGGGAAGCGGCCGGCGTCACCAAGCACCGACCGACATCACATTTTTCACCCGAACACGTCCCGGGCAACACGCGTATCTCAATTATTGTATAGCAGCACACGCGATAATAGCTTTTTATATATACCATTCGATTTCTATGATTATTACATTGTGTGGAACTCTCAGAAAGCCGTAAAATTATCGTCCGCAAACCGTCTTTACAGATAACCATATAGTTTTTTTTTACATTTTGCAACCGGTTACACATCTACTGCACTGCTGTCGCATCGGTAGCTGTCTGCTAATTTATACGTAATCAGCCCGCCGTTATGATAATAAAGAACAAGGATTTTTAGGACAGATTTAATTCCACAATGAACAAAGCCGCTGGTTCAACTACTTGTTATATAAATCACTCGAATAATCACTCTTCTTTCAGTCTGAACTGATTGAATTACATATAAGTCGCAAGCGATTTCAGGCAATAATTTTAATAATTGCCTTCAAATCTGCGTCCTTTGTTACGAGAATTTGTTTATTGAAAAAACGCGATCTTTGGAGACATCTTGACCTTTGAGCGTGGACAAAATGTTGTCTGGGTTTAAAAAGTAGAATTTATTTGAGGTCGAAAATATATATTTTTTGTGTAATTTTTAGACAAGTGCACAAACCCACTTCTTATCCTCTCCTTATTATCCTCCCTCCATCTATCCCTTTTCTTGGAGTTGGAGACGCGTGTGCGATGCCTCTAGTATAGCTAGCGTTTATAGGCATCGGTAACCACTTACCATCAGGTGGGCCGTATGCTTGTTTGCCACTCGCGCGGCGTAATTTTTTTTTATCTCTGAGATGGATTTTACAGTGTATTCCATTGGGATATTAGAAAATCAAATAGGTACCTATCTAAAAACCGTAAAATTTCCGTATAATATAATCAGCGTTAAGCAACTTTCACTCGGCTAGCAGTCAGATGGGTGAACAAAAAGTGAAATTCATGTGGCAGTTGCAGAGATCGCACAATTAGTATAAATAGGGTAAACTATAGTATTGCCGGCACCCCCTTAGTCATTGGCACTTTGAATTTTAAATGCAAATATTAAGAACTGGTATAGCAAAAAACATCTGTTCTACTTTTCTTCATAATCTGCAACAGTAACATTGCTTGCAGAAAAAAGTAGGTTTTATAATATTAAAGCTGGCAGCACTAAAGAAAATAAATATATACCGGCGCCATGCAGAACTGTTAAAACATCACTTTCTAATAAGGGTCATCAATTAACGACTGTAACATAGAGTATTTATTATTATGCTTAGTTTTTAGGTAAATAATGGCAACAAGTGCTTTTTTCTGACCAATTTTCTGTTATAATCTTACTTTATTAGGTGCTAATGACTGATTTCTATGTGTTAATAACAGTAACGTACTTATGGTGCCAATGACTGTAATTTCAAATATTTATTGTTTTTTTGTTTTTCTATTAATTGTCCGTGTGGTGACGGAAAAGAATACAAGTGTCACCACCCCATTCTTTCCCATGGGTGTCGTATGAGGCGACTAAGGGAAGTAAGCAATTATCATCCATTGCATGACTGGTGGTAGGGCTAGGTACCAAGTGGGAGTGCTCACTTAGTATCGGGCCCGAGCGGGTTGGTACCACCATCTCTCGTGTGACCGGCCATGAAGCACATCGTTGCGTTTTGGCTGTAGCAGGAGATAGCCGTTTATTCTTTCATTTCATATCGGTGAAATGAAATGGTGAGCAGCGGCTTGACAATACTTTCGGTATAGTTGAGTCTATGAGCGACGGTTACCATTTACCATCAGATGGGCCGCGACTCGTCTGCCACTACATGCAATAAAATAAAATAAAAAGAATCTCTAATTAGATGGATTAATGCATTTTCATTTGAAAATATACATACCAGAGAACCCTTTATCAATGCTTGCTGACTTTTTAAACACCTACCAATTAAAAAAAAATATATATCAATCTTAAATATGCTTAGAGTGCCAATCATTATACAGTTTACTAGTCAGGTAGTTGAAATTACAGACAAAAGTTGAAACAGATTTTCAGAACCGTATTTTATTATCTTCTGACGCAACTGAGAAGCTACTTGCATGGAGTAGGATAGATTATCACATCCGCTGGCTTATGTGCATGTACAATAAGCAATTTCAGTTTAAATTTTATATCTCTTAAAGAACTACTGCTATGTTTATCCAAGCCTTGGCGTTTTTTCCACAATGTAAAGTAATCGTCCCAGAACTCGTTGTATTTAGCTGTTGGTATTTCAAACGGGTTGATGGCGTCCAACGACTCTGAAAAGTTTAAATTACATATAGTAGTTCCAACGAATCTTTGTGTGTCTGAAGTTAGCCACAGAGTAAGAAATGCGGATTGTGGATCAATTCAAATGTTATTCTCTCGATTAACAAAACAATCGAATGGAATCTTTATGTTTTCATATCTAATTGTTTACGTTATATTTATTATTTTTAGATTTAATAAATATATAATACTTCCTAGCTCCTATCAAGGAAAGGGCCTTGGAGATGGTGTTGCGGGAGTGATACCTCTGGTGTTGCTAGCGTCTATAGGGTACGTTAACCGCTTACCATCAGATGGGCCGTATGTCTGATTGCCACTCATGTAGTATAAAAAAAGTGATAATTCGTTGTCTTTTCTTACCCCTCTAGGACACTGGCGTGAGTCTGTGTATATTTTTTTTTTATGTATGTACAAGAAAATAATGTTACCTACTTCTCATAGCTTCTATATCTTCGAAAACATAATACAGGTCTTCGTGTTCTACTGAGATTTGATCGAATCCAATATCTACCATCATCTTCGTTATTTCTTTCTTAGGATCCTTATGTAAAACATAAATATAATTAATAATTATGTGTTTATTTCTATAAAGAACAAATTATTTGTGAAATGTGGAAAAAGAGATCTTTTAGTGCGAGCGGGAATCGAACCTTTGTCCCTTCCAATCCGGGGAAGTGCTGTAACCGCTTAGCCATCGCCTGACCAATGGTAATTCTCAATCTCCACACGACCCACGCTAGAAGTTCTCTTTTTCCACATTTCACAAATCATTTCTTCTTTAAAATAGCTAAGCATGTCAAGTGCTAAAATACAGGTCAAAATGTTTTTTCTTCGTCTTTTACAATCTTCTTTATCTAGCTAGAATGGCTACAATAAATTAATCCCTATATTTAAAGGCATATTAAATGTGCATATTATGTTTTAAGCCGCTGTCGCACTGCGGCGCACGCTATGCGCAGGCACGCGGCGCATTTTAGCTGCGTGTTTGACAACGTGGGTTTACGTTTACACTGCAGCCATAGACTAAGTATACTATAGACTCGCTACTATTTTGACACTAAGGATGAAGAAAAGGATACACATATTAGGTCTTAGCAAGAGTGAGCGAGACACGTGTATAAGTTTTTTATCATTTTCGCGTATACGTTATTTTTATTTGGACCCAATCAACTGAGCCCCAACAATAAGGTGGCCAACCGTCCTCATAATCGGTATGTAAGCTTGTTTTTGTATTTACTTAAAAAACAACCTTTACATTAAACAGAAAGTGAAAAAATGTGAAATCGAAAATGACAGTCATGAGCAGGCTGAATTGACAAAGCATCTGGACGGTATCCAGGAGATGCAGGTTCACATCCTGCTCGTGACTGTCATTTTCGATTTCACATTTTTCACTTTGAGTTTAATGTATAGTAATAATCATGTAAAATGCTAAAAAGATATATAAAAAAATCTAAAAAAAAAACTTTATTAATTACGTTACATACGCTAATCTTACACGTTCTAATACATTTTGAGCAAAATATAGGCGTAACTGCAATTTCTTTTGTCCTGTCATTCTTGTATCCGGCTAAAACGGGTAGGTACATTTTTAGTCAACAAAGTTATAATCATAGTTATCTTTAAAATTATTCGGATAGCGTGTCTATAATATATCCTCTGTCTACGACTACAGCACACTGTTTACGAATATTAACTCACGACTACGTACAACTGTAGCGCAGCTACGAACGTTTTCATGTATCGCGTGCATAGCTTTACAGCGTTGTGCTTCGTGGTCGCCACATTCGAGCAAGCTACGCGTGTAGCAATTCCGTCATTCATCTCATATTCATACGTAGTGTGTTCGTGGTTAAAGTGGACGTTATCGCGAAGTGAAGCTAGACACGTGCGTAGCCTCTCCGTGCGTAGCGGTAGGACTACGGCATTAAAGTCCGATTTGACCGACTAAGAATACAAGTATCACAATCCTATTTACGGGTGTCATAGTGACTAAGGGAAGTAAGCAGTTATCACCCGAATCACTTACCCGCACTACGGGTTCGTGATTCTACTCAGTAGTTTAGTATAGTGAGTGAGAACGCCGGAGGCCCCCGTCCCCTCTTTATCCCATCCTTAATATTCTTCTTCTACACCTATTTCTTTGCCTTAAGTTGACTGCTGATAACCATTTACCACCAGGTGGGCGTGCTTGTACGTATTTTAAATGCATCCGATAGATGGCGTGGGTTGTAAAGACATCTAAAACGAGTGTGAAGTGGAGATTTGGAGTAGCCGTTCGGTGACTGCGAGCAGTCCAGATCATTTTCCCGGCTTGGATGGCACTCAGGTTCGATGCTCTCTTTTTCCACTTTCGCATATAATTTGTTCTTAAAAGTAGCTGAGCATGTCTAGTGCTAAATACAAATCAAAATACAAATACAATAAAAAACAACAAATAAAACAAGACAGTTCGAAATAATCTATATATATAAAAATGAATGTTTGTCTGTATGCCCACTATGTATTTGATCATGTGATGACCTTCAGCAAAGTGTTGTGCATTAGCCTACGAAGGTTTCTCAATTGGTACGACCAATCTTCGACAGATGGCGCCACTATCATTACGCTATTATATATTATATTTCTTGTGTCCGTGTGCTAGTAATTGTACTCCTACTAAACCGTTAAACTGATCTTGACGAAATTTATTGGGTATGTTTGAGTAAGTACCGGGATGGTTTAGATTCACATTTGGACTCGGTAGGTGGCGCGACGATAGGATTTCAGGATTTTTTCTTCAATTTATTCTAATCTAAAAACATAATTTGAAAATAATCCGCTAAAATAAATGAATCCATGCAAACGAAACACCAATGATTAGACAGGATAACGTCTGTCGGGTCCGCTAGTATCTCATCCATCCATCCATCAGCCTTTTAAAGTCCACTGCTGGACATAGGCCACCCCAAGAATGGGGGATAGTACCGTAATCACCACGCTTGGCAAGGTAGATTGGCTATAGCAGTGGATATTGTTAATACTCGAAGTAGTGCTGCTGCCCACTCCCTCGGTATTCCCTCAGTCGGCTCTTACGACTCCCATGGGTGGAGAGGGGTGGGACAATTCTAAAGCCGGGCCCCACACGGCGTAGTATTTCATAAATTAAATTAAACAACTCTTTCAAATTATTGTTTGATAGAACTCTCTAGATATCTATCTCTTCTTCTAAAAATTCCGCCACCTATACACATGCGTACATACACACACCCATGTTCGCACACTCGCAGACGCACGCATGCGCAATCATATACAACACTTACTCAATTTCAACACATTTCAATTTATAGATACCTACATATATTTTAATATGAATTATAATTAAGATCTTTGATAGTCACGATACAGGCTGTGCCTAGTGTGGCTGTCACAGTAAATATAGTATAATTATGTTAAATTTATATTGTCTAAATAAACATTATCTTATCTTATCTTATCTTATCTTAAATTAATATCTCGCTACAACATAGGCCAAAAGTTGTACCTCAGAGTCATGATACGGTGAGATATATTTTTCGACATCGTAAACCCAGGTGTTCCATTTGTTGTTTCGTTCAAGGCTACGATACACATCAAATAATGAGACGCAGCCCACGATTACCAGAAAACATTCCCCGTCTGTCTCCAGCAGATTGTATATATTATTAAAAGCCTTTCTGAAAAATAAAATAATATAAAGTACACAACGGACCAGATTTCAGTTACTTTTCCAATACAGTAATCGTGACATCCACTAGGGACTACTAATTTTGATAACATATTCCTTCCCAATGCCTTTCCTTAGGTCATAGGTATTGCCCGTGTGGTGACTGACTAAGAATACAAGTGTCACCATCCCATTTTTTCCCACGGGTGTCGTTTGAGGCGACTAAGTATGCAATTATCATCACCCATTGCATGACTGGTGGTAGGGCTGGGTACCAAGTGAGAGTACTCACTTGGTATCGAGCCCGAGCGGGTGGTACTACCATCCCGTGTGACCGGCCATGAAGCCCACTACCCACTAAATAAACCCGCAGTGTGCCGTCTCTGTGCCTGTATTGGCGGAATTTTTGTCTGTTTGTCTGTTTTTCTGTTTGTCTGTTTGTTTGTTCGCGCATCACACAAAATCTACTGAACGGATTTTGATGCAACATTTTTATTTGAAAGGCCTTGATTAGACTTAAAAACTGGTATACATTTTATCCCGCTATTCTGAATTAAAATAATAAAGTAATCTAATCTTTATTGTATATAGAAAATGAATAGTTAAAATATTTTTTGAAACACTTAAAAAATGAATAGAGCCCCATCTAGCGTCGGAAATACACAACTCTAGGATTATAATCTAACTGAATTGATAATTATTACAAGAGGTAGTGAAACACCAATCTACTGTCATACGTAAACTGATCTATTTACATTCAAGCTTCATTGTTATAAGTTTAAAACGCCCAGCTCATGCCTCAAAATCAGACATTATTTGTAATAGTATAATTTTCCAGCTAGTTCGCTATTAAATGATAATTCTATGGGAATTCAGTAATACGTTTTAATACAATACATGATTTCGTTTTGAGGTTTTTTCAGGGCAAACTATGTATGGACGCAGAACATTGTCCTTTTCCCTCTATATATTATTAGTATAGATAAGGACTTAACATAATATAAAATGTTGTCTTCCGAAGATACTGTGCTTACCTTTGATCTTTGATCCATTGCATAGCGAAAAAGGATAGAACGTGACTGAAATTTCCTTTCAATTCCTCTGGTAGGTCACCAACGATATCAAGCAATTCAAAGGAAGTCTGCTCGTCCCGATACTTGACGTTCGCTAAGTTCACCATATCCACGTTGATATCACAGCCGAGCATAGTGTAATCACGAGGCAAGTGCTTCTTGATCATATTCGTAACAGTTCCCTCACCACAGCCCAAATCAATGATTTTATTGTTCTTCTTTCTCCATTTGATCTTCGAGCCATATTTTTCGAAAGCTTCTGGTGCAAATTTTGTCTGCATACAATTATTTTGATGATACAACTCGGCGTCATGCATATTCAACGGTTGAAGTATTCTGAATTTCTCGTTATTCAAACTTTGTATATTTTTATTAATGTTTTATAATTTCTATAGAGAATATATCTCTATAGAGAATAAAGTTAATAATATAATATAGTATATCTTGGATTCTAGCATGCAATAATACTGAATCCAATTTCATTTCGAGTAATAACTGCAATAACAGAGTTGAGTCTTTAGCAATTGATAACTGTGCTATCGCAATGAAGAGGATAAATATTGGCATAATAAGTATATAATCTTCAAGTCGTATTGTTAACCTGAATTATATGCATAACTAGTTATTCCCTACGGCTTCGCTCGCGCAAACAAATGAATATTAAAATAGGAACGATTTTGTTAAAAAATACAATCTCTAATGAAATAAAACTATTAGTAATCGTCAAAGTTTTAGGTTTAATTACTATAGTAAACATAAAAAAACATAGTATCACGCCTGTATTCCCCGAAGGGGTAGGCAGATGTGTATTACACACCCACGACTCGCCAGCTATGTTTAAGTCCCACGTAATAGGGGGCGAGCCTATTGACGTCTACCAGGCACATTTCCAAACTCCAGGCTGCTACTGAGAATTTTTCCTTTTTTTTTACGAAAAATCTCAATAACGCTGCTCGACCCGAGGATCGAACCCGAGACCTCATGATCATCAGTCGCTTACACTGCCGCTGTACCAAAGAGGCAGTTACTGCCTCATTATTACTATAGTAGGTATCTCTTTTTCATAGTTGTTAGGTTATAACTCAGGTTCCCGATATAGTAGCGGGATAAAATGTATAAGTACCAGTTTTTAAGTCAAATAAAGAGGTATCAAACAAAATAGTTTCATCAAAATCCGTTTAGAAGTTTTTGCGTAATTCCCGAACAAACAAGACGAAATACTAAAAAACATGATCCACTTTTATTTATTTTATTTTAAATATCTAGATTTTCTGTTACTTAGCTTTATAATCTATATTATTATTATAAAACTGTAACAGAGCTATGTCTGTACATTTAAGGTATTTGTGAAAAAATGACTGTAATAGGCTATATAGGCGTGTCTAAACACAAAACGATTTGTTTTAGATTTTTGTCTGTTTGTCTGTTTATCTGTTTGTTTGTTCAAGCAACACACAAAAACTACTAAACGGATTTTGATGCATTTTTTTTATTTGAAAGGCCTTGATTTGACTTAAAAACTGGTAGACATTTTATCCCGCTACTATATCGGGAACCTGAGATATAACCAAAAAACTAGAAAATAATTTAAACTAGAATTTTTTTTAGAATTTATTTAAAAGACTACTAGATGGATTATGATGCAACTTTTTTAATTTGAAAGGCCTTGATTTGACTTAAAAACTGGTAGACATTTTATCCCGTTACTATATCGGAAACCTGAGATATAACCAAAAAACTAGAAAATAATTTAAACTAGATTTTTTTTAGAATTTATTTAAAATAACTACTAGATGGATTTTGATGCAACTTTTTTAATTTGAAAGGCCTTTATTTGACTTAAAAACTGGTAGAAATTTTATCCCGTTACTATATCGGAAACCTGAGATATAACCGACAAACTAGTAGTACCTATAGATAAAACCGTAACAAAACTGGATCATACATGATCTTTGATAAAAAAAAGCTACTGTATTAAGAGTTTGAACTTTAAATAGTTTTAAAGAAATTTTGTATATTTGTTTCTTTGCGCACCATGCAACTACTATAATTATATTTAAAACCGAATAATTATGCATCTTTTTTTATTGGTAGCTCTTTAATTAGACTTGAAATCGTATATTATTTCCAGAAAGCACTGTTACATAGGTTTAAATATTATTTAGAATATGTGTATGTATACTATACCCTTTCCACATGACACAATTTAATTGCCAATCAGATTTACCAATTTAATTAATGATTGGCTGTCTACACGTACAAAATAAGATAACATAGTTTTACTTTATTGCTTCTGCTAAACGAAAAATCTCAATGTTTTTTTTTCATTGTATTAATCATTGATCTAACAAGAATAGACGATGGGTCTAGTACCAAATTAACGAAAAAAGTGAGTTTATTTTATTAATTCAGTAAGTAATAATTTCTATGTCTGTCTCTGGAAAGTAGGAATACATTAATTTCGGTACAGTATTACGGGAGACATTTCAAAGCAAAATAACTCTTACCTGAACAGGTCACGGTCCCACCGGTGTACTCGTGCAAACAATATAACGAGCACGACTACGCTCGTAACAACGACTTTAGATTTTCTGATGCAATAGTTGAATAAAATGTATTCAGTGTTGCCAAGAAATTCACATTTTACTCAGACGGGAATACGAATTAACTAGCAATATTTAAAATTTACGTGTATGTTTACCACTAGCAGCTACCGGTGACTCCGACTGCTTGATTTTTTTTCTGCTTCGCACGCTAATATTTTTTTTAAAATGAAAGTTGCCGTCCTATCTAAATCAGTCCTGCCGTTCAGAGATTAGTCGTAAAAACAGGCAGACAGACAGTAAACATAAAAAATACTTTTTTCTTAGATGTTGACTGCCATATGCATTTTTTTAAAAGATAAAACAAAGGTACACTTACATAAAGATAAAATCCTTATATCGCGGGGGACTTTACAAATATACCCAGACTCAGAACAACCATTTGTGGATCATACAAGAGTTGTCCTGTGTGGGAATCGAACCAACAACACTCGGGCGGGAGGTTGGTATTTAAACCACTTATGCTATTTCCGCATAGCATCATAGCATCACGCCTTTATTCCCCTAAGGGGTAGGCAGAGGTGTATTATGCACCCACGACTCGCCAGCTATGTTAAGTCCCACGTAATAGGGGGCGAGCCTATTGACGTCTACCGGGCACATTTCCAAACTCCGGGCTGCTACTGAGATTTTTTTTACGAATGATTTCAATAACACTGCGCGACCCGGGGATCGAACCCGAGACCTCATGATTAGCAGTCACTTACACTACCGCTGCATCACCGAGGCAGTTTAGTGAAAAGCCGTTATTTAATATTAAAAGATATTACAAATAGACATTTCAATTTCATATATTTGTAAGTATAGATGAATAAATGTATAATTATATTTATATGTAAATTCGGATTTATGTTTAATTAAGATTTACATAAACATGAGAAAGTACTTATTACAACCGGTATGGACGAAGTGCTTATCTGTATGTAATACTGTTGTTAAGCTGTAACAGAGCTGTGTCCGCACATTTAAGATATTCGAGAAAAATGTCTGCAGGTATTAGGCTATTTAAGCACGAGGTTGAACACATAACATTATTGATGTGAAACATCTAATGCGGAGAGTAAAACCGGCTGTTAGCGTGGCGACGCTTTTATTTTAGGTATCCCGTTCAAATCTTTTAAATTAAATTTCACACTTCCCGGTTTCCGATTGAGCTGAAATTTTGCACGCATATGTATATCGCGTGACAATAAATTAAGATGTCTAAATGTCGAAATATTAAGATGACTTGGAGTCGATCTGATGATGGAGCTGGAAGGACGGTGGTGGACATAGGAACTCTATAATAAAACGGCGCAACCCTATCGAGTATGGACTTGTTTGGTTCGTCTTGATGAGTACTTTGTCTTTAGATGGTATCTAAGGTCTGATGATGGAGCTGGAAGGTGTTCATGAGAACTCTGTATAATTACTCGTAGTATGAGTTGCGCCGTTTAATAATGGCGCAACTCCATCAAGTTGGGCGTGTTTGAATTGTCTTGACTAGTACTCCAATCCTAGATGATATCCAGGTTCTGATGATGGAGCTGGAAGGTGGCCACAATAACTCTGTAATGAAACAACGCAACCCCATTCAGTTTGGAATCGTTTGATTCGTGTTGACGAGTACTTTGTCTTTAGATGATATCCAGGGTCTGATGATGGAGTTTATTTATTTATTTATTTATTTATATACATACTTATTGTTAACAGTATTTTCCTTACACAATAAGATTAGACAATTATTTTGTATTTATACAATAGAGATAGAACCTTTTTTGAGTTCAAAGTTAATAGGTATAAAGTAGTAAAGCTAACAAATACTAATGGCTTTCGTCTCAATATATCGGTCTACGACACGCATGAACCTGCTCTCTGTGCATGAGAACAAATCTAGTGTTATGTCGCAGGATAAGGTCTCGTTGATGTAATTTAGGGCGCGGGGCACAGGTGCAAATCGACCTATGTTAGTTCGTGCATCGGCCGATGCCAATAGAGGTCGGAGTTAGAAGGTGGCCATAGGAACTCCGTTATAAAACGACATAACCCCATCGAGTTTATACTCGTTTGATTCTTCTTATCGTGTACTTTATCTCTAAATAGTATTCAGGGTCTGAAAATGCACTTGCCTCAAGCACTCGTGTTAGTTATTAGTAATTTTGACGTTTTTAAGTGCTATGAACACACATATTTTTTTTTAGTTATAATTTGAAATTTGAATTGAATGATGGAGCTGGAAGGTGGCCATGTATACTCGGTAATTAAACATTGCAACCCTTAACGGATTTTGATGAAACTTTTTTTGTTTAATAGCTTTTGATTAATCTTATATACCTACTGCAATACGTTTTATCCCGCTGTTATATCGGGAACCTGAGATATAACCTAACTATAACCTTTATGTTTAGTTTGTTCGGGGCAACGAACAAGATAGTGTGGGCCCCTCACCCACTAAATATACCCGCCGTGTGCCGTCTCTCCGCCTGTATCTGGCCACTGGAACTGTGTAACATTGCTTCAGTACCTAATAAAACTAGTTATAACTGCGGTTGAGCCGCAGGCAAAGGCTAGTTTAGATTAAAACTGTGAATTATTCATCCATGTTGATATTACGAGTACAAAGTTAAAACTAGTATGATTATTTATTATTTAAATATTCTAACATCATGCACATAATTTCAATGAAAAACTTGCTAAGCATCTCTATCAGCTAACCTCGTGTTTGTTAAGTAAGTTTTCAAGGCTAAATAACTAAACCGATATTGATTTAATTCGTCCGGAAATAATCAAGAATCACAAAAAAAATCCCTCTTTCTCCCCTCACCATTATCCATACTTTCTAAGTCGTCATCTCTTTCTTGTTATAATTTTTATACACCTTCTGAAGAAAATACAGAGGCTACTTATTTAGTCCAATTTTCACGGTGATTCAATAAGGGATGAAGCTTTCAAAAGTTCTTGGTTCCCTTTCCTGTCGAGAAGGTGTAGGTTCGAAATCCGCTTGTGGCTGTCATTATACAGGGCTAACCTCTGCTTTGGTTCATCAGCACTGACAATTTTTGTTTTACGACTTTTTATAATTCAATGATTTTTTTTCCACACAAAAAATTATATCTATCAAGAGATAGCAGCTGGGACGACGAGGGTGGGAGCGGGTAAATATGTCTTTGGCTCTAAACGAATTTAAGTTTATAAATAGGACACGCTTAGTTGACAACGGGGTAGTGTGGGGCTCTCACCCACTAAAAACTCACCGTGCGCCATCACCCGCCACGGGTACCGCGTCGTTTCACCGCGATCCGCAGGTGGCAGCCCCTTCGGGCACCCTCTCTTGTGCGACGCCCCGCGCACTTGGGCGTCACACCTTCGCGGTAGGCTTCCGCGGATGACAGGGTGCTCCCCGACCCCACCGTCCGCAGCCTCGGCTAGGGCGGCATCAGGCGCAGGTAAGCACGCGCACGCCACCCCACGCGTCGGTGGCGAATCGGGTCCGCGAAGGAGGATTCCTCCTGGGCCCTCTCCGCCATCTCCTTCCGCGAGCTGACAGCCTCGCAGAAGGCGGCGACCGCAGTCCGGGCCCTGTCACTGCCAACCATCGCTCACGCAACGGCCGGCAGCGACAGGTCCACGCCTATGACTGCAGCGAGTTCCCGGCACTGCACATCCCAGGCCGGGCACGACTCGAGCGTATGCTGCGGCGAGTCCTCGCCGCAGTCGCAGTGGTGACAGCCTGGGGTCGTCTCCCTCCTAGCGATCGTGTGCAGGTATTTGCCGAAGCAGCCATGCCCCGACAAAACCTGCACCAACCGGAAGGTAAGGACCCTGTGCTGCCGGCCTGCCCATTCTTCCAAGATCGGCCGGAGCACCCCCACGGTCCAGAGACTAGCCCGGTGCGTCTCCAGCTGAGACCTCCACTTTAGGACGGTGGCGCGGCGAGCATCATCCCGCCACGATGAAATCGCGCTAGGCGAGGGGCAGCAACCCCCCGCCCGCGCTGTCGACGCCCGCCGATAAACGTCGGTGAGCACCTCCGCCTCCAGATCCCACGGGGGGGTTCCGGCCAACGCGCAGGCTGCATCGCACGAGACCGTGCGGTACCCGCGTATTGCCTCAGGGCAACGCCGCTACGACCCTCTGTGGACGCCACAGAAGGGTCCTATTGCGAGCGGCCAGGGACTCCGCCCACACAGGCACGCCGTACAGTGCCATTGACCGTCCTACCCCCGCGTAGAGTCATCGACACGCGAGACTCGGTCCGCCCAAATTCGGCATCAGTCGCCCGAAGGCGGACGCCGTGCCGACAAGCTTTGGCGCAAGACGGCGGAAGTGCTCGTCGAAGTGCCACCGTCCATCCAATACCAGGCCCAGATATTTGATGTGGGCCTGGATTGGCAAGCCCACACCATTGATCGTTATCGAGGCGCTGGCGGGTGGGCCACGTCGGGGCCCATGGAAGAGTAGGGCCTCCGACTTTTCAAGGGCCACCCTAAGCCCCAGCGCCTAGCAGCGGTACCTGAGGTGGCCAGCGTTGCCGCCTCCTCGAGGGTCCCACCCCGGGCTGTGACGAGCGTATCGTCTGCGTAGCATATTACGCCCAGCCCGGGGGGGAGCCGGCCATGGAGGACCCAGTCGTAGCCGATGTCCCTCAGGAGCGGCCCTAGAACCTAACCCTGCGGGACGCCGCACGACATAGCCTTCCTCACAACGTCCCCTTCCCGGTCCACGAACAGGACGCTGCGGCCGTCTAGGTAGTCTGCCACCAGCCGCCTTAAGTAGAGGGGCACTCCATGGTACCGGAGTGCCTCCTTGATGCAGCCGAATGGCAGACTATTGAAGGCGTTGGCGATGTCGAGCGACACTGCCAACAGCACTTCCCTCGAGGTGACGGCCTCCGCAGCCGCGGCCTTCAAGCGCAGAATGGCGTCGACCATAGACCGAACCGCCCGAAATCCGAACTGGGCACCGGACAGGTCGGAGCCGACCGCACCTAGGTGCTGGACGATGCGGGCACCGACTACCCGCTCGAGAAGTTTGCCCGCCTCGTCCAGCAACACGATGGGCCTGAAGGCCGCGACTGTATTCGGAGACCGTCCCGGCTTCGGCAGGAGCACGAGCTTCCCCTCCTTCCAGCAGTTAGGGAATCGTCCGGACACCAGGCAAGCGTCGAACAGTCCCCTGAGGCGGGGCTCAAGGTGGTCAAGGACCAGGGCCAGCACTCGGGCGGGAACCCCGTCCAGCCGGGGGGCGGCGCTTCTCCGTATGCGCGCTGCCGCCGCCCCCATTTCCGTCGTCGTCACGGGTGGTACCTCTCCGTCGTTGGCCTCCCGGTTGTCATCTGGCGGAGCCATGACCGGAGGAATTAATGTGGCCCTTGTGACAAGATCGATTCACAACGGCATGTCGATATAAGTTACCTAACGTTGAATACACCGAAATGGTATGTGTTTATGCTAGGTGTGATGACAATGTGTTTGTATTTTATATTCAACAAATTAAAAATGGACCCCATATACTATCCTAAATACGTGAATTTTTTATACGGGATATAAAATTTTTGAGGTGATAATTTGCAAAAAGGTTTGTGAATATTTCAAACATTGTAAATAAACTGATTCCGCTTTTCAAATACGCCTACTTTAAAAAATGTTTGTTATGATTTATCTCGACTATACCGAGAGTATTGTCAAGCCGCTGCTCACCATTTCATTTCACGGATATGAAATGAAAGAATAAACGGCTATCTCGTGCTACAACCAAAACACACCGATGTGCTTGATGGCCGTTCACACGGGAGATGGTGGTACCAACCCGCTTGGGCTCGATACCAAGTGAATACTCCCGCTTGGTGCCCAGCTACTTTATGTTCTGCACAAATATTGCAATAGTAGCGGTAAAACCAAAGACTGCAGACAGTGGTTCGAGTTCGATCTGAAGTGCAAGGTCCAGACCTCGCCAGGCACACGCCTCTCATACTTCGAGATTTTTTAAAAACACACAAATTTTGATGTAAAACCTCTAATGCGGAGGGAGGGTAAAATCGGTTGTTAGTGTGGCGACGCTTTTATTTTACTTGTCCCGTTCAAATCTTGCAAGTTAGATTTGACAACCTTCCCGGTTTCCGGTGACAATGCAATATTATGATGACATGGAGCTGATCTGACGATGGAGCTGGAATGTGGACATAGGAACTCTATAACCAAACGGCGCAACCCTATCGAGTTTGGACTCATATGATTCGACTTGACGAGTACTTTCCATCGATTTTTAACTAGTTCGAGTTATCTTGAATAGTACCATAGTCCTAGATGATATTCAGGGTCTGATGATGGAGTCGGATGGCCATGGGTACTAAGCTACAAAATACCACAATCCTAGATATCCAGGGCCTGATAATGGAGCTGGAAGGTGACCACAGTAACTCTGTAATGAAACAACGCAACTCTATCGAGTTTGGAATCATTTGATTCGTCTTGACGAGTACTTTGTCTTTAGATGGTATTCAGGTCCTGATGATGGAGCTAGAAGGTGGCCATAGGAACTCCGTTATAAAACGACATAACACCATCAAGTTTGTTGTCTTGACGAGTACTTTGTCTCTAGATAGTACCCAGAGCCTGACGATGGAGCTGGAAGGTGGCCACAGTAATTCTGAAATGAAACGACTCAACCATATCGAGTTTATACTCGTTTGATTCGTCTTTAGGAGTACTTTTTCAAGTTATGATTATTATAAAATAATTCCAATGTTTTCACATCTGCTAGACGTCCAACGACGTCTAGTTTTTTTTTTTTAAAAATTAAAAGGTATTCTGGCACTATTTTGTTGTTCTCTGTAAGGCCTAGTGGCGTAGTCGGTAGTGTAACCGACTTCCGTGCATGAGGTCGTGGGTTTGATTCCCACTCTGGGCAAATATTTGTGTGATGAACACAGATATTTGTACTGCGTCTGGGTGTTTTCTATGTATTATATGTATGTATTTACAAAAAAACAAGAGTAATATATGTATTATATCCGTAACCTGGTACCCATAGCACAAGCGTTAAGCTTAGTTTGGGACCAGAGGACGTTGTGTGAAAAATGTCCGTGAATAGTTATTTACTTATTTATTATTTTACTCTCTCAGCACGATTGGAGCTTGCGTATTACCCAATTCCAAAGAAAAAAAAAACCAATTTTATTCTAGTTTAATAGGTAGTTGTGTTAAATGCTAACAAAATTCACTAATAGTGATAGCCTGATAGCATGATGATAAAACCAAGGACTACAAATACTGTGGTGTCGATTTCGATCTTCAGTCCAAGGTGCACACCTCATACGGTTCATACATATGACATTTCAAGATCTTTCGAAATTACGTACACACTTACTTAACGTTTGTTTACAATTTATCACTGCTCGTGAAAAGACCTGCATGCCTTAAGGAGATTTTCTCAATGGCTTGTGAAGTCTGCCAACCCGCACGGGCCCAGTGTGGCGGACTATGGTCTTATCAGAAAAAGAGTAAAGCACAAATATTGAGATATTTTTATATGTATTTTTAAGCATTTGACATGCTTAACACAATACATTTGCTCCTGACTGCTAATTTCTGCTGAATTGGCAAAGCATTTGGACGGTATCCAGGAGATGCAGGTTCAAATCCTGCTCGTGACTGTTATTTTCGATTTCACATTTTTCACTTTGTGTTTAAAGCAAAAATACTTTGGAAATCCAAAAGTGCACGGCTCATTATCTTCATTTTTTAAATAAAATTGATTATTTGATAAGTAACTAATAATGTATTGTTCTTACTTCTAAGTAGTTTTCAATAAATCAGATAGATAGTGCTAATTTCAAAAAGTACTAATGCGGGTTTCATGTCTTATACGCCATCTAGCGCTAATTTTAAGAAGTACTTCTATATTGGTCTATAGAAATAGTTCTCATGAAAGGTATAGCGCTGGTTTTAGTGTCGAGTCGAGCGTAAATATTCACTATTTTCTTTGCTTATTTTATAACAATTAAACCACATCGAATCAGGGCTCTATTCGTAATTATACTGAATCGTAAAAGAAAAAAAATACTCGCTTAATAAAGTATTACAGTCGTTATCGTGTTAACATACATTATCCGAACATACCTACAACACATGGACGTCCAAGACAGAACTTTTTTTAACTAGTTTAAATAACAAAAATGGCATCAAAAGCACCATGAGTGTTAAAAATAGTGTTTTTTCTTGATATGTGTGTGTATATATTATATTACAAGTGCAATATATGATAAATAGTACTACAGTGGGTACCATCTCATATAGGGATACGAGAGAATGAAGAAGTAGACCGCTTAGCAAAAGAAGCCATCACAGATGGAGTTTCTATACGATGTCTACCATACGCTAGCGACCTTATCTCCATAGTGCGTAAACAATGCCTGGGTATGTGGAGAGAATACTTTGATGAGAGATCAAGATGCAAGGGGATATGGTACAGAACCATCCAACCTAGCCTCTCTCGCTCCCCGTGGTTCGGAAGCGTGGATATGCACCGAACCGAGTTCGTAACTGCCTTCAGGCTTCGTTCTGGACACATCCCCTTGAATAGGTTCGCAAACTTGATGGGAAAGGCCGAGTCCCCCCTGTGTACTGAGTGTCATATGGTAGAGGATGTGATGCACATTATGACGGAGTGTGTCCGGAATGAAACGGAGAGGACATCATTTTTGATACAATTTAATTACAATGTTATCAACTTAGGGCTGTATAATAGCATTCTGGCCGCTCCATCTTCACGGGAAGCCAGAATGCTATATAAAATTGTTAAATTGGGAATTAAACGCAGATAATGTATGTAATTACTGAGTGACCCGTCGAGGGTGACATTATCTTCTAAGATAAAACCCTTGTTAATAAATAAAAGAAAAAAAAAATATGATAAATAGAGACATTTTAAGTTTGAAAAATCAGTTGTTCTGCATGAAACGAGAGCAATACCCACCTCATCGCTTCACTTATGAGGCGTGCAAAAGTGTCAAATGTTAAATAAAAATCACAATAAAACAAGTTAAGATCTTATATATTATTTCTCTAGTCAGCTAGGCTATTCTGTAAGACCACTGAAGGAATGTAATATGGTTCCGGTGGCCCGCCAATAAAGGCGGAGAGACGGCGCACGGCGGGTTTCTTTAGTGGGTGAGGGCACTACACTACCCTGTTCGTTGCCCCGAACGATGTGCGGTTAGGTACTTTTTCCCGCCGTAACAAAAAAAAAGGTTATTCTGTAAGATTTCACTAGCGAGCTCACTTCTGAATTTGACGTGAAAATACTATTAGGCATTCTGTAAGTTTAGTGAAATCTACAGTAGTGGCACATGATGAGAATATAGGTGAAGCGAACTATTCTCAAGTGAGATCTTATGTCCATCCATCCATCCATCAGCCTTTCAAGTCCACTACTGGACATAGGCCTCCCCAAATTGGGGGTCCCCGCCTGCCAAGCGTGGCGATTACGGCACTATGCCGTAATCGCCACGCACGGCACTATGCCGTAATCGCCACGCTTGGCAGGCGGGTTCGGCGATCGCAGTGGATGTTGTTAATACTCGAGGGAGTGCTGCTGCCCACTCCCCCCGGTATTCCCTCAGTCGGCTCTTACGACTCCGATGGGTGGAGAGGGGTGGGACAATTCTAAAGCTGGACCCACACGGCCTATAGATAGATCTTATGTATTTAACGTTAATTCGAATTCTGTATTCCAAGATTTCGATATTCACTACGAATATTACCTCGATTTTTTATGCCAAATTAAACGATAATAATTTACGTGCGAGATTGTAATTGAAAACTAAATAAGTAGTGATTTTGTTAATTTAAAAGGGAATAAAGAAGTTTCTTCCTGAGAAGTTACGTGTAATAGTACATTGTTACCCAAGGGATGAAAGCATTTAATTTAGTCCCAAGACGGGGTTTGGCGCCCGAGCTTAGCGAGGGCTCCAATAGTTCGAAGGACTAAATAAGTCTTTATCCCGAGGTAAACACTGTGCTTTTCATTACGAATACGAGGAAACTAAAAATAAAAATCATGAATTAGCTAAAGAAAAAATGGGAGACTAAAAATTGAATTTGGAATCACCGTTTTCCCGCCGATTTCGTTTTTTTTTCTGTGGCCTGTCAGCTATTCAGCCATTATTTTTCATTTTAATCATTGAAAAAATATAAATCTTCGTTATTTTAAAGATATACATAGTTGCAACTATATTAAAATAAAGTCATATAAAAACAACTTCTGTAGTAAATACTTAACTTTATGTTATTTCAATTTTACATCGCGCTGTAATTGACTGGCTGTACAGAAAATAGAACTGGTTTCTTTTTAAAATTACTCAGCTGTCAGTTGAAAGTAATTCTCCCTAGGGCTGAAAAGTATTACTTTTAACCCGCTCCTCAGGCAACTTCAGGCAACTTCAACTTTCAGAGTATGTGTAATGAAAAATGTTTTTCTGTCGGTCCGTGAGATCTTTTCCAATGGTAGAGCCTTGCCTATCCTAGCACGAATGGGCTGGCTCGATCGGAAAAATACCATCCTCTTACATAACATCAGCTTGTAATAACGGTACCTACAGTTTTGTTTCGTATGGTGAGTGAGAGCAACGGAGGACCAAACCCCCTCTCTATCCTATCCTTATTATCCTTCCTATCCTCTCCCAATTATTCCATGTTCCGTGTGGTGACAGACTAAGAATACAAGTGTCACCGCCCCATTATTTCGCACGCATGTCATATGAGCCGACTAAGGGAAGTAAGCAATTATCATCCATTGCATGACTGGTGGTAGGGCTGGGTACCAAGTGGGAGTACTCACTTGGTATCGGGCCCGAGCGGGTTTGTACCTACCACCATCTCCCTTGCCACCCGGCCATGAAGCACATCGTTGCGTTTTGGCTGTAGCAGGAGATTTGGCAGTAGAGCCATTTATTCTTTCATTTCATATCGGTGAAATGAAATGGTGAGCAGCGGCTTGACAATACTCTCGGTATAGTTGAGTCCATGAGCGACGGTTACCATTTACCATCAGATAGGCTGTGGCTTGTCTGCCACTACATGCAATAAAAAAAAACTTCCTATCCACCTCCTATCCTTTTCCTTGGAGATGACGACGCGCGAGTGATGCCTCTGGTGTTGCTAGCGTCTATAGGGTATGGTAACCGCTCATCATCAGGTGCTAGTGCACCACCCATCCATCCATCCATCCATCCATCAGCCTTTCAACGTCCACTGCTGGACATAGGCCTCCCCAAGAGAACGCCACAACGAGCGGACCCATCATGGGGGATAATGCCGTAATCGCCACGCTTAGCAGGCGGGTTGGCGATCGCAGTGGATGTTGTTAATACTCGAGGGAGTGCTGCTGCCCATTCCCCCGGTATTCCCTCAGCCGGCTCTTACGACTCCCGTGGGTAGAGAGGGGGCGAACCCCATGTAGTATTAAAAAAAATATCTTCCTTATTCCTTTATTAAATTCCGTGATTTACTCCTCATTTCAAAGCATACCGTGTCAACTAATTACGAAAAATAGAATCACAGTCTCAAAATGTACCACTTCTGTTAAATTTAAGATTTAAAATCATCTAAGAAGATGCCCTTTAATGGATGCGGAATTCCGCACGGGTCGACTTGTTTCATAAATTTCATTTTATTTGATGGCAATGTCCATGATCCATCCATAAAATGAGGTTTGTCTCTGCCTGGCACAGCCTTAACCAATCAATAGTAGGACTGTTTTATAGCATTCCTTTTAATAACTGTGCTTGGAATCAAAAGTTAAAGTAGTCAACAGTATTAAATTATATAATTACTTTTTAAAAAATCCGGGACGCCTGACCTCTCTCTTTATTCAATTATCAGACCCTGGTCAGCGTCTATGTACAACCTTCATTGAGACCATTAAATTCAGTCCAAACTCGATACTACTTACTGTAAGTTAGTCCAAAAATCTAGGGCTTCAAACGGCAAAAAATATTTTTTTTAAATCACAGCTAAGTGATAAGTTATACACGGGCTTGTTTTCAGCAACTCGACGTCTTTCAATGCGCCTACTTTGCGTGACGGGTTGGTGGCACTACTCTAGCCAACTTAACTCTACCAAGAAGCCTAGCAGACCCTTGATTTTGCCGACGACTCCTGGGAGTGACCTCGGAGGCCCGACGTGTCGTACCCGGTATTCCTCCACCCCTGGGCATTCAAGGATGACATGGGTGGTTGTTTCTTCTGCAGGCTCTGCAGAGAGGGCTGTCTGTAACACCCAGTGTAAATAAGTGTATATTCAGTAGGGCAGTCATAGCTTACGTGACAATCCGGGGCCGATTGTCGGGAGGGCCCTCTAGCTTGCATGCATGTACCTAGATTAGACTAATATTGTTGATGCTCTACCTTGGTGTTTTGTCGGAGTATATTCCGATGAAAGGCAAATGGTAGGGGTAGGCCTATTGCTGTCGTCTCCGAGCCTCCCCTTGCCAGTTCATCAGCCGCTTCATTACCGCGTGAGTTGCTGTGTCCCTTGATCCACTGTAGGGTTATATCGTTGTTGATACATACCTGTGACAGGGCTCAGTGACAGCTAACTCTATTACTTTTTTTTGATACTACAAAGGTAGTGTAAAGTATACGGCCTAGATTTTTTTTTTAATTGCTTGTATAGGCAGACGTGGCACGGCCCATCTGATGGTAAATGGTAACCGTCGCTCATGGACTCAACTTTACCTAGAGTATTGTCAAGCCACAAAAAAACTTAATCAATCTGTTCAGCCGTTTATTCCATTGACGGGCCTCGTGGCGTAGTCGGTAGTGTAACCGACTTCCGTGTACGAGGTCGTGGGTTCGATTCCCACTCAGGAAAATTATTTGTGTGATGAGCACAGGTATTTGTACTGCGTCTGGGTGTTTTCTATCTATGATATGTATGTATTTACAAAAAAGAAGTAGTATATGTATTATATCCGTAATTAGGTAACCCATAGCACAAGCATTAAGCTTAGTTTGGGACCAGAGGACGTTGTGTGAAAATGTCCGTGAATATTTATTATTTATTATTATTCCTAATGGCGACTGAACTGTGATTCACCTGATGGAAAATTAGCAATCACCGCTCATGGTACCTATCAACAATACCTGGGACACTGCAAAGCCGCATCAATATTCTATTTCATACTACTAGGGGCATACAAGCTTACCACTGAAGAAATGTAATGTGGTTCCAGTGGCGCGCCAATAAAGGCGGAGAGACAGCACACGGCGGGGGCCCACACTACCCTGTTCGTTGCCCCGAATGAAGGGGTGTGCAGTTAGGAACAGGTTTTTCCCGCCTTAACGTAAGAAAAAAAAGGGGGGGGGGGTGTACAAGCTTACGTAAAGTTTACCGTAAGCGTTTACCATAATAGCGGTGCATACGCCAACAATACCCGAGGCATCACTCACTCATAGAATATATAAAGAAGCATTCCCTTTCGCATCTTTACACCAATACACTCTTTCACACCTACTCTCTCTCTCTTTAATATTCATCATAATAATCCATTATTTCACAAAAGCCTCTCTCGTTATAACATTATTATGGAATAATTAATGATTATAACACCGTGGGCGTTGCCCGCCTTACACTTAATTAAGAAATATGAATCTATAAATTATTTATCACATTGAATTATGGACATTAGGCTTAACAAAGTGAATGAAGCGCACCAAAGAAAATTTAAGTAAGATGAAGAGAATTATTAATCCTTACTTCCCTACTTGTATACTAGCCTTTGCCTGCGGCTCCGCCGCATTACCTAGTTTTTAGGTTATTGCTTAGATTTTCAACATAGTAGCGGTATAAAATGTAAACCAGTTTTTAAGTCTAATCGATAACTATCAAAGTTTCATCAAAATCCGTTCAGTAGTTTTTGCGTGATGCGCGAACGAACAAACAGACAAAAAACCAAAAAAGTAGTTTTGTGTTTAGACGCCTATATGTATAGCCTAATTCAGACATTTTTTCTCAAATATCTAATGTACAGACATAGCTCTGTTACAGCTTTATAATAGTATAGATAAGATTATGTTTATTTGTCTATTTACATACACTATTGGTCTTAAAAGTAATTACCTACATATTAGGTACATAATTTATGTAAAAATTGAAATTCGTTTTTTTTTTCATTTAACATATTTATTTAATCAAAATATCTACCATTATTATCTATACATTGCTGCCATCTAATAGGAAGGTCATTTATGTCTTTGCGATAGAACTCTGGTGATCTAGATTCTACAAACTGTGTGAAAGCATTTTGTACTGCCTCCTGGGAAGAAAACTTTTTATACATAACATCACGCCTGTATTCCCCGAAGGGGTAGGCAGAGGTGTATTACACACCCACGAATCGCCAGCTATGTTTAAGTCCCACGTAATAGGGGGCGAGCCTATTGACGTCTACCGGGCACAATTCGAAACTCCGGGCTGCTACTGAGAATTTTTCTTATTAGGAAAAAGCTTAATAACATTGCCCGACCCGGGGATCGAACCCGAGACCTCATGATTAGCAGTCGCATACACTACCGCTACACCACCGAGGCAGCAAACTTTTTATCACGTAGAAAATTGTCCAAATCACGAAAGAAATGGTAGTCCGTTGAAGCAAGGTCTGGCCAATACGGAGGGTAACGAATGATTTCTAATTGCAGTTCCTGTAGAGTTAAAACAGTTTTTCGTGCTGTATGAGGTCTCCCGTTATCATGGAGCAATAATGGTGAAGATCGATTCATATTTCACTGCAAGTTTTGCTATCATTGTTCGGAGTTCGGCACTGTAGACATCTGCCGTTATTGCTTGACCAGATCGGAGTAAGCTATAGTGAATAACACCATGCTGAGACCACCAAACAGTTACCATTACCTTTTTATTGGTAAGCTTTGCTTTAGGACACTGTTGCGGCGTTTGATATGGGGTCAGCCATTGCATTTTTCGCTTGGGGTTATTGTAAAGAATCCACTTTTATCACATGTCACAATTCGATCCAATATTCCTTCATTTCTGTATCGATTCAACAAGGCAACACAAGTTTCAACCCGCGTTTCTTTCTGCAGATTAGTCAAATCATGAGGTACCAATTTTTCATGTCTTTTTATTTTATTGATTTGACGCAAATGAGTCAATTATATAACGAGGAATTAGCGGCATGGTTTAACGTTACCTTACCAATATTGTTGGTAAGGTAACGTTAAACCATGCCGCTAATTCCTGGGTAGTTTGACTCGGATCGGCTTCCACCATCTCTTTCAATTCATTGCTTCACATGTGTGGGCCGTCATCCACATGGTTCATTCTTCAAATCAAAATTTCCATCACGAAAGCGTTTAAACCAAAATCGCACGGTTCGTTCATTAGCAGTCCCCTATCCAAACGCAAAATTGATATTGCGAGCCGTTTCTGCAGCTTTAGTTCCGCATCGGAACTCGTATTCAAAAATCACTCGAATTTTCGAAGTATCCATCTCTCTTGTCTAAGCTGAATAAAAAAAAACAACTGAAAGTCGGTCAAATGTTGTACATTTTTTAACAGAAGAACCTCATAGGTACCATTTGAAAAAAGTTTCACTCAAAAATCTCAAATCATGAAGGTTCTATGTCAATTCGAAGTACCTATTACAATAAAAGAGCAAATTCATACTTTAACCCCTATTATTTTGGCCGACAGTGTTGTCGTACAAAAGTTGACAATATAACAAGTACTTCCCCAACTGCATGGATTTGTGTGTGTGTGTGAGTGTGTATGTTTGTAAGTTTGTGCCTGTGTGTGCGTGTGTGTGTATGTGTACATATATGTACCTACTACTAGCTACGACTGCGCATAGAATTTAGTTATTTTTCTCCGTGGAAACCTGAGTATTTTTCCTGGAACTCTAATTAATGATAATCCTTATAAGATTAGCTATCTGGTAGTGAAAGTCCCGTTCAAATCGCATTAGCTGTTGCGAAGATTAGCCAGAAAAAGAGAGACAAAATATTTAAAATATATTTTGTTGAAAAGTTGAAATCTTTCAGGGATTCATAAATATTTTCTCGGCTGTATTCAAGCAGTTTGTTCTCAATAAAATTGATGTTGTTTCCATGAGCAAGAGAAAACAAATTGTTGGCAAATATTTACAAAATTCCAAGACACTTGCTCACACAAACAAACTCTGCTGAATTGTTTTATTTTGCTGCCATGAAGACTCGTTTTCTATCTACGAAGCATACAGCTTGACTAATAGTAAGCGATTATTGTAGCTGTACTGACTTAAATATTCCGGTACACTAGATTTAATGAGATCAAGGTTTTATATCTGAATTCAGTGTCCATATAATAACGATAGGTACATATTTTAATGAAAGTGTAAACATTTTACATACATTGAGGAGATGGGTTTTTATTAGCCAATAGAATCCTCGCATGAATGTTAACCAATATAATTAGTGTGTCACTCGGTTCTCTCTGCCTATGCCTTACGGGGTAGGCAGAGAGAACCTGATACCGCCCTAAATGAGGCTGCAGGTGGACGAACCAGGGAACGTTCGCCACCCGCAAGGTCTCCCACGAAGGTGAGACTCTCCGTGTGCACATGCGTTGCTCAGTAGCGGTACTCGAAAGGGTTTACCGCCGGCGGACCACCGGTTCCAATGGCCTCTCAATACAGGCGGAGAGACGGCACCCGGCGGGTTTATTTAGTGGGTGAGGGCCCCATCCCTGTTCGTTTACCCGAACGACGGGGTATCAGCTAGGTACAATTTTCGCGCATTAACTTAAAAAATGAAAAATAGGTGTTGTCTTTAAGAAAAAAAAATTATAATTCACAAATATGAGTAATAATACTATATAGGGACTAGATTACATTATTAATGTACGAGCGCATTACTTGCAGCTTGTGTGAAATCGCGGACAAAATCTAACAACCACAATATACTTAAAAGTATACTCTATAAATGTATTACCTACATATCCAGAAAATATCGGATATGACATAAAAATCAATATTAAAGTAATAAAAAAGACATTGAAAGCAAACTTGCTACGTATTTTTTACGTGACTTGATCCATTTGCCGAATCTTCATAATTCATTCGCGAATTGTGGAATGAACGATTGACTGAACTGATATTCGTTCAGGCATAATGTATGCGCTTAGTGATGCGTCGAGCTTTTTTGGTGCGGGGCACAGATCCTTAGGTAATTTTAAAAATGAAAGATTTAAAGAACAAATTATTTGTGAATGTGAAAAAGAGAAGTTTAGTGCGAGCGGGATTCGACCCTGCATCTTTTACAATCCGGGGAAGAGCTCTAGACCGCTAAGCCATCGCACTGACCGACGGCCATTCCCAATCTCCACATCACATTTGTCTTTACGACCGCTCACATTAAACTTCTCTTGTTCCACATTCACAAAAACTAGACGTCACGGGACGTCTGCCAGATGTGAAAACATAGAAATTATTTTGTAGAAATAAAATTATCATAACTTGACAAATTACTCCTCAAGACGAATCAAACGAGTATAAACTCGATAGGATTGCGCCGTTTCATTACAGAGTTACTATAACCACCTTCCAGTTCCATCGTCAGACCCTGGATACCATCTAGAGACAAAGTACTCGTCAAGACCAATGATATGAGCCCAAACTCGATGGAGTTATGTCGTTTTACAACGAAGTTCATATGGCCACCTTCTAGCTCCATCATCAGACCCTAGATACCATATAAAGACACTCGTCAAGATGAATCAAACGATTCCAAACTCGATGGGGTTGCGTCGTTTCATTATAAAGTTACTGTAGCCACCTTCCGGCTTCATCATCAGCCCCTGGATACCATGTAGAGACAGGGTACCCGTCAAGATTCGTCTTGACGTGTCATACGAGCCCAAACTCGATGGGGTCACGCCGTTTCATTATAGAGTTTCTATGTCCACCTTCCAGTTCCATCATCAGATCAGCTCCATGTCATCATAATATTTCATTGTCACGCGATATACATATGTGCGTAAAATTTCAGCTCAATCGGAAACTGGGAAGTGTGTCAAATTTAACTTGCAAGATTTGAACGGGACAAGTAAAATAAAAGCGTCGCCACGCTAACAGCCGATTTTACCCTCCCTCCGCATTAGATGTTTCACATCAATAATTTGTTTTTTAAAGTAGCCAAGCATGTCAAGTGCTACAACGAAGATCAAAATGAACAATTTATGAAAGACCGATTGATTTTTAGGTACATTATTGGTTCCCGCGAAGGTGCGAGGCTCCGTGTGCGGATGCGTTACTCAGTAGAGACCCCTAAAGGAATGTAACATAGTTCCAGTGGCCCGCCAATAAAGGCGGAGAGACGGCACACGGCGGGTTTCTTTAGTGGGTGAGGGCCCCACACTACCCTGTTCGTTGCCCAGAACGACGGGGTGTGCGGTTAGAAAAATAAGGTACATTATTGGTTTTAATACGAGGGCGTCAAGTAAGCCTATAGATGCCAGCGATACCAAAGGCATTACACATTTATTTTCACCTTCAGATAAAATTATAGAAAGATTGAGAGGGGGTAAGGAAGTGCAGTGAAAGGATTATCTATCCTTGTTTTTATACTACGTGTGCGGCAAATATGCATACGTCACTTTTTAAAGTACAAATTATTTGTGAATAAGGAAAAAGAGATTTTTTGTACTAGCGGGAATCGAACCCGCGTCTTTTCCAATCCGGGGAAGTACTCTAAGCCACTGAGCTATAGTACAGATCCTTCGATCATCCCAATTTTCTTATTACATTTTGTCTTAACGACCAACGCCATCTATCGGAAACACATTTACATGCAATTATCCACTATAGTACTCGTAAGTTTAATTTTGCAATTAAAATACATACTATTTTGGATGGACTGTTTAAAAATGTTTGATCTATATTTTTTTACTATCATAGAATGGATATTTTAGGAGGAGAGCCCACCACTCACCCACGGATTGTCAATCCCGGTTATCTTTGGACAGAATAACCTAAGATTGCCAATCCGCACTCTCACAGATAGAGGAGAACGTGATAATAGCAATGTAGCATGCACGATAATGACAAAAAACTCACCAACGCGACACAACCATGCGATACGATAGAACTCTCAGAACCACAATATTGCAATATTCCGAAAAAATCCGAACATAAATTTGACACGTGTTTCACCTCTAAACGAGGCATTCTCAAGAACGCGCGGCAACAAATGAGCCCAAATGTATTTTTTTAGTTTTAAAAAGTGGCGGAGCATGTCAGTCTCTAAAAAATATAGATCAAATATGCATACGTCATCAGCATCTGATGGTAAGCGGTCACCGTAGCTTATAGACGCTAGCAACATCAGAGGCATCACTAGCTCGTCGCTATTTCTAAGGATAGGTTTTGGAGATGGTTAGGCAGGATGATAAGAAGATAGGAATGCTAATAAAGGAGAATAGGGAGGAGGATTTGGCCTCCGGTGCTCTCACTCACCATACGAAACACAACGTTTCACGCATTGTATTTCCCCGATCGAGCCGGCCCATTCATGCAAAGATTAGCAAAGTTCTACCTTTTTTGATTTGAGCCTCCAGCACTTTCTCTTACCGAATGAAACAGAACAGTATAGCATATACCTACTTACATATAGTTCATGATGTTTTTGCTGTCTATAGGTATGTGGATCTAGTTTTAACACGCATACAATGATTAGTTATGACAAAACCAAAGGTAAGATGAAAGGAAGGGAAGATTATTAGGGTTAAATAATCAAACAAAATACGTTCGAAATGTATGCAAACGGCCGTTATCTAAACACTTTTGACATCAAAAGGCCCACTTGTGCGTAACTGGCTTTGTAAACGAATATTTTGATGTGTTTTGACAGGCTGCCATACAACGTTTATCTGTCCGTCCGTCTGTCACCAGGCTGTATCTCAAGAACGGCGATAGCTAGACAGTTGAAATTTTCGCAAATGATGTATTTCTGTTGCCGCTATAACAACAAATACTAAAAACAAAAAAATAATAATATTTAAGGGGCTCCCATACAACGTCTATCTGTCCGTCCGTCTGTCACCAGGCTGTATCTCAAGAACGGCTATAGCTAGACAGTTGAAATTTTCACAAATGATATATTTCTGTTGCCGCTATAACAAAAAATACTAAAAACAAAAAAATAATAATATTTAATGGGGGCTCCCATACAACAGACGTGATTTTTTTGCCCTTTTTTGCTCGATATTGATAACGGCAACAGTTAGAAGTTACAATAGTGTAATGTTGTTTACCTAATCAATGGTACGGAACCCTTCGTGCGCGAGTCCGACTCGCACTTGGCCAGTTTTTAAGTCTAATCAAGAGTAATGCAAGAATTATCAAACAAAAAAAGTTCCATCTATATCCGCAGTAGTTTTTGCTACTAACAAAAAAAGAAATAGAAAAAGAAAAAACCATATTATGTGTGCAATTTACACACGGCAGAAGTGAAACTTCTGAAAAGTAGCCTACGAGAGATTGAGATGGATATAGAGTATCAGGAGTATTACCTACTCAATATAATAAAAAAAAATGTATTTTTATTATTTTTTACCAAGCATAAAATTACCTCCCATTAATTAAATTTAATGAAGCATTACAATTCATATTTATATTTTGTTTTCTGCAACGATATAATAGGTCCCGTAGGAATTCATGGGACAACTTTGGTAAAAGATCTTGTGAACCTCACCATAGCAACATAAATAACAAAAGTATATGATTCACTTCGGGGGTAGGTGAGAAAAATACTTAATAACTGGCTTGGGAATACCAAGTGAACAGCAAAACAAAGATATTAGTTTATTATTGAATTCATATTACTTTATCAAACTTAATATTATGTACACCGTGGTCATATTATGGTTTAATATTGATCACGCAAGCCGGAGACCGAGGTTTCAAATCAACTACCAAGGAATACAATAAACCTTCTGTTACAAAAAAAAATGACAAAGTTAAAATAACTTTAATTTAATGGACTTTTCTTCAACTGACATTTTTGTGTTTGTTTCTTTATTGTGACGCATTTTCGTTTCATCGAGTTTCAAATCACAACAATTCTAAAGAAGTATTCACTGCAAAAATATTGTAAACTTACTTTATGCTTGTACCTACATAGACAAACCTTAAATGTATAGGCACAGCTCTGTTACAGCTTTATAAAATAGTATAGAACTAAATTTTCTAAATCAATTCAGTTGTTTTTGCATAATACGCAAACATACTAACCTATGCCTAATAAGGTTATATATCAATAAATCACCGTCCAAAGGCCGAAGGCGTTAATTTTACTCAGTTTCACCATCAATTATGTATCAGCGTGGGCGACTGACAACTTCTAAATCATATTACCAGTGTATTCCCCATTGTGTTAGATTTGACCTTCTTTTCTTTCATAATCTAATTGTTCAGTAAGCCCCATCTATAAAGACTACGAAAACGCGAAACCCTGAGGGACGTGCTTGCGTTATTCAGTTTGAGTTACAATTAATTTTACGGATTTTATCAGGCTGATTTGGGTTTTCGTGATCCTTTTCCATAATTTGGGTGATTTTTGATATGAATTCATCTAATGCGGAGGGAGGATACAACCGGCTGTTAGCGTGGCGACGTCGCCGCGATAATTTATTTAATTATTTTTAACGCCATCTGTTGACAAAAGCATCTTACTAGGAGTATAACGTCAATCTATAAACCAATATGTTTTAATTCGTCTGTGGATAACGAGAGGGCGCTTACCAAGAATCATATAAGACTCGAACAATATTTGAATAAAGAAAGCAAATCGATGTTTTCACATTTGCGAGACGTCCCGTGACGGTTAATTTTTTTATCCATTTGGGCACAAACTTCTATTTGTAGCTGTAGATAGGTATATAGAAGCTGCTTCATTATGTACCTATTAAAGCCCTAAGGACGTTAGTAATCGGTTCAGCAATTTTTGGCGATGTTTAAGAATTATCTACGAAATAAAATAACAAGTAAATGCCTTTTTAAGTATTCCTTTTAGTAGCAGCGGCTTACTTAATGACGGTAGCTGTCGCTTATAAACATAAAAATACTAAGAACTAGTTTATAAATATGTTTTAATTATATGGGACGCATGTACCATGAGTCATAGAGCTCATATTGAAGCCGTGAACCGTACGCTAAAAGACATCAGGAACTCAGACGCTGATATGGGTGCTGTTACTTTTGTTTTTGTGGGCGATTTTCGGCACTGCTAATAAACACGTGTTTAGTAAAAGTTTATTTAATTTTGTAGTGTGCTAACTGAGATACAAGGGTAAAGCTGAGCGCAGATGGCGCTATCGGCGAGATAGCCACGGTCAAGTTGCTTTGTTTGCCTGAGAATTGTTTGCTAATTTTTGTGTTTAATCCAGTTGATTAGCGATATTGTTAAAATTTATTAGTTACCTGAAGATTAAAGAATTGAAAAACGCTTGGGTAGCCACAAATTTTTTGCGACGTACTTATAGCCTTTTCCCAGTCGTGAAATAATGGCAGTAAACATCCCCATTATATCCCCTTGACTACTTGAAGCAATTTATTTGAACGAGTTGATTTCAATTTTGTTGCGTAATTACTACAAGTTGAAAATTGCAAGTGAATTACTAATAGAATTTCCTAACACTGAAAATAAAACCTATAACATTATTTAATAACTGTTGAACGCAGTACGCCGTTCCATATATCTGAAACGAATCGAGTTATTTTTCATACGTAATGGAGTGTTTAGACTCACTCTTACACTCGCGCGAGTTAATTATGATACTAACTCGCGCGGTATAATACTAACTGTGTAAGTACTTTAATAGGTTATCTTATAATACTAACTGTGTAAGTACTTTAATAGGTTATCTAGTAATAGCCTAGGTATATAGTACCTATGCAATTGCTGAGCAGCTTACACAACTATTTTTGACCGACTTCCAAAAAGGAGGTAGTTCTATAATCATCATCGTCTGTATGTAATTTTTTTGTGTATGTTCATCTTCGCCAATTGTGAACGCGTGATTCGATTTTGAGTGCCTATTTGTCGTATTCAAGTCGGTATAATTATTTTTTTTAAATATTTATCTGGATAACAACTCGGTTTTTTTAGAAAGGTGGTGGTGTTGCACCCCGTGCCTCGATAAGCACGCAAAGTCATTGGTCCTGCGCTTGATATATCTCCTGTCGTGTCAGGCCCTATGAAGGTCTAATATCATCACCATCTTCCTTTTTTTTCTTTTGTGTTCAGGCGGGAAAAAATGTTCCTAACCGCCCACACCCCGTCGTTCAGGGCAACGAACAGGGTAGTGTAGGGCCCTCACCCACTAAAGAAACCCGCCATGTGCTGTCTTTATTGGCGGGCCACCGGAACCATATTACATTCGTTCAGTGGTATCATCATCTCCCTAGCCTTATTCCTAGTTACAACTTGTGATGGAGTTTAGGACAAGTTACTTTTGGCAAGTGCAAACCGAGCCCACAAAGCTCGAAAATTCACTACTTATTACCACCATTAATTACGCCATCTGTGGAGAACGTATTGATCTACTACTAGCACATCGTGCGATGTAACTACTGGCGCTAGTAAGCTAGTTCGTTTGAACACACTCGGGTCGATGTTGACTCCGCAGTGCCGCATCGCAGTCCGTTAAGAAGGGCCAAGAGAAAAGCGGGTAGCTAATTTAACAATTTATTTCTTTAGAACTGTGTAATTAATTCCAATTTTAAATGAAGAAGTTAAGTGAATTGAAAAGGTCTGAGTAACGATCTATGTTATAGAGCATTCTGTTCTTTGTCATGGAGACCGTAGCCTCGTATACTGTATGTAAAGTTTTCAAAACGTTGGGGTGAAAATCAAGTAAACGCTATAGGTTCCGTAAACGTAGTTTTATTTCATAATGTGTAACATTCGCGTAAACACCAGAAAGTATGATGGAATATATTGAAAAATAGATAAATTGGATGAAAATAACAACCCATGTGGAAATAATGCCGGACGTGCGACTGGTTAAAAAGATATACAATGCGAAAGTGGAACGATGTAGGTACAGGGGGAGACTGAGACTCACCTACCTAGACCAAATCGGTTTTGTATTGAAAAAAGGTGGAGCCAGCTATGTTCATTTGAAATTATTTAAAGTTTTCGCCTTCGGTATAAAAATTTCAGTTCCTACAAGATGCGCAATTAAAACGGTGCATGCGTTTAAATCTTTTGCTGCGATTAAACTAGAAGAAACTATTGTAAAAAAAAACAATCGAATAGAAAATTAATGTAGGCAGTCATGACGACTGTCGATACAAGTAAAAACTTAAAAAAAAACATAAGGCATAATAGTTTTATGTATACCCAAGAAGCTAATATAATAAATATGACCACCTCAAAAACCTCTTTCTTTTCTGAAGCTTGATATAAATAGAAAAAGGACTACAATTGGAATTTATCTATTACCTTGCCTGTTGCCACCCGCAACAAGCATACGGCCCACCTAATAGTAAGCGGTTACCGTAGCCTATAGGTAGACGCTAGCAACACTAGAGGTATCACTCGCGCGTCGCCATCTCTAAGTAAAGGGATACCTAGGAGATGGAGAAGAAGGATAATAAGGAGAGGATAGGAAGGATAATAAAGAGAGGATTGGAAGGATAATAAAGAGAGGATTGGAAGGATAATAGAGGATTGGAAGGATAATAAAGAGATGATTGGAAAAATAATAAAGAGAGGATTGGAAGGATAATAGAGGATTGGAAGGATAATAAAGAGATGATTGGAAGAATAATAAAGAGAGGATTACAAGGATAATAAAGAGTGGATTACAAGGATAATAAAAAGAGGATTGGAAGGATAATAAAGAGAGGATTGGAAGAATAATAAAGAGAGGATTACAAGGATAATAAAAAGAGGATTGGACGGATAATAAAGAGAGGATTGGAAGGATAATAAAGAGAGGATTGAAAGGATAATAAAGAGAGGATTGGAAGGATAATAAAGAGAGGATTGAAAGGATAATAAAGAGAGGATTGGAAGGATAATAGAGGATTGGAAGGATAATAAAGAGATGATTGGAAGAATAATAAAGAGAGGATTACAAGGATAATAAAAAGAGGATTGGAAGGATAATAAAGAGAGGATTGGAAGGATAATAAAGAGATGATTGGAAGAATAATAAAGAGAGGATTACAAGGATAATAAGAAGAGGATTGGAAGGATAATAGAGGATTGGAAGGATAATAAAGAGATGATTGAAAGGATAATAAAGAGAGGATTGGAAGGATAATAAAGAGAGGATTGGAAGGATAATAAAGTGATGATTGGAAGAATAATAAAGAGAGGATTACAAGGATAATAAAAAGAGGACTGGAAGGATAATAAAGAGAGGATTGGAAGGATAATAAAGAGAGGATTGAAAACATAATAAAGAGAGGATTGGAAGGATAATAGAGGATTGGAAGGATAATAAAGAGATGATTACAAGGATAATAAAAAGAGGATTGGAAGGATAATAAAGAGAGGATTGGAAGGATAATAAAGAGATGATTGAAAGGATAATAAAGAGAGGATTGGAAGGATAATAGAGGATTGGAAGGATAATAAAGAGATGATTACAAGGATAATAAAAAGAGGATTGGAAGGATAATAAAGAGAGGATTGGAAGGATAATAAAGAGAGGATTGAAAGGATAATAAAGAGAGGATTGGAAGGATAATAAAGAGAGGATTGAAAGGATAATAAAGAGAGGATTGGAAGGATAATAGAGGATTGGAAGGATAATAAAGAGATGATTGGAAGAATAATAAAGAGAGGATTACAAGGATAATAAAAAGAGGATTGGAAGGATAATAAAGAGAGGATTGGAAGGATAATAAAGAGATGATTGAAAGGATAATAAAGAGAGGATTGGAAGGATAATAGAGGATTGGAAGGATAATAAAGAGATGATTACAAGGATAATAAAAAGAGGATTGGAAGGGTAATAAAGAGAGGATTGAAAGGATAATAAAGAGAGGATTGGAAGGATAATAGAGGATTGGAAGGATAATAAAGAGATGATTACAAGGATAATAAAAAGAGGATTGGAAGGATAATAAAGAGAGGATTGGAAGGATAATAAAGAGAGGATTGAAAGGATAATAAAGAGAGGATTGGATAATAAGAAGAGAAAAACCGTCTCCAGTTGGGGATTGCGGCGCTCTCACTCACCATACGAAGCACAACAGTAGGAGTACCTATATTTGTTTCATGCTGATCTTCTGTGAGACGGTGGTACTTCCCCGATCAAACCAGCCCATTTGTTCTGGGATAAGCAGCCTATAAAATCGCTGGCTTCCGAGCCCCACACTGAGACCTTTTCAGTTTTTAGCGTCGTAATTTAGCGTGAGTTGGGATTGTCAGGTTCGACTTCAGATTGACAGAGAATATTTCTTGACCGTTATTTCTGGAACGGCGCTTTGTTTTTTCAGCCTTAAGTGGTTTTTTTTAGTTCCAAATTTTATTTTTTATAGTACGTAGCCATAATAGGTATTGAAACTGACTGAAGTTTTGGCGGGCAGTCGCTCTACACTATTCCCCAAACCTTGTATTGGCAACTCCAAAACTCCATCGTTAATAGCTTCCAGTAAAATCACCACCACTCTACTGAGGCATGATTGACTTGATTAGACTATTTTTTATTTATTATTTACGAGTTATTTTTACTAAACTTAGTTTATCCACATGAAACATGATACTGGCAACAATGGAGTAGGCTGATTGCCATAATCAAAAATATAACGAAGAAACTGGCCTTTAGTTAGCTCTTTCACTTGTATCAATCTTCAATTATAACTGTAACAGTCTGTGTAATGTGAATTCAAATTCAAAATTCAAAAGTAACTTGACTTCATAGGCTTATTATAATAGCATTTAAAATCGTCAAAGTTACTTACTAATAACTAAAACGACCGCTTGAGGCAAGTGCATCCGCAATGTCGCGATTGCAAATACCTAATCTGATCTTATAATTATGTATCAGATTTCTCTAGCCTGTTTTTCTGTTGTTCCGCAAGATCTTTATTATCTCTTCATCAAATTCCATGATTTACTCCTCATTTTAAAAATTAGGTATCGTGGCGGCTAATGATGAAGAGAGCAAGATAAAATGTATAAAATAGATATACCTATATCAAGTGGGTTAAACCCAATTAATCTATCAAACAAAAAAGTTTCATCAAAATCCGCTCAGTAGTTTTTGCATGACGAGCGAATAAATAAACTAATAAAAAGGCAAGAAACATACGGTGATGATTAAAAACTTTTTCGTTTCAGTAATAGGTCGGTAGAAAAAGAAATTGTTGTTGTGATGATTTGCATTGAAGCATAGACTTAAATATAGACTCGCTACTATTTTAATACTAAGGATGAAGAAAAGGATGCACATATTAGGTTATGTCAAGAGTGAGCGAGACACATGTATAAGTTTTTATCCTTTTCGCGTATACTTTATTTTTTTTGGGAGCCAATTAAACTGGCTCCAACCAATAATGTGGCCAACCGTCCCCATAGGTAAATAACCTTTCTTTATATCCTCTGTCTACACAAAGAAGAGACTTATTACATCAGTAGAATTCTTTTCTGGAATAGTGTAGTAGGTGAATAAAATATATATAGGTACATATGAATGCTAGCACATTGTGCAGAGACTTAACATTTCACTAACAAACAGCTTTAAAACTTAATTAAAAGTTCTGATATCTTTAAACAAAGCTATATTGTTTCAACTAACTTAAAACTCTTCTGTAATAGCATTTAATTTAGCTGGATTAAGTAATAAAGTAACAAAATTTTCGCTATAAGTAAATTGCACTGGAAACACTAGCGCTTTTGGCTGTCGGCCATATTGAGTGTGGCAATTACGTGCAATACGTGGTAATTTGGTAGGTTTTTCGTTTTGTTAATGCTCGATGTGAACAAGCCAATTGCCCAAAGTATATACAACTGTATGTATCTATATTATTATAAAGCTGTAACAGAGCTATTTCTGTACATTTAAGATATTTGAGAAAATAAATGAAGGTACTTATTAGGCATTTACCGTGTGGGGCCGGCTTTAGAATTGTCCCACCCCTCTCCACCCATGGGAGTCGTAAGAGCCGACTGAGGGAATACCGGGAGGAGTGGGCAGCAGCACTCCCTCGAGTATTAACAACATCAACTGCGATCGCCAACCCGCCTGCCAAGCGTGGCGATTACGGCACTATCCCCCATATGAGCGAAACACATGTTGTGGAGTTCTCTTGGGGAGGCCTATGTCCAGCAGTGGACTTCGAAAGGCTGATGGATGGACGGACTTATTAGGCATCGCTGAACAAAAAAAAAAATTTAAAGAACAATTTACTTGTGATGGCGTAAAAAGATAGCTTTAGTAACTTTTAAAGATTCGCAATTTGTACACATATTTAAGGTCTTTTTTTCACGTATAAATTAGGTGAAATTATTAACTACCTTGGTCACGGGACAACGGCGGCTGCAACACAGTTGAAACGTCGAGCAAAAGATAGTTAATAATTTCACCTAATTTATATGCGAAAAAAGACCCATTAATGTGACTTTAAAGATAGCTTTATTGCGAGTAGGATTTGAATCTGTGTCCCATACAATCCCGGGAAGCACTGAACTGGTAAGCTATCGCAGTCAGCTATCGCATTCAGCGACGGTGACACCCAATCCCCAATTCTCTTTCGTCTTTACGACTTAAGTGGTTTTTTTTGATAGCTTTTTGATTAGCCTTAGTATTTTTATCCTGCTACTATATCGGGAACCAGAAATATAGTCTATAGGTATTTATCTACGTAATCGAATTTGTGATAGGAAGATCCGTTGTAGAAGAGTTGCAGCCCACTCGGTTGGCACTTTAAGGTGATCATCAGCGCTGTAGTGTAATATAATGTTACACTGCAGCATCATTGCTGAATGGAGGCCTTGTTGTCACTTTGTTGTAATTCAAAACATATTGGTTTTTTTGCGGCTTTATTTTCTGTAAGGTGACAATAAAAAATAGTTTTCTTTCTTTCTTCTTCATCATGCCACAACGTTCGACGAACTGACAGCCGTTGGGAACTGGTTGTCGTAGCGACTAAGCGTAGTAAGCATTTATCACCCATTGCATTATTGGTAGTAGGATTTGATAGGAGTGGGAGTACTCACCTTGTTATTGGACTCCAGTGGGTTGGTACCACCGCCTCCCGTGTGACCATAAAGCACGTCAATGTGTTTTTGTTTGTAGCGGGAGATATTCGTGAATTTATAGTTTCCCATCAGTAAGATGGTGAGCTTTCCAATATTTATTGCTGAGTGGGTAAGTGGTGGTTACTGCTTACCATTAGGTCTACCATCAGAAGCAATCAAATAAGGCTTCTTTTATCCCGGAAAACGGATTAATCCTGTGGGGTAGGAGTGCCGCAAAGTGACGTATTTTACCCAATCTGAAGTCTACGCGAAAATGTTCCTAGTTTAGTATTAAAGTATATACTTCTTGCTAATTAAATAATAAATTTATGTGCAGTCATATTTGCTCGCTGCGTATTTTATTGCACGCTAGAAAGCACATAAAAGCATATACAGGGCCGGATTACTTATTAGGCAATGTAGGAAAATATCTTAGACGCATTTATTTATTTATTGATCGCCAACACAATGTATATTGCTATAGTTAAAATATTTGTACATTTATTATGGATACATTTATGAGTAATCTATTGTTAAGGACGAATAATATAAAGCATTAGAAACAAAAAAAAAAGATACAGAATAATGATTTGTCCGTGTGGTGACGGACTAAGAATACAAGTGTCACCACCCCATCCTTTCTCGAGGGTGTCGTACAAGGCGACTAAGGGAAGTTAGCAATTATCACCCATTCTATTACTGGTGGTAGGGCTAGGTACCAAGTGAGAGTACTCACTTGCTAACCGGTCCGAACGGGTTGGTATCACCGCCTCCTGCATGACCGCTCATGAAGCACGTCAGTGTGTTTTGGCTGTAGCAGACGATAGCCGTTTATTCTTTAATTTCATATCTGAGAAATGAAATGGTGAGCAGCGGCTTGACAATACTCTCGGTATAGTTGAGTCCATGAGCGACGGTTACTATTTACCATCAGATGGGCCGTGGCTCGACTAGTGGTAGTCATAGTGGTAATGCAATAAAAAAATATCTCTGACTTTTCAAGAACAACACATATTTGTCTACTAATCGGTAATAACTGTTCGGTGAAGGAAAATATCTTGACGGCTTGAGCATTCTGCCAACCAGCAATGGGACAGCGTGGTGAATTACCAAAATTACTACATGTATTTTATGTACTTTTCTAGACTCCTGACTATATAATGCAAAATAATGATGATTGGTTCAGTAGTTACAGCGTCAAAGCGTAATACACAAGTCTGGGTGTTTTCTATCTCTTATAGGTATGTATGTATTTACAAAATATTATTAATATTATGTTTTATATCCGTAATCTGGTACCCATAGCAAAAGCGTTAAGCTTAATTTGGGACCAGAGGACGTTGTGTGAAATGTCCATGAATATTTATTTATTATTGTGATTAATAAACGTCAAGGATAAGATGTAGTTAGCCTAAAAATTCCTAGGCCTATAGAGTATAGATGATGTTGTTATAGAGAATTATGAGCAAAATTGTGTTATAATAAAAAATATTGTGATCTGCGTGTAAATAGCACTTGACATGCTCACCAACTTTAAATAACAAATTATTTATGAAAGTGGAAAAAGAGAACTTTATTGCAAGACGTCTAAAACAAATGTGAAGTGGAGATTGAGTGTCACGGTTGGATGACTGCGATAGCTTAGCGGTCCCGAGCACTTCCTGGATTGGACGGGCTTTTTCCACAATCACATAATATATAATCTGTTCTTTAAAAAAATATTTTAGGAAGTTAAAAAATACTTTAGTATGTTTCCCTTTTTTTTGGTTTAGGCGGGAAAAAATGTACTTATCTAACCGTACACCCCGTCGTTCAGGGCAACGGGGACAGGGTAGTGTGAGGCCTTCGCCCACTAAAGAAACCCGCCGTGTTCCGCCTTTCCTTCTTTATTGGCGGGCCACCGGAACCATATTATATTCCTTCAGTGGTTGGATAATGGACCCCTGTATGTATATTATTTAGAAGCATGGTTAGTCCGGCCCTGAGCACACGTCATTAAAACATTGTACGAGTTTAAAGCTACGTTGCATTTTTACAACGAAGCTAACTTATTGCAATTTGCAAGTCAAAGTAGATTTTTACATTGCACACGGCCGTTACTTTTACAGCAATAACTGCATATAAGCGTTTTATTGTATTTTTTATTGCTTACTATATAAGAGGTACAAGTGGCTTCGTCCGCGTGAAATTCTGTATACGAAACTCTACGATACAATTATGATCACTATTTAAAAGTTGTTATCTCGCATTAACTTCATTTTCAGACCTCCTTTTTTCTGCTGAATCAGAACAAGCAGTTTTTAAGTTTGCGCAACGCGGCTTTGATACTATTAATAAAGGTTACAGCACAATTTACTAACATTAAACATACAAAAACAAACTACATAAAATTTGCAATGCGCAAGCAGAACATAAGTCAGAATAACACATCACTATTTGTACACCAATGTAAAGATGCTAATAATTACACATGTAAGTGTGCCAGCATTCAAATCACGAATAAAGTTAAATACCTGGGAGTGATATTGGATGAAACTTTATCCTTTAAATATCACATCCAAGCCTTGAACAACAGAATAAGAAAACTGATTTATTTTTTTAAAAAGCTGCGTCATATTACAGACTTAAAAGTAATTCGGCAAGTTTATTTTGCTCTCTGGCAATCTCTTCTTGTTTACTGCATTAGGTCCTGGGCTGGTGTGGGTAAAACATTGTTACTAACACTCGAAAGGGCTCAGAGAGCGATCCTTAACGTATCAACTTTCCGCCCTTTTCTTTTTCCTACTAATCTCCTATATAAAGATTGTAGAGTACTAACAGTTCAGCAGATGTTTATAATGAGCACAGTCCTCAGACAGCACGCTTCCCTCCCCTACAGCACCGACTATACTAACAAAAGGCGTAAAGATATAGTTTGCCAGCAACATACAGGTGTAAAACATGCATTCACATCAAAATTCTTCGTGTTCTTGAGTCCTCTCCTCTACAATAGAATAAACGCACTTTCTACGATTTATCCATTGAACTACCAAAAATGTAAAAATAAAGTCTGTGGTATACTTCAAGATATGCCTTACGAAGACAGAGAGGTTACTATGTGTGTTAAAATGATTGTATGAATAGATGATAATTTAATCTCCTGTATTAAATAGTCCACATACGATTACACTTTAGTGATATATTAGGATACATTGCCATTTTTATTTACATTTATCATAATTAAAATTATATAAATAGTTATTACAAGACTTATGCTAAGTATGCCTGATAATTTTATCTGTTTCCTCAATCTATCAGACATTTCAGCCTGAAACACAGGATTACCTAGTTCAGGCACCAGTGTTTTTCATAACTATCGATAAAAAAAAAACCTACATGTACATATTATACTGTAAGAAACGATTAAATAAATTTATTATTATTATTATTTTTCTACTACGTGTGTGGCAAACAAGCATACGGCCTGCCTGATGGTAAGCGGTTACCGTAGCCAATAGACGCTAGCAACACCAGAGGTATTACTAGCGCGTTGGCATCTCCAAGAAAGAGGGTAGGTAAGGATAGAAAATGAATCTCCATTTTCTCAGGATAAAACATAGCCGTTAAATTTTTAAGTGAAACTGCATATTATCTAGTAGTTATCCCAGTATGAATGGGCCGGCTCGATTGATAGGTTTCGTAAGGTGAGTGAGAGAGAGAGTCCCTATCCTTTCCTTGGAGATAGCGAAGTGCGAGTGATGACTCTGTTGTTGCTAGCGTCTATAAGCTACAGTAACCGCTTGTCAGTCATCCATGTAGTATAAAAAAAGATGCAGGACAATTCTTTGTGTGATCGATAAATGGTAATGCTGAGTCTGGGTGTACTAAGAAAACAAGAAACCGAAAACCTCCTCACACCGCTCAAATAATATGCTCGCTCATTCTCTTTTATAACTTACCACACACCCAATTTCATTCGCTTAACAATCATACAACATACTCACACTCACTCTCACATTCAATCGCACACTTTCCTTCAGCCACACTGTATATTCTGGTATCTGCGTATAATACTTGCCTGTTTTTTTTTTTTTTTTTTTTTTTTTATCTTTATTGTGTTTATGTTTGCTGAATATTTTGCTTCTTTGTTAATAACCCACCGTGCCGTTGCCGTGTGGGGCCGGCTTTAGAATTGTCCCACCCCTCTCCACCCATGGGAGTCGTGAGAGCCGACTGGGGGAGTACCGGGGGAGGGGGCAGCAGCGCTCCCTCGAGTATTAACAACATCCACTGCGATCGCCAATCCGCCTGCCAAGCGTGGCGATTACGGCACTCTCCCCCATTCTTGGGGAGGCCTATGTCCAGCAGTGGACGTTGAAGGGCTGATGGATGGAGGGATGGATAATAACCCACCTTAGCTAGTAGAAATAGATAACAGGAATAGATGCTTTACAGCATTTGCACCATCATTTTTACCGCGCGAGGCCTCTCGCCTGGTGACATGTACCACAGATTTAGTACTAGATCTACAACATGTACCATTCTCTCACAAAGTTCAAATAACATGTTCCACCCTTGCACTAAGTACCTATAAGGTCTACAAAGCTTTGTGAAGAGAAAATAAATTGATTTTATTATTATTATTTTCTTTATTTACATACCTTAAACCACTAAATACATTTTTAAATATATATATTATAAAAAATAACAAAATAATTAAAAATATAAAAAGTGTGTAGACCCACCGGCAGCGGGCACAAGGACCAAAATGCCAGTGGTTAGGGTTCCAAAGACAGGAACTTCCTCACAATGCGTGCCGTGTCCAGAAGTAGCACTTTCTGTATCAAACCCTTGATCCAACCATCCAACGCGAGCCTCTTAAGGTGTTAGTCGAGACTCTTGGCTATCAGTCCGTTGACTGACACTACTATCGGCACAATAATCGCTGAATCTACATCCCACATGTCAACAATCTCGTAAGCTAAGTCCAGATACTTCATCTGTTTATCCTTCTCGGCCTTCACGAGATTCTCGTCATGTGGGATGGTGATATCAACAATCATTGCCCGGCGCTCAGATCGATCAACCACCACAATGTCAGGTTTGTTGGCTACAACAGTTCTGTTTGTGATGATTGATCGATCCCAGTACAATGTGATACAGCCATTTTCGAGTACTGGCTCAGCTACATACCTGTAGTAAGGTACCTCAACGTTCACAAGTCTGTATTTCAGAGCAAGTTGTTCGTGGATAATCCTGGCTACTTGGTTATGTCTGTGCAAGTACTCACCGTTAGCAAGACGAGAACAACCCGAGACAATATGCCTAAGGGACTCACCAGGATGGTGGCAGGCACGGCATATGTTAGCCGTACCATCCCTTAGGATATGCCTTCGGTAGTTGTTCGTCATGATAACTTCGTCAGCAATTGCACAGACAAAACCTTCGGTTTCCCCAAAGAGTTTACCGAAACGTAGCCAGGCCACGGAAGCTGTCAATTTATTTTTTCTTCACAAAGCTTTGTAAACCTTATAGGTACTTAGTGCAAGGGTGGAACATGTTATTTGAACTTTGTGAGAGAATGGTGCATGTTGTAGATTTAGTACTAAATCTGTGGTACATGTCACCAGGCCTCTCTCGCGGTAAAAATGATGATGCAAATGATGTAAAGCATCTATTCCTGTTATCTATTTCTACTAGCTAAGGTGGGTTATTAACAAAAAAACAAAATATTCAGCAAACATAAACAAAGTAAAGACAAAAAAAAAAAAAAAACAGGAAAGTATTATACGCAGATACCAGAATATACAGTGTGGCTGAAGGAAAGTGTGCGATAAGTCAACGTCGGGCCCATGTAAAGCCCGGTAAAATCTTCCGTGCAGCTCCTTGCTCTGCCATACACCCCTGCGATCGTCAGCACTTAGTACTGCAGGTCTGCGCCAGTTCTCCTTAGCCAAGGATTATTCTTATTATTATTCTCTTTATTTATTTTATATCACATTATATACACTTTTAAATATATTATGAAAAGAAACAAACACTCACACAAACATACTAACATACTTATAAAAATACAAACAAAAACACAGACGAGTAAACATAACAAATTTAAAAATGTATAAAATAGATAGACCACCGACATCGGGTGCTGGGACCAAGTTGCCGGTGGTTAGGGCTCCAGAGTAAGGAACCTCCTCACAATACGTGCCGTGTCGAGGAGTACTGCCTTTTGCATCAAGCCCTTAAGCCAGCCGTCCAACGAGAGTCTCAATAGGTGTTGGTCGAGACTCTTGGCAATCAGTCCATTAACCGATATGACTATCGGAACAATAATTGTTGAATCAACATCCCACATGTCGGTAATCTCGTGAGCTAAATCCAAATATTTCATTTGCTTTTCTTTTTCAGCTTTCACGAGATTCTCGTCATGCGGAATAGTGACGTCAACAATTATTGCACGGCGCTCTGATAGGTCTATCACCACTATATCAGGCTTGTTAGCAACAATAGTCCTGTCAGTAATGACAGACCGATCCCAGTACAACGTGGCACGGTCATTTTCGAGAACTGGGTCGGGCACATATTTATAGTATGGCACTTCAATTTCCACCAGATTGTATTTAAGAGCAAGTTGCTGGTGAACAATCCTGGCTACCTGGTTATGTCTGTGCAAATAATCGCCGTTGGCAAGACGAGTACAACCGGAAACAATATGCCTAAGTGATACTCCGGGACGGTGGCATGCCCGACAGATGTCAACCGTACCATCTTTCAGGATATATTTTCGGTAGTTATTCGTCATCACAACTTCATCCATTATTGCAAAGACAAAACCTTCAGTTTCTCCGAAGAGATCACTGAATTGCAGCCAGGAAACAGATGCTGCAAAATCAACATCAGGCCCATGCAAGGCCCGATAAAAACGTCCATGCAGCTCCTTGCTCCTCCATACCTCCCGGCGGTCTTCAATGCCAAGCACTATAGGCTTGTGCCAGTTCTTTTTAGCCAAAGCAAGCGGGGTAAATCCTTGATCCACTCTAACTACATCACGATGCACGTCCATGTCAGTATTGAGAAAATATTCTCGGAGGTTGTATACCTCGCGGTTATGAAGAGTTTTGATGTTTAAAAAACCACGACCCCCACATCTCCGCGGGATATACAACCTCATTACCGATGAGCGCGGGTGGTGCATTCGGTATGCAGTCAGAAGTGAGCGGACCTTTCTATCAAGGGTATCAAGTTCAGCCTGAGTCCATCTGAGTATGCCAAAGGAATACATCAAGACAGGTATGACCCAATTGTTACAGGCACGCACCTTGTTGCCGCCAGAAAGTAGACTATTAAGTACTTTTCTTAAGCGGCAAAAGAAGCGCTCCTGCAACTTTTGTTTCATGACTGCCTCAGAGATGCATAACGCCTGTGACATACCCAGATATTTGTAGGTCTCGGTAGCAGACAAAGACCGGAGTTGTGTGAAATCTGAAAGTTGCATTCCTTCAGATTCCACAACGACACCTCGCTTTACATGTAAGACTGCACATTTATCCACACCAAACTCCATTCTGATAGACTTACTGAAGGTTTCAGTTACCTTAAGTAATGCCATCAGTTGGGGTCTGGTGGGGGCAAATAACTTTAAGTCATCCATGTAAAGGAGGTGGGATAGACCCCGACTCTCTCTCCGCAACCGATAGCCTAGGCCTGAATTCTCTAGTAAAGTACTAAGAGGATTCAGGGCCAGGCAAAACCACAATGGACTGAGGCTGTCCCCCTGGAACTGAGGCTATACCCCGCTCAATTTTTATTGGTGCGTCATGTACCTGAAGCCAGCGACGACCTGGATAGTAAAGGGCCGTTCTCCATTGCCCCATACACGTCTTCAAGAAGGCACGTAGAGTTGCATCAATTTTATACAACTCCAGTACCCTCAAGAGCCATGTATGGGGAACAGAGTCATAGGCTTTCTTATAGTCTATCCAGGCCATCACCAACTCTTTCCGGCCGCGACGAACCTGTTGGCTTATGACCGTGTCAATAATTTATTATTATTATTACTATTATTATTATTCTCTATATTTATTTTACAACATATTTTACACATTTTTAAAGATATTATAAAAATACACAAACACTCACACAAACAAAAAATACAAACAAAAATACAATCAGCTAAATATAATAAATTTAAAAATGAATAAAATAGTAGGCCACCGACATCGGGTGCAGGGACCAAGCTGCCGGTGGTTAGGGCTCCAGAGACAGGAACCTCCTCACAATGCGTGCCGTGTCGAGGAGCACTGCTTTCTGCATCAAGCCCTTGATCCAGCTATCTAACGAGAGTCTCTTTAGATGTTGGTCGAGACTCTTGGCAATCAGCCCATTGACTGATAAGACTATCGGGACAATAATTGTCGAGTCAACATCCCACATATCGGCAATTTCGTGAGCCAAATCCAAATATTTAATTTGTTTTTCTTTTTCAGCTTTCACGAGATTCTCGTCATGCGGAATAGTGACATCGACAATTAGTGCACGGCGCTCTGATCGGTCTATCACCACTATATCAGGCTTATTAGCAGCAATAGTCCTGTCAGTAATGATAGACCGATCCCAGTACAACGTTGCACGGTCATTTTCGAGAACTGGGTCGGGCACATATCTATAGTACGGCACTTCTACTTCCACCAGATTGTATTTAAGAGCAAGTTGCTGATGGACAATCCTGGCTACTTGGTTGTGCCTATGCAAATAATCGCCGTTTGCAAGACGAGTGCAGCCGGAAATAATATGCCTGAGAGATTCTCCGGGTCGGTGGCATGCCCGACAGATGTCAACCGTACCATCTTTCAAGATATATTTTCGGTAGTTATTCGTCATTACAACTTCATCCATTATTGCAAAGACAAAACCTTCAGTTTCTCCGAAGAGATCACTGAATTGCAGCCAGGAAACAGATGCTGCAAAGTTAATATCGGGCCCGTGTAAGGCCCGATAAAAACGTCCATGCAGCTCCTTGCTCTTCCATACCTCCCGGCGGTCCTCAATGCTAAGTATTATAGGTTTGTGCCAGTTCTCTTTAGCCAAAGCAAGCGGGGTAAGTCCTTGATCCACTCCGACCACATCTCGATGCACGTCCGTGTCAGCATTGAGAAAATATTCTCGGAGGTTGTATACCTCGCGGTTGTGAAGGGTTTTGGTGCTTAAAAAACCACGACCCCCACATTTCCGCGGGATATACAGCCTCATTACTGACGAACGCGGGTGGTGCATTCGATATGTAGTCAGGAGTGTACGAACCTTTCTATCAAGGATATCAAGTTCAGTTATTATTATTATTACTTTATGTGCGTGAAATTGTATATGTTTGTAAAGTTCCAGGGTTATACCTTAGTGCAGGAGGTGACTTAAAAAAAAATCGCAATTACAATGAAGGATAACATAGCATCATGCCTGTATTCTCCGAAGGGGTAGGCAGAGGTGTATTACACACCCACGGTTTAATAAATAATAATAATAATAATATCTGTTATTACCGTGGATGATCATCAGGTGGGCCATATGCTGGTTTGCCACATACATAGTAGAAAAAAAACTTTGGTAAATCCAAAAATACACGCCTCATAATCTACATTTTTCACAAAAAAATATATTATATGATAAGTAACTAATAATGTATTGTTCGTACTAAGTAGTTTTCAACAAATCAAATAGATAGCGCTAATTTCAAAAAGTACCTACTGTGGTTTTACGCCATCTAGCGCTAATTCTAAGAAGTACTTCTATATTGGTCTATTAAAAATAGTTCTCACGAAATAAGGAGGTGCTGGTTTTAGTGTCGAATCGAGCGTAAATATTCACTATTTTTTTTTTGTTTATTTAATAACAATTAAACCACATCGAATTAGACCGTGAAAAGTGATAGGGCTCTATTCGTAGTTATACTGAATTGTAAAAGAAAAAAAATACTAGATTAGTAAAGTATTTCGGTTGTTATCGTGTTAACATACATTACCTACAACAAATGGACGTCCAAGACAGAACTTTTTTTAACAGTTTTATAACTAGTTTAAATAACAAAAAAGGCATCAAAAATATCAAGTGTCAAAAATAGTGTTTTTTCTTGATATATGTATGTGTACCTATATTATATTGTTTTACAAGTGCAATATATGATAAATACAAAAGAGACATTTTAACTCTTCCGCGCCCAGCGATCAGCAGAGCAGAGCAGAAAAATCAGTTGTTCTGTGTAAAACGAGAAATGTACCCACCTCAACGCTTCGCTTATGAGGCGTGCAAGAAGAAGTTCATGTGAGATAAGGATGGATGGATAAAACATTTTTCTGTACTACCAATTATATTTAATAACAAATTACGAGTACACTATATTTATTACCTAGCATATCCGTTTTGGCAAAGGCCCAACATTGCTGAAAAGTTTCACTTTTAAAGAAAATAAACCTTATTAAGCTTCTCTGTAGAGTTGATTTTCAATTGGTATCATATAATCTGGATTAATAGCTGTATTTTATGTACCACTTACTATCGTTTTCGATTTTACTTTAAATATACATACCTATATAAATAAAATCAAGCCTGTTTCGCAGAGGTAGGCAGAGACAACGGACCACTGAAGTAATGTCACACAGTTCCAGTAGTCTGTCAATACAGACGGTGAGATAGCACACGGCGGGTTTATTTTGTGGTTGAGAAGGGCCCTCACCTCACACTACACTGTTCGTTGTCCCCAACGACGGGGTGTGCAGTTAGGTATATTTTTTCCTGCCTTATAAAACTAATTATGTGGTTTTATGAAACCACGATCCAAGTGAAACTTTTATCAAGTGAACAATAACATTTACATCAAAACACGCAAATACCGCGGCATATAAACGCTACATGGTTAGCCGATGCGAGCCATGGGCGCCGCCATATTGGCCTTGGCTGCTCTGCCGAGTGCCTTTCCCTTTGGCCCTACTCCGCGGCTGGCTGTAACTCAACATGCGATAGATGTATGAAAAGCATTTTTGACGATAGAAAAAAGTTTACTTTAAAAAAAGGCAGAGACAACGAATTTCCACTTTTTATAAAACCACACTACCCGCATTTGTCACTGTAAGAAAGAAACGTGGAGGGTGGTGAACCGTGTCGTCGCCATCCGGATGATTGTTGCTATTAATCTTCGTTGCGTTCTCAAGGGAAATGGGAAAAAGATTTATAAAATTAATGCACGTGGAAACCTGCATGCCTGAGAGATTTCCTGGCTTTTATTTCTAATGTTATTAGTTTATTCCGTCGAAATGACGACGGGTCTCGTGGTGTAGTCGGTAGTGTAACCGACTTCCGTGCACGAGGTCGTGGGTTCGATTCCCACTCAGGACAATTATTTGTGTGATGAACACAGATATTTGTACTGCGTCTGGGTGTTTTCTATCTATTATATGTATGTATTTACAAAAAAAAATGTTGTATATTTATTATATCCATAATCTGGTACCCATAGCACAAGCGTTAAGCTTAGTTTGGGACCAGAGGACGTTGTGTGAAAAATGTCCGTGAATATCCGTGTCCGTGAAATGTTATTTAAAAAAAATTTTGAAAATGTGATATCGAAAATAACAGTTACGAGCAAGATTTGAACCTGCGTCTCCTTGAATACCGTCCCAGATGCTTTGCCAATTCAGCTATCGTGACGTGCCCGGGACTATGAACTTCAATAACAAATTAGTTCTTAACGCCCTCGGTAACGCCTGTGCCATCTGTCTGAAGTATTTGCCATAGAAATTTTTCGATTTCACATTTTCGCACTTTGTGTTAATTTATATAAAACACGTTAAATGATAAAAAATATATAAAATTATCAAAATATTATTTCTTCTTCTGAGCGTCTGCTATAGGTACTCGTTTAAACCCCACGCCTCAATTAAAAAAAAAGATGCTGCTTTATGTCCTCTAGAGTTGTGTGACGTCACATATCCTATAACCAGCGAACTGTACCTATTGCCCGCTTGTTATAGGCGACGTTTACGGCGGTGATTTATTTGTCTAACTGTGATAAGTAGTTTAGAAGTTATACGGGAACAGATAGGTATACCAACATTCAAGCCAAATATCTTTTAGGCCTTACCGTAGTTAGTACACAGTTGCACCTGCGCCTGATGCCGCCCTAGCCGAGGCCGCGGACGGTGGGGTCGGGGAGTACCCTGCCGTCCGCGGAAGCCTACCGCGAAGGTGCGACGCCCAAGTGCGCGAGGCGTCGCTCAAGAGAGGGTGCCCGAAGGGGCTGCCGCCTGCGGATCGCGGTCGAAACGACGCGGTACCCGTTATCCGCCGTAGTAAGGGTGGGTGGAGGCGCACGGTGGGTTTTTAGTGGGTGAGAGCCCCACACTACCCCGTTGTCTCCCCGGGCAGCGGGGTGTGCGGTAGGACATTTTTGCCCACCTAAAATAAAAAATAAAAAAGTTAGTACACAGTTAACTGTGTATGTATATCTACATTAAAGATATTTTGAAGAACATTAAACACAAAGTGAAAAAACCCAAAGACGTTAAGTATGAATGTGTTATCGAAATTAGCAGTCAGGAGCAATTGTCACGATGGCTCAATTGGCAAAGCATCTGGACGGTATCCAGGAGATGCAGGTTCAAATCCTGCTCGTGACTGTTATTTTCGATTTCACATTTTTCACTTTGTGTTTAATGTATAGTGCTAAGCATGTCAAATGCTAAAAATATATATAAATATTTTGAAGAATTTATTATTCCATCCATCCATCCATCAGCCTTTCGAAGTCCACTGCTGTCCACTGCACATTTATGAATTAAAAATTGGATGGCATTATAAAATATCAACAATAATTAGTAGCTCACTACTATATGTATTATTAACTTTATTTTAATTTATTTACTTAAAAAGAAATAATTAGATTTTGTATTTGAATTACATACATATAACTGCAATATTTTTTAAATCATTTGCGCCTTTCATATAAAGCTAGCTGCTACTCGCAACACCTGAGTGAAATTTACTTATTTTCTTTTTAATGCGTATTTTTTTCAAAAATAAAAGTAGCCTATGTTATTTCTATAACATCAGCCAGTGGAAGTTCCGTCCAAATTGGTGCAGCCGCTTCGAAAAATACACCAATATGCTTCATGGCTACGAAAGATGGTGGTACCAACCCGCTTGAGCCCAATAGCAAGTGGACACTCCCACTTGATATCCAGCCCTACCACCTGTAATGCAATGGGTAATAATTGCTTATTATAACTAAGGTATAGTTGCCTCGTAAGACATACGTGGGAAATTGGGTTGTTTGGGTCTCCGGCGCTCTAACTCATCATATGACACAACTGTAGGAGTAACTACGATTGATTTACGCTGAAACACTTCTTAAGGGAGGGTTTAGAAATTCCGATTCGCAACCTTTTTGTGTGATGTCTTCACGCTGTAACTACTGAATCAATCGACTTCACGCTGAACGAGTAACAACTGATTTAATCATTATGACATTTTGTATATATATAGGCTGGACCCAGGAAAAGACACAGGCTACTTTTCATCCCATAAAAATGAATGGATCTCGTAGGATAGCTATTTTCACAGTTAATTTTATATCCTAAAATCCACGCGGGTGAACAAAAATACAACAAAAATAAAAAAATAAAAACAATTTTATTGTTTCCCTGTAATAAAAAAGTTTAACTTCTATTGACACACTATTATATGAGTATTTGTTTATTTTACCTACCCTTTAGAAAATAAACTCATTATTTATGCTTCCTATATTCGTCAGTGTTGTATAAAACCATCCAATATGCACTCTAAAATGTGCGTTGTCGGCACTCACGAAGAACTTTTTTCACCATATGCCACTAACGCTCCGCATGCGTTTAGCGTTTTTTTTCATACTTAACTGTATTTTTTATTACTTTTTATTTACCAATACCATAATTAATCTATTTTTAACCATAATTGAAAATACAACAAGCAAAACTTTTTCTAAATAGGTGGCATGCTGGCATGGAATGGGTTAAGAGCTAGTAACATTCAGTAGAGGATACCCGAAACGGTAAGCCGCCGGAATGTAACATAGTTCCAGTGGCCCGCCAACAAAGGTGGAGAGACGGCACACGGCGGGTTTCTTTAGTGGGTGCAGGCCCCAAATTACCCTGGTCGTTGCCCCGAAAAAAAAAGGGCTAGAAACATTCAAAATAAGTGGTGTCCACTTTAGCTTCTAAGTGATAAAAACTAAGAGCGTTCTCATGGTAAGGTCCAGTTTCGATTCGCGTAGCAAATAGAGATCGGAATCTACTTAAATTTTACGATAACGGCAAATTTGCCAAAGATATATCTTTAGGCAAGGTTGAAAACAATTTTTTTATCATTTTATTACAAGTTCAAGGTCAAGAGCAAAAGTTCATAGTAGTAAAATTTATATACTCGTACTTACTAAAAAAGTAAGTTGTACAATTTGTCATCTTTTCCTTACTTTAACATTTAAATTGTTCTGAAGAGTAGCGTATTTATATTCGGAAGACGGCGCGGATATCTTTATGGAGTGCTACGTTATCCCTTCGTTACATATTACTTTTTTCGGATATAACCTTCTTTTGTTTTTTGTTTTTGGTAAGGCGAGAAAGAATGTTTCTATCTGCACACCCCATTGATCGGAGAACGAACAGGGCAGTTAGGCCGTCATACTAAATCACTTTGTCTCTCCACATTTATTGGCGGGTCACTGGAACTGTGTGACGGTGATATAAGATACACTACACTAGAGAATAAATCATTGCATTGCAGGAGACTTTACGATTACCAGATATGAAGTACACTTAGACTCAAAGAACTGTTGTGTGTGGGAATCGAACCCATAAGAATCAAAAGGAATCTGAACCACGACGCTATCTTTACAGCAACTTTTTCCTAAGAATTTTTACCTTGGTCTCCAGGTCACAATGAGGACAACCACTGTGGTGATGATCGTCACCCTCAGCGTGATAGGGGCTGTACTTCTATGTGGCCTAGCCTTATACCTGTACGTCAGAAAATGCGCGAAGAGGGAGGACGAAGAAGACGGAACCAGCTGTGCTATCAGGTAAGATTATCTATCTACATAAATAAAAATGAATCGACGAAATGTATCGCATAACTTCCGAACGGCTGCACTTAATCGGATAATTATTTTTTTGTTGTGTTATTTATTGTCAGGATAAGGTATAAAAAATAAAAATAAAATGGAATAGTATTTTGTTTTAATCTCGTAATATGAAAAGTGAGTGAATGAAAGAGACAGAAGACTGTGAGTTACTTTCGATATGTCAAACGTGTCTGGAATTTTATTATTGATGATCCGACTGATTTGAATTTACCGGGAATGTTACATTTCATTAGTCCGCGACTGTACACCACCCTTGTGAAGCCGAGACGGCCATAAATAGTATACCAGGGGGGTTAGGCAGAATCTCATATCTCACATGTCGATCGTATCGTCTCGCTTGTACGATCACCGTGATTGGCCAACGGATTATTGTGACATCACGCGTCGGTTTCTCAACCAATCACAGTGATCTCGATACGGTCGAAACGTGAAATATGACATTCTGCCTCAGGGGGCAGGTGTTTCAAAATTTTAGATATTCACGAGAAAACATATATGGCACGAAGTTTGCCAGGTCAGCTAGTTACTAATAAAATACACCTTCACCCGCGGCTCCCCCGAAGGGAAAAAGCCAGTTTTCACTTTACGTATATCGAAATTTTTCAGTACTCTATCACAGGATAAAAGAGCTTTTCAGACTAATCTCTCAAACAAGGCTTCATCAAAATCCGGTCAGTAGTTTTTGCGTGAATAGTGAACAAAAAAAAAACATAGCATCACGCCTATATTCGCCGAAGGGGAGGGGGAGGTGTATTAGCATTTGACATTTTTAGCATTTGACATGCTTAGCAACATACATTAAACACAAAGTGAAAAATGTGAAATCGAAAATAACAGTCACGAGCAGGATTCGAACCTGCATCTCCTGGATACCGTCCAGATGCTTTGCCAATTCAGCCATCGTGACCCTTGCTCCCGACTGCTAATCTCGACAGCACATTCATACTTAACGTCTGGGTGACGCTTGCATCATCTGTCGGAAGTATTTTCATACATTATACCGACCAGGTAAACTTAATTTTACGTTTTGAAATATAATTTTACGATTAAGATTTTACCTAACAATGACGCAAACCCTATAAATATTTAGATATTTTTATATATATATTGAATTGGAAAAGCATCTGGACGGTATCCAGAGATGCAGGTTCGAATCCTGCTCGTGACTGTTATTTTCGATTTCACATTTTTCACTTTGTGTTTAATGTATGTTGCTAAGCATGTCAAATGCTAAAAATATATATATAAAAATATCTAAATATTTATAGTTTGCGTCATTATTAGGTAAAATCTTAATTGTAAAATTAAGTTTACCTGGTTGGTATAATGTATGAAAATACTTCCGACAGATGAAGCAAGCGTCACCCAGACGTTAAGTATGAATGTGCTGTCCAGATTAGCAGTCGGGAGCAAGGGTCACGATGGCTGAATTGGCAAAGCATCTGGACGGTATCCAAGAGATGCAGGTTCGAATCCTGCTCGTGACTGTTATTTTCGATTTCACATTTTTCACTTTGTGTTTAATGTATGTTGCTAAGCATGTCAAATGCTAAAAATATATATAAAAATATCTAAATATGTACAGATACAGCTAGCATAAAGACGTCGAGGCTGCTGTGCGGACCACAAGCGTTATTCAAACTATAAATATCCACGTTTTTTATAATATTAGTAGATACTAATTATACCTCTGCATAAAAAAATTGTCCGTATGGTGATGGACTAAAAATATAAGTGTCACCACCCCATTCTTTCCCAAGGGTGTCGTATGAGGCGAATAAGGGAAGTAACCAAGTATTATCCATTGCATGACTGGTGGTAGGACTGGGTACCAAGTGGGAGTATTAAATTGATATTGGGCTTAATCGGGTTGGTACCACCATCTCCCGTGTGACCGGCCATGAAGCACATCGTTGCGTTGTGGCTGTAGCAGGAGATAGCCATTTATTCTTTCATTTCATATCTGTGATATTAAATGGTGAGCAGCGGCTTGACAGTACTCTCGGTATAGTTGAGTCCATGAGCGATGGTTACCATTTATCATCAGATGGGCCGTGGCCCGACTGCCACTACATGCAATAAAAAAAAGGCGACCCAGTACCGCTTGATATAGTGCTAGCTCTCTTGTGGAGCCGTATGTCCAGCTATTAACGACAAAAGCTGATAGATGGATTATTATCTATAATATAAAAATCAATTGCTTTTCGTTAGTCTTGCTAAAACTCAAAATTGGCTTGACTGACTTTCGTTCTAATACAGAGCTGGTTTAAATGAAAAATAATAGTAAAATCCTATAGAATAGTTAAAAAAATTAAAGTTAAAGATTGACATGCCATCCTGATTTCAGAGAGCTGGCTCAAACCTCTTCTACTTTCTACAATGTACCCTATCCCTGGTTTTGTCTTAGTCCGTAATGACCGGTTGGACAGAAGAGGGGGTGGAGTAGCCATCTATATTCGTAGTGATTTTCCCTTTCAAATTATTGCTTCTTCGCCTCCTTACCACTCTGCGTCTGCCGAGTTTCCTTTTCTAGAGGTTTGTGTCCAAGGTGTCAAAATGGTCCTAGGTGTGGTTTATTGTCCTCCTTCTTTTGACTATATCACTGACTTAGAAGCAGTATTAGAATCTTTAGGGTCTGACTATGCACATCACATCATAATGGGTGACTTTAACACCGATCTCCTTAATCCCTCTTCCTCTCGTTCGCTTAAATTCCTGAACATCGTCCGCTCCTGTAGTCTCCACGTGTTACCCCTTCAAGCCACACACCACAACACCACTGGGGAAGACACTTGGCTTGACGTTATTCTCACATCCTCCCCTTCCCGTGTCTCCTCTCATGGTCAGTGTCCGGCTCCTTGTTTTTCCCATCATGACCTTATTTTCCTCTCCTACATCCTTAAGCCTCCCAAACCTAAACCTAAGGTGTTGAGTCTGCGTTGCTTTGCGCGAATGAATGTCAACCAGCTGCATGCGGAAGCTTCAGCTCTCAAATGGCAACCACTGCTGGAGGCTTGTACAATAGACGACAAAGTGAACATCTTTAACAAAAATGTCATTGATCTTTATGACAGACTTGCCCCAGTAAGGAAAATTAAGGTGAAGCATTCGCCTGCCCCATGGATGTCAGAGGACATTCGAGGCGTGATGCGGCAAAGGGATTCTGCGTTCCGTAAACATCGTAAAGAGCGTTCTGATGTTAATTGGGCCCGTTATAAGACAGCTCGGAATTGGTGCAATCAAATGATACGCAATGCTAAACGCCGATATATCCTTAATAGTATTTCTTCTTCTTCTTCTCCTTCTGAAACCTGGAGGTTTCTTGGGACACTTGGCATTGTGAAACCACGGTTTTCAGAACTTTCGAACAACATCGATTTGGATGATTTAAATCAGTTCTTCACTAAAAAATTGTCTCTAGATGTGGCCACCCAAGTACAAACGATTGACTACATTGCCAATTTACCACGTCCTAGTATTGCTTCTTTAAATTTTTCTCTAGTGACACCCGATGAGGTTAAAAAGATTTCCCTCTCTATCAAATCCAAAGCGACGGTCTGTGATGGGATCAGCCGCCGCATGATTATTACTATCCTCGATCATTTGTCGGACCCTATCTCACACATCCTAAACTTTTCCCTCGAGTGCGGTGTATTTCCCACTGCTTGGCGCAAGGCGTATGTTCGTCCTTTGCCCAAAATGTCTAATCCTAGCCTTCCTAATGATTATCGTCCTATCTCTATCCTTCCTTTTCTTTCCAAAGTTCTCGAACTCTGCGTGCATAAACAGTTGTGTAAGTTTGTCTATACTAATAACACATTACAGTCGGGTTTCAGGCCTGGGCATAGCACTGTATCTGCACTCTTAAAAGTGACTGGTGACATTAGGGCGGGTATGGAGAACATCCTTTTAACAGTGCTGGTTCTAGTAGACTTCTCAAATGCCTTTAATGTCATCGGCCATAATATCCTACTATCTATCCTTTCCCATCTAATGATCTCGTCGGGTGCCTTGGAATGGTTCTCATCTTATCTTCAGGGACGCCAGCAATCTGTTCGCATAGACGACACATCATCCAGGTGTGTCTTAAGTTCTGGTGTCCCTCAAGGCGGTATACTTTCTTCTCTTCTCTTCTGTCTTTTCATCAATCTTATAACTCATGATCTTCGATGTGCGTATCATTTGTATGCTGATGACCTGCAAGTATATACTCAAGCCAGGGTGAGTGATCTTCAGTCAGCCATTGCTGCTATAAACAATGATTTAGCAGCAATTAAAAACTGGTCTGCAAAATTTGGTCTATGTATAAACACAGAAAAATGTCAGTCCATCTTACTTGGTAGTTCTCGCTTACTCAGTGTCACCAATATAACCAGTCTGCCACCAATAGTCTACGGCGGTATTGTCATACCATACAGCAATTCTGTTAAGGACCTTGGCCTATTTGGAGACAGTACGCTTGAGTGGAAAACGCAAGTTACTCATATTAGTCGGAAAGTTACAGGATCACTTCGCTCACTCTATCGTTTCAAGAACTTACTTCCAATCGCGACCAAAGCAACGTTGATGCGGGCCTTAATTTTCCCTATCATCGATTATGCTGATGTGTGTTATCTCGACCTGAATGCAGATCTGCTCAATAAACTTGACCGACTTCTCAACAATTGCATTCGATTCGTTTTTAATCTTCGCAAATTTGATCATGTTTCAAAATTTCGCACAGAACTAAACTGGTTACCCATTCGGCAAAGGCGCAGTTTACACGCTGTGTCATTGTTATATTCTCTCTTAAATTCTCCTAATGCTCCCATTTCCAATTTCTCTTTGCTACTCATGACCGACTCCTTCGCTCTTCTAGTAATCTTCTTCTTCACTGTCCCTCTCACACCTCTAGTCTTGTTCATTCTTCCTTCAATGTACAGGCTATTCTACTCTGGAATGCGTTGCCATTAGAGCTCAGAATGGCTACAAATCGTGTAGCATTCAAATCCAGGGTGCGGGAGTTATATTCCCGTACTTTGGCTGAGTCTTCTCTAATTTAATAACTCACATCTATTTGATTTGTTATAAAATATTTATGTAAGTATATTGTATTTATATATGTTTACATCAGCATATATTTAAACAAATATAAATATATTTATATATATGCATGTATATATATATGGTTATTTTATTTTATTTGTCATATAAGTGAGTGTATTATAGTATTTGTTTATATATCTTGTTTTCTCGTCTTTCTTTACAAGCACCTACCATAATACATAAATCTCTGTTCTGCCCCAGGTTGACTGGTAGAGAATGCCTACGGCATTAAGTCCGCCTTGTACCAATTTTTTGTGCTAAAGTTATAAATAAATAAATCAATCGCCTCTGTATTAAAGGCCTCGTCACACAGAGGCGGGAGCCGTGGGAAAGCGATCGCGATCCGGGACGGGATTTTTTTGTAATATTCGAATTTGTATGCAACCTATCACATAGGAATGCATCCGTCGCTATGTGTAAGGGCCTGGGAAAAGGCGACATAATGACTTCTTTTTTAAATCTTTTGAATCACAAGCACGTTTCATTTCCATTCATCCATCCATCAGCCCTTCAACGTCTACTACTGGACATAGGCCTCCCCCAGAAATGGGAGATAGGCCCCCGGTATTCCCTCAGTCGGCTCTTATGACTCCCGTGGGTAGAGAGGGGTGTGACAATTCTAAAGCCGGCGCCACACGGCGGATCATTTACCTATTTAATATTCTAATCTTAGAAGATGCAGGTTAATTAGGATGGATAATCGGTGATAACATAAATTGTAGGTGATAGGAAGTTCACTAGGTCATCTGAAAAAACAAAAAAAACGTAGCATCACGCCTGTATTCCCTAAAGGGGTAGGCAGAGGTGTATTACACACCCACGATTCGCCGGGTATGTAAGTCCCACGTAATAGGGGGCGAGCCTATTGCCTTCTCCATCCATCCATCCATCAGCCTTTTAACGTCCACTGCTGGACATAGACCTCCCCAAGAATGGGGGACAGTGCCGTAATCGCCACGCTTGGTAGGTGGGTTGGCGATCGCAGTGGATGTAATACTCGAAGGAGTGCTGCTGCCCACTCCCCCGGTGTTCTTTCAGTTGGCTCTTACGACTCCCATGGGTGGAGAGGGGTGGGACAATTCTAATGCCGGCCCCACATACGACGGCAATATATAACATTTATTGCCGTCTACCGGGTACATTTCCAAGCTCCGGGCTGTTATAGAGAATTTTTCTTTTTATGAAAAAGCTCAATAACTTTACCCGACCTGAGGATCGAACTCAAGACCTCATGATCAGCAGTCGCTCACACTACCGCTGCACCAACGAGGCAGGTCATCTAATAATTTGATACATAAGAATTTTCCGTGTAATGAGGAACTAAGAATATGAGTGTCACTAAGAATGGAGCAGTGACACTCATATACTTAGTTCAAAAGAATGGTCTTTGCTCCATTTTATGATACCCGCAGCTTACAAGGCGAGGCGAAGAGGAAATTTATGTACCAGGGTCTGATGATGGAGCTGGAAGGTGGCCAAAGTAACTCTGTAATGAAACGACGCAACCCCATCGAGTTTGCAATCGTTTGATTCGTCTTGACGAGTACTTTGTCTTTGATGGTATCCAGGGTCTGGTGATGGAGCTAGAAGGTGACCATAGGAACTAGGAACTCCGTTATAAAACGACATAACTCCATTGAGTTTGGGCTCGTATGATTCGTCTTGAGGAGTGCTTTGTCAGGTTATGATCATTTTATTTCTATAAAATAATTTCGATGTTTCACATGTGGTAGACGTCCCACGACGTCTAGTTTTTGTTTCTATCCTTGTATTCTTTGATAGAAGAATCCCATAGTAACGCTTTTGATTGAAATAATTATATTAATTGCATAATTTTATCGTTGCTCCACACTACCGCCATGTTTATAAACAGTTACAAATACGTCCACACACATCAACATTTTTTGATAAACTGATGTTTTTGCTCACCGGGCGTCAACTCTGTTTTCGCTCACCGGGCGTCAACACAAGTGTTGCCCGCAATAATTATGCTGACAGCAATTCGGCAACATGTTTATATGCAACCATGTTGCTAAACAAATGTTTACCATGAATACGAGGCTTAATACTCACGCGAGTGTAGCGCAACAATACGAACGTGTAAATTGTGGGTCTAGCCAAGTTGCATTCTATGATTGCTAACGCTAATAGAAAACTATTCAAATGTATGGAAAGGAGAATGCCATATTTCGCCCTGTACGATAGTAGCATCGGGGCTATGATAATTATTAGTATTTTTATAACACAAATTGCATATTTCCATTTAACACGTGGAGCTACCACGTCATAATGAAGAAAAAAAGTATTAGAAGGGACTATTTGTAGGTACATCCGATGCGCTGCCACATGGCAGTTTTTGCCGTGTGGGGCCGGCTTTAGAATTGTCCCACCCCTCTCTACCTACTGGAGTCGTAAGAGCCGACTGAGGGAATACCGTGGGAGTGGGCAGCAGCACTCCCTCGAGTAGGTATTAATAACATCCACTGCGATCGCCATCCCGCCTGCCGTGGCGATTACGTCATTATCCCCCAAGATGGGACCGCTCGTTGTGGCGTTCTCTTGGGGAGGCCTATGTCCAACAGTGGACGTTGAAAGGCTGATGGATGGATGGATCTAAGGTTAAAGATGTGAAATTCCCATACATTTAAATAGTTTTCTATTAGCATTAGCGATCATAGAATGCAACTTGGCTAGACCTTTCAGGGGTAGAGCCAAGCTTATCCCAGCACGAATGGGCTGGCTCGATCAGGGAATTACCACCCTCCCACAGAAGTTCAGCGTGAAACAACGATAGGTACTTCTTCCGTTATGTTTCCTATGGCGAGTGAGAGCGCTGGAGGACCAAACCAGCTCTCCTTATTATTATTACCATTCTTTCTATATTATCCATCTTATCCTCTTTAGTATACTTCCTATCCTGTCCTTATTATGCTTCCTTTTCACTTCCTATCTCTTTCTTTAGAGATGACGCGCCAGTGATACTTTTGGTGTTGCTAGCGTCTATAGGCTACAGGTAACCACTTATTATTAGGTGTATACTTATTTGACACCCACGTAGCATAAAAAAAAACATTGAATAAATGCCACAAGTTTTACACTATTATGATTAAATGTAAGTTTACTCATTTGGGATGCTTTAAAAAAAAAGCGTTCATGAGCTTTACAATTATAATTATTTTATATAGTAGTCAGCGCGAAAGTTTGAAATTCGATGTACATGTATTGAAAAGTTCAGCAACCCTTTTTTGTTTAGCCGAATTCAGCAGAACATTTGCAATGGGATGGTTTTCATTGAAACTTATTCAATTTTGGAATACAGATTAAATTAGAGATAAGGTGTAAACACTTTTTAATACATTTAATTAAATTAATCTAACGACTTTGTTGTTATAACTTTATTTTAACTAACGACGTTGTTGCTGTTATTAGCTTAATTTTTTTTTACTATAACTAGCTATATTGAAGTAAATACTTTTTTAGTCGCGACTTGAAAGTAGCTCAGGGGGGTTAGGCAGAATCTCATATCTCACATGTCGATCGTATCGTGATCACTGTGATTGGTTGAGAGATCACCGTGATTGGCCAACGGATTATTTTGACATCACGCGTCGGTTTCTCAACCAATCACAGTGATCTCGATACGGTCGACACGTGAAATATGACATTCTGCCTAACCCCCCAGGTCTTTTTTGGGACGGAAGTAACAGTTTTAAAAGGAAGCGATGTTTAGTAAAAAAGCGTATATTCCTTTACGGGAGTAGCCTAACTATATTGTGAGCATATTTGTTATTTACACATTGATTTATAATTTTCAGTAATAAGACAGCATCACGCCTGTTTTCCCCGAAAGCGTAGACAGAGGTGTATTTAGCGTCCAGGGTCATACGCGGATACCGCACGGTGTCGACCGAGGCGGCCTGCGCTTTGGCCGGAACCCTCCCGTGGGACTTGGAGGCGGAGGTGCTCGCCGAGATTTATCGGCGGGCGTCGCAAGAGCGGGAGTGGGTTGGTCGTCCCCCACTCAGCGTGGCTTAGGCCGACCAGTGCCGTGAACTCGTCACGGCAATAGGGAGGGACCTCTCGCTGCCGAGCGTCGTCAGAGCGATGCTTGGCAGTGACAGGAATTGGGCCACGGTCGCTGCCTTCTGCGAGAAGGTCATCTCGCGGAAGGAGGTGGTGGAAAGGGCCAGGGAGGCTGATCCTACCGCAGACCACAAACCTACCCCGAACGATGACGTGCGGTTAGTAAATTTTTTCCCGTATTAAAAAAAAAGGCAGTGGTGTATTAGGGACCCACGGTTCGCCAGCTTTGTTTTATGTTAATTACTTACTTCCCTTAGTCGCCTCATACGACACCTGTGGGAAATAATGGGGTGGTGGCACTTGTATTCTTAGTCCGTCACCACACGGATAGCTATGTCTAAGTCCCACGTAATAGGGGGCAAGCCTATTGCCGTCTACCAGGCACATTTCTTAACCGGGCTGCTACTGAGAATTTTTCTTTTTACGGAAAAGCTCAATAACATTGTCCGACGTGGGGACCAAACCCGAGACCTCATAATCAGCAGTCGCTCACACAAACGCTGCACCACAGAGGCACTTAAAATTCTTAAAAAAAATACTTTAGATTTCAGAAGTTGTGGTCTATCTTTGTTTAATTTTTTACCGACTTTAAGAAAAGGAGGAGGGTCTCAATTCAGATGTTTATGTATATGTTTATTATGTTGATATATTTTTTATGTATGTTCAGCCATAACTCCGTCATATATAGACGGATTTGTAAAATTCTCTTTTTGTTTGAAAGCGGTTTATGCCGAAAAGGATCCATTTAAATTTTAATGTAATCGGTGCAGCGGTTTTTAAAAAATCAACTAAAATCTAAAAAATTGTACATGGATGATATTTTTTCATTTACTCCGAAACCTCGCTGTCTTGTTGAAGCAGTGCGTTTAGTTGGCATGCCCATGTTATATATAAAGCCTTTCTTCACGGTCTTTGGAAAACTCTCCGAGATGCTATGCTCTATTTCTTTCTCTATGCATTTTAGGCGCTCTTCTTTGACATTTTCAGACTCCTGTGCTCGACGCTTTCTCATACGAGATACACCCAAGGAAGGTCTCCCCATCATGTACCACATAAATTAACCTACGCTCCTATTTTATAAAAAAAAAAACATTAAAAAGCATAAAATAGTAGTTTATACAGTATTAAATTCTGGAAGACAATCTTTTGTGCAATCCAACGGCTCTTTTAAGGCATTCTGGCAGATTGTCAAAGATAAGCTATGTCAGTTTGTTAGGATAGACTTTTAGCAAAGACTTGTAAACGCTTATGTAATCACGTCACGTACTGTGGAAGATTCTGAGCATGTTTGTAGTTTCGCATCGGTAATGAATTGTGATGATTTTAAAATGTGCATAGAATTATATCCATATGGTGGTAAGTGGAAGCCTTTTTTTGTACTACCTGAGTGGCAAATAGCGTCCCACCTGATGGTAAGCGGTTATCGTAGCCTATCTACGCTAACAATACCAGAAACATCACTCGCACTCCACTTCAAACTCTACAATCCAAGGAAAGGTATGGGATAAGAAGAATAATAAGGAGAGGATAGATCTGGGCCTTTGGCGCTCTCACTCACCATGCGAAACACAACGGTAGGAGTACTTGCCGTACAACCAAAGTAATATCACACAGATTCAGTGGTCTGCCAATACAGGCGGAGAGACGACAAGCGGCGGGTTTATTTAGTGGGTGAGGGCCCTATACTATCCTGTTCGTTGCCCTGAACGACGGGCTGTGTGGTTAAGTGCAATTTATTCCCGCCGTAACAAAAACAGGAGTAAGTACCTGCCGTTGTTACACGCTGATCTTTTGAGAGAGGGTGGTACTTCACCGATCGAGCCGGTCCATTCGTGCTGAGATAAGCAAGGCTCTATTACTAGAAGTCTTCGCTAAAAGATCAATATCGTGAAGGAACCTACATTCCTGTGAGATTTTCTCCATGGTGTGTGAAGCTTCCTCATCTGTACTGAATTAACGTGGGGAATTTTTTAAATCCCTATTACTCTCAGGAAAATAATCAGTGCTTCAGTGCAATATAAGTATTACTTACCATCACGGGTACACGAGTGCGAAAAGGCTCTATTCTTGCATACATCGCTCATTTCCTCCAAATTAATAATTACCCTTATACACGTTCGCCGGTTTTGGAGACTCCTGACTCCACCTTCCTTCAATCCATCCATCCATCCACCAGCCTTTCAACGTCCACTGCTGGACACAGGCCTCCCCAAGAGAACGCCAAAACGAGTGGTCCCATCATGGGGGATAATGCCGTAATCGCCACGCTTGGCAGGCGGGTTGGCGATCGCAGTGGATGTTGTTAATACTCAAGAGAGTGCTGCTGCCCACTCCCCCGGTATTCCCTCAGTCGGCTCTTACGACTCCCGTGGGTAGAGAGGGGTAGGACAATTCTAAAGCCGGCCCCACACGGCGCAATCTTCAATACATGACCAATTTGATCTAGACAGATGAATCTCGGTCTCTGCCTATACCTACATACTCTGCCTATACCTACATACTTGCACTTTCGCATATTCTTAACCAGTCGCACGTCTGGCTTTCCTTCCACATGTCCGAACCATCGGAGTATTCCATTTCTTATCTTCACACCAATACTCTCTCTAATACCAACTCGCTTTCTCACGTCGTCGTTGCGAATGCGGTCAGTCAGCTTCACTCCACAGATTCTCCGCAGAGATCGCATTTCGACCGCAGTGATTTTACTCTCATGCTCCTTTTTGCATACCCAACCCTTGCTTCCATATAGTAACGTTGGGACAAGCACTGCCATGTGTATTGCGACACGTGCCTTATGGCTGAAGTGATTAATATAAGTATTAAATGCAGTGTGGATACACCCTTAAATTTACTGTACTAAACAAACAAAAGTATAAAAGTCTCGGCAAATATCCGACTGAACTGTTTGATTGGTTATTTATTGGCATGTTTTTGTAAGGTTTTAGTGATGGGGGAGACGGGAGACGATCAGCATAGATAACATAATATGAGGATTTAGATATTTTCATATATTTTTTACCCAAGAAGTAAAGAGGAAAGGTAGAAATTCGCAGTCACAACCAACTTTCGCAATTGTCACGATGGCTGAATTGGAAAAGCATCTGCTATCTTCTGCTATAACCAAAACACAATGACGTGCTTCATGACCCGTCACACAGGAGACGATGGTACCGATCCTTTCGGGCCCGATAGCAAGTGAGTACTCTCACTTGGTACCCAGCCCTACGACCAGTAATGCTATGGGTGATAATAAAATTGCTTACTTCCCTTAGTTGCCTTGTACGACACCCACGGGAAAGGATAGGTTGGTGACACTTACTTAGTCCCTCATCATACCGACAAAAATCTATAACATAAGGTACAGTCATTCTGGGTAACTTTGACATATTACAGCGATATTTTTCACGGTATTTTAAATCTTTTAACATTTAAATGACAATATTAAACATTATTAGTGTTCTCAGAATATTTTTCATCCATAGACAATAGTGAAAGACTGTAATATTAATTAATTATAGAGAAAAATCTATTTTTGTAGTATGTCAAAGTTACCACCCTTAACTTTGACACACATTAGATCCGTCACATAAATGAGGTAATATTTGATTATTAAATTACTTTGGGTAACATTGGTTTATATTATTCTCAAATTAGGAATGTTTCTGTGGCAATAAAAACGTAAATATGTAGTAGTATCATAAGTATATTTGTAAAAAAAGGTTCAACCATTACAAGTATTTTTTTTTTAATTCGCATCAATACCTCCTTTAAATCCTACAATGAACAAACCATTACGCATATTAAAATGAAGACAAACTAAAATAATGAAACAAACAAAAAATATGTAAGCACTTGGGTTTGAAATATTTATTTGCCCTACTCCATATAGAGTAACTCGTCATCCATACAATCACAAAATATCAAAATAGTTATTCACTGTTTCATGAACTCAAATTCGCGCGCTAATTTCGGACAAAGTTTTGACATTAACTCTGTTTGACAACTTCGTTTTTATTTTAAGGTGTGTCTACGGAGCTTACTTAAAAATTAAAATCTAAAGCAAGCATTAACAAAAAATATTGATTACATAGGGAAAAAACATTAAAACGTTCTCATAGTCACACTGTCAATGTTACCCGAACGAATCAAAGTTACCCAGATTGACATAGCTTTTAATCAATTTCATCCGGTAGGCTATATGCATATTTGCCTCTCTCGTAATAAAAAAAAATGTTATTTTACTCTATTTGTCAATATGAATCATAAAGGAGATACACTTACACGACTAATGACGTGCTCGAACCATAGATAAAACCCTTTATTGTTCTATTTGTGAGTGAACAAAACGTAGTTATCCAACGAAAACATCACTGTTCAACGGTTTGTTATTTTTTAGAGATCCTTTGATAAAACAATAAGTTTTCCTAACTATTATAAAGCTGTAACAGAGCTGTGTCTGTACATTTAAGATATTTGAGTAAAAATTACTATATTAGGCTATATAGGCGTGTCTGAACACAAAACATTTTTTTTAGAATTTTAGTCTGTTTGTTTCTTAGCGTATCACGCAAAAACTACTAAACGGATTTTAAAGCAACTTTTTATATTTGATAGCTCTTGATTAGGCTTAAAAACTGGTATACATTTTATCCTACTACTATGTAGGTATAATATTTCTTAGTGGTCTAGCGGAAGTGAATGCAATTTGCAAATCGTCTTGGTCTTACTATATCGGTTTAATGCATGTAAATGCTTCCGATAGATGGCGCTGGTCGTAAAGACAAATGTAATAAGGAGATTGGGATGGTCGAAGTACCTGTACTATAGCTCAGTGGCTTAGAGCACTTCCCCGGATTGGAAAAGACGCGGGTTCGATTCCCGCTAGTACAAAAAATCTCTTTTTCCTTATTCTCAAATAATTTATACTTTAAAAATCGTCTTGGGTTCGAATTCCAGGTCAGGCCAATAAGAATTTAAAGTACAAATTATAATTTGTGAATAAGGAAAAAGAGTATTTTAGTACGAGCGGGAATCGAACCTGCGTCCCTTCCTTTCCGGGGAAGTGCTCTAATCCACTGAGCTATCGTACTATTTCTAGAAATACCGAATTTCCTCATCACATTTGTCTTAACGACCAACGCCATCTATCGGCAATGCATTTACTTGCATTCATCCAATGTAGTAAGATTAATTTCTTCGTCTATAGGCTACAGTAACCGCTTACCATCAGGGGGGCTGAATGCTTATTCGACATACATATAGTATAAAAAAACTTAAGGTTTATTTAATTAAGCCTCCAATGCTCTCACTCACCGTACGAAACACAAGGGTAGGAGTACCTACCTTACCACTGAAGGAATGTAATATAGTTCCGGTGGCCCGCCAATAAAAGCGAAGAGACGGCGCGCGGCGGGTTTCTTTAGTGGGTGAGGGCCCCACACTGTGCTGTTCGTTGCCCCGAACATTTTTTCCCGCCTTAACAAAAAAAAACGAGTACCTACCTTTTTTTCAAGCCGATCTTCTGTGAGAGGGTGGTACTACCCCGAACTAGTCGGCCCATTAATGCTGAGATAAGCAAAGCTCTACTATAAAAATTGGTGATCAGAAGATGTTGAATGCTATTTTGCGGGGAGTCGCAGGCAAATGCTAGGTTTTGGTTATATCTCTGGCTTCCGATATAAGCTCAAGCTATTATAAATTGTATATAAGTTTTAAATTATAATCAAAAGCTATCAAACGAAATTTCAGTAGTTTATGCGTAATGTGCGAACAAACAAATGCAAAAATTCTAAAAATACTTTTGTGATCGTCATGCGAGGCGACTAAGATAAGAAATATTTCACAAAATTCCGATAAAATTCGACACGTGTTTCGCCTTTCCACGAGGCGCCCTCAGGACCGCTCGACAGTCTCATCTCATTCTTTGCCAAGCAATATTGCACGATGTAGCGGCACTTTTGTGCATATTACCTTCCTATTATCATATTGCCATTTTTTTTTAAATAATAAAAATCACAACTTTTGCGTGGACTTAAAATCCGTCCATAGAGAAATTTTATACTACTTACGAGTATATGCAAAAACATAAAGTGTGAAAATGTGAAGTAGAAAATAATAGTCCGGAGCACGACTTTTTTTTTGTTTAGACGGGAAGAAATGTACCTTACCGTACACCACCTCGTTTGGGGCAACGAACAGGGTAGTGTGGGGCCCTCACCTACTAAATAAATCCGCCGTGTGCCGTCTCTTAACCTGTATTGGCGGGAACTGTGTTACTTCAGTGGTGCACGATTTGAACGTGCGTTTGCATATTTTGCACGCCTCATAAGCGAAGCTTTGAGGTGTGTATTACTCTCGTTTCACGCAGAACAACTGATTTTTCATACTTAAAATGTCTCTATTTATCATATACCTATTGCACTTGTAAAACAATATATACACAAACATATCAAGAAAAAACACTATTTTTAACACTCATGATATATTTTGTGCCATTTTTGTTATTTAAACTAGTTAAAAACTGTTTAAAAAGTTATGTCTTGGACTTCCGTTTGTTGTAGGTAATGTATGTTACCATGATAACGATCAAAATAATTAACTAATCGAGTCTTTTTTTACGTATATTATGATTACGAATAGAGCCCTGTCACTTTTCACGGTCTGATTCGATGTGGTTTAATTGTTATTAAATAAACAAAAAAAATAGTGAATATTTACGCTCGACGCGACACTAAAATCAGTGCTATCCTTATTTCGTGAGAACTATTTCTATAGACCAATGTAGAAGTACTTCTTAAAATTAGCGCTACATAGCGTATAAGACATGAGAAGGTACTTTTTGAAAATAGCGCTATCTATGTGATTTACTGAAAACTACTTAGTAAGACCAATACATTAATCAATTTTATTATGAAAAATGAAGATTATGAGGCGTGCACTTTTGGATTTTCCAAAGTATCTATATTTACAGATAGACAATGAAAAGGAATGTAAATGAGAAGCGTTGTGACAATCTCATTTAATATACGGAGTCCTTATAAAATATATAATTTCTTAGATCTGTACTCAACTAGTACACTACACTAAGCTCACAAAGGCTGAAAAGGATTTCAGATATACAAACGGTTTTGGAGCTCGGCTTTATGTTATTTATTCAAATACATACATAAAAAAAAGCTGAATAGATGTCTTATATAAAGCTATAACAGAGCTGAGACTGTACATTTAATATATTTGAGAAAAAAAACTGTATTAGGCTATATAGGCACAAGATTTTTTGTCTATTTGTTTGTTTGCACATCACGCAAAAACGACTGAACGGATTTTGATGCATCTTTTTTTATTTGATAGCTCTTGACTAGACATAAAAACTGGTATAATTTTTGTCCCGGTACTATATCGGAAAGCAGAGATATAACCTAAAAACTAACTTACGGCTGCGGCGGAACCGCAAGCAAAGACCTTCAAAATTTTACTTTAGTAACTATAGTCTTAGATCTATTTCTTTTAGCGATTGACATGCTCCGCTACTTTTTAAAGTACAAATTATTTGTGAATAAGAAAAAAGAGATTTTTAGTAGGAGCGGGAATCGAACCACGCATCTTTTCCAATCCGGGGAAGTGCTCTAAACCACTAAGCTATCCTACTGATCTTTCGATCATCCCAAATTCTTAATCACATTTGTCTTACGACTAACGCCATCTATCGGCAAGCATTACATGCATCCTAAGTAATCATATCATCATAGTAAGTTTAATTTTGCAATTAAAATTCATAATATTTTATGGCGCGATTTTTAAAAAATTTAAGATCTATTTCTTTTAGCAATTGACATGCTCCGCTACTTTTTAAAGTACAAATTATTTCATCAACAACTATAGTCTCTCAAGAAAAACCAAGTTCACAGGTAAAATACAGTACTAATGATCTAGAATGTATAGATATTAGTTATTAAGACTAATCAACAGCTATAAAACCAAAAAATAATACATCAAATAGGTACTGTTCGTTATTTTTGCGTGATGTGAGAATGAAAGTATGTTTCATTCGTCAACACACTATATTTATATTCATGAATTGTTCTGAAATATTGATGTATAAAAACAGAAGATCCACAATTGCACACTAAAAGTGTCCACTATAAATGAGTGCCACATTTCTGTACTCATTTCGTTTAGTGTAATTTAAAGCCGCAACGTCTCAACATGCCTAATAATACTAGACTAAAATCTCTTTTGAAAAACTCATTCTCTGTTTCGTTTTCTCTCGTTCATTCTAAATAGTATCATTACACTCACGCACGTATTAAAATGTAGTTACTATTTTATAAAATTATCCATCAACCTTTCAACGTAAACTGCTGGACGTAGGCCTCCCCAAGAAATGGGGGATAGTGCCGTAATCGCCACGCTTGGCAGGCGGGTTGGCGATTGCAGTGGATGTTGTTAATATTCGAGGGAGTGCTGCTGCCCACTTCCCCGATATAACCTCAGTCGGCTCTTACGACTCCCATGTAAAGAGGGGTGGGACAAAAAATTAAATTGCGCATCTTTAATTTATAGACCAATGGTTTTGGCATAAATAGCCTCGCAATTCAGTAGTCTCTTCTCTTTGAATGTACAGACGCGATTCTGCTAAGTCCATCTATCCATCCATCAGCCTTTCATCGTCCACTGCTGGACATAGACCTCCCCAAAATGGGTGTTTTACCATAATCGCCACGCTTGGCAGGCGGGTTGGCGATCGCAGTGGATGTTTTTAGTACACAGGGGAACGCTGCTGGCCGGTCCCCCGGTAATCCCTTAGTCGGCTTTTACGACTCCCATAAGAAGAGACGGGGTGGAGCTATTCTTGGTGCCAGCCCCACACGGCATTCTGCTAAGTACAGTTCTATAGTAATAAAGATAGATAGATATAAAAATTGTTGTGATTAATGTTTATTCAATAGTTTGGATAAGTTTGGAAGAAGTTGTTGTCTGTTTGTTTGACTTCAGGCTCAATCTGTAGTCAGCACTTCTCCAACTATCTAAAGAAACTTTTACCAATACCAAACTTGGACAGTAACTATTCGTTTCTTGGTTTCAAATAAATTATGTTGGAATGTTCAAGATAATAATGTAATTACGAACTACATTTTAGTCTTGGAATGGATTAAATGTAGATCAAAATAAATATTAATGATACTTTACTCTTTTTTTTTTAGTGTTCACGGACTTTTTACACGACGTCCTCTGGTCCCAAACTAAGCTTAATGCTTGTGCTATGGGTACCAGAACCAGATTACAGATATAATTTTTTTTTTATTGCATGTATTGGCAGACGAGCCACGGCCCATCTGATGGTAAATGTTAACCGTCGCTAATGGACTTAATTATACCAAGAGTATTGTCAAGCCGCTGTTCACCATTTCATTTCACCGATATGAAATGAAAGAATAAGCGGCTATCTCCTGCTACAACCAAAACGCAACGTTGTGCTCCATAGCCGGTCACACGGGCGATGGTGGTACCAATCCGCTCGGGCCCGATACCAAGTGAGTACTCCCACTTGGTACCCAGCCCTACCACCAGTCATGCAATGGATGATAATTGCTTACTTCCCTTAGTCGCCTCATACTACACCCGTGGGAAAGAATGGAGTGGTGACACTTGTATTCTTAGTCCGTCAACACACGTAATACATAATTATTACTTTTTTTTTGTAAATACATACATACTCGTAATAGATAGAAAACACTCAGACGCAGTACAAATATCTGTGTTCATCACACAAATAATTTTCATGAGTGGGAATCGAACCCACGACCTCGTGCACGGAAGTCGGTTATATTACCGACTACGCCACGAGGCCCTGTTCATATTTCTCTTCTATCCCTTTGTTAGGAATGAGTCTCCTCTCAGAGATTGAAGAATTTAAGCCAGTCTCTGCTACGCTGGCCCAGTGCAGGTTATAGTATAGTTTCTGAGGCTGTCAAGAAAATCCTTCATAATGTTTTTCTTCACCGACCATTGAAAATTGTCAACAACATCTGATGTCTTTCCCCTCAATACAAATTGGGATGTTTCAAAAGTGTATAATTGAATTTTGAAAAAAAAAGTTAACCTGTTTAAATATATCTAAATAGTATTTTTGAATTGTTGTTTTTATATATTTAATTGATGTATAGATCCAAATTCTACAGTTATCCTTCAGTTGAAAGAAAAATAAAATAAAATACTGACACAAAATGAAAACAACATCAAATCATTCGGGCCATACTAATGGGAAACTCCGATGATGGACGTTTGACGTTAGGCGAAAACTCCAGTGGCGGTACATCAAAAAGATTGAACATTCAAGTGTGGCCACCGAATTAATCGCGATAACGCAATAATTATCGCGATGATGGGCATTCTCATATCTGATCTGTGAGAGGGTGGTACTCCCCGATCGTGCTGGCCCATTCATGCTGGGATAAACTGCAAGGCTCCAATATGAAAAGCAGTCTTGCCTGTTCTAGAACATCGTGTCTTTGACCTTTTTGTAGCAACTGATTTTGTACGGTGTTATGTGTGTACATACCCACATTGCAGTGATATTAATATATACTTATTTCCCCCAGTAACCTCATTAGACACCCGCGTGCCCACATCCAAAAAAAAGTTGATTGTTTTCCTGTTTTCCAAACTTTTTCATAGCTAGCAACTATGTTTTCGAATGTCGTGTCCCAATGCCCTTGAAGGTAAAATGTATTCTGAATGTGGGTTAATGCAGAATTATAAACTTGATGTATCATTTCCGTCCTTACGCCATAAGTATAGATATTTTTGCGAATGTTAGACGAAATAAACTAATATTATAAATGCGAAAGTGAGCTTGTTTATTTATCACGCTTTCTCGTCGTAACTACTGAATTAATCGTCGAGAAATTTACCGTCTATACTATTATAAAGCTGTAACATATCTGTGTCTGTACATTTAAGATATTTGAGAAAAAATATTGTATTAGGATTAGGCGTGTCTGAACACAAAACTACTTTTTTTTTATCTATATTTTAGCACTTGACATGCTCAGCTACTCTTAAAGTACAAATTATAATTTGTGAATAAGGAAAAAGAGTATTCCCGCTCGTACTAAAATACTCTTTTTCCTTATTCACAAATTATAATTTGTACAAAACTACTTTTTTTTTAGATTTTATGTATGTTTGACTGTTTTACAATTATTTAGATATTTTTATATATATTTTTAGCATTTAACATGCTTAGCAACATACATTTATAGGGTTTGCGTCATTATTAGATAAAATCTTAATTGTAAAATTAAGTTTACCTGGTCGGTATAATGTATGAAAATACTTCCGACAGATGGCGCAGGCGTCACCCAAAGACGTTAAGTATGAAAGTGTTATCGAAATTAGCAGTCAGGAGCAAGGGTCACGATGGTTGAATTGGCAAAGCATCTGGACGGTATCCAGGAGATGCAGGTTCGAAACATGCTCGTGACTGTTATTTTCGATTTCACATTTTTCACTTTGTGTTTAATGTTTTACAGTTTGTTCGTTCGCGCATCACACAAAGACTACTGAATGGATTTTGATGCAACTTCTTTGCCTTTTATTCGATAGCTCTTGATTCGACTTAAAATCTGGTATACATTTTATCTCGCTACTATATCGGAAACCTGATATTATAGAACCTACGAACTAGCTTTTGGCTGCGGCAGAACCGTGGGCATAGTGTACATAAAATCTGAGGCTTAGGAAAGACGAAGACTGCGTTTTTTACTTTTCAATCCAAGCTGTTCAATTGCGGAATACATTGAATTTTAATGTTAGACGTGCTAAGACGCTTTATGTATTTCAAAGTTTAGTCGAGTATCATTTATTTATTTATTCAGGGCCAAAAAACAGTTACCTACATAGTGTTATTAAAACAAAGTTCTTAACAATATAAATATAATATATATTAATATATAACCCACAACAATGTCCACATATTAAATATAATAATAGGAAGAAAACAGACATCCCATTTGTTATAATATGAATTCCATTCACAATATAATTACATAATTCTATTTATTTAATTTATGAGTTAACATTTGTTTAAATTTATAACTGGATAAATTAAAGATGACTGTCTATGTTGGTGAAATGATTATTATAAATGTCTGTGAGGTGACGAAGAGGTGCTCTTACCCCGGCGTTAGATCACAAGCGAAAAATGCATGCTTTTCCTCGTATTACAGTTCTAGGAACTTTTGTTTGTAATATTTACACAGTCGTATCTATTGTTACATAATTATGTTGTATAACACCATAGTACCGAAAAGTAGACGTCTGGATTCTAAACTTAAAACGTTATAACGTAAATCAATCATTATAAGGAATTTTACTATGACAGCATTTGTAATTCATAAAACGTAAGAATTTCTTTTGTACCTTTTCGAGATTATCTATGTATTTTTGATATATAGGATTCCAGATCGACGTCGCGTATTCCAATTGCGGGCGAATTAATGCTTTATAATTAGTAACAGATATGTTGAGGAAAAAAAGAATAGATCTCATCACGAAACCATACATCTATAGAGCTCTGTTGATGATGTTGATGCCTTAATATGAACATCAAAGTGTAGAGAAGAGTCAATTAATACTCCTAAATCACGAACTACTGTTACATTATCTAAAATTTCGTTATTTATAAAATAATTATAATGTATTTTGTATTTATTTTTCGTATATGATATAGTGTGACATTTAGGTAGGTTGAGTGTTAGCTTATTATTAATACAATATATGTAGACAGACGTCTAGGTCTTCCTGAAGTGGTTATTACATTAGCAATTATATACTTTATTTTTGAATGAAATAGTAAATTATATGATCTGTATTATAACATAGCATCACGCCTGTATTCTCCAAAGGGGTAAGTAGAGGTGTATTACACACCCACGGTTTGCCAGCTCTATTTAAGTCCTACTGACTAGGGGTGAGCCTATTACCACTGAAGGAATGTAATATAGTTCCGGTGGCCCGCCAATAAAGGCGGAGAGATGGCACACGGCGGGTTTCTTTAGTGGGTGAGGGCCCCACACTACCCTGTTCGTTGCCCCGAACGAAGGGGTGTGCGGTTAGGAACATTTTTTCCCGCCTTAACAAAAAAAAAAAAAGGGGTGAGCCTATTGCTGTCTACCGGGCACATTTCCAAACTCCGGGCTGCAACTGAGAATTTTATTTTGTAAGGAAAAGCTCAATAATATTGCCTGACTTGGGGATCGAACCCGAGATCTTATGATCAGCAGTTGCTTACACTACCGCTGCACCACCGAGACAGTTTAACATTATAATAATACATAATATAATATATTATTCTGTACGCCCTAAAGTAGGTATTAACTATTTCCAATATTATGTTTCTTGTCCATCCAAAGGTTGTCCGGAAGAGATTGGCTTGTGCGATAGGACCGCCAAGTGTACTTTGCTACCCTAATTCTTACTTATATGAATTTTCTTTTTTTTTTGGTGTACAATATTATAAAGAGTTAATATTATTAGTACTACCGGACCTGACAGACGTCCTGTCCAAACATTGGCGTTTCGTTTGGATGTAATTTTATTTTTTAGTAATTTTATTTCAGCTGCTAATGATATTTAATTAAGAAAATGGGGTTGTTGATGTGGGAATTTTGGTTGTTATGTTATAGATTAGAATAAATTGAATAAAAAATCTGAAACCCTAGCGTGGTGCCACCGGGTACAATTGTATACATCTAAACCATCCTTGAGTCCACTCGAACATTTTTGCGTGTATTTAAATAAATAATCATCATCATCATGCATCCATCAGCCTTTCATCCTCCACTACTGGACATGGCCTCCCCAAAATGGGGGTTTTACCATAATCGCCACGCTTGGCAGGCGGATTGGCGATCGCAGTGGATGTTTTTAGTACAAAGAGGAACGCTGCTGCCCGGTCCCCCGGTAATCCCTTAGTCGGCTTTTACGACTCCCATAGGAAGAGACGGGGTAATAAATAATAATAAATAAATATTCACGGACATTTCACACAGCGTCCTCTGGTCCCAAACTAAGCTTAACGCTTGTGCTATGGGGTACCAGATTACGGATATTATACGTATTCTTATTACTTTTTTATATTATACTTACTTACTTATGATCACGCCATTTCCCTTGCGGGGTAGGCAGAGAGAACAGAGTGCCAAGAGGCTCTATTCTTGCATACATCTCTCGCTTCCTCAACATTCATAACTCTCTTCATACACGCTCGCCGGTTTCGGAGACTCCTGACTCCACCTTCCCTCAATACATGTCCAATTTGGTCTAGGTAGGTAAGTCTCGATCTCCCCCTGTACCTACATCCTTCCACTTTCGCATTGTATATCTTCTTAGCCAGTCGCTCGTCCGGCATTCTTTCCACATATCCGAACCATCGGAGCATTCCCTTTCGCATCTTTACACTATATATATTATAATAGAGAGAAAACACCCAGACGCAGTACAAACATCTGTGTTTATCACACAAATAATAGTCCTGAGTGGAAATCGAATCCACGAACTCGTGCACGGAAGTCGGTGACACTACCGACTACGGCACGAGGTTTACAATTTATCACTGCTCGGTGAAGGAAAATATTGTGAGAAAACCTGCATGCCTGTGTTAATTTAAATTACACAAATTTATATAGGTACCAGACCGAAAATCAGTATTCCTTTAATTTCGTATTGTTAAGCATCCGTACGTAAATTACTGAAAAACAACTCTAATACAGCCGTATTACAATCCATAATTCTTTGTTAACTAAATCAAATGAATTCTACTGACTGTATAGTTTAGGATTATAGACCTTGTGGATACTTTTTATTATGTGATCAGCCTCTTGTAAGAGCCAATACAAGTTGCTCGAATATAGCTCTATATCGATTTGTTTTTAAGGTTGGTTTTCCTTTGAGCTTATATTACAGGCGTACCTACATGCTGAAATCGCGCGGAGTTTCAGTTGGCCCGCGTATTCGGAACACCGTAGAGGTTTCGGATATTTTTCGGATATAAAATACGAATATATAGCGTGTTTATGTTTGTTAAAGTTTTGTGTACATGGTGTTTGGATTTGTAAATATTATTTTTAGAAGAATATTTTTAATAATAATGTCTTGTTTTTCTTTGTGTTTTCATATAGATACCTACATATTTTGATTATAAACTAATTTTTAGGATTTTGTACGGGGGTGGAGTGTTTATTAATGTTTATACAAATTACATTCTAAGTAAAAAAAAAAATAGTAACTATTTACAGCACACTCAGAAAATTAATCCGTATTAACTAATTAAAATGTTTTTAATATTAATAATTGTAGGCGTACACTGTCTTTAATTATGCGGGTTCAAGATGTTTTATTTTCCGAAAATATACTCTTTTCAGTAGTTAAAGTAATATAAAAAACTTAAAGGTATTTCGTTGTACTGCCCCTTTTTTTTTGTTTAGGCGGGATAAATTGTACCTAACCGCACACCCCGTGATTCGGGGCAACAAACAGGGTAGTGTGGGGCCCTCACCCAGTAAAGAAACCCGCCGTGTGCCGTCTCTCTGCCTTTATTGGCGGGCCACTGGAACTATGTTACATTCCTTCGGTGGTTTGTTATACTGGCCCTAAGATTATAGCTTATTGTTTTAAAATTATTTTATTGTCATCGGTTCTCAGCATGTACTAACTAGTTTTTAATTCTATTACAACAATGTAATGTTGTATATTACAATGTTGGCTTCTTGTTCGATTATACATAAATATACTGACCAAGCTAATAAAAGGATATTGATAAAGAAATTTTATATAAATTATATCTTATGAGCTACATAAGTTAATCTTTATCTATTAGACAAAATCTTTTCGAGAATATTAAAACCTTTTTGCTTTCTGAGAAGTTATGTTTAGAGACTTTACTCCGTATAAAACATGACATATGGTGACGATTTATATAACAACTAGCTCACTCCACCGCAGCCAAAAGCTAGTTTTTAGGTTATAATATATCTCAGGTTCCCGATATAGTACCGAGATAAAATGTGTACCAGTTTAAGTTACCAGTTAAGTTTAAGTCTAATCAAGGGCTACTAAATAAAAAAAGTTTCATCAAAATCCGTTCAGTTGTTTATGCGTGATGTGCGAACGAACAAACAGATAAACAGACAAAAAATCTCGGTCGGGGACCCCCGTCAAGAACGAAGTTCCTTACGTTTTTTCTTCAACTCCACTTGTCATTCGAAATGAATAATGTATAAAAAAATCACACACTTGCTCGATGCTCGATAAACACACAGCATACGGCATTTCGTTATGTGACGATATCTACTAAATCGCACTACTCGCAAGCTGCGTTAAGGAACTTCATTCCAAAAATATTTTGTGTTTAGACACGCCTATATAACCTAATAAAGTATTTTTTTCTTAAATATCTTAAATGTACAGACACAGCTTTGTTACAGCTTTCTAATAGTATAGAGTCTATACTATATATCTATACTATAGACTATATAACCTGGTGAACTTCGTATCACCTACAATTTATTTTATCAGTCATTATAAATCCATATCAATCTGCATAGTCGAACATTTGGATTTTAATAGATTATTAAAACGAAACTTGCTTGTAATGCAAATGCATTAGAAAGAATGACAGTAGCTGTCATTTTGTAGTTTGTAGCCAAATACCCAAACACCAATATTGAATATTTTTAAATTTTTCAACTTTTGTTTTTTTAAATTTACTTTTAAAAGAAGCCCTCTATTAGAGTGAACAAATCAAAAAGCGATTATTCAAATCGGTTAAGCCAGTTTTGAGTTTCAGCTAGACTAACAGGAATTGGTTTTTATATTTAAACTCAAAACGTTGTATTTATATATATTTTTAGCATTTGACATGCTTAGCACTATACATTAAACACAAAGTGAAAAATGTGAAATCGAAAATAACAGTCAGGAGCAGGATTTGAACCTGCATCTTCTGGATACCGTCCAGATGCTTTACCAATTCAGCCATCCTGACAATTGCTCCTGACTGCTAATTTCGATAACACATTCATACTTAACGTCTTTGGGTGACGCCTGCACCATCTGTCGGAAGTATTTTCGTCACCCAAAGACGTTAAGTATGAATGTGTTATCGAAATTAGCAGTCAGGAGCAATTGTCAGGATGGCTGAATTGGTAAAGCATCTGGACGGTATCCAGAAGATGCAGGTTCAAATCCTGCTCCTGACTGTTATTTTCGATTTCACATTTTTCACTTTGTGTTTAATCAAAACGTTGTTTTCGATATTTTCATATTTATGGAAACTCATTACATGCAGGCACTAGAATGCATTTGCAAATATAACTACGAAACCATAAATATGCTAACCTCATTGTTTTTTTTTATTGCTAACAGGCGCGCCGCTGGCTATCCGATAGTGTACGTTCTATGTACCTATACCGAAAAAAAAACTCAATCTGAGCTGTTCTTTAAATCAAAGACAAAGTAAATATTACTGTATTAGGCTATTTAGGCATCCAGTATCTGCGCCTGGTGCCGCCCCAGCTGAGGCTGCGGGTGGATGGACCGGGGAACGTCCGCCACCTGCATAGCCTCCGCGAAGGTGCTTAGTAAAGGTACCCGAAAGGGTAAGCTGCCGACGGACCACTTAAGTAATGTAACACAGTTCCAGTAGCCCGCCAATACAGGTGGAGATAAGGCACACTGCGGGTTATTGGGTATTTAGTGGGTGAGGGCCCCATACTACCCTGTTCGTTGCCCCGAACGACGGGGTGTGCGGTTTGATACATTTTATCGTGCTACAATATTGCCAATGCAAGTTATAACATAAAAATTAAATTTTAACTGTTGCGGAGCCGAGAGAAAGGTCAGTGTTTTTTTTTTTTTTTTTAATTAAAACTGTCCACCCGTCTTGTCATACTCTATTTCACGACGAATTTAAAATGATATAAATAAAAGTTATTTCGAAATAAAACTACGTTTACGGAATCTATCGCGTTTACTTGATTTTATTACTATCCCGACGTTTCGAATACTTTACAGCATTCATGATCACGGGTGGACTTAGATGATAGACGTCCAAGGCTGATATGTTATTACAACGGTCTCATCTACCCACAGTATATGATTTTACAAAATTTTTGGTTTATTTATTTTAACCCACCTAATATTCGTGTAGAAACACAATTAAAAAAAAAACTTCAAATTTTTTATGCACATTGTAAGCATGTGTAACATTCGCGTAAATATCAGAAAGTATTATAAAATAAAAGTTAACTTGAGATATGCCTTTCTTAATTTACATTAATAAAGACTGACCATTTTAAAAGTCCCGAGCAATTTTCACGATAGCTGGATTGGCAAAGCATTTAGGACGGTATTTCAGGAGATGCAGGTTCAAATCCTGCTCGTGACTGTTATTTTCGATTTCACATTTTTCACTTTGTGTTTAATGTACTTTAATATTCATTTAGTAAAAATCTGTTATTTAGACATTAAAAGCACACTTTAATTATATTTACGGACTAGCCTTTCCTCGCAGCTCCGCCGCAGCCAAAAGCAAGATTTTAGGCTATATCTCAAGTTCCCGATATAGTGTAGCGAGATAAATGTATACCAGTGTATACCAGTTTTTAATTCTCATCAAGAGCTATCAAATAAAAAAAGTTGGATCAAAATCCGTTCAACAAACAGACAGACAGTCAAAAAATATAGTTTTTTTTTTGTGTTTAGACATGCCAATATTTCAGATTTTTTTTTTCGAATATCTTAAATGTACAGATACAACTCTGTTACAGCTTTATAATAGTTAGGGTTTGTATAGATAAGTAAGCAATGTTTAAAATAATTAAATCTTTCTAATATAGTTATCTAACATCATTACTCTGTGCTAAAATCTTACCACAAACTTAAAGAGCGGTACAATTAGTGACTATGTACAGGTGGGCAGAGAGAGTGGGTGAATTGTGACAGCTTTTTCCATCAATTTATTTAAAATATACGCGTTTAAGACAGTACCTGATAATAAAGTGTTTATAAATACATATATACAGTGTATGTGAGTGTGACTTTCAAGTTTTGTGCAAGCATAGAGTATTTTGCCGCCAAAATGAGTTTGAGGAGGTAAGATTTAATTTTAAGGTCATATATGTTTTTTTTTTTATAGCTTAAGCGTTGATGCCGAACAGCCGGACCCTACCAGCACTCTCTAGTGTGAAGATAAACATTATAATAGTACTTTATGTTTTCATAACTCGTTAGTGTTCAGACATGAGCTTACTTGATGGTAAGTAACTACCCTATCTTATAGACGCTAGCAACACCAGATGCGTCACTCGCGCGTCCCCAACTCTAAGGGTGGAGAGGAAGAATAATAATGAGAGATTAAGGTGGTGGATTGGGAATCCGCCGCTCTCATTCACCATACGGAACAATAGTTTGAGTACCTGCCGTTATCGGAAAAGCAAGGCTCCACGAGGATAACGATCGGTCACACGGCAGACTGTGGTACCGATACGTGAGTAATCCTATGTGGTGCAGCTCAGTACGTGGTACCAAACCACACCAAGACTAGAGACCGAGACGTTGTCACATTATCTTATTCAATAAAATAAGTCATTTGTTGTATTGAAAGTAAAAGTAGACTGACCTTCGTGTTTTGTTGTATACACAAAAAGTCTAGACTCGAAAAAAATGACATGGTTTGTTTCAGCATTGTACGCGAGCAATAGGTCAACAATAAAAGAGGTACCTATATATTAGCTAACACAAAGTGAATTAGAAAATAACAGTCACGAGCAGGATTTGAATGAACCCTTTAATTTATATGGCTAAGCATGTCAAATGCTAAAAAAAATATATAACAATATTTGTAGGACACATTATTTGGTAAAAATCTTAATTGTAAAATTAAGTTTACCTGGTTGGTATAATGTATGCACATACTTCCGACAGATGGCGCAGGCGTCACCAAAGACGTGTGAGTGTTATCGAAATTAGCAGTTCGGAGCAATTGTCACGATGTCTGAATTGGCAAAGCATCTAGACGGTATTCAGGAGATGCAGGTTCAAATCCTGCTCATGACTATTATTTTTAATTTCACATTTCACACTTTGTGTTAATTTATATAGCTAAGTATGTCTAATGCTAAAGAATATATAAAAATATTAAATTTTTTATATTAGTTACTAGCTACCACCCGCGAAGCTGTTCGCGTGGATTTTAGTATTTTCTGTGAAAAACTCTTAATTCAGTTTCCGAAATAAAAGTAAAATTAGCCTTAGTTACTTTATATAACATCAATTATCTGCCAGTAGAAGTTCTGTCTAAATCGGTCCAACCGTTTAGCCGGAGAAAACAATCAACAAAATTTAAACATTGTTTTTTATTATAAGTACCGCATATACTTTCATAAGCATTTAGTAAAAAGCTGTTATATGCACACAGACATTAGAAACAGATATTTCAATATTAATAATTTGCATAAATGTAAGGTTGATGGAAAGGACATGGCTAAATAAAATATGGGCGATTGCCCTTCTTTTTTGTTATCCATCCATCCATCCATCCATCAGTCTTTCATCGTCCACTGCTGGACATAGGCCTCCCCAAGAGAACGCCACAGCGAACGGTCCTGTGCCGCCTGCATCCAACGACTGCCTGCGACTTTGATCAGGTCATCGGTCCACCTGGTGGGAGGCTGTCCTACAATGCGCCGTCCGTTACGCGGTCTCCACTCGAGAAACTTTCTTCCCCAACGGTTGTCGGTTTGTCGAGAGTTGTGGCCTGCCCATTGCCACTTCAGCATGCTGACCCGGCGGGCTATGTCGGTCACTCCCGTTCTCCTACGGATTTCCGTATTACGGATCTTATCACGTAGAGAGATCCCAAGCATAGCCCGCTCCTAGCACGCTGAGCGACTTTAAGCCTTGATTTATGGCCAACATTCAGAGATCACGCCTCTGTAAGTCATCACTGGTAACACACACTGGTCGTAGACCTTTGTCTTCAGACACTATGGAATATTGGACTAGAAGATCTCCCTCAGCTTCCCGAATGCTGCCCAGCCGAGCTGTATTCGTCGATCGACCTCTTTCTCGAAGTTGCTAAAATGACATGGACATTAGACATGACTTTCGTCTGTCTTGTCTATGTTCATCTTTAGACCCACTAGTCGAGAAACACGACTGAGATCGTTGAGCATGGTACCAAGGTCCTCCAGCGATTCTGCCATGACCACGATATCATCTGCAAATCGAAGGTGAGTGATGTATTTGCCATTTATGTTGATGCCGAATCCGGTCCAGTCCAAGAGCTTGAAAACATCTTCCAATGCAGCGGTGAAGAGTTTCGGGGACATGATGTCTCCCTGTCTAACAACTTTCTGCAGTTGGATCGCTCTTGTGATCTTGTTCTGTCGGTGCTTTTCCGTCCTTTAGTTGTTTGAGAGCCATTCCGATCTCGTACAGGCTGACGTCCGGGATATCTTTGGTATAGTGCCGAGTTAGCTTGGATCTGGGCTCATGGAACAAGCTGACAACAGGGTTCTGGGATCTGTATAACTGTCCATAGAACTCGTGGACCTCTCTTAATATCTCATCTTTGGACGAAACAACAGTGCCATCATTGGTCTTCAGCTTGGTCAGCTGGCTTTTCCCAACAGACAGATCTCTTACGAACACTTTGGAACCTTGGTTCCGCTCTATCGCCTCTTTAATACGCAAGGTATTAAATCGGGAATGTCTCGTCGCATAGACTTGGAGATCGGCCTGTTTAGTCACCTCTGATTGGACCAATCAGCCGAAGACTGCACCGTCATTTCTGTCCGTCTCGCCATGAGCTTAAGAGTTTGGTCCGAAAGCTTTTGAGTCCTATTGACGCGACTGGTCTTTAAAAAGGTCGTCCCGACCGCTTGAACAGTTTTCACGAACCTGTTGTTCATATCGTTCACTGAATTGCACTCGTCTAGGCACTAAAAGTGATTTTGTAGTATGAGCTGAAAGTTTTCAGGGTTCTGGTATTGAGCAGGTGTTGGTCGGAGCGTAGACTTCATCAAGCGTGACCTCTCGACTATCATATTTAGATTCAATATGCCTCTAACTAAGCGGTGATCACTCCCAGTTTTAATCCTGCTGATCACTGAGACATCATTGAATATGTGTCGTTTGTCCGTTAAGATGAAGTCGATCTCACTTCACTGAACCATCAGGGCTAATCCATCTGTTTCCTGAAGAAGGAATTCATCATGAAGAGGCCTTCCTTCTCCAGAAATTCAGACAGCATCTGGCCCCTGTGGTTCCTCTGCCCAAATCCATATTGCCCCACCTTCAGCTCATCGTCTTTCCTTATGCCTAGTTTTGCATTGAAATCTCCCATAACCACCGGAAAGTGGCTTTTAGATGCGTGAATGGCTTTCGAGATGTCCTCGTAAAGGGCCTACACTTCGTCGTCGGAATGTGTCGAGGTCAGTGCGTAAACCTGTATAACCTTCAGCGAATACCTTTTGGTTAATCTGAGTATAAGGTACGCTACCCTACTCGACACACTCTCAATCTTCTCTACGTTACCTATGAAAGACTTGCGAACGATAAACCCGACACCACCCTGGGACTGGTGGTCGCCCTCCCGGTGGAAGAGCAAGTTTCTGGGCTGGAGGATTATCGTGCCCTCACCCTGTCTTCTGATAATCCTACAACATCCCATCTTGCTCAGTTCCTCTTCCAGCGCAGTGATCCTCTTGTCAGTCCTCAGTGTCCTGACATTGTGCGTTACCAGGGCCAGAAGATGTTTATGGTAGGCGGATCGCGACCGGAGATTCTTAGCACCCCCTGCTCCGCCGTTACCGGGCCCGCTACCGTTAGGCCACGGAATAGCGGAGCTGCCGTGACTGGGGCCTATGTGTGTGTGTGTGTGTGCACTCATGTGGTGGGTATTACCATAATCGCCACGCTTGGCAGGCGGGTTGGCGATCGCAGTGGATGTTTTTAGTGCACAGGGGAACGCTGCTGCCCGGTCCCCCGGTAATCCCTTAGTCGGCTTTTACGACTCCCATAGGAAGAGACGGGGTGTAGCTATTCTTGGTGCCGGCCCCACACGGCGTCTTTTTTGTTAAAGACGGGAAAAAATATACCTAACCGCACACCCCACCGTTCGGAGCAACGAACAAGGTAGTGTGGGGCCTTAACCCATTAAAAAACCCGCCATGTACCATCAATCCGTCTGTATTGGCGGGCCACTGGAAGTTACATTACTTCAGTGGTCCGTCTAGAAAAAATCTAATAAAAGAAATCAACTTTTTGGAACGTATATACAATTATATATAACTAGCCTTTGCCAGCGGCTTCGCCGCAGCCAAAAGCTAGTTTTTCGGTTATATCTTAGGTTCCCGATATAGTAGCGGGATAAAATGTCTACCAGTTTTTAAGTCAAATCAAGGCCTTTCAAATAAAAATAGTTGCATCAAAATCCCTCTAGTAGTTCTTTTAAATAAATTCTAAAAAAAATTTAGTTTAAATAATTTTCTAGTTTTTCCACCAAAAGCTGGTTTTTTGGTTATATCTTAGGTTCCCGATATAGTCATCCATCCATCCATCCATCAGCCTTTCGAAGTCCACTGTTGGACATAGGCCTCCCCAGGAGAACGCCACAACGAGCGGTCCCGTCATGGGGGATAATGCCGTAATCGCCACGCTTGGCAGGCGGGTTGGCGATCGCAGTCGATGTTGTTAATACTCGAGGGAGTGCTGCTGCCCACTCCCTCGGTATTCCCTCAGTCGGCTCTTACGACTCCCGTGAGTAGAGGGGTGGGACAATTCTAAAGCCGGCCCCACACGGCCATTCATCTTGCTACTACTATATTGAAATATAACTTAATAAACTAGCTTTTGTCTGAGCCGAAGCCGCAAACAAAAGCTTTTAATGTTCAAAAATTGGAAAGTGTTTTATTATATCTAGCGGCCCGCGCTGGCTTCGCAAGGGCATTTTTTTTATATTTTGGATAAAAATAAAGTAATTATGTATCATTATGCCAGATTAGATGCCGATATAGTAGCGGGATAAAATGTATACCAGTTTTTAAGTCTAATCAAGGCCTTCAAATAAAAAAGTTGCATCAAAATCCGTTTAGTAGTTTTTGTGTGATGCGCGAACAAACAAACAGACAAACAGATAAACAGACAAAAATCTAAAAAAAAAATGTTTTGTGTTTAGACACGCATATATAGCCTATTACAGTCATTTTTTCTCAAATATCTTAAATGTACAGACACAGCTCTGTTACAGCTTTATAATAGTAATAGATTAACGCTGATAATTTCAGCTTACGCAAATATCTTTAATGCAATCAATCCGTTAGTCAGTATTGTGAAAGGAAAGCCATACTGCGATGGCTTAGCGGTCTAGAGCACTTCCCCGGATTGGAAGGGACGCAGGTTCGAATCCCGCTCGCAGTAATATTCTCTTTTTTCACATTTACAAATAATTTAAACTCCAATGATGTCCTTTAAAATTCTGATCGGAGTTCCTTTATCTCGCTGTCTTATCAACTTGACTTATTACTTTGAGAAAACACGACGCCCTCAAGTAGAAACAGGGTTCGGAAATTCACTTGGAATAAAGATTTTGTAAAATCCGTTTGCGAGAACGCAGTGAAAATATGTGAGTTCTTTTTTCCAGATAGATGTGGTGTAAACCAAAGCAATATTGTAAAATAAATGACAACTGACTGTTAACTGTATAAATTGAAACGTCCAGAAGGAGCACAAGCCACATAAAAATAATTTTAGGTAATTTATAAAACAAAATGTTATATTTAAACTATTATATAACAGAGCTGTAGTAGTCTGTACATCTATACTATTATAAAACTGTAACAGAGCTGTCTGTATATTTAAGATATTTGAGAAAAATTACTGATTTAGGCTATATAGGCGTGTCTGAACAACAAACTATTTTTTTCAGATTTTTTGTCTATTTGTTTGTTTGCGCATCACGCAAAAACTACTGAACGGATTTTGATGCATCATTTTTTTGTTTGATAATTCTTTATTAGACTTTACAACTGGTATACATTTTATCCAGCTACTATATCGGGCACCTGAGATATAGCCTAAAAATCAGCTTTTGGCTGCGGCTAAGCCACGGGCAAAGGCTAGTTTAAGATAATTTAAAAAAAATATATACTGTATTAAGCTATATACGCGTGTCTGAACACAAAACCATATTTTAGAATTGTTGTCTGTTTGTCTTTTATCTGTTTGTTTGTTCGCGCATCACGCAAAAACTACTAAACGGATTTAATGCAACTTTTTTTATTTGATAGCTCTTGATAAGACTTAAAAACTAATATACATTTTATCCCGCTACTATATCGGAAACTTAAGATGTAACCTAGAAACTAACTTTCTGATATATTATGGAGTATGTTACCGCTATACATACGGAACCACTCTATTGACCAGAATATTAGCGCTGTGGCATCATAGATAATCTTTTGTTATTTGCTGAATTTTGTGCCTGACACGACATGGTACGAAATTGCGATTCAGTTCAGTTTGGGTCCTAAACTGGATCGCAAGAGTGCATGGTAAGCATGCAGTTCTGTTACAGGTTTATAATCGTAAGAGTTAATTTTTTATAACAAGTGTTGTATAGTGGTAGTGTAAACGACTGCTGATCATGAGGTCTTGGGTGCAATCCCCGGGTCGGGTAGTGTTATTGAGAATTTTCGTAAAAAGAAACATTCTCAGTAGCAGCCCGGAGTTTGGAAATGTGCCCGGTAGACGGCAATAGGTGCGTCCCATTACGTGGGACTTAAGCATAGCTTGCGAACCGTGGGTGTGATATACCTCTGCCTACTCCTTCGGGGAATACAGGCGTGATGCTATGTCTAAGTAAGTATTTATTTAACAAGTTATTATTATTATTTTGGGTAATAAAATACAATCAACACAATCACTTTGGTTTGTTTTATTTACTAGTTCACAAAAACAACGTTGTTTTCTTGCGGTACTCAGAAGGTTGTGTTTTCGTTATAACTTTTGAGTGGATAAAAAAATATTTATGAAAAGTTGGTAGCTCATAAATTATGTTTTACATTAAATTTAAAAACCAAGGATTTTTTTACTATATATTTATACAACAACAACATAGCATCACGACTGTAGTCCGCGAAGGGGTAGGCAGAGGTGTATAACCCACGGTTCACACCACCGAGGCAGTTATATTTATCATTTATTGTATTGAGCGTTAGGTACATATCCATAAAAAACTATATCGAGATTTTCCAGCCGTCATAACCAATTGCTTATCTTTTTGAAGTAAATACTTCCTTACGCACGATTGACTTGGGGAGTAACCTGGTGGATACGTGACGTGGGCGTTACGAAAAGTGCTGATCGGGCGAGGCGAACGGAAGTTGAGAGGGAGATATGTCTTGTTCGTGTGGTGACGGACTAAGAATACAAGTGTCACCACCCCATCCCTTCCTTCGGGTGTCGTATAAGGCGACTAAGGGAAGTAAACAATTATCACCCATTGCATTACTGGTGGTAGGGCTGGGTACTAAGTGAGAGTACTCACTTGCTCTCGGGCCCGAATGGGTCGGTATCACTGTCTCCTGTGTGACCGGTCCATCCCGTAGTAGCGGGATAAAATATATACCAGTTGTTAAGTCTAATCAAGAGCTATCAAACAAAATCGGTGCATCAAAATCCGTTCATTAGTTTTTGCATGATGTGCGAACAAACAAACAAACAGACAAACCGATAAACAGACAAGCAGACAAATAATCTAAAAAAAATCATTTTGTGTTTAGATGCGCCTATATAGCCTATTACGTACAGTAATATTTTCTAAAATATCTTAAATTAGCCTTTGCCCGCGGCTTCGCCGCAGCTAATAGTATATAGCCAGTAGTTTTTCGGTTATATCTCCCGTTTCCGATATAGTAACGCGATAAAATATATACCAATTTTTAAGTTTATTCAAGGCCTTTCAAATAAAAAAAAATGTATCAAAATCTATTCAGTAGTTTTTTTTAAATAAATTCTAAAAATATTTTAGTGTAAATAATTTTATAGGTTTTCGGTTATATCTCAGGTTTCCGATATAGTAGCGAGATAAAATGTATACCAGTTGTTAAGTCTAATCAAGAGCAATCAAGGCCTTTTAGAAAAAAAAAGTTGCATCAATATCCGTCCAGTAGTTTTTGCGTGATACGCGAACAAACAACAGATAAACAGGCCAACAGACAAAAATTCTAAAAAAAAATGTTTTGGGTTTAGACACGCCTATATAACCTATTACAGCCATTTTTTCTCAAATATCTTGAATGTACAGACACAGCTCTGTTACAGCTTTATAATAGTATAGATTAATGTATTCGAGGCGAATGAAGTTGGGGTAAGAATTTAGTGTACTAATACTATGAAGTAATTCCATCCTAAATGTAAAAACACACTCGTATCTGTCATAAAGATTATATATATTTCACAACATAATAACGAAACGTACAAGTAGCACATAATATTTATAAAGATATATGATAATGTAATATTTATGGCTCTTCTGCCTCGCCTCTAAATGGACAAGTAAGATGTTATATCTGGTTTGTATTGTACTCAATTTGCACTCAAAGAAATGATATTAAATCAAGCTAACAAAATTTTGTGTTACGTTCCAATATCTAATATTACGTGAAATGGATATATGATATACCTATATTAACAGGCACATTATTTATTAGTAAAATACTTTATTATTTTCTTATAAATTTCAGTCCACCCACCCATCAGCCTTTTAACAGCCACTGCTGGACATAGGCCTCTCCAAGAATGGGGGATAGTGCCGTAATCGTCACGCTTGTCAGACGGGTTGGCGATCGCAGTGGATGTTGTTAATACTCGAAGGAGTGCTCAGCTGCTGCTCACTCCCCCGGTATTCCCTCAGTCGGATCTTATGACTCCCATTGGTGGAGAGAGGTGGACAATATTTATAGGATACTTTATTATTTTCTTATAAATTTCAGTAGTTTTCAGTAAATTTACCGGAGTTTGTGATAGGATTTCTACGCTTCTCAAGATATCCATCAATAACTCATATTGTAATTAAACAAATTTGATTGGTAAATACATTTTTCATTTCTCATTATATTTATTACCTTAAGCGTTTGAAATATAATTCCCCTATTCTCTTGTAGAGCGCCATTATGTTAACATAACATTACTGTTCGGGAAAACCGGTATTACTGGTGGTAGGGCTGGGTACTAAGTGAGAGTACTTACTTGCTATCGGGCCCGAACGGGTCGGTACCACCGTCTCCTGTGTGACGGGTCATGGAGCACGTCAGTGTGTTTTGGCTGTAGCAGCAGATAGCCGTTTATTCTTTCATTTTATATCTGAGAAATGAAATCGTGTGCAGCGGCTTGACAATATCTTCGGTATAGTCGAGTCCATGAGCAATGGTTGCCACTTACCATCAGGTGGGCCGTGGCTCGTCTGCCACCATAAGTAATAAAAAAAAACCGAATTCCATTTTACACTGACGTCACACATAGCACATATTTGCATAGTACGCAGTTACGTCAAGCAATTATTTTAAACAGTGTTAAAACACAACAAGTAGCACTTACATGTAATCAATAAAAATAACATAGCATCACGCCTGTATTCCCCGAAGGGGTAGGCAGAGGTGTATTACACACCCACGACTCGCCAGCTATGTTTAAGTCCCACGTAATAGGGGGCGACCCTATTGACGTCTACCGGGCACATTTCCAAACTCCGGGCTGCTACTGAGAATTTTTCTTTTTTTTTTACGAAAAATCTCAATAACGCGGGCCGACCCGGGGTTCGAACCTGAGACCTCATGATCAGCAGTCGCTTACACTACCGCTGCACCACAGAGGCAGTTTATGTTGTTCTAAATAAATTTCAGGACTGACCATTGAACTTGGTACCCATTTAGATCTCACTTGTTTTGTCGTTGAAGTCAACAACCAAGGCATATACCTACCTATCATAATATTTAACCTATTATAAAATCAATAAAAATCATTGCCTTAAATCATTAACTCATCTTAGCATAATAATCAATTACCTAATCGTGAATAGCTTATTCTATATCCCATTAAAAACATAAATGTTAAATGAGAGCCAAGTTCAATATCAGATGGTCAATATGGTCAGTCCTGAAATTTATTTAGAACAACATAAAGTATTTTATGACAAACTTAAAATATCATTTCTTCTTATAACTTAGGATATACTTAATTATATTGAAGCCTAAGGTCTGACTTGGCTAGTTCTAATATACTTACGAATTATTATTAAGTACCTACTAAAACAATCATGGAAGAGCACTAGTTTCTATCAGCAAGCCAGCCAAATTTTCAGATCACGGCACAATTACCAAAATCACCAACTTCACAATACTATTCAAACAATTATTTTTCTATTTCCACATTCACTTTGATAGGCGTAGGATTTTTTCGCTAAGCTCAATTCTACGTCTTTGCGTTGTCTTATAAGTCTCGCGCCATCTACCGGATGTATTTGCATACATTTTTGAAGTGTTGTGTTGTGATGTGCTTTAGGCGCGTTGAGCACTTTTTGCTTTTTGGGTGAACAAAAATCACGGAACTCGGAAGCGTCATGGTCACCGAACGCTTTGGTCACGTGACGTGTTAACGATAACACTATATCTATTCCTATTAGTATAACTAATAAGTTATACTAATAGGAATAGATATAGTGCTGGGCCAACTGTGAATGAAGAAATGAATAATTTAAATAATATTATTTTATTTTTATGAATGAATGAATAATTTTGATTTACAAGTTTTAATTTAAGATCAAACAATTAATTTGGATATCCAAAAATAACAACCGTTTGTTTATAGTTTTCACTTCCGTCGGCAGTCCTCATGACTGCTTTGATTTTTTTTTCCTATATAGTAAACTTAATTATTACAATTATTAAGAATAAATGATGGCGCGATTCACGATATAATTTAATTTTGATATTTAGCATTTGACATGATGAGCTATTTTGCAAGACACATGTATGAAAGTGAAAAATAGTCAAAAAAAATAATGTTTCTAGGTCAGAATAATGAAACTATAACTTTTCCAAAAATCTTTTGCAAGCTCCTTTTGTAACTATGAGGCTAGGCACTGGGTTAGCCTCGTAGAAGAAAGCGCGTAAGCGTGTTTAATAAACGAACATTTTCTGGTATATGTGAGGAAGTTATCGCTGAAATCGACTTAACACATAACAGACATCCACGTCACGGGGATAAGCGTTCTATCCATCAAGAGTTTCGATGACTGTTCGAAAAGAAAATCCACTTGGAATTTTACCCTACAGTGAACGGTATATTATAGAGTATCAAAAGCCTCGATAATCGAATCCGTTGAGGCAATCAGGGTACAACGATATCAGAGTATTGCTGAACATTTTATGCCGACTCAGCATTTGTGAGATACGTTGCTTGTTTATTTTTTAAATGTTGTTACAATATGTATCTTTGGTGGTACATAGAGTCATCAGCAAGGCTTTCTAGAATGAATTGGTTCAACAGGGGTAATACCACCTTCTCACAGATTACCTGCGTAGTTATATTACCGGTATTTCACGAATAGCATACTTAAAATATCGACCGCTCATTCGGAGTGAGGCGGGTTCGAATCCTATACAGGATTTGATTCTTTGTGATTCACAAATGGTTGTTCTGAGTTGGGGTGTAGGTTCATTATGCCCGTTTTTTTATACTAAGCATACGTCCCCCCCCCCTATTATGGTAAACGGTTACCGTAGTCTATAGACAAAAAGTCTTTCTGACTTGCGGGAACCTAGTAGAGACTTCCCAATAAGAAAGGTTTTCCTGTGACATTACAAATTTAATAGACTTTTGACGAGCGTGTTCGGGGCGGCGAGGGTCTTTTGCCTGGTGATCACCAGAACAAAAAGAGGCAAGTGGGTGAGCTCTTGGAGCATGTTGCCCCTTCGTGATTCTTCATTGTTTCGGTGGCTGTAACCGTGGTCGTGGTGGACATTTTATCAGATATTATTTGTCATTCATAATTGCCAAACCTTACTTATTGTATTACAATAAAATTTGAATAATTACCATCTAAATTTATTGTTTTATTTTGATATAAAAAACAAAGTTCTTGTTGAAAAACCCCATAGAAAGCTGTTGTTTAGATATTACAGACTATACACTATAAAGACACACATATATTTTTTTTGTAAGTATATACACGATCCTATAACACTTCTTATTAAAATCAAGTAATTCTATAATAGAGATCCGTCCCAAGAACCCATTGAAACTCTTAAGTGCATACCGAAGTGGGTACTTTGAAGGGAACTTTCGCTTAATCGTAGCTTCACAAGATGTTCGCTCGAAACAGCCTTTTTATTTTTTGCTCATATGCTACTATTTAAATAATAATCAATAAATATTCACGGACATTTGACACAACGTCCCTGGTCCCAAACTAAGCTTAACGCTTGTGCTATGGGTACCAGATTACGGATATAATAGGTACATATTACTTTATTTTTGTTAATACACATAATAGATAGAAATACCCAGACGCAGTATAAATATCTGTGTTCAAAATAATTATCCTGAGTGGGAATTGAACCCACGACCTCGTGCACGGAAGTCGGTTACACTACCGAATACGCCACGAGGCCCGTCTTTTAAATTATTTCTGTATCATAAAATAATAACCTCCAGACTAAAATTTCATTCACGGTGGCCAAAGTTAAGGCGGTAAAAAATGTTCCTAACCGCACACCCCGTCGTTCAGGGCAACGAAAAGGGTAGTGTGGGGCCCTCACCCACTAAATAAACACGCCGTGTGCCACCTCTCCGCCTGTATTGGCGGTCCACTGGAACTGCGTTACATATATTACTTCAGTGGTCTGCCGGCGGCTTATCCTCTCAGGTACCTACACACGGAGCGTCGCTCAGTAGAGGGTACCTGACAACACGGGCAGCGAGGATTCTCCCCAGTAGCTTACCCGCCTCGTCCAACAGCACGATGGGCCTGAAGGCCCCGACCGAATCCGACGTTCGCCCCGGCTTCAGCAGGAGTACCAGGCTCCCCTCCTTCCAGCAGTCAGGGAACCGTCCGGACGCCAGGCACGCGTAGAATAGTCCCGTGAGGCGGGGCTCTAGGTGGTTGAGAGCTAGGGCCAGCACCCGGGCGGGTATTCCGTCCAGGCCGGGGCGGTGTTTTTGGAATGAAACCGCGGAACAGCCTACATATTATCTCACTATTATATCAAGAAAATGAGATAATTATAACAAACCCAACCAGCTTTTGACTGTGGTAAGGCTTAGGGCAGAAATTAAATTAAAAACGTGTACTTATGTACATGTTAGAAGTTATACTTCTTTGGCGTAACAAGATAAAAATCTGTTCAAAAATGTTATCTTTCGCCTTATTCTACGTTTGTAGTAAAAACGACACTCACAATAGAAAAAAGGTATTTAAGGTATTTATTGAAAGTTTTATTGTAACGCTTTATCTAGTTAAATTAAGTTTATTTAAATATCACAACAAAACTAAAATGTTGTAGACAACATATAAGTAGCTAACTTCAGGGTGTCTAACTTCATGGTGTCGGTTTTTCGTGACGGTGTGCGCGCGCATCGTAAAACTTTACTCTCATCATTTTTTCCTAACGCTCCAAAAGAAGTATAATTTAAAAAACATACAGACATTCATCCTAACTATTTAATTATAAAGCTATAATAGCAGAGTCGTGTTTTGTATTTAAGATATTTGAGACAAACTGACTTTAGTAGACTATATAGGCGTGTTTGAGCACAAAACAATTTTATTTGGATTTTTGTTTGTTAGTTTTTTCGCACATAACGCAAAAACTACTGAACATATTTAGATGCAACTTATTTTATTTGATAGCTCTTGATTAAATTTAAGAACTGGTGTAAATTTTATACCGCTGCTATATCAGGAATCTGAGATATAATCGAAAAACTAGCTTTTGGCTGCAACGGAGCCGCGGGCAAAGGCTAATAGTTATTAGTAACGTGATGTTTTCTAAACATTTTTGATCAATATTTTTTAGCATTTGACATGCTCCGCCACTTTTTAAAGTACAAATTATAACAAAAAAAAAAAAAAAAAAAATGCATCTGGTTGGTATCCAGGAGATGCAGGTGCGAATCCTGCTCGTGACTGTTATTTTCGATTTCACATTTCTCACTTTGTGTTTAATGTATGTTGCTAAGCATGTCAAATGCTAAAAATATATATAAAAATACCTAAATACAAATTATAAGTTGAAAAAAATCTCTTTTTCCTTATTCACAAATCATTTGTACTTTAAAAAGTGGCCGAGCATTCAAAAGCTAAAAAATATAGATCAAAAATGTTAAATCACGCCATCAAATAGTATGAATTTTAATTGCAAAATTAAACTTACTATATTGGTTTGATGCATGTATATGCTTCCGATAGAAGGCGTTGGTCGTAAAGACAAATGTGATAAGGAGATTGGGATGATCGAAAGATCTGTACTATAGCTCGTGGCTTAGAGCACTTCCCCGAATTGGAAAAGACGCGGGTTCGATTCCCACTAGTACAAACAATCTCTTTTTCCTTATTCACAAATAATTTGTACTTTAAAAAGTGATGTTTTCTTTCATAAGGAAAATCTTTGTGTTCATAATAAACTGTAGGACGGATCCAATTTTGTACCGAGTTACGAGCACACCGAGGCACGTATGATGCTACGTGTTAAGTAAGAATACCTATGACAAGGTATTTTCTTATAGTCAATTACAAAATGTCCCGACATAAACGTTTTCTGTCGCAACGTAAATAAAACTTGTGAGTTATTGGAAGAGTTGCTCTAATACCTTCGTGTAAATTTACTAAAGACAAGTTTCACATTGTTTTAATTCCTTATAGTCCTGTTATCTATCTATCTATCTATCTATACTATTATACAGCTGTAAAAGAGCTGTGTGCGGTATATTTAAGATATTTGAGGAAAAAAGAACTCTTGCACGCCTCATAAGCATAGCGTTGAGGTGGGTACTATTCTCGTTTTACACAGGACAAGTGATTTTTCTAAACTTAAAATGTCTCTATTTATCATATATTGCACTTGTAAAACAATATATACACACATATGAAGAAAAAGCACTATTTTTAACACTCATGATATTTTTTATGCCATTTTTGTTATTTAAACTAGTTCAAAAACTGTTTAAAAAAGCTCTGTCTTAGACGTCCGTTTGTTGTAGGTAATGTAACTATGTTAACACGATAACAACCGAATTACTTTTCTAAACGAGTCTTTTTTTTCTTTTTAACTTGAGTATAACAACGAATAGAGCCCTGTTACTTTTCACGGTCTGATTCGATGTGGTTTAATTGTTATTAAATAAACAAAAAAATACTAAATATTTACGCTCGACTCGACACTAAAACCAACGCTATACCTTTCATGAGAACTATTTCTATAGACCAATATCGAAGTACTTCTTAAAATTAGCGCTAGATGGCGTATAAGACATGAAACCCACATTAGTACTTTTTGAAATTAGCGCTATCTATGTGATTTATTGAAAACTATTTAGTAAGACCAATAAATTATTTAGTTACTTATCAATAAATAATCAATTTTATTGTGAAAAATGAAGATTATGAGGTGTGCAGTTTTGGATTTTTTATTAGGCTATATAGGCGTGTCTAAGCACAAAAGCGTTTTTATTTAGGTTTTTTGTCTGTTTGTCTGTTTGTTCGTTTGCGCATCACGCAAAAACTACTGAACGGATTTTTATGCTACTTTTTTATTTGATAGCTCTCGATATACATTTTATCCCGCTACTATACCGGGAACCTGAGATAATATATAACCTAAAAACTAGGCTAGTTATATATACATTTGAATTTAAAAGTTTAGGGAGGAAGTCCGTGTTGTGACGGACTAAGAATACAAGTGCCACCACCCCATTCTTTCCCACGGGTGTCGTATGAGGCGACTAAGGGAAGTAAGCAATTATCATCCATTGCACGACTGGTGGTAGGGATGGGTACCAAGTGGGAGTACTCACTTGGTAACGGGCCCGAGCGAGTTGGTACCACCATCTCCCGTGTGACCGGCCATGAAGCACATAGTTGCGTTTTGGCTGTAGCAGGAGATAGCCGTTTATTCTTACATTTCATATCGGAGAAATGAAATGGTAAGCAGCGGCTTGACAATACTTTCAGTATAGTTGAGTCCATGAGCGATGGTTACCATTTACCATCAGATGGGCCGTGGCTCGTCGTTATTAACGTCTATAGGCTACGATAACTGCTTACCATCACGTCATTACGTGGGCCGTATGCTTGTTTGGCACCCACGTAGTATTTAAAAAAGAACACAAGTAAATACGCATGCACACTAATGATCTCCAATTATTGTTATCACAACATTTTCCTACGATAAAATAGTAGCTGATATCCTTACTATAATAAAGCTGTAACAGAGCTGTGTCCAGCGGTGGATTTGCACTAGGGGCCAAGTCGGAACAAGTGCCCAGGGTGGTAAATTTTTAAGAAAAAATTTTTGTGAAAAAAATTTTTTTTAGCCTTATCAAGATTGCTCAATATAATTAATTCTTTTAATTCATAATTTTAATAATTTTGCCACTTTTGGTAAAAATTAATAATCAAAATGATTATCAATTTATTTCCTTGGAGATTTAAAATAATATCCAATTTTCTATTTTCTGGAATTAAAGAAATTTAATTAGTTTTCTTTTTTGAAAAATTGAAAAAAAATCGGTTATTTTTGCATTTTTAAAACTTTAATCAATTAATAAATAAAAAAAAAATGTTGATGAAAAATAAAATTTATAAACTATAAAGAGAAAAGGGGCCTACGTGTGAATGTGAGCAAAACCAAAATAATGTTTTTTAAAAGAGAAGAAGCCAGAACAGTTAAAAGAGTAGCAATAGGAAATGATGTGCTAGAACAAGTGGATGAATTTGTATATCTTGAATGTGGATTCAGTCGGGATGGAAGGTACACCACTGACGTAGAGAGAAGAGTGAATGCGGGAAATAGAGTGAACGGCGCATTGGGACAACTTCTCGGCAGTCACCTCAGGCAGAAGGCACGTGTCCCAATACACAACGCAGTGCTTGTCCCAACGTTATTGTATGGAAACGAGAGATGGGTATGCAAAAAGGAGCATGAGAGTAAAATCAATGCGGTCGTAATGCGATCTCTGCGGAGAATCTGTGGAGTGAGGCTGACTGACCGCATTCGTAACGACGACGTAAGAGAGCGAGTAGGCATGAAAAAGAGTATTGGTGTAAAGATGCGAAAGGGAATGCTCCGATGGTTCGGACATGTGGAAAGAATGCCGGACGAGCGACCGGTTAAGAAGATATACAATGCGAAAGTGGGAGGATGTAGGTACAGGGGGAGACCGAGACTCACTTACTCAGACCAAATCGGTCATGTATTGAAGGAAGGTGGTGTCAGAAGTCTCCGAAACCGGCGAGCGTGAATGAAGAGAGTTATGAATGTTGCGATGTATGCAAGAATAGAACCTCTTGGCACTCTGTTCTCTCTGCCTACCCCGCAAGGGAAATGGCGTGATGATAGGTAAGGTAAGGTAAAATATAAGTTTAAGTAAAATTCCAGTATTGGGGCGGATTTTTTTCCGGTGCACAGGAGCGGTGTTAAGTTTAAATCCGGCCCTGGCTGTGTCTTTACATTTAAGATATTTGAGAATAAATACTGTATTAGGCTTTAAGTATTAGGCGTGTTTGAACAAAAACTTTTTTTTGGTTTTACGGTTTCTCTGTTTGATTTTTCACGCATCACGCAAAAACTACTGAACGTATTTTGATGCAACTTTTTTATTTGATAGCTCTGGATTAGATTAAGTCTAAAACTGGTAAACTATATTTTATCCCGCTTTACCCACCTGAGATATAACCCAAAAACTAGCAGGTAGGGTGCAGGCAGGTTGACAGAATTTGCTATTTTATTTTTTATCTCATTCTTTCTTTATCTTTTTTAAAGTAAGCGGTTACCGTAGCCTATATACACCAGCAATACCAGAGGCTTACTCGCGCGTCGCCATCTCCATGGAAAGGGATAGCAAGTAGGAAGTATATTAAGGAGAGGATAGGTAGGATACTAAGGAGAGGATAGGAAGGATAGCAAGGAGAGAATACGGAGGGGGTTCGCCTCTGACATTCTCACTCACCATACGAAATACAACTTCAGGTATTATTACTGTTGGCTCACGCTGATCTGTTGTGAGAGGGTGGTACTTCTCTTTACACGCTCGAGTCGTGCCCGGCCTGGGATGTGCAGCGCCGGGAACTCGTTGCAGTCATAGGCGTGGACCTGTCGCTGCCGGCCGTTGCGCGAGCGATGGTTGGCAGTGACAGGGCCTGGACCGCGGTTGCCGCCTTCTGCGAGGCTGTCATCTCGCGGAAGGAGGTGGCGGAGAGGGCCCGTGAGGAATCCTCCTTCGCGGACCCGATTCGCCGCCGGCGCGAGGGGCGGCGTGCGCGCGCTTACTTGCGCCTGATGCCGCTCTAGCCGAGGCTACGGACGGTGGGTTCGGGGAGTACCCTGCCGTCCGCGAACCGAAGCCTACCGCGAAGGTGCGACGCCCAAGTGCGCGAGACGTCGCTCAAGAGAGGGTGCCCGTAGGGGCTGCCGCCTGCGGATCGCGGTCGTAACGACGCGGTACCCGTGATCCGCCGTAGCAAGGGCGGGTGGAGGCGCACGGTGGGTTTTTAGTGGGCGAGAGCCCCATTCACCCCGTTGTCTCCCCGGGCAGCGGGGTGTGCGGTAGGACATTTTTGCCCACCTAAAAAAAAAAAAAATGGTGGTACTTCTCCGATCAAGCCGGCCTATTTGTGCTAGGATAAGCAAGGCTCTCTCCCTCAACTCTCGACTCTACTCTCTCTTGCGTACGCTGAAAATTACGCGGACGAACTCGCAGTCAATATCTAGTATGTTATATTTGTCTCAAATACTTTGTATATTTGTAAGGCTATTCGCCTCCGCGGTAACGTTCATTTTGAACCAAAGCACGTTCAACTAATATATCACTCGAAAAATATTCCGGCAGCTTTGTGTAGTAGACCTTTCTTTCAGAAACGGTATTAAAGTTCCGAAAGGTTCTATCGTATCGAATGAGGTCAATTTTAGTTGGAAATACTTTTAAGCTCGTTCATGTAATCGATCGATTGGACAGGAATCAGATATGATTCAATATAATGACAGTCTTTTTTGATTAATGTTATCTATTAAAAACCATTGGAAAACATATAATTTTGTCCCTGAGTATTTAAATGAGTGCTTAGTAGATTATTTTTAAACTTTCGCGTTTTATATTCATTATAACACATTTAACGGGTCTATACACGCATTAAACTTATCAAAATACTATTATTTTGACTAACCTCGACGTTTCGGCTGATTGCACCAGCCGTGGTCTAAAGTATATTACTTAGTACTTTGCGGTATTCTCTCAGTCGGTTCTCACGACTCCCGTGGGTGGAGAGGGGTGGGACAATTCTAAAGCCGGCCACACACGGCCATACAAAAGTACCTACATTATCAACATATTAATTGACACATTTAATTTTATTTACACACAAACAGCTTTTTTAAAATTGATAGAACCTTGCATGTCCCAGAACGAATAGGCTGCCACAATCGCGAAAATACCGCCCTCACCTTGAATATCTACATGAAACTTCTTTAAGTATTACTCCAACTATTTAGTTTCGTATGGTGAGTGAGAGTTTCGCAAGCCCAAACTCTCTCCTTATAATCTCCTTACTATCCTTCGTCTCCACGTCTATAAATTTCCATAGACATAGCTATACACGAGTGATGCTTCTGGTGTCGCTAGCATCTATTAGGCTGCAGTAGCCCCTTACCATCAGATGGTAGGCTTCTTTGTCACGATGATCACTGAAGTAATGTCACATAGTTCCAGTGGTCTGCTAATACATGCAGAGAGTTTGTACCGTGTGGTGACGGACTAAGAATACAATTGTCACCACCCCATTTTTTCCCACGGGTGTCGTATGAGGCGACTAAGGGAAGTAAGCAATTATCATCCATTGCATGACTGGTGGTAGAGCTGGGTTTCAAGTGGGAGTACTCACTTGGGATCGGGTTGGTGCTACCATCTCCCGTGTGACCGGCCATGAAGCATATCGTTGCGTTTTGGCTGTAGCAGGAGATAGCCGTTTATTCTTTCATTTCATATCTGTGAAATGAAATGATGAGCAGAGGCTTGACAATGCTCTCGGTATAGTTGAGTCCAGGAGCGACGGTTACCATTTACCAAAAGATGGCCGTAGCTCGTCTGCCACTACGTGCAATAAAAAAAAATTAAAAAAGAGACGTCACGGCGGGTTTATTTAGTGGGTGAGGGCCCCACACTACCCTGTTCGTTGCCCTGAAGCCGGGGTGTGCGGTTATGTACACTTTTTCCTTAACAAAAAAGGATTGTTTGTCACCAGCGTAGTATAAAAAACTTTCCAAGCAATTTTTGTTATCAAAAATGTTGAAAACATAATAACAGGCTATGGTGTTGTTTTACAACCTCTTTATTATATTAAGTTTGTTTGTGCCATAGTTCCACGGAAAATCGTTGAAAAGTAATAAAACAAGAGGCTAATAAATTCTCTCAATTTTGTGCCTGCTAGGGCTGGCACTATTTTTTACCACCGAAGGCATGTAACATGGTTCCAGTGGCCCGCCAATAAAGGCGGAGAGACGGCACACGTCGGGTTTCTTTAGTGGGTGCAGGCCCCACACTACCCTATTCGTTGCCCCGAACGACGGGGTGTGCGGTTATGTACATTTTTTTCCGGCTTAATAAAAAAAAAGGGCCAGTGGTCCGCCAATACAAGCGGAGAGACAGTAAACAGGGGGTTATTTAAGTGGGTGAGGGCTACATAACTCTGCTCGTTGTCGTGAACTATAGTCGATTTGTAATTTTAAGGTTTTTTCTATTTGTCACTACACAGTCAGTAGGCCATCACTAAAGTTTAATCTATATACTTCAGCAGTCCTGAGTAATTCCCACATTGGAAGGGGCTTCCCATTTTTTTTTTGTTAAGGCGGTAAAATATGTTCCTAACCGCACACCCCGTCGTTCGGGGCAACGAACAGGGTAGTGTGGGGCCTTCACCCACTAAATAAACCCGCCGTGTGTCGTCTCTCTGCCTGTATTGGCAGACCACTGGAACTATGTGACATTACTTCAGTGGTCACCGTGACAAAGAAGCCTACCGCCTACCTAATGGTAAGGGGCTACCGCAGCCTAATAGACGCTGGCAACACAATAAGCATCACTCGTGTATAGCTAATTCCATGGAAAGTTCTAGACGTGGAAGAAACCCGCCGTGTGCCGTCTCTCCGCCTTTATTGGCGGGCCACTGGAACTATGTTACATTCCTTCGGTGGTAGAAGCGGCTTCCCTTCTAACCCGAATCCTACTTGCAGTTAATTTCTCTTTTTCCACTTCCACAAATAATTTGTTCTGATGTCGCAATATCTTAATTTAATGCTTAATGTTTCAAAAAATAACAACTTTTATAAGCGTGTTCAGTGATTTGTGTTTTCTTGCCGCGGAATAGTACTTACTTATCATCACGCCATTTGCCTTGCGGGGTAGGCCGAGAGAACAGAGTGCCAAAAGACTCTATTCTTGCATACATCTCTCGCTTCGCATTGTATAATAATATCTTATTAACCAGTGGCTCGTCCAGCATTCTTTCCACATGTCCGAACCATAGGAGCATTCTCTTTCGCATCTTTACACCAATATCTCTTTCATACCTACTCAGTCAGTTAGCCTGTCTTCGCAGATTCTCCGCAGATATCGCATATCGCCGTGGAGTAGTGGGGGTGGGCGGGCATATGAAGTCTTTTCTACCTCATGATGTTATAGTAAGCCATGCAGATTAAATCACGGGTATCAGCTAATGTAGATAATAAATTAAAAACTTAAATAAACATACGTAGAATAACATTCTTCAGTTAAATATTGATCTATTTTTGAACTACTCTCTACGCTAATTTGCAAGTTACAAATAGCCTTAAAGAATGTTACTTCAATTAATTTATTTGCGGCAGCCCTACCTGCCTAGCCTCTTTAAAATAAAATACGTTGAGGTTTTTCCTCCCATACTGCACATAAACCTGCTATTAACGACATCTCTTGGCCGGCTTTGTAATTAATGGTCACTAAGTTTACCGACTCGTTGGCTCTTTATCGAGATAAATAACATTGCATGGGAGTGGATTAGATATATTACTCACCCTTCTGAAGTCCAAAGATTTAGTATTTCTAAAGATAATTGTAGATAGGTATTGGGTATAATTGCCGTGTGGGGCAGGTTTTAGAATTGTCCCACCCCTTTCCACCCATGGGAGTCGTAAGAGCCGACTGAGGGAATACCGGGGGAGTGGGCAGCAGCACTCCTTCGAGTATTAACAACATCCACTGCGATCGCCAACCCGCCTGCCAAGCGTGGCGATTACGGCATTATCCATCTCCATTCTTGGGGAGGCCTATGTCCAGAACTGGACATTAAAAGGCTGATGGATGGATGGATGGATGGATTGGATATATTATCTTATTAAAGATAATTAACTGAATGAGGTGACACTTGGCGGAAGTCCATTGTTTTATCCGTGTGGTGACGGACTGAGAATACAAGTGTGACCACCCCATTTTTTCCCACGGGTGTCGTACGAGGCGACTAAGGGCAGTAAGCAATTACCCCAAATTGCATTACTGGTGGTAGGGCTGGGTACCAAGGGGAGTACCGACTTACAATAGGCCCAGAGCGGCTTGGTACCACCATCTCCTATATGAGCGGCCATGAACGTCGGTGTTTTGGTTGTAACAGGAATAATTCTTTAATTTCATAGCTGTGAAATGAAATGGTTGGCAGCGGCTTGACAATACTCTCGGTATAGTTGATTCCATGAGCGACGATTACAATTTACCATCAGGTGGGCCGCGGCTCGTCTGCCACCATAAAATTAAAAAAAAGAATAAACAAAGAGACAAACAGACAAGCTGACAAACAGAGAAAAATCTAAAATAAATTGTTTTGTGTTGAGACACACCTATATAGCATAATACAGTAATTTTTGTTCAAATATCTTAAATGTTTTTAGTTTCAGCTTTATAATAGTTAAGTAATGTCACATAGTTCCAGTGGTCTGCCAATATGGGCACAGGCGGAGAGACGGCACACGGCGGGTGTATTTAGTAGGTGAGGGCTCCACACTACCTCTATTGGCGGACCACTGGAACTGTGTTACATTACTTCAGTGGTCAGCCGGATGAAACTCAACCCTAACAGTCGATAGTGATAAGGACTAGAGAGATAATAAAAATATTAATACCTAACATAATCGTCACGTCTCTCAGTACAAATGTATGCCAATATCGTTGGATTCGTGCAAATTAGGTCGCCCGTAATAAATGGGGCGCGTATCTCGACAAATACTACGTCGTTAAACGTAGTTCTTGTGAGAGGTTAAGTTACAAGCGATGGGAAATATTCAGGTATTTCCATTTTTTGATGTGAAACATCTAATGCGAAGGGAGGGTAAAACCGGCCGTTAGCGTGGCGACGCTTTATTTGTTTTTGACGTCATCTGTTGACAAAAGCATGTTATTAGGAAGTATAACGTCAATCAATAAACAAAACACACACATCACGCCTGTATTCCCCGAAGGGGTAGAGGCAGAGGTGACACACCCACGACTCGCCAGCTATGTTTAAGTCCCACGTAATAAACAAACAACAGTTTTAATTCGTCTATCGATAGAAAAAGGGCGCTTACCAAGACTTATATAAGACTCAAACAATATTCTCATTTTTAATCTATATTTTTTAGCATTAGACATGCTCCGCTTCTTTTTAAGTACAAATTATTTGTGAATAAGGAAAAAGATTTTTAGTACGAGCGGGAAATGAACCCGCGTCTTTTCCAGTCCGGGGAAGTGCTCTAAGTCACTGAGCTATCGTACCATTCTTTCGATCATCCCATTCTCCTTATCACATTTATCTTTACGAGCAACGCCATCTATCGGAATGCATTTACATGCATTAAACCAATATAGTAAGATTAATTTTGCAATCAAAATTCATACTATTTGATGGCGCGACTTTTTAAACATTTTTAATCTATATTTTTTAGCATTTGACATGCTCCGCTACTTCTTAAGTACAAATTATTTGTGAATAAGGAAAAAAAAATCTCTTTTTCCTTTATTCTCATTTAATATAATATTATTATTTATTCTCATTTATTATATAATATAATTTATTCACACTTGCTAATAAGTTCATTTCCTTTATGTCAATTTCCATTATTTTACAGATCTCATAATTTTACACATGCGTACATTTAAAAAGTTATGATCATTTTATTTCTACTCATTATTTTTACAATATAATTTAGATGTTTTCTCATCTCATAGATGTCCCGAGACGTATAATTAATTTATTCTTCCAAAATATGTGTTTGATGAATATTTGCACTTTTAGATTATACTCTTTGATTTGGACGTTTCAGCGTTGGCATGTGTGTTTCATTCCCACTTAACTACATGGAACTAATATGTACCGGTATGTTGTATGTGTATATATATTAGTTCCATGGTTAACTACTTAACTATGCTTAGACTACTCTACTGTCCGTGTGGTAACGGACTAAGAATACAAGTGTCACATCCCATCTTTTCACGCAAGTGTTGTACAAGGCGACTAAGGGAAGTAAGCCATCATCACCCATAGCATTACTGATGGTAGGGCTGGGAACCAAGTGAGAGTAATCACTCGCTATCGGGCCCAATCGGGTCGGTACCACCGTCTCCGGTGTGACGGGTACTATAAAGCACGTCTGTGTGATTTGGCTGCAGCAGAAGATAGGTAGCCGTTTATTCTTTCATTTCATATCTGAGAAATGAAATGGTGCGCACCGGCTTGACAATACTCTCGGTATAGTTGAGTCCATAAGCGACGGTTGCCACTTACCATCAGTTGGGACGTGGCCCGTCTGCCACCATTAGCAATAAAAACAAAAAGAAAGCTATGTACTTAACGAAATTTTGATGACAATTATGGTAAATAGATAAACAAAGAATTGAATACTTTTGATTGTAAATTATGACCTTGATAATACATAGGGTATTTAGATATTTTTATATATATTTTTAGCATTTAACATGCTTAGCCATATATATAAAACACAAAGTGGAAAATGTGAAATCGAAAATAACAGTCACGAGCAGGATTTGAACCTGCATTTCCTGGATACCGTCCAGATGCTTGTCACGATGGCTGAATTGGCAAAGCATCTGGATGGTTAGATTTCATATTTTCCACTTTGTGTTTAATTAAAATACATAGGGTATTTTTTAACCCTATAAGAAATTCCTGTGGGATACGCCCAGACTATCAATAACCCATTTTGTAATTTTGATATTGCTCGTCACTACTATTTTTTAATAATTATTTTTTTCTCTGATCCCAACTCTGTAATCCACGCAGTCGAAGTCATCCGCAAAAGTAAGTAATATTTGTAAGCCTTTAAAGTTTTTATGCGTTGGATGAAATATTTAGGCTATAGTACTTACAAATGCTCAATGCGAGGTGGTGTGTTCACAAATTGCCGAACAAAACCTCTTATAAGAGTTACCTCAGGATGTTTACTTTCATCGTGTAATAATAATACTTACTTATCATCACGCCATCTCTCTTGCGGGGAGTGCCAAAAGGCTTTATTCTTTCAAACATCTCTCGCTTCCTCAAAATTCATAATTCTCTTCGTACAAGCTCACCGGTTTCGGAAACTCCTGACTCCACCTTCTTTCAATACATTACGGATTTGGTCTAGGTAGGTAAGTCTCGGTCGGACCACTGAAGTAATGTAGCATAGTTCCAGTGGCCCGCCAATACAGACGGAGAGACGGCACACGGTTGATTTATTTAGTGGGTGAAGGCCCCACACTACCCTCTTCTTTTTTGGTTAGGTATAAATTTTCCCGCCTCAACAAAAAAAAATTGGTGCGCCTCGGTCTTTCTCTGTACAAACATTCTTCCACTTTCGTTCTGTATTTATGTTATTAACCAATCGCTCGTCCAGCATACTTTTAGTTTTTTTATCCCTTTCACGTATCCGTTATTTTTGTTAGGACCCAATTCAACTGGGCTCAATAATACGGTGGCCCAACCATCCCCAACATCGGTAAGCAATGAACCATCGAAGCATTCTTTTTCGCATCTTTACACCAATACTCTCTCTAATAAGAATATTTCGCTAGTAAATATTACACAAGCAATTTTAAATTTAGCGCGGATTTCGACAGACTCGTGATTGGCTTCGATACTTGTCTTAGCAGTTGTGGAGTATTTTTATTTAACTGCTCTATGTTTGTCCCTTAAACCAACGTCACAAGCTAATATGGCTGCTCAACAACATCTGGTGTTGGCAGTCCTTAACTACATAACAAGTCCGTTTTGTTTGTGCGCAACCTGTTCTGATATTCCAATTTTAATATGAACTTTTTGGTTTTATCTCAGATTGGCGACATAGTAAGCATACAAAATATATACGTACCTAGTTGTTGAGTCTAATCAAAGGCTATCATACAAAAAAGTATAAGGAAAATCCGTTTAGTAGACATTGCGTGATGCGCGAACAAACAAACAGAAGAAAATTCTTATATTATATTTTCTGCCTCATGGTAAAGCGGTAGTGTGTGCGACTGCTGATCGTGAAGTCTCGGGTTTGATCCCCGGGTCGGGCAGTGTCATTAAGCTTTTTCATGAAATGAAAAATTCTCAGTACCAGCCCGTAGTTTGGAAATGTGCCCGGTAAACGGCAATAGGCTCGCCCTCTATTACGTGGGACTTACACAAAGCTGGCAAACCGTGGGTGTGTAATTCACCTCTGCATACCCCTTCGGGAAATACAGGCGCGATTCTATGTTATTTTTTTCTTCTAAATAGCATAATACCTTCTTTCTTGAATATATTTCGCAGGCCCCAAAACCTCCTCCCGATCATTTACACAATATCCTAACTATTCTTTCCGTAATATCCTTCCTATCCACCTCCTATCCTTTTCCTTGGAGATGACAACGCGCGAGTGATACCTCTGGTGTTGCTAGCGTCTATAGGTTACAGTAACCACTTACTATCAGGTGGTACGTATGCTTGTTTGCCACCCAAGTAGTATAAAAGAAATATGAAAATACCAATTCACTCTTCACCAGCTCGGTGAGTTTTCCTAGTAAGCAAGTTTTGGCTTGTATATCTAGTATTGCTAAGTACATCAGCTTATAAAGATTTCGACAGACATAGAAACTTGTCAGCGCGCCAACACCGTTCCTCACTCACGCCCGTGCGACTGTACTTGTATATTGTCAAGACTATTTTGTTTTATGTAGACCTATATATTTAAGTATATTATTCACTTTCCGAATCGAATAGATTGGTATTTCCTTTTTACTCTCAATCACTCGATATGCAAAGCCATCTGTTATGATACATGAGACTGGGGCCTTAGCCAAGATGTATTCTATGATCGCTAACGCTAATAGAAAACTATTTAAATGTATCGGACATCACACATTGACATCTTTAACCATAGATAAAGAACCTATATTTATCTAAGTCTTTAACAATATCTATAACGCTAAGTCACGCTATGTCACGTGACTTATAGAGATGTCAAATTTCCATACATTTTAATAGTTTTCTATTAGTGTTAGCGATCATAGAATGCAACTTGGCTAGACCCACTGGTCTGGATTCGTAACCTGTACTGTCTATGCTAATAAAACAAATGTGACGAGTTTGTTTAAACACGAGGAGGTCGTAGCTTATTTGTTCACTTGCAGTTCGAACGATCGGCAAAGTTAAGCAACTTTCACTTGGCCGGTAGCAAGATGGGTTATCAAAAAGTGACACTTGTTTGTGGACACCTCATCCATCAGCCTTTCAAAGTCCACTACAGGACATAGGCCTCCCCAAGAGAACGCCACAACATGTGTTTCGCTCATATGGGGGATAGTGCCGTAATCGCCACGATTGGCAGGCGGGTTGGCGATCGCAGTAGATGTTGTTAATATTCGAGGGAGTGCTGCTGCCCACACCCTCGGTATTCCCTTAGTCGGCTCTTACGACTCCCATGGGTGGAGAAGGGTGGGACAATTCTAAAGCTGGCCCCATACGGCCCTGTGGACACCTGGGGGGTAAGAATGTATCTCACTCGATCATATCGACATGACATCGTGTCATTGTGATTGGTTGAGAGATCACCGTGATTCGCCGAGGGAATATCACGAGTTGGTTTCTCTACCAATCACAAGCGAGACGATACGATGTCGATACGATTTAGGGCGGATTCGACCAAACAAGAATAAATTTTATTACTAGAATAAATCGCTACTTACTCGAGAGTAAATCAATTTTGCGTTTTACCAAAAGAATTCCAAGTACAGCGAACCTATTCGGGAATGAACCGTAATACCCGCTTTACCTTCCTTCCTGAAAAAAACTTTAAACAATCTTACATAAAAAAATCAGCGACCTAGGCGTCTGCCAACTTTTTTTCCTATTCTGGGAGTCCTAATTAATCGAACAGACGCAACGAGAACGACGAACAAATGATTTAGTATAGCTTTTTTTTTTTACATTTTTGCACCTACGTCCCGTGATAAAACAGAGCCCTGCACGTTTACCTCTTCGATATTTATTGTTTTAAGGATTGACCATCAGTCCAAAAGGCAGACGCGAACAAATGATTTATTATTTATTTATTTTTTTACATTTTTGAAGCGCTGTAACTCGAAAACGCAGGCACATACGACCTTCATTTACAGGACCAAATCGGTTTGTATTGGCATAAACGTTCATCCCTATTAATATGAAAGACGAACAAATTATATACCAAAATGACACCCAGCTCCCTAACCTTAATATCAGTCGGTAGCAATAACTGTGTTATTTTTAAACAGCGCCATCTGTGGCAAAGCAATGAAACCATTTGAAATACTTTTCAGGCAGGTTTAAGTTTAGTATCCGCTTCTGTTTTAAAATTAGTATCATGTTTCAAAGATAGATGGCAATATTTTATGGTTACCTCATTTATTACCTTGTCATGAAATCTTAATTTTTGTGAGTAGGTAAGTGTAAATTTTAATAAATAGCACATTATTTTACATAAGGATTAACAAGAAGGTTAGCTTTTTGCATTTTCTGAGAAAAATTTTCCATAGTAGGTACTTTGTACCTATAATTTTTAAAACTATCAGAAAGTAGAGATTTCAACGCACAAAAAGCACACCGATTTTTTTCAAAAAGCAGATAATATATTTTGGTGTGAGAATTTTCGATTGAAAATTAGGGTGACTTCGATATTTAATCAAAATAAGAGGAAAAAATAAATATTTTTCATCTAAATTACAATGTGTTTGAGATGTAAAAAGGTGTCTTCACCAAATTTCGTGAAAAAATCTTTTTTTGTGTTTCAAATAAAAGTAAAAAACCAGAAAGATGTTTTTTTGGATTTTTCGCATAAATTTTGAGGTTATTGTGTGTTAAGTGTTAATACAAGAGTTGGAGATCTTTTTATTACTTACCTACAATTTTGCCATTTGACTTTTTTCGATAGAACTCTTTTTAATTTTGCCGGGAATCGTGATAAACCGATGTTCACCCTTAAAAGCTCACCCCATCCCGACCTCAAATCGCCCGTAAATTATTTTTCCTTTTATTTTTGTTATATTTTCTTACTTTTCCAATGGGTTTCATCCTGTTCTAATTTTTTTTCACTTTTTACCATTTTCATAGGCTTCAGCACTGGCCTATTACTGGGTTAATGGATTTGTTTTAAATTCATTGCTAACAATATAGGGACTAGAGATATTCACAACTAGGTAGGTATCTACCTACTCAAAAATGTCAAAATAGTTTGGCACTTCGTACTCAGGCGACATCTCTATGAGGTGTTGTTTTTTAACCAAGACGTTTTGTTTGTAATTTACCTACCTACTAAAGAAAATTATAACAATCTTTGCATAGGTATTGTTTTAGTATCACCTAACGTGTGTATTTTGTGCCGATCGTCTGCATATTGTGTTTTAGTACTTAATGTGTGTATTTTGTGCCGTCAACAAGTAGCCAAGGCTTAGCTCAACAACTTTGATTATTTGATTGAAGCGTTCACGCAAAATTCACGGTATGTCGTATTATTAGAAATAAAATATTCACAATTTAGTAGCGCACTGTTTTCTTTGTCTTTAGGGCTGACCAATCTTCAGATGGAGGCAGAGAGAAGAGTTCAAATAGGCTGAACGGATTCCTCAGCCTGAAGACACCACTGATAAGCACCAAAACTTTGGGGTAAGTTTTTTATTTTTTGTAAAGCTTTGGTTTGTAGTTTAACGCCATCTATCGTTTACTTTTCAGTCTAATAATACCAGACAAAATTGTGTTTGCAAAATGTTCCTATTCTGTATCATAGATGGCGCTGATATGAATTGTTATTATATCTCTCTTTTTTAGTGTTCATTTTATTTTAACGGCGTTTGAAAAATCAAACAATTTAAATAATTGCAAACACTGCAAAGTATTTAATTAATTCTTTATTACTTCGACCAAAAAAAGCTTATGTAGGTAATCGTGTCATAGAGCCCCTAGCACTTAACTACATAATCTTCTTTATTGATTATGTAGGCAGACGAGCCGGCTTGATAGTAAGCGGTAACCGTCACTAAATAGACTTATAGTGCCGATTTCACCACCACCGGTTAGCCTATTCGTCAATAAATTTTTTGACAGTTGCTGTATGAGTTTGACAGTTCCTATTTGACAAATAGGCTATTCGGGACTTTAATAACAGGTGGTGAAACAGGCTTTAAGGACTTAACAATACTAAGAACAAGCTGGAAATGCTAGACAGACTAGCATTTCCTTTTGAAAATAAAATATGAATGATTCGGCTGTTTCCGACTATAACCAAAATACATCGAGGTGCTTTATCGTTAGCTGGTCACACGGCATACGATAGCCAATTGGTACCCAACTCTAGCAGCCACAATGCTGTGATTGTTTGTTCCTATATTACCTGAGTGGAAAACAAGCATACGGTTCACCTGATGGTAAGCGGTTACTGTAGCCTATAGACGCTAGTAATACCAGAGGCATCATTCGCGCGTTGCCATCTCTAAGGAACCCTTTCCTTATATATAGGACGTGGATAAGAAGAATAAAATAATAAGGAGAGGATAGGGAGGGGGTTTGGGCCTCCTCAATCACCATAAGAAACACAACGGTACGTACCGTTGTTACACGCTGATCTTATGTGAGAGGGTGGTACTTTCCCGATCGAGCCAGCCCATTCGTGCTGGGATAAGCAAGGGTCCTATAAATATCCGCTCAATAGTTTATGCATGATGTGCGAATAAACAGACAGAGAATCCGACAAACAGAGAAATATACTAAAAAAGGTATTTTGCATTCAGAGACTCGTAAATAGCCTTTTTTGTTAGGGTGGAAAAAAAATCGTTCGGGGCAACGAATAGGGCAGTGTGGGGCCCTCACCCACTAAATAAACCCGCCGTGTGCTGCATCTCCATCTGTATTGGTGGACCACCACTTAGTTATCATCACGCCATCTCCCTTGCGGGGTAGGCAGAAAGAACAATTGTGCCAGCCTAAATGGCCTGAATTATTTATTTTTTCTCATATATCTTAATTGTACAGACACAGCTCCGTTACAGCTTTATTTTACAGAAAGCTTTATATATATATAAATCACAGGGAAAATAGAATTTTCCCGCGGACTGTCAATCACAGAAAAGCTCTCAAATAAATTCTGTGGTTTTATTTGTCAGACCCTATTGGTTGGCCTGTGTATTAAGCTGAAGCGTTTCAATTTATGATTTTAAGTTACTCATGATTTTTAGGCCCCCCGTATGTTTCTGTGAAATATTAAATAGTTTTTAATCGTTTTGTTAAACAAAACAGTCGTTTTAACGGACCTTGAGTCGTGTTTTAAATTATATATCAGGTTTCCGATATAGTGGCAAGATAAAACGTGTCTGGTACACGTTTTATCTTGCCATCTAAGTTTAGAGCTACCAAACAAAAAAGTTTAATTAAAATCCGTTCAGTAGTATATTATTACAATTAAATAAACACAGTTTTATCCATGTGGCCATTGATCTATAAATTAAGGATACACCATTTTGTTTACAAATCGTGGCAAAAGTTGTAGGTATAAATTTTATAAAAAATAGTAACAACTTTAACTGCGTGCATGAGTGTAGTGACACTATTCATAAAGAATGATAAGAGACAGTGAATGAGTTTTTCAAAAAATATTTTAGTATTATTAGGCGTATTGATACGTTGACGCGCGATTTATGCCTCAGGTATTCACGTTTATAGGTTACGGTAAAAACAATAAAAAAGACAATAATAAAGTTCTTCACTCTGTGTTTCAACACTTTCGTAATAGCACTCGAGGCAAGTGCTAGGTACAAACTTATCGATTCAGATCAGCATTTGATAACCAATACTGCGATATTATCTTAGCGTTTATTACCTCTATCGCTTCCTCTTATAACTTGAACCACAACTAAACTAGTCAAACGTATCCTCTTCATATCTCACCTAACAGTATTCTAACGTAATATCATATAACATGGGTGACTGTGAGGGTAGAAGTATAAAAATGACAATGTTTCCACTGTGTTTCTATATTATTCATATTGCATAGTGCTGAGATTTCTATTATCTTTGCCACATTTAATGAAATTTTTTGGTAAAGTAAGCTATCGCAGTATGGTGACTCCCAATCTCCACTTCACATTTGTTTTAGATATCTTTAAGACCCAGGCCACCTATCGGATGCATTTACATACAATTTATTCCAATATAGTAAGTTTTAAATTTTGCAATTAAAATGCTGATGACAGAATGACTGCGATAGCTTAGCGCTCTAGAGCACTTCCCCAGATTGGATGGGACGCAGGTTCGAATCTTGCTCGCAAAGAAGCTCTCTTTTTTCCAATTTCACAAATAATTTGTTAATTTGTAAAGTAATAGGCAAAAATAACCATCAAACACGAGTCCTCCATTTCCTCGGGATAAGCCATAGCCTTATGATGTCTTACTCCGTACTCCAGAATATTTATGTATTTTAATAAAATTTCATGACGATTGGTAATTACGGTGTAAAGAATTAACAGACATAATAATATTAGTAAGGAGGAAGGAGGGAAAAGGGAAAAGCCCAGCCCATCCCGCGGCTCTGCCGCAAATAAAAGCTAGTTTTTAGGTTATATCTTAGGTGCCCGATATAGTAGCGGGATAAAACGTATACCAGTTTTTAATTATAATTGAGAGCTATCAAACAAGTTTCATCAAAATATATTCAGAAGTTTCACGTGATGTGTGAACGAACAAATAGATAAACAAATAAATAAAGACTTAATATTTTGTGATCAGAGACGAGCGTAAGAGCATTCATTATCATTCCTACGGTAAAACTCTTTTCGACCTCTTTTTCTGTTGCACTATTGGGCACAGGTTTCCTATCATGCTGAGAGGGCCCATGGTCCACCACGCTGGTCCAATGCGGGTTGGCAGACTGCTTGTGAAGTCTTCCAACCGTGTGTCGAAAAAATCTCTCAGGCATACATGTTTTCTAACGATGTTTTCCTTCACCAAGCAATGATTAGAGTTCTACCGTATCGCATGGTTGTGTCGCGTTGGTGAGTTTTTTGTCATTATCGTGCATGCTACTTTGCTATTATCACATTCTCCTCTATCTGTGAGAGTGCGGATTGGCAATCTTAGGTTATTCTGTCCAAAGATAACCGGGATTGACGATCCGTGGGTGAGTGGTGGGCTCTCCTCCTAAAATATCTATTCTATAATAGTAACAATGGACTTCCGCCAAGTGTCGCCTCTTTCAATTAATTAACAAATACATAATTAAAAACAAAATTGAAAAGTCAGAGGTATGTGTCGTATGAGGTCTGGACCTTGGACTGCGGATCGAATTCGATACCATTGTCTTTGCAATCCTTGGTATTATCACTGCGATATTTAATATTGTGAAAACAAATGACATGTGAAAAGAGTACCAGACGAGCGATTGGTTCAGAAGATATACAATGCGAAAGTGGAAGGATGTAGATACAGGGGGAGACCGAGGCTCATCTACCTAGCGCAAATCGGTCAGGTATTGAAAGAAGGTGGAGTCAGGAATCTCCGAAACCGGCGAGCGTGTATGAAGAGAATTCTGAATACTTAGGAAACGAGAGATGTATGCAAGATTAGAGCCGAGCCGAGTAAGTAGGTATGAAAACAAAAACAATGCTCGTTTCAAAACAAAACAAAGCTTGAAAATCTCAGCGTATTTTTTCCTTTTTCCCCTCATTTCTTTTCTAACAAATTAATCTTGTTGGGGGAACACTAATTAACTAGAAACGCTATATCATGGCCTTTTTATAAAATCGCGGCTCTCACTAAGTTCTTATTTTTAAGATAAGAAAATACCTTGTGCCGCTTTAGAAACAAATTACATTAAAAAAAATTGCATTGTTTTTTATAACTTTGTTATGCGTTTGCCACTTCAAAGAGGATGTGTTGAAAGAGGTAGCATCAGATATGTGATCGTCTATACTATTATAAAGCTGTAACAGAGCTATGTCTGTACATTTAAGATATTTGAGAAAAAAGACTGTATTGGGCTATATAGGCGTATCTAAACACAAAACGATTTTTTTAAGATTTTTTCTCTGTTTGTCTGTTTGTTGGTTCGCGCACCACGCAAAAACTACTGAACGGATTTTGATGCAACTTTTTTTTAGCTCTCGATTAGACTTAACAACTGGTATACATTTTATCCCGCTACTTTATCGTGAACTTGAGATATAACCTAAAAACGAGCCTTAGGCTGCGGCAGGATCGGGAACAGAACCCTGTTTTATTTTATGCTCGCATATTATTTCTCTAGCCTGTGATTCTATCGGTCCGCGACGTCTTCCGTATTCCTTTATCAAATTCCATGATTTACCCCTCATATTAAAGTACCCATCGAAGTCGTGCCGGCTAATGACGTAAAATATACCCACTGTCTAAAAATGTTCCGCTTCTCTTAAATTTGAGATTTAAAATCATCTAAGGTAAAGGACCTCTGTAATGGAGGCGGAATTCCACACGGCTTTATTAATATAAAGCTATTAAAGATTTAAGAGGCAACGAATGTTTACTGGGACTACGTGCAACAATTTTTTATAAGCACTAAGTAGGTACGTGTTCAGTGATGCGTATTTTCTGATAATATATTTCGCAAATTAAGCGACCTTCAAAATTTTTATAAGCAGTAAGCTGTACGTGTTCTGTGATGCGTATTTTCTGATAATATATTATTTTAGCAAATTTTGCGATCCTGAAATTTTTATAAGCGCTAAGTAGGTACGTGTTCAGTGATGCGTATTTTCTGATAATATATTTCGCAAATTTTGCGACCTTCAAAATTTTTATAAGCAGTAAGCTGTACGTGTTCTGTGATGCGTATTTTCTGATAATATATTATTTTAGCAAATTTTGCGATCCTGAAATTTTTATAAGCGCTAAGTAGGTACGTGTTCAGTGATGCGTATTTTCTGATAATATATTTCGCAAATTTTGCGACCTTCAAAATTTTTATAAGCAGTAAGCTGTACGTGTTCAGTGATGCGTATTTTCTGATAATATATTTCGCAAATTTTGCGATCCTGAAATTTTTATAAGTACTAAGTAAGTGCGTGTTCAGTGATGCGTATTTTCTGATAATAGGTATACCTATTTCGAAAATTTTCCAACTCCCGCTTTAAATGGAAAGTTAGACACTCTTCTTCATTGTACACTATTGCGATTAAAAAGAAAAAACACACTGCGAACCTTTTTCCCCCTAGTCGCACCAAACGATACCGCCCTTGTATGTGTAGGTACATATTTTTAATGGCCAAATAGAATACCGAATTGTGAAAAACAAAATATACAATGGCGAGTTTTCGAACAAACTGAGTTGAGAATACTTCAGATAAGATTGATTTAATGGTATAAGATCACAAAGTCATTGTGTGTTCAATAATTCATAGCACTGTTCAACGCTGCTCCTAAATCCATGGAATATCGGATCGTGGAAAATGTTTTCCATGAGTGTGGCTTAAAGTTTAAACGGCACACTGTCCTTTACTTTTTATTTTTCAACCCTCCACGTTATCAGAGAGGTGTTATCAGTTTGACGTGTGTATGTGTGTCTGTGTGCTTATCTGTGACATTATATTCCATACGACTGAATGCATTTTGATTTAATTTTTTGCTTAATATGTAACTTCTTAGTTCTTAGAGTGTCCTTAGGTATGATTAGGAAAAAATCTGGGCCCGTAGAATGTGACTCACTATATCGTATCGAGATCGTATCGTCTCGCTTGTGATTGGTAGAGAAACAGACGCATGATATCGCAATAATCACTTGTTGTTGGATAACGATAGTACCAACCCACTTGGGCCAGATAATAAGTTCTCCAACTTGGTACCCAACCTTACCATCCGTAAAACTGTTATCAACTTGTTAATTAGGACTTTTTTACAAGCTTTTGTTAGCTGTACCTGTATCTATCCATCTATCTATGTAACGGAATCTTTGAACGTGATTTTGACCCACTTCAAGACGTCAGATTCATTAAATCTTTGCACACTTATCAAGGACTGATGTGAGAAGTTTTTTTTTTAAATATAATAGAACTATTAATGAACCGAGGCAATGTGGGGCAGGCTTTAGAAGAAGTGGGCAGCAGCACTACCTCGAGTATTAACAACATCCACTGCGATCGCCAACCCGCCTGCCAAGCGTGGCGATTACGGCATTATCCCCCATGACGGGACCGCTCGTTGTGGCGTTCTCTTGGGGAGGCCTATGTCCAGCAGTGGACGTTTAAAGGCTGATGGATGGATGGATTAAGGAACAAATTATTTATGAAAGTGAAAAAAGAGAGCTTTAATACGAGCGGTCTTTTCCACATTCACATATAATTTGTTCTTTAAAGTAGCTGAGCATGTCTAGTGCTAAAATACAGATCGAAATATTAGGGAACTACTTTTTAAATGGAAGTACTTCTAGTGCTATTCTGAGACTAAAAAAGAAGAAAATAAATTATATAAAATTTAAAAAAATCATGCTTTAATAGCTAGTTGAACTACATTTATAATTTTATTCCGACTATTAGGCACAGGACTTAACTTATAATGAAAACTGGATTTAAGTTATATTAAGTTTTTTAACTTCTTCTGTTCTTTCTGTTAACACAAAGTGTGAAAATATAAAATTGAAAATAACAGTCACGAGCGGGATTTGAATCTGCATCTCCTGGAATACCGTCCCAGATGCTTTGCCAATTCAGCCACCGTGACAATTGCTCGGAACTGCTAATTTCGATAACACATTAATTCCTAACGTTTTGGGTGACGCGTGCGCCATCTGTTATAAGTATTTGCATGTATTATACTTTTACCAAATAATGATGCAGCCCTATAAATATAATGATATTTTTTTTAGCATTTGACATGCTTATCCATTAGCAACACAAATTATGAAAATGTGAAATCGAAAATAACTATGTACCTACATATTATATTTTTATTCCTATTATAGGGCACAGGATTCACCACATATAATGAAAAGGAATTAGGTTTGTTTCCCTAAACTGTCCCAAATCGGGTTGGCGGACTTCACGGAGCGCTAGCAAACATCAGGCATGCCGGTTTCTTTACAATTCTTTTCACTACTATAAAAAAATACCTAATAAATATGAATAAATATCCACGGACATTTTACACAACGTCCTCTGGCCCCAAACTAAGCTTAACGCTTGTGCTATGGGTACAGTATATGGATATAATACATATATTTTATTTTTTTTGTAAATACATACATATAATAGATAGAAAACACCCAGACGCAGTACAAATATCTGTGTTTATCAGACAAATAATTGTCCTGAGTGGGAATCGAACCCACGACCTTGTGAATGGAAGTCGTTTACACTACCGACATTATCCTTGCGTACGGAGCTCATGGCGTCTGCAAGGATAATGTGTGAATATTTTTGTCTTATGAACTATTAAGCCTTTATTAAGAATCGAACTCAATATATTTGCTGTGGGTGTCTGGTGTTTCTTGAGTCACTGAAATATAATTTCGTTATTAATAACTGCCTCGGTGGTGCAGCGGTAGTGTCAACGACTGCTTATCATGAAGTCTCGAATTCGATCCCCGGGCCTGGCAGTGTTATTGAAAGAAAAATTCTCAATAGCAGCCCGGAGTTTGGAAATATGCCCGGTAGACGGCAATAGGCTTGCCCTCTATTACGTGGGACTTGAACATAGTTGGCGAACCGTGGATGTGTAATATATGTGCCTACCCCTTCGGGGTTTTTTATGTTACTATCAATGAAATATAATTTCGTTATTGATAAAGAAGTATTTTTCTATACCCGTGAACTGAAAAGCGTTTATCACATGTTGTAACAACTATGGCCTTTAAGGTTAAACAGCACTGAAGATATATCGGGGTGCCGGCAATAAATTTTCTGGGCTTTTTATTTGAAGAAGCCTTAACTCTGAAATACTAAATTAAAAAAAGTAACGTTGAATCAATCTTAGCCACTGTGGAGCTATAAATAAAATATATTTCGTCCATTACGCGAGATTAAAAGATCTTCCTTTGACGGTTTAGCTGTATTGATATGTATATTTTTGTGTATAGGTATTCAAGAAAGTAAGTTTTAGAACAATTTTAGAAGTTTTCATCTATTATTTATATGAAGACTAGCCTTTGTTCCCAGCGAACTTCGAAAACACAATTCATTCCTAACGTCTTGGGTGACGCCTGCGCCATCTGTCGGGTAACCCAAGATTATTTTCGATTTCTCATTTTCACTCTTTATGTTAAAGATGCATTATAATTAATGAAATATAACGATGAAGACGAATGAATGGAATGGTATACAGGGGGAGACTGAGACTCAACTACCTAGACCAAATCGGTCATGTATTGAAGGAAGGTGGAGTCAGGAGTCTCCGAAACCGGCGAGCGAACAAAAAATCCACTTTGACATTTATAATAAAAAATGAGCCGTCGTGGGACGTCTCGCAGATGTGAAAACATCGATTTTCTTTCTTTCTTCAAATATTGTCTAATATAATTCTTGGTAAGCGCCCTCTCGTTGCCCATAGACGAATTAAAACTGTTATTGGTTTGTTGATTGAGATTAGTCCTCTTAGAAGCTTTTGTCAAAAGATGGCGTTAAAAACGATTAAATAAATTGGCGTGGCGACGCCGCCACGCAACCGTCGGTTTTATTTTTATTATCTTTATATATTCATTAAATATTTTCACATCAAAAATAAATATTTTTCAGATTTTGATTAAACTTTGGCGAGTTATTCTGCTTACGCCTTCGAATGTTCCTGTTATAAAGAAACTATCTGGATAATGCACGAAAAATCCAAAAAAAATGTGGATTTGTTTGACTTAATTTACTAAGTCAAAAAACTATGTAATATTCGATAAATATGTATAAAAATAATTAAAATGTATTGTTGTGTCTCAATTCAAGATATATTTTATTTCACACCAAACATCGTCATACGAATTTCAATCTTATTACAAATGTAACAGAGTATGAGCTCATTTAAAATTATTAGAGTTAGTAGTTTCGTGACACACTGTTTATTATTATGTCGAGCAAAATCAATAATACGAGTTTAATCGAGCTTTCCGTCAATTGATAGTAGGTAGCAGCATGAATATTTTAATAGTACATAAAATATAGTCTGGCAATCTAGTAAGTTTGGACTAAGTTATATTGGCCATTTGGAGGTGTTACTGCTGGGTTAATATATTATTAACATTGATTTTTGATATAAGAGAACAATAGATTATAATTAATTAAATATAAAAACACTAAAAGTTGAATATAATATAATATATTGTCGTGTTTAGATATAATCAAGTGACGAATATGCTTCTGAATAGCTTTGTCAAATCAAAATATTACAATGTATTTTAATGTGAATGATTTCAAATCCACATGTAAAAAATATCTAGATATGTAGATGTTCTCCCTCTGAATTATTTTATAGTTTTAAAGAAATAATATTTACTGAAAATGCAGTGTCACACGCGTGGTCAATGTTCAATTATAATAATTAACTATCCTCTTCTTGTAGACGAGGCTCTTGTCGTAGGAATAGTATTATTTGTAAAGAAAACAGGAACGAAATAATAATTGCGTACTAATTTACGCACTTAAAAGAAAACAGACGTATTGAGAATCCCCATCAAGATTGTGTGTTATCATAAAAGAATAGCAAATTGTTGCTTGAATGTTGTAGCTGTATATCTCACAGCTAAGCGACAATTCGTCTTAGTTATCTCAGACAGACAACTAGGATAAATGTCTGTTCAATTTGATTGAACGTCTACGATAACAAGAGAGCTCTGGTGGTAGGATGTACCATTAAATGGTGTGATGCTGACTTATGCGTGCCAACAGTGGTACTGCTAAATACGAGACTCTTACTAACATCATGCCATCTCCCTTGCGTGGTAGGCAGAGAGAACAGACTGCCAAAAGGCTCTATTCTTGCATACATTTCTCGCATACTCAACATTCATAATTCTCTTCATACATGCTCGCCGGTTTCGAAGACTCCTGACTCCACTTTCCGTCAGTACATGACCGATTTGGTTAGTTTCAGTCTCCTTCTGTACCTAGATCCTTCCAATTTAGCATTGTATATTTTCTTAACAAGTCGCTCGTTCGGCATTGTTTTCACATGTCCGAACCATCAGAGCATTTCCTTTCGCATCTTTACACCAATACTCTCTTTACGAGACTCTTTTTAATGTTATGGAAATTGACGAAATATGTCACGGCAGCAAGGCATTGTTTTATTGCAAAGGCGAAGCGCGAGCCTCACACTACCCTGTTATCACCCCGGGCTGCGGGTTATGAGCTCAAGTTCATTTTTCTCGCCAACAAAAATTATCTGCAGTTACAATTCATTGCGCAATTACTTCGTCTTATCACTAGTTTCAATCTCGAAATGTAGTTCTGTGTTTTCATCTGAACAGCTTAGTTCGAATAATAAACGGCATCTACGAGAATTCAATTAACTATTCTGGTTATCTTTACGGGCAAAATAATTAATGTTCTGGTACCGATCAAGAGATATGGAGGTTGGGGTAGTAATGGACAGCAGTGGCTGTTATTTATAGGTAGTTTTAACGTAAGTTATAGTTAAACCAGGTAAATATATCTACCGTATTTTTTTGATCTGTATTTTAGCACTTGACATGCTCAGCAAATTTAAAGAACCATTTTTTTTTGTGAATATGTGGAAAAAGGGAATTTTACTGCGAGCGGGATTCGAACCTGTGTCCCTTCCAATCCGGGGAAGTGCTCTAGACCGCTATGCAATTGCAGTGACTGACGGTCATACCCGATCTCCTCATCACATTTGTCTTTACGACCAATGCCTAAGTTTTAGGAAAATAATAAGACTAATAATTCATTAATGAATACATATTATGGCCGTGTGGGGCCGGCTTTAGAATTGTCGCACCCCTCTCTACCCACGGGAGTCGTAAGTATTAACAACATCAACTGCGATCGCCAACCCGACTGCCAAGCGTGGCGATTAAGGCATTATCCCCCATGACAGGACCGCTCGTTGTGGCGTTTCCTTGGGGAGGCCTATGTCCAGCAGTGGACGCTGAAAGGCCGATGGATGGATGGATGGATGGATGGAATACATATTTAAATTTGGGAAATTTCTTTACATGCTTAGGGCAGTCGTTTAGCTATGTTTATATATGTAGGACTAGTGTTTGTTACCACCGAAGGAATGTAACATAGTTCCAGTGGCCCGCCAACTACGGCGGAGAGACGGCACATGGTGGCTTCCTTTAGTGGGTGAACGACGGGGTGTGTGGTTAGGAACATTTTTTCCCGCCTTATATAAAAAAAAAGAAAGACTAGTCTTTGTCGGCTGCTAAATCCATCCATCCATCCATCAGCCCTTCATCGTCCACTGCTGGACATAGGGCTCCCCAAAATGGGGGTTTTATCATAATCGCCACGCTTGGCAGGCGGGTTGGCGATCGCAGTGGATGTTTTTAGTACCCAGGAGAACGCTGCTGCCCGGTACCCCGGTAATCCCGGTAAAATGTACAGACATAGCTCTGTTACAGATTTATAATAATACAGATAAAAGCGTGCTTTAAATAAATTAGTCGTTAGCATTTGTTGAAATTTTACCTTGAAGTATAAGTACCTAATCTAAATGACTTAAAATTTTCTTTGAACCAGCGCCATTTCTTATCTATGCTTTGAACAATGAAGAGGAGTGCCTCAGTTATTTACCAGTCGACTCTGGTATTAGGCGACATTAATCTCACATTTCTATTATAGTCTTCGATCATCAATATCAACAAGATACAATGTCACGAACAAAATCAAGCTAAAAACTGTCTGTATGAATATATTCTTACTTATACAACTATATCTGTTTACTAATGAGACAAAGGTTTTAAAACAGTTTTAAGTTCAACCTAATTACAATCATGGCACTTAGTAATAAAGTCACAAATCTTTAAAATATTATCTTACAATTACGATCATTTGTCACAAAAAACGAGCAAAGCAATAATTTACTACTGCCACTTAAAAGTGAAAAGACAAATAACATTTACTTTGAAATCAAGCTTAAATAGAAACAAATAATATACTTTTTGAATTAAACAAAATAAGAATTCACTTCTTAAGTGCGCTGTTATCGGTAAACCAAGACGGATTTTTTGGGCCGACGCGATATCTATTGCGTTGTTGATCGAAGATTATTGTACGTAAATTATATTAACTGCCTACAAAATTTACATTGCGTTTAAATATTTGGATATGTATTTTCGCACTTGACATGCTTAACTACTTTAAAAAATATATCTTTTTAACAAAAAAATTCAACCCACGTTTCTTAATATGAGACCAACTATAAGGTATGAGAGGTGTATACATAACTCAGTGAAATCAGTGAGTGAATACGCAATCATGCCCTATTTTTCTACCCTTGGGAGTTAGAATTTTTGTTCAAAATTCAATGTTCGGAGTATACCCTATCCATTAAAAAAAGGAATTATCAAAATTGGTCTACTCTTTAAAAAATTATGGCCTAACATAAAAAAAATTACGTGTCGAATTGAGAACCCCCCGTTTTTTTTCGTCAGTTAAAAAATATTTTCAAGTCGAAAAGGAGAGCTCAACTGCGAGCGGGATGAGTCGTAAATATATCTAAAAATCAATTGGGCAGTAGAGATTGGATGTAGTCGCCGGCTACTGCGATAGCTTAGCGGTCTAGTTTACATTGCATTTTCAGAGCAGTAGTAGTCGGAATTAGTAATTTCTAAATCTTTTGTTTTTGAAGTGAAAATTTCTTTAGCCGCGTTGAGCGATTTTTGGTAGGGAAAAAGCTTATGCGTCGCGTCACCGATGACCTCGACATGCTTGTGACGTATTGCGCTTGCGCCAGACTAGCGACGTATAGTACCTGCAGACTAGCGGCCTGTGTACATCTATACGCATATATACACTAATACATTGTATACACTCCAGTCTAATGTGAGTTTGACTGTTTGGATGGGTAAAGTCTTGTGATTCGCGTAACTTGATAGCTTATTATTGGTCTAACCCAGGAATACAACCAAGAGACATTATGATCCGCAACCGCGTACACTACCGTACGAGTATGCCTATAGCATCCGGCCTAATCTATTGCAAAAGTTTTTAACCATCCGTGTGGTGACGGACTAAGAATACAAGTGCCACCACCCTATTCTTTCCCACGGGTGTCGTATGAGGCGACTAAGGGAAGTAAGCAATTATCATCGACTGCATGACTGGTGGTAGGGCTGGGCACCAAGCGGGAGTACTCACTTAGTATCGGGCCCGAGCGGGTTGGTACCACCATCTCCCGTGTGACCGGCCATGAAGCACATCGTTGCGTTTTGGCTGTAGCAGGAGATAGCCGTTTATTCTTTCATTTCATATCAGTAAAACGAAATGGTGAGCAGCGGCTTGACAATACTCGGTATAGTTGAGTCTAAGAGCGACGGTTACCATTTACCATCAGATGGGCCCTGGCTCGTCTGCCACTACTTGCAATAAAAAAACACCTTTGTAATACAAAAAATTATACTTGTAAAAAATAAACGTAGATTCTCTGCGATGGTTACAAACACAAAACATTTTGTCGTCCCATATTTTAAAGTTCTCAGTTTAAATTTACTGCTTATGGTTTGACTGTCGTAACTTAATTTAACTGTTATGCTTAAACTTTACATTTTAAGTTGACAGTTTAAATGCTCGCTCCGTTCTAAAGCGTCGAGTTTGTATTTTTCAAAGACAAAGAATATTATAGACTCGCTACTATTTTGACATTAAGGATGAAGAAAAGGATACACATATTAGGTTTTAGCAAGAGTGAGAGAGACACATGTATAAGTATTTTATCCTTTTCGCGTATGCGTTATTTGTATTCGGACCCAATCAACTGGGTCCAAACAATAAGGTGGCCAACCTTTTTTTTTTTTATTTTTTTTTTATTTTTTTTTTTATTTTAGGTGGGCAAAAATGTCCTACCGCACACCCCGCTGCCCGGGGAGACAACGGGGTGAATGGGGCTCTCACCCACTAAAAACCCACCGTGCGCCTATACCCGCCCTTGCTACGGCGGATCACGGGTACCGCGTCGTTACGACCGCGATCCGCAGGCGGCAGCCCCTACGGGCACCCTCTCTTGAGCGACGCCTCGCGCACTTGGGCGTCGCACCTTCGCGGTAGGCTTCCGCGGACGGCAGGGTACTCCCCGACCCCACCGTCCGCAGCCTCGGCTAGGGCGGCATAAGGCGCAAGTAAGCGCGCGCACGCCGCCCCTCGCGCCGGCGGCGAATCGGGTCCGCGAAGGAGGATTCCTCACGGGCCCTCTCCGCCACCTCCTTCCGCGAGATGACAGCCTCGCAGAAGGCGGCGACCGCGGTCCAGGCCCTGTCACTGCCAACCATCGCTCGCGCAACGGCCGGCAGCGACAGGTCCACGCCTATGACTGCAACGAGTTCCCGGCGCTGCACATCCCATGCCGGGCACGACTCGAGCGTGTGCTGCGCCGAGTCCTCGTCGCAGTCGCAGTGGTGACAGCCTGGGGTCGTCTCCCTCCTTGCGATCGTGTGCAGGTATTTGCCGAAGCAACCATGCCCCGACAAAACCTGCACCAACCGGAAGGTGAGGATCCCGTGCTGCCGCCCTGCCCATTCTTCCAAGATCGGCCGGAGCGCCCCCACGGTCCAGAGACCGGCTCGGGGCGTCTCCAGCCGAGACTTCCACTTTAGGACGGTGGCGCGGCGGGCATCTTCCCGCCACGATGACATTACGCTCGGCGAGGGGCGGCTGCCCCCCGCCCGCGCCGTCGACGCCCGCCGATAGACGTCGGCGAGCACCTCCGCCTCCAGATCCCACGGGGGGGTTCCGGCCAACGCGCAGGCTGCATCGGTCGAGACCGTGCGGTACCCGCGTATTGCCCTGACCGCTACGACCCTCTGTGGACGCCACAGAAGGGCCCTATTACGAGCGGCCAGGGACTCCGCCCACACGGGCGCGCCGTACAGCGCCATCGACCGTACTACCCCCGCGTAGAGTCGTCGACACGCAAGACTCGGTCCGCCCAAATTCGGCATAAGTCGCCCGAGGGCGGACGCCGTGTTGACGAGCCTTGGCGCAAGACGGCGGAAGTGCTCGTCGGTGTCTAAGCTAGTTTTTGTTGACGTAAAAAAACCTTCATTAATCACGTTATATACGCTAATGTTACTAACAATAAATGTTCTAATACATTTTAAGCAAAATATAAACCTAATTGCAATTTATTTTGTCCTGTCATTCTTTTATCCGGCTAAAACAGGTAGTACATTTTTAATCAACAAAGTTATAATCATAGTTATCTTCTAAAATTATTCCGGTTATCATATGTCAAACTATTGCTATCTCGACACTGCATACGCTGAGAGCTTGTCTTTGTCTAAGGTATTTTTATAAAGTAGATACCTAGTTATGTGTACTGCTAGTCCACAGGTGGTATAAGCCACAGCTCTTCTAAAGTTTATTGTAATATTAAATGTAAACAAGGATCGCGTCCGGCTTGAAAACGCAAAATACACATATATGACTTTTCTTGGTGGTATGCATATACATGAAATGGCATGATACAATCGCCCACACTTATATAGAAAATTCTACACCTTTTTTTTTTTTTGTTTTTTGTTTAGGTGGGAAAAAAATGTACCTAACCGGGGGGGCAACGAACAGAGTAGTGTGGGGCCCTCACCCACTACAGAAACCCGTCGTGTGCCGTCTCTCCGCCTTTATTGGCGGGCCACTGGAACTATGTTACATTCCTTCGGTGGTAAAAAAATTCTACACCTAAGAAATATTGTAACGTTCTTATCTCTCTACCATCCACTCTATATTCAATCGTCGATTGATGTATTTTTAAAGACGTTCTAGAACACTCCTGATTATTCTACCTTCTGAAACACTTTGAGTACGGCTATCCTCTATAATAATTAATTATACTTATAACTAGCCCACGGCTTTGCCGCAGCCAAAAGCTAGTTTTTAGGTTATATTACTGGTTTCCGATATAGTAGCGGGGTAAAATGTATACATTAAGTCTAATCAATACCTTTTAAAGTATAAATTATTTGTGAACCAGGAAAAAGAGATTTATAGTGGGAGCGGGAACGAACCCGCGTCTTTTCCAATCCCGGGAAGTGCTCTAAGCCACTGAGCTATCCTACCGATCTTTCGATCATCCCAATCTCCTAATCACATTTGTCTTACGACCAACACCATCTATCGGCAAGCATTTAATGCATCCAATATAGTAAGTTTAATTTTGCAATTAAAATTCATACTTTAAACACAAAGTGAAAAATGTGAAATCGAAAATAACAGTCACGAGCAGGATTCGAACCTGCATCTCCTGGATACCGTCCAGATGCTTTGCCAATTCAGCCATCGTGACCCTTGCTCCTGACTGCTAATTTCGATAACACATTCATACTTAACGTCTTTGGGTGACGCCTGCACCATCTGTCGGAAGTATTTTCATACATTACACCGACCAGGTAAACTAAATTTTACAATTAAGATTTTACCTAATAATAACGCAAACCCTATAAATATTTAATGTATGTTGCTAAGCATGTCAAATGCTAAAAATATATATAAAAAATATCTAACCCACACGGACAAAAGGCGGACGGCATGACGTTTGGATTAGGGATAAAACTCACAAACGAACATAGCATCACGCCTGTATCTCCCGAAAAGGTAGGCAGAGGCTTACACACCCATGGTTCGCCAACTATGTTTAAGGCCGACGTAATAGGGGGCGAACCTATTGCCGTCTACCGGGCACATTTCCAAACTCCGGGCTGCTACTGAGAATTTTTATTTTTACTAAAAAGCTCAATAAAACTGCTTGACCCGAGGATCGAGCCCGAGACTTCATGATCAGCAGTCGCACATACTAACGCTGCACCGAGTCAACAACTCTCTGCATATCTATTAGGGAGTACGTAGTATAAAAACAGTACATCTTTCTGTTAACTAACTTATCATCACGCTAGTTCCCTTGCGGGGTAGGCAGACAGAACAGAGTGCCAAGAGGCTCTATTCTTGCATACATCTCTCGCTTCCTCAACATTCATAGCATACATCTTTCTGTTACTAAACGGTTTTCTAAGATTTATATATACTCTAAATAATATAGCTGTCTGTCCGTATAGTTAACTGAATACTTAACTGGCATAGTGGATCCATTACTAAAATCTTCATTAGGCCTATCGTGTCGATTGACTTGTGCCTGTTTTCGGCAACGATCGTCCGTCGCGGAGAATGTCAAGCTACATTCTGGTGTCGATTCGATTAACCCAGATTCGTACAATTCATTCGAATAGACTGCATAGATGGGGATAAAGAATCGTCATTGCTGAGAGTTGTAGGTTTATATCCCACGAAGAAACAGGTTCAGTTCCCACACCAGACAAATATTTGAGCAATCCAAAAAAAAGTGGTGCTAAGCCTTAGTGAAATTTGTGTCACTTTATTCTTTGTAAGGTTAATAATAACATATTATTAAAATTCATAAATACCATTATAATCTCTTCCTCCGCAGACACAAGCTAGTTATAATCTTATATCTCAATTTCCCGATTCAATATCGGTTAAGTTTGGTCAAGTGCTATTAAACAAAAAAGTATCATCTAAATCCGTTCAGTACTTTTTGCGTGATGTACAAAAAACTAACAGTCATACGTTTTGTGTTTAGAGATGTCTAAATAGTCTATGACAGTTTTTTTAAATATCTTAAATGTACAGACAATGCTTAATAATAGTACAGATATAGCATAGCTTTAAAACGAACGGCTACAAAGATAATACATAGTATCAAGTTTGCCCCCAATCTGAGGGTCGAGCTCGAAAGCAGTAACCCTCCGATTTTTTTTCCAACCCTTTTTCTGATCCACTATGGGGCACTGGTCTCCTCTTAGAGTGAGGGAGATGAGGCCATAGTCCACCACGCTAGCCCAATGCAGGTTGGCAGACTTCATAAGCCGTCAAGAAAATTTCACAGGCATGCAGGTTTCCCCCACTGAAGGAATGTAATATGGTTCCGGTGGCCCGCCGATAAGGGCGGAGAGACGGCACACGGCGGGTTTCTTTAGTGGGTGAAGGCCCCACACTACCCTGTTCGTTGCCCCAAACGACGGGGTGTGCGGTTGGGAACATTTTTTCCCGCCTTAATAAAAAAAAAACGCATGCAGGTTTCCTCACAATGTCTTTCTTAACCGAGCAGTGATAAATTGTAAACAAAAACACAAATAATTTCGAAAAATCTCAAAAATTCAGGGGTGTGTCCCATACGAGGTCTGAACCTTGGACTCGGGATTGAACTCGATATCATTGTCTTGTCCAGTCATTGGTATTACCGCTAGGCTATCACTGCTCCGATTTTTGGTATTTGCTAAACCGATATGAGCACACCTTCCCACATAGTACACTCGAAGGGTCATTCTTCCAACTGCATTAATATAAAATATTCACATTTGACATAATTATAATATGTGCAAAGGAAACCTGGACGTCCAATTTTCTCGACGGTTCGTGAAGTCTGTGAACCCGCACTGGGCCAGCGTGTTGGATTACGTCATGTATCCCTCTCACCATGAGAGGAGACCCGTCCAATAGTGGAACAGTGGAAAGAACTACATTATGACTTAACACAAAGAGTGAAAATGAGAAATCGAAAATAACAGTCACGAGCAGGATTTGAACCTGCATCTCCTGGAATACCGTCCCAGATGCTTTCTAAATTCAGCCATCATGACAATTGTTCGGGACTGTGAATTTCGATAACACATTCATTCTTAACGTCTTAGGTGACGCTAAGCATGTCAAATGCTAAAAAAATATATAAAAACATCAAAATACATTATAGCTATTATACCTATTTGAGGTCAGAAATTGTATTTATAAAAGAAATATTGTTTTGACATCATCCTGTACATCTAGGGCCCCTCGGGAAATAAGCGGCCGTGTGTGAGCTAGTCCACTCAGTGTTCACATATTTCAACAAGCATTATCGCAAGTAACTACAAACCTTGAAATTTTAGGAGGCTGTTTCAAAGGTGAATTTATTATTATTGCACGCCTCATAAGCGAAGCGTTGAGGTGGGTACTACTGTCACTTCACAAAAACAACTGATTTTTCAAACTTAAAATGTCTTTATTTATCATATATTGCACTTGTAAAATAATATATACACACACAAATCAAGAAAAAAACACTTTTTTTAACATTCATGATATGTTTGATGCCATTTTTGTTATTTAAACTAGTTAAAAAACTGAAAAAGTTCAGTCTTGGACATCCGTGTGTTTGTATGTTCGGATCCTGTATGTTTGTTAACACGATAATGACCGAAATACTTTACTAGTCGTCTTTTTTTCTCTTACGCTTCAGTATAATTAGAAATAGAACCCTATCACTTTTTACAGTCTGATTCGATGTGGTTTAATTGTTATTAAATAAACAAAAATAGTTTTTAATATGTATGGTCGATTCGATCATACACCACCAGCGCTATCTACCTTATTTAGTGAGAACTACTTCTATAGACCCCAACATAGTACTTCCTAAAATTAGCGCCATCTATATAAGACATGACAACCACATTAGTATCTACTATTTGAAATTAGCGCTGTCTATGTGATTTATTGAAAACTACTTATTACTACTTGTCATTTTTTTTAGTAAGACAACGTTATTAGTTACTTATTCAATGAAAAATGAAGTTATGAGCACTTTTGTATTTTCCAAATTTTTACTAGTTCTTATACCGGTGAACCTCACAATTATCTAATTATCACCTACAATTTATTTTATCAGCGATTATAAATTCTAATCAATCTGCATCGTCTAATGGTTTGGTTAATTATTAAATGAAACTTGCCTTAAATAACAAATTATTTGGAAAATGTGGGAAAAGAGAACTATTAGTGCGAGCAGGAATCAAACCTGCGTCCCTTCCAACCTGGGGAAGTGCTCTAACCGCTAAACATCGCACTGACTAACGGCCATCCCCAATCTCCACATCTGATTTGTCTTTACGACCCTAAGCGATTAGAGCACTTCCGAAGGGACGCAGGTTCGATTCCCGCTCACACTAAAAGTGATATTTTTCCACATTTTACAAATAATTTGTTATTTAAAGTAGTTGAGCATTTCAAGTGCTAAAATACAGATCAAAAGTGTTTGAAACTTGCTTGTATACTTGACGCTAGTAACACCCATGGAATCAATCGCACGTGGCTACTTCCAAAGAAATAGGTACAGAAGAAGAATAATAAGGAGAGGATAGGGACGGGGGTTTGGGTCTACGACGCTCTCACTCACCATACGAAATACAACATTAGAGGCACCTACCGTTGTTTTAGGCTGATCTTCTGTAAGAGTGTTAATTATACTTCCCCGATCGATCCGGCTCATTTATGCTAGGATAAGCAAGGCTAGCGTATGCCTAAAATATATATGAAAGAAAGTAAGAAAAAATAGATTTGTTTAATTAAATTTGCATTATTTCATATAACTATCCAATTACAAAGTACAAATTATAATTTGTGAACAAGGAAAAAGAGTATTTTAGTACAGGCGGGAATCGAACCTGCGTCCCTTCCTATCCGGGGAAGTGCTCTAATCCACTGAGCTACAGTACTATCTTTTAGACATATCAAATCTCCTTCTCACATTTGTCTTAACGACCAACGCCCTCTATCGGAACGCCAGCCGCCATCGGACGCAGGTTCGATTCCCGCCTGTACTAAAATGCTCTTTTTCCTTGTTCACAAATTATAATTTGTACTTTAAGAGTAGCTGAGCATGTCAAGTGCTAAAAAATAGATCGAAATACCCAATTACAAGCTCCAACAATTGAACTAAGCGAATAATAAATTATCAGACCCGCATTATTTCACAATTATTTTGATTATATCAGAGCGAGCCCCGCCCGTCTCGTTAAGATAACACACGATTTAATAAATATGAGAATATACAAATGTAATATAGGTAATTTTCTGTGGTCAGATAATTATTCTATTACAGTAATAAATTGGTGCGTATTAGTTTCTACATTTATAGACCATAACGGTATCTAGTTATTAATGGTCATTACTCTCTTTTTTTTTTTATTTATTGTTATAGGTAACTATTATAAAGCTATAACAGAACTGTGTCTGCACATTTAAGATATTTGAGAAAAATGTCTGTATTAGGCTATATAGGCGTGTCTGAACACATTTTTTTTTTAGATTTATTGTCGGTTTAATATTTTTTCTGTATTTTAGCACTTGACATGCTCAGCTACTACTAAATTATTTGTGAAAATGGAAAAAGAGGGCCTTACTGTGAGCAGGACACGAACCTGCGTCCCTTCCAATCCGGGGATCCCACTCGCAGTAAAGCTCTCTCTTTCCACTTTCGCAAATAATTTGTTCTTGTTTGTCTGTTTGTTTGTTCGCGCATCACGAAAAAACTACTTTTTTTATTTATGCAACTTTTTTTGATAGCTCTTAATTAGTAATTTAAGATTTATATTTTTTAGCAATTGACATGCTCCGCTACTTTTTAAAGTATAAATTATTTGTGAATAAGGAAAAAGATATTTTTAGTAGGAGCGGGAATCGAACCCGCGTATTTTCCAATCCGGGGAAGTTCTCTAAGCCATTGAGCTATCCTACTGATCTTTCGATCATCCCAATCTCCTCATCACATTTGTCTTACGACCAACGCCATCTATCGGCAAGCATGTAATGCCATTGGATGCATGTAATGCATCATGGATGCATGTAATGCCATTGGATGCGTGTAATGCTTGCCGATAGATGGCGTTCGTCGTAAGACAAATGTGATGAGGAGATTGGGATAATCGAAAGATCAGTAGGATAGCTCAGTGGCTTAGAGCACTTCCCCGGATTGAAAAAGACGTGGGTTCGATTTCCGCTCCTACTAAAAATCTCTTTTTCCTTATTCACAAATAATTTATAGCTCTTAATTAGACTTCAAAACTGGTATACATTTTATCTCGCTACTATATTGGGAATCTGAGATATGATCTAAAACTAGCGTTTGGCTGCTACGGAGCCGCTTGCAAAGGATAGTTTACTTTAAGAATAAAATTCCAAGGAAATGCTTATTGTATTACTGGTGGAAGGAATGAATATTAGGTAGGAGTGTTCACTTGTTATTGGGCCATAGTGGATCGGTGCCGCCCTCTGGTGTATCACCGACCTCGATATTTGTGTTGGTTATCGCTGGTGAAAGCCGGTCGTTAATGTCTTTCGTACAGGTATTGAAATATTGAGCAGAGGTTTTGGCTCTTAGTATTGTTTAGTCTGTGAGTGGCGTTTACTACTCATAACGCGGACTGCAGCAAGCAATAAAAATATAATACTTTCTGATATTTATGCGAATGTTACACATTGTATCTATCTATCTATACTATTATAAAGCTGTAACAGAGCTGTGTCTGTACATTTAAGATATTTGAGAAAAAATGACTGTAATAGACTATATAGGTAGGCGTGTCTAAACTCAAAACGATTTTTTTAGAATTATTGTCTGTTTATCTGTTTGTTTGTTCACTTATCACACAAAAACTACTGAACGGATTTTGATCCAACTTTTTTTTGTTTGATAGCTATTGATTAGACTTAACAACTAGTATACATTTTATCCCGTTACTATATCGGGAACCTGAGATATAACCGAAAAACTAGCTTTTGGCTGCGGCTACGCCGCAGGCAAAAGCTCCTATCTATATCTATAGTCGCATACACTACCGCTACACCACTGAGGCAGTTGTAGTGTATAGTCTGTACTATTATAAAGCTATAACAGAGCTATGTCTGTACATTTAAGATATTTGAGAAAAAAATACTTTACTAGGATATATAGGCGTGTCTAAACAAAAACATTTTTTTTTAGATTTTTTTGTCTGTTTATCTGTTAGTTTGTTTCGTCCATCACGGAGAAGCTACAGAACGGATTTTGATACAACTTTTTTATTTGGTAGCTCTTGATTAGACTTAAAAACTGTTATACATTTTATTCCGCTACTATATCGGGAACCTGAGATATAACCTAAAAAATAGCTTTTCGCTGCGGCGGATTCTTGGGCAAAGGCTAGTTATGGAATAAAACTACGTTTACGGAATCTATCGCTATTACTTGATTTTCTACTATCCTGACGTTTTAAATGCTTCACATTCATGATAACCTCATAACTGCCTCGGTGGTGTAGCGGTAGTGTATGCGACTGCTAATCATGAGGTCTCGGGTTCGATCCCCGGGTCTGGCAATGTTATTGAGCTTTTTCCTAAAAAGAAAAATTCTCAGAAGCAGCCTGGAGTTTGGAAATGTGCCGGTAGACGTCAATAGGCTCGCCCCCTATTACGTGGGACTTAAACAGCTGGCGAGTCGTGGGTGTGTAATACACCTCTGCCTACCCTTTCGGGCAATACAGGCGTGATGTTTTTTGTATGTATAACCTTCCTTTCTTGTTTCCAACAAAAATTTTACTTAGGATTCAACAGAATTTTAATTCTCTTAAAGTGAGACGTAATTACTCACTTTTCACTACTACTTGTGAAATTATATGTGGCAAATCCGATTGCCCGGAACTAGTGCCTAAATTGGTTAGACTGTTAATTTGTCCCGTCTTTCTTAATGGTAGTTTTTGATTACTTAAAAAATCTAATTGATAGTTTGTGGTAGAATTTTTAAGCACTAAATATAAACAAAAAAATTTTAAAACTTAAAGGAGTATTATACTTATTTTATTATACTAGCTTAAAATCTCATACACTGTAAGCATAAAACTTAGAGTAGATATTTTTAATTGTGTTTGTAAACGAATATGATGTGGGTTGAAATAAATAAACCAAAAATTTGTAAAATCATATAACTGTGGGTAGATGAAACCGTTAAAACAACATATCAGCTTTGGACATCTACCATCTAAGTTCACCCGTGATCATGAATGCTGTAAAGTATTCGAAACGTCGGAATAGCATAAAAATCAAGTAAACGCAATAGATTCCGTAAACGTAGTTTTATTTCAAAATGTGTGAAATTCGCGTAAATGTTAGAAAGTATTAAAACTTCAATTATTCATATTGATATCAAAATTGATTGCAGAACTATTAATTTATATAATTTTAATTACATAATATTTAAGTAAACATAAAACTAAAAACTGAAAATAAAAAGCTATCACCACAACGGAACTCGATCAACTGAGAAAGATCCGGCCAGAAAACTCAGTAGTCGACTTTGAAATAAAAACAAATAAATGTTTCTGCATGAACGCAAAACATTTATTTCCATCGTTCATAAAATGTGTTTTATCTTAACGTGACGCATTATCTTGTATTTGTTATTTAGTAGACGTAAGCAAAATAAACGCTCTTCTGCGTGCCCATAAGTTTGAATTTAGAACGCGACGCCATCTAGCACACATGTACGACGCCTTATCATAAACAAGGACTTACGACGTAGTTTTCTGGTTATACGCATTTATTACTCTTTGGACGTAGTCCTTGCGTCAACATCTTCAAATGATCGCGATAGTAAATCTCAGTAACAAATAGCTTTACATCGTGTAGTTTTACTTTATATTCGAGTAAATAAAACATAATTAGTCCAAAATATTCATGTTTTTTTAATTGCTTGTAGAGGCAGACGAGCCACGGCCCATCTGATGGTAAATAGTAACCGTCGCTCATGGACTCAACTATATCGAGAGTATTGTCAAGCTGCTGCTCACCATTTCATTCCACAGATATGAAATGAAAGAATAAACGGCTATCTCCTGCTACAGCCAAAACGCAACGATGTGCTTCATGGCCGGTCACACGGGAGATGGTGGTACCAACCCGCTCGGGCCCGATACCATGTGAGTACCCCCACTTAGTACCCAGCCCTACCACCAGCCATGTAATTGATGATAATTGCTTACTTCCCTTAGTCGCGTCATACGACACCCGTGGGAAAGAATGGGGTGGTGACAATTGTATTCTTAGTCCGTCACCACACGGACAAAACGTAATATATCTGTATAGGTTGCGCTATACAGTTATATTACGTAAATACAGAGTATGAAACAAAGAGAGGCCACGCGTCGCTGTAGACATATGAATGCTAAACTTAACACTACCCGAGTAGCGTCAACAAAAAAAGTATATCATGATTTAAGTTTTTAAGTATAGACCAGTGTCGATAATTTACGAAACCAAAAAAAAAATAGTAGGATGAAACCCATTGCAAAAGTAAGAAAATATAACAAAAACAAAAGGAAAAATAATTTACGTGCGATTTGACGTCGGGAAGGGGGTGGGGGTGGGCTTTTAAGAGTAAAAATCGGCTTATCACGATTTCTGGCAAAACTAAGAGTTCTGTCGAAAAATGTTAAATAGAAAAATTGTAGGAAATAATAAGATCTACAACTTCTGTATTAACACTTTTTTCACATAACCTCAAAATTTATGTGAAATGGGTTTCATCCTACTATTTTTTTTTCACTTTACCATTTTCAACGACTTCGGAACTGGCCTAGTAATTAAAAAATAAAGTAGGAACATGTCATAATTTTAGTAGTTACTTTGAATATATAATGGCAACATTATTAAAAACTGGCTCCTGTCGTAGGCCGTCTAGGTAGGCGGTGGGGAAATTGTAAAAGAGGAACAATGTCTTGAGAACGTGGCAGTCTGTCTTGTTGCCGAGTGGAGTTAAGTCGTATGGTGATCTAGTTGCTATGACGGATAGTGAGTAGACCGTAGCTATAGTACATAAATATATTTATTGGTAATTTAATCTAATATCTTTAAGCGAGCAATTCTTGTGTATATATATATATATATATATATATAATCTGAATCTCGGAAACGGCTCCAACAATTTTCATGAAATTTGGTATGCAGGAGGTTTCGGAGGCGATAAAACGATCTAGGTTTCATTTTTAGAAAACGTCGTTTTATCCGTGTTTTCAGGTAATGAAAAAATAACCACCAACCATTTTTATTATTATGTCGGTAAGATCGAAAAATATAAGTCATATATAAATAAAATATTATTCATATTTATGCAGTATGTAATTCGTATCTAAATATATAATTCCCAAAAAACACGAATTACAAAAAAAAACCGAGCAAAGCGGTCTTGGTCAACCACCCAACTAACAAAATTATGTCATATAAAGGGTAGACTAACGTTTTGATTTCACTTTTAGTCATATAAAAAGGCTTTATAATAGTTTTATATATGAATATATAACGCGGGTTTGGGCGCACTTTATATAACAATTTAGTCGTGTAAGGGTCGCTTTGTGGTCGTATCGGCGATAATTAGGTTGCATAAAAATCTCATAATAGTTATATTAATTAAATATGCAACGTCTAAGTTATATTAACAGTTTTAATCATCACTTTTAAATCTCTTATATGGTTATTTAACCTTGTATATACAGACATTTAAAAAAAAGAGTATATCAAAATTGTTAAGCTAGATGTCAGTGCAAACTATAGACAACATTTTGTATTTTTGTAAAGTGTTAATAATTACTTTTGTTTTAATAGTTACGTAAAGAAAACCTATTAATATAGATTTATACTTGGGAATAATTTTTTTTCGATTATATGTATGGTAATCCTTGTTGAGATTTTAATGAGCCTTAATAATATTGGTATTTCAATATTAAAATAAAATCTATTAATTGCCATCAAAGAGACCGCCATATTGCTATTAGTTATTGGGCGACCGCATTACTACAAGTATACAATTCAACAATTCGTTCGTACAATATAACAATTCGTTTTATAAAGGTTATTTATACAATTTATGGCCTCCACCATGACGGTTGCAGTACAAATTATTTTTGAGATTATATGAAGATGTTGTTGTTGTTTTTAACGATTGGTTTGCTCTTAATTTTCTTCTAAAATCATCATTTAACTTAATTATTTAGGTACCACTTCTCTGAATCCATTGTTATATATTAATTCAAAAATGGTGATTAAGTTATACAAAAGTCACCAATTAACGTTAAAATAATCAAATGATTTATAAAAGTTATATTACAATAATGTTATAACCTGAAAGTTACATGAAGGTGGAAGTACACGAGACAAATGTGATGAGAAATTCGGTATTTCTAGAAATGGTACGGTAGCTCAATGGATTAGAGCACTTCCCCGGAAAGGAAGGGACGCAGGTTCGATTCCCGCTCGTACTAAAATACTCTTTTTCCTTATTCACAAACTATAATTTGTACATTAATATGAGTTAATTATATATAAGTAATGTGTTGTATTGAGTACCATTTTACAACTGTTTAGTTGCTGGAAAATAGTTATAAGGCACTTATATGTCTGTTAGTTGTATAATCTAATATAATATAACATTTTTGCTACTTGGGCAGGTAAGTTATTACAGTCAGACAGATAAAGCGTTGTTTTTTTGGTGTGATTTTATTTTATATGTTTGTTTTTCAACTCTTATTCCGTCCCACTATTGGACACGGGTCTCCTCTCACGTTGAGAAGCATTCGGCCATAGTCCACCACGCTGACCCAATAAAAGTTGGCAGACTTCACAAGCCGCCGCGAAAACTTGTCAGGTATGCAGGTTTCGAACCGCCGCCAGCAATTGGTGCAGCGCAGGCGCGAGTGCTTGTGCCTCATACTAGCTGATGATGCGGGTGGATGGACCGTGTAACGCCCACCATCCGCAAGACCTTCCGCGAAGTTGCGACGCTCCGTGTAAGGATGCGTCACTCAGTGGAGGGTATCCGAAAGGGTAAGCGGAGCACTGAAGTAATGTGACACAGTTCCAGTGCCTTGCCAATACAGGCAGAGAGACGGCACACGGCGGGATTATTTAGTGGGTGAGGGCCCCACACTACCCTGTTCGTTGCCCCGAACGCTTACACATACATTTTATTCCGCCTTAACGCAGGTTTACTTATGATTGTTTCCTTCACAAAGCAGTTAATTGTAAACACACATTTTGAATAATCTCGAAAAGGCAGAGGTGTGTGTCGTACGAGGTCTCGGGATCGAACTCGATACTACAGTAGGTATCCGTAGTTCTTGGTTTTATAACTAAGCTATCACTATATATATTTATGTAATTATAATATTTATGTTAAATACCTTATGATTAACATTATTACACATAATTGCGACTGAAATTGCAGTCTTTTATTAAAAAGTTTATACTGTGTGTTGATTCCATTTGTAAAATGATTCATACAATAGGTACTTACAGACATTTTTTGGCCATTCTTGACTACAATCAAAAAGTCAAAGACATTATTAGTTAATAATTTTCAATAGCCGATATGAAATAAAATTAATTTAATAGAATTTATTGCGTTTTCTTAATTTTCTATTATTAAGACTTCGCATACTTTACAGCATTTGTGGTTAAGTGTCTGTCAAACGCAATACTTTCTGTAATATCAATCAATGTCTACACATTATGTAACAAATCTTCGAAAGAATTATTTGGATATTCATTTACGAAACTTTTCCTACGGGTACTTAATACTGTTTTTGTTTTTCTAGATATTATGTGCTATTTCCATTGGACATTACAATACCGTCAAGTATAATGGGTGGCGTTTTGGAATTCGTCTCTGCAATATAATAAAGTAATAAAAAATTATTCCGAAAAGGACTTTTCTTTTCGAAATCCATTGAAGTTAAATGACAACAACACACAGAAGTGGGTTTGAAACCCACGTCTGTACTGTCAATTGAGCTATAGTGAGATTCGCTCGATACTATCTGGCAGATGTATTTGCGTACATTGTTCCTACAAGAAAAGCTAAATTATTATAATTAAGAACTATACGAAACGAAGACAGAGCCCTATAATATTGTTATTGTTATATTGCACTTTATGCTTTGGCAAAAGGCCGAGCCTGTAAAGTGCTTAAATAAAAATAGTTATATTAATTTATAAATAAGTCTAGCATAATTTGAAAGGGCATTTCTTCAGTGAAAGCGTTCTCTTCTATTCTTTAATTATGTTCTATGCCAGTATGAAAGATTAGCGACGTGGAAGGTTTTATTTTAAACTAGCTTTTGGCTGCGACGAAGCTTAGGTTATATTTCAGATTCCCGATATAATAGCGGGATAAAATATTCACCAGTTGTTAAGTCTAATCAAGAGCTATCAAACAAAAAAAGTTGCATCAAAATCCGTTCAGTAGTTTTTGTGTAATGCGCGAACAAACAAACAGACAAAGAGATAGACAGACAAAAAATCTAAAAAAAAAAATGTTTTGTGTTCAGACATGCCTATATAGCCTAATACAGTCATATTTTCTCATATCTTAAATGTACAGACACAACTCTGTTACAACTTTATAATAGTATAGATAAAGTATTCAGAAACCATACTTTTGTGTTATTAACGTAACTCTTAGATGGGGTTATAACCTACAAAAAAAAATACCAAAGGATTGACTTATTGAACATACCTATAGCAATAAGCAAAAATGCTTCAGAAAAATACATAGAAGTTACTCACAGAATACAAAAAAAATGTAATGTTGTCTACGTACAATTTTTTAAAATTCGAAATGTATACTTTCTCGTTTAATTTTTATGCAAAACATTTCTTTTTTGAATTAGCGATACACTGATAAAGGCCTTTCTTTTCCCAGCATGAATGAGCCGGTTCGATCGGGGAAGTACTATAGCGTAAAATAACAGTAGCTAGGAACTTCTATCGTTGTGTTTCTTATGGTGAGTGAGAGTGCCAGACGCCTAAACCCCCACCTCATCATGTCCTTATTATCATTCCTCCTATTTCTTTCCGTACAGTTGGCGACGTGTGAGTGATACCTCTGATGTTACTAATGTCTATTGGCTACGGTAACCACTTACCATCAGGTGGGCCGTTTGCTTGATTGCCAACCTCGTAGTAATTTGTTTTGCTATCTGTCCCTCTATGACGTCACACCCGGTGTCTCAGTTTATTCCGGTTGAATATTTCAGGCCGTAATTACGGCCTCTTTTCAGACATTCAAGTCTGTGGCTTGCCCTTAATTTGAGTCCAGGGGACACAGTTTAAAAATTCCGTGCTATAATGCCACTGTATTTTTTTTAACGAATATGAAAGGAGGACGGATTAAAAGTAATTTTTAGAGCATTGACACTTTAAGTCTTTGCGATATCTCAACTCTCTCAAAGGAGTTTTTTTGGCGGGAACATAAGAAGATTATGTCATTGCTCTGCATTATTTTGCTAAACTTACTCGTATTATATCTCAAGTATTAATCTGTAAAAATGATGGCTTTTGCTTATTAACTATTTGTGTATGTGCATAAGTGTTGGCAAGTGATTATTCGTGTTGCCTGCAAAACTCCGTAAAAGCTTCAATAAAGTAACCAGTCTTTACTGAAGCGTGACTTTGACTTAACTATGACTAATTTTATATGACTTTAACTTCGACTACGACTTGTTTGATGAATTAAACTTACCCGTGAAGAAGAAATATACCCAAATAGATCATTTGCATATAGAGCAAATACTCAAACCATTTCCAGCCATTATTAAAAAAAAATCTCCCAAATAAATGATTGCATTATTATTATATTTGTGTCGTATTCACTTCAAAAATATCAAAATATTCATGATGGTTATTTCAGTAGTAAAGTCGTGAAATCGTAACAAATAAACTTACTTCCTGATTAATAATATTAGTAAACAATGTTGTTTATTGTTCGACCGAGAACATTCACGAAAAGTAATTCTTGAAATGAAATTGTTGCCACAATGGAAATGGAACAGACGATATTTTTGGTAGCTATCATAAAACAAGCAAGGATTAATGTTTTTGTTTTCAAAGATTTTCTTTATTCAATCTTTTTTTATGACTATGTTTTATTCTCCGTGTGATGACGGGCTAAGAATACAAGTGTCACTACCCCATTCTTTCCCACGATTGTCGTACGACGCGACTTACAGTGGATTCGACCAAACTCGAATATATACAAGAATAACTATACCGAGAATAATCTATTCCACGATTTTATTCTCTTAGATAATCAACAGTCGTTTTTCCACGCCATCTGACGTATCGCTTATACTTGGAATAGCTATTCGCGAATAGCGAAGTGAATGTTATACCCAGCAAAAAGAAATTGTTCTTCAAACGGGACAGTGTATAGCTTAACTCATCTCAACTCTTATTTGTCGTGTTATAGCGTGAGAAAGTAGCTGTCACGCGCCCGGAACCTATATTGGTTTCGAAAAATGACAGCACAATAAAGATGACGCTTTTTTTTTATTCTTGGAATAACTCCTTATTCGATGCTTATCGGTGGTATAGTCACTATTCCCAAATAGGCTCGCTATTCTTCGAATTGTTGTTGGTAAAATGTAAAATTGATTTATTCTCGAGTAAGTAGCGATTTATTCTAGGAATAAAATGTATTCTTGTTTGGTCGAATCCACCCTAAGGGAAGTAAACAATTCTCACCCATTGCATTACTGGTGGTAGGGCTGGGTACTAAGTGGGAGAACTCACTTGCTTTCAGGCCCGAGCGGGTTGGTACCACCATCTCCTGTGTGACCAGCCCTGGAGCACAATGGTGTTTCTTAGAAGATAGCCGTTAATTCTTTCATTTCATATCTGTATCTGAAATGGTGAGCAGCAGCGTGACAATACTCCCGGTATAGTTGAGTTCACGAGGGAAGATTATCATTTACCATCAGGTGGGCCGTGACCTATCTGCCACCACGTGCTATAAAAAAAAATGAACATCTGTATATATCGCTTTAAAACTGGGTTGCCGATTTGAATAACTTTTTTTTTGTATATAAAAATTGAATATTGGTAACTTTGGCTATTTCGTTGCTCTAAGGTATTTGGCTGACAGACGACAAACGGCAAATGACAGCTACTGCCATTCTGTCTAATACATTACATTACAAGGAAGTTTCATTTAATAACCTATCAAAATCCAAATCTTAGAAGATGCAGATTGAATAGGAGTGATAATTGATGATAAAATAAATTGTAAGTGATACGAAGTTCACCAGGACATCTAGTATGATAATAGTTATATACTTCTGTGTATGTATAGGACTTCTAAAGGTGAAAGAATTAATAATATATTTTAGTTAGTTTAGGGTTATTCGATACCCCACACTACCCTGTTCGTTGCCCCGAACGACAGGGTGTGTGGTTAGGAACATTTTTTCCCGCCTTAACAAAAAAAAGGGTTAGGGCAAATCTTTCCTTTGTGATTTGTACTTCTGTTAGCATTCGTCATGATAATTTACTGAAACCAATCATTTGTAAAAGTGAGTTCGCAATTAATCTCTTTTTTCCACTTTCATAAATAATTTGTTCTTGGAACCCTTTCTTTCGTATAACACACTAGCTAAAGAGGATTGTTTATTATAATAAACTTTCTAACTTTAGGTTGTATGAAAATCTATTCAGTAGTTTTTCCGTTATACGGTAACAACGGATACCTCTATCGATTTTAGAATTGTTTAATACTAGCGTTTGCAGTAAATCCTAATTTTTCGTTACATTTCAACTGAATAAAACTGGTAAACAGTCACGGTAGCATATACGCTAGCAACATCAGGGTTATCCCTTACAGTTCCCCTACCCTAATGAAAGGAATGAGAGATAGAGGAGAATTAAAAAGGCGATACGAAACCTCTCAATTAAAGGAAACACAACAATAGTAAAAAAGTATATTTTATAAGTAAGCGCCAATAGTCTCTTTGAGGGTTGTACTTCCCTACCACCGAAGGAATGTAACATGGTTCCAGTGGCCTGCCAATAAAGGCGGAGACGGCACACGGCGGGTTTCTTTAGTGGGTGAGGGCCCCACACTACCCTGTTCGTTTCCCCGAACGACGGGGTGTGCGGTTAGGAACATTTTATCCCGCCTTAAACAAAACAAAAAAAGGTTGTACTTCCCTGGTCAAGGAAGCTTCTTTATGCTGGAATCAACACTACCAGCAAGTAAACTCGTGTTGTTGAGGTCACACATACATGCATATGCGGCCACATATGAACACACACACGCACAGACATGCACACATACAAACGCACAAACTCAACGCCTATAATGAACAGTATAAAAAATTGTAACTAATTGGTGTTTAAAAATTGGCTATTAATACGTTTCTTGCTGGGTCCTTGTCATTGAAAGCTTGTGTCTATTAAAAACTAGATGTTACTGCTGCGGATGCACTGGCCTCGAGAGTTCGTGTTAGTTATTAGCAAACTTTGACTATTTTAAATGTTATATAATAGGCCTATGAAATAAATATTTTGTCCGTGTAGTGCGTGCATTAAGAATACAAGTGTCACCATCCTATTAATTTCCGCGGGTGTCGTACGAGGCGACTAAGGGAAGTAAGCAATTATCATCCATTGCATGACTGGTGGTAGGGCTGGATACCAAGTGGGAGTACGCGTACTTATCGGGCCCGAGCGGGTTGGTACCACCATCTCCCGTGTGACCGGCCATGAAGCACATCGTTGCGTTTTGGCTGTAGCAGGAGATAGCCGTTTATATTTCATTTCATATCTGAGAAATGAATTGGTGAGCAGTGGCTTGACAATACTCTCGGTATAGTCGAGTCCATGGGCGACGGTTACCATTTACCATCAGATGGACCGTGGCTCGTCTGCCACTACATGCAATAAAAAAAAAATATATTTTTGGATTTGAATACGCACTTAACATACGCAGGCTCAATGCTTAGCTTATGCACTTAAATATATATACATACTGTATAGGCAGATTCAATCCAAAATGACAAACATAAATATATCCAAAAAAGCACATTTTTCGGGCATTTGAAGACACTTCTCACTTTGATATGATTTCAAAGGATCGACCCTCGTATTAGTGAGGCCGAATCGATTCACACTCTCATCTAAAGAGGTCAATTTTTGGAACCCGAAGATCCCTGTTACTTAAATCTCATTTTTCGATCATTCAATAATCGGAGTAGTTTCTAGTAAACAATTTTATTGCTGAATTCACTAGGAAAAACAGAGCATCAACAAGATGGTATATGGTACTTGTAACTAATGATAATACTGCTGTACCTATACACTCTTTGTAAAGTTAGTAGTAAAAATATTATTTTGATATGTATAATGCGCGTATAGACCCTTTTTTTGTTTTCTTTTTATATGTACAAATTATAATTTGTGAATAAGGAAAAAGAGCATTTTAGTACGAGCGGGAATCGAACCTGCGTCCCTTCCTTTCCGGGGAAGTGCTCTAATCCATTGAGCTATCGTACCATTTCTAGAAATACCGAATTTCCTCATCACATTTGTCTTAACGACCAACGCCCTCTATCGGCAATGCATTTACATGCATTCATCCAATGTAGTAAGTGTAAGGTTTGATTTTTATAATAAATTATCAAATTGATGCGTGTGAATCGTAGTCGAGTCATCGATTGCGATTCATACGATTCCTTTGTACTGACAACATTTACAGACAATAATAACGGATGGCGAGTGTGGCCAGTCGGGCTTGGACAACCGAGCCGTGTGGTCGTGGCAGGTAGTGGTGCCGTTATGGTAAACCGAATAAGTATTATATACTAGTACCTAACGTAGAGCGAGATTGTGGAGATTGGTGTATAATAAATAATTATAATATGAGAACGGAGTTTTACTACAAATCAGAAGTGGGATGTACATGCTCACATTATAAATGTTAGTCTTAGTTGTATAATCGTAATGAAATTTATATGCTGCAAGAAATCATTGAACTATTCAACGACTTTTTTTTATTGAAGGTAGGTATGCAAACAACTAGTTAGTTGAAAATGTTTATTTCGTTACTTTTACCGACACAAAGGCACTAATAGTGTCGAATATAGTGGTATTAAAGACAAAAATATATACACAATAAACGATGATTATTGGATTACTAAATTGTAGCTGTATGTACTTAACACATAGTTGAACATTATATTTCTCTTCCTACCTTCTCCGTAAACGGATTACAACAACCAAATAATAATTATTTAGGAGATATTTAACAGCTTGAAGGTTAATAATAGGTCAAGGTCATTTTGAGGTCATAGTTGTACTGTACAGTGGCGAGATGGTCTTACAACGGGGTCAAATTTTCATTAATTTTACGCTAGGACGTACCGTTTTCGAGTTACGTCTCATTTTTCAATTTTACCCACTAACACTAACCACAGTTACGATGTACAAATTTAAACCAGATGTTCTGTTTCCGAGTTATAGAGAATGGAGGGAAACCGAAAAGGGCAAATCCGCAGATTAGAGCCGCCTGAGCGTCTTGTCGAGACGTAACGACGACGGGGGTAGACGAAGTCCGGAGTCATCTAAGCGAGGCACGCGTGGACCGCAGGAGTCGTACCCGGTACCGGAGCCGCAGCTCTGCTCGTCACAGTGGGCATAGTCCGACCATCCGAGAGAAGGAACTTGAGTTGGAGCGGGAACGAGATGGAATCAGACGCCTAGAAGCAGGAATTCAATGGAAGCGGAGTCGTCTGCGATCCAGTACGAGACAACTAGTTGTTTACGACCCTACGTAAGTCTCAATAGTTACATATCACAGAGGCCTCAGGGGATCATTGAGAAACAAGGCCTCGCCATCGTGGACCGGATAGCGAGGGACCTCTTCTTCGTAGCCAGTCTTCTCTAGTCCAGCTTTTTCTGAGAGCGATATACCTAGTTAACATATTAAATTCAATTAAACTTTCCCAACCATAAGCGGCAGCACACACACTTAAAATAATTTGAAACATAAAAATAAATTACCAGAATTTGACCCATTATCGAAAATCAACAAATATACATTTGGTTTCGTAAAGTAAATGAGTGTGCAACTGTTTAGGGGTGGGATGGTAAGACTGTTTTATATTTCGGTAGGCAGAAGTTCCAAAGATTGGCCAAAATCTGGTACGAGGGGCTGAACTCCATTCTATTTAGTTAGTCAGAGTGGCAAGATAAGCTTTTAACGGCTTTTTTTCCCTGTGAGCAGAATTATGGTCAATCCCTGGAAGATATGCTGAAACGACGGAGTAGGGCCATTGAAGTTTACTTTTATGAAAATAAGGCTTTGTTGAACCGATGCGATATAGTAGGCATGCATGCTGTCGATTGCGTAATACATGGACTAAGTGATAAATAAAGATGGGACCGATATATTCATATCCATTAAGATATCAGTGATATTGGAGGTATTCATGTATCAGTAATCCGACTCAATCTGATATGCTAATACGGGCGTATTGCTAATATGCCATATTCACTATATCGTAAACACGATCAGTGACCACTGAACATAGGCGTGTTGCTATATCCATAGACTAGATAGAATCTCATATCGGTGAGAACATCGTACGTATCATTGAGTTAAAAATAGTGGCTTGATATCTCTATATCCTCCGTATTTAATATTAGTGATATTCATATATTAGTTTACATATTATGATATTACTTGAAGAATATATTCACATCAGCTGATATTGGCAAATATCGGTATTAACCCATATTTAGTGATGAAACATTAAAAACTGGTGCGTTGGCGGTACGTTGTACACATCCAGATCAGCTCCTACAGTTCGTCATCAGTAATAAGGATACGGCGTAAATACCCTCTTGATCAATACTAACTTTAAACGTAAATAAATTAATATTCGCGGACATTTCACACAACGTCCTCTAGTCTCAAACTAAGCTTCAAGTGTGCTTTGGGTACCAGATTACGGATATAATATATATTATTTTTTTTTGTAAATACGTACACGTAATCGATAGAAAACACGACGCAGTACAAATATCTGTGTTCATCACACAAATAATCGTCCTGAGTGGGAATCGAACCTACGACCTCGTACACGGGAGTCGGTTACTCTGCCGACTACGCTACGAGGCCCGTCGTAGTAGATTTATACATATGCTAAACCATCTAATACTAATAACATAGGCGGTAAAAGACCTAATACAACGGGATTTATTCCCAGTTTGTTCTGTTACAACTGCAAAGAGAGCAGCCGGGTAACAGATACGGGTGTATATGAAGTGCCCCAAACCTCTTCAGTCCTTGACTTGCTAAATTTGGCCATAAATCTGACAGTCACGACATCGTATACACACAAGTTCCTCCATGATGATGGCAGTCCAATAAGAGCACAAGTTAAACGAATAGTGAATAGTAGCTGTCCGATGTAACAGAAGCCGCATGATAGATAACTGAATTACTAAAGAAGCCGTGTCGCTTTTCGCACAGAACTCTGGCGCCAGCATATGGGATGAGGAGTATGGGACACGTAACGCACAATAGCAGGTAGTTCGGTTGTTTTAAGGGTGGGTTGGAGAACTCGCCTGACTTCCTTGAAGCTCACCACAGCTGCCCACAGCATTGACATGCGCCGAGTTGATGGTAAACGATTACCACCAATTCCCTTGGCTGAATGGGCGTGTAAGACACACAGAAACACGCGGTACCCTGGCCAAGGGCTGAGTTCAGTGTTCGGTAGTGCTTTATACAAATGTCTTATGAGCGGATTTACACTTGATGGACATACAACACTAGGGCGTTAGGTACATACACCTTTATGGGTTTTTCGCAGACACTAGGGCTGATTTAAGATTATTCATCGGGAGACCACCGTATCTCCTGCGCGTACGCGTTTTGATTTTCAACGGTGATGTTCAAACGTTTTTATATGAATGGTAGCGCTGTACATTTGTCACTAACTCATTCATTCGTTTTGCTCTTGGCGAGAACAGTCATGAATGCAATGCTAGAAACAATTAACGCAAAAAGAAATCGAGGTTCCTTTCCACACCGTACACATCGACCATCTCGGGCCCTTTGTAGGATCTAAGCGTGGCAATACTCACCTTCAGAGTGTTCGTCAGAGTGGAGGCTTCTACAAAGTTTGTTTTTATAAAACCGGTGTGAAACAAATATTCTCAATGCTATACGTGCATTGGAAGACGTATTTTATATCTTTAGATGTCCAGACCGCATCATTACAGTGATCGGAGACCCTGCTTCATATATTATGCTTTTAAAAGGTTTTGTTTAGATAAAGGGGTCAGACACTTCTTCAGTGCGGTGTTTAACCCACGTTCTAATGGCCAAGTTGAACAATATAATCGCTCAATCTTAGATTCGTTAACAGGTCAAAACTTAAATAGTGATGAAAAGTCATGGGATGGGAATAATATTCCGCGTGCGGTAAAATGGGGCTTAAATAATACCTGTCAAAAGACTATTTGCAGGACCTCTGCAGACGTGATGTTTGGCACATCTGTGAGTGCAGAGCTAGACCCTAAACATAATGAAATTAGACATAGCACGGTGAAACCAATGATGTAATTACGATAAGAGAGGAAGTCATCGATAGAATACAGGGAGAGCAGAATAAACAAAAGATAATTTGATAAGAATAGGAAACCGCCTCATACATACAAAGCCGGTGAAATTGTAAAAAAAAAAATCACAAGTGGCTTGTAATAATGATGGGGAAATCACTAAGCTCTTACCTCATTCATAGGTTGTGAATGTGAGCAAAGCCAAAACTATGGTCTTTGAAAGAGGTGAAGCCAGAACAAATGTCAGAGTATCGATTAGCAATAGTGTAGAACAATTGGATGAATTTATATATCTTGGATGTGGATTTAGTCAGGATAGAAGGTACACCACTAATATAGAGAGTAGAGTAAATGCGGGAAATAAAGCGATGGAGCATTGGAACAATTTGTCAGTAGCCACTACCTCAGCCAGAAGGCACGGGTCGCAATACTCGATGCAGTGCTTGTCCCAACGTTACTATATAGAAGCAAGAGTTGGGTATGCAATAAAGGAGCATGAGAGTAAAGTCAATGCGGTCGAAATGCTATCTCTGCGAGGCGACTGTGGAGTGAGGATGACTGACCGCATTCATAACGATGACGTAAGAGAGCGAGTAGGTATGAAGGAGAGTATGGTGTAAAGATGTGAAAGGGAATGCTCCGATGGTTTTTGGACATGTAGAAAGAATGCCGGACGAGCGGCTGGTTAAGAAGATATACAATGCGAAAGTAGAAGGATGTAGGTATAGGGGGAAATCGACAGTCACCTACCTAGACCAAATCGGTTATGTATTGAAGGAAGGTGGAGTCAGGAGTCTCCGAAACCGGCGAGCGTGTATACAAAGAATTATGAATGTTGAGGAAGTGAGAGATGTATGCAAGAATAGAGTCTTGACACGCTGTTTTCTCTGCCTACTCCACAAAGGAAACTGCGTGTTATGTAGTAGTAGCAGTAGTCATACATAGCGCCATAATATACAGTAGTCAAAGTATTAGGTAATAATCGTAATAGACTGGTTTCCATACCGGAGTTGACTGGCCCCAAAAATAAAAATAAATTAAACGCAAACGACAGTAGCTGCCGATCGCATGTTGCATTGGATTCATCTGTCGGCTCTTGAATTGAATAGTGTTTTTAATGATGAAAATGTTAATTTCTTCTGTTTTCGAAAGTGATGATGAATAATGTACATACAATAAATTAAGTAATCATATATTTTTAAGTATGAAATATACCGTGAGCATAACATTATGAAATCATATTGCATAATTTAATCTTATATTGTTATAATTAAAATCATCAATGAGCAGGGCAGTTGACAGTTTGATCTTTTATAAAACTATGTTACTCTATATATAATAATTACCTCTTTTTAGGTATATTAAGTTCAAACTTAGATTTTATTCTAAATGGTTTATATTATTGTTGAAACATGTGATTAATGTTGTAATTATTTTGTTCTGAATTTACTTTGTGGTTCTTGACAGAATTGGATGGGTTGTCAAGAATTACAGTTACAGTTTTTGCTAGAATTGGATGGGTTAGCATAAACTGTTTTAGAGATAAGTAGCTAATCTTGCTAGAATTGGATGGGTTAGCAAGTATTGGCTTTGACTTTGCGATAATTGGATGGGTTCGCACGTCTTAAGTTCAAACTTAGATTTTATTATAAATGGTTTATATTATTGTTGAAACATATGATTTATTTGTAATTATTTTGTTGTGAATTTACTTTGTGGTTCTTGACAGAATTGGATGGGTTGTCAAGAATTACAGTTACAGTTTTTGCTAGAATTGGATGGGTTAGCATAAACTGTTTTAGAGATAAGTAGCTAATCTTGCTAGAATTGGATGGGTTAGCAAGTATTGGCTTTGACTTTGCGATAATTGGATGGGTTCGCACGTCTTAAGTTCAAACTTAGATTTTATTATAAATGGTTTATATTATTGTTGAAACATATGATTTATTTGTAATTATTTTGTTGTGAATTTACTTTGTGGTTCTTGACAGAATTGGATGGGTTGTCAAGAATTACAGTTACAGTTTTTGCTAGAATTGGATGGGTTAGCATAAACTATTTTAGAGATAAGTAGCTAATCTTGCTAGAATTGGATGGGTTAGCAAGTATTGGCTTTGACTTTGCGATAATTGGATGGGTTCGCACGTCTTAAGTTCAAACTTAGATTTTATTATAAATGGTTTATATTATTGTTGAAACATATGATTTATTTGTAATTATTTTGTTGTGAATTTACTTTGTGGTTCTTGACAGAATTGGATGGGTTGTCAAGAATTACAGTTACAGTTTTTGCTAGAATTGGATGGGTTAGCATAAACTGTTTTAGAGATAAGTAGCTAATCTTGCTAGAATTGGATGGGTTAGCAAGTATTGGCTTTGATTTTGCGAGAATTGGATGGGTTCGCAAAATCATACTAATGTGTTGTCCTTGCCGTAAGAATTGGATGGGTTTACGGTAGGGAAACCTTATTAAGGGTCTTGTGAGAATTGGATACTTTTACTGAAGTCCTTAATTTATTTTGTACATATGAGATTTTGTACTAATGGATTATGATGTTAATGTATTGTTTTGTTTCTATATGTAATTATACATTACACTATATGTTTAGTGAATGCCGTCTCTCGCCGAGTGTAAGGTTAAGAGGTACTAGACTGGGAGCGTATATGGGGACATACACGAGGTCAGGATGGACGAGTGTAAGGTTTGATTTTTATAATAAATTATCAAATTGATGCGTGTGAATCGTAGTCGAGTCATCGATTGCGATTCATACGATTCCTTTGTACTGACAACATTTACAGACAATAATAACGGATGGCGAGTGTGGCCAGTCGGGCTTGGACAACCGAGCCGTGTGGTCGTGGCAGGTAGTGGTGCCGTTATGGTAAACCGAATAAGTATTATATACTAGTACCTAACGTAGAGCGAGATTGTGGAGATTGGTGTATAATAAATAATTATAATATGAGAACGGAGTTTTACTACATAAGTTTAATTTTGCAATTAAAATTCATACTATTTGATGGCGTGATTTTTCAAACACGTGTTTGAAATTAAATCAGTAACAGCGTGTAAGCTTAATAAACAAACTTTTACACTATAATATTAGTTATGTGTGAGTGACGGACTAAGAATACCAATGTCACCATCACATTATTACCCAGAGGTGTCGTATTACACGCTGTTACTGATTCGCCGATATGTATAAAATTTCCCATACATATAGTTCGAGACCCAGAAAAGGATATGTTACTTTTTATGCCGGAAAAACGGAAGGTTTCTCTGGGATAGCTATATTTGAACAGAAATACTTACCTACTTACTTATCATCACACAATCTCTCTTGCGGGGTAGGCAGAGAGAAAATAATGCATAGAGATAATTAATTAATGTGCAGTAGTATGACGTATATATAACAATGACCTGTTGACCCAATTATGAACTCTACGTAGGATGAATTCGCGGATAGAATAAGTTAAGAAATATAGGCCTTTACTATTATAAATACCTAGGTACATAATTGGTCAATGATAATAGACGCTAGCAACACCAGAGGCATCACTGGCGCATCGCCATATTCAAGGAAAGGGATAGGAGGCGGATAGGGTAGATAATAAGGAAAGTTTAGATGGGCGGCGCTCTCACTCGCCATACGAAACACAATGGTAAAATTAACAAACGTTGTTACACGCTGATCTTTTGTGAGACGGTGGTACTTCACCAATCGAGCTGGCCCATTCGTGCTGGGATAAGTAAGGGTCTACCAGCAGACCTTTTACGATAAGTGCTATGTTATTTCAGGCTTTCGATTTAGTAGCGGGATAACCCATATACCAGTTTTTATGTTGTCTAATCAAGAACTATGTCTAGTTATAACTTTCATCAAAATCTGTTCAGTAGTGAAAATAATTATCACGAGTCGGATTTGAACTTGCCTCTCATGGATTAACACCACAGGCAACACTCCTCGCGCGCCATCATCTCCAAGGAAAGCGATAGGAAGAATAAAAAAAAAAACACGAGTGTCTGGCGATGTTACACGCTGATCTTATGTGAGAGAGTGGTACATCCCCGATCGAGCCAGCCCACTTAAGCCCTTTGTGTTCTGATAAATTTAAAGTCCCGAGCAACCATCGCGATAACTCAGTTGACAGAGCTGGCAATCCATAAGACACAGGTTCAAATCCGGCTCGTTGCTTTTATTTTCTGCTTTATATATTCACATTTTGTGTTTCGGTATCCTAAATATTATAAAGCTGTAACAGATCTGTGTCTGTACATTTAAGATATTTGAGAAAAAAAGAACTATAATAGGCTATATAGGCGTGTCTAAACACAAAACATTTTTTTTTAGAATTTTTGTCTGTTTATAGGTTTGTTCGTTTGCGCATCACGCAAAAACTACTGAATGGATTTTGATACAAGTTTTTTTATCAGATAGCTCTTCATTAGACTTAAAAACTAGTGAACATTCTATCCCGTTACTATATTGGCGTGGATTTTGACTGCGCCGTAGCCGCTGGCAAAGGCTGATAAACATAGCATCACGCCTGTATTCCCCGAAGGGGTAGGCAGAGGCGTATTACACACCCACGATTCGCCAGCTATGTTTAAGTCCCACGTAATAGGGGGCGAGCCTATTGACGTCTACTGGGCATTTCAAAACTCCGGGCTGCTACTGAGAATTTTACTTTTTAGGAAAATGCTCAATATCATTTCCCGACCCGGGGATCGAACCCGAGAACTCATGATTAGCAGTCGCATACACTATCGCTATACCACTGAGGCAGTTATTAAAGGCTCAATTATTTATAAAATCTAAAGAAGACTATCTAAGCCAATAAGCTCCGGGAATGCATGTACTCACTAAAGTCATTTGTTCACATCTGGTACACTGAATCTAGTTCGTACTTATGGTAATTTACAATATCATCGCAGGATTAAGTATCAAGAAATACTCTCTATTTTTATGAGCCTGAAAAACTTTAGCTATAAATTCTTATTTATCTATAGAACCTTGAAATAAAATAAAGCACTTCATAAATAATGATGCCGTGTGGGGCCGGCTTTAGAATTGTCCCACCCCTCTCCACCCAAGGGATTCATAAAAGCCAAATGAGGGAATTTCGGGGGGAGTGGGCAGCAGCACTCCCTCGAGTATTGACAACATCCACTGTGATCGCCAACCCGCCTGCCAAGCGTGGCGATTACGGCACTATCCCTCATTTGTGGAGGCTTATGTCCAGCAGTGGACGTCGAAAGGCTGATGGATGGATGGATGGACTTAATAAATTGGCTTTACAAATAAATAACAAAGATATGACGTACGAATTAAAGACTCATTACACTGTACAGATTATTTTTCTATTAATTTAACTGATAATATTTTTTCCCCTCTTGTTTTCTGATGGAAATGTACCTACCTCCCACTATCTCTGCAGTAGACAATACCTCAGGCATTAAGTCTGCCAATGTAAAATTTTAAAATGTACTCTGTTTTCTGTTTACATAAAACTAAATAAATAATAGTTTTTTTCTGTTCTCTTGAATAAGCTATTGTTAAAATTAAAAAAAATATACCGTGAAAAGGACTGGTACCTGTGAGGCGCAGTTTTTCTGCTGTACAACCAAATAGAACTTGTACTATAAATCTACATCACGTATTTATGGGCGACTGACAGCTCATTTTAGTGTAACCATCATAATGTAGTGTGCATAATTTACGTAAGTGAATATCCCATTTCAATATTACAAATATGACTAACCTTAGCAGGAGATAGCTGTTTATTCTTTCATATCTGTGAAATTAAATGGTGAGCAGTATTTAACCATAGTCTCGGTATATTTGAGTCTATGAGCGACGGTTACCATTTACCACCAGGTGGGCCGTGGCTAGAATACGCGTAGTCTATTCTAGTACTACTCTATATACTAATATGCAATCAAAAAAAAATAGCAAAACAGCCAAGATTGATATCAAGTTCGGTATCTAATCCCAATCAAGGTCAAGTTCTCACAATCCGAATAAAAAATCACGGGAAAGCCTCCCTAGCCTCCTAGTAGAGAGTTTTCTCAATTACACCCCCTTCTTTTCAATTACTTCTACTCATTCTTTGAAGAAACCTCTGACAAACAATGGAATAGAATGAGCTATCGCACACTCGGCCGCAAGTAGCCACCAATAATTGTAGCGCAGATATTTTTAAGCCATTAGTGGTAGTAGCCAGGCCAGTGCGGTGATTACGGCAAGACTAGGTGCTGAACGACGTGCCAAGCCGATAACTATTGTCGTGGCTCAAGTGTATGGTGAGGTGGACAATAAAACGCGGTCATAAAAAGCGAGCTGCTACAGACCGCAGATTGTGGCTTGGAAGTGGCCACTCAAACGCTTAGTTTGCGTTGAAACTAAAAAAAATGTAGGAAAAGTCTTCTATAGTTTTGGCAGCCACCAATGGCTTAACGCCACTCGTAGTTTAATGTGCGGCAGAATTTAGACTGGTAATAGAGTTGGGTATCAAGTGGGAGTAACCACTTGTTATCTGGCCCGAGCGAGGCGTTACTACTGTCTTCTGTGTAACCGTCTGCGAAACACCATAGCGTGTTTTGATTGTAGCAGCATATCGTCAATTCATTAATTTTCATAGCGACGCTACGTAACGCGACGCGATGCGACGTATTGCAGCTAATACTTTAATCGCTTTGCGTCGCATTCATATTAGGCGACAACGTAGGCCATAAGTGCATACAAACTCTATTTGATAATTTCGCCACGCGTCGCGTAGTATTAATGCGTTTGTCGTTCACCTAGGACAACGGGTAAATGGTTCTTAATATTTTCTTATATAGATACATCTACATTTAGTATAAAATTGTCGCTGATGTTGTCTATCTGAGTCCCCGATACCTTCCTCTAAATCACGCAATTGATATTAAAACGGCTAAAGTATATAGTACTTTAGATTACCATAACGTGTTACTGGAATTCTTTTGTTATTATAAAAACATTTCAAACATATAAACATAGCATCACGCCTGTATTCCTCGAAGGAGTAGGCAGAGGTGTATAACACAACCACGGTTCGCCAGCTATGTTAGTAATAGGGGGCGAGCGTATTGCAGTCTACCGAGCACAATTCCAAACTCCGGGCTGTTATTGAGAATTTTTCTTTTTACGAAAAAGCTCAATAACACTGCCCGGCCTGAGGATTGAACCCGAGACTTCATGATCAGCAGTCGCTTACACTACCGCAGTTATTAAGCATTCCATAATAGAATACGAGCCATAAAACATTTTATAAGTAGAGAAATTCAATGTTCTATAAACAAATCGGCTTAACGATTTTCTTCTTCAGTAACTGGTCCAGTTCGAAGTATGGACGGGTCGCTAGTTACCTACATTTTGGTTTAAAACCGAAAAATAATACAAGTATTTTTCATTCAAAAGAATGTTCGTTATTCCGACTACAAATGCTGACTACGACTTTCGTGTCGTCAAAGTAACATTCACTATTTTTAGCTATTTTACAGAGAACGGAAACTTTTCTCGGTTATTACCGAGCGCTTGCAATCCTGAACGGTATATGTCGTTAGTTTCATGTTTTCTGCAGTAAGTCGTCTTTTGAAAGAAATGAAGAATGTAATCTGGGCTTATTAAATGCTAAAAAAGGTTTTTTCACAATAGTTGATTTCAAGTTTGTTTGTAGTTTTATAACGAACTAACTTTTGCTCTCATCTCCATCGCAACCACTTTCCAAGTTATATATAAAAATATGTATATACACTATTCTTTGCCCGAGGCTCTGCCGAAGCCAAAAGCTAGTTTTTAGGCTATATCTCAGGTTCCGATATAGTAGCGTTATAAAATGTATACCAACTTTTAAGTCTAATCGAGAGCTATATATTAAAAGACGTTGCAACAAAATCCGTTCAGTAGTTTTTGCGTGATGCGCGAACAAACAATTAGACAAAAATAAAAAATAAATATTTTGTGTTTAGATGTGCTTATATAGCCTATTACAGTCATTTTTTTCTCAAATATCTTAAATGTACAGACACAGCCCCATATGAGCGAAACACATGTTGTGGCGTTATCTCGATGGACATACATAGCTCTGTTACAGCTTTATAATAGTGTAGATTATTTTTCTATTACATGTCATTTTATCAAAGTAAAATTATGTAAGTATTTGTGCTTTGAATCACTTATTTGAAAATAGAATCCCGTATGAAAAAAGTTGTAAAAAATTAGGAACGAAATTATTATTTGAGAATAAGGAAAAAGAGATTTTTTGTACTAGCGGGAAACGAACCCACGTCTTTTCCAATCCGGGGAAGTGCTCTAAGCCACTGAGCTATAGTACAGGTACTTCGACCATCCCAATCTCCTTATTACATTTGTCTGTCTCTTTTTCCTTATTCTCAAATAATTTATACTTTAAAAGTGGCGGAGCATGTCAAATGCTAAAAAATATAGATCAAAAACGAAATTATTGTAATATTTTTATCTTGCGGCGTGAGAAAACTTGAAACCAAATAATGTGCATTTGTTCAATCCCAACGTTATTTTAAAGAAATAATCCCAAAATAATGTTTCTCAGAAAATTAATCTCGCTACCTTCAAGCAACATGCAAACAATTTTTTTGTTAGAGGCAACATATTTTTTTTATACTAAGTGGGCTTACCACCTGATGGTAAGACGCTATCAAAAGAGACATCACTCGCACGTGTCCATCTCTGAGGAAAGGGAAAGGAGGTGGGTAGGATAGATAATAAGGAGGATAGGCAGGGGGTTTTGGCTTCCGGCGCTCTAAGTCACCAAACGAAACACAACGGTAACATTAACTACCGTTGTTACACGCTGATCTTTTGTGAGAGGGTGGCACTTCTCCAATCGAGCTGGCACATTCGTACTGGGATAAGCAAGGCTCTACCACTAGCAATATCCATCCATCAGCCTTTCAACGTCCACTGCTGGACATAGGCCCCAAGAGAACGCCACAACGAGCGGTCCCGTCATGGGGGATAATGCCGTAATCGCCACGCAAGCGGGTTGGCGATCGCAGTGGATGTTGTTAATACTCGAGGGAGTGCTGCTGCCCACTCCACCGGTATTCCCTCAGTCGGCTCTTACGACTCCCGTGGGTAGAGAGAGGTGGGACAATTATAAAGCCGGCCCCACACGGCTAACTAGCAATATAGTAGGGTCAAAAAAATAGGGTCAGCCTTCACCGTCAAGCAATAAGCAAGCTGAAGGTTTAAATAGACAATGTGTAAATATAAAAATTAACAAGTAAATTCTGTCCCGGAAAATCCCTAAATTTAATTTGTCCGTTGTAATAAAGTTATCACAATATTGTTCCTGTCTTGTTTTAAGTCTCAGTTGACGTTATTAAATTTCACAGTCATTAATTTAAAAGAAGATTTAATTTAATTTATTAAATTATTTTGTTTTGCGACTACACTGATGGCCAAACCACTCCGGTTTAAATATCGGCCTGCTGACCGAGTGTTGTGGGCTCAATTTCCATACAACTCTCAACTCTGTTTGATCCACAAATGGTTCTTCTGAGTCTGGGTGTACTTTGTGTCCGTGAAGTTGTATGTTTGCAAAGTTCCTCTATTCTCGTTTAGATTAGTCTTAAAAACTATACGTTTTTCGTCTAGTAACAGTAGTCTCATCTAACAATAAAACTAAAAGTTTCATCAAAATCTGTTCACATATTTAAAGTAGCATAAACGGGTCTTTTTTCGCGTATAAATTAGGTGAAATTATTAACTACCTTTTACCCGACGTTTCAACTGCGTTGCAGCAGCCGTATAGTGACGACCCACCTAGACACACCACCTAATTTATACGCGAAAAAAGACCCATTTATGTTACTTTAAATATTTATGTGTACAATTCGCGAATCTTTAAAAAAAATCTGTTCAGTAGTTTTTGTGTAATGAGTTAACAAACCATCAGACACGAATACTAAAAAAAAATGTTTTGTGTTCAGAATAGGCGAAACTATCCTATCATTCTCAAATATCTTAAATGTACAAACCACGTACAAACACACGAGTAGCTCTGTTACATATTTGTAATACTATAGATTTATATCCATGCCTTGCCGTGTGGGGCCGGCTTTAAAATTGTAATGGGATTCATAAGAGCCGACTGAGAGAATACCGGGGGAGTGGGCAGCAGCACTCCTTCGAGTATTAACAACATCTACTGCGATCGCCAACCCGCCTGCCAAGCGTGGAGATTACGGCACTAGCCCCCATTCTTGGGGAGACCTATGTCCAGCAGTGGACTTTAAAAGGCTGATGGATGGATAGATGGATGGATATCCATGCGTGTATCGCGGATAACTTTATATTTATACATTCATATACAATTTAACGGACACAAAGTACACACAGACTAAGAATATTCATTTGAAGATTACACATAGAACTGTTCTGTATGGGATTCGACCCGATAGCAATTGTAATAAGATTTCAATATTTAAATCATTACGCCCCAAATGTTATTATTACGATTATTGTAACGAATACGGTACTATTATAGGTATATTACTAAACATTACATTATATGAATGTAATGTTTGATAAATATATAGTATAGTTACAGACTATACGAATACATAAAATTTAAGTGCCTACTTGTAAAATATAAATAACAGCGTTTTACTAAATGAATATGAAAGTATATATTTATAATAAAATAACAATATATAATAAAAAAATATCTTTCTTCTTGTTAATCTCCAAAACGGTTGGACTGATTTGGACAGGATTTTCGCTGTTATTTATAAAAAATAATTAGGTTTCCGCACAAAAAATCCGTGCTGGCGAATCTCGCGTAGCACTTACAACAAAATAATTTTTTACGAGATTTATCGAGGACGTATACAGGCTCCCAATCCACTTTGGCGTTGTGAAATATTAAACTTAAAGGGCCTTACTAATAAACTTTGTATAACCTTTAAATAGTTATTCAGTATTTTGTCTATGTCACTGCTAGAAAATTTGACGTTGGAAGAAAGGAACAAAACACTGAATTACTAGTCGGAGCTTAAACAATATCTATTAGTAAGAGGGAAAAAGTTTAGGAGTGATAGAAAATAAATAAAAATTATTATAACAGGCTACGATATTGTAGCTGCACTACGAGCATCACAGGCCGTAGCAGCTCTACGAGAGCTATAGGCATTCCGTAGCAACGGCATCGCGCATCTACGGCCCTGTCAGTGATACTCAGAGAGTGGTAGAGTTCGGCTGTCCGCGTCTTCCTCTCGCATTTCCAACTATTTCTTGTGAAAAAAAATTCTCTCTTCGACTAAAATAAAAGTCAAAGCACTTGCTTCAGTGTTTCCAGTGTAATTAATTTATTTTTATTTTTTGATTCAACGGACCTTCCTTCGCGGGTTATGTAATAGGTTTGTATATGTTTTTGTATAAGTAGATATATAACTTTAAGATTCATAATACAATTCTTTTAAATATAACACTTTAAAATATATATTTACATAATATATTTTCTAATATTAAGTTTTGCCCAAAAGTACTTTGTTTGGAAAAAGAGCGCCTATTTTACGAAATCGAATTATCTTTAGGCGGATTTATTTAAATAACAGATATTTTGCAGGAGTTACACTTTTAAATATATTATTTTTATATAAATTTGAATCACAAAATTTAAAAAAAATACATCATTTTTATTATTATTTGTGAATGACAATAAGTTCATATTAAAAATTAGATTCTGCTAGAAAGCCCGTTACCGAGAACTTTTAGAATAGAAAAATACGTTATTGTACAGAATATTAATTTATTTTATGCAGAAATAGCTAACCCGCAGGAAATATCCATTATTCCGGAATAAAAACGCATATGTCCTTTTCCAGGAGTCAAACTATTTATATGCAAAATTTTATGATGCTCGGATCAGTAGTTATGGATTGAAAGCGTAACATAAAAACAAATACTTTTGCGTTTATAATATTAGTAAAGATGTACCAGTATTATTGTTATACAATTTACTAGCAATATTAAGGCTTTAGAATTGTCCCACCCCTCTCTATCCACGGGAGTTGTAAGAGCCGACCGAGGGAATAGCGGGGGAGGGGGCAGCAGCACTCTCTCGAGTATTAACAACATCCACTGCGATCGCCAACCCGCCTGCCAAGCGTGGCGATTACGGCATTATCCCCCATGATGGGACCGCTCGTTGTGGCGTTCTTTTGGGGAGGCCTGTGTCCAGCGGTGGACGTTGAAAGGCTGGTGGATGGATTCAGGATTAAAACTGAGGTATCGTGTTTGTCACTCAGATATACTTGTATATAATCAACAACTAGTTGCTGCCTCTGACTTCGTCTACATTGACCTTAGAATTAGGTTAATATAAGTATTCTGTGGCACATAAATTTTCTCTATGCTATAACACCTATCACAAAGAAACTTAATTTTTTTTCGGGGTAAAATTGATCCTATGTTTTAATACAGATTATAAACTATGTGTGCCAAATTTCATACCAATTTGGTTAGCCATTTTTGTATTATAAGTGACATAAAAACATTCATAGATATTATTTTACATTTACGTTAGTAGTAGAATATATTTACAAAGTATGCGCGTCTTACCTAATATCATTAAATAATTTGTATTTACCTTTACTATCATAAATCTGTGAAAATGTGACATCGAAAATAACATTCACGAGCAGGATTTGATCTTGCATCTCCTGGAATACCGTCCCAGATGCTTTGCCAATTCAAATGCTCCGAACTTTCGAGGAAACCTGCATGTTTAAGAGATTTTCTCGACGGCTTGTGAAGTCTGCCAACTCGCACTAGCCCAACGTGATAGACTACGGCCAAAATCCCTCTCACTATAAGAGGAGACCCGTGTCCAATAGTGGAAGAGTAATGGGTTGTAATAATGAAATGTTATACATAACCTTAATACTGTAATGAAAATATTATCTCTCATTTAGCTCAAAGGCATAATGATATCCTTAGTGAACTAGAAACTTAGCAATATCTTCTCTCGTTTCACAAAGAAGTCCTATTTAATATTTCAACTTGATTTTGTTATAAATAACTTTACTGTATGTTCAAAAGACCTAAAGGTCTTCCTTTAGGCTCTCAAAGTTTCCGGTATGCCATTTTTCTGGATCACATCTGTTAATTGGAACTCGTGTTTTATATGAATTATTTACATTAAGTATTGTAAAGTAAACTTCTTACTTTCTTAGTAATATTTTAAATGCAAAAGTTAGTTTATTCTTTTTGCTTTTTTGACGTGATAACGTCTTATAAATCGATGAACGCCGGCTGCACGCACGAAAAAGTCTCAAGTTCCGAAAAGTGTATGGCGACCGATGCATTGTTTGTAATTTCAATTTTTATTTAGATATTTTTATATATATTTTTAGCATTTGACATGCTTAGCAATATACATTAAACACAAAGTGAAAAATGCGAAATCGAAAATAACAGTCACGAGCAGGATTTGAACCTGCATCTCCTGGATACCGTCCAGATGCTTTGCCAATTCAGCCATCGTGACAATTGCTCCTGACTGCTAATTTCGATGACACATTCATTCTTAACGTCTTTCGGTAACGCCTGTCTGTCGGCAGTATTTTCATACATTATACCGACCAAGTAGACTTAATTTTACTATTAAGATTTTTACCTAATAATGACGCAAACCCTATAAATATTTAGATATTTTTATATATATCTTTAGCATTTGACATGGTTAGCACTATACATTAAACACAAAGTGAAAAATGTGAAATCGAAAATAACAGTCACGAGCAGGATCTGAACCTGCATCTCCTGGATACCGTCCAGATGCTTTGCCAATTCAGCCATCGTGACAATTGCTCCTGACTGCTAATTTCGATAACACATTCATACTTAACGTCTTTCGGTAACGCCTGTCTGTCGGCGGTATTTTCATACATTATACCGACCAAGTAGACTTAATTTTACAATTAAGATTTTTACCTAATAATGACGCAAACCCTTTAAATATTTAGATATTTTTATATATATTTTTAGCATTTGACATGCTTAGCACTATACATTAAACACAAAGTGAATAATGTGAACCCACAACACTCGAACGGGCTGGTATCTAAACCACTCCGCTATCTGTGCAGTCAAAGTTTGTTTCGATTTAGCGCCGTAACTATTTAACCAATCATAATGAGATTTTACTGCCTCGGTGGTGTAGTGGTAGTGTATGCGACTGCTAATCATGAGGTCTTGGGTTCGATCCTCGGGTCGGGCAATGTTATTGAGCTTTCTTCCTAAAAAGAAAAATTCTCAGTAGCAGCCCGGAGTTTGGAAATGTGCCCGGTAGACGGTAATAGGCTCGCCCCCTACTACGTGGGCCTTAAACATAGCTGGCGAGTCGTGGGTGTGTAGCACACCTCTCGGGGAATACAGGCGTGATGCTATGTTTTATGTGCATTATGAGATTTTGATGCATACATAAAGTCTGAAGTCTATGAAAGGAATACTTTTGATCCCAAAAATGGATAGTCCCCCGGGATAGCAAATTTGACATAGAGATAATTAATGTGATGTAGAGTAATGTGTTTATAATCTGAATTCCAATGAAACTTTTTTTTTAGTTATGCGGAAAAAATGTACCTAACCCCACACCCTATCGTTTGGGGCAACAAACAGGGTAGTGTGGGGCCTTCACCCACTAAAAAACCCGCCGTGTGTCGTCTCTCCGCCTTTGTTGACGGATCACTGGTACTGCAATGAAACCTAGTAATATTAAAAATCCAAAAGTGAATTTATTTGTTATTATTTCATGACATATTTACTTAACCGATCATCATTTATTTTGCATAAATACATAGTACTAGCTTTGCCCGCTGGAGCCAAAAGCTAGTTTTTAGTTATATCTCAGGTTCGCGATACAGTAGTTGGATAAAATGTTTACCAGTTTTTAAGTCTAATCAAGAGCTATCGAATAAAAGTTGCATCAAAATCCGTTCGGTAGTTTTATGGGTGATGCGCAAACGAATAAACAAATAAGCTGTCAAAGGTAAAAAATCTAAAAGAAATAGTTTAGTGTTTAGACACGCCTATATAGCTTAATACAGTATTTTTTTCTCAAATATCTTAAATGTACAGACATAGCTCTATTACAGTTTTATAATAGTTAGGATGAAGCCCAAAAAGACATAATTTTTATGCCAGCAAAATAGACAGTTCCTATGGTACACCTGTTTTTGCGTACAGATAAATTACTTACGTATAGTAACGTTTATATATTAGGTATTCTATACGGTTTCTGAACTTCCAGGCGGGTGCAGACATGACCAGAATCTAGAACATAATTAAACCTAGACTGTAATTTCTATTTTTGATTAGTTGTTTACTAGAAACAAATTTCAAATCCAGATTAGGCCACTAGAGATGGTGTCCAAAACTTGCCACAGGCAGAGAAACAAATGCGTGAAGGGTATAAATTGAATATGTGCCCGGTAGACGGCAATAGGCTCGGCCCCTATGACGTGGGACTTAAACATAGCTAGCGAATCGTGGGTGTGTAATACACCTCTGCCTACCCCTTCGGGGAATACATTATGTTTTTTAAAACGTATGGCCCGTATACGTTTTACGTAGCGTAGTCGGTAGTGTAACCGACTTCCGTGCACGAGGTCGTGAGTTCGATTCCCACTCAGGACAATTATTTGTGTGATAAACACAGATATTTGTACTGCGTCTGGGTGTTTTCTATCTATTATATGTATGTATTTACAAAAAAAAAAGTAGTATATGTATTATATCCGTAATCTCGTACCCATAGCACAAGCATTAAGCTTAGTTTGGGACCAGAAACGTTGTGTAAAAATGTCCGTGAATATTTATTATTATTAGTATATCTCTGCCTTGGCTGAAAGTATTTTATAGGTACACTGCGGGGCTAAACGGAAAAGATACACACATATAGATTTTTCCGTGTGGTGACGGACTAAGAATACAAGTGTCACCACCCCATTCTTTCCCACAGGTGTCGTAAGAGGCAACTAAGAGAAGTAAGCAATTATCACCTAATTGCATGACTGGTGGTAGGGCTGAGTACCAAGTGGGAGTACTCACTTGCTATCGGGCCCGAGCCGGTTGGTACCGCCAACTCCCATGTGCCCAGCCATGAAGCACATTGGTGTGTTTTGGTTGTAGAAGGAGATGGCCGTTAATTCTTTCATTCCAAATCTGTGAAATGAAATAATGAGCAGCAGCTTGACAATACTCTCGGTATAATTGAGTACATGAGCGACGGTTACCATTTATTATCAGGAGGGCCATGGCTCGTCTGCCACCATACGCAATAAGAAATATACTGGAGTAAGTAGGCAAAGGTAGCCAATTTTTATGACGATAAATGTTGTTACATTCATGACGTCTCAGGGTCGTCACATACCCGCCCTAGCTGAGGCTGCGGGTGGATGGATCTGGGAACGTCCGCCACCCGCAAGGTCTCCCGAGAAGGTGTGACGCTCCATGTGCGGATGCGTCGCTCAGTAGAGGGTACCCGAAAGGGTAAGCCGCTGGCAGACCACCGAAGGAATGTAACATAGTTCCAGTGGCCCGCCAATAAAGGCGGAGAGACGGCACACGGCGGGTTTCTTTAGTGGGTGAAGGCCCCACACTATCCTGTTCGTTGCCCCGAACGACGGGGTGTGTGGTTAGGAACATTTTATCCCGCCTTAACAAAATAAAAAATAATGGATCGCCCCATACCCCGCTAAGGTGCGACGCTCCTTGTGCGAAAGCATCGCTCAGTACAGGGTACCCAAAAGGGTAAACCACCGGCAGACCACTGAAGTAATGTAACATAGTTCTAGTGGCCCACCAACACAGGCGGAGAGACAGCACACGATGAGTTTAATTAATAGGTGACTATATTTTGTTAGCGCATATACTCGTGTACTATATCCTGCATCCTGCTTATTTTATTTTTATTAGCCTATAGACTTTAGCAACACCAGAGGCATCATTCACGCGTCTTCATCTCCAAGGAAAGAGATAGGAGGTGGATTGGGTGGATAGTGAGAGAGGATAGGTAGGATACTAATGATAATCATGGGAGGATAGGAAGGGGGTTTGGGCCTCCGGCGCCCTCACTCGCCATTCGAAACACAACGGTAAGATTAACTACCGTTGTTACACGCTGATCTTCTGTGAGAGGGTGGTACTTCCCCGATCGAGCCGGCCCATTCGTGCTGGGATAAGCATCGCTCTACTAATAGAAATATAGCCAGTGACTCTTATAGTGACTGAAGTGACGTTTATTATTTTTACGAAGTGATAAAAAGATTTCTTAATCATTTTTGATCTATATTTTTTAGCATTAATGCATGTAAATGCATTCCGATAGATGGCGTTGGTCGTAAAGACAAATGTGGGAGATTGGGATGAACGAAAAATCTGTACAATAGCTCAGTGGTTTAGAGCACTTGCCCGGATTGGAAAAGACGCGGGTTCGATTCCCGCTCGTACAAAAAATCTCTTATTCCTTATTCACAAATAATTTGTACTTTAATAAGGATTCCTTAATATTTTTTTTTCTTTAAACACAAAGTATAATTAATTGTGTAATATATTATATATTTTTCTTTAAACACAATTTTTTTTTTTTTATTAATATAAAGATTCGAATAAGTTATTCTACAAGACATCCAGTGGTTATATACTTTAAGATATAAGCTTCAAAGCCTTATTACATTCCCTGAAGTTAATACTTCTTTATTAAGCAGCACCGAGTTCGTGTCAAGATTTATTAGTAAACATACAATAGGATACGACAAGGAAGTTCTCTCCGCACTCAGCGAACATTATTCAGCTTAAGTAACTAAATACACGTATATTACGTGTAGGTATGTTGTAGCAATATAATAAGCTTTGAATTACAATAATAATTTGATATATAAATTGACTTAAAGATCGTCTTTTACTTTTGGGGATCTTTCATAAAGCAATTACCTATTGCTAAATTCTGTTTTTTTGAATAATACGTCACGATGTCTTACAATATATGCGAGAACCCCGTAAATATTTCGTCCTATAATTCTTCCCCCCATTATGTAAACGGCCCTTGGAGAGAAATTAAAGAGAGGAAAGAATATATTTGTGGGATTCGATTTCACAACTGTCAACTGTCATGTCGATTTCACAATAGTCAAGTTTTTTATTTCAACCCTCACTATTGGACCAGGTCCTTCGAGTGAGAGGAATTCAGTCCATAGCCCACCACGCTAGCCCAGTGCGGGTTGGCAGATTACAGAAGCCATCTACAAAAACTCTCACCTGGCTACGGCGAAGCCACGATGAGGGTTGTGACGCATTAATGTAGTACAATGCTAGCTTAGTAGCAAAACCAAGGACTACAAAAAACAGTTTTACCAAGTTCGATCCTCAGTCAGGTCCAGACCTCACATGACATACAGCTCTAACTTTTCGAGATTTTAAGAAATTATAATTATGTGTATACACGAATGTAATTAATTATCATTGCTCGGTTGATGGCAAACATTGCGAGGAAACTTTAGGGCCAGAGACACCTTAGAGATCTTCTGAACCACTTATCAATAACCTAGCCTAACCTTTGTTTGTTAAGGCGGGAAAAAAATTACTTAACTGTAGACGGGTAGAATATTGTTCTATCTTTTTATTTATTGCATGTAGTGGCAGACGAGTCACGGCCCATCTGACGATAAATGGTAACCGTCGCTCATGGACTCGACTATACCAAGGGTATTGTCAAGCTGCTGCTCACCATTTCATTTCACAGATATGAAATGAAAGAATAAACGGCTATCACCTGCTACAGCCAAAACGCTATCTATACAATCAATACAAATAAACAAAATTAAAATGTTTGTAATGTCTTAATAACAGTTTTTTACCAACTGCATATGAAAGTATCATACGCTACATATGAAAAAATACATTTTAAATAACAAATTCTTTGTGAAAGTGGAAAACGAGAGTTTTTAGTGCGAACAGGACTCGAATTGAGTCTCTTCCAATTCGGGGAAGTGTTTGAGCATGTCAAGTGCTAAAATACAAATCACAAAATACATTTTTTTTAATATTTGTATACTTGATTGTTTGGGCTAATCTCTGAAATGACTGGTCCGATTTGGACGGGACAACCACGGGCAGATAGCTGATGTTATAAAGAATAACTTAGGCTTCCTTCTTTACTTTTACTTTCGAAAATAAGTATATTCTACGTAGACGAAGTGGCAGGTAGCAGATAGTATTATTTAAAACTAAATTATAATAATAACGCTCTTTTACCACAACTTAACATAGATACGAACATGTCAAGTAACTTATAATCAACTTATGAAGCAAGTTATAATCTGAAATATTTTATAAAACAACGCAATTTTCATGTTACGTCTCCTAAATCGTAAATACTTTATGTTTCGGTGTTTACCGTTTATTTGAAATATGAGCAAGCCTTTTAAGGCAAAAAATTATATTCTTATATGCTTGCTATGCTTGGAAATCCGTGGGAGAACGAGGAGCCCTTTGAATTGGCATGCTGAAATTGCAATAGGCAGGCCACATGGAAAATAGGTTCTCGAGTGGCAACCACATATCGGACGATGCAGCGTAGGACGGCCCCCACCAGATGGACCGACTGGTAAAAGTCGCAGGGAGCAGTTGAATGCAGTCAATACAAGACTGCTATGTGGTGCTCTCACGTGTAAGCCTATGTCCAGCAGTGGATGTTGAAAGGCTGATGAATGGATTACTTATAAACCACATATGTCCTACTACTACTTATCATCACACCATTTCCTTTGCGGGGTAGGTAGAGGGAACAGAGTGCCAAGAGGCTTTATTCTTGCATACATCTCTCGCTTCCTCAACATTCATAATTCTCTTCATAAACACTCGCCAGTTTCAGGCTACTGACTCCACCTTCTTTCAATTCATGACCGATTTGGTCTAGGTAGGTGAGTCTCGGTCTCCCCCTGTACCTACATCCTCCTACTTTTGCATTGTATATCTTCTAAACCAGTCGCTCGTCCGGCATTCTTTCCTCATGTCCGAACCATTGGAGCATTCCCTTTCGCATTTTTACACCAATACTCTCTTTCATACCTACTCGCTCTCTTACGTCGTCGTTACGAATGCGGTCAGTCAGCCTCCATCCATCCATCCATTAGCCTTTCGACGTCCACTGCTGGACATAGGCCTCCCCAAATTGGGGGTAAATTGCCGTAATCGCCACGCTTGGCAGGCGGGTTGGCGATCGCAGTGAATGTTGTTAATACTCGAGGGAGTGCTGCTGCCCACTCCCCCTGGTATTCCCTCAGTCGGCTCTTACGACTCCCATGGGTGGAGAGGGGTGGGACAATTCTAAAGCCGGCCCCACACGGCTGTCAAATAACTTCTGAAAGTCATTACAGAATGTCAGTCCTGAATAAAAAACCTGACCCCGGTCTTTTTTTAAGGTCGCCAGTTGTCCCTTAAGTTTGGTTGTGGAGTTCAGATAGGAAGTCGCTCTGTATGGGATAAGTCTAGGCATATGGTGTATTATAGCATACCTACTAGTTTTTAGACTTCACATTAATTAGGAAATTGGTTAAAAAATATGGAAATACTTTTTAAATCAGTAGCAGCCCGGGGTTTGGGAATGTGCCCGGTAGACGGCAATAAGCTCGCCCCCTATTACGTGGGACCTAAACATGAATCGTGGGTGTTTAATACACCTCTTCCTACCCCTTCGGGAATACAGGCGTGACGCTTTTTTTGGCTTCGCCTTAGCCAAAAGCTAGTTTTTCGGTTATATCTCAAGTTCCCGATATAGTAGCGGGATAAAATGTATACCAGTTTTTAAGTCTAATCAAGACCTTTCAAATAAAAAAGTTGCTTCAAAATCCGTCCAGTAGTCTTTTTAAATAAATTCTAAAAAAATCTACTTTAAATAATTTTCTTGTTTTTCGGTTATATCTCAGGTTCCCGATATATTAGCGGGATAAAATGTATACTTACCAGTTTTTAAGTCTAATCAAGGCCTTTCAAATAAAAAAAGTAGCATCAAAATCCGTTCAGTAGTTTTTGCGTGAATAATTCAATTATCTTTTATATAAAGTTTTTATTAATACATATAATTTTTTGCACGCCTCATAAGCGAAGCGTTGAGGTGGGTACTACTCCCGTTTTGCACGGAACAACTGATTTTTCAAAATTAAAATGTTTCTATTTATCATATATTGCACTTGTACAATAATATATACACATATATATCAAGAAAAAACACTATTTTTGACACTCATGATATTTTTTATGCCATTTTTGTTATTTAAACTAGTTAAAAACTGTTACTATTTTGCACTTGGACAATAATATATACACACATATATCAAGAAAAAACACTATTTTTGACACTCATGATATTTTTTATGCCATTTTTGTTATTTAAACTAGTTAAAAAACTGTTTAAAAAAATGTGTGTTGGACGTCCGTTTGTTGTAGGTAATGTATGTTAACACGATAACAACCGAAATACTTCTAATTGAGTCTTTTTTTTTTCTTTTTATCTTGAATATTACTTCGAATAGAGCCCTATTACTTTTCACGGTCTGATTCGATGTGGTTTAATTGTTATTATATAAACAAAAAAATACTGAATATTTACGCTCGACGCGACATTATAACCAGCGCTTTTCATGAGAACTACCTTTTTACGTACGCATAGCCACCGGTGGTTTTACTATCTTCAACAGAACGCCGTTCGCCCGGCCGGTACATTGTTTTTTGTTAAAAGAAAGTTCTTACCTTTGCTTGACGAACTGATGATATTTGTCAAGTATAATAACTATTTTATCCATAACAATAATTAAAAACACTAAACACACGTATATAATAACACACCAACGTTATAAAACACGAAAAAACATATTTTACATTCCACAATTTTTACGACACTGAAATGTCAATCAACCTTCACGTAATGACGTTTCGGTTCATTTTGACGGCTGGGCGCAAGCGATTTTACAACTTGTTTTTACAAGGATACAGTTTATATTGGCTTGAGTAATTTTAACTATAACCTAGAATATATAGAAGTGCTTCAAAAAATTAGCACTAGATGGCGTATAAGACATGAAACCCACATTAGTACTTTTTGAAATTAGCGCTATCTATGTGATTTATTGGAAATTACTTAGTAAGACCAATACATTATTAGTTACTTATCAAATAATCAATTTTATTGTGAAAAATGAAGATTATGAGGCGTGCAGTTTTGGATTTTCCAAAGTATTTTAATCTATGACAATGCAACGTCATCTTTCCATTCATATCCGGTTCTTATCTGAGTTATGAAGTTCCATATTTGAAATATGTATTGAAGATGGCTGAAATATTGCAATGATTTTTAGTTTCAAATTTTAAATCAGTTATTTGAATAATGTTCAGCTTATTCAGAAATAAGTGCAGCATTATTAAAACGATGTCAGAAGAATACCTAATATTTTTTTTAGGATTTATGAACTGTTTGATTACAGATATTAATAACAAAATATAGAAAATATAGTAACGAATGGGGTTCTCTCTCCAACTAATTCTGCCAACGCTTAGTTGACATTCACTCGCGTCCATCAATTTACAAATCATTTTTTTTTACCTTTCATGACAGAGTACGACTATGCTATAACTTTATAAGATCTAACAAAATGAAAAATACTTTGGAAAAGTACTAATGTGGTTTTCATATCTTATATGCCATCTAGCGCTAATTTTAAGATGTACTTATATATTGGTTAAAAGAAGTAGTTCTCACGAAATAAGGTATAGCGCTGGTTTTAGTGTCGAGTCGAGCGTAAATATTCACTATTTTTTGTTTATCTAATAATAATTAAACCACATCGAATCAGACCGTGAAAAGTGATAGGGCTCTATTCGTAATTATACTGAATCGTAAAATTAAAAAAAGACTCGATTAGTAAAGTATTTCGGTCGTTATCGTGTTTACACACACAGACGTCCAAGACAGATCTTTTTTAAACAGTTTTTTAACTAGTTTAAATAACAAAAATGACATCAAAAATATCATGTGTTAAAAATAGTGTTTTTCTTGATATGTGTGTGTATACGAGTATATTATTTTACAAGTGCAATATATGATAAATAGTGACATTTTAAGTTTGAAAAATCAGTTGTTCTGTGTGAAACGAGAGTAGTTTCCACCTCAACGCTTCGCTTATGAGGCGTGCAATGATTAAAATCGTTATTTTTTTAATTATAAGTATGCTATTTTAGTGGTAGAACCTTACTTATTACCAGCATGGATGGGCCGGCTCGATCAGGGAAGTACCACCCTCTCACAGAATATCAGCGTAAAACAACGTTAGGTTCTTTTGCCGTTGTGTTTCGTATGGTGAGTGAGAGTGCTGGAAGCCCGGACTATCCTATGCTCTCCTAATTATTCTTCTTCTCCATCTCCTATCCCTTTCTTTAGACGCGCAAGTGATGCCTCTGGTGTAACTGCTGTCTATAGGCTACGGTAACCGCTTACCATCAGATGGGCGGTACGTTTGTTTGCTACCCACGCGTTATAAAATTTAATGCTCTCTACATGAAGATAAGTGTAACCATGCAAAATTGTATACAGTTTAATTGTGCCAATTAGTGATGTAGTCTCGACAATTAGACACAGACATACTACATAGATGACTCCGACAACAGATTGAACAAACACAAGTTCGTAGAGGTCAACGAAGCTATTGTTTAAATACAAAGCTCTATCTTGAGTGTATTTATTTTTGAAGCACTTGACTTGCTTAGGTACTTATAGTAATAAATGTAATGGAATTAGAAAAAATGCTGAGCATTTAATGCTAAAAAATGTTGTTAATAAAGTCATAAGGCTGTGTTTCATTTAAATTAGTATGAAACCTAATGAGGAGAGACTTTTTAATCTGAGGTTTAGCCCTTGACATACTCAGCTACTTTAAAGATAAATTATTTATGAATGTGGAAAAAGAGAAGTTTAGTGCGAGCGGGATTCGAACATGCGTCCCTTCCAATCTGAGGAAACGCTATGTTTGAAAAATCTCGCCATCAAATAGTATGAATTTTAATTGCAAAATTAAACTTACTATATTGGATTAATGCATGTAAATTTCACTTTGTGTTTAATATGTAAATGCATCCAATAGGTGGCGTGGGTCGTAAAGATAAACATGATGTGGGTGATTGGGAATGGCTGTTGGTCAGTGCGATGGCTTAGCGGTCTAGAGCACTTCGCCGGATTGGAAGAGGAAAGACTTTTCAAAAATTTGTTATCCGCCGTATAAAAAACTGTAACAGAGCTGTGTCTGTACATTTAAGATATTTGAGAAAAAAATACTGTATTAGGCTATATAGGCATGTCTAAAGACAACGATTTTGTTAGATTTTTTGTGTGTTTGTCTGTTTATCTGCTTGACTGTTTGTTTGTTCGCACATAACGCAAAAACTACTGAATGGATTTTGATGCAACTTTTTTATTTTTATAGCTCTTTTATTTATTTTTTAATGATTAGACTTAAAAAATGGTATACATTTTATCCCGCTTCTATATCGGGAACCTGAGATATAACCTAAAAAGTAGCTTTTGGCTGCGGAAATGCCGCGGGCAAAGGCTAGCTTTGTATAAAACTTTTTTAATGCGGTCCTAATTTGACATACTTAATGATATTACGTTTGTTAATAATAGCTCGTTTCCTCTAGAAAATTATCTACAAAAACAGCCTTCTGTTCAGCGTCAAAGAGACATACTTCTGTCTGTATCCGTCTAATCCACTTAAATATTCACGTCAAAAATAAGTCCTTGTGATATATTCCATATTATTTTATTGTTTTTTTTTTTATACTTATGCAAAATTTTGAGACGATTGCTTTAATAGTTAATAAATGAAAGCATAACAAACAAAAAAAGTGTGTGTGTACTTGTGTACTTATGTACACGCGTTAGAAGTTATACTTCTTTGGCGTAAAAAGATAAAAATCTTTTCAAAAATTTTATCTTCCGTCTTATTCTACGTTTGTAGAAAAACGACACTAACAATAGAAAAAATGTATTTAATACATTGTAAGTTTTATTATAATGCATTATCTATTTAAATAAAGTTTATTTAAATATCACAAAAAAACTAAAATGTTGACTATTGCTAACTTCAGGGTGTCTAACTTAATGCTGTCGGTTTTTCGTGGCGGTGTGCGCGCGTATCGTAAAAGTTTACTCTCATCATTTTTCCCTAACGCGCCAAAAGAAGTATAACTTCAAAAACTCACATTCGCATTTAAAATAATAGTAAGATTCCGTTTTGAGATAAGGCTGTAAATGTTAAGCTTTATACCATACTTTTATCCAAAGTTTAGTTGTAAAATTTATTGCTATGCTCTGCAGGCTTGGACTCTCCCTGGCCACGATATATTATAGCTTCAGAACACTAGCGACGTGTTTAGCATATTTTGTATTATGTTGGTGAACCGATCTCGTTCCTTTTGTGTCCAAATATGTGCGCGATAAAATATAATTTATTGGTTAGTGAGATTCTCTGCGCGATTTCCTCTACGTATATCTACTTCAGAGATGAGTGCATAGGGACTTAACTACCGGGATGTTGGTATTATAGGCACACATCTATGAGAAATGTATCTTTCTTTGGTTTAAATACATAATATTAGTACTCTATGCGTTTGTTATAGAGACTAAATTAAATTGAAAAAGCTTCCACGCTCTGCAACCACAGTTGCACAACGCAAAGCTAACGCTTTTTTTTTTGCAACTGTGGTTGCACGAAGCGATCGAGCGGCTAATAATTGAGTACAGGGGTAATCGATGAATGTGTCAATGAATTAAACATTAATTGATTTTTTTTTCTAACGAACACCCTGCACTAAGGAATAATCCTTGTATCGCGGGGGACTTTACACAAATACAATTTCACGGACACAAAGTTCACCCAGACGCAGAACAACTATTTGTCGATCACACAAAGGTTGCCCTGTATGGGAATCAAACTCACAATACTCGAGCGAGATGCCGGTATCTAAACTACTCCGCCATCTGTGCAATCAAATCTATTAAAATAAATGCAGTATAACGTAGCACTATCTTATGATACATTTAAATACTATGGCATTTATAAAGAATTCCGTACGATTGACTCGTTAAGAACAATGCGAAAGTTATACAATGCGAAAGTTTAAGAATTTAGTTACAGGGGGAGATCGATACTCACCTACCTAGAACAAATCGGTCATATATTGAAGGAAGGTAGATTCAGGAGTCTCCGAAACCGGCGAGCGTGTATGAGGAGAATTATGAATGTTGAGGAAGCGAGAGATGTATGCAATAATAGAGCCTTTTTGGCAATCTGTTCTCTCTGCCTACCCCGTAAGGGAGATGGCGCGATGATAAGATGTAGCGAAACTAACTCCGTACCAATACTTACTTACTTACTTATCATCACGCCATTTCCCTTGCAGGGTAGGCAGAGAGAACAGAGTGCCAAGAGGCTCTATTCTTGCATACATCTCTCGCTTCCTCAACATTTATAACTCTCTTCATACACGCTCGCCGGTTTCGGAGACTCCTGACTCCACCTTCCTTCAACACATGACCAATTGGGTCTAGGTAGGTAAGTCTCAGTCTCCCCCTATACCTACATCCTTCCACCTTCGCATTGTATATCTTCTTAGCCAGTCGCTCGTCCGGCATTCTTTCCACATGTCCGAACCATCGGAGCATTCCCTTTCTCATCTTTACACCAATACTCTCTTTCATACCTACTCGCTCTCTTACATCATTGTACATAGTTGTGCAACTCCAAATCCTAACTGTGACTGTATCCCAATAAACCGTGCTACTGAAGTTAAATACCTCGGAATCGATATAGATCAATACTTAAAATGGCAACGTCATATAAGCAATCTGGTTAACCGCATAAGAAAACTCATATATTTATTTAAATTACTCCGTAATTCTGCTAACATGGATACTCTTTTAACGACATATTATGCACTGGGACAATCATTATTATCATATTGCATAACATCTTGGGGTGGGGCAGCCAAAACCATATTACTGCCTTTGGAACGTGCACAAAGAGCTGTTCTAAAAGTTATGTGCAAAAGGCCACCCCGTTTTCCAACTACACAATTATATGTTGAGATGCCCGTTTTGACTGTAAGACAATTATTTATATATCAGACAATACAAAAAAAACATTCAACGCTTACATTCGAACCTAAAATATATGAGCATAAAAGACGGTCAGATAAAGTATGTCCCATAATACGGCACAGAACTACGCTTGCTCAGCGTCATAACCAAATCATTAGTGGCTTATTATATAACAAAATCAATAAATAAATAAACATTTACGCTTTAAATAAATTTGAATGTAAAATGACACTCAAAAGATGGCTTCAAAAATTAGACTAAACAAATACAGAACTAATGTTAAATTGTGATTGAATGCGTGTTTCACGCTTAAAATTGATTAAAATTAAATGTCTCCTACTGGCTTACGAATATATAATCACAAGAGCATGTACGCACCACAGCACACGTATAAAGGCACCACACACACACACATACACAAACGCGCGCGAGCGCGCGCAATCACAATACCTAAAAAGACCCACCTGCACAGAATCACACAAACAGACACACACACACACTCAGACATACACACACACAGACACACACACACAAACACAGATATGGCAATATTTTGTCATATAATTTCCTTTTTTACTATTATTTTTACTATTCATTGATCCTTATATAAACAGGCTTGCTCTCGAAGTTTTTGGTCAGCCTTTCTTCTGCAATCATATTTGCTCTATCTCGCTTCTCTTTCACTAAGGCTTTGGTGTCATTCTTACGTTGCCGGTATATTTCTTTCTTCTGTTCTTTCATACTTGCACTCAGGTTCAAAGAAGATACACAGTCCAGCCACGCTTTCTTCTTCTGGTCTGCGGAAGCTGCTACTTCCATATCCCACCATGCATCACCTTTCACTTTCCTATGCTTTTTTGAGCATCCACATACTTCTTTCGCTGTATCTACCATACTATCTTTCAATACTCTCCAGCATTCTTCTATGTCAGATCCCGGCTGACTTGCCATTGTCAGCCGTTCACGGACACCCTCTACATACTTTGCTCTTACACTCTCTTCTTGCAACTTTTCAATCTTTATTCTTTCAAGCCCTCCGAAGTGGACACGCTTTCGCCAGTGTCTCCACTTTCTGAACAGACCACTAAATCTCGCAATAACAAGATAGTGGTCCGTGTCGACAGTGGGACCCATGTAGGCTCTTGTATCCAGAATTTTACTTCGGAGGCGACTGTCTACCAGAATTAAATCTATCATAGTTCTCTGGTCATTCCTTCTCTATGTATACGTATGGATGTCCTTATGTTGAAAAAATGTGTTTGACACAATAAGGTTTCTCTCCATAAATACATCCGCAATGAGCCTACCTGCATCATTCACTCTCTTATCACCAAATGATCCAAGCACGTCCTCGAAGTCTGGACGCTTGGTCCCAACCCATCCATTCAAGTCTCCGCATACGATCACGCGTTCACTAGCTTCTGCCAAATCCAGAACTTCCCTAACATTATCCCAGAACTTCTCTAGATCCGATGCTACCGAATAGCCTACGGGAGCATAAGCTGCGACCATGAAGACACTGGTGACAGCTAGTTTTATTCGAACCCATAGAAGTCTAGGATCAAACATTCCGTAGTCTATCACACCTGAGGCCAAGCGAGCGGACAGCAACACCCCACTCTCATGCTGGCCCGATCGCTCTGCGGTACACCAGACCACAGAGTTAACCCACCACCAGGAAGATCACAAGCGTCGCTACCCTTTCACTTGGTCTCTGTTACACAGAGCACATCAAGCTATCTGTCCGACATGACGGTTACCAGCTCGTGTAACTTATCTTCCACACCACCTCTTACATTCCACGTGCCTACTCGACACTCTGCTCCCCTCGACTCGCCAAACTGGGCAAGGCGTGATGGGTGGCGGCCCCCATCGCCGCATCTGCCGTTGTTCGTACCGACGGGGTTGGGTCGGTACGCGTCGCCTCTGGGGTACGCCCTAACCCGCACTGCGGTACGCATTCCAGCCGGATTGCAGCCTGTGGATTACAGGCTGGCAGGGATCGCGACGAGCACGCTCCGGACTATTATCACCAATAAGGCGTCCATAAGACACCTGTCTCTTTTTTTATCTAAATATATCTCATTTGTCTATATTATTATAAAGCTGTAACAGAGCTGTGTCTGTATTTTTAAGATATTTGAGACAAAATGTCTGTATTAGGCTTTATAGGAGTGTCTAAACACAAAACGACCAGGTTGACTGGTAGAGAATGCCTACGGCATTAAGTCCGCCTTGTACCAATTTTTTGTGCTAAAGTTATAAATAAATAAAACGATTTTTTTTAGATTTTTTGTCTGTTTATCTGTTTATTTTTTTGCTTGTGCAGAGAAAAAATGTCTGTATTAGGCTTTATAGGCGTGTCTAAACACAAAAAATATTTTTTAGATTTTTGTCTGTTTATCTGTTTGTTTGTTCGCGTATCACGCAAAAACTACTGAACGGATTTGATGCAAGTTTCTGTATGTGATAGCTCTAGATTAGATTTAAAAACTGGTATACATTTTATCCCGCTACTATATTGGGAACCTGAGATATAACTGAAAAACTAGAAAATTATTTAAACTAGAAATTTTTGTAGAATTTATTTAAAAGAACTACTAGAGGGAATTTGGTGCAACTTTTTTATTTGAAAGGCCTTGATTTGACTTAAAAACTGGTAGACATTTTATCCCGCTACTATATCGGGAACCTGAGATATAACCGAAAAACTAGCTTTTGGCAGCGGCGAAGCCTCTGGCAAAGGCTAGTAATTTATAAATTCGTGTTGTGAACTGACAGTATCGATGACATTGTACAAGTATTCTGAATAGCAATGTTAAGAATTTCGCGCGCACAGTACGTGACGCGAACTCATAAGATTTTACTCATCTAAAATCGCAAAACGTGCCTATGGAAGTTTCCACTTCAAAAAGTATTTGATTTGTAACTGACACAAATGGGCGCCTTTTTACCGTTTTCTCTAGACCTGAAGTGGTAAGCAGTTGGTTACATAGCTTCACGCCTTTATTCCCCGAAGGGGTAGGCAAAGGTGTACTATACAAACACGGTTCGCCAGTTATGTTTAAGTCCCACGTAATAGAAGGCGAGCCTATTGCCGTCTACCAGGCACATTTCTAAACTCTGGACTGCTACAGAGAATTTTTCTTTTTACGAAAACACTCAATAATACTTCCCGATCCGGATACCTCATGATCAGCAGTCGCTCCTACTACCGCTGCACCACCAGAGGCAGTTTAATTACTTTAAATGTTAAAACTAAAATAATCTTGTGGTATATTACATCTGGTAGAATTTGGTACTGATTGGGAAAAAAGTCATTTTTTGGCGGCCTAAAGTTTACCACAAATTTATCTGTTCTTACCAGCTTTTAGGTAACAAAATTAAATCGTGAGTATTGGCTTCGCAGTATCACTTACCATCAGGTGGGGGTGACTTTTCTAACATCAAAAGCAATAATAATACTAGCTGGACTTAGAGCTGACCTTTTTAAGCCCGCTTTGCAGGAGCAACGATAAATAATCGTACGGTTCCAACCCATTTCACAGTCAAATTGTAACGCGATTGGCCAATTGTACCCTTTTAAGTAAAATTAATTCTCTAAGACTATTTATGTAGTAAGGACCCAACCTGGCCTCGCAATTAATAAAGATCTCCATATTGTTTTGAATAAACACAACTCAAATTTAGCATGATAAACTAACACAACAAAAAAAGTATAAATAAAATATTAAATTTAAAGAAATGAAATTGATGTGCAAATATTTTGTAATATTCTGCTAAAACGCTCATTTACATCACGAACCGCTAAGCAAGCAATTGATCGTGAGTATCGTAGATCCATCCATCCTTTCGACATCCACTGCTGGATATAGCCCTCCCCAAGAGAACACCACAACGAGCGGTCCTCTGCTGTTTCGCTCATATGGGGGATAGTGCCGTAATCGCCACGCTTGGCAGGCGGGTTGGCGATCGCAGTGGATTTTGATAATACTCGAGGGAGTACTGCTACCCATTCCCTCGGTATTCCCTCAGTCGGCTCTTACGACTCCCATGGGTGGAGAAGGGGTCGCACAATTCTAAAGCCGACTACACACGGCCAATAAACAGAGTATCGTAGATATATAGATATATTATACAGTATCGAAACATTAAATTTGCAGAAATTAAATTGATAAGCGAAAACATTTTTTTAATTTTCTGTATAAACGTTCAATTACATCATGAACCGCTAAACAATCGATCGTGAGTATCGTAGATATACTAGCCTTTGCCCACGGTTCCGTCGCAGACTAAAGCTAGTTTTTAGGTTATATCTCAGGTTCTCGATATAGTAGCGAGATAAAATGTATACGAGTCTCCTCAACAGCTATCAAATAAAAAAAGTTGCATCAAAATCCGTTCAGTAGCTTTTGCGTGATGCGCGAACAAACAAACAGAACAAAAAAAAATATTTTGTGTTCAGACACGCCTATAGGTATAACCTAATACAGTCATTTTTTTTTCAAATATCTTAAATGTACAGACACAGCTCCGTTACAACTATATAATAGTATAGATATCGGATCGAAATATTAAATTTGCAGAAATGAAATTGATTAGTGAAAATAAATTTTAATTTTGTTTTAAAACGCTCAATTACGTCACGAACCGCTAAACTATCTATAAGTAATTAAAAAAATATAATATATATCTATAATTCAAATTTAGCATAGTAAACAGACCAACAAAAAAAGTATAAATAAAATATTAAATTTAAAGAAATAAAATTGATAATAGAAATTATTTTTTAATTTTCTGCTAAAACACTCAATTACGTCACGAACCGCTAGACAATCGATCGTGCACGAGTCTAGTATTTTGTTTCTGATTATATTTTAGGCATTTTTTTTTTCAACGCATAGTTAGCGAACACTTGCGCGGCATTAACTCAAGGAAAAGGGATGGGAGATGGAGCGGAACCACACGAAACACAACAATAGAAGTAATTGCCGTTGTATCATGCTTATTTTCGGTAGTTACTCCCTTACTACCCTGTTCGTTGCCCCGAACGACGGGTGAGCGGTTAGATATATTATTTACCGCCTAAACAAAAAAAAAATACTCCCTGATCGAGCTGGCCCGTTTATACCGCGATAAGTAATGCTCAATGTCTTGTACATGCAAATCATCCTTAAAATTTATCTAAAAACGCCGAATACCGCATCAAAATATATTTTGCAGTTAAGACGACGTAAGCAGAATAAAATGGGGCCGGCTTTAGAATTGTCCCACCCCTCTCTACCCACGGGAGTCGTAAGAACCAACTGAGGGAATATTGGAGGAGTGGGCAACAGCACTCCTTCGAGTATTAACAACATCCACTGCGATCGCCAACCCGCTTGCCAAGCGTGGCGATTACGGCATTATGCCCCATGACGAGACCGCTCGTTGTGGCGTTCTCTTGGAGAGGCCTATGTCCAGCAGTGGACGTTGAAAGGCTGATGGATGTAAGCAGAATAACGAATAGACGCGGCAGTAGTAGTACATAATTTTGTAGTATTTTAAAGATTATATTACTTTTGGAAACAAGCTATCTGAATTTAAAAGTACTAAGTACGCTGACTTACAAGGAAAGTCTAGGCTTCAAGCCAAGTTGGCATTAACAACAAAACAAAACAATAGAAGTGAGTTTTGACAATGAATAAAATGTATCACTTTTTACCAACTGCTTACCACTTCACAGCTATATTTTTTATCTGCATCTGTGGTGCAGCGGTAGTGTAAGCGACTGCTGATCATGATGTCTCGTATTTAATTCCCGGGTCAGGCGGTGCTAGTGAGTTTTTCGTAAAAAGAAAAATTCTCAGTAGCAGCCCGGAGTTTGAAAATTTTCCGAGTAGACGGCAATAGTCTCGCCTATTACGTGGGACTTAAAGATAGCTGGCGAACCGTGGGTGTGTAATACACCTCCGCCTACCTCTTCGGGGAATACAGGCGTGATGCTATGCTATTTAAAGTAGAATTATGCACATAAAATTCGGAAAATTCGGTCGCAAAACACGCATACGTCCCACCAGATAGTAAGCGGTTAAAGTCTATAGATGCTAACAACTCTAGAGGCATCACTCTCGTGTCACCATCTCCAAGGAAATGGATAGGAAGAATAATAAGACGAGGATAGGAAGGAAGGATAATTAGGAGAGTATAGGGAAGTGGTTTGGGCCTCCGGTGCTGTTATTAGACATTGCACTCAAGTGAAGCCGGGCCGTCACTAGTTTATACTTAGGATATATTTTATAATATATCCTAAGTATACACTAGAGACAGTATGTTTTTGCCGTGTAGGGCCGGCTTTAGAATTGTCCCACCCCTCTCCACCCATGGGAGTCGTAAGAGCCGACTGAGGGAATACCGGAGGAGTGGGCAGCAGCACTCCTTCGAGTATTAACAACATCCACTGCGATCGCCAACCCGCCTGCCAAGCGTGGCAATTACGGCACTAGCCCCCATTCTTGGGGAGGCCTATGTCCAGCAGTGGACGTTAAAAGGCTGATGGATGGAGTAAAATTCTGTTTTTCTACATTTCACAAATAATTCGTTCAAAACGAAAATCCTAAAAAAAATCTATCGACACTTATGTCATGACTCACAGTGTACACAAAACTCGTGGTTTCCATTCAAAAATAGTTAAAAAAGTAGTATGTCTGTGTCAGGGATGTTGTGGAGCTCCAAAACCGTAATCGAAACTATCGGATATCCGAAATAAAAACTTATCCGTAAGTGTAATGGAAAACAATATCAAAGTTTTCAATAATATCCGATAGGGGTAGAGTTTAAATGATACATGTTATGACATGTTTTTGTTTTTGCCCGGCTGAGCCGACATACAAACTACGCAGCGTGCTCTGCATTGTTTATTATTTCTATTAAAATGCTTAGGAACACTTTTCCCGCCAAAAAAAAGGGAATCATAATGGGCCTCATGGCGTAGTCGGTAGTGTATCCGACTTCCGCGCACGAGATCGTGGGTTCGATTCGTGTTTTCTATCTATTATAAATATGTATGTATTTACAAAAAAAGTAATATTTGTATTGTATTCGTAACCTCGTACCCGTAGCACAAGCGTTAAGCCGTTGTCCTACGTGAGAGACGCAAAGCGACGCGACGCGATCTCTTGAAAAAATCAGCGTATATTGCGGCTAATACTTTAATCGCTTTGCGTCGCATTCATATTAGGCGACAACGTAGGCCATAAGTTCATAGAACCTCTATTTGATATTTTCGTGTCGCGTAGTATTAACGCGTTTGTCGTTCACCTACGACAACCGACGGGTTAGTTTGGGACCAGAGGGCGCGATTGCCCGGCTGTCCGCGGAAGCCTACCGCGAAGGTGTGCGTGGAAGGCTGCCGCCTACGGATCGCGTTCGATACGACGCGGTACCCGTGATACGCCGTAGCAAGGGCGTATAAGGACGCACTGTGTTGAGTGTGTGAAGAGATATATATATATATATAAAAATAGGGACCCCACGGCGTTGTGTGAAATGTCCGTGAATATTTATTTATTTAACTAGTTAGTGATAGTGTGAGATTACATTACAATTTAATATTACGCGATTACGTATTTTTACAATGCTCCAGTAGTAGACTCTTGCTTATCCCAGCACGAATGGGCTGGGTCGATTGGGGAAGTACCACTCTCTTGCAAAAGATCAGCGTGTAACAACAGTAGTTACTCCTACCATCGTGTTTCGTATGGTAAATGAGAGTGCTTAAGGCCCAAACACCTATATATCCTGTTTTTATTATCCTTACTATCCTCTCCTTATTATCCTTCCTAACCACCTCCTATCCCTTTCGTTGGAGATGGCGACGCGCGAGTGATGCTTTTGGTGTAGCTAGCGTCTATAGGCTATTATAACCGCTTACCATCATGTGGGCCATGCCTGTTCGACACCCATGTAGTATAAAAAAGTCTTAAAACTCAAATATCTGTAACTGAAACTATCTGAAACATAATTTCATATCCGAAACCGTATCTGAAACCGGCATAATATTATTCTTATATCCGGATCCAGATCCGAAATTTCATATCCATAACATCCCTGGTTTACATCGTTACATCAGTCCACAAAATTAAGTTAAAATTTCTCAAACTAATTCTTATAACGAGGTTAAGCAATGTGCCTTGGTAAATTTCGGTACATTTCTGTGGTGGCTATTACGCTTAAGGAATAATTAATCAATCACTTATTAGGGTTTCATTGTTAAAAGGCTCAGCTTGAATATTTTATGATATATATACTAATATAATTCAGACATCTTGAATGGAGTAAATATGGCCTTAACATTAGTGGTACTCTGTTCAATCATTCACGATTCACAGATGATATTATATTAATTTGTGAAGATCCAAAGAGCTTGCAGGAAATGATAGAACGACTTATCTGTGAGCAAATAAGTTGGATTATCAATGAACATTAAACACAAAGTGAAAAATGTGAAATCGAAAACAACAGTCAGGAGCAGGATTTGAACCTGCATCTTCTGGATACCGTCCAGATGCTTTACCAATTCAGCCATCCTGAAAATTGCTCCTGACTGCTAATTTCGATAACACATCATACTTAACGTCTTTGGGTGACGCCTGCGCCATCTGTCGGAAGTATTTTCATACATTATACCGACCAGGTAAACTTAATTTTACAATTAAGATTTTACCTAATAATGACGCAAACCCTTTAAATATTGAGATATTTTTATATATATTTTTAGCATTTGACATGCTTAGCACTATACATTAAACACAAAGTGAAAAATGTGAAATCGAAAACAACAGTCAGGAGCAGGATTTGAACCTGCATCTTCTGGATACCGTCCAGATGCTTTACCAATTCAGCCATCCTGAAAATTGCTCCTGACTGCTAATTTCGATAACACATCATACTTAACGTCTTTGGGTGACGCCTGCGCCATCTGTCGGAAGTATTTTCATACATTATATATAATTTTCAGGATGGCTGAATTGGTAAAGCATCTGGACGGTATCCTGAAGATGCAGGTTCAAATCCTGCTCCTGACTGTTGTTTTCGATTTCACATTTTTCACTTTGTGTTTAATGTATAGTGCTAAGCATGTCAAATGCTAAAAATATATATAAAAATATCTCAATATTTAAAGGGTTTGCGTCATTATTAGGTAAAATCTTAATTGTAAAATTAAGTTTACCTGGTCGGTATAATGTATGAAAATACTTCCGACAGATGGCGCAGGCGTCACCCAAAGACGTTAAGTATGATGTGTTATCGAAATTAGCAGTCAGGAGCAATTTTCAGGATGGCTGAATTGGTAAAGCATCTGGACGGTATCCAGAAGATGCAGGTTCAAATCCTGCTCCTGACTGTTGTTTTCGATTTCACATTTTTCACTTTGTGTTTAATGTATAGTGCTAAGCATGTCAAATGCTAAAAATATATATAAAAATATCTCAATAATTATCAATGAACTTTAGCAAAACCAAAGTAATGACCCACCATTTAAAAATCTCAATCCAACCAAACACTAATATTAAAGATTACGTAGATGAGTACACATATGTCAGACAGATAATATCTCCAACTTTTATGAAATAGTGTAGTGTATGCTATCTAGCATTTGGCTATATCTCTGTCCATCCATCCATCCATCAGCCATTCATCGTCCACTGCTGGACATAGGCATCCTGAAGAGAACGCCATAGCGTACGGTCCTGGCCGCGTGCATCCAACGACTGCCTGTGACTTTGACCAGGTCATCGGTCCACCTGGTGGGAGGCTGTCCTAAACTGCGCTGTCCGATACGCGGTCGCCACTCAAGAACCTTTCTTCCTCAATGGTTGTCGGTTTGAGCGATGTGGCCTGCCCATTACCACTTCAGTATGCTGAACCAGCGGGCTATATCGGCTACTCCCGTTCTCCTACGGATTCTCGTATTAGGGATTTTATCACGAAGAGTGATCCCAATCATAGCCCGCTCCTTGGCACGCGATTTTGAGCTTTAATATAAAGCCAACATTCAGAGACCACGCCTCTGTTCCGTAAGTCATCACCGGTAACACACACTGATTGTAGACCTTTGTCTTCAGACACTGTGGCATATTGGACAAAAAAATCTTCCTCAGCTTCCCAAACGCTGCCCAGCCGAGCTCGATTCGTTGATTGCTTTCTTTCTCGACATTGTGTCTACCTAACTAACTGGACAGTTTGTCCCTTGTATACATAGTGTTCGACAACTTCGAGAATCACTTTGCCGACTAGGATTGATGCTGAAATGACATGGTTCTCTGTGCTAGCCTTAACTATTGATTTTTGTTAAGTAACTAAAAATTTTTAGCATTTGACATGCTTAGCCTTTAAACACAAAGTGGAATATGTGAAATTGAAAATAACAGTCACGAGCAGGATTTGAACCTGAATCTCCTTTTTTTTTTTGTTAAGGCTTTTTTGTGTTAAAGAATGTTCCGAACCGCACACCCCGTCGTCCGGGGCTACGAACAGGGTAGTGTGGGGCCTGCACCCACTAAAGAAACCCGCCGTATTCCGTCTCTCCGCCTTTATTGACGGGCCACTGGAACTATCTTACATTCCTTCGGTGGCTGCATCTCCTGGATACTGTCCAGATGCTTTGCCAATTCAGCCATCAAGTATATAAATTTAATTTGCGTATCTCAGAATGTGCTCTAACGATTTGAATCTGTTTTTCTTTGCACTTATTAAATTTATTTACATAGGTATATATTCTGATTATCAACATCCACTGCGATCGCCAACCCGCCTGCCAAACGTGGCGATTACGGCACTATCCCTCATATGAGCGAAACACATGTTGTGGCGTTCTCTTGGGGAGGCCTATGTCAAGCAGTGGACTTCGAAAGGCTGATGGATGGATGGATGGAGATATTCTGAAAAACTATATTTTTTAGAAGAAGAAATAAAACAATAACGTTTCAATAACGCATCTCTCGTGGATCTTTAAGGCTTGGTATTTTGATATTAGATGTTAGCATACTGATACTTCCAGACTCCAAGAGATGGCGTTAAAATTATTTTGATAGGACATTTTGCTTTTGAAGTTTCTCGAAATAGTAGGTAACTTCTTTGAAAAAAACACAAAAATAGAACGCCGAGTAAAGCGCGGTCGCCCAGGTACTATCTCTACAACAACAAACACTTAAATAAATGAATGTCTGTCCTGCACAATAATCGTCCAAAATTAACGAGAATTCCCTGCCCCAATTAACTCTGAACTCGTTACGTAACAATATATAGTATAATTGCCAGAGAATAGGTACGATATTTGGTGGTATAATTTTCAAACAATGTTTTCAACTGCTGCGGGTTTAACGAATTAAATGAAGTTTGAAGATAATGCTGTGGGTATGCAATAAAAACTCTGCCAGGCGTATTTACGACTAGACTAAAGCTGATTTTTAGATATAGGTTCTTGGTATACCAGTTTTTAAGTCGAATCAAGAGCTATTTAAACAAAAATGTTTAATTAAAATCCGCGAATCCGATAGGTGGCGTGTAAAGACAAATGTGATGTGGTGATTGGGAATGACCGTTGGTCAGTGCGATGACTTAGCGGTAAGAGCACTTCCCCGGATTGGAAGGGACGCAGGTTGGATTCCCGCTCGCACGAAAAACTCTCTTTTTCCACATTTCACTAATAATTAGTTATTTAAAGTAGCTGATCATGTCAAGTGCTAAATGAAAGATCAAAAACCGTTCAGTGTTTATATGATATATGAACAAACATCCATCCATCTTTTAACGTTCACTGCTGAACATATAGGTGTCCCCAAGAATGGGGGATAGTGCCATAATCGTCACGCTTGGCAGGCGGGTTGGCGATCGCAGTGGGTGTTGTTAATGCTCAAAGGAGTGCTGCTGCCCACTCCCCCGAATTCCCTCAGTCGGCTCTTACGACTCCCACGGGTGGAGAGGGGTGGGACAATTCTAAAGCCGGCCCCACACGGCACAACATGAACCAACATACAGTTTCTAAAACATAGGTACACCTACTGTGTGTTTAGTATGGCGAGTGAGAGCGCCAGAGGCCCAAACCTTCTCGCTATCCCCTCCTTGTTATTCTTCCTATCCTCTCCTTATTAACCTTCCGTTTTACCTAATATACCTTTCCTTGGAGATGACGACGCACGAGTGATGCCTCTGGTGTTGCTAGCATCTAAAGGCCATAAACCTAAGCCTTCTACCATCAACTGCCTCGGTGGTGTAGCGGTAGTGTATGCGACTACTAATCATGAGGTCTCGGGTTCGATCCCCGGGTCAGGCAAACTTATTGAGAGTTTTCCTAAAAAAAAACCTCTCAATCTCTCTCTCAATAGCAGCCCGGAGTTTGTAAATGTGCCCGGTAGACGTCAATAGGCTCGCCCCCTATTACGTGGGACTTAAACATAGCTGGCGAATCGTGGGTGTGTAATACACTTCTGCCTACCCCTTCGGGGAATACGGGCGTGAGGCTATGTCTTTTTTGTCTACCATCAAGTAGGCCGTATGCTTGTTTGCCACCTACACAGTATAAAAAAAGATTGATCAAATTTAATAGGGGTTTAAAGCCATAATATGTTTGCATAACAAACCCTCGTTTACTGTGTGGAGGTTTGCTTTGGGTCGAGATAAAATAACGTGGACACCTGAATTTATTTTGCGGACGTTGTATTTTTTTTCTGCATATGGACTTAACGCCCTATAAATTTGTTTTTATAAACGCACTCTATATATATATTACTATTATTTTTCTAAAACTTTCATCATTTCCTTGGTTATTAACACAAACGAGCAGGATTTGAACCTGCATCTCCTGGATACCGTCCAGATGCTTTGCCAATTCAGCCATCGTGACAATTGCTCAGGACTGCTAATTTCGATTTCACATTAACGAACTTTGTGTTGGAATAGAAGTCTTTTAGTATTACAAACTTTTGTTTTGAAACTACGTGGGTTCAAAGAAGCATACGGTCCAACTTGATGGTAAGCTACCGTAGCCTATAGACGCTAGCAACACGAGAGACATCACTCGCGCGTCGTCATTTCCAAATAGAAGCATAGAAGATGGATAGGGTGGATGATAAGGAAATGATAAAGAGGGGGCTTGGACCTCCGGCACTCTCACTTAACATACAAAACACAACAGCAAGAGCTTTGTTTCACGCTGATTTTCTATAAGGGGCTGTTATTTTCCCACCACTGAATGAATGTAACATAGTTCCAGTGGTCCGCCAATAAAGGCAGAGAGACGGCACACGGCGGGTTTCTTTAGTGGGTGAGAGCCCCACACTACCCTGTTCGTTGCCTCGAACGACGGGGTGTGCGGCTTGGAACAATTTTTGCCTCCATAAAAAAAGGGCGTTATTTCCTAGTGATGTTATTTTTATTAAACACTAGCCGTGGCTCCGGCAGCCAAAAGCTATTTTTTAGGTTATATCTCAGTTTTCGAATATCTTAAATGTACAGACACAGCTCTGTTACAGCTTTATAATAGTTAGGAAGACTACAATTATTTTTAAAATAGAAAACATGCCCTATATCGTTCGGATAAAATTTCAGCACTAATAAATCACTCGCCTCCCGCAACGAATGACGTCAGCAATGCACTATCCGTCACGTCACTTTAACCGGTACCAATATACGCTTGACCTGATTACGAAACTATTGTTTACGTAGCTATATTGCCTCAATTTGAGTTGAGCGATTACATTGCGTAATCGGTCATGACTACTATGCTCAGTATGACGTTCCAAAAACATATAGCTTATGCCTATATTCCCAATAAGCAATATGCTCGCCCCCTATTACGTGGGACTTAAACATAGCTGGTGAACCGTGGGTGTGTAAAACACCCCTGCCTACCCCTTCGGGGAATACAGGCGTGATGCTATGTTATAAAACATTTATCTTTAATCTAAATAAGTGACTTTTCATTAAACACAAAGTGAAAAATGTGAAATCGAAAATAACAGTCAGGAGCAGGATTTGCACCTGCATCTTCTGGATACCGTCCAGATGCTTTACCAATTCAGAAATCCTGACAATTGCTCCTGACTGCTAATTTCGATAACACATCATACTTAACGTCTTTGGGTGACGCCTGCGCTGAATTGGTAAAGCATCTGGACGGTATCCAGAAGATGCAGGTTCAAATCCTGCTCCTGACTGTTATTTTCGATTTCACATTTTTCACTTTGTGTTTAATGTATAGTGCTAAGCATGTCAAATGCTAAAAATATATATAAAAAATATCTAAATAAGTGACTTTTGACAAACAATTCCGCAAATTTCTAAATAACTTGATTGATATAAGTGCTTAATTGGATGACAATTAAACAAACTAAACAACAGTTCACACATTGTATGCTTAATTATATTACAAATTGTATCTAGAAACAGGTTTTCGAGTTGAACCGTCGGTCCCAATTAAGCATAGACTAAACATGTCTGTACAATTAAGTATAAAACATTACGCAATAATAAATCATCACTTCTCTGTTCTTTGAATAAATGGTGGTACTTACTCTATGATAGCTATTCCACATATATTATAATACTAGCCTTTGCCAGCGGCTTCGCCGCAGCCAAAAGCTAGTTTTTCCGTTATATCTCAGGTTCCTGATATAGTAGTGGCATAAAATGTCTACCAGTTTTAGGTCAGATCAAGGCATTTCAAATAAAAAAAATTGCATCAAAATCCATCTAGTAGTTCTTTTAAATAAATTCTAAAAACCATTCTAGTTTAAATAATTTTCTAGTTTTCGGTTACATCTCAGGTTCCCGATATAGTAGCGGGATAATGTATACCAGTTTTTAAGTCCAACCAAGGCCTTTCAAACAAAAAAGTTGCATCAAAATCCGTTCAGTAGTTTTTGCGTGATGCGCGAACAAACAAACAGACAAACAGACGAAAATTCTAAAAAAAATCGTTTTGTGTTTAGACACGCCTATACAAGTATTGTCTATTACACTAATTTTTTCTCAAATATCTTAAATGTACAGACACAGCTCTGTGCTAATTTTATAATAGTATAGATAGTGGCAAAGTAGGCATGTTATGGAGCTCTGTAACCGTAATGAAAACGATCGGATTTTCTAACATAGCATCACGCTAAACACAAAGTGAAAAATGTGAAATCGAAAATAACAGTCAGGAGCAGGATTTGAACCTGCATCTTCTGGATACCGTCCAGATGCTTTACCAATTCAGCCATCCTGACAATTACTCCTGACTGCTAATTTCGATAACACATCATACTTAACGTCTTTGGGTGACACCTGCGCCATCTGTCGGACGTATTTTCATACATTATACCGACCAGGTAAACTTGATTTTACAATTAAGATTTTACCTAATAATGGCGCAAACCCTTTAAATATCAGTCAGGAGCAGGATTTTCGATTTCACATTTTCACTTTGTGTTTAATGTATAGTACTAAGCATGTCAAATGCTAAAAATATATATAAAATTATCTAAATAGCATCACGCCTTTATTTATTTATTTTAAAACTTTTGCACATGCCGAGTACAAGGCGGACTTAATGCCTTAGGCATTCTCTACCAGTCTACCTGGGGCGGAGCAGAAATGTAGTGGTAGGTGCATTTAAGAATAATACTATTATATATTATATATATATTACTATAATAGATTTACATACTAATACCGTAAGAATACTTATATGTTAAAAGAACACATACAGTAATAAATAACGTATATAATATACATACAAATATACTGACATAAATAAAAATGAATAATAAATTGTGTGTGTCAAAAATGAGCGATAATTAGAGTGAAGACTCTGACAAAAAACTGGAGTAAAGCTCGTGAACTTTAGCTTTGAAAGTTATTCCTTATTCCCGAAGGTGTGTAATACACACCCACGATGCGCCAGCTATGTTTAAGTCCCACGTAATACGGGGCGAGCCTATTGCCGTCTACCGGGCACATTTCTAAACTCCGGGCTACTACTACTGAGAATTTTTCTTTTAACAAAAAAACTCAAAATAAGAATTTAATCGTAAACGAAACAGAAACCGATGTAAAAGTTTCAAATAATTTCTGATAGAGGCTAAATGATACATGCTAACAGGTTTTTGTGATGCGAAAGGGAATGCTCCGATGGTTCTGACATGTGGAAAGAATTCCGGATGAGCTGACTAGTTAAGAAGATATACAATGCGAAAGTGTAAGGATGTAGGTACAGGCGGAGACCGAGACTCACCTACCTAGACCAAATCGGTCATGTATTAAAGGAAGGTGGAGTCAGGACTCGTCGAAATTATAAATGTTGAAGAAGCGAGAGGTGTATGCAAGAATAGAGCCTCTTGGCACTCTTTTTTCTCTGCCTAACCCGCTAGTGAAATGACGTAATGATAAGTTGTAGTAGAAGGTTTTTGTATTGTCTGGTAGAGCCGACACGTAAGTCGGGCGCGACCCCTGCATTTTCATTATTTTTATGGCTTCGTCATAACTAGTTAATGATTGTGGGATTACCTTACAATTTATATTTAAGAGTGAAATATCTCTATTTTACTTTTATAATTCCTTGAATATCTAATATCCTTAATCGAAACTAGCGAATAATACGCAATAAATTCATAGCCGTATCTGAAAGGTATAATATTATTCCTGTATCCGTATCCGATCAGATCCACATTCGAAATTTAAAATCCGTAACATCACTTTTGTCTGTGTGGTGATGGACTAAGAATACAAGTGTCACCATCTCATTTTTTCCCACGAGTATCGTGTGAGGCGATTAAGGCTAGTGTTAGGGCTGGGTACCAAGTGGAAGTACTCACTTGCTATCGGACCCGTGCGGGTTGATACCACCATCTCGCATGTGACCGGCTATGAAGCACATCGTTGCGTTTTGGCTGTAGCAGGAGATAGCCTTGAAAGCATTTCATATCTTGTGAAATGAATCGGTGAGCAGCGGCTTGACAATACTCTCGGTATAGTCGAGTCCATAGCGACGGTTACCATTTGCCATCAGATGGACCGTGGCACGTCTGCTACTATATGCAATAAAAATGTACAGACCCAGCACTGTTACAGCTTTATAATAGTATAGATAGACTAGTTTAAATTAATTAATATACAGAATGTCTAGCATTTGTCAATCCAAACAATAATTGCCAATTATAGTTATCAATCACTCGATAATTGTAAATAAGATACCATATTAATTAGTCTTGTTATTTACATACATATTAGTAATTTATACTTAACTAGATTATACCCGCAACTTCGTCTGTGCAAAAAAGGTATTCTAAAGGCACCGGTATAAAAAGTATGTATGTAAACACTCCATGACAGACCGTTAATTAGTTACAGCGTTAAAGCATAATAAACAAACAAAACAAACGCACTTTCACATTTATAAATTAAGGATTAGTCGAAACTTTTTTTTTTAGGCAGTAAAAAATATTCCTAACCGCACACCCCGTCGCTCGGGGCAACGAACAGGGTAGTGTGGGGCCCGCACCCACTAAAGAAACCCGCCGTATGCCGTCCCTCCGCCCGGAGCGTCGCAACTTCGCGGGAGGCCTTGCGGGTGGCGGACGTTCCCCGGTTCATCCACCCGCAGCCTCAGATCCACCGGTTCAGATATGCATCACAAGCGCGCATATATATTGTTATTTTATAATAATAACTAGCTTTTCGGTTATATTTCAGGTTTCCGGGATAAAATGTATACCAGTTTTAAGTCTAATCAAGGCCTTTCAAATAAAAAAAGTGGCAACAAAATCCGTTTAGTAGTTTTTGCGTGATGTGCAAACAAACAAACAGATAAACAGACAAACAGACAAAAAATATAAATAAATTGTTTTGTGTTCAGACACGTATATATAGCCTAATACAGTATTTTTTTCTCAAATATCTTAAATGTACAGACACAGCTCTGTTATAACTTTATAATAGTATAGATGTTTCTTTCTATATCTATAAAATGCTACGTATTAATACAATACTTACTGCGCATGTGCGTGCATGTGAAATTCGTATGATTGTACTGTCAAGTAATTCCCCCATTCCCATTCAACGATACCTCTGTTTCTACAGTTTTTTGCGATAATTTTTTCTTTTAAAAGAACGATTAACACCAATTAATTTAACAACGATGTAAAGATAGAAATACGTTAATTGACATTTAAAATACACTCTAGTTATTACTTTTCCATCTAAATAATTCTCACTATTAAAATGCTGTAACAGAGCTGTGTCTGTACAAATAAACGAAATTGAAGTGTCTGTTTGTAATATCAATAATAGCTTTTACGAAACTTTATTCGAAAGTATAAGGTTTTTACTATACATTAATACAAAGTGAAAAATGTGAAATCGAAAATAACAGTCACGAGCAGGTCCACGAGCAGGATTTGAACCTGCATCTCCTGGATACCGTCCAGATGCTTTGCCAATTCAGCCATCGTGACAATTGCTCCTGACTGCTATCTTCGATAACACATTCATACTTAACGTCTTTGGGTGACGCCTGCGCCATCTGTTGGAAGTATTTTCATACATTATACCGACCAGGTAAACTAAATTTTACAATTAAGATTTTTACCTAATAATGACGCAAACCCTATAAATATTTATATATATTTTTAGCATTTGACATGCTTAACACTATACATTAAACACAAAGTGAAAAATGTGAAATCGAAAATAACAGTCACGAGCAGGATGTGAACCTGCATCTCCTGGATACCGTCCAGATGCTTTGCCAATTCAGCCATCGTGACAATTGCTCCTGACTGCTAATTTCGATAACACATTCATACTAAATGTCTTTGGGTGACGCCTGTGCCATCTGTCGGAAATATTTTCATACATTATACCGACTGGCTGAATTGGCAAAGCATCTGGACGGTATCCAGGAGGTGCAGGTTCAAATCCTGCTCGTGACTGTTATTTTCGATTTCACATTTTTCACTTTGTGTTTAATGTATAGTGTTAAGCATGTCAAATGCTAAATATATATATATAAATATAGCTTTTTACTAAATGTATATCAAAGTACATACGTGGCCTGTAATATAAAGTTTTTGACTATCTATCTATCTGTCTGTACGGATTATTTGTACGAGACTTTTACTGGGAGATAGCTGACATTATATGGATTTACTTAGGCCACTATTGTTTTTGTTTTTTATTGCTCATGATAGCAGACGAGCCACGGCCCACTTGATGGTAAATGGTAACCGTCGGTCATGGACTCAACTATACCGAGAGTAAGCGGCTTGCTTCGCACCACGCCATTACTCAAATATGAAATAAAAGAATAAACTGCTATCTTTTGCTACAGTCAAAACACGCTGACGTGCTTCATGACCGGTGACACAGGAGACGGTGGTACCGACACGTTCGGGCCCGATAGCAAGTGAGTACTCTCACTTGGTACCCAGCCCTACTACCATTACTGCAAAGGGTGATAATTGCTTACTTCCCTCAGTCGCCTTGTACGACAGCCGTAGGAAAGACACTTTTATGTTTAGTCCGTCACCACACAATGTGAATGACAGACGTCTTCTAGTAATAAAGAGAAGATGTTGTTTTCATGTTTGACTTGACGAGATGTGACTGTTCGAAATGAAAATACGGGGATAGAACTAAATCAGTATAGTTCAAAGTCTCATTCAAAGATATTTGTTTGGAGTGCAAACGTTTGCATAAACAAGCAACGAAGCTGTTTATGTTTGTAGTTTTCGCCCATTCAACTGCGATTGTAGCGCAATTTCAATAGAAGGAGGAATTTTATATTCCCTCCTCATCCTCTTGAAAGTAAATGACTAACTTCACAGATGGCGGTATGGTTTATATACCGGCCTCGAGCCCTAGTGTTGTGGGTTCGATTCCCACATCAGCAGATTAATTACTATCTTCACCAGTTATTAATTAAGCAGTTATTAATTATTATCCTTAGCTACTAAAATCAATATTTTAAATAGTAGAGGTCTGCCGTTGCGCTCGCATCACGGAAAACTCACTGGATATATTCAATTCAATTTTCTATGTTTTATTTCTTAGTCACTTGGCCCTGTTGTGAATATTGAAAAGCAAAAGTAACAATCATAAAGAATGCCGAAGCTTGCATGTGTCTCCCTTCATTGGCTTTAAACACTTGATGATTCAAATATAAAGACAGGACTTGCTCAGCTAACTGTTATCTTAACCGCAGCAATTGGAAGACTGAGCTAAGCGATTTAGTACAGAACTTCGTACCCTAGTAATTCAAGTAATCCGCTGAACATCGAAATCAGCCCTTTGGGTACCAGTATCTGTCTTCGTTTAGTAGAAGTAATCGGGGACCGTTCAGTAAGGTTCAATTTAACGTGTGGTAGTTCAGAAACACTCTAGGAAAAGTATATTATCTAATATATAAAATTCTCGTATCACAGTGTTTGTCGCCATTATCCTCCGAAACAGCTTGACCGATTCTTATGGCATTTTATGTGTATATTCAGTAGGTCTGAGAATAGGACGTAAACTATTTCTCATACCCCTAAGGGATAAATATATTTTTTATTTTTTGGACGAATTTCTTTATTTTAGTTTTTTTATGATTTGGCATTAAAAAATACATACAACCTTAAATTTTCACCGTTCTACTGCCAACCCCTATTTCTTAATAACGATATTAGTATTGTTATTTTTATAATCCGTCATCGTTCACAGCGCTCCTTGCCTCTTTCACTCAAATACCACATCCACACACACAATAAGTTAGTTATTTTTTTCTACGCTAGAAATTCACTAAAAATTCTCAAGAAATAATTTATATGGCAAAGCAACCTTTGCCGGGGGAGCTAGTATGATTTATGGTTAGACGTCTATGGCAGACATATTGTTTCGGTTCCACCTACCCATAGATATTTTTTTTATTTTTTTTTATTGCTTATGATTGCAGATCAGCCACGGCCCACCTGATGATAAGTGGTAACCGTCGCTCATGGACTCGACTATACCGAGAGTATAGTCAAGCCGCTGCCACCATTTCATTTCACAGATGTGAGATGTGAAAGAATAAACGGCTATCTTCTGCTACAGCCAAAACACACTGACGTGCTTCATGACCGGTCTTACAGAAGACGGTGGTACCGACCCGTTCGGGCCCGATAGCAAGTGAGTACTCTCACTTGGTACCCAGCCCGACCACCAGTAATGCAATGGGTGATAATTGTTTACTTCCCTTAGTCGCATTATACGACACCCGCGGGAAAGGATGGGGGCACTTGTATTCTTAGTCCGTCACCACACGGAGCAAACCTATATGATTTAACAAAAGTTAATTTATTTATTTTAATATTCGTTTAGAAAAACAACAAAAACAATTGTGAAACCGAGCAGTGATAGTTTGTAAACAAATATACAAATCATTTCAAAAAATCTCGAAAAGGCAGAAATAATAGCTATACTATAAAATAACCCAACAAAGCCCAGTGTGGTACGCATAGACTAAGTATACTATAGACTCGCTACTATTTTGACACTAAGAATGAAGAAAAGGATGCACATATTAGGTCTTAGCAAGAGTGAGTGAGACACATATATAAGTTTTTTATCCTTTTCGCGTATGCGTTATTTTTATTTGGACTCATTCAACTGGGTCCCAACAATAAGGTGGCCAACCGTCTCCATCATCGGTATGTAGGTAAGCTTGTTTTTGTATTTACGTAAAAAAATACCTTCTTTAATCACGTTATATACGCTAATGTTACACGTTTTAATACATTGTAAGCAAAATATAAACAACTGCAATTTCTTGTATCTGGCTAAAATAGGTAGTACATTTTTAGTCAACAAAGTTATGATCATAGTTATCTTTTAAAATTATCCGGTTATCATATGTCAAACTATTGCTATCTCGACACTGCATACGCTGATAGCGTGTCTATAATATCCTCTATTTACCGTGGCACGTAATTAATAAAAATGCAGAATCCACTACGAGTATGTAAGTGCTCCGTTAGATAATGCATTCAGAGACTTTTCCAGAATTGGTACGTGTTCAAATGTAACCTTTTTTATAATCATTTATTTATATGACGCAGTGGACATACAGTAGTCCGCTAAACATTTGTACTCGCACACGTGTAACATTCTATAAATGTGATGTATGTGGGAAATGTTTTAATAACAAGAAGTTGTTTACAATACTTTTATACTGGTGAAAATCCATATAAATGTGATATTTATGAGAAATGTTTTAATCAAAAGTTTTTTATATCTGAGGTTCCCGGCATAGTAACGAGATAAAATGTATACCAGTGTTTAAGTTTAGGCAAAAGCTATTAAACAAAGTTATAATTATAATCTCTAATGCACAGATTCTGTTACAATTTCATAATAGAACTAGCCTTTGCCCGCGGATTCGCCTCAGCCAAAAGCTAGTTTTTAGGCTATATCTCAGATTCCCGATATAGTAGTGGAATAAAATGTATAAGCGTTTTTAAGAATAATCAAAATCTATCAAATAAAAAAGTTGCATCAAAATCCGTTTAGTAGTTTTTGTGTGATGCGCGAACAAACAAACAGACAAAAGATCTAAAAAAAATCGTTTTGTGTTTAGACTCACCATTCTCCTCCGAAACGGCTTGACCGATTCTTATGAAATTTTGTGTGTATATTCAGTAGGTTTGAGAATAGGATGTAAATAATGTTTCATACCCCAAGTGATAAGGGTGGTCCACCCCAACATTCTTTTATTATTTGGACCAATTTTATTATTTAAATTTTCTATACTCGTAATTCGACATTTAATATAGTTATTTTTTTCTACGCTAGAATCTCCCTAAAATTTCTCTAGAAATAATTTATATGGCAAAACAACCTTTTGCCGCGTCAGCTAGTTCCATAATATAAAAAATAATTCATAGACGCAAGGGTATGTCTATGATATATTCATAGCAGTGTTGAAGATTGCAGCGAGTTGAAGTAGAAGCTTCTCCATCAGTCGGTGACAGATTTAAGACCCACATGATGTGGGTCGATGGCTTGTCACTAACAGTACCAAGCTCATCCTTGTTAGTGCATTTTAATTGGACTTCACACATTTTAATTACTGACGGTTTTATCATGATAATTTTAATCTATACTCTATACAAATCATAGATATCATCACATCCCTCAAAATCCACTGCTATATTATAACATAAATAATATAGCATCATGCATGTATTCCCCGAAGGGTAGGGGAGTAGGCAGAGGTTCATTTAGAGGCACATTTCCAAACTCCGGGCTGCTATTGAGAATTTTTTTTTTTAGGAAAAAGCACAAATACATTGCTCGACTCGGGGATCAAACTCGAGACCTCATGATTAGCAGTCGCTTACACTACCGCTGCACCACAAAGGCAGTGCGTCCAACGAATACCTGCGACTTTGACCAGGTCATCAGTCCATCTGGTGGGACTCCTACGCTGCGCCGTCTGATACGCGGTCGCCACTCGAGAACCTTTCTTCCCCAACGGTTGTTGGTTCGTCGAGTGATGTGGCCTGCCCATTGCCACTTCAGCATGCTGACCCGGTAGGCTATGTCGGTTACTTTACGACACTTATTTTTCCGTACTACTCTATACAAATAAATAAAATTGAAGTGTCTGTTTGTAATGTTTAAAAAACAATTATTCACTAAATGTATACGAGAGTATATATATACGCTACTTACAACAAATTATCAATTTTTTAAAGTTTCGGTCTGGCTGTTTGTTCCAGCTAATCTCCGGAACGGCTGAACCGAATTGGACGGCACTTTTACTAGTCGATAGCTGTTGTTACAAGGAGTAACTTAGGCTACTTTTATTTTGGAAAAAATATTAGGGTTCATGTCGTTAGTATGGTAGAAATCCCGTCAACAAATCTAGAAGGTATCTCGTTAGTATGGTGGAAATCCCGTCAACAAATCTAGAAGGTATCTCGTTAGTATGGTATAATTCCCGTCAACAAATCTAGAAGGTATATCGTTAGTATGGTAAAATCCCGTCAACCAATCTAGAAGCTATCTCGTTAGCATGGTTGAAATCCCGTCAAAAAATCTAGAATGTATATCATTAGTATGGTAGAAATCCCGTCAACAAATCTAGAAGCTATCTCGTTAGTATGGTAGAAATCCCGTTAACAAATCTAGAAGGTATATCGTTAGTATTATAGAAATCCCGTTAACAAATTTAGAAGGTATATCGTTAGTATGATAGAAATCCCGTCAACAAATCTAGAAGGTATCTTGTTAGTATGGTAGAAATCCCGTCAACAAATCTAGAAGCTATATTGTTAGTATAGTAGAAATCCCGTTAACAAATCTAGAAGGTATATTATTAGTATTGTAGAAATCCCGTTAACAAATCTAGAAGGTATCTCGTTAGTATGGTATAAATCCCGTCAACAAATCTAGAAGGTATATTGTTAGTATAGTAGAAATCCCGTTAACAAATCTAGAAGGTATCTCGTTAGTATGGTATAAATCCCGTCAACAAATCTAGAAGGTATATTGTTAGTATGGTAGAAATCCCATCAACAAATCAAGAAGCTATCTCGTTAGTATGGTAGAAATCCAGTCAACAAATCTAGAAGGTATCTCGTTAGTATGGTGGAAATCCCGTCAACAAATCTAGAAGGTATCTCGTTAGTATGGTATAAATCCCGTCAACAAATCTAGAAGGTATATTGTTAGTATAGTACAAATCCCGTTAACAAATCTAGAAGGTAGCTCGTTAGTATGGTAGAAATCCCGTCAACAAACCTAGAAGGTATCCCGGTCATTAACTCGGGCTTTAAGCATAACTTCTTTGCTCGCCTTGCAGTTTTGGTTATGTTTCTTGAAATGGTCATTCACATCATTAAATGATCGATTCACGGTGTAGCTACGACAGTTATACATAATGTTTATATATAATGCCGTGTGGGGCTGGTTTTATATTATTGTCCCACCCCTCTCCACCCATGGGAGTCGTAAGAGCCGACTGAGGGAATAGTGGGGGAGTGGGCAGCAGCACTCCTTCGAGTATTAACAACATCCACTGCGATCGCCAACCCACCCGCCAAGTGTGGCGATTACGGCACTATCCCCCATTCTTGGGGAGGTCTATTTCCAGCAGTGGACTTTGAAGGGCTGATGGATGGATGGAGGGATATATATATAAAATCATTTTATACATTAATGTTGTATTTATATACTACCTACTGTTGTTGTTCGTAGTTATATACGTCGTGCCTTTTGTCATGTATCCAAACAAAAGATTCCTTCTTTCTTTCATTTTTCATAAAAGGTAACTGGACAGTAACTGACGTGACCCAGCGACATAAACGTTAAACACAAAAGAAACCATTGACACAGTTCTGCCGACCCCTCGCAAATCCTTCGGTGTAAACAAATCGTTATCGTCATAAAGACAATGAAATATTACAGTTATTGCAACTGTTATTAAGATTTTATTGTATTATAACGTTGCTGTTATTTTATTAGGTACGTTATAGACTGACTCATTTGACGACACATCACACACAGCCTTGCTTTTATCAGCATGAATGGGCTGGTTCGATCGGGGAGGTATCTTCCTATCCTCTCCTTAGTATCCTACCTATCCTTCCCTTGATATACTTCTAGGAGGTAGCTCCTATTCCTTGCCTTGAAAATGGCGATGCTCGAGTTTTGCCTCTGGTGTTGCTAGCGTCTATAGGCTACGGTAACCGTTTACCATCAGATGGGCCGTATGCTTGTTCGCTACCCACGTAGTATAAAAAAAACCTAAATATTAACTGTAAGTTTTTTTGTACAAATTGATTTTAATGCAATTTCTTTATTCATTAAATGAACCAGAATTACATTTTCTTTACAAATATGTTGATATTACATTTTAATTACTTGACATGCTCGGCTAACATAATCAACAATAATTAGTTCCAGACGCTTTGTCAACTATACCATCGAGAGATCTGCTCAGGACTATCAATTTAGGCAACACATTCATAATGTTTGGTTGACTTTTAATAGATTTACCTATTTGGAGCGCATGTAAAAATACATTTAATTTTGGATTTCCTGTAAATACAAACTATCTGTGAATAAGGAAAAAGAGATTTTTAATACGAGCGAGAATCGAACCCGCGTCTTTTCCAATCCGGGGATGTGCTCTAAGCCATTGAGCTATCGTACTGACCTATTCGGTCATCCCAATCTCCTCATCACATTTGTCTTTACGACCAACGCCATCTATCGGAATGCATTCAATGCAATTTCCTTATTCACAGATAGTTTGTACTTAAAAAGTAGCGGAGCATGTCAAATGATAAAAAATATATGTCAAAAATGTTTCCTGTACGTATTGGTAAAATACGATTATCTTAAATCACACGTTTTTTGTTTGATTTTGAGAAGTTCCGGAGTAACTTATTATAAATCCTATGTACAATAACAATGATATCAAAATGGGACCTACCTACTAGATTCCGCTTATGTACTAGATTTTTTTGATATGAAAAGTTGCCTGTACTTTTACGGGATCCAGTAAACAAACAAACGCACTAGGCATTTTTTGTATACAGGTCATTATTCTGCCGTGATGTATTTTTATTCTGAAACCCTCGTGGTAAAACCTAGTATCGATATAAAAAAATGTGCCGTCACGGGATGTCTCGCATATGTTAAAACATTGATTTTTTTTCTTCAAATATTGTTAGTCTTGTATAATTCTTGGTAAGCGCCCTCTCGTTATCCATAGACGAATTAAAACTGTTATTGGTTTATTGATTGACATTATACTTCATATTTAGGTGCTTTTGTCAACAGATAGCTTTAAAATTAATTAAATAAATTGGCGTGGCGAAGTTGCCACGCCAACAGCCAGTTTTACCCTCCCTCCGCATTAGATGTTTTTACATCAAAAATACATACACGAATAGAAAACTGTCGTCTTTTAAAAAGGCAGTTTAATCTGCAGTAGCACGAGCATGAAATACTTGCGAAAAAGTATTCGTATCATCATCGAAAACAATAAAATTTGTATGAGAATTGTGCAGCGCCCCGCCCCTATCGTGCGTAATGATTTCGTATCGCAAATGTACGATACATTTGCGAAAACGAAACTTGCACTTTTAAACAATAAATGAGAGCAAAAATTTTGATTTGACGTACGGTAATGTAAATTTCGAAGGCTGGCTATCGAGCACTGTCGAAACTTTTTTCACTTAAAAATTGTCGGTGAGAAAAGATTCGAAACATATATTAAATAGAACCGTTACCAAGAAGGGAAGAAAACGGATAATTAGGTTTCAGCCGTAGCTTGAACCACTTGAGATTACGCTTTCGAAATTCGTCACTCACACACTCAAACTTCATGTTCTTACACAGTATGTGTGCAATGTTGCTGTCTCTTTTCCACATGCGGCACAGCGGCAGGCGGCGCCACAGCGCTGCGCTCTTCAGTACCGTTGAAGGAGCCAGCAAGGACCCTGAATCTGTGGTTCAAGCTACGGCTGAAACCTAAATATCCGTTTTCTTCCCTTCGGGGGGAAAACGGTTCTATTTAGGTGTTCGAGCCTTCACTTGAACCACTTGAGATGTGTTTTAATTCTGCCGGCGGTGCTGCTAATGCGTACTGTGATAAATTCGATATTGTGATAAAACAAATTAGAAGAAAACGAACTTTAAATAGTTTTGATCAAAAACAAAACATAAAATTCTATAAACAAACGTAATAGGTAGGCACTTTTGTGTTTAATTCAGCGTTTATAGCAAGCAATCCGTCTTTTATTATTATTTCATCCCAGTGTAAAGTCCTCACTCAGGGGTTTTAGATTATTCCTAGAATCATTTATGTTGTAGGCGGGAACTTCCCTAAAGTAATGATTAAAAAAAGTGTTTTTAGATCTCCAATTTCCTTTGTTTTTTTAGGATTTCGTAGATCTATTATGTGTCCAATATTCGGACGCGACTACCGATCTAAAGCGACCTGCAGAGGCAGATATACCCGCTTCTTGAAAAAGGGTTCGGATCCAACCTGCGATAACCGCTCTTGGTGCATTTCTAACCATACCTCTTATTGATAAACAAGTTATTTAAATGTTTCTCGCTTCTTCGCTGTTGGGAAGCTGAGATAGATTTTTTGACCCACCGTATTAAATTTAGACGATCTTCATTTGCGTTGCCTTTTAGCACCCATCCAGACTGATGATAAACACTGGAATTAGTTTTTGAGCCGAATTCTGGCCAAAGTATTATCTCATCTTCTTTGTCATAGAAATGCCCTTTCTTTATGCTCAATAAGGTTAGTTCGTGTACTCTTCTTCCCGAAGCTAATAGGAGAAGGACACAAGTATGTCGAAAAATTTGAAAAAGGCTGCTCTCATTTAAGTCATATACCTTGAGAAAATGCATCAAGTCATTTATTTTCCAAGGTATGTATGGTAGGTGTAATCCGTCAGTCGAGAGACCTTAACCTGAGACTATCAATCACTGTTTTATATAATGCATATGTTCGCAGTATATTAGAAACAAATGCCATTATTTGGTATCCTAATACAGTGCAGTGTACTCAAAAAGTAGAGAGGGTACAAAAGTCTTTTATACGTTATTTGTATAAAAGACTATATTTTTATTACCCGCATCTGTACCCTACACTGTATATTGCAGGCATGGTGGATTACGATATGTTGGCAACGCGCCGTAACACGGCCCTGGTAAGATATTTTTTTAGATTGATACGAGGGTTTACTTATAGCCCATTTTTACTAGCACAAATACATTTGAATGTACCACGCCGGTATATGGGTGCCCTACGGGAGCGACGCCGACCTCTATTGGCATCGGCCGATGCACGAACTAACATAGGTTGATTTGCACCTGTGCCCCGCGCCTTACATTACATAAACGAGACCTTATCCTGCGACATAACACTAGATTTGTTCTCATGCACAGAGAGCAGGTTCATGCGTGTCGTAGACCGATATATTAAGACGAAAGCCATTAGTAGCAGCATTTGTTAGCCTTACTACTTCATAACTTTGAACTCAAAAAAGGTTCTATCTCTATTGCATAAATACAAAATCATTGTCTAATCTTATTTTGTAAGGAAAATACTGTTAACAATAAGTATGTATAAATAAATAAATAAATAAAAGGTATAGATCTTCGTGCTGTTGGGCTTTTTGAGAGAATTGCCTTTAGTACCTGCTTCACCAAATGATGTGAACTTAGTTCTTCTGAGCGTTGTGGATTTGCTAAGGTAACTATCACGGACTTATGCAATGCTATTGTCCGTGGGGTTAAACTTACGGTATTGAAAAGATAACAAAGATACTTTGCCAATTCTGAAGGGCTAGGGTTATCTACAGACACAGTGTTGGTACTGGCCCATACTTGCCATCGGGACCATGCTGGCTTATAAGTTTTTAGAGTGGACTTTCTCCAAGATGTTTCTAAAAGACTTATGTCCGTTGCTGACCATTCATGTAGGAACTTGCTCATGCCTGTACCTTCCAGAGCAGCAAATTTAGGTCGTCCACGTTCTGAGGTGGAAGATTTGTTCGGAGATCTATCAGGTTCGACTTCAGATCTGGTATTGAAATTGTTGGGCAAACAGCCATTTTCTTTAAATCCGCGATCCAGAAGGCCTTGTCCCAATCGGGGGTCACCATTAGGTATACCCCTGCTGATTTGTTCAGATGCATGGATGGATCAACGATGGTGGAGGAAAGATCCAACCCAGTTTGAATTGCCACGTCATGCTGAAAGCATCCGTAAACAAACTTTGTCTGTCTGTCACATTTTCGCTTACATATATTGGAACTACGGCCGATCTTGCGGATGCAAATAGATCGACTTCCGGGGTACCCAGATTCTGAAAAATCCGTGACACTATCTTCTGATTGAGATGCCACTCGGGTAGGCCCTTTTCTCGAGAAAGGTAGTCTGCGGTTCCATTGTAAATTCTGGGCAATTAAATGACAATTCTGCTGTTGACAGAGTTCCAATATTTTTATTGTTTCCAGCAGTCTTAATGATTTTGTGCCTCTTTGTTTCACAATGTAGGCCACCGTTGTCTGATTGTCTGCCTAAAGCATCACTGTTTTGTGTTCTACAGTTCGTCCACTAGGACGAACTCGTGAAAGGACTTCTAAAAGCGTGTAAAGCTCTTTTTGGTTGCTGTGCCATCTTTTCTGTGCTTCTGTCTAGGAGCCCCACAGTTTCTGCCCGTTTATTATAGCACCCCAACCCTTGTCGGCAGTATCGGTGGTTATGAAGACTGTGGGTTCCTGTCCGTGTATGGGTGCGTTTTTGCAGATATTTGCTGTCTACCATGTTAATACTTCTAGAGCGCGAGGAGGTATTGCGAAACACTGGCATGGTTTTGCGATTCTATCTGAAGGTAGCGGCTGTGGAGGCGGCCTATCGATACGACAAAAGATGCTAAGTAGTTTCCCCTGAACTACTTTCGCGTCGTGCCAACATCAGCGGTTCTTTCTTATTAGCTTCTTCAGATCAATTTTCTGTCGTCCACTTTGCTTTCGGATATTGTTTTCCGGTTCGATTTGGTGTCGCAAGTGACACCAAGGTACTCTAGTTTGGTAGTATCGGTCGATGAATACTTTTCTCGATTTATCAGCCAGCCTTAGTTCTGTAAGTATTTGAGAACGTAACTTGCCTGTTCTTTGAGGACTCTGGGGTCGTCGTGGATGAGGAGAAAATCGTCCAGATTGACGAGTATTCTTATGCCCCGATTTCTTAACTTGCGGGCTATCCAGTTGGTGACTTTGGCAAGTGCCACTGGCGCGCTGGCCAATCCGAAAGGTAGGCATGTCATCTGATAAACCTTCTTTTGAAAACTTAGGCATAGGATCCGACGATGGCTGGGAGTCACAGGTAAATGAAAATAAGCCTGTGAAATGTCCAATTTCATCATATAACTGTTTGTGTTTAAAAGAGTTGTGCGATCTTTAGGTGGTTTAATAGTCGAAATTTTGGTGTTACGACATAACAATTCAGTACTTTCAAATTTAGTATCGGTCGAAAGGAGCCGGCCGTTTTTTTGCGTAGGAAGATTTCTGATAGGAACTCGCTCTTATAACAGCTTTCTTCGATTGCGTTTGATTTTATCAGCTTTTGAATTTCCTTTGTCATTTCGGGCGATTCCTTTGTTCTGAAACGAAAGATGTTCTTTGTGGAGAAATTTTTGATTGGTTGTCTTGAAACAAACGGGATTTTGTATCCTTGGATAAACTCCTGAATTAGGCTTGGGGCTGCTGCCCAATGCGGGGAGTAATCCCGTAGTCGCTCGCCTTGAAGGAGTCAATTTCGTTTGACACCCCACCCCGCCTTTTTTCGAAAAATATTATCCTGTGGCTTTTGGTGAGGTTGTGGCTTATAGTTAGGTTGAGGATTAAGTGTAGGACGGCGGTGTTCGGTAACTTGACGGTGAGTGTCATTCTGAAACCTTCTGAAGCTGTGGTGGTTGCTTTTTGACGAGGTCACTGCTGCGGTCGACTTACTATGTTCCGACGCTTGTAGCGACTTTTTCTGTGTGGGAAAGGAAAGAACTTCTTGACGTCATTGCTAGAACACTCTTTTACTGCCTTGCATAAGGCCTCATCGGAAAATATATGTGTATCTGATGGGGGAATCAAATGTAATATGTCTTTAAGGGCTTTATTTTGCACTTTATATGAACTTCGCCTTTGTTCCAATACTTCTGCTCGTCGACCGCAAACATATTGTAATAGTGCATCTGATTTCTTTTTAAATTTAGAATCGGCATGTAAAAAATCAATTCCGATTTTATTTCTCATTTCGAGAGGAAGGTGGTCTAATAAATATTGAAAAGCTTTCCTCTGCTGTAGGAAACCATGTGTAACGGTACCTAGTGTCATGTCAAACTTTTCTAGGATAACGGATGATTTTCAAGACGGGGAAATGCCGGCTACGAGGTTGTTTACTTTTAGGGCACAAAATTCCGGTGAGACTTGGAACTGCTTCTGGGTCTCCGAATACCTGACATCACGCCATCCTTCTTGGCCAAGGCGCTGGCAGTCAATTCCTTGTTTATGGATCTGTTTTTCCTATCTTAGGTTCAGCTGCTGTTTTGAGTTTAGGTTGGGTCGAGACTTCTTCATCATCAGGCTGTGTGCTGTCTGGAATTGAGTCAAAAGATTGGTGTGGTCGGTGTTTTGTTGTAAAGAGTTTGCCAGAATTATTTTAACATTATCGTTCTGTTTATTTTGTGTATCAATTAGTGACTTAAACATCTCCATCTGTTGGTTTAAGACTGTGATGAATAGGTGTTCATTGCTCCCATGCCCTATAGATTGAGTCCTCTTCGTTATTGAAGGACTTTCTATTTCAGAAACCGATGATAGTACATCGTGGGATCTTTTCTTGCCTGGCTGTATCGGCGTATAAGTATGGCGTTTTTGGCTGATATCGTCCTTACTTGACTCTGTGTACATTGATTAGATTCGCATGAGTTTTGCTCTTAAAAGTCGACAGATCGGGCGTGTCGAGAATTAGTGTGCCTGTGTGAATTCCTTTTTTTTGATGTTGATTTGCGAGTTGTGATTTTAGATTTTATTGCGGTAACCACTGCCATGAGTTTATCTAGGCATGGTTCGTGAATCTTTGTCATAATTTTGGAGGGCGAGTTCAAGAGGGCCCTACCAAGAGGCCAAGAGATAAATTTTCTTTGCACTTGTCTTGTATGCTCTCTCGGATATGGAAGACGTGTTGACGAGGAAAGCCTTTGTGAGGTCTTCGGTCGGTATCGCAAATCTAAATTTTGATTCCATAGATGATATTACACTGCCAAACAATGCCTCTTGCGAGTAGTTATATATCTCCCAGAATCTCCAGTCCTCAGGAAAATTTGTATTTATAGCACTTATAACTGTTTCCCACGCGGAGTTGTAACCATCCGGTGTGGGTAGTACATGATAATTAGTTTTAGTATGACAGGGACACATTTGGGCGACGTCGTATCAAACATGGGGTGACATATCCAGGCGACGTTATACCGCCCATGAGACGATCTAGACGAAGCTGTCCCAAATGTGAGGCGACACATTCGGACGACGTCGCCCCCAAACATGAGGCGACATAATACGGTCGTTGGGTTATTCGGGCGATGTCGCTCCAAGCCGGCTGACAACACCATGAACACTACTTGATAGAGTGTTTCGTCGCTGGGCCCAGGGCGCCGAGCGGAAATTTTGGTGTATTTCAACAATATTGAGGGTACTTACTGCGAATATTTAATAATATTACTTTGGATTATTTCACTTCTATTAAACGTGTGCCTCTGTTGAGTGATTAAAGCGTACTGAAGAGCGCGGCGCTGTGGCGCCGCCTGCTGCCGTGCCGCATGTGGAAAAGAGACAGCAACATTGCACACATACTGTGTAAGAACATCAAGTTTGAGGGTGTGAGTGACGAATTTCGAAAGCGTAATCTCAAGTGGTTCAAGTGAAGGCTCGAACACCTAAATCATACATTTTTGAGTATGTAATGTTAAATTACTAAACTTCGAAAGCCAATTAATCCCACAGTAATATATGACAATGAAATAGTAGTTATAGATGATAGATATAATAAAATAAATTTTTATAAAAATATGCCGTTCGTACCTACCTAGTAATAGCAATGTTCACATAACAAAACGGGCTGTTTTGGAAGTAGCTTATTTGTGGATAATACAGATGTAAAAACTCTCAAAAAGTAAAAAGTCTCACATATTTAACCATATGGCATTATAAAGGGAACTTTATAATTAACCTACGAATAATATACACATTATTATTCCTAACTAAATAATTAAAATAGATGATTTGTCAACTAATAAAAATAATGAGTCAATATAAAAAATGTTATAATAAGCGAGCCTTTACATTTTGTTCTCATTTTAACTATAATACAATAAAATGCATTAAAATTAAAATACGGCATAAGAATACCTAACTGTCACTGTCACTCGGAAAACATAAACAAACAAGCTTGCCTTTGACAATGTCATGTATTTGTTCGAAAACCATACAATATTTGTTATATTATCGTGGACTCGATACCTTTACGATACGAATTCGATAGTTTTTCGTGCTTGGGCTTCAGAGCATATTTTGTCGAAACACGGATTTAAACCTAGTTTTTTTACCATAAATTCTTCAATTATTATTTATTATTTAATATGCCTAACAAAAAAATAACAGCTTAATGATGATAGTTGTCAAGAGATGGCGCTTTTTCCATTTTCGATCACAAATTTAATTCAGCAGTATTTTCGCTGATATTTTAAGCCGGCTATAAATTTTAATCGCACAGATCTTGATTAATAGGTTCTGATTTTTGCCTAGACTAAATATGTAGCTACTATATAGGTAATAATTATGGTAACATAAATATAGTATTTTCAAACCGACTTTAAAAAGGAGCAGGTTCTTAATTCGACTATATGTTTTTTTGTATGCTTGTTACGTGATTATTCCACTAATTAGGAATTGATTTCAATTAATTTTTTTTTTCGGTAGGTTCTACTTCAGAGGTGGTCCCATTAAAATTTTATCGAAATCGGTCGAGAGGTTTTTGAAATATCAACAAAAATCTAAAAAACTGTATACATCGATGATATTTTTTTTTGTTTTTTGATCTATATTTTAACACTTGACATGCTCAGCTACTCTTAAAGTACAAATTATAATTTGTGAATAAGGAAAAAGAGTATTTTAGTACGAGCGGGAATGGAACCTGCGTCCTTTCCGGGGAATTGCTCTAATCCACTGAGCTACCGTACTATTTCTAGAAATACCGATTTTCATCATCACATTTGTCTTAACGACTTTACTTCGAAACCTTTCTGTCTCATTGAAGCAGTGCGTTTAGTTGTTGTACGCATAGTATATAATAAAGCCTTTCTTCACGGTCTGCGGATGTCTTTTTTATATTTATTTCTCTACTGCGTTTTAGCCTTTGCTTTATCTTTGACATTTTCAGACTTGATGCACCCAAGAAAGGCCTCCCCATCATGTACCACCCACTATAGCCTACGCACCTGTCAGTGCCTAGTCCAAAAATAACAAAAACTGTACTTCTACTCATATAATAACAAAAACAATAGGTATACTACTTATATAAAAACATTACCGTCATCCTAGAACTAACTATCGAAAAAGAAATTTAGAGTTTGAGGGTGTTCAAATTTACAATAAATTACCATCAGTAATAAAAGAAGAAAAAAGTTTTGCCAGGTTCAAAAAGCTACTCAGAATTCACACAATTAATACATACAAATAAAATTAAAAAAAAAAAAAAAGAACTAAAACAACATAAAAATATATTATGTAGAATGTAAATGAAATATATACTTAATTTAGTAATTGTTTAACTTAAACGACAACAAATGAATTTAATACACAAAATATTTTATAAATATCGTATACACCTAAAATATATAAATAGAATACTATAAATAATATTAGTCTTATCATAATAAAATGTTAATTAGATATTACAAAAAATCTAGATACGGACTATGCCATCAATGCCACATCTAGTAAAAATTCAATTCGTACATCCATGTTTATGCTTGGTAAACTCACAATCGAGTTTCTTACTGTTTATGTTACTGTCTACCCACTTTTTTTGTTATTTTGTTTGATTTGTTATCTACGTACGTACCTACTTTGTACGCTCCTAATATTATTCTTAGTTATAAATATTGTTTCTCAGTAAGTGAATTATGTATGCAATTCTTTATGAGAAATAAAGTTGGTCCAAACCTATTAATATCATTTTGGCCCCGACTTCAAACACATCAAGTATGTGTCTAGCACGGAAATCGTATGTAAATACCAATTATTTTTTACTTTTTAGTTCCTGGATGTCTCATCAAGGCGGTTTTTTTTATTTAAAAATAATGTTGGCTAAATACAGTCTTCAAAGACTTTTGGATACTGCAGCTGGAGATGTGACTAAGGAAGGACTAGCTCCCCGGTTAATTTGGATAGCTGCAATTTACTAATAAGTAGTTATTCCAATTTTGTTGTGTAATTTAGAAGATGTAAGCGAAGAAATAGACAAATACTGACACTTACTTTATTTTTACTAGAGCTTTGCTTATCCCAGTCTGAATGGAGCCGGCTCGTTCGGGGAAGTACCGAAGTACTTAATAAGTCATCATTCGTACAATAACTATAATCAGAGTGGTATATAATAAACCAGTCATTTTGGTTTATTTGTTATATTAATTGGTACGACAAAAAGGCATGCATACTAATTGAAGGCTTGGCTCGTTAAGACCGCGTCGTATTGAATATTCATAGTATTTCTTTATTGGACCAATCGAGTTCTGACTGTTAAATACTCATGAATTTGAGTAAGAATTTTCTAGATATACTCTCTCAGTGACTTTCTCCTGTATCTCAATTCGAAATTGGGCCCACAGGGAACTTAAAAATGACTTTTTTGATGTGTTGGCAAACAAGCATACTGCAATAAATCTCGAAAAGTCAGAGGTGTGTGCTATAGGTGAACCTTGGCCTCGGGATTGAACTCGATACCACTGTCTTTGCAGTGGTATCGAGTGGTTTTATCGCTATCTTTCATCACCACCTCCTATGCCTTTTCGCGATAAGATGCCTACGCGCGAGTGATGCTTCTGATATTGCTAGCGTGTATAGGCTAAGTTAGAGTTGTGTTTGCCGTGTGGGACCGGCTTTAGAATTAGCCCACCCCTCTCCACCCATGGGAGTCGTAAGAGCCGACTGAGGGAATACCGGGGGAGTGGGCAGCAGCACTCCTTCGAGTATTAACAACATCCACTGCGATCGCCAACCCGCCTGCTAAGCGTGACGATTACGGCACTATCCCCCATTCTTGGGGAGGCCTATGTCCAGCAGTCGACGTTAAAAGGCTGATGGATGGATAGGCTAAGGTAACCGCTTACCATCAAGTAGGCCTTATGCTTGTTTGCCATCCACGTACTATAAAAAAACATTTTTAATAGAATGTGTTCCTTCTGATTTGATATACCCAAGAAGATGTAGTGACAGAAATAGAGAAAGGAATGCTTAGGTAGTTTGGACACGTAGAGAGGACGCATGAAAGAAGATTAACGAAACAGATATACAAGGCGTCTGTGAATGGGCAAGTTGGTAGAGATCGACTTAGGTGAACGTATTTTGACCAGATCGGAGACGTTCTTAAGGAAGGCCAGGTTAAGAGTACTCGTAATCGACGAGCATGCATGAAAGCGCTGATGAAAGTAGATGAAGAGAAAGATGTGTATCAGGATCGTAGCAAGTGGAGAGAAGTGGTCTCTACCTACCCCTACAGGAAAAAAGCGTGACAATATGTATGTATGTATGATATAAATATAAAATAATTTTAGTACCTTGACATTTTGGGGCATTTAAACGCAAGCTGTAGACATTTTAAGACATTTAAACAAACGAATGCCGTTGCGTAATAACCATTAAGCCTACTAGGTAATCTGCTAAGCATGGCAAAAGCTTTAAAAGTAAATCATAATTTATGGTTACTTAGACTAAAGGAAGCCCGGCGCTGTTTTTCGTTAAATATTTACAAATATGCAACACGCGCTTAAAAGTGGTTCAATATTTTACTAGCTTTCACTTCGCTAGCATTAATTTGATTTTATTAACACAAAGTGTGAAAATGTGAAATTGAAAACAATAGTCACGAGCAGGATGCATCTCCTGGATACCATCCAGATGCTTTGCCAATTCAGCCATCGTGAATATTGCCCAGGACTGCTAATTTCGATAAGTCATTTATTCTTAACGTCTTGGGTGACGCCTGCGCCATCTGGCGGAAGTATTTGCATACAATATACCGACCAGGTAAACTTAATTTACCACTGAAGTAATGTAACATAGTTCCAGTGGCCCGCCAATACAGCCGGAGAGACGGCACACGGCGGGTTTATTTAGTGGATGACGGCCCTACATTACCCTGTTCGTTGCCCCGAACGACGGGATGTGCGATTAGGAAAATTTTTTCCCGCCTTAACAAAAAAAAACAAGGCAGTCTAAGGACTGCCGACAGAAGTGAAAACTTAAAACTATAAACAAACAGTTGTTATTTTTAGATATCCAAATTAATTGTTCGATCTTAATTTAAAACTTGTAAATCAAAATTATTCATTCAGGCATTCAAAAAAATTATCATAACTTGACAAAGTACTCCTTAAGATGAATTAAACGAATATAAACTTGATGGGTTCGGGTCGTTTCATTACATAGTTACTGTGGCCTCCTTTCAGCTCCATATCAGACCCTGCATACCATCTAGAGACAAAGTACTCGTCAAGACGAATCATACGAGCCCAAACTCGATGGTGTTATGCCGTTTTATAACGGAGTTCCTATGGCCACCTTCTAGCTACATCATCAAACCCTGGATACCATTTAAAGACAAAGTACTGGTCAAGACGAATCAAACGATTCCAAACTTGATGGGGTTGCGTCATTTCATTACAGAGTTACTGTGGCCACCTTCCTGCTCCACCATCAGACCCTGGATATCATCTAGGACTACTAGTCAAGACATTTCAAACGAGCCCTAAATCGATGGAGTTGCACCATTTAATTACAGTTTCGCATGGCCCCCTTCCAGCTCCATCCTCAGATCCTGGATACCATCTAGAGACAAAGTACTCGTCAAGACGAATCATACAAGCCCAAACTCGATGGGGTTGCGCCGTTTCATTATAGAGTTCCTAGGTGTGGACCTAGGAAAGGTGGCTTCCAGCTCCATCATCAGATCAGCTCCATGTCATCATAATAAATCGAATAAAATTTCAACTCAATCGGAAGCCGAGAAGTGTGTCAAATTTTATTTCCAATGCACACACTATAGCTGCGTCTCGTAACGGTGTCGCGAGTCCAGAGATTTTAGCTAAAAGAAGTTTTCACTTCAAAAAAAAAAGGTAAACTTAATTTTACAATTAAGATTTTTACCTAATAATGACGCAGCCCTATAAATACTTAGATATTTTTATATATTTAGCATTTGACATGCTTTAACACAAAGTGTGAAAATGATATGAAATCGAAAATAATCCTGCTCGTGACTGTTAATGTATATGGGCTATGCATGTCAAATTATTGCTTATTGTGTCAAACGAGTCACAGCCCAGGGGGGTTAGGCAGAATCTCATATCTCACATGTCGATCGTATCGTGATCACTGTGATTGGTTGAGAGATCACCGTGATTGGTCAACGGATTATTGCGACATCATCAATTACAGTGAGATTCTGCCTAACCCCCCTGGTGATGGTAAGTGGTAACCGCCGTAAGTTTGCCGTGTGGGACCGGCTTTAGAATTGTCCCACCAATCTCTACCCACGGGAGTCGTAAGAGCCGAATGAGGGAATACCGGCGGAATGGGCAGCAGCACTCCCTCGGGTATTAACAACATCCACTGCGATCGCCAACCCGCCTGCCAAGCGCGGCGATTACGGCACTATCCCCCAAATGAGCGAAACACATGTTGTAGCGTTCTCTTGGGGAGGCCTATGTCCAGCAGTGGACTTCGAAAGGCTGATGGATGGAAACGCCGTAAGACTCAACTATATCGAGAGTATTGCCAAGTTATTCATCATTTCATTTCGCAAATATGAAATGAAAGAATAAACGGCTATCGCCTGCTATGACCAAAACATACGTGTAGCTGTAATTCATATGGTGAGTGTGTGCACAGGAGGCCCATGCTCCTTCCTTATCCTCTGTCTTCTTCTTATTAACCCTCCTCTTAACCTGCAATCCTTTTCCTTGGAGTTGTTGACGCGTGGCTGATGTCTCTGGTGTTGCTAGCGTCTATAGGCTACGGTAACTGGCCTAAGCTATACTTGGGCCAGACTAACGATGTGTAGTATCATATGCGTGTTTAACTTTTTGGATGGGTAAAATCTTGTGGTTTGCTTCACCGATATGCTATAATAGCAGTAAGTGAAGTTATGTTGACCACTTTAAAAGTTTATTTTGTGTATATTATGCATTGTTTTAACCCCTCAAGGGTACAAAATTAAGTTTATACTACTGTCGGCTGTTCTCATGACTGCCTATGTTTTTTATTTGATTGTATGTGTGACGATAAAACTAAATTATCGTATTTTCATCAGTCCTTGACAAGTGTGCAAAGTTTTAATTTTCCGACATTTTAAAGTGGCTCAAAATCGCGTTCGAAGATTTCGTTACATAATAGATATACGCGAAGCTGATAAGATGAGAGGTGATCCATTTCGAGGTTCCCTACTTTTTTAAAGAAAAAAACACAAAATTCAAATTTAATGGAGAATGTTTATTATCATTTGAAAGAACATTCTTTGACATTTATTTTTTGAAAATTATGTCTATCAAATGTTGGCCGTTGCTACGTCGCAGATGGTCCATCCGTTGAGTCCAATTTACGACGTAGCAACGGCCAACATTTGATAGACATAATCTTCAAAAAATAAATGCCAGAGAATGTTCTTTCAAATGATAATAAACATTCTCCATTAAATTTGAATTTTCTGTGTTTTTTTCTTTAAAAAAGTAGGGAACCTCGAAATGGATCACCTCTTATAAGCGTTAAATTCATTCTGGCTGCGACTTCATACACAAGGACTTCAGAATATAAAAACTTCACTCAACGACACAATTTTCGCTCTCTAAGTAAATATTCCACAGGATCTATACATTTTTTAGGGATAAAAAGTAACTTTTGCAACAACTGATGGTAAATGGTAACCGACGCTCAGGGACTTAACTATACCGAGAGTATTGGCAAGCCGCTGCTCACTCAAATATGAAATGTAAGAATAAACCGCTATCTTCTGCTACAGCCAACACACACTGTCGTGCTTCATGGCCGGTCACATAGGAAACGGTTGTACCGACCCGTTCGGGCCCGATAGCAAGTGAGTACTCTCACTTGGTATCCAGCCCTACCACCAGTAATGCAATGGGTTATAATTGCTTACTTCCCTTAGTCGCCTTGTACTACAACACCCGCGAGAAAAGATGGAGTGGTGACATTTGTATTCTTAGTCCGTCACTGCATGGCCTAAGTGTCCTATTTAAGGTTCCATATAATGTGCCCACAGTGTGCAAAATATCACAATGATTGCTTCTGTAGTTATGACGAGAAAGCAAATTTATTAACAAAATCCATTCAGTAGTTTTGCGTAATGTGCGACCAATAAACAGACAAACAGACAGAAAAAAATGTTTTATATTCAAGGATGACTAAATAGATTCAGTATTTTTTTCGTAAATATCTTAAATGTACAGACATAGTTCTTCCTCTCTCTTTTTAAGAATAGTGATATACTACTCTGTCAAGAAAGTACCGGGAAAAGATCAATAATACACAAAATTTTTGTTATTCATCCAAATTTATTTTATCACCTTCAAAGTATGAACGAATAATCCAATCATCAAAACATTTTTTAAACGCTGTTTCCGGAATTGAGTTCAGATCTCGCTGCGAATTCTCCTTTATATCTTCTACCGATTGAAAACGGGTGCCACGAAGTGGTAATTTGAGTTTAGGAAAAAGAAAGAAGTCGGCTGGAGCCATATCTGGTGAATATGGTGGTTGCTCGATGGTATTTGTTGAGTGTTTGGACAAAAATTCATTCACAATTATGGCCTTGAGCGAAGGCGCATTATCGTGGTGGCAAGAATTTCCTTTTCAATAATCTGGCCTTTTTCGTCGAATTTGCTCTCTTAAACGCCGCATAACGCTCAAATAATATTCTTTATTTACCGTTTGACCTTCTAGCAAGAATTCCGAGTGCACAACACCGTGATAGTCAAAGAAAACCGTCAACATGACTTTTACTTTTGATCGACTTTGGCGTGATTTTTTCGGTTTCGGTCGCCACTCCGAAGCTTGTTGACTAGTTTGCATGTCAAACTCGTAAACCCACGTCTCGTCACCAGTAACAATGCGTTTCATGAATGTTGGGTCGGAATTGACTCGTTCTAGCATGTCCTCAGCGACTCTCATGCGATTGAGTTTTTGAGTTTTTGGAGAAAATTCAGGTCTTTTGGGACTAGCCGAGCGGAAACATGTTTCATACCCAAGTGATTATTTAAAATGGTACGGATCGACTCACGAGACACATAAGGTTCGGCGGCTATCTCTCTCGAAGTTGAATGAGCATTTTCGGTCACTATTTCCTTCACTTTTGCAATGTTAACTTCAGTTGCAGACGTTGATGGTCTACCAGAGCGAGGCAAATTTTCCATCACATCTCGACCGCTTTTAAACGCTTTGTACCACTCATAAGCACGTGTTTTTGATAAAGTCGATTCACCGTAAGCCTTCTGTAATATTTTCAGTGACTCCGAATACGAAATTCCATTGGCGATGCAAAATTTAAGACAAACTCTTTGTTCGATGTTTTTGTCCATTATGAAATTCGCAATACACACTAGATATGATATAACTAAAAACAGCACTGTATTTAATATAAACAACAGATGCAACTCGAACTCCGCGCCAAAATGGATAATAGTTATGCCAATCTAATAACAACAAAAAAATAAATAAAATTTGAATTTGGAACCATAAACAAATCATCCATTCCCAATACTTTCTTGACTGAATGTATAGTACTAATTTTTGGTTATATCTCAGGTTCCCGATATAGTAGCGGGATAAAATGTATACCAGTTTTTAAGCCTAATCAGGAGCTATCAATAAAAAAATGTTGCATGACAATTTGTTCAGTGGCTTTTGCGTGATAAGCGAACGAACAAACAGGCAAATATAGACAAAAAATCTAAAAAAATGATTTTTTGTTCTGACATGCCTATATAGCGATAGCCTAATACTTGTACAATCTTTTTTCTCAAATATCATAAATGTACAGTCACAGCTCTGTTACAGCTTTATAATAGTTACGAAGAATTACATCCGAGGTAATTAAGATAGGTCGGCTTGTAAATAAGAAATAACATATTGTACTCGCATATTCAAAACGTATAATTTTTACACACATTCATTTAAATTCAAATTACTTTCCCGCAGCTCGTAAGCATATAATTATATACGCAGAGTACTTCAGTTCTGTGTGACGTGTTTCACCTACTTTTTTGTGTAAATTTTTCCAACAAGGGTGATATAACAGAGAGGGGGTATGGGGTCCATTGGGAGGGGTTCCCGCCACTTTTGACAGAGAGTGAAATAATCATTTACTGGCGAAGCTTTTCTGTGTTACATCCAAACATTTCATAGGCTGTTGGTTTTCCATTTTCGATAAGTATGATACGGGAAATGTTGTCTACAAATTGTTATAACATTGCCAATTTAAAAACATATATTTTGCCAGGACTTAAATACCGGCTCCCGAGGCCTATGTTAAAAGTTCGATTCTCTAGCAGGATAATTCTTTGTTTCCGTAAAATTGTATGTTTGTAATGGAAATATTATTTAAAATTTAATAAAAATTGATGCCGTGTGGGGCCAGCTTTAGAATTGTCCCACCCCTCTCCACCCATGGGAGTCATAAGAGCCGACTGAGGGAATACTGGGGGTGTACGGTGCAACCATACATATTTGTCAATTTATCATTTCTACGCGACACGCATGACCTAATTGATTTGCTAAATTAACAGCAGTTCGTATCGAGGTAACAAGACGGCCGCGCGTGCTCGCTATCATACACACATACAGTCCACTTCATCTTAGCTTAGTTTCTTACAATAAACTAGTGCTTCGAATTAATTGTATCATTATCCCAAGATGTAGTGTTTAGCAAGAAACCCTACAGGGGGAGTGGGCAGCAGCACTCCTTCGAGTATTAGCAACATCCACTGCGATCGCTAACCCGCCTGCCAAGCGTGGCGATTACAGCACTATCCCCCATTCTTGGGGAGGCCTATGTCCAGCAGTGGACGTTAAAAGGCTGATGGATGGATTAATAAAAGTGAAATAAAAGTTTAATTACTTTCATGACCCTGCATGAAAGTATTAAAGCTTTTTTATGCAACATGTGTGGCGAACAAGCATGCGGCAGCGCGGGTAAGTCGTGCCATCCCTCGTGATCTGGCAACGCCGCACACCGGCGCACACACTACATCAAACTTTCACGCACTAAGATCGCTTGTTACGTGAAAATGCACCATTACAGTCCTAAAATTTGAGTAATTATTAGAATTCTGTCCGTGTGGTGACGGACTAAGAATACAAGTGTCACTACCCCATTCTTTCCCAAGGGTGTCGTACAAGGCGACTAAGGGAAGTAAGCAATTATCAGCCATTGCATCACTGGTGGTAGGACTGGGTACCAAGTGGGAGTATTCACTTGCTATCAGTCCCGATCGGGTTGGTACCACCATCTCCTGTGACCGGCATCTGTGTGACCGGCCGTGAAGCAAATTGGTATGTTTTGGCTGTAGCAGGAGATAGCCGTTAATTTGTTCATTTCATATATTTTTATTATGTGATTTCATATCTGTGAAATGAAATGGTGAGCAGCGGCTTGAAAGTAGGTACTAAGTATAGTTGAGTCCATGAGCAACGGTTACCATTAACCAACAGGTGGGCCAGGGCTCGTTTGCCACTATAAGCAATAAAAAAAAATTATTCAGTTGAAATAAAGTGTTTTACAAATATAAATTAATTACATTTTTGATTTCGCGACACTTTAAAGCTCAATTAGAACTATGTTATTTCATGACCAAGAAGAAAATCGCAGAAGAAGATCAGGTATCTCAAAACGGTCTTGTATGGCAAACACATCACCTTAATAATGTACCTAAATGTCAATGTTAAATGTTACCAGCTTAAAATTATGTAGACGCTCTCATATCTGTCATTGAAAATGTATAATACTCTTAAGAAAATTCGTATAAATTTATATAATGTGATGAGCTTCTTATTACTCTGGATTCAAGGTTCAAGAGAATAAAATTCTAGCGTATTACGGCTAGGAAAAGCGAAGCTGAACGAAAAAATATAATTGATTCTTCAAAACAGACCTCCAAATTGAATCCTTCGGGACACAAAACATGAAAATAAATAATAAACATTCCCGGACATTTCACACAACATCCTCTGGTCCCAAACTAAGCTTAACGCTTGTGCTATGGGCACCAGATTACGGATATAATACATATATTACTTTTTTTTGTAAATACATACATATATAATAAATAGAAAACACCCAGACGCAGTACAAATATCTGTGTTCATCACACAAATAATTGTCCTGAGTGGGGATCGAACCCACGACTTCGTGCACGAAAGTTGGTTACACTACCGACTATGCCACGAGGGCCGTCCGAAATAGTAATAAAATAATAATAAAATAAATTATATTATATCTTAAGCCGTTTGGCTCAACAGTAATAGTATTGTGGTAAATTCGGGGACTGATAAGATAACGGTATTACTTTTGATTCGCAGCCTTAGGTCGAGATGTCCCAAGACGTACACCTCTGATTTTCCAAGATCATGTATGTAGGTATTTTGCAGAATAGAACTGAGTAAACATGCCTGATAATTATTGATGATTTTTAAATTATGTAATCAGGATTGACCCAGTTTGATGTACTATGGCTTAAATATACATCAAGTTGGCTCTATATATGACATATCTACTTAAACTATTATAAAGCTGTAACAGAGCTGTGTCTGTACATATAAGATATTTAATAAAAATTACTTTAATAGGCTATATAGGCGTGTCTTAACCCAAAACTATTTTTTTAGAATTTTTGTCTGTTTATCTGTTTGTTCGTTCGCGCATCACGCAAAAACTACGGGACGGATTTTGATGTAACTTTTGGTATTTGATAGCTCTTGATTAGACTTAAAAACTGGTATACATTTTATCCTGCTGCTACATCGGGAATTTGAGATATAAGTTAAACACTAGCTTTTAGCTGCGGCGGAGCCACGGGCCAAGGCTAGTCTAATATAAAATCTATAACAATGAAATAAGTAAAAAGCCAATAAGACGATGCAACAGTACAGCAAATTCAAATTTAAAAATAATTTTATTTCATAGGCCTATTATAATAGCACTTAAAATCGTCAAAGTTACTTACTAATAACTAACACGAGCGCTTGAGGCAAGTGCATCCCCGATGTCGCGATTGCAATCGCCACAAGCAAACAAACAAGCATACCTGATGGTAAGCGGTTACCATAGCCTACAGACGCTATCAACACCAGAGGCATCGCACACACGCGCGGCGCCATCTGTAAAAAGAAAATCCGCCATCTGTAAATGGAAGGATAGTAAATAAAGTATGAGGAAGGAGTTTAGGCTTCATGCATTCTCACTTACTATACAAAACACAACAGTAGGTGTCTACTGTTCTACTGTTCTTTTACGTCGGTCTTCTGTGAGAGGGTGGTCTGACCGGGGAGGTCAAGACGGCTCATTCATGCTGGGAGAAGCAAAGATTATATGTATGTTTCGCTGTTTGGGGGTAACACACACCCGATTCCAAAAAATGTTTCATTTATAATATATTTAGAGTGGATTTTTAGGGTTGTTATACCTATTTCGATAATAAGCTCTTAGTGACGGAAACGTATTGCTAGTATTTCTACAAAAGTATGCTTTTCTACTTACTTTTCGAGGTAGGCAGAGGGAACAGAGTACCAAGAGGCGCTCTAGTCATGCTTACATCTTTCGCTGCCTTAACATTCATAGTTCTCTTCATACACGCTCGCTAGTTTCGAAGAATCCTGACTCGCCCTTCTTCAATACATGACCGATTTGGTCTAGGTAAGTATGTATCGGTCTGCCCCTGTACCTACATCCTTCCACTTTCACATTGTGTACAATAACAAAAATGCTGGACGAGCGACTGGTGGCTGACTGGCTGGTGAGCATTTTTTCCACATGTACGAACCATCAGAGCACACCCTTTCTCATCTTTACACCAATACTCTCTTTCATACCTACTCACTCTCTTAAGTTGTCGTTACGAATGCGGTCAGTCAGTCTCACTCCACAGATTCTTCGCAGAGGTCGCATCTGCTTTCCTAAGTTAAGACGTACCCTATTTTTAGTAACACTTAGGGTTCATTGTGAATAAGTACCGACGCGTTATTAAAATCATAACACACATTATTTCTATTCCGATATAAAAAATGTACGTAATCTAATAAAAATTTCTTTCCCTAAAATGTTTTAGTACTTTTCGTATTTTTCCGGGTAAGGATAAGTGCGTATTATTATGTTAATAGAAGCCTTTTGTCGCCGCACCCTCGCCGCCTATAACCTTCTCAATAATGTTTAACCTTCAGCCTGGGTAGGGGTTTTAACACTGACCCGGGGTACCCGGAAAAATGTAAGTACTTATCCTGAATTTTCATCGTAAATTATCTGATGTTAGAGTTTCTAAAAACGAGAAGTGCTAAGTTCTTTTAATCCCTAATAAGATGGAAAATAAGAAAATAACCTTGTAGACAAGGTAATAATAAATTACTCCCCCCTCCACAGCCATTTGGTAGACTTTAGTTAGTCTCTTCGTGGTAAAGTCAACAATACATCGCTCCTCAAAAAGCATTTCTTTCACGAGAATTTACAGTTATCAAAATTAGAAGGATACACGGATGGTGGAGTGACTTAAGTGGCTTAACTACCAGCCCCCTGGTTTGGGTTCAATTTCCATACAGGACAAATTATTAGTATGAACCACAAATAGCTTTCTGAGTTGGGCTCAGGGATTACTCCTTAGTGCAGATTGTTATCTTTTTAAAAACAAAACTATACAATGTAGTAGACAAATGCTAAATGCTTATACTTGTATTCACAAAATTCTTACGTGGAAGTATTTGCCACGAACAACTCAATTCCAAGCGTAGAGTTATCACGATTTATCTGGAAAATGACTTCATATATGTACTGAAGGATAAAATAGTTGCCGAATATATTCTGCTATATTTCAAAGCTGGAAGTCGCGTTAGTAAAGTAAATAGGGTTTCAATCTTCTTGAAAGTATTGTTATCTATATGTTATGTATGTAACTAGTTCCTGTCCCTGACTTTGCCTGCATCGGCTTCATAGTTGGGTCAGTCTACGTACAAGATTACTCATATAATTTTTGATGTGAAAAATTCTAAAGAGGACGGCAAACCGGCTGTAGGCGTGGCGATTTATTTAAAGGTGTTTAATGCCATCTGTTGACAAAAGCATCTAACTAGAAAGTATAATGTCAATCAATGAATCAATAATAGTTTTAATTCGTCTATGGATAACGAGAGGGCGCTTACCAATAATTATATAAGACTCAAACAATATTTGAAGAAAGTAAGAAAATCGATATTTTTACACCTGCGAGACGTCTCGTGACGGCTCATTTTTTTTTATACTTCGTGGGTGATAAACAAGCGTACACCTGATAGCCTGTAGACGCTAGTAACACTAGTGGCATCACTCGCGCGTCACCATCAAGGTAAAGTGGAGAGGAAGGATAATAAGGAGAGGATAGGGCTCGGGCCTCCGGCACTCTCACTCACCATACGAACTCTTAAATGGTCCGACAAATTCTAATTAAAATTTCGTGTGTCTTGAGTGAATCTCTGGACGGTTTATATTTACTATTGAACTTATTGCGTGTGGTCGTGTTACAGGATTTTCATTTTAATTTTTTGATGGAAGTTTATTTTTTTACTATTTCATAATATTAGAACATATAACCACAAAATTGTACCCCTACATTCGGCAAGAGAACGTCTATAGAAAGAAAGGAACATGTTTCCTCGTCGCAAAAATCTTGCGCTGGACGACCTTCCCCATAACGTAAGAATTGTATCACCGATTATACGACTCTCTCGGGAAGGAATGGACGAACGGTATATATTGTAGTCTTAATCCGTCCCAAACGAACAATATACAGTCATACAAACTAACTGTGTAAAGCTCACTATTTTTGTGTCTATTACATGTCGTGTAACGAAAATACAAATATAATTTCGTAGACGAAGTGTCCATGAACACTATTTATTTTTGAGACAACTCCCTGCACTAACGAATAATCCTGGTATCGGCGGGGGACTTGCAAACTTACAATTTCACGGACACAAAGTAAACCCAGACTCAGAACAACCATTTGTGGATCACACAAAGAGTTGTCCCGTGTGGGAATCGAACCCACAAATATTAATCAATGCGAAAAAATGTCTATTTCCTAATATTGTTTCTTCTCCATAAACAATAGTTTTGATGAACAATGCTATTTTTAAAAACAGAGATCAGAAAATATAATTACGTCACAATGAGTTGCATCTTTCAGCACCATATCCTTCTTTGTGTTGTTAAGGCGGGAAGAAATGTACCTAACCGTACACCCCGTAATTCGGGGCAACGAACAGGGTAGTGTGGAGCCCTCACCCACTTAATAAACTAGACGTGTGCCGTCTCTCCGCCTGTATTGGCGGGCCACTGGAACTATGTTACATTACTTCAGTGGTTTAGCAATATATTCTAATGATCTACCAGCGCTTATTGTTTTAACTAATTAGCACGATAAGAGAACTTGAATTAAAAACGTAAACTATATTACAATTTGTGACTAACAAAATAACTACCTACATCAAATAATCTTTGATAGGCCATTAAAATGTCTTCACACGCCACGAACATCTAATGTATACAACGAATAAGTTTTCAAAGGCCGCATTGAAACCATTTTGCATTTGATATATAGCAAAGTTGTGTTTAACTTCACAATTAGCTTGCGAGTATACATTTTAGATGCTTCACTGTGCCTGTGACGTAGTGGTATAAATATTGAAAGTGATTCGGGTTATGTAAGGTTGTGGTTTTCGTAAATGAATCTCTATTTCCCTTGGCCATCGCATCACGCGTGAACGGATGAAAAAATTTCGCTAATTCTTTTTTGTTTTGTTTATTATTGTCAGGAGAAGGTTCTTATGAAAGAAAAATTAAGAAACTTGAGCGGCACATTAGAAAATTTAAGAAAACTTAATGACAATATTAATATTTTAATAAATATATTTTTATTGATTATACCAATTCGAATTCCATCCATCCATCCATCAGTCAGCCTTTTAGAGTCCACTGCTGGACATAGGCCTCCCCGAGAATGGGGGATAGTGCCGTAATCGCCACGCTTGGCAGGCGGGTTGGCGATGGCAGTGGTTGTAGTTAATACGCGAAGGAGTGCTGCTGCCCCCCACTCCCCCAGTATTCCCTCAGTCGGCTATTATGACTCCCATGGGTGGAGAGGGGGTGGAACAATTCTAAAGCCGGCCACACACGGCACCAATTCGAATTAAACATTCATAATTAAGACAGGACAAACTCTATTAGGGCAGCTATTATAGTATTTTATAAAAGACAACATCCTGCACTAAGAAATAATCCTTGTATCGCGGGGGACTTTACAAACATACAATTTACGGACACAAAGCACACCTACACTCAGAACACCCATTTGTGTATCACACAAAAAAAATCCTGTGTGGTAATCGAAGCTACAATAAACGAGTAGTATGCCGGTATAAACCACTCCACCATGTGTGCAGTCATTATAATGATCTCAGTGGTAGGGCCTTGCTCTTCCTAGCATGATTGGGCTGAATTGAACGGAAATATTTTTTAGAATTTTCCTTTGTTTATCTGTTTGTTTGTTCGCACATCACGCATAAATTACGACGGGACGAACGGATTTTTGTAACGTTATTATAACTCTCGATTAGACTTAAAAGCAGTTTTATCCTGTTAATAAATCTGTTACCTAAAAACTACCTTTTTTCTCCAGCGGAGCCACGGGCAAAGGCTAGTACTATTATAAAGCTTTAAAAGCTATGTCTGTATATTTAAGATATATACTTAATTTCATCCAAAGCATTCAACCTGTTATGTGATTGAGCAGGTAACAAACGACATTCAAATTTATATTTATAATATAAGTAGAATAAATATTATTAATTACTTATAAATTAAAATACGGTGATAATATTTTATATTACTTAGCTGTTAAAATAATTATATTTTAGCCATTTACACTTTATATTTAGGGATTATTAATTGCGAGTACGTGGGGTTAAAATAAGCTTGATGTGTCTGGAAAAACGTCACCAAGTTTCAAATAAAATGAGTAGGGTCATTGGAAAAATATCACGTCAACTTTTTAATTCTAAGCCTATACATAATTTAAATAATAATAATAACTACCGCGGTAGTGTGTGCGACTGCTGATCATGAGATCTCGGCTTCGATCCCTGGGTCGGGCAATGTTTAATGAGCTTTAAACATATAGTCGAAGGTTTTATATAAAAATAATTCAGCAGCTGGACTGGAAATCGTTGTAAAAATCATATTAGTTTTTCGTGTTTATGAAAATAAATATATCTTAAGCTCTAAGTTAACTTTAAATATACGTATTTTATCATTTCTTTGTGTGTCACAAAATACTGCAACATAACAAATTAGTGTTTAAAACTTTTTTTATGATTAAAATCACAAATAAAGTACTTCTGGGCAACATCAAAGAAATATAGGTACAAAATGAACAACGAAGTCCTTGCTTTACAGGTCCGTGAAGTATTCAATACATCGAGGTACTGTGTCTGTGATAAGAGAGAGAAAACCGTTTCAATAGGAACAAAAATCAACGTTAACATTTTTTCGTTGGCAATAATAAATTAAAAAAGTTTATACCCGTGTTATTTGTTGCGGATAAAATTTCGAAAATAGAATTCGATGTTGGGTTGTCAAAATAAAAAGTAAGTGTTGCCGTTGTTAAATTCATGTTTTAAGTGTTGCAAGCTTAGTGTCGAAATTTTGAGTGCTTAAATTTATTGCCGACTAGGCAAGTGGTTTAATTTTTGTGGTTTTTGTGTGACAATAGTGACGTCACAGGAGTCGACGATGACGAAGAACTTTTTGACCGTGACCAACATTGTCAATGAGGGTATCAAGGGGAGCAAGATATCCAAACTTGGACTATCCAAGTACCTCTCGCAGTCTCTGTAAGTATCTTAATCATAATTTATATATAAGGTCGCCTTTACGTTCCTTTTCAAGCAATGAAAGTAGGACTATCTTATTACGATGGAATACTTATTTAAATTAGGTTCACCGATAACATCGTAAATTTTGTAATGCAATCTTTTTAATTCTATTTTTATTTGATACTATATTACCCTATTATTCAGTTATAATAATTTGGTAGAAATTTAATACTTCCAGAGCTAAGATTTCAAATTACCTCTGCTGCATATACTACGAGTACCTATATATTAAAGAACAAATTGAAAAACAGAGCTTTACTGCGAGACCGCATACCGATTCGAATTGAAAAACCTGCGTTCGACGCAGGTTCGAATTCCGCTCGCAGTAAAGCTGTCTTTTTCCACTTGCACAATAATTTTTCTATCATACAATAATATAAGACTAACGAGTCCTAATCACGATAAGATTTTAATAAGGTATCGATCGGTGTAACTCGGTCGAAACGTCGGGTTTTATACTAAGGTAATTATACCTTATTAAAATCTTATCGTGATTAGTACCCGTTAGTCTTATATTATTATATGATGTGTACAAATCGCGAAAGTTTAAAATCTATTAATTTTTCTATGTCAAGTGCTAAAATACAGATCAAAATATATGTGTATTATATTGTGTTACTGGATAGGTAATATAGAAATCAATATATTTTTATCAGAACTAAAGCAATTTTCCTTGAAAATGTTGCAGGGAAATGTTTTAATTTGACCTTGAGAATTTTGTACGGTTCAAGTACTTTATTACTACCTAACTGTGTAACCATAAATCTTTTGGGTCCATTACCCACATAGGTTGAAATCCGGCTCGAAGGACCAAAGTAATGTTGGTGTAGATACGAGGAGGAAACAAAAATTTTGTTACAGAATTAGCGTAGTATTTACAAAATGAATGTAGGTATTAAGTAAATGTAGAAATACTTTCAAAATTTAACAGAAGTTCTTCTGAAAGAGTTTCTTCTGAAACGTATTCTGAGTTTTTATAAAAAAAAGGGTAGGGGTAGGCAGATGTGTATTACACACCCACGACTCGCCAGCTATGTTTAAGTCCTACGTTATAGGGGCGAGCCTATTGACGTCTACCGGGCACATTTCCAAACTCCAGGGTGCTACTGAGAATTTTTTTTTTTTACGAAAAATCTCAATAACACTGCTCGACCCGGAGATCGAACCCGAGACCTCATGATCAGCAGTCGCTTACACTACCGCTGCACCACAAAAAAAATGTTTTAAAAACGTAAATATATCATTAATTTTGTTTGTGTATGTGTGTGTTTTGTGTTTAGACACGCCTATAGAGCCTAATACATTTATTTCTCCAAATAATGTTAAATGAACAGACGTAGCTCTGTTACAGCTGTATAATAGTATTATTTCAACCATACTAGTTTGTCGATGTAATTAATAGTTTTATGTAAATTAACTCGTACGTTATATAGTACTTGAGACTCAAAAGAGTGTAATATGTAAATATAACCGAGGGGAAACTTACTTCGTTCCCTCGGGAAATCAGCTGATATGCAAGAAGAGTTATAAAGATTAATACATATTTATAGCCATACTGTACTAATTTATCATAAAACTTGGTAATAAATATAAAACTAAAATTGATCATTTACCATCAAATGGCTGCCACCAAAACGAATGAAGGAACAGAGAATTTGTACAGCCAAAGTAAATTTATTTTAATGTAAAATCTCTTAAGATTTTAAAAGTAAATAGATGTGAATTGAAACCCATTTTAAAATGGCAGCCAGTATAATGAGAATACGTTGAAATTGCCGTCTTTTGAATTGTAAAATATTATAAATGAAGTGTGAAATTATCTAAGAAGATTTATTGGATATTAGGTGGTCTGATGCACCTCCATTCACTTATATATAATGCACATCTACAATATCAAAGAAACTTATATGTAAATCTTCACAGTATTTTTTTTTGTTAAGGCGAGAAATAATTTGCCGTATGGGGCCGGCTTAAGAATTGTCCCACCCCTCTCCACCCATGGTAGTCGTAAGAGCCGACTGAGGGAATACCGGAGGAGTGGGCAGCAGCACTCCTTCGAGTATTAACAATATCTACTGCGATCGCCAACCCGCCTGCTAAGCGTAGCGATTACGGCACTATCCCCCATTCTTGGGGAGCCCTATGTCCAGCAATGGACGTTAAAAGGCTGATGGATAGATGATGGATGGGAAGTAATGTACCTAACCAAACACCCCGTCTTTCAGAGCAACGAACAGGGTAGTGTGGGGCCCTCACCCACTAAATAAACCCGCCGTGTGGCGTCTCTCCGCCTGTATTGGTAGAACACCGGAACTGTGTGACATTACTTCAGTGGTCCGACGGCGACTTACCATTTCGGGTACCCTCTATTGAGCGAAAGTGCACGGAGCGTCGCACCTTCGCGGGAGACCTTGCGGGTGGCGGACGTTGCCCGGTCCATCTATCTGAAATTTTCACAGTCCTAGGTATAATAGTTTAAGCTATGCGTTGATGTCTCAATCGGTAAATTATTATTTTATATGTTTAGACAGCTAGTATCGCGACACCTATCATCTAGGTATGTCGTGAGAACCACTGAATAGTACCAGTGGTCCGTCAACACAGGCGGACAGACGGCACACGGCGGGCTTCTTTAGTGGGTGAGGGCCCCACACTACCTTGTTCGTTGCCCCAAACGACGGAGTGTGCGGATAACTACATTTTTTCCCGTCTTAACAAAAACAAACAAAAAAAGGTGTGTCGTGAGAGACATGGCAGAGCATACTTTGGGGAATGTTTTTTTATACTACATAGACAGCAAATGAGCATAGGCTCACCTCATGGTAAGCGATTGTCTTAGCCTATTGGCTACGGTCACAGTCTATAGACAATATCAACACCAGACATCACTTGTGTTTCACCATCTCCAAGGAACGAGATAGAAGCTACTAACAATGTTGCAAATTTATTTTATTATTTATGTTCATGTACTGATCACTCGCAGGCTCGCATACAAAACACCAGAATATTGACAGCCCTGCATTCTCTTACAAGTCATATTTTTGGAATATTCTCACAAAACCCCGACCTGAAGACATACCTAAATATAATACTGCCACAATTAATATAGTTATTCAAAGTTAGGTAAGTCTCTAACCGCGTTGGTCGAATTAATTACCTACCCTAATTGTTTTACCTCTTCATCAAGGAAGAAATAGTATCAATACACAAGCGGTAGCGGTTATACATCGCTTAACGCTGTCACTTATCATTCTTATTATTTATCTATTTTATATTCAATGCATAGATGATGAATAGAGAGTATTTTTAAAATGTTTTTGAAATCTGCTTTGCCAATACAGCATATGGACGGTATTCAGGAGATGCATGTTGAAATCCTGCTCGTGACTGTTATTTTAGATTACACATTTTCACACTTTGTGTTAATTAATATGTCTAAGCATCTCAAATCTTTTGTCCGTGTGGTGACGGATTAAGAATACAAGTGTCACCACTCCATTCTTTCCTACGGGTGTCGTATGAGGCGACTAAGGGAAGTAAGCAATTATTATCCATTTCATGACTGGTGGTAGGGCTGCGTACCAAGTGGGAGTACTCACTTGGTATCCGGCCCGAGCGGGTTGGTACCACCATCTCCCGTGTGACCGGCAATGAAGCACATCGTTGCGTTTTGGCTGTAGCAGGAGATAGCCGTTTATATTTCATTTCATCTGTTAAATGAATTGGTGAGCAGCGGCTTCACAATACTCTCGGTATAGTCGAGTCCATGGGCGATGGTTACCATTTAACATCAGATGGACCGTGGCTCGTCTGCCACTAAGGCAATAAAAAAAAAATGCTAAAAATATACATAAAAATATCACAATGCTTACATTTTATTTGCCCGTGGACTGTAACACAAATTATGACCTGCTTGATTATTATTTATTATCAAGATTATTATACATCTTAATGAAACCCACAAGATTTGAACACTTGAAGTTGTTATTTAAACAACAACGACGTCTGTTAAATCAACATCTTCTTTAATTAACGCCAATCTCTTTTACTTTGTACCATTGGTGAATTAAAGACCCCTCATGAATCTCTTGATTTAAATGAACTTTGGGTGGGCAGCGACACTAGTGACACCTTGCGGCACTTTAACTAGATTCTCCACTTTGACCTGCCATGAATATTACTAACTAACCTTCTGCACAGAACTGTGTGTTTATGTGCTAAGTTTGTGATTAGCATAAACATTTTAACGAACGCTTTATTAGTAATATGTGTGTACGCAAATGGTGTCCAAAATAAAAGTTGAACCAGATATGGAAAATTCGAGTGGTTTGGTGGTAAAAAGGCTATGGGTACCACCTCAAATATCTCTTCAGAGCATTCCTCATTGAAGATTTAAGAGTTGATAGAGCACGCAGAGAGGCCCACAGTCTCTCACCGTCCGTGAGATTGGAATCATCTACAATTCAAATAGCGTGTCTTTGCAAGAAGTTAAGTGGTCAGTTAGAGAGTTATTTTATTTCACTTTATTTGGAAAAATAAACGTTACTACATTGTATTTATGTTTAAACAATACGCATAAAAATGTTTAAACATCCAAAAGCTAGTTTTTAGTTTATATCTTAGGTTCCCGATATAGTAGCGGGATAAAATATATACCAGTTTTTAAGTCTAATCAAGAGCTATCAAATAAAAAATTGCGTCTAAATCAGTTCAGTAGTTTTTACGTGATGCGTGAACGAACAAATAGACAAACAGATAAACAGACAAACAGACAAAAAATCTAAAAAAAATCGTTTTGTGTTTAGACACACTAAAAATAGCCTAATTCAGTATTTTTTTTTTCTCAAATATATTAAATGTACAGACAGCTTCTGTTACAGCATTATGTACATAGACTTATGATATACTAGCCTTTGCGCCGCGGCTTCGCCGTAGCCAAAAGCTAGTTTTTCGGTTATATCTTAGGTTCCCGATATTATAGCAGCGGGATAAAATGTCTACCAGTTCTTAAGTCAAATCAAGGCCTTTCAAATAAAAAAGTTTCATCAAAATCCATCTACTTAGTAGTTCTTTTAAATAAATTCTAAAAAAAAATCTAGATTCAATAATTTTCTAGTTTTTCGGTTATATCTCAGGTTCCCGATATAAAAGCGGGATGAAATGTATAACAGTTTTTTAATTCTAATCAAGGCCTTTCAAATAAAAAAAGTTGCATCAAAATCCGTTAGTAGTTTTTGCGTGATGCACGAACAAACAAACAGACAAACAGACAAAAAATCTAAAAAAATCGTTTTTTGTTAAGACACGCCAATATAGCCTATTTCAGTATTTTTTTCTTAAATATCTTCAATGTACTGACACAGCTCTGTTACAGTTTTATAATAGTAAAGATTAGACCTGGAAAAATATACTCCTAAGATTGTTATCACAAATAAATTAGGTACTTTAATAATACACCATAATGATGCTCATTATGAGACTGTCTCGTCAAGAATGAACTTCATACGATTATCTGATGAATTGAGCGCACTTGATAATTTAGAGGGTATTAGAGTACTTACATATTTCGTTTTAACCGACAAAAGTTGTTTTTAAATTATCAAAGAATTTTTCAAGTCACCACGAGGCACTTGCACGAGGTTGTGAGTTCGATTCCCACTCAATTATTTGTATGACGAACACAGATATTTGTACTGCGTCTGGGTGTTTTCTATCTATTATATGTATGTATTTACAAAAAAAAGTAATATATATATATGTAATATGTATTATATCCGTAATCCCATAGCACAAGCGTTAAGCTTAGTTTGGGACCAGAAGACGTTGGGTGACCTGTCCGACGCCGAGTTTGGATATCGGGCGGGTCGGTCTACGGTCGACGCCATTCTGCACCTGAAGGCCGCGGCTGCGGAGGCCGTCACCTCGAGGGAAGTGCTGTTGGCGGTGTCGCTCGACGTCGCCAACGCCTTCAATAGTCTGCCATTCGGCTGCATCAAGGAGGCACTCCGGTACCATGGAGTACCCCTCTACCTAAGGCGGCTGGTGGCAGACTACCTGGACGGCCGCAGCGTCCTCTTCGTGGACCGGGAAGGGGACGTTGTAAGGAGGGCTATGTCGTGCGGCGTCCCGCAGGGTTCGGTTCTTGGGCCGCTCCTGTGGGACATCGGCTACGACTGGGTCCTCCGTGGCCGGCTCCCCCCCGGGCTGGGCGTAATTTGCTACGCAGACGATACGCTCGTCACAGCCCGGGGCAGGACCCTCGGGGAGGCGGCAACGCTGGCCACCTCAGGTACCGCGGAGGTGGTCAGGCAGATCGAGGCGCTGGGGCTTAGGGTGGCCCTTGAAAAGTCGGAGGCCCTACTCTTCCATGGGCGCCGACGGGGCCCGCCCGCCGGCGCCTCGATAACGGTCAACGGTGTGGGCTTCCCAATCCAGGCCCACATCAAATATCTGGGCCTGGTATTGGATGGACGGTGGCACTTTGACGAGCACTTCCGCCGTCTTGCGCCAAGGCTCGTCAACACGGCGTCCGCCCTCGGGCGACTTATGCTGAATTTGGGCGGACCGGGTCTTGCGTGTCGACGACTCTACGCGGGGGCAGTACGGTCGATGGCGCTGTACGGCGCGCCCGTGTGGGCGGAGTCCCTGGCCGCTCGCAATAGGGCCCTTCTGTGGCGTCCACAGAGAGTCGTAGCGGTCAGGGCAATACGCGGGTACCGCACGGTCTCGACCGATGCAGCCTGCGCGTTGGCCGGAACGCCCCCGTGGGATCTGGAGGCGGAGGTGCTCGCCGACGTCTATCGGCGGGCGTCGACGGTGCGGGCGGGGGGCAGCCGCTCCTCGCCGAGCGCAATGTCATCGTGGCGCGAAGATGCCCGCCGCGCCACCATCCTAAAGTGGAAGTCTCGGCTGGAGACGCCCCAGGCCGGTCTCTGGACCGTGGGGGCGCTCCGGCCGATCTTGGAAGAATGGGCAGGGCGGCAGCACGGGGTCCTCACCTTCCGGTTGGTGCAGGTTTTGTCGGGGCATGGTTGCTTCGGCAAATACCTGCACACGATCGCAAGGAGGGAGACGACCCCAGGCTGTCACCACTGCGGCTGCGACGAGGACTCGGCGCAGCACACGCTCGAGTCGTGCCCGGCCTGGGATGTGCAGCGCCGGGAACTCGTTGCAGTCATAGGCGTGGACCTGTCGCTGCCGGCCGTTGCGCGAGCGATGGTTGGCAGTGACAGGGCCTGGACCGCGGTCGCCGCCTTCTGCGAGGCTGTCATCTCGCGGAAGGAGGTTGCGGAGAGGGCCCGTGAGGAATCCTTCTTTGCGGATCCGATTTGCCGCTGGCGCGAGGGGCGGCGTGCGCGCGCTTATCTGCGCCTGATGCCGCCCTAGCCGAGGCTGCGGACGGTGGGGTCGGGGAGTACCCTGCCGTCCGCGGAAGCCTACCGCGAAGGTGCGACGCCCAAGTGCGCGAAGCGTCGCTCAAGAGAGGGTGCCCGAAGGGGCTGCCGCCTGCGGATCGCGTTCGTAACGACGCGGTACCCGTGATCCGCCGTAGCAAGGGCGGGTAGAGGCGCACGGTGGGTTTTTAGTGGGTGAGAGCCCCATTCACCCCGTTGTCTCCCCGGGCAGCGGGGTGTGCTGTAGGACATTTTTGCCCACCTAAAATAAAAAATAAAAAAGGGACCAGAGGACGTTGTGTGTAATGTCCGCGAATATTTATTTATTTTGTTATTTTATGTACTATGATCTCGTATAATTATATTTTTACAGACTGGTTCGATTTAATTATGGTGACACATTTACTCTTACTCCGTATAAGTAGGTATTAATTAGTTTTAGCTACCAAAAATAAAAAAGTACCAAAAATTTACAATGATTGTTATTCAATTTAAGTCCTTGGATTTTTAGGTTATATCTCAGACCCCCCCTCGATTCTACCACTGTCACCATGAAGTAAACGACAAGATAGTTCCTTAGCAACTGATTTATTCATCCATCCATCCATCCATCCATCCATCCATCCAGCCTTTCGACGTACAATTCTAAAGCCGGCCCCACACGGCAAATTTATTATAATAGTATTATTATAATAAATCAATACCTACATATAATATTATGCTATACATCAATAGTAGCGGGAAAAAATGTATATATGTATACCAATTTTTAAGTCTAAACAAGAGCTGTAAAAGTTCATCAATATCCGTTTAGTAGTTTTGTGTGATGCCCCGACAAACAGACAAAAATTCTTAAAAAGATCAGGGACACCTTAGCCTAAATTCATATTTTTTTCTCTAATATCTTAAATGTGAAGTAATAGCTCTGTTACATAATTACTTAAGTATATTATTTTATAATTTTTAGACTCCACAGATGGCGGTGTGGTTTAGATACCGGCCTCCCGCCCGAGTGGCTCGATTCCCACACACGACAACTCTTTGTATGATTCAAAATTTTTTTTTTTTTTAATTATATTCAGTTTCATTTTTTTATAGTTATCGTATTGTATTCAATTTTGGTTGTCTATGTAAAATGCTGCCTTCACCTCCAGAAGATCATACACTATTATACATTGATATCTACTAGTCATTAAGTGAAAGTCTGCAGTGTAAGGCCAGGCTTGTGAACCTTTCAATAAAATAAAAAAATGGTAGTTCTGGCTCTGGGTGTAAAAGGTGTAAAGTCCCCAGCGATACAAGTATTCCTTAGTACAGGATATTGTTTTTAAAAAAATATATATATCACCTGTATTTAGTCTCAATACACCATTTAAAGTACTTCTAAAAGTACTTCTATCTAAAATACCCTTTTATTGTATGTGTGACGATAGAACCGGTTAGCAAAAACAATTAAAACTAACTTCACAAATTATTGTATTGTATGTATTTTGAAGTGGGTGAATATCATGTTCATTGATTCCGTTACATAGATTTATATATATATATATATATATATATATATATATATATATATATATATATATATATATAACTGTCTCTGTGCAATTTGTTGTGCACGCAATTTTATTGAGCTTTTTCGTAAAAAGCAAAATTCTCAGTAGCAGCAGTAGAGTTTGGAAATGTACCCGGTAGATGGCAATAGGCTCGCCCCCTATTACATGGGACTTAAACATAGCTGGCGAATCGTGGGTGTGTAATACACCTCTGCCTAGTCCTTCAATCTCCCGTGTGACCGGCCATGAAGCACATCTTTGCGTTTTGGTTGTAGCAGGAGATAGCCCTTTATTCTTTCATTTCATATCTGTGAAATGAAATGGTGAGCAGTGGCTTGACAATACTCTCGGTATAGTTGAGTCCATGGGCGACGGTTACCATTTACCATCAGATGGGTCGTGGTTCGTCTGCCACAACATGCAATAAAAAAAAAAGATATACGGGACGTCGGGATAGTAGAAAATCAAAAAAAAAAGGATAGGTAGTAAAGCCTGCCACTAAAGTAATGCAACATAGCATCAGTAGTCCGCCAACACAGGCGGAGAGAAGGAACACGGCTGGTTTATCTAGTAGGTGAGAGGTTAAGGGCCCCACACTACCCTGTTCGTTACCACAAACGACAGCATATGCGGTTAGGTATTTTTTTTCCGCCTAAACAAAAAAAAGCTAGTAAAATCTAAAAGAACTATTAAAAGTTTGTAGAACGTTAATCGCAAATAAAATATGATATTACTAAGAACAGTTCTCTAGGCGAGGGACCCAAATTATCTCGGTATCATTATCAAATTATATCCTTTCCTGCCGTTCGCTCTCCCAGTACGAACTTGAGTCGTTATTTCTGTCCCTGACATGCCGGAAAATCGTGCAATACTCCAGAGAGCGACCCTAAGCAGCTTCCCTTTACTAACGTCGAAATGTGTTATGCGTTAGTACAATATATCTACTTACAAGGAGTAACCTTGGATAGATTAATGTGTAGACCCTTCTAGTTTTCAATTTGGATCCATATCGAGCTCTGTTACTAATAAATAATAAACAGATTTTTTTATAAAACAAGTCGACTCGTGCGGAATTCCGTAGTGCGCGGTGGTATTTAAATTAGAACGTGTAACATTAGCGTATATACCGTGATTAATTAACGTTTTTTTACGTAAATACAAAAACAAGCTTACATTCCGATGATAGGGACGGTTGGCCATCTTATTGTTGGGACCCAGTTGATTGGGTCCAAACAAAAATAACGCAAACGCGAAAATGATAAAAAACTTATACATGTGTCTCGCTCACTCTTGCTATGACCTATATGTGCATCCTTTTCTTCACCCTTAGTATTAAAATAGTATCAAGTCTTGTTATATACTTAAGTCTATGCTATGTAATGAGTTTTACTTGTCTATAGATACGAGCGTTATATTCATGACTTGAGTTTCCTTAGTACTCAAAGCTTCCTGCGCACGGATACCAAATGATACTTTGCTTTGAACTTTTTTTAACAAAAGGAAAGTTTTTTAGCATTTTATATGATTTATTATTTCGCATCAACAACGTTCATGTTGAAGATTTTTCTTTATAATAAATGCATGATACTTATTTTCAGGATACGCCTCGATCGTTTGTAGATGGAAGTAGAATGAGGCGACACTGTAGGTATCTATATATACCTATACGTGCTCACAGCAGCGATTGCATAATAATCTTTAAAGTTGATCTAAACTTCTCTACTTGTTAAGAATACTATTTATATTTCATTTAAGTAATGTTTCATCGATAGTACGTGGGTGACCGAGCTTCACTTAGCATTTTGTTTGTGTACAAAAACATAACATAGCATCACGCCTGTATTCCCAGAAAGGGTAGGCAGAGGTGTATTACACACCCACGACTCGCCAGCTATGTTTAAGTACCACGTAATAGGGGGCGAGCCTATTGACGTCTACCGGGCACATTTCCAAACTCCGGGCTGCTACTGAGAATTTTTCTTTTTAGGAAAAAGCTCAATAACATAGCCCGACCCGAGGATCCAACCCGGAACCTCATGATTAGCAGTCGCGTACACTACCGCTACACCACCGAGTTTTGTATTTGTGTTTATTTTTTAATTATAAAACTACATCTGTGGTGCAGCAGTTGTATGAGTGACTGCTGATCATGAGGTCTCGGGTTAGATCCCCGGGTTGGACAGTGTTATTAAGCTCTTTCGTAGAAAAAAATTCTCAGTAGCAGTTAGGAAATGTGCCCGGTAGACGGTAATGGACTCGCCGTCTATTACGTGGGACTTTAACATAGCTGAACTGTGGATGTGTAACACACCTTTGCCTTTTTTTTTTTTTTTTTTTTTTTTTTGTTTAGGCGGGAAAAAATGTACCTAACCGCACACCCCGTCGTTCGGGGCAACGAACAGGGTAGTGTGGGGCCCTCACCCACTAAAGAAACCCGCCGTGTGCCGTCTCTCCGCCTTTATTGGGGGGCCACTGGAACTATGTTACATTCCTTCGGAACACACCTTTGCCTACCTCTTCGGGGAATACAGGCATGAATGCTATGTTGGAATTAACTATTTAACATTAATAATTTAGACAAAATTAAAAAGCTAAACGTTTACTATAATATTATTTTAACACATCTCGTCAAGTTTTGCGGTAACTAGATCCTAGTATGCATGCTAACATCTAATAACAACATAGCGAAAAAGCTCAATAGCACCGCCCGACCCGGGGATCGAATCCGAGATCTCATGATAAGCAGTCAGTCACACTACCTCTGCACCACAGAGGCAGTTATATAAATACTAATAAACCTTTATAATACATACTGAACGCTTTTCGGGACAAATTTGACTATGTCAGTAATATACTTTGAAAACACCCATGTCAATACAGATATTTACGTCAATATATTTCATAACACAATCAAAATAGGGTGGGTAATGTTATTCATCAGAATTCCCCTTGTCGTATTCATAACGTATATCTTCTTAACCTTGTTGAATAAAATAACAAGTCTATTAACTAGATAGGTACTTAAATATTTTTGTCTGGCTCCGATCTCGTTCTGAAGGCGCCACATGTCCTACTATTTTTTTTATTGCTGTTGATGGCAAACGAGCCATGGCCCACCTGATGGTAAGTGGTAACCGTCGCTCATGTACTCGACTATACCGAGGGTATACCGAGCCGCTGCGCACCGATTCATTTCTCAGATAAGAAATGAGGGAATAAACGGCTATCTTCTGCTACAGCCAAAACACTCTGACGTGCTTCATGACCGGTCACACAGGAAACCGTGGTACCGACCCCCTCGAGCCCGATAGTAAGTGAGTACTCTCACTTGGTACCCAGCCCTACCACCAGTAATGCAATGGGTGATAATTGCTTACTTCTCTTAGTCGCCTTGTACGACATCCGCGGGAAAGGATGGGGTGGTGACACTTGTATTCTTAGTCCGTCATCCTGAGACGCACGTCTCACTTTTTTTTAAGGTGGAGAAAAATGTACCTATCCGCACACCCCATCGTTCGGGGCGATGAAGGTAGTGTGGGGCCCTCACCCACTAAATAAATGTGCCTTCTCTTCATGTGTATTGGCGATCCACTGGAACCATGTTACATTCAGTGGTCCGCCGGCGGCTTACCCTTCGGATACCCTGTACTGAGCGACGCGTCCGCGCACGAAGCGACGCACCTTCGCGGGAGGCCTTGCGGGGGGTGGACGTTCCCCAGTCCATCCACTCGCAGCCTCATTTAGGGCGGCATCAGGCGCAAGTACTCACGCCTGCGCCGCCCCAGTCTCTGGAACTTAGTACTTTACTACTAACTTATTCTTAAATAATATAATGACTACAAAAATAAAGGTATCCAGTTTAATTACCCCGCCATGCACCCTCACCTGCCCGTCTTTCGCGAACCACTGGTACCGCGAGTATTCACTTCAGTGGTCCTCGTGGCGGCTAGCTACGTCATGCTCCTTTTTTTTATTTTTTTTTATTTTAGGTGGGCAAAAATGTCCTACCGCACACCCCGCTGCCCTGGGAGACAACGGGGTAGTGTGGGGCTCTCACCCACTAAAAACCCACCGAGCACCTCCACGCCTCCACCCGCCCTTACTACGGTGGATCACGGGTACCGCGTCGTTTCGACCGCGATCCGCAGGCGGCAGCCCCATCGGGCACCCTCTCTTGAGCGACGCCTCGCGCACTTGGGCGTCGCACCTTCGCGGTAGGCTTCCGCGGACGGCAGGGTACTCCCCGACCCCACCGTCCGCGGCCTCGGCTAGGGCGGCATCAGGCGCAGGTAAGAGCGCGCATGCCGCCCCGCGCGCCGGCGGCGAATCGGGTCCGCGAATGAGGATTCCTCCCGGGCTCTCTCCGCTACCTCCTTCCGCGAGATGACAGCCTCGCAGAAGGCGGCGACCGCGGTCCAGGCCCTGTCACTACCAACCATCGCTCGCGCAACGGCCGGCAGCGACAGGTCCACGCCTATGACTGCAAGCTACGTCAAGCTCCTTCTCCAAACGATGTCCCCGCGCATTGATTTCAATTATCAATCTAAGATTGAGAGCTTCCAAGGTACACACCTCTGACGTTTGCGAAATTACATACATACATATCATGTATATATTCACACCTGTTCTCAGAGTGTTAGGCAGATACACAGGTTTTAGCTACTCAGTATTCTTTTCCGTTGGAATAAGACGTGACGGATGTCGAAACACGTCAAAATCTCCATTGCGGCCCACGTTGAATGTATATTTTTGTACAAACCTCACTACCACCATCGATGGAAAACATTGTAAAGCAACACAGGCCCCACCACAATGGGCCAGATGTGGCCATAATCCTAGTCGTTGTCATAGTAGTGTAAGAAACAATAATTGGTTGTAAAAAAAAACACTATTTTGATATTTTTACATATTTTTGAGCATTGGACATGCTTAGCCAAATACGTAAATTAACACAAAGTCTGAAAATGTGACATCGGAAATGATAGTCACGAGCAGGATTTGAACCTGCATCTCCTGGAATCCATCCATCCATCCATCCATCAGCCTTTCGACGTCCACTGCTGCACATAGGCCTCCCCAAAGGGGGATAGTGCCGTAATCGCCACGCTTGGCAGGCGGGTTGGCGATTGCAGTGGATGTTGTTAATACTCGAGGGAGTGTTGCTGCCCACTCCCCCGGTATTCCCTCAGTCGGCTCTTATGACTCCCATGGGTGGAGAGGGGTAGGACAATTCTAAAGCCGGCCCCATACGGCCAATTATTTCAGGAGATGCAGGTTCAAATCCAGCTCGTAACTGTTACTTTCGACTACACATTTTCATACTTTGTTTTAAAAAGCACTGTATTATGTATGTATGTACGTACGCGTAGAGTACGTATTTCTTGATGTATGCGGGCATTTTAACCTCTAACATTAACCCTGAGATACAGATGGACTCCATTAGAGATGTATTATGAAGCTGACTTACGTCGACATTAAAGAAATAATGTTTCTTTTCAAGAAAACATACTTTTTCTAGAAGTTTTAGTATAAATAGCTACTACTTGGCTAAAGTTCTATTAAAATATTTGCACTCGTTTGTAGATTTCTGCAGAAACATCTCATCAAGATGACAATGGAAATTTTTATGATAGTTTTCTCGAAGTTTTTTCAATGCGCTCATAGCTATTTTAGAGTAAAAAGAATTTCTTTTTAATAGTTTTTGGACGTACAAAACACAATGGTTGAAATTTCATTTAAGAATAATTGATAATGAACGACTAAAGAGTTATTTTGAAGTTGTGATGCAAATTGCCGTGTCTGGCACCAAGAATAGCTCCACCCCGTCTCTTCCTATGGGAGTCGTCGGCGTTCATTATATTCATTCACTGCGATCGCCAACCCGCCTGCCAAGCGTGGCGATTATGGTAAAACCCCCATTTTGGGGAGGCCTATGTCCAGCAGTGGACGATGAAAGGCTGATGGATGGATGGATGCAAATCATCAAGACCAAATCCTCTCCTGATTATCCTTCTTCTCCAAATCCTATCCCTTTCCTTGGAATTGGCGACACTCGAGTGATGCCTCTGGTGTTGCTAGCGTCTATAGACTATAGTAACTGCTAACATCAGGTAAGTCGTATACTTGTCTGCTTAGTATAAAAAACAAGTAAATTCTTGCAGATCTCAGTACAAATATGCAGGTTAGACCTTGGAAGTAGCACCAATAGCGAACTAAAGCTCCGTTTATACGATACAAATTTCAGGCCTGTTGCATTTTTTATAGGTACTACGAGAGTGGCGAAAATGCGTACAGTCCACCTGATTGTTTACCGTAGCCTATAGATGCTACCAGAACAATTACTCGCGCGTCGCCAGCTACAACTGGATAATAAGATGAGGATAGGTAGGTTTTTTTTTCTTGGATGTGGATTCAGTCTTGATGGAAGGTACACCACTGATGTAGAGAGAAGAGTGAATGCGGGAAATAGAGTGAACGGAGCATTGGGACAACTTCTTGGCAGCCACCACCTCAGCCAGAAGACACGTGTCGCAATATACAACGCAGTGCTTGTCCTAACGTTATTATATGGAAGCGAGAGTTGGGTATGCAAAAAGGAGCATGAGAGTAAAATCAATGCGGTCGAAATGCGATCTCTGCGGAGAATCTGTGGAGTGAGGCTGACTGACTGCAATCGAAACAATGACGTAAGAGAGCGAGTAGGTAGGTATGAAAGAGAGTATTGGTGTAAAGATGCGAAAGGGAATGCTCCGATGGTTCGGACATGTGGAAAGAATGCCGGACAAGCAACTTGCTAAGAAGATATACAATGCGAAAGTGGAAGGATGTAGGTACAGGCGGAAACCGAGACTTACCTACCTAGACCAAATCGGTCATGTATTTTGAAGGAAGGTGGAGTCAGGAGTCTCCGAAACCGGCGAGCGTGTATGAAGAGAGTTATGAATGTTGAGGAAGCGAGAGATGTATGCAAGAATAGAGCCTCTTGGCACAAGGAAAATGGCGTGATGATAAGTAAGTAAGTAGGTAGGATATTAAGGAGAGGATAGGGAGGGGGTTTGAGCCTCCGGCGCTCTTACTTACCATACGAAACACAGCGGTAAGATTAACTACCGTTGGTCGCTGGTCTTTTGTGAGAGGGTGGTACTTTCCTGATCAAGCCTGCCCAATCATGCTGGGATAAGCAAGGCTAGAATAATATTAAAGCCACAAATGAATTGCAGCATAGCAGTGATAGTCTAGTGATCACGAAGGACTTCAATAACAATGGTATCCAGTTCGATCCCCAGTCCGACATCACGGCACACACATCTCCATCCATCTATCAGCCTTTCAACGTCCACTGCTGGACATAGGTCTCCCCAAGAGAACGCCAAAACGAGCGGTCCCGTCATGGGGGATAATGCCGTAATCGCCACGCTTGGCAGGCGGGTTGGCGATCGCAGTGGTTGTTGTACTCGAGAGAGTGCTGCTGCCCACTCCCACGGTATTCCCTCAATTGGCTCTTGCGACTCCCGTGGGTAGAGAGGGGTGGGACGGAGATTGCCGACATATGGGATGTTGATTCGACAATTATTGTTCCGATAGTCATATCGGTTAAGGGACAATTCGCCAAGAGTCTCGAACAACACCTAAAGAAACTGTCGTTAGACAGCTGGATTAAGGGCTTAATGAAAAAGGCAGTACTCCTCGACACGGCACGTAGGTAAGGCTATTGTAAGGGGGTTCCTTTTTTGGAGCCCTAATCACCGGCAGCTGGATCCCTGCACCCGATGTCGATGGGCCACTATTTTATACAATTCGAAATTATTTATAATCTGTTGTGTTTATTTTTGTTTGTGTTTTTATAGTAGTTATTTTGTGTGAGCTTGTGTATTTTAAAAAAGTATGAAATATATAACAAAATTAATAAAAACAATAATATCAATAATAAAATAACACGTTTTAAAGATAGACATAAATCCTCTTTTTTATATACAATATTTTTTTTTTATTATTTATGTTATCCGCACATCTGCCAAATAGGTACTATAAAGAACTTAGCAACAGGAAGGGACCAATCACCGTCGATCAATGTTGATAGAAGCCAATCACAGGCCTATAAATGACGCCGTGCGTTTGCTTAGTAAAGTATCGCTTGAGTATTGTTTGTGAATGGAATGGCTTGCCCTGACGAACGCAGTGAGAAATCCCTTACTTAGCTTAGTGTTGCTGGCTACCTTACCTAAGTATCGTTCTTGAATACGGGTGTGAATATATGGCTAAGCATGTCAAATTCTAAAAAAATATCAAAATATTTAGGTTTATTTTGTTTTCAAATTATGACTGTTCGGTGAAGGAAAACATCGTGAAGAAACCGAGCGAGAAAGAAGGAGATTTTCTCAATAGCTTGTGAAGTCTGCCATATTGAGTTAATGTGCTGGTCTACGTTCTAAATCCTTCAAAAAAAACTGTATGCGCTCTTGAACAATAGCTACAGACGATACAAAATTGTGGCCTAAGTTGCTGAGCTTGGCATCTAGCCAGCAAACATAAAGTTCTTTGCCAACATCTGAAATTAATTGGAAACTTTGACGTGGCTACGCGTTTATGAAGTTACGAACTAATGTCTGCTTTCAATAGAAACGTCGAGTGTTCAGCGGTTTAATTAGCTTTGCTGTCGATGAAGGTTGTCGAAAATTTATATTTGTATCGTTTCTGAATACGGTTATGAAACAGCGTCACTATCGCAAATCTATACTTTTTAACAGAGCTGTGTCTGTACATTTAAGATATTTGAGAAAAAAATACTTTATTAGGCTATATAGGTGTGTCAAAACGCAAAACATTTTTTTTTAGATTTTTTATCTGTTTGTCTGTTTGTTCGATCGCGCATCACTCAAAAACTACTGAATGGTTTTTGATGCAACTTTTTTAATTGCTAGCTCTTGATTAGAATTAAAAACTGGTATACATTTTATCCCACTACTATATCAGGAGCCCGAGATATAACGTAAAAAGTAGCTTTTGGCTGCGGCGGTACCGCGGGCACAAGCTAGTATTGTTATATTTTGACAATTTGATTAACTTTTTTACATAGTATACAAACATATATTCACGCCTGTATCCCCGGCGGGGTAGGCAGAGGTGTATTACACACCCATGGTTCACCAACTATTTTTAAGTCCCACGTAATAGGGGGCGAGCCTATAGCCGTCTACCGGGCACATTTCTAAACTCCGGGCTGCTTCTGAGAATTTTTATTTGTACGAAAAAGCTCAAAGGCCGTCTGAATCGGGGATCGAACCCGAGACGTAATGATCAGCAATCGCTCACACTACTTTTTTTGCTCTATAATCACGTCCACTTGATAAACCTTACAAGATACTTCAACATCATGTAATAGGAAGATAATTAGTGCTTCAAATAACATGGACTTTTTTCTCATTAGCAAATTGGAACCCTACTAGGCCGGAGTAAGTCGAAAATTATATTTAATGAACATAAATAATAAGATTAGGTACTGTTGGCTATAGTAACAAACTCAAAAAAGAGAGTTTAAGGGTATCAACGGCCTCGTGGCGTAGTCGGTAGTGTAACCAACTTCCGTGCACGAGGTTGTGGGTTCGATTACCACCCAGGACAATTATTTGTGTGATGAACACAGATATTTGTACTGCGTGTGGGTGTTTTCTATCTATATGTACCTATGTATTTACAAAAACAAAGTAATAAGTATATTTATTATAATATCCGTAATCTGGTACCCATAGCACAAGCATTAAGTGAATTATCATTTGTTTTTCTAGTCGTAGAGCCTTGTTTATCAAGCATGGATAGGCTGCTCGATCTGGGAAGTGCCACCTTATCACAGAAGATCAGAATGGGTACAAAGAAGGGTAGATACTCTTATAGTTTGTTTTGTATGGTGAGACAGAGCGCCGGAGGTCCAAACCCCTTCCCTATCTTTCTAAAATGCTGTTATATGCTGTATAAAATATTCGAAACGTCAGGATAGTAGAAAATCGAGTTAACATGACAGATGTCGAAAAAGATATTACGATTCACAAGGCATGTTTTTTTTTCTTTGTATTAAACCTAACATGCAGAAATGTAACATTTGAAATCAATAAAAACTCAGCTTTTTGGCGGGAACATGAAGATATCATGTCGCCGCTCTGTATTATTTTGCAAAACCTGTGTTACTTTAAGTATTAATGTGTAAACGTATCGCTCATTAACTATCTGTGTATGTGCATAGGTGTTGGCATGCGATATAGTGCGTCATAAGTTCATAACGCCTATTTTTCTGTTGTCTTCAAAACTCTACAGAAGCTTCCAGTAACAGCCACCACTTTACTGAGGTATGACATTGATTTGACTACGACTAATTTTGTTTGACAAACTTGGACTGTGACTTGTTTAATAAATTAAACTTACCTGTGATCAGAGAATAACGACATTGGTTTTAAGTTTCTGTTAGGCTGATGGTTCTGCGAAGACAAAGCGTTAACTAAAAAAAACTCAAAATTATATTTGGAGTTGTTAATGTGACCGTGGTGTTTATGTTAATGCATATTCAGCGCATCTTATTAAAATATTCGCTCTATTTCTAAGGTATTTATCCTAAACAAGCTTTGTATTCACTTTTTTACCGACTCATTAATATCCGTACATTCCGAAAAGTTCAATTTACTGTTTCTCAGTGCAACGGTGAACGAAACTGGCAACCAGGAGTGCTTAATGAAACATTCCTGTTACCGTCAGTGAAAACGTTTTTTGTACGAATACTTTTCAGAGTAAAATATTTGAGTCGTCTGTGTTCGAGATACATGTGTGTTATAAACGAATAGTAATTTTTATTATTTATAGTGACATGAAAACAAATAATTAAAAAAAGAATTGACTTTGAAGTGTATCAAAGGCTGTACCTATATTATTCCGAACTTTGTTAGAGGAGCCACTGTGAAGGCTTAGAGAAAGTATTATAATTGAATTTATTGTAAAACATAACGATAATCAGGAAACAAAACATTGATTTTAAAAAAGGAATACTTTGTCTATACTAATTAAGTCGTAACAGAGCTGTGTCTGTACATTTAAGATATTTGAGAATAAATGACTGTATTAGGCTATATATACGTGTCTGAACACAAAACAATTTTTTTTAGATTTTTTATCTGTTTGTTCGCGCATCACGCAAAAGCCACTTAACGAATTTTGATGCAACTTTTTTTATTTGATAGATCTCAATTAGATTTAAAAACTGCTATACATTTTATCCCGCTACTATATCGGGAACCTGAGAGACAAACTAAACAGTTAAGATAAGGTGAGCCGCAAGCTAATTTTTAAAATAAAATTAATTTTAAATTAGAATACGTAGCAATACAAAAATGTTTTTTTATTTAAATGGCCAGTACTGCTGTACAGCAATTTTGTTGGTAAATAAAGACGTTTAGCATCATATGCTTGAAGTGCTTGTCAAGTAATTAAAAAACCACACATAATTTTTATAGCGACATAGAAGCAAACAGTGAATATCGGAACGAACTAGAATAGCGGGAACTGGTAATAAATCAGTTAGCTGGCAGCTTCTTATGAGTGATTGTGTGGGATTTTCTCGTCAAGAAATTCTCAATAGCAGCCAGGAGTTAGAAAGCTGCCGGTATTTCATCCTCATGGACATATCAAAATATTCATGTTCATCCTGTTACTTATACACTACCGCTAGATCATCAAAGTTGTTACCTACTCACTTATCATCATGCTATCTCCCTTGCGGGGTAGGCAGAGAGAACAGAGTGCCAATAAGCTCTATTCGTGCATACATCTCTCGTTTCCTCAACATTCATAATTTTCTTCATACAGGCTCGCCGGTTTAGGAGACTCCTGACTCCACATTCCTTCAATACATGACTGATTTGGTCTAGGTAGGTGAGTTTCGGTTTCCCCCTGTACCTGCTCTCTTTCATACCTACTCTTTCTCTTACGTAGTAGTTAGGTAGTTAACCTCTAAATTAAGTTTGTGCTAAAATAATTGAGAATATTGGTATAAGAAATGCCCCGATGGTTTGGACATGTGGAAAGAATGCCAGACGAGTGGCTGGTTAAGAAGATATACAATGCGAAAGTGGAACGATATAGGTACAAGGGGAGACCGAGACTCACCTTCCTAGATCAAATCGGTCATATATTGAAGGAAGGTGGAGTCAGGAGTCCCCGAACCCGGCGAACCTGTATGAAGAGAATTAGGAATGTTGAGGAAGCTAGATATGTATGCAATAAGAGCCTCTTGGCACTCTGTTCTCTCTGCCTACCCCAGATAGGAGGCACTCTGTTCTCTCTGCCTACCCCGCAAAGGAGATGACGTGATGATAAGTAGTAAAAGAAATTGAAGACTATTCCTGTGCTTAATTTTTTATTTATTGATAAGATTCTCGTTCAGCCAACATTACTTTGCTAAGATACCGTGAGCAATACTTGGCAGATTGACAGCCTTTGGAGGCCTGGCAAAATGCCCGATATCAACAAGTTACCAATGGTTGTAAATACGATGTTTAACTAAGCAAATATATAGGTTTATCTCATATAAGCAGAAGTGCAACATTCTCGCATTTTGAATATTACATCACATACATTTTTTCTAGTGCCTAGCCTTGCTGATCCTAGCACGAATGGGTCAGATTGATCGGGGAAGTACCACCCTCTCACAAAAGATCGTTGTGTAAATAGTTAGCACATTGCGTGCACCGGAAGTGTGAGATTTGGCACAGTTCAAGTTTAAATGGAGAAGGAGTGCAAAAACATAATATTTTTATATAATATGCATTACAAATAATATTTTTGTATAACATACATTAGAAATAAATTAATACAATAAAATAAAAATACATTTTGTATGTATGGTCGAATGTTGACCCCTGGACAACCACTAGTATTACATAAAAGAAAAATTTACTAACTGACTAACTGACATCAACGCACAGCCCAAACCATGAAAACTTACATTTGGGTTTCTTTAATACTTTAGGTAAATAGTAAAGTCCGCCGGCGGACCACAGAAGGAATGTAACATAGTTCCAGTGGCCCGCCAATAAAAGCGGAGAGACGGCACACGGCGGGTTTCTTTAGTGGGTGCAGGTCCCAAACTACACTGTTCGTTGCCCCGAACGATGGGGTGTGCGACTAGGAACATTCTTTCCCGCCTTAACAGAAAAAAAAGATAAATACTAAAGTGCTTGCTACACGGTTGTAAGCCAACGCCCTAACAGAGGTGACCTTGGTTAGCGGCCGATTGTCTGTTTTCAAAGGACATATACATAGTTCACTCTGAAACCAACCGCAAAGCAAAATTATGTGTTGTATTAAAACATATTACTGTATTTCCCATACAATCATCATCTTATAGCGGACTAACTTAAGAATCGTACTATTACAAAAAATGTCTCCGATTTTGAGGTTATGAGCAGGCTGTTTTAAACTTAAAATAATGAAGCAGGAATATAAATTAACCAGTTTACGTATGGCAGTGGATTGGTGTTTCACTGCCGCTTGTCATAGTTTTTAATTTAGTTGGATTATAATCCTAGAGTTGCGCATTTCCAACGCTAGATGATGCTCTGTTAAACTATTACGTGTTTTAAAAATATTATCATTTTATTCATTTTATACTTATACAATAAAGATTTGATTACTTTAAACATTTTAGATCTATATTTTTTAGCAATTGACATGCTCCGTTACTTTTTAAAGTATAAATTATTTGTGAATAAGGAAAAAGAGATTATTAGTAGGAGCGGGAATCGAACCCGCGTCTTTTCCAATCCAGGGAAGTGCTCTAAGCCACTGAGCTATCCTACTGATCTTTCGATCTTCTCAATTTCCTCATCACATTTGTCTTACGTCCAACGCCATCTATTGGCAAGCATTAAATGCATCCAATATACTATATTGGATACATGTAAATGCGATTGCCGTGTGGGACTGGCTTCAGAATTGTCCCACCCCTTTCTACCCACGGGAGTCGTAAGAGCCGACCGGATGATCGAAAGATCGGTAGGATAGGTAGAGCACTTCCCCGGATTGGAAAAGAGGTGGGTTCGATTCCCTCTCCTACTAAAAATCTGTTTTTCCTTATTCACAAATAATTTGATTACTTTGTTATTTTAATTTAGAATAGTAAAGTTTGTCTAATATTGATAATAAAAGTAAGTTTAATAAAAGCATGACATCTATTAACAAAATCTATTAACTATACCAATTGCGAGATCAAAAAGCTTTCTGATTTTGGTCTAGATTTATTATAATGTAACCAATAATATTATAACCGATCTTGAATTTTCATTGTGACATTTTACACAATTTCTAAATCAATTTCGAAACTGTAATTCAGATTTAAAAATAACCTAATAATGCTTTAAATAAACAAAAGATCGATTATATTGACATTAGGTAAACATGAAAGGCCCATCGGATGTACAACTTCGAATGCTTTTTTTCTTTATTATAGCATGCAGCTAGTCCGTGTTAAAAAAAATATGCAATTCATATTTAAAAAAATTCTAATAATTATTATCATGAATATCCGATGCTATTATCGTACAGGGCGAAAAATTACATTGTCCTTTGGTTGCAAACCGCTGTCTACACGGTTGTAATTTAGCAAGGTCACGTCTCGGTCATATCTTTAACGATACCTATAACGCTAAGTCACGCAACAACGCTAAGAATGCCACTAGACCCACTGATCTGTTAGGGCGTTATTTACAACCGTGGCTGGAACTTTGGACAGTATTTTACACAAATCCTATCCAAAATGGAATAATCACTATGACGCGAACGAAGCTCCGGGCAATACGGTAGTATTATACCTATATAAGTAATAAACAAGTACAAGGACTACTTTTAACTAAGCTATTAAACTTTATCTACAACTATGAATATAACCGCCATTATGACTTGACATCCCTGTATTTTATCACTGAAACTTATGATATAAAACGCTTTGAATACTCTGTGTCATTATTGCGATCTCCTTGGTGATTAACTGTCTCAAAATTTTAATAGTCTGTGGTAGTTTTAAGTGTTCCATTAAATTACTTATACTAAGATTATTTCAGCCGTGTGGGGCCGGCTTTAGAATTGTCCCACCCCTCTCTACCCACGGGAGTCGTAAGAGCTAACTGAGGGAATACCGGGGGAGTGGGCAGCAGCACTCCCTCGAGTATTAACAACATCCACTGCGATCGCCAACCCGCCTGCCAAGCGTGGCGATTACGGCATTATGACGTACCATGACGGGATCGCTCATTGTGGCGTTCTCTTGGGGAGGCCTATGTCCAGCAGTGGACTTTGAAAGGCTCATGAATGGAAGATTATTTGCATAGACAGAGGATATTATAGACAGGTTCTAAGCGTATGCAGTGTCGAGAAAGCAATAGTTTGACATTTGATAACCGGAATAATTTTAGAAGGTAACTATGATTATAACTTTAACTTTGTAGGCTAAAAATTCACTACCTGTTTTAGCCGGATAACTAAATGAAATGATAACAGAAAGCAAAAGAAATTTCAGTTATGTTTATATTTTGCTTAAAATGTATTAGAACGTGTAACATTAGCGTATATAACGTGATTAATTAACGTTTCTTTTACGTAAATACAAAAATAAGGTTACATACCGATGATAGGGACGGTTGGCCACCTTATTGTTGGGACCCAGTTGATTGGGTCCAAACAAAAAGAAAAGAGCAAAGAAAAATATTAAAAGTAACATATGGCTAAGCATGTGAAATGTTTAAAAATAATATCTAAAACGACGGTATCCTGGAGATGCAAGTTCAAATCCTGCTCGTGGCTGTTATTTTCGATTTCACATTTTCACACTTTGTGTTGATTTATATGGCTAAACATGTCAAATGCTAAAAAATATAAAATTAAATATTATTAGCTCTCTCTATCATTCTCTTTAATAGTGTGCAACCAGCCTTAAAGCCAGGCAATTTGCTTAAAATACGGCTTCTATCGAGCAAGTTTCCTTATAATTAATTATTCTTTATTTGCTTTTTATATCGCTTCTTAATTTTAATTTTTGGTGACGAAGTGGACCAATCTTTCCAAATTACTTTTTGTTTTTTAATAAATAATTAAACTTATATAATAAGTGGAGATTTTGATAAGCTTTTTCAAGTACAATCAAGTAATTATAAGACGAAATTATTTCAAAGCTTGAATTAAAAGATTTTTTTTTCCGTTCCGTTACTGTCCGTGTGGTGTCGGGCTAAGAATACAAATATCACCAGCCTAATATTCCTCATGAGTGTCGTACCAGGCGACTAAGGGAAGCGAGCAATTATCACCTATTTCATTACTGATGGTAGCATTTCATTACCTACTGCTGGTAGGGCTGGGTACCAAGTGGGAGTACTCACTTGCTATCAGGCCCAAGCGGGTCGGTACCACCATCTCCCGTGTGACCAGCCATGAAGCACATAAGTGTGTTTTGGTGGTAGCAGGAGATAGATAATTTGTTCATTTCATATTACGTGAAATGAAATTATGAGCAGCGGCTTGCAAATACTCTCGGTATAGTTGAGTCCATGCACGGGGGTTACCAATTTTGATCAGGTGGACCGTGGCTCGTGTGCCACCATATGCAATAAAAAAAATATGTAAGAAATAGCGGGAAATGTTTGACAAAAAGCAATTAAAGTTAGGCATGTTGTTTTAAGTAAAAAAGATAGCGGTATCCAGTGCAATCCCAGTCGGAGGTTCATGTCTCAGATTGCACACACCTCTAACAATTCGAAATTATTTAGGAGCTATGTTGGTGCCTATATATTTATTTTACAAACTATCACGGCAAGAAAAAGCCGCTGGCGGGCCACTGAAGTAATGCAACATAGTACCAGTGGCCCGCCAACACAGGCAAAGAGACGGCACATGGCGGGTTTCTTTAGTGGGCGAGGGCACCACAAAAAAAAGTAAGGCAAAGTCTACATATTTTCCCACCTTATCAAAAAAAAAATAAAGGCAAAGTCGTAAAAAATCTGCATGCCTGAGAGATTTTCTTGACACTCGGCGATATAGAGTGAACCCTCTATCGCAGCGGGCCTTTAGACATATAATTAACGAATGAAAAGAATATACACCCCGAGCAAGGATTTATGAAAGGAATATTGTCCAGCGTTAGAATTTAATTCACAAAGCTTTGGAGGTCACTGTTTAAACCACTATCTACGCTGTCTGTACTACACAGACATGCGAATACTGGTCTAATGGGGATCAATCTTCCCATAATCATACATAAAAGCTGCAAAATATGCGAAAGCCTGAAGAAGCCCTGGTATTTAAAATAAGTGATAATATATTATTTAAAAATGTATTAAAATAGTTTTATTTCGTAACTAGGTGTCCCGGCGAAATTCATACCGCCTAAAATCAATAAATTTTGTGTTAACTTATTAGCTGAAACAAACTAAATCTAAGTTTTCTCATCAAAAATGCCGTTCCTTATAAAAAGAATTAGACAATAAATTTTCTATAGAATTTCAAACTTTCATGGTCACTTATAATTCTAAACGTTTTTACGGGATTTATACCATGTAAATTTTTACTTACGAGTTTCCGATATTTCGGCACTATTGCAAGCGCCATGATCACGGAGCAACTGAAACTGTCCTTGCGGGTGGGAATAGTTTTTATTATTCTGCGGTTAGAAATATCTGTCTACCCGCTTTCTCACTCGTTTATGACACTCGTTTATGTCAAATTTACATTGTATAAATCCCGTAAAAACGTGTAGAATAATAAATTTTCTCTTGATAATTTTTATTTTTCGTGATTATTTCCGTTTTTTTAATAGTTATTTTGCTATTATAGGGGGCAACAAATCTAACGAATCACAGACCATAAAGATGAGTCACACTATGTATTCATGTTACAAACAATTAATGTCGAATATTTAATCAGATTAATTGCATCTATAAATTATATTGTGATATGAAAGTTGATATCCGCAGGTACAATCTACATGCATTTTAGTGGTCAATGTATGTAAACCGGTAAATCCACAGCTCATTGATTTAAATCCCGCTCGCAGATTTCTGTCGGCATTTTTACCTCGTAGTAGGAGACCTAATAGAATGCCAGGGTTAGAGGAATTCATCAATAGAGCGAATACGCCATCTATGGCTAAAGGTAGTCCGGAGAAATTGGTAGGAACAGTTCCACTGAAAATCCAGCATAATCTACTTCTCTGTCTGCCAGAGGGCATTGTGTTCCTAGACCACCATACTGGTATTTAAAATGTTATAACGGGACATAAAGTGTATAGTGTAAAATATTTTACCACTAAACAGACACGCGTTAAGTCCCGTTATAACATTTTAAGATATTTTACCACTAAACAGACACGCGTTAAGTCCCGTTATAACATTTTAAAATATTTTACCACTAAACAGACATGCGTTAAGTCCCGTTATAACATTTTAACATATTTTACCACTAAACAGACACGCGTTAAGGCCCGTTATAACATTTTAAAATATTTTATCACTAAACAGACACGCGTTAAGTCCCGTTATAACATTTTAATATAACTATAACATTTCGTTATAATTTTTTAGGGGCGAGTAGGTTTCATAACGATATTTTCCTTCAATGAGCAGTGATAATTTATTTTAATATTATTTTAGCACTTGACGTGCTCATCTACTTTAAAGGTCAAATTATTTGTAAAAGTGGAAAAAGAGAGATATTTAAAGACATCTTAAAAGCCAATGTAAAGTTGGAGATTGTGAAGATTGGGGGTCACTATTAGGTGACTGCGATAGCTTAGCGGTCCAGAGCACGTTCCTGGACTGGATGCGACGCAGTTTTGAATCCTGCTCGCTCTTTTTCCATTTTCAAATAAGTAATTTGTTCTTTAAAGCAGTGATAGGTAAGACAAATGTGATTAAGAATTTGGGATGATCGAAAGGTCAGTAGGGTAGCTCAGTGGCTTAGAGCACTTCCCCGGATTGGAAGAGATGCGTGGTTCGATTCCCGCCCCTACTAAAAATCTCTTTTTCTTTATTCACAAATAATTTGTACTTCAGTGATAATTAGTCACAAATACACATTTAATGTCGTAAAGTTAGAGGTGTGACCTCTTTGAAGTCTCGACCCCGAACTGGGGATTGCAAGTTTTAATTTCCAATCTCGAGTATAATCAAAATCTCTGATTTGATCGCTTGTATTATTACTGGAAAATAATTATAAATTTTGATCTTACTAATATATTTCAACTAACCAGATAATTTTCTAAAGCAATATCAATCATCCACGATACGCAAATAAAACAAACATTTTCAATCGGACTTCATGTAGGTATAATAAAAGTTTTAATAGATACTGTATACTGTTAGTTTATATGCTATTTTCAAAATTTCTGGAACGAAAACTTTGGAACCAAATACGTACCGTGTTTTCTGTTACGGTAGCTTCTGCATACACATCATTAATTCTTTATACTGTTGCTGCGGCGTGGTGCACTGGTGCCACGGTAGAACTCGTCAAAGAGTAGAGTAATACTAAAGGAAGAACTCGTATTCCTAAATATGCCGATATTTTAAGTTTTACATATTGTGAACATAATGATCACAAGCCTAAATTTGAAATTTGAATTTGGAATTCCTAACCAAACGCCAGATATTTTGGGATTAAAATGGCCAGTTTGACAAAGCCCAATTTCATATGTTAGGAACTAATATACTTTGAAAGATACTTTGGAAAATCCAAAACTGCACGATCTTCATTTTTCACAATAAAATTAATTATTTGATAAGTAACTAATAATGTATTGGTTTTACTAAGTAGTTTTCAATAAATCACATAGATAGCGCTAATTTCAAAAAGTACTAATGTGGGTTTCATGTCTTATACGCCATCTAGCGCTAATTTTAAGAAGTACTTCTATATTGGTCTAGCTCTGTCATTTTGCAAGGCGCCGTATGGCAATTAGTAAGAACAACAATCCATGAGTTTACATATATACCTGCATAAGTGCATATAATATTTATAAACATGTAAAATTGAATAATTTATTAAACTGTAAACAAAAACAATTTAAGAAAACAAAAAGACATCGCTAGTTCCCTTACAAAAAAAGCAATATTGTGGTTCTATATATACAAAAGCAACTGAATACATCTAAAATTGCCACTTGCGACATCTAGGGCTGTATTTGTGAATATCTCTTTTACTTTAAAACAGCGACATCTATCAATAGAAAATTGCAACTTTGGACAATATTATACGACTTATTTAAAAATCAATGAGTTCAACAAGAAATCTGTAAACCATTTATCTTCCTAACTTGGTTGCTTTATAATTTTATACTTTGTTCTAAGTGAAAACACCGTGACGCCAAGGCAACGCAAAAAAAAATATTGTGGAATGTAATATATGATTTTTTCGTGTTTTATAACATTGGTGTGTTATTATTTACGTGTGTTTAGTGTTTTTAATTATTGTTGTGGATAAAATAGTTATTATACTTGACAAATATCATCAGTTCGTCAAGCAAAGGTAAGAACTTTCTTTTAACAAAAACAATGTACCGGCCGGGCGAACGGTTTTCTGTTGACGATAGTAAAACCACCGGCGGCTATGCGTAGGTACGTAAAAAGGTAGTTAATTGTCATGAAAGGCGCTGGATTTAGTGTCGCGTCGAGCGTAAATGCCGTAAATACTCAGTATTTTTTGTTTATTTAATAACAATTAATAAACCACATCGAATCAGAACGTGAAAAGTAATAGGGCGTCATAATAATTCGTAAACGAAAAAAAAAGACACGATTAATAAAGTATTTTGGTCGTTATCGTGTTAACATACATTACCTACAACTCACGGACGTCCAAGCCAGATTTTTTTCAAACAGTTTTTTAACTTAGTGGTTTTTAGAATGCTTCTAAACTAATCCTGTAAATTATATTTTTTGTTTTGATAAATAAATTAAAAAGAAAAACTACTTTAAATAACAAAAATGGCATCAAAAATATCATGAGTGTTAAAAATTGTGTTTGTTCTTTATATGTGTGTGTAGATATTATTTTACAAGTGCAATATATGATAAATAGAGACATTTTAAGTTTGAAAAATCAGCTGTGCCGTGTCAACCGGGAGTAGAACCCACCTCAACGCTTCGCTTATGAGGCGTGCAATTACAGCGATATTCTTCACAGTATGTTAAATGTTTTAACATTTAAATGACAATATTATACTTTGTTAGTGTCCTCAGCATAGACTAAGTATGGTCCGAGGTCCTCAGAATATGTTTTATCCATAGACAACAGTGAAAGACTATAATATCCAATAATTATAAAGAAAAATCTATTTTTGTAGTATGTCAAAGTTACCACCCGCAAAAGTGTAACTTTGACATACATTAAATCCGTCACATAAATGAGGTAATATTTGATTCTTAAATTACTTTGGGTAACATTGGTTTATATTATTCCCAAATTAAGGATGTGGCTGTGGAGATACAAACAAATTTGTAGTAGTATCATAAATAAATTTGTAAAAAAGTCCATCAATCAAAATTTAGCAGTTACAAGTATTATATTTTTTATTCCCATCAAAACCTCGTTTAAATCCTAAAAATGAACAAACCGTTAAGCATATTAAAAAGAAGACAAACTAAAATAATTAAACAAACAAAAAATATGTAAACACTTTGGTTTGAAGTATCTATTCTACCTACTACATATAGAGTAAATTGTCATCTATATAGTAAGTGTATGGAGTGCCATACAATCACAAAATATTAAAAAAGTTTTAGATATTTTTATATATATTTTTAGCATTTGACATGCTTAGCAACATACATTAAACACAAAGTGAAAAATGTGAAATCGAAAATAACAGTCACGAGCAGCACCCAAAGACGTTAAGTATGCGTCACCCAAAGACGTTAAGTATGAATGTGCTATCGAAATTAGCAGTCAGGAGCAAGGGTCACGATGGCTGAATTGGTAAAGCATCTGGACGGTATCCAGGAGATGCAGGTTCGAATCCTGCTCGTGACTGTTATTTTCGATTTCACATTTTTCACTTTGTGTTTAATGTATGTTGCTAAGCATGTCAAATGCTAAAAATATGTATAAAAATATCTAAATATTTATAGGGTTTGCGTCATTATTAGGTAAAATCTTAATTTTAAAATTAAGTTTACCTAGTCGGTATAATGTATGAAAATACTTCCGACAGATGGCATCTGCATCACCCAAAGACGTTAAGTATGAATGTGTTATCGAAATTAGCAGTCAGGAGCAAGGGTCACGATGGCTGAATTGGTAAAGCATCTGGACGGTATCCAGGAGATGCAGGTTCGAATCCTGCTCGTGACTGTTATTTTCGATTTCACATTTTTCACTTAGTGTTTAATATTAAAAAAGTTATTCACTGTTTCACACACTCAAATTCGCGCCGCTGATTTCGGAAAAAGTTTTGACATTAAGTGATTGACAACTTTGCTTTTATTTAAAGCTGTGTCTACGGAGCTTGTTTAAAACATAAAAAATCTAAAGCAAAACATTAAAACATTCTCATAGTCACACTGTCAATGTTACCCGAATGAATCAAAGTTACCCAGATTGACTGTACTATAGGGTAGGGGTAGTTGTAATCAAGTTACCCATAACACTAACGTTGTCAAATTTAGGTCGATATACAAACTTAAATGTAGTATCTAGCTTAACGACATCAGAACTTATCCCATAATATATTCAGCTTCAAAGTTAGACTACGCTTAAGCTATTAAATAGTTCCTGAATATATGGAACTCTCGTACAATTTCAAGTCAGATAGTTTGAGCACTGTATGGCGCCTGTTGAAGTTCATTTTCAAGCCATGCATGTGCCAGCTGATCTGGAGAAGTACCACCTTCTCACAGAACATTCGCATAAAGCAGGGGTTGGGGTTGCTACTATAGTGATTCGTTCAGTGAGTAAGAACGCCGGTGGACCCAACCCCATCCTCAACCCTTCCCTATCATTCTTACTATCTAACTCTATCTCGCTTTCCCTGTGATTGGTAACGCTAATGGTGCCAATAGCAGCACTATACTTGATTTGATTGGTATTCCCAAAAATACAAATGTTATAAGTTTAACGTGTGTATGTCTGTGGTACCGTAACTCCCAAACGGCTAAGCCAATCTCGTTATTTTTTTTCTATCAAAAGTCTTTTATACCCTTGTATTCCGCAAGTGGCGCCATCTTTGGCCTCTTTTATTTTACGCTCCCGTTTGTCAATGTTGCGACGGTTTAGTTTTATTATAAATTAACTTTTTCAATTTTGAAGCCTTGTCATGCTTGGCTACTGGATAGAACAATTAATGACGTTATTTGTTGACCCGTGACCACGGCTGGTGAAGCCCAGTCGAAACGTTGGGAGTAAAAAGGTATTTGATACGCGTTAAGTCCCGTAATAATAGTTTAAATAACCTGGAGTTTGGAAATGTGCCCGGTAGACGTCAATAGGCTCGCCCTCTATTACGTGAGACTTAAACATAGCTGGCGAATCGTGGGTGTGTAATACCCCTCCTCTGCCTATCCCTTCGGGGAATACAGGCTTGATGCTGCGTTTAACTATATAAAACTAGATGCTACCCGTGACTTCCTTCGCGTGATCTTAGAATATAAATACATAGGTACTAGACAATAATTTACCTTTATGCAATAAATTGATTTCCCACAGGGATTAACCTTATTTTTGGTATAAAAAGTATCCTGTGTCCTGTTCTGGAATTTAAAGTATAGGTACTTATGCTAAATTTTACGAAGATCGGTTCAATAGTTATGACTATCTGCACTAAAGAATAATCCTTGTATCGCGGGGGACTTTACAAACATACAATTGCTCAGACACAAAGTACACCTTTTTTTTTATTGCATGTAGGGGCAGACGAGCCACGGCCAATCTGATTGTAAATGGTAACCGTCGCTTATGGACTCAACCATACCGAGAGTATTGTTAAGCCGCTGCTCACCATTTCATTTCACAGATACCTATGAAATGAAAGAATAGGCGGCTATCTCCTGCTACAGCCAAAACGCATCGATGTGCTTCATGGCCGGTCACACGGGAGATGGTGTTAGCAACTCGCTCAGGCCCGATACCAAGTGAATGCTCCCACTTGGTACCCAGCCCTACCAATACAGTGGATGATAATTGCTTACTTCTCTTAGTCGCCTCATACGACACCCAAGGGAAAGAATGGGGTAGTGACACATATATTCTTAGTCCGTCACTCACTTAGAACAACCATTTGTGGATCAAACAAAGAGTTGTCTTGTGTGGGAATCGAGCCCACAACGTTCGGGCGGGAGGCCGCTATCTGAACCAATTCGCTATCTGTACAGTCCATATTAAATTGTGACGAAAAGTTTCTTACTAGCAAATTGGTCGCCCGTTCAAAACAACTGCACACTTGTCGACTTTGTTACTTCATTGATGGATCGAGCTAAATTCGATGTTCCACAAGTAACTTTGACCGATTAGTTATCGATTGAGACCAGACGGTTATTCGAATCATGTCGTTCCAACTTCGTAATTCAAAGTTGGAGTTTTATCGAGATTATTTCGTTATGAATTTTTTATCCAAACAAATTTGAAGCAAAACTTTTTATTGATAATGATTACTTGAATGGAGAATACTTTTTTTGATGTAAAACATCTAATATAGAGGGTCAGACCGTTAGCGTGACGACGCGAACGCTCATTTATTTGATTATTTTGAACGTCATCTGTAGACGATCGGATTTGATAAGGTAGCATAACGGCAATCAATAAACAAATAAAAGTTTTATTTTCAGTAAAAAAGTACTTAAAATCGCACTGAGATTAGGTGACGAAACAATGTTTCGTAAAACAATGTACTAATTATTTAATTTTGATCTGTATTTTATCCCATGAAATGCTCACCTACTTTAAAAGAACAAATTATTGTGAAACTGGAAAAAGACAGCTTTACTGTTTGTGGGCTCCATTATTGTTACAGAATGGGTATTTTAGGAGGTAAGCCCACCACAAACCTTCGGACTGTCAACCTGTACGCCTCCCAGATTGAGGGAAAAGTGATAATTTGCGATCTATGCGATGCGGCGGGAATCCCAGAATTACGACATGTAATGGGTATTTTAGGAGGTAAACCCACCACAAACCTTCAGATTGTCAACCTGTACGCCTCCCAGATTGAGGGAAAAGTGATAATTTGCGATCTATGCGATGCGGCGGGAATCCCAGAATTACGACATGTAATGGGTATTTTAGGAGGTAAGCCCACCACAAACCTTCGGATTGACAACCTGTACGCCTCCCAGATTGAGGGAAAAGTGATAATTTGCGATCTATGCGATGCGGCGGGAATCCCAGAATTACGACATGTAATTTATTTGCGAAAAAATCTGAACGAAACGGAACGATCTGAAATATTTTGTAGCATTATTCTTAACATAGCCAATTCCACCAACGTTATCTCTTACCATCAAGCAGGCTGTGGCTTGTCTGCCATCATCACAAATCATGACAAATAAAAAAATAAAAATGAAAATTAATTTGTTTGTTTGAACTCCTAGACGAAGAGAGTACTTACATTATGTTTTTGTCTCGGAATAGTGAAGGGTAACTGTTGGTTGGCTGTTTTTGTATTTAGATAATTATATGCCAGATAGTGACATAAATAATAATAAATAAATAAATATTTACAGACATTTCACACAACGTCCTCTGGTCCCAAACTAAGCTTAACGCTTGTGCTATGGGTACCAGATTACGGATATAATACATATATTACTTTTTTTTTGTAAATACATACATATAATACATAGAAAACGCCCAGATGCAGTACAAATATCTGTGTTCATCACACAAATAATTGTCCTGATTGGTAATCGAACCCACGACCTCGTGCACGGAAGCCGGTTACACTACTGACTAAGCCACGAGGCCCGTCAAAAGATATTCATATTCATTTATTTTTCCAAAAATATTTATATTAATGCGCATATAAACGCATAAATATCCATACTTATATCAGAAGTAATAACTTATGTTATAAGTACATAAACTGCTAGGCCCTCCCAATCAGATTGCCACCGAAAATAACGGCCGGGAAATACATGAGTTCCTCCACAATCATGTCTTAAGTAATCTAAATTTTCAAGGAATACCATTTTCTTTTATATACTACTACTTATCATCACGCCATTTACCATGCGATAGACAGAGAGAACAGAGTGCCAAGAGTCTCTAAAAATTACATACATCTCTCACTTCCTCAACATTCATAATTCTCTTCATACACGCTCGCCTAGGGGCCTACGTGTGAATGTGAGCAAAACCAAAGTAATGGTTTTTGAAAGAGAAGAAGCCAGAATAGATGTTAGAGTAGCAATAGGAAAGTGTGCTAGAACAAGTGGATGAATTTGTATATCTTGGATGTGGATTCAGTCGGGATGGAAGGTACACCACTGATGTAGAAAGAAGAGTGAATGCGGACGGGGCACGCTCGCCGGTTTCAGAGACTCCTGACGCCACCTTCCTTCAATAAATGACCAATTTGGTCTAGGTAGGTGAGTCTCGGTCTCCCTCTGTACCTACATCCTTCCACTTTCGCATTGTATATCTTCTGAACCAGTCGCTCGTCCGGTATTCTTTCTACATGTCCGAACCATCAAAGCATACCCTTTCGCATCTTTATACCAATAGTCTCTGTCATACCTACTTGCTCTGTTTTATGTATCACATAACTTTATTATTTTACGAGCACAAGATATTTACTTCGTCAATGTTTTTCCATGTTGCCGTATCTAGAACATTCCGTCAAAAATCTAGGTCAATGCTGTCGGGTAGGTTAATCTTCGCGAAATTCACTTCTAATCGCCGTTGTCATCGATCGTACCCAAATGACTATGAACACAGTGTTATCTAAACTTTGCCATGAAAGTATTATCTGAATATTGCGCTCGCTAGTCTCGAGAGAGTAATTTTATCAAAACTTTCGAATATTTTGAATTTATATTAAAAATTATCTCAGACTCATTGGTGAGTATTTAAATCAGATTTTGATTAAATGAACATTGAATCCGAAAGTTGTGAACTAGATTACTGCGTGAGACAAATATTTGAGCAGAAGTTACTGAACTGTTTTTTGAAGTGAAAACTTCTTTAGACGCGTTGAGCACTTTCTGTGTGAACCCAAATCATGGAACTCGCGTCATCGTCACCGAACGCTACGATAGAAGTGAAAACAAGTATGTATCAAAATTGGTCATTAATACTTCTTTACAAACCAAAAATAATTCAAAAATAATAATCTAATAGCTCGACGATACAATTCACAAGTTAATTAGTTTTCACTTCTATCGGCAGTCCCTAAAGACTGTCCCACATGTTTTTTTTATTATTAATGGCGGCAGACTAGTCACGACCCTCCTGATGGTAAGTGGCAACCATCGCTCATGGATTTAACTATGCTGAGAGTACTGTCAAGCCGCTGCTCATCATTTCATTTCTCAGATATGAAAAGAAAGAATAATATATTTAAGTTCGCTTCATTTCACTTAACACATCTTGATTTGTATATTCTAAATATTTCTTTTTTATTTATTTGCTTTTTTGTCTCATATATTTTTATAATGATGACCTATAATTTGTTAGGTTAGAACTGAAGGAATGTCACACAGTCTCAGTGGCCCGCCAGTAAAGGCAGAGAGACGGCACACGGCGGGTTGTTACGTGAGGGCACTATTCGTTACCCTGAACGACGGGGTGTGTGGTTAGGTGTTTTTTTCCCGCCTAAACAAAAAAAATAACAAGTGAAGACTCTCAAGTACAAATTATTTGTGAATGAGGAAAAAGAGAACTTTAGTGCGAGAATCGAACCTGCATCCCTTCCAATCCAGGGAAGTGCTCTAAGCCGTTGAGCTATCGCACTGACCTTAGGTCATACCCAATCTCCACATCACATTTTGTCTTTACACTCATTTAGCGTAAAAACATTTTTAGTTGTTTCTTTAAACGTGGCTTTAAACTTCAATAATGAACAGCCTCCATTAGAAATTCGAACATAATTTCAGTTTGAAACCGCTACAGTGGTCTGAGGCGTGAAACTATCCAACTTAGTTATACATCAGTCAGGTAAACTTTAGTTTGACACAAAGGTTTGTGCAAACGTTGTTATTGTGGCTGTACGGGAACCTTGTTCAAATAAAACTGAGTAGTATTCTAGTAAATAGGATTATTTCTACCGAACAGAAATAGTTAAGTATGTTTTATAAACCACCGAAGGAATGTAACATAGTTCCAGTGGCCCGCCAATAAAGGCGGAGAGACGGCACACGGCGGGATTATTTAGTGGGTGAGGGCCCCACACTACCCTGTTCGTTGCCCCAAGCGACGGGGTGTGCGGCTAGGAACATTTTTTCCCGCCTAAACAAAAAAAAAAGGTATGTTTTATAAATCACTGAAGTAATCCAACATAGTTCCGGTGGCCCACCAATAAAGGCGAAGAGATGGCACACGGCGGGTTTCTTTAGTGGGTGAGGGCCCCTCGCTACCCTGTTCGGTGCCCCGAAGGACGGGGTGTGCGGTTAGGTACATTTTTTTAATTTTATTTTATTGCATAAAAAAACCATTATTTTTACAGAAATATGGTATATTTTTCACTTATTAGATACTTTTGAATATCATAGAATAGATTTTGAAAAACAGTCATCATGCCTATTCAGTTTTATTTATATAGATAAAGTACAAATTATTTGTGAATAAGGAAAAAGAGATTTTTAGTACGAGCGGGAAACGAACCTGCGTCTTTTCTAATCTGGGGAAGTGCTCTAAGCCACTGAGCTATCGTACCGACCTATTCGGTCATCGCAATCTCCTCATCACATTTGTCTTTACGATCATCCCTCTCTTTTTCCTTATTCACAAATAATTTGTACTTTAAAAAGTAGCGGAGCATGTCAAGCAGTGGACTTTATAGATCAAAAATGCTTACATAGATGAATTTTTCTTCAAAATTTGCAGCTTTAAATATTGTCCACTAATTAGTGAAGTCAATTTATATAATAACTTTTACTCAAGGTAAGAACGTTCAATTCTTTTTACACATTAAGCAAATTGAACTTTGAAACTTTGGCTAGCTTAGTGATAGTTAAGTATGGTTCGTTAACTTAAGTAAGCTCAGATTACTTGAATCTTAAGCTGTTTTTTTTTCTGTACAGTTATATTGAAGTCTAATTAACAGTATTAATTATTATGCTTGTACTTATAATCTATACTAATAAATGAAGAGCCGGTTTTTTGTTCGGTTATACTGCGAAAACTACTAATCCGATAATACTAATACCATAAGATGCAGCGTGTTTTGGAGAAGGTTCTAGTATATGATATTTTGGTGATTACTTATCCGAAACCTATATTTTTGATATGAAACATCTAATGCGGAGGGAGGGTAAAACCGGCTGTCAGCGTGGCGACGCTTATACCCAATAATGGGAATCCTATCCGAAATTGATTTTTCATTGAACTATGACGCGAGTAAGTACAAATTATTTGTGAATAAGGAAAAAGAGAATTTTTGTACGAGCGGGAATCGAACCCGCGTCTTTTTCAATCCGGGGAAGTGCTCTAAGCCACTGAGCTATCGTATAGATCTTTCGATCATCCCAATCTCCTTATCACATTTGTCTTTTACGACCAACGCCATCTATCGGAATGCATTTACATGCATTAAACCAATATAGTAAGTTTAGTTTTGCAATTAAAATTCATAACTATTTGATGGCGCGATTTTTTAAACATTTTTGATCCATATTTTTTAGCATTTGACATGCTCCGCCACTTTTTAAAATACAAATTATTTGTGAACAACGAAAAAAAAATTTTAAAAGACAAATGTGATAAGGAGATTGGGATGATCGAAAGATCTGTACGATAGCTCAGTGGCTGAGAGCACTTCCCCGGATTGGAAAAGACGCGGGTTCATTTTCCGCTCGTATAAAAAATCTCTTTTTCCTTATTCACAAATAATTTGTACTTTAAAAAGTGGCGGAGCTTGTCAAATGCTAAAAAATATGGATCAAAAATGTTTAAATTTATCTAATATATTAAACTATCATCACGCCATCTCTCTTGCAAGGTATGCAGAGAGAACATAATGCCAAAAGTACCTATTTTGCATACATTTCTCGCATTCTCAATATTCATAATTATCTTAATATACGTTCGCCGATTTCGGAGACTCCTGACTCCACCTTCCTTCAATACATGACCGGTTTGGTCTAGGTAGGCGAGTCTCGGTCTCCCCCTGTACCTACATCCTCCTACTTTTGCATTGTATAATAAAATTCTTCTTAACCAATCGGTCATCCGGAATTATTTCCACAAGTTATCTAATATAGAACATCTATATTTTCTACTGCCTTTAATTCAGCCACTGCTGGGCAGAGGTCTCTCCATCCAAAATCCAATCAAAGGCCTCATTAGTGAGTGATATTTTTTCCTCGAGTGTCGTATGAGGCTGCTGAGAAAAGTAAGCAAATATAATACTTTCTGATATTTACGCGAATGTTACACATTTTGAAATAAAACTACGTTTACGGAATCTATCGCGTTTACTTGATTTTACTACTATCCCGACGTTTCGAATACTTTACAGCATTCATGATCACGGGTGAACTTAGATGATAGACGTCCAAGGCTGATATGTTATTTCAACGGTGAAACCGTTAGTAAAATCAAGTAAACGCGATAGATTCCGTAAACGTAGTTTTATTTCAAAGTAAGAAAATGTTTGCTTTATTACATAATGGATGATAATCAGTGTAGACTGATGGTAGGGTTGGGTACCAAGGCGGTCTAAGTAGTCACTCATTATTTGCTATCCTTACTAATAATGTTATAAATATGACAGTATAGTAGTCACAACGTATCTTTGTGTCTCTGAAGTTAGGCACAGAGGCATTTTGACTGAATCATGCAATAAGTGCTGAGCAATTCAAAAAACTCGATTAACAAAACAATCGAATGTGATCATAATGTTTTCATATGTAAGTATTTAGGTTCTGTTTCTTTTTATATTCAATAAACATAATGCATGTGTGTATATACCGCACAGTCAGAATCACGAGGCTATATTGTCAGCGCTCAGTGATAAAGTAAGCGATTTAACGCAAGCACATCCTAACGATGTCTTTTTAGTCTTGGGTGATTTTAATATTACACACGCTGAATGGTATTATGACGACCAACTTAATTGTTTGAATATTCACACAAATAATGATTCTATGGCATCTATAGTCGCAGACTTTATGAATTTATCATTATTCTCTCAATATAACTCCGAGTTTAACGTTAATAACAGATTATTGGATTTAGTGTTCTGTAGTAAACCATGCGATGTCTCCCATTGCACAGACCCATTAGTCCTCGAAGATAAACATCATAAGTCTCTCATTATCGAATTACCAGTCAATTTACCTAAACCCCTTAAAAATAATCCACAACAGAAGAGGTTATTCTTTAGGGGAGACTATGTGTCTATACGTTCTGAACTCTCTTCTATTAATTGGGATACTGTGTTTTGTCATTTAAATGATGTCGATGAGATGGTTAATTGCCTTTATGAAATTTTATATAGACTAATTGATAAATATATACCAACTCGTGCTGTTTTCAAAGATTCTTACTACCCGTAATGGTTTACTGCTCCACTCATCAAGTTATCTCGCGAGAAACGTAAATACCATTCTAAATGGAAGCGTTATCATAATTTGTACGATTATAATATTTTCACGAAACTCAGAAAAAGCCGTGGCTGTGTGGGCCGGCTTTAGATTTGTCCCACCCCTCTCTACCCACGGGAGTCGTAAGAGCCGACTGAGGGAATACCGGGGGAGTGGGCACCAGCACTCCCTCGAGTATTAACAACATCCACTGCTATCGCCAACCCGCCTGCCAAGCGTGGCGATTACGGCATTATCCTCCATGACGGGACCGCTCGTTGTGGCGTTCTCTTGGGGAGGCCTATGTCCAGCAGTGGACGTTGAAAGGCTGATGGATGGATGGATGGATGTCAACATTTAAGAGTAACGTAGTTAAATTATTAAGGTATTTCAAAAGGTTTTAAGGTCATTGCTCCTACTATTATTAATATAGGTTAATTGTAAGATTTTCGGCACTCAAGGTCTTTTATTGTTAATTATTTAAATGGATTACTTTTTCTGTATGACTGTATGTTGCCAAAAAAAAAAAAGAAAAAAAAAGTATACGAGCGATTTGATAAGCTTTCATCTAGATTTAGAAGAGTCCACATCTTTTAGTACGATCGATAAATTATATAATTATCGATTAAAATTGTTAAATTATAATCGAACATTTTTCAATTAATGTAAACTGTAGAATACGCACATGCCTTGCGTCACATAAATGGCTACTGCGCAGCGTCTTGCAGCCAACTTCAGAGACATAAAGATCCGTTGTGACTACTGTAAGTTTATTTGTTTGTTAACCATCCAGAAATTTTGCGTATTTATAATTTGGAACCCAGAAAAGGCACACCTATTATCCCGGGAAGTCTGAAGATTTTATTTCATTTATTTTATTTTGATGCACGCGTTTTTTTCTTTATGTATATCCAGAGTAATCACTTATGCAGAAAAACATATATCATATATACGATAGACATAAAATACACGACTGCCAGATGCATAATTATTAATTTCAATCAGTAAATATCTATACAAGTAATCTATACAAATAAACAAAATTGAAGTGCCTATTTGTAATGTTTAAAAACTACGTTTTACTAAATGCTTACGAAAGTATATAAGTTACCTACAACAAAATATCAATTTTGCCAGTATGTCTAATCGAACTATCTTTCCTTTTGTTGCGAATAATCTCCGAAACGACTGGACGGATTTGGACGGGACTTTCACTGACAGATAGCTGATATTATTAGGAGTAACTTAGGGTCCTTTTATTTTGGATAAATAACAAAAAAGAAACTAAAAAATCCACGGGAACGAAGGCGCAGGTAGCAACTAATTATAAATAATTAACAAACCTTCTGTGCCTTATGCAATGCATATTTAGTTTTTGAAGTTATATATACTTCTAATGCGACTTGCAAAAGGTTGCGTTAAACGTATAACGCTACCATGGAGGATGTATGAAAGCACTTTTAACATCGACTAAAAAGAAATTTCAAAATTTTACTAACGCCATCTAGTGACATTAGACATAATTACTTTATCAAACAAGGTATTTAAAAACATAACTGTGACACGTTTTGCAGTTACGAATTTAATAATTACTTTATTTATTAATGAATGCCAAAGAAGTATAAATTCTCACGCTCGTACATAAGTACACGCATTTTTTTTCTTTTAATCATTTCCTACACGTTCCGCGGGAAAGAATTCTGTGTTGAAACTTTACAAGCTCGCCCCTTTATACGGAATAGTTGGATTACAGAAAATTGGCACTAGTTAGAAATTGCGTCCAATTCCTTGCGAAACTATTTTTAGGATTCTTTTGTTTTCTAGCTCAGAAATTGGAAAACTGTGAACCTATACTTAATTTTTATACTACGTGGGTGGCAAACAAGCAAACGGCCTGATGGTAACCGGTTACCGTAGCCTATAGACGCTAGCAACACCAGAGGCATTACTCGCAAGTCGCCATCTCCAAGGAAAGGGAAAGGAAGGGTTATAAGGAGAGGATAGGTTGGTTCCTTTGGCACTTTCACTCACCATAAAAAAACACATGCTAGATAAGCTAGAGGCCCACACTCCCTCCTCAGGGACTTTCCTCAGAATCGGAAATGAATACGAAGAATGATAGGAACCTCCCTATCATCTTTTGTCTCCACCTCAAATCCCTTTTTTTTGCTAATGATGGCGGACGAGCCTGATAGTAAGTGGTAACCGCCTCTCATCGAATCAACTATACCGAGAGTATTGTCAAGCCACTGCGCACCATTTCATTTCTCAGATATGAAATAAAGAAATAAATGGATATCTTCTGCTACAGCCAAAACACACTGACGTGCTTCATGACCGGTCACACAGGAGATGCTGGTACCGACCCGTTCGGACCCGACAGCAAGTGAGTACTCTCACTTGGTACCCAGCCCTACCACCAGTAATGCAATGGGTGATAATTGCTTACTTTCCTTAGTCGCCTTGTACAACACCCGTTGGAAAGGATGGGGTGGTGACACTTGTATTGGGATGGCAATGCGTGAACAGACTATTGCGTTGCTGAAATCTATAGGTTACGTAAGCGCATATCAGGCAGGTTCTATGCTGATTTGCCACCTTCGTTGCATAAAAAGGGCATTTATTTTGAATTGACATTTAAACCTTTAAAATATAAAAAATCTAATAGGTAATATATATATTTTTTTTTATATAAAAAGAAATACTAATTTTGAAGTCTATCTGTCTGTCTATCCGTTTTAGCAATTTATAACATAAGGTTAGAAGTAACATGCTACTTATATTTTGGAAAAATAATTTTGCACGCCTCATCAACGAAGCGTTGAGTTGGGTACTACGCTCGCTTTACGCAAACAACTGATTTTTCAAACTTAAAATGTCTCTATTTATCATATACCTACTTATTGCACTTGTAAAATATTATATACACACACATATCAAGAAAACACTATTTTTAACACTCGTGATTCTTTTGATGCCATTTTTGTTATTTACTGTAACTAGTTAAACACTTTTTAGATCTATATTTTTTAGCAATTGACATGCTCCGCTACTTGTTAAAGTATAAATTATTTATGAATAAGGAAAATGAGATTTTTAGTAGGAGCGGGAATCGAACCCGCGCTCTCTAGTTTAAGACAAATTTGATAAGGAGATTGGGATGATCGAAAGATCGGTAGGATAGCTCAGTAGCTTAGAGCACTTCCCCGGATTGAAATAGACCGATTCCCGCTCCTACTAAAAATCTCTTCCTTATTCACAAATAATTTATAGTTAAAAACTGTTTAAAAATTTTTGTCCGTGTGTTGTAGGTATCTACGGATAATGTATGTTAACACGATAACGACCAAAATACTTTACTAATCGAGTCTTTTTTTACTCTTACACGTCAGTATAATTACGAATAGAGCCCTATAACTTTTCACGGTCTGATTCGATGTGGTTTAATTGTTATTAAATAAATCAAAAATTGTGAATATTTACTCTCGACGCGATGTTCCACTAAAACCAGCTCTATACCTTATTTCGTGAGAAGTACTTCTATAGACCAATATAGTAGTACTTCTTAAAATCAGCGCTAGATGGCGTTTAAGACATGAGAACCACATTAGTACTTTTTGAAATTAGCGCTATCTAGGTATGTGATTTATTGAAAACTTCTTATTAAGACCAATACATTATTAGTTACTTAGCAAATAATCAATTTTATTGTGAAAAATGAATATTATGAGGCGTGCAGTTTTGGATTTTCCAAATTTTATTAGTATCACACAAAAAAAGAAAACAACTAAATTCCACGCAAAAAAAAAGCCACGGGTTAGCACTACAGCATCTAATCTAGAAAAGAATTTCCTCGCTTTTGTAAATACAATTTTTTTTTTTTTTTTAGGCGGGAAAAAATGTACCTATCCGCACACCGTTCGGGGCAATGAACAGGGTAGTGTGGGGCCCTCACCCACTAAAGAAACCCGCCGTGTGGCGTCTCTCCGCCCTTATTGGCGGGCCACTGGAACTATGCTACATTCCTTCGGTGGGGGTTTTGTGTACCCTGCCTAAATGCAAATTTCGCGATAGAATTAAAATCAAAACCTACAAAAAAGGACCTCTCTGAAATAAACGTGCTATAAATCGCCGTCAACTCTCAACCCTTATAAACGCCTCAGGGGCGAACCCAGAAAAGTTTTGTATCGAATAACCTCGGAATTAAAGAATTCTTACGAAACGTTAGTGTTAAATTTTATGTCGTTAAACCCTCGGCCTTCTGACAGATACATGAGTGCTACGGAAGAATCAAATTGATAATTTATTTCAAATTACGAAACAGATTGAATTTTGAATGAGATTGAGTCAAATTGAATCAATTGATATTAATCGAGAATTACAGTACACTTGCCGGTAAAACGTCGTTTATATGTGTTTCCGTGCCTGAATTTTTCTGTAAACGCTAATAGCCAATTATTACTCTTAAGTTGGTTGAAACCCTCTTCCCTATGGAGAAGCGTCCTCTCTACGTCTTCTTACACGTTATTGCGCTCGAGTGATGCCGCTGGAATTGCTAGTACACCGGCGAAGAGGTGGTACGTGGCGAGTTTATATAATAAGTGCCCTACGCAACCCCCATCGTTGCCCCGTACGCCAGCGTGTGCGGTAAGGTACCTAGTTTTTTTCCACCTTGACAAATGCAGGTTCGAATCCTGTTTGCAGTACCTAAAGCTCTCTTTTTCCACTTTCACAAGTAATTTGTTTTTGTTAAAACACGTTAACCTCTACAATTACTAGTTGAAGCTTTAAAGATTAATAAGCGAAATAAAGCTGGCCCATGAGGAGTCAACATTACCGAGAAAGGCCAAACTACATATTTTATAAAAAAACATGCGGGAAATTCTTTCGGAATTGCCGATAGAAGTGAAAACTAATTAACTTGTGAATTGTATGGAGTGAGACCAATTAATTAGTCATTAACACTTTTTACTTACAAACCAAAAATAATTCATAATTAATAATCCAACCGCCGTGTGGGGCCGGCACCAAGAATAGCTCCATCCCGTCTGTTCCTATGGGAGTCGTAAAAGCCGACTAAGGGATTACCGGGGGACCGGGCAGCAGCGTTCCCCTGTGTACTATAAACATCCACTGCGATCGCCAACCCGCCTGCCAAGCGTGGCGATTATGGTAAAACCCCCATTTTGGGGAGGCCTATGTCCAGCAGTGGACGATAAAAGGCTGATGGATGGATGGAATAATCGAATGGCCCTAACCCCCCTCCACGCATAAGAGTCGTAAGAGCCGACTGAGGGAATACCGGGGGAATGGGCAGCAGGACTCCTTCGAGTATTAACAACATCCACTGCGATCGCCAACCTGCCTGCCATGCGTGGCGATTACGGCACTATCCCCCATTCTTGGGGAGGCCTATGTCCAGCAGTGGACTTTAAAAGGCAGATGGATGGATGGATGGAATCTAATGACTCGACGATACAATTAATAAATAAATAAATATTCGCGGACATTTTTCACACAATGTCCTCTGGTCCCAAACTAAGCTTAATGCTTGTACTATGGGTACCAGATTACGGATATAATACATATATTACATATAGAAAATACCCAGACGCAGTACAAATATCTGTGTTCATCAAACAAATAATTGTTCTGAGTGGGAATGGAACCCACGACCTCGTGCACAGAAGTCAGTTACACTACCGACTACGCCACGAGGCCCGTAAAAATTCACAAGTTACTTATTTTTCACTTCTATCGGAGCGTTCGGTGACGATGACGCGAGTTCCATAATTTTTGTTAACCCAAAAAATAGATACTCAAAGCTCCTAAAGAAGATCGGAGCATTCGGTGACGATGACGCGAGTTCCATGATTTTTGTTCACCCAAAAATTGCTCAACGCGCCTAAAGAAGTTCTTACTTCAATAAATGACGAATGAAACCGCGGGTTACAGCTTAACCAAATAAATATGTGACATATATTCCATAAAAAACCTTTGAAGAGTCTAAATTTACGCGGCCTCAACTTATACAAATAGAACTCGCAAATAATGTGAAAGCTACGGATATACACAGAGGTATTGTCAGATATAAAGCGGCTTACCAAAGAGTAACTCTACCCTTAAAGTATTCGTATATAGGGTTGGGATTTTCTATGATCCAATTTTGTTAGTCTATGGCCTCTTTATCCTTAGGCAAACAGAAATTTGAAATTACTTTGAGAGCTTTGACAAAGAAAAGAAATACTTGGTTAAAGAAATTGATGTAATGAACAGGCCTTTGATGTTTCCAAAATACGTCTTATTTAATACAAACAGTATTTGCCCGCGACTTCTTATACGTGGGCTTCAAAATTGGAGAGATCTTCGAAATTAAAATTATGAGTGATTGGAAAATAATGAGATATAAAATCTCCGTCTTCATGTTGTTCAAGCATAATGAATTATTGTTTTTTTTTTATTAAAATTCAATACTACTAAATTGGTAGTTCCTTATTTTTCTATCTAAACCTACTTATAAATAATTCCCTGTCACAGTGTTTCTACGCGATGACTGGACTCCGAAACTACTTATCCAGCCTTAACATTCTTTTTCAGAATGTGTGATTTGTTCAAAATTAAATGATAGGATGTTTTTTATCTCGTATTATACTTTTTTTTCTTGCAAAAATAACGAATATATTATGTGTACCACATCAAGAAAATTCACGGATATTTCCATGATATTTCAGACAACGTCCTCTGGTCCCAAACTAAGCTTAACGATTGTGCTATGGGTACCAGATTACGAATATAATACATATATTTTACTTTTTTGTAAATACATAGGTACATATAATAGATAGAAAACACCCAGACGCAGTATAAATACCTGTGTTCATCGCACAAATAATTGTCCTGAGTGGGATTAAACCCACGACCAGTCGGACGGGACCGCTCGTTGTGGCGTTCTCCTGGGGAGGCCTATGTCCAGCAATGGACGTCGAAAGGCTGATGGATGCGCAATTACTAAAATTACTTGCCAACTGTCAAACGCGCGAACTCATTAAGTTTTCTGAGATATTTCAATTTTCATATTTTTTCCTTCTACAAATTATGGCAAAACTAAGAAAAAAAGTTATGAAGTCCTGTCCGTGTGGTGATGGACTAAGAATACAGGTATCACCATCCCATTCTTCTTTACGGATGTCGTACAAGGCGACTAAGGGAAGTAAGCAGTTATCACCCATTGCATTATCGGTGGTAGGGCTGGGTCACAAGTGGGAGTGCTTACTTGCTATTGCGCCCGAGCAGGTTGGTACCACCACCTCCAGTGCGACCGGCCATGAGTGCAGCACATCGGTGTGTTTTGGTCGTAGCAGGAGATAGCCGTTAATTTCAGGTATGAAATGAAATGGTGAGCAGTGGCTTGACAATACTCCCGGTTTAGTTGAGTCCATGAGCGACGGTTAACATTTGCCATCAGGTGGGCCGTGGCTCGTCTGCCACAAAACACAATAAAAAAAAAAATGTGTGCTGGGACACATAGTAGAAGTGAGACTTCAACGGACAAGTGAATATTTCAAAGAAAAATATTAAAAAAAATCAAATCAAAAATTAATATTTATAAAAAAAAAGTGTGTGTGTACACGCGTTAGAAGTTATACTTCATTGGCGTAATAAGATAAAAATCTATTTAGATATTTTTATATATATATTTAGCATTTGACATACTTAGCACTATAGCAGTCAGGAGCAATTGTCACGATTGCTGAATTGGCAAAGCATCTGGACGGTATCCAGGAGATGCAGGTTCAAATCCTGCTCGTAACTGTTATTTTCGATTTCACATTTTTCACTTTATGTTCAATATAAGATAAAAATATTTTCAAAAATTTTATCTTTCGCCTTATTCTACGTTTGTAGAAAAAACGACACTAACAATAGAAAGAAGGTATTTAATGCATTGAAAGTTTTATTATAACGCATCATGTAGTTAAAGAAAATTTATTTAAATATCACAAAAAAACTAAAATGTTGACTATAGCGAACTTCAGGGTGTCTAACTTCGCGCGACGTCGGACCCGACTTGTCGGACGCCCAGTTTGGTTTTCGAGCTGCTCGTTCGACGGTCGGCGCGATTATGCGCCTGAGGGCCGCGGCCGCGGCAGTCGTCGCCGGAGGTGGAGTGCTGTTGGCGGTGTCGATTGACATCGCCAACGCATTCAACAGTCTGCCATTCAGCTGCATCAGGGAGGCGCTCCGGTATCATGGGGTGCCTGCATACCCGAGGCGGCTAGTGGCAGACTATCTTGAAGGCCGCAGCGTTCTTTATGAGAGCCGCATAGGGGACGTTGTGAGGAGACCTATGTCGTGCGGTGTCCCGCAGGGTTCGGTTCTTGGGCCGCTCCTGTGGGACATCGGTTACGACTGGGTGCTACGTGTCGGCTCCCCCCCCGGGCTTGCGGTCATCTGCTATGCGGATGACACGCCGGTCGTGGCCCGGGGTGGAAACTTCGAAGAAGCGGCGTTCCTGGCCACCTTAGGGACCTCGGAGGTGGTCAGGAGGATCGGGGTGCTGGGGCTTAGGGTGGCCCTGGACAAGTCGGAGGCCCTGCTTTTCCATGGGCCCCGACGTCGGCCACCTGCTGGCGCCACGATCACTGTGGACGGGGTCCAAATTGGGGTGCAGGCCCAGATTAAGTATCTGGGCTTGGTGCTGGACGGGTGGTGGCGCTTTCGCGAGCACTTCCGTGAACTGTCCCCGAGGCTCGTCGGTGCGGCGTCTGCCCTTGCATGGCTCATGCCGAATATGGGCGGACCCGACGGCTTTACGCGGGGGTGGTCCGGTCGACGGCGCTGTACGGCTTACCCGTGTGGGCGGAGTCCCTGGACGCACTGAAGAGGGCTCTTCTTACCGCACGGTGTCGACGGAGGTAGCCTGCGCGTTGGCCGGAATCCCTCCGTGGGACTTGGAGGCGGAGGTGCTCGCCGAGGTGTATCAGCGGGCATCGCGAGAAGGGGAGGGGTCGGACGCCCCCTACTCAGGGAGATGGCCAGGTGGCAGGGCGACGCCCGCCTAGCTGCCATGGTCAGATGGAGGGCACGGTTTGAGGCGCCCCGGGCCGGTCTTTGGACTGTAGGGGCGCTCCAGCCGGTGCTGGAGGAGTGAGTGGGGCGACGGCACGGAGTCCTTACCTTCCGACTGGTGCAGGTGCTGTCGGGGCACGGTTGCTTCGGCAGATATCTGCACATAGTCGCAAGGAGGGAATTGACTCCGGCCTGTCACCACTGCGGCTGTGACGAGGACACGGTGCGCCACACGCTTGAGTCGTGCCCGGCTTGGGCCGAGTAGCGCCGTGAACTCGTCGCGGAAATAGGGGGGGACCTCTCGCTGCCGAGCGTCGTCAGAGCGATGCTTGGCAGCGACAGGAATTGGGCCGCGGTCGCTGCCTTCTGCGAGGAGGTTATCTCGCGGAAGGAAGCGGCGGAGAGGACTAGGGAGGAGGATTCTTCCGCTGACCCACGAATGGGGCGGCGCAGGTGCAGGTACTTGCGCTTCATGCCGCCCTAGCTGAGGCTGCGGGTGGATGGACCGGGGAACGTCCGCCACCCGCAAAGCCTCCCGCGAAGGTGCGACGTATTCCCTCAGTCGGTTCTTACGACTCCCATGGGTGGAGAGGGGTGGAAAAATTCTAAAGCCGGCCCCTTACGGCCAATAAATATAATATAGAAGTTTCACTTCACTAATATTATGAATAAATAAAATAGAATAAACAAGATTCGATCGAAACGCCAAACTAAACGTCTATACTCGGTATATGCTGCTGTGATATCGTAACATTAGATTTATTAAAAAAATATTTATTAAACAATTAGGGGAGTTAACAATTGTTATATTATCGGTTGTTTAAACACTAGGCAAAACAGTCGTTATAAATTTTATAGCAATAAATGTTTTTTTTTTATTTATGTAGACGCGTTCGCGGTCTGCTATATGTACATGCATATATGCATACACTATAGCTGCGTCTTGTAACGGTGTCGCGAGTCCAGAGATATCGTACCGCGCTATAAGAAGTTTTCACTTCAAAAATAGAGATTAATTTATGTATATAATATAGATTACTAATAATTTCTTATTGTTTCAGGTAAGTCTTAATACGTGTGCAGGTAATATTTTTGATTAAATCAATACACATGTGAAAAGAATGCCGGACGAGTGATTAGTTAAGAATATATACAATGCGAAAGTGGAAGGATGTAGGTACAGGGGGAAACCGAGACTCACCTACCTAGACCAAATCGGTCATGTATTGAAGGAAGGTGGAATCTCAGGTCTCTCGTCCGGTGAGCGTGTATAAATAGAAATATGAATGTTGAGGAAGCGAGAGATGTATACAAGAAAAGAGCCGAGAGAGAAAGGAATTTTGTCCGTGTGGTGAGCGACTAAGAATACAAGTGTCACATCCTTTCCCACGGGTGTCGAATAAAGCGACTAAGGGAAGTAAGCAATTATCCCCCGTTGCATTACTGGTGGTAGGGCTGGGTACCGAGTGAGAGTACTCACTTGCTGTCGGGCCCGAACGGGTCAGTACTACCGTCTTCTGTGTGACCGGTCATGAAGCATGTAAATGTGTTTTGGCTGTAGCAGAAGATAACCGTTTATTCTTTCATTTTTCATATCTGAGAAATGAAATGGTTCGCAGCGGCCTTACAGTACTGTCAGCATAGTTGAGTCCATGAGCGACGGTTACCATTTACCATCAGGTGGGCCGTGGATCGTCTACCATCATAAGCAATAAAATAAATAAGAGCTTTTTGGTATTCTGTACTCTCTGCCTACCCCACAAGGGAAATGGTGTGACAATAAGTAGTATTAGTTTAGAGATAACCCTTTATCGATAACAACAAACAGATGGAATGACAGATTTGAATAAGTTGCGCCGAATAAGCGCTTAAAAACGCTCTTTTCTAAATGTTGTCGTTAAAACTCCCTGGGTGCTTTTCGAAAGGTAAGAGTGGCTTTGAAAGGTTAAACTTTATTTCAACTTTTATGGTAGGAATTTTATGTTTAATTCTGTGTTGCCTTTTTATTTTTATTTCGTGGTAGAAACCAAACGGTGAGATTCAACAAATTCTCATGAAAAATGGTTATCATGGATAAAAATACTCCACGAACGCTAGGACGAGGCTTTTTAAAAAACTAAATCAATTATTTTTAGATAGTACATTCATAATGTTTTTTAACTTAAGTTTGAGTTTTGATGATCACTGAAGTAATGTAACATAGTTCCAGTGGCTCGCCAACAAAGGCGGAGAGACGGCACACGGCGGGTTTATTTAGTGAGTGAGGGCACTACCCTGTTCGTTGCCCCGAACGACGGGGTGTGTGGTTAGGCACATTTTATCCCGCCTTAACAAAAAAAGAGGCGGGCGAAGTCATGGATAGAGTCTAATCCTAACTATTATAATGTTATAACAGAGCTGTCTGTATATTTAAGATATTTGAGAAAAAAAAATGTATTAGGCTATTATATTTAGAAATGTCTAAACACAAAACAATTTTGTTTAGATTTTTTGTCTGTTTGTTTGTTCGTTCGCGCATTACGCAAAAACTACTAAATGGATTTTGATGTGACTTATTCTTATTTCATAGCTCTTGATTAGACTTAATAACTGGTAGACATTTTATCCCGTTACTATATCGGGAACCTGAGATATAACCTAAAAAGTACCTTTTAGTTGCAGCAAAGCCGTGAGGAAAGGCTAGTCTCGTATAAAGCTTAGTTCAGTAACATCATCAATCACTAGCATTTGCTTCGTTTGTTATTGAGACTCCGTAAATGATGTCCGTGTCATCTGTTCGTTATGTCATGTAATCTATACTGATTGATTCGCTGTGCTTACTCTTCGGTATCTTGATTTATACTATTTCATTTCAGGTTGATCCGTAAAGTCTTCTACATATATAGATAATTTTATTCAGTGTTTATGTATCTGTATTAATATATTTAAAAAAAGTGAGCCGTCATGAGACGTCTCGCAGATGTGAAAACATCTATTTTCTTTCTTTCCTCAAATACTGTGAGAGTCTTATATAATCATTCTTGGTAAGCGCCCTCTCGTTATCCTTAAATAAATTCAAACTGTTATTGGTTTATGGATTTACATTTTGCTTCCTAAACATTTTGATCTATATTTTAGCACTTGACATGCTCAGCTACTTTTAGAGTACAAATTATTATTTGTGAATGAGGAAAAAGAGAACTTTAGTACGAGCGGGAATCGAACCTGCTTCCCTTCCTATCCGGGGAAGTGCTCTAATCCACTGAGCTATCGTACTGATCATTAAGACAAATGTGATGAGGACATTGGGTATGACCACAAGGTAGTTACGGTAGCTCAGTGGATTAGAGCACTTCCCCGGATAGGAAGGGACGCGGGTTCGAGTCCTGCTCGTATTAAAGTTCTCTTTTTCCTCATTCACAAATAATTATATTTCCTAGTTAGATGCTTTTGTCAACAGATGGTGTTAAAAACAATTGAATAATATTGGCCAACAGCCGGTCTTACCGTCCCTCCGTATTAGATGTTTTCACATCAAAAAATGCTTTGTAATCGATTTTAATAATTCTTTATTAATACGAATGCATACATTAAACACTGTCTGTTTTCCTTAGAGTTAGACGAAATGGCACTTATATAAAACAGTCTTCCGCTGCCCATGTTTTGCTTCCATGGGATTGAGACGTGTTAAAAATCTCCATAGCGTTTTCACTAATGCTAACAGTAACTATACTGGTTAGTGGTAGAACCTTGCTTATCCCAGCATGAATGGGCTGGCTCGATCGGGAAAGTACCACCCTCTCCCAAAAGATCAGCGTGAACCAACAGTAGTGGTTGTGTTTCGTATGGTGACTGAGAGTGTTGGAGGCCCGAACCCACTCCCTGTCCTTTCCTTGTTATCCTTTCTATCCTCTTTAATGTACTTCCTATCAACCTACTTTCATTTTCCTTGAAGATTGCGACGCGTACCATCAGGTACAAATACTTACTATAAAAAAAAAATAGTGAGATTTTTTATATATTTATATTACAACAGATTAATTTTTCATTATTAAGTGATCTGAATAGAAATTTCGAAAGCCTATTTAAGTCCGGATATTAAAGACTCAGATGCTAGTTTGACACAAATTACTTGAAAATGTTGATTCCAATTTTCTGATAAATATGTTGACGTTCTTATTAGAGTCAAAATTTACTTTTTTTGCATCTTTATTTATTGGGGCTTATAATATGAAGTACTAAGCCAGCCCCATCATAATCTTAACTGAAGAAGACTCACAAATAATATTATAAACTAGATGACCGATTGAACTTTGTATCATCTACAATTTATTTTATCAGCGATTATCAATACTAATCAATTTTATCGTCTAAGCGATGGCTTTAAATGCTACTTGCTTTATTCAAATGAATTAGAATGACAGTAGTTGTAATTTTATCGTCTGTTAGCTCAATACCCATACAAAGCTATCAATACATAATTTTTACATTTTTCTACTTTTTTATAGAGTTTCCTTAAATTTTTTTAACTTTTAAGCCACCCCTATATTGGTGCGAACAAAACAAAAAAACATTTTTTCAAATCGGTTAAGCCAGTTTTGAGTTTTAGCGAGACTAACGAACAACAATTGATTTTTATATATAAGATTTGCCTTGCTATGACCGACGGACATTCCCATTCCCGCTCGCACAAAACTTCTCTTTTTCCACATTAACAAGTAATTTGTTCTTCACAACTAAACGAAGACGAAGAAAACTAACTTTTGGACATCGTCTTACCCAGTACGCAATCAACGACGAACATGGTTCCCAGGTACATATTGTTTGCATACGAAATGTAGGTCGTAGAAGCTAATTCAGGTCGGCTCCGAGACGGTGATATATCGCTTAATGTGCAAACATTCGTATTTTGTACAAGGGATTAAGATACTTCGTACGTTCATTGTGAGCTCCAAGTAAGTCAATAATCCTTATAGAAAATACAAAAGGTATTTGCTGGTATTAGGGAACAGTAAGTGGTGCAGGTTTTAGTAATGGTTAAGGGGATATTTGATTTACCCCACAATATATACCATTGTGAATCTATAAAGACGATGAGAAATATTTTTAATCTGTGTTTTAGCACTTGACATGCTCAGCTACTTTAACGTATAAATTATGTGTCAAATGTGGAAAAAGAGAAGAAGTGCTTAGCGGTAAGAGTGCTTCCCCGGATTGGAAGGGATGCAGGTTCTTTTCCTACTCGCACTAAAGTTCTCTTTTTCCACATTTCACAAATAATTTGTACATTAAGGTAGGCTCGCCCACTACCACTGAAGAAATGTAATATGGTTCCGGTGGTCCGCCAATGAAGGCGGAGAGACGGCACACTGCGGGTTTATTTAGTGGGTGAGGGCCCCACACTACCCTGTTCGTTGCCCTCAACGACGGGGTGTGCGGTTAGGAATAATTTTCCCGCCTTAATAAAAAAAAAGCTATTGCGTAGGCACAACTGTCTTCTTCGTGAGTGAGGTTCTTCTGTAACTGTAAAACGTATTGCTTATAATTCACAGCTGGTGGTGGTTTTCCAGTGGTCTTGGCTTTTACCACTAAGCATCAGGTGCGCCATCGTCCTGACAACCAGAAGTAAAAAAAAATACAAAAAGAATTTATATGTAAATAAGTTAAACAATATAATTACCTTAAACACAGCTTGTTTGTTTGATAGTCATACATAAAATTAATTATACAGCTTAAACTCTTTATTAATAACCCATAAACATTTTAAATCAAACAATATTATAGCCTGTTTTAAAGTTAAAGTGCTAATAAACTATATTATCTCAGGCTTGCATACATATGCGAGGAGGGTGTCCATATTATATTGTTATTTAATTAGATATTTTAAACACAAAGTGAAAAATGTGAAATCGAAAATAACAGTCACGAGCAGGATTCGAACCTGCATCTCCTGGATACCGTCCAGATGCTTTACCAATTCAGCCATCGTGACCCTGGCCCCTGACTGCTAATTTCGATAACACATTCATACTTAACGTCTTTGGGTGACGCCTGCACCATCTGTCGGAAGTATTTTCATACATTATACCGACCAGGTAAACTTAATTTTACAATTAAGATTTTACCTAATAATGACGCAAACCCTATAAATATTTAGATATTTTTATATATATTTTTAGCATTTGACATGCTTAGCAACATACATTAAACACAAAGTGAAAAATGTGAAATCGAAAATAACAGTCACGAGCAGGATTCGAACCTGCATCTCCTGGATACCGTCCAGATGCTTTGCCAATTTTTTATTCTCGTTTTCATATTTTTCACTTTGTGTTTAATGTATGTTGCTAAGCATGTCAAATGCTAAAAACATACATAAAAATATCTAAATAATTAGATATTACTTTCCGCCGCATGCTGAAGTGGCAATGGGCAAGCTGAATCACCTGACAAAACCACAACAACATTGGAAGCAAACATTAAGCAGCAAGATATTATTATAAGTCACAGTTATCAAATATCTTTGTCCGTGTGGTGACGGACTAAGAATACATGTGTCACCACCCCATCCTTTCCTGCGGGTATTGTACAAGGTGACAAAGGGAAGTAAGTAATTATCACGCATTGCATTACTGGTAGTAGGGCTGGGTACCAAGTGAGAGTACTCACTTGCTATCGGGCCCGAACGAGTCGATACCACCGTCCCTTATGGGACCGATCATGAATCACGTCAGTGTGTTTTGACTATAGCAAAAGATAGCCGTTTATTCTTTCCTTTCATATCTGAGAAAAGACGCGGGTTCGTTTCCCGCTAGTACAAAAAATCTCTTTTTCCTTATTCTCAAATAATTTATACTTTAAAATGTGTAAGTATTAAACAAAATATAAAGTTTATTTACTAGAATTTGTTGCCTCAGTCGTTGTACTACGATCTATAGTTTTGTATTTTCGTACCGAGTACACAAGTTAGGGGAGGGTGGAGTCTCTCGTACCACAAAGTTCGCACCAACTTCACCGTCAAACTCAGTCCGAACATCGGCCGGTGCAAAATTTATAGAATTAAGTCGAACTGGGCCGGTAAACAAGTTTCTGTAATGTAGTTCGTTCTTTTCTATTCGGTTATGAAGTTTATAATATTGGAAGATGTTGCTTTACAACATATATTGACAAATTACACATTTCCCGCTTTCCCTGGGTGACCTTCAAAGTGTCGTTTTGGCATCTCCTTATCGGAATAAAAATAATAATAATAAATATTCACGGACATTTTTCCCACAACGTCCTCTGGTCCCAAATTAAGCTTAACGCTTGTGCTATGTGTACCAGATTACGGATATAATGCATAATACTACTTTTTTTTGTAAATAAAAACATAATAATAGATAGAAAACACCCAGACGCAGTACAAATCTGTGTTCATAACACAAATAATTATACTGAGTGGGAATCGAACCCACGACCTCGTGCACGGAAGTCGGTTACACTACCGACTATGCCACCAGGCCCGTCATAATATTCTATATATATCTATATCCTGGCTATTTAGTATGTATCTGTATTTTTTTTGGCACGACCCAGGAATCGATTCCGAGACATCATGATCCACAGTTGGATATACTTCGGCTAGACCACGAGGTTAAAATACCCTGTATTACGAAATTTGATAATTGAAGACGTCCGCTCCAAAGCCAGCATTAGCTGACATTGACAAATTGTCTAATATTAAACACGATATTTATACTCTGTTTAATAGATACCTATTTATGGAGAAAGTAAACTTTTCCTATATTTTGCACGCCTCATAAGCGAAGCGTTGGGGTGGGTTCTACTCCCGTTTTACACGGAACAACTGATTTTTCAAACTTAAAATGACTCTATTTATCATAATTGCACTTGTAAAATAATATCTACACACACATATAACGAACAAACACTATTTTTAACACTCATGATATTTTTGATGCCATTTTTCTTATTTAAACTAGTTAAAAAGCTTTTAGATCTATATTTTAGAACTTGACATGCAACTCTTAAAGTTCAAATTATATAAAAAATTATAATTTGTACTTTAAGAGTTGCTGAGCATGTCAAGTGCTAAAATATAGATCAAAATGTTTAAAAAATCACGCCATCAAATAGTATGAATTTTAATTGCAAAAATAAACTTACTATATTAGATTAATGCATGTAAATGCGTTCCGATAGGTAGCGTTGGTCGTTAAGACAAATGTGATGAGGAGATTGGGTATGACCGAAAGGTAGTGCGGTAGCTCAGTGAATTAGAGCACTTCCCCGGATTGGAAGGGATGCAGGTTCGATTCCCGCTCGCACTAAAGTTCTCTTTTTCCTTATTCACAAATTACAATTTGTACTTTAAGAGTTGCTGAGCATGTCAAGTGCTAAAATATAGATCAAAATGTTTAAAAAATCACGCCATCAAATAGTATGAATTTTAATTACAAAATTAAACTTACTATATTGGATTAATGCATGTAAATGCGTTCCGATAGAGGGCGTTGGTCGTTAAGACAAATGTGATAAGGAGATTGGGTATGTCTAAAAGATAGTACTGTAGCTCAGTGGATTAGAGCACTTCCCCGGATAGGAAGGGACGCAGGTTCGATTCCCGGCTGTACTAAAATACTCTTTTTCCTTATTCACAAATTATAATTTGTACTTTTAGTTAAAAAACTGTTTGAAAAAAATCTGGGTTCGACCAAAATACTTTACTAATCGAGTCTGTTTTTTATACTACGTGAGTGGCAAACAAGCATACATACCACCTGATGGTAAGCGGTTATTGTAGCCTATAGACGCTAGCAACACCAGAGGCATCACTCGCGCGTCGACATCTCCTAGGAAAGAGATAGGAGGTATATCAAGGAGAGGATAAGAAGGATAACAAGGAGAGAATAGGGAGGCGGTTCGGACCTCTAACACTCTCACTCACCATACGAAACGCAGCGGTAGATACCACTGTTGTTGGTTCACGCTGATGTTCTGTGAGAGGATGGTACTACCGTGATCCAGCCGGCCCATTCATGCCGGAATAAGCAAGGTATTACCACTAGTACTTCTTTATATTTATAGACTAAGGTTTGTTGACTTAATAGTTAGTCATGTGGAGTTTTTTAACTACGACAGTTCGATTATAATGTAGCTCTATTTAGCACTAGACTATAAAATAAATAGATTATGACAATATCAGCTTATTTATTAGATTCAAGTTCCTCGGTGGTGCAGCGGTAGTGTGAGCGACTGCTGATCATGAGGTATCGAGTTTGATCCCCGGGTCGGGTAGTGTTTCATTGAGCTTTTTCCTAAAAAGAAAAATTCTCAGTAGCAGCCCGGAGTTTGGAATGTGCCCGGTAAACGGCTATAGGCTCGCCCCCTATTACGTGGGACTCGAACATAGCTGGCGAATCGTGGGTGTGAAATACATCTCTGCCTACCCCTTCGGGAAATACAGGTGTGATGCTACGTTCAAGTTTTTTGTAGGTTTTAGGTAGGTAGTTTAATATAGTAGGAGTGGGTACCAAATGGGAGTGCTCATTTGCTATCGAGCCCGAGCTGATTGGTACCACCATCTCCCGTGTGACCGGCTATGAAGCACATCGCTGTGTTTTGATTGTAGCAGGAGATAGCTGTTTATTCTTTTATTTCATATTTGTGTAAATACTCCCGGTATAGTTGAGTCCAAGCCCGGAGTTTGGAAATGTGCCCGGTAGACGTCAATAGGCTCGCCCCCTATTACGTGGGACTTAAACATAGCTGGCGAGTCGTGGGTGTATAACACACCTCTGCCTACCCCTTCGGGGAATACAGGCGTGATGCTATGTTTAGTTGAGTCCATGAGCAACAGTTACTATTTACTATCAGATGGGCTGTGGCTCGTCTAACGCAATTAAAAAAGGGCCAATCTTCCGCCTTATCCTTCCTCCTTTCCTTGGAGTTGAACGCGAGTGATAGCATGGATGGGGATGGTAGATATCTATCGATATATGTTTTCTATCTATTATATGTATGTATTTACAATAAAAAAGTAATGTATATCCCTAATCTGGTACCCATAGCACAAGCAATTAAGCTTAGCTTGGGACCAGAGGACGTTGTGTGCAAATATCCGTGAATATTTATTTATTTATCTTTATTTATAAAAGAGAATGTATGTGTTTGTTCATCTTAAACTCGAGAATCGTTAGTCCAATAATTGATATGAAACTTTGCACACATATAAAAGGCGACCTGACCACTCCAACGAACATAGTTTAAAAATCATAAACAATTAAAAAATGTTTTTGAAGTAAATACTTCCTTATGCACGCTTGATTTGGGGAGTAAGCTGATGAATGCGTGACGTGAGCGTTACGAAAAGTGTGATCGGGCGAGGTGAACGGAAGTGAGAGGGAGATATAAGTTAGTGAAGATAGAGAGAGAGTTACGTTTCGCATATTATTCGGGCAAGAGAGAGAGGTGCGAGCACACATTTTCTTTCTCTCTTTCTCATTATTTGTTATATCTATCTATACTATTATAAAACTGTAACAGAGCTGTGTCTGTACATTTAAGATATTTGAGAAAAAATACTGTAATAGGCTATATAGGCGTGTCTGAACAAAAACATTTTTTTTTTTTAGAATTTTTGTCTGTTTGTCTGTTTATCTGTTTGTTTGTTTGCGCATCACGCAAAAACTATTGAACGGATTTTGATGCAACTTTTTTATTTGATAGGCCTTTATTAGACTTAAAAACTGGTATACATTTTATCCTGCTACTATATCGGGAACCTGAGACATAACCGAAAAACTAGCTTTTGGCTGCGGTGAAGCCGCGGGCAAAGGCTAGTATTATTTATTTACGTATTAGATGTTTTTAGGTGAAACGAAACGCACCAGGCACCAACTAGTATACTAATAAATTAACGTGCGTAAATCAAGACAAGAATAATGTAACATAAAGCCACGACATAATCCGGCTCCACAATCTGGGGTGTCGTGCTAACATAATGATATGACACCTCGCCGCAGAGACGTAAACAAAATTCTTAGGTGGTAAATTTAATTTAAATGTTTGCGTTACTCGTAATTTGCGCATCATCGTCGTTGAATTTACGTGCGAAATTGTTTACTGCCTGGATGGTAATTATTCATTTTGAATAATTTCGCTTTGGTTTAGCCTTTTGAAAACATTCCAGTAAAGGTGAAGAGACCAGCGGGTTTATTTAGTGTATGAGGGCCCCACACTACCCTGTTCGTTGCCCCGAACGACGGGGTGTGCGGTTAGGACCATTTTTTCCCGCCATAACAAAAAAAAGGCGTTTGAAAACAAAAAAAAGACAGATAAATAATTATCTTACTATTGTTTTTGGTGGCAGACGAGCCACGGCCTACTTAATGTACAGCAGGTGGATTGGTTTAGAATATTTCGATACAAGGATTATTCCTTAATGCAGAAAATTGATAAGAAAAGTAAGAATTTTTAAGTAGTAACTATTGCTCATAGACCCAACAGTACTCAGAATTAATTGTACTGGTAGAGCCATACTTATCCCAGCACGAATGGACTGGCTTCACCAGGGAAGTATCATCTTCTCACGATAACGTAAAACAACTCCTAATGATGTATTTCGTATGGTGAGTCAGAGTGTCGGATGCCAATATGTAAGATCAGAAGATAGAAATAGCGCAAGAAGAAAATCTTGCATCGATACCTCATCTAAATGTCTTTGAGATCCCAAATGATGCCTTTGTTAGTAACCAATTTCTTCACGATTTGTGACGTCAACCCAGAATGCATTGGATTAGCGTGCATTACTAGTATTAGACCATAAATTCCATTTCCCAGACATAAAGTACACCAAAAAATAGGCGAGTAATGGTTTCCAAAAATTCAAAAGCTTTTTTTAAGTTGTTGTACACAAACCTATTTCTACATATTTGGGCCTAAAAATATATTTCTATAGTGATTCTCCAGGTATATCAACTAGTTCTTTACTCTCTTTTGCGAGCAAAAGTAATAAAAAATACCGCCACAGCTCTGCATAGAATGATATCTCTCATTCAACAGTTTTTCCGGTCACAACTTGTGACGTAACGCCATTGAAACATTTGCGGGATTCCTGGTACGGGCATCGTGTTTGACTGCTAACCTTGCTCGCACAATCGCTGTATGTAGATACATTTTTTAGTTCCATATTTTGCCACTCATTAGAACTTTTTTTTTGTTTGGGCGGGAAAAAATGTACCTAACCGCACACCCCGTCGTTCGGGGCAACGAACAGGGTAGTGTGGGGCCCGCACTCGCTAGAGAAACCCGCCGTGTGCCGTCTCTCCGCCTGTGTTGACGGACCACTTGTACTGTGTTGCATTACTTCAGTGGCCCGCCGGCGGTTGACCCTTTCAGGTGCCACTCATTAGACCTAACCCAAATCTTTAAATTCTTAAATAAATAATCAAAGAGGGTGCTCAAGATAGTAATCTGGTATTTTTAAATATATATTTTCCTAGCTGAGTGAAAATGCTTCATTTTCATACCCACTCAGGTAGGAAAATATTTTGAAATTCACGAATATCTTTGTTTATTTTCATAGGAAAACACATCAACGTCCTCGGCTTAAAGCTTGGTTTATAAATGTGTACTAACTTACTTATCATCACGCCATGTCTCTTGCGGGGTAGGCAGAGAGAACAGAGTGCCTCTATTCTTGCATACATCTCTCGCTTCCTCAACACTTATAATTCTCTTCATACACGCCCGTTTCAGGGACTCCTGACTCCACCTTCCTTTAATACATGACCTATTTGGTCTAGGTAGATCTCCCTCTGTACCGTACCTTTCCTCCTCCTCCTTCCTCATCCTTCCACTTTCGCATTGTACATCTTCTTAACTAATCTCTCATCCGGCATTCTTTCCACATGTTCGAACCTTCGGAGTTAAAAGAATGTTCAGTATATATCTAATTATGAAAACGTTTACCTACCGAGTCCTACTACATTTATTTAATGTTATTGATGTGAAACATACAAAATGTTTGGATGTCTGTTACTATCATGCAATAACAGGTATTGAATAATAGCTATTTTTATATAAGCATAGAACCCCCACCGTGCCGTGTGAGGCCGGCTTTAGAATTGTCCCACCCCTCTCCACCCATGGGTGTCGTAGGAGCCGCCTGAGGGAATAACTGGGGAGTGGGCAGCAGCACTCCCTCGAGTATTAACAACATTCACTGCGATCGCCAACCCGCCTGCCAAGCGTGGCGATTACGTCATTATCCCCCATATAAGCGAAACACATGTTGTGGCGTTCTCTTGGGGGGGGCTATGTCCAGCAGTGGACTTCGAAAGGCTGATGGATTGGTGGATGGATAGAACCAATTTTAAGGTCTGCGTAGACGAAGTCGTAGGCAGCAACTAGTTAATTTGTAGAAAAAGTATGAATGACTGGAATCAAAATAAATAGGTATATCGCCGTGATATTAAAATACCATTAGCATTACCCTGTGAATTGATTAAAATCCTAATTTAATTAGCTCAATACTGTAGATTTTATTATAGTTACCCTTATTTGTTAAAACTCTTTACATGTTTTGCACTATCCACGATATTAACATCCCATAAACTTAACAAAAAAAGACAAATCGCAAAATGAAAGAGCAACCTCGTAAATTATTTCGATATCTCCAATAAGCTTACGTTTCAATTCGGTTAAATCCAAACAAAAATATATTCAATTACCGAAAAATAAAGTACCAAATATATTGACCTTACTTAGAGAGGGATTACGAAAGGAACCGAGTGCAGCCGAGCTTACCCGAAACAAAATCAATATAAGTACATCTTTGTTAAAGACGTGTAGTGACGTTTAATAATATTTTTTTTTATAATTATTGACTTGTTTTAGTCGTGTTTTTGGTTGTATAATAGCAATATTCTATACTACATAACAGACTGCAGTGCAGCGGTAGAGTACATAAGCAACTGCTGATCATGAGGTCTCGGGTTTGATCCCCAGTTCAGGCAGTTTTATTAAGCTTTTTCGTAAAAAGAAAGAACCTCAGTAGCAGCCCGGTGTTTGGAAATGTGCCAGGTAGACGGCGATAGGCTCGCCCCCTATTACGTGGGACTTAAACAAAGCTGGCGAATCGTGGGTGTATAATATACACCTCTGTCTACCCCTTCGGGGAATACAGGCGTGATGCTATGTTATGTTATTATATACATATTTGGTTAACAAATTTATTTGGTTGACATAATTGGATTTTTAGAACACGAGGTATTGTTGTTACAAAATGAAAATAATAACAGGAACAGTCGGTGTGCCATTAAGCAGTCGCTCGGAGCTACAAATTTCAATTATCACATTCTTTCTTAACGTATTGAGTGACGTCAACACCCGACTACGCATTTATATTCCGGTAAAATATTAGGTACCTGTGCCATTATCAAAAAAATTACATTGAAGACGAATGCATTTGAAATTTGGTACGTACATGACGTCTAAGTCACAGGCAATGCTAGTTTTTAATAATACACAACAGGAAAATATTTATAGAAACTAGGTGCTTACTAATTTTAATCTATCCGTGTGGTGACGGACTAAGAATACAAGTGTCACCACCCCATCCTTTCCCGCAGGTGTCGTACAAGGCGACTAAGGGAAGTAAGCAATTATCACCCATTGCATTACTGGTGGTAGGGCTGGGTAACAAGTGAGAGTACTCACTTGCAATCAGGCCCGTGCGTGTTGGTACCACAGTCTCCTGTGTGACCGGTCTTGAAGCACGTCAGTGTGTTTTGGCTGTAGCAGAAGATATCCGTTTATTTCTTATCTGAGAAATGAAATGGCGCGCAGCCGCTAGATAATACCCTCGGTATAGTCGAGTGCTTGAGCGACGGTTCCCACTTACCATCAGGTGGGCCATGGCTCGTCTGTCACCACTAGCAATAAAAAAAAAATCTATTATAAATATGTAACAGAGCTGTGTTTGTACATTTAAGTTATTTGAGAAAAAATGAATGTATTAGGCTATGTAGGCGCTTTAAACACAAAACATTTACTTTTTGTCTGTTTGTTTGTATCGCGATCACGCCAAAATTACGGAACGGATTTTGATTAAACAATTTTTATTTATTAGCTCTTGATTGAATTAAAATCTAGTATAAGTTTTATCTCGCTACTATATCAGTAACCTGAAATATCACCTAAAAGTTGTTGATCTGTATTTTAACACTTGACATGGTGAGCTACTTTTTTTTATATAATAAATGATTTCTAAATGTGGAAAAAGAGAATCTTGCATTAAAATTCTCTTTTTTCACATTCACAAATATTTTTTTATATAACCTAAAATATAGCTTTTGCTTGCGGTGGAGTCGTGGGCAAAAAACTAGCACAAATAATTACAAAGCTTATTTATTCAGTAATCAGTACTAGTTTATTTGATGGGCTTTTTCTCGTCCACCATACGCATTTTAAATTTAAACGGCACCATTTCACACCGTTATATACAATAGGGTTTAATAAAGAGAAAGTGCCCTAGCACTATAATTTTCCTATTACATACCTACCTACTTCTGCTAGAAACCTTTGCGGGAGTCTTCACAACAATTAATGAAAGTTTCAGCCTAATTGGATGAATGGTACGTGCAGTAATTAGGAGGTACAATCGCAACCTTACTTAGAATCTTTAAGGATTACATAAAGTGTGCCTGTTTATTACACTAACTTAATTACTACAGGTACGTGAGCCTGCTAAAACTTGACTGATTTTGTTTCATAAAACTACTAACACGAAAACATTATGGTTGTCTGTAAAGTTTGTTTACGGATGATAATTTTACGTGATAACGTCATATATGTTTTCTGAGAGTTTCACAAACAATGCATCGGTCGCCATACATTTATCGGAACGTGACAATTTTTCGTGCGTGCAGCCGGCGTTCATCGGTTTATAAGACGTTATTACGTCAATAATAAACTCATTTCATCATTATTTAATGAATTTCACAAAAGTTTGTAAACCAAACCCTTAGAAACATGTAACCCGTCGTGCCTCAAAAAAATCTGGTTTTTTTTTCTAGTATTTATCCATAGATATAGTATAACGTATAGATCAGCTGACAGCTCGATAACGCGTAACCAATTTTGATTTTACATATGTGTGCGTTGGATAGTGATGAAAGTTTTAAGAGTTAGACTGACTATCGATAAAATGATAAAACAAATCAGTTTCTTTAACGAACTCGCTCATTCAACGAATAAAACAAAACAGACATAATAAATTAAAACAAACATAATTAATTAGTTTTTATTTATTTCACCAGCAACGTCAGTCAACGATATTAAGTATGCATTTTATAAGGGAATTATACACTCAGCTTTTAGCAACATATACCTACTTATACCTAATTTTTAAATTAACTAAATCGACTTAACTGACAATATCTGCTGTAGAACTTTTATTGCATTTTTTCCATTATTGTGTTAGGAGAAAATGTTCCAAACATTTAGGATAAATATCGACAATATACCTTGTCGATAAAGTCAAGCCCTAGTGTATATGTACCTAAATACTTTTCTACTAAAATCTTGCAAATATGTAACAATACGACATATTTCTATGTAAAATATAAACAGTAACAATGAAATTGAAATTAATCTGTAACTGAAACAGAAAATATCAGTAATTATGACCTAAAATAAAAGCATTTCAGTTGTGATAACATCCTGAGAACTTACCTGTGAAACGTGCAATTATCAGGATTGTTTGCATGATTTACATCACAGGCACTCACGGAACAAACAATCATTGTATTTAATAGTTATAATCAAATAATAAACAAGATTTATAACACAAATAAATCACAAAACCGCGAAGCTAATTTCAAGCTAGAAGACTGTAGAATACCTGTCATTCAAATGGGTTACAATGACATTAGATTTGCTTTCCTCTTCCATCTTGCTATGTTGCCGTATAAGATTTTCTTCTCGCTCACACGCTTTTGTGATCTATACGTTACTATATTTATGATCTAACCTTCTCTGAATTGCGAGCAACAACTTCAACGTATTTCAAAATTCTAGATGTAAACTGTACGATATCTTTAGTGTATACGATATTCTTTGGTACGATATTAACGGTGCTTATTTTTTGCAATTAAAAGATAAAAAATTCGAATTCCAACCAAATCCTTTCAGCCAGTCTCAAGTAAGGCATTTACAAAGAGCATTTACTTTTTATTCTTATAGATAAAAATACTGATAGGTATACCAGTGAATACCTTCATAATAGCTTTCATTTCAATAACGACTTACAGCCTCTTCCATAGGTCCCTTTTGAACCTTCCTATAGGTATTATTATGACATCTAGTATCTGACCACAGCTTTGTAACGTTAAGCACATTACCAGTCAAAACAGTGTAGTAGTAAAAGTTTTATAACTTTATAGGGATCAGGGGTCGAATACAAAATAAGGCCACAAAAGTTTCCTTGTAAAGGTGATATTTGAATTTGAACAGTTATGACATAAAATGGTCCTTTTAACAACTTCTAACTTACCCTGCAGACGTTCTTGCTCGATCGTTGGCTGGCCTGTTATGAGCTCATCCAAATTACTTTTTAGATATTCGATGTTCGTTCCGCTCTATCAGTGAGAAAGAAGTATGGATTAAACAAATTATTTGTGAATGCGGAAAAAGAGAACTTTATTGCGAGCGGGATCGAACCTGCGTCCCTTCCAATCTGGGGTATTTCTCTAAATGCTAAGCTATCCCAGTGACTCACGGCCAATCCCAATCTCCACATCACATTTGTCATTACGACCCACGCCACCTATCGAATGCATTTACTATGCAATCCGATACAGTAAGTTTAACTTTGCAATTATGAGAGCGGGATTCGAACCTGCGTCCCTTCCAATTGAAAAACACTAAAAGCACTAAAGTTATCTTTTTCCACATTCACAAATACTTTTTTCTTTAAAAGAAGTTAAGCATATCAAGTGCTAAAATACAGATCAAAATGTTTAAGAAATCACGCCATCATATAGTATGAATTTTAATTGTAAACTAATCGCGCGATTGACAACCTCATAAGATTGAAAAAATCCAAAGCAGTTTCAATTCGTTGTATGAAGTTTTTAGAAGCACTCAAAATATTTTGTACTCCAACAATGCTGAGCCATGATTTTAATATTCATGCGAAGAAGCTATCTCGTTTAAAATAAAGTAACAAGACGTGTCCCTAAGCGTGCGCAGTACTAAGCTCTCAACATATTACCACAAAAAATACAGCGTTTTTCTTTAGGAAAGAAGAAAATACAAAATATAAGAATGTCTTTATTAATATTATAAAAGAAGAAGACAAAAGTCAATGACGTAGGAGATATATGTGCACGAGTGTTCGTAAACACAAGTGAACTCTCTGTTCCCTCTACGAAGTACGGAAAAAGAGCGGAGGTGTTCCAAGGCAAAATATATTTGAAAGAAAAGAAAGAAAGATAAGTTTATTGCAACGAAACAGTACAGCAGGTTATGGTCGAACATAAAATAGCACATAAAAAACATGATGAAAATGCTCGTTACAAGACGACGCTGACTCAGCATTTGCAGGCTCTGAAAACCAGCGCTGATCTTTCGTCAGGCCGCTGTTGTGACGTCACGGATGACAAATATTTAGATAAAAACAAAACGAAAAGAAAATAAAGACTAATAGAATAAAACAATAAAATAACATTGTTTGGAACGAAGCGTCGCTAAATTCGGGTATTCGGGGTACCAGGTACAATGTTAACTGCCCACGATCAAAATCCATGTAGCGGTGAAATGTATTTTACAGCGTAATAGCGCTAATTTCTCATTTATTTAGCTTATCTTTTTCACCACTACGGTTTTACAAGCAAAACAGTTTGATCCAGAACATTCTATATACGTTAGTATGGACTGGCCCACATTGTTTGTTTATATTTCAGTATTAGTATACCAAAATATGAATTAGTAACTTAGTTTATTTTTAGGGTTCCATACCAAAACTATCAAATAGATTTAGGAACTATCTCAAAAAACATCTTTTATAAGCTTCACTAATGCAGTAAGCACCGCCAACTCTTTTTCCCTACTCCGTGATTCCCTCACTCTCATTGCCCGACGGTACGGCATCAGCTTTATATATTGTCCAAGGCATCGCCAACTACCTAACCATAAATTTAATTTTATTGACAGAAACACCCAATAAGGTTATGTTGGATCGGCACGGGATACAAACGCGAGACGTGATAGAAATGGAAAACTGTCGTTGTCAATTTGTATTGCGTATTGCAACGTATGGGATAACATGGATTTGTTGATTCCCACGTTTCCTATCGCAAAAATCGTAAAGATAATATTCTAACCCTTTCGTCCACCACCCACCACCTCCACGAGAAAAACAATTTGCTATAATAAATCTATCCTTATAAACCGGAATTCTTTGAAAGCTATCAGAACAAGAATTTGCAGTCGAAACAGCTGAAAATCGATTTGGAATTTGTCCTTAAAGATGACGTGACCGAATACTCCAAATTTTCTTAAAGGCAAAATATATTTAGAGCAAATTTGAAGATAAATGTTATAACGTAAACAAACTACGTCCCTATTCAATTTCATTTAGATGGAACTGACAGTACAAAACCGAATTTCTGTAAGTGAAATGCTGACATCACTTCCACAAACGAAATGCAAAAGTAGAGAATTACGCTTCAATTCTACTTAATATTATGAAAGTTTATATATTATACTTAGTCACTTAGGTGGGCAGAGAGAACAGAATGCCAAAAGGCTCTATTCTCTTCATACACGCTCGCCGGTTTCGGAGACTCCTGACCCACGTTCCTTCAATACATTACTAATTTGGTCTAGATAGGTGAGTCTCGCCGTGTGGGGCCGGCACCAAGAATAGCTCCACCCCGTCTCTTTCTATGGGAGTCGTAAAAGCTGACTAAGGGATTACCGGGGGACCGGGCAGCAGCGTTCCCCTGTGTACTAAAAACATCCACTGCGATCGCCAACCCGCCTGCCAAGCGTGGCGATTATGGTAAACCCCCATTTTGTGGAGGCCAATGTCCAGCAGTGGACGATGAAAGGCTGATGGATGGATGGATGGAGGTGAGTCTCGGTCTCCCCTTGTACCTACAATACCTATATCCTTACACTTTTATGTTTAAAGAAGAAATGATTTGTGAAAATGGTAAAAAAGAGCTTTACTGTGAGCGGATTCGAACGTGCGTCCCATCCAATCCGGGAAGTGCTCGGTAAGCTACCGCAGTCACGTAATGGTGACCCAATCTTTACTTCAAATTTGTTTTAGATATCTTTAAGACCCACATCACCTATCGGATGCCTTTACCTTATACATTATACATTTTATTCCAATATAGTAAGTTTAATTTTGCTAAAATGTATACTAATCAATAGAGTGATTAATTTAAATATTTTGATCTGTGTTTTAGAGAATCCTGCTTGCTTGGTAAAGTTCGCTTTTTTTAATTGCATGTATTGGCAGACGAGGCACGGCCCATCTGATGGTAAATGGTAACCGTTGCTCATGTACTCAACTATACCGAGAGTATTATCAAGCCACTGTTCACCATTTCATTTCACCGATATGAAATGAAAGAATAAACGGCTACAGCCAAAACGTAACGATGTGCTTCATGGCTGGTCACACGGGAGATGGTGGTACCAGCCCGCTCGGGCCCGATACCAAGCGAGTATTCCCACTTTATACCCAGCCCCAACACCAGTCATGCAATGGATGATAATTGCTTACTTTCCTAAGTCGCTTCATACGACACTCGTGGGAAAGAATGGGGTGGTGACAATTGTATTCTTTGTCCGTCACCACACGTGAAAATGGAATGTGTTCTTTAAAGTAGCTGAGCATGTCTAGTGCTTAAATACAGATAAACAAATAGTTTGTACGTTTTATTGAACTCCTATACGAGTCTAAAACAACCCTTTTCAAATTTTCGCTATATAAAGTCCAATTTTCCCGCACACACTCTATCTGCACCGCCTCTTTCATGTACACCAGACCTTCAAGTAGAGGTCCAGATCTATACATTAGTTTCCGTTTATATTCCTTATATAAAGTTTTAAGCAAATTATTTCACTCAAAAATTTTTAAATTGTTATTTATTAGTAAGAGTGATAGCGTACTGCTAACAATCGAGGATTGCAATGACAATGGAAATGAGTTCAATCTAAATACCTTCACAAACTTTCATACTTATCTTTACTAATATTATAAACTATAATTTTAGATCCTGATTTTAGTACTTTAAATACGTCCTGTTACAGCTTTATAATATAGCTTATTTTTTGGTCTATATTTTAGCACTTGACATGCTCAGCTACTCTTAAAGTACAAATTATAATTTATGTGTTCCCGCCAAAAGGCGGGACGAACGAATGAATGAATGACGTATGTACAGCGCCACCATTCATACACGACGGTTGAACATTCGAGTTGAAATTGGTACCGCGTACGGGTCGGAGATACTTTGGTCTCCCGATAAATAATTATAATTCAGCCCTAGTGTCCGCGCTAAACCTACAAAAGTATTTAGTGTTTATTGTATGTAACTATCGCCCTAGTGTTGTGTCCATCAAGTGTATATACGCTCATAGACATCTGTGTAAGGCAACACCGGACATTGAACTCTATTGAACATTGGTGGTACCGTTTGCCATCAACTCAGCGCACGTCAATGTTGTAGGCGGCTCTGGTGAACCGCAGGGAAGTCAGGTGAGTTCTCCAGCCTATCCTTCTTGCCACTCCAGAGTACCACAACATTATGAATAAGGAAAAAGAGTAGTTTAGTACGAGCGGGAATCGAACCTGCGTCCCTTCCTTTCCGGGGAAGTGCTCTAATCCACTGAGCTACCGTACTATTTCTAGAAATTCCGAATTTCCTCAATTTGTCTTAACGACCAACGCCATCTATCGGTAATGCATTTACATGCATTCATCCAATATAGTAAGTTCAATTTTGCATTAAACACAAATGCTAAAAATATATATAAAAATATCTAAATATTCAATGTTGCAATTAAAATTCATACTATTTGATGGCGTGATTTTTTAGTCATTTTGATCTTTATTTTAGCACTTGACATGCTCAGCTATTCTAAAAGTACAAATTATAATTTGTAAATAAGCAAAAAGAGTATTTTAGTACGAGCTTAGCTAATGTATCCTACTCTCGTTCCCCAGAATACAACCTAAACTCATTTTACCTAACACAGGCTTCCCACACACAAATCATTTAAACATGTTTTATAGCCGCGATAAGTACTTTTATAACTTTTTATGGTTATTAATCAAAATTGAGAGGCTGTTTCTGAACGGTACTGGTAGTAATTGATCGAGTTGCCAGCGGAACGAAGTGGCCTATCTGTTTTGTTTAATTGTAACTTTTGTCGTGGATCCTTGTTTATAAAAGGCTTTTGTTTAATTAGTCTTTCAAAGTTAACTCTCGGCGTGAATTTGGTAAAAAATTATTACGAAAACAAAATCTCACAGTACATTTACAGATTGTTAGATTATTTAACAAATGCACTGTTAAAATTGTTTTGATATTATATTGTATTCATTTTGACGGGCCTCGTGGCGTAGTCGGTAGTGTAACCGACTTTCGTACACGAGTTTGTGGGTTCGATTTCCACTCGGGACAATTATTTGTGTGATGAACACAGATATTTGTATTGCGTCTAAGTGTTTTTACAAAAAACAAAAAAATATATGTATTGTATCCGTCATCTGGTACCCATAGCACAAGCATTAAGCTTAGTTTGGGACCAGAGGACGTTGTGTGTATTATACTATCCGCCCATAGCACAAGCTTTAAGCATAGTTTGAGACCAGAGGACGTTGTGTGAAATGTCCGTGAATATTTATTTATTATCCATTGATCATCCTTTCATCGTCCACTGCTGGACATAGGCCTTCCCGGGATATCGCCACAACGAATGTCGCTATGCCGCCTGCCTCCAACGCGCGTCTACGATTAACCAGATCATCAGGCTACTTGGTGGAAGGCCGTCTTATACGTGGTAGCTACTCGAGGCCTTTTTCCCATTGAGTTCCTCTTGTTGTGATATGACCCGCTCATTGCTACATTATGCATAGTACCTGAGCGATCGAGCTTCGCTCTGAAACTATGGAGAAGATAACTATTTATATACGATACACGTACTTATTATATATGAATATTTTGCAAATTTACCTCCATATGATCTGTATCTTCGAAATAGGTACATAAAAATATGCGTCTGTAACAGTTCCTATTCAGACCCCTTTTTTAGCGATTCTTGCGTCGGAAAAAGCGTATTTATGTGAAAATATAACACGGTAACATGTTCTTAGCATTATAATCCAGGAAAAATACTTTACAGATGTTTATCTGTAGAAAGCAAATATTTATCTAAATACAAAATTTCATCCAAATCGTTAGAGTCGTTTCCGAGATACGCGAGTATAAGTATACAGATATACAATTATTGCTCGTTTAATTATATAAGATATTTTAAATTTTTAATTAACTTGCTCTATTGTTATGTGTGGTACAAAACTTTGAATTTAATTTTATTCTCCAACCGATGAACAGTTTTTACGTTATAGCGAGAAAAAATATACCTTACCGCACACCCCGTCATTCGGGGAAACGAACAGTAGTGTGGGGCCTTCATCAACTAAATAAAGTCGCCGTGCCGTCTCGCCGCCTGTCAATACAGGGCCACTGGAACTCTGTTATTTTATATTTAGATATTTTTATGTATATTTTTAGCATTTGACATGCTTAGCACTATACATTAAACACAAAGTGAAAAATGTGAAATCGAAAACAACAGTCAGGAGCAGGATTTGAACCTGCATCTTCTGGATACCGTCCAGATGCTTTACCAATTCAGCCATCCTGACAATTGCTCCTGACTGCTAATTTCGATAACACATCATACTTAACGTCTTTGGGTGACGCCTGTGCCATCTGTCGGAGCAATTGTCAGGATGGCTGAATTGGTAAAGCATCTGGACGGTATCCAGAAGATGCAGGTTCAAATCCTGCTCCTGACTGTTGTTTTCGATTTCACATTTTTCACTTTGTGGTTAATGTATAGTGCTAAGCATGTCAAATGCTAAAAATATATATAAAAATATCTAAATATTTAAAGGGTTTGCGTCATTATTAGGTAAAATCTTAATTGTAAAATTAAGTTTACCTGGTCGGTATAATGTATGAAAATACTTCCGACAGATGGCGCAGGCGTCACCCAAAGACGTTAAGTATGATGTGTTATCGAAATTAGCAGTCAGGAGCAATTGTCAGGATGGCTGAATTGGTAAAGCATCTGGACGGTATCCAGAAGATGCAGGTTCAAATCCTGCTCCTGACTGTTGTTTTCGATTTCACATTTTTCACTTTCTGTTATTTTACTTTAGTGATATACATAAAATGTTCCCCCTCCTCTAGAGTCTAGAGGTCAAGCACCACTTTTTTATTTTTTATTGCATGTATTGGCAGACGAGTTTCAGTCCATCTGATGGTAAATGGTAACCGTCGCCCATGGACTCGACTATACCGAGAGTATTGTCAAGCCGCTGCTCACCAATTAATTTCACAGATGAAATGAAATATAAACGGCTAACTCCTGCTACAGCCAAAACGCAATGATGTGCTTCATGGGCGGTCACACGGGAGATGGTGGTACCAACCCGTTCGGGCCGGATACCAAGTGAGTACTCCCACTTGGTACCCAGCCCTACCACCAGTCATACAATGGATGATAATTGCTTACTTCCCTTAGTCGCCTCATACTACACCCGTGGGAAAGGATGGGATGGTGACACTTGTATTCTTAATCCGTCACCGCATGGACAACCCACCACCAACCACTTGGTACAACTATAGTCTGCCACACGTAACTATAAAAAATAAAATAAAAAAAAGGCGATGTGATATCGCGCCAAGAAGAGAGTAGTACTTTTTTACATAAAACATAAACACAGTATCACGCCTGTATCCCCGAAGGGGTAGGCAGAGGTGTATTACATACCCACGGTTCGTCAACTATGTTTAAGTCCCACGTAATAGGGGGCGAGTCTATTGCCGTCTACCGAGTACATTTCCGAACTCCGGGCTGCTACTGAAAATGTTTCTTTTTACGAAAAAGCTTGCTTTGCCTGATCCGGAGATCGAACCCGAGATCTCATGATCAATAGTCATTCACTTCTGCACCACAGAGGCTTTTATAAAACCTACAACAAAACGTCAAAAAAAAAAATAACAGGTATATTTTAAGGGTTCCTTTAAGGGGTTCCTTAAATTAATAAATAAACAAGACCGTACGGATACGATCGCTCAAAGTAAATAATGTAAGTAAAGTAAACGTTCGCAACAAATCATTTTATATTTTGTATTTTAAATAGATGGCGGAGTGATTTAGAAAGCGTTCTCCAATTTTATTTTATTTTTAAAGCGGGAAAAAATGTTCCTATCCGCATACCCATTAAGAAACCCGCCGTGTGCCGTCTCTCCGCTTTTATTGGCGGGCGACTGGAACTATGTTACATTCCTTCGGTGGTCCGCCGGCGGCAGATAGCGGTCTCCCTCCCGAGTGCTGAGGGTTCGATTCCCATACAGGACAACTCTTTGTGTGATCCACAAATGGTTGTTCTGAGTCTGGGTGTACTTTGTGTCCGTGAAACTCTATGTTTGTAAAGTCACCCGCGATATAAGGATTACTCCTTAGTGCGATACGAAGTCTTAAAAAAAATGCATTTTTTGAAGTGGTAGCCTTGGGCCTTGCTTGTCCCCGTATAATTGGGCCAGCTCGATCGGGGAAGCACAGCTTTCTTACAAAAGATTACCATGAAACAATCGTAGGTTCTCCTACTATACCACTGAAGTAATGTAACATGGTTCCAGTGGCCCGCCAATACAGGCGGAGAGACGGCACACGGCGGGTTTATTTAGTGGGTGAGGGCTACCTACCCTGTTCGTTGCCCCGAACGACGGGATGTACGGTTAGGAAAAAATTTTCCCGCCTTAAAAAAAATAAAGTTCTACTATCATGTGAATTTTATTTATTTCTTCATTCATCTATATAAGTATTTTTTAAACATTAAAAAGTATTTTCAATTTTTTAAATTTTCTGCGCAATTTTCCTAATTTCATAAGATATTTGAAAATTAAAAATAATATATAAATGATATAGGTAACTTTGTTCTCAAGTTATGGCGTGACCATGGGAAATTGGGATTCATTATCTATTATACTAGCTGACCAGGCGAACTTCATACCGCCATATTTATTTTTCCTAAAACTATCGTGGCGCCACCTACCTGGTACAAATGTGAATCTAAACCATCCCAGTACTCATACAAACATACACAAAAAATTTTGTCAAGATCGGTCCAGCCGTTTAGGAGGAGTTCAGTGACATACACACGTACAGTAGAATTATATACATATATGTAAAGATAAATAAAAATGAATCGCTAAATGTGTTGCTAAGCGCAAAACTCGAGAATGGCTGGACAATTTATGCTGATATTTTTTTGCAAATATTTGCTTTGTTGTCTGAAGAAGGTTCTTATGAAGAGAATAGCAAGAAAGATTGCCCAGAAAAGCGTGATAGCCATATTTCAAACTGTTCCTAGCTGACAATTCAAATATTGACGTCAGAAACATCAATCAAAAGTAGTGTGTTGTGTCTGCTACACGCTTAATTAGACAAAAGCTATTGGACCAACCCTATAGCTCTCAGAACAACGTCTATCGGGTCAGCTAGTTATATATGCAGATAAATTAATTGCTTATAAGTAGATGAAATATTACGTAATATTTATTCCGGAGTGTCAAAACAGTAACAGAAGCATACCACACAAATCATTTTGTTAGACGTTTATTGCCGGGGTGAGTTGTGACCGCGGGTGGCTGTTTATCTCTGATAACAATGATAAAGCTCCGTGAAATTCGACTCGAGAAATTTAGCTAATAACAGCGCAGCTTAACAGTACAGTAACAGTTTTTTTTTTGCATGTAGTGGCAGACGAGCCATGGCCCATCTGTTCGTAAATGGAAACCGTCGCTCATGGACTCGACTATACCGAGAGCATTGTAAAGCCGCTGCTCACCATTTAATTTCACGGATATGAAATGAAAGAATAAACGACTATCTCCTGCTACAGCCAAAACGCAACGATGTGTTTCATGGCCAGTCACACGGGAGATGGTGGTACCACCCGCTCGGGCCCGATACCAAGTGAGTACTCCCACTTGGCACCCAGCCCTACCGCCAGTTATGCAATGAATGTTAATTGCTTACTTCCCTTAGTCGCCTCATACGACATCCGTGGGAAAGAATGGGGTGGTGACACTTGTATTCTTAGTCTGCCACCACGTGGACAAAACACATACATCTAATCTGGGATAGCTTTTTATATAGCAATAATTTAATAAACCGTAAAGTGATATAATAGTGATTAAAGTATGAAATTGCCGTTTTATTGTAATAGGTAATTCGAATTGACATAGAACCTTCATGATCTGAGACTTTTGAGTGAAACTTTTTTCAAATGGTACCTATGAGGTTCTTCTTTTAAAAAATGTGCAACAATCGATTATCGACTTTCAGTTGTTTTTTTTATTCAGCTCAGACAAGAAAGATGGATGCTTCGAAAATTCTAGTGATTTTTGAATACGAGTTCCGACGCGGAACTAACGCTACAGAAACAGCTCGCAATATCAATGTTGCGTTTGGAGAGGGGACTGCTAATGAACGCACCATGCGATTTTGGTTTAAACGCTTTGGTGATGGAAATTTTGATTTGAAGAACGAACCACGTGGAAGACCGTCCACACATGTGAATAACAATGAATTGAAAGAGATGGTGGAAGCCGATGCAAGCCAAACTACCCAGGAATTAGCGGCATGGTTTAACGTTACTCTACAAATAATATTGACTCATTTGCGTCACATCAATAAAATAAAAAAGTATGAAAAATGGGTGCCCCATGATTTGACTGATCTGCAGAAAGAAACGCGTGTTGAAACTAGTGTTGCCTTGTTGAATCGATACAGAAATGAAGGAATATTGGATCGTACTTTTTAACATTTACGCGAATTTCACACATTTTGAAATAAAACTACGTTTACGGAATCTATCGCGTTTACTTGATTTTTATGCTATCCCGACGTTTCGAATACTTTACAGCATTCATGATCACGGGTGGACTTAGATGGTAGATGTCCAAAGCTGATATGTTGTTTCAACGGTTTCATCTACCCACAGTAATATGATTTTACAAATTTTTGGTTTATTTATTATGTGGGTTGAAATAATCTAAGTCCACCCGTGATCATGAATGCTCTAAAGTATTCGAAACGTCGGGATAGCATAAAAATCAAGTAAACGCGATAGATTCCGTAAACCTAGTTTTATTTCAAAATATTAGATCGAATTGTGACATGTGATGAAAAATGGATTCTTTACGATAACCGTAAGCCAAAAATGCAATGGCTGACCCCAGGTCAAACGCCGCAACAGTGTCCTAAAGCAAAGCTTACCAATAAAAAGGTAATGGTAACTGTTTGGTTATCTCAGCATGGTGTTATTCACTATAGCTTTCTCCGATCTGGTCAAGCAATAACGGCAGATGTCTACTGTTCCGAACTCCGAACAATGATAGCAAAACTTGCAGTGAAACAGCCCCTACTCATAAATCGATCTTCACCATTATTGCTCCATGATAACGCGAGACCTTATACAGCACGAGAAACCGTTTTAACTCTACAGGAACTGCAATTAGAAATAAATATGTTAAATGAAAAAAAAAAACGAATTTAAATTTTTCAGTACAAATCAGCAATTTCATACTTTAACCCCTAATATATATATTTTCTGATGTCCAAGCGGTAGGCGTCACGCGTAAAATCTAGTAAGTATATAATATAGTCTATAATATTTTGTACGTTTCCCAGATTTCAATCACATTTCATAGAAACTTAGCAGAATCAATTTCCGGCATGCGGATATGATCTCTCATCTAACAAGTAAGCTCTTGACATTTTTATTGGTCTAAGATCCCACGACCTGATTACTACGTCCATTTGTATTCTTATTCTATAACTATATTGTTAACAACTCATTATTATAAGTTTATTGCCGTGTGGGGCCGGCTTTAGAATTGTCCCACCCCTCTCTACCCACGGGAGTCGTCGATGGAAGATAAATTATTAAGGCATCTACACATTATAATTAAAGCATCGACTGTCGCAATTAACGATATACATCACCGTGTTGTGTTCTATAAAACATTTACGGTTATTATTATCAACAAGTGTCGCCATCTACCGACTGAGGTAAATAACTCATTTCCTCTTCCGTATCGTAACTGGGTATTGTTTAGCTTGACAAAAGGCTTTTTGTCGCAAGTTACATAAATTTACTCATGGAAGGTTTATGATATACATTTTTTAGGGTTCCGTACCCGAAGGGTCAATACGGGACCCTATTGCTAAGACTTCGCTGTCTGTCTGTCTGTTCGTCCGTCTGTCACCAGGCTGTATCTCAAGAACGGCGATAGCTAGACAGTTGAAATTTTCACAAATGATGTATTTCTGTTACCGCTATAACAGCAAATACTAAAAAAAAAATTATAATATTTAAGGGGGGCTCCCCATACAACGTCTGTCTGTCCGTCCGTCTGTCACCAGGCTGTATCTCAAGGACGGCGATAGCTAGACCGTTGAAATTTTCACAAATGATGTATTTCTGTTGCCGCTATAACAACAAATACTAAAAACAAAAAAATAATAATATTTAAGGGGGGCTCCCATACAACAAACGTGATTTTTTTTGTCCTTTTTTGCTTGCTATTGATAACGGCAACAGGTAGACGCTTGAAATATTCACAGAATATTTAGTTATATATTCACTTTAAAAATAAATAATTAAATTAAAAAAAATATTTAACGGGGGCTCCCATATACAAACGTGTTTCTTTACTCGTTTTTGCTCGATATTGATAACGGCAACAGTTAAACGCTTGAAATATTCACAGAATATTTAGTTATATATTCACTTTATAAATAAATAATTAAATTAAAATAAAACAAATATTTAAGGTGGGCTCCCATACACAAACGTGTTTCTTAACTCGTTTTTGCTCTGTCTGTCCGTCCGTCATCCTTTCATCGTCCACTGCTGGACATAGGCCTCCCCAAGAGAACGCCACAGCGAACGGTCCTGTGCCACCTGCATCCAACGACTACCTGCGACTTTGACCAGGTCATCGGTCCACCTGGTGGGAGGCCGTCCTATACTGCGCCGTCCGTTATGCGATCGCCACTCGAGAACCTTTCTTCCCCAACGGTTGTCGGTTCGTCATCCGTCGTCTGCCCATTGCCACTTCAGCATGCTGACCCGGCGGGCTATGTCGGTCACTCCCGTTCTCCTACGGATTTCCGTATTACGGATCTTATCACGTAGAGAGATCCCAAGCATAGCCCGCTCTATAGCACGCTGAGCGACTTTAAGCCTTGATATAAGGCCAATATTCAGAGACCACGCCTCTGTACTGTAAGACATCACTGGTAACACACACTGGTCGTAGACCTTCGTCTTCAGACACTGTGGAATATTGGACAAGAAGATCTCCCTCAGCTTCCCGAACGCTGCCCAGCCAAGTTGGATTCGTCGATCAACCTCTTTCTCGAAGTTGTTTCTACCTAACTGGACAGTTTGTCCCAGGTATACATAGTGGTTGACAACTTCGAGAAGCACACTCCCGACCAAGACCGGTGCTGAAATGACATGGACATTAGACATGACTTTCGTCTTGTCTATGTTCATTTTTAGACCCACTAGTCGGGAGACACGGCTGAGGTCGTTGAACATGGTACCAAGGTCCTCCAGCGATTCTGCCGTGACCGCGTTATCATCTGCAAATCGAAGGTGAGTGATGTATTCGCCATTTATGTTGATGCCTAATCCGGTCCAGTCCAAGAGCTTGAAACATCTTCCAATGCAGTGGTGAAGAGTTTCGGGGACATGACGTCTCCCTGTCTAACACCTTTCTACAGTTGGATCGGTTTCGTGCTCTTGTCCTGAACTCGGACAGACATAGTGGCGTTTCTATACAAACACTTCAACACTTCGATGTATCGATAGTCAATTTGGCACCGCTGAAGGGACTGCATCACCGTCCAAGTTTCAATTGAATCGAAGGCTTTCTCGTAGTCCACAAACGCTAGACACAGACAGCTGATTATACCCCTCGGTCTTCTGTATAATCTGGCGCAGCATATGTATGTGGTCTATGGTACTATAGCCTTTTCGGAAACCGGCTTGTTCGGGAGGCTGTAAGACCCTCGAGAACAACTTATAGACATGGCTCAAGAGCGAGATGGGTATGTAATTCTTCAAGAGGGTTCTGTCACCTTTCTTGAAGAACAGCACCACCACGCTCCTGGTGCACGACTCTGGAACGTCGCCCCCGAGAACGACGGAATTTAATAGCCTCTGGAGGGCTTTGAGTACCGGTTTTCCGCCTGCCCTCAGAAGCTCTATAGTAATTCCGTCGTCTCCCGGTGCCTTTCCGTCCTTTAGTTGTTTGAGAGCCATTCTGATCTCGTACAGGCTGATGTCTTCGGTATAGTGCCGAGTTAGCTTGAATCTGGCTCATGGACCGAGCTGACAACAGGATTCTGAAATCTGTATAACTGCCCATAGAACTCGTGGACCTCTCTTAATATCTCATCTTTGGAAGAAACAACAGTGCCATCATTGGTCTTCAGCTTGGTCAGCTGGCTTTTCCCAACAGACAGATCTCTTGCGAACACTTTGGAACCTTGGTTCCACTCTATCGCCTCTTTAATACGTAAGGTATTAAATCGGTGAACGTCTCGTCGCATAGACTTGGAGATCTGTCTGTTTAGTCGCCTCTGATTGGACTAATCAGCCGAAGACTGCACCGTGATTTCTGTCCGTGTCACCATGAGCTTAAGAGTTTGGTCCGAAAGCTTTTGAGTCCTATTGACGCGACTGGTCTTATAAAAGGTTGACCCGACGGCTTGGACAGTTTCCATGAACCTGTTGTTCATATTGTTCACTGAATCGCACTCGTCTAGGCATTGAAAGCGATTTTGTAATTTGAGCTGAAAGTTTCCGGGGTTCTGGTATTGAGCAGGTGTTGGTCGGAGCGTAGACTTCATCAAGCGTGACCTCTCGACTTTCATATTTAGATTCAATATGCCTCTAACTAAGCGGTAATCACTCCTAGTTTTTATCCTGCTGATCACTGAGACATCATTGAATATGTGTCGTTTGTCCATTAAGATGAAGTTGATCTCATTTTTCACTGAACCATCAGGGCTAATCCAGGTCCATTTTCGCTGGGACTGTTTCCTGAAGAAGGAATTCATCATAAAGAGGCCTTCCTTCTCCAGAAAATCAGACAGCATCTGGCCCCTGTGGTTCCTCTGTCCAAATCCATATTGCCCCACTTTCAGCTCATCGTCTCTCCTTATGCCTAGTTTTGCGTTGAAATCTCCCATAACCACCGTGAAGTGACTTTTAGATGCGTGAATGGCTTTCGAGATGTCCTCGTAAAGGGCCTCCACTTCGTCGTCGGAATGTGTTGAGGTCGGTGCGTAAACCTGTATGACCTTCAGCGAATACCTTTTGGTTATTCTGAGTATAAGGTACGCTACCCTACTCGACTCTCTCTCAATCGTCGCCACGTTACCTATGAGAGAATTGCGAACGATAAACCCGACACTACCCTGGGACTGTTGGTCACCCTCCCGGTGGAAGAGCAAGTTTCCGGACTGGAGGATTATCGTGCCCTCACCCTGTCTTCGCACTTCTGATAATCCTACAACGTCCCATCGGATCTTGCTCAGTTCCACTTCCAGCGCAGTGATCCTCTCATCAGTCCTCAGTGTCCTGACGTTGTGTGTTACGAGGGCCAGAAGTCGTTTCTGGTAGCCGGATCGCGACCGGAGATTCTTAGCACCCCCTGCTCCGCCGTTACTGGGCCCGCTACCGTTAGGCTTATATATATATTGTTATAGCGGAGCTGCCGTGACTGAGGGCCGATGTGTGTGTGTGTGCACTCATATGGGGGGTATTGCCATAATCGCCACGCTTGGCAGGTGGGTTGGCGATCGCAGTGGATGTTTTTAGTACACAGGGGAACGCTGCTGCCGGGTCCCCCAGTAATCCTTTAGTCGGCTTTTACGACTCCCATAGGAAGAGACAGGGTGGAGCTATTCTTGGTGCCGGCCCCACACGGCCCAACAAACACCCGGACACAGTACAAATATCAGTGTGAATCACACAAATAATTGTCCTGCCCTCTGAGAATGAAAATCGATACGTGAAGAACTTTTGTTTCGAGTCGTTGTGATTGATCAACAGTCCGCTGCGTGAATCTTGATTAGTCGAGATTTTGACATGATTCAGGCGACCAATCACAATGAAGCGAAACGAAAGTTCGTCTAACGTTTCGTTTTTCATTCTAAGGGGCCTGAGTGGGAATTGAACCCACAACCTCGTGCACGGAAGTCAGTTACCTACACTACCGACTACACCAGAAAATAATCCTTAGTAGCTAAAATAAATGCTCCATCCTAACGCAACGTCAATGTTCGGACAGGACAACGTCTGTTGGGTCCACTAGTATTATCTAAATACACACAGACAGAGGTTCTCGAGAACAATAACTAAGTTAACAATTCGGCCGGAAGTGACGCCATCTTGCCTCTCTCTCAGTAAACACTCATTTCCGTACCCAAGCCACAATGAGACTGTTAATTCTTTTGAGTTTCCTTATTGTTTTATCTTGGCAGTTATGTTTTAATGACTGACTGGCAAGTTCAATTAACGCTAGATTGTAGGAGCATTTAGCTTTTTATTCTTCTTTTTAATTTCTATTACTAAGAGAATAGGGATATTCGATAAGGCATTACGACCTTAATGAAGACTACTTTAGACAGTGAAAAACATGTCGTTGTAATTTTTTTTTTTTCGTGTGGTGACGGACTAAGAATGCAATTATCATCCATTTCATGACTGGTGGTATGGCTGGGTACCAAGTGGGAGTACTCACTTGGTATCGGGTCCGAGCGGGTTGGTACCACCATCTTCCGTGTGACCGGGCATGAAGCACATCGTTGCGTTTTGGCTATAGCAGGAGATAACCGCTTATGCTTTCATTTCATATCCGTGAAATAGCGATCAGTGGCTCGACAATGCTTTCGGTATAGTTGAATCCATGAGCGACGGTTACCATTTACCATCAGATGGGCAGTGGCTCGTCTGCCACTAAATGCAATAAAAAAAAGACAACTTTAGACAGCGAAAAACATGTCGCTGTAAAATTTAATTTATTTTTTAATTTTGCAAGCACATCCCTTGATTTTTATATTGCATTCTTCTTGCTGCTACTGCAGCTGGATACTCCTGACTGTTAAGAAATATGTCAAAATGGTTAGGTTTTGTTATATTACCACTGAAGGAATGTAACATAGTTCCAGTGGCCCGCCAATAAAGGCGGAGAGACGGCACACGGCGGGTTTCTTTAGTGGGTGAGGGCCCCACACTACCCTGTTCGTTGCCCCGAACGACGGGGTGTTCGGTTAGGAACATTTTTTCCCACCTTAACAAAAAAAAGGTTGGTCTTAAAAAAAATAAAAAAAGCGTGGTCTTAAAAAAAATAAAAAAACCGTGGGACAACAGTTTTTACAAAAAAATAATGAATGTGCCTTGAGTGATTGATGTATTCAGATTTCCAGAATCTCCACAGTCCACGTGAATAATATAGTCGCAGTCATTACCTAGTAAAAAATCAACTTGTCGTTTATTTCAAGCACATTACTAGTACTGCGAATGACAGAGGCGTAATCACAACAAAAATAATGTTAAGTATTCGCAACACTCCTTCAAATCTGCGTAAAACGTTTTAATTTTCTTTCAAAGTCCTTCTGAGTTTGTTAGCTGAAAATAAAGTAATAAGTATGTTATGTTGATATACAACAATATTCACAGGCTAACGCAGCAATATTTCACTTCGCAAATTTACAGAATACATTGTAAAACATCGCTTGTTTGCAGAGAAACAGGGTTGGAAAACCTTTTTCAAAATGTATTCTCATTTATGGGACTGTCTTTTATTTTAACACGTCTATAAATATATACAAATTTCGAATAATCTATACTATTATAAAGCTGTAACACAGCTGTGTCTGTACATTTAAGATATTTGAGAAAAAAAATACTGGCTATATAGGCGTGTCCAAACACAAAACGATTTTTTTTAGATTTTTTGTCTGTTTATCTGTTTGTCTGTTTGTTTTTCTTCACGCATCACGCAAAAACTACTGAACGGATTTTGATGCATTTTTTTTGATAGCTCTTGATTAGTCTTAGCAACTTGCAAAGGCTAGTCATGAAATAAATTTGTATCTGTACATATACTCGTATACTGGACGGTATCCGCCGTATCTGAAAGCTAGTTTTTCGTTTACATAGAAGTAGGATAAAATATATACCAATTAAATCTAATCAAGAGCTATTAAACATAAGTTTTATGAAAATCTGTACAGTAGTTTTTGCATGATGTGCTAACAAACAAACAGACAAACATTCAAAAATTTTTTTTCGTCAGTCGCTTTTTTTTCTGATATATCTCCGTTATTTAAGATATTTAAGTAGCGGTGTTGCGTCATAAATTAGATTTGTTTTCTCATTCATGCAATACTAACTAGTCGCGATTAAAAATTGATCAATGAAGACGTGTCGTTCATCCACCATCATCCATCCATCAGCCTTTCATCGTCCACTGCTGGACATAGGCCTCCCCAAGAGAACGCCACAGCGAACGGCATGTGCCGCCTGCATCCAACGAATACCTGCGACTTTGACTAGGTCATCGGTCCACGTGGTGGGAGGCCGTCCTACACTACGTCGTCCGATACGCGGTTGCCACTCAAGAACCTTTCTTCTCCAATGGTTGTCGGTTCGTCGAGCGTTCAAAATTCCTATAGACATACAAATAGAACCTTATCACACAGTATAAGCGGCATTAGCGCGCCGCGCTGGTAGCGAATCAGAAGAGATCAGTCTCCCTGGACCTTTCCGCCGCCTTTTTTCACGATATGGCATGGCGTGGCGACCATGGTCCAGTTCTTGTCGCTGCCGACAATGGCTTGGAAGACAACCGGCAGAGAGAAGGTGTCGCCCTGTCCATTCTTCTAAAATTTGATGTCTCCTGCCGTGTCTTTTAACGGATGGGTCGGTGGTCGTCCCTCCGCCATGCGCTCGTGTGGGTTAGCTTATTTTTTTTCTTTGATATGGCGGGTAAAAATGTACCTAACCGCATACCCCATCGTTCGGGGCAACGAACAGGGTTGTGTGGAGCCCTCACCCACTGAATAAACGCGCCTTGTGCCTTCTCTCCGCCTATATAGGCAGGTCACTGAAACTATGTCACATTACTTCAGTGGTCCGCAACCCTCTTTTCTAAATTCTATAGGTATACGTTTAATGCGTGTTCCAAAAACCTTCAAATAAAATATATCATTTTGAATACCTTTATATAATAAATTCTATATTAATTCCACTCACGTAATTGCGTACCTTTTCGTAATTACAAAGATAAACATTTTGCGTAATTTAATATCTTTTGCGAAGTTCACATAGGCATGTTTATTGTAAATATTTAAATTGAGGTGATTACAAGGGTTTTATCATAATGTATTTAATTTATTAAAATTATAAAATAGTAATAGTGAAACGAAGCGAGTTATTGTGTAAATTTTCAGCATAATTTCGCTTCCAATGACCGCCCAAGCTTTAAATTCATAGTCATACGAATACAGAAATTCTGTAAATAAATACGTTAAAGGTATATTTTGGTTGGTATCTATATATATCTATCTTAGGCCCAAAATAATAAGCCCTCAATCAACCCAAAATATTAAATCTGAGGTATTACTATAATAACTATTTAAAAAAATATTATTTTAAGCCTAAATTTATTTTCAAATCGTTTAGTAGTTTCAGAGATATGCTCTTACTTTAGACAGATAAAAAAATAAATACTTGATGATGATTGTTTTGTGTTTGGTCTTTCTTTCGTCTATACCTCGTGGCGTAGTCGGTAGTGTAACCGACTTCCGTGCACGAGTTCGTGGGTTCGATTCCCACTCAGGACAATTATATGTGTGATGAACACAGATATTTGTACTGCGTCTGGGTGTTTCCTATCTATTGTATGTATGTATTTACGAAAAAAATGTAGTATATTATATCCGTAATCTGGTACCCATAGCACAAGCGTTAAGCTTAATTTGGGACCAGAGGACGTTGTGTGAAATGTCCGTGAATATTTATTTATTTATTTATATCCCTCCATTTTTCATAAAATATAGGTATCTTCAATGTACAGGCACACCAGAGCCCTTAGAATGTAACTCACTAAATCATATCGAAATCGTACCGTCTCGTTTGTGATTGGTAGAGAAACCGACGCGTCATGTCGCAATAATCCCTCGGCCAATCACGGTAAACTCTCAACCAATCACAATGACATGATGTCATGTCGATATGATCAAGTGAGATACATTATAACCCCGATATTTTTTTGTTAAGGCTAAAAGAAATGTTCCAACCTCACACCCTGTCGTTCGGGGCAACGAACAGGGTAGTGTGGGGCCCTCACTCATTACAAAATCCGCCGTGTGCCGTCTTTATTGGCGAGCCATCTATTAGCCTTTTAACGTCCACTGCTGGACATATGCCTCCCCAAGAATGGGGGATAGTGCCGTAATCGCCACACTTGGCAGGTGGGTTGGCGATCGAAGTGGATGTTGTTAATACTCGAAGGAGTGCTGCTGCCAACTCCCCTCCCCCCGGTATTCCCTCAGTCGGCTCTTACGACTCCCATGGGTGGAGAGAGGTAGGACAATTCTAAAGCCGGCCCCACACGGCTAATGGCGAGCCAATGGAACTATATTACATTCCTTCAGTGGTACATTATAACCATATTTTGGTTCGCAAAGTGAAAAATGAGAAATTGAAAATAACATTTTGAAATAAAACTACGTTTACGGAATCTATCGCGTTTACTTGATTTTTATACTATATAGTATTATAGATTCCGTAAACGTTATAGTATAAAAATCAAGTAAACGCGATAGATTCCGTAAACGTAGTTTTATTTCAAAATGTGTAAAATTCGCGGAAATGTTCAAAAATAACAGTCACGAGCAGGATATGAACCTGCATCTCCTGATGATGCTTTGCCAATTCAGCCATCGTGTAAATAACAGTCACGAGCAGGATTATTTTCGGTTTCACATTTATCACTTTGTGTTTAATGTATAATGCTAAGCATGTCAAATGCTAAAAAAATATATAAAAATATCTAAATATGAACAATCTTCCTTTTCACGGAGTTCAGCGTCCTAAAGTCTATAGGCTACAGTGATAGCATACCTTCAGACAAACCGTATGAAAATTTTTCACTGTTATTGTTAAAAATACACGACTGAAAAGCTTTGGGCACTACCGATAAAACAGATAATTTTTGGCTTACCGCTTGAATGTTGAGAACTGGTTTTAATCGGAAATTACAGGTTGTTACCGGACACCGATAGCTAGCCTTGCTCCGACCTGAGTTGCGGTCCCTATAAGCTTCGTTTGCTCATTGAATATAGAAGTTTATACTTTTGAGAGCTATCAAATAAAAAAAGTTGATTTAAAATCCGTTTTATAGTTTTTGCGTGATGTGCGAAGGAAGAATGTGATAAACCAATCAACAAACAAAAAAAAAATACCATATGTGTGCAATTCACACACAGCAGAAGTGAAATTTCTGAAAAGTAGCCTTCGAGAGATTGAGATGGATATAGAGTATAAGGAGTATTAGGATAAATGTAAGGTTTATTATTTTTTACCAAGCTTAAAATGACCTCTCATTAAATCAATTTAATGGAGCATTGAAATTCATTTAAGTTTTGTTTCCTGCTACCGATATAATGTTTCCCATAGGAGTTCATGGGACAACTTTGGTAAAAGGTCTTGTAAACCTCACCATAGCAACATAAATAACAAAAGATATGATTCACTTCGGGGGTAGGAGAGAAATAGTACATTGTTAACCTAGGGATGAAAGCAAAAAAAATAACGCCAAAAAAAAAGACCCCTGGAACTATTTGAGCCCTCGCTAAGCTCGGGCGCCAAACCCCGTCTCGGCACTAAATAAGTCTTTATCCTGAGGTAGACACTGTGCTTTTCATTACGAATACGAGAAAACTAAAAATAAAAATCATGAATTAGCTAAAGAAAAAATGGGAGACTTAAAAAATTGTATTTGGAATCGCCGTTTTCCCGCCGATTTTGTTCTTTTTCTGTGGCCTGTCAGCTATTCAGCCATTATTTTTCATTCAATCATTGAAAAAGTATAAATCTTCGTTATTTTAGAGATATTTAGTTGCAACTATATTAAAATAAAGTCATATAAAAAACAAATTCTTTAATAAATACTTAACTTTATGTTATTTCAATTTTACATCGCGCTGTAATTGACTGGCTGTACAGAAAATAGGTTAAGAAGATATACAATGCGAAAGTGGGAGGATGTAGGTACAGGGGGAGACCGGACTCACCTACCAAGACCAAATCAGTCATCTATTGAAGGAAGGTGGGTGGAGTCAGGAGTCTCTGAAACCGGCGAGCGTGTATGAACTATGAAGAGAATTATGAATGTTGAAGAAGCGAGTGATGTATGCAAGAACAGAGCCTTTTGGCACTGCGTTCTCTCTGCCTACACGGCAAGGGAAATGGCGTGATGATTAGTAAGTAGTGAGTATGTTTTTCTATTCTTTTGAGCTGTCACTGCCGGCGGCAGTCCTCATAACTGTCCTGGGCATGTGCACAGTTTATCTTGCTACTATATCGGGAACATGAGATAATAAAACTAGCTTTTGGCTGCGGTGGAGCCGCGGGCAAAGACTTATAAATTTCTATTATGGACTTTCAGAATTTATTGCGAATTGTTCCGATAGATGGGGTTGTACACAAATGTACAAATTTTAAAACTCTGAGTTTCACAGCATGTTGGTGATGCGACCTCATAAAATTTTACCTATTTAAAATTGGGCAAACGTGCCTATAAAAAAACTTCTATAGGCCCTATAGAAGTTTCCTCTCCGTTTATATTTGAACTCAAAGATTCAGTCTCTCTAATCTTGCTACATTTTCACCTGTAAACCGCTTATAGGAAAGCCGTCCGTTGGACCACCGAAGTGAATAAAATTATTGTACGAGTGATCCATCAGTACGGGCTGAGAGACGACACACCGAACCCCCGTGTGTCATCCCCGAGTCGTTACACGTACCTAGTGTATAATAAATTACCACAAAGTATCATATTCATTAGTAACCTATTTACTCAGTACTGTCAGGTGCGAATCGTATCTTATTAAATCGAGAACTCGGGGTACTTCCCCTAATTGTTTTGCTCGTTAGAAGTGTTTATTTATATTCCGGAAACGAGGCTATGCAGACAGCGTTTATATTTATTAGCGAACTCGGCAGACGTTGTTCGACATGAACATTGGCTGCACTACTGTCGTCGGGCTCAGCAAACTATATTACGATATTAAATATTTTTAAATAAGAAATTTCTGACTCACGATAACAGCTCCACCTATCGGATCCAATCGTATATCTAAAACTTCCAGGGACCCACTCCAGCACACGCAAAAAATTTACAAAATTCGTCAATCGGTCCAAAAGGATTTCAGTGACACACACAAACAGACGAAATATAGTTAAAGATATACCGTGTTTTCTTTATAATACAAGAATGACTAATAAGCATCATTCAACGTTCAGCCTGATGGTAAGCTATCTACAAGTTACAACACAAGGGTTATTATGCGCGCGTCGCGTCGCGGAATTACAAAGAGTTTTATCGCTAGGCTATCACTGCACAACGACGGGGTGTTCGGTTAGAAACATCTATCACTGCACAGTACTGCAACAATAGTTTATTATAGTGACAAATAATGTATAATGGTGACGGACTAAGAATACAAGTGTCACCATCCCATTCTTTCCCTCGGGTGTCCTATAAGGCGACTAAGGGAAGTTAGCAATTAACAAACATTACATTACCGGTGGCTGGGTACCAAGTGAGAGTACTCGCTTGCTATCGGGTCCGAACGGGTTGGTACCACCGTCTTTTTTTTCTTTGGCTGTACCAGAAGATAGCCGTTAATTCTTTCATTTCATATCTGAGAAATGAAATGGTGCGCAGCGGCTTGACAATACTCTCGGTATAGTTGAGTCCATGAGCGACGGTTACCACTTACCATCAGGTGGGCCGTGGCTCGTCTGTCATCATTAGCAATAAAAAAAAACTTGCGAGCAGCAACTAGCATGCAATAATTCCCTCATTCCATTTATTATCACCTGTTCTATGGCCACAAATACTCAGAGCTGTTTTTCCTAATGATACATGTTATTCAAATGTAAGTATTTTATTTACAGACAAAGAGTAACAATTTTATTTTCCTCTAAGCAGTATCAAAATTAGTTTTAGCTAATCGTTATTTATAGAAAAATATTAAGTACATATTACACATTTGATAGCTGTGTGGAGCCGGCTTTAGAATTGTCCCACCCCTCTCCACCCATGGAAGCCGTAAGAACCGACTGAGAGAATACTGGGGGAGTGGGCAGCAGCACTCCTTCGAGTAATAACAACATCCACTGCGATTGCCAACCCGCCTGCCAAGCGTGGTATTACGGCGCTATTCCCCATTCTTGGGGAGGCTTTTGTCCAGCAGTGGACTTTAAAAGGCTGATGGATGGATGGATGGATGGACACATTTGATCTGTATTTTAGCACTTGACATGCTCAGCTACTTTAAAGTACAAATTATTTGTGAATGTGGAAAAAGAGAACTTTAATGCGAGCGGGAATCCAACCTGCGTCCCTTCCAATCCGGGGAAGTGCTCTAAGCCGCTGAGCTATCGCACTGACCTTCAGCCATACCCATAATTATATTTTTCACTTTAACAACTAAGCTACTATGGACAGTATTCGTAGTAATAAAATTTTACTTGGCTTCCTTACCATTTTAAATAAATACTTATGGCTACTCTATACATCGAATTTATGTTTATAGAAAATAGTTTAGTACTCAAGAACGACTGGACCGATTTTTATGTTCTTTGATTTGTTAGATATCTCCGCTCGAAATAGCGAATTAACTGCACAGACGACGGAGTGGTTTAGATATAAGGTGCCCAGTGTTGTGGGTTCGATTCCCACACAGGACAACTCTTTGTATGATCCACAAATGTTTGTTCTGAGTCTGGGTGTACTTGTGTCCGTGAAATTGTAAGTCTCCAGCGATACAAAAATTATTCCATAGTGCGTGTCTTAAAAATAATTATTAACAAATAGAATTCAAATTCAAATTCATTTATTGTGGGCATATGTAAAATACATAAAGGTGTACAAGATAATGTATAAAGATCTCGCTATGTCCCGCTATTTAAGCATACAACATTAATTAAATATCTTATATTAAACTTATATTTAAACATTATATTCATTTAAAAAGTCATCAATTATCGATTAAAATTTTTTGTAATTTATTTTTAAAACTATTGTCATTAAAATATGTGGAGTTAATTTATTAAAAATTTAGAAGGTAGGTACACAAAAAAAAATATATAAAGAAAATTAATTTTCTCGTACATTTTGTATGGAACGGCTTTTTTGGTGATATTTCGAGAATGGGTTGACTGATTTTGATGATTATTAAATTAATTCAGCTAATAAATTGCAACTAAATTTATTGATTCTAAGTCGGTATGAAGTTCGCCGGATCTAGTGTAATATACATTATTTCGATTAGATAACCCTTCTTTATTGCAAATAGGATTCATAATGTTTTTTTTATTGCGTATGGTGACAGACTAGCCATGGCCCACATGATTGTAACTGGTAACCGTCGCTCATGGACTCAACTATAACGGGAGTATTGTCAAGCCATTGCTTACCATTTCATTTCACAGATATGAAATGAATATCTCCTGCTACAACCAAAACACAATAATGTGCTTCATGGCCGGTCACACGGGAGATGGAGGTACCAACCCGTCCGGGCCCGATAGCAAGTGACTACTGCTACTTGGTACCCAACCCTACCACCAGTAATGCAATGGGTGATAATTGCTTACTTACCTTAGTCGCCTCATATGACACCCGTGGGAACGAATGTGGTGGTGAGGACTTGAATTCTTAGTCCGTCACCACACGGATAGAACTTAGAATATATGATAAAAACAACAAAAAAGGTTTATTATTATAAAGGTTTATTTTCGCGTGGTGGGTTTCGGTGATGCTTGGAACGGGCATTGATGAGGGTCATGGCTTATGCGTTGGGCGTGAGGGGCTGATGCGGGGTACAGGGAGACCCGGTGGGAATGGTTAGCCGGCCACCTGCCGGTCAGTAGGGGACCCGAACCCGGGGAAATCCTACCTGGGGAGGCTGTCCCGCCAACTGGCGAGAATCCCGTGGAGTTGCCGTTGTGCCGGAGTGGGGGACCGGTGTGGACCCGACGGTTACTCACGGGGGGGCACCGGGGGCCCTTCCATGTTTCGTATCAGCTCCTCACTAAACCCACTGTCTAGCCTTGCGCCAAGTGTCACTACCCTTTTTTTTCCGAGTGTCGCCGGTACCCATTGCGCGCAAACCCATATCCCCCAAACTCTTCTTAAACCATGGCTAAAAAGAATAAAAAGAGCAAGTGTCTTACGGCGGACTCCCTATCCACATCATCAGTGGAGTTTTGCAACATCAGGGATCTTCACAGTAATCTCGACGCCGTTCAGCACCATCTCGAGACGGCGCAGCCTGCCCTGCTCTTTTTGACGGAGACGCAGATAGGCGCTACGGACGACATTTCGTACCTTAAATACCCCGGCTACGAACTGGAGCACTCATTCCATCGTAAAGCCGGGGTGTGTGTGTTCGTTTCGAGTGGTATCTGCTGTAACCGCCTTCGGGGCCTCAAACATGGCGAACTGTCCATTTTATGGCTGCGCGTAGAATATGGTGGAACAGACCGCATCTACGCGTACCTTTACAGATCCCATGGCGGTGATTCGGGGTCAACCTACCTTTTCAAGAACGTCGAACGAGGGATAGACGAAATATTAGAGCAGTTTCCATCTGCGGAGGTGGTGGTCCTTGGTGACTTTAATGCTCACCACAAAGAGTGGCCGAAGTCCCGGTCCACTGACCTCCCGGGTCGGCAACTCTTCAATATGGCTTCGGCTTATGGCCTCTCTCAACTACCAGTTGCCACAGCCTACCCGTGTCCCAGATATTGAGGGTCATGAGCCCTCCTTGTTGGACCTTCTGCTGACTACAAATCCACACGGATACCAGGTGGTGGTTACTCCTTTAGGGTCATCCGATCACTGCCTGGTCCGCTGCACTGCCCTTGCTACGGGAACCAATCGTTTTCCAAAGATTGGGTCTTGTAGAGTTTGGCAGTAAGTCAGCAGATTGGGATGGACTTCGCGAGTTCTTCGCTTCCTACCCTTGGAAGCAGCTATGCTTTTCCTCTAGGGATCCCGACGTCTGTGCGGACTGTGTTGCGGAAACGGTGGTTATGGGGATGGAATCTTTCATCCCCAGCACCAAAATACCGTTTGGCGGTCGCAGCCGTCGAATTATAGGCCAATCGCGATAACATCCCTGCTCTCTAGGGCACTGGAGAGAGTTTTCAACCGCCGACTTCTGCAGTACCTTGTGGATCACCAGCTGATCAGTGATCGCCAATACGGCTTTCGTCAAGGTCGGTCTGCTGGTGATCTCCTTACGTACCTCACTCATCGCTGGGCAGAGGCCTTGGAGGGTGGGGTGAGGCTTTGGCATTCAGCCTGGACATCGCGAAGGCATTCGACAGGGTCTGGCATAGGGCCCTTCTATCGAAGTTACCATCATACGGAATCCCCGAGGGGCTCTGCAAATGAATCGCCGGCATCCTCCATGGTCGCAGCATCAAAGTCGTTGTAGACGGATGCTGCTATGATACCATGGAAATTAATGCTGGCGTTCCTCAAGGCTCGGTGCTCTCCCCAACGCTGTTCATCCTGCATATCAATGACATGCTCTCGATTGAGAGTATGCATTTGTTTGCGCGTTCACTGCAAAGAAGGACGCATTTGTCGTGACGCCCCAGTTCCAAGGGGCAACTCTCCCGGTCTCCCAGAGTATTGGGATCCTAGTCATCGACATATCTAGCAAAGTCCAGTTCGGGAGTCATTTGGAGGACAAAGCCAAATTGGCGGGCAAGAAACTGGGCGTCCTGAACAGAGCCAAGCGGTACTTCACCCTGAGGCAGAGACTTTTGCTGTATAAAGCACAGGTCCGCCCTCACGTGGAGTACTGATCACATCTCTGGGCAGGCGCACCAAAATACCAGTTCGACCCACTTGACTCCCTGCAAAGACGTGCTGTTCGGATTGTCGATGATCCCAATCTCACGAATGAGCTGGAGTCGTTGGGGCGGCGAAGAGACTTTGGGGCTCTTTGTGTGCTCTATCGACTCTTCAACGGGGAGTGCTCTGAGAAACTGTTTGAGGTGGTACCAACATCGCCATTTTACCACCGGACCACGAGACGCCGTGCTAGGGTTCATCCATACCACCTGGAGACGATCTCGTCCAAGACGGTTCGTTTTCAGCGTTCTTTGCTACCACGTACGTGTAAGCTCTGGAATGAACTTCCTGCTGTGGTGTTTCCCCAGCGTTATGACTTGTCCCTCTTTAAACGAGGTTTGAGAAGAGCACTTTACTCACGGTAGGCGGTGGTTTGGCTGTGCCCCTGGTGTTGCCAAAGTCCATGAGCGGCGGTTACCACTTACCATCAGGTGGGCCGTTTGCTCGTCTGTCACCGTTAGCAATAAAAAAAAACCAAAAAAAAATATTAGCTATTTCTATTGTAACAAAAAGAGCAAATATTTGTATCGAGAGCAAACAGAAAGAATATTATTTGCATTTTATTCGTATTTGCTAGATTTAACCCTCGTTGAAAAACATTGTCGAACTATTTATTGATAAGGCTTAAGCGTCAACAGATGACGTTATTACGGATAGGAATTAAATAAATTCCTACTTTTTTCAAACATATATTATTATGCTAGTACTATCTCTATGCAGCAGAAGTGTGAGTGACTGCTGATCGTGCAGTGTTATTGAGGTTTTTCGTAAAAATTCTCAGTAGCAGCCTGGAGTTTGGAAGTGTGCCCGGTAGACGGCAATAGGCTCACCCCCTATTACGTGGGACTTAAACATAGCTGGCGAATCGTGGGTGTTTAAATACATCTTTGCCTACCCCTTCGGGGAACACAGGCGTGATGCTGTATTTCTATATATTTTGAACATAGCTGGCGAACCCTGGGTGTGTAATACACCTCTGCATAATATATAAACTATAGATTGCTATTGATAAACTCGGGCATAGTCGGAAGTGTAACCAACTTCCGTGCACGAGGTCGTGGGTTCGATTCCCACTCAGGACAATTATTTGTGTGATGAACACAGATATTTGTACTGCATCTGGGAGTTTTCTATGTATTATATTATGTATGTATTTACAAAAAATAAAAATAATGTATGTATCTATTATATCCGTAATCTGGTACCCATAGTACAAGCGTTAAGCTTTGTTTGGGACCAGTGGACGTTGTATGAAATGTCCGTGAATATTTATATTATATTATAAATATATATTTATTTATATTTTTTATATAATTAAACTTTAGCACAAAAAGCGGACACGAGAAATCGAAAATAACAGTCATAAGCAGGATTTGTACCTGCGTCTCCTATAATACCAACCCAGATGCTTTTCCGTTTCAACAGTCTCGAGCAACAGTCACGATTTTTTTTAAATTTAACATTTTCGCGCTTTGTGGTAATTTATATCGCTACGCTATACGACGTATGAAATCTCTAAGGAATAATCCTTGTACAATTTCACGGACACAAAGTACACCCAGACTCAGAACAACCATTTGTGGATCACACAAAGAGTTGTCCTGTGCGGGAATCGAACCCACGACATTCGGGCGGAAGGTCGGTATCTAAACCACACTGCAATCTGTGCAGTCAAATCTTGAAATCGTCATCATCATCGGACTATTTAGTGACGGAGCGAAGACGTTACAAATTAACTTTTGCTTTTTTTTACCTTTGCTCGTGTGGTGACGGATTGAGAATACTAGTGTAACCCCATTCTGACTGTTATTTTAGATTTCACATTTTTCACTTTACGTTTAATAAATAAAATAATTTTAAACATTATGATCTATATTTTAGCACTTGACATGCTCAGCTACTCTTAAAGTACAAATTATAATTTGTGAATAAGGAAAAAGAGTATTTTAGTACGAGCGGGAATCGAACCTGCGTCCCTTCCTTTCCGAGGAAGTGCTCTAATCCATTGAGCTATCGTACCATTTCTAGAAATACCGAATTTCCTCACCACATTTGTCGTAACGACCAACGCCATCTATCGGCAAAGCAAGGAAGGGACGCAGGTTCGATTCCCGCTCGTACTAAAATACTCTTTTTCCTTATTCACAAATTATAATTTGTACTTTAAAATAATTTTAGGAAAAATTTCCCGGTCAAGTCAAACACTATAAGTCCATTTACACGGTGTGTAATATTGAGGATACAGTGCACTATCCTCAAGAATTTTTAAATTCATTGAGTCCTTTGGCTTACCTCCTTACGACCTTATGCTAAAAGTTGGCATTCCTATCATGCTTTTAAAGAACTTGAGACTCCCCTACATGTGTAATTGCACAAGGCTGCTCATAAAAGAGTTGCGGGAGAATATAATAGTGGCGACCATTCTCACAGGGCCAGCAGTGGGACAACTTGCTTATATTCCGCGGATACCCATGATTCCGACTGATTTACCTATACCGTTTAAAATGTTACAGTATCCCGTCAAGGTCTCTTTTGCCCTCACTATTAATAAGTCCCAGGGTCAAACATTTTCTCTGGTGGGCATTGACCTGAGAAAGCACTGTTTTTCCCATGGCAGTGATATGTTGGCTTATCTCGGGTTGGAACTCCTGAAAGACAATATATTTTAGTACCAAATGATAACATTACTACTAGTATAGTATATCGAGAAGTTTTGAACAATTAAAATAAGTAAACATGATGTAAATAATGTAAATAGTGTATATTAACATCAAGTAATAAAAATAACGACAAAAATCAGTAAAATAAAAAACAAAACATACAAAAACTAATAAGAAAAAAACAATAAAAAAAAACTAAAATAACAAAAAAAAATCATGATAATTATTATTTATCCCGAACTTTTAACCTGAAGTATTACGCAGGACAAAAATATTTCTAATGCGGAACGGAGTCCGCGGGCACTGCTAGTATTTAGATATGTTTATATATATTTTTAGTATTTGACATGCTTAGCACTATACATTAAACACAAAGTGAAAAATGTGAAATCGGAAATAACAGTCACGGGCAGAATTTGAACCTGCATCTCCTGGATACCGTCCAGATGCTTTGCCAATTCAGCCATCGTGACAATTGCTCGTGACTGCTAATTTCGATAACACATCATACTTAACGTCTTTGGGTGACGCCTGCACCATCTGTCGGAAGTATTTTCATGCATTATACCGACCAGGTAAACCTAATGTTACAATTACTTTATCTTTTCATTAGTGTAGATGTAGATATTCTAATATATTCTTATTTACCATTCATCCGTTCAGAGTTGTTGGCGTTTCTGTTATTAAGGAACGAGATGCGCCCTGCACGACAGTTTTTTTTTTCAGGGAGATCTCTGCGTTACGTAAACAGTTGAACACAAAAAACAAGAGACAAAAAGAAAATGTCTTCAAGTAAAGTATCCTGTATAAGATTAAAGTTTTTTAAACATAAAATTTCTGTCGTCCAATTTTCAATTACTCTTTGAATTTCAACAACTCTACTTAGTTAAAAGGGGAAAATGTTATTTTGAAATAGTTGTTCAGCTTTTTATGATAATTTTCATTATAACGAAGTGTAAAGAAAGTTTTCAAAAGCGCAAGGCGGTTTTTTTAATACACAATTATTTTATTGATTCTTTTTGCAAACTCATGCAAGATTCACAATGAGTTAGAGATTATTGTACTAATTACAATAATAAAACTTACTAAGTATAAAAGAAACATATAATTGCCTCGGTGATGCAGCGGTAGTGTGAGCGACTGCTGATCATGAGGTTTCGGATTCGATCCCCATGCAGTGTTATTGACCCTTTTTCGTAAAAAGCTTATCCCTTCGGGGAAAACAGGCGTAATGCTATGTTATGTCATATTTTATTTTATTTCACCACGTGAACGCTGTCATTTTGTTGTTGAAACCGAACGGGTGCGCCATTTTCTTTGTAAAACCGTGAATCATCTCGATGTATTTTTGATGTGAAACATCTAATGCGGAGGGTAAGACCGGATGTTACAATATATTTCATTGTTTTTAAGGTCATCTTTTGACAAAAGTATTTAACAAGGAAGCATAAGGTCAATCAATTTACCAATTACAGTTTTAATTCATCTATGGATAGTGAGAGGGCGCTGACAAATAATTGTATAAAACTCAAACAATATTCTCATTTATTATATTTTATATTATTATAATTGGATATATTCACACGTACTAATAAGTTCATTATTGTCTTTATGTCCATTTCCGTTATACATACGTTAAACGTGTAAAACGTTATGACACGTTATATTTTTTTTACCGTTTACCGTATCCTATAGACGCTAGCGACACCAGAGGCATCACTCGCATGTCACCATCTCCAAGGAAAGGGATAGGAGGTCGATTGGAAGGCTTATTATATAGCACTTAAAAGTGAAATCTATGTTGTAATAAAAATCACTTTGCTCAAAATGCACTCAGCGCTTAATTCAAGTGCATCCACAATGTCGCGATTGCAATCGCCACAAGCGCTGGATTCTGTAGAAAGGCTTTTCATGAGAACCACTGAAGTAATATATAACAGTTGCAGTGGTCCACCAACACAGGTGGTCCACCAACACAGGTGGAGAGACGGCACATGGCGGGTTTATTTAGTGGGTGAGGACCTACACTACCCTGTTTGTTGCCCCAAACGACGAGGTTTGCGGTTAAGTAAATTTTTTCCCGCCGGATTTTTATGAGAAGAACCCGGCAAGAATTATGAGCCACTTTTTAAATCTCCAATTTGTTACATTTTTATATATAACTAAAGTAGGCGCTGCAACCTGCTGCAAAATATTGTATGTTCTTCATACAATATTATGAAAATAATAAAATAAAATGGGGTATATGCTTATCAGAAACAGTATTTTAAAATGAGGTTCAAGCAGTTTCAAGCTAAAACGAATAACGGTTTAGCTTGAAAATAATCAGAAATTGTATTGTAGTGATAGATCTTCAGGGCTGTAGCTTGGCTGTATTCCAAGTCAATGAGCGGCGAAAATCACTTAACATCAGATGACCTGTAGCTCGTTTGCTATCGTAAGCAATTAAAAAGTAAGAATTAGTAAAAACTGCTACCGGTGAAAAATGGAGACCAGAATATTTTACTTCGACAACGTCTTGCTTATAATGAGACCATCACGCTTGACCTGGTTACACGGATCCAGAGCTTGCGTCATCATGAAACGTCTAAATCTTCTAGAAGTCTCACAGAAAATAAAAATTTTAGGGTCGCTTAGACGAAAATATTAAAATATCTTATCATCCAGATATTTCAAATCAAATAATACTATAATCAACGCACAGCCAATACTACTAAAACCATAGACCTGAAATTCAGAATGAAGGTTTATTTTATAACGTTACTTACAAACTTGGAAATGCCAATTTTAAGGGGAAGTAATGAGAGGGGAAATTTTGTGTCAATCCTTTGTTCTCTGTAGAAAGAAACATTTACGTTTGAAATATAAACTAAATATTATTTAAAGTTTTTATGAGAGTGCCGGTTTTACTAAGACTTTTAAATATAAGAGTATCTAAGTACAATTTAGTTAAATATTCATTGTATAACTAGATTATATCTCAGGTTCCCAATATAGTAGCGGAATAAAATGTATACCAGTTTTTAAGTTAAATCATGAGCTACCAATTAAAAAAAGTTTTATCTTAATCCGTTTTGCAGTTTTTGCGTGATGCGCGAACGAACAAACAGACAAAATGTCTAAAAAAAACGATACCAACATACCCATTTCATTGCCTCAAATGACGAAGTGTAAGATTTTTTCCGCCTTACAAAAAAAAGCTACTAATTTCATTGTTCGTTACGTATTTTTGTTTATTGCTAATGATGGCAGACGAGCCACGGTCTGCCTGAAGGTAAGTGGTAACCGGCAGTCATGGACTTAACTATACCGAGAGTATTGTCAAGCCGCTGCGCATCATTTCATTTATAAGATATGAAATGAAAGAATAAACTGCTATCTTCTGCTACAGCCAAAATAGACTGACGTGCTTCATGACCGGTCATACAGGAGACGGTGGTACCGACCCGTTCGGACCCGATAGCAAGTGAGTACTCATACTTTGTACCCAGCCCTACCACCAGTAATGTAATGGATGATAATTGCTTACTTCCCTTAGTCGCCTTGTACGACACCCGTGGGAAAGAATCGGGTGGTAACACTTATATTCTTAGTCCCTATATATTTTGTTCCTTTAATTTTACTGCACCCGTAAATCGGAATGGGGTGGTAACACTTTTATTCTTATTCCATTATCATATAGTTCGGTTTTTTATAAATTTTCTGACATCAAGAAACAAAGCAAAGCTTCGAGTCTTAGAGAAACCGAATATTATTATATTCTTGCACATATAAAAAGCTATAAAATCCACTGTTATTACGCCAGATCCTCTTTTGCAGGATATAGGTACCGGAGCGGAAACAAGATGGCGACCACAGCCAGCTGAAACCGGAAATACGTAACCGAATTATCGACTAGACGAAGCTAGGCCTTGCGATGAATCAATTGTGATTTCATTCTCACTTTAGAAAAATCGTTCGAATAATACAATATTTTTTAGAAATACAACTAATATTATGTGTATTAACATATATAATACAATACTCTCGGTACTTATAGTTGTGTCTATGAGCGACGGTTACCATTTACCATCAGGTGGGCCGTGGTTCGTCTGCCACCGTATGCAATAAAAAAAAATCGCCCCATCGTGTATTGGGAACAACATTTCCCTCAAAAAGAGTGGACTTGGCCATATACACTACTTCAATGATGAATGTGAAAATAATAAGAAAATACACTAGATGTGAAGCCTTTCTTCTGGTAGTATGAATGGGCCGATTCGACCGAGGAAATACTACGCTGATTGGTGTGAAACAAAGACGCTTCTACGTATCTAATTGTAGTAAAGTAGTAATGGAATAAAAATACAAGACTTACCACCCCACATTTTTCACGTGGGTGTCATAGTGGCAGAATGGTTTGGATACCGGCATCCCACCCGATTATTGTGGTTTTGATTCCCACACTGAACAACTCTTTGTACGATCCACAAATGGTTGTTGTGAGTCTGGGTGTGCTTTGTGTCCGTGAAATCGTATGTTTGTAAAGGCCCCCGCGATATAAGCATTATTAATTAGTGCAGGATGTTGTTTTAAAAAAACTAGACGTCGCGGGACGTCTACCAGATTTGAAAACATCGAAATTATTTTGTAGAAATAAAATGATCATAACTTGACAAAGTACTCCTCAAGACGAATCAAAGGAGTATAAACTTGATAGAGTTGCGTTGTTTTATTACAGAGTTACTGTGACCACCTTCCAGCTCCATCGTTAGACCCTAGATACTATCTAGAGACAAAGTACTCGTCAAGACAAATCATGCGAATCCAAACTCGGTGGAGTTTTTAATATGTCGTTTTATAACGGAGTTCTTATGGCCACCTTCTAGCTCCATCATCAGATCAGCTTCATGTCATTTTGCATTGTCACGCGATATACACATCCATACATCCATCTATCAGCCTTTTAAAGTCCACTGCTGGACATAGGCCTCCCCAAGAATGGGGGATAGTGCCGTAATCGCCACGCTTAGCAGGCGGGTTGGCGATCGCAGTGGATGTTGTTAATACTCGAAGGAGTGCTGCTGCCCACTCCCCCGGTATTCCCTCAGTCGGCTCTTACGACTCCCGTGGGTGGAGAGGCGTGGTACAATTCTAAAGCCGGCCTCACACGGCGATATACACATGCGTGTAAAATTTCAGCTACTACAATTATATCGGGAACCTGCTACATAACCTAAAAACTAGCTTTTGGCTGCGGTGGAGCCGCGGGTGAAGGCTAGTTAATATTATTTTGAGTCCATCTGCAGTTACTGCTTGCCATCAGGTAGACCGATAAAAATGTTTTAATAAATCGATACAATACCGTTTATTCGACATCAAAAATACATCAACTACTCAATCTATATAAAGCTGTATCGATAAATCTCGATATATCGCAGCACCTCTATATTATGTAACATCACTGCTCGTACGTGGGTGGAGATATCTTGGATTATGATGATCATCCTGTAAGGAATATCAGTTTTCGCTTAGTAACCTGATATAGATAAATGTTTTGTGATTATGTATCGTATCTTTGTAACATATTTTGTTATGGTATAAGCGGTTTGCGAGATTAGCTTGAATATAAAAAAGTACAACAAGTGCGAGTCGGACTCGCCCATGAAGGGTTCCGTAGCAGCAAGTAACATAATATAAAAGTTCTTGTAGTTCGTTGTAACTTTGATCGATGTTTTAATAATAGTGTATGAAAGATAAATTGCGGTTTATGATTTATGACGTAAGTATTAAAAAAAAACTACTTACTAGATGTAGTTCAAACCAATTTTCGGTGAAAGTTTACATTCTAATGTACATCATATATATGTTTTTAGTTTTATGATTCTCTTATTTTAAGGTACAGGGGGGAGGACCCATTTTACCACTTTGGAAGTGTCTCCTGCGCAAACTATTAAGTTGAAATTAAGTTGCTAAAAAATGATGTTAGAAACCTCAATATCATTTTTGAAGACTAACTGACTAGTCAATCGTAGAATATATACGTACGGGTTATATGATAAAAAAAAATGTTTGAGTTTCAGTTCTGAGTACGGGGAAACCCCAAAATGTATTGTTTTTTTTTCTATTTTTATATGAAAATCTTATTGCAGTTCACAGAATACATCTACTTACCAAGTTTCAACACCTTAGTTCTTATAGTTTCAGAAAAAAGTGGCTGTGACACATGGACGGACAGACAGACAGACATGATCAATCCATAAGGGTTCCGTTTTTTTGCCATTTGGCTACGGAACCCTAAAAAGAGTCTTTATAATTCAATTTTGACTAAAATTTACTATTACAAAGCTGTAATAGCGCTATGTTTGTACATTTATGATATTTGAGAAACAATAACTAACCTGTTAATATATAAGACCCCGGATAGGAAGGGACGCAGGTTCGATTCCCGCTCGTACTAAAATACTCTTTTTCCTTATTCACAAATTATAATTTGTACTTTAAGAGTAGCTGAGCATGTCAAGTGCTAAAATATAGATCAAAATGTTTAAAAAATCACGCCATCAAATAGTATGAATTTTAATTGCAAAATTAAACTTACTATATTGGATTAATGCATGTAAATGCTTCCGATAGGTGGCGTTGGTCGTTAAGACAAATGTGGTAAGGAGATTGGGTATTTCTAACTAATAATACGGTAGCTCAGTGGATTAGAGCACTTCCCCGGATAGGAAGGGACGCAGGTTCGATTCCCGCTCGTACTAAAATACTCTTTTTCCTTATTCACAAATTATAATTTGTACTTTAAGCCTTTGCCCGCGGCTCCGCCGCAGCCAAATGCTAGTTTTTAGATTATATCTCAGGTTCTCGATATTGTAGCGAGATAGAATGTATACAAGTTTTTAAGTCTAATCAAGAGCTACTCAATAAAAAAGTTGCATCAAAATTTGTTGAGTAATGACCAACGCCCTCTATCGGAACGCATTTACATGCATAGAGGGCGTTGGTCGTTAAGACAAATGTGATGAGGAGATTGGGTATGTCTAAAAGATAGTACTGTAGCTCAGTGGATTAGAGCACTTCCCCGGATAGGAAGGGACGCAGGTTCGATTCCCGCCTGTACTAAAATACTCTTTTTCCTTATTCACAAATTATAATTTGTACTTTAAGAGTAGCTGAGCATATCAAGTGCTAAAATTTAGATCAAAAATGTTTAGAAATTTATTTTTGTAAACAAACAACACGTAATTTCCACGCGACCGACACGACAAAATAGAACCGGTTTGAAATTCAATCACGCCGACCAACCAATGCGACATCGCATGTCCGTGCGTGTTGCCAGTTAAGACAGTTCCATTCAAAGAGCTGCGTTTAAATTTTGTCGCGCTAGTTGGTCAGTTGGACAATAAAAGTTGTGTCGTACTGCGACAGTCAATTAGGACATAGCGTAATACGGTAATTTTTTCTCAAATATCTTAGATGTACAGACACAGCTCTCTCTATAGTACCTATAGATTTTGATTAAAGTGTACAATTATAAAACAGAGCTATGTTTGTAGATTTCATATATTTGAAAAATAATAATTAACCTGTTAATATACTCTGTATATTGTAATTGATAATGTATCTTTAAAACCTAATGAAAATATTGCAAGAGTAATGCAGAAATGCGTTTTTATCTTATAAGCCAAGCGCAGTAATTATGAATACATTTCAAATCCATTTGGTGAATTTCAAATTGTAAAATAACATTTGGAAACGTTCCAACAGTTTTGGAAACACTTCCAGAGAAATAGTATATTGCATTGCTTATTGTAGAAACCTTGCTTTTCCCAGCATGAACGGGCCGGCTCGATAAGAGAAATATCACACTCTCAAGGAAGATCAAAATTAGAGCATCGAATGCCCAAAGGAAGGGGTCCTTATCATATAACATAAAAAATATAGCATCACGTCTATATTCCCCAAAAGGGTAGGCAGAGGTGTATTAGACACCCACGTTTCACCAGCTATGTTTCAGTCCCACGTAATAGAGCACATTTCCAAACTCGAAGCTGCTACTGAGAATTTTTCTTTTTGCGAAAAATCTCAATAACAGTGCGTGACCGGGGATCGAACCCGAAACCTCATGTTCAGCAGTCGCTCACACTACCGCTGCACCACAGAGGCAATCAACTAATTGGCAGTTAGCCTCCTTATTCTCATCTTATTATTCTTCCTCTTCAACTTATATCCCTTTCCTTGGAGTCGGCGACGCGCAAGTGATGCTTCTGGTGTTGTGTGTCTATAGGCTACGGTAACTGCGTGTTTTGTTATCCCGTACAATCTGTTCATTCTTCTTTCAACTCATTTTCTGTCCCACTATTGGTTTTCTTCTAATGGTGAGAGGGGTTAGCGGTTTGGTAAACCTCACAAGCGGTCGAGAAAATCTCTCAGGCATGCAGGTTTCCTCACGATGTTTTCCTTCACCGAGCAGTAATAAATTGTAATCATATACACACACAATTACGAACTTTGTGTCCGTGAAATTGTATGTTTGTAAAGTCTCCCGCGATACATGTTTATTCCTAAGGCAGGATGTTGTCTTTAATAAAAAATTGTCCTTCCTTCATCATGAACGTGATAGAAATGAAACTCGTGGATAAAATCGTATTATCACAGAGCAAAAACGTACTTTTTTTAATGCTAATATAATAATAATAATGATGGCAGACGAGCCACGTCCCACCTGATGGTAAGTGGTAACCGTCGCTCATGGACTCGACTATACTGAGAGTGTTGTCAAACCACTGCGCACCATTTTATTTCTCAGATATGAAATGAAAGAATAAACTGCTGCTACAGTCAAAACACACCAACGTGCTTCATGACCAGTCACACAAGAGACGGTGGTACCGACCCGTTTGGGCCCGATAGCAAGTGAGTACTCTCACTTGGTACCCCAGCCCTACCACCAGTAATGCAATGGGTGATAATTGCTTATTTCCATTAGTCGCCTTATACGACATTCGTGGGAATGGATGGGATTGTGACACTTGTATTCTTAGTCCATCACCACACCGACAGATACAAATAACCATAAAATAATTACACAGCGCCTGATGCGTCGATCCACAACGCACGACACTATTCTATCGCTTTGTCGATACATAAATTTCGTTTATCTATCTATCGATTCGAGATGTCGAACGACGCCTAAGGAGTATCACTTCAAAAATATGCCAAGACCCAAAGGCATTCATAAGGATGAAAATTTATACAACCCTCTGAAAACTGACTAGCAAACTCAATATTTATGATAACACACTCAACTGTCAAGCATAAAGGTTTCTACATGATTCAAGTGCTACTTGAGATACTTTCTCTCCACTTAAGTGTATTGAGTCCGTACTAGTGTTCTCAAGATCCCTTAGCTACTCAATATAGAGCTGAAGTTTTCAGTTCAATATTACTTGATTGATTTATTTAGCAGCTTGCTTTCAACAGGAATTGATATTAGACAAATTACCGATGACTGAGTGATTTAATGCTAGATTCTCCTCGACTCCACCCACGTCAATATCAGAATACAAATATACTTCACTCAACGGTACATTAATTAACTCTATGCATAAACATGTCCGTGTGGGGTCGGCTTTAGAATTGTCCCACCCCTCTCCACCCATGGGAGTCGTAAGAGCCGACTGAGGGAATATCGGGGTAGTGGGCAGCAGCACTCCCTCGAGTAGGTATTAACAATATCCACTGCGATCGCCAACCCGCCTGCCAAGCGTGGCAATTACGGCACTAGGTATAACCCCAATTTGGGGAGGCCTATGTCCAGCAGTGGACGTCAAAAGGCTGATGAATGGATGGATGCAAAAATAGCTATTTAACAGAAACTATTTACTTTTTCGGGACGATAAGTAGGTTTTTTATTTTTTATTTTTTTTGGGAACAATGTTCATAACCGCACACCCCGTCGTTCGGAGGAAACGAACAGGGTAGTGTGTGGCCATCACCCACTGAATAAACCCACCGTGTGCCGTCTCTCCGTCTGTATTGCCGGGCCACTGGAACTATGTTACATAACTTCAGTGGTAGACGATAAGTAGCCTATATCCTATTCTAGGCCGTGTAGGGCCAGCTTTAGAATTGTCCCACCCCTCTCTACCCACGGGAGTCGTAAGAGCCGACTGAGGGAATACCGTGGGAGTGGGCAGCAGCACTCCCTCGAGTATTAATAACATCCACTGCGATCGCCAACCCGCCTGCCAAGCGTGGCGATTACGGCATTATCCTCCATGACGGGACCGCTCGTTGTGGCGTTCTCTTGGGGAGGCCTATGTCCAGCAGTGGACGTTGAAAGGCTGATGGATGGATAGATGGATCCTATTCTAGGCTATTGACCATATGTATGTAAAATTTCACGATGATTTTTGTAGTTACGGCGTGAAAGTGTAACAAGCAAACAAACAAATTTTTTCATCTGATATATATAAAAATCAATTGCTGTTCGTTAGTCTTGCTAAAATTCAAAACAGGCTAGACCGATTTGTATAATAGTTTGTTTGTTTTATTTGCACTAATACAGGGGGTGGTTTAAAAGTAAAAAAAAGGGAAAACCCTATAAAAAAATTAGAAAAAATGAAAAATAATATTGGTAGGTAAATAATAAACTTTGTTTGGGTATTTGAATAACAGACGACAAATTGACAGCGTCTGTCATTATTTCCAATCCAAATCTTAGACGATGCTGGGAGGTTAGGCAGAATGTCATATTTCACGTGTCGACCGTATCGAGATCACTGTGATTGGTTGAGAAACCGACGCGTGATGTCACAATAATCCGTTGGCCAATCACGGTGATCTCTCAACCAATTACAGTGATCTCGATACGGTCGACACGTGACATATGACATTCTGCCTAACCCCCCTGATTAATTTTGAGTGTTAATTGCTAATATCATAAATTGTAGGTTAAGTAGTTGTAAAATGTACTCTCATTGATTATTTTATTATCACAAGCTTTATATTAATTTGCAATGTTCGAATGCAAGTTATTTTTTTGGAAATTTGTAAGCCTTGTTTTAGCTTTACGCATCTGCAATTTTGCATACTTATTCAACCCCCGTGACAATACACGTAATTGAAAATAAGAATCAAGATGGCGAATTTCAAAATGGCCGCCACAAAAATGAAAGACAAAATTTGCAATCAAGTTTATCGTCGGCTCGAACGGGGAAGTAGTAATCAAGTGAGGTACTCTAGTCGTTTTGATTCGTATTATGAGGAGTGCTGAAGGCCCCCTCTCTATCCTCCCTTTATAATCCTTCCTATCTCTTTCTTCCTTCCTATACTTTATATTATCATATTACACTTCGTATCCATCCATCAGCCTTTTAACGTCCACTGCTGGACATAGGCCGCCTCAATAATGGGGGATAGTGCCGTAATCGCCACGCTTGGCAGGCGGGTTGGCGATCGCAGTGGATGTTGTTAATACTCGAAGGAGTGCTCCTACCCACTCCCCCCGTTTTCCCTCAGTCGGCTCTTACGACTGCCATGGGTGGAGAGGGGTGGGACAATTCTAAAGCCGGCCCCACACGGCTACTCTTCTACAACTTCTTACGAAATGTATACGAGATTATATACGCTCGTTATAACAAATTACCAATTTTTAAAGTTTTTGTCTGTCTATCTGTCGGTCTGTCTGGCTATTTGTTTCGGCTAATCTCAGGAACGGCTGGACCGATTTGGACGGGACTTTCACTAGCAGATAGCTGTTATTAGAAGGCGTAACTTAGGCTACTTTTTGGAAAAATAATTAGGGTTCCACGTAAAAAAAACCATATGGCTTAAGTAGATAAGTATATACGTCAAATACACATCCGCGACTAAACTCCTGAACGGCTGGACCGATTTGGATGGGGCTCACGGGACGTGGTTCAATACATTTATTCTGGAAAAATAATTAGGAATCTGCACTAAAAAAGAAAATAACAAAATTTCACGCAGACGAAGTTGCGGGTAGCAGCTAGTTATTAATAAAATGAATCTCAGTCGAAATCGTTTACAAACCATTAGTCAGTTACTATAGACTATTATACCGTATCAGTCGCGAATAACGAAAACTGATAGAGTGAATCAGCATACATACGCACAATCTAAAGGGCTATCTATATACTGCAAATCATTGATTAATTTCTGCACCAAATCGTACAAATTATTATCAAAGAAAAATTTTGTCTCTTGTAGCTTCTCCTCGATCCTCTTGCGGCCTTTTTAAACGATGGGTAAATGGTAACCGTTGCTCATGGACTCAACTATACCGGGACTATTGTCAAGCCACTGCTCACCATTTAATTTCACAGATATGAAATGAAAGAATTAACGACTATCTCCTGCTACAACCAAAATACACCGATGATCTTCATGGCCGGTCACACGGGGGATGTACTAACCCACTCAGGCTCGATAGCATGTGAGTACTCCCACTTGGTACCCAGCCCATCCACCAGTAATGCAATGGGTGATAATTGCTTACTTCCCTTAGTCGCCTCATACGACATCCGTGGGATATAATGGGGTGGTGACACTTGTATTCTCAGTCCGTCACCACACGGACAATGTCAATTCGTTGTTTGTGCTTACCTCTCTGGGAAACAGGAACAGGCGTGATTCTATTCTGTGCTATGGTATACGGTGTGCTTACTATTATATAAATAAGAATATTAGATATAGCATCACTCCTGTAATCCCCGAAAGGGGTAGGCAAAGGTGTTTTACACACACACGATTCGCCAGTTATGTTTGAGTCCCACGTAATAGGGGGCGAGCCTATAGACGTCTACCAGGCACATTTCCAAACTCCGGGCTACTACTGAGAATTTTTCTTTTTTTTTTTACGAAATATCTCTATAACACTGCCCGACCCGGGGATCGAACCCGAGACCTCATGATCAGCAGTCGCTTACACTACCGCTACACCACAGAGGCAGTCAAGAATATTAGCTGTAAAAATAAATAGAATTAAAATATTTCAACCTCAGCTGCTGACGTAATTCAAACACACACATTTATTAAAACAGTCACGACGTTTTAATTCAATACGTGACTATATTCTGTAAAAGTATCAATCATTTGTCGTATAATTCGTTCTAAAAAAATAGTTCTTTTAATTGTTTTGAATTTAGAAGATGTAAACGGCGGTTTTTACTTTTTATAATTTGTAAAAAACTCTTTAATAAGCATTTACATCTGTCTGACCGTAATTACGACCAGTGTATTTTACCAATGATGACATATAGAACAGAGACGTGGTCTCTGAATGTTGGCCTCGTATCAAGGCTCAAAGTAGCTCAGCGGGCCATGAAGCGGGCTATGCTTGGTATTTCCCTACGTGATCAAATCCGTAATACGGAGATCCGTAGGAGAACGAGAATGACCGACATAGCCCGCCGGGTTGCCATGCTGAAGTGGCAATGAGCAGGCCACATCGCTCGACGAACCGACAACCATTGGGGAAGAAAGGTTCTCGAGTGGCGACCACGTATTGGACGGCGCAGCCCACCAGATGGACCGACGATCTGGTCAAAGCTGCGGGGAGCCGTTGGATGCGGTCGGCACAGGATAGCTCGTTGTGGCGTTCTCTTTGGGAGGCCTACGTCCAGCAGTGGACGTAGAAAGGCTGATGGATGGATGGGATGGATGGATGACCGTAATTAATCGCATAATAATTAGGTATTGGACTATCTGTTGTAATAATAAAATGTTTGATATTATATCTCTAGCCTGTTTTTCTGTCGGTCTGCGATATCTTCCTTATTCATTTATCAAATTCCATGATTCATGCCCTCGTTTTAAAGCTTGGTCTAAAAATGTACGGCTTTTTTAATTTGAGATTTAAAATTTTGAGAAACACCGTTTATTTTTTTCTATTCTATTTCAAAATATAATTTCACCCAAATTTTTCAAAAATGGAATGCCACACAAAACAATTTGGTGCACACTGTGAAATTCCGCACGGGTCGACTAGTCAATTCATAGTATAAAAAAAAATCACTTTACGCGTCTTTATATCCCCTAATTCCTCCTAAACAACGCAACGGATTTTGATGTGGTTTCCATACTCAGTTAGATAAGTTCTTGCGGGAAGGCTTATATGTACAATACATGCATGTTAACAGTACATGGGTGCAACCATGCGAAACCGGGGCGGGTCACTAGTATAAAATAAGTTTACCTTGTAGGTTATTATTAAACTGAATAAGCTCTACAATCTCATACACTTTCCTCTTGAATTCCTTTACAGCGTTGTAGTAAATTCTGTTTATTGAAATATAACGTCACACCTCAAAAAAACACGTGACGGATAGTTTACATGTGACGTTTCAGATTAATGCAGAAAATAATTATTTATTTATTAAATATTGTAGATATCTATACTAATATTATAAAGAGGTAAAGTGTGTGAGGTTGTAGGGGTTAATCTCTAGATCTACTGAACCGATTTTGATTTTTTTTTTACCAATAGAAACCCACGTTATTTGTGAGTGTCATAGGCTATATACTAACCCGAAAAATGATAAGACTTTTTCGTGGTAGTCGGATTTGTAAAGTAAGTCGGAGAAAAAACGGTCGAACGAAAACGTTTCTTATGAACGCTGCCTTAACGATGAAAGATATATGATTGAGTTGTAGAGCAAAGTTGTAGAGCTTGATATTGCCTACTAAAAAAGCATATGTTTCTTTTTTATATTTAAGTCACAAAAAGTAGTTATTTATATTAAAAAAATAATTTAAATCGATAGGTGTTTATTGGTCATATTATCAACAATTATGAATTCTTAGCAAATAAGTAGATTTATTGTCTCAAGTGTTTAAAACAAGAGACTTCCCTTTTACTGCATAAGTATAATTTGGACGAATGGTTAAAGAGCGAACATATGTATGGAACCGCGAGCGTGTCGTAATTACTATTGAGTGATATTTCTATTAGATGGTTTTTTGATGAGTGATGCTGATGCCACATGTGATCTAACAGATCAGCATTCGGTACCGGCATCCTCTGACGACATTAGTATGGATGAAGTTGAATGGGCGATTGGAAGTTTGAAAAATAGTAAGGCAGCGGGTATTGATATGGTGTCTGCTGAGATGATCAAGCTTGGAGGCTCATGTATCTGGGAATCCTTCCTGATGCTTCTCAATTTATGTTGGAGCTCAGGAATGGTTCCCAAGGACTGGAGAAGCGCAGTCATCGTGCCCTTGTTTAAAAACAAGGACTCACGTTATGACTGTGCGAACTACAGAGCCATAGGCTTGACCAGTTTGGCAGCCAAAGTGTATGGTAAGATTGTTGAAAGGAGAATGAGGATGGTGTCTGATGATTTTTGTGTGAGGCACACGGAGGTTTCAGGTGTGGACGAGGATGCATGGATCAAGTGTTTTATCTGCGCAACATTGTGGAGAAGCATCTGGCTGTAGGCCAGAGGGTTTTCTGCAGTTTTGTGGATTTGGAGAAAGCATTTGACACTGTTGTACGAAAGGAACTTTGGGACATTTTGCCGGAGTATGGTATTAGCGGTAGACTGCTACAAGCGGTGCAGTCCAACTACATGGACTGCAGAGCTTGTGTGCGGCTGGATGATGGAATGTCACCCTGGTTTGATGTCAATATCGGCGTTAAACAGGGATGCGTTCTATCAACCATACTGTTTATCATATATCTGGATAAATGTCTACAAAGGTTGAATGAAATGAATGTGAGAGTTCAGATGGGCGACTCAGTGGTTAACTCGCTACTATATGCAGACGATGCGGTCCTATTAGCGCAGTCTGCGACTGACCTGCAAACCCTAGTCGACGTAATGGCAGAAGATTGTAAGAAAAGGGGCCTACGTGTGAATGTGAGCAAAACCAAAGTAATGGTTTTTGAAAGAGAAGAAGCCAGAACAGATGTTAGAGTAGCAACAGGAAATGGTGGATGAATTTGTATATCTTGGATGTGGATTCAGTCGGGATGGAAGGTACACCACTGACGTAGAGAGAAGAGTGAATGCGGGAAATAGAGTGAACGGAGCATTGGGACAACTTCTCGACAGCCACCACCTCAGCCAGAAGGCACGTGTCGCAATATACAACGCAGTGCTTGTCCCAACGTTATTATATGGAAGCGAGAGTTGGGAAGCGAGCAAAATTAATGCGGTCGAAATGCGATCTCTGCGGAGAATCTGTGGAGTGAGGCTGACTGACCGCATTCGTAACAATGACGTAAGAGAGCGAGTAGGTAGGAAAGAGAGTATTGGTGTAAAGATGCGAAAGGGAATGCTCCGATGGTTCGGACATGTGGAAAGAATGCCGGACGAGCGACTGGCTAAGAAGATATACAATGCGAAAGTGGAAGGATGTAGGTACAGGGGGAGACCGAGACATACCTACCTAGACCAAATTGGTCATGTATTGAAGGAAGGTGGAGTCAGGAGTCTCCGAAACCGGCGAGCGTGTATGAAGAGAGTTATGAATGTTGAGGAAGCAAGAGATGTAGGCGAGAATAGAGCCTCTTGGCACTCTGTTCTCTCTGCCTACCCCGCAAGGGAAATGGCGTGATGATAAGTAAGTAAGTATGGTTTATTTGATGTTTACCGCGCAACGAAGTGGGCACGGGTCAGCTAGTATATAATATTACCAATAACAGAATCACAATGACAGTCAAGATCATTAATTCGTCATTTATCATATATTGCACTTGCAAAATAATATATACACACACATATCAAGAAAAAATCACAATTTTTAACACTCATGATAATTTTGATGCCATTTTTGTTACTTAAAATAATTAAAAAACTGTTTATAAAAGTTCTGTTTTGGACGCCCGTGTGTCTGTAGGTATGTTCGGATAATGTTAACACGATAACAACCGAAATACTTTATTAATCGAGTCTTTTTTCGGGTTCCGTACCCGAAGGGTTAAAACGGGACCATATTACTAAGACTTCGCTGTCTGTCTGTCCGTCCGTCTGTCACCAGGCTGTATCTCAAGAAAGGCGATAGATAGACAGTTGAAATTTGCCGCTATAACAACAAATACTAAAAACAAAAAAAAAAAATTTAAGGGGGCTCCCATACAACAAATGTGATTTTTTTGGACTTTTTTGCTCGCTATTGATAACGGCAACAGACGCTTGAAATATTCACAAAATATTTAGTGATATATTCATTTTAAATATAAATAAAAAATTAAAATAAAACAAATATTTAAGGGGGCCTCCCATACACAAACGTGTTTCTAAAAAATGAAACGGACCCTTCGTGCGCGAGTTCGACTCGCACTTGGCCGGTTTTTTTTTCTCTTACGCTTCCGCATAATAGTAATAGAACCCTATCACTTTTCACGGTCTGATTCGATATGATTTAATTGTTATTAAATAAACAAAAAATTGTGAATATTTACAGTCGATTCGATGGTACAGTGGTACACTAAAACTAGCGCTATCTACCTTATTTAGTGAGAACAACTTCTATAGAAACAATATAGTAGTAATTCTTAAAATTAGGGCTAGATGGCGTAAAAGACATGAGAACCACATAAGTACTTTTTGAAATAAGCGCTTTCTATGTGATTTATTGCCGTGTGGGGCCAGCACCAAGAATAGGACCACCCCGTCTCTTCCTATGGGAGTCGTAATAGCTGACTAAGGGATTACCGGGGGACCGGGCAGCAGCGTTCCTCTGTGTACTAAAAACATCCACTGCGATCGCTAACCCACCTGTCAATTGTGGCGATTATGGTAAAACCCCCATTTTGGGGAGGCCTATGTCCAGCAGTGGACGATGAAAAGCTGATGGATGGATGGATGGATGGATGTGATTTATTGAAAACTACTTAGTAAGACCAATACTTTATTAGTTACTTATCAAATAATCAATTCTATTGTAAAAAATGAAGATTATGAGGCGTGCACTTTTGGATTTTCCAAATATCTTATTTCTGCTATTTTACATTCGAAGTCATCTCCGCAACCATCCCATTTACATTAACTTCATTAATAAACTTTTAAACTTCTTCCTTCATCTCAGACTTGGCGTATTAATTAATGAATAATCATGAAGTACCCAGCTTTAGTGTTTTTGTTTTAACATAACTTAAAACAAGAACGCTAACGTTAGGCATTACCAAATCAAAAGAGGAAAACTAAGATCTAACAATTACTTTATACTCTTTCAGCTGGTGGTCTAGCAGCAAATGTTTTTCTCCGTGTGGTGACGGACTAAGAATACAAGTTTCACCACCCCATTCTTTCCCACGGGTGTCGTACGAGGCAACTAAGGGAAGTGCGCAATCATCACCCATTGCATTACTGGTGATAGGGCTGGGTACCAAGTGGGAGTACTTATTTGTTAACGAGCCCGAGTCGGTTAGTACCACCATCTCCCGTGTGACCGGCCATGAAGCACATCGGTGTGTTTTGGTTGTAGCAGGAGATAGCCTTCTTTCATTTCGAGCCTTGTAGCATAGTCGGTAGTGTAACCGACTTCCGTGCACGAGGTCGTGGGTTCAATTCCCACTCAGGACAGTTATTTTTTCATTCCGTCCGAGAAAGTATTGCGAAACGCACGTACATTGAGACTTCAAATAGTTTCGCCAGTAATTGTTATTATGGCAAAATGTACTAATTGCAACAAAAATATAACTAAAAAAGTCCTGGATTAGAGTGCAACAAGTGTAAAACTACAGTGCATGCAAGTAATACATGTGCGGAACTGTCAAATAAGCAGCTAAATCTTTTGCGATCTGCTGGCAATTTGGAGTGGGCTTGCAATGTATGTAACCAAAAATCCTCTAAGAGGAATTCGTTTATAGTTTCAGAAGAAGACATGGAAGATGAAGATGAAGGCAGTGATTCATCATCCTGTAAACAATCCATCTACTCAAAAAAGCTGTTAGCTGATATAACCAAGGAAATGGAAAAATTACTAAAGAGGGAGATCCGAGAAACAAACGACGCAATACAGTTTTGCAGTGATAAAGTTGATGATTGCCTTTCTTCCATGGAAGCATTTCAAGAAAAAATCAAGGAGCTGGAACAGAAAAATAAGGAACTTCTGAATAGAAATAAATATGTAGAATTAAGATTGGAGGTAGTTGAACAACGATTACATGAATATGAACAACGAGAAATTAATATAACTATTGAAATTATTGGCATCACCGAATCAAAAGAGGAAAACTTATTGAATATCTCTAAAAATATTGCATCCCACCTGAATGTAAATACATGGAGAGCGCTAACCCCCTATTTCAAGAGCCTACTCTGGAAGGCCAAGCAAAAACTAAAGGATTCCTACAAATATATATGGTATAAAGATGCTAAAATAATGGCCCGTAAAGATGAAAAAGCTAAGGTGCATGTAATAAGAAGTGAGAATGATATTTTTAAGCTAACCGCAAATGAACGTATGTAATTTATTCTAAAACTAAAATATAACGTAATAGGTATATGTTGTTAAATAATTTCATGTGTTCGGATTTACTAGATAACGTCTTTAAAATTACTAAATGTCCTAATATCTCAGCCTATTTTTCTAAGATACCTAAACACAAACACAAGATTAATATATTGCATGTTAACATCCGTTCAATGATAAAAAACTTCTCTAAATTAGAATTACTCGTTAACACGTCTCCACAAATTATTGATGTAATTATAATTGGAGGCGACGATATCTAACTGTATAAGTTCATTATTTAACCTTGACGGTTACATTATGCACACAAACCTGCGAAAAAACCAAAAAGGTGGAGGGATAATCACATAAATACGCTCTAAATATAAATTCCATGAATGTAGCTTACAAATGAAAATGTGTGAATCCATTATTGGTAAACTCATTATACATGAAAAATACATGCTCTATTTGTGTGCAGTTTATAGACCGCCTTCGTCTAATAAATCATATTTCATTTACGAACTACACAACACTTTAAACAAGTTTTCTAATTCCGACGTATGTTTAGTGGGAGATATTAATATTAAACTCATAACACATAATAAACATCAGACTAAACATATAGATATGTTAAGCGAGCATAGTCTCGTGTGCGGGATCCGAGATTATACGAGAATCGAACAAAGAAAAGATGTAATAACTAAAAGCTGTATAGATCACATGTTTTTCAGATACCGTACGCAAGATGTTTACTGTGCGGCGCTCGACACAATTCTGGCAGACCATCGCCTTATTATGGCTACGATTATTGATACTCGGCAGGTACAGGTGTTAAAAAATCTGTAACTAAATTTAATTATAAAATATTAAATCAACAACTTAAACTTATCGGTTGGACAAAAAATTTAACTGATACATGCCCAAATAGTATATACAATTGTTTAAAGACAAATATACATGATTGTTATAATAAAGCTAAATATGAAATAAAAATAAATGAATCTAGTGGTAGGTGTAAGCCATGGATTACAAAAGAAATAATAAATAAATGTAAATTAAGGGACAAAGCTTTCTCGGATTTTAAAAAAGATACTAAAAATCGCATTCTTAAATTAAAATACAACAAATTGCGTAATCAGTGTAACAAGTTAATAGCAAAAAGTAGGAATACGTATTACAAAGATGAAATTTTGAAAAACAGAGGCAATCCTAAACAACTTTGGAATTTACTGAACAAAATGACGGGACGTATAATAGCTTCGGTAGACGATATCATACTAAAAGCATTTGATCGTAACAATTTATCTGAAAAACATATTGCTGACAATTTTGCAAAAGAATTCCATAATTCCATACAAACTATAATACCATCTTGTAAACAACCCATATTATATCGAAAATCATACTTACATCATACCAATCTTAGAAAAGCTAATCCCGAAAAAATATACAATATAATAACATCTTTAAAACAAAATAAATCTGCAGGTATAGATAGACTACGACCAATAGATATTAAAAATATGGCTAAAAAAATATAGTAAATGCCATAACTCGATTGATTAATACCAGTCTGGAAACTGGTACATATCCAGATGAGTTGAAAATGGGTATTATAAGACCTATACATAAAAAATGTTCTAAAAATTATTACAATAATTATAGGCGAATAACCTTACTGTCTAGTGTTGACAAGATCGTAGAAAAATATATAAGTAATGAAATACATAATTTCTGGAGTAAGAACGACATTCTAACGAAAACCCAATATGGTTTTCAACCTAATAGAAGTACTACACAATTACTATCAAACTTTACTGATTATATTAACAGCTGTCTTAATGACAAGAAACATATATGTATAATCTTTATTGATTATTGTAAAGTCTTCGATACTTTACAACACAGTACATTACTAACGAAGCTAGAGGCATGTGGAATAAGGGGCCCCCTGTTGGCATGGTGTGCGCAATATCTAAAAAATAGGTCTTACCATGTTAAGATAGGCTCTGAATTAAGTGATAAAGTCGTAGTCACAGAAGGTACCGCTCAAGGCTCAGTTCTTGGCCCGTTATATTATCTAGCATACGTTAATGACATGGTAAATATAATAAAACACTGCAAAATCTTTCAATATGCAGATGATACATGCCTAATCTTCGCGGACAAATATTTAAACTTAGCTATCAGGAGGCTACAAGAGGACTTTACGTCAATAAATATATGGTCACATGATGTTGGTCTGGTTCTCAATACACAAAAAACTAAGCTAATGCACGTTCGATCAAGTCATAACAAGCCATGTAATGAATATACTTTACGTATAAAAGCACATTCTCATGACTGTTTTACATAGTGCAATGAATAAATGTAAATGTATATCCTTAGAAACTGTAACTCATCATACATACCTAGGACTTATAGTTGACAACAGATTTAATTGGGGTTATTACATAGATCATATCTGCAATAAACTGCGCGCAATACTGGCAAAATTCTCTATTTTAAAATATAATGTTCCTTACGAGGTATTAATAAATATGCATAAAGCACTAGCTGAAAGTATAATTACTTATAGTATTAGTAGCGACGGAAGAACATATAAAACATATATAAACAAAATATATAATATACAAATACAATTACTAAAAATACGTAGTACCTACTAAAATAAAGAATAAATATAATAATAACTACCACAAACTATTCCAACAATGTAAAGTTTTACCAATACATCAACTTATAGAACTGTGTATACTAAAAGAAAACTATTTTAAATACAATAATAATTTTATAACCCATAAAATAACAACAAGAAATATTTCTAACAAAAAACAACAAACACTCCGCGCTATAAATGTTTATGGAGAAAGAACAACAAAATTTTTAATACCGAGGTTAATAAACAATATTCCACTAAGTTTAAAAAATCAACTAACTGTTAAAAACATAAATTATAAATTAAAAAGTATGTACTTAAATAAATTGTGAAATACTAAGTATGTGTTAAGCAACATCATGTATGTTATGTACTATACGTGTGACTGGATTGTGACGGGCGCTCAGTAAATTTAAATCTACCTACATTATCAATAATCAGTATTATCACTTAATATATTTTATTTTGTAAACATACCCACAGTATGTACTATACGGAATGACGCATCAAACACAAACCTAATTAGGTTTTTATGATGTATAATGAATTTAAAACACTGTAATAAAACAGAATAAAAAAAATAAAAAAAAATTGTGCGATGAACACAGATATTTGTACTGCGTCTGGGTGTTTTCTATCTATTATTAATTAATACGATCGCCTGAGGCAAGTGCATCCGCTACAACAATGTGGCGATTGTAATCGCCCCAAGCGGCCGAATTCCATAGTAAAGCCTTTTTATAAAATGAACCCGGCAAGAAACTCATGGGCCACTTTTTTAATTTGCCAATGTATAACAGTTTAATATAATTCTTATAACTAAAATGACATGAATAAAATGTGAAACCAAGATGACGTACATCACATAAATCAGTTTTGAAAATTAATGAACGAGGAAGCAGAAAGCAAGCAGCTCAGGCCCATTTTGTTTTATTCTCAAGATAATCCGAAACTTTATAATATCTTTTATTACAAAGCCAAATTTTTATGGTTTTCTTAAACTTATTTAATGGCATTTTTCGGATATTTTCAGGAGTTTTATTATAGGAGGATTACATATTGCCCCAATTCAATCACATAAACCAATTTTAAAAATTAATGAATGAGGAGCTGCTCGAATCCATTTTGTTTTATCCTCAACATAATCCTAAACTGTGTCATAATCTTTATTAAAGAAATTTATTTTATTAATTACTTTATTAAGTCAAATTTTTATGGCTTTCTTAAACTTATTTAATGGCATTTTTTGGATATTTTTAGTTATTTTTTGTAGAGGCATAATATACATTTACCCAATTCAATACAAAAAATCCTACAAAAAACATCTTAGCTGTCTCTAAAACTTTTCTAATGAAACTCACAGGTGTCGTATTCATCTGTTAAGAGTTTGGTAAACTCTTAACAAAGTTGATCACAGCATTCGTTCCTACACAATTATACCCACACATAAACTTTGAGCCTCTATGTAGAGCCGTCTCAACGTAGAGATAACACAAGAAGAACGCTTTGTTAAATAACTTATGTTCCGGCAACTTTGAGTCGGAAAACTTTGGAGCTATGCATAATATTAGGCTTTGTACATACGAGCTATTTTGTGGTATATAAGTTGCAAATACTGTTCAAAGTTCCACTCGTCTATCCTTCCTTCTCTTCTGTGGTTTATGAGCTGCTCTCATGAATTATGACCACTCATATGTGCTTGCTAATCTAAGTTTAACGTAGCATATTTTAACATAAAGTGTAAAAAGGTGTAATCAAAAATAAAAGTCACGAGCAGGATTTGAATCTGCATCTCCTGGAAAGCCGTCCATGATGCTTGTTGAGAATTGAGCATGACAAATTCCAAAATGAAACATATAAAAATATAAAAAAGTAGCATATTTACTTTCACGCAAGGGCTTAACAGTGTTTTGACCGTTCAAAACTTAGAAGACAATTTTGAAATGCCAGTGAACTATAGAGAATTGAAGGCAATATATTGAACATGTTCTAATTTCGTTCAATGCGCCATGCTCAATAAAAGTATATGGATTGCTGAGCGCCATGGTTTCTCAAATTTTTTTAGCTGATCGCTCATACTACTCTGCTATTATCATATTTTTATCTATCTGTGAGACTGTGGATTGGCAATCTTAGGTTATTTTGTATGTGTCCAAAGATAACCGGGATTGACAATCCATGGGTGAGTGGTGGGCTCTCCTCCTAAAATATCTATTCTATAATAATGATTATTTCTCTAGCCTGTTTTTCTTTCGATCCGCGAGATCTTTCTTATTCCTTTATCAAATTCCATCATTTACCCCTCATTTTAAAGCTTATCGTACTAATGACGAAATATAGACACACGGTCTAAAAATACCACTTCTCTTCTTTGATATTTAAAATCATCTAAGAAGAGATCCTTTAATGGATGCAAAACTCCGCACGTGTCGACTAGTTTTACATATTACTAGTCTTTGTTTTTTAGGTTATATCTCAGGTTCCCGATATAGTAGCGGGATATAATATATATCAGTTTTTAAGTCTAATCAAGGGCTACCAAATCAAAAAAGTTGCATCAAAATCTGTTCTATAGTTTTTGCGTGACACGCCTATATAGCCTAATACAGTCATTTTTTCTCAAATATCTTAAATGAACAGACATAGCTCTGTTACAGCTTTATATTAGTATATAGACAAGACTTTCGGATTGATACACGTACGTATACGAAAAAATACGCTTTAACTCAATCAAACAGTTGTTAAAGTTTAATACGTGATGTTCGTCTTTTATGCCGGATTTTAATAGGTAGGTTTTCCATATCCATGTAGCGATTAGGAATGTCCGTCGGTCACTGCGATGGCTTAGAGGTCTAGAACAGTTCGCCAGATTGGAAGGGGCACAGTTTTGAATCCCGCTCGCACAAAATTTCTCTTTTTCCACATTCACAAAAAAATACACATCAAAATTGTCAAACAATATAAATACTGATAGAAGTAAAAATTGTAGGCTATTGATTGAAATAAATACCTTTGTCCCGAAGTTTCTATAGTTGCGAACTAAGAAATCTTAAGTGAAATTACTGGAGCACTTGAAATATTGGTCTATTGTTTCATTTTAAAGCTCTGCTAACTAATAATGTTGGAAAACTTGTTTGTTTTTCCTAATTTTGATAGACTTTTCTGAAGTAAAATTTTGAACGCAAAGTTGTTCTCATCTGCGAGTTACGTTTTAATTCTAATCTAAAACCATTGCTTATTGATGTTAAAATATTAAATGTTTCGTAACTAATTCAGAGCCCTTTTTACGATTGATCGTTTGTTCGGTGTTAGTTTTTAGGTTATATCTCAGGTTCCCGATATACGAGCGGGACAAAATGTAAGTATACCAGTTTTTAAGTCTAAGTAAGAGCTATCAAATAAAAAAAAGCATCAAAATCGTCGCAGTAGTTTTTACGTGATGCGCGAATGAACAAACAGATAAACAGACAAAAAATCTAAAATTAAATGTTTTGTGTTTAATGACGCCTATATAGCCTAATATAGCCATTTTTTCTCGAATATCTTAAATGTACAGACACAGCTTTGTTACGGCTTTAAAATAATATAGATTAATTATTACTTAGTGGAGTCTATTTATTTATTTATAAGGGGCATCTAACGTAAGTTTTAATGGAATTTGAACGAAATTTTTACTTTTCCAAGTACATTCTATAAGTTAGTTGAACGCGTGAACTTGTTAAGCTTCTTAGTTTTGATAGTTTCTCCTTGAACTTGGTTATATACTGCTAACGTGAATTTTTCACATATATAAAAACAACTATTTAGCTAGCAGGGAGGGACACTTGACTCAAACAAACATTTGCACTTTTTAACCGACTTCTAAAAAAGGAGGAGGTTCTCAATTCATCGCAATATTTTTTTTTGGCCGTGTGGGGCCGGCTTAAGAATTGTCCCGCCCCTCTTTACCCACGGGAGTCGGATGAGCCAAATGAGGGAAAACCGGGGGAGTGGGCAGCAGCACTCCCTCGAGTATTAACAACATCCACTGCGATCGCCAACCCGCCTGCCAAGCATGGCGATTACGGCATTATCCCCCATGACGGGACTGCTCGTTGTGGCGTTCTCTTGGGGAGGCCTATGTCCAGCAGTGAACGTTGAAAGGCTGATGGATGGATGGATGATTTTTTTTTAATTTATGTTTACCGATTACTCAAAGACGCCTGGACCGATTTGCAAAATTATTTTTTGTTTGATAGGGTATACTTCCCAGGTAGTCCCATAGTCATCATGTAAGGATCTGATGATGGTATCCTTGAGAAATTGGTGGAATTCTTAAAAGCCTATAGGCAATTTTAACGTTTTTTGTTGTCTGTTTTTTTTTTCGTTTAAGGAGGCCTCCCCATGGTGACCGACTAAGAATACAACAAGTGTCACCACCCCATTCTTTCCCACGGGTGTCGTATGAGGCGACTAAGGGAAGTAAGCAATTATCATCTATTGCATGACTGGTGGTAGGGCTGGGTACCAAGTGGGAGTACTCACTTGGTATCGATCCCGAGTGGGTTGGTACCACCATTTTCTGTGTGGCCGGCCATGAAGCACATCGTTGCGTTTTGGCTGTAGCAGGAGATAGCCGTTTATATTTCATTTCATATATGTGAAATCAATTGGTGAGCAGCGGCTTGACATACTCTCGGTATAGTCGAGTCCATAGGCGACGGTTTCCATTTACCATCAGATGAACCGTAGCTCGTCCGCCAATACATGCAATAAAAAAAATAAAAAAGTCTACCTATTGCTATCTAGACAGCAGTCTCAGCCATGTATGCAGATACGCTGAAAATGTGTCTATAATATCGTCTGTTTACGTCATAGATATATTATAACGGTATACGTGGTCAGTTATATTCATAATCATATTTTCTAGATTTCAAATACCATCAAATTATATTATCTACGAAAGATTATCTACCTATAAAAGGCAGGTGTAGGTATATATTTTAATTCTCCTTGAAATTTATACTGCTAGAAAAAGCGTTGCAAGTCCTGCCATGAATGTACTACTCTCTCACAAAAGATCAGCGTGAATTAACGATAGGTGTGTTTCATATAGCGAGTGAGAGTGACTTCATCTCTGTCTTATTATTTTTCCTTGGATGATCCTCCTTAATTTTATGCGGGTTGGCAGCATATTGGCAGAGTAAACAAGACGTCATAATTACAAAAAAAATCTTTTCCTTTTGTAGTGTTGAGTTTTTGACCTGGGAATTACTCAATGCTTTTGTTTTAATAGTATACAATCTTACAAAAAAGAGAGAAAAGAAAACAGGAACGTTAAAGAACAAATCATTTGTGAAAATGTGGAAAAATATAATGTGTAGATTGGGTATAGCCGTCGGTCACTGCGATGGCTTGGCGGTCTAGACCAATTCCCCGGATTGGAAGGGACGCAGGTTCAAATTCTGCTCGCGATAAAATTTTCTTTTTCTACATTTTCACAAATGATTTTTATTCTTTAAAGTAGCTGAGCATGTCAAGTGCTAAAATACAGATCAAAATATTTACCGATGTAGGTATCTATGGAAGCGCGCGTGTAGTCTGACAATAAAATCTGTTTCAAAAGTAAAACCTTTCGTTAGCAATAACTTTATTTATTAGTACTAAAACATATTAAAATAAAAAGTACGCGTTTATTACTATTTGCTTAAGTTTATTTTCTCAAAATATTCGCAATGGTTAAAAAATTACCCTGTATATAATACTTAAACAAAAACAAGCTTACATACTGATGATAGGGACGGTTGGCCACGTTATTGTTGGGACCCAGTTGAATTGGGTCCAAACAAAAATAACGCATACGCGAAAAGGATAAAAAAAACTTATACATGTGTCTCACTCACTCTTGCTATGATCTAATATGTGCATTGTGCATCCTTTTGTTCATAATTAGTATTAAAATAGTAGCGAGTCTATTATATCCTCTGTCTGCGGCGGCGTACCACGACTTATCGTATGTCAATACTGTCGCCATCTTAGTTTATCCGCCATGTTGAATTGAAAATAGTATGGCGTCTTTTCTTGATAAACCCTTTCCTTTGATAATATCTCCGAAAAAACTTCTACGTACAGTTTTTTATTACAGTTACTTTATGACGGCTGGCTTAAATAAATTTTATGGTCACCCATCAACTAACGAAGTGTGGACAGTTATCCTTGTAATTGCTTTCTATTTTATAGCGGTTCGATTCAGTGGTTTAAGAGACATATAAAAACAGGGTTTTATGTAAAACTCCTTGTACATATAGATGACTTTTAAATTATGTAGATACTCTCGCCTTTTCGTGAATTGTTTTTTCTTTTTCTTTTCTATTTCTTTCAGTAGCAGGGTGTTTATTAAACTGTCTTTGTCTTTTAAATGCTATTGGAATATTGGTGGCGGTCCATTTTTGTAAGATAAACGGCAACCATAGCCTATAGATGCTAGTAACACCAAAAGCATCACTCGCGCGTCGCCCACTCCATAGAAATAAATAAGTACTGGAGTGGAAGAATATTAAGGAGAGGGTGTAGGATAAAGAGGGGATTTAGGTGCCCGGCGCTCTTACTCACCATACGAAACACAACAATAGGAGTACTTACTTTTGTTTCAAACTGTTCTTCTGTGAGATAGTGGTAATTATCCGATCAAGCTGGCCTATTCACGCTGGAACAAGCAAATCACGGATAAACAAACTTTAATTAAGTATTGGTACCGAATTGATTTGTCAAAATTTTTAACATTCAAGTGAAATTTTCTTGTAATATCTATACGAGTATAATATTGGACATCTTATCAAATATATATATTAAATATTGCAATAATAATCATAATATATTATATATTTTGATCTGTATTTTAGCACTTCACATGCTCAGCTACTTTAAAGAACAAATTATTTGTGAATGTGGAAAAAGAGAAGTTTTAGTGTGAGTGGGATTCGAACCTGCGTGCAATCCGGGGAAGTATTCTAGACCGTTAAGCCATTGCACTGACCGACCGCCATTCCCAATCTCCACGTCACATTTGTCTTCACGACCACTTTACGATTGGAAAGGACGCAGGTTTGAATGCCGCTCGCACTATAACTTTTCTTTTTCTAACTAACTTATCATCACGCCATTTCCCTTGCGGGGTAGGCAGAGAGAACAGGGTTCCAAGAGGCTCTATTCTCGCATACATCTCTCGCTTCCTCAAGGTTCATAATTCTCTTCATACACGCTCGCCGGTTTCGGAGACTCCTGACTCCACTTTCCTTCAATACATGACCGATTTGGTCTAGGTAGGTGAGTCTCGGTCTCCCCCTGTACCTTTATCCTTCCACTTTCACATTGTATATCTACTTAACCAGTCGCTCGTCCGGCATTCTTTCCACATGTCCGAACCATCGTAGCATTCCCTTTCGCATCTTTACACCAATACTCTCTTTCATTCCTACTCGCTCCCTTACGTCGTCGTTACGAATGCGGTCAGTCAGTCTCACTCCACAGATTCTCCGCAGAGATCGCATTTCGACCGCATTGATTTTACTCTCATGCTCGCTTTTTCCACATTCACAAATAATTTGTTCTATAATATAGGTACCTATATATTTTAATAACAAACATCGGATTAGCAGTGACGTGGTCCGCCAAACAAGACGGAATATGTTCCGTCTTGTTTGGCGGGCAATACGTGAGTAGGAGCCCTATTTTTAGTCCTAACATCTCGATCTCCTAAAACCAGCCTGCCCCCTGAGGCAGAATGTAATATTTCACGTGTCGACCGTATCGAGATCACTGTGATTGGTTGAGAAACCGACGCGTGATGTCACAATAATCCGTTGGCCAATCACGGTGATCGTACAAGCGAGACGATACGATCGACACGTGAAATATGACATTCTGCCTAACCCCCCTGGGTAGATAGACGGAATCTCATATCTCACAATCGACATCCTATCGTGATCACTGTGATTGGTTGAGAGATCGCCGTGATTGGACAACGGATTATTGCGACATCACGCGTCGGTTTCTCTACCAATCACGAGAGACGATACGATGTCTATTGTGAGATATGAGATTCCGTCTAACCCCTCTGGGTCTGAAATTGAGCATAGATTACCCCCTTAGGGGACGATATATTTTATCATTCCTTAGTCTTACCAGTAAGTTTCGTATTTTTGCGAACGGTAAAAAATGTGCTAGTGACACATCTGATGGTAAGGGGGTTTGTAACTCTAAAGACTTTCACAACACCAAGAGTCTACCAAAGCTACTATTTGCTGTAATCATAATGCTCTTATCAAGCCTTGTTTAAAGAAGAACATATATCATGGTGCCCATGGCATGGATTATCCCAGGTAACACTGCAGAAAAAAGTTCCCTCCACAACCTACACGGACAAGGTAAAATCCCGACATCATTTCCAGGTGTTATACAAATATTTCGCTGCATTATGATTCTGGAGAGGTTAAAAATTCATAGAAGTATACCCATGTTAAGGTAGGGTTAAACGAAGATACCACATCGGAATCCTTCTGTCTATTTGATACTGGGCGCATTCTACTTACTTATCATCACGTCAACTTCCTTGCAGAGTAAGTAGAGAGAAGAGTGCCAAGGCTCTATTCTTGCATACATCTCTCGCTTCCTCAACATTTATAATTCTCTTCATACATGCTCGCCGGTTTCGGAGACTTCTGATATTTTTTTATTGCATGTAGTGACAGACGAGCCACGTCCATGCGACGCCCATCTGATGGTGAATGGTAACCGTCGCTACTCACCATTTAATTTCACAGATATGAAATGAAAGAATGTAATAAAAACTGTCTCTTGCTGCAACCAAAACACCGATGTGCTTCATGGCCGGTCACACGGGAGATGGTGGTACCAACCCGCTCAGGCCCGATAGTAAGTGAGTACTCCCACTTGGTACCCAGCCCTACCACCAGTAATGCAATGGGTGATAATTGCTTACTTCCCTTAGTCGACCTGTACGACACCCGTGGGAAAGAATGGGGTAGTGACACTTGTATTCTTAATCCGTCACCACACCATATTAAACAGCTCCTGATAGCAACTCCTATGATATGAAAGAGTTAGTAAACCACACAATGGGACTTTTAGTCCCACCATTGCTCCAACTACTCCAATTTTTCAGTGAGATAAAAAGTACCCCCCCCCAGTGGTAAAATTAAAGGCCTTCAATTGTACAAAGTTTACTATCTTGAGTGCAATTATTGCGTTTTATTACTCTTTTGTAGATTCCATTAAGGAAATGTCGGTCGAGAAGCTAATTAACTTTTGTATTGCAAGTGTACATAAAACATTGAACGTTCTTTCGTTTCGGTTTAAGTGTATTGTTTTAATGTTGTGTTACATTACTAATCAAATACGTTTGTTTTTGTGTAATTATACAAGTATATAAAATTGTTTGTGCCGTGTGGGGCCGGCTTTAGAATTGTCCCACCCCTCTCCACCCATGGGAGTCGTAAGAACCGACTGAAGGCATACCGGGGAAAGTGGGCAGCAGCACTCCCTCGAGTATTAACAACATCAACTGCGATCGCCAACCCGCCTGCCAAGCGTGGCGATTACGGCATTATCCCCCATGACGGGACTACTCGTTGTGGCGTTCTCTTGGGGAGGCCTATGTCCAGCAGTGGACTTCGAAAGGCTGATAGATGAATGGATGGATAAACGTGCTTAGCACACACTTACTAATATTATAAATGTGAATTATCATTTATTGTATTACTAAAAATTAATTACAAAGTATTTATACACTTCAAAATAGTATTATTACAAAGTTTTAATATATATTACATTACTTAGCACTTGACATGCTCAGCTACTTTAAAGAACAAAATATTTGTGAATGTGGAAAAAGAGAAGTTTAGTGCGAGCGGGATTCGAACCTGCGTGCCTTCCAATCCGGGGAAGTCACTGTGTTGGCTTAGTGGTTCGAATCCCACTCGCAGTAAAGTTATCTTTTTCCACATTCACAAATAGTATTGCTTGTGCGTACTGACAATCAACGCACAGAATTTATGTAAGAACTGAAATTTTTAATCTAGGTTTCGTTATAACGTAAGCATTCGCTAAGAAAAGATTTCTGCAAATTCCAACTTTAAAGGGGGTAAATGGTTAGTATAACAACCATTTGTGGACCACACAAACAATTGTCCTATGTGGGAATCGAACATACAACACACGGGTGGGAGGCCGGTATCTAATCTACTCCGCCATCTGTACTATTCGTTCGGTTCGTTATATGAGTCTTTGTTCTTTGTAGATAGAAACATATAAATTTAAAATACAGTTACTTAGTACAAATACATAACGATGCGCTCCGATTTATATGCATATTCACATGTTATAAGGGGGTAATGAGGGGTTAAATGTTGTATGTGAGTAACAGGTCTATTAAAGGTATGAACTTAAAAACTGGATTTTATAGATTTTCATGTTTTAATGGGGAAAAATGGGGGTGAAAGTTTGTATGAGAGTATCTGTTTTTTTAACAAGCATTTTAAATATAAATTATATTTTGTGAATAAGGAAAATGAGTATTTTAGTACAGACGGGAATTGAACCTGCGTCCCTTCCTATCCGGGGAAGTGCTCTAATCCACTGAGCTACAGTACTATCTTTTAGACATACCCAATGTCCTTATCACATTTGTCTTAACGACCAACTCCCTCTATCGGAACGCATTTACATGCATTAATCCAATATAGTAAGTTTAATTTTGCATTTAAAATTCATACTATTTGATGGCGTGAATTTTTTTAAACATTTTGATCTATATTTTAGCACTTGACATGCTCAGCTACTCTTAAAGTACAAATTATATTTTGTGAATAAGAAAAAAGAGTATTTTAGTACAGGCGGGAATCGAACCTGCGTCCCTTCCTATCCGGGGAAGTGCTCTAATCTACTGAGCTACAGTACTATCTTTTAGACATACCCAATCACGCCATCAAATAGTGTGAATTTTAATTGCAAAATTAAACTTACTATATTGGATTAATGCATGTAAATGCGTTCTGATAGAGGGCGTTGGTCGTTAAGACAAATGTGATAAGGAGATACACAACATGATTTTTTTATATTTTTTGTCTGTTTGTCTGTTTATCTGTTCGTTTATTCGCGCATCACGCAAAAACTACTGAAAGGATTTTGATGCACCTTTTTTTTATTTGATTTTTTTGACAGAGTGTGTCCGAACTTCGACGTTGAGAGGACAGCTAAATGTAAATTTTGTGAATACTGGAATATGTAATAGTATATTGGCGTTTCCTATGTCTACTGGTGCAAAATTAATTTATAAGCTTGTTGAACATGGACTAAAAATAGTATAGTGTACTCATATGTATATAGTGTATGTAAACTTACGGGGTGACATGGTCGCTAAGCGACTAAGCTCCATTAAATAAAAGAAAATAAAATCTTCGTTGTCACAAAAATATCAGAAACTTATGAATTAGCGCATGAATCTGATAAAATCAAAATGAAAACTGTATATTTTACTCTCATACTTATTATGTGAGATTATAAACGTGCATTAATTGAAAAACATAATAAATAAAACTAATAGGTCTTTGTATATTAAACAAAGACCTGGATTTATAAATAAGGCTTACTGGCTGGACCACGCGATTTCCTCTGCGCGCTCTTTAGATGTTTTTTTTTCAACCCTTTTTCGGTCCCATTATTGAGCACGGGTCTCCTCTCATGGTGAGAGGGATTAGGCTATAATCTACCACGCTGGCCCAATGCGGGTTGGCAGACTTCACAAGCCGACGAGAACATCTCTCAGGCATGCAGGTTTCCTCACGATGTTTTCCTTCATCGAGCAGTGATAAACTGTAAATAAATACACACATAATTTCGAAACATCTTAAAAAGTCAGAGTTGTGTGCCGTACTAGGTCTGAGCCTTGGACTCGGGATCGAACTCAGTGGTATCGCCACTGTCTTTGAAGTCCTTGGTTTTACCGCTAGACTATCGCTGCTGTGTGAGATTATTCATTTATTATCAGGTCCTAGCGGGTCGGTAGCACCACCCGGGCAACACGTGTATCTCAACTATTGTATAGCAGCACGCGCGATCGTACTTTTTTATATGTACCATTCGATTTCTATCAGTATTATATTTTGTGAAACTCTCAGAAAACATATAATTATGACGTTATCAAGTAAAATTATCGTCCGTAAACCGACATTACAGACAACCATATAGGTTTTTTTTATACTACGTGGATGGCATACAAGCATACGGCCCATCTGATATTTAGCGCTAACCGCAGTCTATAGACGCTAGCAACACCAGAGGTATCACTCATGCGTCGCCAACTACAAGCGAAGATAGAAGAGGTCGACAAGAAGACTAGTAAGGAGAGGATAAGGTGGCCTCTCCTTTCTGGGATTAATATTGTTGAGTCCATAAGCGGCAGTTACCAGATGGGTCTTGGCTGCCACCATTAAGTAATAAAGAACTGGTTATCTCTAAGCGATATCACAATCACATTAAAAACTTCTAACGGAGCGGGGAATCCCCAGAATTTATTATTACAGTTCATGCGAGTTGATAACATAAAACTTTTTACATTTGCCAGTGTTAGCGTAATTTCGGTTCATGTTTTGGAACAGGTATTGCGAAACTTGAAATAAGGTTATTACTTACTTATCATCACGCAATCTCCCTTGTGGGGTAGACAGAGAGAACAGAGTGCCAAAAGGCTCTATTTTTGCATACATCGCTCGCTTCCTCAACATACATAATTCTCTTCGTACGTACTCGCCGGATTCGGACACTCCTGACTCCACTTTCGTTCAATACATGACCGATTTGGTCTAGGTAGGTATCTCGGTCTGCCCCTGTACCTACATCCTTCCACTTTCGCATTGTACATCTTCTTAACCAGTCTAGTCAGCCTTACTCCACAGATTCTCCGCAGAGATCTCTGCAGAGGTTATTGTTATATTAGTAAACCTTTTTGCTTCTTTAAAGTACAAATTATTTGTGAATGAGGAAAAAGAGAAGTTTAGTGCTTTAGTTTAAAGTAGCTGAGCATTTCAAGTACTAAAATATAGATCAAAATGTGAAAAATATATGTCAATATATGCAATTTAAGGTGAACTATCGAAACTGGCAAGGCGCACAGCTCTGATTTTTCGAATTTTACAAATTTATGTGTGTGTCTGTTAACAAATTATCGCTGCTTGGTGAAGGAAAACATCTTGATGAAACCTCTTGCAGGAGGGTTTTTCTCGACGGCTTGTGAAGTCCACCAACCCGCCCTGGGTGAGCTTAGTGGTTTGTGGGCTAAATCCACTATATATAAAAGATAGCTAACAGTGGGACTCTAATGGATTGCTGTGTAATAAAGATAATTTTGCAAAACTGTACTTCTCATTTTTTTTTTGCAATAGCATTCTATTAAAGAGATATATAACATAGTTTCTACGCCGCAAAATTTTAGCAGCTACCATTATAGATAGTCTTTATACGGAAACAGGGCATCGATCTAGTCTGGAGCACTTAGCGATGAAAATATCGAACGACGCTATGTTCTGACTAGGCTAGAAATTTTAGGTTTAAATATTACTTTATAGAAAATTCCAATTTTATATCTAAGAATATACTAATTATAATCTACATATACCTTATAATAGAGGACTTCAAAGATAGTAGGTATCAATTTCGACCCTCATGCCATTGTTTCTCACAAAGCGTAAGTATACATCTCTGTCTTTTCAAAATGATCTATGAATACGTTCATAATATCGTTGGTCTCTGTAAAGGCTTGTAAAGTCTGCCAACCCATACTTGAATTGGGTGGTAGATTACGACTGATATACCTGTCGACACTGGTCTCAAAATGAAAATGGACAAGATGAAAGTCATGTCTAATGTCCACGTCATTTCAGCACCGGTCCTAGTCGGGAGTGCGCTTCTCGAAGTTGTCGACCACTATGTCTACCTGGGACAAACAGTCCAGTTAGCTACGTCCAACTTCCAGAAAGAGGTCAATCAACGAATCGAACTCGGCTGGGCAGCGTTTGGGAAGCTAAGGAAGAACTTCTCGTCCAATATTCCGCAGTGTCTGAAAACGAAGGTCTAGGACCAGTGTGTTACCAGCTAGGACATATGGAACAGAGACGTGGTCTCTGAATGTTAGCCTCGTATCAAGGTTCAAACTAGCTCAGCGGGCCATGGAGCGGGCTATGCTTGGTATTTCCCTACTTGATCGAATCCGTAATACGGAGATCCGAAGAAGAACGGGAGTTACCATGCTGAAGTGGCAATGGGCAGGCGACATTGCTCGACGAACCGACAACCGCTGGGGAAAAAAGGTTCTCGAGTGGCGACCACGTATCGGACGGCGTAGCGTAGGACGGCCTGGCCCCCCCACCAGATGGACTGATGATCTGGTCTAAGCCTTGGGGAGCCGTTGGATGCGGTCCGCGCAGGACCACTCGTTGTGGCGTTCTCTTGGGGAGGTATATGTCCAGCATTGGATGTTAAAAAGCTGATTTATGGATGGATGGATACCTGTCCTTCAGAGCGCAGACAGTATTGGTTATAAAAGAAATATATACTACAGAATATATATCTATTACTGCCTCTGTAATGCAGCGGTTGTGTAAGTGACTGCTGATCCTTAGGTCTCGGGTTCGATCTCTGGATCGGGCGGTGCTTTTAAGCTTTTTCGTAAAAAGAAAAATTCTCAGTAAAAGCCCGGAGTTTGGAAATGTGCCCAGTAGATGGCAATAGGCTCGCCCCTTATTACGTGGGACTCAAACATAGCTGGCGAACCGTGGGTGTGTAATACAGCTCTGCCTACCCCTTCGGGGAATATAGGCGTGATGCTATATTCCTGAGACACAAGCATCACATTCATGGCACATTCATAAACAATAGGTACTAAAAGTATTAAAATAAATGTTCTGTAACTGTTAATGTTAGTCATTCACACAATCCATCCATATTTTTTCGGCAGTCTTATTGCGCGTTCGCTCTTATCCAAAACTCATCTTATCTTTTCTTGGTCTCATTCAAGTTTTCTCTCTTTTCATCACATGACCAAAGCAAGTCTCTATATCGTTAAAATTTCTCCAATGATACTCCTTTTATACTTCTTCTTGCAATCATATTCCTTGTTTATTCAAGCTCGTCACTCCATGCATCCGTCTCAACATTCTCATTAACAGTATTTTAAAGAATTTTCATTGTACCACTTGTAATAGCATCCAAAGTTCTAATATCATAATTTCTAAATACGATTAAACAATATTCAGTGTTCAGTTTAGCTCTCCTAAATTAGTTTACGATGAAGTTCACCTAAAAATAGAACAGTTCCAATCAGGCACTCCACTTTGGCGAGATGGATACAATTTTGGTCTCACTTGGGGCCCTATGGTAGATTTATATAGCCTATTACTATGGCTCATTTCGATAACACCCAAAGACGTTAAGGATGAATTTGTTATCGAAATTAGCAGTCAGGAGCAATTGTCACGATGGCTGAATTGGCAAAGCATCTGGACGGTATCCAGGAGATGCAGGTTCAAATCCTGCTCGTGACTGTTATTTTCGATTTCACATTTTTTCACTTTGTGTTTAATAATCACCCATTGCATTACTGGTGGTAAGGCCGGGTACTAAGTGAGAGTACTCGCTTGCTATCGGACCCGAACGGGTCGGTACCACCGTCTCCGTTGACTGGTCATGAAACTCTTCGGTGTTTTGGCTGTAGCAGAAGATAGCCGTTTATACGTTCATTTCACATCTGGAAAATGAAATGGTCCGCAGCGGCTTGACTATACTCTCGGTATAGTTGAGTCCATGAGCGATGGTTACCAAGGTGGTAAGCCACCAGGTGGGCCGTAGCTCGTCTACCATCATAAGCAAAGCACGCTTCTGTTAGACCATCAAAAACATACTAAAAACTTAAGAGCGATGATACATTATAGCGATTTTATTTTCAAATTATTGCTTAGTATAATTTTTAAAATAATCTATATTTCTGACACAGAGTAAATATTACATCCATCCATCAGCCTTTCGACGTCCAATGCTGGACCTAGGCCCCCCAAGAGAACGCCACAACGAGCGGTCCTGTGCTGTTTCGCTCATATGGGGGATAGTGCCGTAATCGCCACGCTTGCCAGGCGGGTTGGCGATCGCAGTGGATGTTGTTAATACTCGATGGAGTACTGCTGCCCACTCCCCCGGTATTCCCTCAGTTGGCTCTTACGACTCCCATGGGTGGAGAGGGGTGGGACAATTCTAAAGCCGGCCCCACAGGGCCAAATAAAAAAAAATTACATACTACATTTAAATAGGTAATTTACAGGCAGTAAGAGCGTATGATGTTTTATATGATATCTTAGCACTTTCAACTAACTTTATAGGTTGGGAAGAACAAGTACCTAAAACTGTATTCTTTTATCACTTTATGAAAATAGAGAAAGGAATGCTTAGATGGTTCGGACACGTAGAGAGGATGGATGAAAGAAGATTAACGAAACAGATAGGTATACAAGGTGACTGTGAATCGGCAATTTGGTAGAGGTTGACCTAGGCGAACGTATTTTGACCAGATCGGAGACGTTCTTAAGGAAGGCCAGGTTAAGAGTACTCGTAAACAACGAGCATGCATGAAAGCGCTGATGAAAGTAGATGAAGCGAAAGATGTGTGTCAGAATCGTAGCAAATGGAGAGAAGTGGTCTCTGCCAACCCCTACGGGTAAAAGGCATGACACATACATACATATTATGTATGAATTTATGTATGTATCTTTTGTGTATTGCCGTTCTTGTGCGTGTTTTTCCTGTAGTTGAAGCAGAATACCAGAGGGTCAGGTTCGCACAAAGTTCGTCGGGTGAGCTAGTTTATTTATTATATTCCACTTTTAAGTTAATGTGTAACAACACGCTCAGATTAACACTTGATTTCAGAATTAAACGAAATACGATTCTATAAAAACTAACTTCATACAATCTAGTCTCAAAATTAATTTGTTCCGCTTAAGTTTCTTAATCGAGATAGTTTACCGCCATTCGAGAAGTGCTTATAATATAGAAGAGGTCATCTAAGGTATAGATATATAATATTTATATAAAATAATAATATAATATAATAATTTGCTATATAATATTTATAAATTATATATTTTTTTTTTAATTATATAATTTGCCGTGTGGGGCCGGCTTTAGAATTGTCCCACCCCTCTCCACCCATGGGAGTCGTAAGAGCCGACTGAGGGAATACCGGGGGAGTGGGCAGCAGCACTCCTTCGAGTATTAACAAAATCCACTGCGATCGGCAACCCGCCTGCCAAGCGTGGCGATTACGGCACTATCCCCCATTCTTGGGGAGGCCTATGTCCAGCAGTGGACGTTAAGAGGCAGATGGATGGATGGATGGATGGATGGTATATAAAAATATCAAAATACTAGCTAAAAATATCAAAACCACTACAATATGCCTTTAAAATTATAAATTTTTTTATTAAAAAAATTATTAATTCGCTCCCCTCACTACCCACGGGAGTCGCAAGAGCCGACTGAGGGAATACCGGGTGAGTGGGCAGTAGCACTCCCTCGAGTATTAACAACATCCACTGCGATCACCAACCTACCTGCCAAGCGTGGCGATTACGGCATTATCTCCCATAACGGGACCGCTCGTTGTGGCGTACTCTTGGGGAGGCCTATGTCCATTAGTGGACGTTGAAAGGCTGATGGACGGATGGGTGAATGGATGCCTTTAAAATTGGAGCAGTTCTCTCAATTCATATGGGATCATCAGAACTAGTTTTTAGGCTAGTAAAATATTAAACAGTAATACTGCCATTTTAATGATTAGCTCTATGATAAAATGGCTCTCAATCTCAACCTCGTCACAGTAAAATAGTCAAGCGCTTTCGTAGGTATTTTAAAAACATGACGTTGTTGTTTTTTCTACGAAAATTGATGGAAAGTACATTAATATCTTTCGCGAACATACATTATGATAATAATTGATATTGGAAACCGTGGTCTGGGCGGTGAGCATATTGTGTAAATTCATTTAATTTTTTTGATATTTTTATATACTTTTTTAGCATTTGACATAGGTACTTAGCCATATAAATTAACAACAAAGTGTGAAAATGTGAAATCGAAAATGTCAGTCAGTCAGTAACGAGCAGGATTTGAACCTGCATCTCCTAGAATACCGTCCCAGATGCTTTGCCAATTTAGCCATGGTGACACATTTTCACACTGTTACAGTATTTTTTTCTCAAAAACGAGTACCGACTTATCTTCAATGTACAGACACGGCTCTTTAAACGGCTTTATAAATAGAAGACTTCATGCAACAATGTACCCATGCTTTGCTCTTTGTCATGGGACGTTTGCACTATCTGTTAAACTCTAGGTCTAAACTCTCACTTAGGAATAAGGTCAGACTCTACACTGCCTGTATACGTCCTGTCATGACGTTCGCCAATGTAGTATTTTCACACGCCAAGGCACACAGGATCCATAGATTACAAACACTACAGAATAGCTTTATGCGCAGAGCTACGGGTGCACCGTGATTCATACGCAATGTCGACCTTCACATAGACTTGCATTGCCTACCATCAAGCAATTTATGAAACGGTGTTCACGTAGTTTCTTTGACTCCGCCATTACTCACGCCAACCCTCTAGTGGTTGAGTCGGCTAGGTACAACCCCTCTAATTTATCGCGCATACGCAGATCGCGAAATAGCCTCGACGAAGTCGACGACGACATAACTCACGCTCAGATCAGAGCATACACAGCTCGCGCAGCTAATACAAATAATTACCTACGGTTTCGTCCCCGCCGATGGGGGCGAAAGACGTGTCGCGGTCAAATCATAAACGTGGGAAACCCTACTTAGCCAGCAACAGCCCGATCAGAGGTCCTTACCCCACAGAGGGTGCCCTCGGGTAGCGTTGCTTAAATGTTGGGTTCAGAACCCTCTGCGCTCACCAATTGTCCGGGTAAGGTTGTCATATCCATCTGAGGCTAACAACCAAATTCACACAAAAAAAAACAATGTATTAAACACAAAGTGAAAATTGTGAAATCGAAAGTAACAGTCACGAGCAGGATTTGTACCTGCATCTCCTGGATATCGTCCAGATGCTTTGCCAATTCAGCCATCGTGACAATTGCTCCTGACTGCTAATTTCGATAACACATTCATACTTAACGTCTTTGGGGTCACCCAAAGAAGCAAAAAGAAAAAGCAGGCGTCAGCCTGCGCCATCTGTCGGAAGTATTTTCATACATTATACCGACCAGGTAAACTTAATTTTACAATTTAGATTTTTACCTAATAATGACGCAAACCCTATAAATATTTTTATATATATTTTTAGCATTTGACATGCTTAGCACTATACATTAAACACAAAGTGAAAATTGTGAAATCGAAAATAACAGTCACGAGCAGGATTTCAACCTGCATCTCCTGGATACCGTCCAGATGCTTTGCCAATTCAGCCATCGTGACAATTGCTCCTGACTGCTAATACTCCTGAATGCAATGTACCCATGTTATTATTCGCATATATTCGGTTTAAAATAGTTTTCTTGATGGCTTGTGATTTAAATCAACTTATCTTGGGCCAGCGTGATGGATTATATCCTATATCGTTAACTCTGAAAAATGTGTTGTGGAAAAATACTTTATTTGACAACCCTGAACTCTCTCACATATTTTCCATTACGGAAACTGCCTTCGTAAATCGAGGCGATCGAATTTCATGGTCTGCCATCCGCAATAACTGGACCTAGGGTTGACTCTGTTGACATTTCTGTTAACATATAAATTCCAAAACCTTTAGGTGTTTTTACAAGCTTTTATACAAGTTAATTGCAATGTTTGTATGTATGGACTCGTATGGTCAGGTCAAATCTTGGAACTGATTTTAAAGCAGTTGTCTTCAATCGATTTATATGACAATACATGGTTAGTGACGTCATTTTAAATATAAGATGGCTGACTTGTTTTTTAAATTTTTTGTGCAGTCCTACGATATGAATTGGCAAAGCATCTGAGACGGTATTCCAAGAGATGCAGGTTCAAGTCCTACTGGTGACTGTTATATTCTATTTTACATTTTCTTACTTTGTGTTCAATATAATTGACAATACATCTACACAAGTAAATCTCGGGACTAGCTTTTATATCTTATAAATTGTGTAATGTAATAAATTGATGGGTGTGGTTAAATTTGAAGTTTATTTTCTTCATTTTAGAGAATTATAAAAGCATTTTTTTTCATGTTTTTACTTGGTTTTACGTTTGATAATAAAAACACAACTCCCTAATACATTATTTTGGTGTCTATGCATTCCTATCCTTTGGTGTTGCCACCGTCTATAGGCTATGGTAACCGCTTACCTTCAGGTGGCCGTATACTTGTTGCCTTTGTTTCATATTATTTAACGATTTCCCATCAGTTTATTTCGACACTAGCTTCTGGTTTTGGAACACTTCCTCCTTACCCTGAGAGGAAACTAATATCTAAAACCGAGTCAAGTGCTGAAATGAAAGTACATCCCTGTGCCAGCCCTTAGACGAATACCGGATGGGATGCATTCCGAGGTTCGTCTCGTCGGTCTGTCTGCCCTATATATTATCTAGTACTTATGTTTATTTAACTGCCTCTGTGGTGCAGCAATAGCGTGAGCGACTGCTGGTCATAAGGTCTCGAGTTCGATCCCCGGGTCGGGCGGTGCTATTGAGCTTTTTCGTAAAAAGAAAAATTTTCAGTAGCAGCCCGGAGTTTAGAAATGTGCCCGGTAGACGGCAATAGGCTCGCTCCCTATTACGTGGGACTTAAACATAGCTGGCTAATCGTGGGTGTGTAATACACCTCTGCCTACCCCTTCGGGGATGCTATATTTTTTATGTTTATTTAGCTGTGGACTTAGTATTGATGATCCAGAATTGAGTGCGTACATCCCAAGAGCTCTTCCAGAGGGAGATCTCCCCACAGGCTGGGGCTGATTGACTATTTTGTCCAATCCTAAGCTGTAACAGAGCTATATCTATTAAAAATATTTGAGAAAAAGAAATGATTTTGTTAGCAATGATGTTATGTATAAAATTGAGTAGGTATCGCTCTAGCACGGTAATTGTTGCAGACTAATCCAGACCATTATCTGTCTCTTTCTGTATCATGCGTTCCGTATTATCTATCTCGTAATCTATGCACACATCTATAAATTAGTACTTTGCCGTATTGCAACAATGTCGGGACGCCATTAAACGTAATTCATCTTTACTTAAAATACCATTGTTGGTTAAGTTATTTAGGCGTGTGTTCAACAAAACAATTTGTGTTAGAATCTTTGTTTGTCTGTTCGCACATCACGCAAAAAATATTAAACAGATTTTGATGTGACTTTTTTTATTTGATGGCTCTTGATAGACTTAAAAACTGCTATAATATCTACAGTTTACTACTATATCGGGAACTTGAGATATAACCTAAAAACTAGCTTATTCTGACTGTTCGTTGGTTTGTTTACATGTGTAGTGTCACGACTTCTTAAATAGAGTATATTTATACTTTGCTATGGCTTTATAGTACTTTTTAGTTTATTTCGTTAGAGAGGTTGATCACTTACCATCAGGTGGGCCAAACAAGCATACGGCCCATTTGATGGAAAGCGATAACCGTAGCCTAACACGCTAGCAACACCAGAGGCATCACTCGCGCGTCGCCATCTCCACTAGGAAAAGGAATAGCAGGGGAATAGGATAAGGACGAGGTTTGAGCCTGTGGCGCTCTCACTCACCATACAAAACGCAACAGCATGAATACCTACTATTATTTCATGCTGATCTTCTGTAAGAGGGTGGTACTTTCTTGGTCGATCCTGGGATAAGCAAGGCTGTAGCACTTCTTCACCACCACATCTGCCACTATAAATAATAAAAAAAATGAGCTGTCACGGGATGTCTCGTAGATGTGAAAACATCGATTTTCTTACTTTCTTCAAATATTGTGCGAGTCTTATATAATTCTTGGCAAGCACCCTCTCGTTTTCCATAGATGAATTAAAACTGTTATTGGTTTATTGATTGACATTATACCTCCTAGTTAGATGCTTTTGTCAACAGATGGCGTTAAAAACAATTAAATAAATTGGCAAAAACAGCCGGTTTTAAAAACAGCATTAGATGTTTTCACATCAAAAATATAAGCGTGTTAAAACAATGAAAGTATCTATGCTATACTAATTTATATAATAGATACCTACTCATTCGACCAACATCTCTCAATTGAATAAATTCTCCAACAAAATGCGTATTTCGAAAACCGTTGATTTCCCAACGAGTCTCTACGAATAAATTTGCTTCCCAAATGTATTCCAATGTGGATGCTCTTGTAATTTGAAAGGGAATTAACAAGATCGGCTCCAGCGTTGTTTGCCATTCGGGAATATAAAACAGTTAATTATTTTTATGGCAACCTTTTTGATGGCTTTTTATTATTATAACTGGTTAAGTACTAAGAATTAAAGATTCTAAATTTAAATAGGTAAAAACCACGGAGTGTAAAAATACTTGAGTACTTACTTTTAGTCCAATGTTCGTCGTTTATATTTTTTTAACCCCCATCGTAAACGGACTTTTTAGCCTTTTTCATCAATTTACAGTGTTGTTATCTTGTTCATTGAAATGGTCGAGACCAGGGTCTGATGATGTAGGTACTACAGAGGAAGGTTTGAAGGTCGCCACCTTTGAATATCGCCACCCATTATTTTTGTTAAGGCGGGAAATAATGTACCTAACCACACTTCCCATCGTTCAGGGGGCAACGAATAGGGTAGCGTGGGGCCCTCACACACTAAATAAACCCGCCGTGTACCGTCTCTCCGCCTGTGTTGGCAGACTACTGGAACTATGTGTTTATTTATTTATTATTTACTTCAGTGATGACCCGCCACTCTGAGCACCGATCTAGTGTCACTAATTTAATTCAGTCGCTACCGCAATTTTACCCAACCCAGGATTCTAACCTCAGCAGAAACTAAATAACGATATAAAATTTTATACAAAATACGAATTCGTGATGTTTACCGCAGGAAAAGCCACAAATAAAGCCTGGGATCGTTAAAATTCATGACCTATTTCCTCGCGATACAATGTACAATCCCTTTTATTAAAACGGGTGTTAAACTTCAAAAATTGCAAAGCTACCGAAACTGTAGCCTATATAGATGAGCTGCGAGGATATAGTAAACCAATATACAAAGTTGTATGTTAATGTCTAAATAACACAAATCAGATTTTTACTAAATGCATAGATACTAATATGAAAGTACTAGCCGTCAAAAGCTAGTTTTTAAATATATCTCAGGTTCCCGATATAGTAGCGAGATAGTATGTAGGACGTAGGTATACCAGTTAAGTCTAAACAACTGATATCAAATAAAAAAAGTTGCATTAATATCCGTTCAGTGTTTTTTGCGTAATGCACAAACAAACAGATGAACAGACCAAGAATACTTTGATCGGAGGCCCGGGCAGAATCCTCCTTATAATATTAGTAGGTAAGGATATTATCTACGGATATGAAATTTTTACTAAAGAATCGTTAAAATATTAGGTAATCATAATTTATTCGGTTAAATACGTAATAGATAATATACCTATTACCTCACCTATTAGGTATGTTAATTAACCGCTTACCATTAGACGTTGTGCTTGTTTGCCACCCTCGTAGTGGGTATAAAAAAAGTAAAATTAAATATTTTTTATTCCGATGGTGCTTGTCATGATGAAGATTTCACTCACTTATGAATGTATGTCTAATGTTTGTTTGTACGTGCTCCTAAGCTAACAAGTTTATAACAACGCCATCTATATGTTATAATGAAAATATTCTAGCGCCATCTATAATGCAAGGCGAAGTGTCAGTCGTGAAACGTTGGATGTCTAGTCGGTTCAGTAGTGTTAATGGCGCTCGCTAGAGGGCAGTATTTCAGGAATCTTGTTAGAAAAACTAAATAGAACAGTTGTGGTGGTGAAATAAAAGTGCCATCAGTAATAATCTTACAAAAGTAATAGATGGCGCTGTGTATTTCTAACAAGAAAATACGACTTCGACTTTTAAAAGTAACTCTAATACCGTAGAGATGTCAGTCTTGTAAACAATATAAATACTTAAGGTTTTGCTGATTATTCCCAATTTTAGGTAAGTACTTGATAGTTAATTACTGGGTTTCGAGAAAGAAAGTGTCACCAGCCCTTTCTTTCTTGCGGGTTTCGTACGAGGCGGCGGAAGTAAGCAATTATAACTCATTGCATTACTGGTGGAAGGGCTGGGTACCAAGTGGGAGTACCTACTCACTTGTTATTGGACTGGAGCAAGTCGGTACTGCCGTCTCCCGTGTGGTCGTAAAGTACCTCGGGGTGTTTTGGTTGCAGCGAGAGAGACTTGATTTTTTTCATTTCACATCCGTGAACTGAAATGACCTAGCGGCTAGACAGTAAGTTCCTACTCTTGGTATAGTTGAGAAGCGGCTAGCATTTAACATCGAATGGTTCGTCTACTACCATACTTAACTAACTATTACTTTCGTTAGCTGTAGATACAGTTTTTACGGGCGCGTAATTATTCTCCACAATTACTTTAAATGGGCCATTTCCTATTTAAATAATTAAATACGTCATAAACGTGGTAAAAAAAGTATGAATGTGACACATTTATATATTGTCTGACTGCACTAATGAGTGAGTTCACAATAATTCATATCTGTGGGTTGATAGTTAATTATTAATACAAATTAGTTTTTTTTTATGCTTGTGAGTAGCAAACTAGCATACGGCCCACCTGATGGTAAGCGGTTACCGTAGCCTATAGACGCTAGCAACACCAGAGGCATCACTCGCGCGTCGTCATCTCCAAGGAAATGTATAGGAAGGAAAATAAGGAGAGGATAGGGAGGGGGTCTGAGCCTCCGGTGCTCTCACTCACCATACGAAACACAACGGCAGGAGTGAGTGCCGTTGTAACACGCTGATCTTTTGTGAGAGGGTGGTACTTCTCCGAGCCGGCCCATTTATGCTGGGATGAGGCTCTAGCTACCACTAGAAAAATCGGTATAATATTTATATTGAACAAATTATTTGTGAAAAGTAGACTAAGAGAGATTTACTGCGAGAAGGATTAATTTTAACCAAAAGGGATGCGATTCCAATCTTGGGAAAAGATCTGGAACGCTAAGCTTCAGGATATTTTTCTATTAAATTGAAATTCGCGGAAGCATCTAGATATTTGAGACAAACGCTCGCTAAATCTTAAGAAATAGATTAACATTTTTGTACTAGCAACTTGTAGTTCTTCAAAAATTAAACATACCATCATGCCTGTATCCCGAAGGGGTAGGCAGAGGTGTATTACACGCCCACGGTTCGCCGGCTTATCCGTGTGGTGCCGGACTAAGAATACAAGTGTCACCACCCTATTCTTTCCCACGGGTGTCGTAAGAGGCGACTAAGGGAAGTAAGCAATTATCATTCATTGCATGACTGGTGGTAGGGCTGGGTACCAAGTGGGAGTACTCACTTGGTATCGGGCCCGAGCGGGTTGATACTACCATCTTCCATGAATCACATCGTTGCGTTTTGGTTGAGATAGCCGTTTATTCTTTCATTTCATATCGGTGAAATGTAATTGTGAGCAGCGGCTTAACAATACTCTCGGTATAGTTGAGTTCATGAGCGACGGTTACCATTTACCATCAGATCACTACATGCAATAAAAAAAAATGTTTAAGCGCCACGTAATAGGGGGCAAGCCTTTTGCCATTTACCGGGCACATTTCCAAACTCCGGGTTTTCTTTTTACGGAAAAACTCAATAACACTGCCCCACCCGGTGATCGAACCCGAGACCTCATTGTCAGCAGTCGCACACGCTACCGCTGCACCACCGAGTTAGTTTACAAAATCCTGGGGATATTTGTATATCATACCTGTGCGAGGCGAGGGTGGGGCACTAGTGTATCATAAAAAGCTTGAATCAATTTGAAACGATAACTTTTTTTTAAAGTAGTCACAACATCTCGTGCTAGGTAGGGGCTATTCAATTATTGTGTTCAGTCAACTCTAAAGGTGGTGGCTGATTGCATCGAGATGTTCCCAAGGCAACTCCTTATATATCCATTGCCTTACTAATAAACGTTATATACCCTCTGCATAGATATTCAGTGTATTGTCTTTGTCATATAAGTATACTATAGACTCGCTACTATTTTGATACTAAGGATGAAGAAAAGGATGCCCATATTAGGTCTTAGCAAGAGTGAGAGAGACATAGTATAAGGATAAGTATTTTATCCTTTTCGCGTATGCGTTATTTGTATTCGGATCCAATCAACTGGGTCCAAACAATAAGGTGGCCAACCGTCCCCATCATCGATATGTAAGCTTGTTTTTGTATTTACGTAAAAAAAATCTTCATTAATCACGTTATATATTAAGAATTTGGGATGATCGAAGGATCAGTAGGGTAGCTTAGTGGTTTAGAGCAAGTGCTCCTCCCAAGAGTCCCCGTATTGGAAAAGATGCGTGGTTCGATTCCCGCCCCTACTAAAAATCTCTTTTTCTTTATTCACAAATAATTTGTACCTTAAAAAGTGTACTATATTCTTCAAACGTGAGTTTTTGTTCACCCATAACACGTCGAAGATGATGTTTCAGACTTTTTACCGCTGCTTCCCAAAGGCCACCTGCGCTTGGCCAAGCGGGGGCGTTAAAATGCCACTGAATACCCATTTCATTGATTTCTGAATAAAAATCATTGCTAAAGGTTTTATGTAATTCTACCAATCCCTGCTGCAACGTTTTATTGGCCCCGACGAAGTTGGTGCCATTATCGCTATAAATATGATGTGGCTTTCCACGACGTGATGACATGCGTCTTAAGGCAGCCAAGAATGCTGATGAGCTCTTATCGGACACGAGTTCGATTGTGTTTATTGTGTTGCTTGATATGAAACACCCATGCAAGCACGCGCACGGCGCGTTTCTGTTTTGCTGTTTCTGTGTATTAAGTATTGTATAACGTCATCGCTATGAGGTAGTTGATTTGTAATGACGTTGGTTTGCTTTGATTTACATTGCTCTTGATTCGTGACGTAGACAGTCCTTTCTCTTAGTGATGACTGTTCGAATGTAGAAAGGAATTTAGGGTCCCTCCACCAAAGATGATGCTGCTTTAAATGTTCGACTGTTATACCACGACTTGCACAATCAGCGGGGTTCTCTGTTGATTTTATGTATTACCAATTGATTGAACTTATTGTATGTCGGATATATTTGACTCTGTTTGCTACGAATGGCGTCCAACGGTTAATATCTCCTTGTATCCACCCGAGAACAGCAGTGGAATCCGTCCAACCAAATACTTAAATTTCACGTCCAGTGAGGGTTTGCTGTATTTTATGCATAAGCGTTGATAGTAAATGTGCCCCACTCAGCTCAAGACGTGGTAAAGTGAACATTTTATTTTCAGGAACTAGTCTTGTTTTTGCGGCGACGAGTGTAATGGAGGTACCGACTTTACAATAAACGAAACATGGATATGCCATTATTGAACTATCGCAGAAGCCATGCAACTCGATCGAGTTGTGCTGTCCAGTCTGGTACCATCTCGGGATTATAAATTCGATAATGCCTTGTAGATCCGCCTTTATTTTCTCCCACTCGGTGTGCATTTCCATTGGAAGTTGATCATCCCATTGAATATTTGATAACCAAACTCGCTTGAATAAAAGTTTCAACTTTGTTGTAATCGGTGCTAGCCAACCCAGAGGATCAAATATCTTTGAGATATCCGATAGTAGTGACCGTTTGGTGTGTCTCTCCCCTAGGGTTGTATTGCTTATTTTTAATTCGAATGAAAATATATCCTCTTTAGGATGCCATTTTAGTCCGAGGGTCTTTGTTCACTCTGCTTGCTTGAAATTAAATTCCAATTGATTTGATGATGATTTGCTGACATTTTTAAGTTGTTCTTCACTGTTTGAAGTCTTTTACGTAAGTTAAAACCTCCTGACTGTAGTAGTTGGGTCAAGTCATGTTGCAGCTGTGTTGCTGATGACAATTCGAAATCTCCACTGACGCGGTCATCCATATAGAACTCCTCTTGCAGTGCTTGAGCAGCTCTACTATGCTGGTAGTTGTGGCCTTCATCAGCTGCCAACTGTTTTAACGTCTCATGGCTAAAAAGGGAGCTGCCTTCATGCCATAAGTAACTGTCCTGAGTTGATATTCGCGTAATGGTTGATCCGGAGAACTTCTCCATAGTATTTTTTGATAGTTTTGATGTTCAGGGCTGCAAATCACCTGGCGATACATTTTTTCAATGTCTGCAGTGTACGCGAACTCATACTGCCTCCATCGCAAGATTAATGACATGAGATATTGCTGTAAATTCGGACCACACTTCATAAGATCATTCAAGGTATGGCCCGTGGATGTTTTAGCTGATGCGTTGAACACTACTCTTAACGCAGTAGTTGTTGACTCAGCGCGCTGAACGCTATGTAGCAACCCGAAACCGTTTTACTATTACTCTCGACCATATGATCCAGTGATAGATATTCCTGGATGAAACTGCTATATGCTTCTTTTAATTGTGGCTGTCTGCTGAATTTTCTCTCAAGTTGTCTGAACTGTGCCAAAGCCATTGGCTTAGAAGCTCCCAACTTTTCTTGAAAGTTTGGCTCGAATGGTATCTCAACTATGTAGCGGCCTTCTTTGTTACGAGTTGTAGTGTTTTTATAGTGTTGCCGACAATCCAGTTCGTCCTGTGACATGTTTGAATTTTCTGGAATGTCTTCAATCGACCAGAATTTTTGGATATCCTCCACGTTATTTATCACAACGTTGCAGTGGAATGTTTGCACGTTTCCACAAAGAATCCAACCTAAACGGGGCTGTTGAGCAACTGGTTGTGATTTTTCATGCCTGATAATACCTTCTTGTATGATATTTAAATATATTTCAGCTCCCAGTAAAATATCCACCGGGCGACTTTGATAAAAATGTGGATCGGCTAATGACATGTAATAATATCTAAAAAGGTCCAAGACTCTGGCTTAGTGAATGTCTTGTTAGGCAAATTGCTAATTAAATTGTGCATAATAAATACGTCAGTGTCAAATGTATAATCATTATGAATGACACTGCATGATATGCTTATTACTCCTTTGCAATTGTTTTGTTTAGAGCCGACATCGAATATGACACCCTTGCATCGGCCACGCGCCAATCGTAACATTTGCGCTGCTTTTTCGGTAATTAATGATGTCTGTGAACCTTGGTCAAGAAGGGCTCGCATGGTTATCCAAGATCCGTCATATGCTTTTACCTTGATTAACGCTGTTGTAAGTAGGGTTTCTGCCAAATTTTCCTGAGACACGTGATTGCTCTTCATGTTAGACATGTTATCAACCATTCTATTTTGTTGCATAGATATGTTACTCGATGTCTGTCCACCCCGTGTTTCGTAAGCGTCGTGAAGTATTGTATTATGATCCGAACTGCAGACGCGGCATCGTTTTCTTGACAAACATTCTTGGCTATGCATGTTTAAACAATTTTTGCATAAATTATATTTCGTAACTAATTTCCGTTTGGCTTCGGGATGTAATTCGAGAAATGTTTTGCAAGTAAATATTTTATGCTCTTAATTGCAATGTGGACATTTTGATGTATTTTCATAGGTTTTTGTGTAGTTTGATTTGAAGTTATTTTTCATGTTTTTATTTGTGTTGAATGCTTGGTATGAATGAAATTTCTTGGAGCTTTGTATAGGCTCAAATTGAGATGCTTTTGGTATTTCTGGCTTGCGACGAGATGACTCCCATGATATAAATTTCCCTTCAAGAAAATTGAGAAAGTCGGTTAAGTTTGGTAATTCACGAGGATTTTTCAGTGAGTCTAAGGAGTCGTTGTGGGTAACAGCGTCCAATTTTTGTGATAGCAGGTCGACTATTAAAGGTTCCCACGATGACGTGTCTACGCCAAGGTTTCTAACTGCGTTTAGGCACTCTTTTGTGGTGTCATGGAGTTTCTTGACTGATACAGCTGATAAATGTTGAGTGTTGGGTACAGCGAGTAAAGATTTGATATGGGATGAAAAAAATTAATGTTTTGTTGTTATATCTATGTGTGAGGATCTCCCACGCAGTTTTATAATTTTCAGAGGTGATCGTTAAATGTTGTATGAGTTTCTCAGCTTCGCCTCTCACTTTGTTTTTAAGAAACTGCATTCTCTGTGCGTTCGAAAGTGATGGATTGGAACGTATGGTGTCGACAAATAAGTCCTTAAAAGCGGTCCGGTGTTGGTAACTAGCACTAAACGTTGGGATTTTAATCTTCGGAGTGGACTTTTCGCGGTGGGAAACTGAATACATCTTTTAGTTGATATTGGTTTTCATCTCGTTGTAAATGAGTTCACATGAGCTATAAGACATCTCGTACTGTGCGTTGATTTGATGCGGTAAGCTGTCAAGGTCCCAATAGAGCGAATAGATGGCTTTCCATCGATATTATTGAGTAGCTAAAGCATCTTCATACTGCCATTTTTCTTTAATAGAATCCACGTTGATGTTTGATGCTGTTCTTTGGAATGCTTTGATGTTGCTTCTTTGTTTGCGTAACATCTCGTCCGTTTTGCTGTTCGTGTCCGGCACCTTTATGGAATAGGATGATGGGGTGCCATGCTCAGTTTCTCTACTTGGCTCTTGGCTTAAATTCGGATCCGATGATTTTGAAGTGGATGGAACCGAGTCAACTGACAAAGCTGGAGGTTTCAATGCGGGTGAAATCGGTTTTTGCTCCTTCTGGAAATACTTCATAAACAATTCTCTAGAGCTGTTATAAAAGCTTCTTGTCTGCTCAAAAGAATCTTCTGCGAAGTATGGATGTGATGGATGTTCCCGCTCAAGCAGCTTCTCGTGGCTTACCCGAAAATCTACCCAATACTTATCTAGAAGATCAATTTTCTTCTGGACTTGGTCGGGTGTCTTACGACTAGGGCTATCTTTTTTAAAATTACTTAAAATCTTATTCATCGCCTCCATTATTTGATAATGAGTTTCAATAACTCCCTCCGTGGTTATAGATTAAATACTAATAAAACTTTACTTAAAAAATCTTATTCTGTGAAGTGTTGTTGCTGATGTTTTTCGATGAGCTTTTGTGTATGTTGGTGCTGGTTGAAGTAAGTATGTTCCGTGTCCTTTGTACGGCTAATGCGACTTCTCAATTGATCTGGTGAGACCCGCTTGTAGGCGGCCAGGCAACCGATTCGCCACCGCACAAAAAAAAATGCGAAACACTTACCTTCTATTCTCGAAGGACCATAAAGATGTATGCGCTGCTTATGTGTCGCATACACCTTGGGTGATTAAATGATTTAGCCACTGATAGTTAACTGATTAAATGCTATTTATTGTACACTTAACTAAACAGTAACTATTGCTGATATAATGTGTTGATGAGTACTACTGCTTATGAATGTTGATTGAGTACTGGTTTGAAATATTATAATTCCCGCGAGGTGAGGGAAAACTGTAGACACGGGACACGTGCCATGTACGATACATGACTCGTACACGTATTAATACATTTTAAGCAAAATATAAGCATAACTGTAATTTCTTTTGTCGTATTTAGATATTTTTTATATATATTTTTAGCATTTGACATGCTTAGCACTATACATTAAACACAAAGTGAAAAATGTGAATACATTTTCTGCTCGTGGCTGTTATTTTCGATTAAACATTTTTCACTTTGTATTTAATGTTCTTTTGTCGTGTCATTTTTGTATCCGGCTAAAACAGGTAGTACATTTTTAGTCAACAAAGTTATAATCATAGTTATCTTTTGAAATTAATCCGGTTATCATAATGTCAAATTATTGCTATTTCGACACTGCATACGCTGATAGCTTGTCTATCTTGTATATTCTTTGTCTAAAAGTAAAAACAACAACAAAACAGCTTCATATTAAAGTCCCTATTATTTTATGTTGATTCCAGAACTGTTGAATTTGTTTAACCTTTAAACTGCCTGAGTATCTGTCTCGGGTTGTAGCAGGTTTGAATGGATCAAACCTGCTACAGTAGTCACAACGGAACTTTGTGTCTCTGAAGTTGGCTGCAAGACGCTGCGCAGTACATTTTTGTGACGCAAGGTATGTCCGTCTTCTACAGTTTACATTAATCGAAAAATGTTCGATAATAATTTAACAATTGTAATCGATAATCATAGTATTTATCGATCTTAACTAAAAGATGTGGACTCTTCTATATTTAGATTAAAGCTCATTCACTCAAATCGCTTATATAATTTTTATTGAATGTAAAAATAATAAACAAAACGTAAACAAACAATTAGATAATATATGAAAACATTGTGATCTCATTTGATTGTTTTGTTGCGAGTAATATAACATTTGCATTGGTCAGCACTGATCGTATGATTCCGTCACAATCCCCACTTCTTGCTCTGTGCCTAACTTCAGAGACACGAAGATCCGTTGTGACTGCTATACAGGCAACCCCAATTTTATAACGGTTTCGTTCAAAAGACATAATACCTATTAATTGTACAAATAAAAATCTACCAAACGGCACCCTAAAATAATTTTATGTCACCGCGTAAATGGTACGCACCTATTCAGCCGAGAACCAATCGAACGAAGCCTTTCAATTTGACAGAAGTTGGTTACACTTCTCGAGGAAAGCGCAAATTTGTTAAGTACACAAACTTGTACAAATAATTTGAGTAGAAATTACTTTGCCATTTTTATTAGAAAAAAATACCATCTACAAAATACAAATGCTCCATAGAAATATTTAGTTTCTAATATATAAAATTCTCGTGTAACAATACGTGTTTGTCGCCATTCTCCTCCGAAACGGCTTGACCGATTCTTATGAAATTTTGTATGTATATTCAGTAGGTCTGAGAATAGGATGTAAACTATTTTTCATACCCTAAGTGATAAGGGTGGTCAACCCCTTTTATGTGGGCAATTATTTTTTTTTAATTATTCGGCATTAAAGAATACATACAACCCTAAATTTTCACCCTTCTACTGCAAACCCTATTTTATAATAGCGATATTAGTACTTTAATAATTTTCATTGCAAAATAATACCTAAAAAAAATACCTATGGCGGATGAAGTTCGCCTGGTGACTTAGTTTTTATATAGGTATAAACTAGATGACCCGGTGAACTTCGTTTCACCTACAATGCATTTTATCAGCGATTATCAATCCTAATTAATTTGCATCGTCTAATTATTGGATTTTAAAGCTTAGGATTTTTAGATATTTTTATAAATATATTTTTAGCATTTGACATGGTTAGCCATCTATATCAAAACAAAGAGTGATAATGTGAAATCGAAAATAACAGTCACGAGCAGGATTTGAACCTGCATCTCCTGGATACCGTCCAGATGCTTTGCCATTTCAGCCATGGTGACAATTGCTCATGATTGCTAATTTAGATGACGCATTCATACTTAACGTCTTGGGTGACACCTGCGCCATCCATCGGAAGTTTTTTCATACATTATACAGACTAAATAAACTTAATTTTACAATTAAGATTTTTACCTAATAAATGACGCAACCCTATAAATATTTTGATATTTTTATATTTTTATTTTCACACTTTGTGTTGATTTTAATAGGTTATTAAAATAAGCTTGCCTGTAATGCAACGTAAATAACTGTTATTTAAATGCCTCGGTGGTGTAGCGGTAGTGTATGCGACTGCTAAACATGAGGTCTCGGGTTCGATCCCCGGGTCAGGCAATGTAATTGAGCTTTTTCCTAAAAAGAAAAATTCTCAGTAGCAGCCCGGAGTTTGGAAATGTGCCCGGTAGACGTCAATAGGCTCGCCCCCTATTACGTGGGACTTAAACATAGCTGGCGAGTCGTGGGTGTGTAATACACCTCTGCCTACCCCTTCGGGGAATACAGGCGTGATGCTATGTTTTTTCCTATGTTATGTAATGCAAATTAATTAGAAAGAATGGCAGTAACTCTCATTTTGTCCTTTGTTAGCCAAATATTTACCCTTAAAAGATCAATAAGTCAATACCTACTGATTTTTTCCTTTTTCTGCTTTTTTATTGCTTTCCCCTTTTTTTCTTTACTTTTAAACCACCCCTGTATTGAGCGAACTAATCCATCCATCCATCCATCAGCCTTTCGACGTCCACTGCTGAACATAGGCCTCCCCAAGGAATGGGGGATAGTGCCGTAATCGCCACGCTTGGAAGGCGGGTTGGCGATCGCAGTGGATGTTGTTAATACTCGAGGGAGTGTTGCTGCCCACTCTTCCGGTATTCCCTCAGTCGGCTCTTACGACTCCCATGGGTGGAGAGGGGTGGGACAATTCTATAGCTGGCCCCACACGGCTATAGCGAGTGAACTAAACAAAAAAATAATTATTCAAATCGGTCAAGCCAGTTTTGAGTTTTTGCGTGACTAATGAACAGCAATTGATGTTCTATACTATTATAAAGCTGTAACAGAGCTATATCTGTACATTTAAGATACTTGAAAAAAAAATGTCTGTACTATAGGTCTTCCTAAACCATTGATATAAATAAATCAATGGCCTAAAAACAAAACTATTTTTTTTAGATTTTTGTCTGTTTGTTTATTGTTCGCGCATCACGCAAAAACTACTCAACGGATTTTGATGCAACTTTTTTATTTGATAGCTCTTGATTAGACTTAAAAACTGGTATACATTTTATCCCGCTACTATATCAGGAACCTGAGATATAACCCAAAAACTAGCTTTTGGCAGCAGCGAAGCCTCGGGAAAAGGCTAGTTACTTAGATTAAATTATATATCTAGATGGACTGTCACTCTTATAAAAGTCATTAAAATCGGGCGGGAATTATTATGCTAGTGTGCGTGACAGCTGTCATTACGCTTGTGCAATTTATGTTTGTGTGCGTGCGTAATGATGCCAGTTTCAGTAGTAGTATTAAATTATGGGAAAATTATTTTATCATAGATTCAAGACATTCTTATACTACAAAATATTTCGTAGGTATATAGTCATTTATCTCTTTCTATTTACTCTCATAATCTTAATATATTATAAAAAATATAAACTATATTATAACCTCTTCTTTAATGAGAATACTACTATAACCCACGATAATTATAAATTTAAAAATGTAAACAATCTTCATCATTAAAATAAATAATAATATTACAAATAGTAATATTGTAATTAATTCCGAAAATGATCACTGTGCAGCTTTATGGATCCATTAAAAACGCTAATAAATATGTTAGGTAATGTTTCTATTACTCTCTATCGTTAAAATATCATTAAATTTGCAAGATTACGCGGGAAATTTAAGTTCATAAACTGGTATCATATAAAAAAATACGAACTAAAATTATTTATTTTCGGAATATTTAAATGACTTATTTAGCCAGTTATTGTATGAAATAATGTTACTAACCGATGATAAGAGATATCTTTAGTGCTCATTTTCCGATTTTTATAGTTTCGGCACACTTTAATTACACACGTTGAAATTTTAAATGACACACTAATGCTCCTGGATACAACCTTGTCAAGTGACGTCACGATTGACACTAACAGCCATAGAACAGCATTGGGATGAAAAGTTCACCCCAATTTATTTTAACGCGTTTACAACGCCGAGGGTCCATCCAGAAATATAATTAATCTAAGGCTAGTTATATAATATATTTATATAGATTTTTAAGCAATTGACATGCTCGGCCTCTTATCAAAACATAGTGAGCTCCACATGAAGCCAAATATGGCCTTATGCAGGAGCGCATACAAAATAAATTCACACCTGTACATGAAACTTTATGAAGCCTATCCTTTCTATCTTTTGATGTATCCAACACTATTTGTGTTGGGCATGGTTGGGTACAACAAGTTGAAAACTAGGAGGGTTTTGACACTAGTTACATAATATGCTTTTAAACTATTGCGTGGTAAGATCACTAACCCAGGTGTGCTAAAGAATGTGTGTCTAAACGTGTCGGTTAAGTACGTGTCGCGACATGAGCGGCCGCACGAACCTCCTAGGTAAAGCACCAATGTGCGTGTAAGAACATTTTACCCGCCTAAACAAAAAAAAAATGTAAATATTGTGCGCGTAAATGCCAAATAGAAAAATAAAAAGCAAGATTTTGCACGCCTCATAAGCGGAGCGTTGAGGTGGGTACTATTCCCGTTTTACACAGAACAACTGATTTTTCAAACCTAAAACATCTCTATTTATCATATATTGCACTTGTAAAACAATATATACACACACATATCAAGAAAAAACACAATTTTTGATACTCATGATACTTTTTATGCCATTTTTGTTATATAAACTAGTAAAAAAACTGTTTTTTCTGTGTGTTTAAAATATTTTTGTGTTGAACGTCCGTTTGTTGTAGGTAATATAGGTTAACACGATAACAACTGAAATGCTTTACTAATCGAGTCTTTTATTTTTTTCATTTTAACTTGAGTATTACTAGTAATGGAGGCCTATTACTTTTCACGGTCTGATTCGATTTGGTTTAATTGTTATTAAATAAACAAAAAAATACTGCCTCGGTGGTGTAGCGGTAGTGTATGCGACTGCTAATCATGAGGTCTCGAGTTCGATCCCCGGGTCGGGCAATGTTATTGAGCTTTTTCCTAAAAAGAAAAATTCTTAGTAGCAGCCCGGAGTTTGGAAATGTGCCCGGTAGACGTCAATAGGCTCGCCCCCTATTACGTGGGACCTAACATAGCTGGCGAGTCGTGGGTGTGTAATAAACCTCTTAAAAGATTTTGAAGGGGTGGGTCCCCTTCGAGGAATACAGGCGTGATGCTATGTGTTTGTGTGTTTTTGTGTAAAAAAAAATACTGAATATTTACGCTCGACGCGACACTAAAACCAGCGCCTTTCATGAGAACTAGTTCTATAGACCAATATACATATAAGTAGTTCTTAAAATTAGCGCCACATTAGTATTTTTTGAAGTTAGCGCTATCTATGTTATAAAAACTACTTAGTAAGACCAATACATTATTAATTACTTATCAAATAATCAATCTTATTGTGAAAAATGAAGATTATGAGGCGTGCAGTATTGGATTTTCCAAAGTATTTTTTAATTGCTTATGATGGCATACCACGGCCCACCTGATGGTAAGTGGTAACCGTCGCTCATGAACTTAACTATATCGAGAGTATTGTGAAGCCGCTGCGCACCATTTCACTTCTCAGGTATGAAAAATTAAAGAATAATCTTCTGCTACATCCAAAACACACTGACGTGCTTCATGATCGGTCACACAGGAGACGGTGGTACCGACCCGATCGGGCCCGATAGCAGTGAATACTCTCACTTGGTACCCAGCCCTACCACCAGTAAATCAATGGGTGATAATTGCTTACTTCTCTTAGTCGCCTTGTACGACACCCGCGAAAAAGGATGGGGGCACTTGTATTCTTAGTCCGTCACCACACAGACAAAACAGATTAGAACTTTTGTCTTCCAGGAGACGTAGGTTCAGATACTGTCATTTTTAATTTCAAATTTTAACATTTTGTTTTCTTAATAATAAAAGTGTACTATGTACTAACATTGAAGAAATCCAATGTTCCAAAAAATCGGGTGTTTTATTTCTTTAGATCGTTATCGCACTGCTGAGTACGAGGTCTCGTAGAGAAAAAGGAATTGACGTATAAATACTAGATAGATACCTATCTAGCAAGGCGGGCTGGAATAAGCCGGCAACGGATTTTGATTCTAGATTATCTACTTTAACAGATATTGATCTGCTCAATTATACTTTTTCTTGAAGTGAAACTTCTAATGCGACTTCCAACAAAGTTGCGTTAAACGTTTACCTAGCTAGGTACCATGGAGGGGGTATGAAAGCACTGTTGCGTTAAACGTTCAACGCTCCTGGGGAGGGGGAATAGAAAGAGACAGAGCGAGAGTGAATGCGTGGAACTCGAACGCATGCGCGTAGTATACCTATACCTTTTTTTGGATATTTCTCCACTCGAAAATGATAATTAAAAGATGCGATCAGTTGTGAATTGTAAAGTTTGTCTTAAAGAAACAATATGATTTCACTAAAAATCAATTTCTACCCCTTCCTATTTTCATTTCCACATTACGAAGTTTCACTTCTTCTGCGTGGAGGGACTCCACGCACTATTTTTGTTTTTATACTACATGGGTGCCAAACATGCATATCTGATGGTAAGCGGTTACCGTAGCCTATAGACGCTAGCAACACCAGAGGCATCACTCGTGCGTTGCCAACTCCAAGGAAAGGGATAGGATGGATATGTAGGATACTAAGGAGAGGAGAGGAGGATAATAAGGAGATGATAAGGAGGGGATTTGGGCCTCCGGTGCTCTCACTCACCATACGGAACACAACCGTAGATGTACCTAACGTTGTTACACGCTGATCTTCTGTGAGAGGGTGGTACTTCCCCGATCGAGCCGGCCCATTCATGCTGGGATAAGCAAAGCTCTCACTAGATTTTTATAATTTTTGTATATTTGTAATTAATAAACTCAAAAACTACTGGACCGATATTAAAAATTCTTTCACCATTACAATGCTACATTATCTCTGAGTACATTGGTTATACTATACATTACTAGATAGATATTTATTACTTTAAATAGTAATTTTAAAAGAAAAACTACTAACGTCCTCCATAAAAACACAATTACTCTACGTTTACCCCAAAATATTTAAAAAATAAATGTTCCCCCTTGCGAAGCAACTGGCTGCCAGTTATAAGTCTAACTCGCCGCGAATCAAGAATTGTTTTTTTTAATAATATCCGAGACCCGAGAATATTCCCTGTATAGCCGAACGTGTAATCATTTGTGGATCACACTAAGAGTTGTCCTGTGTGGGAATCGAACCTACAACACTCGTCATGGGAAGTATGTATGTAAACCACTACGCTATAAAATAAATAAATAAATATTCACGGACATTCACAGTCACAACATCCTCTGGTCCCAAACTAAGCATAACGCTTGTGCTATGGGTTTCTTTTTTATTTGCTTGTAGTGGCAGACGAGCCACGGCCCGTCTGATGGTAAATGGTAACCATCGCTCATGGACTCAACTGAGAGTATTGTCAAGCCGCTGCTCAGCATTTCATTTCAACAAAATTAAATTAAAGAATAAACGGCTATCTCCTGCTACAGCCAAAACGCAACGATGTACATGAAGCACCGGCCAGTGTGACACTGGAGATGGTGGTACCAACCCGCTCGGGCCCGATACCAAGTGAGTACTCCCACTCGGTACCCAGCCCTACCACCAGTCATGCAATGGATGATAATTGCTTATTTCCCTTAGTCGCCTCATACGACACCTGCGGGAAAGAATAGGGTGGTGACACTTGTATTCTTAGTCCGTCACCACACGGAAAAGCCTGAACTGAACCTAAAACTGGGTATTATTATATTAATTTTTTTTGTAAATCCATACATATACCAGTATATAATAGATAGAAAGCACCCAGACGCATTACAAGTATCTGTGTTCATCACACAAATAATTGTCCTGAGTGGGAATCGAACCCACGACCTCGTGCACGGAACTCGGTTACACTACCGACCACGCCACGAGGCCCGTCATCTATCTATGCAACAACTGGTGCAGTAATTGAATTGTCAATATAAAAAATAATCTTTGATATGGAGTTTTAATACCAGTACGTATTTCATATAATGGTTCCAATTTGTAAGAGACCAATGGGCGTAAAAATACAATATATCATCACAACAAAAAAAAACGTGCAGTAAAAAAGACAACGCGACAATTTAGAAAAGTCGCTGCAAGAAAAGGATAGTGTTACCAGCATTAGTGTAAGTGCGAGAGGAACAGGTGTAGCGGTGTCATCAATCGATCAGGTTGCCATGGTAACCGTACAGGCTCCCTCTAAAATGGAGACGACTTCATATAGAAGGATTTTAAGACAATCTTTGTTGCACTCTTTACTGTTTATTATCAAAATGATAATGTTACTTATTACACATTAAAATAATGTACGTAATAGGGGGCGAGCCTATTGCCGTCTACCGAGCACATTTCCAAACACAGGGCTACTACTGAGAATTTTTCTTTTTACAAAAAATTCCAATAGCACTTGCCCGACCCGGGGATCGAACTCGATACCTCATGATCAGCAGTCGCTCACGCTGTCACTGCACCACCGAGGCAGTTAATTAATTTGTATATTTTATTGGACGCCTCAAAAGCGAAGCATTGAGGTGGGTACAACTCTCGTTTCATGCAGAACAACTGATTTTTCAAACTCAAAATATCTCTATTTATCATATACCTACTTATTACACTTGTAAAATAATATATACACACACATATTAAGAAAAAACACCATTTTTAGCACTCGTGATATTTTTGATACCATTTTTGTTATTTAAACTAGTTAAAAAACTGTTTAAAAAAGTTCTGTCTTGGACGTCCGTGTGTCTATAGGTATGTTCGGATAATGTATGTTAACACGATAACGACTGAAATACTTTACTAATCGAGTCTTTTTTTTTCTCTTAAGCTTCAGTATAATTACAAATAGAGCCCTATCACTTTTCACGGGCTGATTCGATGTGGTTTAATTGTTATTAAATAAACAAAATAATTGTGAATATTTATGGTCGATTCGATGGTACAGTGGTACACTAAAACCAGCGCTATACCTTATTTCGTGAGAACTACCTATTTCTATAGACCAATATTGTACTACTTCTTAAAATTAGCGCTAGATGGCGTATAAGACATGAGAACCAGTTTAGTACTTTTTGAAATAAGTGCTAGGTATCTATGTGATTTATTGAAACCTACTTAGTAAGACCAATAAATTTTTAGTTACTTATCAAATAATCAATTTTATTGTGAAAAAATAAGATTATGAGGCGCGCACTTTTGGATTTTCCAAAGTTTTTTAATAATGTTTTGCCCAAAAAACCTTAAAATATTTATTGCATGACCGAGGGTTGGAACTCTATACTTCTAGTGGTAGAACCTTACTCATCCCAGCATAATTTGGCTGGCTAGATCAGGGAAGTACCACCCTCTCGCAAAAGATCAGCGTAAAACATCGGTAAGTACTCCTACCGTTGTGTTTCGTATGGTGAGTAGGAGCATCGGAGGCCCACACCCCCTTTTTTTTTTGTTTAGGCGGGAAAAAATGTTCCAAACCGCACACCACGTCGCTCGGGGCAACGAACAGGGTAGTGTGGGGCCTTCACCCACTAAAGAAACCCGCCGTGTGCCGTCTCTCCGCCTTTATTGGCGGGCCACTGGGACTATGTTACATTCTTTCGGTGGTCAGGCCAACACCCCCTACCTATACTCTTCTTATTATCCTTCATATATCTTTCTTTCTATTGACGCAAAAGTAATGCCTCTGGTATTGCTAGCATCTATAGGCTACGGTAACCACTTACCATCAGCTGGGCCATAATATGCTTTTATACCAACCCCGTAGCATAAAAAATAAACGAGCACGAAATCATTTTCTATCAAGTAAATTGCCAAGCATATAAAGAGACAAATTATTTGTGAATGTGGAAAAAAAAAGCTTAGTTCGAGCGGGATACGAGCCTACGTCTCTTCCAATCCGGGAAAGTGCTCTAGACCGCTAAGCCATCGCACTCACCGACGGCCATTGCCAATCTCCACTCACTAAACTTATCTTTTTCCACGTTCACAAATAATTTGTTCTTTAAAGTAGCTTTGCATGTCAAGTGCCAAAATCAGATATATAATAACATACCGATATCTAAAGATTTAAATAAGTCGTTTCAAGCCTCTTATAAAATTAATCTGAATTAAAGTAGATGTCATTCTAATTGTAGGGGATTCCTATTGTGATTCGTTTGAGAGTATTGGTTTAATTGAAGTTATTGAAAGACGCGGTGGCTTTAAAGGGCTTTCGGGGAACGAAATCGATCATTTGAAGGGTTCGGTTTGTTTATTTGAAGCCAATAAAATACACCATCTTCACACTCACAGTTCAAAAGCAGACGACAGATTGTGGAAATTATTTGTTGTGTATAGAAACCATGATTTAATTTTTGAAGTGAAGAACTTCTTTAGAATCGTTGTGATTTGAAATTCGATGAAACGAAATTGCGTCACGAAAAAGAAACAAACATAAATGTATAGGATTAACAGTCAGTTACAGAAAAGTCCATTAAAGTTATTCTAACTTTGAAATAATTGTGTTGTCACAAAAGGTATTGCTTGGTAGTTGATTAGAAACCTCGGTCACCGGCTTGCGTGGTCAATAAAAAAAATAAGTGAAATCATATGGCCACGGTTTTTTTTTTGTATCTTTATTTATTTGTTTTGGGGCTTAACATATTAAGTGTTAAGTCAGCTCCATCATAACCTAAACTAAACGAAACTCACAAAAGTATTATAAATCCAAAGCAACTAAAAAGCTTTGTGTTTTTTTTTATGTGTGTGTGTAATGGCGGAGTCAAAGAAATTACGTGAACACCGTTTCATAAATTGCTTGATGGTAGGCAATTGCAAGTCTATGTGGAGGTCGACATTGCGTATGAACCACGGTGCACCCGTAGCTTTACGCATGAAACTATTCTGTAGTGTTTGTAATCTATGGATCCTGTGTGCCTTGGCGTGTGAAAATACTACACTGGCGTACGTCATAACAGGACGTATGCAGGCAGTGTAGAGTCTGACCTTATTCCTAAGTGAGAGTTTTGACCTAGAGTTTAACAGATAGTGCAAACGTCCCATGACAAAGGCTGCGCGCGAGTGTATCACCTGAATGTGACGGGCGAATGTGAGTCTGTTTTCTAGAAGCTCGCCTACTCCAAGGAATAGGTTTACCAAAGATGCTAATCTGTTAGATCTTCTCCAGGGGATACAGTCGGGGTAGTCTCCTATGAAACATAACCGCCTGGCTCTTCTCGGGGTTGATCTCTATTCTCCACTTGCTAAACCACGTACTGAGGGCAGTGGCCGCGGATTGGAGTTTCCTATGCACTGTGATAGGGTTGAACCCTGCATAATAAATAGCTGTATCGTCTGCAAAAAGTGCTGTCTGCACTTGCCGATGCTGAGGCATGTCGCTGGTGTAAAGCGAGAAGAGGTTCGGTGAGAGGACGGAGCCCTGTGGGACCCCGGCGAGTAGGGGGTGGGGGGAGGATAGTGTCCCTTCCACTCTATAGCGGAAACTGCGGTTAGATAGAAAGTCTCGTATGATGAGTAAGAGATACCGCGGCACTCCTAAGTGGAGTAGTTTGTATAATAGGCCGTTGTGCCAGACTTTATCAAAAGCTTTCGCTACATCGAAGAAGAGTGCACCTGTGAAAAGGTTGTTTTGTTGCATTTTTGAGTAGGTATACTCAACTATGCGGTGGACTTATTGCACACTGGAGTGCTTGGCTCTAAAGCCGAATTGGTGGTGGGGGATGAGGATTATTAGCATCGGCGTATGCTTTCAGCCTACACAAAACTAAACGTTCGTAAATCTTACCTAAACCTTTAAGCAGACTTATCGGTCTATAACTGGTTGGTTGGTAGGCGCTATAATATCGAACCCTAGTCGCTCAGCCAGTGACTCGAGAGCCCTGCCCCGCGTACTAGTTACGTGGCAATTCCACGAGGTGTTTTTAGTGTTGAGGTCGCCGGCAATGATGACGGCGCTTCCCAAATCTAGCAGGGCTTTCAAGTCCCTGGTTATGAGCAGCGTCGAATTACTACTTCCGGGCCGGATGTAGGCGGATACTACGACTATAGGCTGATGGCCAGTGAGGGCTAGTCTACAGACCGAAGCTTCAATGTACTTTAGTAGGGGCGGATCCATAGGCGTGTAGTGCAGTGACCTTTTATAATATATGAGAGTGCCACCTAACGGTGAGTTTACCCTATCGTTGCGTACTACGTTATAGTTTGCAATCTTCAGGGCCCTATGAAAGGGTTTGAGGAATGTCTCCTGTACTAGAAATAGGTCCAGTAGTTGATCTTGTAGAAACGTGGCTACCTCGTTCCTCTGCTGGGACAGGCCATTGGCGTTGAAAAACCCTAACTTTAGTGTGTATGGTTTGACCCTGCCTGAGGTGTGCTAATCCATTAAACAGTGAAGTTGCTTAACTTCTCGATGACGGTCGAGAACCGTACGGCTATGTTAAGGAGGGCAAGGCTATTGCCCTTGTTTTCGCGGAGTTGAGTCGCGACTTCCCTAATCTCACTGAAATCGATCTGTGAGGCGAATCTAACCACTAAGGCCAGATCCGAGTCTGCACCTTGTGGTGACCTAACACCCGAGCCTACACCTACAGCTGGTTTTGTTTGCCCTGAGGGGGCTTAGGTTGGCCCACGGTGGGCTTCGTTTGCCCAACGACTGGCGTCCCTACGGGCTTAGTGGTAGGCAGAGCTGGGAACTCTGCCTGTTTAGCTGGGCGAACCCAAGTGTTTCGGAGGGGTGGGGGTGCGGGACGCAGGATGGGTGCGCTTCCCTGGAGCAGTACTCTTGGTGTGAGGACAAGTGGGCGCCTAGCGGGTAATCGGGGGGCACGTGAGCCGCCCCGGTAGTTCGCCGGGTGACCCTTCTCGCCGCATAGGACGCAGGAGGGGGGCTCTGTGCACAGAGTGCGGTCCTTAGGACGAGAGCAGTCGGACGTTGAGTGGTCCTCTAGACACTTGACGCATATAGGGCGGGCATAACAATGCCGGGCGGAGTGCCCATAGAGAGAGAGGCTCGACCCTTACACCAGATAGGCCGCAAACAGCCTTTATCTGGTACTACCTTACCCTCTTTGGTAAGGTCTAGGATGACCATGACTAGATTATAAGGTTCACGAGCGCGACCCTTGTACATACGGTGCACCTCATGCACCGGTAGATTTTGAGCAAGCAAGGACTGCTTGACTTCGTCAGTGGATACCTCCTTCGGTATGTTCCTCACTACTACTCGTAGGAGTCGATCCTCCGGGAGGGAGTAGGAGTGGAACGAGACGTTCCTCTCCCTGAGCATTTTTGATAATGCTCGGTGGTCTTTAGATGAGGCCAATGAGACCTTTATGCCCTGTGGTGTAGATCGGGCGCTCTTATAATTGACGTGGTGCTCACTGCACCACGACGACACGGAGGACCAAGCCATCTTGTCCTGAATGAAAAGGGGCGGCGGGGCGACCTCTTTTCGTTGACCCTCTACTACCCCGTTGTCTCCCCGAGCAGCAGGGTGTGCGGTAGAAGTACAAGATTTTTTACCAAAGTTGTCCTATAAATTCCTCCGCGATCCATTAAATCGTTGCATAAAACACAATTTAAACTAATTTTAATGCTCCATTAAATTTAATTAATGAGAGGTCATTTTAAGCTTGGTAAAAAAATAATAAACCTTACATTTATCCCAATACTCCTGATACTCTATAGGTATATTATCCATCTCAATCTCTCGTAGGCTACTTTTTTAACCTATGGGTTTTTCTTATGTACGTGTATAAATGCAAATATACGTTTCATTATTCGTTAAGCTTCCACACATATTTACTGAACCGATCATTATAATATATTTAGTCCATCCATCCATCCATCAGCCTTTCGACGTCCACTGCTGGACATAGGCCTCCCCAAGAGAACGCCACAACGAGCGGCCGTGTGCGCTCATATAGGGGGATAGTGCCATAATCGCCACGCTTGGCAGGCGGGTTGGCGATCGCAGTAGCTGTTGTTAATACTCGAGGGAGTGCTGCTGCCCACTCCCCTGATATTCCCTCAGTCGGATCTTACGACTCCCATGGGTGGAGAGGGGTGGGACAATTCTAAAGCCGGCCCCACACGGCGATTTATATTTAGTACAGGCATAGTATTGAGCCTAGAAAAGAATATAGTGATCATTATCAGAAAAGTGGTTTATTTCGGTGTAATAGCTGTTTTTCGTTTTTGTTTTTGTTTTTTTTTTTTGAATCATTAATTTTTTCCCCGCCTTATAAAAAAAATGCCTGTTGGTTCATCAATTTCTCACATCACCATTTCATTATATTTTAGCCTCATTATTTATATAGCTGCATTAATTATTTTTGTCATTCAAAGTGATTACAATATGTTAATGTAATTTACGAAGCTGTTAGTAATATTGACAAAATTAGCTCGCCACCGAACGTACTTGAGTTAAAATCAGCATAAGTTGATTTGACGTTGGAGACACACTTCGGCAAACAATTATGTTAAATTCTTATTATAATATTTTTGCTTATGGTGGTAAACGACCGTAGGCCTACTCGATGGTTAATGTCGTTAATCGCTCATGGCTCAACAAAATCCTTTTTTTTTTGTTTATGCGGGTAAAAATGTACCTGACCGCACACCCTTCGTTCGGGGCAACGAACACTGTAGTGTGGGTCCCTCCCCCACTAAAGAAACCCGCCGTGTGCCGTCTCTCCGCCTTTATTAGCGGGCCACTGGAACTATGTTACATTCCTTCGGTGGTGGCTCAACAATATCCTAACTATTTATTTTTTATTTTTTTTATTTTATCATTTATCACGCCCATCAACTGCTCTACCAAATCAAAACAAACAAGTAGGCACTCTTATATAACATAACACAAATAATTGTTTCAACAAAACCAGTTGGCACGTTGAAACTTTGAAACAAATTAAACTTTTATCAAGGGCAAGGTATTGTTTTGTTTGTGACATTCCGATTGCCAGTTATAGTTTTTAATTAATTCATCTCGTTATGATTACATATAACTATAAAGTTTTATAGGTATATTAATAAAATATGGCTTAAATATAAAAAGAAAAATATGGATTACTATCTGATACACGTGAGTTTGTCTGTGCTCCTTTCTAACTATTATAAAGTTGTAACAGAGCTGTGTCTGTACATTTAAGATATTTGAGAAAAAATGACTGTATGTAGGCTATATAGGCGTGTCTGAACACTAAACAATTTTTTTAGATTTTTGTCTGTCTGTTTGTTTGTTCGCGCATCACGCCAAAACTACTGAACGGATTTTAATACAACTTTTGATAGCTCTTCATTAGATTTAAGAACTGGTATACATTTTATTCCGCTACTATATCGGGAACCTGAGATAAATAGCATAGCAAAGGCTAGTACTTTTTAAATATTATTGCAAAACCAGCTTGGTTTCAAACTTATGTTAGCAACAACAACTTGTATAGGAGTTCCTTGTTTATGAACTTAATCTTGAAGGTACAAATCGTTCAATATTTTGCTGTCTAACTGCCAAGGAAAAGTTTGCTGGAGCTAAAAGCTGTAAATACGGAAAGCGAACAATAGTTGCCATTTACTTGTTAGACGGTCAATCCAATATAACAATTTTGAAATTGCTTTAATAACAATCGTATGAAAGAAAGTATTAGTGTTAAGATGCAAAAGATTCCCTATTGCATCTTGCAGCTTCGATGGTTCGGACAGAATGCAGGGCGAGCGACTGGTTAAGAAGATAGACAATGTGAAAGTGGAAGGATGTAAGTACAGGGGGAGACCAAGACTCACCTACCTAGACCAAATCCGTCATGTATTCAAGGAAGGTTGAGTCGGGAGTCTCCGAAACCAGCGAGCGTGTATGCAGAGAATCATGAATGTTGAGGAAGCGAGAGATGTATGCAAGAATAGAGCCTTTTGGCTCTGTTCTGTTAGGTAAAGATACCTACCCCGTAAGGGACATGACGTGTTGATAAGTAAATAAGTATTACTACCTATACATAAAATATCAAAGATGTATAACAAAAGATATATAAATATGGCCATTGTGAATAGTACACTTTAAAGCGGAAAAAGTCTAACATTCTCTGACCAAATTGGAGTCGTGTTCGAGAAAGGTCAGTTCAGGATACACTTAATCGACGTACTCGTGTGAGGAATATACTGGGATCGCAGTAAGTGGAAATCTGTTGTCTCTGCCTACCTTTTCTGGTAACTAGGTGTGAATATAAGTGCGGAAGTATCGTGACAGTTTCATCGCCTGTACCAAATGATTTTGTTTTTATATATATGAATAACATACATGATAGATACACCCTATTCGGCAAAATCACGTTTTTAATAATAATAAGATAAGATAACTTTATTGGATACACACATGGACTCGTCCATGGATACACAATAAAATGTTTACAAACTTTGTGTACATTCAGCTACATTAGTTAAGAAAAAAACTGTGTCGTAGCTATTAACGCTAACCTAATTAAATGAAAAAATCTTAAACCTAAATGAGAAATTTATTATTTAAATACTAGTAAGATAATATATAATAAAATATCTTGTGTATGTGCTGCGTGTGTGTGTGTGTGTGTGTGTGTGTGTGTGTGTGTGTGTGTGTGTGTGTGTGTGTATGTGTGCGTGGCGCGTGGTGTGTGTGTGTGAGAGAGACTGATAGATAGAGAGCGTGTGTGAATGCCTATTTATTTATTTATTTATTTATATACACACAGAGATCTTAACCACAATACAAGAACGGATAAATATAGTAATAGTACAAAGGTACTGCTTATTTCTAATAGAAATCTCTTCCAGCAGACCAGCGTAGGGTAGATAGACGTGTGTAGGATAGATATACATACATATATTATATTAATACATACAGTAAATATACATACATACATATGTAACATATAACTACATAAATATATGAATGATACGTAACTATACAATAAAATATACTTAAATATATAGTAATGATGAAAGATTTAGGTATAGATTATGGAATAGTTGACAGATAATGTTGACGAACCTTGTGTTTGAATGAAGAGGTAGTGGTAGATTCTCTAATGCTGGATGGTAGTTCATTCCACAGTTTAACCGCATGCACCGAAAAAGAATAAGAATAAAAATCACTTTTGTGTGTAGGGAATTTTAGCATAGTGCGAAGATTAGTCCTGCAGGTCGCATCATTAGACCGGGCAAAGGAAAACCGCTCACGCAGATAAGAAGGAGCATCAGGGCTGTGTAAGATATTAAATAAAATACATAGCAAACGAGTGTTCTTGCGAAGGCGGATTGGGAGCCACTTGAGTTCCTTGCGAAGGTGGGAGACATGATCGTACTTTTTAAGATTAAACACAAAGCGTATACACAGGTTTTGCAGCCTCTCAAGCTTATCTATGAGCTCCACGGTGGCATCCAAATAGCAGGCATCTGCGTAGTCAATAATGGGTTGAATAAGTGATTGAGCAAGAGTAATTTTTGTTTTCAAAGGTAAGAAATACTGAAGGCTTTTCAATGAATGAAAGGTATAATATACTTTTTTACTGACCTCATTAACTTGTCGGTTCCATGACAAAGTGGTGTCAATAACAATTCCTATATGTTATTGGAAGGTCTGAAAGGGGACTGCCCGAGATTATGTTTTGATAAAGTTTTCCATGTCTTTAAGGGACTGAGCCATTTATGCAAGACAATAATGAAACATTAATGTTGACACTTGATAATCTATAAAAATAATTACAATTGAAGTGTCTGTTTGTAATGACGAAATAACAGTTTTTTACTAAATGCATATGGAAGTATATACAATTTCTGATTATCTGGAAGATAAAACGAAATAGCTTTGAACTGCTCCTCATTTTAAAATATTGTTTTAAATAAGCACATACCCTTTTCTATTGTATTATATTTTTTTTTCCACAATATTGTGTGTTCTGGGGAGCACCTATTTTAGTTAAGTATAAATTTAAACATTGTAAGTAAATTGACATTTAAAAAACGGCTCATGAGTTTCTTGCCGGGTTCTTCTCATGAAAGCCTTACTCCGAAATCCGGCCGCTTGTGGAGATTGCAATCGCGACATTGCGGATGCACTTGCCTCAAGCGCTCGTGTTATTTATTAGTAAGTAACTTTGACGATTTTAAGTGCTTAAACACAAAGTGAAAAATGTGAAATCGAAAATAACAGTCACGTGCAGGATTTGAACCTGCATCTCCTGGATACCGTCCAGATGCTTTGCCAATCCAGCCATCGTGACAATTGCTCCTGACTGCTAATTTCGATAACACATTCATTCTTAACGTCTTGGGTGACGCCTGCGCCATCTGTCGGAAGTATGTTCAAACATTATACCGACCAGGTAAACTTAATTTTACAATTAAGATTTTTACCAAATAATGACGCAGCCCTAGAAATATCTAGATATTTTTATGTACTTTTTTAGCATTTGACATGCTAAGGCATATTACAATAAAAACAAAGTAAAAAAATATCTAGATTTTAAGTGCTATTATAATAAATGGCTGAGCTTATGAAATAAAGTTATTTTTGAATTTGAATATGAATTTGAACACGTTACCTATAAAAAAATACCAATATTTTAAGATTTTGCCTGTCTCTTTGTTCCGGTTAATCTCCATAAAAGCTGTACTGATTTGGGCAGGACTTTCGCTGGCAGATAGCTAAGATTATAAGGAGTAACTTAGGCTACTTTTATTTTTTTTAAATATTAGTGTTCCGCACAACGAAGTTGTAATTAGCAGCTAGTTGTGAATATAAATATATTTTTTTACCCTGCACTACCGAATAATCCTTGTATCGCGGGGGAAAATCATAGAATTTCAAGGACACAAAGTACACCCAGACTCTGAACAACTATATGTGGATCACACAAAGAGTTGTCCTGTGTGGGAAACAGGTTCCCTTTATAGGATCGGGATAAAATGTATACCAGTTTTTAAGACTTATCAAAAGCTATCAAATAAATAAGTTTCATCAAACACCGTTCAGTAGTCTTTGCGTGATTCGCGAACTAACAAACAGATAAACAAACACAAAATTAAAAAAAAATTATGTTTTGTGTTCAAACGCCTATATATTATCTTAAATGTACAGACACAGCTCTGTTATAGTTTTGTAATAGTTAGGATAACATGTGCGAAATATCGTGATGATCGGCTAACGTTTTTAGCGTAGCATAACAAATTCACTTTCGCATTTTTAATTTTAAGCAAGGATTGACCCCATTCAAAAGTATACGCGGACAAATTCGTGGACAGATCTTAGTGTTAAACACAAAGTGAAAAATGTGAAATCGAAAATAACAGTCACGAGCAGGATTTTCGACGAGTTAAGCATGTCAAATGCTAAAAATATGTATAAAAATATCTAAATAGATCTTAGTATTAAATAAACAGTATTTAGTTGGAAATATTTCAAGTATAAAAATCGTGCAGAATTCTTTAACAATGTACTTATCTCTGTGTCATCTTAAGTATATGTTGCCCTAGTACTTCTGCAGCGTAACGCCGTATAACAATGCTGTTACTAGATAACATTTGCTGCGAAAACCCTAAGTAGTAAGAGACAGATAAAATATCGTGTATTACACGGTCAAGAAAAGTAGTCAAACCAACTGTGGATTCGACTCTCCCTATAGGTGCCTATTTTATTTTGCTATATACGAGGCTTAACCAGTATAAGGTGACCTTTCAACGGTTAGAGAAAATCCCTGTAAAGTACAGCGATAATTTCAGCAGGAAGGACGGGAGGGTTTTAGTAAAATGGTTGGTGATGTACCTCTTTGCTGCAGGCATGCGCAAAACTCCCGCCAGGGCAGTTAGTGTAAGCCGGCAGAGTCTCCCGAACGCTTCGCGCTATCCCGGTCCGCGATTAATAATAATTAAATTTAAATAAAGAGTAGAGAGAATAAAGAGTGTAAATTTATAATTCGAATCAAGTGTGACGAGTGTCAATTTACGGTTTGTTATACTGTTTATTTTTAATTTTGATTATTTGGTGTTTTATGTTCTTAGTGTTTTAATTGTAAAATATTATTTTGTAGTATTTACACTATTTACGTTATTACACCTGTTGCCTATATGCGTAGTATAATATAATGTTGAGTGGTCTCTAAGGCGTAAACAGTACGTATACACGCTGGTACGGGTCGATGGTTTTTGTTGGAAATTTGGGTAACTTTGTTTTTATTATAGCACAAACATAACACATGAATATTTTTTTTTAATAAATTTTACATTGCAATCAATATATGTGTTTTTAGATGTCTTGCGCCTGATTTCGTCCCATCAGACTATCAGATCACTATAATATCTCTTCCATAGCTGGCTAGTTTCCGTCGACACTGGCTGGTATCAAGGTCAATTAACGTGTAACAACGGTAGTTATTCCTACCGTTGTGTTTTGTATGATGAGTGATAGTTCCATAGGCCCAAACTATCCTCTCCTTATTATCATTCCTATCCACCTCCTATCCCTTTCCCTGGAGATGGCGATGCACGAGTGATGCCTTTGGTGTTGCTAGCGTGTATAGGCTATGGTAACCGCTTACCATCAGGTGAGCTGTATGCTTGTTAGCCACATATGTAGTATAAAAAAAATATCAAATAATTTCATTTTTAAAGGCACGACAATTAAATGATTCTTTATCAATGTAAGTACATTCTATGACTGTTTTTTTTTATAAATAGGGCTTCAAAAATAGAATTTTTGCACTTAAAATCGTCAAGAATCTACTAATAATTAACGAGAATGAGCGCCTGAGGCAAATGCAACAACAATGTAACGTTTGCATTCGCCGCAAGCGGCCGGATTGCATAGCCTTTCAAGACCCGGCAAGAAACTCAAGGAGCACTTTTTTAAAAAGCATGGTTGTATGGATTCCGCCGGCCGTGTGGGGCCGGCTTTAGAATTGTCCCACCCCTCTCTACCCACGGGAGTCGTAAGAGCCACCTGAGGGAATACCGGGGGAGTGGGCGGCAGCACTCCCTTGAGTATTAACAACATCCACTGCGATCGCCAACCCGCCTGCCAAGCGTGGCGATTACGGCATTGTCCGCCATGACGGGACCGCTCGTGGCGTTCTCTTGGGGAGGCCTATGTCCAGCAGTGGACTTTGAAAGGCTGATGGATGGATGGTGGGTGTGTAATACACCTCTGCCTACCCCTTCGGGGAATACAGGCGTGATGCTATGTTTTTAATTAGTAAGGACCGGCCCATTTCATTGGAAACGATTACCGTAGGCCATAGATGCTAGCAATCCCATGAGCATGACTTGCTCGTCGTTTGAGTTTCTTGCCGGGTTCCGCTTATGAAAGGCTTTACTACGGAATCCGGCCACTAGTGGCGATTGCAATCGCCACTTTGTTGTTGAGGATGCACTCGCCTGAGGCGCTTGTGTTTATTATTAGTAATTCTTGCCGTATGGGTTTGCCCTCCAGCGCTCTCACTCGCCGCATCAAAATCAATAGTTGCAATACCTACTATTCTTTTACGCTAATAATTTGTGACTGTTCTTCGGTCAAGCCAAACATCACACTGGTATATTCAAGACTCACCGTCGTTTCAGTTTATTTAGTAGATACAAGTTTCGGCCCGCGACTCCGTTCGCGTGAACTTCAGTATATAGGTAAATAGGTCACTCTACGGCGGGTATTCTATGTGACTGCGGATCATTAGGTTCGATTCCCGGGTCGAGTGCGGGGGAAGTTATTTGGATTTTCCGTCATGAAATTTACGGTCGCGTTTTTTTTGCCTCGGAGAGCACGTAACCCCGTTCGTTCTGCGCGTGAGTTCTCCGGAGTCTCTTCGGTTGTATCGGAATGCCGTAGGTACTATCGGACTATAAATAAATATAAATATTCACGGACATTTCACACAACGTTCTCTGGTCCCAAACTAAGCTTTACGCTTGTGCTATGGGTTATGGAGACTAGATTACGGATATCTATTCTATACTATTATAAAACTGTAACAGAGCTGTGTCTGTACATTCAAGATATTTGAGAAAAAATTACTGTAATAGGCTATATAGGCGTGTCTAAACACAAAACATTTCTTTTTAAATTTTTGTCTGTCTGTATATCTGTTTGTTTGTTCGCGCATCACGTAAAAACTACTGAACAGATTTTGATGCTACTACTATATCGGGAACCTGAGATATAACCGAAAAAGATACATATAATAGATAGAAAACACCCAGACGCAGTACAAATATCTGTGTTTCATCACACAAATAATTGTCCTGAGTGGGAATCGAACCCACGACCTCGTGCACGGAAGTCGGATACACTATCGACTACGCCACTTCTTGTGTTTGCGCACACAATTGTACACTATAATGTCTCCTGCGTATATAGCTCGCGTCTTTGACACTAGCCGCCATGATCGAGATTTCGGTCTGAAGATTACCATGATTTTTAATATTAATATATCGCTTATAATGTTTACAACACACGATTTTTTTTATAAAACGTGGATCCGTGGCTAACGAGCACACGGCCCACCTGATGGTAAGTGGTTAAGTAGCCAATAGACGCTGGCAACACCAGAGGCATCACTCGTGCATTGCCATCTCTAAGGAAAGGGATAGGAGCTGTATATTAAAAAATACTTTAAAAAATCCAAAAGTGCACACCTCATAATCTTCATTTTTCACAATATAATTGATTATTTGATAAGTAACTAATAACGTATTGGTCTTACTAAGTAGTTTTCAATAAATCACATAAATAGCGCAAATTTCAAAAAATACTAATGTGGTTCTCATGTGTTATACGCCATCTAGCGCTAATTTTAAGAAGTACTTCTATATTGGTCTATAGAAGTAGTTCTCACGAAATAAGGTATAGCGCTGGTTTTAGTGTACTACCACACTATTCATAATTATACTGAAGCGTAAAAGAAAAAAAAAGTGTCGATTAGTAAAGTATTTCGGTCGTTATCGTGTTAACATACATTACCTACAACACACGGACGCCCAAGACAGACCAACTTTTTTAGACAGCTTTTTAACTATTTTAGATCTATTTTTTTTTAGCTATTGACATGCTCCGCTACTTTTTAAAGTATAAATTATTTGTGAATAAAGAAGACAATAATTATTAGGAAATTGGGATGATCGAAAGATCAGTAGGATAGCTCAGTGGCTTAGAGCACTTCCCCGGATTGGAAAAGACGCGGGTTCGATTCCCGCTCCTAGCTTTTTAACTAGTTTAAATAACAAAAATGGCATCAAAAATATCATGAGTGTTAAAAATAGTGCTTTTTCTTGATATGTGTGTGTATATATTATTTTACAAGTGCAATATATGATAAACAGAGACATTTTAAGTTTGAAAAATCAGTTGTTCTACGCGAAACGAGAGTAGTACCCACCTCAACGCTTCGCTTATGAGGCGTGCAATAATATGGAGAGGATAAGAAGGTGGTTTATGCTTCCAGCACTCTTGCTCACCATACGAAATACAACCATACAACAAGTAGGAGTGCCTACGATTACCCACGGACATAGATCCAGTAGCCAACACAGGCGGAGAGACGGCACACGGACGGTTTATTTAGTGGGTGAGGGCCCCACACTACCCTGTTCGTAGCACCGAACGACGGGGTGTGCAGTTAAGTACATCATTTCCCGCATTAACAAAAAAAAAGGAATACCTATACGGTTGTTTCAAGCGGTTGTTTTCTTTTGTAAAGAGAGTGGTACTTCCCCGATCGAGCCGGACCTTACATGCTGGGATAAGCAAGGTTCTACCTCGAGAATATTATATTAAGTGTTTAAGAAACTTCACGGACACAGAAAAATAGGTACCTATATTTATAGACACAGACATTTGTCTTACAAAACGCTTAGCTATCTTTACGTTAGAAAAAAGGCCACGCCAATCACGAGATTAAAAGAAAATAGGTTATTTATGTGCGTACAAGCTTTATCGGCTGGATGTGGACGTGCAACCAAACTCCTAAATCAATATAAGACTTTTACTTATGATTCTATGGAATATAGACATCTTAATAATAAGATAACAATATATTTAAATCACATATTTTACCAGCGCCATATTTGCATTATATATTTGTAAACAAATCCTTATTTTTTAAAAAGCACCTGAACTAATTGGTGACTTGTTGTTGTATAAATTGGCAACTATATTCTCTAAAAATCTTATCCTAACCTCTACGGATTGCCTGACAGGACCTTCGATAAATAAGGCAATAGATATCGCGTCAGCCCAAAAAATCCGTCTCGGTAAATAACAGCGCACTTGAGAAGTGTGCTCTAATTTTGTTTTCTAAAATTACTTTATTTGTTGCTATTTAAGCTTGATCTCACAGTAAAAGTTATTTGTCTTTGCACTTTTAAGTGGCAGTAATGAATTATTGCTTTGCTCGTTTTTTGTGACGAATGATTGTAAATGTAAGATAATATTTTAAAGATTTGTGACTTTATTACTAAATGCCATGATTGTAATTAGTTTGAATTTAAAACTGTTTTAAAATCTTTGTCTCAGTTCGTTAGTATACAGATGTAGCTGTATAAGTATATATTCACACGGACAGTTTTTAGCTTGATTTTGTTCGTGACACTGTATCTTGCTGGTATTAATGATCGAAGGACATGACGAAAGCAGTATGTCACATATGAAAAAACTTCATCTTATGAATACCCAATTAATTCTGGCATTGGTCAAGAGTCCTGTATCAGCCCTTTATTATTAAATATTAATCAACGATTTGCCAATACACAAACTGATAGAGAGATTATTTTTGTAGGTACCTGACCAAAGGTGTCCTTACAAGAATCATAGATCAATCAATTAATAATATATATCAATCAATTCACGACAGTAAATATATCTTTGCGAGGAGGTTGAATGGAAAATACTATTATCCCCACAACTTCAAGTATAAAATAATACATCGCGATCTCTGCATTTCCACAGCGTATACGTCCCTACAGTTCTGCCGACAAAATGATCGTAGATGTGCGTCGTGTGCGTTAAGTCTGCAAAAAATCCGCGACGGACTTTTAGCGCGCCATGCAGACTTTTTGTGCGCCGCAGATTTGATCGCACAAAAAGTGTGTCGTCTGCGCTGCACCTTACGAGATCTTATCCTGCGACATAACACTGGATTTGTTCTCATGCACAGAGAGCAGGTTCATGCGTGTCGTAGACCGATATATTGAAACGAAAGCCATTAGTAGGGGTATTTGTTCGCCTTACTACTTTATACCTACTAGCTTTGAACTCAAAAAATTCTATCTCTGTTGCATAAATACTTAATAATTGTTTAATCTTATTGTGTAAGGAAAATACTGTTATATATATGTGTATAGATAAATAAAATAACTTATGCCCGCGGCTACGCCGCAGCCGAAAGCTAGTTTTTGGCTTAGACGGGCCTCGTGGCGTACTCAGTAGTGCAACCGACTTTCGTGCACGAGGTCGTGGATTCTATTCCCACTCCTGACAATTATTTGTGTGATGAACACAGATATTTGTACTGCATGTGGGTGTTTTCTATCTATTCCATCCATCCATCAGCCTTACGACGTCCACTACTGGACATAGGCCTCCCCAAGAGAACTGTGTGCTCATTATGGGGGATAATGCCGTAATCGTCACGCTTGGCAAGCGGGTTGGCGATCGCAGTGGATGTTGTTAATACTCGAGAGAGTGTTGCTGCCCACTCCCACGGTATTCCCTCAGTCGGCTCTTACGACTCCCGTGGGTAGAGAAGGGGTGGGACAATTCTAAAGCCGGTCCCACACGGCTATCTATTATATGTGTGTATTTACAAAAAAAAGTAGTAAGTATATTATGTATTATATCCGTAATCTGGTACCCATAGCACAAGCGTGAAGCTTAGTTTGTGACCAGAGGACGTTGTGTGAAATGTCCGTGACTATTTTTTATTTATTATTTTATTGTTATATCTCAGGTTCCTGATATAGTAGCGAGATATATTGTATACCAGTTTTTAAGTCTAATCGAGAGCTATCAAATAAAAAATATTGCATTAAAATCCGTTTAGTAGTTTTTGCGTGATGCGCGAACAAACAAACAGATAAACAGACAAAAATAAAAATAAAATGTGTTGTGTTTAGACACGCCTATATAGCGTATTACAGTATTTTTTTGACAAATTTCTTAAATGTACAGACACAGCTCTGGTCCAACTTTATAATAGTATAGATAAATATCTATTGTAAGTTTTACGATTGCTATGGTAGAAATGTTTTGACATTTTGTCACTATGGGAATGTAATAAATATTCATTTGAACTCGAGTCAAAGTGCTCTCTTAAATCGATTCAGGCATATTCTTAAACGAAATTCAATTACTTAAACACATTTTAGTATTGAATACATGATACTAAAATGTTTATTTATGTACTTGCTGTATCTGGTTTTTGGCGAAAAAATATAATATTATTATTATTATACACATCGAATAGGTATACAATACATATATACACTTTGTTTAATTAGTTCTAATAAATAAATATCCACGGACATTTCACACAACGTCCTCTGGTCCCAAACTAAGCTTAACGCTTGTGCTATGGGTACCAGATTACGGATCTATCCATCCATCCATCAGCCTATCAACGTCCACTGCTGGACATAGGCCTCCCCAAATGAACGCCACAACAAGCGGTCCCGTCATGGGGGATAATGCCGTAATAGCCACGCTTGGCAGGCGGGTTGGCGATCGCAGTGGAGATTACGGATATAATACATATATTACTTTTACGGATATAATACATATTTTACTCGTATATTAGTTAGAAAACACCCAGACGCAGTACAAATATCTGTGTTCATCACACAAATAATTGTCCTGAGTGGGAATCGAACCCACGACCTCGTGTACGGAAGTCCGTTGCACTACCGACTACGCTACGAGGCCCGTCTAATATGCTTAAAATTTGTTCATAATACAATGTTCTACTATCGTATAGATATTAACTAACAATATCAGTGTCACGAGAGCACACCAGTAAGCATAAAGGTTTTAAGTGCTGGCCGTGTGGGGCCAGCTTTAGAATTGTAATGGGAGTCGTAAGAGACAACTGGAGGAACACCATGGGGAGTGGGCAGCAGCACTCCCTCGAGTATTAACAACATCCACTGCGAACGCCAACCCGCCTGCCAAGCGTGGCGATTACGGCACTATACCCCCAATTTGGGGAGGCCTATATCCAGCAGTGGACGTCGAAAGGCGGATGGATGGATGGATTAAGTGCTATATATAACATGCCTATGAAAAAAAAATATTTTTTTTATTGCTATTGATGGCAGATGAGCCATGGCCCACCTGATGGTAAGTGGTAACTGTCGGTCATGGACTCAACTATACCGAGAGTCTTGTCAAGCCGCTACGCACCATTTAATTTCTAAGATATGAAATGAAAGAATAAATAGCTATCTTCTGCTACAGCCAAAACACACTAACGTGCTTCATGACCGGTCATACAGGAGATAGTGGTTCCGACCCGTTCGGGCACGATAGCAAGTGAGCACTCTCACTTGGTACCCAGCCCTACCACCAGTAATGCAATGGGTGATAATTGCTTACTTCCCTTAGTCGCCTTGTACGACACGGGAAAGAATGGGGTTATCCGATAGATAGATAGATAGCATACTAAAGAGAGGATATGAAGGATTGTACGAAGAGGATAGGGAAAGAATTCAGTTCTTTTAGTTTTAACTTGAAGGCGCTAATCAGTATAACTTTAAAGAATCAAATTCATAGTACAGTATTTTGTGTCAGTCTGTAAAAAGGAAAACCTTAGCAGAATCTCTTTGAAACAAGATATTTGTCCGTTCAAAATGAAACTCTCTTTGTTAATGACGGAAAACTCTTTGAAATGTTAGACAACCGTTTCTACATATTTTTAGTAATAACCTTTATATTAAGAAAATCATTTATAAAGCTTTAATCGCCTCTGGCCTTATAAACACCCTTTTTTTTGTTAAGACGGAAAAAAGGGTCCTCGTTATTCGGGGCAACGAACAAGATAGTGTGAGGCTCTCACCCACTAAATAAACCCGCCGTGTGCCATCTCTCCGCCTTTATTGGCAGGCCTCTGGAACTATGTTACATTCCTTCAGGGTCCCAACCCCTAAGCCCTATAAGCTTACACAAAGAGTGTAAATATGAAATCAAAAATAACAGTCGCGAGCAAGATTTGAACCTGCATTTCGTGGAATACCGTTCCAGATGCTTTGCCAATTCAGCCATCGTGACAATTGCTCGGGACTGCGAATTTCGATAACAGATTACTTCTTAATATCTTGGGTCATGCCTGCGCCATCTGTCTTTTCAGTCTAGCGTCTATATGCTACGGTAACCACTTACCATCAGGTGGGCCGTATACTTGTTTGCCAGTCGTTTAGTAGTACTTAGTTTAATATTTGGAAGCATCTTAATCGTTCTTTATAGACTATGTGACACAAAAAATAAAATTAAAATACTTTGGAAAATCCAAAAGTGCACGCCTCATAATCTTTTCACAATAAAATTAAATGATTTGATAAGTAACTAATAATGTATTGGTTTTACTAAGTAGCTTTCAATAAATCACATAGCGCTAATTTCAAAAGGTGAGTTTCATGTGGGTTTCATGCCTTATACGCCATCTAGCGCTAATTTTAAGAAGTACTTCTATATTGGTCTATAAAAATAGTTCTCATGAAAGGCGCTGGTTTTAGTGTTGCGTCGAGCGCAAATATTCAGTATTTTTTTGTTTATTTAATAACAATTAAACCACATCGAATCAGACCGTGAAAAGTAATAGGGCTCTATTCGTAGTAATACTCAATTTAAAACGAAAAAAAATGACTCGATTAGTAAAGTATTGCGGTTGTTATCAGGATAACATACATTACCTACAACAAACGGACGTCCAATACAGCATTCTTTTAAACAGGTTTTTAACTAGTTTAAATAACAAAAATGGCATAAAAAATATTATGTGTGTCAAAAATAGTGTTTTTTCTTGATATGTGTGTGTAAATATTGTTTTACAAGTGCAATATATGAAAAATAGAGACATTTTAAGTTTGAAATATCAGTTATTCTGTATAAAACGGGAATAGAACCCATCTCAACGCTTCGCTTATAAGGCGTGCAATATTAAGCTACGTACTTGACTTATGCTTAGATAAAATAATTTAAAATGTATCTTTTAAAAATATACAGAAAATATATATTGTCATCTTGTCTGAATTAATTTTTTCAATATTTAGATATTTTTATATATATTTTTAGCATTTTACATGCTTAATACTATACATTTTTTTTTCGAGATTAAATGAAGATATTGTTGCTGTTTCTTAAAATTGATTTGCTTTTAATTGTCTCCTAAAATCATCACTAAGCTTAATTATATTGCTTGCCCCAGCAAAATTGAGACTGCTCGATCGAAGAAGCACCACCTTCTCACAGGAGATCAGCACGAAACAATAGTAGGTGCTACTACTGTTGCGTTCCATATGGTGAGTGAGATTGCCAGAGGCCTAAGTCTTCTATCTTTTTCGTTAGTTTTGAAAACGTGTCATTGATGCCTCTGGTTTTGCTACCGTCGATAGGCTACAGTAATCGCTTACCATCGTGGGCCGTATGCATTTTTGTCATCTACGTGGTAATGTTTTTTTCACACCGAGCTTTTAAACTCGAGACTGAGATGCCATATTGCTTAATTAAATGGTACTAGGTAGGCAATTATATAGTCTCTTTTAAGTGTACTTATCATAAACATAATGTCCTCGCGAGCCTTTCTTTTTTGTTAAGGTGGGAAAAAATTTAGCTAACCGCACACTTCGCCGTTCAGGCCAACGAACAGGATAGTATGGGGCCCTCACCCATTAAATAAAATAGACCCACCGTGTGCCGTCTCTCCGCCTGTATTGGCGGGCAACTGGAACTGTGTTACATTATTTCAGTGGTAAAGTTTGTAAACCTAAAGATTTCTTTTTGAAACTTTTCTTTTAGTCGCATTATCCCATTCAGTGGACCATAAGCTTTCATCTCCACACCCTTCAGGCTTTGATGTTTAGAAACGTTCTTTAATAACGAAAAACCTTAGTATAAACTGCTAAAAATAACAAAAGATTATCCGCAAATTATCTACATTTATACTATTATAAAGCTGTAACAGAGCTGTGTCTGTACATTTAAGATATTTGAGAAAAAATAACTATAATAGGTTATACATATAGGCGTGTCTAAACACAAAACATTTTTTTTAGAATAATTTTCTGTTTGTCTGATTATCTGTTTGTTTGTTCGCGCGTCACGCAAAAACTACTGAACGGATTTTGATGTAACTTTTATTTGAAAGGCCTTGATTAGCCTTCAAAACTGATATAAATTTTATCGCGCTACTATATTGGGAACCAGAGATATATACGAAAAACTAACTTTTGGCTGCGGCGAAGCAGCGGACAAAGGCTAGTAAATAGATAAAATTGAATTGTATGTTTGTAATGTCTAAAAAACAGCTTTTTACAAGAATTCGCCTGCAGCTTCGCTGTTATATCTCAGGTTCCCGATATAGTAGCGGGATAAAATGTATACCAGTTTTTAAGTCTAATCAAGAACTATAAAAAAAAAATGTTCATCAATCCGTTGAGTACCTAGGTAATTTTTGCGTGAAGTCCGAACAAACAAACAGACAAAAATTCTAAAATAATTCTTTTGTATTCAGAGACACCTAAATACAATACATTATTGTTTTGTCTGATATCTTAAATGCACAGAAAAAGCTCTGTTACAGCTTTATAATAGTTAGAATATAGAAAACTTGAGAGGTGTCAAGGGACTCCCGGATGGAACAAAGTTCCTTTCTAAAATGTACTAAATTAAAAGAGTTCGAGTTACTAGGGGATTAGATTTTTATACATACACACACCCACACACACACACACACACACACATATCACACATTGTATATAATATATATATATATGTCTGTATAAAATCTCTACTTACCTAACTCCATCAGCAATATCCGCAACTTGTGAAGAAACACTGTCAGGATTCATTATTATTATTATTTATTATGTACAAAAAACCTGTATACACTCAACAAAAATAATCGTCGCGACACCACACTGTTCCATGCGAAATAGAAATGAAAATAATATAAACTTATATAAAAAAAATATAACAAAAAAAACAAATAAAAAAATATAACAAAAAACCAAACAAAAAGCAAAAAGTGTCGTGACAACTTTTCGTAAGAATTTTTTCCGTCTAGCCCCCTTTCACAACGCGCGATAAGGAACTTCGTTCCAAAAGATAGAGATCAAATATATTAATTGTGTAATGTAATAAATTGATGGGTTAAATATAATTCATATTATTCTATTTATCTTACCCACAACACGTGAGCTGGTATCATAACCATTCCGCCATCTGTACAGTCAAAGGTACAAGTCAGTCTCCAGCTTTAAAAGCCTGCATAACCTCACATAGTCTTGTTTTTATATATTCTAATCGATTATCACGAAAAATGGCAGGTATAAAATATTAAAGTAATAAATATCTGTCGGTACAGATCTGCCATGACCCGTTGCGACTTTTATGCCGTTGAATTATTAATAGGGGAGATGTATTGAACGCTTCTGAATAATGTTAGTCGTTGATTGAACCTTTCACTTTGTTTTAAAATGACTGCACTTTTATAAGAGAATATTGAATCGTTTATTCGAATAAATTGATGTGAATGTTTTGCTTAAAAGCTTCGATCAAAAATGCAATAGATATCGCGTCGGCCCAATACATCCATCTCGGTAAATAACAGCGCACTTGAGAAGTGAGCTCTTATTTTGATTAGTTCAAAAAATACTTTATTTGTTGCTATTTAAGCTTTATTTCAAGGTAAATGCTATTTGTCTTTTCACTTGTAAGTGGCAGTAATAAAATATTGCTTTGCTTGTTTTTTGTGACGAATGTACGTAAATTTAAGATAATATTTTAAAGACTTGTGACTTTATTACTAAGTGCCATGATTTTAATTAGGTTGAACTTAAAACTGTTTTAAAACCTTTGTCTCAGTTCGTTAGTAAACAGATGTAGCTGTGTAAGTATATATTCACACGAACAGTTTTGGCCCTGATTTTGTTCATGACACTGTATCTTGTTGGTATTGATGATCGAAGCTTAATAGAGTTTGTTTGTAATGCTTTCACATCGTAACTACTGAACCCATCATCACGAAATTTCGCATACTTATAGTCTGGAGTCCAAAATAGGACATAGGCTACTTTTTATCATTGTGATTACTATTTTTGCATAAAGATTATATTTGTGTGCTGTTTAGTTATGTTTCCTAAAAGTCCATACGAAGTAGCGGCCATAATTTACTAATAAATAAATGGACTAAAACTAGGCTGCGAATAAGACCTTAATATTTAGATATTTTTATTTATGACATGCTTAGCCATATAAATTAACACGAAGAGCGAAAATGTGATATGGAAAATAACGTTCATGAGCAGGACATGGACCTGCATCTCCTGGAGTACCGTCTCAGATGCTTTGCCAATACAGCATCCTCTTTAAAATTTAATTTAACTTCCTTAATACTCAATTTATTATATTAATATTTTCATTTGATACATACATACGTAGCATCACGCCTGTATTCCCCGAAGGGGTAGGCAGAGGTGTGTACACACCCACGGCTACGGATCGTCAACTATGTTTAAGTTCCACGTAATAGGGGGCGAGGCTATTGTCGTTTACCGGGCACATTTCCAATACTCTGCTGCTGAGAAATTTTCTTTTTACGAAAAATCTCAACAACACTGCCCGATACGGGGATCGAACCCGAGACCTCATGATCAGTAGTCGCTAACACTACCGCTGCACCACAGAAGCAGTTAAGTTTTCATTTGATATTTTAGTTGTTTTTTATTTGGATTGGTTTAATTTTAACTTTAACAAATTTTACAGCAAGACTTATAAATATTACAACCTCTATCCTAAGTTGAAGTGAAGTGTATTTCAAGATAAACCTACAAAATATAGTGTTGTGTTTCCAAGTGATGTAAATAATTAGAACTAAATGTCCGACGACCCGCCAAGACTTCCTCCTGCCCTGAATCCAAAATGCAAGACGCATGAAATGTGGGCCGCAATGACCAGGTCCATTGAGATCCTCGTGGCGTTCTTCGAGTATTATGCACAAAGGTAAGCAAGGTTCATGTTCTGTAGACATTTTTTTGAAGTGAAAACTTATTTTGACGCGTTGAGCAGTTTTTGGGTGAACAAAAATCATGGAACTCGCGTCATCGTCACCGAACGCTCCGATAGAAGTGACCAAATTTGTAAAGAAATGTTAATGATAATAAGCCCCGCATGTTTTTTTATAAAGACAGCACCCTTCTTTTTTTTTTGTTAAGGTGGAAATAATGTTTCTAACCACACACCTCGTCGTTCGGGGCAATGAACAGGGTGGTATTAGGTCCTGGAGTTTAGATCAGCAGTTGGTGTAAATACTGGTGCATCAACTAAAATCGAAGACATCGAAAGCCGACCTCAACAAACTTGAGATAAGCAGAAGACAGCTGGTGGAGTGGTTTAGCAACTCTTTGTGTGATCCACAAATGGTTGTTCTAAATCTGGGTGTACTTTGTGTCCATGAAATTGTATGTTTGTAAAATCCCCCGCGATACAAGGATTATTTCTTAGTGCAGGGTGCTGTCTTTTCCACCACTGAAGGAATGTAATAGAGTTCCGGTGGCCCGCCAATAAAGGCGGAGAGACGGCACACGGCGGGTTTCTTTACTATCTATCTTTCTATCTATGGAATATAAAAAAGCCTTTTATTTCTTGCCATAACTAACGTTACATAATATTATAATGTTAAATAATATTTATCTTAAATCTAAGTTTACTATTTCAAATCTATTTTATTTTTACCCAGGTTTCAAACTACTAATTGGTTAGTTTTCTTAAAATATTATTATTTTAAATTAATTAGATTTCTTAAACTAATATTTGAATGTATTTTTAACGATTAAACACAAAGTGAAAAATGTGAAATCGAAAATAACAGTCAGGAGCAGGATTTGAACCTGCATCTTCTGGATGACCGTCCAGATGCTTTACCAATTCAGCAATCCTGACAATTGCTCCTGACTGCTAATTTCGATAACACATCATACTTAACGTCTTTGGGTGACGCTCGAAGAAGAGAAGAAGATGCAGGTTCAAATCCTGCTCCTGACTGTTATTTTCGATTTCACATTTTTCACTTTGTGTTTAATGTATAGTGCTAAGCGTGTCAAATGCTAAAAATATATATAAAAATATCTAAATATTTTTAACGACTTCAAAAAAGAAGGCGGTTCTCAAGTTTTCGGAATCTTTTTTTATGTACCTATGTTCGCCGATTACTCGAAGACGCCAGAACCGATTTGGAAAATTATTTTTTTGTTTCTAATCGCCCAAAAAAAGGGAAATGGACCCAGGTTCGATTCCCACTCGCACTAAAGTTCTCTTTTTCCATATTCACAAATAATTTGTACTTTAAAGTAGCTGAACACGTCAAGTGCTAAAATACATATCAAAAAAATATTATTTTGTTTCTAAGGGTCTTAAAAAATTGTATGGGTCCGCTCGATCGGGGAAGTACCACCGTCTCACAAAAGATCAGCGTGTAACAACGGTAATTACGCCTATCGTTGTGTTTCATATGGTGAGTGAGAACGCCGGAGGCCCAAACCCCCTCCCTATCCTCTCGTTATTATCCTTCCTATCCACCTCTTATCCCATTCCTTTTAGATGGCGACGACGTGATGCCTCTGGTGTTGCTAGCGTCTATAGGCTACGGTAACTGCTTACCATCAGGTGGGTCGTATGCTTGTTCGCAACCCATGTACTATAAAAAAGAGAATGGGGAACACTTGTATTCTTAGTTAATCATCATAATAAAGTACCACGTCACGTCTGTCTTAGCGCGATAAGCTCAAAACGATGAAACGGATTTCTAAGTGATTTTCATTAATAGTTTGTGTAAATTAGTTACTACAAAGCTGTTGCTCATTACAATAGTTTGTTAGTTTTGTTAGTAACCAACGCCATAACTTATCTGCCACCATCTTTCTTTTATATATATAAAACTAGCCTTTGCCCACGGCTCCGCCGCAACCAAGAACTAGTTTTTGGATTGTATCTTAGGTTCCATAGTAGCGGAATAATATGTATACCAGTTTTTAATCTTATCAAGAGCTATCAAACTAAAGTGTCATCAAAATCCGTTTAGTAGTTTTTGCGTGATAGACAAACCGACAAACAAAAAGACCCAAAAATTCACCCCGCTCGTTCTAAAAATCTCTTTTTCCTTATTCACAAATAATTTGTTGGTAACTAGTGATAAGTATACAAATTTAATGAATTTAATGATTAAATTACCTACGAGTTTAAGAGCATAGTTCGCAATACGAATTTCAATTAGAATTAAATATACAAACAATCCAATTTGTGCGGTTTTAGCAAATGCATACAAAGTAAAATTTTCTCAAAACAACACTCAACTATCTTAGCTAATGTATTCTGTTTCAATTTAATATAATGTATGAACTTCTACGTTCGCTGCGAAATTCCCGGCAACTTTAGAATTAACTTTACTTGGGTCTTATTTAGCTTAAAACTTTTATAAACTATAATCATCTACTAAAATATTCACACGAGAATAAGGTTTATATATTTTAGTTAGAAAATTATTAAAACATTTACCTGAAGTAAAACAGTTAAGTGGCAAGGCCAATAGAACTACGCAGGTCTTTAATTTAACTTGAATTTAACCGCCATCGTTGTCGACGTCCTCTCCGCCTGTATTGGTGGACCACTGAAACTGTGTGACATTACTTCAGTGGTCAGTGTATCGGAAACCTGAGAACTATCATCATCATCATACATCCATAAGCCTTTCGACGTCCACTGCTGGACATAGGCCAAGAGAACGCCACAACGAGTGGTGCTATGCCGACCGCATCCAACGGCTCCCCGCGGCTTAGATCAGATCGTTAGTCCATTGGTGTTTTGTCCGTGTGGTGACGGACTAAGAATACAAGTGTCACCACCCCATTCTTTCCCACGGGTGTTGTATGAGGCGACTAAGGGAAGTAAGCAATTGCCATCCATTACATGACTGTGGTAGGGATGGGTACCAAGTGGGAGTACTCACTTGGTATTGGGCCCGAGCGGGTTGGTACCACCATCTCCCGTGTGACCGGCCATGAAGCACATCGTTGCGTTTTGGCTGTAGCAGGAGATAGCCGTTTATATATAATTTCATATCTGTGAAATGAACTGGTGAGCAGCGGCTTGACAATATTCTCGGTATAGTCGAGTCCATGGGCGATTGTTACCATTTACCATCAGATGGACCGTGGCTCGTCTGCCACTACATGCAATAAAAATAAACTGGTGGGGGGCGGCCTACGCTGTGCCGTCCGATACGTGGTCGCCACTCCAGAACCTTGCTTCCCCAACGATTGTCGGTTCGTCGAGCGATGTGGCCTGCCCATATCCATGGCAACCCGGCTGGCTATGTCAGTCACTCTCGTTCTCCTACGGATCTCCGTATTACGGACTCGATCACTTAGGGAAATACCATAACCCGCTCCATGGCCCGCTGAGCGACTTTGAGCCTTGACACAAGGCCAACATTCAGAGGCCACGTCTCTGTTCCATATGTCAGCACTGGTAACACACACTGGTCGTAGACCTTCGTTTTCAGACACTGCGTAATATTGGACGAGAAGATCTGCCTTAGCTTCCCGAACGCTGCCCAGCCGTGTGGTGGATTCGTCGATTGACTCTTTCTCGTAGTTAAGTCTACCTAACTAGACTGTTTGTCCCAGATAGACATAGTGGTCGACAACTTCTAGAAACGTACTGAGAACTATATAAACATTTTTGATCTATATTTTTTTAGCATTTGACATGCTCTGCTACTTTATAAAGTACAAATTATTTGTGAATAAGCAAAAAGAGATTTTTTGTACGAGCGGGAATTGAACCCGCGTCTTTTCCAATCCGGGGAAGTGCTCTAAACCACTGAGCTATCGTACAGATCTTTAGGTCATCCCAATCTCCTTATCACATTTGCCCATTTCTATAACCAGAAAAATATCTTTTGCCTGCAGTGGTAGCTAGTATTCCTCTAAAACTAGTTGTATTTCGTGTACCGCTTTATTTAATATATTGTCAATACATCAACGTCGAGCTTCCATTGAAACGTAACGTAATAAAGATTTGGGTCTGTTGAGGCAGCTGTAGTATTCTTTACAAATACTGTTGGGATGAAAGGAAATAGGATTTTGCTTTGAACGGAGCGTATTTATCCGCGTGTTTTACGAATATGCTCCGCGGCAGACAGAAGCTAGTCTTTATATTTCAGATTCCTTAGACCGGGTGTAAACGACATTATACCGATAACTTTGGGCAAAGATGTCGCAAAATAACTGTATGTCTCATACTATTTTCGTTGACAACGACGGGTTACAAAGTTAGCAATATTTTAGCCGCCATCGAATCATTAACAACGCAACTAAAAAACATGACGAAGGTTTGAATCCATTGTAGTTTTTCGAGTAAGTCGGTTATTAATGGGTTTATTATCTAAAAGCGAATTCAGAATAGTATAACTAGTTTATCTCGTATTAAATTTAAAATAATGAAAGAGAAATTGCAATTTTTATGAGAAAAGACCGATGCAAATTTCCATCAACTGGCTGTTCAGAATCGAGTAACCCATGGTATCAATTATCGGTACGACGTCGTTTACACCCTGTATAGTAGCGGGATGAAATGTATACCAGTTTATTAATTCTAATCAAAAGTAATAAAAATTGCATCATTACTCAGTCATTTTTGTATTTTGTTCGAACACTTAATTACTCCGCAATTTTATCTACAAGAAAGTAAAAACATGTTCAGAGTAATATTTTCGTCCATATAAAACCACTTTTTTTATTAAGGCAGGAAATAATGTACCTAACCGTACACCCCGTCGTTTGGGGCAAGGAATAAACGGTAGTCTGGGGCCCTCGACCACTAAATAAGCAACCGTGTGCCATCCCTCTGCCTGTACTAGCGCACCACTGTAACTGTGTGACATTACTTTAGTAGTCCCATTCAATCCACCTAAACATTCTTGAAGAAAAATGCCTTTTGAAAATACAGCCCTTAATCTTATCTAATATAAAAATCAATGTTCGTTAGTCTCGCTAAAACTCGAAACTGGCTTGACCGATTTGTATAATTAAATTTTTTTTTGCACTAAAACAGGGATGGATTAAAAGAAAAAGAAAATAGAGGAATCCTATAAAAATAGTCGAAAAATAAAACGATCAAAATTGGTAATACTGTGTGGGAATCGCCTCTTTATGGAAATAGTGTCTATTGGCTAACATACGGACGACTTTCTGGTTATACGCATAAAAGCGAACGACCGATTTTTTCGTCGAACAACTTTGGCAATTAGGACATAGGGTTACTCAATCAATCAATTCTTCTTTATAGCGGTCCCATTGATTTCGCCAGTATCCAGCGATGAGTGGATTTTGCTTATTTCAGTTCTCAAAGGTAGAGAGTTAGAGAGTAAGTGAATCTCTACCGACTTTTATGGTATAGCTTTATGAAAGTACGTACGTACGTGAGTTTGAAGCTGTTGAATTACCTGAAACAACAGACAAACACAAAATATAGAGGAATAAAGTTAGTTCGAGAGTTAAAATAGACAATCACAGTGTTATGTTATTTATGTTAATAAAGTCCGATAGTATATGTATAAATGGAGAATAGGTCAAATAAAGGAGGGATTTGAAGTCTGAAGGGAGAGGGATTGATGGAGGGAGGAGATAGGGTTACTCTTTGCGGACGACAAAATGACACCTACTGTCGTTCTTTCTAATTCAGTTGAATTACAAGTAAGATAAATTTAACCCATAGATATATTATAGTATCTATGATTGAACCTATCCAGATTCAAACCCTTGACGATACATATTGATTTAAAATTGATAATATAGCTTACAAAACAAAATAAATAGTAAGTGATACGAAGTACACCGGTTCATCTAGTTACAATAATAGCTATGAATATTTTAGGCTTTAAACCCATCACACATGTAGCTATAATATACATTAATATAGACTACTATAAAATACGATATATTAAACACAAAGTGATAAATGTGAAATCGAAAATAACAGTCACGAGCAGGATTTGAACCTGTATCTAAATATTTATAGGGTTTGCGTCATTATTAGGTAAAATCTTAATTGTAAAATTAAGTTTACCTGGTCGGTATAATGTATGAAAATACTTGCAACAGATGGTGCAGGCGTCAGCCAAAGACGTTAACTATGAATGTGTTATCGAAATTAGCAGTCAGGAGCAAGTGTCACGATGGCCGAATTGGCAAAGCATCTGGACGGTATCCAGGGGATGCAGGTTCAAATCCTGCTCGTGACTGTAATTTTCAATTTCACATTTTTCACTTTGTTTTTAATGTATAGTGCTAAGCATGTCAAATGCTAAAAATATATATAAAAATATCTAAATATTTATAGGGTTTGCGTCATTATTATGTAAAATCTTAATTGTAAAATTAAGTTTACCTGGTCGGTATAATGTATGAAAATACTTCCGACAGATGGTGCAGGCGTCACCCAAAGACGTTAAGTATGAATGTGTTATCGAAATTAGCAGTCAGGAGCAAGTGTCACGATGGCCGAATTGGCAAAGCATCTGGACGGTATCCAGGAGATGCAGGTTCAAATCCTGCTCGTGACTGTTATTTTCGATTTCACATTTTTCACTTTGTTTTTAATGTATAGTGCTAAGCATGTCAAATGCTAAAAATATCTAAATACGATATATGTTAGTAAAGTCAAAGAAATATATTATAGTCACGTATGCGGTCACTCGAAAATTTGTATATAAAATATATAGTAATATGCCTTGCTATGGTTTATATTAATAAACATTATAGCTACGTGTGTGACAGGCTTTACGAATACTGGTCGTCAATAAAAATATATTTCATCTAGTGAGTAGTAATATTATATGTTTTCGTTACAACATATATTATATTACCCATACTTTATTGGATATGTTGAGTGACAGTGCATCACCTTTCACCTGCCTATAACCTGCTTGTATAGTTTTATTGCTACTGATAGTAAACTTTTGAGACTCTGTTTTCCAAGAATTTTTTTCTCCACGTAGTGACGAACTAAGAATATAAGTGTCACCACCCCATTCTTTCCCGCGGGTGTCGTAAGGGAAGTAAGCAATTATAACCCATTGCATTACTGGTGGTAGGGCTAGGTACCAAGTGAGAGTACTCAGTTGCTATCGGGTCCGAACGGGTCGATATCACCTTCTCCTGTGTGACCGGTCATGAAGCACGTGTATTTTGACTGTAGCAGAAGATAGCCGTTAATTCTTTCAGTGTTCATATCTGACGGCAGGATCAGGTGGGCCGTGGCTCGTCTCCCATCATAAGCAATAAAGAAAAAAAAATCAACCGCCTAAGGCTAAGGACTCACGGAGCGATTTTTGCCCGCGTCTGCTGTGATTTCGGGCTCTCAACTTCTGTAGAATGCAGATTAAAATATAAATAATAAAAGCACATTTTACGACGCGTTTCACGCCTGAGGCGTGCGCGATTGCTTGAGATCGCCGCTGCACCGGCGGCGGCGGGCAACTAGTAAAATCGCGCGGGTCGCGGTCTACCTTAGCCTCGGCAATCTGCGCCCGCGCGCTCTGAGATCGGTTGGCGGGCGACCGCGGTCTTCATACTTAAAGCGAAGAGATAAATATACTTAAAGCATCACTTGCATGCTGTCATTTTCAAGGATAAAGATATCGGACCCAAACGGGGAGGTGTGCGGTTAGGTACATTTTTCCGCCTTAACAAAAAAAAGTATGTTGTGTATTAGTTTGTTTAAGGCTTAGTCTACTAATATATGTTCCTTACCTTACGTACATAAATAAACAGTTGCCCGCGGCGACGCCGTAGTCAAAAGCTACGTTTGGGTTATATCTCAGGTTCCCGATACATCAGCGGAATAATAAGCATACTAGTTTTTAAGTCTAATCAAGAGCTACGGAACAAAAAGTCCAAAATCCGTTCGTTATTTTTTACGTGATGGCGGAAAAAAAATGAATGCTTTTGTGTTCGACGCCTAAATAGCTTAATACATTTATTTTTTCTCAAATACCTTAAATGTACAGACACAGCTCTGTTACAGCTTTATAATAAAACAGATAAATGTAGCTGTAGTATGTTTGTTCCTAGCAATAACAAATGTAACCTACGTGCATACATATGTACTACACGTATCAGCCCGAAGGTTAACATGATACATTGGCTTGGAAAGGTAACCCGATCAGTGAATCTATATTTCACAGGATTACGTAAAACGTAAAATGCGATTACTCCACACGTACTGCAACAGATTAAAGCGTAGCGCATAGCGGAGCGTCTAGTGGAGCGTATAGCGGAGCGTGTAGAGAAATATGAGGTACAGAAAATCAGCAGAGATATTACTCGTACAGTAGTTATTATTATACTGCACAGGTTTTTAATACGAAACCTAGATAAGGAAATGCGCAGTGTTAAGTCACAACGCTTGGAAGGCGGGTATTTTTTGTTTAGGCGGGAAATAATGTACTTAACCGCACACGTTGTTCGGGGCAACGATAAGCGTAGTGTATGGCCCTCGACAACTAAATAAACTCGCCGTGTACCGTGTGTCCGCCTGTTTTGTCGGACCACTGGAACTGGTAGATATCACTTCAGTGGTCAGCTGTGATAGCCTTGCGAGGACTGCAAAGGAAGTGGTATCAAGTTCGATCCCTATTCGGAGGGTGAGACAAAAGAAACCCGTATCTGGCGTAAGTAATTATGTAGAATCTAGTAGCGAGTTATGACTGATATATGACACCTTCACAATGTTTGATGTGGGTGTTAGAACTGATACATGCCACCTTTAAACTCTTTGATGCAGGTGATAAAAGCAAATTAACATTGGATGTTCGATCTGTACGTCTGTTTAGTGACGGAAAATTAACTCAAAGCAATTTGGTAACTTATTATATGTTTTTGTTTTAACCTGTAAATCTTTGTTATATCCATATTTAATCAAGACTCTCGGAAGAAAGAAATAAATTAATTAAAACAAAGACAGAAAGAGAGAAAGAAATCAAGAAATATTTATGTTAGCCTCAAAAGGACGCACTCAAAGATTGGTAATATGTCTAAATGTTAAAAACAAAAAAACAAGGAAAGCCGTTTTGCATTATTGTCTTAATTGGAGCAGAAACGGACATTGCTCAGCAAAAATATCAAAAGCAATTTTGAATCATATTACGATGCTGATTTTCGGTAATTTCCCAAACAACGCTTGACAACTACCACCTCAATGGTTTATGAACTAAAATTATAAACTAAACAACTAAAGTCAACAACTAAAGTCTAAAGACTAAACAACTAAAGTCAGACCTTAGGCTTCAATATTATTATTATCCTAAGTTATAAGAAGATATGATATTGCACGCCTCATAAGCGAAGCGTTGAGGTGTATACTATTCTCGTTAAACTGATTTTCCTAACCTAAAATGTCTCTATTTATCATATATTGCACTTGTAAAATAATATAGTGTTTTTTCTTGATATGTGTGTGTAACACATATCAAGAAAAAACACTATTTTAACACTCATGATATTTTGATTCCATTTTTGTTATTAAAACTAGTTAAAAAACTGTTTGAAAATGATTTGTCTTGGACGTCTGTTTGTTGTAGGTAATATATTTTAACACGATAACGACCAACATACTTTACTAATCAAGTCTTTTGCACGCCTCACAAGCGAAGCGTTGAGGTGGGTACTATTCTCGTTTTACACAGAACAACTGATTTTTCAAACTTAAAATGTCTCTATTTAACATATATTACACTTGTAAAACAATATATATACACACACATTTTTATCTTGAATATAACTACGAATAGAGCCCTATTACTTTACACGGTCTGATTCGATGTGGTTTAATTGTTATTAAATAAACAAAAAAAGTAGTGAATATTTAATCTCTCTCGACACTAAAACCAGCGCTTACAGCGCTATACCTTTCATGAGAACTATTTCTATAGACCAATATAGAAGTACTTCCTAAAATTAGCGCTAGATGGCGTATAAGACATGAAACCCACATTAGTACTTTTTAAAATTAGCGCTATCTATGTGATTTACTGAAAACTACTTAGTAAGACCAATACATTATTAGTTACTTATCAAATAATCAATTTTATTGTGAAAAATTAAGATTATGAGGCGTGCAGTATTGAATTTTCTAAAGTATTTCTTTCTTTTACCAATTAGTATGATTACGAATAGAGCCCTATCCCTTTTCACGGTCTGATTCGATGTGGTTTAAGTGTTATTAAATAAACAAAAAAAATAGGGAATATTTACGCTCGACTCGATGTGGTAGTACATTAAAACCAGCGCTATACCTTATTTCGTAAGAACTACCTACTTGAACTATTTCAATAGACCAATATAGAAATACTTCTTAAAATTAGCGCTAGATGGCGTATAAGACATGAAAACCTCATTAGTACTTTTTGAAATTAGCGCTATCTATGTAATTTATTGTAAATTACTTAGTAAGACCAATACATTATTAGTCACTTATCAAATAATCAATTTCATTGTGAAAAATGAAGATTAGGAGACGTGTACTTTTGGATTTTCCAAAGTATTTTAAGTTGTTATGAAATATTTTATCTTGTTATAAATAAATTGAACTTGGCACCCATTTAAATCTCGCTTCTTTTGTCGTTGAAGTCAATAACCAAGGTATATATCATAACATTGAACTTGACTCTCATTTCACATTTATGTTTTTGATGGGATTAAACTAACAATAATCATAATTTACCCGTAAGATATGGCAGTAAGTACCTATTTTTTTATTGCGTATGGTGGCAGACGAGTCACGGCCAACCTGATGGTAAATGGTAACCGTCGCTCATGGACTCACCTATACCGGGAGTATCGTCAAGCTGCTGCTCACCATTTAATTTCACAGGTAGGAAATGAAAGAATTAACGGCTGTCTCCTGCTACAACCAAAACACACTGATGTGCTTTATGGCCGGTCACACGGGAGATGGTGGTACCAACCCGTTCGGGCCCGATAGCAAGTGAGTACTCCCCCTTGGTACCCAGCCCTACCACCAGTAATGCAATGGGTGATAGTTGCTTACTTCCCTAAGTCGCCTCGTGCGACAGCCGTGGGAAAGATGGACTTATAGTCCGTCATCAAATGGACAAATATTGCATACTTCTAGTTTTAAAATGAAAGACGGCTTCACATAGACTCTACATGGAATCTGGGAAAAGTATGAAGACACCCCATTCTTTCTCGCGAGTACCTTACGAGGTGACTAAGGGAAGTAAGGAGTTTTTTTTTATACTATATGGGTGACGAGCGAGGTTACCGTAGCCTATAGACGCTAGCAACACCAGAGGTATCACTCGCCATCTCCAAGGAAAGGGATAGGAGGTGGATAGGACGGATAATTAGGAGATAATAGGAAGGATAATAAAGAGAGGATAGGGAGGGGTTTTGGGCCTCCGGCGCTCTCACTCATCATACGAAACACAACGGTAGGCGTAACTACCGTTGTTATACGCTGATTTCATGTGAGAACGTGGTACTTCCCCGATCGAGCCAGCCCATTCGTGCTGTGATAAGCATGGCTCTACCAGGAGAGTTATCACCAATGATATTACTGGTTGCTTATCAATTGGGAGTACTCACTTGTAATCGAGCCCACTAACTGCCGTATGATCGACCGTGAAGCACCGATCTCCTTGTAGTGTAGTCCATCCTCCCCACCGAAAGACCAGCACAGGTCTTGTGCATTAGTTGGGATCGTAAAAACATCTTATGCGGAGGGAGTAAAACCGGCTGTTGGCGTGGCGACGTCGCCATTTAATGGGTTTTAACGCCATCTGTTGACAAAAGCATCTAACTAGGCAATATAATGTCAATCAATAAACCAAAAACAGTTTTAATTTGTCTATGGATAACGAGAGGGCGACCAATAATTATATATTAAAATATTTGAAAAAATAAATAAGAAAATTGATGTTTTCACATCTGCGAGACGTCCCGTGACGGCTCATTTTTATTTTTCTTCTACTTCTATTTTTTATATCATAAGCAATTTATACGACGACGAAGCCTCGAGCTTGATAATACTCAATGTTACATTTTTAATATGAAATAAAAGGTTGTAAAACGCCATCGCCTGTGGCCCCGTAGCGCATGAGTTAAATATGGCGCCTAAATCTCGTCCTGTTATCCATCTTGTATTCGGGATGTAATAACGTGGCAATTTTATTTTATTGTACGCATTTCTCAGCGTAATTCCCTCGCGTTGAGTCGACTCAACGCGTACGATGCTACACGAATATTCGAGAACGTTGATGCACAATTATGTACTGCTTGATTCTGTGACGTTATACCGGAGTTTGTTTTTTAATATAATTTTGTGAAGAGCTATAAAAAGAGTTTTAACTTTAACATACTCCAGGGTTGAATTAGTACTACCACCGAAGGAATGTGACATAGTTCCAGTGGCCCGCCAAGAAAGGCGGAGAGACGGCACACGGCGGGTTTCTTTAGTGGGTGAAGGCCCCACACTACCCTGTTCGTTGCCCCGAACGACGGGGTGTGCGGTTAGGTACATTTTTTCCCGCCTAAACAAAAGAAAAGGTATCTAAGATGTAAATGTAATGTAAATGTAATGTAAACTGCTTTTTATCCTGCTACAATAATATATCCTGTTTATACAAAGTAAAAACTAGCTTTAGGCTGCAGCGGATCCGCGGGTAAAGTCTAGTGTGATATAGAAGGAGACGAACATAATAAAAGTTGTATATCTGTGTCCTATTGCATTCTCTCTCAGGCTAATTCCTATAGAATACTTATATGTTTGTCTCTCTTTAGTGTTGCTTTTTCGTTTCATCAAGTCTCAAATCACAACGGTTCTAAAGATGTTTTTGCTTCTAAAACTTCCTTATAGCATTGATACTCTCCGGACTGCTGTAAGCTTTGCTATCAAGCGATTAAATATGTTAATGTCTCATTAAAGTGGCTGGTCACTGGCTCGCATGCCACTTCCGTAACTAATAATAAAAAATAAAACGTATTAAAAGGCCAAGGTTACCCCGATAAGCATTACCTCGTTGCGAACTTGAAAAAACTAATAACGTAGCCATCATACGCCTCATGGGACACTTACGACAAAAATCTTGAGGTCAAATCTTGCAAGAAATTTTCCTGGTGACCTTACTTCATCAATCAAGTGCCATGGGCGGCGAACACTCCATCATGTCTTACTTAACTTAAAACAAAATGGACGCACGTGACGGATTAAGAACACAAGTGACAACACCCCATTTTTCGCACGGATGTCGTACAAGGCGACTAAGGGAAGTATGCAATTATCACCCATTGCATTACTGGTGGTAGGGCTGAGTACCAAGTGGGAGTACTCACTTATTATCGGGCCCGAGCGGGTTGATACCACCATCTCTCGTGTGACCAGCCGTGAAGCACATCGGTGTATTTTGGTTGGAACAGAACTGTTAATATTTTTAGATATTTTTTATATATATTTTTAGCATTTGACATGCTTAGCACTATACATTAAACACAAAGTGAAAAATGTGAAATCGAAAATAACAGTCAGGAGCAGGATTTGAACCTGCATCTTCTGGATACCGTCCAGATGCTTTACCAATTCAGCCATCCTGACACGATTTCACATTTTTCACTTTGTGTTTAATGTATAGTGCTAAGCATGTCAAATGCTAAAAATATATATAAAAAATATCTAAAAATATTTAAAGGGTTTGCGTCATTATTAGGTAAAATCTTAATTGTAAAATTAAGTTTACCTGGTCGGTATAATGTATGAAAATACTTCCGATGGATGGCGCAGGCGTCACCCAAAGACGTTAAGTATGATGTGTTATCGAAATTAGCAGTCAGGAGCAATTGTCAGGATGGCTGAATTGGTAAAGCATCTGGACGGTATCCAGAAGATGCAGGTTCAAATCCTGCTCCTGACTGTTATTTTCGATTTCACATTTTTCACTTTGTGTTTAATGTAAGAACTGTTAATTCTTTTATTTTATATAATACTAGCCTTTGCTTGAGGCTCCGCCGCAACCAAAAGCTTTTTAGGTTGTATCTCAGGTTCCCGATATATTAGCGGGATAAAATGTATACCAGTTGTTAAGTCTAATCAAGAGCTATCAAGTAAAAAAAGTTGCATCAAAAGCCGGAACGGCCCCCAGATTCGGTCGCGGCCTTTAGGCCCATCGTGCTGCTGGACGATACGGGTAAGCTACTCGAGAGAATTCTCGCTGCCCGTATCGTCTGGCACCTTGTGGAGGTGGGCCCCGATCTGTCGGACGCTCAGTTCGGTTTCCAGCCAATTTTAGAGGAATGGGTTGGTCGGCGGCATGGAGTCCTCACCTTCCGGCTGGTGCAGGTGCTGTCGGGGCACGGCTGCTTCGGCAAGTACCTGTATACGGTCGCTAGGAGGTGGGAGACTCCCTGCTGCCACCACTGCGACTGCAGCGAGGACTCGGCGCAGCACACGCTCGAGTCGTGCTCGGCCTGGGCTGAGCAGTGCCGGGATCTTGCTGCAGTCATCGGAGGGGACCTGTCGCTGCCGGCTGTTGTACGTGCCATGGTCAGTAGCGACAGGTACTGGACCGCGGTCGCCACCTTCTGCGAGGATATCATCTCGCGGAAGGAGGCGGCGGAAAGGGCTAGAGAGGCTGCTCTCTCTTCTGGCCCAACCCGCCGCCGGCGCGTGGGGCGGCGTATGCGCGACTATCTGCGCCTAATGCCGCCCTAGCCGAGGCCGCGGGTGGATGGATCGGGGATTATCCACCGCCCGCGTTGAGCCTACCGTAAAGGTGTGACGTCCCAGGTGCGCGGGGACGTCACTCAAAGAAGGAGCCTGATGGGAAAAAAAAAAAAAAGATGAACTACGTGACGCGATACTGCGAAGTATTGCAACTATACTTTAACCGCTTTGCGTCGCAATCAAATTAGGCGACAACGTAGACCATAAGTACATACAACCTCTATTTGATATTTTCGTGTCGCGTCGCGTAGTATAGACGCGTTTGTCGTTCACCTAGGACTACGGGCGATTGAGGCTCGCTAGCTCAGTAAAAGCTTATCCAATCTTGGAGCCATTCACATACCTTGAAGAGGACGCTTAATGAGGCTCATCATACCTTAGATTCTATCCCTTATGTTACATTCCAAGGGTAAATTTACGACGAAATATGCAGGGTCGGATGCTATCTATGGTCCGTATGTTTAAGATAAGGACGTAAATAGGTATCACGAAATTGGAATAAGTTAATTATACTTTACAAGCTGGCTGCTAACCAACGTTGAAAATTCTGAATAAAATATGTTTTTTAAAAGGATATAATATACTAACCTTTGCCCGCGGCTCTACTGCAGTCAAAAGATAGTTTTTAGGTTATATCTCAGGTACCACTAAGGTAATGTAACATAATAAATAAAATAAATAAATAAATATTCACGGACATTTTTCACACAACGTCCTCTGGTCCCAAACTAAGCTTAATGCTTGTGCTATGGGTACCAGATTACGGATATTATAATACATATACTACTTTTTTTTTTGTAAATACATACATATAATAGATAGAAAACACCCAGACGCAGTACAAATATCTGTGTCCATCACACAAATAATTGTTCTGAGTGGGAATCGAACCCACGACCTCGTGCACGGAAGTCGGTTACACTACCGACTACGCCACGAGGCCGACGTTACAGTGGTCCGCCGATACAGGCGGAGAGATGGCACACGGTGGGTAAAGATTAGTACCTGGGTGACCGAGCTTTGCTCGGTATTTTTTATTTTCTTGATAAATCGTGTTTTTTATTACCTACCTTTTATCATTACCTGAAAACACGGATAAAAAGACGTTTTCTTAAAATGAAACCTAGCTAGATTGATTTATCGCCCCCGAAATCCCCTACATACTAAATTTCATGAAAATCGTTGGAGCCGTTTCCGAGATTTAGATTATATATATACATATATTTATATATACAAGAATTGCTCGTAAATATTAGATATCACATATATCTCTCTCATAGACGATCGGCGTGAAATAATGGCAGGTATTCCATTGTTTCCTATAGTGAGTGAGAATACCAGAGGCCCAAACTCCCTCCCTATCCTCTCTTTGTTATCCTTCATCTCCCCCCAGTATCCCTTTCCTTGGAGATAGTGACGCGCGATTAATACCTCTGATGTTACTACCGTCTATAGACTACGGTAACCTCTTAACATCACGTGGGCCGTATGCTTGTTAGCCACCCACGTATTATAAAAAAAAAGTCTAATAAAACTAAATGTCATTAAAATCGTTTCAGTAGTTTTGGCGTGATGCCCAAACAAATAAACAGACAAACAAACAAAAATTCTAAAGAAATTTGTTTTGTGTTCAGACACCTCTTTAAAGCCTAATACAGGCATTTTTCTCAAATATCTTAAATGTAAAGACACGTTACAGCTTTATAATAGTATAGATATAGATGTATATATCAGCGCTGCCTGCGCCATACTTACAGCTATATAATTAAAAACATTTCCTCATAACGTTCCATCTGACGTTTTCATTTCCGCATCTTACCCTTGCCTTAAAACTTATGTAACATTTACCATAGAATTCGTAACATAGGATCACAAATTCCATCATCAATAATCGTCTTTCTAGCCTTAGCGGAAAAGTCGGCTCCCCATCTGCTTGGTTTTAGGTAATCGTTACTATTAAATGCAAAAATGCGTAAAGACATCTCAAACGAACGTGAGGTGGAGATTTGGTATCACCGCTGGTGACTGCGATAGCTTAGCGGTGCAGCACTTCTCCGGATTAGAAGGGATGCAAGTTCGAATCCAGTTCGCAGTAAAGTTTCTCTCTGTACTCGCTCTCTTACGTCGTCCTCATGACAGAATCTGATCAAAAATATTTACACGGAGAGATCACTTATCTGACAAGGTGACCTTAAAACGAGATCAAAATAAGATTTTTATTCAGCATTCTGACAACTGTAACAACTGTTAAGGTGTCAGTGGATACCACTGAAATAATGACATACAGTTCCATTGGTCCGTCATAACTGTCGTAGATACAGTACACGGCGGGTTTATTTACTGAGTCAAGGCCTACGACCCGGTTTTTTGCCCCAAGCGATGGGTTGTGTGGCATATTTTCTCCAACAACTACTATTAAACAACTCAACTACTATTTAACAAGCCCACAACTCGGTTACGACCCATAATAAGCCTGACAATGAGGTTGCTATAATGTCCATCCATCCATTCATCAGCCTTTTAACGTCGACTGCTGGACATAAGCCTCCCCAATAATGGGGGATAGTGCTGTAATTGCCACACTTGGCAGGCGGGTTGGCAATCGCAGTGGATGTTGTTAATACTCGAAGGAGTGCTGCTGCCCACTCCCCCGGTATTCCCTCAGTCGGCTCTTACGACTCCAATTTACAATTCTAAAGCCGGCCCCACACGGCAATATGGCCATAATAAAGTTGGTACTATAACTTTCCTATACTAAAAGCGTCAAAAATAGCATCGCGCCTGTATTCCCCGATGAGGTAGGCAGAGGTTATTACAACAATCACCATTCGCCAGCTATGTTGAAGTCCCTTGAATAATACAATAGGGGGCAAGCCTATTGCCGTCTACCGGACACATTTCCAAACTCCGGGCTACTCCTGAGAAACTTTTTACGAAAAACCTCAATAACATTGCCTCAAGTCGGGGATCGAAACGGAGACCTTATGAACTCAAATCTTTGCCAATATAAGCATTTAATCTTAAAACAATTATTAGATTAACACTTTGTCTTCAGTAGCTGATTGGTAATTGGCGTGACATTTCTATGCTGTTAACAGGAATTCTATGATTCACCGACACCGCAAAAGAGATATCTAAACGTATTTCAACTCATACATAATAAATAGTTTTAATTATCATTTCCTGATGCTCGTAACGCACTTAAAGAAATGGGCAGGATAATTTTAAGTACCACTGAAGTAATATAGTGTTCATAGTTCCAGTGGTCTGCCAATACATACGGAGAGACAGCACACGGCGGGTTTATTTTGTGGGTGAGGGTCCTACGCTATCCTGTTTGTTGCCCCAAACGATGGGGTATGCGGTTAGGTATATTTTTTACCGCCTTAACAAAAACAAAATAATTTTTAAGATAAAGTTACGATCTCTTACATGAGATAGACAATGTTTATGAGGCTGAGTCATTATTTGATATGAATCGGAATTGTAATAATCAAGCTTCAGGTAAGCGTAAGTCGGAATAATGTACGAGTATCTGGTACAGTTTTCCAGTAGATGCTGGTTCCTGCTCGTGACTGTTATTTTCGATTTCACATTTTTACACTGTGTTAATACAAATATATTTTGTATGTAATTTATATCTAGACGTTATTACAATATATTATTATTGTTACAGGTAAGTAAATCTGCAATATTTCAGGAGCTATATTTTCCAAGATACAGGATACTGGCAAGTAAAAAAAATTTTAATTCAACAGATATTTTGCTATTACAACCATTTAAATTATATTGTGCCGAAACAGTATGCTCTCCATATGAATTGTGAAGAAGTTTTTTTTTTATTGCTTGTAGTGGCAGACGAGCCTGATGGTAAATGGTAACCGTCGCTCATGGACTCAACTATGCCGAGAGTAATGTCAAGCCGCTGCTCACCATTTCATTTCACAGATATGAAAGGAATGAATTATACTGCTATCTCCTGCTACAACCAAAACACCGATGTGCTTCATAACCGGTCACACAGGAGACGGTGGTACCAACCCGCTTGGGGCCGATAGCAATTGACTACTCCCACTTGGTACCACCAGTAAAGCAATGGGAGATAATTGCTTAATTCGTGGAAACGAATGGGATGGTGACACTTGTATTTTTAGTACGATAGTGAGAAATAAAAACAATAGATTTTCACTAAAATAAATGTTGGGGGACATTTCGGCAACAATCACCGAATGGCGGCCACGTGGTTCGTACCTGTTACATCTTGTTCTCACAGGGGCGAAAAGTGGGCAGTGAAAGGCCGTTTTATACAAGTGGCATGAGTATGCGTGTGGGCCGGCTTTAGAATTGTCCCACCCCTCTCTACCCACGGGTCCCTCAGTCGTAATAGCCGACTGAGGGAATACCGGTACCTCGAGTATTAACAACATCCACTGCGATTGCCAACCCGCCTGCCAAGCGTGGCTATTACGGCATTATCCCCCATGACGGGACCGCTCGTTGTGGCGTTCTCATGGGGAGGCCTATGTCCAGCAGTGGACTTTGAAAGGCTTATGGATGGATGGATGGTGAGTATGCCTAAGTAGTAAGATATCAGATATAGAGATTGAAATCTTTGAGCAGGGTTTGTGGTAGCTTAGCCAATAAAGTGTTTCTCCCTTTTTTTTGTTGTGGCGCGAAAAATATTCCTAACTGCTGAAATTGCATGTTTAAATTAATGTGTAACTTTGCGCAGTTAAAAAATTTCCTGGCTGTAGTTATATAGCAACATATTGAGTGTTGGTGATATGGAAATCAGATTTATAATATTGCATACTGTTATTTTTTTTACGCTAGAAATTCCTTAAAAATTCTCTAGAAATAATTTATATGGCAAAACAACGTTTGCCAGGTCAGCTAGTTATACATATAAATTAACGCAATTCTGAATTTACGTGAATAAAGTTGCGGACAGAATCAATTACGCAGATAATTTTAAAAGCATCTTTATTATAATCTGAAGGTATTATTAATTTATTCCAAATAGCCATAAATTTTCGTCGTAATTTATTCGTGGAAACGTGAGCAATAGTACCGAAGTATCTAGCGTCTTGTAATTCCACTGAAGATCTTAATAACAGAGGGTAGGCTTAACTAAATGTGCTCAATTTCATTACAAACTTACTTTGTAGGCAATTTTTATTTCCAAAACCTTTCGCTTAGAATTTTATTAAATATTCCAATTCTCTCTTTGACTATAAATTAAGTTATTGTACGATAAATAACAAATTATTTGTGAAAGTGGAATTAGATCGAACCTGTGTCCAAAACAATTTTTGTCTGTTTGTTCGTTCGCGAATCACGCAAATACTACTCAACGGATTTTGATGCAACTTGTTTTATTTTATAGCTCTTGATTAGACTTAGACCTAGTAAAACTTTTTTTTATCGTAAACATTTATCCCGCTAATATATCGGGAACTTGAGATATAACTTAAAAACTAGTTATTCTATAAAGCAGGGCTGGTCAATACTTACATTTATAATCAATACTACTCTTTAATTTCGTGATCGTCAAATAGCTCTGCTCTCTCGTCTGTAATTGTTGTTTTATTCAAAAATATGTATAAACTCTCTAATAACGATAAGGACACTTGACAGACCGAGCATTTTTCAGCGTTATAGAGAGTGGTCGTTAAATGGAGAGAAATTAAAGATATGATTTTACTATTCTACAATAGGTAATATGTATTTACTAATATAGTACTTACACAAACTTAATCTGCCTCGGTGGTGTAGCGGTAGTGTATGCGACTGCTAATCATGACGTCTCGGGTTCAATCCCCGGGTCGGGCAATGTTATTGAGCTTTTTCCTAAAAAGAAAAATTCTCGGTAGCAGCCCGGAGTTTAGAAATGTGGCCGGTAGACATCAATAGAGGCGTGATGCTATGTGTTTAGTACTTACACATTTTACACACGAACATCAATATTCATACAAAAACACTTATTGCGCATTTATTAGACTCCATGAGTATTATGAAAGCTTGATTACAATATACAAAATATTGTTATTAAATTGCAGTTACACAGGTTTCGAAAATTTGTAGTTCAACGTTTATACTTCTATCGTCAAATATTTACCAATTAATAATAAGGACACTGGAGTATTACCAACATCTATCCTTTATTTTTGTTTAGGCGGAAAAAATGTACCTAACCGCACACCCCGTCGTTCGGGGCAACGAACAGAGTAGTGTGGGGCCCGCACCCACTAAAGAAACCCGCCGTGTGCCGTCTCTCCGCCTGTGTTGACGGACCACTGGTACTGTGTTGGATTACTTCAGTGGCCCGCCGGTGGCTTACCCTTTCGGGTACCCTCTACTGAGCGACGCACCTTCGCGGGAGGGCTTGCGGGTGGCGGACGTTCCCCGGTCCATCCACCCGCAGCCTCAGCTAGGACGGCATGAGGCGCAAATACTCACGCCTGCGCCACCCCAGTCGCTGGCGGCGGTTTGGGTCAACGGATGAATCCTCCTCCCTGGCCCTCTCCGCCGCTTCCTTCCGCGAGATAACCTCCTCGCAGAAGGCAGTGGCCGTGGCCCAATTCCTGTCGCTGCCGAGCATCGCTCTGACGACGCTCGGCAGCGAGAGGCCCCCCCCTATTGCCGCGACGAGTTCACGACGCTGCCCGTCCCAAGCCGGCTACGACTCGAGCGTGTACCAACATCTATCCTGAGACCAGGCAGCTATATAGATGCATCAGATAAAACTATAAGTCCCAACATGAGATTGGAATCTTGGACCTTGGATTACAAGTCACACATTGACGCCGAATCAGTCAATGTCTGCCGTATAACCCCTCGCAACAGTCAATTTCAAGTCAATTTGCTTTTAAACAATACTCTCCAAACCAAGTGTCTGTTAAATGGCGTCTGACCAGACAAAATGGCGGCTTCAGTTTCGCGACATCTTGCAATGTTCCTAATTTCCATACTTAATTTCATGGCACTTACCGAGTTATAAATTAGATTCATTTACAAATCATGAATAATGTAATACTGTTTAATGATTATGAAAGCTATGGGAAAAGGGCTCACGAAAATGTTATTTTATAGTTAAACTATATTGACCGAACACTCTTGTACTTGTAGTCTTCAATATGGTCGTGATACTGACTACATAACGTGCATACATCTATATATACAACAACAAATTATTTTATGTAGGTACACCAGAGAAAAATTCATAACCTATAAAAATCATCACGCCTGTATTCCCTGAAGGAGTAGGCAGAGGTGTATTACACACCCGTGATTCGCCAGCTATGTTTAAGTCCCACATAATAGGGGGCGAGCCTATTGCCGTCTACCAGGCACATTTCTGAACTCCAGGCTGATACTGAGAATTTTTCTTTTTACGAAAAAGCTCAATAACACTGCCCGACCCGGGGTTCGAACCCAAAACTGTTAAAATATATAAAAAAACGTAAAAATACAACAAAATATAAAATACAGAAATTCAAGGGATCATGGGATGAGGCCTAGGTGCTACTACTAGACGACACGGCCCTGTAAATAGTAGAATGTAGAATAGAATATGATATAATAATCAATGTATGCGATTGACATAACGTTTCGACGATGTAAGCGTAACCTTATGTCAATCCCATATATTGATTATTTTATCCGTCCCTCCTAGTCAAGTAGCATAAACGCCAGCAAAATAGAATAGAATAATCAATGCACCTATGAGATTGACATAAGGCTACGACAACGTAAGCGTAATCGACTGTCAATCGCATACATTGATTATTCTATTGTATTCTATTGCACGCCTCATAAGCGAAGCGTTGAGTGACACTAAAACCAACGCCTTTCATGAGAACTACCTTTTTACCTACGCATAGCCACCGGTGGTTTTACTACCGTCAACCCAGAACGCCGTTCGCCCGGCCGGCACATTGTTTTTTGTTAAAATAAAGTTCTTACCTTTGCTTGACGAACTGATGATATTTGTCAAGTATAATAACTATTTTATCCATAAAAATAATTAAAAATACTAAACACTTAAATAATAACACACCAACGTTATAAAATACGAAAAAAACATATTTTACATTTCACAATTTTGTTTTGCGTGGCTTTGGCGTGCGCGCGGCCCGGAACTGAGAGGTAGACCAATATATAAGTACTTCTTAAAATTAGCACTAGATGGCGTATAAGACATGAAACCCACATTAGTACTTTTTGAAATTAGCGCTATCTATGTGATTTATTGAAAACTACTTATTAAGACCAATATATTATTAGTTACTTATCAAATAAACAATTTTATTGTGAAAAATTACGATTATGAGGCGTGCAGTTTTGGATTTTCCAAATTACTTATTTCTATTCTATTCTACAACGTTTATGCAACTTAGCTAGTGGGCTGTTCTAATAGCGCGTACATATTAGAATCAATAAATCTTCATCTAAAAGTCGTCCCATACAAAATTTATGAGAAAATATATATTATTTATAATTTGACATACCATCATTATTTGGTATGAATAATTAAAATAAATAAATATTCATGGATATTTTACACAACGTCCTCTGGTCCCAAACTAAGCTGAACGCTTGTGCTATGGGTACCAGATTACGGATATAATACATATATTAATTTTCTTTTTGTAAAAATGTACATACATATAATAGATAGAAAACATCCAGATGCAGTACAAATATCTGTGTTCATTACACGAATAGTTGTCCTGATTGGGAATCGAATGGGGTCAACCTCGTGCACGGAAGTCGGTTACGCTACCGACTACGCCACGAGGCCCGTCAATTAAGCATTACATATTTGGGATAATGTATGCTAAAACATATGACAGATGACGCTGGCGTCACCCATTGACAATAAGAAGAATTGTGTTATCGAAATTCATAGCCCTGAGCAGTTGTCACGATGGCTATGTTAAAGCATCAGGGAGGGTTTTCCAGGAGATCCACGTTCAAAACCTCGTGAATATTATTTTTGATTTCACATTTTCGCACTTTGTGCTCATTTATACAGCTAAGCATGTCAAATGCTTTAGAAATATATGAAAATATTTATAGGGCTGCGACATTATTTGGTATGAAGCTTAATTTTATTGTAGTAATTAAGCTAACCTGGTCGAAATAATGTATGCAAATAGATTCGACAGATGGCGCAAACGTCACTCAATGAAATTAAGAAGTAATATGATTATCAAAATTCGTAATCCCGAGCATTCGTCTCGATGGTTAAATTGGCAAAGCATCTGGGAGGCTTTTTCAGGTGTGGGTCCAAATCCTGCTCGTAACTATTATTTTTTGACTTTCACATTTTCACACTATCTATACAAAAAAAAAATGAATTTTCCATATTTTTAATAGTTAAGTACCTATTCTGATTTTTTAAATCCCACAAATCGAACGTTATAAAATTTAGCCCAGCAGTTATAATGGTGAAACTATGTGTACTTATACGAGTATAGACAGATTACAAAGCTGTAACAGAGCTATGCTTATACATATTAAATATTTAAGAAAAAACTCTGTATTAAGTATTTAGCAGTATCTGAACCCAAAACAATGTTTTTAAGAATTTCTGTTCGTTTGTCTTTTTATTAACTCATCACGCAAAAACTACTGAACAGATTTTGATGAAACTATGTTTGTTTGATAGCCCAATGAGAATTATAAACTGGTATACATACTTTTTAACTCACTAAATATGGAACCCGAGATATAACCTAAAAAGCTGATAATTAATAAATTATATTAAGTTGTTAAATGTTTTTTATTTATCTAGTTGCGACTAAATAAATTTGCGGCATACGATGGCTAAATCTTACTTATGATCACCCCATCAGCCCTGCGGGGTAGGCAGAGCGGACAGACTGCCAAAAAGATCTATTCTTGCATACATCTCTCGCTTCCAATTAACATTCATAATTCTCTTCATACTCGCTCGCCGGTTTCGGAGACTCCTGAGTCCACCTTCTTTCATTAGTTTCAATTTGAGTTTTCCTATCTCCCAGAGCTATTTATCTTCTCTCTCTTTAAGAGATTCGAAGTGGTTCTCAGTCCGTTCCTACACGGACATTACCAAACACGTAATAAAACAGACAGAAAGTCCGCAAACTACGATTGAATTGAGCTATTGTAGTTTGCAAATTGAGTTTGTCATCCAGACTTATATTGCAGTCGCTGCAGTGTAGCAAGTTAAAAGTTTTTCCATTTCATTTGCGTAATCGTATTAAATTGCGCTTGCAATGAATTGCACTTCGTACGCTATTAGTTTAAATTGAATCCCATTCAGCGCTTTATTGTATTTGGTAACATTTTAAAATATATAGGTAAAACGTGGAGTCAGGAGTCTCAGAAACCGGCGAGCGAGAGATGTATGCATGAATAGAGCGTTTTGGCACTTTGTTCTCTCTGTCTGCCCCGCAAGGGATAGATGGTGTGATGATGATAAGTATAGGTAAACAGCTAGATTCTAACCGTGAATTCCAATAGAAAGATTGCGTACACTTCAAGAAGTGGATCTGTATAACATAAATACGTCACACTACCCGGCAAATTAGTTAAAAACAGCCATCCCACAGGAAATGTCAATTTCATTTTTATCATCTTATCCTTTTCTGGGCTGCGGACTAGGTACTCGTATATGTATGAAACATCTATATGTATGCAGCAAAATTTGATTATCGCTTGAGTAATTGCGGCATAAAAGCGAAAAAAAGGTTCATCACCATTTTCCATGCGGGGTAGGCAGAGAGAACAGAGTGCCAAGAGGCTCCTCTTTTCTTGCATACATCTCTCACTTCCTCAACATTAATAATTCTCTTCATACACGCTCGCCGCTTTCGGAGACTCCTGACTCTACCTTCCTTCAATACATGACCAATTTGGTCTAGGTAGGTGAGTCTCGGTCTCCCCCTGTATCTACATCCTTTTACTTTCGCATTGTATATCTTCTTAACCAGTCGCTCGTCCGGGATTCTTTGGAGCATTCCTTTTCGCATCTGTACACCAATACTCTCTTTCATACCTACTCGCTCTCTTACGTCGTCGTTACGAATGAGGTCAGTCAGCCTCACTCCACAGATTATTTTTTATCTTCACAAATATAAATGACAAATTTAAAACGCTCTGACCTTCTGATCCCTGTTTACTCCATCATCAGATCCTGGTCACCTTCTATTATAATTCTGTGCCTCCAGTGAAGCCTGATATAACTCAAAAACTGCTACTTTTCAGCCGAGCAAAAATAAGTTTTAAAAAAATATATCGCATTATCCATAATATTCAGCTTAAAACGAATTAATGGTATGTATTAAATAAAACATGCACTTTAATGTCGTTTATAGCATTTCTTTTAATATGGTATAAGATTTTATAAGAACGCTGAAACTTGAAAAGTTATACCAAATGTAATTTTAAGTTTAAGCTTTTTTACGTTCATAATGGTACAAATTCAAAAGTAACATTAAACACAAAAAAATAATATTTTGGTGAATCTTGATACTGTTTTTTTATTTTACGTGTATTTAAAAAAAATAAAGATATAACATTTATGATTGCATAAAAAAGAATCAAAATCGGCTGAAGATTAATATTTTTAAACTTTTGTCCTCGAATCTCATGATTTTTGTCAGTTCTATCATTTAGCCTAACTTATAGTGTTGCCAATTTTGTGAAAAATGGTATATTATGTAATCGTGTACCAAATATAAAAATGAAAAAAGAAGTGTTAATAGATGATTGTAAATGGGATACAAAAGTAAAAAATAAAAGAAAATAATCACTAAGCTTTTAATTATTTTGAATAATCAACAACATTTAAAATAAATAAAAAGAAAATCTCTTCATAATAAAATAATATTTCACTTGTTGAAAACAAAACCAATATTTATCGTTTCTTAAAATCACTATCTCACTAAAAATCACAGTTATGTCTGTTCACTAATAGTTAAAAAAAAATATTATTTCTATAATTTTGCGTTGCTGGTACAAGCAAGGTTATTCAAAATGATATTTAGATGGTAAACTATATGCGAAAAGACACATTACAGTAATAAAGGCGTAAATAGTCTTCTAAAACCAGAGGTGCCAAAGATTTATTTAGCTTTAAACATTATTTATTTTTAATTATTATAAAATCAGAAATTATTAGCTTTTTACTTATTAGTAATGTTCGCGTATCAATAATAATTACGCTTTAACAACTAAAGTCCACTACAACATTAAAATTTTTATTAATTTATTCTCAATCTCAATCAGCCTTTCAAATTTATTAAAACTTTTATTCTTCTTCACTACTGTCATTGTAAGCGGTAGTATCCTTAACATCAGCTTTAGACAATAAGTTTCTCTAAAAGTCACTTTTCTATAAAAACTTTGTTTCTATAAAAGCACTTTCGTGGATATAGGGAAGCAATTGGCACAAATCTTGTATCTTCTCTGCAGATATAGGTATTGCAGTTTGATAGCATTTTTTCATATTGTTAGTGGTAATTAAATCATAAAATTTGCCACGTTTTGAATTGTCCATGCAGAAGAAATCAGGAGCATTATGGTCTTCCTTATAATAAAAACGAGGAAAGTCATTTTTTATGTACTTCATACATTTGATATTAGCCCAAATAAACTATTGGCCATCTTGGTTAAATTTTTTCAAGGTTAAATTTTGTTTAACGAAATCACCAAAGTTATAGAACATATCTTGATTCATTTCAACTATAGTTAACTTAGTTGCTTTATTTGAAGCTGTACGAACCAATTGAAACCAATCTCTGGGCAAATGAATATCCATATTAGTTCGCTTTTTTTATGTTCAATCAGAGTATGGTCGCTATCAGCTCCATGTGCATGTGTCCAGGAATGAGGAACTTATGTTCTATTGTATTTAACTGAAATGATAGTTTTGCAGCGATCATTAACATTGATGTTACAATGGAATTCTTATTTTGGCCTGGACAACTATCAGAGTACAAGATTAAGTGGTTGGCACATGGATGTAATAGTGGTAATTGGTTTATGATAAAATCAAAGAGGCATGAGGCTATGTCATTTGCCCCTCTACCTCCTGTGCATTCTGGCCACATGTAACAGAATGCCTTATCTGTCTTTAGGTCGTGAATTGTTAGATTATATGTCCAGAGCTGCCGCTTATAGAAAGCAACATTTGTTTTCAAAAATGGCGTTGGCAAACATTGTTGTAAATCGAATGCAATAACTGCCACCTTTTCTGATGATTTAGCTCGTTCTTTATCTGCTCTTTTTTCATCATACGCAGCCTGCAAAGCTATTTCATGCGTTTTGAGCTAATTTTTTAAAGAAAATACTTCTTCGCCACTGGCTTATTTGAGTTTCATTTTTATTCGGTCACACTTAGAGCAAGTATCTAAAGAAGGTTTCTTAAAAGATAAGTTAATGCTAAATGCCTAAACACTTTTGTGTATATAGTTTTACAGACGGAGTTTTGAAATGTTTCTTTATATAAATTATAAATTTTTTGTAATGTTAATTCACTATTCGAGAACTTTTTTGTTGTTTTTGAACGACTGTAATGACTATCAGTATGGGGAAAACTATCAATGTGAGATTTAACCTCGTTGAGTTTATCATCTGATATTTTTGTAATATGCCTTTTGCGTTCTATATTTGCACCAAATAGCACTTTCTTTTTGCAAACTGTTTGAAGAAATCTATTACTCTCATCGAATGTCCGCAACAAGCAATTTTTGCATATAGGATTTTTTTGTTAACTGCCACTGGCATAAACGTAATACTTATTACTGTAAGTCCTACGTCGTTTTGGAGAAGACGTGAATGTTTTTTTTCTCTCTTTTCATAGTTTCCTAAGCTCCAATACTGTTTAAAAAGATGTTTTCTTAAATCCGGATGTAGACGCTCTTTACACTTTTGTCGACAGTCATTCAGTTCTTTCATTTCGCAGGCTTTTTTCGTACTTCCTATCTGAGTTTTGTATTCCAAGCCTTTATTCCTTAAATCTTGCCTCTTAATTCTATCTTCCCTTCTTTCTTTATCCGATTTTCTTGGCTTCCTTTTCTTGCCCTGAGCGTTAACTTTATTATTTATCCAAAATGAACAACCTGGTTCGTCCTGTGGAATGGGTTCTTCTACAGTAAAACGATGTGATTGGACACGTGGTAGCTGTTCTACTTCAGGCAAACAACTTGTTCCATGACATGGAACTAGTTCTGTTTCAGATGAACTTGATAGACCTTCAGATTCTGCTATTGTTACGTTTTGTAGACTCTTCTTATTTCCTCTTCGATAGTATTTCTTTTTTTTCTTAGTTGGTAAGTATACACAGTAGTAACAAATACTGCTATCTGTACTTTCATCCGTTCCAGGAATAAAGTCATCACCACTTGATGATCCAAAATCTTCATCATTGCAGGATAAAACATAGCATAATCTATATTCGATCGCTGTTGTATTGGCATTAAGTTTTCATTGTTTTGTGCCTGTCTATTCTCAATTATAGTGTTATGAATTATCTCATCACCTTTAATAGTCGCTTTAGTTTTTTGTGTCTCACTATCTTCCAGTTGAATTTTATCAACGTGTATAATTTCTTTTTCGCAGTAAACATTTTCATATGATCTTAATCTGTCATCGCTTTCATCGTGAACATTCAAATAATGTTCTCTTTGGGCATCAAAATGTTGTAATTTTTGGTCATTTTTAGTTACCAGTGATAGCAACTTGGCCGTCCTCGAAGTGGTCGCAATCTAAAACCATAATAAATCTGATAAAGCAACAACATAAAGTACAAATCTTTTTTTTTAATTAAAACATATTAACGTGTCTTCTATTTGTAAATTCGAAAATTGTACAAGAATAATAATTATTCGAAAATTGTACAAGAATAATATAACGCCACTTATTTATCTTACAAAATATAATCAATTTGGTAAATAATATATTTCAAAACTTTTAACAAACAGAATGTATTTTTTTATATTCGTGATAAATGGTATAACTAAGCAATAACTTACGTAACGTCGATCCATGACAATATCAAGCGCAACAGCACTTCCTTAGCGTTTCCGCAACACTGATCAGTTGCACTGGAGTGTTCCCGTCCGCGCCATATACTCACCCCCGCTCGAGTTCTGCCCGACTCCCAAAGATTTGTAGTAGGTACTAAATTTTAAATAATGTCATTTAGCACCAAAGTTGGTCTTATTATGGTCTTTATTAGACGATGACTTTTTGATACAACTGAGATGTTTCTTTTTTCACAAATTTAATATATTGTGTTAAATAATATATTTTTTATCATTTAACACAAACAAAAAAAAACACAATTTGCGTAAATCAGACGTGGTATATATCGAGTTGTACCAGACTTTGTGCTAAACACTCTAGTGCTATATAGACTAATTTCAGTTTTATCAAAAAACACAAAAGATGCATAAAATGTAACTGCCTTCAAGATATAACTTACTTCAATCATTTTACACCTAAGCCATTCATTGAACTTGTTTTTTTTTATGATACGTGTAAAGATAAATCATTTATAACAAAAATTATGCAAAAAATGGTGAGTTACACCAATACTCACTAAATTATCTCTGGGCCTAATTAAGATATCGACACATGAGTTAGACCAAAATTTTCGCTATTTTTTTTCTGTATAATTCCGAAACAACCTCGATAATTTTGAGTAATATCAAGCTTCACTGGAGGCACAGAATTATATATGTATAATATCTCCAATCATAACCCAATCTTTATATATACATGTTATATTTTTGTAATATACTGCTACTGTGGTGTATTACTGTACTGAGCTTTGTTTTACGGCCCATCTGATGGTACATGGTAACTGTCGCTCATGGATTTAACTATACCTCTCGATATTATTGTCAAGCCGCTGTACACTATTTCATTTCATAGATATGAAATGAAATAATCTCCTGCTACAGCCAAAACGCAACGATGTGCTTCATGGCCGGTTACACAGGAGATGGTGGTACCAACCCGCTCGGGCCCGATACCAAGTGAATACTCCCACTTGGTACCCAGCCCTACCACCAGTCATGCAATGGATGATAATTGCTTACTTCCCTTAGTCGCCTCATACGACACCCATCGCAAAGAATGGGGTGGTGACACTTGTATTGTTAGTCACCATACGGAGCTTTAAAAATAAATTCGTTTTCTTTCTTTCATTTAATTTAAATAGAAAATGTGTGAGCCATTTAACTCAATTGCGGTTTAAATCTAATGCAAAAGTGATTACGGCTGACAAAAGTTTTAAATTGCAGCACCGCCGCTCAATGCTGACAATGGATGTTTTTGGCCTAATTTCCAAAACTTCTTGGGAAGGCCATAAATGGCACGTGTGTTATTAATAGCACGCAAATAATAGCCTAAGATGTCATTAGGTAATTAATCTGATTGCATTTATCCATTAGTTTCGATTATATTTCTAAAGCTTTAAAATGATTTAAGACTACATTAAACACAAAGTGAAAAATGTGAAATCCCTGCTCGTGACTGTTATTTTCGATTTCACATTTTTAACTTTGTGTTTAATGTATAGTGCTAAGCATGTCAAATGCTAAAAATATATATAAAAATATCTGAATATTCTCCTGCGCCATAACTAAAAGCTAGATTTTAAGTTGTATCTCAGGTTCCCGATATAGTAGCGGGATAAAATGTATACCAGTTGTTAAGTCTAATCAAGAACTATCAAATAAATAGAAAAGGTGCTTCAAAATCCGTTCAGTAGTTTTTGCGTGATGTGCTAACAGAGCACGGAAATGAATTTAGCCTTTTTAAAAAGAACTAATTATTTTACTTACACTTTTATACCTATATATTAAAGAATCAAAGAATTAATTATTTAAGGCAACCGCTCTTTTTGAGTGTTCAACGCAGACTGACTATGAATCCTAACTGAGACTAAAAGCTAAGGTGGTTTGGCTAACTCGTCAGGCAAAGAGATGCTTGGGTAGCAGCCTTTATATCCATCCATCAGCCTTTCAAAGTCCACTGCTGGACATAGGCCTCCCTAAGAGAACGCCTCAACGAGCGGTCCCGTCATGGGGGATAATGCCTTACATAGTGCGGGTATAACAGAACGAACAAACAGATCAAAACCAAAAATTCTCAAAAAAAATTGTTTTTTGTTCAGACACGCCTATAGGTATAGCCTAATACAGTATTTTTTTCCCAAATATCATAAATGTACAGACACAGCTCCGTTACAGCTTTATAATAGTTAGAATTATTAGTAATGGGCAGTACTTGCTAGTTCCGGCACGAATAAGCCGGCTTGATCGAGGAAGTACCACCCATCCATCCATCCATCTATCAGCCTTTCAACGTCCACTGCTGGACATAGGCCTCCTCAAGAGAACGCCACAACGAGCGGTCCTGTACCGACCGCATCCAACGGCTTCCCAAGTACCACCCGCTCACAGAATATCAGCGTGTGTTTCACGGTAGACTCCCCTATTGTTGTGTTTCTTGAGAGAGACTGAGAGCGTTGGAAGCTCAAACTCCTTTCCTTACCCTGTCCTTCAATTCTCCAACTCCTATCCCTTTCTATAGAGTAGGTGACGAGCGAGTGGTGCCACTAGTATTGCTATCGTCTATAGGCTACGGTGATCGCTTACCATCAAGTGGGCCGTATGTTTGTTACCCGCGTAGTATAAAAAAGAACTATCGGTAGCGTAGTTCACCAACCGTCACATCTCGTTCCCATGTGGGCGAAAAGTGGACAGCAGACGACCGTTTTCATTCCGTTAGATCTGTCTACCGAAAAACAGGCGTGACTCATACATAAACTGTAGAATGTATAAATTACCTAGATATGTTTTTTTTTATTGCTTGTAGTGGCAGACGAATTACGGCCCATCTGATGGTAAATGGTAACCATCGCTCATGGACTCAACTATACCGAGAGTATTGTCACGCTCACAGTTATGTTTTGTTTCCACAGATATGAAATGAAAGAAAACGGCTATCTCCTGCTACAGCCAAAACGCAACGATGTGCTTCATGGCTGATCACACGGGGGATGGTGGTACCAACCCGCTCGGGCCCGATGCCAATTGAATACTTCCACTTGGTACCCAGCCCTACCACCAGTCAAAATGTCGCATGCCACGAATATTTGGCAACTATTCGGTATTCGGCTATTCGGCTGTATTTTATCACTATTCGGTATTCGGTCGAATATTGCGAATTATTCAGGCCAAACACCGAATAGTAAATCACGAAAAAAAAATATAACTCACAAATAAATCATCTAATAATCAATATAATCATTTTAATGAGTGGGCTATGCAGACCTTGGACAACAGGCCATCTGATGGGAGAGCGACTGCGGGCAAACTTTTAATGTGATCCCTTAAATTACACTGCAACGCTAATAGCAAACATACCAAATAAAGCGTGTTTTTATACGGACTCAATCACGAATGAAACAAAAGCGCCCACGGCGCGTCGTCATCACACGTACTTTAAGTGAAGTAGGTTAAAATCTTTCACCCGCGAAAGGTACTAAGTGTTGCCGAATATTCGGCGCTTCGGCCAAGAGTCTCGCCGAATATTCGGTATTCGGTGTTCGGCCAAATCACTACTCGTGGCATCTCTAGTATATATGTATTATAAGAGTATTAGACAAGCTATCCGTGGTGGTACTGGTGGTATTTGTATTCGTCATTCACCGACTTAGCAGTACCTTATCCAAATCTCTGCCTCCTCCTCACTAGAGGAATGAGATACTCACCGACCGTCCCTTAATCAATCGCCTAACGACCGAATAGATTTGGATCAAATTGGATAGTTAGGTTGGGTAAATATAAATAGGATACCTTTTATCCCAAAATAAATACCTACTTGGTATATAAAACTAGCGACTAAACAATTTTTAATGAAATATTCACGGGCAATTTTTAAATTTTTTTTGTTAAGGCGGAGTAAAAAGTTCCTAACCGCAGACCCCGTCGTTCGCGGGCAACAAACAGATTAGTGTGGGGCCCTCACCTGCGAAACAGACCCGCCGTGTACCGTCTCTCCACCTGTACAGGCAGACCACTGGACCTATATGACATTAATTCAGTGGTCCGCCGGTGGCTTACCCTTTCGGGTGCCCTTTACTGAGCGACGATTCCACGCACGGAGCGCACGCGGTCCTCCCACGGACGAACCCCGGTCCATCCACCCGCAGCCTCAGCTAGAGTCGCTAAGCTAACCACTGAAGCATTGTAACATAGTTCCAGTAGCTCGCCAATAAAGGCGGAGTGACGGCACACGGCGGGTTTGTTTAGTGGTTGAGGGCACACTGCCCTGTTCGTTGCCACGAACGACGGGTGTGCGGTTAGGCACATTTTTTCCCGCCTAAACAAAAAATAGGACCGTTAAGCTAACCTACATAAAATTAATTATGACAGAACATGACATTCATTACAAAAAATTTGCGTAATTTAATACTCGTAATGACTGATGTTTATATGAATGTTTCTTATTATGTATACAGCCTATATATAGAGTACCTAGCCTATATATAGAGTGACCCGGCGAACTTCGTACCGCTATTATTTTTTTCATGAATATTTTGCTATTAATTAATAAAAAATACATGATAAAAACTAAACATGAAAATCGGTTAGATAGTTTCAGAGTTTTTCATGAGCAACAACGTGACACGAGAGTTATATATAATAGATTTTTGCTCAAATATATTTATGTACAAATTATAATTTGTGAATAAGGAAAATAGTATTTTAGCACGAGCGGGAATTTAACCTGCATCCCTTCCTATCCGGGGAAGTGCTCTAATCCACTGAGTTACCGTAATATTTTTTAGAAATACCCAATCTCCTCATCACATTTGTCTTAACGACTAACGCCATCTATCGGAATGCATTTACATGCATTAATCCAATATGGTAAGTTTAAACACGTAATTGGACACATGATAGGCTCTAAATAAAAAAAGGAAGGGACGCAGGTTTAATTCCCGCTCGTACTAAAATGCTCTTTTTCCTTATTCACAAATTATAATTTGTACTTAAAGAGTAGTTGAGCATGTCAAGTACTAAAATATCAAAATGATCTAATATATTTAATTTTTACTCTAACTAGTTTTTCAATTAATGTTCTATAAGAGTCTGGATTTTTTTTGGTAAGGCGGGAAAACTGTTACGTAACTTCAGTGATCTAGCGACCGGCCCTCCTTCGCATGTTCGATCTTGGACTGAAAGATTTAGAGCCTATCATGTATCCAATTACGTAGCTTTGCAACTATATCATCTTCATTATATAAACTCTTATCTTACATGCAACTTAATTAAACTATATAATCATAATAAATTGTGTTCTAGCTGCATCACTCAATGGAGGAGACAGAAGATCTTGAATCACTCCGACAATATTCATGTTGAGCATGTGCAACGTCACAGCTCGAGTTTGTGATAACGTGTTTAAACTAAATCCGAATTTTCATTAGTCAAGCCGTTCATCAGCTAAGGAAATATAGACAGACAGGCAAAAATGTAGAAATTGGCAGAATTGGAATCAGTAAATCTTGGCTGAATTGGAAGTAGTGGGATAAAATGTATGCCAGTTTTTAAGTGTAACCAAGAAAAAAGTTGCATCACAATTCCTTCAATAGTTTTTCAAACAAACAGACAAAAATCTAAAAATAATTGTTTTGTGTTCATATACAGTATTTTTTCTCAGATATCTTAAATGTGCAGACACAGCTCTGTTACAGTTTTATAATAGTTTGGATATAGATAGATAAGATTCAAGGAAATAATAGCTTCTGTCTTCACAATTGAGGTCTCCAGGATACTAGGCTTAATGTTATAGGAATAACATAACAAACTCAATCCATAAATTCACCACAAAACTGACATTTTAACCCCGTACTGTTTACCAATCAGATTAAGAGGAAATCTTGGAAAGGCACAGGTGCCAGGGATAAAAATGGTAATAGGTACTTTATATTTCTTTTAGTTCAAAAACTTTGTTATTTAACTTTCTACGCCAATTCATATAAATTTTCCATTTTACATTTTGCAAACGTAACCGCGAAAGTTAACAGCACTTAAGAATTTCAGATAAAATGGCTTATATATAGAAAATTGTAGCGCTAAAAATATCCCTCTCTTTACTATCCCGCTCTCAAGAAGAATAGTAACCTTCCTATCCTCTGCTTAGCATCCTTTATATCCTCTCCATACCATTCCTTGGAGATGGAGACGCGCGACGGATGCCTTTGGTGATGTTAGCGTCTATAGGCGATCTATAGGGAGATAGCCGTTTCTTCTTTCATTTCATATCTGTGAAATGAAATAGTGAGCAGTGGCTTCACAATACTGCCGGTATAGTTGAGTTCATGAGCGACGGTTACCACTTACCATCAGGTAGGCCGTCTCTCGTCTGCTATTTAATCACTAACTATTTAAAGTAACATAAACAGGTCTTTTTTCGCGTATATCTATCCATCCATCCATCAGCCTTTCAACAGCCTCCCCAAGAGAACGCCACAACGAGCGGTCCCGTCATGGGGGATAATGTCGTAATGCCCGCTTGGCAGGCGGGTTGGCGATCGCAGTGGATGTTGTTAATACTCGAGGGAGTGCTGCTGCCCACTCCCCCGGTATAATTATTAATATTTCGCGTATAAATTAGGTGATATTATTAACTACCTTTTACCCGACGTTTCAACTGCGTTGCAGCAGCCGTGGTCACGGGACAACTCCCGTCCCGTGACCACGGCTGCTGAAAAAAGACCCGTTTATGTTAGTTTAAATATGTGTGTACAAATTGATATCTTTAAAAGTTACAACCACTAACTATCTGGTGGGACTACTTCGTGGTTCCACGTAATAGGGGGCGAGCCTATTGCCGTCTACCGGGCACATTTCCAAACTCCGGGCTGCTACTGAGAATTTTTCTTTTTACGAAAAAGCTCAATAATACTGCCCGACTCAGGGATCGAACCCGAGACCTCATGATCAGTTGAATATACAGCAACTGTATTTTTCTCTAATACGTTTGCACTACAAGCAAGTTTCATTTAATAACCTAACAAAATCCAAATCTTAGACGATGCAGATTAATTAGGATTGATAATTACCGATAAAATAAATAATTGTAGGTGATATGAAGTTCACCCGGTTACAAACTGTTACAAATGTAAGTTTGCTCGTAAACGGGACACGTCCTTGAAATTTCATTCTCATTTCTCGTAATCAATAATTGGATCGCCCTATAAGAAATTTCACTTCAAAAATAAAATCTAATTGTTAAAACCCAATAGCTACTTTCTAACAGCGCGTTAAGCCAAACAAATAGGTACAGAAATTTATTTACGCCTCAACAAATTACAATTAATTTCAAAACAAAAACAAACGTATTAGAATCGCTACAACAAACAGCGAATTTAATAAAACAACCCCGCCATTGTGATATTGAAAGGTAAACCGGCCAAATCAGAATGTCATATTTTTATGAATCCATCCATCCATCCATCAGCCTTTTAAAGTCTACTGCTGGACATAGGCCTCCCCATGAATGGGGGATAGTGCCGTAATCGCCACGCTTGGCAGGCGGGTTGGCGATCGCAGTGGATGTTGTTAATACTCGAAGGAGTGCTGCTGCCCACTCCCTCGGTATCCCTCAGTCGGCTCTTACGACTCCCATGGGTAGAGAGGGGTGGGACAATTCTAAAGCCGGCCCCGCACGGCCTAAATTTTTATTAATACTGCCTAGGTAATGCATCCACCATCAATTTGTACATCCTATTTACTAAAGTATTAAATTTTGTTTGAATATTTGTTATTCAATCACGGGTAAAATGACTTGAAAAGATGTCCTTTCAAGTCATGGCCTTTTCCACGAATGTATGGGATTTGGTTTCATATTTTATCATGTTGAAACTTACCTTAATTTATGGTGTTTTAAGAGTTATACTTACATAAATAATTCACAATCCCATCTTCACCAGATTTTCGATAATAAGACTAATTAAGTTAATCAAATAAGGTTATATTTTACGTGTTTGTACTTAGAATTATACAAATATTTTGCGTTTTCATCAAATTTTTTCTTAATATGTGACAAAAATGAGCTGTCGCAGGATGTCTTGCACATGCGAAAACATCGATTTTCTTTTATTTCTTCAAATATTGTTAGAGTCTTATATAATTCTTGGTAATCGCCTACTCGTTATGCATAGACGAATTAAAACTGCCATTGGTCTATTGATTGACATTATACTTCAGTCAGGTGCTTTTGTCAACAGATGGAGTTAAAACCAGTTAAATAAATTGGTGTGGCGACGGTTCCACGCCAACAGCCGGTTTTACCCTCCCTCCGCATTAGATGTTTATTTATCACTTTAAAGAAAAACAATATCATTACAATGTTTTTGAATGTATTAAATGCTAGTTATTGCTAGTTTCAGATGTGCCCGATAGGTGGCAATAGGCTCGCCCAGTATTATGCCCATGGTAGTACATAAACGATCAAAGTAGGTAAATTACTTTTTAATTAGCCGATTTTTATCCGTCGAAATTTTGACTTGATATTTGAGTACCTATCTAGGTATTGTAGATATCAAAAAAAATATTTTTTGGGACAAATTTGAGTCTGATTCAAAACGAAACTATGAATAGGCATCTCCTTTGGCACACAATCATATAACACACAACTAGGATTAGAGCACACAGAATACTATTTATCCCCATAAATAATATGCTTTACCGAGATACTCGATTTATTGAAGTTATTGATTTAGTTCTGAATTTCATCGGTTGGGCAAATTATACCAACTGAGAGCTTTACTAACGTACTGCGCATAAACCTTTATAGTTACGAGTATATGAAGACAATTAGCTTGGGCTAATCTGCGACTTAGCTGCAGGCATAAATTAGTTTACACATAATTTTATCACGGGACGTAATTTTGAAGTACACAGATAAGAAGTTACGGGTTGAAGCATAGACTAAGTATACTATAGACTCGCTACTATTTTAATACTAAGGATGAAGAAAAGGATGCACATATTAAATATTAGAAAGAGTGAGCGAGACACATATATAAGTATTTTTATCCTTATCGCGGCTGTGTTATTTTTGTTGGGACCCAATCAACTGGGTCCAAACAATAAGGCGGCCAACCGTCCCCATCATCGGTATGTAAGCTTGTTTTTGTATTGACGTAAAAAAAACGTCCATTAATCACGTTATATACGCTATTGTTACACGTTCTAATACATTTTAAGCAAAATATAAACATAACTGCAATTTCTTTTGTCCTGTCATTATTGTATCCGGCTAAAACAGGTAGTGCCTTTTTAGTCTACAAAGTTATAATCATAGTTATCTTCTAAAATTATTCCGGTTATTATATGTTAAACTATTGCTATATCGACACTACGCTGAGAGCGTGTCTATAATATTCTCTGTCTACGGGGTGAAACCAGTACAGTAACGACACTATACTTGTGTAACCTGTGACACAAAAATTGTTCAATCTTTGCTTTGGTCATATCACAAACTCGTGACAAAATGTTCCGTTCATAAAATATAAGTAGACAAGATGCAATCATGTTGGAACCATTCTTGAAGGGCTTTGGAATATCGTCAGGAAATACGAGAATATATTTTACTGTAACGGGATCGCCGTATCAAAGAAACATCTTTTATATTGACGACATATCCAGCGCAGTATTGTTAATACATAAAAGTACAAAACCGTATTTACGTATAGCCTCACGCCTGTATTCCCCTAAGGGGTAGGCAGAGATGTAAACACCCACGGCCGCCAGCTATGTTTAAGTCCCTCGTAATAGGGGGCGAGCCTATTGCCGTCTACCGGGCACATTTTCAAATTCTGCTGATACTGAGAATTTTTCTTTTTATGAAAAAGCTCAGTAGTCCGAGCCCGAGACCTCATGATCAGCAGTCGCTCACACTACCGCTGCACCACAGAGGCAGTTATTTACCTGAATAGAAGACTTAATATTAACTGTCGTGGGACGCCCTACAGGAGTAAGACTACATAGTAATATAATGGTGACTCGTGTAATGGTAAACTTAGCTATCAAATACAACCAAACATCTGCCTGTCGTAAAGGTCCGACTCTATACTATAGAAAGGAATAAGGCAGTGCTGGAGGCCCTTTGCGAAAACTAAATGAGGCTGCCCTATCTTAGAAATGGATATAGGTCAGGCTGAAGCCCCCAAACACAGAACAGAGCCGTTTAACCTATTGGAATCCATTGTCAAATTAGGATATGGGACCACTGTGACTATTTCTCCAGCTTTCAGCGTTCACTGTTGCACCTTGTGTGAGGCACAAGGAGGTTTCAGGTGTGGAAGAGGATGCATGGATCAAGTGTTTTCTCTGCGCAACATTGTAGAGAAGCATCTGGCTGTAAGCCAGAGGGTTTTATGCAGTTTTGTGGATTTGGAGAAAGCATTTGACACTTGTTGTACGAAAGGAACTTTGGGACATTTTGCCGGAGTATGGTGCTACAAGCGGTGCAGTCCAACTACATGGACTGCAGGGCTTGTGTGCGGCTGGATGATGGAATGTCACCTTGGTTTGATGTCAATATCGGCGTTAAACACGGCTTCTTTCTATCAGGCAGACTGTTTATCATATATCTGGATAAATGTTTACAAAGGTTGAATGAAATGAATGTGGGAGTTCAGATGGGTGACTCAGTGGTTAACTGTCTGCTATATGCAGACGATGCGGTCCTATTAGCGCAGTCTGCGACTGACCTGCAAACCCTAGTAGACGTAATGGCAGAAGATTGTAAGAAAAGGGGCCAACGTGTGAATGTGAGCAAAACCAAAATAATGGTTTTTAAAAGAGAAGTAGCCAGAACAGATGTTAGAGTAGCAATAGGAAATGCTGTGCTAGAACAAGTGGATGAATTTGTATATCTTGGATGCGGATTCAGTCGGGATGGAAGGTACACCACTGATGTAGAGAGAAGAGTGAATGCGGGAAATAGAGTGAACGGAGCATTGGGACAACTTCTCAGCAACCACCATCTCAGCCAGAAGGCACGTGTCGCAATACACAACGCAGTGCTTGTCCCAACGTTATTATATGAAAGCGAGAGTTGGGTATGCAAAAAGGAGCATGAGAGTCAAATCATGCGATCTCTGCGGAGAATCTGTGGAGTAAGGCTGACTGACCCCATTCGTAACAACGACGTAAGAGAGCGAGTAGGTATGAAAGAGAATATTGGTGTAAAGATGCGAAAGGGAATGCTCCGATGGTTCGGACATATGGTAAGAATGCCGGACGAGCGACTGGTTAAGAAGATATACAATGCGAAAGTGAAAGAATGTAGGTACAGGGGGAGACCGAGACTCACCTATCTAGACCAAAACGGTCATGTATTGAGGGGAGAGTCAGGAGTCTCCGAAACCGGCGAGCGTATATGAAGAGAGTTATGAATGTTGAGGAAGCGAGAGATGTATGCAAAAATAGAGCCTCTTGGCACTCTGTTCTCTCTGCCTACCCCGCAAGGGAGACAATAAGTTAGTTTAAGTTAGTCTGTTGCACCTAGGCCTCCCCAAAATTGCACCACAATCAGGAGCTTCCAACTGCTGCCTATGGCTTTGACTAAGATGTCAGTTCATCTGGTAGGTAGCCTGCCTGCGCTGCGTAGTCCGATATGTGATTGAAACTCAAGTACCTTTCTTCCACAATGGTTGTACGTCTGGTTGATATGGCCTACCCGTTTTAGCGTCCTAATTCTGGCATAGTTGGTTACTTTAGTTCCCTAACCCTACTACTTTTTAGTTGTTTTCTGAGTGCTACTCTGATTTTGTATAGGCTGACGTAAGGGATATCGGCGATATGGTACTAAGTCGACTTTGGAATCTTTGACCAAGTCAAAATCAGGTTCTCGCGTTTGTATAACTGTTCACAGTTTTTTATTGGGAGACAGACCCAAGATCTCATCTTGTGATAAAACTTTAATGTCCTATCTAGTTTCAGCTTAGTCAACAGGTTTTCCCATTAGAAAGAGCGCGAACACTTATTATTGGTTTTGCTCTATCACTTCTTTTAATCCAAAGATTTATTATTCGACGAAAGTCCTTGCAAAGATTTGTAGAGCTGTCTCTTTAGTAATCTCCGTTTGCGTCAATCAACCAAAGACCGGACTGCTATACATTTTATCCCGCTACTATATCGGGAACCTGAGATATACCTTAAAAACTAGCTTTTGGCGGCGGCGGAGCCACATTAACTGAAATACAATATATTTGAAAGCGCATTAATAGGATGTAATTTTATCGCTTTTAATTATTTGCGTCCATCAGAAACTTTACCAAGGTAATTTAGATAAAGCCGAACGATTCTAGAAAGATTTAAGAAACGCTTCGTCATCCCTAGTAATGTATTTGATTAATGGACTGGATCAATTCGAATGATACTCAGTCCATCATTATTGAACGAATGATTTATCTACTAAGGATTAAAGCGTATTTTGCAACCATACCCAAGTATTAAGAATACAAGTGTCACCACCGCATTCGTTTCCGCGGTTGTTGTAATATGCGACTAAGGAAAGTAATCAGTTATATTTTTTGTTGTCTGCAATGTATGTTTTGATTATAGTGGAAGAAAGCCCATTAATCATTTTTTCAATCCGCAAAATGAAAATGTGAGCAGCGGCTTGGTATTATTCTACATATTTTTCTTTAGTTTGGCATTATTATTGAATCCATGACTCGTGGATACCACTTACCATCAAGTGGACTGTTACCACCTTTTTGTGACAATAAAAAAATATTTCTTGCCTTTGGCTGGAAATACACATGTTTACAATATAGGAAAAGTGATTTTCGACCAGTTTATCGTGCTATCGTTTTCGCAGTTTGTGTTCAAGTTCAAAAACAATTATTTCTTTTACTTCTATTATCTTACATAAAAACATAGCATCACGCCTGTATTCTCCGAAGGGGTAGGCAGAGGTACACCTCCTCTTCTGTAATACACACACCCACGACTCGCCGGCTATGTTTAAGTCCCACGTAATAGGGGGTGAGCCTATTAACGTCTACCGGGCACATTTCCAAACCCCGGGCTGCTACCGAGAATTTATCTACATTTCTATATTATCTTACATGCTAAACATAATATATATTATTACCTTAAGGAAGAAGAGAAATACAGGGTTAGGTACTATACGTTATAGATTTATGTATAGCTTCATATATCATAGTGCATGCGGCAGAGATGCGAATGTTGAGATGGATGTGTGCAGTGACTAGAATGGACAAGATAAGGAATGAGTATATCAGAGGAAGTTTGAAAGTAAACACAAAAAAAAACATAGCATCACGCCTGTATTCCCCAAAAGGGTAGGCAGAGGTGTATTACACACTCGCCAGCTATGTTTAAGTCCCACGTAATAGGGGGCGAGCCTATTGACGTCTACCGGGCACATTTCCGAACTCCGGGCTGCTACCGAGAATTTTTCTTCTTAGGAAAAAGCTCAATAACATTGCATTGTAGTTGAAAGTAAGCGACTGATAAATTAAGGAGCGGACGGTTAGCGTGGTATGTGGACATGTGCATGTAACTTGAAGATGTATGTAAATGGTAATGCAAGGTAGAAAGGGAAGGGATCGAATGAAAAAGACATGGATGGAGTGTGTGAATGACGATATGGAAGAAAAATGAGTGTGTGTTGAGATGACGGCTGATAGAGGAGATTGGAAGAGAAAAAATCGCTGTGCCGACCCTACCTGAGTGGGATAAGGTGGAGACAAAGAAGAAGCAGTATAGCTTCATATACTTACTTTTACAGAAAGAAAACATCTATTCTGCTACTAAATTATCGTAACTATGCTATATTAAAACGCTACAACCAATAATTAGTGAAACGCCACTGTAATACGTTTTGTTTGTCTACGCAATAACTAAATTACAACTAATTAATGTTTGAACTGGACATCAATCAAGAAACGAGGTCACTAATACAAATATTGTTATTGTAACAATTTAATAACGAATGTTTTGGTAAATAAGCTTTATTTGCTTGGTGGATCCTTACTAATGTTATAAAAGCGTAATTGTGGTTGTTTATAACGCTCTCATGTCCTAAATATTTAACGGATCATCGTTAAAATTTAGCTTATCGAAGTCTCGTATCCAGAAAAGTAGCATGGTAGAGCCTTGCTTATCACAGCATATAAAGAGGCCGGCTCGATCGGGATGGGAAGTACCACAATTTTTAATTTTTTTTGGTAAGGCGGGAAAAAATATTCCTAACCGCACACCCCGTCGTTCGGGGCAACAAACAGGGTAGTGTGGGGCCTTCACCCACTAAGAAACCCGCCGTGTGCCGTCTCTCCGCCTTAATTGGCTGCCACTGGAACTATGTTACATTTCCTCGGTGGTGGGGGGGAAGTACTACACAGAAAAGATCAGCGTGAAACAACGGTAGGACCATCTCTTATCATTGTGTTGCGTATGGTGAGTGAGAGTGTCGAAGGCCCAAACCCCCTATCCTCATCTTATTATCCCACCTGGATAGGTTAAGGAGAAGGAGGATATAAGGAGAGGATACTCCTTATTAACCTATACCAATCCATATTTTATGCCTTTTCATTAGAGATGGTGACGCGCGAGTGATGCCTCTGGTGTTGCTAGCATCTATAGGCTACAGTAACCGCTTACCATCAGGTGGGCCGTATGCTTGTTTGCCACTCAGGTGCCTAATATATAAATATTATACTTATTGTCCCACGAAAAATTGATGGTTTCTCTGGGATACCAATTTTTTCATAGAAGTTAGTAGTGTTTCTTAGATTGACGTAGATATATTCTGATTCTGAAGTCCACGAGGACGGAATCGCGGGCAGGATCAAGTATTTTGTAGTGATTTATAGACAAATATTTCATCTAATGTTATTTTCGAGTCCATCCATCCATCCATCAGCCTTTCAACGTCCACTGCTGCACAAAGGCCTCCCCAAGAGAACGCCACAACGAGCGGTCCCATCATGAGAGATAATGCCGTAATCGCCACGCTTGGCGGGCGGGTTGGCGATCGCAGTGGATGTTGTTAATACTCGAGGGAGTGCTGCTGCCCACTCGCCCAGGTATTCCCTCAGTCGGCTCTTATGACTCCCGTGGGTAGAGAAGGGTGGGACAATTCTAAAGCCGGCCCCACACGGCCTTATTTTCGAGTATTCAGTGGTAAAGCATACATACCTACAGCTTAGTATGGGGTCTCCAGAAACTATAATAGTCTCTCAATTATTAAAAAAAAGAACATAATTTTTTCCAATAAATTTTTTGATAATGTGGAAAAGGAGAACTTTACTGCGAGCGTGCTCTAGACCGCTAAGCCATCAAGCATAAGCGTTCTAGAGCACTTCCCCGGATAAGAAAGGACGCAGGTTCGAATCCCACTCGCAGTAAAGTTCTCTTTTTCTACATTAACAAATAATTAGTTGTTTAAAGTAGCTGAACATGTCAAGTGCTAAAATACAGATCAAAATATAATTTTTGCCTTCCACTTTTTAGTCATAATTCATTTCTTTAATAAACAAAATAATACTTTAACTATTTATGAAATAAAACTTCTGTCTCTTTTGGCGAATCTATCTGTCTGAATAGAATAAACATAAAATCTGTCATGGTCTTTGGACCTTATGGCACTGCAGCTAGTGGTTGAGGAGTGGGCTGGGTGACGGCACGGAGACTTTGCCTTCCGAATACATACAAACTTCAACATTCTAATTTGAAACCTTATTCCGTTATACCTATATAATAGGTTATGTATCTTCTACCAATAGACCGCAATGATCAGCTTATCTGCTACTAGTGAATATTATGTGTTGATGAATTATTTTCACAAATATTCAAAATTTAAAATAAATTCTTTGTTTTTAAGCAAAACAATACTTGCAAATGATAAAACAATAGTCTACCTACTGAAAATATTCCTTTTTCACTTTATTTAAGTAGTTTTTGCACGATTTCACAATACAGTACGGCATATTGAACGTATAGTCAAGTCGGTCGACCAAACGAGACTGGCGCGTGATTGTTCCTCTTTTGGCGTTTTCTTTCTCTTTTGGTGCGGACACTTTTCCGAGGTCCATATGTTATAATAAAGCACTGTTAAATTACTAATTTATATATTTAGATATCAACCGATAAATACTCTGTTCCTTTGACCTCAGTAGTCATTACTAGAGGGTGCTGAACTAAATAACGTATCACACGATATTCGGCTTAAACTCGTTATCTGTCCATATAACCATATTCTGCCAAGCCAACCGGCTATTAATTGGTACGGTTATGTGAAGATCCAGGCTATAACGATGTTAGACCAAGCTCATGAGCTAAGGTTAATATTATTTTAACAGAGATGTCTATTTGACGTTTAGTTAAAGCAAATTCGATGATTTTCAAGCAAAAACCGAACTTATACAAAGTGTGAAAATGTGAAATCAAATATAACAGTAACGAGCAGAATTTGAACTTGCATCTCCTGGAATACCGTCCCCAGATGCTTTGCTAATTCAGCCATCGTGACAATTGCTCGGGACTGCGAATTTCGATAACACGTTCACTCTTGACGTCTTGGGTCACCCAAGTTCCCATTTTCGCACTTTGTGTTAGTTTATATAGCTATGTATAAGTGACAAGGGTGGTCCACTCCAAAATTTTTTTTTATTTTTTGCACCAATTTTTTCATTTTATTTTTTTATGATTTAGCTTTAAAAAATACATACAACCCTATATTTTCAACCTTCTACCACCAACCCCTATTTTTTAATAGCGATATTAGTACTTTAATAATTTTCATTGCAAATTCATGAAAAAAAATATGCCAGTACGAAGTTCGCCGGGTGAGCTAGTCTATATTATAAATAATATCAAAAAACTGCCAACTATGATTTTCATCTACTAGCCTTTGCCCGCAGCTCCGCCGCAGTCAAAAGCTAGCTTTTAGGTTATATCTCCGGTTCCCGATATAGTAGCGGGATAAAATGTATACCAGTTGTAAGTCTAATTAAGAACTATCAAATAAAAAAATTGCATTAAAATCCGTTTAGTAGTTTTTGCGTGAGGCGCGAACAAAAATCGTGTTGTATTTAGACACGCCTGTCTATGTACCTATATAGGCGTGTTTTAGACACACACAAAACGTGCCTAATACAGTATTTTTTTCTCAAATATCTTAAATGTACAGACATAGCTCTGTTATTACAGCTTTATGTATCATAGATTAAAATTCCGCATCCATTAAATGATTTTAATGCTCAAATTTAAGAGAAGCGATACATTTTAAAACCTATTTTTTGTTATTAGCCGGCACGATATACTTTAAAATGAAGGGAATAAATTATGGAGTTTGTGATCATAAAATGGGAGATCTCGCGGACCGACAGAACCGTCCGTGTCCGTGTGGTGACGGACTCAGAATACAAGTGTCACCACCTCATTGTTTCCCACGGGTGTCGTACGAGGCGACTAAGGGAAGAAAGCAATTGTCACTCATTGCATTACTGGTGGTAGGGCTGGGTACCAAGTGGGAGTGCTCAATTGCTGTCGCGCCCGAGTCGGTTGATACCACCATCTGCCGTGAGACCGGCCATGAAGCACATCGGTGTGTTTTGATTGTAACAGGATAATAGTCGTTTTTATATATAATAAGTTATTTTATCCTAAAACGTATATTTAAAACTGTTGGCTCATATAACATCGTACAAGAATCAAACACGCAATTCGGTAATGATGCCAAGAGATCGAGTATATCTCTCAGAGATTCGGAGATTAATTCTCTTGGAACTACGACGTAATCATAAATGTTTTGTTATTGTAATACTTCCTGATATTTACGCGAATGTTACACATTATGAAATAATACTACGTTTACGGAATCTAACGCGTTTACTTGATTTTCTACTATCCCGACGTTTTGAATACTTTATAGCATTCATGATCACGAGTGGACTTAGATGTAAACGTAATTTTTTCATAACTAGCTGATACCCGCAACTTCGTCTGCGTTATATTTAGTTATTTTATTATTTAGCGCAGAATCCTAACAAATTTTCCAAAATAAAAGTGGTGATCCCCATCCCGTGAAAATCGGTCCAGCCGTTTAGGTGTTTAGTCGTGGATGTGTATTCGACGTAGGTATATGCTTACCTATGAGTACTTGAATCTTTTCATTCACAACTTCATGAGTTTTTTTTTTACGTGGTACCCTAATTATTTTTCGAATATAAAAGTAGTCTAAGTTACTCCTTGTAACAATAGCTATCTGTTAGTGAAATTCCCGTCCAAATCGGTCTAACCATTCCGAAGTGGTATTACTTCACAATTTTATGGGTTTTATTTTTTACGCGAAACTATAAAATAAAAGGTGCCTAAGTTACGCCTTTTAACAACAACTATTTGCTAGTGAAAGTCCCGTCCAATTCGGTTTAGCCATTTCTGAGATTAACCGGAACAAACGGCCAGACAAACAAAAACTTTAAAAATTGGTAATTTATTATAAATAGCGTATTATATATATACTCTTGTATACATTTAGTAGACAGTTGTTATTTAGACATTACAAACAGACACTTAAATATTTATTTGTATAGATGTTTTGTTATGCATTGAATACATCTTCAGGGTATTTCACCTCATTCCTAAGCGCGCCATCACTCAAATATAAACGCAAGCTGGGTAATTTTATGTTAAAGACCGACCCTTTTATTTTTGTTTAGGCGGGAAAAAAATTCCTAACGGCACACCCCGTCGCTCGGGGCAACGAACAGGGTAGTGTGGGGCCTTCACCCACTAAAGAAACCCGCCGTGTGCCGTCTTTCCGCCTTTATTGGCGGGCCACTGGAACTATGTTACATTCCTTCGATGGTCCGCCGGCGGCTTACCCTTTCGGGTACCCTCATCTGAGCAACGCATCTGCCACACGGAGCGTCGCACCTTCGCGGGAGGCCTTGCGGGTATTAAAGACCGACCCTGCGTTATGAAATAATCCGTAAGTCGCGGGAGAATTTAGAAACATATTATGCAGACACAAAGTACAACCTAAATCAAAACAATCATTAGTACTTACTTATCATCACGCCATCTCCCTTTGGGGGTAGACAGAGAGAACAGAGTACCAAAATTACCAAAAAGCTCTATTCTTGCATACATCTTTCGCTTCCTCAACATTCATAATTCACTGCATACACGCTCGCCGGTTTCGGAGACTCCTGACTCCACCTTCCTTCAATAGATGACTGATTTGATCTAGATAGGTGTGTCTCGGTCTACCCCTGTACCTACATGCTTCCAGTAGCTCACACATATAATTTTCCTATATAGTACTCGACTCCACAACAGTCAGCACGAGATATCGATATCTAAAAGCATATTTTGCGCAGAATCTTAAATTCAAATCCTATTTTCTGCATTAAAGTCGCTCCACGAATCTTATACATAAAATTCTAAACAAGGGGTGGACTGAACGATAACAATTTTGTTTTGCATAAACAGGAAATACTTTTCTCGTAAACATAACTCTTAATTTTATAAATTGGATTAATTAATATTTTTTATGTGGAAGGCAGGTGCTTTTGCTTTTTTTGCTATTTTGGTAGCCAATATTCTGTAGGAGAGGATGAAATGCTGGATGGAAATAGTTTTATTGAAATTTATTTTGAAGTAGCAATAAAAAGTCTGCGTGTGATTTATTTCGTTGTAAATTCTTAAAAAAACATAGCATCACGCCTTTATTCCCCGAAGGGGTAGGCAGAGGTGTATTACACACCCATGATTCGCCAGCTATGTTTAAGTCCCACGTAATAGGTGGTGAGCCTATTGACGTCTACCGGGCACATTTCCAAACTCCGGGCTGCTACTGAGATTGTTTCTTTTTAGGAAAAAGCTCAATAAACATTGCCCGACCCGGAGATCGAACCCGAGACCTCATGATTAGTAGTCCCATACACTACCGATACACCACCGAGGCAGTTAATAAAAATTAAAAGGTATTTTTTTTTAATTCCAATAAAAAAGGAGATTGAAACCATGATTTGTGAAATTAAAGTGTAAAGGTATTTTAGGCTGAAAGTAGTGCTATTGCCTAAAAGTATTACATATTAAAAAAATATAATAGTAGTACAATTAATAAGTACTTTTATATATCACTAGCCTTTGCTCGTGACTCCACCGCAGCCAAAAGCTCCTTTTTAGGTGAAATAAAACTTTTATATATAAGACCTATAATATAAGGTTTTTGCCGTGTGGGGCCGGATTTAGAACTGTCCCACCCCTCTCCACCCATGGGAGTTGTAAGAGCCGACTGAGGGAATACCGCGGGAGTGGGCAGCAGCACTCCTTCGAGTATTAACAACATCCACTACGATCGCAACAACCCGCCTGCCAAGCGTGGCGATTACGGCACTATCCCCGATATGAGCGAAACACACGTAGTGGCGTTCTCTTGGGGAGGCCTATGTCCAGCAGTGTACGCCGAAAGGCTGATGGATGGATGGATGGAATATAAGATTCCCGATATAGTAGCGGGATAAAATTTATACCAGTTTTTTAAGCTATCAAATAGAAAGTTGAATCAAAATCCGTTAAGTAGTTTTTGCGTGATGCGCGAACGAACAAACAGTAAAAAAATCTAAAAAAAATGTTATGTATTCAGACACGTCTATATAGCCTAATACAGTAATTTTTTATGCCAATGTTCGGACAGGACAACGTCTGTCGGTTCCGCTAGTATTTATATATTGTTTGTGTAATAATTTATTATGTATGTACATAGTACATAATATGTTTAGTTTCTATGTATATAGGTATATGTAATGTATGTGTGTTTTAAGAGAGAGAAAGAGAGTAGCGGGATAAAATGCATTTCAGTTTTTAAGGCTAATTAAGTTGTATCAAAATCCATTCAGTAGTTTTTCCTGAAGCGTGAACGAACAAACAGACAAAAAATCTAAAAAAAAATATGTTTTGTATTCAGACACGTCTATATAGCCTAATACTGTATTTTTTTTCTCAAATATATTAAATGTTCCGACACAGCTCTGTTACAACTTTATAATAGGATGCATGTATTTGTATCTATTGTGTTCAATGTAATTTCTTGTCTGTATAGTTACCAACACCTACAACTACCATCATCTGCCGTATGGGGCCGGCTTTAGAATTGTCCCACCCCTCTCCACCCATGGGAGTCGTAAGAGCCGACTGAGGGAATACCGGAGGAGTGGGCAGCAGCACTCCTTCGAGTATTAACAACATACACTGCGATCGCCAACCCGCCTGCCAAGCGTGGCGATTACGGCACTATCCCCCATTCTTTGGGAGGCCTATGTCCAGCAGTGGACGTTAAAAGGCTGATGGATGGATGGACAACTACCATGTCTAATTACAAGTTGTGTCCATCGGAAGAAATTATATTTAATAATAAGGCCGCCCATTGTACCACCATAAGGGTTAACATTTTTCTTTTTGTAAATAAAATAATCGCATTTTAATATTTTATATATATTTTTTTAGCATTTGATATGCTAAACCATATAATTAACACAGTGTGAAATTGTGAAATAGAAAATAACAGTCACGAGAAATCCTTCGAACCTGCATCTCAAATGCAAAGCATCAAAAAGATTTCATGCTAAAAGCAGTGCAAAGTACCGAAAGCATCTGGGACAGTATTCCAGAAAATGCAGGTTCAAATCATGCTCGTTACTGTTATTATCGATTTCACATTTTCACAATTTGTGTTAATTAATAGCATTTTAAACAAAACTTGTTATTATATTAGAAATGTAATTAGGCAGAGTCCCGCTCTATGATTCAATACAAATGACTTGTTCAGACAGAACATCAATCATCAGCCATGACGTCAATACCGCCACTCGAGTGGAAACTCGTGATTTATAAGATTTAATTATTCCACTTCACGGTTTTCGGTAATACTTTCAATAGGGTTTACTCACATTTCGAGACTAAGTGTTCACTGAAGCGCAAACAATGTTACATAATTTAAAATGACAATGCAATTAATTATAAATTATTTGTGAATAAGGAAAAAGAGATTTTTAGTAGGAGCGGGAATCGAACCCGCGTCGTTTCCAATCCGAGGAAGTGCTCTAAGCCACTGAACCTACCTAAATATAGATCTAAAATGTTTAAAAAAATCGCGCCATCAAATAGTATGAATTTTAATTGCAAAATTAAACTTACTATAATTATTGGATTAATGCATGTAAATGCTTGCCGATAGATGGCGTTGGTCGTAAGACAAATGTGATGAGGAGATTGGGATGATCGAAAGATCGGTAGGATAGCTCAGCGGATTGGAAAAGACGTGGGTTCGATTCCCGCTCCTACTAAAAATCTCTTTTTCCTTATTCACAAATAATTTATACTTTAAAAAGTAGCGGCGCATGTTAAATGCTAAAAAACATAGATCTAAAATGAAATTAATTATATTAATCACATGACTTGCCCAGCATTTTACTTACTTATTCCTAACGCCATCTCCTTTGCGGGGTACGCAGAGAGAACAGAGTGCCAAAAGGCTTTATTCTTGCATATAGGTACCTCTCGCTTCCTAAACATTCATGATTCTCTTCATACAGACTCACCGATTTCGAAATATTGTATATGCCGTTGTTGTTTTTTTTTGAAGTGAAAACTTCTTTAGACGCGTTGAGCACTTTTACTTGTAGGGCTGGGTACCAAGTGGGAGCACTCACTTGGTATCGGGCCAGAGCGGGTTGGTACCACCATCTCCCGTGTGACCGGCCATGAAGCACATCGTTGCGTTTTGGCTGTAGCAGGAGATAGCCGTTTATATTTCATTTCATATCTGTGAAATGAATTGGTGAGCAGCGGCTTGACAATACTCTCGGTATAGTCGAGTCCATGGGCGACGGTTACCATTTACCATCAGATGGATCGTGGTTCGTATGCCACTAAAAGCAATAAAAAAAAATATATAATCTTCTAACCTGTTCAGTAGTTCTTGAGATGAACATTTAGTTTCAACATGATTGCAAAAATACACATAATTATTTAATCTTGTTATATCTACCATGCACGGCCTGTAAGCCTCAAAATGAATATTCTAGAACATTCCTGAAGGATTCTCAAACGATATAATAAAATGTTAAATGGTTGCCTCAAATTTCACCACAATCTACCCGCGTGTAGTTTCATCCTCCTAAATAATTGAGTACTATCATCTAGAGCGGGGATGTGTAGAGCGCATTAATTATGATTATAGTTCCCTCCGTCCCAACTCTAATTTGAGTTCTGTCGTCAAATGGCTAAACTTAAACAGTTTAGATTTTATGTTAGTCGATTGAAGAATGTACCATGTCGTTATTCGCATTCGCGAATATTCGCATCATTTTTAATGTGCACATTCGCATTCGCAAAATTTTATGCTAATGTTTGTTTTTGCAATCCATCCATTCATCCATCCATCCAACCATCAGCCTTTCAACGTCCACTGCTGGACATAGGCCTCCCCAAGAGAACACCACAACGAGCGGTCCCGTCATAGGGGATAATGCCGTAATCGCCACGCTTGGCAGGCGGGTTGGCAATCGCAGTGGATGTTGTTAATACTCGAGGGAGTGTTGCTGCCCACTTCCCCGGTATTCCTTCAGTCGGCTCTTACGGCTCCCGTGGGTAGAGAGGGGTTGTTTTTGCAAAGTAACCTGAAAATAATTTTATAACAACTTATTAACTGATTAGACTTATCATACTTTTATTTTAGTTAGGCAATACTTGTAAATGCGATCAAAATGACAATCACCCACCGTTTGGTCACGGGCCTTCGAAGATAAAAGTGAAGCTTTGGCGTTCAGCCTGGACATCGCAAAGACTTTCATTAGCACGTGTTATGGGACCCTTCCATGAAAGCTATCATTATAATATGCAAGATCGCCAGATTTCCCCTTCGTAGCCTTAACCATCAAATAGTAGAAGAAGGCTGCTCCTCTAGTAACATGGCGGTTAATACTGACATACCATAAGACGGCTCGATGTTCTCCCCAATGCCAATGGTAATTTCGACGGGTAGAGCCTTTTTTTTTTTTTTTTTTTATTTTAGGTGGGCAAAAATGTCCTACCGCACACCCCGCTGCCCGGGGAGACAACGGGGTAGTGTGGGGCTCTCACCCACTAAAAACCCACCGTGCGCCCTCACCCGCCCTTACTACGGCGGATCACGGGAACCGCGTCGTTTCTCCGCGATCCGCAGGCGGCAGCCCCTTCGGGCACCCTCTCTTGTGCGACGCCCCGCGCACTTGGGCGTCACACCTTCGCGGTAGGCTTCCGCGGACGGCAGGGTACTCCCCGACCCCACCGTCCGCAGCCTCGGCTAGGGCGGCATCAGGTGCAGGTAAGCGCGCGCACGCCGCCCCGCGCGCCGGCGGCGAATCGGGTCCGCGAAGGAGGATTCCTCCCGGGCCCTCTCCGCCGCCTCCTTCCGCGAGATGACAGCCTCGCAGAAGGCGGCGACCGCGGTCCAGGCCCTGTCACTGCCAACCATCGCTCGCGCAACGGCCAGCAGCGACAGGTCCACGCCTATGACTGCAGCGAGTTCCCGGCGCTGCACATCCCAGGCCGGGCACGACTCGAGCGTGTGCTGCGCCGAGTCCTCGCCGCAGTCGCAGTGGTGACAGCCTGGGGTCGTCTCCCTCCTAGCGATCGTGTGCAGGTATTTGCCGAAGCAACCGTGCCCCGACAAAACCTGCACCAACCGGAAGGTGAGGACCCCGTGCTGCCGCCCTGCCCATTCTTCCAAGATCGGCTGGAGCGCCCCCACGGTCCAGAGACCAGCCCGGGGCGTCGCCAGCCGAGACCTCCACTTTAGGACGGTGGCGCGGCGGGCATCTTCCCGCCACGCTGAGATTGCGCTTGGCGAGGGGCGGCTGCCCCCCGCCCGCGCCGTCGACGCCCGCCGATAAACGTCGGCGAGCACTTCCGCCTCCAAATCCCACGGGGGGGTTCCAGCCAACGCGCAGGTTGCATCGCACGAGACCGTGCGGTACCCGCGTATTGCCCTGACCGCTACGACCCTCTGTGGACGCCACAGAAGGGCCCTATTGCGAGCGGCCAGGGACTCCGCCCACACGGGCGCGCCGTACAGTGCCATTGACCGTACTACCCCCGCGTAGAGTCGTCGACACGCGAGACTCGGTCCGCCCAAATTCGGCATCAGTCGCCCGAGGGCGGACGCCGTGCCGACGAGCTTTGGCGCAAGACGGCGGAAGTGCTCGTCAAAGTGCCACCGTCCATCCAATACCAGGCCCAGGTACTTGATGTGGGCCTGGATTGGAAAGCCCACACCGTTGACCGTTATCGAGGCGCCGGCGGGTGGGCCGCGTCGGGGCCCATGGAAGAGTAGGGCCTCCGACTTTTCAAGGGCCACCCTAAGCCCCAGCGCCTCGATCCGCCTGACCACCTCCGCGGTTCCTGAGGTGGCCAGCGTTGCCGCCTCCCCGAGGGTCCCGCCCCGGGCTGTGACGAGCGTATCGTCTGCGTAGCAAATTACGCCCAGCCCGGGGGGGAGCCGGCCACGGAGGACCCAGTCGTAGCCGATGTCCCACAGGAGCGGCCCTAGAACCGAACCCTGCGGGACGCCGCACGACATAGCCCTCCTTACAACGTCCCCTTCCCGGTCCACGAAGAGGACGTTGCGGCCGTCGAGGTAGTCCGCCACCAGCCGCCTTAGGTAGAGGGGCACTCCATGGTACCGGAGTGCCTCCTTGATGCAGCCGAATGGCAGACTATTGAAGGCGTTGGCGATGTCGAGCGACACCGCCAACAGCACTTCCCTCGAGGTGACGGCCTCCGCAGCCGCGGCCCTCAAGCGCAGGATGGCGTCGACCGTAGACCGACCCGCCCGAAATCCGAACTGGGCATCGGACAGGTCGGGGCCGACCGCACCTAGGTGCCGGACGATGCGGGCAGCGACTACCCGCTCGAGAAGTTTGCCCGCCTCGTCCAGCAACACGATGGGCCTGAAGGCCGCGACTGTATTCGGAGACCGTCCCGGCTTCGGCAGGAGCACGAGCTTCCCCTCCTTCCAGCAGTCAGGGAACCGTCCGGACACCAGGCAAGCGTCGAACAGTCCCCTGAGGCGGGGCTCTAGGTGGTCGAGGACCAGGGCCAGCACTCGGGCGGGAACCCCGTCCGGCCCGGGGGCGGCGCTTCTTCGCATACGCGCTGTCGCCGCCCCCATTTCCGTCGTCGTCACGGGCGGTACCTCCCCGTCGTCGGCCTCCCGGTCGTCATCTGGCGGAGCCATGACCGGGGGCGTGTGCACCGCCCGTGAAGGGAATAGTCCCCCAACCACCTCAGAGAGGAAGCCCGGCCGGAGGGTCTCCGTAAGGGGGGGGCCCTGGGCGCGGAGCTTGTTGAGCGCCGCGCGGTACGGGCGTCCCCAGGGGTCACGCTCGAGACCCTCCAGCATCTCCTGCCTTTTCGCTTCTTTGGCGCGACAGATGGCCAGCTTAAACGCGGCGCGCGCACTGTTGTACGCCGCATACAGCCGGCCCTCCCGCTCTTCATCGCGGATTCGGCGACGTCGGCTGCGGGTGTAGGACCTCCGGGCACGAATACAGGCCGCACGGAGGTCCGCCAGCTCCGGGGACCACCAGTAGACCCCCTTCCGTCGGGGCGGGCGCCGCACGCGGGGCATGGCCGCATCGCAGATCTGCGTAAGCATGCCGCGAATGCGGCCAGCCTCGGCGCCCACGTCTTCCGTCAGGGGGGGAGGCAGCCAAGATTGAAAAATGGCCGCCTCCACCAGCAGCTCCCGGTCGAGCCTACCCACAGCCCATCGCGGAAAAGCGGGAGTTCTGTCCGCCGCGTGACCCCTGCTGGCGCCCTGAAGGGTCCGGGAGACCTCTATCTGAATGTATCTGTGGTCAGATAGGGTCTCGACCTCCTCCAGGACTCGCCAGCTCCTTACACGTGCGGCGACACCGGGGCTAGCGAACGAAAGGTCCACTATCGACCCGCCCCCGCGCCGCACGCACGTTAGGGCGGACCCTCGGTTTAGCAACACGAGGTCCGCCGCTTCCGCCCACTCCGACGGGTAGAGCCTTGCTTATCCTAGCACGAATGGACCGGCTCGATCGGGGAAGTACCACCCTCTCACAAAAGATCAGCGTCTAACAACGGTAGTTACACCGGCTACCGTTGTGTTTCGTATGGTGAGTAAGAGCGCCGGAGGCCCAAACCCCCTCCCTATCCTCGCCTTATTATTCTTCCTATCCAGCTCCTATGTCCCCTGTCCTTGGAGATGGCGACGCGCGAGTGATATCTTTGATGTTGCTAGCGTCTATAGGCTACGGTAACCTTACCATCCAGGTAGAATAAAAAAAAAATTCCCTGCCTAGCGTATGGAGGTCAAGTTTTTACAAACAGACCTCATCCTAAAAAAATAACACCCTCATATCGAAAAATAAATCTTTCGATGCCTTTTCTTCTGATGTGAGCTAGTAATTGTATACTTAGACTACATCCACACCTACTGTGTTAAAACTGTAACATGTGCATTTGGCTATATAAGTGTCTCCGACCCCAAAACACGAGGGTTGTGCGGTTAGGTAATTTTTTTCCCGCCTTAACAAAAAGGGGCTATCGCTGTTTTTCCTTGAATTAACAACTTGGAATCCAATCTCTTGGATTACAGTGAGATTGCAGCATTTATTGTTCTGCAAATAAAATATACTTATTCAATGTTCATAGATTGTCCATAAGATTGGATTGCCCGAAGCATTATAGGTGAGTTTCATAGAGTATATAGGTTAGTTTCATAGAGTATATAGAATCCGATGGACCAATTATATAGAAAGATTTCTGCAAGGGAAAGGTGACACGGACAGGTATTACATACAAAAAAAAAACATAGTACCACGCCTATACTCCCCAAAGGGGTAGGCAGATATGTATTACGCACCCACGGTTCTCCAGCTATGTTTAAGTTCCACGTAATAGGAGGGGAGCCTATTGCCGTCTACCGGATTTCAAGTGTGGGTTCCACGTAAACAAAGTCGCGGGCAGCAACTAGTAAAGGATATAAAGTGACGCCACTCCATTCTCACCCGTCGTTATCGTTTCCATCTCTTTCCATAGAGTTAGCAAACCATCACTGAAGTTATACCTATCAGTTCCAGTGGTCTATTAGTACAGGCGGAGAGACGAGACACGGCGGTTTTATTTAGTGGATGAGGACCCCATACTACCCTGTTCGTTGTCCCAAATGACGGGGTGTGTGGTCAGGTACATTTTTTCCCGTTTTAACAAAAAAAAAGAGGTTGGCAAAGGGCTAGCTTGTTGTTGCTGAGGTCTACAGCTGCGATGACCACTTACCATCAAGCAATATTGTGTACCTAAGCTCTTTATCTACAAAATCAATGGCATTGCGTTCATCCATCCATTCATCAGCCTTTCGACGTCCACTGCGTACATAGGCCTCCCCAAGAGAACGCCACTATGAGCGGTCCTGTGCGCTCTTATGGGACTAGATAGTGCCATAATCGTCACGCTTGGCAGGCGGGTTGGTGATCGCAGTGGATGTTGTTAATACTCGAGGGAGTGCTGCTGCCCACTATTTATTCCCTCAGTCGGCTCTTACGACTCCCATGGGACAATTCTAAAGACGGCCCCACACGGCCCACGGCATTGCGTTAGTCTCGTAAAAACTCGAAAAGTGATTTGGATGACAAACAATCATACGGCCCACCTAAAAGGTAAGCGGTTACCCTAGTAGCCTATAGACGCTATCAACACCTGAAATATCACTCGCGCGTCGACAACGGCAGGAATGCAGGTGCCGTTGTTACACGCTGATCTTTTGTGAGAGGGTGGTACTTCCCCGATCGAGCCGGTCCATTCGTGCTAGGATAAGCAAGGCTCTACTTTAGATCTATAATTGGAACCAGTAGATGGCGCTCGTCATTGATGGTCAGCTAGCTATTATAAAACTATAACATTGCTATGTCTGTACATTTAAGATATTTGAGAAAAAAATACTGTAATAGGCTATATAGGCGTGTGTAAACACAAAACGATTTTTTTTAGATTTTTTGTCTGTTTGGCTGTTTATATGTTTGTCAGTTTGTATGTTCGCGCATCACGCAAATATTACTGAACGGATTTTGATGCAACTTTTTTATTTGATAGCTCTCGATTAGATTTAACAACTTCTATACATTTTATCCCGCTACTATACCGGGAACCTGAGATATAACCCAAAAACTAGCTTTTGGCTGCGGCGAAGCCGCGGGCAAAGGCTAGTATTGAAATAAAACTACGTTTACGGAATCTATCGCGTTTACTTTGCTAGTTTCACACACAATACATCAAAATCCGTTCTGTAGTTCTTGCGTGATGCGCGAACAAACAAACAGATAAACAGACAAATAGACAAAAAATCTAAATAAAATCGAGCAAAAGCTTAGACACGCTCATAATTAGCCTATTACAGTAATTTTTTTTGTCAAATATCTTAAATTTACAGACACAGCTCTGTTACAGCTTTATATTAATACTAGCCTTTGCCAGCGGCTTCGCCGCAGCCAAAAGCTAGTTTTTCGGTTATATCTCAGGTTCCCGATATAGTAGCGGGATAAAATGTCTACCAGTTTTTAAGTTAAATCAAGGCCTTTCAAATAAAAAAGATACATCAAAATCCATCTAATAGTACTTTTAAATAAATTCAAAAAAAAATCTAGTTTAAATAATTTTCTAGTTTTTCGGTTATATCTCAGGTTCCCGATATAGTAGCGGGATAAAATGTATGCCAGTTTTTAAGTATAATCAAGGCCTTTCAAATAAAAAAATGCATCAAAATCCGTTCAGTAGTTTTTGTGTGATGCGCGAACAAACAAACAGATAAACAGACAAACAAACAAAACTTCTAAAAAAATTGTTTTATGTTTAGACACGCCTATATAGCCTATTACAGTTTTCTCAAATATCTAATGTACAGACACAACTCTGTTACAGCTTTATAATAGTGTAGATAGATGTGTAACATACGCATAAATATCTGAAAGCATTATATATAAATGTTGTCTTTACATTTCAGTGTAAAATGAAAGCTTGAAATAAAAGAATAATAACATCTGCCAACGTTTCAAGAGATATTTAAATAATATTCTGAGGAACAATTTGAGGTGAAAATAATGAAGTTACAACCACTTTATAAAGATCTTGAAGGCGCGTATCATGCTCCCTTTCTTTCTATACCAATAATATTATGATGCTGTAACAGAGCTATGTCTGTACATTTAAGATATTTGAGAAAAAAGTAAATGTATTAGGCGATTTAGGCGTCTCGGCACATAAAACAATTTTTTTATAATTTCTGGCAGTTTGTTTCTTCGGCCATCAAGTACTAAATTTTGATTTTGATGCAACTTTTTTTATTTGGTAGCCCTTGACTAGACTTAAAAACTGGTAAACATTTTATCCCGCTACTATATCGGAAACCTGAGATAGGTATAGCCTAAAAACTAGCTTTTCGTTGCGGCGAAGCCGCGGGCAAAGGCTAGTACTATTTTATAATGGTAAATGTCCAACATAGCTTTGTTACAGCTTTATAGCTGTAACAAAGCACATTAAACATTTAAGTTTGCACATTTAAGATATTTGAGAAAAAATACTGTATTTAGGCTATATTTTATATCTAAATACAAAACGATTTTTTTAGATTTATTGTCTGTTTGTTTGTTTGCGCATCATGCAAAAACTACTGAACGGACTTTGATGCAACTTTTTGATGTGAAACATCTAATGCGGAGGGAGGGTAAAATCGACTGTTAGCGTGGCGACGCTTTTATTTTACTTGTCCCGTTCAAATCTTGCAAGTTATATTTAACACTTTTCCTGGTTTCCGATTGAGCTGAAATTTTACACGCATGTGTATATCACCTGAGAATGCAATATTATGATGACATGGAGCTGATCTGAATATGGAGCTGGAAGGTGGACATAGGAACTCTGTAATGAAACGGCGCAACCCTAGCGAGTTTGGTCTCGTTTGATTTGTCTTGACTTTCTCCCGGGCCCTCTCCGCCGCCTCCTTCCGCGATATTATCTTGTTCGATTCCAACCCAAGGTACACACTTCCGATTATTCGAGATTTTTCGAAATAAATATTGTAATAGTTTACAAATACCTGTATGCCTGTGAGACTTTCCCAATAGCTTGTGAAGTCTGCTAACGTACACTGGCCCAGCTTGGTGGACTTCAGCCTAAATCCCCCTCCCTCAAATGAGGCTCGAGCCCATTAGTAGACAGTAATAGGTACCTATACAACCTATTTTAACTTATTTATTGCTCAGTTACTTATGGAACAGAATATTGCGTCGTGACTGTAAAACAATTTCACAGTTGACTTACTTAACTATGGGGAGAGGAGATAGAACATAATGTACTCTGCGTTTTAAGATTGTGTTTACAGTATGTGGAGCATTTGTTACGCAAACATACTCGATAGATGGCGTGAAGTTAAAATAACAAATAAGAGTTAGTTGCTCTTGATAATACATACTATGTTCCGATCTCTATACGTTTCTCCACATGTAGAAGGAAGCGAACAGTGTTATTAATTACAAATATTTTAACACGTCTCTTAAAAGAAGACTGAAGTAAGACGGATGATAATAGGCATTTTAGGAGAGCTCAAAACTTATCCGACACAGCATTACGAACAATCTAGTGAAGCCATTTAAAACCATGCTGAACTTGTAATTACACGCGCTCACGCACACAAATACAAACAAAACCATGCCAAAACGGAGTGTCATAAACCACAATCGTTACCAGAGTATGATTTGAAAGACTTGACGATTTCGTACGTAGGTTACATACATGAATACGTCGTCAGCGCCATAATATTCCCTATATAATTTGCTGTAAACTTACTTTATACTTTTACTTAAACACAAAACTTAAAAAAAATTACCCAAATTATAGAGATTATTTTTTTCCGGAGACAAATTTTTCACGCACTCTTTTTCATCTTTCAAAAAGTGGCTTCACTTTGTAGTTGCAAATATCTTTATTTTTACACGCTTTTTATTAGCTTCACCTGTATGTTTAATTGTATGTTTGTAACCGACTCCTTTGAGCGTGATTTTGACCCACTTTGAACGGACAGATTTAAATTAAACTTTGTACACTTATCAAGAACTGATAACAATACAATAATTTGATAAATTTGTCTCATTGTTGTGATCAGGATCGCCAGGATTATTTTTTTTTTAACAATCAGTTGCACTAAAAAGTTAAAAATAAATATACATAAATATGCGATTCGCTTTGTGCCATCCTTTTCCCTATATATATCGAGCACAACACGCTTTTTCACAATAATACAAATATTATTTGTTCATTATTACTTTTATACAATATATTTTATATAATATATTAAGAATTATTTTTCACTTTTTAGTTCAATGTGCTATAAAAGCGTTTTTGTTAATTTTTTTAAACTATATTAATTTAGTTAATCTGAAGTTCTGATATGCAATGCGAGCACTGTAAGGTGTATCGTCAATTTATTATACTGTGAAGTTATAGGTAATTCCTTTATAGCTTTATAGTTAGCTACACTGGTTAATGTTTCAAACGGAACGCAGTCCAGTGTCATCTATACTTTATTGGAGCATTTTTTTATATTTTATTTTTTATCGCTTGTAGTGGCATACGAGCCACGGCCCATCTGATGGTAAATGGTAACCGTCGCTCATGGACTCAACTATACTGAGAGTATTGTCAAGCCGCTTCATTTCATTAATATGAAATGAAAGAATAAATGACTATCTCCTGCTACAGCCATAACGTAAACGTATCGAAATTAGCAGTCAGGAGCAATTTTCACGACGGCTGAATTAGCAAAGCATCCGGACGGTATCCAGGAGATGCATCAGCATGTCAAATGCTAAAAATATATATAAAAATATCTAAATAATTATAAAATTAGTTATTTATTTAAACACAAAACAATAGATTTTTAGCAATAAAAAAATATTATCCTTCCTATCCACATACAATCCTTATACGTAATAAACTCTATAAGTACGTAACATAACTGGGTGGTACAGTATAAGCACACTTCAATATTTTACTGAAGTAGCACACACGAGAAAACTTACACAAGGTTATTAATCTTAAAACAAAACTCAAGTGCTAAAATGAAATATATAAAACTTTTATCTCTCAATTTTCGCCACGAACGTAACTTAATATATTATTATGTAAATATCCAAAATAATATTCTTAGAACATCTTTCAAGAAGGTCTAACTTGGCTTTGTTCACAAATGCTTTGATGAGAAATTGGCGGTTAAATTAGAAGTAAGAAAATAACGAAATGAAAGTCATTAAACAGTACCCAGTATTTTTTTTTAACTTGGCCACTGAATTAATGTAACATAGTTCTAGTGGCCGCCAATAGAGGCGGAGAGACGGCACACGGCGGGTTTCTTTAGTGGGTGCAGGCCCCACACTACTCTGTTCGTTGCCCCAAACGACGGGGTATGCGATTAGGTACGTTTTATCCCGCCTCAACAAAAAAAAAAGGGTAGCAGACGAACCACGGCTCACTTATGCCAAGTGGTAACCGCTGGTTATGGACTCACTTATAAGTAATAAAAACAGTCGAAAAAAAATGCTAATTTATTAGTGGTAAGAGCCTTATTTGACTCGATTGGCGAAGTACCATCCTTTCACAGAAGATTAGTTTAAAACAACGGTAAAGTGTTGTTCAACTGTTGTATTCCGTATGGTGATTGAGAGTGCCGGAGGCCCAAACCCGCTTCCTCATCCATCCATCCATCCATCAGCCTTTCAACGTCCACTGCTGGACATAGGCCTCCCCAAGGAATGGGGTATAGTGCCGTAATCGCCACGCTTGGCAGGCGGGTTGGCGATCGCAGTGGATGTTGTTAATACTCGAGGGAGAGCTGCTGCCCACTTCCCCGGTATTCCCTCAGTCGGCTCTTACGACTACCATGGGTAAAGAGGGGTGCGACAATTCTAAAGCCGGCCCCACACGGCAAGCCACCCACGTAGTAGCAAATAAATTGCAAGGCTATTTCCCGCTATAGCCAAAACACCAAGGTGCTTCATGGGAGAGGGTGGTACCGGCCCACCCGGGTCCGATTCCTAGTGAGTACTACCCTGCTTATTCTAAGATTGAGGATATCATACCGCCAACTCTTATCCGTCGCCTCGACACGAGATCCGTACCTAGAACGTCTCGATTATACGTAGTTTTCCTTTTACCAAAAGTTCAGCGAGACAATCTACAATCGAAACAATTGAATTCGTAATTTCGTCTAAAATAATTCTAACGAAATAGGTATCCAAATTATTCACATAGATCATTCAAATAATTTTTAAAAAAAATTTCAAAGAACTAATTGCTTTCAAAGACATTTACATGAAAATTTATTATTTAAATGAGTTCCATTCATTATATTCTTAAGAGTAAATGGTTCTACTCTGTGAAATACGAGAAATTGGATGAATGGTGGGTTCTTCACTCAGACTAACTAAGAAATATACACGGAGCATTGCGAACAATTCCGTGTAGCCGTATAAAACCATGCCAAACTTGTAATAACATGCGCTCACGCACATAAACACAGACAAAACCATGTCATAACCAAGTGTCATAACATTTTGATCTATATTTTAGCACTTGACATGCTCAACTACTCTTAAAGTACAAATTATAATTTGTGAATAAGGAAAAAGAGTATTTTAGTACAGGCGGGAATCGAACCTACGTCCCTTCCTATCCGGGGAAGTGCTCTAATCCACTGAGCTACAGTACTATCTTTTAGACATACCCAATCTCCTTATCACATTTGTCTTAACGACCAACGCCCTCTATCGGAACGCGTTTACATGCATTAATCCAATATAGTAAGTTTAATTTTCCAATTAAAATTAATACTATTTGATGACGTGATTTAAAAAAAAAAGATTTTTTTTTCAAATTTTAATTTGTACTTCAAGTGACATAAACCACAAGTGTTACCAGAGTATGATTTGAATGACTCGACGATTTCGTACGTACGTCACGTACATGAATACGTCGTCAACGGCATAATATTCCCTATAATGGTTTGCTGTAAACTTACTTTATACTTTTACTTCCTTTATATTTTAAATATTAAACACACAATAAAGTTCTAAGAAATTACCCAAATTATAGAGATTATTTCTTCCCGCTGACAACACTTTCACGCATACATCTTTCAAAAAGTGGCTTCACTTTTTAGTTTACAATGCGGTGTCTTTATTTTTTAGTTAGGCAGAGGTTCATTCAAATAAAAATGGTTGCTTAAAACTTACGCTTTCCCATCCATCCATCCATCAGCCTTTCACCGTCCACTGCTGGACTTAGGCCTCCCCAAGAGGACGCCACAACGAGCGGTTCCGTCATGGGGGATAATGCCGTAATCGCCACGCTTGGCAGGCGGGTTGGCGATCGCAGTGGATGTTGTTAATACTCGAGGGAGTGCTGCTGCCCACTCCCTCGGTATCCCTCAGTCGGCTCTTACGACTCCCGTGGGTAGAGAGGGGTGGGACAATTCTAAAGCCGGCCCCACACGGCACGCTTTACTGTGCAAGTAATAGCACATAACTAAAACATTTTCACTTTGTTTGAAAACGTCCCTGAATATTTATTTAAGTTATTTATAAAAAAAAATGTGTTATAATATTATTTAAGAAGAAATGAGTCTTGCTTATCCCAGCATGAAGGGCCAGCTCGATCGGGGAAGTACCACCCATTTTTTTTGTTAAGGCGGGAAAAATTGTTCCTAACCGCACACCCCGTCGTTCGGGGCAACGAACAGGGTAGTGTGGGGCCTGCACGCACTAAAGAAACCCGCCGTGTGCCGTCTCTCCGCCTTTATTGGCGGGCCACTGGAACTATGTTAAATTACTTCGGTGGTAGGGGGAAGTACCACCCTCTCACAAAAGATCAGCGTGTAACAAAGGTAGTTACTCTTACTGTTGTTTTTCATACGGTGAATGAGAGTTCTGGAGAACCAAACTTCCTCCCTATCCTCTCCTTAGTATCCTAACTATCTTATATCCTTCCTACCATCTCCTATAACTTCCCTTGGAGATGGCGACACGTGAGTGCACCACCTATAGGCTACGGTAACCGCTTACCATCAGGTGGGGTATGCTTAATGCCAACCTCATAGTCTAAAAAAAACAGTAAGTATGGTGATAGACTAACAATGCAAGTGTCACTACCCCATTCTACCAGACGGATGTCGTAAAGGGAAGTAAGCAATTACTACCAATTGCTAGTAATAATAAATAAATATTCACGGATATTTTCACGCAACGTCCTCTAGTCCCAAACGAAGCTTAACGCTTGTGCTATGGGTACCAGATTACGGATATAATACATACTAGCCTTTGGTACCAAAAGGTAGTTTTTAAGTATTATCTCAGGTTCCCGATATAGTAGCGGGATAAATTGTATACCAGTTGTTAAATCTAATCAAGAGCTATCAAACAAAAAAAGTTGCATCAAAATCTGTTCGGTAGTTTTTACGATATGCGTGAACAAACAAACAGACAAAAAATCTAAAAAAAAAAAATATGTTTTGTGCTTAGACACACTTATATCGTACGCCTCGTTTGTCACTCTTGCAGATAAAAATATATATATTTCTTGTTTTAGCCGTTTAAAAGGTCTCGGATATCGCTCGGCTTATCGCAATATGCAAATGCCCACTCTTAACGACAAACGCTATAATGGAGATGGAAAACGACTGAAAAATATTTTAAATATGTCCAGAATATTTATGAGTTCAGCAACGAGTACATATAAGCTAGCATAAGGTGAGTTGAATCTCATGTACTCGTTAAAAAGGTTTTGTATGGTTTTAAATTATACGTATACAGGTAAGTAGTTCATTTCTTAGATTGCAAAGGACTTATTAGAAATATAATACCTAACGAGAAAATTATGGCAACCGTTTTGACTAATGTTTTATGCCAAGATTTTGGCGGGATGTCACGAGGAATGATTGAAATCCTAAAACGTATAAAATTAAATTAAGAATTCTATTGACGAACATGGTTTATTGGACCTAATAGCCATATCTACGTGCAAACACCAAACGAGCATTTCTATGTTCTTTCTTCAACAACGGTACTTTGCGAGCCACTCTTCCGAACAACCCTGCTTCTACCAGACGTCGTCGGCTATACACCGGCTCTTTCGTATGCCCCAAACACTTCGTGTTTTATTAAAATAGTGCCTAGAAACGGATCTTTCTTAGCTAACCAGGTTATCATGCTATCTTTTAGCGGAGTTGTTTTTCTCGATCTTTTTGTTCTGGACACATTTAAAGCTGCACTTATAGTGCAGCACTTATAGTGCCTGAAATGTTGCACTGCATTGCATACCATAGTTTTTGAACAATTTAAATGTTGTGCTATCCTTCGGTATGACCAACCACGCTCGACAAACTTCATGATATTTTTTCGTAGTGTTGGATCGCAATTTTTATTTTTGCCCATTTTTCTTCAAAATAATTCTCAAAACTTAAAATTAAAAATCTGGATTGCCGCCAAAACTACCACAAAACTATAAGAGAAGAAATAAAAAAGTATTAAGATTCAAATTCTGAAATTAGAATGCAATACCTCAGTGTCCCTAATTAAATGGCCAGCCAGCATTTTTTGAACAAATAGCTCTATGATAATCTATCAGCTATACTGTAAAGAGGTTTAATGTTTAAGAAGTTGTTATTGTTTGTATAATCGGGCACATCAATGACTAATTATACTTACATGTAAAAGATATGGAACATTGTTAAGACTCGTTGGAAAATAAAAAATTTATTCACAATTTGGCTCAACTAGAGATTGTCCCTAATTAGTTAAGCACGACTATTATATTTCTTTTTTTGTAAAAAAAAAATACATACATTTAATAGATAGAAAACACCCAGACGCAGTACAAATATCTGTGTTCATCACACAAATAATTGTCCTGAGTGGGAATCGAACCCACGACCTCATGCACGGAAGTCGGTTACACTACCGACTACGCCACGAGGCCCGTCAATTCAATCAAACATTGTTTAAAACTTATTAGTACTGTATATATTAAATCATAGTATATCATATTAGTATATTTTTCTTACTATTTTAGTATTAGATTCATGCTTATCCCAGCACGAATGGGCCGGCTCGATAGGGGAAGAACCACCCTCTCACAAAAGATCAGCTTGAACCAACAGCAGTGGTACTATACATTATGTTTCGTATGGTGAGTGAGAGTGCCGGAGGCCAGAAACCCTTCCCTATCTATATATACCTTATTGTTATCCTTCCTATCCTCTCCTTAATATACTTCCTTGCTCCTTTGTTTTCTTTTCTTTATCTTCTCATAGCATATAGCACCACGCCTGTATTCCCCGAAGGGGTAGGCAGAGGTGTATTACACACCCACGACTCGTCAGCTATGTTTAAGTCCCACGTAATAGGAGGCGAGCCTATTGCCGTCTACCGGGCACATTTCCAAACTCCGGGCAGCTACTAAGAATTTTTCTAATTTTTTTTTTTACAAAAAATCTCTAACTTTGTCCAACCCGGGGATCGAACCTGAGACCTCATGATCAGCAGTCGCTTACACTACCGCTGTACCACAGAGGCAGTCTTTATCTTCTCTTCCTTAATTTATCCCTTTCCTTGGAGATGGCATCACTCGCGGATGCCTCTGGTGTTGCTATAGTCTGTACGCTAACCACCATCAGGTGGGCCATATGCTTGTTTGCCACCTACGCAGTACAAAAAAAATGCGTGTACTTATGTACGCACGTGAGAAGTTATACTTCTTTGGCATCATTAATAAAGTAATTATTAAATTAGTAACTGCAAAACTTATTTAGATATTTTTATATATATTTTTGCATTTGACATGCTTAGCACTATACATTTTTCACTTTGTGTTTAATAAACTGCAAAACTTGTCACAGTTATGTTTTAAATACCTTGTTCGATAAAGTAATTATGTCTAATGTCACTAGATGGCGTTAGTAAAATTTTGAAATTTCTTATAAGTCGATGTTAAGAGTTTAAGCGCTTTCATACCCCAACCATGGTAGCGTGAGCGTTAAACGTCTATCTAACGTTATCTGAGGCTAACAACCAACGTCACACACAAAAAAAAAAAAAAAAGGAGCTAATGGCCCATCACGCTGCTGTTGACTACCTCGAACACAGACCAATATTCTCAAGAGCTCAAGAGACCTCGAAAGTCTTCGCGAAGCTGCTGCTGCTGCACATGACGCCCCACCTACAGCCACGCGACGAACAGTTCGGCTTTCGCGTGGAACACTCCACTAGACTTGTTCTTGCTCGGTCACTAAAGGGAGCGCTCCGAACTAGTTCTTTTTTCCAAATGAACTAGTTCGGACATCTAGTTCAATTGTTCTCTGGTTAATGTTTCTTCATTAGGTCATCTAGTTCTTTAGTTCTATTAGGTCATCTAGTTCTATTAGGTTTTTAGTTACCTACACTGATCTTTATTAGGTATAACTCTTTGATGACGTAAGTGAACTGTGTAACTATTTTGTGACTAATAGGTCGCATTAATTTATTGTATAATGGGAACTATAATTACATACTATTACCTACTTTACTATTATATTTGAAACAAATATTTGTTTTCTCGTAATTTTTTGCAGACGACTGTAATTATACCTAATATTTCAAGTATTTTACCTAATTAATTTTAACCTTAGAATAGCGTATTTAAAAATCAAATTAAACAAACCTATAATTATTTTTATTTTCACATATTTACACAACAAATAAAAACATGTCCTAATTATTATACCTATCTCTTTTTTAAAAACATTATATTTATAAAAGAGATAGGTAGGTTAGTTAGAAAAGAAAGAGAGCAAGATACAAATGTTTCTTGAGTCGAGATACGAAATATAATCCATACCGCTCTCGATGAACTAAGACCGAAAACGAACTAGCTCACGGAATAGTTCGTTCTAGTTCAGTGTCAGGAACTAGTTTCTAATAGTTCTTAGTTCGTGAACTACACAAGTCTACACTCCACCACTCTCCAAGTTGCCAGGGTGCTGCACCACCTGGCTGCGGCCCGCAACAAGAGGGAGTGAGTTGTCGCAGTTTACCTGGACATGGAGAAAGCCTTCGATCGCGTGTAGCATGCTGCGTAAGCTGTCTACGTCTGCTATTCCTCGTCGAATAGTCAAGACTGTGGCCAGCTTCCTGCAGGACAGGCGCTTTCAAGTGGCGGTTGAAGATGCCCTGTCTGCAGAGCCCCCCATCCGAGCCGGCGTGCCCCAGGGAAGCTGCCTGTCGCCTGTCTGCTATAGCAGATACACGGACGACATTCCAGTTGCTGGCGGCGCCATGCTAGCGCTGTACGCCGATGACGCTGCTCTCGTCACCACCTCGCTTTCCTCCGCTCATGCGGCCATCAAGATGCAGCGAGCACTGGACGCACTTCCCTGTTGGCTGAAGGCCTGGAGACTAAAGGTCAACGTGGCGAAGACTCAGGAAATCTCCGTGGGAGGCCGGGCTTTACCGCCCCCGCTGATCCTGCTGGGAGAACCCGTCAGTTGGTCCCCGACGTTGCAATATCTCGGTGTGATCATTGACCGCAACCTCACCATGCAGCCCCACGTGAGACATGTGGTCTCGCAGACGCGCACTGCGCGTGCTCTCCTGCGCCCTGTCTTGGCATCCCAACTGCCTCTCCGCGCGAAGCTCGGCGTGTACACGCAATACATCCGCTCGCACCTCACGTACGCAGCCCCGGCGTGGTATGCGCTGGTCAGCGAATCCAATCGGAGGCTGCTGCGTGCACAGCAGTCGCTTGCGCTACGCACGATCACGGATACCCCGCGCTATGTGCGGAACAGGGTGATCGCCAGGGATCTGCGCATGGAGAGCCTCGATGACTACATCAGACGCCTGAGGACCTCGATGTTCGAGCGGGCCAACGGAGCGCGAACCCGCAGCCTGCGGGGCATCGCGCCATACCATCGGCAACCGCCGGACAGAAGAGGCTTGCCACGAGACCTCGTCTCTGGGGACGTCACAACTCCCTGACGAGCCCGCTCCTCACTGCTGGCTGATGGGCGCTTGCCGGGGTTCGCTCCGATGAGCTCGACCTCGCTGAGCTGTGGGTTGTAGCCCACAGAGTGTAGAGGCAAACGTTTAACTAAAGATGTGTTAATACCGATATTTGCCAATATCAGCTGATTTGAATATATTCTTGTCTTCAAGTAATATCATAATATGTATAGATGTATACTAATATATGAATATGAATATCACTAATATTTAATACGGAGGATATAGAGATATGCTGCATATCAATTCCCACCACCATTTTTAACTCAATGGTATAATTGACGACGACGTACGATGTTCTGACCGATATGATACGTACGATGTTCTCACCGATATGCGATTCTATCTAGTCTATGAATATAGCAACACACCCATATTCAGTGGTCACTGTTCATGTTCACGATGTAGTGAATATATGGCATATTAGCGATACGCCCGTATTAGCATATCAGATTGAGTCGGATTACTGATACATGAATACATCCAATATCACTGATATCTTAATGGATATGAATATATCGGTTCCATCTTTACGTTTAACGCAGCCTTTTGCAAGTCGTATTAGAATAGAAGTATAACTTAAAAAAAAATGATCTATTTAGGCAGGTTATAGTTATTTCGGTTTCTTTAACTCTTTAATAATTATTATGATAGTGATGGCTTTAGCGTTACACTACATTCTACCACCGTATTGGACACGGGTCTTCACTCATTCATAGTGATTGAATTGAGGCTGTAGTAATCCAAGCTGGCGCAGTGCGGGTTGACATATTTCACAAACCGTAGAGTAAACCTTTCAGGCATTCGTCTCCTCGCGATGTTTTTCTTCACCGAGCAGCGATAATTTGTTTGATAATGTCCTACGCGACATATTGTAGTATGGAAAAAATAAACTTCTGTCTAATTAACAATATAGCATAACAGCACATTATATTTGGGGTAGTAATATTTCTATTAATAGCTCGTAGCCTCAGTTATAGTAAATGGAAACGTTATTATCTTAGCTCTTACATAAGAACGTTCGTATGTACTTAGCTTGTCCACTGAAACGTTCTGACGTGAATGAACACACAGAGCTGTCGCTGATAGTTAGGGTTGTGTCTATTATTGTGTATATTAATTTAAAATATCTTAAGCAGTTATGTTTAGTTATTTTTTTAACAAACGTAAATCATTATCCTACTAATCTTACTTATATTATAATGCTTATTTTTAGATATCTTTGTTTCCTGACATAGTAGCGGTCTAAAACTCATAGCAGTTTTTATACGTATCCCATGAGGGCTCTTTGTTGGAGCGTTTGTCCATTTTTTTATTACTATGTTGTATACTTTTGAATTTGGAATACCTAGTATTTGATTGCAAATTTAAAAAAAAAATCTTGTAAAGTACTAATTATAATTTGTGAACAAGGAAAAAGAGTACTTTAGTACGAGCGAGAATCGAACCTGCGTCCCTTCCTTTCCGGGGAAGTGCTCTAATCCACTGAGCTACCGTATCATTTCCAGAAATACCGAATTTACTCATCATTTTTGTCTTAACGACCAACGCCATCTATCGGAAATGAATTTACATGCATTCGTTGTTTAAGACAAATGTGATAAGGAAATTCGGTAGGTATTTCTAGAAATAAAAAAAAATAATCAAAATGTTTAAAAAATCACGCTATCTAATAGTATGAATTTTAATTGTAAAATTAAACTTACTACATTGGATGAATGCATGTAAATGCATTGCCGATAGATGGCGTTGGCCGTTATGACAAATGTGATGAGGAAATTCGGTATTTCTAGAAATAGTACGGTAGCTCAGTGGATTAGAGCCCCGGAAAGGAAGGGACGCAGGTTCGATTCCCACTCGTACTAAAATACTCTTTTTCCTTATACACAAATTATAATTTGTAGTTCAAAAGTAGCTGAGCATGTCAAGTGCTAAAGTGGTTTGTGACAAAATATCGAATTCTTATTGAACAAAATCATATTAGGAGCCTAAATCATCGTGATTTGACACATTTCTGGAAACCAAAATATTGACCTTGCTAAGTTATTTCGCTTGTGTAACTAATATTGCTTATAAAGTACGCATGTATAACCTTTTTTTCACAGTCAATGTTAAACTATTGACATAAAGAAAAAAATGTACTTACATAGTGCTTAAAATGTAAAATTTTACAGTATTTTACATTAATAATATAGTAATCTAATATAATAATACAAGTATCCAGGAGTCGGATACAAAACAAAGTAAGGTGTATTCGGGTAACGCCGAAAATCGGGTAATTCTAATCACTACAATTTTCTACCAAATGCTGCAATATTTTGTGCCCTTGCACATTTACCTAGGAGCCGTTGTAGATACGCTCCCCGCTATTCGTTGCCTCCGACTGCTACAAGTGACCATATGAGTGCACGTGACCATTTTTGTAGACAACTGCGATTTCATGATTTTTTGAATTATCAGATTTACCCGAAGATCTATAATTAAGAAACTTGGTAAGTTATTAAATTGTTTTTTTATTTGTTATCTAGATAAACGCTTTTTTGCAATTTTGGGTGGGCTTAAAACTGTCTAGCTCAAGATTTTCTGTTATTTTCTGATTTATCCGACTAGGGCAATTCCGAATCATATAGTCATTCGCATTTACCCAATGTTGATTTTTCATAGAGGTTGCCAGTGGTTCTTAAACTTCTTTTAAAGTGCAATAAATGTTATGATTTAGGTACACTGGTTCCTATAGAAAATGTTTTTTTTTGGAAGAAGGAGGGGTTGTCTCACGTTGTATTCTTAATCCGTTACCACATGGACAACTATTTGTTAGATTCATCTTAATAGCGGTATTCCTTAAAAAACAACTACATAAATATATTTTAAGTTTCTGGTATCTCAATAAAAAAAAAAATACAAGTGACCAAAACATTTCATATACATTTGTCACAAAATGTTCATTACGGTACTTACTTACAAATATTATTCGCGAACTGCTAAGATAGTAGAACTAAATTTATTTACTGAGTTATGATTGTGCTCTTAAGACATTGTTAACTATTTATAAGTATCCTAATATAAGTAATGTATGTAATGACCGTAGTTTTTATACTTTTAAATTGTTTCAGAATCATGCCAAACATATATGTAATAAAGAAGATTCCAAAATATACACAAGAAGATATCCCTATCCCGGGCCTATGCAACGTCTTATCAACTTGGGACTTATTTTTAATAGACTTTAAATTTTCTCATTATGTATTTGATTTAATTGACACACCTTATATTTTAATAACTTAAACTGTTTAAAAGTTTGAGTACCGTCGGCTAGTTATCGGGTAATTCTGAAATTCAAATTACACACATAACGTTTAGGCCACACTGTACCCAAATTCAATACATAAATTTCGTGAGGGTAAATCTGAACAAAAAAAAAACTTGTTCCTTATGCCCAATATACATAATATAAATTTTTCAGGTTCATTCAGAATTACCCGAACATAATTCGGAATTGCAATCTGATTTTAAAAAAATAACAAGGTTTTCAAACACTTATATTTAATTATTTAAGAATATTATATAAATCTTTTGGATATATAACTTTAGCCCACATATTTCAGCAGACGATATAATTTAAACCGATAAGTTTACGTTTATTAAGGCTGACTTTTTGATGATTAAACAAGAACCCTATGAACTCATCAAAAATCCTTTCGTAAATACCCGAATGCACCTTACATTAAAATAAGATACTTTGTTGAAATGGTGACCGAATGAATGAGCAAAGTAGGAAAATTAAAAAAAAATACGAAATTGTCTACCGTTTTTACACCGATGGTAATCCTAAAATAAAAAGTCGATTTTCTTGTAGCCTGATATCAGGGCTATCTCTGATTAACGGGTTATCCATTATTTATGACAGACCCTGTATATAAAAATCAATTGCTGTTCTTTAGTCTCGCTAAAACTCAAAAATAGCTTGGCCGATTTGAATAATTGTTTTTTTTTATTTTGTTCTTATACAGGGGTGGTTTAAAAGTAAAACAAAAGGGGAACTGTAATAAAAAAAAGTAGAAATTTTTTAAAAATTCATTATTGGTATCTTTGTACGAGTATTTGCATTTGCGGCATGCATTAACCGACGACAAAATGACAGCTACTGTCATTCTTTCTTATTCATTTACATTACAAGTAAATTTCATTTAATAACCTATCAAATCCATATCTTAGACTAATGCAGATCGATTAGGAGTGATAATATCTCTAATAAAATAAGTTGGTGATATGAATTTCATCGGGTCATCAAGTTTAAAAATAAAATAAGAAACCAATTACTGACCAAAAATAAGTTAGAAAGGAGGATGATAAAATTAACAAAATAAAGACATGTTTTTTGAATTGACAACCCTATGCTTGTGGGGAGTAGGATATTATTTCCCAATGTATAAGTCTATCAGTCAACCATTGTTCAGGTGATTGAAAATATACACCGATTTCACACAACAATGTGGAAGATAATGAAGTAATGTCACACACCTGTAGTGGCGAACGAACAGGGTAAATTTTCTGGCGGGCTGTGAAGTCTGCCCACTGGGCCACCGTGGTGGTTTATGGCCTGAATTTCTGTCACTATGAGAAGGGACCCATGTCTAAGAGAGGGACAGAAACAGGGTTAAAAAAAATACATCACATTTGTCTTTATGACCCACGCCACCTATCGGATGCATTTACATGCACTAATCCAATATAGTAAGTGATGTAGAGGTTGGGTATGGCCATTTGGTCAGTGCGATAGCTTAGCGGCTTAAAGCACTTCCCCGGATTGGAAGGGACGCAGGTTCGAATCCCGCTCGCCCTAAAGTTCTCTTTGATCAAAATGTTCAAAATACGCGCCATCACATAGTATCAATTTTAATTGCAAAATTAAACTTTCTGTATTGGATTAATGCAATTGTATTAATGTAACAGAAATTTACTGCGATCGGGATTTGAACCTGCTTAGTGGTCTAGAGCACTTCCCCGGATTGAAAGGGACGTAGCAAGATCTCTATATCCACATTCACAAACAATTTGTTCAGTTATTTTGTATATCATATTATCACACTGTTTAATTTATATAGCTAAGCATGTCTAAAGCTAAAATATATATAAAAAAATCAAAGGACACCATAAATTTGCAATGCATATTATATAGTACAAGTAAAATAAGCGTCGCCACGCTAATAGCCAGTTTTACCCTTTCTCCACATTAGATGTTTCACATCAAAAATATAGGTTCCGGAGAAGTAATCAAAAACATATCATACACTAAAACCTTCTCTGGAACACGTTGCATGTTATGGTATAAGTATTATTCCGATCGGTTCAGTAGTTTTTGCAGAATAACCGAACAAAAAAACCACCTCTCCATTTATTAGTATAGACCAGCTGTCCCCCGCCCGCTTCGCTGGGCTGAAATTGAAATATGTTTAGTTATTAACAAACTATTTTCGAAAAAAAAATATTTCTTATCAATTACTTATTTACTTCAATATACTTTTTTTTAATAGATATAAATTTAAAAAAATAATTACAATTTTAAAGTCCAATCAAATTATAATTAATTTACGTAATTAAATTAAAAGGTAATGACGATGCTTCTTTGTACACTAAATTACGGGTCATACCATCCTGGTGCATAAATAAATAAGCTGGAAGAATCACTCACTCTAGAGCACCCAAAATAAAATTGACCGTGCAAGAAACAATTAGAAGATAATTCTAATCCAGCTATTTTCAAAGTTTGGCCTTGAGACCTGTTTATTGTCATAACAAAGCACAATTTGACCGGATATTGAGTATGCTTAAATTCAAAATTATATTTCGAAGAAATAATTGGTATTCGAGGCATAAATACTATTTCTCCAATTCCACAATCTGTCAAAACCTTAGCTTCAATAATATTTCGTTGCAATGATATAATCTGTAGTCTTGTTCCATTGCACAATTGAGGAGGGCTTATATTTCTGATGAGTATAATTGGAGCAACTACTTTGAGAATCAATTTATGACTTGATATACCTGGAGGATTCAGTGTATTCAAAAATTCTGTAGGAAAATTGCTGTCAATAGATGCATACTGCGTCTCCTTCTAACGTTTTCAATATTTTATTGCGAATAATTGAAGCTTTTTCATTCGTTGATGTTCTCTTTAGAATTTTTTATATCAGAATAAATACTTTCTTTTTCTTTTCTTCAATGTAGTAGTGTCAGCTAATTTGTTTACTTTAATCAAATAAATTTATTATAGATAGTGCCATCCACGAAGACGCGCCCCACTCTTTTTTCTAATTACTTACATTGCAAGTGTGTATCGCTTCACCAAATTGCCTATTATGCACGCACACATCGATGAATAAACAAAATCATGACAGAGCGATACGGTCAACTAGGAAGATGCTCTACTTTAATATTATCAACCGACTTCAAAAAGGAGGAGGCTTTCAATTCGACTGTATGTTTTTTTTTGCTGTGCTTTATTTCTTTTTCTACTGCGCTCCTGTACTCGATGCTTTCTTATACGAGATGCACCCAAGGAATTCCTCCCTATCGTGCACCACCTACTTTGACCTATTTTATAGAAAACACTAAAAAGCAAAAAATAAATTACATACGATATCCGCGTTAGACACCTACTGATGTGTTTGAAGTCGACCAATTATTTTTTGCGTTTTAGTTACTGGGTGTCTTTTGAAAGCGGTTTTTTTTATTTAAAAATAATTAATATTTCATGTTGTCGTTCAGTGTGGGTATTGTATGTCATTATTAGTTAATACAGTGTAATATTACCATGTTAAGGGAGCAATTATAAATATTAATAGTATACTAAAAAAAACTATATGGTCGTCTGTAGTCGCTTTAAGGGCGATAATTTAATGTCATATATGTTTTCTGCGAGTTTCACAAAATGTAATACTGATAGAAATTTAATGGTACATTTTAATTTTCTAGACATTTTAATTTTTTTTATTAAGTAGAGCAACTTTCTTGCCAAGTCTGCATTAAAGCAACGTGACCTGTACTACCCATGTGCATCGAGCCGCTGATGCATAGATAAATAACTATACTTGGAATAGATACGCCACTTTGGATTCAGTTTTGGACATTTTGTTCCGTGATCACTAGATGGCGCTATGTACAACGTATGAAGCGCGGTGATACCGCCGCCGCTAGATGGCGCTTTAGTTAATATATATTTTTTTAAATTGCGTGATCCTTAAGTAATAAATTGATCACACAATAACTGAGCTTTCACTTGATTAGGGATTTTGTAAACTGTTATTCAATTTTAAAAAATTGTTGGATTTTAAAGTATTTTTTGGAAATATTTAGTGAAATAATGCGCATCTATTGAGAAAAGCGCCATCTATATTCTTTTCTAGACACTAAACTGCTAAGTTAGTGCTGTTCCTGCACCACCAGACGGCGCAAAATAGCACACTATTTTTGGTGAGCCAATGTACGGCAGATGCACCCCCCTGCGCTCACGACTGACACTTGGCTCAATCGTCCCACACCCCGCGGCCGCCTCGCCAAATTTTGAGGGGCGCGTCTTCATGAATGACACTATCTATAACTGTCACGAAGAATAAATAAATCTAATTAATTCTGAGAAAAGTAAATTTATCATTAAATCATTTAATAATGGGCATCAAATTCAGATTTAGAAAAAATCTTGAAAGTCCTCGATTAACCAAACGTCAAATAGAATTAAAATATTTATTTTAAAACAATCGAATAGAATAAATTTAGTTAAGTACAATAAAAAATCATATTTCTAAGTCAAAAAGATATAGGTTCCGGATAAGTTATCATCAACATATCACATATTACACACCTTCTCGGAAACGATCCGACCCAATTCCGATCAGTTCAGTAGTTTTCGCAGAATAAACGAACAAAAAAACCGCCTCCATTTATCCTCCTCCATTTATTAGTATTTACTAGCAGTGCCCGCGCAGATTCACTTGCGATTTGTTAAGTAAGTGCCTGTATATTTTACATATTGCACTTTAAATTTGTTAGGTCCGATAGCGTTTATTTAATTAGTTTTTATTTCTGCATAGTCTCTTGAGGGCCAGCGTGATGTTTAATAGCCCAACTATTGAGCTATCAAACGCAATTAGCCTTAAATATATTCCAGGTCGATATGCCAGCAAATGTTTCGTTAAATTAGTACATTCATTGGTCATACAATTTCTCTTAATATGTTTAATCAACGTAAATTCGAGTTGTTTACTCGACAAGTTTACTATCTAGTAAATATACCTTCTCCCTTTTCACTTAATTAGGTAAGTACACTAAAGTTTGTAGATATTTTATATGTACAACACGACATTTTGGTAATGAGGTTGAACTAAACGTTCAGTGGCTTAAACGGATGACTTTAATTATTGTTCTGGTGTAAAATATTGTAAAAAATAAATATTATATAATCTAATGTAAATATAATATATCAACTGCCTCTGTGGTGCAGCGGTAGTGTGAGTGACTGCTGATTGATTATTGAGCTCAGTGTTATTGAGCTATTTCGTAAAAAGAAAAATCCTTAGTAGCAGCCCGGTGTTTGGAAATGTGGCCGGTAGACGGCTCGCCCCCTATTACGTAGGACTTAAACATAGATGGCGAACCGTGGGTGGGCAATACACCTCTGCCTACCCATTCGGGGAAGTCAGGTGTGATGTTATGTAAAATAATTTTTCATTTCCCACACGCGAAATTATATCGTGAACAGCGGCTTCGCAGTACTTTTGATTAATTCTGTTACCACTTAACATGAGGTAAGGCCAAGGTTCGTCTGTCACCAAAAGCAACCAAAAGAATCTTCTTAATATAGGTATTTTTTTGTACGTGTACAAGTAACCCGTGCGGATCAGTGAGTACCGGGATGAAAAACCAGTTCAGTTAAGCGTGTCTCGGGATGGTTTAAATTCATAATTGGAACCGAAAGGAAGCGCTGCGAACGTTTTTCAGGCTTTAGACGCGCTCTTAATTCTATTAAATATAATTTGTATAAAATATATACTAAAATTACAATGGAAACACATTGATGTTTAAAAAAGAGAAGAGCCACAATTAGGCACTAAAAGTGTCCGCTATAAATGAGTGCAGATTACGCTTTCCTGCACTCAATTCAAGTCTACAAAATGTGTAAAAGAACTAATTTCTAGTGACCTCACAAATTGTATTAACTTTTGTATCGCAAGAGGCGTTTTCCCTGACAACTTTAAAATAGCCAAAGTCATACCAATTCAAAATCGGGAAGTAAGTTCAATCCATATAACTATCGCCCAATATCCGTTCTACCAGTGGTCTCCAAAATTTTTGAAAAGATTCTACACAACCGTTTCTTAAATCCAAAAATTTTTTTCTACGATAAGCAATACGGCTTCAGACCACACTTGAACACTCTTTCGGCGGCAATAGACTTGATAACAAAAATTAAAAACAACATAGATAAAAAACAAGTAGTACTAGGTATTTTTATCGACCTTAAAAAAGCTTTTGATACTATCAGCCCAAACAAATTACTTCGAAAATTAGCTTATGTTGGTGTCACGGATACAGCACATGAAATCTTTAAATCATATTTTGAAAATCGACAACAAATTGTTAAAATAGGGCAATATCAAAGCGCTCCAAGACTAGTCACATTTGGTGTGCCTCAATGGTCAATTTTGGGACCGCTTTTGTTTCTAGTATACATTAATGATATGAGTAAAATTGGACTTAAAAGATACATCACCTTGTATGCAGATGACACAGCCCTTTTTTATTTCGGGCATTCCATTGAGGCTATAATAAATGATGCCCAAAACGACCTGTGCCTCTTAAATAACTGGTTTCAATCAAATTTACTAACAATCAATACTACTAAAACAAGTTATGTAATATTTGCACTTAAAAATAAAAAGATAACCGATAATATTGAGCTTAAAATAAATAGCGGCTTAATTCTAAGATAAACGCAAGAGAAATATTTAGGCCTTATATTACGATAGCCATCTCACTTGGAAGCCATATATAAATCAAACCAGAACTAAATTATTTTCACTCACTGGAGCTCTCCATAACATTACAAAAAGTCTCCCTCGGAAGATTCGATATGTTATTTATAACTCCTTAGTGAAACCCCACCTTGACTATTTAATCGAAATTTGGGGAACAGCTGCCTAATCGAATTTAATATCATTACAAAGGTCACAGAATAAATTAATAAAAAAATTATTTAACTACAAGTATCTAACGCCTGCGGATAAAATATATAATGACACTAAAATAATGAATATTACTCAAACATATTATGTATATTACACGTGTTTACTAATACGCAAAATTTTAAATAAAGAAATTTTCACTTGTGTGCATTTTACCGCAAAACAACAAACACAAAGAAAGAAAATGCGAAATGCAAATTATTTAGTTACTCGTCGACCCAGAACTAATTATGGCATCAAGAATATCGAATTTGAAGGTGTAACACTATACAACAAATTACTAATAAGTATAAAAGAAGCAAAAAGTATGTCTATTTATAAAAAGTTGTTAAAAAACATGTATTAAGTACTATACGTGTCAATGTGCAATTTAAATAAGACTGTGTTACCGCATCTAGTAATTAAAAATTACCTACAATTTAGTCTATACGCTTGCTTTGTTTTAGATAGTCTATTTAGTTTCTCAGTAAGTGAATATTGTTAATTCTTATGAGAAATAATAAAGTTCAACCACAATTCGCTTAGTGTTGTTTCGACGCGCGAGCAGCCGCAACTTATCAACATGCCATCTTTGATCAACAGTGGTAATTATTGATCGAAGCTAATTATACTAAAATCTCTTTTGAAAATCTCATTTACTGTCTCTTTTTCTCTCGTTCGTTCTGAATAGTGTCGCTACACCCATGCAGTTAAAAGTAATTACTAATTTATAAAATTAATGCGAATAGACTGCTACATATATAAAACTGCACATTATATAGTACTTGGATGACCGGTATTTTTTTTATAAGTCGTATTTTTTTGAAATTATATAGATACGAATTACATACTGATGAAATATGAATAATATTTAGATATTTTTATATATATTTTTAGCATTTGACATGCTTAGCACTATACATTAAACACAAAGTGAAAAATGTGAAATCGAAAATAACAGTCACGAGCAGGATTTGAACCTGCATCTCCTGGATACCGCCCAGATGCTTTGCCAATTCAGCCATCGTGACAATTGGCAATGCTTAATATTTATAGGGTTTGCGTCATTATTAGGTAAAAATCTTAATTGTAAAATTAAGTTTACCTGGTCGGTATAATGTATGAAAATTCCGGCGACAGATGGCGCAGGCGTAACCCAAAGACGTTAAGTATGAATGTGTTATCGAAATTAGCAGTCAGGAGCAATTGTTACGATGGCTGAATTGGTAAAGCATCTGGACGGTATCCAGGAGATGCAGGTTCAAATCCTGCTCGTGATTTATTTTCGATTTCACATTTTTCACTTTTAGTAATTTTTTTCTGCGCTAGAAATTCCCTAAAAATACTCTAGAAATAATTTATAAAATGGCAAAACAACGTTTGCCGGGTTAGCTAGTTAATGATATATATTTATGAATGTGCCCTATAGAGTGAAATATTTATATTCTGAGTGCCACGAGTACGAAATAGCTGGCAGACTCTCGTAGTATTATAAACTAAGCTTCGAAAGGTAAACTTAAATTTTAAAGAAAGGTTCAGCGTGGTCTTTGTAATTTCCCTTGTGTTTATAATATTCATGGTTAGTTGTTTTTGTGGTCGCGCCCATGTGAATTGTAATTTATACACTCGAGAAAAGCTCCTACGTTGCTTTAAGGGAAAGATGTATAAATTAAGTTATAATTCATATGGCTGCAATGCAATGCTTACAATATTTTGATGTGTAACATCTAATGCGGAGGGAGGGCAAAATCGGCTGTTAGCGTGGCGACGCTTTTATTTTACTTGTCCCGTTCAAATCTTGCAAGTTAAATTTGACACACTTCTCGGTTTCTGATTGAGCTGAAATTTTACACGCATATGTATATACCGTGATAATGCAATATTATGATGACATGGAGCTGATCTGATGATGGGGCTGGAAGGTGGTGATAGGAACTCTATAATGAAACGAGGCAACCCTATTAAGTTTGGACTCGTATGATTCGTCTTAATGAGTACATTTTCTCTAGATAATATTTATGGTCTGATGATGGAGTTGGAAGGTGGGTACTCGGAAATTGAATGTCACAACCCATTGCTTTAGGGCTAATTTGAGTTATCTTGGATACTACCATAGTCCTAGATGATATTCAAGGTCTGATGATGAAGCCGGATGACCATGGGCACTATGCTATAAAACACCGCAATCTCATCAACTTTGGAATTGTTTGTTTCGTCTTGACGAGTACTTTGGTCCTAGATGATATCCAGGGCCTGATGATGATGATTCATGTCCATTTTCGTTATTTTACACTTGTCATGATTTTATACTTGCTAGCACACATTAAAAAAGTTATGATCATTTTATTTCTACTCATTATTTCTACAAAATAATTTCGATGTTTTACATAATTCTCTTCATACACGCTCTCCGGTTTCGGAGACTCCTGACTCCACCTTGCTTCAATACATGACCGATTTGATCTAGGTAGGTGAGTCTCGGTCTCCTCCTGTACCTACATGCTTCCACTTTTGCATTGTATATCTTCTTAACCAGTCGCTCGTCCGGCATTCTTTCCACATGTCCGAACGTGTCGCAATACACAACACAGTGCTTGTCCCAACGTTACTAAGTATATGGAAGCGAGACTTTCGTATGAAAAAAGAGGATGAGATTAAAATCAATGCGGTCGAAATGCGATCTCTGCGGAGTCTTCCGGTGCCTTCTAGCTGAAGTGATGGCTTCTGAAGACTCGTTTCCTATAACTGAAGACTTAATGAGTAGCTTTTTTTTTGTAAGGCGGGAAAAATGTGCTTAACCGCACACCCCGTCGTTCAAGGCAACGAACAGGGTAGTGTGAGGCCCTCACCCACTAAATAAACCCGCCTCTCTACCCGTGTTGGCGGGCCACTGGTACTATGTCGCATTACTTAAGCGGTGACTTAATGAATACCTAAGGCTGGAAAAAAATGAAACTTTATTATTAAAAACGTAAAGCACATAATATCTCAAAAAAGAACATCACTTCAAAGCAAAAAAGGTAATATTATTTTCAATGTCAATTTGGCTCTTTTTAAACGCAGTCCAATAAAACAGAATTACGTCTGACGTCACACAATTTAAGATGGCGATTGCAGACAAACTTTATGTCGTTGTAAAAATATGTCATTTGGAGCTTGAATAGGTTGGTTAAAAAAATATCTAAAAAATATACAGTAAAAGAACTCATTCAATACATCAGTCATGTTATTATCATCACCATTAGCAGACCATTGAATACATGGGTACATAAACTGACGCCTGTTTCCTGGAGGGGTAAGTAATATTCATGATATCTAATGTTTATCATCTATATATTGCTATTAGACTTTGATACGATGACATCGTATTTAATGTTATGGGTGACGCCTGCGCCATCTTTCGGAAGTATTTACATGCATTATTCCGATCAGATAAGCTCATATTCGAAATTCACCGAGCAATTGGCACGATGGCTGAATTGGTAAAGCATCTGGGACGGTATTCCAGGAGATGCAGGTTCAAATCCTGCTCGTGACTGTTATTTTCGATTTCAAATTTTCACACTGTGTTAATCCTAGTTGGGATTCCTTATTATATCCAATTAATATGTTCATCATGCAGACTCATTTTTAGTGACAATTAAATAAAGACGACGTAAAAGAGCAAGGTAGGTATGAAAGAGAGTATTGGTGTAAAGATGCGAAACGGAATGCTGCAATGGTTCGGACATGTGGAAAGAATGCCGGACAAGCTAGTCTTAGTAAGATATGCGAAAGTGGAAGGATGTAGGTACAGGGGGAGACCTAGACTCACATACCTAGACCAAATCGGTCATGCATTGAAGTAAGGTGGAGTCACCAAAATCGGCGAACGTGTATGAAGAGAATTATTAATGTTGATTAGTAAGAGATGTATGCCAGAATAGAGCATTTTGGCACTCTGTTCTCTCTGTCTACCCCGCAAATGAGATGGCGTGATGATAAGTAAGTAATTAAATATAGTTTTCTTTCCACATATATTAAACAAAAATTGAGGCTATGTACGCCTGATTTGGTTTCAGTAAGGTGTGTCAAGCACACATATTAATCTAATATATTACATATAATATATTAGATATAATATTAACTTACATCTCGTAAATAACTCCCATTTAGGATCAATTACGTTGACCCGGGTTTCGTGTATATCCGATGCTCATCACAAGGGTAAAGCCGTAACGTCTGCGAACTCCCAGGATCGATTTTAACTACCTACGAGTTATAAAACAATTTGACATCATTTACGTTGTTGAAAATAGGAGATTTATAATCCTTGGTCTGTGAAACCGAGTCCCATCTCAATCCAAAGAACTATACTAATAGGTATCCTTCCATCAGCTTTTTAAAGTCCACTGCTGGACATAGGCCTCCCCAAGAATGGGATTAGTGCCGTAATCGCCACGCTTGGCCGCCTGCCAACTTGTAATTAGACATGGTAGTTGTCCATCCATCCATCAGCCTTTTAACGTCCACTGCTGGACATAGGCCTCCCAAAGAATGGGGGATAGTGCCGTAATCGCCACGCTTGGCAGGCGGGTTGGCGATCGCAGTGGATGTTGTTAATACTCGAAGCAGTGCTGCTGCCCACTCCCCCGGTATCCCTCAGTCGGCTCTTACGACTCCCATGGGTGGAGAGGGGTGGGACAATTCTAAAGCCGGCCACACACGGCAAGTAGGTTAGGCTAATAGGTATATCAAACTTAAATACATAGTTTGTTTCTTTAAACGCGATAATCTCTAGAACGAATGGACAGATTTGTGTAATTCTTTTTGCGTTTTAAAGCACAATTTATGGGTAATTTGTTGTTTGTGTTAACTTTAGGGTACTATTTTTGATCTGAATTTTAGCACTTGACATGCTCAGCTACTTTAAAAAACAATCTATGAAATTTGGAAAAAGATAACTTTTAGTTCCACCACAACCACATCGAATAAGACCGTGAAAAGTAATAGGGTTCTATGCGTAGTTACTAGTTATACTCAAGTTAAAAAAAAAGACTCGATTAGTAAAGTATTTCGGTTGTTATCGTGTTAAAATACATTACCTACAACACACAGACGTCCAAGACAGAACTTTTTTTAACTAGTTTAAATAACAAAGTATGACATAAAAATATCATGAGTGTTAAATACTAGTGATTTTTCTTGATATGTGCGTGTATATATTTACAAGTGCAATATATGATAATTAGAGATATTTTAAGTTTGAAAAATCAGTTGTTTAGTGTAAAACGGGAGTAGTACCCACCTCAACGCTTCGCTTATAGGCGTGCAATACAAAATAAAGAAAAGTATAAAAATGAAACGTTTTGTAAAAACGATGACACATCTTAACCCTTGTCATGAAACGGTACAATTACGAGCAGAAATATGAGTTAGGCCTCGACAAGGCCAAGGTCTAAGATCTTTTGTTAAAAACTATTTTTATTAATCCACCTCTACAGATTCTTCAGTGACCTGAGAAATAATTTTGGGCGTTCGTGGCTGTAAAGATTGTTTATGTTGGCAAACGAGACACGGCCCCCCACCTGAAAGTACTAATAACATAAACCCAACACTATCAAGAAAACCATAGATATAGTATATACTGACGTATAGATCACCTGACAACTCGATAACACGTGACCAATTTTGATTTGTAAATGTGTGCGTTGGATAGTGATGTAAGTTATAAGAATTAGACTGACTATCGATAAAACGATCAACCAAATCAGTTTCTTTTAAACAAACATCGTTTTTATTTATTTCACCAGCAACGTCAGTCAACGATATTATTCATTTTATAACAGAATTATACACTCAGCTTTTCACTTTTGTTGCGAAAAAAATAATTCAAATACAAATTGAAAGTGATATTGTAAGAAAATATCTCTTTACAAGTAAAAACATGAACCTACTTAAAAATATTAAATTATCTATTTAAGTAAATCGACTTGACTGACAATATCTGCTGTAGAACATTTATTGCATTTTTTCATTAATGTGTTAGGAGGAAATGTTAAATCTTTAAGCAATTAGGTGTAACATTAGTTGAAAAAACTTCCAAACATTTAGGATAAATATCGACAATATACCTTGTCGATACAGTCAAGCCCTAGTGTATATGTACCTAAAAACTTTTGTATTAAAATCTTGCAAATATGCAACAACGCGACATATTTCTATGTAAAATATAAACAGTAACAATGGGATTGAAATTAATCCGTAACTGAAACAGAACATATCAGTAATTCTGACCAAAAATAAAAGCATTTAAGTAGTGAGGACATCCTGAGAAGTTACCTGTGAAACGTGAAATAATCAGGATTGTTTATATGATTTACATCACAGGCACTCACGGAACGAACAACCATTATATTTAACAGGTATAATCATATAATAAACGAGATTTATAACAAAAATAAATCAAAAAACCGCGAAGCTATTTTCAAGCTTCTTGATTTTTGACTACCTGTCATTTAAACAGATTACAATGATATTAGATTCGCTTTCCCCTTCCATCTTGCTATACTGCCGTATAAGATTTTCTTCTCGCTCACACGCCTTGGTGATCTATACGTAAATACTATATCTATGAAGAAAACACAACTGAATAACAACTAGGCAATGGGGATGTTTACTGCCATCATATAACGGCAGATAGCGTATTATCGACATGGCTATTAAAAACTGACATTTTCATACATTTTTTTGTGAACTGTAATTTGGTAAATTTTGATTTTCGCGTGATATGCCTCTGTGTGCTGTACCAAAATGTAATAACCCCGAAGTACATTTATTTCCCAAAATCTAATATTAAAAAATTGGGAAATGGCGCATAAACTTGTGGCTACACAGCATAGCGTCTTTCAGTCTTCTCAATCTGGGTGTACTTTGTGTCCGTGAAATTGTATATTTGTAAAGTCCCCCGCTACACAAGGATTATTCATTAGTGCATGGTGTGTCTTTAAATAAAAATGAGTGAGTGTAATCTTTACGCGTGGTTGAAATAAACCTTTTTGGCATTTTAAGGTAAATATTACTAAAAATATTAGGTATTTGACATTTTTACACTTTTGTTAAATTATTATATAAGTACTTTCTTAGTACATATGGAAAGGAATGGGGAGGTGACCTTTCATGTTCTTAATAACTACACCTACCGAACGAAATAAGCCATTTTAAGGAAAATTATGGCCTTCCCAAATATATAAACTTCTAAACAAACACTCCCAAGAGACCCTATAGGGTACACTATATTATTACACACAATGTTATTTGATAAAATTATAGTCCGCACCTTTCCGTGTTTAATTAAAAGGGCCTCGGAAATTCTAAGTAATTTGAGATTACCATAATGAAGTTTTTGATGTGAAAACATCTAATGTGGTAAAACCAACTGTTGACAAAAGCATCTAACTAGGAAGTATAATGTCAAATAGTAAACCAAATAACAGTTTTAATTAGTCTATGAACAACGAGAGGGAGCTTACTTTTGAAGATAGAAAAAATATCGATGTTCTCACATCTGCGAGACGTCTTGTGATGGTTCATTTTTATTTAATTTATGATTGTCCCACAGGTGGGCAAGGGTCCTCTCTCAGAGGATTTAGGGCATAGTAGTCCACGCTAGCCTAGTTAACGAATTGTCAATCTACACAAGTAATCGATAAAGTCTCCCAGGCATGCAGTTTCATCTGCTCACAATGCTTTCCTTTACCTAGCTGTTATAATTTATATATAAAAATCAATATTGCTGTTCATTAGTCTCACCAAAATTCAAAAATGGCGACTGATTTGAATATTTTGTTGTCTGTTCGCTCTAATACAGGAATGGTTTAAAAGTAAAAAAAAGGGGAACCCTATAAAAAATCCCGACCAGCCTCGCTCCGGACCATGGCCTTTACCACGACTGGGAGCGAGAGCATTTCCCGCCTGACTGCCGCGACGAGTTCACGGCACTCGAGCTGTACAGTTCACCAGCGTGTGCAACGCCGTGTCCTTGGGGCAGTCCCGGCAGTAATGGCACCGGGCTGTCTCCTCTCAGCCTATGCGACACAGGTACTTTCCAAAACAACCATGCCCCGAATGCACCTGCGTCAGTCGAAAAGAGAGGGCGCCGTGTCGTCTCTCCAGCCACTCGTCCATAATGGGACTTATCGCATCTACGGAGACGTGCTCAGCGCTCGGTCGCACAAGTCGTTCCTTCCACTCCGCCAGTAGGATCCAGTGGAGCCCAGACCGATGTATTAAGAGTTCCCGGAGCTATAACTCCAGCCCGCGTTCTCGCGCCTTTCCACGCCAGCGATGCAGAGATGCGAGAGATCTCGCCTCCAGATCCCACGGTGGAGTTCCGGCAAGGAGGCTTGCCGCCTCATAGGAGATCGTGCGGTATACCCAGATAACCCTGACGGCCGTAGTAACCCTTTGCGGTTGCCGCAAAATAGCAGCATTGCGGGCCGTCAGAGCACCCACCCATGTTGGGGCGCCGTACAAGGCCATAGACCGCACGATTCCTACATAGAGCTAGATAGATTCCTACAGAAGGTATCGAGTCCTCCCAAATTCAGTAGCAGCCGCCACGCGGGTCAGTTCGGGACCAACTCGCAGGGATTTTTTTTTATTGCATTTAGTGGCAGACGAGCCACGGCCCATCTGATGGTAAATGGTAACCGTCGCTCATGGACTCAACTATACCGAGAGCATTGTCAAGCCGCTGCTCAGCAGTTCATTTCACACATATGAAATGAAAGTCTAAACGGCTATCTCCTGCTACAGCCAAATCGCAACGGTGTGCTTCATGGCCAGTCACATGGGAGATGGGATGAGGTCGGAAAGGTCCATCTGCTATCGAGAACCAGGCCAAGATATTTCAAAGTTGCTGCAATGACGATGCGAGCACCAACGCGCGATCCTGTTGACGGCTTCTTGCGAGGCGCATGGAAACAGAGGGCCTCAGATTTGTGCAAAACTAACACTCCCTCGAGTATTAACAACATCCACTGCGATCGCCAACCCGCCTGTCAGGCGTAGAGATTACGGCACTATCCCCAATATGAGCGAAACAGCACAGGACTGCTCGTTGTGGCGATCTCTTGGGGAGGCCTACGTCCAGCAATGGACGTCGAAAGGCTGATGGATTACATATTTTATTTTTTTACCAAAAATAAAGTAGGATACGTTATTATAAAGTGTAGATGGCAACCCTAGGTAGAATGTCTCAGAACCTCATGCAACTACCCACTTTGTACAACATTCCTGTAAAATAATGAATAAATAAAAGTAAATAGGATTGATAATCACTAATAAAATAAATTGCATGTGATCCTACCAAGTGAATACACGTATAATTTTGAAAATTCAGATAAAATATAATTTATCTATCTCGTTTATTTATAGCAGTGATAGCCTATCGGTAAAACCAAGGACTGCAAAGACAGTGGTATCGAGTTCAATCCCCCGTCCAGGTCCAGACTTCTTACGGCGCACACTTCTGACTTTTCGACCTTTTCGAAATTATGTACTTAAGTATATTTATTTGCAATTTATCACTGCTCAGTGAAGGAAAACATCGTGAGGAAACCTGTATGCATGAAACATTCACTCGGCGGCTTGTGAAGTCTCCCTACTTGCATTGGGCTAGCACGGTGGACTATGACCCAATCGCTCTCACCATGAGAGGAGACCCGTGCCCAATAATGGGACGGAAAAAAGGTTGAAAAAAAATCTTACGAGGCTCAAACTGTACGACAGAAACAATAGGTATATATTTAGCAATTTAAACTCGAAAGGTATACAGACAAGAGTTACTTTCGTGTTAGAAGGGAATAGAAATAGCACTCAGAATAGCGATAGAATGACGCAGACACAATGCACGTTCCCCTTTGTCCAGGTTTGATAGGCGTGCCAGGAAATTGAAACTTACACAATGGACGTTCGAGTCTAGCTTTAGTCTTTCAGTTTTAGTATACTCGTAGAACGTGTATGTGGACACATTACCGGTGGTAGTATTTAGTACTACTCATTTGTTTTCAGAATCGAATGCATAGGTAGGTACTACGAGTAATATTTTCTTTGTTTTTAAACGGTCGTGAAGAATGTATATTTTATGTCAGCCTATCATGACATTGTTTGGTTGTTGAAGAGCAGCTGATCTTCCTTATACGCAACGCAACACTACTGAATGATTTTTAATGAAAAATTTTGTTTAATAGCTCTTGATTAGACTTAAAAATTGGTGTATAATTTTTATCTCGCTACTATATCGGGAACCTGAGATATAGCCTAAAATTAGTTTTTTTTTTGCGGCAGAGCCGCGGGCGAGTGCTAGTCCTTAGCAATAATTTAGATGTGAAAGTGTGTTGGTTTGATACGCTTTCATGTCTTAAATACTGAATCAATAATCATGAAAGGACATGTTTCATTTACGGCCTGTGGCGGACATAATATTTTCAATGTTTAAAATTTAACTAATAATTTATGAAATCCGTCAGTGGTTTTCTTTTCTTGAGTGAACTTTAGAAAAAGATTATAGTTTAAAAAACTATTATTTTGAATTTGTACTTAATCGTATTGGTGGATGATTGTTATCTGTTGACAATCAAAAAGGATATTGTTGCTACGATGAATTGACAACATTAAAAACTTTGGTACTATTATATTACAAAACAATATTACGAAGTTATTTCTTACATATTTTCGTGAGAATTTAATAAAATTTTTCTTATAATTATTTGGTGAAAACTGATATTATTTCTAATCAAGAGTAGCAATTATGATTCAAAATATTGTCAAAACATTTTACATCTGTCATGTCATGTCATTCTACTCATCTACTGTTGTTGTTGTGTATCGTGAATATTGTATTGTGATTTTACGAGTGTACGATATATATTTAGTGATATTAAGCCTCATTATTTGTTAATATATGTAGATATTACTTTATTTATTTAAAATAACGGTGTTATTTTTGAGGTGGTCCAATTTCAAAATTATATCCATCTTAGATGTCTTTTATCTCATCATCCAAAAGTTTTAGCGTGAAAAGAAATACAATAGGATAGTCATTTATTTTCAAAAAACATATTGTTTTATATATGTCCTTTCCAGGCCGAGAACGTATGCCCTGGGCATTTGGCATAGCTCCTTTTACTTGCATAGTCTGGAGTCTAATTTTTATCCCGGAAAATTGGTGGCTTGTTTTGCATAGAGAGAAATAAGATGTTGTAGAGTGATTTATTTAAATTCTTAATCCTCGTGGATTGAGCAGAGTCTAGTAAGCAAAAAAACTGATTTGTGAGGCAATCGACTAAGAGCAGGTTTTATACAGCGTCTTTTAATTCTATGACGATCGTTAAAAATGATTGAAGGAGTAAAATTGTTTGATCGTGTGTCCTTGTTCATTAGTTTCGTACGAGGCGACAAAGGTAACAGAACACAAAGATACGGATGACTCGAAACAAACCAACGACTTAAAATTGCCAGAGCTGAATGGGTAAATAGATAACACCATCATCTCTATTTCGAACTCGCAGGCAAATATGCCTACCACCGAAGGAATGTAACATAGTTCCAGTGGCCCGCCAATAAAGGCGGAGAGACGGCACACGGCGGGTTTCTTTAGTGGGTGAGGGCCCCACACTACCCTGTTCGTTGCCCCGAACGACGGGGTGTGCGGTTAGGTACATTTTTTCCCGCCTAAACAAAAAAAAAAAAAAAAAACAAAAACAAAAAAAAAAAAAAAAGGCAAATATGCCTGAAGCTCTTCTCCTTCTCACAAGAGCGTAGAAGTAGATTTTCGTGCTGTGGTTACGATCCTGATATTCCTAAGTTCATGACCTTCCAACACAATATCATAAAAGCAAATACATCGTATCCCATGCCATGAAAATATGTAGGTATGACAAAAGAAAAACAAATAACCGGCCTATAACTCCGAGAATTTATTACAACAATTTTAAATTTGGAAACTCGTTATTTTTTTATGTACTAATAACGACGTGAAAAATAAAATGTATAATTAATCAAAAATAAATCTAAAAGTTTTCATATTACACGGATCATTGTGGCCCGGAGCTCTGCTTCATATCAAAACATCGTTCACAAACAATTTTGTACTTTAAAACTGACCATAGAAGGTACGAATTGGCTCATTGTTAGTTTTAATATCAAACAGGTCATTACTCCTGATTGAACTATAATAACGAAGACATAGTTTCAAAATGAAAATTTCTTTTAAAAGAAGAATAAACTACTAACTTATAAAGTGTCTGACGAATTTTCCATTCTCGCCCTTTAAACTTTCTCTCCACACCCTCATCCTTTCTCTCCACACACTCATCCTTTGTCTCCACCTGCTACCCATTCCCCTAAAGAGTCAAGTAATGCTCCTGGCGTCCCTTGGTGACCATTTGTTCGGGGCGTGTGCTTATATGCCACCCTCGACTGGATGTTATATCAGATAAGTTGTTTGTTAGATTAACTGCCTCTGTGTTGCAGCGGTAGTGTGAGCGACTGCTAATCATGAGGTTCCCCGGGTCGAGCAGTGTTATTGAGCTATTTCGTATACAGAAAAATTCTGAGTAGCAGCCTGGAGTTTGGAAATGTACCCGGTAGACGGCAAAAGGCTCGTCCCCCTAAATACTTACTTACTTACCTGTTACGTGGGGACTTAATCATGCACAAATAGCTTAGTCGATTAAATACCGAAATTATGTGCACTCATCATAAATATAATCGAATAATCACAAGACACAAATATATATACCATCCATCCATCAGCCTTTCAACGTCCACTGCTAGACATAGGCCTCTCCAAGAGAACGCCACAACGAGCGGTCCCGTCATCGGGGATAGTGCCGTAATCGCCACGCTTGGCAGGCGGGTTGGCAATCGCAGTGGATGTTGTTAATACTCGAGGGAGTGCTGCTGCCCATTCCCTCGGTATTCCCTCAGTCGGCTCTTACGACAATTCTAAAGCCGGCCCCACACGGCCAAAGATATATATAACATATTATATACAACCACAAAATATTAGCATGGCGCCAACCGCGTAAATCTACAATGCATGCATGCGCAACACTACTCTATCACTTTTTATCAATGTAGGTATATAGGTACATGCGTCGTTCTCTTTTCAAAGTACATCTTTATTTTTTCTTCTCTATCATGTAACGAAATGTGTTTAAACGTGACACGTCCTAGAAACTTTACTCTCTATTATCATTCAATTGGCAAAAAAATATTATACGCCAGTAAAACGCGACTGACATCTTGGTGTTGTTATATATTATATAATAAATACTATAGTTTCGGCACGCTACTTAGACGAAGGATATTATAGACAAGCTATCAGCGTATGCAGTGTCGAGATAGCAATAGATAACAGGAATAATTTTAAAAGATAACTATGATTATAACTTTATTGACTAAAAATGTACTACTTGTTTTAGCCGGATAAAAGAATGACAGGACAAAAAAATTTGCAGTTATGCTTATATTTTGCTTAAAATGTATTAGAACATGTAATATTAGCGTATATAACGTGATTAATAAAGGTTTTTTTTACGTCAATACAGAAACAAGCTAGATAGAGATACTGATGATGGTTGGCCACCTTATTGTTTGGACCCAGTTCATTGGGTCCAAATACAACTGACGCATACGCGAAAAGGATAAATATACTTATACCTGTGTCTCTCTCACTCTTGGTAAAACCTAGTATGTGCATTCTTTTCTTTATCCTTCTTCGTTTTGACATATTACAATAGTGATGTGAAATGTCAATTTATTCTCAAAAAAAATATAATCAAATCTATAAGTTTTTATTGCAAGTAGTACCTGATTAACAAGGTTTAATAAAAAAAATATAAATGTTTATCTACTTAATATATTTGAATGAACTGAATATTGGAATAAAAATGAATATACATACTTTATATGCACACAAGAAACAAATTAATACAAAAAGAGACGTCAAGTCGAAACTGCTTTGTTTTGCATTGAGCATTGACGCGAGTTTTCCGGAGGTAGTAGTTGTGCTGGCCAGCGATCAAATGCCGAGTTGTGTGGTAAATAAGTACACCAATAATTATAATCTTATAAAAATAAAAAAGAAATGTTCGCGTGACCCTAATATATATAGTTTAGAAATCAATGTAATAAATACATTTTGTGTCCTAAAATTATACATTCGATAGTTTTTATGACTAACTGCACGTCACTATTGACAATAAAGAACAGCAATTTGCTCCTTCAAATGTAATTATTAATAATACGAAACTTCATGAGTGGACAAACGTCAAAACGGCCATCATAGCGTGCCGACAGTGTAGTCTATGAGGTGCAATGGGCTTTGTTACGTACAAAAATTAATTGAGATAAAACCAGCTTGACTTAACAAAAACACCGAAATGCTTCACGACGTGACTAGTTACCTAATAGGTTATTACCTTGTTGTATTGTTGTATATATCTTTTAACATAACAACAAATGCGTACAATTTATACACCACTATACACCAAATAAGGGTTATTTAGTCCCCGTTCTACATTTAGAAAAATATACAATTCCTCTTCTCGGCGAGACAATACACAAGTTTTTGTTTACACAAATAAAAAGGTCCAAAGGTTTTTTGCACTGTGAAGCTGGTTATCTATACTATTATAAATCTGTTACAGAGCTATATCTGTACATTTAAGATATTTGAGATAAAATGACTTTATTAGTTAAACACAAAGTGAAAAATGTGAAATCGAAAATAACAGTCACGAGCAGGATTTGAACCTGCATCTCCTGGATACCGTCTAGATGCTCCGCCAATTCAGCCATCGTGACAATTACTCCTGACTGCTAATTTCGATAACACATTCATACTTAACGTCTTTGGGAGACGCTCGTGACTGTTATTTTCGATTTCACATTTTTCACTTTGTGTTTAATGTGCACTATACACATAAGCATGTCAAATGCTAAAAATATATATTAATATTTATAGGGTTTGCGTCATTATTAGGTAAAAATCTTAATTGTAAAATTAAGTTTACCTGGTCGGTATAATGTATGAAAATACTGCCGACAGATGGCGCAGGCGTCTCCCAAAGACGTTAAGTATGAATGTCATCAGCATGTCAAATGCTAAAATTATATATAAATATGACTTTATTAGGTTATATTTTTTGTCGGTTTGTCTGTTTGTTTGATCGCGCATCACTGAACGGATTTTGATGCAACTTTTTTATTTGATAGCTCTTGATTAGACTTAACAACTGGTATACATTTTATCCCGCTACCATATCGGGAACCTGAGATATAACCCAAAAACTAGGTTTTGGCTGCGGCAAAGCTGCGGGCAAAGGCTAGTACAATCATATAAATGGCACACTATTATAAGCCTGTTCAACCATATATTTTACATTTGACAGCTCGAGTACTGATCAATTAGTCATGTCACATGTCATAATCGACTTTATTTATGAAGAAGTTTTAATCGATTTTACACATTGATATATTATTATTGCATAATCTTTTATATTGCTTTATATACACACTAGAAAATGACTGATGCGTTATAAAAAATATCATTATACGAAATTTAAGGTAAACCAAACCTAAACGGCCGTGTGGGGCCGGCTTTAGAATTGTCCCACTCCTCTCTACCCACGGGAGTCGTAAGAGCCGACTGAGGGAATTTTGGGGGAGTGGGAGCAGCACTCCCTCGACTTTAACAACATTCACTGCGATCGCCAACCCGCCTACCAAGCGTGGCGATTATGGCATTATCCGCCATGACGGGACCGCTCGTTGTGGCGTTCTCTTGGGGAGGCCTATGTCCAGCAGTGGACGTTGAAAGGCTTTTTTTTTCACAACGAAAGAGGTAATGAACTGTTTATACTGTATATATGTAAATAATTCATATTATAATGGAAAAAAATCGAATCAAAAGGCGCTTCACTGTTACAATCCAGCGAATAAACCAAAAATAAGTATTGTATTTTTTTGTATAATATGTTTGCCTGTCACAAGAAACTTCATAGGCGCGCTTATGTGAAAAGTAAAATATATGGTTGGACGGAGTATAAAGAAAACATGATATATGCCGAAAGTATTACTTCTACTTGAGAGCACAAATATAATCAAGTAACAAAAGTTTCAACAATTTATGAGTTACTTCTGGCTGTAACAAATATAAGCATTCCATCTAGGTCAGAAGACAAAACAGCCAAAATAGTTTTTGTCCTTGAAACTTTGCTTTTCTAATAACTCATGAGCAAAACTTTCAAAGCCTGACAGATACGATTTTCAATAGTTTTTGTGTGCAAAATTGGTCTGATGCGGAAATTTGTGCTTTATTTCTAAACTGAAATTAAGTTGCGATATCAAAAAAACAAGCCATAGGAGATCGTAGCCTAGTTGTGCCACTTGCAGTTCGAACGATCGGCAAGGTTATTCAACTTTCACTCAGCTGGCAGTCAGATGGATGACCAAAAAGCGACACCAATTTGTGGACACCTGACCTCCTCCGTGCTTCAGAAGGATCCCGGCTGTCAAATAATGCCTTTTTTTGTTAAACAATATACCTAACCGCACATCCCATTGTTCGGGGCAATGAACAGGGTGGTGTAGGGTCTTCTCCCACTAAATAAACCCGCCGTGTGCCGTCTCTCCGCCTGTATTGGCGGACCACTGGAACTGTGTGACATTACATCAGTGGTGATAACTGCTTATTTTTCTTAGTTGCCTCGTATAACTCCTACAGGAAAGAATGGTGACACTTGTATTCTTAGTCCGTCACCACAGGATAACCTTTTAAGAATATGAAAAAATAAGTTTTTAAGCGCCTGCTATGGGTTAGGAGTTTGCTTTATAGAGTAAGAAAAAAAACGATTAATATTTATAAATTGACCATGTGAATTTAAAATATTGGAATATTGTATGCATCCGATATGTAGCATGGATCGTAAAGACATCTGAAAGAAATGTGAAGTGGAGATTGAGTGTCACCGTTGGGTGACTGCGATAGCTTAGCAGTCCAGAGCACTTCCCCGGATTGGATGGGACGCAGGTTCGAATCCTGCTCGCAGTAAAGCTCTCTTTTTCCACTTTCACAAATAATTTATTCAAGAGAATTGCATTAAACAAATTGTAACCTTAGCGTTGTAACGTTAATTTTATCTACTGCTATTTTACCTACAATATAATTGTTTTTACTGCACTTTAGGAATTTAATCCGTAATGGGGATCCACGGGCAAAGCTGAGCGCAGATCTATCGGCGAGACGGCCACTGTCAAATTGAGTTGCTCTGTTTGCCTGACAATTTGTGTTTAATTCGGTTAATTAGCGGTATTATTAAAATGTTCAGTACATGGAAGATTAAAAAATCGAAAGACGCTATGCTGTGTAGCCAGAATTTTTTTACGACATTTCGCACACTTTTAATGTTGGATCTTTGGGAAATAAATGTGCATCGCTGTTATTACATTTTGATACAGCGCACAGAGGTATATTGCGAGAAAATAAAAATTTACAAAATTATAGGTTATAAATTGTATGGAAATGACAGTTTTCAATGGCCATGTCTATAATAAGCCATTTGCCGTGAAATGATGGCAGTAAACATCCTCCTTTAGAATCTCACTCGGTTGTTTTAACGCTAAGTGCCATGCGGCCTCCCAGAGTCTCCAGATCAATATACTCCTAGCCTATTGTTTACTTCAAGGCATTCAGAATGAAAATGAATGAGGTTATTATAGACAATGGCAAGTAATAGTTTATTTTATCGCGCCATCTTTAGATAATAGGCATCCTATTTTCATTCGGATTTCATGAGAATGCTTTTAGACAAAGGTTGAGGATAAAACAGTTTTTTCTTTAAGTAGTATTGGCAAACGATTTAAAAGCCTTTGATCAGAAATACCAAAAATAGGGCACGTAATCTATCTATCTTAACTATTATAAATATATAACATAGATGAGGAAAAATGTCTGTATTAGGCTATATAAGCATATCTGAATACAAAACATTTTTTTTAGATTTTTTGCCTGTTTTTCGTTTGCGCATCACGCTAAATCTATTAAACGTATTTTGATGCAACTTTTTTATTAGATAGCTCTTAATTAGACTTAAAACTGTATACATTTTATCCTGCTACTATATCGGGAACCTGAGATATAACCTAATAGTATTAATTTTCTAGTAGTAGAGCCTAGCTTATCTTAGCACGAATGCGCTGGCTCGATCGGGGAAGTACCACCCTCTTACAAAAGATCAGCGTGTAACAACGGTAGTTACTCCTACCGTTGTGCTTCCTATGGTGAGTGAGAACGCCGGAGATCCAAACCCTCTCCTTATCCTCTCCTTGTTATCCTTCCTATTCATTTCCTATCCCTTTCCTTGGAGATGGCGACGCGCGAGTGATACCGCAGGTGTTGCTAGCGTCCACCGAAGGAATGTAACATAGTTCCAGTGGCCCGCCAATAAAGGCGGAGAGACGGCACACGGCGGGTTTCTTTAGTGGATGAGGGCCCCACACTACCCTGTTCGTTGCCCCGAACGACGGAAGATATTTTCCCGCCTTAACAAAAAAAAAAAGACGTAATATAATAAAATCTGATCATATTAATTTACTTTACTACACATGTTGGCATGGTAGTTTTGATTTTTGTTACTACTTACCATCAGACGATCTAAAGCCCTTCTGATGGTAAGTGGTAACCGCTTCTCATAGACCCAGCAATAATAAAAATACTACCAAACCGTTGCTCAGCATTTATAATAAAAATAAAATAAATATTCACGGACATTTTCACACAACGTCCTCTGGTCCCAAACTAAACTTAACGCTTGTACTATGGGTACCAGGTTACGGATATAATACATATATATCGGCGCAAATACAACAATTCATCTGCTTACTATAAAAATGAGAATAATTACTTTTAATAATCTGATTATTCTAAAAGTAATTCATAAACTATTGATTACTTTGTGTTTATTATGATGTTAAATTAACGTTAAACATTATGTCATTATTTCTCTTATAGTAATTTCAATACTTTAAAATATGAACTCGTGCACGTGCGTCGAGTCTTATAAATACGGCCGCACTGTCGGCACTTGATCACCCCCACCCCATACTCGCCGGGGTCCCACAGGGCTCCGTGCTCTCTCCGATCCTCTTCTCGCTGTACACCAGCGACATGCCTCAGCATCGGGAAGTGCAGACAGCACTTTTTGCAGACGATACAGCTATTTATTATGCAGGGTTTAACCCTATCACAGTGCATAGGAAACTCCAATCAGCGGCCACTGCCCTCAGTACGTGGTTTAGCAAGTGGAGAATAGAGATCAACCCCGAGAAAAGCCAGGCGGTCATGTTTCATAGGAGACTACCCCGACTGTATCCCCCGGAGAAGATCAAACAGATTAGCATCTTTGGTAAACCTATTCCTTGGAGTAGGCGAGCCAAGTACTTAGGTGTAATTTTAGATAACAGACTCACATTCGCCCGTCACATTCAGGTGGTACGCTCGCGCGCAGCCTTTGTCATGGGACGTTTGCACTATCTGTTAAACGCTAGGTCAAAACTCTCGCTTAGGAATAAGGTCAGACTCTACACTGCCTGCATACGTCCTGTCATGACGTACGCTAGTGTAGTATTTTCACACGCCAAGGCACACAGGTTCCATAGATTACAAACATTACAGAATAGATTCATGCGCAGAGCTACGGGTGCACCGTGGTTCATACGCAATGTCGACCTTCACATAGACTTGCTATTGCCTACCATCAAGCAATTTATGAAACGGTGTTCACGTAGTTTCTTTGACTCCGCCATTACTCACGCCAACCCTCTAGTGGTTGAGTCGGCTAGGTACAAACCCTCTAAAATATCGCGCGTACTGTTATACGAGATTCGGCTTTAGAGTTTTTAAAAAAACAATTTAATTACACACACTAATATTTATTCAATTTAAACTTAAAATAACTTTCACAAGATATAGAAGATATAGTAATTAATATAATATAGAGAAATAGTAGGATTCGCGGGTAGCCTAGTAGCTACGTAACGCGAGTATCGAGATTGAAGTCTGACTGCCTGCCCTCTGGGATGGGCTCCTTATATATTATAATATACTGCTGACACATCAGGGGGTTTGTGGTGGTCAGCCTGTCTACTAACAAGGGGTGTATATAACAACCCCCCGCAGAAGACGGAAGTTCGGGAAAAGCTGAACTTCAGGAGATAATTTTTAATTAAACAATTTCCCTCAGCCTTGGCTGGGGGTCTAGAGAGGTTTCAACGGTGTCATTTTCAATATCGGTACTCTTTGGGTTTAGCATTGGTACATTAAACTTAGTCTTATATCTAGAAAACAATTTCCAAAGCTTAAAAATAATAAAAGTGATTACAGCTAGATATATTAATGAAGAAAATACAACGTAGTGTGTCCCATATTTTATAAGTATCGGCTCTTTGTCTATGATTTTATTTAGTTCTGAAAGCAATCTGGAATTTTGGCTATTTGTGGTTAGTTCAGTTAAGTCTATATTTTGGAGTAAAATGGGGGACACAGTACTTAAACTATTCGACTTAGAATCTAATTTACAACATGAATCATTTATAATATTAAAATCTAGGTTTGGCGTAGAAATGCTTATGTTTAATGGATCAAGGGATGATATGAGTCTTGTGCTCTTGGTGTACACTGTGCACTGGTTCGTGAGGTTTAATATACCGACACCGGACACTACTGTTTCCCGTAATTCGGAATCACTGCAGTCAATCGTTATTTTAGTCGGGCGCGATTGAACGAAAATCCACTGATTGTTCACTAGGGGTTTCCAAATGTCTAAGTCGCCAACTATAGTTTTAGTTTCGCATTGCACTGGGATAACACTGATAGTTTTGGTCAATAGTTCACTCTCACACGTAGGGTTGCTTCCCGAGAGTAGTACCATAGATGCGGCGCACAGATAGAACTCAGAGTTTATCGTCTTACATTTATCTAGGTTATCTAAATTACAAAAGCTTAACTTATCCTTAGAAATAGCGGTATATGAACTAGAAGGTAATATTAGGCTAAAAGTATTAACATTAATTGTCCCATGGGGTGTAGGCAGAGCCAAGTTATGGTACAGGTTGAATTCGTCGTTAGGGGCTAGAGGTATTTGTAAGACAAATACTAATTTATTATTGAAATAGTAAGTTGCTACACTAGATATACTTAGTATTAAATGAATATTGTCTATACTTATAGATACAGGGATTTCGGAGTTTCGAGGTAGGTGTCGATGGTTATCGGCGAGTTCTTGGAACAGCTGGCTTGGAGTCAGTATGTTAGGATGCAGGATGTTTTGGCTAGACAGCAAAATGGCGTTAGTCAGATCTTCTAATTGGAATGACAATGTAAGTAACGAACTTTCGAGGCTAGTTAATATGGAATGGACTTTTGTTTCTGTGATTAAATTATTTGAAATTTCTGTAATATTATTTATTTGTTTTACTAATGAGTTTAATGCTTTATTTAGAGTTTCTTCGTTTATTTTTAATTTGTTTATAGTTTGTTTATATGATTCTAATGTCGATGTAGTTACTAGTATATTTTCTTTCATTAGTTGCGCGGTCTTTTTCACGTTGTTCTGAACAGATCGTAAGGCGGAATCGTATTTTACTGCATCATCTTCGTCGAGTGTGCCGAACACGTGTTTAAATGCGGTACCTATTCCACCAAACCATGCGGATCGTTTGCTACGTTTAGAAATTAGATGGGAAATAGATTCATATTCTCTTTGGACATCCTTATACCTAACAGTTAAAGGGGATAATATGCTTGCACAGTGGTAATCAGAAGACTGTTGGCACGCAAACCTCACTGTGCCCAGGACTTCGTTTATGTTTTGGAGGTGTGAGTTAATATAGGAAATGTCTACATAACTAACAACATTCAGTTGGCCGCTGATGATTTTAAGTTTTCCTAAAGCTTCGAAGTAGATACCGGGGCTGTTAGGGTATGGCTTGAAGAAATCTGGTTGGGCGTGTGTTGGTGAGCTGAAATAGAAATGGATTGTTGTTATCTAATTGATTTCTGCGGGTTTAATTTCATCAAAGTGGTGAGTGACATGTCGTCTGTTTATGAGGAGTGTGACTGTGTGGTTGTTGTGGATTCGTATTATTTTGTATGGGCCCTTCCAAATCGGGGACAGAGCTTTTCTTAGTCGTAAGTGATTTTTTAGGTACACGTAATCGCCAACTTTATATTTCGGTGGTTGTTTGGTTCGCGAATCATAATAGGATTTGGAGGATTCCTTGGATTGTAAGATGTTCTCAAACGCTTTTTGTCGTGACTGCCTGAGTTTGTGTTGCAACATTTTAGTGTAATCTGAGTAGGTTGTATTGGGTTCATTTTCGTATAAGGAGTTGGGTATGAATGGTTTATGCCCAAATAAGAGTTCATACGGAGTGAACTTGGTTGTAGAGTGTACAGTAGTGTTGTATGTAAGTATGGCAGTGTAGACATATTTAGGCCAATTGTCTTGGTTCTCGTTGGTGAATGATTTTAAGTACTCCTTAAGTGTAGAGTGACTACGTTCTAAGGCTCCTTGAGTTTGTGGATGGTAAGGAGATGCCCATAGTTGTTTGATTTTCAGGAATTGACAAGTACTCTTGAATAGTTCAGATGTAAAGTTGGTGCCTTGATCCGTTAAAATTGATTTGGGAATTCCAAATAGGGAAATGAAATGGACCAAGCAATCACTTGTTTCTTCAGCTGTTGTGCTGCGTATGGGATAGGCTACAGAATATTTGGTAAGATCGTCTTGTAGTGTAAGAATGTACTTAAGTTTAGCGGTGCTGGCTTCTGGTAACGGTCCCACAATGTCTAGAGCGACGCGTTGGAATGGTGCTGTGGATGTTGTTGTTATTTCCATGGGGGCTCTATTGAGTTTTCTTAATACTTTATTTTCTTGGCATAATTTGCATTTCTTGACGTAGTTTTCTATATCTGTTCTCATGCCTTTCCAGTAAAATTGTTCATGAATTCGGTTGTACATACGTGTTGATCCCAGATGTCCTGCTATGGGAATATCGTGGTTCTCTCGCATGATTTTCTGTCTTTCGCTTAATGTCGGGTAGATTATTTTGTTTAAATAGACATGTATGTTGAATTTGGTATTGTGAAAGAGATATGTAATGATATTATAGATTTTAGTGTAAGCGTGTTTATCGAAAGGGTTTCTAAAATCTGATATAGCAATATCTGTAGGTCGTTCGTGTTGCATGATTTCATTTCTTACATTTTTCAGAGCATTATATATGGCAGCATAGTTTGATTCATCAAAATAGTGTACTCTGGTGAAAATAAGATAAATGGTTTTATTTTCATGGTTTATTTTCAGGAATGAGTATAGTTCCTTTTCAGTATCGACAATTTCATCTTTGTTTACGGTGTTTGTAAGTATTTCTGATATGTAAGGGTTTGATTCATCTAGGTCTATTGATGTAGGGATTACGATTATTTTATGTGGAGTTTTTGCGAGGTGTTCGTTGTGTTCTTTCAACACAGTGTTTATAAGAGTTTCCTTATTTGTAAGTTTTTTCAAAAAACTAGAATAGTCGTCGTTATTTATGTTTGATTCTGCTTGTGTCACTGTTTCCGTTGGCGAAGGGATTTGGAGATTCTCGAAGTCAATATTTAGATCTTCGCTTCTAGGGCTTAGTTCCAGTGGTCCTAAGTCGAAAGAGGTTGGAGAATTGATAGGCAGTTCATCCTGCACAGGTAAGTTATTCGGTATATTCGGAATCATTTCAGGGTTGGTGCTGTCGTTAATGTTTTGATGTAGGAGTTCTTCGTTGTTGTATGAGAAGGGTATAGGAGAAGGTAAGTCTACGAGAGAGTCTTCCAATGAGTCATTGTATTCGGCATTGAGATCGGGTGATGGCGGCTCTTCATTGCATATAGCGTTCACAGGGAATCGTGATAGTGCATCGGCGTTGGTGTTGATTTTGCCCTTCTTATGAATGATGTCGTACTCGAATTCTTCTAGTTTGAGACGTCACCTTACCAATCTTGAGCCTGGGTCTTTGCAGTTAAATAGCCATTGCAATGGTTTGTGGTCGGTAACTATTGTGAATCGACGTCCATAAAGATAGGGGCGAAAGGCTTTGGTTCCGAAGACTGTAGCGAGGCATTCTTTCTCTGTTACACTGTAATTGCACTCTGCCTTGTTGAGAGTACGAGAGGCGTAAGCAATGGGGCGATCTTTTCCTATTGGCCCCTGGGATAAAATAGCCGATATCGCATAGTTTGACGCATCGCATGTTAGTATAAATGGTTTCGTGAAGTCTGGGTAAGCTAGGACAGGCGATATAGTAAGTTTATTCTTTAGGCTTTCGAAACCTAGTTGTTGTTCGTTATTCCAAACGAAGGGTACGTCCTTTTTTAGAAGAGTTGTAAGAGGCTTTGCTAATTTAGAGAAGTCTGGTATGAACCGTCTGTAGTACGAGACGAGGCCGAGAAAAGATTTTATGTCTTTGGGGCATTTAGGGATTGGAAATTCAGTAACAGCTCGTAATTTATCCGGGTTAGGCTTAACTCCATCGCGATTTATAACATGGCCGAGATATGCGACCTCCTTGCATAGAAATTCACACTTATCTGGTTGTAGTTTTAAATTATAGTTTCTGAGTCTGTTGAAAACGGAAGTTAGGTTTTGTATGTGGCTTGACAAGTCTGGCGAGTGCACTACGATATCATCAAGATATACAAAACATCTTGATCCTTGGAGGCCAGATAGACAGGTGTTCATCACTTTTTGGAAGGTAGAAGGTGCGTTTTTAAGTCCAAATGGCATCCTTGTGAATTGGAAGTGTCCTTGTGGTACAGAGAATGCAGTTTTAGGTGCGTCTTCTTGCGACATTGGAATTTGATGGAATCCTGAGGCTAAATCGAGTGTTGTGAAGTATTGACTTTTCCCTAGTTGATCTAGAATCTCTGTTATTTGAGGAATAGGATATGGTCGTAAAGACAAATGTAATAAGGAGATTGGGATGGTCGAAGTACCTGTACTATAGCTCAGTGGCTTAGAGCACTTCCCCGGATTGGAAAAGACGCGGGTTCGTTTCCCGCTAGTACAAAAAATCTCTTTTTCCTTATTCTCAAATAATTTATACTTTAAAAGTGGCGGAGCATGTCAAATGCTAAAAAATATAGATCAAAAATGTTTAAAAAATCGCGCCATCAAATAGTATGAATTTTAATTGCAAAATTAAACTTACTATATCGGTTTAATGCATGTAAATGCTTCCGATAGATGGCGCTGGTCGTAAAGACAAATGTAATAAGGAGATTGGGATGGTCGAAGTACCTGTACTATAGCTCAGTGGCTTAGAGCACTTCCCCGGATTGGAAAAGACGCGGGTTCGTTTCCCGCTAGTACAAAAAATCTCTTTTTCCTTATTCTCAAATAATTTATACTTTAAAAGTGGCGGAGCATGTCAAATGCTAAAAAATATAGATCAAAAATGAATAGGATATGTTTCGCCTATGGTGATATCATTGAGTTTTCTGTAGTCGATTACGACTCTCCATTTACGTTCTCCGGACGCGTCTTGCTTTTTAGGGACGACCCAGATGGGTGAGGACCACGGTGAGCTCGAAGGTGTTATGATTTTTTGTTCCAGCATCTTGTCTATTTGTTTCTGGACTTCTTGTTTGTGGCATTCGGGGAATCTATATGATTTGGTTTGGATAGGCACTTGTGTGTTTGTTACAATATTATGTTTAGTAGCAGTGGTGTAAGTGAGTTGATCCCCGGGTAAGTGGAAAATATCAGAATAGTTAGTGCAGACTTGTAGTAAAGCGTCCTTTTCTTCGTCGTTCAGATGTGAGATTCGGAGGTGTTTGGTTACTTCCTTGGTTCTACTCAGGGTGTTGTTGGAGGTGGGAGAATCAGAGAACGTACAGGATTGAACATCTATTGGTTCCAGCGAAAGTTTAAGATTGGAATGGAGTTTAACGGGTTTTTCCGATGTATTAACTACCGTGATATTAATTCGGTTATTTTCTTTCACTTTCACGATACAGTTAGCCACTAACAGCGATTCGGAGATGTGTTGATCTAAAATTGCACCTATTTGAATTTCGGGATTAGCAACAGTGCATTCTATGACCGTTTCTGTGCGGGGAAAAATAGTATAATGTGGTTCGGAAAAATTTAGTTTGATGGTGTCGTTATCCATACGTAAAACGCCTTTGTCGTAATCAACTTGACATCCAAATTTTTTCAGGAAGTCATTACCTATAATTCCAACGTGAATTAAACTAATGTCTTCGTCGTCTACCACATGGAATTCGTGTTTACACGGTTTGTAAGGATTTGGGAAGACTGGCATGTAAAAACTACCCAGGGTTGGTGTCACATCGTCGCCGGAGTCAATGCCTTTAAGGGTTATTATTACATTACTTAGTTTTGGGATCTTAGACATAGAATCCAGTTTCATAAGGCATACACAGGAGCCAGTGTCTACTAAGAAAGACAGCGGGTGATCGGAGACTGGGGTTTGTATCGTGATATATGGTAAGTATCTCTTTTCTGTATTTTTATTTATTTCATAAATTTTCATTTCATTATCATTATTATTTTTATGTTTCAGATTCAGTGAAGGATCAACGGTGGTGGTTAGAGATCGAGACAAGGTAAGGGTTGGCGCGGATTTTGGATGATTAGTATGATTTAGTAGGTTCAGTGGCTTGTTAGATTTAGTAAGTGAATCAGTGGGTTTTTGATTCGGGGAATATGGTAGATTCAGAGGGGTCAGTGGGTTTGGAGATGTTAATCGGTTCGGAGGATTCGGTGGATTCAGAGAATTAGATTGATTCAGAGGATTCAGTGGATACAGAGGATACAGTGGATTCAGAGGATACAGTGGATTCAGAGAATTAGGTTGATGCAGAGGATTCGGAGGTTTTGAAGGATTCAGTGGATACAGAGGATTCAGCGGTTTTGATTTCAGAGGATGCAGAGGATTCAGATTATTTTTAGTACCTATAGATGCAGTGGGCACAGTGATGTTTGTGGTATCGTCTTTGATTTTGTAAGAATAATTTCTCGAGCGATACCGGTCGAGAAATTTTATTCGTTTAAATGACCGTTATCGACTTCATCGACACCCTGGTCGTATTCGTATGGTTGAGTAACAGCGAAAGTCCTCCGGGGTGCGTTTGGATTAGTATTTTGAGGAGGATTGTTAGGGCGCCCATAAGACGTCGAGGGGTTACTTTGGTTTTTGTTGTTATTATATTGCCTTTTACGGCAGTATTCTATGGTGTGCCCTATGTTCTTACAATAGCGACAAATTAATTCACTTGTATTGATATTTCTAGGAGCATCATTGCGGAAGCCTTGTGGGACTGGTGGTCTATGTGAGAAGGGTTGGAATTCGCGACGAGGTGGGAATCTAGTTCTGTCGGAGTAACCGGTGTGTGATTGAGTCGTTCTTTTGTGTATGCCAGAGAGTAGCTTCTCTTCTGCAACCGCAAAATTGACTGCAGCGTTTAGAGAATCGGGGTTGCGGCACCTAACTACTTGTGACAATCGAGGTTGCAGCCCCACCATAAAGGTGTGGAGGGCAAGGTCTTCCATAGCCGCAACGCGACCGGCTACTTCCGTTTTCTTTTTTGTGGGGATTGAGATTTTTATTTCAGTGAGAAGTTTTGCTAGACACGTTTCGATTCTGAGTGCAAATTGATTTACGCCTTCTATAGAACCTTGTCTACATTCTTGTAGTTCAGTAAGTAGGTGAGTATAGTGTTTTCTTTCCCCGAATTGTTGTTTTAAGAAATCTATAAACTGATCGAAAGATTCGAATTCTTTTATACTGCATGTAGTTTCGGCGCGACCCGTCAATTGGCACAAAATGTATTTAAATAATATAGGTTTTTGATTTTTGTCTGCTAGATTATAGGCGCTTTGGCAATTCGAGATAAATGGATTTAATTTTTCTCTTGACCCGTCAAAAGGATTTATAAATTTTAACAAAACGTTGAGTTCTACTTTTTCCTCGGTTTCTACTCGGGAAGCTGCACTTCTGGTGGTAAGGGTTTCCTCCTTTTGATCAAATTTGCTAGTTGCCATGGTGATAAGTTAATTTATTGTATATAAAGGTAAGTTAATAGGTAAATGTTTGTAAAAGAAATAGAATATTATTTATAGAAGCCTTATCCACATTAATATAGCGTATGACGGTAGCGTGATAACAATAGCTTATCGCTGCAGCGTCCGGCCCGAGTCACGAGTATGATTATAAACAAGTATGGTGTTACAATTACAGGTTACACGAATAATATTATCTTATAATTAGTAAGTAAAAGTATCTTATAGTTATTGGTACACAAAATACAGAAATATTAGAAAAAATAGTATGCAGTAATATAGTGAATATGTACTAGTAGTACTCTGAGTTCTTTTGCGCTTTGGTACTATCTATAATGGTATAGAACGTTTTGACTCACAGTAGCAGCATCAGTCCGATCAGCGAGACGGTGGTAGAAGTCAGCATCGTGATGATCAAGCCTTGAGTTGGGTGCGATATGAGCTTGCGATCAGCGTGGTGTACTTTGGGGCTTTGTCCAACGGTGGTAGCGACACAGGGGTTTTATTAACACTTTTATTTTCACTACACTTTTAGGATTTTCAACTGCACAACTACACTTAATCGCCGATTTTCGGAGACGTATTCGGGTATGCAGGGATTTTCGTATCCCACCGCTGCCACCAAAATGTTATACGAGATTCGGCTTTAGAGTTTTTAAAACAATTTAATTACACACACTAATATTTATTCAATTTAAACTTAAAATAACTTTCACAAGATATAGAAGATATAGTAATTAATATAATATAGAGAAATAGTAGGATTCGCGGGTAGCCTAGTAGCTACGTAACGCGAGTATCGAGATTGAAGTCTGACTGCCTGCCCTCTGGGATGGGTTCCTTATATATTATAATATACTGCTGACACATCAGGGGGTTTGTGGTGGTCAGCCTGTCTACTAACAAGGGGTGTATATAACAGTACGCAGACCGCGAATTAGCCTCGACGAAGTCGACGACGACATAACTCACGCTCAGATCAGAGCACACACAGCTCGCGCAGCTAATACAAGTAAATACCCACGGTTTCGTCCCCGCTGACGGGGGCGAAAGACGTGTCGCGGTCAAATCATAAACGTGGGAAATCCCACTTTGCCAGCAACAGCCCGAGCCGAGGTCCTTACCCCAGAGGGGGTGCCCCCGGGTAGCGTTGCTTAAATGTCGGGTTGAGAGCCCTCTGCGCTCACCAATTGTCCGGGTAAGGTTGTCATAGCCATCTGAGGCTAACAACCAACGTCACACACAAAAAAAAAAAAGGCACTTGATCATTCGTGCACAAGCCGTCGAACAGTACGGACCTCTAGCGGTCGTCGTTACGTTGCTCATGGAATATACGAAGCTCGCCAAATATTTGTGAAGTTTTATTTTGAAACCCTAAACATGAGTCAACATCAAGTAGTGAACAATTTTGACTTCAGCAATACTGATGTCACAACTTTTAGAAACACCATGGAGATATCTCCTCCGACATATATATTACTTTTTTTTGTAAATACATATTATAATAGATAGAAAGAAAACACCCAGACGCAGTACAAATATCTATGTTCATCACACAAATAATTGTCCTGAGTGGTAATCGAACCCACGACCTCGTGCACGGAAGCCGATTACACTACCGACTACGCCACGAGGCCCGTCAATATCTGTGTTCATCACACAAATAATTGTCCTGAGTGGGAATCGAACCCACGACCTCGTGCACGGAAGTCGATTACACTACCGACTATGCCACGAGGCCCGTCAATATCTGTGTTCATCACACAAATAATTGTCCTGAGTGGGAATCGAACCCACGACCTCGTGCACGGAAGTCGGTTACACTACCGACTACGCCACGAGGCCCGTCAATATCTGTGTTCATCACACAAATAATTGTCCTGAGTGGGAATCGAACCCACGACCTCGTGCACGGAAGTTGGTTACACTACCGACTACGCCACGAGGCCCGTCAATATCTGTGTTCATCACACAAATAATTGTCCTGAGTGGGAATCGAACCCACGACCTCGTGCACGGAAGTCGATTACACTACCGACTACGCCCCTTCGGGGAATACAGGCGTGATGCTATGTTTGTTTATTTGTTTGTTTGTAATTATTGTATATTAAAATACGAGTAGATAATAGTCGTTTTCTGGGGTTCTCTCTCCGAAATCTCTCTCCGAATATAATAATCGTTGATTTTAAAATAATCAAATGAACAACGCGCAATAAAAGAAATAATCAAATGAACAACCCACGTAGGTTAAAAAAAAAATTTGTGATCGCATAAGTAGTTTAGGAGTTCAATTCGGACAAACAACGTGACACGAATTTTTTTTTTTTTTTATATATTATGAATATTTTACAAAAGCGAGTGCTTTTACAAACAAACTCATTGTTTGTACGTGAAGTGTTGAAGGAACCACAACACCTATTTAATTATTCCGAATTGTAGGCTAGATAATTATTTAAGCAAATTAGCTAAAGGTGTGATAATTTTCGTGAATTAAGTGGGAAAAAGCCGAGTCTCTTCAGAGCTTTCAAGAGCGTGCATTGCGTCTATAGAGTTACAAAAAGAATTATATAGGTCTGAATTATTCCCCGGTGGACCACAGAAATAATGTACCTGTTCTAACTAGTATGACACTTATCTATACAAATAAACAAAATTGGAGTGTCTATTTGTAATGTTTAAATAACAACTTTTTACTAAATATGAGTATATACGAGAGTATATACGCTACCTACAACAAATTAATGATTTTTAAAGTTTTTGTCTGTCTGGCTATTTGTTCCAGCTAATCTCCGAAACATCTGGATTGATTTGGACGGGGCTTTCACTAGCTCTTGTTACAAGGAGTAACATATGCTACTTTATTTTTTTAAATAATTAGAATTCCGCGCAAAAAAATAAAACCCATGAAATTGTTAATGAATACCGATCCATATACCTATAGATAAGTATATACGTCGAATATACATTCACGACTAACCTCCTGAACAGCTGGACCGATTTAGACGGGACTCACGGGACGAGGCTTACTACTATTATTTTGGAAAAATAATTAGGATTCTGTAATGAAAAATAAAATAATAAAATTTCACACGGACGAAGTTGCGGATAGCAGCTAGTTGTTAAATAAACATGTTTGTTATCTCAACAAATTTATTTACAATATTTTCGCCCTTAACACCATAATTTTATTATAATTTATATAAATGTCTTGTGAGTTATAGCAAAATATAATCTTTCACGCAAGTACTTAAATAATTAGGTAGTACGCAGAAGTTACGGGACACACATTATACTATATATACTAGTATTTGCCCGCGACTCCGCCGCAGCCAAAAGCTAGATTTTAGGTTATTAATATATATTATAGGTATACCATTGCCCACAGCTTCGCCTCAGCCAAAATATCGTTTTTAGGTTATATCCCGATATAGTAGCAGGATAAAATGTATACCAGTTTTTAATTCTAATCAAGAGCTATTAAATAAAAAATATGCATCAAAATCCGTTCAATAGTTTATCCGTAAACAGACAAAAAACTAAAAAAAACAGTAAAGTCAGTTTACAGGCGATAATTTTACGTGATAACATCATATATACGACTATGTTTTCTGATAGTTTCACAAACAATACATCGGTCGCCATACGTTTTTCGGAACTTGAGACTTTTTCGTGCGTGCAACCAGGCGTTCATCGATTTATAAGACGTTATCACGTCAACAATGTTTTGTGTTCATACACGCATATATAGCCTAATCATTATTATTTTCTCAAAAATCTTAATGTACAAACACAGCTCTGTTACAGCTTTATAATAGGATATAAGGTTAGGTGCTCTGAACAACAATTAATACAAGGTGACGCTGCAGTTTTGGGCAGAAGCTATTGTTCCATAAAATGTGGAATGAGACAGTTTATTCAAAGCATAAATGCTGTCAAAATGTCTGTCAATCAAAACTGAACTTCTATCCCTATAATATGAACTATCTAGGAAATTGACCTTCGCTCGGCTTTCATTTTGTGTCTATGGAAGCAAAACTAAAATATTTTTAAGGCTATCTCGTGAAGTTTTAAGGTACCAGTAATAATAATAATGAAAGAAAAAAATATATAAAATTGAATGCTGGACGAGCGACTGGTTAAGAAGATATACAATGCAAAAGTGGAAGGATGTAGGTACAGGGGGAGACCGAGACTCACCTACCTAGACCAAATCGGTCATGTATTGAAGGAAAGTGAAGTCAGGAGTCTCCGAAACCGGCGAGCGTGTATGAAGAGAGTTATGTATGTTGAGGAAGCGAGAGATGTATGCAAGAATAGAGCCCCTTGGCACTCTGTTCTCTCTGCCTACCCTGCAAGGGAAATGGCGTGATGATAAGTTAGTTAATAATAATAATAATCATAAGAGGAGAGAGAGTCGGGGTCTATCCCACCTCCTTTACATGAAGAGCTTAAAGTTATTTGCCCCCACCAGACCTCAACTGATGGCATTACATAAGGTGACTGAAATCTTTAGTAGGTAAGTCTATCAGAATCGCCTTAACGAAAAAATCCACATCACCACTGAAGTAATATCTACCAGTTCCAGCGGTCCGCCAACATAGGCAGAGAGACGGCACACGGTGGGTTTATTTAGTGGCTGAGGGCTCCACGCTACCCTGTTCGTTGTCCCGAATGACGGGTTGTGCGGGGAAAACATTTTTCGCCTTAACGAAAAAGGCCACATAAACAGATAACCGTCCGATGAAAAGATTCTTAGGCAGCGACTACACATGGGACGATGCAGAGTAGTTTTATTAAGCATCATCTAACCGCCGTCCTACCGGGGAGAGAACGTCCAATGCCCTGGTCAAACACATAAGGAGCCTTTGGAGGCAAGAGTCTCTTGGGGAGGCATTTAGCCTTGAATTAACATAGGTATTTTTCGCGAAGGCTTAATAACTTAGGATTTACTGAAGTAAATAATTCAGTAAGAACACCGTCTTGTACGAAACTAACTTTTTTATTTTTGTAGCATCAACCTCTTTTCCTTAAAACACACCCATTTTTTATAATATAAGAACAACACTATTACGGACAACCCTACTAAATTTATATTAAGATAATTTGTAGACGACATTTCTACGTCTGAAGTTTCTACAGGTGCGCAAACTCAACTATGTTATTCTCACAAATGTTTATTAATCTGTATTTCTCTGTTTTTGTTCCATGTACTGTCTGGCGAGCAGAGCGCAACTTGAGTAAGTATTATCTTGGAATTACTTTTATTATATTTTATATTATTATTTTTATACACCACTATTTAAAAAAAACACAACACCCTGCACTAAGGAATAACGCTTGTATCGTAGGGGACTTTACAAAAATACAATTTCAGTGATACAAAGTACACCCAGCCTCAGAACAACCCTTCGTGGATCAAACTCGGATGGAAGGCCAATATCTAAACCACTCCGCCATCTGCCATGTGCAGTCAAAAACACCCTCAGAAAATACTTTCTTTCTTATTTGAAACTGATGCACAACATACGACATTACTGTCACACGAATATGCGGCAGGAAAACGCCATTAAACAAGAAGATAAGGTATATGAAAATCTGTTACTAACGCGCCGAGCGGGAAAAAACCGGCCCAGTGCGTGTCGCACTCGCACATAAGGGGTTCCGTACCACCGTCAAATATATATAATAAAATGTAAAACGCACATTCTATGAAATTTTCAATTTATCTATTACGCCTCAAGAGATACAGCAAAAACGTCAAAAATATCAAGTTTCTTGTATAGGTATCTTTATTTTATTTTTAGTATTTTTTTTTGTAGTCGCTACAGAAATACACTTTTTGTAAAAATTTCAACTCGTCGTTACGAATCGTACTAAGTAGTTAGTACGATTCGTGAGATACAGCTCGCTGACAGACGGGCGGAGGGAGAGCAGAGGCTTAATAATAGGGTTCATTTGGCACCATTTGGGTACCATTGGCACCCTTTGGGTACGGAACCCTAAAAAGTATATGAAAGATTTCTTCTTCTTATTTTATGGCTGTATAAGAAATACAGCCATAAAACTAACGTGCTTTTTCTTTTTAATGTTTTGAAGACATTAATAGTGCGGTCACTTACTGCCTAATTTAAACTGAGAAAAAGTTTATAACTATATCTGCAAAATGATAATGGCCACTTACATTTTTTGTGCATTATAAAAAAAAGTAAAAATCACTAGTGAGCCGTCTTCTTTCGTTTTTTTTAGTTTTAAATTTGTGACGCAAAAAGATTGTAATCAAAAATATAATATCGATTTTGTCTACAGGACCACCTCAATAAGCTCTCCCCAGGCGAAATCCCCGGCTGGTAGCAGTGCCGGGGCAGCTGCGAGTGCCTCTACTGCTCCTGGGGAAAGAACACCGACTGCTCACAACAAGCAGCTGCAAAATGTCAAGGGACAGGACCACCCGCCGCATCCATCTGTAAGTACTGTTTCTCAGCTAAACGCGTAGTACCTCGAAAAACGAAAAAACAAAAATTGACCCCCAGTATTTTTGAAAATGAAGTATTTCATAGTAAATGTTTAATTGAATGTTTGTACTTAGTGGATGTTTCGAGTTAGTTGATGTCAGAGTATCTATTAATGTCGGTAGAAGTGTTTCAAAGTATTTAGTGGGTTGGAAATGTACAATAGATACATCAAAAATGTAATAAATGTATTTACGAAATTTTAACAAAGCATAAGACTTCATGATGTAAGTTATATTTTAGTAAGATTGTGGGCCAACATATCTAAAAAGGAACTTCGAAAAAATATTTTCAGTCAAGTTTTCAAATGCAAAAAAATAAGACTTACCAGTGGTATATTAGTATTTTTTTATAGTTATTGTCTATGGAAATAATATATTCAAAATTAGAATACCAAATTAAGAAAATATTCTAATACAAATTAATAATAACGAATATTTTATGGATTACAATGGATTAATAATAATTGAATACTAATGGAATTGCCGTAAGTAGTGGTTAAAAAATAATTATTAATTATGTTGTATGTAGTAACTGTTCCGTGTAATTGGCTGTTGTTGAAACAAAATTCTTGTTGATTTATAGCATAGATAATGAATGGCGCGGTCTCGTCTAAGATGAGTGGAGTTGAGTTTCATTAACAAAATGCCAATTTAAACTAAGTATCTCAAACTAACGAAAATAATCATTATAAAAATTAAAGAAAAAAAATATAACATAAACTATAAAATTATTCATTAAATAAAGAAACAAACGAAAGTGCTGAGTGTTGCGAGTTCAGATCTCATGTAGAGCAATTCTTAGTCTACGTCTATACATCTTCGTGCATAATATTATTATTTAAAAAACCGTTGAGTCTTTGATTGTGGCTGTCATTAAATGTCTATTATTGTTGCTATGAAGAGTCATCTTAGTATCACGTCAAACTTTGCATATCAGTTTATTTATTTTTTTATTGCATTACTAGCCACGGCCCATCTGATGGTAAATCGTAACCGTCGCTCATAAACTTAACTATACCGAGAGTATTGTCAAGCCGCTGCTCACCATTTCATTTCACCGATATGAAATGAAATAATAAACGGCTATCTCCTACTACAGCCTAAATGCAACGATGTGCATTCATGGCTTCACGACACGGGAGATGGTGGTACCAACCCGCTCGGGCCCGATACCAAGTGAGTACTCCCACTTGGTACCCAGCCCTACCACCAGTCATGCAACGGATGATAATTGTTTACTTCCCTTAGTCGCCTCATACGACACCCGTGGGAAAAATGGGGTGGTGACACTTGTATTCTTAGTCCGTCACCACACAGACAAAACCAAACGGTAGTCTTTGTAAAACATGTGATATAATACTGAATCTGATGATGTTAGTAAGCCGACTACAACAGTTTTAAGTTTACTAAGGGCTTTGATGGTAATGCAATCATTAACATCTGCGATATTTCTTATATCCATTATGACAGACACAACAAAAAAGGCACCATTGCCACAGAATATATATAATATGATAAGTAAAGTTAACCTTTTATATCAAAAGTTATGATTAGTTTCATATAAGCAGAAAGACTAATTCTATAAAAAAATTTTTGTTCCGTGTGTTGGAATATTTGGAGACTGTAGTGTATACAGACAAAAATTTAACATCTATACTACGAAATTATCTCTGTCTTGGGTATCTAAAACACCCAATAGGCTGATACACAATACTTTTAATAGATATACCCACATATTTGCGGATCGCTCAACCAAGTGATGTTATCTAATCGGACCTGCAACACTTAAACTATATCACCCACTGTGTAGTTTGATAATTGGATTTAATGAAAAAGTATGATTAACTATAAAGTTTAAAAAGCATTTTTAATCAAAATATACGTTATAAGCGCATATTTAAATTCGCTGACTCGTTTGACGTATTTTAAAAGGTATTTCTTTTCTTGAATACATTATGACTTTATGCTTGACTGAACCTTTTGATTTGATAGATTTTATTGTCTACTGCACACAATTATTATCATAATATTGAATAGAAATTTAATAGAAAGAAAGAAGAAAGAAAATATTTATTGTATCGAACAGAATTGTACATTTATATAAACCACAGAAAAAGAAGAACAAGAATACCTTCGTTACAAAGTGACCCCAACTCAGCATAAAACAGTTCACAAGACCTGCGCTGGTCTTCCGTTGGGGTGCCTTAGTGATGTCACGGACGTCGTTGAAATCCATCACACACCAAAGAAAACAATAAAAAACTTATAAATATATGAAAATTTAAAAAAAAACAAATGTGAAATTGTTTAAAAAATAATGAATTAACAAACAAAAACAAAATTACCAAAATTTAAAATACATTTCTATACTCTATACTACTACAGAAAGAAAAAAAAATAAAAAAAAAATCCACCAAATCTATGTGTACTTGCATTTCAAGCTTTATATATTATAGTCATAAATAAAATAATTATAGTTGTATAACATGAAACAAACAAAATAATATAATTATTTATTAATACAATATAATTATTAGAATAAAAATAAAATACCACTATAAAATATATTTATATTTATAGTAAGTTTCTTTTGACCGTATATTTTTGTTATAACAACCAATCTGAGAGAAATCTAGATGTGATGTACGAAATATGTCATAATACAGTTATTCGTGTATAAACAATACAATTTTCTTCCATCCCTCCCATATTGTGATGGAACACCAATCGGTTACAACGTAGGAAAGATTAAGCATCGCCTCAAGTGCGCTTTCAGTTACTTCTTAGAATATAATATGTACGGTCACCCGTTAAAGACTTTGAAAGTTTAAAAGAACAAATTCCAAAATTAATGTAACGATATCTAGTGTCAAATTTTAATAGATTATTTATGTATTGCCATTCAGCCCTTACAGTACCTATTAAGGACATAAATATATGTGTTTTTAGGGATGGATAATATTGTTTAATAGAGTATTTTATTATTTAACTTTGTGGCTCTCAAAGTGCATCTAAATAAAACTCAATGTGAGGTTTATGGCCTTATATCAAAAAATACTGAGGTTTTTAATAATCATACCTACTCATAATTGTAATATAACTCTGCTCCGCTCATCGTTTGACGAATCTAGACCTAATATGTGTTTCAGATAATCGTTGTTATATATTTATTGATGTGCGTTATATATGTATGTTGTTTTTGCGATTGATCACAAATACCCATAGCAAAAAAATATAAAAAATATGTCAAACTCATAGATATCTCCCATAATTCTTAACATTTTCAAGCGTGGCAAATCATTGGGCGCAATTATTGCAATTTTCCAATAATTTTATTACCTACACAATTTTTAGTTGTTGATATTACTAATTATAAATAATTTATGAATTGCTGTTATAATGACTGATTATACTGTAGGTAAATAAATCGGAGTATTATGACAATGGAACGTTAATCATTTATGTACATAAATTATATTTTTAATGAACCTTATCTTATATAAAGTTTAATGTCTAAAGGTTTAATTTTGTCTCTTCGATAACTAATGATTAATAAAAATATGAATATATGCCGCTATAATTTCGATGCCATGAATAATAATTAATGCGTAATCCCATTTTTAATCAGTCAATTATTATTATAATAAGTATTTCATGTGATCAACTGCAAAACCCTATTTATTACAGGAATCTATAAAGCTTTTCTTTGAAATGTAATCTACCTTTATGTATTGCAAAGGACAGTTCGGAATTGTTTCATGTAAAACATAAAATATTTTTTTCTTTAGATATGTCGTTTAAACAAGGCTATCTATCTATAAACACGTAAACAATTACCTCGTTTGAATAAACAGTACCTTATATTCATAGGTATGAATAATTGAATAGTTTCATCCATCAGTTTAACATTTATTTGTGCCATAACAACTTCTAAATTACTTCATAACACACATACTATATAGTTTACATTAGTTTTTATAATGTATTTTAATGCAATAATGCATTCATATTTATTAAAAAATAGACACTGAATAAATTAATCAACTAATAGTAATAATTCGGATATGGAAACTTAATAATTAGCACATAAAATTATTAAAAATCACAGATGGCGGAGTGATTTAGATACCGGCCTCCCCGCCCGAGTGTTGTTAGTTCGACAAATCTGTGTGTGATCCACAACATTTGTCCGTGTGATGACGGACTAAGAATACAAGTGTCACCACCGTCACATCATCCTTTCCCGTGGGCGTCGTACAAGGCGACTAAGGGAAGAAAGCAATTATCATCCATTGCATTACTGGTGGTAGGGCTGGGTACCAAGTGAGAGTACTTACTTGCTATCGGGCCCGAACGGGTTGGCACTACCGTCTACTGTGTGGCGGGTCATGAAGCACGTCAGTGTGTTTTGGTTGTAGTAGAAGATAGCCGTTTATTCTTTAATTTCATATCTGAGAAATGAAATGGTGCGCAGTGGCTTGGCAATACTCTCGGTATAGTTGAGTCTATGAGTAACGGTTACCACTTAACATCAGGTGGGCCGTGGACCGTCTGCCATCTTTAGCAATAAAAAAAAATAGTTGTTCTGAGTCTGGGTGTACTTAGTGTCTGTGAAATTGTATGTTTGTAAAGGTCCCCCGCGATACAAATATAATTTGTTAGTACATAAAAAAATTTTGGGTAATATTTGTTACAAACAGTGAAAAACATCTTTCCAAGTAGTGTTTCTCTTTACACTAATGTTAACGGTGAACTGTAAGTACCTGTCACAAAACTACTGAAAAACATAATCTATAAATTGCCACATATCAGACGCGTTGCGCCCCAAACCGTATCTATACTACATGTTATAAAACTGTAACAGAGCTGTGTCTGTACATTTAAGATATTTGGGGAAAAAATTACTGTATTAGGCTATGTAGCCGTGTCTGAACACAAAACTATTTTATTTAGATTTTTTGCGCATCAGACAAAATCTAATGAACAGGTTTTGATGCATCTTTTTTTATTTGATAGCTTTTGATTAGACTTAAAAACTGGTATGCATTTTATCCCGCAATTATATCGGGAACCTGAGATATAACCTAAAATCTAGCTTTTGGCTGCGGGGGAGCCGCGGGCAAAGGCTAGTTTAATAATAAAAGGGTGTAGATGAAGACATTTTGTATTTTACTTTTATAATTCTTGAATAATATCCGTAACCGTATCCGAAACTGGTATAATAACTATTAGCATATATACGTTACGGACGTATATAATAGATCCGAAATTTCAGGTTGAATGGAAGGCTATGTCCCGCTGTAAGCGACGCGCGTTTTACAATAAAGACTTCTTTGTACTACTCGTATTATATTTTTTAATCATTTAAACATTTAAAAATTTCGCGTGGAACTTGCGTTCTTCAGTATTTTTTTCTATTACAATGTGTCTATTACGAAACGTCGGGAATTAAAAAGGTATTTTACCAGTTAATAGAAACGCGTTTATAGCATTTGAAGTAGGTACATAGTGTCTAATACGAGCCTCAGAGCACGAACCTCCCCACGATATTTTTTTCTACTTTTTTGGAAATAAATCTGACGTTATTCAAGTTTTCATTTCATCTCTTCTAGTTTTCCTTAGCATAAACAGTCTATTACACCCACTACAACTAAAATTGCGGCGATGGGAGCCGCCACCCATCACGCCTTGCCCAGTTTGGCGAGTCGAGGGGAGCAGAGTGTCGAGTAGGCACGTGGAATGTAAGAGGTTTGTGTGGAAGGTAAGTTACACGAGCTGGTAACCGTCATGTCGGACAGACAGCTTGATGTGCTCTGTGTAACAGAGACCAAGCGAAAGGGCAGTGACACCTGTGATCTTCCTGGTGGAGGGATAGCTCTGTGGTCTGGTGTACCGCAGAGCGATCAGGCCAGTATGGGAGTGGGGGTGTTGCTGTCCGCTCGCTTGGCCTCAGGTGTGAAAGACTACAGAATGTTTGATCCCAGACTTTTATGGGTCCGAATAAAACTAGGTGTCACCAGTGTCTTCATGGTCGCAGCTTATGCTCCCGTAGGCTCTTCGGTGGCATCGGATCTAGAGAAGTTCTGAAATAATGTTATGGAAGTTCTGGATTTGGCAGAAGCTAGTGAACGTGTGATAGTATGCGGAGACTTGAATGAATGGGTTGGAACCAAGCGTCCAGACTTCGAGGACGTGCTTGGTTCATTTGGTGATAAGAGAGTGAACGATGCAGGTAGGCTCAATGCGGATGTATGTATGGAGAGAAACCTTATTGTGTCAAACACATTTTTTTAACATAAGGACATCCATATGTATACATGGAGAAGGAATGAACAGAGAAGTATGATAGATCTAATTCTGGTAGACAGTCGCCTCCGAAGTAAAATTCTGGATACAAGAGCCTACAGGGGTCCCACTGTCGACACGGACCACTATCTCGTTATTGCGAGATTTAGTATTCTGTTCAGAAAGTGGAGACACTGGCGAGAGCGTGTCCACTTCGGAGGGCTTGAAGGAATAAAGATTGAAAAGTTGCAAGAAGAGAGTGTAAGAGCAAAGTATGCAGAGGGTGTCCGTGAACGGCTGACAATGGCAAGTCAGCCGGAATCTGACATGGAAGAATGTTGGAGAGTATTGAAAGAAAGTATGGTAGATACAGCGAAAGAAGTATGTGGATGCTCAAAGAAGCATAGGAAAGTGAAAGGTGATGCATGGTGGGATATGGAAGTAGCAGCTTCCGTAGACCAAAATAAGAAAGCGTGGCTGGACTATGTATCTTCTTTGAACCTGAGTGCAAGTATGAAAGAACAGAAGAAAGAAATATACCGGCAACGTAAGAATGACACCAAAGCCTTATTGAAAGAGAAGCGTGATAGAGCAAATATGATTGCAGAAGAAAGGCTGACCAAAAACTTCGAGAGCAACACCAAACTTTTCTGGAGGGAGGTGAAGAAATCTCGGAGTGGTTGGTCAGCTTTCAGAATGAATAAAATAAGGTCTAAAGGTGGAGACATTCTTACGCAAACACAAGATGTGTTAAGCCGATGGAGTGAATATTTTGGAGATATGTATGCGGATGTTCAGGGTGATGCTGGTGCCATATGTGGTCTAACAGATCAGCATTCGGTACCAGCATCCTCTGATGACATTAGTATGGATGAAGTTGAATGGGCGATTAGAAGTTTGAAAAATGGTAAGGCAGCGGGTATTGATATGGTGTCTGCTGAGATGATCAAGCTTGGAGGCTCATGTGTCTGGGAATTCTTCCTGATGCTTCTCAATTTATTTTGGAGCTCAGGAATGGTTCCAAAGGACTGGAGAAGCGCAGTCATCGTGCCCTTGTTTAAAAACAAGGGTTCACGTTATGACTGTGCAAACTACAGAGCCATAAGCTTGACCAGTTTGGCAGCCAATGTGTATGGTAAGATTATTGAAAGGAGAATGAGGATGGTGTCTGATGATTTTTTGTGTGAGGCACAAGGAGGTTTCAGGTGTGGAAGGGGATGCATGGATCAAGTGTTTTCTCTGCGCAACATTGTGGAGAAGCATCTGGCTGTAGGCCAGAGGGTTTTCTGCAGTTTTGTGGATTTGAAGAAAGCATTTGACACGGTTGTACGAAAGGAACTTTGGGACATTTTGCCGGAATATGGTATTAACGGTAGACTGCTACAAGCGGTGCAGTCCAACTACATGGACTTCAGAGCTTGTGTGCGGCTGGATGATGGAATGCCACCCTGGTTTGATGTCAATATCGGCGTTAAACAGGGCTGCGTTCTATCAGCCAGACTGTTTATCATATATCTGGATAAATGTTTACAAAGGTTGAATTAAATGAATGTGGGAGTTCAGATGGGTGACTCAGTGGTTAGGTCTCTGCTATATGCAGACGATGCAGTTTTATTAGCGCAGTCCGCGGCTGACCTGCAAACCCTAGTCGACGTAATGGCAGAAGATTGTAAGGAAAAGGTAGGCCGTGTGAATGTGAGCAAAACCAAAATAATGGTTTTTGAAAGGGAAGAAGCCAGAACAGATGTTAGAGTAGCAATAGGAAATGATGTGCTAGAACAAGTTGATGAATTTGTATATCTTGGATGTGGATTCAGTCGGGATGGAAACACCACTGATGTAAAGAGAAGAGTGAATGCGAGAAATAGAGTGATCGGAGCATTGGGACAACTTCTCGGCAGTCATCACCTCAGCCAGAAGGCACGTGTCGCAATACACAACGCAGTGCTTGTCCCAACGTTATTGTATGGAAGCGAGAGTTGGGTATGCAAAAAGGAGCATGAGAGTAAAATCAATGCGGTCGAAATGCGATCTCTGCGGAGAATCTGTGGAGTGAGGCTGACTGACCGCATTCGTAACGATGACGTAAGAGAGCGAGTAGGTATGAAAGAGAGTATTGGTGTAAAAATGCGAAAGGGAATGCTCCGATGGTTCGGACATGTGGAAAGAATGCCGGACGAGCGACTGGCTAAGAAGACATAGAATGCGAAAGTGGAAGGATGTAGGTACAGGGGGAGACCGAGACTCACCTACCTAGACCAAATCGGTCATGTATTGAAGGAAGGTGGAGTCAGGAGTCTCCGAAACCGGCGAGCGTGTATGAAGAGAGTTATGAATGTTGAGGAAGCGAGAGATATATGCAAGAATAGAACCTTGGCACTCTGTTCTCGTTGCCTACCCCGCAAGGGAAATGGCGTGATGATAAGTAAGTAAGTAAGTAAAACTAAAATTTAAGGATTTTCTGTAACACTGTATTGAGCGTGAATATGTTTGAGAAACAAAATAGGGATGTATGAAAGAAAATGCAGATTGCTTCTCCCAATATGAATGGCAGCTTGATCGAGTACGTCTCACAGAAAATCCGATGGATTGGAAATAGAGTTTTTTTTTTATACAACCAGGGTGGTAAAAAAGCATGAGGCCATTTTTTCTTAAACGTCTTAAATATATAGACATAGCTTTACCACGATATCTGTGACGGTGCATTATACATGATACGACTTATTATAACTTTATAATAGTTAAGAAGCTAATGTTGATAACATTGCTGGTTATAGCGAGTGTAATGATTAAAGTTTTATTGAGTTCAAAGTTTAACACATAATGTTAAAGCAATTGTAACCATTATATTGTTTATGTACTAGAAAGGCAATTACCTTACCAAGTCACGTACTGCATTCAATTTCAAAAATATAAAGGTACTATTACCTCATTTAATACTGCATCAAAATTAATGTTTGATACGACATTTTTGAAATTCTTTTTGCTCGCTAATCCGGAAGGTAACTAAGTATTTTTCATTACTCATACTCTGAAAGTAGGCCTGAAGTTGCCTGAGAAGCGGGTTGAAAGTAATACTTTTGAGCCCTAGAGAGAGTTACTTTCAACTGACAGCTGAGTAATTATAAAAAAAAACAGTTCTATTTTCTGTACAGCCAGTCAATTACAGCGCGATGTAAAATTGAAATAACATAAAGTAAGTATTTATAAAAGAGTTTATTTTTTATATGACTTCATTTTAATATACTTTAAAATAACGAAGATTTATATTTTTTCAATGATTAAAATGAAAAATAATGGCTGAATAGCTGACAGGCCACAGAAAAAAAACAAAATCGGCGGGAAAACGGCGATTTTAAATTGAATTTTTTAGTCTCCCATTTTTTCTTTAGCTAATTCATGATTTTTATTTTTAGTTTCCTCGTATTCATAATGAAAAGCACAGTGTTTACCTCGGGATAAAGACTTATTTAGTCCCGAGACGGGGTTTGGCGCCCGAGCATAGCGAGGGCTCCAATAGTTCGAGGGCTGCTTTCATCCCTAGGGTAACAATGTACTATATAATCTGGGGATAATAAAGCAAAATTTTATTTATACCACGTTTGTAAACGCAAGGGTTCATATCTAGTAAAAGATTAAAAAAGCTTAGGTCGTCATGAGGACTGCCCACAGAAGTGAAAACTTAAAAGAAAAAAAGTATTCCTATGTCATAATCTTAGATAAAGTACCTAACTATAACTAAGGTCATAATAGTTTTTATGTACAAGTATCTAAATAGATCCTATATGTAATGGATGTGTAATTATTGTAACATATAAGACGGACAGTAATTAGTACGAATTGCTTTGATACATGGCATTGTACATGTATTCGGAATGGCTGCGTTAAAAACGTAGCGCGCAAAGGAAGTCGGTGCCGCGAACTCATAAGATTTTACCTTAGACAAAGAATATTATAGACAAGCTATCAGCGTATGCAGTGTCGAGATAGCAATAGTTTGACATTATGATAACGGGAATAATTTTAAAAGATAACTATGATTACAGCTTTGTTGACTACAACATTACAACTTTGTTGACTAAAAATCAGCAGCACTCCCTCGAGTATTAACAACATCCACTGCGATCGCCAACCCGCCTGCCATGCGTGGCGATTATGGCATTATCCCCCGCGACGGGACCGGTCGTTGTGGCGTTCTCTTAGGGAGGCCTATGTCCAGCAGTGGACGTTAAAAGGCTGATGGATAGATGGATGACTAAAAATCTACTACCTGTTTTAGCCAGATACAAGAATGACAGGACAAAATAAATAGCAGTTATGCTTATATTTTGGTTAAAATGTATTAGAACATGTATAATTAGCGTATATAACTTGATTAATGAAGGTTTTTTTTACGTCAATACAAAAACAAGCTTACATACCGATGATTGTTGGGACCCAGTTGATTGGGTCCAAATACAAATTACGCATACGCGAAAACGATAAAATACTTATACATGTGTCTCTCTCACTCTTGTTCTTTTGCTTGCAACCTAATATGTGCATCCTTTTCTTCATCCTTAGTGTCAAAATAGTAGCGAGTCTTTAATATTCTTTGTCTAAGGATTTTACCATCTAAAATTCTCCAAACGTGCCTATAGAGTTTTCCACTCCAAAAACTCACAGCAGGGCTTAAAACGCTCTGGACGTAACACGATACATACAAAGTACGTTATTATTATTCTCTTAAGTTCCCAACCAAAATTTCCACGTGAACTTAAGCGGAATCCCACCTGCGTTGTTACGGTATGTTTCTTTATCACTTCAGATGAATAATTGATTCGGTTTCGCACGTGTATTGCTTGATAAAGGCGGTTCATAAAATGTACCTATAGTTGGCAGGTATACGAGTTCAGATATATTTGGTTTATTGAAGGTATATTTTGGGGTGCAACTGTATACCAACGTATAAAGAGATCCATTTTTTGTTAGGCAGCATAAAAGCGTACGTTTCTTTTGTGAGGTGAATGAGAATATTTTAAACGTTAAACGTACTGTTTATCAAAATAATATTTTGTGTACGCTCACTATTAATATATTTTTTTTTTATTATATACTAGTCTTTGCCCGTGTTCCGCCGCAGCCAAAAGCTAGTTTTTAGGTTATATCTCTGGTTCGCGATATAAAATGCGGGGTAAAATGTAAACCAGATTTTAGATCTAATCAAGAGCTATCAAATAAAAAAAGTTGTATGAAAATCCGTTCAGCAGTTTTTGCGTGATGCGCGAACGAACAAACAGACAAAATACCTAAAAAAATCGTTTGCGTTTAGACACGCCTATGTAGCCTATTACAGTATTTTTTTCTCAAATATCGGGAGTGACCGATATAGCCCACCGGGTGGGCATGCCACAGGGAGTTGTTGGATGCAGTCAGAGTCAGTCCAGCAGTGAACTTCAAAAGGCTTCACCTAATTTCTAAGGCACGAGGGTGAAGTCAGTTGATGACTTCCAAACTCCAAGATGCTATTGAGAATTTCTTAAAGGAAAACCTCAATAACTTTTGGGTGAGTAACCTGAGATTCGAACCTGGAACCTCATGATCACTAGTTGCGTATACTACCGCTCGACCACCAAGGCAGTTAGGGTGGATATTTGGGTGAACATTCTTGGAGTTGTGTTGTCATAATCATATAATTTTTTTATTAATATTTGTTGTATCTGGAACGAATTTTTTCATCACCATGTAAACTTTACTTGGTACTTTTATTTTGCAAGCCTCATAAGCGAAGCGTCGAGGTGGGTACTACTGTCACTTTACAAAAAATAACAGATTTTTCAAACTTATAATGTCTCTATTTATCATATTATTATATTGCACTTGTAAAATAATATATAGACACACATATCAAAAAAAAACACTATTTTGAACACTCATGATATTTTTGATACCATTTTTGTTATTTAAATTAGTTATAAAACTTTTTTTAAAAGTTCTGTCTTGGACGTCCGTGTGTCTGTATGTGCGGATCCTGTATATTTGTTAACAGTATAACGACCGAAATACTTTACCATTCGAGTCTTTTTTTCTCTCTTACGCTTCAGTATAATTAGGAATAGAGCCCTATCACTTTTCACAGTCTGATTCGATGTGGTTTAATTGTTATTAAATAAACAAAAATAGTTTGAATATGTATGGTCGATTCGATCATACACTAAAACCAGCGCTATCTACTTGCCTTATTTAGTGAGAACTACATCTATAGAACCAATAGTACTTCTTAAAATTAGCGCCATCTATATAAAATATAAGAACCACATTAGTACTTTTTGAAATTAGCGCTGTTTATGTGATTTATTGAAAACTACTTAGTGAGACCAATACATTATTAGTTACTTATTCATTGAAAAATGAAATTATGAGCCATGCACTTTTGGATATTCCATTTTTTACTGGTGCACAATTATAAGAATATAATAAATAAATAAAATAAACTATGTACTCGTACGTCAGTGGAATACTTCATTCAACCTTAAACGTTTCAGTAATTTTCAGTAAATTAATAAATCTACTGGAGTATTTGACATAATTTCAACCGCTCGCCATGATGTCCCGCCAAAAACTCCCGTTAATAATATAGAATACCTTTTTTTTTTTTTGTTAAGGCGGGAAAAAATGTTCCTAACCGCACACCCCGTCGTTCGGGGCAACGAACAGGGTAGTGTGGGGCCCTCACCCACTAAAGAAACCCGCCGTGTGCCGTCTCTCCGCCTTTCTTGGCGGGCCACTGGAACTATGTCACATTCCTTCGGTGGTAATAATATAGAATACCTGGGTGACCAGATTCACTCTGTCTTTTATTTAGGTGTTTTTCAAATAAGTTACTAATTTAGACAAAGTAAAGCATTACGCATCTCGTAGAGTTTTGAGGTACCAGTATGCACACGCCCACGAGATGGCGTTATAGAAAAAATTGTTTTTATTAGTTTATTTTACGAAATAAGTCAAGAAAGTATTGGGAATCTTTGGGAATGGATGATTTGTTTATGGTTCCAAACCCAAATTTTTGTTTCTTTTTGTTGTTGTTAGATTGGCACAACTGTTATCCATTTTGGCGCGGAGTTTGAGTTGCATCTGTTATTTATATGAAATACAGTGCTGTTTTTAGTTATATCATATCTAGTGTGTATTGCGAATTTCATAATGGACAAAAACATCGAACTCAATTCAGGAAACAGCGTTTAAAAAATGTTTTGATGATTGGATTATTCGTTGGCGTAAGTCTATCGTTTGTGAAAGAGCATACTTTGAAGGTGATAAAATAAATTTGGATGAATAACAAAATTTTTGTGTATTATTGATCTTTTCCCGGTACTTTCTTGACAGAGTAGTATGTACATAAAAGTGGTGTTTTTTTTAGATTATACCTACATATTGTAGATAACTCTAGTTAATAAAATTTTATCTAAATACAAAACGCGTGTACATATTACCATTGAAAGGTTTTTATAAAAAAAGAAAGTTCAGTTTTAAAAATCAATATTTTTGCAACGTTAAGATACACATTTATACTTAACATCAAATATTCAAGTTGTTAAATTAACAATTACAAGGCTCTCTCTTGTTTAAATATATTCATTAATTCGGTGTACATTTACAATTTGCTCGCGGCGATTGGTAATTATGTCTTTACCTAGGAAATTGCCGTTTTATATTAACAAAAAACCTATATGGTTGTCTGTAAAGTCGGTTTACGGACGATAATTTTACGTGATAACGTCATATATGTTTTCTGAGAGTTTCACAAACAATACATCGGTCACCATACATTTTTCGGAACGCGAGACTTTTTCGCGCGTGCAACCCGTTCATCGATTTATAAGAAGTTCCATCCATCAGCCTTCCAACGTCCACCGCTGGACACAGGCCTCCCCAAGAGAACGCCACAACGAGTGGTCCCGTCATGGGGGATAATGCCGTAATCGCCACGCATGGCATGCGGGTTGGCGATCGCAGTGGATGTTGTTTATACTCGAGGGAGTGCTGCTGCCCACTCTCCCGGTATTCCCTCAGTCGGCTCTTACGACTCCCACGGGTGGAGAGGGGTGGGACAATTCTAAAGCCGGCCCCACACGGCCATTAGAACGGTTTATAAGAAGTTATCACGTCAAAATCAAACGATTTGATTTTCTTTATTTTTTATTTCTATTAACCAAAATAATCACCCATGCAATTGATGCATCATATTTGCCAATGCAAAGTCAGTTTATTGATTGCCGTTCTTGAAGAAATCGCCTGGACCATAGGCAACAAATTCTTCAAGGGCTTTCTTTGTGGAAAAACTAACCAGAAATGCTGTGGCATTTCTGGTTAGTTTTTCCCGCCAAGAAGTTATCCAAATTCTGGAAAAAGTTGAATTCTGTAGGTGCAAGGTCTGGTGAGCACAGTGGATGACGGAGAGCTTCCAACCCCAGCTCTTGTAACTTGGAGTCCGTTTGCTGTGCAGTATGAGGTCGCGTGGATACTCAATCTATGTTAGCAGTCTCTGGCGCTCTCACTCACCATAAGAAACACAACAAGCTGTTTCACTCTGGTCTTCTGTGAAAGGGTGGTACTTACCCCTATCGAGCCGGCTAGTTCGTGCTGGGATAAGCAAGCAAACACGTTATTCTGTAGTTAAAAGACTAATATGATACAAATATAATACAGGCCGTGTGGGGCCGGCTTTTGAATTGTCCCACCCCTTTTCTACCCATGGGAGTCGTAAGAGCCGACTGAGGGAATACCGTGGGAGTGGGCAGCAGCACTCCCTCGAGTATTATCAACATCCACTGCGATCGCCAACCCGCCTGCCAAGCGTGGTGATTACGGCACTATCCCCCATATGAGCGAAACAGCAGAGGACTGCTCGTTGTGGCGTTCTCTTGGGGAGGCCTATGTCCAGCAGTGGACGTCGAAGGGCTGATGGATGGATGGATGATGATACAAATATCACTCGTGCAAGTGGTAATATACGTTTATATGCATAAGGTAACACCAATGAGTAATTAATTCTAAAACTAAACAGGGCTCGTAGAATGTAACTCACTAAACCGTATCGACATCGTATCGTCTCGCTTGTGATTGGTAAAGAAACCGACACGTGATGTCGCAATAATCCCTCGGCCAATCACGGTGATCTCTCAACCAATCACAATGATACGATGTCATGTCAATATGATCCAGTGAGGTACATTGTAACCCCCCAGGATGCTTAACGCATTATTGAGCTTTTCAGTAAAAGAAAAAGTCTCAGTAGCAGCCCGGCGTTTGGAAATGTGCCCAGTAGACGGCAATAGGCTCGCCCCCTATTACGTGGGACTTAAACATAGTTTGCTAACCGTGGGTGTGTAATATACCTCTGCCTATCCCTTCGGGGATACAGGCGTGATTCAATGGTTATTATTGATTACAATTGTATAATATTTCGCTACTCTATGTATTAATCCAGGTTACAAACAAAATATGCAAATCGGTTCAGCCTTGTTTGGGTAACAAACATCTAAACATACAAACTTTTAGTTTAATAATTAGGAGGATTAGCTATACATAATTTTTGGGGTCATTCGGAAAATATGTTATGTCTATGGAATATAACTAGGTATCTAACACGCTGCATCACAGACTCCCATGCCTAAAATTGTATTAATCATATTTTGTTGATACATTTTATTTTTGTTAAGGCGGGAAGAAATCCACCTAACCGCACACCCCGTCGTTCGGGGCAACAAACAGGGTAGTGTGGACCATCACCCACTAAATAACACAATAATTATTCTGCGGCCATTTCAGAACGTTGTCTATAAGCCGCACCGTGAGTCACCAGCCTAATCGACACCGTTGTTTTAATATTATATACATTAGTAAACTTAATGCGTATAATTATACATTGAGGTACATAACAGTATAAACGTAATTTTATTACTTTTTTGGGTATTCTAAGTGGCTATAAAATCTATGGTGGCCACTGCGATTTACACGATCACGCCTTTATTTTATACAAGCTTTTTTAGGTTATATCTCAGGTTCACATTATAGTAGCGGGATAAAATGTATCCATCCATCCATCAGCCTTTCATCGTCCACTGCTGGACATAGGCCTCCCCAAGAGAACGTCACAGCGAACGGTCCTGTGCCGCCTGCATCCAACGGCTGCCTGCGACTTTGACCAGGTCATCGGTCCACCTGGTGGGAGGCCGTCCTACACTGCGCCGTCCGTTACGCGGTCGCCACTCGAGAACCTTTCTTCCCCAACGGTTGTCGGTTCGTCGAGCGATGTGGCCTGCCCATTGCCACTTCAGCATACTGACCCGGCGGGCTATGTCGGTCACTCCCGTTCTCCTACGGATTTCCGTATTACGGATCTTATCACGTAGAGAGATCCCAAGCATAGCCCGCTCCATAGCACGCTTAGCGACTTTAAGCCTTGACATAAGGCCAACATTCAGAGACCACGCCTCTGTGCCGTAAGTCATCACTGGTAACACACACTGGTCGTAGACCTTCGTCTTCAGACACTGTGGAATATTGGACAAGAAGATCTCCCTCAGCTTCCCGAACGCTGCCCAGCTGAGCTGGATTCGTCGAACGACCTCTTTCTCGAAGTTGTGTCTACCTAACTGGACAGTTTGTCCCAGGTATACATAGTGGTCGACAACTTCGAGAAACGAGCTCCCGACCAGAACCGGTGCTGAAATGATATGGATATTAGACATGACTTTCGTCTTGTTCATATTCATTTTTAGACCCACTAGTCGGGAGACACGGCTGAGGTCGTTGAGCATGGTACCAAGGTCCTCCAGCGATTCTGCCATGACCACGATATCATCTGCAAATCGAAGGTGAGTGATGTATTCGCCATTTATGTTGATGCCGAATCCGGTCCAGTCCAAGAGCTTGAAAACATCTTCCAATGCAGTGGTGAAGAGTTTCGGGGACATGACGTCTCCCTGTCTAACACCTTTCTGCAGTTGGATCGGTTTCGTGCTATTGTCCTGAACTCGGACAGACATAGTGGCGTTTCTATATAAACACTTCAACACTTCGATGTATGGATAGTCAATTAAATAAAATGTATACCAATTTTTAAGTATAATCAAGAGCTATTAAATTTGAGAAAAGTTTTGTGTTCAGACATACTCGTAGCTTAATACAGTATTTTTTTCTTAAATATCTTAAATGTACAGACTGCTCTGTTATACAGCTTTATAATAAAGAACAAATTATTTGTGAAATTTGGAAAAAGAGAACTTTAGTGCGATCGGGAATCGAACTTGAAACACTTCCAATCCGGGGAAGTGATCTAAGCGCTAAGCCATCGCATCGACCAACGGCCATTCCCAATTGGAGACAAGTGTAATGTGGACATCACACTTGTCTCCACGACTCTCCTTAATAAACAGAAGTGTCCACGAAACCGTACCGACTCGCTCGGGCGATTGCTTCTCTTAGTCGCCTCGTACAACAACCACGGGAAAAAAATGGGGTGATGACACTTCTATTCTTAGGGCGTTACCACATCGATAATGTGTTGTTATTATAAGTATGTGACGGTGAATTCTAAGCGCTTGGGATCCACTTACATGTTTTACGCCGTTTGTATAGGTAACTGTTGAAGGTCTTTTAAGTAACCATTTAATAATTGACAATTGGACGAGAATTGAGGGTGTTCCACGTCCCCGAAATCGTCGTTGATGACACGTCACGATCAGTTGCATGAGAGATACAGTAAGGTACAATTTCGCTACATGAGAGAGAAGAAATATATAATATAGATACAAGAAAAAATGAAACTATACATTAAAAAGACAGCGACGTATACAACGAAACAAATCGATAGAACAAGTCACTACTCGTAATACGTGCGTTGTGGATTTACGCGCCAGGCGCTGTGTAATTAGAATTTTGTGATTATGTATTACAAATGTAAATAACGGCCTGTAATTTATTTTCTTCATTTATATACTTTTTTTACAAATATTAGTTTTTTTTTATCCGGAAATACATATCGGATTTGTGAAGTTATGATTTTTTTTTGCAGGAACTATAACAACATGGATTTATCCAAGAAAACTATCTAACCTCACGCTGTGACCCTCAAAAGTAGATAAATTCTTGAGTAAGTTCGGATAACAGAGAAAAAATTTACTGTAAATTAACACAATATGTGAAAATGTAAAATCGATAATAACACAGTCACGAGCAGGATTTGAACCTGCATATCCCGGATTTAAATGGCTAAGCATGTCAAATGCTAAAAACAATATATAAAAATATCAAAATATTACTATAAGTTATTATGCTTACGAAAAAAAAAACGCGCTATTAAAACTACTGAATACAACTAGTTAGCTATAAAACAATTCATCTGTTCTCTTTAAAAACATTTTATTTTCTTCGCGTAATAGGTACTTATACATTATTTTCAGAAGCTAATGGCCGTTTTTATGGAGTGTAATTAAGAACATCAATTAGTATTCTACGTGAACACCGTCGATAATTACAGGGTTGAAAAGGCGCTAATAGGAAGTTGTTGTACTAAGCGTAATATTTGTCGCTTATTGTCAGCGTCGAAACCTTTGTTTTAAAAAATCTTCCGACTGCGACTTCGTGTAGGTAACATTGACTGAATCGGAAGAGAAATGAAAAAGTGTGTATTAAAAAAATTAAAAGTAAACTGCCTACCTTTCAAACGCTAGTGCAATATCAGTGAAAAATAACTGAAGTATACTCGTATATGGTGGCGCTGACGCACTCTAATGATCAAATGGCTCCGCCACAGCCAAAAGCTAGTTTTTAGGTAATATCTCAGGTTCCCAATAGAGTAGCTGGATAAAATGTATACTAGTTTTTAAGTCTAATCAAGAGCTATCAAATAAAAAAGTTGCATCCAAATCCGTTCAGTAGTTTTTGAAACAAACAAACCGGCAAACAGACAAAAAATCTAAAAAAATGTTTTGTATTCAGACCCACCTATATAGCTTAATTCAGATATTTTTAGATATTTTTATATATATTTTTAGCATTTGACATGCTTAGCACTATACATTAAACACAAAGTGAAAAATGTGAAAATCGAAAATAACAGTCAGGAGCAGGATTTGAATCTGCATCTTCTGGATACCGTCCAGATGCTTTACCAATTCAGCAGTCCTGACAATTGCTCCTGACTGCTAATTTCGATAACACATTCATACTTAACGTCTTTGGGTGACGCCTGCGCCATCCGTCGGCAGTATTTTCATACATTATACCGATATTTTCGATTTTCACATTTTTCACTTTGTGTTTAATGTATAGTGCTAAGCATGTCAAATGCTAAAAATATATATAAAAATATCTAAATATTTAAAGGGTTTGCGTTATTATTAGGTAAAATCTTAATTGTAAAATTAAGTTTACCTGGTCGGTATAATGTATGAAAATACTGCCGACGGATGGCGCAGGCGTCACCCAAAGACGTTAAGTATGAATGTGTTATCGAAATTAGCAGTCAGGAGCAATTGTCAGGATTGCTGAATTGGTAAAGCATCTGGACGGTATCCAGAAGATGCAGGTTCAAATCCTGCTCCTGACTGTTATTTACGATTTTCACATTTTTCACTTTGTGTTTAATCAGATATTTTTCTCAAATATCTTAAATGTACACACACAGCTCTATTACAGCTTTATAATAGTTAGGATACAGTAAGTTTAATAGTGGTAAAGCTTGTTTGTCCCAGCATGAGTGGACCGGCTCGGTCGGGAAGTACTGCCCTCTCACAGAAGATCAGCGTGAAACAACTTAGAATGAGTGAGAGCGTCGGAAGCCCAAACTCTCTCCTTATCCTCTCATAATCTGATTGGATAGCATTCTGACGCGACCAAAGAGGGATCGTAGGACTAACAATTTTACCACTGAAGTAATGTCACACAGTTCCAGTGGTACATCAGTCCAGGCGGAGAGATGGCACACGGCGGGTTTGTTTAATGGATGAGGGCCCCACTCTACCCTGTTCGTTGCCACAAACGACGGGGTGTGTGTTTAGTTTAATTTTTTCCCGCCTTAACAAAAAAATTTTACATGTTTGCCGAGGCTTGGACAAACGCCACCAACTTCCTAACTACAGGCAGTGTTATTCAGAATTCGTCAATAACTTTTCTTGTATGAACCACCACTGTTATGGCCTACGTTGTCGCCTAATATGAATGCGAGGAAACGTGATTAAAGTATTAGGCGCAATACGTCGCGTCGCGTCGCGTCGCTCACCTAGGACAACGGGTAAGCCCGTTTTAAGCTGAGTATTGCACGCCTCATAAGCGAAACGTTGAGGTGGGTACTACTCTCGTTTCACACAGAACAACTGATTTTTCAATCTTAAAATGTCTCTATTTATCATATATTGCACTTGTAAAATAATATATACACACACATATCAAGAAAAAAATACTATTTTTAACACTCATGATATTTTTGATGCCATTTTTGTTATTTAAACTAGTTAAAAAACTGTTTAAAAAAGTTCTATCTTGGACGTCTGTGTGTTGTTGGTAATGTATGTTAACACGATAACGACTGAAATACTTTACTAATCGAGTCTTTTTTTTTTCTTTTACGCTTCAGTATAATTACGAATAGAGCCCTATCACTTTTCACGGTCTGATTCGATGTGGTTTAATTGTTATTAAATAAACAAAAAAACTGTGAATAATTACGCTCGACTCGACGGTACAGTGGTACATTACACTAAAACCAGCGCTATACCTTATTTTGTGAGAACTACTTCTATAGACCAATATAGAAGTACTTCTTAAAATTAGCGCTAGATGGCGTATAAGACATGAGAACCACATTAGTACTTTTGGAAATTAGCGCTATCTATGTGATTTATTGAAAACTACTTAGTAAGACCAATACATTATTAGTTACTTATCAAATAATCAATTTTATTGTGAAAAATGAAGATTATGAGGCGTGCACATTTGGATTTTCCAAAGTATTTATTGATTTGATCTGTTCTTCTTCTTCTTCAAAGGCGTACTCTCGTCTCAGTGTGCATGTGCTCTATAAAACGAAAGTACAATGTTTCCTTAGATGTTATTTGATTCTACCTTAACGACCATTTTCAAGTCACTATATCTACAGATATACTCGTAATAAAGCTAAAGAGATGTTTAATTTAATTACGGTAATCTGTATTACTTCTTGGATTTAAATAATTTTTGTATTTTGTTATCCGATTCTTCCGATTTGTTTGGCCACGTATACTAGCGGGCCCGGTAAACTACTTACCGCCTTAGAATCATTATGCTTAAAGCTGTTCGTTACCAACGTGTGACAAATTAAGGATATTAGATATACATTATAAACAAAGTCAGATGTGTTATAATGTGGTTATAACGCAGGCAGAGGATATTATAGACACGTTCTCAGCGTATGCAGTGTCGAGATAGCAATAGTTTGACATATATGATAACCGGAATAATTTTAGAAGATAACTATGATTATAACTTTGTAGACTAAAAATGCACTACCTGTTTTAGCCGTATACAAGAATGGCAGGACAAAAGAAATTGCAGTTATGCCTAAAATGTATGTTTTGCTTAAAATGTATGAGGGCCGCCACCCATCACGCCTTGTCCAGTTTGGCGAGTCGAGGAGAGCAGAGTGTCGAGTAGGCACGTGGAATGTAAGAGGTGGTGTGGAAGGCAAGTTACACGAGCTGGTAACCGTCATGTCGGACAGACAGCTTGATGTGCTCTGTGTAACAGAGACCAAGCGAAAGGGCAGTGACACCTGTAATCTTTCTGGTGGAGGGATAGCTCTGTGGTCTGGTGTACCGCAGAGCGATCGGGCCAGTATGGGAGTGGGGGTGTTGCTGTCCGCTCGCTTGGCCTCAGGTGTGAAAGACTACGGAATGTTTGATCCCAGACTTTTATGGGTCCGAATAAAACTAGGTGTCACCAGGGTCTTCATGGTCGCAGCTTATGCTCCCGTAGGCTCTTCGGTGGCATCTGATCTAGAGAAGTTTTGGGATAATGTTAGGGAAGTTCTTGATTTGGCAGAAGCGTGTGATAGTATGCGGAGACTTGAATGGATGGATTTGAACCAAGCGTCCAGGCTTCGAGTACGTGCTTGATTCATTTGGTGATAAAAGAGTGAACGATGCAGGTAGGCTCATTGCGGATGTATGTATGGAGAGAAACCTTATTGTGTCAAACACATTTTTTCAACGTAAGGACATCCATATGTATACATGGAGAAGGAATGAACAGAGAAGTATGATAGATTTGATTCTGGTAGACAGTCGCCTCCGAAGTAAAATTCTGGATACAAGGGCCTCCAGGGGTCCCACTGTCGACACGGACCACTATCTCATTATTGCGAGATTTAGTGGTCTGTTCAGAAAGTGGAGACACTGGTGAAAGCGTGTCCACTTCGGAGGGCTTGAAAGAATAAAGATTAAAAAGTTGCAAGAAGAGAGTGTAAGATCAAAGTATGCAGAGGGTGTCCGTGAACGGCTGACAATGGCAAGTCGGCTGGAATCTGACATAGAAGAATGCTGGAGAGTATTGAAAGAAAGTATGGTAGATACAGCGAAAGAAGTATGTGGATGCTCAAAGAAGCATAGGAAAGTGAAAGGTGATGCATGGTGGGATACGGAAGTAGCAGCTTCCGTAGACCAAAAGAAAAAAGCGTGACTGGACTATGTATCTTCTTTGAACCTGAGTGCAAGTATGAAAGAACAGAAGAATGAAATATACCGGCAACGTAAGAATGACACCAAAGCCTTAGTGAAAGAGAAGCGTGATAGAGCAAATATGATTGCAGAAGAAAGGCTGACCAAAAACTTCGAGAGTAACACCAAACTTTTCTGGAGGGAGGTGAAGAAATCTCGGAGTGGTCAGCTTTCAGAATGAATAAAATAAGGTCTAAAGGTGGAGACATTCTTACGCAAGCACAAGATGTGTGAAGCCGATGGAGTGAATATTTTGGAGATATGTATGCGGATTTTCAGGGTGATGCCGGTGCCACATGGTGGGAGTTATCCTCTGATGACAGTAGTATGGATGAAGTTGAATGGGCGATTCGAAGTTTGAAAAATGGTAAGGCAGCGGGTATTGATATGGTGTCTGCTGAGATGATCAAGCTTGGAGGCTCATGTGTCTGGGAATTCTTCCTGATGCTTCTCAATTTATGTTGGAGCTCAGGAATGGTTCCAAAGGACTGGAGAAGCGCAGTCATCGTGCCCTTGTTTAAAAACAAGGGTTCACGTTATGACTGTGCAAACTACAGAGCCATAAGCTTGACCAGTTTGGCAGCCAAAGTGTATGGTAAGATTATTGAAAGGAAAATGAGGATGGTGTCTGATGAATTTTTGTGTGAGGCACAAGGAGGTTTCAGGTGTGGAAGGGGATGCATGGATCAAGTGTTTTCTCTGCGCAACATTGTGGAGAAGCATCTGTCTGTAGGCCAGAGGGTTTTCTGCAGTTTTGTGGATTTGGAGAAAGCATTTGACACGGTTGTACGAAAGGAACTTTGGGACATTTTTCCGCAATATGGTATTAACGGTAGACTGCTACAAGCGGTGCAGTCCAACTACATGGACTGCAGAGCTTGTGTGCGGCTGGATGATGGAATGTCACCCTGGTTTGATGTCAATATCGGAGTTAAACAGGGTTGCGTTCTATCAGCCAGACTGTTTATCATATATCTGGATAAATGTCTACAAAGGTTAAATGAAATGAATGTGGGAGTTCAGATGGCTCAGTGGTTAGGTCTCTGCTATATGCAGACGATGCGGTTTTATTAGCGCAGTCCGCGGCTGACCTACAAACCCTAGTTGACGTAATGGCAGAAGATTGTAAGAAAAGGGGCCTACGTGTGAATGTGAGCAAAATCAAAATAATGGTTTTTGAAAGAGAAGAAGCCAGAACAGATGTTAGAGTAGCAATAGGAAATGGTGTGCTAGAACAAGTGGACGAATTTGTATATCTTGGATGTGGATTCAGTCGGGATGGAAGGTACACCACTGATGTAGAGAGAAGAGTGAATGCGGGAAATAGAGTGAATGGAGCATTGGGACAATTTCTCAGCATTCATCACCTCAGCCAGAAGGCACGTGTCGCAATACACAACGCAGTGCTTGTCCCAATGTTATTGTATGGAAGCGAGAGTTGGATATGCAAAAAGGAGCATGTGAGTAAAATCAATGCGGTCGAAATGCGATCTCTGCGGAGAATCTGTGGAGTGAGGCTGACTGACCACATTCGTAACGACGAAATAAGAGAGCGACTAGGTATGAAAGAGAGTATTGGTGTAAAGATGCGAAAGGGAATGCTCCGATGGTTCGGACATGTGGAAAGAATGCCGGACGAGCGACTGGTTAAGAAGATATACAATGTGAAAGTGGAAGGATGTAGGTACAGGGGGAGACCGAGACTCACCTATCTAGACCAAATCGGTCTTGTATTGAAGGAAAGTGGAGTCAGGAGTCTCCGAAACCGGCGAGCGTGTATGAAGAGAGTTATGAATGTTGAGGAAGCGAGAGATGTATGCAAGAATATAACCTCTGTTCTCTCTGCCTACCCCGCAAGGGAAATGGCGTGATGATAGGTAAGGTAAGTAAGAACGTATAACATTAGCGTATATAACGTAATTAACTAACTTTTTTTTTTACGCAAATACGAAAACCAGCTTACATACCGATGATGGGGACGGTTGGCCACGTTATTGTTGGGACCTCGTTGATTGGGTCCAAACAAAAATAACGCATACGCAAAAAGGATATAAAACTTATACATGTGTCTCGCTCACTCTTGCTATGTCCTAATATGTGCATCCTTTTCCTCATCCTTAGTATCAAAATAGTAGCGAGTCTATTATATCCTCTGTCTACGGGTTATAATGAATATAAAACGCAAGTTTAACGTTGTTCACATTATCCTTTGACAGCAGATTTGTGCGGACGTCTGCCACGATTTATCGCCTGAGTGGTTGCCGTAGCCTATAAACATTTAAAAACCAAAGGCATACCTCGCGCGTTATCCAGCCCAGGGAAAGATATAGGACATGAGAGGAATGATGCTAGAGAGGAGACTTACAAGTCACAATCGTCAACCAATTTCCATCTGTCTGATATCAGGGTCCCGATTAAAATGAAATTATCGATCCGTAGAGGTCAGATAAGTAGTCGCTCCAAATACTGCTAACAATTATTCAAAGCCGACTTAAACAAAGTTAAAAAGGAGTTAAGTGGTCAGTTAAAATTATAGGAAGGGAATGCGCAGGTGGTTTAGTAGGATTCTTATTTAGAGATATAAACACACATATTTATTAAGAATGTTAAATCATTTTAAATTTGACATAGGATACCCAAAGATTTAGTATATAGAATCTATGGGATACACATACATAAAAGAAAACTATTGCAGCTTAAAGGGCTAGAGCACTTCCCCGGATTGAATGGGACGCAGGTTGGAATCCTGCTTGCAATAAAGTTCCCTTTTTCCACTTTCACAATTAATTTGTTCTTTTAAGTAGCTGAGCATGTCAAGTGCTACAAATACAGATACACAAAAGACAAGATATACGTCACATATAATTTCAAAAGATTTATAAAATCGTGGCTAAAATAGGGGTCCAATTTAGAAAGTAAATATTTATCGCTGACGTAGTCGTATCAGCTAGTAGTATATAATTGTTGTTGACAATGTTTGTTACTGACAAAATGTAGTATATATTGTTTGTTAAGACAAATAAACTCGGATATCGTTTGACTAATTGCCACAAATAGTAGTGTTATGCCAAGAAGGTTTTTATGCTGTCTATTTTGTCGTAACTCACCACCAGATTTAATGTCTACCGAATATTTGTATGAATAGATATTTGTTTACTACAAGGTTGGATAGTGGAAAATGTAAGATATATGGTTTTATCTCAAACTAACTGAAGACGGAGCATTACGAACAATCCAGTGAAGCCATATAAAACCATGTCAAATTTGTAATTACACGCGCTCACGCACACAAACAAAACCATGCCAACACAAAGTGTCATAAACCACAAGTGCTACCAGAGTATGATTTAAAATTACCCCAAATGACTCGACAAATTCGTAGGTACGTTACGCACATACCACTGAAGGAATGTAATATAGTTCCGGTGGCCCGCCAATAAAGGCGGAGAGATGGCACACGGCGGGTTTCTTTAGTGGGTGAGTGCCCCACACTACCCTGTTCGTTGCCCTGAACGACGGGGTGTGCGGTTAGAAACATTCTTTCCAGTCTTAACAAAAAAAAAAGGTACGTTACGCACATGAATATGTCGTCAGCGCTATAATAATCCCTATATAAATATTGATGTAAACTTAATTTAAACATTTACCTCCTTTGTTAAAAAAAAATTACCCAAAATATAGAGATTATTTCTTTCCGCTGACAACACTTTCACGCACACATCTTTCAAAAAGTGGCTTCAGTTTTTAGTTGACAATGCGGTGTCTCTATTTTTTAGTTAGTCTAAGGGTTGTATAATATCTTCTAATATATAAAATTCTCGTGTGGCGGTGTTTGTGGTTAAACTCCTCCGAAACGGCTTAACCGATTCTCATGAAATTTTGTGTGCATATTGGGTAGGTCTGAGAATCGAACATCTATTTTTCATCCCTCTAAATGTTAAGGGTAGTCCACCCCTATTTTTTTTTTAATTTAAGCTAAATTTTTTATTTTTTATTTCTTTATGACACAACATTAAAAAATACATACAAACCTAAATTTTCAACCCTCTACGATCAACCCCTATTTTTAATTTGTTAATTATAAACTTTAATTTTCTTGGCAAGATTTTTATTTTTGTTTGGTCATGACTTGGAATAAAAAATATTATATTAAATTTTGTATTACTCTAAATTTATCACCCCTCTACAATCAACCCCTATTTTTTATTTGTTAATTAGAAACTTGATTTTTTTTGGCAAGAATTTTATTCTTATTTTGTCATGACTGAGATTTTTTTTTTATATTATTCTCGATTTTCCACCCCTCTACGATCAACCCCTATTTTCACCATCGTGATTTTTATTTTGTTTTATTTTTAATAATTTCCTTTAATTATGTTTTTTTTCTCAATTCAATTTGATCTTCATCTGATGATAACTGATCAACTATCAATCGATCAGTTATCCCCGCTAGATGTCTACCGTTGTCACCTCTCATCCAACAAACATCACGGAGTAAGGATGAGAACGAAGCCGGTCTCCTGTCTTACTCATTTTTGGTTTTATTTGTGTATCGATCGTAGCAGTCTGTTATACGTATTATTTTAATTTTTTTGTGCAACTCTCATGTTAATTTTACTCTTTTCGTAAATTAATTATTAATTTCCAGTGCAATAATTATTTATTCGCAATGTATTAATAGCCGTGTGAGGCCGGCACCAAGAATAGCTCAGCCCCGTCTCTTGGAGTCGTAAAAGCCGACTAAGGGATTACCGGGGGACCGGGCAGCAGCGTTCCCCTGTGTACTAAAAACATCCACTGCGATCGCCAACCCGCCTACCAAGCGTGGCGATTATGGTAAAACGCCCCGTTTTAGGGAGGCCTATGTCCAGCAGTGGACGATGAAGGGCTGATGGATGGATGGAATGTATTAATAACTGATAAAGAAAGTTTTAACTATAAATTAATTAAGTGATCTCATGTAAATAAACACGTGTTGTAATCTCCCGCCAACAACGGCCATTACCGTACCTGTATATATTGTACTTAACATTTTTTGGAAATAGTTTTACATCAAAACGAAAACGTGTACGTGTTTAATAAATATACCTGTTTTATTATTGTGAAAAGTTAGTCAAATAATAAGCAGACGAATACAATATTAATTCATTGTTTTTCACCAATACACTGATAGAAGGATTTATTAATTATTAATAATTTAATTTATTTGAAGACAATTTTAATAAATATTTTTTTACATTCAATAAAAATTTATTTGGGAATTAAGTACATCCTTAATAAAGCATACTTTCATTGTCTACAACGCTTTCAATTATAAGTAAATCCCCGCACACATAAAGTAGGTACCTAGTTATTTTTATTGAACTAAAAAAATGTTTCCTAGAAATATTATACATGGCAAAACAAGGTTTGCCGGGTCAGCTAGTCTAATATATAAAATCCTCGCGTCGCGGTGTTTGTTACCAAACTTCTCCGAAACGGCTGGACCGATTTGTATGAAATTTTGTGTGCAAATCGGGTAGGTCTGAGAATCGGCCAACATTTATTTTTCATACCCCTAAATGATAAGGGCGTCCTACCCCCAAATATTATTTTTTTATTTTTTAGACATTTTTTTTATTTTCATTTTATTATGATTCGGTATTAAAAATACATACAACCCTAAATTTTCACCTTTCTACTGCCGATGTAGAAATAATTTATATGCCAACGTTTGCTGCGTCAGCTAGTTTATTCATAAATGATACTACATATAAACAAGGCTAAAAGTCCCAAAACAGTAAACTTCAAGTCATAAAACAGTATGTAAAAAAATACCGGCCGGATCTCAAGCTTTTTTACAAATACGCAAAGGGCAAAACCGCTAAAGGATTATTCTCGTTATGCCTGTTTGTTTTCATTTGATACGGAACAGGAAACATTGTTAATGGTGTAGATAAATGGAATGGATTAAATTGCCGCCATTGTTACGTCCGAATACAATCTGGATCTCTTGTAGCAAACAAGAGTAAACGCGATAGATTACGATGTTTTATTCCAGTTTCTAGAAGTTTCGTCTATTATAAAACTGTAACAGAGCTGTGTCAGTACATTTAAGATATTTGAGAAAAAATGACTGTAATAGGCTATATAGGCGTGTCTAAACACAAAACAATTTATTTTAGAATTTTTGCCTGTTTATCTGTTTGTTCGTTCGCGCATCATGCAAAAACTACTGAACGAATTATGATGCAACTTTTTTATTTGAGAGCTCTTGAAATCTCGCTACTATATCGGGAACCTTTTTTTTTGTTTTTTTTGTTAAGGTGGGAAAAAATGTTCCTAACCGCACACCCCGTCGTTCGGGGCAAGAACAGGATCGTGTGGGACCCTCACCCACTAAATAAACCTGCCGATGTGTGCCACTAAATAAACCTTCCGACAGATAGCGCGTGCGTCACCCAAAGACGTTAAGTATGAATGTGTTATCGAAATTAGCAGTCAGGAGCAATTGTCACAATGGCTGAATTGACAAAGCATCTGGACGGTATCCAGGAGATGCAGGTTAAAATCCTCCTCGTGATTGTTATTTTCGATTTCACGTTTTTCACTTTGTGTTTAATGTATAGTGCTAAGCATGTCAAATGCTAAAAAAAATATATAAATAGGTACTTACCACATTAGTGGTTCTCTTTCTTATACGCCATCTAGCGCTACATTTAAGAAGTATTACTATATTGGTCTATAGAAGTAGTTCTCACGAAATAAGGTATAGCGCTTGTTTTAGTGTCGAGTCGAGCGTAAATATTCACTATTTTTTTGTTTATTTAATAACAATTAAACCACATCGAATCAGACCGTGAAAAGTAATAGGCCTCTATTCATAATTATACTGAATCATAAAAGAAAGAAAAAAAGACTCGATTAGTAAAGTATTTCGGTCGTTATCGTGTTAACATACATTACCTACAACACACGGACGTCCAAGACAGAACTTTTTTTTAAAGTTTTTTAACTAGTTTAAATAACAAAAATGGCATGAAAAATATCATGAGTGTTAAAAATAGTGTTTTTTCTTGATATGTGTGTGTATATATTATTTTACAAGTGCAATATAATATGATAAAATAGAGACATTTTAAGTTTGAAAAATCGGTTGTTCTGCGTGAAACGACACTATCTATACTATTATAAAGCTGTAATAGAGCCGTGTCTGTACGTTGATATTTTGAGTGAACTCTGTGTCTGATAGGTATTAAGCTATTTAGGCATCCCTGAACACAATTCTGTATATTTTTGTAATATTTTGACTGTTTATCTGTTTGTGAACATCACGTAAAAATTACTGAACGTATTGCAAAAACTGCGTGCATACTGGTTTATAATTTTCTAAATGTATTTTGATATTTTATATATATTATATTTTTAGCATTTGACATGCTTAGCCATACTCGTATAAGTTAACACAGTGTGAAATTGTGAAATCAAAAACAACAGTCACGAGTAGGATTTAAACCTGCATCTCGGACGGTATCCACGTCCAGATGCTTCGCCAATCCAGCCATCGTGACAATTTTGATAACACATACATTCTTAATGTCTTGCGTGACGCCTGCCTTGTCACGATGGTTGAATTGGCAAAGCATCTGAACGGTATCCAGGAGATACAGGTTCAAATCCTGCTCGTGACTGTTATTTTCCATTTCACATCACACTTTGTGTTAATATTAAATGTAGCTTTCATTTAAAGCCTAAATCAAAAAACTCTTAGAAACGCTCGCATGCTACTGAGGTTCTGAAAGAACTGATTGTCATAATATTGCTACCAGTGAGTCAATCCAGCTTCAAAACACTGCGGAGAGCTCTAGCATTTTCTATTTGGTGTCATGAATTATTGAGCATATTCGTTGGATATCTACTCGTAAAGCTGTGAAAACAATAATGTACTCTTACAAACTATTATTTTGACAAAATACTCTACCTAAATTTTTTTATACTATATATGGGTGGCAAACAAGCGTATGGCTCATTTAATGGTAAGCGGTTACCGTAGCCTATAGACGCTAGCTACACCAGAGGCATCACTCGCGCGTCGTCATCTACAAGGAAAGAAATAAGTGGTGGATAGGAAGAACAATAAGAAGAGGAATGAGGATAGGTAGGATATTAAGGAGAAAATAGGAAGGGGGCTTGGGCCTCCAACGAATAGAAAAATTAATCAACTATTAATTAATTTTTACTAGTGATTTTTTACTGCTTATGGTGACAAACGACCCATGGCCCGCCTGATAGTAAATGGTAAGTGTCGCTCACTCACCAACGACTCACTCAATGGTTATCTCCCGCTATAACTACTAAAGGGAGCAAAGTCGGGCAAGAAAGGGGTGGTGATTATATTCTTAGTCCCTCACCACACCTTTTTTAAGTCGGGAAAAGGCGTTTTTTTAAAAAAAAAATATTTTTTAAATTTTAATTATGTTTTAGTTTACAGTGACCGCTCAACACGCGATCGTAAGCTTTATTACCACCCTGGTTAATGAAACATGAACGAGAGGCTCTGCTTGGTTCATAAATGGAGATATAATGACGAAGATAGCGGTAGATGGCAAATCTACTGTTTTCACTTTTAATTCAGAGACAGTATTGTCGTTACTGGATATATCTATACTAATAAATGCAGAGCCGGTTTTTTGTTCGGTTATACTGCGAAAACTACTAAACCGATCAGAATAATACTTATACCATAAGATGCAGCGTATTTCGGAAAACGTTTGAGTATATGATATGTTGGCGACTACTTATCCGGAACCTATATTTTTGATGTGAAACATGTAGTGCGGAGGGAGGGTAAACCGGCTGTTAGCATGCCGACGCATATTCCTTAATAATAGGAATCTTATCCGAAATAGATTTTCCATCGACTGTATTATGAAGCGAGCGAAGCCGCGGGGAATGTACTAGGATTATATATTTTAAATCAGTCCAGTAATTTAAAAAATAATAATAACATAAACCTCGTGATCGACTGCTGATCATGAGGTTTCGGGTTCGATCCCGGGTCGGGCAGTGTTATTGAGCTTATTCGTAAAAATAAATATTCTCAGTAGCAGCCCGGAGTTTGGAAATAGGCTCGACCCTTATTACGTGGGACTTTAACATAGCTGGCGAACCGTGGATATGTAATATACCTCTGCCTAACCTTTCGGGGAATACAGGCGTGATGCTATGTTTTATATTAAATGATAACAGACATACATAAATATATGTAACCTCCAAGCCCAAACTAATATACCTACTCGCCACAGTTCTGTTCTATCCGTCGCGGTTTAAAACACTTAATTTTATACCCTTTTTGCGAGATTGAAACCTATAAGGCAAATATAATGTTACGTTCATAAATGTACCCCAGAGGCTAACGAGGGCTTTGGTAAAATACAGAGATAATTTTGTATCGCGAGTATAAAATTATAGCAATTTATGAGTATCTACATAAAAAAGTAATTGCAAATCCAAAACTCCAAAACAGAATTGGATTCATTAGAGATTATTGTGTATTCTATAGAGAGAAAAGAGGCAATCATATTAGCAAATAAATAAATAACTAGCCAAAATAATGACACCTTCTTTGTTTTTTGGTAAGTCAGGAAAAAATGTTCTTAATCGCACACCCCATCGTTCGGGGCAACGAACAGGATAGTGTGGGGCCTTCACCCGCTAAAGAAACCCGCCGTGTGCCGTCTCTCCGCCTTTGTTGGCGGGCCACTGGAACTATGTTACATTCCTTCGGTGGTAAAATAATGACACCTTAGCTTTTTTTATTACATTTAATAGCAGACGAGCCACGGCTCATCTGATGGTAAATGGTAACCATTGCTCATGGACTCAACTATACGGGGAGTATTGTCAAGCCGCTGTTCACCATTTCATTTCACAGTTATGAAATGAAAGAATAAACGGCTACCTCCTGCTACAGCCAAAACGCAACGATATGTTTCATGGCCGGTCACACGGGCGATGGTGGTACCAACCCGCTCGGGCCTGCTACCAAGTGAGTACTCCCACTTGATGCCCAGCCCTACTACCAGTCATGCAATGAATGATAATTACTTACTTCCCTTAGTAGCCTTATACGGCACCCGTGGGAAAGAATGGGGTGGTGACATTTGTATTCTTAGTCTGTCACCACACGGAATAAATTTATTCAAACAGTTTCAAATCTTGCTCGCGGTTAACATTTTCGATTGCACATTTTCAGTTACTATTCTGATTCTATATATTACTAACTGACCCGGCGAACTCCTATCGCCATATTTTATTTTGCCTAAATATTTTGCAATTAATTAATAAAAAATACGTGAGAAAAACTAAGCCGCGTGTTGCCGTGTAAATACGTGAGAAAAACTAAAGCTTTAGAATTGTTCCACCCCTCTCTACCCATGGGAGTCGTAAGAGCCGACTGAGGGAATACCGGTGGAGTAGGCAGCAGCACTGCCTCGAGTATTAACAACATCCACTGCGATCGCTAACCCGCCTGCTAAGCGTGGCGATTACGGCATTATCCCCCATAATGAGCACACAAAAAAAAAGGTTGCGGTCAGCATAGGACCGCTCGTTGTGGTGTTCTCTTGGGGAGGCCTATGTCCAGCAGTGTACGTTGAAATGCTGATGGATGGATGGATGGATGAAAACAACTATCCTACCCTAATCACACCATTAAAACACAATTTAAAAAAACGTTAAAGTCGGTTACATAGTTTCGGAGTTCATCGTGAGTAACAACGTGACAAGAGAATTATATAATACTACTATAAAGCTGTAACAGAGCTGTGTCTGCACATTTAAGATATTTGATAAAAAATTACAGAATTAAGCTATATAGGCGTGTGTAAACACAAAACGATATTTTTGAGATTTTTTGTTTGTTTGTTTGTTCGTGGGTCACGTAATAACTACTGAACGGATTTAGATGCACCGGTAAAGGCTAGTCTATACTATTATAAAGCTGTAACAGAGCTATGTCTGTACATTTAAGATATTTGAGAAAAAAATACTGTAATAGGCTATATAGGCGTGTCTAAACACAAAACGATTTTTTTTAGATTTTTGTCTGTTCATCTGTTTGTCTTTTTGTTTGTTCGCGCATCACACAAAAACTACTGAACGGATTTTGATGCAGCTTTTTTTATTTGAAAGGCCTTGATTAGGCTTAAAAACTGGTATACATTTTATCCCACTACTATATCGGGAACCTGAGATGTAACCGAAAAACTAGAAAATTATTTACCCTAGATTTTTTTTTAGAATTTATGTAAAAGAACTACTAGATGGATTTTGATGCAACTTTTTTTATTTGAATGGTCTTGATTTGATTTCAAAACTGGTAGACATTTTATCCCGCTACTATAACGGGAACCTGAGATATAACCGAAAAACTAGTTTTTGGCTGCGGCAAAGCCGCTGGCAAAGGCTAGTATTAGATAAAGCTGTAACAGAGTGGTGATATTTGACACATAACATTTAAGATATTTGAGGAAAAAAATACTTTATGAATATAGGCGTGTCTATAACAGACAACATTTTTTTTAGATATGTTGTCTATTTATCTGTTTGTTTGTTCGCGCATCACGCAAATACTTCTGAACGGATTTAGATGCAACTGTTTTTAATTGATAGCTCTTGATTAAACTTAAAAATGGTATACATTTTATCCCGCTACTATATTGGGAATCTGAGATATAACCAAAACTAGCTTAGTCTAGTAATCTTAATAATAATCCCTATTTATATAGGGACAGATAAAAGTATTCACACAGGGCATTGTACACATAACATCAAAATATATTAAATACGACAAAAAACACACAAAGTACTTTACTTTACGCATCTTCCCTAAATGTGAAAGCAAATTTAATTATAAAAATCAACAGCATCACGAATTATCGCCATTTTATGTTTGAACACATACAAATGGCGATAATGGGTACGAAATATAAAGAAATCCTTTTGTTGACTGACAATGAATCAATAACAAGAATATACTAAAGTGAACAATATTTTATCGATATGTGTACTGCTAATAGGGATTGATAGTCTAGTGCAGCGATTTTACTGGCGTAAAACTTTATTAGAAAACTACATTTTAAACGCACTTAATTAAGCAAAGGAAAATCCGGTCCCGCCACTCGTGACGGATTATTACCAATATGTTTTTGCACGCCTCATAAGCGAAGAAATTGAGGTGGGTACTGCTGTCGTTTCATGCAGAACAACTGATTTCTCAAACTTAAAATGTCTCTATTTATCATATATTGCACTTGTAAAATAATATGTACACACACATATAAAAAAAAAACACTATTTTTACACTGATGATATTTTTGATGCCATTTTTGTTATTTAAACTAGTTATAAAACTGTTTAAAAAAGATCTGTCTTAGACGTCTGTGTGTTGTAGGTAATGTATGTTAACACGATAACGACCGAAATACTTTACTAATCGAGTTTTGTTTTCTTTTACGATTCAGTATAATTACGAATAGAGCCCTATCACTTTTCACGGTCTGATTCGATGTAGTTTAATTGTTATTAAATAAACAAAAAAAATAGTGAATATTTACGCTCGACTCAACACTAAAACCAGCGCTATACCTTATTTCGTGAGAAATACTTCTATAGACCAATATAGAAGTACTTCTTAAAATTAGCGCTAGATGGCGTATAAGACATGAAAACCACAGTACTTTTTGAAATTAGCGCTGTCTATGTGATTTATTGAAAACTACTTAGTAAGACCAATACATTATTAGTTACTTATCAAATAATCAATTTTATTGTAAAAAATGAAGATTATGAGGCGTGCGTTATGGGCATTTTCCAAAGTATTTTTTAGTGTTAGTTAGGGACCAGAGGACGTTTTTGTGTGAAATATCCGTGAATATTTATTTATTTATTGCTATTGAAGGCAGACGAGCCATGGCCCACCTGTTGGTAAGTGGTAACCGTCACGCATGGACTCAACTATACTGAGAGTATTGCCAAGCCGCTGCGCACCATTTCATTTCTCAGTTATGAAATGAAAGAATAAGCGGCCATCTTCTGCTACAACCAAAACACACTGACGTGCTTCATGACCGGTCACACGGTGGTACCGACCCTTTCGGGCCCAATAGCAAGTGAGTACTTTCACTTGGTACCCAGCCCTACCACCAGTAAGTGTATTGGGTTATAGAGAGTTTTTTTTGCCTATGGTAGCTAACGAGACACGGCCCACCTGATTGTATGTGGTGACCGCTGCTCCTGGACTCAACTATACTAAGAGTACTGTTAAATCACCGCTCACCATATCATCCTGAAATTAAAGTATGCCGAGATTCTTAACGGTTAGTCACATGCGAAATGTTGGTACCTACCCTCTTGGGTCCAATAACATATGAGTGCTCCCACTTAGTACCCAACCCTACCACCAGTAATGCAATGGGTGATAATTGCCTACTGCTTTTAGTCGCCTGGTACGGCAACCGCGGTAAAGAATAGCGTGGTTACACAAGATTCTTAGTCCGTCACCATCATTGATGTACAAAAATGAGAAGACCTCCAATTGGGCACTAAAAGTGTCCACTATAAATGAGTGCAGATTAAGATTGTTGTTTCGACGCGCGAGCAGCCGCAACGCCCGTAACGTATACTAAAATCTCTTTTGAAAAACTCATTGACTGTCTCTTTTTCTCTCGTTCTTTCTGAATAGTGTCATAACACTCACGCACGCAATTCAAAGTCGTTACTATTTTACAAAATTAATGCAAAATTAATACTATACATTTAAGTAAGATTAAATATACAACTTTTGCCACGATTTGTAAACACAATTGTGTATTTATATATATTTGTAGCATTTGACATGCTTAGCACTATACATTAAACACAAAGTGAAAAATGTGAAATCGAAAATAACAGTCAGGGCGTCACCCAAAGACGTTAAGTATGATGTGTTATCGAAATTAGCAGTCAGGAGCAATTGTCAGGATGGCTGAATTGGTAAAGCATCTGGACGGTATCCAGAAGATGCAGGTTCAAATCTTGCTCCTGACTGTTATTTTCGATTTCACATTTTTCACAATTGTGTATCCTTAATTTGTGGATCAAAGGTCATCTCATTCGCTATTTCTTTTTCAATTGCTGGTAAGATAAGAAACCATCGTTTTGACTAGGTTCTATTGTGTTCTCACTATTCACCTTAACTTGTTAAGCTGTGGATCTTTCTCCACAAAAACAGCTACCCATTTCCTGAATCAACCTGTATATTAACTCTATATTCGGATTAAATTGGTTTATCACGTCAAGTACACACGGTTACGTCAATACTAAATTAAACTATACAGAAATCACGATCGCTTCAGTCATAACGCATAAGACAACGCGACCTCTTTATAATTCGTGAAAAGGTGCAATAATTACGTACTGAAAAAAAAATCACGAGTGTTTCCGAACTGTCCTTTTTATCTGTGCTGAGTTATTATTTTTCGGTGGTGTTTTTCTAAACTATGAATTCTCTTTCCATGCTTTCTCCTTCAAATGTGGTAGGTAGAAGAGGTTGTATATGGAAAAATAGAGAGTTACAAATATAACGCTACGGGAATTGCTTAATTTTCCACAACAATTAAATTAGTTTCGAATATTTTCAGCGAGCCTAATCGGCTAGGCTGAAAAGCTTTTTAATTTATTTTCGTAAATTGCAGCGCGAAAATAACAATAGCTTTATTGAAAAATACAATATTATTTTCTAGCAAAAATACACAATGATTTTTTTAAATCACCACATGACTGGAATAGTATTATTATTTTCAATTATCGTCACAATCACAAAATAAACATCACAACGTTAAATAAATTTAGATGTAGTTGCTTAGAATATAGGAGTTAGTTTAGCTTAGCACTGATATGGAATTATTAGCCACTATTTGAATAATTAAAAATACTGTGAGATTTATAATTATTTTGTAATTTACGAGCATTAAAACACACTTTAGTTATCTCAAAAGGTTTTTTTTTGAGATAACTTGTAATTGAAATTGTATTTTTCATAAAAACTCACAATATTTTTGTAATTTAATTATGAATATGAAATAGAAAATAATTTAAAAAATGAAATTATTTTTAATGGAATATTATACTGTATTTCATAATTATAGAGTAATTTTAGAAAATAACTAGACTAGTTTTGCGTTATTAGCTTTAGTGTGCTTGTAATACCTACCTGATACATTTTTATTGCAAATTTGTTGTCACGCAAAAAAAATACTTTATTACGATATCTACAGAAAAAAATTTACAATACCCATAAATTTCCCTTAGGCTTATTTCATAACCGTGTTTACAAATTAAGTACTTAACGTAAATAATTGAATCTCTATTGCATGAATTAATTAAGTAAACCTCACTTATAACACAGCGTGGTTTTCAAAGCATGTTGTTTATATTAATATAATAGAAACAAAATTCTAATTATAACTTACAAAAAAATAACTAATTATAAAATTAAATTATGGAATATAAATTTCAATTATGTAATTTCGTAAATTACTGTATTATTATATTTTCAATTAATGATTACAATCAAAATTGGTTTAAATCTCATAGCAATATTGAAAAAATGAAAATATTTTTTTGTTTATTATACGTGTATCTTGGCAAAAGAGAGATGTCATTTTAATATAAAAAACATGCTCTAAAATATATAGATTTAATTTATAAGGATTTCAAAAAAATTTAACACGTACAGATAATTATAAAAATGTACCAAAATATTGTGCACATAAAATAACAAGGTATTTTGGTAAAAGTTACACAGTGCTTTAGTTATAAATAAAATACTATATAGAAATCAAAAACAAAAAAATAATAATAAACTTTATTATATTTATATAAAGCACAACTTTTACCAGTATGCCGTCTCTAATGCTTTTCTGTGACCATCATTTTCCAAATACTTTAAGTACTGGTTTTGGCTAACAGATGACGTTCCTGCAGAACCGCTCCATATCGCTGGTGGATATGTACATCGACAACTCTGAACCATCTGAGAACGTTGGTCAGATTCACTTCTCTTTGGAATATGACTTCCAGAACACTACCTTGATATTGAGGATCATCCAGGTATGTGCACACTTTAATATTCTATTTGTGTATACTGTAAGGATGAGCTCGTGCCAGGTAAGTTTAAAATTTATGTCAAAAACAAATGGGTAGGTGCCACCGTCTTCAGCAGTCGTGAAGCGTCTCAAGAAGAGGAAGCCAGCCCCCTTAGAATGAAAAACAAAACGTTAGACGAATTTTCGTTTCGAGACATTGTGATTGATCAACAGTCCGACGCGTGATTCAGGCGACCAATCACAATGAAGCGAAACGAAAGTTCGTCTAACGTTTCGTTTTTCATTCTAAGGGGGCTGATCTTATTTCCACTCCTCTTGTTAGGGGTGAATTTCTTTTTTATATAACGAGGGTGGCAAACAGGCATACGGGCCCACTTGGTGGTAATCAGTACCCTATAGACGCTAGTAACACCAGAGGCATCATTCGCACACCACTGAAGCAACTGAAGGCGGTGAGACAGCACACGGTGGGTTTATTTATTGGGTGAGGGCCCCACTCTACCCTGTTCGTTGCCCCGCACGACGGGGTGTGCGGTTAGGTATTTATTTTCCCGCCTAAACAAAAAAAAGGCATTATTCGCACGTTGCTAACTCCAAGAAAAGGAATAACAATGTGAGAGGAAGAACGAGGAAATGAAATAAATAAATATTCACGGACATTTCACACAACATCCTCTGGTCCCAAACTAAGCCTAACGCTTGTACTATGGGTACCAGATTACGGATATAATACATTATACTACTTATTTTTTGTAAATACACACATATAATAGATAGAAAACACACAAAATGAAGAGGGGGTTCAGGCTTTCGGCACTCACACTCGGCATAAGAAACAAATCAGCCTATCTACCGTTGTTTTGCTCTCATCTTCTGTAGAGGGTGATACTGCTGGTAGAACCGGCCCCATTCATGCTACAATAGATAACCAAGGCACTACGGAATTTTAGCAATTATCGAGTTAGAAATTAAGATGTTCGCATTTGGGCTTATGATGAACTATCAGAGAAGACTTTAAACATGTAAAATATACCTTTATATGTATGCAAATAGATAAAATTAAAGTGTCTGTTTGTAATCTATAGATAACAGCTTTTTACTAAATGCATATGAAACTATACCTATATATATCTATATACCTATAACGAAATTTAGTTTTTTAAAGATTTTGTCTGCCTTTTTGTTCTATCTAATCCCCGGAACGGTTGGATCCATTTAGACGGGACTTTTAATGACAGATAGCTGATGTTATAAAGAGTACTTTAGGCTACTTTTATTTTGTAAAAATAACAATGGATCCGCGCAAAAAGAATCCAGCTAGATATATTCCACGCGGACGAAGTCGCTAGTTGCAGCTTGTTATTTACTAAACTTAAGATTGAATGACGTAGACAATTCAATCGATACTAATTTCACAATCCTAATAGCACCTATTGAATCTTGAGTAGACAAGACCCAATCCTTGCCACACTACTTAATTAAGCCGGGCTTAAATCAGTTTCTAATTACGGGCTTACTATAAACTTTTTCGGGTTAAGAGCAAATTAATTTAACCTCAAATCGGCTTAGACCAACTTGGACCGATTATGGTAACTCAAATATAATATTAATGTATGTACAATAGATTGACCGCTATTGTCGGACTAAGAATACAAGTGTCACCACCCCATTCTTTCTCACAACCGTGAGACGCCACTAAAGTGAGCAATCATCCATTGCGTGACTGGTGGTAATGCTGGGTACCAAGTGGGAGTACTCACTTGTTACGGGGCCCGAGTGGGTTGGTACCACCATCTCCTGTGTGTCCGGCCTTGAAGCAAATCGGTGTGTTTTGGTAGTAGGAGGAGATCAGAGAGAACCATTTATTCTTTCATTTCATATCTGTGAAATAAAATGGTGAGCAAGAGCAGTGGCTTGACAATACTCTCGGTATAGTTGAGTCGGTATAGATACCATTTACCATCAGCAACCACCATATTCACCAGATATGGTTCCAGCCGACTTCTTTCTTTTTTCTAAACTCAAATTACCACTTCGTGGCACCGGTTTTCAATCGGTAGAAGACATAAAGGAGAATTCGCGGCGAGAACTGAACCCAATTCCGGAAACAGCGTTTAAAAAATGTTTTGATGATTGGATTATTCGTTGGCGCAAGTCTATCGTTGCTGAAGGAGCATACTTTGAAGGTGATAAAATAAATTTGGATGAATAACAAAAATTTTGTGTATTATTGATCTTTTCCCGGTACTTTCTTGACAGAGTAATAATACAATTTGGCTCAAAATGTTCAATGAGAATTACTTCAGAAATAAATAATTTGCCAAATTATCTCTCTTAATCCTTTGCCCGCAGCTCTACCATAGCCAAAGCAAGTTTTATAGTCATTCATATCTCTAGTGCCTGATATAGTAGCGGGACAAATTGTATATTAGTTTTAAAGTCTAGTCTAGAGCTGTCAAACAATATAAGATTCATCAAAATCGGTTCAGTTTTTATGTGATCTCGCTGATAGCGCCATCTGCGCTCAGCTTTGCAAGTAGATCCCCATTGGATCGTGACGATATTTTTATCGTGACTGCGATAGATAGTCGCAACAAATACATCATTCTACGGCACCCAAACCCCCTCCCTATCCTCTCTTTATCATCCTTCTTATCCTGTCCTTAGTATCCTACGTATCCTCTCCTTAATAACCTTCCTATCCACTACCTATTCGTTTCCTTGGAGATGGTGACGCGCGAGTGATGCCTCTGGTGTTGTTAGCGTCTGTAGGCTACGGTAACCGCTTACCATCAGGTGGGCCGTATGCTTGTTTGCCACACATTGTAGTATAAAAAAAACATATAATAAAAGGTACTTATCTCGAGAAGTCATGGCTTCAGAAGTACTAACGTCACCTTTTATAATACGCAGAACAATCGAATGGAATAAGTTGCCAGCTTCGTCAGAATTTCGTCTTTAAATATAAAGCGAATAGGTTTATACTAAGCTATAGGTAATAGTGCATCTATCAGATTATATACTTCTCATCAGAAAAATCGAAACACCTTGCAAGTTTATGTTTTGTAAGGATTATCAGAAAAATGTGTATATTTAGGAATATATGTCAAATGTCGTTTAATAGTAAATAATATGAGGTTTTCAAATCCTAATGTTAATGTTCTAAATTCAAATTAAATTTTCATAGGTTTCGTATTTTGTTTTATAAGTCATTTTTAGTCTGTATGGATGAAGAAAAGTGATAAAACAAAACACGTAATTACATGAAAAAAAAGCTAAGAAACGTTTATTTAATAACTTGCATTCCCTCCCCGAACTCTTATTACTGCTTCTTCTTCTGTGTGAGCCCTAGCATTGTCGTGCATGAATATGAAACCGTTGCCAATAAAATGTCCAATGGACATCACGTGAGGCTCTCACGCGAGGGTGACTGTTTAGTTCAGGCAGACGTGGCCCAGATACAAAGACAAGCTCTGTCTTACCGTCGGCGCTGATTCCCCTCCAAACCGTCCACGAACCGCCACCATAGCTGACCTTTTCTTTAATGCAGCATTGTGCAAAGCGTTCTCCATCTCTTCTGTAGACCTTGTTCCTTCCGTCGTTACCATACAGCATAATTTTATACTCATCAGAAAAGAGAACTTTGTTCCACTGAAGGTATGACCAATTTAGGTGCTCACGTGCAAAGTTAAGGCGCGCTCTTTGATAGTCTGCAGTTAATTTCGGCCCATTTGCTGGCTTGTGCGGTACCAGTCCACGTTCCTTCAACCTTCTCCTAATTGTAGAGTCACTTACAGCCACCTTACGCACAACATGAAGCTGCTGCTGCAGTTGAATAGCATTAAGGCGTCGATTTCGTAAAGTTGTTCCAATAAATCGATCATCACGCTCAGAAGTGACCTGATTCCTGCCAGATCCTGAACGGCGCGTGAACAAACCAGTCTCCCAATAGCGTTTGTAGACTCTATGACCAGACGACAGGCTTAGATGCAATCTTTCAGCCACGACACGCTGACTAAGTCCAGAATCCAGCAATGCCACCACTTGAGCGGCTTCTGCGGGCGAAGTATCAATATGTTTTAGAAAAAAAACTTTTTCAGACGTCCCAAAGTCACAGTACACACACAGTATACAGAACACAGAACAAAAAGTTTTAAGATAAGTGCCAATTTTTAGTTTCCAAAGGTGAAACTCTAAACACACATTTGTCTCAAAACTGTGAATCATTTCATTTATAGTATAAACAAATTAAATTCGGATTTTAAATTTATAATTTTCGCTTATCACTGTAATGGCCAAACTGCCAGCTATACAATCATGTGATTTTTTTTCATGGAATGAAAACTCTTTTGTGTTAAATTAGGACAGAAACATAAAAAGGGAAGTGTTTCGATTTTTCTGATGAGAAGTGTTTTTCTGTAGGTAGGGTATAGTCAAGCGCTCGCTTAGAAAATGTAATAAAAATATAGTTTTAAAAAACTAAAAAACGCATGTATTTTTAGTTTAGGTAGAAAAGTAATAATGAACAAAAAATATTAGCATTATTGTGAAAAAAGCGTGGGGTGCTCGATATAATATACATACGAAAAAGATGGCACAAAGCGCCCCACGCTTTTTTTTCACTTTCTAGTTCGATGTGCTATAAAAACGTGTTGTTTAGTTGTTTTAAACTATACAGTATTTATATTTCACTTTTTAGTGCAATTGATTGTTAAAAAATAATAATCCTGGCGATTGATTGTTAAAAAAAAATAATCTGATCACAACAATTAGACAAATTTATCAAATTATTGTATTGTTATCAGTTCTTAATAAGTGTACAAAGTTTAAATTAAATATGTCCATTCAAAGTGGGTCAAAATCGCGCTCAAAGGAGTCGATTACAAACAAACATACAGTTGAAACTAATAAAAAGCATGTAAAAAAACTTTATATTTACTTCTGTATCGAAAAATGTTTTATGGCGCTAAAAACAAAACCAAATATTTTGATCATTTTTACTGATGGTATTACTTATTACAAAGTATACATTATTGTATTATCACGAGTATGCAACTATACATACATGGTAATTGTTTTAACAAGTATGAATACACCTTTATGTGGGTACATAATGTAATTATCTACCATTATCATATATCAGCTATCGACGATACCATAAGCCGCACAAGGCTATCCAAAATACTTAAGTCGATCCCTCGCATCTCTGACTTCTCCAACTTATGTAACACTAGCTGCTACCCGCAACTTCGTCTGCGTGGAATTTAGTTATTTTCTTATTTAGTGCAGAATCCTAATTATTTTTCAGAGTAAATATAGTGATCCCCGTCCCGTGAGTCCCGTCCAAATCGGTCCAGCCGTTCCGGAGATTATCCGGAAAAAAACAGACAGACAAAAACTATAAAAATTATTAACTTGAAAAGTAATTTGTTATAGGTAGCGCATTATAGTCTCGTATACATTTAGTAAAAAGCTGTTATGGTTTAATGTCTAACATTACAAGCAGACACTTCAATTATGTTTATTTATTTGTATAGATATAGTATACATGCTACCCTCTATATTAAATAGCTTCCCTATCGAAATCTGCAATACCATGAATGCAATAAATTGTAAACAGACATTAACAAAATATTTTTTACATGATCCAGAATAGGTAAATAAGTATGTTCATTGTACCGAGTTGCATGTGTCTTACATACCACTGTTAAACTCTGGATGGTTTGTGTGGTATGTTTATAATTAATCATATAATTATGTTTGTGTTACAAAATAAATAAATAGAAAAAAAAAAGATATAAATGTATATTATGTATAGATAACATAGCATTACGCCTGTATTCCCCGAAGGCGAGCGACTGCTGATCATGAGGTCTTGAGTTCGATCCCCGGGTCGGGCAGTGATATTGAGCTTTTCGTAAAAAGACAAATTCTCAGTAGTAGCCCGGAGTTTGGAAATGTGCCCGGTATACGGCAATAGGCTCGCCCCTTATTACGTGGGATTTAAACATAGTTGGCGAATCGTAGGTGTGTAATATACCTCTGCTTACCCCTTCGGGGAATACAGGCGTGATACTAAAATTTTACTTTTGACAGAAATCAGAATAACGACGACTTAAGAGAGCGAGTAGGTATGAAAGAGAGTATTGGTATAAAGATGCGAAATGGAATGCTCCGATCGTTCGGAAATATGGATGCATTCTCATGCTGGATAAGCGATTGGTTAATAAGATAATTATACAATCTCAAAGTGGAAGGATGTAGGTACAGGGGCCACCGAACTACCTTAACTAGACCAGATCGGGTCTAGTTAAGTTAGTCTAGACTTCTAGAGAGTTAAATAATATCATAAGTAGGATTTTGAGCGTGGACCATATCCTTTATTTTTCTACCCTTTTACTATCTCACTATTGGACACTGGTCCTCTCTCGGAGTGAGAGGGATTAGACCATAGAGTTCATCACGCTGGCCTTATGCGGGTTGGCAGACTTCACAAGCCGTCGAGAAAATCTCTCAGGTTCCTCATGATGCTTTCCATCACCAAGCATTGATAAATTGTAAATAAACACACTTAATTTTGAAAAGTTAGAGGTCTGAACTTTGGACTCGGGATCGAACTCCATACCACTGTCCTTGCAGACTTTGGTTTTACATATCCTTTACTGATACTATATCCTATGAGTTCCAGAATACCTATTATGTGTGTTATATATTTCATGATAAGTATCAATAATCTATATTTCTCCAGGGTAAGGAGCTACCCGCCAAGGATCTAAGCGGCACTTCCGACCCGTACGTCCGCGTTACTCTTCTCCCGGACAAGAAGCACCGGTTGGAGACCAAGATTAAGAGGCGCACTCTCAACCCGAGGTGGAACGAGACTTTCTACTTCGAAGGTTTCCCTATACAGAAGCTTCAGAGTCGGGTAAGTTCTTATTGGAGGGCCCTCTTATAGGATGGTTATTGAATTTTGCGAGTTCGCGTGACCGACATGCTAGCATCTTATCGTGTCTTCCAACGCGTAGCCTTCAAAATTGTATTAATATAATAATACTAGCCTTTGCCTGCGGCTTCGCCGCAGCCCAAAGCCGGATCAAGAGCTATCAAATAAATGCATCAAAATCAGTTCAGTAATTTTTGCGTGATGCGCGAATGAACCTCAGACAAACCGACAAACAAAAACAAAAATTCTAAAAAAAAATGTTTTGTGTTCTAGCAGGATTTGAACCTGCATCTCCTGGATACCGTCCAGACGCTTTGCCAATTGAGTCATCGTCACAATAGCTCGGGACTGCGAATTTCGATAACACATACATTCTTAACGTCTTGGTTGGTTTTATTTCAACAAAAACATTTTTTCAGGTGCTGCATCTCCACGTGTTTGACTACGACAGATTCTCGAGAGATGACTCCATCGGCGAAGTGTTCCTGCCTCTGTGCCAGGTAAATCATATTCTTGAAACCAAGTCACTATATTTGAATTATAAAACTAAGGCCTTGAAAACAGGCGCAGGAGTTTCCAAGCATTAAGTTGCGGACCACCGGAATTACAAGTATAACCTATACTTGTAGTTCCGGTGGCACACGGTGGGTTTATATAGTGGGTGAAGGTCCCATACTACCCTGTTCATTGCCACGAACGACGAGGTGTGTAAGAATATTTTTTCCCCGCCCTAACAACAAAAATGTCTGTTACAATTGCTTAAGCAACAGGTATAATTTCACTTTTCAGTAACTAAATTGAATTTGAGTTCCTTTCCTCTAAACTAGATACAATTATATAATTTTTATACTACAAGGGTGGCAAACAAGCACACGCAAGCAGTGATGGTAAGCGGTTACCATAACCTATAGATTTCAACAACAGCTCTCTTTTTCGCAATTACACGAATAATTAAAAAATTGAATCCGTGTGTTGACGGACTAAGAATACAAGTGTCACCATTCTTCATTCCCTTTGGGTGTCGTATGAGGCGACTAAGGGAAGTAAGCAAATATCACCCATTGCATGACTGGTTGTAGGGCTGGGTACCAAGTGGGCCCGAGCGGGTTGGTACCACCATCTCCCGTGTGTGTGCCATGAAGCATTGCGTTTTGGCTGTAGCAGGAGATAGCCGTTTATACTTTCATTTCATATCGGTGAAATGAAATGGTGAGCAGCGACTTGACAATACTCTCGGTATAGTTAAGTGCATGAGTGACGGTTACTGTTTACCATTAGATGGGCCGTGGCTCGTCTGCCAATACAAGCAATAACAAAAAAATTGTTAAGTAGCTGAGCAGTGCAAGTGTTAAAATACAGATCAAAATATTCAAGTACCTACAAATAGGAATCTCAAAAGTAGCTTTTTTGATTGATTTATAAACACCTAAACATACAAATTTTCGGATTTATTATACGTTAAAAGTATCACTTGTCATTCCTATCTGAGGATCTGCAAGAAAGCTTCACGCTATACATGCGCATTTAACGGCAGACATAATGCGTGCTTAAAATATTTATGCTCTTTACATGTAAATCTAAACATACATCACAATCGTACCGTAAAATTACACGTCACTGTAAGTGATATATACCACCATATTGTATATTAAATAAGCTTATATCTGGGCTAAGTATATAATGTCACGTCTCCATGCCTTCATCAGGATATGGAGATAAGAATATACCATGATAAATAACTGACTAATCATGTAACGAACATTGCAAAAACAACCTTCGCGTGTTGTTGTAATTTTACTTTAAAGTAAAATCCTTAAACTTGGGCTTGACTTTAGGCTTTCCGTGCTTCGGAACGCACGTTAAACAGTACGTCCACAGACTAGTAAGAGGTTAGTACGTCCCAGCTGTCATATAACACCCTTTTTTTTTTTTTGTTTTGGGAAAAAATATACCTAACCGCACACCCCGTCGTTCGGGGGAACGAACAGGGTAGTGTGGGGCCCTCACCCACTAAAGAAACCCGCCGTGTGCCGTCTCTCCGCCTTTATTGGCGGGCCACTGCAACTATGTTACATTCCTTCGGTGGTATCATATAACACCCTGACAGTAGTTACAAGTTGTCAGATTGCTGAGGAGTTTTTGGCGGGCGTTATGGCGAGCGGTTGAAATCCTTTCACACACTCCAGTAAATTTATTTACCTACTGAAAATTACAGTAATGTATAGGTAAGGCTAATGAAGTATACCACTGACATACATAGTTTACATGATAATAAAAAATCCGCTGCAGATACTACAACAAAATCAGTGCTAAATAAAAAAAATGAGCCGTCACGGGACGTCTCGTATATGTGAAAAAATCTATTTTTTTTCTTTCTTAAATCTTTGTTCGGGTCCTTTATAATTCTTGGTAAGCGCCCTCTCATTATTCATAGTCGAATTGATACTGTTATTGGTTTATTGATTGACATTATACTTTACTAGTTAGATGCTTTTGTCAAGAGATGGCGTTAAACCTAATTAAATAAACAGCTGGTTTTATTCTCCCTCCGTATTAGATGTTTTCATCTGACTCCAATCTTGTTTTAGGATCGCCAGTTGTACCCTTAGTTGCGTCTTGGAGGTCAGATAGCCAGCCGCTCGTTATAAATATTGGTAGATCAGCTTGAAGAACTCAACGAAATTTGGGATAAGGGTAGGCGGATAATGTTAATACGTGGGCCATTTAAACGGACTTATTCTCTTATCTTATCTATTTCTTGCTGTGTTTCTATCATCTGGGGTCAGTACGATAAATTCTCTTTTTAAATTATATTCTCTATTATTTTGTAAAAGCATAGATAGACGTGAAAAATGTATGTAGGTTTACCAACCAAGAAGACAAAATTATAAAAATTTAAAAAAAAATTGAATGTGTGATTTATTTATTTTCGCGCCATATGACTTTTCACAATTTACGAATACGAGTTTCACCGTTCTCAATACTTAATTGCAATAATTTATCGTTTCAATATCAAGGATTGAATTAATTTCAGTAAAAAACAAAGCCTGAAATGAATAATGTACTCTCCTAATTCTCTCTGTAAATATGATAATAAGGCGCCATTTTGGCTCACATGCTCATGAACGTTTTATCACGAATTAAGGGTAATATTTCACCAATAGATGTTATCTTAGACACAGCGGTTGATTTACACGCAGGCTGTGTAGGCTTGTACGTAGGGCGGCATATTTCAGAGCTGGCAAAGCGAATGTGCTTACATTCAAATATAATTAATAACATTACGTGTTATTTCATAAGTACCAAATACTACATTAGATATGTACTGAATATTTTTAACGTGAAACGTATTTACAATCAAATACGGGTACAGTACGCACAACGGATCTTGGTGTCTCTGAAGTTAGGCACAGAGCAAAAGTAAGGATTGTTACGGAATCATATGATTAGTGCTGAACAATTCAAATGTTATTACTCGATTAACAAAACAAGCGAATGAGATCATAATAATTTCATATCTAATTATTTGGGTTCTATTTATTATTTTTATATTCAATAAAAAGTATACGAGCGATTTGAGTGAATAAGCTTAATTTAGATATAAGTAGAAGATTCCACATCCATTAGTATAATCAATAAATACTATAACTATCGATTACAGTTGTTAAATTATAATTAAACATCTATCACACATCTATTAATGTAAAATGTAGAATATAATAGTGACGTTTATTCATTCATTTCACTATACCAGGTTAGAACGTGGACTGTAACTAAAAATACTAGATTGTCTTACCTTAATAACTTTAAAACTGTTTGTCTTAAAAACATAAGACCTGTGCCATTGTTTCTCTTATAAAGTCAGCTCGATGTTATGACCTTGATTTTGCGTCAGGACTGAGTGGGCGGGATTATTTTGACGTTGCGCAAAATGAACGGAAACGGCGTTTTTATTCCTTTCCACTGACCATCAGTGTAACTCACAAGTTGCATATGATAGCGTGTTGATTTTGTTATGTGTTTATAGAGCTTATTTAAACCAATAGAAATATGTTAAATATAAGAATAATTTGGATAATATTTAGCCTTAAAATAGCCTGAAAGTATAAATGACTACACAGATGGCGGAATGGTGTAGATACTGGCCTCTCGCAATTATTACTTAATAATTATGATATTATTGTTTTAACTGAAACATGGCTCAATAGTAGTATATATGATGCAGAAATATTTGATAGTAGGTATGTAGTGTACAGACGGGACCAGGAGGCTGCGCCTATGTTCACAGAGAACAAAAAGCAAGGTGGTGGGGTTCTCATCGCAGTGCTCAAGCAATATGCTTCGCGACGCATGTATGAATGGGAGAGTGACTGTGAGGATGTTTGGGTGAAAATTAATTGTCATAGTGATGGGAACATGTTGTTTTCTTTGAACTTGGGTGCGGTTTATCTTGTTCCTCCTGTCACACAGGTATCCCTTGATAATTACCTTGATAAATGTAGCATTGCTTTTGAATCTGATTCGAGAACTGTCATACTGGGTGATTTTAATTTGAGTGGGATTGCATGGAAACTGAGTGCAGATGGGCCATTCACGATACCTGATAATTATAACAATTGTTGCATAAAAAGTAGTCTAATTGACTTTATGGCTTTGCATAATGTTGTCCAACATAGTCATGTAACTAATAGCAAAAATAGGATACTCGACCTTGTAATCAGTAATATGCTTGATAAAATCAAAATCTCTAAATGTAACCACCCTATTCGCAGTGTAGATGTATTGCATCCGCTATTAATTGGAATACTGAATTTGCCAAGTGTTCAAACGTTAATGAGATGGTCGTCATTTTTTATGATATACTAAGAAAGCTAATAGAAACTCTTGTACCTCTTATTACTAAATTAAAATCTACTTGTTACCCGGTATGGTTCTCACCTTTATTAAATAAAATGATTAAAGACAAACGTAAATACCATCGCAGATATAAATTATGCAAAAACTCGCTTGACAAGTTAGAGTTCAATTATCTCCGATCCGACTGTGCCAAAGTGATACGCAGGTGTTATAACGATTACATTACTTCTATTGAAAGCCTGATAGTTAAAAATACTAAATACTTCTGGTCGCACATCAAAAATAAGCGAAAGAATACTTCGAATTATCCCTCTTCTATGAGCCTGAATGGTATCCAAGCCAATGATAACAAGGCTATCAGTGAAATGTTCGCGCAACACTTTTCGTCTGTCTATGAACTTGACACTCATGGTATAAGTGTAGATGATGATGGTGAGATGAATACATGGTCTGGAATTCAGCCGGTTACCATCGAAAAACACAGCATTAAAAAAAACTTAAATGTTTGGATCTAACATTAAGTGCAGGACCTGATAATATTTCGCCTAGTTTTATTGCTAATTGTGCTGAGCAGCTTTGCATACCTTTGTATACTATATTTAATCGATCGCTGCAGACTGGTATCTATCCTGACAAATGGAAAGAAGCGAGAATAGTTCCAGTCCACAAAAGTGGTAACAAAGATAGCACAAAGATCTAATCAGTAATTACCGTCCAATTTCCATTCTCTCTGTTCTGGCAAAAGTATTGGAACGTTTGGTTTATCCGTATATTTATAACCATGTTCGCAATCAAATTTCACAGTGTCAGCATGGTTTTATGACTAGAAGATCAACTAACACTAATCTATTCCATTATATTGATGACATCGCATTGGCTGTTGATAACTCTAAGCAAGTAGATGCAATCTACACGGATTTCTCGAAAGCTTTCGATTAAGTTAATCACTGCATCTTACTCAGGAAACTTTGTGGGTTTGGTTTGACAGGTCTTTTGCTTCGATGGTGTGGATCCTACCTAACTCGCTGACCCTACCGGGTAGTAATTGAAGGCTGCAGTTCTGAACCATTCGTGGGCCATTCTGGTGTCCCTCAAGGTTCCATTTAGGGTCCTATGTTCTTCAACGTATTCGTGAATGAAGTGGCTGATCTATTTGAAAATTCTAATTGCTATTTGTTCGCAGATGACTTAAAAATAATACGCATTATAAATAATATTAATGACGCAGAACTTTTGCATATTAACAGACTTACTGCTTGGTGCCATTCGAATGGAATGACTTTGAATGCGTCCAAATGTTCTCATATCAAATTCACACTGAAACGTAACAAGATACCAAGCCATTACAGCGTTTCAGGAATATCTTTAGAAGAGGTCTCTTAGATTCGTGATCTAGGAGTGATGGTGGACACAAAAATTAACTTCAATAAACATGTTGATGGCATTCTTGATGCTGCTAATAGATCACTCGGTTTTATATTGCGGAACGGTAAGGATTTTAAAAAGCTTTCATCTACGCTCATGTTATACAATGGCTATGTCAGAAACTTGATTATTGCTGTCCGGTGTGGTCTCCGTCTTACAAAATCCATACAGAGAGAATTGAGCGAGTACAAAAAAAGTTGCTTCGATATCTGTCTTATCGCTTTAGGCCTCCTGATCATGTTAAATCCTATGAGGATAGAATCAAATACTTTAGAATGTTTAATTTGAGTGACCGTCGTAACTGGATAAGTTTGAGCTTTCTATATCAAATAATGAATGGAAACATCGACTGTCCATCCATACTCAGCAAATTCTCTCTATCTGTACCGTCCCGGTTACCTAGGGGTCCACGCGGACTGTTCCACGAACGATTTAGTAGAACTAATTTAGGGAAGTACTCACCTGTTCCTCGTCTGTGTAGTCTCTATAACAAATATGCTACTATCTCAAATGACATTGATATTTTTTCAGGTTCTTTGACATCATTTAAATCTTCACTAGAAAAAATTGCTGTTGAACCCTTAGTTTATCCCTGTTAGTTTTAAGTAGTAAAAAGTTATTGTCGAAAGATTTTGGTGCATGTTGTGATTGCCAATTTTCCGGGCTACAGTAGACCTTTGCCCACTGTGAGATCATTTAGATATCTAAGAATTGCTGTAAGCCCTGTGGGCAATCCTATATTAAATAAATAAATATCTAAAAACTACGTATAGATCTATGTATTTTTAAAATCTAAAACGCGCTTATTCCGAGAAGAGTCAATAAGAACCACATCCGTTCGCTTTAAGAGTGACAATGTGAGTGAAGTCGGCGCGCTTTTTTTTTTTGGTTTTTGTGTGTGACGTTTGTTGTTAGCCTTAGATGGCTATGACAACCTTACCCGGACAATTAGTGAGCGCAGAGGGCTCTCAAACCAACATTTAGGCAACGCTACCCGAGGGCACCCCCTGTGAGGTAAGGACCTCGGCTCGGGCTGTTGCTGGCAAAGTGGGATTTCCCACGTTTATGATTTGAAGTCGGCGCGTGAGCGCCCTCGCCTTTTTATAGATGCAGCAGATGGCCGTTTCGCGCGTTAAACAAAAATCAACAGTATATCCGTACCCATACTGGCGCGGCGAGATTTGGAAGTTTAATTTCATCTATATCTTGTGTGTTTATAAACCGATTTCTATAATTATTTTTTTATAAAATAGATGTTAAAGTGTACTTTTTGAATATGGTTAGTTAGTTTGATAAAGATATATCTATATGAAATACAATATATTTATGTATTTAATAATACACTTTGAAGAAATGCCTAAACGATTAAACGCGTTATTGTGGCTAATTTATAAAAGATAGATATATACTATTTTGACGACTTTTTGTAGACCTTTTGAAGATCATCATCTTTGTAATACATACTTTTGGTGGATGATCAACGTATAGGATAAGAGCTCGAAAGCGCATTTTCATCCGACTTGCTTCAAATTTATCGTCACTGCTCAGCTCCTATATGTCTTAGCGTTATGTTATATAGCCTATAACCTGCCCAAGAGTATGGACTACAATCGTACCAAGTTTGTTTAAAATCCCTTTAGTAGTTTTTGACCCATGCATACAGACAGACAGACAGACAAAAAATTTACTGATTACATTTTTGGCATCAGTATTGATCACCATTCATCCTCCAATATTAATTTTGAATATATATTCAATGTACAGAATTGACCTCTCTACAGTTTTATTATAAGTATAGATATAGATTAGTGCCAGAGTTGCTCTTTATTTAGTGGTTATATATAATTATTATACTATTTATACAGATAAGGTGGATTATTTATAGCACTTTTATAATTAAAGTAAAACATACACACTATTTATCTTAGTTTAAGTTTAGTCAATGGTTAATAGGCTGTAACTCCTCTAACTAGCGGTTGAGTTAATATGTTCTACAAACAGCCATAAATTTCATTTTCGTACAAATGATTTATAGCGCAAGTTAAATGAAAATCATATAAACTATTTCTTTTTTTTTATACTACGTAGGTTGCAAGCACCAGTGACACCAGATGCATCACTTGCACTTCGGTGACTCCAAGGAAAGGGCTATATATATACTATTATAAAGCTGTAACAGAGATGGGTCTGTACATTTAAGATATTTGAGAAAAAATGACTGTATTAGGCTATATAAGCGTGTAGTTTTGTGTAACACAAAACTATTTTTTTTACAATTTTTGGCTGTTTGTCTGTCTGTTTTTCTGTTTGTTTCTTCGCACATCACACAAAAACTACTGAACGGATTTTGATGCAACATTTTTTATTTGAAATGTTTTGGCTTAAAACTGGTAGACATTTTATCCCGCTACTATATCAGGAACCTGAGATATAACTGAAAAACTAGCTTTTGGCTGCGGCGAAGCCGCTGGCAAAGGCTAGTTAAACTATAAAGGGTGATAGTAAGAGTATTTCATGATGATCTTCTGTGAGAATGTAGTACTTTTCCGATCAGGCCGGTGCTTCCAGCTGGGATGAGCAAGGCTTTATTACTATAAAAGTTACTGTTTGATTTTCCTTTTTCATTTTACCACGTGGCCACAACTTTCCTTTCTGATTTTTTATCGTAGTTGCGCTGGTCCAGTGCAGGTAGGTAGAGTTCAGAAGCACTCGAAAAAGAAAGTCTCTCAGGAGACTACTATATATTTTTGAAAGGTCTTAGATGGCCTGTAGGGTCAACCGTATTCCAGATTTTTTTTTGTTTAGGCGGGAGAGTTACAGCAATGAGCCGGCACAGTTAACTGCGCCGCGAGTTAACGCAAGGATTTTTGCTGAGTTACCTATGTCTACTTAAGGAGGTTACCGTGGTCTCGATTTTGGACTGGGGATCGAACTCGATATCACTGTCCTTCCTCTTACTGTTAAGCTATTACTGCATTTTCTGAAGAAGCTCTTTTTTTTTTAAAGTGCTTCTCTGTTATTCTACACTAGAGATGTTATCGGCATTGTTTTTGCCTTAGTTGTCCCAGCATGAATGGCTTGATCGGAGAAGTACCACCCTCTCACAAGGAATTCTCCTGAGCGGGAACCGAAACCACAAAACTTGGCCCGTGGGTATCTAAACCACAAACCACTCTACATCTGTGCAGTCTGTAGAGTTGGGCTTAGGTAACCTGGATTTGGATTTTTTAAACCTATGTGTGACTGTATAAAAGTTAATATTTGTTTTGTCGTTTCTTTAAAAAAAACTAAATCTCCACTTTAAATTTGTTTTAGAGGTCTTTATGACCACTTTCACAAATACATAATTTGTTCTGAGAATCTCAAGTGCTAAAATACAGATTAAAATACATAAAAGTTTTTTCGTAATCGAGCTTCCTAACGTGGAGTACAAAAGTATAACTTAAAAAATATATTATTTTTATTTTATTTATTTATATCAGACATACATAGTACATAAATTAAAATTTTGCAACTTCACAATAATCAAAATTCAAACATAAAATTAAAATAAAGTAAAACAAGAAATCAATAATAAATAAAACAAGAATCAATAAAATGCAAATAATAATCTAATATAATAAAGTAATCATCTCTATCCCTCACAAAGGGGAGCAACCTTTATAAAAGATACGGATATGCACTGAGATGAAGCTGCATCCATCTCTTCAATATGGGCGAGTCCCACCGCTCGGACAACAGGTGCAGGAATCCGTTCGTGCTGTCCATCACTCGACTTAGTAGTGAAGCGCTTCGCTTTCTTATGATTGCGTAGAAATCGTCAGTCCGCGCTTCCGCAAACATAGTAGATGCACTACAAAATCGTGGATGCCCCAACAGAACCCTGAACGCGTTGTTGTAATGGACGCGCAGAGCGCTAAATGCCCGCTGCGTGTACTTTGTTCACAGGCTGCACGTGTAGAAGGATTGACAGTATGCTCTGAACAGACTTACCTTTACCTCTTTAGTACATCGTGCGAACCTGCGGGCCAACATGTTACAGCGAACAGATAGCGCCCTGCGCTTCCTGTCAATGTCGTCATTATCACACAGGTCCTCGGCCACCCAGTGACCCAGATACTTGAATTTTGATACTCTACTCAAGAGAGTGCCACAAAGAGTAATCGGAAGCACAATAGAGTAGCATTTGGTGCCTGCTTTAAATAACATGTAGGTACTCACTCTTTTTGGCATTGTATCTGAGCCCATGGGCCTCCGCATACGTTTCACAAATGCGCACAAGCTTTCTTAACGCGCTAATTGACGGGCTCAGCAGCACCATATCATCAGCGTAACTTATATTATTTATACACACTCCATCTATGGAACAGCCAATGTTAGTGTCGCTGAGCTCGCCAATCAGCTGATTGATGTACAGGTTAAAAAGGCGTGGGGAGGTTATTGCCCCCCTGTCTCACCCCGCATTCCAATCGGCACACATCCGACTGCGCATCCGCCCACCTTACAATATTTTGTTGGTGGCTGTACCAGTACCTAAATACCGATACAATCTCATTTGGGAGATTCGTTTCATCTTTGAGCTTCTGCCATAGCTTATCATAACACACCATGTCAAACGCTTTTGAGAGGTCTAGATAACAGGCATAGACAGGTGTATTTCTAGTGGTGTAGTACTGGACGGTCTGCCTGAGACAAAGGATGGCACTCTCAGTCGATAGACCAGGTCTGAATCCAAACTGCGCGTCGTGTATTTGGATATACTTTTCAAGTTGTCGGTCAAGCAAACCGTCAAGCACCTTGGCTATGACAGTCGCCAGTGATATCGGTCTATAGTTAGTCAGATCAGATGAGTGACCAGTCTTATCCTTTACAATTGGTACTACCAACGTGTACATTAGCTCGCCCGGCAGGTAACCATGACCAATACACAAGTTAAAAAACATACTTATATATACTTCAGGTGCTCAATGCTAAGACTATCATGGCCTGGTGACTTACCTTTCACCATTTTTGTGATAGCAGCTGCAACGTCTTCGGCAGAAAATCTAACACTTAGGTCACCGGTTCGATCCTCGGCAATGAGCACCTGAGATGGCACCCCGAGCAGTGAATCGACCTTAAAATGCTTCTGGAAAGAGCAAGCTATATCTCGTGGTGTGTGTGCTCCGTTAACGCACACAGGAAGGCCTACCTTCGGATTCAGCTTGTTTGTTTTCTTCCAAAATTTACAAAATTCTTTATTCGCGTGGTGGTTTGCAATAATATCCATTTTAGTCTGAGATTCATTATCTTGACAGTATTTTAATTTTGATTTAAATATTTTCCTGGATCTGCACATATTATCATAGACTAGCCCCCCCTGGGCTTCCCGCAGTCAACCCACATTTGAAAGCAAAACCGTGCCTCCCTGTGTGCGTCACGGACATATCTATTCCAGCCCGGCACATGACGCTTATTATTATTACATTGACCAGATGGTATACAGCTACACTCCGCGGCTCAATTAAAACATTTACTATTGTATGATACATTCTATTCAATGTCAGTTGATGACTTTCATCATTACACATCTTGTCAGCACATTTACTAAGCTGTATTGGAAAATCTATTAGTTTTAATTTGGAATTACAATAACTATGATATTCTTTAATTTGATTACCGTCTTTTACTCCCCATCTAACTTTATCAAAATTAAAGTTTATTTTTGTCGGGATTCTCCTTAAAATATAATTAACATTACACTCAATACATAGCGGATAATGATCCGACCAGTAGGTGTCATACAATACAGACACGCTTAACACAGAGGGACGAGCGGCTTTTGTGACCACACAGTGATCGAGCCAGCGCCTGCAACCGTGTGCATCACTTACGAACGTGTAGGAGTCCGCCGCTAATAATTCCATGTCCACACATGACCACGACTGCTCCGCACAAAAACTTAACAATTCTGTTGCAAACGCCTCACCTGGGTGTGCATTATAGTCTCCTAGGATAAATACAGATTCCACACTATTGCCATCGATTATCGCGTTTATTTCACTCATACACTCTGTAAATTCCGTCATATTATCACCTGTGTCTGACACACATTTTCAAAATCACCAACAGTATTCTTTTCCTTAAGAAATACATTATTTATAAGGAAAAATATACCACAATGCCCGTTTATCGCTTTCATTTGAAATAGTGTGTCTCGTACACTAAAATATTGCTGTAACAAATATTTCGTTATCTTTGAGTACAAAACCTTAGGCCGGGGGCTATTTTACTTGTGCGTTTTAAAAATTCTTAAATGTGCGATACCATAAAATTGATTATAAATCCTTGTTAAGCTGACCTATATTCATATAAAACGTTATATTATAAATCAAATTTCTGGAAATACGACAGTGCGATTTTATACTTGACATAAATGATGTCCGGGATTTTGATGGATTTCAAGGTCCGTAGAGAAATAAAAAATATGAGTGATTAATTATCTAGATAAAAAACACACGTCATATCGCTTGCGCTGTATTTAGAAGAATAGCTCTTTATAAGTCAACGTCATCTATTAATGAAATCTAGTACTAAATCGATAATTTTAACATAAATATTGATAAAGTTTAGATATTTTTATATATATTTTTAGCATTAGATATGCTTAGCCATATAAATTACCACAAAGTGCGAAAATGTGAAATCACGATGGCTGAATTGGCAAAGCATCTGGTCCTAATCCTGCTTGTGATTGTTATTTTTGATTTCACATTTTCACACTTTGTGTTAATTTATATGGCTAAGCATGTCAAATGCTAAAATATATTATATTAAAATTTCTATAAAGGGCTGCGTCATTATTAGGTAAATTCTAAAATTAAGTTTACCTGGTCGGTATAATGTATGCAAATACTTCCGAAAGATGGCGCAGGCGTCACCCAAGACGTTAAGTATGAATGTGTTATCGAAATTAGCAGTCCTGAGCAATTGTCACGATGGCTGAATTGGGAAAGCATCTGGACGGTATCCAGGAGATGCAGGTTCAAATCCTGCTTGTAACTGTTATTTTCGATTTCACATTTTTACACTTTGTGTTATTAATAAAGCTGTAAAAATATTTTATTTACTGCGATTAAACTAAAAAACATAAAACATGTGTTAAACCAACTTTTATATAACATTTTACTTTAGAATATAAACACATCACTACTTTATATTAATTATCTTTAATTAATTATCTGTAATTATAATTATTTTATAATTATTTATTTTATATTTTGATATATATTCTAGCACTTGACATGCTCAGCTACTTTAAACGTAAAGACAATATGATGTTGGGATTAGGAATGGCCGTTGGTCACTGCGATGGCTTAGCGGTCTAGAGCACTTCCCCGGATAGGAAGGGACGCATCTCGAAATTCGGATCGCACTAAAGTTCTCTTTTTCCACATTCACAAATAATTTATTGTTTATAATTATTATAATATTATCTCTATATAAATAGTTATGCCACAGAAACGATTCCGTTTTCCGTAGCCTATGTCCTTTTCTGACCTGCAGACTATCTGTATAAAATTCAGTGGTTACAACATGAAAGTGTAAGGAACAAACTAAACAAACTCACTTTCACATTTTTTAATATTAAAGTAAGAATATTTTATAACCTTTTTGCTCCACAAAATTTCTTTAGAAACGTCATTCTTCATTACAGCCTTATCTCTACCGTCATTCTCAGTTTCTTAAATAATACTCTAACACATAAATATACATATTTATTTTCTTTGTCCATTGCCAGCCGAAAACTCATTCAAAATCAAATCTATCTTATATCATTGTATAACATTCCTTGTTTAATATGAACGGATATTTTGTTTCTAAATTTGAATTAAACTTTTTTTAAACTTTTCTTATGCCTTTATATTATTTTTCATTACTATTTTTGTCAAAAAAGGCACCGTACCTACTATTATATAAACTTCTTTGTTGAAACAGATATGATTCTAAATTTGAATTTTATTAAACTTTTTCTGAATATCCGATGGGTCTTATTGCGATAGTCTATGTTATATTTCCTTTTAGGGCTTTTAGTTATGTCTTTTAACCTCGAAATGGCTCCAAACCTTGCTATTAAACCGCTGTTTGTTTTTATTACTAAACAAGATATAACAAAAGAGTTAAGGATTTGAATTTTATTACGCCACAGCAACATATTATTATATATACATAAATACGCTTTTGTACCTAATATAGTCCAGTACTTGAGACCATTCAAGGGAACAATGGCAAAATAGTGATGAGTAAAGAGTTTATTAATGTACTTATTAATTTTTGCCAAGACAACCATTATGAATATACGATTAAATCCGATAATGCCAAAAAAAAGTGTGTGTGTAGGTACTTATGTACACGCGTTAGAAGTTATATTTTTATTTTTTTATTATATTATATGTGCTGAATGCTGACGTGTCAATCTGTAATGGTTTGACTTTATATACCTAGTTTATATGTCTATGTCTGTATTGTCTGTGTCAAAATTGATTGTCTATTGTACTTGCTCTGAGACCAAGTCTTTTTGTAATAAGGTGAATAATTTACACACATGCATTTTATAATTGTATCTGTGTTATTTTATTGTTTTATTTTATGTCTTTATTTTCTTATTTTTGATTTTTTTTTTATGTAATTGTTTGTCATCCGTGACGTCACAACGGCGGCCTGACGGAAGATCAGCGCAGGTTTTCAGAGCCTGCAAATGCTGAGTCAGGGTCGTTTTATAACGAGCATTTTCGTCATGTTTTTTTTTATGTTCAACCATAACCTGCTGTATTGTTTCGTTGCAATAAACTTATCTTTCTTTCTTTCTACTTCTTTGGCGTAACAAGATAAAAATCTTTTCAAAAATTTTATCTTTCGCCTTTTTCTATGTTTATAGAAAAAACGGCACTAACAATAGAAAAAACGTATTTAATACATTGAAAGTGTTATTATAAGGCATTATCTAGTGAAATAAAGTTTATTTAAATATCACAAAGAAACTAAAATGTTGACTATAGTTAACTTCAGGGTGTCTAACTTCAGGGTATCGGTTTTTCGTGAAGTTGTGCGCGCGCATCGTAAAAATTTACTCTCGTAATTTTTCCCTATCGCGCCAAAAGAAGTATATCTTCAAAAATATTCCACTCTCCAATTGAAACGTATAATGGTATCTGTAAGTACATGGACGTAATAGAGTTCCTCTAATCATCTGATAGACGAAAAAACCATTGAGACTACTGTTCAATCGTAGACGAGGGAATGTTTAATGATGTCTATCCTACTAATAAATATATGATACATTTTTGCTTGCGTGTATGAAGAGAATTAAAATTGTTGAGGAAACGAGAGATGTGCAAGAATCATTTTGGCAATCTTTTCTTTCTGCCTACCCCGCAAGGGAAATGGTGTGATGATATGATAAGTAAGTAGATAGATAAAAGTGTTAAGTGCAGCTGATTTCTCCTTTTAACTTCGTAATAAAGATATCGAAAGAGGCCTTAGATTGTTATTACTCTCAATAAAAACAAGCTTAAAAAATGTAACAAAGCAAAGCTTCACGCCTGAATTCCCCGAAGAGGTAGGCAGAAGTGTATTACACGCCCACGGTTCACCAACTATGTTTAAGTATGACGTAATAGGGTGCGAACTTTTAGCCGTCTACCGGGCTGCTAATGAGAATGTTTCTTATAACGAAAAAGCATGATTAGCAGTCGCTTACACTACCGCTGCACCAAATAGGCAGTTTATTAAAGACTAAACTCATATTTTACAGGTGGACTTAAGTGAGAAGCCATCGTTCTGGAAAGCTTTGAAGCCTCCGGCCAAAGACAAGTGCGGGGAGCTGCTGACGTCGCTGTGCTATCATCCCAGCAACAGCGTGCTGACTCTCACCCTGCTCAAAGCGAGGAACCTCAAAGCTAAAGATATCAATGGAAAATCAGGTAAGGGCTCTATTTTAGTAAACATTTTCAACGGGCCTCGTGGCGTAGTTGATAGTGTAACCGACTTCCCACTCAGGACAATTATTTGTGTGATGAACACAGATATTTGTACTGCGTAGGGTGCTTTCTATCTAATATGTACGTATTTACAAAAAGCAAATTGTGTGGTTTTATGAAACCACGGTAAAAGTGAAACTTTTTTTCACATTATAGACATTTAACTAAAAATTTTTGGAATAATATTCCATTAAGTAATAGTCTATACACTACACGGTCAGTTGCTGCGAACTATAGGCGTATATCCTACGTGGGTGGCGAACAAGCATACGGCCCCCTGATGGTAAGTGGTTACCGTAGCTTATTAGACGCTATCAATACCAGAGGTATCTCGCGTCGCCATCTCCACGCAAAGGCATTGGAGGTGGATAGGAAGGATAATAAGGAGCGCTTATCTTTTGTGAGAGGGTGGTACTTCCCCGATCGAGCTGGCACATTCATGTTGGGATAAGCAAGCCTCTACAACTAGAGTTAATTCTGATTCGTTCCACCGACTCTTTCACGGAAAATCCTATGATAAACTTTTTGGTACTATTTTAATATCACTTAACCAGAAAATTAAGTGCGATAATGTGAAATCGAAAATGATATAGTCACGAGCACAATTGCAATCTGCGTGTTCTGGAGCTTTACCAACTAAATCCTGCTCATATATGACATGATTGTGTTCGGTTTCACATTCTCGCACTTTATGCTTTGGTAAATTACCGAGAATATCAAGTGTTTAAAATATATGTAAAACTAGCCTTTGCCCGACTCTCTACTGCAGCCAAATGCAAGTTTTTAGGTTATATCTCAGGACCGTACCCGATATAGTAGCGGGATAAAATAAAATGTATACCAGTTTTTAAGTCTAATCAAAATTTGTATCAAAATCCGTTCAGTAGTTGATGGGCGAACGAGCAAACAGATAAACAAACAGGCAAAACATCTAAAAAGAACTGTTTTGTGTTCAGACACGCCTATATAGCCTAATACAGTATTTTTTTTTTCTCAAACATCTTAAATGTTTAGACACAGCTCTGTTACAGCTTTATAATGAATAGTTAGGATTAACAAAATCTTTCACCTTCCCTAATATTATTTCCTATACTCCATTCCCATAAAAACCGAAATCTAACAGATGGCGCTAGTGTAATGAAGATGACGCGCGCGTGCTCATTGTATGACCCGTTGTCTGAACGACAAACGCGTTAATACGACGCGACGCGAAAATATCAAATAGAGTTTGTATGTACTTATGGCCTACGTTGTCGCCTAATATGAATGCGACGCAAAGCGGTTAAAGTATTAGCCGCATTACATCGCATCACGTAGCGTCGCGTCGCGTCGCGTTGCGTCGCTTACCTAGGACAACGGGTCAGAGGCCCAAGCGCAAAAAACTATCGAATTCGTATCGTAAACGTATCGAGTCCACGATAATATAACAAACATTGTATGGTTTTCGAACAACTATACATGACATTGTCGAAGGCAAGCTTGTTTGTTTATGTTTTCCGAGTGACAGTGACAGTTAGGTATTCTTATGGCGTATTTTAATTTTAATGTATTTTATTGTATTATAGTTAAAATGAGAACAAAATGTATATGCTGGCTCCATGTATATGTCCATGGCTGGCTCATTATAACATGTTTATATTGACTCATTATTTTTTATTAGTTGACAAATCATCTATTTTAATTATTTAGTTACACCTTTATGAACACTAAAGTGTATATTATTCGTAGGTACCTAATTATAAAGTTCGCTTTATAATGCCCTATGGTAAAATATGTGAGACTTATAGAAATATGCAAGGTTTTACATCTATATTATCCACAAATAAGCTACTTCCAAAATAGCCCGTTTTGTTATGTGAACATTGCTATTACTAGGTAGGTACGAACGGCGTATTTTTATACAAATTTATTTTTGATGTGAAACATCTAATGCGGAGGGAGAGTAAAATCGGCTGTTAGCGTGGCGACGCTTTTATTGTACTTGTCCCGTTCAAATCTTGTAAGTTAAATTTGACACAATTTCCAGTTTCCGATTGAGCTAAAATTTTACTCACATATGTATATCGCGTGACAATGCAAAATTATGACAAGGAGCTGATCTGATGATGGAGCTGGAAGATGGACATAGGAACTCTATAATGAAACGGCGCAACCCCATCGAGTTTGGGCTCGTGTGATTCATCTTGACGAGTACTTTGTTTCTAGGTGGTATCCAGGGTCTGATGATGAAGCTCGAAGGTGGCCACAGTAACTCTATAATGAAACGACGCAACCCCATCGAGTTTGGACTCGTTTAATTCATCTTGATGAGTACTTTGTCTTCAGATGGTATCCAGGGTCTAATGATGGAGCTGGAAGGTGGCCATGTGAAACTCTGTAATTACCTAAATGGTGCAACTCCATCGAGTTAGGGCTCGTGGGAAATATCTTGACTAGTACTCCAGTCCTAGATGATATCCAGGGTCTGATGATGCAGCTGGAAGGTGGCCATAGTAAATCTGTAATGTAACGTCGCAACCCCATCGAGTTTGGAATCGTTTGATTCGTCTTGAAGAGTACTTTGTCAAGTAATGATTATTTTATTTCTACAAAATAATTTCGATGTTTCACATCTGGTAAACGTCCCACGACGACTACTTTTTTTATTATATCTATTATCTATATCTAAGTACATTTTTATCGTCATATATTACTGTGGGATTAATTGGCTTTCGAAGTTTAGTAATTTTAAAACATTACATACTCAAAAACCTAAGATTTAATAATGTTTCGAATCTTTTCTCACCGACAAATTCTAAGTGAAAAAAGTTTCGACAGTGCTCGATACCGTACGTCAAATCAAAGTTCGCGATACGAAATCATTTGTAGCAAAATAAGTTCATTTTACGCACGATAGGGGCGCTGCACAATTCTCATACAAATTTTATTGTTTTCGATGACGATACGAATACTTTTTCGCAAGTATTTCATGCTCGGGCTACTGCAGATTAAACTGCCTTTTTAAAAGAGGACAGTTTTCTATTCGTGTATGTATTTTTGATGTAAAAACATCTAATGCGGAGGGAGGGTAAAACTGGCTGTTGGCGTGGCAACTTCGCCACGCCAATTTATTTAATTGATTTTAAAGCTATCTGTTGACAAGTTCTTGACAGTTTAAAATTTGACGTTCACCGGCCCATGCACCCGCCACGTTCTCGAGCCATAATTCCCTTCGGCTACATAAAACTAGTTTGGACACTTATTTATCGCGTTTGGGCCCTTCTTTCGTCTATTCTTTAGTACCACATCAGGTGGTGCAGCGTGTGCGCAATAGTAAAATCAAAAGGCAGGGATCCAGGGCCGGGTAAGTCCCGCCTCTTTTCTTCCTCTTCTCCCGTCCCTTGTTCGCAAGCCATCTACTTAAAGGTTTACCATCACAGAACCACCAGATTTCGCTGTAGAATTTAACATAGCATCACGCCTGTATTCCCCGAAGGGTTAGGCAGAGGTGTATTACAAACCCACGACTCGCCAGCTATGTTTAAGTCCCACGTAATAGGGGGCGAGCCTATTGACGTCTACCGGGCACATTTCCAAACTCCGGGCTGTTACTGAGAATTTTTCTTTTTAGGAAAAAGCTCAATACATTGCCCGACCCGGGAATCGAACCCGAGACCTCATGATTAGCAGTCGCATACACTACCGCTATACCACCGAGGCAGTTAGATTAGTTTAGACGAGAACATTTCCAATTATCTACAGATAAATTCTAAAACGTTTTACGTTTTTTGCATACTAGTGATAGAGGCTTGCTTATCCCAACATGAATGTGCCAGCTCGATCGGGGAAGTACCACCCTCTCACAAAAGATCAGCGTGTAACAGCGGTATTTACTCCTACCGTTGTGTTTTGTATGGTGATTGAGAGTGCCGGAGGGGCCTCTGGCACTCGCTCGAGCAAACCGAGGGGGTTATCCTCTTCTTATTATCCTTCCTGACCACCTCCTAACCCGTTCCTTGTAGGTTACGGCAACCGCTTACCAACAGGTGGGCCGTATGCTTGTTCGCCACCCATGCAGTATATAAAAAACCTATATGGTTGTCTGTAAAGTCGGTTTACGGACGATAATTTTACGTGATAACGTCATATATGTTTTCTGAGAGTTTAACAAACAATGCATTGGTCGCCATACATTTTTCGATGTATATGTAAATACACACTACATCATCATCAATTAACGGATCATAGGCTGGCCACATATTAACTCTGTAAATCCGCCATCTTACGAACCACGTCGTCAGATTACTTTAAATACCGCCACCTATTTTTATTTTTTAGCAACCCTGGGCGAAACGTGACACTTTTTCGTGCGTGATTTATAATAATAATATAAAAATAATAATATAATAATAATAATAACTACAAGATAAATAATAATAACTATAAGACGTCACGTCAAAAAATACAAAGAAAAAAAGCGATAGAATAGTGTCGCGCATATGTGCATTGCAGATTTATGCGTCAGGCGCCGTGTATCTTTACAACAGAAAATACACACTAAAGTAGTTCCACTTGTATCGCTACATGCGCAATAAATTTTTTCTTTTGTCTTCTACCATGCATCCATCCATCCATCCATCAGCCTTTCAACGTCCACTGCTGGACGGGAGGCCTATCTCCCCAAGAGAACGCCACAACGAGCGGTCCCGTCATGGGAGATAATGCCGTAATCGCCACGCTTGGCAGGCGGGTTGGCGATTACCATGAAACATCTGGATACCCCAGTAATATTGCGTCCGAACGAAAAACGAGTTTTGAGAGATGCACTTTTGTCGCGGCGTATGGAATATTGGTTGTGCTAGTTGCATAAAATCCATGAGTGGGTGTTACCACTTACCATCAGAAGAGACGCTGGCTTTTTTGCTATGTTCAATTAAAATGACTTGATTTCTTATTATTATTTTCCGCAAATCCCCTTCACGAAGACGACTGCAAAAGTATTTGTTTAAACAGTTGACTGAAATGGTAAATAGTAACCGTCACTCATGGACTCAACTATGCCGGGAGTATTGTCAAGCCGCTGCTCACCATTTCATTTCACATATATGAAATGAAAGAATAAACGACTATCTCCAGCAAAAACCATAACACACTGATGTGCTTCATGGCCGGTCACACGGGGGATGTTGGTACTAATCCGTTCGGGCCCCATAGCAAGTGAGTACTCTCACTTGGTACCCAGCCCTACCACCAGTAATGCAATGGGTGATAATTGCTTACTTCCCTTAGTCGCCTCGTACGACACCCGTGGGAAAGAATGGGGTGGTGACACTTGTATTCTTAGCCCGTCACCATGACGATTCTTTGTGCCTGGGTGTACTTTGCGTCTGTTAATTGTACATTATATATAAGGATTATTCACTAGCCCCCCTAGGCTTAAAGAAATATTATCTGAGGAAGATCAACTGCAAGAGTATGTATTGAAACAAATATTATTTAAGAAGTTTAATGAACACAGTCTATAACGATTTTTAACACTAAATTCATTATGAAATTCAATTTTAAAGGCACTTACACGAAAAGACAATAATTTGCTGGTGCCATCTCAGTGTATGTTTTTTAGATCAACCGGTGGCGACTCCGATCCGATCACGTTTATTTAATCGAACTAATAGTTTCGATTTAGAATTTTTTTTTAAAGTATTTTTATATGCAACTTTTAACCTTAAAGTTTAAGCTTATATTATTTTAAAGATACCTTTTTTTTTGTTAAGGTGGGGAAAAATGTACCTAACCACACACCCTGTCGTTCGGGACAACGAACGGAGTAGTGTGGGGCTCTCACCCACTAAATAAATCCGCTGTGTACCGTCTCTCCACCTGTATTGGCAGGCCACTAGAACCATGTTACATTACTTCAGTGATCCGGCGGCGGCTTATCCTTTCGGGTACCCTCTACTGTTAAAGACAACACCCTTTTTTTTCGTTTCCATCCATCCATCCATCAGCCTTTTAACGTCCACTGCTGGACATAGGCCTCCCCAAGAATGGGCGATAATGCCGTAATCGCCACGCTTGGCAGGCGGGTTGGCGATCGCAGTGGGTGTTGTTAATACTCAAGGGAGTGCTGCTGCCCACTCCCCCGGTATTCCCTCAGTCGGCTCTTACGACTCCCGTGGGTAGAAAGGGGTGGGGCAATTCAAAAGCCGGCCCCCACACGGCCTTTTTTTTCGTTTAGGCGGAAAAAAATGTACCTAACCACACACCCTGTCGTTCGGGACAACGAACAGGGTAGTGTGGGGCCCTCACCCACTTAAGAAACCCGCCGTGTGCCGTCTGTACTGTGTTGGATTACTTCAGTGGTAAAGACAACACCTTACACTAATTAATAATTTTACAAACATACAGTGGTGCGGACACAAAGTACACTCAGAATAACTATACATTGGATTGCACAAAGAGTTCTCCTGTGTGGGAATCGAACCTACAACATTCTGGCGGGAAGTCGGTGTCTAAACACTCTATCCAGATGTTTCAAATATTTTACAACATTCATAGTTATGTAATGAAACTTTTTGCTGGTTTGAGCCACATTTTAGGACTTCCTCGTATAGTTCTTGGGGGAAATTTTGATAGACGTAGGAATATTTTTATCTGTATTTTAGCACTTGACATGCTCAGCTACTTTAAAGAACAAATTATTTGTGAATATGGAAGAGAGTTTTACTGTGAGCGGGACTCGGCGTAGGTCGTATAAGACAAATGTGATGTGGAGATTGGGTATAACCGTCGGTCACTGCGATGACTTAGCGGTCTAGAGCACTTCCCCGATTGGAATCCTTGGAATCGAATCCTGCTCGCAGTAAAATTTTATTTTTCCACATTCACAAATAATTTTTTTCTTTAAAAATGTAGGGATGAGAACATAGAAGAGATCTTTAAGAAATTCAAGAACATTGAAATATTTGAACTGACTTATATTCTCTGCAATCTCTTAAACTTTCTGATATTTACGCAGATATTACACTATAGTTTTATTACATAATGGTACAAAAAGTATTACATTATAAGTTATTGTTGATCAAGAAATCATAAACAGCATGCAGTCTGAAAATGTTATCGATATTCCATAATAGGCTCCTTTACTTCGGGCCTTGAACTTTGGAGATTAAAACCTGGCCTTAAAACATATAAATTGAAACACCACAAAACTTTGCCTGCGTTATTTATCTCGATAACTTAACATTCTCTCAAGCTTTAGAACATAAAACTGAATGGTATATGTTCATTTTTGTATTTGATCATTTTACTAGTTTTGGTCAATTAAACGTATGAAACATGGTTATAGTGGCCGTCAGTAGAGACAAGCGAAACACCATAGCTAGTCTCTGATTTACATTTTCTTTTATTTCAATATATTTTGGTGAGTGTAGTTATTATATATTATTGAAATAATAATACCAAGTCACCACCCTATTCTTTCCCACGGGTATCGTACGAGGCGATTAAGGGAATTAAGCAATTATCACCCATTGCATTACTGATGGTAGGGCTGGGTACCAAGTGAGAGTACTCACTTGTTATTGGGCCTGAGTGGGTTGGTACCACCATCCCGGCCATGAAGCACATCGGTGTGTTTTGGTTGTAGCAGGAGATAGCCGTTTATTCTTTCATTTCATAACTGTGAAATGAAATGGTGATCAGTGACTTGACAATACTCTCGGTATAGTTGAGTCCATGAGCGACAGTAACCATTTACCATCAGGTGGGCCGTGGCTCGCCTGTCACCATACGCCATAAAAAAATCGTAAATATTTTATTGGACTTTACTGTCACACAGTATGTAATTTTCTATAATTTATGATCTATACTTATCACTGCTTCCCTTAAACAATGAGATCTTCCTAAATAAATAAAAACATGCCCATATTTTACTTTCATATTTCAGTTTATCGTGTCGTTATCGTGTCGTCTAATAACAAAGTACCTCTTCACATAAATCAAGATACAGATCTTGAAGTACCACTTCCAATTAAGTGGGGTTTCCGCTTTCGGTAACTTGGGAAACTGAAATATCGTTGGAATTTTTTATTCAAACAACGTATTTTATGAGAAATGCGACGAAGGTTTACAGTTAATTAAAATATTTTAAAATAAATGACTTCTCCTGTATCTTGAAGAATATTTAGTACTGTTGAATTTAATTAATTAGGTTTCTATTTTTTAACAATAAAAGGTTGACAAACCAGTTTTTTTGTAGACTACATGGGTAGCGAACAAGCTTACGGTCCACCTGATGGTAAGCGGTTACTATAGCCTATAGACGCTAGCAACACCAGAGGCATCACTCGCGCGTCGACATCTCCTAGGAAAGAGATAGGAGATGGATAGAAAGGATAATAAGGAGAGGATAGGGGCCCGAATCCCCGGGCCTGCGGCGCTCTCACTCACCATACGAAACACAACGGTAGTAGTACCTGCCGCTGTTACACGCTGATCTTATCTGAGAGGGTGGTACTTCCCCGATCGAGCCGGCCCATTCGTGCTTGGATAAGCAAGGCTCTACCACTACAAGCCTATATGATGGTAAAGAAGATAAACGAAGGAGGGGGAATAGAAAGCCATATAAAGGTCTAACGGTCGAACTTAAGCAGAGTATTTTTGTATACGAAGTTAGCTTATCCAAGTTTGCTTTGAAAGGATAACATCATGAGATGCTGCAGATAATAGGTTATATTCTTAGTTCTGTCACAAATACTGACCGGTATTATTGAAAACATAGAGTGCAAATAGCCTCATTTACTTTTTTTTTAAATGAATGCGGTGATCAGTTACGTATTTACATTCTGATGCCTACGCGGGTTAAGTTGCTGGCTGAATCTAGTATTGTTATTAAATCTAAGGCAATGCAGTTAGGAAAGATAATCCCCTAATTTAAAAATTTAATGTCTAAAATTATATATTTCTTTCTTTCAGATCCCTACGTAAAAGTCTGGCTGCAGTTTGGTGACAAACGCATCGAAAAACGCAAGACGGCCATCTTTAAGTGCACTCTTAACCCCGTCTTCAATGACTCCTTCTCTTTCAACGTCCCTTGGGAGAAGATCAGGGAATGCTCCCTTGACGTGCAGGTCATGGACTTCGATAATATCGGCAGGAACGAGTTGATTGGGAGAATATTGCTTGCTGGTGAGTTTAGTTTTGGTGCTTTAAGAAAGAAAGAAAAACGCCAATCCCTGTGCCAGGTGGAGTAATCTCTCTTTCATTAAAAAGGAATCTCGTACCCCTCAATAGAACCTGTATAGGCAATGGAAGCAAGAGTATTCAACAGTAAATTGGCGGCCAATAAGGTCACTAACCGAGTGGTCAGATATGGCTTGAATCGTGAAATAATACTCCCAACACTTACCTCAATAAGACCTTGGCCCATTTACGCAGCCAAATTACAAAAATATCTTAAGATCAAACAGATGGCTTCGGATAGAAAAAGCGATGACTTAGGTGCTACGTGATGGTGACACGTACGTTTGCACACCACACGGTCTCAATTTCAATTAAATTAAACTTTTTACATATTCCATCACTCCGTTCGTCCGCCCATTTCGCCAGATGACAATTTATTAACATATGCTGATAAACTGGATAACGCTTTTATTTATTTCTTTTTTCTATTCTTTTTTACGAATTTCGTTCGGCATTCAAATATTACCTTTCTACTAATATTATTTAGGTATATAGCTTAGTTTGAAATACACTAATTAGAAATTAGATTGATCAAATTGGTAAACTCTGAATGGACACTTAAAAACCGTTATGTATACATATTATGTTTACTATTAAGAAATTAGTGAAATTACCAAAGCATATAATTCGATGACTGATCATGTTTTTAAACGGAGAGAAAAAATCAATGCTTTTTAATAAATTATTTGCTTTTTCCAGGGAAAAATGGTTCAGGGGCAACTGAGACGAAGCACTGGCAGGACATGATAACAAAACCTCGGCAGACCATCGTGCAGTGGCATCGCTTGAAGCCCGAGTGAATTGATAAAAAAAAATGACATAAAAAAAAATTAAACAAAACGTCATAAGACTGAACGGTTAACAAAATTAAATGGCACACGAATCTCTCTGATCTGTCTTCATCTGAGCGTGCGTCTGCGTAGGGTTATTTATTTTATTACATGTTTTTTACTCTAGACAAAATAAATCGACAATTATTTTACCTCGAATCTTAGCTTCCAGAATTTCAATAACAATTCTAAATGTATTATGATTATTTAATTATTAAAAATAATATAGGTATGATGCCAATCATGAATATTTTTTCATTCATATCTTTATTCACGTATAACATTCAACAAATGAAATAACAATGAATTTCAAAAAACGAAATATGCTTCTCTATTTACTTTTTTTTGTACATTATTTATGACGCACGCGCTATATTCTAAACTTGACTTTCTATAAAAAAATATTGTAATGACTCAAAATTAAAATGAAATCGATGATTTTTCTTAAAAAACTAAATTATCAAAACTTCTCGAAATATGGAATACAATTTGAAATGTTATTCATAGCTACGAATGGTGGACACGCATTTAATTAGTTGAGTTTATTTTGAACGTTTAACTTAATTTCAAAGCTCTTTCCATAATAACTAGAAAATTTAATCGAAGTTAAATAGTCTTGTTTTATTTGACTTGATTGATTGAATGTTACAGCTTAAAAAAAACAGTAGACCTAGCGATAGTTAGTCTCCTATAACACAAATTGTTGTTTTTATTCATCGAATGACTTTAATTTGGCGTAGACTCCTTTTCTTTGCGAAAATGATATAGCATTTCAAATATATTTCCAATCTTCAAACTATATTGACGTTTTACGACTAAGTAATGGTTGAATGATGAATGTTATAAATTTTAATAAAAAAAATATTGTTAGAGTTGTAAATGTATTGTTAAAAAATGGTAGTTGTCATATTAAAAGTTATGTTCACGTCGCACAAAATGTGTAGAGTTGATTTTCCCTATAATATCGATATTTTATACGTAATTTTAAATATTACTAAAGTGTTTTTACTTTTGAATTGCTCAAAGGTAATACAAACCTTGGTTTGATTAAAAATGAAAACGTATTCTAAAATGTTATTGCCAAGGCAATAAATACATACTGCCAAAGGTTTGCCTACATAAAAAAATAAAAGTCGAAAAAAAAAGAGAATAAATATTCTGGATTTTTGACGTGATATATACTTGTGTGTAAAAACGGCTTTCTCTTTGCTTTATTAAATAAGAACACGTTCTAAATTAATTATTAAAGTATAAGAAAGTTTTGCAAGTGTATGAGGCTGGTCAATTTTAGGTGAGATAAAAAGGTAAGTGTTGCAAGCCGTTCGTGAAAAAATATCACAAATCTTCATCAAGTTTGTACCTACAGATTTAGGTACCATGGATTTTTGTTAAATATATATACTTAAGTAATAGAATATTGATTACATAATATATATTATTAATTATATAAAACAATATCGAGTTGCTTGTTGTTACATGTTAAACGCTTACATTCCGTAAAATGTGTAGATGAAATCGATGTTAAAATTATTGAAGAATACAATTACCAAGATCCAAAATATTGTATACATTTATGAAAGTTTTATAGGAGTTAGTGTAACTATAGATGTATTATGTAGCTTGTTGTTATAGATGTTAGACGGTTCAATGTTCATAATGATTAGTTGCGAAAACAATATGTTAAAAAAGTAACATTATAATGTTTTATTAATGTTTACTTAAATTATCCTCTTACTGAGCTTCGGAAACCGATTTTAGAAAGCAAATCATCAGAAATAAATATTAAGATTTTTGAATAGATTTAGCGTTATAAAATATAAATGTCTGATTACACTGACAATTTTAAAAGGAATAGACAACAACTAATAGTTTTTTTTTAGTTAAGGTTTTTTTTGATCTGAAACTTTCGCCTGAAGTATAAATTATTTTTGCAGCTATGTTTTTTTAATACGATGAACATTTTAGCTCATAGTGATAACATTGATAGATTAAATTTTGGAACAATGATTAAAACGGAATATACTGGTAACATTTCATACAGCGACAAACTTCTGAATAATATACAAAAATCCAATATAAAAAGTGAGGTAAATTTTATTATTTTAATGTGATTAATTTTTTTTATTCTGTACTCGTAGTTGGTGTAGATTTTGTAGTTAACTAAATTTATAATGTAGGATTCATTATTCATTAAATAAATACTAATGTTAAAAATTGTAGATGTCGTATGAAAAGTTAATTTCACGTCTTCATTTTGAAATAGAAGTGAATGTTAAGCAGACGAAAGTGATGGTTCTAGAAATAGATGAATGCATGATGCCTTATGAAACAGTGACTGAGGGTTGAATGTGGAACAAGTAAGAAAGTTTGTATATCTGAGCATGTTGCTTACGAGAGGTGGGAAGCATGAAAAGGATATTGAAAGGAGAGTCAATGCACGTAATAAGGAGATTAGGGCACTTCACTTCTTTACGAGTAGTCGGCAAGCTTAATAAAAGGGCCGACTGTTTGTGCACGGTGGAGTATTAGTGCTTTGATGTACAAAAGTGAAATTTAGGTATGCAGAAACAGAATGAAAGTAGAATAAATGCAGTGGAGATGAGAGCTTTAAGAATGAGATTGTTCGAACACTGATGAAAGGATTACAAATAATATATTTATATGGTGCAGTTGGTAAGGGAACACCTCGTCGAATGTTCTCTGAACAAATCGGTGACGTTCTCGAAAAAGTTTAGCTCAGGTGCACCCTTAACCGACGTGTATGTATGAATAAAAGGCCAAAGAGATGAACAAGGATTTTGGCAAGTAGAAATTCGTTGTCTCTGCCTAACCTTCTAGGAAACAGGTGTGAGTGTATGTACTCGTATGTAAATACTAATATTCTAACTCCACTTTGAGTTAAATTCTCAAATTTCAACTACTTAATTCAGTTGCAGCACAGCTAAAACGGAAAAAACAATTAAGTCTTTCTAAATTTGAAAATGTCGGTGTAGCCAACATATGCGACACTCCTCATTGTATTTATAAATTGATTAAAATGTGCCAGTAATAGAACCGTATAGAGGAATATAAAGAGTAATTAATCAGAGAGTTACTTATATAAAACTAATAGTTGAGAACTATATTTTATACTATCCTGTACTTATATGTGAAAAAAATCTATTTTTGAAGGAGGTCACTTAAAAGCCTCTGCAACGCTTTCTAGTTATTTTTGCTACGCATTTTATCGTTATTTTTACTAAATATATGCTAACGCTTTATTAGTTATGGATGACTATTTTACCTTATAAATCACAGAAAATACTAAAAGAAGTGTTATTTAAAAAACTAAAATCGTTTTACTCTCTAATATTGCATCTAATCCTTAGAAATTCTTGCTAAGTTTTTTTAATATATGAGTATTCAAATGCTTGCCAAAACTTAATCAATAATAAAATATTTGGAACGTTGTAAATTATAACTCTTGTTTTAAACTCTCAGGGACTGTCAAAAGAATACAGATAAAAAATTACAGTTGTATAAAAACAAACGCATATCCTTGTAATGATAGACAAGTATATAAATTTAAATATTGTAAGTATAAAGGAAAGGTCAACATGAGAGGAATTATTCTAATAAATGTATATAATTATAAGCAAAAATTTATTGATATTTATCATGCAAAGCTGAACTTATTTGATTATAATGTGCTAAAGAAAATCTTGCGCATTGCTATTGTATTTTAGTGAGTTTGTGTATTAAAATTAAGAAAACCAATCTATAATTTTAATTTATTGTCAATAAAATGGGAAAACGCACGAGTTTTTGGTCATACTGAGCCATCATATTACTTCACAGTACACTGTACATTAAGCGGTTGTTTTCCCGCCAAAAATCCTAATACGTAAAGTGATATAATTGCGTAATCTTCCGTATATTCTACCTCTTAATTCTGCCTACAGACTTATTTTTAAAGGTATCATTTGACTTTTTTATATTAGCGGCATAGATCATTCAGCCTCTTCAATTCCAAATCATTGTGATGTACAATTATAACATATCAATTTTAGTTTTCAATACCTTCAAGGATAATAATATATTTTCATGAGATATTTGAAATAAATATAATATATTATATAGTTACAGATTATCTTTGCGCATAACAATTACATATTTTTATATATAAGTATTATAGGTACAGAAGCCATTCGAACCATTCTTTTTTTTTCCTACTATGCCAAAATACAATAATATTTACAAAAAGCACTTAAATTTTTGGTTTTCTTTATCATATTAAAAAACGTTTTAAAAAGATTACCCTATTTGAAGATTAATTATTGAATGTTTAGTAATGCAATGCAATTTCTACAGTTATATGTTACAGCCGAGAAAGTTAGTTGCATTGCAGATTTGACAGTAAATACCGCGGTTAAGTCATCCGCCATTACGTGATGTTGACACTTGACAGCTATTTTTTTTTCTTTCGCTAATGGCTCGCAATCCTTTAGCTGGTAGCATAATATAGTCGCAGTCTGTGTCTATTTTGTGCAATATTTATAAATGTTATTGAATTAGGAAAAATGTGATTTTAAGAATATAGTTGATATACTTTATCATATAGTAAAAAAATAACAACGTTTTAAAATATAATTACCTATATAATATCATGTAATGTTAAGGAATCAATGTTAGATTAGATTACAAACGTATTTATAGACTGTTACGTTAATCAAGAATGTATTCGCTTCACAAAATACCCACATTTTTATTTTATGCGTAGATATCAATGTTGTGTGTTATTATTTTTTTTTAAATAATTATTAAGATTTTAGGTGTACTGTTCATTATAAATTATATTGTACACGTATTATAAAATGTTGACAATCAATAACGTACTGTGTATTTATTAATTGTAATTTAATCAATTATTCCCGAATAAAATAATTATCGAGTTCATTATGATTTGTTCTTCCACTTCCTCTTCAGCTAGATTCAGTTGGCAGCCAATTCTTTTTATTTGTCTTTAGTGTCTGTTCTTTATCTCATTTCTTTTTAATAAATATTATTTTGTATCATTTTTATATGAAAATTCGTAAGTACTTTTGGGTTTTTCCTCTTAGAAAGAGAAATGTGTCGTTGCCCATACAATCATGCTAGCAACACCAACTCGCACGTTATTTCTGCAGGTTTTTGGACAAAGATACACGTGTTCTATTTACAAATCCATCATTTCAGTTATCACATAGGAATGTCTTGTCTTCGAAAATCAAACTATTTTAATTATCTTTGTCCGTGTGGTAACGGTCTAAGAACAGAACTGCCACCACTCCATTTTATTAAATAAGAGAGCGACTAAGGAAAGGAAAGCATACATAATTATTTGCTTGGATGATACATCATCCATTGCATTACTGATCGTAGGGTTGGGTACCAAGTGGGAGACGTTTACTCTCTGTTCCAAGACCATTTCATTTCCTATACTTGAATCGAAATGGTGAGCAGCAGCTTGGTAGTATCCTTAAGGTGCTTTTTGCGTAAGAGATGTACTATTCTACGTTGCTACGGATGTGTTTTATATCCACCAATCCTATTCATTCCCCACCCTATTCATTGTCCACATAGCATAGCACAGCACTGATGGAAACGGATTCAATTAAGCTAGGTACCTAAGTTTTTATATGGAAGGATGCGTGCTGTGGATAGTAGCGTCTAGTGTTGTGCCACTACCTGTCTTCCTTATTGTCGATACGTCGAATAGCTCGAACTGCGCATCTTCCTCGCACAGCTACCTTACGGCAGTTCATCTTCATAGAACATCTTACTCGCTCCGCTACATAGCTTAGCATCAGTGGCAACGATCACATAATTTCGTAGCATAGCTTATAAAAGCAATTTGTAATTAACTTACTAAATTTGTCCGTGTGGTGACGAACTAAGAATAGAAGTGTCACCACCCTATCCATTCCCGCGGGTGTCATACAAGCCGACTGAGGGATGTAAGTAATTATCACCCATTGCATTACTGGTGGTAGGGATGGGTACCAACTGAGAGTACTCACTTGCTATCGGGCCCGAACGGGTCGGTACCACCGTCTCCTGTGTGACCGGTCATGAATCCCGTCAGTGTGTTTTGACTGTAGCAGCAGATAGGCGTTTATTCTTTAATTTTATATTTGAGAAATGAAATGGTGCGCAGCGACTTGACAATACTCTCAGTATAGTTGTGTCCATGAGTGACACTTACCATCAGGTGCAGGGGCGTAGCTACCGCCGTATTTGCCGTATCAATTATACGGGGCCCCCGGGCCACGGGGGCCCCCAAAGTGTGTAAGGAAAAAGAATAAAAACTCTAATTTATTTTATTTTACAAATGACAAAATTCTATAAAGCAATTCCTTTTTTTCCCGCCTTAAGCGTGCGTTCAAAAGTTGGCAACACTACATCGTTATGGCGGGCTGCGGGACTTCCCCGTTTTACTTACTTCATCATCAACTCAGCGGGGAATCCCCGGGAATCCTTCATCGATATCGCGATGTACGTGTACGTTGTTGTACTTTGCATTGGATGTTAAACCACGGAGTGCAGTGCACTGTTTATTTACGCGCTTTATATAAATGTGCATTACATTGTAATTCAGTACAAACAATATTGTTCTTCTGGTTTAGCAGTATTAGTAACGATTTGTAAAAGAAATGAGTGAAAGAAAAAGAGATTATCCCAGCGGCGCTGAGAAAAGAAAAATTAAACAGAAAAGGGACGAGGTTATAAAAAAGTGCCCAAAATTTCTTCATTTTTTCAGAGACAAGATACTGTGAGTGATTTAGATTGGAAAGGTAAGTACTACACTACTACCCAACCCATTTATTAGGGGCCCGTAGTGATAAACAAGGAAATCTTTTAATTTCGGTCTGTCCATCTGTCCGTCACAAAAAGTTGTCTCCCCCCTCGATTTTCACAATTATACTGTTTTTAGGGTTCCGTGCCTTGATTAAAAAAAACAAAATTCTAACTTATCTATAGGATCGATTTGTTTTGTTGTTTGTTTATCAGTCCGTATCGTATCGTTAATTGCGTGTTGAGAACTTCAGATGTGCAGACTCGCTTTCGGGTTCTCGTTTTGTATGGCCACTACACTACGCGCTGCGTTTAAATAGCACGCAGGTGTATAGTGCACGGACGGGCTGCAGGTGATTTTGTATCTACTAATAGGTACGAGCACAATCCGCGTAGAATCTGTGTGCGTCTGAACTGAACACTCTCTAACTGTGACCCTTAGTAACGTTATTTATTTATATATAACTCTTTTTAGTTTAGTATCAAAGCATTCGTATTTATTTTTTAACAATTACTCGTTTATTTTTAGATTCTTCTGAAGCATGTTCTTCGTCACATATCCATCCGGAAATAGAAGAAAGCCAAGCACATACTTTATCGGATGTCCATCCAGAAATCGAGGAACCCCAAATCAACGATTCTGATATATCTGCAGATAATGCAGATTGTAATATAATTTCATCAGATAGAGGAAATTTTACTGAATGCGAACGAAAAATAATTTTTAAATTGGGTCCATTTAAACCACAAGGACCATTTCCAAAAGTTTCAGAAAATAACCGACCTTTTTCAGCTTATTATTATTCATATTTCAATCAGGCAGGCATAAAAATTATAAGACCATGGTTATGTTATTCTAACGTTTTAAACAAACCGTACTGTCACTTCTGTTGGTTATTAGCAGATCGTCAAAACAAATCGTACTCCTCTGCTTGGGTTGACGGTGTTTCGGTTAGAAGCAATTTCACACAAACTATTCTTGACCATGAAAAGTCACAGCAGCATATTAGTGCCTCACTCTCTTATAATAATTGGTTGCAAGGAAATACCATCGATACTCTATTGAAAAGTGAAATCGATAGTAAAATTACATTCTGGAGAGATGTACTGCATCGTATAATTAATGTTATAATTACTTTAGTATCTTGTAATCTACCTTTGAGGGGGCATGATTCTGATTCTGGCAATTTTATGGCAATTTCACGTCTGCTATCTAACTATGATGCAACTTTAAAAGAACTTTTTCTAAAACCGAAAGGTGAAATAAATTATTTAAGCCCTACGATTCAAAACGAAATTATTAGTTTGCTTGGTACTAACGTTAGGAACAGTATTATCTCAGAAATTAAAAAAGCTCCATTTCTGACAATAATTCTGGATACAACACAAGACTTGTCAAAAATTGACCAACTATCTGTAGTTTTTCGATATATCTCGGTTACAGAAAATGATGATAATGTGCCTAAAGAAATAAAAATCTGTGAGTCCTTTTTAGGATTCATAGCAGTAATCGATTGCAGTGCTGCAGGTCTGAAAACTGTCATTTTAAATTTGACTAAAGAATATGGAATTGATTTGACTAAATGTAGAGGACAGGGATACGATGGAGCAAATGTTATGTCGGGTGTGTATGGAGGATTACAAACCCTAATAAAAGAGCATGCTCCAAATGCCGATTATGTTCATTGTGCTGCGCACGCTTAAAACTTGGTTTTGAACGATGCTGCGAGACATGTTCGTGAAGTATCGACTTTTTTCGATAATTTAGAAAAAATATATACTTTTTTTGGCAATAGTATAAAACGCTGGGCTATGCTAAGTGACGATTCATCTGAAAAATATTTGATTACCCTTAAAAAGGTATGTCCTACCAGATGGTCTTCTAGGAACGACGCTTTATTAGCAGTAAAGAAAAATTTTTTACTAATCATGAAAGCTTTGTACCAACTAAATTTAATTTCAAATAAAAAAGATGAACGTGAAGAATGTAAAAGTATAATTAATATTTTAGAGAGTTTTGATTTCTTAGTGCTCGTTACATTTTTTTCTTCACTATTTGAAATTATTAATCCTGTTTCTAAAGCTCTACAGCATGAAAATAATGACTTACAGAAATCTAGTATTTTATTAAGTAATCTTTTAAATAGACTGTGCCAATTAAGAAATCAGAATTCATTTAATAGTTTGCTAAATGAATCCAAAGATTTAGCAAAAAAGTGGGGGGTAACAACTGTTTTTAAAAACAGTAGGCGAAAGATAACGAAGCGTTTTTTTGATGAGTTATCACAAGATGAGAGAATTTCCGACCCGGAATCCTATTTCAAAGTCAATGTATACTATTGCTGTTTAGATATATTAATTTCTCAAACTAAAGAAAGATTTCAGAGCCTTTGCAACCTGAGTAGTATATTCGAAATATTACAACCGGAGAAACTCCTATCTTCTTAAAGCGAAGAGATATTAAACGCTTCCGGAAAACTGTCTGCTAAATACAGTAAAGACATCTCACTTAATCTTTGTGACCAATTAAAGGCTCTAAAAACATGCTTAAATTCTGAAATTAAAAAAATTTATTCCATTAAAGAACTCATTGAATTATTGCTAGTAAAATTCAATAGTCTTGCATCCAGTTTTCCCGAGGTAATCACAGCATGCTTTTTATTCTTGACCCTTCCAGTTACAACCGCAACGGCAGAAAGAAGTTTTTCAAAATTAAAACTAATAAAAAATTACTTAAGAACTTCGATGGGACAAGAACGGCTGTCAGATATCTCACTATTGTCCATAGAGGCAGAAACTTTAGAAAAACTAAAATCATCATCAGCCATAAATGATTTAATAAATCAGTTTGCCGATAAAAAGGCAAGGAGAGTGAATATTTAAAATTCGATTTTTATTTGTAAAATGGGTAAATTATGTGATAAATAAATATTACTTCTCACAATATTTTTTTTCTTTTGTGAAAAATCTTTACCTCCATTTAAGGGCCTCCAAAAAAATTTTTATACGGGGCCCCGACAAGGCTCGCTACGCCACTGATCAGGTGGTCCGTGGCTCGTCTGCCATCATTAACATAAAAAAATGCTTAAAATGTAATTTTTGACAATATTTTACACCAATAATGCCTAAAATAGTAGGTAATCTAATAAAATTATACAAGTATCCAGTAGTCAGATACAAAAAAAAGTACAACTCTATTGAAAAGGTGACCGAATTAATGACCAAAGTATAATGAAAAAAAAATATAAATATGTTTACCATTTTCAAACCGTTGACAACCCTAAAATAAAAAGTCAATTTTCTTGCAGCTTGACATGAGGGTGATCTCCAATTAATGGGTTATCCATTATTTATGACAGACCCTGTATATGCAATGAAAAAACCTATTGTATAATTATCGGATCCAGTATTGTATGAATATGATGACATCTACGTCACAACATGGCGGAGTGGCTTAAATACCGGCCTCCCGCCCCAGTGGTGTGGGTTCGATTCGGACAACTCTGTACGAGATCCATAAATGATTGTTCTGAGTCTGGGTTGTCCGTGAAATTGTATGTTTGTAAAGTCCCCCGTAATACAAGGATGATTCCTTAGTGCAGGGCGTTGTCTTTTTAAAAAATAAAATTTTCTGTATGACTGTCTGTTGCCAAAATAAATTAAAAAAAAATTATGACATTTAAGATTATGGTCACAGCAGTAAAGTACCTACTTACTTGTAGCATTTAATGTCCAAGTGGTATAAAATAAAATATCATAAAAAGCTATGAAAGTTTTGCCAGAAGTAGAGGCGGCTCGTTCGGGGAAGTACCAATCTCATGCAGAAGATCAGCGTGAAACATCGGTGGGTAATGTATAGTTGTTTTGTATGGTGAGAGCAGCACTTTCCTCTCCTTATTATCCTTTTTTCCACTCCTATATCTTGGAGATGCCATGTGAGTGATGCCTCTGGTGTTCCTAGTATTTATAGGACAAGTAGGCTCACCAACAAGTAGGCCGTAAGCTTGGTTGCTCACTTTCACGTTTGTAGTATAAAAAAAATAACGCATTAGAAATTTTGTATTTTTTATTGAATAACTTTTCTATTTATATTATCACAAAACATTATAATTAGGTAGGTATTCAAGTAAAAAAAAGCCGATAAACTTCTAAATAATATCTGATACTGTTGAAAAAATACAAAAAAAAATAAGAGTAGGTTTCAGAAGGAAGGAGAGGGATGACTTTTTCTGTCTTTATCCAACAGTGTACAGATCACAACATTATATTACTATATTTTATAGGTTTCGCTCGCCCATCGCTTTCTATTGTGACATAATGACTCACCGGCTATCGGAAGTCTTTTGTTATTAAAAAAAACAGGAAATAGAAATCTACTTTTGAAACAAATGTTGCCACATTACTAAAGTATAATATAAAAATGTTGTTAATAAACGCGTAAAACAACAATTTTGGTATTTAAAAGATTTTGAGACCAATTTTTCTTAAAAACATACCAGGCATTTTACATTCCCATCACTATTATAGTAGTTATATTAGCCAATGAGTTCGATCTTTAAAAATATCGCGTATTATTCAACCAACGAGCTGTCGAGAATTTTTAATTATTTTTTTAATGTTTATGCTTTAGTGTTGGTTGTAAAATGCTCATTTTTATGGTATTTAAGCTTTCTTCTCTTCTTTGTTCTCTCCTTCTGGTGCGGGGGTTGGGAGCTCAGGGTACTCTAACTTGGCACCATCCTCGCAAGTGAAGATCGGACAGCAGCCGGGGAAAGGCGCGGTCTTGTTGGTTTTGTCTGTAATATAGAAAATATAGTTAACCCACGGATCTAGAACAATTTGCAAGTTAAAGACGAAAATACAAATATTTAATTTCAATAAACCGTGGATAAAGTAAATAAAATAGTAATTTTGTTGAGAAAATAATACTAAGGCGAAAGAAAACGTAGTGAGGAAATCTGCAAGTGAGGGAGGGACTTTTTCAACGGCTTGTGAAATCTGCCTACCCTCACTGACCTAGCATGGTAACCTACAACTTAAATCCCTACTTAAGATCCCGACTTAAGCCCTAGCCTAGTAGGAAAGAATGAGTTGTGAAAAAGAGTATTAGTCTCTTTTAAGCTACATATTTATAACGAGTAAAAAACATACCAGTGTCCAATTTGCACTTAGGGTTGGCCAGAGGCAGAGGTCCGCAGTCCTCGACCAGCTCCAACAGCCTCGGGGGAGTGTCTTCACTGACCACGCAGGTAGAGCGACCACAGAAGGGAGCCAGGTCCCATGTGTTGCCAGGCTCAACGGTAGCGCAACGGGTTGACGCGAAACATGTTCCGGGGAAATCTGTAATATAATAAAATAACTGTTATCTGTTTGTCCCGGAGCATCTCTTAATTGTTTTCATATTTGTATTTTAGCACTTGACATGCTCAGCTGCTTTAAAATACAAATTATTTGTGAATGTGGAAAAAGATAAATTTAGTGCGAGCGGGATACGAACCTGCGTCCCTTCCAAGCTGGGGAAGTGCTCTAAGCCGCTAAGCTATCGTACTGACCACCGGTCATACCCAATCTCCACATCTCATTAGCACTAAAGTTCTCTTTTTCCACGTTCACAAATAATTTGTACTCTTAATTCTTTATTTTGATATGAGATCATCACTGTCTTGACCTTTACGATTATAAGCAAGGAGGTCAGGGGAAAATATAACAAAATAAATAAAGATATCAATTGCTTTTAATAGTTAAAATAGCTATGGAGTTTTGTACCAAAACTATAATTTACAACTTTCATAGACAAACAATTTACAATAGATAATATTTATCAAACAAAGACAAATGGAAAACAAATAGTCACACATTATGTCTATAATCATTGTAAAATATACCCTTTTTTTTTTTTTTTTTTTTTTTGTTATGGCGGGAAAAAATGTTCCTAACCGCACACCCTATCGTTCGGGGCAACGACCAGGGTAGTGTGGGGCCTGCACCCGCTAAAGAAACCCGCCGTGTGCCGTCTCTCCGCCTTTATTGGCGGGCCACTGGAACCATGTTACATTCCTTCGGTGGTATTGTAAAATATACCCTACTTTCTAACATTAGCATTCTAAGGCTTCATAATAACGTTTGAAAGATGTTATAACCATGTTAATGTGAAGGTTTCGCTAAAAAGACTGTATAATCTACAAATTCCAGAAACTTCTCGTTTGAAAACGATCATAAATTTCACAGCAATATGAGTTATTTAAACATTGGCTGTTAATAATTACATTACCTATGATTAAAAATAAACCGACTTCAAATAATGCTTATAGTCGTGTTTTTTGTTGTTAATACTTTTTATTTGAATAATAAAGCACTTAATGCGGAGCTGTAATACTATTTTTATCTTAATGTTCAGTAAAGTTTTAGATACTTAATAACCATGAATACGGTTGAAAGACTTACTATCTATGGTCATGAATAAATTTAAAAAAAAATATTTTTTTTTTGTGGCAATCATAGTTTTAAACTTAATAAATTCTTATCCTCCGTATCCTTCCTTCATGTGTCTAAATATACTGAATAAATGAATTAATTACTTAAAAAAGTATTTGGAATACATCATTTAATATCTCAACTTTCATTATACAACGAGTGAGTATACATTAAACACAAAGTGAAATATACTCAAAGCCTAATGTCAAATATAAAAAGTATAATTCTCAGACTAAATTATGTATTTATTCTGAGGTATAATTAAAATTTGTTTGCGAAAACTTGCTTTAGTTTTCGCAAACAAATTTTAATTATACATGATGCGCAAATTACCAACATTAGTCCTTGAATTATATTGCGATGATTAATAGAAATAACTTATTGAGATATAATATCAAAATAACTGTTTTTTAATATACCTAATGATTACTACCTAATATTTAACGTTACAGGCAAATATAATGAAGATTGTTATTAATGTAATAAAGAACTTCTAAATCACCTTCACAGCGCGAATAAAACAAAATGGCGAACAAAACAATATGGCAATAGAATGGCACTCGTAATCGCGATGCATTTACTGGCATTGTAATAATTATTGGATATTGTGAAAGGCAGTTGAATATATTCCGTCGCTTCGATTTCTTGAATAACATATGTGTTACCTATGTGGCTATATCATGCTAAGTTTCCTTCGAATTAATGACATCGCCGAATGCCCATACCCCACCTTTCTCTCTTTCGTCGTCTTTACTCTTCACCTCATATACCTTGAATTAGTTCTGATATCACTGAAAAAATTACAAAAACTTCCAGTGATTCACCAATGAAGAGACAACTGATGGTGGGTTATTTTAATGGGAGAGGGCTCCACTCTACAATCTCTACATTGCTCGTCACCTTAGGCCTTTTTTTCTTGTCTTAGAGGTTTTGTTCTTGTATTGATAGCGTCAAAGACGTTTACCATCAAGTATGCCATAATAATCAAGTTTTCCACCTCCTAACAAAAACTATCATAAAATTCAAAGATAATTGCATCTTGTCCTTCGACAGCCGAAACTAACACAAATTGTATGGAAAATTCGCACGCATTGAACAATAGTTGAAATGTTTTTGGATCACGGACTGAAGACAATAGTTTATAATGATGGTTCGTACAATACACGTGGGTACAGTTACTCATTGTTGGTGCAATCCATTGTAGAAGGGTTGGATTACAGTATTGTATTTTGTTAAATTTTATTTGCCTTATTGTTGAGGCTAATTATTGTTTTCAACTGGTGAGAAATTCGGGTTACAAGTCCAGTAAAATTTTGTCTTATTCATACACCTGTAAGCAATGTTAAATTTGGTATTACCATTGAAAAATTCCCCAATGTGAAGGTGATCCATCGTGAAGGCAAATTCCGGAATTGTAGCGTGCCTTTTGCCAGCGTTAAAGACTTATTACGTTTGGCACAAGTACGCCATAAATTTTCACCCCTGTGCCTTGGAAAGCACATAAAGGTCCTATACTTTATTTTGTTATAGCGGAAAAAATGTTCCTAACCGCACTTCCCGTCGTTCGGCGTAACGAACAGGGTAGTGTGGGGCCCTCACCCACTAAAGAAACCCGCCGTGTGCCGTCTCTCCTATGATATACTGGAACTATGTTACATTCCTTCAGTAGTCTAAAAAGATGACTCGAAACGAAAGTTTATCTAACGTTTCGTATTTCATTCTAAAGGGGCTGATCGAGAGATCGAAGAGATTCGGTCGTGTCGGAATGACTCTCCATCAGACTTAGAGAGTGAGGGAACAATATATTCGTCATATCTCCTGCATAGTTGGTAGTGATTGTTGTCCGTGGCCGAGATTGGTCTGCAAATGTTTAAAAAAGAGAAGATCCACAATTAGGCATTAAAAGTGAATGAGTGCAGTGCAGATAACGTTTTCGTGCACCCATTTCGTTTAGTGTTGTTTCGACGCGCGAGCAGTCACAACGCCCGTAACATATCAACATGCCTAATAATACTAAAATCTCTTTCTGAAAAACTCATAGACTGTCTCTTTTTCTCTTGTTCTTTCTGAATAGTGTCATTACATTCACGCAAGCAGTTAAAAGTTGTTCCTATTTTGAATGCGAAATGAATGCTACACTATTATTAAAGTAAGGCTTTGCCCTGGATTTCTAGACACAATTGAGTATCCTTAACTTTATTATAAGTGTGACATATGTTCAGCAGGATTTCTGGTATTGTCAGTTACACGAATGAAGTCACCGGTAATTATATAATCGTTGTCACATGTAATGTTGCCAGTCTAGTCAACGTCTAGCATTTTAACTCAATTCAGTGTGAAATTTTAAATTATCCTATTTATCTGTGCTTGAAGCAGACAAAAGGATTTCTAGGTCATTCATTAAATATGATGGTATACATATATATTTTGTCTATGACAGCTGCCCAATCTGTCGAGTCTCACAAAACTGACTTCTGCCAACTGTCGGACAGGACAACTCAGAACTATAGAGATGCACCATACAAGTCCTCCAATTTTCTGGACCTCTCACGATATTTTGCTTTATCAGGCAGAGATAATTTATGATTCAGTACTTACTAATATTGTAAATGTGAAAGTGATGTTTATATATAATAGATAATAATTGTGATGTCGTAGAATGATATATTTATATTTTAATAGCGCATCGCCCACGGCTTCACTCGCGTCATAGTGACAAATCCAATTTGGATAGGAAATTCTTAAAATCCTTTCTTAGAGCTCACCTACAGTATCAAATTTAGCTGGAAACCCCAGAAATGTGGACTGTGCGTTCATATGTCAGTTAGACAGTTATCCAACTATTATAAAGCTGTAACAAAGCTGTGTCTGTAGGTACATTTAAGATATTTGCGAAAAAAATACTTTATTAGTCTAGCGTGTAACACAAAACATTATTTTATATTTTTGTCTGTTTATCTGTTTATTTTTTCGCGCATCACGTGAAAATTACTGGACGAATTTTTATGTAACTTTATTATTTGATAGCTCCTGATTAGACTTTAAAGTTATACATTTTATCCTGCTACTACCTATATATCGGGAACCTGAGATATAACCTAAAAACTAGCTTTTTATTATATTGTATAAATATATATTTATTATGAAGTGCACGCATATAAAGGTGCGGGCTGAATATAGCGCGCAATTAATTTAAAAAAGCATTACATCAAAACCTTACATTGAGAGTCAAGCTCAACGACACATAAATGAAATTCTAGAATGTTCCCAATGCATTCGGTGAAAGGTGTTTTCGTGACAAATCAGTGTTCAGTAAAATGAATTAATTTCCTGTATGAAAGTCTATTACGTCACTGTTTACGGCGACATTTTATAATTATATAACAATATAAAGGTTTTTGTAGCTTTAGTCTAAGGACCATGTCCCTTTATGGAGAGGGACAGATGTGCCTTGACTACTAAAGTATCCATCCATCAGCCTTTCGACTTCCACTGCTGGACATAGGCCACAACGAGCGGTCCTTTGCGCTCATATAGGGGGATAGTGCCGTAATCGCTACACTTGGCAGGCGGGTTGGCGATCGCAGTGGATGTTGTTAATACTCGAGGGAGTGCTGCTGCCCACTCCCCCGGTATTCCCTCAGTCGGCTCTTACGAATCCCATTACAATTCTAAAGCCGGCCCCACACGGCCAAGTACCTACCTACTTTTAATCGAAAGACCTTTCGGGTCTGAACCCTTGATAAGACAAATATTTTTTTGTAATTAATAAGCGAAACTGTAAAAAGCAAATGTGCCTTAAATAAGCCCTTACTAATATTATAAATGCGAAAGGCCATTTATTTATTAGGTTAGGTTAGTACCTAATTACTTAACTAACCATTATTAAATTTTATTGTTGATCTAAGATTGACCCAGTATCCTCTCTTTGTTATAACGAAGTCGTGGACAGATGCTAGTTTAATAAATTATTATGAGAGAACGTGTAAGTAAATATTGAATGCCGCGAAGCTTGCTTAATTACGATAAAAACATTTTAAAAAAACCTTTCAAACAAAAATAAAGTCCTGAGATGACGTTGTGCTTTTTGCGTCTTGTACCATGAATTTATCACTATGAACCTATATTTGAATAAAATTATGAGTGTCAAAAGAACCAATTCTTAAGCCCGGTATCTTCTATTCATTACTCATTGCTGACCCATTTAGATGTGTCTATCATAAACAAAACGAATTTACGTTATTAATCATAATTAAAATTCGTAACAAATTTACATAATAAAATATATTTGATAATCAAAACAATTATCATTATTTACAAATCCCGCAAAACATTGAACAAACGAAAACGCATCATTTGCGTAATTAGAAGTTAAGAAATATTGCAATTTCAGTTTTGAAATGAGTCATTCCTATTTATTGTTAAATCAAGTTAATTATCTTCTGAAAAATTACGTTTATTTCAAAATATTATGCGACCTCATTTTGAGCAGCCTTCATATATGTAGATCCAAACAAATGACTCATTCTTGTCATAATAATCAATCTCCTAAAAAAGTTAAAGACCAACCCAATTAGCAACAGGATTTAGCGCCAATTCAATATTTTAAAAAAAACAAAATGTTAGTTTTAATGGAAGTTTTATACAATACACATTCAATCTGTTTCTTTACTCTAGATTTATTATTATAAGACAATTATTATACGGACTAAAACTAAATCCTTGTAAGTAAAGCGCCGTCGTAGGTGATTGTTGCCACGATTATACCTATAAGTATACACAAGGTTAACGTAGAGCAGAAAGCTACCTATTAAACCTAACCTATTTAAACCTTTCAAGTTCTCTATGCTCAAATAGCGACTAGATAACAATATTTAAAATAAAAAAATAATTTCATCAATCTAAATCCATAATTAATATTGTTTTTATAATGATTGCTATAAATTTTAAATGTCATGTCTTAAATACATATAATAAATTAAATAATACGTAAGATCTGACATTTTCAGTCCACAATAAACATCTTTGCTATGAGCGACGCCATTTTGATTTAAATGTCAAGTTGAGCGAACTTTTGGCGGTTACTACAAAATATTGGTCTTTAATTTTATGTTTATAATCGTAAAATGTCGCAGAGCGCTTTGTATTGGACACAGAATACTATCCAGACTGATTATAATTATATTTGATTTACACAAGTAAAGTTTGTCCTGTGTTGGAATGGAACCCAGACCTCTCGGGACGGGTAGTTAATATCTATACCTACTCCTTTTTTTTGTACCTAGCCGCAAACCCCGTCGTTCGGGGCAACGAACAAAGTAGTGTGGCGCCCTCACCCACTAAATAAACCCGCCGTGTGCCCTCTCCGCCTTTATTGGCGAGCCACCGGAACCATATTACATTCCTTCAGTGGCCATTTGTCCAGTTGTACATTTTGCTACCGGATGACAGTCATTATCATTGGTGTCCTAGTTATCTCAGGACAAAGTGGTCAGCCATCTAATGACTAATAAGGACACGCTTCTTTTACTTTATCCCTTTAGGATAAGCGAGCAAAAAGGTGTGAGCACAAAGCGGTTTTATTTATATACGAATCTGCCAGCGACTTCGTCCGCGTAAAATTGGGCCAATATAATAGCAAAAGCAGTTTTCCCATAAGAATCGTCCATTTTGCCAGGATAACGTTTTTTTACAACAAACACACTCGCATTTATAACACATATTAGTATGTGATAAGGATTTTGATGAAACACGCACCATTTTTTTGTAACAAACTAAAAGATGTTAACTTTTACGCAACTTCAACGTGCCATGATTAACGGATAAGTTGTGTCGTAAAGCCGCCAGTTTGTACATCTTGTTGCATTTTGTATTCAACACGCGGTTATGACGACATATGTTCCAGTTACGTTAATAATAATGTTGCCATATATCATATCATATTTTAGCACTAGTAGACAAATATGTTTTTCCGAAATAAAGCCTTAATATCAACAGGCAGGCAGGCTTTAGAATTGTCCCACCCCTCTCTACCCACGGGAGTCGTAAAAGCCGAATGAGGGAATACCGGGGGAGCGGGCAGCAGCACTCCCTCGAGTATTAACAACATCCACTGCGATCGCTAACCCGCCTGCCAAGCGTGGCGATTACCGCATTATCCTCCATGACGAGACCGCTCGTTGTGGCTTCTCTTGGGGAGGCCTATGTCCAGCAGTGGACGATGAAAGGCTGATGGATCGATGGATCAACAGACAGTAGTCATGTAAGTGCACTTATGCTTGCGCAAACACAAGTGCACTTTATGTTTCCTGACCGACATATTCCGATGGTACGGCATACAGATACTACCGGACAGAGATCGGCCACAGGACCAACGGTTTTACATGCTTTCTGGGGATGAAACACCACAAATTTCCTAACTCCGAGCTACTATTGAGAAATTCTTGACTTTTCATTGGCGAAGAATCGAACCCGAGACTTCGTAATTTCCAGTCGTTATGTCTGATTGACTGCACAGATGGCGGAGTGGTTTAGAAACAGCCCTCCCGCTCGAGTGTTGTAGGTTCGATTCCCATACAGGAAAACTCTGAACTCTGTGTGATCCACAACTGGTTGTTCCGAGTCTGGGTGTACTTTGTGTTAGTGAAATTGTATGTTTCTAAAGTCCCCCGCGATACAAGGCTTATTCCTTAGTGCACGTGATTTATTAAAAAAAAAAATGCAAGGGCATTAATTTTTTTACTGATCACATATATTATGTATTACGTCTTCTAAAACACTGCTTTGTTACACAGCTACTTTAAAAATCACAAAAAAATATGTAAATACAATTTTAATGGTTACTAGGAATAGATCGCCGTTTGCGATTACAACTCTTTAATATTTATCATATTTATCCTTAAAAATTTAACACACCAATGTAATATAATATAGAGTATACCAATCTATATTTAGTGCGTAGGTAAGCCTAAAGTTATGAGTTTTTAAATAAATAATCATACTTTTATATTTACACCAACGTACTATATTATTCAATAAATTAATATCAATCACTTGCATTATATCAGTTTAATGCAGTCTAGAATATTCCAAGGTTTCCATTCACTTTGACTTATCCGTAATTTACCTATATCTATGAGTCAGGCTGTTTTTTATGAGATCTCTTTCTTGTTAAGGCCACCAGGAAATTATCTAAATTTAAACACGACACACTTTTAGGAAATTAAAAATTCAAGTAGCATAATTTCTTGAAACTCGTTAATAACATAGCAACAATGATAGTGTGAATTAAAATTTAAAATGAGTACAAAAACTTATAGGAAGGTAAAACCTAATCCAATGAAAAAAACACTTATCATAAGGCTTTATATGCAAATTTATTGCATTAAAAATATAATTAATTTTCAAAAGTGGAACAATAGACAAACGAGTTCCTTTTTTAATTGAATTTACATGATGAACATAAAAATTGTTTAAATAATTTGTTTTTATTTTTTGTTCGAGGCTAATACTGGCACAAATAGGTATAAAAAATATTTAAAACACTACACGTAAAAACCTTTTTACATTATTTTGTAGACACGCATTTATTTATTATTTCAAGTTTCATTGTCAGATACCGTAACAAAAACAATTGACGTAATTAGCAACATTTATTACGGAATTGTTACATAACAAACAGACAATTCCAATTATAGTATTTTTATGATTAAAAAATTACCATAACTGTAGTTTAAATTACAAAACTTCATGGCACAGAGCTAGACCTTACTATTATTTACGAGTATGTATATAAAAAACGTGTTTTCCCTATGGACTCAAAAATTACTGGACTGATTTTAATGAAATTTTCAATCTATCTCCAGATTAGCTCAGGGAGTGATCCTGTGGTTAGTAACGATCGGATAAAAATATATTTTTTTTGCTTATATGTGAAGTGAATGAATGGATAGCTATCGCCTGATACACGGTAATGTTTCACTGTTAATCAGTGAAGATGGTAGTACCGACCCACTTTGGCTAGATATCAAATGAGTCCTCCCACCAGTAATGCAATCCTTTTTAATCCCTACTAATATTAGTTTAGTTGTTATTTTTTCACGCCGTAACTGCTGGACCAATCATCATGAAATTTTGTATACACGTTGTTTGGAGACCAGTAACTAATGTGCCATAACGTGACGTATTTATATTCTAAAGAACGAAGTCACGCGCAGAACCTAGTGGGTGATTTGATTACTTCCCTTGGTCGCCTAGTATGGGACCCGTGGGAAGGAATGTGTTGGTGTGTTCTAACTACTAAAAGAGAGATTATGTATACACAATCTTGTATACTTTGTATATCAATAAAATTAATTACTAACTACTTTCATGGGAGGGAATAAAAAGCTGAGCAATTTTGTGAAAGGCAAGGAATTCAGTCTTCGGTGAGAGGTACTTTCATTCAGAGACTTGAAAGTTTGTACAACAGCGTTGAATAGGTATATTAGTCTCCTACGGCTCATTAATCTTAGGTGATCGCCTTTGTTAAAATAGCTATTTAAAAAAAACTGAAGTTTGTTTTTAGGTTACATCTCAGGTTCCTGGCATAGTAGCGGGATAAAAGGTATTCCGTATTTAAAATATAAATGGGCGTTTTTTCGTTTTTTTTTTTTGGTCAATTCTAAATGCCTTTAGCGCGACGTTTCACCTGCTTTGCAGCAGCTATGGTCACGAGAAGACTCCTACCTTAAAAACTGACTCCTAGACCTTAAAATTTAAAAATGTGTAGGTACAATCCGTTCCTTAGTTATTGCCCGAACAAAAGAACAGACAAACAGACAATAATTCTAAAAAAATAATGTATTTTAAGACGCTTAAATACTTTCTGGTAAAACAGCTCTAGTTACAGCTTCATAATAGTATAGAATCCGCGAGGACTTTCAGAACTCGTGTTCAAATCCAGTATTTATATACCTCACTGTCAAAATTGCTTTCCCACAGAACAATAAAACTCACTTTTGTATTTATTATATTAGATAAAGATTAAAGATATTGTAGTAAAACTTCTTAGGTAGTGATTCGAGTGAAATTTTAAGGACGTATCACGATTAGGCACATTTCGTTACAGAGACAAGAAAGGATAGAAGGAAGCTATATATTTTTCATTACTCATACTCGGAAAGTAGGTTTGAAGTTGCCTGAGGAGCGGGTTGAAAGTAATACTTTTCAGCCCTAGGGAGAATAGTTTTCAACTGACAGCTGTCAAATTATTTAAATAGAAAAACTAGTTCTATTTTCACATTTCTATTGAACCTTATTCTAACTTGCCGCTCAATCACAGCACGATGTTTAGTTGAAATAACAAAGTTAAGTATTAAATAAAGATTTTTTTTTAACGACCACCTATTAAAAATGTACTTACTTTCAAATATTTCTTTAAAATAATATAGATTTGAGTAAAATATTTTACCAGTTTTTCAATGTTGAAAATGAAAAATAATGGCTGTTTTGCTGGCCGGCCACAAAAAAAAACTTTAAATAAATAATTATCTCAGCAATTGATGTAAATTAAAATTCACTCATTTATGCATGTTTTTATTTTTACTTTCCTTGTATTCGTAATGAAAAGCACAGTGTTTACCTCGGGTTAAAGACTTATTTAGTCCCTCAAACTATAGGCGTCCGAGCGCCTAACTAAGTTACTTTCACCCCTAGGGTAACAATGTACAATTAAAGAGAGCAACGATATGTACATATAAAGATACAAAACGATAAAAGCAAGACGTGCATGCGTGCGTTTTTGATCTACGCGTCAGGTGCTGTGTAGTTAGTATTTTGTGTCCTGTGATTGTTGCTTACAACATATTGCTTGAAGGGCTAACTACGAACGAAGAAAGCTTTACAAATTTTAATTTCATTAATTTAAATTGTTTCTTTGTATAAAGCTATCAAATTACCTTACAATGTATAAAGAATTTTATTTCAATCCAGTTTTTGTTTTAATAACGGTTATTCTGTGCAAAAGTGTCGTCATACATGCAAGCCCAGGGTTGTCAAATAATCAAAATAAGAGGGTTTTTTTTTGTTGTCCTTGCTGAACAATTAGAAACATGTACTGTTTAATTCATACTCGACTCTCTACGACTCGACTGAGGAGACAACTGGCAACCTTCGAATAAGACTGGAGTCAGCTTTTTTATTCAGGACTGAATATCTGTAATGACTGTTTCATTCAGCCATTTAACGTGTCTCTCAAAGCACAGAGGAGTCAGGTTCCGCAAAGAAGATTCTTACATAGTACTCAGTAATAATGCCAGTTGAAATTTAAAATTACCTACCTAACTTAGACTTACATAAATAAATAGATAACAATAAATTTTAAAATAATGTAACAAAATTACTCCAAAATTTACGAAAAATCTTAATATAACCACAAATTTTATTTAAAAACATCATCCACTGCAAGTATTGAGTATTCACCGCCACATCTATTGCTAATATTTTACAAAAAAAAATATTACCCAGGATTGGCAACCCTGACTTGAGATTTTTATATCAGCGAGCGGTTCACAGACCGAAACAGTACGTTGTAATCTTTTTTGTTTAACCTGTTTAAAAGGAAGCCCAAATTTTACAACTGACCTAACCCATAATTACGGGCAATTTATTTTTGTACAGCAAATTACCTACCTACTATATCAATAACCAATGTATCGAGTCATAATGGCATTTCAATGCTGAATAATAATAATATCATTATTTAGCGACCTGGTGACTCTATTGGACCAATAGCGTTACAAAGCGTAGGTAAGGGCAGCTGCCACCACTGAAGCAATGTAACATGGTTCCAGTGGCCCGCCAATAAAGGCGGAGAGACGGCACACGGCGGGTCTTTAGTGGGTGAGGGCCCCACACTACCCTGTTAGTTGCCCCCGAACGACGGGGTGTGCAGTTAGGAACATTTTTCCTGCCTTAGCAAAAAAAAAAGGTAAGGGCAGCTGCCCGTATAGCTAAATTTCATGCTTTTTCCATCTTACATACATCAACTTGCTATGAGCCATCTGCTTGCGACGCTTTTGCGCAATTACTATAACAGTCTTTTCTGTCTTTGTGGTAAAAGTCCTAGTATTTTTTATTACTACTGAAACTAGACTCCAAATTTAATTTTTGCACATTGATACTTAAATGTTTGATGGCATCGGCACCAAATATCAAATTTCAATCAACATTACATAAATTAAAAACTAATCGGTTATTTCCTCTCTATTTTGTTTTCTGACAAAAATCAGATACCATAAACAATAAATTACAAAACAATCATAACAAATCGATACGGTCACATAAATTCGAATCGACTAATCGCTTAGATTTAATCGATAGCCACGGACCATAGAGCCGGGTTGTGACATATCCCCTAGTGCAACACACCACTGTTATATCGACCGTAGGCTGGCATTACGAAAGGAGGTTACACTTCCTTTTCAAACTTCTGCAATATAAGGGATATACAATCATGTTCTGAAGCCTATAAACATTATTTGGACTAATTTGTGCCAAAATGCACCAACCCACAAATTAACCAAAAATGAGTTATTGACACCAAATAAATAAAATGGTACATTTAGCTATTGAGCAAAAATCAATCAAAACATCTATTCACGTTTGGCATAAAAAGAATATGTATGAACCAATTCACATGTATGGATTATGTATAGAAAACTCAAACTTACGTTATTTTATATCCTATAAAATATAGGTTTTTTATAGTATATATATATAAAACTATAATAATGTCTAAAATGCTAAATTAAATACACTTAGTGTAAACTCTTTCTTTGTAGTCTGTGTACCTTAGAACGTTATTCCTTGTGGGTGTTGTTACAGATACGAATGATCTTGACCTTTTATTTGAAATCATTATTCAAATCGATATTAATCAGGTCTAGTTCAATTTATTAATTGAATGTCAGAGCAGTTTCAATATAAAAGACCAATAAAATTCAATTAATCATTAATTATTAGTGCATTGTTAAATGAAACGACCCAGTCTTATATATATATAATATGTGTGTTTCTGAGCTGTAACCTAGCTGTGTATGTACATTTAAGATATGTATTTGAGAAAAAATACTGTAATTAGGCTACATAGGCGTGTCTCAATGCAAATGTTTTTTTTTTTGTCTGTCTGTTCGTTCGCGCAGCACGTAAAAACTACTGAACGGATTGGATGCAATTTTTTATTTGATAGCTCTTGATTAGAATTTTAAAATACTGGTATATATTTTATCCCGCTACTATATCGGGAACCTGAGATATAACCTAAAAACTTGCTTTTGGCTGCGGCGGAGCCGCGGGCAAAGACTGATAATATTATAAATGCGAAAGTGAGTTAGTTTGGTAAGCTTTCACGCTAAAACTACTGAATCAATCATCATGATAAAAAATCATGATGGTAAAGAATTTCAGGATGCAAAGATTTTGGAGCAATAATAGATTTTATACATAATATAATTGATCTGAAGCGACAAAAGCACATTAGCTAATTGTTTTCCCGGAAAAATGGGATAGATGTTTTTGCATAGAGATAACTAATATGCCAAAGAGCGATTTATTTAAATTCTCCGGTCGGTAAAGTCCACGCTTGGTACACATATAGTCTATCTTACACAGTACCTACATGAAAAATTAAGGGTTCATATGGACAGCTTTTTGAGCAGAGAATACTTACGTACCATATGGTAATGTATTTAGACTAAAGATAGCCAGCTTTTGCCTAAAGGCTAACGTGATATGATAGTCGCCTTTGACGATCACGACCCCATTCAGATTTGCTTATTGCTAGTATCGTACATAGCAACTAAGCGGACCAGACCTCCACTTCGTTTATGTACATCTTTTTTATTGCTACAAGCACAGCCCATCTGATGGTAAGTGGTAATAACAGTGCTGCCAAGCTTCTGCTTGCCGTGTCACTACCAGGTTTATTATGTACTAACGTATTTTATGCATCGAAACCTGCCTTGATGCTAGGTGAATCCTTAACAAGGAGCTATTGCCTGTTAGTCAGTTCATTAGTAGAATGATAGGTGCAGACAGTTGAGACTGAGGAAATACTAATTTCCGCCTGAAAAACAAATTGTTTTGTTTTAATTAAAACAAAAAAAACTTTGTTAGTGCACTTAAAGTTATTTCAGACTTGTTTGTATTTTTTTTTTTGTGATGACATATGGAACAGAGACGTGTTCTGCGAATGTTGGCCTTGTATCAAGGCTCGAAGTCGCTCAGCGGTACACGGAGCGTGCTATGCTCGGTATTTCCCTACGTGATCAAATCTGTAATACGGAGATCCGTAGGAGAACAAGAGTGACCAACCTAGCCCACCGGGTTGGCAATTGGCATGCTGAAGTAGCAATGGGCAGGCCACATCGCTCAACGTACCGACAACCGTTGAGGAAAAAAGGTTCTCGAGTGACGACCACATATCGACGCAGCCCACCAGGACCGACGATCTGGTCAAAGCCGCAGGGAGCCGTTGGATGCGGTCAGCGCGGAACCGCTCGTTGTGGCGTTCTCTTGGAGAGGTCTATGTCCAGCAGTGGATGTTGAAAAGATGATGGATGGATGGATATCAATTTAGCCTCCATGTTGGAGAAGACTCTTTAAATAATTTTTAGTGTTTTAAAAATTATGTCACCTCTGTGTTCAAAACAAGTCGTGATAATACAATATTGTATTTACCAATCCAACGCACTGAAATGTCCCAGAACATTACGTAACTATCCGGTTTTGTCGTGTCTGAACCATAAACTTGTTAGATAAGCAGATTGTAGAGCCAGACATAGAATGATCTAGATTTTAAATGTCAGTTCATAGTTCAAACGGATTGCTAGCAACTTTCATATTCCTGTGCATAAATATAATTTTTGAGGCCAATATAGATGTTGTGAACCTGCGCAGTTTTAGACAATCATATTATAATTATGTAATAATGTTGAATTAATGTTATGTAATAATAATGTTGTTAAAAAAAACAAACTGTCAAAGCTGAAGTAGTGATATCATTAAAATTATTTTTAATTTATAAAAAAAATATATTAAAAAGCGTTAACAACAAATAGCATATACCTAAGCCTAGTCTTTATAAAAAAAAATACAATGTAGGTCATAAAACTGGCTCATCTGCCACAAAAAGTTTCTCACAGATGTATTAAAAATGCAACAAAAACTAGTTATGCATCACAGCCTTTTGCCCTTGGCCCACAAACTAAAATTTACTTTTCCCTTGACTCTCCTACACCCAGGGTCCGTAATTTTTTTAAACATATAATTTATGCTAAACAATAAATCAGAAGTCGAGCACAAATATTAAGAAGAGTCCGTTTGCACTTGAAAATTTTTGTCCTGGTCCCAAACCCAACAGTACGCCTGTTGCAGACTGCTGATCGATCCCAAACACTACAATAGCTAAATCTGTGCAATCCAAATTTATTTCAAATCGAGTTGAAATATTTATGTAACAGATAAAAAATACTTTCCAGTATCGATATTGCATAATTGCGTGATCAAATGAACTGTTATTCAGGAATGAGTTGGACACGCGATATGACAATAAACTTAAAAAAATCGTTCATCAATTGCACTGTTAAATCACAAATGTGTTGGTACTAGGGTTGGCAGTTATGTGTTACTTGCAAACTTATAATTTGCGTATTGTAAAATGATTTTATATAAAAAAAAATACGGTTCTATTGTATTCGCCACGAAATGAGTGCACGTAGTTTTTCTAAAAATATTATTTAGTTATAAACATGGATTATATTAAATTAAGGGCAGACTTGGGCAGATAATTAATAAAATACTTATTACAGGAGTTCTACCCAACCTCTTCGAAGAACCTACTACGTTATAGATACTAAATAGTTTTTTTTTTATGGACTCGCAGCCATATTCCCGGGTAAATCCAGTATAGGTTCTACTTATACCTAACGTATTGCTGTCCACCGGTCTAAACTAACAGAAAATATTGCCCCTACATGGATTCGAACCCAGGCCTTCGCGTTTAGAAGCTACTCGCTTATGGCATTACACCAAGAAAAAAGCCGTTAATATTTTAGTAATAAAATTTGCCAACCCTACATGATATCAACTGGTCCGTTACTGGTATATTACATAAGCGTGACACTTTTTGCACTCCACATAGCGCACGCTACGCAACACAAACATGTCAGCTTTTAATTTAGTCACTTCTTTTTTTGTTGTAATTAGTAGTTTTCGTAATGGATGACAGAATAGATACAATGTATAAAATTTACGTCTCATCAAAATCTATGCACTTAGTATAAATAGGTAATACCCTATTTGTTACGCATGTATCTCACGATTCTATGCGCATAGGCCATTATGATCATGACTAACCATGGGTTACGCATTCGTAAAAGTGACTAACTACTTTTACTACATACATACATACATACCATCAAAATATAATGGAATACCCCGAAGGGGTAGGCAGAGGTGTATTACACACCCACGACTCACCAGATATGTTTAAGTCCCACGTAATAGGGGGCGAGCCTATTGGCGTCTATCGGGCACATTTCCAAACTCCAGGCTGCTACTGAGAATTTTTCTTTTTAGGAAAAAGCTCAATAACATTGCCCGACCCGGGGATCGAACCCGAGACCCCATGATTAGCAGTCGCATACACTACCGCTACACCACCGGGGCTACTAACTACTTTTATTAAGTATTATTTTATAATGTAGAATTAATTGTTGATAAGACATTAGTCTTCAACGTGCTTATTATCGGATGTGATTTAGATGCTCTTATTGCTAGTAATTTTACTAGCACATATACCATTGATGTATTTAAATATGGTATAATAGCATTGCCATTTTCGGTTTAGGGGCTTTGTGTGTTATTATAAAATACTAAAAATTATTAAATAGTCCTTTTAAATTAGTGGATGAACAACCCTATTAAGCCATAATTCAAAATTCATACTGATTCGAATGTAACCTGAATTCTAAAAAAATAAACAATATTTCAACTTAGACCGTTATTCATAAAAACATAACACTGATTTAACATTTTAAGGGATAGATGTTCTGTCCCTTTCTGTCAAATGTTCAATATACTTTGTTGAAAAGGGACAACAGAACACAGTATTTTAGTTAAATCAGTGCCATAGAGCTGTTAGTTTTTATGAATGAGAGGGAAATGTAATCTATTGTTAGTAGAATTGTTCAGTGAAAGTATTATATACAAAAGGTTCATTTGCCTCCAATAATTTAAGTGGAACCGCTAAATTAAATGCAACCTGCAGTAAACTAGAATGTTCGATGTACATTCTCTTTTACGACTAATTGGATATGTACGTAGGTACCTATATTCATTAGGTATTTTGAGTAGATACGGTACAATTTATTATATCATTTTACCATATACTTAGAAGCCAATGCTCTTAACCGATTAGAGTTTAATACCCAAGTACCTAATCATCATACTGAATGATTTACAATTATTAAACCATTATGTATGACTAAGGCTATGTATGTATTCTTTTAATTCACTGAAGACGAGGTGTTGACATTTTGTATTCAGAAGAGAATCTTTTACATAAGTTTTTATTGAATTTCTTTCGTGTGCTGTATAAAACATAAACCTAATATCTTGTCCAGATCATCGCTTATTTTATAATAGATTTGATAAGCAAAGAATAAACCATTTTAAAAACCACCTCTTTCATAAACCTCACCCATATAAGTTTTTAAAACACTGACCTCTCAAGACATCAGCTGGGATCAATCTCTTGAAAGTTTTCGGACTGTCATCCTCTTTTTTTTCTTCAGCGGCAAACGCGAGAGCGAAAACAGCGAACGCGACAAAGTATTTCATTTTGAGCACCTTACGAATGCCTTACAAAAATATAAAAAATATTTGAATTACGCGCGCTTTTTAACAGACAAGCGTGGTCGCCGCACCGAGACTGAGTCAAATGCATCGGTTTCCCGCCCTTTTATGGCAGTTGTCAAACGGGGAGTGAACGGCAAGATGGCTGGGGTATTATTTTTTTCTCATACGCCTCAGGGTTGGCTTTTGTTGCGAAATTTTTATTATTTTTTATGATGATATCAACGCGATGAATGCATGCCCGAAACCTTACTGTGACACCTACATCCTAATTTGATCATCTACCTGAGAAGCCACATTAAATTTAATGTTTTTCGGCCAAAGAATTAAGGCCTTTTTAGTATAATTGTTGTTATGTTATCAACATCCGAAATGCTACAGACATATGGTCAATACGTCTCCTTTGTTTAGATATAGTGTCAGGGGCAATATACGCAGATTGTTTATTTTAAAAATAATTTCAATAATTTACAAATATTAACTGCCTCTGTGGTGCAGCGGTCACACCGGTAACCATGAGGTCTCAGGTTCGATCCCTGGGTCAGTCAGTGTTTGTGGGGTCTTCCGTAAAAATTAAAATTCTCAGTAGCAGTCCGGAGTTTGCAAATGTGCCCGGTAGACGTCAATAGGCTCGCCCCCTATTACGTAGGACTTTAACATATCTGGCGGATTGTGGGTGCGTAATACTCCTCTGTCTACCCCTTCGGGAAATACAGGCGTGATGCTATGGTTTTTTTTTGTGTTTTGTATATTTTACTTTTATAAATTATTGCAGGGAATTAAATTGTGACAGACTATATTGATTTGTGGCGACCACGTATCGAACGCCGCAGCGTAGGACGGCCCCCACCAGATGGACCGATGATCTGGTCAAAGTTGTGGGGAGCCGTTGAATGCGGTCGGCACAGGACCGCTTGGTGTGGCGTTCTCTTGGTGAGGCCTATGTCCAGCAGTGAACGTAGAAAGGCTGATGGATGGATGGATGGATGGATATTGACTTGACTGCACAATTAAATACTTTAGATGCCGATTGATTCCCACGCAGAATACTATAATAGTTTGTGGAGTCACTACTAACTGCCTCGGTGGTGTAGCGGTAGTGTATGCGACTGCTAATCATGAGGTCTCTGGTTCGAACCCTGGGTCGGGAAACATTATTGAGCTTTTTCAAAAATTCTCAGTAGCAGCCCGGAGTTTGGAAATGTGCCCGGTAGACGTCAATAGGCTCGCCCCCTATTACGTGGGACTTAAACACAGCTGGCGAGTCGTGGGTGTGTAATACACCTCTGCCTACCCCTTCGGGGAATACAGGCGTGATGCTATGCTATGTTGCTATGTGAAGTCACTTGGGATATAGTTATAAGTAATCTCTTTTACGTTAATGTCAGATAAACTCAATATTGTTATATTTATAACTAGCTTTAAAACTTTATACTTAAAACTTTTGCCCGCGGCTCCGCCGAAGCCCAAAGATATAGTAGCGGGATAAAATGTATACCAGTTCTTAAGTCTAATATGCCTCAAAATCCGTTCAGCAGTTTTTGCGTGTTGGGCGAACGAACAAAACAGACAAAAAATCTGAAAAAAAATGTTTTGTGTTTAGACACGCCTATACCCAATACAGTAATTTTTTCTTAAATATCTTAAAGGTACAGACACAGCTCTGTTACAGCTTTATAATACGAGTAGTATAGATTAAGCTATAATAGAGCTGTGTCTGTGCATTTTATAAGCGAAATACTTACTTATTCAGTCAACACGAGAACTCAAAAACTAACTTTGGTTGAAATTGTTTTTTTTTGACTTGAAATTTGGCATATTTAATGTGTCATAGTTATCAAAGCATAAATATGCAGCAATAGCATAGTGTTAAGTAGCATAATATCGAGTTCGATACCCAGTCCAAGGTCCAGACCTCACACGACACACACTCCTGAAGTTTTGAGAGAGTAATTGTTCAAAATCTGCTTGCCTATGATATTTTCTCGACGGTTTGTGAAGTTTGCCAACCCGCAATGAGTCAGGGTGGTAGATTACGGCCTCTCATTGTGTGACCCGTGCCCATTTATGGGTTTGTAAAAGGGTTGAAAAAATATTACTTTTTGAACGTAGCTTACTGAAAAATAACGGCGAATAAGCAAATCATATCCATCCAAAACCTATTTTTTCCCACAACTATGGCGACAACCAAATTCAACGGTGATGAAGTCCTAAGAAAAAAGTTAATTAAAGATACTCGAGAAAAAAATAATTTTTGTTCGTCAACACCAAAACTATTGAACTCATTTTGATGAAAATTTTTGTACCTCTTGATTAGACTTAAAAACTGGTAGGTATAACTAAATTTTGTCTCACTAGTTTATCGGGAACCAAACGTATAGGTAACCTCAATAAAACTAATCCATCCATCCATCCATCAGCCTTATAACGTCCACTGCTGGACATAGGCCTCCCCAAGAATGAGGGATAGTGACGTAATAGCCACGCTTGGCAGGCGGTTGGCAATCGCAGTGGCTCGAAGGAGTGCTGCTGCCCACTCCCTCGGTATCCCTCCCCCTCCCGCAATTAAACTAATACCTACTTTATATTAACTGTACCTGGTGGAACAGATGCGTGTTTATGAATTGACTCGCCGTGCCGAGTATTAGACGCTAGGTTTCCGCGCCGGCTAAATATTTTTATTAATTTTTCAACCCTTATTCTTTCCTATTTGGACACGAGTGAATGCGAGTTGGCAGACTTCACAAGCCGTCGAAATAATCTCTCAGGTATATAGGTTTCCTCACGATGTTTTCATTCACCGAACACTGACAAAATTATAAACAAATGCGCAAAAAAAAATCTAAAAATCTCGAAAAGTCAGATGTGTGTGCCGTACGAGGTTCAAACCTTGGACTTGGAATCGAACTCAATACCACTGTCTTTGTAGTCCTCGGTTTTACCGCTAGGATAGCACTGCTGATATGCCAAATATTTATGTGATCTATAAAATGTCTGTATTACTACTGTACTGGTTATTTCTAGAGATATACGACATAATTCATACATTAAATATTATAAATGCGAAAGTGAGTTGCTTTAATGAAATTGTAAGTTAGGAAGGTGAGGGTAATAAGGCCTAGCTAAGGGAGAATTGAAATAAAATTAAAACTTCTTTCAACACAACAAATTTTAATATAAATTAAGCTTGTGACTTAGGAACTATAGAACATAAACAAAAGATGGTGACTTCTACCATAAATAAACATGTTATTAATCATTTATACAAACCTTGCCAGTAAGCCTTAGTATACCGTAGTAGGGTAATAAGGCCTAGTACTTTAACACCCTGAAATAATTGAAATAAACGTGGTCACTTTGGTACTTGGTATCAATAAGACTAGAGATACATTACCCATGCATCTAAATAATATAAAAAATGCAATGCCTCACATCGATCTGGGTACTCAAAAATATAGCTATTGTCCCCTTTCCAGGTTCATAAACGGAGCTTTTCTTCTTGACATTTCTGGATGTCTTCCATACATCCATCCATCAGCCTTTCGAAGTCCACTGCTGGACATAGGCCTCCCCAAGAGAACGCCACAACATGTGTTTCGCTCATATGGGGGATAGTGCCGTAATCGCCACGCTTGGCAGGCGGGTTGACGATCGCAGTGGATGTTGTTAATACTCGAGGGAGTGCTGCTGCCCACTCCCCGGGTATTCTCTCAGTCGGCTCTTACGACTCCCATGGGTGGAGAGGGGTGGGACAATTCTAAAGCCGGCCCCACACGACCTACACGGCCTGGATGTCTTACCTTAAAACAATTTTTACCAGCAACACTAGCTTGTTAATTGAAGATTTTGTAGAACAAGCGTTGGAGAGTCCGTGGTGTCACAGGCAACCCTACTTTAGCGAACCTTAAAATTCTGTTCACCAGATCAATTTCCTGAGCGTCACTAAGTGAATATTTTCGACTCAGAGCTTTTTAAATTAACATTGCTAAGTATCCTATTTCTACTGCTCGGTCAGCTGACACTAAGTCATTGCCCGACCACAATGCTTTTTTGGGAGGCATCTTAGTTTTAGACACTTAAACAACAATAAGTTAATTAGCAAACAGTTCTAATTACTTATTTATAATCAAACTCTTTAGCAAAATATATGAAATTTTCTTTAAAATAAATAAATATTGACACGGAATAAAGGAGGATAATAAGGCCTATGGTCGAATTTGGTAGGCCTTATTAACACAACTATGTTTTTAGGGCAAAAAAATATTAAATCTTATTTTAATCAAGCATCAAGTTCAAATTCAAATTTTGACTAATCCCCACTGTCTTTTATTATTTATGCCACTCAACTACCTTCCGCAATGAAAGCTGCCACACTGGCGACGAAAGTTAAGCGCAAATACACTCCTAAGATACCTTCTTCGAATGTTAGCTACAAGCGAATATGATCTTGAGCAACTTATAACTATTATAAGTTCAATTTTCGCGGGCAGAATCAAATACTTCATTAACCAAATAATGTGTACGTTACTTAATGCCCAAAAAAGATACGTCATATATTAGAAATATTTTGAGAAATAATTATAATTGTGCATTAAATACGGCCATTTATTTTATTGCAATAAGAAATATACCAATTTTAAAAAATAATTGCACGTTGTCCACATTCTATTTTCAAATTATATAACTTAAAACGTGTGATTTATGTGTTCGTTGCGATCACATTCGCTAGCCGACATGCACTTTGTTTGCACATTTTATGTCTATGCATTAGTTTCTAGATATTTCTCCGCCGTGTTAAATTCAAATCAACTCTTCATTATTACATAAAGAGGTGACAGAGAAATTCGTGTTCAATATATCTTTAATAACATTTATTGACTTATTTAGTCATCATGTCGCATAGACAGTAAGAAATTCGCCTAATTAATTAAAATTTTGTCGTAAATACAAACCTTTTGGGCTTAACTTTATTACTTATCAATCAATCACTGCTGGACAAAGATTTACGCCACAAACACCATCTCCCTTGCAGGGTAGGCAGAGAAAACAGAGTGCCAAAAGGCTCTATTCTTGTACATATCTCTCCCTTCCTCAACATTCATATCTTTTCTCATACACGCTCGCCGGATTCGGAACCTCGCGACTCCACCTTCCTTCAATACATGACCGATTTCTAAGCAGGTGAGTCTCGGTCTCCCCCTGTATCTACATCCTTCCACTTTCGCATTGTATTTCTTCATAACCAGCCTCTTATCCGGCATTCTTTCCACATGTCCGAACCATCAGAGCATCCCCTTTCGCATCTTTACACCAATACTCTCTTTCATACCTACTCGCTCTCTTACGTCGTCGTTACGAATGCGGTCAGTCAGTCTTAACTCTGCAGATTTTCCTGTCTCAGTATATCTATAGGTACTATTATAATAAAGCTGCGCTATATAACATGTAGATGGCGCTTATCTAATGATCGCTTGAAAAAATCCGATTCCTTTTGGCAGATCACAAATATGCTTTTGTCTTGATATTCTAGTGGTAGAACCAATATCCCAGTACGAATGGGCCGGCTCGATCGGGGAAGTACCACCCTCTCACAAAAGATCAGCGTGTAACAACGGTAATTACGCCTACTGTTGTGTTTCGTATAGTGAGTGAGAGTGCCGGAAGCCCAAACTCCCTCCCTATCCTCTCCTTATCCTTCCCATCCACCTCCTATCCCTTTCCTTAGAGATGGCGACGCTCGAGTGATGCCTGTGGTGTTGCCAGCGTCTATAGGCTACGGTAACCGCTTACCATCAGGTGGGCCGTATGCTTGTTCGCCACCCATGTAGCATAAAAAAAATCTATATAATTTAGTGTAGTTTTAACTTAACATGATATTTATAAAATTCAGTCTAAACAACTGGAGTGATTCATTCGTGAAGGACAAAAAGATAAAGTTACTTTGTCTATTAACGTAATATAGCACGCATAGGAGTAGTTATAGCTTGGTGATTGTCAAAACCCACACAGAGAGCTGTACTTTCTATTCGCAGAAAGATCAAGAAGTACTACACAATATCGTATTATTCTAAAACTCTGTTATATCTGAACTTTTTGAAATAACGTTTACGGAATCTATCTCGTTTACTTGATTTTTCCAGTATCCCGACGTTTCGAATACTTTACAGCATTCATGATCACAAGTGGACTTATATGATAGACGTCCAAGGCTGATATGTTGTTTCAACGGCCGTTGTTGTTAGATTCCGTAAACGTAGTTTTATTTCAAAATGTGTAACATTCGCGTAAATATCAGAAAGTATTATATATCTGACCTTATAATATCATTAACCATTACAAAGAGGTCAGGATGGCAATCGTTTTGTTCAAATCATGTTATATTCTGTTGCAACTATTGCAGAAACTTAATCCCAGTACAAATTCTAATAATAAAGACCATGGTATTATTTTAACGAGTTTACCAAGTGAAAGCCAAAAAGTAATGTGTTATAGAGATTGATAGTCCCAAGCAGATGTGACGATGGCTTAGTTTGTAAAGTATTTGGAACGCTCATCCAGGAGACACAGGTAGGAATACTACTCATACTATCATTTCACATTTCAGAGCGATCATTATGTTTCGAAAAATTAGACGTCAGTTTACTTTAGTTTAATCGAAAGCTTGCTAAAAAGTAATTTAGACATCGTATATAATATCACGTGCCGTGTGGGGCTGGCTTTAGAACTGTCCCACCCCTCTCCATCCATGGGAGCCGTAAGAGCCGACTGAGGGAATACCGAGGGAGTGGGCAGCAGCACTCCCTCGAGTATTAACAACATCCTGCTCGTGACTGTTATTTTCGACATCACATTTTTCACTTTGTGTTTAATGTATAGTGCTAAGCATGTCAAATGCTAAAAATATATATAAAAGAATCGAAACATCCACTGCGATCGCCAATCCGCCTGCCAAGCGTGGCGATTACGGCACTATTCCCCTATATGAGCGCACAGGACCGCTCGTTTTGGCGTTCTCTTGGGGAGGCCTATGTCCAGCAGTGGACGTCTAAAGGCTGATGGATGGATGGATGGATGAGGGCCCCACACTACCCTGTTCGTTGCCCCGAACTACGGGGTGTGCGGTAGGTAAAGGCTGTAGTAGCTAGGTATAGTAGAATACACAGTAAAACCCGGTGTGTGAATCAGAAGTGGAGATGGGCTTATAAGAGAAAGGTAGGATACAAATTATATAACGATTTGAAATTTTTTTGTTGCTTGTGTTTGTATATCTCTGAAAAAACAGAACGGATTTTGATGTAATTTTTACGGAAAATAAAGATGACTTAAATCGAAATATAGGCTTCATATTTAGATATTTTTATATATATTTTTAGCATTTTACATGATTAGCACTATACATTAAACACAAAGTGAAAAATGTGAAATCGAAAATAACAGTCAGGAGCAGGATCCTACTTTGTGTTTAATGCATAGGCTTCATTTCAATCGGATGTCAGGTAAAAGCGTTCCTAATTTGTGGCTATGCAAAGTCGTTGGCGTCAATTAGTATAAAAATAACTGTATCAAGCATAGAATACAATTCCAGCAAAACAAGATGGATGCCGGTATAAAAACCGACTGCGACTAGTCAATTATCTTTCTGTATGAGTGTAGGAGTTTACTTAGAATTATTACAATTTTTTATTACGACTATGTACTATGAGTCACGTTGTTTAAATACGCCATTACGGCAGGATATAAATCAGTTTATTGAATACTAGCTGTTGCCCATGAATTCGTTTGCGTGGACCTTAGAATTGAGTCCAACATAGTACGTCTATCTATGATACATTAATTAGCTTTATGCAAAAATATCTATCCCAGAGGAACTTAACATTTTTCCGAGTTTTTTTTTTTATTGCATTTAGTTGCAAATGAGCCACGGTCCATCTGATGGTAAATGGTAACCGCCGCCCATGGACTCGACTATACCGAGAGTATTGTCAAGCCGCTGCTCATGAAATATAAACGGCTATCTCCTGCTACAGCCAAAACGCAACGATGTGCTTCATGGCCGGTCACACGGGAGATGGTAGTACCAACCCGCTCGGGCCGGATACCAAGTGAGTACTCCCACTTGGTACCCAGCCCTACCACCAGTCGTGCCATGGATGATGATTGCTTACTTCCCTTAGTCGCCTCATACGACACCCGTGGGAAAGAATGGGGTGGTGACACTTGTATTCTTAATCCGTCACCACACGGAACCAAGATTAAAATTGTGCTATGAGATAATCGGGAAACAAACTATATGGGTATTTAGATATTTTATATATATTTTTGCATTTGACATGCTTAGCACTATACATTAAACACAAAGTGAAAAATGTGAAATCGAAAATAACAGTCAGGAGCAGGATTTGAACCTGCATCTTCTGGATTCCGTCCAGATGCTTTACCAATTCAGCCATCCTGACACTTGCTCCTGACTGCTAATTTCGATAACACATCATACTTAACGTCTTTTTGGGTGACGCCTGCGCCGTCTGTCGGACGTATTTTCATACATTATACCGACCAGGTAAACTTAATTTTACAATTAAGATTTTTACCTAATAATGACGCAAACCCTTTAAATATTTAGATATTTTATATATATTTTTGCATTTGACATGCTTAGCACTATACATTAAACACAAAGTGAAAAATGTGAAATCGAAAATAACAGTCAGGAGCAGGATTTGAACCTGCATCTTCTGGATTCCGTCCAGATGCTTTACCAATTCAGCCATCCTGACACTTGCTCCTGACTGCTAATTTCGATAACACATCATACTTAACGTCTTTTTGGGTGACGCCTGCGCCGTCTGTCGGACGTATTTTCATACATTATACTAACACTAAACTATATGGGTGCCAAATGTCATCCAAATCTGTTCAGTAGTTTTTTCACGATTGATTAACACACATACCTACACACATCCAACCGTACAAACTGTCTGCGTTTGAGAAATATCAAAGTTCTTGGTGACATGAAAGTTACTTACGCGATGCCATTTCTAATGCCTTCTTCACGATGTTTATGGTAACCCATGTCCGTGTGGTGACGGACTAAGAATACAAGTGTCACCATCCTATTCTTTCCCACGGGTGTCGTATGAGGCGACTAAGGGAAGTAAGCAATTATCATCCATGGCACGACTGGTGGTAGGGCTGGGTACCAAGTGGGAGTACTCACTTGGTGTCGGGCCCGAGCGGGTTGGTACAACCATCTCTCGTGTGACCGGCCATGAAGCACATCGTTGTGTTTTGACTGTAACATGAGATAGCCGTTTACTCTTTCATTTCATATCGGTGAAATGAAATGGTGAGCAGCGGCTTGACAATGCTCTCGGTATTGTTGAGCCCATGAGCGACGGTTACCATTTATCATCAGATGGGCAGTGGCTCAGCTGCCACTACATGCAATAAAAAAAATCACTAATAAAAGTGTTTTCTACGAGAATTAATTTACAGTTCGCACATCACGCAATCTGCCGTGTGGGCCGGCTTTAGAATTGTCCCACCCCTCTCCACCCATGGGAGTCGTAAGAGCCGACTGAGGGAATGCCGGGGTAGTGGGCAGCAGCACTCCTTCGAGCATTAACAACATCCACTGCGATCGCCAACCCACCTGCCAAGCGTGGCGATTACGGCACTATCCCCCATTCTTGCGGAGGCCTATGTCCAGCAGTGGACTTTAAAAAGCTGATGGATGGATGGATAGACATCACGCAAAACTACTGAACAGATTTTGAAAACCCTTTTTTTTTTTTTTTACTACGTGGATGGCAAACAATCATATGTCCCACGAGATGGTAAGTGGTTACCGTATATCTAGCGTAGGTATCTCCCGCCTTACAATAAAAAGGTTTGTAGAACAGTACGCTTTTTCGATTGCAGTATAAATATATACTGCTCTGCTTTTTGAACCGGAAGTATACACACAAGCACTGCCTAGATTACATAAAAAGCGCAATGATATCCTTATCGAGGCCAATATTACCAAAACTCCAAATTGAGACAACGAAAGCGACGTTTCTTTGTTTTGCAAAGATTGCCTCATGCTTTCGAGTCATCGATTTCTCTTTCGATGTTGAATAATAAAGGTCCTGAGCCCGTAGAATGTAACTCACTAAATCATATCGACATCGCATCGTGACTTTGTCATTGGTTGAGAGATCTTGAGAGACCATCATGATTGGTTGAGCGATTATTGCTACATCACGCGTCTATGTTTCTACCAAATACAAATAACCAATACGATGTCGATACGATTTGGTGAATCACATTCTGAGGGGGCTGGGCCTGTAGAATGTATCTCACTAAATCGCATCGACATCGTATTGTCTCGCTTTTGATTGGTAGAGAAACTGACATGTGTTGTCGCAATCACAATGACACGATGCGATGTCGATACGATTGAATGAGATACATTCTAACCCCTCTGGTGGTATATGCCGTGATTCTCTAAATGTACATATATTGTCACCATCCTTCCTGGTGTTATAAACTAGATTCTTCTGCAATTCTGTCCGCGTGTACTTCAGAATATAAATACATTATTTTTTATTGCTAATGATGGCAGACGAGCCACAGCCCACCTGATGGTAAGTGGACCACCGCTCATGGACTCAACTATACCGAGAGTATTGTCAAGCCGCTGCTCACCATTTCATTTCACTACTACAGCCAAAACACACTGACGTGCTTCATGACCGGTCACACAGGAGATGGTGGTACCGACCCGTTCGGACCCGATAGCAAGTGAGTACTCCCACTTGGTACTCAGCTCTACCACCAGTAATGCAATGGGTGATAATAGCTTACTTCCCTTAGTCGCCTTGTACGACATCCGCGGGAAATGATGGGGTGGTGACACTTGTATTCTTAGTCCATCACCACACAGACTTCACTTTGCGGCACATAATAAATAGCTATTCCACTAGATCAATTATTTTTTCCTGGATGGGCTCCAGATTATGTATGCTAAATTTCATGATGATCGACTCAGTAATTACAGCTTTAAAACTTAAAAACAAACAAACTCACTTTCGCATACTTATCCGTACCTTATATTATAAAAGCGAAAGTGAGTTTGTTTGTTTATTACGCGTTTATTCTGTAACTACTGTATCAATCATCCTGAAATTTTTCAAACATATAGTCTGAAGCACAGAAAATGATATTGGCTAATCATTTAATGCTAGTGGCGCCACTGAAACGTAAACAAATGTTGAGTGTATTTTCTCGTTTAAAAATTGTATAAATAGTGTCAACATAGTACATTACCTTAAAATACGATGAAAAAGTGCTAATATCGGACTAGTATTGTTATCTTTACAATGCAATAAGGATAAAAGTGCACAATCCGATGATATATTACCAACGACTTAAGTCACAATAAACAATATGAATAAGTGTTAACTTTCAACAACTTTATAAATAATCTATTTTACTGTGTCACTGTAAACATAACTATTTTTTTTTATGATTTATTTAAGGCATTGGAAGAACCATCAGCCTAACAGTAACTTATAAACATCGTTATTCTCTCATCACACGTAAGTTTAGTTCATAAAACAAGTCATAGTCGAAGTCTGTCATATAAAATTAGTCAGTCAAGTCAAAGTCCCACTCCAGTAAGACGATGGCGATCTTACTGAAGCTTCTGTGGAGTTTTGGAGACAACAGAAAAAACACGTTATGTCGCATTACATCACTTGCCAACTATTGGGGTATATGGGGACACCAGAGAAGGAAAAGTGTTTATATGGAGAAATCTTTTATTATAGGAATGCTCTCAATACTACAAGCTTATTTCGCCATCTTTGTAAAGTTAACTCAGTACAGTAGAAAAAGTTACGACGAGTATAGACTACAGACAGCCATAGACATACTAGGCATTTTTAAGCGATGTGCACATTGCACTCTTACACCCTTCCTCAATGTGTACATCACTCAATCAAAAACTACAATAGTATATAGGTAATACTATAACTACATAAGTAACACAAAGCCAAAACTCCAATGAAAATTGTGAACAAAACACTATAACATTCACTCTACATAAAAACTGAAAACAAAGCTGCTCCCTTTTTAACTTTCAAAACTAATAGTTACAAAAGAAACATTTAAGAAAATAACATTTCTCTTAACTTCACAAAAACAACTCTGCCTAGACTCTTAGTACACATATCAGCAAGCTGATCTCCTGATGGTACATACTTCAAACATACAATTTTATATTCAACCTGCTGTCTTACAAAATGATACTTAATATCTATATGTTTCAGGCGCTTGTGATACTCTGGGTTCTTGGCAACATGAATTGCAGATTGATTATCAATGTTAATAATAAAACTTTTACAATCAACTCTTATTTCTTTTAATAAATTCCTTATCCAACAACCCTCTGCTATTCCCTTTGCCAATGCTATATACTCCGATTCTGTACTTGATAAAGATACACACTGTTGTTTGTTTGAGGACCAAGACACTGTATTACCAAAAACTTTCATGACATACCCCGATGTAGATTTCCTATCACCTTGATCCCCTGCCCAATCAGCGTCTGTATACCTTTCTAACTGCACATTTATACCATTTCTATAAACTAATTTTAATCCTACTGTTCCCTTAATATACCTTAAAACTCTCTTTAATGCTTTCCATAAACTCTCATTACCACAACTTTGGAAACGACTTAAGTAGCTCAATGCATAACATAAATCAGGACGTGTTCCTAACATTGCATACATGAGACTTCCTATTAACTGTCTGCATCTTTTAATTAATTCTTTATTTAAAGATTCTTCTTTATGTAACACTAAGCCTTGTTCTATAGGTGTTGACACAGATTTACATTCTTCCATCTTATATTTCTTTAACAAATCTTTTAAATACTGCTCTTGGTTTAATTCAATGACATCTTTCTTCCTAGTAATATTTATTCCCAGATATTTTATATTATCACCCCCTAAATCTTTCATTTCAAATCTTCTTTGTAAGGCTTCTTTTAATTTATTTATCTTTTGCTTGTCTTCACAAATTAAGATCAAATCATCAACGTATAATAGAACATAAAACTTCTTATCCTTTTTATAATATAGACAGTAGTCACATTTACTTCTTTCAAACCCTTCCTTAATCATAAATTGATTAAACTTCTCATTCCAATATCGTGGAGATTTCTTCAAACCATATAGAGAGCGCTGTAATTTTAAGACTTTACCATCTTCTTTCATTCCTTTTGGCTTTTCCATAAACACCTCCTCCTCTATGTTCCCATATAGGAATGCACTCTTGACATCCATCTGTTGAATATCCAAGTTGTATTTACTGGCTATTGCTAATAATATACGCAGTGTAGGTAGTTTAGCCACTGGGGAATAGATCTCTGAATGATCAAATTTATCTTCTTGCTTAAAGCCTCTTGCAACTAGTCTGGCTTTATAAATATTTTTATTACCTTCTTTCTTAATCTTGAAAACCCACTTGCTGTCTATTAACTTCTTCCCGACTGGTAAACTAACCTCTTTCCATGTTTCATTTTTACATAATGCTTCTAGCTCTGCTTGTATTGCTTTTAGCCATTCTTCTTTATATTTTCCATTCATTGCCTCTTCATAAGTCAACTGTTCTTCTTCTCCTTGCGCTATCATTGCTAAATCATAATCTTTAGTCCACGCCGGCTTTTTCACTTGTCTCTTACTTCTAGAATTCTTCTTTTCTTTATCTTCAAGAATATCTTCTTCTGCAATGCTTCTTGTCTCGTCCTCTTCTTTTTCTTCTCTAACATTTTCTATCAATTCTTCATTCTCTATTATTGCATTGCCTGAGTTATTCTTCTTTACTTCTACTTTCTTCTTAACAAATACAATATCCCTATGAGTTTGTACTCTTCTTGTGTCTTGAAACCATACTCTGTACCCTTTGGTATGTAAACCATATCCCACAAAAAATCCTAATTTTCCCTTTGGGTCCCACTTCAATCTGTGTTGTTTTGGTACATGTGTACATACAGTAGCACCAAAATCTCTTAACAGTGTAACATCAAAACTCTTGTTATACAACAACTCATATGGGGTTTTGTCTCTAACTTTACTTTTACCTGTACGATTTATTGTAAATACCGCTGTAAACACAGCCTCAGCCCAAAGTTCCTTTCCTAGACCTGACTGAATAATTAATGTTCTTGCAGATTCTACAATTGTACGCATTTCTCGTTCTATTTTGCCATTTTGCTCAGGTGTGTAACTTACTGTTAACTCATGTATTATGCCTCTCCTTTTAAATAAATTCTTTACTGCTCTATTAACAAACTCTGTGCCATTATCTGAACGAAAACGCTTTATTTTACATGTAAACTCATTTTCAAACATCTCTAGAAATTCTTCAATTTTCTCTTTAGTTTCATACTTATTATTTATAAAATAAACAAACCTAAAACTGCTATAATCATCTTTAAACAGAAGGAAATATGAGGAACCACCCACAGATACTACCTCCATCGGTCCGCACAAATCCATATGTATAAGTTCACCTGGTTTAACTGACCTACTATTACTCTGACTAAACGGTAACCTATGCTGTTTTCCTTGGATACATGGTAAGCACTGATCAATCTGCCCTTCATATTTAATACCTCTTAAATCTAAAAACTCTTTTACATACTTATAATTCTGGTGTGCAAACTTAATATGCCAATCTGTTAAAGTTACCAAAGCTACATTATTTAATTTAAATCTCATTATATACATGTTGTCAAACTTGTCAGCTATGGCTGTTACTGAATTATTTTTATACAACTTACATCCATTAGAATCTGATACCATTGTGTGACCTTTATTAACAGCTGATGCTAAAGAGAATAAGTTTACTTTAAGGTTAGGTACATACAGAACATTCTCCAACATACGGGAAACATAACTAGAACCATCAAAGGCCCACACAATAACCTTTCCTGTTTCCTAAAACCTCTAGCTTAGTACCATCTCCTATTGTCACAAATCTCTTAGCATTTAACTCACATAACTCTGTAAAATACTCTTTAATAAAACACATGTGGTCACTAGCACCGGAATCTAAAAAGAAACATTTTGAATCAAAAGAATAATTACACTCCATTTCCCTAGTAGAATGGCATACAAAAGATTCATATTTTGAACTCTTACTTCTCTCTTTAGGCTTATTCTTAGCACTTAAATTATTTTTCTCATTACACTTACTCTTTTCATATGACTTACTCTTTAGCAATAAACAATCTTTAATTAAATGACCTCTTTTCTGACAATTAAAACACTTTCTATACCTACATTCACTTATCTTATGACCTACTTTACCACACTCATAGCATTTAATAGGATGCCGCATACCCACCACTAACGCTGAGTCTTGAGGTGCTGTGCTGGCTGTACTTCCACTACGCTCCTCTTCGACCAACAACCGCCCGGTCAGCGCCTGCAAGCTCTGCTTCTCTTCTGGCATGCTCTCCCATGCAGATATAAAATGCTTGTATTTCTCTGGTAGGGACATCAGTATCTTTGTTATGGCCATCTTCTCCGAAACTTTCTCACCTGCTGCTTCAAGCTGGGTCATGCACTCCTCCACGTTCGCCATGAATACAGCGACTGGTTCTTCGAAGGCCAAGTTGAAAAACTTCTGTGGAAGTAGATGAACACCCACCTTTGAAGATGGTTCATATATGGTTACCAACTTCTTCCACATATCTGCACTACTGGTACAAGAAATCAAATATCTCATAACTGTCTCTTCCACCCTGGTGACAATCACCTCCTGGGCTTTTATCTCTCTGTCATCCCATGATTCTTGTGTTTTACTCTCTTCTTTAGGCCTCACCTCTTTGCCCAAAACAATCTCTAGTAGTTTCTTCGAATGAAGAACAATCTGCGTTTGAAAACGCCACGCCTGCCAGTTGCGACCATTTAAAAGAATCGTCTACTTATTTAACTCTGAACTCGACATATTGCACGCTGCTTAATCAACACACCTCGCAAGTATGAAGTAAGACGTAAACGCCGCTCTCGCCACCAAGTTTCCTCGAACCACGTTGCCACGCAGGACTCCAACCTTTGCTGCACCGCGACTTACTCGAATCCACTTTGTCTTTCTACTCGCCTCTACTTTCCTTGTCTGGGCCCATAACCTATTGGGGTATATGGGGACACCAGAGAAGGAAAAGTGTTTATATGGAGAAATCTTTTATTATAGGAATGCTCTCAATACTACAAGCTTATTTCGCCATCTTTGTAAAGTTAACTCAGTACAGTAGAAAAAGTTACGACGAGTATAGACTACAGACAGCCATAGACAAACTAGGCATTTTTAAGCGATGTGCACATTGCACTCTTACACCAACAGTTATGCACATACACAAATAGTTAATAAGCAAAAGGCCACCACTTTTACACATTAATACTTGAAATAACACAAGTTTAGGAAAATAATGAAGAGCGACGACATGATCTTCTTCGTGTTCCCGCCAAAACTCTGAGTGTTGTAAAAACAAACCAAACAGAACAACAATTTGTTACGATAAAAAAGTGTTTTACTTTATTTGAACTTGAAACTGAGCATTTATTACTACCCACATTATTAAATATTTGAGTGAATATATCAATTGCTTTATTTGATGTGTAATGCGGTATATATGAACGGATGTGTCGGCTATATGGTGATTCCATTATGCCATAAACTGTACCTAGCTGGTTCGATACCCGAGTAGTTTTTTTGGACTTTTTTTAATATATTATTTCAATACAACTGTTTATCGATATGTATAAAATAAATTAACCTAATATAACACATAGAAAAAAGAGTAAACTCACATTTTCTAATGAATCCTTAAATATATCGTATATGTCTACACAGTCACAGACTGAATATCTTACAAGAAGTTTGCCGGACTTATCCACCATCATCAGTGCAAATGCAGATGAGTTGTTTCAGGAAATAAATGATCTAAAAACCCAGTTACAAAGTGCACATTTAGAAATAGAGAAATTAAACTTAGAAAATGACGAACTCATGACTGAAATTAATAGTCACAAACAAAATCTACAAAACTTGAAATTAATTTGCAGAGATTCCTGTAGTTATAATACACCAGATAATTTAATGTTTTCTACAAAAATAAGAATATCAAAAATACACCAGATAATTTAATGTTTTCTACAAAAATAAGAATATCAAAAATAAAACACTACAAAATAATGCCACTACTAGTAGCCCAGAAGTTAGATTAGAAAATGAAGGTAGTGACAATACTCCATTAATAGATGGCGCTATAAGTCACTCCAATATAAATTACACTAGTTCAAAAAAATCTTAATAATCATAATCTACTTAGTAAAATTTACATAATTGGTGGTCAACAATGTTCAGGGTTAGCGGCCAAAATTATGTCTACTAGAAAACATATTCAATATGAAGTATTTTCCATAGTTAAACAATATGCAAGTACTTATGAGATCCAAAAGTCATGTTCTACAGTAGAAGATTCGAGGAATAATTTCTTAATTTTAGGAGTAGGTAAAAATGATGCAAATCCTACAAAACTTACCATGGAGCTAATTACATCACTAAGTAGTTTTCAATATGTAAATGTCATTGTGTTAGGTGTCAATAGAAATGTATATTTAAATGAATGGAAGCTTAACAATCTCTTGCAGAATCTAAAAATATTTAAAAAATATTATTATAAGCAATTATATACCTAAACACAAAGTGAAAAAAGTGAAATCGAAAATAACAGTCAGGAGCAGGATTTGAACCTGCATCTTCTGGATACCGTCCAGATGCTTTACCAATTCAGCCATCCTGACTGGCTAAAAATATATATAAAAATATCTAAATATTTAAAGGGTTTGCGTCATTATTAGGTAAAATCTTAATTGTAAAGTTAAGTTTACCTGGTCGGTATAATGTATGAAAATACTTCCGGCAGATGGCGCAGGCGTCACCCAAAGACGTTAAGTATGATGTGTTATCGAAATTAGCAGTCAGGAGCAATTTTCAGGATGGCTGAATTGGTAAAGCATCTGGACGGTATCCAGAAGATGCAGGTTCAAATCCTGCTCCTGACTGTTATTTTCGATTTCACATTTTTCACTTTGTGTTTAATGTATAGTGCTAAGCATGTCAAATGCTAAAAATATATATAAAAATATCTAAATAATTATATACCTACTTAGAAAAAATAACATATTATGTCACGAACAAAAGGGCTTTAGGCAGAATAAATCTATAAATATGGCAGTATAATATTTCCTGAATGTTGTATTAAAAAATGTGGACAGTCGTACACCAGTTTCTTCTATATTTTGTGATATGACCCAGGCATTTGATTACGTCGAACATAATATTCTTTTAAAGAAAATGGATGCGTATGGAATCAGAGGCAATATTTTACAACTATTCGAATCCTATATCAGTGATCGGAGGCAGATAACACACATTACTAAAATTAATACAAATAAAGTAGAAAAAACATTTTCTTCAAATGAACGAAGAGTAGCTTATGGTGTACCACAGGGGAGCGCACTCGGGCCATTGCTCTTCACACTTTATATTAATGATCTACCCAGAGCCATTGAACATCCATTAACACTTTTTGCTGAAGATAGTACAGTTACGATAACATGTAAAAACCGACAACATTTTGAAAAAGACATAAGTAACGCATTACTTACAATTATTGAATGGTTCGATAGCAATAATTTGAAAATTAATTTAAAAAAGACATTATTGATGAATTTTTACCAACGACTGACATCCACAGATATTAATATTAAATACAATGAATATAGAATTGACACAGTTAATACAACAAAGTTTCTAGGTCTCACAATAGATTCCGCCCTTAACTGGAAGGCTCATATTGAGATAATAAGTAAAAGAGTAAGTAATAGCTCGTATGCACTATTTAAATTATCACGAACTCTTATTACGGATGCGCTACTTACTGCCACGCCTTACTATCACGGTTTAGTTGAATCTGTACTTCGATATGGAATCATATATTTTGGGGTAATTCCACAGACAAAAAAGTAATTTTTAAAATTCAAAAACAATGTTTAAGGTCAATGTTCCATTTGAAAATTACGGACAGCTGTCTACCCTATTTTAAGCAATTTAAGATACTAACTTTGCCATCTCTATATATTATGGAAATATTGATTTTTGTCAAATTAAATCCTAATTTATTCCCGCGTGTGGCAGATGTTATTGCACGAAATAGACGCGATAATAGCATACTGTGTATAAACGCTGCAAAGACGGCACTTGTGCGCAATAGTCTTTTATGTATGGCACCTGTAATCTTTAATAAATTGCCAAAGCTCTGGAAAGACCACTATTGATATTTTTAGAAGCAAGATAAAATCTCTTTTATTAAATAGCGCATACTATAATGTCTCTGAATTTTTAAATGACAAATTTTAACTTTGCTTTTATTTACATTATTACCATAATAAAATTAAGAATTTTGATTGGACATTTACTGTTAAATTTATTGTATTTTATGATTATTTTTTAATCGTTTAATCAATTTAATGCATTTTATAATTTAATGTCACTGTTCGAATTTTTTATCATCATTTTTAAATTTATACTTAGAGCTATATTTAAAGTTTTATTTTTGCATTTGTTATAATTATTATTTTCAATTCATTATAATACCTATTTACACATAAATATTTGCACGCCAATAGAAAGTGGCAAACGTGTCTGAACATATTTTTAAGAACTATTATATCTTGCATGCATCATTATTGTATGTACACACATGTTTATGCAAATAAGATTATCTTATCTTATCTTATCTTTATGCCAAAAAAAGCACAGAGGGCGGAGTGGCTAAGATATCGGCCTCCCGACCGAGTGTTGTGGGTTCGATTCCCACACAAGACAACATTTTGTGTGATCCACAAATGGTTGCTCTGAGTCTCGGTATACTTTGTGTCCGTGAAATTGTATGTTTGTAAAGTCGTCCGCGATACAAGGATTATTCCTTAGCGCAGGGTGTTGTCTATTACCACCGAAGGAATGTAACATGGTTCCAGTGGCCCGCCAATAAAGGCGGAGAGACGGCACACGGCGGGTTTCTTTAGTGGGTGCAGGCCCCACACTACCCTGGTCGTTGCCCCGAACGATAGGGTGTGCGGTTAGGAACATTTTTTCCCGCCATAACAAAAAAAAAAAAGGGTGTTGTCTATTTCCCACTAAAGGAATGTAATATGGTTCCGGTGGCCCGCCAATATTGGCGGAGAGATGGCACGCGGCGGGTTTATTTAGTGGGTGAGGGCCCCACACTACTCTGTTCGTTGCCCCGAACGACGGAGTGTGCGGTAAGGTACATTTTATCCCGCCTTAACAAAAAAAAAAGGGTGTTGTCTATTTAAAAAAAAATCTATGGTTTCTATTGTGTAGCTATTATTACATTAGAGATAATTAATATACCGTAGTGACGTATTTAAATTCTGATTTAACCAGACAAATTCGCGAGCAGAATCAAGTACCTATTTGAAGGGAACAGCTTTTCATAACTTCACCCCACTAGGAAATCTTTACACAAAGAATTGTCCTGTGTGGTAATCCAATCCATAACACTCGGTTATAAGATGCCTTAATTTGCTACCTTTTACCTACATCATGACTGTGAGCACACGGAGACATCAACATGAACATAACTTCTAGTTACTTGTTCATAACAATGCGAAAGTACATTTAATTGTTAGTTACGCTTTCACATCGTAACTACTCAACATGAGGATCATGAAATTTAGCATACATATAGTCCGGAGTACAGAGAAGGATACGACATAGGCTACTATTTATATTGTTAAATAGACAGTTGCTATGGATAGTAATGATTGCATAAATATAAATGACTAGCCTAGTTTTTAGGTTATATCTCAGGCTATCGATATAATAGCAGACTAAACATAATTATACCAGTTTTTAAGTCTAATCAAGAGCTAGTTCAGTAGTTTTTTATGTGGTGTGTCAACAAACAAACAGACAAATTAAAAAAAATTAAAGTTTTGCATCCAGAGATAATTTAAATAGGTTAATATAATCGGTATTTTTTTAAATCTACAAATATGTATATTTAGTACAGACATAGGTTTGTTACAGCTTTATAATAGTATAATAGATTTTATATTAGTATATGGGAATGTATCTTATATGCCCCGCCGCAGCCAAAAGCTAGCTTTTAGACTATATCTCAGGTTCCCGATATAGTAGCGGGATAAAATGCACACACGTTTTTAAGCCTAATCGCGAGCTATCAAATAAAAAAGTTTCATCAAAATCCGTTCTGTAGTTTTTGCGTGATGCGCGAACGAACAAACAGATAAACAGACAAAAAATCTAAATATATTTTTTTTAAATATCTTAAATGTAGACACCTGCAGCTCTGGTAAGCTTTATAATAAGAGTAGTACTTGTAGATATAGGAATTTATATTATTTATATGACGCAATTCTGAAATCTAAGCAGACGAAATCGCGTGCAATATCTAGTCTATCCATAACCAAAAAGGATATTCAGTAAACAACTTGTATTTTTATACCTATTTATAATAAAACAGAAATCATTACCCTGTCTCTACGTATCGTTATTAAACATTGAGGTAAGTCTGAGCGAGTCGGCAGCGCAATATATCAAGGTCTGCATCTTTTATGAACATTCAGTACTAGTTCATTATAAATATCTTTACTTCCTTGTTTTCCTTCCTTCCCTTTCACAGTCGCCGTTTGCATAACACTTCTAGAAACTGGTCTCGCAGAGTGAGACTCACAAAAAACATAGCATCACGCCTGTATTCCCCGAAGGTGTAGGCAGAGGTGTATTACATACCCACTGTACGCCAGCTATGTTTAAGTCCTACGTAATAGGGGGCGAGCCTGTTGCCGTCTACCGGGCACAATACCAAACTCCGGACTGCGGGTTGTTTTTTTTTTCTTTTTACAGTTAGAGGTGGGACGAACACAGGAAGTAGCTTACCACTGAAGTAATGGCATATAGTTCCAGTGGTCCGCCAATACAGGCGGAGAGACGACACACGGCGGGTTTATTTAGTGGGTGAAGGCCCCACACTCCACTGTTCGTCACCCCGAACGACGGGGTGTGTTAGGTACTTTCATTCCCGCCTTAACAAAAAAAAACATGATTTAACTTGTTGCATTATGCAGCAAGTTTCTTACTTACCTTGCTTAATATTATAAAGTAGCTACCAGCGAACCCGTCCGTATTTTTTGCTGTGTTTCTACAGTTCCTAACCCTAATTATTTTCCTAGTAGCCTTAGTTACTCCTTATAATATCAGGTATCAGCGTTATGTCCAATATGGTCTAGTTGTTTTATAGATTAGCCGCAAAAAACAGAGGGATAGATAAAAAACCGATATGTGTGCAATTCACACACGGCAGAAGTGAAACTTCTGAAAAGTAGCCTACGAGAGATTGAGATGGATATAGAGTATCAGGAGTATTAGGATAAATGTAAGGTTTATTATTTTTTACCAAGCTTAAAATTAAATGGAGCATTAAAATTCATTTACATTTTGTTTTCTGCAACGATATAATGAATCCCGTAGGCATTCATCATCTTTGGTAAAAGATCCTCAGCATAGCAACATAAATAACAAAACTATGTATATGATTCACTTGAGATGATGTGAGGTGAGAAAAATACTTTATAACTGGCATGTGAATACCAAGTGAACATAGCAAAACAGAGATATTAGTTTATTATTGAATGCATATCACTTTTTCATACTTAATATTATGTACACCGTGGTCATATGGTTTAAGTATTGATCACGCAAACCGGATACCGAGGTTTCAAATCAACCAACAAGGAATACTTTTTGGGAAAAAAAAATATTGGCACTGGCACCTAAGATACAAAGTTCACCACTTAAATGTAAGTACCCTATATTACCTGTACACAAATTCAATAATAGGTATTGGGATGGAAGATAGTTCGCAGTTGAAGCCTTGCTAGTGCTGTATACTCCATGTAAAGGTCTTATGCGACGAACATGACACTCGGTAGAAATCGTAGTAACATATTATATTCTCTTAATCCGCCGCCAAGCATACAAAACATAAACAAAGATATACTAAAGTAGGCTGTGACTTAGTTTCATGCACACGGATGAACGACTACGCAACGAACCGGCCAGTTGTGAGGACACTGTTGATTCATTTGTTGATTCGAGATTTTAATTGTTATTTTTTTAACATTTTTATCTATATTTTAGCACTTGACATGCTTGAAATTATATTTTGTGAATTCATAAGAAAAAAGAGTATTTTATTACGAGCGGGAATCGAACCTGCGTCCCTTCCTATCCGGGGAAGTGCTCTAATCCACTGAGCTACCGTACTATCTTTTAGAAATACCCAATCTCCTCATCAGATTTGTGTTAACGACCAACGCCATCTATCGGAATGCATTTACATGCATTAATCCAATATAGTAAGTTTAATTTTGCAATTAAAATTCATACTATTTGATGGCGTGATTTTTTACACATTTTTTTATCTATATTTCAGCACTTGACATGCTCAGCTGTAAATTATAGTACAAATTATATTTTGTGAATAAGGAAAAAGAGTATTTTAGTACGAGCGGGAATCGAACCTGCGTCGTGTTTTAGTAGGTAAAAAAATAACATATTAAGGAAAGTCATTATAAAGGATAGAATTAGGATGACGCCCATCCCTCAACAACACCACACGGGGACTTATGAAACGTGAGAATAGCCGAGTCGGGGTCTCAGACTAACTAAAAAATAAAGACACCGCACAAAAAGTGAAGCCACTTTTTGAATGATGTGTGCGTGAAAGTGTTTTCACCGGGAAGAAATAATCTTTATAATTTGGGTAAGTTTTTAAAAGTTTTATGTTTAAAACTTATACTTACTACTATTATATTGTCACGGTGGCTGAATTGGCAAAGCATCTGGACGGTATCCAGGAGATGCAGGTTCGAATCCTGCTCGTGACTGTTATTTTCAATTTCGCAATTTTCACTTTGTGTTTAGTGTGTCTAACTACATTAAATCTAGAATTAAAAATTCCCTTAGTATTACTTTACTCTTTGATTGAATATATTGAGTCTTATTGCGATCGGATGATCAAATTTCGCTACTATAATCAGTCCAACCATTTATTTTAGACAGCTCGATTACTGATCTATTAGTCACGTCCTAATGCGTTACCGATTCGATTTCGTATAACAATCGACTAAAATGGAGAAGTGTTTAATCCATTTAGCACATTGAAATTATGTTTTTGCTTAATGCTTTGTATTGTTTTATAAACCTATCTTATAAAAAAATACTGTTGTATTACATGAAAAAAATTGGCGCGATGCGTTATATGTAATAATAATTAAAGAAAACAACCAAATTGTATTAATGTTACAGTACAGGGAGTTTTTTATTACAATTAAGGAGGTAATAGAGAGTTTACACTGCACTTATAAATAACATGAAAATATTTAATTTACACTGTCATATGAACATTTTCACGGAGAGATCTACTTGAGTAATCTTTGTTGTACCTATCGATATCGATAAATATTGGATCGACAGTGCAGAAAAAACCAGCATCCATGAAGTATTGCATTTTGTAAATGATTGCCTATCAATAAACAAGGATTAAACACAAAGTGAAAAATGTGAAATCGAAAATAACAGTCAGGAGCAGGATTTGAACCTGCATCTTCTGGATACCGTCCAGATGCTTTACCAATTCAGCCATCCTGACAATTGCTCCTGACTGCTAATTTCGATAACACATCATACTTAACGTCTTTGGGTGACGCCTGCGCCATCTGTCGGACGTATTTTCATACATTATACCGACCAGGTAAACTTAATTTTACAATTAAGATTTTTACCTAATAATGACGCAAACCCTATAAATATTTATATATATTTGTAGCATTTGACATGCTTAGCACTATACATTAAACACAAAGTGAAAAATGTGAAATCGAAAATAACAGTCAGGAGCAGGATTTGAACCTGCATCTTCTGGATACCGTCCAGATGCTTTACCAATTCAGCCATCCTGACAATTGCTCCTGACTGCTAATTTCGATAACACATCATACTTAACGTCTTTGGGTGACGCCTGCGCCATCTGTCGGACGTATTTTCATACATTATACCGACCAGGTAAACTTAATTTTACAATTAAGATTTTTACCTAATAATGACGCAAACCCTATAAATATTTATATATATTTGTAGCATTTGACATGCTTAGCACTATACATTAAACACAAAGTGAAAAATGTGAAATCGAAAATAACAGTCAGGAGCAGGATTTGAACCTGCATCTTCTGGATACCGTCCAGATGCTTTACCAATTCAGCCATCCTGACAATTGCTCCTGACTGCTAATTTCGATAACACATCATACTTAACGTCTTTGGGTGACGCCTGCGCCATCTGTCGGACGTATTTTCATACATTATACCGACCAGGTAAACTTAATTTTACAATTAAGATTTTTACCTAATAATGACGCAAACCCTATAAATATTTATATATATTTGTAGCATTTGACATGCTTAGCACTATACATTAAACACAAAGTGAAAAATGTGAAATCGAAAATAACAGTCAGGAGCAGGATTTGAACCTGCATCTTCTGGATACCGTCCAGATGCTTTACCAATTCAGCCATCCTGACAATTGCTCCTGACTGCTAATTTCGATAACACATCATACTTAACGTCTTTGGGTGACGCCTGCGCCATCTGTCGGACGTATTTTCATACATTATACCGACCAGGTAAACTTAATTTTACAATTAAGATTTTTACCTAATAATGACGCAAACCCTATAAATATTTATATATATTTGTAGCATTTGACATGCTTAGCACTATACATTAAACACAAAGTGAAAAATGTGAAATCGAAAATAACAGTCAGGAGCAGGATTTGAACCTGCATCTTCTGGATACCGTCCAGATGCTTTACCAATTCAGCCATCCTGACAATTGCTCCTGACTGCTAATTTCGATAACACATCATACTTAACGTCTTTGGGTGACGCCTGCGCCATCTGTCGGACGTATTTTCATACATTATACCGACCAGGTAAACTTAATGTTACAATTAAGATTTTTACCTAATAATGACGCAAACCCTATAAATATTTATATATATTTGTAGCATTTGACATGCTTAGCACTATACATTAAACACAAAGTGAAAAATGTGAAATCGAAAATAACAGTCAGGAGCAGGATTTGAACCTGCATCTTCTGGATACCGTCCAGATGCTTTACCAATTCAGCCATCCTGACAATTGCTCCTGACTGCTAATTTCGATAACACATCATACTTAACGTCTTTGGGTGACGCCTGCGCCATCTGTCGGACGTATTTTCATACATTATACCGACCAGGTAAACTTAATTTTACAATTAAGATTTTTACCTAATAATGACGCAAACCCTATAAATATTTATATATATTTGTAGCATTTGACATGCTTAGCACTATACATTAAACACAAAGTGAAAAATGTGAAATCGAAAATAACAGTCAGGAGCAGGATTTGAACCTGCATCTTCTGGATACCGTCCAGATGCTTTACCAATTCAGCCATCCTGACAATTGCTCCTGACTGCTAATTTCGATAACACATCATACTTAACGTCTTTGGGTGACGCCTGCGCCATCTGTCGGACGTATTTTCATACATTATACCGACCAGGTAAACTTAATTTTACAACAAGGAACTTCATTATGTCAACGCTTATGTCAAAATCAAATTAAATGCAAAGAGTAAAGTTAAAGATTGCCGTGTTTTTCCGGCTTTAGAATTGTCCCACCCCTCTCCACCCATTACCGGGGGAGTGGGCAGCAGCACTCCCTCGAGTATTAATAACATCCACTGCGATCGCCAACCCGCCTGCCAAGCGTGGCGATTACGGCACTATCCCCCAAAAAATGAGCACCCAACAAAAACCGGCCCCCAGTCACGGTAGCTCCGCTATTCTGTGTAACGTGGTAACGGTAGCGGGCCCGGTAACGGCGGAGCAGGGGGTGCGAAGAATCTCCAGTTGCGGCAAGGCTACCAAAACCAACGACCTCTGGCCCTGGTAACGCACAACGTTCGAACACTTCGGACCGACGAGAGAATCACCGAGCTGGAAGAGGAATTAAGCAAGATCCACTGGGACATTATAGGATTGTCAGAAGTCCGAAGAGAGGGTGAGGGCACGACAATCCTCCAGTCCGAGAACTTGCTCTTCCACCGGGAGGGCGACCACCAGACCCAAGGGGGTGTCGGGTTTATCGTTCGCAGGTCTCTCGTAGGCAACGTGGAGAGAATTGAATTTTATTGTGAAAAATTAAGATTATGAGGCGTGCACTTTTGGATTTTCCAAAGTATTTATTTATTTGGCCATTGTCACGATGGCTGCATTGGCAAAGCATCTAGGGCGATATTCCAGGAGATGAGAGATTGTTATTTTCGATTTCACACTTGTGTTAATTTATATGGCTGGGCATTTGACATAAATGCTTAAAAAAAAAAAATATTTATTTTATTTATTTATTTAAACTTTATGCAACAAATGATTGTACAATGGCGGACTTAATGCCTGAGGCATTCTCTACCAGTCAACCATGGGTGATGCAGAGATAATAGAAGGTAGATGCATTTGGAAAGATGCTGATAGTACATAGAGAAGAAAATCGAAACATACATGAATACGATACTAAATTACATATACATACCAATATATATATATATATATATATATATATATATATATATATATATAAAGAAAAATAATATTTAATAAAATAAAATATTTAAAGATGATTTTAAGATTCCTTTAACTCCTTTAGAAAATCATGACGGACTTTTGTTTTAAAAACATGCCGATTCGTGGACATCCTAATATCGAGAGGGAGTGCATTCCATAGTATTACTGACTGGACAAGGAAAGAAGAATTAACGAAATCAGTAGAGTGAGACGGTCAACGAACAAGAAGATTATTGGTGGAGCGCAAGTTCCTGTCATGACTTGAACAGAGGTATTGGAACAATGGTTTTAGATAGGAAGGTGAAGTGGGAGACATAAGAATAGAATATAGAAAAGTGAGTGCTCGCATATTTCTGCGCTGACGAATAGGTAAGAGTTTAAGACGAGAACGATAAGCAGAAACATGGTCATATTTGCGAAGATTAAAAATGAATCGAATGCAGTTATTGAGAAGACGGTCTAGTTTGTTAAGGAGGTCTGCATTCAGGTCAAAAAAGCTCACATCGCCATAGTCGAGTAACGGGAGGATTAAGGATTGCACAAGCGAAGTTTTAGTCTTAATAGGAAGAAAGTTTTTCAATCTATACAAAGAACGTAGAGTTCCAGAAACCTTCTTACTAACACTAGCTACCTGAGTCCCCAACTAAGCGTGGATTCAATGTGCAGACCAAGGTCCTTTACAGTGGAATTATAAGGTACGGCGACACCATTTAAGATAATCGGAGGCAACGATTCTGAATCTAATCTATTCGTGATACGTTGGCTACCCACGATAATGGCTTGGCTCTTGCTAGGATTTACTGCTACGCCGAACTTGGCCGACCACTCACTTATGTGCTCTAGGTCTCTGTTTAAGCTACTGATAGCACAAGGAAGGTCGTCTATGCTTGCCTGAGTGTATAGCTGTAGATCATCAGCATACAGATGATACGAACACTGAAGATTTTGAGATAGGAGATTAATAAAAAGATAAAATAGTAAAGGAGAGAGTATACCGCCTTGCGGAACGCCAGTGTCAAGAACGCACCAATGCGACAGAGTTTCATTAATTCGCACCGACTGCTGGCGCTCCCGAAGATAGGGAGAAAACCAATCCAGTGCTGTGACTGAGATCTTAAGATGGGAAAGGATGGATAAAAGGATGTCGTGATTGACGGTGTTAAAGGCATTAGAAAAGTCAATTAGGACAAGCACAGTGAGCTTAGTGTCCTCCATGCCAGCCATAATATCGCCAGTAACTTTAAGGAGAGCGGAAACGGTGCTGTGGCCTGGTCTGAAACCCGATTGATACGGGCTTAAAAGATCATTACTGATCACGAAATCAGAAAGCTGTTTGTGTACGAGGCCTCAATCACCTTGGAGAGGAAAGGTAGTATAGATATAGGACGGAACTGGTTAGGCAGTGAGCGATTAGGAATTTTGGGTAAAGGAACGACATAAGCTTTACGCCATTGGGATGGGAAAAGTCCGGAATCTAAAGAATAATTAATAATATGGGTGATAGCTGGGAGAAGGTGATCTAGGATGGTGATGATCATGCGTCGACTGATGTTATCGCTGCCGACTGCATTTGATTTAATGGATAGGATAACTCTTTTGACCTCAGCCAATGGCACCGGAGAAAAGTGAAAAGAATCAATATTGGACTGAGGAAGCTGAGCCAAATAATTCATGGCGTGACACTTGCTTTGGTGATCAAAAGGAGTAGTAGTGGAGAAAAATATATTTATATCATCCAAATCAATCGTCACACCAGAACCCAACTTACGCGACCTACCAATACCCAAACTATTATTATAATTATCAAAAGGATTCATACAAAATAACGTCTATTTTTTTAATAATTTGAATTTAATTCCCAAAATGTAATGCCTCTTAATACAACCAAATTAAAGAGTATCTACAGATAATGCCATCTTTACATAAAAGTGACGTTTTGTCTTCGATTGGGTAATATACGCCCACGGAGTAAGGAAAAGGAGTCTTTAATTTATTACTTTTTTTCCGTACTCCGTGTATACGGCATTTTTACTAAAGTAAACTTGTTGATACGAGAGTGCTGTTGTTGACCTTATTTTATTTACATAAATGTTACTTTATGTAAGTTTCTTATTTTGTCACGTATGTTTTGGTATCTTACCATTGTATTTACAGTTTCTTGGTTTAAAATATTATTGCACGCCTCATAAGCGAAGCGTTGAGGTGTGTACTATTCTCGTTTCACGTAGAAAAACTGATTTTTCTAACTTAAAATGTCTCTATTTATCATATATTGTACTTTTAAAATAATATATACACACACATATATAAAGAACAAACACTATTTTTAACACTTATGATATTTTTGATGCCATTTTTTTGTTATTTAAACTAGAAAAACTGTTTGGAAAAGTTATGTCTTGGACGTCCGTTTGTTGTAGGTAATGTATGTTAACACGATAACGACCAAAATACTTTACTAATCGAGACTTTCTTTTTTTTTTCGTTTACGAATTATTATGATTACAAATAGCACCTATCACTTTTCACGGTCTGATTCGATGTGGTTTAATTGTTATTAAATAAACAAATAAAATAGTGAATATTTACGCTCGACGCGACATTAAAATCAGTGCAATCCTTATTTCGTGACAACTATTTCTATAGACCAATGTAGAAGTACTTCTTAAAATGAGTGCTAGATGGCGTATAAGACAATAGAACCACATAAGTACTTTACATTTTGTCTTATGCTAAAATGTATAGGGTATAAATGGGGACCGGCGGAATACTGTCGTAATGTCACACAATTGCAGCGGTCCGCCAATACGGGCGATACGGAGAGACGGCACACGGCCGGTTTATTTAGTAGAGGGACATACCCCACATTAACCTGTTCGTAGCCGCACACGACGGGGAGTGCGCTTAGGTACATTTTTTTCCGCCTTAACAAAACCAAAAAAAAAGGTTCTAAATAGGGAAATACTCACTTAATATTGAGCCCGAGTGGGTCGGTACCTCCGTACCCAGTGTGACCGGCCGGACTTTGTTCTGTTTTAGTTGTAATGGCAGATAACAGTTTATTCTTTCACTTTATATCCGGGATCTCAGAACAACTAAAAGATAAAGACACCGTATTGTCAACTAAAAAGTGAAGGCACTTTTTAAAAGATGTAGGTATGCTTGAAAGTGTTTTCACCGGAAAGAAACAATCTCTATAAATTGGCTAAATTTTTAAAAGCTTTATGTTTTTTTTTTATTGCTTATGGTAGCAGACTAGCCACGGCCCATCTGATGGTAAATGGTAACCGTCACTCATGGACTCAACTATACCTACCGAGAGTATTGTCAAGCCGCTGCTTACCAATTCATTTCACATATATGAAATGAGAGAATAAACGGCTACCTTCTGCTACAGCCAAAATTCATCAATGTGCTTCATCGGTCACACGGGAGATGGTGGTACCAACCCGCTCGGGCCCGATACCAAGTGAGTACTCTCATTTTGTACCCAGCCTTACCACCAGTCATGCAATGGATTGTAATTGCTTACTTCCCTTAGTCGCCTCACACGACACCCGTGGGAAAGAAAGGGGTGGTAACTTGTATTCTTAGTCCGTCACCACACAGACAGGCGAAAAGTATGAAGTAAGCTTACAGCAAATCATATAGGGAATATTATGGCGCTGATGACGTATCCTACGACGGATATTTGCCGTGTGGGGCCGGCACCAAGAATAGCTCCACCCCGTCTCTTCCTATGGGAGTCGTAAAAGCCGACTAAGGGATTACCGGGGACCGGGCAGCAGCGTTCCCCTGTGTACTAAAAACATCCACTGCGATCACCAACCCGCCTGCCAAGCGTGGCGATTATGGTAAAATTCCCCCATTTTGGGGAGGCCTATGTCCAGCAGTGGACGATGAAAGGCTGATGGATGGATGGATGGATGACGTATCATGTATGTAAATTAATTGAGATTTTAGATCATGGTCTAGGAACACTCGTGGTTTATGACTTTTCGTTTTGGTATGGTTTTGTTTGTATTTATGTGCGTGATCGCGGGTAATTACAATTTTGGCATGGTTTTAGATCGCTTCGCTGAATTATTCGTAATGCTCCGTCTATATTTCTTAGTTAGTCTGAGTCCGGGATAAAAAATAGTGAGCAGTGGCCTGACAATAATATAGTTGAGCCCATCAGGGACTGTTATTAAAACATATACAAGCTGCACCGATGTCCCAAATATCATTGAATAATCGCCATATTTTGGCATTTTCCAAAATAGTCTGACAAAAACGCCTGTATGCAAATTATTGCAATAGTCACTAGAAGTCCTTGTAAAGTACTTTTGTGACCAAATTGTTGTCTTATATCCTACTAGCGGCCCGTCCCGGCTTCGCACGGGTAGACATTTATTTTTAAACATTTTGGGATAAACGTAGAGTAGGTAAATGTATTTTTAGGCAAGACATCTATTTATAGTAATAAATATAGCCTATATCATTTGTATACATACACAAATACAAATCTTTCCTCGTTATAATATTAGTTTGTATCGGCGTTACTATTGCATATTTTAACATGTAAAAGTAGTTATTGTGACATAACTGTTATAGTTAGACGTATTGTATCAACGACTTTTTTGTATATTATTGATGTCCTCTATAAAACTGCAGTACATTACTTTGCTCTTCTAAATAGGTATTTTATGTTCAGATATTTATAACAAAAAAAAAATAGCATCACGTCTTTATTCCCCGAAGAGGTAGGCAGAGGTGTATTACACACCCACGATTCGCCAGCTATATTTAAGTCCCACGTAATAGGGGGCGAGCCTATTGCCGTCTACCGGGCACATTTCCAAACTCCGGGTTGCTACTGAGAATTTTCTTTTTACGAAAAAGCCCAATAACACTGCCCGACCCAGGGGTCAAACCCGAGAACTCATAATCAGTAGTCGCTCAGACTACCACTGCACCACAGAGGCAGTTCAGATTATTAGTCCCTACAATTTATGTTATGACTTTTTCATCTGACATCGGCCGTTCTCGAGATATGGGCAAAAATAAGAAACAATTTGAGGCCTATTATTGGACAAAATTACTGGACTTATAATATGTTAAAGCTATTGAAATGCTATTTTCAAAACAACGAATGCTTTCCAAAGTACTTCCCTTGCAGGTCATTGATTGGATTGGTGACGATCAATAACGTGACGGTACTTAAAATGAAGCAATACCTATGAATGACCTGTACGGTCCAGTAGTTAAGGCGGACAGGGGCCGTTGATAATATTTGCGAAACAAAAACCAGACCTTTTGATGGTAACGTTCATGGGCAATATACAATTATTGCCCTCTCTTACTATAAGATAAGATTGTACCGTGATATTTGATAGCCTATAGTTTTTTTGCTTAAACTATGTGGTGCAGCAGTAGTGTGAGCGACTGCTGATCATTAGGTCTCGGGACCGATCACCGGGTCGGGCAGTGTTATTGAGCTTTTTCGTAGAAAGAAAAATTCTCAGTAACAGCCCGGAGTTAGGAAATGTGCCCGGTAGACGGCAATAGGCTCGCCCCGTATTACGTGGGACTTAAACATAGCTGGCGCATCGTGGGTATGTAATACACCTCCGCTTGCCCCTTCGGAGAATACAGTCGTGGTGCTGGTTTTTTTTTGCAGATATCTTAATTAATTAAATTTGTATGTTTGTTACCCCATCACGCTAAAACGGCTGAAGAATTTGGATGTTTGGCATACAGATAGCTAAACACCTGGATTAACACTGAACACTTTATACGGCAGTGAGTTGTCGGGACGATCGCAATCAATTTATTAACATAATATGAAAAAATGAATAAATGAATTAATCAAAAAAATGTACCTACCTTACCGCACACCCTGTCGTTTGGGGCAACGAACAGGGTAGTGTGGAACCCTCACCCACTAAATAAACCCGCCGTGTGCCGTCTCTCCGCCTGTATTGGCGGGCCACTGGAACTATGTTACATTAATTCAGTGGTACATTATAATATAAGCAACTATTAATTTACTATCCCGAAAAACAGAATAAGACGAAGAACTGTTTATTTCATAACGTGGGCAATCAATTTAAACACAAAAACCAGTAGATTTCCGAGAGATAATTAACAAACTCTAGCTAAACGATGGCTTGGCCCAGTTTACAACAGATGTAAACATGAGGTGTTACTGTTTCCTAATAAGTTTATGTTTTCTATCAAGACTGATGAAAATACGTATAAATCTGTGGACTTTGGCTGACTGACAGCATTAGTAACGACGACGTAAGAGAGCGAGTAGGTATGAAAGAGAGTATTGGTGTAAAGATGCGAAAGGGAATGCTCTGATAGTTCGGAAGTATGGAAAGAATGCCGGATAAGGGTACCAAGTGGGATTATCTGGACCGAACGAGACGATACCACCGACTCCCGTATGTCCGACCGTGAAGCACTTTAGAGTGTCTATCTTTGATGACTTCCTATCCTCTCCTTATTATTGTTCTTCTCCACGCCCTACCCCTTTACTTGCGATGAGCGAATGATGCCCGTGGTATTGTTAATAGCGTCTATATGCCGCTTACCATAAACCTGTGCTTTTCTGTCAAATGCTTAGAATAAAAAAAAAATAGCCGAATTAAATTCATTCCTGTATCAAAAAAGATGTTCCATACGAAATGTAATGAAATATTATGTTGTCATATTTTTTCTGTTCTTTTTTTCATTTAATTTAATAGTTATTCTGCTATTCCAACAAACCAAATGTCATAAATTCGGCCCAGTCGTTCTTGAGTTATAAATGGTGTAATGAACCCGACATAGTTTAATACATAGATCAGAAATTTTATTGTTTTTTTGAAAAACAACACCCTTCACTAAGGAATAATCTTTGTATTGCGTGGGACTTTACAAACATACAATTTCACGGACACAAAGTACACCCATTTGTGGATCACATAAACAGTAGGTATTGTCTTGTGTGGTAATCGAACCCAGAACACTCGGGCGGGAGGCCGGTATCTAACACTCCGCCATCTATGCAGACAGTTAGTCAATTAAAAGGTGGCTAGTTAAATATCTTCATAGATGGATATTATCAAGCTAATGAAAGTGTGTCAATCAAATTCTTTGCATTGCGATAATCCTATACCTAGTTAAGCAGAAAAAACTACAAGCAGTACTAACTCATAGCCGCAGCGCTGTCTGCGGTGCCGCACGACATATTCAGGTAACGCCTTAACTGGTCCGTCGAGTTCTACCGGCACAACCTCGGCAATGACGTAACCTGGAAATATACCGTATATTGGCCCGGTAGCTGAAATACAGACGTAAGTTAGCATTGGTTAAAACATTGCAAATTCTAAAACATTGCGTGTTTAAAACCTATTACTTATGTAGTAATGTGTTAAATAACTACCTACATTTTTTTTAAACATTTTGATTGTATCCAATAAGTTTTGGATACTTGTATAATTTTATTAGATTACCTACTATTTTAGGCATTATTGGCGTAAAATATTGTCGAAAATTATATTTTAAGCATTTTTTTAATGTTAATGATGGCAGACGAGCCACGGCCCACCTGATGGTAAGTGGTAACCGTAACACACAAGAGACGGTGGTACCGACCCGTTCGGGCCCGATAGCAAGTGAGTACTCTCACTTGGTACAGGCCTACCACCAGTAATGCAATGGATCATAATTGCTTACTTCCCTTAGTCGCCTTGCACGACATCCGCGGGAAAGGATGGGGTTGTGACAATTGTATTCTTAGTCCGTCGCCACACGGATTATCTTTTTCCACATACACAAATAATTTGTACGTGTGTTTTTTTAATAGCTAATGGTATGTGATAACTTATGCTCACGGTCTCAGCAATGCGTGGATATAATACTGCCAATCATTTTGAGAGTGAGAAATGAATTAATAGAAGACTACTAGACTAGACACAGAGCAGATGGTGGTGCCAATCCACTCAGGCCGATCCTTTTTTTAAGGGGGTAAAAATGTACCTAGCCACACACCCCATCGTTCGGGGCAACGAACAGGATAGTGAGGGGTATTGGCACATTACTTCAATGGTTCTTACTTGGTACCCTACCACCAGTAATGCAATTGGTGATAACTACGTACTTCCCTATCGCTTCGTAGGACACCCGCGGGATATAATTTATTTATTTAAGGAAAAAACAAACAGTTACACACTTACAATTAACTGAGAATATTGACAATAGGTAAGAATTCAAATTCAAATTCAAATTCAAAAATATCTTTATTTCGTAGGCCTATTAAGTAGCACTTAAAATCGTCAATAATACACTAATAATTAAAAAAGTCTTTCATGAGAAGAACCCGGCAAGAAACTCATGGGCCACTTTTATATACTTATGCATGTGTGTTACCCACAACATTATAACTTATGCATGTGTGTTACCCACAACGTTATCCACGTATTTAACAATAATACAGTAATTATGAACTGATTGAAGGAAATATACCTAATATTAACATTTAACATACAAAAAAAAAAATATTTTAATGTGAAACTGACTATGTGAGAGTGGCAAATGAATTAATTAATAGCAGATTTACATACGAGTAGGTACATTTAAAGCCAACAAGATTAACGTGTATATTTACTGATCTGTTCATTTAAAGCACTTCTAAATTTACTAGCTGATATTGAAAATAAATCTAAATCTATGAAATAATCATTATAGTTTTGAATTATACGACGCAGAGGTGCACGGACTCCAGCGTTAGTGCGCCAAGAGCTAACTGCAAAAAGAGGATGAGCGCGCACCTCGCGTCTCATTACAGTTCTCGGAACGATATAGCACAATTTGTTTATTAAATCAGAGCAGTCGTATCGGTTACTACATAAGTCATAAAGAAATATGGTTTCTAAGAGAGGCGTCTAGACTTTAATTCGCACAAATTATTATCTGAGTCGTTGATAAGCACATGACGGCAACGATAATGCATTGCTTTGATGAACTTCTGCTGAAGTGCTTCCAAACTGTCTATATACTTTTTATACAGGGGATTTCATATCATAACGGCATATTCCAGTTGAGACCTAATTAGTGCTTTGTACAAATGGAGATAAGCAATAGTTCTCTTAAAATCCTTTGGATCTCATTACAAAGCCATACATTCGATACGCATTACTGAGAATTTTAATGATGTGTAGATCTAAGTGAAACCTTTCATCAAGCAATACGCCAAGATCTTTTACAGAGGAAACTTTATCAAGGGTTATATGAGATAGAGATTAAGGGAAACTAATATATTCTTGTTTTTAGTAAAAGTGATAGATACACATTTAGAAATATTCAAATGTATTTTGTTATTAATGCAGTATTCTGAAAATCGATCTAAATCGGTCTGTAGTAAGTTACAATCAGATTGTTTGCGAATCGTTCTAGAAATTTTTAAATCATCTGCATAAAATAAAAATTTTGAATTTAAAAAGCAGACATTAATGTCGTTTATAAAGATCACAAATAACAGAGGACCTAAAATTGAGCCTTGTGGTACACCGGAAGCAACGGTCACCAAATTTGATTGATAACCTTTGATTACTACTCTTTTGATCTATTTGTATATAATGGGGGGATAACACTTGTGTTCTTAGTCGGTGCATATGGTTGAGCAGCTGCTACCGGTGACTTCGTCCGCGTGGGACTTATCACCACGCCATCTTCCTTGCAGGGTAGGCAGAGAGAACAGAGTGCCAAAAAAGTCTATTCTGGGATACGTATCTCGCTTCCTAAACATATATAATTCTTTCCGTTCATAGCGTAATGTTATTTTTTTTTGTCCGTAACCCTAGTTGTTATTCATTAAAGTAGCCTTAATTACTCCTTATAACATAGATAGCTATATGTGCCAGTGAAAGCCGTCCAAATCGGTCTAGCCGTTCCAGAGTTTAACCGAAACAGAGAGACACATTAAAACTATGTATTTTTTTTAAGACAACACCCTGCTTTAAGCAATAATCCTTGCATCGTGGGGGACTTTATAAACATGTAATTTCACGGACACAAAGTAGACCCAGACTCAGAACAACTATTTGTGGATCATACAAAGAGCTGTCCTGTGTGGGAATCGAACCCACAACACTCGCGTGGGAGGCCGGTATCTAAACTACTCCGCCAGTGTACAGTCACTTTCGCATTTTATCATAGGTAACTTGGTTAGGTATATACCTACTCTCATCGGCAGCGGACCACTGAAGGAATGTAACATAGTTCCAGTAGCCCGCCAATAAAGGCGGAGTGACGGCACACAGCGGGTTTATTTAGTGGGTGAAAGCCCCACACTACCCTGTTCGTTGCCACGAACGACGGGGTGTGCGGTTAGGAACATTTTTTCCCGCCTTAACAAAAAAATGTATATACTCTCATATGTATTTAGCTGTTGTTATTTAGAAACTACATACAGACACTTCAATTTTATTTATTCGTACGGATTTGTGGTTCGACTATATTTTCTGACACGATCTGATGATAATGGCATGTACCACCTCTCAGTACCCTCGGTTAACCTGATATAAACTTAATATTAGCATTATAAAGCCATTGTGTTACATAGAGTAGAATAGATGACGCAGTATTTGTAAAACACGGAAATGATTTTATCATTTAGGTGGATTAAACCCCACGTACTCTGTGACTCATTCACACAAAAAAGAATAATTTAAATTAGTGTCACATTATTAATAGCGACAAGACAGGAGAACTGTTAATGCTAATTTTTAAATTTTAAAGTGTCTACTTCTATAGGTAGTAAGGCGTCTGGCGTATGGGTAAATGAGCCGTCGTAACGGCGGCTCTACACACTCGTCTATTTGTCTCGCCAACCTCTCGTCCACTCTCGTCTCGTAGAAGCTCGACACGAGAGCACACCATGTACACACTCGTTGTATCAATTGAACTTCGGATGCCCATCGCGATGGACGTGGAAAAAACAATTGCGGCGTTTATTTTTAGATGTGAAACATCTAATGTGGAGGGGGGGTGAAATCGGCTGTTAGCGTGGCGACGCTTTTATTTTACTTGTCCCGTTCAAATCATGAAATTTAAATTGGACACACTTCCCGGTTTCCGATTGAGCTGAAATTTTACACGCATATGTATATCGCTTGACAATGCAATATTATGATGAAATGGAGCTGATCTGATGATGGAGCTGGAAGGTGGACATAGTAACTCTATAATGAAACAGCGCAACCCCATCGAGTTTGGCCTCGTATGATTCATCTTGACGAGTACTTTGTCTCTAGGTCCAGGGTCTGATGATGAAGCTGCAAGGTGGCCACAGTAACTCTATAATGAAACGACCTAACCCCATCGAGTTTGGACTTGTTTGATTCATCTTGATGAGTACTTTATCTTTAGATGGTATCCAAGGTCTGATGATGGAGATAGAAGGTGGCCATGTAAAACTCTGTAACTAAATGTTGCGCCATTTCTTCATCGAGTTAGGGCTCGTGTGAAATGTCTTGACTAATACTCCAGTCCTAGATGATATACAGGGTCTGATGATGGAGCTGAAAGGTGGCCACAGTAACTCTGGAATGAAACAACGCAACCCCATCGAGTTTGGAATCGTTTGATTCATCTTGACGACTACTTTGTCTTTAGATGGTATCCAGGGTCTGATGATGGAGCTAGAAGGTGACCATAGGAACTCCGTTATAAAACGACATAACCTCATTGAGTTTGGGCTCGTATAATTCGTCTTGCTGAGTACTTTGTCTCTAGATGGTATCCAAGGTCTGATGATGGAGCTGGAAGGTGGCCACAGTAACTCTGTAAGGAAACAACACAACCGAATATCGAGCTTATACTCGTTTGATTCGTCTTGACAAAGTACTCCTGTCAAGTTATGATAATTTAATTTTTACAAAATAAATTCGATGTTTCACATCTTTTAGACGTCCCACGACGTCTAGTTTTTTTTTATTAGTTATTGTATTTTTTTAATCATTTACCATAAAAAAAATATTAAACCATGGCGAAAAAGAACTTTTTAACTATTCAACAGGAATATATATTTTTTTTAATCTTTCACGGGGATATCAAAATCGTTGCTTATCCGTCACTAAGCGTCGTGTAATAGGTGCTTATCCTTGTGCCTGACATTCTTAGGATTCCATAATAGTGATTGCTTTTAGTAGGCTTCTAAAAAGCGTTAGAACACATCGTTGTCGCACGCAGAAAACACGTCTTTACGCGAACGCAGTTGACGGGCAACTAAGCAAACGAGTGTGTACTAGAGATGTGTAACTCAGGAGTGATTGATACAAAAGATGTATAATCTTTCAAAATGCGTAATCACTCTTTAAATCTTTGGTTTCGAAAATACATCTTTAACTCACTACTTAAGGATTGATTTTAGTCAGATGGAATGGAATGATGGAAACTAACAAAACACAAGCGTAGATGTAGAATGAGACAATAGATAAAGGATATTGTGAATTAAAATGAGATAACATAAGTTGTAGGCACGCTCAAACGCATTCTTTTGATATACAATGACGATAGATACACAGAAACTTAGACTCTCTGTCGTTAATGTAAAAAGCTCAAAACCGGTTGCGACTTGAGGGAATGAGAGAAAAACTGCATGAATCAATAGATATTTGCATGACTTATGATCAAGTGAATGAAAAACGTCATTCGTAACCAAAGATTTAAAAGAGTTAGAGATTTAAAAGAGTGATTTAAATCTTTCGAAGAAAAAGATTTTAACCGACCTCAAAAAGGAGGAGGTTCTCAATTAGACTGAATTTTTTTTATGTTTGTTACCTCAGAACTTTCGACTGGGTGAACCGATTTTAATGATTCTTTTTTTTATTTGAAATCTGGTGCTTCCCGTGTGGTCCCATTTCAATTTGGTACAGTTCTGACAATGGCATCCATGAGATAACCGTATGTCTTAAATTGAAGTCAGCTTTTTTTCAACGGATACTGGCCCACTACGCAGGCTATTATGTGATGTAAGTATGTCATCTTTCAGCATTTTTTTTTATGACATTTTAGTTATAAGAATTATATTGAACTAAATTTTAATTATAAGAATATAAATTGGCAAATCAAAAAAGTGGCCCATGAGTTTATTGCCAGGTTCTTCAGTGTTTTTGTTCAATAATTAAGTTGACAGTGTTAACTAACCATAAGTATATACAATTTTTACAGATTATAAGAATACTTATATAAGTTTTTAAGAGATTGCAGATGCACTTACCTCAGGCGCTCGTCAGCTCGTGTTAGTTATTATAATTTTAATTTTAACATGGTAGTGCACGAGTATATATGCGTAAATGAGTGCACTTCCTTTACCCTCACTCCCATAGTCCGATGTATTAAAAAATTACCGAAGATAGACCAGGCACAAAATCAACAGCGCTTTTCATGAAGGTGAAACACTGCCAAATTCCTAACACCGAGCATTCACTGGGAACTTCTTGAAGAAAAACTCAATAACTACCCCACCCAGAATTCGATCCCGAGATCTCATGATACCGTTTGACCACTAAAGCAACAACCACTGAAGCTCGCATACAGATATACGACACGCTTAATTGTACCCTATATAACGATCACCACACCAAACCTGCAATCATTGGGTAATTTTTAAGGCGTATTACCTACAGGGGTGTACGGAGAGGTGAACGGGGGTTCAAGGTAATAAATAGTAGTGTAGGACTCTCACTCTCTAAATAAAACAAGTTATTAGGTACTTTTTTATACTACTTAAGTGTCAAACAAGCATACGGCCCATCTGATGGTAAGCAGTTATCGTAACCTATAGACTCTAAACAACACAAACTAATACACCAAATCACTCATCCGCCGTCGCCAAGAAAAGGGATAGCACCTGCTATCCACCTGGATAGGAAGATTATTAAAGAGAGGATATGTAGCATACTAAAGAGAGGATAGGAAGGAGGTTTTACGAAACACAACGGTAGGAGTAACTACTGCTCTGGCACCTAGCCACGTCTTAGTCGTGGGGGACTTCAACGCCAAATCCACGGCGTGGGGGTCCCCGACGACGGACGCCCGTGGAGTGGCGGTGGTAGAGTGGGCGGCGTTGACGGGCCTCTGTCTGCTAAACAGAGGCTCCGTCAACACGTGCGTGCGGCGACGGGGCGGGTCGATAGTGGACCTTTCGTTCGCTAGCCCAGACGTTGCAGCACGAGTGAGGAACTGGCGTGTACTGGAGGAGGTTGAAACCTTGTCCAATCATCAGTACATCCGGATTGAGGTCTCCCAGTCCCTTCAGGGCTCCAGTAGGGGTCACACGGTGCGCAGAACTCCCGCGTTCCCGCGGTGGGCTGTGGGCAGGCTGGATAGGGACCTACTGGTGGAGGCAGCTATCGTTCAATCGTGGCTGTCCTCACAAGCCCTGATTGAGGGGTTGGACGTTGAGGCTGGCCGATTTCACGCTGCAATTACGCAGGTGTGCGACTTGGCCATGCCCCGTGTGCAGCGTCCTCCTCCGAGGAAGGGGCTCTACTGGTGGTCCCAGGAGCTGGCGGACCTCTATGCGGCGTGCATTCGTGCCCGGAGGTCCTACACCCGCAGTCGGTGGTGCAACCTCGCTGGGGAGCAGGAGGGCCAGCTGTACGAGGCGTACCACACTTCGCGGGCTGCGTTCAAGTTGGCCATCTGCTGCGCCAAAATCGAGAAAAGGCAGGAGATGCTGGATGGTCTCAACCGTGACCCCTGGGATCGCCCGCTCCGCAAGCAGCCCGTCACGGAATCGGCATTCGGGCTGGTCGTTCGACGGTCGGCGCGATTATGCGCCTTAGGGCCGCGGCCGCGGCGGTCGTCGCCGGCGGTGGAGTGCGGTCGGCGGTATCGCTCGACATCGCCAACGCATTCAATAGTCTGCCATTCAGCTGCATCAGGGAGGCGCTCCAGTATCACGGGGTGCCTGTATACCTGAGGCGGCTGGTGGCGGACTATCTTGAGGGCAGCAGCGTTCTCTATGAGAGCCGCATAGGGGACGTTGTGAGGAGACCTATGTCGTGTGGTGTCCCACAGGGTTCGGTTCTAGGGCCGCTGGTTCTAGTCCGGTCGATGGCGCTGTACGGCCCACCTGTGTGGGCGGAGTGCCTGGACGCGCCGAACAGGGCTCTTCTGTGGAGACCACAAAGAGTCGTCGCGTCCAGGCTCATACGCGGATACCGCACGGTGTCGACGGAAGCGGCCTGCGCGTTGGCCGGAACCCCCCCGTGGGACTTGGAGGCTGAGGTGCTCGCCGAAGTGTATCGGTGGGCGTCGCAAGAGCGGGAGGTGGGTGGTCGTCCTCCACCCAGGGAGGTGGCCAGGTGGCAGGGCGATGCCTGATGAGCTGCCATGGCCAGGTGGAGGACACGGCTGGAAGCGCCCCGAGCCGGTCTATGGGCGCTCCAGCCTATGCTGGAGGAGTGGGCGGGGCGATGGCACGGAGTTCTTACCTTCCGACTGGTGCAGGTGCTGTCGGGGCACGGTTGCTTCGGCAGGTACCTGCACATAGTCGCAAGGAGGGAAGCGACTCCGGGCTGTCACCATTGCGGCAGCGACGAGTTCACGGGCAATAGGGGTTGACCTCTCGCTGCCGAGCGTCGTTAGAGCGATGCTTGGCAGCGACAGGAATTGGGCCGCGGTCGCTGCCTTCTGCTTACATTTTTTCCCGCCTAAACAAAAACAAAAATTAATTAAAAAAAGGAAGAAAATAAAAGGAGTAACTACCGTTGTTACACGCTGATCTTATCTGAGAGGGTGGTACTTCCCCGATCGAGCTGACCCATTCGTGCTGGGATAAGCAAGGGTCTACCGCTAGAAAAACTTTAGTGATGTGTTACCATCTTCCGGGAAAAAGGTAAAAGAGGATGAGGATGAGGTTAGAGGCCCTGCGCTCTCACTCACCAAACAAAGGACAACAGTAAGAATACTACCTAACCGTTAATTCTGTGTAAGGAATACTTTTTTGATCGAGCTGTCCCATTCTTTTTACTCTGTACTTCCAAAGTGTAACACGTTCATCTAGCGAGATAAAAAGTATACAAGTTGTTAAGTCTAATCAAGAGCTATCAAACAAAAAAGTTGCATCAAAATCCGTCAAGTAGTTATTGCGTGATGCGCGAACAAACAAACGGGGAAACAGATAAAAAGACAGACAAAAAATCTAAAAAAATCGTTCTTAAACACGCCTATATAGCCTAATTCAGTCATTTTTTTCCAAATATCTTAAATGTACAGACCCAGCTCTGTTACAGCTTTGTAATAGTATAGATAGATTATAATACTCAGACGAATAGTAACAAAAATAGCTGAAAATGACATTTTTTCCGGGATATACAACGGGATATGTAACCTATGTCCTTTTCATGGCTTCAGGATATACGAATGCTCAGTAGAGGGTGCCCGAAAGGGTAAGCCGCCGGCCGACCACTGAAGTAATCCAACACAGTACCAATGGCCCGCCAACACAGGCGGAGAGACGGCACACGGCGGGTTTCTTTAGTTAGCGTGGGCCCCACACTACCCTGTTCATTACCCTGAACGATGGGGTGTACAAATGAAGGCTATATGTATGCGCACTTCTAAGATTATTGGTTCAGTAGGTATGATTGGTACACCCCGTCGTTGGGGGGAACGAACAGGGTAGTGTGGGGCCCTAACTAACTTAACTTATCATCACGCCATTTCCCTTGCGGGGTAGGCAGAGAGAACAGAGTGCCAAGAGGCTCTATTCTTGCATACATCTCTCGCTTCCTCAACATTCATAACTCTCTTCATACACGCTCGCCGGTTACCTTCCTCCTGACCTCCTGACTCCACCTTCTTCCAATACAATGAGTGAGTGAGTCTCGGTCTCCCCCAGTCGCATCTTTACACCAATACTCTCTTTCATACCCCTCACCCACTAAATAAACCCGCCGTGTGCCGTCTCTCCGCCTTTATTGGCGGGCCACTGGAACCATGTTACATTACTTCAGTGGTTACGTCGCGAAAGCCTAACAAACAAACTCACTTTCGCATTTATAATATTAGTAAGGATTGTGTTAAGGAAGCAATCTAGCCGAGGTTAGATCTCAGGTGTAAAATTAGTAGTGCAATAATTATCCGCTACCGCTTATTTCAATAAACTGTTTTGTAAGACTTACGTGCGTTGTTAAAGGAAAAGTTCTTGAATAAATCTATACATAATAATATAATCTATACTATTTTAAAGCTGTAACAGAGCTGTGTCTGTACATTTAAGATATTTGAGAAAAAAATGTTTGTAATAGACTATAATATAGGCGTGTCTAAACACAAAACTATTTTTTTTAGATTTTTTGTCTGTTTGTTTGTTCGCGCATCACGCGAAAACTACTGTACGAATTTCGTTGCAACTTTTTTCTTTGATAGCTCTTAATTAGACTTAACAACTGGTATACATTGTATTCCGCTACTATATCGGGAACCTGAGATATTACCTAAAAACTAGCTTTTGGCTGCGGCGGAGTCGCGGGCAAAGGCTAGTCTTATATATTATTTCTCTAGACTGTTTCTGTTCTGTTCTGTGTGTGTTTTCTGGCGGTCCGCGAGAGTTTCCTTATTCCTTTATAAAATTTCATGATTAACCCCCCCATTTTAAAGCTTATTGTGCCGGTAAGTGACGAAAAATCTCGACCGACAAATGTACCACTTCTCTTAAATTTGAGATTTAAAGTTATCTAAAAAGAGATCGCTTAATTGATGCGTCGATTAGGCACTGCGGAATTCCGCATTTATTTTAACATGAAGTGTTTAGCCGTTCATAGAAACATTATTGAAATAATGTTTGCATGTAAGATTTTAAAATATAAAATAAATTGTGACTTTTAACACTTTAGATTCCGTGTTTCTTCCAGGATTACACGTAGCTCCATCACGCCACAGTGTCCGCCACTAAGGAGAACCGTATTGGGCGCAAATTCCCCCTATGCACGTTTGTGTAGGTTGGTGAATGGATGTAGTGATCTAATTGACCTGCATTTTGATTATTTTTAGATCATCAAAAATGTATTATTAGCTGTCTATCAAATTTTAAATATTTGGGTTTATTTCGTTAGTACTTTCAAATGTATTCATTCCATTTATGTACCATCATTATAAATAATAATATAACGTGTCTAAAGTGAGCAAAATGCATTTACTTTTTCTTTATTGTATCTTTCTTTGGCACGCCTCATAAGCGAAGCGTTGAGGTGTGTATTACTCTCGTTTCATGCAGAACAACAATCAAGATTTTCAAACTTAAAATGTCTCTATTTATCATATTTTTCACTTGCAAAATAATATATATACGCACATATCAAGAAAAAACACTATTTTTAACACTCATGATACTTTTGATGCCATTTTTGTTATTTAAACTAGTTATAAAACTGTTTAAAAAGTTCTGTCTTGGACGTCTGTGTATTGTAGGTAATGTATGTTAACACGATAACGACCGAAATACTTTACTAATCGAGTATTTTTTATTCTTTTACGATTCAGTTTAACTACGAATATAGCCCCATCACTTTTCACGGTCTAATTCGATGTGGTTTAATTGTTATTAAATAAACAAAAAAATAGTGAATAATACGCTCGATTCGACACTAAAACGAGAACTATTGAGAACTATTTCTATAGACCAATATAGAAGTATGTACTTCTTAAAATTAGCGCTAGATGGCGTAAAACCACAGTACTTATTGAAATTAGCGCTATCAATGTGATTTATTGAAAACTACTTAGTAAGACCAATACATTATTAGTTACATCAAATAATCAATTTTATTGTGAAAAATTAAGATTATGAGGCATGCACTTTTGGATTTTCCAAAGTATTTTATCTTGCAAGTGGTGTTTACCTTTAAGTGACTATTACATTGTGGCATGTAGTGTTGAGCAAGACACGACATAAAAAAGAGTTTGTAAGGGTAGCCTCTTTTTTACACTGAGCCAGTACAATGTCCCACTTCAAATGAGGCGAGGCGTACTGAAGCTCGGCGATACGTTAGAAGTTATGAGTACTTATATGACATTTAAAGTTATTGCAGTACAATTTTATTACCTATTACACTCTGAACTCTGATTGATGACAATTAATCAATATCTCAAAGTAATATGAAACGATTAGCATAGTAAATCTTGTTTGTAAGTAGGTAAATAAAAAAAATTGTAAAAATATGTATTTTAAAGTATATATTAAAAAAGCTAATGAATAATATTACAAATTACTATATATAAATAATATTTGCTTAACTTTGTTGCCACTGAGCCGGTTCCTTCTTTCCGTAAGGACCTGGCCCGCTTTGCTAAAAGTACGCTCAGAAGGTACAAAAGTGGCAACGATAACGTGACTCGAAACGTGGTCACGTAATGTTCATTACAAAATGACGTGCTATTGTTATATGTAGTATGCGTCTCGCTCACTCTCTGTCGTCATGCTATAGTTTTACGGAGACGGAGAGTGACTAACGCGAATTCACGACTGCCACGACACAAAATTTGAAGTAGTACAATACAAAATGGCGAGCCGTTCTTATATTTTGACGTCATGTACGGGACAAATGTACCGCCTCCTGCATGTCCTACTCAACACTAGTGGCATATTTCTAATTTTAGCATTAATTTAATGTATTTATGTACACAATCGTTGTTAAGCCTTAAATAAATAAAAATAAATACCGCACGGGTCCGTATATTGAAGGTATTTATCAAAAATGGAGAGAGGCTTAGCGTTTATTTAGATGGGCTAAGCATGTCAAATGCTTTTAACCTTTTTTTATTTTTAAGGCGGGAAAAAATGTACCAATAGTACACCCCGACGTTCAGGGCAACAAACAGGGTAGTGTGGGGCCCTCACCCACTAAATAAACCCGCCGTAATCCGCCTGTACTTTTATGAAGTTAACACTTCTTTAGAATCGTTGTGATTTGAAACTCGATGAAACGAAAATGCGTGACGATCAAGAAACAAACATATAAATGTATAGGATTAACAGTCAGTTGCAGAAAAGTCCATTAAAGTTATTTTAACTTTGAAATATTTTTTTGTCACAAAAGGTATTCCTTTTTTTTATTGCATGTAGTGGCAGACGAGCCACGGTCCATCTGATAGTTAATGGTAACCGTCGCCCATGGACTCGACTATACCGTGAGTATTGTCAAGCCGCTGCTCACCAATTCATTTCACAGATGAAATGACATATAATCCTTGGTAGTTGATTTGAAACTTCGGTCTCTGGCTTCCTTGATCAATACTTAAACCATATGACCACGGTGTAGATAATATTAAGTTCGAAAAAGTGATACATTCAATAATAAACTAATATCTCTGTTTTGCTATGTTCACTTGGTATTCCCATGCCAGTTATAATACCAAAGTTATCCCGTGAATTCCTACGGGATCCATTATATCGTTGTAGAAACCAAATTTACCTATATGAATTTTAATGCTCCATTAAATTAAATTAATGAGAGGTCATTTTAAGCTTGGTAATATTAATAAACCTTACATTTATCTTAATACTCCTGATACTCTATATCCATCTCAATCTCTCTTAGTCTAGTTTTCAGAAGTTTCACTTCTGTCGTGTGTGAATTGCACACAGGTTTTTTTTTAATAATTCTTGTATCGCCCCCCACAAAGTCCCCCACTTTACAAACATACAATTTCACGGACACAAAGTACATCCAGACTCAGGACAATCATTTGTGGCTCACAAAAAGAGTATTGTCAGACCACTGGAACTATGTGACATTACTTCAGTGCTCCGCCGGTAAATGCTATAAGTTTTTTTTTTTTGCTAAGTCGGGAAGAAAATTTCCTAGCCGCACACTAAAGAAACCCGCCGTGTGCCGTCTCTCCGCCTTTATTGGCGGGACACTGGAACTGTGTTACATTCCTTCGGTGGTAAATGCTTTAAGCCTAAAGTAATATGTTTTCTAAAAAACTTTTGAAATTATTTTATAATGAGTTTTAAGATTAATATTTTTAGAATAATGCTTTTATATTTCATACTAGCTGTACTTGCAACACTGTCTTTGATCTACTAACAATACAAAATCTCATTACCTCAGTTTGCCCCAAGTATAAAAGTTTATTCTCTGATTTTATTCAAGGACTGCTTTATAAGTATGACCCCATTTATAGCAGTACCTACTAGTATGCTTTATTTTATTCACAATGGGGATGTTTACTACCATCATTTCACCACAGATGGCGTGTTATCAACATGGCCATTGAAAACTGTTATTTCTATACAATTTGTAACCTGTATTTTGGTAAATTTTAATTTTCTTAAGTGTGCTGGACTAAAATGTAATAACACTGATGTACATTTATATTTCCTAAAGATCTAACATTATTAAACGTGAGAAAAATCGCCAAATATTATGGCTACACAACATAACGTCTTTCAATTCTTTAATCTTCCATTTTAACAATAATCGCTGTGCAACCGAGGTCATTATTAATATATCTATCGTGTATGCCTTTTTTTCGTGTTACCATCTATCTCGTTATTCATTATTCGGATCCCGACTGTAAAGACTACCTCTACAACCCAATTCGAATTTAGACTATCATTTATTAGTTATACTTTTATATCGTAAATAAACAAAATAAAAAAGAATTTATAAATATAACACTAAATTTGCAATAAATTACGTCACGAACAGCGGATCTATAGTCGTCCGTGGTATTTTGTTTCTGTCAGTTACATGAAAACACGATCCATGACGTCATAGGTACTGTGTTTATGGTCATATAATAATGTGTATAATTTACAACGTTAAAAATGATATTATTTAATTATTTTTGAAAAAGGACGTTTATTTTAGATATTTAAATATTACTATCAATTTAAAAATAGATATACACGAAATTAAAACTAGTGTCATATCCGTATTTAGGCTAAAGGAAGCGAAGAAATAATTTATGAGCTATTATTATACATATATAATAATAATAGTTGCAATGGATACATATTCAGATCCATATCACTGGCTTTGTAAAGGAAGAACATGGTTATCTGTATAATATTGTAAAATATACAATTCTGAAGGTGACATACAGTAGCAAAAAGCTCAGGTTTTTGTGATGAAACACAATGTTGAAATACACGTATTAAAATCGGGAGCGGCAACGCTACGTTTAACTTTTCGTGTTTCTTTTAACTATAATTGTCTATGTTGAAAAACTATATTAATTATTTTTATTGTGTCGCATCTAGCCTACCTAGCTGGTGGTAGAAACCTAACAAATATAGATAATGACCATACGGTCGCTTTACGGGTGTAGATTGAGAAGAAAACTATAACAGAACAATATTACTATCAGCGTATATTATAGGAACCACTAGTAATTAACATATACAATAGAATCTCAAGGGTGTAGGTTCTAGGCACAAAGTGAGGTGAGTAGCCGAATTTGATGTACTGGACTACTCAACTTAGTGACAGCGTCCGTGCGTGGAAAGAGAGGCCGGCTGCGCGCACGCCGCTGTATATTTATATGGACGCGCGGAGTGAGGCTTGAATTCCGGGCGGTATATGCGAGGAAGGGCTTCGCTGGCGCGACAAAAAGGGGTAAAAAAAATTGGGGTGAACTTTTCATCCCTATGCTATTAGTGTCAATCGTGACATCAATTGATAAGGTTGTATCCAGGAGCAATAGTGTGTCATTTAAAATGTCAACGTGTGTAATTAAAGTATGCCGAAACTACAAAAATCGGAAAATTAACACAGTAAAGATATCTCTTATCATCGGTTAGTAAGATTATTTCATACAATAACTGGCTAAATAAGTCATTTAAATATTCCGCAAATAAATTAATTTAAGTTCGTATTTTTTTGTGGCCGTGTGGGGCCGGCACTAAGAGTAGCTCCACCCTGTCTCTTCCTATCGTCGTAGTCCTAAAAACCGACTAAAGGATTACCGGGCAGCAGCGGTTCCCCTGTGTACTAAAAACATCCACTGCGATCGCCAACCCGCCTGCCAAGCGTGGCGATTATGGTAAAACCCCCCAAAATAAGTACACAAAGACAAACATCGGCCCCCAGTCACGGCAGCTCCGCTATCCGGTGGCCTAACAATAGCGGGCCCGGCAACGGCGGAGCAGGGGGTGCTAAGAATCCCCGGTCGCGATCTGGCTACCATAAACGACTTCTGGTCCTGGTAGCACAACGTCAGAACACTGAGGACTGACGAGAGGATCACCGCGCTGGAAGTGGAATTGAGCAAGATCCGATGGGACATTTTAGGGGTTAGGGTAATTTTTAATAATGAAGATTGTTTACATTTTCATTAAATTTATAATTATCATGGGTTATATTAGTATTCTCATTAAAGAAGAGATTATATTATAGTATATATTTATATAAAGATCAGCGTGTAACAACGGCATTTAATCCTGCCATTGTGTTTGGTATGGTGAGTGAGAGCGCCGGAGGCCCAAACTCCCTACCTTTCCTCTGCTTGTTAGCTTTCCTATCCTCTCCTTAATAACCTAATTATCCTCTCCTTCTTATGACCGGGCATGAAGCACATCGGTGTGTTTTGACTGTAGTAGGAGATAGCCGTTTATATTTCATTTAATATATGTGAAGTTAATTGGTGAACAGCGGCTTGGCAATACTCTCGGTATAGTCGTGTCCATGGGCGACGGATACCATTTACCAACAGATGGACCACGGCTGGTCCGCCACTACAGGCAATAAACCCGCCTTAACAAAAAAAAAATTACTGTAGAGTAACGTACCTAATAAGTATTCGTTAAGTTTAAGCGTATGAAATCGCAGGCAGATTCTACTAGCCAATAAAAACTATCTATAGGTACTAGTAGGTAGAGCCTTGTATGTCCCAGCACGAATGGGCCGGCTCGATCGGGGAAGTACCAACCCTTCTTTTTTTGTTAAGCCGGGAAAAAATGTTCCTAACCGCATAGGGATCGTTCGGGGCAACGACCAGGGTATTGTGGGACCTGCAATCACTAAAGAAACCCGCCGTGTGCCATCTCTCCGCCTTTATTGGTGGGCCACTGACACTATGTTACATTCCTTCGTTGGGGCGGGGGAAGTACCACCCTCTCACATAAGATCAGCGTGTAACAACGGTAGTTACTCCTTCCATTGTGTTTCATAGAGTGAGTGAGAGCACCGGAGGCCCTAACCCCCTCCCTATCCTATTCTTATTACTCTTCCTATCCACCTCCTACCCCTTTCTTTGTAGATGACGACACGCGAGTGATGCCTCAGGTGTTCCTAGCGTCTATAGGCTACGGTAACCGCTTACCATCAGGCCGGCCGTGTGCTTGTTAGCAACCCATGTACTCGTATTATAAAAAAAATATACATATATAAATTAGTAGAAAGGCCGTTACTATTTTCAGTATTGCCAACCTTCAACATCATGAACATCTCACTGATTCTGATTGTGTAATCGTACAATTACAAAAGATTTAAAGTGTATAGTAAAAAAGATATTTCTTATCTGGCAGTCATTAGTTACAACTGTATCTAATCAGAAATACAATCACTTAGTAATTTAAAACAACGAATGTAACATCTGTTTTTGTTTATTTGTTGTTGTAAGCAAGATAATTATCTGGCGAAATAAAAAATACCGTTCTTTAAAACACCATCTAATACCATAAAATTCTCGTGTCACAGTGTTTGTCACCATTCTCCTCCAAAACGGCTTGACTGATTCTTATGAAATTTTGTGTGTATATTCAGTAGGTCTGAGAATAATATGTAATGGTACATTGTTACCCTAGGGATGAAAGCAACTCCCTCGATCTATTGGAGCCCTCGCTAAGCTCGGGCGCCAAACCCCGTCTCGGGACTAAATAAGTCTTTATCCCGAGGTAAACACTGTGCTTTTCATTACGAATACTAGGAAACTAAAAATAAAAATCATGAATTAGCTAAAGAAAAAATGGGAGACTAAAAAATTTAATTTTGAATCGGCTATTCAGCCATTATTTTTCATTTTAATCATTGAAAAAATATAAATCTTCGTTATTTTAAAGATATAGTTGCAAGTGTTGCAACTATATTAAAATAAAGTCATATAAAAAACAAATACTTTAATAAATAGGTACTTAACTTTATGTTATTTCAATTTTACATCGCGCTGTAATTGACTGGCTGTACAGAAAATAGAACTGTTTTTTTTTATAATTACTCAGCTGTCAATTGAAAGTAATTCTCCCTAGGGCTGAAAAGTATTACTTTCAACCCGCTCCTCAGGTAACTTCAGGCCTACTTTCAGATTATGAGTAATGAAAACTATTTTTCATACCCCTAAGTGATAAGGGTGGCCCACCCCATTTTTTTATTTAGTGGACAAAATTATTTATTTTAATTATTTTTGATTCGGCTTTAAAAATTACATAGAACTCAACATTTTCACCCTTCTACTGCCAAACTCTATTTTTGAGAGCGATATTATTACTCTAGTAATTTTCATTGCAAAATATTCAGAAAAAAATATATGGCGGTATGAAATTCACCGGGTGAGCTAGTTATCTATTTACTACTCTGTCAAGAAAGTACCGGGAAAAGATCAATAATACACAAAAATTTTGTTATTCATCCAAATTTATTTTATCACCTTCAAAGTATGCTCCTTCAGAAACGATAGACTTACGCCAACGAATAATCCAATCATCAAAACATTTTTTAAACGCTGTTTCCGGAATTGAGTTCTGTTCTCGCCGCGAATTCTTCTTTATGTCTTCTACCGATTGAAAACGGGTACCACGAAGTGGTAATTTGAGTTTAGGAAAAACAACGAAGTCGGCTGGAGCCGTATCTGGTGAATATGGTGGTTGCTCGGTGGTATTTGTTGAGTGTTTGGACAAAAATTCATTCACAATGATGGCCTTGTGTGAAGGCACATTATCGTGGTGCAAAATCCAAGAATTTTCTTTCCACAAATCTGGCCTTTTTCGTCGAATTTGCTGTCTTAAACGCCGCATAACGCTCAAATAATATTCTTTATTTACCGTTTCGCCTTCTGGCAAGAATTCCGAGTGCACAATACCGCGATAGTCAAAGAAAACAGTCAACATGACTTTGTCTTTTGATCGACTTTGGCGTGGTTTTTTCGGTTTCGGTTCAGTTGGAAGTCGCCACTCCGAAGCTTGTTGACTAGTTTGCACGTCAAACTCGCAAACCCACCACGTTCTCTGGTCCCAAACTAAGCTTCCTTGTGCTATGGGTACCAGATTACGGATATAATACATATTATATTACTTTTTTTTTTTGTAAATAAATACATATAGATAGAAAACACCCAGACGCAGTACAAATATCTATGTTCATCACACAAATAATTGTCCTGAGTGGGAATCGAACCCAATATTTTTATATAATACTAGCTGTTTCCCGCGGCTTCGCTCGCGTAAATAAATGAATACTAGTATAGGTTACTGCAAAAAAATGAAAAACTATGTTCCACGTGAATGAAGTCGCCGGTTGCACTTAGTTAACAAAGTTTGTTACTTAAACTTTATATAAGATAGCTGTTACCCGCGACTTCGTCCGTGAGTAATTTCATAAAAATAAATAAAGCAACCCATGAAATTGTCGGTAATACAGTGCAACGGTATTACAGTACTCGGGGTTGGAACTTCATTACTGAAATGCTAGATGGCGTTGAAGTTGCTAGATTTTGAGATTTTGTGACAAACAATTATTTTTTTCTGCGTATTTTTTTTAATAAAAAGTATCCTATGTTACTTCTAATACCTCCGAGAATATGTGTACAAAGTTTCATGATGATCGGTTAAGTAGTTTTCACGTGAAAGCGTAACCAAGAAACTTACATTCACATTTATAATATTAAGTATATGATAGATACATTAAAAATAAATTATGTAATCGCTACGCTTGGCAGGCGGGTTTGCGATCGCAGTGGATGTTGTTAATATTCGAGGGAGTGCTGCTGCCCACTCCCCCGGTATTCCCTCAGTCAGCTCTTACGACTCCCGTGGGTAGAGAGGGGTGGGACAATTCTAAAGCCGGCCCCACACGGCTAGACGCTAACAACATCAGAGGTATCAATCACTCGCACGTCGCCATCTCTAAGAGAAGGGATAGGAGGTGCACAGTAAGAATAATAAGGAGAGGATAAATAAATAAATATTCACGGACATTTCACACAACGTCCTCTAGTCCCAAACTAAGCTTAACGCTTACGCTATGGGTACCAGATTACGGATATAATACATATATTACTTTTTCTTTTTTTGTTAATACCTACATACATATAATAGATAGAAAACACCCAGGCGCAGTACAAATATCTGTGTTCATCACACAAACAATTGTACTGAGTGGGAATCGAACTCGCGACCTCGTGCACGGAAGTCGGTTACACTTTGGTCCGTGTGGTGACGAAAAAGAAAAAAGAGAAAAGTCAAAGTCATGCCTCAGTAAGGTGGTGGAAAGGTTAGTGAAAGCTTCTTTCTCCTGGGATAACGCGCCACGGATGCCTGCGGTTTTGCTAGCATTTAAAGGGCCTCGTGGCGTAGTCGGTAGTTTTTTTTTTTATTGCTTGTTGTGGCAGACGAGCCACGGTCCATCTGATGGTAAATGGTAACCGTCGCCCATGGACTTGACTATACCAAGAGTATTGTTAAGCCGCTGCCCACCAATTCATTTCACAGACATGAAATGAAATATAAACGGCTATCTCCTGCTACAGCCAAAACGCAACGATGTGTTTCATGGCCGGTTACACGGGAGATGATAGTACCAACCCGCTCGGGCCCGATACCAAGTGAGTACGCCCACTTGGTACCCAGCCCTACCACCAGTAATGCAATGGATGATATTTGCTTACTTCCCTTAGTCGCCTCATACGACACCCGTGGGAAAGAATGGGCTAGTGACACTTGTATTCTTAGTCTGTCACCACACGGATGTATTCCTTTTCTTCTCGTTACGGTCCACCTCTTATCCCTTCCTAAGGGGTTAACAACACGGAAGTGATGCTTCAGCGTTGGTAGCGTCTTTAGCTACAGTAGCCGCTTTCCAGCTTCGTATAAAAAATCTGTATGAAAGTGAATTTAGTCTACTCCGCCCTTCTCTGTCACATCAGCCATGCCCGTACCAATTGCACTTCCGTATGTTTCCACAAACAAAGGCTAGTTAAATATAGCACGTGGGTTTCCACAGCGGTGGTCACATTATGTCCGACCCTAACACTAAGGTCAGCAATTATATTATCATATTGTTTATGTTTCGTAGTTCTTTTGAATATGACTACTTTGTTTATGGTTTCTATGTAGGACTCTTAGGAGTTAATAAAAAATAAATACTTAGATATTTTTATATATATTTTTAGCATTTGACATGCTTAGCACTATACATTAAACACAAAGGGAAAAATGTGAAATCGAAAATAACAGTCAGGAGCAGAATTTGAACCTGCATCTTCTGGATACCGTCCAGATGCTTTACCAATTCAGCCATCCTGATAATTGCTCCTGACTGCTAATTTCGACAACACATCATACTTAACGTCTTTGGGTGACGCCTGCGCCATCTGTCGGAAGTATTTTCATACATTATACCGACCAGGTAAACTTAATTTTACAATTAAGATTTTACCTAATAATGACGCAAACCCTTTAAATTATTAGATATTTTTATATATATTTTTAGCATTTGACATGCTTAGCACTATACATTAAACACAAAGTGGTCCAGGTCCTGGTCGGTATAATGTATGAAAATACTTCCGACAGATGGCGCAGGCGTCACCCAAAGACGTTAAGTATGATGTGTTGTCGAAATTAGCAGTCAGGAGCAATTGTCAGGATGGCTGAATTGGTAAAGCATCTGGACGGTATCCAGAAGATGCAGGTTCAAATCCTGCTCCTGACTGTTATTTTCGATTTCACATTTTTCACTTTGTGTTTAATGTATAGTGCTAAGCATGTCAAATGCTAAAAATATATATAAAAATATCTAAATATTTAAAGGGTTTGCGTCATTATTAGGTAAAATCTTAATTGTAAAATTAAGTTTACCTGGTCGGTATAATGTATGAAAATACTTCTGACAGATGGCGCAGGCGTCACCCAAAGACGTTAAGTATAATGTGTTGTCGAAATTAGCAGTCAGCAGCAATTGTCAGGATGGCTGAATTGGTAAAGCATCTGGACGGTATCCAGAAGATGCAGGTTCAAATCCTGCTCCTGACTGTTATTTTCGATTTCACATTTTTCACTTTGTGTTTAAAAATAAATACGTTGAAAAATCCAAAAGTGCACGCTTCATTTTTCGCAATAAAATTGATTATTTGATAAGTAACTAATTAAGTATTGGTCTTACTAAGTAGTCTTCAATAAATCACATAGATAGCGCTAATTTCAAAAAAACCCACATTGAGTTTCATGCCTTATACGCCATCTAGCGCTAATTTTAGGAAGTACTTCTATATTGGTCTATAGAAATAGTTCTCATGAAAGGCGCTAGTTTTAGTGTCGCGTCGAGCGTAAATATTCAGTATTTTTTGTTTATTTAATAACAATTAAACCACATCGAATCAGACCGTGAAAAGTAATAGGGCTCTATTCGTAGTACTACTCAAATTAAAAAGAAAAAAAAATGACTCGATTAGTAAAGTATTTCGGTTGATATCGTGTTAACATACATTACCTACAAAAAACGGACGTCCAAGACAAAAAAAAATAAACAGTTTTTTAACTAGTTTAAATAACAAAAATGGCATCAAATTTATCATGAGTGTTAAAAATAGTGTTTTTTCTTGATATGTGTGTGTATATTTTATTTTTATTTATTTATTTAACCTTCATGCACACTATACGTACAAAGGCGGACTTAATGCTAAAAGCATTCTCTACCAGTCAACCTTTAGGTCATGCAGAAAAAGAAGTAGGTAGGTCAAAAGGGACAAATATATCTATATAAATACGTAAGCGATATATAAATATACGCATTACACACTAAATACATACTATATACTTATAAATATAACACATATATATATATATATATATATATATATATATATAAATATAAATAGATACATATACATACAAATATTACATGAAAAAAAAAAAAAACGTACCTGTGAGGGTCTAGACTGATTCATCCGTTGTCAAAAGATCAAAGTATAGCTTCCGAACATTTAATTTAAACACATTCCGATTTGAGGACATCCTGATTTCAAGAGGGAGAGCATTCCAAAGCAGTATAGATTGGATATAGAAGGAAGAGTGAACAAGACTAGAAGTATGTGAAGGGCAGGATAGTAGAAGATTATGTGAAGACCGAAGATTTTTGTTATGACAAGAACAAAGAAATTTTAAGTTATCAGTCAGATAATGGGGGGCATTGGGAGAATTCAGTAGAGAGTAAAGCATCGTTAGCGTATGTAAGCTACGTCGCTGTCGAATGCGTAGCCAGCTTAGCTCTCGACGAAATTTAGAGACATGATCATATTTACGAAGGTTGTAAACAAACCGAATGCAATTATTGAGAAGTCGGTCTAGCTTATTGAGTAGATCTGCATTCAGGTCGAGATAGCACACATCACCATAGTCGATAATTGGAAAGATTAAAGTTTGCACGAGCATTTTCTTTGTTTTGCAAGGCAGGAAATTTTTAAGCCGATATAGAGAGCGTAGGGAACCAGTAACTTTTCTGCTAACATTTGTAACCTGAGTTCGCCAATCTAATGTTGCGTCAATATGTAGACCAAGGTTTTTAACAGAAACAGTTACGGGAATAATAGTACCATCAAAAATTACAGGTGGCACAGATGACCCATCGATTCTATTTGTTATCCGAGAACTACCTATTATAATGGCCTGGCATTTAGATGGATTCACACTAAGGCCAAACCGGTCAGACCATTGTTTTAGTGAAGCCAAGTCCCGGTTGATGGCATGAATTGCTGTCGAAAGGTCATCGATTCCCGTTTGTGTATAGAGTTGCAGATCATCGGCGTAAAGATGATACGCACATTGAAATTCTTGAGTGACCGTATTGATAAATAATGAAAACAGAAGAGGAGAAAGTATACCGCCTTGAGGAACACCGCAGTCAAGAACACGCCAATTAGAAGTGACTTCCTCCTTGCGAACTGACTGCCGGCGACCCCGAAGATAAGAGGAGAACCAACCCAGTGCCTCAGGTGAGATCAAAAGATGGGAGAGGATAGAGAGAAGGATATCATGATTAATCGTATTAAAAGCATTTGAAAAGTCCACCAAGACCATCAATGTTACTTTAGTCTTTTCAATTCCCGACCTTACGTCACCAATTACTTTTAATAAGGCTGAAATTGTGCTGTGCCCAGGTCTAAAACCCGATTGAAACGAAGAGAGAATGTTATTATGTTGGACAAAACTAGACAGTTGTTTGAGGACACATTTTTCCAAAATTTTGGATAAGAAGGGAAGGATAGATATAGGGCGAAAATGAGAAACAAGTGTAGGATTAGGAATCTTAGGCAAAGGACAGACAAAAGCCATACGCCAGAGGGAAGGAAAAGAGCCAGAAGAGAGCGAAAAATTTAGAATATGAGCTAAGGGCAATAAAAATTGATCCAAAGCGGCGACCATCATGCGACGGCTGATGTTGTCATATCCCATGGCCTTGGACTTTAAAGAAAGAATTGTTTTTTTAACCTCACCTGGAGCAATCGGGGAAAACTGAAATTGATTATAGTTGGGACGTGGTAAACTCCCTACATAGTTAATAGTACTATGTTTGGTTGTAACATGGAGAGTATCCATAGTCGTAAAATGACTGTTAATATCGTCTAAAGTAATTGTTTTAGGCAACTCTGAGTGACGTGATTTGCCGATCCCTAGACTCCCTAAAAACTTCCAAACACCAGCAGGAGAAGTGGAAGAAATACTATCAAGGATATGTCGGCGTTTAGCATTGCGTATCATCTGATTGCAACGATTCCTAACTTTCTTAAACCTTGTCCAATTACCGTCACAACGATTTAGCTTAAAGTTACGAAACGCACGATCCCTACGTCTCATTTCGGTTCGAATCTCATCTGACATCCATGGTGCCGGAAGTCGCTTCAGCTTAACTCTTCTGATTGGCGCATGAACATCGTAAAGATTGACGACTGCATTGTTAAAAATGCTCACCTTCTCATCAACCGTAGTAGCCGCCATCAAGGGCTTCCAATCAATGCTAATAGCATCCAGCTGTAGTTGATTGATATCCATCCGCTCGAAACAACGCAAGTGTGCAACCTTGGGCTGAAGCTTGGGAGGTTTCAGGATGTAAGATAGGTAAAGAAGGTCGTGACGGGAGAAGCCAGGGGCAGGATGTTGGCCGTGGGAGGATACAAAAGAAGGACTGGAGGTAAGGATTATGTCTAACCAGGTGTCTTCCCCATAAAGATTGTGGTGAGTTGGTGATAGAGGTAGGACATGAAGGCTGGCAGACTCAAGGATATTAAGTAGATTTAGGCAGCGGCGGGATTGGGATAGGAGGTCAGTATTAAAATCTCCCATGATGATGTGATGAGCATACTCAGACCCTATTGGCTCTATAACTGATTCGAATTCAGTGAAGTAATCAACAGAGGGTGGACAATATACGACTCCAAGAGCAATTTTGGCTCCTCTGACCCAGACCTCTAAGAAAAGGAACTCCGCAGAAGATGAATTATTGTGGGACGAAGATAATTTAATAATTTTGAAAGGTAGGTTACTACGAAGATAGATAGCAACGCCACCACCACGCTTGTCGACTCTATCATTTCTAATTAAAACGAAGCCAGGAAGAGAATAAAACGATGATAGCAGATTAGGTTTGAGCCAGCTCTCGGAAATCAGGATGGCATGAATATAATCGTTGGAAAAGGTATCTAAAAGTTCACTGTAATGGCTAGGTAAACTTTGCGCATTAATATGGCAAACATTTAGTAGATTCTTAGCAAGCTTAAGATTATTACGTAAAGCTTCACCAAGAGTGTCACCTACTGAACAGAAACTATCATCAGAAGACAAATCAGTACTCTGAGCAGAAAGAAAAGAGTTTTCATCGCTGGATGACATATAAATAATAATAAAATAAATATGACTATAAGTATAATATCCAAGAGCAAAATTAATTACTAAATAGAGAAAAATAATAAAATAAAAGAAACACAAAATTAATTACTTGGGACTACGTCCTTATTCTGCACCACCCGCCAACCAACAGACAGATAAACTTTAAAACAATAAGAATAACAATTTATGAATAAACGATCAATAGCAAAAAAAAAAAAAAGTACTGTTCAAATATAGAGGAAACAAAAAGAAAAAATATAGAATATACCAACATTACAGACAACGACAATACAGTTATTTCGTTTAGGCTGAAGGCACTGCCAAAGCCGTATAATAAATTAAAATATAAATATGATGTTATGTCAATGTCAAAATTGACAACTGTCAGCAAAGCATAGGTAAGGTACCTTGTTTTGCATCTTTATTGTTTGGCGAAATAATTGTGCTCACACTGCCACAACAAAAGCCAACAAATAAATTAATCAAGAAGATTGTGAGTATATATAATTTTACAAATGCTGAGTATATGATAAATAGAGACATTTTAAGTTTGAAAAATCAGTTGTTCTGTGTGAATCAAGAGAGTAATACCCACCTCAAAGCTTCGCTTATGAAGCGTGCAATACTGTGACATAGACTAGATTCTACCCAAGACTTAAAAATTAGGTCATGTACATACGTAAATCTACAGTACGTCTATAGGTATATAATAAAAATCAAATGCTGGAGGGACTTAGGCCACCGGCGCTCTCACTTACCATACGAAACACTTACGGTAGTAGTGTTGTTATTACTTACCGTTGTTACACGCTGATCTTTTGTGAGTGGTACTTAGCCGATCGAGACGGCCTATTCATGAGATAAGCAAGTTATAGACATGGTAGTTAAAACGTACAGTTTTGGAAGACTTAGGATTTTAAGTTGATTTGGACTTGTGTTCAAAGTCAATAAGAAAAAAACCATATGGTTGTCTGTAAAGTCGGTTTACGGACGATAATTTTACGTGATAACATCATATATGTTTTCTGAGAGTTTCACAAACAATGCATCGGTCGCCATACATTTTTCGGAACGTCATTATTTTTCGTACGTGCAGCCGGGCGTTTTTTCGATTTTTAAGACGTTATCACGTCAAAAGCCAGACAAGGAATATCTACTTTTGTTTTACACCAATATTCTGCAAATATTGCAAATGTGAAAAGTTTACTGGTCAGTAGGTATGGTAACATTCAAGAAATTTGTAAAATTTTCTAACATTTTACAATGTTACATAAAGAATTAATTAAAGCAATATCGTGTTTATGGTCCGTAGCTAATGGTACGAAAGGCTGAAAGTGTCCGATTTACACCATGTTTCTATTTCCTCGTATGCGCTACACCTCTGATAGCCAAAACAGTCTATATAGACCCCCAGGGGTCAATGATGACGACCACTGAAGTAATTCCAGTCGTATGCTACTACAGACTGAGATACGGCCCACAGCGGGTTTACTTAGTGGGTAAAGGCCCCACACTACCCTGTTCGTTGCCCCGAACGACGGGGTTTGCAATTAGATACATTTTTCCAGTCTTAACAAAAAAAAAGGGGGTCGATATTGCACAGTGATCAGCTAACACAGAGAGATGGCACACATTTAAAGGCCTCACACTAGCATGTTCGTTGCTCCAAACGACCAGGCCTGCGATTATAGTTAAATGTTTTCCCGCTTTAAGCAAAAAAAAATATGTCCACGATGACCATGGGCCTCCGTAATGTAAACGTTGACAATAGAGGATCTCACTTAAGCTAATTGTGACCTTAATTTTCACATTCTAATAATGAAATAATTCGTACACATTCATCCTACATTACAGTTACAAATATGTAAAACAAAACTTTACCTATATAGGCATGGGGTCACCCGAGACGAACAAACTTGTACAACTGTCTCTACAAAATAAAAGATTTGGTACCTCTGCACAACAATTAAAAATACATAAATGGACTCATACATACTAAAAGACAGTTACCACCGAATTGGAAACCTTCACATATCCAACATCCATTAGTTTTTCGTAACAGGCTTCCCCAAAACTGTCACAATGACCGGTCAGCGACCAGCTATTTCCAAAATAATCTTCAAACGTACTTTCCATCCATCCATCCATCAGCCTTTCATCGTCCACTGTTGGACATAGGCCTCCCCAAGAGAACGCCACAACGAGCGGTCCCGTAATGGGGGATATTGCTGTAATCGCCACGCTTGGCAGGCGGGTTGGCGATCGCAGTAGATGTTGTTAATACTCGAGGGAGTGCTGTGCCACGCATGTTAAAAATTATCACCTCTCGGTGAAAGAAGACATCGTGAGGAAACCTGAATGCATTAGAATTTTTCTCTATAGCTCCTGAATCTGACCTGTCTGCCAACCCGCATTGGGCAAGTGAACAATGGCTTAAAAATCCCTCTAATCCTTGTATTTTTTGTTTATTGGGGAAAAAATGGACCTAACCGCACACCCCGTCGTTCGGGGTAACGAACAGGGTAGTATGGGGCCTTTACCCACTAAATAAACCCGCTGTGGGCCGTATCTCCGTCTGTAGTAGCATACGACTGGAATTACTTCAGTGGTCGTCATCATTGGCCCCTGGGGGTCTATATAGACTGTTTTGGCCAACGACCAGGGTAGTGTGGGGCCCGCACTCACTAACTAAGGCCGCCGTGTGCCATCTCTCCGCCTTTGTTGGCGGGCAACTGGAATATACACCCACGGTACGCCAGCTATGTCTAAGTCTCACATAATAGGGAGCGAGCCTATTGCCGTCTACCGGGCACATTTCCAAACTCCGTGCTGCTACTGAGAATTTTTCTTTTCACGAAAATGCCGTAATCGGATCGGGCAGTATCCGAGAATCGAACCTGAAACCTCATGATCAGCAGTCGCTCCACTACCGCTGCACCACAGAGGCACACTTATTATCTATATGAAAAATAGCTATACTAAAGAATCACTAATCTTTCCGAGATATAAAGTAGTGTATATCCTTTTCTACGCTCCAGACTGTAAGTGTGCAAGATTACATGATGATTAGTTTAGTGGGTAAAGCGTAACAAACAATCTCTCTTTCGTAATCTATACTATTATAAAGCTGTAACAGACTTGTATCTGTACATTTGAGATATTTGAGAAAAAATGACTGTATTAGGCTTTAAAGGCGTGTCTAAACACAAAACGATTTTTTTTAGATTTTTTGTCTGTTTGTTTGTTCGCGCATAACGCAAAAACTACTGAACGGATTTTGATGCAACTTATTGATGAGTAAAATCAATGCGGTCGAAATGCGATGCTCTCCGCAGAATGCTCTGTGGAGAATCTGTGGAGTGTGGCTGACTGACCGCATTCGTAACGACAACGTAAGAGAGCGAGTAGGTATGAAAGAGAGTATTAGTGTAAAGATGCGAAAGGGAATGCTCCGATGGTTCGGACATGTGGAAAGAATGCCGGACGAGCGACTGGTTAAGAAGATATACAATGCGAAAGTGGAAGGATCTAGGTACAGGGGGAGACCGAGACTCACCTACCTAGACCAAATCGGTCATGTATTGAAGGAAGGTAGAGTCAGAAGTCTCCGAAACCGGCGAGTGTATATGAAGAGAGTTATGAATGTTGAGGAAGCGAGAGATGTATGCAAGAATAGAGCCTCTTGGCACTCTGTTCTCTCTGTCTACCCCACAAGGGAAATGGCGTGATGATAAGTAAGTAAGTAAAAGTGCATTTGTTGGTTACCTCTTGAAGCAGCAACTCTTAACTACTTAAACAACCTTCACGAAATTATTTATCCTGGAACACTGAGAGAAGGCGTTGACCCCTCAAGGCCAGGGACATAATCTTTTAGATTAAATTACTTTCGATAAATTAAAACGAAATTAATATTAGTACTCGGCAAACATACTGCAGAATACCCGTCTACCAGATGATCTGAATCAGATATTCAGCAGTATACTTATAATTACTAATTGAATTCGATTAAATGTGTTTTTTTTTTCTGTAGCAGACGACCAAGTGGTGTGATGGTAGCTGTCAACTACCACCCACAAATATTAGCAAGAGCACAGACCGAATAATTTAACAAGTCTCGTTTAAGAAGGACATATTGTAGAACTCAACATCGAAGTACATTCCAAATCATGTAAAAAAGAAGCGTTGATAAATTTATATTATTGACGAAAGCCTAAGCGCTTATGTTGTGCGTATATATGAATAGATACTCTTTGTTTTATTTAACTTACGCGTGTTAAGTATATTATTACATAATATTGTTACTATAAAGTAACCGTTTAGTTTTGTCTGTGTGGTAAAAAGAATACATTATAAGTTTATATCATACTCGTACCTTCGGTTTCTTCATAGACGGACTCAGAGACTGTAGAAAAATATGATTATATAAAAAAAATACAAGAATTTGAGAACATCCCATCATATCCCAGCGAGTAGACCTAAGAAATAGAGGCATATTGAAAAAAACACAGTAGTACGCCTATTTCCCCGGTAGGCAGAGGTGTATTATACTATTGAGAAATAAAGAAATATACTATAAAATATAATGTGCCGTGTGGGGCCGGCTTTAGAATTGTCCCACTCCTCTCCACCCATGGGAGTCGTGAGAGCCGACTGAGGGAATACCGAAGGGAGTGGGCAGCAGCACTCCCTCGAGTATTAACAACATCCACTGCGATCGCCAACCCGCCTGCCAAGCGTGGCGATTACGGCACTATACCCTCCAATTTGGGGAGGCCTATGTCCAGCAGTGGACGTCGAAAGGCTGATGGATGGATGGACTATAAAGAATTTATATTGAGAATGTTAATATAGTAATTTTTCTTAGGCCGTGTGGGGCGGGTTTTAGAATTATCCCACCACTCTCTACCCACGGGAGTCGTAAGAGCCAACTGAGGGAATGCCGGGGGAGTGGGCAGCAGCACTCCCTCAAGTATTAACAACATCCACTGCGATCGTCAACCCGCCTGCCAAGCGTGGCGATTACGACCTTATCCGCCATGTCGGGACCGCTCGTTGTGGCGTTCTCTTGGGGAGGCCTATGTCCAGCAGTGGACGTTAAAAGGCTGATGGATGGATGGATGGATGAATTTTTCTAAAATATCTTAAAGGTGCGTTTCAACTGACTTGGAGCTAGGCGGAGTGGAGAGGAGTGGGCTGTGAATTGGCCAATCACAGTGCTCGAAATCTCCGCTCCGCATCAGTAGAAACAATGTAAGTAGAGCAAGGCGGAGCTGAGCTGAATTCAAATAAAATATATGTACACGTGGCTCCGACCCGAACAGAACGGAGTCGAGGAGGATGTGGTACCGAGCTGAGGGCACGAAGCGGAGGGTAGCGGAATTGTAGCGGGGGTGCATTTTAAACATTTGACTCGTGCGCTGGATTTAGTCTAGTGCAACTCTGGTCTGCTCAGCTCCCTTTTATATCGCTCCGCTTCAATAATAATAAATAATAATACCTAATCGTATTCGCGGACATTTCACACATTATTGTCCGTGTGGTGACGGACTAAGAATACAAGTATCACTACCCCATTCTTTCCCACGGGTGTCGTATGAGGCGACTAAGGGAAGTAAGCAATTATCATCCATTGCATGACTGGTGGTAGGGCTGGGTACCAAGTGGGAGTACTCACTTGATATCGGGCCCGAGCGAGTTGGTACCACCATCTCTCGTGTGACGGGCCATGGTATATTTCGTTTCATATCTATGAAATGAATTGGTGAGCAGCGGCTTGACAATACTCTCGGTATAGTCGAGTCCATGGGCGACGGTTACCATTTACCATCAAATGGACCGTGGCTCGTCTGCCATTATATGTATGCAATAAAAAAAAAAGAACAACGTCCTCTGGTTTCAAACTTAGCTTAACGTTTGAGTACCAGATTACGCATATAATACATATAGGTCCTATATGTATACATATAATACTTTTTTTTTGTAAATACATTCATATAATAGATAGAAAACACCCAGACGCAGTACAAATATCTGTGGTCGAATAATTGTCCTGAGTGTGAATCTAACACATGACCTCGTACGGAACCAACTACGCAACGAGGCCCGTCTTTGGAAACACTTAACACTTATCACAGGTCTTCTTCGCTCCACTCCGCCCAGCTCCGCGTCAGTGGAAATGCACCCTACATGTACAGACATAGCTCTGTTACAGCTTTGTAATAGTATAGATGCAGATATAGCATAATCGTAATCGCAGATCTTTATCTGCGAGTACGCTATATCTACTAGCTTGATATATTCACCTTGGGAACGCTACGGATATTTTTAGTAACGACGTCACGCCACCTGTCACGTATCTTTCCAACGGAGGTGAGAAGTGAGGAGTGGAAGGCCATTAATTGACAAGCGGCAATCTGTTGTCTCTGTTTACTCCTCTGTGACACATGCGTGAGTTGCATAAATCACAGAGTATATTTTTGATGTGAAAATATCTAATGCGAAGGGAGGGTAAAACCGGTTGAGCGTGGCGTCGTCGCCACGCCAATGTATTTAGTTGTATTTAACTCCATCTGTTGAAAAAAGCATCTAACTAGGAAGTATGTATAACGCCAATCAAAAAACCAATAACAGTTTTAATTCGTCTATTGATATCCAGAAGGAGTTTACCAAGAATTATATAAGACTCAAACAATATTTGAAGAAAGAAAGAAAATCGATGTTTTCATATCTGCGAGACGTCCCCTGACGGCTCATTTTATAATTTATTTATTAATAAACTAGGCTGGAACAGACTACACACGGCACTGCTGATGTTAGTTGTTCATGGACTCTGCAATATTAGCTATACGCTGTCTCCTGAGAAAATCAATCACGGAGTTTAATGGGAATGTGACTTGGAGGCCTAAAACCCCGCCCCTATCCTCTCCTTATTATACTTCCCATCCCTTTCCTCAGAGATGGTGACGCGCGATTGATGCCTCTGGTGTTGCTAGCGTCTATAGGCTACGGTAACCGCTTACCATCAGGTGGGCCGTACTCTAGTTTGCTACCCACGTAGTAAAAATAAACTTTAGTAGGTACCTGATACAAATGGCATCTGCTAACTTGCTGGTATGGTAAGTATCCGCCACATAAAGGCCACAGCAAACCCGCAAATCTAAAATTTCGGTATTACAATTCGATTCTACGAAAAATACTGTTTTAATGATAATATCTAAATGCACATCTATGCCAAGGTTGTAATTAAGTACTGCTTATCATCCAAGAGCACAAAGCGTGAAGATTGTAACAAAATAATGTAAATATCTGTCCAAGTGTACGTGGGTAATTACTTGTACATAATTGTTAATTTTGTCTCGATAATTTTATGGCCTTTAATAAAAAAGTTATATATTACAAATAAATAAAATTAAAGTTCCTGTTTGTAATGTCTAAATAACAGCTTTTTACTAAATAATATTGTTATCATAACAAAACATACATAACATAGCATCACGTCTGTATCCCCGAAGGGGTAGGCAGAGGTGTATAACACACCCACGATTCGCCAGCTATGTTTAAGTCCCACGTTATAGGGGGCGAACCTATTGCCGCCTACCGGGCACATTTACAAACTCCGGGCTGCTACTGAGAATTTTTCTTTTTACAAAAATCTCAATAACACTGCCCGACCTGGGGTTCAAATCCGAGACCTAATGATCAGCAGTCGAACATACTACCGTTACAGCACCGAGCATATCTACCAATTATTAAAGGTTTTCTCTGTCTGCCTTTCTATCTGTTTGTTGTTCCAGGTAATCACCGGAACAGCTTCACCATTTGGACGGGCCTTACACTAGCTAATGTTATAAGGCGTAACTTACACTACTTATATGTTGGAAAAATCATTAGAATTCCGCACAAAAAACAAAATGACTGAATTTCACGTGGACGAAGTCGCGGTTAGCAGCTAGTATAAAATTAATTCTCTCTCTCGCCTTCTTGTTAATTTCTTCTAAGCAACGTGACCGATTTTAAAAACATTTTTGGTGTCGTTTTAATATACATATTTCAAGGACTTTTATGTACACAATACGTCAATTGGACTTTTTTTACGTATAATTCGAAGTTTAAAGTCACCCACGCGAAGCCAGGGCGGGTCGCTAGTAGTAGGCACTATCATAACTGTATAATTAGCTCTGGATAATATTATGGAGTAAAATGTTTTCTTAAACTTTTTAAGCATGCTCAATCCTAACATTTGTTTAGGTAAGTATACCTATTCAAATTATCATAAGATTAGCACAAAGGCATAGATATTCGAGCATATCCGGTGCTTATCAACATATAAAAGAACATTTAGACTAAATGTTAATAACCAATAGTAATCGAGTTCAATCCTCAACCAGAGGCAAGGTTTATTGAAACATATTTCCGAGGGATAAGATTTTACATTACAATAAAGAAACTCAGACTCAGAGTCCCATCTCTCGTCATAGTATTTTGATTTGGGTATTGTAATCTTTGGTATTTTGAAAAAGGAAATCTTTACCTACAGAGGTGATTGGTCCGCGGAGCCTTGTTACTTTTAGTATGATTACTTTACTCTATGCTTGTTACTAAAGTGCCCTCTATTACGCTAAGCAATAATCAATAGGTACTAATAATGTGACATTTTATACTTTACAACATAGTAGTTCATAAATATAACAATAGATGGCACGTTTAATGCAAAACAGTTTTAGTTATCGTTAGCGGAATTTTGTATAACCACGAATGCAACGTTGTTATGTCAAATATTTAAATGAAACGATTTACAACTTCTTGATTATAATATGATGGATATTTATTGATGTTACACAATAAGCACTTTAACCAAATATAGGCTGGAGCACACATCACAGAACTACGCTAATTTGATTTATAGCTATTAGATAATTCACTCTTTTTATACGTATATTGTAATTATTATATTTTTACTTAAAGACTTGAGACCTTATTTACATTTACAGCACAGCTGCAAAAGCCACGTCTCTTCCATGAATAACTTTTATGGTACATTGAAATGTTGACCTAAAAGTTTTAGTTACCAGGTCATTAAATTCCAAAAACAACAATGTAATGTCAGTTGTCACTGTCAGTCAGTTCAGTATTGTCATATTTGTCATGTGCTGTGCTTTCGACCTTTTGAGCCGCGGTTTCGCAATACCATACCATACCGCATTACCGCGTTAGATACGGGTTATAGCGATGATTCGTCAGTCGCATTGTCACACAATTTTGAAATTCTAACTTTTCACTTGTATTGTTCTTGTGTTAAATTACTATAATAGCATTAAATATTAATCGTGTTTTCGATTATAAAAGTGATATTGTGTTATAAGTGTCTACCGAATGCTTTCCTGTTCCAAAATAGTGAAGTGATTCAAGATGAGTAATTTCACAAAAATTATCAAAACTTCACCTATCACCGATGATTACGACATCTCCAATACGGTCCTAGGCTTGGGCATCAATGGAAAGGTGAGTGTTCATTCGTAAATATAATGTAAACTGATAAAAACTGTATGTTTTGTTGTTTACATATGACGTCAAAAGTTAAAATTAGCCTGTATAATATATTACTTGTTCTCAACGAGCTCGATGACAAAAAGATATTCGCTAAGTAGCGCCGAATTTTTTTAAGATTTACTACAATTTGTAACGAACTTTTTGGATATTGGCATAAATTATCTTGTCAGGTGAAGTTACAAGTTACCAACAAAGTTTTTTGCGTAGTACGTCATAATTTCAGTTTCTTAAAAATAAAGATACATTTTTGTACCGTTATATTTAGACTAGGCCTTTGTTAAATACATAAAATGCTAAATAACATTGAGAGTATGACAACTATACTTAACAAAAAAAAAGCTATTACAACTAAAAAAGTCATTATTTATGTCTTTAGCCAATAGAAGAAATAAGAGATGTCTAAACTGATCATTCATTGCTAAGTGGGGAACCACAGTTTTCAATAACATTTAGCCTTCACTGGGAAATACCATTTGATAATTTAAATACATTTCAAAACCACATTATATTTATAATTAATTGCCTCTCTAAAGACATTTAATGATTTCAACCGACTACTTACTCCACGAGGCCGGTCAATTGACATAATTATATCATTTTTGGTTTTATTGTTTAGTTTTTAGTTGGCACAAAAATCATTTTTGTAGCACTCTCTTAAAGATAACACTGTTAAGCAGACTCATGCCTGTGTAACACAGGGGTAGGCAGACAATCCACTTCTAGAAAATTTTATTGTTTAACATGTAAACAACAGAAAGCCACAGTCAGATGATGCATTATGCATTTAAAATGCATTTTAACAGCATCCCAATGAACTAATACACCACGACTTGAAAACAAGAAATTGCCAATCTCACAATATCATACAGAGAGAGAATTAAAAAGCATCCAAATATCCTAGCTAAAGTCTTGATGGATGAAAATCACCCACAACACTGAAGCGTTGAATACCCCAGAATCAACTGAGTGCCAAATAGATTAGCTCTTTTAGAGAGAATTGGGCGAAATTAGAACCTCTATGGTTCTAATTTTTTTTAGAACCTCTATGGTTCTAATTTCGCCCAAGCCAATTGTGTTATAGACACACATACTTTTCATTGTCCCTAGACGGGAGACAGATTGAGCTAGGAAATACAGAAAAAAATGTATACCATCTACAAGATTTAATTGAATTATAAAATATATTATAAGTAACTGTCCTTTAGTCAATTGTAATAAAATTTTCCCAGCAAATATTATATTATGTTCCATTGTATTTGTGTGGGAATGTTATGAAATTGTATGTGCAAAGTTGTTACTGTTTCTACTGTTTAAGTTTTATTACAATGGAATTCAATAAGTGATAAATAATAGGGTTTTTATCTACATAAGCATGGTTAGTATTTATATTAATCTTTACATACTATAAAATAAAGTCTCTTCCGCTATCTGCTTAGATCATCTTACAAAAAATGCATGAAATTGTGAATGAATACCGATTCAAACAGATAATTCCATCCATCCATCCATCAGCCTTTTATTGTCCACTGCTGGACATAGGCCTCCCCAAGAATGGGGGATAGTGCCGTAATTGCCACGCTTGGCAGGCGGGTTGGCGCTCTCAGTCGATGTTGATAATACTCGAAGGAGTGCTGCTGCCCACTAACAGATAATTATATATGCGGAATATATTCATTTTAATTTATTCACTGGACAATTTAGACGGGGATCACAAAATTTATTTTGGAAAAATAATTAGGATTCTGCACTAAAAAATGAAATAACTAAATTCTACGCAGAGGAAGCAGCTAAGTATTGTAATATTTTTTTAAAGTGCCTAATAAAGGTGGTATTTTTGATCTGTATTTTAGCACTTGACGTGCTCAGCCACTTTAAAGAACAAATGATTTGTGAAACGTAGAAAAAGATAACTTTAGTGCGAGCTCTAACCGCCGGTTAGAGCACTTCCCCGGAATGCAGGTTTGATTCCCGCTCGCACTAAAGTTCTCTTTTTCACAAATAATTTGTACTTTAAAGTTAGTATTGTTATAGAATGGATATTTTAAGAAGAGAATCCAACACACAACCACGGATGTCAATCCCGGCTATCTTAGCACACACAATAACCATCCATCCATCAGCCTTTTAACGTCCACTGCTGGACATAGGCCTCCCTAAGAATGGGGGATAGTGCCGTAATCGCCACGCTTGGTTGGCGATCGCAGTGGATATTGTTAATACTCGAAGGAGTGCTGCTGCCCACTCTTCCGGTATTCCCTCCGCCAATCCGCATTTCTCACAGATAGAAGCGATTGCTACATTCCTTGCTTCGGTGGTGCAGCGGTAGTGTGAGTGACTGCTGATCGTGAGGTCTCGGGTTTGATCCCCAGGGTCGAGCAGCTTTATTGAGATTTTTCCTGTAAAGAATAATTCGCGGTAGCAGGAATTTGGCATTGTGGGACGAGGTACTTAAACATAGTTGATGAACCGTGGGTGTGTAAAACACACCTCTGCCTACCCCTTCAGGGATACAGGCGTGAGGCATGTTTTATATGCTTAATTCCCTTCCACCATAATGAAAAAAATCAACATTTGTGATGCTACCAAGCAATGTAACAGGAATTCCACAGAATTGACAATCCCTGGGTGATGTAATGGGCTCTCCTACTACAATATCCATTCTATTATAACAATGGACTTTCGCCAGGTGACGCCTCATTCGATTAATTAAAGTTTGTATTATTTAATAGGTAGGTACTAGATTCTGGCCGCGACTTCATTCACATCGACTTCAGGATATAAATACTTACGTAAATCTACAGTACACTAACGACCTTTGTGCTATTCTTTCGAAACTATTTATTTTGTGGGATAAAAAGTAAGTAGTAAAACCTAATGCTTTTTTTTGACGTGATAACGTCTTATAAATCGATGAACGCCGGCTGCACGCACGAAAAAGTGTCACGTTCCGAAAAATGTATGGCGATCGATGCATTGTTTGTGAAGCTCTCAGAAAACATAAATGACGACGTTATCACGTAAAATTATCGTCCATAAACCGACTTTACAGATAACCATATAGTTTATTTTTCTGGGTTCTGGGCTATAATGTATCAATAGGTACTATAAATATTTAATGACGATCTGTTGAGTAATTGTGGCGTGAAAGCGTAACAAACGAACGAACAAACACACTTTCTTATTTATTTTTAACCGACTTCAAAAAAAGGAGGAGGTTATCAATTCGGATCTTTATATGTTTTTTTTTATGTATGTTCGGGCATAACTCCGTCATATGTTGACGGATTTGCAAAATTATTTTTTTGTTTGAAAGGAGTTTATTCCGAAATGGTCCCATTTAAATTTCATCGAAATCGGTGCAGTAAGCAAGTTTTTAAAAAATCAACAAAAATCTAAAAAAAATGTATACATCGATGATATTTTTAGGCCTCCCCATCATTTACGACCTACTCTTAGCTATTTTATAAAAAATCACTACTTAAAAAGCACAAAATAAATCTTTTTTTTTTAAAAGAACACCGCCTTCAGTTACACACAGGAACTAAAAAGCAATAAATAATTGGTATTGCCGGTGCCAAATTCAAAATAACAAGAAATTCATAATAAATACTTAGATAACTTTACTTAAAAACATTATTTGCACCGGCTTCAAACACATCAGTAGGTGTCTAGCGCGGAAATCGTATCTAAATACCAATTATTTATTGCTTTTTTGTTCCTGGGTGCAACTGAAGGCGGTTTTCTTTTAAAAAAAAAATGTTTTATTTATGGATGGATTCCGCCCGGAGTCGAATGTGAACTTCGTGAATTTCAGAATATAACTGTTACGCCAACGCCACTCTAAAGTACATAAATTATCCCATCAAAAACATAAATGTGAAATGAGAGCCAAGTTCAATATATGCCTTGGTTGTTGACTTCAACGACAAAAGAAGTGAGACCTAAATGGGTGCCAAGGTCAATGGTCAGTCCTGAAATTTATTGAATATCAACTTAAAATATTTTATAACAACTTAAAATATCATTTCTTCTTATAACTTAGGATAATATGTATATTGAAACCTAAGGTCCTTGACTTGCCAAATTTGACATGTTTTTGTAATAGTTTTTGAGTTATGAGGGGGTGAAAAGTGGCTCCAAATGGTTTGTGTAATATTACACATGGTGCTGCTCGCCAATTCTTTAGCTTGAACTTGGCTTGACACGCTTTACCAGTGATGACGTATGGAACAGAGACGTGGTCTCTGAATGTTGGCCTCTTATCAAGGCTCAAAGTCGCTCTGCGGGCTTTGCTTGGTATTTCCCTACGTGATCGTATCCGTAATACGGAGATCCGTAGGAGAACGAAAGTGACCGACATAGCCCGCCGGGTTGCCACGCTGAAGTGGCAATGGGCAGGCCACATCGCTTGACGAATCGACAACCGTTGGGGAAGAAAGGTTCTCGAGTGGCGACCACGTATCGGACGGCGCAGCGTAGGACGGCCCCCCACCAGATGGACCGACATCTGGTCAAAGCTGCAGGGAGCCGTTACATGTGGTCGGCACAGGACCGCTCGTTGTGGCGTTCTCTTGGGGAGGCCTATGTCCAGCAGTGGACGTTGAAAGGCTGATGGATGGATGGATGGCTTGACAGGCTACTGCGTGTCTAGATTCTAGTATGAAAAGTAATCCTTTTGTGGGCACCAGACTATAATAGGTATACAAAGTTTTAATTAAGATGATTGGTTTAGTAGTTACAGCTTGGGAGCGTATCAAAGTAACTCACTTCCGCGTTTATAATATTGTAAGCATATTAGTACAGTTTACAAATAGACGAGATATGATACTACACAAATTAAAATCATTCTGAAGAGGTCGACATCTAAATTGTTTTCTGATTCGGTGGCCTCGGTTGTCTTGTGGAAGTGTATCCGAAAAAGGTGGAATGTTATTCAGGAGGAATAAAAAAATCTTAATAACAGCTTGGAGTTAGGAAGATGACGGTTTCACCGATGTGCCTCAGAAAGCACCCAAAATCTTCTATATTCAATACTAACAAGATACAGTGTCACGAACAAAATCAAGCTAAAAACTGTCCGTGTGAATATAAATATACAGCGATATCTGTTTACTAACGATAACGAACTGAGAAAAAAAGAGTTTTTAAGTAAACAGTTTTAAGTTCAACCTAATTACAATCATGGCACTTAGTAATAAAGTCACAAATCTTTAAAATATTATCTTACATTTACGATCATTCGTCACAAAAAACGAGCAAAACAATAATTTATTACTACCACTTAAAAGTGAAAATACAAATAACATTTACTGTGAAATCAAGCTTAAATAGCAACAAATAAAGTACTTTTTCAATTAAACAAAATAAGAGCTCACTTCTCAAGTGCGCTCTTATTTACCGAGACGGATATTTTGGGCCGACGCGATATATATCGTAGCCCAAAATCCTCTCCTCCTGCGCCTCAACTATGTATCTCTATCCGGTTATTTCGGAACAGAGAGTGCATGTGTTTAATAATATCCTGGTTAGTTGACTAGTGTTGGTAGATAATGACCGCCTTTCCCGAAATCGGACTGGACATCATCATTATAAAAGGTGATCATATCTAATATCTTTAAACGAGCAATTCTTGTATAATATATATACCTATATAGGTAATATATAATCTGAATCTCGAAAACGGCTCAAACGATTTCCATGAAATTTAGTATGCAGGGGGTTTCGGGGTCGATAAATCGATCTAGCTAGTTTTCATTTTTAGAAAACGTCGTTTTATCCGGGTTTTCGGCAATGAAAAACTGCTACAATATTATTAGAATACGAAGGTAAATTTCGCCACCATCTTCAAGGTTATAATAGCTCAGGTGGGAAATCGGGCGGTTCCAAAACCAGAAGACCCCTGTTCGAGTCCAGATGTCTCCGGTTTGATTTTTTTCCCCTTTTTTTCAATTCTTTCTTTTGTGAGAAAAACTCACAATTTACCAAAAATAAAAAAAATTCCGAGCAAAGCTCGGTCATCCAGGTACTAGCTTTTTAAACATAACACAGACAGCATTTAGACTAACAAGTGCAGTTTATCACAGACCTCGAATACTGAGGCATTCAGTTCAGATATTAGGTATATCTACAATGATTGAATCACCATTTATTTTTAATACTGAAGTGCTTCTGTGTCATGTTATTGAACTTGTGAGAGTATCCTTGTTACATTACTTTACTAATAACTGTACTCTGCTCATATGAAGAGTAAAACATACAGGAAATATAATATTTTAACTTATTTCTCAAGGTCTTTTTGGGTTATAAATACCTCACTCAGGTTCCCGATATAGTATCACGACAATAGTAATTAATTGTAAAAGGGACCCTGATGAATATATTGCTTTTGGGCCCCAAAACAGTTAATGGCCCTGGCACACGTCTTATATACAAATCCAAAATAAAACTTTCGTAAAGATTGATTATTATAATAGCATACATTATTATTATTATCGTTCGAGAAGCTAAGGAAGATCTTCTCGTCCAATATTCCGCAGTGTCTAAACACGAAAGTCTACGACCAGTGTGTGTTACCAGTAATGACATATTATGGAACAGAGACGTGGTCTCTGAATGTTGGCCTTATATCGAGGCTCAAAATCGCTCAGCGTGCCATGGAGTGGGCTATGGTCCGAATTCCCCTACGTGATCGATTTCTTAATACGGAGAGCCGTAGGAGAACAGGAGTGAGGGACATAGCTCGTCGGGTTGGCGTGCTGAAGTGGCATTAGGGAGACCATCGCTCGACGAACCGACAACCGTTGGAGAAAAAAGGTTCTCGAGTGGCGAGCACATAGCCAAAGGCGCAGCATAGGACGGCTCCCTACCAGATGGACCGTCGATCTGGTCAAAGCCTCAGCCCAGGACCGCTCATTGCGGCGTTATCTTGGGTAGGACTAGGTCTAGGCCCAGCAGTGGACGTTGAAAGGCTGATGGATGGATGGATCCCATCGTTAGATCTGGATGATATCACATATCAGATATCTTTCAACTATTTATCGCTTCTTGTAGAAAATTCAGTGTAGTCAGCCCCCTCAGAATGTAATTCACAAAATCGTATCTAGATCGTATCGTCTTATTTGTGATTAGTAGAGACATAGACGTGTGATGTCGCAATAATCGCTCAACCAATCACGATGATCTTTCAAGATCTCAACCAATGAGAATGTCACGATGCGATGTCGATACGATTTAGTGAGTTCACACATTCTACGGGCCCTGGAAACAAATTGTACAATGTAAGAAAATATTGACCTCTTCTTGCATGTTATTAAATTGTCACTTAAGCTTGATCATTTTGTACGCAACATCATCTCGTAATATTTGCTTAAACACCGGATAAACCTCTTAAGGAGTGATACTGTTCAGCTATCATATGTCTAGACCCGGTTTCGCGTCACTAAACATTACGGTAAGGTATAGTACATTTAACTCATTGATTTCCAAAGTGGTTCAGGTGGACCCTTGGGGGTCCACGGGAGACTCGACAGGGGTCTACGTTAACGTGACAAAAAATAGGGGTTCACAATTCGTAAGCCTCGAAAATTTATCTGCTTTCGATAGTGAAGAATTAAAATATTGGCTTGACTTCACCTATCAATGTAGGCAGATAATATTTTAAGAAGCTCCGCAACTGTTACTTGTAAAAACTTGCATATTCCATATTCAGTACAACGCAAATTTCCATAGTTAGTTCTATCCCTTCTTCAAATTTTTTGTCGAGTTTTGGGAATATAGTAGAAGTGGAGCTGAAGGGGGTCCACCGGAACCAGCAAAGTTTTGAAAGTGGTCTATGGGAAAAAAACGTCTGGGAACCTCTGATTTTAACTCATTTAGTATTAAGTGTTGAAATGTAGAACGAGAAAACGCGTCTCGAACGGTGATCCAGTAGATGTGAGTTCAATCTCATTTCGTAGTTATAATTCTTTTTTTTCATATTTTAAGAGAGAAGAGACACTGGATTACCGTACATAGTATAATTTTAATCCCGAAAAAAATAATAGTTGTCGTATGATACCTATTTTTTTCTATACTACGTAGGTGGCAAACAAGCATACGGCCTACCTAATGGTAAGCAGTTACCGTAGCCTGTAGACGCTAGCAACATCAAAGCCATTACTCGCTAAGGGAATGATAGGAGGTGGATAGGGAGGATCATAAAGAGAAGATAGGGAGGGAGTTTGGGCCTCCGGGAGTTCTCACTCAACATACAAAACAGTCGTAGGAATACCTAACGTTTTGAAATAAAACTACGTTTACGGAATCTATCGCGTTTACTTGATTTTTCTACTATCCTGACGTTTCGAATACTTTACAGCATTCATGATCACGGGTGGACTTAGATCGTAGACGTCCAAGGCAGATATGCGAAAATATCAGAAATTATTAGTCCACCCATTCATCCATCAGCCTTTCGACGTCCACTTGACTGCTGGACATAGGCCTCCCCAAGAGAACGCCACAATAAGCGGTCCTGTGCCGACCGCATCCAACGGCTCCCCGCGGCTTTGACCAGATCAATCGATACAATCCATCTGGACCATCGGTGCATCTGGTGGGGGGCCCGGCGATACGTAGTCGCCACTCGAGAACCTTTCCTCCCCAACGTTGTCGGTTTGTCGAGCTATGTGGCCTCCCCATTGCCATTTCAGCATGGCAACCCGGCTGGCTATGTCGGTCACTCTCGTTCTCCTACGGATCTCCGTATTACGGATTCGATCACGTAGGGAAATACTAAGCATAGCCTGCTCCATGGTCCGCTGAGCGACTTAGAGCCTTGATATGAGGCCAACATTCAGAGACCACGTCTCTGTTCCATATGTCATCACTGGTAACACACATAGGTCGTAGACCTTCGTTTTCAGACACTGCGGAATATTGGACGAGAAGATCTACCTTAGCTTCCCGAACGCTGCCCTGCCGAGTATTAGTACCTAACGTTGTTTCACGCTGATGTTCAGTATGAGGGTACTTCCCCGATCAAGCCGACCAAGCATATTCATGCATAGGATAAGCAAGGCTCTATTAGACAAAAAACATGATGATTAATTCAGTAGTTGTGGTGTGGTTGCGTAATAAACAAACTCACTTTCGCATTATTCCTTGTAGTAAAGGAATCAACTTCAAAGGTTTTCATTGTCGACGTTACTCGCATTTTCCTCTGAAGTACGGATTGACGTAACGTTTAGATTGCCGGTCAACAAGCGTTCGTGTAAACAATATTAAACTACAAAGTATTATTTCACAAGTTTCTAAAAAATATTTGAGTACATCTTAATTATACCTGTGTTTACGCAGACGCGACTTAGCAGAATATCAAACAAGCTATTTATTTAGTAATCTATTTTGTCTTAAAAAAGGTAAATATTTTATCCGTGTGGTGGCAGACTAAGAATACAAGTGGCATCGCCCCATTGCGGTGCTGGTGGTGGGCCTGGGTATCGGGTGTCAGTACTCACTTGCTATCAGGCCCGAGTTGGTTGGTACCACCGTCTCCTGTGTGACCAGCAATAAAGCGCATCGGTGTGATTTGGTTGTAGCAGGAGATAGCCGTTAATTATTTCATTTCATAGAAATGTGTGAAATGAAATGCTGAGCAATGGCTTGACAATACTCTCGGTATAGTTGAGTCCATGAGTGAACTGATGGCAAATGGTAACCCCATTTGCCATTAGTTGGGCCGTGGCTGGTCTGCCACCATAGCAATAAAAAATGCAGGATTATTGTAGGAACGATTTCACTGTTCTTAATAAATAGGTGTTTAAAGGCAACGTCCCGCACTAGGAAATAATGCAAATGTCACAAGCGAATCTACAAATACTTATACAATTAGCTTGAGCTAATCAATTGTTCGATGTGGGAATCGAACCCACAACCGTTGGCAAAGTATTTTAACCGTCGTTTTTGATGTGAAACATCTAATGCGGAGAGAGGGTAAAATCGGCTGTTAGCGTGGCGACGCTTTTATTTTACTTGTCCCGTTCAAATCATGAAAGCTAGATTTTACACACTTCCCGGTTTCCGATTGAGCTGATATTTTACACGCATATGTATATCGCGTGACAATGCAATATTATGATGACATGAAGCTGATCTGATGATGGAGCTGGAAGCTGGACATAGGAACTCTATAATGAAACGGCATAACCCCATCGAGTTTGGGCTCGTATGATTCATCTTGACGAGTACTTTGTCTCTAGGTGGTATCCAGGGTCTGATGATGAAGCTGGTAGGTGGCCACAGTAACTCTATAATGAAACAACGCAACCCCATCGAGTTTGGACTCGTTTGATTCATCTTGATGAGTACTTTGTCTTTAGATGGTATCCAGGGTCTGATGATGGAGCTGGAAGGTGGCCATGCGAAACTCTGTAATTAAATGGCGCAACTCCATCGAGTTTGGGCTCGTGTCAAATGTCTTGACTAGTTCTCCAGTCCTAGATGATATCCAGGTTCTGATGATGGAGCTGGAAGGTGACCACAGTAACTCTGTAATGAAACGACGCAACCCCATCGAGATTGGAATCGTTTGATTCGTCATGACGAGTACTTTGTCTTTAGATGGTATCTAGGGTTTGGTGATGGAGCTAGAAGGTGACCATAGGAACTCCGTTATAAAACGACATAACTCCATTGAGTTTGGGCTCGTATGATTCGTCTTGACGAGTACTTTGTCTGTAGATTGTATCCAAGGTCTGATGATGGAGCTGGAAGGTGGCCACAGTAACTCTGTAATGAAACAACGCAACCCTATCGAGTTTATACTCGTTTGATTCGTCTTGAGTCTAGGAGTACTTTGTCACGTTATGATCATTTTATTTCTACAAAATAATTTCGATATTTTACTTCTGGTAGACGTCCCACGACGTCTAGTTTTTTTTCTTCAGAGAGCGTTGTTGTTTTAGGGTTCCGTCCAATATTTACTTTTTCAAAAGGATTTCATCGGTATAAATGTTTGAGAACCGCTGGCTATTCGGCACGCGCTCCGGATAACATCGAACTCGGAAGTAATATTTCAGAAACTTAGAAGTAATATTATTCTTCTTATCTTTCGACAAAATTTAATTGTTTCTGAATCTATATTCAATCAAAATGTCTACTTTATAATATAAGACTTTATCTCAGTTTTAATTGAATTAGTTGAATTATAATCAGGTAGATTCTGTCCGCGAATTCCTCCGCGTAAATTTCAAACTATATTAAGTCTAATTAAGAACTATTAAATACAAATTTTTTATCAAAATCTAATCAGTAATTGTTGCGTGATGCGCAAACAGACAAAATTAAAAAGAAAATAGCTTACTTAATACAATTTTTTTTCAAATAACTTAAATATACAGAGTGCTATGTTACAGCTTTATAATAATTAGGATTGATAGATCGATTACCTGTAGAAAACAATTATCTTTCAAACGATTTTGGCTGAAAATATCACGACTCTGCCCACTCATTGCTATCACCCAAATAGCTGATTGATCGGGTACGCTTGAAAGGCGGTAAATTAAAGCCACCTTAATTTCCGGCGTAACCTTTTGACAATACAGGTATTTGACATAATGATCATTGTATTTAATTTTAAGGTAACCTTGATTTAACGTTAAGTTCTTTTAGCATATGAGTTAATTTTTGACGTGATAACGTCTTATAACTCGATGAACGCCCGGCTGCACGCACGAAAAAGACTCACGTTCCGTAAAATGTATGGCGATCGCGGACACTGAGGAGCGTCTGCGGGAGGGAGGTGGCCGGCCCAGCGACTGACATATATAAGCATGATATTCTTCGCCCGAACACGTCCCGGGAAACACGCATATTATATCTCAATTATTGTATAGCAGCACGCGCGATCGTACCTTTTTATATGTACCATTTGATTTCTATCAGTATTACATTGTTTAAAAAAGTACAAACCTAATTTCTGCATGATGTTATCACGTAAAATTATCGTCCGTAAACCGACTTACAGACAACCACATAGTTTTTTTTTATATACATAGGTAGCGAACAAGCATACGGCCCACCTGATGGTAAGCGGTTACCGTAGCCTATAGACGTTAGCAACACTAGAGGCATCACTCGTGCGTCGCCATCTCCAAGGAAAGGGATTGGAGGTGGATAGGAAGAATAATAAGTGGAGGATATGTAGGATACTAAGGATAATACGCAGAGGATTGGGAGGTGGTTTGTGCCTCCGGCAGTCTCACTCACCATACTCAACACCGTTGTTACATGCTGATCTTATGTGAGAGGGTGATACTTCCCCGATCCTATTCATGCTGGGATAAGCAAGGATCTACCACAAACAAACGTTAAAAGCATTACTTATACTGTAATTTTATAAGCGGTTAAAGATGCCGTGTGGCGCCGGCTTTAGAATTGTCCCACCCCACTCTACCCACGGGAGTCGTAAGAGCCGACTGAGGGAATACCGGGGGAGTGGGCAGCAGCACTCCCTCGATTATTACCAACATCCACTGCGATCGCCAATCCGCCTGCCAAGCGTGGTGATTACGGCACTATCCCCCATAGTGAGCACGCAACAAAAAATGGGACCGATGATCTGGTCGAAGCCGCGGGGGGCGTTAGATGCGGTCGGCGCAGGACCGCTCGTTGTGGCGTTCTCTTGGGGAGGCCTATGTCCAGCAGTGGACGTTGAAAGGCTGATGGATGGATGGGTGTTGATAAACTTTCTACCCGATTAGATACGATTCGTTCTCAGACTAACTAAAAAATATCGACGGAGCATTACGAACAATCCAGTGTAGCCATATAAAACAATGCCAAACTTGTAATTAAAAGAGGCTGTATTTAAGAGACGTACGTATGTAACGTTAATTTGATGATATGAGACATAACGAATAACCGCTAGTCCGCTAAGTTGTACAGCTGATGTGTTAATGTGTATGCCACAGCCCACAATGTTTGACGAATCCTCAGCCTAACTAAAAAATAAAGGCACCGCGTTGTCAACTAAAAAGTGAAGCCACTTTTTGAAAGATGTGCGTGAAAGTGTTGTCACCCGAAAAGAAATAATCTCGATAATTTGGGTAATTTTATTTAGTTTTACGTTTATAAAACATGAAGGAAATAAAAGTATAAAGTAAGTTTACTTCAAATCATATAGGGAATATTAAGGCGCTGCTGACGTATTCACGTACGCAACGTACGTACGAAATCGTCGAGTCATTTGGGGTAATTTTAAATGATACTCTGGTAACACTCGTGATTTATGACACTACGTTTTAGCATGGTTTTGTATGTGTTTGTGTGCGCTTAACTGTAAAACCAACTTACGTATTATAAGCATTCCAAGAAATATACATATATTAGACAAACAGCTAAAGATTACTTAGTGTCTGCGTAGGTATTCGGGAATTGACTCAGCAAATGTCTAAAGAAAATTGTGTGTAGTTATTCAATAAGCTCTTACCATATTTGAAAGAAAAAAAGAAAGAAAAGTTTATTGCAACGAACAATAAGCAGATTATAGTTGAACATAAAACAAAAAATGAAAGAGAAAATAAAACTGAAAATAAAAATAAAGCATGGTGAAAATGCTCGTTACAAAAAGACTTTTGACTAAGCATTTGCAGGCTGTGAAAACCTACGCTGATCTTCCGCCAGGCCGCTGTTGTGATGTCACCGATGACAATCAGTTATATAACAACAAAAAAAACAAGACAAAACAATAAAGAAAATAAAGACTAAAGGAATATAAATGATAATAAAACTAAAAAAAAATCAATTATATAAAATACATGTGTGCACATTATTAAAATTATTACAAAAAAGACTTGGTCTCAGAGCAAGTAAATTAGACAATAAGGCATTGAGGTAGAAAACGGACAATAAAGTAGTGTGACACAGACATATAATATCACACCTTAGATTATTTAAAACGAGAGACGGTGCGTGGCGGGTTTTTAATGGGAAAGGATACCATATTTACCACTTTTCTCCCCTTTAAACCACCCGTAGATAAAAAGGCGCTGTGGATAGCAACCTCCATAAATAAACTACTGATGCTATTCCCTCGCAAAGGAAAACAGAAATTATAATATGCTATGATGTCACGACACTGACGAATGTAAGCAGTTGCGCATGAACGAAAACATTCAATTGTTAGATTTAAGGACAAAGTTACTAATGACGGCGATATTACAAAATACGCTAATATTTACCCGGTCTGACTCAAAAGATTAATTGTTTTCGAATGCAGTTAGACCAAATGATATTTTAAGTAAAGATGAGTTACGTCTTACGTTCATACGTACGTACTGAATCTATCATTTGCTGAAAACTATTTTTTGTACGAGTAACTAACCGAACTCCATGTGCAGTAAACTTTTTGTCCGTGTGGTAACGGACTAAGAATACAAGTTTGTGGAGTGACGAGAAACGATAAAATTAGAAATGAGTAGTAATTTTTAGGTTATATCTCAGGTTCCCGATATAGTAGCGGGATAAAAAATGTATTATCCCCTAGACTCCCGGGAGTCTTATACCTACGAATGCATATATAAAAAAATTTGTTCAAAAATCCTTTTTTTTTTTAATTCAGGGGCCCGGAAAAGCGGGCCGGATTTTTTTTATTTCTAGGTAAACTGGTATAAAAAAATAACTAGACCACTTATCTTAGTTCTGTATAAGGTATCGGCTTTATGAATTGTTCCTTTATGTACAGAAGTAAAGTGTCTGCACTTTACGCCTATAAAAAAATAAACAATACGAAGTACGAACGTACGACGTAAATACTCGTGCAATGACCTTGACCACAAGAATTGTCAAAGCAATATTCTATAAATGTTATATAGATATTACATCAAAAATTGGTTCAAATGCATAAGCAGAGTCTAGTGTCCATATTTCAATATTAATCTTGTATATTACAATGAAAAAATAAAATAATGACTTGAATTTGACATATTTTTTTTTATTTACGAAAGCGGGTATATGTTTAGTGTCAAATTACTAATATAATGTATAGAAATACCCACATACAGCCATATATCATATTTGTAATACATTATGTGGGTATAACTATAACAGATTCTAATTAGAATATAATTATAAATTACTTACCGAAATGTTGAATTGTTTGGTACATTGGACGAAAATGGCGCCAATCCTTGACAAATCTATTACACTTCACTACACAACAACTAAAACTATAATCACAAATCCACTTATGTAAACTTCTTTATCGTATCGTTTATATTAAACAAAACACTATTACAATACAATCACAAAACTTTTAGAAAGATAAACAAACCTTTTTACGGCACTTGAGTCACTTGACCTTCACGCATGCGCAAAAAAATGACGTCAAAACTAAAAGGCAGAGCTCACTTTGTACAATTTTTTTATCTGTGTTTACATCGGAACCATAGAGATGTAAGAGTTGCAATACCATAAACAATTGTTTTACTTTTTTAGGAAAAAACCTTGACCATGTAAGTTTCACCAAAAAAATATGAAAAATAAAATAAAATATGGGTTTTGCGTGCCGAGCTCGGCACGCTGGGAGCGAGGAGAATGGCGTGAAATAGCGGCGGCCATCTTGAGCGTGCCGAGCTCGGTACGCAAGGGATTGGAAGGGTTAAACCAGTTTTTAAGTCTAAACAAGAGCTATCAAATAAAAAGAGTTGCATCAAAATCCGTTCAGTAGTATTTGCGTGATGCGCGAACAAACAGCCAAAAAATCTAAAAAAAATATCTTGTGTGTCACACATGCCTTTGTATAGCCTAATGCAGTAATTTTTTTCTCAAATATCTTAAATGTACAGACACAGCTCTGTTACAGTTTTTACTTTATAATAGTTAGGATTTAACATAACAGTTAGTAGTTCGTATAAACAAATTAACAATGTAATAACGTTACTGGCATATTGCCAAATGTCACGTCTGCGCATAAATAACTAATCTTTATACATACAGATATGTCAGGTCCGTCAGGTTTATTCTTATCGTTGAGGGCGTATAACGGAAGTATTTCGTATAACACAATCAAAGAAATTATCCTTGTGGGGATTTAACAAACATACTGGGAACCTCCCTTTGCCGGTGGTGGACGTTCCCCAGTCCATCCACCCGCAGCCTCTGCTAGGGTGGCATGAGGCGCAGGTACTCGCGCCTGCGCTGTCCTATACGCTCAAAGAAGGCATGCAAAAAAATTTTCCTGTGTGGAAATTGAACAATACTAGGTGAGGCACGACAACCAACTGAATGTACTTAATACTAAAAATAAAAATTCTGTATTCTTCTGGGCAATGTCGTATAGTACGGCCATTTTTATTATTGCGACGCTCCGTGTGCGGAAGTGTCGCTCAGTAGAGGGTACCTGAAAAGATAAGCCGCCGGCGAACCTCTGAATGTCACATAGTTCCAGTGGTCTACCAATACAGGCGGAGAGACGGCTAATGGCGGGTTTATTTAGTGGGTGAGGGCCCCACACTACCCTGTTCGTTGACCCGAATGACGGGGTTAGGTACAATTTTTTCCGTATTAACAAAAAATACAACAACAACATAAAACATAGCATCACGCCTGTATTCCCCGAAGGGGTAGGCAGAGGTGTATTACACACCCACGACTCGCCAGCTATGTTTAAGTCCCACGTAATAGCGGGCGAGCCTATTGACGTCTTCCGGGCACATTTCCAAACTCCGGACTGTTACTGAGAATTTTTCTTTTTAGGAAAAAGCTCAATAACATTGCCCGACCCGGGGATCGAACCCGAGACCTCATGATTAGCAGTCGCATACACCACCGAGGCAGTTAAGTTAACAAAAAAATACCTTTTTTTTACATCGAAAACGACATGCCATAAAGTCAATATTCTCATATTTTTTATATTTTTTTAGCATTTGACATGCTTAGCCATATAAATTACAAAAAAATGTGAAAATTGAAACCGTCACCCAAGACGTTAAGTATGAATGTGTTATCGAAAGTAGCAGTCTCGAGCAATTGTCACGATACATTATACCGACCAGGTAAACATAATTTTACAATTAAGATTTTACCTAATAATGACGCAAACCCTATAAATATTTAGATATTTGTTATATAATTAGCAGTCAGGAGCAATTATCACGATGGCTGAATTGGCAAAGCATCTGGACGGTATCCAGGAGATGCAGGTTCAAATCCTGCTCGTGACTGTTATTTTCGATTTCACATTTTTCACTTTGTGTTTAATATTCACGGACATTTAAATATAAATATTAAAATGTTAATCAATATTCTCATTTATTTTTTTCTTTTATCTTTACTTTGTGTAATTGTAATTTTATAATTACTTAAATCTTTATCTCAACCATTTGGAAGAATCGTATTAATTATATAATAATAGTAATTTCTGCATACGACTTTGTTCGCGTGGAGTACATAATTGGCTCAATCGACCATTCATAAAAAACTAACTGACATATCAACCCACAGCCTAAACTCCTGGGGCTAGGACCGTGAAAATTTACCTATGGGTTACTTTGATACTGTGGGGATGGATTTTAATCTAAAGTCGTTGACCGTATAACGTTTGATTCCATAAAACAATGTAATAGGACATCACTATGACGCGTGCGAAGTTGCGGGTAATACGCTAGTATGATAAAACGTCGATCTGCGGCCCTTAATTGTCTTCTTAAATTTACATTTACATCACGTGTACTTCCTATATCGCACGTGATATTATGTTCGTTGCTCACGTAAATCATCTAAAATAAACATGGTATTCGAAGAAACCGGTATTGTTCGTTATAGAAACGTTTGTTTAGGAAACTGTGTTAAAAAAAACTTCGTGATTCATATCAAACTAGCGCCCTCTAATCTGAATACGTCACTTTCTGGTACAAAAGTAATCTCTTTACTAAAATAGATATTCCACAGGACCATTATTTTTCTAATATAAAAATATATTCACGGACATTTTCATACAACGTCCTCTGGTCCCAAACTAAGCTTAACACTTGTGCTATGGGTACCAGATTACGGATATAATACATATAATATATTACTTGTTTTTTATAAATACATATGTACATGTAATAGATAGAAAACACTCAGATGCAGAAAAAATATCTGTGTTCATCACACAAATTGTCCTCAGTGTAAATCGAACCCACGACCTCGTACCGGAAGTCGGTTACACTACCGACTACGCCGCGAGGCCCGCCACCAAATTAACCTATAGGTATCCTTTTCTAGGCTCCAAACTGTAGGTAGGGTAAACTATAGTATTGCTGGCACCCCCTTAGTCATTGGCACTTTGATTTTAAATGCAAATATTAAGAACTGGTATAGCAAAAAAACATCAGTTCTACTTTTTTTTCATAATCTGCAATAGTAACATTGCTTGCAGAAAAAGTTAGGTCTTATAATATTAAGGCTGGCAGCACTAAAGAAAATAAATATATACCGGCGCCATGCAGAACTGTTAAAACATCACTTTCTAATAAGGGTCATCAATTAACGACTGTAACATAGAGTATTTATTATTATGCTTAGTTATTAGGTAAATAATGGCAACGAGTGCTTTTTTTGACCAATTTTCTGTTATAATCATACTTTATTAGGTGCCAATGACTGATTTCAAATATTTATATTGCTTTTTTTTTTCTATTAAAAGTCTCTAATTAGATTGATTAATGCATTTTCATTTAAAAATATATATACCAGAGAACCCTTTATCATAGTTTGCTGACTTTTTAAACACCTATTAATTTAAAAATTATATATATATCAATCTTAAATATACTTAGAGTGCCAATCATTATACAGTTTACCCTAGGTGTGCCAAATTTCATGTAGGTGGGCTAAGTAGTTATGCCGTGGATACTTAACAAACAAAATACAGCCCCAACAGCCCAGAACAGGATAAGTATATCGTCCGTGTGGTGACGCACTAAGAATACAAGTATCATCACCCCATCCTTTCCTGCGGGTGTCGTATAAGGCGCTTAGTCGTGCGAAGTAAGCAATTATCCCCCATTGCATTACTGGTGGTAGAGCTGAGAACCAAGTGAGAGTAAACACTTGCTATCGGGCCCGAACGGGTCGGTACCACCGTCTCCAGTGTGACCGGTGTTCAAGCAGTTGAAGCACGTCAGTGTGTTTTAGCTGTAGCAGAAGATAGCCGTTTATTCTTTGTTTTCGCATCTGAGAAATGAAATTGTGCGCAGCGGCTTGACTATGCTTTCGGTATAGTTGAGCCAATAAGCGACGGTTACCACTTACCATCAGGTGGGCCGTGGCTCGTCTGCCAACATAAGCAATAAAAAAAATATATATTAGGCTACTTTTATAATTCTTGTGGGACAGCGTTTTTTGCACACGTCATTAATTTGCCGTAGAGTGAAATATTTATTATATCGTAAAGTCCATGTATGTAAACCAAGTTGTGGGTAGAACCTGGTATTGCATAAATCTATATATAAAAATCAATTGGTGTTCGTTAGTCTCGCTAAAACTCAAAACGCGCTTGACTGATTTGAATAATTGTTGTTATTGTATTGTTCTCTCTAATACAGGGGTTGTTTAAAAGATTACAAAAATAGAGAAAATCCATAAACATCCATCCATCCATCAACCTTTCATCGTCCACTGCTGGACATAGGCCTTCCCAAAATGGGGGTTTTACCATAATCGCCACGCTTGGCAGGCGGGTTGGCGATCGCAGTGGATGTTTTTAGTACACAGGGGAACGCTACTTCCCGGTCCCCCGGTAATCCTTTAGTAGACTTTTACGACTCCCATAGGAAGAGACGGGATGGAGCTATTCTTGGTGCCGGCCCCCACACGGCAAAAATCCATAACAAGAGATGCAAATATTTAGATATTTTTAGCATTTGACATGCTTAGCACTATACATTAAACACAAAGCAAGGTTCAAATCCTGCTCGTGACTGTTATTTTCGATTTCACATTTTTCACTTTGTGTTTAATAAGATTGCAAAATAAAAAAAAACTAAATTGGTAATTGTGTGGGAATCCCGTTGTATAATTCATAATGGAATCGCCGTTTTGGATTATGGGACTGATAACTGTAGATGACAAAATAACACCTACTGTCATTATTTCTAATTCATATGAATAATCTAAATGTGTGTAAGTAAATGAATATATTTATATTTATAAGCTTTTTGATTCATTTTCATCGAAATGAACAGAAGCATTGTCTGACATACACGAGGCTTCACTCAATACGTCAATACGAGCTATTTAGTGTTTCTGCTTTTGTTATCAAGGTGAAGATACGCATTTCTTGGAAGGGATTTCTGCTTTGTGACGTATATTACTTAAACTTAGTCAATATTTACGTCAGTTGTGTAATGTTCAATCAAGAATGTAGTAATGATATACCGCCCAAGTTTTGTGGGTTTGATTCCCTCACAGCTCCCATAGAATGAAAAACGAATGGCTAGACTTAATTGTGATTGGTCGCCTGAAATACGCGTCGAAATCTCGACTAATCAGGAATCACGCGTCGGAGTGTTGATCTATCACAATGACTCGCAACGCAAGTTCGTCTAACGTTTCGTTTTTCATTCTAAAGGTTCCCTCTAATAAAATCACGTCACGTCATTCGTCGGCCTAATCGCAATGATTAATATAATAGACACTGTTACAATTTTTGCATAATGCGTCGTAGAGTTGATGTATTCATATACTAAATTGATTTTTTTTTAGGAGGATGTGGCAGACGGATTCCATTGTATTTGAAAACCAAATGTACACTGGCTTCGATTCTGTCAGTACTCCAAAAATATTATGCTTATTACTTTCTACTAATCTACAGTCTTTGGTCTTATTATAAAACGGATGCTGCTCAATAAATCATGTTGTTTACATTTTTTTATCCTGGGAACAAAGTTTGTACCAAGGAAGTCGTAAGTATGTGATAAAGCAATTTTATCTACCGGATGCTCTGCCGTTTCCTGTCTGCCGCCATCTAGAGATCTGCATGTAGATTTTATTGATACTTGGATTTTTATCTCGATTTGTGTAGTTAGAATGTGGTAGAGGTCATTTTGAATCCGCCGGCGGACCACTGAAGTAATCCAACATAGTTTCAGTGGCCCGCCAACACAGGCGGAGAGAGTTAGAGCCCCCACACATTAAGCCACTAGAGGCGACCACACTAGAACGACTAGTGGCCGCCACAAGTTGCGGACGCGTTTCTCCATACATTTTGTTTAGCATCGGCGCACACCGAGCGTTTGAGTGGCCGCGTCCGAGCCACAAGCTGCGGGAGTCGACCGCGCTCGCTACTTGTGGCCGTGTTTTGTCGTTCGCCTCTGTCAAGTATGCCGCAAGTGGCAGCCACTGAAAGCCGCATCCAGACCAAAGGCTGCCACTGGTGGCGCCGTGAGTGGTCTGACTGAACCACTGGTGCTCGCGTTTAGTAGCGGTGACTGGTGGCCATAATGTGCGGAGACTCTTATTTAGTGGGTGAGGGCCCCACACTACTCTGTTTGGTGCCCGGTTGTTCGGTTAGGTACATTTTTTCCCGCTTTAACAAAAACAATAGGCGTTATGTTATTTAGTAACACTGTAACCTTAGAGTACACATGCAGGTGCATAAATGATGGAGTGGTTTAGATACCGACCTCTCATGCTAAATATTGTAGGTTCGATTCCATCACAGGACAATATTCTTTGTGTGATTCGCAAATGGTTTTTCTGAGTATGAGTGTACTTACTTTGTATCCAGTATGCGGTTAGGTACATTCTTTCCCGCCGCTGGCGGACCACTGAATGTAATATGGTTCCGGTGGCCCGCCAATAAAGGCGGAGAGACGGCACATGGCGGGTTTCTTTAGTGGGTGAGGGCCCCACACTACCCTGTTCGTTGCCCCGAACAACGGGGTGTGCGATTAGGTACATTCTTTCCCGCCTTACCAAAAAAGGGTGTAAACATAGCTTCACGCATGTTTTCCCCGAAGGGATAGACAGAGGTGTAATATTACACACCCACGACTCACCAGCTATGTTTAGGTCCCACGTAATAGAGGGCGAGCCTATTGCCGTCTACCGGGCACATTTCCAAACTCCGGGCTGCTACTGAGAATTTTTCTTTTTGCGAAAAAGTTCAATAACACAGCCTGATCCGGGAATCGAACCCGAGACCTCATGATCACTCAGTCGCAGTCACTCACACTACCGCTGCACTACCGGGTGTAAGTACTTCGTATCCCTCAATTGTATGTTTGTAAAGTCTGTGTACTTACAAGGATATTTTTAACAAGACTACTATATGTATATTACACGGTATGAACGTAATTGATCAGTGATCACGCTTATATCTAATTGTGTTTGATATTATACTTGGATGGGTTACATCGAGATGAGGTTTACCGTGAAAAGGTCAACCTTATATAATTACAAGCGGGAGTTGCTTTGTTATTTTCGTTATATCTTGTGTATAGGATATACGGCGTTCCTTCCAGCTCTGAAGCTATTATAAATTATGCGTTAGACGCCCCTTATGTTCTTTTTGCACGCCTCTCTGGGTACTGCTCTCATTTTACGCAGAACAACTGATTTTTCAAACTTAAAATGTCTCTATTTATCATATATTGCACTTGTAAAATAATAAATACATACACACACATATCAAGAAAAAACACTATTTTTAACACTCATGATATTTTTGTGCCATTTTTGTTATTTAAACTATTTAGATATTTTTATATATATTTTTAGCATTTGACATGCTTAGCACTATACATTAAACACAAAGTGAAAAATGTGAAATCGAAAATAACAGTCAGGAGCAGGATTTGAACCTGCATCTTCTGGATACCGTCCAGATGCTTTACCAATTCAGCCATCCTGACAATTGCTCCTGACTGCTAATTTCGATAACACATCATACTTAACGTCTTTGGGTGACGCATGTCAAATGCTAAAAATATATATAAAAATATCTAAATATTTAAAGGGTTTGCGTCATTATTAGGTAAAATCTTAATTGTAAAATTAAGTTTACCTGGTCGGTATAATGTATGAAAATACGTCCGACAGATGGCGCAGGCGTCACCCAAAGACGTTAAGTATGATGTGTTATCGAAATTAGCAGTCAGGAGCAATTGTCAGGATGGCTGAATTGGTAAAGCATCTGGACGGTATCCAGAAGATGCAGGTTCAAATCCTGCTCCTGACTGTTATTTTCGATTTCACATTTTTCACTTTGTGTTTATTTAAACTAGTTAAAAGACTGTTTAAAAAAGTTTTGTATTGGACGTCCGTTTGTTGTAGGTAATATATGTTAACACTATAACGACCGAAATACTTTACTAATCGAGTCTTTTTTTTTCTTTTTAACTTCAGTATTATTACGAATAGAGTTCTATTACTTTTCACTGTCTGATTCGATATGGTTTAATTGTTATTAAATAAACAAAAAAATAGTGAATATTTACGCTCGACTCGATGGCACAATGGTACACTAAGACCAGCGCTAAACCGTATTATGTGAGAATTATTTGAACTACCTACTTCTATAGACCAATATATAAGTACTTCTTAAAATTAGCGCTAGATGGCGTATAAGACATGAGAGCCACCTTAGTATTTTTTGAAGTTAGCGCTATCTATGTGATTTGAAAACTACTTAGTACGACCAATACATTATTAGTTACATATCAAATAATCAATTTTATTATGTAAAATGAAGATTATGAGGCGTGCACTTTTGAATTTTCTAATTTTATACTAAGTACATGGGTGGCAAACAAGCATACGGCCCACCTGATGGTAAGCGGTTAGGAAGAAAGAAAGATATATTTATTTTCAAACCACTTATAAGTAAGTAAAACCTAATAACTAGACACGAAAAATAAAGTTAAAGGTTACCGTAGCCTATTCGTCAGTAACATCAGAGGCATCACCCGCATGTCGCCATCTTCAAGGAAAGGGATAGGAGCTGGAGAGGAATAATAAGGAGAGGGTAGGGAGGGGATTTGAGCCTCCGGCGCTCTCACTCACCATACGAAACACAACGATAGGAGAGCTTACCGTTGTTTCACGCCGATCTGTGAGAGAGTGGTAGGTACTTCCACGATCGAGCCATAGTAGAAAGAGTGGGGAAGTAGGCTGTCTCCGGCCCATTCCGCGATATAATTACCTACCATACTTGCCTGTCTTAGGGTTGTCACTTTTAGCAAAATTTTTATTCAGTGCCTAGAAATTGGCAAGGGCCGAGAAGTTGTATTTTTTACTTTTAATCGTTTAGGTAAAACCGACCTCACTAACCCTGAGCCCAGACGACACAACACAGATTATTTTAACTTACGATTTTTACTTACAATTATTACGATTATTACTTAGTCACTATACCTACAATACTGAGAAATCGACATGACATGACATTTAGACAGCCGAACACACAGCAATAAGTTCTGCGATTATCACGCATTATTCATTTATTTAGCGGTGCCGAAAAGCCGTGACGTGCGAACCTTGTGCTGCGTGAGCCCCGACTGGCGTACTGAGAAACGGGTCGAGATTTTGTTAGAGTGTGCGCACGATACTATGGCGCACACATACAAGCCGCGCGCGGTGCGTTTGTATGAAGATAACCTACTTCCCACTCTTTCTACTATGATCGAGCCGGCCCATTCATGCTGGGATAAGCAAGACGTTACGCTTTCACGCCGTAATTACTGAACCCGTCATCATGAAATTTTGCATACATGTTGTCTGGAGCCCAGAAATGGATATAGGCTACATTTTATCCTTATATATTACTATTTATAAAAAAAAAAAAAAATTGATGGTTCCACGGGATAACTATTTTTGCTTAGGGATAGTGTCGTATGAGTGATGTATTATATTATATTCGTCTATACGGAAAAAATCGCGGAAATAATCTGGTATGTAAACTTCGTTTGTGTGAACTTCGTATCACCTACAAATTATTTTATCAGTGATGATTATTAATATAGGCAACTACCTCAGCCGGAAGGCACGAGTCGCAATACACAACGCAGTACTTGTCCCAACGTTTATAGGGAAGCGAAAGTTGGGTATGCAAAAAGGAGTATGAGATTAAAACCAATGCGGTCGAAATGCGATCTCTGCGCAGAATCTGTGGAGTGAGGCTGACTGACCGCATTCGTAATGACGACGTAAGAGAGCGAGCAGGCATGAAAGAGAGTATTGGTGTAAAGATGCGAAAGGGATTGCTGCGATGGTTCGGAAATTTTAAAAGAATACCGGACGAGCGACTGGTTAAGAAGATATACCTACAATGCGAAAGTGGAAGGATGTAGGTAGGTACCATCAGAGAGAGTACGAGACTATCACCTACTTAGACCAAATCGGTCATGTATTGAAGGAAGGTGTAGTCGGGAGACTTTTTTTTACTTTTAAACCACCTCTGTATTACTTAGAGTGAACAAATAAAAAAAACAAAAAATTAATCAAAGCAGTAATGAGGACTGCTAGGAGAAGTGAAAACTTAAAACTAAAAAAACAGTTGTTATTCTTGTAATAATTTTTTTAATCCTAAATTAAAACTTGTAAATCAAAAACAAAATACTCGTCAAGACGAATCATACGAGCCCAAACTCGATGGTGTTATGTCGTTTTATAACGGAGTTCCTATGGCCACCTTCTAGCTCCATCATCAGGCTCTGGATACTATCTAAAGACAAAGTACTCGTCAAGACGAATCAAACGATTCCAAACTCGATGGAGTTGCGTCATTTCATTACAGTTTCGCATGGCCACCTTCCAGCTCCATCATCAGACCCTGGATACCAACTTAAGACAAAGTACTCATCAAGACGAATCAAACGAGTCCAAACTCGATGGGGTTGCGTCGTTTCATTGTAAGAGTTACTGTGGCCACCTTCAAGCTTCATCCTCAGACCCTGGATACCATCTAGAGACAAAGTACTCGTCAAGACGAATCATACAAGCCTAAACTCGATGGGGTTGCGCCGTTTCATTATAGAGTTTCTAGGTCCACCTTCCAGCTTCATCATTAGATCAGCTCCATGTCATCATAATATTGCATTGTCACGCGATATACTTATATATGGGTGTAAAATTTCTGCTCAGTCGGAAACCGGGAAGTGTGTCAAAATTTCCAATGCACACACTATAGCTACGTCTCGTAACGTTGTCGCGAGTCCAGAGATTTTATCTCATCTAAAAATATGCGTACCGCGCTAAAAGAAGCTTTCACTTTAAAAACAATTATTCAATTATCAATTTTGAGGTTTAGCGAGACTAACGAACAGCAACTGATAGTGATACGAGATGTTGATATACATATAGGTATAATATATGGTAGATAGTTTCTGTTTTAATTAATAATTGTTGTGTAATACAATCATGTTTTCTTAGTTATTCTTTAAGTGGGCGTAATAGTTAATTCTGTTTGATTACAGGCAATTAGTAACAATAATATAGCTGCACAGTCGTTTGACCTTCAAATACATAATAAAAACATTATATATTGCAACTGCCTCTGTGGTGCAGCGGTAGTGTGAGCGACTGCTGATCATGAGGTCTCGGGTTCGATTCCCAGGTCGGGCAGTTATTGAGCCTTTTCGTAAAAAAAATTGTCAGTAGCAGCCCGGAGTTTGGAAATGTGTCCGGTAGACGGCAATAGGCTCGCCCCCTATTACGTGGTACTTAACATAGCTGGCGAATCGTGGGTTGTGTAATACACCTCTGCCTACCCCTTCGGGGAATACAGGGGTGATGCTATGTTCCCCGAGACGGCGGCGCACGTGTTCTACGAGCGCCCCTCGATGAAGGAGGGCCTGGCCCTCCAAAACAGATGGGGCCACCAGAAATGGAGGCCCATATCTACTAGGGGTGGAGGAACTCATGCGTAGAGCGTATACCTCACCCCTGGCTAAAGATCGTCTGAAGGAACACCGCGTGGTTTTAGCAGGTAGACCAGTTCCACTGGGAGTCCGGCATAACCCCTCCGTCAGCCCGGCGGACGGGTATCCATAAAGGATTTCCACGCGTAAAAAAAAAGGGGTGTTGTTATGTTTATGTATATTGTAATACTACAATGTTTGTGATAGTAACATCACGTATTCGTTTCGGTCCACGATGGTGTCTACGTTTTGACGTCCAGTCAGAATTTGTTCAATCCAACACAAAGTGGAAAATTTGAAATCGAAAATAACAGTCACGAGCAGGATTTATTTTCGATTTCAAATTTTCCACTGTGTTTAATGTATATGGCTAAGCATGTCAAATGCTAAAAATATATAAATAAAAATTTCTAAATATTGTTCAATCCTTTTTTTTGTTAAGGCGGGAATAAATGTGCCTAACCGCACACCCTGTTGTTCGGCCTCTGCCGCAGCCTAAAGCTAGTTTTTAGATTATATCTCAGGTTCCCGGTATTGTTGCGGAATAAAATATATACCAGCATTAAGTCTAATCAAGAGCTATCAAACCAAAAAAGTGTCGTCTAAATCCGTTCATAAGTTTTTGCGCGATGCCCGAACAAACAAACAAAGAAACAGACAAAAAAAACGAAAAAAAATTTTTTGTATTCAGAAATGTCTAAATACATTTATTTTTTCGCAAATAACGAATGTACAGACATAGCTCTGTTACAGGTTTATATCTGAGGATAAGACATTATCCTTGTTTCATAATTCATACAGGTTTTCCGTGTAAGCTGAATCGACGCGGGAAGCTCAACGCACGCGTCTGTTTCTCCATCCAAAGGTACCGTAAGAAAAACGCTGAATCGAGCTGAAAATTAGTCCTTCTAGTAACAGATTAAAAATACAAATGTCACAACCCTATTCTTTTCAGCAGGTGTCCTACGACGCTACTATGGGAAGTAATTATTATCACTCATTGCTTTACTGCTGGTAGGTACCAAGTGGTGAGTACTCACTGTTGTCGAGCCCGCGCGGGTCGATAGCGGTAGCCATTGTCTGCCATGTGATTATGACTGACCGTACTGTGCTTCGGTTTGCTATGGTCGTAGCTGTAGATGGCCGATACATTCATTTCCATTAGTGTTCTGAGAATTGTTGAGTTTATATTACCAATTAGTACCAGGTGGTGTCGTGGCTCCTCAGCCACCATAAGCTATAAAAAAAACCCTCGGTCTTACCACCACGTACCTTCTTCTTTTTTAATTATGGCAATTAGTCCGAGCCATTGTTCCCAGCGTTAAGATATTCTAATCAAATATTGCTTTACTTTTATAAATGCTAAATAATGTTACAAGCCACAAAAACATACTTACATGTTACATGTATGGTATGTCATTTGGTCGTGGCATTGCCCTGGTACAATCCCAGCTTGCAACGGTCTCAACGCAAACGTGTTAGTGCACGTGTGCTAATCGTAAATATACATTAGTTACGATGCTACTAGGGTTGTCACACCTGAAAATTAAATTATCACGCCAATATGTACCTACACGAAATTGACACATTTCAGAGAAAATTACGTTTAAAAAGAGCATGCCCACTTTTAGGCCTAAGCGTTGCAGTTAATTTTTTAAGATTAAATTATTGTCCTTTTATCATAAAACAAAAACAAGAAAAGTATATCCAATTTACAATGGCAAAATTGAGAAAAATACATTTTATGATAACGCTTGCTAATTAACCATACTGGGTTAAAAAGGAATGGTCTCAGATTTAAAGCATGTGTCAACAACACTCAAATGTCAAATATGGCGTTGACGTCAAACTCAAAAAGCTTATTCACCCGCTATGTGCATTGCGCCGGAGAATGTGTCCTGTTCTAAAATTAATATTTTGTGTGATTCTACCTACGACTCTGGCTTATTTTTGGAATCTGACGAACCTTGCTCTCACGAACAAACTCTGCTCAAACACGGACCTATCCGTTACTCTGACTGACTGCGGCTTGTTTCTAAGGACTTCGAAATTAATTAACAATATGGCCTGCATTAAATTGTGGCATTGCCACGTCTCGTTGCTAAATAAGAATTATCTCCCATTTAAACGTACTGTTGTTTAAAACCTAACTAACCCCTTTTCTAACCTAAATGAATGTCACATTCATCAATTTAAATTCAAAAACGCAGTTGTCCATTTACTTGAAAGTAAGTGAGATTATACTTAGTGTATATCTCTAATAAATATTACTAATTTCATGACTGTACATTTGGGCCCAAGGATATATGGAAAATGAGCATTGTCCTTTGAGTTTTCTTTATACATACTCCATACATGAGCGTTAATTCATTGACGTATGTTTTTATGTCAAAGTGGATCTCTGGCTGCTATGGCTAGTTATGTACTACATCCTGATCAATTTCATGTCAATAACTCATTGTTGAACAATTTTTATGTACACTTGAAATATACGGCATGAATATGTTTTATCAAAAAAAAAAGATTAAAATGTTAATTTTATCGCGTTCTATCTTTGATAGATTGTCATGGTGGTTTAGATTCACAATTCGACTCAATAGGTGGCGCTGAATTGTCAAGTGTCAATCTGTACAGCATACCAGGCTGGGGGATTCTTTATTTAATACCTACATATATTTTTTTGCTAAGGCGGGCAATGGGAACATTGCAACCCACCCTCTCTTTTTGCGAGAGGAAATTTTTGAACGTGCTCGCACGATTTAATAACCAGTATATCTGCTAAAACCTTAGTGTTAATTCAGGCATTCTTTAGCCAGAACCGAGGTATACGCATGAGTTTCTATCCCTGGTAGGTATAGGTCTCCATTCTCGGTAGCCCTGTCTGATTCGGAGGACTTAGCCGCCCTCTTTCATCGAGAGGTGCTCACGGAACCCCTTCGGGGCAACAAGCAGGGTAGTGTGAAGCCCTCACTCAAAAAACGCACCGCCGTCTCTCCGCTTATATTGGCGAAGCACTTGACTGGAACTATGTCATATTATTTCAGTAAAGTGTGTTAACCCTAGCAAGTGTGTAATCGAGAAGTACAAACTATTCGAACTTGTTCAGCGTGTAAATTTCCAACGCAGTACATTGAATGGAACGATGACGTCATAACAAAATACGGAATAAACGCCGGATTATAAGCTCTATAATTATTATAACTGTAATTATATTTCTGTGTTTAATTTACTTGCCGTTTACATTGCCGTGTGGGGCCGGCTTCAGAATTGTCCCACCCCTTTCTATCCACGGGAGTCGTAAGAGCCGACTGAGGGAATGCCGGGAGAGTGGGCAGCAGCACTCCCTCGAGTATTAACAACACCCACTGCGATCGCCAACCCGTCTGCCAAGCGTGGCGATTACAGCACTATCCCCATTTCTTGGGGAAGCCTATTTCCAGCAGTGGACGTTGATAGGCTGATGGATGGATGTTTAATTTACGTATTCATTTATTCATGGTAAAATTAGAGTACTTTTTGAACTAAACAAGATAACAGCTCACTATCAAGTGCGCTGTTATTTACCGAGACGGATTTTTTGGGCCGACGCGATATACATATGTTGCATTGTTGATCGAAGTCTTTAGTCGACTCGTCTTTGACGTGTAGGTACGTCACCTTCGTGAAATAATATTAGGTATACAAATATTACCTACGATATCACTTAATCTATAGAGTAAAACAACCGTAACTTATGCCATAAAAATCGATTCACATTACATCGTTATTATCGAAATTATCATCGGCGATAATGCATGATAAGAGCATGATACTGATAACGTGTACACGAGCGAATGTGAACCGAATGTATCGTTCAAGAGAATCATGCTTACTATTTTAAAAACAGGAGGATGTCTTTGCCTATGTATCTTGTGTTTTAAAACAAGACAAAACCCTTTATTTTGTTTAGGCGGGAAAAAAATGTACCTAACCGCACACGCCGTCGTTAGGGGCAACGAACAGGGTAGTGGGGGGCCCTCACCCCCTAAATAAACCCGCCGTGTGCCGTCTCTCCGCCTTTATTGGTGGGCCACCGGAACTAAATTGCTTTACTTCTGTGGTTAATTACCTATGTATACATACAACGTTATGAAAAAAAAATACTTTTGAGATTCAATACTACATAAAACTACTTGGGACGGAATCTATACTTTACATTCTTTACATAAAGCTAACGAAATCTATATACAGTATGTAGTAGGTATGCTCTACTGTAAAATATTCGAAACGTCGGGATAGTAGAAAATCAAGTAAACGCCATTGATTCCGTAAACGTATTTATATTCCATAACTAGGCTTTACCCGCGGCTCCACCGCAGCCAAAAGTTACTTTTTGGTTTATATCTCAGGTTCCAAATGTAGTAGCGGGATAAAATAGATACCAGTTTTTAAGTCTAATCAAGAGCTATCTAATAAAAAAAGTTCCATGAAAATCTGTTCAGTAGTTTTTGCGTGATGCGCGTACAAATAAACAGACAAAAACTCTAAAAACAATCGTTTTGTGTTCAGGCATGCCTATATAGCCTAATACAGACATTTTTTCTCGAATATCTTACATGTACAGACAGCTATATGTGGTATATGCCGTGTGGGGCTGGCACCAAGAATAGCTCCACCCCGTCTCTTCCTATGGGAGTAGTAAAAGCCGACTAAGGGATTACCGGGGGACCGGGCAGGGGCAGCAGCGTTCCCCTGTGTACTAAAAACATCCACTGCAATCGCCAACCCGCCCTCCAAGCGTAGCGATTATGGTAAAACCCCCCATTTTGGGGAGGCCTATGTCCAGCAGTGGACGATGAAAGGCTGATGGAACCGACACAGCTCTGTTACAGCTTTATAATATGTAGTATAGATGTGTAATGTTCGCGTAATCAGTAGTGAATCTTACAATGGTCGTGTAAGATCTATTCTAATCGCAACTTCACAGTATTACAGTATTGTACGTAAATTATTTTTGGGTTTATACCGACGCTTCAAAATACAGATTTAGAGGCCACGAGTTCATTTCCTGTTCAACTGGCGCATACCTACTGAAGATCCTAAATATTACAAGGTCAACTAATCAAACAGTATGCATTCAAACTTAGATCATAGTAAAAAAAAATTGCATATTATATTTAATTTTATACATATATTACACATCCATGGTTCGCCAGCTATATTTAAGGCCCTAAGGGCTATTGGCTAACTTAATTGTAAATATTGTTGTTGTAAACATTTTTGATTTATTTCTTTTAGCAATTGACATGCTCCGCTACTTTTTAAAGTACAAATTATTTGTGAATAAAGAAAAAGAGATTTTTTTCCCGCTCCTACTAAAAATCTTTTTTTCTTTATTCACAAATAATTTGTATTGTTGTTGTTTTATTTAGCATAATATTGTTACTTTTAAAATAATGAGCATCTGTGTCGCCATCACATACGCACCAATGGAAGATCAGCGCAGGCTTATGCCTGCATTATGCTCAGTTGGTAACGAAACTTTTGGTTGTAATTTGTTTTATAAAACTACTGCTTCGCCGCAGCCAAAAGCTAGTTTTTGAGTTATATCTCAGGTTCCCGATATAGTAGCGGGATAAAATGTATACCAGTTTTTAAGTCTAATCAAGAGCTATCAAATAAAAATGTTGCATCAAAATCCGTTTAGTAATTTTTGTCTGATGCGCGAACAAACAAACAGATAGACAAAAATGTATAAAAAATAGTTTTGTGTTTAAAAACGCCTATATAGCCTAATAAAGCCATGTTTTCTCAAATATATTAAATGTACAGACATTGCTCTGTTACAGTTTTTTAATAGTATAGATATTGTTCTTTTCCTGTTTTGTTCCGTCACAATAAACATTTTTTCTTCTTTCTTCTTTCTATAGTAATGGCCGCAATGACTGAATGACTGAAAACGGTCTGGGAGATCTTTATAATTTGTATATCATAAAATAAATATACGAAATATTTGGGTCAAGTGCGCGATTCGCGCGCCAAGCATCGCTTCGATATAAGTATTTATACTAATTCATAGAATCTTAATGTATTCGTATTACTTTTAACTTTTATTAGCCGGAGGGGGTTTTATCCTACTGCTCTCTGTGTGTGAAAGATCTCTTATATATACATTAGAGCTGTGCACTGAAAGATTATCAGCCTTGAAAACTTTCCTATTCTAAAAATAACGCCCCATTTCGCTCGCAGATCCGGATAAATGCGACCTTGGCGTCCTTGGACCCTGTAACCTCGATTGTGTAAAGATTACGGCTGGTCCTTGAGTAATTGACCTTCCAGTGTACTTAAGTAACAAGGTCTGTAACTAAAAAAAGATATTCTCAGTCCTTGTGACGCAAACTCTCCGCGTTATCGGGATATAATCTGTAGAAAGATTATCCAGAGTAGCTAAATGCCACCCGTGATTTCGTCCGCGTGAAATTTAGTTGTTTTCTTTTTTTGTGTGGAACCCTAAATACTTATAATAGAAGTAGCCTAAGTTACTTGTTATAACATCAGCTATCTTGCCAGTGTAAGTCCTGTTCAAATTAGCCGAAGCAAACAAACATATAGAGATGCGCAAACTAAATCACCTATGAGATCAGGGATTTATAAATCTTTTTCTTCGAAAGATTTAAATCACTCTTTTAAATCTTTGGTTACGAATGACGTTATTCATTCAGTTGATCATAAGTGATGCAAATATCTATTGATTCATGTAGTTATTCTCTCATTCCCTCAAGTCGCAGCTGGTTTTGAGCTTTTTACTTAAAAGACAGAGAGTCTAAGTTTCTGTGTACCTATCGTCATTGTATTTCAAGAGTGCGTTTGTGCGTGCCTACAACTTATGTTATCTCTTTTCAATTCACAATATCCTTTATCTATTGTCTCATTCTAAATCTACGTCCATCATTCCATCTATTCAATCCTAACGTAGTGAGCTAGTGAGTTAAAGATGTATTTTCGAAACCAAAGATTTAAAGATTGATTACGCATTTTGAAAGGATTATACATCTTTTGTATCAATCACTCCTGAGTTACACATCTCTAAAACATACACCGATAGAGAAAAGAAAACTTTAAAAAATGGTGTTTTTTTTATAGGTAACGTACCTATATTATATCCTAACTATTATAAAGCTGTAACAGCTGTGTCTGTACATTTAAAATATTTGTCAAAAAATGACTGTAGTAGGCTATACAGGGTAATATTTTAACCAGAGCGCAAATTCTTTTTTGATGGTTCTATATCAATATGTAATAGAACACATTTCCATTAATTGTTAAATCCGTTTTATTAATTTTTTTATCCGACTTGAAATCAGTAAAATATGGACACCAATCTTACGAGCAGCTCGAAGTTTTCTTTTCTGCATTTTGATGGTCCTAAGGCCTGGAAAGTATGAAGGAAAAATTGGAACTACTCTTACAAATATCTTCAGGTCACCTAAACTTAAAAAGTTTGGTTCGAACCTGATAAAATTAGCGGTCAGTAACAGTACCTACGCGTCGGTGCATTGAAAGAGCGCCGACGTAGGTATCTACAGAAGAGCGCGTGACGTGTGACCATAAAATTTGTTTCAAAAGTAAACAACTTTCGTTAGCGATAACTTTATTTTTTAGTACTAAGACATATCAAAATAAAAAATACGTATTTATAAAAATTTGCTTAAATTTATTTTCTCAAAATTTGCGCACTGTTTGAAAAGTTACCCAGTATTTATGCGTGTATAAACACAAAATATTTTTATTTGGATATTTTGTCTGTTTGTTCAAAAACTACTGAACAGATTTTGATGTAGCTAAAATACACTGCAACTGCCTCTGTGGTGCAGTGGTAGTGTGAGCGACTGCTGATCATGACGTCTTGGGTTCGATCCCAGGGTCGGGCAGTGTTATTGGAGCTTTTTCGTAAAAAAAATTCTCAGTAGCAGCCCGGAGTTTGGAAGTGTGCCCGGCAGACGGCAATAGGCTCGCCCCCTATTACGTGTGACTTAACATAGCTGACAAACCGTGGGTGTGTGATACACCTCTGCCTACCCCTTCGGGGAATACAGGCGCGTTGTTATGTCGTTTTGATCGATCTGTCAATGAAACTCAATCTATGACTCAAAGTACTATTTATATTGAAATATGCCTACCACTACAAGAAATCACTTTTGGTTCCGATAAAAATAATTTTAAAATGACTCATTTTTGCGAGAAACTAGAATTGTGGGTTTTGGGTAGTGTGACTAAAACATTACTACTAGGTTATAGCGAGGTTTGGTATTATTTTGGTATTATATATATTATATGCAGGGCTTTTTTTGTGGGGGTCCAAAAGAAATTTCGAAAATATTGAAATATGCCATAAAACCTGAAAAAAATGAAAGAATTTGAAAAAAAATAAAATCAATTTTGGTAACCTTTACAAAATCTAATCTATCTTTCCTGAAGAGTTACCAAGTTACCTAATATACGAGATTCTCACACACAAGTTGAGACTTTAACTGTGTCATCGCTATTGGTTATCAAGTTCAACGGTCCACCACTAATAATATCTTTGACCCTTTGAAGTAAGTACAAATAATTATGGACTTACTTTCGAGAATTAGCGTGGCCCCCAAAAAAGAAGTGACAAGAAATAGCCTATAATAGATATATCATAGATATAGTATAACGTATACTTCATACTTAATATTATAAATGTGAATGTAAGTTTCTTGGTTACACTGTCACGCGAAAACTACTTAACCGATCATCATGAAACTTTGTACACATATTCTTGGTGGTATTAGAAGTAACATAACTTTTTATTGAAAAAAACGGTACGAAAGTTAAAAAATATTGTTTGTCATTTCAAGAGTTGCTTTATTTATATTTATGAAATTCCTCGCGGACGAAGTCTTAGGTGTCAACTATTATGTATATGAAAAACATTGTTACGGAAGGCCACGTTAAAAGTACTCGTAACCAACGAGCATGCATGAAAACTAGGGCTTGCAAATATTCGAAAATATTGGTATTCGAATATTCGTTTTATTTTTGAATAATATTCGAATAATTATTCTAATAATCAAATGCGACTATAATTGTCCATTCTTTTCATTCATCAACCTTTCAACGTCCACTGCTGAACATAGGCCAACCCCAAGTAAGTGCCACAAGGAGCGGTCCTGCGCCAACGGCTCCCCACGGCTATTACAAGATCGTCGGTCCATCTGATGGGGCGACGTCCTACGGTGCGTCACGTCCGATACGTGGTCGCCACTCGAGAACCTTTTCCCCCAACGGTTGTCGGTTCGTCGAGTTATGTGGGCTGCCCATTACCACTTAAGTATGCCAACCCGGCAGGCTATGCCGGTCAATCCTGTTCTCCTACGCATCTCCGTATTACGAATTCAAACACGTAGGGAAATACCGAGCATAACCCGCTCCATGGCACGTTAGAGTTCTAAGCGACTTTGAGCTTCCCAAACGCCATGCCGAGTTGGATTCGTCGATTGACCTCTTTCTCGAAGTCGTGCCTACTTAACTAGACTGTTTGGCACAGCTAAACTTACTTGTAGAGGTCGACAACTTCAAGAAGCGCACTCCCGACTAGGATAGGTTCTGATATGACATGGATATTTGACGTGACTTTGTCAACTAGTTGGGACACCCTGCTGAGAACGTTGAGCATGGTTCCAAGATCCTCCAGCGATTCTGCTCGAAGGTAAATGATGTATTCGCCATTGATGTAGATGCCAAATGCAGTCCAGTCCAAGAGCTTGAAGACATCTTTCAGTGCAGTGATGAAGAGTTTCGGTGACATAACGTCTCCCTGTCTAACACCTCTCTGCAGTTGGATCCGTTTCGTACTCTTGTCCTGAACTTGAACTGACATGGGTTTTGATCGCGTTTCTATATATGCACTTCATCACTTCCATATATCGATAGTCAATTTGGTACCGCTGAAGGGACTGCAGCACCGCTCAACTTTTGATCGAATCAAAGTAGTCCATAAACGCCAGACGCAGAGGCCGATTATATTGCTCGGTTTTCTGCGTAACCTGGCATGTGGATGTGGTTTCTGGTGCTATAGCCATTTCGGAAACCGGCTTGTTCGGGAAGCTGGAAGTCACTTAAGCCTACGTGTGAATCAATTTGTAATAACCCTCGAAAACAATTTACAGAAGGGGCCGCCTCTTTAGCCCCTGTTGATCAAAAATTCTTCATTCAGTCACCTTTCTTGAAGACCAGCAACACCACGCTTCTGGTCCACGACTCTGGAACGTCTCCCTGAGGACGACGAAATTGAAGAGCTTTTACGATCGGCTTTCCAACTGCTCTCAGAATTTCTGTGGTAATTCCGTTGTCTCCCAGTGCCTTTCCGTTCTTTAGATGTTTGAGATCCATTATGTTCTCGTACAGGCTGATGTCCGGGATATCTTCGATAACGTGCCGAGTTAGCTTGGATCTGGGATCATGGACCAAGCCGACAACTCTGACTCTGGGATCTGTACAAATGTCCGTAGAACTGGTGGACCTCTCAAGATCTCACCTCGGGATGAAATGACAATACCGTCACTTGTCTTTAGCTTAGTCAGTTGGCTTTGGCTGACAGACAGATCTCTTGCGAACGCTCCGAGTTCACTTTCGAGTATTAAATTTGCGAATATCGTGTCCCGCAGCCTTGGAGATCTGTCTGTTTAAACGCCAGAAGGAATTCATCATGTAGAGATTGAGACTGTTGCAAATCTATTCAATAGATGATACCCTTTCACACTCTACACTAGTAGAATACCTTCTACTTACTACTACTTAGCAGAAATTTGTGTGCTCGATTTAACGAGACCTGTCTAGGACCTTCTATATAATACAGCGGCATTTTCATGTGGATTTATGTCTCCAATTCACACCTAGGTCTGATAAATTAGCTGCAGATTACTTGTTACTTACTTCATACAGAACACAATATTAGTTACTGGGGTGATAAAAAGACAATATTACTAGAAAATATTATTCGAAAATATTATTCGAATATTAAATTTTTATATTCGAATATCCGAAAAAGCTCAATATTCGAATAATTCGAATATTCGAATGCAAGCCCTAATGAAAACGCTAATGAAAGTAGATGACGCTAAAGATGTGTGTCAGAATCGTAGCAAGTGGAGAGAAGTGGTCTCTGCCTACCCCCACGGGAAAAAGGCATGACAATATGTATGTATAGATATGTATTGAGGTACTAAGACTGAGCGCGGGTTCGTCTGCGTGTATTTCAAAATTTGGTTTAGTTATTTTAGTATATCCCACAAGAACCTTTTATCAGAGTCAAGATATTGTTTAAACAGATCATTATTATACCAAATATGGTACGCACCTGTTTAAATATTAGGTCTTTTGCGAAAAATATCTATCCTACAGGAACTATAACTTCTATAGCGATAAAATTATCTTGTGTGTTTGTTCCGTATGGTGACGGACTAAGAATACAAGTGTCACCACCCCATTCTTTCCCACGGGTGTCGTATGAGGCGACTAAGGGAAGTAAGCAATTATCATCTATTGCATGACTGGTGGTAGGGCTGGGTACCAAGTGGGAGCACATCGTTGCGTTTTGGCTGTAGCAGGAGATAGCCGTTTCTTTCATTTCATATCGGTGAAATGAAATGGTGATTAACGGCTTGACAATACTCTCGGTATAGTTGAGTCCATGAGTGACGGTTACCATTTAGCATCAGATGGGCCGTGGCTCGTCTGGCACCATATGCAATAAAAAAAAATGTGTGAATCCAGTTTCATCTATCTACCTAAGAAATTTCATCCAAATACGCTCAGTCGTTTCGGCGTAATTGACGGAAAAACATCTGCAAACTTTCACATAAAATTTCTAATACATAGATATAATACCTACCATTTTGTAAATCAGGGTTCATAATTTTACTGAAACAAATTATTTGTAAAAGTGGTAAAGCAGAATACCTACGAACCTGCGGCCTTCTCAATCCGGTGCAGTGCTCTTAACTGCTAAGCTATCGCAGGTACCAACTTACTGGTAACACCCAATCTCCACCTCTGACTCCCCTGGAATGGGTTCAAATTCTGCTTTTCCATTTTCACAAATAAGTAAAATAGCTGACCGTAATAAATACTTAAAATACGAATCACAAAGCCAGTCATCTATTTGTACCACTGAAGTAATATAACATAGTTCCAGTGGCCCGCCATTACAGGCGTAGGCGGAGAGACGGCACACGGTGGATTCATTTAGTGGGTGAGGACAATACCCTGTTCGTTGCACCGAACGACGGGGTGTGCGGTTAGGTGCATTTTTTCTTTCTTAAACAAAAAAGAAAGGTCATCTATTTGTTGCTACTAAGTACTATGTCAAGTTTTATTCGGTTCGTAGGTAGTTTCCGGATTATAAATAGCCTGTTTACTCTAACAATTATTTTAGTATACTCGTATCTATTCAAAAGGTCACGTTGGTATTACTGCGTGACTAACTAACAAGTTTAATGTTAATTAATAATACTCCTTTCACATCCTTACTTCCTCACTAATATTATAAACAAGATTCTGCCTACGGATCCGTCCACGTACACTAATTATCTAATATACATATAAAATTCTTGTGTAACAGTTACAAAATAGGATGTAAATTATTTTTCATATCCCTAAGTGATAAGGGTGGTTTCCCCCCAAAATTTTTTATTTTTTTATTTTATGGTTTTTTTTTATTTTAATGTTTTTATGATTTGGCATTAAAAATACATACAACCCTAAATTTTTCCCTTCTACTGCCAACCCCTATTTTTTAATAGCGATATTAGTTCTTTAATAATTTTTGTTTAGCCGTGTGGGGCTGGCACCAAGAATAGCTCCACCCCGTCTCTTCCTATGGGAGTCGTAAAACGGACTAAGGATCGTAAGATCGTCGACTAAGGGATTACCCGGGCAGCAGCGTTCCCCTGTGTACTAAAAACATCCACTGCAATCGCCAACCCGCCTGCCAAGCGTAGCGATTATGGTAAAACCCCCATTTCGGGGAGGGTTATGTCCAGCAGTAGACGATGAAAGGCTGATGGATGGATGGAATTTTCATTGCAAAATATTCACTAAAAAAAAATTGGCAGTACAAAGTTCGCCGGGTGAGCTAGTCTCTATGTAAAAATAGGTATCTCACGAGAACCATTAACTTTGCAGGGATGAAAAGTAGCCCTTGTCCTTCTGGGCTCCAGACGATTTATAGATCTCAGACTAACTAAAAACTAAAGACACCGTGTCAACTAAAAAGTGAAGCCACTTTTTGAAAGATGTGCGTGTGAAAGTGTTGTCACCGGAAAGAAATAATCTCTATAATTTGGGTTTAAAAGTTCAAATTATTTGTGAATGAGGAAAAAGAGAACTTCAGTGCGAGCGAGGCCATCAAATAGTATGAATTTTAATTGCAAAATTAAACTTACTATATTGGATTAACGCATGTAAATGCATTCCGATAAGTAGGTGGCGTTGATCGTAAAGACAAATGTGATGAGGAGATTGGGTATGGCCGAAAGGTCAGCGCGGTAGCTCAGGGGCTTAGTGCACTTCCCCGTATTAGAAAGGACGCAGGTTAGTTTCCCGCTCTCACTAAAGTTCTCTTTTTCCTCGTTCACAAATAATTTGTATATAAAGTAGCTGAGCATATCAAGTGCTAAAATACAGATCAAAATTTTTAAACGTTTTATATTTAAAACATAAAAGAAGTAAAAGTATAAAGTAAGTTTACGGCATATCATATAGGGAATATCATGGCGCGGACGACGTATTCATGTACGTAACGTACGTACGGAATCGTCGAGTCATTTGTGGTAATTGTGAATCATACTCTGGTAACACTCGTTGTTTATGACTACGTTTTGCGACTGAAGGACTCTGTATCCATGGTCACGAATAAATAAAAAAAAAAAAATGACTACGTTTTGGAATTGTTTTGTTTGTATTTGTGTGCGTGAGCGCGTATAATTACAAGTATGGCATGGTTTTATATGGCTTCACTGGATTGTTCGTAATGCTCTGAGATATAGGTATGCAAAATTTCGTAATGAATGGTTCAGTAGTTATAGTTAAGGCACGTTAAACTAACAAACAAATAAATAAATATTCACGGACATTTTTCACACAACGTCCTCTGGTCCTAAATTAAGCTTAACGCTTGTGCTATGGGTACCAGATTACGGATATAATTCATAATATTACTTTTTTTTTATAAATACATACATATAATTGATAGAAAACACCCAGACGCAGTACAATATCTGTGTTCATTACATAAATAATTGTCCTGAGTGGGAATTGAACCCACGACTTCGTGCACGGAAGTCGGTTACACTACCGACCACGCCACGAGGCCCGTCAATCAATAAACAAACTCACTTTTGTATTTATAATAATTATTGTTATGCTTTCGCGGCGTAGCTACTGAACTAGTCTATTTCGTATCACTTGGATTGTATCTTTTATCTCAACGAAATAGATGGTTCCCATGGGATAACATAGATTTTTACATAAAGGACGTAGTGTGACGTATTTTATATATTTTTATAGCATTCACAGCATCACAGACACATCACAGTCTCGAGCAATTGTCACGATGGCTGAATTGGCAAAACATCTGGGACGGTATTCCAGGAGATGCAGGTTCAAATCCTGCCCTTAGAATGAAAAACGAAACGTAGTAGACGAACTTTCTTTTCGCTTCATTGTGATTGATCGCCTAAATCACGCGTCGAAATCTCGACTAATCAGGAATCACGAGTCGGACTGTTGATCAAATCACAATGACTAGAAACGAAAGTTCGTCTAACGTTTCGTTTTTCATTCTAAGGGCGCTGCTCGTGACTGTTATTTTCGATTTCACATTTTCACAGTGTTTTGTGTTTGTTCCGACTAATCTCCAAAACGACTGGGTCGATTTAGACAGGACTTTCACTGGCAGATAGCTGATGTTATAAAGAGTAACTTATGCTACTTTTATTATGTAAAGACTATATAATTAGGCTTCCGCGGCAAAAAGTACTAAATTCCTCGTGGAGAACATTAGTAGGACATATTTGTACTTGAATTAACTTTAGATATCTTCCACAGGTTCTGGAATGTAAGGAAAAGAAAACTGGTGCCAAGCGTGCCCTTAAAGTTCTTCACGACAGCATGAAGGCGCGTCGGGAGGTGGAGCTGCATTGGAGGGCTCGTGGATGCATACACATAGTAGAGGTACTGGAACAAGAATATACCCATCGCTCTTTACAAACATTCAAATGTCGAAAACTCCGTGTGGTGACGGCCTATAACTTTTTAACAAAATCAACCGACGTTTTCGTATTATTATGAGACCCAACTATGTATGAGAGGTGTACACATAACTCAGTGAAATCAGTGAGTAAATACGCAATCAACCCCTATGTTTCTACCCTTAGGGTTAGAATTTTTGTTCAAAATTCGAAGTATACCCTATCCATTAAAAAAATAATTATCAAAATTGGTCTACTCTGTAAAAAGTTATACGTGGTCTAACATAAAAAAACTAGACGTCGCGGGACGTCTAGCAGATGTGAAAACATCGAAATTATTTTGTAGAAATAAAATGATCATAACTTGACAAAGTAATCCTCAAGACGAATCAAACGAGTATAAACTCGATAGGGTTGCGTCGTTTCATTACAGAGTTACTGTGGCCACCTTCCAGCTCCATCGTCAGACCCTGGATACCATCTAGAGACAAAGTACTCATCAAGACGAATCAAATGTGTCCAAACTCGACGGGGTTGCGTCATTTCATTTTAGAATTACTGTGGCCACCTTCCAGCTTCATCATCAGCCCCTGGATACTATCTAGGCACAAAGTACTCGGCAAGACGAATCATACGACCCCAACTCGATGGAGTTGCGCCATTTCATTATAGAGTTCCTATGTCCACCTTTCAGATCCATCATCAGATCAGCTCCATGTCATCATAATATTGCATTGTCACGTGATATACACATGCGTGCAAAATTTCAGCACAATCGGAATCCGGGAAGTGTGTCAAATTTAACTTGCAAGATTTGAACGGGACAAGTACAATAAAAGCGTCGCCACGATAACAGCCGATTTTACCCTCCTTCCGCATTAGATGTTACACATCAAAAAATATACAAGTCGAATTGAGAACCTCCTCCGATTTTTTGTCAGCTAAAAATACTAGTGGCATGACCCCATTCTTTCCCGCGGGTGTTGTACGAGGCGACTAAGGGAAGTGAGCAATTATGCAGTGTATTTTCTTATAGGAGAGGATAGGGAGTGCCTCTGGCAATCTATTGGTAGAAAGAAAAATTCTCAGTAGCAGCCCGGAGTTTGGAAATGTGCCCGATAGACGCCAATAAGCTCACACTGAGAGATCACCGTGATTGGCCTACGGATTATTGCGACATCACGCGTCGGTTTCTCTACCAATCACAAGCGAGTCGATACGATGTCGATTGTGAGATATGAGATTCCGTCTAACCCACCAGATTTTTATTTCCGTAGTCGGGTTACAGTTTATTTTTATTTTATACTTTTCCGTTTTAACGCTTGATAAACGTTACGATAATAAAAATGTACCTATATCTTGTGAGCATTATGCGGGTACTGAATTCGTAGAATGAAGGGATTCTCTGAAAGAGGCAACAATTCCTAGCTAAAAGGCCTCCCAAAAAAAAAAAAATTTAAAACCCGCGCTAAATAAAGAAAGCTATTGTTGAAGTGTACCTATTTAGTTTTATGTAAAGTTAGTAACTATGTTACACGGGCCATAATAATGAATAGATTAACACCATATTTAGCAAAATCGGATGAATAGTTTAGGCGTTACGGAGAAACATACGTAAATACAAATATACATACATTCATAGACTGCTAAAATCTGAATCTTCGCCGTAGACGAGTAAAAAAATAAAAAAGGCATCACTCATTCCCTTCCCAATATTATTGCACAATGATTTCAAAAGGACACGCGCACATTGATTGTTTACCATCGATAAGTAATATTAGTCACCTCGGGTTTTCAGACGCAGAAGTGTACGCTAAGACATATCATTGTTATCAGTCAAAACATGCGCACTACGAACGAAGTAATTATCTCATCATATATTCTGTAATACAAACCGTGTAGCTGTTGTCATTCATAAACATAAAAGAGCATCACGCCTGTATCCCCGAAGGGGTAGGGTATTACACACCCACGGTTCGCCAGCTATTTTTAAGTCCCACTTAATAAGGGGTGAGCCTATTGTCGTCTACCGGGCACATTTACAAACTTCTGGCTGCTACTGAGAATTTTTCTTTATACGAAAAAGCTCAATAATACTGCCCGATCCGGGAATCGAAACCCTCATGATCAGCAGTCACTTACACTACCGCTGCACCACCGCGGCAGTTATAAATAATTGGGTTTATTAACCTTCGATCATCAATACTAACAAGATACAGTGTCCCGAACAAAATCAAGCTAAAAACTGTCCGTTTGAATATATACTTATACGGCTATATCTGTTTACTAACGAACTGAGATAATGGTTTTAAAACAGTTTTAAGTTCAACCTAATTACAATCATGGCACTTAATAATTAAGTCGCAAATCTTTAAAATATAAATTATTAAGTATCTTACTTTTTGTGACGAATGACCGTAAATGGTCATTCGTCACAAAAAACGAGCAAAGCAATAATTTATTACTGTCACTTAAACGTGAAAAGATAAATAAGATTTACTGTGAAATCAAGCTTAGCTCACTTCTCAAGTGCACTCTTATTTTTATCGAGACGTATTTTTCGGGTCGACGCGATATCTATTATATTTTTGATCGTAGTTATTAATAAACACAAGCCGATTATTAGGTAGACCCTTAAAATACGTATTGGTTAGATAGCCGAAGTTAAAAAAACATAATGACACATTGTTCTCTGTGCTCAATAGATATCAATTGTTATAATAATATTACAAACAGAGCGAGACATCCGTCAAAGATTTATGGAACCGTGTAATATTTTTTTTTGTTACTGCACAGATGAATGAATGATGGAATGGTTTAGCTTCTGCCGTGTCTAGTGTTCTGAATTCGATTCATTCCCCGGATTGGAAGGGACGCAGGTTCGAATCCCGCTCGCTTGCTAAAGTTATCTTTTTCGAAATAAAACAAATTGAAATCTATCCAGCCCCTTTAGAATGAAAAACCAAATGTTAGACGAACTTTCGTTTCCGTTTTTGATTGGTCGCCTGAATCACGCGTCGAAATCTCGACTAATCAGGAATCAGGCGTCGGACTGTTGATCAATCACAACGACTCGAAACGAAAGTTCTTCTAACGTTTCGTTCTTCATTCTAAGGGGGCAGTAGCTTCTCCGCGATGCGCGCCCAACGGCAGACCACTATCATTTTATTATATAGATGAAACTGAAAAAGTTTAGATTAAAAATTGCAATTTTGAAGTTTATTTTGAGTGATATTCGTAATTTTTCACTCGAATCTAATTGAAGCGGTATCTCATCGATTATTACATAAAGATAAGGGCTGTCCTGAGAGCGTTAATATCTATAATGTTATATCTAAAGATGTTGTTATCACATTGCCGCATTAGATTAGGAGCCGTTAATATAATTAGGTATTTTAAAGAACAAATTATTTGTGAATGTGGAAAAAGAGAAATTCAATGCGAGATACTTACCTGCGTCTCTTCCAATTCGGGGAAGTGCTCTAGACCGCTAAGCCATCGCACTGACCGACGGCCATTCCCAATCTCCACATCAATTTCTTGAGGGCAGGCAGAGAAAAGGGTTTACACTACATAAAACGAGCTCGTATCTTTATTTCAATGGTATCGAACCTTGAACTTTGATTCTTTTAACGACAAATATGTGTAGAGAGGGTCATTATAAGTTATTTGAAGTCGTATTAAAGTAATTATAACTTATATTATTATAATAAAATAATGTTTTGTCCGTTTAATTGAGTACTTAAAACATTCAATTTATTTACTGTTTTGTATATTAACATTTATTATACCGGGTGGAAGTGACGGTTCTCCATAAACTGAAAGGATGCATTCAGGTCCTCATTCTGAGTCATATTCCACTGGAAATTTTCTCCGGATATTTTTATTTTTTCATCGTCGTTTTCATTTACTGTTCCTTTATTTTAATGTACACTTACATTCTCTGCACGCAGCAGTCCATTAATTTAAATAAAACAGCTAAAATAAAAAAAACAGCAATGGATGTTGAACTCCTCTTACGAAGGCCGCTTAAATCAGCTTTTAAATTTCTACCTAGCTACAGAGTTAATTGTACTCGCCGCATACCTACCCCTCGCAACGTACCTACCAGTGCGCTTCCGATCGGATAGTCTAGTCGGCGCGGCGTTTACCTAAAGTTATGTACCTACTTTGCAGTCTGTATGTTCGTCAAAAAGCGACGTAGGTATTATTACCGTGACGTAGGTAAGTCTAAAAATCCAGTTTCGAAAAAAATAATAAACTAGGCTTCCATTATGTGATATAATACTGATGAACGCAGGGATCCTCTGCACGCTCCTTGGAAATTAACGCTACTCCATCTAAAAGTAAAAAATCACAACTGATCCGAACGAAGGTGGTAAAACTGTCTGACCGCACATCCTGTCGTTCAGGACGACTGGCAAGTCAGTGTAGGGCCCTCGATCACTAATATATCCCGCTGTATGCTGTCTCACCGCCTGCATTGAGGCCGCTGGAATTATGTCATTTCTTCAGTGGAAACAAGTGCGTAACGATTTACTTGACGTATTGAAGTGTCAGTGTCAGTTGAAGGGTCAGGTTACATCGCTCGATGACCCAATAACCGTTGGGGTAAAAAGATTTTCGAGTGGCGACCATATACCCGACGGTGCAGCGTAGAACGGCCCCCCAGATGGACCGACAATCTGTTTAAAGTTATCGGGAGCTGCTGGATTCAGTCTGCACAAGACTGCTCGTTGTGGTGCACTCTTTGGGAGGTCTCAGTCCAACAGTGGCAACTAAAGGCTTGATGGATGGATTGTTTATTATTGTAATCTTCTTAAAGGGTCATATTTTTTCCAGGTGATCGACGTATACGAGAACACATATGGCGGTCGGGGATGTTTACTGGTCGTCATGGAATGCATGGATGGAGGTGAGCTGTTCCAGAGGATACAGGATAATAGAGAGGGTGCGTTCACAGAGAGGCAGGCTGCTGAGGTAAGAGCCTAACTATTTTTATTTTAGTATATATGACATGTCGTAGGAGAGTACGACAGAGAGTGAGCCTGTGTGGTGACAGACTAAGAATACATAGCGGCCCACCAAGTGGGAGTACACACTTGATATCGGGCCCGAGCGGGTTGCCACCACCTCCCGTGTGACCAACCATGAAGCACATCGGTGTGTTTTGGTTGTAGCAGGAGACAGTCGTTTATTCTTTCATTTCATATATGTGAAATGAAATGGTAAACGGCTTGACAATACTCCTGGTATGATTGAGTCTATGAGCGACGGTTACCATTTACCATCATGTGGGGCGTGGCTCGTCTGCCACCATACGCAATAAAAAAATATTGAAATATGAGAAAAATTAATAAAATAAATTATCACATAATTTTATCTTAATAAAAAGCAAAAATTCAGATAATAAATTTAAAAAAAAAACGGTTTACAGACGATAATTTTATGTGATAACGTCATATATGTCGATAGATGCGTCACAAGCAGAACGCTTAGGCCGATCTCACTCTCTATCGCTTGTGCCGCACTCTCGCTCGCACGCTCGGCTCAGGCGGAACGTGACAATGAGTCATGCTTTTTCGTGCGTGCAGCCGGCGTTCATCGATTTATAAGACGATATCACGTCAAAAAAAAATTTTAAGGCGGTACGAAGTTTGCCAGGTCAGTTAGCTATTGATATCAGTAATATAATGTTGTTTTTTTTTAATTTGCCACAGATAATGCATTCCATTTGTGTCGCCGTCCGCCATCTCCACGATTCAAACATCGCACACCGCGACATCAAGCCGGAGAACCTGCTTTATACCAGCCAGGAACCAAACGCGATACTGAAGCTGACAGACTTCGGCTTTGCTAAAGAAACTCTAAGCCAAGCGGATACGCTGCAGACCCCTTGTTACACTCCGTATTACGTCGCGCCGGAGGTAAATTTTCTTCTCCCTGGTGAAGTGATCTCTCCTTTAGATGTAAACATAATATCACGCCTGTATTCCAGGGGTAGGCAGAGGTGTATTACAAACCCACGATTCGCCAGCTATGTTTAAGTCCCACGTAATAGGGGGCGAGCCTACCGGGAACATTTCCAAACTCCGGGCTGCTACTGAGAGTTTATCATTTTACGAAAAAGCTCAATAACACTGCCCGACCCGGGGATCGAACCCGACACCTCATGATCAGCAGTTGCATACACTACCGCTGCACCACCGAGGCAGTTATGTCCTTTAGATATCACGTCATAAAATTTAAACACCTTACCTTGTATAATGATCCATTGCGATTAAAAAAAAATACTAAACTGCCAGTCACGTTTCCTTAGACCCCTTGTTAGTGAACGTAATTTTTGAACAGCCCCTTTTATTGCCCCATTTATTCACCATCTATTGGACATGGGTGTCCTTTCGGATGGATTCCGAAATGTGTAGCTAACCATGTAATTTTAATACATAGTTTAGTAAAATAGAAAAATCGCTCCTATTCTTGCTGGATCTTCCCAGTGGTCACGTCTATACTACAAATAAATTAAATTGAAGTGTCTATTTGTAGGCCTAATGTTTAAATAACAGCTTTTAAGCAAAAAATTACGACTATAACAATATATCAATTTTTAAAGTTTTTGTTGTTTGTCCCTCTGTCTATCTGTCTGTTCCTAATCACCGGAACGGCTGAACCGATTCACACGGGACTTTCAATAGCAGATAGCTGATGTTGTAAGGATTAACTTAGGCTACATTTATTTCAGTAAAAAATCAGGGTTCCGCCTAAAAAAATAATATTATACGCGGACAAAATTGTGTGTTGCAGCTAATATTAGAAAACTTCTTGACTTACAAAATACTATGTTTTTACCAGGTTTTGGGTCCCGAGAAATATGACAAATCGTGCGACATCTGGTCACTGGGTGTGGTGATGTACATACTTCTGTGTGGTTTTCCACCATTTTACTCCAACCATGGCCTCGCCATATCGCCGGGAATGAAAAAGGTGAGCCTTCGTTTAATTTTAAATTATTTAATTCTCCAGAGCAAAGTTTCTGAATATTTCGGCGCACAACATGCAAAACTTAAAAATACTAGTGCATATTGTCGTACAAGGCGACTAACGGAAGTAAGCAATTATCACCCATTGCATTACTGGTAGTAACTGGGTACCAAGTGAGAGTACTCACTTGCTATCGTGCCCGAACGGGTCGGTACCACCGTCTCCTGTGTGACCGGTCATGAAGCACATCACTGTGTTTTGGCTGTAGCAGAAGATAGCCGTTTATTCTTTCACTTTTCATATCTGAGTAGAGCTATATTTCTACTTTCACATATAATTTGTTCTATAAATATTTTTATTATATAAGACTTATTTTTAACCATGCCAATATGGGCTGGGCTATATAATATTAGAATTTAACTTATAAACGATCTTCCGTTCAAGAAAAGTGATAAATTGCAAGTGAATATATCAATATAGAAAATCCGTTGCGGGGTTTCTGGTGACCAGAAGACGCCTTAGTTTCCTAGAATCCTGGGGGATTAGACGGAATCTCATATCACACAATCGACATCGTATCGTGATCACTGTGATTGGAGATCACCGTGATTGGCCAACGGATTATTGACATCACGCGTCGGTTTCTCTACCAATCACAAGCGAGTCGATACGATGTCGATTGTGAGATATGAGATTCCGTCTAACCCCCCTGAACTCATTCAATTGTGAACCAGTAGAAGGAAATAGCTAATTACTATTATCCTATTGTAACTAATTTTGAATAAATCAATCAAAACTTTCCAGAGAATCAGACTCGGACAATATGACTTCCCTGAACCGGAATGGTCCAATGTATCTTCGGAGGCGAAGAATCTCATCCGAGGCATGCTGTCCGTAGACCCAGCTAAAAGACTGACCATACACCAGGTACATAACATTAGTTAATAATTATAATAAATATTTTGTGGTAGTTATTAAACAGAATATACCACAACCCACAAGATAACAACTTCATATATTAAACTGCCTCTGTGGTGCAGCCGTAGTGTAAGCGACTGCTGATCATGAGGTCTCGGGTTCGATTCCCGGGTCGGGTAGTGCTATTCAGTTTTTTCGTAAAATAAAAAATTCTCAGTAGCAGCCCAGAGTTTGGAAATGTACACGGTAGAGGGCAATAGGCTCGCCCCCTATTACGTGTGACTTAAACATAGCTGGCGAACCGTGGGTGTGTAACACACCTCTGCCTACCCCTTCGGGCTATACAGGCATGATGGTATTTTTAATGTTTTAGGTGATGTCAAGCCCGTGGGTCCGTCAGTACACGCAGGTCCCACAGACGCCCCTCTACACGCACACGCTGCTGCGGGAGTCTGGCGAGGCGTGGGCCGACGTGCAGGACGAGATGACGCGCTCCCTCGCCACTATGCGCGTCGACTACGATCAGGTGATGGCGAGTGTCTGGTTATATGTACACGCATATGTAACAGTTGACAACCTTCGCTATTTGAAACCTTATTTTGGCGCTGTACACCAATACGGCGATTCTATGACCTAAAATTATTCAATTGAATAAATTTTGCCTCGGCTAGTTTTTTATAGTATAATTATAATAGCGAAATAAAATGTATAGGTACCTGTTGTTAAGTCTAACCATGAGCATGTTTGATAAGAAAATAAATTCCATTAGTATGATCATCATAGCACGTTATGTGCGGCACAAACAAACTGACATAAAAATTATCAAAATTATTTTAAACACAAAGTGAAAAATGTGAAATCGAAAATAACAGCCACGAGCAGGATTTGAAATCCAGGAGATGGATGCAGGTTCAAATCCTGCTCGTGGCTGTTATTTTCGATTTCACATTTTTCACTTTGTGTTTAATGTGTAGTGCTAAGCATGTCAAATGCTAAAAATATATATAAAAATATCTAAATATCAAAATTATTGTCATAATTTCTCTTCTGTATCATTTTAATTAAAATAATATTAATTAAATTCAAAAATCAGTATTAGGAAACAATTTCTTACAAAACCATAGAAAATATCTAAATATCAAAATAATTGTCATAATTTCTCTTCTGTATCATTTTAATTAAAATAATATTAATTAAATTCAAAAATCACTATTAGGAAACAATTTCTTACAAAACCATACACTCCTAGTTTGCTTTCGGAGAACTTTGACAGGCATTTTCATAAGAACACCGTGAGAAAATGTGATAAACAATAATTCAGGTGCTCCACCAACTGATCTATCGTGACATTATCGGGGCTATCAATTTCCACAACACATATTGCTTCTAAATGTACACATTTTCGCTCTTTGTGTCTTTATATGGCTAAGTTGTAAGTAGTCAGTTGCCCAAAAATTATATAAAAACTAGCTATTACCTGCAATAGCGTCCTAAGGAATTCTATCTGCCAGTGAAAGTCTCGTCGAAATAGGTCTAGCCGCTATGGAGAATAGCCGGAACAAACAGACAGAAACATTTCAAAAGTTTTTGTTATAAGTAACGTATAACTTTATATCCATTTAGTAAAATGATCTTATTTTTGATCTATATCTCTTAGCATTTGACCTGCTCCGCCACTTTTTAAAATACAAATTATTTGTGAATAAGGAAAAAGAGATTTTTTGTACGTTTCCGATAGATGGCGTTGGTCGTTAAGACAAATGTGATAAGGAGATTCGGATGATCGAAAGATCTGTACTATACTGTCTGTGTATAGCTCAGTGGTTTAGAGCACTTCCCCGGATTGGAAAAGACGCGGGTTCGATTCCCGCTAGTACAAAAAATCTCTTTTTCCTTATTCACAAATAATTTGTACTTTAAAATGATCTTATTTAGACATTACAAACAGATACTTCAATTTTATTTATTTGTGTAGGCCAGTAGTAAAAGTTGTCAACTTCGGCTAACAGATGTCATTAATTATTAGTCACTATTGTTAGCTATAAGCTATTAACTTAATAGCTTATACCTAACAATAGTGACTAACTAATATATTAATAACTATTAGTTATTTATTAGTTAATAAATAACTGTCGCTAATATATTTCATTACAGTTTTACAGCTGACAATAATATAGTATGTTATGTACGTAACTATTACGAGTGATGTAGTAAATTAACATTTTATCATTATTATTATTTTTAACGATTATATCTATTATGTTAACGATAATAATAATTCATACTTAAAAATTTCATAATAAAATAATAAAGTTACTAATACATTAACACAAACTGTGAAAACGTGAAATCGAAAATAACAGTAAAGAGCAGGATTTGAACCTGCATCTCCTGGATACCGTTCAGATGCTTTGCCAATTCAGTCATCGTGACAATTGTTCAGGACTGCAAATTTTGATAACACATTCATACATAACGTCTTGGTCTTGGGTCCTAAGCAATTGTCACGATGCCTGAATTGGCAAAGCATCTGGACGGTATCTAGGAGATGCAGGTTCAAATCCTGCTCGTGATTGTTATTTTCGATTTCACATTTTCACACTTTGTGTTAATTTATATGGCTAAGCATGTCCAATGCTAAAAATGTATCTAAAAGTTACTAATGGTTTAACTAATTACTTATGACAATGAGTAACAATTTTACTTACTAGCCTGCAGCAGAGCTGTGGGCACAAGCCAGGTATACCAAAGTCTGTGATACAGGCTGAGACGGCACACGACGAATTTCCTTAGTGGGCGAGGGCCCCACACTACTCTATTCGTCGCCCCGAACAACAGGGTGCGTGGTTAGGAACATATTTTCTAGCCTAAAAAAGTTTCATCAAAATCCCTTCATTAGTTTTTTCAGGATGTCCAAACAAATTAGTAGATAGGCCCAAAAAAAAATTTTTTCGAGACATCTAAGTAGCCTAATAGACAAGGGTGTTCCTATGATAATTACAACGGATAGATTTTATTAAAACAATATAAATGCACCTATATGTACAAAACGCTAGATTTAGCCACCTGTTTTTGACTGGCAAGTGCCCCCCTTCTTTTGTTAAGGCGGAAAAAAATGTAACTAACACCACACACACCCCGTCGTACGGGGCGACAAGCAGGGTCGTGTGGGTCCCTCACCACTAAAGAAACCCGCCGTGTGCCGTCTCTCCGCCTTTATTGGCGGGCCACTGGAACTATGTTACATTACTTCAGTGGTCCGCCGGCGGCTTACCCTTTCGGGTACTCTCTACTGCGACGTATCCGCACACGGAGCGTCGCAGCCTCAGAACTGGTGTGGTGGCTGTTGGCGTTTCCAAAAATCCGACTACTCTCAAAGCATCTATTAAATAGAAAGTATAATAATTTATTTTTTCAGGTGCAAATCAAGGCTTTGGAACAAAGTAACAATTCCCTGCTCAACAAACGAAGAAATAAAGTCGGTGCCTGAAATATGAAGCACTTACTCCCCACGCCATCATCTTCAAGCCATAGCCATAAGGAGCCTTAGCAGCGGTACTTGCAAATAACTTTAATAAGCGTTTCGAGTGTTTATCGTAATAGTGTATGTGTGAATATTATATGTCTGGAGTTTGGATGCACTTGCCATGCAACGCCATCTATCGAGCTACATTGTACTATGTTCATTGGCGGTAACAAAACCATAGCATGATTCGAAAATCGCTTACAACGCCATCTATCCTGTTAAATTGTACTATACATCCACATTTACACACTATGTTCTTTTATATGAGTAGCAGTAAACAAAATGAACAACATAACTATTATATAAGCCTATCTGCATAAATGTTGTCTAGTGTGCGGTTTATCATAGACTTTATGCATAACCGAAATTAATTTATGATAAATACAAATTATTTGTGAATGAGGAAAAAGAGATTTTTAGTACGAGCGGGAAACGAACCCGCGTCCCTTCCAATCCGGGGAAGTGCTCTAAGCCACTGAGCTACCGTACCGACCTTTTCGGTCATCCCAATCTCCTCATCACATTTTTTACGACGAAAAAATCTCGTTTTCCTCATTCACAAATAATTTGTACTTTAAAAAGTGGCTGAGGATGTCAAGTGCTAAAAAATATAGATCAAAAATGGATTTATGATAGTTGAGATCATAGATTTTGATGAAATTGAAATTTGTATAATCAAATGCTTATATTATTTAGATGATTGCAAAATTGAGCAATCATTTGTTATATTCATCTCTACATATATATTTAGGCTCAAATCGAACGGACGTGTTATTCAGATGATCTGGCTTTTAGTTTTAAATCATAATAGCATCTACCTAGCATCACATATGTTACATCACAATCACACATCTATACTGAGATAAATTATACCACATACACAAAAAATAGTTCAGTGCCACGGTTTTTTTGTACTAATACTTTTCAAAATTATGAATCCTTTTCTAAGAAAATATTGCTGTAGGGTAAACTGTATAATGATTGGCACTCTAAGCATATTTAAGATATATATATATATATATATTCAAACGCAATTAATACATAGAAATCAGTGATTGGCACCTAATAAAGTAAGATTATAACAGAAAATTGGTCAGAAAAAGTACTCATTGCCATTATTTACCTAAAAACTAAGCATAATAATATATAATCTATGTCACAGTCGTTAATTGATGACCCCTTATTAGAAAGTGATGTTTTAACAGTTCTGCATGGCGCCGGTATATATTTATTTTCTTTAGTGCTGCCAGCTATAATATAAAATCTACTTTTTTCTGCAAGCAATGTTACTATTGCAGATTATGAAAAAAAATAGAACAGATGTTTTTTGCTATACCAGTTCTTAATATTTGCATTTAAAATTCAAAGTGCCAATGACTAAGGGGGTGCCAGCAATACTACAGTTTACCCTATATTGATTATCTTACCAATTAAAGTTACAAAATGCAAGTTATTAAAGAAAAAAAAGTGTCATCCAGTACTACGGATTTCGTTGAAAACAATTTTCTATTGGGATCCGAAACAGAGCCTTAAGATGGACCTTTAAGATACTTTACTATTAAGGTCTCTTGACTTAGTAATTTTATTGTTGTTTTAAATTAACCGAGAACAAATTTTTGTGAAAGAGAAAAAAGAGAAATTTATACAAGCAGGATTCAAACATGCGTGTTTCTCAATACGGCGGATTGCTTTAGACTAGGCTATCGTAGAAACATTCTTATTTCTTGAATTTTCTTTTTCCTCAAGCTTTTGATTTGCGCCATCTACCGGATGTATTTGCATACATTTTGGTTCTGATATACCTTAATTATTACAATTAAGAATCATATTAAATTACAATGAATTATCTTGACATATTCCTGTTGTTTGGTTACTAGAAATGCGTATTAGAAGTTGTTTTATATTAATTTTAGCAAGTGTTAAAAGTTATATTTAAATCAATAGCCATTTTTATTTAATTGCCAGTACAATTTTGTTTTTTAATTAGCACATAGATGGCGTGGATGTCGGCCCTAACTGATCCCGTAGCTCATTCGGTTTTAAAGATCAGGTGATTTTATAGGAACATTCCATTCAATAGAGATTCTAATGCACCAAGGATTTAATATTAGAGTTAGGTAATTTTCACTATGTAATTATTGGTTGCATGGAATTATTCTGGATAATTTTAATACACATGTGTCTATTCAAAAGAACTTATTTTCCAGCTTAGCAAAAACTTGTTTAGTGTAAGTTAGGTCGACTCCACATCCTCAAATATTTTCAATGATATTCTCAATTATTTTTCATTATATTGCCATTATATTATGCAGCTTATTTCCTTTTGTAAATTGTCTACAAAAACAGCATTTTGTTCCATGTCACTTGGTTTGTGTTGTTTTTGTGCGTTCAAATCCATTCAACATTTTGACTAAATAAGCCCTTTTGAGAAGACTAACCAATTCAACTGTTCGCTATCGAACTACAAACTATATCTTGTCAATGGGGATCCATGCGCAAAGTCAGCTTTGCACATGGCGCTAGCGGCGAGATGACGACTGTCAAATTGTAGTCGCTTTATTTGCCTGAGAATTCTTTGCTATTTTTTGTGTTTAATTCGGTTGATCAGCGATATTATAAAAATGTATAGTATCTAGAAGATTAAAGAATTAAAAAGCCCTATGTTTTGTAGCTACACAGAGCCACAAAATTATTGCGACTTTTCCCACTTTTTTTAATGTAGGTAGCATCTTTGGGAAATATGTAAATGTAAATCGGGATTATTACATTTTGGTACAGCACCCGGAGGCATATTGAACGAAAAATTAAAATTTACCAAATTACAGTTTATAAATTGTATTGAAATGACAGTTTTTAATGACCATGTCGATAATACGCCATCTGCCGTAAAATGTTGGCAGTAAACATAAATAAATAAATAAATATTCACGGACATTTTTCACACAACGTCTTCTGGTCCCAAACTAAGCTTAACGCTTGTACTATGGGTACCAGATTACGGATATAATACATATATTACTTTTTTTTGTAAATACATACATATAATAGATAGAGAAACACCCAGACGCAGTACAAGTATCTGTGTTCATCACACAAATAATTGTCCTGAGTGGGAATCGAACCCACGACCTTGTGCACGGAAGTCGGTTAAACTACCGACTACGCCACGAGGCCTATCGACATCCCCATTTAACGCATATGGATTTGATAGCACCAGACCTTACACACGTAAGCGGTAAGCTACTTAATTTAACGCCATCTAGCGGATGTGTTTACATATTATTTCCAAATAGCCATAATTATATGTGATTATTTCGATTATGATGATACAAAAAAATAAGCTCATTCATATTTCAATTTATTTTAGTACTGTTGTACTTTCATTTTTTTATATAAATTAATACAATTTAAAGTTTATTTGAAGTTGTCAACTGGAATAAACGGCGGTATTTATTTTTACATCGTTCTAAATTTATAATAAACATTAAAATAAAAAACCGGCCAAGTGCGAGTCAGACTCACACGCGCACCAATGGTTCCGTACATTTATATCAGGAACGAGAAAGAAATTGGAAAAAAATCACGTCTGTTGTATGGGAGCCCCCCTTAAATATTATTTTTTCGTTTTTAGTATTTGTTGTTATAGCGGCAACAGAAATACATAAATTATGAAAATTTCAACTATCTAGCTATCGCCGTTCTTGAAATACAGCCTGGTGACAGACGGACGGACATACAGACAGACAGCGAAGTCTTAGTAATAGGGTTCCGTTTGACCCTTCGGGTACGGAACCCTAAAAAAATCAGTCATTGAAAATATTACAAACTCGTATATGTGCACTATCATTTAGAACAGTACATAATGATAATAGTATTAAATTAAATAAAAAATAATGTTAATATAAATAAATATAATTAGTAGTTTTGGTAAAAAAAATATGTTTTGTTCCGATTTTGCTTTTAAGAACGATTTATTTACATTTTCAAAGCTTGTATCGGTATTTTGTACAAATAAGTATTTTTAGTAGGTATAATTATTGACTTAAGAAACTTAATTCATAATCACAATTAATATTTAAGTAATAATAATTAAATTCGGTTACTATAATATTTTTTCCTTTATAATAATATTTCATATCACTCGCATACAGTTAGCGTGCGATTATTTTGTTACAGTCGGCGAGCTGATTACACGCTACATCTGGTTGATTTATAAATACCTATAGTGTCCAAATAACCTATTTATAAACACATAGGATAGGCTTCAAATTGAATGAAAATGTATGAAGGCTTTAGATAGAATGGCGAGTCAGTCAGTTGGTAAACTGTATGCGCGGCCGTTAAAAAATACATTCGACATCCACTATACTTAATTTTTTTAATCGCAAAAGTTCATGTAAGACACGGGAGGGGACTTAATTTTTGTAACGTATTATACAGTCTAGCGATAGAGAGGAGAGTAATACAGCAGTATTTAGCGTGACGTATTTTATAAACGGCCTCTAGTAGCTAAATTAATGAAATCAAAGCGAATGCGACAAGTTTCTTACTAAAATCACGAGTGAAAGTTTGTTATACACTAAGAAATACTTAAATATAAATATGACTTAAAAATCATCCAACTCGCTCAAGCTTTATATATTTCACGTCAATTCAATGTAACTGACTTTAATATTACTTGTCTAGCTGTAGTTTTAATAAAATAAGTGACATGATTGTCGTGTTAGAGTCGCTAATTGGACCATGCCAAAATGTACCAAACCGCAAATTGTCCAAAAATGAGTTCTTGACGCCAATTTAACCTGGATGTGGTACCTTGACATTCAGTAAAAAATAAAAAAATATATAGACGTCTTGGGACGTCTGTCAGATGACATCGAAATTATTTTGCAGAAGTAATGAGTAGAAATAAAATTATTATAACTTTTTCAATGCGTGCTTGTGCAAAATTATAACATGTGTAAAATAACGGAAATGGACTTAAAGGCATGAACTTGTAAATAAGTATGAATGTATCCTAGTACTATAACATATAATAAAAGACAATATTGTTTGAGTCATATACAATTCTTGTTAAGCGTTCTCTCGTTATTCATAGACTTATTAACACTATTATTAGTTTATTGATTGACGTTATGCTTCCAAGTTACATGCTTTTATCAACAGATGGCGTTATAACCAATTAAATTGGCGTAGCGACGTCGCTACGCTATCAGCCGGTTTTACCCTCGGCATTAGATATTTTCACATAAAAACAACATCTGTTCATTCAAAAGCATGTGTGAACCAGTCCATGTGCATGGACTATGTATACACAAAATCAAAGTTATGCAATTGGTACATTTTGGCGTAACTATGTTTGTATATGAACTGTCAGTTTACAACCACAGTAACAGATATAAATTTTCTTTTCACAATTTTATCCCTTAAAAAATCACCAGATTTTTATATTTTTAAGTGTATAGTAATAAGCATATTTTGACTGATAACAAGAATAACTAGATGAAAAATATTTAACTATAAGATCTGTTTCACCTTCAACCCGACGTTTCAACTGCTTTGCAGCCGTGGTCACGGGTCGACTGGGGAAATGAAACATGTTCTACTCTCAATATAAAATAATACATTGAAAAGACAAGCTATATATTTTTTTGTTAACATGGGCTTGCTTTAAAGCGATCGCAGCGACCTCAGTGTTGTGTTTATTTTCGATATCCGTTTCGTTAGTATAACCCGCGCGCGATGAGAATGGGATGCAACCTTGTCAAGTAAATCGAAAATTACATTTCTCAAGTAGAGTTAGCAAAAAAGTTCTGATTATTAATTATAAATTAGTTATTTCTGCGAACTACATAGGGTTATGAAAATACAGAAAAATGTTTCATGGTTGTTATTTATATGTAGGTATATTATTTTACTGTTATTCGCTATATATCATTCGCATCGCGCGCGGGTTATATATACCATTTAAAATAATATTAAATTTTCTCTTCTGTTTCTCTTAATCTTTTTACTCTAAGTAGTGCTAGTTGTAACTGCATCTGTCCGATGTTGAGACGCTGACTGTCACAAATTATTGTATTAGATAAATGATTTAGAATTAAGTGACTTATACAATAATTGTTTTTGGCAAAAATAAAACTGTATTTTTTGGCTGCAAGTTTTATTTTTATGTTTTACCTTCAAAATATATTTTTTTTAATCCTATTAGTATTAAAAACTGCTCCAACCCGTCGATTTTTACATTGATTTTTTTTATACTAGGTGGCAAACCCCCACCTTCAGAGTCAATGGTACCTAAGTAGTTACCGTAGCCTATAGCGCGCCATCAACTCCAATGAAACAGAGAGGGGGAGAGTAAGGATATAATAAGGAGGGGTTTGGTTAATTTATAATCGCAATTAGATCAAAAGAACCAAGTGTCTAGAAATTGAATTAAGAGCGAAATATGCAACAGTGACACACCATCCATCTATCAGCCTATCAACATTCACAGCTGGACATACATAGGCCTCCCCAAGAAATGGGGGATAGTGCCGTAATCGCCACGCTTGGCAGGCGGGTTGGCGATCGCAGTAGATGTTGTTAATACTCGAGGGAGTGCTGCTGCCCACTCTCCCGTTATTCCCTCAGTCGGCTCTTACGAGTCCCGTGGGTAGAAAGGGGTGAGAATTCTAAAGCCGGCCCCACACGGCACATACGCTCATTCGCAATGTACTTGTTATTAGCCAATAATACGGGGTGGATTAAAATTAATTGAAATTAAACACAAATTTAATTAATAACATTTATTACAAACCATCGCATAAGTTATAGGAATGTTTACAATTATTTAAAATATATCATCCATTATAAAACAACCCGATTTCCTTTTACTTTCTCCCATATTAATTAATAATTCGTATAAATTTTAACTTAATATCTAAGTTATTTTTAATTAAGCTAATTGATCTTACGGCAGACCTTAATGGGATGCACCCACGACGGTCTAATATAAAAACGCATTTTAATTGTTCTTTGATAAGGCCATTTTGAAATGTTATAATGATTACACATTGCCAAGCAGATATGCATGTAGTAAACCTCATATTTGATAATAGTTATGTATGTATTTTGGGAAATAACGTTTTTTACTATTATTATTATAAATACACTAAATAAAAAAATTCCAAAATTGAGAAATCAGCTCTTGAAAAGACACTGACAATCACTGATCAACTGACGAACCATATTTTAACTAGCAAATTTTCTTAATCAATTTAACAACCTTTTGGCGCGTAAATCTCTATGGTCAATCCCTCTGATCCACAGGAAAAAAAGACTATTTCATAAAAATATCCTGTTATAGCCAATATATTTTTTAATAAATAAAAATGAGATTCCTGCACATTAATTGCTTACATTTAACTTCAGAGCATACGTTAATATGTCAATTTACAGGAAGGTATACAGTATGTATATGACCGGTGCTATCAAAGCGCTCTTAGCCATGGTGGTCCCCAAGGTGCACGCAAAGAGGAACCAGAAGAAATATAATATGAACAGCTGCCAAATAACGTGGAAAGCGAGGAGCCTGAAATGCAAGATTACTATTATAATTTGTTTTTTATTGCCTAAGGTGGCAGACGAGCCACAGCCTACGTGATGGTAAGTATTGTTAAGCCACTGCGCTCCATTTAATTTCTTAGATTTGAATGAATAAACGGCTATCTTTTGCTACAGCCAAAACACACTTCATGACCGGTCACACAGGAGACGGTGGTACCGACCCGTTCGGGCCTGATAGCAAGCGAGTACTCTCACTTAGTACTCAGCCCTACCACCAGTAATGCAATGGGTGATAATTGCTTACTTCCCTTAAGACACCCGCGGGAAAGGATAGGGTGACACTTGTGTTCTTAGTCCGTTACCACACGGACAAATGGTAACGCCCATTAGTTTTTTGTACACTTCGATTGCAAAGTTGGCAGAGCATAGTTATGTGTCACTTAATTGTTTGTAAAGTTACCCCGCGATACAAAGATAATTCCCTCCTGTATTAAATACCACGCGGAGTCAGCAGCTCGTTCATAATAAAAATGGTACACGATCGCAGCGCCATCTGCTAAACCCAATTCATTCATCAGCCTTTTAAAGTCCACTGCTGGACATAGGTCTCCCCAAGAATGGGGAATAGTGCCGTAATCGCCACGCTTGGCAGGCGGGTTGGCGATCGCAGTGGATGTTGTTAATACTCGAAGGAGTGCTGCTGCCCACTCCCCCGGTATCCCTCAGTCGGCTCTTACGACTCCCATGGGTGGAGAAGGGTAAATAATAATACTATATAATAACTTTAATTTTGGAAAAATAATTAGGGTTCCGCACAAAAAAGAAAACAACTAAATTTCACGCGGACTACGTCACGGGTAGTTTACCAATAAAAGTTTAAAACTCACAATGAATCCTTCTTCCTCGCAGAAGCTAAAGAAGACTCTTTTTCCTTGCTTAAGTACCTCCTTACGCCAAGTAAGAGTTGTACGAAGTACTGATTCCACTGAAAAATAAAACAAAATCTGGGACGCCTGGCATATGTGAAACAAACAAAAAATTCGTCTCATTTTTTTATTTTGTATATTTTCACACCTTTATCGAGTGGTTTAACTGATAAAACAATAGGGAAGACCTATAAAACAAATTGAAAAATTTTAAAAATCTAATTTGGCGGGTTTTATTTATTTGTAACGCCTTTTCGAATCAGGTATTGATAACAGAAGACAAAATGACAGCTACTGTCATTCTTTCGAATTCATTTGAATTACAAGAAAGTTTAATTTAATAATCTATACAAATTCAAACCTTAATATTGATGAATGGGAATGATTGATTGGTGCCCGTTAGACGGCAATAGGCTCGCACTAATTACGTGGGACTTAAACGTAGCTGGCGAATCGTGGGTGTGTAATACACCTCTGCCTACCCCTTCGGGGAATACAGGCGTAATGCTGTTATTTTTTTATATGATAAAATAATTTGTAGGTGATACGAAGTTTACCGGCTTGTTAGTAATATAAGTAACTCACCTGTAAACTGCTGATGTCAATAAAGAACAATTCCTTGTCAATTTTATTCAACTTCTTATTCAATTCTAGAGTGTTGGGATTGTAGAATTTCCACTCGCTGAAGATGAACCGCTCGAGGCGATTGAGTGATGACCAGACGTTCTTGTGGAGACGTATTAAACTGAAATAGAAAAATATTTAGATTTTTTTTTAGCATTTGACATGCTTAGCAATATAAATTAACACAAAGTGTGAAATCGAAAATAACAGTCACGAGCAGGATTTGAACCTGCATCTCCTGGATACCGTCCAGATGCTTTGCCAATTCAGCCGTCGTGACAATCGCTCTTTATTGATTTACTGAAAGGAAGTTCGCCGTGTTAGCTAGTAAAATTATAATTTTTTTAAGTACAGAAAATTTTTGTTATTTGACTGATGACACTTGACATTTAATTTCATTTCGCAGACCCGCGCCACCTATCGGATGCATTTACATGCTAAAATACAGATGAAAACCAAGGTTATATAGTAGTCACAACGAATCTTTGTGTCTCTGAAGTTAGGCACAGAGCAAGTGGGGATTGTGATGGAATCATACGATTAGTGCTGACCAATTCAAATGTTATTACTCGATTAACAAAACAATTGAATGTGACCATAATGTTTTCATATCTAATTGTTAAGGTATTATTTATTATTTTTATATTCAATAAAAAGTATACGAACGATTTGAGTGAATAAGCATTAATATAGATTTAGAAGAGTCCACATATTTTAGTACGATCGATAAATAATATGATTATCGAATACAATTGTTAAAAATTATAATCGAACATTTTTCGATTAACGTAAACTGTAGAAGACGCACATGCCTTACGACACAAAAATAGCTACTGCGCAGCGTCTTGCAGCCAACTTCTGAGACACAAAGATCCGTTGTGACTACTGTACTTACATGGGTCTACCTCCAGTCAATCTTAACATCATATCTAGCAGAAGAGCTGGGAAGAAATGCACAAATATGGCTGACAAACGGAACATGAACAACGATGGTACAAACTTCAAGTGTGGGTACCTGAAACATTTAAAAAAAAAATATATATTTTCTATATTTTTTGCAAAACAGTTTCGAATCCAAGACCTCACTGTAAATTTGCACATTTATACTGTTGTAGAAACGCAGCAGAAATGCAACTTGACAGGCCACATGGCGTAGTCGGTAGTGTAACCGACTTGCGTGCACGAGGTCGTGGGTTCGATTCCCACTCAGGACAATTATTTGTGTGACGACCACAGATATTTGTACTGCGTCTGGGTGTTTTCTATCTATTATATGTATGTATTTACAAAAAAAAGTAATATATATATTATATCCGTAATACCAGACCACGCAAAAACTACTGAACGGATTTTGATGCAACTCTTATTTCATAGCTCTTGATTAAACTTATATACAGTAGCGGGATATAATATATACCAGTTTTTGTATACATTATATCCAGATATGACCTAAAAACTAGCTTTTGGCTGCGGCGGAGTCGCGGACAAAAAGGCTAGTATTAAATAAAAATTTGAGCAGTTTGTAAATTTTCGGAAATAGTTCTATATTGCAGATTGATATTACTCACCACACAGCACTTTTCAATGGATACTTATGCAGCATACCGTTGACAGTATTCTCTAACATGCCCCAACGGAATGGATTGCAGGTGGAAGACGAACAGTGATATATTTTCAAACCCGACCTGAAATATTTTTTTAATTATGTACAAGCAATAAGTCTCGATTGTCCAGCGGTAGTTGTATGCACTGACTGCAAATTATGAAGTCCCGGGTTCTCATCCCGGCTCAGGGCAACAAAGTTTACTATTTTTCCTTTAGCTGGTAAACAGGCATACAACCTGATGGTAAGCGGTTACCGTAGCCTATAGACATAGATAAGTGGAGGGGAAGGATAATAAGGAGGAAAGGGAGGGGGCTCGGACCTCCGGGGCTCTCACTCACCATACGAAACGCAACGGCAGATTCTCCTACCGCTGTTTCACGCCGATATTCTATGAGGGTGGTACTTCCCCAATCGAGGGTGGTACTTCCCCAATCGAGCCAGCACATTCATGCTCGGATAAGCAAGGCTCTATATTTACAGTTCGAAGTTGGTTAATTGGAGGATTTGAAAAAACGTAGTCATCCTTTCTGCATCTGACTTCTCTCTGGCTATATCAGGATGTCGTCCTATTGAACGACTATGAGAGGGAACAGAGTGCACTTGTTTGTGTTCTCCTGCGTGATGGGGATCCACGGGCAAAGCTGAACGTAGATGGCGCTATCGGCGAGATGGCCACTGTCACACTGTAGTTACTTTGCTTGTTTGTAGAATTGCGGCCCTCGTGGCGTAGTCGGTAGTGTAACCGATTTCCGTGCACGAGGTCGTGGGTTCGATTCCCACTCAGGACAATTATTTGTATGATGAACATAGATATTCATACTGAGTCTGGGTGTTTTCTATAGCTTTTAAGGGTAAAAATCGGTTTATCACGATTTCCGGCAAAACTAAGTCCTATCGAAAAAAGTTAAATGGCAAAATTGTAGGCAACAAAAAGATCTACAACTTTTGTATTAACACTTTTTTTTACATTAACATCAAAATTTATATGAAAAATCTAAAAAACCGACTTTTTTATACTTTTAACTTCCACAAAAAATAATATTCTTTCGCGAAATTTGGTGAAAACTTACCTTTTTATATCCCAAACAAAGTGTAATTTTTTTGGTGAAAAATATTTATTTTTACCTCTTATTTTGATTAAATATCGAAAAATCACTCTAATTTTCAATCAAAAATTCTCAACGTCAAGATGTTTTTTGAAAAAAATCTATACCAACCTCAAATCGCCCGTAAATAATTTTTCCTTTTATTTTTGTTATATTTTCTTACTTTTCCAATGGGTTTCATCCTACTATTATTTTTTTATGGTTTCGAAAGCTATCGACACTGGTCTAATATTATAAGAAAATTTACAAAATCACAATACGATAATGACAGTTTGCAATGGCCATGTCGATAATACGCCATCTGCCGTGAAATGATGATCAGTAAACATCATTGGCTAGTGTCCGTTAATACTGGATACCGTGACCGACATCAGTATGAAGGTCATCATCATTTCACTGATAGAAATTATAAGCATGCACAGTTGTGACCTTTTCTGCTTGCTTTTCTCAATTTTCTGCCTAGAAATAATGACATACCCAGTTTTCTGGTTAGAAATAATGACATACCCGAGTTTTATGGCTAGAAATAATGACATACCCAGTTTTCGCAGCTTCCCATCCAGCCACAAGCAGTTGGTTAACCACAACATCTACAGGTATATAGTCAGATATGTTTTCTATCGCCAACGGCAACCGACGTACAACACCTGTGAATGATACACCAGTCTTATTTTACAGGTTCTCTCATAAGTACAAATTATTTGTGAATAAAAAAAAAGAGGAAAAAGAGATATTTTGTACGAGCGGAAAAATCTCTTTTTCCTTATTCACAAATAATTTGTACTTAAAAAGTAGCGGAGCATGTCAAATGCTAAAAAATATAGATTAAAAAAGGGTCTCTCATAGTTAAGCATTAGCTTACATGTATGGGAAATTGCCATACCAACGCAAGCAAGATTATTTATTTTAATCCTCTTGCCATTACATTATCTGCTTAATTTATCTTATTTATTTCATATTTTGATCTGTATCTTAGCACTTGACATGCTCAGCTACTTTAAAGAACGGCAGTGTGTTAACGTGTGCTCGCTGGGAACTCGTTGACACCGATGCGTGCTTGCACTGATAATGAGCATCGAATATGCTCGAAACCCGGGTCGACAAAATCGATCCACAACGTGAGTGATTTCCAGTTATATATTTCTAATACTATTATTTTTTTAACTTTTAGGGCACCCATGGAAGTGTCATGTTTTATTAGTATGTTTAACTTAGCCATAATAACTCCTATTTATACACTAAAAAAAAACAATATGACATGTTTAAAAAAAATGTTGGTTACCTTTGGACGCTCCCATGAGGAATCCTTGAGGTCCAACCTTGGAACAGGTCCAACCGGGTACTGGTTCTTTCCAAGCGGCTACAACTGAAATATAGCCGTTTAATTAATTCTGAGGTTACGTGTCAAGTTTTTAGCGGGACGTCATGGCGACGGGTGAAATCCTGTCACAAACTTCAGTAAATTTTGAAAAGACAATGCCGAAAACGAGGCTATTTTGTGCCCGTCGTACGTCTTAACTATCTAAACATAAAAAATCGTCTTTTGAATAATGATGTTATTTGTATTTATTTTAGTCATAAGCGAAGTGGGGTTTCAAAGTTATAAAAAAAGATATACATATTATTAAATTCGATATAAGCGAAACTGCCATATTTATTGAAAGGCTTGGATAGTCAATGTAGCCAGTTTATTACTATACCCATTTTTAAAGCAAAATAGTAAGAATATTGATATGAAATAAATAAAAGAAAACCCACATGAGCTCCTATTATAATATGAAGTTCATAATATAATAGAACCTCATGTGGGTAGGAATCATAATTATGAAGTTTTGTTTTTAAATTAAAAATATAATAACATTTATTATCTATTTCTAAAAATATTTTTGAATATAATATTGTTATTTTACTAGCAACCCTTATTGATTTGAATTTGATTGACTATTTGTCATGATTTGACATTTGTATTGCCGATAACGTGTTATATACGTTTGTGTTGATTGCTTCATTTGTGAAAAATGCAGTGGTTTTTTTTATGATTGTTCAGTGTTGACTTTAACGTTTAGTGGTAGGTACTAAGACCAGGACTCTTAGAATGTAATCTAGATCCAGAGTAGTTAGCCGTAGCATTATATCCTATCTATATTTCTTACATAGGTACTCTAAAATACTATTGATACTACATTTTATACTATAATAGAATAAAAGATATGGATTTCAACGCATAATATATAACCTATATACTAAAAACATACTGAAAAATTAAAAGTCAGATTTCTCTAAACTCCCATTAGATATCTCAATAATATTTTTATTTAAAGACCCTGAGTACATTTACAATGTTCTACAGTTAGTTTCGTTAAGACGCAACAATAGCCCAACTCTCATATTGTTATTTAGAAAGTTTAATGATGTACACGAGTAACGAACGTACAATGATACGAAAATTTACAATGCTAATAGACCGTCTTGATTGACGTGATACTAAATCGCGATTTGGTTTCTTTATCAAGATAGGATGTCTCATTCGAACGCAAACTTTTTATGCATAGAAAATTACCTAACCTGCTTATTACTTATCAACTTTATTTATAACACTAGCTGACCCGGCAAACGTTGTTTTGCCATATAAATTATTTCTAGAGAATTTTTAAGGAATTTGTAGCGTAGATTGAGATTTTTTGACAAACATTTTTTTTTTTAATAAAAAGTATCTATGTTAGTTCTAATACCTCCAAGAATATGTGTACAAAGTTTCATGATGATTGGTTAAGTAGTTTTCGCGTGAAAGCGTAACAAACAAACTTACATTCACATTTATAATATTAGTATGAAGTATGAAGTATGAAGTATGATAATAAAAGGCAACAAAAGCACTCTGCAATGTACTAATAATACAAGTGTCACCACCCCATTCTTTCCCGAGGCTGTCATAAGAGGCGGCTAAGGGAAGTAAGCAATTGATGAACTAAAATCTCCTGCCTGTGTTGGCAGATATTTTTTTGCACGCCTCATAAGTGAAGCGTTGAGGTGGGTACTGCTCTCGTTTTACACAGAAAATCTGATTTTTCAAATTTAAAATGTCTCTATTTATCATATATTGCACTTGTAAAACAATATATACACACACATATGAATAAAAAACACTATTTTTGACACTCATAATATTTTTTATGCCATTTTTGTTATTTAAACTAGTTAAAAAACTGTTTAAAAAAGTTCTGTCTTGGACGTCCGTTGTAGGTAATGTATGTTAACACGATAACAACCGAAATGCATTACTAATCGAGTCTTTTTTTTTTCTTATTAACTTCAGTACAACTACGAATAGAGCCCTGTTACTTTTCACTGTCTGATTCGATGTGGTTTATTTGTTATTTAAAACAAAAAAAATAGTGAATATTTAAGCTGGATTCGACATTAAAAACCAGCGCTATCCTTATTTCGTGAGAAGTGTAAGAACTATTTCTATAGACCAGTATAGAAGTACTTCTTAAAATTAGCGCTAGATGGCGTATAAGACATGAAAACCATGAAATTAGCGCTAGCTATGTGATTGATTGAAAACTACTTAGTAAGACCAATACATTATTAGTTACTTATCAAATAATCAATTTTATTGTGAAAAATTAAGATTATGAGGCGTGCAGTTTTGGATTTTCCAAAGTATTTTTGGTATATTATTGGCAATAAAAAATGGCTTACTCATAGTGGGTCGGACGATAGTGCAAGGAAACAACGAAGCACATTTTGCAACTTCATGCTCGGCGAGATGTTTCGTGAATGTGTACGTATTGGGATGATCTTTGAGAAGCCTGTAAACAATTAAATTTGAATTCTGTAGTATATATACTTAAAGTGAAAACTGACACCGTTGCGATTTAAAAATCGCCGAAAAAGCTTCACTAAAAAGAGACAGACATATATACAGGGTTGCCTTGCATCTCAGGAAGAATAATAGAAACATTTTACCTATAAAATAAAATGTATATTAAACACACTTGACCGTTATTCAAAACCTAAAGAAACATGAGAGTAGCGTTCTTGATTTTTTGCTAGTTTAAGCCGTGCGGAAACGGATACACCACTGTTTCTCTTCCTTTCTCTCCCCCTTCTACTTCCGGTACAACCACCACCATTGGCAGATTTAATTATTCGCTTTGGAAGCGTTTTGTAATCATTCATTGGATTGCTCATGTTTTTACTATGCCACCAGGCAGGGATTAAGTTAAACACAAAGTGAAAAATGTGAAATCGAAAATAACAGTCACGAGCAGGATGCGAACCTGCATCTCCTGGATACCATCCAGATGCTTTGCCAATTCAGCCATCGTTTCGATTTCACATTTTTCACTTTGTGTTTAGTGTATGTTGTTAAGCATGGCAAATGCTAAAAATATATATAAAAATATCTAAATATTTATAGGGTTTGCGTCATTATTAGGTAAAATCTTAATTGTAAAATTAAGTTTACCTGGTCGGTATAATGTATGAAAATACTTCTTACAGATGGTGCAAGCGTCACCCAAAGACGTTAAGTATGAATGTGTTATCGAAATTAGCAGTCGGGAGCAAGGGTCACGATGGCTGAATTGGCAAAGCATCTGGACGGTATCCAGGAGATGCAGGTTCGAATCCTGCTCGTGACTGTTATTTTCGATTTCACATTTTTCACTTTGTGTTTAATGTATGTTGTTAAGCATGGCAAATGCTAAAAATATATATAAAAATATCTAAATATTTATAGGGTTTGCGTCATTATTAGGTAAAATCTTAATTGTAAAATTAAGTTTACCTGGTCGGTATAATGTATGAAAATACTTCTGACAGATGGTGCAAGCGTCACCCAAAGACGTTAAGTATGAATGTGTTATAGAAATTAGCAGTCGGGAGCAAGGGTCACGATGGCTGAATTGGCAAAGCATCTGGACGGTATCCAGGAGATGCAGGTTCGAATCGACTGTTATTTTCGATTTCACATTTTTCACTTTGTGTTTAATGTATGTTGTTAAGCATGGCAAATGCTAAAAATATATATAAAAATATCTATATAGGGATTAAGTTATTAGGTTTTGAATAAGGTAAGTATGTTTAATATACATTTTATTTTACAGGTAAAATGTTTCTTTCTGGGCCGTGTGGGGCCGGCTTTAGAATTGTCCCACCCCTCTGCACCCATGGGAGTCGTAAGAGCCGACTAAGGAATACCGGGGGAGTGGGCAGCAGCACTCCTTCGAGTATTAACAACATCTACTGCGATCGCCAACCCGCCTGCCAAGTGTGGCGATTACGGCATTATCCCCCATTCTTGAGGAGGCCTATGTCCAGCAGTGGACGTTAAAAGGCTGATGGATGGATGGATGAAAATGTTTCTATTAAACACACTTGACCATTATTCAAAACCTAATAAAACATGAGAGACGTGTTTGTTATCGCCTGGTGGTGGTGACGCCAATGTGATATGATTTAGACACCAGATGTTCTTGAAACTTTCCGAAATATGATTTAATCAAAAAATTCTTAACTATCGTTAACATTGTGCATTAATACAAGCGTTTATTATACTAGATATATCATTTATAATCTATAGGTTGAAATTTATTCATAATCAAACTAGACATTTGAGTCTGATTCTCTATTTCCATGAAGTATCAAAATTTCACGACAATAATATTTTTTAAAAGTATTAGCCGATTTCCAATTGCCTCGTAAAAGAATATCGTCCAACTGGGCATTTTCAAACCAATTTTTTGAAGCCACTGCTGATCTGAAACTGCCTGGTGTGCCCTGAATTCCAGCTTCTTTTAGTAACTTTTTGATCCACCCTGCGATTATAGCACGGGTGGCAGGCTTAGGAGGTCCGAATGTACTAAGAAATAAATTATTTGATTGTGCGAGATCTCTCCTTGGTTGGGACAGATCAATAAGGAGTTTAATCCAGTGGACTGGATCGAGACATTTATTATCTTTGTTACTACTAAGTTTCCATCCAGATTGTCGGTGATTGGCTGTATCGGTTTTAGAGCCATAGACGGGCCACAAAACTATACTGTCATCACTTTGCGTAATATAGTGTTCCGGTGAAATTTGAAGCAGCGTTAAATCATGAACGCGCCTTCCCGAGCACAAGAGGAGAATGGCGGCAGTGTGACGAGACACTTCATAGAAGTTGGAGGTGTGAGGGCTTCTTTGGCTTAGGTATGGCAAAAGAGTTTCTATATTCCATACTGAAGGTTTAACCGACTTAGGGTTAGCTATTGAAATAAATTTTAGCACTTGCCTTACAAGCTTGTGAGAACTGCAGATTTGTGTACTAAAATTGTATTGAAAGATAGCCCTTCTTTTTGATACAAGTCTGCTAAAAACCTTGCCAATTGAGAACCGGTTTGATTAAGCGCATTGATGTTATTAGCATTGGTCCATTTCAACCATCTGTTCCAGGCGGGCTTATATGAATTAAGGGTAGACTTTCGCCAACCAGACGAAAGGAGTGACTTTTGCTCTTCCGACCAATCCCTTAAGTTTGGTTCCCACCCCCACATTTCCAGGCTTCCAAGGTCATTCCTGAAGCCCTTGGTGGTGGAAGTCCCGTCGAGACATCTACGAGAACTTTGGATAGGCGCCTGATTGTGAAGGGGGGTCTCTGTTCTTCAGATGTGGTCTCCAATATACCTTCTCCCATCGTGGAACTATTAGCAGGTAAATCCCTTTCGCTTTGTTTAGGTGAGCAAGCATCTTTGGTATCAGGTAAGGTGGCGGAAATACCCAAGCGAGTGTAAAGTTCCACATCATCCCTAGAGCGTCGTGAAAGCTGGCTTGAGAATCTGTTCTGTCGAGAGAACAGTATCTTGGTAGGACATGCGCCCGACGCGAGGCAAATAGATCGACTTCGGGCTTGCCCCATTTTGCTAATATTATGTTGGTTATCTTTGGAAGAAGGTGCCACTCTGGCGGGGACTTCTGACGTGATAGATGATCCGCATGCGTGTTGTAATTGCCTGGAAGGTGGTACCTCATATTTATTCTGTACTGGTCCAGAATAGCAAACGTTTGTCGCGTTAGGTCTACTAGTGCTTGGGACTTGGTTCCCCCTTCGCTTCGAAGGTATGACACTACTGTTTTGTTGTCGCACTGAACAAGAAGAGCTTTGGATCTCAGGTAATGACAGTGAACGCGTAAAACTTTTATTATGGCGAGGAGTTCTTTCTGATTGCAGTGTAGTTTTTGCTCCGAAGTGGACCAGGTTCCTTGAAGGCTCTTGTTGTCTAACATCGCACCCCATCCCGTTTCGCTCGCATCTGTTGTTAGATAGTGCGAGGGCAGAGAACTGTGAATTGGTGAAGGTAGCTTGTAGTTCCTTTGCCACCATATTAGTTCGTTTATCGCCTCTGGACATAATTGAATTTTTACATCCGGTGTTTTTAGGAGAACGTTCGCCTGTACTTGCAGAGCCCGATAATTTAGTCTCCCTCTTGTAACAACAAAACTTGCAAAATTTAGGGTACCTATGACTTTCTGCAGGTGTTCCAGACCTAAACTTCGAACTCTTAATGCTTCTTTCATCAGAGAATCTAGTTTGAAGGTTAGTCTTTCCGGCAGGTACTTGATGTTTGTCCGAGTATCCCATACGACTCCCAGAAACTCCAGGGATTTTTGTGGAACCAAGACAGATTTGTTTTCGTTTATTTTCCATCCTAGGTGTACCAGCAAGTCTGTTGCAATTGCAATATGCGTTTGCAGAACAGATGGATTCTGATGAACCAGTATAAAGTCATCCAAATAAACAAGCATGCGAAGTCCTCAACCTCTTAGTATTTCGGCTATCCAGTTGGTGAGGGACGGGAAAGCCTTGGGAGCGGAGCTCAGCCCAAATGGCAGGCAGGTCATTTCGTACAGTTTGTCGTCGTATATCAGACGCAAATATCGTTGATGGTTCTGTGCGATTGGATTGTTTAAGATAGTGAATAGTATTATAAACACACGGCAAAAGTGACTTGCTCCATAAGCACTTTACTAGCGACCTGCTCGGTTGACTATCAAAACGCTTCCAAAGCATAATCTGCCAATGGTGGTGGTTGTACCCGAAGTAGAAGGGGGAGAGAAAGGGAGAGTAACAGTGGTGTATCCGTTTCCGTACGGCTTAAACTAGCAAAAAGTCAAGAACGCTACTCTCATGTTTTATTAGGTTTTGAATAACGGTCAAGTGTGTTTAATAGGCTTGACCTCTTAGAATGAAAAACGAAACGATAGACGAACTTTCGTTTTGAGTCATTGTGATTGATCAACAGTCCGACACTGGGGGGTTAGGCAGAATGTCATATTTCACGTGTCGACCGTATCGAGATCACTGTGATTGGTTGACAGATTACCGTGATTGGTCAACGGATTATTGTGACATCATGTGTCAGTTTCTCAACCAATCACAGTGATCTCGATACGATCGACATGTGAGATATGACATTCTGCCTAACCCCCCTGATTAGTCGAGATTTCGAAGAGCGATTCAGGCGACCAATCACAATGAATCGACGCCACAGAGCAGTGATAATGTAAACATAACTAATTTGAAGCAGTGATAGCCTATTGGTGCAATCGAGGCCTGTAAACCACCGAAGGAATGTAACATAGTTCCAGTGGCCCGCCAATAAAGGCGGAGAGACGGCACACGGTGGCTTTCTGTAGTGGGTGAAGGCCCCACACTACTCTGTTCGTTGCCCCGAACGACGGGGTGTACGGTTAGGAACATTTTTTCACGCCTTAACAAAAAAAAAGGCCTATAAAGACTGTGGTATCGAGTTTGATCCCCAGTAACTCCTATTTTTTTAGTCAACCCGTTTTTGTAAAAAGTAAGTCCAAGGTTCACACCTCGTATGGCACACACCTCTGACTTTTTGAAATGATGTATGTATTTGTTTACAATTTGCTCGGTGAAGACCTGCATGCCTGAGATTTTCTCGACGGTAAGTGAAGTCTGCCAACCCGCATTGGGCCAGCGTGGTGTACTATGGCCTAATCTTTCCCACCATGAGAGGAGACCCAAGCCCAATAGTAGGATAGAAAAATGGCAGAAAATGAAAAAGAAATTGAGTAATGAGTAAATAATTAATCTTACTTTGGTTCAATTTCATCAAGCTCCTGATCGTTAAGGGTGTTGATCAAAGATATGACCTTCTCTGGATCCTCTGGCGCATCGTAGATCTCCTCGCGAGCCTCAGTCAAGAAGGAGTTCACATAGGCTGATGATACATGGACCATAACCTGTTGATTCAACATATAAAGGTATAAATAAAAAGTTTTTTTTACTAAATGCATAGGTACTATTGTGTTACCCATAACAAAATACTAATTTACAAAGATTTATTGTTCCGGATGGACCGATTTAGACGGGGATAAGAGTAACTTAGGCTACTTTTAAACTTTTAATTTGGAAAAATGATTAGGGTTCCACTCAAAAAAAGAAAATTATAAAATTCCACGTGGTCGAAAGCGCGGGTTGTAGCTAGTAATAAATATGGCAATCATAATGTTTAGTCGCACAAATGTACGTAGTTAAGCTCTGCCAGTAGATCCTAAAGAGCTCTAGGAGTTAAATATATATTTTTTTTAAGTTATACTTCCAATGCGACTTCCAACAAGGTTGCGTTAAACGTTTAACGCTACCATGGAGGGGGTATGATCAGACTCTTAACATTGAATTATAAGAAATTTCAAAATTTTATCAAACAAGATATTTAAAAACATAACTGCAACAAGTTTTGCAGTTACGAATTTAATAATTACTTTATTTATTAATGACGTATAACTTCTACATGCGTTTTTTTATGAATTACTCAACGGGCTAAATGATATAATTTGATTCATATAAGGTAAGACTCACATATTTGAATGATTATTTGTTTATTTTATTATTATTATTTAACAAAATAATATAAAACAAAATAAATGTAATAAATGTCATGCATCCTATTATTGGTATAATTACAACAACTTGTATTATGTAAAATGCCGTATCATATTCTGTAGTGGTTATACTGTTGGTGTGCTAAATCAATAAATAATAGAATAAACCTTACCTTTAAATTTTTAATATCCTTACAGAGCTCCATAACTTGTCGAGTTCCCAATAAATTAATTTTGACCGTAGGTCGTAAATTCTCTTGAAAGTCTAATGTAGCAGCGGAGTGTATCACAACATTGACATTATCAATGAGCAACTGACGGTCCTGTTGACTAAGACCAAGGCCATCTTGTCCCACATCTCCTGATATTGGGATAAGTTTCTGGAAGATATCTGGACTATTTGATTCTAAGAGCTTCTCGAAAACCTGGAAGGAATTTTAATATAATATTGTGTGACATTTAAACTGGAAACTAAACTGTATGATATAGAATATACAAGCTATACCCAGTAGATATTGTCCTATCCCAGAATTTTTAGTGCAATTTGGTCCAACTTCGCAGTGGACTAAATTGTGCTAAATAAAAATATTTTCATTTATATTTGTTCATAACAATTTATTTCCTCCAGAAAATTATCTACAATAAGGCATTATGTTTAAAAAGATTTACTTCTATTGCCAATACAGTTGCACATATACACAATAATTTAATGTGTTTAAATAGGTTTTATAAAAGTAAATATATATGTATACCGAGCATGAATGGTGCAGTTGGGAGGGGTCAACCTCCTCGAACTTACTCTGAATCAGAGAGGTTCTCGAGAAAGGTCAGGTCAGGAGTACCCTTAACCAACGTGTATGAGGAATATAATGAGAGTGAATGAAGCAAAAGGGCTAAGCAAGGATCGCAGCAAGTGGAAATCCATTCTCTTTTTGAAATAAAACATTGTTTACTGAATCTATCGCGTTTACTTGATTTTACTACTATACCGATGTTTCGAATACTTTACAGCATTCATGATCACGGGTGGACTTAGACGATAGACATCCAAGGCTGATATGTTATTTCAACGGTCTCATCTACCCACAGTATATGATTTTACAAAATTTTTGGTTTATTTATTTTAACCCACCTAATATTCGTTTAGAAACACAATTAAAATATTTACTTCAAATTTTTTATGCTTACAATGTATGAGACTTTAAGTTAGTATATTAAAATGAGTATAATACTCCTCTTTAAACTAAAATTAGTAGTAGTAGCTTTTTAGTTGTAGCTTTTGGCAAAATCAATATATTTAATAATATAAACTAATAACCAAGATTGTCTTCTTACTGGTAGTAATTGGTAGTTTATGGTAGAATTTTTGAGCACTAAATAAAAACAAAAAAAAAATAAAAATTTTAGTTTAAAGAGGAGTATTATACTCATTTTAATATACTAACTTAAAGTCTCATACATTGTAAGCATAAAAAATTTGAAGTAAATATTTTAATTGTGTTTCTAAACGAATATTAGGTGGGTTAAAATAAATAAACCAAAAATTTTGTAAAATCATATACTGTGGGTAGATGAGACCGTTGAAATAACATATCAGCCTTGGACGTCTATCATCTAAGTCCACCCGTGATCATGCATGCTGTAAAGTATTCGAAACGTCGGGATAGTAGTAAAATCAAGTAAATGCGATAGATTCCATAAACTAAGTTTTATTTCAAGATGTGTAACATTCGCGTAAATATCAGAAAGTATCCATTATCTCTACCTACCCCTATGGGAAAAATACGAGAGTCTATGTATGATAGGGAATTATTGTTTAGTTTTGCAAAATAAGATTTAATTTTCGGTAGTATCAGTTATTAGGCGCTGATCTTGCGGTAACTAGGGTGTCATGGATAACGGGGCCCTCGACACACAAGTGCTCAATGGCCTGCCTATGTATGATGAATAACATATTGTGCATAAAATTAATTTGCCAACTCGACATATGAGCAGCCTACAACATTTTTCTTAAATTTCACTTAGATATATAAATATATACCACAAGATGCAGTTTCTATGACAAGCTGCACAGTGATTTCTGCAATGAGTACAATTATATTGCTAATAATCAAAACACTACAATTGCTAATACAATTCATAGATCAACTTACCGGGTTTTTGGGGAATTCTTGGAGCCTTCCAGCTATCTCCACCCCTTTCTTGGGCCTCATTAGAAGATAAATCTTCCCCGCATCAGGTATACATCGTAGGATCTTCTCAATTAAGCATAAACCGACGAAACCCGTGCCACCGGTGATGAAAAAATGTTTACCGGCGTAAAACGCCTTTACTTCTGATTCTTCAGACATTTTTCCACAAAACTAGATGATTTTCTATACTGTAGCGTAGAATCTATCTGGATGCAAGAAGAAATTTAAAACAGAATCGTTTGAAATATAATAATTAATACATAAAGGTATACAGTTATACACTTTCACTAGTTTCACTATATTACTATTACTACTTACTAACACAATAACTACTTTCTTCAAGTAAATCTACCGTAGTATCTAAAGTAATCTGTGAAATCTACTATAGTCTAGTTATGGAAATGATTGCTACTTTTATTTCATTTTCATTTGATGAAATTTAAAAAAAAACATATGATTTCACATGTGAAATTTCTTTGACAATGATTTTTCATCCCACGTCACACGTTTCGTATGCTAGCATAAAATGAAGTAGGAAGTTTTGTATGAATACTCCTAACTAAGGTTTATTTTATCTATTTATTGGTCTCATTTACACTAATCTAACATATATATATTAACGCTATACAAATACATATACTGCCTTACTAAATAAAAAATAATAATCTATACCTATATAATTACAATATACTATGTACTGACTGATGTACAATGAAAGTAAGTAAATCGCAAACAATCATCGAAGACACACTTGACTGACTGAGCTGTGGTCTGTGATAATAATGAAATTTCATTTCATTTCATTCATGTAAACAAACACGTGATTTTGAGATCTGCGACAAATGATTCCAAGGAAATTAATACTTTACGGTACTTAATTTAAAGTCTTTTTTAAAATACTCTTTTAGGATACTCAAGGTCAAAACTGAGGCATATAGTACTAAAACCTCGCATGCGTGGTGCTACGCTCCGGCGACGAATCATCTAAATATAGTTTGTTCTTTCTATCACGCCCACAGTGAGCGTGATAGAACGAACAAACTATATACCTACCCAGTGGGCGCGATTCGTCGCTCGCTAAGTCGCTACGCGCTCGTTCCCGCGATTTCATTGAGTGTGACGTTTCACAGGCCAAATGAAGAGTGGTAGCAGATGCGAAGTATGAAAATTCATTTAATATGAAATTTCACATGCTACTTGTGAAATGTTCCAAGCTTACTATAGTCGGAATTTTTCGATTCCAGATTTGACAATTTCAGTGTTGCAACGTTATGACAAGACAAGTACCAAATAGTGACGTTGCGAAATTATTCGATACGGAAATCGAATATTTCCGGATCAATTCCTCTCGTTTATATAGTATATCTAAACAACTACTACTTTAATAGAAACTAAGTATATCAGAAAATTAAATATTTCTGAACGGATAATTTAGTTATGACGATTAATTTTAAAGGATTTGGGAGTTTTCTTTAATAGTTGTGTGTGAAATAAATAAAAAAATGTGATCATGAAGGAACATGAGAAATAAAACAAATAGATGTATTATGGTAATATTTTATTATAAAAATCGTTGCCGTCATCGCTATCGCTATCGCTGTTACTTTCTGTAACATTTATTATAAATGTGTCTGTGATATTGTCAATTAACATATCTAGCCTACTCATTTTTTCCTCTTCTTTGACAACATGGGATACGCATTTAGATCTCAGACTATCTAGACAGAGCGAAGAAAATTCTTTGACATGTATGAGCGAGAACACAAGATACAATTTACTGGTGCAAAAAACAGACAAAGCCATAGAGTTTTGTCTTTGTCACCGTGGCCAGTTTTCGGTATTGTCACGATGTCAACATGCTTTGTCTGTCACGATCCAACTGACATAATCGAACATTTTGTATAAAAATCCGGGTTTTAATTAAAATTTAATGTTAATTTGTGTATGAGTGTTTTGAGAAAAAGACTACGTGATAATAGTGCTTACAAAATAGTGTACTATGCTACAAAAGCTACAGCGAGCGAAAAAATACAGGTATAACACTTCATTCATATGTAGTTGAAAATGAAATAATTTAATGATTGAATGCTATAAAGTGATATAAAATGGGCTTTTTTTACTCGAAATTAATAATTGCTACTAAGATACACTCGCAAAACACGTTTTCTAGCTAAATCTCTCTTACTTTGAATTGTTTTGGTGTTGCCTTATTGCGAATTTAATTTGCCCAGTTTTCACTTTACTAATAAATTTATATGTCATTTATAAGATGATGATAAAAAATTACCATTTTAGGTTTTCCTCTAATCCAGATGCGAGATCGAAATGGGTGGATGCTACGGGAAAACGAGACAACCCACGAAATACCCAAAATATGCTTCACGATATTTTGTTGATGTTTCATTATACATAATAAGAAAATAGTAACGTTGGGAGCAAAATCATTGCCAGTGAATATGTTCATGTAAGTATAGCTTTTAAAGTCTTTGTACTTCAACTTTGTAAATAAATCTTAATTCTAGATTATGACTACCACTGTAGTCATAATCTAGAATTCAGAGAAACTAATTTGCTCTCTCTTGTGGCACCTGTCTGGGATTTAAGGGTTTCAAAATAAGGCACAGGAGTAAAACAAAATTAAATAAGATATATTCACACCCCAAATGGTAGGTGGCAAAACAAATTTATAAGGTCGTGATATTCATCCTATAGCTAACTTCACCACTTATAGAACTCTCTCTCCCGTGGGACTGGCCATGAAGCACATCGTTGCGTTTTGGTCGTAGCAGGAGATAGCCGTTTATTCTTTCATTATATATCGGTGAAATGAAATGGTGTGCAGCGGCTTGACAATACTCTCAGTATAGTTGAGTGCATGAGCGACGGTTGACATTTACCATCAGATGGGCTGTGGCTCGTCTGCCACTAAATGCAATAAAAAAAAGTTCTTATTCAATTAATTAAATCAGCGCTGGAAGGATGATAATTCTTTACTTATTTGACCCAGAAAAGAAAATTTTATTGTATTCTTGTGTACTATTATTTTATTAAATATAACTTATTATTATTTACCAGATGAGTTATCGAACAGAACGGTAATATATGGAGAAGCAATACTTATCTTGCATCAAGGCTCAAAGTCTTGGTGTTTCTCTACGTGATCGAATTCTTATTACGGATACGGAGGTAGAACGTGAATATCCGACATAGCCCGCCGAGTTTGCATGCTGAAGTGACAATGGGCAGGCCATATCGCTCGACGAACTGACAACCGTTGCGGAAAAAGGTTCTCGAGTGGCGACCACGTATCGGACAGCGCAGTGTAACATGCCCTCCCACCAGATGGACCAAATATATGGTCAAAGCGGCAGGGAGCCGTTGGATGCAGTCAGCACAAGCCCGCTAGTTCTCGCATTCTCTTTGGGGAGGCCAATGTCCAACAGTGGACGTTTAAAGACTGATGTTTGGATGAATAGAAGAGGTGGCAGATTTACTTTTAAATAATCATTTTGATAAACGTTGCGATTTCCAATAAAATATTTGTTACCAAGAGTTTCTTATTTACGACCTAGTTACAGACCTCATTCTAACTATCGTTTAATTTGTCCCAATATGGTTAACAATTTGTCAAACTGGCAACATTTAAAAAAAAATATTGCTGTTTCAAGTGCGGCCATGCCGTGACTCCGTCTAGTAGTCTGAGATTTAGACCATTCGGTAGCCGTAATTTTTTGAATGCCTTCCTCAAATAAATTTCTCACGTCTATCAATTTGAAGGTTTTATTATTTTGAGCTACATGCCCTTTTACCTGCACCCATATCAATTCGATAGGGTTCAGCTCGCAATGGTAAGGGTGCAGTCTTAAAACCGTGATCCCATGTTGTGCTGCCATTTCGTCTACAGCGTAATTATTAAAAGACTCGTTATGTGGAATCAGTTCTAAAAGCGTAGCTTTAACCATATCTGGTTCGTAATGAATATTTTTATTTAAAAGCCAGTCATGAATTGCAGCTTTTTTCCAGCTCATTTTTGGTGCCGTTTCCAATTTTCGGTAGTGGTAAGGTGCATTATCCATCACCACAAATGAGTTTGGTCTTAATTTTGGTAAGACTCCAGTGAACCACTCCTCATAACAAACTGCATTCATCTCATCATGGTAATCTTCACAATTTTTCTTTGCATTTTGATCTATATTTTAGCACTTGACATACTCAACTACTATTTAGATATTTTTATATATATTTTTAGCATTTGACATGCTTAGCACTATACATTAAACACAAAGTGAAAAATGTGAAATCGAAAATATCGTCACCCAAAGACGTTAGGTGTGATGTGTTATCGAAATTAGCAGTCAGGAGCAATTGTCAGGATGGTTGAATTGGTAAAGCATCTGGACGGTATCCAGGAGATGCAGGTTCAAATCCTGCTCCTGACTGTTATTTTCGATTTCACATTTTTCACTTTGTGTTTAATGTATAGTGCTAAGCATGTCAAATGCTAAAAATATATATAAAAATATCTAAATATTTATAGGGTTTGCGTCATTATTAGGTAAAAATCTTAATTGTAAAATTAAGTTTACCTGGTCGGTATAATGTATGAAAATACTTCCGACGGATGGCGCAGGCGTCACCCAAAGACGTTAGGTGTGATGTGTTATCGAAATTAGCAGTCAGGAGCAATTGTCAGGATGGTTGAATTGGTAAAGCATCTGGACGGTATCCAGGAGATGCAGGTTCAAATCCTGCTCCTGACTGTTATTTTCGATTTCACATTTTTCACTTTGTGTTTAATATACTCAACTACTCTTAAAGTACATATTATAATTTGTGAATAAGGAAAAAGAGTATTTTAGTATGAGCGGGAATCGAACCTGCGTCCCTTCCTTTGCGGGGAAGTGCTCTAATCCATTGAGCTATCGTACTATTTCTAGAAATACCAAATTTCCTCATCACATTTGTCTTAACGATCAACGCCCTCTATCGGCAATGCATTTACATGCATTCATCCAATAATTTTGCAATTAAAATTCATACCAAATAATCTAAAATAGTAAATTTTATAATAGTTTGGAATCATTAGTTATATATAAAAGATGTAGGTATAAAATAATACTGTCTGACTGATTGACTAACCTTTGCCATGGTTGGAGGTTCATTTCGGTAAAAGAACTGATGGACAATTCTTCGTATTGCGGAGAATGTAAATTCATCAATTTTATCTTTGACACTTCGCTTTGGTCCAGTATTTTTAGGAGGAGTTGGCGGCGCACCTTTATTTACTTCCTTCAAAACGTTACAAACAGAGCGTGAGGTTAATCCCAATATGTCAGCAACTTTGCTCAAACATTCATTTTCTTCCACAACTTCAAAGGCCTCCAATTGCGAAGAAGTTTCATTTTTCACGTACTTGTAGGCTTTACTTTATTACTTTTTCAGTAACAGTGAAAGCTTTTCGTGGATGTTTTTTTCTTGAGGACAAGAAAACATCCACGTCTTTTTGTGATGTGGCTCTTTGTGATGTGGATGTTGGCTGAGGATCCATTTTGATGGAAAACCAAGACAAATAGATTCACTCAAAGTTCACAAAAAGCTATAAACGTAACAACAAACACAACGTAACAAAACTTTAACAAAAACCCAACAAAATAACAAAATATCGATTTGTCCCGATACAAGTAAATACAAGTAAGTATTCGATACTTTTGTTACGATACCAAGTACAATTTTAGCATCGAACAATCTTGCGATACTTAGGTACTTTGTATCGAAACGAAAGTACTTGGTATCTAGTCTTGTGTAGTTCGCGAACGATAACCGATTAAGAAACGTATCTTTGCACTGTACTAGAAGAAACGTTTCCGAACGCTAACTGTTAATCGGTCTATTAGCTCTATCGTTTCATCATTCCTAACGAACCGAACGCGAGTGACAGAGCCGGTGAAAGAGTAATATGAGTAATTAAGTACATTATCAGAGAAGATGAAGAGTTAGGTACTTTCTTGCTTTTGATAGTTCGTTTCGAGAATGTTGATGTTATTAAGTTATTATTATAATTTATGAATTAATTGTTTAGTGTTTGTACTTCTTATTCTTTTTTTATAGGTTAACATTATGGTTTTGGACGGTTTTTATTTGCATGCTATGGTTATGGCCGTGTGGAGATTGTCTAGACACAAAAATAATAGAAAAATAATTGTAACAGCTTATTGATCAGAACCGGGTGCCGTTTGATGCCGGCTTTAGAATTGTCCCACCCCTCTCAACCCTTGGGAGTCGTAGGAGCCGACTGAGGTAATTCCGGGGAGGTGGGCAGCAGCACTCCTTCGAGTATTAACAACATACTATGCGATCGCCTACCAGCCTGCCAAGCGTGGCGATTACGGCACTATCCCCCATTCATGGGGAGGCCTATGTCCAGCAGTGGACGTTAAAAGGCTGATGGATGGATGGATGGTTATGGGAAGCGTCAAGCTTTGTAATTAACCATATTGTCACACAGTTCCAGTGGTCTGCCGAGACGATACACGGTCGGATTATTTAGTGAGTGAGAGCCCACACCCACTACCCTGTTCGTTGCCCCGAACGACGGGGTCTTCCGCTATGTATATTTTTTCCCACCCTAGCAAAAAGTAAAGTATGATAGTCCATAGACTTTAGATAATAAAGTTATGTTGTATCACAGTGTTTAAGGTTTACATTCATTAGATCATCTTGACATTTTAATATACTCCAATATACTCTGATTGATACACTGTGGTTATTAGCACGATCATGAATGATGACCGATTGCCTGACCGACTGAATCCGATGACCAAATAGAACTAATAGAATGAATTAGTTCACTGTCAGAAATGAAATAGTACAGAGCGCTCTTTTAAATGACCGAGCAGGCACAAGACTTGGTATCGGATCAGATCAGACTAACTACTATTTTATAGTTAATTTCCGAACGCATGATAGCGAACAAAACAGTGTGAAATCTCTCTCTTGCACGGTACTGGACGTAAGGCGCCAGGCAAACCTGACTAGACCTAACGATGAGTGATGTCGAGATTTTGAACCATGGAATAACTCGTAGTGGATAACATTTTAATTCAAGTCAACAATTTTGTCTTTTTTGCCATTGATAAAGCAAGATGTATATAGATTGTTGCAAAACAGTTCTTTGTTTATTATAATAAATTCGTATCTAATAAAAGATGATTTCAGTCTTAGTCTGGATGGAGTGTCATTCTTCCAAACGTCATAAAACCGGGCTGCAATTATTATGCGTGCGTGACTACTATGATTACGTATATCCTTTTTTTTTTTTTTTTTTATTTTAGGTGGGCAAAAATGTCCTACCGCACACCCCGCTGCCCGGGGAGACAACGGGGTGAATGGGGCTCTCACCCACTAAAAACCCACCGTGCGCCTCCACCCGCCCTGCTATGGCGGATCACGGGTACCGCGTCGTTACGACCGCGATCCGCAGGCGGCAGCCCCTACGGGCACCCTCTCTTGAGCGACGCCTCGCGCACTTGGGCGTCGCACCTTCGCGGTAGGCTTCCGCGGACGGCAGGGTACTCCCCGACCCCACCGTCCGCAGCCTCGGCTAGGGCGGCATCAGGCGCAAGTAAGCGCGCGCACGCCGCCCCTCGCGCCGGCGGCGAATCGGGTCCGCGAAGGAGGATTCCTCACGGGCCCTCTCCGCCACCTCCTTCCGCGAGATGACAGCCTCGCAGAAGGCGGCGACCGCGGTCCAGGCCCTGTCACTGCCAACCATCGCTCGCGCAACGGCCGGCAGCGACAGGTCCACGCCTATGACTGCAACGAGTTCCCGGCGCTGCACATCCCAGGCCGGGCACGACTCGAGCGTGTGCTGCGCCGAGTCCTCGTCGCAGTCGCAGTGGTGACAGCCTGTGGTCGTCTCCCTCCTTGCGATCGTGTGCAGGTATTTGCCGAAGCAACCATGCCCCGACAAAACCTGCACCAACCGGAAGGTGAGGACCCCGTGCTGCCGCCCCGCCCATTCTTCCAAGATCGGCCGGAGCGCCCCAACGGTCCAGAGACCGGCCCGGGGCGTCTCCAGCCGAGACTTCCACTTTAGGACAGTGGCGCGGCGGGCATCTTCGCGCCACGATGACATTGCGCTCGGTGAGGGGCGGCTGCCCCCCGCCCGCGCCGTCGACGCCCGCCGATAGACGTCGGCGAGCACCTCCGCCTCCAGATCCCACGGGGGGGTTCCGGCCAACGCGCAGGCTGCATCGGTCGAGACCGTGCGGTACCCGCGTATTGCCCTGACCGCTACGACCCTCTGTGGACGCCACAGAAGGGCCCTATTGCGAGCAGCCAGGGACTCCGCCCACACGGGCGCGCCGTACAGTGCCATCGACCGTACTACCCCCGCGTAGAGTCGTCGACACGCAAGACTCGGTCCGCTCAAATTCGGCATAAGTCGCCCGAGGGCGGACGCCGTGTTGACGAGCCTTGGCGCAAGACGGCGGAAGTGCTCGTCAAAGTGCCACCGTCCATCCAATACCAGGCCCAGATATTTGATGTGGGCCTGGATTGGGAAGCCCACACCATTGACCGTTATCGAGGCGCTGGCGGGCGGGCCCCGTCGGCGCCCATGGAAGAGTAGGGCCTCCGACTTTTCAAGGGCCACCCTAAGCCCCAGCGCCTCGATCCGCCTGACCACCTCCGCGGTACCTGAGGTGGCCAGCGTTGCCGCCTCCTCGAGGGTCCTGCCCCGGGCTGTGACGAGCGTATCGTCTGCGTAGCAAATTACGCCCAGCCCGGGGGGGAGCCGGCCACGGAGGACCCAGTCGTAGCCGATGTCCCACAGGAGCGGCCCAAGAACCGAACCCTGCGGGACGCCGCACGACATAGCCCTCCTTACAACGTCCCCTTCCCGGTCCACGAAGAGGACGCTGCGGCCGTCCAGGTAGTCTGCCACCAGCCGCCTTAGGTAGAGGGGCACTCCATGGTACCGGAGTGCCTCCTTGATGCAGCCGAATGGCAGACTATTGAAGAACGCCTTCACGACGTCGAGCGACACCGCCAACAGCACTTCCCTCGAGGTGACGGCCTCCGCAGCCGCGGCCTTCAGGCGCAGAATGGCGTCGACCGTAGACCGACCCGCCCGATATCCAAACTGGGCGTCGGACAGGTCGGGGCCAACCGCTCCTAGGTGCCGGACGATGCGGGCAGCGACTATCCGCTCGAGGAGTTTGCCCGCCTCGTCCAGCAACACGATGGGCCTGAAGGCCGAGACCGTATTCGGAGGCCGTCCCGGCTTCGGCAGGAGCACGAGCTTCCCCTCCTTCCAGCAGTCAGGGAACCGTCCGGACACCAGGCAAGCGCCGAACAGCTTCCCGAGGCGGGGCTCAAGGTGGTCGAGGACTAGGGCCAGCACTCGGGCGGGAACCCCGTCCGGCCCGGGGGCGGCGCCTCTCCGCATACGCGCAGCCGCCGCCCCCATTTCCGTCGTCGTCACGGGCGGTACCTCCCCGTCGTCGGCCTCCCGGTCACCATCTGGCGGAGCCATGACCGGGGGCGTGTGCACCGCCCGTGAGGGGAAAAGTCCCTCGACCACCTCAGAGAGGAAGCCCGGCTGGAGGGTCTCCGTAAGGGGGGGGCCCTGGGCGCGGAGCTTGTTAAGCGCCGCGCGGTACGGGCGTCCCCAGGGGTCACGCTCGAGACCCTCCAGCATCTCCTGCCTTTTTGCGTCTTTGGCGCGACAGATGGCCAGCTTTAACGCGGCGCGCGCACTGCTATACGCCGCATACAGCTGGTCCTCCCGCTCTTCGTCGTGGATTCGGCGACGTCTGCTGCGGGTGTAGGACCTCCGGGCACGAATACAGGCCGCACGGAGGTCCGCCAGCTCCGGGGACCACCAGTAAACCCCCTTCCGTCGAGTCGGGCGCCGCACGCGGGGCATGGCCGCATCGCAGATCTGCGTAAGCATGCCGCGAATGCGGCCAGCCTCGGCGCCCACGTCTTCCGTCAGGGGGGGAGGCAGCCAAGATTGAAAAATGGCCGCCTCCACTAGCAGGTCCCGGTCGAGCCTACCCACAGCCCATCGCGGAAAAGCGGGAGTTCTGTCCGCCGCGTGACCCCTGCTGGCGCCCTGAAGGGTCCGGGAGACCTCTATCTGAATGTATCTGTGGTCAGATAGGGTCTCGACCTCCTCCAGGACTCGCCAGCTCCTTACGCGTGCGGCGACACCAGGGCTAGCGAACGAAAGGTCCACTATCGACCCGCCCCCGCGCCGCACGCACGTTAGGGCGGACCCTCGGTTTAGCAACACGAGGTCCGCCGCTGCCGCCCACTCTTCAACCGCCGCACCTCGGGCGTCCGTCCCGGGGGACCCCCACGCCGTTGATTTGGCGTTGAAGTCCCCCAGCACGAGCACAGGGCTCGGTGCTATACGCCGTATCGAGGTCTCCAGATTGTGCAGGAGGACCTCGAAAGCCGCCAGACTACGACTAGGGGAGAAGTACACGCCATACATCGTGACCCCTCCCCATTCAGCCACCACATATCCCGTGTCCTGGTCTTTGAGTGACAAGGGCGGGGAATGCGGCGCCGCCGAACCGACGACCGCCACGGAGCCATCCCCGCTACCCGCCCAATTGGGGCGATCCGGGACTATGTAGGGCTCCGCGGCTACGGCAACACCGATCGACCGCTCCGCCATGGATTGCAGGAAGAGGTCCTGCGCCCTGGCGGAACGGCCGAGATTCCCTTGGAGGAGGATAGCGTCGTGATCCGTTATTGGACCACGATATCCTCCTCCATGCGCTGCGGCGGTCCAGCCGCGCCGGGTTGGGCAGCCGGGGCCGATTGGCTGCCCACCCCCCTCTTAGGGCCTGACTTGGCCGGAGGCCTGCACCCCACTCGCCCCATACAGTGGTTGGCGGGGCGATTGCCCGCCGCGCACGCGGGGCAGTGTGGGGTGGCAGAACAGGCAGCCGCCTGGTGCCCTGCCTGACCGCAGCGGAAACAGAGCCCGCTGCAGTCGAAGCAGTTAGTGCACAGCGGCCGGGTGTGACCGACCGCCATGCACTTATAGCACCTGGCAGGCCGGGGCTCCAGCGCGATTACCCGCGCGGCGCTCCAGCCCACCAGAAGTCTACCGGCGGCGACCAAATCCTTGGCCGCCGCGACAGGGCACGAGACCCAGACGGCACCCACACCACCTGGACCTGGGCGAATGGTGCCCACCCGAACGGCGCTGCTGGGAGACCCGGTTTTCCAGACGATCGCCTCCCGGATCTCTTCCGCCGTCACGGAATCGTCCAGCCCGGAAATGCGCAGTTCGGCGCACTTCACGGGTCTGGCGACCCGGACACCACTCTCTTCTGGGAACAGGCCCAGCAGCCTCGCGGCCATTGCGTCGGCCGTCTTGGCGCCCTCTGGCCCCAGGTACTCGAAGATTCGAGCACCTGTCCGGGCTTGGCGGGATCGAGCGGAAACGTCTCCGAGGTCTGAGACGTTTATATCCCGCCGGGCACGCTTCAAGACGGCCTCGTAAGTCAGGCCCTTTTCCTTGGCCTCGGGCAGCAGGGTGATGACCACCGCTGCTGCCTTCGGCACTTTGAGCTTGCGCGACCTTTTTCTTTTAGGCGCCTTTGGGGTCTCCCCCGTTTGCGCCCCTCTTAGCGACATTGGCGCCGCTTCGCGTTCCGCGGTAGCACCATGACCCTTGGCCCGGGATCGCCGGGGCCCCACCACTTGCCAGCCCCCGTCTGAGGACTTTGGAGCATCCTGGGGCGTAACCACCGCAGCTCGCGAGGCTGTGGTCTTTTGTGGCGGTTTAGCAGCACGTGGAGGTGCTGCGGCACTTGGCAGGGGCGGGAACTCCTCCCGGGGCCGGCCCCTCGAGGCTTGTCCCACCTGGCCCTTTTTCGCGCCCTTTTTCGTCATTTGCGCCTCCGCTGGCGGCGCACTCTTCCGGCTCGGTGCTTTGGCCGCCTTAGCAGCAAAGGACACTTGACCATCCTGGCACGGCAGGGGTGTCGGTGCCGAGGACGATGCGGCACTTCTCTTATCAGCCGCAAGCGGCGGCCGAAGTCGGGGCTCCGGCGGCAATCTTGCGGCTAGGGCCTCAAACCGCGGGCCAAAGACCGCATCCATGCGGTCGATAACCGCACGGAGCATTCCGTCGTCAAGCCCAGTGACAGGGCCCGACTGAGCGGCAGACGGAGCCGAGGCGGTCGCCGAGGTGGGGCGGAGGCGCGGCGGCTGCGGCGAGGCAGTCGCGGGGAGAGCAGGCTCGACCCGCACTACGGAAGCCGATGCACTTGGGGTGGCCTCAGGGAGCCCAAGCTCGACCCTCATACTGGCCATCCCTCGGTGCAGCTCCTTGACCGTTGCCTCCAGGCGCTGGTTACGCGCTCCGAGGTCGGTCACCTCCGCCACAAGCCGCTCCACCACGTTGGACAGTTCCGTGGCGGCGATTTTGAGGCCCCGGACGAAGCTACCTTTCAGGTTCTTCGAGCCCATGGCCACCGTCGTGATTATGGCCACGCTGTCCGCGGCTCTTTCTGCGAATTTGGCCGCAGTGGGCGGCCCGCCGCTGTCGATGGGGAGACGGAGCTTCTCAGACAGGAGCGCCAAGCGCTCCTCTGAGTGTTGCACCGTCTCAACCCTCTTCAGGCATCGCGTCTCAGCCGCTGAGGCGGCACGCGGGATCGGTGTCCCGGGTCGGCCGATGCCTCGACCCCTAACCGCTGCGGGTATTTTTGGGGGAGGCATCTCAGCCGAGCTCAGGTCGGAGTCCGAGGCAGCGCCCCCCTGAGATAGGGTGCGCTTGCGCCAGAACCGCGACTCCGACACCACCTCTGCCGACCGCGATGGCTGAATCTCAGGAGCCTCAGTTGGGCCACCCTCTTCAGCGGCGGACATCTCGGCGGCTGAAGTGCCGGCCGAGCTGCTCGTTATCGAGCCGTCCCTTGACGACTGGGACGCTACCTCCGTCGTCTTCTTCTTGCCCTTGCGGGACTTTTTGGCGCCGCGCGTTTTACGCGCAGCTGCATTAGTAGGGGCCGCTTTTGCAGCCGGACCCCTTACAGCTGAGGCGTCAGGTGAATTACCCGACTCCGTCGAAGTGGTTGATTTTAAATTTAACAAATCCATATGATTCCCACGAGTGTGGGAGAAAAGAGGTCCGCCCGGGCAGAGCTCCCATTACCCGGGTAAGCGTACATTTTTAACCCAACACAGGGGGTCCGCAGGTACCCTGGCTGGGGCCGCGCTCGAGACTGAACTACCCATCAGCCATGCATCTCCTCGCCGCGCGCCAGAGCTTGAGATTCGGGGTAATTTTTTATAGAGGTTGTCTTCCTCGCGGTCCGGGCGATTAAGCCAAGACCCTCGTTCCTGTATGCCCGCGAGACGTAACCACAGACACGCACTCAGGTTTACGATTTGGGATGGAGGGGGCCGCTGTGGCCCCACTGTCCCCCCTCTCCAGAGCCCGGTGAGCCAGTCTGGCCCCACCGACTCCGACGCCTGGTCTATCCGCTGTGCCCTCTGCTGAGTCAGAGGGACACGCGGAGACCCGTCCTGTCCGGAATTTTAGCCGCCGGCGACTGCCGACGTTGCCCGGGGTGCACCACTAGGAGGTAAACCGGACAAATTAGCACCCCACCACAAATTAGCACCCCTGATTACGTATGTCCAAGTTATACTTTTGCCGTGTTGGGCCGGCTTTAGAATTGTCCCAACCCTCTCCACCCATGGGAGTCGTAAGAGCCGACTGAGGGAATACCGGGGGAGTGGGCAGCAGCACTCCCTCGAGTATTAACAACATCCACTGCTATCACCAATCCGCCTGCCTGTACGCACATTTGAGTGCTACTTATATGAGTAGGTATCGATACCTTGTAGGTATCGGAACCTACTCATTTAATTAATTTTAAAAGATAACTATGATCATAACTTTTTTGTGGGGCCGGCTTTAGAATTGTCCCATCCCTCTCTACCCATGGGAGTCGTAAGAGCCGACTGAGGGAATACCGGGGAAGTGGGCAGCAGCACTCCTTCGAGTATTAACAACATCCACTGCGATCGCCAACCCGCCTGCCAAGCGTGGCGATTACGGCACTATCCCCCATTCATGGGGAGGCTTATGTCCAGCAGTGGACTTTAAAAGGCTGATGGATGGATGGATGGATCATAACTTTGTAAACTAAATAGGTAGTACACCTGTTTTAGCCGGATATAAGAATGACAGGACAAAATAAATTGCAGTTTTGACTATATTTTGCTTAAAATGTATTAGAACGTAACATAAGCGTGTATAACGAACGTTTTTTTACGTAAATACAAAAACAAGCTTACATACCGATGATGAAGACGGTTGGCCACCTTGATGTTGGGATGGGACCCAGTTGATTGGGTCCCAACAAAAATAACGCATACGCAATAAGAATAAAAAACTTACAAATGTGTTTTGCTCACTCTTGCTTAGACCTAATAACCTAATTATGTGCATCTTTTTTTCATCCTTAGTATTAAAATAGTAGCGAGTCTATAGTATACTTAGTCTATGATAAATGAGTATTCTATACCTAGAACGAGACAGAGATATTTTTACTTACGAAGTTCTGTACTGCTACATGATCTGTTTTAAAATACGCACTTTCATGCGAAAACACAAATAATATAAATAAAGAAACATCCCGTGAAAACTACTTATAAGATTACGTTTGTTAATTAGACTCCACACACATCATTCATCAATTCAGCTTGGAGAAAGTCAAACAAAACAGCGGCTAGCCTAACAGCGATAAAGACAAAAATAAATATCTGCATCTCATTCGCTCTTGTGCGTTTTGTAACGCGCATTTTCACTTTCGAGTAAAACAAATGGAAGATCTGAATGCTACTCAGTCTATGATTATGGATCAAAAAAAAACTAGACGTCGCGGGACTTCTACCAGATGTGAAAACATCGAAATTATTTTGTAGAAATAAAATGATCATAACTTGACAAAGTACTCCTCAAGACGAATCAAACGAGTATAAACTCGATAGGGTTGCGTCGTTTCATTACAGAGTTACTGTGACCACCTTCCAACTCCATTGTCAGACCCTGGATACCATCTAGACACAAAGTACTCGTCAAGACAAATCATTCGAGCTTTTTACCAACCCGTTCGGGCCCGATAGCAATTACGGGTACTCTCAATTGGTACCCAGCCCTACAACCAGTCATGCAATGGATGATAATTGCTTATTTCCCTCAGTCGCCTCATACGACACCCGTGGGAAAGAATGGGGTGGTGACACTAGTATTCTTAGCCCGTCACCACACATAATACAATCGCTTGTCGTAATAGTTGCCCGAAGATGCCCTGTGGAGCGGCAAAACACGTGTAGAGAGAAGTAACGGTATAAATGTGTAACTGGTGTGTGTTGTTGCATCGCTTCTGCATATTGCATTAAATTACAGGGGAACGGGCGGTGCACTTGACTGTCTTGCAAAGCATACCATCATTTGTGTGAAACAACAGGGCAACAACCAGGTTTTTATCAATTTAGAGATTAAACACGAATATGCTGGGCACGAACATAAAGTTAATTTAATACGGTGCGTTCCACCATATTGCTATGTTAGAAACAATTTCCAAATCGATTAAAAGTAAGAGGCAATCTTACAAAAAATTAATTCAGCACAAAGGTTTTTAAATACCTAAATAATAATGCACACAATTAAATACTCATTAATTTTATATTTAAAATATTCTTCTTCCAATATCCTTTTCACTACAGCTACTATTTTTTACATACACTTCGCGTCCGAATGGCTGATAGAACACTTGTTCTATCGTGTTTTAACATTTAACAATTAGTAACATTGTTTTTGTAATATTGGGGTAATTTGAATTATGATTGCAACACCGGCCCACGCACTACATCTTTTATAAAACCGGCCTCACTTTGTTGTTTGCAAAGTTCCATCATAACTATTTTTATTTGATCTAGAGACTGTGGGTAGATGAAACCGCTGAAACAATATATGAGCCTAACATCATTGGATAGTAGAAAACGTTTGCCGCAACGTTTTTTGTTTGATAGCTCTTGATTAGACTTTAACCTGTTCGTTGCCCCGAACGACGGAGTGTGCGGTAAGGAATATTTCCCACCTAAACAAAAAAAAAATTATTGAGCTTTTTTTACTCAATATTTCAATAAACTATCAACTTTTTACTGCCGTTTAATAATCTTCAAAAATAGTACCATAATATTCGAATATTTCGATATGAGAAAGTTTATAAATTATGCGATAGTTTCATTCTCTAACATAATACTAGACTAAGTGAATCGATCGATTTTCAACAGATCGATCTCATGTTTTCGATATTTTACAGGGATCAAACTTAGAGGCTACGATTCGAATCGTATCAAAAGATCGTTTTTTTGTTATAGGTAGATTGGAAACTAATATTTTGGTATAAAATGTAACATCCTTCGAAAACGTATTTTATTTTGTCATAGATCGGAAACCTAATATTTTGGTATGTAACGTCCTTCGAAAACATATTTTAACCATAGAATATTAAATACTTTGGAAAATCCAAAACTGCACGCCTCATAATCTTCATTTTTCACAATAAAATTGATTATTTGATAAGTAACTAAAATTATTTGATAAGTAAATAATGTATTGGTCTTACTAAGTAGTTTTCAATAAATCACATAGATAGCGCTAATTTCAAAAAGTACTAATGTGGGTTTCATGTCTTATACAGTAAAGTTTTTAGTTTATTAATTATCCATTATGCTTCCATTAGCACAAAACCATGTAAGTACACGCTGTTGTCAACAGATGGCGTTTTAAACAAAAATAAAAGCGTCGCCACGCTACAGCCCATTTCACCCTCGTGCCGCATTAGATGTTTCACATCAAAAAATAAAAAAAATGTATGCTAATAATGTGTCTCATCTAACTATCTGACGGATTGAAACCCATAATATTCGCTCAATCGTAATCGTTTATTATTTGACGGATAAACTTCCAAAAATATTTATACATCCTTAGCTCTTTCTTTTTTTTTGTTAAGGTGGGAAAAATGTACTTAGCAGACCAGTGGAATTGGATGACATTACATAATTCAGTGGTAACATTATAACTATTTTTATAAACTTTCGCATATATAATATCTGCATGATTGTGTAACAAAAAAAAACACGTTTTTTTTAATATAGGTTATTGCCTTGAACGAGGCAACCTTTGAACCGTCTGTACTCTGTAGTGTTGATTGTATTAAACGGTTAAACGGTGACGTACTTAATACTCTCCGTGACCATGGAAAAATTATTATACATACAAGTGTATGAACAGCGGTGGATTTACACTAGGGGCAGTCGGGGCGAGTGCCCAGGACGGCAAATTTTTTAGGGCGGCAAAATTTTGAGTGGAATAATTTTTTTTTTAGTCTTATCAAGATTGCTCAATATAATTAGGTAATTAATTCTATTAACCCTTAATTGGGCGCGCCTTAAAAGTAGCAAAAGTGGTCGCGTGGGATGTGGGGCCCCCACAACTAGTTTATTAAAATAAAATCAGAAACCAATGCAAAATTAGACTTCAATTAATGAAAATATTTGAATTGCATATTAATCAACATTTAAACCCCTTTTTAAGATAATAAACATATTTTTAAATAAATAAATAAAATAATAAACAATATTTATTATAAATACTTGTTTAGATTCATTCTAGTTAACGTGAAACGTTACAATTTTGGCAGACTACAATCATATGATCATTACACACGTGTTTAGACACTTAGAGCATTCAATTTTAAAGACATCTAAAACATGTGAAGTGGAGATTGGGTGTCACTATTAGGTATGCCGTGTGGGGCCGGCACCAAGAATAGCTTCACCCCGTCTCTTCCTATGGGAGTCGTAAAAGCCGACTAAGGGATTACCGGGGGACCGGGCAGCAGCGTTCCCCTGTGTAAAATGTGTGTCTGTCAATTCATCCATTATTTGTGAATTATAATTTTGGCATTTTTGGTAAAAATTAATAATCAAAATGATTTAATCAATTTATTTCCTTGGAGATTTAAAACAATAATTAATTTTTCTATTTTCTGGAATTAAAGAAATTTAATTAGGTACTTAGTATTTTATTATTTGCATTTTTCAAAACTTTAATCAATCAATGAAATTTAAAAAAATGGTGATGAAAAATGAAACATATAAACTATAAGTTTAAGTAAAATTCCAGTATTGTGGCGGTTTTTTTTCCGGTGCCCAGGAGCGGTATTAAGTTTAAATCCGGCCCTGAGTATGAAAGACTAGCCTTTGACAAAAGCTCGTTTTTGGGTTATAATCTCAGGTTCCCAAATACTAACAGGATAAAATGTATACCCGTTTAATGTAGGGCCCCCACTAATTTAACCCGCTGTGTACCGCTTCTCGTCATTTAGCCGGTTTCCCGTCCAGGTCCTGTTCTCGTCCACTAGCGCGCGCCTCGTGAAACATTTACGTAGATTAACATCATAAAAATAGTAAACCGCGCAAATTTGGACTCGTTGCGTACCATAATATCAAATCTGCACGTCTACCAACTTAGAATAGTTTATAACAAGTCAAAACTCGAATAAAAGAATTTTTGTTTTTTGTTTTTAGAATGTATTTCTTATGTTTAGGGCATTAATGACTAAGTTGGTACATAAAGAACACATTAAAATGTGTATTTCGTACTCATTTAACGAATTACTTACAAAATCTAGGCGGACAGACTGAATTAGGTACCTATTTCGCAAAACATTCAGTTTTCGTCCGCCTGGACGATAACACAAAAATACAAGTAAAGTTTGATTAGTCGTTTCAAATAAGGAATGCGAATAAATTCTGTTGAAATCTTTATGGAATGATCTTTGATGATTATTTATTCTGATATTTAGTTTTGTCCGCTAATTTAGTAGTATTGCAAGCATAAAGTAAAAATGATATTGTGGGCGAAAACTAAAAAAATGCGCTGAAAATTGCTTTAAGTTTCCGTCCATATACTTTAATGTGAGTAGACGAAAAGTAATACTGGGTAAGTATTTAGTTTACGTCTATTACAAACAAATATTATACTTGTCAAAATCATTCAGGTTTTCTAAAAAGAAGTTTTAAAACTAGATAGTTTTAATTATTATCTTTAAATCTGCAGATTGTATTTAAATTATGATCTGTATTTTAGCACTTGTCATGCTCAGCTACTTTAAAGTACAAATTATTTGAATGAGGAAAAAGAGAACATTAGTGTGAGCGGGAATCAAACCTGCGTCTGCGTACCGTTGGTCGTAAAGACAGATGTGATGAGGAAATTGGGTATGGCCGAAAGGTCAGTGCGGTAGCTCTGTGGGTTAGAGCACTTCCCCGGATTGGAAGGGACGCAGGTTCGATTCTCGCTTGCACCAAATTTCTCTTTTTCCTTATTCACAAATAATTTGTTCTGTATTTATATTACTTTTTTTTATGTTATTCTATTAAAACGCATTGGGAAGCATTTGAAGTTGATTAAAAATATGATTGAAACACTGACTTTTAATTTAGCAAGTATATTATATCCTTCTTTAAGCACCGTGTACGAAAACTAGCCTATACAAATTATTTGCGAATAAGGAAAAAGAGATTTTTTGTACTAGCGGGAATCGAACCCGCGTCTTTTCCAATCCGGGGAAGTGCTCTAAGTCACTGAACTATAGTACAGGTCTTTCGACCATCCCAATCTCCTTATCACATTTGTCTTTACGACCAACCTTATTCGCAAATAATTTGTACTTTAAAAAGTGGCGGAGCATGTCAAATGCTAAAAAATATAGATCAAAAAAGCCTATACAAGGTCGAAAACTAAGATTTTTGGACGAAAACTAACGAAATCGGCACTTTTCACTAAAACGTTTTATACAAAAAACACGTTGACTATAATTATTTGTTACTAAAATAGACTATATTAGCTTCCAATATAAAATTGGTTTGTTAGAGCTGGGCAAGTAGAACATATAATTTTTAAGCCCTTAAGTTGGCAACTCCGCTAAATGGACGAAAACCTGCTAAACTAGGTACCCTAATAAACGATTACGATTGAGCGAATATTATGGGTTTAAATCCGTCACATAGTTAGATGAGACACATTATTACCATAGGTACCTTATTTTTTTCATTGTGTAGGCGGGAAATATTCCTTACCGCACACCCCGTCGCTCGGGGCAACAAACAGGATAGTGTAGGGCCCCTACTAAATTAACAAGGAAGACATTACTTCAATGGTATACAGCCGTGTGGGGCCGGCTTTAGAATTGTCCCACCCCTCTCCAACCATGGGAGTTGTAAGAGCCGACTGAGGGAATACCGAGGGAGTGGGCAGCAGCACTCCTTCGAGTATTAACAACTGAACATCCACTGCGATTGCCAACTCGCCTGCCAAGCGTGGCGATTACGGCACCGTCCCCCATTCTCGGGGAGGCCTATGTCCAGCAGTGGACTTTAAAAGGCTGATGGATGGATGGATACATACTTTAACTAGATAATGTATACAATTCCTAGGGATTGTATAGAGTACCTGCTGGTCCACCGGCAATGTTACTTGCAATTGCAAATTATAGGATAAGGGTTTATCCACCTATATCGTGTACTACCAATTTTAGTCTGGCTCAGAAGTACTGGGGTCCTGAAATACTGGAAGGGTTTCCATGAATGCTTCCCTTCCCTTCTCTCGTGTATTTCACACATTACCGGCCACGTATTTGCCATTGTGTAGAATATCATAAAAAAACATAGCATCATGCCTATATACATAAATAAATATTCACGGACATTTTCACACAACGTCCTCTGGTCCCAAACTAAGCTTAACGCTTGTGCTATGGGTACCAGATTACGGATATAATACATATACTACTTTTTTTTTGTAAATTCATACATATCATAGATAGAAAACACCCAAACGCAGTACAAATACCTGTGTTCATCACACAAATAATTGTCCTGAGTGGGAATCAAACCCACGACCTCATGCATAGAAGTCGGTTACACTACCGACTACGCCACGAGACCCGTCATATTCCTCGAAAGGGTAGACAGAGGTGTATTACCTACACACCCACGGTTCGTCAGCTATATTTGAGTCCCACGTTAATAAAATAAGTAGATAATATTTCATGCATCTTAAGTAATATTTCGTGCATTACCATTGATCTAAGTACTCTTTTTTATACATCAATGTGCATTACTTACATATTCTAGGTACGTTAGTCGCGGTACCTATATTCTTCCACTTTCGCATTGTATATCTTCTTAGATCGCTCGTCCAGCATATTTCCACATGTCCGAACTATCGGAGCAGTACTTATTGTATAGAATACAGATTGCCGGTAATATAATTAATGTATAAATAAATTCTAATTAGAATGCTAAATATCATAAATATGTGCTGTAGATTACCAGACATCTTACCGTAGTGTACTTTCTAAAAAACCTTTTGTCGCGTAATATACCTAAACCTGACTGCGTTTCTCTTGAAATAATGATTACCACTTCGTTGGTTTTGCGGTTAAAAACATCATTACATTCATGAATACTTGAAGTGCTACGATGACGTAATGTTTAAAAATCCCACCACTATTGTCGAATGTTGTGTAGGTATTCAATTGCCACAGAGTACAATTTCATTGTGTAATCCACAAATATTTTTATGTATATATGATTTAAGCGTTTGACTTGAAATAAACATAAAGTGCGAAATTATTCTTTGAATAATAATTAAGCTTACGTGAACACAGATGACGCAGGCATCAGGGCAAGACATTGAGAAGGAATGCGATATAGAAATTTGTCATCTCGAGCGTACCTATGTAATAAAAACTAAAATAGCCGTTAAGGAAACTGTTACTGAGTTTTTACTTACCCTAAACTACGACGTAACAGAACTTTTACTGAAGGTAGAAAAATAATGTAAAATACAAAAAATAGCTGTTACAATACATCATATCACATAAACGCCCGTGCATTGTTTACTTATTACTTAACACACACACTCAAACACACACACTCACACACACACGCACGCACACACTCTCTCTCACACACACACACACACACACACACACACACGCACACACACGCACACAAGTTACCTACTTAGTTTTCACTTCTATCGGAGCGTTCGGTGACGACGACGCGAGTTCCATAATTTTTTTCCTCCAAAAAGTACTCAACGCGCCTAAAGAAGATCGGCGCGTTCGGTGACGATGACGCGAGTCCCATGATTTTTTTTATTCACCCAAAAAGTGCTCAGTGCGCCTAAAGAAGTTTTCACTTCAAACATATTTACCTGGCATCTAATAATGATGGCGTAACGATACTTTCAAGAAAGATTTGCATAAATTTATTCCACGAAAAGGCATTGCTTATGCCATGATTGCATCATGTCAATTGTGTGCTTACGGACAATTTACGAGTATTTTGACTTAACACAAAGTGTGAAATCGAAAATAACATTCATGAGTAGGATTTGAACTTGCATCTCCTGGATACCGTCCATCGTGACAACTGCTCAGGACTGCTAATTTCGATAACACATTCATGCTTACCGTCTTGGGTCACGATGGTTTAATGGCCAAGGCATCTGGACGGTATACAGGAGATGCAGGTTCAAATCCTGCTCGTCACTGTTATTTTCAATTTCACATTTTCACACTTTGTGTTAATTTATATGGCTAAGGTCCGATTTCACCAAAGTAGAATAAGTTTTATTCCAAGGATAAAGCTCTTACTTACTCTCAGATAACCATGTTTTCATTTCACCAACTACTTATCCTAAGAATAACAAAGTTATACAAGGTTAACTCTTATACCACCAATTTTGAAGAGATAACGGGCTTATACCTCAGATAAAATCAAAATGGCGTCAAATTTTTATGTCAGCTGGGCGACTGCCGCCGGGCGGTGCCGATCATTGATTGTGCACATGTGCACCAAGGAACGTTTATTACTCGGCGAGACGATACAATACAAAGATATTAGAAAAATGCAGCGTTTGAGAAGAATGTTATCGGACAGTGAAAGCGATAGTGAAGATAACAATGTTAATTTGAGACGTCCATGTTGGTAAAAAAGAAAGAAATGAGCATTTTTACAACTGCGAAGAAAATGATTTCAGGAATAAAAAGGAAAACATAGCATCACGCCTGTATTCCCCGAAGGGGTAGGCAGAGGTGTATTTACACACCCACGATTCGCCAGCTATGTTTAGGTCCCACGTGATACTATCGAGCGTGATACTGGCGAGCCTATTGCCGTCTACCGGGCACATTTCTAAACTCCGGGCTGCTACCGAGAATTTTTCTTTTTACGAAAAAGCTCAATAACATTGCCCGACCCGGGGATCGAACCCAAGACCTCATGATCAGCAGTCGCACATACTACCGCTGCACCACCGAGGCAGTTAAATGTGGCCGATTTCATGAATAGATTTCGTTTATCTAAAGCGGCAGAATAGAATTTGTTATTAAAAATTGAACATATTTTTATTATCATTTTATATTCTCAGCCATTCTATGTAGGTACTCCTGCGGTCTGATAATTAAATTCGACAGACATTTTCACCCATTCTGCACTTTTCTGTTTAACGGTTACTCCGTCTGTTTTTTAATTTTTAATTGACCCAGCAATAACATTTTTTCATGTAATAGCCAATTTGCACTTCGTTTCCTTTTAGACATTTTTTTTTAAACAGTAAAAACAACACATAGCCAAATAACGCAGACGACGCACAAAACCACACCACAATGGTCACTGGTATTTGGTAACTGTGGCACATTGACATAATGTTGAAAGTGACGACTAATTTAAAAATATCCTATTAAGTTATACCATACTACAAAAAGACATGCCTATTTAATTTGCCATTGCATTAAACATTCATTTGTTCATCACTTCACATTGAACGTGCCACAGATAACAAAAAAATACTACTCGAAGAATAGTTATACTAGGGTTAACTTTTTGCCTTTAGAAAGTGGTGAAACGTACTATGAGTTATTCTTAATGCAGCGAGTAATTTTATCCCTGGTATAGTTATTCGCGGATAACGACGCCATTGGTGAAATTGGGCCTAAGTATATCAAATGCTAAAAATATATATAAAAATACAAATTATTTGTGAATAAGGAAAAAGAGATTTTTTGTACAAGCGGGAATCGAACCCGCGTCTTTTCCAATCCGGGGGGGGGGGTGCCTCTAAGCCACTGAGCTATCGTACAGACCTATTTGGTCATCCCAATTTCCTCATCACATTTGTCTTTACGACGGGCTCGATTCCCGCTCATACAAAAAATCTCTTTTTCCTTGTTCACAAATAATTTGTACTTCAAAAAATAGCGGAGCATGTCAAATGCTAAAAAATATAGTTCAAAAATGTTTAAAAAATCGCACCATCAAATAGTATGAATTTAATTTGCAAAATTAAACTTAATATATTGGATTGATGCATGTAAATGCATTCCGATAGATGGCGTTGCTCGTAAAGACAAATGTGATGAGGAAATTGGGATGATCAAATAGGTCTGTACGATAGCTCAGTGGCCACTTCATATTTATGTTCATTGAATAAGACCATTATCTTTAGGTATCAGTCTTCGCTCGTGGTTCCACTACTAGCATAAGAGATTTGTCAGGTTATATCTCAGGATCCCGGTATAGTAGCGGGATACAACGTATACCATATTTATATATATTTTTAGCATTTGACATGCTTAGCACTATACATTAAACACAAAATGAAAAATGTGAAATCGAAAATAATCCTGCTCGTGACTGTTATTTTCGATTTTACATTTTTCACTTTGTGTTCAACGTATACCAGTTTTTAAGTCTAATCAAGAGTCATCAAACAAAAAAGTTTCATTAAAATCCGTGATGTGCGAACAAATAGACAAAAATTCTACTACAATTGTCGTGTGCAGAGATGCCTAAATAGTGGTAGTGCTAGTTATTTTCTCTCAATTGTCTTAAATGTACAGACTAGCTCTATTGCTCAACTAGCTACGCCATTAATCATCAAGAAATATTTTGTCAACCCTTTTACTGTCTCACTGTTGAGCAAGGGTTATCTTTAGTGAGGATGTCGGGCTGGGACTGCCGGAATCGGAAGTTCGTGTTCAGGGCTGGCCACTCCACAATAGATGCACTAGCCGTCCTGAAAACCCTACTGAGGCGGTGGCCAAGGGGCAAGTGGTTCTGACAGTCTCGCTCGACATCGAGAACGCCTTCAACAGTCTCCCTCACAAGACGTTAAAGGAGGCGCTCCAGTTCTATGGAGTGCCCCTGTATCTCGGGAGGCTATTGGAGGCGTATGTCGAGGGGAGGCACGTGCTGTGGAAGATATACTGCCAACGGGTAGAGCGCGGCGTTCCATAGAGTCGTCCTGCCGCTGGCTCTAAAGCGGTGTTCTGCTGTCGATGGCGCTGTATGGTGCCCCGATCTAGTCGGATGCTCTTACCGCTCCTAATAAGGCCCTCCTGCGACGTTCGCAGAGGGTCATAGCGGTGAGGGCTATAAGGGGGTACCGTACGGTGTCATGTGCCGCGGCCACGCTGCTGGCAGGCTACCCACCTTGGCCTCTTCAGGCACAGGAAGAACTCTACTAGTTTTGTGGAGCGGCGCGGGCCAGGGGCGAGGAAATTTCCGCAATTAATTATGGCAGAGTTCGCAAGGAGATCCTAAGGGCGATGATCCGTCGGCGGCGGTGGAAGGAGCAACTATGGTCCCCTGGAGTAGGACTGTGGAGGCAGTTATACCTCACCTTCACCGCTGGGTAAATCGAAAGCACGGTAGCCTTAGCTTTAGGCTGATGCAGGTGCCCGGGAAGGGCACGGGTGTTTCGGTAAGTACTTGCATCAAATTGGCAGAGAGGGGGCCCCGGATTCCACGAGTGTGGCGCGCAAGTCGACGACGTCTGCCACACTCTGGAGAAATGGCTCCAGCGCCGCGCCCCGTCGGCGGTTATGGGAGGATAAGTACTTGTCGCTGCCAGCCGTAATCTCGCAAATGCTTGGCAACGACAGGCGCTTTGCCTCCTTCTGCGAGCCCGTAATTTCGATGAAGGAGGCCGCAGAGCAGGAGCGTGAGGCGTTAGCCTACGCCGTCTCGCTCCGCCGGCGGCGGGAGGAGGCCTCGCTACGCTCACCTCCTCCCTTGATGACGACAGGTCGTCCGCCTGGGTTGTCGGAGTACAATGTCACAAGACGACCCTACGGCGCCCTGCTAATAGGCCAGACAGGGGCTGATGTGGTTTTAGTAAGGAGGAATTTAGGCTGCAACAGCTGCGGCAGGCCTAGTGCACGTTGGCAGAGACATACAAAAATCATAATATGCGTCGTATTACAATCTAGAACCCAGAAAATGACATACGCTACTTTTTAGCCCAGAAAAATTAATAATTCCTGTGTTATAGCAAGTTTTACAAGTGTTTAAAGAACAAATTACTTGTGAAAATGTGGAAAAAGTGAACTTCAGTGCGAGTTGTTATCTAACCTGCGTCCCTTCCAATCCGAGGAAGTGCTAAACCGCTAAGCACTTCCCCAGATTAGAAGAGACACAGGCTCGATTCCCGCTCGCACTAGAGTTCTCTTTCTCCACATTTTCACAAGTAATTGGTTCTTTAAAGTCTTTAAAGTGGCTGAGCATGTCAAGTGCTAAAATACAGATCAAAATGATAATTAGTGTACTATAGAGTGATGTATATTATATTATTATCACATACACACACTCACACACACATTACACTCACGCACATATTTCGCACTAACACTTAACAGGTGGTAACTACTCACCTAATATTGACTTATCCAGTCTGAAGAGGCTGGTGATTTATTTATTTATAGCTAGATTAAGTTTATTAGTTTAACTAGCCTTTGCTTGTGGCTTTGCCGCAGCCAAAAGTTTAGATTATATCTCAGGTGCCCGATATAGTAGCGGGATAAAATGTATACAAATTTTTAAGTCTAATCAAGAGCTATCAAATAAAAAAAGTTGCATCAAGCCCGTTCAGTAGTTTTTGCGTGATGCGCGAACGAACAAACAGATAAACAGACAAAAAAAAAATTGTTTTGTGTTCGGACACTCCTATATAGCCTAATACAGTTATTGAAGTGAAAACTTCTTTAGGCGCGTTGAGTACTTTTTGGGTGAACAAATATCATGGAACTCACGTCATCGTCACCGAACGCTCCGATAGAAGTGAAAACAAAGTAACTCGTGAATTGTATCGTCGAGCTATTAGATTTTTTTTTTTTTATATATTTGGTTTGTAAAGAATTGTCATTAACACTTCTGAAGTGTCACAATTTACTTAGTTTTCACTTTTATCGGCAGTCCCAAAGACTGCCCCGCATGTATTTTTTTCTCAAATATCTTAAATGTACAGATACAGCTCTGTAACAGCTTTATAATAGTTAGGAAACATTGTATGTAAGAGAAACAAATAATCGTTATTATTCTGAAGTAATGATATGACGATATTCTCTTCGTTAAAGCAGAAATTACTAAAGTCCATTAACATTACTAAAAACATGGAATAATACCAACGACAACACAAACCAGTTACACAATAAACAGAGACCTTGCTTTTTGTAACACATATAGTGTTTACTACTGCTACTATCAACACGCAATTTCCCTAGCGGGGTAGGCAGAGAGAACAGAGTGTCAAGAGGCACTATTCTTGCATACACCTCTCGCTTCTTCAATATTCATAATTCTCTTCAAACACGCTCACCGGTTTCGTAGACTCCTGACTCCACCTTCCTTCAATAGATGACCGATTTGGTCTAGGTAGGTGAGTCTCGGTCTTCCCTGTACCTACATCCTTCCACTTTCAGATAGTACATCTTCTTAATCAGTAGTTTAAATTTTTGTGTTTAAAAAAATAAGTATAACTATATTCTGTCGTGGGCAAATAATTATAATTAATTGGACTTCATCAGAATATAAGGGTCGAAGTTTCTGCCCCGGGCTGAGACCAGCGTGTCATCTACATAGCATAGCCGAGAACGCAGCACCCAGGCGTAAACGATGTCTCACAGGAGCGGCCTCCCTGGTGCATTTGAATGGCAGAATATGGAATGCGTTGGCGGTATCGAGTGCCACTGCCAAAAGCTTTCCCCCACCGGCGTTGACCGCGGCCCTCGGGATAATAATATGATTGCGCCGTCCGTCGTAGCCGGAAAATCTAGGCGTCTAACATGTCAGGTCCCACTTCGCACAGGTGCAGTAAGATGCCGGCATCGAGAAGTCCCTGGATCACCTTACCCACCTCATGCAGCAACATAATGGGCCATGGAGCCCCCGACAGAAACCATAACCAGTTAATGTCGATGAGTTGATATGGAATATTATGGCATTATTTTTGCATCAGAATTTTTTGTCTCGAGCGGAAAATTAACCCTCTGAACGCGCCTCTATTAAAAGCTCTGAACGCGCGATCTTAACACAAATACTAATACAGAGTAAAAAATGTCTCTCTCACTTACCGTTTTCCGGGCCGTATAAAGTCCACAACACTAGCGAGATGAATATAAATTATGTAGGTACCACGTATTGTGAGATCTGTACTATAAATACAACTATTCAAACTTTTAGATGACAATCATTAAAAAGCCAATCAAATTAAAAAAAACAAAGTCATGGTACATATTCGATTCAGAAAATTCGAAACTTAAAATGATGTAGGTACTAAATTGTCTGGTTATACCTATGTATTTACTATACAAATATTCTGACAAAGCTTTATTTATGGCTAAAATACAAAACGTTATTCTTTATAAATGATTGGCTTTAGGTTTTTGGACTGTAATCACAAATCACAAGCATAAAATATTAGTATTTATGACGTATACGCAAGTCGTGTGATGGCATCCGTTGCCAGAATGTAACTGGCTCTTTGGGTATTGTAATCTTTGACTGGCTCTAGGGTAACTGGTTTGCTTACAAAATGAGATTTCATACTTCGATAGATTTATTATTTAGGATTCCGTAAGCAGTGTTTTCGCGTAATTTCCATAAGTTGTGACGGACTAAGAATACAAGTGTCACCAACCCATTCTTTTCCACGGGTGTCGTATGAGGCGGCTAAGGGAAGTAAGCAATTATCATCTATTGCATTACTGGTGGTAGAGCTGGGTACCAAGTGGGAGTATTCCCTTGGTATCGGGCCTAATACTCTCGGTATAGTATAGTTGAGTCCATGAGCAATGATTACCATTTACCATCATATGGGCCGTGGCTCGTCTGCCACTACATGCAATAAAAAAAAATACATATAATGGTAATTTAAAAATATTTAATGACGTGTATTAAAAGGAGAGTATACCTATCTACCAAATGTCATTATTAGGTAAAATCTTAATTGTAAAATTAAGTTTACCTGGTCGGTATAATGTATGAAAATACTTCCGACAGATGGTGCAGGCGTCACCCAAAGACGTTAAGTATGAATGTGTTATCGAAATTAGCAGTCAGGAGCAAGTGTCACGATGACTGAATTGGCAAAGCATCTGGACGATATCCAGGAGGTGCAGGTTCAAATCCTGCTCGTGACTGTTATTTTCGATTTCACATTTTTCACTTTATGTTTAATGTATAGTGCTAAGCATGTCAAATGCTAAAAATATATATCTAAATAAAAATTACCCCAATCTAAGCTCTGCCGCCCGGCGAGGGTGGCACCCTTTAGTCGAAGGACTCAACACTTAAATATGGTGGACGTTAAAAACATCAGTATACTGTGGTAATACATTTGATACATTTATTTAGTATATACTTTTTTGAATATTTTGTATATTAAAACCTTTTATTGAGATGGGCAGTAGAGAGGAGAATGTGACATCGATGAAGACAGAAGAAAATAATTTGTGCTTAGCAACGAATCAATAGAAACAACTTGTAATTGTGATATATGAAAAATTAATAAAACTTTCATTATTACAGTACATTGTTACCACTTCAATCTACGCTTCTGATATTCTATGCGTGGCTACACTTGGCCACCACACTGGTGACCCTATAGTTCACAAGGTCTGAAGTGGAAGGATCTATTATAAAATATGAGTCACAGCGAGTCAGGTCACTCATTACAGACTGCCCCTGGCGTTTTCCGTCTTATAATCGCATGGTTTCACGCAGCGATGAGCGTTGTCACCGTACTTGTGGTGGTAAAAGCACACGGGGAATTTACGGTAACTAGATTGAGAACGTTGTGACGATCGGTTACCTTGCCTGGCTTTATTATCTTGACGTCTGCAATGCTGACGCTGTGTTGGTCGGCTATCAGTGAGCCGCGCAGTGAGGACCTTCATGACCCTTTTCAATTCCGCAATCTCACCTGCCAGCTCATTCACAGTTGGTCCTAGCACTGTAAGGCGGGAAAAAATATTCCTAACCGCGCACCCAGTCGTTCGGGGCAACGAACAGGGTAGTGTGGGGTCCTCACCCACTAAAGAAACCCGCCGTCTGCCGTCCTTCCGCCTTTATTGGCACTGTACCTACATCCTTCCACCTTCGCATTGGTATATCTTTTTAACCAGTCGCTCGTCCAGCATTCTTTCCACATGTCCGAACCATTGGAGCATTCTCTTCCGCATCTGTACACCAATACTCTCTTAAAAATTAAATTTATGAATACGTGACCCTGAGTCGAGCTGGCTGTGGAGCCAAGCGGACGGTAGCGGGGCGATGCATTTCAAGCTTTTGACTCGTCATGCATTGTATTTTAGTTTACAACACTTCAATGGAAACACTTGCCACTTCTCACAGCTCTTCTCCGCTCCACTCCGCCCAGCTCCGCTTCAGTGGAAACACACCCTAAAGAGTAAGTTGTTCTCTATCAATCATTGATATCATCAATGCTATCTATGGTTTGATTGGCCGTCTCTCGTAAATAACGCCAGGTAGAGAAAAGGACTTTAGTATACGGAACCAAGCATTATTTAAACATTTTCACGTTATAATTGGCTATGATACTATGTAATGTACCTAGGTAAATAGTGTAGATATGTACCTATAACATACGACTAGGTAGCAGTTATCTAATACGTCGTCATTCCGTAGTTATATCTAAATATAGCTTTTTATCGGTTATACAAGACATGGTAAACATCACAAAATCAATCTGACCGCGGCTCGGCCGCAGACGAAAGCTAGTTTTTAGGTTATATCTCAGGTTCCTGATATTACTATATAAAAGAAAAAGGATAAAAGTTGTACTAGTTTTTAAGTTTAATCAAGAGCTAGAAGCTAGCTTTCATTCAAATCTGTTCAGTAGTTTTTGCGTGATGTGCGAATATACAAACAAAAAGCTTTGTCTGCGGTAGAGCCTAGTCGGTATTATGATAGGTTTATGAATCTGTAAAAGCTATGTCAATTAAGATATTTGAAAAAAATATTACTGCATTAGGAGTCTCTGAACACAAAATATTTTTTTTACAATTTGTCAGTTTGTCTGGCCAGACTTTATTGACTGCGGCGGAGCCGCGGGCAAAGACTAGTTAGGTTATGCATATCTCAGCTTTCCGATACAGTAGCGGGATAAAACGAATACCAGTTTTTAAGTTTAATCAAGAGATATTTAACAAAAAGTTTCATAAAAGTCCATTCTGTAGTTTTTGCATGATATGCGAACAAACAAAAAAAGCATCTATATAAAATAATTGGCTTGTGTGGCACAGAAGCAAATTGCGAACTTTAAGAATCCTTAAACCCTCCGTTCACCTTTTTCACATCAAGTGAGACTCCTTGTTTGCGAACGTATTTTTTAAAGGTCCCCAAGTAGGTTGAGTGCACAGATAGCTTAGATACCGGTTTCCCGCCCGCCTGTTGTGGTATCGTTTCCCACACAAGACAAACTCTTTGTGTGCTCCACAAATGGTTGTTCCAAGTCTGGGTGTACTGTGTCCGTGAAATTGTTTGTTTATCATGTCCCCCGCGATACATGAATTATTCCTTAGTGCAGGAAAGACATCATGTCTTTCACCACTGAAGGAATGTAATATAGTTCCGGTGGCCCGCCAATAAAGGCGGAGAGACAGCACACGGCGAGTTTCTTTAGTGGGTGAGGGCCCCACACTACCCTGTTCGTTGCCCCGAACGACGGGGTGTGCGGTTAGGAACATTTTTTCTTTCCTTAACAAAATTAAAAGTGATTTCTTTCGAAAAAAAAGGAAAAGAATATTTATTATAAGTACCTATACATGCCAAGGTCGTGGTACGAGTAAAAATTACGGGCTAAGTACAAACTGTATACATGCCGCAGCAAAAAGCTAGTTTTTAAGTTATATCTCAGGTTCCCGATATAATAGTGAGATAAAATGTATACCAGTTAAAAACAGTCTAATCAAGTGCTTCCAAATAAAAAAGTTGCATCAAAATGCGTTCAGTAGTTTTTGCTTGATGCGCGAACGAACAAACAGACATACAGATAAACAAACATACCAAAAATCTAAAAAAAATTATAGTTTTGTGTTTAGACACGCCTATATGTATAGCCTACATACAGTAATTTTTTCTCAAATATCCGCCCCGTGTGGGGCCGGCATCAAGAATAGCTCCACCCCGTCTCTTCCTATGGCAGTCGTAAAAGCCGACTAAGAGATTACCGGGGGACCGGGCAGCAGAGTTCCCCTGTGTACTAAAAACATCCACTGCGATCGCCAACCCGCCTGCCAAGCGTGGCGATTATGGTAAAACCTCCATTTTGGGGAGGCCTATGTCCAGCCAGTGGACGATGGAAGGCTAATGGATGGATGGATCCGCGGAGAAGTGTGTAAGGTAGGTAAGTATCTTCTACCTCTGTCTCATGATGTTAATAGATAGATACTTAGATAATAAGTAACGCAGACAAAGACGGAAGTCGCAGGTATCAGCTAGTTTGCAATAAAGTGCGTGTGTATTTTACCTTTAAATTGGCGAGTTTGTTGAGGAAATTAATAGCGAGTACCTAAGTAGAAAGTTTACATGCCAAAGCCATTACATAATCGCTTCTGTACGGCATAAGCACACCAAATTATATTGTAAACTTGGCGTCAAGAGTTCTCACGTATAATGTAAATAAACATAGACCTGTATCTTCTATTTAGTTGAAATTCAGTCAATCAAATAAGTTTAATTACCGAACCTCACACAATGAAGGCGCTTCTCATTTCTTTCTCAAACCTGATCAACTAACCTGCCACCTATACCCACCGTATACCTGTGGTCATCCAACATCAGTAAATTGGTGACCCATAAAAGTAAACAAACGAAAAATTTGTTTTGGTGGGACTATTAGGTACCTATTACTACTACTCTAGGCAATAATGAAAACCAGTCAACCCGTGCGGAATTCTGCAGTTCGATATTTATCGAATCCGATTCGATATCTCTCGAAAAATCGCATGATTATAAATCTCACATAGAGAAGCAGTACCTTTTGACCGTGGGTCTATTATTCGTCATAAGCTGGCACGATAAGCTTTAAAAGAGTGGTAGATCATGGAATTTGATGAAAATCTTGCGGACCAACAGAAAAACACATAGGTATATATCTAAGTGATACACGGGCTTGTATTTCGCAACTCGGCGTCTTCCAATGCACCTGTTTTGCGTGACGGGTTGGTGGCACTACTCTAGCCAACTACCAAGAAGCCTAGCAGACCCTTGATGTTTCCGACTTCTGGGAGTGACCTCGGTGACCTGAGGTATCGTGCCCGGTATTCCTCCACCCCTGGGCATTTGAGGATGTCATGGGTTGTTTCTTCTGCCTCCGTGTAGGCTCTGCAGAGGGGGCTGTCTGTAACACCCAGTGTAAATAAGTGCTTGTTCAGTAGGGCATGTCCAGTTAGGGCTCCGACTATAAGTCGTAGCTGAGGCCTATTAATTAGCCCTAGCTTACGTGACAATCCGGGGCTGATTGTCGGGAGAGCCTCTCTAGCTTGCCTGCACCTAGATTAGACCAATATTGTTGATGCTCTACCTTGGTGTTGTCGCAGTATTTTCCGATGAAAGGTGAATGGTAGGGGCAGGATGGGCTCAGGGCCTATTGCTGTCGTCTGCGAGCCTCCCCTTGCCAATTCATCAGCCGCGTCATTACCGCGTGACTCGCTGTTTCCCTTGATCCACTGTAGGGCTATATCATTGTCGATACATGCCTGTGACAGGGCTCGATGACGTTCGTATATAAGCCCTGAGGTTACGGTGTAGCCTCGGAGGGCCTGTAGAACTGATTGGCTATCAGAAAGTATGCGGATAGGGTATTCCTGCACCTTTCTGGAGGCGATTGCGTGCGCTGCCATTATGATGCCGATACATTCTGCCTGGAAGACTGTGATGTGGGCTCCAAATGGTGAAGAGATCTGTATGTTTAGGTAATACCTATATACCTACGAGTATATACTAGCGGACCCAACAGACGTTGTCCTATCCGAACATTGACGTTTCGTTTCGATGGAGCATTTATTTTAGCTACTAAGGGTTATTTTCATAAAAAATGGGGTTGTTGGTGTGGGAAATTTTGTTGTTAGGTAGGCAAATATTATTAATCATTTGCACTACAAGCAAGTTTAATTTAATGACCTATCAAAATCCAAAATAGACGATGCAGATTGATTAGGATTGATAATACGAAGACCTCCGGGTTATCTAGTATATAATAGATGTACCTATAAGACAAGACGATGCAGCATGCATTGTTACTGAGAAATTATATTACCTACTCGATATTTTACTTCGATACGTTTATTACAAAAATCGAATAGTCCCGATTGTGGATTTAAATTTTTTTTCTACAGATCGATTGCTATCTGATCTCCAAAATTTTAGAGTTAATGATGTTTTTTTGGACGCCTTCTAATGTCTACCATTAGGTCAGCTTGGTAGGTCACGACCTAAGTCCTTTTTACTGAGTGGATCTAACTCAAAAGCTTCACTTAACGCCATTTCAATTGGACAGTGTTGTACACAAATGATCCAACCCACAATCTGGACACAAAATTAAGGTTTTAATGCCAAGCAATCGAATATAATATCTGTTTTCATGTCACAGACTAGTTTTATTCTGCCAATTACAAATATTTTTTTATGATAGGTTATATCAACCCAAGACTATGAATAACACTGGAAAATTAAAGCAGAAGTGATTGGAATCAGCATAATTTTTATTTATAGTTCGAATTATTGCAATTTTTTTCCATACCAGCGAATGGAACAACACGCCATAGAATGTTCGTAAATTCTTTCAGAATAGGTATACGGAGATGTAGAAACAGGTTTGGTGTACCTAGTTATAGTACTAGTGCCAGCGAGAATTTATATTAATTAGTGACAAATCACTGATCAGTTACGGCGTTGGATGCGTATTACCGCTTTGTTGGGTTTCTGCTAGACCATACGCAACACTCACCATCAGGAGAGCCCATAGAGTAAAACATCAATAGACGTTTGTGTTGAAATAAAACTTCAGAGTAAAGATCTAATATTTAATATTGTTTCTTACGGAATACAAATTTGTGAATTCTTATTTAACTAACAACTAATTAAATATGGTGGACGTTAAAAACATCAGTATACTGTGGTAATACATTTGATACATTTATTTAGTATATACTTTTTTGAATATTTTGTATATTAAAACCTTTTATTGAGATGGGCAGTAGAGTGGAGAATGTGACATCGATGAAGACAGAAGAAAATAATTTGTGCTTAGCAACGAATCAATAGAAACAACTTGTAATTGTGATATATGAAAAATTAATAAAACTTTCATTATTACAGTACATTGTTACCACTTCAATCTACGCTTCTGATATTCTATGCGTGGCTACACTTGGCCACCACACTGGTGACCCTATAGTTCACAAGGTCTGAAGTGGAAGGATCTATTATAAAATATGAGTCACAGCGAGTCAGGTCACTCATTACAGACTGCCCCTGGCGTTTTCCGTCTTATAATCGCATGGTTTCACGCAGCGATGAGCGTTGTCACCGTACTTGTGGTGGTAAAAGCACACGGGGAATTTACGGTAACTAGATTGAGAACGTTGTGACGATCGGTTACCTTGCCTGGCTTTATTATCTTGACGTCTGCAATGCTGACGCTGTGTTGGTCGGCTATCAGTGAGCCGCGCAGTGAGGACCTTCATGACCCTTTTCAATTCCGCAATCTCACCTGCCAGCTCATTCACAGTTGGTCCTAGCACTGTAAGGCGGGAAAAAATATTCCTAACCGCGCACCCAGTCGTTCGGGGCAACGAACAGGGTAGTGTGGGGTCCTCACCCACTAAAGAAACCCGCCGTCTGCCGTCCTTCCGCCTTTATTGGCACTGTACCTACATCCTTCCACCTTCGCATTGGTATATCTTTTTAACCAGTCGCTCGTCCAGCATTCTTTCCACATGTCCGAACCATTGGAGCATTCTCTTCCGCATCTGTACACCAATACTCTCTTAAAAATTAAATTTATGAATACGTGACCCTGAGTCGAGCTGGCTGTGGAGCCAAGCGGACGGTAGCGGGGCGATGCATTTCAAGCTTTTGACTCGTCATGCATTGTATTTTAGTTTACAACACTTCAATGGAAACACTTGCCACTTCTCACAGCTCTTCTCCGCTCCACTCCGCCCAGCTCCGCTTCAGTGGAAACACACCCTAAAGAGTAAGTTGTTCTCTATCAATCATTGATATCATCAATGCTATCTATGGTTTGATTGGCCGTCTCTCGTAAATAACGCCAGGTAGAGAAAAGGACTTTAGTATACGGAACCAAGCATTATTTAAACATTTTCACGTTATAATTGGCTATGATACTATGTAATGTACCTAGGTAAATAGTGTAGATATGTACCTATAACATACGACTAGGTAGCAGTTATCTAATACGTCGTCATTCCGTAGTTATATCTAAATATAGCTTTTTATCGGTTATACAAGACATGGTAAACATCACAAAATCAATCTGACCGCGGCTCGGCCGCAGACGAAAGCTAGTTTTTAGGTTATATCTCAGGTTCCTGATATTACTATATAAAAGAAAAAGGATAAAAGTTGTACTAGTTTTTAAGTTTAATCAAGAGCTAGAAGCTAGCTTTCATTCAAATCTGTTCAGTAGTTTTTGCGTGATGTGCGAATATACAAACAAAAAGCTTTGTCTGCGGTAGAGCCTAGTCGGTATTATGATAGGTTTATGAATCTGTAAAAGCTATGTCAATTAAGATATTTGAAAAAAATATTACTGCATTAGGAGTCTCTGAACACAAAATATTTTTTTTACAATTTGTCAGTTTGTCTGGCCAGACTTTATTGACTGCGGCGGAGCCGCGGGCAAAGACTAGTTAGGTTATGCATATCTCAGCTTTCCGATACAGTAGCGGGATAAAACGAATACCAGTTTTTAAGTTTAATCAAGAGATATTTAACAAAAAGTTTCATAAAAGTCCATTCTGTAGTTTTTGCATGATATGCGAACAAACAAAAAAAGCATCTATATAAAATAATTGGCTTGTGTGGCACAGAAGCAAATTGCGAACTTTAAGAATCCTTAAACCCTCCGTTCACCTTTTTCACATCAAGTGAGACTCCTTGTTTGCGAACGTATTTTTTAAAGGTCCCCAAGTAGGTTGAGTGCACAGATAGCTTAGATACCGGTTTCCCGCCCGCCTGTTGTGGTATCGTTTCCCACACAAGACAAACTCTTTGTGTGCTCCACAAATGGTTGTTCCAAGTCTGGGTGTACTGTGTCCGTGAAATTGTTTGTTTATCATGTCCCCCGCGATACATGAATTATTCCTTAGTGCAGGAAAGACATCATGTCTTTCACCACTGAAGGAATGTAATATAGTTCCGGTGGCCCGCCAATAAAGGCGGAGAGACAGCACACGGCGAGTTTCTTTAGTGGGTGAGGGCCCCACACTACCCTGTTCGTTGCCCCGAACGACGGGGTGTGCGGTTAGGAACATTTTTTCTTTCCTTAACAAAATTAAAAGTGATTTCTTTCGAAAAAAAAGGAAAAGAATATTTATTATAAGTACCTATACATGCCAAGGTCGTGGTACGAGTAAAAATTACGGGCTAAGTACAAACTGTATACATGCCGCAGCAAAAAGCTAGTTTTTAAGTTATATCTCAGGTTCCCGATATAATAGTGAGATAAAATGTATACCAGTTAAAAACAGTCTAATCAAGTGCTTCCAAATAAAAAAGTTGCATCAAAATGCGTTCAGTAGTTTTTGCTTGATGCGCGAACGAACAAACAGACATACAGATAAACAAACATACCAAAAATCTAAAAAAAATTATAGTTTTGTGTTTAGACACGCCTATATGTATAGCCTACATACAGTAATTTTTTCTCAAATATCCGCCCCGTGTGGGGCCGGCATCAAGAATAGCTCCACCCCGTCTCTTCCTATGGCAGTCGTAAAAGCCGACTAAGAGATTACCGGGGGACCGGGCAGCAGAGTTCCCCTGTGTACTAAAAACATCCACTGCGATCGCCAACCCGCCTGCCAAGCGTGGCGATTATGGTAAAACCTCCATTTTGGGGAGGCCTATGTCCAGCCAGTGGACGATGGAAGGCTAATGGATGGATGGATCCGCGGAGAAGTGTGTAAGGTAGGTAAGTATCTTCTACCTCTGTCTCATGATGTTAATAGATAGATACTTAGATAATAAGTAACGCAGACAAAGACGGAAGTCGCAGGTATCAGCTAGTTTGCAATAAAGTGCGTGTGTATTTTACCTTTAAATTGGCGAGTTTGTTGAGGAAATTAATAGCGAGTACCTAAGTAGAAAGTTTACATGCCAAAGCCATTACATAATCGCTTCTGTACGGCATAAGCACACCAAATTATATTGTAAACTTGGCGTCAAGAGTTCTCACGTATAATGTAAATAAACATAGACCTGTATCTTCTATTTAGTTGAAATTCAGTCAATCAAATAAGTTTAATTACCGAACCTCACACAATGAAGGCGCTTCTCATTTCTTTCTCAAACCTGATCAACTAACCTGCCACCTATACCCACCGTATACCTGTGGTCATCCAACATCAGTAAATTGGTGACCCATAAAAGTAAACAAACGAAAAATTTGTTTTGGTGGGACTATTAGGTACCTATTACTACTACTCTAGGCAATAATGAAAACCAGTCAACCCGTGCGGAATTCTGCAGTTCGATATTTATCGAATCCGATTCGATATCTCTCGAAAAATCGCATGATTATAAATCTCACATAGAGAAGCAGTACCTTTTGACCGTGGGTCTATTATTCGTCATAAGCTGGCACGATAAGCTTTAAAAGAGTGGTAGATCATGGAATTTGATGAAAATCTTGCGGACCAACAGAAAAACACATAGGTATATATCTAAGTGATACACGGGCTTGTATTTCGCAACTCGGCGTCTTCCAATGCACCTGTTTTGCGTGACGGGTTGGTGGCACTACTCTAGCCAACTACCAAGAAGCCTAGCAGACCCTTGATGTTTCCGACTTCTGGGAGTGACCTCGGTGACCTGAGGTATCGTGCCCGGTATTCCTCCACCCCTGGGCATTTGAGGATGTCATGGGTTGTTTCTTCTGCCTCCGTGTAGGCTCTGCAGAGGGGGCTGTCTGTAACACCCAGTGTAAATAAGTGCTTGTTCAGTAGGGCATGTCCAGTTAGGGCTCCGACTATAAGTCGTAGCTGAGGCCTATTAATTAGCCCTAGCTTACGTGACAATCCGGGGCTGATTGTCGGGAGAGCCTCTCTAGCTTGCCTGCACCTAGATTAGACCAATATTGTTGATGCTCTACCTTGGTGTTGTCGCAGTATTTTCCGATGAAAGGTGAATGGTAGGGGCAGGATGGGCTCAGGGCCTATTGCTGTCGTCTGCGAGCCTCCCCTTGCCAATTCATCAGCCGCGTCATTACCGCGTGACTCGCTGTTTCCCTTGATCCACTGTAGGGCTATATCATTGTCGATACATGCCTGTGACAGGGCTCGATGACGTTCGTATATAAGCCCTGAGGTTACGGTGTAGCCTCGGAGGGCCTGTAGAACTGATTGGCTATCAGAAAGTATGCGGATAGGGTATTCCTGCACCTTTCTGGAGGCGATTGCGTGCGCTGCCATTATGATGCCGATACATTCTGCCTGGAAGACTGTGATGTGGGCTCCAAATGGTGAAGAGATCTGTATGTTTAGGTAATACCTATATACCTACGAGTATATACTAGCGGACCCAACAGACGTTGTCCTATCCGAACATTGACGTTTCGTTTCGATGGAGCATTTATTTTAGCTACTAAGGGTTATTTTCATAAAAAATGGGGTTGTTGGTGTGGGAAATTTTGTTGTTAGGTAGGCAAATATTATTAATCATTTGCACTACAAGCAAGTTTAATTTAATGACCTATCAAAATCCAAAATAGACGATGCAGATTGATTAGGATTGATAATACGAAGACCTCCGGGTTATCTAGTATATAATAGATGTACCTATAAGACAAGACGATGCAGCATGCATTGTTACTGAGAAATTATATTACCTACTCGATATTTTACTTCGATACGTTTATTACAAAAATCGAATAGTCCCGATTGTGGATTTAAATTTTTTTTCTACAGATCGATTGCTATCTGATCTCCAAAATTTTAGAGTTAATGATGTTTTTTTGGACGCCTTCTAATGTCTACCATTAGGTCAGCTTGGTAGGTCACGACCTAAGTCCTTTTTACTGAGTGGATCTAACTCAAAAGCTTCACTTAACGCCATTTCAATTGGACAGTGTTGTACACAAATGATCCAACCCACAATCTGGACACAAAATTAAGGTTTTAATGCCAAGCAATCGAATATAATCTCTGTTTTCATGTCACAGACTAGTTTTATTCTGCCAATTACAAATATTTTTTTATGATAGGTTATATCAACCCAAGACTATGAATAACACTGGAAAATTAAAGCAGAAGTGATTGGAATCAGCATAATTTTTATTTATAGTTCGAATTTTTGCTATTTTTTTCCATACCAGCGAATGGAACAACACGCCATAGAATGTTCGTAAATTCTTTCAGAATAGGTATACGGAGATGTTGACACAGGTTTGGTGTACCTAGTTATAGTACTAGTGCCAGCGAGAATTTATATTAATTAGTGACAAATCACTGATCAGTTACGGCGTTGGATGCGTATTACCGCTTTGTTGGGTATCTGCTAGACCATACACAACACTTACCATCAGGAGAGCCGATAGAGTAAAACATCAATAGACGTTTGTGTTGAAATAAAACTTCAGAGTAAAGATCTAATATTTAATATTGTTTCTTACGGAATACAAATTTGTGAATTCTTATTTAACTAACAACTAATTAATCAAAAACTGAGGTATTTATTATAAACACTCAGTACATATAATTTATATTATATAAATACTAATATAAGAATTAATTGTTTTAATGATTATGTATAAATATTTTGTCGAACTGGGAAATAACTGCATTCGTCACGTACCTAAATGGGAGCAAATTCACTACTTACATGCGAAGCGATTTCAAACTTTATGCTACATAATATTTAGATTCAATGTAATATTTATACGTAATCATCCCCTTAAAATTACTTAAAAAATTATACAACTAGATATTCATCTAAAAAAATCATGCGTTGCCAAAAAATAAAACGCATTTAAGTAATATTTAAAATTATACAATTATCAAGCTAAAAAGCAGCTTTAAATAATCCATTTATATCATTTTATATACATTTAAAAATGTCTATGGTTTTGTAATGAATAATAATTGGTAGGTATATTTTATAATTTATGGAGGCGATATAAAAAAATATTGGTATCTTTTTTTGCTTATTGTTGTGATATTTAGATATTTTTATATATATTTTTTGCATTTGACATGCTTAGCACTATACATTAATCACAAAGCGAAAAATGTGAAATCGAAAATAACAGTCACGAGCAGGATTTGAACCTGCATCTCCTGGATACCGTCCAGATGCTTTGCCAATTCAGCCATCGTGACAATTGCTCCTGACTGCTAATTTCGATAACACATTCATACTTAACGTCACCCAAAGACGAAATCACAAATCTTCAAATCCTGCTCGTGACTGTTATTTTCGATTTCACATTTTTCACTTTGTGATTAATGTATTGTTGTGATCTCACAATTTGATAATAAATAAAATTTGTGATGTTATTAGTAATATGGCAAGAAAACAACTACAATATGTTAATAATAAGCTTAATAATTCTAACTAGGCAATTCCGATTTAATGTCACTATTCAACTACATCTAGAGTTCTTTTATTTCAAAATTCATAGAAATCTTATGAATACTATAGAATTCTAAGGTCGAATCTAAATATAAAAGGCATATAATTATTATCGATTTAGTTATAAATCTATGGCTAATATACATATATAACAATAAACAATAATATAAAATAATAAAACACTGAGATAGCTCATTAAAGCCTTTAAATGACACTGAGATTCTTTTGATTAAAATTGTTAATTTGTAGTGTGTTATCACCAATCCCGGATCATCCCAACCAGTGTAAAAATAATGGAAATAACTTTATGAAATAAAAACTAATTTTACTGCTAAGACTAACTAAAAAAAATAGACGGAGCATTACGAACCATGCATCCAGTGAAGCCATTTAAAACCATGCTAAACTTGGAATTACACGCGCTCACGCACACAAATACAAACAAAACCAAAACGAAGTGTCATAAACCACAAGTGTTACCAAAGTACAATTTAAAATTACCACAAATGACTCAACGATTTCGTACGTGCGTTACGTACCTACATGAATACGTCGAAAGCGCCATAATATTCCCTATTTGATTTGCTGTAAACTTACTTTATAATTTTACTTCCTTTATGTTTTAAACATTAAACTTTAAAAAAAATACCCAAATTATAGTGATTATTATTTTCCGGTGACAACACTTTCGTGCACATATCTTTCAAAAAGTGGCTTCACTTTTTAGTTGACAATGTGTTGTCTTTGTTTTTTAGTTTGAGTTTTACCGTAGTAATGCCACACTCAATATATTTTTAAATTGATTACAATAGATTGTGAATAATTTTATATGACTGACTGTTTGACTTGATTGATGAATAAAACTTAACTGTAAAACTTGACACTGGCAACAATGGGAAGAAGATAACAATAGATCCTATGGCTAGTCTTAAAAATGACCTAGTTCTATAAATCATACAATTGAAAAAAAAAGGTGCATATAACGAAAGACGAAACATAGTTGAAGGTCACCATCACATTAATTATAAATATTTAATTATTTTTTCTAGACCCATTAGATGTGTTGCCATGAATAGTTATCCGGACGGGATCCTTATCTATCTCGATATACATATACATATCCTTATGTCTAGTTAAGTACTGGTTTGGAATGCATGTTACATCCTTATAATGCGTTCTGAACAAGGTCAATGACGTTATCAACTATCACTTAACGTTTTTTTTTATTTTAACTATTTTTATTGTTTGCATTAAACATGGACAAGTATTTAAATTAATGGAACTTAAAATAATTTTGAAATTCTGATATAATTGTTGATCAATTCTAGGTTTTATTAACATCTCCCGTAAGCAGTAAAAGCTTTTTGTTGTGTATGAATTTAAAACTAAATGTACCTATTAAAACTTTTTTCAGCACAAAATTATATCGTTAAAGATTATAGGTACAATAGCTTAAAACGCGGTCATCATAATGTTTGACAAAAAAAATTAAAAATCAATATTTTAGCATGCAGCTGTGTTCCGTGAACCTGTTGTTCACGGACTTATTATGACATTAATTTGAATTTAGGATAGACATCATGCTAGTGAAGGTTGAGGTAGTAGGCGTCGAAGTAACATTCTCCTAGTCAATTATAGCCTGGAAGAACACTGCAGGTTTACGAAGATAGGTACAGGATACCGACAGTAGTCACAAAGGATCTTTGTGTCTCTGAAGTTGGCTGCAAAACACTGCGCAGTAGCCATTTTAGTCTTGCAAGGAATGTGCGTCTTCTAAAGTTTACATTAATCGAAAAATGTTCGATTATAATTTAACAATAGTAATCGATAATCATATTGTTTATCGATCGCATTAAAAGATGTGGGCTCTTCTATATCCAGATTAAAGGTTATTCACGCAAATCCCTCGTATACTCTTTATTGAATATAAAAATGATAAATAGAACCTAAGCAAGTAGATATGAAAACATTATGATCTCATTCGATTGTTTTGTTAATCGAGTAATAACATTTGAATGTGCCTAACTTCAGATACAAAAAGATCCGTTGTGACTACTATACCTGGCTTATGCATAAAAGTTTTCCCGTGCAAGAAAAGGGCAGATCTGGCAAAGGAGATGCTAGATGTAAGAATGATAATTTATATTTTGAAGGTTCATTAGCTGCTTAGAATTTGAACCTGAGATGTTGGTATTTCGGTTCTAGCGTTAATAATAACAATAAATAAAATTTTAAATATGTTTTTCAATAATAATAATTTATACAAATCAATGGATGTGAGACGGATTCTTAACCAAAAAAATCAAATTAAATAATTTCATTATTTGAGTATTACTTAATTCAAATTACAGTAAAAATAATAATTAAGATCTAATACAATAAAGCTGTAAAAATACTTAAAATAATGTTTGTAAATTACATTCTTTAAAATTCATAATATTTTACAAATAAAAAGTTACGTGGGTACCTAAATTATAATAGTCGCTACCACCACATCTATATAATTTAATTGTATAAAATATTATCTAATAATAATAACGAACAAATCAATTCCTTGATAAGAAAAAAAAACAAATGCATCAATCAAATATTTGACATTTATTTAACAGTTAAAATCAATTTACTTACCGTTATCGAAAAAAATTAATAATAATTTAAACTGCATTTTTCAAGAAATGTTTTAGTACCAAATTGTCTTAGAAAATCACTGAATCCCATAATAAGATGCTTTTTATTGTAAGGATAAAGTTCAATATTGCATGCAAATTATTAAATTCATGCATGATTGTTTGTTTGTACAAGTGGGTACCTATATTTGTTTAATGGATGCGTACAGTGCACATACGCGTATATATACGTATTTGTGTATGTTTTGTTACATCACGAAGATATAATAGAACTTATTAACATATATATTCATAAAATACATAATGTAGATTATAATATACTAGCAGAAACGCAGTTTCGACCGACCGCCTTTTAATTTGAGATATAAATCTTGATTATTTATAACCGGCTTGCTGTATTTTTTTACAAAACGCCATCTATTTTACATATCCTATATTCCTTTTGTGACGTCAGATAGCGATTTTTATATTTGTCTATCTGGGATTTAGCATTATGATAAGCAGCATATTGCCTTCCTCAAAAATGCTTTATGTAATGTAAAAATAATTTCTCAAATACAGAGTAATGCGACTGGTAATTGCAGATATTACCGCGTCTGAATAAACAAATATGTTAGCTTTATTATATTAATAGTATTTTGTGTATTTGTTTAATAGACGTGCCGTGCATTTTAAGCAGTAATATTTCTTGAAGCTTTTTGCTATAAAAAAGACTATAAATATTAATACAATACTTGGAATATAAACCTATATTTAAATGTTAGGACGGATAATATTACCTACATAATTGCACTTGCGGAATGTGTTTTTTTATCATTTTATTATTAAAATACTTAATAGTAAATAATTTAGGTTACCTGGTAGGGTATTAAATAAATGTTGCATTGTGGTTTAAAATTTTTAAGTTAAATTACAATGATATTGAATTTCTTTTGAATATAGTATCAGGGATATATAGGTATGTATTTTGCATGTATCGCCTGCTTCTCGCCACCAAACTACCCTCTAGTTTATAATGAATATTTTAAATATAAGCCAGATATGAGCGTTTATCTTGTGTCTCCTCTATCCACCTATCAAGTTCATCATAAAGTGCTCAGTCATTAAGCGTGATTGGCAGACAAACTAAACATTTTCACATTTTTTCACATTTATAATAGTAGGATTGTCGTAAATAAAATAGTTGATAGTACTGAATCCATAGCCACTGATATATGATGAATTGATGACTGTCATAGACAACTAGCTTTGTAGAGCTGTCCTTGACTTTAATTAGCAATAATTACTTTGTTGATATTTTTAGATAAAAACATATTAAAAGGCGTACACATCAAAATCTACCAAAGCACTGGCGAATGAATAATTTTTTTAGTAGTAGTATTTACCAGATTCCAATTTTTTTTTCAACCACAACAACATTTACTAATGAGCCAAATATTTTAAATTTAACCATAATATTAATTAATTATGACAATCTCTATGTATACGTATGTTGTATTCTATGAAAGGCGTTTTAGGCTCCAGTGGTGAACAAATATCCTGAAAAAATCAAATAAATTTTGTTAAAATATCGCTCTAAAATAACATCACTTCATTATATACCGAGTCACAAATAAGGCGTGCGATGTAGACAGAGGATATAATAGACACGTTCTCAGCGTATGCAGTGTCGAGATAGCAATAGTTTGACACGATAACTAGAATAATTTTAGAAGATAACCATGATTATAACTTTGTAGACTAAAAATGCACTGCCTGTTTTAGCCGGATAACTACAAAAGAAATTGCAGTTATGCTTATATTTTGCTTAAAATGTATTAAAACGTGTAACATTAGCGTATATAACGTGAGTGAAGAACGTCTTTTTTTACGCAAATACAAAAACAAGCTTACATACCGATGATGGGGACGGCTGGCCATCTTATTGTTGGGACCCAGTTGATTGGGTCCAAACAAAAATAACGCTTACACGAAAAGGACAAAATGGCCGTGTTGGGCCGGCTTTAGAATTGTCCTACCCCTCTCTACCCACGGGAGTCATAAAGCCGATTGAGGGAATACCGGGGGAGTGGGCAGCAGCTCTCTCTCGAGTATTAACAACATCCACTGCGATCGCCAACCCGCCTGTCAAGCGTGGCGATTACGGCATTATCCCCCATGACAAGCACACAACATAAAACGGCCCCAGTCACGGGAGCTCCGCTATTCCGTGGCCTAACGGTAGCGGGCCCGGTAACAGCGGAGCAGGGGGTGCGAAGAAACTCCGGACGCGGAAAGGCTACCACAAACAACGACCTCTGGCCCTGGTAACGCACAACGTTCGGACACTTCGGACCGACGAGAGAATCACCGAGCTGGAAGAGAAATTGAGCAAGATCCGCTGGGACATTATAGGGTTGTCAGAAGTCCGAAGAGAGGGTGAGGGCACGACAATCCTCTAGTCCGGGAACTTGCTCTTCCACCGGGAGGGCGACCACCAGTCCCAAGGAGGTATCGGGTTTATCGTACGCAGGTCTCTCGTAGGCAACGTGGAGAGGATTGAGACTGTGTCGAGTAGGGTAGCGTACCTTATACTCAGAATAACCAAAAGGTATTCGTTGAAGTTCATATAGGTTAACGCACCGACCTCGACACACTCCGATGACGAGGTGGAGACCCTATATGAGGATATCTCGAAGGCCATCCACTCGTCTAAAACCTACTTCACATAACAAGAAATTGCCCTTAGTGATCCAAACCTTTAACGCAATTAAAAATGTACCAGTATCGTCTTCTTCTAAATTACGTATGTTTGATTTAAGAACCTGCGTCAATATTAAAGTTCATAAATTAATAAAAACTAATATAAACGCTGTAAATCAACCTAAACGAATGTATGAACAGAACTCTTTAAAGCTTAATGTCATAGCAGATTTACAAAATAAATACCGTGGATTTTATACTATTTTTACAGATGGATCAAAAAATTAAAAAGGTTGTGGATCTTCGTATTATGATGCTCAGAATCCACATAATAGTAAAAGATTTAAATCTAGGTATGACCTTTCGGTCATGTCTATGGAGCTAATAGCAATTTCAAAGGCGCTCATATATGCTCGTTCTATCATTAATAACAACATTCTCTTATGTACAGACAGCAAAAGTGCTTTATTAAATATTGCTCGATGCGCCTCTGGCTTCAGAGGTACACCGATAGCATATGAATTTCTGTCTGAGATACACGACGCCTACTCGAGAAATACCACATTGAGATTGCAATGGGTTCCATCACATATAGGTCTAAGGGGAAACGAGGAGGCTGACATACTAGCCAAAAAAGGCGTTTCAGAAGGAATAGAAATCTGTATTTTGCCACACTATACAGTGTCTACCTCATTACAAAAAAATATGTTTTAATGACTGGGAGGAGTATATTAATAAAAGATCAGTAGAGAAAGGTATTTGGTATAAAACCCTGCAATGTGAGCCTCCACGCATACCCTGGTTTGTTACACAAAGAATAAGTAGAAATTTAACAATTACAGCTTTCAGGCTGAGATCCGGACATATGTCACTAAACAAATTTGCGCACATGATGAAGGTGAAAAGCTATCCAGCTGTGATTTATGTGGCACTGTTGAAGATGTGCAACATGTTTTGGTGGTATGTGTCCGATATCGGACAGACACAGAGATTCTTACGAGGACTTTTCACTTAAATCTACTTAACATGGGCACCTTTCAGGTATTGTTAATCCTACCAATATCAGATGCAGCGAAATACTTGTTACAGTATATGAGCCGACGCTAGTTAGCATCTTGTAAAAGTTATTTTTCCCTAACGGGACTGACATGTACATTATTGTATAAAAGTTAAAAAAAAAAGAAAAAAAAAACCTACGTCACGGTGATTATGGGTAACTTTAAACTAGGCAAAAGGACAGATGATGAGCTGAAAGTGGGGACTATGGTTTCGGGCAGAGGAATCACAGGGGCCAGATGCTGGCTGATTTTCTGGAGAAGGAAGGCCTCTACATTATGAATTCCTTCTTCAGGAAACAGCCCCAGCGGAAATGGACCTGGATAAGCCCTGATGGTTCAGTTAAAAACGAGATTGACTTCATCTTGTCAGACAAACGACACATATTCAATTATGTGTCAGCGATCAGCAGGATTAAAACAGAGTGATCACCGACTAGTCAGGGGCATCTTGAATATTAGCACGAAAGTCGAGAGGTCACGATTGATGATCGAAGTCTACGCTCCGACCAACGCCTGTCCAATACCAGAACCCCGAGAGCTTTCAGCTCGAACTACAAAATCACTTCCAATGTCTAGATGAGTGCGAATCAGCGAGCTTATTTGAACAGCAGTTTCATGCAAACTGTCCAAGCGGTCGGGTCGACCTACTTCAAGGCCCGTCGCGTTAGTAGGACTCGTGAACTCTCGGACCATACTCTCAAGCTCATGGAAAGGAGAAAAGAAATCACAGTCCAGTATTCAGCTGATTGGTCCTGCATGAGGCGGTTAAACAGACAGATCTCCAAGGCCGTGCGACATGATATTCACCAATTTAATGCTATCCGCATTAAAGAGGATAGAGCGGAACTAAGGCTCAAAAGTGTTCGCAAGAGATCTGTCTGTCGGCCTAAGCCAGTTGACTAAGCTGAGGACCAACGACGGCACTGTCATTAAATTTCATCCCGAGATGAGATCTTGAGAGAGGTCTACCAGTTCTATGGGCAGTTGTACTTATCCCAGAGTTCTGTTGTCGGCTTGGTCCAAGATCCCAGATCCAAGCTAACTCGGCACTTTACCGAAGATATCCCGGAAGTCAGCCTGTACGAGATCAGAATGGCTCTCAAACAACTAAAGAACGGAAAGGCACCGGGAGACGACGGAAACACCACGGAGCTTCTGAGAGCAGGCGGAAAGCCGGTCTTAAAAGCTTTTCAGAGGCTGTTCAATTCCGTCGTTCTCGGGGGCAACGTTCCAGAGTCATGGACCAGAAGCGTGGTGATGCTGTTCTTCAAGAAAGGTGACAGAACCCTTTTGAATAACTATAGACCCATCTTGCTCTTGAGCCACGTCTATAAGTTGTTTTCGAGGGTCATTACAAATCGACTCACGCGCAGGCTTGACGACTTCCAGCCTCCCGAACAAGCAGGTAGCAGGCAGCAAAAGGCTATAGTACCATAGACCACATCCATACGCTACGCCAGATTATACAGAAAACCGAGGAATATAATCGGCCTCTGTGTCTGGCGTTTGTGGACTATGAGAAAGCCTTCGATTCGATCGAAACTTGGGCGGTGCTGCAGTTCCTTCAGCGGTGCCAAATTGACTATCGGTACATCGAAGTGCTGAAGTGCTTGTATAGAAACGCTACCATGTCGGTCCGTGTTCATGACAGGAGTACGAAACCGATCCAACTGCAGAGAGGTGTTAGACAGGGAGACGTTATGTCCCCGAAACTCTTCACCGCTGCATTAGAAGATGTCTTCAAGCTCTTGATCTGGACCGGATTCGGCATCAACATCAATGGCGAATACATCACTCACCTTCGATATGCCGACGACATCGTAGTCATGGCAGAATCACTGTAGGACCTTGGCACCATGCTCAATGATCTCAGCAGGGTTTCCCGACTAGGGTCTCAAAATGAACATGGACAAAAGAAATCTTTCCTCATGTCTAATGTCCATTCAGCACCGGTCCTAGTCGGGAGTGCGCTTCTCGAAGTTGTCAACCACTATGTCTACCTGGGACAAACAGTTCAGTTAGGTAGGCACAACTTCGAGAAAAAGGTCAATCGATGAATCCAACTCGGCTGGGCAGCGTTCGGGAAGCTAAGGAAGATCTTCTTGTCCAATATTACGCAGTGTCTGAAAACGAAGGTCTACGACCAGTGTGTGTTACTAGTGATGACATACGGAACAGAGACGTGGTCTCTAAATGTTGGCCTCGTTTCAAGGCTCAAAGTCGCTCAGCGGGCTATGGAGCGGGCTATGCTTGGTATTTCCCTACGTGATCGAATCCGTAATACGGAGATCCGTAGGAGAACGAGAGTGACCGACATAGCCTGCCGGGTTGCCATGCTGAAGTGGCAATGGGCAGGCCACATCGCTCGACGAACCGACAACCGTTGGGGAAGAAAGGTTCTCGAGTGGCGACCACGTATCAGACGACGCAGCGTAGGACGGCCCCCACCAGATGGACCGACGATCTGATCAAAGCCGCGGGGAGCCGTTGGATGCGGTCAGCACAGGGCCGCTCGTTGTGGCGTTCTCTTGGGGAGGCCTATGTCCAACAGTGGACGTTGAAAGGCTGATGGATGGATGGATGGATGATGAAGAGAATAAAAAACTTATACATGTGTCCCGCTCACTCCTGCTATGTCCTAATATGTGCATCCGTTTCTTCATCCTTAGTATTAAAATAGTAGCGAGTCTATTATATCCTCTGTCTACTGCGTACAATATTTTTTTTTAAACAGCTGTATTATAAATGTAGTACAAGTCACTTTTCTTTTTCTTTTTAATATTAATGCTGATGCATTGCATGCGTGCTTAAATTAACCTTTTTTGTTTAATGAAAGGCAATTATTTTCGACTATATATTTGCTAAGACAATATCAGATAGAAACAATTAGTTTCTGTAAAACTGTCTGGGCTGACACTCAATTTATTGGCAGTATATTAATTATATAATTATGTATTCAAAAGCTACTCATAACCACCACACAGTATTAAAGAAAAGTGAGTAATGTCTTTAGGTAACTTTAGCACCGGATGAATGGTGGTACACCACTTCACTATGCTGTCAATAGCTCGTTTTTGGTCAATTTTTAGGTTTTGATCTGTATTTTTAGCACTTGACATGCTCAGCTACTTTAAATAACTTATTAATTGGTATTAAACACAAAGTGAAAAATGTGTAATCGAAAATAACAGTCAGGAGCAGGATAATTAAATAAGTTATTTTCGATTTCACATTTTTCACTTTGTGTTTAATGTATAGTGCTAAGCATGTCAAATGCTAAAAATATATATAAAAATATCTAAAATATTATTAATTGGTAATTTTTGGGTTGGTACATTTTGAGCATGACGGAGTCCCAAGTATCTGAACTTTAAGATAATTATACTACGGTTGACGAAGTTTTATTTTACCTTTTTAAACGGTTTGAAGCTGGCTCGCACTCTGAACAGCCTATCGATGTTGCACTCCAACGTCATCTTGATGGTCCACACGTTGTCAATGTTGGCGGCTTTAGACGGTTCCCTGTTTGCCTGACACGAGCTGCTAGAGTCCATGTTGCACTGATGACATAGGCGGATCTCTTGGAGTTTCGTTGAACTGAAAAAAAAAATATCCTCTGCTTATCTTCTCACCATTTCTTATCTTGCCTCCCGCGTACTATAAAAAATATTGACTACAACTTGTTTGGTGTAAAGTAATTTTGCCTTTTGTAAACAATGAAGATTGTATCTTACAAAAATATTAGCAGAGCTGTCTGTATATTAAATACTAGCTGACCCGTGCCCACTTCGTTGGGCGTTAAACATTAAAAAAAAAAATATCACTCAATAGATTACGACACGGTCGCGGGTCCATTCTTATGTCGTATTATCGCTTTAACCATTCGTCCAATTATATGCAGTAAAAGGGAAGTCTTTTCTTTTACACACTTGAATTGATAAATTGACTTATTTTGATAATAATTCATAATTGTTGATAATATGACCAATAAACATGACCTAATGATGAAAATATTTTATATAAAAAGCTACTTTTTGTTACTTAAATGTAAAAGTATGACATAATATGATGTCACTGACTTTTTTGTAGGCATTATCAAGCTCTACAACTTTTCTCTAGAACTCAATCATATTTATCTCTCATCGTTAAGGCAGCATTCGTAAGTAACGTTTTCGTTCGACCGTTTTTTCTCCGACTTACTTTGCAAATCCGACTACCACGAAGTCTTTTCATTATTCGGGTCAATATTATAGCCTATGACACAAAAAAAAATATCTAAATCAGTTCAGTAGATCCAGAGATTACTCCCTACAGCCTCACAAACTTTACCTCTTTATAATATTAGTATACTTAGATATTTGAAAAAAAATGTACGCTATGTAGGCGTGCCTGCACTCTGTAATTATGTATGTGCTTCACGTATCACACAAAAACTAGTGAACTAGATTTGAAAACAAAAACTGTTTAATAGCTTTAAGACTTAACCAAATATGCCAGGAGAACTATATGTAGGTATTAAACACAAAGTGCTAAGCATATCAAATGATAAAAATATATATAAATATATATGTAGGTATATAAAACATAACAAGAGTTAAAACAAAATATATATATATTTTTTTTTTTTAACATTGGTTATGTTTAGCTATTAGACGGGCCTCGTGGCGTAGTCGGTAGTGTAACCGACTTCCATGCAAGAGCTCGTGGGTTCGATTCCCACTCAGGACAATTATTTGTGTGATGAACACAGATATTTGTACTGCGTCTGGGTGTTTTCTATCATATATGTATGTATTTACAAAAAAAAAGAACGTAATATATGTATTATATCCGTAATCTGGTACCCATAGCACAAGCGTTAAGCTTAGTTTGGGACCAGAGGACGCTGTGTGAAATGTCCGTGAATATAAATAAATAAATAAAACGAGCACGAGAATTATCCCATTACACAAAAGTTAACTAGGATGTCTACATGCATATAAATAATAAATAAACTAAACATCAGTGAAAATAGCTTGCAAATTCATTGCGTTATTTCGTAGAAGTAAGCGCAGAAACATACAGACAATGACTCTATTTCATATTAGCCTTTGCCCTAGCTAGTTTAAAAAAAGTTAGTTTGTAGGTTATAATATATGTCAGGTTCCCGATATATTTGCTGGATAAAAACTTTACCAGTTTTAACTCTAATCAAGTACTATCAAACAAAAAAGTTCACTAGTTATAGCGCCAACAAACACAAAAAATCAGCCAAAGAAAATGGTTTTGTGTTCAGATAGTGATATTTTTTCTTAAATATCTTGAATGTACAGACATAGCTCTGTTACAGCTTTATAATACGAGTAGTACAGACTATTTAGAGACAGAACTCCATAATTACCTGAATGTAAGATGAATCTGTTTGTGAGATAAACACAGAGCGAGAGGTATTTCGTAGCTAAAGTTGAAAACTTTGTAGTCGCAGACTGTGTCACTGAACAGCGACGAGTTTAAGATGGGTTTACTTGCTGATTGAATGCCCACATGAACTGCTTCGCATGCTAAAACAAATATGTATATTATTTTTTAATGCACGCCTCATAAGCGAAGCATTGAGGTGGGTACTACTGTCACTTCACACAAAACAAAGTGATTTTTCAAACTTAAAATGTCTCTACTTATTTATCATATATTGCACTTGTAAAATAATATATACACACAAATATCAAGAAAAAACACTATTTTAACACGGATATTTTTGATGCTATGCCTTTTGTTATTTAAACTAGTTAAAAAACTGTTTAAAAAAGTTCTGTTTTGGACGTCCGTGTGTCTGTATGTGCGGATCCTGTATGTTATAACGATAAGGACCGAAATACTTTACTAATCGAGTCTTTTTTTCTCTTACCCTTCAATATAATTAGAAATAGAACCCTATCACTTTTCATGGTCTGATTCGATGTGGTTTAATTGTTATTAAATCAACAAAAATTGTTTAAATATATATGATCGATTCGATCATGCACTAAAACCAGCGCTATCTACCTTATTTAGTGAGAACTACTTCTATAGAACCAATATAGTAGTACTTCTTAAAATGAGCGCCATCTATATAGGACATGAGAACCACATTAGTAGTTTTTGAAATTAGCGCTATCTATGTGATTTATTGAAAACTACTTAGTAAGACCAATACATTATTAGTTACTTATTCAATTTAAATTACCACCCAATTCAACAGTAGTGACACCTTAAAAAGTCTTGAGAGTACAAGAGCTTTGGCACATGACAACGAGTGTATCTACATACTTATATTATATACACTTTTACAAATAATCAATTTTATTGTGAAAAATTAAATTATAAGGCGTGTATTTTAGTATTTTCCAAATTTTTTAATATTTTTACTGATGGTAGAGCGGGGTACCAATTGAGAGTACCTACTTACTTGTTATAGGACCCGAGCGGGTGATAGATTCTTGCATGTCCCGCTGGAATGGAAGTACTAAACTCTCACAGAAGACCATCGTGGCACCAATAAATAAACTAATCAAGAATGGCGGCTTGTACTTATGGTAACAGGTTGTACCGTCAACAAAACAAGTTTACAAGTTCAGTGATATTTTTTATTATAGAACTTTATTGGTTGAAAATAAATAGTGATTATTTTTTGGCATGCCGTACCGAGGTGTGTGATTAAGACAGGTATAAGGAGTGAGTGAGAGGCAATGATTAGCGCCACCATCTAAGATTCATTTCTTTAATGGCGCGCGAAGTACTCCTTCTGTTGCGTTTCTTATATTGAGCAAAAGCGCCTGAGGCTTAAACCCTTTTTATTATACTTTCTATCCATCTCTCTCTTTCCTTGGATTTGTCGACGCGCGAGGGATAAATCTGGTGTTGCTAGCGTCTATAGGTTATGGTAACTGCTTACCATCAAGTAGGCCACCTTCGTAGTATAAAAAAACACTTGATGTACCACCTGCAATATAAAATGGAATAGATAGAAAAGCTTACCATCATTCTCTCGCTGCCCCTCCTCTGAACTCATATCAGCTCTTTTCTTTCTCTTAAGATCTATCCTCATTCTGCTACCATTTTCTGTCACATTAGGCTTGTTATCCAAAAAGTTGTTCTCTGGCATATTGTCATCGATTTTAAAAGAGTCATTTTCATTTCGTAAAGGTTCTGACTCTGGTTTTGAGGATTCTGTGTGGTTTTTATCGGGCATTACCGGCATGCTTGGTATTTTGTCACCTGAATGTGCAGTGGGCATGCTTGGTAGCTTCTCCCCCGATTGTGCAGTGGGGGTCTCTAAGGGTCCGCTGTAAGTGTCATTCAGTTCCTTTGCGGGTTTTGAATGGTCGTCTTGACTATCGTAAGTTTGGGGCGGATCTATGCATAGAGACTGCAAAGATATTATATTTAAGTGTCAAAAGATTTTTTTTTGTTAATGATTGTCTAAAACTAGTCTAAACATACTTATATTAAAAAGACAGAGTGGTAATTTTATAAGTTTGTACGTGGGCGGTAATCTCTGGAATGCGGTATATTATCTCACATTGATATACTTAGGCTATTATTTATATATTGAGCAAAATAGCTGTTTTTTTTTAAAAACACACTGCACTAAGGATTAATCTTTGAATCGCGGGGGACTTTACAAACATACAATTTCAAGGAGACAAAGTACATCCAGACTCAGAACAACCATTTGTGGATCACACAAAGAGTTGTCCTGTGTGGGAATCGAACCCACGACACTCGGGCGTGAGGCCGATATATATAAACCACTCTGTCATCTGTGCAGTCGTTTAGTTTAATGTACTTTATTTATAACACGTGCACCTTAGAATATAAACTATGTTCTTACTATACGGTACATTGATTATTTCTATGCAAATATGTATATTCTATTCTATCTGCCTACCCCGCAAGGGAAACGGCGTGATGATAAGTGATGATAAATATAGCTATCCCAGAACCATAAATTTTTTCGCGATAAAATGCCCTATATCCTTTTCCAAACTATACGTAAGGAATTTCATGATACGATTTAGAAATAATCTACAAATTATTTGTGAATAAAGAAAAAGAGATTTTTGTACTAGTGGGAATCGAACCAGCGTCTTTTCCAATCCGGGGAAGTGCTCTAAACCACTGAGCTATAGTACAGATCTTTCGATCATCCGAATCTCCTCATCACATTTGTCTTAACGACCAACGCGGCCGCGGCGGCGCATGTCAAATGCTAAGAAATATAGATCAAAAATGTTTAGAAATATTTTTATAAATACATTTAAGAAATAACCTTACCAAAACATGCGAGATCCAAGCTGTAAGCCTGACTAAATCTTCCTTTAAGAGCAGCGTGAGTAATGAAAAACATAAAAGTTATAAAGATGCTTTTTATGAGTGAAGGTAAATCGGTCAAGATATGAAATGCTTAAATGGCTATTGAAAGCAAAGTCAACTCGTTTGTAAAATGCTTTAAATACACTATTTGACTAACCAACTGAATGTTCATTAGAAGTGAAGTATACATTACAATAATTACCTACATGTTTATAATAAAAAGTATTTTTTTATCACATACCCGTCAATAATCGGACAGGGTATACCTGTAACTATATATATATATACTACACACCTGTCATTCCTCGGACACGATATACACGTACCTATATATATAACTATATACCCGTACCTATACCCATATATAACTATATACCCGTCATTGATCGGACAGGATAAGCCCGTACCTATACGAGGAGGGATCAAAAAGTAGTGAGAACGACATACTCCTTGGTAAGAAAAAAAATAAATACTGGCAGGCATAGCTCAGATACATATTTGTAATATTAAAAAAGAAAAAAATATTCGATTCTCTCTTGTTTTTTTCTGAATGTAGTCATTTGTTTGCTTCGTGTCAGAACGTGTTCTCGAAAATGGAGAAAACCTAAGTGCGAGCCGTTATTAAATACCTCTGCAAGGTGGGCTTCTAAATTTCGAGTAGGGAGAACGAGCACGGAAGACGAACATCGTTGCGGCCGTCCATCGACGTCAGTCACCCAAGAAAATGTTGCGAAAGACAAGAAAATTGTATTGAGCGATCGAAGAGTTACCACCCGATACTTAATTCAAGAAACGGGCATTTCAAATGGAAGTATTCAATCCATATTGAAATAATCTTTGAATATGAGAAAAGTCTCCGCAAGATGGGTGCCGAGAATGTTAACCGACAGTCAGAAACAAAATCGACTTGACATTTTGAAGATACTGTTGGACAAGTTTCAAGAAGATTCTGAAAACTTTTTGTCTCGTTTCGTAACAATGGACGAAACATGGGTCCATCATTTTGATACCGAGACAAAACAGCAATCTTCGCAATGGAAACGGCCATCATGACCGACCCCGAAGAAGTTTCGTGCCGTGGCATCGGCTGGCAAGGTTATGGCCTCAATATTTTTGGACTCAGAAGGGATATTGTTGATTGATTACCAGGAGCGTGGAACTACTATTACAGGCCAATATTATGCAGCTTTAGCTCCAAAGTTGTGGAATGCCATCAAAGAGAAAATCAGAGGGAAACTTCGAAGTGGCGTGCTGTTTCATCATGACAACGCACTCGCGCACAGGTCAGCAGTTGCGATGGCTGCCATTCAGCAAGCTGGTTTCGAATTGGTTGACCACCCCCCTTGTTCACCAGATCTGGCGCCTAGCAATTTTTATCTGTCCCCCAAATTGAAAGTACTTAAGGGGAAACAGGTACGAAGACGATAACGAGGTGATGGATGCCGTGGAGAGCTTTTGGCAGGACCAAGACAAAACTTTTTTTTTAAAGGGATTGAAGCCTTGGAAAATCGCTGGAGTCGGTGTGCAGAGAGACTCGGAGACTATGTAGAAAAATAAATTATTAAGTATTCAACAGTCATTATATTCTATCTCATTCTCACTACTTTTTGATCCCTCCTCGTATATATAATAATATACCCGTCATTGATCGGACAGGATTTTCTTTGCACACTGTATAGATTTATTGTCTAACCTGACATTCCGGGTCCAGTTCGTTGTTAGTATTGGATACATAGGAGGAACACCCACCGCCGACGACGTCTGCCTTCCGAGAGATGGGACGTTCGAATGGTGGGAGTGACGGTACGATATCTGTTGACAAAATTATTTTTAGTTAAACACTTTATAGAGTCAGTTACGATTCAGTAACTTTAATTACAAAAGTACAGTGTAGTCGTTTAGATACCGGCCTCTCGAGCCGAGTTCCAAAGTGGATAATTCTTTGTGTGATCCACAAAATTTGAATATGTAGGAAGCTATATGGACACACAATGCATGGATGCGTGATATTTTCATTTTATTGCTTTGTATCGTTATATATACACAAGTCGATCTCCTTTAATATATACTTCTCTTGTTTCTTGTCTCAATCATATCTGTCTTCTCCCTCATGTAACGAAATGTGTCTAAACGTGCCGCGTCCTTGAAATTTCACTCTCAATTACTTTCGATTATCAAATTGCCGCATAAGTTTTACTACAAAAACTACGGTACAGTTCTATACATAACAACTCATACTAAAAACCTGAGCTAATCTTCTGTAAAGCATTTTATTACGTCATTGGTTAAAGCTTTCAATAATAAGAATGTACGGTGAAACCTAACAATATTATTGCTAACATAGCGTTTTTACGCCAAAACGCTAATCTATACTAATATATAAATCTGAAGTTTGTTTGTTTGTTTGAGCGCGCTAATCTCAGGAACTACTGGTCCGATTTGAAAAATTCTTTCAGTGTTAGATAGCCCATTTATCGAGGAACGCTATAGACTATATATCATCACGCTAACACCAATAGGAGCGGAGAACCAATGAAGAATGTCTCTACATCGGGTTATCCTTTTGAGAGCTTCCGCTGCGTAAACGGTTTAAGTTTCGTAAAAATCATGTAAGTATGACAGAATTGTTGCCCTTTAAAAGTTCTAAAAAAAGTCCTCGGCAGCATATATGTCTATCTTTTAAGGTTGCCTGACCTTTTTTATGCTAACCCAATTTGTTCTAAAATAATGCATTATTTGCGAAGGTGTTTTTGTAAACATGATATTAATCCTTATCCAAATAAATAAGTAATTCATCACAAGTATTTAATTTTTAAAAAAATTGCCCTTTACATCATTCGATTTCGATGAATATCTTAGGAGATATCGCAATTTTAAAATAACATCACAGCAAAATAATTATCAATTACTGAAGTTAGCGTTAGCCCAAAGTAACTATTCCACGCAGACGAAGTCGCGGGCAGAAGCTAGTTTATTAATAAGTCATCAGCATTCAGTGCACGATTAGCGGTCATCGTGTGTGCTCCCTCGCTCCTCTGTATCAACTAACTTAAGTCCATAGCATCATTTACTAAGTGCCACCCCCTTCAAAGATACTTACTAATAAACTTGTTGGCAAGGTTTTTGTGCGCGTGGGCAGATGTCACAATCGTATGTGGTGTTTCCGTGGGAGCTGTGGTCACATACTCCTGCGTGGTTTTGTAACCTTTCTCTGAAACAATATTTAGTAGGAATTACATATGCTTTTTTATATTAGAGTCAAAAATATGCATACGGCCGGCCTGATGGTAAGCTGTAGTAACATCAGAGGCATCACTTGCACGTCGCCATCTACAAGGAAAGGGATAGGTGGATAAGCAGAAGATAAGGAGAGGATAGGATGGAAAATAATAGGAGAGGATAGGGAGAGTGTTTATTATTTGACATTGACAATATGGCCATTTGTCATTGGTGCACCATCATGCCGTGTGGGGCCGGCTTTAGAATTGTCCCACCCCTCTCCACCCATGGGAGTCGTAGGAGCCGACTGAGGGAATACCGGAGGAGTGGGCAGCAGCACTCCCTCGAGTATTAACAACATCCACTGCGATCGACAACCCGCCTGCCAAGCGTGGCGATTACGGCACTATCCCCCATATGAGCGAAACACATGTTGTGGCGTTCTCTTGGGGAGGCCTATGTCCAGCAGTGGACTTCGAAAGGCTGATGGATGGATGGATGGATGCACCATCATTAGTAGAAGTCATGGTCACATTCGTGATGGTTACCAATTACCTTGAGGCAGGCCGTGACTCGTTTACCTTCATCAGCATTAAAAAAAAGATAACTTCTACCACTTACCTTTCGCTGTCTTTCTTGATGGCGTATGTTGTGATAGTTTGGGATTCTGAAACAGAATGTCTGAATTATTTGTTTGAAGTCTTTATAGGTTTTTTTTTAACTTATATTGGGAACTATTAGGCACAGATCTCCCCTTAGAGTGACATTTAGACCGTATTTTGAAATAAAACTACGTTTACGGAATCTATCGCGTTTACTTGATTTTACTACTATACCGACGTTTCGAATACTTTACAGCATTCATGATCACGGGTGGACTTAGATGATAGACGTCCAAGGCTGATATGTTATTTCAACGGTTTCATCTACCCACAGTATATGATTTTACAAAATTTTTGGTTTATTTATTTTAACCCACCTAATATTCGTTTAGAAACACAGTGAAAATATCTACTTCAATTTTTTTATGCTTACAATGTATGAGACTTTAAAATAGTTCGTCAGAAGGGACGTAGGTTGGAACCCCGCTCGCACTAAAGTTCTCTTTTTCGCTTTCCCGGATTGGAAGGGACGCAGGTTGGAATCCTGCTCGCAGTAAAAAATTCCTTTCCACATTCACAAATAAATTATTATTAAGTTTGTGTATCTTTTCCTATCGCCCCTACAGAGTCATCTGTGTGTAGACGGACTAAGAATACAAGTGTCACCACCCCATCCTTTCCCGCGGGTGTCGCGGGTGTGTGTGTGGAAGTAAGCAATTATCACCCATTGCATTACTGGTGGTTGGGCTGGATACCAAGTGGGAGTACTCACTTGTTATTGGCCCCGAGCGGGTCGGTACCACCGTCTCCTGTGTGACCAGTCATGAAGCACGTTAGTGTGTTTTGGCTGTAGCAGAAGATAGCCGCTTATTCTTTCATTTCATATCTGAGAAATGGCATGATGCGCAGCGGCTTAACACAACACTCTCGGTATAGTTGAGTCCATGAGCTACGGTTACCACTTACTATCAGGTGGGCTCGTCTGCCATCATTGGCAATAAAAAACTAATAATAAAAAAAAATATAAAAAGGGCAGGTTTAGGCTTCCGGCTCTCACTGACCATATGAAAACACAAAAGGTTCTCGTACCAGCTAACGTTGGTTCACGCTGATCTTCTGCGAGAGGGTTTATTCTTGATAGGGCAGGCAAGGCTAAAAAAAAACTCACCTGTATCTGATTGAAGTCTTTAGTTCTGTCGTAAGACTTGTGGTACCCGAAGAAGTTTACGTCATGCTTGCGCGTTTCTCTCATCGACGTCAATTCTTTGTGCTCTTGGAAGTATAGCGCTGACATCACTATTAAACTAAAAAGAAAAAAAGAAAATACTTTTTATTTGACACGCAGACAGGGCATATGATTAATTTGTAAGTACACAAAAAAGTAATAGAAAAAAATATTGAAGATTAATTAAAAGGCTTACAGTAGTTACAACGGATCTTTGTATCTCTGAAGTTGGCTGCAAGACGCTGCGCAGTAGAAATTTTTGTGACGCAAGGCATGTGCGTCTTCTACATTTTTCATTAATCGAAAAATTTTCGATTATAATTTAACAATTGTAATCGATAATTACATAATTTATCGATCAGAATAAAATATGTGGACTCTTCTATATCTAGATTAAAGCTTATTCACTCAAATCGCTCGTATACTTATACTCGTATTGAATATAAAAAAATAAATAATACCTAAATACTATATGAAAACATTATGATCTCAAACGATTGTTTTGTTAATCGAGTAATAACATTTGAATTGGTCAGCACTTATCGTATGATTCTGTCAAAATTCCCACTTCACGCTCTGTGCCTAACTTCAGAGACAAAAAGATTCTTCGTTGTGACTATTATACTATACATGCTAGACATAATATGTATTTATATGATAGAAGAGAAACACATAGATACTATACGTTACAGATATATAGGCTATATAGCTACGCAAATTATTACAGTCTGCATTGGACTTGTTAGTATTTTTTTTTCTTTAGTCCGCGTGCGAATGGCTCCGAAGTTGGTTGCTTTTAGTTCGTACTGGCGCGCGGTGTTTCGCGAACATTTTACACATTATTTTAAAACAGATTGACGATATGATTTTGATATTGCTACAAGTGTATATGCGACTGCAGATCGTGAGGTTTTCGATCTTATAAGTTTTTTTTAGGGTTTTCCGTTAAGAATTATTTTATATATTATCAATCACGCGCCTAGCCTAGCCGTGTGGGGCCGGCTTTAGAATTGTCCCACCCCTCTCTACTCACGGGAGTCGTAAGAGCCAACTGAGGGAATACCGCGGGAGTGGGCAGCAGCACTCCCTCGAGTATTAACAACATCCACTGCGATCGCCAACCCGCCTGCCAAGCGTGGCGATTACGGCACTATCCCCCATGACGTGACCGCTCGTTGTGTCATTCTCTTAGGAGGAGGAGGTTAGGGAGACCTATGTCCAGCAGTGGACGATGAAAGACTGATCCTAACAGGATCGTTATTATAAAAAAAATAAATGTATCTCTACTATTATAGAGCTGTAACAGAGCTGTGTCTGTAAATTTAAGAATTTGATAAAACTACTAAACGGATTTTGATGCAACTTTTTTATTTGATAGCTGTTGATTGGACTTAAAAACTGGTATACATTTTATCTCGCTACTATATCGGAAACCTGATATAGAACCTACAAACTAACTTTTGGCTGCGGCGGAGCCGCGGCAAAGGTTAATATTTTTATATAACTTCTATCGTGTGCTAGTTTTAATAAGTTGTATAAATAAGGGTTGTATATACAATACATCCTAAAACTGTGGATTAATCCGCCATAAATATAGCATCACGCCTGTATCTCGGTTACACAACCACGACTCGCCAGCTATGTACACGTAATAGGGGGCGAGCCTATTGCTGTCTATCGGGCACATATCCAAACTACGAGCTCTTCCTGATATGAGATTTTTTCTTTGTACGAAAAAGCACAATAACATTGCCAGACCCGGGGAGCGAACCCAAGACCTCATGATCAGAAGTCGCACACACTACCGCTGCACCACAGAGGCAGTTTATGCTATGTTTAATAATCCAACGAGCAAAGGTGCTAAACTAAAAAAAAAAATTAAGACAACATCACGCACAGGAAAATTATCACTATTGTAAATTAACGCAATCTACTATTCTCTGTTTCGCTCGCTCTTATAGTACATTATTAGAGAGAGGTTAGCACACAGCTGATTTCATTAGCTACAAATTTTAAGATTACTTAAACTCACCATACAGCCATAATAAATATCAATATAGTTATGACAATCTGAAGAAACTTATTAGAAATCAATTCACTACTACTGTCTCTGTAATCTCGCTTACAACAAAATCCCCCCAGTCTGGGGTTGCCATACGAAAAATTATCGTCACTTTTGAACCATAGACTAGTGTCATTCTTTTTTGTCAAAGTGCTGTAATTCTCTTCGGGATACGACTGCATCTGAGATTCAGTAAAATTCGGATTTTCATCTTCCAACTTTTCCAATTTACTGGAATACCTCATGCAAGTTTTATTCTGATGGTAATATTTCCCGTATTTAGTTGAATTGCTGTGGCAATTTTTGCATTGTTTTCGGGTGTATTTTGGGGAGTTGTGGCTTAGTTTGTGGCAACACTCGTGTTTGCGGATGTTGCGGGCTATGTCACGAATTTGATCTATGGATATGTTCCCATCGCTGTATAAGGACTTTGAGGAGTTCGATATTGCTGAGTAACGGGAATCTGAAACAATGATACAATCTATACTAATGGACATGCTTGCTTGATCCGCAAAAATGTTTAAACGTCCCCTTTCTAACATGTTTTCAGTAGACACCAATGCGAAAGGTTATTGCAATACTCGATTAAGAGCCATTACGCACTGTCGACTAGCCGCGGGCAACTCGGTCACGCACTTGGTTGTTGGTCGACCGGGCGACTCGACGACTCGCCGCGTAGTGGCAACGCATGAGCGACAGCCAGTCGCCGGCTACCAATAGGAGCACGGCCTCAAATGGAAGCATTAGCACTGCGAGCAACTATCGTAAAGACCGTGTCACTAAAGTACTGATACATACATAAGTATACGTCAATCGCTCGGCTTGGTCTCCTGGCCCTAGTTGCCTGTTTTAGTCGCCGAGAGACCGAGTCGCCGACGACTAGTCGACAGTGCGTAATGGCTCTAAGGCGATAACAAAGTAATATGTTCAGTATTTAGGTACAATAATGGTACAATTTTCATAATAAAAATACTCATTACGACCAAATACTCTTTGAATTACACCATTAGTATATTGATTTACCCACCATTGCTGACGGAAGACCTGGAACTGTCCCGCCTCTGTAGGACACTGCTTTTGCAGAGTTTCTTGTTGATTCTCTCGAGCTGGTCAATCCTGGATTCCAGATTGCCAGTTACCTTACAAAGCTCTTTTACAGCGCCAAGGTTTTCCATGAAGATTCGATCCTAGAACATAATTATGCGATGATTGTCGATTAACCAACAAAATTTATTGAAGCATAAATAATACTTGAATTGGAATTATAGTTATTTTAATGAATCATAATTGCTATGTAATGACCATTAACATATGTTGTAACCAATTTATGCTTATTTTAGTCCAATAAGGGTACAATACACTACCCTAAGGCACACCTACATTACCACTGAAGAAACGTAAAACAGTCCCAGTGGTCCGCAAACAACAGATGGAGACACGGTACATGGTTATTTTAGTGGGTAAAGGCCCCACACTACCCTGCTCGTTGCCCCATCAAAGATTGTGCGGTTAGGAATATTCTTTCCCGCGTCAACGAAAAAAAGTGACACTTACATTATACCCACTATTGATATAATACAATTCAAATGCATTACACTGTTCACAATATTATTACCTTATTAACCACGAGGAACTTAGGAATGGTGTCACCATTGGGCAGCGTAACGTCACCAGCCTCCTTCACAGCCTCGGGTAGTACCCTACGAACTTCCTGCGCAATCACTCCCGTGTCCAGAGGAGGGGTAGGACGAGACGGATCGTAACCTAGAATACCGGAGTGCTCCGCGAATGAAGGGTCGTAGTTAAACCTAGAAAAATATATGAAATTATCACATTTATGAATGTTCCGCAATAACTATTTAACACGCTAAATGAAATAAAACTACGTTTACGGAATCTATCGCGTTTACTTGATTTTTATGCTATCCCGACGTTTCAAATACTTTACAGCATTCATGATCACGGGTGGACTGGCTGGTGGGTGGCTTGGTTATTAAAACAAAGGCAGCCTCGAACTATGCTCATACTTCAATATTTGATCGCATAATACGACGTTCGCGGTTCTAAAAACGAATGGAGTCACCTTGTTAAATGTATTTTTTTTATATTTATTAAGTAATTAGTTGACATTGTTTTATTTACAAAGTTTTAATATCAATAACATTGTCATAAATGACGCTGCGATCGTGTAACAATATCTTTATATATATTAAAATAGAAATCATCATAAAAATATGACGATTTTTATTTTAGTTTTCCTAGGGACCCAATCAGATGATAAAGCTTGCCCTAAATTATTTATAAATATGTATTCTTTTTTTTAATAAACGGAGAGTAAATTCGAATGGCACAGCTAGTATTTTATAAGATGATTATTTAAATTGTTGAATTTATGGATTTTATGATTCAATAATGAATGTTGAAATGTTGTTTTGTATATATACCCTTATTTGTAAAAAAAAAGATTGTTGATTGATTGATTACGCAGTGATTATGTACGTACAATGTTCACATTTTGAACTATCACTTTTATTTTGATTTATGTATGTTTATTTTGTTACTTATATATAATTAATTGAATGAGGCGACACTTGGCGGAAGTCCATTATTACTATTATAGAATGGATTTTAGGAGGAGAGCCCACCACTCACCCACGGATTGTCAATCCCGGTTATCTTTGGACAGAATAACCTAAGATTGCCAATCCTGACTCTCACAGATAGAGGAGAATGTGATAATAGCAAAGTAGCATGCAAGATAATGACAAGAAACTCACCAACGCGACACAACCATGCGATACGGTAGAACTCTCAGAACCACACAATGAACACAATGAGCCAAAGCTCATTTGTTGCCGAGCGTTCTTGAGAATGCCTCGTTTAGAGGTGAAACACGTGTCGAATTTATGTTCGGATTTTTGCGGAATATTGCAATATTGTGGTTCTGAGAGTTCTACCGTATCGCATGGTTGTGTCGCGTTGGTGAGTTTCTTGTCATTATCGTGCATGCTACTTTGCTATTATCACATTCTCCTCTATCTGTGAGAGTGCGGATTGGCAATCTTAGGTTATTCTGTTCAAAGATAACCGGGATTGACAATCCGTGGGTGAGTGGTGGGCTCTCCTCCTAAAATCCATTCTATAATAGTACTTATATATAATAAATAGTTTGTTAAAATATCATCAATCCGCACCTTGCTTGCATTGCTTCTGTCCGTGACATCGTCTGCGTGGATTTAAAGTTTCAAATCTATTAAATTGTTTGCGCATATTCCATAGGAACTCCTTATCGGGATAAAAATGTTGGTGTTTTAGGTCTATATGCCAAAAATAAATATCCTACGGTAACTTGAATTTTTGGTTTATATATTAAGCTATATATTTAATCCAATGCCTTAACTGTCTATCTACCAATTTTTTTATGTAGTGCTAGACTAACATAAATTTAAAAAATACTGCAAGGATGCCTTTGTTCCGTTGACTGGGCTAATGTTTGGTTTCAAATAACAAAGTTGGACTTGTCGCTATCTCCATCCATCCATCCATCAGCCTTTCGACGTCCACTGCTGGACATAGGCCTCCACAAATGGGGGATAGTGCCGTAATCGCCACGCTTGGCAGGCGGGTTGGCGATCGCTGTGGATGTTGTTAATACTCGAGGAAGTGCTGCTGCCCACTCCCCCGGTATTCCCTCAGTCGGGTCTTACGACTCCCATGGGTGGAGAGGGGTGAGACAATTCTAAAGCCAGCCCCACACGGCAATCTACTTATTTAAAAATCACCCTTGTCCGTATTGATATAAGATCAAAAAGTATATAAAAATATCTAAATATTTAACATACTGTCAAAGGCTTGACTATGAATGGGCAAGTTGGTAGAGGTCGACCTAGGCGAACGTATTTTGACGAGATCGGAGACATTCTTAAGGAAGGCCAGGTTAATTGTACTCATAACTAACGAGCATGCATGAAAGCGCTGATGAAAGTAGATAAAGCGAAAGATGTGTGTCAGGATCATAGCAAGTGGAGAGAAGTGGTCTCTGCCTACCCCTACGGGAAAAAAGCGTGATAATATGTATATATGTATGTTAACTGTCACTATATAATAAGCACTGATACCCACTTGACAACCCTGATGCTCTGTACGTTCCGTAGTTGCTGAGCGGTGTCCAGTTCCTGGATGTTGTGTTTGGCGCGGGCATCCGACGGGTGGAGGATATGGCCCATCACTTTCAGGTTACCTGGTGATAGAACAGCTTTTATTTATTTATTGCCCTTTATGTAAAAGAAATAAAAGTTTAAATTGGCGGACTTAATGCCGGTTGCATTCCCTACTAATCAACCAATAATGAAAATAATCAAGTAGCTGCATTATATTAAAAATATTATTATTAAAAAAAAAGAAATATAAAGACATTGTTACACGATCGCAGCGCCATTTACCGAGTCCAATTATAAATCTAAACCATCCATGGATCCACTCAAACACCGATAAAATTTTCATCAGTCAGTTCGGCTAATTTCGAGGTATTGCGAGTCTAGCAGCGCGGCAATTAATCCAATATAAAGAGACAAATAAAATCCGATAGCTGACGTGGGTCATAAAGACATCTGAGACGAATATAAAATGGAGATTGGGGGGTCACCGTGACTGCGAAAGCTTAACGGTCCAGAATACGTCCCAGGATTGACACAGGTTCGAATGCTGCTCGCGGTAAAACTCTCTTTTTCCACTTTCACAAATAATTTGTTCTTTATTACTATTAATAGTTTAAATATAAATTCAGATGAAAATAACTAATTTCACGGTAGACGGTGGCTTGGCTGTGCTCCTGGTGTTGCCATAGTCCATGAGCGGCGGTTACCACTTACCATCAGGTGGGCCGTTTGCTAGTCTGCTACCGTTGGCGATAAAAAAAAGAAAAAATAAAACTAGTATCTATATCAGTATTGCACCAGTGCGAAGAGAGAGTAGGTCGTAATAAAATATTCAGTCTCACCGTTGACAACGCAGCACTCGTCCGGCCGGTCAGTGTTGATACCCACTCGACCATTGAAGTGCACGCTGTTCTCTGATACTCCCCTCTGCCACCAACTTTCACTGCAGTCTGATTCGAATTGTCCGGGGTTTGATGCCTGTAAAAAACATCATGATTAATTCCCAACCATTATACTTACTTGTTAGTATGGTAAATAAGAATACTTTGGATATAAGTGTATTACGACAAGTGTCACCACCGCATTCTTTCTTCAAGATGTCGTACGAGACGACTAAGGGTAGTAAGCAATTTTCACTCATTTTTTTTAAAGACAACACCTTGCGCTATGGAATAATCCTTGAATTGTGGGGGACTTTACAAACATACAATTTCACGAACACAAAGTACACCCAGACTCAGCAACAACCATTTGTGGATCACACAGATTAGTCCTGAGTGGGAATCGAACCCGCAACACTCAGGCGGGAGTCGGTATCTAAACCACCCCGTTATCTGTGTGTTTTGATTGTAGCGTGCGATGGTCGTCCATTCATTCCGCTGAATGAAATGGTGAGCTTGACAGTATTGTTGAGTCCATGTGGTAGTAGTGACCATTTACCATCAGGTGAGCTGCCGTCTGCCACCATAAGAAATAAACTAGTGGTAAGGTTTTCCCATGAATACGTACCTTTTTTTTTGTTTAGGCGGAAAAAAAAATACCTAACCGCACAGCCCGTCGTTCGGGGCAACGAACAGGGTAGTGTGGGGCCCTCATCCACTAAAGAAACCCGCCGTGTGCCGTCCCTCCGCCTGTGTTGACGGACCACTGGTATTGTATTGGATTACTTCAGTGTTATAATACGTACCCTAACAATTATCTTGTCACTGGCGTGAGCAGCGATCATGAACTCCGAGTGCGCGACGTGAGCCCTCAAAGCCACGACCAGCTGGAAATGCCTCTGGTCAGGGTTAGGTCTGCCCTTCTTCCTCATATTGTTGTTTGTTGTCTCCGCGAAGTGGAGACGGCCAATTGTTACCTTCGCCCCCTCACGGCGGAGCTCCACCCTGTAAGAGTACTTCACTGAAACCACTTTTGTTTGTATAGGAATGAACTAACGGGGATCCACGAGCAAAGATGAACGCAGATGGCGCTCGGCAAGACGGCCAATCTCAAATAGGCATGATGACTGTTTTTTAAAACCTATTCTATGATATTTTGATCTATATTTTTAGCACTTGACATGCTCAGCTACTTTTAAAGTACAAATTATTATTTGTGAATGAGGAAAAAGAGAACTTTAAACTATTTGCAAAATTAAACTTACTATATTGGATGAATGCATGTAAATGCGTTCCGATAGATGGCGTCGGTCGTTAAGACAAAATTGATGAGGAAATTGGGTACGACCGCAAGGGAGTAAGATAGCTCAGTGGATTAGAGCACTTCCCCAGAAGGAAGGGACGCAGGTTCGATTCCCGCTCGTACTAAATTTCTCTTTTTTTCCTCATTCACAAATAATAATTTGTACTTTAAAAATATTCTATGATATTCAAAAGTATCTAATAAGTGAAAAATATATCATATTTCGGTAAAAATAATGGTTTTTTATGCAATCAAATGAAATTAGAATTTTAAGTTTCAAACTCACGTTAAAACGCTCGCCGATGTCATTCCGTTTGTCATGACGTCACGCCTCAGTACGGCAACAGTAAAAAATAGTCAAAGAGAATGTAAGACATTACAATAACGTTTACTAAGGCGTGACGTCATTCGCTCTGATTGGTGTTTAGGCTATTCTGGCGGATTGTTGTATTTTGTAGGTTTATTTTATCAAATATATTATTAATCTCGCCATTAAAATAAGAATGAATACATTTTTCGAAATCCTTGAATCCTATTTCATTAGATCACTTCAATATTTTGGCGATACTTGATTACTGTCATCAAGCCTATTGTAGTTGCTTTGTTTGCCTGAGAATTCTTTACTACTTTTTGTGTTTAATCAGCGATATTGTTAAAATGTATAGTACCTGGAAGATTAAGGAATTGAAAGACGCTATGCTGTGAAGCCATAAAATTTTTGCGATAATTCCTACTTCTTTTTTATTTTTGGATCTTTGGGTAATAAATGTAGGTAACTATATCGGGATTATTACATTTTGGAATGGCGAATTTTCTTCCCCATTTTTTTTTAACTAATTACAAGTTTTTAATTTCTCGATGGACCATAGTCCGAAGTGCATGCTGACAAAAGTGTGGGCAAAAGCTAGTCTTTTTTTTATTACGTGAGTGGCAAACAAGCATACGGATCACCTGATGGTAAGCGGTTACCGTAGCCTATAGACGCTAGCAACATCAGAGGCATCAATTGCGCGTCACCAATTCCAAGATAGGAGATGGCGAGTAAGAATAATAAGGATAGGATGAAGGATAAAGGTCCGTAATACGGAGATCCGTAGAAGAACAGGAGTGACCGACATAGCCCACCGGGTCGGCAAGGTGAAGTGGTTTGTTGAGCGATGTGGCATGCCCATTGCATCACTCAGCAAACCGACAACCTTCAGGGAAAAAAGTGTCTCAAGTGGCGACTACGTATTGGATGACGCAGCGTGGATAGCCTTCCATCAGATGGACCAACGATCTGGTCAAAGCTACAGGGAGCCAAGCGATGCAGTCAGCACAAGACGTTGTGGCGCTATCTTGTAGAGACCTATAGTCGGAATTTTAATTCGATTCCAGATTTGACAATTTCAGTGTTGCAACGTTATGACAAGTACTAAATAGTGACGTTGCGAAATTATTCGATACGGAAATGGAATATTTCCGGATCGATTCCTCTCGTTTATAGTAGTATATCTAAACAACTACTACTTTAATAGAAACTAAGTCCATCCATCCATCCATCAGCCTTTCGAAGTCCACTGCTGGACATAGGCCTCCCCAAGAGAACGCCACAACATATGTTTCGCTCATATGGGGGATAGTGCCGTAATCGCCACGCTTGGCAGGCGGGTTGGCGATCGCAGTGGATGTTATCAAAACTCGAGGGAGTGCTGCTGCCCACTCCCCCGGTATTCCCTCAGTCGGTTCTTACAACTCCCATGTGTGGAGAGAGGTGGGACAATTCTAAAGCCGGCCCCACACGGCCAGAAACTAAGTATATCAGGAAATTTAATATTTCTGAACGGATAATTTAGTTATGACGATTAATTTGATTAAGGATCTGAGAGTTTTCTTTAATAATTGTGTGTGAAATAAATAAAAAATGTGATCATGAAGGAACATGAGAAATAAAACAAATAGATGTATTATGGTAATATTTTATTTTATAAATCGTCGCCGTCATCGCTATCGCTATCGGTGTCACTTTCTGTAACATTTATAATAAATGTGTCTGTGATATTGTCAATTAACATATCTAGCCTACTCATTTTTTCCTCTTCTCTGACAACATCGCATACGCATTTAGACCATTCGGTAGCCGTAATTTTTTAAATGCCTTCCTCAAATAAATTTCTCACGTCTTTCAATTTGAAGGTTTTATTATTTTGAGCTACATGCCCCTTTACCTGCGCGCCCATATCAATTCGATAGGGTTCAGCTCGCAATGGTAAGGGGGCAGTCTTAAAACCGTGATCCCATATTGTGCTGCCATTTCGTCTACAGCGTACTTATTAAAACTCGTTATGTGGAATCAGTTCTAAAAGCGTAGCTTTAACCATATCTGGTTTGTAATGAATATTTTTATTTAAAAGCCAGTCTTGAATTGCAGCTTTTTTCCAGCTCATTTTGGTGCCGTTTCCAATTTTCGGGAGTGGTGAGGTGCATTATCCATCACCACAATTGAGTTTGGTCTTAATTTTGGTAAGACTCCAGCGAACCACTCTTCAAAACAAACTGCATTCATCTCATCATGGTAATCTTCACAATTTTTCTTTGCTTCAAAAATCATGAGCCCCTCTTCCAGGAAGCCTTCTTCGCTACCTTTATGGCTAATTATGAGACGTTTGCCTTTTCCAGATGGATTTTTTAATCCAGTGGTCAGTCCCTCCAAAAACGGTTGCCGAGATGATGTGACTTTCTTGTCCACCCAAGTATTTTTTACAGTATGACCTAAAAATAAATATAGTACATGAACATTCAATATTACTATTAAATTTAATGTAAAATGTATATAAATTCAAAATGTTAGCCTTACCTGCGTTAACCCAAGTTTCATCTTGTTAATATATATGTCTCCCTTCTCGTCGAAACTGACATATAGATCGCAAGTAACGCTGGCGCCATGTTATTATATCATTTCGATCAATAAGTGTGCTCTTGCGTGACCGTGCAACAAATTTAAAATTAAATGCTTCAAAATTTTTCTGAGGGTGTCTTTGGAAACCTTGGGCATTTCTGGATCATCGTTCATCACTTGTGAAATCTAAAATAGCAAATTTTATAATAGTTTGGAATCATTAGTTATATATAAAAGATGTAGGTATAAAATAATACTATCTGACTGATTGACTAACCTTAGCAATGGTTGGAGGTTCATTTCGGTAAAAGAACTGATGAACAATTCTTCGTATTGCGGAGAATGTAAATTCATCAATTTTATCTTTGAAACTTCGCTTTGTTCCAGTTTTTTTAGGAGGAGTTGGCGGCGCACCTTTATTTACTTCCTTCAAAACGTTACAAATAGAGCGTGAGGTTATTCCCAATATGTCAGCAACTTTGCTCATACATTCATTTTCTTCCACAACTTCAAAGGCCTCCAATTGCGCAGAAGTTTCATTTTTCACGTACTTGTAGGCGTTGCGGATCATTACTTTTTCAGTAACAGTGAAAGCTTTTCGTGGACGTTTTTTTCTTGGGGACAAGAAAACATCCAAGTCTTTTTGTGATGTACTTGGCTGAGGATCCATTTTGATGTAAAACCAAAACAAATAGATTCTTTCAAAGTTCACAAAAAACTATAAACGTAACAACAAACACAACGTAACAAAACCCAACAAAATAACAAAATATCGATTCGCAATGAAACAAGATATTCGTGCAGTTAGACTGGGAGAATGAAGCCGAATGACAAGATAAACAAAATGGCGATAGCTGCACGAGCGCGCACGGGTTGCCAATACAGAAAACTATCTAGGCTCTTTTATTATAGGTTTTGTTTTTAATATAAAAAACAAAAATATTAACTTTTTATAAAATAAAGCAGCGGTTACTAATTAATAAATAATTATTATGAATAATTATGTATTTATTTAAATAAAAATCAATAATTTAGTCATTAATTGGCACACCAATATTATGATTTCATAAACATTAATCGCGATTGTTTATCGATTTTTACACACTATTAATATGTGGTATCATTATTTTACAAAATGACAGTAGCTAATGTCAATTAATGTGGAATCGAATTATAATTCCGACTTTATGTCAAGCAGTGGACGTCAAAGGACTGATGGATGGATGGAGTCATATAATTCTTGGTAAGCGCCCTCTCGTTATCCATAGACGAATTTAAAACTTTTATTGGTTTATTGATTGACGCTATGCTTCCTAGTTACGTGCTTTTATAAACAGATGGCGTTAAAAACAATTAAATAACTTAATGTGGCGACGCCGCCACGCTGACAGCCGGTTTTAACCTCCCTTCGCATTAAATGTTTTCACATCAAAAAGACTTTATTCAAATTATAGGTACTGGTCAGTAATGAATACTCACGGTACAGGATGAAATGGCTTTTTTGTTCTGTCTGATTGGCTTTGTTCAATTCTTACTTCCTGACTTGGGTCTTCTGCCTGTAAAGTGACCAGGTTTTAGGATCCACGCATGCAATTTTCTCGGTGTGGTGACGGACACAACTGTCACCACCCCATTTTCTTCCGCGGGTGTCTTACAAAACGATTAAGTGTGTATGCAAATGTCACCTATTCCATTATTGGTATCTGGTAGTAAAACTGGGTACCGAATGGGAGTAGTGCCTTGTTATCAGACCCGAGCACATGTCGGTGTATTTTAGTTATAGATAGATGAGTTGAGCAGCGACTTGGCAGTATTCTTAGTATACTTACCATCAGGTAAATAAAAACTAATTTATACAAGAGCATTAGGCACTACTTCACTTAGACGTAATCACAACTCCCTGGTCTTACTAATTTTTTTTTGTTAAGACGGGAAAAATGTTCCTAACCGCACGCCCCGGGGCAACGAACAGGGTAGTTTTTTTCCACTAAATAAACCCACCATGTGCCGTCTCTCCGCCTTTATTGGCGGGCCACTGGAACTGTGTGACATTACTTCAGTGGTTCCCTGGTCTTACCCTAAACTTTTGTTGGGGTCGACGTCCGATCTGTTCGGTTTTGTTGGCCTTAGGTTGATCCACCAGCATTCACACGGAGCGACTGCTTATCTGACCTTCACGACTCAACTAAGAGGACAACTGGCGACCTTAGAGCAGTTCGACGTCCAGATGTTTTATTCAGGACTGGCAACCTACCACTGAAGTAATGTAACACAGTTCCAGTGGCCCGCCAATACAGACGGAGAGACGGCACACGGCGGGTTTATTTCGTGGGTGAGGGCCCCACACTACCCTGTTCGTTGCCCCGAACAACGGGGTGTGCGAATAGGAAATTTTTTTCCCGCCTTAACAAAAAAAAACAAAAAAGGAAATAGGAATGGCAACTTGTAACTACTGGACAGAACATAGAGACTAGGCTTAACATGCCTTCCAAAGCACAAGTCCCAAATACTTGTCACTTTATGGTCACCCGTCTGATTGTCAGCGAAGAAGAAAATGTAACAATAGAACACAATATAATATTGACAGGCCTCGTGGCGTAGTCGGCAGTGTAACCGACTTACCGAGGTCGTGGGTTCGATTCCCACTCAGGACAATTATTTGTGTGATGAACACAGGTATTTGTACTGCGTCTGCGTGTTTTCAATCTATTGTATTTATTTACAAAAAAAAAGTAGTATATTATGTATTATATCCGTAATCTGGTACCCATAGCACAAGTGTTAAGCTTAGTTTGGGACCAGAGGACGTTATATGAAATATCCGTGAATATTTATTAAAAAAAAAAACTCTAAGGTTGTCTGTAAAGTCGGTTCATGGACGATAATTTTACGTGATAACGTCATACATGTCGATAGAATCACAAGCCGAACGCTTAGGCCGATCGTGCCCTTCTATAGCTTGTTGCGCGCTCTCGCTTACACGCTCGGCTCAGGCAGAACGTGACACTTTTTCGTGCGCGCAGGCAGCGTTTATCGATTTATAAGACGTTATAATGTCAAAAAAAATGTACCTTGACTCCATAGAAATGTATGTAGAAGTTATTGATCTTCTTAAGACCCTCACTGGTCTTCACATACTGCGGCTCCCCCTGCATGTGTATCTGGCATGTCACTTGGAAGTGGTTCTTCTTCTGGCAGACAAACGCCTCGTCTATCTGCGAGTAGTTGAAGCCCTTATCGGCTCCCACCACGTAGGAGGGGGGCTGGCTATAAAGACACAGAGGGTGAGGTAGAGTATATTATAATTAGTTTTATAGCCTCAGTCGGTTTCTCTCATGCGGATTTGAATAATAACCATCAAAATATGGTGAAATAAGTAGACAATATTCTAATAAGAAATAAGTCACTAAGTAGAGTTATATAGACAATTCCTGCTATTGTGGGTAAAATCTAGTTATTTCGTATGGTGAGTGAGAGCGACGGAGGACCAAACCCCTTCCTATTATATTTAATGTCCATTTCCTCATTTCCCCTTCATCATCCTTCGTCTCCATCTCCCTATAGTTATTCCTGGGGTTGGCAATGCGAGTATGATTACCCCCTTATGTTGCCAGCCTGGGTTGCGATAGCCGCTCTCTAATTAGTTTATCATCCTTATAGTATAACAATAACAAATTGTATCCAATGGGGATATATAGTAAGTAACAATCATCCGAATAGCAGCGACGTGGTTCGCCACAAGTCACGTCTTGATCCCACAAAAAGTAGACGTAAAGCCGTTTTATGATGGTAATAGGTTGTCTCTGCCTACTCTCTGCGAAAGAGGCGTGATCCTATGTTATCTTTATATACCTACATATAAAAATGAATCTCTATTTAGATATTTTTATATATATTTTAGCATTTGACATGCACTATACATTAAACACAAAGTGAAAAATGAGTTTACCTGGTCGGTATTATGTATGAAAATACTTCCGACAGATGGCGCAGGCGTCACCCAAAGACGTTAAGTATGATGTGTTATCGAAATTAGCAGTCAGGAGCAATTGTCAGGATGGCTGAATTGGTAAAGCATCTGGACGGTATCCAGAAGATGCAGGTTCAAATCCTGCTCCTGACTGTTATTTTCGATTTCACATTTTTCACTTTGTGTTTAATAAAAATGAATCTCTATTTCCCTTGGTCATCGCATCACGCGTGAACGGATAGAACAATTTGGCTAATTCTTTTTTGTTGTGTTTAGTATTGTCTGTAGGTTCATATGAAAGAAAAAAATAAGAAAATTGCGCATATAATTGGAAAATTTCAGAAAACTATTTTTTTGGCACATTTAACAGATCGCATAGTTATAGCTAGCTCGTTCATAGCTAAGACAGGACAACGTCTGTCGGGTCAGCTAGTACTCATTGAATACTTACAGTGGTTTAAGGTTTCCGTCGTAGAGAACATGCCACACGTTCTGCTGGAAAGGCGCGAACCTGATGCACTGCATCGGCGCATCGTCTCCCGCCTCCGAGCCGTCCACTGAAGGCGGCGCCGGCCGGGGAACGTGGGTGCTCTCTGGCGACAGGGCCGCTGTTGTCAAATTTAAGTCAGAATTTTTACCGGTGGTCATGAAATATAATAGGACTCTATGGATAACCATAGAGTTGTTATTGGATTGGACCCATAGGGCCTTACTAATAAACGTTGTATAACCTCTGAATAGTTTTGTCTTTGTCACTAATATGACAGTTTGAAGTTGAAAGAACTTCCGTTCTTAACACTGAATTACTATTCGGAGGTTAAACAATGTTTATTAGTAAGGGGGATAAGATTATAAATCGTATCGACATCGCATCGTGACATTGTCATTGGTTGAGAGATTCAGTGTTCAGTGTGTTCGGGCTGTAGCAGAAGATAGCCGTTTATTCTTTAATTTTTCATTTCTGAGAAATGAAATGGTGCGCAGCAGCTCGATAATACTCTCGGTATGTTGAGTTCATGAGCGACGGCTGCCACTTATCATCAGGTGGGCCGTGGCTCGTCTACCACCATGAGTAAAATTACTCAGTTCCTTTACGAAATAGCCCCCCTTAAAGTCTCCTGTAAAAATAATCTGTTATAAAAATACCAGGGAAGAAGATAATCCGCCAGCGGACCACTGAAGTAATGTAACATAGTTCCAGTAGCCCGCCAATAAAGGCGGAGAGACGGCATTCGGTGGGTTTATTTAGTGGGTAAGAGCCCCACACTACCCTGTTCGTTGCCCTGAACGACGAGGTGTGCGTTTAGGAACATTTGTTCCCCCCTAAAAAAAAAAGGGGAAGAAAATAATAAGCTCACCAGGCTCACATTTAACTTGAGAAGGGTCGTTCTCGTGTTTCCGTTTCTTCGTGCTGGGCTCCTGTAGACTGGTGTAGACGGGTGTGAGGCTGTCCTGTCCTAGCGTTACCAGTTGGGGAGTTATCAGACCTTGTTCCAACTCTGGCATCTCCACTCTCATTTGGTTATACCTGCTACAATTTCCATTATGGGGTTATTCTAGAAATACGGGATTGAATTTTTTGGGGCAAGCACATAAACCCGATAAATATCCGTGTACAGTGTTTGTTTCAGCAGACTTTACATACACACAACTTAATGTACATCTACTGCTAACTTAATGAGCCTCGTGGCAACTCAGGAGAATTATTTGTGTGATGAACACAGATATTTGTACTGCGGTTCGGTGTTTTCTATCTATTATATGTATGTACATTATTAAATCCGTAATCTGGTACCTATAGCACAAGCGTTAAGCTTAGTTTGGGACCAGAGGACGTTGTGTGAAATGTCCGTGAATAAAAAAAATCTACACCCAGACTTCGAACAATCATTTGCTCCGAAAATAAATTGCTCTGAGTGAGAATCGAATCTACAGTAGATGAGTAGGTACTGGCAGTTCAGTATCTCAAAAACTAAACCAGTACTTTGAAAATTTAGAACGTTCAGTAAAGAATCCCTGATCGATGATTCTCTTTTTACAGCAATACCATGTCAGCGTATAAATAATCTCGATGACATCATAATTTAATTTAAAAAATATACAATCCTGCCACAACTTAAAGGATCAAAAATATTAGCGTGAACTAACGACAGATATTCCCACTGTTGTGTTTTACTCATCACTGGAGTTTAATGGCTACAGTAACAGTCTACCATGAGGTGGGCCTCCTTGAAGAAATTTATTTGCCAACCTTTTAATAAAAAATCAGTTACTAAACAATTTCTTCAGAGCTAAGCTGCTTCAATATTAAAGAAGTAGCGCCTTGCTTATCCCAACACGAATGGGCCGGCCGTTGTGTTTCGTATAGTGAGTGAGAGCGCCGGAGGCACAAACCCCTCTCGCTATCTTCTCCTTATTATCCTTCCTATCCTCTCCTTATTATTCTTCCTATCCATCTCATATCCCTTTCCTCTGGCGTTACTTGCAGGTTGCGGTAACCACTTACCATCAGGTGGATCGTATGCCTGATCGCCACCCATGTAGCATAAAAAAATATATATATTATATATCACCTGTTTTGGTACACATCTCCAAGCCCCAAATCATTCCGGACCGTTCTTATTCCTATATCAACAATGCTGGAATCCTGGGGCAAAACCAATACATCATTGATATTGCCCCTGAGTACTCCATGGTCGATATTGTTCTTCAGCTCCTCGCAAATATACTCTCCATTCTGTTGGAGTATGTCGTGTGTCGGTATATGGTCGTGAACCAACATGTAGTCTTGCCCAAGGACTGTTTGAGACACGGCGATCGCATGACTTTGAGTTTCTGAAGGGCTGTAAGGATTCTCCGACCCAGAATCAGGTGGACTTTCTGGTAGTTGGTGTCCCCTGGAATAATCATTTATTATTTAAATCCAACTTTAGAGGTATTTATATTACGACACATTTTCAACTTATCTTGATGGTAGCTAATATCTGTTTTAATTTTACTTCCTCAATCAACACGACAGCTAAAAAATAAAAAAAGTCGCATGGCTACTCCTGACATAACCAATGAACGAACCTAACCCCCTGACTCATATAACCTATTTTATTTGGCCTAATTGTACAAAAGCCTCTTTAAAGAAATTCTGCTCCAAGTAAAATTGCCTCTCTTTGGAACGAAATTTCCTTCTGAATATAATTCTGCGTCTATATCTGGGGGGTTAGAATGTATCTCACTCGATCATATCGCCATGACGTCGTGTCATTGTGATTGGTTGAGAGATCAACGTGATTGGCAGAGGGATTATTGCGACATCATGCGTCAGTTTCTCTACCAATCACAGGCGAGACGATACGATGTCGATTCGATTTAGTGAGTTACATTCTACGGGCCCTGGATAGTTTATCCATGTTTATACCTACGATTTTATGTTTGATAATTCTTGATTACATTTTAAACTGTTTTATGGATGGCGTGCCCATCTTAGAATCGGCGATTTAGTTATGTGGCCGACCATTTCATGAAATGGTTAGCTTTTAAACAGTCTGCCACATCCATCCATCAGCCTTTTAAAGTCCACTGCTGGACATAGGCCTCCCCAAGAATGGGGGATAGTGCCGTAATCGCCACGCTTGGCAGTCGGGTTGGCGATCGCAGTGGATATTGTTAATACTCGAAGGACTGCTGCTGCCCACTCCCCCGGTATTCCCTCAGTCGACTCTTACGACTCCCATGGGTGGAGGGGTGGGATAATTCTAAAGCCGGCCCCACACGGTAAACTGCCACATCATAAGTTGCCAAGTCTACGATCTAGCTAGGACACATTTTATTTCTGTCATCATAGTTGAGTCCAAGAGCGACGGTTACCACTTACCATCAGAGAGGCCGTGGCACGTCAGCCAGCATAAGCAATAAAATCCGATCGGCCAAGTAAGGTGTCTACTAATAGTTGTATACATAATGTCGCGGTGTGACCTTATGAAGACTCAAATAAATAATATACCCAGTCCGTCTTGGATCAATGGTCTGCGCAGGGTAGCAGCCGTCTACAGAGTTCATATAGGCTTCCAGGTCCAAGTCCATGAAGCCAGGACCTGTAACAAAGTAAATACATAGTTTCATTGTCGTAGTTCTTAGTTAGGAATTATTCTATACAAATATGTTTTTATTCAATCTATGGTTCAAAATGTCATCTGTCAAAAATCACTTAAAATTTTTATGTAAAATTAATATTTTATACGGAAATTATAAACGATATTCGGTTTAAGTAAGCGACAAATTATAAAAAAAATACAAGTGAAAATCTAATGCGGGGTTCCTGGTAACCTGTGACACAAGTTTCTTTTCAGAAACTTACTTCAGGCATCAGTCTCTCACGAAGAATAAGTAAAAGATCAGGATTTGGACTTGGAAATATGAACCGCTTCTCCAAAGATAGAAACTCGTAACTTTACATCGTATTTGAACTCTTCCATAGTTTGCTTCCTATGTTCTTACATCAAATCTTTTTATAATAATAGATCTACTATACTATACTGTCATGTCTCAGCGGTGGATTTACACTAGGGTCAGTCGGGGCAAGTGCCCAAGGCGGCAAATTTTTGAAATTGAAAATTTTTTTTGACTAACAACGTCTAATGCTGAGGGAGGGAATCGGCTGTTAGCGTGGCGACGCCATTTTACTTGATCCGTTCAAATCTTGCAAGTTACATTAGACACATTTCCCGATTTCCTATTAAACTGAAATTTTACAAGCATATGTATACTGCGTAATAATGCAATATTATGATAACATGGAGCTGATCTGATGATGGAGCTGGAAGGTGAATTTAGAAACTTCATAATGAAACGGCGTAACACTATCGAGTTTGGACTCGTTTGATACGTCTTGACGAGTACTTTGTCTCTAGATAGTATCCAGGGTCTGATGATGGAGCTGGAAGGTGGCCACAGTAACTCTTTAATGAAAAGACTCAACCTTATCGAGTTTGGAATTGTTTGTTTCGTCTTGACGAGTACTTTGGTCTTAGATGATTTCCAGGGCCTGATGATGATGATTTATGTCCATTTGCGCTATTTTACACGTGTCATAATTTTATGCAAGCACACATTGAAAAAGTTATGATCGTTTTATTTCTACTCATTATTTCTACAAAATAATTTCAATGTTTCACATCTGGTAGACGTCCCGCGATGTCTATTTTTTTAATCTTATCAAGATTGCTCAATATAATTAATTAATTATATTAATTAATAATTTTCTGTTTAATTGATAATACAAGAAATTCAATTCATCCATTAAAATTTTGGCACTTATGGTAAAAGTTAATAATCAAAATGATTTAATCAATTTATTTCCTTGGAGATTTAAAATAATAATAAATTTTTCTATTTTCTGGAATAAGAGATATTTTAATTAGATTTTTTTCTGAAAAATTGAAAAAGATTCGGAATTATTTTTTGCATTTATCAAAATTTAAGTAAAATTCCAGTATTGGGGCGGATTTTTTTCCGGTGCCCAGGAGCGGCATTAAGTTTAAATCCGGCCCTGGTCATGTGAGACAGCAAGATACGATACTTTGTCTCAATTTTCTTAGGTATTTCGTAGGTATTTCCTTCTCGCTTCCACACTTCCTAATATATCATGGCTACATCTAAAGGTTCTTTATCTAAGTTATTGCACGTTTGGCCATATCATTAATACAGGGTTTTCGTGATATCAGGTTTAATAAAACTCCAAATAAAGAACACAATTATATTTGAAATATAGGTATTAGTACCTAACGATATTTCAATCCACTTTTATCTTTGATTGGCACATAATATTAGCTTTTTTATTCGAATAAATAGTCCGCCACCATGATCCATCACAAAAACAAAACAATATCAGCGCCTCTAACGGTGGATAATTAGGGTTCCGTACCTCATAAGGAAAAAACCAAACCCTGATAGGATTACTCATGTCTGTTTTTCCGTCTGTCACACCCATTTGCTCCGAAACTACTTGACCGATTGAATTAAAATTCGGTACACATAATGTAAGTCGGTGACCCAAACACGGACTTATAACGTGTTAATTTTAACTAGTTTTTGTAACTCCCACTTGTCTTTTTTTTTAGGATATGATCACTACCCACTGAAGTAATGCAACATAGTACCAGTGGCCCGCCAACATAGGCGGAGAGACGGCTCAGACGGCACACGGCGGGTTTATTTAATGGATGAGGGCTCGACACCACCCTGTTCGTTGACTCAAACGACGGGGTGTGCGGTTAGGTACATTTGTTCTCGCCTTAACAAGTAAAAGGGAGACAACTGGGTATCACTGATCTTGTCTCTCCACTCGCATCAGCAGACAATTGCATCGTCACAATAGATATAACTAGCTAAAAGCTGTGCTTTAGGAGGGCTCACGAATTTTCTAGTTTAATAATCATTTTTAAGAATTTTTTTAATAAAAGTATATCTTTTAATGCAAGTATGGATTATTTTAATAATAATTTTTAAGAAATATTTTTAATAAAAATATATCTTGTAATGTAAGTATGGATTATTAATATGGGCTTCTGTAATTAATTCATACGACAGATTATATTTTTGATGTGAAACATATAATGCGGATGGTGGGTAAAATCGGCTGTTAGCGTGGCGACGCTTTTATTTTACTTCTCCTGTTCAAATCTTGCAAGTTAAATTTGACACACGTCGCGGTTTCAGATTGAGCTGAAATTTTACACGTATATATGGATATTACGTGACAATGCAATATTATGATGACATGGAGCTGATTTGATGATGGAGCTGGAAGGTGGACATAGGAACTCTATAATGAAACGGCGCAACCCCCTCGAGTTTGAGCTCGTATGATTCAGCTTGACGAGTACTTTGTCTCTAGATGGTATCCAGGGTTTGATGATGGAGCTGGAAGGTGGCCATGCGAAACTCTGTAATTAAATGGCACAACTCCATTGAGTTGGGGCTTGTTTGAAATGTCTTGACTAGTACTCCAGACCTAGATGATATCCAGGGTCTGATGATGGAGCTAGAAGGTGGCCATAGGAACTCCGTTATAAAACGACATAGCTTCACCGAGTTTGGGCTCGTATGATTCGTCTTGACGAGTATTTTGTCTTTAGTTGGTATCCAGGGTCTGATGATGGAGCTGGAAGGTGGCCACAATAAGTTTATAATGAAACGACACAAACCCATCGAGTTTATACTCGTTTGATTCGTCTTAAGGAGTACTTTGTCAAGTTATGATCATTTTATTTCTACAAAATAATTTCGATGTTTTCACATCTGGTAAACGTCCCGCGACGTCTAGTTTTTTATTGCTTATGATCGCAGACGAGCCACGGCCCATCTGATGGTAAGTGGTAACCGTCGCTCATGGACTCAACTATACCTAGAGTGTAGTCAAGCCGCTGCGCACCATTTCATTTCTCAGATGTGAAATGAAAGAATAAACAGCTATCTTCTACTACAGCCAAAACACACTGACGTGCTTCATGACCGGTCACACAGGAGACGGTGGTACCGACCCGTGCGGGCCCGATAGCAAGTGAGTGAGTACTCTTACTTAGTACCCAGCCCTACCTCCAGTAATGCAATGGGTGATAATTGCTTACTTCCCTTAGTCGCCCTATAAGACACCCGCGGGAAAGGATTTTGTGGTGTCACTTGTATTCTTAGTCCGTCACCACACGGACAATCTTCATACGGATTTGTTCTATGCAGATATAATCCAATATTTACATGTTTTTGATATTAGTTCTTTAGTTTTTGAACAGATGGCGTTAGTAACAGTCCCGTTGATATTACACATGTCTTATTGGATTTATAGGAAGGTGGAGTCAGAAGCCTCCGAAACCAGCGAGCGTGTATGAGAGAATTATGAATGTTGAGGAAGCGAGAGATGTATGCAAGAATAGAGCCTTTTGGCACTCTGTTGTCTCTGCCTACCCCGCAAGGGAGATGGCGTGATGATAAGTAAGTAAGTAAAATATTTTATTATAGTGGCTTATATAAATGGGTTCTTACCAATCTGATTTGCTACAAAAGTGTGGATTGACCCCTGCGTGGAAACCACGACGAAGCCCCATTTTCCATCGTACCGACTGCAGTGTCAATTGTGAACCTGACGTTAGATCTCGTGCCCACTATCACAATACGATTACTACAAGACTGTTATTATCACAATCACTTTTACTAGGTTTTTTAATAAGTACGTTAGACTTAGTTTCAAACCCCGAATAACGACCGCACACATGCAATTCCTATGGACGACTGGCTATAAGTAATTTTTGCTACTCTGCGTTCTGCTAGTGATTGCTTACTCAAGTGTAATAATATTAACATTTACTTGAATTTCATAAATAGATTTATAATTTTTTTTTAACAAAATAGAGCGTCCATGTCAACGTTCGTCGTGTTTCCTCCGCTCAGCCAGCAATGGCGGAGACGGCACACGGCGGGTTACTTTGGTGGGTGAGGTCTACTACCTTGCTCGTTTCTCCGAACGAAAGCCTTTTTTTTTTTTTTTTTCTTTGGCGGGAAAAAATGTACCTATCCGCACACCCCGTCGTTCGGGGCAACGAACAGGGTAGTGTAGGGCCCTCACCCACTAAAGAAACCCGCCGTGTGCCGTCTCTTCGCCTTTATTGGCGGGCCACTGGAACTATGTTATATTCCTTCGGTTCCGAACGACAGCCTGCGGTTACGTATATTCTTTCCCGCCTTCACAAAAATAATATTTACCTACTCTCCGTAACTTTTCATAAATATATCTGCTTATGGCTGAAATTTTTGTCATGACGGCCAATATCAACAAAGAGTCGTGCACTTTAATATTTCTTAGATATATGATTCCTAGATAGATTCCGAGTATGTGCATAACACCGACAACTTCCTAATTCCGGACTGCTATTAAGAATTTATTGACTCATAAAATTTTGGTTGGACCCGGCTCCGAGCCAGCGCAGGCAACGTTTAGAAACCTACTTGGCGATAAGGTGGTAGTTGGCAACAGCACTGGCGGGCCAATAGAATTGTGTGGGTTTTCCGTGCATACATCAAAATGATCTTGGCACGCTCCGCAAACAGTGTTCACACGTTGGCGTTTGGCGTCTTCAGTTCGTTGTTATTGCTGATAAAAATTAAGATAATTTCGATATCACATTCATACTTAACGTCTTTGGGTGACGCCTGCGCCATCTGTCGGAAGTATTTTTATACATTATACCGACCAGGTAAACTTAATTTTACAATTAAAATTTTTACCTAATAATGACGTAAACCCTATTAATATTTAGATATTTTTTCACTTTGTGTTTTATGTAATTACATACCTAAGCATGTCAAATGCTAAAAATATCTTAATAACCAAAATACTGTCACTAATTCATACTGTTATATCAATCGTCCTTGCTCCTCGCAATATTCATACCAATCTGAATGGTCACGCACGCGCACGGTTTCTAGTCACTCTACTTTGGTAGACATTTAGATAATAATTAAACGTACTAAATACTTTCTTGCGGCGTTCCCATCCACAACCAGATATAAATAAATTGCGGCCGCTGCAAGAGTTCCCAAATCCATCTTTATCGAAGTGTCAACGCAGTATGATCAGTACGCCAATGTGTAAAAGAAATCCGATATTATGCCCCTACAAGCTGGCCCTGTCCCTCGGCCCAATGTGTACAGCGGCCTTAAAGTTTTTAGTCGCTACTCTGGCCCAAAGTCTGATATGCCTTATGTGGCTTGGCTTGCCTCAGCCTCGGGATCGAATTCAATACTAATGTCATTACAGTACGTGGCTTGTCCTTGTTTATGCGAAATTTAAAATTCAAGCAATATCCGATTGTGAAGTCAGTCTTGTGACCATGCACGCTGCCAAATGGCAGATGTGTTTTTCTTTCTTAAAACAATCTGGTGCTTATTGACTCCTAATTATGTATGTGCGAAGGTAGGTAGTAGGTGCGATAGGTAAGTTAAATAAGACAAGAGTAATTAGGATTTCTCGAAGGTAATATACACAGCCTAGGACGATATTAGCTAAAAATTAGGAAATCTATAAAATATTTTTTGAGAATGACACTCAAACGCGCCGTGTGGGGCCGGCTTAAGAATTGTCCTACCCCTCTCCACCCATGGGAGTCGTAAGAGCCGACTGAGGAATACCGGGGGAGTGGGCAGCAGCACTCCGTAGTATTAACAACATCCACTGCGATCGCCAACCCGCCTGCCAAGCGTGGCGATTACGGCACCATCCCCCATTCTTGGGGAGGCCCATGGCCAGCAGGGGATGTTAAAAGGCTGATGGATGGATGGATGGACTATCAAAATGTTTCAACGCCTGACTTAAAAAAAATTACATGATAATTACACGGTTTTCACGTGCAGCATTCTTAATCTGTATAAATGAATCTATTAACTGCCATATTCGCATATGTCTACGCATGGCGGCAAAAAGTAATGCAGATTTAGTGAATGGTTCCGTACATGTTTTTTTTGCATTTTATTTGGTGTATAAAATTATAACTTTATATAATTTGTGCTAGTAATTAGATAAAAATAATAAAACCTTAAAATTATAGATTAGCGTCAATTGGTGCTTAATAGATCGGAATAACCTCAAGTAAATTTATTCGTTAGATGGAGTCTCCATAGATGATAAGTATTTTGTGTAGAAATTGATTACTACGAGTAGGCACTATTTGCGGTATATTGGATATGATATAGTTTTTCAGAAGTCTTGGTGTCGAATTCTATCCACAGTCATAATTTTTTTCCCGAGAATTTTACTACTACTTATCATTACGCAATTTCCCTTGCGGGGTAGGCAGAGTGTATTCCACTGAAAAGAGCGTGTAAGTGCTTAAATTTAATAATAAAAAAAATATATATATACTTAATCTGGTAGGGAGTTACACTATATAATACTTTTTTGGCAAAGGTATTGGGGTTTTATTGAAAGTCTGAGGACATTGCAGACACCTTTGATTTTGTTCACAAATCATTGGTGAATGAATTTGAATCCCCTTTTCATTAAGGCGGGAAAAAAAATTACCTAATCGCATACCACGCCGCTCGGGTAGTATGGAGCCCTCACCCACTACATAAACCTACCGTGTGCCACCTCGTCGCCGTTGGTGGACCATGGAACTATGTGACGATTCTTCAGTAATTCGCAAGTGGTTTATAATTTCGGGCACGCAGTTTACCCTCTCTGAGCGATATTACCGCACATTGGAGCATTGCACCTTCTCGAAATTTTAATCCAAGAATAAAATATTTTAAAGTAGCTGAGCATGTCAAGTGCTAAAAATACAGATCAACAACAGTAGTATGGATTTTCATTGCAAAATTAAACTTACTATATTGGAATTATGTATGTAAATGCCGATAGGTGGCGTGAGTCGTAAAAACATCTAAAACAAAGGTGAAATGGAGATTTGGAGACACCGTTAATGACTGCGATAGCTTAGTGGTCCAAAGCACTTCCCCGGATTGGATGGGACGCAGGTTCGAAATCTGCTCGCAGTAAAGCTCACTATTTCCATTTTCACAAATAATTTGTTCTTTATAGTAGCTGAACATGTCAAGTGCTAAAAATACAGATCAAAATTTATAAAAAGATTGTTTAAAACTACGACGGATCCCTAAAACCGCGAGCCGATCCAGTCAGTAAAGACCGAATGTATAAGTGAACGAGTGAAAGGAACAAGGTGAATGACTCTGGCGTGTTGCTTTGTTTATTATTGTTTTGTTATTATACCTTACCGTGTTACGTCATAATCACAGAACATTTTTACTCTACGAGAAGAATGATGAATGGCTTCATAAAGTTTTTTTGAGGACATTTTTTCTTATCGACCTGCGCCATCTGGGTCGTACCGTTTTTTTTTTAATTTTATGTGGGCAAAAATGTCCTACCGCATACCCCGCTGCCCGGGGAGACAACGGGGCAGTGTGGGGCTCTCAACCCACTGGCCAAACCCACCGTGCGCCCTCACCCGCCCTTACTACGGCGGATCACGGGTACCGCGCCGTTTCGACCCCACCCTCGGCTAAGGCGGCATCAGGCGCAGGTAAGCGCGCGCACGCCGCCCCGCGCGCCGGCGGCGAATCGGGTCCGCGAAGGAGGATTCCTCCCGGGCTCTCTCCGCCACCTCCTTCCGCGAGATGACAGCCTTGCAGAAGGCGGCGACCGCGGTCCAGGCCCTGTCACTGCCAACTATCGCTCGCGCAACGGCCGGCAGCGACAGGTTCACGCCTATGACTGCAACGAGTTCCCGGCGCTGCACATCCCAGGCCGGGCACGACTAGAGCGTGTGCTGCACCGAGTCCTCACCGCAGTCGCAGTGGTGACAGCCTGGGGTCATCTCCCTCCTAGCGATCATGTGCAGGTATTTGCCGAAGCAACCGTGCGAAGATGGCGTAACTCGAATCAATCTACGTCGCTAGTTTCCAAGTGTAAAATTGCAATATATGGCTGTATCTTATAAACAGCAACTGTGTACAATGATAGCGACATTTAAAATTGCCACTAGCGACATCTAGCACCGCATATGTTAGTCACTGTTGCCGCGTTCTGGTGCCGACAGCGGATATACTTTGATATCATTGTCCCTTTTTAATAGCATTGTCTCTTACGAATAACGATACTCACCTATAAACAGTTTGTAGCCTGTTCATAATACCGTAAGGAATAATGTAGCGATAGATAATTTTATGATAGTCTTACATTTCCCTCTTCAGGGTTAAATATCTAACAAATAAAACTTAGAATACCTAATTGAAATGTATCCGTCCAACGGCAGACCTTATTATATGCTATTGAGATTTTTCTTAAAAAGAAAAATTTATATTACGTGGGACTTAAACATAGCTGGCGAGTCGTGGGTGTGTAATACACCTCTGCCTACCCCTTCGGGGAATACAGGCGTGATGCTATGCTATTTTTGACATAATATTACGAGTATATTAGAAATACAAAAACATGAATGTTCCGATATCTAATATTGTGGTCATCCCCTTGACATGGATAAGCGCTATCAGACGTCAGTTTTGCGTGTAACTAGCGTTTATTAATGATGTCTCCTATTGAGACAGATAACTAGTTCGCTGATTCATGACCCTTCGTAGTAGATTATATCTGTATTTAAATAAAACAATAGTATAATAGAGCATTTTGATTTGTGTTAAGTTTGAAAGCAAAATAACTGTTTGTATGTATTGTATGTATGTCTATACAACAAGAAACGTTAATCTTAATAACCTTTGCCGGAGATTTTCCGCAAACATAAACTAGTTTTTTTGGTTATATCTCAAGCAAGATAAAATATATATAACCAGATTTAAAGTCCAAACAAACGCTATATAACAAAAAAGTTTCATCAAAATCAGTTTAATAGTTTTGAGATTATGCGCGAGCAAACAGACAATATTCTATGTTTTGGATTCAAAGACGCCTAAATAGTAGGGATGGGCCGAAATTCGTTTTACATTCGGTTTAACCGAATTTCGGTGGCTTGGACCGAACTTCGGCATTCGGCCGAAATTCGGTTTTAATTGCCGAACATTCGGTAAAAGAAAATGGCAAGGTTTCCATTAAAATTTTGAGAAATCAAATCTGTCGTAGATGTAAAATAAGTCACATATACCATTACTCTAAAGTAATTTAATCATGGTCAGTTGTAGTACTTTAAACTATAATTATTATAGATAAATTAAAAGGTATAAATGTATTAGTTTTTTTCGTAATCCAAGAGTCTGAATCAACAAACCCAATAATTTGAAATACTTTGACACCCTTACACTGACTGTTTTTTATTGTTTTGCAACGTCGTCTTCATAAAAAAATACACACAGAACATAAAAAATACACACAGAACACTACATGTTACTCCCGAGAAAGCACACACCGAAGTTCGGCCGAATTTTATATATTTACCGAATCTTCGGCCGAAGTTCGTATTCGGTTAAAATTACATTCGGCCCATCTCTACTAAATAGTAATTTTTCTCAAATATCTAACTCGGTCCGCGCCGTGGTCTTCAGGGTATAAATACATCCATCCCAGACGAACCATTAATTTTTTAGGGATGAAGTAGCCTATGTCCTCTTTTGGGCTTCAGACTATATGTGTGCAAAATTTCATGATGATTGGTTCAGCAATTATGAAAGCGTAACAAACAAACAAACTCACTTTTGCATATATCTATAAATATGAATGGAGAGCCGTTTTTTTTGTTCGGTTATACTGCGAAAACTACTAAACCGATCGAAATAATACTTAACCATAAGATGCAGCGTATTTCGGAGACTGTTTTAGTATATTGTATATGATATGTTGGTGATTACTTATCCGGAACCTATATTTTTGATGTGAAACATCTAATGCACTCTGTGTAGTAATATTAGTAAATAGAGTTGGAAATATAGTTTTAGAGTTTAGACTAGCCTTTGCCCGCGGCTTCGCCGTGGTGGCTTCGGTCTGGTTTTAGGCTATATCCCGGGTTCCCGACATAGTAGCGGGATAAAATGTATACCAGTTGTTAAGTCTAATCAAGAGCTATCAAACAAAAAAAGTTGCGTCAAAATCCGTTCAGTAGTTTGTGCGTGATGCGCGAACAAACAAACAGACAATAAATCTAAAAAAAAACAAAAACGTTTGGTGTTCAGACACGCCTATATAGCCTAAATCAGTATTTTTTTCTCAAATATCTTAAATGTACAGACAGCTCTGTTACTGCTTTATAATAGTATAGATTATTAAAGAATATGCAAATAACCACCGATAACGGGTGTCAAGCCACACTGAGGCTCCACTGAAGATCAGCGCAGCAGTACAAGTAACGTGCAGCCGCATATGCTGAGGTGGATCTCATTGGCCCATCAACGGCATACGATCTACTGTTAGTATTATTTTAAGAATTCTTATATTTTTTTTGTCTGTTGTTTTTATGTCGTTGTTGGTGATCAATAAAATGTTTTTCTTTCTTTTCTTTAATGCAGAGGGAGGGTAAAACTGACTGTTAGCGCGGCGACGCTTATACCTAATAATAGGAATCCTATCCGAAATTGATTTTTCATTGACAGTACTATGACGCGAGCGAAGCCTCGTGGAATGTACTGTATAAATAAAAATGAATCGGTTAAATGTATGTACGCCCATAACTTCCGAACGACCGCAACGAATTGGATAATTGTGTTCCTTATTGTCAGGACAAAGTTTGTATGAAAGAAAATTTTTAAAAATAAACAGAAATTTAAAAAAAAAATCTCATGATATAAAAAGTGAGTGAGTGAATGACATAATATTGACAGCATGGATAAATCGACATTATTTTAATAAGAATTTAAAGAAAACCGACAAATATTGTAGATAAGGCATTAAAATAGTTATGGTCGAATAATTTAATTGTAATTTTATTTCATTACATGCTCGTGTTGTAAACGGAAGATTTTCTCTCATTTTTTGTCATTAAGTACGTAACACGTAACATTTCCGGTACTTTTTAATTAGACGGGCTAATTACTTTCGATACAACAAACGTGTCAATTTAATATAGAATTATTTATAATCCGACTGATTTGAATTTACCAGGGGGTTACATTTGCTTAGTTCGCGACTGTACACCACCCGTGTGATTTGAATAGTCTTTCAGGATTTTAGAAGATATTCAGGAAAAAAAAATTGCGGTACGAAGTTCATCGTGTCAGCTAGTTTATAATATTAAATAAAGATGCCATAGACACAGTTCTGATTAAAGCTTATTAGTAGTCGTCCAGTAGTCAACATTGTGATGACGATCATGAGTGATGGATGACATATAATCAATCCTATAAAAGTACCTGGATGACCTTTGCTCGTTATTTTTTCTTTTTGTAAATCGTGAGTGTTCTCCCAAAAGAAAGAATTGAAAAAAAAAGTAATCGAACTGGAGACATCTGGACTCGATCCGGGGACTACTGGTTTTGGAACCGCCCAATTTCCCACCTGAGCTATTATAACCTTGAAGATGGTGGCGAAATTTACCTTCGTATTCTAATAATATTGTAGCAGTTTTTCATTGCCTTAAAAACCCGGATAAAACGACGTTTTCTAAAAATTAAACCTAGCTAGATCGATTTATCACCCCCGAAAAAACCCCCTGCATACTAAATTTCATGAAAATCGTTGGAGATGTTTCCGAGATTCAGATTATACTTATATATACAAGAATTGCTCGTTTAAAGATATTAAGTAGATAGATGTACCTATTTTTATAGAATTAATTTATTTCTAATGCATGTTACACAAGCATATTATTTCTAATGCATATTATATAAAAATATTTTGTTACTGCACTACTAACTGTAGGTATATAGTCAATTATCTTATCAATTTCTAACTGCCTCTGTGGTGCAGCGGTAGGGTAAGCGACTGCTGATCATGAGGTCTCGGGTTCGATCCCCGGGTCGGGCAGTGTTATTACAAAAAGTCCGTAAGAAAAATTCTCAGTAGCAGCCCGGAGTTTGGAAATGTGCCCGGTAGACGTCAATAGGCTCGCCCCCTATTACGTGGGACTTAAACATAGCTGGCGAGTCGTGGGTGTGTAATACACCTCTGCCTACCCCTTCGGGGAATACAGGCGTGATGCTATGTTTTTTTTCTGTTTCTGCACTACTTCTCCATTTAAACTATAACTGTGCCAAATCTCACACTTCCCGGTGCGCGAAATGTGCTAAAAAAGGGTACAAGTTTTTCTTAACATATTAATATACCTATAGATAATATTAGTGTAGATAGATGACTTCATCTTCGTATTTTAGAAATGCCCAAACTACAAAATTAGTTTACAAAATAACATGTTATCATTTTAATGATAATACATCGAACAGGTCTAACTCGCTTCGCATTTACCTTGACTAATCTCCAAGTTCAATATTGTAAAGCAGTGACAGCATACTGGTAAATCAAGATCAAAAATCAAGGACTGTAGACAGTGGTATCGAGTTCGATTCCATTCCAAGGTACGGCACAGACCTCTGACTTTTCGAGAATCTTCGAAATTATGTGTTGATTCTTCAAATTCAAATTCAAAATTCAAATTCAAAAATATCTTTATTTCATAGGCCTATTAAATAGCACTTAAAATCGTCAAGAATACACTAATAATCAACACGAGCGCCTGAAGCGAGTGCATCCGCAATAACAAAGTGGCGATTGCAATCGCCACAAGCGGCCGGATTCCGAAGTAAAGCCTTTCATGAGAAGAACCCGGCAAGAAACTCATGGGCCACTTTTTTAAATTGCCAATTTATCTTCGTGAGGAAACCTGCATGCCTGCTCGTGACTGTTCAAGTTCACGAGCAGGACTCGTGAATGTTATTTTCGATTTCACATATTCGCACTTTGTATTAATTTATATGGCTAAGCATGTCAAATGCTTAAAAATATATAAAAACTAGCCTTTGTCCGCCGGCTCCACTGCAAACATAGCCTAGTTTTTAGGTTATATCTCAGGTTCACATTACAGTAGCAGGATAAATGTATACTTAAATTAATTAATAAGAATGTAATTTATAATATTCCACATATGACATTTGATTTTTAATATAGCATATAAATTAATGAGAATTGAATTGGGTTATCGCCCGTATCATTATGAATTTAATTGAAAATACTAATGAATGTTCATTATATATATTTTTTTAAATATTTGCATGTCTTTTATAGGCAGAATATGGCAAGAAACAATGTAATACTCCTAAATGTTATCTGGTTGTACCTATATTCTTTGCAAATAAATTATTCTTTCTTTCTAAGTACCAGTTTTTAAGTCTAATCAAGAGCTATCAAATAAAATGTTAAATCAAAATCCGTTTAGTAGTTTTTGTGTGATGCGCGAACGAACAAACACACAACCCGACAGACAGAAAAACTAAAAAAATATTTTGTTTTCAGACACGCGTATAGTTTAGCCTAATACAGTCATTTTTTTTTTCTCAAATATCCTAAATGTTACAGACAGCTCTGTTACAGCTGAAAGGCTCATTTTCATTGGTCGCTAAAGCTCGCATTCGGGATACGAGAGATTTCTGTTCACGCATGCCATAGGGACCGCATGCTATAATCGTTTTCATTGCCCACATGCGGGGTACGGGAGATTTCTGTTTAAGCATGCCATATGGCCAGCATGCGATAGCCGTTTTCATTAGTCGATAGGGCCCGCTTGCGGATTGTTGGATATTCTTCACTGCGAATTTGTTTTGAAAGAGTGGTACTGAGCAGACGTAGGTACCTGCTATGGAACAACAATTAATCTTGAAAACCCCCTGATTCGTAAAGTGAGTCCCTGAGTCCCCACGCCATGCTTACTTTACACCAACCGACAAATTTCATTGGTTGTTAGGCCGCGTGCGGGGAATACCCGCATGCCGCCAAGATATAGAAAGCCTACTTTCATTAGTCGATAGCCCGTATTCGGGGACTCCTCGCCTGCTGTATAACGACTGAATTAACGACCAATGAAAATGAGCCATTTCTAATAGTTAGGATAAACAATTATTTATACGAGTAAGGCTGCGTCATTATTTTGTATGGATGTTATTTGTAACAATTAAGCTTACCTGATCGGAATAATGTATGCAAATACATCCGACAGATGGCGCACCCAAGACATTAAGAAGCAATGTGTTAAGGAAATTCGCAGCCTCGAGCAATTGTCACTATAGCTGAATTGGCAAAGCATCTGGGACGGTATTCCAGGAGATGCAGTTTCAAATCCTGCTTCTGTTATTTTCGCTTACACTTTATCATACTTTGTGTCAAGGAATCTAGTTGTTTCGAAGAACAAGTATACCACCCATTGCATTACTGGTGGTAGGGTTGGGTGCCAAGTGGGAGTACTCACTTGTTATCCTGAACGGGTCGTTGCCACCACCTGCCCTATGACCGAAGCACCTGTCTGTATTCTCTGTATTAGTAATGCCGCGAGATAGTCTGTCCACCCATATCCGATCCGCGGAATGGTAAATCGGTTTATACATAACGGAGTTCTGAGGTAACAAATATTAAAAATACTACTTTTTGCCGGCATCTGAGGTTCACGATATAGTAGCGGGATAAATACCAGTTTTTAAGTCTAATCAAGACATATCAAACCTTATTTTATTTCCTTTAAGTTTTAAACATAAAACTTTTAAAATTGACCCAAATTATAGAGATTATTTCTTTCCGGTGACTACTATCACGCACACATCTTGCAAAAAGCAGCTTCACTTTTTAGTTGACAATGCGGTGTCTTTATTTTTTAGTTCATCCATCCATCCATTCATCAGCCTTTCAACGTCCACTGCTGGACATAGGCCTCCCCAAGAGAACGACACAACGAGCGGTCCCGTCATGACGGATAATGCCGTAACGCTTGGCAGGCGGGTTGGCGATCGCAGTGGATGTTGTTAATACTCGAGGGAGTGCTGCTGCCCACTCTCCCGGCATTCCCTCAGTCGGCTCTTACGACTCCCTTGGGTAGAGAGGGGTGGGACAATTCTAAAGCCGGGCCCACACGGCCAATTTTTTTAGTTAGTCAGCCTAATACAGTATTTTTTTCTCAAATACATGTCTAAAATGTATAGACACAGCTCTGTTACAGCTTTATAATAGGATATAAACACACGAAGTATCAAAGTATGGCACTAATAATGACAAGATAAATACCTATTTTAGTATGAAAATATCTGATAAAAGCGAGGTCGTTCGCTCACTCCATATAGTAGTATTTAGTACTTACCAAGTGGAACAATATGGACTCCGCATAGATCAATTATAATGACCAATGAGCACAATAATTATCAGTATAAATACACACATCCTTGACCTCGTTATCTATGCGAATTAATTTGTATAGACTAGTGTACATCGCACTTAATGAATATTATAAAGCTGTAACAGAGTTATGTCTGCACATTTAAGATATTTGAGAAAAAAATCATGTGTGTAGTTTATTTAGGTGTCTTTGAACACTTCATGGGTAAGCCGCCGGCGGACCACTGAAGTAATCCAACACAGTACCAGTGGTCCATCAACACGGGTGGAGAGACGGCACACGGCGGGTTTCGTTAGTGGGTGAGGGCCCCACACTACCCTGTTCGTTGCCCCGTACGACGGGGTGTGCGAGTAGGTAAATTTTTTCACGCCTAAACAAAAAAGAAAAGGTGTCTGAACACAAAACAATTAAAATTTTCCATAAAACTTTTTTGTTTGATAGCTTTTGAGTAAATTTAAAATCGTATATGTACGTATTTAAAAAAATAACTTTTGGCTGCAGCGGAGTCGCGGGCTAGTTTATAATATTAGTTGTATTTTTTAGATTTTTTTTGTTAAACAAAAGTAGTTACCGTAATGTCACTTTCTACTAAAATTAAGAACATATTTATATTTGTATTTTTTTTTTTAGAAATTTAATTGTGATAGTGCTTTTGATGTTTATTTTTGTAGTTAACGGTGAGGTTATTAACCCAATGTAACCGCGGCGTGAGCGCGTAAATGGAAGAGCCACGTTAAGGAGAGACGGCACATGGTGGGTTTATTCACTAGGCGAGGGCCACGCTACGTGCGGTTCGGTAGACTTCATACCTTGGCAAAAAACAAAAATGGTGGTAAACAAGTAAGCGGTAAATAAGCCACCTTATGGTAAGTTACTGTAGCCTATAGACGCTAGCAACAACAAGGGCATGATGCGTTACCGACCCCAGGAAGTGAACAGCAGAGAAAGTGTGACATAGAGCCTGAGATATGGAGCGGATTGGGCCTCACTTACCGAACGAAACATAACAGTAAGAATATCGTTGCATTACATCGATATTCTGTACTACCAAAATAATCGCGGGTTCGATTCCCACTCAGGACAATTATTTGTGTGATGAACACAGATATTTGTACTGCGTCTGGGTGTTTTCTATCTATTATATAAGTACGTATTTACAAAAAAAGAAGTAAAACTTGTATGTATTATATCCGTAATCTGGTACCCATAGCACAATGATCCAGGAGCCGCCGCTTATTTTTTTTTAGTGATTAATAACAGGCTGAATATTTGTGAGTAGGTTCCGTTCGATGACACACGCAATTTTTTCTGAGTGAAAAATCTTGTAAGAGGTAGCTGTTAAGTGTCCGTGAATTCGACAGCTTCCAAGCGTGGGACAAAGAAAACGTACCACTAAATTTGTAGGACTATATGGCCATTTCATTATACAAATATTTACAAAGCTGCATTCGAAAAATCAGATCGTTAATAATTTAAATGACCTCTTTATTTATATTAATCTCTCTATATTTGTAGAAGAGCACGCTCCAGTCAAACTACCCATTTTGTAGGACAATTGTTATTCCGATTTTAATATTCAATTATCTTAACATTTAAACTTACTGTTAGTCATACAATTTCGACACCCCACCAAATCGAAATGTTTTATACCTGCGCTCTTTATTAGCTACCTCTATCGAGATTTTTCACAGAGAAAAACTTTCGGGCGTCTCGTCGAACGGAACCTACTCACAAAGATTGAACCTGTTATTTAATCACTTAAAAAAATAGGCGGCGGCTCCTGTGCTACAAGCGTTAGGCTTAGTTTGGGACCAGAGGACGTTGTGCGAAATGTCCGTGAATATTTATTTATTTATTTAATCATACTACCTTTGACATACCCTACACAATTTGACTAAACACAATTATACAATTTTCAAAAAATAAATCTCATTTCCCATATGCGTTTTCATGGATCACCGGTTTCAACCCTTAATCATGGGGTGTATCGTTTGCTACACAAATTAGCATCGTAGGTGCACATTATTAGCCTGTGCAACCTTCCGTGTGATTTGTTTAATAAAATTATTATTTGTAAGGGTTGTTCTAGAGGGTGAGAACAGGTGTAATTTGTGTGCCGTGCGTGGACCTAGGAATCAAACTCAATTTTTTTTTCTTACGTTTGGTGGCAGACCAGCCACAGCCTGCTTGAAGGTAAATGATAACCGTCGCTCATGTACTCAACTATACCGCGAGTAATGTGAAGCCGTTGCTCACCATTTCTTTTCAGATATGTAACGAAAGAACTAACGGCTGTCTCCTGCTACAACCAAAACACACCAATGTGCTTCTGTGCTTCATGACCGGTCACACGGGAGATGGTGGTACTAATCCGCTCGGGCCCGATAGCAAGTGAGCACTCCCACTTGGTACCCAGCCCTACCACCAGTAATGCAATGGGTGATAACTGCTTACTTCCATTATTCGCTTCGTAAAATACCCGTGGGAAAGAATAGATGGGAGGTGACACTTGTATTAGTCCGTCACCACACGGATACCGGGTTTGCAGCACTTGGTCTTACCACAAGGCTACACATCACTGACTGATATCACAGTGATAATATTATGTGTATTATCAATAGTTGTTTTATTTGCAATTACGGTATCACAACCAGACCCACAGAGACTTCTGACCTCTCTGACGCGTCACTTCAAGCCGATCAAAGTTCAACCATAACAAAACTACTTCCTGATTAACAAAAATAACATTGTGATAATACGAGTATGAAGATAATGTTTCGCACATGGTTTGTTTTACTGTTGGACGGTTAGGTACCAATTGGGAGTATGCACTGACGGGTGAGCACCACCGTCTCCTGATTGGTATAACCACTCTGTGTGCTTAGGTTGTAGCGGGACATTACCACTGAAGCAATGGTAACATAGTGCCAGTGGCTCGCCAATAAAGGCGGAGAGACGGCATACGGCGGGTTTATTTAGTGGGTGAGGGCCCCACACTACCCTGTCCGTTGCCCCAAACGACGGGGGGTGCGGTTAGGTACATTTTTTCCCGTCTAAACAATTGCCCTCTATATTCATTCATTTGCCATTAGCAAAATAAAATGGTGAGCAACGGCTTAGCAGTAGTAATTGTCGAGTCCATGAGCGACGGTTACCATTTACCATCATGTGGGCCGTAGCTAGTCTGCCACCAGAAACGAAAGAAGCACAGATAATTTTACGATAGAAACACTGAAAAGACGCTGATACCTAACACCGCTATCTTTATGAGTAAATTGCAATACCACAGAAACTATCACACTATTTACCGGAATAAAAATTTGCCGTTTTTTTTAGGCGAGAATAAATGCTCCTAACTGCACACCCCGTCGTTCGGGGCAACGAACAGGGTAGTGTGGGGCCCGCACCCACTAAAGAAACCCGCCGTGTGCCATCTTACATTCCTTCAGTGGTGAATAAAAACTTGCCTACGATTCTGGATTCCGGATTACATGTATGCAAAAATTTCATGATGATCAGATCAGTAGTAAAAGCGTAACAAACACAAAACTCATCATGATTTGGTCTAGGTAGGTAAGTGTCACCACCGAAGGAATGTAACACAGTTCCAGGGACCCGCCAATACAGGCGGAGAGACGGAACACGGCGGGTTTCTTTAGTAGGTGAGGGCCTCACACTACTCTGTTCGTTGCCCGAATGGTTAGGAACATTTTTTCCCGCCATAAAAAAGACGCAAGTCTCGGTCTCCCCCTGTACCTACCTACATCCTTCCACTTTTGCATTGTATATCGTCTTAACCAGTCGCTCGTCCGGCTTTCTTTCCACATGTCTGAACCATCGGAGCATTCCCTTTCGCATCTTTACACCAATACCCTCATTCATACCTACTCGCTCTCTTACGTCGTCGTTACGAATGCAGTCAGTCAGCCTCACTCCACAGATTCTCCGCTGAGATCGCATTTCGACCGCATTGATTTTGCTCTCATACTCTTTTTTGCATACCCAACTCTCGCTTCCATATAACAACGTTGGGACAAGCACAGCGTTGTGTATTGCGTCACGTGCCTACTGGCTGAGATGATGGCTGCCGAGAAGTTGCTGCAGATTAGATACTAGTCCTACGGACAGAAACGTCACTTCCATTAAAACTTATCCAAAATCTCTCTATAATAGCCTACAAAATCTTAATAATAATACTAATTGTTCGTAACACGAAGAAATGTACCTTATGTACACAGAAATACAGTTGAGATTGTTTTGCCCGCCGCATGATCCTCGGGCAACCGCGTCATTCAACAAATGCGCTAGGGTTGCACCTATACCACCGAAGGAATGTAACATAGTTCCAGTGGCCCGCCAATAAAGGCGGAGACGGCACACGGCGGGTTTCTTTAGTGGGTGCAGGCACCACACTACCCTGGTCGTTGCCCCGAACGATAGGGTGTGCGGTTACATTTTTTCCCGCCTTAACAAAAAAAAAAAGTAAGTTTGCACCTATGATGATTTTACTACATCACGCTATCTCCCTTCATAATTCTCTTCATACACTCTCCGGTTTCCGCTTGCCGTTTTCGGAGACTCCTGACTCCACCGACAGCAACAAAGCATTCGTTTATAAAACTTAAAAATTTCTTTTTCTAGTAGATTCTATTTGATTACTTTTTATATCATTTTAAATGTTATTTTCAAGTCGGATTATTTTTTTATACATTGTTTTATTTTTGTTGATCATATGCGTTTAGTTTTAGCTCTGAATTTTCGGTTATGAAATTTTATTGTCGAAATACCCTAAATCGCTTAAATAATTTTATTTTAATCAATACAACAAGCGCGAGCGCATAGGCGCGCTCGACAGTCTTCAGTCGGTTGTACCGTGGTCGGTACGCGAAGCGGTAGGCATATAACTCGGGCCCTTGAGCGAGTGATGTACGCCTGGTTACGGTGTGAAAGCGTAACTCATGGGCTCAACTATACCGAGAGTATTGTCAAGCCGCTGCTCACCATTTCATTTCACAGATATGTAATGAAAGAACGAACGGCTATCTCCTGCTACAACCAAAACGCAACGATGTGCTTCATGGCCGGTCACACGGGAGATGGTGGCACCAACCCGCTCGGGCCCGATACCATGTGAGTACTCCCACATGGTACCCAGCCCTACCACCAGTCCTGCAATGGATGATAATTGCTTACTTCCCTTAGTCGCCTCATACGACACCCGTGGGAAAGAATGGGGTGGTGACAATTGTATTCTTAGTCCGTCTCCACACGAACAAACATGGGATACTTTCGCACTCATAATAGTAAGGATGTAAAACTATCTATTACCTTTGTTTATCTAAAGCAGCACAGCTTTGACAGTTGATACGAACGGTTTTTTTAGTGAAAGTATTAAAAGGTGATCGGGAATGAGCGTCTTGTATATTATCCTATTAATTTTTAAGTTACTTATTAAGGCGTCTGATAGGAACTGATTAATTAGGTGTCATAATTTTCATTACAGGAATTAAATACAGTCGCACCCGATGGTAGGGTACTACTAAATGAAGTGGCTGCGACGAGGACACGGCGCGGCACACGCTCGAGTCGTGCCCAGCTTGAGCCGAGCGCGTCAACTCATCGCGGGAATAGGGTGAGACCCTCTCACTACCTAACGTCGTCAGAGCGATACTCGGGAATTGCATTTTGCGAGGAGTCATCTCGCAGAAGGAAGCGGCGGAGAGGGCCAGAGAGGAGGATCTTTCCGATGACTCAAACCGCCGTCAGTGACTGGGGCGGCGCAGGCATGAGTGATGCGCCTAATGCCGCCCTAGCTGAGACTGTGGGTGGATGGACCAGCGAATGTACGACGCTTCAGTAGGAGGTACCCGAAAGAGTAAGCCACCGGCGGACCACCGAAGTATAGTCACACAGTTCCAGTAGTCCACCAGTACAGAAGGAGAGACGGCACACGGCGGATTCTTTTTGTTAAGGCGGGAACAATGTGCCTAAGTGCGCACTCCTTCGATCGGGGCAGGAAACAGGATAGTGTGTGGTCACCCACTAAATAAACCCACCGTGTGCCGTCTCTCCGCCTTTGTACATTACATACATACATCCATACTGTCACACCTTTTTCCCGTAGGGGTAGACAGAGACCACTTCTCTCCACTTGCTACAATCCTTCATCTTTCGCTTCATCTACTTTCATCATCGCTTTCATGCATGCTCGTTGGTTTCGAGTACTCTAACCTGGCCTTCCTTAAGAACATCTCCGATCTGGTCAAAATTCGTTCGCCTAGGTCGACCTCTACCAACTTGCCCATTCACAGTCGCCTTGTATATCTATTTCGTTAATCTTCTTTTATCCATCCTCTCTACGTGTCCGAACCACCTAAGCATTAATTAATTAATGTTTCATTTATAGGAGAAAATATTTGGTAGTGATTTTATCGTATGTAAATGTTAAACCGTTATATAGCTGAGTCATGAGCGATTACCTCTTACCATTCGATAGGCCGTGGTTCATCTGCATACCAAAACAACAAATATTCACAACAAACGCGTAATTTACGTCTAATAATTATCTGTAATGACGTAAATCGAACAAAAACTCCGTAGTATCGCACCGTAGTATCGCACCGTAGTTATCTGGCCATAATATTGTGTTACAGAATGTATAATTTAGAATCAGTGTATTGAATTATCAAGTGTAATGTTTTTATTTGTTTTTTTTTTTTTTTATGACCAAGTGGTATTTCTGTTGCGTAAACTGTCGTCATAGGAGCAGAGCAGAAAATTCCCAAATACTACACATACATACATAGCTTTACGCTTGTATTCCTTGAAGGGGAAGGCAGAGATGAGACACACCCACGATTCTCCAGCTATGTTTAAGTCCCACATAATAGAGGGCGAGCCTATTGCTGTCTTCCAAACTTCGGGCTGATACTGAGAATTTTTCTTTTTACATAAAGCTCAATAACACTGCACGACCCGGAAATCGAACCCCAGACCTCATGATTAGCAGTCGTTTACACTACCACGGCACGCTAGAGACAGTCAAAATACTAGTAATTCGGAATTTCAACGAACTATTAGAGCTTGATTTGTGTAGTTTTTTTAAACTATAATAGGTATAAGAGTGTGCAGTTGCCGTGTGGGGTGGGGCCGGCTTTAGAATTGTTCCACCCCTCTCTACCCGCGGGAGTTGTAAGAGCCGACTGAGGGAATACCAGGGGAGCGGGCAGCAGCACTCCCTCGAGTATTAACAACATCCACTGCGATCGCCAACCCGCCTGCCAAGCGTGGCGATTACGGCACTATCCCCCATGACGGGACCGCTCGTTGTGGCGTTCTCTTGGGGAGGCCTATGTCCAGCAGTGTGAGTGCATCAATGGCTGATGGATGGATGGATGGATAGCTTAGTACAAAACATAGCATCATGCCTATATTTCCCGAAGGGGTAGGCAGAGGTGTATTACGCACCCACGATTCGCCAGCTGTTTTTATGATAGCTTAGTGCTAAAACTATTTGGTGTAAAGTTGCGAAAGGGAGAATGTTCCGATGGTTCGGACATTTGGAAAGGAATGCCGGACGTGCGACTGTTTAAGAAGACATACAATGCAAAATTGGAAGGATGTAGCTACAGCGGGAGACCCCCTTTTTTTTGTTTAGGCGGAAAAAATTGTTCCTAACCACACACCCTGTCGTTCGGGGCAACGACCAGGGTAGTGTGGGGCCTGCACCCACCAAAGAAACCCGCCGTTTGCCATCTCTCCGCCTTTGTTGGCGGGCCACTGGAACTATGTTACATTCCTTCGGTGGTACAGCGGGAGACTCCTACCAAGACCAAATCGGTTATGTATTGGAGGAAGGTGGAGTCACGAGTCTCCGAAACCGGCGAGCGTGTATGAAGAGAATTATGAATGTTGAGGAAGCGAGAGATATATGGAAGAATAGATCCTTTTGCACGCCTCATAAGCAGGTACGTTGAGGTGGGTATAACTCTCGCTTCACAAAGAACAACTGATTTTTCAAACTTAAAATGTCTCTATATTATCATATATTGCACTTGTAAAATAATATATACACACACATATCAAGAAAAAACACTATTTTTTTAACACTCATGATATTTTTGATGCCATTTTTGTTATTTAAACTAGTTAAAAAACTGTTTAAAACAGTTCTGTCTTGGACGTCCGTGTGTTGTAGGTATGTTCGGATAATTTATGTTAACACGATAACGACGGAAATACTTTACTAATCGAGTATTTTTTTTTACGCTTCAGTATAATTACGAATAGAGCCATATCACTTTTCACGGTCTGATTCGATGTAGTTTAATTGTTATTAAATAAACAAAAAAAAAATAGTGAATATTTCGCTCGACTCGACACTGAAATCAGCGCTATCCTTATTTCTCGAGAACTACATCTATAGACCAATATAAGTACTTCTTAAAATTTGCGCTAGATGGCGTATAAGACATGAAAACCACAGTACTTTTTGAAATTAGCGCTATCTATGTGATTTATTGAAAACTACTTAGTAAGACCAATACATTATTAGTTACTTATCAAATAACCAATTTTATTGTGAAAAATGAAGATTATGAGGCGTGCACTTTTGAATTTTCCAAAGGTAAAAAAAAGTGGTACTCTGTTCTTTCTGCCTACCCTGCAAGGGATATGGCGTGATGATAGGTAAGGTAAGGTCAAACTAAGAACTGCCAATGACATGGTCACTACGCCTCTGACTTTTCAAGATTTTACAAGAATATGATTGTGTGTATTAATTTACAAAATATCAGTGCTCGGATAAGGAAACCTTCGTGAGGTAGCTACTTGCCACAGGGTTTTTTTCGAGGGCTTCTAGGGTCTGCCAACCCACAAAGGCGTGGTAGGCTACGGCCTGAATTCCTCTCACTGTGAGACGAGATCAAGTTCAAATAGTGTGACAGTCGTGGGTGGAAATAAAAGACAGAAGACGTCCGACCGTCAGAAGTGAAAAGTTAAAAGTAAAAACAAAACATTTTATCAGCGACTATCATATCCTGATCAATCTGCATCGTCTAAGGTTTAAATTCAGATAGGTTTATTAAATTAAACTTGCTTGTAATTCAAATTAATTAGAAAAAGTAACAGTAGCTGTCTTTTTGTCGTCTGTTAGCCAAAACACAGCAAAACTACCAATTTTGAATATTGCAATTTTTAACTCTTTTTATGGGATATCACAGTTTTTTAAACCACCTCTGTATTAGAGCGAGCAAAACGAAAAAAAATATCGAAATCATTTTTGAGTTTACATAGATTAGATACATTCGTATTAGGGACGGTCAGTATTTATTACGAATTGTTGCGATAAATGGCGTTGTACATGTATTTCGAAGTGCGGTGTTAAGAATGGCACGCACAGCATGCCGGTGACGCGAATAAGATTTTACCCATCTAAAATTCGCCAAGTGCATTTTATAAGTTCCAATTTCAAAAAAATCATTTATACTCATTGATATACTACTCTGTCAAGAAAGTATCGGGAAAAGATCAATAATACACAACATTTTTGTTATTCATCCAAATTTATTTTATCACCTTCAAAGTATGCTCCTTCAGAAACGATAGACTTACGCCAACGAATAATCCAATCATCAAAACATTTTTTAAACTCTGTTTCCGGAATTGAGTTCAGTCTTCGCCGCGAATTCTCCTTTATGTCTTCTACCGATTGAAAACGGGTGCCACGAAGTGGTAATTTGAGTTTAGGAAAAAGAGAGAAGTCGGCTGGAGCCATATCTGGTGAATATGGTGGCTGCTCGATGGTATTTTTTTTGGACAAAAATTCATTCATAATGATGGCCTTGTGCGAAGGCGCATTATCGTGGTGCAAAATCCAAGAATTTTCTTGCCACAAGTCTGGCCTTTTTCGTCGAATTTGCTCTCTTAAACGTCTCATAACGCTCAAATAATATTCTTTATTTACCGTTTGACCTTCTGGCAAGAATTCCGAGTGCACAACACCGCGATAGTCAAAGAAAACAGTAAACATGACTTTGACTTTTGATCGACTTTGACGTGGTTTTTTCGGTTTCGGTTCAGTTGGAAGTCGCCACTCCGAAGCTTGTTGACTAGTTTGCATGTCAAACTCGTAAACCCACGTCTCGTCACCAGTAACAATGCGTTTCATGAATGTTGGGTGGGAATTGACTCGTTCTAGCATGACCTCAGCGACTCTCATGCGATTGAGTTTTTGGAGAAAATTCAGGTCTTTTTGGACTAGCCGAGCGGAAACATGTTTCATACTAAAGTGATTATTTAAAATGGTACGGATCGACTCGTGAGACACAGAAAGATCGGCGGCTATCTCTCTCAAAATTGAATGAGGATTTTCAGTCACTATTTCATTCACTTTTGCAATGTTAACTTCAGTTGCAGACGTTGATGGCCTACCAGAGCGAGGCAAATCTTCGATCACATCTCGACCGCTTTTAAACGCTTTGTACCACTCATTAGCACGTGTTTTTGATAAAGTCGATTCACCGTAATCCTTCTGTAACATTTTCAGTGACTCCGAACATGAAATTCCATTGGCGATGCCAAATTTAAGACTCTCTGTTCGATGTTTTTGTCCATTATGAAATTCGCAATACACACTAGATATGATATAACTAAAAACAGCACTGTATTTAATATAAATAATAGATGCAATTTAAACTCCGCGCCAAAATGGATAACAGTTGTGCCAATCTAACAACAACAAAAAAACAAAAATTTGAATTTGGAACCATTAACAAATCATCCATTCCCGGTACATTCTTGACAGAGTAGTATATATCAATGTTTATACTCATTTGAAGTGATATGTGTATACACGGCACAGCGAACATTAGAGCCGTTTAAACAGGTTTGATTCTGTTCCAATGTAATAGGCAACGCTCTACTTAACTGAATTATGTATTAAACAAATAGTGATTGGCAGAGTAAACCGTTACTTCTTGTTATTATTTATTTGAGTACTGTTATATAAATTAGGCTTCGCACTAAGTACTAACAACCAGGCATAGCAATACCTACTACGTTTCATATTTTATGCAAATATTGCGACACTGAAAATTCACTTGCTAAGCTAGTTTTTAGATTATCTCAGGTTTCCGATATAGTAGTGAGATAAAATGTATACCAGTTTTTAAGTCTAATCAATAGCTATCAAATAAAAAAAGTTGCATCAAAATCCGTTCAGTAGTTTTGGCGTGATGCGCAAACGAACAAACAGACAAAGGAATAAACAGACAAAAAATCTAAAAAAAAAACTAGACGTCGCGGGTCCTCTAGCAGATGTGAAAACATCGAAATTATTTTGTAGAAATAAAAACTTGACAAAGTACTCCTCAAGACGAATCAAACGAGTATAAACTCGATAGGGTTTCATCGTTTCATTACAGAGTTCCGCATGGCCACCTTCCAGCTCCATCATCAGACCCTGGATACCATCTAAAGACAAAGTACTCATCAAGACAAATCAAACGTGTCCAAACTCGACGGAGTTGCGTAGTGTCCTCGTGGCAGCCGCAGTGGCAACAGCCCGGAGTCGCTTCCCTCCTTGCGACTATGTGCAGATATATGCCGAAGCAACCGTGCCCCGACAGAACCTGCACCAGTCGGAGCGGCAAATAAACGCCTTAACGCCGTCGTTTGGGTTAGGTAGATTTTTTCCCGCCTTAAAAAAAAGGGCGCCATACTAACCTGTCCACTGCCCCGAACGACCTCACAGTTAGATATAGGTACATTTTTCCCGCGTCAAAAAAAGGACCGCTAAAATATAATTATGATATGATCTGTACTATAAGTAGTTCAAGTAGCATACAGAGTTAAATGATACGATTCAATTGAACAGTGGACATAGTGTTGAATGTTTTGAAACTATCGCACGGCTAAGATGAGTGTAAACCATTTTTTTTGTTTATCTTTTTACGCGTGTTCTTTATACTAAACATACAAGTATTCGTTACTTATCATCACGCCATCTTCCTTGCGGGGTAGGCAGAGAGAACATAGTCCCAAAAGGCTCGATTCTTGCATACATCGCTCGCTTTCTCAACATTCATAATTCTCTTCATACACGCTCGCCGGTTTCGGAGACTCCTGACGCCACCTTCCTTCAATACATGACCGATTTGGTCTAGGTAGGCGAGTCTCGGTCTCCCTCTGTACCTACATCCTTCCACTTTTGCATACAAGTAGTCATTCTATCCATCCATCCATCAGCCTTTCATCGTCCACTGCTAGACATAGGCCTCCCCAAAATGGGGGTTTTACCATAATCGCCACGCTTGGCAGGCGGGTTGGCGATCGCAGTGGATGTTTTTAGTACACAGGGGAACGCTGCTGTCTGGTCCCCCGGTAATCCCTTAGTCGGCTTTTAAGACTCCCATAGGAATAGACGGGGTGGAGCTATTCTTGGTGCCGGCCCCACACGGCATATGTAGGAATTTAAATATTTCTAGGCAAGTAGGTATTTGCTCTATCATCAGACCCTTGTCACCGTCTATGTATAAAATATTAATTGAGACCATTCCAATGAGGGCTCAACACGATATCCACTACGACAAGTTGTCAAAAGTGATAGTTTTCAAATGGCTAAACAGATTATTTAAAGCTAATTCTCGCGACTTTATCCTTATGGATGGATGGATTATTCTCCGTTTACGACGGGGATTGAAAAGTGAATAGTTCTATGATAGAAATAGCTTCGAAAATTGCTGAAAATTGGTTACGTGTCGTTTAACCTTCCCAACCCCTCCTTATTATCCTACCTATCCCTTTACATAGAGATAGCGACGCGTGAGTGATGCCTCTGTTTTGATCTGTATTTTTAGCACTTGACATGCTCAGCTACTTTAAAGTAAGTACAAATTATTATTTGGGAATGAGGAAAAAGAGAACTTTATGGCGAGCGGGAATCGAACCTGCGTCCCTTCCAATCCGGGGAAGTGCTCTAATCCACTGAGCTACCGCACCGCCATACCGTTGGTGGGCGTTGGTCATTGAGACAAATGTGATGAGGAGATTGGGTATGGCTTGGGTATGTTTCATTCTGGTGTAATAATCTTAATAAAATGTTAAATATTATAAAGTTTTATTATTATTATTTATTTATTTACTATACAATTGGTACAACATTTAACATTAAATATTGTCCCACAAAACCGGTTTAGTGGTTTGACTGTGGGTAAGTCACATTATTAACATATATTATGTATATAAATATAACATATATTTTATCTTTAGGTATACATGTTTACCAACTTAACAAATAATATTTAAGTTTCTTTTTAAACTTTTAAGGATCTTTTTCCTGTCTTATGTCCGCTGGTATACTGTTTAGGGCATAAGGCACACGTTTCTTTAGTGTTCTATAACCATAATAATTTATGATTTTAGGAATATTAAATTTACCAGCAGTCATCGACCTTGTATTTAGATAGTTCGTTACCAGGGATAAGTTATGCTCTTTTTTGTCATATTGATTTATAATTAGGAGATATTTTTGCTTTAAGCTAATCGGTAAGATGTCGCATATTTTAAATAATTGTCTGTAATCTTCTTTACAGCTTGATTTTGTCTTTTTTGTGACCATCATCTTTAGAAACCTTAATTGCAAAGTTTCTATTTTATCCAAATATGTTTTAAACGTTAGGCCATAACTATCGAGAGCGTAACTTATCACTGATTCAACTAGACTTAAATATAGATATTTTAATATATTAATATGTTTACGTTAATATTATGCTAGACTGACATGGTACCTACTGTATAAAATATTCTTCCGCAACAACAGTCGAAATATTGCGCTTGAAAACATAAAATAATACTTAATGAAATAACATAATTTAAGTAGCTGTGTCTTTATAAGATTAGAAATATTTTTTATAACTTATGGAAAGAATATATTGACGAGAGGCCACCAAGTGTGGTGACAGACTAAGAATAGAAGTGTCACCACCCCATTATTTCCCACGAGAGTCGTATGAGGTGACTAAGGGAAGTAAGCAATTATTACCCATTGCATTACTGGGGGTAGGGCTGGGTACCAAGTGGGAGTGCTCATTTGCTTTCGGGCCCAAGCAGATTGATACCACCATCTCCCGTGTGAACGGCCATGAAGCAAATCGGTGTGTTTTGGTTGTAGCAGGAGAAGGCCATTAATTCTTTAATTTCATATTTGTGAAATGAAATTGTGAGCAGCGGCTTGACAATACTCTCGGTATAGTGGAGTCTATAAGCTACGGTTACCATTTACCATCAGATGGGCCGTGGCCTGTCTGCCAACCAAACGCATTAAAAAAAGTGCATCTGGCACAAGACTTTACAGGCAGAACCTGTAAATAATTCTTCAATGGATGTGTTCGTTAAGTAGATTAAATATTGTTAATACATAAACTCTTCGCTCAGGCTTTATTTTAACAACCAGTGGCCCACCAATACAGGCGGAGAGTACGGCGTGTTTCTTTAGTGGGTGAGGGCCCCACACTACCCTGTTCGTTGCCCCGAACGGCGGGGTGTGCGCGTAGGTACATTTTTTCCCGCATATACAGAAAAAAAGGCTTTATTTTAAAAAGAAAGTTAACAGGCGGGCCTCGTGGCGTAGTCGGTAGTGTAACTGACTTCTGTGCACGAGGTCGTGGGTTCAATTTCCACTCAGGACAGTTATTTGTGTGATGAGCACAAAAATTTGTACTGCGTCTGGGTGTTTTCTATATATTATATGTATGTATTTACAAAAAAAAGTATTATATGTATTATATCCGTAATAGCACAAGCGTTAAGCTTGATTTGGGACCTGGGGGGTTAGACGGTATCTCATAATATATCTCACAATCGACATCGTGTCGTCACGCTTGTGATTGGTAAGGAAACCGACGCGTGATGCCATAATAATCCGTTGGCCAATCACGGTAATCTCTCAACGTTGTGTGAAATGTCCGTGAATATTTATTTTTATTTATTTATCTTATTGGTTTGGAAGTCCACTTAAGAATGAAATGTGTGCAGTCCTAGACGATGTCCACCACGAATTGTTGGAGTGTGTCCGAAACGAATATTTAAGGAAAACGTTATTTATAGAACAAATTAATTGTGTAAATATTGCCGGCAGATGGCGCAGGCATCATCCAAGACGTTAAGAATGAATGTGTTATCGAAATTCGCAGTCCCAAGAAATTGTCACGATTGCTGAATTGGCAAAGCATCTGGGACGATATTCCAGGAGATGCAGGTTCAAATCCTGCTTGTGACTGTTATTTTCGATTTCACATTTTCACACTTTGTGTTAATAGATAACCTTACCTTGGCTTCTGCTCTGTACTCTCGAGGCAGATCTGGAGTTCGATTCCTGGCTGACCTCCTCCATATGCCAAGTATATTCCATCTTAGTTTAGTACCGACACATATTTAACGTATATTTCACGTAGCGTCAAGAACAAATCCAATATGGCACATTGCGAGAAACGTCACTTTTAGAAGCGAAATACTTTTATTTTTTAAATTTAATTACTTGTTTTAAAGTACGTAGGTGTATTTTTTTCGAGAAAAAATTAACAATAATTTGGTATGTATATTAATGGATGGTAAAAAATAAATCTTTTTTGTGCATTCTATATTTAAAAATTATAAGAAGCGCCAGTGCCTTGTTTTTTGTTTTTTATTTCTTTTTAAGTTTTAATGGCGCTTGGTGTTCTTCAACTGTTTTAATTACGTTAATGTTTTGCGGCAATATAGCGTAAACGTTCACCCAATACATTAAACACAAAGTGAAAAATGTGAAATCGAAAATAACAGTCAGGAGCAGGATTTGAACCTGCATCTCCTGGATTCCGTCCAGATGCTTTACCAATTCAGCCATCCTGACAATTACTCCTGACTGCTAATTTCGATAACACATTCATACTTAACGTCTTTGGGTGACGCCTGCACCATCTGTCGGAAGTATTTTCATACATTATACCGACCAGGTAAACTTAATTTTACAATTAAGATTTTACCTAATAATGACGCAAACCCTATAAATATTTAGATATTCTTATATATATTTTTAGCATTTGACATGCTTAGCACTATACATTAAACACAAAGTGAAAAATGTGAAATCGAAAATAACAGTCAGGAGCAGGATTTGAACCTGCATCTCCTGGATTCCGTCCAGATGCTTTACCAATTCAGCCATCCTGACAATTACTCCTGACTGCTAATTTCGATAACACATTCATACTTAACGTCTTTGGGTGACGCCTGCACCATCTGTCGGAAGTATTTTCATACATTATACCGACCAGGTAAACTTAATTTTACAATTAAGATTTTACCTAATAATGACGCAAACCCTATAAATATTTAGATATTCTTATATATATTTTTAGCATTTGACATGCTTAGCACTATACATTAAACACAAAGTGAAAAATGTGAAATCGAAAATAACTTTTTTTTTTTTAACTTTATAGGGTTTGCGTCATTATTAGGTAAAATCTTAATTGTAAAATTAAGTTTACCTGGTCGGTATAATGTATGAAAATACTTCCGACAGATGGTGCAGGCGTCACCCAAAGACGTTAAGTATGAATGTGTTATCGAAATTAGCAGTCAGGAGTAATTGTCAGGATGGCTGAATTGGTAAAGCATCTGGACGGAATCCAGGAGATGCAGGTTCAAATCCTGCTCCTGACTGTTATTTTCGATTTCACATTTTTCACTTTGTGTTTAATGTATAGTGCTAAGCATGTCAAATGCTAAAAATATATATAAGAATATCTAAATATTTATAGGGTTTGCGTCATTATTAGGTAAAATCTTAATTGTAAAATTAAGTTTACCTGGTCGGTATAATGTATGAAAATACTTCCGACAGATGGTGCAGGCGTCACCCAAAGACGTTAAGTATGAATGTGTTATCGAAATTAGCAGTCAGGAGTAATTGTCAGGATGGCTGAATTGGTAAAGCATCTGGACGGAATCCAGGAGATGCAGGTTCAAATCCTGCTCCTGACTGTTATTTTCGATTTCACATTTTTCACTTTGTGTTTAATGTATAGTGCTAAGCATGTCAAATGCTAAAAATATATATAAGAATATCTAAATGTTCACCCAATAATTTTATTCCGCAACGAAACTGTAAGTCAACAACATATCACGTACTCGGGCAGTTTTTATAGAACTCTGTTTTCGCTTTTAAATCACATTTCACAGTGAAATTAATGTGAGCAGCGGAGCGTCACTTCGATTGCAGCATATAAACAGAAGAAAAATATATTTTAAATCACTTACACTGTATTTTGACAGAATTTAAAAAATATATATTATTTTAATATTTGTCTAGTAGTGACGTCCGACAATTGTATAAACTTAGAAGGCACTGACAGTAAACATCATCAACTCGATTCACCCCTTGCGCGAGAACGAATCGGCAAATAGAAAAAGTAAGTTGTATGAAAGAGATAGCAATATTTGCCTTTTCACGGTTTCTACGAAAAACATTGGTGGTTTAGAAGGAAAATATTGACCAATCGTATTATTTCACTTACGAGCAAAGGGGATGATTTTGATAATTTGAATATTAGGGTGGATTATTATTTACCACCCGTTTAAATAGTAAAATGTTTTTATGTTTATGATTAAATATTTATGTACAATCACGCAATTTAAATATAGAGAGAGTTTCTCTAAGAAAATATGTAGGTACAACAGTCAGTACTTTTGTTTTGTTATCGTAGAGAGATACAACCTACTTCTAAGTCAAACAGCCTTTTTTTTGTTAAGACAGGAATAATGTACCTAACTGCACACCCTATATTTTCGGAGCAAAGGACAGGATAGCTCGGGGCTTACTTATTAAATAAACCCACCGTATGCCGTCTCTCCAATTACGCCTCTATTGGCGGACCGTTGGAACTTTTTGACATTACTTCAGTGGTCCTTTTCCAAAATAAAAGTAGTCTAAGTTTCTCCTTATAACATCAACTATCTGCAGTGTACGTCTCATCCAAATCGATCCAGCCGTTCCGAATATTAGCCGGAACAAACAAACATAAATTTAAAAAAGTGTTTATATACATATAATACGGTATTTACCGTATATAATTTCATAATGCATCTAGTAAACAGCGGTTATAAAGACATTACAAATAGACACTTAAATTTTATTTATTTGAATAGATATCTCATTTCAGCTTCATCTCTCTAGCCTCCTAAGGTACCTACTTATAACTATTAACCAGAACTCGACTCATTGTATCGTATATCCAACATACGAGAATCGATTAAAATGGGACCGACACACTTATTCTTATATATACTTAATATAAGTATAATAATAATTAATAATATATAGTCTTCATATTCATACAATCAACGGGAAACGGAAAATCACGGCAATAAAAAAATTCAGTGATTAATTTTCCTTACGGACGCGAAGTTAGAGATTATTTTTTCCCACCCGGTGTTAAGTGGTAACCGCCACAAACAAGTAAACAATACTAAGGGTTCGTTCACACTGACGCGGAGCTGGGCGGAGTGGAGAGAAGTGGACTGTGAATTGTCCAACCACAGTGCTCGAAATCTCCACTTCACATCATCATCCATTTACCACTGACGTATAGTCAACACAGTTCCAGTGGTCTGCCAATACTCGCGGAGAGACGGTACACGGCGAGTTTACTTAGCGGTTGAGGGCCCACACCACCCTGTTCGTTGCCCCGAACGACGGAGTGTGCGGTTAGGTACATATTATCCCGCCTAAACATAAAAAAAGTCTTCCTACCGTTGTTTCGTATGGCGAGTGAGAGCGCCAGAGGCCTAAGCCCCCTCCCTATCCCCTCGTTATTATCCTACTCATCCTCTCCTTATTATTTTTCCACCTCACTTCCTATCCCTTTTCCTCGAGATAACGACGCGCGACTGCTATACGCTACGGTAACCGCATACCATCAGGTGGGCCGTATGATTGTTTGCCACACACATAGATAGTATAAAAAGAAGTTGTAACGTCGCGAAAGCGAAACATACAAACTCACTTTCACAATTATAATATTATACTTAGGTAGTTAGGATTTGGCGCCAGTACTTGCAACTAATGCCGCCCTAGCTGAGGCTGCGGGTGGATGGACCGGGGAACGTCCGCCACCCGCGAAGCCGCGACTCTCCATGTGCGGATGCGTCGCTCAGTAAAGGGTACCCGAAAGGGTAAGCCGCCGGCGGACCGTCGAAGGAATGTAACATAGATACGGTGGCCCGCCAATAAAGGCGGAGAGGGCACACGGCGGGTTTATTTAGTGGGTGAAGGCCCCACACTACCCTATTCATTGCCCCGAACGACGTGAGCGGCTAGGAACATTTTTTCACAAAAACAAAAAGTAGTTAGGATTTAGGAGTTGTTCTGTGGTGAGGGTCAACCTCGTGAAAAAACCTGTATACCTGGAAGGTTTCTCTCAATTCACAAATAACTTGTTCTTTAAAGTAGCTGAGCATGTCAAGTGCTAAAATACAGATCAAAATAACTATAAAGTAATTTATAATCGCAGACTAACTAAAAACTATAGACGGAGCATTACGAACAATCCAGTGAAGACATATAAAACCATGCCAAACTTGTAATTACACGCGCTCACGCACACAAATACAAACAAAACCATGTCAAAACGAAGTGTCATAAACCAGGAGTGTTACCAGTGTATGATTTTAAATTACCCCAAATTACTCAACGATTTCGTACGTACGTTACGTACATGAATACGTCGTCAGCGTCATAATATTCTGTAGGTCCTAGGTATATGATTTGTTGTAAACTTACTTTATACTTTTACTTCCTTTATGTTTTAAACATAAACACTTTTTAAAATTTACCCAAATTATAGAGACTATTTCTTCCCGGTGACAACACTTTCAATAAAACATCTTTCAAAAAGTGGCTTCACTTTTTAGTTGACATTGCGGTGTCTTTATTTTTTTAGTTATAACAGAGTTTATAACAGACCTTTAGTGTAACATTTTCTTCATGGTGTCAGAAGATCTAAGGAAAAGCTAAGCATAAGTACAGGCGCCGTATAAGGCCCACGTAATTTAATGTCACAGTGAATTAAATAAATACTTTGGAAAATCCAAAAGTGCACGCCTCATAATCTTAATTTTTCACAATAAAATTGATTATTTGATAAGTAACTAATAATGTATTGGTCTTACTTACTAAGTAGTTTTCAATAAATCACATAGATAGCGCTAATTTCAAAAAGTACCTTCTCATGTCTTATGTATACGCCATCTAGCGCTAAAGTGTGCGAAGTACTTTTACATTGGTCTATAGAGATAGTTCTCACGAAATAAGGAGAGCACTGATTTTAGTGTCGCGACGAGCGTAAATATTTTGTTTATTTAATAACAATTAAACCACATCGAATCAGACCGTGAAAAGTGATAGGGCTCTATTCGTAATCATAATAATTCGTAAACGAAAAAAAAAGACTCGATTAGTAATGTATTTTGGTCGTTATCGTGTTAACATACATTACCTACAACAAAAGGACGTCCAAGACAGAACTTTTTCAAACAGTTTATTAACTAGTTTAAATAACAAAAATGGCATAAAAAATATCATGAGTGTCAAAAATAGTGCTTTTTATATGTGTGTGTGTAAATATTGTTTTACAAGAGCAATATATGATAAATAGACATTTTAAGTTTGAAAAATCAGTTGTTCTGTGTAAAAAGAGAATAGTACCCACCTCAACGCTTCGCTTATGAGGCGTGCAATAGAGGTGTTTGGTAACTATACAATTTGTTTATTAGTGAAACATTAGGAACAAGCACTTTATTTTTGTTAGATCATAACCAAAGAAATCAAAGGCCATCTTAGGAACCTAGTAGCACAAGATAACCCATAATTAATTGATGAATTTTTATGAAGTATCAAGACCAGCAATATTTTTTCTTTACACAATTAATTTAAAATACAGTTTTATTTAAGACTTATTTATTCAAGTTAATTAATAACTCAGTTTTTTTTTTGTCTTGGCTGCTAGTAGCCTAGTACTAGGCGTTTGGAATGTCTTTAAAACGATAAAATCAACACTTAAACTAATATTGTCATACATTTAAAGCTACTGAATATTATTTTTACATAATTTATTACGTTCCAAATGTAGTTTACAATACATTCGAATATTAGATTATAATAATTTAGAGTATTGTATTGGTGGTCATGTACTGGGCCATCTTAAAGGACTTGCCTTAATATAGTATAAATCATGTAAACATTTAATTAACACAATAACTTATCTTGAATCAAATGTTAGTAATAAGATTCATCAAGAACTTTTCATTTATTACTGTATTTTGCTTTAAAAAGTAATATATTTACGTTAATAAGTAAAACGTACACTGCTTTTAAGCGCCACTGACAACTATCACTTGTTTTCATGAAGACCGCGCGCGATTGGTGTGATGAAGTTTGCCTTACGTTTAAAATCAAAAGCAGAAAGATCCCGCAAAATAAAAAAAAACTGTTCAACAAAATATATATTTTTCTAAGGTGGCCTTGATAGGACCTGGGCCATCTTCGGGCACTGAACTGAAAAAACAAATGGCATGCATTACTGGTAGGGTTTGGCTACAAGTGGTACTCAATTCTTCTCGGCCCGAGCGGGGTTACGACCATCTCCCGTGTGAACGTATATGAAGAACATACGTGTTTGTTTGCAGCAAGAGATAGCATACTGATGATGAACAGAGGCTCGACAGTACTCTTAGCATATTTGAACCCATGAACAGCGATTACCACTTACCATCAAGTGGATCGCAGCTCGTCTACTACCGAATGCTAGTGATAGAGCCTTGCTTAGTGAGTGAGAGCACCGGCGGCCCAAACCCTCTCCCTATCCTCTTCTTAGTATCATTCCTATCCTTTACTTACTATCCTATCTACATCCTATCCCTTTCCTTGGAGATGACGACGCGCACTGATGCCTCTAGTGATGCTATAGTCTATAGGCTACGGTAACCGCTTACCATCAGGTGGCTGAATGATTCTTCGCCACTCATGTACATCAAAAAAATTATACTTAAGCGCTCACAATTGCACTTATTACGTTTTTGAGCTCTTCGAGCTCAAAAGTATAATTTTCGTGTCATTTTGAGCTTTCCGAGCTCAAAGAGATAACTGTTCTATGCTTTTTCTGTTAGAGATTTAATAAGACACTATTGGTTGAATTTTCAAATCGCAATAACTTTTGAATGAATGAACCGATTTTCTCGTAGTTTAGGGCAACTGGTCAGACTGAAAATTTCATAAAAATTCTGAAAAAAATTTTTTTTTCAATTTTTTTCGACAACGATGTCTTACGGAAGAATAAACCGTTTTTGACCGGACTGGGCGCGGTCGACGTGGTTTTTTGATGTTAAGAGCTGATTAGTTTTTGGAATCGATCGATAAAACCGTTTAAAAGTTATTCCAAAAAACCACATTTGTAGTTTTTTTGAGAATAATCGGTCCTAATTGTATTCAAAATCGCCCCGCGATGAAATCGGTCAAGCCGTTCAAAAGTTATGAGAGGTTTACATACGGCCACACACACACACACACACATAAATACAGACATCATCGCGGAAACATTCGGGGAAGCTTCCTAGGACCTCTAAACGTCAACATCCGTTGAAAACTCTATTTTCGGAAAACGGCGTAAAACCAATAACTTCTCAACTTTTGAAAATTTTCAATTTTCTTAGCGGGAAGTTAAAATGTATAAGTATATCGTAGGTTAAAAGAGAGCATACTTTATTATTTTTGGTTATTTATTGCACTAATCTCATTTTCCTTGACGACCGTTGTACAATAGATTAGCAGCACCTTGCCTCCTGGTAATGCTAAGGTTCACGAGCAGTGATTGACACTTACCATCATGTGGGTCGCTGGAATTTTGACCACGGGAGACAATTCACAAAAAAAACCGGGGTTGTTATAACTGACAAACTACCAGCTCCAAACATGCGTCTTTATCATGATTCAGAGTCATAGCCAAAATTGATTACCATCAATGATCCGTCTTTGTTAAACTAGCTTAACTTCACTATCGCTACGACGCGATTTCAATTATGTTTATTGGAGCATAAAACAGGTGATCTTCGACCGCCATTAAATTGTATCAATACTGTTAATCAATGGTGCGTTACTGTATTGGGACCCCTTCAGGTGTTCTTGATCGAGTGGAACGGCAGCTGGTCTCCATTGCGATACCATGTGTGGAATATGGTCAAGTTGGATTCATAATTAATTTTAGTTTGTACAGTCTCAGCGAAACATCCAGCCATCCATCAGTTTTTAGGCTGCGTTTCCAGAGATGTGGGGGGCGGGCCGTGTGGGGCCGGCTTTAGAATTGTCCCATCCCTCTCTACCCACGGGAGTCGTAAGAGCCAACTGAGGGAATCCAGGGGAGTGGGCAGCAGCACTCCCTCGAGTATTAACAACATCCACTGCGATCGCCAACCCGCCTGCCAAGCGTGGCGATTACGGCATTATCCCCCATGACGGGATCGCTCGTTGCGGCGTTCTCTTTGGGAGGCCTATGTCCATCAGTGGACGTTGAAAGGTTGAAAGGTTAGACGTTGAAAGGTTGGACTGATGGATTCCAAAATTGTGCGAGGTAGATGGGCGGTGCAAGGAAGCGTAGCAAGGCTGTGTGAACGTTTCCACCAGAGATGTGCTAGACCCCCGAGCGCTGCGTTGATGCGTAGCGACTCTGTGAAACGGTGTGCTCTAGTGACTGCTATTTTTTCGCTCGTGTCTGTCTTTCGCAACACATCCTTACCTTGTGCTGTATGGACAAAAAACTCGCTCCACTGAGCCGTTTCCACTAGAGCTACGCTGTGGGACGCTAGGTAAATGAAGTTATTCTATTGGTTCTTAACAAACACATCCCCCGCTGCGCATTGTCACACATCTCTGGAGGACACGCATCCTTAGACGTCTACTTTTGGACATAGGCCTCCCCAAGAATCACAACAAGCGGTCCTGGTCCTGAGTGGACTAAATCGTGTATGCATAATCCACCAGGCTGGTCCAGTTGGCATACTTCATAACCAGTCTTGAATATCTCAAGCAAGCAGGTTTGTAATTCTTCAATATAGAGAAATACGTAATTTAGAAAATAAGAAATGTTGGAGATGCGTGCATTTGAGGTCTCAGTATCAGACTGGGTATCAAACTCGATACGTCTGACTTGGTAATACGTTGGGTTACATCACAATATATTCCACCTTGTTGCAACAAGCGATTATTTTGCCTCATTGTCGTCACCAAAAAATTTTTTTAGGATTTTTCCTCCAGAAATTTTCAATAGCACCGCAGATTAGGAAGTTCGAGTTCGAGTTTAACCTCCATGCCTCGAAAAAAATAAGTGTTGCTCTTCGGTCGTGACGTAATGCCGTTCCATCAGGCTATGAGAGAACCACAGAAGTAATGTCTTCCAGTTCCAGTGGCACGCCAGTACAAGCGACGACGGGACACTGCGGGTTTATTTAGTGGGCCCCACACTACTCTGTTCGTTGCCCGTACGGAGTATGCGGTTAGGTACATTTATTCCCGCCTTAAAATTGAAGCTATGAGAGCGAAGGAATAGTGTGCACTTGTGCGCACACACTGGTGCATTATAATGTCTACTGAGTAGTTGGTTAGTGTCTTTTGACACTGGCAGCTGTAACCTAAATCGGTCTCGAGGTAATTATTGCTCCTGCTGCTGCTGGTTCCCACCTTTTTTTATACTACTTGGATGGCGAACAGGCATACTGATGGTACGCGGTTCCCTATGGACGCTAGCAACACCGGAGGCATCACCCGAGCGTTGGCATCTAAAAAGAAAGTCATAGGATAGGAAGGACAATAAAGAGAGGATAGGAAGGGGGTTTGGGACTTTGGCTCTCTCACTCATCGTATGAAACACAACGGTAGGAGTAACTAATGTTGTTACACACTGTTCTTTTGTGAGAGGGTGGCACTTCCTCGATAGAGCCAGCCCAATCGTGCTGGGATAACCAAGGTTACCACTAGAAAGACCCCGCTATCTGCTATATAAGCTGTGCTTCTGTTATAGCTGGATCCATGAGCTGCATCTTTTACAGATAGGCCATGGTTAATTTACCACCGACAGTAAAATCAAACGACGCCTTATTTGGTTTTGGTTGGCTAGATTATTTTAAGTTCCCATATCGATAAAAATGGGGGTGAGAACATTATAAACGGAAACACGCATTAAACGGGGTCGTGCGACCGACCTGCGTACATCACACCCTATCGCTTTAATTAAAATTACTTTATCAAAATGTGTTTTTATTTGTATACTTACTGTCTAATAGGTACCTGTTTTATTTAGGACTCATTATTGTGCCACTGTTCGGCACGTATGTACTTCTCAGAATGGGTCACCAATCACCCAATGCGGATTGCCAGATTTCATATGCCATTAAGAGGATCTGTCAAGATTGACTGGTGGTAGGGCTGGGTACCAAGTGGGAGTATTCACTTGGTATCGGGCCCGAGCGGGTTGGTACCACCATCTCCCGTGTGATCGGCCATGAAGCACATCGTTGCGTTTTGGCTGTAGCAGGAGATAGCCGTTTATTCTTTCATTTCATATCTGTGGAATGAAATGGTGAGCAGCGGCTTAACAATATTCTGGGTATAGTTGAGTCCATGAGCGACATGAGGCCCATCTGAGGGTAAAAAAAAAAAAAAATTATTACAAGACAAACAATTATTTGCATAGAAAGGAGACCGTGGAACATCAGGTCATAAACTTGATAACATCAGTTTATAATTAATGGCAAATAATTTCTTTGGGGTTACCTTCGAATATTTTTTTTTAGAAACGTTCTTAGGGAAGGCCAGGTTAAGAGTACTCGAAACCAACGAGCATGCATGAAAGCGTTAATGAAAGTAAATGAAGCGAAAGATGTGTGTCAGGATCGTAGCAAGTGGAGAGAAGTGGTCTCTGCCTACCTCTAGGGGGAAAAGGCGTGACATTATGTATGTATGTATTCTTTTCAAGCTCATGATCGACTTCAATGAATAATGCGATTTATATAAATACTAGCCAAAAGCTAGTTGTTAGGTTATATCTCAGGTACCCCTGAAGGAATGTAACATGGTTCCAGTGGCTCGCCAATAAAGGCGGAGAGACGGCACACAGCGAGTTTCTTTAGTGGGTGAGAGCCCTACACAACCCTGTTCGTTGCCCGAACGACGGGGTGTGCGGTTAGGAACATTTTTCCCGCCTTAACAAAAAAAGGTTATATCTCAGGTTCCCGATAGGTATAGTAGCAGTATAAAATGTATATCAGTTTTTAAGTCTACTCAAGAGCTATCAAATAAAAATAGTTGTATCAGAATCCGTTCAGTAGTTTTTGCGTAATGCGCGAACGAACAAACAGATAAACAGACAAAATAAAAAAGCCGTCATTTTGACTGCCGACAGAAGTAAAAACTTAAAATTATAAACAGCAGGCCCAGCGCAATAAGTTATACTACATAATAGGAACAGATATAGTGTTATCGTTAACATGTCACGTGACCATGTCGATGACTACTTACATGAATTTACTCCCTATCCAAACCTACCTATAGAAGTTTTCACTGGAAAATCTAAAAAAAATGTTTTGTGTTTAGCCACGTATTTTTTTTCTCAAATATCTTAAATGTATAGACACAGCTCTGTTACAGTTTTATAATATTAAACACAAAGTGAAAAATGTGAAATCGAAAATAGCAGTCAGGAGCAGGATTTGAACCTGCATCTCCTGGATACCGTCCAGATGCTTTTGCCAATTTAGCCAACCTGACAATTGCTCCTGACTGCTAATTTCGATAACACATCACACTTAACGTCTTTGGCTGAATTGGCAAAAGCATCTGGACGGTATCCAGGAGATGCAAGTTCAAATCCTGCTCCTGACTGCTATTTTCGATTTCACATTTTTCACTTTGTGTTTAATGTATAGTGCTAAGCATATCAAATGCTAAAAATATATATAAAAATATCTAAATAGTTTTATAATAGTTAGGTTCACCCTTGTAGCTATTTATATGCATATTGTATAGACGGAGAGAATCACAGGTATACTTACACCACTCTACATAGCATTAAATCTCAATACAGAAAGAGCTTCTAGTAACAGAGCCTTGTTTATCCCAGCATGAATGGGTCGGCTCGATCGGGGAAGTACCACCCTCTCACAGAAGATCAGCGTGCAACAGCGGTAGTAAATCTTACCATTGTTTCGTATGGAGAGCGCCAGAGGCCCAAACCCCCTTCCTATCCTCTCCTTATTATCCTTCCTATCCTCTCCTTAGTTGTCCTACCTATTATCTCATCTTATTATTGCACGCCTCATAAGCGAAGCGTTGAGGTGGGTACTGCTCTCGTTTTACATTAGAACAACTGATTTTTCAAACTTAAAATGTCTCTATTTATCATAATATTGCACTTGTAAAATAATATATACACACACATATAAAGAAAAAAACAATTTTTAACACTCATGATATTTTTGTGCCATTTTTGTTATTTAAACTATATAGTTAAAAACCGTTTAAAAAAGTTATGTCTTGGACGTCCGTTTGTTGTAGGTAATGTACTCGTATGTTAACACGATAACGACTAGAATACTTTACTAATCGAGTCTTTTTTTTTTTCGTTTACGAATTATTATGATTACGAATAGAGCCCTATCACTTTTCACTGTCTGATTCTATGTGGTTTAATTGATATTAAATAAACAAAAAAATAGTGAATATTTACGCTCGACGCGACACTAAAATCAGTGCTATCCTTATTTCGTGAGAACTATTTCTATAGACCAATGTAGAAGTACTTCTTAAAATTAGCGCTAGATGGCGTATAAGACATGAGAAGGTACTTTTTGAAATTAGCGCTTTGTGATTTATTGAAAACTACTTAGTAAGACCAATACATTATTAGTTACTAATCAAATAATCAATTTTATTGTGAAAAATGAAGATTATGAGGCGTGCACTTTTGGATTTTCTAAAGTATTTTTCCTATCCCTTGCCTTGGAGATGGAAACGTGCGAGTGATGCCCCTGGTGTTGTTAGCGTCTCTAGGCTACGTTAACCGTTTACCATCAGGTGGGCCGTATGCTTGTTCGCCACTCAAGTAGAATAAAAAAACTATATGGTAAAAAAGTCTGTAAAGTCGGTAAAGTCGGTTTACGGACGATAATTTTACGTGATAACGTCATATATGTTTTCTGACAGTTTCACAAACAATGCATCGACCGCCATACATTTTTCGGAACGTGACACTTTTTCGTGCGTGCAGCTGGCGTTCATCGATTTATAAGACGTTATCACATCAAAAAAGCTAACCCACAGCATTTATCCATTTTCCGAGATGAAAAATAGCCTGCAAGCTTCTCTGCACTCTTTAAGACTATAAATATAATTAAGCAATTTCAAGATGATATGTTAAGTGGTTACAGCGTCAAGAAGTAAAAAAAAATCCATATTCTCATTTGTAAAATTATTACTAAAGTAGGAAAAATTATGTAAAATTGCAACAGTATTTATATATTTTCTCTTGAGCATAAGCTAGATACTAATATACTTTTCTCTTCACCACAAAAATACTATTTGTGGTTTCCCTTGACATGCAAGAAAAAAATTACAGAGCTAGCGTAGTATACCCCACAATAATATTCGTACTTTAAATCCTTAAAGGCGAACTACGTCATTTCAACACGAGATGGTTGTTATGGCAACCGAATTTATTTGGTCGTTAGCGCTTCAATTTTGCCCGTGAAATTATAACGATTTTCATGGTTGTATACAAACTCTATGGCGGTTAATATCCCAGAGGCGATTAAATCTATTAATTATTAGTCTGTTGCAGTTTGTTTGGTCTTTTGACTTGACGGGCCTCCTGGCGTAGTCGGTAGTGTAACCGACTTCCGTGCCGTGAGCGGGTTCGATTCCCATTCAGGACAATTATTTGTGTGATGAAAACAGATATTTGTACTGTGTCTGGGTGTTTCCTATCTATAATATGTATATAATTACAAAAAAGAATATTTAGATATTTTTATATATATTTTTAGCATTTTACATGCTTAGCACTATACATTAAACACAAAGTTAAAAATGTGAAATCGAAAATAACAGTCACGAGCAGGATTTGAACCTGCATCTCCTGGATACCGTCCAGACGCTTTGCCAGTTCAGCCATCGTGACAATTGCTCCTGACTGCTATCGCTATGCAGAATATTTTAGATTTCACATTTTTCACTTTGTGTTTCGATTTCACATTTTTCACTTTGTGTTTAATGTATAGTGCTAATCATGTAAAATGCTAAAAATGTATATAAAAATATCTAAATATTTATAGGGGTTGCGTCATTATTAGGTAAAATCTTAATTGTAAAATTAAGTTTACCTGGTCGGTATAATGTATGAAAATACTTCTGACAGATGGCGCAGGCGTCACCCAAAGACGATAAGTATGAATGTGTTATCGAAATTAGCAGTAAGGAGCAATTGTCACGATGGCTGAACTGGCAAATCATCTGGACGGTATCCAGGAGATGCAGGTTCGAATCCTGCTCCTGACTGTTATTTTCGATTTCACATTTTTCACTTTGTGTTTAATGTACAAAAAAGAAGTTATGTATTATATATTACTCGCTATTATTAGCCGTGTGGGGGGACCGGCACCAAGAATAGCTCCACCCCGTGCCTTCCTATGGGAATCGTAAAAGCCGACTAAAGGATTACCAGGGGACTGGGCAGCAGCGTTCCCCTGTGTACTAAAAACATCCACTGCGATCGCCAACCCGCCTGCCAAGCGTGGCGATTATGGTAATACCCCCACACGAGTGTAGGCGGCACAGGACCGTTCGCTGTGGCGTTTTCTTGGGGAGGCCTATGTCCAGCAATGGACGACGAAAGGCTGATGGATGGATATGTATTATATCCGTATTATAAATGCGAAAGTGAGTTTGTTTATCTGTTACGCTAACTGAACCAACATCGTCCCCGTTAAAATAGTGATTTGGTTGCATCATATACGCATCAGACACAAAGATTTTGTACTAACATAACTGCCTCTGTGGTGCAGCGGTAATGTGAGCTGTGCTGATCATAAGGTCTCGGGTTCGATCCCCGAGTCGGGCAGTGCTATTGAGCTCTTTTTATAAGAAAAAGTAAAATCCTCAGTAACAGCCCGGAGTTTGGAAATGTGCCCGGTAGACGTCAATAGGCTCGCCTCCTATTACGTGGGACTTAAAACATAGCTGGCGAACCGTGGGTGTGTAATACACCCCTGCCTACTCCTTTGGGGAATACAGGCGTGATGCTATACTAACATACTAGTATATTGAGAAAAAGTAGTATATTATAAAGTCATTACATACTGTAAATAAATCAGATTTGAGTTGGTAATATTCTTGTCTCATTACCCCTCACTGTGTACAATACGCTTGGAATTTATTTAATACAAATTAACCTTAGTTACTCCTTATAACATCAGCTATCTGTCAGTGAGAGTCCCGTCCAAATCAGTTCAGTTATTTTGGAGATTATCCGGAACAAATAAACAGACAGCCAAAAATAAAAATTGGCATTTTATTTTAGGTAACGTATACACTTGCGTTTAGTAAAAAGCTATTGTTTTGATTTTGTAAGCATTTGACAGGCTTCTATTAAATAAACACAAAGTGTGATCTAAAGTAATGCTTGTAATTTATTTCTTTAATAGCTTGGCTGGGCCATGTGGCGTATCACTTACCATCAGGTAAATCACGGGCAACAAGACCGTCAGCCCGCCACCACAAGCAAAATAAAAAAATATTTAAACTGTAATAAATTGTTCACTTTCTACTCGCATCGAACATTTATTATATACTTGATCTTTTGATCAACCTTCGTGAATATTCGGCGTAAATCGTTACCCTATGTTAAGTATTTTGATCCCATAACAACATTGATCAAACTTTAGCTACAACCTGTAGTTATAGATAGGCGGGACCAAACTTGCCTCTTTGTGTTCAAACGACCAATCGCCGTTGCGGATTTTAAATTGAGAACGCGTGCCGATGCGTTGCTACTTTATAACGTCAAAATTGACGTATCGTTGGACGAAAAGTTAATATACAGTATGTTTTGTAACGCCATTGGCGAACACAATAAATTCCAGACTACCTTTACTGTTCTCTCAAAATTTCTTAACGATAGAGACGAGGTGGATACGCAAATTACTTCGAATGTTACATGAACTTAGGAGCCTGAAGATCTGACATGCTTCGGGATTTAACTTACAGCAATTTTATCTATTGAGATAGCTGCTACGTTCCCTTGGATTTTTTTAAGTGCGGTACCCTAATTTTTTTTCAAAATAAAAGTATAATGTATGCAAATACTTCTGACAGATGCCGCAGGCGTCACCCAAGAGGTTAAGAATGAATGTGTTATCAAAATAAAAGTAGCCAGTGAAAGTCACGTCCAAATCAGTCCAGCGGTTGCGGAGATTAGCTGGAACAAACACAGACAAACAAACAGACAAAACCATTAAAAAATGGTATTATGTAATAGGTTGTATGTATGTTTGTATGTTACTTTCATATTAAGCATTTTGTAAAAAGCTGTATAGATTTGGCAAACAGACACTTCAATTTTATTTATTTTTATAGATATGTATATATAGACGTTACAAACAGACAATTCGATTTTATTTATATGTTATCAAAAGCGTTTTTAAGAAATTGAATCTGATCCCATCTGATGTAGAGATTTTGCAAGATCAATTTCATCAAAAATTATATCATGCCCGGCGTAGAAAAACTGAGAGATTTTCTCCACGGCCTGAGAAATCTAATTCAGAGTGAAACCTGGCGTCAAAAAATGGTGTGATATTAAAAAAGGCGTTTCTAGAACAACCTGTATAATATAATGACATCACAAATATACCGTCGTTGTCATGTCCTGATATATACAGCAGGTGGTAATAGCCACGAAACTTTATAAATTACTTATTATTGTTGCAAGCAGTAATAGCGTAGGCTGAGGAGCCGAGATATATATTTTTTTGAAGTTATACTTCTAATGCGACTTGCAAAAGGTTGCGTTAAACGTTTAACGCTACCATGGAGGGGGTATGAAAGCACTTAAACTCTTAACATCGACTTATAAGAAATTTCAAAATTTTACTAACGCCGTCAAGTGACATTAAACATAATTACTTTATCGAACAAGGGGCGTAGGCAGAATCTCATATCTCGCATGTCGATCGTATCGTCTCGCTTGTACGATCACCGTGATTGGCCAACGGATTATTGTGACATCACGCGTCGGTTTCTCAACCGATCACAGTGATCTCGATACGGTCGACACGTGAAATATGACATTCTGCCTCAGGGGGCTGGTATTTAAAAACTTAACTGTGACAAGCTTTGCAGTTACGAATTTAATAATTACTTTATTTATTAATGATGCTAAAGAAGTACAACTTCTCACGCGCGTACACAAGTACACGCATTTTATTTTAATTTGTTTTTTTACAAATTATCATTGCTCGGTGAAGGAAATCATCGTCAGGAAACTTGCATGCCTGAGAGATTTTCTTAACGGCTTGTGAAGTCTACTAACCCACACTGATTTTTCACTCACAGCTTCTCACTATGAGGCGATACCCGTGCCTATTATCATTGGTTAAGGATGATTTGACAAGCTGTGAATTGTTCGTGTGGTGACGGACTAAGAATACAAGTGTCACCACCCCATTCTTTCCCACGAGTGTCGTATGAGGCGACTAAGGGAAGTAAGCAATTAATTATCATCCATTGCATGACTGGTGGTAGGGCTGGGTACCAAGTGGGAGTACTCACTTGGTATCGGGCCCGAGCGGGTTGGTACGACCATTTCCCGTGTGACCGGCCATGAAGCACATAGTTGCGTTTTGGCTGTATCAGGAGATAGCAGTTTATTCTTTCATTTCACATCCGCGAAATGAAATGGTGAGCAGCAGCTTGACAATACTCTCGGTATAGTTCAGTCCATGAGCGACGGTTACAATTTACCATCAGATGGGCCGTGGCTCGTCTGCCACTACATGCAATAAAAATAATTCAAGGTAGCCCATCCAAATCCCATTCCTGTCTTAATGGTAATCTTTACTAATGGACAACGGCTTGTCTATACCGGTCGTTCCATTAAAAAGAATGACTAAAAAAGACGAATTACTCCATCATTTAACAACGTAATACTTTTTTTATCAACAACCAACCTTGGCATTGTTCCTCATTTTAAACAACGACTACAATAGCTATCAACTTGGATAAATATAAACCATCAATAATTAAATATAATAAAAGTTCAGCACTGCATGAAGTGTTTTTTATTCGAATACACACAAGGCTGCTTTTTGTTCAATCTGTTGGTACATTTGTACCCTTGTAACTATAAAATACTGAACAGACGATTTACTTTATATATATTTTTTATTTATAATGGCATTGAGTTAACCCTTGAATTACTTAAATGTTGAAATTAATATTGACCTATATTAATGTGAAGCAAAAACTTTGATAAAAAATTCAATTATTATCGTTTAGTATATTAATTTTAGATGTCGTTGAAGTTAAAAACCAATTCTTTAGCGAATTAATTACTTTATAATTGAAGGCCATGGACACCTAAGATAATGGGGCCCCTTTGTAGTCACCAGAGGCCCTTTGTTATTAGTACATACGACTATTTAATTGAAACAGTTTTGTATAGACCCACACAAAGTTCGGAAAAAACATTTGTTTTTCAGAAGTATCGGTTATTGGATGGTGTTCAGGCAGTAACTACCAGGTCCTATGGATCAGGGGACCCTGGGCACATTCTCACAGTGCCCAGTGGAATAATAAGCGTCGTCAGTACCATAATAAGTTGAAATCGACAACGACTACCTAATCGTATTTATGATTTTTCTATCAGGGTGTATAAAGAAGGCGTTGTCGCTGAGATGTTTTCTTTTTATTCTAGTTATTAAAATTATTTTTATTATTTAAGATATTACTTTAATTAAAATATAATCCCAAATTTTAACACCTTAATAATTAATTGATATTTTGATAGGACAACATCTGTCATCTATTTGCACACAAATTATCACAAACAAGAAAACATCGTGAGTCAAATCTGCATCCTTGATATATTTTTTTGACAGCTTGTGAAGCTTGCACAGAAGATCAAACAGACAGAAATGGGTTATAAAAAAATACGATTTGACTAGTATTTATTTTACGACGAGTCAGCGATGCGCAAATTACATCAGACTTATATTTTTAGTCCAAGTCGCAAGTTTATGTGTCAAGCGGCTGAATCGAACGTGAACCTGTGACATTCAAAGGGCATCTCAACTATTGTACTAGAGATCTATTGCGTAAATATAAACACAATAGGCTATATAGGAATTCAGCACATTGTTTAAACATTAATACTAATACTATTGGTGTAAAGATGCGAAAGGGAATGCTCCGATGGTCCGGACATTATGGAAATAATGCGGTACAAGCGACTGGTTAAGAAGATATAAAAAGCGAAAGCGGAAGGATGTAGGTACAGGGGAAGACCGAGACTCACCATATTTTTTTTTGTTAAGGCGGGTTTCTTTCTTTCTTTCTTTCTTTCACACCCCGTCGTTCATCGGTATAGTCAGGAGTCTCCGATACTGGCAAACGTGTATGAAGAGAATTATGAATGTTGAGGAAGCGAGAGATGCGTGCAAGAATAGAGCCTTTTGGTACTCTGTTCTCTCTGCCTACCCCGCAAGGGTGATGGCGTGATGATAAGTAAGTTAAACATTAATACTAATACTAGATTCTGCTAATGCATCGGTCCACCTCATCACTACCCATTTATGGTTATGTTATTTTACCCGTTTCCAAACTTTTTTTTACCCTTGTAAATACTCGAATGAGTGCTGCTGCCCATCCCCCGGGTATTCCCTCAGTCAGCTCTTACGACTCCCATGGGTGGAGAGGGGTGAGACAATTCTAACGCCGGCCCCAAACGGCACACGGTTCTGATCAATAAGCTGTTACAATTATTTTTCTATTATTTTTGTGTCTAGACAATCTAACTACTTACAAGGGGCTCACATTACAAGGATTTATACCAAAAGTATTTTTTTATAAATTATTGTGGCAGACGAACCACACACTCATCTGATGGTAACTGGTAACCGTCCCTCATGGACTTAACTGTACAAAGAGTACTGTAAAGCCACTGCTCACAATTTCATTTCGCTGATATGAAATGAAAGTATAAACGGCTTCCCACTGCGTCCAAAACACACTGAGGTGCTTCATGTTTGGTCACACGGGAGACTGTAGTACGACTCTAACTACCCAGACTTACCACCAGCAATGCATAGTCCCACGCCTGTATCCCCGAAGGAGTAGGCAGAGGTGTATTTTACAAAACCTACGGTTCCCTAACTATGTTTAAGTCCCACGTAATAGGGGGCGAGCCTGTTGTCGTCTACCGGGCAAATTTACAAACTCCGGCCTGCTAAAGACGCTGAACGCTGCCCGACCCAAGAACTCATGATCAGCAGTCGCTCACACTACCGCTGCACCACTGAGGCACCAGGAATGCAATGGGTGATAATTGCTTACTTCCCTTAGTCGCCTGGTACGACACCTGCGAGTGGTGGTGAGACTCGTAGTCTTAGTCCGCCACCACACATTTCCAAACACCTACAGTTATGGGATGTCCCAATACTGCCTCTGGTGTTGCTATGTTACTAATTGTACTTCGTGTAAATAATAAACAATAAAACGTACTGTATTATTGGAATGTGACATTGACACCTGTCTGTTGAATCGTAAGTGTCAAACGAAAGTCTATGTGTCATCGATGTTTTTTTTCTTCTTGATGGCTGCTTTCAATGACGACTGTATTTCTGTGCTAATATCTGTTTAATTAAATCTTTTTCTATAAAAGTGCTGCCCCATTCTTGCCCACGAGTGTCGTACGAGGCCACTAAGAGAAGTAAGCCAATATCATCCATTGCATTACTGGTGGTAGGGCTGGGTACCAGGTGGGAGTACTCACTTGTTATCAGGCCTGAGCGGGTTGGTACCACCATCTCTCCTGTGACCGTCCATGAAGCACATCTGTGTGTTTTGGTTGTAGCAGGAGATTGCCGTTTATTCTTTCATTTTATATTTGTGAAATGAAATGGTGAGCAGCGGCTTGACAATACTCCCGGTATAGTTAAGTCCATGAGCGACGTTTACCATTTACCTTCAGGTGGGTCGTTGCCCGTCTGCCATCCAATAAATCCATCCATCCATCAGCCTTTCGACGTCCACTGCTGGACATAAGCCTCCCCAAGAGAACGCCACACATGTGTTTCGCTCATATGGGGGATAGTGCCGTAATCGCCACGCTTGGCAGGCGGGTTGGCGATCGCAGTGGATGTTGTTAATACTCGAGAGAGTGCTGCTGCCCACTCCCCCGGTATTCCCTCAGTCGACTCTTACGACTCCCGTGGATAGAGAGGGATGGGACAATTCTAAAGCCGGCCCCACACGGCACATATGCAATAAATAATACAAAATAATGCAAGCGTCTGTAGGCTAAAGGTATCGTTTAACATCAGGCTGACCGTATATTTATTTAGTACTTAGTACCTACCCTCGTAGATGTTGCGTAAAGATAGCACCACAGATGCATGCGAAAATAGGTCTTAACACTAGCAGTTCATCTGAAGAACTTGGTAAATTGGCCATGCTTCCTTGAAGATAACAACACACCATCATGTTTAATCAGCAGCCATTTTGATTACTAAGTGAAAGAGATAGATGTACTTCCCAGGACCTTAATTTAAGCAAGCGTTAATGTCATAGTACAGAATAGATGCAGAAGTTTTACAGATAAAATAATATTATGTACTATTTGTCGATACAGCACAGACACAGTCTATGTGTTAATCTAAGTTATAAACTTGGGCAGCGGGGTGCATGATAGGACATTTTTGCCCACCTAAAAAGTCTGATGGTTCGGACATATGGAAAGAATGCCGGACGATCGCCTGGTTAAGGAGATACAAAATGTGAAACCGAAAACGGACCCGGCGATCGTGTATGAAGAAAATTATGAATGTTGAGGAAGCGAGAGATGTATGCAAGAATAGAAACTGTAGGCACTCTGTTCTCTCTGCCCACCCTGCAAAGGAGATGGCGTGATGATAAGTAAGTAAGTAAAAAAGGTTATAAACTTTCTGTGTGCCGCTGCAAATCTGCACAGAGGTTATTACGTGATTGAATAAAACATTACAAAACATCTAGACATACAAAAACCCAAAGCCTCAATCCTCCCTATCGTCTCCTTAATATCCTTTCCTTGGAAATTTCTACGCTTTTTTCTAATCAGCCACCTTAGAATGAAAAACGAAACGTTAGACGAAGTTTCGTTTCGAGTCATTGTAATTGATCAACAGTCTGACGCGCGATTTCTGATTAGTCGAGATCTCGACGCGTGATTCAGGCGACCAATCACAAATAATCACAAGGAAGTGAAGCGAAAGTTCGTCTAACGTTTCGTTTTTCATTCTAAGGAGGCTGGTGTTGCTAGCGTCTACACTCTATAGGCTACTGTAACCGCTTACCATCAGGATAGGATTGCTGACGCAACTGCCAGGAGTAAAATCATATTTCTCAGGCGTGATTTCGGAATACCATCGAATGTTAACTACAAAGCCACTGTTGCATTCACCAGAAATGACCAATAACATCATTTTCGCCTTTATCGAAAACAAAAAACTTGTTAAGACAGTTACCGACGAAATTAAATTTTATGTATTTAAATTACCTACATATAAAACCGATAGCACTGTTTTACACATAACGGGATTGCTTTACATGTTATAAACATTTTTATTGCAATTTTTAGCACCATTGATTCCGTTCCGAATAAATGATGATCAAAGATTGCATATCGAAAACTCCACATAAGTTGGTTAACGTTATAATAAACGATATTAATATTACTTTATGGCTGTGAAACTGTTTTGGTAATTGGTAAAAATGCCTTTCAATCAGAAAGATCTTTAGTGGTCCCTACCGTTGTTTCGTATGGTGAGTGAGAGCACCGGAGGCCTTATCCTCTCTCTCTTTATTATCCTTCGTATCCTCTCCTTGTATCTTTTTTTGTTAAGCCGGAAAAAATATGTACTTACATTTATTCCGCCATAACAAAAAAAAAGGCCGCACACCCCGTCGTTCAGGGCAACGAACAGGGTAGTGTGGGGCCCTCACCCACTAAATTAACCCGCCGTGCCATCTTTCTGACTGTATTGGGGGGCCACTGGAACTATGTTGCATTACTTCAGTGGTCACTCTCCTTAGTATCCTACGTATTATCCTTGCTATCTTTCCTTGGTGATGGCGACGCGCGAGTGATGCCTCTGGTGTTGCTAGCTTCTATAGGCTACTACGGTAACCGCTTACCATCAGGTGGGGCCTTGTTTGTCATCCAAATGGCATAAAAATAAATCTATCTCTGTGCTCTGGTTGAATTATATGTATGCAAAATTTTAATAATTATGGTCATTATTATGATAAACAAACTCAATTTCATATTTACGACATTTGTAACAAGTAAGTACACCTTTACTGCTTACAACAAGGGGTAGCCTATTATTATCTAGCGAGCACAATTGCTAAAAAATTGTGCACGACACAATTAGAATTTGCAAATAAAAAATTTACGCGATTGTCTCAAAACGGATATTAAATAATGCGTTATACTTAAGTTCTAAAGTAACAATTATTTCTTTAAAAAACACAAGACAACACACTGCACTAAGGAATAATCCTTGAATCGCGAGCGACTTTACAAACATACAATTTCACGGACACAAATTACACCCAGACTCAGAACAGCCAATTGTGGATCACACAAAGAGTTGTCCTGTGTGGGAATCGAACCCAGAAGACTCGAGCGGGAGGCCGTTCTAAACCACTCCACCATCTGTGCAGTTAATTAAGCAGATGCGATTACTTCTATATGAAGGCTATTAGAAATTAAACTACTGTTTCTAATCTGTATTGTGGCCAATTCCCACGTCAAGACAATGAGACAAAACGAGTTAAACCGATCTATTGTGACGACAGTGCTCATGCTCATACATGATTATGGTACATTTTGAACACCTGTGCTAATGTTATGAACATAGGTATTTATCGCTGAAAACAGAAAAAAATAATCGTTATACCTAAATTAAGTAGTTGGTTCCAAGAAAGGTTTAAGTATCTATATAGTACTATTATAAAGCTGTGAGTTTTACGCAAAAACTACTAAAGGTATTTTTATAAAACTTTTTTTTTCATAGCTCTTGATTAGATTTTAAAAACTGGCTTTTGGATGCGGTGGAGCCGCGGGCCTATCCTATATCCTAATTTTTTTTTTAAAGAGATATGATATACAAATTATTTGTGAATAAAGAAAAAGAGATTTTTAGTAGGGGCGGGAATCGAACCACGCATCTTTTCCAATCCGGGGAAGTGCTCTAAGCCACTGAGCTACCCTACTGACCTTTCGATCATCCCAAATTCTTAATCACATTTGTCTTACGACTAACGCCATCTACCGGCAAGCATTACATGCATCCAATATAGTAATTTCACAAATAATTTGTACTTTAAAAAGTAGCGGAACATGTCAATTGCTACAATAAATAGATCTAAAATGTTTGAAAAAATCGCGCCATCAAATAGTATGAATTTTAATTGCAAAATTAAATTTACCCCTAGGCCTTATATGTCACCCTAATTCTAATCTGACAGGAACAAGAAATCTTCAACACATTCATAACTATTGTTTGTATTCCATGTATTCAAATAACTGGTTAAATTCAAAAACCAAACTCAAAATTGGCAATAATAAACTAAGTTTCAAGAGAGTTCCCCACATTATTACATGAAAGCGAGAGTTGGGTATGCAGAAAGGAGCATGACAGTAAAATTAATGCGGTCGAAATGCAATATCTGCGGAAAATCTGTGGAGTTAGGCTGACTGGCCGATTTCGTAACGACGACGTAAGAGAGCGAGCAGGTATGAAACAGAGTATTGGTGTAAAGATGCGAAAAGGAATGCTCCGATGGTTCGGACATGTGGAAAGAATGCCGCACGAGCGATTGGTTAAGGAGGTATACAGTGGGAAAGTGGAACGATGTAGATTATATATATGTGATAGGGGGAGACCGAGAATCACCCACCTAGACCAAATCGGTCATGTATTGAAGAAAGGCGGAAACATGAGTCTCCGAAATCGGCTGAAATGGCGAGTGTGTATGAAGAGAATTATAAATGTTGAAGAAGCGAGGGATATATGCAAGAATAGAGTATTTTGGCACCCTATTCTCTCTGCCTGTCCCGCAAAGGAGTAGGCGTGATGATAAGTAAGTTTAAATATAGTTATTTTTGTTACGCCAGGTTGCTAAGTTCTATCTTCCGTGTGGTCAAGGTCGATGGGCCATTAACTTGTCGCAAAAATGATCACAGAGGGTGATATCGATATTTCAAATATGGCGTATTAATTATTATATTGACTGTTATTATATTGGTATATCACTCACTCACCTCCTGCCAGCCTACGTTAAACCAGACATGACTGATAAGCTAATACATGGAACGAGTGATAAGCTTAAGCGGGGCGATATATTACAGAGATCCTATGGGCCTAGCCAAGTTGCATTCTATGATCGCTAACGTTAGAGTCACGTGCGTTATATATATATCGTTAAAGATATTAAGTTCCCATACATCTTAATAGTTTTTGATAGCGTTAGCGATCATACAATGCAACTTAACTAGGCCCACAGTCACTGTAGACAAGTGGCATAAACGCTAGCGGTATAAGAATAGAATAATCAATGTATGGGATTGAGATAAGGATACGCTTACGCTGTCGTAACCTATGTCAATCCTATATATTGATTATTCTATTTTATTCCACATGTCTAGAGGGGCTGATATACAATATGTGAAATATTTCGTGTAGGAAAACACAATTGAGATTTTGAGTATCAATCATTCAAATGACAGCGATTTGTTTAAATATGAGCCGCGTAATACCGTTTTATGACAACTGAAAACCCTTTGTGTCCTCTTGTCTCTGCCTACCCTTCTAAAAAACAGGCGTGAATTTATGTCTGGATGATAATAGACTAAAAATACGTCGTTTTTTTGTTAATGATGGCAGACAAGCCACGGGCCACCTGATGGTAAGTGGTAACTGTCGCTCATGGACTCAACTATACCTAGAGTATTGTCAAGTCGCTGCGCACCATTTCATTACTCAGATATAAAATGAAAGAATGCGGCTGCAGCCAAAACACGCTGACGTGCTTCATGACCATATGTGGGACTCATAGTTGGCGAACCGTGGATGTGTAAGAAACCTCTGGCTACCCCTTCGGGGAATACAGGCGTGATGTTATGTGTTTTTTTCTATGTTACTCTTGAGAAAATCCGGCAAAAATACATCGAACTTCAAGCGAACTTCGGCCGAATTTTGTATTTTTATCGAATTTTCGGTCGAAGTGCGCATTCGGTTCAAATCACATTCTAATGATTAAAGCTCCGTCCGTTGCTTATGACTTGGATCACACCAACAGCAACAATACAAACAACATAATGGACCATGCCCGGTCCATTGTACCATCGTTAGGGCTCGAAATTCTAGTAACTTATCGCCTTGACATCATTCACATCATCATTCAATTTATACGTGGACCGCTCTCGAAGATATCGACTCTGTACTGATATGTCCATCTACAATCTATGGGCGTTCAAGTTCTACCTCCTGTGATTATTTTACGCAATACCCGAATACATGTTTTCATACATTTCCATTCCAATACATTTCCATTTTAAATGTTCTCCATTAGTATTCGCTAATTAAATAAACGGATTTTGATTATTTATTACAATATACATGAGATAAAATCTTAAGACAAATTGTTTGATATAAAAATACAACAAACTACTTAAATAGTATTTAGTTTAATTTAAGGTTTCCGATATATTAGGAGAAAAACGTAATAACAGGTTTTAATTCTAATAAAGATCACCTATCTAGACCAATTCGGTCATGTATTGAAGGAAGGTGGAGTCAGGAGTCTCCGAAACCGGCGGGCGTGTATGAAGAGAATTATGGATATTGAGGAAGCGAGAGATGTATGCAAGACTGAGTCTCTTGGCACTCTGTCCTCTCTGCCTACCCTGCAAGGGAGATGGCATGATGATGAGTACCTAACTAGTTTTTATAAAATCTATGTCAAGTTACTTTATATATGGTTGGCTAGTTACTATATTAAGCTAAACTAGTTTGATATATTCTTATCATAAATGGGAAAATTAATTACATATTAAACGTTTGTTTGTTACGCTTTTACGCCGTAACTACTGAACCGATCATCATGAAATTTATCATACATATAGTCCAGTATCCAGAAAAAAATATAGGATATTTTTTATCCCGGATAAATTAACTGTTCCTGTGGGATAGCAGCTGTTGCTTTGAGATCGTTAATATGCCGTAGAGTCACGAAATTTTAAATTCTGAGGTCCGCACGGGCAGAATCTGGTTTGAATAATAAATCACAAAGTATATATACCTACCTGGCAACAAAAATAAACTAGAATATCAAAAATAAAATGTATAATTACAAAACTGACAACTAATTAAGTCTGTTTCAATAAAAACAACAAGCATTAAAAGCAATCATATTTACGTCTACAATTTTCTTCGTGATGTTTTTTTGGATTGCTAAGTGCTATAAAGATGAATAATAGCCTAAGTGCTCGTATTAGTTCTTAGTGAACTTTGAGATGATTTTAAGTGTTTTAGATAAGTCTATGAAATAAAGATAGTTTTGAATTTGAATCTATACTATTATAAACCCCTTTCCATCCATGGGAGTCGTAAGAACCGACTGAGGGAATACCGGGGGAGTGGGCAGCAGCACTCCTTCGAGTATTAACAACATCCACTGCGATCGCCAACCCGCCTGCCAAGCGTGGCGATTATGGCACTATCCCTCATTCTTGGGTAGGCCTATGTCCAGCAGTGGACTTTAAAAGGCTGATGGATGGATGGATGGACTTTTATGAAGCTGTAACAGAGCTGTGTCTGTACATTTAAAATATTTTAGAAAAAATGACTGTAATAGGCTATATAGCCGAGCCTTAACACAATACGATTTTTTTAAATGTTTTGTCTGTTTATCTGTTTGTTTATTCGCGCACCAAGCAAAAACTACTGAACGGATTTTGATGCAACTTTTTTTATTTCGTAACATGATTAGACTTAAAAATTGTTAAATATTTTATCCCCCTACTATATCGGGAACTTGAGATATAACCTAAAAACTAGCTTTTGGCTGCAGCGGAGCCGCGGGCAAAGGCTAGTAAGAAAATATTTTTTTGTGGTTGTGCCTTGCTTATCCCAACATACACCGGCCCGAACGGGATATTACCGACCACCGTCTCACTCGGAAGATCAGTGTGAAACAACGGTCGGTAAACCTACTGTTATGTTTCGTATGGTGAGTGAGAGTGCCGGCGCCCCCTCCTTATCCATTCCTTTCCATCGTATCCCTTACTTGGAGTTGGAGACACGCGAGCGATGCCTCTGTTAATGGCGTTAGGCTAAGGCAACTGCTTACCATCAGCTGTCCCGTATGCTTGTAGGCTCCCCCTTCGGCACTCTCACTCACCACACGAAACAACAGCAGGAGTATCTACCGTTGTATCACGCTGATCTTCTGTGAGAGCGTGTTACTTCCCCAATCTACCCAGCCTTTTTTTTTCGTTAAGCCGGGAAAAAATGTTCCTAACCGCACACCCCGTCGTTCGGGGCAACAAACAGGGTAGTGTGGGGCCTTCACCCACTAAAGAAACCCGCCGTGTGCCATCTCTCCGCCTTTATTGGCGGGCCACTGGAACTATGTTACATTCCTTCGGTGGTAATCTAGCCAGCATAACCAGTTCTCCAGCTACGTACCGACCCTCTTTGGAAAAGTACGGGAAGAATATTCACCATGCTAATTATGACAATGCGGATTCACCACTCGAATAAATGACGTATTGAATATCACACAGATATACGTAAAAACAGGTTTAGACATTTTTATGCACTGTAGTTTCGTGATAAAAAATAGTTACGCATTCTATATTGTAATGAAAATCTAACTATGTTTTTTATTGGTGCTTAGATGAGTACTTATTACATACCTACTAGCCTTTGCCAGCAGTTCCGCCGCAGCCAAAAATAAAAATAAAAAAAGAGATAGTTTTTAGGTTATATCTCAAATTCCCAATACAGGTAGCGAGATGAAAATGTTTTTAAGTCTAATCAAGAGCTATCAAGCAGAAAAACAGACAAGAATTCTAAAATAAATGTTTTGTGTTCAAAGACGCTTAAATAGCCAATAGGTACGTTATTTTTTCTTAAAAATCTTATTTACAGACAGTTCTGTTACAGCTTTATAATAGTAAGTAGGTACAAACTGGCTGAAGCCGGCAGACGTCGTACCCGAACGTTGCTTCCTTTAACAACCCTAGATTTTTTAATATTATACAATGCGAAAGCGTTTTTTTGTTTTACTGTGATTTGTGGGATTCATTTCAATTATTTGTTAGTTATTAATATGCAAGCTTAGTACTTAAGCTAAGTTTTCTGCGTTATAATTTCTGTAGTTTTACCTTGCAAGAAAATAAAATCGAGTAATTATCATTCTGTGTGTGAAATTCTTCAACTTATCACAGCAATAGTAACAACAATAAGTCATTGGCTGTCGCGGGCCAGATTGATGGCACTGGCGGGCCGTAGATTGAAGACCCCTGACCTAGACCAAATCGGTCATATATTGAAGGAAGGAGTCAGGAGTCAGGAGTTGTCGAAACCGGTGAGCGCGAATGAATAAAATTATGAATGTTGAGGAAGCGAGAGATGTATGCAAGAACAGAGCCTTTTAGCACTCTGCTCTCTCTGCCCACTCCGCAAGGGACATGGCGTAATGATTAGATTTTTTCGATATTTGGAATTTCGATAAAGGCTTTTGGGGTAAAATTTTGTGGTTACATGTTCTGATAATATGCGAAGAGATCATAGAAGAGTAATAAATTCAAATAATAACAATGTGTCTAAAAAAATGTATGATAAAAATCTTGATACATACACAATAGCGGTGCCAACTAGAAGTCCGAGTCCAATTGTCTATCTAAGCCATTGCTATCCGGGAACCTAATAAACATTTTATGTTGGACTCAGCCATTTCTGAGTTGTTGCGGGACTAACGCACGGTAATTGATTTTATTATTGGTATAGATTATTGTACGTAGTACCTACGTACTAATATAATTATAACAAATAGGGTCCTGCTGAGCTATATTTAGCGGGAGTGAGAGAGGTTTTGGCGAGTATACAGTGCGCTATATATATATATAGCAGTCTTCACAAGCTGTCCAGATAATCTCTGAAGCATACAAATTTTCTTATGATGCTTCACGTCACCAGACCGTGATAATTTGCAATGAATACGCACATATTTCGGGGCGGTCATCAATAATGTCACGATAAATTGTGCTTTTTAGACGATGGACTTATCACAATTTTTTCCACCATCTAATATTACGTCATACCTACAAGATAGATTAGAATTTAAAAAAAGTAAAATGTGTCTTGTTTCCTTATACCCTCCATTCGTCACACCAAGCGTTACCAACTCCCCTTTTTTGTGCTAACGCATTTTTCTTATGTATAGTAGGTATTCAGCCTCTTTAGAAAAATCAGAGATGTGCCCACTAGGCAGTATGGTCTTAAGACCTTAGCCTGTCCTTAAGAAAAAGAAAAAAAATCAGGCATGCTTTTAGTGAAGTTAACACCTCAAACGAGATCGAATTCGATACCTTTGTTTTGGCATTCCACGTTCTCGCCATTAAACCATAAATACAGTTAGTATACATACGAAAACCATATTGGCGTGTCTGCTTTGATATAATGAGTAAACAATTGAATCTATTTTGATAAATCAGAACACAAAATGAGATAATGTGAAATAGAAAATGTTAACAACGAGCGTGGTTTGAACCTGTGCTTTCTGATGGCCCCCCCGTGAAGGTCACGATAGTTCAGTCGGCAGAGCTTCTAAACGTTATTCCATATAATAACCGTTATGATAAAATTAACCTTGAACCTTGGTCTTATTATCTAAATATGTCCATAGATAAACAAATTAGCTTACAAGGAAAAATGTTCATAAATCTGTTTTTTCAGCGCATGTCTTTCAAGTTTTAGCTGGGGTGCCTAGCATGGCTAAATTTTTGAATTGGAATTTCACCAAACCTTGTAATGAGCTAAATTTGTAATGTTCGTAACTCTTTGCTAGGTATGTAGGTACCTACCTATAATTAACAGTTCTTAAGCCACTTACATGCAGCGGCTCTTTAAGGCTGTAGCGGAGCATGTAAACAAAACTGACGAAAGCGCTTGAGATTACCTGAGGTAGGCTACCTAGGTATCTACCTAGTTACCTACTAGGAACAATAGCTCGTGCGTTTAGTTAATTTGCTCAATTAGTATCTCTACACAAAGGACCATAAATATATGTATCAACTTTCATATAATGATAACGCAAATATACATTTGAATAAAGCTAATAAAATCTATGTCAAATCTTCATTTTTAAGGTCAGTCCCGCTTAGGTAGGTACGTATGATAGGATTTTGTGGCAAATTATTTAGTCGTGTGACTGGTTTCGTCAAATGTAACTATTAACTACTATTTCTATAATATTTTTTTTTTATAAATTTATTCAGCAAACAAGAAAATTTTTTTTTTTGCGCTTAATGTTTTGTAAATAGGCGCCAGCCAGAAATGCCTTTGTCGATTGTATGGTCATAGACCGCACCGCGCGCATTGAATACCAATCAAGTGACCCTTTTCTTTGATAGAAAGCAATTGGTACTCACTCAGAGGAGATAATCCAGTTATCAGATCCATTTTTCCAATGAAACACAAAGTACAAATGTTATTTTCACTTTGAATGGATGTTTTAATCTGTCACCCATTTCTTTAACACAATTATGCACATAGAAATGATTTATCAAGTATATGTTCGCACATTATTCTGGTTTAATGAACTAGTGTCAGAGATTGCACATTTTTTCCGTATTTGTGATTGCTAGTACTATCGCATTGGTTTCATTCACCCGTCGTTAGCAGGTCGCCAGCGAGAGTAACATAACACTTTTCAACAATTAGCACCGTCAGCCCTAATGTCACTAAGTTTTGTAAAACAACCCGACTTGTAAATATAGGAATGATATTTTCTAATATTTTCACGGTAAAATTTACTGTAATCCCTTCCTTGAACATACACGACACAAAAACATCAGAAACGTCACTCTACTAAACAGGTTTTGTTTTATTTCGCCTCGAACAAGTTGTACCACGTGACTAGTTTGATTTTTGCCACGTAGTTCACCTTCGCATGGATAGATGGCATAGTAAAACTAGAAGTAAATGTAATTAAATCTAAATTTGTTTTTTAACATGAAATAAGCGTAGAAATTTTATTGTCATTGCATATTTTCGTATGGCAAGCATTTAATTTTTATGTTGATTAAAAATATTGGTGATAAGAAATGACTTTTCGTGCAATGATTTGGAGAATAAAATTATTTTAATGGTGGGATTGAGATAGTATTAATACAAAACATAGCATCATGCCTGTATTCCCCGAAGGGGTAGGTAGAGGTGCATTACACACCCACGACTCGCCAGCTATGTTTAGGTCCCACGTAATAGGGGGCGAGCCTATTGACGTCTACCGGGCACATTTCCAAACTCCGGGCTGCTACTGAGAAATTTTCTTTTTTTTTTTTACGAAAAATCTCAATAACACTGCCCGACCCGGGCATCGAACCCAAGACCTCATGATCAGCAGTCACTTACACTACCGCTGCACCACAGAGGCAGTATTTATATATTTTGTAAACTATTTTGAGAACGTTTATTGGGACTACTATAAATTAAAAGTAAAGCGAGTTTCTACCTTGAACCCATCACGTACCGTACAATAGAAATACACCATGATGCCCCACAATCCTTGGACATACAACTATATAATCTGTGCCCCACAACGTCTTCAACGAGGGAGACGACGTTGGTGCAAATTTTTCTCACCTGGTAACAACTAAACCTACGTACGTATAACTGTGCACCGTGAGTCGGAATGCACATTAAGCCTGCAGATCTGCTCTTATTGTATAAAAAGCATAATTAATACCTAATTACAAAATGTGTAAATTACCCATGGGAGTCGTAGGGGCCGACTGAGGGAATACCAGGGGAGTGGGTAGCAGCACTCCCTCGAGTATTAACAACATCCACGGCGATCGCCAACCCGCCTGCCAAGCGTGGCGAATACGGCATTATTCCCCCATATGAGCGCACAGGACCGCTCGTTGTGGCGTTCTCTTGGGGAGACCTATGTCCAGCAGTGGACGTCAAAAGGCTGATGGATGGATGATGGATGATGATGTAAATTACGCAATCATTTTTGCCGTGTGGGGCCGGCTTTAGAATTGTCCCACCCCTCTCCACCCATGGGAGTCGTAAGAGCCGACTGAGGGAATACCGGGGGAGTGGGCAGCAGCACTCCTTCGAGTATTAAAAAAATCCACTGCGATCGCCAACCCGCCTGCCAAGCGTGGCGATTACGGCACTACCCCCAATTCTTGGGGAGGCCTATGTCCAGCAGTGGACTTTAAAAGGCTGATGAATGGATGGACACACGGGGTACTTGCCATAAGCATCTAGATCTTGTAATATTACTTATAAGTAGGCTTTTTTTGTCACTTTTTAAGTCCATAATTTTATGTACTTACTCCAAAGGGTCAAAGATAATATATTGTATTTTAGTGATGGACCGTTGAACTTGATAACCAATAGCGATGAAACTGTTAGTCTCAACTTTTTGTGAGAATCTCGTATGAGGTGATGCGGTAACTATTCAGGAAAGATAGATTAAATTTTGTAAAGGTTTTTTTATATTCTTTCAAATTCTTTAATATTTTATGGCCATTATTCCATTATTAACTGCCTCGCTGGTGTAGCGGTAGTGTATGCGACTGCTAATCATGAGGTCTCGGGTTCGATCCCCGGGTCGGACAATGTTATTGAGATTTTTCCTAAAAAGAAAAATTCTCAGTAGCAGCCCTGAGTTTGGAAATGTGCCCGGTAGACGTCAATAGGCTCGCCCCCTATTACGTGGGACTTAAACATAGCTGGCGAGTCGTGGGTGTATACACCTCTGCCTACCCCTTCGGGGAATACAGGCGTGATGCTATGTTTCCACTACGGAGGATCCCTTTTTTTTTTGTTGAGGCGTGAAAAATTGTACCTAACCGCACAACCCGTCGTTCGGGGCAACGAACAGGGTAGTGTGGGGCCCTCACCCACTATGAAAGCCCGCCGTGCGCCGTCCTCCGCCTTTACTGGCGGGCCAATGGAACCATGTTACATTCCTTTGGTGTTCCACCGGCGGCACGTAGACATCCCTGTGGATTAATTTGTGTATTTCAAATCCGTCGAAAAAATCTCTCGAGCTCGCATGTATGTACCTATAAGTACTAATATGGTAAAGCTGAAGTGTTACTTTACTAATATTTACAATTACGAGTCGGATTTGAAAAATCTTTTTGGGTTTAGTAGATAAAATTTTTAGGAAGCCCTTAAATACAAGCTCAGACTTAAAAACTGAAATAAACGCCATCTATCATAAAAATATTAAAACTAAGTTGCGTTATGCATTGACTGGTCAGACGGAGTAGTTTAGAACCTTCCATGCCAAGTGTTGTGGGTTCGATTCCTACACAACACCATTTTTTGTGTTGTGGATAACACTGGTTGTTCTTAGTCTGGGTGTACTATGTCTGCGAAAATGTATGTATGTAAAGTCTCCCACAATCTATGCCCGCAATATTCCGTGGTGCAGGTGTTGTCTTAAACTATAGATGGCGCTTTTTTAAATAAATACTACAAGCCGCTAATTAATAATCAATTTCTTTTAATTGAAAAGGCGGATGAATCTGCTAGCTAAGATACAGCTAGTCTTTAATACAATGGTAAGTAGTTGTATTACATCTACGGTATGAAAATTCCAAGTATAGTTATTTATCTATGGTACGAAAAGATGATGCATTATTTAACAAGTGATTGAAGTGTCATCGTCATGACAACGCATTGAGTAAACACCGGAGAGAGCCAAAATCACCACTTTGTTATGCGAATTGTTGTTTCAAATTGTGATATTTTAATGTAAGGGTAAGTGATTCAGCTTTTACGTATAATAATTTATACTTGAGCATTGGTTGTGACTACAATATATTGTTGATGAGACATAAATTTATATTATCACTCTTGAGTTATCCATTATACTTATCTAATTTACAGTAGATAATTATGTTATTTTGGCAAAAAAGTACCTAATTTCAGGATTAATATTAATCTTATATTCAAGTAGTAGAGAGCAGGTAACGAAAATATCGTGAAGAAACCTGCGTGTCTGAAAGTTATTCTCGAGAACTTGTGAAGTAGGCCAGGGCTTCAAGCGCAGGTGGCATTATGGGGGCCCTTTGACCCGACAGGGCTGAAGCTCAGATAGAGACTAAGGGTCGCTACAGTCTAGGGGTTCGGTATTATAGAAACAGCGATACTGCTTTACTGGTAGGTACTACTGGTCTACGCCTCTGGTTAAGTTATAAATTACCAGAGTTCGATAAGACTCTGTTGATTTGTCGGCTGAAACTATACTCGTCTATCTTTGTGGAGTTCTACTTAGGCAGTTAGGTACATGATATACTTTGTTTTTAATTTCTCTCTGCGTAAAATATAAATGAATTATTTTATAATGATGACGTAAGAGAGCGTGTTGGTATAAAATAGAGTATTGGTGTAAAGATGCGAAAGGGAATGCTCCGATGGTTCGGAGATGTGTGGAAAGAATGCCGGATGAGCGACATGTTAAAAAGATATACAATACGAAAATGGAAGGTACAGGGGGAGACCGAGAATCACCTACCTAGACCAAATCGGTCATGTATTGACGGAAGGTGGAGTCAGGAGTCTCCGAAACCGGCGAGCGTGTATGAAAAGAATTATGAATAAATCCTGCTCGTGACTGTTGTTTTCGATTTCACATTTTCGCACTGGTTAAGTCATAATACCTAAGCCAAATAAGCATGTCAAATGCTAAAAAAAATATAACGTCATTGCCATGATTTTAAAAAAAGTTCGTAACTTTTTAGGTGACGAAGGCGGTTCAGAATGCCTGAGCTGGCGGATCAGATGTTCTGCTCTCAACAGATAGTAATACCTCCTAAGTTTCCTTATATATTAAAGAAATACTGCAAAGGTGAGTACAATCTTTGTGGGGGTGACTGGTGATGAACTAAAATATTATTACAGTGGTAGATACTTGCCTGTCCAAGCTTCAATGGGCATGCGCGCTCAAGACCCATTGACCCACTTAACTCTCTTCAAAGGCATGCTATTCGAATTGTCGATGATCCCAATATAATTCTGGGTCTCTCTAGAGTGCTTTATCAACTCTTCAATGGGGAAGGCTATGAGGAGCTATTTCAGGCAGCACTAACAACGCCTTTTTACCACTGAACCACTCGATTTCGCATTAGGGTTCATTCTTACCACTTCGTAACGTTCTCGATTAAAAACTTTTTGTTTTCTTCTACTTGCATATAAGCTCTGGAATGAACTCATGAATGTGGTGTTTCCCCAGCGCTACGACATGTCCTTCTTTAAACGAGGTTCTATATGAGACATGCTAGGCAGCCCCTGGTGCTGCCAGTCAATTAGCAGCGGTTACCACTTACCATCAGATGGACCGCTTGCTTATCTGCCACCATGGGCAATATAAATAAAAAAACAAACCCGATTGGACCGGAGTTCCTTTCGCAATGTCTTTATTATTTTTATATTAATGACTAAATAAAGCTCATCCGTGTGGGGCCGGCTTTAGAATTGTCCCACCCATGGGAGGCCTATGTCCAGCAGACGTTAAAAGGCTGATTCAATGGATGGATGGATTAAATAAAAACATTTATGATAATTCTATATTATTATAGTTAATTGCATTCGTACAAAGCCGCAGCGGATTGCTAAATTCGATTATATATTATATTATACTTTTATTTCAGCCGCCATAAAAACACAACCATACGACCTTTTGCGTTGGTCCTTCGAATATTTTAGAGCTCTCGCCGAGCACAGACCACCACCCGTCAAATTGAGGCTTGAATATCCTATTTACAGCACGGAAGGAGGGCTGACGCGAGGGTGTCTCAAAGTAATGGCTAATCAGGTAAGACTGATAACGCCATCTATTGTCATAAGAAGTAAACAAGTGAACGGTTATGGTCTCACTGGGTTTTTAGGTTCAGCAACTAAATCTAATCATCAAAGAGTAAAGTAATACCATAGTGTAACGATTCGTTACACTATGGTAATACTAAGGGAACTAATCATTTTCACGTGGCGGCGTAGTAGGTACCTAGTATTTAATGTTCGATTCTCTCACACAGCACCAATATTTGTGTGAATTTAAAATACCTCAGATTATGGTAAAATAAATTATGTAATCTGATGAAAATATCTAGTCCTTCTGGTTGTTGTGTTTTATGTTTGGTAAATGTTGTAAAGCCCTCGATGCAGGGATGACTCACTGTGGGATGTTCGTGTACGATTTCACTCCATACTTACCTAAACAATATAAGTGTCATATTGCGATGAAACTTAACTAAATGTAGAATACGTTTGTTCGAAACGTGAAAAGCTGTCTGGCAACAAAATTTGTAAAATAGCCTACTAAAACTAAAGAACTATAATTTCTAATAAAATATCATTCTGTAACTTGTACTTATAAAGTTTAGAGAAGAACATACTATGTATACAAGGCATGAAAAGATGCCATTTTTTCTAATATGACAGTGATTTTAATATATTTTTCGATGGTATTATATTTATATATTAAAACACCTAGCGCCTGCCTTATAATTTTTTAGAAATCTTGTTTGCTTTATGTGATTTTTTTAGAAAAGCGCCATCTATATCTATATGTAATATGTCGCAGTCTAGTTTTAATTTTGTTACGGCAGATGGCGCTTATTTTAAAAGATTTTTTTTTTTTTATTACGTTGTGAGTGTGACGTTTTAGTAGCTTTTGCAGCCTATGGTCGCTGGGCTATGGTCTTTCTTAGTAATTGGGAATAGAATTATTTTTTTTCTAATTCTCTTGGTAGATCCAGAGATTTGCGCGTAGAAATAAACTACAGTTGTATTATTATAGTTGTTGTTGAAACTATAGATGTGAATTTTATACCTTTTTTCAAAACAGCAGGGAGCCGTTGAATGCAGGCGGCACATGTCCACACGTAGTGTCACTCTTTTCGGGAGATTTATGTCTCGCATAAGACACCGAAAAGCAGCGTATATATTTTTTCTAAAATAAAATATCCTACGCGGAGAAACTTTGTTCCAGCTGAATACATACATGGAAGTTCCAATCCCTGTGGTGAAGAACGCGTGGAGAGGTTTCTGCTTGGACCCAATAGAACTAGTCCGGGTTCTCTGTCTTTGTGAGGTATACAAGCGTGCTGACACCGTCCCATTCTTGCACTTCATAGCCGTAGCTGGGGGATTGTTGACTAAGGTTTGTGGTTCGCTGAATTAGTCTATGACAGATAAAATAGCGAGAGGTAAGTATGTGATAACTGAAGCCTAGCCGAAGTTTATGGCAATTTTCTGCCCTGCCCCCCTAGATAAGTTGCATAAACGTTGTAGAATAGAATAGAAATAGCCCGCAGTCAAAAGCTAGTTTTAAGATTATATCTCAGGATCCCGATATAGTAGCGAGATAAAATGTATACCAGTTTTTAAGTCTAATCAAGAGCTATCAAATAAAAAAGTTGCATCAAAATCCGTTCGGTAGATTTTGCGTGATGCGCGAACGAACAAACAGACAAAATCTAAAAACAATTGTTTTGTGTTCAGACACGCCTATAAAGCCTAATACAGTAATTTTTTCTCAAATATGTTAAATGTACAGGCACAACACTGTTACAGCTTTATAATAGTATAGATAGATAATCAATATATGTGATTGACAGTCGGTTACGCTTATGTTGTCGTAGCTTTATGTCAATCTCATACAGTGATTATTAGAGATGTCACGGCGAATATTCGGCGACCATTCTATTCTACTAGTGTTTATGCCCCTTGGCTAGAGGGGCTGATATTTACGAAAAGACTAGGACATTTAAACGTTGTCAATGACCTATTATGTTCCGCAGGTGTCATGTGATGTGTGAGAGTATTTTGAACTAATTGCCCTCACTGCCTGATCTCGGGCACCTAAATTATTTTTTCTTTACCAATATTTCGACTAAGACTAGTATATACATATAAATAATAAATAAATAAATATTTACGGACATTTTCACACAACGTCCTGGTCCCACACTAAGCTTAATGCTTGTGATATGGGTACCAGATTACGGATATAATACATATTTTATATAACTTTTTTTTTGTAAATACATACATATAATAGATAGAAAACACCCAGACGTAGTATAAATATCTGTGTCCATCACACAAATATTTGTCCAGAGTGGGAATCGCACCCATGAATAAAATTGAAGTATCTGTTAGTAATGTCTAAATAAAAGCTTTTTTCTAAATGCATATGATAATATATAAATATATACGATATCTATAATAAAATACCAATTTTTAAAGTATTGTCTGTCCTTACACAAAGTGCGAAAATGTGAAATCGAAAATAACAGTCAAGAGCAGGATTAAAAACCTGCATCTACTGGATTACCGTCCCAGAAATGGCAAAGCACCTGGCTGTATTGGCAAAGCATCTCATCATTTAGGTATAAGCATGTCAAAGGCTCAAAAAATACATAAAAATATCAAAATATGTTGTCTGTCTGTTTGTTCTCTCTCTTCGCAACGGCTGGACCGATTGGGATGGGATTTTCACTGACAGATAGCTGCTATTATAAGGAGTAACTTAGGTTACTTTTATTTTGGAAAATAACTAGTCTTAAACATATGTCTCTTTTTGTAGTGTTTAACACATACGATGATTCTGCTCTGCGAATCTCTAACCAAGGAACCTGATGGTGGATCAGCAGCCATTCCGGTGATGGACTTCCTAACGATGTACCACTTTCTGGCACAAATCGACGCGGCGAAAGACACCAAATATTATAATGGCTATAGGGAAGGTATGATACGATGCCTTTATTTTAACGTCAAAAGATTTGAATTTCCTAACCGTTTTTAATTTGTTAAGGCGGGAAAAAATATATCTCACCGCACACCCCATCGTTAGGCGTGACATGCCGACATCTATACTGGAGATTTTTACGGAGTTCTAATATGAGAGGTCCTATGAGCTTCTGAAGCCATTGCAATCATTTATAGAATTGTTGTCTGTCTGTTCGTATGTGTTTGGGTATCACGCAAAAACTACTGAAAGGATTTTGATCAAACTTTTTGATTTATAGCTCTTGATAAGACTTCAAAACTAGTAGGTACTTATACATTTTATTGCACTACTGTACCCAGAACCGGAGTTATAAAAACTAGCTGTGTCCTCCGGCGGAGTTAGCAAAGGCTATTTAGTAATCCTAACTACATATTATAAAGCTGTAACAGAGATGTATCTGTACCTATGCATTTAATTTACATAGAAGCGATAGCTGGAAGACTATTACATAGAGTTGTTCATTAGAAACTTCAGCTTCGAACACAAATACCGGAACAGAACCTCTGACTTTTCTATATTATTTTTCTTAGATACCTAGTAGGTATCTAAAATAAAAAGGGTATAACCCACTAGCCGTGGCCCGCGGCTCCGCCGCAGAAAAAAGCTAGTTTTTAGGTTATATCTCGGATTCCCGATATAGTAGCGGAATAAAATATAGGTAATCTATACCAGTTTATAAGTCTAATCAAGGGCTATCAAATAAAAAAAATTGCATCTAAATCCGTTCAGTAGCTTTTGCGTGATGCGCGGACGAAGAAAACAGAAAAACAGATACAAATTCTAAAAAAAATTGTTTTGTGTTTAGACACGCCTATTACAGTATTTTTTTCTTAAATATCTTAAATGCACAGACACAGCTCTGTTACAGCTTTATAATAGTATAGATAGGATGTATGACATGTGTTTATTGGTATTTTGATGTCCAGATCAAATACCTCAACCCCAAGAAGACGCACTTGAAGAAGAACAGACTATAGCACCCGACGTGGAAGCGAAGAAAGATGTTAGTATTTTTTATTAGTTATAAAACTAACTGCCTCGGTGGTGTAGCGGTAATGTATGCGACTGCTATTCATGAGGTCTCGGGTTCGATCCCCGGGTCGGGCAATGTTATTGAGCTTTTTCCTAAAAAGAAAAATTCTCAGTAACAGTCCGGAGTTTGGAAATGTGCCCGGTAGACGTCAATAGGCTCGCCTCCTATACTTAAACATAGCTGTCGAGTTGTGGGTGTGTAATACACCTCTGCCTACCCCTTCGGGGAATACAGGCGTGATGCTATGTGTTATAAAACTACAAAGAAAACTATATGGTTGTCTGTAAAGTCGGTTTACGGACGATAATTTTACGTCACAACGTCATATATGTCGATAGATGCGTCACAAGCCGAACTTAGGCCGATCTCACTCTCTATAGTTTGTTCCGCACTCTCGCTTGCACGCTCGGCTCAGGCGGAACGTGACCCTTTTTCGTGCGTGCAGCCGGCGTTCATCGATTTATAAGACGTTATCACGTCAAAAAACCAATACGATCTTAAACTTTAGCGAAGACTGCCATAAAGTATTCTTCTAAAAAAAATACTACGATGGTAAAAACTGTATATTCTCATATACTTAATTAGAGGTTGTCTCAAGTAGCACTTCTAATTTGTATCATGTATGTACTCATGTCGATATTCCAAAGAGATTTAGATATTTTTATATATTTTTTTAGCATTTGACATGCTTAGCCATATACATTAAACACAAAGTGGAAAATGTGAAATCGAAAATAACAGTCTCGAGCAGGATTTGAAACTGCATCTCCTGGATACCGTCCCAGATGCTTTACCAATTCAGCCAACGCGTCATCCAACATCCAAGAATGAATGTGTTATCGAAATTCGCTGTCCCGAGCGATTGTCACGATGGCTGTATTGGCAAAGCGTCTGGGACGGTATTCCAAGAGACGCAGGTTCAAATCCTGCTTGTGACTGTTATTTTCGATTTCACATTTTCACACTTTGTGTTAATTAAAAGATTTATTTTTCGCTAAAAATAGCATTGCTCCTTTTTTGCTATGAACGTGGTAGTATCCGTGTCATACGAGGCGACTGAGGGATGTTAGAAATTATCACACATTGCATTACTGGTGGTAAAGCTACTTATCAAGTAAAGTACTCCGATTATCGGGCCCGAGTGGGTTGGTATGGTACTACCATCTCCTGTGTGATCGACCATGAAGCATTTCGTTGTGTTGTAGTTGTAGTAGGAGATTATTTCGTCACACATCCACGAAATGAAATGGTGGGCAGTGGCTTGGCAATACTCTTAGTATAGTTAAGTCCATGAGTGGCAGTTACCACTTACCATCAGCACACATATGAAACAATTAACAATGTTGGATGTAGGTCCAGGAGGAGACCGAGATTCACCTACCTAGACCAAATCGGTCATGTGGAGTCAGGAGTCTCCAAAACCGGCGAGCGTGTATGAAGAGAATTATGAATGTTGAGGAAGCGAGAGATGTATGCAAGAACAGAGCCTGCTGGCACAGTTTTCTCTCTGCCTACCCCACAAGGGAGATGGCGTAATAATAAGTACCTAAGTAACAATGTCAAATATCTTGAGTTTGATCTTGAGATTAGATCCTGTATTTACGTACTAAAATATCATCTTCTCTTATGACTTCCTACAATCTGAAGGAATTGAAGGTGAGTAAACTAAATGATTCTTTATTTATATAATTAACACACTTTTATTACCTTTGCATATATCTATCTGTGTATCGGAATCTGTGTATATTTTTAACTTTGTAGGTAAGTACCTACGTGATTTTCACCCACTTCTAAACGTAGGAATAAATTAAAACTGCACACTTATCAAGCACCGATGACAGTAGGTACCTACTTACAATAAATGAAGAAGGTGGTTTTTGCTTTATTTTTTTTATTACAAACTGGACCTATCCACCCATATAAGATAAAAAAGAAATAGAATTCCTTTAAATAGAAATATGTATTTTTAATGCTATTTTGAGGATAAAAATGAATATAAATTATAGTTTAGATACTAAAAAACACACTTTAATAATAGTTACTTGTACTAAAAAGTAGAAAACTATATTGTAATAAATAATAATGATTCTGAAAGCGTGGCGTTCTTATGGAATAATTTGATATCAAGCACCCCACACTTTTTTAAAATTATTATTATAATATTTTGATATGAATAAGTAGGTATGTGCAATTTAAGCACTTGACATGCTCGGCCACCAGGACATAAATTGCCAAAATGTGAAATCGAAAAAAATCTGTGTTAAATAAGTACTGTTCGTGACATTTATTTTCAATTTCATTTCATCAGTGGTACTATTATCAACATACGTCCCCAAAGAACGCCTCGCACATGAAATAAAATCAGCATATCGAAAGCGCCGCCCTTGTAATAACTAATAACATCACACACACACACACACACACACTTACCACCCTCATACACACACTTACATAGATACGTCTTTTCTATTTCGACGTATAGGTATAATCATAAAAATTGTATTCATTTAAGTTTCAATCAATGTACCCAGTGCTGTAACTAGCTTTATAAGCGCCCAGTGCAATCTTCTATATCTGCGCCCTAAAAAAATATTCTAATCTTACCCGGTTCTGACAATAAAATCTACTGTTTATAAAAATAAATCTATCATCTAAAAACTACGTTTTTGTATAATTAATTACAAGTATTAGCACACAGCAGTGTGATACGGGTGTACCGTATAACGCTATATATAATACGTATCGTTTGTGGCCCTGGTCAGGTCATTTCTACGGCCCTCCGGGGTCTGCGTCCCTGTGCCTGGGCACCGCTGGCACCGACCTAGTTACGGCACTGAATGTACCTATACCCGCGGTTGACTGTCCTGAAGTCCTGAAATATAGGGTTTCCCCTCCAGTCCATCCACAGTCCACCATATTATTTATATATTATCCTTACCTAATCCTACCCTACTACTCCTGTCAACAGCTAGTGTCCGAAGATAGTTTCTGGCAAGACGCATCAGAGTTTAAACGTGTTTCACTTATCGATGACCATGTGGCTATGACTGCAAAGTTCAGCACAAAAATGAATAAACCAATCATTGGCAAGATAGAGAGATCTCCTTCCGTCGAGAGAGCCAGTCAGATTGAGAGGGAGAACTTTATAAATGAGAGAAAAGGTTACTAATATTCTTTTCAATGAGAAGATTATTTATTCAGTTCAGATACTGTTCTAGCCTATCTATCAAAGTGGATTTATGGCCAAATATAATGTTGTTTAATAAGTATCAGCTGATTGAACATGATCATGAGGTCGCGGGTTCGATCCCCGGGTCGGGCAGTGTTATGGAGCTTTTTCGTAAAAAGTTTCGAAATATGCCCGGTAGACGGCAATAGGCTAGCCCCCTATTACGTGTGACTTAAACATAGCTGGTGAACTGTGGGTGTGTAATAGACCCCTACCTACCCCTTCGGGGAACACAGGCGTGAAGCTGATTTTTTTTTAATAAGAATCTTAATGAGACATTTATCTAAATTATTCAGTATAGTATATATATATATATATATATATACTAAATAATAATAAAGTTGAAGAGTTTGTTTCGTTTTACGGGCTAATCTACGCCTCATCACATTTGTGTTTTTGTTTAATTGCAAAATTTAACTTACTATATTGGATTAATGCATGTAAATGCATTCCGATAGATGGCGTTGGTCGTAAAGACATATGTGATAGTACGATAGCTTAGTGGCTTAGAGGCACTTCCCCGGATTGGAAAAGACACGGGTTCGTTGCCCGCTCGTACTAAAAATCTCTTTTTAATTATTCACAAATAATTTGTATCTCCTTCATGTTTTAGTCTGGTTGTTAATTATTCGAGAGCGGCTAAAAAATGGTTAATTTTGTAACTCGTCGTTGTCGACAAACATGGTATGAGGCATATTATTAAACTTATTTGGTGACATCTTTTCGCGGCGTTATCGGTACGATGTCATTTACACCCGGTATAAGTCTTTTTGTTGAAACATAATTATTTTACAGGCAAAGCTGCACCAAGTGATGAAGTTGAAGTTAGTTGAATCTATTTTACTATTAGTAGTGTTCTAGATTCTAGAAATTAGATATGCTCATTACACGAAGAAAAGGCTGCTGAGTTAATATACTGACTGGTTGCCGTGTAAAACCAATCATTAAGAAAGTGCACTCACAATTATCTACTTGACAAAAAGAAATGGATTTAATTATCTAATTAACCAGAATCCTTTACAAACCCTTCCTAGCCTTTTGATTTTCTTATTAATCCCAAGTTCATAAACATAAGCACACTGACTTAATTCCTTCATCAACTCACTAACAGCGTTATCTTAAACTTAGTTGAGACGCGACTTTACGATATGTTAGGTTTTAGCAGATCAAACAATATTTACGGAGCCGCTAGCTATCTGACCTCCATGACCCGATATAGGAACAACTGGCAACCTTTGAACAAGGCCGAAAATAACTTTTAGATGCCATTGTCCGTGTGGTGACGGACTAAAAATACAAGTGTCACCACCCCGTCCTTTCCTACGGGTGTCGTACAAGGTGACTAAGGGAAGTAAGCAATTATCACCCATTGCATTACTGGTGGTAGGGCTGGGTACTAAGTGAGAGTTACTTGCTATCGGGTCCGAACGGGTCGGTATCACCATCTCCTGTGTGACTGGTCACGAAGCACGTCAGTGTGTTTTGGCTGTAGCAGAAGATAGCAGTTTATTCTTTCATCTCACATCTGAGAAATGAAATGGTGCGCAGCGGCTTGACTATACTTTCGGTATATTTGAGTCCATGAGCGACGATTGCCACTTATCATCAGGTGGGCCGTGGCTCGTCTGCCATCATAAGGAATAAAAAAAACAAAACATGCCTCTGATAACCGGTTATGACTGACGGGATATTATTTGAAAACCGGGACCCAGCCGCGCTTAGCCGCGTGGGGCCGGCTTTAGAATTGTCCCACCCCTCTCTACCCACGGGAGTCGTAAGAGCCGACTGAGGGAATGCCGGGGGAGTGGGCAGCAGCACCTCCTCGAGTATTAACAACATCCACTGCGATCGCCAACCCGCCTGCCAAGCGTGGCGATTACGACATTATCCGCCATGTCGGGACCGCTCGTTGTGGCGTTCTCTTGGGGAGGCCTATGTCCAGCAGTGGACGTCGAAAGGCTGATGGATGGATGGATGGATGGACCCACTGTGTAACGTGCCTAACAAATCACGGAGGAGATCAAGTGTTATTTTTTGGTCAACCGTCTGATAACTATAATTTCTCGGTAATTAATGATAGTATTAATTTCCCCTTTGTATCTCGCAATCCATCCATCCTTTGAACGTCCACTGCTGGACATAGGCCTCCCCAAGAGAACGCCACAACGAGCCGTCCCGTCATGGGGGATAATGCCGTAATCGCCGCGCTTGGCAGGCGGGTTGGCGATCGCAGTGGATGTTGTCAATACTCGAGGGAGTGCTGCTGCCCACTCCCCCGGTATTCCCCCAGTCGGCTCTTACGACTCCCGAATAGTTTAGCTTAATGTGTTGTGCAGTCGATAAGGGTAAGGGACCACCTATAAAGACTTCATACAATTTTTTAACAAAACTTCCACTCCCTGTCCTAGTCGAAGCTGGTAATGTTTATGAGATTCGCGTTTTAATACTTGATATATTAATTCGATTTTGAAATGTGATGTCACGAAGCTTAAGACCATTGACCCACCATTTGTTACACAATGTCACAATTCGTACCTACCCGACACCGTGATGGATTTTATGGATAAAACATTGATATGGAAATCCAAAAAGTCATCCACGTTAAACAAAGCGTACACTTCTATTGCTTCAGTCTTTCCATAGTACTTTTTCAACTTTAGCGTATTTTGAACAGTAATTAAGATGTCGATATTTAGATATTTTTATATATATTTTTAGCATTTGACATGCTTAGCACTATACATTAAACACAAAGTGAAAAATGTGAAATCGAAAATAACAGTCAGGAGCAGGATTTGAACCTGCATCTTCTGGATACCGTCCAGATGCTTTACCAATTCAGCCATCCTGACAATTGCTCCTGACTGCTAATTTCGATAACACATCATACTTAACGTCTTTGGGTGACGCCTGCGCCATCTGTCAGAAGTATTTTCATACATTTTACCGACCAGGTAAACTTAATTTTACAATTAAGATTTTACCTAATAATGACGCAAACCCTTTAAATATTTAGATATTTTTATATATATTTTTAGCATTTGACATACTTAGCACTATACATTAAACACAAAGTGAAAAATGTGAAATCGAAAATAACAGTCAGGAGCAGGATTTGAACCTGCATCTTCTGGATACCGTCCAGATGCTTTACCAATTCAGCCATCTTCTGGATACCGTCCAGATGCTTTACCAATTCAGCCATCTGGACGGTATCCAGAAGATGCAGGTTCAAATCCTGCTCCTGACTATTATTTTCGATTTCACATTTTTCACTTTGTGTTTAAAGATGTCGATATTTTTTTTATAATTGTCGATATTTGTTTTCAGAAAAAACTTAAAGAACTCAGCTCAACTCATGTGAGAGATTTGAGAGATGATACTGGTAAAGGTGAGTTTGTAGACAGAAATAAAAATATATACGTACTAACATAATATTTTTTTTTTTTTAAATATATACGTACTAACATAATTTGCCGTGTGGGGCCGGCTTTAGAATTGTCCCACCGCTCTCCACCCATGGGAGTCGTAAGAGCCGACTGAGGGAATACCGGAGGAGTGGGCAGCAGCACTCCTTCGAGTATTAACAACATCCACTGCGATCGCCAACCCGCCTGCCAAGCGTGTGCGATTACGGCACTATCCCCCATTCTTTGGGAGGCCTATGTCCAGCAGTGGACGTTAAAAGGCTGATGGATGGATGGATGACTAACATAAATAATAACAAATAACGCATTTTGTAGAATAAATTTAAAAACGTAGAACTAGCCAATATTTTTTAACGAATAGGTACATAATATACATCGAAAAGCAATTATGAAGTGGAGACTGGGAGTCCGTCGGAACCGCTTCCCCGGATTGGAAGGGATGCAGGTTCGAATCCCGCTCGCAGTAAAGTTCTCTTTTTCCACTTTCACAAGTAATTTGTTCTATAATAAACGTTCTTACGATTTGTATTGGTTACACTGGCTTATACTAACACTACTAACAGAGATAGTTAAACTATCAAGAGAAATAAATAAATATTCACGGACATTTCACACAACGTCCTCTGGTCCCAAACTAAGCTTAACGCTTGTGCTATGGGTAGTAGATTACGGATATAATACATATATATAATTTTTTTTTTGTAAATACATACATATGATAGATAGAGAACACCCAGACGCAGTACAAATATCCGTGTTCATCACACAAACAATTGTCCTGAGTGGGAATCGAACCCACGACTTCGTGCACGGAAGTCAGTTACACTATCGCCTACGCCACGAGGTCCGTCAAAAAAAAAAAACTCATATATAAAAAGTGAAGGAAAAGCATTCACATTTTAAAAACCACACATACCCTACTTAGGCTAAGAACTCACGGAGCGGATTTTTCCCACACCCACTGCGGTGCCGGGATAGCTTATTTATTTCTAAACTCTCGAGACCGGTGGTTTTTGCGGTTACTGAGTCCACCAAGTGTGATGATCACAATTTCAGTTAAGTACTAAACAGACATGGGCACACACCAGAAACAAACGGTTGTTATATAGGATTCTACCAGATGTCCGCCGGTGCAGCGGACTCGCACACAACCGCGCACACCGCGGGCATACGAAGTCGCGTCGTGAGATTTAGATTTTCATGTTGGTACGAGTGTTGCGGACGCGGGTTAATATTGCTCCATGAGTGCTTATTTTTCACTACAGGATTTATTCTACGTGAACGCTATAGGTACGACATGGCATCCCTCCGTTTAAGTCTAGCGGGTAGACTAGTAGAGAAGTATCCAAGATTCATGGCTAGATTTTAGCTGTAAGTCTTGCAAAAACTACTTCGATGCTCCGAGAAATCGTAGTAGATTAGTCGAATAAGTTTAGTGATACAAATACCAAAATTTGTGAACTTTGTCCTAGAATCAAATAAAACTGCTGAAAAAGAGAAAGCGCCAAGCCAAGTGGAGATATATGTTTTTAATGAAGATGGAAATAAAATTGAATATGAAATATATGGTTAATATCTATTGTTAATTTAGTAGTAGGCAATGAAATAAAGAAAATTTTGCAAACCTAACCATTAAAGCTAGCTAATCTGAGCTTTTTAATTGTGCCCCTGACAATTTCATAGTGTTTTCATATATACATATAGCAGCATTAATTATTTTTGTTTGATAAAAAAAAATATGAACGCTGGAACTTATTGATGGAAACTAAGAATGCCGTGTGTGGCCGGCTTAAGAATTGTCACACCCCTCTCCATCTATGGAAGTCGTAAGAGCCGCCTGAGGGAATACCGGGGGAGTGTGTAGCAGCACTCCCTCGAGTATTAACATCATCCACTGCGATCGTCAACCCGCCTGCCAAGCGTGGCGATTACAGCACTATCCCCCATGAACGAAACACATGTTGTGGCGTTCTCTTGGGGAGGCCTATGTCCAGCAGTGTCCACTTCGAAAGGCTGATGGATGGATGGGATGGAAGATTATCATTCAATTCTTATTATTGGGCCATCAGAATGATTGTGCCCTTTTTCTAAATTTCGTGGAAACTTGTGCAAAGCACGCAACACATGCGATATAGAAAGCGTGGGTTGAGGCAATACGTAGCGATTGGATGGTATTTATTAACATAGTTGCTTTAACTCAATTATACATACTCGTATCTAGTAATATATTAGTAGTACGACATTTCTTTGTTTCCCTAGGCTTAATAAAATGTTAGGATATAGGTGTGAGTAAACTTATTTCAGATGTTTTATGTGGTTAAGATTGTGTAGATGACAAATTATTGATATTAATTATAAATATTGTACTTTTAAAAGTAGCGGTGCATGTCAATTGCTAAAAGAATTAGATCTAAAATGTTTGTGTAGATGATTTATATTTTAGAATATATTTTGTAGACAAGATTTTATAATATGTATTTAGTTTTAATGTGTTAATAGATGATAGAGTTGATATAAGTGTACTCTTAGTAAATATAGTTTGGATAAAATTATATGTGACGTAGGTAATATAGCTATAGACGGTTACTTAAAATTTAATTTCCATCATCAGACATCAGAAGGGCCATCGGAATGATTGTGCCCTTTTTCTAAATTTCGTGGAAACTTGTGCAAAGCACGCAAAACATGCGATATAGAAAGCGTGGGTTGAGGCAATACGTAGCGATTGGATGGTATTTATTAACATAGTTGCTTTAACTCAATTATACATACTCGTATCTAGTAATATATTAGTAGTACGACATTTCTTTGTTTCCCTAGGCTTAATAAAATGTTAGGATATAGGTGTGAGTAAACTTATTTCAGATGTTTTATGTGGATAAGATTGTGTAGATGACAAATTATTGATATTAATTATAAATATTGTACTTTTAAAAGTAGCGGTGCATGTCAATTGCTAAAAGAATTAGATCTAAAATGTTTGTGTAGATGATTTATATTTTAGAATATATTTTGTAGACAAGATTTTATAATATGTATTTAGTTTTAATGTGTTAATAGATGATAGAGTTGATATAAGTGTACTCTTAGTAAATATAGTTTGGATAAAATTATATGTGACGTAGGTAATATAGCTATAGACGGTTACTTAAAATTTAATTTTAGCTATTTATTGGATACTAAGAGTACAATAATATATATAAATAAACCAGGAGAAGGAGAATCTACGGAAGCAGAAGAGCTAGGAGATAAAAATTTGCCCGAAGCAGAGGCAGAAGCGATGGGCGATGTTACTGTAGCAGTAGAACAAAAGCCATCCGAAGCGCAGCAAGTCGCACTTTTCGTTGCTGAAGTAAACTTTAAATATCCTTAAATATGCAATTGTAGTAACATTGGAATTGTAGAAAATCAAGTAAATGAGTTAGATTTCGTAAAAGTAATTGTTTTCATAATGTGTATGTAAGTGTCTAAAATTCCAATAATAGTTTTATTATTAAGACAGTAGTAAATTATGAAAGATACCAGGTATCTCTTTATTTAGTAGAATAAAAAGTTGTTTTTATAAAGGCTTACATTTTAATATGGACCGATTTTAATTAAGTAAAATAATTTTCTGTATGTTCTCTTACAGTAAATTCTTAGGCATTCTTTGCCCAGTTACCGGTTACATGGTAGCTCTATACTCGGTACCGTTTCGCTAGAGACGATTTCATCTGTAACTTGTTCAAGGTAGTGAGATGAGTCATTAGATTAGGTTAGAATATATTTTGTTGTACAAACTCAGAAACCATCTGTAACTTTGTATAATAACTGCACTTATTGCTAAAAATTTTTTAAACGTAAGTTTTATGAATTTAATTGCTTTCAGCGTGTTCATTTAGTTTTATTCACTGTCAATGTGTAAATTCTATTATTTCTTATAATTGCCAGCTAAGATATATAAAACTATTAAAGGTATATCTGACTTTGGCTGTTATAGGCCTTGTTATTCTGTTTTTATTGAGACTGTATTACTACGTATCTGAATACCATCTGAAACACATAACTATTCATAGACAAATTTTTAGTTTAATAGATGTCGTAGCGTTTGTTTCTGATCCTATCGAGGATCCTGTTAAATTATTATTTACATTTTTGTTATTCCTATTCTAGATGGCGGAGATCAGAGAACAGCGTATTTTAGATTTAGAAAATACTTTTGATGAGATAAGAGCTCTAGTGGACAAATTCAATTCTGCCAATTACGACCTTGGTTAGATTTGTCTTCTTATTTTTCTCTATATTTTTCCTTACTTGGAGGAGTACCAATTGCGCTTGGTAGTTCTCTCATTATTTAAATCTTAACATTATTATCAGGGTTTTATATTTTAGCTTTTCAACTAATAGTCTTATGTTTTATAGCTCAATCTACCTAATATTATTAAGTGTTTTAAATAGAAAACTATACACACGTTAAGGATTAGAGACGAAAACAAATTAATAAATTCTATTAATGAGAGAATTAAATGGATCTCGTCTGACTGCAGGCATGGTAGCTGGGCGTCAGATGTCGACCACAAGCGGAGAGTTTGTAGCACAACATATTGAGCGAGAAATTTTGGCGTATATTGACGAACAAATTGCTATATTGCCGGACCCTGATCTTAAGAAAAAGAAGGTATACATGAAAATATTTTTCAGTAGACATTTAACTCACTGGGAAATTTTCCCTATATTTCCCAGTGAAAGGCAACCAGGCTAATGTTCATATTTATGGGATATATACGATTTGCAACTCTCGAAGACACAAGACAGGGTTTGGGATCTTTCGTATGTTGGACCCATAGAGTCCAGTGCGTTGATTGGATTTTTAGATTAATGAACTTAAAATCTGTATATCCTACCAAATACAGGATCACTGATTAATAGTACATTGCAGGGGACTTAAACAAAAATATAACTACAACACAAAATACACTCATAATTTAGACAATTATATGAAGAACGCAGTTCGAGCCAGCATGAAGTTATTGGAATTTTCCGTGAAGGAGGCAGGAGATCGAAGTTATGAAATGGATAGTCTTTCATCCCTGTACTTCGACAATAATATAAAGCTGTTGGCCTTGCAACTAATCTCCCTCCGGTCGTATCAGAAGACCATCCAATCGGACTAAGATAGTGAGGAAACATAAAGTGCTGTTAATTTTAGCCATGTGTGGCTGCAGTATAATATCTTCTACAAAGTTAGCTAGTCGCAGTACACTGGCATTTCTGTAATTGGTCAGAAGAATACTTATTATTAATGTAATCTAATTTTAGTATGGTATTTAGGTTAATTGAGCAAATATTTTTATTCTAATCTAATTTAAAATGAACAGGCTAAACCTGAGGAAGTAGCCATGGTTCGTGATATCTTGGAGACATTTCTCGATGAAAATATGGATATTATTGTACCAGAGATTGAAGAAGTTGAAGAAGAGGAAACACCTATACCCGAAGTAAGTGATTTTAGAGTGATAATATGCCTATGCAAATAAAATTTAACAAATAGGTAGAGCTTTACTTATCCCAGAATAAATGGGCCGTCTCGATCGGGGAAGTACCACTCTCTCACATAAAATCAGCGTGTAATAACGGTAGTTACTCCTACCGTTGTGTGGTGAGTGAGAGCGCTAGTGAGGCCCAAACCCTCTATCCTCTCCTTAGTATTCTACCTATCCTTTCTTTATTAGTCTTCTTATCCACCTCCTATCCCTTTCCTTGGAGATGGCGAAGCGCGAGTGATGCCTATGGTGTTGGTGTTGCTAGCATCTATAGGCTACAGTAACCGCTTACCATCGACTGGGCTGTAAGCTTATTTGCCGCCCACATAGGATAAATATTTCTTTAGAAAAGAAATCTCCTTATGTAAAGAAACTTTATGCAAGCTCATATGGTCAATGCGATATAACAGTTAAAGTTAGTCCATTTCTACCGCATAGAGGCCGTTAATAAATTATGTCACCAGTGTGAAATTGAAAATAGCCACGAGCCTGTCAAGTCCAAAAATAACAACAAATTATCTTACGCTACATTCTGCTTTATGTATACCACAAATAATCACTCTGCATCATAATTTAGGACCCTCAAAGTTACACAAAAAAAATTAAAGTTAACGGTGAATATCAAGTTTCCATGGAATCCAGCATCTCTCAGTCCCTTGTTTTTGTCATACCAACCAATATCATGTCCACGCTTGTTTGCAAGTTTAATTTTTGAATGTTGTTTTTTCTTGGGGTAGTTTGATTAGACTTAGAGCAGTTTTTCCTTATTTACAAATAATTTGCACTTAAAAAGTAGCGGAGCATATCAAATGCTAAAAAATATAGATTAAAAATGTTAGAGAAGTTTCTGCTCTGGAATATTGTGTTGTGCCTTCTCTGTCAATTGCTCTGAAAAATCTTTTTCAAAGGGATATACTGTTTGATCAGAGAATCACACATGAAATTATATTCCAATGATCTATAAACAACCATTTTCTTAATCAGATAACAGTGGTGTATGCAGTCCCTGGTATTGGTCCACGAGTTGACCTAGACATTGTGGTGGAATTTGAAGAATACGCCTTAGAGGTGTGCAAGGTTCAAGCAGAGGTCATCATGCCGAGGAATTTGAGGCATTTCCTTTGCCCACCTCTTGAGAAGTAAGGATCATATTGTTACTGAGTTATCATCTACCTATCTATCTACATTTTAGCCATAGCCCAGTGTGCGCACTTCGCAAGACGTCAAGAATATTCCTCAGGTATATGCAGGTTTCTTCGCGATATTTTCTCCCGCGGCCAGTGAAAATTTGTAAATAAGTCCTAAAAGCTCCTACTATAGGGTTTCTTGTCAACCACTAAACTCTTGTTGTATTGATAATGAAATACATAGTTCTAAACACAATTTTATTGTCCGTACACTCAGATCATGAACTGTATAATATAAATATGTATGATAGAGAACACGTGCCGCCATCTTGTTAGCTCGACACGAACTCTTGTGAATTTAGCAAATCAGTAAGTTCGCGCAAGTAACTGACTGTGATAAATTGGCAAACTTGTTTGCTAATAATGTTATTTTGTACCTATGTGTGTATATATAAATACTAAACTGATTTTAAAGAAACCTGGTACCTATACAGATAAATTGTACCTTGAATAAACCCAAATTATATGTATTTTATCCCGGTAAGGAGTTACACATACCCCTTTGAGATACACAAACGATGATATATTTGAATTGTGAATTCCCCCAGATAAAGTCATAGTCAGAAACAAGTTTGTGGATACATTAAACACAAAGTGAAAAATGTGATATCGAAAATAACAGTCACGAGCAGGATTCGAACCTGCATCTCCTGGATACCGTCCAGATGCTTTGCCAATTCAGCCATCGTGATCGTTGCTCCTGACTGCTAATTTCGATAACACACCTGCTGGTGACACCTGCACCATCTGTCGGAAGTATTTTCATACATACATATTTGTGCTCCACGCAGTAACTCGTAGCTCTAAACTTACTACCTATATACTCCTTTGGTATTCTTTGTTAATTGTCACACATTTTATATAGATTATTTAATGTATAAATATAATCCTATTATTTTCACAGCTTCACTGAACAGAACTACGACAAACTGGAGCCTGTTAATCTAAAAGCTGGACCTAAAAAGGAACAAGCAGTTGTAGGGGGTGTCTTAACAGATTAATCATTATACATTTATATTGTAGTCACTTTTCTATTAAAATGTCCCTATTTTCCACTCTTCGCTTCGCTTTAGATTTCTCGAACGAAAGTTTACAGTTTTTGGAACATTAAAGGCAAAGTGAAAAATGTGAAATCGAAAATAACAGCAGTATTTTCATACATTATACCAACTTCCGACAGATGGCGCAGGCCCAAAGACGTTAAGTATGAATGTGTTATCGAAATTAGCAGTCAGGAGCAATAGTCACGATGGCTGAATTGGCAAAAGCATCTGGACCGTATCCAGGAGATGCAGGTTCAAATCCTGCGCGTGGCTGTTATTTTAGATTTTACATTTTTCATTTTGTCTTTAATGTATAGTGCTAAGCATGTCAAATGCTAAAAATATCTAAATACACTAAGGCTATGTTCAGATGGCAAAACTTTGTCTAGTCCAATAACCAATCACATGCGCGCGCGTTAACGCGCGTCAGCGTGCGTTAACGCACCGCTTTCAGGAGGTTCTAGACGCAGGCGATCGCGCATTGATGCATGCTTTGATACTAATGCAACGTCCGTTTGCTGCTGTTCAGTTGAGCGCGCGCTTTCATCGTGCTTGCACGTACTTCTTTATTGCAGTTTCTAATAATTTTCGTAATTATATATTATTTTCTTCTGAATCTAAAGATATTGTTGACGTCAACTATCTACGGAACCAGACTGACGAGTACTCTCGCAACGCGAGTTAGCGGTTGTTATATGATCTCTCCTTAAATTTTGTTGACGTGCGTTAACGCGCGTTACATGTGAACTTAGCCTTAGTTTTATTTCATAATACCAGTTGTTAAGTCTAATCAAAATCAACGTGATTTACGGACAAATATCCAAACATTCCACAAACTTTCGCATTTATAATATTATTGCACTCAAAGGGAAATTTTGTATTAAAGGATTGTATCATTACTTATAGCGGATTTCATAATAATCGTTACAATTAACTGGTTCCGTAGAAAAAAATGTGACTTTTTTTAATGTAGGTAGCAGTTTTTAATTGTATATTTATTGGTTAATTAAATATTTGTACTAACCTGTTTTATTTGATTTAATTTGGACTCCATAATGCCAAAATATACCAAGACACAAATAGTCCATAAATTGACAGTAATTTAACTCGTTAAAAATAGCGTAAGATCTATTCGCATTTGTAGGTATGAATCAACCCTTCACTGAAGTAATGTAACACAGTTCCAGTGGTCCGCCAATACAGGCGGAGAGAGGCACACGTCGAGTTTATTTAGTGGGTAAGGGCCCCACACTACTACCCTGTTCGTTGCCCCGAACGACGGGGTGTACGGTTAGGTAAATTTTTTCCCGCCTTAACAAATGAAAGGGGGCACTTGCCAGTCAATAACAGGTGGTTAACCCGTTGTCCTAGGTGAGCGACAAACGCGATGCTACGCGTTGCTACGCGATGCGACGTATTGTGGCTAATACTCTAACCGCTTTGCGTCGCGTTCAAATTAGGCGACAACGTAGGTCATAAGTACATACAACCTCTATTTGATATTTTCGTGTCACATCGCGTTACGTAGTATTGACGCGTTTGTAGCTCACCGAGGACAACGGGTTAGTACCTACATACAACCTCCATTTGAGATTATCGTGTCGCGTCGCGTCGCGTAGTATTTACGCGTTTATCGTGCACCTAGGACAACGGGTAAATCTAGGGTTTTGTACATATAGGTGCCCATTTATCAGTTTTAATGTAATTATCGCAGGAACACCATCTGTGCAGTCAACAGGATCTTTTCACCTTTAAGTAAGTTCAAGATTGTTGAATCTTGAACTTAGGTAATAGGTGAAATTACTTCTTGTGATATGCAGTGCACAATTTCTTCTTGTGATATGGATCTACACGATCAGAAAATTGATTGAATTCCTGGTATTTCCAAATGGAAATGGAACTACCGCGCGCACGTACTAGTCTGCTGCTGCATGCGCCGTTGACTCGAGCCTTTGTGGTGCAGCAGTAGTGTAAGCGACTGCTGATCATGAGGTCTTGGGTTCGATTTCCGGGTAGGGCAATGTTATTGAGGTTTTTCGTAAAAAGAAAGAATCTCAGTAGCAGCCTGGAGTTTGGAAATGTACCCGATAGACGGCAATGGGCTCGCCCCCTATTAAGTGGGACTTAAACATAGCTGGCGAATCGTGGGTGTGTAATATACTCTGCCCACCCCTTCTGCCTTCAGGGAATACAGGCGTGATGCAATGTTAATAATATTGGATTCTACACTATCGAATTGGATTCAAACCTGTAACGGTAGCCTGTAAGTATAGATATAAATAAATAAATAATAGATATAAATAAATAAATAATAAATAAATCCACGAACGTTCCATTTTTACGTTGTCCGTGTGGTGACGGACTAAGAATACAAGTGTCACCACCCCATTCTTTCCCACGGGTATCGTATGGGGCGACTAAGGGAAGTAAGCAATTAACATCCATTGCATGACTGGTGGTAGGGCTGGGTACCAAGTGGGAGTACTCACTTGGTATCGGGACCGAGCGGGTTCGTACCACCATCTTCCGTGTGACCGGCCATGAAGCACATCGTTGCGTTTTGGCTGTAGCAGGAGATAGCCCTTTATATTTAATTTTATATCTGTGAAATGAATTGGTGAGCAGCGGCTGACAATACTCTCGGTATAGTCGAGTCCATGGGTGACGGTAACCATATACCATCAGATGGACCTAAGCTTGTCTGCCACCACAAGCAATAAAAAAAAATTAACGATGTTCACCATAAGTTGTTTCTTTAGTACGTAAATTACGGCGATACATCACTTTTTTATTGGACTGATATTACTGACTACGTTTACCTGGCTATAAATAAAATGGACTCCGATTGCTTAACGATTAGTAAACAAGAACAACATTACAGTCTTACCATTTCGAAACGGGGCAAAACGCTAAACAGTCAATCTCGCGAACTAGTAGTGAAATTGTACAATTATTTTGAACGTGAATCAGTTAACGACGGGCCCCTTTTACCATTGACACAACCAAGAGAACGCGTTGCCGAAGCATTGGGAATAGGAAGAGGACAGTAACTCAAATTCTGAAAGAGAAATATGAACCATCAGGCTCAGAAGATAATACTTTACGTACACCGAAAAAAAGAAAGAGGTACAAGAAAATTGTTGGCGTTGATAATTTTGATGCTTCTGCAATTCGCAACCACATTTATGGATATTACTCGAGAAAAGAATATCCTACACGGGAAAAGCTAATGATTTCGTTAAAAGACGCAGGCTTATTTTTTGGCGGTAAATTGTCTCTATCACAGGTTTTGAAATCGAATGGCTTTAGATTTAAAAAATCTGACAAGCGGAAAATCCTGCTAGAACGCTACGATATTATTTTGAAGAGAGTTCCAGAGAATGAAGAATTGAATTGAAGAGAGTAACATTCTTACGTCAAGTAAATAAAATTACAGATTGGGACAATGTCGTGTTTATTGACGAAACATGGTTGAATGCAAACCATACGGTTTCGCGGACATGGACCGATGATACAGCGGCCTTCACCTCAAAAGTTCCATCGGGAAAAGGAGCCCGACTATGTCACGCGGGATCAGTTTCTCAAGGTTTTATTTCAGACTGCTTCCTCGCATTCACCTCTAAAACTACAAGTGATTACCATGAGGAAATGAACTTTGAGCTTTTTAAAGAGTGGTTAGAGAAGCTGCTAGTCAGCTTAGAAAACTCATCGAAAATTATAATGGACAATGCACCGTATCATTCTGTACAAGTTGATAAACCACCAACTCAAGCAAATAAAAAGCAAGAAATTGTCTCGTGGCTGGTAAGAAATGGTGTGGATGTAAGTCCAACTTTATTAAAGGTGAGTTGTTAAATCTGGTAAAAGCAACTAAGCCATCCAAGCTCCGCTATGTTATCGATAAACTAGCCCTAGAGCATGGACACGAAGTTATTCGATTGCCTCCCTACCATTGCCAGTATAACGCCATTGAGCTTATTATTTGGGCACAAATAAAGGGTCATGCAGCGCGGAACAATATTGAATCACCCTTCAGTACTGCTAAAATGATGACTCTGCTACAAACTGCGTGTGCAGAAGTCACTACAGAAGACTGGAGAAAAGACGCAGAGAAAACAAAGAAAATAATTTTACAAGATTTTGAACGAGATGTGAGAATAGACAATATTATTCAAAATGAATTAATAATATCTCTTAGTGCTGACAGCAGTGATGAGGATGATAATATTAATAACAGTTCTGATAGTTCAACTGAATAAATGCATTTTTTTCTGTTAAATTATGTACTTGTCTTATTTTGCTCCTTAAATTTGCGAAAGAAAAAATAACAATGGGACAGGGATTCGCCTGATGATTTTTAAAATTCACATATGTTTCAAGTCCGTATCGATTCATTCACTTTAATCGTTGTTTTAAGTAGATCACCTCACTATGAAGATAAAACTGACAGACATCAAATGTTACCTATCATAATGACTCTACTTTATATAGTGATATGGAGATCCCGTTACGTTATATCGCGACATATGAAAAAATTTCACGGCATACAAAAATATTAATTCGATGAATAAATTAAGAACAAATTCCATGCAACCAGAGGGCGCAGGTCCATAGGAAAGGAAAAAAGGCAATTTATTTTAAACTAGCAAAAAGCTGAGCTTTGTGAGGGCTCTCGAAGTTTTCTACTTAATTTATATTTTGCGACAAATGGCGTTTGGTCGTGTGGGCCAGCTTTAGAATTGTCCCACCCCTCTCTACCCATGGGAGTCGTAAGAGTCGACTGAGGGAATACCGGGGGAGTGGGCAGCAGCAATCCCTCGAGCATTAACAACATCCATTGCGATCGTCAACCCGCCTGCCAAGCGTGGCGATTACGGCATTATCCTCCATGACGGGACCGCTCGTTGTGGCGTTCTCTGGGCAGGCCTACGTCCAGCAGTGGACGTTGAAAGGCTGATGGATGGATGGATGGCGTTAGGAATACAATAAAATTCTAATTAATAAAAATTGTTTTATGTGTATAAAATACTGTTTTATGATAGATAAAACATCTAGAAATAAATTGAAACTAGCATGTGGAAGCCCAAATCTGAAAGTCTGGTAGTTTCTCAGTAAACTGTACCACAATATGCATAGATTGTGGAGTGGCTCGCTTCGCTCGCCCTAATAAGACATTGCATCACGCCTTTATCCCTGATGGGGTAGGCAGAGGTGTATTACACACCCCACAGGTCGCCAGTTATGTTTAAGTCCCACGTAATAGGGGGCGAACCTATTACCGTCTACGGGGCACATTTCCATACTCCGGGTCGTACCACAATAGTGTTTATGAATAATTTTGGTATAGGATTTTGAATTGGAATGTTCAGGGCTTAGGTTTTTTCTAATGAAACATTTAAAAACTTTACATTCGTTTTATTACATTATGGAATAATAAATAAACCCCCCCATGTATATACCGACCTATCACCGAGACACGTTTCGCTGCCTGCGAACTATCGCCGCCTCCTTTTAACTGGGCTCGAGCGTGTATTTCTCTCTCTCTCTCTCTCTCTCTCTCTCTTTAACACTGTACAGACTGATTCAAAGTCTCTTGACAAATATCCTAAAATGATTACACACACATATTCTATTCTGAAATTGTCACCTTTCATCAATTTTCATTTAATTCCCTCATTTAAGTGTTTTTTTATCATTCAATAGAAATCAACTTAATGTAGTCTTGATATTTCTGAAGCCCATGAACCTACCACTTATTAACGTGTCACCATTTGGTAATCTAAAGTATAATTATCATATTTAAAGAAATTTGACAATTAAAGAATACTACTTGCATTTCTAGTGAAATTACACAACGCACTGCCCAGCTAAACAAGGCGAAGACGATCAAACATTGAGCATTAATTCAACCGGCTCTATATTACACTAACTTCCCAAGGTTTTATGGATTTACCATAGCCATTAAACCTTTTGCGTCTAACAATAAGCAAAATAAATGTAAAGCATTAAAATGCGGTTTCCGAACGTCACATCGCTGAAACACAACTGTTAAAATGTGTATTTATACTTATTTCATAACTTTTAAGGTTTTAGTAACGTTAGTTTATCACAATTCGGTCACAATCTTAAATTTCATATTCTGAATTCAAAATGTGGACCGTTACGAAATGTCATAAAGGAAGTTCGTTCGAAAACCGTTAAAACCTTACACCATTGCAAAACATGTCTACATTATTTAAGACACTGCAAAAAAAATGAAAAATTATTCCCACATATATATATTTGGATTTAACTTTGGGACAACTAAATTCTATATACACATTAATAAACCAACACAAACAATTTCACTGGAAAGTTTGCCGAATAATATCCTCTTACGTTAATTAATTACAAAATAAATATTAAACAGAAAGTATACAAGCTTTTGAAAACAAGAAACATGACTTAAGTATTTTTTTCTTTTCAAAATTTACATATAAATATACTTACAGACAAAAAAAAATACGTACACTCAAGAAATCTATTTATCAATATCGCTGAACATATTTATTGAGTGCGGTGTTCAGCGACCTTGATAAATGATTCCAAAACGAATTTACTTCCCATTCAGGAATCAATAAGATTCTAATCTACACTAAGGAAACTTAAATTATTTCGACACTGGAAGAAAATTGGAATAACAAACGCAAAGTTGAAATTTAATCAGCAAGGAACCTTCCCTTCAATATGTTAGTACTATTAGGAAGACTCTCTAGACAACACTATTATTAATGAATGGATACTATATTGTGTATTTTAAAATTACTGAAATTTGATTGGAAGAACAGTTAAACATTTTTTGAGGCCTGTGGTATATACCATCTCATATAAAAATATTGATGAAGTAGAAATTAATTTCAAATTTAATAAGGCCTACATGGTTTAAAAAAATTGTGTAGCACCGAATGACTGGATTACTCGCGTAGTTGGTATGCACTGACCCAGAGTTACAAAAAATATATTAATAAGCGACAGGAGAGCACAGTGCAGCTAAACATTGATTAGTCGCCGTGAGGAAAGAAGTCCAATAAAGTTATCAAAAAAATGTTATCAAATCCCAACTTTGCGCAAAAATTACAAGTTCTGCGACAATGAGTAAAATAGTGAGAGCCAAAGTGTCCTGCGTTAGACTTATATAATAAAAATGCTAACACTTAAATAACACGTCGTATAAACTTAGGCATTACTTAACATGTACAGCTTATACCAATTATTGTGGGACTACGTAGACAGTTAAGTTTATTGGCAGACTTAGAAAACAAAGTACTCATAAGTATTTGTTGGAAAGGGCATTGACTCAAGAGAGCTATCATATAAGGTAACTTATTGATATAATAACCTGAAAAACAATCTATTATATAAAACATTCAATAAATACCTACATTAGTTATTACTAAGGAAGCGTCATCTTGGAACGAATATTTTAAATTTTATCATAAAAATGAAAGCTTAGAAGGACCGGTCTCACTCTATTTTTTCACTAATAGCGACTAGCCGAATGTTCTAGTATTTCTTACTTGTCAAAAACTTCAATACCAAATTAATTCTCACATCATATTTCAAGCAGTTGAGCCTTAAAGTTTGAAGACCCACTAGACAACTAGCAGCCGTGTGGTCTAGGTCTTGAAAAGTGTAATTTTTTTTTATTATACACATGTTTTGAGATCATGATATCTTTTTCATGATTTGATGTCTGTCAAATCATTTGTTGTTTAAGATCAACAAAGGAAAAATGTATTATATTGAGAAAATATATTTTAGAAAAAATATTATAATTTTTTGATAAACGAAGTCATAATTAAGACATCATCAAGGTAATAAAATCATATTACTGTATGAACTACATTAACTTCCCAACCGATAAGTATTCAAAGTCTTTAGCACATAATTATCAGTGTTAATATTATTTAAACATTTTAGATTGATATGATCTAGACAAATATTATAAGTAAAGCTAGCGGTATTTGAAGGAAACCACAAGTTAAATCTATAGGTACAAATTATAGTGACATAGCAGGTGATTTTCTTTTTTCAAAGGTTTATATATATTATAGGCCTCAGTGTGACAAATTCTATTATAATATCAAACTATTATTTTAATATTGACATCCCACGAAACTTTTATTCGTAAGAAATTTTGATGGACGCCTCTGTGTTTATATTTTTGTACAGTTTGTCTTTATTGAACATACGTTACATGAAAGTGCAAAATAGTATTTTGATGGAAGAACATTATAATGGAAGCTTTTTTATCATAATTGAAGGAATAGTAGCAAAATTAACCACAAAATATATGACGAATAAATTGGTATATACAAATCAGAATCATAAACGCACAGGCAAAATGTGCGTAATTCTGAACAAATTTTTGACTAAGTCAAAATTCGTTCAAAATTGCGGACTCCGATATTAAAATTAGTTACTCGCGTTGTTAAGGTGGCAGCATATGGACACCACAATAAAGAGAATACACAGCACTGGTTCGCATTATTTCTTCATTTCCTTATATTACCATAAATTGGACTCTACGTTCCTAGCCACTACCAAATCACGTCATCATTTTTATCAGTTGTGACATCTTCTAAAAAATCATAATCACAATATTTCTACAGAAATCAGGCAAATACACAATATTATATCTCAAGAACGATCACGGATTTTGAATGTTAATCCTAAACGGCATAATATCTACACTGGATAATTGTCATGCAAAATTCAGTAATGCATATGAATTTACTAGCTTTAATAGCTTAACTGCTAGGATCTGCACAGCCTTGAATTGGCAGAAAATAATATTCTTATTGCAAAATGATTATTCAGTAGATATCACATTATAAATATTTGGGCTAATTAATTTTTTAACAACTTTATTTCAATGCTTTCATCTTCATATTACATATGTGCCTATATTATATTTAGAGTTTCAGACTAACACTTTTAATGAAGTATTCGAAGTATTCAAAATCATATTCGTGTTGTCGGTATATCAATCTTTCAATATTATGACAAGACTAACATTCTATTTAAATCATATTATGAGTAGTTCACCGAGACGTATATATTTGACTAGTTTTATATAATTTGTCTATTTATATTGAGCTTTCATAATTCCTAGACGCGTTGCCAGAAATGTGTATATCCGCGGTAAATTATTATTAAACCTCAGCAATAATCTAGAGATCAGCAATGAAATGCCTAATAAATTATTTTGGTATATTGCCTCCAACTTTGTAGTAAATTTATCAGTGCATTAAAGCTTCGATTTCTCGATATTTTCCACATTCCGACAATGTGTGTTGAATAGATTTATTCAATTATATATGAATAGTTGATGAACTTCATTCGAAAAGGATAAATTAGCGAAGTATTAACTAAAACTGACACAAAAAAGACACGTGATATATTGGCACTATGACATAAAGTGCTTTAGCTTTTCTCATAATAAATAAACCCGCGAATATACCATATACTAATTATGTATATCGTTATTGGAATTAAAACTATGCGATAACAGATTTTGATCTCTTTAGTTATTGAGCTGACAAAGGTACAAAATTATTGGAATCACTATTACTTGCAACAATTCACACCTAGTAGCCTAGCGCTTGAGAAGTATTGGGGTAAATACGGGGTTATGGGAAATTTTGCTATTTTACGGTACATACACTGTTTTCAAAAATAACAGAAAAGCATTTAGGTAAATAGTGAATAATACTAGCAATGATACGAATTCCTAAATATTTATAAGATATTTCCCATAATGCATATTAACCCGAAAGCAAATATAACAGCTTCATAGAAGCTTATTCAATGGGAATATACCTAAATTATTTGCCTGTGTACAGTAAATAACCTATTGGTGTCAATGTCAAGTTGAGTTGGCGGGCGTCGTCATCTTGTAACAAATGTTAAATGTCAAATTCGAATTGTTATATGCGTGTTTGGAAGCTGGAACGAAGGGGCATTAACGATGTGGCTTTGGCGTGATGTTTCATCAGGCTATGGCTAAGAGTCGGGCTGCTCTCGTTAAGAATTCTAGAACGCGTCGCCAAATGTTACGTAATGCATTTGAGCGTGAAAATAGAAATCTCCATAGGAAGAACACTGCTGCCACTTGGCTTAAGATGTGGACTATATGTAATCTGAAAATAAAAAAATAAAGTAATAAATATGTAGGATCCATTAAGTATATTTTCTATAAATATGTGAATAACTACAAAGTCTAGTTTAGATTTGAAGTTAATCATGGAGAATAGCTACCAACATCATTTTCACTATAGAGTCAGTAGCATTTTTAACAGATGTTCTCTAAAACCTACCAGTAGATACGCAGATCTGTACCGACCACACTAAACAACCGCGCAGTTCAATGCTGTTATTTGAAGAACAGCAAAATAAAATTAGATAAGCTGGTCAGAGCGTGGCTAGTATAAATCTTTTTTAGATTAAATTTTATAGCTTTGGATCCATTCAATGTTTGCGAGATGTTAGTGGTTCTGATAAGAATCTGTAGCTTACAACTATAATGAAATATACAATACCTTGTGAGCACGGCCCGTGATTTAGGAAGCGTGTCGGGGCTTTCCTTGAACAGGAACCTTCTGATACCCAGCACGTACGACTCTATGTAGGCGTCCCAGTCAATGTTCCGAACGTCGAAGTCGAAAGTTCTGTGGAGACCAAGGAAACTATAATGCCTTATGAAGAGAAACGTAAAAAGTGTATTTTTTTCTTGCGTTCTATTATAATAGAGACCTTCGATCAAATATACACTAGATGTAGCATGAACCCTTCGAAAACGGCAGAGAAAATACGTGCTTAAAATGTGAAAAAGCACTTATCATCGCGGAACAATGTATATGTGTTAAAAAATAAAAAAATAATACGCTTACAACGCTAAAACAATGTGATTTCTTATTTTTGGTAAGTTTGTTGATGGGCCTCGTGGCGTAGTCGGTAGTGTAACCGACTTCCGTGCACGAAGTCGTGGGTTCGATTCCCACTCATGACAATTATTTGAACACAGATATTTGTACTGCGTCTGGGTGTATGTATTTACAAAAAAAAGGAGTTGGAATATGTATTATATCAGTAATCTGGTACCCATAGCACATGCGTTAAGTTTAGTTTGGGACCAGAAGACGTTGTGTGAAATTTATTTTCGGTAAGCAGTATTCTTTTGTATGGTTTCTGTTGCGATTAATATGTAAACTTGGTTAATAAACATGACTAAATATTTAATTTAGGTAAGTAATTATATCACCATATTTATGCATCACAGCTGTCTCTTTCGCACTTAGCGGGTGTAATTCGTATAGTGTTCCCAGTATGCTTCCCTGCCTCGTGTAATACACCAACGACGCTGCACATTGACGTTTTTAAGCAAACTATTTTGTCATTTTTTTACATAAACGTTAATTGTATGGTCTCATTTATTTTTCGATGACATTAAAAATGTGCATAGCTATATGTATGTAGTACTGTCGAGTACAACTATTTGTTTTTGTATAAGAATGTGTATTTAGTGTAAAGGTGATCGAAGCGAAGTGACTCATAATAATAGTTAAAACACGCTAAATTTATTTGTGACATTAGGTTTAGTATGCCTAAGACCCTCCTTGTTGTCTTTAGCGGAGATCTAGGGGCAACTTGAGTAGAATTGCGTCAGTCAGTTATACACTTCTACTTTGGCAAGGCGCATTTTATAAAAAAGAGAATTAAAGTACTCAGTGGGCATCCATCTGAATTGGATCAGTTAATCGTTAAGCCAGATTAGTATCAAACCTGCGATCGTCAGGCGAGAGTGACGCGGACAACGCCTGCACGTTGTCGTCGGCAAAAGCCCACTGGCGTGTTGTAAAGTATTCAAGGCACGCTGCAGCCTTCTCCAATTTATTTTGTACACGAACCATCCTGTGTTATAAACATTAGTTATTATCATTACTAATACAACGAGTATCATCTGATGATAAGCGGTTACCGTAACCTGTAGAGGATAACAGCACCAAAGGCATCAGTTATGCCTCACCAACTCCCAAGGAAAACTATAGGAAGTGGAGACGAAGGAAAATAAGGAGAGGATAAGAAGGGGTTTGGGCTCTGGCATTTTCACTTACCATACGAAACAACAGTAGAAGGACTTACCGTTGTACTTATAGCTGATAATCAGTATTTACATGGGCACTAAGTGACCTCTACGATTCAGCCTTTAAACAAGTGGTGACCTTAGATCACATCGGAGTTAGATTTTTATAACAGCGACTGTTGGATGTTAATTGAGAACTAGTGCCCTAGAACTAGTGAACAGATGCCCAACAATGAGAGATAGGTTGTAGAGGATAGGAAGTTTAACCACATGTTTGGTATATATTAACATCGTTTTAATTTTATTGCCGTGTGGGGCCGGCTTTTGAATTGTCCCACTCCTCTCTACCCACGGGAGTCGTAAGAGCCGACTGAGGGAATACCGTGGAGTGGGCAGCAGCACTCTCTCGAGTATTAACAACATCCACTGCGATCGCCAACCCGCCTGCCAAGCGTGGCGATTACGGCATTATCCCCCATGACGGGACCGCTCGTTGTGGCGTTCTCTTGGGGAGGCCTATGTTCAGCAGTGGACGTTGAAAGGCTGATGGATGGATGGATAGATTTGATTTTACCCAAACAGGATATTTTCTTCAAGGATGTTCATTATTTTCAATGCACATTTTTTCTTTCATTTGTTCCTGCTCCAAGAAAAGTATGTGCACTTGTTAATTTAATCTAACAGATGATCTAAGGGCTACCTGCTGGTAAATGAAAACCACCACTCATAGACCTAACAATATCTATATGAAAATCCACTACGGTTTTCAAGAGCATCATGAAACATCGAGATGTTTTGGTGCAATCTAAAATAAGAGAATTATGATACCTATGCGTTCGGGTTAGGCTTAATAGTCAACCCTACCTCCAGCGAGGAAAGAGTTTAGGCGACAGTGAAGCTGAATATGTAAGTATTCCGATCTTTTTACAGGCTTCAATGGTCGTTACAATTAAACACAGAATTTACACTAAAATTCGTATTCTTCTTTTTTTATAGCCAACTGTCACCTTACCTTACACTAAGTCCACACGCTTCAGTCAACACAAGCTTACTGACCATCGAGCACAGATAATTAACTATATACATAGAGACAACTACGTTTTGACAAGTACTCGTAGTGTTGCCAGTAAAAGACTACCCCAAGAGCGAGGGTGTGCGGGCGCTGTACGTACACGGGCTTGTTGCCGGCGGCGCAGGCGAGCGCGTCCAGGAGCGCGGCGGGCGCGCGGTGCTGCAGCAGCGACAGCGCGCCGTGCTTCAGCCTGTTGCTGGTGATGTCCCCGCCCGGGTACCACACCACCTCGCCTGCCACACGACCATAATCAGGATTATCTTTTCAAAAGGCTTATTTCGTCAAACTTTAGATGAATTAACAAAAATAAGTTTCTTTGAGGTACAATTTTTGCTGTCTTGTTGATTTTTCAGAGGAACATACACATTAAAAGCAGCATAATATCATTGAAAATCATTGGTGAAGTTAGAACCGAAATGCACTAAAACAAATACTTTATTGAAAATAAGAAATAAACCCTTTTTTAAAGCCACTCTTCGCTTATTAACTAATCAACAACGTAACGTACTTATTAGTTGTCTGTAGGAAAGGTAGAAAAGCTTGACACCTGACTTGGAACTCAATCCCCCTGCGGCTATCCTATGACAATCGTGGTAGTAAACGATATTAGTGACGATTCAGTTAAATAATATCTAAAAATATTACTATTTTGTTTTAATGCCATCCGAAACGTACTGATAAATTTTTTTCAACATACAATAAGAGCTCCTATTGAGAATTTCTTGAAAGAAAAAGTTAATAACTTTTTGTTGGTTCACTTCGGGAATCGAACCTGAAACCTCATAATCTGCAGTCCCACAACTGCTACAACCAGGCAGAGTTCAAATACATGTCCAAAAACGTTTTTGTTAGAATTAAAACTAGATGCAAAATAATTTCTCTGACTCCAATTCCCGAAATGTTTACTCCAAGAAGGCACACCTGACCTGTTCTAGGACTATTGCTGTATACTATAAACAGTCCATGACACTTACTAAAGGGATGTTTCCGCATGTATTTGAAACTGGTCTTGACGAATCTTTGCCACGTGATGGGATTCTGCTGGCCGGTGCAGCAATTATACACCACGACACCTTCTCCTCTGAAAGTACAGCCAGAAACATGATTCATCATCAGCTAACCATCACCAAATTCTTTTAGGCCATCTTTAAGCTTTTTGGCGACTACAGTGGAGTAGATACGAGTAGAAACTCCCCAAGTGAGCTTTATAAAGACAGGTCTTGTGCCGCCACGTCCAACGGCTTGCAATGGCTGGCATTTAAAAATAAGCACCCAGAAAGAGGAGACGGAGGTTTATAGGAACTGCTTGCATTCTGCATATTATTCTATCTCATTCTCAGGCAGACTAAATTGTATGTTTGTCTCTTTTTAGTGTCGCTTTTTCGTTTCATCGAGTTTCAAATCACGACAGCACTAAAGAAGTTTTTACTTTAAAAATACTCAAATAATGGACAATCAAAGTACGTACCTTCTCAAATGCGTTCTCCACGCACACACGATCATTAGATTGATGACGGTGTCGACTGGCACCAGGTCCGCGACCTTGGTGCCGGTGCCCAGCATGGAGCGGAAGATGCCCTTGCCCACCGCTGCGATAATACCATTCGGCCCATTCCAGTTGTCCACCCAACCTTTCACTGGCTCTCGGACAGATGAGAGCACTGAAAAAGTATATCGATTTATTAGAAAAAAAACCTTTATCCACAAAATGGTGTAAGTATCGGCATATATATGAAATTCACTTTACGCCCAGGACCAGAGGATTTTAAAATTATAGAGTATATTATATTCTATTCGGTAAGAAAAAACCATAGCCGATTTACGTTCCACTAAGTACTGACAAGAATCCTAGATATGTCGTGATACAGCCTGAAGATACTGTATCATCTGCTCAGGAATCCTAGTAAATAATCACATTCAATCAATGGAGACTGCATTTTTATGAACGAATACTAAATTGACAGATAAATATCGCAATATCCTCTTTTGCCCCTGAGAAATAGTTTTCAGGGGCATCGTGTGAAATGCTTCCACCTGCAATTCATCCTCATTTCACTTTAGCTCCTTTCTATAGGGCTGGCAACTTTTTTATAATAACTGCATAACATCAGTATGCTTGTGTGCCTCCCGTGCAAGTTGTCCCCTAAATAGCAGAGGTCATATAGATCAGCTAAAACACAACCTGAGTGCTGCGAGGATGCGTTGCAACTCTGTGAAATACTTAGTTTGCGGTCTATTGACTGCTATGTTTTCGCTCGCGTCCGTCCCAAGCACACGTCCTTCGAGTCGTTGTGGCTAGAGCTGCGCTTAGCGAGGGTAGGTAAATTAAGTTATTCTATTGGTTCTTAACAAACATGCCTCGCACATCTCTGGTGGATACGCGTCCTAACATTTACGTTAACAGTACCATTGGTAGATGGTTGTAGTAGACGATGATATCCATAGACATGAGTACGTGTATTTTTAATATAGCTTACGATCATATATTACATATTTTGTGATGTAAAAGTTGATATCGCGTTCCTTTCTGATTATGGTATCGCATGAATCGCGATATATTGCATAATAGACTAAAGGTAATTGTGTCTTTCCGCTTGCGATAGTAACACACTGCCCTAGTGCTTATTTTACACAGACTATCTCGTTTCCATCCATCCATCCATCAGCCTTTTGAAGTCCACTGCTGGACATTGGCCTCCCCAAGAGAACGCCACAACATGTGTTTCGCTCATATGGGGGATAATGCCGTAATCGCTACGCTTGGCAGGCGGGTTGGCGATCGCAGTTGATGTTGTTAATACTCGAGGGAGTGCTGCTGCCCACTCCTCCCGGTATTCCCTCAGTCGGCTCTTACGACTCCCATGGGTGGAGAGTGGTGGGACAATTCTAAAGCCGGCCCCACACAGCAGTCTGTCTCGTTTAACTAAAGGCAAATACCTCGAAATCTCAGGTTCGGATCTTGAGTCGGGCAAAAATTATACATATAGTATTTGTGTCCGCGATTTAGTTTGCTTGGACACCACAGTTACCATAGCCACTTGCACCTCTGCAACTCTAAGGAAAGGGATGAGAGGTGGAGAGGATGGATAACAAGGAGAGGTTAAGGAGGGGATTTCGGCCTCCGGCACTCTCACTCACCGTACAGAACACATCAGTGGGAGTACCTAGCGTTGTTTCACGCTGGATCTTCTGTGAGAGGGCGGTACTTCTCCTATCAAGCCAGCCCATCCAAACATACTTCACATAAAACTTTCGCATTTATAATGATAGTAGGATTACCATTTACACACTGGAATAATTTTGTACGTGTGGTGACGGACTAAGAATACAAGAGTCACCACCCCACTCTTTCCCACGGGTGTCGTGCGTGGCTGTTGGGCTGGGTACCAAGTTCACTCACTTGCTATCGGGTCCTAGCGGGTTTGTACCACCATCTCCTGTATGACCGGCCATGAAACACATCGTTGTGTTTTGGTTGTAGCAAGATATAGCCGTTAATTCTATATTTTTATATATGTAAATTTAAATGCTTGACAACACTATCGGTATAGTCGAGTCCATGAGCGACGGTTACCATCTACCATCAGGTGGGCCGTGGCTCTTCTGTCAGCATAAGCAATAAAAAAAAGAATCTAAAATCATTGTATAATTACAGTCCCTATTATTAGGAGCAATTATTATAGAAATTGGAGGCCAAATTATCTCTTTTTATTATCCTTAATCTCTACCTGCTATCCTTTTCCGTGAAGATAGTGACGCGCGAGTGACGCCTCTGCGGGCCTAGCCAAGTTGCTATGATCGCCAACGGTAATAGAAAACTATTTAAATGTATGGGAATTTGACATCTTTAACCATATTTGGCTAGACCCACTGGTGTTGCTAGCGTCTATAGGCTACGGTAACCACTTACTATAAAAAAAAAACTGCTCCGACTCCTGAAGATGGAAACAGTTCAGGAAGAAATAACTTGAAGACAAGCTCTCGTGACCTTTAGAAGTACTAATGGTAGTAGGCGCTGTTAATCTATCAATAATACCAAATACATGGATGACAGTATAATATAATGTATAAGTATGTTGTTATTTTCATATACAGACTGTTAATGACATCGTAAAGATAATTGATACCATAGGTTCAGTATTCGTTTCTGATTTCCCGGTGGTGCAAATTTGCATCGGTCTTTTCATGAAAATTGCAATATTTTCTTGTTTTATTTTTAATTTAATGCGAGATAAAATCGTTAATATCTAAAATTCTCGTGTCACAGTGTTTGTAACCATTCTCCTCCGAAAGGGCTTGTTGTCCACACCAAAATTTTATTTTTGTTATTTTTATGGACAATATTTTTTAAATATTTTCGCCCTTCTACTGACAACCCTTATTTTTTAATAGCAATATTAGTACTTTAATATTTTTCATGGCAAAATTTACACGAAAAAAAAATAGGTACAAAGTTCGCCGGGTGAGCTAGTAGTATAAATTCGATTATAGGTAATAAACCCATTAATCACCGATATACTCCTAAAACTAGAATGGATTGAAACTTTCGTCATGTTTTTAGCCATGTTGTTAAATGCCTCGATGGCGGCAAAATTGCTAACCTTGTAAGCCGTAGTTGTCGACTAAAATAGTATGGGTCAAGTTAATACAATTATTTGATGACATCTTTGCCCGGACCTATCAATATGATGCCATTTACATCCGGTATATGTTAAGCACGTGCCATTTATCAGAACACAAGGTGCAAAAATGTGAAGGAATGTAACATAGTTCCAGTGGCCCGCCAATAAAGGCGGAGAGACGGCACACGGCGGGTTTCTTTAGTGGTTGCAGGCCCCACACTACCCTGTTCGTAGCCCCGAACGACGGGGTGTGCGGTTAGGAACATTTTTTCCCGCCTTAACAAAAAAAAGGTGCAAAAATGTGAAATATAAAATGTAGCCACGAGTAGCAGGATGTAGAAACATTATCACTCACTCAAAAATTTAGAATAAACAATATACAACATACATTATATAACACCAGCCACAAGGTAAGTATATATGAATCGATTCATCAAAGATAACGTTTTTAGGTACGGCAGAATTCTTTGATAACATTCTGACACAGTATTTTACTTATAAAAGTATCAAGTAATCTTTAATAATATATGATTCACTGTTCGCATAATAGTGATGATTTGGCGAGTTGCTGTAATTACTTCGAATCACGTAAAACACAGTGGTCCTCGTGGTGTAGCGGTAGTGTATGCGACTGCTAATCATGAGGCCTCGGGTGTGATCCCCGGGTCGGGCAATGTTATTGAGTTTTTTCCTAAAAAGAAAAATTCTCAGTAGCAGCCCGGAGTTTGGAAATGTGCCCGGTAGACGTCAATAGGCTCGCCCCCTATTACGTGGGACTTAAACATAGCTGGCGAGTCGTGGGTGTGAAATACACCTCTGCCTACCCCTTAAGGGAATACAGGCCTATGTTTTTTTTGTTTGTTAAAACACAAACATATTTGAATTATTCAACAAGAATTTATTATACCAATCCTTTGGTGTCCTAACATTGAGCTTAATTTAAGAAGGCTTCAGCTTTCTTCTGTATGTGTGTTTGTTACTAAACTCCATAATATACTGTTACATTTCTTGTGGCGAGTGAGAGTGCCTAACCTAACTCAAACCCCCTCCTTATCCTGTCTTTATTCCCCTTGATTTACGCCTCTGATGATGCCAGCGTCTATAAACTACTGTAACCGTATTATTTTGGCCGTATGCATGTTTGCCATCCGCGTAGTACAAAAAAATGGCTATAGCGATATTAATGATAAACAAAGAATTAGGTTATAATCGCGTTGTAATTTCATCACACATTTTATTTTCATCTTTTGACGCAAAATTTGTTATCTTTAATCGTTTACGACATATGGAAAGAATGCCGGACGAGCGACTGGTTAAGAAGATATACAATGCGAAAGTGGAAGGATCCTACATCCTTCCACTTTCGCATCGTATATCTTACAGGGGGAGACCGAGACTCACCTTCCTAGATCGAATCGGTCATGTATTGTAGGAAGGTGGAGTCAGGAGTCTCCGAAACCCGCGAGCGTGTATGAAGAGAGTTATGAATGTTGAGGAAGCGAGAGATGTATGCAAGAATAGAGCCTCTTGGCACTCTGTTTTCTCTGCCTACCCCGCAAGGGAAATGGCGTGATGATAGGTTAGGTTCAGTTTTAGGTTTATTTATGATATTTCGTATAACAGAATTTTTCGCCATGTAGGTTATGGAATATACAAAACATAGTATCACGCCTGTATTCCCCGAAGGGCTAGGCAGAGGTGTATTACACACCCCAGGGTTATGGAATATTATCGAAAATTCAAATAACGAACACTTCCAGCACAACCAAAGTGTAATATCGAATAATAAAAGTAACTTACTGCACAATGACAGTATCTTACGGCTTAAAGAACCGTTAAGAAAATCAATTGTACGTCATCGCCTATCGATAATACTTTAACGAATAATAATGTTATACAAGGCTCCGACACTAGCAATAATTCCTTTGTGAAAGGAACTGTGATGTTAATATTTATATCGGAATTTTTAAACGACCGCCTACATCGAGAACTAAACATTAACACTGTAAAGAAGGAAGCAGCCGATTCACTAAAATATTATCACAAGCGTCTAGCAGATGTGAAAACATTGGAATTATTTTGTAGAAATAAAATGATCATAACTTGTCAAAGTACTCCTCAAGACGAATCAAACGAGTATAAACTTGATAGATACAGTTATTGTGATCACCTTCCAGCTCCATCGTCAGACTCTGGATACAATCTAGAGACAAAGTACTCGTCAAGACAAATCATACGAGCCCAAAATCGATGGAGTTATGTCGTTTTATAACGGAGTTCCTATGGCCACCTTCTAGCTCCATCATCAGACCCTGAATACCATCTAAAGACAAAGTACTCGTCAAGACGAATCAAATGATTCCTAACTCGATGGGGTTGCGTCGTTTCATTACAGGGTTACTGTGGTCACCTTCCATCCCCATCATCAGACCCTGGATACCATCTAGACACAAAGTACTCGGCAAGACGAATCATACGAACCCAAACTCGATGGGGTTGCGCCGTTTCATTATAGAGTTCCTATGTCCACCATCCAGCTCCATCATCAGATCAGCTCCATGTCATCATAAAATTGAATTGTCACGCGATATACACATGCGTGTAAAATTTTAGTTCAATCGGAAACCGGGAAGCGCTTCAAATTTAACATGCAAGATTTGAATGGGACAAGTAAAATAAAAGCGTCGCCACGCTAATAGCCGATTTTACCCTCCCTCCGCATTAGATGTTTCACATCAAAAACGTATCACGTAAGCCATCAGCGTCTCGTTAAATTATTCATTAAATTAAAATGGCGACATATGCATTTTTAGTTTATCAGTTGCTCAGTAGAGGCAGCATCGTCGATCGCTGGTTGTCTGCTATTACATGATACGAAACTAACATTTGACAGCAGTTAAAGCACAATTTTTGGCTGTTACTAATCGTCTGCAAGATACGTAATCCGGGTGATGGTACAACTTTTAAAAGACTGACGAGACAAGCGCCAGAAAATCTAATGGCAACTTAGATGATATAATATTGGGCAAATCATTGGATTTTGCTCCAAACACGTCCTTATTCAAATTTTTAAGATCCAGCTGAATATCGCATAGATATAGACATACATTTGGAGGAATGAGATAAAAAAAAAGTAATGGTTGTCTGTAAATACAGACGATAGTTTAACGTGACAACGTCATAACAAAACATTGATGAAATGATTGCATACTTTTATGAATAAAATTGGATGCGGCGCGTACAATGAGCGTGACAATGAGTCATCCTTTTTCATGCGTGCAGCCGGTGTTTAACGATTTATTTGACGTTATCACGTCAGAAACTTTAAAAACCATAGAGACGTTAGCGAATACAACAAGTACAGTAGACTTACCGATGGAAGGTCGTACGATCGACACAGGGAGATTACCACTCTCCTTTATGAGCATATCTTCTGCCAGTGCCTTTGTGAAGGTGTACGTATTAGGCCTATCTCCTGAAATGAAGTTAAATAGATGACATAGATATGTATATAATAGAAATACTTTTACGTGGTCCTTCGAACAAGATCTAATGTAGTACTATATAAGATACGGCTCGAAGGACCACGAATTTATCTTTCTAGATTTAAATATAAGAGATGTACAATTATGGAAACGCCAGCACAAAATTTATACATAAGAATTGATTGATTTCAAATTTATGGTTACATTTGTAGGTATAGCCCAAACAGTTATTTCTCGACAAACCGTAACACATCGAGAAGATGGCTGAAGAAAATGAGCAAAAGCTAACCCTTTCCATAGATCATTCATATTTTTCCAGATATTACTAAGGAAATAAGTTTTAACAGATATTATAGTTATATGCCATTGTTATGTACGCTTAAAAAATAAATTATTTTGACACTACTGACTATTATTGCTTAATCAAATGCATTGCCTAAGAAAGTAATACTACCAACATCGACGTGTAATTTTATTTTAAAATTACAATCACGATACACTTTTTACTAATAATATTAATTTATTCAGAAAATGAGCCGTCACGGGACGTCTCGCAGATGTGAAAAAATAGGTTTTCTTTCTTTCTTCAAATATTGTTCGGGTCTTATATAATTCTTGGCAAGCACCCTCTCGTTATCAATAGACGAATTAAATGTTGCTGGTTTATTGATTGACATTATACTTTCTAGTTAGATGCTTTTGTCAACAGATGGCGTTAAAACAATTCAATAAATTGGCGCCAACAGCCAGTTTTGCATTAGATGTTTTAACATCAAAAATAAAACTATAATAAGAACGATTCACTTAAAATAAATGTTTTGTTACTAATCCATCCATCCATCCATCCATCAGCCTTTTAATGTACACTGCTGGACATAGGCTTCCCCAAGAATGGCGGATAGTGCCGTAATCGCCACGCTTGGCAGGCGGGTTGGCGATCGCAGTGGATGTTGTTCCCTCAGTCGGCTCTTACGACTCCCATGGGTGGAGAGGGGTGGGACAATTCTAAAGCCGGCCCCACACGGCATTTATTTTACTAATATAAAACTCAACGGCAATTTTGTTACTAATATAAATCTCAAACTGCAATATTAACATAATTTTATTCCAGACATTGAACGTCACTTACCGACAAGATCCGGTGTGATTCTATCCACCAGTTCATCAGGTAATGTCTGAACAAGCGTGACGACATGTTCAGGGTGTGCTGGTGGCGCGTAAACCTTCTCCTCGACGCATTCTCTTTCGCAGTTGCAATATGCCGTCGATACATGGACTAGGGCCTGGAAAACAATATAAGCTTGTTAAGAATAATACTACTGTTGCTGGTAACTACAATGACAATTTGATGTGTCCACCTGGTGCTGTCAGAGATAGTTCGTTCAATCAAATAAAAATATCTATAATTAGATCATTCATTTTACAAGTGATATAGGCTTGCTTATCCCAGCATAAATGGGCCGGCTTGATCGGGAAAGTACCACCCCCACGGTAGGGGTACCTACCGTTGTGTTTCGTATGGTGAGTGAGAGTGCCGGAGGAACAAACCCCCTTCCATATCCTCTCCTTATTATCCTTCCTATCCACTTATTAGTAGACTACTTATCCTCACTTTAAAATATTTCCTATCCACCTATTATCACTTTCCTTGGAGATGGCGACGCGCGAGTGATGCCTCTGGTGTTGCTATCGACTATAGGCTACGATAACCGCTTACCATCAGGTGGGCCGTATGCTTGTTTGACACTCACGTAGTATAAAAAAAAAGAAAAATAAAAAAAAACCAAGCCTGAAAAATTTTATAAGTTGATTGATATAATGGAATTACTACAAAATAGAGTGTGTAAACGACAGCGTACGATAATTGATACCATGGGTTTCAGTAATCGATTCTGAACCTCCAGGTGGCGGAAATATACATCGGTAGTTTCATGAAAATTGCAAAACTATTGAAATTAACTGCTTTAGAATCGTTGTGATTTGAAACTCGATGAAACGAAAATGTGTCACGAAAAAGGTTCAAACACATAAATGTATATTTTTTTGGCAGTTAGTTGCAGAAAAGTCCGTATGCTTGTTTGTCACACACACAGTTTAAAAAATAAACATCATGTTAGTATTTTGAGCATATAAAGACGTTGACTGTATTTAAAGTTATAATTTCAATATAAACTGGTAGTATTTATGATAAAAATTACAATCTTATTTATAAAAATCAATTGCTGTTCGTTAGTCTCGCTATAACTCAAGACTGGCTTAACCGATTTGAATAATTGTTTTTTTTATTTTGTTAGCTCCAATACTGGGGTGATTTAAAAGTAAAGAAAAAAGGGGAACCCTATAAAAAAAGGAGATAAATTTAACAATTCGTATTGGTAACTTTGTATGGTTTGACTGGTGGTAGGGCAGTGGGAATACTCACTTGGTATCGGGCCCGAGCGGGTTGGTACCACCACATCATTGCGTGTTGGCTGTAGCGGGAGATAGCTGTTTATTCTTTCATTTCATATCGGTGAAATGAAATGGTGAGCAGCGGCTTGATAATACTCTGGGTATAGTTGAGTACATGAGCGACGGTAACCATTTACCATCAGATGGGCCGTGGCTCGTCTGCCACTACATGCAATAAAAAAAATGTGGCTAACAGACGACAAAATGACAGCTACTGTCATTCTGTCTAATTCTTTTGCAACAAGCAAGTTTCATTTAATACCCTTTCAAAATCCAAATCTTAGACGACGCAGATTGATTAGGATTGATAATCGCTGATAAAATAAATTGTAGGTGACACGAAGTTCTCCAGGTCATCTAGTAAACAATATATTGCATTAATTTATTATTTTAAGATATTTTTTAAATAAAACCTTATTAAATCAGTTGCATGCCATGTGAGCACCATTCAGAGTGTATGACGTCATAAGTTACCAAACATGAGGCTGAGGATGTTCATTTGATTTGTGTTTGGAAACAAATGACGTCACACGTTGACGTTATCTTTTCTGTATTCGTATTAGCGTCTGAACAATACAAAGTATATTTATAAAATTACTCGCCTCGAGGCTAAGCATACGATGGCAAAGCTGGACGAGTTGCTGCGTACCCAACATGTTGATGGTGACTGACAACTTCAGTTTCTCATCAAACTTGACTGTCGCCGCCGAGTGGAACACCACTGATACCTGGGAATTTAAAAATTGACATTATAACAGTTTATCTGGAAGTTTGTTTCTGAGAGCGAGATTCTGACTTTTGAAACTGGTGTGTCTGTGTTGAAATTATCACTCGTTATGTTTAGTAAAGAAAAACATTGTGGGGAAATCACTACAGTAATTACTGCTAGTAAAGATATGCTGTTAGAGTACTCCAAAGTCAGCTTCCACATCAACCGTATTAATGGCTTAGCATGGCCACGTGACACCATTGCTGATATATGGAGTAAGTATTATTCTGGGGTAATTCTACAAATTAGGAAGCAGCGTTTATATCCCAAAAAAATGCATTAGTGCATCTGTAAGTTAAAATCTCGTGATAGTTGTAGACCACATTTGTTGAAACTGAAACCGGAATCATGCTACATTCCTTCAGTGGTCAATGGTCAGTCCTAAATTTTATTTTTAACAACATAAAGTATTTTATAACAACTTAAAATATCATTTCTTCTTATAACTTAGGATAATATATTGAAGCCTAAGGTCTGACTTGGTTAGTTTTCATAATGGTTTTCATACACAAATTATAGCCTTCACAAGTTCTAAAGCTGTAATTTCTTAATTTATTCTTCCGAAATTTTGGCTTACTGGTAGAAACTAGCCATCTCCATGTCTGTTTTAGTAGGTATTTAAAAAATATGTATTTAATCGATTTTTGCATTATGTATAATAATAGTAATTGTAATGCCTTTTTTTGCCGTGTGGGGCCGGCACCAAGAATAGCTCCACCCCGTCTCTTCCTATGGGAGTCGTAAAAGCCGACTAAGGGATTACCGGGGGACTGGGTAGCAGCGTTCCCCTGTGTACTAAAATCATCCACTGCGATCGCCAACCCACCTGCCAAGCGTGGCGATTATGGTAAAACACCCATTTTGGGGAGGCCTATGTCCAGCAGTGGACGATGAAAGGCTGATGGAATGAATGCCTTTATAATTTGCATGCTATAAAGCTGAGTTTGGTAATACCATTATAAAATTGTAACAACTATACCCAATCTTCGCAAATGAATAAATTGAATTGAATAGGATTATTCCCAAGTGCGGTATCTTGTATCCTTATCTATATATAACATTACAAACGGGTTACTGGGATTGTTTATTGGTTTTTTACGCTTTCTGACTTTACTGAACCAGTCATCATGAAATTTTGCAAACATGCTCTGGAGTCCAAAAAAGCACATATACACCTCTAACCTTTCAAGATTTTTCGAAATGATGTGTTTATTTCTTAACAATTTATCACTGCTTGGTGAAAACATCGTGAGGAAACCTGCATACCTGAGAGATTTTCTTCACGACTTGTGAAGTGTATCATAAGAGGAGACCCGTGCCCAATAGTGGGACGGAAAAAAGGTTAAAAATATATGCCGTAGAGTGACGTATTTATATTATAAATGCGCGCACTAAATAAATTTGGGGCTAGAATTTAGTTTATAATAAGCCACAATTTAATGTTTCTTAACCTTCTAAACTGCATTATGGATGAACAGTTCCTTACCTTCTGACAAAGCATAGTCTGATCTGCGCTGCTGATGCCCAATTCTGGTTCGGTAATATCACCCACAATTGGAACTATCTTATTCAACGCCTGCGGACTCTCCCTCCGTAGTGTTTCAAATAGCTAGAACAACAAATATTCTATTAATAACTTTGTTTTTTCTATTACCATCAGGCGTCTTTGGGACGATATTTTGGTCATTTTTTGACAAATTATGTGAGCGCCAACGCACGCTGGGCCAGCGCTCTCACTCACCATACGAAACAACATTAAGTGTACATATCGTCGTTAGGCTGGTCTTCTATGATAGGGTGTGGTAGTCCCCTGATCGAGCCGGACAAACAAGGCTCTACCCCAAAATAACACTTAACTTGAAAGAAAGAAAAATATTTTATTTTCACAGTCTGGATAATTAAATTCAACTTTTTTAATTTATATTTTTTAGCATTTGACATGCTCCGCTACTTTTTAAGTAACATTTTTTTTTTTTAATAAGTAAAAAGAAATTTTTAGATGACAAATGTGATAAGGAGACGATCGAAAGAATGGTACGATAGCTAAGTGGCTTAGAGTACTTCCCTGGATTGGAAAAGACGCGGGTTCGATACCCGCTCGTACTAAAAATTTCTCTTTCCTTATTCACAAATAATTTGTACTTAAATTTAACTTAATTAGGTAGGTACATTTACATATTACGCAGTAAAAAAAATGTATATCGCGACTGTACAATGAGATCTCAGCATGATGCTATGCTATGTTAACTCATCGCTGATTTTCACTAGTATCGTCGTAAAACAACGGTAGATATTCCTATTATTGTTACTATTGGTGAGTGAGAGTGCCTGAGACACAAACCACCTTATAGTATCTCTATAAACCGTCATGTTCAACTTCTACTGCGTCATAAAGTTTCTGAGTCAAAATTACGCAATTAATGTTTTATCGTGTATGGTTGCAGTCACGACCCACCTGATGGTAAGTGGTAACCGCTATTCTTGGACTTAATACTAACTAGTGGTCGTCCAGTGGTCAACATTCGACCATACACTGACCGTACATACAATTAATCCTGCAAAATGTATTTTTATTGAATTAATTTATTCCTAATGCATGTTATACAAAAATATTATTTCTAATTTATATTATATAAAATGGCCATGTGGGGCCGGCTTTAGAATTATCCCACCCCTCTCTACCCACGGGAGTCGTAAGAACCGACTGAGGGAATACCGAGGCAGTGGGCAGCAGCACTCCCTCGAGTATTAACAACATCCACTGCGATCGCCAACCCGCCTGCCAAGCGTGGCGATTACGGCATTATCCCCCAAGACGGGACCGCTCAATGTGGCGTTCTCTTGGGGAGGCCTATGTCCAGCAGTGGACATTGAAAGGCTGATAGATGGATGGATGGATTATATAAAAGTGTTATGAAGGATTGCAGAACACTTCTCCTCCATTTAAAACTTTAACTGTGACTAATCTCACACTTCTATATATAAATAATATATCTTATTAATATATAAATAATACTGGAAAGCGATTATAATTTCATTTCGCTGATGGGTAATAAATTAGTAATTTTATTCTCCTGCTAAAACTAAAACGCCTATGTGTTTCATGGTCTGCCACATGACAGACGATGGTATCATCACCGACACGCTCAGTGGGCCTAGCCAAGTTGCATTTTATGATCACTAACGCTAATAGAAAACTATTTAAATGTATGGAAATTTGACATCTTTAACCATAGATAAAGAAGCTATATTTATCTAAGTCTTTAACAATATATATAATGCTAAGTCACGTGACTTAACGTTAGAGATGTCAAATTCCCATACATTTAAATAGTTTTCTATAGCGTTAGCGATCATAGAATGCAACTTGGCTAGACCCACTGGCTCGATAACAAAGTGAGTACTCCCACTTGTTCAAGCAAATCTACTTCAAGATAATATTATTGCAGTAATCGAGTACTTCGTAAAAGTTGTTACTACTAACAGTAATCAACTCACACATTCTTACCGCATATGCGAGATGTCCACGCCTTCAATAGACTTACTTACTTATCATTACGACATCTCCCTTGCGGGATAGGTAAAGACAACAGTGTGCCAAAAGGCTCTATTCTTACATACATCTCTCGCTTCATCAACATTTATAATTCTATTCACACACACTCGCCAGTTTCGGAGACTCCTGAGTCCTGACTCCACCTTCTTTCAATAAATGATCGATTTGATCTAGGTATCTCGGTCTCTCTACCACCGAAGGAATGTAACATAGTTCCAGTGGCCCGCCAATAAAGGCGGAGAGACGGCACACGGCGGGTTTCTTTAGTGAGTGAGGGCCCCACACTACCCTGTTCGTTGCCCCGAACGACGGGGTGTGCGGTTAGGAACATTTTTTCCCGGCTTAGCAAAAAAAAAAAGGTATCTCGGTCTCTCCCTAAACACTCTCTTTCCACTTTCACATTGTATATTTTCTTAATCAATCGGTCGTCCGGCATTCTTTCTAGATGTCCGAACTATCGGAGCATTCCCTTTCGCATCTCAACAATACTCTCTTTCAATAGACTATTACTAAAATATGCAAGCAACCTCTTTTGTTTCATTATTAACATGTTAGGCTTGGGTTGTTTTTTTAAACTACGTGGGTGGCAAACAAGCATACGGCCCACCTGATGGTAAGCGGTTACCGTAGCCTATAGACGCTAGCAACACCAGAGGCATCACTCGCGCGTCGCCATTTTCAGGGAAAGGGATAGGTGGATAAGGTGGATATTAAGGAGAGGATAGGAAGGATAATAAGGAGAGGGCAGGGAGGGGGTTTAGGCCTCCAGCGCTCTCACTCACCATACGAAATACAACGGTAAGATTAACTACCGTTGTTACACGCTGGTCTTTTGTGAGAGGGTGGTACTTCCCCGATCGAGCCGACCCATTCGTCCTGGGATAAACAAGGCTCTACCACCAAAGAATACTTTTGGTTATACTTATACGATTTTATACGTTTTTTTGACGTGATAACGTCTTATAAATTGATGAACGCCAGCTGCACGCACGAAAAAGCATGACTCATTGTCACGTTCCGCCTGAGCCGAGCGTGCAAGCGAGAGCGCGGAACAAGCGATAGAGAGGCACGATCAGCCTAAGCGTTCGGCTTGTGACGCATCTATCGATTCGACATTATATGATGTTATCACGTAAAATTATCGTCCGTAAACCGACTTTACAGATAACCATATGTTTTTTTTTTGGTTATACTTGAAAGGCCCTCAAGCATCGCTACCGTTGCTACTTAACGTAAAAATAAAAAAAAAGTCCACTAACCGGCAACTGTGTGAGCTCGGTGAGGCGGGAGCCGACATCTTGACCACGTTTCGGTCGCATCAACAAATATATCTTCTTAATTTTTGGACAACTCCGCAAAAGCTTTTCAACTAAAACCTGTAAACAAATATTTTTGTTATTTACGAATATATATATATATATATATATATAAATTAATTGCTGTTCGTTAGTCTCACTAAAACTCAAAACTTGCTTGACGGATTTGAATAATTGTTTTGTTTGTTTTATTCGCTCTAATACAGGAGTGGTTTAAAAGTAAAAAAAAAGTACAAAAGAAGTAGAAAAATTAAAAAGTTCAATATTGGTAACTTCTATTTTTGGTATATATGGGTATTTGGCTAACAGGCGACAAAATGACAGCTACTGTCATTCTGTTTAATTCATTTTCATTACAAGCAAGTTGCATTTAATAACCTAACAAAGTCCAAATCTTAGATGATGCAGACTGATTAATATTGATAATCGCTTATAAAACTACGTTCACGGATTCTATCGCGTTTACTTGATTTTCTACTATCTCGACGTTTCGAATACTTTACAGCATTCTGATCTGCCTTGGACATCTTTGGATTCTGGCTGATCAGCCTTGGACATCAACCATCTAAGTCCACCCGTGATCATAAATGCTGTAAAGTATTCGAAACGTCGGGATGGTAGAAAATCAAGTAAACACGATAGAATCCGTAAACGTAGTTTTATTTCAAAATGTATAACATTCGCGTAAATATTAGAAAGTATTATAATCTCTGATAAAATAAATTGTACCTAGGTGATACGAAGTTCGCCGAGTCATCTAGTGTGCATATAAAATCAACTCTCACACTAGACAGATTGTTTGCAGTCAATAGGATTGTAAACTCTCTCAAAATGGCGATACTCTTTGGAACACGCAATACGTTATAAAGGTCTTTAGATTTTAAGAATGAACCAAATATCTCAAGGATAAAATGGACTGTGTCGTGCAGAAATGAATTAAGCCCTCATAAAAGTTATGCTGATTTGAACCACTTCTAATGCGACTTGCAATAGGTTGCGTTAAACGTTAAACGCTACCATGGAGGGGGTATGAAAGTACTTAAGCTCTTAACATCAACGCCGTGTGACATTAAACATAATTACTTTATCGAACAAGGTATTTAAAAACATAGCTGTGACAAGTTTTGCAGTACGAATTTAATAATTACTTTATTTATTAACTAGCGGCCCGTCCCGGCTTCGCACGGGTGAACATTTATTTTTTAAACATTTGGCATAAACGTACAGTAAATGCAGGACATACCTAAATAATAATGTATTATTAGCAATAGTGTATCGCTGGCCCCCTTTGGGTACGGGACTTGATGATTGAAAACAAAATGATAACAGAATAAATGACATCAACGGGTAATTTTTAAAAACATTTCACTGAGGTTTACGGTATAGGTATACTAATAATAATTAGATACATTATATACCTACTATTACTGTACAGTCTACAGTCAATACTCATATGTAGTGATTAAGAAAGCAATTGTGTCTGATAATATAAGAGAATGTATGCCTATAAGTACCTACTTATTATCACATATTTATAGTGACATAACTACAATAGTTAGACACATGCTATTGCGACATTTTTTGTAGATATTAATATGTTCTTTAATATTGTGGAACATTTTTTTGTTCTATCATCAATAGTTTTCGCAGCGCATGCAATTCAAGATATTTTATAGGCATTTTTTCATCATTATTGTAGTTTTAGTAGGGATCCTTATTTTTTTCTTGCAATTAAAATAGCCTATATTAATCAGTGATAATGGAGCATTCAAATGGTAAAATATTTTTTTAAATCGGTCCAGTACTTTTTGAGCCAATTCGTTACAAACATACATACATACAAATCTTTCCTCTTTATAATATTAGTATAGATGATGCCAAAGAAGTATAACTTCTCACGCGCGTACATAAGTACACGCATTTATTTTTTCAGTGCTATTCATAGTCTTGAATTGGTATAAACTATCATAAAAAAAATTTTATTGGTAGAATAAAACGAGTCTTCGTGATATAAAATAGAGATTATTTTCGATTACTTGGCATTTAAACATTAATTTTGTCCAGTTTGTGGGTTGGATCATTTCTGCACAACACTGTCCAAATCTCAAATATTGGTGTGCCTTTGAATAGGGCTTACTTCGTCAAGAATGTTAGAGTAGATTGAATGGAAAAAACAATAAAAATAACGAAATAGACGTAGAACAGAATACTCTTTATATAGATGGATGTTATAGTGGTAACTAATTTTCTAAGCTAACATAATGTAATTTAAAATCATTTAGAATGTAGAGTTATGACCGCTTTGTGGATATTTTAAGCATTGGACATGCTCAGCCGTTTTTAATAACACAAAGAGCGAAGATAAACAAAAACATAGCATCACGCCTGTATTCCCCGAAGGGGTAGGCAGAGGTGTATTACACACCCACGACTCGCCAACTATGTTTAAGTCCCACGTAATAGGGGGCGAGCCTATTGACGTCTACCGGGCACATTTCCAAACACCGGGCTGCTACTGAGAATTTTTCTTTTTAGGAAAAAGCTCAATAACATTGCCCGACCCGGGGATCGAACCCAAGACCTCATGATTAGCAGTCGCATACACTACCGGTACACCACCGAGGCAGTTAAAAATTGCGAAAATATAAAATTAAACATAATAGTCACGAGCAAGATTTGAACCTGCATCTCTTAGAAAACCATTCCAGCGGTGCTTTGCCAATTCAGCCGTCGTGACATCTGCTCATGACTATCAATTTCGATAAAACATTATTAAAATGACAAATAAAAAATAATTATCGACTTTGGGTGGCCACACTTCAACGTTCCATTTCTTAGATGTACCGCCTAACGTGACAATGTGAACGCCGTTGTCGGATTCTCGTAATAAGTTGTGACTACAACAACGTTAAACGTCCCCATTATCGCAATAATTCCAATTAGAGTGGCTCAAGCATTGGCTATATTAAAAAAAGTAGTATATGTATTATATCCGTAATCTGGTACCCATATAACAAGCGTTAAGCTGCTTTTTTTTTATTTTTTTTTATTTTATTTATTGGCCGGTCACACGGGAGATGGTGGTACCAACCCGCTCCGGCCGGATACCAAGTGAGTACTCTCACTTGGTACCCAGCCCTACCACCAGTCATGCAATGGATGATAATTGCTTACTTCCCTTAGTCGCCTCATACGACCCCCGTGGGAAAGAATAGGGTGGTGACACTTGTATTCTTAGTCCGTTACCACACGGACAGAACACGGACAGTTTCGGACCAGAGGACGTTATGTGAAAATGTCCATGAATATTTATTTATTATTTATTTATACGCTAAAACTACCAAAGGAAGCTATTTATTTTTGCGCAAATTAATGTATTTTAATTCAGTGTCTCTTGTATCTACCTTTTTTTTTGTTAAAGCGGGAAAAAATATATCTAACCGAACACCCCGTCGTTCGGGGCAACGAACAGGGTAGTGTGGGGCCCTCACCCACTAAATAAACCCGCCGTGTTCCGTCTCTCCGCCTGTACTGGCGGGCCACTGGAACTGTGTTACATTACTTCAGTGATCTCATGTATCTCTCCCTACCTACCTCATTCAAAACCACACAATAATTTAGCCGTAATTAATAAAATATCATATTTATAGCAGGAATATTTTCTCACCTTGCCCATGAACCCGGTTCCTCCAGTGACAAAAACCGACTTGTCTGCATAAAACTCCGCCACCGGTACATACTCTTGGCTGCCAGGCGCATATCCACCAGTTAAACAGGACGCCATCTTTGTTTCAATTTTTTTCTTCTAAAAATTCAACCTTTGATACTTGCTAAATACATTAAGCCTTTAACACGCTGACTGATGTTGTTTATGTTCAATAAACGGACTGTATTCTCAACATGGTTGTGTATTCATAACTGTGGACAAAAAAAGTAAATTTTAGACTTACGCCATTATTTCCAGAGGGGTAAGCACTGAACCCTACAGCATAGCATAAAATGCCAGTTGTGACCTAGTCAATTAAAAACTCTAGATTTTGTCTGTATGGTGACGGACTAATAATGCAAGTGTTACCACCCCATTCTTTCTTACGGGTGCCGTATGAGGCGACTAAGGGAAGTAAGCAATTATCATCCATTACATTACTGGTGGTAGGGCTGGGTATCAAGTAGGAAAATTCGCTTGCTATCGGGCCCGAGCGGGTTAGTACCACCATCTCCTGTGTGACCAGCCATAAAGCGCATTGGTGTGTTTTGGTTGTATCAGGAGATAGCCGTTAATTCTTTCATCTCATATCTGTGAAGTGAAATGGTGAGCAGCGGCTTGACAATACTATCAGTATAGCTGAGTCCATGAGCGACGGTCACCATTTACCGGACTGTGGCTCGTCTGCATATGCAAAAAAATAACTAAATTTGGAAAAAATATATCAAGTACAAGCTGTTGTCCGTGACTCGGAATGGAATATATGTTAATATGCGTAGCATGATTATTTCACATTTTCGAATGAAACATTTTTCTTTTGTAAAATTTTGTCCCAACTCTATATTCTCAAAGATTTTATATTGGTCTATAAATAACATAGTATTTGTGAAAATGGAAAAAGGAGTTTTACCTACTGTGAGCAGGATCCTAACCTGCGTCCCAACCAATCCAAAGATTTGTTCTAGACCACTAAGCTATCGCAGTCACCTAATCATGACACCCTTCAAGCTCTCTTTTTCCGCTTTCACAAATAATTTGTTATTTAATGTAGCTAGGCATGTCAAGTGCTGAAATATTGATTAAAATATTATAAATAACAGCTTATTTCCAGTAGAACATTATCTATGAAAACAGCAATCTATTCAGCGTCAGACTTATTTTTATTGTTTTAGTTCGTTTATTCAGAAATGTTTAACAAAATTTGCCTTTTAAAATATACTCATTACTATTCAATTACAAATATCTAAGTCAGTTAACTGGCTCTATCGTGCAGCGGTAGTGTGAGCGACTGCTGATCATGAGGTCAGGCGTTATTAAGCTTTTTCGTAAAAATAAATGAAATGTGCCTGGTAGACGGCAATAAGCTCGCCCCCATTACGCGATGCTATGTTTTAAGATCTAGGTACAAAGTCACTTATTTTGGATAGGTATCATAAATTCATAAAATTAAGATAAAAATTTGGTACCACAATATATCATATAATACTCATATATTTTAAAGAAATACTTTATCTACTGATAAATATCTTCAATATCTGTTAGACAATCTTTAACGATATAGACGTACCGTAAACCAGTTCTAATTTATGTAATATGATAATATGAATATTATCTATGCCTATATAAGAATAGCTGACTGACTGACTGACTGACTGACGTACAAACGCACAGCCTAAACTCCTGGGACCATGACAATTTATGTCTGGGTTTCATTGACGCTGTAGGTGAGCATTAAGAAAGGATTTTACGTAAATCCTATTCAATATGCATTTTTCATGTCGGTATCGCTATGACGTAAATGAAGCTGCTGCTAATGCGCTAACAGTTTTTGATAAATCTATAAATGTATAAAAATAAACACCTGTTACCCTTTGGTCGCGCCTTGAGCTCTCAGGTTTGATTTTATCGTTGTAATATTTTTTTTAAGTTTTCTAATATTTTGCAGACTGTTTTTAAGGAATAAAATCAAGACATTTGCGCAGAAAATTTTGCGTTAGACAGTTAATAAGTAAAATATTCATAGCTAAAACACGACGTCGTCAGGTCAGCTAGTAACTATTATTTAGACATTACAAACTGTATTATTTATTTGTATAGATTATCATTTCTAGGAGAAGTTGGAAGCTTGCATGCCTGATGGCTTGTGAAGTCTGCCAACACGCAATAGGCCAGCGTGGTGACCTACGATCTATATCCTACCATCTTCACTATGAGAGGAGATCCGTGCTACATCAAAAATCTAAGATGATTATAACATACAACGCGGCCGTGAAATTTCAATTGGAGACAACACATTTATTTATAATTTCGCTTATCTTGTGAATGTTATCGTGGTGTTATCGAGTCTATGAAGAAATTGATAGTGGCTGATGTAGTGCATTTCTGGCCGGTGGACCCGATCTTTCTTACTTGTATTCAACTCTTAAAGTCGTAATGTGCATGCATTTTTCTGCTTACCTCTTTTGGTATAGGAAAGGCTCGATGCTGATAAATAAATGACAAATTATAAAATTAAAGTCCAGTTACATTTTAGTCATCGGTTATCAATAATCACTCGAGTTGGTTTAGAGAAGCGATTATTTTGAATAAACCAACGTGATTACAATCATGCAAAAATATTATATATTCATTTCACTCATTGTAACAGTAAAGTTTATATATTTTATCATGTAATACGTATATATAAGATTATTTATATAAAATGCTGTATAAAACAAAAGTTTCTTACCGATTATTCTTACAAAAATTACACTTTTCCCTTGAAAACTATACGTCAATATTGTTCAAGTTATTTAACGATACACAAAATATCTGAGCCTCATTTTATAATTACATCGAACTCACGATACACACAATTAATAAACATTCATATATTTATATTTATAAGTTTTATATATAATATAATTACCTATATTTTATCGGTAAAAAGACATGCACATCTATGTCATAAAAGTGACATTTATCTTCACTCATTTTTTGTATTTTTTTTTGTTTGCCAGTATTAGTAAAGAGGTGGTAGGTACCAGTCAAACACAAGAACTTCAACATATTTCATGTCTACATAACCAGCACCCCTGGCTAAATGGCATAAACTCTAATAGAATATAATACAATAAATAATGTATGAGATTGACATAAGGCTACGACAAAGTAATCGTAACTGACTGTCAATCCCATACATTGATTATTCTATTCTATTTCTATTCTATTCTACAACGTTTATGCAACAAGGCTAGGGGGGCAGACGTGTCACGATCTACCTGATAGTTATCACTCCACGCCTTCAATGGACTTAATAATACTTAGAATAGTGCCAATCAGCTCACCATTTTATTACGCATATGTGAAATAATAAAACACAGTATCGATTGCTTGTATTCTATTAGAGAATTTTATAAAAATTGGTTACCGCTTGGGCCGTGACTCTTCTACCACTTTAAGCAAAATATATATATAAGATAATTTTGATGGAACAGGTACTGTAAATCTGGGTCAGATTCGGTGGATGCATGAACAAATATGATAATACGATATGGTATCGTTGTGATATCGCTGATAAGCCGTACCCATACCAAACACGTGAAATTTTTAATTTAATTAGGTAATATAAATGATATGGCCTGCAGTTTTAATTTGTTTCCTGGAGAAAGAAAGAAAGGAAAGTTTATTGCAACGAACAATACGGCCGGTTATAGTTGTAAATAGAACAGAAAAAATAAATACCGGTGGAGAAGATGCTCTTTACAAATCAACTCTGACTCAGCATTTGCATGATGTAAAAACCTAGTAAAAACCTGCGCTGAACTTCCGTCAGGTCGATTTTGTGACATCACGGAACAAAACGAAAAAAATTAAATTGAAATAAAAAGAGAGAGAGATACATACTATGCGAAACAGTGTTTGTATTTTTTTACACTTTCACGTCGTACTAAACAAACCGTAATGAAATTTTGCACACATATAGTCTCGATATCAGAAAAAACAGGACCAAGAAATCACTCAGAAAATAGTAATATGCGTGGGAATCAAAACTGTCCTTTGGAAATCCATTACAATAGTGTTACACATAACTTATATAAAGAAAGAGTTATAATGTTGTCCTTATCTGACGCCTTGTTAAACATATCCCTTTCTTTTTCCGTTGTCATAATTTTAGTTTTGAAGTCGGGTGTTAGGGCGTGTTAGGAGCATTGACCTTGGCCCTATTGATTGTAATTAATACTACGCTCTACCTATAATTGTGGGATAGGCAGAAATGTAGTACAAAAATTGATGCAGGAAATAGTTTATTACTAGACGCACAGATGGTATATAGGGTATCAAACTTTAGTGTTAAGTTTAATGAGTTTGAATCCGGGAAAGATATTTAGTATTTACTAAACTCTAATGGTTATTTTTGTAAATCACTTCGTACTAGAACATACTAAATAATTTTCTCTCTGTCTATTATTGTTAACTAGCTTGTGCCCGCGGCTCCGCTAATCTAAATACGTCAACCCTCTGGCACAGAAACAGTCATTCCATAACACACTTCCATTTTTTCAGGAGTACTGTGGTAATGTTTGACATTTGCATCCGATAGGTGGCGTGGCTCGTAAAGACAAATATGAAGTGGAGATTTGGAATTGTCTCCAATAGCTCAGCGGTATAGAGCACATTCCCGGATTGGCTGGGACGCTGGTTCGAATTCGCTTGCAGTAAAGTTCCCCTTTTACCACTTTCACAAATAATATGTTATTTAAAGTAGCTTAAAGTAGCTGAGCATGTCGTGCTAAAATACAGATCAGAAAATATTTAACATCATCATCGATTGGACTTATTCGTTTTTGCTAGTATATAACAATAGATTTATTAATATTATAATACTTTTTCTTTTAGCCTTTGCCCACGGGTCCGCCACAGCCAAAAGCTAGTTTTTAGGCCACCTATATCTCAGGTTCCCGATATAGTAGCGGGATAAAATGTACACCAATTTTTAAGTCTAATCAAGAGGTCTCATATAAAAAAGTTTCATCAAAATCCGTTCAGTAGTTTTTGCATGATGCGCGAACAAACAAACAGATAAACAGACAAACATTCTAATAATAATGTTTTGTGTTTAGACACCATATATAGCCTATTACAGTATTTTTTTTCCAAATATCTTAAATGTACCGACACAGCTCTATTACAGCTTTATAATAATATAGATTGACATGTTCTCTCTAGCGTTATGGAAAAACATTGCTAAGATATATAAGCTCCGCCGCAGTCCAAAGCTAGATTTTAGGTTATATCTCAGGTTCCCGATATAGTAGCGGGACAAAATGTATGCCACTTTTCAAGTCTAATCAAGAGCTATCAAATAAAACCGTTCTTCTGTGAGAGAGTGGTATTTTCCCGATCGAGCCGGCCCGTTCATGCTGGGATAAGCAAGAAAATAAATCTCTTTTTTTATCTCTGGAAATAAACAGTTGCCGTAGGCGAGACCCCGAATGTTATTTTATAGAAGTAGAAATAGGGTCATCTTTTTATTTTCACCGTGCGTTTGGAGCCACGTTTTTATAACTAAATAGCGACAATATAACATATTGAACTCACTCGTAACTTCATGAAGTGATAATTCTATATAAAGCTTTCTAATCTAATCCTAATTATAATAAAGCTGTAACAAATCTGTATCTGTACATTTAAGATATTTGAGAAAAAATACTGTTAGGCTATACATAAGGCACGTCTGAGCACAAAATATTTTTGAAGTAAATACTCCTTTACGCACGCTTGACTTGGGGAGTAAGCTGGTGAATGCGTGACGTGAGCGTTACGAAAAGTGTGATCGGGCAAGTGAAGTGAAGCCAGATGTTTATGCCCTAGACCAACAAATTATTAATACTGTATGTCTAATGTAGAGTTTAGTTAAGTAATACATGTTCGGAAACTATAAATAAATTGCGACGTTTGCATTGGTCGCACGTCGATTGTCACACAAGTTTAAATAAAATTAACGAAATTAGTTTTTACACATAACTGTATTCACTTGTTAATAAATATTAACATTATTAATAATATATACATTTATTGTTAAGTTTTACTTCAGTACCACACGGTCTAAAGCATGCTCGTTATTTTTTAAATTTTTTGTCTGTTTATTTGAACGGATTTTGATGAAACTTTTTTTTGATAGATCTTGAATCTTGATTACGCTTAAAAACTAGTAAACATTTTATCCCGATACTAGATCGAGAACCTGGGATATAACCTACGAACTTGTCTTTGGCAGCCGCGAGAAAAGGCTACTATATATTGACCGAATTATGAAGGTCCAAGCCTGCCAAGAAAAAAATATAGACGGATCATTACGAACAATCTAGTGAAGCCATATAAAACCATGCCAAACTAATCAATCATACTCTAGTAACACTCGTGGTTTATGTCACTTCGTTTTGGCATGGTATTGTTTGCATGTGTGAGCGTGAGCCGTGTGTCAAATTTAATTTCCAATGCAAACACTATAGCTGCGTCTCGTAACGGTGTCGTGAGTCCAGAGATTTTATCTCATCTAAAAATATGGGTATCGCGTTAAAAGAAGCTTTCACTTCAAATGTGGCTTTACTTTTTAGTTGGCAATGTAGTGTCTTTCTTTTTGATGAGAAAACGTAATGCGGACCAGCTGCCAGCTTATATAAATATTTTTAAAGCCATCTGTTGACAAAAGGTCCAACTAGGAGGTATAATCAATAAAACAACAACAGTTTTAATTCGTCTATGGATAACGAGAGGGCGCTTATCAAAAATTATATAAGACTCGAACAATATTTGAAGAAAGAAAGAAGAAGAATCAATATTTTCACATCTGCGAGTCGTCCCGTGACGGCTTTTATTATTTGGTAGTCACGTTAACGAAGTCGCGGGCAGCAGCTAGCCGGTCTTATTAGTAAGTGTTAGATTTATGAATTTCTATGCCAGCATAACTGTATTCTACATTTTGATCCATACTAACTGGGTCATGAATGGATAGCTTCCTCTGAACTGTGCTTGCGTAGGCAATTTATAGGTTAAGCGACTATCAGCTCTTTAGAGCACTTTCTTTGCTTAATAATGAGTTTAATCTTTATATATTTCGATCTGTAGTTTAGCACTTGACATGTTCAGCTACTTTAAAGAACAAATTATTTGTGAAAGTGGAAAAAGAGAACTTTACTTCGAGCAGGATTCGAACCTGACTCCCATCCAATCCGGGGACATCCTATTTGTGGTCAATAACAAACAATTTGTTGTTTAAAGTATGTGAGCATCTGAGCATGACAAGTGCTAAAATACAGATCAAAATATTTAAAAATTCGCACCATCAAGTATAAATAGTATGAATTTTAATTGCAAAATAAAACTTGGGTAGATAGATACTATATTGGAATAATGTACGTAAATGCATCCGATAGGTGGTGTGGGTCGTAAATACGTCTAAAAACAATTGCCAGCTTAGCATGCGTGATTTATTTTACAAAAAAGATTCATATTTATCTAAATAATACTTACATTTAAAGTTTTTATTAAAAATCCCGACTCTCTCATACAACTATTCCCTTCCTTACAATTTGAAAAGTAAAAACCCTTTTATTTATCATTATAAAACTGTAACAGAGCTGTGTCTGTACATTTAAGATATTTGAGAAAAAATTACTGAATTAGGCTATATGTATAGGCGTGTCTGAATACAAAACGATTTTTTTTAGAATTTTTGTCAGTTTGTCTGTTTATCTGTTTGTTTGTTCGCGCATCACACAAAAACTACTTAAGGGATTTTGATGCAATTTTTTTTATTTGAAAGGCCTTGATAAGACTTAAAAACTGGTATACATTTTATCCCGCTACTATACCGGGAACCTGAGATATAACTAAAAATCTAGAAAATTATTTAGACTAGAATTTTTTTTTAAATTTATTTAAAAGAACTACTAGATGGATTTTGATGTAACTTTACGTCGGGTACGTCGGTACTTTATATCGGGAACCTGAGATATAACCGAAAAACTAGCTTTTGGCTGCGGCGAAGCCGCTGGCAAAGTATTTTCTAAAACTCGAAAGAGAAATAATTCATAAATTTCTAAAATATCTTAAATGTACAAAAACAGTTTTGCAGCTCTGTTACAGGTCCAGATAAAAGTCGGTCTCCCACTAAACTATCGTTTCGAAAATATGACCGAAAATAACATTGTGCGTGTCATTATGTAATTTTATGACGATCCTGTGCCAAAACTATGAGAGTTTGGCAGTGGTTGGGATACAAAACTGCATTGTTTTTTTTTGCGTCGAAATCACAGCTCTCAGAGTCTGTTTAAAAATTGTAGTTGAATCTAGTACTTTTACTTAAATAGGTACTTTTAAGCAGGTAAAATATTTCTGATCGTACAGATGACGAAGTGGACTCCCTCTTCACCGCCTCTATCAGCCTTTCATCCACTGCTGGACATAAGCCTCCCCAAAATGAGGGTTTTACCATAATCGCCACGCTTGGCAGGCGGGTTTGCGATCGCAGTGGATGTTTTCAGTGCACAGGGGAACGCCGCTGCCCGGTCCCCGGCAATCTCTTAGTCGGCTTTTACGACTCCCATAGGAAGAGACGGGGTGGAGCCATTCTTGGTGCCGGCCCCACACGGCCCTCCACCGCCTATCACTTTGTAATGTTTTGTTAAAAGCGGTAAAAATTTACCTAAACGCATAAAACCTAGTTTTTAGGTTATATCTCAGGTTCCCTATATAGTAGCGGGATAAAATGTATACCAGTTTTTAAGTCTAATCAAGAACTATCAAATAAAAAAGTTGCATCAAAATCCGTTAATTAGTTTTTACGTGATGCGCGAACAAACAAACAGACAAAAAGTCTAAAAAAATTGTGTTGTGTTTAGACACGCCTATAAAGCCTATTGCAGTATTTTTTCTCAAATATCTTAAATGTACAGAAACAGCTTTGTTACAGTTTTATAATAGTTAGGACAAAAATGATATATCGAGTAACTATTGATACCTAGATATATAAAAATAAATAAAAAAAAAACACTATTTTTCTTTTAATTTTTCACTTCTGTCGGCAGACGTCATGACCTATGCTATTTTTTAAGTTATATTACGTTATATAATACAATATCTTATGAGATAACAACGGAATCACTAACGACATGACTGTATCACCAATTCGATCGTGGCAAGCGATGCGTCACTGCACCACCTATACCGTTCTGTCATTGACCTTGTGGTGAAAGTTCTCACGCGCAGATACAATCGTGCAGGAAAGGTTTATACATATATCGATTTTATTATACATCAAAAGGATTCAAGGTCGATCACAATAGGCTGATTGAATGATTGATTTTTCAATGAGAGTTAGTGTTTGGCTTGCAAAAAGCACAGTGGAAGCAGCTATAGCAAAATACTTCGTTTTTTTCGACACTTAAGGACAATTTAATTCTTCTAGCTCTACCTACCTAGGTAGGACTTCTGTACTTTTTTTTTTTTTTTTTTTAAGCGTTAACTTTTGCTTGCACTTAATTTTTATCCCCGATGTTTTTTTTATTTTTTTTTTATTTTACGAGTACCTACGAGGGGTGATCCAAAAGTAATGATAATTGGTTACTTCAGGTCCACATAAAAATCCAAAAAAAATTTTTTTCGCTAGCCTATACACTCACTACGTCAGCCTAAAAAAATCATATAAATAGGTCAGGATTTCCGGGAGATACATTCATTTGAATACGAACTGTCGAAGAGATAACATCAACATGGAGAAAAACGAAATTAGAGCTGTGATCAAGTACCTCTGATTGAAAAAAATGTCTACAAAAGACATACACTGTGACTTGGTGGAAACATTGGGGGACTCTGCTCCTCCATATTCTACAGTTGCACGCTGGGCCAAGGAGTTTAAGCTGGGCAGAACATCCACTGAAGATGAACATCGCGAAGGACGCCCATCCACGTCCCTCACAGAAGACAACGTGAAAAAAGTCGAAGATGTTGTGTTGGCAGATCGAAGAGTGACCATCAGGCATGTAGCTGAGGTCACAGGGATCTCATATGGAAGCGTACAAAGAATCATTTCGAACGAGTTGCATATGAAAAAGGTCTCTGCGCGTTGGGTTCCCAGAATGTTAACCGACGAGCAAAAGAAAAAACGAGTTGACATTTCGAGGGTCAATCTCGAAAAGTTCCAAGCAGATAAAGAAAATTTTTTGTTGCGTTTTGTGACTATGGACGAGGCCTGGATCCACCATTTTGATCCTGAAACAAAAAAACAATCGATGACTTGGAAGCGAGCCTCCTCACCGACGCCAAAGAAATTCAAAGTCTCAAGTTCGGCGGGAAAGGTTATGGCGTCTGTTTTTTGGGACGCTAAAGGAATAATTTTGCTGGAATATTTGTAAAAGGGAGCCACTATTACGGGCTCTTACTACGCAGACCAAATAAGAAGATTACGGGAGGCCATTAAGGAAAAAAGACGCGGCAAACTGCGAGCTGGAGTGCTGTTTCACCAAGACAACGTACCGGCTCACAAAGCCGCAGTTGCGATGGCTGCCATTCAAGAAACGGGATTCGAACTGGTCGAACACCCTCCCTATTCGCCAGATCTGGCTCCTAGTGACTTTTACCTCTTTCCTCGGCTCAAGGAACACCTCCGAGGCAAGAAATTTGAAGACAATAGCGAAGTTATGGCCGCTGTTGAGGCGTTTTGGGAGGGTCAAGAAAAGGAATTTTTTTCAAAGGGAATCCTGGGTTTTGAAAAAAGATGGACTAAATGTATTGATTTGTTAGGAGACTATGTAGAAAAATAAATTATTATTTTAACTTTAATTACCGTGTTTTATTTTCATTATCATTACTTTTGTATCACCCCTCGTATATTAATTTAATACTTTAGTTTTTGTATCTCTCTATTATCTCTACTTATAAATAAGCCTATTCCTATGAGGGTGCTAAATTTAACTTTCTTTTTCTTCATTTTGATCTGTATTTCAGCACTTAACATGCTCAGCTACTGAACGTGGAAAAAGAGAAGTCTAGTGGGAGCGGGAGAACACATTCACAAATAATTTGTTCTTTCTTTTTTTTCTTTTTTTGTTACTATTGACAATATTGTACAACGGCCAGCACTTTATTTAAATCTAAACAGCATTCTTTTATAATTAAACCCAATATCCATTATGAAGTTTAATCGCTAATAATGCAACCTTTTGAGATGACCTAAATACTGATCTAAATATCTCCTAAATATTGCACAACGAAAAATCTTCACACATGGAGAGCTTAGCAACAGAAATTCAAAATATTTTAAAAATAATATATACTTTTATCTTTATGCCCAAATCCCCCTCCTTATAATTAACTTATTATCCTTCATTCCACCTCTAACCTTTTTCTTGAGAGTTGAAGACGCGCGAGTGCTGCCTCTGATATTGCTAGCATCTATACGCTACAGTAACCGCTTACCATCAGGTAGACCGTGCTTGTTTGCCACCCGCGTAGTATAAGAAAAAGCATATTTTCACTTTAGATTAACAATAATGTAACAGTTGATTGTGGAGTTTTGTTGATCACAAAGTCTTCTCCCAGAAGATTTCCCTTCTCGGCGTGAGACAACGGTAGGTACTTCTACTGTAGTGTTTCGTATCGTGAGTGAGAGCGCCTGAGTCCCACACTCCCTTCTTCATGCTTTCCCGCTATCCTTCTGTCCATCTTCTCATATCCTCTATCTTCTATCTCCACCTTTTTCCTCGAGTTTGTAACACACGAGTAATCTGGAGTTTCTAGCGTTTATAGGCTTCCGCCTACCAACAGATGAATCGTGTGATTGTTTGCTACCCTTGTATTTTCGGTTATGGCGGAGTGGTTTAAATACCGGCCTCCCGCCCGAGTAATGTGGGTTCGGTTCCCACACAGAACAACTCTTTGTGTGATCCACAAATGGCTGTTCTGAGTCACAATTGCGCGAAACTCGCCCGCGATACAAGTATTATTCTTTAGTGAAGGCTCTTTTTTTAATTATAAGGTTTTTTCGACTAACATCTTACTAATAAACAAATAAACTCCCGATACCCGGATAAATGAGGTTAGGGAACGACAACAAGGACGTTCAGAGGTAATTACGGGTTCCGCACGGGTCATCAAGTCATAGTACTATCCGTGTGGTGACGGACTAAGAATACAAGTGTCACCACCCCATTCTTTACCATGGGTATCGCATGAGCCGACTAAGGGAAGTAAACCATTATCATCCACTGCATGACTGGTGGTAGGGCTGGGTACCAAGTGGGGGTACTCACTTAGTATCGGGCCTGAGCGGGTTAGTACCATCATCTCCCGTGTGACCGGCCATGAACCGTGTGACAGCCGTTTATTCTTTCATTTCATAGGTATCTGTGAAATGAAATGGTTAGCAGCGGCTCAACAATATTCTCGGTATGGTAGAGTCCATGAGCGACGGTTACCATTTATCATCAGATGGGCCGTGACTCGTCAGTCACCAATCACATGCAATAAAAAAAAAGTATCATCATTATTACGGTCGGTTAGTAGCTATTATTTGCTCAATTTATATTTGATTATTATTATGTAAATTATACTTGATACACTCGGTTTCACAATCCTAAGTATAATAAAACTGTAACATAGCTGTGTCTGCACATTTAAGATATTTGAGATAAAATGTTTAAACACAAAACATTTTTTTTTTCTGTTTGTTCGTTCGCGCATCACGCAGAAGTTACTGAACGGATTTTGATGCAACTTTTATTTTATAGCTCTTGATTAGACTTAAGAATTGGTATATACATTATCCCGCTACTATATGGGAACCTGAGATATAACCTAAAAACTAGTATTTGGCTGCGGCGGAGCCGCGGGCAAAGGCTAGTAGTAGGTATAGTAAATGTATTTTCTATAAATGTATTTTTTTATTCTTAGCAATATTATGGTTATCATAACTCTGTTGCATAGCAACGAATAAAAATTAAATAGTTCCCTAAAGTATTTATAACCTCGAAAGAATTGATTATTTTTACAAATAGTTTATTTTTTTTAGTAGAAAAACCTTGCTTATCCCAGCATGAATGGGCCAGCTTGATAGGGGGAGTACCACCCTCTCATAGAATATCACGGTCAAATAACAGTAGTGATACCTACCGTTGTGTTTTGTATGGTGAGTGAGAGCGCCAGAGGCCTGAACCCTCTCGGTATCCTATCTTTATTATCCTAAACTTTACACCTCCTATCCCTTTCTTGGAGATGGTGACGCGCAAGTGATGCCTCTGGTGTTGTTAGCGTCTATAGGCTACGGTAACCACTTACCATCAGGTGGTGCCGTTTGCTTGTTTGCCACACATATAGTATAAAAATAGTAGCAACGAAAAAGTAGTAAAGTAAAGTAGCAATAAAAGCAACTTATTTAGTCCCAAGACGGGGTTTGACTCCCGAGCGTAGCGAGGGCTCCAATAATTCGAGGGACCAAATAAGTCTTTATCCCGAGGTAAACACTGTGCTCTTCATTACGAATACGAGGAAACTAAAAATAAAAATCATGAATTAGCTAAAGAAAAAATTGTAGACTAAAAAATTGAATTTGGAATCGCCGTTTTCCCGCCGATTTTGTTTATTTTTCTGTGGCCTGTCAGCTATTCAGCCATTATTTTTCATTTTAATCATTGAAAAAATATAAATCTTCGTTATTTTAAAGATATAGTTGCAACTATATTAAAATAATGTCATATAAAAACAAATTCTTTATAAATACTTAACTTTATGTTATTTCAATTTTACATCTCGCTGTAATTGACTGGCTGTACAGAAAACAGAACTGTTTTTTTTATAATTACTCAGCTGTCAGTGTAAAGTAATTCTCCCTATGGCTGAAAAGTATTACTTTCAACCCGCTCCTCAGGCAACTTCAGGCCTACTTTCAGAGTATGAGTAATGAAAAATATATAACTAACTTATAATCACGCCACAAATATACTGATTTTAAGATTTACAGTATTGAATAAGTAATGTTAAAATTAAACGCTTAATGTAAATTCTCTATAAATCACTTTCGTCCCCGACTGTACTCGTCCTACTTACTTCATGAGTAACCAACTTAGATGTATAACAAAGGCTCTATAGACCATAGTCTTTAGAATCTATACCCAACCATGGTCGGTTTGTAAAAGCAACAGAACTTTCTTCTTAGGGGCCATTCAAAAAATATGTTTGGTAGGCAGGCGGTTAACACTCGGTGTGACAAAATTTGACAAAGGGAGAGATGGGTATAAGGAAATATGACGCTCGCAGTTAGACACATATTTTATTTAGCTTTTTTTAGTCGAATAGTAAGGAAGGGGTTTGGGAAGCTGGAACTTGTGTGACGTAATATTTACAGGGGTTCACAAATATTGTAAAACAGCATTACGAAGGAGAGTGGGCCCAAAAAACAGAATTTAGCATAACATAGTGTATGAAGCTATTTATTTTTTCCATGTTAAGCTTTTTTATACAAATTATAGGCAAACAAGAATGGGGCCCGCGGTAGTGCTTACAAAACTTGTTAATTTCCAAAATATATAATTTAAATTAAATGAACAATAATAGCAATATTTTCTCTTAGATAATAGTGTCTAAAAAAATTCTTAAATTTAACTTATTTTTATAGACAACCCTGAAATATGGAATAATCCTTGTATCGCGGGGGACTTTGCAAATATACAATTACACGGACACAAAGTACACCCCTATTTTTCCGTACTCCGTGGTGCACCCAGACGCGGAACAACCATTTGTGGGTTACACACAGAGTTGTCCTGTGTAAGAATCGAACCCACAACACTCGGACGGGAGGTTGGTATCAAAACCACACCGCCATCCTGTACAGTCTTGAAATCTATTTTTCCGTACTCCGTGGGGTTATTATTAACCGTTTCTGAGGATGAGGATTCTGGAGGGTGGACGGAAGTATCAGCTGATTTAGTCATTTAAATAAACACTTACTTTCCCTCTATACGTGCCTCCATACGTGATTAAGAAGTCACGAATGCACAGCGTCCTATATTGAAGTTTGATGAATCACAGCTTTCACTCAGCTACGCAACCTTATGAATCCTGATAAGTCATATGAATATATATTTTAGTATATATATTTATAGATGCAGTGCTAGCTGGCCTAGCGGTAAAACAAGGACTGTAAAGACAGTGGTATCAATTTCAATTCCGAGTTCAAGGTTCAGACCTCGTACAGTACACACTTTTGATATTTCAAGATGTTTTCGAAATGTTGTTTGTATTTTTTACAATTTATCACTGCACGATGAAGAAACAACATCGTGAGGAAGGTTGGGAGATTTTCTCGATGGCTTATGAAGCCTGCCAACTCGCATGCGCATTGGGTGAGTGTGATGGACTATGGCCTAACCCCTTGCCCAATAGTGGGACAAAAAAAGGATTGATAAAAAAATATATAGATTCTGCCTTCCTGACCTGTAGAAAGAATGTCGGACGACCGACGGGTTAAGAAGACACAATGCGAAACTGGAAGAATGTAGGTACAGGGGGAGACCGAGACTCACCTACCTAGACCAAATCCGTCATGTATTGGAGGAAGGTGGAGTCAGGAGTCTCCGAAACCGGCGAACGTGTATGAAGAGAATTATGAATGTTAAGGAAGCGGGTGATGTATGCAAGAATAGAGCCTCTTAGCAATCTGTCTGGCAAGGGGAAAGGCGTGATGATAAGTATTACTATTAGTAGTAGATTCTGGCTGCGATGCGTATGAGCCGCGTTGATGTCAGAATATAAATACGCAACTCTATGGCACAATATATGATCTATAAGCGCAAATTGATCTCCCACGGGATTATCCATTATTCCGGGATAAAATTAACCTAATGTCCTTTTCTGGGTTCTAGAATATAATTATGTATGCTTTATGATTATCAGAAAAACATTGCATCACGCCTGTATTCCCCGAAGGGGTAGGCAGAGGTGTACACAGCCACGGTTCGCCATCTATGCTTAAGTCCCACGTAATAGGGGGCGAGCCTAATGCCGTCTACCGGGCACATTTCCAAACTTCAGGCTGCTGCTGAGAGTTTCTCTTTTTACGAATAAGCTCAATAATACTGCCTGGTCCAGAGATCAAACCCGAGACCTCATGATCAGCAGTCGCTCACACTACCGCTGCACCACAGAGGCAGTTTTTTTTTTCTTTTAAGCAATTATCAGGTGAGGTGTCACGGCGTGTAAACAAACGAACGCACTTTCGCATTTACGATAATAAGTAAGCTAAGGATTTAGATAATTAAATTACACGTCTGCCCAAAAAGGGAGTGTAAGTTTTTTTTAAATTCTCAACTAAGAAACCGTGGCTTAGAAAGAAAGTCTTCGATCCTGGCTCTCAAAAACATCTATAACAGTAGTTATGGAGAGTCAGTAGGTATCAAATATCCTCATTGTGATCTCACATTGAATCATCGTTTCTCTTCCGATAACTCCATTTAATCTGATTTATTTTGCCAGATTTAATTACAATAAATTGAAATGCCGCCTTGGATTCAATTTGTAATGGAGCTGGGTGTGTACATTGATGAAATTTTAGAAATAAAATACGGTCTCTGAAAGCAAAGCATTTTTTTAGAATACATGTCTTGCTTATAATACTTTATAACATTTACGCGAATTTTACACATTTTGAAATAAAACTACGTTTACGGAATCTATCGCGTTTACTTGATTTTTATACTATCCCGACGTTTCGAATACTTTACAGTATTCATGATCACGGGTGGACTTAGATGGTAGATGTCCAAAGCTAATAAGTTGTTTCACAAAAGACATGTCTTGCTTGTTAACACTATGGTCTTCTGTGATAGGGTACTCCCCCAATTGAGCCAGCCTATTCATACATAAACAAAGCGCTACCATAAAAATATGATTGGGACTTAAAAACTGCTATATACAAGTAGTTTATCTCGCTACTATTTCTAAATAGGTAAAGCATTGAAATGGTTTTTCAGAAGATGCAGGTTCATTTCCTGCTCGTAACTATTATTTTCGATTTTACTTTTTCGCAGTTTGTATTTTGGCTGCTAGACCGGCATCGATACCATCGACATGAATAATGTGTTGACGTCGTCGTTACAATGTACATGAAATAATCATTGATGAATCATAAAGTTTCTATACGAGACGTTACGTGTTTCTGATAACTGTACCTGGGTTATATTTTTTTAAATTGTTGCATGTATTTTCCAGATTTTTACTGTCTAAATGTGCAGTAAGACCCCTTCTCAGATTGAGAAGGATATTACGCATTAGTCCACTATGTTAATGGACTTCTAATGCTATTGGTAAAACCTCTCAGGCATGCAGATTAGCGCCATCAGTTATCAGGCAATAATTTTATTGATTATTGTTGACACTACGTGGGTGGCCAATAAGCATACTGGCCCACCTGATGGTAAGCGGTTACCGTAGCCTATAGACATTATCAACACTAGAGATATAGCTCGCGCATCGCCGTCTTTTAAGGAAACGGATAAGAGGTGGATAGGAAGTATATTAAGGAGAGGATAGGTTGAATACGGAGGAAAGGATAGGGAGGGGGCTCTCACTCGTCATACGAAACACAACGGCAGGCACTACTACCGTTGTTACACACTGATCTTTTGTGAGAGGGTGGTACTTCCCCGATCGAGCCGACCCATTTGTTCTGGGATAAACAAGACTCGCAGTAGTGTATGATACTTCAGATCATGAGGTCTCAGGTTCGAGTCTCAGATCAGCCCAGTCATTGAGCGTATATTTGTTTGTCACCCGTGTAGACCATCTACAAACAAACTCACTTTCGCATTTCTAATATTAGTATGCATTCGGTTACTGATGACTTCGTATGTCCTATATTATACATGTATACGATACATAATATATGTACTGCTTGCATTGATATATAAATTAAGGATACACAATTATGTATAGAAATCGTGACAAAAGTTGTATTGAAGTATTCCAGGAGATGTAGGTTCAAATCTTGCTCGTGACTGTTATTTTCGATTTCATATTTTCACACTTTGTGTTAAAACCTTTTATATCTATCATAGACACATTCCCTAGGAGCGTACATCAGAACAAAACCTTCCCTATTTTATTCTCGGCAACCCCATGTTACTTTAGTCCGTGTCGTGACGGACTAAGAATACAAGTGTCACCACCCCTTCCTTTCCCGCGGGTGTCGTACAAGGTGACTAAGGGAAGTAAGCAATTATCACCCATTGTATTACTGGTGGTAGGGTTGGGTACCAAGTGGGAGTGCTCACTTGCTCCGATCCGAACGTTTCGGTACCACCGTCTCCTGTGTGACCGGCCATGAAGTACGTTAGTGTGTTTTGTGCAGAAGATAGCCGTTTATTCTTTCATTTCATATCTAATAAATGGCATGGTGCACAGCGGCTTGACGATACTCTCGGTATAGTCTAGTCCATGAGCTACGGTTACCACTTACCATCAGGTGGGCCGTACTTCGTCTGCCACCATTAACAATAAAAAAAAAACTAGAACAGTGATAAATCAATGACTTCATTTTTAAAACATAATAATGTGACACTTGTAAATTGTCAATATTATTTATAAACAATACAGTGTTGTCATTTTAGCCGCTGCTCCTATTTATGTTATGACATTCCAATCAACTATTATTAATAAAGAAAACAAAAAGCATACACATTGTCATAAAAACACTGGTAGGTACGTGATATGACGCCTAGTGGGGCTTGCTGCAATTAATTCCCAAGCTCGATGCCCAGTACCGTATACAGAGGATATAATAGACACGCTCTCAGTGTATGCAGTGTCAACATAACAATAGTTCGACATATATATGATAACCAGAATAATTTTAGAAGATAACTGTGATTATAACTTTGTAGACAAAAAATGTACTGCCTGTTTTAGCCGGATAACTATAAAAGAAATTGCAGTTATGCTTATATTTTGCTTAAAATGTATTAGAAGGTGTAACATTATCGTATATAACGTGATTAGCGTTTCTTTTTACGTAAATACAAAAACAAGCTTACATACCGATGATGGGCACGGTTGGCCAACTTATAGTATATTTTTGTTTGGACCCAATTAAACTGGGTTACTTTACTAGTTTTTAGGTTATAGTTCCTGATATTGTAGGGGAATAAAATGTGTACCAGTTTTTAAGTCTAATCAAGAGCTATCAAATAAAAAAAGTTGTTGCAAGTTGCAATTCGTTCAGTAGTGTTTGCGTGATGCGCGAACGAACAAACAGACAAACAGATAAACAGACAAAAATTCTAAAAAAGATGCTTTGTGTTTAGAAACGCCTATATAGCCAATTACAGTTAGTTTTTTTTAATATCTTAAATGCCACACAGCTCTGTTACAGCTTTATAATAGTACCTAAAAAAAATTACATAGTTGACATACTGTTAAGCCTAAATGAGACACAAGTTGAAATGCAATAATACTATACCAAGTTATAGAATACAGATAATGCAATATATTATTCACTATTTTTACTATCGATAAACTTGTTGATATGAAAGGGTTTTTGTTTCAAAACATTTTCGCTGAAAATATGTTATTTTCTTGTTAAGTAAGTACTTTTGTTTATTTTGTTATGTGTTTAGTTATTTGTAAATTGTTTATTTACATTAAACACAAAGTGAAAAATGTGAAATCGAAAATAACAGTCACGAGCAGGATTATTTTCGCTTTCACATTTTTCACTTTGTGTTTCACAGACTAAAAATACAAGTGTCTCAATTTCATTTATTTCGCGGGTGTCATGCGTGACTAAGAGAAATAAGCTATTGTCACCTATAACATTACTGGTGGTATGGTTGGGTATTAAGTGGGAGTACTCACTAGTTATCAGGCCCGAGTGGGTCGATAGTCTTCAGTGTGACCCACCGTAAAAACACCTCGGCATGTTTATATTGTAGCGAGTGCTAGCTGATCATTAATTTCTCACTACACGAAATGAAATGGTGTCCAGCAGCTTATACTAAGAATACTGTATTCTTAGTAATGCTAGTTAATGAGCTGTAGATACCTTTTACCATCTAGTGGTAATTACATCGTGACGTCTGCTACCTTTAGCAATAAAAAAGAGATCGAATAAAATCTACTGTCGTGCGAAATACTAAAACTATTTGCTTATGCCTATAGCGAAACCGTGGGTATTTTTTTGATGGCGGGTAAAAATTTACCTTACCGCACACCTCGTCATTCAGGGTAATGAAAAGGGTAGTGTGGGGACCCACTAAATAAACCCGCCATGTGCCCTTTCTCCGCCTGTATTGCCGGACCACTGGAATTGTGTGTACTTCAGTGGGGGTTTAAAACTTCCCTACTTATATATTTTATGCTTAATTCTCTAAGGTCAGGCATTAATAAGTAAATTATACATTTGTAATTAACACTAACGACTGTCTATGATGTCATTATATCAATTAATTTACACATTATCACGAAAGACGCTGAAGAATTCTAGTGGTTATTACTATAACATATTCCCTGGTAATATATTAATTTGTATTGCACGCCTCATAAGCGAATCGTTGAGGTGGGTACTACTGTCGTTTTACAAAGAACAACTGATTTTTCAAACTTAAAATGTCTCTATTTATCATATGTATATTGCACTTGTAAAATAACATATACACACACATATCAAGAAAAAACACTATTTTTAACACTCATGATATTTTTGATGCCATTTTTGTTATTTAAACTGGTTAAAAAACTGTTTAAAAAAGTTCTGTCTTGGAAGTCCGTGAGTCTGTAGGTATGTTCGGATAATGTATGTTAACACGATAACGACCGAAATACTTTACTAATCGAGTCTTTTTCTCTCTCTTACGTTTCAGTATAATTAGGAATAGAGCCCTATCACTTTTCACGGTCTGATTCGATGTGGTTTAATTGTTATTAGTTAAACAAAAAAATAGTGAGTATTTACGGTCGATTCGATAGTACAGTGGTACACTAAAACCAGCGCTATCTACCTTATTTCGTGAGAACTACTTCTATAGACAAATTTAGTAGTACTTCTTAAAATTTGCGCTAGATGGCGTATAAGACAGGAGAACCACATTATTATATACATTATATACCAATGTGATTTATTGAAAACTACTTAGTAAGACCAATAAATTATTAGTTACTTATCAAATAATCTACTTTATTGTCATCAACCATTGTTGTAGTGTTCATGTGCTTACGAACAAGCAAATGAGTCAGAGGCGGCCATATTACTCTTAATTACTCGTATACTTTAATTAAAATTAATAATGAATGTCTACACTAATAATAATAATATTACTTATCTATACTATTATAACTGTAACAGAGCTGTGTCTGTACATTTAAGATATTTGAGAAAAAAATTACTGTAACAGGCTATATAGGAGTGTCTAAACACAAGACAATTTTTTTTAGAATTTTTGTCTGATTGTCTGTTTATCTGTTTGTTTGTTCGCGCATCACACAAATACTACTGAACGGATTTTGATGCAACTTTTTATTTGAAAGGCCTAGATTAGACTTAAAAACTGATATACATTTTATCTCGCTACTATATCGGGAACTTGAGATATAACCGAAAAACTAGAAAATTATTTGAACTAGAATTGTTTTTTGAATTTATTTAAAAGAACTACTACCAAGATGGATTTTGATGCAACTTTTTTTATTTGAAAGGCCTTGATTTGACTTAACAACTGGTAGACATTTTATCCCGCTAATATATCGGGAACCTGAGATATAACCGAAAAACTAGCTTTTGGCTGCGGCGAAGCCGCTGGCAAAGGCTAGTTTACTTATAATGTTATTCAATAATTAATGATGCTGCTAATAATAATAATGTTATTTCAGTTAGTTTAAGTGATATTATTGATTTTATTTACCATATTGTTTTATGTTTATGTATATGATCGTTAAGGTCGAATTAAATAATTTGAATTTTTAATTTTTTGCTTGTGAAAAATGAAGATTATGAGGTGTGCACTTTTGGATTTTCCAAAGTATTTTTTATATACTACAAAGGTGGCAAACAAGCAAGCCTTATTGTAAAGAGAAGGGAAGGTATAGAGATAATGGAGAGATTGTAGTGGTTTGGGGCTCTAGTGCTCTTGTGCTCGCTAGGTAAGTTATTTGATTTTTATTGTCCACACGATCGTGTATAGCCACGGGAAGAACCTAGTATACAAGACACTAGCTATGTACGCAGGGAATATTATGGTAGCACGAGTGTGTGTGCAAATACAAGTGCTCTGTTCCCTCACTCTCATGGTACAATGGGATGGCATTCGGACACGACCGGAGTGTATATCATGCGCAACACCAACGGCTTTACGTGGTTTCCGAAGCGTGGAGGTGCCACAACACCCACTACCTAACTCCGAGTTGCTATTGAGAATTTCCCTGTGAAAGTCTGTCTGAAAACTAATTTTTCACCAATGTGTGGAGCGATTCACGAGATAGGTTTACGTGTACAATTATTTAACGGTTTTATTTAAATTGGCTAATGTATGTAACAATGATGAAAGATGTTAAAAGAATCATATCGATTAGAAGCATTACTGACGTGCGCCACGTAAACCAATAAAGTTATATGCAATTGAAAGGCGGGAAAACATGTCGGGGCAACGAACAGAGTAGTGTGGGGCCCTCACCCACTAAATAAACTCGACGTGTGCCGTCTCTCCGCCTGTATTGGCGGGCCACTGGAACTATGTTACATTAATTCAGTGTTATATGGAATTGAACCTGCAGCTGCCAATGCATGACGCTACGCGCATTCATGACCCTACCGGTCATATTACATTCATCAGCGAGGAAGTTGTTGTAGTTAACAATAATAGACCTTAATAATAACCAGCCCTATCAGGATCGTCTCTAGTTACAGGCTGCATAATATAACGGTTAACCTTCAAACCATATTATTGTATTAAATGATGATCCCTCCCTGATTTGTCAAGGCTTGGCCTTTATCTATCTGATGTATCTTACTAATCTATATAAATAAAAATGAAGCTCTGAAATGTATAACTTCTGAACGGCTGCACCAAATTGCATAAGTTTTATTTTGTGTTCGTTAGTATAAAAAAATTGGAGCTGTAAATTTTATAAAATCTCACAATATATTAAGTGTCAGAATGAGAAGAAAGACTGTGAGTTACTTTCGATACATCAAACGCGTCTGGAGTCATTGATAATTTGACTGTTTTGAATTAATTTGAAGTGTTAGATTTCCTTTTTTGTGTTAAGGCGGGAAAAAATGTACCTAACCGCACACCCCGTCGTTCGGGTCAACGAATAGGGTAGTTGTGGAGCCCTCACCCACTAAAGAAACCCGCCGTGTGCCGTCTCTCCACCTTTATTGGCGGGCCACTGGAACTATGTTACATTACTTCGGTGGTAAGTGTTAGATTTCTTTAGTCCGCGACTGTACACCACCCGTATGAAACTGATGCGGGCATAAATAGTATACCACGTCTTTCAGGATTTTAGAAAATATTCACGAAAAAACATATGGCGGTATGAAGTTCGCTGGGTCAGCTAGTCTTTATATAACTGACTGACAGACTTACATTATCAACGCACAGCCTAAACTCTAAGGGCAGGCAAAAAAAGACACCGCATTGTCAACAAAAAAGTGATGTCATTTTTTAAAAAAAGTGATGCCACTTTTTTATAAAAGTGATGCCACTTTTTTAAAGATTTGTGTGAAAGTGTTGTCACCGGAAATAAAAATCCCTATAGATTGGGTAAATTTTTAAAAGTTCTATGTTTAAAACATAAGACATGCCTATATAGCCTAATACAATATTTTTTTTCTTAAATATCTTAAATGTACAAATACGGCTTTGTTACAGCTTTATAATACATGGTATAGATGTGAACGTTTGTATGTTTTTTATACAACGTAGGTAGCTAAATACGGAGCACTTGATGGTAAGCGGTTACCATAGCCTACAGACACCAGCAACACCAGAGGCACGTACTACAACCAAAAGGGATAGGAGGTAGAAAAGAAGGGTAATAAGGAAAGATCCGTGTGGTGACGGACTAAGAATACAAGTATCACAGTCACACTCAGGACAATTATTTGTGTGATGAACACAGATATTTTTACTGCGTCTGGGTGTTTTCTATCTATTCCATCATCCATTCATCCATCCATCAGCCTTTCAACGTCCACTGCTGGACATAGGCCTCCCCAAGAGAACGCCACAACGAGGGCTCCTGTCATGGGGGATAATGCCGTAATCGCCACGCTTGGCAGGCGGGTTGGCGATTGCAGTGGATGTTGTTAATACTCGAGGGAGTGCTGCTGCCCACTCCCCCGGGATTGCCTCAGTCAGCTTTTACGACTCCCGTGAGTCCCGGGACAATTCTAAAGCCGGTCCCACACGGTCTATCTATTATATGTAAGTATTTACAAAAAAATATATATACCCTATACGTATTATAATTATCCGTAATCTGGTACCCATAGCAAAAGCGTTAAGCTTAGTTTGGGACCAGAGAACGTTGTGTGAAATGTCCGTGAATATTTATATTTATTTATTCAATAACGCAAAAACGGTTGCATAAAATTGAATGAAATTTAGACATAGCTATTCTTAAAGTCTCGTAATATGTAATATCTTAGGTCACGGCCTCCTCTTGTAAGTAATTTGTAAGTAGCAATTAAAAAAAAAATATTATTTGTTTTTTGGTTCTAAAGTCCAAAAAAGCTTATATATTAAAGCTTTTAATCATATACATAAGTGTTTAGATAATTTAAAATTGTGAACGCAACATATACCTATTATTATTTTATTAATGTGTTTCAAGATTCAATTAACCTTAATAAAGCGGAAGTGAAGTAACCTTCCAGCAGTGGACGTCGAAAGGCTGATGGATGGATGGATGGAAGTAATTTTTTATATACAAATGAAAAAAAAAATATTAAATGCATAAATATTTTTTTTTTATTCTTGTAACAAAATCAATTTATTTAATTCTTATAACAAAATCAATGTTATAAATTTTTAAACTCAAAGAGGAAAATGTGAAATCGAAAATAATAGTCACGAGCAGGACTTGAACCTGCATCTCCTGGATACCGTCCAGATGCTTTGTCAATTCAGCCATCGTGATAACTGCTCTCGACTGTTAATTTCGACAACACATTCATACTTAACGTCCTGGGTAACGCCTGCGCCACCCAGGACGTTAAGTATGAATGTGTTGTGTCCTGCTCGTGACTGTTATTTTCGATTTCACATTTTCCACTTTGTGTTTAATTTATATGACTAATATATATATAAAAATATCTAAATAATAAATTTCTGTTTGACTGTTTGTCTCTCTTTGTCTTAACCTTGTCCCTATCTTTCCTATTATCTCCTTATTATCCACCTCCAATCCCTTTCCTTGGAGATGGTGACGCGCGAGTGATGCTTCTGGTATTGATAGCGTCTATTCGCTACAGTAACCGCTTACCATCAGGTAGGCCATATGCTTGTTTGCCACCCGCGTAGTACAGGAAAAATATAAAAAAGCCTGTTGTATTGACTGACGATTACAGGGGTGTATGGCAGTACGGGGAACTTCTTGGCAGCGACAGAAATTAGGCCGGTCACTGCCTTCTGCCAGGAGGTCATCTCGCAGAAGGAAGTGGCGGAGAGGGCAAGAGAGAACGATCCTTCCCGCCAGCGACTGGGGCAGCGCAGGCGCGAGTACCTGCGCCTTATACCGCCTTAGCTGAGGCGGCGGGTGGATGTACCGGGAAACGTCCACAACCAGCAAAGCTTCTCGCGAAGGTGCGACGCTCCGTGTCGCTCAGTAGAGGGTAACCAAAAGGGTAAGCCGCCCGCGGACCACTGAAGCAATATTACACAGTACCAGTGGTCTGCCAATATAGGTGGTACTTATATATGTAAGAGAGAGAGTCAGATAGTGCATGTGAATGAATTTATAAGATATTTAGTATCATCATGGCTTCCACTTCTTCATAAGTTAAAGGCATTAATCACTCCTTTACACATTTTTTAACTTAAAAAGTTGTTTTAGGATATATATTCAAGTTTTTATTTATAGTTGTTACTTAGTTGAGTGCGTCTATTAAGAGAAAAACACATATAACTTGTTTTCGCTATGTTAAGATTTAAGAGGTTAAATTTTAGCCAGTTTTCTACCGTTGCTAGTCCTTCCTCGGCACTGAATTTAACCTAATCCCAAGTATTTCCCGTAATAACTATGGCTGTGTCATCAGCATAACCAAAAATGCGCCCATTTCTTAGTTTCAGATTATATAGGTCGTGATGTAAATCAAAAACAACGTTGGGCCCAAAACGCTGCCCTGTGGGACGCCATAAGTAACAGGTGCATCACTACTAATGGTGTTGCCAATTTGAACCTGCTGATGTCAATAATTGAAGTAATCTTTCAATAAAAGGAGGCTGTAAATTTTAAAAGTGTTATGTTTAAAACAAAAAAGTAAGAGTATAAAGTAAGTTTACAGCAAATCCTATAGGGATTATTATGGCACGGACGAGGTATTCATGTATATATGTGTATGTCGAGTCATTTGGGGTAATTTTAAATCCTACTCTGGTAACACTTGTGGCTTATGACACTTCGTTTTGGCATAGTTTTGTTAGTATTTGTGTGCGTGAGCGCGTGTAATTACAAGTTTGGCATAGTTTTATATGGCTTCACAAGATTTTTCGTAATGCTCCGTCTATATTTTTAGTTAGTCTGAGTCAATCATAAATAATTGCCATTGTTGCTATTTTACTTCAATACTAGCTGCGCCCCGTGGTTTCATCCACTAATAATTTAATACCTAATAATAATACCTTAATTTCCTAATAATAATGTTCTTTTTACAAATTTGTATATGTATTGACGAAGAAGTTTTAAGAAGTTTGTATATGTATTGACGAAGAAGTTTTGAGAAGTTTGTATACTACTCTGTCAAGAAAGTACCGGGAAAAGATCAATAATACACAAATTTTTAGTTATTCATCCAAATTTATTTTATCATCTTCAAAGTATGCTCCTTCAGAAACGATAGACTTACGCCAACGAATAATGCAATCATCAAAACATTTTCTAAACGCTGTTTGCGGAATTGAGTTCAATTCTCGCCGCGAATTTTCCTTTATGTCTTCTACCGATTGAAAACGGGTGCCACGAAGTGGTAATTTGAGTTTCGGAAAAAGAAAGAAGTCGGCTGGGGCTATATCTAGTGAATATGGTGGTTGCTCGATAATATTTGTTGAGTGTTTGGACAAAAATTCATTCACAATGATGGCCTTGTGCGAAGGCGCATTATCGTGGTGCAAAATCCAAGAATTTTCTTTCCACAAATCTGGCCTTTTTCGTCGAAGTTGCTCTCTTAAACGCCGCATAACGCTCAAATAATATTCTTTATTTACCGTTTGACCTTATGGCAAGAATTCCGAGTGCACAACACCGCGATAGTCAAAGAAAACAGTCCACACGACTTTGACTTTTGATCGACTTTGGCATGGTTTTTTCGGTTTCGGTTCAGTTGGAAGTCGCCACTCCGAAGCTTGTTGACTAGTTTGCATGTCAAACTCGTAAACCCACGTCTCGTCACCAGTAACAATGCGTTTCATGAATGTTGGGTCGGAATTGACTCGTTCTAGCATGTCCTCAGCGACTCTCATGCGATTGAGTTTTTGGAGAAAATTCAGGTCTTTTGGGACTAGCCGAGCGGAAACATGTTTCATACCCAAGTGATTATTTAAAATGTTACTGATCGACTCGTGAGACACAGAAAGTTCGGCGGCTATATCTCTCAAAGTTGAATGAGGATTTTCAGTCACTATTTCCTTCACTTTTGCAATGTTAACTTCAGTTGCAGACGTTGATGGCCTACCAGAGCGAGACAAATCTTCCATCACATCTCGACCGCTTTTAAACGCTTTGTAGCACTCATAAGCACGTGTTTTTGATAAAGTCGATTCACCGTAAGCCTTCTGTAACATTTTCAGTGACTCCGAACACTAAATTCCATTGGCGATGCAAAATTTAAGACAAACTCTTTGTTCGATGTTTTTGTCCATTATGAAATTCGCAATATACACTAGATATAATATAACTAAAAATAGCACTGTATTTAATATAAATAACAGATGCAACTCAAACTCCGCGCCAAAATGGATAATAGTTGTGCCAATCTAACAACAACAGAAAAAAGAAAAATTTGAATTTGGAACCATAAACAAATCATCCATTCCCAATACTTTCTTGACTGAATGCATGGATTGACGAAGAAGTTTTGAGAAGGTCGTATATGTATTGACGATTTTATTTTTAGGATTGTAACAATATGAAAAGTTCCTGAAAGCTTTTTCTTACCAAATACTAATATTCAGCTATTCAGCATTACATATTACTAGATACAAAGTTTATTCACTGCTAGGACAATCGCCCATAATTTATTTAGCAATGTCCTTTTCACGGTCCTGTTTCTTTCTTTTAATTATTTTTTTACATACGCATACTGCTGACTCGGCAAACGTTGTTTTGCCATATAATTATCTTATTGTAAGTATGTGAGGATAGGATGTAGTATATGAGTGAAAGAGTCATGGAGCGCTGTGAACGATGACGGATTATAAAAATAACAATACTAATATCGCTATTAAAAATAGGGTTTAGCAGTAGAAGGGTGAAAATTAAGGGTTTTATGTATTTTTTAATGCCGAATCATAATAAAATTAAAATAAAAACTTTATGTAGCAGTCGAGAGCAGTTGTCACGATTGCTGAATTGGCAAAGCATCTGAACGGTATCCAGGAGATGCAGGTTCAAATCCTGCTCGTGACTGTTATTTTCGATTTCACATTTTCCACTTTGTGTTTAATGTATATGGCTAAACATGTCAAATGCTAAAAATATATATAAAAATATCTAGGTATTATTATACGAGTATACACCATATTAGGTTATAGCTCACAATTGATTGCATTTAATACTTCTGAGTATATTTGATGATGGTGTGACGAATGAAATAAACATTTCTCGAGGGTCTCATAAATTGACGTAACTTTGTAAAAGTGTCTTCACACCACATTATTTATTTACCGATTGAAAGATTCTATCCGCATTAACTTCAGAACATAAATAGGTACACGACTCTGGCACGATATATATATATATATATATATATATATATATATATATATATATATATTGAAATATGACACAAATTTGCCAAAGGTCAAAGAATATAATAAATTCATAAAAATCAATCCAGCCGTTTTGGACTCCATTATGGACTCTAAATATAATCATACACCTACAAAAATCGATGTTGTTCCATATTTCCCTATAATAGGGAACATACATCGATTTTAATACATTGATGCTTTACTAAATGCTACTTATTATAAAGCTGTGTCAACGTAGTAATAGCTGACGACCATATCAGCTGTATGCTGTCTACGTCTTGGTCATTTATACACGCCCGTTCATTTAGCAAAGATTTGGGTTAGGGATTCTTCACTTTGCGAATGCGATTTAGATGAAGGCAGTGCAGAACACATCTTCTTTAATTGTCCTATGATGATATCGTCTCTGTATAATCTTCCTCCTACTACTATAGGGAGGGTACAGGGGTACCCTCGGACTTCAAATCCCTTCTGGTCCATGTATATTCGGTAGTTACAGTTTTTCCCGCCTAAACAAAACAAAAAGGTGACTCCAACAGGAGACGGCACTGGACTCAGTAATTTATTTATTGCATTACTCTATACTCGTATATTAAACGGTTTATGTATAACAGATGTTGTAACGTCCAGTCAGCTACTGACACCACCGACAGATTCAAAGTTGCTGTGGGCGCGCACCAGGGTTCGGCCTAATCCTACCTCTTCTTTGTTGTTACGGACTCGAATGTAGATAGACTCCTTAGATCGGTTATACAAAATGCGAAAATTTTAAAAAGGTCTAATAAACTACATAAGAGGCCTTGGACTGCAAATTATATGCATTTAGTTTAATCCCCGGTTCAAGGTCACAGCATATACCACTGATTTTTTAATATTTTTTGACAATAGAAGACAATAGAATGTTCTAGTAGGGCCTTGCTTTTCCCAGCATGAATAAGCTGGCTCGATTGGTGTTGTACCACACTCTCACAAAAGATCAGCGTGTAACACCGGTAGTTAACTGCTATCGTTGTGTTTCGTTTGGTGAGTGAGAGCGTCGGAGACCCATCCCTCTCCGTACCCTCGCCTTATCTTCCTATCCACTTATTATCAATTTTCTTGCAGATGGAGACGCGAGTAATGCCTCTGGTGTTGCTAGCGTCTATAGGCTACGGTAACCACTTGTCAATAGGTGGGCAGTATGCTTGTTTGCCACTCACGTAGTATAAAAACATATGTGTAAGTATAAATGTTTACAAACTATCACTCTCAGTGAATGAAAACATTCCGAGAAAAACATTTTCATAGTCATATTGATTTATTTCTTGAACAAAACAGCACAACAGCAGCTTCGCCGCAGCCAAAAGCTAGTCTTTCGGTTATATCTCAGGTTCCCGATATAGTAGCGGGATAAAATGTCTACCAGTTTTTAAGTCAAATCAAGGCCTTTCAAATAAAAAAAGTTGCATCAAAATCCATATAGTAGTTCTTTTAAATAAATTCTAAAAAAAAACTAGTTTAAATAATTTTCTAGATTTTCGGTTATGTCTCAGGTTCCCGATATAGTAGCGGGATAAAATGTGTACCAGTTTTTAAGCCTAATCAAGGCCTTTCAAATAAAAAAAGTTGCATCAAAATCCATATAGCAGTTCTTTTAAATAAACAAAAAAAAAACTAGTTTAAATAATTTTCTAGATTTTCGGTTATGTCTCAATGTACAGACACAGCTCTGTTACAGTTTTATAATAGTATAGAAGACATATTACAGTCAAATTCACCAAAAAGGTCTACCTGGTTATGAAGTCTGCTAACCAGCACTGGGCCAGCGTGGTGGACTGTGACCTAAATCCCTCTCACTACAAGAGGAGTCCCGTGCCCAATGACCACAAAAGTAATGTAACACAGTTACAGTGCTCCGCCAATACAAGCGGAGACACGGCACACGGCGGGTTTATTTTGACGGGCCTCATGGCGTAGTCGGTAGTGCAACCAACTTCCGTGCACGAGGTCGTGGGTTCGCTTCCTACTCCGGACAATTATTTGCGTGATGACCACAGATAATTGTACTGCGTCTGGGTGTTTTCTATCTATTATATTATGTATGTATTTACAAAAAAAAGTAATATATATGTTTTATATCCGTAATCTGGTACCCATAGCAAAAGCGTTAAGATTAGTTTTGGACCAGAGGACGTTGTGTGAAATGTCCGTGAATATTTATTTATTTATTATTTATTTATTTAGTGGGTGACGGCCCCACACTATCCTGTTCCTTGCCCCGAACGACGGGGTGTGAGGTTAGGTAAATTTTTTCCCGCCTTAACAAAAAAAAGCTCATGCCCAGTGTGACAGTCTATCCATCCATCAGCCTTTTATCGTCCACTGCTGGACATAGGCCTCCCCAAAATGGGGGTTTTTACCATAATCGCCACGCTAGGTAGGTGGGTTGGCGATCGCAGTGGATGTTTTAGTACACAGGGGAACGCTGCCGCCCGGTCCCCCGGTAATCCCTTAGTCGGCTTTTACGACTCCCATAGGAAGAGACGGAGTGGAGCTATTCTTGATGCCGGCCCCACACGGGAAGCACACGGTGTGACAGTAATTGGTAGTAAAACTACTAGCGCCTCTAGCGGGATAAATTAGCAACAAGATTCCCTATGGCGGCACGGTTAGAAATCGAATGAGTCACAGTTGTGTCAAGCGTTAAATTACTCTAAAGAAAGTGAACTCGAAATCTTACGTTGTAACACTTGCCATTTCTATTATTGGTAACACTGATGACGCAGATACGTTTTACTGTAGAGAAAATTTTAATTTAATTGATATGATATGTAACCTGCATAAAGATGTTACAATAATTAAGCATGTGATGTGGTATAGTCATGAGTCAATTAAAAAAAATACTGCTACTTTTTTTGACGTGATAACGTCTTATAAACATTGAACTGTAAACAGGTTACAGCTCAATGCTTATAAGCCTATAAATCGACGAACGCCGGCTGTACGCACGAAAAAGTGTCACGTTCCGAAAAATGTATGGCGACCGATGCATTGTTTGTGAAACTCTCCGAAAACATATTATGACGTTAACACGTAAAATTATCGTCCGTAAACCGACTTCACAGATAACCATAGTATTTTTGTTTTGTTTTTAGTTTCACTCAATTAGAGTATTTGTTTTTGACTGTTTTAGGGTAAAGGAGAAAGCCATTTTTCGCCCTGTACGGTAGTAGCATCGGGGCTATGATAATTATTAATATTTTTTATAATACAAATTGCATATTTCCATTTAACATGGACTAGCTCCATGTCATAATGAAGAAAAAAAGTATTCGAAGGGAGTGTTTGTAGGTACATCCGATGCGCTGCCATGTTTACCTGAAGTACAATCATCAATCAATAGAATAGTTCTCTAATTTTTTTTAAAGCATTATTATGTTATTTTTAAATCTGTAATTACACCTTTGGAATTGATTTAGAAATTGTGTGTAAATTTCATAAAACTAGACAAAAATCAGAAGTTTTGTTTTATTAAAAGCTTTTGGATCTCACAATTTGTTTTGTCAATAGATTTTGTTAATAGATGTCCCTGCTTTTATAAGACTTATGTTTATTATTTATGTAAGACAAACTTAGCTAATGCAGTGTCGAGATAGCAATAGATAACCGGAATAATTTTAAAAGATAACTATGATTATAACTTTGTTGACTAAAAATGTACTACCTGTTTTAGCCGGATAAAAGAATGACAGGACAAAAGAAATTGCAGTTATGCTTATATTTTGCTTAAAATGTATTAGAACATGTAATATTAGCGTATATAACGTGATTAATAAAGGTTTTTTTACGTCAATACAAAAACAAGCTAGATAGAGATACTGATGATGGGGACGGTTGGCGACCTTATTGTTTGGACCCAGTTCATTGGGTCCAAATACAACTAGCACATACGCGAATAGGATAAAAATACTTATACATGAGTCTCTCTCACTCTTGGTTAAACTTAATATGTGCATCCTTTTCGTCATCCTTAATGTCAAAATAGTAGCGAGTCTATATTATTCTTCATCTAAGTAATAAAGTAATCTAATCTTTATTTTATATAGAAAATGAATAGTTAACATATTTTTTGAAACACGTAAAAAAATTAATAGAGCTCCATCTAGCGTTGGAGATACGCAACTCTAGGATTATAATCCAACTGAATTGAAAACTATTACAAGAGGTAGTGAAACACCAATCTACTGTCATACGTAAACTGGGCCATTTACATTCCAGCTTCATTGTTTAATCAGACAGTATTTGTAATAGAATGATTTTCCAGCTAGTCCGTTATTAAATTATAATTCTATGGGAATTCAGTATTATGTTTTAATACAACACATGATCTAGTTTTGAGGTTTTTTCAGGGGCAAATTATGTATGGACACAGAGTAATGTCTTTCATGGTAATAAATAATTATCTAGGAAATAATAGTTTATGACGATATCTGATGGATAAGGTCAGGAACGGAAAGAAGGCTTAATAATTTTAATAATTGCGTTAAGTTGATGTTGAATAATGAAATTATAAATACATTTTATATATATAGATTATTTTGTCGTTAGGAGAGAGTAAAATTATAATACAATTAGGAAGTGGAATATATAGTGAGATTATGTATTTGTACAATCAGGAATTATCGTGAGAAGGGCAGAAAAAATGATAACATCTACTTTGTACCATCCATCCATCCATCAGCCTTTCAACGTCCACTGCTGGACATAGGCCTCCCCAAGAGAACGCCACAACGAGCGGTCCCGTCATGGGGGATAATGCCGTAATCGCCACGCTTGGCAGGCGGGTTGGCGATCGCAGTGGATGTTGTTAATTCTCGAGGGAGTGCTGCTGCCCACTGCCCCGGTATTCCCTCAGTCGGCTCTTACGACTCCCGTAGAACAGGGTGGGACAATTCTAAAGCCGGCCCCACACGGCCCCACAGTTTGTACCATGAAGGTAATATTCTAAGTTAACAGAAGAGCTACGAGCAAGATTTGAACCTGCACCTTCTGTGTTACGCTTCCAGAAGTTCTGCAATCTGAGATATCGTGACATTTGTTCGGAAGCATCTATAACACATTTTGATCTGTATTTTAGCACTTGACATGCTCAGCTACTTTAAAGAACAAATTATTTGTAAATGTGGAAAAAAAGAACTTAAGTGCGAGCGGGAATCGAACCTGCGTCCCATCCAATTCTTCACTTCTCCGGATTGGAAGGGACGCGGGAATGTAGTAATCTATAACACATTCCTTCTTAACGTCATGGATGACGTCTATTGAAATCCTTTTGTAATGTTAAGGCGGGAAAAAATTTACCAAACCACACATTCCTTCATTATGTTTAATTTTTGTTCTTTTAAAATCTCTGTGTAAGTAAGAAAACGGTTTATTAAATTGTTTTGAGTGGCTTATAATGTAATTTTAAATTGAAAGAAGAAATATAAAACTATTATTTCAATGTCGCAATATTTTAATTTTAACTAAACATTAAATCTAAAAATAGCCCGTCATTTTGCAAAAGATATTTATATAACTGGCGGTCAAAGCTTTTATGATTTTGACTGTTATAAATTTTAAAATATCTACCCACATTCTTTGATGTAACTATGAATATATAAAGGGGAATTCATAAATGTACGGCTTAAACACATCGAGGTACCAACCCAATTAGACCCGATAACAAGTGGCAATACTCTTGCTTGGTACACCACTCTACCATTAGTAATGCTATGCATGATCAGGGAAGAAAGCATAAGTGGAAAAAGAGAGATTTACTGCGGGCTGAATTTGAACCTGCATCTCTCACAATCCGGACGCTTTGGACCGCTAAACTACCGCAGACTCCGATATATTAGCGGGATAAAATTTATACCAGTTTTTAAGTCTAATCCAGGCCTTTCAAATAAAAAAAGTTGCATCAAAATCTAAAAACGTTGTCGTTTTGACCCTTCGGGTACGGAACCCTAAAAAGGATGATATCTGGTGGATAACGCCAGGAAAGGAAAGAAGGATAAATCATTTTAATAATTATGTTAATTTGATGTTATTAGAAATAATGAAATTATAAATACATTTATGTACATATCATTTTATCGTTAGAAGAGGGTAAAATTATAATTTCATTAGAAAAAAATATATGTTCAACACATAAGTATTTAAAGTACAAATTTATTTCTGAATGAAGAAAAAGAGATTTTTAGTACGAGCGGGAATCGAACACGCGTCCCTTCCGATCCGGGGAAGTGCTCTAAGCCACTGAGCTCCGTCCGATCTGATCAGACTCGATAACAAGTGAGAAGACCCTTGCTTGGTACACCACCCTTCCACCAGTAATGCTATGCATGATCAGGGAAGAATGCATAAGTGGAAAAAGAGAGATTTACTGCGGGCTGAATTTGAACCTGCATCTCTCACAATCCGGACGCTTTGGACCGCTAAACTACCGCAGACTCATAAGCAAGCCTGAGAGATTTTCTCGATAACTTGTGGAACCCGCACTGGGCTATCATGGACTAGACCTAAATCACTTAATGTGTGAGGGGGGACCCTTGCAGAATAGTGGGGCAGCAAAAGAGTTGAACAAAGAAATGCAAGCAATTGATTTCAGCATTTCATTGTGGTAAGGTAGCTGAGAAAAAAATACAAAATAAAGTTAAAACAAAAATTGCCATCTATACCACGGTAATGTTAAATATTACCGTGTCTATACTAACTATTAAAAAGCTGTAACAAATTTGTTTGTACATTTAAGATATTTGAGATAAAAAATATATATTAGGCTATATTCAGGTGAGTGGGAACACAAAACATTTTTATTTTATATTTTTTGTTTTTGTTGACACAAAATCTGTTCAGTAGTTTTTGCATGATATCCAAATAAACAAAAATACAAACAGATAAACAGACAGATATACTAAAAAATGTTTTTGTGTTTTGGCTCCGCCGCAGCCAAACGCTAGTTTTTAGGTTATATCTCAGGTTCCCGATATTATATCGGGATAAAATGTATACCAGTTTTTAAGTCTAACCAAGAGCTCTCAAATAAAAAAGTTGCATCAAAATCCGTTCAGTAGTTTTTGCGTGATGCCCGAACAAACAATCAGACAAACAGACAAAAAATATCTATATATAAAACTAGCCTTTGCTAGCGGCTTCGCCGCAGCCAAAAGCTGGTTTTTCGATTATATCTAAGGTTTCCGCTATAGTAGCGGAATAAAATATCTACCAGTTTTTAAGTCAAATCAAGGCCTTTTAAATAAAAAAAGTTGCATCAAAATCCGTTCAGTAGTTTTTGTGTGATGCGCGAACAAACAAACAAACAAACAGTGGTCCTAGGGCCACTCCTGTGGGACTTCGGTTACGACTGGGTACTGCGCTGTCGGCTTCCCCCGGGCTGGCAATCATCTGCTATGCGGATGACACGCTGGTCGCGGCTCAGGGCGGAAAATTCGAGGAAGCGGCATTCCTGGCCACTTTAGAGGCCTTGGAGGTGGTCAGGAGGTTGGGGTCGCTGGGGCTTAGCACCCAAAGCCTCCGACTTATCCAGAGTCATAGCCCTGAATAAGTCGGAGGCCCTATTTTTCCATTTTCCATAGGCCCCGACGTTGGCCACCTGTGGCGCCTCAATCACAGTGGACAGAGTCCAAATGGGGTGCAAAAGATTAAATATCTGGGCCTGGTACTGGACGGGCGGTGGCTTTATGAGGGTCCTATCGATGGCGCTGTACGGCCCAGAGCAGAGCTCTTTTGTGGAGACCACAGAGAGTCGTCGCGTCCAGGATCATACGCGACTACCACACGGTGTCGACCGAGGCGGCTTGCGCGTTGGCCGGAGCCACGAGCCAGGTCCGTGGGACTTGGGGGTGGAGGTGCTCGCCGAGGTGTATTAACCCAGTAAGGGCGTTCCAGGCGGTGCTGAAGGAGTGCGCAAGGCGACGGCACGGAGCGCTCACCTTCCGACTGGTGCAGGTGCTGTCGGGGCATGGTTGTTTCGGCAAATACCTGCACATAGTCGCGAGGAGAGAGATGACTCCGTGCTGTCACCATTGCGGCAGCGCCGTGAACTCGTCGCGACAATAGGAAGTCGTCGTAGCATCGTCAGTGTCAGATACGCTTTCGATTTAGGTGTTTGGTGTCGGACTGCGCTACCGTACTGCAGCAGCCCGGCAGCAGACTATAACCAGCGGCACAGTAAACGTGTGGCAGCGGTCCGACAGGAAACGTCGCACATTACGGGGCACATTTCCAAACTCCGGGCTGCTACTGACAATTTTTCTTTTTAGGAATAAGCTCAATAACATTGCCCGACCCGGGGATCGAACCCGAGACCTCATGATTAGCAGTCGCATACACTACCAGTTTATCACATTAACGCAATAATTACCTATCGCAATGATGCGCCCTTCACTGTGGTTCAACCATCAGTGTAGCCTGAGCATCAGTGTAGCCTGAGCATCAGTGTGGCCGAAGATTAAGAAATATACCAACCGAAAAAAAGGAAATTCTCTGTTGCATTTGAAAGACGCGCATACGGGTTGATTGATCTGAGGGTTGCCAATCTATAATTGGATATTTTTAATTTTGGGTGGGGGCCCTTTGTATCCACGGGGCCCTGGGCTGCAGCCCAAAAAGCTCTTAGGTAGATCCGCCCCTGGCTTGCAGCAGTCTACCGTTAATACCATATTCTGGCAAAATGCCCCATAGTTCCTTTGGTACAATCTTGTCAAATGCTTTCTTCAAATGATAAAGAATGCCTATGGGGTATGCTTAAAACACTCTGTGGATCAAATTGTATCCACGCAGACGTAGCTGCAAGCAGAAGATAATTAGTACGATATTATATAGATATTGATAACCACATTAGTCATTTTAGTGACGTTGATAATTTCACAGGAACAGCCAATATCTTTAAGATAAGATATATTTGTGAAATCCAAGGTATCATTACTAATATTACAAACGCGAAAGTGAGTTTGTTTGTTTGTAACGCTTTCAGGCAATAACTTTTGAATCAATCATCATGAAATTTTGCACAGGTATAGTCAAAAGTCCAGAAAAGAATACAGGCTACTTTTCATCATGTTTTTTTGACTGCATAGATGGCGGAGTGGTTTAGATACCGGCCTCCCGCCAGAGTGTTGTGGGTTAAACTCCCACACAGGACAACTCTTGTATGATCCAGAAATGGTCGTTCTGAGTCTGGGTGTACTCTGTGGCCGTGAAATTGTAAAAATATGTGAGTCAGTTATTCTTTTATATATCGTGGGTTAAGAACAAGAAGAGCGTAAGAAAATTTAAAAAGAAATTTTTTTTGACCCTTTGCTTTTTTGATCCCCATATTTTTATGTGCCAAGAAACTGGGACGTTATAGTGTGTAGATTGCTTAGTGCAAAATAACATATAAAAAAAACTATTTTTGTTTACTGCCAAAATGAAGTGTTGCTACTTACAATAATCTTGACATTATTTTGTCAAAAAAGTTACGAGCGTTGTGCTCGTAACTTTTCGATCGAAAGTCGATTTACAGAGCGAATAGGACACCGAAGATGCCTTGAATGTAATCGCTCAAATAACGTATCTTGGCATACGTTTTTAACGCAGAAATATTGATTATGTAGGTAGCCTATGATTTTTAAGGCCATTTTAACGGAAGTTCCGTTGCATTCCACACATTACACATTATAAAATTTATGTAACAGCCATAATGACGTATGTCAACCATTTTTTTTTTAAATATAATTTATTAAAATAATAACGTTTTTTGATTGCCCAAAAAGTTACAATATTCTGTAGCCGATAAATAAAGCTTTATTATTAGTAATAATCAGATATCTAACTACTATAGATAATTATTTTATTCATAAAAGAGTTATAAGATAACGGCAGGTAAATTTGAGTTGCTTTTCGGCTCTCCAGTGAAGTTGTCATTTTGCCCTTACGCTACTCTAATTCTTAACACACGATATATACTAGACTTTGCCCGCGGCTTAGCCGCAGCCAAATGCTAGTTTTTAGGTTATATTTCAGGTTCCCGATATAGTAGCGGGATAAAATGTATACCAGTTTTTAGGTCTAATCAAGAGCTACCAAATAAAAGTTTAATCAAAATCCGTTCAGTAGTTTTTGCGTGATACGCGAACAAACAAACCGACAAACAGTCAACATATAAACAGACAAACAGACAAAAATAAAAAAAAATCCTTTTGTATTTAGACACGCCTATACATATAGCCTAATTCAGACATTTTTTCTCAAATATCTTAAATGTACAGACACAACTCTGTTACAGTTTTATAATAGTATAGATAGATACATATGTATATATAGATTTAGCCGTATTGCACTATTTTAACAACACAATACTGGCTCAACGTTCGGCATTTCCTCACGGAGCAGTTACCTATATGTAAAAAATATACACAAAATTTCGATAAGCCAGCGAGGCTAGATCTCGACCTTGGTCTGGGGATCGAACTTGACACCACTGTCTTTGTGGCTTTTGGTCTTATCTATAGACTATTACTGCTTAAAATAGGAGGTAGCTGCATCAATCGTAATTTTGATCATGGCGGCCAATGTCAAGAAATACTAATCATGCACACAGGAGATACTATAGTGCACGAGTGTGCGCAAACGCAAGTGCACCATCTGATTCCTCACTCTTATTAGTCCGATAGGACGCCATTTCGACAAGACTGGAGATACCAGGCGCAAGACGAACGCCTTTACGTGTTTCCAGAGCACAGGGATGAAACACCGCCTACTTCCTAAATCCGGGCTGCTATTGATAATTTCTTGATGGAACAACCCAATAAATTTTTGTAGACCCGATCCCGAGACTTCGTGACATGCGGTCGCATACACTGCCGTTAGACCATCGAGGCAATTTATGTGACTGCATAAATAAATTTGAACTTAACTTCGTATCACCTACAATATATTTTATCAGGAATTTAATCAGTCTTAATCAATCTGCATTGTCTAAGGTTTGAATTTAGATAAGTTATTATTAAATGATTTTGCCGTGTGGGGGCCGGCACCAAGAATAGCTCCACCCCGTCTCTATCTATGGGAGTCGTAAAAGCCGACTAAGGGATTACCGGGGGACCGGGCAGCAGTGTTCCCCTGTATACTAAAGACATCCACTGCGATTGCCAACCCGCCTGCCAAGCGTGGCGATTATGGTAATACCCCCCTTTTGGGGAGGCCTATGTCCAGCAGTGGGCGATGAAAGGCTGATTGATGGATGGATACTTAAATAACATTTTAATGAACGAACCGATTTTCTCGTAGTTTACGGCATTCAACGCAGCTTTTTAAGCTCTTTGAAGAATTTTAAAGCTCGAACTTGTCAGACTGAAAACTTCACAGCAACCGCGATGTAATCGGTCAAGCCGTCCAAAAGTTATGAGAGGTTTACATACAGCCACACACACACACACACATACACATAGACATACAGACATCATCGCGGAAACATTCGGGGAAGCTTCCTAGGACCTCAAAACGTCAACATCCGTTGAAAACCCGATTTTAGAAAAACAGGGTAAAACCAATAACTTCCCAACTTTTGAAAATTTTCAATTTTCTTAGCGGGAAGTTTAAAAAAAAATAGGTCCATAATCTAATCCCATACAAAATTAAAAAAATTGTTAAATGTTTTTTTATTTATTTGTCAACTGTTTGTATGAGTTCCGAATTAAACCACCCCTGTGTTAGTGCGAACAAAACAAAAAAAAAGATTATTCAAATCGGTCAAACCATTTTTGAGTTTTAACGAAACTTGGCGAGCAAACAGCAATTGATTTTTACAAATACGTAGATAATTAGTTTATGAATCAAAATATTTATTCTACGACTACTAAATATCTTTAATGAATACATTAAAATCATACAATATTGTTTATAACTAAAAGCAATTTTATAATACGATTTACCTCAACTGAAAGTGCGTCTACATTAATAAATTGCTGTTTTCAGAGTAATCGCTTAGAATACATTGTTTCTGCTACATAAAATATATTTTTGCCTTTGTAATACAGTAATTTGGAAATAATAATTAGTCTAAACAGTAACATTACGTACTCACATTGGTGGCTAAATAGATTTTATTTTCATTAGATGTATTTAAATTATAATCTTACTAGCTGACTCCGCGAACTTCGACTGCCTTAGAAATTTTATATCAACTTATAAGCTCAACTAATTTTTTTAAAATTAATTTTGTATAGAAGATTAGCTTTCTTCCTATTTTTATTAAAACCTAATTAAAATAGATATATAAATGTTCATTTGTACTAAAGTACAGTAAAAAATACGTACCAAAACCAATAATGCACTATTAACTCACATTAAAAACCTCATTAAAATAATAATAAAAAAACTTCACGTAAAAAAAATATATTATGAATATTTAGTATTTTTTAACTACTAATAATTTTATAATTCGAACGTTATTTTATTTTGATCACTGACACTATACTCGATCGTTCTGTCACTGCTAATGCACGTTCGTTAGCAGCCGAGCGACGTCAAAATGGAACCGTATCGCGCCCGCAACTGGAGACTGAACTTGGCACCGACAGGCGACAACATTTTGTCCATTATATGGACTTTGTTATAAGCGTTAGCGAGTTACACTGTATTATTTTTTTGTTAAACAATAAACTTCGCCCTCTCTGATGGATAAAAGAGCAGATGGAGACATTTATTGACACTTTTTGAATTATTGCAAAACCTTAAAATGAAATTCGGAATCCCAATTTGCAAGCATATTCCACTAGCCCAAATATATTTGAATGAATTTCTCTTATGAAGTGTTTTTTATAATAAAGGCGTAATTCTTTTCAGTGGGTCTAGCCAAGTGGAATTCTATGATCGCTAACGCTAATAGAAAACTATTTAAATGTATGGGAATTTGACATCTTTAACCTTACATAGGCCTTAGACTGGCCGTGTGGGGCCGGCTTAAGAACTGTTCCTACCCCTCTCCACCCATGGGAGTCGTAAGAGCCGACTGGGGGAATACCGGAGGAGTGGGCAGCAGCATTCTTTCGAGTATTAACAACATCCACTGCAATCGCCAACCCGCCTGCCAAGCGTGGCGATTACGGCACTATCCCCCATTCTTGAGGAGCCCTATATCCAGCAGTCGACTTTAAAAGGCTGATGGATGGATGGATGAATGGAATCTTAGATAAAGAACCTATATTTATCTAAGTCTTTAACAATATCTACAACGCTAAGTCACGTGACTTAACGTTAGGATGTCAAATTTCCATACATTTTAATAGTTTTCTATTAGCGTTAGCGATCATAGAATGCAACTTGGCTAGCCCTGCAGTTCTGTGGGCCTAGATATCTATAACGCTAAGTCACGTGACTTAACATTAAAGATGTCAAATTCATCACATTTTAATAGTTTTCTATAGCGTTAGCGATCATAGACTGCTATATAGACCCACTGATTGCTTTGTTGACGAAATTTGGATTCGCTTTCCACCATCGGCTCTTATAAACTTACTAGGTGTCAGTGATATATCCTTGCTTGACCTAGTAACGTGAAATAATGTACTTTTACAGTTGTGTTTCGTATAACCCCATTCTTTCCCACGGGTGTCGTATGAGGCGACTAAGGGAAGTAAGCAGTTATCACCCATTGCATGACTGGTGGTAGGGATGGGTCCCAAGTGGGAGTACTCCCTTGGTATTGGGCCCGAGCGGGTTGGTACTACCATCTCCCGTGTGACCGGCCATGAAGCACATCGTTGCGTTTTGGCTGTAGCAGGAGATAGCCGTTTATTCTTTCATTTTATATCGGTGAAATGATATGGTGAGCAGCGGCTTGACAATACTCTCGGTATAGTTGAGTCTATGAGCAACGGTTACCATATACTATCAGATAGGCCGTGGCTCGTCTGCAACTACATGCAATAAAAAAAAAACCTCTTATTTCACCCCTATCCCTTTCCTTGACACACACAAACGGCTAGTTTTCGTTAAGGATAGCTATCGACACCAAAATGCCGTCAGTAAGTTACCGCTAGTCACTTATACCCTAAATTAAATAATGGATATATTCTCTGATAATATCGCACTGATGTTTTATCGCAAATTAAAAAAAAAAATAACATATACAATCTTTTTAAAAGAAAAAATAAACATAGTATTTACTATTATAGAATGGATTTTAGGAGGAGAGCCCACCACTCACCCACGGATTATCAATCCCGGTTATCTTTGGACAGAATAACCTAAGATTGCTAATCCGCACTCACACAGATAGAGGAGAATGTGATAATAACAAAGTAGTATGCACGATAATGACTAAAAACTCACCAACGCGACACAACCATACGATATGGTAGAACTCTCAGAACCACAATATTGCAATATTCCGCAAAAATCCGAACATAAATTCGACACGTGTTTCACCTCTAAACGAGGCATTCTCAAGAACGCTCGGCAACAAATGAGCCTGACGCGACACAACCATACGGTAGAACTCTCAGAACCACAATATTGCAATATTCCGCAAAAATCCGAACATAAATTCGACACGTGTTTCACCTCTAAACGAGGCATTCTTAAGAACGCTCGGCAACAAATGAGCCTGACGCGACACAACCATACGGTAGAACTCTCAGAACCACAATATTGCAATATTCCGCAAAAATCCGAACATAAATTCGACACGTGTTTCACCTCTAAACGAGGCATTCTCAAGAACGATCGGCAACAAATGAGCCTGACGTGACACAACCATACGGTAGAACTCTCAGAACCACAATATTGCAATATTCCGCAAAAATCCGAACATAAATTCGACACGTGTTTCACCTCTAAACGAGGCATTCTCAAGAACGCTCGGCAACAAATGAGCCTGACGCGACACAACCATACGGTAGAACTCTCAGAACCACAATATTGCAATATTCCGCAAAAATCCGAACATAAATTCGACACGTGTTTCACCTCTAAACGAGGCATTCTCAAGAACGCTCGGCAACAAATGAGCCTGAGCAAATAGTATTTGTTTATAGCAAATTGGTGGAAAACAATTATAATACGGCCTACCTGATAGTGAGCAGTTACGTTACGCACGTATCGCCATCTCCAAGGAAAGGGATATGAGTTCCATCCATCCATCAGCCTCTCAACGTTCACTGCTGGACATAGGCCTCGCTAAGAGAGCGCTACAACGAGCGGTCCCGTCATGGGGGATAATGCCGTAATCGCCACGCTTGGCGGGTTGGCGATCGCAGTTGATGTTGTTAATACTTGAGGGAGTGCTGCTGCCCACTCCCCTGGTATTATTTTTTTATTGCATCTAGTGGCTGACGAGCCACGGTCCATTTGATGGTAAATGGTTACCGTCGCCCATGGACTCCACTATACTGAGAGTATTGTCAAGCCGCTGCTCACCGATTCATTTCACAGATATGAAATGAAATATAAACGGCTATAATAATGAATGGGAAATAATGGGGTGGTGACACTTGTATTCTTAGTCCGTCACCACACGGACAAAACCCTCAGTCGGCCCTTACGACTCCCGTGGGTAGAGAGGGGTGGGACAATTCTAAAGTCGGTCCCACACGGCAGAACCGGCCCCACACGGCAGGAGGATAGAGGAGGATAAGATGTGGATAGGAGTTATAAAGGAGAGGATAGGGAGGCAGTTTGGACCTCCGGCGTTCTTACTCACCATATGATACAACGGTAAGTACCTACGGTTGTTTCACACTGATGTTTTGTGAGATGGTGGTAATTCCCCACTCGAGCCGGCCCATTTATGCTGGGATAAACAAGGCTCTACCACCATAATCTCTCCACCACTAGTATCTAAATATATCTCATATGTACGGGATATGTCATTATTGTAACTTATTAATTCGTATTATGGATGGACAGCATTTAAGGTAGAAGTCCAAGAAGGACTGCAATCGCAATCTGTAGGCGACACTACCGGTTTCTAAAATTCTAATTCAAAAATAATTTTATTTCATAGGCTTATAATATAGCACTTAAAATCGTCAAAGTTACTAATAGCTAACACGAGTGCTTGAGGCAAGTGCATCCGCAATGTCGCGATTGCAATCGCCACAAGCGGCTTGATTCCGTGGTAAGGCTTTTCATGAGGAGAACTCGGCAAGAAACTCATGAGCCACTTTTTTAAATCTCAAAGGACATGTACCATTTACGGCCTGTGGCGGCCATGATGTTTCCAATATTTAAAATTAAACTAATAATTTATAAAATCCGTCAGTGATTTTCTTTTCTAGATAGAACTTCAGAAAAAGATTTTAGTTTAAAAAGCTATTATTTTGAATTGTACAAATTTTATCGTAATGGTTATTGGTGAATTATTGTTATCTGTTGACAATCAAATAGGATATTGCCACTACGCTGAATTGACAACATTAAAAACTTTGGTACAAAACAATATTACGTAGTCATTTCTTAAATCATTTCGTGAGAACAGTAATATTTATGACTATTTAAGAAAATATTTTTATAATTATTTGGTGAAAACTGGTATTATTTCTAACCAAGAGTAGCAATTATGATTCAAAATATTGGCAAAACATTTTACATCTGTCATGTCATGTCATTCTACTCGTCTACTGCTGTTATTGTGTATTGTGTATCGTGAATATTGTATTGTGATTTTATGAGTGTAAGTTATATATTTAGTGATATTAAGCCTCATTATTTGTTTATTTATGTAGATATTATTTTATTTATTTATAATTATGGTGTTATTTTTGATCAAATATTCGATTTTGAGGTATTTCAATTTCAAAATTATATCCATCTTAGATGTTTTTTATCTCATCATCCAGAAGTTTTAGTGTGAAAAGAAATACACAGGGCAATAGGGTAGTCATTTATCTTCAAAAAACATATTGTTTTATATATGTCCTTTCCAGGCCGAGAACGTATGGGCATTTGGTACATCTCCTTTCTTTCTTTCAATGTTTAAATTTATATAAGTACTTAACTAAAGTAGGGGCTCACTAAGAACATACAATATTGTGGAAATAAAACTAACAATATAATAAAATAAAATGGGGTACCTATATGCTTATTTAAAACAGTATTTTAAAATGAGGAGAAGTTTAAGGCCATTTTGTTCTATATTCCAAATAATCCGAAATTGTATAATAATCTTTACTAATGAGTCTGACTTTCACTTATATAAAGGCATTTTTCGGATATTTCGGGAGTTTTATTGAACAAGGATGAATAAAGGATCTACTAATTATGTGGAGACGAGTAATGTGTGCAATAAGATTGCCATTCTATGAATCATTATGAAAAATTTATAATAGTTTAAAAAACTAAAATGCTTTAAATACCTAGTTGAACTAAAAAGTAGTAAATAATATTACAATAAATAATGATTGTAAAAAAGCGTGGGGTGCTTTTTACTATATAGGTGAACTATTTGTAACATTTGATTATGCACCTCACGCTTTTTTACAATCAATATTGATTGTAATACTAGCTGCCCCGGCGAACTTTGTTCCGCCTTAGAGGCAATAAATGAGCAGTTTTTTTTTAATTTTTTTATTAGGATAATAAATATAAATTTAAAAAATCAAGTATTTTAATGATTATTTATTGGCCATGTATGTTGGTGCATGGGCTGCACTCTTCAGTGAAGCATGTTACGATGTAACCGAACAAATTACTATATAAATTATAAAGTCGCATATTCAATTGATACCGAATACCATATCCGCAAATTTAAAATACGCGCGGCTGCCTAGGCCCCTACCCAGTTAGATTATCGCCAATGGGTCGCATGATTCCACTCCCACAAAGGCCAGAACCAAATATTATTACCATATATGGCCAGCATTCGAGAACGTTCTATGGCTACTCCAATCGCAAGCGTATGGATAGGAAAAGTTCTAGAACAAAAAACTATCCACCAATGAGTAAGTCGGGGCAACAGCGCTAAAATGAGATAGCAATAATAGAAAGATAGAAGGGGGTATTATTAGAGTAAAAATATAAATATGGGAGTAGGTAGATTGTTTTTTTCTCTGACTCGGAATTATCGTGTGCATCAAGGCAGATAAAATTAAATTAATCCGCTTGATGCGACGACAGGTACTCGACCATTACCGACAGTTAGCTATTGCTAAAAAAAAATCTTCAGCAGATGTATCGTTCGGCAATGTAACTCTCATATTTGTTGTCAGCTGATGTTTTTCACATAGCACCATAGATTCGATGATTTAAGGCAAGCGTTTATTTCGTCGGCAGCAGTTGATCTTGGAATTACTGGTAGTGTTTGACGAAAATCGCCAGCCAGTAAAATCATTGCGCCTCCAAAATATCTCGAGTCATTGCGTAGATCTTTCAATATTCGGTTAAGTGCTTCCAATGCACGTTTATGCGCCATTGTGCATTTCTCCCAGATGATGATTTTCGATGCTGATAAAATTTTGGCCATTGCGGAGTGTTTTGCAATATTACATGTTGGTTCTTCAATAGTTTGAAGATTTAACGGTAGTTTTAATGCTGAATGATCCTTCTAACAATGTGGCCATTCTGGCATTCCAGAAGAAACAACTGCAACCGCAATGTTTGATCTCGCACAAACAGTGGCTAAAACTACTGACATGAGGGATGTCTTACCAGTTCCACCAGGGGTGTCCAAAAAATATAAACCACCATTTCCATCATCAATTATTTCCTTCATTAATATATCTTAAACTTTCTTTTGTTGGGGATTCAACAGGGGTACATTCGTTTGAATTACTAAATCTGATTCCTGATGATCACATTATTCACGTTCCCGTTCCAATTCTCGATTAAATGCGTCATTCATTTCACTATTTGGCGCTGGCATTCCTAACCTGACTAATAAACTACCTCACATGAGGTAACACATGTCTTCGATCAAGAGCAAAGCCCGATTATGTATTTCCTCATTCATCTCAAGATCGGGATTTCTTGAACTGACACGAATTTGAATATGTCTTCGGGCATATTATCCTTGTATTTGTGCTACAGGTTAGATGGGTTTGATGGAAAGCATGTCGAAATGATGATAAAAAATAATGTGCGTATCTGACTTGGCGATGCAGAGATAATTGCTTCAACGATTGTCGTATCTCAGTGGGTATCGTTTTCGTTTTTACATGCAGCACGATATGTTGGGAATATTGTTAACAGTCTGTAGTGACTCAAATGACGTTGGCCCACGCACATGTCAGTTGCGTTTTGTTATACCACGTTTTATGTCACGGTCCACGGGAACGGGATAAAAATAAAAAAAAATCCCATCCTATGTCCGTCTCCTGGTTCTAAGCTACCTCCCTACCAATTTTCAGCCAAATCGGTTCAGCAGTTCTTGAGTTATAAATAGTGTAACTAACACGACTTTCTTTTGTATATATAGATTATTTACTACTTTTTAGTTCAACTAGCTAGCGTGTTATTTTAGTTTTGAAGTTATACTTCTTTTGGCGTGTTAGGGAAAAATGGTGAGAGTAAATTTTTACGATGCGCGCGCACACCGTCACGTAAAACCGACACCCTGAAGTTAGCTATAGTCAACATTTTAGTTTTTTTTGTAATATTTTAATAAACTTTATTTAACTAGATAATGCGTTTTAATAAAACTTTCAATGTGTTAAATACCATTTTTCTATTGTTAGTGTCGTTTTTTCTACAAACGTAGAATAAGGCGAAAGATAAAATTGTTCAAAAGATTTTTATCTTGTTACGCCAAAGAAGTATAACTTCTAACGCGTGTACACACATACTTTTTTTTAAACTATAATTTATTTTCTTCTTTTTAGTCTCAAAATAGTGTCAAAAGTACTGTTATAAGAAATAAAACCTACTTAATATAATTTTTTTTTGATAATTTGTCTTTAAACTTCATCGGACGGACGGTTCTTTATTGGCTACGGAACCCTAAAAACCGATAAACTCGATAAGTAACTCAAATTATTGCATTGTCATCGGTCCTTGGTAAGTGTGCAAAGTTTCAAATCAATCCCACGTTTTGAAGTGGTTGAAAATCACGTTCGAAGATTCGTAGCGTGTTTTTTAAAGTTATATAAATTAACAAATCTTATTTTGTAAATAAAAAAATGGAATAAATTTATCAAATTAGTGTATTGTTTATCGGTCCTCGATAAATCTGCAAAGTTTGAACGAAATCTGGCCGTTTAAAGTGGGTCAAAATCGCGCCCAAAGGAGTCGGTTACAAACATACAAACATACAGGTGAAGTTAATAAAAAGCGTTCCGAGCAAGGCAACACTGCCACTGCAGCGTGCGGCCGCTGAACAGAACTGCGCTGCGACTGACCACCACAGCGCCCCACCAGTGTTGACGCTCTTACAGCCTACATTACCATACCAACAGTCCTTTTCGGGTTGTTTTGAGACTAAAATAATAAAAACATAATGTAATCATTAATAATAATGATTATAAAAAAATCGTGGGGTGATTTTAACTATAATAAACAGACTAACTAAAAAAATATAGACGATCAATCAAGTGAAGCTATATAAAACCATGCCAAACTTGTAATTACGCGCGCTCACGCAAACAAAAATATGCCAAAACGGAGTGTCATAACCCACCACCGTGTTACCAGAGTGTGATTTAAAATTACCCCAAATGACTTGACGGTTTCGTACGTACAAAGATTATTCCTTATTGCTGGGTGTTACCTTTTTAAAAAATCTGGAAAACGGTTGACCCTAAAGGCCATCCCTGCATCTTCCCGCTAATTTAATACTTTTAAGCGCTCAAAGGAGAAAGCCAATTTTGTTAGGCCATTAGGCCCAATACAATAATCCATGTGCCTTCTTGATTTTTCATCTATATAATAGGAAAAATAGTCTAGTTTCTATAAACAGTTTTCATTTCGATACCCGAGTTTAAGAGAAACTCGTATTTTTCATTTTATAAAAGTGAGGTTATAATATGCCTTAAATTGAATTTATTTAAAAATTTAACATTGATGATTTATTTGTTCAGAACAATATTTTCAATCAGGAAACTCTCAGTCATCAGTAATAGCTCAGAATCTGACTGAAACCACGACGCGTATTTGTACCTAAGTTGTTTACCTACTTACCTATGTTTTATAAGGAGTTGTTATCCTGAAAACTAGTCTATACTTAGAAAGGCTAGAATATTTATCAATGTGGGTAAGGGTAGTCCTGTAGTGTGGACCATAGGGGCGCTTCAGCCGATGTTGACAGCACGGAGTCCTTACCTTCTAACTGGTGCAGGTGCAGTCGAGTCACGGATGCTAAGGCAGATATCTACACATAGTCGCAAGTAGGGAAGCGACTTCGTGCCGACACCATTGCCGCTGCGGCGAGGAAGCAGGTTCAAATCCTGCTCGTGACTGTTATTTTCGATTTCACATTTTCTTTATAGCTTATGGTGGCAGATGAGCCACGGCCCACCTGATGGTGAATGGTATCCGTCGCTCATGGGCTCAACTATATCGAGAGTATAATCAAGCCGCTGCTCACCATTTCATTTCACATAGGTACATATGAAATTAAATAATTAATGGCTATCTCCTGCTACAACCAAAACACACCGATGTGCTTCGTGGCTGGTCTCACAGGTGATGGTGGTACCAACCCGCTCGGGCCCGACAGCGAGTGAGTATTCCCACTTGGTACCCAGCCCTACAACCAGTAATGCAATCGGTGATAATTGCTTATTTCCCTTAGTTGCCTCGTACGACACCCGTGGGAAAGAATGGGCTGTAGACACTTGTATTCTTAGTCCGTCACCACACGGATAAATATTCTCACATTTTCATTTTGTGTTAACTTTGTGAATCACTTATATTTAATCTGGAAAAAGCATCCAGATGAGGAGCATTGCTATTTTGAAAAATAATACTTTGCCTATTAATATTTTTCCGTCGAATGTAGTCTGTCAAATATTTGAGAATACTTAACCTAGCTAGAGTAATATTCAGATACACTATCGCATCAGGCCTGTCTTCTAATAGGTGGACGGATTTTATGTAAAGAAAGGCACCGATGTTGGCATGGTGGATGATTTGTACGATATCGGGCGAAACTAGACATATTGTCTGAAAGCGAATGGTACCAACGTAAAAACAGTAGTATATTTCACAAAGTAGCCGCTACTGGTCCAAGGTACAAACAAAACTAGCGTATAATATCGTAAGAAAAGTATCTAACATAGATAAATTACTATACTGGGAAGTATCTAAGGAGGAATATAAATTCAACTCAATTGTTGTGATGGATCAGATGACATGTGTGAGATAACATGACAGCTCTGTGAAGTATGAAATTATTGTTGCCATATTAATGACTATGGAATTGATTATCGATATCGAATAATAAAAATAAATAAAAAGCGTCATTATTAAAACAACTAATTTAAAATATTACAATTACGTGTGTTATAACTAAATCACTTATTCCAACTATATGATAGTTAGTTATTTGTTAGTTATATTATTATGCACTAGAACTCTCCTAAAAATAAATACGTATCTTTGCGTGTTGTATCGTAACCGAAATATACGATATCATACATTCGTATACATACGTTACCACACAGTTATATATTTTAAGCTTTGCTGCTTGTTAATTATTTCCTTTTAATTAGAATCGAATGAAAATCGCTTTGATATTTTCTAATAATAACAAATTAATAATTCCTAGCAACATTTTGTATGAAATTAAGATAGGATATCATACATAAGCAATTTCGTGACTATTAATTATATTTTTTTTGTCCGGTACGAACAGTTTTAATATTAATTGCCTGATAATAAAAAAAATGGTATGAATTTAGGTAAGTAATTTATTAAGGTTCACTGTTGATTTTCTTGGGCCCAAAAATGGGCATCATTCATTGCACTTATTACGTTTTTGAGCTCTCCGAGCTCAGAGAGATAACTGTTCTACGAGTATGCCTATATATCTATAGTCTGATAGAGATTTAATAAAACACTATTCGCTGAATTTTCAAATCGCAATAATTTTTGAATGAATGAACCGATTTCCAATAATGATAAATAGTTAAAGAAAAATATTTAAAAAAAATAAATTATTATATTTTAAAATTAGTTTTCTTATGTAATAAAAAAAAAAGTAGAAAAAAAAATATTATTATTAAAAATAGTAACATGAAGCGGTGTATTTAGCTATTTTTATATATATTTTTAGCATTTGACATGCTTAGCCCTATACATTAAACACAAAGTGAAAAATGTGAAATCGAGAATAACAGTCACGAGCAGGATTTGAACCTGCATCTCCTGGATACCGTTCAGATGCTTTGCCAATTCAGCCATCGAAAGAATCTGAATCTGAAGAATATTAAAGCTCGAACTGGTCAGACCGAAAATTTCATAGAAATTCTGACAAAATAATTTATTTTAATTTTTTTCGACAACGATATCTCACGAACGAATCAACCGATTTTGGCCGGACTGGCGGCGATCGACGTGGTTTTTTGATGTTAAGAGCAGAGTTGAGTTTTTGGAATCGATCAGTAAAACCGTTTAAAAGTTATTCCAAAAAAACAATATTTGAAAATTTGTAATTTTTGATATTTTTTAGAGATTTCTCAAGTTCTACCAGTTATAATCGATCCTAATTGTTCAAAATCTAAGTTTGGTCAAGTCCTTTCGAATGACAACAACCGCGATGAAATCGGTCAAGCCGTTCAAAAGTTACGAGAGGTTTACATACGGCCACACACACATACATAATGACATACGGACATTATCGCGGAAACATTTGGGGAAGCTTCCTAGGACCTCAAAACGTCAATATCCGTTGAAAACTCGATTTTCGAAAAACGGGGTAAAACCAATAACTTCCCAACTTTTGAAAATTGACAATTTACTTAGCGGGAAATTAAAAAAATCCTATATGGTTTGCTGTAAACTTACTTTATACTTTTACTTCCTTTATGTTTAAACATAAAACTTTAAAAATTTACCCACATTATAGAGATTATTTCTTTCTGGTGACACTTTCACGCACACATCTTTCATAAAGTGGCTTCACTTTTTAGTTGACAATGCGGTGTCTCTATTTTTTAGTTAGTTTGAATCCTATCTATCCAATCCTATCCGAAATGTATATTCCCAGTTCCAACGGGTAACTCTTCCGGTCTCCAAGAACATTGGGATCCTCGGCATCGACATATCTAGCAAAATCCAGTTCGGGAGTCATTTGGAGGACAAAGCCAAATTGGCGAGTAAATAACTAGGCGTCCTGAACAGAACCAAGCGGTACTTCACACCGAGGCAACGACTTGTGCTATATAAAGCACAGGTCCACCCTCATATGGAGTACTGATCACATCTCTGGGCAGGTGTGCCTAAGTACCAACTCGACCCACTTGACTCCCTGCAAAGGCATGCTATTCGAATTGTCGATGATGCCGATCTCACGGAGGGTCTAGACTAGTTAGAGTGGCGGAGAGACTTCGGGTCCCTCTGTGTGCTCTATCGGCTTTACAATGGGGAGTGCTCGGAGGAGCTGTTTGAGGTGGTACCAACATCACCATTTTACCACCGAACCACGAGACGCGGTCGCGGTAGGGTTCATCGACACCACCTGGAAACGATTTCGTCAAAGACAGTTCGTTTTCAGCGTTCTTTTCTACCACGTACGTGTGAGCTCTGGAATGACCTACCTGCTACGGTGTTTCCCCGGCGGTATGTGTACATGTCCCTCTTTAAACGAGGTTTGAAAGGAGCACTTAAGTTGCGGTAGGCGGCGGCTTGGCTGCGCCCCTGGTGTTGCTAAAGTCCATGAGCGGCGGTTACCACTTACCATCAGGTGGGCCGCTTGCTCGTTTGCCACCGTTGGCAATAAAAAAAATATATATATATAATATATCGTTATGACGTGAGCGCAGCTGCGGGTAATGCGCTAGCATGTACAATGTATGAAGCCGTATTAAAATAATTTTCAGAAATAAATCATTCGAGTTAATAATCATAAAATGTAAAAACTATTAGTATTAAATAAATGTAATTTGTTTTCTTAATATTAGTTTTCTTTTTAAATAACGAAATACAGGCATAGATTTTTAGTTATAAAAAACAGATTTAATAAAGTGTCATCTTGATATATTATTATATTTATATTTTTTTTGTTATTATCACATTTTCTTGATATATTATAGATATATTATTATTAAGTCAGTTTATTATAGCATTATAGTCCGTTTAATTCTACATTAGAATAAACACATATTATGAAAAATAAGCTTTTTTAAAGTAAAAAAAAAAGATTTATTATTTGTTAATAGTGTACTTTGTGTCCGTGAAATTGTATGTTTGTAAAGTCCCCCGCGATACAAGGATTATAAGACCAGGGCGTTGTCGTTTAAAAAAAAATAAAAAAACTGGAAATTAAAAACTAAATATTTCTGATAAATACTATCAGTGTCAAGTTTCAAATAAAAACTTGTAGTAATTTTAACATCAATAGAGCAAACAAACTAGTGTACCACGCTTTTACTTGAAAACTTGAGACTGTGATAAATAAACAAAAGGGAGTTTTGGCGGGAACATGAAAGAAGCGTGTCATCGCTCTACATTATTCCCTAAACTTATTTACTTTATCATCACGCCATCTCCTTTGTTGGGTAGGCAGAGAGAACAGAATGCCAAAAGGCTCTATTCTTGTATACATCGCTCGCGTCCTCAACATTTATAATTAATTCTCTTCATACACGCTCACCGGTTTCGGAGACTTCAATACATGACCGATTTGGTCTAGGTAGTAGAGTCCGGTCTCCCCCTGTACCTACATCCTCCCACTTTCGCATTGTATATCTTCTTAACCAGTCGCTCGTCCGGCATTCTTTCTACATGTCCGAACCATCGGAGCATTCGCTTTCGCATCTTTACACAAATATTTTCTTTCATACATACTCGCTCTCTTACGTCGTCGTCACGAATGCGGTCAGTCAGCCTTACTCACAGATTCTCCGCAGAGATTGCATTATTCCCCAAACCTTGTGTTATTTCAAGTATTAAAGGGTAGAAGTAGTATTACTTTTCTATTTGTGTATGTTCATAAGTATTGGCAAGTGATACACAATACGGCGTAACGTGTGTTGCCTCCAAAACTCCATAGAAGTGTCCAGTAAAGTCGCCACCATTTTCCTGAGGCACAACTGACTGGACCACTAAAATTACTTTTAGTGTGACTTTGTTTATGACGTAATTGACGAATATTATTTTTCTAAACTTACTTGATGGAACATGAAACATGACACTGGCAACAATGGCCTTGCCTGATTGCCATAATAAAAAAAGAAGTAAAAAAAAAACATAGCATCACGGCTGTATTCCCCGAAGGGGTAGGCAGAGGTGTATTACACACCCACGATTCGCCAGCTATGTTTAAGTCCCACGTGATAGGGGGCGAGCCTATTGTCTACTGGGCACATTTCCAAACAAAAAGAAGTAAATATCACAAAGATTTATTTTTAAATTTTTATAGTTTATATTTATTAATAACCAATTAAAGATTGTTTAAAAAAACTTGAATATTATATTAGCAGCATTATTATTCTAAGGTGCTAATATCTTAGAATAATAATGCTGCTTACTGTTTATATTTTAGAAAACTTAATATAATGTTAAAAGCCGTGTGGGCCGGCTTAAGAATTTTCCCACCCCTCTCCACCCATGGGAGTCGTAAGAGCCGACTGAGGGTATACTAGGGGAGTGGGCAGCAGCACTCCTTCGAGTATTAACAACCCGCCTGCCAAGCGTGGCGATTACGGCATTATCCCCCATTCTTGGGGAGGCCTATGTCCAGCAGTGGACGTTAAAAGGCTGATGGATGGATGGAATGTTAAAAAGCTAAACAAAATTCAGCTCATGTGATTATTATTATAGATATGTATTCATTTTATATAACAGTCAGTTCAGTTCCAGTTGCTACCTTCCAGCTCCATCATCAGCCCCTGGATATTATCAAGGACCGGAGTAATTGTCAAGATCAACCAAACGAACTCTTTGGGGTTGCGTCGTTTTGATACCGAGTTCCTAGGGCCACTTTCCGACTCCATTGTCAGACCCCGGATACCATTTCTTTATATTTTTTTTATACTACGTGGGAGGCAAACAAGCATACGGCCCACCTGGTTGTAAGTGGTTACCATAGCCTATAGACGCTAGTAACACCAGAGGCATCACTCGCGCGTCACCATCTCTAAGGAAAAGGTAGGAGGTGGATAGGAAGTATATTAAGGAGAGGATAGGAAGGATAAGAAGAGAAATGGGAGGGGATTTGAGTCTCCGGCACTCTCACTCACTATACGGAACACAACGGGAGGTGCCACTACTGTTGGTTCACGCTGAACATTTGTGAGAGGGTAGTACTTCCCCGATCGAGCTGGCCCATTCATGCTGGTATAAGCAAGGACCTCCGCTAACGGAGTACTTGTCAAAACGAATCAAACTTCTGCAAAGTCGATGGAATTGTGTCGTTTTATTATAAAGTTACCATACTCACCTCGTTGCTCCATTATCAGCGCAGCCAGGCAAAAAACAAAAACCTGTCAATAATATAATTAAACTCGGCCTCTATACGAAATTATTCGAAACTTTTATATCAGTTTCGGTTTACAGATATTTCTTTTTATTTTGGATTACGGTTACGGTTTTGAAGCTTCATAACATCCCTGATAAATGGTTTGCAAATTTTGAAACACGGACATTGCTAGTTTATTATAAATCCGGCTGTACACACTCGTCGAGACACAACGAGACAGGCTGAGGGCGAGTGTGTACATGGTAGCCTCGTCTCGTCTCGCGGCTCTCGCTGTCTCGGAAGCGTGTCGGTTTTTTGTGCACGAATCAAAGGGTCTCGGTGAGTCTCGCGATGAAAACGAGAGCGCGCCTGTACACACTCGTTTGCTTAGTTGCCAGCCAACTGCGTTCGCGTAAAGACATGCTTTCTGCGTGCGACAATGATGTGGTCTATCGCTTTTTAGAACCTTACCAAAGGCAAGCACTATTATGGAATGTCAGGCACAAGGATAAGCAACTATTACACGACGATTGGTTGCGGATAAGCAACCAAGTTGATATCCCCGATGAAGAGCTAAAAAAAAATATTCTCGTTGAATAGTTAAAAAGTTATTTTTATCCATGGTTTAATATATTTTTTGTTATGGTAAATGATTAAAAAATTACAATAACTAATTACTAAAAAAAATAAACGCCGCAATTGTTTTTTCCACGTCCATCGCGACGGGCATCCGAAGTTCAATTGATACAACGAGTGTGTACATGGTGCGCTCTCGTGTCAAGACTCTACGAGACGAGAGTGGAGAGTGGTGGAGAGGTTCGCGAGACAAATAGACGAGTGTGTAGTACAGCCGGGGTAAAGCTACTAGAACTCATATCGACAAAGTTTACTAACGTGCGCCACGTAAACCAACCGGGTTATATCAAAAGAACTAGCTTATGGCGAAGTGTGGGTTACACATGCTAGATTAATAAAATAGCTAATTACGAAACCGATACCATCCGTAAATTGACCGCGTGAAACTTACGAAACATAAATCGCTTACCTATTAGTGACTTAGTGGCGATGAGATAATCTGTTAAAACGGTTGTAATGAAGACTATCTATAGATGTACAAGTTTGAGCAAAAATATCGCTGCGATCTTAATATTTTATTACTAATTTTTTCACGAATTCTTACTGTACCGGTTAGGGTATAAGTATTTCCTAAAAATAACAGGGATTTAGGCCGTGGTCTACCATGTGGGCTCATTGGAGATTTTCTAGAGTTTTTTTTTTTTACATAAAGATACCTGTGCATTTTCATAGACTCATTGGTACTGTTTGGCAAAAATCTACTCTCTGCAAATCTACCGCGCAAGGCCAATGTTAGTTAAAGGATTTCAAAAATGGCTGAGTGCATTATTGCATGTTTGTACGACTGTATAATTCTTTGCTTTATAACCTTTGTGCTAAGAAATTATTTTATGATTAAATTGAATAACGAAAATAACAAAATTGAGACAGCCTGTCTACACAGAGGCCGTTCAAAAAACACGCTCGCATATATGGAGGATACTCCTCCTCCACTTGGTTTGACAGAAGATGACTAGGAAAATGTAATGTTCGCGGCTCATCACACATTCTTTTTTAAATTGCAATGTAATGAAGGTAAGATCTATATTGTGAGACGTAATATTAACAAGCGGACATAAAAGTAGAATTTAGCGTAACATTTAGAAATGTTTATATATATTTTTAGCATTTGACATGCTTAGCCATATACATTAAACACAAAGTGGAAAATGTGAAATCGAGAATCCTGCTCGTGACTGTTATTTTCGATTTCACATTTTCCACTTTGTGTTTAATTTAGCGTAACATTATTTTAGAAATGACGACCTTTATGAAACAATATGACCTATGGTTTATGTACTTTTTTATATTACGCGGGTGGCAAATAAGCATACGACCCAGCTGATTTATACCGTGTATACCGCCTACAGACGCTATCAATACCAAAGGCATTACTCGCACATCACCAGCAACAAGGAAAGAGTTGAGAGGTAGAGAGGGAGGATAATTAGGAGAAGATAGAGTGATTCGGAAAAGTACAGAGCCTATAATACAAATAAAAATAATTATTCACTTCATATTTTAGCCTACTCCGCATATAATTATAATAGCCACATTCTAGTCTCGTCTTTAAAAAAAATATTTCCGTTCCGATATAGTTGGCCTGCACTGTAATGCGACAATTCCTATAATTGGATGACATAATTCTCTGCCGCGCGGCACTAAAGTAATTGCTGTTGAAATCATCATTTGTATATAATACTAGCCTTCGCCAGCGGCTTCGCCGCAGCCAAAAGCTAGTTTTTCGGTTATATCTCAGGTTCCCGATATAGTAGCGGGATAAAATGTCTACCAGTTTTTAAGTCAAATCAAGACCTTTCAAATAAAAAATGTTGCATCAAAATCCATCTAATAGTTCTTTTAAATAAATTCTAAAAAAAATCTAGGTTAAATAATTTTCTAGTTTTTCAGTTATATCTCAGGTTCCCGGATATAGTAGCGGGAAAAAATGTATACCAGTTTTTAAGTAAAATCAAGGCCTTTCAAATAAAAAATGTTGCATCAAAATCCGTTCAGTAGTTTTTGTGTGATGCGCGAACAAACAAACAGATAAACAGACAAACAGAGAAAAATTCTAAAAAAATTGTTTTGTGTTTAGACACGCATATTGTAGTAATTTTTTCTGAAACATCTTGAATGTACAGACACAGCTCTGTTACAGTTTTATAATAGTATAAGATAAGATAACGGCGTTCTTGTGTCAATCAAGTCTAAGAGTATTTTTTTCTGCTGCATAATGTCCTACTGTCAAGGCCACGGATACCTCAATTTCTTAGCCCAATATAGGCAGCAAGTTTAAAAAATTAAACGCGCAATACATGGCTTTGGAAGTCATTACTACGGGTGTCTACACCGCAACATGTCAGTCACCAACCAACAACACAGCCTTGCCCCCTTAGAATGAAAAACGAAACATTATACGAACTTTCGTTTCGAGTCATTGTGATTGATCAACAGTCCGACGCGTGATTCCTGATTAGTAGAGATTTCGACGCGTGATTCAGGCGACCAATCACAATGAAGCGAAACGAAAGTTCGTCTAACGTTTCGTTTTTCATTCTAAGGGGGCTGTGCTGGTGTCGACAGCATAGTACCCTGCCGTCCGCGGAAGCCTACCGCGAAGGTGCGACGCCCAAGTGCGCGAGGCGTCGCTCAAGAGAGGGTGCCCGAAGGGGCTGCCGCCTGCGGATCGCGGTCGAAACGACGCGGTACTCGTGATCCGCCGTAGCAAGGGCGGGTGGAGGCGCACGGTGGGTGTCGACAGCATTATTTCCAAAAATCATGTCCATCTTGTACGAGATGTAAAGCCGCCGAATAACCCGTCGACAACATAAATATTAACGGGCGGCGACTTTTGTGTGTAGACTCCCTTAGTGTCATCCAGGATTGGACTGGATTATGAGGGCCCTTTGACCCGACAGTGGTGAAGCTCAATTAAGGGCTAAAAGTAATAAGAATTGACGCGGAGCATATAGCCCGGTGGACCAGTATTGTTAATAAGGTCAGATACCGGTTCCTACGCTCCTGGCTAATTCATAAATGACTAGAGCCCACAAGACTTCGGTTGATGTAGAGACGCTCATTCTTGTGGAATTCTACTATAATAAATATAATTATGGTAAATTTTTATATGTGTGAGCATGAATGGATCCCGGGATGGTGGTGCTGTGATTTATGACTTTTCCGCTAGTACTTACTTACCATCACGCCATTTCCCTTGCGGGGTAGGCAGAGAGAACAGAGTGCCTAAAGGCTCTATTCTTGCATACATCTCTCGTCATCTTCCTAAACATTAATAATTCTCTTCATACACGCTGCCGATTTTGGAGACTCCTGACTCCACCTTCCTTCAATACATGACCGATTTGGTCTAGGTAAGTGAGTCTCGGACTCCCCCTGTACCTACATCCTTCCACTTTCGCGTTGTATATCTTCCTAACTCCTTTTTCTTTCGCTAGTAATAGAGTACGAGGAGCGATCAAAAAGTAGTGAGAATGAGATAGAATATAATGACTATTGATAACTTAATAATTTATTCTTCTATATAGTCTCCGAGTCTCTCTACACACCGACTCCAGCGATTTTCCAAGGCTTCAATCCCTTTCAAAAAAAAGTTTAGTCTTGGTCCTGCAAAAAGCTCTCCACGGCATCCATCACCTCGTTATCGTCTTCGTACCTGTTTCCCCTTAAGTATTCTTTCAATTTGGGGAACTGATAAAAATTGCTAGGCGCCAGATATGGTGAACAAGGGGGATGGTCAACCAATTCGAAGCCAGCTTGCTGAATGGCAGCCATCGCAACTGCCGACCTGTGCACGGGTGCATTGTCGTGATGAAACAGCACGCCCCTTCGAAGTTTCCCTCTCCTTTTCTCTTTGATGTCATTCCTCAACTTGGGAACTAGAGCTGCATAATATTGGCTTGTAACAGTGGTTCCACGCTTTAGGTAATCAATCAACAATATCCCTTCTGAGTCCCAAAATATTGAGGCCATAACCTTGCCAGCCGATGCCACAGCACGAAACTTCTTCGAGGTCGGTGATGATGGTCGTTTCCATGCGAAGATTGCTGTTTTGTCTCGGGATCAAAATGATGGATCCATGTTTCGTCCATTATTACGAAACGAGACAAAAAGTTTTCAGAATCTTCTTGAAACTTGTCCAACAATATCTTCCAAATGTCAAGTCGATTTTGTTTCTGACTGTCGGTTAACATTCTCGGCACCCATCTTGCGGAGACTTTTCTCATATTCAAAGATTGTTTCAATATGGATTGAATACTTCCATATGAAATGCCCGTTTCTTGAATTAAGTATCGGATTGTAACTCTTCGATCGCTCAATACAATTTTCACGACTTTCGCAACATTTTCTTGGGTGACTGACGTCGATGGACGGCCGCAACGATGTTCGTCTTCCGTGCTCGTTCTGCCTACTCGAAATTGAGAAGCCCACCTTGCAACAGTGGAATACGGCGGAGCAGACTCTCCTAATGTTGCCTCCAAATCGCAATTAATCTCTTGCGTCGTTAACTTTTTTAAACAGAGGTATTTAATAACGGCTCGTACTTCGTTTTTCTCCATTTTCGAGAACACGTTCCGACACGAAGCAAACAAATGACTACATTCAGAAAAAAACAAAAGAGAATCGAAGATTTTTTTCTTGATTATTATTACAAATATGTATCTGAGCTATGCCTGCCAGTATTTATTTTTTTCTTACGTATATACGAGTATGTCGTTCTCACTACTTTTTGATCACTCCTCGTATAACTAAAATTAACCATTATATCTAAAATGTAGAGCCGTTTATATCATAGTGGTGCTGTACCACTTTCCTCTCGAAATAAGTGTTAAGATTATAGCTCAACCGTACCATACCACTTCACGAAATGCCAAGTACGTCTCTTTGATAATCATGTTTCCTCGTGATATTTTCCTACTCTACATAAAGTGAGGGTAGTACGTACATCTTTTTTTTATTGATAGTGTTGCCAGTCTCCCTTTTTACTACTATAACAGCTTAATTAGGTTAAAACAATGGATTAAAAGTAGGTAAAATCGAACATGCATGTTGGTATTCAAATTACTGGGTAATACGATTATATGCAACACCACCTTCTGTCTTGTAACAAGATTAACCTTAACATAATTTTCATCAAAGCTTATCGGCATGTATGTTTAAGTTGACATTGACAAAAAACGCCCGTGAATTAAAGAGAAAAATCAACGCCAAAATTCGTTCATACATCCAAAGAGCGCATGCTTATAGCCCATTCAGGAACGGCGAGAGATAAAGACAGAGATACAAGAGAGAACAGGATGAAAGTAGGATTCCTAGAATTCAGGGAAACCCACTTCGGCTGCCGAATGTTACATACCTATTACTCATTAACGTTATGTCATTCCCGCGATCCATTTTTAAATCCACCAATTGGGACAAACAAATATGAATAAACTGTAATTCCATTTTCAAAAATGTGTAAGTTATTCTTATAAATGGAACGTGTATTTTTTTAATTTATTTCTTTTTCTATAAAAGTTATAGACGCATTCACGTATTATACTATTACAGTCTGCCAGTTACTAACTGCATTACAGATTTTAGGTCACACTAACTATTACTAAGTGGGGTAAATGTAAAGTATGTGATAATTTACTTACGTGTACTGCGGAAACCGTAGGACGGTGTATGACACTTCAAATTATACATTTGTTACTTTAAAAATTAATGATTTAACACGCTAAAATAATAAAACTTGATCACAAATCACATAAAGGTTATAATGAAAGAAAACACTATCTATTTTTACACTACGACCGCCGGTGATGGTTATATATAGTATAATTACAGTGGTTAACGCGTTCTACTATTATAAATATGTGGTAACTAGTTTAGTAGCAAAAAAATCAATTGTAGGCGAACCGTAGAGTGGCCATTTTGTATCTGGCTGGGAGAGCAGCCCGACTCTACGCGCATGCGTCTTAGCCCGCCCAAATAATATCTATCTGATATCATAGATGTTGTATGGGACGCTTGAAATACCCTTGGGCTACATTTTAATACACATTGCCGTTGTAAAAAAAGGTTTTAACATACATTTCACTAACGATTCTCTTATAAATTTTGTTAGTAAAATGCAATTAAGGGAAATACCCTCCGCCTTTCAGCCTCATTTTTGAACGGAAAATAAATGTCACCACTGTTAATATTTTTTTATTATAAAATTATTTCATAATGTAATTTGTTACGCCATTAAATATAATTCAAAAAGATAAGAAAAAAATGAAATAAGTTTAGTAATGTAGAGTCACAGATTTTAGAGACAACACTAGATTCTCGTTCAACGAGAAAATAGAGTACTGTAATTTCCTTGTAGTTTAGCACAAATTCAACAGATGGCACTATTTACAATTTTAAATACTTACCTTATGGTACGTAAATAAATTTGTTAAATGTTGTTTTCCAAGACTATTTAGCGTTTTAAATGTGAAATTAGTTATTGACGTTGACATTAAGCATTGTTTTTAATGTTGACGGGCTTGGATATCAGGCATAAAGTAACTTTAGCTGGTATTTTACGCGACCTTTAACAATGTAATCATTTAGTTTTAAAAACAAAAGAAATATGTAATGTACTTCATAAGCTTAAAATAAACTTATGTTTTAAATATAGTTTAATATAACTGTGTGTTAAATTCTTTGTCTTTAATAAATGTTTAATGATACAAGGAAAACCAATAGTTGTATACAATTTTAATCACTATATTATATTAACTATCCTGTTTTCGTATATAATATCCATATTAGACAATTTTATCCGGTTAGTATAAATTCCTCCATCAGATGGACCGACGCGACGATCTGGTCAAAGTCCAGGAGTCGAGGGGAGTTGAATGTGGTCGGCGTATGATCGCTCGTTATGACGCTTTCTTGAGGATGCCTATGTCCAGCAGTGAACGTTGAAAGGCTGATGGATAGTATGCGTTAACTCCGTGAAACGAGACACACTTACATTAGCCTACTTCAAAATGGCGTAGAAATACAATTCATAGCATCACGCCTGTATTCCCCGAAGGGGTAGGCAGAGGTGTATTACACACCCACGACTCGCCAGCTATGTTTGAGTCCCACGTAAAAGGGGCGAGCCTTTTGACGTCTACCGGGCACATTTCCCAACTCCGGACTGTTACTGAGAATTTTTCTTTTTTAGGAAAAAGCTCAATAACATTGCCCGACCCGAGGATCGAACCCGAGACCTCACGAATAGTAGTCGCATACACTACCGCTACACCACCGAGGCAGTTCAATGGAATTATTTTTTTATACTATGAGGGTAGCAAACAAGCATACGGCCTGCCTGATGGTAACCGGTTACCGCAGCCTCTAGACGCTAGCAACACCAGACATAAACGCACGTCGTCAACTCCTAGAAGGTGTGCTTATGATGGCAGACGAGCCACAGCCCACCTGATGGTAAGTGGTAACCGTCGCTCATGGACTCAACTATACCGAGAGCATTGTCAAGCTGCTGCGTACCATTTCATTTTTGAGATATGAAGTAAAAGAATAAAGGGCTATCATCTGCTACAGCCAAAATAAACTGACGTGCTTCATGACTGATCACACAGAAGACGGTGGCACCGACCCGTTGGGGCCTGATAACAAGTGTGTACTCTCACTTGGTACTCAGCCCTACCACCAGTAATGCAATGGGTGATAATTGCTTACTTAGTCTCCTCATACGACACCCGTGGTAAAGGATGGGGTGGTGATATGTGTATTCTTAGTCCGTCACCACACGGGGAATAAAGAGCAATTATCGCTGTTTCTCGGTGATCTTCTGTAATATGGTGGTACTTCCCCGGTCACTGTGAAAAATAAACATTGAATCACGCCTGTATTCCCCGAAAGGGTTAATGAGGGCCCACACTACCCTGTTCGTTGCCCTGTGCGGGTAGGAACATTTTTTCCCACCTTATAAAAAAAAGAGTATGAAAAATAATATCTCCATTCATCAGCCTTTCGACGTCCACTGCTGGATATAGGCCTCCCCAAGAGGTATTATAGGATAGTGCAGTAACCGCCACGCTTGGCAGGCGGGTTGGCAATCTCAGTGGATGTTGTTAATACTCGAGGCAGTGCTGCTGCCCACTCCCCCGTTATTCCCTCAGTCGGCTCTTACGACTCCCATGGGTGGAGAGAGGTGGGACAATTCTAAAGCTGGCTCCACACGGCGGAGATATTATCTATTTAGATTTTATTGTCTGTATGGTGACGGACTAAGAATACAAGTGTCACCACCCCATTCTTTCCCACGGGTGTCGTATGAGGCGACTAAAGGAAGTAAGCAATTATCATCCACTGCATGAGTGGTGATAGGTCTGGGTACCAAGTGGGAGTACTCACGTGGTATCAGGCCCAAGCGGGTTCCACCATCTCCCGTGTGACTGGCCATGAAGCACATCGTTACGTTTTGGCTGTAGTAAGAGATAGCCGTGCATTCTTTCATTTCATATCGGTGAAATGAAATGGTGAGCAGTGGCTTGACAATACTCTCGGTATAGTTGAGCCATGAGCGACGGTTACCATTTACCATCAGATGGGCCGTGGCTCGTCTGCCACTACATGCAATAAAAAAATACATAAAAAACAATTACAGATAGAGAAGTCTAGTCCATTTTATAATTTTTCAAAGTCTCATTAGACAACTACTACTACTTAACATCACACAACATCCCTTGTGGGGTAGGCAGAGAGAACAGAGTGCCAAAAGGCATACATCTCTCGCTACCTCAACATTCATAACTCTCTTCATACACGCTCGCCGGTTTCGGAGACTCCTGACTGCACAATTTTTTCCAATCTGCTTCTGTCCCAGTATTGGGCACAGGTCTCCTCTCAGAGTGAGGGTTAGGTCGTAGTAGAATTCTGCCTACCTGCACTGGGCCAGCGTAGTGCTGGCCCAGTGCAGGTAGGCAGAATTCTCAGGCCGCCGAGAAACTCCTCAATGTAGTAAAAAATGTTATATTCTTATCCAGGCCAAACTATTAATGATTCGGGATAAAAGTATCCTCTATGATAATCTAGCGCCTCATCTATTAATCGACCTAATTTTATGCAAATCCGCTCAGTAATTTAAGAGTGATTGACGAACCAACATCTAAACATCGCCACAAACTTTCACATCCTACATAAATCCAGACTTAAACCATCAATTGTGGATCACACAAAGAGTTGTCCTGTGTGAGAATCGAACCCACAAGACTCGGACGGACGGCCGGTACCTAAACCACTCCTTCATATGTGCAGTCGTTATTTGTTTGCTTGTCTCGCTTTAAAAGAAAAATACATTACACCTCCGAAAAACATTACATATTAAATATTAACTTAATTATCTTACAGACTATGCACACATTAATCACTATATAAGAAACCAAAGTAAACTTAATACTACTTATGAATAACATACTTACATAATTCTTACTGAAATTATTTTTACACAAATGTGCCCTAAATCTATGTCCGAATAACAACCTCCCACCAAATGCACACGAGAGCACACACGCCACCCACAACAAATCACCAATTTTTCATCTGACTGTTTGTTCCGGCCAATCCCAGAAACGGCTGGACCGATTTGGACGGGACTTTATAATTGAAGTTTAGAAGTACGGAGTACCTATACTACTTGTAGTTTTTGCTCGAGTAATAATTGTCTTTTTAAATGTAACTTAAAGGTTTCCTTTTTTTATTACTCATCATGGTTACATGAACACAAAGTGCCAAAATATGAAATCGAAAATAATAGACACTAGTAGGATTTGAACCTGCATCCTCTGGAAAACAATTCCAGATGCTTTGCCAATTCAGCCAACGTGACATCCGCTCGGGATCACTAGTTTCGATAACATTATGGCTAAGGATATCAAATGCAAAAAAAAACAACATAATTATTATATATTAAAAATAAAACAGTCCATATAAGAAAATTAATTAAATAAAAAAATCACAAAAAGTATCAGTAGTATATATAAATAAGTCAAAAATTAAAAAAAAAATATTTTAAGCAGCATAATTTCGAGCCAACTTTTTAATTTTCCTAAAATTGTGATTTAAGTTCGGCTTGAGTCACAGATTAGATTATTCCTCCCCTCACTAATACTCGATGGTGTCACAGGGAATATCTTAATTCTCATGATACCACTGGGGGTGTCATGGGGAGTAGGTGATTCCCCATGACACCACTTTGGTGGTATCACGGAGAAAAATTAACTTTTTAATTTGCCTTAATTTCTGATTTAAACCCGGCTTGAGTCATAGATTATATTATTCCTGTGTAATATTCTGACGTCACATTGTTGATGCTGAAACAATGTCAGTGTGGTCAACAGTCTTTATAGGATGAGGTCGTTGAAAAACACCGGGAATAGTGCGTGCTTATAACAAAATGTTGAAATTATTATTTTTATTGTGTTTTATATCCAATATGTGTTTATTTAAATGTGAAGGTGAGTCATGGTTGCATCTGTATACTATAAAGCTGTAATATAACTATATTAATTGTACATTTAAGATATTTGAGAAAAAACGACTGTATTAGGTAGGCTATTTAGGCGTCTCTGAACACAGAAAAGAGAGTATTGGGGTAAAGATGCGAAAGGGAATGCTCCGATGGTTCGGACATGTGAAAGAATGTCAGACGAGCGATTGGTTAAGAAGATATACAATGCGAAAGTGAATGGATGTAGGTACAGTGAGAGACCGAGACTCACCTACGTAGACCAAATCGGTCATGTACCTTCCTTCAGAGGGTGGAGTCTGCGAAACCGCCGAGCGTGTATAAAAAAAAATATGAATGTTGAGGAGGCGAGAGATGTGTGCAAGAATAGAGCCTTTTGGCACTCTTTTCTCTCTGCCTACCCCACAAAGAGATGGCGTGATGATAAGTAACTTAATTATACTAAAAGTACTATTAATCTCACCGTTTTTTTTTCATTTTAAAAATGCATCACGTGATTTATGGATCCTTATCGATTTTGTGAAACATTTACTTTTCAAGTTTTGTACACTCTCGGTTGACACCTTAAATCAAATTGTTCGTGTCGACAATAAAAACAGAAAAATCGTTCAATGGTTTATAGCGATGAGTAACAGTTATAGTGACAGTTAACAGTTGAAGTCAAAGCCAAAAGCTAAGTTTTGGTTATATTTCAGGTTCCCGATATGTGGCAGGATAAAATGTAGATATACCAGTTTTAAGTCTAATGAAGAGCTATCAAATAAAACATGTTGCATCAAAATCCATTTAATAGTTTTTGCGCGAAGAAACAAACGGCCAAGAAATCTGTTCAGACGCGTCTATGCAGGCTATCAACATACAGTATTTTTTTTCTCAAATATCTTTAATGTCAATAAGTAGGCAATCGGCATAGTATTTTAGTATTGAAATAAATATAGACATAATCCGGATCTCTAATTAGTTATTATACATATTTAACATATTTTTTTATATATATTTTTAGCATTTGACATGCTTAGCACTATACATTAAACACAAAGTGAAAAATGTGAAATCGAAAATAATCCTGTTCGTGACTGTTATTTTCGATTACACATTTTTCACTTTGTGTTTAATGTAGTTATTATACAGTCTAGATTTGTTCATATTTTTTTTAATAAATCCATAATTCTGGGTTAGGCTGTTCCTAACCCTTTAGGTAGATATACATTTTTTAATAGTCTAACGTTTTGACGGAAAAGTAAAATAGAATATTTCTAAAATACTGTAAATAGTGTCCAGTGTGGATTCATGGGCAAAGCTGAGTGCAGATGGCGCTATCGGCGAGATGGCCACTGTCAAATTGTAGTTGCTTTGTTTGCCTGAGAATTGTTTGCTATTTTTTGTGTTTAAACCGGTCAGCAATATTGTTAAAATGTATTTTTATATTGTACCTGGAAGATTAAAGAATTGAAAGAAGCTATGCTGTGTAACCACAAAATTTGTTTGACTTTTTACACTTTTTTTAGCATTGGATCTTTGGGATATAAGGGTTATTACATGTTGGTACAGCACACAGACGCATATTACGAGAAAATAAAAAAAATATGACACTTTTCAATGGCCATGTCGATAATACGCCATCTGCCGTGAAATTATGGCAGTAAACATCCCTGTTGTAGGTGTTGGTGTGTTATACAGGCATGCTCTACCATGAATAATTTTGTGTGTATGCATGTCTTGATTTCTGTCTAAATTATTTTCTAACTAACTAACTAACTTATCATCACGCCATTTCCCTTGCGGGATAGGCAGAGAGAACTATTTTAAAAAAAGAAAACAAATATTAAAAAAATATATTTTCAGATTAATTTCTTGTTTATTAATTTTAAGATCACTTTTTTTTTTCTTTAGTCATCGATATGGTCACGTGACGTGTTAACGATAACATTATATCCGTTGCTATTAATAAAACTTATTTAGTCTAGTAGACTTTTAGGTCAACATTTTTTCGCCGGCTCCTAAATATATGGTTGAGGTGTCATTCGATTCGGATTCGCATGTAGAAAGTTTTTGAAAATAATCAAGATTCGCTCGCATAAATTACAAAAAATATAAACAATTAATTAAAAAAAAGGGTAATTGGTTTTTTCGCTTGTATCTCAAAAACTATTTAAGATATTTCAAATATATAAAAAAGATCAAAAAGAGAAAAAAAGTTCCTGAAAAAAACCCCCCGAAATTTTAGGACTAATATTTATAATTTTTACTAAGGGCTGAAAATACGTCTGAAACGGATACCGGGGTTTGCACAAGCCACGCTCCCTTCGAGCACTTCAACAAAAAATATTATTTAAACATATTAAATATTAAAATTTTAATATGAAAAAAATCAGAAACTTACAGGTTAGATCAACGAATAATAATCCACCAGTGTAAAATTTTTATCGCGTTTTATCAATAAGTTATAAATTAGTTAATTAACAATTTCATGTAGATTAAACACAAAGTGAAAAATGTGAAATCGAAAATAACAGTCAGGAGCAGGATTTGAACCTGCATCTCCTGGATACCGTCCAGATGCTTTACCAATTCAGCCATCCTGACAATTGCTCCTTACTGCTAATTTCGATAACACATTCATACTTAACGTCTTTGGGTGACGCCTGCACCAACTGTCGGAAGTATTTTCATACATTATACCGACAGATGCCGACGGACTTTACAATAGATTCCCGTCGGCAGAATTAAAAAAAATGTTATCTTTCACATTGTTATTAACAATTTACGTTAGTGACAAATTAAAAAGTTAAATAAAATTTCCTTCTCTTTTTAACCGACTTCAAAAGAGGAGGAGGTTATTAATTCGGATGTTTATATTTTATTTTTTTATGTATGTTAGTATGGCATAACTCTGTCATATGTTGACGGATTTGCAAAATTCTTTTTTTGTTTGAAAGGGGTTTATACCGAAATGGTCCCATTTAAATTTTATTTAATATTTTTATAGATTGAAATATCTTAAATAGTTTTTGAGATATAAGCAAAAAACCAAACCCCTCTTTTTTTAGTTAATTGTTTATAACTTTTGTAATTTTTCGAGCGCATCTTGATTTTTTTCAAAAACTTTCTACATGCGATTCCGAATCGAATACACCTCAACCATATTTTTAGGAGCCGGCGGAAAAATGTTGATCTAAAAGGCACTTGTTGACTAGACTAATTGGGCTGGGCCAGCAGTGAAGTTAATAATTTTTTTTTGTTTTTTAATGAATTAATGAATAATTTTGATTTACAAGTTTAAATTAGGAGCAAACAAATAACAATTTTTCTGTTTATAGTTTAAAGTTTTCACCTCTGTCGGCAGTCGTCATGACTGCTTTGAATTTTTGAAGTGAAAACTTCTATAGGAAGGTTTGGATAGGGAGTAAATTCATGTAAGTTATCATCGACACGGTCACGTGACGTGTTAACGATAACACTATATCTGTTCCTATTAGTACCTATAACTTACTTTTTTTTAATTCATGTTCGCAAAATTAAATGCTGAGTGTAATGGTACTATTAAGTACTTTTAGTATAATTGAGTTCATGAGTGACGGTTAACATTAATTTTTGTTTTAGATAAAAATATCGTAATTGTTATAAATAACAGCAGTACTAAATGTTCATTGCTCGAAACTGAGAAAGTATATAATATATACGACAACATCACTTTTTACGTGGTGTATCAAAATTTAAAAACGTCCCAGTACTTCAATATATCTGAGTAAGTTTCATCTATTTCCACATAATGCACTTAACTTTTGTAAACATAGCATCACGCCTGTATTCCTCAAAGGGGTAGGCAGAGTTGTATTACACACCCACGGTTCGCCAGCTATGTTTAAGTCCCACGTAATAGGGGGCGAGCCTATTGCCATCTACAGGGCACGTTTATATATGCCTCGATACAGCTTTTTATTGTATTTATTTATAATCCGGACTCAAGTTGTTATATCAGTGCATATTTTTATTTGTATTCGTGTAATTTAGTAGTCTCGAGTGGATGACACGATGGCTGAATTGCCAAAGCATCTGAAACAGTTTTGCAGGAGATGCCGGTTCGAATCCTTTTTTTTTTTTGTTTAGGTGGGATAAAATGTTCCTAACCGCACACCCCGTCGCTCGGGGCAACGAACAGGGTAGTGTGGGGCCTTCACCCACTAAAGAAACCCGCCGTGTACCGTCTCTCCGCCTTTATTGGCGGGCCACTGGAACTATGTTACATTCCTTCGGTGGTTGCGGGTTCGAATCCTGCCGGTGACTAATATTTTCTATTGTATTTTTGTATGTGTGCCGATCATGTCAAGTGATTGAAAGGACATGGCTAAATAAAGTATGGGTGATTGCCCTATCTATGAACAAACATTGTACCTAGCTGAAGCTGAATAGCTGAACATTAGTATTTCGTATGAAAAAACTTTTAGTAACTTTTCATATTGTTACAATCATAAAAATAAAATCGCAAAAACTCCTACGTCAATACATACACAAACTTGTAAAAGACATTATTATTAGTAAATTATAGTATAGGGTTTTTCAACAAGAACTATGCTTTTGAAATCAAAATAAAACAATAAATTTAGATGATAATGATACAATTTTTTATTGTATTTCAATAAGTAAGGTTTGGCAATTATGAGTGACAAATAATATCTGATAAATGTCCACCACGACCACGATTACAAATGTCAATTCTTTCATCAGTTTTTAATCACGTTTTGACAAAATGGTGGGTTTATTTCGTTAATCATTTTAAGAATTTTGAGTTAACTGCCTCGGTGGTGTAGCGGTAGTGTATGCGACTGCTAATCATGAGGTCTCGGGTTCGATCCCCGGGTCGGGCAATGTTATTGAGCTTTTTCCTAAAAAGAAAAATTCTCAGTACCAGCCCGGAGTTTGGAAATGTGCCCGGTAGACGGCAATTGGCTCGCCCCCTATTACGTGGGACTTAAACATAGCTGGCGAATCGTGGGTGTGTAATACACCTCTGCCTACCCCTTCGGGGAATACAGGCGTGATGCTATGTTTTTTTTAATTAGTTCATAAAAGTTCTAGAAGTATATTAAAACCGTTATAATTTATTAATGAATATTTAAATTTGACAAGCTAGTGAGGAATTTCTTTACATGGCAATTAGTTTGGCCATGTCATTTACATAAATACTATATCAAAATATTCATATTTTTTTTTTAAGATTGTTTTGACACTGGGAAATAATCCCTGTATCGTGGGGTACTTTACAAACACAATTTAACGGACAAAAGTACATCGAGACTCAGAACATTTGTGGGTCAGACAAAGAATTGTCCTGCGTGGGAATCGAACCCACATACACAACATCAATGATTTTTTGTCCGTGTGGTGACGGACTAAGAATACAAGTGTCACCACCCCATTCTTTCCCACGAGTGTCGTACAAGGCGACTAAGGGAAGTAAGCAATTATCACCCGTTGCATTACTGGTGGTATGGCTGAGTACCAAGTGGGAGAACTCACTTGCTATCGAGCCCGTGCGGGTTGGTACCATCATCTCCTGTGTGACCGGCATGAAGCACATCGTTAAGTTTTGGTGTGTGAGCGACGGTTACCATTTACGATCAGCCGGACCGTGGCTTGTCTGCCACCATAAGAAATAAAAACAAATTATAATATTTTTCAGGTTCACTGTAACGCCCCCAAATCGTTCAAATAATCCGATAAGTGTGAATGGGAATTCCTTACGGGTAAGTATTAATAAAGGTACCTAATTATTTTTTGCTATTTTTCTACTACGCGGGTAGCAAACAAGCATACGGCCCATGATGATAGACAGATACAGCTTTTTTTTTAGGCGGGAAAAAATGTACTTATCCGCACACCCCGTCGTTCAGGGCAACGAACAGGGTAGTGCCTTCACCCACTAAAGAATCCCGCCATGTGCCGTCCTCCGCCTTTATTGGCGGGCCACTGGAACTATGTTACATTCCTTCGGTGGTAAACAGTTACAGCCTATAGACGCTAGCAACACATCACTCAACTCCGAAGAAAGGGATAGGAGGTGCAGAGGAAGGATAATAAGGAATCCATCGCTCTCACTCACCATACAAATCAACATTAGACAGAAAGAAACAAAAGAAAAAAAAAGCCTTTATTTTGGACAAGCGTATACATTTTTAAAGTACAAATAATTTGTGAATAAAGAAAAAGATATTTTTTTTACTAGCGAGAAACGAACCCGCGTCTTTTCCAATACGGCTAAAGGCCAAAAGTGCTCTAAGCCACCGAACTATAGTACAAATCTTTCGATCATCCTAATCTCCTTATCACATTTGTCTTTACGACCAACTCCATCTATTGGAAGCATTTACATGCATTAAACCAATATAGTAAGTTTAATTTTGCAATTAAAATTCATACTATTTGATGTCGCGATTTTTTAAACATTATTGATCTATATTTTTTAGCATTTGATGAGAAATGCTAAAAAATATAGATCAAAAGCATACACATAAATGAAAAAAAAAAATTAGGGTAGAAAATAAACATACATTGATGGTATTACAAAAGGGAAAAAAAAGCTTAGTTCTACCCTATGGGTGTCACAAAGCCCATCCAAAAATGGGTAATGCTCAGCTTATTGCTGCTATGCAATGAACATAACAGCACTGATTTTCGGCAATTTAACGTTAGGTTTACTTATTTTAGACTCACGCTGATCTGAAATTACAGGGTAATAAGTTGTGGAACCTAGTATATCTAGACTACACACTACACGTGATTCATTCATAGGCTAGCCTTTTTTTTGTTTTTTGTTTTGACGTGATAACGTCTTATAAATCGATGAACGTCGGCAGCACATCATAACATCACAATTCACATTCTTCGCCCGAACGCGTTCCGGGCAATACGTGTATCTTAATTATTGTATAGCAGCACGCGCGATCGTACCTTTTTATATGTACCATTCGATTTCTATCAGTATTACATTGTGAAACTCTCTGAAAACATATATATATGACGTTATCACGTAATATTATCGTCCGTAAACCGACTTTATAGACAACCATATATTTTTTTGATAAGACGGGAAAAAAACATCCCATCGTTCGGGGCAACGAACAAGGCAGTGTGGAGGCCTCACTCACTAATTGTTATTGGCGGACCACTGGAACTATGTTACATTACTTCAGTACCACGCCTACAGCTTACCCTTTCGGTTACCCTCTACTGATAGACGCACCCGCACACGGAGCGTCGCACCTTCGCGGGAGGTCTTGCAACTGGCGGACGTTCCCCGGTCTATCTACCCGCAGCTTCAGCTAGGGAATAACTAGAGCCTAGAATGAGCTGTCAGTAAACCATAGACTCATCTATATAAATACTAGCTTAACCCGTGGCTCCACCGCAAGTAAAAGCTATCTAGTCTTTAGGCTATATCTCAGATTTCCGATATAGTAACGGGATAAAACGTATACCGTTTTTTAGTTTTAGTAGCGGTGGAGCCTTTCTTATCCCAGCATAAATGGACCAGCTGACATAAGATCAGCGTGTAACAACAGTAGTGATACCTATCGTTATATTTTGTACGGTGAGTGAGAGTGCCGGAGGACCAAACCAACTCCCTACCCTCTCCTTAATATACTTCTATTAACCTCAGTTTCCTTGGAGATGGAAACTCGGTGTTGTTAGCGTCTATAGGCTACGATGATCGCTTACCATCAGGTAGGCCGTATGCTTGTTTGCCACCCACGTAGTATAATTAAAAAGAGTCTAATCAACTTCTCGGCAGCCATCACCTCAGCCAGAAGGCACGTGTGTAAAATCAATGCGGTTGAAATGAGATCTCTGTGGAGAATCTGTGGAATAAGGCTGATTGATCGCATTCGTAACGACGACGTAAGAAAGCGAGTAGGTATGAGAGAAAGTATTGGTGTAAAGATGCGAAAGGGAATGTTCCGATGGTTTGGACATGTGGAAAGAATGCCAGACTTGCGACTGGTTAAGAAGATATACATTGGAAAAGTAGAAGATTATAGGTACTGGGGGAGATCGAGACTCAGCGCGGTTCTACCTAGACCAAATCGGTCATGTATTAAAGGAATGTGGAGTCAGGAGTCTCCGAAACCGGCAAATGTGTATGAAGAGAGTTATGAATGTTGAGGAAGCGAGCGATGTGTGCAAGAATAGAGCCCGTTTGCACTCTGTTCTCTCTGCCTACCCCGCAAGGAAAATGACGTGATGATAAGTAAGTGAGTCTAATAAGAGCTATCGAGCGAAAAGTTTCATCAAAATCCATCAATTACAACCCACATTGGACTAGTGTGGACGATTTTGAATCTGTCGTTCCGAAAAAATCCCGTGCTCATTTATGTGAAGGTAAAAAATACAAAAATTGATCTTAATTAATTACATAATGTTTACAAAAACCCATTAGGGAGATTTTCTAGGTATATATCTAATATTATTTATAGTGAGAGTTCCATAACACCGATATGCACATACGGGATTCAACTGTGGACTTCCGCAAGCAATTCCAATATTATGTTCCTTCAAAGAGCTCAAAACAGCATCCTTAGTATTGTGTCTTCTGCCTAATGCGGGCGGCCCTAGCTGAGGCTGCGGGTGGATGGACCGGGGAACATCCGCCACCCGCAAGGCCTCCGGCGAAGGTGCGACGCTCCGTGTGCGGATGCGTCGCTCAGTTGAGGGTACCCGAGAGGGTAAGCCGCTGGCGGATCACTGAAGTAATCCAGCACAGTACCAGTGGGCCGTCAACATAGGCGGAGAGACGTCACACGGCGGGTTTCTTTAGTGGGTGCGGGCCCCACACTACCCTGTTCGTTGCCCCGAGCGACGGGGTGTGCGGTTAGGAAAAAATTTTCCCGCCTAAAAGAAAAAAAAAGGATTGTGTCTTCTGACCACTGAACACAGTTCCAATGGTTCACTAGTACAGGGGGAGAGACGTTACACGGTGCGGTTAGGTACATTTTTGTCTCGCCTTAACAAAAAAAAGGGGTTGCGTCTTCTGCACCTTGGTGTAGTCGTAAATCAGAAGTCCATAATTACCTGGAAATACCAACTATTTTGGAAGAGGCCAAGCGCTATTCACCAACTATAAAGATTGGCAACTCACCCGAAACCACCGTCCCAGTCACTCCTGCAGCATCCAATCCAGCATAAGGCATGACATAATACTAGCGCTGGCTTTCCTTTGGGGTGATTTGATGTCGGTCACACATACCGCATACATTCTTTGTACAATAGAACATTAAAATATAAAAAAAAAACTATATGGTTGTCTGTAAAGTCGGTTTAAGGACGATAATTTTACGTGATAACGTCATATATGTCGATAGATGCGTCACAAGCCGAACGCTTAGGCCGATCGTGCCTCTCTATCGCTTGCGGAAGGATCAGGCGGAACGTGACACTTTTTCGTGCATGCCGGATTCTTCGACTTATAAGACGTTATCCCGTCAAAAAAATGCGGTGATACTCTAGCGGCAAAGCCACTGCAGTCCTAGATCCTCACACACACACACACACACACACCTCAGACTTTTTGAGATTTTTCCTAATTATGTGGACGAGTATGTGTATAAACATTTTCTGATATTTACGCGAATGTTACACATTTTGAAATAAAACTACGTTTACGGAATCTATCGCGTTTATTTGATTTTACTACTATCCCGACGTTTCGAATACTTTACAGCATTCATGATCACGGGTGGACTTAGATAATAGACGTCCAAGGCTGATATGTTATTTCAGAAATAACAAAATAAAATGTATAAACATTGCTAGAAATTCTACATGCCTGTGAGATTTTCTCGACGGATTGTAGTCTGCCAGCTCGCCCTAGACCAGCGTGGTGAACTACGCCCTGAATTCCTCTAACTATAAGAGGAGACCCGTGCCCAGTAATGGGACGGTAATGAGTCCAAAAAAAGACATAATTCTGGGTAATACTTCCAGCAAGATGAATTAACCAGTTGTATTTAATATCAATGACCGATTGATCGATTTATTATTATATTTGCAGATATTTAATATAACGGAAGAGCACAAAGGTAGATGGAAGTTTGAAGTGAGATATATTCTGAGTCAGGACGAGCCAAATAACCAAAAGGCCGCTGTTTGTGATATTAAAATCGCGTTTGGTAAGTGCAACTTCTTAATTTATAACCGATTTTAAAAAATAATCGCGAAAATATGAAAGAAAATCTAATAACTACAAATTAAAGAACTGCCTCGGCGGTGCAGCGGTAGTGTAAGCGACTGCTAATCATGAGGTCTCGGGTTCGATCATCGGCAATGTTATTGAGCTTTTTCCTAAAAAGAAAAATTCTCAGTACCAGCCCGGAGTTTGGAAATGTGCCCGGTAGACGTCAATAGGCTCGCCCCCTATTACGTGGGACTTAAACATAGCTGGCGAGTCGTGGGTGTGTAATACACCTCTGCCTACCCCTTCAGGGAATACAGTCGTGATGCTATGTTGTTAAAGAAAAGTAAAAATAAAAATGGTGCTTTTATATGTCATTTTTATATTTATAGACAAGCGGGTGTTTTTTTTTTTTGCATGTAGTGGCAGTCGAGCCACGGTCCATCTGATGGTAAATTGTAACCATCGCCCATGGACTCAACTATACCGAGAGTACTGTCAAGGCGCTGCTCACCAATTCATTTCACAGATATGAAATGAAATATAAACGGCTGTCTCCTGCTACAGCCAAAACGCAACGATGTGCTTCATGGCCGGTCACACGGGAGATGGTGGTACGAACCCGCTCGGGCCCGATACTAAGTGAGTACTCCCACTTGGCACCCAGCCCTACCACCAGTCATGCAATGGATGATAATTGCTTACTTCCCTTAGTCGCCTCATACGATACCCGTGGGAAAGAATGGGATGGTGACACTTGTATTCTTAGCCCGTCACCACACGGACAAGTATTTAGTGGGTGAGGGCCCAACCATTTAGTATATTTATTATATAGCGTATTTCGACGCTTCATAATCAAGATACGAATAATAAATTTAATATAACTAGATCATTATTTATTTTAATTTATAGCCAGAACAGAAACCGTAGCAAATTAACAATAGGCTAAGGTGTGCTTAGGGTTGCCAACTTTTTTTGGAGAAAATAACATATCATATTTTTTTGAGCAGAAAATATAAGTATTTGGAAGAAGCAAAAATGTTTAAAAAATTATTCATTATTTATTTATTCACAGTTTTATTAACAGTTTCTATTGTGCTTGAATTTTCGGAAGTTATCTTCACAATCCCAATTAAATTTAAATTAACAAATAACTCATTTTTTATTAAATTTATAGATGATGAAATAATAAATATTTTTCTTTACTGTCAAAAGTATCAGATTTAATTTTATATAGACAATTGTCAATAGATTTTTTCTTGAAATTCTTTATGGGTGATAATAGAATTCCTTTGTATAACTTCAATCTTATTGACCTGGAAATGAAATTATTAACATTCAATCTATCTAATAAATGCCTTCAAGTTCTTTTTCAACTTAAAAGTATCGATAATAGTTCAGTTATTTAAATAAGTGTTTCATTTTAAGCATTACAGTAAAGATTGTAAATAGAGTATTTTTACATACTTTATTTTTATGTAAAAGTACAAAGTATATTTACCAAAAATAAAGTAGGATACGTTATTATAAAGTGTAGTTGGTAACCCTAGGTATGCTAGAACAAGTGGATGAATTTGTATAATTATCTTGGATGTGGATTCAGTCGGAATGAAAGGCTGATAAGTAGTATCAGGATATGGTATAATTGTAATGATATGAACAAATAAATCTATTCCATAAATAAATATAAAGGGAAAAATTAAATAGAATATTTCACAGTGTAATATTAGTTTTCCTGTGTAACAAACTACGAGTATACGATTGCTCGTGGCATACATACACCATAGGATACGAATTCACTAAACGAGTAGCATGTTGAGTTATCCATGTGCTGATGGACTAAGAATATAAATGTCACCACCCCATTTGTTACTATTGACAGCAATTGCATACTCACATGCTATTGAGCCCGAGCGGATCGGTACCACCATCTCCTCGGTGGCCGACCGTATAGCATTTCGATATGTTTCGGTTGTAGCGAGTGATAGCTGTACATAATTTCCTGTTTGTGGAATGAAATGGTGAGCAGTGCCTTGACAGTACTCTTGTGGTTAATTAATTTGCTGCATAGAATGGTTACACCTATAAATATTGCATAGCATCACGCCTGTATTCCCTGAAGGGGTAGGCAGAGGTGTATTATACACCCACGGTTCGCGAGCTATGTTTAAGTCCCACGTAATTGGGGGCGAGCCTATTGCCGCCTACCGGGCACTTTTCCAAACTCCGGGCTGCTACTAATAGTTTTTCTTTTCACGAAAAATCTCAGTAACACTGCCCGACCCAGGGATCAATCCGAGACCTCATGATCTGCTGTCTCTTACACTACCTACCGCTGCACCACAAAGGCAGTTGGTAAGGGTTACGGAATTTTTGAAATATTATACTGAAATAATTTTCAAAAAAAAAAGAACCGCTTTTTTTTCTTGAAAAAATATGCATTCAATAACGAAACCCCATCCAAATCGGATCAGTCGATTTTGAGAAAAACTTAGACATGCAAACATACGAGTACATACATAGGTACGAGTTAAATGGTGAATCCTCTTCTTGAATTCGGTTAAAATCAACATCAAGTATTCACAGCACATACCTCTGTTCATTCACACTTCTTTGCTAATTTATCTGCTTAAGAACAAATTATTGTGAAAGTGGAAAAAGAGGGCTTTACTGCGAGCGGGAATCTGGGTCCCTTCCAATCCGGGGAAGTGCTCTAGACCGCTAAGCCATTGCAGTAGCAAACGGCGACATCCAATCTTCCCTTCATAATTGCTTTTAGATGTAAATTATTTGTGAATGAGGAAAAAGAGATTTTTAGTACGAGCGGGAAATGAACCCGCGACTCTTCCAATCTGGGGAAATGCTCTAAGCCACTCAGCTACCGTACTGACCTTTCCGGTCGTCCCAATCTTTAAAAAAAAAATCTCTTTTTCGTCATTCCCAAATAATTTGTACTGTAAAAAGTAGCTGAGCATGTCAAGTGCTAAAAAATATATATCAAAAATGCTTTTAGAAAAAAGCACAAAGCGAAAAATGTGAACTCGAAAATAACGAGCAGGATTTGAACCTGCTACTCCTGGATACCGTTCAGATGCTTTGCCAATTCAGCCATCGTGATAATTGCTCCTGACTGCTAATTTCGATAACACATTCATACTTAACGTCTTTGGGTGACGCCAGCGCCATCTGTCGGCGATATTTTCATACATTGTACCGACCTTTTAGATGTCTTTACAACACAGTATCCCGCTCGCAGTAAAGTTCTCTTTACCCACTTTCACAATAATTTAGTTTTTTTATTAAAAGTAGCTAAACACATCAAGTGCTAAAATACAGATCAAAATTTAAAACAGCAAACAAATTATGTCACGTTAACGTGACGTAATTATTTCCTTCTTTCTACTTCTGCCTTAAAGATTTGTGTGTTATTATATTTTTTCTTTTTGTTCACAGGATCGCCGGCATCGGCGGCAGTGGTAAAAGGTATTTCTTTTTAAATTCACTTATTCCCTTAGACAAAGAATATAATAGACTCGCTACTATTTTGACACTAAGGACGAAGAAAAGGATGCACATATTAGTTTTTAGCAAGAGTGAGAGAGATATAAGGATAAGTATTTTATCCTTTTCGCGTATGCGTTATTTGTATTCGGACCCAATCAACTGGGTCCCAACAATAAGGTGGCCAACCGTCCCCATCATCGGTATATTATGTATAAGCTTGTTTTTATATTTAATGTAAAAAAACCATCATTACTCGCATTATATACGCTAATGTTACATGCTCTAATACATTTTAAGCAAAATATAAGCATAACTGCAATTTCTTTTGTCCTGTCATTCTTGTATCCTCCTAAAACAGGTAGTACATCTTTAGTCAACAAAGTTATAATCATAGTTATCTTTTAAAATTATTCGGGCTATCACATAGAGCGCGCGCGCCCCCTTGGGGGCGCAGGCGGCGAGCTTCGCTAATTCTATGGGTTATCATATTATGTCAAACTATTGCTATCTCGACATTGCATACGCTGATAGCTTGTCTATAATATTCTTTGTCTAAGCTTATTCCCAATGAATCATAGAGTATAAATATCACGTCCATATTTTAAAACTCCATAAAGTAAAAGGTGCCTGTTTATGACCTTTTTTAAAAACAAATAATTTGTGAATAAGGAAGAGATTTTTGTACTAGCGGGAATCGAAGCCGCGTCATTTCCAATCCGGGGAAATGCTCTAAGCTACTGAGCTGTAGTACAGATCCTTTGATCATCCCAATTTCCTTATCACATTTGTCTTAACGATCTTTTTCTTTATTCACAAATAATTTGTACTTTAAAAAGTGGCGGAGCATGTCAAATGCTAAAAAATATAGATCAAAGCTGTAATTACTTAGTCTGAGTGTAATAGGCTTGATGATAGTAATCAAGTATCGCCAAAATATTGAAGTGATCTAATGAAATAGGATTCAAGGATTTATAAAAATGTATTCATTCTTATTTTAATGGCGAGATTAATAATATATTTGATAAAATAAACCTACAAAATATAACAATCCGCCATGATAACTTAAACACCAATCAAAGTGAATGACATTTAGATATTTTTATATATATTTTTAGCATTTGACATGCTTAGCAACATACATTAAACACAAAGTGAAAAATGTGAAATCGAAAATAACAGTCACGAGCAGGATTCGAACCTGCATCTCCTGGATACCGTCCAGATGCTTTGCCAATTCAGCCATCGTGACCCTTGCTCCTGACTGCTAATTTCGATAACACATTCATACTTAACGTCTTTGGGTGACGCCTGCACCATCTGTCGGAAGTATTTTCATACATTATACCGACCAGGTAAACTTAATTTTACAATTAAGATTTTACCTAATAATGACGCAAACCCTATAAATATTTAGATATTTTTATATATATTTTTAGCATTTGACATGCTTAGCAACATACATTAAACACAAAGTATTTTCATTTTTTTCGTGATACGCCACCGAACAAACAGACAAACCGACAAAAATCTAAAGAAAATTGTTTTGTGTTTAGACACCTCTACCCTATCGTTGCCCCGAACGACGGGGTGTGCGGATAGGAACATTTTTTCCCGCCTTAACAAAAAAAAAGTTGACTACATTAAACACAAAGTGAAAAATGTGAAATCGAAAATAACAGTTACGAGCAGGATCCTGCTCGTATAGTGCTAAGCATGTCAAATGCTAAAAATACATATAAAAAATATCTAAAAGTTGACTAGAGACACTTTTTTCGTGAATTTTGTACTAGACCCGACGTCCAATTTTATTAGGTCAATGTTTAGATTGAAGCATTTAAATTTGCATTAAATGATATCGTACCGATAATTGATAACATGGGTTCAGTACTCGATTGTGAACTCCCAGGTGGTTGAAATTCGCTCCCGTCTTTTCATGAAAATTTCAATTTTTGTTTTCATTTACAATTTTATATTGAATATGAGATAAAATTGTCACATTGTTTTATCTCAATTCGATTTAGGTAGTATACCCATTAATCGTTAGTTTAAACTTAACTTTACGTTTATCATCTCGATAAACGTAAAGTTAAAATTAAACTAACCTAATGGTTGCAGAAAAAGTACTATTATCTCCTAATTACATTAAAGATATACCTTATTATTTTGTAATGTTTCTATGACAGTGTACAACATGTTGTTAGACACTATATCTAGAAGTTCATTGCCTTCTAAAACACAGGCTCCTGGCCTAGTTTAGGAGGCAACAGTTCATTTTGTAAACACTCTGTACCCTTATACATAGACCCTTTTGTTTTTCCATGTACTTATGATAGTTTAAAAGCGTGCAATAAAGATTATTATTATTAAACACAAACTACAATGGATTGAAACCTTCGTTATGTTCTTAGTCCAGTTGATAATGATTCGATGTTGGCTAAAAAACTGCTAACTTTGTGACCCGTCGTTGTCGACGAAAATCGTATGTAGCATATTATTAAGTACAGTTATTTGGTGATATATTTGCCCGGATCTATCGGTATGATATCATTTATCCCTGGTATAATAAAATTAACTTGATCAAAAGCGGATTTAGGATTATTTTCTGGGCGGGGCACTCGGGGCAGACGGGCATAAAAATCAACGTAACTGTTATAGCATTAGTATTTATAGAAAGGTTGACTAAGACCGGATACGTCCAAACTCGAATATATACAACAATAACTATACCGAGAAAAATCGATTCCACGATTTTATTCTCTAGATAATCAACAGTCGTTTTTACACGCAATCTGACGTATAGCTATACTTGCAATAGCTATTCGCGAACAGCGAATACCCGGCAAAAACATACTGGACGATGTATAGCTTAACTCATCTCAACTCTTATTTGTCGTATTATAGCGTGGGAAAGTAGCTGTCACTGTATGTTTCGAAATAAAATGATAGCACAAAAAAGATGGCGCCATTTTTTTGTTCATGGATTAACTCCTTATTCGATGGTTATCGATGGTATAGTGACTATTCCCGAATAGGCTCGCTATTCTTCGAATTGTTGTTGGTAAAACGTAAAATTGATTTATTCTGGAGTATGTAGCGATTTATTCTAGGAATAAAATTTATTCTTGTTTGGTCGAATCCGCCCTAAGTATCAAAACAATACAAAAATTACATGTTTAAGTTTCCTTTCATGTTTCCTGCTAAAGATGTCCAACACTTCATTATTGTCTATTTTTGAAACTGTCTAGTCTGGCCCCTCCAGACCAAACAGTTTCAAACACAACAAGGTGAGCCCCCGTGGTCCTCCCTTAAATCCGCCCTTGATGTTGATCCTTAAGCCCCAGCAGAAGGTTAATATGGCCCTCTTTTACAGAACCACCTCCTCCATGTTTATCGTTGTATATGGTAATCGTTCTTGTAGTAATCGTCATAGCTGAAACGAGCGCCTTGATCTACTTCAAATGCAAAGGTAAGCCATCCATGTGAATACATTTTTGGATTGATTTTTTACATTTTTAGAGAACACCCTGCTTGGAGTAATCTCTCGATCGCGGGGGACTTTTCTAACAAACAATTTAACGGACACAAAATACAACTCATATCACCCATTTGTGGGTCCAAAAAGAATTGGTCTACGTGGGAATTGAACCCACAACACTCGAGTTGGGAGATCTGTATCTAAATCAGTCCGTCATCTGTGCTAATGAAAGAGGAGAGGGAGCTGTTTGAGGTGGTACCGACATCACCATTTTACCACCGCACCATGAGACGTCGCGGTAGGGTTCATCCACACCACCTGGAAACGATTTCGTCAAAGACAGTTCGTTTTCAGCGTTCTTTTCTACCACGTACGTGTGAGCTCTGGAATGACCTACCTGCCACGGTGTTTCCCCGGCGCTACGACATGTCCCTCTTTAAATGAGGTTTGAAAGGAGCACTTAACTTGCGGTAGGCGGCGGCTTGGCTGTGCCCCTGGTGTTGCTAAAGTCCATGAGCGGCGGTTACCACTTACTTTCAGGTGGGCCGCTTACTCGTCTGCAACCGTTGGCAATAAAAAAGAATTAAAAAAAAAATCTGAACAGCTGGCACTAGGGGAGAGCAATTTATAAATGCAACTGTCCTATTACTGGCCATGGGTACCTGTCCTGGTAACCCGACAGATGGCGCAGGCGTCACCCAAAATATTGAAAAGGAATGAGTTGTTGAAATCCATAGCCCCAAGCAGATGTTGTTCAGATGGCTATATTGGTAAAGCATCTGAAACGGTTTTCAAGAATATGTAGATTCAAATCCTTTTACATTTTGTGGTCAGATTTAAGGTACCCTTGTTTTGCGATTGCCGTCCAAACGATCGGTGCGTGTGAACGGATGAGAGACCAAATGTCACCTATCGGATGTCGAACGGTGCGTTTGTGCCTGACTGTCAAATAACATTCTGGCATCTTCTTGAAAAGTCACCAGTTGTCGCAGTAGTTGGGTCGTACTCTAGCTCCACGATGAAATAGATCAGAAGCCATCTTCATCAAAACTTTGGAATAAAGCTAGGAAGAATATCACGTTCTCGTGGCCTAGTCGTTTATGTAACCGACTTCCGTGCACGAAGTCGTGAGTTCGATTCCCACTCAAGACAATTATTTGTGTAACACAGATATTTGTACTGCGTCTGGGTGTTTTCTATCTATTATATGCATGTATTTACAAAAAAAGTAATATATGTATTATATCCGTAATCTGGTACCCATAGCACAAGCGTTAAGCTTAGTTTGGGACCAGAGGACGTTGTGTGAGAATGTCCGTGAATATTTATTTAATATTATCCTTAACCAATTTAAAATGTTTAAATTATTTTGGAGTAATTTTGTCACTTATCTGTTACAGTCAATAAATTGCAGCGACATGATTTACTGAAGAGTAGGGAAACTACTCCACAAGACAATGGTATGTATGCACCAATAGGCATTAATATAGATACACATTTCGAGTTCATCAGTTCAACTCTTAATAACGAAGAAATAAGAATAGATAGGTACTATCCGGCCCTATTCTACCTTCATCTACAGGTTGTTTTTTCGGTGGCAGATATACCTCCGTCCACCTGATGGCAAATAGTAACGGTCGCTCATCGGCTCAAATATACCTAGAGTATTGTCAAGCCGCTGTTCACCATTTCATTTCACAGATATGAAATGAAAGTATAAACGGCTATCTCCAGCTGCAACCAAAACACACCGATGTGCTTCATGGCCGTTCGCACAAGAGATGGTTGTACCAACCCGCTTGGGCCCGATAGCAAGTGAGTACTCCCACTTGGTACCCAGACCTACCACCAGTAAAGCAATGGGTGATAATTGCTTACTTCCCTTAGTTGCTTCCTACGACTCCCGTGGGAAAGAATGGAGTGGTTACACCTGTATTCTTAGTCCGCCACCACACGGGGTGTTGTTAAAGTTATAAATGTTCCCATTTAACTTATGTAAAAAGAGTGTGGAAGTCACCCGTCTCGCCGGAAAGTCGCCCGTCGTCAACAGCATCACGTGCAAGAAGTATGGAATGCTTATGATAGTAGCTTCATTGCTTTGGGGAATTATAGTAGCAAAGAGAAAGAATTTTAGTCGCGCCAGCGCAAAGATAATGAATTTTAGTCGGGCCAAATCAATGAGAATAAATGATTTTTCCCTTTGGATGAGCTTTGTAATGGAGAAAGAAATAATTTTATACTGTACTAACCTTTGCCTGCGGCTCCGCTAGCTAGTCCGCTAACTAGTTTTTAGGTTATATCTCAGGTTCCCGGTATACCTAGTAGCGGGATAAAAAGTATACCAGTTTTTAATTCTAATCAAGAGCTATCAAATAAAAAGTTGCATCAAAATCCGTTTAGTAGTTTTTGTGTAATGCGCAAACAAACAGACAAACAATCTAAAAAAAATTGTTTTGTGTTAAGACACGCCTATATAGCCTATTATAGTCATTTGCAGCTATGTTATAATATATATATATATTACAGTATAGATTTTTCAATTTGTTAATGAGCTTTCTTGTTCTTTCTCTTTTGCTCTGCGTGTACGACTGAGGATCATAAGATCAGGGGTTCCAATCCGGGGTAAAGCAAACAAAAAGTGACAAATTTTTATGTAAAGAAAATTGGGAGTTAGGAGTTAGGAAGTTGGCGGATTCTCACCCCAGTGCACCAGAAAATACCTAAAGCCTCTCTCCAGTGGTGTCGGAATGCCGACACATCGGACTAAGAGAGTGAGCGAAGAGAGAATACACACTACACTTAGAAATTACTATTATAACCTCCCACCGAATGTTAAATGGAAATGCAATCTATTTATAAATTAAAATAGATACACGCCCATGAAAATATAGTTATTTTTCAGAACGCTATATTTCCGATCCAGGCTTTAAAAACAAGAAGCTGCCAAGAATTGAAACCAGCAGACAGAGTGAAATTTACGAAGTGCCAGATATTAAAAAAGGCGGTATGTGAACGCAATATAATATTGATGCTCAAACCAATTTTTTTTATCTGTAGCTTTTTAACGTAGTCATAGACTAAGTAGTAGAACTCACAGAGAACCTACATTTGTATGTGGAACTGTCAATTTGTTTACTGTATCTGTCAAAAAACGCGGTATTCTTTTTTTTTTATAATACATGGGTGGCGAACAAGTATATTTGATGGTAGGCTGTTACCGTAGACTATATACTTATTTATCTATGCTATATACGCTAGCAACACCATAGGTAACACTCGCGCGTCGTCATATCCAAGAAAAGGGATAGAATATGAATAGGAAGGATAACAAGGAGAGAATAGAGAGCGGGTTTGAGAGCCCGGCGCTCTCACTCACCATACAAAACACAACGGTAGGCGTAACTACCGCTGTTAGACACTGATCTTTTGAGAGAAGGTGGTACTTCCCCGATTGACCCGGCCCATTCGTGCTGGGATAACCAAGGTTCTACCACTAGAGAATTTTACATTCATTCGTTGGTCAATAACAGGATGACTGTAAGTATATGTGTAAAAAGATGATTGTTTCAGTAATTACAGAGTAAAATAACAAACAAACAAACTCACTTTCGCATTTACAATACCAGTTAGGATTTTAGCGCTTTATATTCGCGACGGGCCTCGTGGAGTAGTCGGTAGTGTAACCGACTTCCGTGCACGAGGTCGTGGGTTTGAATCCCACTCAGGACAAATTTTTTTATTGCATGTATTGGTAGACGAGCCACGGCCTATCCTGATGGTAAATGGTAACCGTCGCTCATGGACTCAACTATACCGAGAGTATTGTCAAGCCGCTGCTCACCATTTCATTTCACATATATGAAATGAAAGATTTGATTTATTTGCGTGATGAACACAGATATTTGTACTGTGTCTGGGTATTTCCTATGTATCATATGTATGTATTTACAAAAAAAAAGTAATATTATGTATGTATTATATCCGTAATCTGGTACCCATAGCACAAGCGTTAAGCTTAGTTTGGGACCAGAGGACGTTGTGTGAAATGTCCGTGAATATTTATTTTATTTATGTGTGTTTATATATCTATATATGTTTGTTTACGTGTTAAATTCGGGCTACTGTACATGGTCATAATTTAATTTAATTTTCTAGGGCTGCCGTCGCCACCGCCGCCCTCGTTACCAAGTAAGCCAATAATTTAAATCATTTTAACTAAATCTATACAAATAAACTAACTGACCCAGCAAACGTTGTTTTGCCAAACAAATTATTTCTACATTGGCAGTAGAAGGGTGAAAATTTAGGGTTGTATGTATTTTTTAATTCCGAATCATAAAAAAACAAAAATAAAAAATGTTGTCCAAAAAATAAAAATATTTATTTTGGGGTGGACCACCCTTGTCTCTTAGTTTACATCCTATTATCAGATCCACTGAATATACACACAAAATTTCATAAGAATCGGTCAAGCCGTTTCGGAGGAGAATGGCGACGAACACTGTGACACGAGAATTTTATATATCTAATATATAATTAATATATATATAATATATAATTGAAGTGTCTGTTTTTTTATTGCTTATGGTGGCAGACGATCCACAACCCACCTTATAGTAAAAGGTAACCGTCACTCATGGACTCAACTATACCGTGAGTATTGTCAAGCCGCTGCTCACCATTTCATTTCACAAATATGAAATGAAAGAATTAACGCCTATCTCCTGCTACAGCCAAAACATACCGACGTGTTTAGATATTTTTATATATATTTTTAGCATTTGACATGCTTAGCACTATACATTAAACACAAAGTGAAAAATGTGAAATCGAAAATAACAGTCAGGAGCAGGATTTGAACCTGCATCTTCTGGATACCGTCCAGATGCTTTACCAATTCAGCCATCCTGACAATTGCTCCTGACTGCTAATTTCGATAGCACATCATACTTAACGTCTTTGAGTGACGCCTGCGCCATCTGTCGGAAGTATTTTCATACATTATACCGACCAGGTAAACTTAATTTTACAATTAAGATTTTACCTAATAATGACGCAAACCCTTTAAATATTTAGATATTTTTATATATATTTTTAGCATTTGACATGCTTAGCACTATACATTAAACACAAAGTGAAAAATGTGAAATCGAAAATAACAGTCAGGAGCAGGATTTGAACCTGCATCTTCTGGATACCGTCCAGATGCATTACCAATTCAGCCATCCTGACAATTGCTCCTGACTGCTAATTTCGATAGCACATCATACTTAACGTCTTTGAGTGACGCCTGCGCCATCTGTCGGAAGTATTTTCATACATTATACCGACACTCAAAGACGTTAAGTATGATGTGCTATCGAAATTAGCAGTCAGGAGCAATTGTCAGGATGGCTGAATTGGTAAAGCATCTGGACGGTATCCAGAAGATGCAGGTTCAAATCCTGCTCCTGACTGTTATTTTCGATTTCACATTTTTCACTTTGTGTTTAATGTATAGTGCTAAGCATGTCAAATGCTAAAAATATATATAAAAATATCTAAATATTTAAAGGGTTTGCGTCATTATTAGGTAAAATCTTAATTGTAAAATTAAGTTTACCTGGTCGGTATAATGTATGAAAATACTTCCGACAGATGGCGCAGGCGTCACTCAAAGACGTTAAGTATGATGTGCTATCGAAATTAGCAGTCAGGAGCAATTGTCAGGATGGCTGAATTGGTAAAGCATCTGGACGGTATCCAGAAGATGCAGGTTCAAAGCCTGCTCCTGACTGTTATTTTCGATTTCACATTTTTCACTTTGTGTTTAACATACCGACGTGCTTCATGGCCGGTTACACAGGAGATCTACACGCTCGAGCCCGATAACAAGTGAATACCCACTTGGTACCCAGCCATACGACCAGTAATGCAATGGATGATAATTGCTTACTTCCCTTAGTCGCCTCGTACGACATCCGTGGGAAAGAATGGGGGTGGTGACACTTGTATTCTCAGTCCGTCACCACGCGGACAAAATTATTGTTCATTGTGGCAAACAAGAGAAAATATTAAGCAACTTTCACTTGGCCGGCATCAGACCCATCTGTCACCCAACCAAAAGTATCTATTTGTAAACATCAGATCACTTCCGTGCTTCGGAAGGCATCTATCAACAACAACATCCCGGCGATCATTACAGGTTGTCAGAATCCTGAATACAAATTCCGATTCGAGTCTTGTTCTAAGGTCCCCTAAAGGCCGGCGCTCATTTGACGGGATGCCGTGGCCTCCCGCGGCGTCTCTGCGGCTGCCGCGGCATGTTTTGGCTTGCCACGGTAGGCTTCGGGACGCCACAGCGGTGCTGAGTGCGGGTCATATCTTAAACCATTGAACAAGTTGCTAAATTCACCTTTTGTACATCTTTATCTCCAAACCTTACCGTACCCAGAATTTTTTTTTCTTTTCATTTCAGCACGTATTTTTTCTCTTCTTCAGCGAGAATCACTAAATATATTTTTTTAATACACAACTAAAGACCAAAGGATTTTTGTAAGAGGAAATGAAATTGAATCTTATTATAATACTTGGAACACAAATTTCGTTGATATCGTTACAAACAGACCGAGCATACCGCGGGATGCCACGGCATGAAGCGAGACGCCGTGGCATTATGCAGGACGCCGCGGCATACCGCGGGACGCCACGGCATGCCGCAGCGTCCCGTGGCGTTCCGATGATACTTTGCCGTGCCATCTCGCGCCATGCCGTCAAGTGAGCGTCAGCCTTAAGTTGAATCGAAGAGGTCAGATAGTCAGTTGATGTAAAAATCGAACAGATCGGTCTCAACTAACCTCGGATAAGGCTACAATAGTGATAGTGAGGATAATGGTCATACGGAAGACATTGTTACCGACCCGGTTGAGTACCGGGAGTACTCACTTGTCATCTGGCTCAAGAATAAGGATCTGGCATTTGCACGGCAGAAATTATTATAAATACTATCACTCAAGGAATTTTCTTGTTACAGATCACGACACCCTGAAAGCTAATACACCTATCAGCCAACGACCTCCTTTACCCCCACCAGATGAAGATATATACGCTGGTAAGTTCATACCAACATTATGTCTGTCTGTCTGTGTCAATGTATCCTTAATTATTTAGAGGCAATGATCGACCATGCCGTGTGGGGCCGGCTTTAGAATAGTCCCACCCCTCTCCACCCATGGAAGTTGTAAGAGCCGACTGAGGCAATACGGGGGGAGTGGGCAGCAGCACTCCTTAAAGTATTAACAACATCCACTGCGATCGCCAACCCGCCTGCCAAGCGTGGCGATTACGGCACTATCCCCCATTCTTGGGGAGGCCTATGTCCAGCAGTGGACGTTAAAAGGCTAATGGATGGATGGATGGAATGATCGACTGGTTTGGTATCGCCTGCTTTTAGTGATCATTTATCAACCTAATTTTATTCAAATGGGCCTGGTTATTTGGCGTGAATGTTCTACAAACATCTTCACAAACTGTCACACAATAATATTAATAGGATTAGTAGGACTGCTAGGAACTAGGAGTTAGTAGGTGTTGCCGTCTGCTAGTGTATATAAGCTGGTTGTGTCTTGCGCTAGTGGAACGCATAGTTCTCGAGGAAAATAAATTTATAACTCCAAAAGAAGGTCTCTCAACGGTTAACACTCTTCAACGGATTAAGATTGGCGAATAATGAATATAAAACGAATATAAACTAATATAAGTAATGCGTTAAGTTATAAAGTTATAAGGGGGAATCGGTATTATTTTTTTGTGTGTGACGTTGGTTGTTAGCCTCAGATGGCTATGACAACCTTACCCGGACAATTGGTGAGCGCAGAGGGCTCTCAACCCAACATTTAAGCAACGTTACCTGTGGGGTACGAACCTCATCTCGGGCCGTTGCTGATAAAGTGGGATTTCTCACGTTTATGATTTGACTGCGGCACGATTTTTGGCCCTGGAAGCGGGGACGAAACCGTGGATAATTACTTGTAGTAACTGCGTTAGATATGTATGCTCTGATCTGAGCGTGAGTTATCTCGTTGTTGACTTCGTTGAGACTATGTATAGTCATATAGATATTTTTATATATATTTTTAGCATTTGACATGCTTAGCACTATGCATTAAACACAAAGTGAAAAATGTGAAATCGAAAATAACAGTCAGGAGCAGGATTTGAACCTGCATCTTCTGGATACCGTCCAGATGCTTTACCAATTCAGCCATCCTGACAATTGCTCCTGACTGCTAATTTCGATAACACATCATACTTAACGTCTTTGGGTGACGCCTGCGCCATCTGTCAGAAGTATTTTCATACATTATACCGACCAGGTAAACTTAATTTTACAATTAAGATTTTACCTAATAATGACGCAAACCCTTTAAATATATAGATATTTTTATATATATTTTTAGCATTTGACATGCTTAGCACTATGCATTAAACACAAAGTGAAAAATGTGAAATCGAAAATAACAGTCAGGAGCAGGATTTGAACCTGCATCTTCTGGATACCGTCCAGATGCTTTACCAATTCAGCCATCCTGACAATTGCTCCTGACTGCTAATTTCGATAACACATCATACTTAACGTCTTTGGGTGACGCCTGCGCCATCTGTCAGAAGTATTTTCATACATTATACCGACCAGGTAAACTTAATTTTACAATTAAGATTAAAATCTTGGGGTAAACCTAATAATGACGCAAACCCTTTAAATATATAGATATTTTTATATATATTTTTAGCATTTGACATGCTTAGCACTATGCATTAAACACAAAGTGTTTAATCTATGTATAGTCGTTGACTAATGGCGGGGAACCCCTGCGTTCCTATGTTCGGTATCGTGGTGTTGGTTTTCATGAACAGTAAGATTTAGTATAAAGTACAATTAAAATAGAGTTATATAAATGTTTTACAGAGCTGCCAGAAGTACCTAATCCACCTCCAGTACCTTCCTTCCAGCCTCCCGGTACACGTAAGTACCTATTTATTTTTTACACGACCTTTTTTGTTAAGGAGGGAAAAAATATACGCAGTGTGGGGCCCTCAGTGCCCTCGCCCACAAAATAACCCGCCGTATGCCGTCTCTCCGCCTATATTGACGGACCACTGGAACTGTAAGAAATTACTTCAGTGGTTTACATACACGACCTAGACAACTCTTGATAATAAGTAGCTACGATTGTCCTAACTTTGGGATAATGGATCTCCTCTCATAGTAAGAGACTTATCCCGTAGTTAAACTACAGATTTGGTGATATAATTTGGATATATTGCCTGTGCCCGCGGCTCCAATACATCCAAGAGTTAGTTTTTAGGATATATCTCAGGTTCCCGATATAGTAGCGAGTTAAAATGTATATCAATTTTTAAGTCTAATCAAGAGCTATCAAACAAAAGAAGTATCATCAATTTCCGTTTAGCAGTTTTTGCGCAATGCCTAAAGCAACAAATTCATTTTTTCCCAATTCTTAAATGTACAGACATAGCTCTATTACAGCTTTATGATAGTATAAACAAGTGCTGTAGAAGCTTATTCGTTGTTGTCTATATGTCCAAACTCAGTAGGGTATCCACCTAGAAGAGGGTCACTGTCATCTTTATATTTTTTCCCTGATAATACCCCCTTCTAAGATTATTCTTGCCATCTCTTTTTAGCACTGTTGCCCCGACTTACTCATTGGTGGATAGTTTTTTGTTCTAGAACTTTTCCTATCCATACGCTTGCGATTGGAGTAGCCATAGAACGTTCTCGAACCCTGGCGTACTCTGCTCGCATCCGGGATCGCATGCTGGCCATATATGGTAATAATATTTGATTCTGGATTGGGATCATGTGACCCATTGGCGATAATCTAACTGGGTAGGGGGCCTAGGCAACCGCGCGTATTTTAAATTTGCGGATATCGTAACCGGTATCAATTGAATATGCAACTTTATCATTTATTTAGTAATTTGTTCGGTTACATCGTAACATTAGAAGGTATCCACCTAGAAGAGTTTCCATCTGAAATAAAATTATTTTCTTTCTGGTTTCTTTTCGGACCCCAAGGTCCAAAGGTGTTGACCCCAAATTGTGTATCTTATTTCACAGTCCGTCCAAGACCCCAGAAGCAAGAGAAAAAAGGTAATTTGTTTCCTGAAGCACCGACGGATTTTCCACAGCCTAAGATTACGCCCGCCATGTTTAATAGGGCCGTCAAGCAGCCCGTCACTCGTGAGTATACATGTTTTTTATAAAAAAAAATACTAGGGAATAATGGAAGGTCACAACACAAACACGCATTAAACGAGACATTTTTATAGCCTTTGCCCGCGGCTCCACCGCAGCCAAGAGATAGTTTTTAGGTTATATCTCAGGTTCCCGATATAGTAGCGGAATAAAATGTATACCAGTTTTTAATTCTAATCCAAAGCTATCTAATAAAAAAGTTGCATTAAAATCTGTTCTGTAGTTTTTGCGTGATTCGTGAACGAACAAACAGACAAAACTACTAAAAATCTCTGTGTTTAGACACGCCTATACATATAGCCTAATACAGTATTTTTTTCTCAAATATCTTAAATGTACAGACAGCTCTGTTACAGCTTTATAATACTATAGAAACCGGACAGCCTGATGGCACGGAGTAGCCGTACCCTAGCAACACCAGTACCATAAACTGCATCGTCAACTCAAGAAAAAGTATTGGAGGGTAGAGAGGAAGGATAATAAGGAGAGGATGAAGTGGGTTTTAAATCTCCGGCATTCTCACTCACCATACGAAATAACAGTAGGACTAAATACCTTTGTTTCACGCGGATCTTCTGTGAGAGTGTGGTAGTTTCCCGGCCAAGACGTTTGGCTGGCTCATTCATGCTGAGGCAAGCAAGTCTCCACAACTAAAAGCAGGAAGTCTTAAGAATAATAATAATAATCATTTATTTTTCTCACCACAATACATAGATTTATAAGAGTAACATAAACACACTTAATTAGGGTTCATATTGTGGGAGACTGGTGCCTAAACTAGGCTCTAGGTCTGTATTTCAGGACACCAGGTCTCCTCTCATTCCGGCCACATGTTCTTTAGTGGAATTATTATGTAAATGAAACTAGTATTTAAAGGGTGAGTGCTTGCGTGTATCTATGAGTATGTAGTGCGAGTATGTGTGTGTTTAGTGTGCATGTGTGTGTGTGTTTGTGTGTGTGTATGTATTGTGTGTCCTGCCTAGCCCTACGACTATGAAGTCTTGGGGTCGTCGAATAAGGCAGAAAGAAAAAAAGAAAGAAGTGTTATATACTAAAGGATGTGAAGTGGTTTTGGGCTCCGCCTCTCTCAAACAGGAACGAAACGTTTCACGTTAAACGTTTAAGAATATATCGTTTCTATACAAAAACAAGTAAAAAAGGGGCAGTATTCCCGGTTGAGCCTGTCCTTTCATTCTGGGAATAAGATACCATCAAAGATCACGTACGCCGAGAATTAACAACTATAAGCAGAATATTTTAAACATCCAGCCATCAAAGAGTATGAATTTTAATTGCAAAATTAAACTTAGGTTCTTACTATATTGGATTAATGCATGTAAATGCATTCCGATAGATGGCGTTGGTCGTAAAGACAAATGTGATAAGGAGATTGGGATCGAATAGGTCAGTACGATATCTCAGTGGCTTAGAGCACTTCCCCGTATTGGAAAAGACGCGGGTTCGATTCCCGCTCGTACTAAAAATGTATTTTTCCCTTATTCACAAATAATTTGTACTTTAAAAAAGTAGCGGAGCATGTCAAATGCTAAAAAATATAGATTAACACTATAAGCAGTCAATGCAAAATTTAATGAAATTCCTTCACAAATCCACATTTTCCCAATGATTTTCAATGGTATTATGGTGATTTTTAACAGCTAATTTCCCCTAGAAAATACAGCGTCAAAGACACTTACTTCATGTCTTTCGCTATTCAATCCATTTAAACTTTAACTGCCTTATCTGCCTACTCTGCCCGCTCCTACGCAGACAAAAGCTACTTTACAAGTTATATCTCAGGTTCGTCATATAGAAGCGGGATAAAATCTATACCAGTTTTTAACAATATTCAAACAAAAAACAATTACGAATGCCGCGTGACCAGATTTTTTTTTTATTGCTTGTAGTGGCAGACGAGCCACGACCCATCTGATGCTAAATGGTAACTGTCGCTCATGGACTCAACTATACTGAGAGTATTGTCAAGCCGCTGCTCATCATTTCATTTCACCCATATGAAATGAAAGAAGAAACGGCTATCTCCTGCTACAGCCAAAAGGCAACGATGTGCTTCATGGCCGGACACGGGAGATGGTGGTACCAACCCGCTCGGGCCCGATACCAAGTGAATACTCCCATTCGGTACCCAGCCCTACCACCAGTCATGCAATGGATGATAATTGCTTACTTCCCTTAGTCGCCTCATACGACACCCGTGGGAAAGAATGGGGTGGTGACACTTGTATTCTCAATCCGTCACCACAAGGGAAAAAAATTACAATGAGACAAAAATATATATTATCAGTTTAGTAATACAGTCGTTTTCTTCTGAAATATCTTCAATGTACAGACATAGCTGCTTTTCTTCTGAAATATCTTCAACTAGCTGTTTCCCGCGGCTTCGCTCGCGTAAATAAATGAATACGAGTATAGGTTACTGCAAAAAAATGAAAAACTATGTTCCACGTGAATGAAGTCGCGGGTTGCACTTAGTTAACAAAGTTTGTTACTTAAACTTTATACGACTTCGTCCGTGAGTAATTTCATAAAAATAAATAAAGCAACCCTTGAAATTGTCGGTAATACAGTGCAACGGTATTACAGTACTCGGGGTTGGAACTTCATTACTGAAATGCTAGATGGCGTTGAAGTTGCTAGATTTTGAGATTTTGTGACAAACAATTATTTTTTTTTGCGTATTTTTTTTAATAAAAAGTATCTTATGTTACTTCTAATACCTCCGAGAATATGTGTACAAAGTTTCATGATGATCGGTTAAGTAGTTTTCACGTGAAAGCGTAACAAACAAACTTACATTCACATTTATAATATTAGTATGATTAGTATGATGTACGGATATAGCTTTGTTACAGCTTTATAATAGTGGATAAAAAAGTGTGCTTCTTTTTCAGAACCAAGTCCTATTCTACCGCGAAAAAATGGTAAATGTTTTTTTTAGTTAAATATTTTTGATTGCTCTCTGTAAACATACACGCTTTATAGACATTGTGATCTGTATTTTAGCATTTGAAATGCTCAGCTGTTTAAAAAAATGAGAATTCACTGTTAAACATCAACTGGATAGTGGCCTCGTGGCGTTGTCGGTAGTGTAACCGACTTCCGTGCACGTCGTTGGTTCGATTCCCACTCAGGACAATTATTTATGTGATGAACACACAGATATTTGTACTGTGTCTGGGTATTTCCTATGTATTATATGTATGTATTTACAGAAAAAAAAGTAATATTATATATGTATTATATCCGTAATCTGGTACCCATAACACAAGCGTTAAGCTTAGTTTGGGACCAGAGGACGTTGTGTGAAATGTCCGTGAATATTTATTTATTTATTATAATAAGTCTATTTTTGATGCTCCATCTTTGCAAAAAAAACATCACAAAACGCATAGCGGACACGCTCGGTCGTGCCCGGCTTGGGGCGAGCAGCACCGTGAACTCGTCTCGGCAATAGGGGAGAGACCTCTCGCTACCGAGCGTCGTCAGAGCGATGCTTGACAGCGACAGGAATTGGGCCGCGTACGCTGCCTTCTGCGAGAAGGTCATCTCCCAGAAAGAGGCGGTGGAGAGGGCCAAGGAGGTCGATCCTTCCGCTGACCCGAAGCGCCGCCAGCGACAAGGGCGGTGTAGGCGCGAGTACTTGCGCTTGATGCTGTCCTAGCTGAGGCTGCGGGTGGATGGCACGCTAGTCACCCGGCCGCCCCGTGCGACCCTTCGTGTGCGGATGCGTCGCTCAGTTGAGGGTACCCGAAAGGGTAAGCCGCTGGCTAACCACTGAAGTAATGTAACATAGTTCCAGTGGCCCGCTAACACAGGCGGAGAGACGGCACACGGTGGGTTTATTTAGTGGGTGAAGGCCCCACACTACCTACCATGTTCGTTGCCCCGAACGACGGGGTGTGCGGTTAGGTAAATTTTTTACCGCCTTAACAAAAAATTTTTTTATTGCATCTAGTGGCCGACGAGCCACGGCCCATCTGATGGTAAATGGTAACCGTACTCGTGGACTCAACTACCACACCTCTCACACTCACCATTTCATTTCACCGATATGAAATGAAAGAATAAACGGCTATCTCCTGCTGCAGCCAAAAGGCAACGATGTGCTTCATGGCCGGACACGGGAGATGGTGGTACCAACCCGCTCGGGACCGATACTAAGTGAGTACTCCCACTTGATAACCAGCCCTACCACCAGTCATGCAATGGATGATAATTGCTTCCTTCCCTTAGTCGCCTCATACGACACCCGTGGGAAGGAATGGGGGCTGACACTTGTATCCTTAGTCCGTCACAACACGGACAAAAAAAATATCTGAAGTTGACGGCACTCGCTCTCGCATTGTACCTAACCACACCAAAGTATCGTGTGCGTGAGCGATATCTATGTGTGCGTTGCTCGAACACGCGATGCATGATATGTAGCTTGCGTTTTGTACCTATTTATTTTGTGGTATTTGTTTGTTTACAGAGCCACCAACTCCGTTCAGACAGAATGGTAAGTTCATAAATAGCATTTTAATTCTGACGATGACACGGAACAGTAGAGCTTGAACAAACTTGCGCGAGCAGTCGAGTCTGCTTTACCCAGACTCAGAACAACCATTTGTAGATCACACAAAGAGTTGTCCTGTGTGGGAATCGAACCCGCAACACTCGGGCGGGACGCCGGTATCTAAACCACTGCTTGGGTGACGCCTACGCCATCTATCGGAATTGACATGCTTAGCCATATAAATTAACACAAAGTGTGAAAATTTTAAATCGAAAATGAGTCACGAGCATGTGGCTAAGCATGTCAAATGCTAAAAAATATATAAAAACTAGCTCACCCGGCGAGCTTCGTACCGCCATATTTTAATAGGGGTTGGCAGTAGGGTGAAAATTTAGGGTTGTATGTATTTTCTAATGACGAATCATATAAAAAATTAAAATAAAAAATTTTGGCCACAAAAAAAAAATTGAGGTGGATCACTCTTATCACTTAGGGATATGAAAAATAGTTTCCATCCTATTCTCAGACCTACTGAATATACACACAAATTTTAATAAGAATCGTTCAAGCCGTTTCGGAGGAGTATGGCGACAAACTGTGACACGAGAATTTTATACATACTCGTATATTAGATATCAAAATATTAGTAAAGTGTATTTCCTTTTCAGAATCGACTCCTACACCTCCGCGTAAAAATGGTAAATGGTTTTTTATAGTTAAACCTTCCCACGGCTCTCTCTAAGCAAACATAAACATACTCTCACGCCTGTATCCCCGAAGGGGCACGTAGAGGTGTATTACACACCCACGGTTCACCAACTATAAGTCCCACGTAATAGGGGGCGAGCCTATTGCCTATTGTCTACCGAGTACATTTCCAAACTTTGGGCTGCTACTGAGAATTATTCTTTATACGAAAATTCTCAATACTAGGGAATCGAACCCGAGACCTCATGATCAGCAGTCTCTCTAAGCAAGTTCTATTTGTAAACAAATATAATAATAATATACTAATAAATATTCACAGACATTTCACACAACGTCCTCTGGTCCCAAACTAAGCTTAACGCTTGTGCTATGGGTACCAGATTACGGATATAATACATATATTACTTTTTTTTGTAAATACATACATATAACAGGTAGAAAACACCCAGACGCAGTACAAATATCTGTGTTCATCACACAAATAATTGTCCTGAGCGGGAATCGAAACCACGACCTCGTGCACGGAAGTCTGTTACACTACCGACTACGCCACGAGGCCCGTCGTCAATATGGCTACGTACAAGTATCTATACAAACCCTTATTACGAAAACCGCGGGATATAAAAAATAATAAACGGGGCTTTACTAATATAACTATTATCTGGTACTAAGTAGAGTTAAGAAAGAGTAGGTATACCGAGATCCTCAAACGACACACATCTCTATCTCTGCGGAGTTTTCCGAAATTATTTGTTTGTCTGTTTACAAGTTGTGAAGGCAAACATTGTGAGGAAACCTGCATGCCTGAGAGATTTACTCGACGGCTTGTGAACTCTACCAACCCGCACTGGGCTAGCGTGGTGGAGAACAATCTAAATCCCTCTCACTATGAGAGGAGATCCGTGCCTAATAGACAGTAATGGAGGTAAAAAAAATTGTCTTGTTTAGGAATCAAACCCACAACATTAGGAGTAAATGCCTTGTTCCTACAAGGTATTTACGCCACTACACCATTTCGTAGTAGTTTTTGTTACTAAAATTGTGTATTTTCATTTTCAGAAACTGCACACACGCTAGGACGTAAGAAAGGTAAGTACCTACCATAATTACATCATTATATATGGCATTTAAAATTGTCTCTGTAGTACAAACACTAAAGATGTCTGTCACAGGAATATCACTTAAATATAAGAGTTAGTAGATGACTGGATACGAGTTTAGAAAATGTTTATTATTTTATTTTGGTGATAAAAAATAACAATATCATAAGTACCTACACCTATTACTACTACCTACTACATCGAGCCACATTAATGGGCAACGTCAATGCCATCATCGCGATAATTCTTGTGTTAATTATAACGTTTCGCGATAAATTGGGTGGCCACATTTGAACATTCAATCTATTAGTATGTACCGCCACTGGAGTTAGTACCTAACGTCAAACGGCAATGTGATTGCCGTTGTCGAATTCTCGCGATAAGTCGTGACCACACCAACATTGAATCTCTATCAGCGCGATAATTAACGGCGCTTCCCGTTAATGTGGATCTGTAACTTAAAACAATTTTATCAGGGTTCATAACTGCGATCCATACGTAGGGCCATGTTAATACATAATATTTATTGTGTCTGGTTGTTTATAATTTATTCATCATGTCTTTTTATCATTTTCCAGAATTCATTCCTACTCCACTGAGAAATAATGGTAAGTCATTGATCTCTAGCTAGACAGCTGTTGTTACTTGTTATACGAGAGTGACTTAAGTTACTTTTGAACCACTGAAGGAATGTAATATGATTCCAGGGGCCCGCCAACAAAGGCGGAGAGACGGCACACGGCGGGTTTATTTAGTGGGTGAGGGCCCCACACTACCCTGTTCGTTGCCCCGAACGACGGGGTGTGCGGCTAGGAACATTTTTTCCGCCTTAAAAAAATGTTATTAATAGAAAAATAATTAGAATACCGCGCAATAAAAAAATATATATCAGCTAGTCTGAATAAAAACTGACCCCAGTCTTGTTTTAAGATCCACTAGCTAACTCATGGATGTCGAATAAACCAATACTGGTGTATCAGCTAAAATGACAAAGTTTGAGATTAGCTGGGAAGTTAGGGATTTCAACGGAGAGTATTGATCTGCATGCATCATATTTACACAAATGAGAGCGCTAGCAAAGGTGCAGTCTCTCTGCCCCACCCTCATAATCTAACGGAGGAGAATTTTGTTCAGAGGAGCCTAGGCATCAACCAATTTTACCAAAATAATACTCATGATGTGATTCTTTACAGAGTTAACACCAACTCCATTCAAACAGAACGGTGAGTTATAAATGCTTTTAATTGGGTACTGACGGTGATAGAGCTACAGCCGGCTATGATATGTGGTAACCGCAGCTCATGGACTCAGCAACACTAGAAAATCCATGACTCAAGAGTGGAGGTGTAGGAATACAGTATGTACAATGCTGTAGGGTAAGAGCTTTTTTTTTTATTGCAATTAGTGGCAGACGATCCCCGGCCCATCTGATGGTAAATGGTAACCGTCGCTCATGGACTCAACTATACCGAGAGTATTATCAAGCCGCTGCTCACCATTTCATTTCACCTATATGAAATGAAAGAATAAACGGCTATCTCCTGCTACAGCCAACACGCAATGATGTGCTTCATGGCCGGTCACACGGGAGATGGTGGTACCAACCCGCTCAGGCCCGTTACCAATTGAGTACTCCCACTTGGTAACCATCCCTACCACCAGTCATGCAATGGATGATAATAGCTTACTTCCCTTAGTCACCTTGTACGACACCCGCGGGAAAGGATGGGGTGGTGACACTTGTATTCTTAGTCCGTCACCACACGGACAATGGTGGATCAGATAAAACCGAACAGATCGTAGGCTGATCGCAAAGTTTTATATCCTATAAGGCTAGCGAGATGATAAGGATTAATCTATTTCCAGCCGCCCAACCAACACCGCCAGCTCCACGACTTATCCCTGGTCAGAATACATTAAAGAAAACACCAAAGCCTCGTAAGTATTCAGAATTAAAATACCTCATTTATTCTAACAATTAGTTATACAATTTTTTTTATTAAATGTAGTGGCAGACGAGTCACGGCCCATCTGATGGTAAAAGGTAACCGTCGCTCATGGACTCTACTATACCGAGAGTATTGTCAAGCCGCTGATCACCATTTCATTTCACAAGATATGAAATGAAAGAATAAACGGCTATCTCCTGCTACAGCTAAAACGCACGATGTGACTGGTCACACGGGAGATAGTGGTACCAACCCGCTCGGGCCCGATACCAAGTGAGTACTTCCCACTTGGTACCCAGCCCTACCACAAATAATGCCCAATCACGCACTTATCTCGTAATGTTAGCTACCTGAGACTACCGACCACACGCCGGCGGACCACTGAAGTAATGTAACACAATTCCAGAGGCCCACCAATAAAGGCGGAGAGACGGCACACGACGGGTTTATTTAGTGGGTTAGAGCACCACGCTACCCTGTCCGTTGCACCTAATGACGGGGTGTGCGGTTAGGTACATATACATTCTTTCCTACTTTAAGTTTTACGTAAGTGTATGTGCTTGCTTACTAATCCATAGTATATATAAAAATGAATCCCTTCGTCCCGCCATAACTTGAGAGCGACATTACCGATTTCACACATTTTATTTTTAAGTTTTCTAATGCGTTTAAACATAAAGCGAAAAAAATATCTAAATATTTTCTAATACCTTATAAAAGGTTCTTACGGAAAGAAAAAATAAGGAAATTGCGCATTAATTGGGAAATTTCAGAAAACTTAACAACTATTTTAACTTCGCGCGTTTGACAGTTCGCAAGTAATCGAATAATTTGAATTATAGCTAAGATATGACGTCTGTCAGGTCAGCTGATATGTATGATACTAATATAAAGCTGTAACAGAGCTGTGTCTGTACATTTAAGATATTTTGAGATAAAATATTCTATTAGGCAATGATATTTTACACTTTTTATATACAATATCATTGTTATTAGGCTATATAGGCGTTTTTAGACACAAAACAATTTTTATTTTATTTTTGTCGGCTTGTTCGTTCGCGTATTACGCAAAAACTACTAAACGGATTTTGATGCAACCTATTTTTATTTGGTAGCTCTTGATTAACATTAGAAACTGGTATACATTTTATCCCTCTACTATATCGGGAACCTAAGTTATAACCTAAACACAAGCTTTTGGCTGCGACGGAGTCGCGGGCAAAGACTAGTGTATTATAAATTTACAAAAAAAAAAAAAAGGATGTTTGTTTGTTAGATCTTGACGCCGTAACTACTTAAATTATCATCACGAAAATTGACATTCCAGAATACAGAAAAGTTACATAGGCTACGGTTTATACGGAAAAATCGAGAGTTTCACGCGATATCGCTTATAATTCCCTCGCGCAGATTGACCTTGGACCTCGCTTTTTTTCAGCTCTACCTTCACCAGTACCAGCTTTACCTATTCCTGGGCCAAGTACCTTGAAGAAAACTGTGAAGCCATGTAAGTCTATTTTTTCCTGATTAATAAATTATTATGCATTCTACAGTTAATTATGCCTGTTTAAAATTATCACTGCTCGGTGAACATCCGGCAAATATAAAAGAAAAGTTAAAGATTAAAGTCTAGTAAAATGCATTGGAACAGGGTAGATTGAGTGAAATGAGAAAATGTGAATGAGTGAAGTGAGCTCTTATTTTGTTTAGTTCAAAAAGTACTTTATTTGTTGCTATTTAAGCTTGATTTCACAGTAAATTATATTTGTCTTTTCACTTGGCAGTAGTAAATTATTGCTTTGCTCGTTTTTTGTGACGAATTATCGTAAATGTAAGATAATATTTTAAAGATTTGTGACTTTTTTACTAAGTGCCATGATTGTGATTAAGTTGAACTTAAAACTGTTTTAAAACCTTTGTCTTAGTTCGTTAGTAAACAGATGTAGCTGTATAAGTAAGTATATATTCACACGGACAGTTATTAGCTTTATTTTGTTCGTGACACTGTATCTTGTTGGAATTGATGATCGAAGGGTTATACGAAGATCACCGGATCATCTAGTTTATTATAAACATTCAAAACCAACCATTTATTTTTCAGTGCCGCCTCCTGTTCAGCCAAAGCCTCCATTAAAAGAACAAAGTAATATTATATCTAATTTATTTTACGTTTTCCGTATATGATTTACTAGTAGTAGACCCTTGCTTATTTCAGCTTGAATGTGCCGGCTCGATAGGGGAAGTGCCACCCTCTCACAAAAGATTAGCGTGAAACAACAATAGGGGCCGTTGTGTTTCGTATGATGAGTGAGACTGCTGGAGGCCCAAAACCCCTCTCTATCTTTATCCGGGCACCATAGCAAGTGAGTACTCCCATTTGGTACCCAACCCACCACCAGTAATGCAAAGGGTGATCATTGCTTACTTCCCTTTGTTGTACGACACCCGTGGGAAATAATGAGGTGGCAGTGGTGACACTTGTATTCTTAGAGGAAGAAAATATTTATTGCAACGAACTAACTACATATAAAATCTAACATGTTAGGACGTTCGTTACAAAATACCCCCAACTCTCAGCAATAGATAATGCAAGATAAAATTGTAGATGTGCGCTGGGCTTCCGTTAAAAGCCAGAATAACCTTAAATCTCATTAAATATTTCTAAAATTTAATAAAAAAAAAATTGTCTACTAAACGACAAGTAAAAGCTAGTCTATAGAGGTATTAAGACAAGTATTAAAAAAACGAGTGTGCTTTAGGCTACACGACTGAAGTAAAACTTAACAATAAATATATATATATATATTATTAATAATGTTAATATCTATTAAAAGTGAAACAGTTATGTGAAAAAACTATTTCGTTATGTTTATTTAAACTTGTGTGACAATCGACGTACGACCAATGAAAACGTCGCAATTTACTTATTGTATTAACTAAACCCCACATTTGACATACAGTATTAATGATTTGGTGATCTTGGGGCATACATCTGGCTTCACTTCACTAACATCAAAGTCGATCCCGAATTGCGCCAGTTGACTTTTTGAGAAATATTTAATCAACATTGCATGCAATGTTTTTTCGGCAAAATTAAATATTGAAAACAAAAAAAATATATAATAATATATATAACAAATAATGATAAAGAAAGAAACAAAATGTCTGCTCGCACCTCTCTGTCTTGCCCCTACAGTAATATACGAAACGTAACTCTCTCTCTTTCTATCTTCACTAACTTAAATATATCTCCCTCTCAACTTCCGTTCGCCTCGCCCGATCAGCATTTCCGTAACGCGTTCACCAGATTACTCCCCAAGTCAAGCGTGTGTAAAGAAGTATTTACTTCAAAAAACAATTGTAGTGCGATAGTCTCGCAAAAACTCGAAAATCGCTGGACCGATTTTGATGAAAGTTTAAGTTAAGTTTAGTGTTTGAGTGGCCCCTTGTGTGATTTAGATTAAATTAGATTTTCTGTTTTACAGTTGAATACTTTAATGAACAACGACAATTGAAGCAGCATCGAATATCGACTGATGAAGAGGAACAATGGGAGTACGAACCGTTGGAAAAATACCACATCTATAACATATAAAACTTAACACCAAGACGTTCCTGGAGTTATTGACTCCAATTTTGTGAACTTTCTAGTATAACCTTACTCCCACTTCACACCTACAGACAGTGGCTTGGCTGATCCTCTGGTATTGCTCGTCTATAAGCATTTACCACCTGGTAGGCCGATGCACAAGTGCTACCGTTGTAAAGCGATAAAAGTGAAGTATTTCTGTAGATTTTGTAACAATAATTCAACAGAAATGCTCTTTCATTAATTCTAGTCAAAATACGGGGCTGGGTTATGCATACACCATGTAAGTAACTGCTTAAAGGGCCCTTTACAATTAGGCCCCATCAAATGTTATATTAGAAAACGTTATCATTAAATTAGTTTAATTTCCTTTGTAGAGATAAGTTGGAAAAAGTTAACATATCAAAGAATGGGTAGATAATCCATATATATATACATATATAAAAATTACTGACTGACAGATATCAACGCACTGCCAAAAAAAAGGGGCTGTGAATATTTACATATGGGTTTCTTTGATACTGTAGTTGAGCACTAAGAAAGGATTATAAAAATTTATTTGCAAGCTCTATGCAAAATTTTTCGTCGACTATCAAGCCAGAGATTCCGCAGGCAATGCGCTAGTTATGTATATAGTTATGTTTTTAAAAGGTAGCCAAACATCCATCATCGCCCCATCGCCCCTATATGTAAGCTTGTTTTTATAATTGCGTATAAAACGTTCATTAATCACGTTATATGCGGTAATATTACACGTTCTTGGTTCTAATACATAATTAAGCAAAACAGCCTTTTTTTTAAGTTATCCGGCTAAAACAGGTAGTGCCTTTTTGTCTACAAAGTTATAATCATGGTTATCTTCTAAAATTATTCCATCCATCAGCCTTTTGACGTCCACTGCTGGACATAGGCCTCCCCAAGAGAACGCCGCAACGAGCGGTCCTGTGCGCTCATATGGGGGGATAGTGCCGTAATCGCCACGCTTGGCAGGCGGGTTGGCGATCGCAGTGGATGTTGTTAATACTCGAGGGAGTGCTGCCAACTCCCTCAGTATTCCCTCAGTCTAAAATTATTCCGGCTATCATATGTCAAACTCTTGCTATCTCGACACTGCATACTCTGAGAACGTGTTTAAAAACCTCTGTCTACGCATGGCATAGTCATGAGTACCTCCATGGCGTATTGGCGACAAACTATTCCATTGTCATCTATACTATTATAAAGTTGTAACAGAGCTGTGTCTGTACATTCAAGATATTTGAGAAAAAATGTCTGTAATAGGCTATATAGGTGTGTCTAAACACAAAAGTATTTTTTTTAGATCTTTTGTCTGTTTATTTGTTTGTTTGTTCACGCATCACGCAAAATCTATTTTTATGCAACTTTTTCTATTTGATAGATCTCGATTAGGCTTAACAACTGGTATAGGTACATTTTATCCCGCTACTATATCGGGAACCTGAGATACAACCTAAAAACTAGCTTTTGGTTGCGGCAAAGGCTATTGTTTTGAGTCAAAATGATTGAGTTGTAAGGGCCGTTAAAAAATGCGTTTGCATATAAATGGGGCAATATCGCAAGGCGTGAAGAAGTGTGACAAGGAGGTACGGGGGGGGTCTAAGAAAATGTGACGTTGACAGTTTATCATACATCTATATTTCTGAAATCGCTAAAAATTTTAAAGCTTGTGTGACGTAACATTTACATGTTACGCATCGTTACCAAGGGGGGAAGGGGTTCTGAAATAGAGGGATTCAGTGTGACGTAATTGATTAAGGCCCGTTACAAAACAATATTAGTACGAATTACGATTCGCATATTTATCCAAACTAATTTCAGTAATATATTGTGATACAAGCCCATTTCTCAAATTAATTTACTGTACAATTATGGAGTGACTTTTTAAGAACTAATTTCTATCCGAATGTTTAGGTGGATTGAATGGACAATAAAATAAGAAGTCTCTTTGACGCTAAACAGAATCCTTTTTTGTAAATCAATTTCTAGGAAATAAGCTATTATAGTTGTTATAATCATTAAAATTATCGTCTTATAAATGTGGAGTTGGTGGTGCAGCGCTAGTGTAAGCGACTGCTGATCATGAGGTCTCGGGTTCGATCCCCGGGTCGGGCAGGGCTATTGAGCTTTTTCGTAAAAAGACAAATTCACAGTAGCAGTCAGAAGTTTGGAAATGTGCCCGGTAGATGGCAATAGGCTCGCGACGTGGGACTCGAAACATAGCTGGCGAATCGTGGGTGTGAAATACACCTCTGCCTGCCGCTTCGGCAATACAGGCTTGATGCTATGTTTTTTTTTTGGGAGCGAATAACGCTAAATAAAAAGCCTTTTCCAAATTAAGAAATAAGTTCTTTTGAATAGACACTCCTCAATTTTAATATATGCACAACATTTCGATCGTGAGCTACAATACTTACACCATATATGTAAAAGAAAATTGTGTTGAAGTTGTAAAATAAAGAAAACACTTCAAATATTTGAAAATATTGTTTTATTTAACAAGGAAACAAAGTTGAACAAAAATAACAGGATTGATAAATTATTATATAACTATTTCATATTGACAATAATTGTCACTATATAATAAGTGTCATCGCACCATTCGTGCATTCATTCCCGCGGGTATCGTTCGAGGCAACTGGACTGGAATTATAACCCATTGCATTTCTGGCGGTAGGGTTTGATACCAAGTGGGAGTACTCACTTGCTGTTAGACCCAAGACTGTTGTGGTGTGGCCGACTGTGAAATACCTCGTTGTGTTTTGGTTATAGAGCTGTTTGGCAGTATCCTTAGTATTGCCAAGTCCATCCATCCATCCATCCATCCATCAGCCTTTCAACGTCCACTGCTGGACATAGGCCTCCCCAAGAGAACGCCATAACGAGCGGTCCCGTCATGGGGGATAATGCCGTAATCGCCACGCTTGGCAGGCGGGTTTTGCCAAGTCCATAAGCGGCAAATACCACTTAAAACCAGGTCCGTAGCTCATCTGCCATGACAATCCTATTGCAAAGCTTTAACAGAGCTGTGTCTGTACATTTAAGATATTTGAGAGAAAAATGACTGTATTAGGCTACATAGGCATCTGAACACAAAAAAAAATTTAGATTTTTTGTCTGTTTCTGTTTGTCTATTTGTTCGTTCACGCATCACGCAAAAATTACTGAACGGATTTTGATGCAACTTTTTTTATTTGAATAGACTTAAAAACTGTTATACATTTTATCCCACTACGGCCGTTACTATATCGGGAACCTGAGATATAACGTAAAACTAAAAACATCTACCACATGCTACCACAGTTTAAGGGGCAATTTTGTTTAGGCAAAGGGCAAATTTTTAGATATTTTTAGCATTTGACATGCTTTTGACATTAAACACAAAGTGAAAAATGTGAAATCGAAAATAACAGTCACGAGGTCCTACTCAAAAAGGGCAAATTTTGTGTTTTTAATCTATTTTCTAAAGCGGAATAAGTACACCCTAGTGTACCAATTATTTATTGCTTTTAGCGGCAGGTAAGCTACAGGCAAGTGGTCATAGCTCTTGATTAGACTTCAAAACCGCTATAGGTTTTATTCAGCTGTTATATCGGGAACCTGAGATATAACTTAAAAATGAGGTTTTACCTAATTATAATATTAGTAATGATTAGGATTACTGCCAAAGTGCTGCCTACTCTGAAGTTCCTCCTCTATCCTCAAGACAGGAGTGCAGCAAGTTCTTTATAGTTTTATTTCTTATCTTCTTCTTTTTTAGTATCTTCTATGATCTCCTCTATTCTGTGTAAGTCTTTCATGGACACCTGACCGGTGCCTCTCTCGATGGGCTTTGGTTGCGAGGAGTCTGGCTTCCAACCCAGGAAGTTGATTATCTCGTATGTAGCTGGCACACCGCGAACCCCTTTATCCTGCATTTCCTGTAACCACCAAATTTATCTTTGGCTTAGAGCGTCCCCGATTCGATTTCGTACCGCGTTATAAACTAACACACATCAAAAAAAGTTTGAGATCACTTTGACAATACAAAATATTTTTGTTGGCTGTATGATGAATCTTTCTTTATTTTATGTCTATGATTGATCATTTAAAAATGTGATATTTGATCAAAAAACATGTCCAAAGCAATTGTTTTTCCCTATAAAAAGAAATTCAATCATTGATTACGCTTATTCAGAAATCTGACTGACAAGATTCAAGCATATTTTTTCAATTTTTCGAGTAAAAAGTTGATTTGGAAAGACGCCGAAAGGATTGCCTGAAGCCTTACAAGCAAGAATTGTTACTTTGGGGGAAGAAGGATATTCTACGAGAGAAATAGCTCGCCGAGTTGCTATATCCCAATCGTGTGTCGTGAACACGTTGCGGAGGTATCGCAACATGGATAACTTTGCTGATCAACCTCGCAGCGGTCGCCCAACTGTTCTTACTGCTGCCCAGAAACGTTACATCAGACTGCTGACAGCCCGCGACATAAGAGCTGAGTTGCGGGCTGTCACTGGACTAGAATAAGCACTCAGACCATCAGGAATTGCTTACACCAGGCTGGATTACGAACGAGGAGATCCTGGCGAGCACCTCTGAACTCACGGCAACGACAGCAACGCAGATTGCAGTGGGCTTGGCTCCGCCAAAATGAAGACCATGACGAGGAAAACATTTGGCAAAATTGCTTCTTCGTTAACTAAACAAGAATAAGCACTCATCCAGACAACCGACGTGTCCGTGTCTGGAGAAGACGTGGGGATGCAGAGAGACAAAGAACTGCCACTGGTACTGTTCAACAAGGCGGGAAATCGGTGTCCTTTTGGAGCGGAATAATGATTGGAGCTAGAGCGCCGTTAATCCTGTATCGGGGTTTGATGACTGCAGCTTTGCACCAAAATGTTGTTATCGAAGGAATCGTCAGACCATTTAGAATAAATCATAGCCACCAATTCGTATTGGTTGATGATAATGCACCCGCATCGAGCTCAACGAGTCAATGCTACTCTCTGTGATCACAGAGTCAGGCTAGGTTGGCCTGCCGGTTCGCCTGGCTTGAACCCGATCGACTTGGATCACGCTTGGGATTCGCTAAAGCTAGCTGTTTGGAACTGTCAGCCACCTCCCCAAACAGTGCCAGAGATCAGGGAAGCTCCTATTGAAGAATGGGACAGGTTACCGCAAGAAATCCTGAATAACTTGATTCTCAGCATGCCCAGAAGGATTGCTGCTTGTGTTCGAGCTAGGGAGGAGTTATCTTGTACTAAATAAAAACAATTCCGTAATAAATTCTTAGTAATGTTTCTTATTTCGTCTTTTTCTTTCATTTATCACAGTAGTAGTAGTCACAATCGCATTAAAATTTTCAAATCAAATTTTTATTTGTAAAATAATTAAAAATAGTTAATATTTTAATTTCAATAAAGTTATTTTCTTTTTAAAAAAGATATCACGTAAGCTCTTTTCTTTTATAGGGTGAAATTTAAAAAATACAGCATTTTTTGCTAGTGATATCAAACTTTTTTTGATGTGTAGGTATACCTACCCGCATATATTAAGCTCAAGAACTACTAGGAACAAAGGCAAACTTATTGCACACAGTACTCGTCTCCACAGAATTAGGTATTAGATCTTTCATGGGGGAATGTATTTGCTTCTACAATAAAACTCCTGAAGATGTCCAAAACATGCCATTAAATAAGTTTAAGAAACCATAAAAATCAGACAATGTAGTGTTTCGGATTGTGTTGAGGATAAAACGAAATGGTCTTAAGCTGCTCCTCATTCGTGTAATGTCATTTTAGTCATAATAATTATATTAAACTGTAATAAATTGGCAATTTAAAAAAAGTGGCCCATGAGTTTCTTGCCGGGTTCTTCTCATGTAAGGCTTTACTGCGGAACCCGGCCGCTTGTGGCGATTGCAACCGCCACTTTGTTGTTGCGGATGCACTTGCCTCAGGCGCTCGTATTAATTAGTAGTGTATTCTTGACGATTTAAGTTCTATATAATCGACCTATAAAATAAAGATATTTTTGAATTTGAATTCAAGGGGTAATTATGTAAAAAAAACCCTTTCTTCATGGTGGTATGAGTACTGGTGAGTCAAATGCTAAAAACAATTACCTTGCCATACATTTCGTCATATATCGCCGCAGCCGCAAACTGAGTATCCTTAGACAGCCTTAGGGGTCTGTTAAAGGCTGCGTTCGACTCTCCCAATGTTCGGACGTCTTTCATCACATCCCACATGGAAGGGTACCAAATAGTGATCGTGTCTACGTCCACTGTTTGTAAAGTGAAGCCACTCCTGCAAAGCATTTAAAAATGTAGCTACTCTTTTGCTATTTTAATATAAATCTTATAAGTTCGTTTTTTACTACGCGTGTGTTAAACAAGCATACGGCCTGATGGTAAGCGGTTACCGTAGCCTATAGACGCTAGTAACACCAGAGGCATCACTAACGCTTTGCCATCTCCAAGGAAAGGGATAGGAAGAATATTAAGGATAGGTAGGATGCTAAGGAGATGAGGCTGCGACGCTCCGTGTGCGGATGCATCGCTCAGTTGAGGGTACCCGAGAGGGTAAGCCGCCGGCGGACCACTAAAGTAATCCAACACAGTGCCAGTGGCCCGTCAGCATAGGCGGAGAGACGGCACACGGCGGGTTTCTTTAGTGGGTGCGGGCCCCACACTACCCTGTTCGTTGCCCCGAACGACGGGGTTAGGAACATTTTTGGATGCTAAGGAGAGAATAGGAAGGATAATAAGAAGATGATAGGTAGGTGGATTAGGCCTCCGTCACTCTCACTTACCGTACGAAACATAAAGGCAGGATTATTTTTTGGAATGAGGAAAAAGAGAACTTTAGTACGAGCGGGAATCGAACCTGCGTCCCTTCCAATCCGGGGAAGTGCTCTAAGCCACTGAGTTACCGCACTGACCTTTCGGCGATACCCAATCTCCTCATCATATTTGTCTTTACGACCAACGCCATCTATCGGAATGCATTTACATGCATTAATCCAATATAATAAGTTTAATTTTGCAATAAACATTCATACTATCTGATGGCGCGATTTTTTAAGCATTTTGATCTATATTTTTTAGCATTCAAAAAATAATTTGTACTTTAATAAGTAGCTGAGCATGTCAAATGCTAAAAAATATAGATCAAAATGTATAAAGGCAGCAGTTACATTGGACAAATGGCACAAGCGTCTCCCATGTCATTAAGAATTGTGTTATCGACAACACAAAAAAGCGATAGTCCCGAGCGAATATCAAATAAACAGATAAAGAGCCAAACGGGCCAAAATTCTAATAAGAATTGTTTTCTGTTAAATATGTTTTCGCCTTAATAGCCTAAAACAGTCCTTATTTCTCAAATATTTTCAATGTAGAGACACATATAAAATAAAACAAGTATTCAAAGTCTAGCCCTTGCAAGCGTGACTGTAATTAGAAGTGGTTTCGCTCCTAAAGGTCTAAGCGTGCTGTTGGACAGCGTAACGCCTTCACAAATAAATAGGGTACAAAATCCTAAAAGACATTGTCTAATCTATCAGTACTTTTAGAGATTACTGCGTTCAAACAAACAATTAAAAATAACTAAACTGCATTTCGCTAGTACCAGTCTAAATTTTTTTTCTACAATAATTCTCTAAGTAAACAAGTATTACGCAGTTAGCAATCCGCCGATGTCTCTGACGTGTGTAAATGGTGATATGTGGGGAGCCATTCCACCTTCACGCTCGCTCTCAGCCAGCTGCAACGCTTGACGAAGCTCCATAAGAGTGTCTCCTCCGAATACACATGCCATGAAAACCTGAACAGATTCAATAGGTTTTTTTTATACTACGAAAACAAGCATACAGCTTATATACATGCTAGCATTGCTAGCAACACCAGAGATATTACTTACAGGTCGCCAAATTCAAGGAAAGGGATAGGAAGTGAAAAGAAAGCATAAAAAGGAGAGGATAAGGAGAAGGTTTAGCTTCGATGCTCTCATTCACCATACGAAATACAGCAGTCGTATTACCTACCGTTGTTACACGCTGATTTTCTGTCAGAGGCTTGCATTTCCTTGGAGTTAACGACGCGCGAGTGATGCCTCTGGTGTTGCTAGCGTCTATAGGCTACGATAACCGCGCTTACCATCAGATGGGCCGTATGCTTGTTCGCCATCCGCGAGACAAAACATAGAAACTGTCGTAAAAACTCCAAATACTTTTTTGTATGGGTGTGAATTTAAAAAAGATAAAAATTAAATAACCGTTTTTTTTATGAAAAAATTCATTTTTTTTCTTTTTAAGAAAAAAAAATCGCTTCTAAAGACAAAAAAAGTTTTTTTGTCTTTAAAATGCTTATTTTAAAAAATTAACTACACAGATGGTGTATTGGTTAAGATACCAACTTCCAGTGCCGAGTGTTGTGGGTTCAATGCCCACACAGGACAATTCTTTGTGTAACCCACAAAATATGATTGTTCAGTCTGGTATTACTTTAAATCCCTTAAATGTTCGTCCCCCACAATACACGAATTATTTCCTAGCGCAGTGTTATCTTTAAAAAAAAATTCATATCCCACGGCAGGATTAAATGTAAGACTAGTGATTCATAACACGGGACGTCTCGCAGATGTGAAAACATCGATATTCTTTCTTTCTTCAAATATTGTTCCAGTCTTATATAATGTTTGGTAAGCGCCCTCTCGTTATCCATAGACGAATTAAAACTGTTATTGTTTTATTGATTGACATTATACTTCCTAGTTCGACGTTTTTGTCAACAGATGGCGTTAAAATCAATTAAATAAGTAACAGCCGGTTTTACCCTCCCTCCGCATTAGATGTTTTAGCATCAAAAATGTCACAAAGCTTTGGTATACAGAGTCATTGGCTGTCAAGCTTGTAATTGGAGCAATTATGTATGTATCAGATTACCCCACTACAAATGAAGGCACCTTAAAAATCTTACCCCATCAGGTTTAAGGCATCTCATGATACCGTCGAAGCAACCAGGCAGATTGTTCACCCAGTGCAGAGACAACGAAGATACAAGCAAGTCCACGCTGTTTTCTGGAAACTAGTAAAAAAATAGTATCACCGATGTGGCACATATAGCCAAAGGCACCACAGAAGTAATGTCACATAGTTCCAGTGGTCCGCAAATAAATGAAAAAGACGGTATATAGCAGATTCCTTTAATTTTAAAATATGCAAGTGTAGTAAAAACATAAATATAGCATCACGCCTGTATTCCCCGAAGGGGTAGGCAGAGGTGTATTACACGCCCACGATTCGCCAGCTATGTTTAAGTCCCACGTAATAGGGGGCGTGCCTATTGCCGTTTACAGGGCACATTTCCAAACACCGGGCTTCTACTGAGAATTTTTCATTTTACGGAAAAGCTCAATAACACTGCCCGCCCGGGGATCGAACTCGAGACCTCATGATCAGCAGTCGCATACACTACCGCTGCACCACAGGGACAGTTTGCAAGTGTAGTATTGTTTAATTTAGTTTTAGAATTGGAAGCGAGAGTTAGGTATGCAAAAATGAGCATGAGACTCGTGAGAGTAAAATCAGTGCGGTCGAAATGTGATCTCTACGGATAATCTATGGAGTTGGGCTGAATGACCGTATACGTAACGACGACGAAAGAGAGCGAGTAGGTGCGACAGAGAGTATCGGTGTAAAGATGCGAAAGAGAATGCTCCGATAGTTCGTACATGTGGAAAGAATGCCGTACGATCGACTGGTTAAGAGGATATATTATACAATGCGAAAGTTGATGGCGCGTTGACATGCGCGCCGCGCAGCCCGGCAAGCAGCTTGGGAAGCAGCTCGGCGCGCAGCCCGGCATTCATCGCAATTGTCCGTTCACACGCTTGCATTCAAAGCGACATTCAACGGGCACGCGCACGAGCACACGCGTGTGAACGGCTGCTCGTGGCTGCCCGGCTGCTTGTGCACGCGCTCGGCGTTGAACGGAGTGAGAGTCGGTTTTTTGGCAAAGTTCAAAGGATTTTTACGCAAAGGGTGGTTATTGTACGATTACACGCCCGCTGCGCAACCCGGCATGCAGCTCGGGAAGCACCTCGGCGCGCAGCTTGCCATACGCCTCCAGGCCAAGCAAGCTATTCACACGCATGAGACACACCAGTTGATGCATGTATGGCGAACATAAAAGATGTCAATATTGTATGGCGGCTGATATCGTCTGTTTGATCTAGTTTTATTGAAAATCGTTAAACGTGATTTTAAACCACTCCAAAATGTCGGATGAAATTGAAATTTGGCACTCTTATCAAGGTTCTATGACAATATAAGAAATAATTGAGTTTATGCGTTTGTATTAAAGTTTCGTTATGTCCGTTTGTCCATTATTTGCAGCTTAGATGAAGGTTAAATAAAATAATCATTTAGAAATTATTATATCCTATTTTTAGCATTGTACATGCTTAGGTAGCCATATACATTAAACACAAAGGGGAAAATGTGAAATCGAAAATAACAGTCACGAGCAGGATTTGAACCTGCATCTCCTGGATACCGTCCAGATGCTTTGCCAATTCAGCCATCGTGACAACTGCTCTCGACTGCTATTCTCGATAACACATTCGTATTTAAAGTCCTGAGTGACACCTGCGCCATCTGTCGGGAAGTATTTAAATACATTATACTAACCAAGTAAACTTAATTTTACAATCAAAGCATCGGGACGGTATCCAGGAGATGCGGGTTCAAATCCTGCTTGTGACTGTTATTTTACATTTCACATTTTCCACTTTGTCTATACTATTGTAAAGTTGTAACAGAGCTGTGTCTGTACATTCAAGATATTTGAGAATAAATAGCTGTTAAAGGCTATATAGGCGTGTCTAAACAAAACGTTTTTTTTTAGAATTTTTGTCTGTTTGTCTAGCCGTGTGGGGCAAGCTTTAGAATTGTACTGGGAGTCGTAAGAGCCGTCTGAGGAAATACCGGGGGAGGGGGCAGCAGCACTCCTTCGAGTATTAACAACATATTAAATATATAGTATAGCAGTTTCATCCATCCATCCATCAGCCTTTCAAAGTCCACTGCTGGACATAGGCCTCCCCAAGAGAACGCCACAACGAGCGGTCCTGTGCTGACTGCATCCGATACGTGGTCGCCACTCGATAACCTTTCTTCCCCAACGGTTGTCAGTTTGTCGAGTGATGTGGCCCGCCCATTGCCACTTCAGCATGGCAAATCGGCAGGCCAAAGACGGCGGGCTATGTCGGTCACTCTCGTTCTCCTACGGATCTCCGTATTACGGATTCGATCACGTAGGGAAAATACCTTAGAGTTAGTGTTTATTTCTACTCTAAGGGAAATACCAAGCATAGCCCTCTCCATGACCCGCTGAGCGACTTTGAGCCTTGATGGCAGTTTAATAGTGATTAATTTCAATATTGTAATAACAAAAAAGTATATGGGAAGAAATGTAAAATCAAAACCTGCCTCATTGGGTTGGTTTTCGGAATAGTTTTCTCTTTGATTTTATTTCTTGGCTTATATTTTGTAATTTACAAATATGATGAAATCTTATTTGTACTTAATGTTTTTGTACTATAAGTTTTAATAGGTTTGTTTGGTGATATTGATTTCAATTCGGGATCAAAAACATGAAAGGTACTCTCTACCTACGCGTAATGTGGGGATGTTTGTTTTAGCTCATCTACCCGTGAAAAAAAGTAACGCGTGTTTTCTTAGTTTTTAAACTATATTTTTTTCATTAACACTTGTGCGTCCGGACGTCTCGAAGGCTTACGAGGTACTAAAGCAACCGCGCGCATGTGAACAGGACACGGGCGCAAGCACATTCATCCTTTGAACTTTGCCAAAAACCGACATTCACTCCATTCAACGGCGAGCGCGTACACAAGCAGCCGGGCAGCCACGGGCAGACCGTTCACACGCTTGTGCCCGTGCTCGTGCCCGTTGAATGTCGCTTTGAACGCACCATCAAGGATGTAGGTACAGAGAGCAACCGAGACTTACCTACCTAGACCAAATCGGTCGTGTATTAAACGAAGGTGGACTCAGGAGTCTCCGAAACCGGCGAGCGTGTATGAAGAGAATTATGTATGTTGAGGAAGTGAAAGATGTATTCAAGAATAGAGCCTTTTGGCACTCTCTCTGCCTACCCTGTAAGACAGATGGCGTAAATAAGTACAAAAAAATTGCCTTTAAGGTTCTATAACCACTGTTCTATGTCTCTCAGGTTACTGCAGCTGACGTACTAATCTACATGCAGTGGTTAAAGACAGATGTATTAGGCTAGCGAGTAATCTACTCACATCAATCACTTCTTCGTCCATAACCCGTTTTTCAAACTTAACTCCATCACCAACTATAGCCTTGTCAAGGTGTGTCTGTGAAGTGTCACATAGTGTGACCTTTTCTACGCTGTCCGGTGAAAAGTGACGAGAAACGTAGCCTCGACAGGCTCCTGAAATCAAGCAGGCATATCCTTATTAATATCATAAATGCGAACATGGGTTTGTTTGTTACATGAAATGTAACTAATGAGCCAATCATTATAAAATTTTGCATGCATATAGTCTGGAGCGCAGGACAAGACTTTTTATCTGGCAAAAATGGATAGTTCCAATGGAATAGCCAATTTTGCAAAAAAAAAAACGATAATTTGCCATAGAGTAATGTATTTATGTAGATACTGAGCTCTATATGGACAGAGTTGCAGGGAAAATCTAGTCTAGTATCTTATAAAATGTTTTTTATAAAAAAAGATAATTTGCCATAGAGTAATGTATTTATGTAGATACTGAGCTCTATATGGACAGAGTTGCAGGGAAAATCTAGTCTAGTATCTTATAAAATGTTTTTTATAAAAAAAGATAATTTGCCATAGATTAATGTATTTATGTAGATACTGAGCTCTATATGGACAGAGTTGCAGGGAAAATCTAGTCTAGTATCTTATAAAATGTTTTTATAAAAAAAGATAATTTGCCATAGAGTAATGTATTTATGTAGATACTGAGCTCTATATGGACAGAGTTGCAGGGAAAATCTAGTCTAGTATCTTATAAAATGTTTTTTATAAGCAATATATTTTATGAAACTAGGCAAACAAGTATAAAGTCCAGAGAGTAGTGGTTTAGATAAAAAGGGGTACTGTCACACCGTCATGAGAGACAGGTGTAACTCCTATTTTAAATTTCTATTATTTTAGACTGATAGATAGAGTGCTACTTGCCGTGCAAAGCAGACCATGCTGGGATTAAAACTGCCCACCATATTTACCTAATGTTCAGTATTAATGGAAGGCAATGGAGATTTTAGTAGCAATCATACGAATGGTGGCAATATGGATCATCAGCTGTCTTGTCATATCCCCATAGAGATAAAAGTGGCCAGGTGAGGTTGTCTGAGACCATATAGCAGGTGCACACAAGAACACATTATGAGGAAACCTACAGAAATGAGAGGATTCCTCAACAACACGTGAAGTCTGCCAACACCCCTAGGCTGGAATGGTGGACTATGGCATAAATCCATCACACTTGGATATGAGACAAAAGTATGACAGTCCCATCCATCCATCAGCCGTTCGACGTCCACTGCTGGACATAGGCCTCCCCAAAATGAGGGATAGTGCCGTAATCGCCACGCTTGGCAGGCGGGTTGGCGATCGCAGTGGATGTTGTTAATACTCGAGGGAGTGCTGCTGCCCACTGCCCTGGTATGCCCACTGCCCTGGTATTCCCTCAGTCGGCTCTTACGACTCCCATGGATGGAGAGGGGTGGGACAATTCTAAAGGCGGCCCCACAAGGCAAGTATGACAGTAATGGGTTATAAAGACAGTATATATTATACTGTGTAAAAAATAATACCTATTTCTGAATTTATTATGGTTAATGATTGATAGAATAACTGATTCTCAATTGGACCGTGTTGTACAAAAATGATCCTACCCACAAACTGGACAAAATTAAGATTTTAATGCCAACCAATCGACAATAATCTCTATTTTTTATGTCACAGTCTCGTTTTATTTATGATAGGTTATACCAATCCAAGACTACGAATAACACTGAAAAAATAAAGCAGAAGTGGTTCAAATCAGCATAAATTTTATGTGCCTTAGCTCATTTCTGCACAACACGGTCCAATTTCATCCATCCATCAGCCTTTCATCATCCACTGCTGGACATAGGCCTCCCCAAAATGGGGGTTTTACCATAATCGCCACGCTTGGCAGGCGGGGGGCGATCGCTGTGGATGTTTTTAGTACACAGGGGAACGCTGCTGCCCGGTCCCCCGATAATCCCTTAGTCGGCTTTTACGATTTCCATAGGAAGAGACGGGGTGGAGCTATTCGTGGTGCCGGCCCCACACGGTACGTTGACGGTCCAATTAGACGATTTAAACTCATTAGTTTTCTTGCTTCCGTTAAAAGAGATACTTATTTCATCATGTGTAGTATTTGAATAAATATCAGAAAGTATAACGGGTCAGCGGGTTATGACAACTAACCTAGTTCAACAGCATTTTTGAACAGCCTTTTTATGTCAAAAACACGATCAGCTGTCCGCCAGCCAACTTCTTCTTTTATGTATTCAGCTAAGTGATAATCCTCTCTACGGGCACTTTTCTCCCTTTGTAAAGCCTTCGCTTTCCTATCAAATATATTCATAGTTCTATAAACAGAGCTAGCAGTCTTTTGTTTAGTATTTGAAGAACTGTTCCTAACCAAAACATTACATAAATATTTAGACTGAATTTTCGCTAAATGTAGTCCTGGTAAGCATTGCAAGAGTTGAGTATGTGACATTTTAAAGATTTTATTTATACCACAAAGGGCTATTAAACAGAGAATTACATATTATTCAATACCAAGAATACCGAGATTTAAGGGTTATGTTTTTAAATTGTCAGCTGTCAATTTTCCCTTTTGACATATTGTTTTTTTCTTTTATTTTAAAGACCTGACCAGGTAACTAAAACCTTTAGGTCAAGAAACGGATACAAAAGTATCCATCACAAGACATAGCTCAAAGTTTATTAGCACTACGTTCACTAATATAGGTTATAAAATAAATTTCACTTACCCTTTGTTGAAATGAATTGTGAAGTTTAGTAACTATTATATTAGTTACATATATATCCCATTTCCCGAAGCTTCATTCGCATCATAGTGATAAATCTATTTTGAATAGGACTTGCGTCAAATACTTTCTTAATACTAGTAGTAGTAGTAGCTAGTATTAAAGAACTAAGGCGTGCGCTGGTCGTCCGCAAGTCAATCGATAGTGATTTTCATTTGTTAAAGTAATTAATAATTCTTATAATTGACGGGTTCTTTCTGTTCTCTTTAATATTCACAAACATTTACACACAACGTATGGGTACCAGATTACGGATCTAATACGTAGGTATTTTACTTTTTTTTTAAATACTTACATATATATAATAGATAGAAAACACCCAGACGCAGTACAAATATCTGTTCATCACACAAATAATTGTCTTGAGTGGAAATCGAATCCACGACCTTGTGCACTGAAGTCGGTTACACTACAGAATACGCAACAAGGCCCGTTTAGAAAAAAAAATCAAATTGAAAACTATGACTACAACCTTATAAATAGAGGTTTGTCATATCGAATTGACAATTTTATTCGAAATTCTTGATTAATAATCAAGACTTTTGAATTGAAGACTGAGATTGAATCATTCCTGTACACCAGTAGTTCTGGCTGGACTAAGGCCTTAGGATTAGGGATAGTTCCATTTGCGAATGTGTAGTGGCCAAAGATAATGTAGGCCATATAGTTTTCTGCTGCCCCAAACTAATTTTCTCTTTACATTTTACCGCCCACTTTACTCTTAAAAGTTTGGTTACGTTTAGTTGTGTTCAGTTCAGAGTAAAAGTAATTTTATACCTATATTTTTATATTATATACTTTGTAGTTACATTATCTTGTTTGTTTCAGTGTACCTGCTCATCACAGTAGTACTGGCCCTTTATATTTATCGATCACCGAACTATCTCCTTATTTTTTTATGGCAGATGAGACAAGGCCCACCTGATGGTAAGTGGTAACCATTCTTCAGTATATACTCTTTGGTAACCATCGCTCATAGATTGAACTATACCATACCGAGAGTAAGTCAAGCCGCTGCGCACTATTTCATTTCTCAGATATGAAATGAAAGAATCGTTTGACGGGTTAATCAATCGGCCTGAGTGATAAACCATATTTGATTGTACCAATGTATCAGATACTGTGACTAAAAACCATAGACAAGGACAAAATTTAAAAGCATAAATTATAGAATTGAATTGACTAATTCGGACAATGTCACACTTCTTTGACAGTTGACAGATGAATAGGATCAGCTGTTTATAAATACGCTAATAATCTGCTGCGGTTTAGATAATTTTGGATTTGATATGCCGTCTATATAAAACTATTTTTTTCTAAACATAACTTTCCGTGATCCAATATTACTAACAGTGAGTAACTTAATTTTATACATACATAATACCTATTACAGTAATACTGCCCGCCACTTATATAACCTAAAATTTTTGTTATACCTATATATAATATTTAATTCTCATCAAAATTTAAGCAAAAATTATGACTTACACGCTACTACATGAGAAGCGATTATGTGCGTCACCCAAGCCATTAAGAATGAATGTATTATCGAAAGTCGCAGTCCCGAGCAATTGTCACGGTACGGTATTCCAGATGTAGGCTCAAAATCTGCTCGTGACTGTTATTTTCGATTTCACATTTTCACACATTGTGTTAAGCGATTAGCGGTCGACAGACCCATCAAAGAAACTTCATTAAAGATATTTTTAAATATTTATTCTTATCCTATAATCTATTTAAGCAAAGATTGAGGTACTCTATCAGGCCACTGCCACCTAGAAGCAGAATATAAGCGTGAGCAGGCAGTGACAGATGCACACAACTGCACAGTGCACATTTCCCTTTACTACCAGTTATTTTTTAAATTATCACAGATTATGGTATAAAGCCAATTGCCAGTAAATTTCGATTTACCTGCTATTGTGTAAGGTTTAAAAATGTTTTCTTTTTTCTAAAAATATTTTTTTGCAATCCTAATTACTTTATAACAAATTTTTAATAATAATTAAATATAATTTGCTAATTACTTTATAACAAATTTTTAATAATGATTAAATATAATTTGCTAATTTCTTTATGACAAATTTTGGGAAAAAACACAAGTTATTATTTTCTATTTCACAAAAACTGTAATTTAAAAAATATTATGAATGTTGATTTTTAATAGAATAAATGAGTAAGTAAATGATTATTATGTTCTTTTCAGATGTGGCCAATACTAATGCAATTTTTAAGAACTAATGCTCCATACATAACATTACCAGTGGCTGCCATTGTAGGAGTTATAGGTTATAATCTTGAGGGCCTATTATCAGACAGATATACACCTTATAATGGTGAGTTAGTTGTATACATTTTTTTACCAGCCAGTACTCTCCCCACCACAGAACAATTAACCTAAAGGTCTCCTCATTATGGAGTCTGCTAAAATACTCCATAAACACTCATGTATAACCCTTTTTTTTTGTTGAGGCAGGAAAATATGTACCCAACCGCACATTCCGCCATTCGGGGCAACGATTATATGTTGTGAACATATACATGCATAGTTTAAAACGGTCAGACAAGTGCCTGTTAGTCTCGATTGCAAATCCCTGACACTGTTTTTATATTTCTCTACTCATTCACCATGAACAATAGCATAGATCTATGTTAGGATCAACCAGGCAAGAGGCTAGTCTTACTAATTAGAAAATGCACAGGAGTACTTCAAGAGCTTTACTTTACAGATCCCATCCAAGACCAAAGATTAGAACGGCTCACAGACGACGAAAATCTGAAGGACCCAACCAATGTCAAAAAGCTAAAGTATCAAGAAAATGTGCTAGGCAAGAATGTATCACCATCTCTGCAGAATTAAACTATGATAGATTTAAGTCATATTTAGTCACTAGCAAATTCAGTTATTTAACTTTTTTGTGCGGAACCATATTTCCAAAATAAGAGTAGCTTATGTTACTCTTTTAAAATTAGCTAGCTACCAGTGAAAGCCCTTTTCAAATGTTCCGGCGATTAACCAGATACAAATTTAATAGAAAAAGGTTTGAAAATTGGTGTTTTGTTATAGATAATGTTAGAGATGGGCCGAATGTGATTTTAACCGAATACGAATTCCGGCCGAACATTCGGTAAATATACAAAATTCGGCCGAAGTTCGGCCGAACTTCGGCGTGTGCTTTCTCGGGAGTAACTTGTCGTGTTCTGTGTGTATTTTTTTATGAAAGACAACGTCGGAAATTAATAAGTGTAAGGGTGACACATTATTTTGAATTATTGGGTTTATTGATTCATAGACTCCTGGATTGCGAAAAAAGCTATTCATATATACATTTTAATTTATTCTATAATAATTATAGTTGAACGTCCCTACAACTGACCATGATTAAATTATTCTAGAGTATTGGTATATGTGCCTTGTTTTAAAGCTGTGACAGATTTGTCTCTTAATTTTAGTAGAAACCATACCTTTTCCTTATACCGAATGTTCAAATTTAAGACCGAACTTCGGCCGAATGCCGAAGTTCGGTTCAAGCCACCGAAATTCGGTTAAACCGAATGTAAAACTAATTTCGGCCCATCCCTAGATAATGTACATATATATTTCATATGCATTTAGTAAAATGCTGTTATTTCGTGTTATTTTTACATTACAAAGAAACTTTAATTAGTTGTATTAACAACTTGAAGAGATTTTGTAATTACAATATTTTTCATCTGTTAATTGATTACTAAAGTTGTTTATAGTATGGTTCAACAGGGTTCTGATGAAATGATATCATACTACAATGTACTTACTTATCTTTTGTATTGCTCAGCCTAAGAGCTTTGGCGCTAAGTCCATGGTGACAAAAATACACTTGTCACTAAAAAACTGCACAGATGGCAGTGGTTTAGATACCGGCCTCCCGCCTGAGTGTTGTGGGTTCGATTCCCACACAGGACAACTCTTTGTGTGATTCGCAAATGGTTGTTCTGGGTGTACTTTGTGTCCGTGAAATTGTATGTTTGTAAAGTCCCCCGCGATAGAAGGACTATTCAGGTTGTTCTATAAGTTTTTTTTGAAGCATATCAATTTTTAGTTTTTGGCGCCATCTTATAACTTATTTCAATGATACTAGTCTAAAAGTCTGAGCTATGAAGAAAATATATAGCCCTGTAAGGCGTGTCATTTGAAAAGGGCTTAATTCTCGTTTTTGAAATACTTTTTAGTGCAGTTGGATTCCAACTTCACATTCTCAATGATTTGCAATTAGGGCTCCATCCATAAATTACGTAACACAAATGTCACGATTTTTTAGATCCTCCCCTGTTATTGTCACAGCTGGTCACATATGAGACTCCCCTCCCGAGTGTCACATATTTTTGGACATTGTTCTTTTTATACTTGTTTCATAAAAGTTGTAAATCACATAAGAGAACTTAAGAAAACTACATCGTTCATTTGGTGAAAGTCAATTGTTGAAATAATGATAACAGCGTGGCGCGGTGCGTGTGTGGCGTGTGCCACCCTTTGGCTAATGCGGTTGGCGAGCGATACTAGTACTTAGAGCCAGTGTGAACTCAAGAATAAAACAATTTAACCTTATGTTTATGTATGTAGATTATAATTTGTGAATAAGGAAAAAGAATATTTTAGTACGAGCGGGAATCGAACCTGCGTCCCTTCCTTTCCGGGGAAGTGCTCTAATCCACTGAGCTACCGTACTATTTCTAGAAATACCGAATTTTCTCACCACATTTGTCTTAACGACCAAGGAAAGGAAAGGGTTCCCCGGAAAGGAAGGGACGCAGGTTCGATTCCCGCCCGTACTAAAATACTCTTTTTCCTTATTCAAAAATTATAATTTGTACTTTAAGAGTAGCTGAGCATGTCAAGTGCTAAAATATAGATCAAAATATTTATGTAGAGTTGGGTATATTTTAAGTGTTTCGTTAACATTCGAATTTCTCGTTTTAATATTTAGATTAGATTTTAAATATGACGTCAAGAGACTTAAGACCCGTCCCACCCCTTTTCACACGGTGTCATACTTCGGCGACCCTCTCCCCACATTTACGTGTGATGTAATTTATGGATGGCCCCTTATTTACATTATATTTGTACTTATATTTTTTTTTCTAGAAAATTATCTACTAATACAGCATTCTGTTCCACGTCAAAGAGAATTACTAATTATAGTATTTGTTCCTACAATCCGTTTAACATTCTCGAAGATTAAAGCCCTTTTAAAAAGGCACTCCATAGTTGCTGGATGTAAATAAACTTGTTAGTTTCTATTGAAACCAATTAAACAAATTAAATTTAATTTTAAAGTTTCAATTGTCTCAAATACTTTAAAAAAACATAGCATCACACCTTTATTCCCCGAAGGGATATGCAGAGGTGTATTACCACGGAGTACAGAAAAAGAGTGGAGGTGTTTCAATGCAAAATCTCTTTAGAACGAAGCGTCGCTAAATGCGGGTGTTCGGGTGACGAGGAACAACTATAGCTCCACCCCTAGATCAAAATCCATCTAGCGGTAAAATGTATTTTACAGCGTAATAGAGCAAATTTTTTATTAATTTAGTTTGTCTTTTTACCACTACGGCGTTACAGGCAATGTTCCAGAACATTCTATATGCGTTAGGATGGCTGGACCACATCTATACTAATATTATAAACAGGAAAGATTTGATTGTTGGTTTGCATTGAATAGGCTCCGAAACTACTGGACCGATTTAAAAAATTCTAGTCTAAAAAAAATACAAATTCTATATATAAAACCGACGCCGCAGGCGCGCACTGTCCGCATAGGGCGAGAAAATACGTGGCCTCTTACACCGGGGCCAATTGTGTCGAAGGCTGCCGCTCGTAGAGCGAAGCGCGCCGAAGTTGACCTGCAGGCCGAAGAGGAAGTCGAGCAGCTCTCTGAAGATCCCCGAGTCCAATGAGGACGTTAACTCTTGTGAGTTGCGGATCTGAAAAAGAGAGCCTAGGACCACGCGGCCATCCCTAACAGGGTGGCCACAAAGTCCACAAACATCAAGGGAACCTCCGTGCGCGCCGCAAAGGAGGTGGTCGCCGACAACATGGAGGTAGTGGATGCGCTGGCCAGGTGCTCCACCAATGAGTAGACACAGCGACTACAGGCGGCTAATAACCACCTTGCGGCAGAAGTGGCAGAAATGCGGGAAAACAATTGCCGCCTCAATTCTCAGGTGACGGAGCTGGAGGCCAAGCTCATGCGGCTTGAGGTGGCTATGCTGCTGGCGGGGATCGGACCAACTGAACCAGCCCATATGAAGGCGGCTGCACGGTCCACTGTGGCTGCCCCAGTCGTTGAACAGACCTCTGCTGGCCTGCCGGAGGAGACAGCGCGCGTCGTTACGATCGCCTCCTCCCACCGCCTTGATGACAACAGGGCGTGGCTAGTATGGCCTAGGGCGTCGGAGTAGTACCCTCCGGCGCCCTGCTAATAGGCGTGGAAAGGGCCGCTGTGGTTTTAATAGGTATTCCGGGCGCAACTAAGATTCGAGCGCTCGGCGAACCCTACATACCCCCACGTTCTTACCGGGGGGAATGCGTAAATGCATATCCACAGCGAAAACTAAAAAAAAAGGGACGACTACCACCGCTGACGGGCATCTTGATGCTTGGGATAAATTAATCCATCCCTATTAGCACAATGCAGTCCTAACGTATTCATGCGTTTCTAATTTCTGTATAAACAGGGAATCTAAAACGATAACAAATAAGAAGAAAAAAAAATTACAAATAACATGACTAATATATTCGATATTGGGTTCGCTAGTACGACGTAAACTCTTTTGTTATCAATTATTTTCGAATACTCACCGACAGATGACACATCATTTTCCAATTATTATTTTTTCAAATTTCTAGTAACTAAGCAATAAATCTTTGAAATAATTCATATTTTAATAAAGAAATTAAACTAAATTTACTTATTTGTGCCGAATTCTTTTAATATGCTTTTATAATATTAAAATGACGATATCGGTGAATTGTAGTCAGAACGCAACTTTCCGACGACAGATGTCTCTTTGTAATGAAACAAGAAAATGTGTTTTAAAATACATATATTTACAAATTTAAACTACTTACACATAAAATGTTAAACACAAAGTGAAAAATGTGAAATCGAAAATAACAGTCAGGAGCAGGATTTGAACCTGCATCTTCTGGATACCGTCCAGATGCTTTACCAATTCAGCCATCCTGACAATTGCTCCTGACTGCTAATTTCGATAACACATCATACTTAACGTTTTTGGGTGACGCCTGCGCCATTTGTCGGAAGTATTTTCATACATTATACCGACCAGGTAAACTTAATTTTACAATTAAGATTTTTACCTAATAATGACGCAAACCCTTTAAATATTTTAGATATTTTTATATATATTTTTAGCATTTTACATGCTTAGCACTATACATTAAACACAAAGTGAAAAATGTGAAATCGAAAATAACAGTCAGGAGCAGGATTTGAACCTGCATCTTCTGGATACCGTCCAGATGCTTTACCAATTCAGCCATCCTGACAATTGCCCCTGACTGCTAATTTCGATAACACATCATACTTAACGTCTTTGGGTGACGCCTTTTCACTTTGTGTTTAATGTATAGTGCTAAGCATGTAAAATGCTAAAAATATATATAAAAATATCTAAAATATTTAAAGGGTTTGCGTCATTATTAGGTAAAAATCTTAATTGTAAAATTAAGTTTACCTGGTCGGTATAATGTATGAAAATACTTCCGACAAATGGCGCAGGCGTCACCCAAAGACGTTAAGTATGATGTGTTATCGAAATTAGCAGTCAGGAGCAATTGTCAGGATGGCTGAATTGGTAAAGCATCTGGACGGTATCCAGAAGATGCAGGTTCAAATCCTGCTCCTGACTGTTATTTTCGATTTCACATTTTTCACTTTGTGTTTTATGTATAGTGCTAAGCATGTAAAATGCTAAAAATATATATAAAAATATCTAAAATACATAAAATGTTATGCCATTTTGTTTTAAGTTTGATCCTGAGCCATTTCTACACCCATCAAGAGCGCATTTCATGGTTAAAAGAATTTAATACTTTAAACGTAAGATGCGTCCGAACCGAACGCAATGACGGTTCACTCGAAACTGCGGTTTGAGGCCCCGCCCACTGTGAGGTCACTGACATACTTGAAGGCGACATGACCTAGTCGGCTTGCGGCATCTCCGCTCTTTTTCCGTACTCCGTGTGTACTACACACCCATGGCTCGCCAGCTATGTTTAAGTCCCACGTAATAGAGGGCGAGCTTATTGCCGTCTACGGGGCACATATCCAAACTCCGGGCTGCTACTGAGAATTTTTCTTTTTACGAAAGTCAATAGTAACGCTCGACCGATCCCTGTCGACCCCGAGACCTCATGGTCAGCAGTCGCTCACACTATCGCTGCACCACACAGGCAGTTACAATTATTATTATACTTTACTAGCTGACCCAGCAAAGGTTGTTTTGCCACATAAATTATTTCTACATCGGCAGTAGAAGGGTGAAAATTTAGGGTTGTATTTGTATGTAATTTTTAATGCCGAATCATAAAATAAAACTAAAAAATTTAGTTCAAAAAATAAAATAAAAATATTTAGGGGTATGAAAAATAGATGTTGGCCGATTCTCAGATCTACCCGATATTCACACAAAATTTCATACAAATCGGTCCAGCCGGTCCGGAGGAATTTGGTAACAAACACCGCGACACGAGAATTTTATATACATCCAGTCAAGAAAGTATTGGGAATGGATGATTTGTTTATGGTTCCAAATTCAAATTTTTGTTTTATTTGTTGTTGTTAGATTGGCACAACTGTTATCCATTTTGGCGCGGAGTTTGAGTTGCATCTGTTATTTATATTAAATACAGTGCTGTTTTAGTTATATCATATCTAGTGTGTATTGCGAATTTCATAATGTACAAAAACATTGAACAAAGAGTTTGACTTAAATTTTGCATCGCCAATGGAATTTCGTGTTCGGAGTCACTGAAAATGTTACAGAAGGCTTATGGTGAATCGACTTTATCAAAAACACGTGCTTATGAGTGGTACAAAGCGTTTAAAAGCGGTCGAGATGTGATAGAAGATTTGCCTCGCTCTGGTAGGCCACCAACGTCTGCAACTGAAGTTAACATTGCAAAAGTGAAGGGAATAGTGACTGAAAATCCTCATTCAACTTTGAGAGAGATAGCCGCCGAACTTTCTGTGTCTAACGAGTCGATCAGTACCATTTTAAATAATCACTTGGGTATGAAACATGTTTCCGCTCGGCTAGTCCCAAAAGATCTGAATTTTCTCCAAAAACTCAATCGCATGAGAGTCGCTGAGGACATGCTAGAATGAGTCAATTCCGACCCAAAATTCATGAAACGCATTGTTACTGGTGACGAGACGTGGGTTTACGAGTTTGACATGCAAACTAGTCAACAAGCTTCGGAGTGGCGACTTCCAACTGAACCGAAACCGAAAATACCACGTCAAAGTCGATCAAAAGTCAAAGTCATGTTGACTGTTTTCTTTGACTATTGCGGTGTTTTGCACTCGGAATTCTTGCCAAAGGTCAAACGTTAAATAAAGAATATTATTTGATCGTTATGCGGCGATTCAGAGAGCAAATTCGACGAAAAAGGCCAGATTTGTGGAAAGAAAATTCTTGGATTTTGCACCACGATAATGCGCTTTCGCACAGGGCCATCATTGTGAATGAATTTTTGTCCTAACACTCAACAAATACCATCGAGCAACCACCATATTCACCAAATATGACTCCAGCTGACTTCTTTCTTTTTCCTAAATTCAAATTACCACTTCGTGGCACCCGTTTTCAATCGGTAGAAGACATAAAGGAGAATTCGCGGCGAGAACTGAACTCAATTCCGGAAACAGCGTTTAAAAAATGTTTTGATGATTGGATTATTCGTTGAGGGTAAGTCTATCGTTTCTGAAGGAACATACTTTGAAGGTGATAAAATAAATTTGGATGAATAACAAAAATTTTGTGTATTATTGATCTTTTCCCGGTAATTTCTTGACAGAGTAGTATTAGATTATAGTAGTATTTAGATATTATAAAAAGGTTTTCGAAGATTTTTCAAGAACCAACTCTCCTCCAGTTTGATGCACCAATTAAAGTTTAGCAGTTATAACATCGATTTTTGTATGTTTATAATAAATATGCCATAATAATTTTGTAGGTGTTTCATACACACGTGGTATACAGGCATGCAACCACGGATCTACCTTGACCATATTTGTACCTAAGCATTTCTTGATTTCTGTCCAAATTATTTTATTGTTTCGTACTTTTTAATTCCGTAGTCGGGTTACAGTTTTAAAAAATATAGCTAAAAGGCCTCTTGATGAAAAATTTATAAACCACGCATTAAAAAAAAAAACTTGTTGTGAAGTCGGTTCAAATGTAGCCTATGTTACCCGAGGCATAATAACGAATCAATTGCCACCTTATTAATCAAAATCGGATTAATAGTTTAGGCGATGCGGAGGAATATTTAAATCATAACCCTTCCTTTTGGCTTCACCGCATTCGGGTAGAAGACAAAATCCGCAAAAACAGGCTGAAGTTGCAAATCAGCACGTTACATTATTGAAAAAATAATAATCGCTGGGGTAAAACGGGTAACCACCTGCGACGACTACACACAACGCAACGAAGGATCATGTCCTTGACCATTGGATGCAGGCGGCATAAATTCACTAGTTGTGCCGTTCTCTTCCAGAGGCCTGCTAACGGCGGCCGTTGGAGAGCAGATAGATGAAAATAAATCTATACCAGTAATTAAAATGTGCTTTTATTTCCTAAGTTTGTAAGTGCCCGCAAGTTTATACTAAGCTTTTTAACACATAGATTTCAGATCAAAATGACCCCACAAAAAGTTTGAGTATCGCTGATTTTAGACTGATGAGACATTTTTTTTTATTGGTTTCAAATAATATTAAATAAATATTCACGGACATTTTCACACAACGTCCCCTGTGGTCCCAAACTAAGCTTAACGCTTGTGCCATGGGTACCAGATTACGAATATAATACATAAATTACTTTTTTTTGTAAATACATATACATTATCTGCGTTTATCATACAAATAATTGCCCTGAGTGGGAGTCGAACCCACGACCTCGGCACGGAAGTCGGTTACACTAACGACTACACCACGAGGCCCGTCAAAGAATCATAAACGTACAAAAAATAAAATAATCCACACCTAATATGTTTTTATTAACTTATTAATCTACATAACAATTATAAACGGCACGATATCAAAGGAATTTATAAAATTAATGACTATTATTTCCAATCTGGCAACATTCTCAAATTAATGGAAAATCAAATGTTTGGAAAATCATTACATGAAAATTATAGATTTCAATGTGTACTATTTACAAATTACATTGTAGCTCCCTTCGGAAGGGGAGAGCTTAAAGGAGAATGCCCACGAAAGTATGGGCTTTAGTTTCAAGTTCCTTAAATTAGGTTATATGTTACTTGTTTGAGTACCTACAATCATACAAATATTTCACATTTTCATAAAATTTTTACTTATACGTATATAATTATATTTGATGTGATAGTTTTCATTTTAAAGAAAATCAATATAATTACAATGTTTTTGAATGTATTAAATGTAAATTATTGCTAGTTTTGGATGTGTCTGGTAGATGGCAATAGGCTCGCCCACTATTACATGGTAGTTCTCAAACGATAAAAGTAGGTAAATTACTTTTTAATAAGCAGATTTTTATCCGTCAAAATTTTACTTTGATATTTCAGAAGCTATTTTAGATATTAAAAATTTTTGGGACCAATTTGAGTCTCATACAAAACGAAACCATGTATGCGCATTCTCCTTTAATTATACATAATTACCTACTGCTAAAAATTTTTACTTATTCTTCTTAGTCTCCGCCCACCACCTCATCACAATCTGTGTTGTGATATCAGCAGTTTGTTTTATTATTAAAAACGAGATCCTAATCCCCACAGGGCGCCACCAGCGACAATAACCGCTGAATTATGGAAATTGATGAAACTGTTCAGCGACAGCGATTACGAGAGATTGCCAGTAGCAATCTCTCGTAATTTATAATAACGTTGCAAGTAGCGTCGAAATATTATAGAAGGGGACATCTAGTATAAGACGATAAATAAAGCTAAATACCTAATTATTATTTTTAGTTTCGCAGGGATTGAGTTCAAATTAGCAGACGATACGACACGTGCAGTGCACCTGAAACGGCTTCGATAAATATACATAGTTGATATTTAGATATTTTTATATATATTTTTAGCATTTGACATGCTTAGCAGTATACATTAAACACAAATTGAAAAATGTGAAATCGAAAATAACAGTCAGGAGCAAGATTTGAACCTGCATCTCCTGGATACCGTCCAGATGCTTTTGACAATTCAACCATCCTGACAATTGCTCCTGACTGCTAATTTCGATAACACATCATACTTAACGTCTTTGGGTGACGCCTGCGCCATCTGTCGAAAGTATTTTCATACATTATACCGACCAGGTAAACGTAATTTTACAATTAAGATTTTTACCTAATAATGACGCAAACCCTATAAATATTTAGATATTTTTATATATATTTTTAGCATTTGACATGCTTAGCACTATACATTAATCAGGATGGCTGAATTGGCAAAAGCATCTGGACGGTATCCAGAAGATGCAGGTTCAAATCCTGCTCCTGACTGTTATTTTCGATTTCACATTTTTCACTTTGTGTTTAATATACATAGTTGATATATTAATACGCCATATCTATACAATTTTATGAGAATTTGCAAGAAATAAAGCAGTGAAGTTTTGCAGTTTGCATACTAACAATACGTCAGTATGCAAGCTGCATTATTAAGTCTCGCTGAACTGCAATTTCAAACGGAGGACCTCAAATTATTTCGAGTACTCCTGCCGGCAAAGATGATTTACCCTCGCGCATAGTATATATCGGTGATTTCGATATAGCATTACGTTCTAAAATGTACGGCAGACCTAAATCGGCTCATAATGCAGCTTCAGAGAACTTATTTAATGGGAGAGGATATAACGCGTATAGTATGTCGATAGCTTCTCTCCGTACTTAAATTAGACGCAGTTTTTGCAAACGCATCGATCACCGCAATCATTATTCGTTTTGATAGACAGTGATAGATTATAAAAAAAAGCAACAAATCCACTCTATCAATGACCTATTAAGAACTTCCAATAGTACATTTGAAAGTTTCTACATTACATTAATGGAATCTAACTTATAGCAGTTTGCACAACGAACTTTTCGATTTCCATAAAACAACAAAATGTCTCATACGGTGTAGTGTTAGACTGTAAATATTTCTTCACAATATCCAAATCGTGCAATGCCCTAGATTTTCTGACAAAAGCCTCCTTTTCTTCAGACTCAGTTTTGTCGGTGCCTAGCGGAAGTATATCTTTTTTTTCTTTTTCCAAATCCATCGCTGGATCCGCTTTATGATTACCACCAAATACAGACACATTTGTACCTTGACCGGTCACAAACTCATCGTCCACTTTCAAATATTGGTCTAAACTTGGTATACTTGTAAAATAAGGTTCAACGTCATAATCTTTTAACATATCGCACAAAATTTCTTCATCATTTTCATAAATTTTTGGTTTCTCTACTTGTATAACTTCCTCTGGAACAGTGACGTCATATCCTGTGTCAATAAAACTCTTGGTTATGATTTCCGGGGAGACTCTATCCCAAGCCTTTTCCAGCATATTCAGTGCTTCTAAACATGTTATATTCCTATCAATCCCTCTTAAAACATTCATTGATTTCTCTTCAATAAGTAAGCGCCGAAATTCATCTCTAAATTTCACAGAGACACCATTTTTCATTGGAATCAATCCATTTGTAGCTTTCCATGGAACAAATACTAGCTTCAAGTGTGACAACTGTAATTTAGAATGTATTGTTGCTCTGTCTAAAACTAATATAGCTGTCCTATTTTTCAATTCAAGCTCTCTATTCCAATATTTAACATATGATTCGAACATTGGGGTAGTAAAATGTGCTTGAGAATGCCTAATATAAGTCACAGGTAGAGTATCTGGATTTCTATAGGAATGTACTAACGGATCTTCGGAACCACAAACAAGTAATCTTTTTTTATCTGTTCCAGGCATGTTCGCGCAGAGGAAAATAGACAAACGATCTTTAACATGACCCTGTATAAACTTTTTACCTGAAAACTTTTTAATACGACCTTTCGACGGATTATAATAAAAGCCAAACTCGTCTGCAGTGTAAATGTCCTCATCAGGTATACCCAATCTTGCATCACCCCATTGTTCTTTAAAGAAGTGATTCTTCCATTTAGATTCCATATGATTGCGATGATCTCTTTTGATTCCTCTTAAAGATATATCATATCTTTTCTTAAATCTATCCAACCATTTTTTACTGCCGTTGAATGTTAGAAATCCACATTCCTTGGCAAATGCCTCGCCTGCGTCTTGTATCATTTGGCCAGTAACGTGAACATTATTGGCTTTTTGAACCTTGAACCAATCGAGGATCTTATTATCCAGAATACTATTCATGAATCGCGTACTGGGTTTTGCATCTTTCTTAGCTAGCTCATATTTTTCTCTTTCATCCCAAATGCTATTCACTGTGTCTGGAGTCAAATTATATAGTTTACAAATCTCGGTAACTGACCTACCTTTATGCATTTTGCTTACTATAGCACATTGTGTAGCATGATTCAGATCTTCCCTAGAAAGAGACGCTTCATATTCAGAGAACAAAAATGGTTTTGGCTTTTCGCTTTCATCGGGATCTGATTGAGTGTTTTCTCCATGATCCGTGTCGGAGCCATTATCTGTGTAGTTGTTTCGTGATTTTCTGTAAATAAATAAAATGCTTCAAAAATCCTTTCATCATCAGGGCCATCCCTTGCGGGTTGCCAACGCTAGTAAATACCCCATTTACTGCAGTAAAAAGGGATGATGCATGGATGGTATGAGCTACCAGAGCTCTCACTTCACGAATGAAACCCAACAGTAAAAAACCTACCGTTACTTTGGGACCGTTGGTAAATTACGTCAGCTATATTCTACTATTTAACAGGCCCCCTATATAGTCAACCCCCTATAAGTATTGGGTCACGGAAATCTAGTCCCTCCGTTCCCTTTTCTTAAGTTGTACATAATCCGGACGTCAAATTTCTTTAGACCCCCGTCCCCCCAGGTCAGATTATATCATACCATGCTACACCCCTCCCCACCCCTTCTTTGTAAATGAATATTTTGCACGAAATACTCTTGTCATTTCTGTGTTTCACTTATTGAGTTTTGCTAATTAGCAGATTATAAAACACCGTAATCTTTCTTTTACGAATAAAAAATATTTGAGAGCCATTGGCTTTTGTTAAATAAAGATTATGAGCTTGGTTTTCAAAAATATTACTTTGTCCTGTATAGACAAAGCCGCCGTGTGGGGCCGGTTTAGAATTGTCCCACCCCTCTCCACCCATGGGAGTCGTAAGAGCCGACTGAGGGAATCTCGGGGGAGTGGGCAGCAGCACCCCCTCGAGTATTAACAACATCCACTGCGATCGCCAACCCGCCTGCCAAGCGTGGCGATTACGGCACTATCCCTCATTTTGGGGAGGCCTATATCCAGCAGTGGACGTCGAAAGGCTGATGGATGGTACAGACAAAGAACCTACGAATTACGAGTGGGTACATTTATTCCACTTTGCTAGTTTACCAGGACGATACAGTATCACCAGGAGCTAGTTATTTAACTAGTCAAAACACACCAGTATGTTTAGGTCGACAGGTTCGTAACGTTCGGACATGTGGAAAGAATGCCGGGCGAGCGACTGGTTAAGAAGATATACAATGCGAAAGTGGAAGGATGTAGGTACAGGGGGAGACCGAGACTCACTTACGTAGACCAAACTGGTCATGTATTGAAGGAAGGTGGAGTCACGAGTCTCCGAAACCGGCGAGCGTGTATGAAGAAAATTATAAATGTTGAGGAAGCGAGAGATGTATGCAAGAATAGAGCCTTTTGGCACTCTGTTCTCTCTGCCTACCCCGCAAGGGAAATGGCGTGATGATAAGTATGTTTAGGTCAATTTTAGATATTTTTCACACTTTTAAGGGCCTTTTGTTTGTTGAGGCGGGAAAAATTGTACCTAACCGCACACCCCATCGTTCGGGGCAACGAACAGGCTAGTGTAGGGCCCTCGCCCACTAAATAAGCCCGCCGTGCGCTGTCTCTCCGCTTGTATTGGCGGGCCACTGGAACTATGTTACATTACTTCAGTGGCGGACTGAATTGAACCAAGACACAAATATTTTGACAACATATTATACACATTTTTAATCTATATTTTTTAGCATTTGATATGCTCCGCTACTTTTTAAGTACAAATTATTTGTGAATAAAGAAAAAGAGATTCCCGTTCGTACTAAAAATCTCTTTTTTCTTATTCGCATGTCAAATGCTAAAAAATATAGATTAAAAATGTTTAAAAAATCGCACCATCAAATAGTATGGACTTTAATTGCAAAATTAAAATTACTATATTGGTTTAATGCATATAAATGCATTCCGATAGATGGTGTTTGTCGTAAAGACAAATGCGATAAGGAGATTTGGATGATCGAAAGAATGGTACGATAGCTCAGTGGCTTAGAGCACTTCCCCGGATTGGAAAAGACGCGGGTTCGTTTCCCGCTCGTACTAAAAAATCTCTTTTTCCTTATTCACAAATAATTTGTACTTAAAACATATTATACGATTTTACTTACGTGGTGTTTTTATCCTTTTTATCTGTATGAGCATGATTGATATGGTTTGTTAACTGTGACTCTGTGTGAAATTTAGCATCACAAAACTGACAATATTGTGTTCTTTCATGCGTAGCCATGTGACGAGTCTGTGGATTAATAATTATTTAGAAGAAGCACTTAAATAAAACCAGCCTTTGTCCACGGTTCTGCCGCAACCAAAAGCTAGATTTTAGGTTATATCTCAGGTTCCCGATATAGTAGCGGGATAAAATGTAAACCAGTTTTGAAGTCTAATCAAGACCTATCAGATAAAAAAAGTTGCATCAAAATCCGTTCAGTAGGTTTTGCGTGATGAGTGAACGAACAAACGGATAAACAGACAAAAAGACAAAAAAATCTAAAAAAAAACTGTTGTGTCATCATTTATCAAATATCAAGACAGCTCTACTAAAGAGATCTGAGATACAACCACAAAAGTATGTTCTTATTATATTTTTGTCCGTGTGGGGCCGGCTTTAGAATTGTCCCAACCCTCTCTACCCACGGGAGTCGTAAGAGCCGACTGAGGGAATCCCGGGGAGTGGGCAGCAGCACTCCCTCAAGTATTAACAACATCCACTGCCATCGCCAACCCGCCTGCCAAGCGTGGCGATTACGGCCATATTATCCCCATGACGGGACCGCTCGTTGTGGCGTTCTCTTAGGGAGGCCTATGTCCAGCAGTGGGCGTTGAAGGGCTGATGGATGGATGGATGGATATTTTTGTCACTAACCAGATAGCTCTTCTGTGCGAATTTAAGACCGCATAACACACACTGTGGCTCCTCTCTATTCATGTGTACTTTCGAGTGCATCCGCAAACTGAAGGCTTTTTTGAAGTACCGGTTGCAAATCTCACATTTATGTCTGAAAATTATAAGCAATTATGTGTTACAATACTGGTCTGGGAAACTCCCTGTAAATAATATATAGTTTTTTTCTTGACATATATTTTATAGGATTCAGATTGAATTTACTGTCTAAAAAGGCAAAATATCTTTTAAGCTTCCATTTTTCGTATGTCCATAGATATTTTTAAATAATTGTATAGATAGTGCCATCCACGAAGACGCGCCCCTCTCTTTTTTCTAATTACAATACAGTGTGTATTGATTCACCGAATTGCCTATTACGCATGCACACATCGATGAATAAACAAAATCGCGACAGAGCGATACGGTCAACTAGGAAGATGCTCTACTTTAATATTATCAACCAACTTCAAAAAGGAGGAGGCTCTCAATTCGACTGTATATTTTTTTTGCTGTGCTTTATTTCTTTCTTTACTGGGACCCTGTGCTCGATACTTTCTCATACGAGATGCACCCAAGGAATGCCTCCCCATCGTGTACCACCTATTCTGACCTATTTTATAGAAAAACACTTTCCTGTGTCTTTTGAAGGTGGTTTTTTTTTATTTAAAAATCATTCCTATTTTTGGTTTTTCAGTATGGGTATGGTATGTTTTTTTTTATTGCTTGTAGTGGCAGACGAGCCACGGCCCATCTGATGGTAAATGGTAACCGTCGGTCATGGACTCAATTATACTGAGAGTATTGTCAAGCCGCTACTCACCATTTCATTTCGCCAATATGAAATGAAAGAATAAACGGCTATCTCCTGCCACAGCCAAAACGCAACGATGTGCTTCATGGCCGGTCACACTGGAGATGGTGGTACCAACCCACTCGGGCCCGATACCAAGTAAGTACTCCCACTCGGTACCCGGCCCTACCACCAGTCATGCAATGGATGATAGTCGCCTCATACATTCGTGGGAAATAATGGGGTGGTGACACTTGTATTCTTAGTCCGTCACCACACGGACGGTATGTCATTATTAGTTAATACAGTGTAATGTATATTATATATTACCATGTTAAGGGCGCAATTATAAACATTAATAGTATACTAAAAAAACTATATGGTTATCTGTAAAGTCGGTTTACAGACGATAATTTTACGTGATAATGTCATATATGTTTTCTGAGAGTTTCACAAAATGTAATAGTGGTAGAAATCGAATGGTACATTTTGATTTTCTAGACATTTTAAATTTTTTTATTAAGTAGAGTAATTTTCGTGCCAAGTCTGCATTTAAGCAACGTGAACTGTACTACACAGGTACTACCCATGTGCATCGAACCGCTGACGGCTCGCGACTGACGCTTGGCTCAATCGTCCCACACCCCGCAGCCCACGACAAAAATTGGTGGGGCGCGTCTCCGTGAATGCCAACATCTATAGTAGTAGTCTACTAGTTACTAGTAAGTTCTACTACTTTTTGCTTTTTTCGGTCATTTTTTCACCAATTTCCCCAGAATAAATTTCATCCCAGGAACCAGTACAAAATGCATTTAAGCAGTTTTAAAGAGTCCAGGGGGGTTAGGCAGAATCTCATATCTCACATGTGGATCGTATTGTGATCAATGTGATTGGTTGAGAAACCGATGCGTGATGTCGCAATAATCCGTTGGCCAATCACGGTGATCTCTCAACAATCACAGTGATCATGATACAATCGACATATGAGATATGAGATTCTGCCTAACCCCCCAAGTCCACAGAGTTTTATTGGGAAAGATAAAATGATAGTCCTATTAGATATTGATTATATAGTAGATAAATACAGTCGTGGTCAACTAATTAGGGAGTTGAGCCAAATCGTGAATATTTTTTTTATTTTCCGACGAGTCTTAAGAATATTCCATATCTTTTACATGTAAGTATAATTAGTCATTGATGTGCCCGATTATACAAACAATAACAACTTCTTAAACATTAAACCTCTTTACAGTATAGCTGATAGATTATCATAGTGCTATTTGTTCAAAGAATGCTGACTGCCCATTTAATTAGGGACAACTGAGGTATTGCATTCTAATTTCAGAATTTGAATCTTAATACTTTTTCATTTCTTCTTAGATTTTTAATTTTAAGTTTTGAGAATTATTTTGAAGAAAACTGGGCAAAAATAAAAGTTGCGATCCAACACTACGAAAAATTATCATGAAGTTTGTCGAGCGTGGTTGGTCATACCGAAGGATAGCACAACATTTAAATTGTTCAAAAACTATGGTATGCAATGCAGTGCAACATTTCAGGCGCTATAACACAGCTTTAAATGTGTCCAGAACAAAAAGATCGAAGAAAAAGAAGATAGAATGATAACCAGGTTAGCTAAGAAAGATCCGTTTCTAGGCTCTTTTTAATAAAACACGAAGTGTTTGGGGCAGACAAAAGAGCCGGTGTATCAGCGAGGACCGTTCGACGACGTCTAGTAGAAGCAGGGTTGTTTGGAAGAGTGGCTTGCAAAGTAGGTACCGTTTTTGAAGAAAGAACATAGAAATGCTCGTTTGGCGTTTGCACGTAAATATGGGCATTGGACCTACGCCCAATGGCAACATGTATTATTTTCTGACGTGACCAAGGTTAATTTGATTTCTTCAGATGGAAGGCAATATGTACGGTGTCCAGTAAAAGCGGAAATGAATCCAAGATTCACAAAAAAACAGGTGAAACGTGGCAGTGGAAACATTAAAATGTGGGGTTTATTTTCTGGACGTGGAGTGGGACCTGTGAGGAAAGTTCTGGGTAACTTAAACCAACATCAATACACGGCAATATTGGAAGAAACTATGCTTCCCTATGCTGAGGAGCATCTCCCTATTATATGGATGTTTCAGCAGGATAATGACCCGAAACATACCGCCCGTTCAGTCAAGTTGGTTCTAACCAGTCAGTCAGTATCGGTGCTAGATTGGCCAGCAAATATTCCAGACCTCAACCCAATTGAGCACCTTTGGCACAAAATCAAGAAAAAAGTTGCCACTTATCGTACTACAACTTTAGATGAACTTAATGAAGCTTTTTGTGAGGCATGGGCAAACATTCCTGTCGAAACATGTCATAATGTCTATGCCACATCGGTGTCAAGCGGTAATTACTAACAAAGGTTTTGCTACTGGGTATTGATTTTACACGTAATAAAATGGACCTGTAAAAGATATTATAATACTGCAGATTTTTTGTTTAACTCTATTTTTCATTATACTTTACTGTCCTTAATTAAATGTCCAGCTACAGAATTGTACCTTAAAATTTAATACATGTTTAACCTTTGATATTAAATACTTTTATCTATTTATTTAATCTTAATTATTTACAGCCATTTATAGCATAATAATCGGACCAAATTATGCAAATAATAGGTGCTGAGAAATCAATAGGGTTTTATATTTATATGTACATAACCGGTTATAGCTCTTCACTATCTTGAATGTCCCTAATTAGTTGACCACAACTGTATATAAACCCCAGCAAAAAAAATATTTTAATTTTTTATTACGCAACTGCAATTTTATACTTTAATCACTGAGTCACTTCAAGGTAGAGTTTGCACCCAGCCATTGTGAATGTTTTCTTAATAAGTTAAAATAAATTCTCACAGTTATAGGAGTACAAACATACCTCGTCTTTATTTGGTGTTCCAAAGCATGCTCTTTAAGGTCTGGAAAGTTATCAAACTCAGCTTCACATTTATTACATGGATATGTTCGACTTTTTTTTATCTTTGGTGCTGGTATTTTTGTTTTCTTTCTTTTTTTTGGCTTGAACTTCTGAAAGCAAAGGCAAGATGATTTAATAGCCTAGCTCATTAGCAAGCCTAGCTCATTTGCATTAATGATCCCTAAATATGAGGTAATCATGTTGTTAGGTATGTGGAAGTCACAGTTGTTGTTTACTATTTTATGAATATGAATAGCAATTATTTAAGGCAAAATATAAAATTGTGAGCTTCTTGGAAAGGGGCATAATTTTATCAGTACACAAAACCTGCTGCTGCACCACAGGCATGACAAAAATGTGTTTTTTAATATCTCAGGTTCGAAATTGTGGTGAGATATAATCTATAACAATTCTTAAGACCAAGAGCTATTAAACAAAAAAAAAACATCAAAATCTATCCAAAAAGTTTTAATAAATCCCAAGTACTTTAGAGGAAAGGGAATGAATTCACTCATTGAATTACTTCCCCCAAGTCATGCACACAAACCATATAATTAAGGATGGAATAGCTGATTGCAGATTTACAAAAATAATTAAAATACATTCATTGGTTCTTGCATGAAACACAAATAAATCAACAAATATTCAAAATATATTTTAGGATGCCTTAGAAATAGTACAATAAGTTGATTGATTAACAATATAATCTGTAAAATATTTTAGTTTGGTTTTATTACTTGGTTAAAATCCAAATCACAGTCTGTATCAATTTCTTGAACTTCCACCGTAACAAGAACTCCAGCCATGATAGAGTCATCTTCACTTTCTGGCTCAACTTTAATAATTCTTTCAGCGTCTTCTATTTCAACTTTTCTCTTGACCACAGAAAGGCATTCATCATCAGAAGAGCTTTCGATGTAAGTTGACCTAACAGCATTCACATTACTAGCCATGTTAAACAAGTGTAATAGTCAGTATCAGCAGTATCTGCTATCTGCCAGCCATAACATAAACTTTTAAAACTAGTTTTCAATTTATATTAACAAAACCTTTAAACCGCAAGACAGCAAAACCCATGAAAATTGATTGCGGGCGTATCAATTGATTTACATAGTATATTCAATTCAATTCTTTTCTTGTGGCTTCTGCTGACAGGAGGTCGCAATTTCACCAACGTCCACGTTTTTCACAAAGGTGGTAAAAATATATCGTACATAGTATATTATCGATGATGAATTTAATTTTGTCAAACAAAATAATTAAATCGTCAACATCATAACATAGACATAGACACTCCATAGAGCAATATTGTTCTGTGAATTAGACGAAGAATAATATAGACTCGCTACTATTTTGACATTAAGGACGAAGAAAAGGATGCACAAACTAGGTTTTACCAAGAGTGAGAGAGACACAGGTTTAAGTATATTTATCCTTTTCGCATATGCGTCAGTTGTATTTGGACTCAATGAACTGGGTCCAAACAATAAGGTGGCCAACCGTCCCCATAATCAGTAAGTAAGCTTGTTTTTGTATTGACGTAAAAAAACCTTTATTAATCACGTTATATACGCAAATATTACATGTTCTAATACATTTTAAGCAAAATATAAGCATAACTGCAATTTCTTTTGTCCTGTCATTCTTTTATCCGGCTAAAACAGGTATTACATTTTTAGCCAACAAAGTTATCTTTTAAAATTATTCCGGTTATTTATTGCTATCTCGACACTGCATACGCTGATAGCTTCTCTATAATATCCTTCGTCTAAGTTCTGCGACCACAATGACTCTTGAGAGTGTCTCTTGAGTAATATAAATCAATATCTTAGACGAAGAATAATATAGACTCGCTACTATTTTGAGATTAAGGATGAAGAAAAGGATGCACATACTAGGTTTTACCAAGAGTGAGAGAGACACAGGCTTAAGTATATTTAACCTTTTCGCGTATGCGATAGTTGTATTTGGACCCAATGAACTGGGTCCAAACAATAAGGTGGCCAACCGTCTCCATCATCAGTATGTAAGCTTGTTTTTGTATTGACGTAAAAAAAAAACCTTTATTAATCACGTTATATACGCTAATATTACATGTTCTAATACATTTTAAGCAAAATATGAGCATAGCTGCAATTTCTTTTGTCCTGTCATTCTTTTATCCGGCTAAAACAGGTACTACATTTTTAGTCAACAAAGTTATAATCATAGTTATCTTTTAAAATTGTTCCAGTTATCTATTGCTATCTCGACACTGCATACGGTCTAAAATCAATGTAAATATTGTTGTGCCATAGAGCTTGAGCTTGGACATATAACTATATAATCTGTGCTTCATAGGGACATATTGGTACTCTGTGAACCTGGTGAACCACAGATTACTGCTAAAGCGTGCCATTCACGTTACAACGGTCGCAGCACAGACTAATAAGAGATACTACGTACGGGTCGCAGAGACTGTCGTATCGAACCATCGCGACGACAGTTAGCTTACCACACACGTTACGACTCTGTCGTATCGATGTTCCCTTTAAATTCAACACAGTCGATTGATGTCTTCAGTGCAATACAGTGCTCTTGTTTCGCCAAAATGAATATTATGAAAAAGCGTGCCATGGAGCGGGCTATACTTGGGATCTCTCTACGGGATAAGATCCGTAATACGGAAATCCGTAGGAGAACAGGTGTAACCGACATAGCCTACCGGGTCAGCACGCTGAAGTGGCAATTGGCAGGCCACATCTCTCGACGAACCGACAACCATTGGTGAAGAAAGGTTCTCGAGTGGCGACCGTGTATCGGACGGTGCAGCATAGGACGGCTTCCCACTAGGTGGAACGATGACCTGGTCAAGGTCGCAGACTTTCGTTGGATGCAAGCGGCACAGGGCCGTTTGCCAGTGGCGTTCTCTTGGGGAAGCCTATGTCCAGCAGTGGACGATGAAAGGCTGATGGATGAATGGATGGATGATGATGTTGACGCGGCAGATCTAATCATTTACAAGAATAAAATCAAAATAACTACCTACTACCTCCCTCGGTTGAGTCGGTCGTTCGGACCATTGCAAACTCCAAGACTCACGTTACGACAAGGTAGATCGTGTCTTTCAATGGACCTGCGACTTGACCTTGGTCGTACAGTTCGCTTTGCGACCATGTAATTCACGATTGAACAAGTTGTATACCACCTAAGTTCGTAGGACTGTTTGTACAACCGTTGCAACGTGAATGCCCCTTTTTAGAGATACTACGATTAGGAACGTATCTGTGAAGTGTGAACCCACTGAGCTAGGAAACAGAAGGAGACGTCATAATCTTATTATCTTAGATAAATAGGTTATTTATCTAAGCTTCATATATTTAATATACCTTTAATCTTAGATAAATAGCTTATAGATGTAGCCATGATACATTGGAAGTGTATAAGTGAGACGGGCGTATACGAAATACGCTAAGAAAATTGAGACAAGTATCGTATCTTCCTGTCTCATATGATGTGCAGGTTTTTCATCTGGTGAACTTTCAAAAAGTTCGCCATACAACCTTATCACCATGACTACCAGGGATGCCATAAAAAGGAAAATTAGGTGCCGTGTTTTGTGTTTGAAAACATGCCATGTTTCAAATAAATTTAAAAAAAACAGACTTTCACACCTGATTATAATAATAATAATTACATATTGTTCCTATAGTTACAGTTATTAAAAAGAAGGTTTCCGTACAAAATTTATAAAAATATGTCAGATAAACAAACTTTATTTGAATTTCACTATATTCGTCCCGCGGGAAAGAATGGGATGGTTACACTTGTATTCTTAGTCTGTCACCACACGGATGTTGCAATAAAAATATAATGGTTGGCACACAATATTTATTGATGAGTCAAAGAGTACCAATGGTCTAGGAGCTGCATTTATTTTATAATCCTTTTTTTAAATATAGTGGAAGTTTAACCGATAGCCTATGAAGTAATGAAAAATATCTACGACTTGCAATCGAGGGGAGTGTCTTTGAGAATGCAATGGATCCCAGGATATATCGGAATTAGGGGTAACCCAACGGCAGACCAACTTGCTAAATCAGCATCTTCGAGTGGGACATACTATGAAATATTGCCTCATTACAGCGAAGTAATCCCTAGATACAAAAGGAAATTCTGTGATATATGGCAGGAATATTTTGATTTAAGATCAAGAGAAAAGGGTATTTGGTATAAAACCATGCAGTGCTCAATCTTTTGTAGCCCCTCGTCTGGAGATGTCATAATTAAAAAGCAATATTTAAAAATTGCTTTCAGACTCCGTTCCGGTCACTATCCGTCGGCAAAGTATGGCGTTTCTGTTAAAAAAATGCACTTCACCCAAATGTGAGATATGTGATGTGGTGTAGGACATGCATCGTTTGTTAGTGGAATGTGATAGGAAACGCATTCATAGGAAAGCGTTGCTGATAGAGTTTGGGCTGATTAGAAGCAATGTGGGTATTTTCCAATACATTCTGGCAGAACCCGCCTCAGTTGCTGCAAGAAGGGTATATGAGATGGTGGTTGCTTCTCAGCAGCTCTCTCAGCCCTGCTGCTTAGATTAGATTAGGTTAAGATTGTTATTAGTTAAGAGGACAATGGGACTGGCATATCCATGTTCGATAAAAGTCCCGAAACTAAATAAAAATAAAAAATAAAAAATGGGTGCGTGTAAACAAATTTAGAGAATAATAAATATATAAGACATAATTTGTACTAAATATTATAAGATTCTTAATTTTAAATGTTTATTATTGATTATTTAATATTTTAAAAATAAATTTAATAATAAATTCAAAAATTGAATTTAAGGTTGGTCATTTTTTAAATATTTTTATTGATTTCTTAATTTAATATTCACTTTTCATTTTTATCAAAAAGTTGCATCAAAATTAGTTCAGTGGTTTTTGTTTGATGCGCGAACAAACAAACAGACAAACAGACAAAAATTCTAAAAAATATTGTTTTGTGTTTAGACACGCCTGTATAGCCTATTACAGTCATTTTTTCTCAAATATCTTGTAGAATATAGATTATTATAACTTAGAATTAATAAAAAATGTATAACAGCGCCATCTTACCGTATTGCTTAGAACTACCACACAATAGTGGCTACACGATTATTCGTAGTACTAATTATTTCCTGTAGATATCGTTTTCATGTTGATAAGATTATTAATTCTTATAACCTATACATAAAGTAGATAATAATTAGTCAGCTGTTATCTGTTATAGTAGCAATTGTTATTATTTATTAGTGATTGTTGTTGTAGTGAGAATATAATATTTGTAACATCAAAGATCACTGTAGTTATTTGGGTGATTTTAAAAAGTTCTGTAAGTGCCTACCAGGGCCATGTCACTCCCTAAGAGCTTGTTTTTATTTAAAATCGTGCTCTCTAGTGGGCGGAAGAGACACTAATAATTATTAGTGGGACTCGAATGTTGTTCCCGAAAACGCCTATGCAAATTAAATAGCAAACCTTAGGAATATGTATGTGATCCCACTATTTTAGTTTATATAATTTACCGACCGCGGCCTACCTACATTATGTTATTTTTCAATACACTTTTTACATTCGAGCAAGCAACGCGTATTTTTTCTTATTCCCATTAACAATACCTGGATCTATCCTAAACATGGTCCAAACGAGCCTGGATGTGGAGTTTTGAAGAATATATACTCCGATCAGCGATTTATTACAAAGGATTGTAAAAGAATTGGTGGATATAAAAAATCATTTGGACGCCCGGTGGCCGGTCCATTCTGCGCCGTAATTCAGAAGAATTTTTGGAATTTCCGTGGTCTGGATACGATAAAGCGTATTTATAATATAATAATAATCCACCCAACACTCTTTTCATCAGGTATTGTTAGTATAAGTTAGCCGTGAATCAGGTTAGTACCTACTAAGAACCTATTGTAATTGTACATTTGTCTGTGAGTGGTTACAAATTGTAATAATTGTTAACTAATCAGTATTTTTGTTCATTTCTAATACTTATACATTGTTAAAGAGTAGTTATATGAGTAACTGCATTATTATACTTTACAGTGTACCTAGTTTAAAACTACTGAGACAGTTAGGTAATCACATTTGTTAACACAGGTAGACTGTATAAGTCTTTTCAATTGTAATAACTTTTAATTACTTCAGTTCTGGTACAAAATAACCGTTAAACTTTATAGATTATTGTAAATTCTAAGTAATTATTTATTTAATTTTACCCTACAGTTACTTTGAAGAATTTTACATACATTTACAGGCTGCATCATTGTTTTATTATTTTATACGTTGCTATAACTTTTAATTGTATACATTCCAGGTTGATTATACCAGCTGACGCAATGCCAGAGGATAAGGAACTTATTAGGAAACGAGCTAGTTTTAAAGGGAAGGTGACGGTGTTCCTAAACTATTTAAATTCATTAGATCCTTCTTCTTTGAGCCCTACTGAGGTAAGCGAGTTGCAATTACGTTTCAACAGACTGGAGGCGTTGTATGCCCAGTATGATGAAGTGCAGTTATCACTGGAATGTAGTACTGATAATATGGATAGTCAGATGTTAGAACGTAGCGAGTTTGAATCTCTTTATTACAAAACATTAGCGCAAGCTCAAAAAATACTAAGTGATTATGCTAGTAAAAGAGATTCCAGTCATAACAGTGAGGTAAGTTCGCGTTCTAAGAGTCACAACTTTGTCAAATTACCAACAATACAGTTGCCGAAATTCAGTGGTTCTTATACTAACTGGTTAGAGTTTCATGACACATTTGTTAGCCTCATTCATTCCAACGACGATATGAATGAAATAAATAAATTTCATTATTTGAGATCGTCACTAGAGGGATCTGCTGCTGTGGTTGTTAATTCCATTCAGTTTTCTGCTGCCAACTATTCTGTGGCCTGGAATGTTCTCTGCGAGCGGTTTGATAATAAACATCTGCTTATTCAACATCATATATCTGCTTTATTTCAAATTGACACTCTTCAAAAGGAGTCTTCAGTTTATTTAAAAGGTTTACTGGATACTATTAATAAAAATTTGCTTGCGTTGGAGTCCCTCGGTGAACCGGTTTCACATTGGGATACCTTACTCATTTATATTATCACACACAAATTAGACAGTAAGACTTATCGTGTATGGGAGGAACATAAATGTGGTCTGGGTAAAGACACAAAAATCACATTATCTTTATTTATTACCTTTATTAAAAATCGTGCTGAGATATTAGAAACGTTGGAATTGGTGAATTCTACGTCTACTAAACACTCAAACGTTAGTAGACAATCTAACAAGGTTAGGATAATAATGGCACAGGATTTAAATAAAAATAACTCTGAACATAATAAACTACAAGGCAATGTTGTTTGTAATAAACCCAAAAATTGCGTTGTGTGTAACGGTGAGCATAAATTAAGCAGTTGTTCTCAGTTTTTATCATTAAGTAATGAAGCTCGTTTGCAATTACTACCTAAACATAAAATTTGTTTTAATTGTTTTAACCCAGGACATTATGCAAATAATTGTAAAAAATTAGGTTGTAAAATATGCCGACGCAAGCATAACACCTTAGTTCACGTGGACACCTCATCCAAGTCCTCAACATTGGACTCGACTGGTATATGTACTAGCAGTGACGACGTGAATGGTATTGCAAAAGTCTCCACTCAATCAGCTATTGGTAACAGTATGTCACTTTCTGCGAGTGTTGAACAGGGTGACGTATTGTTATCTACTGCGTTAGTCATAATCCTGGGGATTAATGGTCAGGAGCATATTGCTCGTGCTGTGCTTGACAGTGGCAGCACTTCATGTCTTATGACAGAAAGACTTTACAACCAGCTAGGCTTAACTGCAAAAAGGGTAAACAATTCCATTTTAGGTATCAACAATTCATCATCGCTTATTAATAAAATGTGTTCTGCCACAATAAAATCCTGTAATAACAATTTCTGCACAGATATTAATTGTTTTATTCTCCCATCAATAACAGATAAAACTCCCAGCGCATATATTAACTTATCAAAAATAAAAATTCCATCTAATATTTGTCTGGCTGATCCGAACTTTCACTCTCCGGGTTCCGTTGATTTGTTGCTCGGTGCTGACATCTTTTGGGATTTATTGAGATCACAGCGAATTAAATTAGGTGATGGACAACCGATTCTTTGTGAGACCAAATTAGGTTGGCTAGTCTCTGGTCCAATTAGATGTTGTATGTCTAGTAAAGCTTTAAAATGTAATTTTATAGAGATGCGTCCAGGCTATGATGATGAAATTAATTCCAATATTGATCAACAACTCACAAAGTTCTGGCAACTTGAAGAAGTGTGTGATTCACTACCGTACTCTTCAGAGGAGAGATTGTGTGAAGAGCATTTTATAAAAAACACCATACGTTTGGAAAACGGTCAGTTTTGTGTTAGAATACCGTTGAAATATTCTTCTGATCATTTAGGTGAATCCTTGTCTAGAGCCAAACATTGTTTTTTCAGTTTAGAACGTAAATTTAAATCTAAAACTCCATTTTGTAAAATTTATAAAGAATTTATGTCTGAATATGAATCTTTAGGTCATATGTCTAAATGTAAGAATATGAATGATCAAGCACTTTATATTCCACATCACGGAGTTCTACGTGAATGCAGCTCCACCACAAAATTAAGAGTGGTGTTCAACGCGAGTAGCTTAACTGATACTGGTATTTCCATTAATAATATCCAGATGATTGGACCCGTGGTGCAGGACGATCTTCTATCGATCCTGTTGAGGTTTAGACAGCACAAATACATTCTTGCAGCAGATGTTGAAAAAATGTACCGGCAGATAGTTGTTCATCCTAATGACAGATACCTTCAACAAATTATTTGGCGCAGTCATCCGTCGTCTCCGTTACAAACTTATCAGCTTAATACCGTGACTTATGGTACGGCCAGTGCTCCTTTCCTAGCCACTCGTTGCCTTCGACAGTTGGGATTGGATATGGAGTGTGTTGATGGAAAGGTCTCTGAGGTCATTCTTCACGATTTTTACGTGGATGACCTCCTCACGGGAGGAGATGACCTCGACGAGGTCAAAGCGTTGCGTCATAAAGTAACTTCAACTCTCGCTTCAGCGAAGATGAATTTAAGAAAGTGGAAGTCGAATGACATGCAACTGGTCATTGGTTCTGACTCTCCCCAGTCTTCACTGGATTTGAATATTGGTGGATTCGAGTCAACCAAAACCTTAGGGTTAGGTTGGCAGCCACTGTCAGATTACCTTTACTTTACAATTAATGAGCCAGTTAATGCTAATAATTACACAAAACGTAGCATGCTTTCGATTGTCTCACAGGTTTTTGACCCGCTTGGATTACTAGCTCCATGTGTAATTGTTATAAAAATATTGTTACAAAAATTATGGCTACAAAAACTCTCTTGGGATGAACAGTTATCGCCGGACTGTAGCAAACTCTGGAATGATATTATTATTAACCTGCCTAAATTAAATGAAATTCATATTCCACGTCGTGTTATAATTGATAACTATAATTATTTAGAATTTCACATTTTTACTGACGCGTCTGAACGCGCATATGGTGCTTGTCTTTATGTTCGAAGCGTTGATAACCAGGGTCAGGTTTTGGTACGTCTATTATTAGCCAAAAGTCGAGTAGCGCCACTCAAGCCAACGACCATCCCCAGACTTGAATTGTGCGGTGCTCTGATAGGTGTTCGCATTTATGAAAAGGTTGTTTCTGCATTACGAGTCAGTGCACGTCATTCAGTCTTTTGGACTGACTCCACTATCGTTTTAGGGTGGCTAAAAATGTTACCAAATAAATTACAGCCTTTTGTTCGCAACAGGGTTGCCAAGATATTGGATAAGACAGTTGGTTGTGAGTGGAGACATGTCTCAACTGACCAAAATCCCGCCGATCATCTGTCACGCGGCGTGGATAGTGCATTATTACCTACTTTGAATGAGTGGTGGTCGGGTCCAAGATTTTTGAGTAATTAGGATATGTCATATTGGCCTTCTAAATTAATAAATTATAATGACGTAGTGTTGCCTGAAATTAAACCCGATGTCACTTTGCATGTTCTATGTAATGATAGCAAATCCCATGAGTTCATTAATTTCACACGTTTCTCAAATTTCTTAAGACTTCAACGAACAGTCGCTTATGTTTTGCGTTTTATTGACGCTTGTAAGAGGCAACGCATTTGTGGTCCACTTAAAACCAATGAGCTAGATAGAAGCTTAAATATAATTTTACGTAATTTTCAATCACAAACTTTTAAGGACTATAAGTTGCTACTTAATAATAAACCATTACCCAAGAAAAGTGAGTTAAATAAATTTAATGTTTTTCTAGACAATAATAAGATAATGCGCATTCGAGGTAGATTACATCATTCAGAATTTCCGTACGCAAAAAAATTCCCTATTCTTATTCATTCTAATCATCACTTCTCTAGGTTACCTTTTAATCATGAGCATAAAAGATTATTTCATGCTGGGCCACAGTTGTTGTTGGCGACCATACGAGAAACGTACTGGCCTATAAGAGGTCGTAATTTAGCAAGGATGTGCTGCCGGCAATGTGTGCGTTGTTGTCGATTTAAGGGTGAAACTGTAAGTCCTATCATGGGTGACTTACCACAGCAGCGACTTCTAGTGGGATTTCCATTTGAGAATATTGGTATGGATTATGCGGGTCCAATTCAATCGGCTGTTCGTCAAGGTCGTGGTTGTAAATTAGTTAAAGTTTACATCGCTATTTTTGTTTGTTTTTCCACAAAATCAATTCATCTTGAACTAGTCGGTGATTTAACCAGTAACGTTTTTGTCATGGCATTAAAGAGATTCATCTCGCGCAGGGGTAAGCCTAGAAATATATACTCGGACAACGGCACTTCGTTTGTTGGTGCATATAACGACCTCTCCAAATTTCTGAAGTCTAATTGCGATTCGGTATCTGAAGAGATGGCTAGAGAAGGAATAAATTTTCACTTTATACCAGCATACTCACCTCATTTCGCTGGCCTTGCGGAAGCTGGAGTAAAATCAACCAAGTATCATTTAACCAGAGTGTTGGGCCTTTGTAATCTTACTTATGAAGAGCTATATACCATGATGGTGCAGGTAGAAGCAATTCTGAACTCCAGACCACTAACGCCGTTATCATCGAACCCCGAGGATCTGACACCGCTTACACCCGGACACTTTTTGATTGGACGTCCAATGACATCACTGCCGTCGCCTGATTATCGAGACCAGTCCCTGAATTCTTTAACTAGATTTGAGCGTATTGAGCTTCTCCGACAACATTTTTGGAGCCGTTGGAGTAAAGAATATATATCAGAACTGCAACTTCGAGTGAAGTGGAGAGCATGTAAAGGCTCCTTGAAGATGAACTCCTTGGTCCTCTTGAAGGAAGATAATCTCCCCCCGTTAAAGTGGAAAATGGGAAGAATCGTAGCCACGTATCCAGGGTCAGACGGTGTAGTTCGCGTTGCGGATGTCAAAACTTCCAATGGTTTGTTACGCAGATCGTTCAGCAAGATTTGCCCGTTACCAGTCTATCCAGAAGCAGAAGATGGTGGTTGAAAGGCAGGCTTTCAACGCCCGGGGGTATGTTCCCGAAAACGCCTATGCAAATTAAATAGCAAACCTTAGGAATATGTATGTGATCCCACTATTTTAGTTTATATAATTTACCGACCGCGGCCTACCTACATTATGTTATTTTTCAATACACTTTTTACATTCGAGCAAGCAACGCGTATTTTTTCTTATTCCCATTAACAATACCTGGATCTATCCTAAACAAATGTTGTTAGAAGAAAATATTTAGATGATAAAATTGGATAACAGATGGCGCTGTAATAAATATCAGTGCAATTCTATACAAAATGTACTATAACCTGAATCGCACAATTTTTTTTTTTGTAAATAATGTATATATATAAATATAATTGTACTTCAAATGTACTTGCTTAGGCAGTACATATACTAATAGCTTTTTTTTCGAGACTTAATGAGCGGTTAAGCAGACAACTTCATACTGTCGACAACTTCATACTGTTAATTTTGTGTCACAGATGCGCGCGCATCTTAAAATTTCACTCTCATCATTTTTTAATAACGCGCCTAAAGAAGTATAACTTCAAAAATTTATACATTTTATTTATCACAATATCCGATGTCAAAACGCTACAATACATTTACTAATAACTACGTGATGTTGCAGAATTAGTGTTGAACAATAAAATAAAACCTTTTTTAAATAGTTACGTTAAAATTTTGTGAGAGTTTATTATCTTTAAACTCTCATATAATTTTGCATTCACAATATTAACATTTAGGATAATAAGTGATCGATATTAATGTATTAATCAATTAGTGATTTATTCAGATAGTGGTAAAAATTATATCGTGATCTTCATTAAATTATTGCCACATTTATTTTGCGAATTGTACGTAATAGCCACACTGAAGTTTAATATTGCTTCTCATGAGTGGCCACACGATGGCTACATCTATAGGTTTTTTATCTAAGCCTTTATAGTAAAATTGACTTACTTCGGCTGTCGTCCGCCATCTTACGTGCGGTATTGCTTTACACACTTAGACAAAGAATATTATAGACAAGCTATCAGCGTATAAATTATACAGTGTCGAGATAGCAATAGTTTGACATATATGATAACCGGAATAATTTTAAAAGATAACTATGATTATAACTTTGTTGACTAAAAATGTACAACATGTTTTAGCCGAATACAAAAATGACAGGACAAAAGAAATTTCAGTTATGCCTATATTTTGCTTAATGTATTAGAACATATAACATTACCGTATACAGGGTAATTTTTTTAACCATTGCGCAAATTTGTTTTGGTGGTTCTATATCAGTAATAGAACACATTTCTATTTAGATATTTTTATATATATTTTAGCATTTGACATGCTTAGCACTATACATTAAACACAAAGTGAAAAATGTGAAATCGAAAATAACAGTCACGAGCAGGATTTGAACCTGCATCTCCTGGATACCGTCCAGATGCTTTGTCAATTCAGCCATCGTCACAATTGCTCCTAACTGCTAATTTCGATAATACATTCATACTTAACGTCTTTGGGTGACGCCTGCACCATCTGTCGGAAGTATTTTCGTACATTATACCGACCAGGTAAACTTAATTTTACAATTAAGATTTTTACCTAATAATGACGCAAACCCAACAAATATTTCGATGTTTTATATATATTTTTAGCATTTGGCATGCTTAGCACTATACATTAAACACAAAGTGAAAAATGTGAAATCGAAAATAACAGTCATGAGCAGGATTTGAACCTGCATCTCCTGGATACCGTCCAGATGCTTTGTCAATTCAGCCATCGTGACAATTGCTCCTGACTGCTAATTTCGATAACACGTTCATACTTAACGTCTTTGGGTGACACCTGTGCCATCTGTCGGAAGTATTTTCATACATTATACTGACCAGGTAAACTTAATTTTACTATTAAAATTTTTACCTAATAATGACGCAAACCCTACAAATATTTTGATATTTTTATATATATTTTTAGCATTTGACATGCTTAGCCCTATACATTAAACACAAAGTGAAAAATGTGAAATCGAAAATAACAGTCACGAGCGAGAGTCGCAATAGTCTACCGTTAATACCATACTCCGGAAAAATGTCCCAAAGTTCCTTTCGTACAACCATGTCAAATGCTTTCTCCAAATCCACAAAACTGCAGAAAACCCTCTGGCCTACAGCCAGATGCTTCTTCACAATGTTGCGCAGAGAAAACACTTGATCCATGCATTCGCTTCCACATCTGAAATCTTCTTGTGCCTCACACAAAAATTCATCAAACACCAACCTCATTCCCCTTTCAATAATCTCACCATACACTTTGGCTGCCAAGCTGGTCAAGCTTATGGCTCTGTAGTTTGCACAGTCATAACGTGAACCCTTGCTTTTAAACAAGGGCACGATGACTGCACTTCTCCAGTCCTTGGGAACCATTTCTGAGCTCCAACATAGATTGAGAAGCATCAGGAAGGATTCTCAAATCAAGCTTGCAGGCTCATGTGAGCCTGCAAGCTTGATCATCTCAGCAGATTCAATTCAAATTCAAATTCAAAAATATCTTTATTTCATAGGCCTATTAAGTAGCACTTAAAATCGTCAATAATACACTAATAATTAAAATAATTAACACGAGCGCCTGAGGCGATGGCATCCGCAATAACAAAGTGGCGATTGCAATCGCCACAAGCGGCCGGATTCCGTAGTAAAGCCTTTCATGAGAAGAACCCGGCAAGAAACTCATGGGCCACTTTTTTAAATTGCCAATTTATTACAATTTAATATAATCGTTATAACTAAAATTACATTATATCTTATAAAACAATTTTGAAAATTAATGAATGAGGAGCAAGCCCATTTAGTTTTATCCTCAATATAATCCGAAACAGTGTAATAAACTTGATACAGTCTAATTTTTATGGCTTTCTTAAACTTATTTAGTGGCATATGCAGACACCATATCAATACCCGCTGCCTTACCATTTTACAAACTTCTAATCGCCCATTCGACTTCATCCATATTATATCATCAGAGGATGCCGGTACCGAATGCTGATCTGTTAGACCACATGTGGCACCGGCATCACTCTGAACATCCGCATACACATCTCCAAAATATTCATTCCATCGGCTTAACACATCTTGTGTTTGCGTAAGAATATCTCCACCTTTAGACCTTATTTTATTCATTCTGAAAGCTGACCAACCACTCCGAGATTTCTTCACCTCCCTCCAGAAAAGTTTGGTGTTGCTCTCAAAGTTTTTGGTCAGCCTTTCTTCTGCAATCATATTTGCTCTATCACGCTTTTCTTTCACTAAGGCTTTAGTGTCATTCTTACGTTGTCGGTATATTTCTTTCTTTTGTTAGTTCATGCTTGCACTCAGGTTCAAAGGAGATACATCATCCAGTCGCGCTTTTTTCTTTTGGCCTACGGAAGCTGCTACTTCCGTATTCCACTATGCATCACCTTTCACTTTCCTATGCTTCTTTGAGCATCCACATACATCTTCCGCTGTATCTACCATATTATCTTACAATGCAGCATTCTTCTATGGCAGATTCCGGCTGACTTGCCACTGTCAGACGTTCACGGACACCCTCTGCATACTTTGCTCTTATACTTTCTTACTGCAACTTTTCAATCTTTATTCTTTCAAGCCCTCCGAAGTGGACACGCTCTCGCCAGTGTCGCCACTTTCTGAACCGACCACTAAATCTCGCAATAACGAGATAGTGGTCCGTGTCGACAGTGACCCCTATAAGCTCTTGTATCCAGAATTCTACTTTGGAGGCTACTGTCTACCAGAATTAAATCTATCATACTTCTTTGTTCATTCCTTCTCCATGTATACATATGGATGCCCTTATGTTGAAAAAATGTGTTTGACACAATAAGGTTTCCTCAAAGTCTGGACGCTTGGTCCCAACCCATCCATTTAAGTCTCCGCATACGATCCGCGTGATCGTTCACTAGCTTCTGCTAAATCCAAAACATCCCTAACATTATCCATTGTTGTATCGCATTGGTGAAATTTTTTGTCATTATCGTGCATGCTACTCTGTTATTATCACATTATTCTCTATCTGTGAGAGCGCGGGTTGGCAACGTGGGTGAGTGGCTTTCCTCCTAAACTACCCATTCTATAATAATATTCTTACATTTATTAATATTAAATAATAATATTAATAATTCCAATATTTGTAACAAATGGAACTTGTTTTAATACTTAATATACTGTATAAAAGCAGGATTCGTACAATATCTATAACTGCTTTATCATATTTAATTTACCTACCTTTTTTACCAACCTCCGAAATAGCCGGTTCTGTTGGCTGGTCTCAAAAACTCATAATCTATGCCTCGAAGATGACAATTGATACAATTCATAATTGAAAAGATAGAGGGATCTCTTTCACTTAAATGGTTATCCCAATGGTGTGGGCCATGGGTTATCCTATCTTTTGTGCTGTTCATTTGCGCAACTTGTCAATAGTTGCATGGAAATAGTGGGCGTAAGTAATAGTAATGCGGGAACAGATTTTAAACATCATTTACTATGAAAGTAACATATCTTGTGTAAAATATCATTGGTTGGGACCTAGTCGATACAAATAACGCATATGCGAAAAGGATAAAATACCTATGCATGTGTGTCTCTCACTCTTGCTAAATCCTAATAATTATGTGCATCTTTTTCTTCATCCTTAAGGCGGGTCCGCAGCGAGATGTTACGAACATAACATTGTTTTGCGAACATGTATAGCAAACAGGCCGTCCACTGTGAATATTTGAAGTATTGAATATTTATGTTACTAAATTATCTAGGTACCATAGAGTAACATTATATTGTTTATTATTTATCTACTGATATTTTTTATTTGCATATGCCATTCTACGATCAATTCCGAAAATTAGAAGTAATTGCTTTAATATCTATTTTAATCACAACAAGAGCCATTAAACAAGAAGATAAGATCTATTTTAAATATCCTAAAATGAGTTCCGACGAGGAAGACGTGTCCACGGTTCTAGCGATAGTGGATTTAGTTCTTCCTTTTTGCAGAAGAAATAGATTTCGTCGTCGTTCGTTAGACCCTACCTACAGCAACGTTCTTTCAATATTTACATCAAGAGTTGAAAATTGAAGACAGATTTGGTTTAAAAAAAATTTTTCATTGTTCAGAAAGCGATTATGAAGAGCTTTTATCATTAATATTGCCAGATATACAAAAACAAACGGCGTTGTGATGTTGTTCCACTTGACATGAGATTAGGTGCGATATTACGGTTTCTAGCTACGGGAGACAGCTACACTAGCCTAATGTACCCATCACTCGCGAATTACTAAGCAACAACTTTCACAGTTGATTCCAGAAGTCTGCCTTGCCTTCTACTGTAGACTGAAAATATTATTATCTAAAGGTGAGTAGACATAGTAAGTACCTAAATAAATAAAAAAAGTTAAAGGTATAAAACCTTTAATCATATTTATTATATTTGTATTTCTTATTGATTACACAGTTGAGCAATAATTTAACCAATAGTTGAAAATCAATTAGGTATTAAATTTTAATAAGCCCTCAATAGCCTCCAGTTTCTTCTTAAAGTAGGGTAGTGTTGACATTAAAAGTGGTATTGGTGTAGAAGGTGATGTTGTCTGCATATAAAATGATGGTGAAGGTGGTTCAGTCTGCGGTATCTGAAATAAATATTGCTTTTCTATTATCTATTTACAGGTGCTTTCAAGTGAAGCAGAATGGAAAATAAGATCAAGAGGGTTTGACTCTAGGTGGAATTTTCCTCACGCTGAAGGTACCTTAGATGGGAAACATGTAGTGATGGAAGCCCTACCAAATTCAGAAATTCTATATTATAATTACAAAAAATCATTCAGTGCAGCTACTACTAGACCATGGCAAAACCTTATATAACTTGCAGCGTTGAATACATATTGTGTATTGTTATATACTAATAAAAGATTTTTTTATGTACCTATTAATTTTTTACTATAGAATACATAATAAATACTTACTTATCCACTAATATTATAAAGAGGAAAGATTTGAATTTTTGTAACGAATAAACTCAAAACCTTCTCAACTGATTTCAAAAATTATTTCTACTATTAGAATGTTACAGTATCCCTGAGTAACATAGGCTACCTATACTTATTACTAGAAAGCAATAATATTATAAAGAGAAATTACTAGAGAATCCCTACTAAAACTTCAATAATGTAGGTTTATGGATAAAAATATAATAAAATTTATATGTAATACGAGCATGTATAAGTAATGTAATTCAATATAAGATTATTATAAGATTATTAACGGGAGTAGTTTTCAAATTGGATATAGAATCTTGAGGAATATTAAAAAGACATGAAATCAAACATTTCTCGGTAAGCAAACCATTTCGAAACATATAATATTTCAGCTGCACCGCTATCAGTTTTAAATACAGTCATTTTCTTTTTTTTCTCTGTTGAATTGTTCGTTGAGGCTAATCCATTTCGCATTTACGTCTTTCACTGGAATACATAAAATAGGTATTCGAAATTTCCAAAAAAGCATCTTGCTTTTTAGTTTTATATTTGTTTTCAGTTGATGTAGCATCCTAAATAACAGGTCTTTTCCATATCAAATACAAGGTATTTTCTTTATTTCGCTCCATTATCGCTAAAGTACAACATAAACATTCAAAGTATTCATTACACTATAAAAAGATTTCACAAGACGTGTCTATGGCGAGCGCAAACACAAAATAAATAATTTTACCCCCCGGACCCCCCGCAGGCGAACACGGGGAAGTTATCCATCTGAGACGGCAAACATGTTAGCGAGTTTTTGGAAACAAAACAGTTAGGCCACGCCCCCAACACAGTGTCCATGGTTATATTATCATGTTATCTTGTTTGCAAACACCATAACATGGCGTAGCAGACCCGGCTTTAGTGTCAAAATAATAGCAAGTCTGTAATATTCTTTGGTCAAGGGTCGGACTATTACGGTCTGTGTTTTTCTTTTTCACTGAGGATTCTGAGGAACACAGAACAATAATTTTGACTTAAAGGTTCTGAGGAATCTATCACGTTTATAGTTGTTTTGCTTTTTACTGACCACGAATAAATATCCACCCTTGACAGCTAATTAAAATAAAATATTTGAAACATCGATAATATCGACAATAGTAGAAAACCAACTAATCTAAGTAAACGCGATAGATCATTAAATGTTGTTATATAATCATACAAATTTTTTATTTACCACGTACATAATTGAGTTCAATATACCTATCTTAAAAATACATTTTATTGTTGAAGATAATTATGCATTGGCAATAAGTAATTTGACATTTAACAAAAAAAAAAACCACTGTCAATGAACCTCTTGAAAAAAAGCAACGCGCATCGCTTCTCTTTTGGAATTTATGGTACTGTAACAAGGCTCGCTTTTGTGTTTCCGTAATAATTTTGCGTGAAATCCTCTAAGTAACGCGTAAACAATGCGTGATTAATACTGCACATACTTATGTTGTGCATTTACTTAAAATTGCAATAAATAGTTTCTATAAATGGATCGATATTCTATTATAGATAATATGCGCTAAATAGCGTTGGCGTGGGCCTGGTACGCCTAATGGAGAACAAGTCCGGCGTAGGCATTCAAGACCATTGGATGAAGAGTATTATGGAGCCAGCGTCCAATGACAAACAAGATCGTTCGTCAGTAAAACGTGAGAAAATGGCCGAAGCTTTTAACGGTGGTGAAAATGTAACATACGAAATGAAACAACAACAAAACGACACGAGATACAGATGTGATGTTTGCGACCTGACCTTTGAAGGTATGGAATACTTGATACTTCATAAAAAGTTTCACGGTAATGACAAAGATTCGCCTACGATGGAGCCTGATCCGCCACCAGTAAAAGAGGGTCCTAAAAAGAGGCGTAAATTTAAATGCGACCAGTGTGATGTCAAGGTCAATTCCCAGTATCACCTTGACATTCACAGGAGCAAGCATGAAGGTGTTACCTCTAAAAAGTATATATGTGAGATATGTGATCGCAGTTTTATTGCTGCTCAATTTTTGAAAAGCCATATGCAAAGTCACTCTTCGACAAGTACGATTAACTGTGAGATTTGCAGCAAAAGTTTCACTGGGCAGGCTTATTTGAAGCTCCATATGCAACTACATAACGATATAAAAAAATTTAAATGCTCCAAGTGTGATGACATGCTTCCTACAAAAAATTGCTTAAAAATTCACATGAAAAAGCATACTAAAGTGAAAAACTTTAAATGCGATTTCTGTAATAAGTTGTTTGTGTCGAAAATTACTATGGAAAAACACAGGCAGACTCACGAGGGGCAGCCAATAGACTGCCATGTGAAATGTACTCAGTGTGATAGAACAATGCATGCTTCTCTTCTGAGAACCCATCTTGCAAGAGCTCACCATCCTAATGTTGACGATGATGTCAAAAGACCACATAAATGTACCACTTGTGGTAAGAGTTTTATTGTCAAAATAAATCTTAACCTTCACATAAGAGTTTGTCATCCGGATCTCGCCGATCCCGAGGATGAAGAAGAGGAAATCATGACAGACCATTCTTAGTACTATACTCATATGTTATCCCTATGTATTACTATGATATAATTATACTTTTTTATGCTAATTTGTGTTTATTTTCCATTACTGTTTAGTTTTACCTATAGTGATGACAACATTTTGTTTATAATTAAAAACATACTTAGATTGGTTTCAAATTTTTGTAAAACAAAATAAAACTGCAAAATTCAATATGTAAACACAATTTTTTTTAATGATATAAATATCAGTAACAGTCTAGCGGCAACAAGGATTGCAAATAAATAGTAGGTATCAACCTTGATCCTTAGCCAGAGCTCAACACCACACAAGGTTCACACCTCTGACTATAAATCATGTATATTAATTGACGATGTGTTATTGACAAATTTTTTACTGCTTAGTGAATTAATACATTGTAAGGAAACCTAAATGCCTGAGAGATTTTCTTGATGGCTTGTGAAGTCTACCAACCCTCACTGGCCAGCGGGGTGGACCATGACCTATATCTCTCACTCTTGAAAGAAGGAGAACCATGCCCAACATCAAGGTGGTAAGGGGTTATAAAAAAAATGTTTTTTTTTTGGAATTTAATGACCTTGTAACTAAGACCTTTTTTAGGTCAAATAAAAAAATGAAATAACCATTACAGATAGTACAGTACAGTCAGTGTGAAAAATAAATACTTCAATTATATATTTTTTAATCTAACAGATTTCAAATTTAATTTTCTTTCTCAGGTTGAGGCTGTTCATCTGTTTTAACTTCTTCTGGTTTTACTTCTTCTTTCTCTGCCTCCACAGCTGCTTGCTGTAAAATAATAAATGCTTGTAACTAAACTAAATCCTTAGTATGTATTGTTTGTATGTGACGCTATCACGCCTTGGCGGGAAAAAATGTTCCTAACCACACACCCCGTCGTTCGGGGCAACGAACAGGGTAGTGTGGTGTTATGTCTTGGTAAAATTACGAGCTCGTTATATATAGGTAAAATTTTTAGGTCATACCAAAGTCCAGTCTTTCTAATTAGCCAACAGTAAATCTATAAATGGTTACGAGGTTGAAAATGTAACAATTCGAAATGTACCTACCTACTACTTATTATTTATAAAAAGACAATATCGCACTCAGGTATACCTATACCTAATCCCTGTGTCGCGGGGGACTGAACAAACATACAATTTAAAGTTCACTAAGTAGGTACATCCATCTCAGAATAACCATATAGTCATGGATACTACACCCAATATCTAAACCACTCCACATGGAAAAAAAAACGGCATCCCGCCTGTATTCTCCACTCCACCATCCGTGCAATCAAAAGCTATGCCTATCATATAAGATACGTGTCTCTCCTGTACATATTTATTATTAAAAGGTTTTTAAAGATTTACGTTTGAAATTTAAAAAAAGTTTTATTTCATAGGCTTATTAGCACTTAAAAACTTCATAAGTTTGCACGCAGCGCTAATCTGTGTCTTTGGCACCAATGTCGGTATTGAAATCGCCACAAGCGGCTAGATTTCGTAGTAAGGCTTTGTGTCCGTTCACAGAGATCGGCTCGGATAGCATCGGAGAGCTTTTTTTTCGCACAGACCGGATGGTGACAGCTGCTCGTAGCCGACTTAGTCCTTTTGGGAGAGTATGCTTGAAGCGAATACGCCCGGAACCGAGTACGTTTTTGGAGGCGGTGTCGTACTCTTAACATCATGAATCTTTCCGGATGTGTTTAATGTATTATGTAATTAATGTTGGCAGCTCGAGAAGGAGCAGGAGTGGCCGGTCGGCTGCTCGTTATATTTCACACCGAGCGCAATAAAATTTAAATGTCTTATAACTATATTTTAATTACGAACAGAAATTGCTTTGCTGTCCGCCGGTCTATGTGAACGGGCATTTTTCATGAGAAGGATCTGGCAAGAACCTTATGAGCCACCTCTTTTTGAATCGCGATTTGTTACAGTTTTATACGGTTTAATACCATGAAAGGTGCTGCTGCCTAGGCTACATAATATATTAGGTAGGTAAATAATGATTAAAATAAAATGGGGAATGTGCCAATGACGTCAAAGGCGGATGCAAGGGATACGATACGACCCCCAGGTGGGATATGATGATACACGATAACTTTATTTTCACACAGTAATAAATAATTTTGGTATAATGATCAAGATTCTGCCGTGTGGGGCCGGCTTTAGAATTGTCCCACTCCTCTCCACCCATGGGAGTCGTAAGAGCCGACTGAGGGAATAACGGGGCAGTGGGCAGTAGCACTCCCTCGAGTATTAACAACATCCACTGCGATCGCCAACCCGCCTGCCAAGCGTGGCGATTACGGCATTATCCCCCATGACGGGACCGCTCGTTGTGGCGTTCTCTTGGGGGGCCTATGTCCAGCAGTGGACTTGAAAGGCTGATGGATGGATGGATGGAAGAACTAGATTTTACCCGCGACTTCGTATACATGGACTTCAGAATTTAAATACGTTAATAATGATATCTATGTAAAAATACCTAAAAATAGATAGTAGTTTCTGGCCTCTGATTATATATGTATGCAAAATTTTCTGATGATTGGTTCGTTATTTAATATATACCTGCCTTTACTATATAACTGCCTTGGTGGTGTAGCGGTAGTGTATACGACTGCTAATCATGTCTCGGGTTCGATCTCCGGGTTGGGCAATGTTATTGAGCTTTTTCCTAAAAAGAAAAATTCTCAGTAGCAGCCCGGAGTTTGGAAATGTGCCCGGTAGACGTCAATAGGCTCGCCCCCTATTACGTGGGATTTAAACATAGCTGGTGAGTCGTGGGTGTGTATTACACCTCTGCCTACCCCTTCGGGGAATACAGGCGTGATGCTATGTTGTAAAAATCACGTTTGCATTTATAACATGAAGTATGGATTTATTATTGTAATCTAATTTGGAGTGAGATGTAGTGAGACTAAAGATGCCACAAATATAACTTCGGTATTCGGCTATTTGGCCCTTTTTTTTCGCTATTCGTTATTCGGCCGAACGCCGAACAGTAAATCACGAAAAAAGGAATGCGTAGGTACCTTATATGACTCACAAAGATTTTTATTTTACAAATTCCTTTCGGTTGTCTCCTTCAAAGTTAACTGTCTCCATTTTGACGTAAGGACGCATAAAGCGTGTTATGACACGACTCAATCACTCATGAAACAAAACTCCTACGGCGCGTCGTCATCACATCTACTTTAGTGAAATAGCGATACAGGTTTAAAACCCGCGAAAAGTAGTAAATGTTCGGCCGCTGAATATTCGGCGCTTCGGCCAAGAGCCACGCCAAATATTCTTTATTCAGTCTCCTAGTCTCCCCTGACAAAGACGACCTTCCCCTTTTTTTGTTAAGGCGGGACCTAACCGCACACGTTGTCGTTCGGTGCAACGAACAGGGTATTGTGGGGTCCTCACCCACTAAATAAACCCGCCGTCTGCCGTCTCTCCGCCTGCGTTGGCGGACCAAAGACGTCCTGCCTTTTTGTTTTTCGTTCAGGCGGGGAAAAAATGTACCTAACCGCACACCCCGTCGTTCCGGGCAAGGAACAGAGTAGTGTGGGGCCCAAACCCACCAACTACTATGTTACATTGCTTCAGTGGTCAAGACGACCTCCCCCTGAGTGGTAACTGTTGTCAAGGATTGAAGCCAGCCATAACTTACCACTGCTCTCTTTAAATCTTCATCTTTTTTCTTCTGCAGATTCCTGCTCATTTCCCGAAGCATGTGAATCTCGTCGAGATTTTTCTGTGACAACGGTTTGTAGACCCTAACTGGTGGCACGTCAACTTTATCCAGTACCGAGAGAAATTCCTTATAAACCTTTATAAGTTGATTGCATTCTTCTGTACTCAATCCTGTGTAGGCAGCGTCCTTCATTTTGCTACAAAAAGACGTGTATTAAAGCTTTTATTATAGGCACTTAGAATTATATTTAAAAAATAGCTGATGTGACTGAAACTAATATTTTTTTATACAAATAAAAATAACGTGTCGTGTCTGTTTGTAATGTCTAAATAACAGTTTTCTAAAACATAAATCTATCTTCTAAACTAATAAATGTAGAGCCGGTTTTTTTGTTCGGTTATACTGCGAAAACTACTGAACCGATCGGAATAATTCTCATACCATAAGATGTAGCGTGTTTTGGAGAAGGGTTTAGTATATGATATGTTGATGATTACTTATCGGTAACCTATATTTTTGAGGAAGGAATCCTATTCGAAACTGATTTTTCATCGATAATATTACGACGCGAGTGAAGCCGCGGGGAATTTACTAGCGCATAATATAAGAGAATAATGTTACCTATAATAAAATACCAAATTTAAAATGTTTTATGTGTTTTCTTGATCCAGAATGGCTCTATACATTTGGATGTTTCTCTGACTGGCAGATAGTTGATGTTATAAGTAGTGACTTCTAAATCTGATTCAACAGTACGGTCAAATCAACAGTGATGCTAGTTGAATTAGAATTTGATGAGCATTTCAGAAACCGAGGGTTAGGCTATTATTTTGGAAAAATAATTAGGGATCCGCACAATACAAAAAATAACTAAATTCCACGCGTAACCTACGAAGTTGCGGGTTGCAGCTAATCCAAAATAAAAGTAGCTTAAGTTAGAGTACAAATTATTTGTGAATAAGGAAAAAGAGATTTTTTGTACTAGCGGGAATCGAACCCGCGTCTTTTCCAATCCGGGGAAGTGCTCTAAGCCACTGAGCAGTACTATTATAGTAGTACAGATCTTTCGATCATCCCAATCTCCTTATCACATTTGTCTTTACGAAAGGAGATTGAGATGATCAAAAGATCTGTACAATAGCTCAGTGGCTTAGAGCACTTCCCCGGATTGGAAAAGACACGGGTTCAATTCCCGCTAGTACAAAAAATCTCTTTTTCCTTATTCACAAATAATTTGTACTTTAAAAAGTGGCGGAGCATGTCAAATGCTAAAAAATATAAATCAAAAATAGCCTAAGTTATATATTATAACATAATAACAAACAGACAGACAGGCAGACAAAAACTTTTCAAATTTTTATTTCGTTATAAGTAACATATATAGGTATAGTCACTATAGTCCAATATTATTTTATATTAGCGTTTAATTAAAAAGAATATAGGTACCTAATTAATATACTTACGTGTTTTGGTTGGAGACCTGTGATCTATTTGAATAATAAGCACTGAATGACCCGCCGTGAAATTATTGAAGCGTTTACTAGATATACCTTTTCACGAGGATTAATATAAGTCAGGGGTACGCAAAAATTTTCCAAGGTAGGTACTACAAGAAATCATTGAATAAAAATAAAGTGTAAAAAAAAGAGATTTTTTGTACTAGCGGGAATCGAACCCGCGTCTTTTCCAATCCGGGGAAGTGCTCTAAGCCAATGAGCTATAGTACAGATCCTTCGATCATCCCAATTTCCTTATCACATTTGTCTTGACGACTTGTATACTATTATATTAGTAAGTCATACACAATGGTTTTCCAGGACATGCAGGTCCGAATCCCTCTCGTAACTTATTTTCGATCGCACATTTTATCTCTGTGTTTATTTACTGCTTAAAAATACATATATTTTTTTTATTGCTTGGAGTGGCAGACGAGCCACGGCTCATCTGATGGTAAATGGTAACCGTCGCTCATGGACTTAACTATACCGAGAGTATTGTCAAGCCGCTGCTCACAGCATTTGCATGGAATGAAATATTCCATAGATATGAAATGAAAGAATAAACGGCTATCTCCTGCTACAGCCAAAACGAAACAATGTGCTTCATGGCCGATCACACGGGAGATGGTGGTACCAACCCGCTCGGGCCCGATACCAAGTGAATACTCCTACTTGGTACCCAGCCCTACCACCAGTCATGCAATGGATGATAATTGCTTACTTCCCTTAGTCGCCTCATACGACACCCGTAGGAAAGAATGGCGTGGTGACACTTGTATTCTTAGTCCTTCACCACATGGACAAAATATAGGTAAAGATATCAAAATATAGATGTAATTGTTATTTTAAAGAAAATGTTGATAAACCCCGAAAACTACAACATCAATGTCATTAAAAACAAAGTAACGGCGTAATAAATAATAGATTAATTAACACACAATTCAACGAGTTTAATATTTAATTGTATGTTTAAATTTATTCCAGACTATTAATATTCTGTTATAAGTTTGTTTTGTAGCTAAACATATTTGTGGTATTTTGATATTTTTATCCAAAACATTAAGTAGGAATGTGGGATGTTATGATGGCTGAACGATGATGGATGGGATGGCGTAAACTCTAACTTGGTCATTGCCTCGTAATTTACCTCTGTGTGCTGCACCAAAATGTATCATCCATCCATCAGCCTTTCGGCATCCACTGCTGGACATAGGCCACAACGAGCGGTCCTGTGCCGACCGCATCCAACGGCTCCCCGCAGCTTTGACCAGATCGTCGGTCCATCTGGTGGGGGGCCGTCCTACGCTGCACCGTCCGATACGTGATCGCCACTCGAGAGCCATTCTTCCCCAACGGTTGTCGGTTCGTCGACCAAAATGTATACCGATGAATATTTATTTCCCAAAGATCCAACATTTAAAAAGTGGGAAACTGCAAAAATGTTGTGGCTCTATGTAGCCACAAAACATCTCATCCATCCATCAGCTTTTCATCGTCCACTGCTGGAAAACATAGCACCTTTTAATTCTTTAATCTTCCCGATACTATAAATTTTAACAGTATCGCTGATCAGCTGAATTACTCGTAAACACAAAAAATAGCAACAACAACAATTCTCAGGCAAACTACAATTTGACAGTCATCTCGCCGATAGCGCCATCTGCGCTCAGCTTTGCCCGCGTGTCCGCATTGGTAAATCATCTGGAACGGTTTTCCAGGAGATGCAGTTTCAAATCCTGCTCGTAACTATTATTATCAATTTCACACTTTCGCACTTTAAGTTCTGATATTTGTGCTAGTTATAAGATAACTGCCTGATTGGCCGTGTGGGGCCGGCTTTAGAATTGTCCCACCCCTCTCCACCCATGGGAGTCGTAAGAGCCGACTGAGGGAATACCGGGGGAAATGGACAGCAGCACTCCCTCGAGTATTAACAACATCTACTGCGATCGCCAACCCGCCTGCCAAGCGTGGCGATTACGGCAGTATACCCCCAATTTAAGGGAGGCCTATGTCCAGCAGTGGACGTCGAAAGGCTGATGGATGGATGGATAAGATAACTAGATTTTGCCCGCCACTCTACTGCACACTAATTATCTCTTTGCATAAATTCCTACCCCAAAAGTTCCTGTCGTCTTTTCGAGATGAAAAGTAGCTTTTGTCAATTTCTGGGTACCAGACTGGTATGTATCTACCTATACAAAATTTCATAACGATCAGCTCAGCAGAATGGCGTGAAAGCGTAACAACTCTATAAACAATTTTTCTAATAAATTTGCCGTCACGGGACGTCTCGCATATGTGAAATCATCGATTTTATTTCTTTCTTCAAATATTGTTTTAGTTTTATATAATTAGTTTATTTATTTAAAACTTTTGCACTTATATAAGGTACAAGGCGGACTTAATGCCTTAGGCATACTCTTACAGTCGACCTGAGGTGGAGCAGAAATTAACAATGGTAGGTGCAATAGACAAATAAATATCAATACATAATAATATATACATATATACCAATACATATAAGTAATACTATGATAAACCTACATAATGTACACACCTAAAATAATATAAGAAACATATATATGATAAATATACTTACATAGATATATAATAAGTATCGAGTTGATAAGAAGTATCATTAAGGTTACTCTGCCAAACGACGGAGATACAGTTCACGTACACGGGCTTTAAATATGTCACGACTTGTAGCCATCCTGATCTCCAGAGGCAACGCATTGCAAAGAAGGATAGCCTGTACATTAAAAGAAGAATGCACAAGACTTGAAGAATGAGATGGACAGTGTAGAAGAAAACCTATTAGAGGAACGAAGATTTCGGTCATGGGTGGTAGATAGAAGTTCAAAATGAGGCTTTAAGTAAGTAGGAGCGTTAGGGGAGTATAAGAGAGAATATAAAAGTGAGAGCACCCGATAACTACGCCTTTGCCGGATGGGCAACCAATTTAGTTGAGAGCGAAATTTGGAAATATGATCGAATTTACGAAGATTAAAAACGAATCGAATGCAATTGTTGAGAAGTCGGTCAAGTTTATTGAGCAGATCTGCATTCACGTCGAGGTAGCACACATCAGCATAGTCGATGATAGGGAAAACCAAGGTCTGAATCAGCATTGCCTTGGTCTCAATGGGAAGAAAATTCTTAAGTCGATAAAGAGAGCGAAGAATTCCCGTAACTCTCTGACTGATAATTGTAATTTGAGTTCTCCACTCTAGCGTACTGTCCACAAATAGACCAAAGTTCTTGACAACTTTACTGTATGGAATGATAGATCCATTGTAGAAACTTGGTGGCAGACTGGTGACATTAGATCTACTGAGTATACGAGAGCTACCGATTAATATGGACTGGCATTTGTGCGGATTTATATTCAAGCCAAACCTTGCGGTCCAATCCTTAATCGCTGCAAGGTCACGGTTAATTGCAGCAATTGCCAGGTGGAGATCTCCTGACTTGGCTTGAGTGTATATTTGCAGGTCATCGGCATATAAATGATACGAGCATTGAAGGTCATGGGTTATAAGATTGATAAAAAGAGAGAAAAGAAGAGGAGACAGTATACCGCCTTGAGGGACACCAGAATCTAAGTCCTTCCAACTGGACGATGAGTCATTAACGCGGACAGACTGCTGGCGCCCCTGAATGTAAGACGAGAACCAATCCAGAGCATCTGATGAGATCATAAGATGGGAGAGGATGGACAGCAGGATATCATGGTCGATAGCATTAAAGGCGTTTGTGAAGTCTACCAACACCAATACTGTGATGCTGGTATCCTCCATGCCCACCTTAATGTCACCAGTAACCTTTAGGAGAGCTGAGACTGTGCTATATCCAGGCCTGAAACCAGACTGAAAGTCACTCAGGAGGTTATTGGAATAGACAAACTTGCATAATTGTTTGTGGACGCAGAGCTCGAGTAATTTGGATAGGAAAGGGAGGATGCAGATAGGACGGTAATCATTAGGAACAATGGGGTTAGATATTGGGCAAGGGACGGACATATGCTTTACGCCATAGAGTGGGAAAGACACTACACTCAAGAGAAAAGCTTAGCATATGTGTGATGGGATGCTATAGGACATCAAGGATAGTTATAATCATCCGGCGGCTGACTTCATCGTAGCCAACCGCTTTAGATTTAATGGAGAGGGAAATCTTTTTAACCTCATCAGGTGTCACACGAGAAAATTTAAAATGAAAAATATCAGGACGTTGTAAATTGGCAATATAATCTAGGGTATGGCATTTAGTGGCGTCGTCTAGAGACACTGTAGAGCTGAAAAAAGTGTTAAGGTCATCTAGATTGACGTTGTTTGTTACTTCTGATTGTTGCATCTTACCAATGCCAAATTTCCCAAGGAGCTTCCAAACGTCAGAAGAAGATGATGAAGAGATAGAGTTAAGGATATATCGGCGTTTAGCATTACGTATCATTTGATTACACCGATTCCTAGCAGTCTTGTAAAGGTCCCAGTTGGTATCACAACGCTCTTTTCTGTGTTTGCGAAAGGCAACGTCCCTACGTCGCATTGCCTTACGTATAACATCTGACATCCAAGGCGCGGATGGACGTTTTAGCCTAGTTTTCACTACAGGGGCATGACTGTCGTAGAGGCTAATGATGGTTTCTTCTAAGAAGGTAAATAATTCTTGGTAAGCGCCCTCTCGTTATCTATAGATGAATTAAAACTGTTATTGGTTTATTGATTATCATTATACTTCCTAGTTAGATGCTTTTGTCAACAAATGGCGTTAAAAACAAATAAATTGGCGTGGCGACGTCGCGACGCCAACAGCCGGTCTTACTCTCCCTCCGCATTAGATATATTCACATCAAAAATTATATGAAACGAACAAACATTTTACTGAACACATTTTTAAGGTAGTATTGATTAGACATACCTATGCCTTTACCGCAATGCCTGAAGACTAAAGTCTACAACCAATGCGTCCTACCTGTGATGACTTACGGGGCCGAGACGTGGACACTCACAGTGGGACTAGTCCACAAATTGAAAGTCGCGCAGCGGGCTATGGAGCGGGCTATGCTCGGCGTCTCTTTGAAGGATAGAATTCGTAATGAGGTAATCCGACAAAGAACCAAAGTTACCGACATAGCTCGCAGGCTCAGTAAGCTGAAGTGGCAATGGGCTGGTCACAACTGCAGAAGGACCGACGGCCGATGGAGCAAGCGTGTCCTAGAGTGGAGACCGCAACTTGGTAAGCGTAAGGTAGGACGGCCCCCAGCTAGGTGGACCGACGACCTCAAAAGGTCGCTGGGACAGACTGGATGCGGAAGACGGAGGACCGTGTGCAATGGCGCGTGTTAGGAGAGGCCTATGTCCAGCAGTGGACTGCAATAGGCTGATTGATTTGATTAGATTTTTTTGATTAGATATCTACCGTCTAATATAGTCTTGAAGCAACAGTACGTATTATCACTGTTACCTCTCATTCGGGGAATGAGAGCGTGGCAGGCCTAAAACTTAATCACCTCTTTCCCTTCAAATCCTTATCCCATTTTTACACCCTCACAATAATTCTTTCTTTCTATATCCTGTCCCTTTTCTTATTAATCACCACATACCATCAGAAGATCCATAATTACCACCAAACAAAACGCTATAACGCCCCTCATAAGCAACTTTTGTAGCATCCTATTTATAAAGATGTAAAAGAGCTGTGTCTGTACATTTAAGATAATTGAGATAAAATTACTGTATTAGAATATACAGGGCTATAGGTAACTAACGCTATAGGTAATCAAGCAAACACAATTTTATTCACCTATATAAATTTTGCCATGTGGGGCCGGCACCAAGAATAGCACCACCCCGTCTCTTCCCATGGGAGTCGTAAAAGCCGACTAGGGGATTACCGGGGGACCGGGCAGCAGCGTTCCCCTGAGTACTGAAAACAACCACTGCGATCGCCAACCCGCCTGCCAAGCGTGGCGATTATGGTAAAACCACCTAATTTTTGGGGAGACCTATGTCCAGCAGCGGACGATGAAAGGCTGATGGCTATAAATTTTATACAATTTTACCCCTCTCCACCCATGGGAGTCGTAAGAGCTGACTGAGAGAATACCGAGGGAGTGGGCAGCAGCACTCCTTCGAGTATTAACAACATCCACTGCGATAGCCAACCCGCCTGCCAAGCGTGGCGATTACGGCACTATCTCCCATTCTTGGGAAGGCCTATGTCCAGCAGTGGGCTTTAAAAGGCTGATGGATGGATGGATGGATATAAATTTTCCTGAAATATAAGCACCCTAACTAACAACCACTATGAAAAACAAATAACAATAATATCTACCTAAATTACTTGATTATTGTAACTAATAAATTTTAAACTTAGTACATATTCTGTATGTACACAATTAATTAGATGCACGGGATTATACGGTTATTTGATAAATACCTTTATTATTAAATTATATACACCAAACGTCTCGTATATTCTGTCTATCTATCTATCTTAACATCTAAAAGGATAAAGAATGAGGGAAATAACAATCTTTGATTTGAGTAAAATTTTCATTTTCATCATTAGTTCCTAGTTTCCTCAATAGATGGAAGGCCACCATTGTGTAGTAATTCGTTCCTATTTTAGAATCCCCGTATTGCCTAATGTAAACATAAAATGCTAAAAATGAAAAAAAAAATAGTAGTTAAAAGATAATATATAAGATAATATAGTTGTAGAAATTAAAAAAAATCTTGGTTAAAAGTGACAGCGTGTAACGAAACGCGAAACCACCCTTCGAAGGCTAATGACTCACTCGTTTCATCCCCAAGCGCCAATGTCCGAAGTGCCACGAAAGTGCCCGAGCGAGGCGCGTATTCACCGCGCACGGAAAACATTATTTTTCAACCAATATTATTATGTAATATTTTACATTTTTATTAAAATATTAAATAAAAATACATAAGTATGCATGGAAATATATCCAGTGTTTCTCGTTTTGGATACGCTTCGTGTGCTGTGAAAATCTAAAGTGATGTCAAGACTGGTTATATTGATTTTTTAGTGACGTGCAGAAACTGTATATGCGGAACCAGTGTTATTATTAGATTGTGTGTGCTTGTAATAATTCAGTAAGTTGATGCGGTATTCTAATAGTTTAATTGGCAAACTCAATATATACCTTGGCTGTATGCGATTCTTGTGCCTCAATCATAACGTTATAAACTGTGCATTATATTTTTTATTAGGTATTTGATGCATCCAGTAATAATTTATAATCATATTTATTTATTTACTCAAATTGAAATTCAATTTTTTGTAAAATAATAACGTAATTAAATCGGTAAAATTGTATTATTAAAATACGCATAACATATAAAATGGATCATATCAAAATTAAAATCTCTATATAAAGCCATTTATCGCATTCATGACTTGAAAGAAAATTAAGTACAAATTTTATTAATATTAAAAAAAAAATGCCGTTTACTCGTAGAGTCGCTACGAACCTCGTAGCTTGACTACGTTGACAATAGATGATTTTTGCATACTTCTTCTTACTTTATAAATAATGTATGGAAAACTAGCAGACCGGCGAACTTGGTAGCGCCTCAAACTTAATAAATTTTAATTTATCAGCTGAAATGGACGAGAAAATTAATTCTCATGATATTTCTTTTATTTTTCATTTTTTAATGGTTGTTCTGCTATTTCGAATGGAGCCAAATATTACAGATCGTAATAATTAATCTAGCTGTAGTAATTATAAATGGTGTAACTAAAACGTTTCTTTTTTATATAGGTATCTATAGAAGATGTATTCCATTACTTTGATCCGCATATTACCTAGAGTAAATGATAATGTATAGGTAGATAAAATATAATACCAAAAACTAAATACAATAAACATAACACGCTGTCTGATTGGTCTGATCATCTCAAAGTCTAATCTATTCCTGGCACAAACCTTAAGGTTTATTAATCAGGAAGATTGATTTTAAATACTCCAAAGCTCTGGAAGTTTTGAGGTCCTCGGAGCCTACTAGAAATAAAAAAGTCTAGGGAAGTGAAACGGGATATTAAAAAGCTGGATGACTTGAACAGAGCAATGAGAAACTGCACAAGTCCGTCCACACTGGAGTGCTGCTTTCATCTTTGGGCAGGTATACCTAAATACCAGCTTGACTCTATCTCATCATTGACATTTATATAGCATTACGCCTGTATTCTCCGAAGGGGTAGGCAGAGGTGAATTACACATCCACGACTCGCCAGTTATGTTTAAGGTCCACATAATAGGGGGCGAGCCTATTGCCGTCTACCGGTCACATTTCCAAACTCCGAGCCGCTACTGAGAATTTTTCTTTTTACGAAATAGCTCAAGATCTCATGATCAGCAGTCCCTCACACTACCGCTGCACCACAGAGGCAGTTTAATTCGTTGATGATCCTAGTTCCAATGATATAGTTATTAAAGTTTTTGGAGCCAATGCTCCAAAATTCGGATCTCTGTGTATATTTTACTGACTCTTTCATGGGGTATTCTCTGAGAAGCTGTTTTCTTTGGTGGTGCCTTCACCATTTCACTATCGTGCCTCAGTATAGTTCATATGGAAGATATATCTTCCAAATCAGCGCTCCTTCTTACCACGTACGCGCAAGGAACGATCTTACTGCTGCAGTGTTTCTTGATTATGAAAGTGCGTTTGCGTGTTGTGCTGTCACGCCGTAACAGATTCTTTTTTCCTGTCACCTAAATGTTTCCTATGGGAGAGCAATTTTTGCGTAGAGATTATTAGTGTGCCGTGTTCATTTAAAGTTCAGGCGGCCGAAGTCGTATGTAGAATCTAGTATTAAAGTAGCTAACATAATTTAGTTATTTTGCTTTTTGTGTACGGAACTCTAATTATTTTTTAAAAATAAATAGGCTTTATAAAATCAGCAATCTCCCAGTGAAAGTTCTGCCCAGATCAGTCCAGCTGTGAGCTTTGCCAGCACAAATAAGCAGAGAGATAAAAACTATAGAAAAATATATTTTGTTTGTGTGTTTAGTAAATAACTGTTATTTAGACAAATACCGATTTGGACAAGGGTTCTAATGTCTGATTAGCTGATGTTGACTATATATTCCTGTTACAAGAAACTGCCTTTAAAATAATACCTAATAGCAGCCGTTGCCGCCTTCTTGCGATTTGACAGTTTTACTTTTAAATTAATTTTTTTACCATAAAGGCCTAAGTAAACCTTGAACTTTCGTGACTTATTACAACCCAGTTGCTGATGTAATGATACCTAAAAATCAGATATCATTTGCACGCATAGGTACAAAATGTAGGTAGTCTAGATTATAATTTTAGTTCTTGGACAAAATAAAAAATACTGAAATAGGTACTTTCTGCTATGGTAGTTACTTATTACTTATAATTTATTTAGTTAATTACTTATCATTACGCTATGTATCTTGCCGGGTAGGCAGGCAGGGCAGGCTCAACATTCATAAATTCTTCATACACGCTCACCAGTTTTTGAGGCTCCTGACTCCACCTTCCTTCAATACATGACCGATTTGGTCTAGGTAGGGAGTCTCCGTCGCCCCCTGTACTAGGGTTGGCAACTTTTTTTTGGGAAAAATAATGTATCATATTATTTTAAGCAGAAAAAATAAAATATTTGGAAGTTAAAATATTTGGAAGTTAATTAAAAAAAAATATTCATTATTTAATTTATTCACAGTTTTATTTACAGTTTTTACTGTCCTTGAATTTTTGGAAGCTATCTTCACAATCCCAATTTAAATTTAAATGAACAAATAACTCGTTTTTTATTAAATTTATTGATGATCAAATTTATTGATCAAATAAGAAATCATTTTCTTTACACAGGGTATCAGATGAAATTTTAATTTCCATTTGTCAATAGATTTTTTCTGAAAAATCTTTATAGTTGTTTGTAGAATTCCTTTGTATCACCTTCAATCTTATTGTCTTGGAAATTAAATCGGTAATATTCAATCTATCTTGTAAATATTTTTAATCGCGTTCTTTTTCAGCTTAAAAGTATAGATAATAGTTTAGTTATTTAAATAAGTGTTTTATTTTAAGCATCACAGTAAAGATTGGAAATATAGTATTTTTACATACTTTATTTTTATGAAAAAGTCTAAAGTATATTTACCAAAACTAAAGTATAGGCACGTTATTATAAAGTGTAGTTGGCAACCCTACCCTGTACCTAAATCCTTCAGTTTTGGATTGTACTTATATTTTCTTAACCAATCGTTCATCTTGCATTATTTCTACACTTTCGAACCATTCGACAAGTTAGATCAGTGAAAATCGTCTTGCGGATTCATCAACCAGGCCCATATATATTATGTCATTACGAAACTTTTAATTAAGCGACTTAAAAAAGTAGAAGGTTAGGTTAGGATAGGTTTTTAAATTGTAGGTATGTGTGTACACAGATTTCTCTAAGGTTTCTGGACCACAGTATTTTTTTTGATTGTGTAAGTAATTACCATCGTGGTCCCATAGAGATATGGTGATGATTTGATGTTGGGTTCCTAAGATAATTTTTAGATAGTTATTTCCTGTCTGAAGGTGTCGGATTGGCTTATGGGTAAGACTTATGAGGAAAGTAAGGAACTCAAAATATCAATTCTATAACCATCACACACACGCATACTCTCACACTCAAACACAAACACGCATACAAACTAAAACACATAATTAGGTCACTATATGATAAATTATACAAGTAACTTACCTAAAACATTACTGTATAAACGTATAGTTCACAATTTACATGTGGGGCCTGGTACCCATAACTCAAGATTGATCATACCATGAATACCAGTGTTTCAAAAAATTTGTGTTATTAAAATTGTCAAATTGTTCTTCCTTGTGTAGGTTATACATTTTCGGAAATAATTTATTATTGAAGTTATACTTCTTTAGGCGCGTTATGAAAAAATGATGAGAGTGAAATTTTAAGATGCGCGCGCATCTGTGACACAAAATTAACAGTATGAAGTTGTCTGCTTAACCGCTCATTAAGTCTCGAAAAAAAAGCTATTAGTATATGTACTGCCTAAGCAAATACATTTGAAGTACAATTATATTTGTATATATACATTATTTACAAAAAAAAATTATTGTGCGATTCAGGTTATAGTACATTTTGTATAGAATTGCACTGATATTTATTACAGCGCCATCTGTTATTCAATTTTATCATCTAAATATTTTCTTCTAACAACATTCGAGTCCCACTAATAATTATTAGTGTCTCTTCCGCCCACTAGAGAACACGATTAAATAAAAACAAGCTCTTAGGGAGTGACATGGCCCTGGTAGGCACTTACAGAACTTTTTAAAATCACCCAAATAACTACAGTGATCTTTGATGTTACAAATATTATATTCTCACTACAACAACAATCACTAATAAATAATAACTATTGCTACTATAACAGATAACAGCTGACTAATTATTATCTACTTTATGTATAGGTTATAAGAATTAATAATCTTATCAACATGAAAACGATATCTACAGGAAATAATTAGTACTACGAATAATCGTGTAGCCACTATTGTGTGGTAGTTCTAAGCAATACGGTAAGATGGCGCTGTTATACATTTTTTATTAATTCTAAGTTATAATAATCTATATTCTACAAGATATTTGAGAAAAAATGACTGTAATAGGCTATATAGGCGTGTCTAAACACAAAACAATATTTTTTAGAATTTTTGTGTTTGTCTGTTTGTTTGTTCGCGCATCAAACAAAAACCACTGAACTAATTTTGATGCAACTTTTTGATAAAAATTAAAAGTGAATATTAAATTAAGAAATCAATAAAAATATTTAAAAAATGACCAACCTTAAATTCAATTTTTAAATTTATTTTTAAATTTATTTTAAAAATAAATTTAAAAATTTAAAGTGGTCAATTTAAAAAAAAAAAATTATTGCAAGTAGTGGCACACGAGCCACGGTCCATCTGATGGTAAATGGTAACCGTCGCCCATGGAATCGACTATACCAAGAGTATTGTCAAGCCGCTGCTCACCATTTTACAGATATGAAATGAAATATAAACGGCTATCTCCTGCTACAGCCAAAACGCAACGATGTGCTTCATGGCCGGTCACACGGGACATGGTGGTACCAACCCGCTCGGGCCCGATACCAAGTAAGTACTGCCACTTGGCACCCAGCCCTATCACCAGTCATGCAATGGATGATAATTGCTTACTTCCCTTAGTCGCCTCATACGACACCCGTGGGAAAGAATGGGGTGGTGACACTTGTATTCTTAGTACGTCACCACACTTTTCTCTGTATTGACTTAATACAGTGATTAGTGATTGGCGGTGTCTTATCGACCCTGGTGGCTGCGATGGCTTAGCGGTTTAGAGCATTTCTCCGGATTGGAAGGGACGCAGGACGGTACACAGTTCCAGTGATCCGCCAATACAAGCGGAGAGACGGCACACGGCGGGTTTATTTAGTGGGTGAGGGCCCCACAGTACCCTGTTCGTTCCCCCGAACGATAGTTAGGTTAGGTTCATTTTTTTCGGCATTAACAAAAGAAAGTGTCTTATCGACTTCAGAACTCACCTATAATTACACTATTGATATCGAGTTGAGCTATAAATTTATTTGCCTACATGAACGATTACGTAGATAAGTAAAATGATTAAAAAACGTAAAATGTTTTGCCCTGTCCTTTACTTTGCCACTAACAGCTAAGTGCGTCTAAAAATAAAATTTTCCCGGGCAGACCTCGCGTGGCCAATAAGTACTGTCCTTTTATAAAGCTTATTTAGGTACATTGTATTTTTCAAAGAAATATTACATGGGATATGGATTTATTGCAAAGGTTAGTTAGATATCCTTATTGAGCAAAGAGAAGTTGTATAAAAAAATTAACTTTATTCTGTTTTTTTTTTAGATTTGAACACAGCCTCAAAACTACCCTAAAGATTATTAATATTATATGCAATTTTTAACAATTGGTTGAGTGATATGGTAAAGGTTTAGATATATATTTTATCTATATAGGCATTACAATTATTATTGGGTAGGTATTTAAAATTTCGAAATAAATCGTATCGACTGTTGAAGCTGTACTGATTTACGCAATAGTTATTAAATATTTTGGAAAATCCAAAACTGCACGTCTCATAATCTTCATTTTTCACAATAAAATTGATTATTTGATAAGTAACTAATAATGTATTGGTCTTAGATACTAAGTAGTTTTTAATAAATCACATAGATGCGCTAATTTCAAAAAGTACTAATGTGGGTTTCATGTCTTATACGCCATCTAGCGCTAATTTTAAGAAGTACTTCTCTACCTCTCAGTTCCGGGCCGCGCGCACGCCAAGGCCACGCAAAAAAAAGGGCCCCGCGCCGCTAAAAATATTCCCGCTTAAAATTTTGTTATAGGTCAATGTCTTTTTAAATTTTGATTAATTCTATATTGGTCTACCTCTCACTCAGTTCCGGGCTGGGCGCACGCAAAGGCTACGCAAAAAAAGCGCCGCTAAAAATATTCCGTTGGTGTGTTATTATTTACGTGTGATTAGTGTTTTTTAATTATTGTTGTGGATAAAATAGTTATTATAATTGACAAATATCATCAGTTTGTTAAGCAAAGGTAAGAACTTTCTTTTAACAAAAAACAATGTACCGGCCGGGCGAACGGCGTTCTGTTGACGATAGTAAAATCACCGGTGGCTATGCGTACGTAAAAAGGTAGTTCTTATGAAAGGCGCTGGTTTTAGCGTCGAGCGTAAATATTCAGTTATTTTTTCTTTATTTAATAACAATTAAACCACATCGAATCAGACCGTGAAAAGTAATAGGGCTCTATTCCAAATCATAATATTCCTAAAAGAAAAAAAAAGACTTGATAAGTAAAGTATTTTTGTCGTTATCGTGTTAACATACATTATCTACAACTCAAGGACGTCCAAGCCAAATTTTTTTCAATCAGTTTTTTAACTAGTTTAAATAACAAAAATGCCATCAAAAATATCATGAGTGTTAAAAATAGTGTTTGTTAAACACAAAGTGAAAAATGTGAAATCGAAAATAACAGTCACGAGCAGGATTCGAACCTGCATCTCCTGGATACTGTCCAGATGCTTTGCCAATTCAGCCATCTTGACCCTTGCTCCTGACTGCTAATTTCGATAACACATTCATACTTAACGTCTTTGGGTGACGCCTGCACCGTCTGTCGGAGGTATTTTCATACATTATACCGACCAGGTAAACTTAATTTTACAATTAAGATTTTACCTAATAATGACGCAAACCCTGTAAATATTTAGATATTTTTATATATATTTTTAGAATTTGACATGCTTAGCAACATACATTAAACACAAAGTGAAAAATGTGAAATCGAAAATAACAGTCACGAGCAGGATTCGAACCTGCATCTCCTGGATACCGTCCAGATGCTTTGCCAATGGCAATGACCAGGTAAACTTAATTTTACAATTAATAAAATTAAGTTTACCTGGTCGGTATAATGTATGAAAATACTTCCGACAGATGGTGCAGGCGTCACCCAAAGACGTTAAGTATGAATGTGTTATCGAAATTAGCAGTCAGGAGCAAGGGTCAAGATGGCTGAATTGGCAAAGCATCTGGACAGTATCCAGGAGATGCAGGTTCGAATCCTGCTCGTTACTGTTATTTTCGATTTCACATTTTTCACTTTGTGTTTAATGTATGTTGCTAAGCATGCCAAATGCTAAAAATATATATAAAAATATCTTAATAGTGTTTGTTCTTTATATGTGTGTGTAGATATTATTTTACAAGTGCAATATATGATAAATAGAGACATTATAAGTTTGAAAAATCAGTTGTTCCGTGTAAACGGGAGTAGAACCCGCCTCAACGCTTCGCTTATGAGGCGTGCAAAAGCTGAAACAGAGCTGTGTCTGTACATTTAAGATATTTGAGAAAAAAATACTGTAATAGGCTATAGGTTTAGGCGTATCTAAATACCAAAAAATTTTTTTTAAGAATTTTTGTCTGTTTGTTTGTTCGCGCATCACGCAAAAACTACTGAACGGATTTTGATGCAACTTTTATTTTTGATTAGCTTTTGATTAGACTTAAAAATTGTAACATTTTATCCCGCTACTACAGCAGGAACCAGAGATATAACCCAAAATAAAAGTACGTTTACAGAATATATCGCGTTTACTTGATTTTATAAATATCCCGATCCCGATGTTTCGAATACTTCACAGCGTTGATGGTATGCTGGATTGAATCATGAATGTTGTAAAGTATTTAAAACTTCGCGTCGTCCGCCGTACGAATTTCCGTCGCAGGATGTTTGTGAAAACAGAAAAATAATTGAAATAAAGAAAGAATTTATTTATTGCAACGATAAAAGGAAAATAGATTTTTAAGTAAAATTTTATATATTTTTAACATTTAATACTTTCTGATATTTACGCGAATGTTACACATTTTTAGACGTCCAAGGCTGATAGATGGTCTATCATCTAAGTCCACCCGTGATGATGAATGCTGTAAAGTATTCGAAACGTCGGTATAGTAGTAAAATCAAGTAAACGCGATAGATTCCGTAAACGTAGTTTTATTTCAAAATTTTTAACATTTGACATGCTTAGCCATATACATACATTAAACACAAAGTGGAAAATGTAAAATCGAAAATAATCCTGCTCGTGACTGTTATTTTCGATTTCACATTTTCCACTTTGTGTTTAAGGAAAATAGATATTTACACAATAAGTAGGATATAAAAAAATTAAAGAACAATAAAAGAAAAAATAAACCACCTCAGCATAATGCAGGCCACAAGACCAGCGCTAGTCCTCCGCTGGAGCGTTTTAATGATGTCATCATTTGTGTTTACTACATAAATAAGATTTAGTCCTACGACTTCTGGAAATATGTTACAAAAAACTTCTGGAAATTTGACCAAAAAGACTTCTGGAAATGCAAAAGTTTTATCATCCTCTACCATCCATCCATCCATCAGCCTTTCGAAGTCCACTGCTGGACATAGGCCTCCCCAACAGGACGCCACAACATGTGTTTCGCTCATATGAGGGATAGTGCCGTAATCGCCACGCTTGGCAGGCGGGTTGGCGATCGCAGTGGATGTTGTTAATACTCGAGAGAATGCTGCTGCCCACTCCTCCGGTATTCCCTCAGTCGGCTCTTACGACTCCCATGGGTGGAGAGGGGTGGAACAATTCTAAAGCCAGCCCCACACGACAAATCCTCTACCATAGATTTAATATTAAAAATATCTACCTATGTCTTCTACAATTCTAACCCTTCCCTCTTTTTATTTGGTCAGAGGTTGGCAATACCTTGTTTTTGACGTGATAAGATAACGTCTTATAAATCGATGAACGCCGTCTGCACGCACGAAAAAGTCTGACGTTCCGAAAAATGTATGGCGTCCGATGCATTGTTTGTGAAACTCTAAGAAAACATAAATGACGTTATGAAGTAAAATTATCGTCCGTAAACCGACTTTACAGACAACCATAGTGTTTTTTTTTTAATTAGATAAGTCTAACCCCACTATCACGGCAGAAATGTAAAGATAGATGAACAGGTACAACAGACACGTCTGGCCGTCTAGCTTTCTAATTAACTAACGCAAAAGCGGCTTACAGACGAGTATTTCTGAATAACATTTTCGTAATACAATTCGCGAAATGGCCTTTTTAGTTGGTTCCAATTACGCCGAACTGAGAGAACCCTTATTATTTTTAGCTTATTGTTATACCCGTAATTGAGTCTATTAAATATGCAACACAGACGTCATTACAGCTGTATTGATTCTGGGTGTACTTTTTTATCGTCGAGAAACATTTTTAAAAGGTCTGTTTTTGCCTCAGATTAAGAACTACGTGACAGAGCCACAGCGTGGACGCACTTGAAACAGCAATATTTTTTTTTTTTTAATGTTGCCAGGGTCAACCTAAATACAGGGTCAACCCAAAAATATTTGCCGCCGGCGGACCACCGAAGGAATGTAACATAGTTCCAGTGGCCCGCCAACAAAGGCGGAGAGACGGCACGCGGCGGGTTTCTTTAGTGGGTGAAGGCCCCACACTACCCTGTTCGTTGCCTCGAACGACGGGGTGTGCGGTTAGGAACATTTTTTCCCGCCTTAACAAAAAAAAAAGGTTGACAAATATTTAACCATATTTGTGCAAATTAAACGATAGTTAGAATGAGGTCTGTAACTAGGTCTAACTCTTCGTAACAAATATTTTATTGAAAAGCGCAACGTTTATCAAAATGATTATTTAAAAGTAAATCTGCCACCCCTTCTATTCATCCACCCATCAGTCTTTAACCGTCCTCTGTTGGACATTGGCCTCCCCAAAGAGAATACCAGAACTAGCGGGCTTGTGCTGACTGCATCCAACGGCTCCCTGCCGCTTTGACCGTATATTTGGTCCATCTGGTGGGATGTTGTTACGCTGCGCTGTCCGATACGTGGTCGCCACTCGAGAACCTATTTCCCCAATGGTTGTCAGTTCGTCGAGCGATATAGCCTGCCCATTGCCACTTCAGCATGCAAACTCGGCGGGCTATGTCGGATATTCACGTTCTACCTCCGTATCCGTAATAAGAATTCGATCACGTAGAGAAACACCAAGACTTTGAGCCTTGATACAAGATAAGTATTGCTTCTCCATATATTGCCGTTCTGTTCGATAACTCATCTGGTAAATAATAATAAGTTATATTTAATAAAATAATAGTACACAAGAATACAATTAAATTATCTTTTCTTTCTTTTCTGGGTCAAATAAGTAAAGAATTATCATCCTTCCAGCGCTGATCTAATTAATTGAATAAGAACTTTTTTTTTATTGCATTTAGTGGCAGACGAGCCACGGCCCATCTGATGGTAAATGTCAACCGTCGCTCATGTACTCAACTATACTGAGAGTATTGTCAAGCCGCTGCACACCATTTCATTTCACCGATATATAATAAAAGAATAAACGGCTATCTCCTGCTACGACCAAAACGCAACGATGTGCTTCACGGCCGGTCTCACGGGAGAGAGAGTACTATAAGTGGTGAAGTTAGCTATAGGACGAATACCACGACCTTATAAATTTGTGTTGCCACCTACCATTTGGGGTGTGAATATATCTTATTTAATTTTGTTTTACTCCTGGGTTTTATTTTGAAACCCTTAAATCCCAGACAGGTGTCACAAGAGAGAGCAAATTAGTTTCTCTGAATTCTAAATTATGACTACAGCGGTAGTAGCATTTTGACATCGTGACAATACCGAAAACTGGCCACGGCGACAAAGACAAAAATCTATGGCTTTTTTAGGTTTCTTTAGCGGGTGCAGGCCCCACACTACCCTGTCCGTTGCCCCGAACGACGGGGTGTGCGGTTAGGTTACAACATTTTATCCCGCCTAAACAATCTTTAACACTGACGAATTCGCGCGTATCAATAACTATTAGTCCACAGCTAGTAATCAATAAAAATGAATCTCTGAAATGTATGTACGCGTATAACTTCTGAACAACTGCACCAAATTGGATAAATCTTTTTTGTGTGTTCGTTATTGTCAGGGTTTTTAAAAACAAAAATTAAAAAAAAAAATTAAATGAATGAGACAGAAGACTGCGAGTTACTTTCGATACATCAAACGTGTCTGGAATTCTTGATAATCCGATTGATTTGAATTTTACGGAAGCGTTACATTTTTTTAGACCGCGCCTGTACACCACCCGTGTGAAGTCGAGGCGGGTATAGATAGTAAAACACGTCTTTCAGAATTTTAGAAAATGTTCATGAAAAAAAAATGGCGGTACAAAGTTCACCAGGTCAGCTAGTCTAGTAATAAAATGTGGTGTCTAGTGCTTGCTACCCTAGCATGAATAGACCGACTCGATCGGGGAAGTAGCAACCTCTCACAAAAGATCAGCGTGAACCAGCAGTAGGCGTATGACGAGCGAGAGCGCCGGAGGCCAAAACTCCCTTCCTATCCTCACCTTATTATCCTTCTATCCTCTCCATAGTACCTACCTATGCTCTCCTTATTATCCTGCCTATCACCTGCTATCCTTTTCCTTGGAGATTGCGACGCGTGAGTGATGCCTCTGGTGTTGCTAGCGTCTATAGGCTACGGTAACCGCTTACCATCAGGTGGGCCGTATGCTTGTTTGCTACCTACGTAGTAAAAAAATCTATGTTTATTGAAGTCTTTTGTTATTATTTAAGTGTGTTCGATACAACGTTTGGTAGATTGAAATCTTCAATTTGATTATAAAAGACATGATGTACTCACCGGGTTTGAATTTTTCTCGAGAGCCCCGGATGCGCGCACGTCACTTCAGGCGATGTACAAATTGACAAGAAGCGGTGCGAAGGCTCATTACCCAACAAAGTGTTTCGTTTCTGAACGTATTTCAAAGAGTATGTAATACCTAACGTAGTTTTTGTTCGTCACTTGCGCCTGGGGTGGCGTTCCCGTGTGTAGCTCTCGTAGAGTAAAAATGTTCTGTGGTGTAGCTCCTTGTAAAATTTAGGTACAGTAAAAGCATAATTATTTTGAGTTACAGTCATTATCTTTTAATTATATCTATCTCAAACGGACCCTTACGTAGTCTTTGTAAACTGATAACAATAAATACTATCTATAGTTTGATTCATATTTGTGACGCCTGAAAACGGAAAGGGTTCGTATCTCTTTCTATTGAGTTGTGCGCCATTTTCAGTACTACAGAGTGATCTTTCTATATACTATTATAAAACTGTAACAGAGCTGTGTCTGTACATTTAAGATATTTGAGAAAAAATGACTGTAATAGACTATATAATAGGCGTGTCTAAACACAAAACGATTTTTTTTAGATTTTTGTCTGTTTATCTGTTTGTTTGTTCGCGCATCACGCAAAAACTACTGAACGGATTTTGATGCAAATATTTTTGTTTGATAGCTCTCGAGTAGACTTAACAATTGGTATACATTTTATCCCGCCACTATATCGGAAACCTGAGATATAACCCAAAAACTAGCTTTTGGCTGCGGCGGAGCCGCGGGCAAAGGCTAGCTCATAATATTAGATGACATTGTTTTGATATTGTTATGTATTTTTTGAGCATTTGATAGGCTTAGCCATTCACAGTGGATGGCCTGTTTGCTATATATGTTTTACCAACATGTTATCAAAACACTGTTTTGTTCGTAGCATTTCGCTGCGGAAAAAATGAATGTATTTTCGAAATTTGTAGTTCCGAGCATTTAGACACGATAGCTAAATTGGCAAAGCATCTGGGATGGTATTCCAGGAGATACTGGTCGTGTTAATTAACCAGATCTGCCCGCGACTCCGTCCTATATAGATACGTGACCAACAAATTATCTCAATTCAATAAGAGCTATCCTACAGGAATTATAATTTTTTGCTGCTTCTGTCAAACTCGAGATATAATCTCGAGTTTCCGATGTAGTAACGAGACAAATCGTATAACAGTTTTTAAGTCTAATCAAAAGCTAACAAATAAAAAATGCACTAAAATCCATTCAGTAGTTTTTGCGTGATGCGCGATCAAACAAACAAAAAAGCAATTTTTGTGAACTCTGTCTGGTCTCTGGAGTCTTATTTCGTTATGTTACACACCTATATAGCCTAATACAGTATTTTTTTCTCAAATATCTTAAATGTACAGACACAGCTCTGTTACAGCTGTATTATAGTTAGGATACCTGCAGGCTGCATGTCTGACTTTGTCTATATAGCCTGCCCAGTTGGATAGGGTCCAAATATAGCCGTCGTTTCTTAGTCTCACTCCAGCCAAGAAGCTCACTGGGTGCCCTCGTTCTAAGCTACTATTAACCCTGTTTTACTACTCTGTCAAGAAAGTACCGGGAAAAGATACACAAAATTTTTGTTATTCATCCAAATTTATTTTATCACCTTCAAAGTATGCTCCTTCAGAAACGATAGACTTATGCCAACGAATAATCCAATCATCAAAACATTTTTTAAACGCTGTTTCCGGAATTGAGTTCAGTTCTCGCCGCGAATTCTCCTTTATGTCTTCTATCGATTGAAAACGGGTGCCACGAAGTGGTAATTTGAGTTTAGGAAAAAGAAAGAAGTCGGCTGGAGCCATATCTGGTGAATACGGTGGTTGCTCGATGGTATTTGTTGAGTGTATGGACAAAAATCATTAACAATGATAGCCTTGTGCGAAGGCGCATTATCGTGGTGCAAAATCCAAGAATTTTCTTTCCACAAATCTGTTTCATAGCCAAGTGATTATTTAAAATGGTACGGATCGACTCGTGAGACACAGAAAGTTCGGCGGCTATCTCTCTCAAAGTTGAATGAGGATTTTCAGTCACTATTTCCTTCACTTTTGCAATGTTAACTTCAGCTGCAGATGTTATTGGCCTACCAGAGCGAGGCAAATCTTCAATCTCATCTCGACCGCTTTTAAATGCTTTGTACCACTTATAAGCTCGTGTTTTTGATATAGTCGATTCACCGTAAGCCTTCTGGGCCTTCTGTAACATTTTCAGTGACTCCGAACACGAAATTCCATTGGCGATGCAAAATTTAAGACAAACACTTTGTTCGATGTTTTTGTCCATTATGAAATTCGCAATACACACTAGATATATGATATAAATAAGTAAGCTGTGTGGGGCCTGCACCAGGAATAGCTCCACCCCGTCTCTTCCTATGGGAGTCGTAAAAGCCGACTAAGGGATTACCGGGGGACCGGACAGCAGCGTTCCCCTATGTACTAAAGACATCCTCTGCGATCGCCAACCCACCTGCCAAGCGTGGCGATTATGGTAAAACCCCCATTTTGGGGAGGCCATGTCCAGCAGTGGATGAAAGGCTGATGGATGGATGGATGATATAAGTAAAAACAGCACTGTATTTAATATAAATAACAGATGCAACTCAAACTCCGCGCCAAAATGGATAACAGTTCTGACAATCTAACAACAAAAAAAAAATTGAAAGAAAGAAGAAAGAAAGAAAATGCTTTATTCACAGAGGGGCTAATTTAAAGTATAAATAATTAAAGAAAGTTAATTAAATAAAGTGCCCCCACTGGAATGGGTCGCCATCTCAGCATAAGCTGGACGATCCCAGCGCTGGTTTTCAGTTGGCAAGCCGTAAACAAAATTAATAGTTAAACAATAATATATAAAGATAAAGATACTTGGACAAATAACTACTTAAAAGATAAATAAATTAAAAATTATGTAAATAAAAACTAATCTAAACTGGATAACAAATATAATAAAATTAGCCTCTGCAGCCAGTTCGCGGACAGAAACAAGTAAAGAGTAAATAAAAAAAAAAGTTAAGAAATGGAAGGCAAATGTAAGACAACGCTGTCATGGAGTTGGGTATAATATTGGGTATATAGGTGATAGCACCTAGGCACAGGCCTACACAAAATTTAGTGCGCATTATTTAAATAAGATGTAACATGAGTTCTTGGCGGAATTGTAAAACAGAATCTAGCACAAGCATTCTGAACACGTTGCAGCAGCTTTTCGGTGCGCGCCAAGATTCTTGGTCCAATGACTGACTTTGGCTGAATTTGGAACCATAAACAAATCACCCATTCCCAATACTTTCTTGACTGAATGTATAACAGCTGCAATAATAGCGAATTATAAACATTTTTATTGGAATGTTTTCAATAAAATTCCATAGAGCATAATGAAAAACCTCCTTAACATTTACCTTCCCAACTCCTACACATTTACTTGAAGTTGGTGACGCGCGAGTGAAGCCTCTGAAGTCGCTCATGTTTTAATTACTATGATATTTTTATTAACTCGTTTTCTTGTAGGTATGTCTGTCCGAGTGGAATATCACAATTGATTTTAAACTAACTTCCCGATGAGCTAGATACTTGAAATACGGACCATAGGTAGCTCAGAAGTGGATGACAATGTATGAAAATGTGAAAAAAGGAGAACGTAACTCTAAAAAACGGAAAATAATAAATATTTTTTTAATGTACTATGTTTTTATAACAGACTAAAAAGTAAAATAGTTTACTCTGTGCTGGATATTTGTGAACATAAATATATATTCTTCAATTTAATCCTAAAAGTGGCTATGCTTTTCAGCGTACGTATTGGTAAATTGTTCCAACATTTTGTTGCGTTATATTTGAAACCTACTTTGAATGCCATGGTCCTATACCTCGGAAATTTAAGTGGCTAGGACGTAGTTCTAGCGGTATACTGCCTACTATAAAATGATCAGTCTTAACTTGCTATACAAATAAAGAGGGATCCTTTTAGTAATCACCCAAATAAAAAAATAGCCAAAAGCACATCCCTTTTCCATTTCATTTTCAATATCTTTCCCGATTTCAAGAACGGTGGAACATGACTGCGCCTTGGGATGTTATAACAAAAGCGAATAACATTTTGAACTCGTTGTAAAAGGCCTGAGGTCTTTGCTAATAGTCTAGGTGCATACACCACGTCAAGGTAATTAAATTTAAACAAAACAAGTGAGTCAGCAAGTTGAAATAAGTGTTGCCGAATATTCGGCGCTTCGGTCAAGAGCCTCGCTGAATATTCGGTATTCGGCCAAATAACTATTCGTGGCATCTCTACTTTTTAGTCTGTTATAAAAACATGGTATCTACATTAAAAAATATTATGTTTTATTATTATTTGTTCTACACTCTTTGATCTAAAATGGTAACGGTTATATAATATTCCTCTGTTTTAAGTATAGAATCTCCTGTTAGAGTGAGAAAGTGAGAGAGCCAGGTCACCACTCACTGCCCAAATGGCAGTGGTAGTTTAGATCCTCCCGCCCGAGTGTTGTGGATTCAATTCACACACAGGACAACTCTTTGTGAGTTCCACAAATGGTAGTACTGAGTCTGGGTGTACTTTGTGTCCGTGAAATTGTATGTTTGCAAAGTCTCCCGCGATAGGTACAAGGATCATTCCTTAGTGCAGGGTGTTGTCTTAGAACAAACAAACAAACCACGTTACTTACGATATTTGACGCCTAATAGATCGTTGGTGTAGCGGTTGTGTACGGGTTCGATTCCCGGGTCAGGTCAAAAAAAGTTATTGCATTTATCCGTCAATAAATTCTCAATAGCAGCATTTTGTTAGGAAGTTTGTGGAATTTCACGCACGTTCCTCTATAAGCATGTAAAGCCGTTGTTGTTGTGTAAATATTGTTATATAGAATATTATTTATGGACCAAATTGATCAAGTCTTAGGCCTCCTTGCACCAATTCTTAAACATATTTTTTTTTTAGTTGAATAATTAATTATATGTTACAAAATTATACTTAAATATCACCTAAACATGTTTATTAATTTGGTGCAAGTCGGTTTTAGTATAATTATCGGGGCGCTTAATTTTATTTCATTCTTAAAAATAAAACTTCTACATTTCAAATATCGACTTATAACAACGTATATTGGAGCTCAAAATCTAAAACATAATGACGAATATTTTCAACGTGCCTACAGAGATCATTTACGTTCGTTGCGTTAGCATAAATACCTACCTATATATAGGTAAAAATGTGTTGAACAAATTAATCAACTAGCTAAATTCGTTAAAAAATTTAACTAGTTCCTTTTTAAACGGTCAATAGCTAACAGCTAACTAGCATAATACAGTGGAACCTCGATAGGTTAAAGTCCAAGTGTGAACCACGTAAACAAACACTGTTCTAAATTAGGGAATCTGGCAATTTTTCGTCATTTACATTGAAGACTTTCTCCTGATTCTCGTTTCTTCAAGATTTCAGCTTTTTTTTTTTAATGATGATTGATAATGTACTCTCATGTATCCCAAACTGAGCCGCAACTTCTTTCCTTTTCAATCCATTTGCACTGCTTCTCTAGCTTTTAATTTATCAGCGTATGTGAGTGTTGTTAATTTTCTTTTTGAACTCATTTTAAGCCAGTTTTATCACACAGTAGGTTAAGCGATGTTTCCAGGACAGTGATCAAAAACTTATGATCCAAGTAAGCCGTTGTCTTAAGCTTAACCGCCGCAAATACAGCTTTAAAGAATTTCAAAGAAGCAAACAATAGGTGACGTATGTATTGTTTACGTTAACAATTTAACTAGTGAACACGTGCAAGCAATAAATACCGAAACCTTTGGTTTTGCAAAATTGCCTTTCAAAATGACTCTCATTGACAAACAATTTTATGTTATAGAGGTTGTGGAAACATTTCTTTAAGTTACTGAGGGCCAATACAGAGATTATTTATTGAAGTTATAGAGGTTTCTTATTTTAAGTAATTGAGGTTTTTGGGCTCTGGTGGGAAGGGAACACATTATTTTTTGAAATTATAAAGGTTTAGATATTTTTATATATATTTTTAGCATTTGACATGCTTAGCACTATACATTAAACACAAAGTGAAAAATGTGAAATCGAAAATAACAGTCAGGAGCAGGATTTGAACCTGCATCTCCTGGATACCGTCCAGATGCTTTACCAATTCAGCCATCCTGACAATTGCTCCTGACTGCTAATTTCGATAACACATCACACCTAACGTCTTTGGGTGACGCCTACGCCATCCGTCGGAAATATTTTCATACATTATACCGACCAGGTAAACTTAATTTTACAATTAAGATTTTTACCTAATAATGACGCAAACCCTATAAATTGTTGTATTGTCAGGATGGCTGAATTGGTAAAGCATCTGGACGGTATCCAGGAGATGCAGGTTCAAATCCTGCTCCTGACTGTTATTTTCGATTTCACATTTTTCACTTTGTGTTTAATGTATAGTGCTAAGCATGTCAAATGCTAAAAATATATATAAAAATATCTAAATATTTATAGGGTTTGCGTCATTATTAGGTAAAAATCTTAATTGTAAAATTAAGTTTACCTGGTCGGTATAATGTATGAAAATACTTCCGACGGATGGCGTAGGCGTCACCCAAAGACGTTAGGTGTGATGTGTTATCGAAATTAGCAGTCAGGAGCAATTGTCAGGATGGCTGAATTGGTAAAGCATCTGGACGGTATCCAGGAGATGCAGGTTCAAATCCTGCTCCTGACTGTTATTTTCGATTTCACATTTTTCACTTTGTGTTTAAGTTATAAAGGTTTTTAAGTTACGGAGGTTTGAGTTATCGAGGTTCTGAATAAACGAATCAACTAGCTAAATTCGTTAACACATTTAACTAGTTGATTTTTAAACGGTCAACGGTTAACTCGTTGACAGACAATCAACCGTTGATTTAACTAGTTCGTTGATTCAACGCCCATCGCTAATGCCTTGTTAATATTGTTAAGTCGAGAGTGGGTATTGAACATACCATCAACCCCTAACTTACCACAAAAGCCACAAATCTATCACTGCACGTAAACAATTACATTGATAGGTTTCATTTGATTGCCCGACTCAAGCAATCGGATCGGATCGCTCTATAACTTTTTATTTACCTACTATCGAATCGATGCCAACCAAGCCATCAGCCTACCTGAAAAAAAGTACAAGCCGTTGATTTTTATTCGAGTAGTATACCCACATAGATTATCGTCTGATTCCCTTAATGCTCAATGTTTTTAGTATTAAGTATTTCATGTCACTTTGTGACGAAAGGAACATTTTTATAACGTCGTTATGGCAAAATCTGGACGATTGTACAAGCTCACGACGTATTTTTTATCATCCATTAATTGATGATTGAACGATAATTAAGAGTGAAATTGGGACGCGTCACGTTTAGGTAAATATTGTTTTACATGGAAGCGAGAGTTGGGTATGCAAAAAGGAGTATGAGAGTAAAATCAATGCGGTCGAAATGTCAAGAATCTGCGGAGTGAGGCTGACTGACCGCATTCATAACGACGATGTAAGAGAGCGAGCAGATATGAAATAGAGTATTGGTGTAAAGATGCGAAAGGGAATGCTCCGATGGTTCGGACATGTGGAAATAATGCCGGATGAGCCACCGGTTAAGAAGATATACAATGCGAAAGTGGAAGGATGTAGGTACAGAGGATGACCGAGACTCGCCTACCTAGACCAAATCGGTCATGTATTGAAGGAAGGTGGAGTCAGGAGTCTCCGTAACCGGCGAGCGTGTATGAAGAGAATTATGAATGTTGAGGAAGCGAGAGATGTATGCAAGAATAGAGCCTCTTGGCACTCTGTTCTCTCTGCCTACCCCGCAAGGGAAATGACGTGATGATAAGTTAGTTAGTTATGTTCCTAACTACTGATTGAGGCATAACAATCGCAGAGTAGCAATTCCTTAAAGCCAGAATTATTGTTCTGGCTGCGGTGTTCTCCCAAGTGTTTATAATATCGAAATATAATAATAATAAATAAAATCTTTAATGTAGATATTTTTTACAAATGAATTAGGTTATCGTTATGACCGTCCATTCGCATCAAGTGACTATAAAATTAAACTTGTTATTACGCCACCTATTGGCGGCAAGATGGAACTAGCGACTTATGAGCGGTGCTTATGTTATTGTCTCCCTGCTGTGTGAAGACTGAAGATGGAAGGTGGGTCTACGACTACATCGGAGGTCTACCAATATGTGGGACCATTCCGGCTGGAGAAGACCTTGGGAAAGGGACAAACAGGTAAGCTTATAATTTTTATCAACAATAATGTATTTTTTGGAAATTAATAAAAATTAAAAAGAAATTACAAAAGTGCGTTTGTTTGTTCGTTTGTTTGTAGCATGAAAGCATTTTCACGTCGTAATTATTATTAAGTGTCCATCACGTATTGATCTGTATTTTAGCACTTAATATGCTCAGCTACTTTAAAGAACAAATTATTTTCCAATAAATAATACATTCACATGTGAATGTGGAAAAAGAGAAGCGGTCAAGAGCACTTTTCCGGATTGGAAGGGACGCAGGTTCGAAACCCGCTCCCACTAAACTTCTCTTTTTCCACATTCACAAATAATTTGATCATCACATATTAAGTGATCCTCATAAAATTTAGAATAGATACATGTATTCCGGAACTGAGAAAAGATCATAGCCTTTTATTCCGGAATAATTGACTATTCCTGTAGGATAAAAAATTCCCACTGAAGGAATGTAATATGGTTCCAGTGGCCCGCCAATAAAGGCGGAGTGCGGTTAGGAAAATTTTTTCCCGCCTTAAAAAAAGGGCTGTAAAAATGAAATGAAATAAAAATGTTTTTTTAATAAATATTCTCGGACATTTCACACAACGTCCTCTGGTCCCAAACTAAGCTTAATGCTTGTGCTATGGGTACCAGATTACGGATATAATACATATAGGTATTACCATTTTTTTTGAAAATACATACATATAGTAGACAGGAAACACCCAGAGGCAGTACAAATATCTGTGTTCATCATACAAATAATTGTCGTGAGTGGGAATCGAACCCATACACGGAATTCGGTTACACTACCGACTAAGCCACGAGGCCCAAAGACATGATGCGAAAGTTGAAGGATGTAGGTACAGGGGAAAACCCATTCTCGATATAATATTAAGATACAGTAGAGATAGCCTCGGGATAAAATGACATGTAATATTATCTATTAACATTACCGTGACCAAGGAATTGCAAGGACTGTGGTGGGTATCGAGTTGGATCCTGAGTCCAGGTTCAGACACCTCTGACTTCGAAATGATGTGTATTTGTAATTTAAATTATCACTGTTCGTTAAAGGAAAATATCGTGAGGGAAGTTGCATGCCTGAGAGAATTTCTCGACGGCTTTTGAAGTCTGCCAACCCGCACTGGGTCAGCGTGATGAACTATAGCCTAATCCCGCCCATCATTTGAGGAGACCCGTGCCCAATAGTGTGGCAGACATTACTTCAGTGGTCTGCCGGTGGCTTACTCTTTCGAGTACTCTCTTTGAAAAGAAAATCATACCCTAATTATAAGATAAGATAACTTTATTGGAAACACAATAAAACGATTACAAGCTTTGTATACATTAACAGCTACATTAGTTAAGAAAAAAAAAACTGTGTCGTAGCTATTAACGGTAACCAAATTAAATGAAAATATCTTAAACCTAAATGAGAAATTGAATTGAATCATTATAATCTACACAGAGAATTAAAAAGGAAGTAAAATACATGTTTACTATGTTTCTATAATCTTTATCTATCTATACTTATATTATATTATAAAGTTGTAACAGAGCTGTGTCTGTATATTTAAGATATTTGTGAAAAAATTACTGCATTAGGCTATATAGACGTGAATACAAAAAAATTTTTTTTAGATTTTTTGTCTGTTTGTTTGCTCGCGCATCACGCAAAAACTACTGAACGGGTTTTGATGCAACTTTATCTATTTGATAGATCTCAATTAGACTTAATAACTGGATACCTACATTTTATCCCGCTACTACATCGGGAACCTGAGGTACAACCTAAAAACTAGCTTTTAGTTGCAGCGGAGCCGCAAGCAAAGGCTAGTACTATATAATAAAGCTGTAACAGAGCTGTGTCTGTACATTTAAGATATTTGAGAAATATTTACTGTATTAGGCTTTATAGGCGTGTCTCAGCACAAAACATTTTTTTTAGATATTTTGTCTGTTTGTCCATTTATCTGTTTGCCTGTTTGTACGTTCGCACATCACGCAAAAAACTATTGAACGGATTTTGATACAACTTTTTTTTTAAATTTTCGTTTAAAGTACTAATTATCTGGAAGGAGGAAAAAGAGAACTTTAGTGCGAGCGGGAATCGAACCTGTGTCCCTTCCAATCCCATTCCCGCTCGCACTAAAGTTCTCTTTTTCCTCATTCACAGATAATTTGTACTGCTGAGCATGTTAAATGCTAAAATACAGATCAAAATGTTTAAAAAATCACGCCATCAAATAGTAGGAATTTTAATTGCAAAATTAAACTTACTATATTGGAATAATGCATGTAATAAATGCATCCGATAGGTGGCGTTGGTCGTAAAGACAATATGATGAGGAAAATGGGTATGGCCGAAGGTCAGTGCGGTAGCTCAGCGGATTAGAGCACTTCCCCGGATTGGAAGGGACGCAGGTTTGATTCCCGCTCGCACTAAAGTTCTCTTTTTCCTCATTCACAAATAATTTGTACTTTAAAGTAGCTGAGCATGTTAAGTGATCAGATAAAAAAACTCTCAATTAAACTTAAAAACTGGTATACATTTTGTTTACTATATCGGGAACCTGAGATATAACCTAAAAAAAGCTTTTGCCTGCGGCGGAACCGCGGGCAAAGGCTAGTTTGAAATATTATATATATATATATATATATATATGTGTAAAATAGGGCTTAATTCGTCAAGAATATTTAAGGGGATTGAACAAGTAAGTCTTATTATCATACGCGGAGCAGAATGTTGTTTTGTCGATAATTTTCCAGTCGAAATAAGCTGCTGTAGACCAACATTATCATTGAGTCTTCGAAAATATGGATTTGGGGCCAAATTAACTAAATATATAAAGTCTTTTCCCCGAAATAATAAATAAGCTCTTTGCAAAGACACTACTCAATTACATTTTTGTAAAACTTACCTATATTCAATTAAATTTATGTAAAACTAACCTTTGTCCGCGGCTTCGCCGCAGCCAAAAGCTAGTTTTTTGGTTGTATCTCAGGTTCCCGATATAGTAGCGGCATAAAATGTATACCAGTTTTTAAGTCTAATCAAGAACTTTCAAATAAAAAAATGCATCAAAATCCATTCAGTAGTTTTTGGGTGATGCGCAAACAAACAAACAGGTAAATAGACAAAAATAAAAAAAAAAATTGTTTTGTGTTTAAACACGCCTATATAGCCTACTAGCCTTTGCCCACGGCTTCGCCGCAGCCAAAAGCTAGTTCTTAGGTTATATCTCAGGTTCCCGATATAGTAGCGGGATAAAATGTATACCAGTTTTTAAGTCTAATCGAGATATATCAAATAAAAAAAGTTGCAACAAAATCCGTTCAGTAGTTTTTGCATGATGCGCGAACAAACAAACAGACTAACAGATAAACAGACAAACAATCTAAAAAAAATTGTTTTGTGTTCAGACACATTTATATAGCCTAATACAGTAATTTTTTTTCAAATATCTTAAATGTACAGACACAGCTCTGTTACAACTTTATGATCGTATAGATGTCTATAAGCGACCAAACAAACAGACAAAAAATAAAAAAAAAACGTTTTGTGCTTAGACACGCCTATATAGCCTATTACAGACATTTTTCGCAAATATCTTAAATGTACAGACACAGCCCGTTACAGCTTTATAATAGTATAGATTAATAATGTTAATATCTATTAATAATGAGAAAGAGAGAAACAATATATGTACTCGCACCTCTCTCTTGTCTCTACAGTAATATACGAAACGTAACTCTCTCTCTTTCTATCTTCACTAACTTATATATCTCCCTCTCAACTTCCGTTCGCCTCGCCTAATCACACTTTTCGTAACGCTCACATCGCGCATTCATCTTTGCTCCCGAAGTCAAGCGTGGGTAAAGAAGTATTTACTTCAAAAAACCAGCATTTAATAAGATAAAATATTAGTTGAGATAACGGTGTTGTACCAGAAAAAAATACTATTGTTTAACATTTCATTTATTACTTTGGTGATAACATCTTTTTGAACCTTTGTACTCTCTTCTTACTGTCTGATTCATAAGTGAGGGCCTGGAGTAGAGAATTATTTAGGAACGGATCTGAAACAAACATCAAAATTTAAAAAAAAAAACATAGTCTCACGCTTATAGGCAGAGGTGTATTACACACCCTTTTTTTTTTTTTTTTTGTTAAGGCGGGAAAAAGTGTTCCTATCCGCACACCCCGTCGTTCGGGGCAACGAACAGGGTAGTGTGGGGCCCTCACCCACTAAAGAAACCCGCCGTGTGCCGTCTCTCCACCTTTGTTGGCGGGCCACTGGAACTATGTTACATTCCTTCGGTGGTCCGCCGGCGGCTTACCCTTTCGGGTACCCTCTACTGAGCGACGCATCCGCACATGGAGCGTCGCACCTTCGCGGTGTATTACACACCCACGGTTCGCCAGCTATGTTTAAGTCCCACGTAATAGGGGGCGAGCCTATTGCCGTGGCACGTTTCCAAACTCTGGCCTGAGAATTTTTGTTTTTACGAAAAAGCTCAATAGCATCGCACTACCCGAGGATTGAACCTGAGACCTCATGATCAGCAGTCGCTCACACTACCGCTGCACCACAGAGGCACAGAGTTACATAAAATGATCATTTATACTTACTTACTTACTTATCATCACGCCATTTCCCTTGCGGGGTAGGCAGAGAGAACAGAGTGCCAAGAGGCTCTATTCTTGCATACATCTCTCGCTTCCTCAACATTCATAACTCACTTCATACACGCTCGCCGGTTTCGGAGACTCCTGACTCCACCTTCCTTCAATACATGACCAATTTGGTCTAGGTAGGTGAGTCTCGGTCTCCCCCTGTACCTACATCCTTCCACTTTCGCATTGTATATCTTCTTAGCCAGTCGCTCGTCCGGCATTCTTTCCACATGTCCGAACCATCGGAGCATTCCCTTTCGCATCTTTACACCAATACTCTCTTTCATACCTACTCGCTCTCTTACGTCATTATTACGAATGCGGTCAGTCAGCCTCACTCCACAGATTCTCCGCAGAGATCGCATTTCGACCGCATTGATTTTGCTCTCATGCTCCTTTTCACTTACCCAACTCTCGCTTCCATATAATAACGTTGAGACAAGCACTGCGCTGTGTATTGCGACACGTGCTTTCTGGCTGAGGTGATGGCTGCCGAGAAGTTGTCCCAATGCTCCGTTCACTCTATTTCCCGTATTCACTCATCTTTCTACATCAGTGGTGTACCTTCCATCCCGACTGAATCCACATCCAAGATATACAAATTCATTCACTTGTTCTAGCACACCATTTCCTATTGCTACTCTAACATCTGTTCTGGCTTCTTCTCTTTCAAAAACCATTACTTTGGTTTTGCTCACATTCACATTTATCATTTATAAACACAAAGTTAATGCCACAATCATCCTCTTCTTGGCCTAACCCCAAACTTAACTGGGAACAGCTTTCAATCTATTGAGTATCAGCTGATCCATCAGTATTTGGCATCTGCCCATCTCAAATAAATTAAAGTCAGATTTTATTTATTCAAGATTGACAGCCTTTAACGACTGTAACATATCCAACAAGCACAAAATACACCCACATTCAGCACAATATTTGTGAATCGCACAAAGAATTGCCCTGTGTGGGGAGTCGAAGCGACAGCACTCGGCATGCGAGCTTGGTATCTAAACTACTCCGCCATCATTCCGTTAGCTTTCTCTTTGGTTATATTTTAAATCTATTCTTTTTAAAAGTGACAAAACCTTACACAAGAAATAACGGACCGAAACGTAGTGCCTGCCGGATATTCAATTATTTACTCCAAGCTCTCTGTATTTCAATGCATGAAACGCCGAGGACGCTCTATTTTCTCTCGATGGGTCGCCTGTCAACGCTGAAATTTCAATTCGAACCTATTCAGGTCACAGAGACAAACGCAATTTAGTTTTAAATTATTGTTTTTATCAAGCCTCACACTATTATTTCCAGTAAGCAGTGTTAGCGTTTTATCTGCATCACGTATAATTCCACGAAGGGGAAGCCTGTTACCCCAAATGAGGATGTTTACTGCCATCATTTCACGGCAGGTGGCGTATTATCGACATGGCCATTGAAAACTTTCATTTCCATACAATTTGTAACCTGTAATTTGGTAAATTTTAATTTTCAAGCAATATGCCTCTTAGTGCTGTACCAAAATGCGCCAAAAATAACCACGATGCACATGCATCCTAAAGATCCAACATTAGAAAGGAATGGGAAAAGTCGTATAAATATTGTGGTTACACAGCATAGCGTATTTCAATTCTTTAATTGTCCAGGTAGGTATCTACCATACAGGTAGGACATTTTAACAATATCACTGATCAACTCGATCAACTGGATTAAACTCAAAAAATAACAAACAATTCTCAGACAAATCAAGTTCAATTTGACAGTGGCCATATTGTCGATAGCGCCATCTACGCTCAGCTATGTCCGTGGACCCCCATTAATACTCTCTCTAAATCTAAATAATACAGGTTATGGTGAATGATAGACGATCGACTATCGCCGATTTAACTGCACACATGGCGTAGTGGCTTAGACACCAACCCCCGTGCCATGTGTTCTGGATTCGATTCCCACCCATAAAAATAAACAAATATAATATACTAAACCAGGATAGCAACTTATTTTATACTTTACAGCATTCATGATCACGGGTGGACTTAGATGGTAGATGTCCAAAGCTGATATGTTGTTTCAAAGGTTTCATCTACCCACAGTAATATGATTTTACAAATTTTTGGTTTATTTATTTCAACCCACATAATATTCGTTTAGAAACACAATTAAAAATATCTACTCTAAGTTTTATGCTTACAATGTATGAGATTTTAAGCTAGTATAATAAAATTAGTATAATACTCCTTTTTGTTTATATGTAGTGCTTAAAAATTCTACCACAAACTACCAATTATTTTTTTTTAAGTAGGTAATCTAAAAACTACCATTAAGAAGACAATATTGATTATTAGTTTCTATTATTAAATATATTGATTTTAATAGAAGCTAAGACTAAAAAGCTACCACCGGATCGGAACGCGGCCTGACTGAGAAAGATCCGGCCAGAAAACTCAAAAAAATCAAGTAAACGCGATAGATTCCGTAAACGTAGTATTATTTCAAAATGTGTAAAATTCGCGTAAATGTTAGAAAGTAACTTATTTTATACTAAGTTCTTTTCATAGTTATACGAATTGTCTTTCATAATTACATAGTTAGTTAACTATATGTACTACTCGTATTATAAAGCTGTAACGGAGCTGTGTCTGTACATTTAAGATATTTAAAAAAAAAGACTGTATTAGGCTATATGGGCGTGTCTGAACACAAAACATTTTATTGTAGATTTTTGTCTGTTTGACTGTTTATCTGTTTATTCGTTCGCACATCACACAAAAACTACTGAACGGATTTTGATGCAACTTTTTTATTTGGTATCTCTTGACTCTTGACAGCCGTGTGTGGCCGGCTTTAGAATTGTCCCACCCCTCTCCACCCATGGGAGTCGTAAGAGCCGACTGAGGGAATACCGGGGGAGTGGGCAGCAGCACTTCCTCGAGTATTAATAACATCCGCTGCGATCGCCAACCCGCCTGCCAAGCGTGGCGATTACGGCACTGTCCCCCATATCAGCGAAACACATGTTGTGTCGTTCTCTTGGGGAGGCCTACGTCCAGCAGTGGACTTCGAAAGGCTGATGGATGGATGGATGATCTCTTGATTAGACTTAAAAACTGTTATACATTTTATTCCGCTACTATATCGGGAACCTTAAATATAACCTAAAAACTAGCTTTTGGCTGCGGTAGAGCCACGGACAAAGGTTAGTATGCTATAACTAAGGTTATATCTCAGATTCCTAAATACATTTCTTAAATGTACAGACACAGCTCAGTTAAAACTTTATAATAGTTAGGATAATCGGTTGGATTTTTACAACACTCACATACTATAAAATTAAACCACACAAGTATTCCATTACGGTCACAAAGTAAACTATAATTAAATCAAATATTGGTGCGGTACGTGCGTCGAATACAGATCGAATGAGTTCCGCTTTCCTTAATTAATTTGTAAACAAAGTATATTTTGACATGGAAACGAAAATGGCGGGTGTACTGCTCGTGGGGTGCTGAATAGAGGATGCTGTTATCACCCCATTCTATTAAAAAGGAGCTGCAAGGGCCAACTAATCAAGTGAAATTAAGGACATCTAGTTGTAAGACTGCAAGGACTGGAATATCTTAGTCTATCGCGTTTTCTAGATATTCTACTATTCCGACGTTTCGAATATTTTGCAGCATTCATGATCACGGATGGACTGATATTTTAGACGTCCAAGGCTGATATGTTGATGCATTACTGGTGGTAGGGCTGGGTACCAAGTGAGAGCACTCACTTGCTATCGGGCCCAAACGGGTTGGTAGTCTCCTGTGTGAGCGATCATGAAGCACGTCAATGTATTTTGGCTGTAGCAGAAGATAGCTGTTTATTCTTTCATTTCACATCCGAGAAATGAAATGATGCGCAGTGGCTTGACAATACTCTCGGTATAGTTGAGTCCATGTGCGACGGTTACCACTTACCATCAGGTGGGCCAAGGCTCGTCTGCCATCATAAGCAATTAAAAAAAACCCTTCACGATTTTGCGTGTCATCCTTGCGCAGGGGACATGCTAATCTACTCTGTATCGTTCCAATTTTAGTATATATGTACTGTTGAAGCAAGTACATATCCATTCATCAGCCTTTTATAATAAAGTCCACTGCTGGACATAGGCCTCCCCAAGTATATATACTAAACTTAAACCAACTTATTTATTAATTGACGTATAGGTGGCTCCACTCAGTTCAGTTTGGGATAAGGCTATGGAGATGATAAGCTATTTGGGTTTTTAAAGATTGATAGGTATCAAAACCTACGATATCTGCTTGGAAAAAAAAAAAAAAAAAAACTAGTTGGTAGTTTGTGGTAGAATTTTTAAGCACTAAATATAAACAAAAATTTTAAAACTTAAAGGAGTATTATACTTATTTTATTATACTAGCTTAAAATCTCATACATTGTAAGCATTGTTAATTGTGTTTCTAAACTAATATTATGTGGGTTGAAATAAATAAACCAAAAATTACTGTGTACTGTAAAATCAAATTACTGTGGGTAGATGAAACCGTTGAACACACACAGACAACATATCAGCTTTGGACATCTACCATCTAAGTCCACCCGTGATCATAATTGCTGTAAAGTATTCGAAACGTCGGGATAGCATAAAAATCAAGTAAACGCGATAGATTCCGTAAACGTAGTTTTATTTCAAAATGTGTGAAATTCGCGTAAATGTTAGAAACTACGATATCTGGTTTATAAAACTGCCAATACGGTAGATAACCAGTTTGAGGTCCAGTCATAGCACGTAGCAGGACATTGAAACCACAATAAAACCAGAACAAATTATTTGTGAATGTGGAAAAAGAGAAGTTTAGTGCGAGCGGGATTCAAACCGGCGTCCCTTCCAATCCGTGCTCTAGACCGCTAAGCTATCGCACTGATTGATGGCCATTCCCATTCTCCACATCACACTTGTGTTTACAACCTTAGGGGCAATTCTCCGGATTGGCTGAGCATGTCAAGTAAATACAGATCAAAATGCATAATAAACCAAATTTGAATTAGTCCACGCCTCCATTGCGCCCTGACATACACACACACACACACACACACACACGCGCACGCACGCACGCGCACTCACACACAATACTGAGTAAGAAGAGAAAGTTACAGAAAGACTTTACTCAAGTTAATGAAATTATCCGTAGTGTGCGGTTGTCGTTTTGGTGAGCTTGAGACATTGGGTGGTATCACTTGGATGGTAGCTGAATGTAGTCTCTGTAGATTTGGAGCACTGTATACCATGTTGCACATCAGTAGGACGAGGAAGCTGTAAATAAGCATTGTTGAGGATTATTTTTTTGGCAGACGAGCCAGTACCTAATGGTAAATACCGCCAAGCTGCTGCTGAGTCAATAATGCAATGTCACCCCCTATGAGATATAAATCATCACTATGGACAGAATAAATATCTGATAGGAATTGTTCATTATACACTTTAGCGTTTTTACGCTCCGTTTAAAAATACAAAAACGACACTTATGTTATCTACATAAGTGTCGTTTCTGAGAACGTTCCGTTTCGTCAAGTTCTGAGAACGTTCCGTTTCCATTTTTAAACGTGTAAGAACAGACAGTCTTTTGAGTTGAGAATTATTAAAGTACAAATTATAATTTGTGAATAAGGAAAAGAATATTTTAGTACGAGCGGGAATCGAGCCTGCGTCCCTTCTGTTTTTTTTTAAACTTACTACATTGGCGGAATGCATGTAAATGCATTTCCGATAGATGGCGTTGGTCGTTAAGACAAATGTGATGAGGAAATTCGGTATTTCTAGAAATGGTACGATAGCTCAATGGATTAGAGCACTTCCCCGGAAAGGAAGGGACGCAGGTTCGATTCCCGCTCGTAGGTACTAAAGTTCTCTTTTTCCTCATTCATAAATAATATTTTAATATAGATATTTTAGCACTTGACATGCTCAGCTACTTTAAATAACAAATTATTTGTGAAAGCGGAAAAAGAGAACTTTACTGTGAGCAGGATTCGAACCTGCGTCCCATCTAATACGGGGAAGTGCTCTGGACCGTTAAGCTATCGCAGTTATCTGAGGTGACCCTCTATCTCCACTTCATATTTGTTTTACTATATTAGGCTATTTAGACATCTCTGAACACAAAATTTTTTTTTAGAATGTTTGTCTGTTTTCTGATTCAAAATATTGAACGGATTTTAATGACTTAAAAACTTTTATAATATGTTTTATCTCGCTCTCACTTATAAAGTATTTATATATAAACGAGCGCATTACCCGCGGCTTCACTTGCGTCATAGCCATTTTGGATAGGATTTGCGTAAAAATAAAAAATCATAAAAATTTTTGCTCGCCTATAAATAAACCCATAATATGTAATATTCATGGTCCTACTCCCACGAGTTCGTGTTGTGCGTTTATATGTCAATCAGTCAGCTATCCTAACTATTATAAAGCTGTAACAGAGAGCTGTGTCTGTACATTCAAGATATTTGAGAAAAAATAACTGTATTAGGTTTATATAGGCGTGTCTAATCTAAACACAAAACATTTTTTTTAGATTTTTCTATATGTTTATCTGTTTGTTCATTCGCGCATCACGCAAAAACTACTGAACGGATTTGTGCAATTTTTATAATTTGAAAGCTCTTGATTAAATTTAAAACCTGGTAGTATACATTCTACCCCAGTACTTTTAGTATAAACTAAAAGTAAGTAGTAAACTTTTAGGTTATATCTCATATCTCAGTAGGTTCCCAATATAGTACCGAGGTAGAATGTATACCAGTTTTTAAGTTTAATCAAGAGATATCAAATAAAACAAGTTGCTTCAAAATCCATTCAGTAGTTTTTGCGTGATACAAGAACGAATAAACAGACAAAATATCTAAAAAAAAATGTTTTGTGTTTAAACGCCTATATAGCCTAATACAGTTATTTTTTCTCAAATATCTTAAATGTACAGACATAGCTCTGTTACAGCTTTAAAATATGTAGTTATAATTAGAATACACAGCTTTAGAGGCCTGAACCAGCAAAAATTGTCGATATGTACTCACCAGAGTAAATATGACATAGTTTACAGACACGCCGCTGTTGACTGCTGGCACTTTGGAAGGAAAACCAACTGATTGAAAACGTGGTCTCAATTTCATTATTGAAACAGTATAGAGATGTAATAACCTCCACATTAGCTATGTTATAATTATAATATATTATTATGTTAAAATTATTTATTAAATTATTCATATAATGAACTGCCTCGGTGGTGTAGCAGTAGTGTGAGCAACTGCTGATCACGAGGTCTCAGGTTCGATCCCCAGGTCGGGCAGTGTTATTGAACTTTTTCGTAAAATATGGTTGTCTGTAAAGTCGGTTTACGGACGATAATTTTGCGTGATAACGTCATATATTATATGTTTTCTGAGAGTTTCACAAACAATGCATCGGTCGCCATACATTTTTCGAAACGTGAGACTTTTTCGTGCGAGCAGCCGGCGTTCATCGATTTATAAGACGTTATCACGTCAAAAGAAAAATTCTCAGTAGCACCCCGGAGTTTGGAAACGTGCCCGGTAGACGACAATATGCTCGCCCCCTATTACGTCCCTTCGGGGAATACAGACGTGATGCTATGTATGTATGTATTATATTATACAATTATTTATTAAATCATTAATATAATTATAAAAATCCAATTGTTATTTATTCTATATTTTGATCTGTATTTTAGCACTTGACATGCTCAGCTACTTTAAAGTACAAATTATTTGTGAAAATGGAAAAGAGAGCTTTACAGTTGGATTCGAATCTGCGTCCCTTCCAAACCGGGGAAGTGCTCTAGACCGCTAAGCCATCGCAGTCACCGATGGCGATTCCCAAAATTAAATAATAATATTTTTACCTCATCTTGTTAACTTTTTTACCTCTATAAAGATACTATTATTATATGACTATATTCTGCTCGCGACTCCGTCTACGTAACTTCAGAATATAAATATGTCAGCCTAAGGCACATTATTGAACTTTACATTAAAGTAGCTATTCCACGGGAATCATCCATCGTCCGATAAAAAGTAACCTGCTCCCTGAGAATGAAAAACGAAACGTTATACGAACTTTAACCCATCATTATAAAATTGAATATTTGCTCATAAGCTTAGAAAAGGCCACAGCCCCCTTAGAATGAAAAACGAAACGTTAGACAAACTTTCGTTTCGCTTCATTGTGATGGGTCGCCTGAATCACGCGTCGAAATTTCGACTAATCAGGGATCACGCGTCCGACTGCTGATCAATCACAATGACTCGAAACGAAAGTTCGTCTAACGTTTCATGTTTCATTCTAAGGGGGCTGGACAGGTTTTCATAGAGTAATCCCTATAAATATCACAGAGTAGTATTAACAACTCTATGACAGTACACTGTTGAGCAGGAAACCATGAAAATGTACACTCATTTCTCGCTAACTTTTATGTAAATTGCATTGAATCGAGACTGTGATATGTTGGTTGTATTGAAACGCAGAATTCAATGGAATAATAAGCGAGACTCGCGATAAACAATTTTATTTATAAGACTGTAATATCTTTACTCTTGACCGTGTAGGGCCGGCTTTAGAATTGTCCCACCCCTCTCTACCCACGGGAGTCGTAAGAGCCGACTGAAGGAATACCGGGGGAGTGGGCAGCAGCACTCCCTCGAGTATTAACAACATCCACTGCGATCGCCAATCCACCTGCCAAGCGTGGCGATTACGGCATTATCCCCCATGACGGGACTTCTCGTTGTGGCGGCCTCTTGGGGAGGCCTATGTCCAGCACTGGACGTTGAAAGGATGGATTATTAAACTAATATCTTAAATATTATAAAGCTGTAACAGAGCTGTGTTTAAGATATTTGAGAAAAAATGACTGTATTAGGCTATATAGGCGTGTCTGAACACAAAACAATATTTTTTAGATTTGTCTGTATGTCGGTTTATCTGTTTGTATGTTCGCGCAGCCAGCAAAAAGTACTGGACGGATTTTGATGCAACTTTTTTTATTTGATGGCTCTTGATTAGGCTTAAAAACTGGTATACATTTTATCCCGCTACTATATCGGGAATCTGAGATGTAACCTAAATAATATATACCTAATTACTAATTTAGTAATTCTTTAACTGCTGTTTGAATGTCGATGATCCCAAGCTCACGGATAGACTGGAGCCCTTGGGGCAGCAGAGAGACGTTGGGTCTCTCTGTGTGCTCTATCGACTCTTCTATGAGGAGTGCTCTGAGAAATTGTTTGAGGTGGTATCAACATCGCTGTTTTACCACCGGACCACGAGACGCTGCGTTCCTTCATACCACCTGGAGACCATCTCGTCCAAGACGGTTCGTTTTCAGTGTTCCTTTCTACCATGTGTATGGGATGAACTTCACGCTGCGGCGTTTCCCCAGCGCTACGACTTGTCCTACTTTAAACGAGGTTTGAAGAGAAAACTTTACTCACAGTCGGCGGCCGTTTGGCTGTGCCCCTATTGTTGCCAAAGTCCATGAGCGGCGATTACTACTTACCATCAGGTGGGCCGTTTGCTCGTCTGCACCGGTGGTAATAAAAAAACCAACGCGAAAGTAATTTTTTTACAGTTTCATGCCCTAACAGCTTAACCTAACATCATGAATTCATGACTAAATATAGTTCTGAACCTAGAAAAAGACAAACTACATTTTATCCCGAAAAAGTCGAGGGTTCCTGTTGGATAATTTATATTAAAGAAAACAAAAATAAACTAGTTAATTTATAGTGAAGACCTAGACTAGATAATTATAGATGCGAAAGGGAATGCTCCGATGGTTCGGATATGTGGAAAGAATGCCGGACGAGCGCCTGGTTAAGAAGATATACAATATGAAAGTGGAAGGATGTAGGTACAGGAGGAGACCGAGACTCACCTACCTAGACCAAATCGGTCATGTATTGAAGGAAGGTGGAGTCAGAAGTCTCTGAAGCGGCGTGTATGAAGAGAATTATGTATGTTGAGGAAGCGAGAGATGTATGCAAGAATATGGCTTATTAGCACTCTGTTCTCTCTGCTTACCCCGCAAGGGAGATGGCGTGATGATAAATAAGTAAGTACTTAGACTACATTTAAGACATATTTGTTTGTGATACAATTTCCTCATGTCGCGTGACATAATCGCTACACAAATCTAGGTTATATATTATGCTACAGGAACAAGGCAAAGCGTCAACATTACTATTTATTATATATCGAAGCCATCGCTGGCATGTGCTCCTCCTAGTATTATCTCAATTATTAAACATAACATAGTTTTATGCTTGTATCCCCGAAAGGATAGGCAGAGGTATATTACACACCCACGGTTTGCCAACCATGCTTAAGACCCGCATAATAGGGGGTGAGCCTATTGCCGTCTTTTTTTTACGAAAAAGCTCAATAAGATTGCCCGAACCGGAGATCGAACCCGAGACCTGATGATCAGCAGTCGCTGACACTACCGCTGCACCACAGAGATAGTTATATCTCAATTATTTTGGCTGAATATTTCCAAGTTTTTTAATTATTATATTTGTTATGTTCCAGGGCTCGTCAAATTGGGTGTCCACTGTGTCACAGGCAAGAAAGTGGCTATTAAAATCATCAATAGAGAAAAACTCAGCGAGAGTGTGTTGATGAAGGTAATTATAATTTTTAAATTATATCTCAAGTTCCGATATGGTAACGAGATAAAATGTATACGAAATTTTAAGTCTTGATCAAGAGCAATCAAACGAAAAAAGTTTCATAAAAGTCCGTTCAGTAGAACCTGAGATATAATTAAAAAATGAGCAGTCACGGGACGTCTCGCAGATGTCAAAACATCGATTTTCTTTCTTTCTTGAAATATTTTTTTGTTATATAATTCTTGGTAAGCGCCCTCTCGTTAACGCCAACAGCCAGTTTTACCCTCCATCCGCATTACATGTTTTCACATCAATAAAATAAAACGGTGATTTCAAGCTGGACCCCAGTATAGGTCGAGTTTTAAGGCTCACATTTGCCTAATTTTTCTGTAGGTATAGATTTTTAAAAAGTTTATTAATTTGCAGGTGGAGAGGGAGATTGCCATAATGAAGCTGATAGAACACCCCCACGTATTAGGTCTGTCCGATGTCTACGAGAATAAAAAGTATTTGTGAGTATACACAGCTTTTTTTTGTGAAAAAAGGGGTTAATAACAGACGTAGATTTTTTTTACGTCTATGATAAAGATTTTATCTAGCGATGTGTTGGTAGGGAAGTACCCATTGGCAAGAATACCGGCTTGAGTTTAGATATTATAATATAGATTCATAGGTACCACGGATGCATTTTGGCTGGGTGACTAAGAGTGCTGAAGGCCTAAGAATTCATCTACTGTAGTCGATTACCATAAGACGGACCCTACATTTTTATGTGGCGTGCAAGCATAATTATAGAAAAACAGACGACAATCCTAAAAAAAATAAGCCGTTACGTCACAGATGTGGAAACATCGATTTTCTTTCTTTCTTCAAATATTGTTCGAGTCTTATATAATTCTTGGTAAGCGCCCTCTCATTGTCCATAGACGAATTAAAACTGTTATTGGTTTATTGATTGACATTATACTTCGTAGTTAGATGATTTTATCAACAGATGACTTTAAAACAATTAAACCAACAGCCGGTTTACCTTCCCTCCGCATAAGGTGTTTTCACATCAAAAATTTGGGTTCAGACATGTGAAAATATCATAATACAGTCACTTTACTCAAATAATTCTAACTAACTGCTGCCCGTGCCTTGGTCCGCGTGGATTTCAGAAGGGTCACTATAATATAACTACCTACTCTACGCCGTACATTCATTAACTCTACGCAAAAATAGCCATCCCATAGGATCCTAACACTTTTCGGGGATAGGTCCTATGTATTAATCCAAGTAATTAACTATCTATAAACAAATTTCAAATTTCAATTAGTGCCGTGTGGGGCCGGCTTTAGAATTGTCTCACCCCTCACTACCCACGGGAGTCGTAAGAGCCGACTGAGGGAATACGGGGGAGTGGGCAGCAGCACTCCCTCAAGTATTAACAACATCCACTGCGATCGCCAACCCGCCTGCCAAGCGTGGCGATTACGGCATTATCCCCATGACGGGACCGCTCGTTGTGGCGTTTTCTTGGGGAGGCCTATGTCCAGCAGTGGACTTTGAAAGGCTGATGGATGGATGGAACCAAATTTCATCCAAATGTCTTTAGCTGTTTTTGCGTAATACAACATTATAGTAGAATGTACAGGCACGGTTCTGTTTACAGTTTTATAATATGTAGTACATGTAAAAGTTTATTTGTTTAGATATCTAGACGGTTGTTACACAAAAACGACTTAACAGATTTAGACGAAATTTGGCACACTGATCGTTTTGAACTTGCATTAAAGAATACATTTGAGTTGGAGATGTGGTCTCTGTATGTTAGCCTTTGTTACAAAGCTCAGTCGTGCAACGTGTCATGGTGCGGGCTATGCTCGGTATTTCTCTACGTGATTGAATCCGTAATACAGAGATCCGTAGGAGAACGGGAGTGACTGACATAGCCCGCCGGGTTGGCAATCGGCAGGCCACATCGCTGGACGAACTGAAAACCGTTGGGGAACAAATATTCTCGAGTACAACGTATGTAAGACCGCTCGTTGTGGCATTCTCTTGGGAAGGCCTATTGTCCAGCAATGGACGTTGATGGATGAATGGATCACTTTTGATCACGGTAAATGACATGTCTCCATAAACGGTGGGTAGGTACCATCATCATGAGATTGTCTACTCGTCTATCTGCCACTTCTCACCTCTGAAATGATAGCTTCTACCTTTTATGACTAATTCCTGATTGACATAGCATTGCATCACGCCTGTATCCCCCGAAGGGGTAGGCAGAGCAGAGGTGTATTACACACCCACGATTCGCCAGTTATGTTAAGTCCCACGTAGGTAAAAGGGGGCGAGCCTATTGCCGTCTATCGGGCACATTTCCAAACTCCGGGCTGCTACTAAGAATTTTTTACGAAACAGCTCAATAGTACTGCCCGACCCGGCGATCGAACCCGAGACCTCAAGATCAGCAGTCGCTCACACTACCGCTGCACCACAGGGGCAGTCCTGATTGACTCCATGCGAAAGTGATATGATAATATGATGAAGAGATGATATAATTACAACAAATCGGTTTCTTTTCCAGATATCTAGTATTAGAACACGTGAGTGGTGGAGAACTTTTCGATTATCTGGTGAAGAAAGGTAGACTGACACCAAAGGAGGCGCGAAGATTCTTCAGGCAAATCATATCAGCGTTAGATTTCTGTCACAGTCATTCTATATGGTATGTACGGAAAATATGTTTAAAGTAGACAGGTTCAAATCCTCAACACTATATGTGATGTGGAGATTGAGAATGGCCATCGGTCAATGCGATGGCTCAGCGGTCTAGAGCACTTCCCCGGATTGGAACGGACGCGGGTTCGAATCCCGCTCGCACTAAATTTTTCTTTTTCCACATTCACAAATAATTTGTTCTTTTAAAGTAGCTGAGCATGTCAAGTGCTAAAATACAGATCAAAATGTTTAAAAATATAGATAAAAAAGATCTAATCAAATGGATGGCTATGGTTGTAAGGTTCACGTGTACTATTAATGTCACCGTAATTTGGACTTTTACTTCCAGCCACCGCGACCTCAAACCAGAAAACCTGCTTCTTGACGAGAGGAACAACATTAAGATAGCAGATTTCGGTATGGCTTCGCTGCAGCCAGCCGGTTCACTGTTAGAAACCTCTTGCGGGAGTCCGCATTACGCCTGCCCTGAAGTTATTAGGGTAAGTCCGTCAACTACCAGTTGCCCACAGTAAATATTTTAATATTTTTTTTATTGAAAAGGAGTACCTACGTATATACGCTTTTCAAAAGCTCAAAATTTATAAATTCCGATACATTTCGAGTTACCTACATGCTTTTAAACATGATCATCGTTTGATACTAACTGATCTTCCGTGTTGAATATTGTAAATTCGATTCCTACACAGGACAATTTATTGGGCAATTCACAAAAGTCCGTGTAGTGACGGGCCAATAAGAGAAGTGTCACCACCCCATTCTTTCCCACTGGTGTTGTACGAGGCGATTAAGGTAAGTAAGCAAACCCATTGCATGACTGGTGGTAGGGCTGGGTTTACCAACTGGGAGTACTCACTTGCTATCGGGCCCGAGCGGGTTGATGTTTTGGTTGTAGCAAGAGATCTGAGAAATGAAATGGTGTGCAGCGGGTATAGTTGAGTCCATGAGCGACGATTACCATTTACCACCAGATGACTCGTCTACCAGAACGCAATAAAAAAATTAACAATTAAATTTACAACCTCCCAGCGTAATACAGGTAATATCCCTAAGTCATATTAAAAATAAACAACACATTCGTAATTACAAAGTATATTTCAATACAATGAAAAGGCAGCTAACATACAATACATTTAAATATAGTGTTTTACATAATGTACCTACTCGTATCAACAACAATATACATTAAGTACTTCTACACAGTAATTTTAACTGGCTTTAGATATTAAGAACTTATATTGAAGTTATACTTTTCAAGGTTGCGTTAAACGTTCAACGCCACCATTGAGGGGGTATGAAAGCACGTACTCTTAACATCGACATACAAGAAATTTCAAAATTTTACTAACGCCATCTAGTGAGATTAGACATAATTACTTTATCGAACAAGGTATTTAAAAACATAACTGTGACAAATTTTGCAGTTACGAATTTAATAATTACTTTATTTATTAATGATGCCAAAGAAGTATAACTTCTCACGCGCGTACATAAGTACACGCATTCTTTTTAACAGTTCAGTTGGTGATGGACTTAACTTTGTGTCACACCATAATTCAAGCCTGTGTAGCAGAGCATTTTTAAGCCTAATTGAGCTGTGTTCTGTGAGCCCTTCTCAGGAACGTTTTATCTCTCTCAACTTTGCTGTCCCCAACGGGTCTTATATTACTATATTTGCTTATATTAGTTGTGTTTTTATAACATTGTGGAAAGTAATAAAGATTAAACTGCTTTTTATTTTTCATGGGTTTAATTTTATAACGCGGAACCCTAATTCTATTCAAAATAAAAGTAGCCAAGTCATTTCTTATAACATCAGGCTATCGGTGGTAGTTCTTGAGAAATATCTAAAAAACTACAAAAAAAATAAATTAAGTGTCATAAGCCACGAGTGTTACCAGAGTATGATTTAAAATTACCCGAAATGACTCGATGATGTGGTACGTACGTTACGTACATGAATACGTCGTCAGCAACAAAATACATATTCCCTATATGATTTTTTGTAAACTTACTTTATACTTTTACTTCCTTTGTTTTAAACATAAATTTTTTTAAAATTTACCCAATTTATAGAGATTATTTCTTTCTGGTGACACTTTCAAAGTGGCTTCACTCTTTAGTTGACAATCCGGTGTCTTAATTTTTTAGTTCGAGATTTCACATTTGAATTTAAAAAATAAATAAAAAGATATTGCAATTTTCATGACAAGTTCGATGCAAATTTCGACCACCTGAATTTTCAGAATAGAGTACTGACCCATGGTATCAATTATCGGTACGATATCATTTACACCTGTGTAAAATGAGAATATTAACGAGTCTCCCTCTGTTACCGTAACGTTAAAAGAAATTATAAGAGGAAGTTACGGAACGGGAAACATTAATTATTTAAACAACGTTAACTAAGTTTACCGCAGATTATGGGGCCGGATTTCAAACTATGATCCTTGTAGAATGTAGGCCAGCCATAATAAACCTGCGACCCGAGGGCTACATGCAGCCCGCTAAGCTATTGTGACCATTTACTAAGTTAATAAAGCAGTAAGTTTAAACTAGGTTTTATATTTACAATTCAGCCCATACGTTTTGATGGCCCTATAAAAAAAAGTTAAGTGTGGCCGATGTAAATTATTATTGTATAATCTATACTTATAAGGCTGTAACAGAGCTGTCTGTAAATTTAAGATATTTGAGAAAAAAATTACCGTATTAAGCTATATAAGCGTGTCTGAACACATAACATTTTTTCTTAGATTTTTTGTGTTTGCTCGTTCGCGTATCACGCAAATACTGCTTAACGGATTTTGATGCAACTTTTTTTATTAGATAGCTCTTGATTAGACTTAAAAACTGGTATACATTTTATACCGCTACTACAAAGCAGGGCAAAGGCTGGTAATATCTCATTTTAACCACAGCAACAGACCCACAGAAGTATTACAAAAAGTAGGCGTAGCAAAACGTTGTCCCATTGAAAGAAAGAGAATTAATTCCTCTCTAAAAATGAATGCCATTATCAGATGCAATATGCGCTTTATCACAGAAGTAACCAATTAGATATGATTATATAAAATACATATAATATCATTAGCTCATTAGTCTCTTTTGTGGGTAAAATTATTAACAACAATGTTAGTAACAGCTCCTTCTTTCGATGTCCTATAAAGCATGAGGATGCACCAACCCTATATAGATATATCTCTAGATATACCCATGTCAACATTGCTTAACATCACTATCGCTTACGTATCAGTAAGAGTATAAGATATTGCTATCTCACATATCTTGCCAGTTAAATAAATAATTTACTGTGTTTAGCTAAGACTAGGAATGTCAGATCTAGATTTTAACAAAGAAAAAATTGTACTTCAATGGGTATTGCTAAATTACAACTAAATCTTAACTGCCTAAATGTATAATGAAAATATACTTATTCCACAATGTTAAATTATGTGCCTGACTCACCTAAACTCTGGTTTATACAAAATCATAATTTTAAAAAATTATGCTGTCTAAAGGCATGAAGTAAAATATAAGTAGATTAAGTAGTATTTGATCACAATAGGCTATAATTCTTTGTTATTTATTTTAGGTGTTTTTTTAAATTGGTTGGCAGATTGTTCTGCCAAAGCTTTTGACAAAGAAAATACAATATATGGGCTACTTTACATTTACAACATTGGTATCTAACATATTACTTATCCAAAATGGTATCAAAATGAGCATAATCAATTGGAATCACAGTTAAGATGTCTTCATTTATTATCACAATCTATTTCAGCAGGTATATGGTAATCACAAAAATAAGGAGCAATATTATCACTATAAACTATTACTAATATATAAACTTTTTGTTAAGAAACTATGGAAAAAAAAAATTACTTGACAATCAACTAGCCACAATAGCTTGAGGATTTACTAAATTTTAACAGACTGATAGCAAAACTTAACAGAAATATATACCCCATCCCCAAGAAAATAATTGAATAAAGAGTAAAATTTAGGCTGAAAAGATGTTAGATTAGTACTATATTAAATTAACATTAATCATAAAAATTTACATTGAAATTGATACAACTTATAGTTTTGAAGTTTCAAATCTGTTGTAATAAATTATTTTGAAATGGTTTAAGAGTCAACTTAATCAATCATCGTCAACTCTTTGCTTTTTACTGGTATTTGATGGTGTCTGTGGTGGCGAACAACCAGTATCCCTGCGTTTACCCGAGTGTCTCGCACATGTAGATGTTGATAACCGATTGGAATTTAAAGATTCCCTATTAGGAGAAAACTGTTTGAGCATTTCTACATCATTAAATATAACTTGAGCACCTCCTCCACAAGTGGGAACCACATCACCTTTGTACAATTTAGTTTCTAACTCCCCATCTGTATCTTGTTCTTGAGCTATCAAACAATACTTTGATGCCTTTGAATTGGCTATATCTTTGACACTAGTTAGTTTATTAACCACTTTACTATGAGCTATGTTAGGCTTCATCACTGTACCCATTGGGACCAGTCTATTTGGGGCGTGCTCTATCCATCCTCTACCATCAGCTGATAGAGAGCGACGATGCCTAGGATTAGCAATAGCGACGCCACGGCGAGAAGAAGCAGGAGTGCATTTACTATCTCTAGTTTCTCGAGTTTGAAGTGCTGAGCTAAATGGAGTCAATAAATGAGCTGGTAAAGCTCTCGGTGTAGACCCTGGAGTGAATTCTCTGCCACCACTGGTCTGTGCCGCGGTTTCACCAGTCGTTTTTTGATACACTTCAATGTTGTCACCACGATCAGCATTCAAAACTTCAGCAATAATTTTAAGACGGTTCTCCTTTTCCTCAATTGCATTTCTAAGTCTCTCCTTCTCGCAGTTAATTTCTTTAGCTTTCTCATGTTCAGCTGCAATTTTGTGATTGTATTTCTTTTCTAGAATTTTTTTCTGTTTTTCCTTGTCAAATTTGTGCTGGTTTAACAATTGGTCCTTTTCTTGAAGTTCCCGTTTTAAATTAGAGGTGTATTCTGTCATCTCTGCTAGCTGTCTTTGATGGGTGAGTGATGCATTTTCTGTGGCAGTCAGGCGCTCTTCCAAAGCCCTCACTCGCCGTTCTGCTGCAGCAAGTTGTCCACGTAAAGACCGATTCTCACTTCTCACTTCCATAGAATCTTTCTCTAAGTCCAACAAGGCAGAACGGAGTCTTTCATCTTTTATAGCCTTACTTCTTTTCAATGTATCACGTCGACTCAATCTCATTTCCAAATGGGCCATTAATTCTTTGATAATATGAGCAGCTTGAGAGCTATTAAGTTCAATACTAGGGAAATCTGGCCCTAGGCTATAGACAAGCCCTAGGTCCAATTCTAAGTCTTTCGCTTCTGGTTTTGCCAAATTCTCTCTGGCCATTGTGAATAGTCTATTAGCCTTACGTCGGCCAGAGGTCAGCCCAATTGTAGCAGCTACGTCAATAACTTGTGGCTTAGCAACCTCTACCTCTGAAGCCATTTCTGCAAACCTCATTACTTGAATAGTCTCGTCATAGTCTTCAGCTCGTGGGTTTGCACATACTATCATACGGACTTGTCCTTCTCCTTCAAAGAAATTCTTAAACAGATGTGTTATCTTAGATTCTCGGTATGGTACCATATTGTTGGAACCACTTATTTGATTCTCCCGTAAAGCTTCCAAGCAAGTTCTTAATGTCATTAAAGATTTGTTTATGTTGCCTGCTTCACGAAGACGTTGGCCTGTGTTTTTAGTTCTGTTTGTGCGCTCACTACCAGCTAAATCTACTAGACTAAGCTGACTGATATTTAAAAACTTCTTATTTTGAATAACGGCCTCTCCCATTTCATCAACCGGTGCTTGAACTAGTCGTATAGTAAATACCGAGTGGCTTCTACTTGACTCAGCATTTAAGTTAGTATGTGCCATGCGTTTGCGTTTTAAACCTAAGTAGAATGTCTGAAATGCTTCCTCAGCTGACTTAATTTCAACCTCTGTCACTCCATGCACATACATATTATGGGCAGCATCTTCTCGAATGATTTTTACAGGTAAATTACGGGTGATAGGTGGACCATCTTCAAGCAAATCAAATACACTATTGTTGTATATCTCAACATATGTTACAAAGACTGCATACTGGTTATCTTCATTAATGCCTTGAATTTTGGTAACATCAGACGAATTCATTGCTAAGTCTGGATTTGAATTGTTTTTTTTACCACTTTTGAATTTATGGAGCTCTTGCTGGCGCTCCAACATGGCCTCAGCCTCGCTTTGAATATCGAACATGTTCATTTTATCAGGTTTGAATACGTATTTGTGTGCTTGGAAATCGTTTATAGTTTTAAAAATAATATTCAAAACGCGAGGTAATATACCACAATTTTGGGGCTCACCGGTCATTGTAAATGTTTTGCCGCTGCCAGTGACACCATATGTGAATAATAACCCATTTTTACCTTTTATGAGGCCTTCAACGATCGGTAGGGCTACTTTATCGAAGACGTCTTGCTGTGAAGTTTCAGGCGGGAAAACTTCTTTGAAAGTGTATTTCATTGTCTTTGCGTTTTCATTTCTGTAACTTAGAGCAGTCGCTGGTGGAGACAAAAGCACCGTGGTAGATGATATGATCTTCATACAGGAGGTATCAGAATCTCGTTGCATAGGTCGCAACCGGCAGTAAACGTGAACAGCATCTCGCTCACCAACTAGATTTTGTTTACTTCTAGCCGGCGTTCTAATATCGTTTAGTTTCTGTTTTGATCTAGCAGACTTCATTTTATATGTATTTCGATATCACAAACACTATCACAAAATTATTTTACACCAACGAACTATAAATGAAATCAAAGCAACCGTCGTTCATGAATTATCAATATGTTACAAACATATCAATTTATGGATTGCGATTATTGGTATCTCTTTCAAACAAACAATTGGTTGATATTTTTCTCTCAAGTTATTATTGACAGATTACACCGGTAGTATTTAGTAGGATAATATTTGTCCGTTGGTTAGTCGCTTTTTTAAATTTTATTCACAACAGTGGATACAAGTCTTTAAGCCATAACGAATCATTTTATAGACAACCAGAATTTTTGTTGATTTATTTATTATTTTGACTAGACATACTCGATGAGCACAAAGTATAACAATATAAAATAGAAAATGATAGATACATCTGAAAGTAGGAAATGGTATTTTTTAGAAGAGTATGAGTTTTGTTATACTCGTAGTTACGAACTTGAAAAATGTCTAGGTATGAAATGACTACTGCTGACTATCAGCGTTACCAGATACACGGTAGTTACCCTAAATGCACCGTATTTTTGATCAAAACACTGTCTACGGTAATGATCTATTACCGTGTCGTTTAGTACGGTATTTTTGAAGTAAATTGTTCTTTACGCACGCTTGACTTGGGGAGTAAGCTGGTGAATACGTTACAGAAGTGCTGATCGGGATATTTTTAGGAGGAGAGCCCACCACTCACCCACGGATTGTCAATCCCGGTTATCTTTGGAGAGAATAACCTAAGATTGCCAATCCGCACTCTCACAGATAGAAGAGAATGTGATAATAGCAAAGTAGCATGCACGATAATGACAAAAAACTCACCAACGCGACACAACCATGCGATACGGTAGAACTCTCAGAACCACAATATTGCAATATTCCGCAAAAATCCGAACATAAATTCGACACGTGTTTCGCCTCTAAACGAGGCATTCTTAAGAACGCTCGGCAACAAATGAGCGAAGCTTACTCGTGTGCCTTGCTTTTATACCCCTTCCATTACAAAACAGTTATGACGTATCGCTCGAACGATATGAAAACAAGTTTAGTAGTGGGGAACTACAGCTGGGGGTTAGGCAGAATCTCACATCTCACATGTCGATCGTATCGTAATCACTGTGATTGGTTGAGAGATCACCGTTATTGGCCAACGGATTATTGTGACATCACGCGTCAGTTTCTCAACCAATCACAGTGATCACGATACGATCGACATGTGAGATATGAGATTCTGCCTAACCCCCCTGGTTTGTTCATTCAACAATACGTTACTATGGATTTTAATTATTTCTAATTGTTCTAAAACGGACAGTCTAATATTTTCATCACAAATATGCAAGGGCTCGAATGTATGACTATTATCTAATGAATGGTTACAATCTAATAAATGTTTCGCAAAATGTGACTTTTCATGGTAATTATGCCTATACGCAGCTATATGTTCTTTATAACGAGTTTCAAAATTACGGCCCGTTTGTCCTATATAAACATTATTACATATTTGACATTCCAATTTATATACACCAGACTTTTTACATTTATCAATACTATCTTTACCGTTACAAAGATTTTTAAGCAAAAAGTTAGGCCTAAATGTGGGATAGATACTGTGAACCCTCAGTGTCTTTGCTAACCTGTCTGATATGCCACCAAAATAAGACAAAGTACACGTACGTACTACAACAGGATACAAAAGTTGTTTTACTATGCTGGACTGTTTTCTTTTAATCAATTTGTCGATCAAGTGCCTATTATATCCGTTTGATTGGGCTATATTATAAATGATATTCAATTCCTTGTTGTACGCTACTTTATCCAACGGAACATTAAAAAGACGGTGAATCATGCTATGAAAAGTGGCCAATTTATGCTGCCAAGGATGACAGGACGAGGCGGGTATAACCGTATCTGTATATGTCGGTTTACGATAAATTTCGAACTTATGTTTGTTACCCGCACGATAAATAGAAAGTTCAAGAAAATGCAGGCAACGATCCTGTTCTATTTCTAGTTTAAATTTTATTCCTGTATGCGCAGTATTTAGTTCATTAACGAAATGATTAAGTTGTCTAACAGTTCCTGTCCACACTAACAATATATCGTCTACATACCGGTAATAATACAATAATTTGTTATTATTTACTATGTATTATTTATTATATAAGTTAGTGAATATAGAAAGAGAGAGATTTACGTTTCATATATTACTGTAGGGGCAAAAGAGAGAGGTGGTTCTCATTATTTGTTATATATTATAAAAAAAAATATGCTTTCAATATTCAATTTTGCCGAAAAAACATTGCATTCAATGTTGATTAAATATTTCTCAAAAAGTCAAATGGCGCAACTTGGGATCGATTTTGATGTAAGTGAACTGAAGCGAGATTTTTATGTCACAAGACCAACAAATCATTAATACTATAATATGTCAAATGTGGGGTTAGTTAATACATGTTCGGAAACGATAAGTAAATTGCGACGTTTTCTTTGGTCGTATGTCGATTGTCACACAAGTTTAAATAAGATTAACGAAATAGTTTTTTTACATAATTGTATTCACTTGATAATAGATATTAACATTATTAAATAATATATATATTTATTGTTAAGTTTTACTTCAGTCGTGTCGTATAAAGAACACTCGTTTTTTTTAAATACCATGTAATTATTAGTCAACTTTGAATTGAATTATAAAAATGTTTAAGACGAAACGCATATTCCAATAGTAGACTAGGCTGGCAAGCATTTCATTGCTTATTAGGTCATTATTATGCACTCCCGTTAAATGAACGATTTCCTTATTCCTTTTATTCTGTTTTTGGCCCACTCCAATACTGCATGTGTGGGACTGTTCACTCAAGTAAATATCATTAAAACGAGGAAGAGAGATAGACTGATTACGAAGACTTTAAAAGGAAACATTCTGGCTCAACAATCTATTCACCGAAATTGATTTGTGTTTATGTTACACCATCGCAAGAAATGATAAAAAAATGACTTTGTCAATTTGTAAGTAGCATTTTGGGAAGAATAATTTATTTCTAATAAAGAAAGCGTTATTCATAGTTTTAAATGGACACTGTAATATAGACGGTTATTTAAAAATTTTAGTCTGCTGACACGGTATATTTGCAATTTTCATCTGGTAACACGTCTTGACTGCTGATGCTGCTGACAGTCTACAGACAGGTACCTTTCTCGCAACGTTTCGTTCTACTCAAAGCATTTTACTAAATATACGTACTTTTAAGTGTATAATGAAAGGAATTAGGTACAATAAAATATAACTCAATTAACACCTTACATTTCATCAGTTTAGCACTAATTTCTTTTTTCAGGGTGAAAAATATGATGGGCGCCGTGCAGATGTATGGTCTTGCGGGGTAATTTTGTACGCTCTGTTAGTTGGTGCTTTACCCTTTGACGATGATAATTTACGTCAATTACTTGAAAAGGTAAAAATCTAAACATATTTTCATGATTATACCGTTTTAACGTGGTTCTGAAATATTTTTAGAACTTAAAATCTTCCATTATTGATCGAAGCTTAAATAATATATAGTGATGCGCCATCTAGTTCTGGCCCTCAAAATTTTGTCGTTTGTGTTATTTTATAATGCTGGTTAGTATGTTCAACTATTTTAGTATAAAATATAACATCTTTAAATTATAAAAGGATTTTATATGTAACAATTACAATACTCCCTGATACAATAACTGATATCGACCTATTCTAATCATTTATATTTTATCACACAGGTAAAACGAGGTGTGTTCCATGTGCCACATTTTGTGCCACCAGACTGTCAACAACTGCTACGAGGGATGATTGAAGTCAACCCTGAGAAAAGAATGACGGTATTTCAAATAATATAAAAATAATAATCCTGTAGGTAATAAATAAAAAATATACATCATAATCATTATCCACCACTCGACACCAGATGGCGCAGTAAAAGTAGTATTTTTTTAAATTAATGCCTACATAATAACAGTATGTCTTGCATAATACTAAAAAACTAACGGCACTCACCTTCATGCAGAAACAAGTACGTATTTCGCAGCTTGGTTATATAGCCTGTCCAAGATATAAACAAATATTATGTACAATACGAAAACAAAGAAACCAATGGATCTCAAAATGTTATAATTTTGTTGTTATACAGCTCGCAGAAATAACGCGGCATCCTTGGGTGACGGCGGGAGGGCGAGGGGAGCTGGAACAGGAGTTACCAATGATGGAGGTGGTGCAGACCAGGGTGCTACCATCAGCTGAGGCTATTGACCCTGATGTACTACAGGCGATCTCCAGCCTAGGTTGTTTTAAACAGAGAGACAAGTTAATACAAGATCTTTTGAGTCCACAGTAAGTATATAATAAGAAGACTTTTTTATCTTTTTAAAAATTTTTGAATATCTGTGTAGTGTTGTAATCTAATATCCATCCATCCATCAGCCTCTTATCGTCCACTGCTGGATACAGGCCTCCCCAAAATGGGGGTCTTACGATAATCGCCACGCTTGGCAGGCGGGTTGGCGATCAAAGTGGATGTTTTTAGTACACAGGGGAACGCTGCTGCCCGGGCCCCCGGTAGTCTCTTAGACGGCTCTTACGACTCCCATAGGAAGAGAGGGGGTGGAGCTATTCTTGGTGCCGGCCCCACACGGCGGGTCTATATGTAATCTAATATATAAAAGAGAAATTAATTGATATGAAACTTTGCACACTTTAATTCCGACTTGTCCGACGAACATAGTTTCGTTAGTGCCGGATATGTGGCGCTGGTGGCAGTGATCTTTATATTTTTTTGTAAATAAATAAATATTCATGGACATTTCACACAACGTCCTCTGGTCCCAAGCTAAGCTATTAAGCAAAGGGGACAGTTCCCTTTATTACAGGCAAGTTCCTTACAAAAGCGACACCTTTATCACCGCTCCAAAATGTATTACATTACAATAGAAAAACAGTTTAAAAAAACGGTTCGTTGATTCAAGACCCACTCCTAGTGCCGTGTGCGTAATCTAGTGTTGTAGAGAATGACGCCACGATGTCGGATATCGATAACCAGAACACCAGTACTCTTTTTCTCTTTTAATGTACGTTTACTGCCTGGTTAAAGTTAGATTAAATCAATAATTTTTAATTTTATTTCTATAGTGTAGCACCACTACATATAAAGCTATATATAGTTATATCTCAAGTTCGCGATATAGTAGCGGGATTAGTAATGGGTCGTTGACGGTTTTTTCATTATCGTAACGTTAACGTTGATTGACGTGCGTCAACTAGTTAAATTCGCCAATGAGTTAACGTGCTAGTAAATAGTAATGTCAACTCGCAACAGTCGCAACGTAAACGTCAACGGTTCAACGTTGCAAATAGACATTATTTTTAATGGTACGCAATACGCATAGTTTCATTGAATATATTTTTTTTTAATAAACGCTACGAGTGACACCGACGTTCAACGGGTCTTATCTCTGATAGACATCCTTTTCTTAAAAAAAAATAGTATTTCAAAAATCAATTCTTGCTTAATTTACATAAAATTCAAATTAGAAATTTCGAACGTCGCTCGCACTCTACGATAATAAATTTAATATAGTAGGTAATTGTCAACGTAAGTTTCGAGTTAAAATCATTACAGTAGGACAGGAGATCAACGGCTGATTCAACTAGGTAGTTCATAGATTCAACTAAATTAATTGAAATCGTGTTTCTAATACCTACCAAGGTACTTATTTTACTCTTTGGACCAATGTCAAATTGTAATATAAACGATTGAACGACGTGACAGTCGACTGGCGACGAGCTAATTTATTATGGGTACAGAATATTGTTATATAGAATATTATTATATTAATTATGGACCAAATAGATCAAGTCTTACGCCTCCTTGCACCAACTCTTAAACATATTTATTTTTTTAGTTGAATAATTAATTATGTTACAAAATTATACTTAAGTATCACCTAAACCGTGTCCGTGTCCGTTGCCCGTGTGGTGACGGACTAAGAATACAAGTTTCGCCACCCCATTCTTTCCCACGGGTGTCGTATGAGGCGACTAAGGGAAGTAAGCAATTATCATCCATTGCATGACTGGTGGTAGGGCTGGGTACCAAGTGGGAATACTCACTTGGTATCGGGACCGAGCGGGTTGGTACCACCATCTCCCGTGTGACCGGCTATGAAGCACATCGTTGCGTTTTGGCTGTAGCAGGAGATAGCCGTTTATATTTCATTTCATATCTGTGAAATGAATTGGTGAGCAGCGGCTTGACAATACTCTTGGTATAGTCGAGTCCATGGGCGACGGTTACCATTTACCATCAGATGAACTGCGGCTCGTCTGCCACGAAATGCAATAAAAAAAAATACTTGTTTATTAATTTGGTGCAAGTCGGTTTTAGTATAATTATCGGGGCTCTTAATTTTATTTCATTCTTAAAAATAAAACTTCTACATTTCAAATACCGATTTATAACAACGTATATTAGAGCTCAAAATCTAAAACATAATGACGAATATTTTTGTGGCGGGAATACTTCGACAAGAGATCACTGACTAAGAGTATCTGGTATAAAACAATCCAACCTACTTTGGCAAGTCACTCTTGGATTTATCAAGCCAACATGATCGGGCCCTTGTTGTAAAGGCGTTTCGTCTTCGTTCAGGACACATTCCATTAAATATCTTTGCCTACTTGATGGGTAAAATATCCTCCCCTAATTGTCCAGATTGCAATAAGGTACAAGATGTATACCACATACTAATGGAGTGTGTCAGGAACGAGGCGGAGAGGAAAAGTATAGGTTTAACAAAATACGACGTTGGTAAATGTAACACTATACTTGCCTCGCCAGACTCTGTAATAGCCAAATCACTGTATAAAATGGTAGAAAAAGGAATTCATTAGATTGTAAGCTGCTTTGTATTCGAATATAATGAGGGTGACATAGTCAACTCTGACTAAACCATTACTTTAAATAAAAGAATTAAAAAAAAATTACGAATATTTTCAACATGCCTACAGAGATCGTTTACGTTCGTTGCGTTGGCATGAAAATGTGTTGAACAAATGAATCAACTAGCTAAATTCGTTAACAGATTTAACTAGTTGATTTTTAAACGGTTAATAGCTAACAGCTAACTAGCTTAATAGTTGAATAAACGAATCAACTAGCTAAATTCGTTAACAGATTTAACTAGTTGATTTTTAAACGGTCAACGGTTAACTCGTTGACAGACGATCAACCGTTGATTTAACTAGTTCGTTGATTCAACGCCCATCGCTAAGCGTGATAAAATGTATATCAGTTATAAGTCTAATCAAGAGCTATCAAATAAAAAAGTTGCATCAAAATCCGATCAGTAATTTTTGCGTGATGCGCGAACGAACAAACAGATATATATATGTATATATATATAATCTACTTTTATAAAGCTGTAGGCTATATAGGCGTCTGAACACAAAACAATTTTTTTTGTCTGTTTGTTCGTTATATATGTATTATAGGATCGTAGTGTAACGTAACGTGCACTCTGTTACAAATAATCTTTAGGATCCTTTAATTATACTTGGTACTGCATCAGATTTTAGTTTAATTATTTTTAAACCAGAAATAAAACAAGATTATTCAAAATGCTCAGAGCATAGGCGGGAATATTTATTTGGCTCCCAGTTTTCTCTTCTTATGGACTTGATCCACGCTTTTCTAACTTCAGGATATTTTGTAAACCTATAAAAGAAAGCAAACTTTATAAAACCATAATAAAACAAATTTTGGTTGAACTATCGATAAAGTGTATGTAAATGACTATTGCCTACATCACTACAAAGGGCGCCTAAAACAATGGATATTATTTTGATAATTTTAACTAATAAACGTGTTTTTATATCAATGTATAATAATGTAATCATATTGATAACATCTAAATCATCCAATATCTGTCGAATTTTTATTGGGTTTCGTAGTTATTTAAGGTGAAAATAGCTGATATAGACTTACATGTGAAATTTTGGATTCTTTTCACCTCTTTGCGTCGTTCTAGATGAACAAAAGACAGCCACACACGATATATTTTCACCAGTGCACAAGATATCTAGCAACTTCAATAGGATTTTCTAGTATTTCACTTTTAATATGCACCAAATCGCAATGTTTTGACCTACTAGTCGGTCAGCCTGTGACATGAATTTCACATACAGTTAGAGATGACCGTTTTTGTAAAAACGTTTTTGAGCAACGATGCCAGTATACGATGCCGGCATCCGATGCCCATGTATCGAAAAATGGATGCCGGATGCCCGCACACCCGATGCGAACATGAATGGTGATTGAAAGTAGATACCTACTCTCTTTAGTTGAGTACATGAGCGACGGTTACCATTTACCATCATGTGGGCCGTGGCTCGTCTGCCACCATAAGCAGTAAAAAAAACCTCCTTTACAGTTCTAGTAAAAATATATATGAATTTAGGTCGTAACGTTAAACATCGTATCTAATAATATTAACAAAACTATTGTACAATAGGCAACCAAAAATATTATTATGGTACCGTTACCGACTAAGCGATGCGCAGACATCAGCCGGATCGGATGGCAATAATTTTATTAAATCGCATCTGATTTGATCTATAGTTGACTGGCATCGATGCCGAAAAAAACGATGCCGGCAACGGATACGGTTAAATTATTAACGATGCGCATCGATGTCAAAATTTAACGAAAATGCCCAACTCTACATACAGTGCGTCACTGTCAAACTTATATAAGCTATCTTTTTTACTCTTATTGAAACTTCGAATAATAGACAAAATAACAATACTGTGTTTGACAAATGAATACAGAACGGCAACAGCGCTATGGCTCCGTCCAGTAGTATACTTAGTCTATGGCCACAACAATATCGCGATTAAATTTTCCTCCTATGTTAAGTTAGCGATGTCGATTCAGTCAATTTTGCCTTTTTTCACCTTTTTGAATAAATATAAAATTAAATTATTAAATTAAATTAAAATTATATGAAGTCTATGCTAATGCTATTGGAATGTATATTATATATAGCTATATAGAGAGCTATATATATATATATATATAGATACATTCGCTACAAGCGCTAATTGCGGAGCGGAAATCCAGATGGCGCTTCAAAATGGGCTTCAAATTGGGTCCGTAAGAAGGCTCTCTTTTCCTGTAGTATTACTTTACTTTAATCTTTGCTATTAAGCTTATGCTATGGGTAGAACTTAGATAAATAACCTATAGATGTAGCCATGATACATTAGGAAGTGTAGAAGTGAGACGGGCATATACGAAATACGCTAAGAAAATTGAGACAAGTATCATATCTTCCTGTATCATATGACGTGCAGGTTTTTCAACTGGCGAACTTTCAAAAAGTTCGCCATTCAACTTAATCACCATGACTACCCAGGGATGGCATTAAAAGGAAAATTAGGTGGCGTATTTTGTTTTTGAAAAAATGCCGTGTTTCAAACAAATTTATTAAAAAGCAGACTTTCACGCCTGATTATAATAATAAATAATTATAATAATAATAATTACATATTTTTCCTATAGTTACAGTGATTAAAAAGAAGGTGTCCGTACAAAATCTATAAAAATTTGTCAGATAAACAATCTTTATTTGAATGTCACTAAATTCGTCCCGCGGGAAAGCATGGGATGGTGACACTTGTATTCTTAGTCAGTCACCACACGGATGTTGCAAGAAAAATATAATATTTATTGATGAGTCAAAGAGTACCAATGGTCTAGGAGCTGCATTTATTTTATAATCCTTTTCTTAAAAACAGTGGAAGTTTTACCGATAGCCTATGAAGTATTGAAAAAGATCTACGACTTGCAATCGAGGGGAGTATCTTTGAGAATGAAATGGATCCCAGGATATATCCGAATTAGGGGTAACCCAAAGGCAGACCAACTTGCTAAATCAGCATCTTTGAGTGGGACATACTATGAAATATTTCCTCATTACAGCGAAGTAATCCCTAGATGCAAAAGGAAATTCTGGGATATATGGCACGAATATTTTGATTTAAGATCAAGAGAAAAGGGTATGTGGTATAAAACCATACAGTGCTCAATCTTTCGTAGCCTCTGGTCCGGAGATGTCATAATTAACAGCCAATATTTAAAAATTGCTTTCAGACTTCGTTCCGGTCACTATCCATCGGCAAAGTATGGCGTTTCTGTTAAAAAAATGCACCTCACCCAAATGTGAGATATGTAATGTGGTGGAGGACGTGCATCGTTTGTTAGTGGAATGTGATAGGAAACGGAGTCATAGGGAAGCGTTGCTGAGAGAGTTTGGGCTGATTAGAAGCAATGTGGGTATTTTCCAATCCATTCTGGCAGAACCCGCCTCAGTTGCTGCAAGAAGGGTATATGAGATGGTGGTTGCTTCTCAGCAGCTCCTCCCTGCTGCTTAGATTAGATTAGGTTAACCCCTAGACTCCCGGGAGTCCAATACCTAAAGATTTATTTTAAAAAAATGTTCCAAAATAATTTTTTTTATATCCAGGGGCCCGGAAAAGCGGGCCGTATTTTTTTTATTTCTAGGTAAACTGGTATAAAAAAATAACTAGACCACTTATCTTAGTTCTGTATAAGGTATCGGCTTTATGAATTGTTCCTTTATGTATAGACGTAAAGTGTCTGCACTTTGGGAAATCATACAGGCAGTCGCTCCGTGGTTATGGTGGATTAGCTAAAACTGAACAGATTTGATACCAACTCCAACCAACATTGTGAAAGGCTAAAATATGCTGATAAGGTATACCAGTAGACCAAATTGAAACTTGTATAGATTTGTCCACATGGCGTATATTTCTATTTGTAATCTAGATGCCATCCTCTTTTCAGTCACAACACAGAAAAAGTGATATACTTCTTGCTCCTGGAGCGGAAGAGACGTCGTCCGGCACGCGATGACGAGCCTCGCCCATCTGCTCCTGCCGCGCCTCCAGATCCGCCACGAAAGAGGCTTGATACATGTCGGGTAAGTCCCGATATATGCAGTCGTATCCTTCCGATTCAACTCCTCTTCTAAATTGTTAGAAAATACTTTTTAAAACGTGGTTTAAGCATTAAACTCTCATGCGAATACCTACTTAAGTTCTTTTTAATACTAAGCGAGTGGCAAACAGGCATACAGTGGTTACGCTAGCCTATAGACGCCCAACTCCATGGAATAGGAAGTGAAGAGAATTATAGGGAGGGGTTTGGGTCCCTGACGCTCTCACTCACCATATAAAACAGGAGTATCTGCCGTTGTTTCACGGCAATCTTCTGGCATTATTTCTTATACTACGTAGGTGGCCGTAGCCCACAGACGCTAGCAACACTTGTAAAATTAAGTTTACCTGGTCGGTATAATGTATGAAAATACTTCTGACAGATGGTGCAGGCGTCACCCAAAGACGTTAAGTATAAATGTGCTATCGAAATTAGCAGTCAGGAGCAAGGGTCACGATGGCTGAATTGGCAAAGCATCTGGACGGTATCTAGGAGATGCAGGTTCGAATCCTGCTCGTGACTGTTATTTTCGATTTCACATTTTTCACTTTGTGTTTAATGTATGTTGCTAAGCATGTCAAATGCTAAAAATATATATAAAAATATCTAAATATTTATAGGGTTTGCGTCATTATTAGGTAAAATCTTAATTGTAAAATTAAGTTTACCTGGTCGGTATAATGTATGAAAATACTTCTGACAGATGATGCAGGCGTCACCCAAAGACGTTAAGTATGAATGTGCTATCGAAATTAGCAGTCCGGAGCAAGGGTCACGATGGCTGAATTGGCAAAGCATCTGGACGGTATCCAGGAGATGCAGGTTCGAATCCTGCTCGTGACTGTTATTTTCGATTTCACATTTTTCACTTTGAGTTTAATCAGCGACTCATAGCTCGTATCATAGCTATATTTACGGTATATAGTTATAACTATATCGCGGCTTTTAACCATCTTATTTCGACATAATATAGGTATAGCGGTTATTTCTTAACCAGTGCGCAAATTTTGAGATAATAGACTTAAGCAAATTTTAATAAACACGTATTTTTTATAAAAAGGTTTTAATTTTGAAACAGATTTCAATGCGCCGACGCGTATATGTGCGTATATATGCGGGTTACTGACCGCTAATTTTATCAGGTTTGAAATAAACTTTAAGTTTAGGTCGTGACCTGAAGTTATTTGTAAGAGTAGTTCCAATTTTTCCTTCATACTTTCATGGGCTTAGGACCATCAAAACGCAGAAAATAAAGTTTCTAGCTGTTCGTAAGATTGTTGTCCATATTTTACTGATTAACAAGTCGGATAAAAAAATTAAAAAATCGGATTAAACAATTAATGGAAATGTGTTCTATTATTACTCATATAGAACCACCAAAAAAAGTTTGCGCACTAGTTAAAAAAATATCCTGCATATTGGTAACTTCAATCTGCCCGTGGTGACCAGCAATTCACAATTAAAATGTAGGTATAAAATACCTACTTGTATTTGATATAAAGTTAATTCTATCTATCATGGATATAACTCTCAGAATTTGATTTATTGTAATAATCGCTCAATTAATACAATTTTGTATACGGTTATCCACAGTCTTTAGAATAGCTTTCTTTATCCTTGGGTAGTTAATGCTTAAAGTAAATCTGTAGTAGGACATCGTCTGATTGGATCACTTAAGTAATGACACACAGTTCCGGTGGTCTGCCAATACCAGTGAGGGCCCCGCACTACCCTGTTCGTAGCCCCGAACGATGGAGTGTGCGGTTAGGTACATTTATCCCCGCCTCAATAAAAAAAACAGGACGTCGTCCGATACACTTTGGAGCTTAGAATCTCCGCAGAAAAGGAAGGCAAAAGGCGCAGTATCGGATCTTAGGAGATCAATTTCTAGGTCCGGAATGTAAGAGGCTGGTTTATTGATAAATTTTAATGCATTTATTTCAGGTAAACGGACAGTCAGCACACTTTGGACAAATAAGCGAAGGCTCGCCAATAACACCACGAAGATCCCAATATAGGTAAGGACCAGAAAAATATCGATTTTAAATTTTAACTGCCTCTGTGGTGCAGCGGTAGTGTGAGCGACTGCTGATCATGATATCTCGGGTTCGATCCCCGGGTCGGTTATTGAGCTTTTTCGTAAAAAGAAAAATTCTCAGTAGCAGCCCGGAGTTTCCAAACGTGCCCGGAGACGGCAATAGGCTAGGATTTCAAATCTCAAATTTAAGAGAAGCAGTTTTGAGTTTTAGCGAGACTAACGAACAGCAATGAATTTTTGTATTATATAATATAGATTACCTACTAGCTGACCGAACTTCGTACCGCCATATATATTTTCATGAATAAATATTGCAATTATAAATTGTGATATAAAGTATCCTATCTCTTAAGTTGGAACAAAACACACATTTAAAAAAAAAAGTTAAAATTGGTTCAGTAGCTTCGGAGTTCATCTGGGACAAACATCGTGACACTGGAATTATATATAATACTAGATTATTACTAAGTACAGGGCGCCATCTTTAGGTGTGTACGTACATTATAATGCTTTGATTACTTAGTAGGTATTTAGTGCAATTTCAACCAAAAAATTATCAAACTGGCAGATATTTTAGATTTTATAAAGGATAGATGTGTTATATAATGTTGAAGATATGTGATCAGGTTTGGTCGCAGCAGGTCGACTTCGGGCCGCCGGGGGGAGGGCAGGAGTAGCTCCCCACAATTGGCAGCGAGCCCCCCGAGTAAGTATGCATTGCTTTTCAACACTTTACTTTCCCACTATTGGGATTAGGTCTTCTTTCATAGCGATGGTGATAAAATTCTTAAAATTGACAAAATTATATATTTGAGGTGTAAAATAAAAGTTAACGCTCCATATATTCTCAGGATAGGTTGATGATAAAAGATCCAGAATGTTATATATTTTTGACGTGATAACGTCTTATAAATCGATGAACGCTGGCTGCACGCACGAATAGTATGACTCATTGTGACGTTCCGCCTAAATCGAGCGTGCCAGAGAGAGCACGGAACAAGCGATAGAGAGGCACGATCGGCCTAAGCGTTCGGCTTGTGACGCATCTATCTATAATTATATAAAATATATAAACAAATAATAAATATTCACGGACATTTTCACACAACGTCCTCTGGTCCCAAACTAAGCTTAAACGCTTGTGCTATGGGTACCAGATTACGGATATAATACATAGGTGTACCGACTTAGATATACCGGTACACTAGATTTAAGAAGAACGAGGTTTGTTTTTGATTTCAGTTCGAAAAATAAAACGATGCGTATTTGAATCAAATAGAAAGTATAGTGGCGTAAAGTAAAATTTTTTACATACATCGAGGAGAGGGGTATAGGAACAATTTTGTTAACCAATAGAATCCGCGCATAAAGTTTCACCGACATATGTATGTGCTTCATTGGAGCTTTCAAAAATTACGGTTTTCTTCAGTTGGTTTAAATTTTAATATTATATTCGCTGATAGTTTCGATCTCGAACATAGGTATACTACTTTTTTTTTGTAAATATATACATATACCTAATAGATAGAAAACACCCAGACGCAGTACTAATATCTTTGTTCATCACACAAATAATTGTCCTAAGTGGGTATCGAACCCACGACATACAGTTATCACCTAAAATTATCGTCCGTAAACAGGCTTTACAGACAACCATATAGTTTTATTGTTTGTATAGCAGGTCACACTCCTCATCGTGTGTCTTCCTTGGGTGGTACTCCAGCAACCCCTGGATCACCTTTAGGTATGTTTTAGAATAATTAAAAATATTATTTACTAGTTAATGCCCGCGACTTCGTCCGCTGTGACTTCAGGATATATGTACCACCTAAGTTTTAGTAGAATACCTATACATGGATATTTATAAAGCCGGCTGTACACACTCGTCGAGACACAACAAGACAGGCCGAGGGCGAGTGTATATATGGTAGCCTCGTCTCGTCTCGTGGCTCTCGCTATGTCTCGGAAGCGTGTCGGTTTTTTGTGCACGAGTCAAAGGGTCTCGGTATGTCTCGCGATGAAAACGAGAGCCCGCCTGTACACACTCGTTTGCTTAGTTGCCCGCCAACAGCGTTCGCATAAAGATGTGCTTTCTGCGTGCGACAACGATGTGGTCTAACCCTTTTTAGAAGCCTACCAAAGGCAAGCACTGTTATGGAATCCTAAGAATGACAGGCACAAGGATAAGCAACTATTACGCGACGCTTGGTTGCGGATAAGCAACGAATTTGATATCCCCGTTGAAGATTTAAAAAACAAATTATATTCCCGTTGAAGAGTTAAAAAGGTCTTTTTCGCCACTAACTAACTAATAAAAAAAAATAAACGCCGCAATTGTTTTTTCCACGTCCATCGCGACGGGCATCCGAAGTTCGATTGATACAACGAGTGTGTACATGGTGTGCTATCGTGTCACGCCTCTACGATACGAGAGTGGACGAGAGGTTCACGAGACAAATAGACGAGTGTGTACAGCCGGGGTAAAATTATTACCTAAGAAAGCACATCTAATGTTGCGTAGCTATTGATGTTAAGGTTATTTTTTAATGTCCCCAGCGTCTCCCTCAGTTCGGGAACATCACCATCAAAGAGCTAACTCTACAGGGCCTACAATCAGTCTTAATATTAGTGAGTACATATTTGCCATTTTCAATATTTATTTAGTATCGTTCCGAAAAAAGACGCCGTAATATAGACAGGTAATTTCCCTATTAGTGCCTTGTGAGAAGGAAACACGTACCTATAATTAAAAAAACAACAAAGCAACAATCGTTTCTTCCGTGTGGTCACGGACTAAGAATACAAGTGTCACCACATTCTTTCCCGCGGGTGTCGTACAAGGCGACTAAAGGAAATAAGCAATTATCACCCATTGGATTACTGGTGGTAGGGATGGGTACCAAGTGTGAGTGCTCTGCTATCGGACCCGAACGGGTCGGTACCACCGTCTCCTATGTGACCGGTCATGAAGCACGTCAATGTTTTGGCTGTAGCAGAAGAAAGCCGTTTATTCTTTCATTTCATATTTGAGAAGTGAAATGGTGCGCAGCTGTTTGACAATCTCTCGGTATAGTTGAGTCCATGAGCGACGGTTACCACTTACCATCAGGTGGGCCGTGGCTCGTCTGCCATCATTAGCAATAAAAAAGCGTTAATAAATAAATATAATTATGCTCTTAATTCAACATCAGATTTGTTATACATATGTTACACGTTCCTTACCATCAGGTGGAGAACCGGGTGAAGCTGTGATCATCATTAATGAATCACCAGCGATAGGGTCATCGGTCTCGGTACGACCTCACAGCCCTTCGCAATCACATAGAGGTAGTATGTCCCAATAAAATGGTGTATAGATATATACTCGTATATGCGTAATATAAATCCCCATTTTATAAATAGGATTATTATAAAGTAAAATTACGTTTGCGGATTCTTTCGGATTTACTTGGTTTCTTCTATCCTTTGATGACGTAAGAGAGCGAGTAGGTATCAAAGAGAGTATTGGTGTAAAGATGCGAAAGGGAATGCTCCGATGGTTCGGACATATATATGGAAAGAATGCCGGTGGAGCCAGGAGTCTCCGAAACCAGCGAGCGTGTATGAAGAGAATTATGAACGTTGAGTGAGGAAGCGAGTGATGTATGCAAGAACACACTTGGCACTCTGTTCACTCTGCCTACCCCGAAGGAAAATGGCGTGATGATAAGTAGTTTATAGTTCGTTATCTAAGTATAATCATAGTTTGGATTTGAACCTACTAAACATGTCTTTAGCTTATTAGTTGGGAAGTACGGAAGACCAGTTCGTAGATCTTTTGTCATTTTATATGACTGATAAAAATTATTAACGCAATTTAAGAATCCCATGTAAAAATAATATAAACTTGCATACCTATATAAGTAATTATATTATGTACTAGCCATTGCCCGCGGCTTCGCCACATCCAAAAGCTAGTTTTTCGGTTATATCTCAGGCTCCCGATATAGTAGCGGGATGAAATGTATACCAGTTTTTAATTCTAACCAAGGCCTTTCAAATAAAAAAAGTAGCATTAAAATCCGTCCAGTAGTTTTTTTTAAATACCTAAATTCTAAAATAATTTTTTTTTAAATAATTTTCTAGTTTTTAGGCCACCTATATCTCAGGTTCCCGATATAGTAGCGGGATAAAATGTATACCAGTTTTTAAGTCAAATCAAGGCCTTTGAAATAAAGAAAGTTGCATCCAAAATCCGTCTAGCAGTTTTTGCGTGATGCGCGAACAAACAAACAGATAAACAGACAAACAGACAAAAATTCTAAAAAAAATTGTTTTGGGTTTAGACACGCTTATACAGCCTATTACAGCTATTTTTTCTTAAATATCTTGAATGTACAGACACAGCTCTGTTACAACTTTATAACAGTATAGATGTAGATGTATATCCTATATCAACCGATTAATTATTCCACAGTGAGAGAACGATCGTCACTGCCAGGACCACCGACCACCACGCAGTCACCCCAACCTACCATGTTCCCCAACCTTGGGACCATTACAAGTAAGTCCGATTTTCCCCAATATATCTTGGACCTTATTATTCTTGCTTGTATTGAAGTGGTTTGAGCTGATGCAGAAAAATATTAACGATGGAACTATTGTCATTAATTGAACGATCTTTACCACTCAATAGGTTACTACCTATATCCATCCATCCATCAGACTTTCAACGTCCACTGCTGGACATAGGCCTCCCCAAGAGAACGCCACAACGAGCGGTCCCGTCATGGGGGATAATCCCGTAATCGCCACGCTTGGCAGGCGGGCTGGCAATCGCAGTGGATGTTGTTAATCCCACTGCCCACTCCCCCGGTATTCCCTCAGTCGGCACTTACGACTCCCATGGGTAGAGAGGGGTGGGACAATGCTAAAGCCGGCCCCACTCGACCAACTACGCGGTTACTATATAGCAATAGCTGGCGGGCCACTGTAGTAATGCAACAGTTCCAGTGGCCCGCCAACACAGGCGGAGAGATAGTACACGCCACACGGCGGGTATATTTAGGGCAAGGGCCCCACACTACCCTTTTCGTTGCCCCGAACGACGAGGTGTGCGGTTAGGTACATGTTTTCCCGCCTTAACAGAAAAAAGGGGAAGGTAAAACCATAGCCTGACAAGACATTTGTATCCAGTACGATTCCCAGTTTAAGGTCACGGCGCATATACCATTGACTTTTCGAGATATGTATAATAAATAAATATTCACGGACATTTTCACACAACGTCCTCTGGTCTCAAACTAAGCTTAACGCTTGTGCTATGGGTACCAGATTACGGATATAATACATATACATACTACTTTTTTTGTAAATACATACATTATAATAGATAGAAAACACCCAGACGCAGTACAAATATCTGTGTTCATCACACAAATAATTGTCTTGAGTGGGAATCGAACCTACGACCTCGTGCACGGAAGTCGGTTACACTGCCGACTACGCCACGAGGCCCGTCAAAATTGAATGGCTCGTATATTTGATATTATGTGTGTAGGTATTTGTTTACAAATTATCTCTGCTCGGTGAAGGAAAACATCGTGAGGAAGCCTGCATGTCTGAGAGTTTATCTCGATGTTTTGTGAAGTCTGCCAACCCGCACTGGGTCAGCGTGGTGGAGACTATGGTCTGGATCCGTCTCACTAAAAGAAGAGACCCTTGCCTTATACTGGGACAGTCATGGGTCGGGACGTAATATTTATCGTGTCGCAAAAATTGTGACGAAATGTGACGGTAGCGACGGGGGAAGTGTCTAAAAAACAACGATAAACAACACACAAACCAAGGAATTATAAACACAAAGCAATATTAACTATAAATTACGTCACCATATATTGCTTTTGTGACGTAATTTATATTTAATATTGCTTTTGTGTGTTGTTTCTATAACTGGGACAGTCCACCGTATATCGGACTTGGTTTTAGAAAGGGTTACGCTCGAAGTTTATTTCAGTATTTAATAATAATAAAAAACTGCTACAAATCTGCCTCTGTGGTGCAGTGGTGTGTAAGCGACTGCTAATCATAAAGTCTCGGGTTCGATCCCCAGGTCGGGCACTGTGATTGATCTTTCTCGTAAACAGATAAATTCTCAGTAGCAGCTCGGAGTATGGAAATGTGCCCGCTAGACGGCAATAGGCTCGCCCCCTATTACGTGGGACTTAAACATAGCTGGCGAACCGTGTGTGTGTAATACACCTCTACCTACCCCTTCGGGGAATATAGGTGTGATGCTGTCTTTTTTTCGTTTTTTGTTTTTTTAATTGTTATGAATAATGTACATACAAAGTAAGTTGGGGGGAGAAGGTGTAGCTTTAGCAATGGAATATATACAGGGAGATCGCAATATTGACGCAGGTGACAAATGGGGTGAGAGGGGTGGTCCAAAAATACGTAATTTACCGTGATGTAATTTATGAAGGGACCCGAAAAAGCGTTGTAATCTTAAACAATATAAATGTTAGTAGGAATTAGTTATTAAACAAAGTGTACTATCAGGCGTGTCTCCGGGCGCGGGCGGGGCGGCGGCCCCGTGGCGTGCCCGACTGGCCACCATCAAGAACTCGTTCCTCGGCTCGCCCAGGTTCCACAGGAGGAAGATGCAGAGTAAGTGCCTCTGTCTGATAATTTAATCCAACTGTATTATACTTTCTCATTATTACGCTATACTTATTATTTCATTATGAAATAAAACCACTTTAAAGTCTTTAAGGAAGGCCCAAACCTCCTAAATATTCTCTCCTATCCCTTTATTTGGATCAGGTCGGTCTTATACTTGTTTGCCAACCGCGTAATATAAACAGAATTCCCAATATTAAAAATAATTACGAAAATTTGGAAAATCCATAAGTGCACACCTCATAATTTTATTTTTCATTGAATAACTAACTAATAATATATTGGTCGTACTAAGTAGTTTTCAATAAATCACATAGACAGCGCTAATTTCAAAAAGTACTAATGTGGTTCTCATGTCTTATATAGATGTCGCTAATTTTAAGAAGTACTATATTTATTTATTTATTTATTAAGGTACATCAACAATATACATATATAATTTACACAGAATTTGTAGGCAACATATTTTTCTAGTATGCATATCTGTTAAAGACGTACACAACATTCATTGTTTAACTACACAAATGGGTTTACAATTAAAGATTACGAGTTAAAAAAGAAGAAACATACAAACAAGGTTAGGAAAAATATTGTACAAAAAACAAAATTACAACGAACCACTGAAGTGTTTTAATAAATTTAGCTTAAAAGTATGCAAGGTATCGCGAAAGATATCGATTTCAGTCGAGTTACTACAAATGGCGTTGTACGCTGCACAAGACCGCGCCAGAGGGGAATTGCGACCAACATTAGTCCTGTATAACGGAATGTGGAACGTTTTTGTGATTGGATGCCGTGGAATTTTACTAGGAACAGTAAACTTTATATTATCTAGTAGATAACTACAATCTATACTACTGTGGATAATCTTGTGCAGAAAAACCAAATCATGGATCACACGCCGGTGCCTAAGAGTGTTCAAAAGAGTTGTATAAAAGAACTTTCGATCGTAAACGGCGAAACTCTTTGGTGATTCTTATAATGAACCCCATAATTTGAGCAGCCTTTTTAACTATTCCATTAATATGATGATTAAAGTTTAGCTCGCTGTCCAAAATTACGCCTAGGTCTTTGATTTCAGTAACCTCCTTAATATTTGTGCCATTAATGTCATATTTGGATAGTATAGTTGCTTTTTTATTAGTAAACTTTATATGATAACATTTTTAGCATTAAGAATCGTGCCATTTGCTAGACAGTCAATAACTAGACACTAGTTATTGACGTTGTCAATATCACACTGAATGAGATATGTGTCTCATATTGAATTGACAGTTTTACAGATCTTTAAATCATCAGCAAACAGCAAAAAATTCGAATGTTGTATACTATTTACCACGTCATTAATAAATATAGAAAACAAGATTGACCCGAGATGAGATCCTTGCGGAACACCGGAAACAGCATAGTATACCTTAGAGTCATATCCTTTTACGGATACAAATTGTGGTCTTTTTTTGAGATAAGACTCAAGCCATTGTATTAAGCTTCCATGCAGCCCGAGTGCACTCCGTTTTTTTATTAACAAACAGTGATTGACCTTATCAAAAGCATTTGTGAAATCTGTATACAAGGCATCAACTTGTCTACCCTTGTCTATTTGTTCAGATAAATATGTTACATAGGAGACTAAATTTGTATGCACAGACCTTCCTGCTTTAAAACCATGTTGGCTGTCTGATATGGTGGTATTTATATACTGTGTCAATGTAGGGCAGACCAGTGACTCGAATAACTTCGAAAAACAGGAAAGAATGGATATGGGTCGATAATTTTCAATAATATTTTTTTCACCTTTTTTGTAAATAGAAACTATCCTTGCCTTTTTCCATTCATCAGGAAAAACGCCTTCATTCAGTGATCGCTTTATTATCAATGTTAATGGAGGTGCTAGGTAATAACCACACCGTTTTATGAACACCGGCGGAATGTTGTCAGGACCATCACCTTTTGTTATGTCTAATTGCTTAATTTTTTTTAATACTTCTCTTTCTTTGAAGTTCATACGGCATAACGATTTATTTAACAGACTTGGAACAGAGCATGTTAACTGATTAGAAACATTAGTATTATAAATAGATGAGAAATGTTCTGCAAATAAATTTGCTATACCAAAACCAGTGCTCTCACATGAGTCGCCGGAGTGCATTATGCCTGGAAGTGATACATCACCTTTGCTTTTATATTAGTTATAGAAGTCCTCCATCAGTCTTTTAAAGTCCGCTGCTGGACAAAGGCCTCCCCAAGAATGGGAGATAGTGCCGTAATCGCCACGCTTGGCAGGCGGGTTGGCGATCGCAGTGGATGTTGTTAATACACGAAGGAGAGCTGCTGCCCACTCCCTCGGTATTCCCTCAGTCGGCTCTTACGACTCCCATGGGTGGAGAGGGGTAGGACAATTCTAAAGCTGGACCCACACGGCAAAGCCGGACCCACACGGCAAGTTATAGAAGTAGTTCTCACTAAATAGTAGTAGATAGCGCTGGTTTTAGTGTATGATTGAATCGATCATATTATATTCAAACTATTTTTTTTGTTTATTTAATAACAATTAAACCACATCAAATCAGACCGTGAAAAATGACACGGCTCTATTCCTAATTATACCGAAGCGTAAGAGAAAAAAAGACTCGATTAGTAATTTCGGTCGTTATCGTGGTAACAAACATACAGGATCCGAACATACAGACACACGGACGTCCAAGACAGAACCTTTTTAAACAGTTTTTTGACTAGTTTAAATAACAAAAATGGCATCAAACATATCATGAGTGTTAAAAATAGTGTTTTTCTTGATATGTGTGTGTATATATTATTTTACAAGTGCAATATATGATAAATAGATACATTTTAAGTTTGAAAAATCAGTTGTTTTTTCTAAAACGACAGTAGACCTCAGCGCTTCGCTTATGAGGCGTGCAATAATTAATGTGTGTATGTAAGCAAGTCTACAAGCAAGACCTATCTACCTAAACCAAATCAGTAATTTATAGGAATGTGGAGTCAGGCGTCTTAAGGAATACCTTGTATCGTGAGGGACTTTACAAACATACAATTTCACGGACACAAAGTACACCCAAACTCAGAACAACTATTTGTGGATCACACAAAGAGTTGTCCTGTGTGGGAATCGAACGAGGATGTTTGGAACGAGGAGGTGAGGCTGCTATCGAAACCACTCCACCATCTGTGCAAGCACCTCTAGTTGCAACTTATGTCGTTTTAATTATTATTCTCCCAAAACAGCAATAACACTATGTATTCCTATTCCGTCACAAAATATTAGAAAAGTAATGTAAGCCCTGATGATTTCCGTTTCCAGCATCATCAGAAGAAGTCCATTTAACACCGGAGTCTTCGCCGGAGTTAACCAAACGTTCGTGGTTCGGCTCCTTGCTCCTCTCTGCCGACAAAGAGGAGACCTTCACCGCCTTGGTGAAGGGAAAACCACTGGCTACCGTTAAAGCAGACCTTATTCACGCTTTTTTAAGTGTAAGTATTCATATTCTTAAATCTTTGAGCGCCACTGAAGTGGTTTTGCACCTTAGGTGCACACATACCCACTTATCGCAGACATACGTTGGATAAAGTCTGCATAGGACTGCTTGTTGCGCGCTTTTAGGTAGGCCTATGTCGCCGGCGGAACTGAAGGAATGTAATATAGTTCCGGTGGCCCGCCAATAAATGTGGAGAGACGGCACACGGCGGGTTTCTTTAGTGGGTGAGCGCCCCACACTACCCTATTCGTTGCCCCGAACGACGGGGTGTGCGGTTAGGAACATTTTTTCCCACCATAACAAAAAAAAGCCTAGCCTACTGGGGCTCTTTTTGGGACTTCTATATCCATCAGTAAACGTCATAGTTACCAGATGGGTAGATGATAATGTTGATAAAATATATTGTGTTACAGATAGCAGAATTATCACACAGTGTGTTGTCTCCGATGTCGTTTCGTGTAGAATACAAGCGTGGTTCCAACGCGCCCGCCATGTTTCAACGACACGTCAGGTTTCAGGTAACCTCATATTATTATTCTAAGACCTCATTATTATAATTAAGTAATCCAACTTCAAACTGTAAGGTTTTGATTGGGATTTTTCCGCCAAATAATATTAAATCCAAAAAACCTTCTACGTGGGACTAAATAAGAAGAATCTAATTTCAACTGTTGCCAAGATTACCTAGTAGATATATCCTCAAATTACTTGTAATTTACTAGCAGCTGCATTAATGACTTTGACTTTCTAAAATCGAAACCTATTTTCCCCATCTGAGGCGCAATTTTGCAAAGCCATTATAAATAATAATACGTGTCTCCATCCATCCATCCATCCATCACCCTTTCATCGTCCACTGCTGGACATAGGCCTCCCCAAAATGAAGGTTTTACCATAATCGCCACGCTTGGCAGAGGGGTTGGCGATTGCAGAGGATGTTTTTAGTACACAGGGGAACGCTGCTGCCCGGTCCCCCGGTAATCCCTTAGTCGGCTTATACGACTCCCATAGGAAGAGACAGGGTGGAGCTATTCTTGGTGCCGGCCCCACACGGCAAACAATTCCAATATAAAAAAAAAATACAGATACTTAATTCAAAAGTCAGCTTAGTGTGTTTCTATTCCAAGCGTATAGAAGCTACTCTGTAACCTTTTTCTAATTCCTTACAGTACACGTCAACTCCTCTATATTATCCTTCCTGCCTATCTATCTAAATATCTATCTAATACTTTTTGCTTAGAGCTGGTGACGTGCAAGATGGAATTGTAAATATCTGTAGGCTGCGGTAACCGCTTACCATGAGAACTTGTAATATTAAAAACGTGTTTCTAATATCTAATTATTATATTTTCAGGTTGATATATCGACAATTACTAAAGCGCCCGGTGAAAACGGGAAGGAGTATTTGTATGCAATCACATTTACTTTACTATCAGGTTAGTTGACTTCTGACTTAAATAGTTACAAGTTTCGTAACGATTGGATTAGTAATATACCTACAGGATAAATTTTTAACCAGTGCGCAAATTTTGAGAAAATAAACTTAAGCAAATTTTAATAACCCATATTTTTTATTTTATGGTCACAGGACGTACGCGTTTCTGTACATACCTACGTCGGCGCTCGTTCAATGCGCCGACGCGTAGGTATCTGCGGGTTACTGACCGCTAATTTTATCAGGTTCAAACTAAACTTTTTAAGTTTAGGTCGTGACCTGAAGTTATTTGTAAGAGTAGTTCCAATTTTTCCTTCATACTTTCATGGGCTTAGGACCATCAAAATGTAGAAAATAAAGCTTCGAGCTGCTCGTAAGATTGGTGTCCATATTTTACTGATTTCAAGCCGGATAAAAAAGTAAAAAAAATGAATTTAACAATTAACAGAAATGTGTTCTATTAATGATAGAGAACCACCAAAAAAAATTTGCACACTGGTTAATAAATTACCCTGTATATAACAACTTTACTGTGGTCGACGGGCTCCATTGTGATCTCCTATTGTACATTTACTTTTGTTATATCATTTATAACATAATGAAGAGCAAATAGAGGAATGAAGTAAAGTAAGTAAGGCTAGACTCCGGAATAACACGAGTTTTTTTTTTAAAGGATTTATTTCTTTTTTCTTTTGAGTTATTCGGTCCTGTACTCTTGAGTGCTCTCTACAATCATAAGCCTCGTCCAGACTAGCTGTTACGTAACATGCAATGTAATGTGAATCCTTTGGATGGTCTGCGCGCTTCTTACGCGCACTTTCTACGAACACCTGTTCCCGTCAGTCTTCGCGCGCATGCCATGGAGTCACCACAACTCGAATGGTTTACTATTTTGGGTGCCTCAATTTTGTTGTTGCACCATTATATGAAAAAAAAGAAAAGTAAACCTCGTTGCTGGCGGAGAACACAATTATTTAAAAAGAGAACGGCTGCTGAACTGATGGAAGATCTACTTTTACAAAACATCAGTGGACAGTACAAAAAAAATTTGTTTGAATGAGTCCAAGTGTCTTTGAAGTTCGACTTTTGTACAAACAATCTACAAAGATAGAGATTAAATACAAACTTTTTTCATCGTCGCGGCCTTCATCATCTCATTTTATTAATTTCTATAGCAAGTTCGAGAAATGTGTATATTTGTTCGCGGCGCGCACCTTTGCTGTGAACGTTTGTCCAGGCAAAGCGCACTGCGCGTCTCCTTTGTGTTCGTCCGAAAAACCGACAATCGATGAATCGCTGCGTGCGTGCTACGAATGCACGTAAGAGGCGCGTTAGAGGAACGTAGTTGTTCGCGAACATACTAAATTGTGTGGAAAATGTTACATTGCATGTTACATTACATGTTACGTTACAGCTAGTTTGGATGTGGCGTTATATTTGAAGCCGTGTGGGGCCGGCTTTAGAATTGTCTCACCCCTCTCCACCTATGGGAGTCGTCAGAGCCGACTGAGGGAATACCGGGGGAGTGGGCAGCAGCACTCCCTCGAGTATTAATAACATCCACTGCGATCGCCAACCCGCCTGCCAAGCGTGGCGATTACGGCAATATCCCCCAAAAAAAAAAAAAATGAGCACCCATCATAAAACGGCCCCCAGTCACGATAGCTCCGCTATTCCGTGGCCTAACGGTAGCGGGCCCGATAACGGTGGAGCAGGGGGTGCGAAGAATCTCCGGTCGCGGCAAGGCTACCAAAAACAACGACCTCTGGCCCTGGTAACGCACAACGTTCGAACACTTCGGACTGACGAGAGAATCACCGAGCTGGAAGAGGAATTGAGCAAGATCCACTGGGACATTATAGGGTTGTCAGAAGTCCGAAGAGAGGGTGAGGGCACGACAATCCTCCAGTCCGGGAACTCGCTCTTCCACCGGGAGAGTGACCACCAGTCCCAAGGGGGTGCAGTTTATCGTTCGCAGGTCTCTTGTAGGCAATGTAGAGAGGATTGAGAGTGTGTCGAGTAGGGTAGCGTACCTTATACTCAGAATAACCAACCGGTATTCGTTGAAGGTCATACAGGTTTACGCACCGACCTCGACACACTCCGATGATGAGGTGGAGGCCCTATATGAGGATATCTCGAAGGCCATCCACTTGTCTAAAACCTATTTCACGGTGGTTATGGGAGACTTTAACGCGAAACTGGGCAAAAGGACAGACGAAGAGCTGAAGGTGAGCACTATGGATTTGGGCAGAGGAACCACAGGGGCCAGATGCTGGCTGATTTTCTGGAGAAGGAAGGCCTCTTTATGATGAATTCCTTCTTTAAGAAGCAGCCCCAGCGAAAATGGACCTGGATTAGCCCTGATGGTTTAGTGAAAAACGAGATTGACTTCATCCTGTCGGACAAACGACACATATTCAATAATGTCTCAGTGATCAGCAGGATTAAAACTGGGAGTGATCACCAACTAGTCAGGGGCATCTTGAATATTAGAACAAAAGTCGAGAGGTCGCGCTTGATGAAGTCTACGCTCCGACCAACACCTGCCCAATACCAGAACCCCGAGAGCTTTCAGCTCGAACTACAAAATCGCTTCCATGATGAGTGTGAATCAGCGAGCGATATGAACAGCAGGTTCGTGCAAGCTGTCCACGCAGTCGGGTCGAATTACTTCAAGGCTCGTTGCGTCAGTAGGACCCGTAAACTCTCAAACTCATGGAGAGGAGAAAAGAAGTGATAGTCCAGTCCTCAGCCGATTGGTCCTGCCTAAGGCGGTTAAACAGACAGATCTCCAAGGCTGTGCGGCACGATATTCGCCAATTTAATACTACCCGTATTAAAGAGGCGATAGAGCGGAACCAAGGCTCGAAAGTGTTCGCAAGAGATCTGTCTGTTGGCCAAAGTCAGTTGACTAAACTGAGGACCAACAACGTCACTGTCATTTCTTCTCGAGATGAGATCTTGGGAGAGGTTCAGCAGTTCTATGGGCAGTTGTACAGATCCCAGAGCCCTGCTGTTGGCTTGGTCCAAGACCCCAGATCCAAGCTAACTCGGCACTTTACCGAAGATGATGTACGAGATCAGAATGGCTCTCAAACAACTAAAGAACGGAAAGGCACCGGGAGACGACGGAATCACCACAGAGCTTCTGAGAGCAGGCGGAAAACCGGTCTTAAAAGCTCTTCAGAGGCTGTTCAATTCCGTCGTTCTCGGGGGCGACGTTCCAGAGTCATGGACCAGAAGCGTGGTGGTACTGTTCTTCAAGAAAGGTGACAGAACCCTCTTGAAGAACTATAGACCCATCTCGCTCTTGAGCCACGTCTATAAATTGTTTTCGAGGGTCATTACAAATCGACTCATGCGCATGCTTGACGACTTCCAGCCTCCCGAACAAGCCGGTTTCCGAAAAGGCTATAGTACCATAGACCACATCCACACGCTACGCCAGATTATACAGAAAACCGAGGAATACAATCGGCCTCCGTGTCTGGCGTTTGTGGACTATGAGAAAGCCTTTGATTCGATAGAAACTTGGGCGGTGCTGCAGTCCCTTCAGCGGTGCCAAATTGACAATCGGTACATCGAAGTGCTGAAGTGCTTGTATAGAAACGCCACCATGTCAGTCCGTGTTCAGGATAGGAGTACGAAACTGATCCAAGGAGACGTTATGTCCCCGAAACTCTTCACCTCTGCATTGGAAGATGTCTTCAAGCTCTTGGACTGGACCGGATTCGGCATCAACATCAATGGCGAATACATCACTCACCTTCGATATGCCGACGACATCGTAGTCATGGCAGAATCGCTGGAGGATCTTGGCACTATGTTTGATGATCTCAGCAGGGTTTCCCGACTAGTGGGTCTCAAAATGAACATGGAAAAGACGAAAGTCATGTCTAATGTCCATGTCATTTCAGCACCGGTCCTAGTCGGGAGTGCGCTTCTCGAAGTTGTCGACCATTATGTCTAACTGGGACAAACAGTCCAGTTAGGTAGGCACAACTTCGGGAAAGAGGTCAATCGACGAATCCAACTCGGCTGGGCAGCGTTCGGGAAGCTAAGGAAGATCTTCTTGTCCAATATTCCGCAGTGTCTGAAAACGAAGGTCTATGACCAGTGTGTGTTACCAGTGATGACATACGGAACAGAGACGTGGTCTCTGATTGTTGGCCTCATATCAAGGCTCAAAGTCACTCAGCGGGCCATGGAGCGGGCTAAGCTTGGTATTTCCCTACGTGATCGAATCCGTAATACGGAGATCCGTAGGAGAACGAGAGTGACCGACATAGCCCGCCGGGTTGCCATGCTGAAGTGGCAATGGGCAGGCCACATCGCTCGACGAATCGATAACCGTTGGGGACGAAAGGTTGTCGAGTGGCGACCACGTATCGGACGGCGCAGCTAAGGACGGCCCCCCACCAGATGGACCGACGATCTGTTCAAAGCTGCAGGGAGTCGTTGGATGCGGCCGGCACAGGACCGCTCGTTGTGGCGTTCTCTTGGGGAGGCCTATGTCCAGCAGTGGACGTTGAAAGGCTGATGGATGGATGGATGGATGTTATATTTGAAATGATAACTCAAATTATTAGTTTCGGTTTATTGGTCCTTTTACAAAATGAGTCGAAAATGGTGGTTGCGAGTGTAAATCGTGGCGTGACGAGTTACTAGGTAAAGTTTGTTGTGTCGACTACATTCCAAAGGAGACGAGTATCTAGTCTGTTAAATAATATTTTTGCGACTGACTGTGATTTGTTTGGTTGGTTGAAAATTACGCCAGGACCATGCAAGTTGTTGGGTTTGCATAAACTGAACAGATCCCAACTTCAAATTCTCATTGATTTTTTATAAAAAAGCATTATATTCAAGGACGAAGAGACTTAGGTACTACTTACTTTTACGGATATGTTGGTTTTGGGACGTATAATATTGAAGTTTGCTAAATTGATCGTATCCACTAAAGCGAAGATATGCGCTACATACACGTGCCCGACGCAGGCAACATCCGGCGCTTCCGGCGCGTGTGCGAGGTGGTGCAGGGCGCCGTGTGCCGCGCGCCCGGCGCCGGCCGCGCCGCGCCGCCCCCGCACCCCCCCTCGCCGCGCGCGCCGCGCCGCCGCCTGCACCCGCACGGTACCGCCCGCGCACTGGCCTTCAGTCGCTGATGCTGGTTTTACGTGTTATCTTTATGTTTAAACATTCCGTCTGGTGATGGACTAAAAATACAAGTGTCACCACCCCATCCCTTCCCGCGGGGGTCGTACAAAGCGACTAAGCGAAGTCAGCAATTATCACCCATTACATTACTGATGGAAGGGCGGGGTACCAAGGGAGAGTACTCACTTGCTATCGAGCCCAAACGGGTCGGTACCACCGTCTCCTGTGTAATCGATCATGAAGCACGTCGATGTGTTTTTGTTGTAGCAGAAAATAGCAGTTTATTTTTTCATTTCATATCTGAGAAATAAAATAATGCACAGTGGCTTGACAATACTCTCGGCATAGTTGTCCATGAGAGACGGTTACCACTTACCATCAGGTGGGCCGTGATTCATCTGCCGTCATTAACAATAAAAAAAGAAATCAACGGATACGCACTTTTAAATGTGTGCATCTGTGTGACTGTTAAAATGCATTCAATTTCATATATTTTGATCTAGGTACACTGAAAATTAATCAACATTTTATAAAAAAAATTTGCAATAAACGAGCTTAATTTTCTTATTAAAGTCACGTTTACTTTTTATTTTTAATAGTGTTTAACGTATTATTTGGCTGATTTATTATAAAAGTTGTAGCGCAAAAATTTGGATGTTTCAAAGCAAAATCTTTGATTCTGCAGTTATAAATTATATGCCAGTCCTTATTTATTTCAGCTGCTGGAGAGATTCCTGACAGTCCTGAAACTCCTCACCAGCAATCGGATCACGAAAGCGATTCCTCCATGTTTGATACTGTGAAGTCACCGACCAGCCACACTTCCATAGACCAACTGGACCAGGTTAGCGTTTACACAATCTAAATACTACGAAAATAGAAATTCATAATAAAAGAGACCTCTGGAGGTAATTTTTGACTAAAGAATACACTAAGATAACACTGACAGTGTCCCACTTCTGCGAAAAAAAAACTTAATTTTGACTAATTTCAACTAGAAAACCACTTTTCATTTCATTTTTACATAATATTATGCTGTACTGTGCGTTATTTGAATTTCACATAACATTTTTCCATTTTACTACTTAATGCTTACTTCCAATTTTAATAAAAAATTTACAGTGAGGGTTTTGAGACTACCCCTGTGTAAGAACAAATACCTACTTGCAGCATAACACAGAATGTGCCATGCAGGTCACCAGGTAGCTAAAGTTAGGTTCGAAGGACACTGTCTGAATGTACTAAAAGAATTAAAGCACATAGTTTGTAAATATAGTAAAGTATTAATATCACTGACCATGGACGTCGGGCCTAGTACAAAATTCACGAAAAACTGTCTCGAGTCATAAACGTAGGTACATTATATTAATACATACAAATTTTAACGTTCTAATTTGAAACCTTGTTGTTTAATAGTGTTGAGTTTTATTTGCAATAATTAATGACCTTATATAGCTTTTATTACCATGATTCACCGTATGCAGCTTCTATTGAATATTATTTGTTGATGATTTATTTTTACAAATATTCAAAATTTTAATAAATTTCTTTGTTTCGAAGCAAAATAATACTTGCAAATGATAAAACAATAGTCTTTACTGGAAATATTATTTTTTCAATTTATACACGTTTTCACAATACAGTACGACATATTGAACGTATAGTGAAGTCAATCGACCAACCGAGACTGGCGAGAGATTGTTTCTCTTTTGGTTTGGACACTTTTAAGCGCAGACACGAGGTCCGTTTGTTGGTAGGTCAATGATTAATACCATACTAAAGTTGGCTATTGGGAATTTCAGAACGGGAGCCATGCCCTGGGGTCCAGCTCATCAGTGACGAGTGGTTCTAGTGGATACAAAGTAAATACCTAAACTATTTTATTTACCATATATGAACGAAGACCCAAGATATACATGAACAGGCACATAGATAGACTTTATTTCAAATTAAACAATATCAACATAAAAATTACAATTCAAATATTGTCAGATTAATAATAAATAATAAAATCGTAACAGAAATGTGTCTAAACATTTTAATTTAAAAAAATATTGTATTAGACAATTGTTTTGTTTGTTCGCAAATCACGCAAAACTACTGAATTGATTTTGAATGTAACTTTTTGTTTGACAGCTCTTGAATACATTAAACACAAAGTGAAAATGTGAAATCGAAAATAACAGTCACAAGCAGGATTATTATGGTTATTTTCGACTTCACATATTCACACTTTGTGTTTAATGCATATGGCTCAGCATGTTAAATGCTAAAAAATATATATAAAAATATCTAAATAGCTCTTGAATAGATTTGAAAACTGGAATATCAATATATAATATAAAGATATATCCAAAAAATCGAAACCGGCATATTTCTTTGCCCCATTCCTTTCTTGTCATAACAATTTCATGGACTTAGGAAATAAACATAACGAGTAAAAAATTAAAATAAAATTCGAAACCAAAAATCTGTCCACACTCATCTATCATCACCATCATCATCTGGTCAGTGTGATGTGATATGAATCTTACGATACATATTTTCTGCTTTACAATGTGGAATAGCTTATGCCCAAAATTGCCAAATTGGTGAAAAGCATACGACTCTCGTGACGGTAAGCGGTTACCGTGGCCTATAGATTCTAGCAACACCAGAAGTACCTATGACCTCACGTTGCCAAGTCCAAGAAGATTATGTGGATAATAAGGCGGGTATGAGGATGGGTTTGAGCTTCCTGCATCTTACTCACAATCGAAACGCCAATCTTCTATGAGAAGGGTGGTACTTCCTCGGTTCTTTCGGCCCATACATGCTAGGAGAAGCAAGACTACCACAATTAAGAGCATATATACCGTGTCTGATCTCAATTTTAATATAACTCTATAGTACTCTATACTCTATAGTAATATTAAAATCAGAAGTGGCTTAAATATCAGAAGTGGGCTAGAAATTGTAGAGATTTATATCAGAAGCGTCCATCCGGCGCGTGACGTGTCTAATACACTAACAGTCGTTGGACTTAAGCAGGGGCGCGGGCGGCGCGCGGCCGAGCCTGGCTCCGCCTCTCTCGACCACGAGATCATGAGCTGCGGCCGCGACCTGCCAGGTACGACCTGCGGACATACAGGAGACCGACTAGTTTAGATAGTTACATCCCGTGTCAACTCTTGTAGGTTCGATTCACACAAAGGACAAATATGTGTGTTCCATAAAGTTCCGAGTGTACTGTGTGTCCGTTAAATTGTATTGATTATGCCCTAGTGCACTGAACATTGTTCACCGAGGGGAGAAAGTGACAAGTTACTGAGGGTGCTGTTTTAAAAGCACGAGGTTCGAGAATCGCATATTTTTCTGGAGTGATATATAATGCTTATATACTATTCCTGCAGGGAAAATTAAATACATTTTATTTAGTAACAAGTAATTTTACAAATTTCAAGCTCCAAATAAAACAAAAGAACTCACTCGTAATTTTTACTTTCTTTTTTATAATGCTCAAAAAATGCAAATGGCCATTAGACATATAAACTTTTTCTCTTTAATATACCTAATATTTAAATTAGGCAGTACGTGAGTGTGATGTTAGCGTTGGCAAAAAAAAAAGAAAAAGCGCGTTTAATGTATTTCATATAGTCTTTCTTCCCGCTCGACGCGTAAGTTATGGATTTTAATTTCCGAGCAGGTGCCTAATATAAAAAAAAACATGTTTGATGTTGAATACTTGTATTCTTTTGGATTCCGACTAGAAATAGAGACATCAACACAAGACTTGCTATGGGTATCTATCGTAAGCGTTTACAAAAGGGCTATAATTGAACAAGTAATTTTATTATGGGATAGAATACATCTGTAGTGTGATTTTTCTTTCAACATTTCTTAAAGGTGATCATGAGGTCGTAAAAAGAAAAATTCTCAGTAGCAGCCCGGAGTTTGGAATTGAGCCCGGTAGACGGCAATATGCTCGCCCCCTATTACGTGGGACTTAAACATAGCTGGCGAACCGTGGGTGTGTAAAACACCTCATCCTAGCCCTTCTGGGAATACAGGCGTGATGCTATGTTATGTTATAATTCAAAAACATACAATTTAACGGACTCAAAGTGCATCCAGACTCAGAAGAACCATTTGTAAATCACACAACCCATGCAGGACAACTCTGTGTTCTAACAACCCATAAAATACCGGAATGGGAGGTTGGTATCTAAATTACTCCGCCATTATTTGTATAAAAGTGCTACTACATTTTTAATTTATGATAAATTAATTTCGGAGCCTGTTCAAGCAACATGTCTTCACAAATAAGCTAATCTAGAGCTGAAGCAGGCATTGGCTGACTATTGCAACAATATTGATGGTAAATATGTATACATTTTCCCCTTGAGACCACTCTTTTGTTCTGGGGTGAAGTTGGGGTGACAGAATAAGGTCAATTAAATCAAATTTAATTAAAAATTAATGTTTTTACTTTGCAATGCACTAAAGAGTATTTTAATTGATAAAATATAAACAGTTTTTTAAATAACAACTAATCAACTCATGATGTCTGTGAATTTATCCCTAATACAAGAATATATATTATACTAGTTTAGTTGTCTAGTTTTAATAGTTATCCCGCTATCCGGGTGGAGAAGACAATAAAAATCGGTTTAGCCGTTCTTGTGTTATAAATGACGTAATTAATGACTTAGATAGGTAATACACCTATCGTTACTAATGCACTTTAGGACTCGCAATAGATCGATAAAACTAATTGTGTTAATAACTCTATTTTTTCGCATAGGTGCCCACACTAAACGTTCCTCCTCCGAATGTCGCGACGCGACCTCCTCTCCTCGCAGAGGTCTGGAATCCCGCGACTCATCACTCAAGGACGAGCTTCGTAGAAACAATTCCCTCCGCGAGAATCGACGGGATCTCCTCCGGGAGAGGGATTCTGCCCTCCCTGCGACGACTATCGCGTGAGGTTTACACTAACATGGTTATCATGTGCTGTGGTGGGGGTTATATGGTAATGGAATAGGTCGGAAAAACTGTAATTAATTCTTGGAATATATTTGTGCCACCATATTTTGTTTAATTATTTAATACATAATTTGACGATTTATGTAAATAATGTACCAAAATAAAACGTTTGGCGGGAATCCTGCCCAAATTACTAAATATAAGCATATAAGCTTACTGATCAATACAACAATTAAGCTCATATTAAAAAAAACAAAAACACATCTAGCTCTCATATTTTTTTTATTGTAACTATTGTTTATCCTGTATCCCCCGTCACATTAGTTTAATAAAATTAATACCTTTGTATTTTTACTTAAAAATGAATTTTACTGCTGCTTTTTGATGCATAATAATATTAATTAAAAATTATAATATTAATTTATTATACTTACCCTAATATATCGCGCATTCTACAATTAATTTATAGAAATATTGATTGCACTGTGAATTTGTTAAAATTTACGAAAATGTTTTTTTTTGTTTTTCATTGTTCCAGACTTGTTTATCTTGTTTTCTTGGATTTAACTAAATTCTAAGCTGTTGTTTTTTATGTTTTCGGTTGTAAAATTCATTTAGAAGAATTATAATACATTCTGCCGGATGTAGTGCGTGTTTCGTTAGTAGCAAATATGTAAATAAATCGTTCTATCTACACAATTCGTGGTAGGCCATATTGTAAAACTAAAAAACAGCCTGACTTTAACTGGGTACAAATTTACTAATTAAAATTTACAAAATCCGGTTACGTTGCCGGTGGGTTTTTTAATCTTGATTTGATTCTACAAAGCTGTTATGTTCTAAAAAGTCTGAAGCTCCTGAGTAGGTATATCTAAAATACTCTGCTTTTTTTTTGTAACCGTCGCGACCATCCTGATGGTTAACGGTAACTGTTACTTACAGACCTAACATATCAAGAGCAACAGCAAGTAGCTGCTTAGAAATGTATCAAAGGAAAATATTTTAATATTAAATTGTTTATTTACACTAGGTGTAGATAGAACATTTTATGGAAAAGAGCACAAAGTTCGGTAATGAAATTGGGTTAACTAGTTTTTAGCAATTACTGTACACATTATGTACAGAATGGTTAAATAATAATAATTAATATATGGAAAATAAAGAAATAGTTGACACAAATGCTTCCTTAAAACACCATTTTGTATAACAAACGAAAATGAAATATATTTATTTTTCTTAATACGTCCCTTTTGTATAGTGTGATTTTTTTGAAATGGCTTATTTGTAAATAAAAAGTAATTAGAACCATGATAAAGATATTTCACTATGTACTTTTATTTTGCAATTGAGCTACCTACAGTAACAGCGTTATTTTAGCAATTATAAAAGTGTACAATAAATTAATCCAGTTATTAAAAAAATTGTTAGGTTACTTACATTTGGTTTCATTTCAACTGCTAGAAGTGAAGAAAAATAGGAAAATCTGTTTTGTAATTATACATATAGCTGTACTAAGTAGCTTAATATATGCGTTAATTTAAATTAAAATGATAATAATAAAAAAACCTTATATAAATAAAAAAGTGAAACCGGCCATGTACTTTTTAAAATGTTGAAAAAGCTACCCCTGTGTACTGATATGCTAAATATATTAATTAGTTAAGGGCTGAGATGTATGCTGTATTTTTGCATAAATAGTTATTGTATATTATGTGTGTATATGGTTGATGTCTCTACCTACTGCCATAAACTACTTACACTGACTTCATAGCTGTGTCTATAGAATTGCACTTGGTACTTATACCTAAGTACTTAACGAAAAACTTATTTTCACTTACCTTTAATCCATTTAGATCAATAAACCTTTTTCATTTCTTCGACTTTTAATGATGGAATAAATTAATTTGTATAAAATTAAGCATGACTATAAGTAATATATTTACTTTGTGTCTTTTATGTGAGTTATTAACATTTTGATTGATCATAACTTAACAGCAATAGGTGTTTGGACACAATGTATTTTTCATTTTATAATTGATATTATCTGATCTAAAAAAATATTTTAATAAAAATCTAATTAACCATTATAAAACAAAATTATTCTTCGTTTTTAGTGGAGCAAGTCCTGCATATTTTTGTATTGTTTGTAAATTATTGTTATACTTACATTTGAGTTGTTGTAACTAAATTATACCTACGGTGTTTTTAAATCTACAAAACATTCTGTTATGTGTTTTTGCTACCAATTTTTAAGTTGTTCATAAGATTAGGCCTCAATATCTTGGCAATAATATGTACTTTCAAACTAGTAATTTAATATGTAAAGGGGAAAACGCACACTATTTACATGTTGACGACAGGTTAATTATGTAACCAAACACAACCAAATACGCGAACGTTTTTCATAAAATGCAAAAATTAAAAAATATTTTAAATGGCCAATGAGTTTTTACACCTATTACGAAACTATTTCAATAATTTTAACCCATAAAATATGTTTTAATAAAGTGCTTAATGGATACTTTTTGCACGTTTCTGTTATTACATAGGTACATTACCTACTCCAGCAAGAAAATAATCGATATTTGATATGAAAAACCGATTTAATAAAACGTTAATAATATAAAACTCGCTATGTTTGTAGTTAGACAATTTGTATAGTATTAAATTATTGTTGTTTTTTTTTTGTAAAAATCACGTCATTTTTACTTGTTTAGTAACTGCTTAAAATAGCAGTTATAATTTTAAAACGATATTTAATTTACTTACCCGTTGTTGAATTTTCTAGCGAGTCCTCCCGACTAGAAGCAAAGTAAACTATTTTTTTGTGAATAGGTGTGCTCACGCGGTACTAAATCATGTAGGGGACGCTCTGAGGCTAATAAATTGGTTGTTTTTTTATACAGGATTATTCCTTTCCACTGCTCATCACTCACCAGGCGATCTTAAGCTGTAGGAAACTGAGTGGAAATAATTTTGTGATATTTTTATGAAACTTAGCTAGTCATTTTCACGATTTTTTTAACTACAAATAGTCACCATTTCTTCGATTTCTATATTTTATAATATGTTGTCAAGAGTTTCCTGCGATAAATTATTATTATTAAAAGATAATAATAGGTATCTATTTTTAAGTTGATGCTGTAGTGTGATACTCGTATATCCTAGTCAACCAGAAACTGTAGACCAAATTAGTAATAATTCTTAAGTTAACTAAGATACACTTCTACATTGCTGAAACTATTTAGAATATTTTTTCGGTATAAACAACGAATTGACGCGTAAGGAAATCGTAAAAAGATGAAAAAATATTTTACATTGTGGGGTATTTTGTTTGCTCTAGTTGCAGTTATTATTATTTCTGACATTTGTTCTTCATCTAGGTACCTGCCTACATACCTATATCTATAATTTTATGAGCACGTCTATTTCGTTTATATAATGAATACCTACTGATCATGTTTTTATTTTATATAAATTTTGAATACTATATTTATGTTATCCCACGAGTTGCAGACCTGATTTTTACATATCACAGAATTATAAACTTTTTAAAAATTACATAAAATTAATATTTAATTATTTTTAGTTTATTCATAAGGCAACAAAAATATTATTTTAATTCCTAAAATGGGTGTAAAATAGATGAAAAAGTATTTAAAATATTTATGACAATGTAACATTTATATTTAAGTGATTGTTAAAATGTACCTACCTATATTATTGTATTTTAACAACAACATAAATACCACAAAAGAATAACGTTTTTGTACTCGGTAATTCTCTTCAAATATCAATGTAATTCATTTCTTAATTATCCATTAAATTATAAAAAACAATATGATTTTAATTTTTGTGTATTCGTGTAACTCTGTAAAATACTTGTTCTATATATCAACACTTGTTGGTCGGTGAGTGAGGGCTAAAAATTTGACGTGACAAACAATTTCAGTGTATTTTTTTCTAGTTGGAAAATCGATGGTGTAAATTGTTAGAGGATGTATACTATGCTATGCTATATCCGTACTATAACTTGCTTAAGAAACTTATCGGTTAATATTGAACAAAATAATAAATTGAAAAACTATAAACTGTTTCATTTTCTACTGCCCTTAGTATTTAAAATAAACAATTAGTACTAAACGTAGTATTATATGCTCTTTGATCAGTTCACCTATATACAGTTCAGGAACGATAATCTTTCTGGAAAATAGAGTGAAGTACTTTCCTCTTTGGATTGGTGTGTCTGGAAGCCGGCCAGAGGTATAAAACTAGTCTTCCACTGCCCACATGACGTGACGGATTACGAACCACGTCGCCGTCATTCGAATGATTGTTACTAAAAATCTTGATTGCGTTTCAGTTAATTTTTTTATTATCGCTTAAAAAGTAAATTAAAATATGTATCTCGGAGGCATTTGCTCGATGGCGATTCAGGACAGAGAGCATGATACTCGTGTCAGACAATTAATCTTATCTTCTTGTTTAATGGCTCTTGTTGTGGCAGTGTGAGCACAATTTCGCCAATATCGAGTATTAATTTAAGGTAGACCGTCAAACGAAGGAAATTTGTTCGGTGAAAGAGAAATAAACGGTGAAAAATGAGTCCAACACGACGGATTACCATGAGATATACACTGAAACAAAAAATACAACTAACTACATGACATAAAACTACTTATCAGACAATTAAATCATAGTTTTGACGTGACAACGTCTTATAAATTGGTTTGCCGGGTGACACTTCAAGAAACTGCGTTACGCTCCGCTCACGTTATGCGCTCACAATGAGAGCGAGTGAGAGGCACGCGTCCCTTCCACTCGGGCATGGTTAGCCCGCCTAAGAGCGAGAGAGACGAAGAAATAAAATTTTGTTAATATGAAATTCAGTGCGAGATTCTTTGTATAAATTAATGTTTTAAATATAATTCTTTGTATAAATAAATGTTTTAAATTGTTACTATTATTTCATCCTTCTTCCTACTATACGAATGAATATTCACATTAAAATTATTTTACCACTCAAAGTCGTTGTCACGTAAAACTTTCACCCGTATACCGACTTTACAGGCAACCAATTTTTTTTAATGTGTAAATATAACTTAGGTTATAGAATATAATTGATCATAGGACTGTCATATCGGCTAGATTTCAGTTCAATGATACCACATTACAAGATTGTCGTAAGAACCTTATTTTGATATGTAAACAGTATGATTTTAATTGCAAAATTAAAATTATTATATTGGATTAATGCATTTAAATGCAATCTGATAGGTGGGGTGGGTCGTAAAGGCAAATGTGATGTGGAGATTAAGAATGGCCGTTGGTCACTGCGATGGCTTAGCGATCTAGAGCACTTCCCCGGATTGGAAAGGACGCAGTTTAGGTTAGGTTAGGTTCAAATCCCGCCCGCAGTAAAGTTCTTCATTCACAAATAATTTGTAAATTGTTTATTTCAGGGCTTATAATGATTCATAGAGGGTACGTATTGAATTCAATGAAAAGGATTTAGACGGAAACAGGCTGTATAAATAAAACAAAATAAATATTTTTTAAATATATTTCAGTAATCAAAATATAATAATAGGCTTACATGTTATTAGTTACAAGTCGTATTTGTGGCCAAATAAGAAAATCAATGCCACAGAACAAATATTAAACATTCGTACATCCATACACAAAAAAATTAAAAAGTTATCACAAAAACCATAGCTGAAATTAAACGTTATTTACACGCCATAGAATGTCCAATAGAGTATTATATTTTTAAACAAGTGCATATTCACATTGTGAAGAATTTTCCTTAAATACAATAAATTAAACAAATAAAGCACTTAAGTCTAAGTGAATTTTTTTTTAACATTATAGTGCAATATAACACGTTTTTTATTAAACAATGTTTTTTTTAAAAAACGTTTTTCATTAAAAATTATCGTAGTAAACGTTTCGATATAGTTATTAGCTATTTATTATCTTGAATTATTTTTTTAATAAATCAATACATCGTTCTGTATTTTTAAAAATGTTTTACTTAGGTCGTTAACGCATGGCGATTAGTCGTGCGTAAATACTCGCATTTTTATTTTTCTAATTTAACTACGTGCAATTTTTATGGAATGTCGTCTCAATAAAATATTAAAATTATTCTGCGGTGGCATGAGCATCATAAAACTGCACGACTATATCCCCAGGGGCTAACATTCAATAAATTATCCTGCTAAGTATATTTACAATAGTCTTTTGGGCTATATAATTTGTCTTTCTTAATAAAAATAAGTTTTAGGCAAGCATTGACATTCACATTCAGGAACACAAAACAAACATTTCTGTCAAAGTAATATCAAACAGGAACTTGATAATATTTACATGATTCGTCACAATCGGATAAAAATTTGCGAAGTTGTTATCAATCAAAAATATATTGAATGATATATTATTTCCCATTGTTTTATTAAATACAGCGTATTTTTTAAAAACATTTAGCAAATATAATTTTAATTGCAAGTAATTAAAATTAGTTATGAAAATAAAAATAATTAATTTTCATTATAAGCAATTAATTTGTATTTTATTTGCTAAATTGTTTACCGATTTATAAAAAACAATTACCTAGAAAATACTGTCGCAAAATTTACCCGAGAGTGTACAATTATTACTTATTTCATTGTACAACACAAATAAAAATTAATTATTCGTATGAGCAAATGTATATTTTTATAACTAACATTGGTCATTATCAATATTGATTAATATGAATTAAAAGAAATAAAATAAATTTAAAAAAGAACTGGGCCGCCTATGTTATAAATATTTATAAATATATAAACCATAATTATTTATATAAATAAACACTGCCATTTCACTGGAAATTCCGTATATAACTGGTCAAAAAATCATACTATTTACAATATTTCTGTTACATTCATGATGACATTTCAGCTGAGTTACATCAGCTATGATCACGGGAGAACTAAGGAGTCTTCGCTGGTTGTATCATAAACGAGAGATTAGTAAAATTAATGATTAAATATCACGCGAGACAAGTTAAATGTCGTACCATCTTCTTGTTTTGTGGCCGTTGCAGGAGCCAATGTCACGTGGCGTAGATACACCCTCAAATGTAAGATTGTTCGGTGACAATAGAACGTGCGGAGATTATGTGCCAAACGTAGCAAATTACTATGATGAATAAATACTCCGATTACACATTAAATTATGATTTATTAAACTATACAACACTAAGCACCAGGACATGAAAATGTTGTTTTTTCGAAGTCGTATCATGAGAGACGTTAAATTATAATGATAAATAGAGACAGGTATGTCAACGTGACATACATATTCATCAGTAAAAAAGATATCATCTGGTGTGGGAAGTGGGAGCATACAGCATAAAACTTTTATTTTGTTAGTTTTATTATTATTATTTTATTTGACTCATTAGATGCACGTAAAATAAAAACATGATTATAATTATCATAAAAAAAATATAATCGAGTATGAATAATTTTTTCGACGGCCCAAATAAAATCAATTCACAACCAAAAAAAAAATTAACGTAAAAATTTACAAAAACCTGGACTTAGTACAAAAAAAATGGTATGAGCATAGTTTTATCTACATTTATGTCTATCTAGATTTTAGTCTTAGCATACAATGCAATGTATACTTTTGAAAGCGTATTTTACTATATTCATTAATATTATAGATATATATTGTACATATTAATCCACATCATATTAGCCGAAAAATTATTTGAAAAATATCTGAAAAATTTATTCATTACGCGAATTTTTGAGCAATTATTTTTTATATTATTATAAGATACTAGGAAACAAATATAACTAAAATACGCGTAAGCAAAGACCGACTAATTGAAATTGTTCAAATTGTCCTTTATTCTAAGCCGAGGAGTATGGAAGCCCACCTAATGGTAATGTAGTAACGGTAAGTCTTGCTGAACAGACTATCCCAGAATATCTCTCATACTAACATTTTCTAAATAAGCAAAGTGCGAGTAATGGCTCTGGTATCGCTAGCGTTTATAAGCTGCATCGGGCGGGCGATATGCTTGTCTTTTTATAAAAAAATGGACGTCAATTTTAAGGGATGTAATTTTTAAAATATATTCTAACTCAATATAATCTGGTACTACCTTGTAGTTAAGTCAATAATTAACATTTATAATCCGGGTCTTATTCAAATAATAATCAAATTAAAAAACGACAAAACTATAATATTTTTCACTAATATGCTGCAGACTAAATTATAAGCTACCTAAGTATGCTTACACATAAAAATATAAAATTCAATAAATCAAATGAATATAAACAGTGCTGCCATCACTAAAAAATATTCTCCACTAGATATTGAAAACGCGTGGTTATTTTATAATGTCGCATCATGCATGTGAGGTGTGTAGTGACGTCATCACTGTCCTCCAAATGATTTTGTTTATTTATTAAGAATAGTGTACCACAATATAATACAATTACACAGGTAACATAATTTTAAAATATTTATAACCTCTGCCTTGTATTTACCAAGTTTATATCATTTCTTTATTATATACAAATATCAATCACGTTGTTATTCGTTTCATTTAAACATTGTTTAGTTCCAACTAACCTAAAAATAATAAAACACAAATTATCCCATGAAACGTAAGCTAAGATATTAAAAAATAAAAACAATAAAATTAAGAAACAAAGTAATTATTTTAATATTTCCATGCAATAATTTGTATATTCATATGGCAATACTATAGCACATTTGACAGTTTGCTCGTGACATTGCCAGTTGGTAATCGTAAATTTCTACTAAAAGCTGCCGATGGTCGAAAATTGGTACGTTAAATTACTACTATTGACCATTAACTTTTTCTGTAACCTTGCATATATTATTTTAAACAATATTATTACAAGATATTTGCGCACGCGGCTGTACTATTTAAGAAATAAATAAATATGGCTGCCTTCGAACACAAGTTGAGTTTATTAGTACTACCTAGCCGTCCATTTTGGTAGTAAATGTGTTTCAACATTCTTTGGATTTACTTGCCTTTCGTTTGTTTGAGGTATTGCAAAAACATTTTTTCTTTATAAACATTAATTTAACATAATTTTGTAACTTTAGAATTAAAGTATGTAGTTAAATTGATGTTCATGCAAGCAAAATTACCAAAAGTGATCAATTATTTCCTTAGTAATTACCTGCTGAGAATGGTCAGTTCTCCTATTGAGCAGGCACGATAGCCACCATTATATATATATATATATATATATATATATATATATATATAAATTAGAAAAGCTGAATAGCTGCTGTAATGAATAGACTTGTAAATAAAATAAAATTGAGTAAGATCACGGGGTTTCAGATAGTGAGTATGGCAAGCGCGGTGCGGCGAGTGTCGTCAGTGAAGTGAGGGCGGGCGGCGCGGCCTAGGGCGGGCATCAGCTGGCGGCCGCCAGCGCCAGGGCGGCCAGCCCCGCGCCCAGCGCCGCCGACACGCGCGCCGCCGAGCCCGAGTACTTGCTGCTCTGCTCGCACGTCCCTGTGGACACGTGGAACACGTGTTTTTTTTTTTACATATTTCACATTTTCACCGCGTTTATCCGTCTCATTATAATAGTTCAAATTAATTGTGAATGCAGCAGTAGTGTAAATTCTTAAAATCTTGTCAGCGATACAATCAAATACTCTGTCAGTGTGGTGACGGACTAAGAATACAAATGTCACCACCCCATTCTTTCCCACGGGTGTCGTATGAGGCGACTAAGAGAAGTAAGCATTATCATCCATTGCATGACTGGTGGTAGGGCTGGGTACCAAATGGGAGTACTCACTTGGTATCGGGCCCGAGCGGGTTGGTACCACCATGAAGCACATCGTTGCGTTTTGGCTGTAGCAGGAGATAGCCGTTTATTCTTTCATTTCATATCGGTGAAATGAAATGGTGAGCAGCGACTTAACAATACTCTCGGTATGTATATAAATATCGGCCGTGGCTCGTCTGTCACATGCAATAAAAAAAAATTAAAAATAAACTGGGTCGGTGAATGCTTATGTAGTATTTTAGGAATAGAAATATTTAAATAAATATATATATTTATGTATCTTCGGCGAGTCATAAATCAATAAGTTTTTCTGGTAAAAACCGGCATTCTGTGCTAGTAGAGAATGTGTTAAATAAATAATCTAATAAACACAAAAGTAAATAATCATAAAATACTATTTACTCCTTGACTTGGCTTAGGCCTTGGACGTCTATCATCTAAGTCCACCCGTGATTATGAATGCTGTAAAGTATTCGAAACGTCGAGATAGTAGTATAATCAAGTAAACGCGATAGATTCTGTAAACGTAGTTTTATTTCAAAATCTGTTCATTCGCGTAAATATCAGAAAGTATTACATAAAATACTAATCACACAGCGCCTGATGCATAAATCCAATGCACGAATGCGTAACGATATTCTATTGCTTTGTATCTGTAAATACATTTATAACGCTCTTTATTAAATGTAAAAGGTTTTTCTACCCTTTATATTAGATGCTAGCCTTTACTCGCGGCTTCACAGTAAACCAAAGCCAGCTTTTAGATTATATCTCAGGTTCCCCATTTAAAAGCGGGATAAGTAGCGTTATAAATCTAATAAAAAGCTATAAAACATAAATATTCATCAAAATCCGTTCAGTAGTATTTGCAGAACGGGGCAAAAAAAAAAAAAGAAATGTTTTGGGATCAGCGACCCCTCAATATTCTCTCTCATTTATCGATATATGCCTGGCGGCATGTACATGACGCGTCAATTCTCCTCAAATTATTAACGAATTTTTCTAAGAAGTCCCTACTCTATACTTCATATTACCTAAAATAGAGCAGATGTATCAACGAAATAACTCGTAGACTACTTGCCGGGGACATCTATTATAATAATATAATGATTTCCAGACTGATTACGGTCACGGCGGCTAGTGTCAACGGACACGAGCCAATTACACAGAAGACATGGCGTCTGATGGAACGGCATTCCGACGCAACCGGAGAGAGATCATGCGGAGAACCAACTGGACAGACGGCGGACTGGTTAAGATACCGGCCTTCTGAGTGTTGTGGGTTCGATTCCCACACAGGACAACTCTTTGTGTGATCAACAAATAGTTCTTCTGAGTCTGGTTGCACTTTGTGTCCTTGAAATTATATGTTTGTAAAGTACCTCGCGATGCAATAATTATTCATTAGTACAAGGTGCTTTTAAAAAAAAAACTACATGCTGTCCGAGGCACGGAGGTGAAACACCGCCAGCTACTTAGCCCCGAACTTCTATTGAGAACATCTTGACGGAAACATTCAATAAATTTTTGGGGGCCCGAATCAGGTTTCGATCCTTCGAGCCGCAGTCGCATACACTACCGAGAGACCTAATACAATTAATCTCTAGAGCTAATTTGTTAATTCTATTTTACAAAAAATTAGAAGCGAAATAAACCAGCACCCGGATTACGTACCTCACAGACGTTTAGCAATAGCCGAAAATTGTTTAGATATTTTTATACATATTTTTAGCATTTGACATGCTTAGCACTACACATTAAAATCGTAAATCCTGTTCGTGACTGTTATTCTCGATTTCACATTTTTCACTTTGTATTTAAAGCCGAAAATTGTGCAATCCATCCATCCATCCATCAGCCTTTCATCGTCCACTGCTGGACATAGGCTTCCCCAAAATGGGGGTTGTACCATAATCACCACGCTTGGCAGGCGGGTTGGCGATCGCAGTGGATGTTTTTAGTACACAGGGGAACGCTAATCCCTTAGTCGGCTTTTACGACTCCCATAGGAAGAGACGGGGTAGAGCTATTCTTGGTGCCGGCCCCACACGGCAAAAGACGAACAAGTTTTAACAAGACGTTGATGCCTTACTCGAAGCGTTTTTTTACATTTTGCGACCGGTTGCACGTTTACCGTGAAAGAGGTTTGCAATCGTTTACTGGCTGCTGGTGTAAGTCAGTTGAGGAATAATAGGTAGATTATGAATGTGTGTCACTTTGATTAACAAGAAAATATCTTTTCTATGTTTGCCAACCACGCCCTGTTTTTATACTTATATCAGTTTAATAAACTTAATATAATATCCAGTATATACATTGTTTCCTTGCTGCTTCTCTCAACAACAGAAACAGGTAATGTGCCCAGTCAACGCTAATATAGAGAAGTAGCGAGAGTAAGGAAACAAATATGTCAGTAATAGACTCAAGGCTTTCGTCCATCGAAAAACTACAGGGTAGTACTAATTATGATACATGGAAGTTTGATATGGAGTGCATTCTTATTCACGATGATCTGTGGAAGTATGTAGAGAACTCCCCAAAATCTGAGGATGTGGCAGCGAAGCGTGAAGACCAAAGAGCACGCACAAATATTTGTCTACTTATAGCAAATCCATGTAAGGTGCATGCCCGAAAGGCTACAACGGCAAAAGAAACATGGACAGCACTTAAAATGGCATATGAGGACAAAGGCATCAACAACAGATGCAGGCTGCTGTCAAGGTTAGTGAGCCTAAAATTAGGGATGTTTAGAACCATTACTGACTACGTAACGGAGCTGATGAGAGTAGCAAATCAACTGCAAGATCTTGATAAGGAAGTTGATGACGAGCTGCTAGCAACACTGATGCTACAGGGGTTACCAGAGGAGTATACTCCACTGAGATTAGCATTGGAAAATGCAAACACCACACTCAATACTGATTTCGTAAAGACCAAGCTGTTACAATTAGATGAAATGCCTAGTCAAAGTACAAGTCCCACTAGTGGACAAAGGCAATGTTCAGCATTAGCGGCACCTAAAGCAAAGAAAAGCAATAGATTTCAGAGGAAAAATAAAAGTAAAACTATTAAGTGCTTTATTTGCGAAGGACCTCATAAAGCTTGTGATTGCCCAGAAAATCCACGTCAGAACAAATCAGTTCAATTTGCAATCGCATTGAATACTGAGAGACAATCAAAGCAAGAAGTGGAATGGATACTGGATTCTGGTGCATCGGCACACATGACTAATAGAAGAGAACTAATGCATAACTATTGTGAGCTTGAACATAAGGTTGAGATTTCGTGTGCGAATGGAGAGAAGGTGTTTGGAGAAGGTTTTGGTATGATAGCGAGTAATTCACCGTATTTTACAGTAAGCAATGTAATGTATGTACCTGATTTATCAGCAAATCTATTGAGTATTAGTTGCATTGTAAGAAAGGACAAAGTTGTTGTTTTCTCTAAAAAAGGTTGTGAAATATTTGAGGAGCGTAAATGTACAGTTGTAGGCACACCCTGTATGAAAGGTGATCTTGAGAAAGGTGTTTATAAATTAAAATCAGTTTTTCAGGAACTGCGCTAACAACGACTGTAACGGGAGACATGGAGCTCTGGCATAGAAGGTTAGCACACCTTGGTGTACGTAACCTCACACTTTTAAGAGACAAGATGGCAACTGGGGTGAGTTTTTCAAATCTAACCAACAACGAATTACATTGCGTAGCTTGCTTAAAGGGCAAACAAACGAGACAGCCATTTGAGAAAAATAAAGCGTCACGAGCTAGAGAGCTATTAGGTTTGGTACACACTGACATTTGTGGACCAATGAGAGACAACTCAATGGCAGGTTTTAGATATTTTTTAACGTTTATTGACGATTACTCTAGACGAACTTTTGTATATTTTCTGAAATATAAAAGCGAGTTATATGAGAAAATAAAAGAGTTTAAAAGTTTTGCAGAAACACAGACCGGCAAGAAGTTAAAGGTACTGAGATCTGATAATGGGGGAGAATACGTCAATAAAAGGCTTGATCCTTACTTGAGAGAACACGGTATTAAGCATCAATTTACGATACCGTATACACCACAGCAAAACGGTGTTGCGGAACGTGCAAATCGTACAATTGTTGAGAAGGCACATACGATGATGCAAGATGCGGGACTTCCAGCTCGTTATTGGGCAGAAGCTGTAAACACAGCAGTATATTTGAAGAATAGAAGTCCAACGATAGCATTGAGAAACAAAACTCCGGAAGAGATGTGGACTGGTAAGAAAAGCGATCTTAGTCATCTTAAAGTTTTTGGATGCAGGGCATTCAAACACATACCGGAAGAAAAGAGAACCAAGTTCGATTCAAAGAGTTGCGAACTGATATTTGTTGGCTACTGCGAAGAATCTAAGGGATACAGACTAATTGATCCTAGAGATGGTACCTTACACAGAGCACGTGACGTCGTTTTCATGGAAAATCAGATGTATAATAAGGAAGCTGAAATTGGTAAGAGTCCAGAATCTATAATAATTAGTCTTAAGCAGTACGACGAACCGAGAAATGATGAGCCTGTTGAGTCGAGAGTGGGAGAACAGGAACAAGAATCAACAGATAACTGGTTTGATTGTCTCCAGAACACATTGGAGGAAACATCGTTAGAAAGAGAGGAGATAATATGTCAGGATCATCAGAGTGATGAACATAACACTGTAGTTGAAGAATCTGTAACCAGAGATAGGAGATATCCTCTACGAGAACGGAGACCAAAGTTGTTCCCTGATTTTGTTACATACAAAACTTCAACCGAAGAAGATGTCCCACTTACAGTAAAAGAGGCACTATCTAGAGCACACTCAGATTTATGGAGAGCCGCAATTAAGGAGGAGCTAGATGCCCTTCATAAAAATGAAACATGGACTTTAGTGATACCTGAAGGCGCTACAAATATTGTTGAATCAAAATGGATTTTTAGAATCAAAAGAGAGACTGGCGATAAGGTGCGCTATAAAGCTCGATTAGTAGCCCGTGGTTTCAGTCAAAGGCGAGGGATAGATTACGACGAGACATTCTCTCCTGTTGTTAGGCACAGCTCACTGAGACTTCTTTTTGCATTAGTGGCAAATCTGAACCTTAGTATAGATCACATGGATGTGAAAACAGCTTTTTTGAACGGAAATTTAAACGAAGTAGTTTATATGCGTCAGCCACCGCAGTTTGAAGTTAAAGGGAAAGAGGACTATGTGTGTCTAATCAAAAAGTCCCTTTATGGACTTAAACAAGCACCTCGTGCGTGGTATAGTAAACTACATATAGACTTAGAGAGTTTGAATTTCAAGCGTAGTGAGAATGAACATCGTGTATATACAAGAACTACTGCAAGCAAAATAATTATACTTGCTATATACGTTGATGATATTTTAATATTTTATAATGATCCTATTGAAATGAAGAATATTAAACAAGATTTAATGAGAAAATTTGAGATGAAAGATCTGGGTAAGGCGCAACTTTTCTTAGGTATGAAAATTGAGCAAGGCAGAGGCCGTATTAAGATAGATCAGGAAAGTTATACTTATAGAGAAACTACTGCATAGATTCAAAATGGAACATTGTAAAGCAGTATCCACACCTGCCGTACCTGGACTACGTTTCGTGAAACCGGATGCTGCACACGTATCTAGTGATTGTATACCTTATAGAGAACTTATAGGAGCACTAATGCATGTGGCAGTTTGTACGCGTCCGGACATTGCTCATTCTGTTAATTTCATGAGTCAGTTTTCGAACTGTTATACAGAGTTACACTGGTCAGCAACAAAAAGGATTTTAAGGTATCTAAAGGGTACAAAAAGTATGGGACTTGTTTATTCAAGTGATCCTAAAGATATTCAAGGATTTGCAGATGCTGATCATGCCGGTAATATTTTAGATAGGCGATCCTATTCTGGCACTATATTTCGCATGGCTAAGGGTGCGATTTCCTGGCAAAGCTCAAAGCAAAGGAGTGTAGCTATTTCTACTGCTGAGGCTGAATATGTTAGCTTATCAGAAGCAGCAAAGGAGGCAGTTTTTCTGACTAGATTCCTTAAGGATCTTGTGGCTAGAGAAGACTCACCTATAACCATCCATACGGACAGTCAGTCGGCTATGGCAATAGCCACAAACCCAGTACACCATCAACAAACTAAACACGTTGATGTGCGTTATCACTTTACAAGAGAGGCTGTAGAGGTTGGTATCATAAAACTTCAGTATTTGGAAACCAAGTACATGGTTGCTGATATGTTAACAAAGGCAGTTCCTAGAGAGAAGCAAGTGTTCTGCCGAATTGAGATAGGTGTGCAAGATTAGTCCGTATATATGAGATATGATGGAAGAGAAGTTTGTGTGAGTTATGAGCCTGATGGTAAGCTAGAAGGAAACGCTTGAGGAGGAGTGAAAGAGGTTTGCAATCGTTTACTGGCTGCTGGTGTAAGTCAGTTGAGGAATAATAGGTAGATTATGAATGTGTGTCACTTTGATTAACAAGAAAATATCTTTTCTATGTTTGCCAACCACGCTCTGTTTTTATACTTATATCAGTTTAATAAACTTAATATAATATCCAGTATATACATTGTTTCCTTGCTGCTTCTCTCAACAACAGAAACATACTGCACAGCTATCGCGTGGGGTGCTGTCTGCCAATTTTACGTAATCAGCCCACCAAGCATTTCCAATTGAAACCGAACTGTGCATACCTATGTGGTTAATGGATTTCCAGGTGGGCAATGTTGCAGGTTTAGCTAGTTAGTAAATAATCACAATTTTACCGTTCAAAGTGAGATTGTATGCTTTGTCTCCAGCGATGCCAGGTACCACGTTGCGATCACAGGAGCGGTCTACAGCTGATATCGACAGAAACTGCATCGGATGACCCAAAGTATCTGGTGGTAAAATGACAGAGTTAAGTGATATTATTAAACTCAAGGTACTATTAGAACAAATTATTTATGAATGTGGAAAAAGAGAATTTTACTGCAAGCGAGATTCGAACCTGCGTCCCTTCCAATCCGGGGAAGCGCTCTAGATCGCTAAGCCATCGCAGTGACCAACGCCCATACCCAACCTCCACATCACATTTGCCTTTACGACCTCTTTTTCCAGATTCACAACTAATATGTTATTTAAAGTAGCTGAGCATGTCAAAATTTAAAAATCCGATTATTTTCCGATTGAAACGATTGTATGGTTTCTAGACTGTGTACTCTGTGCAATCGAAAGAAGGATGCTCACTTTCCATACATTCGATCGAACCTGTCATTCTGTTTTTTTGTTAGGCTATAATTTATTTTCTTCTTTTTAGTCTCAAAATAGTATCAAAAGTACGGTTATTGAAAAGAAATAAAACCTACTAAGCTGTGATAATTTACCTTTTAACTTCATCGGACGGACGAACATGGCGAAACTATACAGGTTCTTTATTGGCTACGAAAATGTTGCAAATACAGATCAAAATATAAAGTTACTTATTTATATTTATTAAGCTTTACTAATATTAATGCGGAGTGTGTTTATTGATTACGCTTTTACACCGTAACTACTAAAAGATTCATCACGAAATTTAGCCCACATAATTATAGTTCGGAGCCCAGAAAACATTGGCATTTTTATCCTGGCAAAATGGCACACGAAATCTTTTGCAGAAACTAATTTTTATAGTAATTGTTACTATAACGATTAGACGACTGAAGTACATAGAATCATGCCTATTTCCCAGAGATGGAGGCGGAGACAATTGACGGTCACTTGTCATAAAGTAGCTGCCGCTAATCATTTTTCACCCCCGAAAGAACGCGACGTGACGGGTTGTGTATCACGTCGTGGCCATTCGGATGATGGGCTAAAAATCTCCGTATGAGCGTATCAAGTGCATAAAAAATATCATTTATCGCCGAGCGGTTCTGAGGATGCCTCGTGAAGAGGCGAATTTGTGTTCGGATTTTTGCGGAATATTGCGACGTTGTGGTTCTGAGAGTCCTGCAGTATCGCATGATTGCATCGCATTGGTGAGATGTTGTTTTTTCATTATCGCACATGCTTTTTTTTTCATTGTCGTGCATACTGTGCTATTATCACATTCTCCTCTGTCTCAGAGAGTGCGGATTGGCAATCTTGGTTATTTTGTGTGTGTCCAAAGATAACCGGGATTTAAAATACGTGGATGAGTGGTGGGCTCTCCTCCTAAAATATCCATTCTATAATAATAACAATGGTTTTCTGCCAAGAGTCGCCTCATTAAATTAGTTAGCTTAAAAAATGCTAAGTTAGTAGGCGTCATTACTTGATTTGAATTCAATGGGGTAGGCATTTTACATTAGATGACAAGAACATGAAGTGGAAATTGATTAAATTATGATACCACTTGAATTAAATGTGTTATGACATATATTTGTCATCACCTCACCACGTTAAAAACTTGTACAAACGAGAACGATCACTTCTGATGCTGGTACTCGTGAATATAATTGTACTTACCATTTTTGAAGTAAGTATTGTAGATAAAGCACAAGGCCTGCTGCTTGCCCTGGGTATTGGTGAGAGCTGCGACCACGAGACCCTTGTTACCTTCATGCCAGCTGCCGTAACACGTGTACACTGTGAACATAAATAAAAAATGCGTGTACTTATGTATGCCCGTGAGAAGTTATACTTCTTTGGCATCATTAATATATAAAGTAATTATTAAATTCGTAGCTGCAAAACTTGTCACAGTTATGTTTTTAAATACCTTGCTCGTTAAAGTAATTATGTTTAATGTCACTAGATGACGTTAGTAAAATTTTGAAATTTCTTATAAGTCGATGTTAAGAGTTTAAATGCTTTCATACCCCCGCCATGGTAGCGTTAAACGTTTAACGCAACCTTTTGCAAGTCGCATTAGAAGTATAACTTTAAAAATATACTTTTAAGCAACAAGAAACTCTTCAAGAACGTGGGTGGGTGACAAACAATCACACGGGCCACCTGATGGTAAGTGGTTACCGTAACCTATAGACGCTATGAACACCAGAGGCATCACTCGCGCGTCGTTATCTTCAAGGAAAGCGGTAGAAGGTGGAGCGGAAGGACAGTAAGGAGAGGATGGGGAGGGGATTTGGGCCTCCAGCGCTCTCATTCACCGTACGAAACATAGCGGTAGGAGTAGCTATCGTTGTTTCACGCTGAACTTTTATGAGAGGGTGGTACTAGGCTCTACCATTAGATGTTTCATAATAATAATTATATACTAGCTACTACCCCAGACTTATTTTCCCAAAATAAAAGTAGCCTACGTTACTCCTTATCATCAGCAATCTGGCAAACAAAGTCATGTCGAAATCGGTCCAGCTACTTCGGAGATTATCGAACACAAACGAAATCTTTAAGAACTGTATATTATTATAGGTATCACAACATAGTTTTATATACATTTAGTAGAAAGCTCTAAAGGAGACGGGTTTTTCTGGGCCCCAAATGTAAAGAAACGAAATCGAAACGGCTCAAAAAGTTATATTTTTCTTGTAAAAATATAGAAAAATTCAACCTACCTAGAAATTGTGAAAACTAAAAATAAGTTAAAATATCGAAAATACAATTTGAGAACAGATAACAGTGATAGTGTGACAGATCATGGAAATAATAAGTCCTACGTACAAAGTGGAGTTGCATCAAAATCCGTTCAGTAGTTTTTGCATGATGCGCGAACGAACAAACAGACAAACCGACAAACAGACCTATATCGCCTAATACAGTATTTTTTTCTCAAATATCTTAACTATACAGACGCAGCTCTGTTACAGCTTTATAACAATTAGGATTAGAATAATTTGATATCACCTAACTTTCATTCTTCTCGAGATTACTTAAGTATTGACTATAACGCGATTTTTAATGTTTACATCGTTTTTTTTTACAAGTACCTATATAACACATTTAACGGGTCTATACGCGCATTAAACTTATCAAAATACTATTATTCTCTATATACTATTAGTCTCCTCCTCTCGAGAGTCTACTCGAGTAGTCTACTCGTGACCACGGCTGGTGCAACTCAGCCGAAACGTCGAGGTTAGTCAAAATAATAGTATTTTGTTTTTTTTTTTCTTTTTTTTTCTTTTGGTGGCAGACGAGCCACGGCCCATCTGATGGTAAATGGTAACCGTCGCTCATGGACTCAACTATACCGAGAGTATTGTCAAGCCGCTGCTCACCATTTCATTTCACCGCTATGAAATGAAAGAATAAACGGCTATCTCCTGCTACAGCCAAAACGCAACGATGTGCTTCATGGCCGGTCACACGGAAGATGGTGGTACCAACCCGCTCGGGCCCGATACCAAGTGAGTACTCCCACTTGGTACCCAGCCCTACCACCAGTCATGCAATGGATAATAATTGCTCACTTCCCTTAGTCGCCTCATACGACACCCATGAGAAAGAATGGGGTGGTGACACTTGTATTCTTAGTCCGTCACCACACGGACAAAGTACCTATATCTCCTAATTAAGATACACGTTTTTTTTAGATAACAGTTGTTATTTAAAATCGCAGTATACGGCTATTGCGTCTATAACCCCTTTGAGAGGAGAGAAAGTGTATTTGACAATAGGAGTGTGTTTGATTTACGCCCATCTTTTGCGAGAGGGTGGTTACTTCCCCGGGAGAAGCGAGACCTAAAAAAAACTAGACGTCGCGGGACGTCTAGCAGATGTGAAAACATCGAAATTATTTTGTAGAAATAAAATGATCATAACTTGACAAAGTGGAGTACAAGACGAATCAAACGAGTATAAACTCGATAGGTTTGCGTAGTTTCATTACAGAGTTACTGTGGCCACCTTCCCGCTCCATCGTCAGACTCTGGATACCATCTAGAGACAAAGTACTCGTCAAGACAAATCATACGAGCCCAAACTCGACGGAGTTATGTCGTTTCATAACGGAGTTCCTATGGCCAACTTCTAGCTCCATCATCAGACCCTGGATACCATCTAAAGACAAAGTACTCATCAAGACGAATCAAATGATTCCAAACTCGATGGAGTTGCGACGTTTCATTACAGAGTTACTGTGGTTACCTTCCATCTCCATCATCAGACCCTGGATATCATCTAGGACTGAAGTTCTAGTCAGGACATTTCAAACGAGGCCTAACTCGATGGAGCTGCGCCATTTAATTACAGAGTTTCGCATGGCCATTTTCCAGCTCCATCATCAGACCCTGGATATCATCTAGGACTGAAGTTCTAGTCAGGACATTTCAAACGAGCCCTAACTCGATGGAGCTGCGCCATTTAATTACAGAGTTTCGCATGGCCATTTTCCAGCTCCATCATCAGACCCTGGATACCATCTAAAGACAAAATACTCATCAAGACGAATCAAACGTGTCCAAACTCGACGGGGTTGCGTCATTTCATTATAGAGTTACTGTGGCCACCTTCCAGCTTCATCATCAGCCCCTAGATACCATCTAGACACAAAGTACTCGGCAAGACGAATCATACGAGCTCAAACTCGATGGGGTTGCGCCATTTCATAATAGAGTTCCTATGTCCACCTTCCAGCTCCATCATCAGATCAGCTCCATGTCATCATAATATTGCATTGTCACGTGATATACACATGCGTGTAAAATTTCAGCTCAATCGGAAACCGGGAAGTGTGTCAAATCTAACTTGCAAGATTTGAACGGGACAAGTACAATAAAAGCGTCGCCACGCTAACAGCCGATTTTACCCTCCTTCCGCATTAGATGTTTACACATCAAAAATCGCACCATAAAAGACCACCATTATGTAAAACGAAGCTATAAGCACTTACCTGCGCTGGTACAAGGAGACTGGAACTCGATAGTGGCCTGAGAGGCTCCACAGCCAATGCTGGCGCCATCGTACTGTCCCATCACGCATTCCGGAGGCTTCTCAACGACATCTAGGCTTGATTCATCTGGCAAATATTGTTAAGGTTTAGTATCTGGTTATCTTCTTGTATGAAATTGGTTTCTGCATGTGATCACTGCGGTGGCATAGTCGGTATGCTTTACCCACCACGTGATGTGTAATGAATTCGTGAACGTCGGTCAAGACAGCCATTATCATAAAAGCACCAAGTGAGCAAGGTTATAACCTTCCATTAGTAAAATCAATTTAATCTGCCCTACCAACTGAGCTACCGTATCTCTTGCAGACGCGAGTATATAAAATTGGAGATAACTGGAGAGTGCTTTCTTTACACAAAGTGAGAGTTGTCACGCTGGAGCCGGACGTGTAGGTATCATATTCTGTGTTTTAGGCAGCTGTAAAACATCTCCATATTTTAGATTGAAGATATACTCCACTCTTGAGCCACCGTATGGGATTTCACGGTCAACATCGTTTAGACCGTGTACCTATATAAGCCCCGTTAATAATATATTGTATATGTTTATAAAGTTTCAATAGCTTATATATTAAATAAGTAAAAATAAGTAAATGAATGTTTGTAATAATTAAACATGCTTATGTAACTAAGTTATAAATTACCTATAGTGGTCTGCTGCCGTCTTCGTCGTGTGTCTGCTAAGGAGCCGACCACGGTGTACCGGCCCAGCATTGGGCATTGCGTGGGAGTCAACTTATTCGCTGTGAATAAACAAAATTGTAATTATACTATGTGCTCGTGCTTCGGAAGGCATGTCAATCAGTACCTCTCAAAGGGTGTCGGACTTAAAGACGGATAATCAGATTTTTCTTAATATAACGTTTGTAGTAGTAGACCTTGCTTATCCCAGCACGAATGGGTTGGTTAAATCGGGGAAGTACCCGCCTTTTTTATTTTTGTTCAAGATGCCGACGCGCAAGTGATGCCTCTGGTGTTGCTAGCATCTATAGGCTACGGTAACCGCTTACCATCAGGTGGACTGTATGCTAGTTCTCCACCCATGCAGCATAAACAAAAACGTTCTATCGAACTAAAAGAGTGAGTGCACAGAGTACAAACGCAAGTTTTGCGCACACACTAGTGTAGATCTTCGTCGTAGATATTACTATTAATAAGATCTACCCGCTACAATCAAACACACGAGGTTTTTCAGAGTTGATCACATGGAAGACGGTGGTATCGAACCGCTCGGGCCCAATAACTTAAGTGCTTCCTCTCGGTACCCAGCCCTACCATTAGTAAAAACCCCGCTCTCCACTTATTAGTATAGATTTCTATACTAATAAATGGGGAGCGGGTATTTTGTTTGGTTATAATGCAAACACTACTGAACCGATCGGAATAATATTTATACCATAAGATGCAGCGTGTTTCGGAGATGATTTAAGTATATAGTATGTTGGTGATTATTAATCTGGAACCTATATTTTTTTGACTAAGAAATAACGAATTTTTATAATTTATATGGCAAAACAAAGTTTGGCGGGTGAGCTAGTGTGTCACAGTGCTGTACTCACAGATAAGCGTGACGTGCGGCGCCTGCGCGGCGGCCGCGCTGCAGGCGGCGCGCGGCGCCGTGGCCGCCTTGAGCGCCAGCTGCAGCTCCAGCACGCCGGCCCCGCGCCGCCACACGTGCACGCACACGTGCCCCGACTCGCTGCGCGCACCGACGTACACATTTAATCGTAAAATAATTTAAACACATCATTAATCGCTGAATTACCATTTTTTACATAGCATCAAGCCTGTATTCCCCGAAGAGGTAGGCAAAGATGTATTACACACCCACGGTTCGCCAGCTATGTTTAAGTCCCACATAATAGGGGGCGAGCCATTGCCGTAAAACTGCGGGCTGCTACTAAAATTTCTATTTTTACATGGGGGTCGAACCCAAGACCTCATGATCAGTTTCAAACCTTTTTTTCTGTCCCACTATTGGGCACGGATCTCCTCTCATGGTGGGAGGAATTAGGCCATAGTCCACCACGCTGGCCCAATGCAGGTTGGCAGAATTCACAAGCCATCGATAAAATCTCTCAGGCATGCAGGTTTCCTCACGATATTTTCATTAACTAAGCAGTGATAAATTGTAAACAAATAGGTATACACATCAATCCATCCATCCATTAGCCTTTCAACGTCCACTGCTGGACATATGCCTCCCCAAGAGGACACCACAATGAGCGGTCCTGCGCCAACCGCATCCAACGGCTCCCCGCGACTTTGACCAGATCGTCGGTTCATCTGGTGGGGCGGGCGTCCTACGCTGCGCCGTCCGATAAGTGGTCGCCACTCGAGAACCTTTCTTTCCCAACGGTTGTCGGTTCGTCGAGCGATGTGGCCTGCTCATTGCCATTACAGCATGGCAACCCGGCGGGCTATGTCAGTCACTCTCGTTCGCCTACGGATCTCCGTATTACGGATTCGATCACGTAGGAAAATATCAAGCATAGCCCGCTCCATGGCCCGTTGAGTCCACGTCTCTGTTCCATATGTCATTATTGGTAACACACACTGGTCGTAGACCTTCGTTTTCAGACACTGCGGAATATTGAACGAGATCTTCCTCAACTTCCCGAATGCTGCCCAGCCAAGTCGGATTCGTCGATTGACCTCTTTCTCGAAGTTGTGCCTACCTAACTGGACTGTTTGTCCCAGGTAAACATAGTGGTCGACAACTTCGAGAAGCGCACTCCCAACTAGGACTGGTGCTGAAATGACATGGACATTTGACTTGACTTTCGTCTTGTCCATGTTCATTTTGAAACCCTGCTGAGATCATTGAGCATGGTGCCAAGGTCCTCCAGCGATTCTGCCATGACTAAGACGATGTAGTCGGCATATCGAAGGTAAGTGATGCACTCGCCATTGACGTTGATGCCGAATCCGGTCCAGCTTGAAGACGTCTTCCAATGCAATGGTGAAGAGTTTCGGGGACATAACGTCTCCCTGTCTAACACCTCTCTGGAGTTGGATCAGTTTCTTACTCCTGTCCTGCACACGGGCTGACATGGTGGCGTTTCTATACAAGCACTTCAGCACTTCGATGTATCGATAGTCAATTTGGCACCGCTGAAGTGACTGCAGCACCGCCCAAGTTTCGATCGAAACGAAGGCTTTCTCATAGTCCACAAACGCCAGACTCAGAGGCCGATTGTATCCCTCAGTTTTCTGTATGATCTGGCGTAGTGTGTGGATGTGGTCTATGGTACTATAGCCTTTTCGGAAACCGGTTTGTTCGGGAGGCTGGAAATTGTCAAGCCTGCGCGTGAGTCGATTTGTAATGACCCTCGAAAACAACTTATAGACGTGGCTCAAGAGCGAGACGAGTCTATAATTCTTCAAGAGGGTTCTGTCACCTTTCTTGAAGAACAGCACTACCACGCTTCTGGTCTCTGGACTCTGGAACGTCGCCCCCGAGAACGACGGAATTGAACAGCCTCTGAAGAGCTTTTAGGACCGGCTTTCCGCCTGCTCTCAGAAGTTCTGTAGTGTAGTGTCGTCTCCCGGTGCCTTTCCGTTCTTAAGTTGTTTGAGAGCCATTCTAGTCTCGTACAGGCTGAAGTCCGAGATATCTTCGGTAAAGTGCCGAGTTAGCTTGGATCTGGGGTCTTTGACCAAGCCAACAGCAGGATTCTGGGATCTGTAAAATTGTCCATAGAACTGCTGGACCTCTCTCTGACTTTGGCCAACAGACAGATCTCTTGCGAACACTTTCGAGCCTTGGTTGCGCTCTATCGCCTCTTTAATACGGGTAGTATTAAATTGGCGAATATCATGTCGCACAGCCTTGGAGATCTGTCTGTTTAACCGCCTTAGGCAGGACCAATCGGCTGAGGACTGGACTGTCATTTCTTTTCTCCCCTCCATGAGTTCTTTTGCTGGCAGGACCCAATATGCTTCTGCGTCCAGCTATACCTACGACGCAGTTGTACGTGTCCCGGCTGCATCACTCCACAAAGGTTGAGGAGATTGTTGAGTATATGCGGGTGAAGACCAGCTGGACTTTGAAGGCTGAGAAGTTCGATTCGCGCCACAACACAAACTTCAAGTCGTTCGTGGTGCGAGTTCCAACTCAGCACATTGCGACCTTTCTCAAGGAAGAGTTTTGGCCGAAGGGTGTCGTGTATCGAAGATTTCGTGGAAGGTTACGCGACACCACGCAGCGCAACATGACGCCGACACTTCATGTGCAGTAGTTTTAAGTTTTATTTTATATAGTATATTTATTAGTTTATAATTAGTTAATATTTATGTATATTTTGTAGTTGCCTGAAATAAAGAAATAATAATAATATCACTAAACACTCATCCATGCTCCTGACTGTTATTTTCGATTTCACATTTTTCACTTTGTGTTTAACTAAACACTCATCTAGACATTGGAAGCGATTTTGTAGTTCGAGCTGAAAGCTCTCGAGGTTCTGGTATTGGGCAGGTGTTGGTCGGAGCGTAGACTTCACATCAAGCGTGACCTCTCAACTTTTGTTCTAATATTCAAGATGCCCCTGACTAGTCAGTGATCACTCCCAGTTTTAATCCTGCTGATCACTGATACATCATTGAATATGTGTAGTTTGTCCGACAAGATGAAGACAATCTCGTTTTTACTGAACCATCAGGGCTAATCGAGGTTCATTTCCGCTGGGGCTGCTTCCTGAAGAAGGAATTCATCATGAAGAGGCCTTCCTTCTCCACAAAATCAGCCAGCATCTGGCCCCTGTGGTTCCTCTGCCCATATCCCATAGTGCCCCACCTTCAGCTCATCGTCTGTTCTTTTGCCTAGTTTCGCGTTAAATTTTCCCCTAACCACCGTGAAGTAGGTTTTAGACAAGTGGATGGCCTTCGAGATGTCCTCATATAGGGCCTCCACCTCGTCATCGGTGTGTCGAGGTCGGTGCGTAAACCTGTATGACCTTCAACGAATACCGTTTGGTTATTGTGAGTATAAGGTACGCTACCCTACTCGACACACTTTCAATCCTCTCCACGTTGCCTACGAGAGATCTGCGAACAATAAACCTGACACCACCTTGGGACTCGTGGTCGGCCTCCTGGTGGAAGAGCAAGTTCCCGGACTGGAGGATTGTTGTGCCCTCACCCTCTCTTCGGACTTCTGACAACCCTATTATAGGGTCCCATTGGATCTGGCTCAATTCCTCTTCCAACTCGGTGATTCTCTCGTCGGTCCGAAGTGTCTGATCGTTGTGCGTTACCAGGGCCAGAGGTCGTTGTTTTTGGTAGCCTTGCCGCGACCGGAGATTCTTCGCACCCCCTGCTCCGCCGTTACTGGGCCCTTTTTTGTTGGGTGCTAATTTTTGGAGGATAGTGTCGTAATCGCCACGCTTGGCAGGCGGGTTGGTTGGCGATTGCAGTGGATATTATTAATACTCGAGGGAGTGCTTGTGCCCACTCCCCCGGTATTCCCTCAGCCGGCTCTTACGACTCACATGGGTGGAGAGGGGGTGGAACAATTCTAAAGCCGGCCACACACTGCCAGGTAGGATACACATCATTTTGAAAAATCTCGATAATTCAAGAGTGCTATTAAGGGAATCTAGTTATTTTTCCTAAATAAAGGTAGTCTAAGTTACTCGTAATTACATCAGCTATAGATCTGCAAGTGGAAGTCTCATCCAACAAACCGTCATATCGAAAAAACATTTAAAAATTGCTTTTTTGTATATCTAATACATAAAATTCTCATGTCACAGTGTTTGTCGCCATTCTCCTCCGAAACGGCTTGACCGATTCATATGAAAATTTGTGTGTATATTCAGTAGGTCTGAGAACAGGATGTAAACTATTTTTCATACCCCTAAGTGACAAAGGGGACGACCCTAAAAAATATTTAATTTGTGGACAAAAATTTATTTTAATTTTTTTATGTTTTGGTATTAAAAAATACATACAACCCTAAATTTTTACCTTTCTACTGCCAACTCCTATTTTTTAATAGCGATATTAGTACTTTAATAATTTTTATTGCAAAATATTCACGAAAAAGAAATATGGTGGTACGTATCGCCGGGTGAGCTAGTACTTAGTAAAAAGCTGTTATTTAGACATTACAAGGAGACACTTCTATTTGATTTACCTAATTACATAGATTACACGCGGAGAAAGACATCGGTATCATACGGATTTTCTTTCTTTCTTTAAATATTGTTCGAGTCTTATATAATTCTTGGTAAGCGCCCTTTCATTATCCATAGACGAATTCAAACTGTTATTGGTTTATTGATTGACATTATACTTTCCTAGTTAGAAGCTTTTCTTCAACAGATGGCGTTAAAACTAATTAAATGAATTGGCGTGGCGACGTCGTCACTCCAACAGCCGGTTTGGCCTCCCTTCGCCTTAGATGTTTTCACATTAAAAATACATAAACCCATATCAGTCATCTGACATTTGACGTCCATTGCTGCTACAAGCTGTGCCACCTGCATCCAACGGCTCCGCACATTACCGTACCACAGGCAGAGAATAGTATGAACAACTTACCATCCCTTGGTAAGATGCGCGACGAGTTTCACATAATTGTCGGTTTGCTCAAGTATGGAGTGACAGACGATGCGCTTCTCGTCTTCAGAACCGTTCTCATTCTGTATCTGTAACAAGCACCAACAACTCACTTACTAATCAACAAAACTACTAGTCAGGAACATTTTAATATTTTATTTATTTTTTATTTCTGAGTTACAAATACTGCCTCGGTGGTCCAGTGGTGGTGTATGCGACTGAAGATCATGAGGTCTCGGGTTCGATTCTCGGCTCAGAGACCAACAAAAAATTAGAAAGTTGGCGGTGTTCCCGCCAAAGGCAGGACGAATGAATGAGTGAGTGATGAATGTACAGCGCCGCCGTTCATACACGGTCGAGTGTACAGTGAAAACTAAAAAAGCGAGCGCGCCCGAATTACGATTGTCTCCCGAAAAATCATTATAATCCTTGTGGACACAAAACCCATTAAAAGTATTTAGTGTGTATATCACCTAAGTGTTGTACGTCCATGAAGTGTGAATCCACTCATAAGTAATCTATGTAAAGCAATACCAACCACTGAACTCCGCCATTGGCCAGGGTATCGCTTGTGTCTGTGTCTTACACTTTACTTTGATGGTTTTGGTAACCAAAAGCTAGTATGTATTATATCCGTAATCTGGTGCCCATAGCACAATCGTTAAGCTTAGTTTGGGACCAGAGGATGTTGTGTGAAATGTCCGTGAATATTTATTTATTTATTACACGTCCCATTCAGCTCAAGGGATCAATGGCGTCAATGGCGTACGCAGCTCTGGTGAACCTCAAAGAAATCAGGTGAGTTTTCCACTCCAACCTATCCTTCTTGCCACCCCAGACGGTGTCACCCCCGTGCATCGGAAAGCACGTAAAGCTGTTGATTCTGCGCCAGAAATATCTCCAGTGGTGTTGGAATGCCGTCCCAACGGCATATGAGAGTGAGGGAACGCGAGCGAGCGAGCGTATGCACACACTGCAACTGTTTGCGCACACTCTCGTTTATAGGGAGATAGATAATTATGAACATTAGTAGCGATAATTTTGATATTTTTATATATTTTTTAAGCATTTGACATATTATCTATATGTATATAATTCCAGTGTCACGATGTTTGTCCGGGATGAACTCCGAAGCTACTGAACCGATTTTAACTTTTTTTTTAAATGCGTGTTTTGTTCCAAGTTAAGAGATAAGATACTTTATATCTCAATTTATAATTGCAATATTTATTCATGAAAAAATATATGGCGGTACGAAGTTCGCCAGATCAGCTAGTACTATTTATTATAAAGCTGTAACAGAGCTATGTCTGTACATTTAAGATATTTGAGAAAAACTTACTGTAATAGGCTGTATAGGCGTGTCTAAACACAAACGTTTTTTTTTAGATCTTTTGTCTGTTTTTTTGTTCGCGCATCACGCAAAATCTACTGAACGTTATTTGAAAGCTCTTGATTAGACTTAAAATCTGGTATACGTTTTATCCCGCTACTATATCAGGGACCTGAGATATAACCCAAAAACATGCTTTTGGCTGCGGCGGAGCCGCGGGCAAAGGCTAGCATTATAGAATATGCTTTGCCAAAATTGTCAAAGCATCTGGGACGGTGTTCCAGGAGATAAAGGTTCAAATCCTGTTCGTGACTGTTATTATCGATTTCATATTTTCTGATAATTTTTAAACCGTAAACAGCTTTGAATTCAAATGAACGGTCTAATGTACTAAGCTTATTATCTCTTTCTGGATTGTACCTTAAGCGTAGCATTCTTGGTGGTGAAGCGATACTCGTGCAAATGGTCGAGGCTGTTCCACTTGTGGTGGTCCACTATCCAGCTGGGGAAATGGCAGCGATTATGTTCATCGTCCGCTGAAACAATGTTGCTAAACGTTTATATGATAGTTAAATACTTTTTAAAACAACACGTCACGGAAATCCCATAAGGTCCCAGGACTAAATATTCTTAAAAATACAAAGATTGAATTTTTTGCCTTCCTTTAATAGAAATTCGTTTAAAATTCTTACGCCGTGTGGGGCCGGCTTTATAATTGTCCCATCCCCTCTCTATCCACGGGAGTCGTAAGAGCCGACTGCGGGAATACCGGGGGAGTGGGCAGCAGCACACTCTTGAGTATTAACAACATCCACCGCGATCGCCAACCCGCCTGCCAAGCGTGGCGATTACGGCACTATTTCCCATTTCTTGGGGAGTCCTATGTCCAGCAGTGGACATTGAAAGGCTGATGGAAAGATAGGATGAAAATTCTTTCATATAATTAATTATATTTGTTAACAAAAACTTTATCAAAGTCGTACTTTTATATAGCCATGCATATTTACAACATGAATGGGCCGGCTCGATTGGGGAAATACAACCCTGTCACTGAAGATCAGCGTGAAACAACGGTAGATACCGTGTGTTTTGTACGGTGAGTGAGAGTGCCGGAGGCCCAAACCGTCACCCTATCCTAGTTATTAATAGTTTCCATCCATCCATCAGCCTTTCGACGTCCACTGCTGGACATAGGCCTCCCCAAATTGGGAGTATAGTGCCGTAATCGCCACGCTTGGCAGGCGGGTTGGCGATCGCAGTGGATGTTGTTAATACTCGAGGGAGTGCTGCTGCCTACTCCCCCCCGGTATTTCCTCAGTCGGCTCTTACGACTCCCATGGGTGGAGAGGGGTGGGACAATTCTAAAACCCCACATGGCGGATAGAATAGTTTACAAGTAACTAACTATTAGTAAGCTTCATAGTGCGACTTCCTTCAACTGGTGAAGTGAGACCGTTGCATGACGCGTCTCCGGACTGGGCGATGCTGTAGGTGACTGTCTTATCAGCATGGCTTCCTTGGTACACGAAACATCTGGAAATATAAGAAACTTATTAGAACAAACTTAGTGAAAATAGAAGGGTAATTGCAATCGGTTTTGAACCCAAGACTTCTATCAACCGTAAGCTACAGCGGATGTGACTCCCGATGATCCATTTCCATGTTAAGGCAGACTTTTCTAGTCTGATATGACAATATACATATTTGTGCTTAATACTAGGGCTTATCAAGCTTAACAGACAGGGGGGTTCATCTTAGCCGTCCTTAGTAATCAAACTCTAGTGAGACAGACTCTAAATTCGATTATAATACGAGTAATATATTAATTACTAGCCTTTGGTAGTGTGGGGCCCCCATCCATTGTGTGCAACCCGCCGTGTGCCTTCTCTCCGCCTTTATGGGCGGGCCACCGGAACCATATTACCACAGAACAATAGTACTCCTAGTTACATTCCTTCAGTGGTCTAGGTGACTTACCAATCACATTGACAATGACTCATGATATTTTTGATGCCATTTTTGTTATTTAAACTAGTTAAAAAACTGTTTGAAAAAGTTCTGTCTTGGACGTCGGTTTGTTGTAGGTAATGTATGTTAACACGATAACGACCAAAATACTTTACTATTCGTCTTTTTTTTTTTCGTTTACGAATTATTATGATTACGAATAGAGCCCTATCACTTTTCACGGTCTGATCTGATGTGGTTTAATTGTTATTAAATAAACAAAAAAATTGTGAATATTTACGCTCGACGCTACACTAAAATCAGTGCTATCCTTATTTCGTGAGAACTATTTCTATAGACCAATGTAGAAGTACTTCTTAAAATTAGCGCTAGCTGGCGTATAAAACATGAGAAAGTACTTTTTGAAATTAGCGCTATCTAAGTGATTTATTGAAAACTACTTAGTTATTACTTATTTATCAAATAATCAATTTTATTGTGAAAAATGAAGATTATTAGGTGTGTACTTTTGGATTTTCCAAAGTATTTTGATCTGTATTTTTAGCACCTGATATGCTCAGCTACTTTAAAGTACAAATTATTATTTGTGAATGAGGAAAAAGAAAACTTTAGTGCGAGCGGGAATCGAACCTGCGTCCCTTCCAATCCGGCTACCGCACCACCTTTCAGCCCATACCCAATCTCCTCATCACATTTGTCTTAACGACCAACGCCATCTATCGGAACGCATTTACATGCATTAATCCAATATAGTAAGTTTAATTTTTCAATTAAAATTCTGAAAGAAGGTTCGATGCCCGCTAGCACTAAAGTTCTCTTTTTCCTCATTTACAAATAATAATTTGTACTTTAAAGAACCTATTATTGCGTAAAAATATTTTTATATCATAATCTGCCCTCGGCTTACTTTCAACGATTCCTTACTTAGGCTTACACATGAAGCTAATTAAAGTATTAATAATTACTTGTATGTATGTTCGTCCAAAGAAATGTCGATCCTCCTCTGCACCTGTGAGATGACCCCTACCAGGTATCTAGTGGAACCTTCCTTCCAGGTCGCTAGGCAGACCAACTCCTCAACTGGAAACAATAAAAATTTGCTTTCTGATATTTACGCGAATTTTAAAATAAAACTACGTTTACGGAATCTATCGCGTTTACTTGATTTTCTACTATCCCGACGTTTCGAATACTTTACAGCATTCATGATCACGGGTGGACTTATATGGTAATAATAATATATCAGCTGATATGATGATGGCTGATAATATATCAGCCTTGGACGTCTAGATCTAGTCGTCTAGATAGATTCCATAAACATAGTTTTGTTTTAAAATAAAAATTAGATTAGAATTCATATTTTTTTTATAATATGAGTGACAAAATATAGGTATATTTACCGTTGCTTTCTGTGCCGGGTACATCAGGGCAGGACATGTAGCGCAGCAGGAGCCGCGACTCATCCGTGCACGACTCTGCACGTGACGGCGGGTTTACACAGTCACCGGTGCCGCTGCGAGAATAACAATAACATTAATTATAGCGTAACAGAATTATGTACGCATGCCAAAACATTTTTATCTGCCTTACTAATAAACGTTGTATAACTAGTTATTCGGTGTTTTGTCTTTGTCATTAATATGACAGTTTGACTTTGAAAGAACGGAATAAAACACTGAATAACTATTCGGATTTTATACAATGTTTATTAGTAAGTGGGTAAGTGTATATATTTCTTATGGATCTAGAAGTGCTATAAACTATGTTGACAGGCCTTGTGGCATAGTCTGTAGTGTAACCGATTTCCTTGCACGAAGTCGTGGGTTCGATTCCCACTAGGGACAATTATTTGTGTGTTGAACACAGATATTTGTACTGCGTCTGGGTGTTTTCTATCTATTATAAATATGTATGTACATTCAGTCAAAAAGTATTGGGAATAGATGATTTGTTTATGGTTCCAAATTCAAATTTTTGTTTTTTTTGTTGTTGTTAGATTGGCATAACCTTAGATTAATTATATTTCTAGATGAACCCTCGGCGTTGTAAACGCGTCAAAAAAAATTGGGGTGACCTTTTCATCCCAATGCTGTTCTATGGCTGATAGTGTCAATCGTGACGTCACTTGACAAGGTCGTATCCAGGAGCATTAGTGTCATTTAAAATGTCAACGTGTGTAATTAAAGTGTGCCGATACTACAAAAATCGGCAAATGAACACTAAAGATATCTCTTATCATCGGTTAGTAACATTATTTCATACAATAACTGGCTAAATAAGTCATTTAAATATTCCGAAAATAAGTTAATTTTAGTTCGTATTTTTTATGTGATACCAGTTTATGAACTTAAATTTCCCGCGTAATATTGCAAAGTTGATGATGTTTTAACGATAGAGTAATTAGAAACATTACCTAACATAATTATTAGCGTTTTAAATGAATTCATAAAGCTGCACAGTCGTCATTAACGAAATTAATTACAATATTACTATTTTTAATATTATTATTTATTTTAATGATGAAGATTGTTTACATTTTTAAATTTATATTTATCGTGGGTTATAGTAGTATTCTCATTAAAGAAGAGGTTATAATATAGTATATATTTTTTTATAATATATTAATATTATAAGAGTAAATAGAAAGAGATAATTGACTATATACCTATGAAATATTTTATAGTAAGAGGTGATCCATTTCGAGGTTCCCTACTTTTTAAAAGAAAAAAAACAGAAAATTCATATTTAATAAAGAATGTTTATTATCATTTGAAAGAACATTCTTTGGCATTTATTTTTTGAAGATTATGTCTATCAAATGTTGGCCGTTGCTAAGTCGCAGATGGTCCATCCGTTGAGTCCAATTTTCGATGATTCGTTCGAGCATTTTGATGAACCTCAAAATGGATCACCTCTTATAAGAATGTCTTGAATCTATGATAATATAATTTTCCCATAATTTAAAACTACTACTGAAACTGGTATCATTACGCACGCACACAAACATAAATTGCACAAGCGTAATGACAGCTGTCACGAACACTAGCATAATAATTCCCGCCCGATTTTTATGACGTTTTTAAGAGTGACAGTCCATCTAGATATATAATTTTTTCTAAGGGCATAACTGTTATCCATTTTGACGGGGAGTTTGAGTTACATCTGTTATTTATATTAAATACAGTGCTGTTTTTAGTTATATCATATCTAGTGTGTATTGCGAATTTCATAATGGACAAAAACATCGAACAAAGAGTTTGTCTTAAATTTTGCATCGCCAATGGAATTTCGTGTTCGGAGTCACTGAAAATGTTACAGAAGGCTTACGGTGAAACGACTTTATCAAAAACACGTGCTTATGAATGGTACAAAGCGGCCGAGGTGTGATGGAAGATTTGCCTCGCTCTGGTAGGCCATCAACTGAATCCATCAACTGAACTGTCTGCAACTGAAGTTAACATTGTAAAAGTGAAGGAAATAGTGACTGAAAATCCTCATTCAACTTTGAGAGAGATAGCCACCGAATTTTCTGTGTCTCACGAGTCGATCCGTACCATTTTAAACAATCACTTGGGTATGAAACATGTTTCCGCTCGGCTAGTCCCAAAAGACCTGAATTTTCTCCAAAAACTCAATCGCATGAGAGTCGCTGAGGACATGCTAGAACGAGTAAATTCCGACCCAACATTCATGAAACGCATTGTTATTGGTGACGAAACGTGAGTTTACGAGTTTGACATGCATGTGGTAGAAAAGAACGCTGAAAACGAACTGTCTTTGACGAAATCATTTCCAGGTGGTGTGGATGAACCCTATCGCGACGTCTTGTGGTTCGGTGGTAAAATGGTGATGTCAGTACCACCTTAAACAGCTCCTCCGAGCACTCCCCATTGTAGCGCCGGTAGAGCACACAGAGGGACCCGAAGTCTCTCCGCCGCTCCAACGACTCCAGACCCTCCGTGAGATCGGGATCATCGACAATTCGAATAGCACGCCTTTGCAGGGAGTCAAGTGGGTCGAGTTGGTACTTAGGCTCACCTGCCCAGAGATGTGAGCAGTACTACATATGAGGGCGGACCTGTGCTTTATAGCACAAGTCGTTGCCTCGGTGTGAAGTACCGCTTAGTTCTGTTCAGGACGCCTAGTTTTTTACTCGCCAATTTGGCTTTGTCCTCCAAATGACTCCCGAACTGGACTTTACTAGAGATGTCCATGCCGAGGGTCTCAATGCTCTAGGAGACCAGGAGAGTTACCCCTTGGAACAGGGGCGCCACGACAAATGCGTCCTTCTTTGCAGTGAATGCGCAAACCTGTGTCTTCGTGGAGTTGAATTGAACCATATTCTTTTCACCCTATTCCGAGGCCCGCCCAAAAGAGCGCTCGACGTCAGACACAAGTTCGGTCCGTCTCTCCTCCAGCATTCCTAACTCCATTCCTAAACTCAAATTACCGCGTCGTGGCACCCGTTTTCAATCGGTAGAAGACATAAAGGAGAATTCGCGGCGAGAACTGAACTCAATTCCGGAAACTGTGTTTAAAAAATGTTTTGATGATTGGATTATTCGTTGGCGTAAATCTATCGTTACTGAAGGAGCATACTTTGAAGGTGATAAAATAAATTTGGACGAATAACAAAAAAATTGTGTATTATTGATATTTTCCTGGTGCTTTCTTGACAGAGTAGTATTTACAAAAAAATATAAAAAATATATGTATTATCTGGTACCCATAGCACAAGTGTTAAGCTTAGTATGGGACCAGATTTTTTTAATTTTTAAATGGGTAAGTGTATATATTTCTTATGAATCTAGAAGTGCCATAAACTATGTAATTTATGGTAAGTAATTAATACCACTTTTCAAATAAAATCTCAATTTTAAAATATATTGAACAATTATTGTGCATGTGGAAAGAATGCCGGATGAATGATTGGTTAAGAAGATATACAATGCGAAAGTAAAAGATATAGGAATAGGGGGTGACTGAGACTAACCTGGACCAGATTAGTCATGTATTGAAGGGAGATGGCGTCAGGAGTCGCCGAAACCGGCGAACTTGTAGAAGTGAATTATGAATGTCGAGGAAGCGCGAGATGTATGGAACAAGTGTTTTGGCACTCTGTTCTCTCTTCCCACCTTGTAGGGGAGATGGCGTGATGGTAAGTAAGTACTATTGGACAAAACCCTAATTACGTAATTACGTCAAAATCTGGCACGTAAATAACTTCTACAACAACAATACCCATCACACAGGAACCTTCCATTTTGCCGGATACAAGTATTTATATCCTTCTTTGTAGTAATATCTACACCAAAAATAGCTCTTTCCTACAGAAACCCTCAATTTTTCGGGATGAGCAGTAGCCAATGTCCTTTTCGGTAGTACTCCGGACTGACTAATTTCATTATGCTCGATTAGATAAAATAAATAAATACTCACGGAAATTTTCACACAACGTCCTCTGGTCCCAAACTAAGCTTAACGCTTGTGCTATGGGTACCAGATTACGGATATAATACATATATTACTTTTTTTTTGTAAATACATATATATCATAGATAGAAAACACCCAAACGCAGTACAATTATATGTGTTCATCACACAAATAATTGTCCTGAGTCGGTTACACTAACGACCACGCCACGATGCCCGTCGGTAGTTATAGTACCGGCAGCGTCATAAAATAATTATATTGCAAACAAACACACATAATCATTTTCGTATTATAATCATTCAAAAGGTTCTCCCGTGAGTGGGATTTATGTCCACCGGGTCAGGGTCACCGAGACGATTAGAGCGGGAAAGCACATTTCACAAGCCGTCAAGAAAATCTCTTGGGCCTGACGGTGTTCTTCTTCACCACTTGGTGGTAATTCTTGAACAAATAGGACAATAATATAATAATAATACACACGTAATTTCGAATGAGATATATGCCTCACAACCTTTTAACACCGGACTGAGGATGACACTGTCTTTGCAATCCATGGTCAACTTACTTATATGTTGAGCTTCATAGACTTACCGATTATACGTGAATGTGAATGGCGCTGGTCGGAAAGGACACGCCTCGGGCGCCGGTTTTGGTTCCTTCCTGAACATGGAGTAGAGTGACGCATCACCCGGGATAGACTCGCACATAGTGGACAGATTCTCCCACTGGCTGCAGTATGCTGAAACACGAGCACGCACCTCAAGAGATTTTATATCAGAGTAACTCGCTAATGCTCAGGTCACACTAATGGGAAACGTGAAATGTGGCTACCCAATTTATCGCGTTATTTATCGCGATGATGGGCATTGACGTTGCCCGTTAATGTGGCCTGAACATAAGAATATAAACCATTGTTATTTGTAACTCGATGAAACGAAAAATGACAAGAAAAGAGAAACGTATAGGGTTTAGCATGAGAGAGAATGAGATAAAATACAGATTATATAAAATTTCCTGTTTACAAAGTTTTATTGCTAAAGATTGCAATAACTGCTTTTTTTTTACTTATTCGGTACTTATTAAAACTTGGCAACATTCTGGACTGTATTGTGATGTCGTGGAAATTCAGATACCATCCACTACCAATTTATAAATATGACATAATTTTAATCTCTCTGCCTACCCCGCAAGGGAAATGGCGTGATGATAAGTTAGTTATAATTTTAATTTAATCTAATCTTATACTCAAATTAACAATTTAATTCAATAAGTCTACCTACTTAGAAATTACGAAAATTTCTGAAAGCCGACGGTTTCGCGTCCCGAAGCTTTTTTTGGGGATAACGGGTCAGATAACCGAAAGAAGGTCTAGGGGATTAGAATGTATCTCACTCAATCGTATCGACATAGCCTCGTGTCATTGTGATTAGTTGAGAGATCACCGTGATTGGCTGAGGGATTATTGCGACATCACACGTCTGTTTCTCTACCAATCACAAGCGAGACGACACGATGTCGATACAATTTAGTGAGTTAGATTCTACGGACCCTGGTCCCGTTCAAAACGGGACGTATGGTAACTTTATTTAACTATACCCCAATGAGTACCATATCAAAATTATAAATGGTTGTCTGCAAAGACGATTTATGGACGATAATTTTACGTGATAACGTCATATAATTAGGCCGATTGTGCCTCTCTATCGCTTGTTCCGCGCTATCGTTTGCACACTCGGCTCAGGCGGAACGTGACAATGAGTCATGCTTTTTCGTGCGTGCAGCCGGCGTCCATCGATTTATAAGACGTTATCCTTGGACCTTGGTCCTCAGGCAGATAATAAACTACTTACATTCTTTGTATTGCAACACATGTTTGTGTTTCTGGTGTATAACGAGACAGCGGTAGCAGTGGTCATTTCTGGAAAACAAACAAAAAATATTAAGTACATTTTTTATTGCTTGTAGTGGTAAAGTGATGGCCCATCTGATGGTAAGTGATATCCGCCATTCATAGACTTAGTAATACTAAAGATATAAAACACTGGCAGTCTGCTCAGCATTTCATTTTGCAGGTAGGGAATTAATGGAAGGCTATCTCCCGCTACAACCCCAAATCACACCGAAGTGCTTCATGGTCGGTCACACTTAACGCCACCTCCAGACTAGCTGTAACGAAACATGTAAAGCAACATGCAATGTAACATTTTCCATACAATTTAGTTTGTTCGCGAACAACTACGTTCCATCCATCGCGAAGGACGCTCTGATGTGCGGAAGCGTTCAGGAGATGGTACCCGTAAGTTGCTCCGAACGACGGGTTGGACGATTAGAAAAATTTTTACCCGCCTTAACAAAATAGTATCGGTGGACTGAGATGTTAGGCTAGGAAGTCATAGAGCGATTTTTACCCGCGCCCGCCGCGGTGGCGGGACCACAACACCCATACGAACATCATGGAAATGTAGATAGCAAATTTCTCGAAGCGATTTAAGTAAAAGTAATTTTATTTGACAAGGAATTTTTTTTAATGGAAATCTTCTATAAACACTCACTTGTCATAGACAACAAACTTGTCGTTATTATCTGTCTCCGCGCAGTCTCCCTTCCCCCACATGGTGGTGGAGTTGATATAGATGAGGTTGTTGATGCCGGACTGGAACCAACCGCCCGTCCAGCTTGCTGGGAAGTTGCAGCCACCGCCTGAAATAAGATTAGAGATTGGTGAACATTTGTATTTCCTCTCATCTCATATCCTCCCAGAAAATGAATGATTCTTGTGGGATATAGCTATTTTTGCATAGAGATAATTAGTGTGCCGTATAGAGTGGCGCAAGTCCAGGCGGACGAAGTCGCGGGAAGTACCTAATTAGTTTCACGTAACATAAGTTTTTAATTATTTAGAGATTATATTTAAAGAACGAATTGTTGTGAAAGTGGGAAAAGAGACCTTTACTGCGAGCGGGATTCGAACCTGCGTCCCTTCCAATCCGGGTAAGACATATAAAAAGCAATTGTGAAGTGGAGATTGCTGTAGCAGTCAGCTACTGCGATGGCTTAGCGTTCTAGAGCACTTCCCCGGATTGAAACGGACGTAGGTTCGAATCCCGCTCGCAGTAAAGCTCTCTTTTCACTTTCACAGTAGCTGAGCATGTCAAGTGCTAGGTAAATACTTACATATAAAAATATATAATTCATGCTAATAGGTACCTTGGCAATAAAATACGGCCGATTAATAAGCGTCTCTCTTTTGAAGCCGGTAAAATATGCACTCTAAAACCATTGCCCCAATTCATAATTCGAGCTGTTCTTTCAAATCAAATCATTGGAAACCACAATTAAAAATTACCCTCGTATTTTTATTATTATCGAATGTGTCCTAGGGGTTGAAATAAAAGGTCTAGAAACAAAAGCAACCTAGGCCGAAAGCCTAGTCTAGGTCCTGGTGGGCCTTTGTTCGTGCCTTTACGTACTAATTCGTGGTTGCAAAGAATTTAATGTTTTGTTGTGTGGTATAAAGCAAAAGAAGTATAACGTGTTGGAAACCATCTTTTGTGGCTCTCAATGCGTTTGCTAAATATTAAATAAGTCTATAAAATATTGTATTATAAAAGATACTATATTTTTAATCACAATAATAATCTTTTTCTTGATAATATTTCCTGATAGCAAATTTTATTTGTGAAAGTGGAAAAAGGGAACTTTACTGCAAGCAGGATTCGAACCTGCGTTCCGTCCAATCCGGGGATGTGCTCTAGACCGCTATGTTATTGCAGTCGCCCAACGACGATACCAAATCTCCACTTCACATTTGTCTTTACGAAGTAGCTGAGCATATCAAGTGCTAAAAATACAGATCAAAATATTGCTTGATATAAATTTACAATTAGAATAAGATCTTTATATCCAAAACAGCGGGATCGAAATTATCGGTACCCACATATAATACAGTGGAAACGGATAGAGTACGATAACAGAAAGATAACACATAAAACGATTACTAACTTGTATGTCTGTTTGCTTACGCACATCTCTAAAATTACTGATGAGATTTCAATGACTTTTAACGGGTAGATAAAACTTATACTTTTAACAGAAACTATACTTTAGTAAATTTCAATCAACTGTCAGAAAAAGAAACATTTATTAGTCATAAAATATTTTGATTTTAAAACTGTTCTATTTTTTCTTCCTTTCCACTCTAACGAAGTCCCGTGCAACAGCTTTTACCGGAACATATTTTGACATAAAGAAAGATAGCTGCGGGCGTCATGAATCACTGATGAGCCTTAAGAAACGATGTAATGTAGAAATGGATAATAGCTGCAGTAGCTGTAGCTTAGAGAGCGTGTGGTAGATGAATGTGGTGCATCTTTTAACTCCACTCACATTTCTTCATATTTTAGTTAACACATTATTGGTATTTTGATTATCATCTTGTTTTGCCTCATATTTGGTATCGGTGGTAAAAACGTACTTAATCGCCTTAAATATAATTTCACTTGTTTTATATCGCTGTCAGCTTATGCAATGGACGGTTACCACACGAGCAATGTATAAAACATTTGTCACTATTGTCCCGTAGCCTTTGTTTCAGCGAGGGTTCAACTCCAGGTGTTAGCTGACTGTCAAGTTTAGGGTTCCATATACAATACGAATTGTACAATTTTGCCTATAGGGTTTGTGGTTACTCATATATTAGTATCGTTGACTGCTGATCATGTTGGTTTCGTGTTCGATCCCCGGGTCGGGCAGAGCTAAGGAGCTTTTTTGTAAAAAGAAAAATTGACAGTAGCAGCTCGGAGTTTGGAAATGTGCCCGGTAGAAGTAGATTTTCTCAAAGATTAGAGAAGTTTTCCAGTAGCAGAGCCTTGCTTATCTCAGCATGGGCCTGCTCGATCGGGGAGTAACAGTTTCGTATGGTGAGTGAGAGTGCCGAGATCCAAACCACCTCCATATCCTCTCCTTATTATCCTACCTATCCTCCCTTTATCTAATAATTCGTCCTATCATCTCCTTAGTATCCTTCCAATCCTCTTTTTATTATCCTTCCTCCACACCTCCTAACCCTTTCCCTGGAGATGGCGACGCACGAGTGATGCCTCTGATGTTGCTAGCGTCTATAGGCTACGGTAACCGCTTGTAATCAGGTCGTATGCTTGTTTGCCATCTAGGCAGTATAAAAAAAATGCTATCTCGCTTTAGCTAATATGGATTTAGCGTAACCTTTAATTCTGATGTTGGACGGGCCTCGTGGCTGTAACCAACTTCCGTGCACGAGGTCGTGGGTTCGATTTCCACTCAGGACAATTATTTGTGTGATGAACACAGATATTTGTACTGCGTCTGGGTGTTTTATATCGTATTATACGTATGTATTTACAAAAAAAAAGTAATAAATATGTGTGTTATATCCGTAATCTGGTACCCATAGCTTAGTTTAGGACCAGAGGATGTTGTGTGAGATGTCCGTGAATATTTATTTATTTATATTTATAATTATTGAAAGAGCCGTTCCCCACAGTGGAAGAGTAATAGGTTGTAACGAATGATTTTGTCTGATGATAAGAGCGATTTACAGTTTACAATGTAAAAAAACATACTGAACCAGGACAAAAGAGTTATTCTTGTTCATAAATCCTTTTGACAACGTATTAAATATGAATGTATTCTTCAGTCGACATCCGTCCATTGTAATGTTTACGATATAAATGTAATGAAAGTATAATTAATTACATAATTTTTAATACACTGCAGCACACATAATTATTTTTTCTAATAAATATTACATCCTAAAATACTTATCTTATTCTATTCACGTGGTGCCTCTAATGACGATGAGGCCAATAAAGGTGGATGTGCCCTTGGTACTTTTTTGCTACTTTAGTTATAATACCATTTAAAATTTCAATATAATCGTCGTTGGCTCGAATGCAATAGCTTAGCGGTCTAGAACACATCTCCGGATTGGATGGAACGCAGGTTCGAATCCTACTGGCAGTAGTTCCCTTTTTCCTATTTAACAAATAATTTGTTATTGAAAGTAGCTGAGCATCTCAAGCGCTAAATATACAGATCAAAATAGAAAGCCTTACTAAGAAATCGCCCTGCTGTGGCGATTGTAATTTCGATATTATTGCTGCGGATGCACTTGCCTCAAGCGCTCGTGGTGAAAAGTTTTAGGCACCTAATACATTCAGTCAAGAAAGTATTGGGAATGGATGATTTGTTTATGGTTCCAAATTCAAATTTATGTTTTTTTTTTGTTGTTGTTAGATTGTCACAACTGTTATCCAATTTGGCGCGGAGTTTGAGTTGCATCTGTTATTTATATTAAATACAGTGCTGTTTTTAGTTATATCAGATCTAGTGTGTATTGCGAATTTCATAATGGACAAAAACATCGAACAAAGAGGTTGTCTTAAATTTTGCATCGCCAATGTAATTTCGTGTTCGGAATCACTGAACATGTTACAGAAGGCTTACAGTGAATCGACTTTATCAAAAACACGTGCTTATGAGTCGTAAAAAGCGTTTAAAAGGGGCCGAGGTGTTTTGGAAGATTTGCCTCGCTCTGGTAGGCCATCAACGTCTGCAACTGAAATTAACATTACAAAAGTGAAGGAAATTGTGACAGAAAATCCTCATTGAACTTTGAGAGAGATAGTCGCCGAACTTTCTGTGTCTCACGAGTCGATCTGTACCATTTTAAATAATCACTTGGGTATGAAACATGTTTCCGCTCCTCATCGACTCTCATACGCTAGAACGAGTCAATTCCGACCCAAAATTCATGAAACGCATTGTTAGGTACTGGTGACGAGACGTGGGTTTACGAGTTTGACATGCAAACTAGTACAAGCTTCGGAGTGGCGACTTCCAACTGAACCGAAACCGATAAAACCACTCCAAAGTCGATCAAAAGTCAGTCATGCTGACTGTTTTCTTTGACTATCGCGGTGTTGTGCACTCGGAATTCTTCTCAGAAGGTCAAACGGTAAATAAAGAATATTATTTGAGCGTTATGCGGCGTTTAAGAGAGCAAATTCGACGAAAAAGGCCAGATTTGTGGAAAGAAAATTCTTAGATTTTGCACCACGATAATGCGCCTTCGCACAAGGCCATCATTGTGAATGAATTTTTGTCCAAACACAATTCACCAGATATGGCTCCAGCCGACTTCTTTCTTTTTCCTAAACTCAAATTACCACTTCGTGGCACCCGTTTTCAATCGGTAGAAGACAAAGGAAAATTCGCGGCGAGAACTGCATGAACTCACAATTCCGGAAACAGCGTTTAAAAAATGTTTTGATGATTGGATTATTCGTTGGCGTAAGTCTATCGTTTCTGAAGGAGCATACTTTGAAGGTGATAAAATAAATTTGGATGAATAACAAAAATTTTGTGTATTATTGATCTTTTCCCTGTACTTTCTTGGCAGAGTAGTATAACTATTATAGAATGGATTTTAGGAGGAGAGCCCACCACTCACCCACGGATTGTCAATCCCGGTTATCTTTGGACAGAATAACCTAAGATTGCCAATCCTGACTCTCACAGATAGAGGAGAATGTGATAATGACAAAGTAGCATGCACGATAATGACAAGAAACTCACCAACGCGACACAACCATGCGGTACGGTAGAACTCTCAGAACCACAATATTGCAATATTCCGCAAAAATCCGAACATAAATTCGACACGTGTTTCACCTCTAAACGAGGCATTCTCAAAAACGCTCGGCAACAAATGAGAGTAGTATAAAACAAAACAAATAAAATAATTAAAATTGCAACCTACCAAAACATTAATTTGCCAACGGAACATTAATAAATTTATATTAATATATTCTCTCACGATGACATCAAACAAAAATTAATTAATCTACGATTGATAAGTATTCCGCGATTTGTTATCGAATTAATTGTACCCCCTCCTCGTTTTACACCCTGTCATTTCGCGAGATGTCCTTTCAAGAAGCACTCGGCAGGTGACTAAATACGATCAATTATTAAAATGGCCTGCAATTAATTATAAATTGCAGCGGCAAAAACAATTTTGTCGGGTGACAGACGAATAGACAATTTGCTTATAACTTTCGGTGAATAGCTACAGATGGGCACGTCGGTTTGTTTGTTTAGTTTCAATTGATGGCTTTAGGCTGACAAATCTAATTTAATAATTTCATTATTGTGATATTCTAAACGGATGTCTTGGTCAATATTATTTTAACCCTGATTACTTTCTATTGTATTGGAGTAAGCTTGTCCCTGAATTATTACGATTGCCACCTGTATCCAAAGCTACAACCATATCTTTTTTTTGTTGGGTATGCGGGAAAAATGTACCTAATCGCACACCCGTCGTTCGGGGCAACGAACAGGATAGTGTGGGGCCCTCACCCACTAAATAAACCCACCGTGTGCCGTCTCTCCGCATTTATTGGCGGGCCACCAGAACCATATTACATTCCAAAAGTGGTCCGCCGGCAGCTTACCCTTTAGGGTACCCTCTACTGAGCGACGGAGCGTCGCACCTTCTCGGGAGACCTTGCGGGTGGCGGACGTTCACCGATCCATCCACCCACAGCCTGAGCTAGGGTGGCATTAGGCGCAAATATTCACGCCTGCGCCGCCCCAGTCACTGGCGGCGGTTCGGGTCTGCGGAAGGATCAGCCTAGCTGGCCTTTTCCGCCTTCCTTCCGCGAGATAACCTCCTCGCAGAAGGCAGCGACCACGGCCCAATTCCTGTCGCTGCCAAGCATCGCTTTGACGACGCTCGGCAGCAAGAGGTCTGAGGAATTCACGGCGCTGCTCGGCCCAAGCCGGCACGACTCGAGCGTGTGCCGCGCCGTGTTCTCGTCGCAGCTGCAATGGTGACAGCCCGGAGTCGTTTCCCTCCTTGCGACTATGTGCAGATATCTGCCGAAGCAACCGTGCCCCGACAGCACCTGCACCAGTCGGAAGGTAAGGACTCCGTGCCGTTGCCCCGCCCACTCCACCAGCACCGGCTGGAGTACCCCTATGGTCCAAAGACCGGCCCAGGGCACCTCCAGCCGCGCCATCCAACTGACCATGGCAGCTCAGCGGGAGTCGCCCTGCCATCTGGTCACCACGTTGGGTAGGGGACGACCATCCCCCTTTGTACGCGACGACTCTCTGTGGTCTCCACCAAAGAGCCCGCTACAACCATATCCTAGGCTATGCATGATCAATGCAATTTAAAACTGTTATTAGCGCATTTAATTGGCTTCCTTAGACGCTATATAAGACGGCCTCGGACCATGTGGAGTGACACCAAGTTAAAGGTAAACATTGAACTTTTATGCAATAACAATTTGGAGTAAATATTAATTTAAACGAATTTTTTGATCGTAACCTGTATAATAACTAATTAAATATCTAAATATAGAGCAGGCAATATTTGTCTCCACCCCGAGCGGCTGATACCATCGCTTCGTTACTATATGATAGGCTGATCTTGATGATGTTAATATGAATCGATTTGGGGTAAAAAATGGTGAGAGTACACCCAGAAAATTTTAAACAAAGGAGTTCAGGAATATTGAAATCTCGAGTAATAGTAAATTTGCGGCGTGCAAAACCAAAAAATTCACCTGCTTGTCATAAACGACTGAATCTGGCTAAGTATTTTAGAATTTCTGCAGAACAAACGGAATTGAATTATCTTGAAGAGTCGAGCGAGGGGTGGAACATCATATAACATTATAATACATAATTACATAATGCTATTCTGTCCTATTGTTCTGTGCAGTGATAGTCTGCGATGACTATGGAATGGTATGGAGTTCAATCCCCAGTCAGGTGGTTCAGACCTCTGACAACAAACGATTTGAAATTTTTAGAAATCCTCGTGAAATTAAAGATTTTTTAAAGTTTAATAGTTAGACAACGGCTTGTGGTTATATATCTTCTAAGGGTAAAGAAAAATGGTGACCTATGGAGACAGGAGACACCCTGAACTAAACAATTGAACGATCATGAGCTAGTTTACAACCTAAAGTAATACATATCTAAAACGTTGCACAATTCAAAAATAAAACATTAAAAATTTTCGTGAATGTGTCACTATAGAATAAAACCATCCTGACTAAACGCGACGGGAAATAATGTGATTGAGTTTAATTTTCTGAATGTCTAATGAACTCGGCTCATTTTGCTCGCATATCCCGTCTCTGTCCCACGTAACAGTAGTGTATACGTAAAAAAGGGACAACTAAATTTCTCGCAGTATGTGATTTCACCTCATTTATGAACCATTCTCTGATAGAACATCGGGGTTTAATTAATTTTATATGACGTACGTGAATATGTCGCATAATTTGAGTTTTAAAATAGAAACGTAGAGGTAAATTAAATTTAGTGTGATTATAATATTATTTGCAGTGATAGCCCAGCGGTAGAAGTAAGGACTACAAAGACGGTATTGAGTTCGATGCCGAGTCAAAGGTTCTGACCTCGTAAGGCATACACCTCTGACTTTTCGAGATTTTTCGAAATGATGTGTGTACACATGTTGTTTAAAATTTATCACTGCTCATCAAATCAGACCGTGAAAAGTAAGGCTATAGGTAATAGGGCTCTATTCGTAGTTATACTGAATCGTAAAAGAAAAAAAATACTCGATTAGTAAAGTATTTCGGTCCTTATCGTGTTAAAATATACATTACCTACAACACACGGACGTCCAAGACAGAACTTTTTTTAAACAGTTTTTTAACTAGTTTAAATAACAAAAATGGCATCAAAATCAGTTGTTCTGCATGAAACGAGAGTAGTACCCACCACAACCCTTCGCTTATGAGGCGTACAATGTTGACATTATTTTTCTGTAGGTCCCGCTGCTGACCACGAAGCTAATAAACTATAGTTACTACACGCTCCACATACATATTATATTATGTTCGTATATAGGTATCTATCTGTCTCCTTTTAGCATCACTTTTACATTAAGTTTCAAAATAGTTTTCACTTTAAAAAAATGTCAAAAAAAAAGTTGAAACTTTTTTGCTTATGAGGTGTTTAAACATTTTTTGCCTATCACACGGGTAGTCCCCACATTTTTCATTACAGGCGCTGAACATCACAGACCGTTCTTCCACAAAACTACACTTTGAAAAACAAAATCAATTATTCCCATTCAATAATTTATTCACAAACAAATAACAACGAGCAATTAAATCAGGAAAAACAAAGGGCTTCAGTAAACAAGATATTTTTGCGCGGAAAAATAGTCCGCCATTTTGCATCATAGAACGTACCTATATTGTGTTCCAAGCGAAACAGATCAAAAACAAAATGGCGTCTCATATTAAATCTGTTTTGTAGTATAATTATTATGTACAGGTTTAAAATAGGAACCGAATCCTTTCTCAATGCTCTTGTTAAGGATTAAGGTAATTCAATTATTCTTTTAAAAATCGATTGACTTGTAAAGAGCTCAGAATCTGCACACAAAGCGGCGATAATCACGTAAACAATAAGCACGGATAACCGTACATAACAGTTTTACCTATTTTTAACCAGCCGTGAAGCACCTCAGCATGTATCTGCGTGTAGGTGCGAGAAGATACCACTGAAGGAATGTAATATGATTCCGGTGGCCCGCCAATAAAGGCGGAGAGATGGCACACGGCGGGTTTATTTAGTGGGTGAGGGCCCCACACTACACTGTTCGTTGCTCCGAACGACGAGGTGTGCGGTTAGGAACATTTTTCCCGCCTTAACATAGAAAAAGTTGACCAGCGGCTTGCCTTAGTCTCCACGAACAGAAATAAAACTCTATATTAGGTACGTGTACCACTGACTCCAAGCTAGTAATAGTAATACATTTATATATCTAGGCATAAAATTTTAAAGGCGCAAAAAAAATTAGAATAATTCAATTTGATTCCACGTGGATCTCTGTACCGTTTATAAACAAAACCGCCATGATTGATGCTAATGGAAAAAGCGCGGGAAATATTTCAATGCTAATTAATTAACGGTTTTTTTTTATATTTACCTGTTTTCGTTGATCCCTCTTGACAGATGTTCGTTCAAAAATTAATTTCCAAATTATGCTAAATACGTTCTAATGTCTACTGAGACCAACGGAGGCGTACTTTTTAATTAATTTAATATTTTCTGAAATAAAGGTTAAGTTATAAGAATTGTTGTTCGTATTCTGTTTACCCTTATTTATTTATTTATTTATACTTTATTGTACACCATATGTTATATCATTTTAAGGTACAATGCGAAGAAAGAAAAAAAAAGAAATGTTATAACCCATAAGTGGTACAATGGGCAGCCTTATTACTAATAGTAATTTCTTCCAGGCAACCTTTGGATGGACACAACTTTTAATTGGACAATGGTAGTTGTAGGTGTTGGTACCTATATAGACAAGAAAAAAAAATATTTATACATATAAATAAAATATAATAAATATAATACATACATGCAAATACATAAACCTCTGTACAAATAAACTACACCTATATAAATACATATAATTATTACACAAACAATACATAAATATTTATAAAAAAAGAAAAAGAAAATACACATTCAGTGAGGATGAGACCATAGCTTGATGGTATATTAAAATTCATGGTTGCAAGCTCAAATAGTAATTTTTGACCATTATTTTAAATTTAGTTAGGGTCTCTGCTCACCTTATTTGCACTGGCAGAACATTCCACAGACTAATAGCAGTGATAGTGAAAGATTTGCCAAAAAAGTTGGTAGAATGTAAAGGCATTTTTAACTTCATATTTTCCGATGACCTTAAACATCTGCTATGTGTGTCATGAAGGTATTCAAAACGACCTTTGAGATAGGAAGGAGATGAAGGGTTAAACAGTACATTATATAGTAACGAGAGAATATGAGTATCCCGGCGAAGTCGTATTGGTAACCACTTAAACTGAGATCGAAATCGTGAAACATGATCATACTTGCGTAGTCCAAATATGAACCTTATACAGAAATTTTGGAGGCGCTCAAGTTCATCTAGTTGGTTTACGGCGAGATCCGCTGATCCGAGATAGCTGGCATCAGCGTAGTAAAGAATAGGCAGAAGCAATGTAGTAAGCAAGCGTAATTTTGGTGGATGTAGGGAGAAAATTGCGTAGTCTCTTAAGAGACCCTGCAGATGCAAACAATTTTCGACTAACCTCTTGTAGTTGCGGATCCCAAGTAAAATTGGAGTCAATTGTTAGACCCAAGTTCTTAACCCTATCACTAATAGGAATCTTCACACCTTCAAAAATTACCTGGGGTATCTGTGCCCAAGCAATTCTTGAGATCAATCTAGAGCTGCCCACAATTGTCACCTGTGTTTTTGAAGGATTCACAGAAAGGCCGTGAGATTTACTCCACGCACTAATTTTGTCCTAATCGTCATTAAGCAGTTCCATGGCTTTCGGTAGTTGTGTTAATGGTGCCTGTAAGTAAATTTGTAGATCATCTGCAAAAAGGTGGTAGGAAGAAAGTGGGTTATTTGAGATGGAATTAATAAAAATTGCTAAAAGTAGCGGGGATAAAACGCCACCCTGGGGCACACTGACAGTTGTATTACACCAGGAGGAGTAGGTATTTTCAATGTGAATACGTTGTCTGTGGCCACACAGGTAACTACGAAACCAATCCATTACTGTTGGAGATATGTTAAGAGAGCAAAGTAGACAGAGCAATATCTCGAAATCTACTGTGTTAAATGCGTTGCTGAAGTCTAGCAAAGCTAATACAGTCAGTTTACCACATTCCATACCCGTTCTGATGGTATCCGTAGTAACATTGACGAGAGCTGTCGAGGTACTATGACCTGGACGGAAACCGGATTGTAGAGGGTTGAGGAGATTATTTTTGCAAAGGAAATCACTTAGCTGGTTGTGGATAAGGCGTTCAAGGATTTGGAGAGGAAAGGCAATATGGATATAGGACGGTAATCGGTTAACAATCTAGGATTATGTTTCTTGGGTAAAGGAGTATCTGGGCATCTTTCCACGTAGATGGAAAGACGCCGCTGGTTAGGGAAAAATTCAGAATATGGCAAATTATTGGAAGGACTTAATCCAGGATAGGATGGATCATATTACGGCTGATGCAATCAGATCCAATTGCATTGGATGTGATCGACATTATGCTCTTCTTAACATCACAAGCAGTAACAAGATTAAAAGCGAGCGGCGGATAACTGGGGGTAGGAAGACATGAAAGACGATTAATTGTAGCAGCCTTTGCAGTCCTGTCAAAGTTGTACAAAGCAGAGAAATGTTGGTTAAGCAAATCAACGTTGAAGTCTGTAGGATTTGTTTCCTACTCCCAATGTTTTGAGAAATTTCCAAACTTTTGCCGTGTCTCCGTCTTGAACAGAATTATGAATGTGCTGGCGTTGTGCATCCCTACACACCTTATTGCAGTGATTTCTAATAGTAACATATTTCTTTAAATTTAATTCGTTAGGTTTAATTTTATATTTAAATTTTGCTGAAGCTTTTTGTGAGATCAGGTGTTTTATACTAGTCGGAAGCCATGGTGCAGGTGGATGTTTAATTCTCACTGGTAAGTATTTTCATACATTATACCGACGGCTGAATTGGCAAAGCATCTGGACGGTATCCAGGAGATGCAGGTTCGAATCCTGCTCGTGACTGTTATTTTCGATTTCACATTTTTCACTTTGTGTTTAATGTATGTTGCTAAGCATGTCAAATGCTAAAAATATATATAAAAATATCTAAATATTTATAGGGTTTGCGTCATTATTAGGTAAAATCTTAATTGTAAAATTAAGTTTACCTGGTCAGTATAATGTATGATAATACTTCCGACAGATGATGCAGGCGTCACCCAAAGTCGTTAAGTATGAATGTGCTATCGAGATTAGCAGTCAGGAGCAAGGGTCACGATGGCTGAATGGGCAAAGCATCTGGACGGTATCCAGGAGATGCAGGTTCGAATCCTGCTCGTGACTGTTATTTTCGATTTCACATTTTTCACTTTGTGTTTAATGTATGTTGCTAAGCATGTCAAATGCTAAAAATATATATAAAAATATCTAAATATTTATAGGGTTTGCGTCATTATTAGGTAAAATCTTAATTGTAAAATTAAGTTTACCTGGTCGGTATAATGTATGAAAATACTTCCGACAGATGATGTAGGCGTCACCCAAAGTCGTTAAGTATGAATGTGCTATCGAGATTAGCAGTCAGGAGCAAGGGACACGATGGCTGAATTGGCAAAGCATCTGGACGGTATCCAGGAGATGCAGGTTCAAATCCTGCTCCTGACTGTTATTTTCGATTTCACATTTTTCACTTAGTGTTTAATGTATGTTGCTAAGCATGTCAAATGCTAAAAATATATATAAAAATATCTAAATATGTAAAATATTAGTTTGCGCGCGAAATCCACCTGCCAGTTGTCCTATTATAACTAAGTATAAACCAAATATTTAACAATTTGCAACGAAATAGATTTATCATCATCATAACACAGTAAACACTAAAATATCGAAAAAAAAATATCAATGAAATAGAAGTAAAGAGAAATGTCAAAGTAAAGACTGGTATTCAATTATTATTTTGAAAGCATAACAACCTTGGATACTTCATGGTTTGACCTAAAGGTCTTACGCTACCAGGTCATAAAACGTCAAAGTCACAGACCATAGTACTTGTCAAAGTCATAAAGTTATTCACAAATAATTAATTAATTTTTGTTTTGCCATTATATCAAGAATTGATTGATTGATTGATGTTATTCACAGTATACTTTAAACTTCAATTCTTAATAATACTATTTTAACACAACAAGAGCCATTAAACAAGAAGATAATGATATTTGAATACCGACTAAACAACTTATAAATAATTACTTAGAAATCATCTCGATATTTAAGTGACCGTAGTTATAATGTATATCATACTGGTACGCAACAGTACACTGTATATATAGAAGATATTTTGTTAATATGCTTGGTTAACAGAATGAAATGAAAATGAAATGTGTTATACAGACAACGGCATAATTAACTTTATGAAATGTTATTTTTGACTAATTGCTCTTTTGGACTTTGCTACCGGCTTGGCTGGCGTAATGGGCTTCTCTGCATCTGGATGTATAATTTTGTTAAACTCACTCAGACTGGTAACGCGGTGCCGTATACCGTCCGTTGCAATAATGTGTATGACACCCTCCTTGGTCCAGCATTGAGATAAACAAAATTTTTGACGCGCTGCCATAAAGATCTCGTGCCGCTGCTTTGTTAGAAACTCTGATATTGATCACTTAGTTAAAACATATTGACGTCGAAATAAAAACGACAAAGTATTTATGAAAGTGGAAAAAGAGAGCTACTGCGAGCGGGATTCAAACCTGCGTTCTTTCAAATCCGGGGAAGTGCTCTAGACCGCTAAGCCACCGCAGTCATCGACAACAGGCATGCAAGTTTCCTTACGCTGTTTACCTGGTGGTGATCATTAAAACTAAATTCGGAGGTCAGAGGTGAATGTAGTCTCGACCTCAGATTGCGCGGTTATACAGTTGAGATGCCACTGCCCATTTAGAAATAGGACAGGAACACGCAGAAATTACCTCTTTATGAAACCGCATATTATTATAACAACTAATTAAAGTATTATAGATAATCGATATAATCACTTAACGACAGTTAATTCGATGAATCGATTCCACGATAATCGAATATAATCGGTACTAATAGTTTAATCCACGCACCCATTAAATATAATCTGGAAGGCAATTCAGTAAACAATTCAAGTAGTTTTAAATTATATGGGGGTTGCAAGAGAAAGTGGTATAACTATTATTTTTAAAATTCTGTGCAAAAGCAATAAAAAATTATTGCTTGCGGTTACGGCCCACTTGGTCTACAACACTCACCATTCGGAAATGGTAACAATCATATAAATATTTAGATATTTTTATATATATTTTTAGCATTTGACATGCTTAGCAACATATATTAAACACAATGTGAAAAATGTGAAATCGAAAATAACAGTCACGAGCAGGATTCGAACCTGCATCTCCTGGATACCGTCCAGATGCTTTGCCAATTCAGCCATCGTGACCCTTGCTCCTGATTGCTAATATCGATAACACATTCATACTTAACGTCTTTGGGTGACGCCTGCACCATCTGTCGGAAGTATTTTGATACATTATACCGACCAGGTAAACTTAATTTTACAATTAAGATTTTACCTAATAATGACGCAAACCCTATAAATATAAATATTTAGATATTTTTATATATATTTTTAGCATTTGACATGCTTAGCAACATACATTAAACACAAAATGAAAAATGTGAAATCGAAAATAACAGTCACGAGCAGGATTCGAACCTGCATCTCCTGGATATCGTCCAGATGCTTTGCCAATTCAGCCATCGTGACCCTTGCTCCTGACTGCTAATCTCGATAACACATTCATACTTAACGTCTTTGGGTGACGCCTGCACCATCTGTCGGAAGTATTTTGATACATTACATCAGGTATTACCTATCCCTATTGAAAGTAGGTACAGCATAGCGACATTCAGTAGAGACAGCCTACGGTTAAATTTGTGAACGACAGGGTGTGCGGTTACAAAAATCTTTTCCCGCCTTAACGGAAAAAGCACTACACACGTGGTGTTTAAGCATGCAACAAAAATGTGGTTTCATAAATATTAAATTATGAATTTATACCACTTTGCCATTACGTGTACTTAATACGGAGCTGGGAATGTTATTATGACAGAAGGATACACGATATTATTTAACAATTGTAAATGTGATCACTCAAGAATAGGGGTCGGAGTATAGTCGATGTTTGATTATGAATATTATGATATTTAAGACATACAATACAACAGACGCGTAGTCGTTGCGCAGTACTGAATTTTTTTTATTGTTTATGATGGCGGACGAGCCACTGCCCACCTAATGGTAAGTGGTAACCGTCACTCATGGACTCAACTATACCGAGAGTATAGTCAAGCCGCTGCGCACCATTTCATTTCTCAGATTCATACAGGAGACGGTGGTACCGACCCGTTCGGGTCCGATAGCAAATAAGTACTCTCACTTGGTACCCAGCCCTACCACTAGTAATGCAATGGGTGATAATTGCTTACTTCCCTTAGACGCCTTGTACGATACCCGCGGGAAAGAATGTGGTGGTGACACTTGTGTTCTTAGTCTGTCACCACACGGATGATCCACAACTGATTGTCTGGGTGTATTTTGTGTCCGGTAAATTTTATGTTTATGAAGTCCTCAGCAATACAGAGACTATTCCCTAGTGACGTACGACGACGTTTTAAAAGAAAATAAAACCTATAATAGTTTAAAACAACTAAAAAGCACGTTTTGATAGCTGGTTGAATTTTTTTGTCCGTATGGTGACGGACTAAGAATACAAGTGTCACCACCCCATTCTTTCCCACGGAATTCGTATGTGGCGACTAAGGGAAGTAAGCAATTATCATCCATTGCTTGACTGGTGGTAGGGCTGGGTATCAAGTGGGAGTACTCACTTGGTATCGGGCTCGAGCGGGTTGGTACCACCAGCTCCCGTGTGACCGGCCATGAAGCACATCGTTGCGTTTTGGCTGTAGCAGGAGATAGCCGTTTATTCTGTCATTTCATATCAATGAAATGGAACGGTGAGCAGCGGCTTGACAATGCTCTCGCTATAGTAGAGTCCATGAGCGACGGTTACCATTTATCAACAGATGGGCCGTAGCTCGTCAAAAAAAAAACCCAAAAAGTAGAAAAGTAATGTATTCTGAGAACAATGGCGGCTATTACTAATCGTTATTCAATAACCAACATGCAATCCTACAGATTGTTTATCCTACACTCGTGTGTATATGAAATCCCGAAATCAATAACTTCGATCGCGTAGCAACGCCCTAACCGGGAGCTCCTTACAAAATAAAACAAATCCCTTCAAATATACCCATTTTATACAAATATTTAGATATATATAAAATTATAATGTCCGTAATTATATCACGAGCGGACGGCGCACCTGCCTTAGCTACGGAATGCTGTGTCTTGATACTTTGTACTGATACTAGCAGAAATATTTTTAGAGAAAACGAAATAAATTTATTTAAGGGAGCTTATAAAGTGAGTTAGATTATTTTTTATAGTACGTATGCAAAGTAATAGAACCTTGCTTATCCTAGCATGAATGGGCCGACTCGATTAGACCTTCTCATAGAAGATCAGCGTAAAACAATGGTAGGTACTCCTTCGCTTACGTTAGCATGGAGAGTGGGGCTCCGGAATCCCAAACCCCCTTCCTATCTTCTCCTTATTATCCTTCCTATCTCCTCCTATTCCATTCCTTGGAGTTGGCGATGCGCGACTGATGCTAGCGTTTATAAGGTACGGTAACCGCTTACCATCCGGTGGATGACAAAAATAGTTCTTAGGGAGTTTGTCGGTTACCACTGAAGCAATGTAACATAGTTTCAGTGGCCCGCCAATGAAGGCGGAGTGACGGCACACGGCGGGTTTATTTAGTGGGTGAAGGCCCCACACTGGCCTGTTTGTTGCCCCGAACGACAGGGTGTGCGATTAGGTAAATTTTTTCCGCCTAAACAAAAAAAATACCTCTATAGAATATTAACGTCAGAGCGGCAGAACGCTATTCTACGTGAATGTTTAAAGGATTAATATTAACAATCGTAGCGTCATGTCATAGCGCACTACATATTAATGACTCAATTAGTATGCCACTTTGGCACTTGATTCGAATATCTACTTGAACTGCTGTGTAACCATGGTTTTGATATTCTTATCTCTAATTATTTGGGATGTATTTAAATATGTGTTAGGAGCGAATAGTGTGTTACGAATGAGGGACATGACTTTTGAGCATTGGCGTCTTGTTAAGTCTTCGAGCAAAGAAATATTATCGGGTTCACTCTAGTAGAACACGGAAGTAACCAATACATCCTCTATACGTAACAGCAAACACTGGTAAATGGACACCTTTAAACAAATTGATAAATACTAGGGAGGAAATATTGCCGAGTAGCAATCACTAATCAGACAATGCAACGTACAAAAGTCTTCAACTAGGTGAACAGCCACAGACAACCGTTGGATGCAGGCGGCATAGAAAAATGTTCGGAACTAGAAGACAAATGGATGTATATATGCTAGATGGGTGGATGGATAAAAGAAAATAATGAATAAAAAACAGATTCTAGAACATCGCAGTCTTAAAATCTGTTGGAGCGTATATAGTATAACCACTCTCCTCGAATATGACACAATTATTCTATATGTATCTTAAATCTATATAGAATATTCAATGAGATAATCGAGATTCGCCATTCCTATTTATGATTAAAAAAAAGCACTGCGCAATTAATATAAAAAAGAATACTTTATTCCCCTCTAGCCAGTAAGCCCGCAAGCCTTGCCTAAAGCCTTATAAGATACCAGTAGAGAAAAATTTCAATTAAGCAGTAATAAATTAATATTTTTATTGCAAGTACCAAGACAAGTCAGACGAAGTGCAGTCCGCAGACTCAGGTGTGTTATAAAGACGTTTTTCTTGTCTCCCGTCCCGTAGTGGTGCCATTGCTTTGTAGGGGTGGGACATTAAAATATCGATATATAAAGTATATTTTGAATATCAAGCCCAGTTGGGTAGGACTTTATATAAAATACATTCAAATTCTCATCTTTTCATCAGACTAGAAATAAGTGACTGTCTAAAGTATAAATTATTTGTGAATAAGGAAATAGAGATTTTTAGTAGGAGCGGGAATCGAACCTGCGTCTTTTCCAATCCGGGGAAGTGCTCTAATTGCATTATATGCAAAATTAAACTTACTATATTGGATGCATGTAATGCTTGCCGATAGATGGCATTGGTCGCAAGACAAATGTGATTAGGAAATTGGGATGATCGAAAGATCAGTAGGATAGCTCAGTGGCTTAGAGCACTTCCCCGAATTGGAAAAGACGCGGGTTCGATTCCCGCTCCTAATTTCTTTTTCCTTATTCACAAATAATTTATACTTTAAAAAGTAGCGGAGCATGTCAATTGCAAAAAGAAATAGATCTAAAATCTTTAAAAAAAAATCGCGCCATCAAATAGTACGAATTTTAATTGCAAAATTAAACTTACTATATTGGATGCATGTAATGCTTGCCGATAGATGGCGTTGGTCGTAAGGCAAATGTGATTAGGAAATTGGGATCATCTAAAGATCAGTATGATAGCTCAGTGGCTTAGAGCACTTCCCCGAATTGGAAAAGACGCGGGTTCGATTCCCGCTAATACTAAAAATCTCTTTTTCCTTATTCACAAATAATTTATACATTAAAAAGTAGAGGAGCATGTCAATTGCTAAAAGAAATAGATCTAAAATGTTTAAAAAGTGACTGTCTTTCAATATTATATGATTTCTTTTTTATTATATCGAAACAATATTTCAATAATGTTGATAATAAACGACTGCTTGTTCCAAAATCAAACCACGGTTATATTTCTAAATGGATTCCGTTTAATAGAATTCGAGTTTGAGTCCGTGCTTTAGAGGGCACACATAGCCGTCGGGTCTTTACGACATACGTAAGACGGTATATGAAATAATACCCTGTCAGCGACTTCTGCCACATAACTAGAGAACAAGCAGGTCTGCTCGTATGCCGTCATGAACGTATCGACATACGGCTCTTCTGGACCAATAGGCCATAAGAAACACAATGATATTTGTTATTTTAGAATATAATAAATTGAAAATATATAGGGAATTTATTAGCGCAATTATTTCTAAATATAATAAATCTAAAAGGCACTCATAATAATATCTAGATCACGTTTTCAGTAATAAAATAGTACTAAAATAATCAGAGAGCGAGAACAATTACCGTTTTAGTACGTAAGAACGCCGGTACATATTTGCCGTAATCACAACATGAGGTAACGCACCATTAGAATGTAAATTTACGGCTTCGTATTGTCGTTTATAGTCATGCGCATATTAAATTAATGTACTGTGAATATTGTTGAGAGGCGACGGATGGAGGACGTAACTTCGTCTCTGCTTGTCATACGTAGAGATTAGAAGCGAAAAAGAAAAAATATTTTGTGTATTTGCAGCAGACTTACATATGAATACTAAAACTTTATTGATCACCACCCATTCTGGAGGTGTATAGTACACGGTGACTAAGGTAAGCAAGCAATTATCACCCATTGCATTACTAGTGAAAAGGCGGGGTACCAAGTAGGAAGGTCTATAGTAATTTCTAATCCGTAAAATTAAAATAAAGAACTTTGATTTTATTATCCTAATAACATAATAAATGTGAACGTTTGTGAAAATGTTTGGATAATTGTCCTCGCATCACGCCTAAACTACTAAGCCTATTTTTTTTACAAATAGATGAGACACTGGAACATAAATAATATTTTTGTCCACATTAAATGAATAAATGCTATTGTTATAATTTTATTTCAATACCTACTAGCTTTGCCCCGTAGTTTCATCTATAATATCATCTATAATAAATAAATAATATACTTATACTAATGTATTTTTACAAGTTTGTATATGTATTGATGTAGGAGTTTTATTTTCAGGATTGTGTACATGCTTGGTGAGAGGTTGAGCTGCCAGAGGTTGCTGAATTATTGCAGATTAACGAATTTGATTTTTGATGCTCGCGAAGACGAACTCGCGGGTTGGAGCAAGTTTTCTAAATTTCTCTGAGGGGTTGCGGTTCATTCTTTTTATTCATATTTAATTATATCTTTATTAAAAAAAAATAACAAAATGTGAAATCAAAAAAAAAAGGTCACGAGCAGGATTTGAACCTGCATCTCCTGGTAGTACCGTTCGTTGCTTTGCCAATTCAGCAACCTCTGGCAGCTCAACCTCTCACCAAGCATGTACACAATCCTGAAAATAAAATCATAGAAACTCCTACATCAATACATATACAAACTTGTAAAAATACATTAGTATAAGTATATTATTTATTTATTATAAATGATATTATAGATGAATCTACGGGGCAAAGCTAGTAGGTATTGAAATAAAATTATAACAATAGCATTTATTAATTTAATGTGGAGCAAAATTGATAAATATATATTATATAACTGCAGTACCGTTTCTTTTCAGATTTCGCCAATCATTTCTAGAAATCCGATAAAAGAAATCAACGTTTTGAGACGTATTTCAATATAATTATAAATAATACAATAATTAATTTCAGTTTACGCAAAAATGTCTTTAAATATAAGTTTATTGTCGATATCTTCGCGAATGGAACGCCATATTGTCCTATGTTCTCCTTGTCAAACAAAAAACATGAAAACAACCTTTAATTATTTGATTAGTTCATAAAAGTTCTAGAATAATAATAAAACCGTAATAATTCATTAATGAATATTTAAATTTGACAAGCTAGTGAGAAATTTCTTTACAGTCGTTTAGCCATGTCCTTTGAATCGCATATTATGCGAAACATGAAAGCTATTATCGATATATCAACTAAAATATTTCCCATCCCTAGTTGTAAAGTATCCATCAAAATATGACAAATATTGTTTTTATAGTCGGCCCGGGGAATAGCTAGGCATACCAACAACACAGTGATTTTAAACATGCTCAGAATACCAGACCTTTCTGTGTGATACAAACTTAAATATATACGGTTGAATTTTCCGATGCCTTGAAAGAATTCGGATAATAAAAAGTAGTGAACATAGATATATAACGGCAACGGAGAGATCACGGACTTTAAATATAGCTAAGATGCATAAACGTTGTAGAATAGAATAATCAATGTATGGGATTAACAGTCCGTTACGTTTACGTTATCGTAACCTTATGACAATCTCATCTGTCATTGATATTCTATTCTACTAGCGCTTATGCCACATTGCAAAGGGTCCTGACGCAACAATTTAATTTCTTGATTAAATCAACCATTTATTTGTAAAAGTATAGATGATAGGCTATGGTGATATTCTACTGAAGTAATGTAACACAGTTCCAGTGGTCCACCAATGCAGGCAGAGAGACGGCACACGGCGGGTTTATTTAGTGGGTGAGGGCCCTACACCACCCTGTTCGTTGTTCCGAAAGAGGGGTGCGCGGTTATGTACATTTTTGCCTTAACAAAAAAATAAGACTATGGTGATGGTAAGGTTATGAGTACAAATTCTAGTTTCACAGCAATTGAGAACGCTTAATATAATAAATAATTTTAGTTAGATAAACTTCTTAAATTACATAAAACAATTAATTGAAAGAAGCAACACTTGGCGGAACTCCATTGTTAATAATATAGAAGAAAGATATTTGAGTAGGCGAACCCAACACACAATCCGTGGGGGATTGTCCATACCGGCTATCTTTAAGATTGCCGATGCGTACTTCTCAAAGTTAAAGGGGAATGTAACAAATAGCAAGGTAACATGCACTACGATGTAAACTCGGCAAATGCCTGGCAATCTCTGGCTATTGTGTGTGTGGTAAGATCGCCGAGATTGACAATCCGTGCGTGTGTGGTGTGTTCTGCTCTTAAAATATCCATTCTATATTTATAAATTAAATAAACTTGAAAAAATAATGCATAGTAATCGTTATCAAGTGTAAATGCACTTGATATACTTGTGTTCGATTTACACCAAACGAAATCTCCGTACCGAACGCTTCAAAACCAATTTGCGCGCATCACTCTCCCGTCAGTAATACTCACGAAGTCCAATGACGTTTCATTTTGAAGCGTCTACGTTTGACTGAGAGTTTGTCGGCGATGGAAAACAAAAATTGGAACTAGGATTGATTTTCACAGCGGTTGTACGTGTGACGTATGCAGTTTATTTATTGAAAGTTGTCAATTTTCTGACCAAGTTTGAACAAAGGGTCACTTCATATCCTAACGGTTACGTTTAGTTAAAAAGAAGTAAAACTCCAAACAAAAAACTAAATTGGTAGTTTTTTTATCTGTATTTTTAGCACTTGACATGATTTTTGAAAGAGAAGAAGCCAGAACAGATGTTAGAGTAGCAATAGGAAATGGTGTGCTAGAACAAGTGGATGAATTTGTATATCTGACCGCATTCGTAACGACGACGTAAGAGAGCGAGTAGGTATGAAAGAGAGTATTGGTGTAAAGATGCGAAAGGGAATGCTCCGATGGTTCGGACAAAGAATGCCGGACGAGCGACTGGTTAAGAAGATATACAATGCGAAAGTGGAAGGATGTAGGTACAGGGGGAGACCGAGACTCACCTACCTAGACCAAATCGGTCATGTATTGTAGGAAGGTGGAGTCAGGAGTCTCCGAAACCGGCGAGCGTGTATGAAGAGAGTTATGAATGTTGAGGAAGCAAGAGATGTATGCAAGAATAGAGCCTCTTGGCACTCTGTTCTCTCTGCCTACCCCGCAAGGGAAATGACGTGATGATAAGTTAGTTAGTTTACAAAAAAAAGTAGTATAATATGTATCATATCCGTAATCTGGTACTCATAGCACAAGCCTTAAGCTTAGTTGTGGACCAGAGGACGATGTGTGAAAATGTCTGTGAATGTTTATTATATGTGTATAGTATATTGTCTATGATTGCTATAATTTTATAATTTGTTCGTGTAATGAGTTGAAAAATATAGTAGGATTGCTTAATTAAGACAAATTCTTCGAAAAATATATTTGGAGACCATTCTCCGGGGACCTACTAACGAAAGACTGACCGGTCCCTTCCAATGATTTGGAACCTTATCGGTATTTAAATCGCCATTATATTTACGATATAATTTAATCATGAGTTTTGATTTGTTTTGATTGTGATTCATAATTGTAATAATTAAGCTTACTATATCAGAACATAAATGCATTCGGTAGAAGGCGCGGGTCTTATAAGACTACAATGTGAATATGGGAATTAGGGGAAAGCAGGCTTCTACGGTAGCTTACTACTGAAGGAATATAATATGGTTCCGGTGGCCCGCCATAGGCGGAGAGACGGCACACGGCGGGTTTATTTAGTGGGTGAGGACCCCACACTACCCTGTTCGTTGCCCCGAACGACGGGGTGTGCGGTAACGTACATTTTTCCCGCCTTAACAAAAAAAATGCTTGTACGATAGCTTAGCGGTCTAAAGCATTCTCCCGGATAGAGTAAGACGCAAGTTCGAATCCTGATCATAGAAAATTCCTCTTTTTCCACTTGCACAAAGAAATATGTTACTTAGCAAAATAGCTGATAATGTCAAATGCTAAAAATCATAATAAGATTATACCTACAAATTAATTTTCTTGTACATTCTTACAGGACAATAAGTACGAACTCTCTGAAATGATTTGCTACGGTGTTCCTGTCACTTCATATCTAACGACGTCAAAATCTTCTGCTGGCAGTAGTTAATCAGCCGTTGCCACTAACAATCATGTCGGCCACTGGATTATTTGCCACTATGGACAATGAAAAACCAGCCATAACGTATTTTCTGCAGCGAAGTAATGAGGTTAAACTCTGCAGACAAATTCTATTTATAAAACAATATTTGTCACCCCTTAAGATTGCTTTAACGCCCCTATTTTTCTTTAAACCTTCTACTACCCTTCCAAAACGCCTCCAACCCCCACAAGGGGCGCTAAGGCCCACTTTGAGAAAGACTGCTGTGCTACAAAAATAGGGAATTAAGAATCACTTTTAACGCCAACTTACTTTAAGTATCGAAGCATCTAGAATTTTCTACAGAAAATCTAACCGGTCGCAAACTCTTTGTCATTCACAGTGGACACGGGTCGACAAAGGTATGGTAAGCAGTCATGTTTGACATGGAAATGTCACTTTACATAACACTTTTGTATGTAGGGTATCGATGATACACAATGTATATTGTTTTTCACGAAAATAATGTCATATGCCTCATCTACACTTATGTATACATTAATCTATCGGCTTTTGTCCCCTCATACACTTTGATTGCACAGATGGCCGAGTGATGTGTGTTCGATTCCCACACAGGACAAGTCTTTGTGTAATCCATACCTAAATAATTGTTATGAGTTTGGACGTAGTTTGTGTCCGTGAAATTGTATGTTTGTTAAGTCCCCCGCGATTCAAGGATTACTCCTTAGTGCAGGGTGTTGTCTTTAAAAAAATATATATAAATAATACACGTAGACTTCAAGATTCTCCTAAGAAATTTTCTGCAGGAACTTGTTATCGAGATAAAACCAATGATGTTATACACAAAAAAGAGTACCAGAGCGCGTTAATTGCTGCGGACGAATTCAGACAATTACCTGAATTCAAATAATATATACGTGCGTTTCGTATTATCTATCGCGTAATCTTTGCATTCATCTATAAATTAGTATTTCGTCATAATGCAACAATATCGGTATGCCATTTAGTATGAACCTAACTTACTACTGTTTACTTAAAATATCATTGGATAAAACACATTCTATATGTTTATCCAAGCCATTATTTATCTGAATACTAAATATTGTTTAAATCCATTTTCATGTTAGGTTAAAAAAGCTATCCTTCGGAAACTATTATTTTTTTGGAATAAATATTATCCGATATGCTGACATAAGCAAACACGCGAACCTTCATCGAATCGTGGCGGTTCTGATCACTTGTCGTGTACACAGAAATACAATTAAAAAAAAAGATGAAATTTACAAGTTTACCCAAAGTCGGCTCCAGTAGATGCCTGGTGAATTGAGAATCACCGGGGCACGTTCCATTCAATACCAATAATTAACTTTCCCCTCAAATTGTCAGTGGAACTGTCAGTAATTGTCAATTGTTTATAACAGCCATTAAATACTTTATCGTCAGTGTCGGGTAATACTGGGGCAGCCATTTAGTGCGTCCGATGCGATTTTATTCCGACAGACCAACGGGTTTTTTGTTAACGGTAGTACATGAACGATTTTGCAAACGGCGCACCTGATGGCCAATAATAATTATTACTCCAGAAAAATTCGCCGCTATATTGAGGAGTCAGAGAAACAATACTCGATAGTAGAATCGGTAGGTAATTGAAATTTGAATGAGCTGGCAAATAACTATCATCTTTTTACAGAATAACAGAATATCGACGTAACGGTAGGCAATCCAACTGTCGAAGAAGCCTACCGCGAAGGTGTGACGCCCAAGTGCGCGAGGCGTCGCACAAGAGAGGGTGCCCGAAGGGGCTGCCGCCTGCGGATCGCGGAGAAACGACGCGGTTCCCGTGATCCGCTGTAGCAAGGGCGGGTGAGGGCGCACGGTGGGTTTTTAGTGGGTGAGAGCCCCACACTACCCCGTTGTCTCCCCGGGCAGCGGGGTGTGCGGTAGGACATTTTTGCCCACCTAAAATAAAAAAAATAAAAAAAAAAAAACAAAGGCAATCCAACTGTTGTATTTTATTCAGTGAACGAAAGCGCCGATCACTCAAACCTTTGTCTCGTCCCCTCTTTACATCCTTTAGTCCTCCTATCCCTTTCCCAAAAGTTGACAATGCCGGGAAAGTATCCCAGATGTTAGTAGCATCTATATTTATGAGATGAGAATTGTTTGCTATAAAGCGGACCGTGTGCTTGTTTGTCACTCTTGTGACATATAAAAAAATATCTTTTTCTCTATAAGTCTATGTACTTTTTAACGCATTATTTTTCTTTCTTTGTGTCTGTCATTGTATCATTTTATAATGTGTGATCACCGCTAAGAGGGCTGCTTCTAATACGAGGAACACAAAATGTTTTGTTGTAATAATTTTGTAGAAGTCGTAGTCATGTCGTACGTCGTAAAGAAGCTCGATCCCTTCCAGCCATCAAGTTAAATTGTAAGGGATACTTTAGAGTTTTAAACTTAAATTAACTTGTTTGTTTACACAATATTACAGCCATTACGGTCCCCGACAATTGGACAAGTCCAGATGCTTTCAAGAAATGGATATCTTTTAGCTGCGGAGCTGATTATTTACTGAGGAGTATCGTCTTACTCGGCTTTAAGTGACAATTATCTGTTCTCTTATTCTTTAGGATTATTTACTTTATGTATATACATACCTTATACTTCAGTTTCCTTTATACTTCGGCCTAGTAACTTATATAAATTATACAGCCCTACGCTTATCTCCAAAGGCGTTTATCAGCAGCAGCGATAGCCTAGTGCTTAGTGCTAAGACTAAGGACTGTAATGACAAAGGGTGTAGAATTACATACCCAGTTTGAAGATGAAGTCACAAAAGACATACACGAAATGATGTATACACGTTCACAAATAGGCCAACGTGATGGACTATGGCATAAACTGATTTCACTCTGAGAAAAGACCCATGTTCAACAGATGGATAAAATGGGTTGTTACAAAACAATTGTCACAATGTGGTGCGCGGCGAACCTAACGCCATCTCTATTAAAGGTTTTTAATGGTAGAGCCTTTCTCAGCATGAATGGGCCGGATCGGGGAAGTACCACCCTCTCACAGAAGATCAGCGTGAAACAACGGTAGCTTCTCCTGTCGTAGTGTTTCGTATGCTGTGTGAGTGCCCTGGAGGCCTGGACCAGGGGGTCCAGGCCATAAGGAGGGCCTTATTATCCTTTTTCTGCACCTCCTATTCCTTTCCTTGGAGATGGTGAATGGTGAAGCGCCAGTGATACCTCTGGTGTTGCTAGCGTCTATAGGCTACGGTAACCGCTTACCATCAGGTGGGCCGTATGCTTTTGTTCACCCATTTAGTACAAAAAAAACATCCGTGTGATAACAAATATTGCACGCCTCATAAGCGAAACGTTGAGGTGGGTATTACTCTCGTTTTACGATTCAGTATAATTACGAATAGAGCCCTATCACTTTTCACGGTCTGATTCGATGTGGTTTAATTGTAATTAAATAAACAAAAAAATTGTGAATATTTACACTCGACTCGACACTAAAACCAGCGCTCTCCTTATTTCGTGAGAACTACTTAATTAAACCAATACAGTACTTCTTAAAATTAGCGCTAGATGGCATATAAGACATGAAAACCACAGTCCATCCATCAGCCTTTCATCGTCCACTGCTGGACATAGGCCTCCCCAAGAGAACGCCACAACGAGCGGTCCCGTCATGGGGGATAATGCCGTAATCGCCACGCTTGGCAGGCGAGTTGGCGATCGCAGTGGATGTTGTTAATACTCGAGGGAGTGCTGCTGCCCACTCCCGGTATTCCCTCAGTCGGCTCTTACGACTCCCGTGAGTAGAGGGGTGGGACAATTCTAAAGCCGGCCCCAAACGGCCAAAAAAAAAAACCTCAGTACTTTTTAAAATTACCGCTATGTGATTTATTGAAAACTACTTAGTAAGACATTATTAGTTACTTATCAAATAATCAATTTTATTGTGAAAAATGAAGATTATGAGGCGTGCACTTTTGGATTTACCAAAGTATTATTAATATTTATTTTGAGTACGTACAAGGTAAAACGCACGACTTTACCCGTCTTTAATATTTTCTCCCTAACGTTATAGGAAGATATGCCATAAATTACATATGAGTGCATACTGGGCGTCTCCTAGTTCATAAATAAGGGTCCAAACTTACAGTCGGACCTACAGATATCTATTATGTATATATTTATATACAGGCTGTGAACAAAAATGTAAACAATTTTTTTATTACTTTCTGATGTTTACGCAAATACTAGATGGCGTAATGGTTTAGATACCGACGTCCCATGCCGAGTGTTGTGGGTTGGATTTCCAAACAAGATAATTATTATTGGTTGTGTGATCCACAAATATTTCTTCTAAGTATTGGTGTATTTTGTTTCCGTTTAAAGTTTTTGTTTAGAATCACAGTGGTTATGTGCAGACATCGAGTTACTAGGTTTGAATTCTGGAACTTGTACATTTATAAGCGAGGCGAACGGATCGAAGCGCTGGCTTGATCATTGTATAGTCACTAAATCTGCTCGGGATACGAGCATTATAGGTGTACAAGTTAAAGAAGACGTCCGGTGGTCCGATCACTTTCCTCTCGAGATTAAAATTTTGCTAGATACATCGAACCTAAATATCATAATAATTTTATGCAATATAGCGAAGTGCGCTGGGGTGATAGAAACTCGGAACAATATGATTTGTATAGTCATTTATGTAATAATAATTTTGAAATTAATTGACTTTCCTATTGAAATGACTGAATGTTGTGTATGTAATAATGTGAACCACAGACGTGTTATTGATATTATGTACAATAAAATAATTCACATATTATGTCGGGCAGCTTGCGATAGCCACTCGACAAATGTCCCCAGATACAGAAAGCCGGTTGCCGGCTGGAACAGGCACGTAAGTGATGCTCACAGGGCGGCTATGGAAAAGTTTCAGTTACGGGTGTTGTACGGCAGGCCAACGGAGGGTTACGTGTGGCATGACATGCAGACGACCCGTAAGATTTTTAAATCGCGTTTACGATGGTGTCAGAATCATGCTGACCAAATTAAAATGGACATCCTAGCGTCACAACATTCCAAGAGCGACTTCCGCAGTTTCTGGAAGTCTACAAATAGACTTAATAGTAAGCCAGGTCTGCCTGTGAGTGAGTGTTAACGGTGCCTGTGACGTGTCGGGAATAGCAAACATATTTAGGGACCATTTTACAGTGAAATCACCATTGGCTCCAACGCAGTCGACGTGCGATGATGGTTGTAGTGGCTGGAAAGTTAGCGTCCGGTTTACGGCCAATGACGTCCGGCAGGCCATAAAATCCATGTCACGGGGCAAGCCTCCTGGCCATGACGACCTGAGCATTGAACACCTAAAGTACGCGGGATATCATATGCCTAGAGTGCTAGCGAAGTTCTACTCCTTGTGTGTAGGACATTCATACTTACCGGAGCAGATGATGAAGACGGTGGTGATACCAATTGTCAAAAACAAAACCGGTGATGTTGGTGATACGTACAATTATCGACCGATTTCTTTAGCCACTATTGTTGCGAAGGTGCTTGACGATTTGCTGAATACTCAGCTTGAAAAACACCTACAGTTACACGACAACCAATTCGGTTTCAAGTCAGGTCTCTCTATTGAAACGGCTATATTGTGTCTGAAGCAAACTGTCAAGTACTAAACGGATAAAAATACACCCATTTTTGGATGTTTCCTTGATTTATCGAAGGCGTTTGATCTGGTTTCTTACGATATTCTATGGCAAAAACTACATCAAACATCGATGCCCGAGGAATTAATCCGTACTTTTAAATATTGGTATGGGAATCAGATCAACGTTGTTCGGTGGTCGGGGGCGTATTCGACACCATACAGGTTGGAGTGCGGCGTGAGACAGGGGGGGCTGTCATCACCGAAACTTTTTAATCTGTATGTGAACGCGCTGGTGGAGGAGCTCAGTAGCACACATGTCGGCTGCCATATGGATGGGGTCTGCCTTAATAATATTAGTTACGCGGACGACATGGTGCTGCTGAGTGCCTCTGTAGGTGGATTGTCGCAGCTGCTTGACATTTGGGAAAAATATGCTAAGCAACACGGTTTAAGTTATAATGTTAATAAAAGTGAGTGGATGGTCTTTCAGGCTCGAGGAAGGTATCTAAGTGAAATACCGGCACTTAGACTGAATGGCTACCCCCTTAATAGGGTAGAACAATTTCAATACCTTGGGCACATTCTAACCCCGGATCTGAAGGACGATGCGGACATTGAAAGGGAGCGTAGGGCGTTGTGTGTTCATACGAATATGATAGCACGCAGATTTGCTCGCTCGCGAAATCACCCTGTTCAAGGCATTTTGCACGTCTTTCTACGCGAGCAGTCTGTGAGTGAGTTATACGCAAAAGCAGTACAGCGCTCTACGCGTCCAATACAATAATGCATTCAGGGTTCTGTTGGGGCTTCCTCGCTTCTGTAGCGCCTCGGGGATGTTTGCCGAAGCGCCCGTGGACTGTTTTTATACAATCATGCGCAAGCGGTGTACATCCCTGGTGCGCAGAGTGCGGGCCAGCCCGAACAGTATCCTGAGCGCTTTCTCCAAGCGTTTTGACTGCCAGTACATGTATCACTGTGACATGGTACATGTACGGGCTAATGTAAAAATATTATTTTAATTTTAATTTAATTTATTTTATTTAATATTATTCTATTTCATTTAAATTGTTATGTTAGAAAATATAGTAGTTATTATCTATTATTGGTCCATATGTTGACTGAATAAATAAATTAATTGAAAAAAGTAGACGAAATCTCAGGATAGAATAACGATGTGATAATTTCTACTAATTATAACACATTTAAAGGGTCTATACGCGCATTAAACTTATCAAAATACTATTATTTTGACTAACCTCGATGTTTCAGCTGAGTTGCACCAGCCAGGGTCTACTCGTGACCACGGCTGGTTTGGCTGTTTAAAGCGCGTAAAGACCCGTTAAATGTGTTATAATGAATATAAAACGCAAAAGTTTAAAAAGTACTAATTTCTAAAAATATTATAATTTCATAACGGAAAATATATTCTCTGATTTTTATTTCTACAAGTAAAATAGACTGGAAAGAATTTGCGAAAGTTAACAAAGAAATATCTGTAAGCAGGAAACGAAATTCGTACTTTAAGATTTTTGGATGGATATAGAATAAATACTTTAGTAACTTTGTGCGACTACACGAATAGTCTAAATATCAAACGTATAAGGCACAATACATTCGCACCCCCTTCAATTTTCGATTTTCACGGTAAGGCGATTTTATTTATTCATTAAATAACATAAACATAGCATCACGCCTGTATTCTCCGAAGTGATACGCAGACGTGTATTACACCCACGTTTCGCCAGATATGTTTAAAGTCCTACGTCCTGTTCTCTTTGCCTACCCCGCAAGGGAAATGGCGTGATGATAAGTAAGTAAGTAAGTCCTACGTAATAGGGGGCGAGCCTATTGCCGTCTACCGGGCACATTTCCAAACTTCGGGCTGCTACTGAGAATTTTCCTTTTAACGAAAAAGCTCAATAACACTGCCCGACCCGGGGATCAAACCCGATACCTCATGATCAGCAGTCGCTCACACTATCGCTTCACCGCCGAGCCAGTTAGTTTTCTTAAATAATTATCATCCAATTTATCCTTCTTAGAGAACACCTCAAGTAGTTTTTTTCTTCTCAAATTTAATTATAGTAGTATATTTGATCTTTTAGCACTTGACACGCTCAGCTAATTCTAAGAACGAATTATCTGTGAAAGTGGAAAAAGACTCACAAATAATTTGTTCTTTTAAATTGCTGAACATGTCAAGTGCACAAATCAAAATATTTAATAACTTGCTTCATCGATTAGTATGAATTTTGAGTAGGCCTATAAAATAAAGATATTTTTGAATTTGTAAAGAACTATTGTACGTGTTTACCATGTTTGTAGCAATGAAGATTATTATTATTAATAGAACTGAAATAAGCTGTCAAAAAATATAAAATATTTATTTTACCGATCTAATTGCAATCAGCATGTATATAAAGATTGCAGTGTTACGTGACTGTATTTAGTCGCCATGCCGGAATCTATCTTGGGAAGAAATATACTAGTGATTATAACCCGTCTTTGCATGGATTCTAGTATTATATTACTTTTATGGCAAATATTGCCTAACTTATAGATCTCAAAAGTATTAAATATTCAATTAATGGTAGCGTTTGGATTCAATGATGTCGGACCCAAATGAATAAGTACCAGCGTTCTATTTGTTTTATAAAACAAATATTAATTACATATTTATTAACCACCCGACCCTCAGATCTCCCCCTTTACTCCATCATCATCCCTCATGGCTATCTATCTATAAACTATTTACTAATACCTATTCCAATGAGCCGAAATGCGATAGCAGTAGGTACCTAATATAAGTTAGTGACAATATCTGATAGTATTCAAACTGTCGTTGTGTGTTGCCGTGTGGGGCTGGCTTTAGAATTGTCCCACCCCTCTCTACCCATGGGAGTCGTAAGAGCCGACTGAGGGAATACCAGGGGAGTGAGCAGCAGCACTCCCTCGAGTATTAACAACATCCACTGCGATCGCCAACATCCTGCCAAGCGTGGCGATTACGGCATTATCCCCCATGACGAGACCGCTCGTTGTGGCGTTCTCTTGGGGAGGCCTATGTCCAGCAGAGGAAGTTGAAAGGCTGATGGATGGATGGATGGATTCAAACTGTTGCACACATTTTGAAATTAAAAATAGTCTCAATCAAGTTACTTAAACCTTTCAAACAAAAAATCCATCCATCCATCCCATCCTACTCGAGTGAGTGGTGCTGCCCACTCCCCCGGTATTCCTCAGTCGGCTCTTACTACTCCCGTGGGTAGAGGGGTGGGACAATTCTAAAGATAGCCCCACACGGCCACAAACAAAAAATTAAATCTAAATCTGTACATCCGTTTGGAAGCTATGATACCACAAACAGACCAGTGATGGGTAATGGGTACAGTGATTCTATTGGTAGCCTTGCTTATCCCAGCACTAATGGGCCGGCTCGATCGGGGAAGTACCAACCTCTCACAAAAGATAAGCTTGAAACAACTGCAGGTATTACAGGTGTTGCCAATGAAGGAATGTGATATGGTTCCGGTGGCCCGCCAATAAAGGCGGAGAGATGGCACACGGCGGGTTTCTTTAGTGGGTGAAGGCCCCACACTATCCTGTTCGTTGCCCCGAACGACAGGGTGTGCGGTTAGGAACATTTTTTCCCGCCTTAACAAAAAAAGGCGTAGGACCTTTATGTACTTTCCAAGGCACGGGGTGAAATAAAAAACAAAACAAAAAGGTATTACAGGTGTTTCGTATGGGGAATGAGAGCGCCAGTGGCTCAAACCTCATCCCAGTGTAAAAGTATCCTTATCTATACTATTATAAAGCTGTAACAGAGCTGTGTCTGTACATTTAAGATATTTGAGAAAAAAATACTGTAATAGGTTATATAGGCATGTCTAAACACAAAACATTATTTTTTAGAATTTTTGTCTGTTTGTTTGTTCTCGCATCACACAAAAACTAATGAACGGATTTTAATGCAACTTTTTTTATTTGAAAGGCCTTGATTACACTTAAAAACTGATATACATTTTATCCCGCTACCATATCGGGAACCTGAGATATAACCGAAAAATTAGACAATTATTTAAACTAGATTTTTATTTAGAATTTATTTAAAAGAACTACTAGATGGATTTTGATGCAACTCTTTTTATTTGAAAGGCCTTGATTTGACTTAATAACTGGTAGACATTTTATCCCGCTACTATATCGAGAACCTGAGATATAACCGAAAAACTAGCTTTTGGCCGCGGCGAAGCCACTGGCAAAGGCTTAATACACAAATATAATCAAAATACCTTATTGCACACGTAACTTGGATGAATCAGTCTGGTCTTATTATTCACTCGTTGCCACACTTTATTTAGTCAATTAGACAGTGCTTACCTGTAAAGAAGATAAGGTCTTATTAATTTCAATATATTTATGTATTCTTTCTCTGAGGTAATTTTTAGTACTTTGAAATATCTCTCTTAATTATGTATAAAATTTTGATACGCCATTTTAAAGATAGCCTTACCTTTGAAGTCAGAAAAATAAGTAAATATAAGAACAGCGTGAAACAATGATAGGTATAGGGAGTGTGAGCGCTAGAGGCCCAAACCGTTTTATCCTAAAGGACTAAGAATACAAGTGCCACCATCCCATCCTTTCCCGCGGGTGTCGTACAAGGCGACTAAGGGAAGTAAGTAATTATCACCCATTGCATTACTGGTGGTAGGGCTAGCTACCAAGTGAAAGTACTCACTTGATATTGAGCCCGAACGGGTCGGTACCACCATCTCCTGTGTGACCGGTCATGAAGCACGTCAGTGTGTTTTGGCTGTAGCAGTAGATAGCTGTTTATTTTTCATGTCATATCTGAGAAATGAAATGGTGCGCAGCGGCTTAACAATACTTTCGGTATAGTTGAGTCCATGAGCGACGGTTACCACTTACCATCAGGTGGGCCGTGGCTCACCTACCATCATTAGCAATAAAAAAAAAACTCCCTATCCTCTCTTTGTTATCCTTAGTATCTTTCTAGTTATTGACAAGCTTCAGGGTTATTAAAAAATTCTGGGATCATGCAAATTCATGTTGGGTTTTATTTTAAAGTGTTGCCAGCGTATACTACAAATTAACTTGCATAAATAAACTATGTACCAACCAGAATGGTAGTATAAAGCTTTAACAGAAAAAAGGTGCGTGAAAAAAAATTAAGATTTTTTTCGAGTCGGGAAAAATATACCTAACCACACACCCCGTCGCTCGGAGCAACGAACAGGAGAGTATGGGGTGAGAAGACACGTGCATTGCCTCATAGTTAACTATTGGCTTGATAATTTCACATTTCGATAAGTTTTATAAATTCAGTCAAGTAACTGACAAGTACAATATTTTGGCAATAACATTATTACGTCATTGAAAGGGTAACCGCTGCGACGTTGTGAACCTTTTCTCCATATAAATAGGGGGTATTTTACTTCCAAACCCTCTGCTTACATAACTCAGGGAAGTCGATCGATACGAAGTTTTATATGCCGATAATATTCAGCATTACCATACTGGATGGTGGGGTAAACTTTTTAGTTTGTTTGATACAATAATATTTTCCACCTGAAGGTCATGCTTATAACAGCTATAACATATAATAAAAATACTTTGGAAAATCCAAAAGTGCACGCCTCATAATCTTCATTTTTCACAATAAAATTGATTATTTGATAAGTAACTAATAATGTATTGGTGTTACTAAGTAGTTTTCAATAAATCACATAGATAGCGCTAATTTCAAAAAGTACCTATTAATGTGGTTCTCATGTCTTATACGTTATCTAGCGCTAATTTTAAGAAGTATTACTATATTGGCCTATAGAAGTAGTTCTCACGAAATAAGGTGTAGCGCTGGTTTTAGTGTCGAGTCGAGCGTAAATATTCACTATTTTTTTTTTGTTTATTTAATAACAATTAAACCATATCGAATCAGACCGTGAAAAGTGATATGGATCTATTCGTAATTATACTGAATCGTAAAAGATAAGAAAAAAGATTCGATTATTAAAGTATTTCGGTCGTTATCGTGTTAACATACATTACCTACAACACACGGACGTCCAAGACAGAACTTTTTGAGCCGTTTTTTAACTAGTTTAAATAACAAAAATATCATGAGTGTTAAAAATAGTGTTTTTTCTTGATATGTGTGTGTATATTTACAAGTGCATTATATTATGATAAATAGAGACATTTTAAGTTTGAAAAATCAGTTGTTATGCATGAAACAGAGTAGTACACACCTCAACGCTTCGCTTATGAGGCGTGCAATAATCTATGACAGAACCACGGAATATTTTTTTATTGCATAAGGTGGAAGACGAGGCAGCGGCCCACTTGATGTTAAGTGGAAAATGCAGCTCATGAATCTTGCACAATCCATACCAGAGAAACAGGCAAACCGCTGCCTACCGGGAAGATAATGCTCTCCTAAAACTTGTAGTAGCTAGTTCATTTCAGATCTTATAGGTACGTGGAAGAAATGAACGCCGAAAACGTACGATATTGCGCGATAGCGCATCCAGTGGTGTGGATGAACTTGCTATGATGGGTGGTACGATATTAGAACGGCCAAGATGACACCAAATCAAACAATTCCTGGGAGCACTCCTCTTGATAGAACGGCAGAAAATGCAGCGAGATCAGAAGTCCCCCCGCAATTCCAACGGCTTCAAGCCATCCGTGAGACTAGGACTGCAAAGTAAATGGTATCTAGTGCTCAAAATCAAAAAAGTTTCATAATCTGACCATCTCTAACCTAAATACGTCACCATCATCTCCCTAGCCTTATCCCCCCAGAGGACCAGAGGCCTAGAGTGATGGACTATGGCCTAAAACCCTCTCAATGTGAGTGGAAGGGTCTACACACGCCCAACAGTGGTAGTTAAGTTTGGAAAAAATATAACAACAATTATTTATTATTATAATTTCCTATTCGCAAAATGAAATGGAAAGTCGCGGCATGGACATAATTGCAATATTGGTGAGCCGCGGATCGTTTTCCTCCATAAGCAAAAAAAAAACCTGTCTTATCTAGTAATCTTCACATCAGCATCGCGTTGCTGTCTATAAGACAAAGGAGCTGTTATTTTTCTGTTAAATTCCTAAGCGTATCGGAGAATTTCTCTTTATAAAGAAGAAAAAAGTACGACGCAAATATTTCATCGCAAAAATGAAAAGTTTCGCAAGCGACGCCATACCTTTGAATAGTCGTGTGCCATGCTCGCGTGACGAGGGGCTGTTATACCAAACGGCTCGGAGACATTATTTATTTATTCAAAACATCAGCGATCTGTCGCAGCGCTTTCACAAAACAATGTTATTTAACTGTACGCATGAAAAAATATCATAAACGAATGAATTTGAAATGGTTCTTGGTAAGAATATGCCAAATAAAGTGTGGGTATTTCCGGGGGTTCTGAGGTAGTAATAAAGTGAATATCACTGTGTGGTGGCACTTTAACCAAACAACGACACCACTCCACTCTACTCGTTTCCAAATATAGGATCATTTATTTAATTACCCGTTTAAGGAAGCTTGGACTAGCACCTTGTTTTTTTTTTTTTTAGATGGGCAAAAATGTCCGTACCTTACACCCCGCTGTCCGGGGAGGCAACGGGGTAGTGTGGGGCTCTCACCCACTAAAAACCCACCGTGCGCCCTGGCCCACCCTTTCTACGGCAGATCACGGGTACCGCGCCGTATCGACCGCGATCCGCAGGGGGCAGCCCCTTCCGACACCCTCTCTTGTGTAACGCCTCGCGCACTTGGGGGACACACCTTCGCGGTAGAGGTTGGACTAGTCCCATCACAACTCAGCAGTATAGTCGTAGTGTATGAAGTTGCGGATAATGATTGAATTGAATTTGTTTAGTTGTAGAGCCTTGCTTATCCCAGGATGAATGGACCCACTCGATAGGGGGGAAGTACCACCCTCTCAGAAAAGATCAGCTTGAATCAACAGTAGTAACACCTACCATTGTGTTTCGTATGGTGAGTGAGTGCCGGTGGCCGGAACCTCCTTGCTATACTCTCCTTAGTATCCTACCTATCCTCTCCTTAATATACTTCCTATCCCTTTCCTTGGAGATGGCAACGCGCGAGTGACGCCCCTGCCTACCCCTTCGGGGAATACAGGCGTGATGCTATGTTTTATGTTATGTTAAACATGTTCCATACCAGACAGATTAGAGAAGATTATGGCAGAAAAAATATCGGGACATTAGTCAGTCAGTCATCAGGATAAACCTCGAAGCAAATCCTTTTTATCTGGTGATGGAGTCTTGCTGACTGTATTGGAATAATGTATGCAAATACATCCGTCAGATGGTGCAGGCATCACCCAAAATATTAAGATGGAATGTGTTATTGACTTTATTCGCAGTCCCGAGCAATTGTCACGATTACTAAATTGGCAAAGCAGCTGAGACGGTATTTCAAAAGATGCAAGTTCAAATCCTTCTCATGACTGTTATTTTCGATCCCACATTTTCTTTATTCATTTATATGGCTAAGCATGTCAAATAATACGAAAATATATCAAAATACCCAAACATTTATATAATTCATTTCCAACCAGAAGCGAGCCACCAGCTTCTCTTCAGAATACTACTAAAAATACTGCCAAGCCACTGAATATTGGACGGCAACGGAAAGCGGTGGTACCGACTCCCTAACAAGTGAGTACTTCCACTTGTATCCGAACTGACCACTAGCAATGGGTGATAAATGCTAATCTAAGTCGCCTCGTACAACAATCGCGTAAACCAGGGGTCTCCAAACTACGGCCCGCAGGCCAAATCCGGCCCGCCAGTGCCATCAATCCGGCCCGCGACAGCTTAAGACTAGTGTCATCAATCTGGCCCTCGACAACCAATGTCTTATTATTGTTACTATTGCTGTGATAAGTTGAAGAAGAAAACACATAATGATAATTACTCGGTTTTATTTACTTGCAAGGTAAAACTTAACGACAGAAATGATGACGCAGGAAACTTCAGTATCTAAGCTTAGGCATATTAATAACTAACAAATAATTAAATAAATCTCACTAATCACAGTAAAACAAAATACTTTGGAAAATCCAAAACTGCACGCCTCATAATCTTCATTTTTCACAATAAAATTGATTATTTGATAAGTAACTAATAATGTATTGGTTTTAAGTTTTCTAAGTAAGTTTTTCTAAGTAGTTTTCAATAAATCAAATAGATAGCGCTAATTTCAAAAAGTACTAATGTGGGTTTCATGTCTTATACGCCATCTAGCGCTAATTTTAAGAAGTACTTCTATATTGGTCTACCTGTCATTTTGCAAGGCGCCATCTGGCATTTAGTAAGAACAACAATCCATGAGTTTACATATATACCTGCATAAGTGCATATAATATATATAAACATGTAAAATTGAATAATTTATGTTAACTGTAAACAAAACCAAATTAAGAAAACAAAAAGTCATCGCTAGTTTCCATACAAAAAAAGCAATATTATCGTTCTATATATACAACAGCAACTGAATACACCTAAAATTGCCAATTGCGACATCTAGGGCTGCATTTGTCAATATCTCTTTTACTTGAAAACAGCGACATCTATCAATAGAAAATTGCAATTTTGGACAATATTATACGACTTATTTAAAAATCAATGAGTTCAACAAGAAATCTCTAAACCATTTATCTTTCTAACTTGGTTGCCTTATAATTTTATACTTTGTTCTAAGTGAAAACACCGTGACGCCAAGGCCATGCAACGTAAATATTCAGTATTTTTTTGTTTATTTAGTAACAATTAAACCACATCGAATCAGAACGTGAAAAGTAATAGGGCCTTTCCTAGTCATAATAATTCGTAAACGAAAAAAAAAGACGATTAATTAAGTATTTTGGTCGTTATCGTGTCAACATACATTACCTACAACTCACGGACGTCCAAGCCAGATTTTTTTCAAACAGTTTTTTAACTAGTTTAAATAACAAAAATGGCATTAAAAATATCATTAGTGTTAAAAATAGTGTTTGTTCTTTATATGTGTGTGTAGATATTATTTTACAAGTGCAATATATGATAAATAGAGACATTTTAAGTTTGAAAAATCAGCTGTGCCGTGTCAACCGGGAGTAGAACACACCTCAACGCTTCGCTTATGAGGCGTGCAAAAACATTATGGCCCTAAGGCTTCAAAGTTTGGAGACTCCTGGCGTAAACAAACAGTGTTGACACTTGTATTCTTAGTCGGTCACCGTCACTGGCACGATCGTATATTCGAACATAAGACCTTTTTAGAAATAAATTGCGAATCTTTGTCTCAAGGTGATATTAAAAGTCCAACAATCTTCTTTCTCCATAAATCACTCAGAAACTCCTACGGAGTAATTACAGCCTATAAAAACCACCAATTGTCTTTCAAATGACCCTTTTTCCGAGTCTTTCCTTTGAAATAATAACATTTTTATCTTCCAATAAATCTTGCTTTTATATAAATGGTAATATGCACTCACTTAAATGCTTCGGTGGTCCAGTGGTATTGTAGGCGAGCACGAGGTGTTGGGTTCGATTTCCAGGTCGGGTCAACAAAAAGTTGACTAGACTATCACTACAATTATTGTCGAGTCATCATCCCACATATCGGTAATCTCGTGAACTAAATTCAAATATTTAATTTGTTTTTTTTTTCAGATTGCGTATGTTTGCATGTGGTGCATTCGGTTAATATGCATTATAGTAGTCTATAGACGCTAGCCTTACCTGTTTTTTTGTTTAGCCGGGAAAAAATGTACCTAACACCCCATCGTTCGGGGCAACGAACAGGGTAGTGTGGGGCCTTCACCCACTAAAGAAACCCGCCGTGTGCCATCTCTCCGCCTGTGTTGACGGACCACTGGTACTGTGTTGGATTACTTCAGTGGTCACGCTAGCATTACCTGCCTTAGAATGAAAAACGAAACGTTAGACGAACTTTCGTTTCGAGTCATTGTAATTGATCGACAATCCGACGCGTGATTCCTAATTAGTCGAGATTTTGACGCGTGATTCAGGCGACCAATCACAATGAAGCGAAACGAAAGTTAGTCTAACGTTTCGTTTTTCATTCTATGGGGGCAGAGGCATAATTCGCACGTAGCCATTTCCAAAAAAAAGGATAGGAGATGCGGAGGCACGATAGTAAATGAAGAGGATAGGAAGGATACTAAGGTGAGGATAGGGAAGAGGTTTGGTCCTTTGGCGCTCTCACTCACCGTACAAAACACAATGACAGGAATACCTACCGTTGCTTCACTCAGATCTTCTGTAAGAGGATAATACTTACGGCTGCACAGATGACGGAGTGGTTAAGATACCGGCCTCCCATCCGAGTGTTGCGAGTTTGATTCCCACACCGGACAACTCTTTGTGTGATCCACAAAATATGGTTGTTCTGAGTCTCGGTGTAATTACTGTCCGTGAAATTGTATGTTTGTAGAGTCCCCCGCGATACAAGGATAAGCAGGGCTCTACCATAAGAAAACCTTTTAAGCCAGCCCAAGGAAAACATCGTGGGGATACATGCCTGAAAGATTCTCTTTACGGATTGTAAAGTCTGCCATTGCACCAGCATGGTGGACTATGGCATACAACCCTTTAATTCTGAGAGGAGACCCGCACCCAATAAGAGAACAAAAGGATAGGAAATGAAATGGTGCGCAGCGGCTTGTCAATACTCTCGGTATAGTTGAGTCCATGAGCGACGGTTACCACTTACCATCAGGTGGGCCGTGGCTCGTCTGCTATCATTAACAGTAATAAAAAAATTTGGAAGATCCAAAAGTGCACGCCTATAATTTCATTTTTCACAATAAAATTGATTACAAGATCTTTTAAGGTTACTGTTGAATTGGGTGGTAATTTAAATTGAATAAGTAACTAATAATTTATTGGTCTTACTAAGTAGTTTTCAATAAATCACATAGATAGCGCTAATTTCAAAAAGTACTAATGTGGTTCTTATGTCTTATATAGATGGCGCTAATTTTAAGAAGTACTACTATATTGGTTCTATAGAAGTAGTTCTCACTAAAAAGGTCGATAGCGCTGGTTTTAGTATATGATCGAATCAACCATACATATTCAAACAATTTTTTTTTGTTTATTTAATAACAATTAAAACACATCGAATCAGACCGTGAAAAGTGATAGGGTTCTATTCCTAATTATACTGAAGCGTATGAGAGAAAAAAAACTTGATTAGTAAAGTATTTCGGTCGTTATCATGATAACATACAGGATCCGCACATACAAACACACGGACGTCCAAGACAGAACTTTTTTAAACAGTTTTTTTTTCTAGTTTAAATAACAAAAATGGCATCAAAAATATCATGAGTGTTAAAAATAGTGTTTTTTCTTGTTATGTGTGTGTTATATTATTTTACAAGTGCAATATATGATAAATAGAGACATTTTAAGTTTGAATAATCTGTTGTTTTTGTGAAGTGACAATAGTACCCATTTCACCGCTTCGCTTATGAGGCGTGCAAAAGAAAAGAGTTTATGGGTTGTAAAAATAAAGTATACCGCCATGTATATTATTGAAAAATCTACCTATAACTCGAATAAGTATTTTATAGGCGATGACATGACATGTCCCACAGTTAACATTTGGCATACGGTACCGTCCGTACCAATCTACCAGCTATCACGAAATCATGCAGCAGAGTTACATACCAATAAATATTAATACGATTTATTCTTAGACTGCCTTTAGCGAAGTTATTTTTCGGCAAATAACTGGTTGGACTATACTATAAAGCAATGGTTTGCAGATAACTATGTTGATCCAAGTCGCAGGTATGTATAATAGAATTAATTGTTATATACCACAGACAATTACTCCGAATCTAGAGTTTAATAGACTACAATGAGTCCTTTGAATACTATTTTAAACTTAATATTTGAAAAGAGTACGAAGATCATGAGTCGTGCACGGATTTCGTATTTCGTAATAATAGGTAGTATAATAATTTGACAGATCCTGCCCTATGTTAAAGGAGTCACAGACAAGATTGGCTACATTTTTAAAAAAGCTTCAATTAAAACCTACTATAAGCCACTCAAAAGAATTAGTCAATTTTTACGACCAGTCAAGTGCCATATACCCTTACAGGATGCAGGAGTATACAAGCTGGATTGTGATTGTGGTCTCTCCTACATTGGGCAAACAAAGAGATCCATAACAACTCGGATCAAAGAACACATAGCTGATGTGAAGCACAGTCGCTATACAAAGTCTGCAATTTGTGAGCACACACAGGACCACACCCGCCATTACATTAGGTTTGACAAACCTCAAATCCTCGCTAAAGAACATCGATATCGCCCTAGAATGATACGTGAGGCTATTGAAATTAAGAAACATCCCAATTTCAATAAAGACAGCTGGGTCTTACCATCAAGCTGGAATCCTGTAATAGGCCTCACCAAACAGAATACAAGAAGGCACACCACAAGATTGCAAGGCACAGTTAGCGCTTATTGTGTAGATAAAACCCACAGTAGTGATTAGTATTTGCCTTTGTAAAAGAAAAAAAAATATTTAAAATTTAAACCTTATTAGATCACAGTAATTCCATACAAATTTTAATAATCCATAACAGTTGTTGCCTACTGAGTTTTCTGGCTGGATCTTTCTCAGTCAGGCCGCGTTCCGATCCGGTGGTAGCTTCTTAGTCTTAGCTTTTGGCAAAATCAATATATTTAATAATATAAACTAATAACCAAGATTGTCTTCTTACTGGTAGTAATTGGTAGTTTGTGGTAGAATTTTTGAGCACTAAATAAAAACAAAAATTTTACAATTTAAAGAGGAGTATTATACTCATTTTAATATACTAATTTAAAGTCTCATACATTGTAAGCATAAACATTTGAAGTAGATATTTTCACTGTGTTTCTAAACGAATATTAGGTGGGTTAAAATAAATAAACCAACATTTTTGTAAAATCATATACTGTGGGTAGATGAAACCGTTGAAATAACATATCAACCTTGGACGTCTATCATCTAAATCCACCCGTGATCATGAATGCTGTAAAGTATTCGAAACGTCGGGATAGGAGTAAAATCAAGTAAACGCGATAGATTCCGTAAACGTAGTTTTATTTCAAAAAAATTTAACAGTTTAATAAATCGATACGCCAAAAAAAACCTATAAGTACAACCAAATAGGAGCGACGTGGTTCACCACCTATCACGTCTCATTCCCACGGAGACGAAAAGTGGGCAGCGGAATGCCACTTTCTGGCAAGTGAGGAAATCCGGCAAGACGAATGTCTTTGCCTACCCTTATGCTACCCACGTATGATTATGTGTATAATTATGTGTGTATGTACCTAGGTAATTCAATTAAAACATAATAATTAGACTGTTATAATGACTTCGGAAGCTCTACACGATTTAGAACTATTATATATATTATATAAGGCCTTTCAGTGCAGAACGTGTAAGTATATTTCGCTATATATTACATATTCTCGTACAATTGTGTATTTTAGTAGGTCGTCAATTTCCACACGATCGCACCTGACAGAAATACACAATATACAAATTGATATAGGTATATCACTGTATACAAAAATCATTCTGAATGCCGATGGAGTGTAAGAGGCAATCACTTAACGATGCGTACAGCGACCATCAAAAATTGCTGGCCAAAGTTTACCGCAACTAAATTAATTTGATACTTGCTATTAATGTAGTTTTGCAGTATTTATCTATACTAATATTATAAAGAGGTAAAGTTTGTGAAGTTGTAGGGGGTAATCTCTGGATCTTCTAAACCGATTTTGACATTTTTTTACCAATACAAAGCCCCGTTATTTGTGAGTGTCATAGTCTATATATTAACCCGAAAAATGAAAATACTTTTTCGTGGTAGTCGGATTTGCAAAGTAAGTCGGAGAAAAAACGCTCAAACGAAAACGTTTCTTACGAACGCTGCCTTAACGATGAGAGATATATGATTCAGTTCTAGAGAAAAGTTGTAGAGCTTGATAATGCCCAAAGTAAAGTCAGCGATAGCATATGTCTCACTTTTATATTTAAGTCACAAAAAGTAGTTAATTATATTAAAAAAATAATTTAAATCATTAGGTCATGTTTATTGGTAATATGACCATAAATTATGAATTCTTATCAAAATAAGTAAATTTATCGTCTCAAGTGTTTAAAACAAAAGACTTTTCCCTTTTCCGGCATGTAATTTGGACGAATGGTTAAAGAGATAATATTATTAGTAAACAACCATTATTAGTAAAGTTATAGGAGATACAGTATTTGTTAATAACACAGACAGTCGAGAACAATTTACACATGACACACACCAATCACCAAACACACAATCAGAAGATGTCATTATACCCACGCCACACATTGCTACAACTACATCACAAGACAACCGAATTGCACACACACCACATACACCAGAAATAGATCATATTATACCCACACACGCAACAAACACACAAACAGTGAGAGGGCGAGAACGAAGTAGAGGGCGAGGGAGGGGAAAAGCAAGAGGAAGAATAGGTAGGACACCAGAAAACGAATAAACGGGGAGGTAAATATCTCTTTTCCCGTAGGAAACGGGACGGGGTATTTATAAAAAACCGACAAAAGTCGACAAAAAAAGAACAATCTTTATATAATATAGCTATTGTAAAATACACTATCGGATCAATGCCATCTGCTAGGATGCTGACTTTCAATCTCAAGGAAGGTTGAAATCCAGCGGGCCAATTGTATAACTTTGCCTCCGCAGCATTTTCTGCGTCTATAATCAAATTCAAAAAGTAAGATATCGATGGTCTCATAATTTTCTAATGCATAAATTTAAAAAAAAAACTAGACGTCGGGGACATCTAGCACATGTGAAAACATCGAAATTATTTTGTAGAAATAAAATGATCATAACTTGACAAAGTACTCCTCAAGACGAATCAAACGAGTATAAACTCGATATTTGCGTAGTTTCATTACAGAGTTACTGTGGCCACCTTCCAGCTCCATCGTCAGACCCTGGATACCATCTAGAGACAAAGTGCTACTCAAGACAAATCATAAGAGCTCGATGGAGTTATGTCGTTTTATAACGGAGTTCCTATGGCCACCTTCTAGCTCCATCGTCAGACCCTGGATACCATCTAAAGACAAAGTACTTCCACGTCAAGACGAATCAAATGATTCCAAACTCGATGGGGTTGCGTCATTTCATTACAGAGTTACTGTGGTCACCTTCCAGCTCCATCATCAGACTCTGGATATCATCTATGACTGAAGTTCTAGTCAGGACATTTCAAACGAGCCCTAACTCGACGGGGTTGGGTCATTTCATTATAGAGTTACTGTGGCCATCTTCCAGCTTCATCATCAGCCCCTGAATACCATCTAGACATAAAGTACTCGGCAAGACGAATCATACGAGCCCAAACTCGATGGGATTGCGCCGTTTCATTATAGAGTTCCTATGTCCACCTTCCAGCTCCATCATCAGATCAGCTCCATGTCATCATAATATAGCATTGTCACGTGATATACACATGCGTGTAAAATTTCAGCTCAATCGGAAACCGGGAAGTGTGTCAAATTTAACTTGCAAGATTTGAACGGGACAAAGTAGGTACAATAAAAGCGTCGCCACGCTAACAGCCGATTTTACCCTCCCTCCGCATTAGATGTTTCACATCAAAAAAAAACATTTTTAGCACGTCAAATGTTATTAATGATTTTTTTAAAACATTTTTAATCTTGAAAACATTTCGAAGAAAATCTTCCACAACCTGTTGCTATCCCACTGTTGGTCATATATCTCAGAATGGAAAGGATTTAAGTCTATTGACTACGTTGACCCGATTCGATGGGCAAACGACTGCAAATATTTGTATGAAACATTGTCTTGACAGAGTGTAGTATTTAAGTTACTGTTTGGCTCGTGACAACATACAGTTACGTGTCTTATATTATTATTTATTTATTTTCAGACAAATTAGTCCATATTGCACAGACAATAAATTCAAGGACCATCTCATTACTTGATCGAGCAAATCACTAATAAGCCTGCATATTAAATTATATAAGGTCTTATAATCAAACCAGAAATCAATTCCTGACTGCTACTTTACGACAGTAAAATATCAAGTATCAAAATCACCTAATCCGTTGATATCGTATCGTCGCTATTGACAAATCGCTTTACCGTCCGCTCCTCCATTCTCGCGATTTCGGTCACATCCGGATCCTGTCCGTACACACCGGTAAATAATATTAGCCAATGATATTTTGTATTTCTGAACAATTCGTCTTTCAAATGTTATTTTGTAGTATAAATTAACAGTATAGGAGGGTATGGTCTTATAAATAAATCAGTAAATGTAATTCTATTCATCAATTCATTAGCCTTTCATCGTACACTGCTGGAATATGTCCTGCCTCCCAAGAAAGCGCCACATCAAACAGTCCTGTGCCGCATGTAACCAACGGTGTCTATGATCTTCACTAGGTCATTGGTCTACCTGATGGGATGCCGTTCTACACTGCGCCATTCGTTACGTGGTCGCCACTCGAGAACATTTCTTCCCCAGTTGTTGATCGGTTGGCCGAGCGTCCTATCCAGTCCTGCCCAAGCTGTCAGCGTGCTGATCCGGCGGGCTATGTCGGTCATCTACAGAGATCCCGAGCACAGCCTGTACTATAGCACGCTGAGTGATTTTGAGTTTAGTTATGAGGCCAGCATTAAAGGAAAACGGCCAAATATAATTATGTTTAGTAATTCGTTCAACCGTGCCGTGTGGGGCCGGATTTAGAATTGTCCCACCCCTCTCCACCCATGGGAGTCGTAGAAACCGACTGAGGGAATAACGGGAGAGTGGGCAGCAGCACTCCCTCGAGTATTAACAACATCCACTGCGATCGCCAACCCGCCTGCCGAGCGTGGCGATTACGGCACTATCCCCCATATGAGCGAAACACATGTTGTGGCGTTCTCTTGGGGAGGCCTATGTCCAGCAGTGGACTTCGAAAGGCTGATGGATGGATGGATGAATTCGTTCAACATCGCATAAAGAATGTTACACAGCAATTTTTATTTTCAGGAATAAAGGCGTAAAATCAAAACACGCATTATCTTAAAAAGAAAATGTCTTTATTACAACAAGAATGACAGACTCGCCTGATGGAAAGCGGCTACCATATATAATACAAACTATCTAACTAATTGCGCACAGTGATGGTACCTGATGGTAAGACCAAGGACTATAAAAACAGTGGAATCAAATTCGATTTCCAGTACGAGGTCCTCGATGGGATCTTTTTAAAAAAATTTCAATTATGGATGTGGATTCAGTCGGGATGGAATGCATACCACTGATATAGAGAAAAAATGAAATGCGGTAAATAGAGTAAACGGAGCATTGGGACAACTTCTCGGCAGCCACAACCTTAGCCAGAAGGCACGTGTCGCAATACATAACGCAGTGCTTGTCCCAACGTTATTATATGGCAGTGAGAGTTGGGTATGCAAAAAGGAGCATGAGAATAGAATCAATGCGGTCGAAATGCGATCTCTGCGAAGAATCTGTGGAGTGAGGCTGACTGACCGCATTCGTAACGACAACGTAAGAGAGCGAGTAGGTATGAAAGAGAGTATTGGTATAAAAATGCCAAAGGGAATGTTCCGACATGTGGAAAGAATGCCAGAAAAGCGACTGGTTAAGAAGATATACAATGCGAAAGTAGAAGGATGTAGGTACATGGGGATACCGAGTACCGAGACTCACCTACCAAGACCAAATCGGTCATGTATTGAAGGAAGGTAGAGTCAGGAGTCTCGGAAACCGGGGAGCGTGTATAAAGAGAATTATGAAGGTTGAAGAAGCGAGAGATGTTCGCAAGATTAGAGTCTTTTGGCACTCTGTTCTCTCTGCCTACCCCGCAATGGAAATGGCGTGATGATAAGTAAGTAAGTTCTCAATGATGTATGTACTTTTTACTTCTAAATAGCTGTTTTTTACTAAATGCTGCTAAATGCTTAACGTTACCCGTTACTTATAACAAAATACCAATTTTATAGTTTTTGTCTGTTGGACGTGGCTGAATCGATTTAGACAGGACTGTCACTGGCTATATATATAGCTGATGTGATAAGGAGTAACTTAGGCTACTTTTGTTTATGAAAAATATTTAGGGTTCCACAAAAAAAAAAACTAAATTCTACAAGGACAAAGTTGCGGGTAGCAGTTAATAAAGAATAAAGTTGCTGATCAGTCAGAAAAGGCGTATTAGGCAGATTTTGGAGGGAGTTTTATGTAAGAGTTGGAGATTCATAGCAACTTCTGAATTATGATTTTAGGCAGAGGAATAATTGCGAAGATGTAAAGTACATATCTATTTATTGTGAATAAATTTGTACAAAGTTCCAAAATACCAGAAAAGTAAATTCTTATAAAATTTTAAAGTTTGGCACAAACATTTGTGGCCAGGATATGCTGCATTGTAAAAAGTATAAGTAGTTTTAACATCCTTGGAAGAAAGTTAAATGAGTTTAGGCGTCTCTGAACAAAAAACAATATTTTTTAGAATTTCATTCTGTATGTTTGTTCGGGCATCACGCAAAAACTACAGAACGGACTTTGATAAAACTTTTTTTGTTTAATTGGACTTATATACTAGTATACGTTTTATCTCGCTATTATATCGGGAACCTGAGTCAAACTTAAATACTAGCTGGCTGCGGCGGAGCCACTGGCAAAGCCTAGCAGAAAATATTTGCCTTTGAACATGCGGAACACAATTCACTATTTCTCACATTGTAATTTCGCGAGAGACGTTGGAACTGTGTCCATTTTTTAGCTCGTTCGTTCTGGCCCCCAGAGGCCTAAGTACAAGGCCTTTCCATTTGCGTAGGAGTGGCCAGTCCTCGAGGGATAACCCGTTTGCCCATCACCATGTTTTCGACTGGCAACCATTCAAAATTTTCATATTATGTGAAACAAGATGTTTTAATGGATGAGTAGAACATAATTTATTCTAGTGTGCGACATTATTTTTCAAGTAACGTTTTAATTGAATAAAATTATTTTTATCATCCTTTATAACACGCTATTAGGTTCGCCTATCTATCTATGTACGAAATCTATGTATCTTTGAACAAAATTATCAAAAAAATTTAAAATGGCTTGTATTTCGTCCACTTGCGAGTTCAGAATATAAATACAATCCAGCACACTAATGATCTGTATGCGATAGCATCCTCAAATGGTTGTAGAGAGTACTGGGTGTACTTTGTATCCTTGAAATTGTATGTTTGTAAAGTCCCCAGCGATACAAGGATTAAGTTGTTTTTATGAAATAACTAGCCCCCGCCGCAGCCATAGTTTTTAGGTTATATGATCCCGATGTAGTAGTGGGATAAAAAGTAGGTATACCAGTTTTTAAATCTAATCAAGAGCTCTCTGAGAAAAAGAAGTTGCATCAAAATCCGTTCAGTCTTTGCGTGATGCGCGAACGAACAAACAGGCAAACAGATAGACAAACAGACAAAAATACAAAAAAAAATGTTTTGTGTTCAGACACGCCTATTTAGTCTATTACAGTCATTTTTTCGCAAATATCTTAAATGTACAGACACCTTTGTTACAGCTTTATAATAGTATAGATAAATCTATGAATACAAGGATCAAGGATCACCTTATCCTTACCTTTTGACGAACCTTTTGGTTTTCTGTCAGATGCGTGGGTAGGGAATAGGATATTCCCGGCAGTGCTTGTATGGTCGAAAGTGCGATTATGTAAGTTTTTGTACCAAAATGGTTTTTTTTTCTTGTCATATAATTTCAGCCATTTATGTGATTATTCCATTAATTTTGCACAAAATCAATTGTACATTGAGTGAAATATGTATGTACTAGCTGTTACCCGCGACTTCGTCCGTGAGTAATTTCATAAAAATAAATAAAGCAACCCTTGAAATTGTCGGTAATACAGTGCAACGGTATTACAGTACTCAGGGTTGGAACTTCATTACTGAAATGCTAGATGGCGTTGAAGTTGCTAGATTTTGAGATTTTGTGACAAACAATTTTTTTTATTTTTCGTATTTTTTTTAATAAAAAGTATCCTATGTTACTTCTAATACCTCCGAGAATATGTATACAAAGTTTCATGATGATCGGTTAAGTAGTTTTCACGTGAAAGCGTAACAAACAAACTTACATTCACATTTATAATATTATAGTATAGTATAGTATAGTATAGTATATAGTATGATGTACTTCTGTTGTTTATTATTACATATTATTATTTTTTGTTTCATTTACGCGAGCAAGCCGCTTACGGTTGATGTCAAGCGTAAGAAAGAGGGGTATTGCTGAAAATCAGCTTTGTGATGCAACCATCACAAAACAAGCTGAGCTTTGCCCTTTTTCTGTCACACTTACCACTGTATTGCTGAGTCTATTGCACGCCTCATAAGCGAAGCGTTGAGGTGTGTTCTACTCCCGGTTGACACGGCACAGCTGATTTTTCAAACTTAAAATGTCTCTATTTATCATATATTGTACTCCTTAAATAATATCTACACACCATTGATTTATAAAAAAATATCAATGCTACACACACATATAAAGAACAAACACTATTTTTAACACTCGTGATATTTTTGATGCCATTTTCGTTATTTAAACTAGTTAAAACACTGTTTGCAAAAAAATCTGGCTTGGACGTCGGTTTGTTGTAGGTAGGTAATGTATGTTAAACACGATAACGACCAAAATACTTTACTCGAGTTTTTTTTTTGTTTACGAATTATTATGTCTAGGAATAGAGCCCTATTACTTTTCACGTTCTAATTCGATGTGGTTTAATTGTTATTAAAATAAATAAAAAAATACTGAATATTTACGGCATTTACGCTCGACGCGACACTAAAACCAGCGCCTTTCATGAGAACTACCGTCGCATAGCCACCGGTGGTTTAACTATCGACAACAGAACGCCGTTCGCCCGGCCGGTATGTTGTTCTTTGTTAAAAGAAAGTTCTTACCTTTTCTTGACGAACTGATGATATTTGTCAAGTATAATAACTATTTTATCCATAACAATAATTAAAAACACTAAACACACGTAAATAATAACACACAAACGTTATAAAACACGAAAAAAACATATTTTACATTCCACAATTAAAAAATTATAAGGCAACCAGGAAGATAAATGGTTTAGAGATTTCTTGTTGAATTCATTGATTTTTAAATAAGTCGTATAATATTGTCCAAAGTTACAATTTTCTATTGAAAGATGTCGCTGTTTTAAAGTAAAAGAGATATTGACAAATGCAGCCCTAGATGTCGCAAGTGGCAATTGTAGATGTATTCAGTTGCTGTTGCAATATAGAACCACAATATTGTTTTTTTTGTAAGGAAACCAGCGATCTCTTTTTGTTTTCTTAAATTGTTTTTGTTTACAGTTTAATAAATTATTCAATTTTACATGTTTATATATATTATATGCACTTATGCAGGTATATATGTAAACTCATGGATTGTTGTTCTTACTAATTGCCAGATGGCGCCTTGCAAAATGACAGAGGTAGACCAATATAGAAGTATTTCTTAAAATTAGCGCTAGATGGCGTATAAGACATGAAACCCACATTAGTACTTTTTGAAATTAGCGCTATCTATGTGATTTATTGAAAACTACTTAGTAAAACCAATAGATTATTAGTTACTTATCAAATAATCAATTTTATTGTGAAAAATGAAGATTATGAGGCGTGCAGTTTTGGATTTTCCAAAGTATTTTTTTTTATTTTTTTTTTTGGTTATAGTAAAATGATAGTATTATTTGTTTTTTTTTGTTGGTTATAATTAAGTTTCACAATTCGTTTTATTTTGTACTTGGTTGTATGGCAAGAAATAAATATTTTCTCTTTCTTTCTTTCTCTCTTTATCATTATATAAAATATTAAAATTAGATAGATACACACACCTCAAGCAGTCCCAGGTCGAGTTGAAGTCGAGATGATGGGAAACAATTTCACCAATTTGTCGCAAGAGTAAGTGCTCCAGTATTGAGGATCTCATCGTTAATCTTGTCATGTAAGTATTGAGGTTAACTACACTACGCATAATATATATAGGTAGTTCATTTAGGCAACATAAATATAAAGTGATTTATTGTAATCTTGTCACTGGGGATGAAGCCATTGTTCTTTAGTTATAAGCATTTAAGCAATGATAGTTCAGTGGCACGACCGAGGATTCCCAAGAAGAGTACCGGGTTCGATCTGCGACTGAGGTAGAGAATTTGCAAGGCCGGAAATGTACTTAACCGCATACCGTTCGGGGCAACGAATATGGTAGTGTGGAGCCCACACTCACTCTCCGCCTGTAGGTATGGGTGACATAATTCAGAAGTAGAGTTTGCGAGGCCTGCACTTGTTGTTTCGAAATTGAGTGTTTAATTGTTCCCAGATTGACTGAGACTAAAACAACCACACATGAACCACACATGTGGATCACACAAAGAGTTGTCCTGTGCGGGAATCGAACCCATAAGACTTGGGCGGGAGGCCGGTATCTAAACCACTCCGCCATGTGTACTACGGTAGCTGAATTGGCAAAGCATTTGGATCGGTTTTCCAGGAAAGGCAGGTTAAAATCCTTTTCTTTTTTTTGTTAAGGCGGGTAAAAATATTCCTAACCGCACACCCCGTCGTTCGGGGCAACGAACAGGGTAGTGTGGGGCCTTCACCCACTAAAGAAACAAACCCGCCATGTGATGTCTCTCCGCCTTTATTGGGGGGACACTAGAACTATGTTACATTCCTTCGGTGGTCCGACGACGGCTTACCCTTTTGCGGATGCGTCGCACCTTCGCGGGAGGCCTTGAGGGTTGCGGACCTTCCCCGGTTCATCCACCCGCAGCCTCAGCTAGGGCGGCATGAGGCGCAAGTAGCTGCGCCTGCACCGCCCCGGTCGCTGGCGGCGGCTTGATTCAGCAAAAGAATCCTCCTCCCTAGCCCTCTCCGCCGCTTACTTCCGCGAGATAACATCCTCGCAGAAGGCAACGACCGCGGCCCAATTCCGGTCGCTGCCAAGCATCGCTCTGATGACGCTCGGCAGCGAGAGGTCCCCCCCTATTTCCGCGACGAGTTCAAGGCGTTGCTCGGCCCAAGCCGGGCACGACTCGAGCGTGTGCCGCGCCGTGTCCTCGTCACAGCCGCAGTGGTGACAGCCCGGAGTCACTTCCCTCCTTGCGACTATGTGCAGATATCTGCCGAAGCAAGCGTGCCCCTACAGCACCAGGCAGGTTCAAATCCTGCGAGTGACTATTATTTTCGCACTTTGTCATCTGTCGGATGTTTTCTATCGAAATTACTCAAGCTGTTTAAGTGAAATTTATTTACAAATAGACTTACGTTGTAATATTAATAAGCTTTAAGAAGTTACATAGATGCACAGAGTACCCAACCTTTCAACAAACAGACACTTAACCTACATAGAGTATGACAAACGACGTGTCTGTAGTTGTGTACACTCAATACTAGTAGTCACAGGAGAAGCGACCATTTGTTCCGCATAACGACCATTATTTCGTAAAGGCTGGTACGTAGATTGAGACAGTATTTGTTAGTAATTTTTGTCGTGAAGCTTTTGACCTGGTTTCTTGAGAGGCAAGGAGGGTGAGCCAGCCACAGGTTTGCATTTAAATGGAATAAAAAATACATGAAGCAATATTTAGATCGTATTTTAAAGTACAAATTATTTGTGAATGTGGAAAAAGAGAACTTTTAGTGCGAGCGGGATTTGAACCTGCGTCCCTTCCAATCAAGGTATTGGTCTACCTCTGTCATTTTGCAAGGCGCCATCTGGCAATTAGTAAGAACAACAATCCATGAGTTTACATAATATATACCTGCATAAGTGCATATAATATATATAAACATGTAAAATTGAATAATTTATTAAACTGTAAACAAAAACAATTTAAGAAAACAAAAAGACCGCTAGTTTCCTTACAAAAAAAAGCAATATTGTGGTTCTATATATGCAACAGCAACTGAATACATCTACAATTGCCACTTGCGACATCTAGGGCTGCATTTGTCAATATCTCTTACTTTAAAACAGCGACATCTATCAATAGAAAATTGCAACTTTGGACAATATTATACAACTTATTTAAAAATCAATGAGTTCAATAAGAAATCTCTAAACCATTTATCTTCCTAAATTGGTTGCCTTATAATTTTATACTTTGTTCTAAGTGAAAACACCGTGACGCCAAGGCCACAGAAAAAAATTGTGGAATGTAAAATATGTTTTTTTCGTGTTTTATAACGTAGGTGTGTTATTATTTACGTGTGTTTAGTGTTTTTAATTATTGTTATGGATAAAATAGTGACAAATATCATCAGTTCGTCAAGCAAAGGTAAAAACTTTCTTTTAAACAAAGAGCAATGTACCGGCCGGGCGAACGGCGTTCTATTCTGTTGTCGATAGTAAAACCACCGGTGGCTATGGCTATGCGTACGTAAAAAGGTAGGTAGTTCTCATGAAAGGCGCTGGTTTTAGTGTCGCGTCGAGCGTAAATGCCGTAAATATTCAATATTTTTTTGTTTATTTAATAACAATTAAACCACATCGAATCAGAACGTGAAAAGTAATAGGGCTCTATTCCTAGTCATAATAATTCGTAAACGAAAAAAAAAAGACTCGATTAGTAAAGTATTTTGGTCGTTATCGTGTTAACATACATTACCTACAACTCACGGACGTCCAAGCCAGATTTTTTTCAAACAGTTTTTTAACTGGTTTAAATAATAAAAATGGCATCAAAAATATCATGAGTGTTAAAAATAGTGTTTGTTCTTTATATGTGTGTGTAGATATTATTTTACAAGTGCAATATATGATAAATAGAGACATTTTAAGTTTGAAAAATCAGCTGTGCCGTGTCAACCGGGAGTAGAACACACCTCTACGCTTCGCTTATGAGGCGTGCAAAACTGATTAACTGCCACCTGAGCGTGATGTCATGTAGAGTAAATTAATTATAATTATCATTATAAATACAGAATTATATTAAACCCGCATGCTAAAAATTGTATTAAAAATAAAATCTAAAACATTGCACACATGAGGTCGTTTATCTAAACCACATTGTCTGTTTAACAATTACAAACAACTGACACGTCTGGCTATAACCACTATCGGGCATCAAACCTGGTCCAACAGGACTGAAATTAATGAGCCATACGTAATTTCTTGACATAACGACCTCTAAGTATATGTAGTTTGTAGTTAAAAACAGAAGTTTTCGTTGGTAATGACGCGTTGAAAACCTGTTCCATACACTCGCAGTTAAACTGCTGCAAACAGGCGCCTGTTTGTAAGTTCCTCTTCCAGGATCATGTGGTATGTGAGATACTACTTGTTTTTCTTAGTCAACTCCGCCATAATAGAATCACTAATTATGTACAAACTTCGAATTCCTACCAACGACCTAGGAGTCGACCATTAATCACGTGAGGCTCGACAGAGGGATATCTAAACATAATAAAACCGCGCTGTGTCAGCTTGAATTAGATTATATACTTATAATCTAATTCAACTTACTGTATGTAAAGACTAGCCTTTGCTTGCGGCTCCGCCGCAACCAAAAGCTAGTTTTTGAGTTGTCTCAGGTTCCCGATATAGTAGGGTGATAAAATGTATACCAGTTTTTAAGTCTAATCGAGATCTATCAAATAAAAAAAGTTGCATCAAAATCTGTTCAGTAGTTTTAGTGTGATGCGCGAACAAACAAACAGACAAACAGATAAACAGACAAAAAATCTAAAAAAAATGTTTTGTGTTCAGACACGTCTATCTATATATATATATATATATATATATATATATATATAAGCGATTCACCACTCACTGACTCATCACGATATCTCCGAAACCGTACGTCCGATTGACTTGAAATTTTGCATAGATGCTCCTTTCATGATGAAGACGCGCACTAAGAAAGGATTTTACGAAACTCCTATCCAAAATATATATTTTTATCTGCTATAGTATTTATACTCACCCATTATCACAAAGACACAAACATGTCAACCGTTGCTATGGTAACCATTGATGTGTTTATTAAAGTAACATCATGCCAAAAGTAGGTTTTTATCAAAATAATTTGAGTCATGTTTATGATTTAAAGAGTATTTGGCATTAGTGTATTAGATTTTTAGTCTTATTTTAGATATTCCAATTTCTATAATATTTCAAGTGGCATTAGTTTAATAGTTTTTAAAGACTTATTACAGATTACAAATTATTTGTGAATGTGGAAAAAGAGAACTTTAGTGCGAGCGGGATTCGAACTGCGTCCCTTCCAATCCAGGGAAGTGTTCTAAATCGCTAAGCTATCGCACTGACCAACGGTAATACCCAATCTCCACATCACAATTGTCTTTAAAACCCACTACACCAATCGGATGCAACGCATTTTGACCAGATCGGTGACGTTCTTAAGGAAGGCCAGGTTAAGAGTACTCGAAACCAACGAGCATGCATGAAAGCGCTGATGAAACTGTAGATGTAGCGAAAGATGTGGATCGTAGCAAGTGGAGAGTAGTGGTCTCTGCCTACCCCTACGGGAAAAAGGCGTGACAATATATATTTATGATTTTATAAAATAATAACATCTTTTAACTGCGTGCGTGAGCTTAATGATACTATTCAGAAAGAACGAGAGAAAAAGAGACAGTCATGAGTTTTTCAAAAGAGATTTTGGTATTATTAGGTACATTAATCCGTTGCGGAAAACAATACTAAACGAAATGTGCAGGAAAGCGTAATCTGCACTAATTTATAGTGCCCAATTGTGGATCTTCTCTGTTTTATACATCGACTGCATCTGTGGTGCAGCGGTAGTGTAAGCGATTGCTGATCATGAGGTCTCGGATTCGATTCCCGGGTCGGGCAGTGTTATTGAGTAGGAGTGTTCGTTATATTAAATAACTAATAAAATCACTTGCTATTTATAAATAATCTATAGCCCCGTTATTTATTTCACCAGGCAAGCGTTATTTTCGATTATTTTTATTACATAAGCGCTACCACAACCGCTATGCCACGACGTCGACGACACACTACACTAACAAAACATCACAGTCACATGCACACTTGAACAGTCAGTCACTTCAGTCACTCATACCGCGAAAGAAAGGGACAGAACGGAATGACCCTGACCCGTTCATATCATTGTCGCATGCGAAATTATGCTCTAACTTTACCATTTATGAACTATATTTCTGTCAATTATAAAAAATAACGTGCAAAATAATCTAAGTATCTAAAACATCGTTTGGTTATTTGATTTTATTTCGTTATATTTTTGAACGATGATATAATCAATCAGTACGGATAACTCGCTTAAGCTGGAATAACATATGATTATTCTGAGTATTTGAGCGATTGCCGCGCATTATTTGTTTAGATGTACTTATAGTTTTTGATTTTAAATTATTCGTGGTGTTGGTTTGTTGTGTTTTCTTTAGTGTATTATAAAACTGTAAATAAAATTTTGTTGTAGTATAGTGTAAATAATTTTCGGTTAGATAATATCTTTAAAAGTCTACATAAATTTAATCAAAAATGTCGTTGGGTCAGTAGTTATGGACATTTTAGTGTATAAAGTGTATTAGTAAGGATTGACCCAATTCTGAAGTCCACGCAGACGAAGCCGTGGGCAGAATCTAAATACATATATCTTAGATCACAATTTCAATACATTAAACACAAAGTGAAAAATGTGAAATCGAAAATAACAGTCACGAGCAGGATTTGAACCTGCATCTCTTGGATACCGTCCAGATGGTTTGCCAATTCAGCAATCGTGACCCTAGCTCCTGACTGCTAATTTCGATAACACATTCATACTTAACGTCTTTGGGTAACGACTGCACCATCTGTCGGAAGTATTTTCATACATTATACCGACCGGGTAAACTTAATTTTACAATTAAGATTTTACCTAATAATGACACAAACCCTATAAATATTTAGATATTTTTATATATATTTTTAGCATTTGACATGCTTAGCAACATACATTAAACACAAAGTGAAAAATGTGAAATCGAAAATAACAGTCACTAGCAGGATTTGAACATTATGTGGTGCAGTCGTCACCCAAAGACGTTAAGTATGAATGTGTTATCGAAATTAGCAGTCAGGAGGTAGGGTCACGATTGCTGAATTGGCAAAGCATCTGGACGGTATCCAGGAGATGCAGGTTCAAATCCTGCTCGTGACTGTTATTTTCGATTTCACATTTTTCACTTTGTGTTTAATGTATGTTGCTAAGCATGTCAAATATTAAAAATATATATAAAAATTTCTAAAAATTTCAATACACTTAGTAGACAGTAATCTATTGTTAAGATTGTTAACTGCTCAACGCGCGTACATTCTATATTAAATAACGTAACCTCAAATAGCGCACGATGTGCTATATATGACGATAATCAAAAGATATCGTTTAATATATTAAAGCGTAAAAAATAATAGGCGTTTTAAAAATAGCACATCGTTATTTAACTTTTTTAATAAATAGCTGTTGCAAACACTCATATTAAATATTGAGCTTTCGTAAAAAGAAAAATTCTCAGTGGCCCGCCCGGAGTTTGGAAATGTGCGCGGTAGAGGGCAATAGGCTCACCCCCTATTACGTGGGACTTAAACATAGCTGGTGAATCGTGGGTGTGTAATACACCTCTGCCTACCACTTCGGGGAATACAGGTGTGATCCTGTTTTTGTTTATAAATCAATGTTTATAACACATAATTATGGTAGATTGTACGGCTTGATGGTGAGTAAGAAGGTAGGTTTGCCACCCCCTGAGTGGTTGGCGTGGTAGCCTATAGACCAAAAGCACCCTTCGCGAGTAATCCACCCCAAGAAAAGCTATAGGACATGAAGAGGAATGATGATATAGAGGAGATGAGGAAGTGGTCAGTTAAAATAATAGGAAGGGAAAGAGGGTGTGGTTTGGTAGGTTTCTAATTTCGAGATAGAAACACAATTTCATTTTAAATTTGATATAGAATACACATACATTTCGTGGTTTTTATAAAATCTCAGGTAAAATAGGGGTCGAATTTAGAAAGTAAAACTTTAACGCTGACGAAGTCGCGGGTATCAGCTAGTAGCCTTATAAAGTCATTTTTTCGTAAATATAAATAAATAAATATTCACGGACATGGCTCTTAAATGTACAGACACAGCTCTGTTACAACTTTATAATAGTATAGATAATATTCTGAATTTATCCCCTACGGAAGAATACATTATTTCTGTCTTAATAGTACCTGTAATAGTAACTATAGTGAGTAGACAATTTATTGAGTTTCTGTCCACGGCCTTGTCTGGGTGTATTCCAGAATTGCGTCTAAGGCAAATTAGTTCACTAAATGCAAAATTTCTATCCTATAGGAACCATTAATTTTTCCGGATATAAAATATAATATCATTTTCTTGGTTCCAGTATATGTGTGCTAAATCGAAATTATTTGAAACCTGTGTCATAAATTTTATATTAATACTCTTTGCCCCCGGCGTCCCTTTTTCGCCGCAGCCAAAAGCTAGTTTTTCAGTTATATCTCAGGTTCCCGATATAGCAGCGGTACAAAATGTATACCAATTTTTAAGTTTAATCAAGGCCTTTCAAATAAAAAAAGTTGTAGAATGATCTATTTACGAATATATTCTGATTCCACGCGGATGAACTCGCACACAGTATCCAGTTGAGTATAGTTTCAGTAGTTACTTACTTATCATCACGTCATCGCCCTTGCGGGGTAGGCAGAGAGAACAGAGTGCCAAAAGGCTCTATTCTTGCATACCTCGCTCGCTTCCTAAACATTCATAATTCTCTTCATACAAGCTCACTGGTTTCTGAAACTTCAGACTCCACCTTCCTTCAATACATGACCGATTTGGTCTAGGTTGGTGAGTCTCAGTCTCCCTCTGTAACTACATCCTTCGACTTTCACATTGTATATCTTCTTAACCAGTCGCACGTCAGGCATTCTTTCCACATAAATAAATAAATATTCACGGACAAATGTGTGTGAAAATTCACACAACGTCCTCTGGTCCCAAAATAAGCATAATGCTTGTGCTATGGGTACCAGATTACGGATAATACATATGGTTTTTTTTTTTGTAAATACATACATATTATAATAGATAGAAAACACCCAGAAGCAGTGTAAATATCTGTGTTTATCACACAAATAGTTGTCCTGAGTGGGAATCGAACCCACGACCTCGTGCGCGGAAGTCGGTTACACTAACGACTACGCCACGAGGCCCGTCTGAACCAAAAGTTTTTGTTTCAGTATATGGCCGTTAATACCATAGAGCGTCCCCGATGCAATACCATGTTATGAGCACACCTACCAACATATTACGCTCGAACGAAGATGGGTAAGTCTGTAAAAACAAGCCATTTGTGTAAACAGAGGAATAAAAAGATTCCGCAGTGGTCATACACAGTATGGTGTAATCTAATTCTAGCGGGTGCCACATTCAGCTCAGACGTGTACAAATGGAACTGCTCTGATTAGGTTAGCGATGTGCACACTTTGCGACAGAAAGTTGCGCGATAAACGCGTTCATTTTGAAGAGATATTGGACTTGGTATATCGAAATTTAGTTTTTTTAGGGAGCTATAAGGTGTAGGCGGCTCAGTAATGCTCGATAAAGCGCTTCAAGTTTTTAAAAGCTTTTAAATAAACATAGCATAGCATCACGCATGTATTCCCCGAAGGGGTAGGCAGAGGTGTATTACACACCCACGACTCGCCAGCTATGTTTAAGTCCCACGTAATCCAGGGGGCGAGCCTATTGACGTCTACCGGACACATTTCCAAACTCTGGGCTGCTACTGAGAATTTTTCTTTTTAGGAAAAAGTTCAATAGCATTGCCCGACCCGGGGATCGAACCCGAGACCTCGTGATTAGCAGTCGCATACGCTACTGCTACACCACCGAGGCAGTATAAGCTTTTAAATACTAATGTATAAATTACATATATACAAGTCTATATTACGTAAGTAAGACGCATATTATAGTAATCATATACACATTAGAGTTGTGAAAATTATCACACTAAAATACCAGATTATCGTCGTTTATTATTATACGTCTTACTGTTATTTTATTGTCTGAAATTGCAAAAAGTTTTAATACGTTATCGGCAGATTAAGAGACAGATCCATCTCTTTTCTATCCATTAGCCTGTTGAGGTCCACTGCTGGACATAAGCCACCCCAAAAGGACGTTACAACGAGCGGTACAATGTTGACTGCAGCGGCTCCCCGCGATTTCGATTAGATCTTCGGGCCTTCCTACGCTGCACTATCTGATACGTGGTCGCCAATCGGCAACCTCTCGTCACCAATGGTTGTCGGTTTGTAGAGCGATGTGGCCTGACTATTGCTACTTCAGCTATTCCAGCTATGTATGTAGGTTGTCTTTACGACCAACGCCATCTATCGCAACTCATTTACATGCATTAATTCGATAGATGGCGTTGGTCGTAAAGACAAATGTGATGAGGAGATTGGGATGACCGATAGGTCAGTGCGGTAGCTCAGTGGCTTAGAGCACTTCCCCGGATTGGAAGGGACGCGGGTTGATTCCCGCTCGTACTAAAAATCTCTTTTTCCTCATTTGTACTTTAAAAAGTAGCTGAGCATGTCAAATTTTAAAAGATATAGATTAAAATGTATAAGACAACTTATTCAAAACATAGCTAGAATCCAAATAAAATAAAAAATATAGCAAAAGTCGCAGCGATTGATCGACCTATGTATACACAGCCTTATTTATGTGCAATAAGGCGTCAATAGACAGCCACTAAACACAGACCGCACACGCCGAACTAGTCTGAAAGGGCTGTAACCACATTTGCGGTTAGTCGGCAGATGCGAGACTGCTTTTTGTACTATAATTTAATAAATGTGTGAACTAAATAAAGATAGTATGTCTTTTATACGACTGTGCAAGTATGGCTTGGTAATTTAAGTGTGATATGTCTTACGTACTAAGTTTTGTGAGTTTATGTTACCCGTTCGAAGTACTTTGTGATAGTTGAGTGAGCAGTCGTCTCTAACACAAGATCATACAGACAGGCCTACCAGCTCACATTTATTCGGCGCAGGTAGAATAAGCTCAATCACCTCTTTCTGAGAGAAAGCAGAAAATATTCAAGAACACAAAGTGCGAAAATGTGAAATCGAAATAAAAATCACGAGCAAGTTTTAAGCTTGCATCTTCTCAAAAACGGAAAACATTAAGAAGGAATGTGTTATCGAGATTAATAGTCTTGAGCAGATTACAATGGCTGAATTGGCAAAACATCTATCGTGATGACACTCGTATTCTTAACACCACACGTACAGACATCGTCATAAAATTAAACTCTGCTAGATCCAATTAATAATTACTGTACCCTAAATACTCAACTAGCCGGGCAAAGGATACATCGAAAACATGTCCCCTTAAATCGCAATGTTACTCATCCGGTAAAAGAACCCGGCACTTTCGTTCAGTGTCATACGGAACCCCGGTCCTTGGAGACAGTTTCCTTTTACCCTTCCATCCCCACTCGACTTCTTATTACGCTCGCTCGAATTTAATCCAGAAGAGGTAGCGAGATTGCTAACGATTAATTTTGATTATTTCTTTGTGTTTAATTTTCCAATTTAAAAGTTTATTAAACCTTTTGATTGAATGTTGAAATCAGTCATACTGGACATTCAATTAAAGACCATCTTATTTTGAAAATTAATAAATATCATCACGTTTACAAGGAATATACGATATCTACATCTGCATGGTGTTTCAGTATATCAAATGGATTATGGATATTCCCCATGATGAAGTGAAGAGCTATCCATGGTTGCGTTGTACTTAATATCGGCTTAGTCTAAATATAAAGTGGCAATGGGCTGACCATTATTGACGAATCGGAAGCTTATGGAAAAGAAAAGTTATCGGGTAACTACGCCATATTAGATGATGGATTTTGTACGGCGTAGGTGATAAAGTATCCTATGGTCGACTTAATAGTAAGCAGTTACCGTATCCTATAGACACTAACAATATCAAAGGCATCACTTGGCGTCGCCAAGTCTCAGGAAAAGGACAGGAGGATAATAAGGAGAGAATGGCGAAGAAGGAGTAGTAAGAGAGAAGAGTAAATACTCTAAAAGAACATTAATATAAAATTATTTGGCATAAACTTCTTAATCGGTATAAATTATATTTATTTTTGATAGCAAACTCTTATAAGGAAAGGGCATCGTTTCTCAATCTTCGCAAATTGTGGCACCAAGGCATATGCTATCTGTGTAGATATTATAAACATAGCATCACGCTTGTATTCTCCGAAGGGGTAGGTGGTGTATTTCACACCCACGATTCGCCAGCTATGTTTAAGTCCCACGTAATAGGGGGCGAGCCTATTGCCCTCTACCGGACATATTTTCAAACTCCGGGCTGCTACTGAGAATTTTTCTTTTTACGAAAAATCTCAATAACACTGACCGACCCGGGGATCGAACTTGAGACCTCATGATCAGCAGTCGCTTACACTACCGCTGGACCACAGAGGCAGATATTATTATGCATAGAATAATAATGCTTTAGTTATTATTCTATATTATTATGTAAAAATTTTAATGTAAATGTGTACACACATACTCATATGTATATGTGTACACATGTAAATAATGGTAAATACAGTGCTCCGTTTCATATCACCTCTTTAATTTCTTTCACAAATCTCATTCTTAGCTCAAAATGACCGCTGAAACGATTTTTAGGTTGCGCTCCTAACAAGCGGTTAACAATAGTTAAATGTTCTCCAAAGTCTCGTTGTTGCTTAGTTCATAAATAAGGTTTCTTGTCATTAACAATGAATAAAAGCTGCGTATTAGACTAAGTCACTATTACCCGCTTGCCTCTTGTCTCACGTAACCCACCCTCCTAAACATATTAGTGTAGCGGCATCAATATTCGTGTCACATTCATGAACATTAGTATACCATCAGTTCGGAGACCATTCATCCGTACTGACAAATGATGGGCGGGTAGCGCGTATATTTTATCTAAGGTACAACTAGAACGCTAATATTACAATTGTACTGTCTGATCCACTTTATTTATGTTCCCTGTAATATTCAGAATATAAGAGCATATTGAAATTCATCATCATTAATTTGTTGCTACATACTTACGGAGACATTCTAACTCCACTTCTTTAGCAGACTCTATGGCGTTTTACTTTATTATTTCTTTGTTCTACGTAACTTCTCTTTGTTTTTCATGTGGAGATGGTAGTCTGCTTTCCTTGTCAGGGATGTTTAAGACTTTAGTGTCAAGTTGCCTTCGTTTTCAGAATGTGACCATACCAGCGCATTCAGCTCTTTTTATCTTTTTGGTGGCGATGCTAATGTTTACATAGCTAATCTAACTATTGCAACAGAGCGCTGCTAAGAAATGCTGTAGGTATGAGAAACTTCATAACAATATTTAAACAATAGACCCGCGATTGCAAGTTTTTTTGAAGTGAATACTTCTTTAGAATCGTTGTGATTTGAAACTCGATGAAACGAAAATGCGTCACGATAAAGAAACAAACATAAATGTATAGGATTAACAGCCAGTTGCAGAAAAGTTCATTAGTCATTTAAACTTTGAAATATTTTTTTTGTCACATAAAGTATTCCTTGGTAGTTGATTTGAAACCTCGGTCTCCGGCTTGCGTGATGGCTTAAGTATTGAAGCCATATGACCACGGTGTACATACTATTAAGTATGAAAAAGTGATATGCATTCAATAATAAACTAATATCTCTGTTTTGCTGTTCACTTGGTATTCCCATGCCAGTTATAAAGTTTTTTTCTCACCTACCCCCGAAGTGAATCATATACTTTTGTTATTTATGTTGCTATGGTGAGGTTCACAAGATCTTTTACCAAAGTTGTCCCATGAATTCCTACGGGACCCATTATATCGTTGCAGAAAACAAAAATTACATGAATTTTAATGCTCCATTAAATATAATTAATGAGAAATAATTTTAAGCTTGGTAAAAAATAATAAACTTTACATTTATCCTAATACTCCTGATACTCTACATCCATCTCAATCTCTACTTTTCAGAAGTTTCACTTCTGCCGTGTGTGAATTGCACACAAATGGTTATTTTTTATACTGCGAGGGAGGCAAGCAAGAATCATCTGAAGGTAAGCGGTTGCCTAAAGATGCTAGCAGCACCAGACCCCGCTCGCACTTCCGCGTTGCCAACTCCAAGGAAAGAGATAGGGGATAGAGAGGAAAGATAATAAGGAGAGAATGAGGTTGAGGGGGCTCTTAGGCCGCCCGGCGCTCTGACTCACCATACAAAACAGAACAGTAGGTGTACCCAGGCGCCTACTTACATTTCACGATAATCTTCTGTGAGAGGGTGGTTCTTCCCCGATCGAGCTAGCCCATTCATGCTGGGAGAAGCAAGGCTCTACCACCACTATAGTGCCATACTTATGTCACAAAACTAATGAAGAAGAAATGGTTTTCTGACCACCAGGTCAAAATGAAATTTGGGACAAAAAATATATAGTGTCTGTTATATATATATATCTGAATGCAATATCAGTGCTTTTAAACTCCGACGTAAACAGAGCTATAAATGTGTGTCTGACTGTGAGTTTTTAAATGCGTAAACGGATTTTGGCCGTGTGGGGCCGGCTTTAGAATTATGCCACCCCTCTCCACCCATGGGAGTCGTAAGAGCCGACTGAGGGAATACCGGGGGGAGTGGGCAGCAGCACTCCCTCGAGTATTAACAACATCCACTGCGATTGCCAACCCGCCTGCCAAGCGTGGCGATTACGGCACTATACCCCCAATTTGGGGAGGCCTGTGTCCAGCAGTGGACATCGAAAGGGCTGAGGATGGATGGATGAAACGGATTTTGATTTAATTGGAAAGGTTACTTGATCGATTGATCTTATCTGTGATTTAGAATAAAACTGTTAAAAACAACACACAAACATAGCATCACGCCTGTATTCCCCGAAGGGGTAGGCAGAGGTGTATTACACACCCACGACACGCCAGCTATGTTTAAGTCCCACGTAATAGGGGGCGAGCCTATTGACGTATACCGGGCACATTTCCAACCTCCGGGCTGCTACTGAGAATTTTTCTTGTTTGGAAAAAGCTCAATAACATTGCCCGATCCGGGGATCGAACCTGAGACCTAATGATTAGCAGTCGCATACACTACCGCTACATCACCGAGGCAGTCAAAAGTAAAAGAAAACTGTTCAGCCATTTAAAGACTATCAAGTTTTTTCCAAAAACTAACAGTAGCGATAGCGTGGTTGAGGTCGATTGGTTAAATTAATATGTTATATAGGTAAACGATAGCCATGGTCTTGATGGTGAAGTAACGAGGGGGATTAGTGTCCAGGGGATTTTAAATTTGTAATTTATACTTGGCACGTATTCGTGAATCACATTCTTTACCATCAATATATTTTTTTTTACCTTTTATTATTAAATGCAACACTTTACTAGCATCTCTGCAGACAAACAATAGATAATACTCCAGAAAAAACTTCTTTATCACATTGAAACCTTGAAATATCTCTCCACCAGACAACTGGAACGTGAATTAGAAACTTGGAAACAGTACGAAGATGATAAGTTACAGCGGAAACCTCTTACACAAGTTTATGAAAACTGCATCTGTTAACCTGTACGGGAATGTGGACTGACTTTTATGAAAATTGTTATGTATAAGTACATACTACAAACTTGTTTTTAAAAAGTTAAATCAAATTATATAGCAGTATAGTTCACGAATACATATGGAAACGACCTTGTACTACGACAGTATATTTTCAGCATTCTCGAACTAACTTCTATTTAGTATTTCATGCAGGTTTGAGAAGAGCGGAGAGTCGGTGGCTTGGCTGTGGTCCTAGAGTTACTAGTCTACAATCGGTATCCCACCTTCTACTAATATTATAAATGTCCGTGAAGATGTTTGGATGTTTGGCATACAGACCTAACAACTCAGCAGATTTCTGCAAAATTTGGTGTAGAGACAAATTATGACTATTTTTCCCGATAAGAATTCCTGTGCGAATAGCCTAAACTAATCTATGGAGCAATTTTTTTATAAAATTAATATGCTTAATATTAGACGGGCCGTAAGTTTTCTCTTCTCGTAGTATAACTAAAAGCATTGCTGCATATTATCCAACCCTTTGTGTGAAGACGTCGAGTCTGGCATTCAATTACAAGAGTAAGTTCAATTACAAAAGTTCAATTACAAGAGTAAGTTCTATTACAAGAGTAAGTTCAATTACAAGAGTAAGTTCAATTACAAGAGTAAGTTCAATTACAAGAGTAAGTTCAATTACAAGAGTAAGTTCAATTACAAGAGTAAGTTCAGATAAAAATTAAGTTTGTATTTTTCTCTTATGTTTCTGTTGTGATTTTGCTTTCTTTCTTCTGATATGGGTGATGTAGATGATAAGCGACAAAACCATTACATAAATAAGAAAAACAAAATGTGTGGTTTTTTATGAAGCCACGATGCAAGTGAAACTTTTTTTTGATGTGAAACATCTAATGTGGAGGGAGAGTAAAATCGGCTGTTAGCGTGGCGACGCTTTTATTATACCTACTTGTCCCGTTCAAATCTTTCAAATTTAATTTGACACACTTGCTGGTTTCCAATTGAGCTGAAATTTTACACGCGTACATCGCGTGACAATGCAATATTATGATGACATGGAGTTGATCTGATGATGGAGCTGAAAGGTGGACATAGGAACTCTATAATTAAATGGCGCAACCCTATCGAGTTTGGACTCGTTTGATTTGTCTTGATGAGTACTTTGTCTTTAAATGGTATCCAGGGTCTGATGATGGAGCTAGAAGGTGGCCATAGGAACTCCAATATAGAACGACATAACCCCATCGAATTTGGGCTCGTATGATTCGCCTTGACGAGTACTTTGTCTTTAGATGGTATCCAGGGTCTGATGATGAAAGTGGAAGATGGCCACAGTAACTCTATAATGAAACGACGCAACCCCATCGAATTTTCTTCTTAATGAGTACTTTGTCTTTAGATGGTATTCAGGGTTTGATGATTGAGCTGGAAGGTGGCCACAGTAACTCTGTAATGAAACGACGCAACCCCATCGAGTTTATACTCGTTTGATTCGTCTTGACGAGTACTTTATCTCTAGATAGTATTCAGGGTCTGATGATGGAGCTGGAAGATGGCCATGGGTACTCGGTAATTAAACGTCGCAACCTATCGATTTAGGGCTAGTTTGAGTTATCTTAAATAGTACCATAGTCTACTAAGTTTTGACAAGTACTTCGGTCCTAGATGATATCCAGGGTCTGATGATGATTTATTTCCATTTCCGTTATGTTACACATGTCATAATTTTATAAAAGTACACATTGAAAAAGTTATGATCATTTTATTTCTACTCATTATTTCTACAAAATAATTTCGATGTTTTCACATCTGGTAGACGTCCCGCGACGTTTGTTTTTTTTTTTCAGGCATTTACCTGAAAATTTTCGGTAACTCATTCGATTTAGGGTATTACCGCGGAGCACTTGCACTAATGAGAGAGAATTTAAATGCTATACAGTTAGCTGATGCGAGCCATGGGCGCCGCCATATTGGCTTTGGTTGCTCTGCCGATCGCCTTTCACTTTAGCCCTACTCTGCGGCCGGCTGTAATGCGAAATGCGATAGGTGGACAAAAAAATTTGAACATAGCATCACGCCTGTATTCCCTGAAAGGGGTACGCAGAGGTGTATTACACACCTACGATTCGCCAGCTATGTTTAAGTCACAGGTAATAGGGAGCGATTTTATTGCCGTCTACCGGGCACATTTCCAAACTCCGGGCTTTCTTCTTCTTTTACGAAAAAGCTCAATAACACTGCCCGACCCGGGGATCGAAGCCGAGACCTCATGATCGAAAAAAATTTAAGCGTTGAAATAAAAAAGTGTCACTGTAAAAACACCATTGCTGAACCTATTAACTGTAGTACTTATAGTAAATAATAAACATAAAACCATCAGACTCAATTCCTTAATGTGAATGAATCGTCTTCCTTTTTGCAGCTACAATATCAAAGAGACGTGGACCACAACGAAACCTTACCTGAACACTACGACACTACAAATATAAAACGAAAATAAAATTTCACGAGAGCATAAAATAATATGAGTCGGAGTGTGGCACAGTTACCATTTGTACCAGTCATCCCATGTGGATAGTACGCGACATAAACTGAACGAGTATACATGCAATGGAACACCACCGTTAATTCTGTGGTTTGGTTTATGTATCATTGCCGATTTTTTTACGTTCAACGATTTGTGTTTATTTTGTCATGTTTTTAATGCACCAATTTGAAAAGACTATGATTAAATTAATAAATAAATATTCACGGACATTTCACACAACGTCCTCTGGTCCCAAACTAAGCTTAACGCTTGTGCTATGGGTACCAGATTACGGATATAATACATATATTACTTTTTTTTTTGTAAATACATACATATAATAGATAGAAAACACCCAGACGCAGTACAAATATCTGTGTTCATCACTCGAATAGTTGTCCTGAGTGGGAATCGAACCCACGACCTCGTACACGGAAGTCGGTTGCACTACCGACTACGCCACGAGGCCCGTTTATTATCAGTAGTTAACACTTCACATGCTCAGCTATTAGTACAAATTGTTTGTGAATATGGAAAAAGAGAACTTCACTGCGAGCGGGATTCGAACCTGCGTCCCTTCCAATCCGGGGAAGTGTAAGCCGCTAAGCTATAACACTGACCAACGGTAATACCCAATCTCTACATCACATTTGTCTTTACGACCCATGCCACCTATCGGATGCATTTACATGTATTAATCCAATATAGTAAGCTTAATTTTGTAATTAAAATTCATACTATTTGATGGCGCTATTTAAAGTTAAAAATCCTCTGGTTCGAATCCCACTCGCACTAAAGTATTTTTTTTTTTCCATATTCACAAATAATTTGTACTTTAGACTATGATTATAATAGTTTTCGCTATTTTTGGTTAGTTTTTAATAGGTATTAGAACGTGATACTTGGGTTCGTATGTCTAAAACTTGAGTTGACATTGTGAATATGTTGTAGCTATATAATAGAATTGACCACAATCATAAATGTGACCGAACATTTCATGTAACTTAAGATGAAAAACTTACAACTTTTTCATGAAATGGTCGGCCACATTTTGATGTGACCAATACTGGTATGTGGCCACGGCATATATGCCGACCAATGTATGCGTTGGTTACTCTATTTAAGCATTAAAAATGAGGGAAGCCGTAGCCTATTTGCACCCTTCTAGTTCGAATGATCGGCAATGTTCAGCAAATTTCGCTCGGCTGGTATAAGTCACTTACCAAAAAGTGACACCTATTTGTGAAAACCTAACCTCCTCCGTGTTTCAGGAGGCACGTTAAGCATTGGATCCCGGCTGTCAAATAACATCCTGACAGTCATGGAAAAAAAACATAGCATCACGCAACTATTCCCCGAAGGGATAGGCAGAGGTGTATTACACACCCACGATTCGCCAGCTATGTTTAAGTCCCATGTAATAGGGGGGCGAGCATATTGCCTTCTACAGGGCACATTTCCAAACTCCGGGCTGCTATTGAGAATTTTTCTTTTTTCGAAAAAGCTAAATAACACTGCCAGAACTGGGGATCGAACTGACAGTCAGGTTGTTGTAATAAAAGACCTTAATCCAGTCATGTTCTAAGGTTTTACCGTGTGGACTAAGAAAACTTACAAGTGTCACCACCCCATCCTTTCCCGCGGGTGTTGTATAAGGCGACTAAGGGAAGTAAGCAATTATCAGTCATAGCATTACTGGTGGTAGGGCTGGGTACTAAGTGAGAGTACTATTCACTTGCTATCGGGCCGGAACGGGTCGATACCACCGTCTCCTGTGTGACCGGTCATGAAGCACGTCAGTTGTTGTAGCTGTAGCAGAAGATAGCCGTTTATTCTTTCATTTCACATATGAAAAATGAAATGGTGCGCAGCGGCTTGACTATACTCTCAGTGTAATTGAGTCCATGAGCGACGGTTACCACTAACCATCAGGTGGGCCGTGGCTTGTCTGGTATCATAAGCAATAAAAAAAAAACAGGTCGCCAGCCAGTTATCCCCTTAGTTAGATTGTGAAGGATAGATAGACAATGCTCCATGTAAGAACTGGTGAACCGACTCCACCAAAAGTTTTAGACAAAGCGAATGAAATAACGCCATTTGGGCGTTGACCTCCAAAGGCCCACTCCGGCCTGATGTAAGCCATAAAAGTCAGCCGAAAGGAACAAACACATAACAGTCCTCAACCGATACATGTGTTTACATACCCGTTACAAGATCCCTTAGTTCGGGGATCAACAGTAATGACAGATGCTGTTGACATTGAAAGTCATAGTTATGCAAGGTGTGGAATTTGGTGCCTGCGAGGTAAAGATTACGAGTTCTTAAGGGTTTTCTTGGAGATCATAAATATTCGTCTGGTTATTTATGACGCCGTCGCGTAGACACAGGTTTAATGAATGTGAGAAGGGCGAGATTCAAGACAAGGAATTAAAAAAAGCACATTGATGGTAAGGTGTGGTACCAAGAAGCACTTGAACTCGAACGAGTAGGTACCACCGTATTTTGATATATTCTTTTAGCAATTGACATGCTTAGCCATATAAATTAATACAAAGTGTGAAATTGTGAAATTGAAAATAACAATCACGAGCAGGATTTGAGCCAGTATCTTCTGAAATACCGTCCCAGATGCTGCAGGCGTCACCTAAAATGTTAAGAATGAATATGTTGTCGAAATTCGCAGTTCCGGGCACGATTGCTAAATTGGCAAAGCATCTGGGACGGTATTCCAGGAGATGCAGGTACAAATCCTGCTCGTGTCTGTTATTTTCGATTTCACATTTTCAAACTTTATGTTAACTTATCACCGTATTATTATTTTTTTATTTTGTTTTATACAGCCATGAAGCATCTGCATTTGTTTCGGTTGCTTAGGAACACACCCAATTCTATCCCACACTATTCGAGGATAGCGGTATTGTCCCACCCCTCTCCACCCATGGGAGTCGTAAGAACCGACTGAGGGAATACCGGAGGAGTGGTTAACAACATCCACTGCGATCGCCAACCCGCCTGCCAAGCGTGGCGATTACGGCACTAGGCTCCCATATGAGCGCACAGAACCGCTCGTTGTAGCGTTCTCTTGGGAAGGCCTATGTCCAGCAGTGGACGTCGAAGGGCTGATGGATGAATGGTATTTCTTAGCAGTGAGCGGCTTGGATGTGCTCCATGAGCGGCGGTTGCCACTTACCACCAGATGGGCCGTGGTTCATCTGCCGCATGAATAATGACTATTTGCGTCCGTGAATTTGTATGTTTGTGAAGTCCCTGCGATGCCAGGATTATTTCCTAGTGCAAAGTGGAGGTATTCAAACAAAAACAGACACTCTCCAAAACGGTGCACATATAAAGGTATTACCAAACTCGCTAAAGAGCTTACCCTATTAATAGACCGTAGATCCTTAATATCTGTATTCACATTACATTCAAATCCCAAGTAATCCGGCACAATCAATGGCTCGTTCACCGAATATTAACTAGCCTAATCACGAGCGCGGTATAACTGTAATTGATACTACCTACAAACTCCAATTACCTTTGTTAGTGAGCACAGAATAACAATATTCCACTCACATTAGGGATGATATTGTGTAAATTGTAAGTTGGGAATTCGTGCCCGCGAAATGTGTCGTTAGACACGGTTTGCAATCGTAGGGCGAGCTTCACGGAAAAACTACTGGATATATTTTGAATTTAGTTTTTATGGGTTATATTTCTTAAACTCTTAGCCCTTATCTGAAAAAATATTGAGATATGTTTATCCTAAAATTAACTATTATAAAGCTGTAACAGAGCTGTGTCTGTACATTTAAGATATTTGAGAAAAAAATACTGTATTAGGCTATATAGACGTGTCTAAACACAAAACGATTTTTTTGTCTGTTTATCTGTTTGTTTGTTCGCGCATCAAACAAAAACTACTGAACGAATTTTGATGCAACTATTTTATTTGAGAGCTCTCGAGTAGACTTAAAAACTGGTATACATTTTACATTTTCCCATGTGCCGGCCGGCTTTAGAATTGTCCTGCCCCTCTCCACCCATGGGAGGCGTAAGAGCCAACTAAGAGTGTCTGAACACAAAACATTTTTTTTTAGGTTTTTGTCTGTTTGCCAGTTTGTTTGTTTGTGCGCCACGCAACCACTACTGAACTGATTTTAATGCATTTTTTTTGATAGCTCTTGATATGACTTTGTAGGACATATTTTGACCCCGCTACTATATCGGGCAAGCAAAAGCTATTTAAATATAAAGTTATTGAATTTCTTATATATCTATAGTAACTGTTTACATGCTTGTTTAGTGTATACGAAAAAATAACAAAATAAGAAAAAATATCACAACACTATCCTTTACAAGTAAATGAAATAAAGAGAATAACCTAATCACGTTGCAGGCCTCTCACTAATATCGTTGGGGCTGGCACGTTTCACAACGAAATGTTTTTATTTTTTCAGCTCTAAAACTGATATTGTTTGTTTTCCATATGCAGTATTTTATATGCATAGTAAGTAAGTCGAGCGACTGACTAAGAAGATATACAATGCGAAAGTGGAAGGATGTAGGTACAGGCGGAGACCGAGACTCACCTACTTAGACTAAATCGGTCACGTATTGTTGGAAGGTGGAGTCAGGAGTCTCCGAAACCGGCGAGTATATGTGAAGAGAATTATGAGCGTTGCGGATGTATGCAAGAATAGAGCCATTTGGCACTCTGTTCTCTCTGCCTACCCCGCAAGGAAGATTACGTGATGATATGTAGTAGTAAGTAAAAAACAAATAGTTGTGGTTTCGTTTTCTTTTTCTCAAAACGTTACTGTCTCGCTGTAGACCACGGGTCTCATCTCAAAGGGATTTAGACGATAGCAACTACGTTAATCCAGTGCGGGTCGGTAGACTACAAGCCACCGAGAAAATCCCTCAAATATGCAGTTTTTTTTTTACCATATTAATTTGTAAACAAATCCTGTTTTCTTTGTTAAGGCGGGAAAAAATGTACCTAACCGAACACCTCGTCGTTCGGGCCAACGAACAGGGTCGTGTGGGGCCCTTACCCACTAAATAAATCCGCCGTGTGTCGTCTCTCCGCCTGTGTTGGCGGGTCACTGGGACTATGTTGCATTACTTCAGTGGTTCGTAAACAAATCCTACGAATATAATAAACTACCCGCGATTCGGTTTGCGTTGCTTATTATGCACTTCTAAAAATAGTTGTTTCTCTAAACCTTTAACAATGATTAATATATCCATTGGTCCCGCCATAACTTGAGAATGATTACCGCCTTTTTTACTTTGTTAAACACTTTTAAGGAAAGAAAAATTAAGAATATTGCGCAGAAATTGAAAAAAATATGAAATCTACGAAGGACTATTTTAACTTCGCGCGTTTGCCAGTTCGCAAGTAATTGAATATTCTTAGCTAAGACAGGACGTCTGTCGAGTCAGTTAGTATTTATATATAGCCCTTCTTTGGCAGTCGGGTAAAAACTAGCCTTTGCTAGTTTTTAGGTTATATCACAGGGTTATATTATTACTATATTAGTAAGTAGTAGTAGCGGAATATAACTTATACCAGTTTTTGCGTGATGCGCGAACAAACAAACAAATAGACAGACAGACAAAAAGTTAAAAAAAATGTTTTCGTATTTAGACACGCCTATACAGCCTATTACAGTATTTTTTCTCAAATATCTTGAATGTACAGACATAGCTCTGTTACAGCTTTATAATAGTATAGACCGTGTGGGGCCGGCTTTAGAATTGCCCCACCCCTCTCTACCCATGGGAGTCGTAAGAGCCGACTGAGGGAATACGGGGGGAGTGGGCAGCAGCACTCCTTCGAGTATTAACAACATCCAATGCGATCGCCAACCCGCCTGCCAAGCGTGGCGATTACGGCACTATCCCCCATTCACGGGGAGGCCTATGTCCAGCAGTGGACTTTAAAAGGCTGATGGATGGATGGATGGAATAGTATAGACAATATTTAAAGTTAAAAGGAAATAAAGCAAGTATTTTTTACGCATAAGTTTACAGATTATACAATAAAACTAATCATTTAACTTATTATTTCCCCGGGTCGGGCAATGATATTGAGCTTATTCCTAAAAAGAAAAATTCTCAGTAGCAGCCCGGAGTTTGGAAATGTGCCCGGTAGACGTCAATAGGCTCGCCCCCAATTACGTGGGACTTAAACATAGCTGGCGAGTCGTGGGTGTGTAATACACCTCTGCCTACCCCTGCTATGTTTGTTTTTTTTTGTTTTTACAATAAAACTACGTTTATGAAATCTATCGTGTTTACTGTGTTGTCGGGTGGACTGTCCACCCGTGATGATGAAATCTATTGATATTTTTATATATTTTTGACTAGCTTAACCATATCAACCATCTGCGAAATTGTGGAAAACCGTCCAAACGCAGATGCTGAACTGCCAAAGCTTCTGGAACAGTTTCCAGATGCAGGTTCGAATACTGCTCGTGACTATTATTTTCATTTCACATTTTCGCACTTTGTGTTAATTTAATTGAAGACTATCTAGTAGTTGTTCCGTGACGCGCGCACAACGGCAGACTTTTATAATTTTTTTTATACATATGTTAGTCTGTGAAGTAGTTTGTATGTTTGTCCGTCAGTCACGCCTAAACGAAGCAGTGGATTTGGATGACATGTAGGTCGATAGATAGTCACAGGACTCAGGGTTTTCATCCCGAAAAAAAATATCCCATAGGATAAATATTTCTACCACTGAAGGAATGTAATAAGGTTCCAGTGGCTCGCCAACAAAGGCGGAGAGACGGCACACGGCGGGTTTATTTAGTGGGTGAGGGCCCCACACTACCCTGTTCGTTGCCCCGAACGACGGCGTGTGCGGTTAGGAACATTTTTTCCCGCCTTAACAAACAAAAGGGATAATTATTTCTACCATATAGACGTAACAATTGAATGCACTTGTAATATTATATTTTCCCCTAATTACGTAATTATAAATTATACAAATTGCTGTTGGAATCGAAACAGATGTGATGCACTTAACTGAAGGGTAGGAATCAAATGCACGATTGAATGCTAACCACGATACTTTAAGTGCAACCTATCAAGAATAAAATATCGTGAAAGTAGTGAAATATTAATATAAGTGGGGTTGAACACAAAGTGCGAAAATGTGAAATAGAAAATAAAAGTCGCAAGTAGGATTTGAACATGAATGAATTGGCAAAGCAGAGACGGTATTCCAAAATATGCGGTTCAAATACTACTCGCGACTATTATTTTCGATTTTGTGCATTTTGTGTTCAGTTATAAAAATAAATTTCGGCATGAATCTTAATTGTTATAATTAAGTTTACCTGGTCAGATTAATGTATGTACATCCGTATATGTAAATAAACGTATTCATATGCATTATTTCTGGAAAATTATTTTAAACGCATAAACCATACGTAAATTGCATTCATAGGTCGCAGCCTAGTTGCGCACTTGGCGCTCCAACGATCGGCACATCAGATGGCGTGAAAAGGAACATCTTATGTGTGAACACCTGACTTGCGTGCTTCGAAATGCATGTTAAGCACTGGGTTCCTGCTGTCAATAACATCTTGTAGTCGTGATAGGTTGTATGGGAATAAAAAAAACTGACTCCGGTATTGTTCTAAGGTCGCCAGTTGTCCCCTGTGTTGGATTGTGATTTATCGGCAAGCATTACATGCATCCAATATAGTAAGTTTAATTTGGCAATTAAAATTCATACTATTTGATGGCGCGATTTTTTTTAAACTTTTTAGATCTAAATTTAGATATTTTTATATATATTTTTAGCATTTGACATGCTTAGCACTATGCATTAAACACAAAGTGAAAAATGTGAAATCGAAAATAACAGTCAGGAGCAGGATTTGAACCTGCATCTCCTGGATACCGTCCAGATGCTTTACCAATTCAGCCATCCTGACAATTGCTCCTGACTGCTAATTTCGATAACACATTCATACTTAACGTCTTTGGGTGACGCCTGCACCATCCGTCGGAAGTATTTTCATACATTATACCGACCAGGTAAACTTAATTTTACAATTAAGATTTTACCTAATAATGACGCAAACCCTATACAAATTTAGATATTTTTATATATATTTTTAGCATTTGACATGCTTAGCACTATGCATTAAACACAAAGTGAAAAATGTGAAATCGAAAATAACAGTCAGGAGCAGGATTTGAACAGGATGTCTGAATTGGTAAAGCATCTGGACGGTATCCAGGAGATGCAGGTTCAAATCCTGCTCCTGACTGTTATTTTCGATTTCACATTTTTCACTTTGTGTTTAATGCATAGTGCTAAGCATGTCAAATGCTAAAAATATATATAAAAATATCTAAATTTGTATAGGGTTTGCGTCATTATTAGGTAAAATCTTAATTGTAAAATTAAGTTTACCTGGTCGGTATAATGTATGAAAATACTTCCGACGGATGGTGCAGGCGTCACCCAAAGACGTTAAGTATGAATGTGTTATCGAAATTAGCAGTCAGGAGCAATTGTCAGGATGGCTGAATTGGTAAAGCATCTGGACGGTATCCAGGAGATGCAGGTTCAAATCCTGCTCCTGACTGTTATTTTCGATTTCACATTTTTCACTTTGTGTTTAATTTTTAGATCTATTTTTTTTAGCAATTTACATGACACAAAAAGAGGGAGGGTTCGATTCCCGCTACTACTAAAAGTCTCTTTTTCCTTATTCACAAATAATTTATACTTTAACAAATTATTTGTAAAAGTGGAAAAAAGGATCCGAACCTGCTTCCCATATATCAAAATGAATGATTTATCCTTTATCCAAAAGTAGTATTTCGGATTTCATGAACAGCAACTACCAATTAAATTGAAAACAAAATGACTGTACATATGAGAGTGGCTTAGATACCAACCTCATGCCGTGGGTTGTACTCATAACTTGGGCCTTGGACGTCTACCATCTAAGTCCTTCCGTGATCATGAATGCTGTAAAGTATTCGAAACGTCGGGATAGTAGAAAATCAAGTAAACGCAGTAGATTCCGTAAACGTATTTTTATTTCATAATGTATTCCGTAGTTCTTTTAATAAGAAACATAAGCTCAATTTGTTTGTTATTAAAAGAACTACGAAACTTCACCAAAATCCCTAGCGGTATCCGCATAAATAAGTATCGAACAAATCCCTTAGCAATCGCTTGCAAGTGGTTTTCCGACGATATATTAGTGTTCATATTTCTACCGAGAGCTCCTACCATAAGTCTCTCTAGATTAACTCGATAGGCAAATCGTTATTCGCCTGCCCATATCTTTCACAGTGTGCGGCCGGCATACTTTTCCTATATATAAAATGCTAGCTTTTGCTCGCGGCTCCACTGCACTCAAAAACTAGTTTTTAGATTACGTTTCAGTGGACCTAGGGCCCTAGGCCAAGTTGCATTCTATGATCGCTAACGCTAATAGAAAACTATTAAAATGTATGGGAATTTGACATCTTTAACCATAGATAAATAACCTATATTTATCTAAGTCTTTAACAATATCTATAACTAAGTCACGTGACTTAACGTTAGAGATGTCAAATTTACATACATTTTAATAGTTTTCTATTAGCGTTAGCAATCATAGAATGCATCTTGGCTAGACCCACAGGTTCCTGATAGAGTAGCGCGATAAAAATAATGTATACAAGTTTTGTAGTCTAATGTCTCTCAAATAAACAAAAAACCGTTGAGTACTTTTTGCGTGATGCCCGAACAAACAGACAGACAAAAATTCTAAAAAATGTTTAGTGTTCAGAGATGCGTAAATAGCCTGATATATTAATTTTTTCTCAAACAAATATTAAATGCTCACATAACAACAAATATATAAACAGCTGATACAGCTTTATAATAATAAATAAATATTCACGGACATTTTCACACAACGTCCTCTGGTTCCAAACTAAGCTTAGTGCTTGTGCTATGGGTACCAGATTACGGATATAATACATATATTACTTTTTTTTTTGTAAATACATTCAAGTATACTAGATAAAAAACACCCAGACGCAGTACAAATATCTGTGTTCATCACACAAATAGTTGTCCTGAGTGGGAATCGAACCCACGACCTCGTGCACGAAAGTCAGTTACACTACCGACTACGCCACGAGGCCCGTCAAATATACGAGACTAGATTCTGACCGTGATTTATTCGCCTGGGCTTGACCCAATGGGTAAACCCGTTTAGTCTTGAGTTTATGTTTATCCACGTAGGCAATCGTTTGTTACCGGCGGACCACTGAAGGAATGTAATATAGTTCCGGTGGCCCACCAGTAATGGCGGAGAGACGGCACACGACGGGTTTCTTTAGTGGGTGAAGGCCCCACACTACCCTGTTCGTTGCCCCAAACGACGGGGCGTGCTGTTAGGAACATTTTTTCCCGTCTTAACGAAAAAAAAGGGTGATCGTTTGTTTTCGACAAAATAGTCTGATTTTGAAAATGTATTAATTCTGAGGCAGTACTAAGTTCGACGGGTCAACTAATTTTTAATAAAAGTAGGATAAAAAAAGTCATTTACAAAGAAAGACTCGTAGTAAGGGCTTCGCAACCGATCCAGATCTAAGCACACTAGGCAATAAAATGTCTGACAGATGCAGTCAGCAGGTACACTGCCTACTTCTGCCAAGAGCTTTTATTTTAAGACTTTCAGCTGGCACACGATTGTACTATCATGTGATATAACTCAAAATAATAGAGTACTTTTTTATTTATGCACTTTATAGGCGTAGGACAAAGTATAATATACCACTGAAGGAATGTAACATGGTTCCAGTGGCCCGCCAACAAAGGCGGAGAGACGGCACACGGCGGGTTTATTTAGTGGGTGAGGGCCCCACACCACCCGGTTCGTTGCCCCGAACGACGGGGAGTGCGGTTAGCAACATTTTTTGCCGCCTTAAAAAAAAAGTCTAAGTATAATATAATAGGTACTAATATTTTGCCTAAAACGACATAGGAAGAAATTACGAAATTCTTCCAACCGTGAAGCACATCAACCATCAGGTAAGCGGTTACCGTAACAGATAGAAATAAGAGATGCATCACTCGCGCGAATGAGGTTGAGAGGAAGGATAATAAGGAAATAAATAAGGAACGGGTTTGAACCTCCGGCGCTCTCACTTACCATACGAAACACAACAGTAGGAGTGCTTAACGTTGTTTTACGCTGATCTTCTGTGAGAGGGTGGTACTTCCCCGATCGAATCGGCTCATTCATGTTGGAACAAGCAAGGTTATACCATATCTGCCCATTGCCTGGTATACCAACTCTTGTGCTACTAAGCCAGCGAGATGAAAATTAAATTATCACTAGCCTTTGCCCGCGGCTTCGCCGCAGCCAAAAGCTAGCTTTTTCAGTTATATCTCAGGTTATATAGTATTATATAGTATTATATAGTAGCGAGATAAAGTGTATACCAGTTTTTAAGTCTAATCAAGGCCTTTCACATAAAAAAAGTTGCATCAAAATCCGCCTAGTAGTTTTTTCGTGATGCACGAACAAACAAACAGACAAAAATTCTAAAAAAAATGATTTGGGCTAGGCTATACATATAGGCGTGTCTAAACGCCTATATGTATAGCCTATTACGGCCATTTTTTCTCAAATATCTTAAATGTACAGACACAGCTCTGTTAAAGCTTTATAATAGTATAGATTATTTTTATGTATTTTTTTAGCATTTGATATGCTTAGCCATATAAATTAACACAAAGTAAGAAAATATGAAATCGAAAATAACAGTCACAAGCAGAGCAATCTTAATTGTAAAATTATGTTTACCTGGTCGGTATAATTTATGCAAATAATTGCGACAGATGGCGCAGGCGTCACCTAAGCCAAGACGTTAAGAATGAATGTGTTATCGAAATTCAAAGTACCGAGCAATTGTCACGATGGCTGAATTTGCAAAGCATCTGGAACGGTATTCCAGGAGATGCAGGTTCAAATTCTGCTCGTGACTGTTATTTTAGATTTCACATTTTCACACTTTGTGTTAATATATCACGTTTATTGCTATTTGGCTATAATATTTGATGTTCATCGCGATCATTTCATCTTCTGAAGTCAAGCAGTTTCCTTAGATTGTTTACACCATTTGCTGCTCAACGATGATTCGGTTTTGACTCTAGAGGAACATATTTTTAGAGATCAATTACGTATATGGTCGATGTTGAAAATATTCCACGATTGTGAATATTATGTTATAGGCATAAGCTTGTAAGCGTAATGAAAAAACGGAGTATGCTTTAAACCACACGACTGAAGTAAAACTTAACAATAAATATATATATTATTAATAATGAGAAAGAGAGAAAATGTGTGATCGCATCTCTCTCTCTCTTGCCCCGACAGTAATATACGAAACGTAACTCTCTCTCTTTCTATATTCACCAACTTATATCTCCCTCTCAACTTCCGTTCGCCTCGCCCGATCACACTTTTCGTAACGCTCACGTCACGCATTCACCAGCTTACTCCCCAAGTCAAGCGTGTGTAAAGAAGTATTTACTTTAAAAATCATACCAATATGGTTGTATGTACATATAGCAATAGTAGAACGCAACGATAGCGTTGCGGTAAAACCAAGGGACTGCAAAGACAGTAACGCCTTTTCGAAATTATATGTGTTATATTTTGATATTTTTATTATTTTTCAAGCACGAAGAGGAAGGTTCAAATCTTGTTCAAACTATTATTTTCGATTTCTCATTTTCGCACTTTGTATACATTTATGTGTGTATTTGTGGGTAGTATTACTGCTCATTAAAGGAAAACATCGTGAGGAAACCTACAATCATGAGAGATTTTCTCGACAGGCTGTGAAGTCTGCTAACCCGCCCTGGGTCAATGTGGTTGATTATAACCTATAATATCATTTACATTGAAGTGAGCTTTCAAGGATAAAATACATACATAGGATCACGCCTGTATCCCGAAGGGTTAGGCAGTGGTGTATTACAGACCCACGGTTCGCCAGCTATGTTTAGTGCTAACTTTTTAAGGTTAATTATAATTTTTAAGCAAAAATCGCCCGACTCAGGTGTCAAACCCGAGACCTTATGATCAGCAGTCACACACACTACCGCTGCACCACAGAGGATAAAATGGGTAGTTAAAAAAATGCTATACCTACAGATATTTAATTAGGTACCACAATATGTCTGTCTAATATCTAGGTATCGAGTAACTTAACTTACCACTGAAGTAATGTAACATAGTTCCAGTGGCCCACCAATAAAGGCGGAGAGACACACGGCGGGTTTATTTAGTGGGCCCCACACTACCCTGTTCGTTTCCCCGAATGACGGGGTGTGCAGTTAAGAACATTTTTTCCCGCCTTAACAAAAAAAAAGGTATCTAGTAACTCTCATCTGATGGTAAGTGGTGGATGGTAATGGCAAGTGCTACAGTACCATCACCAGCGGACAAATATAGTACTTCTGCCTGAGAAAAAAAAACATAAAAATCCCGCAGTAAGGCGTTTCATATCCCATTATACACATATAGACAAAGATATAGCTATGCTAAGACAAAATAACATTAAGAAATAAATCTCTAAGATGGCGCCACTTAAGTGTTTTATGCTGGAGCTAGTTGTTGGTTTGTCATGGGAAGTATCACAATAATAGTAAGGATAACGATGTAAGGCAGAAAGATACAACACGAAGACCCGTTGCTTTCCGTTTGCAGAAACAAAGGAGTACGCTCAAATGCTACTCCATCACAAACAGGATGACCATGCTGGCATACGTATTCAGGACAGTGTATCAAGTTATATTTAATAATTTTCCGAAATTTATCTATAATGATTTAGTAGAACCCGGTGTCTCTCTGTGTATATTCACGGGTAAAGATAAGCTTGGAGCAAGATGTAGCCTTTATTTTATTTATAAAGTTATCCTCATTTAAAAATCCAAGCTCCTAGTCGTGGCCGACAGCTTGTTATTAACATGATAATACCAAGAGGAATTATTTGTTTTTGATTGTAAAGACTAAAAACGGCAACTGCACAAAAAAATACTCTGGAAAATCCAAAAGTGCACGCCTCATAATCTTCATTTTTCACAAAGAATTGATTATTTGATAAGTAACTAATAATGTATTGGTCTTACTAAGTAGTTTTCAATAAATCACATAGATAGCGCTAATTGAAAAAAGTACTGTGGTTGTCATGTCTTATACGCCATCTAGCGCTAATTTTAAGAAGTACTTCTATATTGGTCTATAGAAATAGTTCTCACGAAATAATGATAGCCATAGCGCTGGTTTTAGTGTCGAATCGAGCGTAAATATTCACTATTTTTTTGTTTATTTAATAACAATTAAACCACATCGAATTAGACCGTGAAAATTGATTGGGCTCTATTCGTAGTTGTACTGAATTGTTAAAGAAAAAAATAATACTCGATTAGTAAAGTATTTCGGTCGTTATCGTGTTAACATACATTACCTACAATAAACGGACGTCCAAGACAGAACTTTTTTAAACAGTAAACACAAAGTGAAAAATGTGAAATCGCAAAAAACAAAAACAGTCACGAGCAGGATTTGAACCATCTCCTGGATACCGTCCAGATGCTTTGCCAATTCAGCCATCGTGACCCTTGCTCCTGACTGCTAATCTCGATAACACATTCATACTTAAAGTCTTTGGGTGACGCCTAAATATCTAAATATTTTTTAAACAGTTTTATAACTAGTTTAAATAACAAAAATGGCATCAAAAATATCATGAGTGTTAAAAATAGTATTTTTTCTTGATATGTGTGTGTATATATTATTTCACAAGTGCAATATATGACAAATTGAGACATTTTAAGTTTGAAAAATCAGTTGTTCTGCATGAAACGAGAGCAATACCCACCTCAACGCTTCGCTTATGAGGCGTGCAACATTATGACTAGGGACTAGATGGCGGGGCTCTTATAAGACTACAATCTGAATGTGGAAATTGGGAGTTTAGCAGGCTTCTACGATAGCTTAGCGGTCTAAAGCCCGGATAGAGGCACGAGTTCGAATTCTAATCATAGAAAATTTCCCCTTTTCCACTTTAAAATGAATAATAATTGGAACCTTACATTATATTTATTTGGAATAAGGTTTTTGATGTGAAAACATCCAATGCGGGGGGAGGGTAAAACCGACTGCTGCGCCAATTTATTTAATTGTAACTAGGAAGTCTAACATCAATCAATAAACCAATAACAGTTTTAATTCGTCTATGGATAACGAGAGGGCGCTTACCAAAAAATATACATATATAAGACTCAAACAATATTTGAAGAAAGAAAGAAAATTTATGTTTTCACATCTGCGAGACGTCCCTTAACGGCTCGTTTTTTTATTACAAAAGTACTACAAGCAACAAGCAGAGTGCGCCAGGATTAAGTAATCGAAGTTAGACTTTTATAAAGAAGAAACTATCCATGGCAACTATTTAATTACGAGTACATTCGCAATTTTGTTTTTCAACAATCTAATACCATGCTTTCTGCTCTTTCTTCAACTGTGCATACATGAAAAACATCATTGCTTCACTCACTCTATCTAGATAGATAAAATGAGCAAAAAGGTAGTGTAACCAAAAAAAAGTATCGTTAAAATTCAATTTCAGAAAAATTTCGCTGAACTGTATTGACATAGCCACCCTAACGACATCCCCTCGCAGTACGATCTCGATTTTTCACGGCACACGCTCAACAGCCCACGGACTTACTGAGACGGACTGAATCGATGTCGGAATATCCTGCTGTTTTTACACACACCCTAATAGTGGCTGGATAAGGGTTCTGTAGTGGATGAAATTGGGGACAGCTGACTGCGTTAAAATGGCAACGACGATGTGAGTATATCATAATAAGCTATTGAAAGGTTTTTACGGAAAGGATATTGAATTATAACATACAAGTAAATATAATTTATGTGTTTTTTAATTCCACGAGTTTACTTACCATAGAAAAGTCAGTAGAGGTTTTTTTTTTTGTAGTACTAGGGTGGCAATCAAGAGTATGGGCTGCCTGATGGAAAGCGGTTACCACAGCCTATAGACGCTATCAATACCACCAGCGCGTTGCCAACCTCAGGGAAAGGGATAGGAAGTGGTGAACGGATGATAGAGAGGGGGAATTGATCCCCGTTCAACCCAAACCCTCTCGTTTGGGCCTTCAGCGCTCTCACTCGCTGTACAAAACGCAATAGTAGGAGTAAGTACCTACAGTTGCTTCACACCGATCTTCTGTGAGAGGGTGGTAATTCATTCCATTCTGGAAGAGTCCACGATATATGTAGTTGAATCAGTTTAGTTATGATGGATGGCGATTATTTACAGACTGAAATGAACACATTTGGTTAACAAGAGCATAATAGTGATTAGATCATAAGACACATCTGCTTACTATACATTTTTTTTATTGCTTTTGGTGGGAGTCGAGCCACGGCCCATCTGATGGTATGTAGTGACCGTCTAAACCCAATGTGTTTCACACACGGGAGACGGTGGTATCGACATCCTCGGGCCAGATAACAAGTGAGTACTCCCACTTGGAATCCAAAAAAGAATGGAATCACTTGTATTCTAAGTCTGCCACCATCACCTATATGATAGTCAGGATAAGCAACCTTGCCACGGTATGTCATTATTCTCTCTTATTCTCTCGTCTGTTTCAGATAGCATGTAAAAACATCGGCTTGCCTATTGATCGGCATCCGATCGTATCTCACTAATGTCTTATCGGACCATGAAACGGCCAACAGAGTGCACCTGTGGCGACTTGTGCACTCCCATGTATGACTAGTATCCGTTGATATTAGTCTCCATGAAAGAAACGAGGCCGGGAGTACAATAATCAAATGATCAGAAAAGCACACCTACAGACTACATCATCATCATAATTTCCTTAGCTTTTATCCCGAGCGAGGGGTGGGCTTCCAAACTGTTAATTTTTTAACTGATGCACCAGTATTTACACGGAACGACTACCTATCTGACCTCCACGACTCAAGAATCAAGTCAAGTCAAGTCTTTAGAACAAGAACGAAGACCAGATATTTTATTCAAATTTCTGGCAATGTGTAACGACTGAGAGGATGTTATTTGATAACCGAAACCCACTGCTCGCAATGCCTCCCAAAGCACTGAGGAGGTCAGGTGTTCATAAATAGGTGACTCTTTGGTCATCCACTTGGAGCGAAAGTTATTGCACGCCTCATAAGCGAAGCGTTGAGGTGTGTACAACTCTCGCTTCACGCAGAACAACTGATTTTTAAAACTTAAAATGTCTCTATTTATCATATATTGCACTTGTAAAATAATATATACACACTTCAATCAAGAAAAAACACAATTTTTAACACTCATGATATATTTAATTCAATTTTTGTTATTTAAGCTAGTTAAACAAATGTTTAAAAAGTTCTGTCTTGGACGTCCGTGTGTTGTAGGTAATGTATGTTAACACGATAACGACCAAAATACTTTACTAATCGAGTCTTTTTTTTTTTCTTTTACGATTCAGTATAATTACGAATCACTTTTCACGGTCTGATTCGATGTGGTTTAATTGTTATTAAATAAACAAAAAAATTGTGAATATTTACGCTGGTTTCGACACTAAAATTTCTACTATGCTAAAACCAGCGCTATACCTTATTTCGTGAGAACTACTTCTATATACCAATATAGAAGTAATATAGATGACATGAGAACCACATTAATACTTTTTGAAATTAGCGCTATCTACGTGATTTATTGAAAACTACTTAGTAAGACCAATTACATTATTAGTTACTTATCAAATAATTAATTTTATTGTGAAAAATGAAGATTATGAGGCGTGCACTTTTGGATTTTCCAAAGTATTTCATATTGCCGATCTTTAGAGCATCAAGTGCACAACTACTTACAGGCCAAATGATTAAAAATTCTGCCCATAATGCTGTGTTGGCGGTTTTGTTCTCTAGGCAAGCTTAGTTTTCAAGGAATGTCATCAGATTATGAATAATGTAACCATCCATCCATTTATCAGCACTTCTCTTATCCACTGTTGGAATTAGGCCTCTCAATTTGGCGTTATAACGAGTGAAACTATGGCTTGACTTCAACTCAACGGGTCCTAACCAGGTCGTTAGTCCTGTGGCGTAACTAAGCTGTGACATTTCTTTCTTCCCCGATAGTTGTCGTTAGTCCTGTGGCGTAACTAAGCTGCGACATTTCTTTCTTTCCCGATAGTTGTCGCTTGTCTGGTCTGCCTTTTGCCATTTGAATGTGCACCTCTTTGGGCTATTTCGGTTATTGTTTATCTGGTAGGGAAATCGCTACTTCTCATGGGGTGTTGGTGAGCCCGAAAGCTGTCCTGTTTGGTGGGGGACAAAACTTGTGGGAACCCTGGCTGGTTAGTGTCTCTGAGACGATAGAGTAACACAATTGTACGCCGTTGTGAATTACAAGCGTTAGGGTTAAGCGCACGTAGGCACTGCGGGTGTGCAGCCGCACAGTCATACGGGACGGAAAATCTCGTTCGTCATCAATGCATCGGTTTCAGCTCAGAACTTTGAAATATTAAGCTATTAATCTCAAGAACTATCTCGCAATGAAAATGATGGTTTTAAAACTATGACTTGTTTCAGGTTAAGGGAAAAGATAAGTAGGTAATTCTATCTATTCTAATCCATCAACAATTATAAAGGGATACGACAAAGATTTTCGATGAAGTACTTTTAGTAGCAACTTATTTTTTTTTAAATTCAACACCCTGTACTAAAGAATTGTGGATCACACAAAGAATTATCCTGTGCGGAAATCGAACCCACGGCACTCGGGCGGCAGGCCGGTATCTAAACCATTCCGCCATCTGTGCAGTCACCTGTATTTGCCCCCTAGCATGTGAGAACGTGTACTAAATGACATGACACATACAAGCAGGCACCACGTGTTTTACGCGCGATGAAATCGAATCATATTGCATTAGGATTTATCCTATAACTTATCATGCGTTTGTGCTAATCCACATAACGTGGTTAAGTAGTACTTTTGTTCACGGAAAAGGCTAAATCCAGTGTAAACCACCCACCCTACAGTAGGTGCCTCACATTAGTCTTATAAAGTATTGGTTTTAAGACAACATCTCGCACTAGGAAAAACAATTTAGAAAAGACACAAAACAGTTCTGTGTGGAAATCAAACCCATAGTAATCTGAACAATCCACTCCGCTGCCTTTGTTTCACCGAAAAGGAAGTATTAATAATAATAACTAAAAATTCGGGCTGTAAGACGCATTCTCGTGTCGTGCCGTACATGACAATGGTAACTAAGATCACGCGCGCAACGCTATCGATCGCATCTCGGAAGAAAACAAATTAACTAGCCCGGCCCGTGCTGAATAGATAATAACCGATGCCGAATGTAGCAGTCCTCTGAATTGCCTTGAGCATCTAATATTGGGTTCAGGGATAATTGTGCTGGACGGGAAATACCGTATAATATTTATAACATCTTTTTTGGTAGGAAATACGTACCTAATGAGATACCCCGTTGTCCGGGATAACAACAGGGTCCTTATTGAGCGCACTATCAAGCGAGTGGCAGTAGCTTTTTTTTTTATGCTACGTAGGTGGCAAATTAGCATATGGCCCACCTCATGGTAAGCGTGTGGGACAGTTTTGGGTGGTGCAAATAAAAACACTATCAATCCTAACGCTATTTATTGACGTCATAACAATCAAGTAGGAGCTGCAGCAAGCTTTTTGTTTTTGTTCAGGCGTGGGAACCGGGAGGACTTGTAGTATAGGGCTATTACGGCCCCATATAGATGGTAGTAAGATCAGGAGAATGATTATATGAAAGAAATAGGAGAAGCTGTGCAGCGACCGCAATACAATTTCTACGTGCTATTTCAATGCGTGTGTCAGAACCGAGAGAAGACATTGATTCTAGTGTTTTCTAAAAAAATAGAGATCAATATTAATACTCTAAAATAAGTAAATACCTGCTCTGTAATTTATTGAAAACTCATTAGATATTTTGATCTGTATTTAGCATTAAACACAAAGTGTGAGAAAATAACAGTCACGCCCGTGACTGTTATTTTCGATTTCACATTTTTCACTTTGTGTTTAATGTATAGTGCTAAGCATGTCAAATGCTAAAAATATATATAAAAATATCTATTTAGCACTTGACATGCTCAGCTACTTTCAAGAAGTGTCGTAAAGACATCTAAAAGGAATGTGAACTAGAGATTGGGAATCGCCGTCGGAGACTACGATGGCCGCTAGGTCGCTAGATAGACCGCTAGGTCTAGAGCGCTTCCCCGGATTGGAAGGGACGCAGATTCGAGTCCCGCTCGCAGTAAAGTTCTCTTTTTCCACTTTCACAGACAGATAGTATAAGTATATACTTTTCTGACATAATATGTAAATTATATTGTGTATATTATACAGGGCTATATGTACCTAGCATAAATATACATAATAATAGTCCTGAATATCACACGAGCGAATCGATGTTTTCTCCTGTGAAGAAGTCATTCTTGAAGATCACGACCTGTCATCACGATTTTCTCGACACTAGGGGTTTCCATTTCCGTTGCGACATCGATTGCGTTGTGGAGCTGTGTGTGAGTGTAGTGCAGATATGGATCATGATCTTTAATTTTTTTTTACTGCAAGTAGTGGCAGACGAGCCACGGTCCATCTGATGGTAAATGGTAGCCGTCGCCCATGGACTCGACTATACCGAGAGTATTGTCAGCCGCTGCTAACCAATTCATTTTACAGATATGAAATGAAATATAATCGGCTATCTCCTGCTACAGCCAAAACGCAACGATGTGCTTCATGGCCGGTCACACGGGAGATGGTGGTACCAACCCGCTCGGGCCAGATACCAAGTGAGTACTCCCACTTGGTACCCAGCCCTACCACTAGTGATGGAATGGATGTTAATTGCTTACTTCCCTTAGTCGCCTCATTCGACACTCGTAGGAAAGAATGGGGTGGCGACACTTGTATTCTTAGTCCGTCACCACACGGACAAAACCTACTCTTACTAAAGTATATACGATTCGATGTGTGGACGTTTGTTGCTCAATTATGCAAAAAGGGGTTAACATTTTTGTATTAAAATTTGGCACATAGTTTATTAAAAATTTCCTGTGGTATAGCTTTCTTTATATAGAGATAATTAATGTAACATAGAGTAAAGCACTTACTTTATAGTGATCCATCCCATTACTGAGATCCACGCAGACGATGTCGCGAGCTGCAACTAGTACCTAAGTATATATGTATTTCTGTGCATGTTTGTATAAAAGGAATTTTCTCGAAATTTGTAAACTCAATTTTGATTATTATTATAACATTTTTATGCGTCTAGAAATTCCATATGACATGTAAATGTTGTTTTTTTTATTTTATGAGGTAACAGGGCAACCATGTATTTTTATTTTTAGATACTAATTTGGAAAAACCAATCATAAAAGACGTTTACTGAAATATTTTTGAACGCCGTCTCGTATTATTTTGAGGTACCAGTATGCTAACATTTAATAACATAGCAATCTTTAAAGATACACGAGATGGCGTAATGAAAATGTTTTTGGTTGTTTTTTTTTTGTATTTTTTTTTTGTTTTTAGAATACAAAGCTATATAGCTAAATTTAATAAGTAAAATTTTATCTAAATACAAAATTTAATTCAAATCATTTTATATACAGCGATATATGTATACAAAATAAAGATATCTTATAAAACTAAAAGGCGGGTGAAACAGCGGGGCACAGCTAGTATATTTTGATGTAATAGGCTAGACTTTATTGGCATAGATGTGGTCTAATTTTGGCGTTATGTCAATATACCAGGCAGGCGAGATGACAGTTAAGATGTAGTATACATGGGATAAGATGCCGATTTGCCTATCCACACATAGATTACGTGTTTAGAGAATGGTAATCTCCCTGCGTAGTATATACCTGGAACTATTGCACGCCTCATAAGCGAAGCGTTGAGGTGGGTACTACTCTCAGTTCCCACAAAACAACAGATTTTTCAAACTTATTTATATTTATGCTTGTATAATAGATGAAGTGTAGAAGAACATTGTCAGATAACCTATATGCCTGAGAGATTTTTTTGTGGAGTTGTGAAATCTGCCAACTAGCACTGGGCCAGCGTGGTGCACTATGGCCAAAATTCCTCTTACTATGAGAAGACACTCGTGTCTAATAATAAGACAAAAAAAGAGTTAAATAAAACATGCGGGGCAGTCTTTGGGGACTGCCGATAGAAGTGAAAACTAAGTAACTTGTGAATTATATCGTCGAATCGTCCTCGTCGAAGTGTCAATGACCAATAGGTCATTAACACTTCTTTACAAACCAAAAATAATTCATAAATAATAATCTAATAGCTCGACATGAGCTCGACGATACAATTCACAAGTTACTTAGTTTTGACTTCTATCGGAGCGTTCGGTGACGATGACGCAGTTCCATGATTTTTGTTCACCCAAAAAATGCTCAACGCGCCTAAAGAAGTTTTCACTTCAAAAATATTGTACCCTATTCATTTTGGCTTGACACACAATGTAAACATATGAAACTATATTTCACAAATTTTTATTTCTTTGATTTTTTTTATGTGATGTCAAATTAAGCCGTGTGGAGCCGGCACCAAGAATAGCTCCACCCCGTCTCTTCCTATGGGAGTTGTAAAAGCCGACTAAGGGATTACCGGGGGACCGGGCAGCGGCGTTCCCCTGTGTACTAAAAACATCCACTGCGATCGCCAACCCGCCTGGTAAAACCGCCATTTTGGGGAGGCCTATGTCCAACAGTGGGCGATGAAAGGCTGATGGATGGATGAATGTCAAATTAGCTGCTACTGCATATAATGGGATAACTATTTATTTGTGTATCTAGTGGCTAGCTATACTGTTTATGTAATGGATTGACCGAAAACCTAACTACATGTAAAACATAATCATAATCATAATACTGCTACCGGGCACATTTCCAAACTCCGGGCTGCTACTGAGAAATTTTCTTTTAACGAAAAATCTCAATAACACTCCCCGACCCGGGGATCAAACCCGAAACCTCATGATCAGCGGTCACTCACACTACCGCTGCACCACAGAGACAGTTAACATGTATTTGTATGCATATAAGGTTCATCTCTTTTAAATCTAGAGAATAGCACAAGTTTTGTTAGAAAATAGCTATTTATTACGACATTAGACTAACCCCCTATGTTCTTAATTAAATAAAACCAAGATCACTCTTATAAAATTATTTATTCGGAGGCATTGATTTATTAAAAAAAAGATAATTCCGAGGAACTTCTACCGAAAAACAACAAGTTATTTGTGAAAGTGGAAAAAATCCGGAGAAAGGCGTCTCATAATGTCAAGGTTTAGTGTAACCGTATTTCGTTACAAAAATCGTAACGCCAAAACTTTTTTCCCTCTCAACTCAACTCACGCCTAAGCCAAAAGCTAATTTCGACTTGGATATATATATTTAATATTATAAGTAAAAAAAATTTGTTTGTTGGTATATTATGCTTTCACTACTTAACCGATCAATGTTAATTAAAAACGTTAGCCCTTAAAAAAGTTTCACATTAACTGAAAAATTAATTTGTCATGCCACGCCAAATCCGCCTTGTGTCCACTGGCCTTTATGTGTTGAAGCTACGTCAAGCGGCCGGTGGATTTCTTGGCACGGCTCCGGACATAAATTGCCGGACGCGATAAAAATCACGCCACAGTCTGCGGGCATAATAAGAATAGGAGTCACAAGAGTAATGGCGATATCGAGCGTTATTGACAGTAAAAACTGATATCCGTATCTGTCGGTAGAATTCTTTGCACAGATGGGGTAATTTTAATACTCAAATGGAGTTTTATAAATCCCAGATTGTTATTAAGTAAAAAGGAATGACTAGTACTTAACCCTTAATTGGGCGCGTGGGGTGTCATACACCCCAACGAAAGTTTCCAGGCTAATAACTTCTTAAAATATTAATTTAGCACGCTGGTCTTCTAGATAGCTTCGTAAGCACGTTTGACGTTTACAATTTAGTCGTGAACGGTGTTAGATCGTCAACGGTTGGGCTTGGAGCGCATGTTTGGGGTGCAGGACACCCCAGGTGACTGTTTGTGTAGACTAAATTCCGGGTAGGTGAATAATTGTAACTTTTGTTATTTTTGGTCTAAAAAAAAGACTGGATGGACAAATTATTTGTGAAATTAAAAAAAGGGAGCCTTACTGCAAGCAGGATTCAAACCTGCATTCAATCTAATCCGGAGAAGTGCTCTTAACCGCTAAGCTATCGCAGTCACCCAATATCCACTTTCTTTTAGATGTCTTTATAACTGAATGCTTTAGGTATCATAAACACGTGTGTAATGATCATATGATTATAGTTTGCAACGTTTTACGTTAACTAGAATGAATCTAAGCTAGCATTTATAAAATTTATTCTTTATTGTTTAAAAAAATATTAACCATATTAAAAAGGAGTTTAAATGTTGATTAATATGTAATTCGAATATTTTCATTAATTAAAGTCTAATTTTGCATTGATTTCGTATTTAATTTTAATAAACTAATTGTTATTAAACTAGTAGTTGGTGCTACACACCCACGCAACCACTTATGCTACTTTTAAGGCGCGCCCAATTAAGGGTTAATGTATTAATTATCACTGCTTGGTGAAGGAAAACATTGTTTTACTGGCACATAGCATATAGTTTAATAAGTAGGTAACTTAGGCTAAATAAAATATTAGGGTTGCCCACAAAAATGAAAATAACCAAGAAATTCCACGCGTCCGAAGTCGCGGGTAGCAGCTAGTATAATTATAAGGTTTTAACAGGTAGAGGAGAGGTAGAAGAAAGGTTTTAACACTATCTTCTTTTTGACAGCCGTGAAGCACGCTCCGCTGTCCGGTAGCGTCGCTTAGAGGGTAGGCAGTAGGTAGGTAGGTAGTCGAAGCGGAAGGCGCCATCGGACGACTGGAGTAATGTCTGCCACTTCCAGTGGTCTGCCCGTACAGGCGGAGAGACGGCACACGGCGTGTTTATTCAGTGGGTGAGGGCCCCATACTACAATGTTCGTTGCCTCGAACGACGGAGCGTGCGGTTTGGTAATTTTTTTCCCCCAAAAATGGTACCCAGAGTATTGGTTGTGTTATCACTTACCATCACGTCCCACGTGGCTCGCCGCTGTAAATCAATCCATCCATCCATCAAACTTTCAACGTCCACTGCTGGACATAGGCCTCCCGGAGAGAACGCCACAACGAGCGGTCCCGTCATGGGGGATAATGCCGTAATCGCCACGCTTGGCGGGCGGGTTGGCGATCGCAGTTAATGTTATTAATACTCGAGGGAGTGCTGCTGCCCACTTCCCCGGTATTCTCTCAGTCGGCTCTTACGGTTCCCATGGGTAGAGAAGGGTGGGACAATTCTAAAGCCGGCCCCACACGCCATAAACCAATACAGTTATATAAAAACAACTAACTAGCTATAGGAAGAAAGCCCTAAGCGCTCGCCTAAGTGACTGATTAAGAAGATATACAATGCGAAAGTGGAAGAATGCAGGTACAGTGGGAGACCGAGACTCACCTACCTAGGTCATATCGGTTATGTATTGAAGGAAGGTGGAGTCAGGAGTCTCCGAAACCGGCGAGTGTGTATGAAGAGAATTATGAATGTTGAGGAAGCGAAAGAGCAAGAATAGAGCTTCTTTGCACTCTGTTCTCTCTGCTTACCCCTCAAGGGAAATGGCGTGATGATAAGTAAGTAATATATGACAAATAGAGACATCTTAAGTTTGAAAATTTCAGTTGTTCTGCATGAAGCGAGAGTAGTACCCACCTCAACGCTTCGCTTATGAGGCGTGCAATAACCAGGCCTACCTGATGGTAAGTGGCAACCACCGCATTTCGCAGATGGGAAATTAATGCATGAACGGCTATGTCCCGCTACGACCAAATCTCACCAAGGATTTCTTTTATTCCCATAGCAAAGTACTACAAAAAAATATTATAAAAGTGATAAGTATGTAAGTACTAACTTCCTAAACTCACGACACAGCCATTTTTTTTATTTTTTTTTTTTATTTTAGGTGGGCAAAAATGTCCTACCGCACACCCCGCTGCCCGGGGAGACAACGGGGTAGTGTGGGGCTCTCACCCACTAAAAACCCACCGTGCGCCCTCACCCGCCCTTGCTACGGCGGATCACGGGAACCGCGTCGTTTCTCCGCGATCCGCAGGCGGCAGCCCCTTCGGGCACCCTCTCTTGTGCGACGCCCCGCGCACTTGGGCGTCACACCTTCGCGGTAGGCTTCCGCGGACGGCAGGGTACTCCCCGACCCCACCGTCCGCAGCCTCGGCTAGGGCGGCATCAGGCGCAGGTAAGCGCGCGCACGCCGCCCCGCGCGCCGGCGGCGAATCGGGTCCGCGAAGGAGGATTCCTCACGGGCCCTCTCCGCCGCCTCCTTCCGCGAGATGACAGCCTCGCAGAAGGCGGCGACCGCGGTCCAGGCCCTGTCACTGCCAACCATCGCTCGCGCAACGGCCAGCAGCGACAGGTCCACGCCTATGACTGCAGCGAGTTCCCGGCGCTGCACATCCCAGGCCGGGCACGACTCGAGCGTGTGCTGCGCCGAGTCCTCGCCACAGTCGCAGTGGTGACAGCCTGGGGTCGTCTCCCTCCTAGCGATCGTGTGCAGGTATTTGCCGAAGCAACCGTGCCCCGACAAAACCTGCACCAACCGGAAGGTGAGGACCCCGTGCTGCCGCCCCGCCCATTCTTCCAAGATCGGCTGGAGCGCCCCCACGGTCCAGAGACCAGCCCGGGGCGTCTCCAGCCGAGACCTCCACTTTAGGACGGTGGCGCGGCGGGCATCTTCCCGCCACGCTGAGATTACGCTTGGCGAGGGGCGGCTGCCCCCCGCCCGCGCCGTCGACGCCCGCCGATAAACGTCGGCGAGCACTTCCGCCTCCAGATCCCACGGGGGGGTTCCGGCCAACGCGCAGGCTGCATCGCACGAGACCGTGCGGTACCCGCGTATTGCCCTGACCGCTACGACCCTCTGTGGACGCCACAGAAGGGCCCTATTGCGAGCGGCCAGGGACTCCGCCCACACGGGCGCGCCGTACAGTGCCATTGACCGTACTACCCCCGCGTAGAGTCGTCGACACGCGAGACTCGGTCCGCCCAAATTCGGCATCAGTCGCCCGAGGGCGGACGCCGTGCCGACGAGCTTTGGCGCAAGACGGCGGAAGTGCTCGTCGAAGTGCCACCGTCCATCCAATACCAGGCCCAGGTACTTGATGTGGGCCTGGATTGGAAAGCCCACACCGTTGACCGTTATCGAGGCGCCGGCGGGTGGGCCGCGTCGGGGCCCATGGAAGAGTAGGGCCTCCGACTTTTCAAGGGCCACCCTAAGCCCCAGCGCCTCGATCCGCCTGACCACCTCCGCGGTTCCTGAGGTGGCCAGCGTTGCCGCCTCCTCGAGGGTCCCGCCCCGGGCTGTGACGAGCGTATCGTCTGCGTAGCAAATTACGCCCAGCCCGGGGGGGAGCCGGCCACGGAGGACCCAGTCGTAGCCGATGTCCCACAGGAGCGGCCCTAGAACCGAACCCTGCGGGACGCCGCACGACATAGCCCTCCTTACAACGTCCCCTTCCCGGTCCACGAAGAGGACGCTGCGGCCGTCGAGGTAGTCCGCCACCAGCCGCCTTAGGTAGAGGGGCACTCCATGGTACCGGAGTGCCTCCTTGATGCAGCCGAATGGCAGACTATTGAAGGCGTTGGCGATGTCGAGCGACACCGCCAACAGCACTTCCCTCGAGGTGACGGCCTCCGCAGCCGCGGCCTTCAAGCGCAGGATGGCGTCGACCGTAGACCGACCCGCCCGAAATCCGAACTGGGCATCGGACAGGTCGGGGCCGACCGCACTTAGGTGCCGGACGATGCGGGCAGCGACTACCCGCTCGAGCAGTTTGCCCGCCTCGTCCAGCAACACGATGGGCCTGAAGGCCGCGACTGTATTCGGAGACCGTCCCGGCTTCGGCAGGAGCACGAGCTTCCCCTCCTTCCAGCAGTCAGGGAACCGTCCGGACACCAGGCAAGCGTCGAACAGTCCCCTGAGGCGGGGCTCTAGGTGGTCGAGGACCAGGGCCAGCACTCGGGCGGGAACCCCGTCCGGCCCGGGGGCGGCGCTTCTCCGCATACGCGCTGCCGCCGCCCCCATTTCCGTCGTCGTCACGGGCGGTACCTCCCCGTCGTCGGCCTCCCGGTCGTCATCTGGCGGAGCCATGACCGGGGGCGTGTGCACCGCCCGTGAAGGGAATAGTCCCTCAACCACCTCAGAGAGGAAGCCCGGCTGGAGGGTCTCCGTAAGGGGGGGGCCCTGGGCGCGGAGCTTGTTAAGCGCCGCGCGGTACGGGCGTCCCCAGGGGTCACGCTCGAGACCCTCCAGCATCTCCTGCCTTTTCGCGTCCTTGGCGCGACAGATGGCCAGCTTAAATGCGGCGCGCGCACTGCTGTACGCCGCATACAGCCGGCCCTCCCGCTCTTCGTCGCGGATTCGGCGACGTCGGCTGCGGGTGTAGGACCTCCGGGCACGAATACAGGCCGCACGGAGGTCCGCCAGCTCCGGGGACCACCAGTAGACCCCCTTCCGTCGGGGCGGGCGCCGCACGCGGGGCATGGCCGCATCGCAGATCTGCGTAAGCATGCCGCGAATGCGGCCAGCCTCGGCGCCCACGTCTTCCGTCAGGAGGGGAGGCAGCCAAGATTGAAAAATGGCCGCCTCCACCAGCAGCTCCCGGTCGAGCCTACCCACAGCCCATCGCGGAAAAGCGGGAGTTCCGTCCGCCGCGTGACCCCTGCTGGCGCTCTGAAGGGTCCGGGAGACCTCTATCTGAATGTATCTGTGGTCAGATAGGGTCTCGACCTCCTCCAGGACTCGCCAGCTCCCCACACGTGCGGCGACACCGGGGCTAGCGAACGAAAGGTCCACTATCGACCCGCCCCCGCGCCGCACGCACGTTAGGGCGGACCCTCGGTTTAGCAACACGAGGTCCGCCGCTTCCGCCCACTCTTGGACCGCCGCACCTCGGGCGTCCGTCCTGGGGGACCCCCACGCCGTTGATTTGGCGTTGAAGTCCCCCAGCACCAGCACAGGGCTCGGTGCCATCCGCCGTATCGAGGTCTCCAGGTTGTGCAGGAAGACCTCGAAAGCCGCCAGACTACGATTGGGGGAGAAGTACACGCCATACAGCGTGACCCCTCCCCATTCAGCCGCCACATATCCCGTGCCCTTGTCTTTGACTGACAAGGGCAGGGAATGCGGCGCCGCCGACCCGACGACCGCCACGGAGCCATCCCCGCTACCCGCCCAATTGGGGCGATCGGGGACTATGTAGGGCTCCGCAGCTACGGCAACACCGATCGACCGCTCCGCCATGGATTGCAGGAAGAGGTCCTGCGCCCTGGCGGAACGGCCGAGATTCCCTTGGAGGAGGATAGAGTCGTGGTCCATAAACTAGACCACGACATCCTCCTCCATGCGCTGCGGCGGTCCAGCCGCGCTGGGTTGAGCAGCCGGGGCCGATTGGCTGCCCACCCCCCTCTTAGGGCCTGACTTGGCCGGAGGCCTGCACCCCACCCGCCCCATGCAGTGGTTGGCGGGGCGGTTGCCCGCCGCGCATGCGGGGCAGTGTGGGGTGGCAGTACAGGTCGCCGCCTGGTGCCCTGCCTGACCGCAGCGGAAGCAAAGCCCGCTGCAGTCGAAGCAGTTGGTGCACAGCGGCCGGGTGTGACCGACCGCCATGCACTTGTAACACCTGGCAGGCCGGGGCTCCAACGCGGTTACCCGCGCGGCGCTCCAGCCCACCAGAAGTCTACCGGCGGCGACCAAATCTTTGGCCGCCGCGACAGGGCACGATGCCCAGACGGCACCCACACCACCTGGGCCTGGGCGAATGGTGCCCACCCGGACGGCGCTGCTGGGAGACCCGGTTTTCGAGGCGATTGCCTCCCGGATCTCTTCCGCCGTCACAGAATCGTCCAGCCCGGAAATGCGCAGTTCAGCGCACTTCACGGGTCTGGCGACCCGGACACCACTCTCAGCCGGGAACAGGCCCAGCAGCCTCGCGGCCATCGCGTCGGCCGTCTTGGCGCCCTCTGGCCCCAGGTACTCGAAAATTCGAGCACCTGTCCGGGCTTGGCGGGAGCGAGCGGAGACGTCCCCGAGATCGGAGACGTTTATCTCCCGCCGGGCACGCTTCAGGACGGCCTCGTACGTCAGACCCCTATCCTTGGCCTCAGGCAGCAGCGTGATTACAACGGCTGCTGTCTTCGGCACTTTTAGTTTTCGCGGCTTCCGCGTCCTCTTCTTTTTGTTCTGACCGCCGCCAGAATCACCCTTTAAGGGTGCAGTAGGGGCCGCATCTCGGGCTGCGGCACCCTTGCGCCTCCTACCCCGGGACTTTCGCCCACCATCCACAGTCTGCCAGCCCTCGTCAGCAGAACCAGCAGTGCGGGGGGCAGGAGGTGGGCCCCGGGGCGCAGCAGCTTGAGCCCGCAAGGGCCCAGCAGCGCCAGGTAGGGCCGGGAACTCTTCCCGACCCTGAGACTTCTTAGGCTGGGCCATTGGTGGCCCAACCTTGGCGCCCTTTCTCCCCCTCGTGGGGTGCTCCGGCGGCGGCACCGCCACTGCCGCAGAGTATGATGCCACGCGACCACCCTGACAAGGGAGCGGTGCCGGCACCGAGGGTGCTGCAGCTCTCCTCTTATCTGCGGCGAGCGGCGGACGAACGCGGGGCTCAGGTGGGAGCCGGGCGCTGAGAGCGCTGATCCGCGGGTCGTAGACCGCTGCGACGCGGTCGATTACCCGGCGGAACAGCTCCTCCGATGCATCGACCGGTGGCGCAGAAGCGCTCGGAGTGGCAGCCGAGGCCCTCGGGACCGCCTCAGGGAGCCCCAATTCGGCTCTCATATTGGCCATCCCGAGGCGCATTTCTTCTACATTTGCCTCGAGGCGCTGATTTCGCGCCCCAAGCTCGGCGACCTCCACCTCTAGGCGCTCATTGCGCGCCACCAGCCGCTCCACCACGTCGGACAGCTCCGTGGCGGCGTTCTTTAGACACCTAATAAAGGTGCCTTTTAAATTTCGAGAGCCCGTGGCTACCGTGGTTATGATGGCCACACTGTCCGAGGCTCTCTCGGCAATCTGGGCCGCCGTGGGCGGCCCATTCTGGTCTATCGGGAGGCGGAGCTTATTAGAGAGGTCCGCCAAGCGTTCCTCCGCTGTTTGCTCCGCCTCCATCCTCTTTAAATTTATTGTCTCGGCCTTGTTGGCCGAGATGTTGCGTGGGATCGGTGTCCCAGGCCGGCTGACTCCTCGACCCCTAACCGCAGTCGGTATTTTAGGGGGAGGCATCTCCGCCGAGCTGCCGTCTGACTCCGACGCAGCGCCACCCTGAGACAGGGTGCGCTTGCGCCAAAACCGCGACGGGAGCGGCTCCAATAGCACCGCAACCTCTGCCGGCCGCGGGCTCACGACACAGCCACGACTAACCTAGAATCTCTTACTTTAATGTATTAGTACCTTTGACACGACATACGGTAGTCTTCACTCTTCAAATTTGTTTGAATTTCTCTACATACTCGTAGGTCTAATGGATTTGACCTTGACCGCTAGTTTCCTACATACTTACAGCATCCGAACCTTCAGTCATCAGTAGGTAGGTACTTACCTGAAAAGAGAATAAATATTATTAGTATTATTTACAACCAGGCGAAAGTGTGGGCAGTGGAAAGCCATTTTACGACTACCCGTTTAATTGTTTATTTGTGGTTTATGAACTGAAAATCCAATGTCCCTGGCTAAACTTCTGAGAAACAGGCGTGAGTCTTTTGATGTGAAAACATCTAATGTGGAGGAGGGGTAAAACCCACTGTTAGCGTGGCGACGTCACCACGCCAATTTATTAGTTTTTAACGCCATCTGTTGACAAAAGCATCTTACTAGGAAGTCTAACGTCAATCAACAATCTAATAACAGTTTTAATTTGTCTATAGATAACGAGAGGGCACTTACCAAGAATTATATAAGACTGAAACAATATTTGAAGAAACTCGATGTTTTCACATCTGCGCATCATGTGCATTTTTTTTCAACCCTTTTTACTGTCCCACTGTTGGGCACGGGTCTGCTCTCATGGTGAGAAGGATTAGGCTATAGTCACCACGCTGCTTATTGAAGGAAGGTGGAGTCAGGAGTCTCCGAAACCGGCGAGAGTGTATGATGAGAGTTATGAATGTTGAGGAAGCGAGAGATGTATGCAAGAATAGAGCCTCTTGGCACTCAGTTCTCTCTGCCTACCCCGCAAGGGAAATGGCGTGATGATAAGTAAGTAATTACATCACTCTACGCCATATTAATTACCGCTATGTACAAATGGCTATCCTACAAGAACCATTCATTTTTTCCGGGATGAAAACCTATGTCTTTTATTGTATGCAAAATTTTCATGATGATCTTCCTCTGTTGCCGTTCCTCTGCAAAATCCTATTAAACATATTATATTACTGCAGCCACAGATTGCCCGGGTAGGCTGCCTGCACCGGAAGTCCTGTGACGTCATCGCGACGCCATTTCCGGCCGCCATTACCCAATCGGATCGGGAAATAGTTCAATACAGGTGGTTCTATTGTAAAAGTTTCAAATTGTGGCTGGAATTGCTTCAGTGGGTCTAGCGTTACCAATGTTCCTACGAATTGGATGTATTTATTGGAAATAGGAACTGAACGACATAGCTGATATATAGTTGAGGGGTATTTAAACTATCATAAAGCTGTAAGCTATGTAATTTGAGAAAAATATATTAGGCTATATAGGCATCTTTTGAACACAAAATATTTTTTTAGAATTGTTGTTTGTTTGTTTGTTCGGGCATCATGCAAAAACTACTGAACGGATTTTGATGCAACTTTTTTTGTTTATAGCTTTTGATTAGACTTCGAAACTGGTAAGTATACATTTTATCCCGCTATTATACCGGGAACCTGAGATATAAACTAAAAACTAGTTTTTGGCTGCGGCGAAGCCGCGGGCAAAGGCTAGTATACTATTATAAAGCTGTAAGCTGTATAATTTGAGAAAAAATAATATATTAGGCTATTTAGGCGCCTTTGAACACAAAACATTTTATTAGAATTGTTGTCTGTTTGTTTGTTCGGGCATCATGCAAAAACTACTGAACGGATTATTATACAACTTTTTAATGTGAAACATCTAATGCGTAGGGAGGGTAAAATCGGCTGTTAGCGTGGCGACGCTTTTATTTTACTAGTCCCTTTCAAATCTTGCAAGTTAAATTTGACACACTTCCCGGTTTCCGATTGAGCTAAAATTTTACTGGTTTGATTCGTCTAGATGAGTACTTTGTCTTAAGGTGGTATCCAGGGTCTGATGATGGCGCTGGAAGGTGGCCATGAGAACTCTTTAATTATTTTGAATAGTAGCATAGTCCTAGATGATATTCAGGGTCTGATAATGGAGCCGGACGGCCGTGCGTCCCGCGACGTCTAATTTTTTATTTGATAGCTCTTGATTAGACTTCAAAACTGGTATACATTTTATGCCGCTACTATACCGGGAACCTGCGATATAAACTAAAAACTAGCTTTTGGCTGCGGCGGAGCCGCGAGCAAAGGCTAAAGAAAAAAGCCAGTAGCATTCGCTTTCGCATTCATAATGGTGTGTGATATTCCCACAAATAGAAGCTGTTACAAATATACCATTTTTATTCAAACATAGTCGAGACCTCGTCAATTTCGTTCAAAAGGCGTAAACATCGCAAAATAACACAGCTGCTTCTATTAGTTATAAATTAAAATATCGAAGCCCTACCTTCAGTTATTTCCTATAGGCGAGGAGCCCGCAGCCCACAGCATCAAAAAGTTTTCTTCGAACTTAAAATTCAGTTCATTGTCTCATTTCTTAATAAAGCTATCGGCTTGTCGGTAACCGAGAAGCAGTGATGTAATTATGTCGATAACAAATACAGACTTATCTTCTATTGAGTGAGATTACTTTACAAAGAGGTAGAAATAAATTCGCCACAGCAACAAGAAGGTTATTGCTAAAAACTTTGTAACTAAGGACTGTAAAGGCAATTGTATCAAGTTTGATACCCAATCCAAGGCCAATATCTCTGACGTTTCGAGTGTATTTTTTTACAAATTAGCACTGTTCTATGAAAACAAACATCCTGAGGAAACCTGCATGCAGGAGGGATTTTCTCAGCGGCTTGTGAATTCTTGCCAACCCCCACTGGGCCAGTGTAATGAACTACTATCTCCGTCATCCTCTTAATAGTTATGGGTTGAAAAAAAACTATATGGTTGTCTGTAAAGTCGGTTTTAGGATGATAATTTTATGAGAAACGTCAATATAATTATGTCGATAGATGCGTCACAAGTCGCTTAGGCCGATCGTGCCTCTCTTTCGCTTGCTCCGCGCTCTCGCTTGCACGCCCGGTTCAGGCAGAACATGATACTTTTTCGTGCGTGCAGCCGGGGTTCATCGATTTATAAGACGTTATCGTGTTAAAAATCTCTGTCATACTATTATAAATCTGTAACATAAATTAACTCTGAATTATTAGAGAAATTTGAGAAAAAAATACTTTAGTAGATTTAAAGCGAAAAAAATTTTTTTTGATTTTTTTAGAATATGTCTGTTTATTTGTTCGCGCATAAAATACGAAACCGATTTCGTTGAAACTTTTTTATTTTATAGCTATTGATTAGACTTAAAAACTGGTACATTTTATTTCGCTACTATAGTGCAACATAGATTTTGCTTGCGTCGGAGCCCCGGGAAAAATCTAGTATTTTTACAAAAATGTTTTTGTTTGTTGTTTAATAAATCTTCTCACATTCTTTCATACTTCGTATAAAATATAAAAGAATATTATATAAAAGTCCGCAAGCTCCCGCACTCACAAGTCAGTATTCCCGTCGCGGTCGGACGATTCGACCCGGATCGCAAATGAGATACCGCGCCGGAATGAGGAACAGCATTAATTAGAACCTGGATACCGCCGTAATTATTGTTTGTTCGAGTTCTCTTGTTCTTAATATGCAATTGTAATCATAGTTGCGGCAGACACACGCGCGTTGAGACTGCAGAGCAGAACTTTTATAACAGAGTCATGCACTACATAAATTTAATTTGTGTAATAATATGTGACTCTTTCCGTGGGCGTGGAATGAAGGCCTGGCTATCTATAACCACCTAGTTTGGAGCCCAGTCTCCCATTTTTATTTCATATACTACTTTTGTGTATCTTTGTAAACTGTCTTATGGGAGAGAAAATAAATAAAATATGTACAAATTATAATTTGTGAATAAGGGAAAAGAGTATTTTATAGTACAGGCGGGAATCGAACCTGCGTCCCTTCCTATCTGGGGAAGTGCTCTAATCCACTGAGCTACAGTACTACCTTTTAGACATACCCAATCTCCTTATCACATTTGTCTTAACGACCAACGCCCTCTATCGGAACGCATTTACATGCATTAATCCAATATAGTAAGTATAATTTAGCAATTAAAATTCATACTATTTGAAGGCGTGATTTTTTTTTTAACATTTTGATCTATATTTTGGCACTTAACATGCTCAGCTACTCTTAAAGTACAAATTATAATTTGTGAACAAGAAGGTTATTGCTAAATGCGTTCCGATAGAGGGCGTTGGTCGTTAAGACAAATGTGATAAGGAGATTGGGTATGTCTATAAAATAGTACTGTAGCTCAGTGGATTAGAGCACTTCCCCGGATAGGAAGGGACGCAGGTTCGATTCCCGCCTGTACTAAAATACTCTTTGTCCTTATTCACAAATTATAATTTGTACTTTAAGAGTAGCTGAGCATGTCAAGTGCTAAAATAGAGATCAAAATAAAATATGTTTCAAATATAGGTTAGGTTTCGGCATAATCCCTTGGGTTGAAACATGAGTGCCGTAGAGTCCATTAGCAGTGCTTAATTTACAACTAACTGCTCCATTATTTCAGTTTGTTACACTTTCACGCCGTAACTGACCAACTGATCATCGTAAACTTCAACATACAGTTTCAATTTCAGATTATTAATCAGTAGTACAAACCCCAGAAAAAGTAATAGACTATTTTTTATCCCGGTAAAATGTATGCTTGCTATAGGATAGCAATATTTTAGATACAATTATTGTGTGGTAGAGTGATTCTGAAGCCCACACGGACGATTTTGCGGGCAGAATCTCCGTTTTAATAATTTAAATTTATCTTTAATTTTAGTATCCAATACGAACACCGAAACCAAAACATCAGAGACCCCCACTAACAAGTTTATTAGTGCACAATTTTTACCTCGCCCCCGCCAGCGAGTGAGGCGTTATAATCGAATGCTGACGCTGCCAATCGTTGCCAATAGCGATATGTGAGTAATCTAATCGTTGAACGATTAAGTTGAGTTTTGAACGTAATCTTGTTTAGTCTGTTTTGTTATCGGCTTCGTGTTTTGGTATATTTATGCCTGGTTGACCAAAGAACATAAGTTAGTAACTTTTGACTGCAGTATTCGAATCCTGTTTTGGTAAAGGCGGAAAAAAAATTACCTAACCGCACACCCTGTCGTTAGGGGCAACGGACAGGGTAGTGGGGCCCACTAAATAAACCCGTCGCGTACTGCCCCTCCGCCTGTATTGGTGGACCAATGGAACTGTTTAAACATTACTTCAGCGGTGCAGTGTTCGAATCCTGAGTCACAACAAGTGTTAAGCAATACGGGACCGTGTGGTAAGGGTCTTAGAATACAAGTTTCACCACTCCATTCGATCCAGCAAGTGTCGTACGAAGCGACCCAGGATAGTAAGCAATTATCACACATTGCCTTAATGGTGGTAAGGTTGCGTACCAAGTGGATGTTGAAAGCCTGATGGATCGATGGTTTTTGATTAGACTTTTAAAACTGGTACACATTTTTTATCTCACTATTATGTCAGGAGCCGGGATTGGCTAGCTAGTTAAGAGATAACATGGCAAAATAACATTAAAAATATCTCTAGACGAAATGACGCAGTTTTAGTTAATTTAATTAGACTAAATATAAGACTATCAGAGAGAAATTCAAATGTTTGATAACCTCTAACATGAGTCAGCTACAAAAATAAGGACTTATTTAAAACATTATTCTGAGCTGAGAGGTTTTAATGTAATGAGTATGACTGATAAACTTTGAAACCGATAACATTTATTAATGAAGTAATAACTACATTGCGCCGTGTAGGGCCGGCTTTAGAATTCTCCCACCCCTCTCCACCCATGGGAGTCGTAAAAGCCGACTGAGGGAATACCGGGGGAATGGGCAGCAGCACTCCTTCGAGTATTAACAACATCCACTGCGATCGCCAACCCGCCTGCCAAGCGTGGCGATACCGGCACTATCCCCCATTCTTAGGGAGGCCTATGTCCAGCAGTGGACGTTAAAAGGCTGATGGGTGGATGGATGGAACTACATTGCATAAGTAACTTTTTTGTTGTTAAGGCGGGAAAAAAATTACCCAACCGCACACTCCGTCGTTCGGCGCAACGAACAAAAAAAACCCGCCGCGTGCCGTCTCTCCGCCTGTATTGGCGGGCTACTGGAACTGTGTTACATTACTTCAGTGGTAGACTTCTCAAGCCTTCGAGAAAATCTTCTAGACATGCAAGTTTCTTACAATATTTTCATTCACCGACCAGTTATAACGCATATAATTTCGAAAAATCTCGAAACATCAGTGGTGCGACGACCTCAGTCTAGTGGTCGAATTCTATAGTCATATTTTGATATTTTTATGTATTATTTGAGCGTTTGAAATACACATATAAATTAACACAAAGTGCGTAAATATGAAATCAAAAATATTGTATTTATTTAACCTGCATCTCCTGGAATACCGTCCCAGATGCTTTGCCAATATAGTCATCTTGACAATTGTTGGGGCTGCGAATTTCGATAGCACATGCATTCTTAATGGGGTTCTTGAGTGACTCTGAGGGGTAGGTGTTGGACTGGGAGGTATTCCAGAAGATGCAGGTTCAAATCCTGCTCGTGACTGTTATTTTCGATTTCACATTTTCGCACTTTGTGTTAATCTAGGTCATTAAATTAACTAATCTGAAAAAAGGTGGATTAGACAACATTACCCTTCACTCCGGACATTTAATTTCCATACCTAAATACTATGATCATAGGAATAACTTTCAATTGTTTTAGCTTAAGTAATCGACATTCTGGCTTCAATCCAAAATCGTTAGACGTCGCCCGCCGCGGTAATTCACGCAGTAATTGTTATATCTTTTAAAGCAATTCTTTATATAAACGAGTTTCGGTACTATAATGCGAATTTCTTTTTGAAGCTAATGAAAAGATGGTATAATAAAAAGGCTATTTTGTGTTTTCTCGAGGTTTTTGTAAGAAATTCATAGCAGGGGTCATTAGTCCTACCACCGAAGGAATGTAATATAGTTCCAGTGGCCCGCCACTAACGGCGCAGATATGGCACACGGCGGGTTTCTTTAGTGGGTGAGGGCCCCACACTACCCTGGTCGTTGCCCCGAACGATAGGGTGTGCGGATAGGAACATTTTTTCCCGACTAAACAAAAAAACAAAATGGGGTCATTAGTCCTCGCTGAAGTGATGTAATATAGTTCCAGTGGCCCGACAACACAGGCGGAGAGACGGTACACGGCGGGTTTATTTAGTGGGTGAGGGCCCCACACTACCTTATTAGTTTTTTTTTATTGCATGTAGTACCTAGCAGACGAGCCACGGCCCTGGTAAATGGTAACCGCCGGTCATGGACTCAACTATACCGAGAGTATTGTCAAGCCGCTGCTCACCATTTCATTTCACCGATATGAAATCAAAGAGTAAACGGCTATCTCCTGCTACAGCCAAAACGCAACGATGTGCTTCATGGCCGATCTCACGGGAGATGGTGGTACCAACCCGCTACCAAGTGAGTACTCCCACTTGGTACTCCAGCCCTACCACCAGTCATGCAATGGATGATAATTGTTTACTTCCCTTAGTCGCCTCATACGGCACCCGTAAGAAAGAATGGGGTGGTAACACTTGTATTCTTAGTCCGTCACCACACGGAACACCCCGAAAAAGTTGCCCGATCGACGGAGTGTGTGGATGTGGTGATATTTTTTTTTCTCGCCTTAAAAATATAAAGAAAACGAGGGACGAGGTAGGAGATTGAGCGTGGTATTTAAACATTCTAATTGACAATAAATTATACGGTAAATTGATATAATTAATCTTAACAAATAAAGTAATATATGCTATTTTATAACAATAGGTTCAGCCGTTTAACCAAACAGATGAAGCAAACATTTTACTTTAATATCAAAATTATTAGTTTGGATAACACGAGCATCGTCTTTTAAAATCAAAGAAAAACACTACGAATCATGCAAAATCCATTGCAATATTAAACGAAATAAACATTCTATCTGAAGAGAGCATACGGCAAATCGATAACTGCCTTTACTAAGTCAGCATACGAAATTGAACCTTAACTTGCACTAAATAAATATGACTTCGCGTGGCTCTAGTGGAATTGAACTAGTTACTCGTAACTAACTAGTCAGGCGCAAATTATGAGAGATACCAAATCGAATCTTGGTTCAAATCAGACTGGCTAATGTGTAAACGGATTAGCCTACTTCGGCGTCATGTCATACAGAATAAATAGCTTATGGACTGAGTTGGAGGTTAAAAATCATTTACAAAGCCAATTAGAGTTTTGGCGGGAACGCAAAAATGATCATGTCGTCGCTCTGCATTATTTTCCTAAACTTGTGTTATTTCAAGTATTAATGTGTAAAAGTGGTGGCCTTTTGCTTATTAACTATTTGTGTATGTGCATAAGTGTTGGCAAGTGATGTAATGCGACATAACGGGATTTTTCGTGTTGTCTCCAAAACTCCATAGCAGCTTCAGTAAGATCGCCATCGTCTTACTGGAGTGGGACTTTGACTTGACTGACTAATTTTATATGACTGTCTTCGACTATGACTTGTTTTATGAACTAAACTTACGTGTGATGAGAGAATAACGATGTTTATAAGTTACTGTTAGGCTGATGGTTCTTCCAATGCCTTAAACAAACTAAAAAAAAAAAAAACAAAGCCAATTAGCCTTTTTCCTGGGAAGATTTAAAAAAGATCCGCTAGGGGCATCACCAGTGGGGGGTACATATGTTTTGATTCTTTATTGACAACAACGTCAAACGTACGTCTTATTATTATCGGAATAAATAAATATTGCGCTAAAAAAAATTTAAAAAAAATTGTCATGCCTACAAAACATTGTGCATTCGCTAATTAGCCTTATTCCTGGGAAGATTTAAAAAGGATCCGCTAGGGGCAGCACTAGTGGGGGGTACATATGTTTTGAATTCTCTATTGACATATATGTACCCCCCCACTGGTGCTGATAATTTAAATCTTCCCAGGAAAAAGGCTAATTGTCAGCTTTTTTGATGTGAAACATCTAATGCCGAGGGAGGGTAAAATCGGCTGTTAGCGTGGCGACGCTTTTATTTTACTTGTCCCGTTCAAATTTTGCAAGTTTTGACACACTTCCCGATTTCCGATTGAGCTGAAATTTTACACACATCTGTATATCGCCTGACAATGCAATATTATGATGACATGGAATTGATCTGATGATGGAGCTGGAAGATGGACATAGGAACTCTATAATGAAACGGCGCAACCCCATCGAATTTGAGCTCGTATGATTCGTCTTGACGAGTACTTTGCCTCTAGATGGTATCCAGGGGCTGATGATGAAGCTGGAAGGTGGCCTCAGTAACTCTGTATTGAAACGACGCAACCCCATCGAGTTTGGACACGTTTGATTCGTCTTGATGAGTACTTTGTCTTTAGATGGTATTCAGGGACTGACGATAGAGCTGGAAGGTGGTCACAGTAACCCTGTAATGAAGCGATGCAACCCTATCGAATTTATACTCGTTTGATTCGTTTGGAGTACTTTGTCAAGTTATGATCATTTTATTTCTACAAAATAATTTCGGTGATTTCACATCTGGTAGACGTCCCGCGACGTCTAGTTGTTTGTTTATTCTTTTTCGGTTAAGTATAAGGCCCAAATGATGGTATGCGGTTACCGTAGCTTATAGACATTAGCAACACCAAAGCCATCACTCGCGTGTCGCCTTCTCCAATGAGAGAGATACATGCCATTGTTTCACAATAAGTGAGGGTGGGACTTCTCCGCTCGAGTCGGCTCATTCATGCTGGTACAAGAAATGCTCTGCCACTCATTTTCTATGGAATTTTGCCATCAGTTCTTTTTTTTAAATGATTTACTTTTTGTTTGTGTTGTGATGATTTACTTGTAAAGGGTGGCCGTACGGGTCTGACAAAAAAGAAGTCCATCCATCCATCAGCCTTTCGACGTCCACTGTTGGACATAGGCCTCCCAAAGACAACGCCACAACATGTGTTTCGCTCATATGGGGGATAGTGCCGTAATCGCTACGCTTGGCAGGCGGTTTGGCGATCGCAGTGGATGTTGTTAATACTCGAGGGAGTGCTGCTGCCCACTCCCCCGGTATCCCCTCAGTCGGCTCTTACGACTCCCATGGGTAGAGAGGGGTGGGACAATTCTAAGCCCGGCCCCACACGGCAGGCAAAAAAAAAGTGAGTAGTGTTAATGTCAGTGTCAAGCTTTAACACCTGTGGGATTTAATTGCCTCGGTGGTGCAGCGGTAGTATGAGCGACTGCTGCTGATCGTGAGGTCTCGGCTTCGATTCCCGGGTCGGGCGGTGCTACCACCGAAGGAATGTAACACAGTTCCAGTTGCCTGCCAATAAAGGCGGAGAGACGGCACACGGCGGGTTTCTTTAGTGGGTGCAGGCCCCACACTACCCTGTTCGTTGCCCCGAACGACGTGCGTGTGCGGTTAGGAACATTTTTTCCCGCCTTAACAAAAAAATAAATAAATAAATAAAGGGTAGGGCGGTGCTATTGAGCTTTTTCGTAAAAAGAAAAATTCTCAGTAGCAGCCCGGATAATTTGCTCCTTATAGCATTAGCTATATGCTAGTAAAAGTCCCGTCCAAATCGATCTAGCCGTTTCGGAGATCGACCGGCACAAACAGCCAGACAGACAAAAACTTAAATATTGGTGTTTTATTATAGATGAAGTTATATGAAATGAAAATGAAAAAAGTTTTATTGACATTAAACAAAGTATTTAAATTATACCCCCTGGCGTCGGTACTAGCTGCAGCTGTGTTTCAGACGACAGTGACTTCTCCCTAGAGCATGTTCACATTTGGTCAAATAAAAACATGTAAAATTAAAGTAAAATTAAAAAGAAGAAAATATAATAATAATAAAAAAAAAACAATATATATATACACTTTCATAGTAAAAAGCTGTTATTTAGACATTACAAACAGACACTAAAATTTTATTTATTTCTATAGATATCGTATCCTAGGACATCCGCAATAGAAAATGGACGTTGATTTTAAAGTTTGAATCTAACTTGGTACACGTTAAGGTCAATCCATCTAAATTCTCTTTGTTATAACAATTTCAATCTAGAAAGCTATTTCTTTAGTGAAATTACATTAGACATTCATGACGAACCAAGTATTTCAATTTTAAATACGTTACTGAGACGTACAACTTACTTCTTGTGACTTTTATTTTTTACTAGCCCTCTTTTGGAAATAAAATAATTTGCCTAAAGTAACAAATAAGTGAACTGTGAAGTCATCCAAACATAAGTCTATTTGGGTACGTAAAGCTGTGTCTGTACATTTAAGATATTTGAGAAAAAATGACTGTAATAGGCTATATAGGCGTGTGTAAACACAAAACAATTTTTTTTGAAATTTTGTCTGTTTATCTGTTTGTTTGTTTGCGCATCACACAAGAACTACTGAACGGATTTTGATGAAACTTTTTTATTTGAAAGGCCTTCCTTGATTAGACTTAAAAACTGGTATACATTTTATCTCGCTACTATATCGGGAACATGAGATATAATCGAAAAACTAGAAAATTATTTAAACTAGAGTTTATTTTAGAATTTATTTAAAAGAACTACTAGATGGATTTTGATGAAACTTTTTTATTTGAAAGGCCTTGATTTGACTTAAAAACTGGTAGACATTTTATCCCGCTACTATATCGGGAACCTGAGATATAACCGAAAAACTAGCTTTTGGCTGCGGCGAAGCCGCTGGCAAAGGCTAATATCTAATAATGGCACACATAGCGGAGTGGTTTAGATACCGGCCTCCCGCCTGGGTGTTGTGAGTTCGATTTCCACACAGGACAACTCTTTGTGTGATCCACTATTAATGCTTAGTCTGGATATACTTTTGTGTCCGTCAAATTATATATTTGTGGAGTGGAGTCCCTAATACAAGGATTATTCTTTAGTGCAGTGTGTTTATATAGAATAAATTATAGTTTAAAGAACTAAAGTAACACGCTTTAAATAGCTCGTTGAACTAAAAAGTAGTAAATAATATTACAATCAAATAATGCTTGTATAAAAGCGTGAGAAAATCAAATGTTAAAAATAGTTCACCTAGTTATAGTAATAAACATTGTGAAAAAAAAACTAAAAAACACGCTTTTATAGCACATCCAACTAAAAAGTGAAAAATAATTCTTAAGGTAGAAAAGTAATTATTGAACAAAAAATATTCCATCCATCCATCAGCCTTTTAACGTCCACTGCTGCACATAGGCCTCCCCAAGAATGGGGGATAGTGCCGTAATCGCCACGCTTGGCAGGCGGGTTGGCGATCGCAGTGGAAGGAGTGCTGCTGCCCACTCCCCCGGTATTCCCTCAGTCGGCTTTTACGACTCCCATGGGTGGAGAGGGGTGGGACAATTCTAAAGCCGGCCCCACACGGCAAAAAATATTAGTGTTTGTGAAAAAAGCGTGGATGCTCGATATATATACGAAAAAGATGGCACAAAGTGCCCCACGGTTTTTTCAAGTAAAACTTATAAAAGCGTGTTAAAAAATATATTAGTAGGATTTTTCGTCGGTGTGATGACTAAGAATACTAATACATATATATGTGTCACAACCCCATTCTTTCCCGCGGGTGTCATACAAGGCGACTAAGGAAATTAACCACTCATTAACCATTAATTTAATTCCCACTCGCGAAATGAAATGGTGAGCAGCGCTTAGCAGCATTTTGATGTGAAAACATCTAGCGCGGAGGGAGGGTAACACTGGCTGTGGGCGACGTCGCCACGTCAATTTATTAATTGATTTTAACGCCATCTGTTGACAAAAGCATTTATTAACTAGGAAAGCATAAAGTCAATCAATAAACCCATAACAGTTTTAATTCGTCTATGGATAAGAGGGCGTTTACTAAGGATTAAAGACTCGAACAATATTTGAAAAAGCAAAGAAAATCGATGTTTTCACATCTGCGAGACGTCCCGTTAGTATGACGGCTCATTTTTTTAGTAGTGCTGAGGCCATGTGCGGCAGTTACAGCTTAGGTGCCGTGGCTCTTCTTAAATGTATTTCTTTTGTAATTTAAACTCAATCACGATCACTTATCTTTCAATTTAAAAACGCGAATTGACAACAATGGCAGAATCAACTAGTTTTGTCTGCCCGCAATTTTTTATTATTCCTGCCTACCCCAAGTAAGTGCGTATTGTCCTCGAATTAGATTATACGTGACCATTCAAGCGGCTCTTATTAAACTTTTATTATTGTAAAGGGGACATTTTTTTATCTAACCTCTCTAAAAACTAAAGTATTTTTAATTAGTTTATTTCGTCGGGATTCGTTTAAAAAATAAAAAGTAGTATACAGCTCGAATTGGAAGCTCTTGGATGAAAAAGTGCTAGTCCTGACTTATAACAGAGTTATCTGTACATTTAAGATATTTGAAAAAAAAATAAGTTTTTATTACATTATTTATCTGTTTGTCGGGTTGTCTGTTTGCTTATTCACGCGTCACGCAAGTATCACGCGTACAGAACGGATTTTGATGCATCTTTTTTATCTGATTGCACTTGATTTGGCCGTGTGGGGCCGGCTTTAGAATTGTCCCACTCCTCTCTGCCCACGGGAGTCGTAAGAGCCGACTGAGGGAATACCGGGGGAGTGGGCAGCAGAGTGCTGCTCACCCAGTATTAACAACGTCCACTGCGATCGCCAACCCGCCTGCCAAGCGTGGCGATTACGGCATTATCCCCCATGACGGGAGCGCTCGTTGTGGCGTTCTCTCGGGAAGGCCTATGTCCAGCAGTGGAAGTTGAAAGGCTGGTGGATGGACGGACTTATATATCCCGATATAGTATCTAATAAATAGATACTGTAGCTATCAAATTAAATAAATTGCATCAAAATCCTTTCAGTAGTTTTTGCGTGATGCGCGAACAAACAAACAGACAACCCGACTTACAAATAAATAATCTCGACATAGTAGCGGGATAAAATGTATATCAGTTTGAAGTCTAATCAAGAGCTACCAAATGAAAAACGTTGCATCAAAATACGTTCAGTAGTTTTTGCATGATGCGCGAACAAACAAAGAGACAAAAAATTAAAAAAATAAGTTTTGTGTTTAGACACGCCTATGCCTAATATTTTTTTTCTCAAATAATTTAAATGTACAGACACAGCTCTGTTAAAGCTTTATAATAGTATAGATAGACACAAAAAAAATCTAATATCGCAATTAATTACGTTATTCTAAAGCACATTACTTATGCAAAAATACCTATTCCAAGGAAACCATTAATAAATATTAATGGTTTCCTTAGGATGGGATGGGATGATGGGATGGGATGAAAATTACCCTTCGGACTAGATGTATGCAAATTATCTAAATAATCGGTTTTGTAGTTACAGCGTCAAAGCGTTACAATCATACTCACTTTCGCATTTTTAATGTTAAATAGTTAGAATTGAAGGCAAAACATCCATAATGATGGTCTCTCTACTAGACTATTAAATACCTAATCCAAAGAGTATTGCTAACCAATCACTGAATTAATGTAATTTAGTTTCAGAGTTCCGACATAAAAGACGAAGAGACGGCATACGGCGGGTTTAGTTAATAGGTGAGGGCCCCGCACTACCCTGCTCGTTGCCCCGCACGGCATGGTGTGCGGTTTGGAACATTTTACAGATTTAACCTAAAGAGTATTATTAACCAGTAAACAGTAATTAAAATTAGCTCATCTTGCGGTACATTGGACAGCTAAATGCGCGGTTGTATTGTCTGAACAAATTGAACTGTCAGCGAGAGTCAAGCTCCCGGCTCTATGGTTACGTTCGAATTATAGACTGTGTTGGAAATATGTAATCATTATTTTATATCTGTGGTCATTGATTTTCCAAAATGGTTGAAAGTTAATTAATTTTCAGTGACGTATTACGTGTTACTATTTCAATCTCCTACATAAAACATATTGTTTTCGCAGCACCGAAACCGTAGATTGAGAATTTTCATACCGTATGTTCGGTTATCACATGAGACAAATATTTGTGCGATCCACAACTATTTGTTCTGAGTAAAAGAGAGTGTATATTTTGATATAAAATCTATTTGAGAAGTTCGATTCATTAATGAACACTTTTAACGAAGCAATCACGAAGCATCGAAATAAATAAAATAAGAAAAACAAGGAAAATGAGTTGATGAAACACGAGAAATAAATAATTATAAGACTCCCGTATCGAGTGTTATGGGTTCGATTACACGACACAAAGAAGAATATTTTTTTAACCATTTAAGTGGAAGAATACTTTGGAAAATCCAAAAGTGCACGCCTCATAATCTTCATTTTTCACAATAAAATTGATTATTTGATAAGTAACTAATAATGTATTGGTCTTACTAAACGTTTTTAATAAATCACATAGATAGCGCTAATTTCAAAAAGTACCTTCTCATGTCTTATACGCCATCTAGCGCTAATTTTAGTAAGTACATTGGTTTATAGAAGTAGTTCTCACGAAATAAGGTACCTATAGCGCTGGTTTTAGTGTACCACTGTACCATCGAATCGAGCGTAAGTATTCACTATTTTTTTGTTTATTTAATAACAATTAAACCACATCGAATCAGACCTTGAAAAGTCATAGGTCTCTATTTGTAATTATACTGAAGCGTAAGAGAAAAAAAAAGACTCGATTAGTAAAGTATTTCGGTCGTTATCGTGTTAACATACATTATCCGAACATACCTACAACACACGGACGTCCAAGACAGAGCTTTTTTAAACAGTTTTTTAACTATTAAACACAAAGTGAAAAATGTGAAATCGAAAACACTATTATATTATTGACTCACTTTGTGTTTAATGTATAGTGCTAAGCATGTCAAATGCTAAAAATATATATAAAAATATCTAAATAGTTTTTTAACTAGTTTATATAACAAAAATGGCATCAAATATCATGAGTGTTAAAAATAGTGTTTTTTCTGGATACGTGTGTGTATATATTATTTTACAAGTGCAATATATAAAGCAGCATGAGAGTAAAATCAATGTGGTCGAAATGCGATCTCTGCGGAGAATCTGTGGAGTGAGGCTGACTGACCGCATTCGTAACAATGACGTAAGAGAGCGAGTAGGTTTGAAAGAGAGTATTCGTGTAAAGATGCGAAAGGGAATGCTCCGATGGTTCGGACATGTGGAAAGAATGCCGGACGAGCGACTGGCTAAAAAGATATACAATGCGAAAGTGGAAGGATGTAGGTACTGGGGGAGACCGAGACTTACCTACCTAGACCAAATTGGTCATGTATTGAAGGAAGGTGGAGTCAGGAGTCTCCGAAACCGGCGAGCGTGTATGAAGAGAGTTATGAATGTTGAGGAAGTGAGAGATGTATGCAAGAATTGAGCCTCTTGGCACTCTGTTCTCTCTGCCTACCCTGCAAGGGAAATGGCTGCGTGAAGCGAGAGTAGTACCCACCTCAACGCTTCGCTTATGAGGCGTGCAATAACCAGGCCTACCTGATGGTAAGTGGCAACCACCGCATTTCGCAGATGGGAAATTAATGCATGAACGGCTATGTCCCGCTACGACCAAATCTCACCAAGGATTTCTTTTATCCCCATAGCAAAGTACTACAAAAAAATATTATAAAAGTGAAAAAAGAGAGGATTAGAGACTACATCGCTCCCTATCCGGGGGAATTGTTTGGAGACTAAGCTATTGCTGCCATCTATGGTGACTAACCATTTGTTTTTAAAACATTGTTTTTTCACTTTCACAAATAATTTGTTCTAGTAAAGTAGCTGTACATGTGAAATACTAATACACCAATAAAACAAGCCAAACTTTAAGTATGGAAAGTACTTACACACGCATACGTAATAGGGAGAACAATCCATACATATTTAACACTTATGCGTCTAGACGTAGAGTTTATAGTTATTGCGGACGACGTCAATATGCCTGTCGATTCGATGGATGGAGACCGCTCTTAAGGGCTGTTAACTACATATTAGTGCCATGAATTTACATTACGTTTGGTGATGGTGATGTCATAGCATGCACATCTATGGCGACATCGGTGATGAAAAGGTTTAAAATTATCAACATCTGTCGGGCAAATAACTCTTCTAGGATGTCGACCAAAATAACATGAATGAACGGCAGAGGAAGCACATTGGCTCTATAATGAGCGCGGGCTCGCAATTGGCTTTAGTCGGCCTCTAGCAGTACGATGTGCGACACGCGTATACATAAAACAAACATAGCCTCACGCCTGTATTCCCCGAAGGGGTAGGCAGAGGTGTATTACACACCCACGACTCGCCAGCTATGTTTGAGTCCCATGTAATAGGGGGCGAGCCTATTGACGTCTACCGGGCACATTTCCAAACTCCGGGCTGCTACTGAGAATTTTTCTTTTTAGGAAAAAGCTCAATAACATTGCACGACCCGGGGATCGAACCCGAGACCTCATGATTAGCAGTCGCATACACTACCGCTACACCACCGAGGCAGTTATTGTCATGTGTACATGACCAAACTTTTTTCGAAACATGTTTTCATATGACTCCAAAATGCAAAAATACTACGAAAAAATTAGATTGGTTCTTAAGTACATTTTTATCATTCTACTTCTTCCGAAAAAGTAAAATAATTTCTAGAAAATACCGTTTAGTAGTCACCTGCTGTCAAACGGTTCGAGAGCAAGAGATAAAATAAACACAATGCTATCTTTTTCTCATTTACCTGGTCATTATATTAGCTATCTCTTTTTTTTACAAATATAGGCACTATAGATTAATCTCCGATGATTTTGACTAGGATTTTACCAGTAACTTGAACAGTTAAGGCCCGTCCATTAATGTAATTTTAATCGCAGCTCTCAAGAGCAATATTTAGGTCAACACGTTCACCTATCACGGGAACTTGAATGTAAAAAAATTGTATACTTTAAAATAGATAATTGTAATTCTTTAAATGTACTAAAGATATTTTCATTAGTCAATTGCACCCTTACGATGCGAGGGCGGGTCACTGGTACAATATAATGGCGTCTCGATAGTAGCAAATTAAAGTGTAACGAGGTTCGAAGGTGTCGCTATCAATAAATGTTGAAATATTACTCCACTAAGAGATTATACAGCACTCGCGTTGCAACTGGGACCGAGCTTACAAGCTGATAGAAAACTTGAGCTAGATAAATGATTTTAATTATTTTGTTGATTTAAGCGCTTGCGACATAATATAGGCGGCATCGGTAGGTTTATTTCGTCGGACCACCGAAGGAATGTAACATAGTTCCAGTGGCCCGCCAATAAAGGCGGAGAGACGGCACACGGCGGGTTTCTTTAGTGGGTGAGGGCCCCACACTACCCTGTTGGTTGCCCCGAACGACGGGGTGTGCGGTTAGGGACATTTTTTCCCGCCTAAAAAAAAATGGTTTATTTCGTCGGGGTGCGTGGTCAAGTACATTTATATCACCTTAGAAAAAAGGGAGGTCGTGGCATGAGCAACTTGTTATAGTAAAGGTCATATCCATGTATTGATAAGCATGACTTAGGCTGAATTGCCAAAGCATCTGGACGGTATCTGGACGTTAAGTATATTCATACGTGTTATCGAAATTAGCAGTCAGGAGCAAGGGTCACGATGCTGAATTGGCAAAGCATCTGGACGGTATCCAGGAGATGCAGGTTCGAATCCTGCTCGTGGCTGTTAATTTCGATTTCACATTTTTCCCTTTGTGTTTAATGTATGTTGCTAAGCATGTCAAATGCTAAAAATATATATAAAAATATCTAAATATGACTTAGGCTGATTCTTGAACCTGTTAAATTTAGATTTGGGCGCGTAAAATGTACCTAACTCACTAAATCGTATCGACATCGTATCGTCTCGCTTGTGATTGGTAGAGAAACCGACGCGTGATATCGCAAAAATCCCACGGCGAATCGCGGTGACCTCTCAACCAATCACAATGGGGTAAGTTAATTAATATTTTAAGTAAGTACTACTGTAACAATTGCGGGTATTCCTTAATAAATAAATAACAAAAAATAATAATAAGACGCTGATGGCTTTCGTGATACGTTTTTTTTTGACATTTTGCGACTGGTTGCTCGTCTACTGCACGGCTGTCGCGTGGCGGGTGCTGTCAGCTAATTTTTATGTAAACAACCCGCCGAAGGTTAAAAGGAATAGGTACCTAAATATGTTTTTTGTTATAAGTACTGTAAATACTTTTTTTATATGCACTTAGTAAAAAGTTCATCATACATCACGCATGAATGGGCCGGCTCTACTGAGGAGATACCACCCTCTCACAAAAGATCAGCATGAAATAAAGCTCCTTGAACTGTTGTTTCGTATGGTGAGCGAGAGCGCCGAAGGCATAGGTAAACTTCCTAGTCATTTATTGTTTTGTGTACAACGTAACTGAGAATAATATGGCTGCAAATATTGTGATTTCGCTATTTGTCCATGTGGTGCGGAACTAACAACACGTGTCGCCACTCCATTCTTACCAGCAGGTGTCGACTAAGGGACCACTGAAGTAATGTAACATAGTTCCAGTGGCCCGCCAACACAGGCGGAAAGACGGCACACGGCGGGTTTGTTTAGTGGGTGAGGGCCCCACACTACCCTGTTCGTTGCCCCGAACGATGGGGTGTGCGATTAGGTACATTTATTCACGCCTTAACAAAAAAATGGTGTCGTCTAAGGGAAGTAAGCAATTATCACACATTGCATTACTGGTAATCGGGTCGGGTGCCATGTGGGAGTACTCTCTTGTTATCTGTTTGGAGTATTACAAACAGTACCACGCCTGTATTCCCAAAGTGGTAGGCAGAGGTGTATTACACACCTACTATTCACCGACTATGTTAAAGTCCCACGTAATAGACGGCGAGCCTATTGCCGTCTACCGGGCACATTTCCAAACTCCCGGCTGCTAAGTATATAGAATTTTTCTTTTTACAAAAAGCCCAAAACAAACTACCCGACCGGAGATCGAACCCGAGACCTCATGACCAGCAGTCGCTCACACTACCGCTGCACCACTAACGCAGTTTTCAGTATTCTTAGTACTAACTCCATGAGCGGCGGTTACTATACGCAATAACAAAATACTTTGGAAAATCCAAAAGTGCACGCCTCATAATCTTCATTTTTACAATAAAATTTATTATTTGATAAGTAAATTGAAATTCAAATTCAAAAATAACTTTATTCATAGGCTTATTATAATAGCACTTAAAATCGTCAAAGTTAATTACTAATAACTAACACGAGCGCTTGAGGCAAGTGCAACCGCAATGTCGCGATTGCAATCGCCACAACCGGCCGGATTCCGTAGTAAGGCTTTTCATGAGAAGTAACGGCACCAGTAAGTAACTAATAATGAATTGGTCTTACTAAGTAGTTTTCAATAAATCACATAGATAGCGCTAATTTCACGGTTTTCATGTCTTATACGCCATCTAGCGCTAATTTTAAGAAGTACTTCTATATTGGTCTATAGAAATAGCTCACACACTTCTCACGAAATAAGGATAGTGCTGGTTTTAGTGTCGAAACCAGCGTAAATATTCACAATTTTTTTGTTTATTTAATAATAATTAAACCACATCGAATTAGACCGTGAAAAGTGATAGGGCTCTATTCGTAGTTGTACTAAATCGTAAAGGAAAAAAAAGACTCGATTAGTAAAGTATTTCGGACGTTATCGTGTTAAAATACATTACCTACAACAAACGGACGTCCAAGACAGAATTTTTTTAAACAGTTTTTAACTAGTTTAAATAACATAAGTGGCTTCAAAAATATTATTAGTGTTAAAAATAGTGTTTTCTCTTGATATGCGTGCGTATATATTATTTTACAAGTGCAATATATGATAAATAGAGACATTTTAAGTTTGTAAAATCAGTTGTTCTCTATGAAACGAGAGTAGTACACACACGGAGTACAGAATTTCGGTAATCCGTGAGTACACACCTCAACGCTTCGCTTATGAGGCGTGCAATACAATTTGATACAACAGATACAATTCCTGATTTTCCTATAGCGAAAGACGTAAATAGGCCAAAGAGGAGGTAGTGAGTTCACATATAACTTAGCAAGGCTGACGTATATCGCCCCTTACCCGCCTGACAACTATTATTTGGCTGAAAAGCTTTTACATTTCCCGAAAACTCATTATAATATTTCTTTGAAGTTATAACGAGAACACAAAAGCCATAATTTAATTTACCTAATATTATTTACATTAATTTCATGTTTATTAATCGGGACACGGTTTCTCAAAGTTATATAACAGTTCTAAAGTTTTCACATGGATTTTCTAATACATCTGAAGCTGTCCCTGCTGTACATAAACGCAAAGTGCGAGAGTACTTAGAATCATGAATAAAATTCTTGCTTAAGGTGGAACACAAGTTGCAGTCTACCTGATGGTATTTTAACCGTGTGTTTTACTCGCGTAAATATAACGACCACTGCCAATAATTTAGGTTTCATCAGTAATTTTTCTAATAAGTCGTAAATCTGTTTAATCGTCACTGAAACTCACAATTTACATTTAATATTTATGTTTCTTTTTTAATTTTTCCATTTAACTAACTTAAATCTCTGACGGTATTCGTAATAGATAAGTTTTTTCTTGTATTTGCTAACAAGTAATAATAAACACATACGTAAGGTATATGACTGTTATGTACCGAAAGAATAAGCACCAGTGTCCTTTGACGTATAAGGACAGCACATAAGGATAAACAAGCATAGCAAGCCTATTTGTTACTTGCTGGATATTTAAAACAATCTATGGGTATGCTAGCCAGACTGTATGCTGGCGAAGAACTTTGAGAAACACTGGATGAAACAAAGTAAATTAGTACTGAATACCTTTGGCAAATATTATTACTATTATACCCATAATTCAGTGTCTGTGAATTTTAGATAAACGAATTATTTATTAAGTACTAGATTTTGCGACTCCGTTCTTGTGAAAATCACTATATAAATAAATCACTCTACGGCACACTAATTATTTCTACGTAAAAATAGCTGTCCCACGGAATCATTCATATTTCCGGGATAAAAGGTAAGGGTATGTACTATTCTGGGCTCCAGACTTAAAACATATGTGGGTATGCAAAATTTCATGGTGATTGGTTCAGTAGTTACAGAGTCAAGCGAAATAAACGAATAAACACAAAGTGTGAAACTGTGAAATCGAAAATAACAGTCACGAGCAGGATTTGAATATGCATCTCCTGGATGCCCTCCAGATGCCTGCTCGTGACTGTTATTTTCGATTTCACATTTTCACACTTTGTGTTTATTTATATGGCTAAAGAATGTCAAATGCTACAAAAAGTATATAAAATATCGAAACAAACAAACTCAATTTCATATTTATAATATTAGTAACGACTAGCCTTTGCCCGCAGTTCTGTCACAGCCAAAAGCTAGCTTTTAGGTTATAACTCAGCTTTCCGATATAGTAACGGGATGAAATGTATATCAGTTTTTATGTCTCATTAAAAGCTAACAAATAAAAAAGTTGCATCAAAATACGTTCAGTAGTTTTTGTGCGCGAACGATCGAAACAAAAAAAAATCTAAAATATATTGATTTGTGTTTAGACACGCCTATATAGCAATTCAGTAATTTTTTCTCAAATATCTAAGTGTGCATATAGATAACTAGAAATCAGGATATTATTAGGATCACTGAAAGTGATGTAACACAGTTCCAGTGGCCCGCCAACAGAGGCGGAGAGAGGGCGGGTTTATTTAGTGATTCAGGGCCCCATACTACCCTGTTCGTTGCCCCGAACGACGGGGTGTGCGGTTAGATAAATAATTTCCCGCCTTTTAGGATGCGAAAGGAGGCGAGGTGAATGCTTTGATGGTTAGGATATGTGGAAATAATGCTGAACGAGCGACTGGTTAAGAAGATATACAATACGAAAGTGGAAGGATGTAGGTACAAGGGGAGACCGAGACTCATCTACCTAGACCAAATCGGTCATGTATTGAAGAAAGGTGGAGTCAGGAGTCTCCGTAACCAGCAAGTGCGTATGAATAGAATTATGAATGTTGAGGAAGCAAGAGATGTATGCAAGAATAGAGCCTTTTGGCACTCTGATCTTTCTGCCTACCCCGCATGAGATGCCATAATGATAAGTAAGTAAAAAAATTAAAAAATATATGATTAGGATATGCAGTATATACGACAAAATAGACCAAATATTGATAACACACAACAAAAAAAAATGTGGCAAAAAGCGAGCGTCACAGAAGTTATTTTCAAGGGATTTATCCCGCATCCCCTCCCCAGCAGCTACACTCAGATCGAGGTGTCAATCAACAGTCAATAAATATTAGGACGACGAAAAATAATAAGCAACTGCCGTCCAAACTCATCAACGCGTAGTGAAGTGAAATATTTATCTCAATAAATCCGGGATTATATGCGGCGTCACGCAGTGGCACGGGATTAGTCCGGGACCCCGGGACCGTTATCTTGGAGACAAATTATTAGTGTTTGTCCGGGACTTGGGCATTTTGTGTTTAATTTGTGAATTAGTATGTCATTTATTTATTTACTGTCAAGTTTTGGGACCGTTACTTGGTTATTGCGTGTAATGTGCCCACATACTGTCGTGTTGTCAAATAGTAATTAAATTAGAGATAGTAGTGGACTTGATGTAAAACTGGTGTTAGGAATTGGTAGCACTGCGAAGGTACGACGCTCCGTGTGTGGAAACGTCGCTCCGTAGAGGGTACGCCAAAGGGTAAGCCGCCGGCGGGCCACTGAAGTATTGTAACATAGTTCCAGTTTTCGGCCAATAAGGCGGAGAGACGACGCACGGAGGGTTTATTTAAAAAAAAAATTCACGGGCATTTCACACAACGTCTACTGGTCCCAAACTAAGCTGTAACGCTTGTGCTATGAATACCAAATTACGGATATAATAAAATATTACTTTTTGATGTGAAACATCTAATGCGGAGGGAGGATAAAATCGGCTGTTAGCGTGGCGACGCTTTTATTGTACTTGTCCCGTTCAAATCTTGCAAGTTAAATTTGACACACTTCCCGGTTTCCGATTGAGCTGAAATTTTACACGAATATGTATATCACGTGACAATGCAATATTATGATGACATGGAGCTGATCTGATGATGGAACTGAAAGGTGGACCTAAGAACTCTATAATGCAACGGCGCAACCCCATCGAGTTTAGGCTCGCATGATTCATCTTGCCGAGTACTTAGTGTCTAGATGGTATCCAGGGGCTGATGATAAAGCTGGAAGGTGGCCACAGTAACTCTTATGTATAATGAAATGACGCAACCCCGTCGAGTTTGGACACGTTTGATTCGTCTTGATGAGTACTTTGTCTTTAGATGGTATTCAGGGTCTGATGACTGAGCTGGAAAGTGGCCATGTAAAACTCTGTAATTAAATGGCGCAACTCCATCGAGTTAGGGCTCATTTGAAATGTCCTGACTAGAACTTCAGTCAAAGGTGATATCCAGGGTTTGATGATGGAGCTGGAAGGTGACCACAGTAACTCTGTAATGAAGCGATCCAACTCATCGAGTCCATCGAGTTTGGAATCATTTGATTCGTCTTGACGAGTACTTTGTCTTTAGATGGTATCCAGGGTCTGATGATGGAGCTAGAAGGTGGCCATAGGAACTCCATTATAAAACGACAAAACTCCATCGAGTTTGGGCTCGTATGGTTTGTCTTGACGAGTACTTTGTCTCGTAGTAGATGGTATCCAGGGTCTGACGATGGAGCTGGAAGGTGGCCGCAGTAAGTCTGTAATGAAACTACGCAACCCTATCGAGCTTATACTCGTTTGACTCGTCTTGAGTCTAGGAGTACTATGTCTAGTTATGATCATTTTATTTTTACAAAGTAATTTCGATGTTTTCACATCTGCTAGACGTCCCGCTAAGTCTTGTTTTTTTTTGTAAATACATATATATAATAAATAGATAGAAAACACCCAGACGTAGCATAAATATCTGTGTTCATCACACAAATCATTGTCCTGGGTGGGAATCGAACCCACGACCTCGGTCGGTTACACTACCGACTATGCCACGAGGCCCGTCAGATATTAACCGAATGCCCATGTTCGTTGCCCCAAACGACGGGGTAGGCGGTAAAGCACATTTATTCCTGCCTTAAACAACAAAGAAAGGCTATCACTGCTTGGAACTATAAATATTGAAGGATACAACTTACTTCAAAGTTCATATTTTACTGAAATCCTTATCTCTTAAGCTTCCCTTAACAATCATAATAAGATTTCCTACAAACCGTTCATGTTTCGACCGCCATTTTATTTATTTAAACGTCCTTTGTGTTTGATCGCACAGTGAGATTGTATCGACGCGGTCCCGCGTTTAAGCCTTTAATCCCGGGGTGCGGGATCCTATCGACCGCACTACAAGACGGTTTTGTTGTGTAAGTGTTACACGTATTGAGGGTAGTTTGCGTTTAGAAATTGAGTTTTAGTGTTGTTGTTTAAGTACACTAGTTTTAGCCGGCGGTTTTTTTTAGATTTTGATTGCTTATTGATATTTTGATTTATAATTTGTAGGATTATATAACTTTACCGTATTTAAACAGGTTTAGATGTAACCTTGGAGAAGGCTTTTGCCCGAATGGGGTCCATACAAAAATAATACTAAAAAAAAAACCATTATGTGTAATTATTGTAATTATTTTAATCTCAACTTTAATTTGTTATATAATTTTTGACGGGCCTCGTGGCGTAGTTGGTAGTGTAACCGACTTCCGTGCACGAGGTCGTGGGTTCGATCCCCACTCAGGACAAGTATTTGTGTGATGAACACAGATATTTGTGCTGCGTCTGGCTGTTTTCTATCTATTATATGTATGTATTTACAAAAATAAGTAATATAATGTATTATATCCGTAATCCGGTACCCATAGCACAAGCGTTAAGCTTAGTTTGGGACCAGAGGCGTTGTGTGAAAATGTCCGTGAATGTCCGTGTCCGTGAATTTTGAATTCATTCTAATAACTAATATTACATTAGGTATTAATTTTTGGGTGGAATTAAATAAAGCTTTATTATTATTATTAGATGTCATCTCCTGTGCTCATTGTTGTAGGATTTCTAGTACCAGCCTCAGACTATCTAAAAAATTTAGACACCGCATTGTCAACTAAAAAGTGAAGCCACTTTTTTAAAGATGTGTCCGATAAAATATTGTCACCGGAAAGAAATAATCTTTATAATTGGGGGGTACATTTTTAAATTTTTTATGTTTAAGACATAAAGGAAGTAAAAGTATAAAATAAGTTTACAGGAATATTATGGCGCTGACGTATTCATGTACGTAATGTACGTACGAAATCGTCGAGTCATTTGTGGTAATTTTAAATCATACACTGGTAACACTCGTGGTTTATGACACTTCGTTTTGGCATGGTTTTGTTTGTATTTGTGTGTGTGAGCGCGTGTAATTACAAGTTTGGTATGGTTTTATATGGCTTCACTGGATTGTTCGTAATGCTCCGTCTATATTTTTAGTTAGTCTTGAGTCTGAGGTCCCAGCATGAATGGGCCGGCTCGATCGGGGAAATACCTCTCACAGAACAGCATGAAGCAACGGTAGATACTCCTACTTATGTCTCATACTACAACGAAAGAGAGTGCCGGAGGCCGAAACGCTTTCCTTATCTTAGCAAGAGAGTCGTAGGTAAGCACCTATTTATCACGCGTGTAGTATAAAAAGAAATACGTTTTCAGCCCACATATATGTGGCCTAATATTTCTTCTTTCAAGTTTATAAAATTATTGTACTAAAATTATTCAAAGTTAAAGTTTGATGTGATCGTGAGACGGAACGAGAGATGATTGAATGAACGAGCTATGTGTATGAAAGCGAAGAAATGAATGTTGAATGTTCTGAGGAAGTGAAGACGTGAGTGAGGACGTACCTATATTATTCTGAGACGCTATTTCTATTTTATTTATTTAAAAAGTCTGTATAAGTTTCAAAATACTATGGAAAATCCAAAAGTGCCTCATAATCTTCATTTTTCACAATAAAATTGATTATTTGATAAGTAACTAATAATGTATTGGTCTTACTTAGTAGTTTTCAATCAATCACATAGATAGCGCTAATTTCAAAAAGTATTGATGTGGTTCTCATGTCTTCTATATTACTTCTATATTGGTATATAGAAGTAGTTCTCGCGAAATAAGGTATAGCGCTAGTTTTAGTGTCGAGTCGAGCGTAAATATTCACTAGTGTTTTGTTTATTTAATAACAATTAAACCACATCGAATCAGAGTAAAAGAAAAAAGAAAAGACTCAATTAGTAAAGTATTTCGGTTGTTATCGTGTTAACATATATTACCTACGACACACGGACGTCCAAGACAGAACTTTTTTAAACAGTTTTTTAACTAGTTTAAATAATTGTTATTTAAACTGGTTAAAAAACTTTTTGATATATATTTTAGCACTTGACATGCTCAGGTACTCTTAAAGTACAAATTATAATTTGTGAATAGGGAAAAAGAGTATTTGTTCCCGCCTGTACTAAAATACTCTTTTTCCTTATTCACAAATTATAATTTGTACTTTAGTTAAAAAACTATTTAAAAAAGTCATCAAAGATATCATGAGTGTTAAAAATAGTGTTTTTCTTGATGCAATATATGATAAATAGAGACATTTTAAGTTTGAAAAATCAGTTGTTCTGCCTGAAACTAGAGTAGTACCCACCTCAACGCTTCGCTTATGAGGCGTGCAATATAATCTTATACCGAGCCAAAAGTAATTTTGCTACCTCGATCCCTACATAAATATAATTAGTGTTATACTTTTTAACTAGCTGGCGTAGGTTGACTCCTCGCTTGTTGGGTAAGTACCTCCTACATATGACCCTTTGATCAATACGTGAAATTGTGATTTTCTATCTAACCGTAGGTGAAAGGTGATTTTCAATCTTCAAAGTACTACGTTGGCGTATCATTAAGGTACACAGAGTCTTTGTCTAATACACATTGTGGAGCCCTTTGATAAATTAACAAGGTACCCTTGAAAATTTAAACCCGATTACGTATTTAGGTATTATATTTATGAAATGTTTTCTAAGGGTTTCTAAGCCTTGCTTATCCCAGCACGAATGGGCTGGCTCGATCGGGGAAGTACCACCCTCTTACAAAAGATCAGCGTGTAATAATAATAATAATAATGACGAGAATCTCGTGAAAGCAGAAAAAGAAAAACAAATTAAATATTTGGATTTAGCTCACGATATTACCGACATTTGGAATGTTGACTCGACTTATCAGTCTATGGGCGGATCGCCAAGTCTCAAACAACTCCTAAAGAGAGAGCCTCTTTATTTTTTTCTTTGTTCTTTGTTATCTCTCTTTTTTTTTTCTTTGTTAGATAGCTGGATCAAGGGCTTGATGCAAAGGCAGTAGTACTCCTCGACACAGCACGCATTGTGAGGAGCTTCCTGTCTCTGGAGCCCTAACCACCGGCAGCTTGGTCCCTGCACCCGATGTCGGTGGTCTACTATTTTATACATTTTTAAATTTATTATATTTAGTTGTTTATGTTTTTGTTTGTATTGTTCACAAACAAAGCTTAACGCTTGTGCTATGGGTACCAGATTACGGATATATACAGATATACATATATTACTTTTTTGTATGTATATATATATATATATATTATAGATAGAAAACACCCAGGCGCAGTACAAATATGTGTTCGTCACACAAATAATTGTCCTGAGTGGGAATCAAACCCACGACCTCAGTTCAGCACGGAAGTCCCTCCCTATCCTCTCCTTATTATCCTTCCTAACCCAATTCCTTGCAGATGGGGACGAACGAGTGATACCTTGGTGTTGCTGTTATCTATAGGCTACGGTAACCATACCATAGCATACGCTTACCATCAGGTATAGCGTATTTGCCCGGTAGACGTCAATAGACTCGCCCCCTATTACGTGGGACAAACATAGCTGGCGAATCGTGGGTATGTGTAATACACCTCTGCCTACCCCTTCGGGAAATACAGGCGTGATACTATGTAAGCGTATGCTTGTTCGCCACCGATATAAAAAAGTGATAATAAAGTGTTAATTAGGCCCTTTAATTTAATACCTAAAAGGCACTTTTAAAAAATTGTATTCATAACTATGTTCTCTAAAGGGACGCAATATTGAATTTAGCATGACGTCACAAATACTATAGCCAGCATACAATTTAAGACACATAATACTAGTCGGTCGTGTGGGGCCGGCTTTAGAATTGTCTCACCCCTCTACCCACGGGAGTCGTAAGAGCCGACTGAGGAATACCAGGGGAGTGGGCAGCAGCACTCCCTCGAGTACATATTAACAACATCCACTGCGATCGCCAACCCGCCTGCCAAGCGTGGCGATTACGGCATTATCCCCCATGACGTGACCGCTCGTTGTGGCGTTCTCTTGGGGAGTCCTAATGTCCAGCAGTGGACGTTGAAAGGTTGATGGATGGAATACTAGTTTATTTGTCCAACTGTGATTTAATTTATCGTATATACCTATGTACAAATTTATTTTTAGATTATATCTCAGGTTCCCGATTATATAAAGCTATATAAAGCGCAAAAGATTTTTTAAGTCTAATTAAGGGCTATCAAAATAAAAACTTTTATAACACTGTGTTAACATTCTAAAAGACTTTTTTTGTGTTGAAAGACGCTAGTCTTTTATTATGTTTTTTTTTTCTCAAATAATTCAAACTGTCCGTGTGGTGACGGATTAAGAAAACAATTGTCACCATCCCATGCTTTCCCACGGGTGTCGTATAAGGCGACTAAGGCAAGTAAGCAATTATCACTCCCACTTGGTATCGGGCCCGAGCGGGTTGGTACCACCATCTCCCGTGTGACCAGTCATGAAGCACCTCGTTGCGTTTTGGTTGTAGCAGGAGATAGCCGTTTATTCTTTCATTTCATATCTGTGAAATGAAATAGTGAACAGCGGCTTGACAATAATACCGAGAGGTATAGGTGAGTCGATGAGCGACGGTTACCATTTACCATCAGATGGGCCGTGGCTCGTCTGCCACTAAATGCAATAAAAAAAAAAACAATTCTCGTACTTATGTACACGCGTTAGAAGTTATACTTCTTATTATTCTTTATTTAAATATCACAAAAAAACTAAAACGCTGACTATAGCTAACTTCAGGGTGTCGATTTTTCGTGACGGTGTGCGCACGCATCGTAAAAATTTACTCTCATAATTTAATCCCTAACGCGCCAAATGTGTAACTTCAAAAAACTAAATTCTGCCCACGACTATGCCACAAGAACTATCCTACAGGAACATTTTTGCGGGATAAAAAGTAGCATATTATATATAATGTATGAAAATACTTCCGACAGATGGCGCAGGCGTCACCCAAAGACGTTAAGTATGATGTGTTATCGAAATTAGCAGTCAGGAGCAATTGTCATGATTGCTGAATTGGTAAAGCATCTGGACGGTATCCAGAAGATGCAGGTTCAAATCCTGCTCCTGACTGTTATTTTCGATTTCACATTTTTCACTTTGTGTTTAATATTATATCCTATTGCGTGCGCGAAAGCATAACAAACAAACAAACTCACTTTCGCATGATATTAGTAAGGACTAGCCTAGTTCAGTAGTTTTAGCGTGATACGGGAACGAAAATACACGCAAAACATCTAAAAAACTTGTTTTGTGATCAGACACGCCTATATAGCCTATTTCAGTATTTTTTCTCAAATATCTTAAATGTACAGCAGTACACAGCTCTGTTACAGCTTTATAATAGGATGTATAGTCTCTGTGAACGTTTTTACAAATATATCGTAAGAAAATACTTTCTGATTTATTACATACGTAAATCAATAGGTTATGAGCGCTTCGTTTTATTTAAAGATAACAATACGTTATTATCGTAGTGTTATATGTATAAAACCTTAAAAAATATCTATGAAATACGCACAATAATATGGCTTCTATAGAAATTGATTTCGGTGTATTGATAAGAATATCTGTCGAATCAAAATACGTGTATCTTTATTTTATTTAATTTATAAAAGATCTTCTTTCGGTTGGATGACTGAAAAAATACAATACGTAGGTACTTATCTAGTAACAGAGCGAAAAAAATATGGCGTTTTACACGAAACTCTAAACCTGGCTGGAAATTAGAATCTACTCATAAATGAATAAACACGTCGTTCAGGATTTTGGGACTTTTCTATTTTAAAGGTGACCTGAATGGGTCATTTCGAATTTGAATATCAAAATGGTCTTACAATTATATAATTTGTATACAAACTAGGTGTTGTTTCGCGTATTGAATTACATAAATCTTACATTGTTCAGTTATTGATGAAGGATAAACGCCACCATTCTGCAGACAATTAATTTCTTAGGCGAGGAATCCTTTATGAATACCTCCGCCCGGCGGGCGATGAGGTTCTGCCGGAGTATGATGATGAACGGCTGATAAAACCCCCGCTCTTCCTTCAGAGTACCTTTAGCTAGAAGCGAGGTAGATATATAATACCTTTTTCAGATGAGTTTAATCAAGAAAAATGGTGCCTAACCGCATACCCCGTCGTTCGAGTGTGTGTGAGTGGGGCAACGAACACGGTAATGTGGAGCCCTTAGCCACTAAATAAACCCGCCGTGTGTCGTCTCTCCGCCTGTATTGGCTGACCACTGGAACTGTGCCATTACTTCAGTGGCGAGTTCCTCAACCTCTGGGTGTATACCTGCATTAACTATTTAATTGCTTCACGTTTGAGGATCACAGCGCGATGTTAGATATCATATTATTTTTTTATAAATTGAATTAGTATTTGTTCGCGGCAACAAATAAGAAATAAATGTTTTATATAGCTTATATAGCCTAACACGGTTATTTTTTCTCAAATATATTAAATGTACAGACACAGCTCTGTTACAGCTTTATAATAGTATAGATAGATAGATCTATAACATCTGGCACTCGCAGAAATTAAGGCGTTCGAAGAATAAACAAAAATATAATTTCAAGGTTTATTGTATGTGTAAAGGTACCTTTGACCTTTTATACAACATTAGGACATTATAGGTGTATAAAACAATAAAATAAAAATATTTTTCAGACAATACAGACTACGTTATCAGCGTAAATAAATTTACATAAAAAAAAAACACTAATCGGTAAACAAATACTTTAGAACTTTTGCGATTTTGTCAGTGTGGTGACGGACTAAGAATACAACCACCCCATTCTTTCCCACGGGTGTCATATGAGGCGACTAAGGGAAGTAAGCAATTATCATCCATTGCATGACTGGTGGTAGGGCTAGGTACCTACCAAGTGGGAGTACTCAATTGGTATCGGGCCCGAGCGAGTTGGTACCATCATCTCCCGTGTGACTCGGGCGGGAAGATGCCCGCCACGCCACTGCCCTAAAGTGGAAGTCTCGGCTGGAGACGCCCCGGGCCGGTCTCAGGACCGTGGGGGCGCTCCAGCCGATCTTGGGAGAATGGGCAGGGCGGCAACACGGGGTCCTCACCTTCCGGCTGGTGCAGGTTTTGTCGGGGCATGATGCCGCCCTAGCCGAGGCTGCGGACGGTGGGTTCGGGGAATACCCCGCCGTCCGCGGAAGCCTACCGCGAAGGTGTGACGCCCAAGTGCGCGGGGCGTCGCTCAAGAGAGGGTGCCCGAAGGGGCTGCCGCCTGCGGATCGCGGTCGTAACGACGCGGTACTCGTGATCCGCCGTAGCAAGGGCGGGTGAGGGCGCACGGTGGGTTTTTAGTGGGTGAGAGCCCCACACTACCCCGTTGTCTCCCCAGGCAGCGGGGTGTGCGGAAGGACATTTTTGCCCACTTAAATTTAAAAAAAAAGAGTGCTGCTGCCCACTCCCCCGGTATTCCCTCAGTCGGCTCTTACGACTTCTGTGGGTAGAGAGGGGTGGGACAATTCAAAAGCCGGCTCCACACGGCCAACACTTTATACACAAATACTATATTACAGGTGTCAATCGCGTCGATATTTTAAAGTTAAATACATTTGTAATTGCCTGACGTTTTTAAAAAATACAACACTACCGTGAAGTTTGCGCGGTTACGTATATTTTTCCCGCCCAAAACAAAAAAACTGCGTGCGTGCATGTGTGTTTTTCCACCCAAAATAAAGTGGCGGCTTGAGTGTGCTACTGGCGAAGAGATCCATGGGCGATTATTATCATTAGACGAAATCCATAACGCAAAGTCACGTGACTTAATGTTAGAGATGTCAAATTTCCATACATTTTAATAGTTTTCTATAGCGTTAGCAATCATAGAATGCAACTTGGCCAGGCCCACAGGTACTCCGTGTGCTGTTAACTAGATAGCCATTACAGGCAATAAATAAGTCCAATAACCAGAAAACAGAAACAAAATAAGCAATCCAAGCGAGTATCCCTTAAGCTATATAAAATTGAAGTAACCGGAACGGCTATGAACAGGACCGGATGTGTCGTAACGAAACGCGAGTTTCAGCATAGAAATTACAAGATAAACAGTTCGATCCCAATGAGAGCTACCAATATGTAAATTAATGGCTTCATATTGAAATATTCTTTCTACTTGCTTACCCGCGACTTCATTTACGTGGATCTGTAGAATTGGCTCAATATAATATACTGTCAGACCTCTTTTTTTTTTAAATGCTCCCCGCCGTCCTTCCGCCTGTATTGGCAGACCACTGGAACTGTGTAACATTATTTCAGTGGTCATACTATCAGACCTGACAGACGTTGTCCTATGCTATCCTTGCCATTTCGTATAGATGGTGTAATTTATTTCAGCTATAAGGATATTATTTCATTAAAAAACATTGGATTGTAGGTGAAATGCTGTTAAGTATATGGTTTTACATTAGAGTAAATTGAATAAGAAATGCTAAAACTCTATCGCGGTGCCACCTACCGGGTCTAATTGTGAATCTAAACTAGCCTTGAATCCATTTGAACATACACCAAAAAAAAAAACATCAAATTTGGTCCAACCATTTAGGAGGCGTTCAATTACATAGACACGGATAGAAGATTTTTATACAAAACTAGCCTTTGCCCACCGCTTCGCCGCAGCCAAAAGCTAGTTTTTAGGCTATATCTCAGGTTCCCGATGTAGTAGCGGGATACAATGTTTACCATATTTTAAGTCTAATCAAAAGCTACCAAATAAAAAAGTTGCATCAAAATCCGTTCAGTAGTTTTTGCGTGATGCGCGAACAAACAGAATATTTATAGGGTTTGCGTGATTATTAGGTAAAATCTTAATTGTAAAATTAAGTTTACCTGGTCGGTATAATGTATGAAAATACTGCCGACAGATGGCGCAAGCGTCACTAAAAGACGTTAAGTATGAATGTGTTATCGAAATTAGCAGTCAGGAGCAATTGTCACGATGGCTGAATTGGCAAAGCATCTGGACGGTATCCAGGAGATGCAGGTTCAAATCCTGCTCGTGACTGTTATGTACGATTTCACATTTTTCACTTTGTGTTTAATTTTTATTTCGGTTAAATCTCACATTCGCGTTGTAGTAGCGGGACAAAATGTAGTTTTAAGTCTAATCAAGAGCTATTGAACAAAAAAGTTTCATCAACATCTATTCAGTAATTTTTGCGCCAATCCCTAACAAAGGTTTGTTACCATCCATCCATCAGCCTTTCAACGTCCACTGCTGGACATAGGCCTCCCAAGAAAACGCCACAACGAGCGGTCCTGTGCCGACCGCATGCAACGGCTCCCCGCGGCTTTGACCAGACCGTCGGTCCATCTGTTGGGGGGCCGCGATACGTGGTCGCCACTCGAGAACCTTTCTGCCCCAACGGTTGTCGGTTCGTCGAGCGATGTGGCATGCCCATTGCTACTTCAGCATCGCAACCCGGCAGGCTATGTCGGTCACTCTCGTTCTCCTACGGATCTCCGTATTACGGATTCGATCTCGTAGGGAAATAACAAGCATAGCCCGCTCCATGGCCCGCTGAGCGACTTGTTACATTATATTTATTTGTTACGGTTTTATTATATTTCATATTGTAAATATCAGAAAGTATAGTATTGTATATACAAACACTTACACATTAATAATTCTAGTATTATTGTCACTCTTAAAAAATAAAAACTTGATACTCGTACATATTTCAGTTCCAATATCAGCTAAATTGTAATCCATTTGCATAAACCCTTTATATTAATCCCAAATCGACCTCGCCCTTCACGGGGGACCTCTCCCCTCCATTTAGGATTCCTTCTGGTTCGCGAATAACGTCCCTGTACAGCCATAAAAAATATTACAATTTATGTCACCGTTGCTACTATCGGACGTGTCGCCATGAGCCCAGTTTACGAGTTTAACCGTAACATGACGTTCCGATGTATGCCGTTTCATATTTGTTTATGAAAATTTTATTTACGATGTTGTATATTTTATTTGCTTGTCTAAAAGCCTGTATACGATGTCAGTATTTACTACAAATATTATTTTTATTTTGAGTTCCTTTTCATAGAATTTAAGACTTAAGACTCAATCTCTGTAATTGCGTGACGTGAGTCATAAAGGCATCTAAAAGCAATTGTGAAGTGGCGATTGGGAATCGCCGTCAGTGACTGCGATGGCTTAGCGGTCCAAGGCACTTCCCCGGACTAGAAGGGATACAGGTTCGAATCCCGCTCGCAGTAAACCTATCTTTTTCCACTTTCACAAATCATCTGTCCTCTGTAATTGCATTTCAAATGCTCAGTAGTTGAGAAAGTCATTGTTGGCAGAGAAATGATTAAATACATATTATTATTATGCGGCGATTGATTCTATAGTTTATAGAGTTAATGAGTTAAAGACCCACCTGATGATGAGTGGTAACTGCCATCCATTAATGGTAATACCAGAAGTACAGCTAATTACTATCCCCCATAGAGAGAAATTTCTGTCTTGGAAAACATTATAATGTATAACATTAAAATTGTGAAGGCGAGCCTCAGCTGCTTACCGGGTCACAGGTGGCGGATAGTGATACGTCCTACAGTGTATAGGATAGCTGCGAATAAGGGGAAACCCGAATAAACAGTCCCGCACCATAGGCGGTAAGGGTCCAAGGAGTGGTGGGGTATTCGGTGGCTCGGGTACCTCCAAGGAAAGCCACAAAGTCCTGAAGATTACCTTAGGGCATGGCGAGTAAACGCCGCCATCAAATAAGCGTTGGCCCTGACCGGGGAAGCAGCCTGTCCGCATCTAGGAAGGCGGATCTCTCGAGGCGAGAAGAATGGCGAACTAGAACATCAGCTATAATACTGCTATTACCAACCCGTCGTGGCTGGGAGTGATGATTATGAAAATAATGATGGTGCCACTTTCGTGCATGTGGTAACTCTAATATAGTACAACAATGACGGTTTTGGTATATTCCTTTTTATTCAATTTTAATTCATATTTATTTGTCTGGTTTTATAAAGTACTATACTTAAAGTTACGAGAAACACTATTAAATCTCTCTACTCATTATCTATCGCGGAAGAAGTATCTCTTCCCAAATATTAAATTACGAGAAAATTTCTTGAAAAAAAAAACCGTATACTGATTAACTTTGAAGGGAAGCGTTTATATAAATCACAATCATTAACATGCAGTTTTAGCCCTAACCGTAACTAACGACCATAATCAGATATTTTCTATACAATTAATGTAAGGACTCCCTATGGTCAAAATCAAAAACACTCAAAATACAAAGCCCTAAGTGGCACGATTGTGGTTTTGAATGCCGGACAATAATATATTGAAAAACAATAAATACGATGACACTGCAAAAAAGCATCTGCCGCAAGGATCCAGGATGTTTTTATATTTGTGTGTGTAAGATTGATTCGATACGCGGTGTCCGAAGTTCAAAGTCATTGTGAAGCATGAAAGGATGTAACTTCAAAGGCCTGTGCTTCATGTCTTTGACGTTACCGTGAAGTAGTAAAATCAGTACGGAAAACATCTTACTGTCTGTATAGGTGGAAACGGTTTTAGAAAATGTGCAGTGTATTCGATGGTATGTGTAGATTCCGGATTCTGTCAGTGTTGAATTATGTACCAAACAGTGAGATAGTAATGGGTCTGTAGAGGACAACTCCAAGTTTGATTTTATTATGCATAAACATATAATTTATTTCTTTTTTATGATCTCAGAATTTATACTCTTTGATATTTTTTGAGTTCAGCGTTATCTATAAAAGCAAATTCAATTCATCGCATAGCCCATAAAGCTAACGGCAGTAATTAAAACAAGCATCGCGCCCAATAGTCGTACTCATAACTCACTGTCAGACCATGCAGCGCTAAACCGTCAAAAACAGAGGCGACATTTTAAACTGGGTTTTTTATCTAAAATCTAAGTTGTGATTCATGATGCAACATATTTATTTCTGTGCTTAATTTTACCGTTATATATATTCAAATAAAAAAAACAGCGTACTATTACCCGCCGTGTTTTTTTGATTAAATTACGATATCATTTTCACCGGCAGGAGGTAATAAAGAGCAATAATTAAATCATCAAATGACACATCAAAGTGCTTTGTAGCGGTGAAGGTGATAAATCAGGCCTTCCGCTAAACGTCCGCCCGAGGAGTAATGTCAATAATAAATCCTCATTTGTGAAGTGTTTTTATTTTACGACAGGAGTAATGCAAGGCTTTAGATCATTGCACAGATGGTGCAACGTTTAAAGAGATCAGCTTGCTAGTAACCACAAGCAACAGGATAAAATTATATATTAGTGATCTAAAATCACTAGAGTATACGTACATTATGGTATTTGATTATTATATCGACGCAGAATTTTTTTTTAAACTATGTGGGTGGCAAAATTACTGCCCACCTGATGGTAAGCGGCTACCGTAGCCTATAGACGCTAGCAACACCAGAGGCATCACTCGTGCGTCGCCATAATCGCCGTCGTATTCATTGTACATTTTCCACTTTGTGTTTAATGTATATGGCTCAGCATGTCAAATGCTAAAAATATATATAAAATTTCTAAATATTTATAGGGCAGCGTCATTATTAGGTAAAAATCTTAATTGTAAAATTAAGTTTACCTGGTCGGTATAATGTATGTAATTACTTGCGACAGATGGCGCAGGCGTCACCCAGGACTTTAAGTATGAATGTGTTATCGAAATTAGCAGTCCAGAGCAGTTGCCACGATGGCTGAATTGGCTAAGCATTTGGACGGTATCCAGGAGATGCAGGTTCAAATCCTGCTCGTGACTGTTATGTTATGAATAAAGGAAAACATTGCAGGTGGAATTCATTATCTTTTACTATCTTCATCCCAAACTTTTTAGGGGTTGGCTGCCAGTCTGACTTCCACGACCCAACTAGGAGGACTCAACTGGTAACCTCTGAACAACATCAAACTTTTTATTCCAGAACAATCTTTAACGACTGGCAGAATTTTATTTGACAGCCGGGATCCATTGCTTAACGCGCCTTCCAATACAAGGAAGTCAGGTGTCAATATGGTCATCATCACTTTTTGGTCACACATCTCACAGTCGAGCGAAAGTTGCTTAACCTTGACGATTCTTCGAGCGGAAAGTGTACGACTAGGCTACGCCATCTTCTATTCTCTTATATTTGATACAAGATTTAATAAACAATAAAGTATGTGATATAGAATTTAATTGAATTTGTATTTCACAGAGGCATTGTATCTCACAATCCCGTGCCGTGCATAGATAATGACGTCAAACTATGTAATCTGTATCTCCGTGCCTTGTGGTAAATCGGAATGTAGATGCATTCCGATGCTGCATATCGCACGGACACTGATATTTACTTTAACTAAAATTAGGTGGATGTCTACTACGAAATAAACCACTACAATCTTCGCTTCATTTGCTCGACTTCGAAGTAGAAGTTTTCCTTAACCAATAACTTGTTTGGTCACAATATGCTGTGTTCACATCATTGCTTAACCTCGCTATCGCTCACCAATCATCGAGAGCAACTAGCCACGAGCAGCCACATCATCGGCTGATACAAAGTCAATCAATTAGATGACTGGCATATAACTCGTATTAACTGTTGGGGCGGTCATGTCGCCATATGTCGCTAACTAGATTGTACACACTGGGTTGATTAAACGCCGCTGTGGCCTTATTCTACCTTTATTCTAACATAAAATCTTTTTGGTCACTTTGATATTTATTTAACGTATTCTAGCAAATATTTAAACTTGAAATATTTTTATTTTTATTTTCTGGTTATACGCCAAAGAGTAGAAATACAATAAATAATTTAATTATTAGAGCCATTACGCATTGTCGGCTAGTCGCCGGCAGCAACTGGGTCGATGGCGACTGTGACTTACTATAGTTTAAACAGATGTTTACGCACTTGGTTGTTGGTCACCCAGGCGACTCGACAACTCGCCGCGTAGTGGCAACTCACGAGCGACTGCCAGTCGCCGGCAACCAATAGGAGCACGGCCTCAAATGGAAGCATTCGCACTGCGAGCAACTGTCGTAAAGACCGTGTCACCAAAGTACTAATACATACAGCAATATACGCCGATTGCTCGGCTTGGTATCCAGGCCCTAGTTGCCTATGTTTTGGTCGCCGAGAGACCGAGTTGCCAGCGACTAGTCGACAGTGGGTAATGGTTCTTATTGTAGTGCTGTCCGTTCAATCCGTTGGAGTAATATTACTATTGTTTTTTTGACATTAGCAAAGTTGTTGTCTTAACAACTTAATGTGAAGTATGAAATACAATATAATACAGGATATAAAAGATATCAAACGGCGCAAATATTACAACCTGTCTATAGAGGTTACTTTTTTGTGCCGTTTGCCGTAGAGACAATGGTTCCTGCATTACAAATTTATAAGGATTTGGCGGGACGTCTTGTGGAGACGACACGTGCCCGAAATGCCGGCTTATACCTCTGCCATAGGATAGCCTCGCCATTCATTTTAGGCACGTTGCCGGCTGTGGATTGTGTAACTACTCGTATTATATCAATAAAACACGAGTCACATACCCTTCACCGGGTTTAATTGTTACACATTGTTAGTGCTAACTAAGAATACGATGTCATCCAATCCGTCTTTGACTAAGGTACAGTCAAGTTCTTTCAGCTCGTGTTATTGTATCCCCACCTGGTAAGAGGCCTCAGTAACGGGTGTTATCATTCTTTTAAGTAACTTCTACTAATTGTTCGTATGCTGAAGAATAACATCGTGAAGCCTGTGCGTGGCTGAAGAATTTTTCCAACGACTATGATGTTTCCCAGCCCACAGTAGGGAAACTTGTTGGACTAGAGTCAATTAATCTTACTTTGAGAGTACGACAAAATAAATTAATTATACCATCTCCATCGACGGCCCTCGTGGCGTAGCCGGTAGTATAACCGACTTCCGTGTACAAGGTCGTGAGTTCGATTCCCACTCAGGACAATTATTTATGTGATGAATACAATTATTTGTACTGCGTCTGGGTGTTTTCTATCTATTATATGTATGTATATACAAAAAAAGTAATATATGTATTATATCTGTAATCAGGTACCCATAGCACAAGCATTAAGCTTAGTTTGGGACCAGAGGACGTTGTGTGAAAATATCCGTGAATATTTTATTTATTTTATTATTATTCATTTATCTGAATTAAGTCACTTATAACTTAGTTCCAAGAATCACAATAGACACACAGATATCTAATGGAAAAAATAGACAAATTACTCATTTATTACGGGGCGGATCATTAAACATTCCATCCCATCCATCCATCAGCCTTTCGAAGTCCACTGCTGGACATAGGCCTCCCCAAGAGAACGCCACAACATGAGTTTCGCCTATTATGGGGGATAGTGCCGTAATCGCCACGCTTGGCAGGCGGGTTGGCGATCGCAATGGATGTTGTTAATACTCGAGGAAGTGCTGCTGCCCACTCCCCCGGTATTCCCACAGTCGGCTCTTACGACTCCCATGGGTAGAGTGGGGTGGGACAATTCTAAAGCCGGCCCCACACGGCAAGCACCGCGGCGGCGGTGATTAAACATTAGACTATTATAATGATCGCTATGACTAGTCATGCACTACATAGTTAGAGCCTTGCTTATCACAGCATGAATGGGCCCGATTCGATCGGGGAAGTACCCACACAGAAGATCAGCGTGTTCGTGTGTTGAGTGAGAGCGCCGGAGGCCAAAGCCCCGTCCCTATCCCCTCCTTATTATCCTTCCTATCCTCTCCTTATTAACTTACCTAACGATTTTTTTCTCTGTTTATCTGTTTGTTTGTCCGCGCATCTCGCAAAAACTACTAAATGGATTTTTATGCAACTTTTTTATTTCATAGCTCTTAATTTGACTTAAAAACTGGTATACATTTTATTCCGCTACTATATCGGGAACCTGAGATATAACCTATAAAACTAGCTTTTGCGGCGCAGCCGTGGGCAAAGGTTATTCATTGAATAAAAGTAAACGCATTTGGCAGAAATGACTAGATTGAAGTAACGGATATTCTGCCACATAATATGCGTTTTGTTACTCATTTTTCGATTTAGCCTGAAATTGTTTTGAAACGTAATTATATTTTAGTATAAAAACGTCACGTTTTTATACGCTAGTGCGTATACTACTAAACAAAGTATAACTATTTCTAATAGCAGAAAAGGGGTCAAAAACGCTCAGTCACAATAGTTACGACGGATAATTGATTGAGCTGTTGCCTTTTGTGATTTGACGAGGGACGTAGGTTCGATTACCGTGCAGCGAATTCTCTATTGTGTTACTTTGTAACGTTTGAACTTGATGTAAGTGCTTGTAAGTTAATATACTAACTTAAGTAAATTTTGTAAGCTGTCGAAGGTCAGTCAATTTATATTGGTGGATACCATATCTCTGCGAGGTTGAACTAAGAATACAAGTGCCACCACCCTATTTTTTAAGCGGGTTTCATACAAAGCGACTAAAATAAGTAAGCAACAATCATCTATTGCTTTACTGGTGGTTTAAAAACCGCCAAAACCAAGTGCGAGTCGGACTCGCGCACGAAGAGTTCCGTACCATTGACTAGGTAAACAACATTACACTATTGTAACTCTCTGTAACCATGGTGTTTGGCTGTTACCAAATTTTGCAAGTAAAATTTGAATAATTTCGTGGTTTTCAACTTAGACTTAGATGCGCATAACGAAACAGTTTTAAATGTAAGCAATTATGTTACCATTAGAGTTATTCGAGGTAACTGTGCGCAGTGGGTAAGCGTGCGCAATCCCATATATTTAGGACTAAAATGAATGGGTTTGCGCACTTTTACCCACTGCGCACATATGCCACGAATGACTCTAAGTAGGCGCCATCGTGGATGAATTTTTATAGTGTTAATTCCATCAGCTTTTTAAACTTTTATTATTATCTGTAAGGGCGTAAGAATTAGGTAAGTAATATAAAGAAAGTGGTGTTAACAATTACTTGATAGGTAGGTATGTAGGTAGTAGGACCGCCCACTTTTGTTTATGATTTTCAATTAAGTACCTATCTACTTACTTTTCAGACAGTTTAGATAAAAATTATAATTACTCAATTTGGACCCCTTAAATATTTGTTTTATTTTGTTTTTATTTAGTAATTGTTGTTATAGCGGCAACAGAAATACATCATTTGTGAAAATTTCAACTGTCTAGCTATCGCCGTTCTTGAGATACAGCCTGGTGACAGACGAACGGACAGACAGACAGACAGCGAAGTCTTAGTAATAGGGTCCCGTTTTGACCATTCGGGTAGAGAACCCTAAAAATCACCGCATGCTTCGCTCATTTAGTGACCTCTATTTATATCCTTATATTTCCCAATTCCATTGTCCGTGTGGTACTAAGAATACAATTGTCACCCCCCCATTCTCTCCCACGGGTGTCGTATGAGGCGACTAAGGGAAGTAAGCAATTATCATCCATTGCATGACTGGTGGCAGGGCTGGGTACCAAGTGGGAGTACTCACTTGGTATCGGGCCATGAAGCACATCGTTGCGTTTTGGTTGTAGTAGGAGATAGCCGTTTATTCTTTCATTTCATATCTGCGAAATGAAATGGTGAGCAGCGGCTTGACAATAGTCTCGGTATAGTTGAGTCCATGAGCAACTGATACCATTTACCATCAGATGGGTCGTGGCTTATGCCGTGTAGGGCCGGCACCAAGAATAGCTCCACCCCGTCTCTTCCTATGGGAGTCGTAAAAGGCGACTAAGGGATTACCGGGGGACCGGGCAGCAGCGTTCGCCTGAGTACTAAAAACATCCACTGCGATCGCCAACCCGCCTGCCAAGCGTGGCGATTATGGTAAAACCCCTATTTTGGGGAGGCCTATGTCCAACAGTGGACGATGAAAGGTTGATGGGTGGGTCGTAGCTCGTCTGCCACTACGAAACTTTGCATACATAGGTATAGTCTGGAGCCCAGAAAAATACATAAGCTGCATTTTATCCGGGCAGAATTAATAATTCCTTTGGAATATGATTGTATTTTTACATAGCGATAATTAGTGAGCCGTAGATCGATGGGTGACGGAGACACGGGCCAGAATATAATTTAAGATTTTTGAGAATAACTGTATACTATTTAAGTGTATTTGAATACCACACATTGTATTGAATTTTTAGCACAACACATTTTTCTTTTTGTTCACACATCACGCAAAAACCATTAAATAAATCCATTATGATAAAACATTTTTGTTTGTATGCTCTTGATTTGATTGACCAAAAAACTGGTACGCTGTATCTCGCATATCAGGGACTTGAAATATAAACCAAAATAACTAGCGTTTGACTGTGGCACAGCCGCATTTAATGTTGCTTATAATTAAGAAAACATTGATCCTTGTTTTTCTAAAGCCATAATTAAATAAAATAAATATTCACAGACATTTCACACAACGTCCTCTGATCCCAAACTAAGCTTAATGCTTGTGCTATGGGTACCAGATTACGGATATAATACATATATTACTTTTTTTGTAAATACATACATATAATATAGATAGAAAACACCCAGACGCAGTAAAAATATCTGTGTTCATCACACAAATAATTGTCCTGAGTGGGAATCGAACCCACGACCTCGTGCAAGGAAGTTACACTACCGACTACGTCACGAGGCCCGTCTCGGTCGAATTAAGTCCAATATCAAAATACATTCTCTTTCTCTATCGAGTGGACAATTTTTACTTGGCGTGCCTCCTCTATATATTTCTATCTCTATGGCAGAACTAGACAAAACTGACCTTTACTAAAATATAAAAAAAAGACCAGCTGTGTCGTTATTGGCAACGATTATTAAATTTAGTTCGTTAGTTTTTCTGCGCCGCAGAATAACGCATACAATTACGGATGAGGTCGCATATTATGCGTAAAATATTACAATTAACAATGACGTCATCAAAAATTTCCACCCAACTACCCTCGTTTGAACGAATAATGGGGAATTCAAGTGGCGTTAAATTGTCACAATGAAATTGTTCTGGTTTATAATAAAACTGTTGTACCTTTTATATGCGAATGTTTGTTAAGGACGTTCTCCTGATGGTGGTGTTGCTTATATAAATATAACTAGGCGTTTCTGCGAGAAAAGGCAAGATTTTTATACTACGTGGGTTTGCCACCCGCGTAACCACCTGATGGTTAGCGGTTACCGTTGCCTACAGAGAGTCTATCAACACCAGAGGAATGACTCGCGCGGTGCCATCTCCAAGGAAACGGATAGGAAAGATATAAAGGAGAGGATAGGTGGGACACTTAGGAGAGGATAGGAAGGATAAGGAGGGGTTTCGGGTTCCAGCGCTCTCACTCACCAAACGAAACACAACAGTAAATAAAACCTGTGATAGTAGTATGATGCTTCCCACATTAATGTTATAATAGAACTTGCTACTACATAATATATAGTATCAAAAAAAAATACATAAGAAACATAAACGCCTGTATTTCCGAAGGGGTAAGCAGAGGCGTATTACACACCCACGAGTCGCCAGATATGTTTAAGTCCCACGTAATAGGGGGCGAGCCTATTGCCATCTACCGGGCACATTTCCAAACTGCGGGCTGCTACTCAGAATTTTTCTTTTACGAAAAAGTTCAATAACATTGCCCGAACCGGGGAATGAACCCGAGAACTCATGATCAGGAGTCGCACACGGTACCGCTACACCACCGAGGCAGTTATAGTAGCGTATCACATAGGGATAAATACAGTATACTAACAATGCGTTGGTGATAAAAGTAATTGGCGTTTCGAGAAAAATTGATCAATTCTACAAATTAAATTACATCTACACCATACATCTCTGTCGTGTTTTCTTGTCGTGTGACTGTATCGTTTAAAAAAACTAGTAATTTTTCCCGTCTACCCTCCTGTCCTAAGATGTCCTCGGGGATGTGTCGTAATGGTTGCGTTGCACGCACTTGTCAATGGGGGGACAAACTATGTTTATAGATTAAGAGGCTGTGGTCCATGCGATAAATAGCATTAGCGGGTTCAGTACTTGCTAGTTCGACAGCTGTGCCTGCTTCTAATTCACGTTTAATTGAATTACAGCGATTAAAGTGCCTATCAGAAGCTACAAAATATACAACACATTACTCAGTTTCCATTAGATATTTCATTAAGACACATCTTCAGAGCTATGCAAAGATTACACTGCTGCCAATGCCTGGAGATTCTGCGCAGGAATTGCATTTAATACTTACATTCCTGCTCCGCTACCGAAAAGCCAGAGAAACCTTGGAATTCTATCAATTCGTTATAGACATTCTGCAAGCTAAATATTTATTAGCCACGACTCACAAACATAGTGCAGTTCATAATAATCGTGTCTCCTATATTTCAGTAAATAAATGCTTGGTATAAAAGCAGTAAGCAATTATCAACCATTGCATTTCTGGTGGTAGCGTTTGGTACCAAGTGGAAGAAGGTACTCAAATGTTGTAGCCCGAAGGCGGGTCGGTGCCATCGTCTTCCGTATGCCAACCAGGAAACCCCTGTTTTTTTTTTAATTGTAAATAGCCGGCCATTCATTTATTTTCCATCTCCGTTTCTCAGATGGTAAACGATATAAGCAGCAGCTTGGCAGTATTCTTAGCATTAGGAGGTCATGAGAAAAGCTATAAAATGTATTAATAACAAACAGACGTAAACTGTAACTGCCTGTCTGTGGTGCATCGGTAGTGTAAGCGACTGCTGATCATAAGGTCTCGGGTTCGATCACCGGAACGAGCAATGTTATTGAACTTTTTCGTAAATAGAAAAATTCTTAGTTGCAGCCCGGTGTTTGGCAATGTGCCCGGTAGACGGCAATAGGCTCGCCCCCTATTACGTAGGACTCGAACATAGCTGGCGAATCGTGGGTGTGTTATACACCTCTGCCTACCCCTTCGGGGAATACAGGCGTGATGCGCTATGTAGACGTAAAAGTGAAAAAAGAGACTTTTCTACGATCAGTATTCTTGCATATTCCTATCCAGGAGGATGGCTTTAGACCGTTAAGCTATCGTAGAATCCTGCTAAAACTACCAATTCCCATCTTCAGATTGTAGTCTTATTTATTACAATGTGAAGATGGGAATTGGGAGTTTTTCTAGTAAAATATCTGATCTTGTCATATGCTAAAAAATCACAAAATAACAACAGACGAAATTGTGAATTGACCGTAGCTAGTGGCAAAAATATCAACATTTTCGTGCACGAAATTCAGCATTTACAACGTGCGAGTGAGTTTTTGTCAGTAGGCTAGTTCTGGCGGATGGTACCATAAACAATGGCAGACGACGTCATCTAATATATTATGTACCTATTCGAAATGAAAACTTTTAGTTTATCTAGTACCTGCAGCTAAGGCTAAGGCCAGCTCCTCCGCCGCAGATAAAAGCTAGTTTTGAGGTTATTATCTCATGTTCCAGATATAGCAGCGTAATACCTAAAACTTATACCAGTTTTTAAATATAATAAAGAGCTATCAAACAGAATAAAATTTATCAATATCGGTTCAGTAGTTGCTCCGTAATGTGCGAACAAACAATTTTAACTATTTTTAATTTGGTCCTGAGAATTTCGGCGAGACAGTTCCCTTTAAAATGGACGAAAAAATACTTTATAACTTAAATTATTAATCGTAAATGTATTCCGTACGGAACCGTTCGCGTGTCACCATACCATAACAGCAGTTTAATACGGTGACATTACACCAAAAAATAATATACTTTTCTCACCAACACGCTGTACCCTACTAGCAACCAACCGAGTCCGGCGACAATATGTCGTCGCATCAAATTATTCGGGACCCCAAGTACCAACCCACCCGGTGATTAATGGTAGACGATCGACCGTCGCCGATTAAACATTAATATTATTACTTTTAGTTTGTAGGCCGGCTCGTTGAGTATTTTATGGTATGGCCGTTGTATGTTGCAGTAGTAGTTTTTAATTACTCAATAGAAAACTTTGTGTGAGAAATTTCTATATTTTATACTGACAATATTGGGTATTTTTTTTACACTATATGGGTGACGAACAAGTATACGACCCACCTGATGATAAGCGGTTACCGTAGCCTATAGACGGTAGCAACTCCTTAGGCATAACCCATACGTCGCCATCTCCAAGGAAAAGTATAGGAGGTGCAGAGGAAATCCATCCATCCATCCATCAGCCTTTTAACGTCCACTGCTGGACATAGGCCTCCCCAAGAATGGAGAATAGTGCCGTAATCGCCACGCTTGGCAGGCGGGTTGGCGATCTCAGTGGATATTGTTACTACTCGAAGGAGTGCTGCTGCCCACTCCCCCGTTATTTCCTCAGGTCGGTTCTTACGACTCCCATGGGTGGAGAGGGGGACAATTCTAAAGCCGGCCCCACACGGCAGAGGAAATATAGGAAGGATAATAAATAGGGGATAGGAAGGACAAAAAGGAAAGGATAGGTAAAGGGTTTGAGCCTCTCACTCACCATACGAAACTAAACAGTACCTACCGCTGTTTTTCGCCGATTTTCTGTGAGAGGGTGGTATTTCTCCGATCAATCCGTCCCATTCATGTTGGGATAAGCAAGGCTCCACTAGAAAATCGGTATGAGTTCGCCTCACTGACAGTCATTGAAAATTTTACTAAACTGCCACCTGATCGCTATAAGTGAATTATTAACTAACATACACGTCTTTAAAATAAAGTTGGAATCTAAGGGCCTTATCACACTGATGATTTGCGATTGCTGGAAACTCACGTCGAGCTCCATCTCCTCGAGAATTGCTAGAAAATGTCTCGATTTATTCTATAAACGCTAGCACGCGGCTAGCGTTAAAGTTACAAAAAGTGTCACGTTCCGCCCAGGATTGCTAAAACATAAAAATATGTGGCGGTATTTAAAGTAATCTGACTATGTGGTTCATCTGTGGTTCGTAAGATAGCGGATTTACCCAGTTACTATGTGACCAGCATATGATCCGTTAAATTGTTGATGATTTAGTGAGTACTTAAGTAATATTTAGGTATGATTAGAACCCGCCGGCGGACCACCGAAGGAATGTAACATGGTTCCAGTGGCCCGCCAATAAAGGCGGAGAGACGGCACACGGCGGGTTTCTTTAGTGGGTGCAGGCCCCACACTACCCTGGTCGTTGCCCCGAACGATAGGGTGTGCGGTTAGGAACATTTTTTCCCGCCATAACAAAAAAAAAAAAAAAGGTATGATTAGAAGCTTCGTATTTACATATACATCAAGCAAAAGAACAACTATAAAAGTTAATCTAAATATTATTTTATAGGCTTGCAATACTGCGTAGTTCGAGATAGCAAGGAGTAGTTATCAATAAACTCTCAGAAAATATATATATTATTATGATGTTATCACGTAAAATTATCGTCCGTAAACCGACTTTACAGACAACTATGTATTTTTTTTTACTTTTAAGCATGGACTTAATAAAAAGATCCTTTTATACGTCCATGCTTCAAAGTAAATTCACGTTTATATAAAAAGAACTTTTCCCGATAATATAATCAAAGACCACAACAAAATATTACCCGCTATTATTAAAGTTACGGCGAATCGTAAACAACAAGTATTATATTTTCATTTCCACTCCACGGCTGTGACATAGTACTACTAATTACCTTATAATAATTCCTTTGGCACACCGAGAGCAAATCATTAACACAAGAACTCTAAGTAATAATTAGCCCAGTATTTCAAAGGCTTCAATATATATATATCTCGAATATACGTTCTCTCTCTCAATCCTCATTGTTGAAATACGCTCAGTATAATGTGGTGCCATCCCGCCCAGTGTACTAGTCGCAAATGTCAAAATGTAAACCAAAAAACAAGTCGATATCATATTGCTTCACTGTGATTGGTCGAGAGACGCACACATTATGTCACAACAATTCATTCACCAATCGCAGTGATCCTTTAACCAATCTTTATAAAACAGTTCGATATCGAGTCATGTACACACTCTCTCGCAGGTCCTATATTAAACATCGACCACCTAATGCATGTAATGATGATTGGCAGCCAAACCCAACCACAACTACAATTTTGGCACTCAATAGATATTTAGAGGTTAAAATGTAATGTTCGTTTTCAGACAAGTTTCGTAGAAAAATGTGTGAAATCCTCAAGGGATGATAGCCGGTACTATAATTCACCTCTTACGATAGAAAATATTACTTAGTAACAATAAAATATTCACAAATATTAATGCAAATGTACAAAATGAGCTCTGAGTGTGTCGCCGACGCGTATCTCAACATTAGTATTTTGATGGTCCCCGTGAATTATTCACTAATTCATAATTTCCACCCACGGGCCTCCCCTTTAACCCCCGGTACGGATATGAGGCAGTGGTGCTCAAATTGTTCTGACTGATAAACATTATCCCTTGAATATAATCAATTAAGTGAAATATTTATCGCATTTTTGGAATAATCCTGTCTATTACCGACATATACAAGTATGTAAAAACGTGTACAAAAGGAACCCGATTCCCTAATATCTAAAAAATATTCTTAAACGATTTGCTCCGTTAATATAAAAAATAATGTTTAACCGCTGATCATCATTTCACCATAGAATTAATAAACGAATAAAAGCGTCTATGTCATTTTGCACGCGCAAAAGCGACCGTTATTTAACACCTACTTGCCCCCTAGCCTCCGACGCCCCGTTATCGCCCGGCAAAACTCGTTAGAGCTGTCACCTAATCAACTATATGTTATCGTCACTATGGCTGAATTAGCAATGCACATGGAACGGTATTCCAGGAGATGCAGGTTCAAATCTCGTGCCTGTTATTTTCGATATCACGGTTTTGCACTTTTTTATTGAATGAAATAGGTACCGTAGGTACCTATTGATTAAGAACATTGTTTATGGATGTTTAAATACCTAGTAGTGAGCCGTGTGGGGCCGGCTTTAGAATTGTCCCACCCCTCTCCACCCATGGGAGTCGTAAGAGCCGACTGAGGGAATACCGGAGGAGTGGGCAGCAGCACTCCCTCGAGTATTAACAACATCCACTGCGATCGCCAACTCGCTTGCCAAGCGTGGCGATTACGGCACTATCCCCATATGAGCGAAACACATGTTGTGGCGTTGCCTTGGGGAGGCCTATGTCCAGCAGTGGACGTCGAAAGGCTGATGGATGGATGGAAATACCTAGTGTCTACTTACAATTTTTCTCAATTTTATTCCAAATAGGATAATAACTTATAAGGTTGTGTAATTAAAAATTCTTCACAAACTTCTCACAATCTATTAGTAACACCGTGTGCGTGGTCCTAACGAAATGTGACACAAGCCATTATAAAAATATACTCTGTGGAAGCCAACATTGAATGTTACGTTAAATGTGGACCAGACCGTAGTAGGCTATTGTCGTTACCTTAAAGGCGTCTGAGCCAATAATTTCGCTTCTATAAGTATTATTTATTATTATGATTTCATATCGTCTATGTAAATTAATCAATGTACGGCTCAGTCTCCCGTGTCAGCCAAAACACACCGAAGTGCCCTACGGTCTGTCACATAGAAGAGTGTGGTATCGACCTGCATAGACTCGATTGCAAGTTAGTACTCCCACTTGGTGTCCAAACCAATAACAAAAAAATAATATAGCATAAAACCTACTTTATTTTTATACAATGTTTGAGAACCTCTAGCCGAAATCATTTCTAAGGTAATTTTATTTGGCAAAGACAGTGACTTCACGTCGGCAAGACTAAGTTTATTTCGTTACGTTTCTTTACACGCTCGAGGGGGGTAGCTTAATGCTGATAAACAATTCAAATTGGTGTTAAGATATTTGATTTCGTTGCCTTACAGAGGAATGAATAAGGAAGGGAGAGAGATAGTGCGATATTAAATGCGTATATTATTTTACAGGCGCTTAAAAGTACCACATGACGGTTCGTGTAATTCAAGTAAAACCTACTATACCTATACGGACAGTAGTTTCTACACCCAGGTGTAGTAAGTACTACCACCGAAGGAATGTAACATAGTTCCAGTGGTCCGCCAATAAAGGCGGAGAGACGGCACACGGCGGGTTTATTTAGTGGGTGAGGGCCCCACACTACCCTGTTTGTTGCCCCGAACAATGTGTGTGCGGTTAGGTATATTTTTTCCCGCCTAAACAAAAAAAAAAAAAGTGTAGTAAGTACTAGAAGAATAGCAATTTCACACAATTTTCCGTGTGGGGCCAGCTTTTTTATTAAGACAACACCCAGCATTAAGGAATAATCCTTGTATCGCGTATGACTTAAAAACATACAATTTCACGGACACAAAGTACATACAGATTCATAACAACTATTTGTAAATCACACAAAGAGTTGTCATGTGTGGGAATCGAACCCATAACACTCAGGCAGGAGGCCGGTATCTAAACCACTCTGCCATCTGTGCAGCCATTGAAATATCTGAACGGATTTTAATACACGGTATACGTGGATCTTGACTTGGAGCAAAATACCTATAGGCTTTATTTTTTGAAACTACGAGGGTCGCAATCAAACATAGCTGCCCATCAGCTAAGTGGTTGTGGTTACCGTAGACTATAGACGCTAGCAACACCTGAGACATCGCTTGTGCATCACCAACTCACAAGAAACGGATTGATGGAAAGAAAGCTTCCGGCACACGCACTCACCATACAACACACGACAATAGGAATAGCTACTGTTGTTTCCCGCTGATCTGTGAGAGTGTCGTATCTCTACGGTCGGCCATTGATGCTGGGATACTTATATAAGCACAAATTATTATTTGTGAATGAGGAAAAAGAGAACTTTTAGTACGAGCGGGAATCGAACCTGCGTCCCTTCCTTGCCGGGGAAGTGCTCTAATCCACTGAGCTATTATACTCCCTTGCTGTCATACCCAATTTCCTCATCACATTTGTCTTAACGACCAACGCAATCTATCGGAACGCATTTACATGCATTAATCCAATATAGTAAGATTCATTTTGCAATTAAAATTCATACTATTTGATGGCGTGATCTTTTTTTTTTAATAAAAATTGGGTATGACCGCAAGGGAGTACGGTAGCTCAGTGGATTAGAGCACTTCCCCAGAAAGGAAGGGACGCAGGTTCGATTCCCGCACGTACTAAAGTTCTCTTTTTCCTCATTCACAAATAATAATTTGTACTTTAAAAGTAGCTAAGCTTGTCAAGTGCTAAAAATATTAGATCAAAATAGTTATATAAGCGTTAAAATTATGGACAGTGAATTAAAAAAAAATAATACTCTTTATATAAGCACTGGGTAAAATAATATAACAACAATTTGCGCAAGGCTTTTATAAAGTACCTGCCTATTATTTCAAAAGTAATCCGATTATAACGAGGAACGGCAAAGCGTAAACACTTAACAAAATTATATGTTTTGATATCAAAATAAACAAATATTATTATATTTTAATCCACACCAGCCACGTTCAGTGTTGTTCTGCCAAAATATTCTGTATCTACTAGTGATCCATCCTCACATCGCTCTATACAATTGACTAATGCAATCTATCTATCTATACTATTATAAAGCTGTAACAGAGCTATGTCTGTACATTTAAGATATTAGAGAAAACAAATACTGAATTAGGCTATATAGGCAAAACAAATATTTGTGTTCATCACACAAATATTTGTCCTGAGTGGGAATCCAAGCCATGACCTCGCGCACGGAAGTCGGTTACACTACCGACTACGTCACGAGGCCCGAAGAATACTGAACCGGTTATTTTAGATTTTTATTAATATTTTCCTAAATAATTTAAAAAATACTTATTGGTGCAGGACAGGCGTCTATAAAGCATATATATATTTAAATAGTAATATGGTGGTAAGTGTAACTTAAAGCTTAGGGTGCGCCCATGCGCACCATGGCAATGAGCGCCTTCAAGACCATTCCTCCGTCTCGTTCCATTGCCTTACCGAATATGAAACTGGTTAATAAAGATGCAATCTTACCTGCAAGAAAGAAAACAAAATAGTTATTTTATTATAAAGCATGGATACAATGGAGATTATTAGTAACAATCACACAAATGGTTGAGGCGACGTACTTAACCACGTATCACGTCACGGTCTCACAGATGCGAAAATTAAGCATCGGAGACCATTTTATGACAAGTATACTTTTATGAATGTGGTATACTACTCTGTCAAGAAAGTACCGGGAAAAGATCAATAATATACAATTTTTTTGTTATTCATCCAGCTTTATTTTATCACCTTCAAAGTATGCTCCTTCAGAAACGATAGACCGACCGCCAACGAATAATTCAATCATCAAAACATTTTTAAACGCTGTTTCCTGAATTGAGTTCAGAGCTCGCCGCGAATTCTCCTTTATGTCTTCTACCGATTGAAAACGGGTGCCACGAAGTGGTAATTTGAGTTTAGGAAAAAGAAAGAAGTCAGCTGGAGCCATATCTGGTGAATATGGTGGTTGCTCGGTGGTACTTGTTGAGTGTTTGGACAAAAATTCATTCACAATGATGGCCTTGTGCAAAGGCGCATTATCGTGGTGCAAAATCCAAGAATTTTCTTTCCACAAATCTGGCCTTTTTCGTCGAACTTGCTCTCTTAAACGCCGCATAACGTTCAAATAATATTCTTTATTTACCGTTTGACCTTCTGGTGAGAATTCCGAGTGCACAACACCGCAATAGTCAAAGAAAACATGACTGACTTTTGATCGACTTTGGCGTGGTTTTTTCGATTTCGGTTTAGTTGGAAGTCGCCACTCCGAAGCTTGTTGACTAGTTTACATGTTAACCCACGTCTCGTCACCAATAACAATGCGTTTCATGAATTTTGGGTCGGAATTGACTCGTTCTAGCATGTCCTCAGCGACTCACATGCGATTCCAAAAACTCGGAGAAAATGCAGGTCTTTTGGAACTAGCCGAGCGGAAACATGTTTCATACACAAGTGATTATTTAAAATGGTACTGATCGACTCGTGAGACACAGAAAGTTCGGCGGCTATCTCTCTCAAAGTTGAATGAGGATTTTCAGTCACTATTTCCTTCACTTTTGCAATGTTATCTTCAGTTGCAGACGTTGATGGCCTACCAGAGCGAGGCAAATCTTCCATCACATCTCGACCGCTTTTAAACGCTTTGTACCACTCATAAGCACGTGTTTTTATATAAAATCGATTCACCGTAAGCCTTCTGTAACATTATCAGTGGCTCCGAACACGAAATTCCATTGGCGATGCAAAATTTAAGACGAACTCTTTATTCGATGTTTTTGTCCATTATGAAATTAGCGATACACACTAGATATGATATAACTAAAAACAGCACTGTATTTAATATAAATAACAGATGCAACTGAACTGAATGCAGTTTGAGTGGCAACTCAAACTCCGCGCCAAAATGGATAACAGTTGTGCCAATCTAATAACAAAAAAAAAAATTGAATTTGGAACCATAAACAAATCATGCATTTCCAATACTTTCTTGACTGAATGTACTTCATTAAGCTAATGCACTTGACCAATTAAAGTTATGCCAACATTTACCAGCATTAATACTTATAACAAAACAGTACCACTAGATGGGTCTTGCTTATCCCAGTATGAATGGCCGGCTCCTGACCCCGATTCTCGTTTTGTAGAGATAATGTCTAATTAGAGATAATCTCTAATTTTAAAATCTCTACGGAAAATGTCGCCAAAATGTCTACAGTATCATAAAATTGTATTCTCGGTCACAATAGAGATTCTTGTTTTCGACTTTTCTATAGACATATAAAAATGACGTTCCGTTTTCTCAATTATTTTACAAAAGTATCGATTGTGTTGGGAAAAATATCGATGAAGCGATAAAAATGTTTTAAAATATGTTTTAGGTATTTATATATATATATACCACCGAAGGAATGTAACATAGTTCCAGTGGCCCGCCAATAAAGGCGGAGAGACGGCACACGGCGGGTTTCTTTAGTGGGTGAGGGCCCCACACTACCCTGTTCGTTGCCCCGAACGACGGGGTGTGCGGTTAGGTACATTTTTTCCCGCCTAAACAAAAAAAAAAAAAAAAAAAAAAAAAAAGGTGTTTATATATACATATACCACCGAAGGAATGTAACATAAATCCAGTGGCCCGCCAGTAACGGCGGAAAGATGGCACACGGCGGGTTTCTTTAGTGGGTGAGGGCCCCACACTACCCTGTTCGTTGCTCCGAACGACGGGGTGTGCGGTTAGGAACATTTTTTCCCGCCTTAAAAAAAAAAAGAAGGTTTTTAAATATGTAGCGTCAATTTAATATTATAATTCTATTCATTACTGCACAGTTAGATCTCCTAGTGCAATATTAATATATGTATTATAGTATAACAAAAAATTGTAGAAAGACTACTTGCATTATACGAAATGTTTTACCAAAACAAAACAAAAGTAAAAATCCTACAATATAGTATTATATTTATCAGTGTCGTTTGTTTGTTAATTTGTGTTTCTAAGTATAGAATAACTAAAAAATGCAGGGTCGTGTCCTATACCACCGAACGAATGTAACATAGTTCCAGTGGCCCACCAATAAAGGCGGAGAGACGGCACACGGCGGGTTTCTTTAGTGGGTGCAGGCCCCACACTACCCTTGGTCGTTGCCCCGAACGGCGGGGTGTGCGGTTAGGAACATTTTTTCCCGGCTTAACAAAAATATGTCCTATGACATAAGACTGGTTCCACTATGTCTATTAGTTCATCCGTCAGTTCCTTCGATAGGCGAAAGTTTTTTTGGAACGCTGCATTACTTAAATCCATAGCGTTATAACGCCACAGGCCTTGCCGACGTGGAATACCCAGTGCCGCATCTTCTGTAGCCTCCACCAGATTATTAATAAATGCGATAATTAGCTAATCACCCATTTTCTTGACTTCCACTTGATATCAAGGATTGGGTTGGAACAAAATTTAAGTTTACAAGACGTTTCACAACCACAAGTCCACAACTATTCACAACAAAAACAAAGTGACGTTCGAATTATCATTCGACTTTGCATTCGACACATGATGTCGATTGCTATAGACTACTCGTTGCATGTCGTGCGCTGAGTGGTAGACATATCTCTAACGTGACATTCCGAGAATACGAAAATTGGTTTTTACTCGACATTCGCCATTTTTTTCGACATATGTCGAGTTCGAGATAAAAGTCTAATGCACGAGAATCGGGGTCCTGATCGGAGAAGTACCGTCCTCACACAGAAGATCAGTGTAAAACAACGGTAAGTACCTAACGTTATGTTTCGTATTAAAAAGAGCGCCCTGTTATACATTTTCTGAGAAACGAGTTTTTTACAACAAGCATCGAGTCCATGACCGACGGATACCAGGCCGTGGCTCATCTGCCTCAATACGCAATAAAAAAAGAAAAAAAAAAATGTAAATCCAATGTGGTATAATGTCCGCCGGGTCAGCTAGTAGTAAATAAATAAACACCAAGCATATACGTAACGAACAATCAAACAATATGACGGCGGTCACGCTGGACTCTAATAATGAACAAACTTCGACAACATTTGAATATATATAAAACAAGTTTTGATTGTTTCCACTCGTTACTCGCTCGTGCGTGCCGCGGTGGTGCGGTATTGTTTGTTACGTGGTAGGGAGAGCATGGGGGGTTGAGCTGACTACTTTTCTTTGTGATATATTTCCAAATTATTTTTGAATAGATTCTGCGCGCCACTCCAGCCGCGTTAACTTCAACCCCCTTAGAATTGTGTTAGTGATTCACAGAATCGTATCGTCTTATCTGTGATCGGTAGAGACATAGACGCAATAATCGCTTAACTAAACACGATGATCTCTCTACCAATGACAATGTCACGATGCGATGTCGATACGATTTAGTGAGTTACATTCTACGGGCCCGATATATAAATACGTCACTACCGCCCACTAATTACCGCATATGTAAAAATAGCTATCCTACGGAAACATTTCATTATTCCAGGAAGAAAGTACTTACAGCGTTAAAGCGCAAAAAACAAACTCACTCGCATTTATAATATTACTAGCCTGGTCAGCTCAATTGAGGAAGTACTACTCTCTCACAGAAGATCAGCGTAAAACACTCGTATGGTGAGTGAGAGCGTTGGAGGCTCAACTACTTCCCTATCTTCTCTTTAGTATCCGTCTAATCCTGTCCTTTTTATCCTTCCTATCCACATTCCATACCTTTCCTCGTAGTAGGTAACGCGCGAGTGATGCCTCTGGTGTTGCTAGCGTCTATAGGCTACGGTAACCGCTTACCATCAGATGGGCCGTATGCTTGTTTGCCAACCAAAGATCTTTGAATATCTAATGTTATGAAAAATAAAATGTTAATAGATTCTTTATGGTTAGAGACGGACTATGAATACAAGTGTCACCACCTCATTCTACCCCACGGGTGTCGTAGCACCTCGATGTGTTTTGATTGTAGCGGGCGATATTAATGTATTTCCGTTATAGGCAGTATTCTTAGTATTGTAGAGTCTAAGAACACCGGTACCAGTTTTTCAGATAGGCCGCTGGCTCGTCTGTTGTTATAATCAATAAAAAAATGAATGTGATTTGTAGAAGGAAATCTGAAGATGAATACAAAGTACCGAATTTGAGGAATTGGCCAAGTCCCAGATGGAGACGGCTTTCCAGTAGATGCAGTATCAAATCCTGCTCGTGATTATTATTTTCGAGTTCACATATTCGCACTAACTACACTACTTAACATTGATATAGGTAAACAAACGCACATACACACTCACACACACACACATACACACACACACACCACTTTCAGTTAAATATGCCTATATGTACTTATCTTACTAATAACAACTTTAACAACCACACATGCACACGCCCGCGCACCGTAAAAAGCGTCCGCTTATGTAATTTTATTATTAGGTATGTCTTTCACGCAATTCTTGAGGATGAAAGAGTTGTCTCTTTGGTGCTTATATTACAGGCTACGGCCTAGTTTAAGTGCCTGTGAGATAATTTTTAAAACCGACACAGTAATTTACATGCTACTAGAAAACACGCGATTTATAGACGCTCTGTTATTATGTAAAACTCATAGTATTAAGCTGCTCATATGTAATAGTTAAGTACTGTATTTTGCTATTAAGTTTTTGAAACAAATAAATATTATTATAATTATTATTACTTTGTGTTCGTTTATTAAAATCTGAGGATTGTAAACCTAAATATCCAAGAATGAATGTGTGAACCGAAATTTAAGTTAATAACTTAGTGGTTCCTCTCGTAACAGATAAAGTAAAAAATGTGATAAAATGTCCGCACACCGCAGCAAAAGCTCGCTATGAAAGTTGGTATTGTTTCAATACGAAAAGGTTAGTGCCACTCGCCAATTTCAAACTCAATTTAACTACAGCACAGTGTAATTTGAAACAGAGGCCGCATTTAGGTGTTTTTCAACACTTTTTCTGTCCCACTATTGGCCACGGGTGTCTAACCATGGTGAGAGATGAGACCATAGTCCACCATCCATCCATCAGCCTTTCAACGTCCACTGCTGGACATAGGCCTCCCCAAAAGAACGGCACAACGAGCGGTCCCGTCATGGGGGATAATGCCGTAATCGCCACGCTTGGCAGGCGGATTGGCGATAGTCCACCACGCTGATCAAAAAAATCTAATGCAAAAAAATCTCTCAGGAATGCAGGTTACCTCGCAATGTTTTTTCTTCATCAAGCATTGACAAATTGTAAACATTTTCACACATAACAATACCTAAGATGTTAAGAATGAATGTGTTATCGAAATTTGCAGTCCCGAGCAGTTGTCACGATTGCTGAATTGGCAAAGCATCTGGACGCTATCCAGGAGATGCAGGTTCACATACTGTTCGTGAATGTTATTTTCGATTTCACACTTTGTGTCAAAAATATCGTAAATTCGCACCTATATTCACAGTACAAAGATGAGATGAAATATGGAAGACATTATATTTATGTTGCGGTACATGCATGAAGGCTCTATACTTAAACCTTACTCTGTACAAGCGAACAGAATGAGAGAGACGGTTTCAAATTTAGCAAAAAAACTGCCCAGTTCATTGACCTTTCTGGGGTATTGTATGGACGCGATGCAGACTAACCTTTTATACTTGCATACGGAGATGTATTCATTAGTCCGCCCTAAATTAGTTACATAACTCATAATAAAATGTTGACATCGGTGGACACCCAACTAAAAAGCCCATTTTTAACCGACTTCAAAAACAGGACGTTCATTTCTTACCCTATGTATGTTTGTATCTCGAAAACTATTTATCCAATTTGAATGGGCTTTTCGTTATTAAATGCATATTTTTTCGGAGAAGGCTTTAGTGGATATTGGATCTGATAAAGATCTACGGAGATAAACGAGATAGAACTCTTCTACGACGGCGGTTATTTTTTCTTTAAAAATATTATGTTTATTATTTTATGTTTTTTAAAAAGGGGCCTACGTGTGAATGTGAGCAAAAGCAAAATAATGGTTTCTGAAAGAGGAGAAGCCAGAATAGATGTAAGAGTATCAATAGGCAATGGTGTGCTAGAACAAGTGGATGAATTTGTATATCTTGGATGTGGATTCTTCATTCGGGATGAAAGGTACACCACTGAGTAAAATCAATGCGGTCGGAATGCTATCTCTGCGGAGAATCTGTGGAGTGAGGCTGATTGACCGCATTCGTAACGACGATGTAAGAGAGCGAGTAGGTATGAAAGTATTGGTATAAAGATGCGAAAGGGAATGCTCCGATGGTTCGGACATGTAGAAAGAATTCCGGATGCGACTGGTTAAGAAGATATACAATGCGAAAATGGAAGCATGTTACCTACATGGGGAGACCGAGACTCACCTACCCCGACCAAATGGGTCATGTATTGAAGGAAGGTGGAGTCAGGTACTTAATTTTTTAATCGCAATGTACCAACAAAATATGACTAGGCGAAGGGAATCGTGATATAGTGTGACGACAAGGGGGAAAGTATCTAAAAAGCAAAACTTTCCGTGACGTAATTTATGAAGGAACGCAGAAATTGCTAACGTTATGCACGAAAGAGAAATATTAAGGATCGCCTGTACAATCATTCTATACAATTACTAATATACGCCGAGATGGTTTATGACTGTTTGAAACAAGTAGAATATACTTATCATTTCACATCCGTGTTTAATGTTAAAAGTTTCCATTAAATCCATCCTTCATCCATCAACCTTTCATCGTCCACTGCTGGACATAGGCCTCGCCACAGCAAACAGCACAGAACCGCCTGCATCCAACGAACGCCTGCGACGTTGACCAAGTCATCGGTCCACCTGGTGGGAGGCCGTCCTACGTTGCGCCGTCGGATACGCGGTTGCCACTCGAGAACCTTTCTTCCCCAACGGTTGTCGGTTCGTCGAGCGATGTTCCGTTAAAGCAGACAAAAAATTCTCGGAGTTGTGATGTTTCACCCCCGTGCCACGGTATGGAGGACAATACTAAATCTGGTATTTACGGAGGCAAGGAGGTTTAAGTATTACACTGACTCCCAATAAGATTCTTTACACAAAACTTCCCACTAGCTTTACTAAAAAAACTCGCCATTCGCGCGGGAATAGGTGACAGGAACTCAATTTCGCGTTATCGATCTTCTCGACCTTTAAACGAGCACAATACACCACTTACACACCGAAAACACAACAATAAACACTTTAACATCATTGCATTAGAGTACATTTCAGATTACAACTTTATGGTACTTGTTACTATGACATACGATAGCTCATAAAGCTCTCCTCTAATAACATCAAAGGAATTCAAGTTCTAAGTATTATTGTACATTTAACTACTAAACTGTTACCAGAGCGGATCAATTAGCCCTGAGATTCCCAATTCGATTCTGTGTGAAATTGATGTATTCAGAGTTCAATTTTAAAGTAGCTATTATATAACTTAAGTCGTTTTGATTTCAGATAAGTTCGAATTCCCCTTCAGTTAGCATTGTAAACAAAACGCCTATTATAATGGGACAGCGTAGTGTTGTGACGTTATCGATAAATGTAGATTGTACGATAAGGTTGTGTCTGATTGACGTAACCATCATTTTCTAATTATTTTGTACATTAGGGGATTGTTACATGTTTGTAGTATTGTTATGTTATAAAAAGCCGAAAGTACTTATGAAATAAACCATTAGATAATTATCATCATTTCAAATAGAATACAATGAAATTAAAAGTTTACGTCATATAAGCGTAGTTTTGGATGAAGATAAAACAGTTAATGAAGGATAAAATACTGAAACGATGTTATTTTTTTAAGCATAGCCTATCTCTAATATCACGCTTTCTTTATTATTTTCTCAATAAGATCAAATTAATACATACACATTTAAAATCCGGCCATAGATAAGACGTGTCTTAGTGGTCTTGCTTGACCCCCACTCGATCGAGGAAGTAGCACCCTCTCACAGAAGATAGCGTGAAGCAAGTGTGGGTAATCCTACTGTTTTGATTAGCATGGTGAGTGAGAGTGTTGGAGGCCCAAACCTTATCCTCCATCCTCTCCTTATTATATATTTTATATTTATATGTATAGATGTACCATGCCGGTTTCATAGTACGTAGTTACGTAGTATTAGTAGTTAGGTAGGATATTGACAAAAATCAACAAATGTGCTTAATAAATAACCCACCATGTCATCTGTGATCTGTGCTCTTGATATTACTTATTTATTCTCAATAAATTTAAAATAATATTATATTTATATATTTAAATATTAAATTTATGTAAACTGCACAGGCATAATACCATTATTTTTTAAACAATACATTCCATTAAATAGAACGATATTATAATATATTATTATACCGTAGTATCTTAAGTTTAAAATGTAAAGAGTACCTAATTCATGTCTATAGGTAGTCAGTCACGTGTATAACGTACGAAGCGACTAAGGGAAGTAAGCAATTATCACCCATTGCATTACTGGTGGTGCTCACTTGCTATCGGGCCCCAGCGGGTTGGTACCACCATCTCCCGTGTGACCGGCCATGAAACACGTCGGTGTTTTTTGGCTGTAGCAAAAGATAGCCGTTTATACTTTCATTTCATATCAGAGAAATGAAATGGTGAGCAGCGGCTTGACAATATTCCCGATATAGTGGAGTCCATGAGCGACGGTTACCACTACACCAGGTGGGCCGTGGCTCGTCTGCCATTAATAGCAATAGAAAAATAAAAAAAAAAATAGGATATTGCTCTAATTAACTGACTTATTATAGATAATCTAGATATTAAAAGCGAAATAGTAGGTGTACTGGATTGTTTGTCGTTGGTTTACGTAATTAATGATCTCAGTAAATAAAAGAAATCCATTACGAAGTCACTCACACTAAAATCACGGACATTATTTCAACGAACCTAAATTGGATGTTATTATTCTTTCATATACAAAGCAAACAAAATTTCTGTAGTAAGTTTGCCAAGCCAAATACACATTACATGTAATAATTAAAGATAAACTTTTTTATTATTGTAGGCAAGAAAGTGTGTCAAAATACGGAGTTTTCCTTAACTTGGCGAATTATTGTTTTGCTAACTCCAAGCAAATATGGAACAAGAAACACGTAGATTGAGTTGAACAAGATTTTGAATTAGGTATACGCTTTTTACGAGGCAAATAAAATTTATTAAAATATCTAGTCGAATTAAACTAACTATAAAAATGTAACGGAGCTTTGAATTTATGTTCATTGGCTAAAAAATCACTGTAATAGGCTATTTAGTTACATTTTTTAGAATTTGTCTTTTTGTTTGTTCGCCATAACTACTGAAAGGATTTTGATGCAACTCATTTTGTTTGATAACTTCTAATTAGAGTTTGTCTTGCTACTATATTAGGTACCTGAGATATAACTAAAAAACTAGCTTTGCCGATGGTTAATTTTTACTCGTAAGAACATCGCGATTTACTAATGTAACTCTCGTAACTAGATCCATACACAGATAGTTTGTCGTTTTTGTCTCGAGTATTCCTTTTCTCTCTCCTGGCTCGATCGTGGAAGTACAATCCTCTCACAAAAGATTAGCGTGTAACAACCGTAGTTATGCCTACCAATGTGTTTCGTATGGTAAGTGAGAGCACCAGAGGACCAAACCCCCTCCCTATGCTCTCCTTAGTATCCTACCTATCCTCTACTTATTATCCTTCCCATCCACCTCCTATCCCTTTCCTTGGAAATGGCGAAGCGCGAGTAATACTACTGGTGTTGCGAGCATCTATAGGCTAAGGTAACCGCTTATATCAGATGGGCCGTATGCTTGTTCCCCACCCATGTAGTAAAAAATATATATAAATCGATAAAAACTCATCGACCACAGTCACATCACTCAATCAAAATTGCGTAATCCGAACCGTTAGGTTATGATGCATGAATGTATTACGAGTTTGTCACACGACTGTAATATGCATAGAGAACGCAATCAATTTGTGTTATAAATTCCTGTTAGATTTATTATTTCTTCGGCAAATTCGTTAAATTGTTAAGCCCCGTTTACAACGATGATTTTTTATTAGTCTGACATTAGAATGTCGATGGAATCAGGAATCATTTCTAGTGGTGACGGACTAAGAATAGGAGTGTCACCATCCCAATCTCTCCCACGGGTGTCGTACGTAGTTGCCTCGACTAAGGGAAGTAAGCAATTATCACCCATTGCATTACTGGTGGTAGGGCTGGGTACCAAGTGACACTCACTTACTAGCTATCTGGTGTGAGCAGGTTAGTACCACCGTTTCCCCTGTGACCGGCCATGAAACACGTCAGTGTATTTGGTTGCAGCAGGATATGGCCATTTATGAGCAACGATTACACTTAATATCAGGTGGGCTATGGCTAGTCTGACACTATAAGCAATAAAAAAAAACCAGCTACATGAGAGAAGAGACCATCAGCAGCTTATTGATTAAATTAATGAACTACTTTGTTGAATATTGATGGTTAGATAGCTACAGTTCACGAAAACATTCGTAGATCACACAAATTTGTAACACAGAAATAAATCACATTGTTCCTTTTAAAACGGACAAATGAACGGAATGACATTAATGACGGCATCGACTTTTATTTAATTCGATTTCGTTTTAGCGTATTTTTTTCAATTAAATCGAGCACCCACTTATCACTGTCCGATATAAATTAAATAAACAAGACGAGTGCGGTTTCAATTTTCATTACCGCCCATTTTTAATCTCGTAACCCTATCCATCAAGTGTTGCCAGGTTAGGGAACAATAAAAAATCGCTGAATAGATATTTGAAATAGGAACTCCATGGAACAAACAGATTATATTGTACGAAGGTACAATGATATTGTTTTAAATTAAAATTTGTTAGATTAGAAATGTCAGTATTTTGATTTCAAGAGTGGTCTCCACATCGTTGTACAGGGTTTAAACCAATGAAAAAGGACATTATACACGAAAAGAGAAGAAGGAGTCTTGCTTCTTACAGCATGAATCTCGGTCGAGAAAGTACCTTCCTCTCACATAAGATCAGCGTCATAGTAGAAAGAGTGGAAAGTAGGTTATCTTCATATAAACGCACCGCGCGCGACTTTTATGTGTGCTCCATAGTATCGTACGCACACTCTAACAAAATCTCAATCCGTTTCTCAGTACGCCAGCCGGGGCTAACGCCGCACAAGGTTTGCGCGTCACGGCTTTTCGGCACCGCTAAATAAATGAAAAATGTGTGATAATCGCAGGAGAACTTATTGCTGTGTGTTTGGCTGTCTAAATGTCATGCCATGTCGATTTCTCAGTATTGTAGGTATAAGTAAAAATCGCAAGTTAAAATAATCTGTGTTGTGGCGTCTGGGTTCAAGGTTAGTGCGGTCGGTTTTACCTAAACGATTACAAGTAAAAAATACAACTTCCCGGCCCTTGCCAATTTCTAGGCACTGAATTAAAATTTAGCTAAAAGTGACAACCCTGAGACCGGCAAGTATGGTAGGTAATTATATCGCGGAATGGGCCGGAGATAGCCTACTTCCCCACTCTTTCTACTATGTCAGCGTGAAACAACGGTAGGTACTTTTTTTTTGTTTAGGCGGGAATCAGTACGTACTCCTACTGTTGTGTTTCATATGGTGAGTGTGACCGACGGAGGCCCAAACCCCCTCCTCATCCTTTCCTTTTCCTTGCGAGTTGAGTAACCTCTGGTGTTGCTAGTGTCTACGATACCTACTTATATGTCCGGCTGTATGCTGGTTTCCTACCCGCGTAGTATATAAAAACCTTTAAAATATCATATCATTGCAATAAGGCATAACGTTATTATTAATCCTAGAAAATTATTGGCTATGAGTAAATGACCTAATATGCTAATTAAAAATATTAACTTTTTGTTTAACAACTTCATAGGAGCGTAAAGAACACTCATATTAAACACAAAGTGAAAATGTCTGAGACCACTCATAGTCAGGTTAGTCTATTTATGTTTCTTATGTCCGCGTGTTAGTAATTAGACAGCTCCTAAACCGTTAAACCAACCTTGACGAATTTTTTTGTGTATGTTTGTGTAAGCACCGGGATGGTTTAGATTCACATTTGGAACCGGTAGGTGGCGCCACAATTGGATTTCATCCATCCATCCATACATCAGCCTTTTAAAGTCCACTGCTGGGCATAGGCCTCCCCAAGAATGGGGAATAGTGCCGTAATCGCCACGCTTGGCAGGCGGGTTGGCGATCGCAGTGGATGTTATTAATACTCGAGAGAGTGCTGCTGCCCACTTCTCCGGCATTACCCTAGTCGTCTCTTAAGACTCCCATGGGTGGAGAGGGGTGGGACAATTCTAAAGCCGGCCCCACACGGTACAAAAAATTGGACATCAGGTTTTTTTTTTTTTCAATTTATTTGTGTATGTTTGAAAAGTACCGGAAAACTTTAAATTCACGTTTGGACCCGGTAGGTTGCGCCACGAGAGAATCTCATGAATTTTTTTCAATTTATAGAATAAATCTAAAAACATAGGTATTATGAAAATAATCCGCTAAAATAAATGACTCCATACAAACGAAACGCCAATATTTAGACAGGACAACGTCTGTCGGGTCCGCTATTCTATTATGATAATAATAAATCCACTTCTTGTATTCAAAAATCAATCCGCTTATTTCAATCTATTAGACATAGGAATCTCCGCAATTGCCGCCACAACACTCCGGTACTATGCCTTCCGCGTTTAGACTATTTCGGTCGCATTTTCAGGTCATTGGTCCATCAAGTCGATCTACCTTCCGTCTGCCGATTCATGATATCTACTCCGGGACCTTATTGATCCAGCGACTATCAGTGCTCGGATAGATATGTTCAGAGGTGGGTGTCGAGTTTAGACGGGGGATTGAACTCGATACCTCCATTAAATTTCACAGTCCTCGGTTTTAATAGTTGGTACTACTCAAAATTATAAGTATTCTTGTACACATTACTTATAATTATATGTAACGTGTATAAGAACAATACTCCTTATCTCTTTAACTAAGTTAGTCTATAGATACATCACAATTTAAATTTTTTGGAAACGTGTTATCTAAAGAAACACTTAGACTGAGGCATTACACGAACGTATGCTTATGTAAAAACCATTTATTCGTTATTAATTAATTATTGATACACTTTTGTGACGCTGCTTTATAAAATACCCATTTCAAGGAATCTGTGTCACAAAAAAATGTGAACTAAATACGATATCCACGAACATTACACGTATATGACAACAAATATACCTAAAATAGGTATGCATTTGGAAAAAAGGAAAAAATCACTACTTATAAAAAAAATATTAAAGGAGAATGCCCATCAACCATACAAAAAAAAATACCTGAAATGTACAACAATGAAATTAAACACAAAGTGAAAAATGTGAAATCTAAAATAACAGTCACGAGCAGGATTTGAACCTGCATCTCCTGGATACCGTCCAGATGCTTTGCCAATTCAGCCATCGTGACAATTGCTCCTGACTGCTAATTTCGATAACACATTCATACTTAACGTCTTTGGGTGACGCCTGCGCCATCTATCGGCAGTATTTTCATACATTATACCGACCAGGTAAACTTAATTTTACAATTAAGACTTTTTTAACTAATAATGATGTTATTTTCGATTTCACATTTTAATAGTTACTATCCATTTCAGGCATTTTTTGGGCATATCCCTTTATTAAACAATTCGGTGGCAAGATTTTTTTATCTGCATTTACCTGATACACTAATACTCAGACCCGGTCTCACGATAGACCATAGACCATTCAGGATCTATACCGAGCAATACATATAATTTCTGTTCACAAAAAAAACGAACAATAATATAATATTATTCAATATTCCATTGGACATCTAGTGCACACCGCATAACATATAATGTTTATTGCAAATATAATTGCGCCTGATATATTGATGGTAACCCCTTTTCAATCTTATAATGCAAGAGGGATTGGGTTACCACGCTTAAAAATGAGGGGGCATTAGTAAGTTGAAACCACTTGTTAAGTGTATTGTGAAGAAGAAACCAGCGTGGGCATGCTTTGTAGTTATTTATATGTATTGTCGTGAAGATAATCGTAATCGTACAAATATGTTTTTAGCTTATAGTTAGTAAAACATTGCCGCCGTCATATTATGTAAAAATTAAAAAAATGATAGTTTTCTTATTAAAATATAAGCCTAAAAATTTTTGCTTTTGTATCCAGGAGGATCAATATTTTTTTTTAAATATGTTATCTCAAGAAAAAGATTATTATTATGACTATAGTTGCGGCACGCTATGATGACCGTTTTGACATATTACAATAGAGATGTGAAATGTCAAAAAATATAATCAAATCTATAAGTTTTTATTGCAAGTAGAGTACCTGATAAAAAGGTTTAATAAAAAAAATATAAATGTTTACTTAATATATTTGGACAAACTGAATATTGGAATGAAAATGAATATACATACTTTATATGCACATAAGAAACAAATTAATACAAAAAGATACCAAAAAAGTTGCCACAAAGGGCCATATTTAATCAGATTCGTATGCTATTTTCACTGTCGTCACTGCTATCATCACCTACATTAATTATAAGTTCGGTGTAAGGTAAATAGGTACACCAATAATTATAATCTTATAAAAATTAAAAATAAATGTTTGCGTGACTCTATTATAATATATAGTTTAGAATACAATGTAATAAATAAATGTTGTGTCCTAAAATTATACATTCGATAAATTTTATGACTAACTGCACGTCACTATTGACAATAAAGAACAGCAATTTGCTCTTTCAAATGTAATTATTAATTAATTTTGTCCGTGTGGTGACGGACTAAGAATACAAGTGTCACCACCCCATTCTTTCCCACGGGTGTCGTATGAGGCGACTAAAAATAGTAAGCAATTATTATCCATTGCATGACTGGTGGTAGGGCTCGGTACCAAGTGGGAGTACTCACTTAGTATCGGGCCCGAGCAGATTGGTACCACCATCTCCCGTGTGACCGACCATGAAGCACATCGTTGCGTTTTGGCTGTAGCAGGAGATAGCCGTTTATATTTTATTTCATATCTGTGAAATGAATTGGTGAGCAGCGGCTTGACAATACTCTCGGTATAGTAGAGTCCATGGGCGACGGTTACCATTTACCATCAGATGGACTGTGGCTCGTCTGCCACTAAAAGCAATAAAAAATAAAATAAAAAATTAATACGAAACTTCATGAGTGGACAAACGTCAAAATGGCCATCATAGCGTGCCGATAGTATAGATGACTACTACAAAAGCAAACTTTTTAAGGGTTATAGGTAATTTCAAACCATAATGAAAAGAAAAATCATTATTTTAATGTTAAGACAAAGACAAACATTTTTTTTTGTATCATCTAGCTTCGCCCTTCAAAGTTACAAAAATTAATTGAAGGAATCACAGACATCTTTGAAGGAAACGTCCAACACCAAAAACTATTATTAATGCGGTTCAAGGGTAGAAAGAGCTTGGCTTGGATCAAAATATAGGCTTGTTACAATTCAATCGGATTAAAAAAAACATTAGTCTCGTTAAAGTCTCCACGTAGCCGTAATTATAAATATGACTGACACCCACGCTCGCACTTTACATTATTGACGAATTTAATTAGCACTAAATACATTTTAATCTATATTGGATCCAGTTAAATACCTAATTACAAAAGAACGTTAAGGGCTTTAATATCTTTGAGAAATGCTGTCGTACAACCAAACAATTTTTATTCCTCACGTTTAGTATCCACTATACGTCATAAAGCACGAGTTTCTTTTGTGCGTTCGTTTAATATTTTCGGAGTCAGTTTTACGCGATATTCGCGAACACAATGGCTTATTATAAAGCTTAACGTTCAAACTCGTAAAGTGCGCCTTTAAAAGTGTATGTGACGTGCCTCTTGTCTTGTTAAATGATTTTCTTTAAAAATATTACTTTTATGTCATTTAGAATTCACCTGCGCATATTTCAATATAATTATGTATTCACGAAAATCGATGTAGTTGACCGCATTCGTAACGAGGACGTAAGAGAGCGAGTAGGTATGAAAGAGAGAGAGTATTCATGTAAAGATGCGAAAGGGAATGCTCCGATGGTCCGGAGTGTTCGGACACATGCAAAGAAGGACAAGCAATTGCTTAAGAAGATAGATATACAATGCGAAAGTGGAAGGATGTAGGTACAGGGGGAGACCTACCTAGATCAAATCGATCATGTATTGCAGGAAGGTGGAGTAAGGAGTCTCGAAAACCGGTGAGCGTGTATGAAGAGAATTATGAATGTTGAGGAAGCGAGAGATGTATGTAAGAATAGAGCCTTTTAGCACTCTGTTCTCTCTGCCTAACCTGCAAGGGAGATGGCGTGATGATAAGTAAGTATTGACGTAACTTTTTAAACATTAAAGTGCTAAGAACAACTTGTATAGAACATATCAAATAAGATTGGACTCAGATTTACCACCAGCAGCTTGTCTGAGGTCAACCATTTTTGGGATTTTATCATCGACTACACAAAAATTGACTCAGGTCACCGTAGGGACAGCATTCAGTGTAAGGGTTAGTAATTCTTGTGAACGCCACCATGCGACCATTAACGGCATTTTCAGCAAATATGGTAACTTTAATATGTAAAACACAATCATAGGTCTCAGTCAGCCTTTTGCATTGGACTAAGAATACAAGTGTCACCAACCCATTCTTGTCCACGGGTGTCGTACGAGGCGACTAAGGGAAGTAAGCAATTATCATAATAATATATAGGATGCCTACCAAGTGGGAGTACTCACTTGCTATCGGTCCCGAGCGGATTGGTACCACCATCTCCCGTGTGACCGCCCATGAAGCACATCGGTGTGTTTTGGTTGTAGCAGGAGCTGATGTTCCTGATCGATGAGCCTAATAAAGCCTCTAGTTATGGCCCTGAATAAGGTTTCTATGAAATATGCAAAATAACGCATTTAAACATGCACGTTTAAGTATTGTAACTGCAAGAATTAAACCAAACACTATCTTTATTATGGGTTATAAACTTTTCATATTTTATTTAGAAGTTGCTGAGGCTTTTATGGTATGACATAAACAGTTGCCGCGCTGGTATATATTTCCGTATCGCATATAATGGGTTTTAAAAAGTAATAGACCGCTTTTTAGCACTCTGGGTGTCCTGGATTTTAGTTTACAAGTATGTTACAAAATAGCGACTGTTGTTATTTTTATACACTTGAAATGCTCGACCGTTTAACGGACACAAGGTAAGAAAATTATAGACACGAGAGGGGTTAGAATCGCATCTTCTGGGCGCTTAACATTTTCTATTTCACGTTTTCGTACAATGTGTACACATATCAATTATAACACAGAGTTTAAACATAATAATACGTCTTTCCAACTATGCCACCGGCAAAATCCGTTGCAGCCGGTGCGGACTAGTGGAAGCACACTTTCGGCAAATCCGTTCAATGCGTTGCGTGCCGTACGTGCATTGCGGCCGGCGCGGACCAATGGACGCTCACCTTAAAGAAGGCTGACTTCACAACGAATTATGCTGGTGGTAGAACCTTTCTAAATCTAGATGTTGTTGTCGACTATAAACAAAGATAATCACTTACTACTTACACCGTATGCTATTTTACCACACTTGTACCCGCAGTATACAAGATTTTTTTTAGATATATATTAAAAATATACTACGTGTGTAAAAATAATAATGTAGGATATAGAAGGGGTTTGAGTCTGCGGCACTCTCACTCGTGTCTCACTCACATTATTTCATGCTAATCTTTTGTGAGAAGGTGCCTTCCCCGATCGAACCGGCCCTTTATGCTGCTATATTATGAGGTTATCACTAATAAATAAATAATAAGACACAACAGGCACAGCGTAAAACAACACTAAGCTTTACGTACAAAATTAAGAGCGCTAAGAAATAACGGAAACAGCGGATAACATTCATTAGCGCTTACATACACGGTACTTTATTTGTTTGACGTTTGTATAAACCTTTGATACGCAGAGTAGACACGGTTTTATACCTATTTGCCTCTGTCGTAGACTACAACAAATAAATAAATATTCACGGCCATTTCACACAACGTCCTCTGGTCCCACACTAAGCTTAACGCTTGTGCTATGGGTACCAGATTACGAATATAATACACATATTACTTTTTTTTGTAAATACATACATATAAGAGATAGAAACACCCAGACGCAGTACAAATATCTGTGTTCATCACACAAATAATTGTCCTGAGTGGGTATCGAACCCACGACCTCGAGCACGGAAGTCGGTTACACTACCGACTACGCTACGAGGCCCGTCAATACTGAATACACATTGGGTGTTGGCTGGCCCTTGGGGCACTGCCCAGTTTTCTGCACCGTCTTTGCCGAGATCAGGCTTGGCTCGATATGCCAAATGCTGCCTTGTTTTTTGTTTAGACGGGAACCCGCCTTGTGCCAAATGCTGCCTTGTTTTTTGTTTAGGCGGGAACCCGCCGTGTGCCAAATGCTGCCTTTTTTTTGTTTAGGCGGGAACCCGCCTTGTGCCAAATGCTGCCTTGTTTTTTGTTTAGGCGGGAACCCGCCTTGTGCCAAATGCTGCCTTGTTTTTTGTTTAGGCGGGAACCCGCCGTGTGCCAAATGCTGCCTTTTTTTTGTTTAGGCGGGAACCCGCCGTGTGCCAAATGCTGCCTTTTTTTTGTTTAGGCGGGAACCCGCCTTGTGCCAAATGCTGCCTTGTTTTTTGTTTAGGCGGGAACCCGCCTTGTGCCAAATGCTGCCTTGTTTTTTGTTTAGGCGGGAACCCGCCGTGTGCCAAATGCTGCCTTTTTTTTGTTTAGGCGGGAACCCGCCGTGTGCCAAATGCTGCCTTTTTTTTGTTTAGGCGGGAACCTGCCGTGTGCCAAATGCTGCCTTTTTTTTTGTTTAGGCGGGAACCCGCCGTGTGCCAAATGCTGCCTTTTTTTTTGTTTAGGCGGGAACCCGCCGTTTGCCAAATGCTGCCTTTTTTTTTTTGTTTAGGCGGGAACCCGCCTTGTGCCAAATGCTGCCTAGCCCAATATTTATGACGGATTTTTAAAAAACTTAGAAATGTTTTAGTATTTCCATAAAGGTTTTATTTCAGGGGAAGGCCAGGCATGAAGCCTCTGTATCGCGATGTATTTTCTTGTTCTATGGTATTCACAAAGCACAATGAGATGCTTAGTCAGCGAGTTAGCATCTCTTACTCATTGCGCGATTAACGGTAAATTAATAAACTGCTTTATGATTCATTCAATATTTTTACCTTATTCTTCAAATTATTGCTAATATTATAAATGCGAAAGTAAGTTTGTTTGTTACGTATTGTTGCCTTAACTACTAATACATATAATCCGGAACCAAGAATAAAACGGGTTTAGTGGGTGAGAGCCCCACATTACCCTTGTTCGTTACCCCAAAAGACGGGGAGTGCGGTTTTTTTTTTACTATATGGGTGGCAAATAAGCATACGACCCACCTGATGGTAGCAGTACCGTAGCCTATAGACGCTACACCGGAATGCCTCCTTCGCACGTCGCCATTTCCAAGGAAAGGGAGGGAAAGGTGGATAGGAAGGATAATTAGGAAAGGATAGGTAAGATACTAAGGAGAGCACAGGGAAGGGGTTTGCAGCATATCAACTAGTGTTTACTATCGCAGGAAATGATGATTTCAGACTTGACACGCACTTACGAAGTCAGTCACTTCAATTACTATGAGAGAAGACGCAACTGGTGTTTTATTCGATCTTCAATTCTGTCATAAGTACAATGGAGTTGTGACATCTATAGTAATATAATAAAGAGTTAGTTTATTTATTAGTGCTAAACTCTGCAACTATCAGCCAGGATTTAAAATATATTTTTGTATCTCATACCTTACCAGGTATGGTTCTTACTAGAAAGACTACCTCTGTGGTGCAGCGGTAGTGTGAGTGACTGCTGATTATGAGGTCTCGGGTTCGATCCCCGGGTCAGGCAGTGTTATTGAGCTTTTTCGTAAAAATAAAAAATCTCAGTAGCAGCCCGGAGTTTGGAAATGTGCCCGGTAGACGACAATAGGCTCACCCCCTATTACGTGTGACTTAAACAAAGCTGGCGAACTGTGGGTGTATAATCGTCCTAACACGAACAATAACACGTCTGCCTACCCCTCCTTGTTTTTTATACCTAGTAAGTTTTTGAGGAAGGCTATTTAAACTTCTTAAAGACCGAACAAAAATATAAGCCAAAAACATATAAGCCGCCACCTGGTGTCACAAACAAAAAAGATAAACTGCCATATGTAAAAAAGCCACTTTTCTATAAAATTTACCACAAGAGATACTCTTCTATAAAATAAAAATAAAAGTTAAGCAAGCCGAAATTTAATTATAAATGACATCTATTGTATCGCCCAGATGCCAGATGGTAGATTATAGGCCGCAAAGTGGCGACCCATATCAGACGGCCTCCAACCAGTTAGACCGACGATTATTCAAAACCGCAGCAAGCTATTAAATGCAGGTAATATAGAACCACTCATTGCGGCACCTTATTGGAAAAGCCTAAGTCCAGCAGTGCCGTGTGAGGCCGGCTTTAGAATTGTCACACCCCTCTCCACCCATGGGAGTCGTAAGAGCCGACAGAGGGAATATCGAGGGAGTGGGCAGCAGCACTCCTTCGAGTATTAACAACATCCACTGCGATCGCCAACCCGCCTGCCAAGCGTGGCGATTATGGCACTATCCCCCCATTGGGGAGGCCTATGTCCAGCAGTAGACTTTAAAAGGCTGATGGATGGATGGATGGATGTCCAACAGTGAATGTCAAAAGAGTTAATAATATATAGATGGATGCAGGACACTGAGAGTCAAGACAACTATTTCTTAAGGGAACATATTATATATTTGTGCCAAACTGGACTCGAAACCACAACTCCCAATTTGTTCTTAGTCAAAATTCTACAACATTTTCCTCCACAATTTAAATCCACTTGGCGATACGAATCTTGAAAGCAATTACGTAGGAAAGTGCTGCAGTAATCGCTGCCGCGGGGAGGCTCACTTGCTCTAGTCCATTGCATATCGCTTACTGGCCATCAAAACATTGTTTGCATACATAAGTTGATACGGGGCTTACAGTTCCTGAGTAAGTTTTTTTGAAACATACGGGTGTCTATTCGCGTATGGCGTTCCCATTTAAAACATTCAAAAAAGGATTTTTAGAAATTAAAATATCGGTACTTTAAAATTAAATTAAAATATTAAATGACCACTACTAACCGATGGGTACTGTATACCCACCGCGCGCCATGCCCATTACGCGCTAGTACTTGACGAACCACTAGTACCACGTATATTCTATCGATTACAGTACCTCTCTAAGGTCCATGGGCAAGTGAACAGTTATTAACAATTAAACACAAAGAGAAAAATGTGAAATCGAAAATAACAGTCACGAGCAGGATTCGAACCTGCATCTCCTGGATACCGTCCAGATGCTTTGCCAATTCAGCCATCGTGACCCTTGCTCCTGGCTGCTAATTTCGATAGCACATTCATACTTAACGTCTTTGGGTGACGCCTGCATCATCTGTCGGAAGTATTTTTATACATTATACCGACCAGGTAAACTTAATTTTACAATTAAGATTTTACCTAATAATGACGCAAACCCTATAAATATTTAGATATTTTTATATACCTATATTTTTAGCATTTGACATGCTTAGCAAGATACATTAAACACAAAGTGAAAAATGTGAAATCGAAAATAACAGTCACGAGCAGGATTCGAACCTGCATCTCCTGGATACCGTCCAGATGCTTTGCCAATTCAGCCATCGTGACCCTTGCTCCTGGCTGCTAATTTCGATAGCACATTCATACTTAACGTTAGTTATTAACAAATCCTCAAATAAATGTGAAAGTGTTTCTTCGTTACATCGTGACGCCGTAACTACTTAACAGACCATCACAAAATTTAGCATAAAAATATTCCAGAGTACAGAGAAGGATAGAGGCTACTAATTATCCTGACAAAATAGATGGTTTTATTCCGTGTGGTGACGCACTAAGAATACAAGTGTCACCACCCCATCCTTTCCCGCGAGCGCTTTATCATCTATTGCATGACTGGTGGTAGGGCTGGATACTAAGTGAGAGTGCTCACTTGCTATCGGGCCCGAAAGGGTAGTACCACCGTCTCCTGTGTGATTGGTCACGAAGCACGTCAGTGTGTTTTGGCTGTAGCAGAAGATAGCCGTTTATTCTTTCATCTCACATCTGAGAAATGAAATGGTGCGCAGCGGCTTGACTATACTCTCGATATAGTTGAGGCCATGAGCGACGGTTGCCACTTACCATCAGGTGGGCCGTTGCTAGTCTACCGTCATAAGCAATAAAAAAAAAAAAGTTCCTGTGGGATGGATATTATTGTGTAGAGATAATTTTTGCACCAGAGGTGAGGTTAACACATATTTAGATTAAATGTGTACTAACGTATGTAACTGTGACTATATGTGTGCAGTCTCTTCGCCTAAAGCGGAATACTACTGGAACTGTGTGACATTACTTCAGTGGTAATGTCAATGTTATCTAGCAGTCACAGGGTGTGACGTTTTATGTCCCCAAGGTACACTCCGGAAATGAGTGCCAACGTGTCAATCATGTCAAATAGCTGGCACAAGAATAGGCTATTCGTACCTCTTTAAAACTCTAGAAAGCCCAGACTGCGGGTGGTCGAAGGCCAACGGGACTAGAAGATAAAAGATTTAACTGATGGGTGTGGTGCTTATAGGCACCTGTGCTATACACTTCTTATTACCAATACCCATGATCGGAGGTTACCGTTCACTATACGGTCACGTGTTTCGTTAAAAAAAGGTGTCGTCTCCGCCCATGATACACACCCGTGTGTTTCCAACATAAAATATTAGTGACTTAGGGCTTCCCTGTTGAGTTAATTCGATTAGGTTCGGGTCAATGCCTCTGCGGTTGAATTCACTACTGCCACAGATTACACATAATCAGACCTACTTTAGTGAAAACAAAATTAGAGCTTGAAATTTTACTTAGAAAAATATTACGCAGTTATAGCATAGTAGAAAGAGTGGGGAAGTAGGCTGTCTCCGGCCCATTCCGCGATATTATTACCTACCATACTTGCCTGTCTCAAGGTTGTCACTTTTAGCTAAATTTTAATTCAGTACCTAGAAATTGGCAAGGGCCGGGAAGTTGTATTTTTTACTTGTAATCGTTTAGGTAAATCTGACCTCACTTACCCTGAACCCAGACGCCACAACACGATTATTACTAAGTCACTATACCTACAATACTGAGAAATCGACATGATATGACATTTAGACAGCCAATCACACAGCAATAAGTTCTGCGATTATCACACATTTTTCATTTATTTAGCGGCGCCTAAAACTCGTGACGCGCGAACCTTGTGTGTCTTGTCACCACACGGACAAGGCTTGTGTTCTTAGTCCATCACCACACGGATTAGTCTGCTACGAAGGTGGCAAACAAGCATGATATAGTACGCCTGCTGATAAGTGGTTACCGTAACGTATTACATACGCTAGTAACGTTTGTCTGTGTAGTGACGGACTAAGAATACTAGTGTCACCACCCCATTCTTTCCCACGGGTGTCATATGAGGCGACTAAGAGAAGTAAGCAATTGTCATCTATTGCATGACTGGTGGTAGGGCTGGGTACCGGGCGGGAGTACTCACTTGGTATTGGGCCCGAGCGGGTTGGTACCACCATCTCCCGTGTGACCAGCCATGAAGCACATCGTTGCGTTTTGGCTGTAGCAGGAGATAGACGTTTATATTTCATTTCATATCTGTGAAATGAATTGGTGAGCAGCGGCTTGACAATACTCTCGGTATAGTCGAGTCCATGGGCGACGGTTACCATTTACCATCAGATGGGCCGTGGCTCGTCTGACACAACAAGCAATTTAAAAAAAAAAGTGTCACCTCCCCTTCCTTTCCTACGACCGACGTTAAGTAGAATGTGTTATCGAAATTAGCAGTCGAGAGCAGTTGTCACGATGGCTGAATTGGCAAAGCATCTGGACGGTATCCAGGAGATGCAGGTTCAAATCCTGCTCGTGACTGTTATTTTCAATTTCACACTTTCCACTTTGTGTTTAATGTGGCTAAGCATGTCAAATGCTAAAAATACATATATATATATATATATATAGTTGCCGTAGCCTGTAGACACTAGCAACACCAGAGGCATAATTCACGCGTCGCCTACTCCAAGGAAAGGTGTATGTGGTGAAGAGGAATGTTATGTGATAAGGATAGGATTAGGAGGAGTTTAGACCTCCGGCGCTTTTAATCCCCATAAGAGTAACACCTGTAGGTACCTACTGTTGTTTCACGTTTATCTTCTGTGAGAGGGTGGTTATTTTTTTTTTCAGTCTTTCTTTTCTCAAATATCTTGAGCCCGCGACTTCTATTGCGTACAAAAGCTTTTCTTTTTTAATATGATAGATCTATGACTCATGAGGTATAGTTATCTAGCATTAGGCTATACCTCTGCATAAAATATTTGATAAACATAGCATCACGCCTGTATTCCCCGAAGGGGTAGGCAGAGGTGTATTACACACCCACGACTCGCCAGCTGTTTAAGTCCCACGTAATTGGGGGCGAGCCTATTGACGTCTACCAGGCACATTTCCAAACTCCGGGCTGCTACTGAGAATTTTTCTTTTTAGGAATAAGCTCAATAAAACATTGCCCGACCCAAATTTGATGAAAAAAAATATTAGGAATGTTATATTAATCCTTATGAACGAAAGTTATTTCATCATCAAGATAATTATATGAAGATAAACTTTGCTTTTTATAGCATGTTATTTGGTTTAGGAGATAATGAATAATTAAAATAATTAAACACTCAGCTCGGTGCGCGAACGAAGCCCGATGAAAACGTGACGTGGCATGATTGATTTCTTAAATTGCGCGGGTACCGCAAAGCACAGTTAGTCTAATAAGAAAGGTCACAAGTTCGGTATTATGTCGGTAAATGTACGAAAGGCAGAGTGGTTTAGATACCGACCTCCAATGCCGAGAGTTCGATTCCGACACAATTTTTGAAATGTCATTGTCCAATTGACATTTCAAAAAAAATACGTCAAAAACAAACACTGATTTTTTATTTCCTGATGATTCCGTTTTCTGCTACCTACATAAATAAATTATTCGTAATGTCAATGGTTAATTTTCGAGAAAAAAGTTAAAACCGAAGAATGCCTAAAGACGTCACAATTAGGCTGTATGTTATATTTGTCTTTGCCTTTTTAATTTTTAATTAGGTAGCAATAAGATGTATTGGTATGTCTGACAGTCTTATTTTATTTGACAGAACAAAGCTAACGCAACAATACTGTTCTCTTAGATAAAGGATTTACTATCCTTTATCTAAGGCTGTTCTACATGCTAGTGACGGCATTTGACGCTTACGACTTTTTAGAATGGAGCAAACTTTAAAGTAAAAAAATGTTGAATGAAAACTATGTTACACATGGTTGTTCTGAGTCTTTACTTTGTGTCCGTCAAATAGTTCGTTTGTAAATTAGGTCGTCAAATTGTCTTGTTCTTTTTTTATTCTGTTTTTTTTATTACTAATGATATTTAGATATTTTTATATATATTTTTAGCATTTGACATGCTTAGCACTATACATTAAACACAAAGTGAAAAATGTGAAATCGAAAATAACAGTCAGGAGCAGGATTTGAACCTGCATCTTCTGGATACCGTCCAGATGCTTTACCAATTATATATAAAAATATCTAAATATTTAAAGGGTTTGCGTCATTATTAGGTAAAATCTTAATTGTAAAATTAAGTTTACCTGGTCGGTATAATGTATGAAAATACGTCCGACAGATGGCGCAGGCGTCACCCAAAGACGTTAAGTATGATGTGTTATCGAAATTAGCAGTCAGGAGCAATTGTCAGGATAGCTGAATTGGTAAAGCATCTGGACGGTATCCAGAAGATGCAGGTTCAAATCCTGCTCCTGACTGTTATTTTCGATTTCACATTTTTCACTTTGTGTTTAATATTACTAATGATGGCAGACGAGCCACGGTCCTGCTGGTAAGTGGTAACCATCGCTTATGGACTCAACTATACCGAGAGTATTGTCAAGCCACTGCGCACCATTTTCTTAGATATGAAATAAAAAGAATAAACAGCATCTTCTGCTATAGCCAAAACACACTGACTTGCTTCATGACCGGTCACACAGGAGACGGTGGTACCGACCCGATCGGGCCCGATAGCAAGTGAGTACTCTCACTTGACACCCAGCCCTACTACCAGTGAAATTATAGATTTTATTTCCTAATTCCGTAGTAAGGTCTAGTATTTAAAAAATAATATGATAACAAATTGTATGGGTACATGTCCAGTTCTGAGAATGGAGTCACCACTTAAATACCTTCATATGAACACACGAAAACGGATGTGCTTAAATACAACTGTTTAAAATAGCCGATATATACATTTTTGTTTACATTTACTAAGTGTTGCATGGGCGTGCTTATTCCGGGAATTAAAGTTTAGCCGCACTTTTATAATAGAAATTATAGTATAACAACTTGCTGGTACCCGCGACTTCGTCTGTGTTGCTTATTATATTAGACAACGTTATGAGGCAGAGGTAGAAAAGATTTCCCAATTCCACTGGTTACTGCACAGATGGCGGAGGTGGTTCAGATACCGGTCTCCCACCCGAGTGTTGTGTTCACACAGGACAACTCTTTGTATGATCCACAAATGGTTGTTTTGAGTCTGGGTGTACATTGTGCATCAACGTCAACACCTGGGGTACTTTTTTTGCACCTTTATGGTATTAGTAGAATTTGAACGCAGAAAGAGAGAACTAAATATTTTACAGGAATATGTCGAAGATTATTTTATTTGTAGGGACCATGTAAGTACGAATGAGGTTAGTCATGTCAGCAGTTTAGCGTGCGAGCGAGTAGAATGTGAGGCGCTCGGCTCGGCCAGTTACTGCGCATTGGCCAGCCCGTAAACTTGTGTGTTACATTTGGGGAATTTAGTTAATATTTTATTGAATAAAATAGTTGTTTTGGGACTTATTGGTTTTCTTTATTCGCGTAGGGCCAGGTGTAGTAGCTCATTAGGATCCCCACGCTCACTACAGTCAGGAGAACACGCATATTAAATTCCACGTTACATACGTAGGTTATTAGGAACAGTATAATCAGTCAGACTGCGGAGTATAGGCAGAGATAGTACCCACCCCGCAGAGTACCCGTACATATCTTTCATCTTCGAAATTGATATAATTTGTGTAACATTTCAAAAAGACACACATTTTGGCTACTCCGATTTGCCTGCAAGTGTGAGAGTACAGATTCGACACTAAGTATATTTCTGAATTTCTTTTTTTTTTAAACTATCCTTGATGCAGTTTAAACTACCGTTTTTCCGTCAGATTTGGTCAGGAAGTTTCGACGTTTATAGTGTTGAAATATAGATAAGATGTTTAGACTAATAATGGCATATCTTCGATTGATCAGTCGGGCATAACCCTAGTGTCGCTTCCGTCCTAGTTCCAACTATTTTTAGACATAATGTATACCGACCGGGGATCATTATAGACAACTAGAATTTGGAATGATGGAACAATAATAATGCGTCCACTGAAAAGGTAAAACTATTAAAGAAGGTTCGTCATAATGCGATATGTGTTTTAGGATTTGACATGCTTAGCTACTGTACTAGAACAAATTATTACATTTACTTGGGATTGAACTCGATACCACTGTTTTAGTAACTTTTAAAGATTCGCGAATTGTACACGTATTTAAAGTAGCATAAACGGGTCTTTTTTCGCGTATAAATTAGGTGAAATTATTAACTACCTTTTACCCGACGTTTCAAGTGCGTTGCAGCAGCCGTGCTCACGGGACAACTCACTTGCAGTCCTTGGTTTTACCACTAGACTATCACTACAAATACTAATCATTCATCTCATTACTAATAACTTATTAGTAATTTATAACAAAGTACACAGAGATTAACTCAGCTTGTCTATAAAACATGAGTCACGTCTAACGAAGCGAGTTTTATATACGTTGAGCAAGTCACACATCTAGTACACAGCTACAGTACACGCTGATAACAGATAGTTCTAGGGTTGCCCTTCTCTTATTTTCTTTAAAGCCAATAGAGGTTGCACAACACTAACCTACTACGAAGGGACGACAGCTTACTATAGCTACAATTGAAACCAGCAGATGTATTGTCAAATTAATTATACTTAGATGATTTACTTGTCACGATGGTCACACTAGCAAATTTGCTTAGTACCTACTTTACGAAATTATGTAAATAGTTTATCTGTACTACATATTATAAAACTGTAACAGAGCTATGTCTGTACATTAAAGATATGAGAAAAATGAATGCATTAAGCGATTTAGGCGTCTCTGAACACAATAAACCGTTGCCGTGTGGGGCCGGCACCAAGAATAGCTCCACCCCGTCTCTTCCTATGGAAGTCGTAAAAGCCGACTAAGGGATTACCGCGGGACCGGGCAGCAGCGTTCACCTCCGTACTAAAAACATCCACTGCGATCGCCAACCCGCCTGCCAAGCGTAGCTATTATGGTAAAACCACCCATTTTGTGGAGGCCTATGTCCAGCAGTGGACGATGAAAGGCTGATGGATGGATGAACACAAAACATATTTTTATAATGTCTGCTTTTTTATTCTGGCATTACGCAAAAACTATTGAACGAAACTTTTTATATTATAGCTCTTGATTACACTTAAGAATTGGTATACATGTTTTATCCCGCTACTGTATCGGGAATAGGAGATATAACCTAAAAACTAGCTTTTGGGTGCGGCAGAGCCGCTGGCAAAGGTTAGTTATTCACAAATTATTACCATCATGCTTACATTGAGTAAGTACATTACAGGAAAACATCGTAATGACGCCTGCATGCCTGATAGATATTCTTGACGGCTCGTAAGGTCTGTCAATTTGTATTGTTTCATGTTGATCGAATATGTTAAAATTAAAATCCCTCTCATTTTAAGTAGTTGTTTGTTAAAAGCTGGGTGCCACGGCCCTCCTGATGGTAAGTGATAACCTCCTATCGCGGAGTCAACTATAACAGGATTACTGTCAAGCCGCTGCTCACAATTTCACAGATGTAACGATAGAATTTAAACGAAAATGAAACTTATGTTTCGTACAAAGTGAATGTGACAACCCTAACTATTTTCATATCTACAGCTTTCTTGGAACCAGGTGACGTATGGAGATTATTAATGCTAGAATAATTCATCAAATTACGTCATGTACCGTGAAAATAATGGGCCCTTGTACCTACTATGAGTCATATTTGTTAGGTACCTATATCAGCTTCCTCGCCCTACTTAGGAAGACGGATACAGTACTGCTGTTTTTTATCCTTATTTGAACCAGTGATTGATACCCTGACAGATTTCCACCTCGTACAATTCTCATTGTAATATATCCTAATCAACCTTGCTTTACGATCAAGAGCAAAGACTGATAGTTAGCTCTTCATCGGTATCAAGATGTTCAATGTTGTTGCATGTTTCAATAGTTTTTTTCCCATAAAAATGAATGTTTTGTCGTTAATGCATCATCAGCTCTTCTAGATTCATTTATGACAAGAGTATTCGATCGAACTATTAGCCGTCTTAATAAAGTTTGCAGTCTACGGAGGCTTTTAAGATACCTTTGCGATCAGACTGATATAAAAATAAATAAAAACAAGAAAAAACTCGCAATCACCTTCGAAGGAAAAGAAACATTAAATTTAAGAAACAAGTCTAGTTCACTTTCAACATTAAAAATGTTGCGATCGTACTAGTCACAGTCACAATCTCATTGTTATAGATCTATCGTATTAGTACACAAAGACATACTAACTTTAAATTATACTCAGTCACCTTTCGAAAATGTCCAATTGACCTAACATCAGGTCGTACGACGGCGCCCCTCTTTGAAGACGCAACCAAAATTCACCAGACCATTGAGGCAAAAGTGTTCTAGAAAATATTCGTAAACACATTCAATTTATAAAACACAATATTCCTTTGAGCGTCGAAAAATTCTTTCGCAAAGATAAGCAAAAATAAAGAAGTTAATAAACTTAAAAGATAATATCCACAAGTCAATCTACGTACCCGAGACGGTAACAGTATCGATCCAGTCCCTAAGGTATTACATAGCATTACGTTAATCCAAGTCGAACTTCACGGGCGGTATCAAACTATAATTGATTTGGAACTTGCACGATGCCCGCGAAATGGTAATTTTTCCAATATGGCTGCCCGAAAACTAGTTTGATCCGGTGTTAACTGCAACGCTAGCCGGTTTGAAGGGGATATTTTAAGTTTGTTCGTTAGCGACTTTTCGGAGCATATGATTTTCTACAACGTTCAAAAGCACAGATTCCTCTATATTTTTATCTCTTTTTTAGCACTTGACATGCTCAGCTACTTTAGAACAAATTATTTGTGAAATTCTCATTTTCGCTAATAATAATTTATTCTTCACAGATTCCTCTGTTTGAGAACGAATTACTAGAATTCCTCTCGTAATAAACAAACACTTAAACATAGTAAATACAGGTATTTGGAGATATCACAACAAAAAATCATCCCAAACTGGTAAAGAATCCATAAAACTTCTAAATTACTCCGCTATAGATACAGTAACAGTGTATACAAGACCCACTTAAAATTATGTAGCAGTTGAGTTAGCTACACATCTGCCTACCCTTAAGTAATAAGGAATAACAGGAGACGTAACCCCGAGCGATCATCGCGCTTCATTTTATATTCTAAGCGCAAATTTGATGAAAAAAATATAATTCCTTTCTTCCTGTGTGTTTAGTCTACTACTTCTCGTGTTTCTTTGTGGGCCAAGATGCGTCGTGCCACCGGGAATTGAAATATAATTTAGTTGGAGTTCTTTGTAATGTGAAATTTCTTTCTTTCTTATTCGAACCAAAGATCAATCAGTGCAAAAAGTATGTTTCCATGTAGTATCCACACCATGCATAGCGAAACCCTCTCGTTCTGAAAGGAGACGTCGTATCTGACAATGAGTACTGTAATTTGATAATTTTATAGCATTTGACATGCTTAGCCATATAAATTAACACAAAATGTGAAACTGTGAAATCGAAAATAACAGTCACGAGTAGGATTTGAACCGGCATCTCCTGGAATACCGTTCCAGATGCTTTGCTAATTCAGCCATCGTGACATTTGCTCGGAATGTCAATTTCGATAACACATTAATCCTTAACGTCTTAGGCAACGCCTGCGGCATCTGTCGGAAGTTGCCTGCGCTACCGGTATTTGATAATAATCTTAATTGTAAAATTAAGTTTACCTGGTCGGTATAGTGTATGCAAATACTCCAGGAGATGCAGGTTCAAATCTTGCTCGTGACTGTTATTTTCGATTTTACATTTTCACACTTTGTGTTAATGAGTAAGTACCTACTGTGATTATTTCTGCTAACTAACTTCCACCATGTTTAATTTGACGAAGTAAATTTCATATTCTGCGGAGTTCATCTGCGACATAAAATCAACAGCCTTCATATTTTATTATTTAACCTGCTTTAATTAATGTTGAATTTCTACCGAGATGGCTGGTGGTTGACAATGAAAGACATTTAGGATCTTTGTTTATTCTTTTAATGTACCTACTGCATATTTTAGTTCCTTGTAGTGGGGCCGCTAGGGGGTTTGTAAATTTAAATAAAAAGCGAGCTACAATTTTTAGGCACCATAAATCATTTTAACTACACTTTAGTAAAATGATAGATGTATAAATTATAATGATTCACAATTATTCTGTTACATGTCAACCATTTGGCAGAAAGGACCAATAAACGATTTAAACAAACATTGGATGTTATAATTGCTTTTTTTTTTGTGTGACTTTGGTTGTTAGCCTCAGATGGCTATGACAACCTTACCCGGACAATTGGTGAGCGCAGAGGGCTCTCAACCCGACATTTAAGCAACGCTACCAGGGGGCACCCCCTCTGGGGTAAGGACCTCGGCTCGGGCTGTTGCTGGCAAAGTGGGATTTCCCACGTTTATGATTTGAGATGTTATTATTGGATGTGCTTTTCGGATATATGAGCTCATATTTTCCCCACTAATTAGACTGGCGAGATTGGCTTCTGACATATGTATCACCACTAAATAAATACTTAAAATTAATTCATGAATCAACAAGACCACAGGTACTGCTAAGCCACTAAGAGCAAAAAATATTGTGGAAAAGAAAATAACTACTCGTCACGATTAGATAGATTCACACAAACATCTGCTTCATACCAACTATTCGGCTCGAAGGACCAATATAAACAAGCTCCGAGTGTTCGTGTACATAATCTCTCCTGTCCGCAGCAGAGTGATGAAATTTTAACTTAACACCGACTCATGTGCCTATCAGTGGCAATAAATAAAATAAAGTAATTCATCACTAATACTATGGCTAATCTAAGCCAAAAGCAAAATACTGTCGAAATTAACTAAAGTTTAATATTATTAAATACTAGATTCTACCAGTTCTTCGTCCGCGTGGACTTCAGTATATTATACGCCTCTTTCATCCATAAGCCTTTCAACGTCCACTGCTGGACATAGACCTCCCCAAGAGAACGCCCCAACTAGCGGTCCCGTCATGAGGGATAATGCCATTATCGCCACGCTTGGCAGGCGGGTTGGTGATCGCAGTGGATGTTGTTAATACTCGAAGGAGTGCTGCTGCCCACTCCCCCGGTACTTATTCCCTCAGTCGGCTCTTACGACTCCCGTGGGTAGAGAGGGGTGGGATAATTCTAAAGCCGGCCCCACACGGCCCATACGCCTCTTTAGGACACCTTAATTATATGTGTGAAAAATAGCTAGGAATATTGCTTGATCCGGTATAAAAGGTTTTCTGGACTGGAGATAGTTACAGCTTAAAACATAACAAACAAACAAACTCAATTTCGTATTTATAATATTAGTAGACTAGCAACAGGTAACACGATATAAAGGAATACTTAACAAAATAAAGATAGCGTTCACAACATTAATTTTATTTTTACAAACGCGTGTACCTAATCAAGTCGTGACTTACAACAACGATTTAGCTTACAACGCAAAACCGTAATATATTTTATAATATAACGTAATAATATATAATTATACGTTAATTATGATGTACGTTACATGTTCATGATTTAATTATATTATCTTATTTATAAAGAACATGCACTCACATTAATAATGTATGTGTATTTTACAGGTAAGCTAGATCTGCTGGGGATGTGAGATATCTATACTATTATAAAGTTATAACAGAGCTGTGTCTGTACATTTAAGATATTTGAAATACTGTAGTAAGCTATATAGGCATGTCTGAACAAAAAACAATTTTTTTTAGATTTCATTGTCTCTTTGTTCCTTCGTGCATCATGCTAAAACTATTGAACGGATTTTGATGCAAATTTTATTTCATAGCTCTTGATTAGCTAGCTTTTGGCTGCGGCGGAGCCGCGGACAAAGTCTGCGGACAAAGTCTAGTACTATTATAAAATTGTAACAGAGCGTCTATACATATTTTGAGATATTTAAGAAAATCATTACTGTATTAGTTTAATTAGGCTTCTGTGACCTCAGAGCAGTTTTTGTTTAGAATTTTTGTCAGTACTGATTGATGTGAATAATATCACGCAAAAGCTACTTACTGAAAGATTTTCGGTTATTATTGTTTTGACAACTTGATTAGATTTCAAATCTGGTAAGTATATATTATGTTTTATCCCGCTACTATATTGAGACCCTGAGATATAGGCTGTCAAATGTCATCTTTCTCTTTTTTTAAGGCGGGAAAAAATGTATCTAACCGCACACCCCGTTGTTCGGGGCAACGAACAGGGTAGTGTGAGGCTCTCACCCACTAAATAAACCCTCCGTAAGTCGTCTTTTCGCCTGTGTTGGCGCGCCACTGGAACTATGTTACATTACTTCAGGGCAGTCTTTAAAGGTTTTAAGAGGCCTGAATAAAAAATCTGACTCCGGTCTTATTCTCGGGTTGGTCTTTTTAATTGGATATTTTGATCTGTAAACTGCCTCGGTGGTGTAGCGGTAGTGTATGCGACTGCTAATCATGAGGTCTCAGGTTCGATCCCCGGGTAGGGCAAAGCCATTGAGCTTTTTCCTAAAAAGAAAAATTCTCAGTAGCAGCCCGGAGTTTGGAAATGTGTCCGGTAGACGTCGATAGGCTCGCCCCCTATTACGTGGGACTTAAACATAGCTGGCGAATCGTGGGTGTGTAATACATCTCTGCCTACCCCTTCGGGGAAACAGGCGTGATGCTATGTTGTTGTATTTTAGCACTTGACATGCTCAGCTACTTTAAATAACAAATTATTTGTGAAAGTGGAGAACAAGAGCTTTAGATACTGCGAGCGGGTGTCTTAAAGATATTTTCCTGACCGCACACCCCGTCGTTCGGGGTAACGAACAAGGTAGTGTGGGGCCCTCACCCACTAAATAAACCCGTCGTGTGCAGTCTCTCCGCCTTTGTTAGCGGGCCACTGGGACCATATTACATTCCTTCAGTAGTCCGCCGGCGGCTTACCCTTTCGGGTACCCTCAACTGAGCGACGCATCCGCACACGGAGCGTCGCACCTTCGCGGGAGGCCTTGCGAGTGGCGGACGTTCCCCGGTCCATCCACCCGCACCCTCAGATAGGGCGGCATATCCTGCACTAAGGAATATACACTGTATCGCATGGGACTTTACAAACATACATTTTCAAAGGACACAAAGTACACCTAGACTCAGAACAACCAATTGTTGTCCTGTGTCGGAATCGAACCTACGACTCGGGTGGCCCATCTGTGCAGTGTTATTTTGGTAATCTCACACTTCTATTATCACATTCCTCGATCTGTGAGAGTGCGGATTGGCAATCTTAGATTATTTATTTTGTGTGTGTCCAAAGATAAGGGTTTGACAATCCGTGGGTGAGTGGTGGCTCTCCTCCTAAAATACCCATTCTATAATAATAATCTCACACCTTGAGGTGCAACACATCGTGAAACTTTGTACCTATAATAGATGACCTATTTGGCTAATTGATCGTCGCACAGTCAACAGCAAGTCATATCAGCAGACATATTCAAAGGAGCCGCAAAACAACCAGTATAATCGTCAACAAATTAAGATCTTCATATTCTCTTGAGAGTAGTCCGTAAGATGTTTCAGTAAATCCCTAGGTACGCTTGAACAGGTACAAGTTATAGGGTTGTCAAAATTAATAAACCGGATTTTAAAATAAATAAATATTCACGGACATTTCTCAACAACGTCCTGGTCCCAAACTAAGCTAACGCTTGTGCTATGGGTATCTGATTACGGATATAATACATATATTGCTTTTTTTTAAATACATACATATAATAGACAGAAAACACCCAGACGCAGTACAAATATCTGTGTTCATCACACAAATAATTGTCCTGAATGAGAATCGAACCTACGACCTTGTGCACGGAAGTCGGTTACATTACCGACTACGCCACGAGGCCCGTCAAAAAACGTTAACAACTTATTTCTGTCCCAATGTTGGCCATCAGGATTTCCGGCCATGATGTACCATGTTTGCCCAATAAGAACTGTTAAAAATTGATATTATATCCTTTTTCATTTTTCAACCTTTGATGTCTCACTATTGGGCACAGATATCATGTTGAGAGGAGGGCTATAGTCCACCACGCCGGTCCAGTCTGGGTTGGCAGAAAATCTCTCAGCAAGCAGGTTTCCTTACGATGTTTTCTTTCGCCGAGCCGCGATAAATTGTAAATAAATACAAACACCATTTCGAAAAAACTCGAAAAGTCAGAGTCAGAGGTATTGTGTCCGTGTGTTGACGGACTAAGAATACAATTGTCACCACCCCATTCTTTCCATCGGGCCCGAGCGGGTTGGTACCACCATCTCCCGTGTGACCGGCCATGAAGCACATCGTTGCGCAGATGGGCCGTGGCTCGACTGCCACTGATTGAAAAAAAAGAAAAATAGAAGTTATGAAGTCTTATCCTTGGACTGGGGATCGAACTTGATACCAATATCATTGCAATCCTTCGTTTTACCGCTAGGCTATCACTGTTTGTGTGAGGCCGGCCGTGTGGGGCCGGCTTTAGAGTTGTCCCACCCCTCTACACCCATGGGAGTCGTAAGAGCTGACTGAGGGAATACCGGGGGAGCGGGCAGCAGCACTCCCTCGAGTATTAACAACATCCACTGCGATCGCCAACCCGCCGGCCAAGCGTGGTGATAACGGCACTATCCCCCATATGAGCGAAACACACGTTGTGGCGTTGTCTTGGGGAGGCCTATGTCCAGCAGTGGACTTCGAAAGGCTGATGGATGGATGGATGGATCACTGTTTATTTACCTTATATTAAAATAAGTTCCTTCTTCCTTAAGGACACGTTTATGAAAAAAAAAACCTGTTAGACAGACTTTCAGAGAGAGTTATGTGCCAAAGGGCTGACCCAGAGCGAGGGTCATAAGGGGTCATAACAGGCTAGAACTGAAACTGATTATTTCTCAAATCTCATTGATAAATTTAATAAAATGAAATATGAAAATGGGGAACTGAATCCGCCTTTGTATGCACCTAGTATGAAACGGTAATATGAGATAATATTCCAACGTTGCGATACAAGCCGCTTTAATCGCGATTCTACTAGTAATTAATCTGTCGCTCCATAGCGTATCTCAGACGCTTGGGGATACCATAAAGTATATTATAACCATTCTGTTTATAATATACTTACTAGAAATAGTAATGTAAATACAATCCTTGTAGTACAAAGAAAAGTGAAACGGTTTTATGTAATATTGTAGAACTTTTTTACAAACCATAAACAAGCAACAAGCGCATGGCCATATCCTGCCTGATAAACTGATGTACTAGCTGGATCTCAAGTAGAATAAATTATTGTGAAAATGTAAATATATTCCTACCCCCTTACTAATAAACATTGTATAAGCTCATACAACGTTTATTAGTAAGGCAATACTTTCTTTTTGTTAAGGCGGGAAAAATTATACCTAACCGTACACCCTGTTGTTCGCACAATGTAACAGGGCAGGGTAGTGTGAGCTAGTCAATATCTGTACATCAAAAATTTTTAAAAATAAATAACAAGCTAATGATTAAAAAAAATTAACATTTCTCAAAATTCAAATTTATTTTAAGAAAAATGCCAACCCTACACTTGCGCAAACCTTAAGACAGCCCACCTTGAGATGCTAATTGTTAACAAACATTATTAATACGAAAACAACATGGCTACGTTTATGTGGACGAAGTCGTACTCTGCTTACAGTTTGCCGCATATTAAAGCGTTAATATATGTTGTAGAATGACAACCATAAGGGGAGCTCTTGAGCATTATGACGAATGATAATTATGAAATGGACGAGGCCACTTCACTGAGAGCGTTCAAATTTGCGTTATATTCTGAAGTCTGTGTTCCGTTTGTTCAAAAGTAATTAGGTATACTTACATAAAGTAACGCATAATGTTTTTACAGGGTGTGATGTTTACACTCGTAAGTAAACTTACCTGAAAAAAAAAATATAATGGTATTAATCAGCTCACTAATCATGGTTTTATTAATTTTTTTAACTCTATCATTGGCAGGCATACATGGTTTTTAGAAAGAATTGGCTTGATTATGATCCAGCATAAAACTAAACATGATTGTAAGTGTAAAAATTTACTAAAAATGTACTTTAAACTCATAAGTGAAATAGGTGACAAGGCAGGTAGTAAAAAGCTTATTGAGAAGAGTACACCAAGTATTAGACAGGACTCGATTTGTTTCGTTTCAGGGCTAGCGCGTTTAGAAAGTGCGCTTATTTATTATAAGATTCGGTTTCCTATCGTTTCACTATGATTGGACGAAGAATTATTATTACATCACGTGTCGGTTTCTCAACCAATCACAATGAGACGATTCAGACGATGCAATATTATTTTGTCATACATAGTCATATCCTTTCAGAAATGTTATAAGGTTGAGAAGATAGTGTAGTGATGTTACATTGTATTTTTTTTTTAAAGACACCACCTTTCCTCTCAGTTTCCCGATATAGTATCGACTTTGCCTCTCAGGTTAGTAATAAATAGTAGTAGAGGGATAAAATATCTATCAGATTAAGTCTAATCAAGAGCTATCAAATAAAAAAGTTGCGTCAAAACCCATTCAGTAGATTTTGCGTGATGCACGTACGAACAAACGGACAGCCAGACAAACAGACAAAAGTCTATTTGTGTTTAGAGACACCTCTATAGCCTAATATAGTATTTTTTTCTCAAATATCTTAAATGTACAGACACAACTCTTTTACAGCTTTATAATAGTTAGGATTACACACGTACGGAACGCGTGACAATACAAAACCATAGAACTCGAAAGCAATTTATATGCGGCCGACTAATCGCACAGTGCTAACACACCCTCAATACTATGCCAACATATTCAGTACATAATACTGGATTACTGGTAATGACTGGCGGCGTTGGTTTCAGAACAAGTATTGCCTCCGCAGGGCACCTTCTCTGATTATTTACTAAATAATGCTCCTCTTATACGTGGATTGAAAAGCAAATGTTTTAGTTAAGTTATAGGAAAACATCTGCCTGGCCCAAATATTGTTGGAGTTGGCCTTCGATTTTTTTGGTTTCATGTAAGCGCCACTAGGTATACAATATTAGAGATGCCACGAATATTCGGCAACTATTCGGTATTCGGCTATTCGGCTGTATTTTTTCATAATTCGGTATTCGGCCAAATATTGCGATCTATTCGGGCGAATACCAAATAGTAAATCACGAAAAAAAAATTGCATAACATAACTCACAAAGAAATAATCTAATAATCGATATAATCGTTTTATGAAGGGGCTATGCAGACCTTGGACGACAGGCCATCTGATGGGATCAGAGACTGCGGACGAACTGTTAATCTGTGGGGCCCTTAAATTAACTGCAACGCTAATAGCAAATATACCAACGATCAATAAATAAAGCATGACTCAATCATGAATGAAACAAAAGCGCCCACGGTGCGTCGTCATCACACGTTCTTAGTGATGCATTGCAGGTTAAAATCTGTCACACGCGAAAGGTACTAAGTGTAATCGAATATTCGGCGCTTCGGCCAAGAGCCTCGCCGAATATTCGGTATTTGGTATTCAGCCAAATCACTATTCGTGGCATCTCTAACGTATTTATTAACTAGCCCTTGCCCGCGGTTCCGCCGCAGCCAAAAGTAGTTTTATTTCAAAGTAGCTTTTACGTGATGCGCGAACGAACAAACAGACAAATAGACAAACCCACAAACGCACAGAAATCTAAAAAAGATTGTTTTGTGTTCAGACTTCAATACACCTGTACAGTAATTAGCATAAAACAGTATTTTAGATCTATTTCTTTTAGCAATTGACATGCTCCGCTACTTTTTAAAGTACAAATTATTTGTGAATAAAGAAAAAGAGATTGTTAGTAGGAGCGGGAATCGAACCACGCATCTTTTCCAATCCGGGGAAGTAGAAGTAGTCGTAAGACAAATGTGATTAAGAATTTGGCATGATCGAAGGATCAGTAGGATAGCTTAGTGGTTTAGAACACTTGTCACATAGTTCCAGTGGTCTGCCAACACAGGCGAAGTGACGGCACATGAACGGTTTATTTTATCGGCTTTGGATTATTTTCGATTGTGTGACGGATTGAGTATACGTAAAAGCACTAGCTGTTGGGTGTGACTTCGTCTGCATGGACTCTAAAATTTAAATGTATTAAGTGGGTTAGACGTATGCTTGTCGAGCTTCCTGTCAGGTGAATATATATTTTGTGTTTATCTAGGCTACAATTTCTATATTTTGATCTCTATTTTAGCACTTGACATGATCAGCTACTTTAAAGAACAAATTATTGGTGAAAGTGGAAAAAGAGAGCTTTACTGCGAGCAGGATTCAAACCTGTGTCCCATCCAATCCAGGTAAGTGCTCTGGACCGCAAAGCTATCGCATTAACCAATATGGACTCCAAAGCTCCCGTATGTCTACCGTTGTGTTTCTTATGGCGAATGAGAGCGCCAGAGGCAGACCTCCTTTCTATCCTCATATTATTACACTTCCTATCCTTTTTTTATTAACTTCTTTAATTATCCTTTTTATTCTGTCCTTATTTTCCTCCTTCTCCGCGCTTTCTGGCGGCACGCGAGTGATGCCTCTGGTGTTGCTAGCGTCCATAGACTACCGCAACAAAACACACCGATGTGCTTCATGGCCTGTCAAACAGGAGAGAGTGGTACCAACCCGCTCGGGCCCGATAGCAAGTGAGTAGTCTCACTTGGTACCCAGCTCTACCACCGGTAGTGCAAGGGGTGATAATTGCTTACTTCCTTTAGTCGCCTCGTACGACACCCGTGGGAAAGAATGAAACGAAAAATCGGAACGGAAGACAACGCGTTCCTTTGGCGAGATTACTTTCTCGAAACACTCTCCTGAGCCTATCTTATCATGCAGTATGCTTGTCTAACAAATAACATACTTTACAGATGAGAAGAATCATTATAATCCACAGACGAAGAATCATTATAATCCACAGACGGTAAAAGTATATAAAGTAAATACAAGATTTTTATATCAAATTTAGTGTACTCTGTATATCTACTTTGATCTTCAATATGTCAGCGATGTAGCGAATTATCTCGTTTATATCAAGTGGGCGAAAAGCCTGCAGCGTGATCGCTTTGAAGTGATTTTTGGGCTATGATCCTGCTTAGAGGGACTTACGCATGAACGATTTAGCCAACGTATTTTACTTTTTTAAACCACAAACAGCACAGCCTAATGTGTTTTCGATTAATTTTGTTGCTTATGCCAGAACTAGCACTTATTTAAGGTATGAATACGTTATAATCTGACACAAGTAATCTACAAATAGCTTAGACAAAGGATATTTTAGACAAGCTATCAGCGTATGCACTGTCGAGATAGCAATAGTTTGACATATGATAACCGGCATAATTTTAAAAGATAACTATGATTATAACTTTGTTGACTAAAAATGTACTACCTGTTTTAGCCGGACACAAAAATGTCAGGACAAAAGAAATTGCAGCTATGCTTATATTTTGCTTAAAATGTATTAGACCATGTAATATTAGTGTATGTAACGTGATGGGGACGGTTGGCCACCTTATTGTTTGGACCCAGTTGATTAGGTCTAAATACAAATAACGCATACGCGAAAAGGATAATAATACTTATACATGTGTCTCTCTCACTTTTAGTAAAACCTAATATGTGCATCCTTTTCTTCATCCTTAATGTCAAAATAGTAGCGAGTCTATATTATTCTTCGTCTAAGACAAATAGCGTAGACAGAGGATATAATAGACTCGCTACTATTTTAATACTGAGGATGGTAAAGGATGCACATATTAGGTCACAGCGAGACACATATATAAGTATTTTATTATTTTCGCGTATCGTTATTTTTGTTTGGATCCTATTCAACTGGGTCCGAACAAAAATATACAATAAGGTGGCCAACCGTCCCCATCATCGGTATGTAAGCTTCTTTTTATATTTGCGTAAAAAATATTCATAATCACGTTATATACGCTAATGTTAAATGTTCTAATACATTTTATGCAAAATAAAAGCATAACTGCAATTTCTTTTGTAGTTATCCGGCTAAAACAGGTAAGTAGTGCATTTTTAGTCCACAAAGTTATAATCATTGTTATCTTCTAAAATTATTTCGGTTATCATATATGTCGAACTATTGCTATCTCAAGTCTCGACCCATACGCTGAGAACGTGTCTATTATATCCTCTGTCTACGATAAATAGCCATCTTACAGGAACATTTATCCGGGATAAAAAATAGCTTATATCCTTCTCTATACTCTAGACTTATACCCCCTTACTAATAAACACTGTTTAAGCTCCGAATAGTAATTCAGTGTTTTGTTCCGTTCTTTCAACGTCAAACTATCATATTAGTAACAAAGACAAAATACTGAATAACTATTCAGAGGCTATACAATGTTTATTAATAAGGGTGCTAGACTATTTGTAAGCCAAATTCTATGATGCTTACTGACACTAAAATAAACCAACAAACTCACTTTTATATATATTATTTTTATGGTATTGTTGGAATACATACTTATTATCTTTATCTATGTATACTATATAAGTGTTATATCAAGAACGGCTGGACCGCTTTTTATGATCTTTAATTTGTCTCCATACGAAATACCAGAAGAACCATTAAAATAATGGAAAACTTCGCAAGAAAAATATAGTGAAAATTAATTTTCTCATACATTCCATCCATCCATCAGCCTTTCAACGTCAACTGCTGGACATAGGCCTCCCCAAGAGAACGCCTCAACGAGCGGTCCCGGCATGGGGGATAATGCCGTAATCGCCACGCTTGGCGGGCGGGTTGGCGATCGCAGTGGATATTGTTAATACTCGAGGGAGTGCTGCTGCCCACTCCTTCGGTATTCCCTCAGTCGGCTCTTACAACTCCCGTGGGTAGACATTCTAAAAGCCGGCCCCACACGGCCGGATACATTACATTACAGCTAATAAGTTAAAGCATACTATATCTATGGTTAAAACACAATTCATTGATTCTGTGATGGCAGTACGACGAAGTACGCCTGAACAGCTAGTACAATTCTTATGTACTGAACTTCAAAACGGCTGACCGATTCCATCGATTCGACCCATGACTATTTTGTAGGTATGTTTGAGTGGGTTCTCGCATGATTTAGGCGACACAACATCACGCCTGTATTTCTCGAAAGGGTAGGCAGAGGTGTTTACACACCCACGGTTCGCTAGCTATGTTTAAGTCCCACGTAATACGGGGCGAGCCTATTGCCGTCTACCGGGCACATTTCCAAACTCCGGGCTGCTAGGTACTGAGATTTTTTCTTTTTAAGAAAAAGCTCTCTAACACTGCCCGACCCGGGGATCGAACCCGAGACCTCATGATCACTGTCGCGCACACTACCGCTGCACCACAGAGACAGTTTAGATTTCAGATTGCCACTTGGACTCGCTGTACGTGGTGCTACGATACTGTTAAGTTTCTTTCCATCATATCATTGAAAAAAAATTATTTCTTCTATGGACCTAAATATATAACTACAAAATAAGAGCATATGATGGCTCGCAAGCCAATTCGGACAGGACAACGGTTGCCAGGTCCATTACTACCTATAGATAGTTTAGATAACCATATAAGTAGTTATTATCAAACGTGACTAGCAGAAGTCATACTAGCAATATTTTACCTAATCTCATGAAGGAGGGGTCGCGATCTAAAAAAAAAAAAACACTTCTGTAAACAACAAACGCCCTCTTTACAGCGGAATGAATAGATACAACTGTAGGTAGCTATAATGCACGAAGATGTACTAAGTCTATTCAAAACGGTACTTTAAATAGTAAACAATAGCAAGTATCAAATCGGCACGGCGTGACTGCAGAGGCGCTGACGAGCTTAACAGATCACGGTAGCCTAGCGACGAAGGCAGGGCACTTGAGCCGACGCGTAGCCTGTCGTCGTGTACAAACAAATAGATGATTATATTATAAATGAGTTTATATGTAACAGCGATGGCTTGGAAGACGGTGAAAAGGACAATCAATTGGTTTGAAGTTCATAGATTATTTTCTATGTGAAGTTATTTAGACAGCACTTCGATACCACTGAAATAATGTGCACTGAAATACAGGCGGAGAGACGACAAAACAAATTTCTTTGGATAATACCGGGAAGATATAATGAAGACTAGATATCACTGTAAAATTATATAGGTGCAGCGGTGCTGCTGCGGCAACTCCGCGTCTGGTCGCCGCTGCTCTCCAGGTACTTAATTTAGAAACATCATTTTCATAGTCTACATTTAGGTGTCAATATTTTTTGGATTTAAAATTACCTATATCATTTGGGAGTATTGTCAAGCCGCTGCTCACCATTTCATTTCACAGTTATGAAATGAAATAATAACGCCTATCTACTGCTAAAACCAAAACACACCGATGTACTTCATGGCCGGTCACACGGGAGATGGTAACAAGCACGATAGCAAAGCGAGTACTCCCACTTGGTAGGTACCCAGCCCTACCACCAGTAATGCAATGGATGATAATTGCTTAAATTGCTTACTCCCCTTAGTAGCCTCGTACGACACCCGTGGGAAAGAATGGGATGATGACACTCGTATTCTTAGTCCATGTTATTAATGACTTTGCTGACAATCCCACTAGCTTTATATCCTGATCCAGGCATCAAACCTTTAGAAGAACGTTAGAACTTGCATAGGTACTTACCCAGGTATTTATCTGTTCGTTGTATTTTTTTCAACAATCAATTGTCCCACTATTTGGCCACGGATCTCTTGACATAGTCAGAGTGCGAGCGTAATCTAGTATAAGCATTATAATTTCGAAAAATCTCGAAAAGCCATGGGTGAGTCCAGTGCGTGGGACTTCGACTTCGGACTGCGAATCAAACTATTATATTACGAATTTTCATACATTATACCGGCCAGGCAAACAAAATTATGATTAATCCAACGTTTTGAAATACGTACGACAGATGGCGCAGGCGTCACCCAAGTCGTTAAGTATTAAAGTGTTATCGAAATTAGCAATCAGGAGCAATTGTCACGATGGCTGAATTGGCAAAGCATCTGGACGGTATGCAGGAGATGCAGGTTCAACACTACGCGTGACTGTTATTTCCAATTTCACATTTTTCCATTTTGTGTTTAATGTATGTTGCTAAGCATGTCAAATGCTAAAAATATATATAAAAAGATCTAAATACATATACTACTGTCTTTACTGTCCATGGTTTAACCGCTAGACTATTACTGCACTTTATTGTGTACTTACATTCCTTACAAAGGCTTTAAATAGGAACAAAAATCCTGAAAACACTATCTATTCTAAACCCGTCGCCATAAATTATATGTTCTGAGTCAGGATTTACTTTGTGTCTATGAATTGACGGTAAGACCCAAGCCCATGGAAGATCCAACCATAAAACCAAAGTACAACAAAACAACACACCGCATAATCGAACCGGTGACCCGCAACCATCAAACGGCACGTTTTTATCGCGGCTGCAAAACACATTAGCTCTTAGCTGTTAAACAGTGATTTACTGCCAAATTTATGGTCGGGTAACAATAAAAATCGCAAGCCCGCCAACAAGGAAGTCAGGTTATAACTCATTGGAACTAATATGGAGCGTCATTTAGGGCATACCTATCCGAATGAGTAGCGGGTTCATGTCTTCGACGATGATGTTTATTTTTGATGTGAAACATCTGTATACTTCTTTAAATACACTCAGCAAATGTCACCCGACGCCCCAGTCGGCTAGCGTTTGCTCCTTGTTAATTTTCCAACAAGCGACATAGAAATTTAACTAGCAATACCTTTCTTAATACTGTCATGTCGGCGCGTTTGTGTGTGTGTTTATCGCTTACAGAATGATTTGTGTAATTGTGTTAAATTACCTAATTAAAAGGAAAGTATATTACCTACTACTATAAAAAAAACTTTTGTTTGCTAACCCGCAATGGGCCAGTGGCCTAGGGCCTAATCCCTTTTAATATTAGAGGAGACCTGTGCCCACTAGTGCTACGGAAAAACGGTTGAAAAAAAAGCTTAATATTTTAATTACGTATAAATTTAGATCGATGTGCAGTGTGCAGACTTTCACATTGGTTAGCCACTTGACCATACTCCTAGTGTTACTTTGATAGGTCCACGAGCGGCATTTACAAGTTACCAATATGTGGGCGGTCATGCATTACCATCATTAGCAAAAAACCAATGGTTAATTACTAATTAGATTCTGCCCGCGATTCCTTCCGCGCGGTCTTCAAAATATCAATATCTCTACGGCACACTAATTATATCTGTATACTATTTGCTATCTCACGGCAACCATTGAATCTTCCGGGATGCCTATGTCCTTTTCTGGGCTTCAGACTATATGTTATGAAAATTTAATGATTATTAGTTCAGTAATTTTAGCGTGGCAAACAAACAAAATTACTTTCAAATTTATAAACAACTGGCGAATGCAAATTAAACCAAGGCAGCGTAGTGAAAGTACTGTCAGTTCTTCCATTTCTTCCCTTCGCGAAATGAAATACTGAAGAGCGATTTGGAAATATTTTTTACTATTGCTGAGTCTACTAGCGGCTGTTACCACTTACCGTCAGGTAGACCGTAACTCATCTTCTACAATTAGCAATAAAAAAAGTAATGTTAAATAAAATCTTTGGAGACAATTGGAAACATAATTGGATTTACTGGGGTCTTTACAGACACACAATATACGAATAATGCATACAATTTACAATCGATTAGGTGTAGTGGTTGAAAACACAATACTTGACACGAGAGGACGTTCAAAAACCAATGCAATAACTGTGAGTAAGCGTATGGTTTATTCAAAACAAATATTTATTTACATATCTATTAGTTCTCTAGATAACTGAGATTGATTTCTGACAATTTGATATCAATCATCTCGTACATTATTACTCACATTACATACGGTCATAAATTACAATTACTTAAGAGTCCAATTTCGTTACGCATATAACTGGAGTTCTCACCCCACGGAAATACCACACGACCGCTAACTGCGTTCGGAAACAATAAAAATTCTTACTAATCTTTTAATATTGACACTTATTCCAACGATTTGAGAAAACAAAACGCAGTTACAATTCTTTATAAGAGATTCCGGACGATTTTTGAAAAAAAAAACTCGTTTGACAGTTTAAGAATTATGGCGGGTTATTTAGGAAATGGCGGCGAGACCAAATGGCGCGCCTCTTAGAAATGTATCGTCCGTTGATTACTTTGTTTGATGTTAAGATTTTAATATATTTTTTAGAAGATCGATGGCATAGTTTTATTGATTTAAGAATTTACAAAGATAGCTATGGCATATAACTAAATAAATATTTTGCACGAAACTATCTCAGCAGAGAATAAACAATATTTCGAAAGACTATTTTTTTTAATGCTGAGTAGATTTTGTTACTCATATGAAAAAATATATTTTTTATAGTATAATAATCTGTTCTACTTAAGTTTAAATAACGAATAGGTATACGTATACGTATTGAATAACGGAATGGTGAATGGTAGGAAAGTTGTATGTTCACCAATCATAAGTTTTTGTAGCAAGGAAGAAATAATATATTAATCTTTATACTATCATGGGTATATCTCAATGTTCGTTAGAAACATTTCCACTAACCGACTGCCGCCTCACAGAACGAGGGTAGCCGTACATTCCCTGCCAATGAACTGTCAATCATTCAGAAACTAAGGGCAAAATACACTTAGTATCTACGGTCTCGACTGGAATCAATAAACATATTTCGGTATAACCGGAAAGTAAGATTTGAATACCAATCTGTCTCATAGAAATCCGCGTCTGTATATCCGCTAACTCCTCCTAAATCATGCCACAGATTTTAATGTGGCTTTCACCATCCGTTAAATAATTTCTTCCATGTTTTTAGTACATTCCACCCGTGCGAAGCCGGGTCTGGAAACTAGTCGCAAATAAAGAACTAAATAAATAGTTACAATTTTGATATACAGAACAGAACTTGATAAGTGTGCAAAATGATGATTAAATCAAACATTTTGCGGGTGTAAATCTTGTTTTTTGCGTTACATAGAAAGGTACAGGGGCAGTTAATAATTAAACGTGTTAAAATGACGAGTCAAGCACAAGAAACATAGTGTGGTGACAGACAAAGAGTACTAGTGTCACCACCCCATTCTTTCCCACGGGTGTCGTACGAGGCGACTAAGGGAAGTAAGCAATTATCATCCATTACATGACTGGTAGTAGGGCTGGGTACCAAGTGGGAGTACTCACTTGCTATCGAGCCCGAGCGAGTTGGTACCACCATCTCCCATGTGACCGGCCATGAATCACGCACGGTGTGTTTTGGTTATAGCGGGAGATAACCGTTCATTCTTTCAATTCATATCTGTGAAATGAAATGGTGAGCAGCGGCTTGACAATACTCTCCATATAGTTGAGTCCATAAGCAACATTTACCATTTGCCATAAGGTGGTCCGTGGCTCGCCTGCCACGATAAGCAATAAAAAAAACAATGCCGTAATATTGTGACATAAATATACGGTCGGACACAACCTGGACTTAGTACTATATGGGGCTCTCCTATGAGTATGTGAAGTCTTTAGCATATGTGCATGTCTATTCACCTATGCCCAAGTACTTGTAAGTTTTCATATACAAAACCTATTGTAACTAGATAGTAGAGTGAAATATTATATAGAAACCTATCAAAATGGCCGCCTCACTTTTATAATGGCGCATATCTTCACGACTCGGCGCGCACCTCGTTAGGGGAGATAGTTTATAGCCGTATGGTCGAAAATTTTATTTCAAAATGTTTTTATTGGTAGAGCCTTGCTTGTCCCAGCATGAATGGGCCGGCTCGATTGGGGACGTACCATTGTTTTTTTTTAATGCGGGAGAATATGTTCCTAACCGCACACCCCGTCGTTCGGGCAACGAATAGGGTAGTGGGGGGCCTGCACCCACTAAAGAAACCCGCCGTGTGCCGTCTCTCCGTCTTCATTGGCGGGCCTCTGGAGCTATGTTACATTCCTTCGGTGGTGGGACGTACCACCCTCTCACAAAAGATCAGCGTTAAACAACGATAGGGGAGTGAGAGCGCCGGAGGCCCAACCAAACCCCCTCTTACCAGTCTTTATTATCCTCGCTATCCTCCCCTTAGTATCATACCTACCTGCTCCTTGTTATCCACCTCCTATCCCTTTCATTGGAGATGGCGACGCGCTAGTGATGCCTCTGGTGTTGCTAGCGTCTATAGCCTACGGTAACCGCTTACCATCAGGTGGGCCGTATGCTTGTTTGCCAACCACGTAGTATGAATATAAAATAACTCAGTATATAAATACGAGACGACAAATTTTATAAATATGAGATTTTTTAGACACATATGTTACGAGCATGGTGTAGCAATGTGTGTATTTATCATTACTTGTAACTAATTACTAAGACATTAATGAAGATGCTACTTCTAAACCATTACTTGGACTCGCTCATCAAATCGTCTAATCTATTTGCTTTAAGCCGTTCAACACACAGTCTAATGAAATCCAGATATAATAGCGACATGTAAGGCAGTATTTACCGATGCCAAGCCGTAGTGCGTTGTTAGGGCGTAAACACAGCGTACGAACAAAGGGCGTAAGGCAGCGTGCACATTGCCTTAGGGCTGTTCAGTAGGAACACGCGTTTATCGATTGAATTTTCGGTCACTCAAGCGTAAACTCGTCGGCACTCATGTGAAAAGTAAATTAAATCGTATACTGATTTGCTTCTGGCCCTGAATCCGTTTGTGTGGACTTGCAAATCCAACAAGTTGTTTTAAGCGTATCCCATAGTAACGCCTTATTGGGATAAAAAAATCTATATTTATTTGGTTATTTATTGTTGTACCAAATTTCATTTAAATTTGTTTAGTCGTTACACCAAACTTACTAATAATTATTATTCTATGGGAACATTAAGCGTTTCGGGATAATAAAGTATCATTAATATGATGCATTAACATTGGATTAATATATGTTAATCCAGTGTCTCATCTATCTATTTGCTTTAACGAAATCGGCCCAGTCTTTTGAGCGTGATTGACAAACTTCAACCTACCACATCCATCTCTAAAAATTTCAAGAGTTAAAATGCTATCTCATAGTACTAGTATAATGTTAAACTATCGATAATTACAGCTCATCCCCGCACTAAACAATCGGTTAACGCTCGGATTCGCCAAATAATCCTGGGAAACACACAATGCGGTATCCATGCGATCGCTCTTATGTAGGACATAATAGGAATGAGGGTGACCATGCTTTTTATATTAGGGAAAATGTGGCGAGGAAACGATTTTGTTTGTGTTATAAGAGGATTTGGGTGGAGGTACTTATTTAATTGATACCTTCCAGTAATAAGGAAGTGCGTGGGTTAACTTGTATCGAGTGTTGTTGCCTAAACAATTATTTGTTATGATTCCCGTCTGTTTAAGCGAGGATACATTTACGAATATGCTTTTATTTCTTTGGCAGTATCTTATTTTGGTTTTCATATTATTTTCATGAGAGAAAATAACTTGTAAATGGATGGATAGGCAAGACGAAAGGTCTCGGTACTAAATATAAGACACCCACAATAAGTAAAGACTCTTATTTGCATCCCTCTGACTTGACCATCACAGTAAACCGTCACTATTATCGTATTCAATCACTTACGAAAAATTTTAGTAAAAATAATAAAACCGTCCGTTTCCGTCGTCTTTTTATGGCATTCCATCGTTATTTGGATGTAATGGCCACGACATAGAGGCTCAATTAGACAAGCGACATACGACGTGACCCCGACGCGACAATAGAGCAAGATAGACGTGACGACAGCAGCAAATATCTGAATTCATCCTGTGAAAATAAGCATCCCTATATCGTTTATGGGCTCATTATGAGACCACTATAGAAGTTGTCATACAATATGTTTGCACTATCACGAAATATCACAAATTTTCAGCTTTATCTCATTTTATCGAATTCTTAAAATACTTGAGTTTCGCGGGGCTAAGAAACTTCTGTACCGTAAATACAGGCATTTAAATTATATTGTAATGTTTCTCTGCTCTGTACTCTGCAATATCGGATTATGGATGCACTATTCAAGACTGCTAACCCAATAATAGCAGCAACATATTATGCAGATGAACGACTGAAACTGTGATTCGAGTAGCTCCCGCAATTGACCGGCGAAGCGACTTTGATATACGCGATACCTAACACTTTAGGGCAGAATCTTCTAAAAACTAGTTTGAAGTAACAATGGATTGAGAACATTAACAGTTTGGCGTATTTTGGCCTTTCTAAAATAAACGATAAATAATACTTTGCGGCTTCCAATTTTGTTATTCAATGTGCAACTTGATTCTTGAGTCACAGAAGATATTGTCCTAAATTTTAACCTAATAGATGGTGACCCTAGGCATAAGCAACTATACATAATAATAATAATAATATTGTTTGTGCATCACAGTGGCGTATTAATTACAGACAACGGCAAATACTCGCCTAGGGCGTTTAGGGTATTTGTTATTGTGAATTTGGGGAACTTCCCAGAGTAACAGAGAGAAAAATATTTGGCAATTAACTCTGAATACGCTTGAACACCGCCATACTTGAACCCAAGGGTAATATGTTTTAAGCATCAAGCAGATATAATATCAATGCAAACGCTAGGAATTCTACCCACCTCACATATGTTACACGGCTATAATATTATAGAATACTATAGTATAATAGTATAGTCCTTTAGAAAGGAGTGGCAACTGTTGAACCACCTGATTCGTAATCCATCCTGGAAATCGAAGCCACCCAAAGAAAACGGTACACTGAGCATATTTTTTTTTTATTGCATGTAGTGGCAGATGAGCCACGGCCCATCTGATGATAAATGGTAATCGTCGCTCATGGACTCATCAATACCGATAGTATTGTCAAGCCGCTGCTCACCGATTTCATTTCACCGATATGAAATGAAAGAATAAACGGCTATCTCCTGCTGCAGCCAAAACGCAACGATGTGCTTCATGTCCGGTTAATTAGTTTAACCTTTCGAGGACAGCGTAGTGGTAAAATCAGAGATAATAAAGACAGTTGTGTTCTAGTCAGATTCCTAGGGGGTTAGACAGAATCTCATATCTCACAATCGACATCGTATCGTCTCGCTTGTGATTAGTAGAAAACCGACGCGTGATGTCGCAATAATCCGTTGGCCAATCACGGTGATCTCTATATCTATATCTTGTCCGAGATCGAGAAATCACATGGCACACATCTTAGGCTTTTCGTAATTATGTGGGTATTTTTGACTGCACAGATGGCGGAGTGGTTTAGATACCGACTGGAGGCCCGAGTGTTGTGTCACACATAGTCCAGTCATCTTAAGCCAAATTAGGTTAATATCTCGGAAAATCGAAATACCCAGTATTTATTACCACGTAAAAACTTGTATTTTGGCATCGTAAAACTGTTCTCAAAATTCACATTTAATTGGATGGTCGCAAGTTTTAAAGTCAGGGGTCAACTGTCACAAAAATCTTCTTTTTTTTTTCATTTTTTGCAAATATCTCGTTTTCTATGGGTTTTACTCTATTTGTATTTATTACCAATATTGTAGAGAATTAAATTCTCTACAACTTTTGTATTTAACATTTTTCCATACCTTTTTTTGCTAAGGCGGGAAAAAATGTTCCTAACCGCACACCCCGTCGTACATTTTTTGAACTGTTTTTGAGATAGAGGGCGGAGAGCGCGCGGTAAGAGAATCATGTGAGAACAGTTTTAGGATGCCAAAATACAAGTTTTTACAGGGTAATATACTGAGTATGTCAATTGTCCGAAGTGAACCTCTTATAATGACTGGACTAACAGGACAACTCTTTGTAGTCCACAAATGGTTTGTTCTGAGTCTGGGTGTACTTTGTGTCCGTGGAATTATATGTTTGTGAAGTCCCCCGCGACCAATTAGTGGGGCAGCAAGGGGTTGAGAAAAAAGTTCTAGGACGAGAGAATACGAAGGGTCTATTTAAGTTCAGTTCAACTAAAAAAAACAACGAATACGCCCAAATAATTTCAATACAAAATGAATGCATAGAAAAATGAAAATCACGCCCTCTCCAAACAAGATGGGCAGAAACCAAATATTTGGGCATTAATTATGATTTCCGAACGAAAAGTTAGCATTTCATTACAGTCCTCTGTCAACATGGCGGAGACAGGGAAAAAATGGTCAAGTGAGTATCGGATCACATAGGGTTCCGTAAGATTAAACTAACAGTGACATTCTTTTTGTAGTAATTTTGTTCCTGGTAACACTTCACGCTTATTAATATTAGACTGAGAGATTCGAAAAAAGGCGGGAATCCAGTAGGCGCGTCTTTTGAATTAAATAATATTATTTAAATTTTAATTGCTTAACATTAGCTGTTTTTAATTAATTATAAGCGCCTGGGTTGTTTTATAATTAGTTATAATTCGATATGAATGAATCAAGTGGCGGTAAGGATTTAAAAAGAAAATTACTATCTTCCGACAACGAAACTGCACCATTGAATAAGATGTCTCTCAAATTTATTTCAACTAAAAGGGGCCTGTTTAAAGATTGTCATCATATTTACACCGAGGAAAGACAAGAATATCCCATTTTGCTATCAATTGATGCTGGTGATGAAAGATGCAAGGTAGATATTTTTAAAGTAAATTTTATATTGAAGAACAAAGTCTCCGGTATCAGTTTTGTGAAACAAACCAGCAATTACTTCATAAAAATTTATTTTAAAACAAAAACAGATGCTAACAGCTTTATCTTAAACAAGTCTTTATTACAACAAAATAAGTGGATTGCCAAAATTCCATTTGACCATATAGAATCTCAAGGCATCATAACTGTTCCAATTGATATTTCTGAAGAAGATCTCCTTCGTAACCTGGAAGCTCGCTGCGAAGTAATAGGTGTCAAACGTTTCCAAAAGAAGCTTCAAGACGGCACATTCCTCCCCCTTAGAACTGTCCTGATAACTTTCTTGTCTACGTCAAGACCCGACCACGTGACCTACGACAACATTTGGTTCGACGTTCGTGAATACGTAAGGCCACTTTTACAATGCTTTAATTGTTATAAATTCAATCATGGCAGTGGAAGTTGCAAAAACGCCCAGATTTGCTCCATCTGTTCACAAAACCATAACTATAAAGATTGTCCTAATAAAACTAATGTTAAATGCTCCAATTGTAGTGGCTCCCATGTAGCTATATCTAATTCATGTCCTGTTAAGTCTGCGAAATTATCTGACATTAAAAACAAAATCTTAGGAAATATGACTTATGCAACTGTTACTGGGAAAAACATTAAAACAAATTTTCCTCCCTTACCGAATACAATTAGTAATGTTATTAAGCATAACAGACCTACACCACTAACGGGGCCTTCTCCCCAGAAAAGAGCCACCATCTCAGAGATAATTAATTCAGATATTGTATTAAATAGTATTACAAAAACTATAATAGACATTTTACAAAGAAAGGAAGAGGAGGGTTTTACTGTTTCGTCCAGAGTAATAAAAGAGTCCTTAATAGCTAACTTTAAGTAACATTTATGTTTTATTCACAACTTAATATATTACATTGGAATGCTCGAAGTATCTACTCCAAACTAGATCAATTTATCAACTACATTAATTCTCTTGACCTGGATATAGATATAATCTTACTAAATGAGACTTGGCTAAATCATACAAAATCATTTAAACTTAAAGGCTACAATATAGTTAGAGCGGATTCGGAACGACCTCATGGTGGAGTACTTGTTGCTGTTAAAAATAAATACTCTGTAGATGTTGTTAGAACTGTATCTTCATATACATTTCAAAATATATTAATAACACTGCATCTTAGCACTCTCTCTATTGATATTTTATGCGTTTACTGTCCACCTGGAAGATTTAAATTAGACTTGTTACGTAATGCTTTCTCTAAAATCAAATCCCGTAATTATATTATTATTGGTGATTTTAATGCCCACCACACCTCTTGGGGCTCAAACAGAAACGATAAAAGAGGTAATTTATTACAGGAGTTTATGGAAAACCACAATACTGTGTGCGTTAACGATCATAACCCCACTACTTTAGCACCCTTTGGTAAAAATGCCAGTGTTTTAGATTTAGTTTTTGTATCAACTCCATTAAATTCTAGCTGCAAATTTTCCGTATCAGATGATCCTTTGAGCAGTGATCACTACCCTGTTCAATTAAGTCTGATATATCCTAATCAAAATCACAAGCTAAACAAAAATCGTAATCAATTTAATTCGTGTGTTACACCTCCTATTAATTACAATAAAATTGACTGGAGTAAATTCCAAGAAGAATGTAATAACATATTTTCAAAATTTCACCTCACAGGTGATACTTTATTCGATTACAATAAGTTCATTAAGAATATAGAATTAATTCTAGTATTATCTACCACAAAAAGGACTGTTTCTGCTTTTAATTATAAAAGGGTAGAGAAAAAATCTGTATGGTGGAATGATATATGTAAAAGAGCAGTTTTTGAGGCCCGGATTGCATTAGATTCGTATAAAAGATTTCCTAATTATGAAAACTACATAATATATAAAAAACTTGATGCCAAGAAAAAGCTTATTATTCTGGAACAAAAGCGTCTAAGTTGGAGTACTCTTTGCTCCACATTTAACAGGTGTACACCAGCTAAAATTATTTGGAATCATATTCGCAAATTTAAGTTTTCTAAAAATATACTAGGTAACATTTATTATTTACAAGACAGTGACAATGCTCGAAATTATTTAGATAAAATATGCCCTTTGAAACAGTTCAGTACTTTAAACTTAAAAAAATATTTTGACAGTACTGGACATAATTCAGCAAAATGGTTACTAGAGGCTTTCAATATAACTGAATTTACTACCGCTCTAGAAAATAAAAAAAAACACAACTCCTGGCCCTGATGGGTATTCTTATATTTTGATAAAACATCTTACAGATAATTCTAAGCAATTGCTATTAGAAATTTTCAACCAATTGTGGGTTTCTAAAAAAATTCCTGATAGTTGGAAAGAACAACATGTAGTTCCTATTCCAAAACCTAATAAGAATCCTAGAAATCTAGATTCATATAGACCTATTTCACTGACTTCATGTTTTTCAAAATTATTTGAAACTATGTTAAAATCCAGATTAGAATGGTATGTAGAAAAAAATGTAATAATACCAGATAATCAGTTTGGTTTTCGCAAAGGGAAAAGCACTATAGATAGTTTAAGTTGCCTGATTGGTGACATTTACAATGGTTTCCATGATTATAAGCATACCATAGCTGTTTTCTTTGATATAAAAGGAGCTTTTGACAACATAGATCATGGATTCTTAATCAAGAGTCTGTATAAACTTGGGTTGCCGGGAATGTTACTTGAATGGCTATTCAATTTCCTCCATGAACGCAAAGTAAAACTGAAAGTAAAAAATCAGATTTATGGTCCAAATATATCTTACAAGGGTAGTCCACAAGGTTCTGTAATTTCACCATTAATTTTTATTTTAAGTTTAGTTTCTTTAATGAAAAATATACCTACATCTGTTAAGTACATATTATATGCTGATGATTTAGTAGTATACAGTCAGGATTCCAATATTAAAAAAGCAGAATCAGTAATGAATAGTTGTTTAAAAGTTTTACACACTACTCTCAGCTCTAAATTAAAGTTAGATATTAATACAAATAAAAGTCTTGTGGTTGCTTTTTCTAGAAATGGTGAATTTAAGCCTAGATTACTATACAACAATGTAATTTTACAAGTGAATAGTTGCTATAAATACCTAGGTATTATTCTGGATTATAGATTATCTTGGGTAAAGCATATAAATTATATAAGTAGCAGAGCTGAACTTACATTAAATATCATGAGGTCTTTAACAGGGCTGAAATGGGGCTCTGATCCCAAAGTTTTAAAACAATTATACATAGCTACAGTGCGCAGCTATTTTGACTATGGTTGCATGTTTTACTACAATGCAGCTACTCATTTACTTAAAAAATTGGATCTTATTCAAAACAGAGCACTACGTATAATCTTGGGTGCCATGTCCTCATCTCCAATTAACTCTTTAGAAGTTGAAGCTGGCATTGTCCCTTTAACAGTTAGACGTTCATATATTACTGACAAATACTGCCTTAAACTAGTGAGCAGAGACAATGAAGTTGTTTCAAGATGGTTGGAAAACTTCACTTTCCCTGATTATAACCACAGTTCATTACGGGTAACATCATCTCTAAGTGAATCAATTTCTTTTCTAAACTATGAATTTCAAGACATCATATTTTGGTCAAAAACTCTCCCATGTTACTCTCTCAGATATTGTGATACTATCAAGGAAATTCATATCATTATACACAAATATACACATAAATTTGATTTTCTAGAATTCTTACAAACCAAAAGCAATTTTACTGCTATATATACAGATGGATCTAAAACTTCAAATAGGACTAGTTTTGCTTTTTATATTCCTTGTTTAAAGTTAAGCAGAGCATATTGTTGTCATAATTTATTTTCTGTATTTTCAGCTGAAGCTCTCGCAATTATACATGCTCTAGAATATGTTATATGTAATTATAAATTAATGAATGATAAATACTTAATATTAACAGACTCTATGAGTGTATTGCAAGCACTCAAAAACAAAACTATATCAGCTTCTCACAATTATTTATTATACAAAATAAGACATTATGTCAGCATTCTGAGCGACATAGAAATTACAATAGAATTTGCTTGGGTTCCAGGTCACTCTGGAATCATGGGCAACGAATTCGTTGATAGTTTGACGAAGTCTCAAAACTGCTCTTCTTGCACTTGCAAGGTTCCATTTACTGATCTAGTCCCATTCCTGAAACAGATTGTGATGAAGCGTTGGAATATGCTTTTAAGTCATAGTAGGATTACTAAGGGCAAATGGTTAGAAGAGATTGAACCTACCCCGTCTCTTAAGACATGGTTTGAAAAGGACTCTAAATTCCATGGTAGACATTATATAGTTACTATGTCTAGATTGCGTATAGGCCACTTCAGAGTTCCTTCTCATTTGTTTAAAATTAATGTTATTCGTGATGCATCATGCACATATTGTAATAATTGCGATTTTCGTGACCCACATCACATTTTTTATAATTGTAATAAGTTCAATTTAGATAGGTTATTATTATTTTGTCAATGCCTAGACATTGTAAACCACGTTCCGAATTCTGTACAAAATTTACTAAAATTTCCATCATTATATAATTCAATTTATAATTTTGTTATAAATACGATAGAAACTATTTAGTTTTTAGTTTGCTGTTAGACAATTTTTTTTTTATTTGTATCGTTTTTGTCCAATAATTTTTATGTTAATTTTGTAAATAGTTTTTAAGATCCGTTTAGGCTGATGGCACTGCCAAAGCCTATAATAAAAAAAAAAAAAAAAAAAAATAATAATAATAATAATATTAGACAATGGAACTCTTTAATTATAGTCATATTATATGATCCACGATAGCTAGACATGGCTACTTATTGTTTCACCATTCCATAACATAACATCACGCCTGTACAGTTTTAGGGGGTAAACAGCTAAACAGACGTGTATAGTACACACCCTAATTTTTGAGCCACTGAAATTTCCATAATGTTTGGTGGTATTAAATTGTTATATGTAATCATTGACCTACCAACAAATGGGCCTCATGTCCGAGCTCAAAAGTGTCCGCACCAAAAGAGAAACAAAACACCAAAAGAGAAACAATCGCGCGCCGTTCTTTGCAAAGAAAACTCAACACTATTTTAATGGTACAAGGTTTCAAATAGATATACAATCGCACGCCAGTATTCGCAATGAAAACTCAACACTATTATATTGGCACAAGGTTAGAATATTGAAGTTATACAGTATTACATACAGTATTTAATTAATATAATTTACCTACGTTTCTATAGGTTGACTAGACAATTTTTTCTTTAATTTTGTACTAGACTCGACGTCCATTTTTATTAGGTCAATGTAAGTAGTGATAGGATCATATTGTATGTATTACTGATAAGATTATGAGACATTGAAAATTACAAAATAAACTGCGTAAATGTGAAATCGAAAATAACAGTCCCGTGCAGGATTTGAATCTGCATCTCCTGGATACCGTCCCAGATGCTTTTGCCAATTCACGGTGGTCTCTTTAAAAAAATTATATTCTGAATAAATTTAAATAAATCAGTATTTTTATTTCCTTTCCTTTTTGAAAGCTAAAACCTGTTAATGAAAAAGATATTTGTGAAAGTGGAAAAAGCGAGCTTTACTGCGAGCAGAATTCGGACCTGCGTCCCATTCAATCCAAGAAAATAGTCTGGGCCACTAAGCTATCGCAGTCACCTAACGGCCCCTCTTTTTCCACTCCCTCCTCTTATTATCCTTCCTCCCACCTCCTATCCCTTTCCTTCCGGTTCGAGACGCGCGAGTGATACCTTTGGTGTTGCTAGCGTATATAGGCTACGGTAATCGCTTACCATCAGGTGGGCGGTATGCATGGTTACCACCTATGTAGTATAATTGTTTTTTGACAATCTAGCCCCCTAGAAGCCTTTAGCCATCTTCCTATTACATAAAACGGATATCTTAAGAGTAAAGAAGAAACAGAACTCAGAACAACCATTTATCGATCACACAAAGAGTTGCCCTGTGTGGGACTCGTTCCCACAGCACTCGGGCGGGAGGCTGGTATCTAAACCACTCCGCTATTTGCAGCAATAAATAAGCTTCAGCTGATTCTTCCGAATCAGTCTTTAGCGCCAGCACCGCAGCGTCTGACGCTAACGCAATCGCAATATTATCTCTGTCGTGGCAATACTATCGCGACCTCAAGAGACAATTCACCTTAACAATGGAACTCTGAAAGTAAACAAATTCAAAATGGCTGCCGTCTATTATCTTCCTTGTCAATTTAAAGTAAGTGCGTTTGACTGTTTGGACGCCTGAGGCCAAATTCTAGAGTGATTCTGTTAAGTTTAAGGAAAATTATGCGATGTTTTGTTTCGTGCCTACAGTCCCTGTATCACGTAAAACTTTGAAAACTCATACGCAAAGAATTCTCAACGTAGTAAAACAATCGTTGTTTAAGGCTTACTGCTACAGACATGTTATAGCGCACCTGATGGTAAGTGGTAAACACCGCTCATTGACTTCTTTTATTTCATGATAACAGACACAGTTACCCTGATGTTAAGTTATAACCACTTCTCATGGATTCAAGAATACTAAGAATGCGGACAAGCTAATGCGTGCATCACCCATTTTGTTTCGCAGAAGGGGAATAAATGGTCAGCTATCTCTACAATCAAAACACACTCAGGTACTTCACGGCCAGTCACAAGGAAAATAATGGTACCGACCCGCTCAGGCCCGATAAGCGACTACATTTGTTTCCCAGACCTACTACCAGTAACTCCGTAAACACAGCCACACCCAAAGAGATTAGATAGAAATGGTTACTTTACCTTACAATCAAAGTCTTTAATAAAAAAACGGTGATCCTCGATATGGTCCACTCAAAAGCTCAGTACTCCGATTGGGAATACTTAAAATGGCTGTTTATATATCCCTTATATAGTACAACTTGCCTACTCACTGCTTACACAAAAGCCTTAACTGAAATTCTCCTGAAACTTGAGATTACACGCTACACGTAATGAATAATTAAAAACATATTTAAGTCGACAGAGTTTCACTTAAGATATGAACCTGTACAGTCATTAAGACACATGTGGGAGAACTACGTAGGGTGACCAAGTATTCACAGTTTAAGGTATCAGTTTTAACAATAAACATTATAACAAATAAACGAATTTACAGAGAAAAATTTAAAAAATTACCAAACTTTAACCCAATACGGCACAATTGCTTCACCACTAATCTTCCGATGATATTTTCTTAGCAAAGATCCTGCTTCGAGTGAAACTCGAATATACAGCTATCTACCATTTAACATCAAATGTAAAACTCAATATTAGTTCTTGCTCAATGAGAACCACTAGTTATAAGCGTCTTGGGAGCTTAAGGATCCACAATCTAGTCCACAATTTGGATAGCAGTCCTGAACGCCTGAGATAGCGTGGATAGCTGCACCAGAGAATACATACACAAGCCATTCCACAGTCACCTACGAGGCGGGACATGTAATAAATAAAAGATGTTCTCGCACAGGAACTATCTCTAGCTAGCAAAAGTATGGTCACTCTACTTAGAGTACATACAAAATTCACTGAAAGGCACACAGACTAGAACGCAGTCTAACACATATGTTATTCAAAATACAAGAGCTTTAATAAGGCTGGATGACGAGTTGATCACCTGGATATTTTGGTTGTTGTACAACAAGGTGAAGTTTTTGGACTACTTCAGATTATGAAAAACTAGAACGGCATCAACCCATTTACTTCCAAAACAAAACATTGATTCTTTAATGACGCGTTCAGGCCATGGCCCAGCAGGTTGGCAGACTTCCAAGCCGTCGATCTAAAAGCCTTAGCCTACGGCGTTTTAGGATAGTCATAAAACAGTATTTTTCTAACAATATCCTTTTCAGCATAAGATCAACACTTAAAAAAAATATTTAAGATTAATTTGTCGAGTCGGGATAGCGGATTGAACTCCATACCCAAATGTGAGTTAGCACTACACTACTCTGTGATCTTTTGTAGTTAATTACTCTGTTGCTGGTATTTTTCAGTATGAATATCGTTGGCCGCTGGCGTCAACCAACAAATTTAATCAAATCGCCAAAATTAAAAATAAGCATGTTTCTAATTTCAAAAATCAATTTCCTACCTGACGCTATTATTCAAGATTGCCGCACTAAAATAATTTTGTCTAACGAAAACAGATGGAATCCATTTGAATTAACATTTTCTGGGCTGGCCCTTGAATTATAAACGAAAACAAAATGTCGCACTTTGAATTCAAAATGGCGTTGCTTGATTGAAAATAAGAATTGGCGCATCAAAAATTTGCCTTATTTTATATTATGGTACCTATTTAAATTATGGAAGCTGCCTTCTGGGGTATACGTTCGTTAATATTTCTTTCTCGTACCGTCCAAAGGTCGAATCCAATAAATTCATCTGATCCTGAATATGTATACAAATATAGAGGTAGGCTATGAAACAGTTAACTACTAACTAGATGGTAACCGCTTTCTATCAGGTCGTGTGCTTAATTACCAGTATTATAGTATAGCCTGGTCTTTGCCTCCGGCATGGCCGCAGCCAAAAGCTAGTTTTTAGATTATATCTCAGATTTCGATATAGTAACACGATAAAAAGTAAACCAGTTTTTAAGCCTAATCAACAGTTGGCAAACAAAAAAGTTTCATCAAAATCCGTTCAGTAGTTTTTGCGTGTACCTGAACAAACAAGCAGACAAACAGACAAAAAATCGAAATAAAAATGTTTTGTGTTCCGACACACCTATATAGCCTAATACAGTCATCATCTCGTATCTTAAATGTACAGATACAGCTCTGTTACAGCTTTATAACAGTTAAAAAGAACTAATCCTCTATAACAGTTACACTCACTCAAATTAGATCTTTCAAATCGCTAAATCAAGAAGACAGCCATCTTGAAATATACGAAGCATGCCGCAAAATTTTAAATCAAAATAAAACTCAAATTGTTTTTACTTTTGCAAATTCAACCATAACATCTTCCTCAAAATTGTAACCGTTCCATTTACTACTTAAGTAACTTCCGCCTAGCGTACAGGAATCGAACCTGGGTGTCTCATTAATATTCCGTCACCATCGTTGTATACTGGCGGAATTTAAAACGGAGTTCGAATAATGGGGTGTGGGATTATCGATACGTCTAAGCGAGGTTAAGGGATTTTAAGGTGTTAAATAAAATGATATTACAAAAATGGGTAAGTATTCTGGAATGATCTTAACAGAACAATATGTTGCGATACACAGTGTAGTCTCATCCGTGTGGTGACGGATTTAGAATACAAGTGTCACCAACCCATTCTTTCCCGCGGGTGTCGTTTGAGGCGACTGAGAGAAGTGGGCAGTTATCATCCATTGGACGACTGGTGCTAGGGCTGCGTACCAAGTGGGAGTACTCACTTGGTATCCAGCCCGAGCGGCTTGGTACCACCATCTCCCGTGTGACCGGCCATGAAGCACATTGTTGCGTTTTGGCTGTAGCAGGAGATAGCCGTTTATATTTCATTTCATCTGTGAAATGAATTGGTGAGCAGCGGCTTGACAATACTCTCGGTATGGTCGAGTCCATGGGCGACGGTTGCCATTTACCATCAGATGGACCGTGGCTCGTCTGCAACTACATGCAATAAAAGAAAAAATGTCTGTCACCATTAGACTCTCCTTATAAAGTCGAAAAAAACAAACAAATCTCATTTCATTCCACGGTAATCGTAATTATTTTTAGATACAAAAAGTATTTTTTTGCTCCCATCCATTATTAGGAACAGCACAGTACACCTTGTTATTTTTTTCTTAAGGCGGGAAAAAATGTACCTAACCGCACACCCCGTCGTTAGGGACAACGAACAGGTTAGTGTGAAAATAAACCCGCCGTGTTGCGCCTTTATTGGTGGACCACTGAAACTGTGTTACTACTGAAGTAGCATAACACATCTAACTGTGTGGTGGCGATTGTCATCACGATTGAAATCTGATTTTGTAATTATGGAGTGAGTATAATTGCTGATTTAATCAGTAATGTTGAAACAGATTTGGGCAGACAAAAACGCTAACATAGTAAAGAAAATATCGTACTTACATAATTTATGGTTTTGTATAAAATTTATACTTTCTGATATTTACACGAATGTAACACACTTTAAAATAAAACTACGTTTAAGGAATCTATCGCGTTTACTTGATTTTCTAATATCCCGGACGTTTCGAATACTTTACAGCATTCATGATCGGAAACCGTTGAAACAACATATCAGCCTTGGACGTCTACCATCTAAGTCCACCCGTGATCATAAGTTATAGAAAATCAAGTAAACGCGATAGATTCCGTAAAAGTTGTTTTATTTTAATAATTAAGATAATCCGTGTGGCTAATAAATAATTAACACATATTCTGTATAGACTTTGTGTAATTAAAAAGTACTGATGCAAAACTGAAAATATTTATCCTAACTATTATAAAGCTGTAATAGAGCTGTGTCTGTACATTTAAGATGTTTGAGAAAAAAATATTGTAGGTATTAGGCTATATAGGCATGTCTGAACACAAAACAATTTTTTGATCTGTATTTTAGCACTTGACATGCTCAGCTACTTCAAAGAACAAATTATATGTAAAATGTGGAAAAAGATAACTTTTGTGCAAAGCGGTTAGAGCACTTCCCCGGATTGGAAGGGACGCAGGTTCGATTCCCGTTCGCACTAGACTTCTTTCTTCTTCGACTTTTTCCAGTTTTCACACATAGTTTGTTCCACAAAACTGTATGTTTGTTTGTTTGCGCATCACGCAAAAATTACTAAACGCATTTAGATAAAACTTTTTTGTATAATTATACTTAAAAACTGGTATACATTTTACCCCGCTACTATACAGGAACCCTGAAATACAACCTAAAAACTAGTCGCGAGCAAAGGCCATTGCAATATATCATCACACGTTTCTTCCGAGACCTTACGATCAAAACTTGCATACTTATACCACTGCACCAAGGCAATTAAAACTAGTTACTATAACTACCATGTACCATACCGGTGCTACTGCGAAGTTGGTCTGGTACGCATTAATTAAAACTAAAACTGTAAAACAGATCATAACTCCTCGAGCTCGTTATTACTTCGCGTGTCCATCTGTTTGCGCTAGTGAGTTGTTTGAAGTCAAAAACATTTCATCCTATTCATGGATGGTATACTTACTTACATAATTATCATCACGCCATCTCCCTTGCGGGGTAAGTAGAGAGAACAGAGTGCTAAAACGCTCTATTCTTGCATACATCGCTCGCTTCCTCAACATTAATAATTCTCTTCATACACGCTCGCCGATTTCGGAGAATCCTGACTCCATCTTCCTTCAATACATGACCGATTTGGTCTAGGTAGGTGAGTCTCGGTCTCCCCCTGTACCTACATGCTTCCACTTTCGCATTGTATATCCTGTTAATCAGTCGCTCGTCCGGCGTTCTTTCCACATGTCCGAACCATCAGAGCATTCCCTTCCGCATCTTTACATGGATGGTATAGTAGTTCAAATATATATAGTATCTATTTAGATATTTTTATATATATTTTTAGCATTTGACATGCTTAGCAACATACATTAAACACAAAGTGAAAAATGTGAAATCGAAAATAACAGTCACGAGCAGGATTCGAACCTGCATCTCCTGGATACCGTCCAGATGCTTTGCCAATTTCCCCATCGTGACCCTTGCTCCTGACTGCTAATTTCGATAGCACATTCATACTTAACGTCTTTGGGTGACGCCTGCACCATCTGTCGGAAGTATTTTCATACATTATACCGACCGGGTAAACTTAATTTTACAATTAAGATTTTACCTAATAATGACGCAAACCCTATACATATTTAGATTTTTTTATATATATTTTTAGCATTTGACATGCTTAGCAACATACATTAAACACAAAGTGAAAAATGTGAAATCGAAAATAACAGTCACGAGCAGGATTCGAACCTGCGTCTCCTGGATACCGTCCAGATAGATACTTTGCCAATTTAGCCATCGTGACCCTTGCTCCTGACTGCTAATTTCGATAGCACATTCATACTTAACGTCTTTGGGTGACGCCTGCACCATCTGTCGGAAGTATTTTCATACATTATACCGACCGGGTAAACTTAATTTTACAATTAAGATTTTACCTAATAATGACGCAAACCCTATAAATATTTAGATATTTTTATATATATTTTTAGCATTTGACATGCTTAGCAACATACATTAAACACAAAGTGAAAAATGTGAAATCGAAAATAACAGTCATGAGCAGGATTCGAACCTGCATCTCCTGGATACCGTCCAGATGCTTTGCCAATTTAGCCATCGTGACCAAAATTCAAATTCAAATTTACATTAAACAAATATATGTTGCTAAGCATGTCAAATGATGCTAGCAACACCAGAGGCATCACTCGCACGTCGCCAACTTCAAGAAGGGGTAAGAGCTGCACCATACGAAATGCACCAGAAGTAGCTACCGTTGTTTCACGCTGATCTTCTGTGATAGGGAGGTACTTCCCTGATTTAATTTTGCCTATTTATGCTGGAAGAAGCAAGGCTCTACCAGTAAACAACTACCTTTTTTTTGTTTAGGCAGGAAAAAATGTACCTAACCACCCACCACACCCCGTCGTTCGGGGCAACGAACAGAGTAGTGTGGGGCACTTACCCACTAAAGCAGGGGTCTCCAAACTTTGAAGCCTTAGGGCTATAATGATTTTTTCAGTATGTTCCAAGGGCAAAAAAACACATTTACATCTCATCAGTGTTTTTTGTTTTACTGTGATTAGTGAGATTCAATTCAATTATTTGTTATATGCTTAAGCTTAGATGCTTAAGTTTTCTGCGTCATCATTTCTGTCGTTTTGTTTTTACCTTGCAAGTAAATAAAACCGAATAATTATCATTATGTTTTCTTCTTCAACATATCACAGCAATAGTAACAACAATAAGACATTGGCTGTCGCGGGCCGGATTGATGGCACTGGCGGGCCGGATCTGGCCCGCGGGCGGTAGTTTGGAGACCCCTGCCACTGTTGCCATATGTACGGATTTGTCCGTACAGGTACGGAATTTGGAGTATTGCGTACGTATATGTGTACGGATTTCCAACAATACATAAAACGTACTAGTTTTCAAATACAACACCCAAAATTCCCTAAAACCACAGAATTGAATATATATAGCCCAAAACCATCATTGCATCGATATTTTTTTCGCACTTGACATCCATCCATCCATCCATCCATCAAGCCTTTTGAAGTCCACTGCTGGACATAGGCCTCCCCAAGAGAACGCCACAACATGTGTTTCGCTCATATGGGGGATAGTTGCGTAATCGCCACGCTTGGCAGGCGGGTTGGCGATCGCAGTGGATGTTGCTAATACTCGAGGGAGAGCTGCTGCCCACTCCCCCGGTATTCCCTCAGTCGGCTCTTACGACTCCCATGGGTGGAGAGGGGTGGGACAATTCTAAAGCCAGCCACACACGGCAGGCTCTTGAAATCCCTTTAAATAATTGTATTAAAAAAATAAAGAACGTACGTGATTGTCTATGACGAGGAATTACCGTATGATCTTTCCTCTGTGGCTGACAGAAAACGATGGCATATTATATGGTTGACGTTGATTACAGTAGTAAATTAAAGAGATAAAATAATATATAATAATTACGCTTTATTGTGTTTGTAATAATGGATGAATGATAGTGACCAATTTAATTCTTTGCTCAATTGCACAATACCTCATAGTAAGAAACTGTTTCCTTCATATATATAAGTTTCCTTACTCTGTGCGCAATACGCATTGTTTCTTTCCATGTTTCTGGTTATACGCATTTCTCTTTGGTTTCCATTTTGAACTTGTGACGTTGAGTGTTTTTGTGGATTATTTGTTTTGAGACCCACTTTATTTATGTAATTATGAGTGGATATACAAAAAAAGCACGTAGGATGCAACGTTTTATAGAATAGTGGTTTTGTTTCGTATTGAGTTTTAGATATATTGCACGTACGGATTTTGGCTGTCAGATGTACGGAGTTCTAGTTCCTACATGTTGTATGGCAACACTGACCCCTGCACTAAAGAAACCCGCCGTGTGCCATCTCTCCGCCTTTATTGGCAGGCCACTGGAACTATGTTACATTCCTTCGGAGTAAACAACTACCTAAGCTTCTGCCAGCTGCTTTCTTAATGGAGATAAAAGATGTGTGAGTTCGTTTAGTCGTTAGGTCAAATTATATGACTGTAAAGTATGCAAGAATTTACTATCTCACGTGAACTTTTCATTTATTTGCGCCTTTTCTACCTTTTTTTGTTAAGGCGGGAAAAAATGTTCTTAACCGCACACCCCGTCGTTCGGGGCAAAGAACAGAGTAGTGTGGAGCCCTCCTCACCCACTAAATAAACCCGCCGTGTGCCGTTTCTCCGCCTTTATTGTCGGGCCACTGGAACTATGTTACATTATCTCATTGGTTCGAAGGCAGCTTACCCTTTCGGGTACCCTCTACTTGAGCGACGCATCCGCACACGGAGCGTCGCACCTTCGCGGGGCGCCTCATCTATCTACGTTCCAAATTTCGCCAAAATCTGTTCAATATGTTGTTTGGACATGATAGACAGTAACGATAACTATATGAACATTTTCAGAACAATCGCAATGCTTCCTTTTTTTTTGTTAAGGTGGGAAAAAATGTTCCTAAGCGCACACCCCGTCGTTCGGGGCAGGGCACCCACTAAAGAAACCCGCCGTGTACCGTCTCTCCACCTTTATTGGCGAGCCACCGGAATATCGCATTGATCCCTAGTGCAGTCGTTATCTTTTAATAAACAATAACACGATTCAAAGCCATTATACAACGACGTGGGAACATTAATAAATTAATAACACGCTTCTTACATTGTCAAGGTAACGAGGTGCCGTCATTTCGCATTCCCTTTATGATCAACTAAACAGTAAACTTGTACGTTCTAAGGTAATAGGTTCTTGTGAGCATAATAAAATTAAAGTAGATTTAATTCGCAGTACTCTGCATATTTTGTACAAATTCATGCGTGCACCCTTAGTGCTTGGTGTGATACTGGTAACACTCTGTAACAAGTTGAGAATCAGACGGCTCTTGAAGTGAGTAGGTAACATCTATAGCTAATACATCAGGAAAAGAGATGGACTATATGGTGAATACAGTTTGTGCACCAGAGTTTCTTTTCTAAAGAAACAGATCTCTCAATTTAAGTTATGTAACATTCATGAGGGCTACAGTCGCCTTCAATACCACTTAATCTCATTGTTAGAGTGACTGAGGACAGTTATTTAAGACCATAGTCAGAGATTGACACAAAATGATGGCCAGAGTGACATTAGGTCAATTTATCTCTCATTGTAGAGAATGTTGTGGTCCACTAGTGGGTCCATCCATCCACCAGCCCATAAACGTCCACTGCTGGACATGGGCCTCCCCGGCGAAATGCCATAATCGCCACGCTTGGCAGGCGGCTTGGCGATTGCAGAACGGTGTTAAACGTTTCCCAGGAGTATGCTGTTGCCCATACGCCTGGTGCTTCCTTAGTCGGTTTTTACGACATCCGCGGGCCAGTAAGGGGTGGTGACATATCGTATTCTTAATCCGTCACCACACGGATAACACTAGTGGCTCGTATAGAGGATATAAAGAAGAAGGGCAATGGAATCTAAAATCGAGAACCATTCCTACACGACTTACAAGTAGTACTTAGTTGATCACTGTGAGCGACACGGTTAACTCCGAATGGCAGAGCAGTTGGATCAAGTTGTGTGTTCATGTGCTGTCCGTTGGTGATCTAGCTAGAATGTCTTGCCTATCAAGCAAGCTTACGCTTAGAAATAATTACGATTAGGAAAAATCCTACTAAGAACCCATTTTAAATAACATATACTCGTATAGTAATTACCACTGGTCACACTGACTACTGTATTGAATATAATTTTAAATAAAGTTGGGAGATTTGCACCATTTGCTCTAGCGACACTGGTGGTAAAATTGAACAATGCAAGAAAAGCATTGTATAGGGAGAATTTATAAAGGATGATCGTGTAAGTACAGATAAATATTTATGGGTGTATTAATTAATATAAGCGTTAAGAATAAGTAAATTTTATATGGGTGAGGTTAGAATAATAAATTATGAAAATAAATGTTTTCTAAAAATATGGCCCCCTGTAATGCAAACGCGAAAGGGGAAGGATGTAGGTACAGGGGGAAACCGAGACTCACCTACCTAGACCAAATCTCTCATGTATTAAAGGAAGGTGGAGTCAGGGGTCTCCGACACCGCCAAACGTGTATGAAGAGAATTATGAATGTTAAGGAAGCGAGAGATGTCTGCAAGAAGAGCCTTTTGGCCCTCTGTTCTCTCTGCCAACCCCGCAAGGTAGATGGTGTGATAATAAGTAAGTAAGTATGGCTGGCTGTTCCTAAGGTATTACAATAGCGGTTTTAATATATACGTGATATTTTTGGTTGCATACATTATTTTAAAAGTAGAACACAAAGAATTGTACCGCGCTTATTTAAAAAAAGAATAAAATTATAAGATAAGGGTGTAAACTCTCGTAAGTCGGTCAGGCCCCAAATCAATACACTAATAAGGACAAATTGCACTGCGACGCGTTTTCTTGCACACTTCCACGTACACACACTACTGATTGTGTAATAGGGCTGTCACGTCAAGGAAATAGTCTGATTAGTTTCTCAAAGTTGTTTGTGGGAATCATTAAGAGGTCCAAGCCCCACATAACAGGAATATTTTCACTTAAGTATATTGTTCCGATGCCGTGTGGGGCCGGCTTTAGAATTGTCCCACCCCTCTCCACCCATGGGAGTCGTAAGATCCGACTGAGGGAATACCGAAGGAGTGGGCAGCAGCACTCCTTCGAGTATTAACAACATCCACTGCGATCGCCAACCCGCCTGCCAAGCGTGGCGATTACGGCACTATCCCTCATTCTTGGGAAGGCCTATGTCCAGCAGTGGACGTTAAAAGGCTGATGGATGATGGATGGATGGATATTGTTCCGAGATACTATTATAAATAAGTAGTGAGTCTTGTAGTAAGACTGAGGATTGCCATGACAGAAGCATCGAGTTTATTCCTCAGTTTAAGGCACACCCTGACATTTCAAAATTATATGTGTTTACAAATTATCACTCCTCGGTGAAGTCCTCACGCGCAGGCTTGACGACTTCCAGCCTCCCGAACAAGCCGGTTTCCGAAAAGGCTATAGTACCATAGACCACATTCACACGCTACGCCAGATTATACAGAAAACCGAAGAATACAATCGGCCTCTGTGTCTGGCGTTTGTGGACTATGAGAAAGCCTTCGATTCGATCGAAACTTGGACGGTGCTGCAGTCCCTTCAGCGGTGCCAAATTGACAATCGGTACATCGAAGTGCTGAAGTGCTTGTATAGAAACGCCACCATGTCAGTCCGTGTTCAGGACAAGAGTACGGGAACGATCCAACTGCAGAGAGGTGTTAGACAGGGAGACGTTATGTCCCCGAAACTCTTCACCGCTGCATTGGAAGATGTCTTCAAGCTCTTGGACTGGACCGGATTCGACATCAACATCAATGGCGAATACATCACTCACCTTCGATATGCCGACGACATCGTAGTCATGGCAGAATCTCTGGAGGACCTTGGCACCATGCTCAATGATCTCAGCAGGGTTTCCCGACTAGTGGGTCTCAAAATGAACATGGACAAGACGAAAGTCATGTCTAATGTCCATGTCATTTCAGCACCGGTCCTAGTCGGGAGTGCGCTTCTCGAAGTTGTTGACCATTATGTCTACCTGGGACAAACAGTCCAGTTAGGTAGGCACAACTTCGAGAAAGAGGTCAATCGACGAATCCAACTCGGCTGGGCAGCGTTCGGGAAGCTAAAGAAGATCTTCTCGTCCAATATTCCGCAGTGTCTGAAAACGAAGGTCTACGACCAGTGTGTTACCAGTGATGACATACGGAACAGAGACGTGGTCTTTGAATGTTGGCCTCATATCAAGGCTCAAAGTCACTCAGCGGGCCATGGAGCGGGCTATGCTTGGTATTTCCCTACGTGATCGAATCCGTAATACGGAGATCCGTAGGAGAACGAGAGTGACCGACATAGCCCGCCGGGTTGCCATGCTGAAGTGGCAATGGGCAGGCCACATCGCTCGACGAACCGATAACCGTTGGGGACGAAAGGTTCTCGAGTGGCGACCACGTATCGGACGGCGCAGCGTAGGACGTGGTGGACTAAAGCCATTATTCATCTCATTTTGAGAACACCTGTGTCCTGTAGGACAAAAATGGGTTGCGAAAATCATATATTTGTGGATAAATATACACGTTTGGTTAGTAGTGTATGATAAACGTGATATCTACACTATGTAAGAAAAAAGTATGCCATGAAGTATCAAAACCTTATGTAGAGACTGATTAAGAATAGTGTTCCATCCATCCATCAGCCTTTTAAAGTCCACTGTTGGACATAGGCCTCCCCAAGAATAGGGGATAGTGCCGTAATCGCCACGCTTGGCAGGCGGGTTGGCGATCGCAGTGGATGTTGTTAATACTCGAAGCTTCGGCTATGAAAATATAAAGCAATATGCGAGTATATAAGTCAAAAATTAATGCTTACTCTCCTAACTTGAATGTCACCTCAGTAGTACCTTTAATATTGAGAAGTGTGTGAAAATGCGCCACTATTGACGGAAAAATATTTAAAAATAAACTTAGAACTGACTTTTTTGGCTGTTTAAATTGATATAATATATTTTTTCTCGACAGAAAAGTTTATCTTGTGTCTAGTAAGTGGCAACCCTAGACAGCGCCGTAAGTAGACCCGCACACTATCTACCGCGGAGGACAGACTTTAATCACACACACATAAATCCGACGGAATCCAATTCCTGACGCTATCACTTACAGGAAAATGTAAGGGTCCGCTGCACACTAGCGATTTTGTGACCGGGGTGTGTATTTTCGTAGTTGTTACGACGGAATCGAATTTTGTAATAGAAAACAGAGTAGGTGTATGCATGGTTGAGCAAATTGAGATGTTTTTACAATTTGGAATATTTTCATAGAATGTTTTAGAGATTAAATAGTAGTATTGGTGATGATAATGACACTGCCTCGGTGGTGCAGCGGTAGTGTGTGCGACTGCTGATCGTGAGGTCTCGGGTTCGATCTCCATGTCAGGCAGTGTTATTGAGCTTTTTCGTAAAAAGAATAATGTTCAGTAGTAGCCCGGAGTTTAAATGTGCCCGGTGGACGACAATAGGCTCGCCCGCTATTACGTGGGACTTAAACATAGCTGGCGAACCGTGGGTGTGTAATACACTTCTCCTTACCCCTTCGGGGATACGGGCGTGATGCTCTGTTATTGGCAGTAACTTTTACAAGACATGTGATTTTAAATCTTTGTTGTTCACCGGTGAGAGTCTATCATGCAAAAAATCACACCTTTCAAGGACTATTAGTATTTCTTATCTTTTTTAGATCACCATAGAACCTCTTCCAGGAGTCAACTAAACTATGCTGGTAACTTTCTGGAGTCTGCTTAGCTTTACTTAATTAGTCGCCTCTTCGTCACTCACTCTTAGATACTACAAAGATAAAAAAATCTTAGAAATCAAAAAGAGATGTTACGAGCCTGCTAGCCTTTGAGACTTTAATGTCTTAATGGTGAAGATTAAGGCGTTCTACTTGAATTAGCACTTCTTGTTAATTCTACAGACTGAAGGTATTAATTTTAATCAGTGAGAGCTTTGATCGCCCTAACGCCCGTTCTCCTTTCAAAAATTAAGGTAAATCCCCGACTGAAATAAAAATTAAGTCGTCGTCGAGAGTGCGCGGCGACACTTAACCGTTTAATGGGGGACATCCAACGTTGATTATAGAGGGGACAACACATTGTTTCATTAGTTAGTGTTTGGTCAGCCAACGTAATCCAAACCGGGCTGTGGCGTGATTGCGAATTTATTTCCGCACTAGTTTTATTTAACAACTTCAAGATAATAAGGTTAAAGGTCGATGGCACTGATGGCGCTGTTTGTCTATTTGAATAATAGGCAATTTGTTTCAGATCATCGAGTTGGTCTATCACGAAGTCGAAATTGGTAGTTACATTTGATGAATTAATTTAAATCACAAGAAACTAACGTAACGTAAGTTATACATTAAACACAAAGTGAAAAATGTGAAATCGAAAATAACAGTCAGGAGCAGGATTTGAATTTGTTTAAGTTATTTAGAATTAAAATTTTTAGTAAGAAGCTGCTTGAAAACATTTTAGGCTTTGTCCGGAGCAAAAAATCGTATGCGACTTGATTCAAAATATCATGCGATAATAATTTCAATTCACGTATCGATTGCGCTGTTCTTAAATTAAAAATAGCCGCAGTATTTATGATAGTATAAATCTGTAACAGAGCTATGTCTGTACATGTGAGATATTTGATAACAATGACTGTAATAGATTATTTAGTTAGACGTAACTGAACACAAAACAATTTCGATAACAATTTCTAAATAAACACCTTAAAGCCCTCATCACACAGACAACGCGTCCGTTGCTATGTGACAGGTTGCATACGAATTCGAATATTACAAAAAAAACCCGTCCCGGATCGCGATCGCTTTCCTGCGGCTCCCGCCTCTGTATATCTCTCATACAATATTATATGTATAACACAAAAGATAGAAGCTAAATTTGACTTTTTTTGTTAAACGGCTAATCTCTGAAAGTTCTTGTCGAGTTTGACAAATTATTTTTGAACTTAAGTTGATGTTCAACTTTTGAGCAAAGCAATTAGTAAGTAATTAGGATGGCCATTGAGGAGAGCGCAACTTTTAATATATGTATTTCTATCGACTATTGACAACTCTAAACACAAACTTGGTTAAAACCGCGAAGTACAACCGGTTGAAATATAAGACTAAAACGATAATCACGTACAGAACACGCGACAGCGTTGCAGCGGTTGCAAATCGTGACTTCAGACTTCGGCCCCTCCAATTTGGTAATATCGGGACTGAAGCTGGGTTCTGTGGAGTATTTTACATCAGAAGCTCGATTTACTTCAGAGTCTCTGTAGAGGGACAGTGTTTAGTATTTTTTAAAACCCATTAATGTCGTACTGACACCCCTCCTACCAGATGGACCGACGATCTGATCTAAGCCGCAGAGAGCCGTTGGATAAAGTCGGCACAAGACCGCTCGTTGTGGTGCTCTCTTGGGGAGGTCTATGTCCAGCAGTGGACGTTGGAAGGCTGGTGGAATGTCGTACTGTATGTATCTTCCCTATGAGGGATGCTTTTATCTATTATACTACCCAAACCAATGCGATTTGCTAGCCTTTACAAAAGAGTAAATTTCCAGCTTTTCTCGCGACATTTTCCATTAAGTAGTAGTATACAGGAGGAAGTATAATATATGCAGTAGCCTCTGAAACCGAGCGAGGCGAGCGTGTATGAAGAGAATGTTGAGGAAACGAGAGATGTATGCAAGAATAGAGCCTTTTGGTACTCTGTTCTCTCTGCCTGCCCCTCCAGAGGGTGCAAAACGACATCCTTGTGATTGAGTCTGCAAACTAATTTAGGCCAAGAATATCTGAAATCACTAACCACATAGAGAGAAGCGCTAGTCACCTAACTACTAAGACCGATGGGCAACACTTTTGAATCACTATCCCACTCCCTGCAGCGAAATATCTTTGAGCCAACGTGCTAGGACAGTAGCCATATTTCGCTAAACCTCATCTTGCAACCAGCCTGCTTCAGTGTCGTACCCGCGAACTCAGACTCGAAGTGCACACCTGTTTCCAAGTAGTCTTCATTTCTGCTACCTAGTTATCACTACAGGGACAACACTGACAAGAATGAAAGGCATAAAATATAGCGGGCCCTTACTGCATTTTAGGAATTATTTTTATAGCTAACGATGGCAGACGAGCAGGTCAGCTTATGGTGAGTGACCACCGTTCACGGACTTGACCACACTAGTCGCCACCATGAAATTGAACGAACCATTTGACAGGAGTGAGAATCACAACGGCAACTTTTTTTGCAACCCAAAAGACATCTTGGTGCTTAGCGGCTGTTACAAAGATGGTAGTAGGTACCCGTTGGTATCTAACAATAATTTACCTTGGCAGTAATCTTTACATTACTACAATCATATTCTACATCCTCGGAATCTCATTTTGTTGTGCTGAAATTTTAAGGATATGTTCACGTTCATAATAATATGCTGTATTATTATTGAGATATTCCGCAGTGTCTGAAAACAATGATCTACGACCAGTGTGTGTTACCAGTGATGACATATGGAACAGAGACGTGGTCTCTGAATGTTGGCCTCGTAGCAAGGCTCAAAGTCGCTCAGCGGGCCATGGAGCGGGCTATGCTTGGTATTTCCCCACGTGATCGAATCCGTAATACGGAGATCCGTAGGAGAACGAGAGTGACCGACATAGCCCGCCGGGTTGCCACGCTGAAGTGGCAATGGGCAGGCCACATCGCTCGACGAACCGACAACCGTTGGGGAAGAAAAGTTCTCGAGTGGCGACCACATATCAGACGGCGCAGCGTAGGACGGCCTCCCACCAGATGGACCGACGATCTGGTCAAAGTCGCGGGGAGCCGTTGGATGCGGTCGGAACAGGAATGCTCGTTGTGGCGTTCTCTTGCTGATTAGGCTGATGGATGGATGGATGGATTATTGCGGCTAAATCTCACGCAATATAGGCGCTTACGACGTCGAGTTGCGGAAAAATAAACCCGCGTGTACAAAACAATTATTATTGAGATGTGTTTTGGATCGATGAGTGAGACGGTCAGAGACCAAACACTTTTATTAATCCGTTCCCGATTATCCATGATCTATTATTAGCATCTCTGTTCAGGGGAGAAGAAGAGTAGTAATAGGAACTGGAGGGGTCTAGTTCCTATGTCTTTCCTATTTGGCTACGCGTGAGCACAGAACATATAATAATACTGCGTATAGAACGGACACTCCTAATCGGGCCATCATCACCTCGGTTGCGATTCTGAGGTCTCGAGCAAGCCATTTGAGCATAGGACGCGTCACGCAAATTGCAAGCTGTACCTGCTGCATATGGTGACTAATATTGAAATCTTAAAATTAAAAACTCACGTAGTTATATATCAGGTTTACGAAGCCAAGTTGATTATTTGACAGATGCTTACCTGCAAAAAAGAGAGAACATCATTTATATCCATACATACTATTATAGAGCTGTGTCTGTACATTAAAGATATTTGAGAAAAAAATACTGTAATAGGTTATATAGGCGTGTCTAAACACAAAACATTTTTTTTTAGAATTTTTGTCTGTTTGTTTGTTCGCGCATCACACAAAAACTACTGAACGGATATTAATGTAACTTTTTTTATTTGAAAGGTCTTGATTTGACTTAAAAACTGGTAAACATTTTATCCCGCTACTATATCGGGAACCTGAGATATAACCGAAAAACTTGCTTTTGGCTGCGGCGAAGCCGCTGGCAAAGGCTAGTAGTTATATAAAATAATAACTGAATGACATAACAATGAACATCAAAAATGGGGCTACGGCCATGAAAATTTCCGCGAAGGTGCTACGCTCGGTTTATTAGGTGAGTGAGGGCCCTACACTACCCTGTTCGTTGCCCCGAGCGACGGGGTATGCGATTAGGTACATTTTTTCCCGCCTTAAGAAAAAAAAAATGTTCCTGTAGGTGAGTACTAGAAAAGGATTTATTGCTCTGATTTTCAATATAATTGCAAGATACACGTTTTAAGTATATGAAACAAGAAGATTTCATCAAAATCCGTCTCTAATTTTTGCGTGATCTGAGAGAAGGAAAAATCGTTTTATTTTCAGATACGCCAAAACAACCGTTATTTTTTGGTTATCACCCCATCGTTCGAGGCAATGAACCGGTAATGTAGCCGGCTCTCACTAAATAAACCCGCCGTGTGCCGTCTCTACATGTTTTGGCGGACCCCTGAAACTGAGTGACATTACTTTATAGTCCGTGGGCGACGCCTAAACAGCCGAATACAGGTATTATTTTAACAATTAAATGTTACTATTATTATAAAAATACTTAGATATAGCTCTGTTTAAGCTTCATAATATTATAGAATTACCAGCATAAAAGTCTAAAATGACTTAATCAAGTACAAATTATTTGTGAATAAGGAAAAAGAGATTTTAAGTACGAGCGGGAATCGAACCCGCGTCTTTTCCAATCCGGAGAAGTGCTCTAAGCCACCGAGCTATCGTACCATTCTTTCGGTAATCCCAATCTCCTTATCACATTTGTCTTTACGACCAACGCCATCTCAAGAATCGCTCATCGAAAGAATGGTACGATAGCTCAGTGGCTTAGAGCACTTCCACGGATTGGAAGACGCGGGTTCGATTCCCGCTCGTAAGTACTAAAATCCTTTTTTCCTTATTCACAAATAATTTGTACTTAAAAAGTAGCGGAGCATGTCAAATGCTAAAAAATATAGATTAAAAATGACTTAATTAGTTTGAAATAGTTACTATATTTTTTACTAGAATGAGTAAATACCATACCAAGATGTTATATTTATCACGTTCGGCAATTGGTGTGCGACGTCGAAGCGACGGATCTGAATTGAATCTGTATCCTTGTCAACAGGAAGGGATAAGTCCACTCGATTGTGGGAGAAACATGTGTACTGACCAATTCCTTCTTGTAAACTAGTGATCCGGCCTCGATTTGTACGGTTTCAATTGAGAACTGAAAATATCTTTAGGGTTTTTCAAGAACTAAAACTCTTTATTAAAGTACTCGTATATCTTGTGGTCTAGCCAGCGTATGATGCAGATCGATTTTTTAACATAACATTTAATTAATCTTCTTAAAAAATAATTAATATGTTTATACATAGAAAACCTTCTTTGGAATATTATTTAACCGACAGCGAACACCATATCGAATTCATGGCATGGTTTAGTTTAAAAAAAAATAGTTTAAAGAAAAGAAAATATAAATTTTCACGGACATTTTTCACACTGCGTCCTCTGGTCCCAAACTAAGCTTAACGCTTGTGCTATGGGCACCCAGACGCAGTACAAATATCTGTGTTCATCACAGAAATAATTGTCCTGAGTGGGAATACAACCCACGACCTTGTGCACGGAAATCTGTTACACTACCGTCTACGCCACGAGGCCCGTCGAAATCACTGAATGTCAATTACAATATAGACATCCCCCATTAGATCATTTTTGTACTACGTGGGTGGCAAACAAGCATACTGGCCAACCTGGGCCCATCTGATGGTAAGCGGTTACCGGAGCCTATAGACGCTAGCAACGCCAGAGGCATCGCTTGGGCATCGCTATCACGAAGTAAAGGGATAGGAGGTGGAGAGGAAGGATATTAAGGAGAGGAAATAAGGAAGTGGTTTTGGTCTCCGGCACTCTCACTCACCATACGAAACACAATGATAGAAGTAACTACCATTGCTTTACGCTGCTATTTTGTGCGAGGGTGGTACTTCCACGATCGAGCCCATTCATGCAATAAGCAAGACTCTACCACTTACCCTTACCCCCTCCACCCATGGGAGTCGTAAGAGCCGACTGAGGGATACCGGGGGCACTCAAACTGGCACTGGCAGCAGCACTCCTACGAGGATTAACAACATCCACTGCGATCGCCAACCCGCCTGCCAAGCGTGGCGATTACGGCACTATCCCCCATTCTTGGCGAGGCCTATGTCCAGCAGTGGACTTTAAAAGGCTGATGGATGGATGATGGATGACTACCACTTGAAATCATTAGAAAACTTGTAATATTATCTAAATCCTCTTTTCTAATAATACCCAAATCCTTTTTTTCTAAATAGATTACAAATGATAGGCCTATAAGAAAAGAAACATTTATTTTGAAATTCAAAAAAGTCTGAACCTCGAACAGTCAAGTTCGAAGAAAAAGCTATATAAACTGGAACATAGACGATTCTGATTCATTCTAGACGCAGGCATGGTCCTGTAAACATAGCAGAAGATTCTGATTCATTCTAGACTCGGGCATGGTCCTGTAAACAACTCTAGATTCTGGACTCGGGTCGGGCGTGGTCCTATTGAGATAGTTGTCAAAGCTGCGAATTGTCTTAAAGTTTCTTGAAAACTTGTCAAGGCTCTTCTAAAGATTCTTGAAGTTTGATTCTTCACTGGAGGCCGTTTCAGATATGTCAGGTGTGATCTGATGGACCTCATGGTCTGGTTCTGGGACCGGGTCTGGCCTTCTAGAACGGAAGGGATTGTACTGAATGCTAAAGGGAGTGAACCTTTGTACATGTACGGAATGCTAAAGGGACTACCTTTGTACAAGAACGTTTTTTGAGGTATCCAGGTGTTGCTGTGAATAAATCTCTAGGTAAAGACAGTAATAACTCAACTAGTATTTAGTGCATACAAAATTTGTTCCTAATTAACGTGTTTTGTTATTTATTAAAATTTGTTTCGATCTGTTTCCTATTTAATTTCTTTTTAAGACCCCTAGGTAGGTCCTAAATAATTGTGGCGTGACGGTTTCACCATTACGCTACAAACTGTTGTATTATCACTGAAACAAATGCATATTTATTATTTATAAAGCTCTACGTAGATATCATGAAAAACAGCACCAAACTTAGCTACATCATCAAAGCGAGTTGAGCGCTGTCCTGTTCCGTGTAAAAAACAACTTTTGAACAGTCATTTTAATTTTTTAGCGCCGTATATTTAATAACGAACTTAGCAAATTAAAAAGTTGAGCAAACCAATAAACATCAATTTGAAATAACTGTATTTAACTTTTTGAAATAATCACGTGATTCCACAAGGGTCCACAAACTGCAAACATGTAAAACACCAGCACGTCACACGCACCTGCATACATACATATATGGGACACACACACACACACATACACACAAGCGCACGCATGCATACACGATCGCTCATGATTGCACGCACACACGCACTTATATTAATTATTTTGATTATATTTATACAAAGTACATGTCTAAACGATTGTCCTAAGCATGTAAAGAAATTTATCACTAGCTTGTCAAATTTAAATATTCATTAATTAATTATTACGGTTTAATTATTTATTGCCTTGAAACTTTTATGAACTAATCAAATAATTAAAAGTGTTTTAATTTTTTTTTTGTTTGACAAGGAGAACATAAGACAATATGGCGTTCCAGTCACGATACTTTTAAAGATATTTGCGTAAGCTGAAATCATCAGTGTTAATTATTACATGATTTTGTTTATATTGAAATACATCTCAAAGCGTTGATTTCTTTTATCGGATTTCTAGAAATTATTGGCGAAATCTGGAAAGAAACGGCGCTTAAATAGTGCCGCATATATATAATCCATCCATCCATCAGCCTTTTAACGCCCACTGCTGGACATAGGCCTCCCCAAGAATGGGGGATAGTGCCGTAATCGCCACGCTTGGCAGGCGGGTTGGCGATCACAGTGGATGTTGTTAATACTCGATGGAGTGCTGCTGCCCACTCCCCCGGTATTCCCTTAGTGGGTTCTTACGACTCCTATGGGTGGAGAGGGGTGGGATAATTCTAAAGCCGGCCAAACACGGCAAATTAATAAATGTTATTGTTATTATTTTATATTTCAATACTAGCTGTGCCCCGTGGTATCAATCACGTATTATTTAATAATAATAATAATACTATAATTTATTAATAACTAGCTCACCCGGCGAACTTCGAACCGCCATATTTTTATTTCATGAATATTTAAAATTATGAAAGTACCTACTAATATCGCTATTAAAAAATAGCGGTAGGCAGTAGAAGGGTGAGGGTTGTATGTATTTTTTAATGCTGAATCATAAAAACATTAAAATAAAATATGTTGTCCTAAAAATAAATATTTTCGGGTGGACCACCCCTATAAAGGTAAGAAAAATAGTTTACATCCTATTCTCAGACCTACTGAATATACACACAAAATTTCATAAAAATCGGTCAAGCCGTTTTGGAGGAGAATGGCAACAAACACTGTGGACACGTGAAATTTATAATATATTAGAAAATATTTTTTTAGAAGTTTGTGTATGTATTGTCAATAGGAGTTTCTTCGATTTTATTGTTAGGATTGTAACAATATGAACAGTTCCTGAAACCTTTTTCATACGAAATACTAATATTCAGCTATTTAGCATTACATATTACTACTAGGTACAAAGTTTATTCATAGCTAGGGCAACCGCCCATACTTTATTTAACCATGTCCTTTGTGTCTTATTAAATTGGGGAAGACACTGACACAGTTTATGACTAATGTAAGAGCCAGAGATCTTTAAATATTAAATAAATAAAATAAAAATAAAAAATAAAAAAAACCTATTTATTTCTTGCATGCTTTTACATAGTGAATTTTTGAGTTTACAAAAAAAAAGGTACTTAATGTGATGTGACAATCTCAGATTAATTTTATAAATACAAAAGAATTTTCTGTTTTTTTCTTTAAAAAAGTAGGGAACCTCGATATGGATCACCTCTTATATAAATTAAAATTTATAAATTAATTAGATTTTTTCGCAAGTCCATGAATCAATAAACACAGTAATTTGAAATACTAGTGACACCCTTTCACTGACTGTTTTTTATTCATAAGTGAACTAAGTAATCCCTTATAGCGTTAGCTATCTGCCAGTGAATATTCCGACTAATCGGTCCAGCCGTTTCTGCTAGCGGAAACAAACAATCGGAGTGACTGTCCATTTTTTGGGTCTATATTAATATTCGTATTATTAATAAGAATTTGTTATTTTGACATTACAAACAGACACTTCAATTATATTTATTAGTATAACCTATATTTAAACTAAAATCTGCCACCAACAATTTTATTCTTATACAATACTTAAGTACTAGGGACCCATGAATTACTCAGACAATGTAAAGGAACAGTTGCTTACGTCTGTGAGTTATAGCCAGGCGGTGCCCCACTCGATCACTGGACCACGCCCAGCGCTGGGCGACAAGCCAACATGCACCGTTACAGATTTACTCACAAAAAGAAAAGACTTGATGAGCTAAGATGGCGAAAGGAAGATTGCGCATCTTTATATATTATTGATGTAGGTACAGGGGTAGACCGAGACTCACCTACCTAGACCAAATCAGTCATGTATTGAAGGAAAGTGGAGTCAGGAGTCTCCGAAAACGGCGAGCGTGTATGAAGAGAATTATGAATGTTGAGGAAGCGAGAGTTGTATGCAAGAATAGAGCCTCTTCGCACTCTGTTCTCTCTGCCTACCCCGCAAGGGAAATGGCGTGATGATAAGTTAGTTACTTAGTTAGTTATATGAATTAATTCTTCTATATGTATGTATGCCACTGAAGTCCTACACCACTGAACCGAATTAGGTGTAAATTTTTGCATGTGTGAGTGAGCCTCTGGATAGTTTAAATACACAATCGGGCTCTGTAGATGGCGCTGCGATCGTGTGCCAGGATTGTTATTATCAACTTTTGACAAAAAATTGTATTTTTTTATTCTTTTATAGTAAAACAAATTTCTTGTGAATTGATCGTAAAGATAAATGTGGTGTGGAGATTGGGAATGGCCGTTGGTCAGTGCGATGGTTTAGCGGTTAGAGCACTACCCCGGATTGGAAGGGACTCAGGTTCGATTCCCGCTCGAACTAAAGTTCAGTTAAGTTTTAGACATTCACAAATGATTTGTTGTTTTAAAGTAGCTGAACATGATTGTCAGGTGCTAAAATACAGATCAAAAATCTTTTACGGTATTCATATTAATGACCACATCTTAGTATAAAATCACTATGCATATGAACACTTCAACGAACTTTAGAGCAAGTGGACTTAAGTTTCAATCTACAGCCGGCAAAGTACCCGAAATGCTGGCAGCATTACCCCGCTGGATAGCGAAACTTATCCTTTACCTGAGGTATAATCCAACATTTTAATTAGGAGTCAACTCTACAAGACATCCCACCAAATCCTTATAAATTTGGAATGAGTCGGGTTTCCAGGGGCACATTGTCTCTACAAAAAATCAATATAATTATCAATTTTTAGCGGTATTATTATCAGCGGTAGTGTGTGCGACTGCTGCTCATGAGGTCTCGGGTTCGATCGCGGGTCGGGCAGTGTAATTGAGCTTCTACTGAGCTGCTACTGAGAATTTTTCTTTGTAAAAGAAAAATTCTCAGTTACTGCTAGTGCTACTGAGAATTTTTCTTTTACAATTTTTCTTTGTAAAAGAAAAATTCTCAGTAGCAGCCCAACGACTGAAAACCAAAGTTTGAAAATGTGCCCGGTAGACGGCATTAGGCTCACCCCCTATTACGTGGGACTTAAACATAGTTGGCGAATCGTGGGTGTGTAATACGCCTATGCCTACCCCTTCGGGGGATACATATACAATATGTTTTTTTTTATTATATATATATATTTGTGGTTACCAAATACATCCGCAGGTCATAATAGCTTGCCATTGCTATTAATGAAAAAAAAAATACCAATAGGCATTTTTTTTGCTCCTCTTTGACACTAAGCGACATAAAAATCTGATATTACCCTCTCCTATATACTAAAACTATTTTTACGAAGTCCTTTGAAAAGATAACTCACTTCTGGTTTTTATAATCCAATCAAAAGATTTCCAAGGCATTAAAACTTCGACTCAATCGGACATCAAACACGCACCCATCATAACCGGAATCTCATGTAACTATATTTGTCACCAATAACACATATCCTTAATCAAAAGACATTTTGGAACAGCCTTTGAACCGACATCAAAAAAACATCTCGCTATATCTGTGGGAAACACCGCCTTTGATAAACACACAGACGATCTTAAATCTTATTGCTATGTAGCTAGAGTGCGATTCTGTAGATATTCATAATAATTTTGATCTACAAATAGGAATGTTTCTTTGTAAGTCAACTATTTTTGATAGTTGTAGTCGGGAATCGTTAAATGTTGGATAAGAATTATTGTTGAATAATTTTTGTTGCAGGCAAAGAAAAAAAGAAAACAAATCCAAATTAATTTAAAAGATATTTTTTTAGTAATGTGTATATTATAATAATAAAATATGTTTACATTTTTGGTTTGGTGAACACGTGAATCAGTAAGTGCTCATTTGAATTTTGTTAGTATTTTTACCACGAAAACTTTGGGATAATAAACATCACGCTACAACAACGGATACGCGAAAACCAGAATATGAGTAGGCACTTATATTTTTTATCAGCATCAACAACATTAAACTACAAGCGGTTGAAACCACAGATTAATATGTCAGTAGCCAAAGGCTAAAAGCAGTATATTTCAAAAGTATCACTCTTCTTCTAGCAAAAGTAATATTTCAATACATTAAAGGTATTAGTATAGTCTACAGCCTACCTATATGTCTACCTACTAGAGTATTTCTAGTAGGTAGACCAATGAACTGCCTTAGAGTTTCCAGTTCTATCCCCAATGGGTTAAACGCTAACTTTTCAAACTTATATGCGTATTTAATTTAAAATTATTGCTTATTCCGCTCCTCAGTACCCTAAGCCGGCGATCTCGGTTATCTGTTATATCGATTTTGTTATAACATATCAGTACTCGCAAAGGTACTGTCGGGATCTTAGAATATAGTTATAATTTTGGTTTATGTCGGTTGCCGCATACAAATATAAGTTAATCTGTTTATACTTACTAAAACTGTCAATTAAAGGAAATGATAAATGTATAAATTCAACGTTTGATACACCCGTATCTTGTTGTCTATTGAAAGAAGGCTGTACAGTTGGCCTAAAAGTCTTGCTGCTGTCTAATCCATGGGCTGAAAACCTGTGCAAAATCTACATCAATAAGGCAGACCGCAGGCTTTTGTAGCAGTAAAGCACTAAGAAGTCCGGAGGAATGAGACCGTCCTCACATACAATGACTTTTTTATACTATACGGGTGGCAAACAAGCATACGGACCACCTGATGGCAAGCGGTTACCATAGCCTATAGAAACTAGTAACACCAGAGGCATCACTCGCGCGACTATAACTCTAAACAAAGGGATATGACGTAGAGAGGAAGAATAGTGGGAAGGGGATAAGAATGGGGTTTGGGCCTAATGCACTCTCACTCACCATGCGAAACACAATAGTAGGAGTACCTACTAATCTGTGAGAGACTGGTACTTCTCCGAATAATCCGGCCCATTAATGCTGGGACAAACTAGGCTCTACCTCTGTATAGAAGATGCCTTCTATAATAAATATATAGAATAGAAAAAAATCAAATGGCCAGCAATGGCACACTAAATTCATAAATTTAAGTATGTTTTTCAACAGGCATATCCATCGTTTTATAATCTTAGAATGTATTTCGAAAATATAAGTTATTTGGCTGCTTTAAAGAACTCATCGAATTTTGTTACAGAAATGAATAGATTGGTTATATGTTTTTTTTGTTTTTACAGATAATAGTAGTGTTATGGAGTTGTTTACCGCGAAGGAAATAATGGTAGGTACTTTATCCAATTGTGATGTTACAATTATACCTATTATGGAATAAGTATTAAAATAATGTTGACAACACATTATTTTAGCCACATTTCATACTATCAAAGAAAATATTTTTTTTAAAGCTAAAAATAATCTCTGCGTAAAATAGCAATCCCCTATGAACCCTCAATTTATTCTGGAATGAACAGTAGTCTTTTTCTTTTTTATTGTTTCGGATTATATGTATACATGTCAAATTTAGTGATTGTCGGTTAAGTAGTTACAGCGTCAAGAGGTAACAAATAAACAAACAGAATGTATCGGAGGTAGAGATAATAAGGATGAAGCCGGGGTTTGACCTCCTCGTTTGGCCTCCGGCGCTCTCACTCACCATACGAAACAACAGTAGATATACCGTTGTTTCTTGGTGATATTTTCTGTGAGAGTGGTATTTCCTCGTTTGGCCTCCAGCGCTCTCACTCACCCTACGAAACAACAGTAGATATACCGTTGTTCCTCGGTGATATTTTCTGTGAGAGAATGGTATTTCCTAGTTTGGCCTCCGGCGCTCTCACTCACCATACAAAACAACAGTAGATATACCGTTCTTTCTCGGTGATATTTTCTGTGAGAAAATGGTATTTCCTCGTTTGGCCTCCGGCGCTCTCACTCACCCTACGAAACAACAGCAGATATACCGTTGTTTCTCGGCGATATTTTCTGTGAGAGAATGGTATTTCCCCTGTCGAGCCGGCCCATTCATACTGGGAGAACCAACGCTCTACCACAACTACTTTATGTTGAAAACGTATATTTTTTTTAACATTAACACAGCTCCACAGCTCTTCGCTGTCAACACACGTGTTAACCATGTGTCATGGCCGCCACGTGTCTTCACAAGATGGCTACGTTTCAGGAAACTTGAATGAAACATTAATAGTTTCCTATTAAATGTAATATTACAATTTGTGATTCATGTGGGTGAACAGTGGTTTTATCCCAATGATGTTTTGAAGACTACCTCCATATCCAATAACAAGCTTCTATCGGTTGGTTGAAACATCTTTCTATATGCTAAGCTAACAGCACTTATAATCTATCTATCTATACTATTATTAAGCATTGTCTGTACACTTAAGACATTTGAGAAAAAATACTGTATTATGCTATAGGCGTGTCTAAACACAAAACGATTCCGAGTCCGTTTGTTCGTTCGCGCATCACACAAGAAATACTGAACGGATTTTGAGGTAACTTTTTTATATGATAGCTCTTGATTAGACTTAAAAACTGGTAAATTTTATCCCGCTATTATATCGGAAACCTGGGATATAACGTAAAAACTAGCTTTTGGCTGCGGCAGAGCTGCGGGCAAAGGCTAGTCTATACTATTATAAAGCTGTAACAGAGCTATGTCTGTACATTTAAGATATTTGAGAAAAAAATTCTGATTTAGGCCGCCTATATAAGGCGTGTCTGAACACCAAACGATTTTTTTAGATTTTTTGTCTGTTTGTTTGTTCACGAATCACGCAAAAACTAGAGAACGGATTTTGATGCAACTTTTTTTATTTAATAGCTTCTGGTTAGACTTAAATATTGGTGTAGGTACATTTTATCCTGATTTTATGTTATTACGTTATATCTCAGGATCCCGATATAGTAACATCGAGAACCTGAGATATAACGTAAAAACTAGCTTTGGCTGTGGAGGTGCCACTGGCAAAGGCTATATCATTGAGAATCTGAAGCCTTTCAACCTCCACTGCTAAACATAGGCCTCCTCAAGAGAGCCCCACTACGAGCGGTCTTGTGTCCCCTACGGTCCGAAGACCGGCCCGGGGCGCCTCCAGCCGGTGCTGAAAGAGTGGGCGGGGCGACGGCTTGGAGTCCTTACCTTCCGACTGGTGCAGGTGCTGTCGGGGCACGGTTGCTTCGACAGATATCTGCACATAGTCGCAAGGAGGGAAGCGACATCGGGCTGTCACCATTGCGGCTGCGACGAGGACACGGCGCAGCACACGCTTGAGTCATGCCCGGCTTGGGCCGAGCAGCGCCGTGAACTCGTCGCGGCAATAGGGGGGAACCTCTCGCTGCCGAGCGTCGTCAGAGCGATGCTTGGCAGCGACAGGAATTGGGCCGCGGTAGCTGCCTTCTCCGAGGAGGTCATCTCGCGGAAGGAAGCGGCGGAGAGGGCTAGGGAGGCTGATCCTTCCGCAGACCCTAACCGCCGCCAGCGACCGGGGCGGCGCAGGCGCAGGTACTTGCGCCTCATGCCGCCCTAGCTGAGGCTGCGGGTGGATGGACCGGGGAACGTCCGCCACCCACAAGGCCTCCCGCAAAGGTGCGACGCTCCGTGTGCGGATGCGTCGCTCAGCCGAGGGTACCCGAAACGGTAAGCCGCCGGCGGACCACTGAAGGAATGTAATATAGTTCCGGTGGCCCGCCAACACAGGCGCAGAGACCGCACACGGCGGGTTTATTGAGTGGGTGAGGGCCTCACACTACCCTTTTCGTTGCCTCGAACGACGGGGTGTGCGGTTACGAACATTTTTTCCCGCCTCAACAAAAAAGGCAGATGTCCCACTTTAGTAGATTAATATGGACAAAACTGTCAGCATCCCATTTTTTACCCCAAATGCCGTAAAAGCCTACTTATATACTAGGCATTACTGTCCCACTGGTGGGCACGGGTTTCCTTTCACAGGAAGGATTTAGTACCACGTTGACCTAATGCGGCTTGGTTGATTTAACAAGCTGTCAAAAAAATCTCTCAGGTATGTTTCATCAAGATGTTTTCCTTCACCAAACAATGATAATAACAAATACTTTGGAAAATCCAAAAGTGCACGCCTCATAATCTTCATTTTTCACAATAAAATTGATTATTTGATAAGTAACTAATAATGTATTGGTCTTACTAAGTAGTTTTCAATAAGTCACATAAATAGCGCTAATTTCAAAAAGTACTAATGTAGATCTCATGTCTTATACACCATCTAGCGCTAATTTTAAGAAGTACTACTATATTGGTCTATAGAAGTAGTTGTCACGAAATAAGGTATGACACTGGTTTCAGTGTATCACTGTCTGTACCATCGAATTGACCGTTAATATTCACTATTTTTTGTTTATTTAATAACAATTAAACCACATCGAGTCAGACCGTGAAAAGTGATAGGGCTCTATTCGTAATTATACTGAAGCGTAAGAGAAAGAAAAAAAGACTCGATTAGTAAAGTATTTCGGTCATTATCGTGTTAACATACATTATCCGAACATACCTACAGACACATAGACGTTTTGATGCCATTTTAGTTATTTAACTAGTTTAAATAACAAAAATGGCATCAAAAATATCATGAGTGTTCAAAATAGTGTTGTTTGAAAAATCAGTTGTTCTGTGTGAAGCGAGAGTAGTACCCACCTCAACGCTTCGCTTATGAGGCGTGCAATACACGCATAATATAAAAAAAATCTCGTTAAGACAGAAGTGTGTGCCGTGCGAAAACCTCGAACTGGGGATAGAACTTGATACCACCGTCTTCGTAGTTTTAAGTGTAATAAAAGCACAGAAACCACTCAAAGAACAGACACTAGCACTTAAACCACAAAGATGTCAGCGAAGCTCAAGGGACACGTTTACTTTTCCAAACAGGTCGGTAATATCCCTTATCACTGCTAATGCTGTTACCGTGTCCGCATAGTGGCTCTCTAGAGATAAGATAAGCTTATCACATAAGAGAATTAATTAAGTATATTAAAGAATTAAAAACGACGGTAGCGTTAAGATATGCAAATGGGAACTTCACTTTGGTCTTAGGAACGAAAACGTGAATACTTCTTTAGAATCGTTGTGTTTTGAAACTCGATGAAACGAAAATACGTCACGATAAAGAAACACATAAATGTATAGGATTAACAGTCAGTTGCAGAAAAGTCAATTAGTTATTTTAGCTTTGAAAATTTTTTTTTTCACAAAGTATTCCTTGGTAATTGATTTGAAAGCTTGGTCTCCGGCTTGCGTGATCAATACTTAAACCATATGACCACGGTGTACACAATATTAAGTGTGAAAAAGTGATATGCATGCAATAATAAACTAATACCTATCTCTGTTTTGCTGTTAATTTGGTATTCCCATGCCAGTTATAATAGTACATTGTTACCCTAGGGATGAAAGTAACGATGAAAGTTACCTCGAACTATTGGAGCCCTCGCTACGCTCGGGCGCCAATCCCCGTCTTGGGACTAAATAAGTCTTTATCCCGAGGTAAACACTGTGCTTTTCATTACGAATACGAGGAAACTAAAAATAAAAATCATGAATTAGCTAGAGAAAAAATGGAAGACATTAAAAAATTGAATTTGGAATCGCCCTTTTCCCGCCGATTTTGTTTTTTTTTCTGTGGCCTGTCGGCTATTCAGCCATTATTTTTCATTTTAATCATTGAAAAAATATAAACCTTCATTATTTTAAAGATATAGTTGCAACTATATTAAAATAAAGTCATATAAAAAACAAATTCTTTAATAAATACTTAACTTTATGTTATTTCAATTTTACATCGCGCTGTAATTGACTGGCTGTACAGAAAATAGTACTGTTTTTTTTTATAATTACTCAGCTGTCAGTTGAAAGTAGTTCTCCCTGGGGCTGAAAAGTATTACTTTCAACCCGCTTCTCAGGCAACTTCAGGCCTACTTTCAGAGTATGAGTAATGAAAAAGTTTTTTTCTCACCTATCCCTGAAGTGAATCATATTACTTTTGTTATTTATGTTGCTATGGTGAGGTTCACAAGATCTTTTACCAAAGTTGTCCCATGAATTCCTATGGGATCCATTATGTCGTTTCAGAAAACAAAATTTAAATGAATTTTAATTAAATTTAATTAATGAGAGATAATTTTAAGCTTGGTAAAAAATAATAAACCTTATCCTTATCTTAATACTCCTGATACTCTATATCCATCTCAATCTCTCGTATGCTACTCTTTCAGAAATTTCACTTTTGCCGTGTGTAAATTGCACACATATGGGTATTTTTATTGCGTATGGCCACGGCCTACCTGATGGTAAGCGGTTACCGCTTGTTAAAGTTAAATATTTTTCTGATACAAAGATTTTTTTTCTTTTAAGCTTTCACTTCTGTCGGCGGTCATGAGGACTGCCTATGACGGGCCTATGTTAATATTTTTTTATTGCTTATGGTGGCAGACTACAGCCCACCTGATGGAAGTGGTAAACGCAGCACATGGAGTCAAGTATACTAAGGGCTGGCATACACGGGCAGCTTGAAGCAGTTAAGATCGACTGCTACAAGCTGCAACTGCATAGTGAACTACAGACTTCTACGTACCTACATACACGAACCGCTCAAGCAGTTGCAACTGCTTCGGGCGGTTGGCAGCAGGGTGAAATTTCATCATGCAGTCAAGCAGTCGCCCGGCATACACTGACTGCTCGAGCTGTTGACTGCTCTTACCCACAATTTTCTGTGTTTACGCCGCCGTAGTCGTCGTATGAGCAAAAACAGCAGAAGTGCTTCCTCCTCGAAATCCATGATGCTACTGATTTGAAATTGCCAACTGCTCGAGCAGTTATCAATAGCAGCCTCAACCTGTTGACTCTTGACTGCAAGAGCGGTTCGTGTATGTTGATCACTAGGTAACTGCTCGAGCAGTCCGTGTATGGCGGGCCTAAGGTGCTTCTTTATGGTTGTTCACACAGGAAACTTTGGTACCAAACCGCTCGGGCCGATAACAAGCGAGTAATTCCACTTGGGACCAACCCTACCACCAGTAATGTAATGAGTGATAATTGCTTACTTCCCTTAATCACCTCGTATGATTGGATGTGGATTACACAAAGAGTTGTTCTGTGTGGGAATCGAACCCACAACACTCGGGCGGGAGGTCGGTATCTAAACCACTCCACCATCCGTGCAGGCAAGGCAAGGCACTAAGTCTAATATTCTTTTTACGTCACAAACTTTTTCTATAATCTATAGTAGTACACGAGCGAGCGAAAATTGCAGTTTGTTGTAATACTCAACAAATTGTTAAGGTATTTGATATACCAGCAGACAAAGTACGAAAATGTGAAGTATTTCTGTCCGGTCCCTAAGCGTCAAAGCGTGATGCTTTTATAACCTATTGGAATGCCCATTTTTTCTTATCCACTTGGTAATTCTAGAAAAAAAAGCTGAAGAAGCTGAAGCTTAAAACCTTAAAAAAGTAAAAGTTTTTAAGTTTAAAAAAGTATGTACGTGATATTTAAAAAAAGTTTGTATTAAATCACGTAGTTTTTTTTAGAAAAGCATTTTCTATATTATATCGTTCAGTTTTAAATTTGTGACGTCAGAGCGTTTATTTGATCAATCTTTTTTTCATATTTACTCGGTCCATAAGGTTTAAAGCATGAAGCTATTATGCCCTATAAATTGGGATATCTAATCCCCTTGATAGTTCTAGAGTTCAGTATTAGTATAAATAAAAATATCTTCTGCATTTATGACTCGAAGTTACTCGGTAATATCGAGCCGGGGGTTAAATCTCTGCGTACATTAAATCTTCCACAAAAATGAGCAATTTGAATAACTCAAGCTGACAGACTAATCAGGGGCAAGAAAAACAGCGCTTAGATAAACATTGTTTAAATTGTAAATCAGCTAAATCATTCGCGTGTAAATAAAATTGTGAAATATGTAAATTTTAATTTACAGGAATAGCGTAGATGTTTAAATGATTTGCTTTGCTTCTATAGTACTCGTATATTTATGTCGCGTACCGCGTACAGTAATTTTGTCGTTTAGACAGTTCTGAGCAAAGATAAAATTTCTATTGTTTTAAGACTGCAACCCACTATTAGTTTAATAGTCTTGGAAACTTTACATAAATGCATTTATTGGATTTATAAACCAACTTACACCACACAAATATTTATTCTATGGTGTCAACGCGGAAGAAACCTTCGAAATAACTACCACTATACAAATTACATTACAAGCTCAACAAGGATGGAAACAATGCAGTGAGGAAATTATCCTTTATATTATTATAAATGCGAAAGTGCGTTTGTTTGTTAAGCTTTTGTGTCTTAACTACTCAACCGCATAATATACAATGCTATCATATCCAATGCTCATCATCAGGGTGATCAGCGGCGTCTGCAAGTCTTACTTGTTGTAGTTGGGCAGACAGATAATTTTTTCCACTTCAAACGTGTAACGCGTAATGACGATAAAATGTAGGGATGAAGACAAGGTTTCCGATTTTCACAACTAGGCCAGCGCTTTCGTGGTTGGTTGGTTGAGTGCATATTATTATGATGATTTATCCTTATATAGATACTTTTTACATTCTAGCTATCTATCTTTACACTACATTCAGATCCCACACAAATTATGTTATATAGGGTACCCTTCTAAATATAAAGAGGACAATGTCGACCATAAATAAAAAACTATCATAATTACAATAGAACCAATTTAGACGCGCCACTCGAATCATTACAGACGAAAAAAATAAACGCAAAGGCGCGCTTGCCGACAGCCAACATAGTTGACATGGCGGCACTTATTTCAGTGTTGCCATCAATTTTCAACCCGCCCGTTCTGGGTAATTTGCCGAGACGTACACCGGCTGATTATTTATGCTACGCTCATTGGTGTAGACATTCTTGTCTGTGGGGACGTTTAATTTTTATTTCCCGGTCCGGTATTTGTTTTGACGTCAATAAATGGCGGGGACGCTGGTGACGTTCGAGAGGTGTGACATAAATTTGACTGTAAGGAAGTAAGAATTACATTAAGTAATTTATGCGCCCAAAATATGACATCTAATTTGATTCTATCTTTAGGAGCTTTTTCGCTCAAATCGTGGAATGAGTCCTGAGACTAGATGTTAGATACCCAAATGCGTAAATTTTTAAAAATATTCCATTATTGATGGAAAACAAAAGCATTCAGCCCTTTTCTGCTCGCCCGCACTTACTCGCTAATTGATCCGCTCCGAAGGGTCGTAACGTGATAGCCTTATAGCATTCCCGGATAAATAGGCTTTAAAATGTAAAGAGTTTTTATTATTCGTCAGAGTTCTTTATAAATAAATAAATAGCGAGTTTTACCAAACAAAGAAACTTCTCAGGTTTGTTATACAACCACCGAAGGAATGTAATATGGTTCCGGTGGCCCGCCAGTAAGGACGGAGAGACGGCACACGGCAGGTTTATTTAGTGGGTGAGGGCCTCATACTACCTTGTTCGTTGCCCCGAACGACGGGGTGTGTGGTTAGGTAATTTTTTTCCCGCCTAAAGAAATAAATTGATGTGAAACATATAATGCGGAAGGAGGGTAAAATCGGCTGTTAGCGTGGCGACGCTTTTATTGTACTTGTCCCAATCAAATCTTGCAAGTTAAATTTGACACACTTCCCGGTATCTGATTGAGCTGAAATTTTACACGCATGTGTATATCACGTCACAATGCAATATTAAACGGCGCAACCCCATCGAGTTTGGGCTCGTATGATTCGTTTTGCCGAGTACCTTGTGTCTAGATGGTATCCAGGGTCTGATGATGGGGCTGGAAGGTAGCCATGCGAAACTCTGTAATTAAATAGCGCAACTCCATTGAGCTAGGGCTCGTTTGAAATGTCCTGACTAGAACTTCAGTCAGAGATGATATCCAGGGTCTGATGAAGGAGCTGGAAGGTGACTAGTAACTCTGTAATGAAACGACGCAACGCCATCGAGTTTGGAATCATTTGATTCGTCTTGACGAGTACTTTGTCTTTAGATGGTATCCAGGGTCTCTGATGATGGAGCTAGAAGGGGGCCATAGGAACTCCGTTATAAAACGACATAACTCCATCGAGTTTGGGCTTGTATGATTTGTCTTGTCGAGTACTTTATCTCTAGATGGTATCCAGGGTCTGACGATGGAGCTGGAAGGTGGCCACAGTAACTCTGTAATGAAACTACGCAACCCTATCGAGTTTATACTCGTTTGATTCGTCTTGAGGAGTTCTTTGTCAAGTTATGATAATTTTGTTTCTATAAAGTAATTTAGATGTTTTCACATCTGATAGACGTCCCGTGAGTTCTAGTTTTTTGATGTGAAACATGTAATGCGGAGGGAGGGTAAAATCGGCTGTTAGCGTGGCGACGCTTTTATTTTACTTGTCCCGTTCAAATCTTGCAAGTTAAATTTGACACACTTCCTGGTTTCCGATTGAGCTGAAATTTTACACGCATATGTATATCGCGTGACAATGCTATATTATGATGACATGGAGCTGATCTGATGATGGAGCTGGAAGGTGGACATAGGAACCTCTATAATGAAATGGAGCAACCCCATCGAGTTTGGGCTCGTATGATTCGTCTTGACGAGTACTTTGCCTCTAGATGGTATCCAGGGTCTGATAATGGAGCTGGAAGGTGGCCACAGTAACTCTGTAATGAAATGACGCAACCCTATCGAGCTTATACTCGTTTGATTCGACTTGAGGAGTACTTTGTCAAGTTATGATCATTTTATTTCTACAAAATAATTCGATGTTTTCACATCTGGTAGACGTCCCGCGACGTCGTTTTTTTTTTAGTAATTAATTTGTCAATACTTTTTCATCAAGATCGTTATCATTAATTTCATAAGGATCAGCGCTAAAGGGTTCGTTCGAGTTGAATTGCTAGGAAACAATTCAGGTCAACTTACATCTTGTGTTCATGTTTCTAGATCTTGCATGCGAAATAATTCCACAGGGAACAATAAAATTATTTCTGTGATCTAAGAACCGATATTCTTTAGTTTACGGGAGGATGTTCTGTGGCTTACAGCCGAGTGATTAACGGTAAGTAGCGGATTGGCTGGTTACCTTGGTATTTTTCAAATCGAGGGCGGCTACTATTCACTAGACCGCTAGCTCGATAAATCAATTATAAGAACAAGTACAGTATTCCTTCAGACCGAAATGTATATACGACGAATCAAAGATCACGCTTTGTCAAAGCGTAGCGTAAAATGTCACATTGGAGTCGATTAAGAAGCACTTAAAGAAAGTACCGATATGCCTGAATTATTTTATTTATGCATATGACCTTTGTTAAATGAAATTACTACATAACTAAATTATTAAATAAATTGACTCACATTATATTGAAAGTTGACTTAAAGGTTGAAGTGAAATTCGGTAGTGTCGCAACAAGTAAACGCACTTAAATCGAATGATACGATAAATGAAATAGCGGCAAATGTTGCCAGAGATAAAAAGAACTGAAATGTTAGTGCAAAGGTGTATTACATGTTATACATTAAGGTGATACTTAATAAAATTAAATTTCCAGGGAGTGAGCAAAAAGGTCATGTGAATGTACATGAAGAAATACGATACACGTGTCCGAGTTGTGTATCCAGTTACATAAAACCTGAATTAAGTCAACAGTTGCAGTCTGTTATTCATATTATCATCCATTGCATCACTGCTGGTAGGGCTGGGTGCCAAGTGGGAGTACTCACTTAGTACGGGCCCGAGCGGGTTGGTACCACCATCTCCCGTGTGACCGGCTATGAAATCACATCGTTGCGTTTTGGCTGTAGCAGGAGATAGCCGTTTATATTTCATTTCATATCTGTGAATTGGTGAGCAGCGGCTTGACAATACTCTCGGTATAGTCGAGTCCATGGGCGACGGTTACCATTTACCATCAGATGGACCGGGGCTCGTCTGCCACTACAAGCAATAAAAAAAAAAAACCTGTCCCACTACAGGAGCTATATTATATACTCGAAGCTAAAGATTATCTTTCATGGCCACCTCGTAATAAAAAGCACACTAATGCAGTCACAGCTAATATTAATGACATTATGACAAGTAGTTAGAATTTTGGGCTGAGATACAGAAAACATCTTATATAAATCATATTCAAATGCATAAGGTTTAAACTTGCTTGTACAGCCCGTAACTAGGGGGTTGTCATCTGCAACATTTATGGAAATAACTTTAAAATAAATCCAGAGTTTAAAATGCAGTTTCAAAAGACAGAGAGGAATGGAGTAGTGTTTGTTGTGCATTTTTTTGATAAGCAGTCTTTATAATTTATACCTAAATATACCAAATCGGTCATGTATTGACTCTTCTAGTTACTATGAATGTTGAGGAAGCGAGAGATGTATGCAAGAATAGAGTTTTTTGGCACTCAGCTATCTCTGTCTACCCCGCAAGGGAGATGATGATGATAAGTAAGTAAGTATAATTTATAGCTAAGCCTTAAGCAATTCACTAAAAATTATAATTTAGTAGTGCTTAATTAAATTAATCCCGCGATTAATATACGTTGCTTATTATATTAACGTCATAAGCCAGAGGTAGTGGAGATATCCCCCCTTCTCCACTTCTCCGCAGCATCACTGAACAAGTAGTGCTTATAAAACTCGTTATTGTTTAAAACTTGAATAAGTTTATATTAAATTAAGATACCGCAATAGTTTTTTTATTAGCTTAAAAAACTTATTTTGATCTGTATATAAGCACTTGACATGCTCAGCTACTTTTAAGAATAATGCATGTAAATCCATCTGATAGGTGGCGTGGGTCGTAAAGACAAATGTGATGTGGAGACTGGATATGGCCATCGGTCACTGCGATGGTTTAGCAATCTAGAGCACTTCCCCGGATTAGATGAGACGCAGGTTCGAATCCCGCTCGCAGTAAAATTCTCTTTTTCCACATTTTTACAAATAATTTGTTCTTAGAAAACCAATTAAAAATCTATCCAGTAGGTTCACCGTGATACGTGACCAAGAGTAGAAATCTCTCTCTTTAGTTTATTTTATTGATTATCCGAAACATCAGAATGGCAAGCATAAAATAAATGCTCAAAAAAAAACACGTAAGATACTTGTACCATAATCTTATAACTTTTTATCCTTTGATACAACGTTAAGCACGGGCTTATGGTTCATAGCTCACTACCGAGATAACGGTATCTGGGTCTATCCCTCCATCCATCCATCAACCCATAAACGTCTACTGCCGGACATGGGCCTCCCCACGGCAGCCGGGGTTCGCGATCGCAGAATGTTGTTAAACGTTTCCCAGGAGTATGCTGCTGTCCATTCCCCTGCTGCCCCCTTAGTCGGTTTTTACGACACCCGCGGGCAAGTAAGGGGTGGTGACATATCGTATTCTTAATCCGTCACCACACGGACGAAATGTATGGTATCTGAGTAGTGAACTAGGAACCACTCAGCAACCACTGAAGGAATGTAATATGGTTCCGGTGGCCCGCCAATAAAGGCGGAGAGACGGCATACGACGGGAACCACTCAGCAATATTTGCAATTATAATAAATAAACCGTTTATTTCTCTCTCACAATAGATTGGTCTTCAAGCTATTTAATTACCATTATTTCCTTCGATCATCAATACCGACAAGATAGTGTCTCGAACAAAATCAAGCTCAAATCTGTCCATGTTAATATATACTTATATAGCTACATCTGTTTACTAACAAACTGCGATGAAGATTTTAAAACAGTTTTAAGTTTAACCTACACTCCACCACCTTACTACAAACATGGCATTATAGTAATAAAGTCACAAATCTTTAAAATATTATCTTACATTTACGATCATTCGTCACAAAAATGAGCAAAACAATTAATTTACTAGTGCCACTTAAAAGTGAAAAGACAAATAACATTTACTATGAAATCAAGCTTAAATAGCAATAAATAAAGTAGTTTTTGAACTAAACAAAATAAGACCTCACTTCTCGAGTGCGCTGTTATTTACCTAGACGGATTTTTTGGGCCGACGCCATGTCTACTACATTGTTGATCGAAGATTATTTCAGAAAAATTATTAATTATGCATCTTAATAGCCCCCTAATCCTGCAAGACTGGTGGACAGTTGTAGGTATTTCACAAAACCTACATTACAGGTCACCAGTGATGTGATTTTCAGGTAATTATTACACTACATTAGTTTATAGAGCCGGGTTTGTTTTCAAAAGTAATATGTGCTATTCCAAGGCTACTGAAATTCAATAGCTATACACCTCGAACCCTTTCTAAGATTACTCCGATCACCCCACATCTTTTTACCCCAAAAAAGTAGAGGTACCGACTCCATTCCTTTGTGCAATTGATTCATTACTTGGTCGGGTCTGAATTTATGACCGTCTACTAACACTCCTTAAGGACAGTTAGACTTATTTACTTTAACTTAATAACTGGCTTACATACCCCAATTTATGTCGCAATGACGGTAGGGCTGGTTTTTTTCCGGTACGAAGTCGATCTATCCGGGTTTAGGGTCGTCAATGTGAATTACAATTTATGAACACGGGGTTTATGTAAAGTTGCTTAATTTAGCACAGCTTTTAAACTTCGTAAGCTGTTTTAAGGCTTTATGGTAAATGCATTTGAGTTTGCACGTAGACTTTGCAACGAATTGATGTTTATATCGTGGCCAGATCTTAAGAGTTGATCACTTAAAAATGTAGCCAACCATTTTTTTTATTCTACATAGGTGGCAAACGAGCACACGGCCCACCTGATATTACCCTGATGATTACCGTAGCCTATAGACCAGGGATCTCCAAACTTTCAAGCCTTATGGCCATAATTTTCGGTATGTTCCAAGTGCTAAAACACATTTACATAAATCTCAGTAGTGCTTTCGTTTTACTGTGATTAGTGGGATTAATTTCAATTATTCGTTAGTTATTAATAATATTGTTCTGTCGTTAAGTTTTACCTTGTACATAACTAAATAAATAAAACCGATTAATTATCATTCTGTGTTTTCTTCTTCAAAACATATAACAGCAATAGCAGTATCTATTCTGTGGCAATAGTAGCAACAATAAGACATTGACTATCGCGGGCCAGATGATGAGACTAGTTTTAAGCTGTCGCGGGCCGGATTGATGGCACTGACGGGCCGGATTTGGCCCGCGGGCCGTAGTTTGGAGACCCCTGCGCACTGCGCACCCCTGACCCCTGATCACTCGCGCATCGCCATCTCCAAGAAAAAACTACCGCTGTTACACGCTGATCTTTTGTGAGAGGGTGGTACTTCCCCGATCGTACCGGCCACATTCATCCTGGGATTAGCAAGGTTCAACTACTATTAAAAGGAATTAGATTATTTCATGATATAGAAATTATCTGATGCCCATATCATAACGTGGTCTTTTTTGATATTTTTATAAAAAAAAAATTGTATTTGACATGCTTAGCCATATAAATTAACATAGTGTGAAAATGTGAAATCGAAAATAATAGTCACGAGCAGGATTTGAACCTGCATTTCCTGGAATACCGTCCCACATGATTTGCCAATTTAGCCATCGTGACGTGATCTCACGGTTATATGATACGGTCAAACATTAATAACCATATTTTAAAATAGTTATATTATCCACCGTCAGAGGCGCTAATATAGTTTTGTTTTTGTGATGCATCATGGTGACGAACAATTATTCTGATAAAAAAGCTAATAATAATGCGCCCATTAAAGATAAAACTGAAGTGAAATATCGTTACAAAACATATTCCTCCGTCATTTGGATTTTTATTAAAATTTTGATATATGGAAACTTTGGTGATATGTGATACATGGATTGAAATATCATCAATCGTTGACGTTTAAACGATATGATCAGTTTTAGATGGCCATTCTCTAGCTATATGCTCTTTTGTGGTCATATCATGAAATACAAACATTTCATGAAATAGTCACCAAATCAAAAAATAAGTAAAGAAATATGGTCAAATCTAAGATTTGGCCACGATATCTTTTTTTTTCGGAATACAGTGATAATTATCACATACGAACTTTTTATAATACAACTGTTGGGACTAAAAGAAAGTTGTAAAGAATTATTTTCCTAATATGACCCATTCGTCTTACCCGAATAGGTTTTAGAATAATTTGTCAACCATAAGAGCGTTTCTTGAGTGAAACGTTGAGACATGACGCATCCCTCGAGGCGGCTCACATAGAGAATTGCTTTTGTCTAATTTGTAGAAATAAATAGTTTGGGAGATAAATTCTTTAGTTAATGCCGCCATTTTCTTATTTTTATATATATTTTTAAGCACTTGACATGCGCGACCATTAACAGAACACAAAGCTATCTTGACATTTGTTTGGGACAATTATTTTTTGTCACCTAAAACATTTAGAAAGAATGTGTTATGGAAATTGAAAGTCCCGAGCAAATAGCATGACAACTTTAAGGAATAAATTAGTTGTGAAAGTGGAAAAGGGAACTTCACTGTAAGCAGGATTCTAACCTGCCTCCCATCTAATCCGGAAAAAGTAGAATAGCATGAATTTTGCAAAATAGTAAATAATATTGGAATACAGATCAAGAGATATTTTTATATATATTTTTAGCATTTGACATGCTTAGCACTATACATTAAACACAAAGTGAAAAATGTGAAATCGAAAATAGCAGTCACGAGCAGGATTCGAACCTGCATCTCCTGGATACCGTCCAGATGCTTTGCCAATTGAATTGGCAATTGAAAAATTTTATGCATGTTCGGATCCTGCTCGTGACTGTCATTTTTCACTGTCATTTTTCACTTTGTGTTTAATATGTGCTACTTGTTTATAATTATTGCAAATACAGTGGGGATCGTGTTTTATCGCCAGTTCAAGGTTCAGACCTCGTAAGGCACACACCTCTGACTTATCGAAATGTTTCGAAATTATATGTGAATTTGGTAGTTTTTAAACTTTAGCGTTTTATATTAATTATAACAGATCTAACGGGTATATACTTAAACTACTCTCTGTGTAGGGACCTTAATACTTTGTGTGTACAAGTCCAGAAGGTGAGGGTAGCTGAAGACACTTTCACAAAATATAACTGACAAACACCTGCTCTCACCAGTCTGAGTCTACTCGTGACCACGGCTGGTGCAACTCAACCGAAACGTCAAGGTTAGTCAAAATAATAGACTTTTGAGCAGTTTAATGCGCGTATAGACCCGTTAGATGTGTTATATATGTATTTGTTTACAAATTATCACTGCTCGGTGAAGGAATAACATCGTGAAAAATCTTCATGCCTAGACGGCTTGTAAAGTCTGCCAATTAGCTAACTGTGGTCTATTTCACTTATCAAAACTAACAACCAAGGAATATCCATCTGAAGCGGACAAGTAAAAATTGTTGATGTTACCGACATCTCACCAGGAAGCTACACTAGCGTTGCTTCAACCATAGATATATGGTATAGACCTATGGTTTTAACTATGTACGACATATTCTGTATCGATTATAGCTTATGTAAAATAAATATCGGCCAAATGATGTCGTGTACATAATGGGGTACACAATGGTTTTTATTTCAGCGGCAATTAGTTGCCAATAGTACTATAATTTGATGGCGACGGTGGACCTAACGATGCCGGCTCACGCACTCCGGCCATAGACAAACATTCACGATCAATTATAAAAAGAGATATTGTTTCCATTGTGTTTTTGTGTTGTTGTTTTAATAAAGAAAACAATTTTGATGTTCATTTTATTGACTCGTAAGTATATAAAATTTTATTTTATATCTAGGAGTCGTTAGATCGAAGCCAAGTCTCGTGTTTAATGATCATATATAAAAAGAATAACAGTTTATTTTTTTCAAAACTCACGGGTCCTCTTTTCGGGGTGAGGTATATGTACTAGTGAGTGAGTAAGTAAACTTCGAGAAAATGCTACGAGACGTGGAGAAAATCTCTCAAGCTGCATGCCTTCCTCGTTTCGTTGTAATATTGTGTAATTAAAACTCATTTAAAACTATATTAAAAAAAAATGAGTTTTCCGTCAACTCTAAGTTGACAAGCAAAATGCCTTATCGAGTCAGTAATCCTACGCAACAATTTAATATGTGAGCGCGACATCGCGCATTACTCAAATCAATACGACGAATAAGAAAACGTACTCTTTCAGTAGGTATCTTCCATTCATTTCAAGAGTTCTATTTTTAAATCATTTAACTGTGAACTGTCAAAGTCGATGACAGATGGCGTCGGGCGTGGCATAAAGGCGTGTTCACACCAAACGCGCGGGTAACGCGACACGACTTAATGACGTAATGAGCGTTAAAAATGTGTTTACAGTTTTAGAAGTGTACTAATGATAACTGGAGGAAATAGGAGCTGAAGTACATAAATTATGAGTATTTATTGCTCTGGTGGCAGACGAGCCAGTAGCCGCACCTGTTTGTCCTCGTTAATGCATTTAAAAATTGTCATGATACTAGGAGCTCATTTGTCTTTGTAGCGCTAGAAGTCCAAACCCCCTTCTTATGCTGATCATAAAACCTGAAGGAAACTGGTGTAATTCGGCATAGAAGAGCCATGACCATGTCGTGAGATTGCAGCCCGAACCAAAAGCGTTCGGAATGAAAAAAAAAGGCCTATCCTCTCCGTAGTATCCTACCTACACCCTCGTTATTTTCTTTCCTCTCCAGCTATCCCTATTCTTGGATACTGCGGCACGCGAGTGATGTATCTGGTGTTGCTAGCGTCTATAGGTATGGAAGCCACTTACCATCAGATAGGCAGTATACTTGTTTGCCAACCGAATAGAGAACCGAGAAAACATACCTATAGGAAATTGAATAGACACAAAGTACTCCCTATAGGCTACGGCAACTGCTTACCATCAGGTAGGCCGTATGCTTGTTTGACACCCAAGTAATTTAAAAAAATACTTTGGAAAATCCAAAACTGCACGCCACATAATCTTCATTTTTCACAATAAAATTGATTATTTGATAAGTAACTAATAATGTATTGGTCTTACTAAGAAGTTTTCAATAAATCACATGGATAGCGCTAATTTCAAAAAGTACTAATGTGGGTTTCATGTCTTATACGCCATCTAGCGCTAATTTTAAGAAGTACTTCTATATTGGTTTATAGAAATAGTTCTCATGAAAGGTATAGCGCTTTAAGCGCTGGTTTTATTGTCGAGTCGAACGTAACTATTCAGTATTTTTTTGTTTATTTAATAACAATTACTTAAACCATATCGAATCAGACCGTGAAAAGTAATAGGGCTCTATTCGTAGTTATATATACTCAAGTTAAAAAGAAAGAAAAAAAGACTTGATTAGTAAAGTATTTCGGTTGTTATAGTGTTAACATACATTACCTACAACAAACGGACGTCCAAGACAGAAGCTTTTTAAACAGTTTTTTAACTAGCTTAAATAACAAAAATGGCATAAAAAACCGCTTCGCTTATGAGGCGTGCAATATAATTCAACATACACATAGTACCTACTCCCAGACTCCAAATTACCATTTTAGTTCATAAAATTTGCCCTGCATGGGAATCGAATCCATAACACCTGGTGTGGGTGATGGATTTTTCAAGCCGCGTGTCCAGCAAGTGGACTATAATCCAAGTTGGTGATAAAAACTTATTCAATCTTGGTTTTAAGATCCCCATTGTACTTGGGAGAACGAGATCCTGTAGCTCCCGGATAGTTTCAAGAATGCCACCTATACGAGTATTCCGAGATCTCTACGCCTTTGTTTAACGTTTTGCAGATTTATTTTAGTAAAATTCGGATCGCCGATTTGGCAAGATTCTACATAAATTTTAAAAGGATAGGTGACACTGAAGATTGGCCAAAGACATTTTACTTCAAACACAAAGCTTCTCTCTCTTAAAACTCTCATCACCCTACTTTCATTCTTTTTCTACGACACCCAGCTTTCACTTCCATACATTAAAATTGGGACACTCCACTGTGCACGGCCAGTCGGGCCTTTATCGATATTTTTCAGGAAAAAGAAGTGAAACAACCCATTCTCCTTTTTACCTGCTTTCACTCTCCTTTCAATATCCTTTTCATACTTCCCATCTCTTGTAAACAACGTTACCAGATACACAAACTCTCTTACTTTTCCCTTCCGTTTCTTACTCTTCCTTTCCCTAAATCACCATGTCACACGGCGTCATACAATTATACTTTCCTTGAACTGTCATTTTCATCTTTTCAATATACTCTTTCTGCAATATTAAAAGGGCTTTGATAAGGTCGTCGTACGTGGTTGCCACTTGGAAACCTTATTTTAGTATCGGTTTCCAGTTCATCAGGCGATGTGACCTTTAGAGACGTATTCAATATAATTAATATGATATTCCAATATAATGCTGGTGAGCTGGCATAAGAATTTTGAGACCTATCGTATATTTAGTATAAATTAGTTTGTTTTAAGCTAAAATATATTCTCCATCCCATATATTATGAAGCTCGCATAAACATCCTAAATCCATGGATTTGTGGGTGAACTCCCAGCATCTGAGATTAAACGGCCAGGCACGTTCCGACTATTACAAACTGCTTTCATTTTAAACACGGCGCGCACATTTGACGTTTACTTTTTTTTATTTATCGAGCAATGGGGTTTTACTGTGGCAGCCGGAATTTTTATTTTTAAATTATGACTGGCTGAAAGTAAAACTGCATGAAGGTAATATAATAGATCTAAGGTTACTTATGATTTTTATATTTAAACTACCAGCAGACAGAGAAACTCAATACATAGGTATGTATCTATGTATTATTATACAAATAGTTGTACTATGCGGTAATCCAATCTGAGTACTCAGTAAATTATAATCATTAAGTATATCTGGTAAACGTTAACTAATAATCAACATTTAAAGTAACATAAACGGATCTTTTATCGCGTATAAATTAGGTGAAATTATTAACCACCTTTAGCCTGATGTTTCAAATGTTCTGCGTTGCAGCAGTTGTCACGGGATAACTGATGAGCTGGTAGTTAATAATTTCACCTAATTTATACGCGAAAAAAGACCGTTTATGTTACTTTAAATAATAATCAACATCTTCAAATATCAGTATAAAAAAAGACATCTGAAACAAATGTGTGGATATTGGGTGTCATAATTAGGTGACTGCAATAGTTTAGCGGTGCAGAGTACTTCTCCGGATTGGTTGGGACGCAGGTTCCAATCCTAGTCGCAGTAAAGCTCTCTTTTTCCACTTCCACAAATATTTGGTACATCAAAGTAGATAAGGTACTGCCGGCCACGAGTTCCGCGAGCGCCTCTCGCTGAGGGAGGGCTAGGCTCTCCAAATCACCAAGAAATGGAGTCCTAGTGTTGCCAGGGATAGAGGGATTCATGCGCAGAGAGTATACCTCGCCTCTGGTCTTGCTATGATATTCTAAAGGAACACCGCGGGGTTTTAGCAGGTTCATTCTTTCACATCTTAAAGTTAATTTATCTTCAGTAGCTGGGTCGGCGCGAACACTGTCCATCATCGCAGTAGATGTCCGCGTTGAAATAGAACGGGTTTAGAGTAGGATATCCACAAGTTAAGTACAATTTTATAATTATATTATGAAACGTAATATAACTGACTAGAAACAGCTTAAATCTTAACATAAGTGAAATAATTCATTCCGAAATCTTCAAAACTTACACACACTTTCGACATGACTTTTGGAATTTGGTTATTCTTATTTGAACGTAGACACCCACAAAGAGTGGATATTGAGAAAATCATATCCAAAATCGCAAGGAAAAAAAAAGTCGCAAGTAAAAGCTGGTATTTATTTTATAATATTAGAATGTGATGGTACTTATTTAAAAGAAATACTGTAAGGCAAATTTATATGTGGATTTTGAATTGTGTGCTACTGACCTCCAAGACCTAGCTAGGGGCAACTGAGAACCTTAGAAGATCGGAGTCAGATTTGACATCTACCGCGTGGTGACGGACTAAGAATACAAGGGTTACCACCCCATCCTTACCCGCGGGTGTCGTACAAGGCAACTAAGGAAAGTAAGCAATTATAATTTGTGAATAAGGAACAAGAGTATTTTAGTACGAGCGGGAATCACAAATTATAATTTGTACTTAAAGAGTAGCTGAGCATGTCAAGTGCTAAAATATAGATCAAAAAGTAAGCAATTATCACCCATTGCATTACTGGTGATAAGGCTGCGTACCAAGTGAGAGTACTCACTTGCTATCAAGCCCGAACGGGTCGGTACCACCGTCGCCTGTGTGACCGGTCATGAAGCACGTCAGTGTGTTTTGGCTGTAGCAAAGATAGCCGTTTATTCTTTCATTTCATAGCTGAGATTTGAAATCGTGCGCAGCAGCTTGAAAATACTCTCAGTATAGTTGAGTCCATGAGCAACGGTTACCACTTACCATCAGGTGGGCCGTGGCTCGTCTGCCATAGTGAGCAATAAAAAAAAGTTATTAGGCAGCCCACTGCTTAACGCGCCTTCAGACCACACAAAATAATCAAGAATAAGAAGGAATAACTACACAGAATTGTCACTAGCGTTTGGTACTAAAGAGTTTTCAATTTTCGGCGAATACCGACTCGTACGCATTCCACCAGCTAGCAAAACTCGGTGAGTTACAAGTTGCAGCTATTTAAATGTCTGCTGCTTTCCTGAGGTTCTTAACGAGCTGTGCTTCTGATTGTCTCTGATTGTCTTTGAACAGCGACAACAAACAATAAAATAATTCAAAAAAAAAAAATTACATGGTCACCCTAATGTCGTCACACACTTAAAAGTAAATGTTCGAAAGCTTAATTTATGATGAGACCGCCGTTACTAAAGAATTTAAATATAACTACAGTCGTAATGTCCTGCTATTACTGTTAGTGGTTGTAAAGAAGGATGTAACGAGAGGAATGGTGTAAACTGATACAGACATCAAGATGATTTTAGACCAGTGAACCATGGTATGCGGTTTCGAGTCCCGTTCATGACTAACATTATACATGCGAAAGTTTGCGCTTTCACGCCGACTATTCGACCATCCATCCATCCATCAGCCTTTCGACGTCCACTGCTGGACATAGGCCTCCCCAAGAGAACGCCACAACGAGTGGTCCTGTGCGCTCATATGGGGGATAGTGCCGTACTCGCCACGCTTGGCAGGCGGGTTGGCGATCGCAGTGGATGTTAACAACATACTTGAGGGAGTGCTGCTGCTCACTCCTCCGGTATTCCCTTAGACGGCTCTTACGACTCCCATGGGTGGAGAGGGGTGGGACAATTCTAAAGCCGGCCTCACACGGCATATTATGCGACCGATCATAATAAAATTTACTATACATAGTGCAGAACCCAGAAAACGACATGGGCTACATCTTATCTGAAAAAAAATTGTTTCTGTGGGATATTTTTGCATAGAGATAGTTAGTGTGCTATAAAGGGATTTATTTCCGCGCGGACGAATTGCGGCCAACTGTACAAGACATGATAGTAACCGTCGCTTATGGACTCAACTATACCGAGAGTACTGTCAAGCCAATGCGCACCATTTTATTTCTCAGATATGAAATTAAAGAAATAAACGGCTATCTTCTGCTACAGCCAAAACACAATGACGTGCTTCATGCCTGGTCTGGAGACGGTGGTACCGACCCGTTCGGACCCGATAGCAAGTGAGTACTCTGAGCAGGCACCCACGCCTACCATGAGTAATACAATGGGTGATAATTGCTTACTTCCCTTAGTCGCCTTGTACGACACCCGCGGGAAACGATGGGGTCACCACACGCATTTTTATTACAATGGACCCACAATGATGTTCGCAAACACAAGTACACTCTGTTTCCTTATCATAATCTGGTATCCCGACACGACGTAGATCGGATCAGACGCAAAACGGTTTTACGTGCTGTCCATGGCACGGGGACGAAACACCGCCAACATGCTGCTATTAAGATTTTTTTCAAAATTTCAATGTGTTTTTGTTGACCCGACTCGGGATGCGAACTCAAGATTTCACTATCCGCTGCCGCATGCACTACCGCTAAACCACGTATTCCGTGAGTGTCATAGCTGGCAAACAAGCACCTGATGGTAAGCGGTTACCGTAGCCTATAGACGCTAGCAACACCAGAGGCATCACGTCGTCGCCAAGGAATGGGATAAGAGGTGGATAGGAAGTATAATAACGAGGGGGTTTTGGTCTCTAGCGCTCTCACTTACTCGCGGAAATAACAGCATTCGTTACCACTCTCTATATGGGTACCTACTTACTAGCTAGAGAGTATTTCATAATCGGAAAGTAAAGTTTACGTATACAAAAAAGGACAGACATGTTACAATGTAACAATTATGATCCTTATTATCAGCGTATAAAGCACAGGATCCCAGAAAGATGTAATATCATAAATCTGGTATATCCTGTGAGAGTTCTACTAAACCATATTTCAGTCCCTTTAAATATCAAACCAACAATGTTTAATTATTTCTAACACGCTAGGGAGTCCCTAACTTTGAACATCACTAATACCGTATAGTTTCTTATAAATATGTACCCGGTATAAACATCTACTTTTACCGACTTAGGTACTGAGAGTTCTCAGGGATGGTTATGTAATAAGTATCAAGATTGTTGAAGTGAAAATTTCTATAGGAAGGTTTGCATAGGGAGTAAATTCATGGAAGTCTTCATCGACATGGTCACGTGACGTGTGTAGATGAAATACATTATAATTCATAATATACAGTCGTGGTCTAATTAGGGACAATCTCTAGTTGAGCCAAATTGTGAATTATTTTTTTATTATTTAAATATTTTTATATATATTTTTAGCATTTGACATGCACTATACCTACATTAAACACAAAGTGAAAAATGTGAAATCGAAAATAACAGTCACGATCAAGATTTGAACCTGCATCTCCTGGATACCATCCAGATGCTTTGCAAATTCAGCAATCGTGACAATTGCTCCTGACTGCTTTCGATTTCACATTTTTCACTTTGTGTTCAATGTATAGTGCTAAGCATGTCAAATGCTAAAAATATATATAAAAATACTTAAATATTTATAGGGTTTGCGTCATTATTAGATAAAATCTTAATTGTAAAATTAAATTTACCTGGTCGGTATAATGTATGAAAATACTTCCGGCAGATGGCGCAGGCGTCACCCAAAGACGTTAAGTATGAATGTGTTATCGAGATTAGCAGTCAGGAGCAATTGTCACGATGGCTGAATTGGCAAAGCATCTGGACGGTATCCAGGAGATGCAGATTCAAATCCTGCTCGTGACTTATTTTCGATTTCACATTTTTCACTTTGTGTTTAATTTTTTATTTTCCAATGAGTCTTAATATTCCATATCTTTTACATGTAAGTATAATTAGTCATTGATGTGCCCACAAACAATAACAACTTCTTAAACATTAAACCTCTTTACTGTATAGCTGATAGATTATCATAGTGCTATTTGTTCAAAGAATGCTGGCTGGCCATTTAATTAGGGACAACTGAGGTATTGCGTTCTAATTTCAGAATTTAAATCTTAATACTTTTTTATTTCTTCTCTTATTGTTTTGTGGTAGTTTTGGCGGCAATTCAGATTTTTTATTTTAAGTTTTGAGAATTATTTTGAATTAAAATAGGCACAAATAAAAGTTGCGATCCAACACTACGAAAAATTATCATGAAGTTTGTCGAGCGTGGTTGGTCATACCGAAGGATAGCACAACATTTAAATTGTTCAAAAACTATGATATGCAATGCAGTGCAACATTTCAGGCGCTATAACACAGCTTTAAATGTGTCCAGGACAAAAAGATCGAGAAAAACAACTCCGCAAGAAGATAGAATGATAACCAGGTTAGCTAAGAAAGATCCGTTTCTAGGCTCTATTTTAATAAAACACGAAGTGTTTGGGGCAGACGAAATAGCCGGTGTAACAGCGAGGACCGTTCGACGACGTCTGGTAGAAGCGGGGTTGTTCGGAAGAGTGGCTCGCAAAGTACCGTTGTTGAAGAAAGAACATAGAAATGCTCGTTTGGCGTTTGCACGTAAATATGGACATTGGACCTACGCCCAATGGCAACATGTATTATTCTCTGACGAGGCCAAGGTTAATTTGATTTCTTCAGATGGAAGGCAATATGTACGGCGTCCTATAAAAGCGGAAATGAATCGAAGATTCACAAAAAAACAGGTGAAACATGGCGGTGGAAACATTAAAATGTGAGATTCATTTTCTGGGCGTGGGGTGGGACCTGTGAGGAAAGTTCAGGGTAACTTAGACCAACATCAATACAAGGCAATATTGGAGGAAACTATGCTTCCTTATGTTGAGAAGCATCTCCCTATTATATGGACGTTTCAGCAGGATAACGACCCGAAACATACCGCCCGTCCAGTCAAGTCGTTTCTTACCAGTCAGTCAGTATCGGTGCTAGATTGGCCAGCAAATAGCCCGGACCTCAACCCAATTGAGCACCTTTGGCACGAAATCAAGAAAAAAGTTGCCACTTATCGTACTACAACTTTAGATGAACTTAATGAAGCTTTTTGTGAGGCGTGGGCAAACATTCCTGTCGAAACATCTCAGAAAACGATAATGTCTATGCCACATCGGTGTCAAGCGGTAATTACTAACAAAGGTTTTGCTACTGGGTATTGATTTTACACGTAATAAAATGCAGCTGTTAAAGATATTATAATACTGCAGATTATTAGTTATGTCTAACTCTATTTTTCATTATACTTAACTGTCCTTAATTAAATGTCCAGCTACAGAATTGTACCTTAAAATTTAATACATGTTTAACCTTTGATATGAAATACTTTTATCTATTTATTTAATCTTTTATTTACAGCCATTTATAGCATAATAATCGGACCAAATTATGCAAATAATAGGTGCTGAGATATCAATAGGGTTTTATATTTATATGTACATAACCGGTTATAGGGGCATTCAAGATAGTGAAGAGCACTATCTTGAATGCTCCTTTTTTTGTCATTTGTTGACCACGACTGTATATGAATTATGAACACTTACTTACATAATTTCTCCAAATCTGAGCAACTATTTCAAACAATTAATTTGGATATCCAAAAATAACAACTGTTTGTTTATAGTTTTAAGTTTTCACTTCTGTCGGCAGTCCTCATGACTGCTTGTGATATTATTGCTTGTTATTATGTTATATCTCATTTGGCGCGTTTGGAATAACAAATCAGAGGGTAATTATAGCATGTGACAAAGTTATGTGCCGATGTAACACATAATTTATTATTTTATAATTGGAACACTTAATAATTGAATATTCATATGGCGACGGTTACTAAAGGTAGATTTAAGGAGGCCAGGAGGCAAGGTCTAAGGAGGCGGGAAAATTAAACGAAAAAATCCATAAAGTAAGTCACCATTTCATTTTGCTGGTGGGATACGAATGGATTGCCATCTCCCGCTACGACAAAAGCAGACCGATATATTTCACGATCGGTCACACGGGAGACGGTGGTACCGACCCCCACTTCCCGTAACGAATGTTGTGAAAACGTTGAGTTGGTAAATAATTCAAGAATATACAAGAAGTATAAGTTCTTACGTGCACTCTTAATTATTTCTTATTCATAAAACTTCCTAGTAGTTCGGCCATTACGCTGGCGCAGTGCGAGTTGGCAGTTTCCTGCTTTCATGTTATAACAAAATAATAAAACTAGCTGTATACTGTACATTGAAGGTATGTTGTCAATATTACATAATATATGAAAAGCAAAAGAGCGCAAAACAACGACTGTTAAATTTTTTAATTGTCTTTTTGCTAGCACACGTCTGCTCATTATATTACTGAGAGGATTTTCATGCAGTTCATTGATATCATTATCATCATGAGGTCTCGGGTTCGATCCCCGGTCCGGGCAGTGTTAATGACCTTTTTCGTAATAAGAAAAACCCTCAGTGTCAGCCCGGAGTTTGGAAATGTGCCCGATAGACGTCAATAGGCTCGCCCCCTATTACGTGGGACTTCAACATAGCTGGCGTGTCGTGGGTGTGTAATACACCTCGGCCTACCCCTTCGGGGAATACAGGCGTGATGCTATCTATGTTATGTTTCATTGATATCAGTATCATCTATCTGTATCATTTAAGATATTGGAGAAAATATTACTGTATTAAGGCTAAGCTATTTCAGTGTGACCACTGGAACAATATCACAGTTCCAGTGATCAGCAAGTACAGGCGGAGAGACGGAACACGACGGGTTTATTTAATGGGTGAGGGCCCTACACTATCATGTTCCTTGCCCAGAACGATCGGGTGTGCGCTATCCCAACTCCATTTTTTTTAGAATTATTGACTGTGTCGTTTTTTTTTTATGTATCTTTTTTTTATATGTCTTGATTAGGCTTAAAAACTGGTATACGTTTTATCCCACTACTATATCGAGAAGCTGAGATTAACAAAAAAGAACAGCTTTTATTTAAGGCGGAGCCGCGGGCAAAAATAGAATATAATATTTCAGGAAAATCTTACCTAAGTTAAAAGATACCCAGATACAACCAATTTCAATGCAGACGAAGTTAGGGGCAACTGCCTGTAGTACTTAAATGAAAAAACTAATTTAAACTAGATTCTCTTTTATTACAAAACTTATACATTTATGGCCTGAGGCCCCTATTTAGACTATAAATGAAGTACTAGAATTATAAGCAATAACATTGTAATTGAAACAGCCGGCCTATAACATGTTTAAGTTATTCAACGATACAATGTTTTACAAGATACGATGCAATTTATACAATGGCTCCTCTTTATAACACACGACATTGTTTTAATAAGACATGCTCGTTATTGATGAGCCACCTAATAGTGTAAGTGCCGTTACTGTGTTTAGATTGTATTGCATGATAGATATTCCCACACTAGGTAGAATTGATTATGTGTATTAACCAGAATCATGCTAGAACAGTAGGTATAACCTTTTTCATACGAAACTTCGTGGTAAGATGATATTGATAATATTAATCAGTAGCCACAGCCTTCATCCTGGTACTTACTACACACTTCACCAACATCTGTTAAGCTTCATGCAGTAGAAAACGAATATTTTCTAAGATTTACGTGAATCCAGGCAGTAAATCTAACAAATTTTACAGGGTCGATTTTTTAGTATGCAGAATAGTATTTTTATTCATAAGATACATGGTAGTAAAATGGGTCATTATCTTTTAACTGATCGACAAAAATGCCTAGTTTTTTTCTTTTTTCAGTCTAAGCGAGCAGTTTTCATCACTTTTTTTGTTTAGGTGGGAAAAAATGTACCTAACCGTACAATCCGTCGTTCGGGGCAACGAAGAGGGTAGTGTGGGGCCCCACCCACTAAAAAAACTGCCAATCTCATACATTGATTATTCTATTTTATTTCTATTCTGTTCTACAACGTTTATGTGACTTGGCTAGGGGGGGCTGTTTTAAGTAGAGAACTTTAACATTTATACATCTTAAGGATGTGATGTAGAAATTAATTTATTTTCCAAAGTAAGTCGTGTCGTATCCGCGTCCTCTAACAGTCTCTTTCAATCTATTACGTGTCCCTTTGTGTGGGCCGATGTTTCGGCCTTTTTATAATAAGACTAGTTAGAATAAATTGCTTTTTAATATAGGTTAGGTTAAGATTTGTGAAGTAATAATTGGGTAGGTCGGTTAAAGTAAGCAGATTGTTTTAAGATTGCTATCCGTGTAGCTATTACGCCGGTTGTTTTATTGCTACGAGTATAAAAACAATTCAATGTTAATATTTTTTCCTGCAAGATGGTGATATTATAACTTGAAATAAAGCTTTTATATATTACGAGGGGCGGCTGATAAATTTGCGGCCTAGGGCATTTAGCGATGACTCATCATTTCATCACTGATGACACTAATTGCCTGACTATTTGGTAGTATAAATAAAACCCCTTTTTATTTAGTTCATTAACACTTCATCCCTGAAACAAGCAACAACACCATGTCAACGGAAACTGAATAAAACACCGCGCAGTGATTAAATTCCTTGTGAAAAAAGGGAATACGCCAAAAGAAATTTTGAAGAAATGTCATCAGTTCTTCAGAATTCTGGGCCTTCATACACGATGGTATAAAAACTGGCCAAGTGCGAGTCGGACTCGCGCACGAAGGGTTCCGTACCATTGACTACGTAAACAACATATTATTTATTTTTAAAGTTAATATATATATAATGTTGCCGTTATCAATAGCGAGCAAAAAAGGGCCAAAAATCACGTTTGTTGTATGGGAGCCCCCCTTATTTATTGTTTTTTTTTGTTTTTAGTATATGTTGTTATAGCGGCAACAGAAATACATAATTTGTGAAAATTTCAACTGTCTAGCTATCGCCGTTCTTGAGATACAGCCTGGTGACAGACGGACGGACAGACAAACATTGTATGGGAGCCCCCCTTAAATATTATATTTTTTTTTGTTTTTAGTATTTGTTGTTATAGCGGTAACAGAAATACATAATTTGTGAAAATTTCAAATGTCTAGCTATCGCCGTTCTTGAGATACAGCCTGGTGACAGACGGATGGACAGATAGACGTTGTATGGGAGCCCCCCTTAAATATTATTATTTCTGATGTGAAACATCTAATGCGGAGGGAGGGTAAAATCAGAAAAAAATAATTTTGACACATTTACCGGTTTCCAATTGAGCTGAAATTTTACACGCATGTGTATATCACGTGACAATACAATATTATGATGACATGGAGCTGATCTGATGATGGAGCTGGAAGGTGGACACAGGAACTCTATAATGAAACGGCGCAACGCCATCGAGTTTGAGCTCGTATGATTCGTCTTGCCGAATACTTTGTGTCTAGATGGTATCCAGGGGCTGATGATGAAGCTGGAAGGTGGCCACAGTAACTTTATAATGAAATGACGCAACCCCGTCGAGTTTGGACACGTTTGATTCGTCTTGATGAGTACTTTGTCTTAAATGGTATCCAGGGTCTGATGATGGAGCTGGAAGGTGGCCATATAAAACTCTGAAATTAAATGGCATAACTCCATCGAGTTAGGGCTCGTTTGAAATGTCCTGACTAGAACTTCAGTCATAGATGATATCCAGGGTCTGATGATGGAGCTGGAAGGTGACCACAGTAACTCTGTAATGAAACGACGCAACCCTATCGAGCTTGGAATCGTTTGATTCGTCTTGATAAGTACTTTGTCTTTGGATGGTATCCAGGGTCTGATGATGGAGCTAGAAGGTGACCATAGGAACTCCGTTATAAAACGACATAACTCCATCGAGTTTGGGCTCGTATGATTTGTCTTGACGAGTACTTTGTCTCTAGATGGTATCCAGGGTCTGACGATGGAGCTGAAAGGTAGCCACAGTAACTCTGTAATGAAACTACGCAACCCTATCAAGTTTATACTCGTTTGATTCGTCTTGAGGAGTATTTTGTCGTTATGATCATTTTATTTCTACAAAGTGATTTCGATATTTTCACATCTGCTAGACGTCCCGCGACGTCTAGTTTTTTTTTGTTTTTAGTATGTGTTGTTATAGCGGCAACAGATATACATCATTTGTGAAAATTTCAACTGTCTAACTATAGCCGTTCTTGAGATACAGCCTGGTGACAGACGGACGGACAGACAGACATACAGCGAAGTCTTAGTAATAGGGTCCCGTTTTGACCCTTCGGGTACGGAACCCTAAAAACGGGCTCGGCTATTTCAACATTATATTCGCGATGTGAAAAGTGTATTTCACTTGAGGGGGATTATATTGAAAAACTAAAAATAATTTTAGATCTATATTTTTTAACAATTGACATGCTCCGCTATTTTTTAAAGTACATATAAATTATTTATGATTAAGGAAAACAATATTTTTAGTAGGAGCGGGAAGTAAGACAAAATGAGGAAACTGGGATGATCGAAAGATCGGTAGGATAGCTCAGTGGCTCAGAGCACTTCCCCGGATTGGAAAAGACGCGGGTTCGATTCCCGCTCCTACTAAAAATCTCTTTTTCCTTATTCACAAATAATTTATACTTTAACGGAAAATAAATCAAACAACGTTGGATACAGCTTTATTTATGTTACGAAGGTGGCGAATAAGCATACCATCCGCCTGGTGGATGTCAGTTACTCCGACTAAATGTAGTAGTCTGAAAGAACAGCGCAGGGTTTTATCAGGTATGTCAGTTCCGCTGGGAATATGGCATAACCTCTCGAACCCCGATGGAGGAGAATCCATTAAGGATGTCCTCGCGTAAGAAAAACAAACCTATAGACGCTAACAACACTAGAGGCATCTCGCGCCAACTCCAAGGGATTGGAGGTGGGGACGAAGAATTCAAAGGAAAGGATGAGGAGAGAAAGTCTGAACAACCATTTGTGGTACAGCGGTAGTTACTCCTACCGTTGTATTTCGTATGGTGAGTGAGAGCGCCGGAGGTCTAAATCCGCTCCCTATCCTTTCCTTATTATCCTGCCTATCCTCTCCTTAGTATCCTACCTATCTCCTCCCTATTATCCTTCCTATCGCTTTCCTTGGAGATAGCGACACTCGAGTAATGCCTCTGGTGTTGGTGTTGCTAATATCTATAGGCTACAGTAACCGCTTACCATCAGGTAGGCCGTATAATTGTTTGTCACCATGTAGTATAAAAAAAACGATGATTATTTGTACGTATTTTGTGAATAAATGGAATAGTTAAATAATTAAAAAAAAACTTACCATATGAAGAATACACGGCCAACATGAGCAGCAAACAGATCCTCGCGATCACAGCACCAATTCTCACTCGGAACATATCTAAAATGGCGGCCATGGCGACACAAGATGGCGGACTAACTATACACTACACGGCACACTATCACATACTACTGATGTTAATGTAATTGATAATTTCTGTCGAGTTCTTGACGGTATTAATTTCTTTTGTTGTTTTGAAAACATCCGCGGGACCTCGGTGTAATATCTGTAACAAGAAGGATCATGTTTAGTATATACATACTTTATGAAGGACAATTCGCGGTACCAATTCGAATCATGATAAATTTTGTAGAGTCATAAAGCGGTGCTATATAGATTTATATTTTTTATTTATAAAACGTGGGTGGGAAACTAGCATACGGCCCCCACCTGATGGTAAATGGTTACCGTAGCCTACAGACGCTAGCAAAACCAGAGTCATCACTCGTGCGTCGCCATCTGCAAGGAAAGGGAGGGATGGAGGAAGGATAGGAAGAATACTAACGAGAGTATAAGAAGGATAAGGAGGAGGATAGGGAGGGGATTTTTTTTTTTGATCAAGGCTCTATCACTAGATTTTCATAGGAGTCACCGACATAGCGCGCCGATATGGCACGTGGTCTGTCCACATCGCTCGACGAAACGATAACTATTGGGAAGAAATGTTCTGCCCCCTTAGAATGAAAAACGAAACGTTAGACGAACTCTCGTTTCGAGCCATTGTGATTGATCAACAGTCCGACGCGTGATTCCTGATTAGTCGAAATTTCGAAGCGTGATTCAGGCGACCAATCACAATGAAGCGAAACGAAAGTTCGTCTAAAGTTTCGTTTTTCATTCTAAGAGGGTTGGAGTGGCGACCACGTATTAGGACAGCGCAGCGTAGGATATAGGATTTTCTTGGAAGAATCTCCAAGTTATTCAGCAGTGAACGTGAAAAGGCTGGGGGATGGATGGATGCTACTTTGATTCGTTAATACCTGCCAAGCCACTGCTCACCATTTTATTTTTAAAATAGGAAAGTATTGAATAGACAGCTATCTCTACAAATTATAAACAAAGCACACCATTCACATCATTTTTTTCTAGATGTTTCATGGTCAGTCACAAGAAAGACGTTGGTGCCGATCCGCTCGGGCCCAATAACGAGTAGTCTCTCTTGATGCCAAACCCTGTCACCAGTAAGTAACTGCACAGATGGCGGAGTGGTTTAATACCGGCCTCCCGCCTGAGCGTTGTGGGTTCGATTCCCATACAGAACAAGTCTTTGTGTATTTTGATCTATATTTTTTAGCATTTGACATGCTCCGCTACTTTCTAAAGTACATATTATTTGTGAATAAGGTAAAAGAGATTGATGCATGTAAATGCATTCCGATAGATGGCGTTGGTCGTAAAAACAAATGTGATGAGGAAATTGGGATGAACAAATAGGTCTGTACTAAGCTCAGTGGCTTAGAGCACTTCCCCAGATTGGAAAAGACGCGGGTTCGCTTCCCGCTCGTACAAAAAATTTCTTTTTCCTTATTCACAAATAATTTGTACTTTGTGTGATCCACAAATTTCTTGTTGGTTGTTCTATTTTTTTATTGAGTCTGGGTGTACTTTGTGTCCGTGAAATTGAATGTTTGTAAAGTCACCCGCGATACAAGGATTATTCCTTAGTGTATTGTCTTAGGGTATTGTCATTATAAAAAAAATTAACCCGTGAAAATAATGGGCTGGTGACTCCTGTAGTAGGTATACGATTGCTGATCATGAGGTCTCGGGTTCGATCCCCGGGTCGGGCAGGGTTATTGAGCTTCTTCGCAAAAAGAAAAATTCTCAGTAGCAGCCCGGCGTTTTGAAATGTGCCCGGTAGACGACAATAGGCTCGCCCCTCATTACGTGGGACTTACACATAGCTGGCGAACCGTGGGTGCGTAATACACCTCTGCCTACCCCTTCGGGGAATACAAGCGTGATGCTATGTTTGACTTCTGACATCATAATAAATAAAATAAATATGACTATTTTACTGGGTTCGTAAATTATTCCTATGTATAATAGCCTATATTGGCAGGCAAACCATTAGCAAAAGACCCATCAAATGGAAATGGGTGTCGGTTTATAGAATAGTAATAATACCATCATCTCTTGACTAACCATACTGTAGCTGTTTTTTGACTCGAATCAAAATCAAACTAGTTTTTTTTTTAAGTAATTTATACCCAGCAATCCGCTTCGGTATTTGGCATTTAGCGCAAAGTTATTAAATAGTCTTGAATGAAGTTAGTCCCGTGACTAATCCATTAATTTTATTGCCAAGACGTTATACGGTCTTGGGGTGCTTGCTGGTGGTGTTATCCATCGAGTTGCTAGCGAGTGCGTTTGGGTCAGTCTCAATACATTTCGCGTATATCTTAAACTGTTTCACGATTGGCATATTCAGGTCGCGGTGAAGTTGATTATTGGTGAGATACCATGGTGTATTTGGAAATTCAAAATTGGTGATCATAATATAAGTAAATATTGTTTTTTCATCAACTACGTAGAGCTGATTAATTGACCCCCACGAAAAAGGATTTGTTAAGAGAAAAGTCTCCTTTCAATGTATTGTAACATGTTGACATCCCATTAGGGAGCACGGCAGTCTCGGATTACACGATACGCTCTATATACTGTGCTAATGTCAACTAGTCCAAGAGCTCATACTTTTCAATAAAAACTATATGTAAAAAATGCCCTGTCAGTGTTTGTTCGCGATGAACTTCGAAACTACTTAACCGATCTTAAGAATTTTTTGTGTGATTTGTCCCAATCTAAAAGATTTAACGAAAGAATTATGTGGCACAGCAATGCGCGGCTTGGTCTCCTAGTATTTTATATACTAAACTGAATCTAAATTGGTATAAAGTACCGACAATTCTAGGGTTTCCAGGTTTTCATAGGCTTGTTAAAGTCAAAAAGAACGTGATAGAATCCGTAATATTAATTATATTATGTATACCTAATACAATTAAGTAAATTAAATTGAAGTGTCTGTTTGTAGTGTCTCATGCAATTTATGTATAATAACAGCTTTTTACCAAATGCATATGAGAGTATTTATGATAAGTACATAAAAAATCTTTAAAACTTTTGTCTGTCTGCCTGTTTATACCGGCAAGTCTCCAGAACGGCTGGACCGATTTGTTCGGGACTTTCACTGGCGGATTACTGATGTGATAGGAGTACTTAGGCTACTTTTATTTTAGTAAAATATTTAGTTGATTTTCAAAAAAAGAAAATATAGTATATTTCAGGCGGACGAAGTCGCGGGTACAACTAGTATGTGTAATAAAACCACTTTGTCCATCAAAAATTAGTTTAAGACAATGTTTTTTTATATTAATTTCGTTCTGGTAGGAAACCTAACTATTAGTATTAAAAATGGTCTTCGTCTCTCCCTTTAAAATATATCCTATTTTAAGAAACTAGCGAGTTCAACTGATTTTCTACAAGCCCAGCGTTTCTGACCCTAAATAATAGTCTTTGTGTACCATCACAAAGTATTTAGCCAGTCTTCTTTTAAATACTATTGAAACATCTTACTCTTGTTTGTACATCAATCTAATTAGTATTAATATTGTAACATATGTGTTCTATGTATGTACATTTCACTCTGAATAATATACGCGGAAACATCAGAAAACAAAAAAGATGATGTGGAATATAATCGGCTTTTATCGCCAACAGCTCCCCGACTATGCCCTAAGGATCAGCTAATGCAGTAATTACTGCATTCCGTTTAGTCTTATTGTACACCGGTGTAGATGGAAGCTACGCAGGCCAATATTATTTCGTTTTTCAATGCTCCCTCCTCGGTAAAAGGTTTGTTTACACGTAGTCTGATTCCGAGTTTTCTTTAAGTACACTTTTTTCCACTATTGGGCACGTCTCCTCTCATGGTGAGAGGGGATTAGGTCCACGCTGGCCCAATGCGGGTTGGCAGACTTCACAAGTCAAGTCATCTCTCAGGCATACAGGTTTCTCCTCACGATGTTTTCACCGAGCAGTGATAAATTGTAAACAAATACACACATAATTTCGAAAAATCTCGAAATACTTGGACTGGGGATCGAACTCGATACTAGTCTTTGCAGTCCTTGATTTTACCGTTAAGCTATCACTACACATTTACATACCTATACAGCTACTATATTGTAAACAAATAGCAGAGATATATTTATGACTAGCCTTTGCCCGCGGCATCGCCGCAGCCAAAAGCTAGAATTTCGGTTATATCTCAGGTTCCCGACATAGTAGCGCGATAACATGTATATCAGTTTATAAGCCTAATCAAGAGCTTTCAAAAAAAAAAAGTTGCATCATAATCCGTCCAGTAGTTATTGCGTGATGCGCGAACAAACAAACAGATAAACAGACAAACCGGCAAAAAATCTAAAAAAAATGTTTTGGGTTTAGACTCGCCTATACAGCCTATTACAGCTATTTTTTCTCAAATATCTTGAATGTGCAGACACAGCTCTGTTACAGCTTTATAATAGTATAGATAAGATCAAGGATTGTAAATATGGAGGCACAAGGCACCCATTTCATATTTCGAAAGTCTCACTACCCCATACTTTCCCGCGTTACTCGTACGAGGCAAATAAGAGAAGCAAGTAGGTAATTATCATGCATTATATTGTGCAATATGTAGTGGTGGTAGGGCTGGGTACTAAGTGATAGGAAATGGTAACATAAGGTAAGATAAAGAGCCTGTATCCATGTTTTAGTAGAAGCTTCAAAACTCTCAGTAGCAGCCCGGAGTTTGGAAACGTGCCCAGTAGACGGTAATAGGCTCGTCCCCTATTACGTGGGACTTAAACATAGCATGCCCTGTGGGGCCGGCACCAAGAACAGCTCCACCCCATCTCTTCCTATGGGAGTCGTAAAAGCCGACTAAAGGATTACCGGGGGACCGGGCAGCAGCCCCTGTGTATTAAGAACATCCACTGCGATCGCCAACCCGCCTGCCAAGCGTGACGATTATGGTAAAACCCCGATTTTGGGGAGGCCTATGTCCAACAGTGGACGATGAAAGGCTGATGGATGGATGGATGGAAACATAGCTGGCGAACCGTGGGTGTGTAATACACCTCTGCCTACCCTATCGGGGATACAGGCGTGATACTATGATTGTTTTTTGTTTTTCAATTTACTAATTAGTAAAATATGTCGTATGTATTCAGTGCTTTCTAGACGGCCTGGAACGTTAGACTATAAATTTACTTACTTACTTATCATCACGCCATTTCCCTTGCGGGGTAGGCAGAGAGAACAGTGTCAAGAGGCTCTATTCTTGCATACATCTCTCGCTTCCTCAACATTCATAACACTCTCTTCATACACGCTCTCCGGTTTCGGAGACTCCTGACTCCACCTTCCTTCAACACATGACCAATTTGGTCTAGGTAGGTAAGTCTCGGTCTCCCCCTGTACCTACATCCTTCCACTTTCGCATTGTATATCTTCTTAGCCAGTCGCTCGTCCGGCATTCTTTCCACATGTCCGACCCATCGGAGCATTCCCTTTCGCATCTTTACACCAATACTCTCTTCCATACCTACTCGCTCTCTTACGCCATTGTTACGAATGCGGTCAGTCAGCCTCACTCCACAGAATCTCCGCAGAGATCGCATTTCGACCGCATTGATTTTGCTCTCATGCTCCTTTTTACATACCCAACTCTCGCTTCCATATAATAACGTTGGGACAAGCACTGCGTTGTGTATTGCGACACGTGCCTTCTGGCTGAGGTGGTGGCTGCCGAGAAGTTGTCCCAATGCTCCGTTCACTCTATTTCCCGCATTCACTCTTCTTTCTACATCAGTGGTGTACCTTCCATCCCGACTGAATCCACATCCAAGATATACAAATTCATCCACTTGTTCTAGCACACCATTTCCTATTGCTACTCTAACATCTGTTCTGGCTTCTTCTCTTTCAAAAACCATTACTTTGGTTTTGCTCACATTCACACGTAGGCCCCTTGGAGGCTATAAATTTACAAAATCGAATTTATCCAAATTTTTTGAACACGATCAAAGAAAACAACTTTCAATTGAATGGACCTAAATTTAACCCTAACTTTATTTATCCATTTATAAACTTGAAATAAAGTTAGGCAGCGAATTAGATAAGCGGTATCATTTTCTCTACAAATTTAAAAGCATTTGAGAAAATATAATTACTTACCATAACTAACAAATAGTTGTTAAATACTTTCTGGATAAGCCATTGCTGGACTTTTTTTTTCTTCTGAATAAAAACATCGACAAAATCTGTCTAACTAGTCATAATTGCTCAGCTAGCCCATGAGCGGCAGTTTCCGCTTACCATCAGGTCATATACTTGTTTGCCACCTTTATTAGTATAAAAAATTACAGACAATCAGAAAAGAAAACTTAAAAGGAAAAAAAGAAACGTTCTTAAACCATAATAGCTTTTGTGTTCCCAAATAGATCGCATATGTATAGGAATGTACATTTTTTACACATAAATTCGTATTATCGATGGTATTTTGTACGATTTTTTTGACTTTGTATTCTGAATGGAAGTGCTAAGAATTTCGCGCACCCAGCAATGTTGAACACAAGATTTTACATAAAATTGACCAAACTTGCCTATAGAAGGCTCCACTTAATTAAACATAAGTATGTATAAATTATTTGAGAATAAGGAAAAAGAGATTTTTTGTACTAGCGGGAATCGAACCCGCGTCTTTTCCAATCCGGGGAAGTGCTCTAAGCCACTGAGCTATAGTACAGGTACTTCGACCATCCCAATCTCCTTATTACATTTGTCTTTACGACCGACGAGTACAAAAAATCTCTTTTTCCTTATTCTCAAATAATTTATACTTTAAAAAGTGGCGGAGCATGTCAAATGCTAAAAAATAAGTATGTATGTCATTTTCAAATTATTATAAGCTTTGTGATGTTGTTAATGATAACCGCTCCGCTTAACACAATACTCGTGGCTTTATATTTCAACTTAAAAAGTAATTTCTTTATTTTTTACATAAAAACGGACGAACGATCACAGACATTTGATTCTGGTACAAACCAACCAGAAATTAACAAGGTTAGTTCGGCTTTGTACTTGTTTTAATTATCTTTTTTAGGGTTCCGTTTTGATAAACAATAATATTTTCAGTGAGGAGTAGTCGACCGAATTTTACAGGTTTGGTGGGTGGAGTTTTTTTTTTAGGGAACCAGGAGTCATCTTTCAGGTGGTTTTTTTTTCAGGGAACTTTCATGCTTATTATTTATCAACTAGATTGTGCTTGTGACTCTGTCGGCGTGGACTTCAGAATAATATAATATTAGAAAGGAACTCCCTCTGTGGTGCAGCGGTAGTGTGAGCGATCGCTGATCATGAGGTCTCGAGTTCGATCCCCGAGTCGGGCACTGTTATTGAGCTTTTTCGTAAATAGAAAAAATCGCTTTCTCTGTGGCAGCCCGGTAGATGGCAATAGACTCGCCCCGTATTACGTGGCACTTAAACATAGCTGGCGAATCGTGGGTGTGTAATACACCTCTGCCTATCCCTTCGGGGAATACAGGCGTGATTCTATGTATGATGTAATCCCTCGGCCAATCACGGTGATCTTTCAACCAATCACAGTGATCACGATACGATGTCGATTGTGAGATATGAGATTCCGTCTAAACCCCCTGGAGACATTATATTTAAAGTACACTTTCTTATTAGATTCTACAGCCTAATGAGAAAGTAATGATCGGTGCTATGATCCCGAAAGGTGAGTGTATGAGTGACTTTACGAGTTAGCGAACTGCTTTTGATAACACTCCGTATAATTTAGTTGTTTTACATTTACCCTGTCATAGCCGTAATATTTAATAGCCGTAATTGTTAATACACAGAAGATCAGCGTCCATGCATGAATGGTCGTAGGGCTGGGTCGAAGCAAGTGGGAGTACTCACTCGGTATCGGGCCCGAGCGGGTTGGTACCACCATCTCCCGTGTGACCGGCCATGAAGCACATCGTTGCGTTTTGGCTGTAGCAGGAGATAGCCGTTTATTCTTTCATTTCATATCGGCGATATGAAATTGTGAGCAGCGGCTTGACAATACTCTCGGTATAGTTAAGTCCATGAGTGACGGTTACTATTTACCATCGTCAGCCCACCTACAACCAATATTTAATTTTTTTTTTGTTACGTAGTTACATTTATCGATCGATTTATTCAACTTTAGTTATAAGATCTAATATTATATTATCTGCTGCTTCCTTTTTCTGGTTCATTATTAAATGAGTCAGTTTCTTCAATAAGTTTCTGAAAAGAAACTTGTGTCACAGGTCACCAGTAACCCCCCGCAATGGATTTTCACTTGTATTTTTCCATAATGTATCGCTTACTTGAACGGAATATCGTTTATAATTTACGTATAAATTTTATTATTTATTTATTTTTTACGTTTTCATTTGTACCTAATTACACGTGTCACTGTTGGCCACGAGGTCTACGATGTCCATGGTAGACAGGCTGACAAGAGGAGTCATTCTGAATCTCTTAACTTTCGTGTTATGTACTGAGGATTGTTGCGGTTACTAGTCTTGTATTATTTGTCCATCACCACACGGATAAAAACATATCCTAAAAATGGCCCAAACCCCTTTCCTTATTACCCTTTCTACCCACCTCCTATCCTATACCCATCCTTGGAGTTGGCAACGCGCGAGTGATGCATCTGGTGTTTACGGTAACCGTTTACCATCATCAAAAAATTTGTATTAGATTAGTTATGAATAAAAAACAAAAAAAAAATCTGATAGGCCGTATGCTTGTGCACCATATAGGTAATGAATATACTGCAGGATAAATACATTCAAACTATGGGTGAACGGTGCTAAGTCTGAATACGATGTTTGGATGTTTTAACGTGCTTCGGATTAAACAAACTTGATGACGTTGTTACAAGACTGCCAAAAGCATGTGCGTTCCACATGACTCCCACAAAGGCAGGCATGAATCTTTCCCGCAGCAAACTACGAGTATATCAATTTTCACACAGAAAAAAACAGAGGTTGTCTGTAAAGTCTGTTTACGGACGATAATTTTACGTGATAACGTCATATATGTTTTCTGAGAGTTTCACAAACAATGCATCGGTTGCCATACATTTTTCGGAATGTGACACTTTTTCGTGCGTGCAGCCGGCGTTCATCGATTTATAAGACGTTATCACGTCAAAAATATTGTAGCAAATGCAGATTACGTGGAGCGAAAACCGCACACAGCTTACAAGTGATATTTTTACAAGAATGACAAAACACTAACTGCCTTACCATAAATAAACGTTGTACCTATAACCTCTGAATAGTTAAAGTACAAATCATAATTTGTGAATAAGGAAAAAGAGTATTTTAGTACAGGCGGGAATCGAACCTGCGTCCCTTCCTAACCGGGGAAGTGCTCTAATCTACTGAGTTACAGTAAGAGTAGCGGAGCATCTCAAGTGCTAAAATATTGATCAAAATGTTTAAAAAAATCACGCCATCAAATAGTATTATTATTGTAATTAATTGCAAAATTAAACTTACTATATAAGGGGGTAAATGTCTAAATGTCACGAAGTAAAACTAAATGTCGTTAACCTGCATGGTTTAAAATTTATAATTTCACGGGACATTGGCCAAATTGTGGCTGGTGAGAGGGATTAGTCCATAGTCCACCACGCTAGCCCAATGCGGGTTGGCAGTCTTCACATGCCGTCGAGAAAATCTCTCAGGTATGCAGGTTTCCTCACGATGTTTTCCTTCACCGAGCTGTGATAAATTGTAAACAAATACTTACACATATAATTTCGAAAATTCTCGAAAACTCCGGGGTGTGTGCTGTACGAGGTCTGAACCTTGGACTTAGGATCGAACTCGATACCACTGTCTTTACAGTCCTTGGTTTTACCGCTATACCATATACTTATATTAATACTTGAAATAACTCAAGTTTAGGAAAATAATGCAGAGCGACGACATGACTCATATTCCCGCCAAAAACCTTGTGAATATACGAGTAAGTGAGGTAACTTAATATTGGATTCTAATTTCAATTTTGACATTTCTTAAATAGGTTATAATTCTTTTAGGAAAAAAAAATATAAAATGCACATACTCTATGTAAAAACTTTTTTAATAAAAAAATAATGCTACCAAGAATAATTGCTTGAAAACACACTAGCTGATGTAGCAAAATGGCTCGCGGGTGAGTTGTTATAAAATGAAACTTAAAAATAAATGACAATAGTTAGTTACTTTACGTGCATGTTAGTTGACCGCCAGAGGGCGACCGGACGTTCGCTTTTAATGTACTAAGAACAAAGGTAGGGAGGCAGCTTATCAAACAAACACTGAAGATGACGTGGGTATATATAATCCTTGACAGATTTTTCTTGTTTCAGTACAAGCTCTTTAGTTTCAGAGATAAACAGAATTGTTTAATGTTGTCTACTAAATCTATTTTTTAATAATAGCAAAATTAGGTATACATTTTGTATCTATAAGTAAATGTGTTTCAAATATTTTAGGTTAAATAACATTTAATAAAATGTTAGTACTTTTTTTTATTGTATAAAGTGGCAGACGAGTCACGGCCCATCTGATGGTAAATGGTAACCGTCGCTCATGGACTCAACTATACCGAGAGTATTGTCAAACAGCTGCTCACCATTTCATTTCACCGATATGAAATGAAAGAATAAACGGCTATCTCTTGCTACAGCCAAAACGCAGTAGTTACCCCCTTATTCATAATACTTAACATAAAACTAATTTCAAACACTGGTTAATCGGACAGATATTTTGTCACTTTCTGTGAAATTTTGAATGTACTTTGTTGAAAAGGGACAAAACAGTAAGCTATAGTTTTGTCTGTGCTATAGTTTTTATTTTATTTTATTTTTTATTTATTTGGGAAACAAATAATGATAATTAACATTAAATGGATTTCACATGATCCAGCAAAGCTTCCACAATTAAGAACTACATAAAAAACAAGTGAACAAAATAAGCATTAAAAATCTTAATACGGTAAGGACTATCTTAAAAAACAAAACAGAATTAAACAAAAAGAAAATACTAATTAAGATTTTGCGACATAGGTACTTAAAGGTAAAAAATACATCAAGTACATTCCTAGTTATCGAGAAAGCGAATTAACCAAACAGAACCAAAAATAATTATAAAAAAATTATACTTAAATAACAAGTTGGACTATTTCTTATGCAAAAATCATTAATTAAGAGATACAATTTAGGTGGGACGTATAGATTTAACAAGTGCATTTCTAAAATGACTAAGCGATAAACGTAATATTATAATTATGGGAAGATCGATGGACAAAGAGGTTAGATCTATAATTAGTTCGAGGTGTCGGAGATAGAAGTGTTATATTATATTTTACGTGCGCTAATACGCGGGCATTTAAAGGAGAGTTTTTCCAAAATGTAATTCGAGTCAACATGATTATTAACTATTTTATAAAGAAACATTTGATCCGTTATCGATCTACGGTCGGCGAGAGACATTAGTTGTGGTGCTTGTGGCAGATTTCCATAAGTTGTGTTAGTTTGTACGATTTTTTTTTTATTTATTGCGTGTAGTGGCAGACGAGCCACGATCCATCTGATGGTAAATGGTAACCGTCGCCCATGGACTCGACTATACCAAGAGTATTGTCAAGCCGCTGCTCACCAATTCATTTCACAGATATGAAATGAAATATAAACGGCTATCTCCTGCTACATCCAAAACGCAACGATGTGCTTCATGGCCGGTCACACGGGAGATGGTGGTACCAACCGCTCGGGCCCGATACCAAGTGAGTACTCCCACTTGGTACCCAGCCCTACCACCAGTCATGCGATGGATGATAATTGCTTACTTCCCTTAGTCGCCTCATACGACACCCGCGGGAAAGAATGGGGTGGTGACACTTGTATTCTTAGTCCGTCACCACACGGACAAAATTAAAAAAAGAATTAGGCCCACATAAATTCTGTACACAAAAAAAAATACTTAAGTAAATAAAAAGTTAATGTTCGTAAAAATCGTATAAGTAGGTAAGTACTTGAACTTGCAAATTTTCTTCATATTATTTTATTTTTACTAATTATTAACCCTTAACTTGGCAGAGAAAAATTTTATTGATTTTTATATGACTTAATACTTATGATCCAAAGATGCCTAGAAAAATGAAAATAAAAATTCCATTACTACACAACTACCCGTTTTAAAAAAAACACATGTATCCTGTGGGATACATTGCCAACAATCCATAACAACACATAATGATTTCAATGTATCTCGAAAGATACGTTGCCAGGTTAGCTATGACTTTACTGTTACATAATTTGGTAGAAAAAAATAAATAAAAATGTCTTTTTAATCAATAATTAGTAACTGTTATTAAAATATAAAGGGTTTTAACATCACATCTTTTTCTTCAAACATAACAAAAAATACCAAAAATAGAAAAACTTTTCAAAAGAATATGATAAAATGAGATCAATTTCCTTAAATGAAAAACATTATTTCTTTCTGACAGTAAGTCTCATACCGCATTTCATACACATGACTGTGGTCTGATCTTTTATGCTAAGTTTACCCTTGGGCCGAAATGTTGGAAAATGGTTATATTCATCAAATCTTACATCTTGCAGTACAAGTTTTTTTGATCATTTTCTTTGGTGCTGGTGGGACAAACGCAGATTTATTTAATGGTTGCTCTCTCCCAGAATTAAATAGCCCTTGTATTATATGATAACGCAACTTCTTCAGGTTCATTCAGTTGCTTGAAATAATTTCCGGTAAAATGTCTGCGCTATAAAATTCAGCTATTATTTACGTACATATCCAGGATGTTGAAAATATTGGCAAGTAACACCTATGACTTTTCAGTTGTGGTCTATAGAGGGCAACCAAAATGTCCGCAACCTCCCGTGGTGCGCGTTTTAGTGTTTGAAGGTTTCAGGACAGCGGACAGCCGTTTTACGTTTTCTTTCCTTATTAAAGCGTTGTAATACTCCGACTGGCGTCTGTGATACATAGATGCTAGCGACGGTGAGAACTTTACTATCGTGCCTTTTATGATGCTGATGGGAATGATGGGAACTTTATTTTTGCCCCTCACAACTCGAGAGTCTGAGTCTTGCCCTTTTTTGTTTTTGTCCGATAAAGCTTCTTTTCAGCACCTCGCAATCGATTGGATCTAATCGTACCCAATGAGAATGTTCCCATTTCATTTTGATAGTATAAATTAGCTCCAGGCTTTTCACTATGCGTTATAATGCTGTCCGTAGTTGGTAACTCTTTATAGTGTATTTCAGCCTTGTGTTCAAATTTCATGTAAACTAAATAGAAATTTAATCGCTTCCTTTGTATAGGCGCAGGTCTGGATGGCGACGGTGAGGCTAATACTATTGATGGTGATGGCCCAGGTGTTTTAGGCACTATTCGGTTAGTCCTAGGTCTTTTGGTTTGACTAAAATACAAGCAGGTGGTTGGTGAGGGAGGAATAGACGAGGAGAGACTCTTAAGCTGAAGAATTCGCGGAAATAGTTTCAATAGGTGGTTGTGCAGGTCCCAAATAGCAGGAATCTGTTATGGCAAGATTACATGCATCATCAGAAAGTATGTAAACAGTAAGATAGATGTAAGATTTTCAAGCGAAGAAGAAAGCGAAGAATCTAGTAAAGATTTATTACTGACATGCTTACGAAGAGTAAGTAATATTGTCAAATTCACAATCAGACCCCGAATTTCTTCATCATTTGGTGATTGATTGAGTTTTGGCACTAAATCAAGTATATTTCTAGCTCTCGAAAGCACATGCAGCTTTTTTACCTAAAAATAACAGAAAATAAGCTAAGCTTTGGTTCGCCTTATGAACCGTTTATGGACTTGGTAGTGTGCACATATATATACACGACGATTCTGTATTACTTGTTAGAGAAGCTGGCAGTGTGTACGACGAGATACACCCATTTACAAAAGTTAATAAAACCATCCACTGCATAATATTTATGCTCCAAATTGATTAATTTAGTAGAAAAACAATTATAATTTATAATTTTACGAACACATGCTTGAAATAAGCATAAAAAACATTATTTTTTGTATTTTCTTACGTGCAAGCGCGGGAGCATGGCGTCGGTTGGAAATAAAATAAATTTGACAGCTCACTAGTCTTGCCAACTTTAAAATAATAAACGTACATTTGAAAACAAAGAAGTTATCTAAATATTCCCATAAATATGATTCGTTTTGACAAATAAATAGTACGCGTAGAATTTTTCAAACTTTGATGTCAAGAAAAGGGTTAAACCTTGTATCGGTAAGTTTTGGTAATTTTTTCGGTTGAACGGATTTAAAGAATTTTCAGGGCCAGTCAACGGAAGTGCAGGAAAGGATCTATAGGCTACTTTAATTCCAGAAAAATTTAGAGTTCCAATGAGATAGCTATTTATGCATTGTAATAATAATCATACGCCGTAGTGATGCATTTAAATTCTTTAGTCCACGCGAACGGATTGAATTTCGTATTATTATTATTATGATAAATTAAATTTCATTATATCATTATGAATACAAGTGTCACCACCCACCATCTTTTCCGCGGGTGTCGTACGACTAAGGGAAGGAAAGTAAGCAATTGTCACCCATTGCATTATTGGAGGTAGAGTACCAAGTGGGAGTACGATGTACTGATATGGGGGCCGAGCGCATCATACTACCCCGTCTTCCGAGTGATCGACCACGAAACTTTTAATTTTATAATTAAATATAAAAAAAGCGGACAAAGTCGTTGTGAGCAGCCAGTATTTAATATTTCCACAACCGGTGTAATTTTAAGACAATTTTAAACCCAGCAGATGAAAGCTCAGACGTTTGTCAGTCGAATGATTAATGCGGCCGCCATGTTGTTTTTTCCCGCCCTTTCGAGTTAGCGGCCCCTTTCATCATAAGTGTACAGTCGGCTTGGATTGTGAGAATTAAATGCAGTTTATCATTAGCTAGATAATTATGGTTTGTGGCTATTTGAAATAAGTGAAATAAGCAATGGAATACTTGTGAGTAATTTAGCTCATTAAGAAAATTCCAGAATGTATTCCATTAAAAATGCGGTTGCTTCACAGGTGGGCTGCGACTGGCGCTGCTAGGATCGAGAAAAAAATATAATAGTCTACGTTTATCAGTAAACATGGTTATTATTTGCGATAGATCTTTGCAAATTCTAGCATGAAGCTCTACCGGGGAAGTAACTATAATAATATATTTGTTTTGTTCGGCGAGTCAACGCGGCGCCAATCCCAGCTGTCCAGTAGCATAAAATAAAACAAATTGATTGTATCTGATCCGACGATACCATCCATAAATTATGTCTACGGGTAGCATCAGAACTAGTTGATTGTATTCCAATCAAGTCTTCCATTAAATAATAGATGTCGCAATTGAAATGAACGCGTTATTTGTAACGGTACTTACACTAAATGGGGGTACATTGATAAATAATCATATTTTATAGAATATTGACAGTATGATAGGGCCAAGGGCTGGCAGATAAACATCCAGACTTTAAAACATAAATACGTCACTCTACGAAAGACTTATAAGGTAAGGCCGGCACTATCCATTTTTGGGGAATAAAAGTAGGCAATATCCTTTTCTGGGTTCTGATCGTTTTAGTAGTTATATCGTGAAAGCATAACAAACAATAGCACTTTCGAATTGAATAAAAAAAAACAGTGAATGGTTTGCGTAAGTAGTGGTTTGCCAACTTGCATTGAGCCAGCGTCAGTCGTGAACTCCAAACCTCTTCACAAAAGAACACTCGTATTCAACGCTGGACACCAAAAGGATGATGGTAACCATCCCATATACTGTGCTACTGCACAATTTTTTTTTATTGCATGTGGTGCCATACGAGCCACTGCCCATCTGATGGTAAATGGTAACCGTCGCTCATGAACTCAACTGTACCGAGAGTATTATCAAGCCGCTGCTCACCATTTCATTTCACAGATATGAAATGAAAGAATAAACGGCCTGCTACAGCTAAAACGCAACGATGTGCTTCATGGCCGGTCACACGGGAGATGGTGGTACCAACCCGCTCAGGCCCGATAGCAAGTGAGTACTCCCACTTGGTATCCAGCCCTTTTTTTGTTAGTGCGGGAAAAAATGTTCCTAACCGCACACCCCGTTGTTCGGGGCAACGAACAGGGTAGTGTGGGGCCCTCACCCACTAAAGAAACCCGCCGTGTGCCGTCTCTCCGCCTTTATTGGTGGGCCACCGGAACTATATTACATTCCTTCAGTGGTTTGGTATCCAGCCCTACCACCAGTAATGCAATGGGTGATCATTGCTTACTTTCCTTAGTCGCCTCATACAACAACCGTGGGAAAGAATGGGCTGGTGACATTTGTATTCTTAGTCCGTCACCACACGAACAATTTCGGGATTGCGTCTTTCTTCACCCAGCAGAACGCACTATAGTTTTAATTGATGATTTCAGTAGCTGATTCGGTAAATTTGCCATTCACCTGCTATGTTTTGAACACACGATGCAAACGTCAAATTAAATACCTACTGTCCTGTTACACCTTCACAAGTAAACAGTAGACTCAAAGCGACTTTTCAAATATACATCGGATTACGACAAGGAGAAATTGACGCATAACTTCTGTAGACTTTTTGTGGCATGTTTTGACACTTTGCTACAAAAAGTATCTAAGTTTTACGCAGCTGTCGTCGGCAACAAAAATAGAACATATTATTTTGTATGTCACCAAGCTTGCCTCATCTTATTTTTATGTAATGTGAGAAGTAAAAGGGGTTTTCTTGTCAACGTTAAGGGATATATACTGCTGTTGATTCGTATTATTGAGATATTAATAAAGAAAAAAAAACATCACGTCTGTATTCCGAAGGGGTAGACAGAAGTGTCTTACGCACCCACTGTTCGCCTAGCTATGTTTGAGTCCCACGTAGCGAGCCTGTTGCCGTCCACCGGGCACATTTCCAAGCTCTGCTGCCACAAAAAAATTTTCTTTTTACGAAAAAGTACAATAACACTCTCCGACCAGGGGACTTATGATCAGCAGTCGCTCACACTGCTGTTGCACCACAGAAGTAGTTATTAATATAGAACCTTTCCAAATCTCTCCGAAACCAAATTTTGATCCAGGCAGCCAGTGTCAACGGAGGCAACCAACTACGCAGGATATATTATAGTGCACGAGTAATTGCACAAACACGTGTGCAGTCTCTATTACCACACTCTCATAGTCTGATGGGCCGGCAGCATTACAATACGACCGGAGAGAAATTAAGCTCAAAAACAACGGCTTTACGAGTACATGCGTGAAACGAAATGCGAAAGTGATAAAATATGCAAAACTAGAAGAATAGGGGTACAGGGAGAGACCAAGTATAACCTACCTAGACCAAATCGGTCATGTATTGAAGGAAGGTGGAGTCAGGAGTCTCTGAAACTGGTGAGCGTGTATGAAGAGAATTGTGAATATAGAGGAAGCGAGAGATGTATGCAAGAATAGAGCCTTTTGGCACTCTGTTCCCTCTGCCTACCCGCAAGGGAGATGGCGTGGTGGTAAGCGTGAAACACCGCCAACTTCCTAGCTCTGAGACCACAAGACCAACAAGGCAAGAGATATCGGTGACAATTTGCCATCTAGCCTCAACACAGGTGTTGTGTAAAGTATGCATCTAGCAATTATCCCTTTCACCGTCCATCATTGAACATATTATATTACTCTTGATAATCCCATTCATGTCGCACTGTTAATTACGTATCTTTTTAGAATCAGATTTATCAGTCTGATTAAGTAAGGCCAACACACTCAACGGTTTAGAAAAACATTGTGGGGAAAGAAGTCTGGAAAGTTTTCTTGACAGCTCGTGAAGTCTGCCACTGGGCAAGTGGAACATGACCTAAAGCCCTCGTAAGAGAGACAAGAGGAGAACGTACTCAACTCTGAAGTCCGTAATGGGTAAGAAATAATTATGTATTTGTAAATTTAGGATACGAGAGATTTACAGCGAGCAGGATTCGAAGCTGCGTCCTCTCCTGTCCGGGGGTGTTGTCTTAATCGCTAAGTTATCGCATAATATATACCTTTTTTTTTGTTAAGGCGGGAAAAAATGTTCCTAACCGCACACCCCATCGTTCGGGGCAACGAACAGGGTAGTGTGCGGCCCTCACCCACTAAAGAAACCCGCCGTGTGCCATCTCTCCGCCTTTATTGGCGGGCCACCGGAACTATATTACATTCCTTCAGTGGTATCGCATAATATACCTACTGGTAACTACCAATCTCCACCCTACGTTTGTTTTCAGATGTTTTTTTAAGATTCACGGCGGATGATCGATGATAGGATGTTTTCGCATTTTTTTTGTCAATATACTGGTAGTATTAGCTTAGCGCTCAAAAGCTGAGGAGAGAGAAGGGCCCTGGCTCAATCCAGCTCGAAGTAAATCTCTTTTCCAACTTTAAAAAATAATTTGTTCTAGTACCATATCAAATGCTAAAATACTAATCGGACGGGTAAGTTAAACAGCTGACCATTTCTGTATAATTCCATAAAAAAATAAAACATTATACCCTTTTACGGCTTAGTGTTACCAGATCCAATACGATTGTAAAATCCGGGTCAAAACGGGGTGGCGAGCAAAAATTATAAATTCCCACCACCGCGGGGGCGGTTAACGAAACAAGGCTCGACCCCGTGACCTTTTCTTTTTTTAAGCGATGTAAGCAGAAAAATCTTGCTACCGCTCAATGCGGCTCGAGTGGACTAGAGATGGGGTTGTTCAAGGTCGATAGCTAACATTTAAGTATAGTTTTTTGTAACTGTTGCCTGAATATTACCTTTATCTCGGAGGGATTTACAATCATACAATTTGACGGACATAGTATAATAAATTTGTGGATCATAACACAGGTAACAGTGTTATGCCGTAGTTATTTTTATATTTGGCAGGCTCAGTCGCACTCTTAATGTCTAAGGCGGTTACCTTATAACATTAGGCGGGCCATTGACTCATTTAACTTTTATAAAGCTGTAACAAGGCTATGTCAGTACATTTAAGATATTTGGGAAAAAATGTATTTTATAGGCTATTCAGGCATATCTGAACACAAACCACTGTTCCCATTCTTGATCTTTATAGATTCGTTTGTTCGACCATCACAAAAAAAAATACTAAGCGGATTCGCTGCAACTTTTTTGTTTGACAGATCTTAATTAGATTTAAAAATTGGTATAAATTTTCTCCCGCACCTATATCCGGAACCTGAGATGTTACCTAAAAACTCGCGTTAGTCTGCGGGCAAAGGCTAGTTTGGTAAAAAATAATACAAATAAATATGTTAAGTACATAAAATCTGTTCTGCAATGTCTATCATGGTTTCCAGATTTTATGTGGCAGACCTTAAAAAAGATATTCACAATTATAGACAATTCGGTCTTCAGGGAATTTTGTTGAAGCCCAAGTTTTATTTATATTTTCGAAGATTGGCATTTATTTAAATTAGGTTTTTGTAAGTAAGTAAAATGAAGAAAATACATGACAAAAAGGGTATGCTGCCGATGAGATTAAAACATTATTATCTCGGCTAAAATACAAGCACAAAGGCAGAACCAGCTTTAGGATCAGTAGCGTCCCTAACATTGTATATTTTTTATCGATATCAACAATGCGCAACCCTACTCGTTCACCTGTATAATTTGAAGAGCCCTTAAGTGCAGCGCTCTCGAGTGCCGACCCCTTTATACGGTGTCACCTCTATTCTTTGCACACCTCTAGTGTACGCCGTTTAGTTCATACACACCGGTTAAACTCTATTTTGCGTCTTTTACTTACTTTTGATACTTTAGGAACATGACTTCAAAGGATTCAAAATGACGGGTTTGATTACGTTAAGCTTTGGTATTCTTATTTTAAAGCATTTTTCTCGCAGGACACACACACACCCGTATAGGTGGAGTCCCTGGACGCCCTGAAAAGTGCTCTTCTGTGGAGATCACAGAGTCGTTGCGTCCAGGGTCATAAGCTGATATCACATGGTGTTCCGTACACAATCTTCCGTGAAGGTTCGACGGTCCGCTGTGCGGAAACGTCACGCAGTACAAGGTACCATTAAGAGTAAGCCACCAGCGGACCACTGAAATAATGTCACACAGTTCCAGTTGTCCGCAAGTACAGGTAAAGAAACGGTACATGCTGGGTATTTTTCTATAATGCACACACTCGCACACCTCTGAATTCAGGAAATTATCTGTGTATTTGTGTAGAAATTATTACTACCCGGTGAAAAAACCATAGGAAACATTTATTTTTTTATGCTACGCGGGTGGCAAACGAGCATACAAGGCCACCTTTTTTTTTGTTTTGGCGGGAAAAAATGTACCTAACCGCACACCCCGTCGTTTGGGGCAACGAACAGGGTAGCGTGGGGCCCTCACCCACTAAAGAAACCCGCCGTGTGCCGTCTCCCCGCCTTTATTGGCAGGCCACTGGAACTATGTTACATTCCTTCGGTGGTGCATACAAGGCCACCTGAGTTAAGCGATAATCGTAGCCTATAGACGCCAGCAACACCAGAGAGACGGTTTGGACCTCTAGGAGTGTAAAAAGACTATTTATTATTCGGTTAGTAGTGGCCCCACCGACTCCAGTAAAGTTGTCAAAAATACCATGAAAAATAGGTGGTTTTATACAACATTTCTCTAATAATTAGACAGCGTCTGGTGTTGTGTACTAGCTGTTACCCACGACTCCGTCGCAGGCATAGAATGGTAGTTTTTTTATAGCTCTATTGGTTTAAGGGGTGCACGTCAGTGTAGCTCCTATTAGGTATCGACATCTTCAAAAATAATCGACATACCTAATTCATATAATTTACACCACACAATTATACACCTTAACCTTCCTTAGGTATCATGCCATCCATTGATGAATACTACGTCAAATACAGCAAATTTTAAAGTGTAAACTTTTATAGACACGATTGGTGAATTTTAGAAGAAAAATTTTAAGTTCGCGTCGCCCATGCTGTGCGAAATTCTTAACACCGCCATTCAGAGCACATGTACAACGCCATCGAAGACAACTCCGTAATACTATTTAGTAAATAAAATATCCAGTATATTCGTTGACCTAATAAAAAAGGACGTCGGGTCTAGTACAAAATTCACGAAAAAACAGTTTAGTTTAGACAGACAGACAGACAAGACGCGGAAGAGTACTTTATTTTAATAAATAACCTGTAAGTTGAAAACCCGCGCCAGCTATCGGAAGTATTTGCATACATTTTAATTCAATATGGTAAGTTTAATTATTACTTTTAAAATTCATACTAATCAATAGCGAATTTATTAAATATAGTGATCTGTATTTAAGCACTTGACATGCTCAGCTACTAAGAACAAATTATTGGTGAAAGTGGAAAAAGAGAGCTTAAAACAAATGTGAAGTTGAGATGGTGACACCCATGACTGCTATTAGCGGTCCTGGGGGGTTAGACGGAAACTCATATCTCACAATCGACATCGTATCGTGATCACTGTGATTGGTTGAGAAATCACCGTAATTGGCCAACGGATTATTGCGACATCACACGTCGGTTCCTCTACCAATCTCAAGCGAGTCCATACTATGTCGATTGTGAGATATGAAATTCCGTCTAACCCCCCTGAGCACTTCCCCGGATTATATGGGACGCAGGTTGGAATCCTGTTCGTAGCACAGTCCTCTTTTTCCACTTTCACAAATAATTTAGTCTTATAATCCTAGTAGGTATACAAGGTTCAGGATAATTATCTCCCAGCGAGGAATTTTCTTAAAAAAATAAATATGGTTGTCTGCTTATATTAATGATATATTTAGATGGACCCTCGGCGTTGTAAACGCATCAAAAAAAAATTGGGGTGTGTTTTCACCCCAATGCTGTTAATGTCAATCGTGACGTCACTTGACAAGGTCGTATCCAGGAGTAATAGTGTGTCATTTAAAATGTCAACGTATGTAATTAAAGTGTGCCGAAACTACAAAAATCAGAAAATGAGCACTAAAGATATCTCTTATCATCGGTAATTAACATTATTTCATACAATAACTGGCTAAATAAGTCATTTAAATATTCCCAAAATAAATTAATTTTAGTTCGTATTTTTTATGTGATACTAATATGATATAATGTCTTGAATCTATGATAATATAATTTTCCCATAATTTAATACTATCACTGAAACTGGTATCATTACGCACGCACACATATACAATTGCACAAGCGTAATGACAGCTGTCACGCACACTGGCATAATAATTCCCGCCCGATTTTTATGAAGTTTATAAGAGTGACAGTTCATCTAGATATATAATTAATCTAAGGTTGTCTGTAAAGTCTGTTTACGGACGATAAGTTTACGTGAAACGTCATATATGTCGATAGATGCGTCACAAGCCGTACGCTTAGGCCGATCGTGCCTCTCTATCGCTTATTCGGCGCTCTCGTTTGCACGCTCGGCTCAGGCGGAACGTGACAATGAGTTATGCCTTTTCATGCGTGCAGTCGGCATTCATCGATTTATAAGACGTTAAAAATACATACAGGGCAGTCTTTGGGGACTGCCGATAGATGTGAAAACTAGGTACCTTGTGAATTCGACGATCCAATTCACAAGTTAGTTTTCACTTCTATCGGAGCGTTCGGTGACGATGACGCGAGGTCCATAATTTTTGTTTACCCAAAAACTACTGTAAAGAGTTTTCACTTCAAAAACTAGGTGAACTAGGATATTCTCGTGCAGTGCTAAAAACAGGCCCGCACATAAAATGGCCATTAAAGTGACAATTTTATGTTCTGTAAGGCAACGTTAAGTTTTATAGCTGCAGTCTTCCTTTGGTAATATTGTGAAAAGCTTTTTATTGCGTGGTGGTATCTTGCCGTCCCTCTAACAATAAGTGGTGAGCGTCGCTGATATTTTCATCATTACCAGGTCCCAGATATCATCATCGTGTTTGTTCCTAACATCCATAATACAAGTTTATTCTTAGCTTCTGTTCTGCATAATAATGAACATTGTAAAACAGTTAGACCGATCCGGCAGGCAGTTTGCAAAAAAAACTTTAAGTAGAAAGATTTTATTTTAACTAAATTTAATTAATATTAAAATGAAAATATAAATTTATAACAATATATTTGACCGTGTGGTGACGGACTAAGTATACAAGTGTCGTATAAGGCAACTAAGGGAAGTAAGCATTGCATTACTGGCGGTACGGCTGGGTGCCAAGTGGGAACACTTACTTGCTATCGGACCTGAGCGGGTTGGTACCACTATCTCCCGTGTGACCAGCCATGAAACACATCGGTGTGTTTTGGTTGTAGCAGGAGATAGCCATTAAAATATAAATATTCCATATCATAAGGTAATTATGTGAAATAAAATGGTGAGCACCGGTTTGAAAATACTCCCGTATAATTGAGTCCATGAGCGACGGTTACCGTTTACCATCAGGTGGGCCGTGACTCGCCTGCCACCATACGCAATAAAAAAAATTTTAAAGCAATGACAATTGTTTGATGTACAAATTATTTGTGAATAAGGAAAAAGAGATTTTTTGTACTAGCGGGAATCGAACCCGCGCCTTTTCCGATCCGGGGAAGATATATAGTTAATGATAAATGATAGTAGTAAGTAGTATAAATGATACGTCACCAGGGGGTTTCAATCATCGATGGCTCCGAGTGAATGTCGCCAAACTTTTTTTTTATACTACGTGGGTGGGTAACAAGCATACGGCACCTGAGTATAAGCAGTTACCGTAGCTTAGAGACGCTACGCTAGCAACACCAGAGGCATCACGCCTTTGGCGGAGCTGCGAGCCAAAGCTAGTCATACTATATTATGTCGACTACGTCAAATTCTACAGGAAGCGACTGTGTTAGCCGTAACATGATTCTTCCCATTATTGATGAAATCCTTCCAGTGATTAGTCATATATTAAATTACTCTGTGTCTACTGGAACCTTTCCTACTGCTTGTATAGATGCCCACATAACTCCTATACCTAAAAAAAGGAATGCCTCGATCTTTTCTGAATTTCGTCCTATTTCAATACTACCTTTCCTTTCCAAAGTCCTTGAACAACTTATCCAAATCCAACTCTGCACCTACATCTCCGAAAAACAAAAACTGAACCCTCTCCAATCTGGTTTTCGACCGGGCCATAGCACTACGACAGCCTTGGTTCATATTACGGAGGCCATAAGGCTTGCTATGGAAAAGGGTGACTTAACAGTCCTTGCTCTTCTCGACTTTAGCAATGCTTTTAATACCGTTGATTTTGACATACTCCTCGGCATTCTAAGCTCACTTAACATATCTCCAGAAGCTATTTACTGGTTTCGTAGTTACCTGTTTGGCCGCCGGCAACGTATCTACTTTGAAGACAACGTTTCTTCATGGTGTTCAACGTGTTCGGTGTTCCTCAGGGCGGCGTTCTTTCACCTCTACTCTTCTTTATTTACATAAATACTATCTCTGATAAACTCACTTCTTCCTACCACCTATATGCTGATGACCTCCAAATTTATTAACAAGCTCCTTTAGATAGATTGTTTGTGGCAATAGGTAACATAGATAAAGACTTAGACAGAATCTGCGATTGGAGTAAGTCTTTTAGCCTAACAGTTAATCCATCTAAATCACAGGTTATCATTATTGGAAGTTCAAGAATGATAACAAAAATAAATTGGTCATTACTACCGCAGGTTTCTCTTGATGGAAAAGTAATTCCTTACAGTGATAAGGTTAAAAACTTGGGGATATATATAGATAATTGCTTATCTTGGGGACCTCAAATTCAAGAGGTTAGCAGGAAAATATTTGCTACCGTTGAATGTCTACGAAGGCTTCGTAACCTTCTTCCTATCAGTACTAAGACAGCGCTTGTTCGGTCACTTCTTTTTCCTATCTTAGATTATGCTGATGCCAGCTATCTTGATTTTACTATAGACCATCTTAATAAACTTGAGCGGCTTCAAAATCTATGTATAAGGTACATATTTGGACTACGCAAATATGATCATGTTTCTAATTTTCGTCATAAGCTCAAATGGTTGCCCATCCGCTTTCGCCGTAATATCATATTCCTTCTTTATAATATTTTGTTTAATCCTGTTACTCCTTCTTAAAAACGTACTTAAAAAGAACGTTTCAACTTCCTAGATATGTCATTTTCAGTTCAAGCTGTCCGATTGTGCAATACGTTGCCTCTTCATGTTAGACGTGCTAAATCGCTTCATGTATTTAAAAGCTTAGTCAAGAAACCTTAGCAATTGCTAAGGTTTATACATTATCAATTTTATTTTAAAGTAATAGTACATTATTTATCTATCATATTGTGTATTATATATATATATATATATATATATATATATATATATATATATGTATAAGTATTTATTACAAAATTGTGTACGCCATAACATTATTTCCAAAACTTCTTTTTTTTTTGTTTCCATCCAATGGTTGTCCGGAAGAGATTGCCTTGTGCGATAGGACCGCCAATTGTACTTAATCAATTTATTACTTACACACATTTTCTTGTTTCTTTTTTCTGGTGTACAATAAAGAGTTAATATTATTATTATTATATTATTATAAAGGCAAATGTTTGTGAGTTTTGATGTCTGGTATAATTTGCGAAACTATACATCCGATTTAAAAACAAAAATTACCAACTATTAGAATGGATTATGAAGAGTGACGTACACTATCTTTTAATAAAATAAAAGGTCTTTTCAGGGCGCAGCTAGTTAAATTATATTACTTAGTATAGATAGATATGCCATGCAGATATGTCCGTTACATCACACATAGATATATAGATATAATATTTACAGGTCAACTTAATATAAAGCATATAAAAAAGGAATAGCACTATAAAAGAGGTTTGTATTGTGTACGACAATACCACGCATAATAAAATATAGTTGTAAAGTAAGGTCATAAACATTTTATAAGCCATTTAATGCACGCACTTACCCCCTATATATGGCTAACATATAAACATGATTTTTTAAACTCACACAATACGTTGATGGACAATTTATGGAGCTATGTCGCCCGTAGAGTCAGCAATACCAGCCAGGGAATGCGTACCTGACCATTCGCATCCAACAAGTAACACTTATTTAAATTTATACGTTTCGTCTATAACGAATACATATTATAAAACTGTAATCCAAATGTTTGCACATAAATATATCTGTAAATTTAAAATGACTATAAATGCTATCGCGTCTCTGAATCTTAAGCATTTTAAAGAACAAATTATTTGTGAAATGTGGAAAAAGAGAACTTTAGTGCGAGCGGGAATCGAACCTGCGGCCCTTCCAATCCGGGGAAGTGCTCTAACCTCTAAGCAATCGCATTGACCAACGATCATTCATAATCTCCATTGACCAACGATCCATCACATTTGTCTTTACGACCCACGCCACCTATCGGATAGAGCAGCTTTTAAAGTAGCTGAGCATGCCAAGTGCTAAAATCAAGATCAAAAATGCCTAAGCTAAACAAAATGTTTTAGAATTTCGTCAGTGTAGTGACGGACTAAGAATACAAGTGTCACCACCCCATCCTTTCCCGCGAGTGTCGTACAAGGCGACTAAGGGAAGTAAGCAATTATCACCCATTGCATGACTGGTGGTAGGGCTGGTTACAAGTGAGAGTACCCACTTGCTATCGGGCCGAACGGGTTGACCGTCTCCTGTGTGACCGGTCATGAAGCACGTCAGTGTGTTTTGGCTGTAGCAGAAGATGGCCTTTTTTTTTTCATTTTATATCTGAGAAATGAAATGGTGCGCAGCGGGTTAACAACACTCTCGGTGTAGTTGAGTCCATGAGCGAAGTTTACCACATACCATAAGGTGGGCTGTGGCTCGTCTGCCATCAATAGCAATAAAAAAAGCTGTCTGTTTTCATATCACGTAAAAACTACTGCCCCTCTAACCAAGATGCATAAACGTTGTGGAATAGAATAGATTAATCAATGTATGGTATTGACAGTTGGTTAAGCTTACGTTGTCGTAGACTTATGTCAATCTCATACAATGATTATTCCATTTATCTCGTTAGATATGAATATATAAAGATACTAAAAACGTATTTGTTTGCATTACCGCGAGGAAAATTACACAAATAATAATTATAACATTACACAAATAATAAGTATAAATTGTAAACAAATTGATTGATTGTCGAGCGTGTGAATGTCAATATTATCAATAATAGGTTAACAGGTCAATTAATCACATCTATATCAATTATATTTACCGACATATCAAGGTAACAACTATATATTATATCTACCATATTTGTTGATGAAATAGGTTCTATATAAGTATTTATGCGAATGGATATTCCGAGTATAACGAAAAAATAATTATAAAGCGAAAATGTCATAACGAAAATGTTAGTCATGACCAGTATTTGAAACTGTGTCTCCTTGACAACCGTTCTAGACGCTCTGCCAACTGAGCTATCGTGATATTTCTCTATTGCACGCCTCATAAGCGAAGCGTTGAGGTGGGTACTACTTTCGTTTTACGCAGAACAACTGATTTTTCAAACTTAAAATGTCTCTATTTATCATATATTGCACTTGTAAAATAATATATTATACACACACATATAAAGAAAAAACACTATTTTTAACACTCATGGTATTTTTTCATGGCATTATTTTTATTTAATTAAACTAGTTAAAAAACTGTATAAAAAAGTTCTGTCTTGGACGTCCATGTGTTGTAAGTAATGTATGCTAACACCGAACTGAAACGACCGAAATACTTTACTAATCGAGTATTTATTTTTCTTTTTAACTTCAGTATAATTACTAATGGAGCCCTATTACTTTTCACGGTCTGATTCGATGTGATTTAATTGTTATTAAATAAACAAAAAAATTGTGAATATTTACGCTCGACTGCCACTGTGCGGCACACTAAAACCAGCGCTATACCTTATTTCGTCAAAACTACTTCTATAGACCAATATATTAGTACTTCTTAAAATTAGCGCTAGATGGCGTATAAGACATGACAACCACATTAGTATTTTTTTAATTAGCGCTATCTATGTGATTTATTGAAAACTACTTATCAAATCAAATCAAAATCAAATATAATTTATTTCAGATTTTAGATCCATATTACATATTATATATTAAGTTAAATTAAATAATAAATTACATTAAATGGTAGAATAAAAATTAAATTAAACATAATACACACAACAAGACAATAAATTATTATTATATTACTATATATCTTACATTATATTACTATATTACATTATTCTATAAGAATCCTAATGTGTTTATTTAGATATTTTTATATATATTTTTAGCATTTGACATGCTTAGCACTATACATTAAACACAAAGTGAAAAATGTGAAATCGAAAATAACAGTCAGGAGCAGGATTTGAACCTGCATCTTCTGGATACCGTCCAGATGCTTTACCAATTCAGCCATCCTGACAATTGCTCCTGACTGCTAATTTCGATAACACATCATACTTAACGTCTTTGGATGACGCCTGCGCCACCTGTCGGAAGTATTTTCATACATTATACCGACCAGGTAAACTTAATTTTACAATTAAGATTTTTAACTAATAATGACACAAACCCTATAAATATTTAGATATTTTTATATATATTTTTAGCATTTGACATGCTTAGCACTATACATTAAACACAAAGTGAAAAATGTGAAATCGAAAATAACAGTCAGGAGCAGGATTTGAACCTGCATCTTCTGGATACCGTCCAGATGCTTTACCAATTCAGCAATCCTGACAATTGAAAAAGAAAGCTGAATTGGTAAAGCATCTGGACGGTATCCAGAAGATGCAGGTTCAAATCCTGCTCCTGACTGTTATTTTCGATTTCACATTTTTCACTTTGTGTTTAATCCTAATGTGGTGACGCGGAATTGGACAGCTAAAGTTATCCGTAATAGCCTTCAGTATGCTGTTGCTACTCGCGCGTGTTCTAGTCAGCAGTGAGGCAATCTTTTTTCGCATGATAGCCGCAAAGCCATCGGTGCGTCCTTCTGCGAACATGGTGGACGCACTGCAGAACCGCGGGAGCCGCATCAGCACCTTAAAAGCATTGTTACTGCACACGCAGAGCGTTGAGGGCTTTCTGAGTGTATGCCGTCCACAAGCTACTGCAGTAGAGTGATTGGCAGTAGGCTTTAAAGTGTAATTTTACTTAGTAAGACCAATACACTATTACTTGGTTACTTATCAAATAATCAATTTTATTGTGAAAAATGAAGATTATGAGGCGTGCACTTTTGGATTTTCCAAAGTACATCTTTCTATCTCCAAGGAAAGGGATAGGAGGTGGAAAGGAGGGATAATAAGGAGAGGATAGATAGGATACTGGGGAGAGGATAGGTAATCATTATTCATAACATATTCACTATAATGTATGCTTTGGCTATTGTACCCGTTGGATTCCCGAAGAAATATTTTTGTTTTAATCTGATCTTTTCTATAGATCAGATTAAAACAAAAATATTTCTTTGTATGATTTGAAATTTCCATTAAATTTCTCGAAGCACGCAATCAGCACTTAATCCCTATGTATTTTTAGTATTAAAAAAACACTTGATTATAGGGTCTGCTAACTTCTCGAAACCTGGCGAACTTATGGCTTTTTTTAACATTTCGAAAACCGTTAATGCCCTTAATTTATCATTTGCGGACCTAAATAGCCCCTAATTTGATTTAAATTATATTTATTTTTGATGGGTGTGGGGCTCGCCAATTGAATAGACGTTTGGAAGTCCTTAAAGTTATAAGCTATAATTTAATTTTCTTAATTAATTCTGCTCAATATTTTCCTTTCAATTGCCATATTATAATAATAATCTCTGTCGGACGTATAATGAAACGTTATTCAAATCTTTCAAAAAAATTAGCCTGCCACAAAAAAAAATGTTTTTCAGTAAATTTACTGAAAATTTACCTTTTTAAATCCCAAACACATTGCATTTTTTTATTCAAAATATTATATGTATTATATTTTTTCTCTTATTTTGGTTTAATGTCGAATAATTTCCACCCTTCAAATCTCACCCCCTCCCGCTTGCCGAACCCAAATCGCCCGCAAATTATTTTTATTTTTGTTATATTTTCCTACTTTTCCAATAGGTTTAGGTATCATCCTATTCTATTTATTTTTTTCACTTATAAACTTTTTCGAAGGCATCAGCCTAGATATAATTTAGGCACTAGGTATTTGCTGAATGGTAATGTACCACATCCTGATCATTTTGGAGGCAATAACCAGTTTTAGGATTATTTGGAGGCTGTTACAGTACTTATCTATCAACTATACTATTTGGCCGTGTGGGGCCGGCTTTAGAATTGTCCCACCCCTCTCTACCCACGGGAGTCGTAAGAGCCGACTGAGGGAATACCGGGGGAGTGGGCAGCAGCACTCCCTCGAGTATTAACAACATCCACTGCGATCGCTAACCTGCCTGCCAAGCGTGGCGATTACGGCATTATCCCCCATGACGGGACCGCTCGTTGTGGCGTTCTCTTGGGGAGGCCTATGTCCAGCAGTGGACGTTGAAAGGCTGATGGATGGATAGATGGAACTATACTATTTATAAAGCTGTAACAGAGGTGTGTCTGGACTTTTAAACTAATAGAATCATGATAGTATTAGGCTATTCAAGAACCTCTGATCACAAAACACTTTTTTTTTTAGAATTTTTGTTTGTGCTAGTATTGGTGTAAAGATGCGAAAGCGAATGCTCCGATGGTTCGGACATTTGGAAAGAATACCGGACGAGCGACTGGTTAAGAAAATATATAATCCGAAAGTAGAAGGATGTAGGTACGGGGGGAGACCTAGACCAAATCGGTCATGTATTGGAGGAAGGTGGAGTCAGGAGTCTCCGAAACCGGCGAGCGTGTATGAAGAGAATTATGAATGTTGAGGAAGCGAGAGATGTATGCAAGAATAGAGCCTCTTGGCACTCTGTTCTCTCTGCCTACCCCGCAAGGGAAATGGCATGATGATAAGTTAGTTTGTGTGTGTGATTGTGTGTCACAATCACGCTAGACTACTGATCTGGTTTTGATGACACGTATTTGGTTTGATAGTTATTGATTACATTAAAAACTGGTATACTTTTTATCTCGCTTCTATATCAGAAATCAGAGATATTAACGTAACAACTAACTTTAGACTGCGGCAGAGCCGCGGGCTATGTCTAGTGTTTAGTACTATTATAAAGCTGTAACAGACCTGTGTCTGTTCATTCAAGATATTTGAGAAATTATGATTGTATTATCCTACTAGATAAGTAAAATATTAATTAATATTTTACTTAATTGGTTAATAGTTCTTGATTACACTTAAAAACTGTTCTCGTATACGAGAAGGTGAGATATAATATACTAGTAGGTATGTCATATTATCGTCAAGTCAGTAATAACAATTACAAGCTAAACTCCTCGTGGTGTTTTTCTTAACTGTTTATTATGAGATCAAAGCGCTCGTGTTTAAGTTAATATGTTTAACATTTAAATCACCCGTGGCTATACCTTTGTACGCCTAATGTAAATAAGTTTAGCTAGTCGCTTTTGGTCCAATTGCCAGAGGGAGTGACCCTATGCATTTATAGTATTGCTCGGAAGACTTTCACAATTCATTACAGTTTCTTTGTTTAGTAGGAGTCTCGTATCACGATGAAAAGGATTTAGTCTAAAGGCCACGCTGGCCCAGTTGGTGAGTTGGACTTCAAAGGCCCTCGAGAAAATCGGTCACCCACCCAAGTTTCCTTGCGATGTTTGCCTTCAACGGGTGATGATAATTCCTAATTAATTATAATAAACATTTTAGATCTATATTTTTTAGCAATTGACATGCTCCACTACTTTTATTTGTGAATAAGGAAAAAAAATATAGATCTAAAATGTTTAAAAAATCGCGCCATCAAATAGTATGAATTTTAATTGCAAAATTAAACTTACTACATTGGATGCATGTAAATGCATTTCCGATAGATGGCGTTGGTCGTAAGACAAATGTGATAAGGAGATTGGGATGATCGAAAGATCGGTAGGCTAGCTCAGTGGCTTAGAGCACTTCCCCGGATTGGAAAAGACGCGGGTTCGATTTTCGCTCCTACTAAGTCTCTTTTTCCTTATTCACAAATAATTTATACTTTAATTATAATAAAGTTTAAAAGGTTGTGTGACGACATTTTGTCCTCAATGATTTTTGTTAAAAAGGCTCTCGATTGTATTATACTAAATATTTTTATTTTATAAATATACTTTTTAAACATTTAGCATGCTTAGCTATAGGTATAAATGAAAACAAATTGCGAAAATGTGAAATCGGAAATAACATTCACGAGCAGGATTTGAACTTGCATCTCCTGGAAAATGGTCCCAGATGCTTTGCCAATTCAGCCATCGAGACGTTTTGGGACTACTAATTTCGATAACACATTCCTTCTTAACGTCTTGGGTGACGCTTCTTAATGTCTTGATGATTGAGATGGATAGAAATTTGGATCTGATGTTGTCATATAAAGTATTCCTTCATAAAAAATCGCAGTTAAAATCGTAATGAGCTATGATATTAAGAAGCTGCCTCGTTAGTGCAGCGGTAGTGTCTGCGACTGCTGATCATGATCAGGTTCGATCCCCGGGTCGGGCTGAGCTATTGAACTTTTTCATAAAAAGAAAAATTCTTAGTAGCAGGCTGGAGTTTGGAAATGTGCCCGGTGGACGGCAACAGGCCTATTACGTGAGACTTAAAAATAGTTGGCGAATCGTGGCTGTTTAATATACCTCTGCCTACCCCCCTTTTTTTTTGTTAAGACGAGAAAAAATGTTAACCCGCCGTGTGCCGTCTCTCCGCCATTATTGGCGGGTCACTGGAACTATGTTACATTCCTTAGGTGGTACCTCTTCGGGGATATAGGCGTGATGCTATGTTTTTATGTTATATTGAAAGATACTTGTATTTTTATAGCTTATGGTGACGACCACTAATTTACAAATCTTTGACAATAAATATAGGACAAGTCAGGCTAACAGACAAGTCTACGGTTTCCACAAAGCCAAAAATACAATGTTCCATTAGTCGGAGCTTATGTTTCGGCTGCCTAAATCTGTATGGAAATGCATTAGCTTTGTCTATCGGGTTACTTGCATCCCCTGTGCATTCCGATCTGAATTAACTGTACGCTAATGCGATGAAAATGGGTTTTGGTATGGAAGTTCGCAAGGGAAGCGATGGTTTTGGTAATCCTGCCTGATTACGCTTCGCCCACTCTTAGTAAAGCTAAGTCAGAAATAAAATTATTTTATTTTATTCCACGCAATATGAGCCTAGTAACCACGCCACGAACCAAACATTGGTTGGTTTGTGTTGGTAACCGAGGACGTATTAGCTGGAAATAATTAAAAAGTATTACAATACCACTCAAGCATTCAACATAGTACCTAAATAATAAGTAATTCATTAAAGAACAAATTATTTGTGAACGTGTAAAGTTTAGTGCGCGCGGGATTCGAACCTGCGTCCCATCCGATTCGGGGAAGTGCTCTAGACCGCTAAGCCATCGCACTGACCGACGGCCACTCCCAATCTCCGCATCACATTTGTCTTTACAACACGCGCACAAACTTCTTTGTCAAACACCGTATGAAATAATATCCATATTCTTCTCTAAGCTAAAATCTATTTACCCGTTAAAACTACAAAATAATAGGTAGTTCAGTAATTTTAGAGATGTGCTAACACAATAATGAAAGACAGACATTTAAAAATTTTACTTTGTTTATGTTCTATTAACTGTTTCTCATGGCTCCATTTTTGATAAATATCTTCCAATCTACAAACATCGTTTTCAATGTGCATAGGCTTAAAAACCCTACCACGAGAACAGCCACCTAATCACCATGAAAAAATTATAATGGTTGTCTGTAAAGTCGGTTTACGGACGATAATTTTACGTGATAACGTCATAATATATATATATATGTTTTCAGAGAGTTTCTTGATAACAACTCTTTGCTATCTCGAACTACGCAGTATTGCAAGACCATAAAATAATATTATTATATTAACTGTTGTATTTTTTCTTTTGCTTGATGGCCTCGTGGCGTAATCGGTAGTGTAACCGACTTCCGTGACAGTGACTCCAGAGCCTGATATTGGTCCAGCCAGCCAGTATCAACGGCCACTAGCCATTTGCACAGGAACCATGTATGATAGTGCACTAGTATGTGGGCGCCGTGTGGGACCGGCTTTAGAATTGTAATGGGAGTCGTAAGAGCCGACTGAGGGAATACCGGGGGAGTGGGCAGCAGCACTCCTTCAAGTATTAACAAGATCCATTGCGATCGCCAACCAGCCTGCCAAGCGGGGCAATTACGGCACTATCCCCCATTCTTGGAGAGGCCTATGTCTAGCAGTGGACGTTAAAAGGCTGATGGATGGATGGATGTGTGCAAAACATAAATGCAGAGATTCAATCTCATAGTCCGTTGGGATGACATTCAGACACCACCCGAGAGAGATTAGGCGCAAGATTTTTTTTTATTGATTAGATAGCAGACGAGCCACGGCCTATCTGATGGTAATTGGTAACTGTCGCTTATGGACTCAACTATACCAAGAGTATTGTCAAGCCGCTGCGCATCATTTCAATTTCTCAGATATGAATTGAAAGAATAATCTTCTGCTACAGCCAAAACACAATGACGTGCTTTATGACCGGTCACACAGGAGACAGTGGTACCGACCCATTCGGGCCCGATACCAAGTGAGTACTCTCACTTGCTACCCAACCCTACCACCAGTAATGCAATGGGTGATAATTGCTTACTTCCCTTAATTGCCTTATACGAAACCCACGGGAAAGGATGAGGTGGTGACACTTGTACGTGCTTTCCGAGGCAGGGGGGCGAGACACCACCATCTTTGTAACTCCGACCTGCAAATCAGAACTTCTGGATGATAAAGCTCAATAACTTTTTGTTGGCCTGACCCGGAAATCAAACACGAGACCTCACGTTCCGCAGTCGCATACACTACCACTGGACCACCGAGGCAGTTATTGTTTCATAACCAACATGTCTGTGGACCAAAAGAGCGTTGAAAAGATACTATCTTAGACTTGTACGTAGAACTCCACAGGGCCGAGCCCGGATCAAAAAGCCTAATAACTTTTTGTTGGTCTGACCCGGAAATCGAACACGAGACCTCACGGTCCGCAGTCGCATATCCTACCACTGGACTATTGTTTTATAACCAACATGTCTATGGGCCAAAAGAGCGTTGAAAACTTACTGTCGTTGACTAGTACGAGGAACGCCACAAGGCCGAGTTATCTCGCTACGACTTTAGTCACTGTCACGCTGGTTGATAAAGACTAGACAGTGGTATCTAACAACCAGTCTACGCTCAGTAATATACGAGAATCCAGTAGTTCACAGAGCTATGGGCCGGCGAGAAAACGACCTGCATTCACCACTTAGAAATATTTTTTCTGTGCGAGAATCGAACCTATAAACCACCGCAGTAGCATTAAAATAAGTGTGCATAGCTGCATAAATCATAATATCAGGCACATATAGGCAGCGAAGTCCATGCGAAACCAGTTCGTAGTCTAACAGGTTTGGGAGAATGGTAGTTAGTTTAAAATTACATGAACAACTACTGTTGGGAGTTCAGTACTCTCAGGACCAGGTGTGCTTACTGATCCGTTCGATAGTGGGGTTATTAACTTCAACACGGTCACGTTATAGATGGGTAACCATTTATCAGTACTTACTAGTTTTCGTCTAATGTTCGAATTTGACTACGATCCTTAAAGAAAATTTGGGGAAAACATAAGTACTACATTATTTGCATGTTTTAATATTTTTAAATTTTTATAATAAACTAGTCTTTGCCCACGGCTCCGCCAAAGCCAAAAGCTAGTTAACTAAGATATTTGACAAAATATACTGTATTAGGGTTTTTGAGCATACCACTGAAGTAATATTTCCAGCGGCCTGCCAATACAGGCGGAGAGACGGCACACGTCGGGTATATTTAGTGGGCGAGGACCCCACACTACCTTACCTAACCTATTCATTGTGCCCCGAACGATGGGGTGTGTGGTTAGGTACCTACATTTATCCTACCTTAACAAAAAAAAGGGTTTTTGTTTTTGGGCGTCTTTAAATACAAAATCTTTTTTTTTAATTCGCTGTATATACTCCTGAACGGATCTATAATCAACCTTTTTCGTTTGATAGCTTTTGATTAGACTTAAATACGGGTAAACATTTTATCTCCTATTATATCGGAACTGTGGACAAAGGGTAGTATACAAAAACAATGAAATAAGAAACACGACACAAAAACAGAGGAAATAACGGTTTTGACTTTTTGCCTTTGCCAACTTACTTATTTCAAATATTAAATTCGTCTTTTTCATACGCGAGGAAATCCTTCACGGAAATTCCTTCGCCATGCTGACGAAAAGGTTATGGCGGACTCCTCGGAACTTCACTCTGCGTGAATTCCTAGCAGCATTCTTTAACAATATGTTCCTGCTCTTTCTCTCCATCGTTTTGCTAATATGAAGTGCACCTAGCGCACGTACCGGTGCAATGTATATATCCCACGGTCCAAGAGGGTTGTTATAGTCTGCGTTCAAGCTGTAACCGAAATACGGACAGAAGTGTTTGTCCGTGTGTGTGACCGCATTTTTTCTACAGTGTACTCTGAGCAAGTTCCCAGCGTTTCCCCAGCGCTAAGACATGCCCTTCTTTAAACGAGGTTTGAGAAGAACATACTCATGGTAGGCGGCTTGGCGGTACCCTTGGTGTTGCCAAAGTCCATTAGCAGCAACACTTACCATCAAGTGGGCCGTTTGATCGTCTACCACTGTTGGTATTTAAAAAAGAAGTTCCTGCTTTGTGCTAGATCTGCTCACAAATAACTCGTACTACCGCTCATATTAGTGGTAGACGAGCCACGGCAAACCTTATGGTAAACGCCGCTCATGAACTCAACAATACTAAGCTGCTATCCCATATCGTTTCGCGAATGGGAAATGAACGAATAGTCGGCTATTTTACGGATGGTCACATGGCAGCCGGAAACACCGACCCGCTCGAGCCAAACCCAGCAGCTCAATTACAACTTAGGCCATAGGCTTAGGATTTTTTCGCTACTCTCAAGTTAGACTTAGTATGCAAACCTACCGCCAATGTTGTAGCAGGTGGAATTTTTTTAAACTACGTGGGTGGCAAACAAGCATACGGCCCACCTGATGGTAAGCGGTTACTGTAGCTTATAAACGCCCGTAACACCAGAGGCATCACGCGCACGTCTTTAACATCAAGGAAAGGGATAGGGAGTAGAAAGGAAGGATAATAAGGTGATGCTAGGAAGGAAACTAAGGCAAGAATAGGAATGACTGTGGATGATGAATTCTGCTGTGGAAAGTCAGTACTTACTGAGACATTTATCTGTGTCGTACAATTCAAAGAGTAGGTACATTGATTAAGGGGGGCTTCCTAAGGCCTCTACTCTCTTTCACTACTCAATCAACTGGTGCCGGAACAGGCAGCCTACAGCCTTATCTTTGCGTTTTATACTAAGTTGTGCTGTCCGTGTGGTGACGGACTAAGAATGAGTTTTGGCTGTAGCAGGAGATAGCCGTTTATTCTTTCATTTTATATCTGTGAACTGAAATGGTGAGCAGCGGCTTGACAATACTCTTGGTATAGTTGAGTCCATGAACGACGGTTACCATTTACCATCAGATGGGCCGAGGCATGTCTGCCACCACATGCAATAAAAAAAAAGTACTAGGAAAGAAACATTTTCTTTTAAAAGAAAACATGCTCTTTTCATGAAACTAAGTGATTTTTAAATTTTCTTTGCGATTTTTAGTATTTGACATGCTCAGCTATCTACTAGAACAAATTATTGTAAATGTAGAAAAAGAGAATGTATGAGGTACTAAGTACTATTGATAAAAGAATTATCTATTAGTTTTTTCAGTAAAACCTATATTAACATAACAAAGCTGAAGGCTCTTACTACTACTCTACCACCATAATATATCCAACGGTTCACAAGCCAAGTTCAACAGTGGACAAAACTGTCAACATAAGCAACCTCTGAAAACTGGATTTTGGCGGATTCAATAGAAATGTCATAAATAAAATTAATTAGAATAGGCTTAAGACTAGGCAGCATGGTCTAAAACCTTAGCCTATACAGCAAGGACGAAAAAAAAAATTGAATAGGTTATTTGTCAAGGAAAGCTGTTACATATCTAGCACAATTGGTGCTTTATCAATTGACTGCGGGCCAGGCAGAAAAGACTGAATATGATAAGTCATATTTTCTTCCGGTAACTGAGAATATATATATGCTTAAATTCACAGGGCAGACACTAGTCTGATTGAATAAATGTTCATATTTTTTGACTTGTGATACTATAGTCTTATTATATATTTTATAACTTTTATGTTTTGTGTATTACTCATCTCAGTGACACTGTTTTGACTAAGTTGTTATTTAAATTAAATACAAAAACATGGTGACAAATTGTAGATGCTGTGCCTTATGTAGATGAGTTTTAGATAAAGTATAAAATATCAACCCTTAAGATTGCCTGATAATGTAGTGCCACAGAGACATAGAGACATTATTTTAAAAAATAAACAATATTACACTTCATATATGGAGTTTAAAATATAAATGTTTAGCTATGATATTTATCAATAAAGTACCTACTCTCTATAGATAGAGGTGTAGATAAATACCAGTTGTTATTGTCTATAAATGTAAGCTTTATTTATCTATATATTATAAATGTATTTAATTCGCTTCACTATTTACATGATCTGATACAGATTAAAAAGATAACTATCAGTGTAGTATATATAAACAGCCTTACGCCTTCAACACTGCATTGATAAAATGTAATCAGTTATTTACGTGATTCCAGATTATTCTACTTGTTTTTTTTTTTAGCCGATACGAGGAAAACCAACTTTCGATTTTTAAAGTAAGAACTAGCTGGCAACAATAACATTTGTTTTTTTGTGTTTGTTTGCCAAAACAACTGGCTGATAAAAAAAAAATCTGTACAGATAGAACACTAATTATTATGATTTGTTTACTAACCTCTTGGTGTTGAAAACTCCTTACAACAACAAAACAATGAGTACGTTGTGTTAACCACCATCACCTCAGATTATTTTCATCTGATTGCACAGCAGTTAAAAACAATACCACATTTCTAAAACGAATAAACAACATTCGTAATAGTCCAAGCCGGCACTGTATTGACCCGATCCTTTATGAAACCATGGGGTAAATATGCATTTTTTATTAACTTATATCGATTAAAAGTGCTCCACGACTTCTACACTACAAAATACCACTGTAACAGAAGTACTACAAACGGGTTCTTTATTTAACAATATCACTCGCGAGCACCTCCGTAATTTCATTAATAACACCTAAAAATCGATGCCACAACAAGGCTTACGACAATTCAAACAGAAGACTGCGGCGGCGTGTTAAATTCATTATTTTACTAGGTAAATGCCCAATAATAAGCGACATGCCACGATTTTTATTATTCTTAATTAATTTTACAACACCATAAACAATTGTGAATTATTAGCGTCGAGGAATTTTTCGTGTCATATTTTTTCATACAATGGTTGCAAACAATGTAGTGGCGATACACAAAATAAAGAACGTCTCTAGTACTGCGCGCTCGCGATGACACTAAAGTAAACTCAGCATACATAGATGTCGCGCTTCTGACGGCCATTGTGGAAAATGGCGGACGACGTCAGCCGTCAAATGGCTACATACGAAACTGAACTTTATTCTAACTGCGGACAGAAGATAATAAGGTTGTTATCGTTAATATTTTTAACACTATTCGATCGTATAAGTCTACTAATTCCAAAAGTCTGAAGTGGTCAAAACTTATGTCGAATGTGACGTTATTTTAGTTTAATCGGTTTCATTAGTGCTGCGTCTTTTATGGTGCCGTCGTTGCCACGTTATAGTGTATGATCTACGGTTGCCACTGCCACTATGCTATTATATCTAATTTATGTATCGTTATGATCGTTTTGTAAAAAATACATTTCGTTGAATTATAATCAGAGATATATTAAATGACAAAACCAGGCATATTGATTTCATTGCAGGATTGTTTGATGTTGCAGGATAGCCGTTCATTCATTTATGTTCCGTCCGCGAATTGAAATGGTAAGCTAGAAATTTTTTGAACATCCTGGACTAGGAAATTATCTCTGGATATCGGAGGACTTTACAAACACACTATTTCACGAAAACAAAGATCACGCAAAAGAATAGTCAATTAGTCATGCGCGGGATCGGCATTGTAGGTCGGTATGTATCCAGTCTACGATTTGTGCAGTAAGTACTTACCTACCTATTGTTTTGGTGACATTCAGACTCGGTTTCGTATCCCGAGTTTCGTCAGCCTTTTTTTCTCTCAGGAATTTCTCAACAGCGTACCTATTATAAGAAGTTGGTAGTGTTTCAACCCCGTGCCATGCATGTAAAGCCTGCACCTTTTCTCATTCCGGTCGTCTCGGAATCGTACTATGAGAATGATGGATCAGAGAGTGCACTTGTGTTTTCGCAAACTCGTGCTCTATAATACTAACTATATAATAATACCTAATAATGACGCAAACCCTTTAAATATTTAGATATTTTTATATATATTTTTAGCATTTGACATGCTTAGCACTATACATTAAACAAAAAGTAAAAATGTGAAATCGAAAATAATTATTAGGTAAAATCTTAATTGTAAAATTAAGTTTACCTGGTCGGTATAATGTATGAAAATACGTCCGACAGATGGCGCAAGCGTCACCCAAAGACGTTAAGTATGATGTGTTATCGAAATTAGCAGTCAGGAGCAATTGTCAGGATTGCTGAATTGGTAAAGCATCTGGACGGTATCCAGAAGATGCAGGTTCAAATCCTGCTCCTGACTGTTATTTTCGATTTCACATTTTTCACTTTGTGTTTAATCTTTCTATGGAGGTTAACTTTCGTACTATATAATATCCTACTGAATATTATAAATGTGAAAGTTTGTATGTTTGGATGTCTGTTCATCAATCAAGCAAAAACTGTTAAACAGATTTGAAAGAAATTTATTCAAGACCTTTAGAAGATTTTCGAGTGGTAGTGCGTTGCTTGCCCCCGCATTAATGGGCCAGTTCGATCGAGGAAGTTCCATCCTCTTACAAAAGGTCCAGCAGCATAAAACAACGGTAGAATAGGGTCATTTTTATATAAGTACCTACTTACTTCACTCTCCGTTAAATTAATTATATCCCACAGGAACCTAACTTTTTTGCAGGATAAAAATGGTTATATGTATGTTTATATATTGTATAGGTACCTACTATTTGTGCGAAATATCATCCAAATCTGTTTAGCAATTTTTGTATGACAAACATACAACACATTTTACATACTTTCATATATTAAGATATTAATCTTAGGTTCCCGTTCCACAAAGTTGCGGGCAGCAGCTAGTAGTGACATAGTCATGAACACGATTGTAGTCTTTTTTGTTTTTAGATTTTTGTAATATGTACCTACAGTAAAATTATATCGTACTAGTACGGTCGGCGACATCTATTGTAATAATAACACACCAATATTACTTATTAGGTTTAGTATTCCACGATAGATGGCGCTATATATTATTTTAATCTCAAAATTACTTACCTTTTACCTTCACAAAAAATGATTTGTTAGCTATACTATCAATTCGAAATAACAAGAAAAGACATGTTCACTGATTTGGCTTGAAGAAAATATATACATTTATTTGTCATCTTTATGTACTTCACTGTAGTAATCCACTCACTTAGGAGCCTAAGAATCCAATTAGTTTGTGTAATACCTTCTAGATGTCGCGTTTTGAACATTAAATGATTTCTTTACACATAATAATAATGTATATATTCTGGATTTATTTCTATCACAAAGGAGTGAAGTTCTCCTAAATTCCTGGACCGATTTTCATGAAATTTGAAAAAGGGTGTTTGGAACGGTCTTTGGATCGTTTAGAAATTAAATTGACAATTTTGAACTCGCTCAGTGGCGCTGCAATCGGGTTCCAAATTTTATTCTTCAGAGCCTTGCTTATCCTTTTTTTTTTGTTAAGGCGGTAAAAAAATGTTCCTAACCGCACATCCCGTCGTTCGGGGCAACGAACAGGGTAGTGTGGGGCCTTCACCCACTAAAGAAACCCGCCGTGTGCCGTCTCTCCGCCTTTTTAGGTGGGCTACTGGAACCATGTTACATGTTACTTCGGTAGTAGCCTTGCTAATCCTAGCTTGAATGGGCCAGCTCAATCGGGAAAGTACTTAACACACTCTTCATCAGAAGATCAGGGTAAATCAATGGTAGACACTCCAACTATTGTATTTCGTATGGTGAGTGAGAGCACCGTAGACTCAAACTGCCTGCTTATCCTCCATACTCTCCTTATTATCCCTTTCCTTTTAGTTAACGACGCGTAAAAGAGGCTTCTTGTGTTGCTAGCGTCTATAGGCTACTGGTATCGCTTACCATCAGGTCATCCCTATGTTGCCATCAGCGTAGTATAAAAAAAAGATGAGATGGAAATGAGCGTTAAAAACGAACCGTCTCCAACGAGTTCGTTTCCAGGTGGCATGAATGAACACCACATTTCTTGATTAGATGATAAAAAGGCGATGTTAGTAGCACCTCCAGCGCCATCCCAGAGCTTTCTCCATTGAAGAGTCGATAAATATACACAGAAGGAACGAAAGTCTTCGCCGCTCCAATTACTCCAGTCCTTCCATGTGATTTGGATCATCAACAATTCGGATTGCACGTCTAGAGACAGTCGGTAGATCGTACAAGTATCATTTATATTAGCGTGTTATGGTAAACGAGCCACGCTCCATCTGATGGTAAATGGTAACCGTCGCCCATGGACTCAACTACACCGAGAGTATTGTCAAGACGCTGCTCACAATTCATTTCACAGATATGAAATGAAATATAAACGGCTATCTCCTGCTACAGCCAAAACGCAACGATGTGCTTCATGGCCGGTCACACGGGAGATGGTGGTACCAACCCGCTCGGGCCTGATATCAAGTGAGTACTCCCACTTGGTACCCAGTCCTACCACCAGTCATGCAATGGATGACAATTGCTTACTTCCCTTAATCGCCTCATACGACACCCGCGGGAAAGAATGGGGTGGTGACACTTGTATTCTTAGTCCATCACCACACGGAAAGAAGTGGTGGACGGTCCATCCACCCGCAGCCTCAGCTAGGGTGGCATGAGGCGCAAGTACTCGCGCCTTCGTCGCCCCAGTCGCTGGCGGCGGTTTGGGTCAGCGGAGGAATCCTCCTCCCTGGCTCTCTCTGGCGTTTCGCGTTTCCGGTGGACGCGAGATAACCTCCTCGCGGAAGGCAGCGACCGCGGCCCACTTCCTGTCTCCCCCTATTGCCGCTACGAGTTCACGGCGCTGCTCGGCCCAAGCCGGGAATGACTCGAGCGTATGCCGCGCCGTGTCCTCGTCGCAACCGCAATGGTGACAGTCCGGAGTCGCTTCCCTCCTTGCGACTATGTGCAGATATCTGTCGAAGTAACCGTGCCCCGACAGCACAGACCTGCACCAGTTGGAAGGTCGGTATTTATAACCCCTAACTTTTCAGTCGTTTTTGCGATGAACAAACAACCAAACATTCACATATAATAGTTCTTATGTTTATAGAGCTGTGTCTGTACATTTAAGATATTTGAGAAAAAATACTGTATTAGGCTATATAGGCGTGTACAACACAAAAAATTTTTTTAAGATTATTTTTCTGTTTGTGTTTGTCCGTTCGCGCATCACGCATAAACTCTTGAACTAATTTTGATGCAACTTTGTTTAGTTGATAGCTCTTGATTCGTCTTACAAACTGGTATAGGTACATTTTAATCCGGCTAATATGTCGGGAAACTGAGCTATAACCTAAAAACTAGCTTTTGGCTGCGGCGGAGCCGCGGGCAAAGGCTAGTTATTTATAAAAGTGAAAAAAGAAAGCTTTACTGTGAGCGGGACTCGAATCTGCGTTCCTTCCAATCCGGGGTCGTCGACTCCCTCCACTTTCCTATATATGTACTTGTTCTCTAAAGTAGCTGAGCATGTCAAGTGCTAAAATACACATCAAAATACCTAATTCCTCTAGTGTTAATATAAAAATATTAAATGCCATTTAACTACACATCAATAAGGATAATAATATACTCGTATATAGTATACTTTGTCCTGTTTGTATATCATTTCACATTTGTCGTGTGTTATGTATAAAAGTGTTCTAATCTAAATTGAGAAGAAATGTGTCGTGTAATAATGTTTATGTGTTTACTTTTGCCAAGAGGTAAGTAAAACAACAGTATCGACACACACAACATGTAGATGTAGATAATAATTAATCTATCTATCTATACTTTAAAAAAAGCTGTTACAGAGCTGTGTCTGTACATTCAAGATATTTGAGAAAAAATTACTGTAATAGGCTATAATTATAGGCGTGTCTAAAACCAAAGCAATTTTTTTTAGAATTTTTGTCTGTTTATCTGTTTGTTTGTTCGCGCATCACGCAAAAACTACTATCCGTATTTTGATGCAACTGTGGAAATGTGCCCGGTAGACGGCAATAGGCTCACCCCTATTACGTGGCACTTAAACATAGCTGGCGAGTCGTGGGTGTGTAATACACCTCTGCCTACCCCATCGGGGAATACAGGCGTGATGCTATGCTATGTGTAATACCTATATTTAAAATTATCAAAAATTTGTGTTAAAGTATTACTTAGGCAGTTTTAGTACAACAATGAATAAGCCTACCAAATTTATTTATATAACGATTAAAATATCCTTAAAATTTGAACCAAAATGAGAGACCTATAACACGCTAAGTCTATGACACAACATATATAACATCCGTCGTACCGTTTAGGAAAATATAGTTTTATAGGACATAAAGTAAGGAATGTTTTCAATCATGTTTTTTTTAATTTTTGATGTGAAAACATCTAATACGTAAGGAGGGTTAAACCGGCCGTTGGCGTGGTGACGTCACCACGCCAATTTATTTAATTGGCTTCAACGCAATCTGTTGACAAAAGCTTCTTGTAAGGACGAAGGTATTGTGGAGTGAAATGATAGTCACGACTGCTCAAATAATACACTCCTTTATTTGAAGATATTCATGCTTATATAGTTTGGTTACATACGGATACATAGATACTAGATACACACTACAAACTAACTAGGAAACTATAATATCAATAAACCAATAACAGTTTTAATACGTCTACAGATAACGAGCGGGCGCTTACCAAGAATTATATAAAACTTGAACAATATTTGAAGAAAGAAAGAAAATTGATGTTTTCATATCTGCGAGACGTCCCGTGACGGCTCATTCTTTTTTATTGCTTTGATGGCTGACAATCCACGGCGTACCTGGTGGTAATTGGTAACTCCCGCTCATAAACACATCTATACGAAGTTTGCCAAGCCGCTGATCACCAATCCATCTCGCTAATGGGAACAGATTGTATGAACATCTCCCGCTAAACGTGTAAGGCACGAAAGTGCTTTAGGGTCGGTCATAAGGCAGACGGTGGTACCAACATGCGATGGGTCCCTGTAATAAGCGTACCTGATAAATATCCATGTAAGAAGAGATTATTGTCCGTGTGTTGACAGACTAAGAATACAAGCATCACCACCCCATTCTTTCCCGCGGGTGTTGTATAAGGCGACTAAGGGAAGTAAGCAATTATCACCCATTGGTAGTAGGGCTGGGTACCAAGTGAGATTACTCACTTGCTATCGGTCCCGAACGGTCATCTATTAGCTAATATGGAAGTTAGAATGCACAAACAAGTAGTACAATATAGTATAAATGGCTGCGGCGGAGCGCAGCTAGTTTGTAGGTTATATCTCAGGTTCCCGATATAGTAGCGGGATAAAATGTATTCCAGTCTTTAAGTCTGAGCATCTATCAATCCATCAGCCTTTTCAAGTCCACTGCTCGACATAGGCGTCCCCAAGAATGGGGGATAGTGCCGTAATCGCCACGCTTAGCAGACGGGTTGGCGATCGCAGTAGATGTTGTTAATACTCGAAGGAGACTCCCCCGGTATTCCCTTACTATATTAGATTAATGCATGTAAATGCATTCCGATAGATAGCGTTGGTTGTAAAGACAAATGTGATGAGGAGATTGGGATGACCGAAAGGTCGGTACGGCAGCTGTGGCTTAGAGCACTTCCCCAGATTGAAAGGGACGCGGGTTCGATTCTCTTTCGTACTAAGTGGCTTGACTTTTTAGTTGACAATGCGGTATTTTTTAGTTGGTCTGTGGTACAAGGCTAGTGTCTGTTGACGGTGGCCGTGTTAATCGAAATTATGCTGTGGAGATCATTACTATGCTTATTTAATTTTCAGCTTTTAGTGTGGAGATAAAATTGAAATTAACACTCAAGAATTTATCTCTAACATGTGATCAAAGTGAAGAAACGAATTATAACGTAATTGCGTTGGAGAATGAGCACACATCCTTCTCTATTAATTACGAGACAATAATTAACGAAATAACGTAAGTTTATAATAAGTTACGTTAAAAGAATGTGGTTCTCAATACTTTTTGTATGTATGCAGGAATCGGTGGATAATGAGGCACAGTTTTAGATATCTTCAATGCTTTATTTTCAACTTCACAACTTTTTAATCTTAAAAATAACTCTTCCTACGTATATCCATCTATCTTAACTTGTCAACTCTCGCCGCCCTCTTGCTTTCTGTCTTCCCCCACTCATACCTCGTTTCAATCACTCTTTCATACCTCATTCGATCTACGCAAGCATACATTCACACAAACATCTCACAGTCGTTCAGAAACATACTCAATCCCACATGTATGTTGATGATGTATTAGCGGTCTGAGTACCGATTAAAATTAATTATGTATCTAACATAATTAATTTTTTTATTCGATAATGGATTTCTCAAAATTCGTTCCCTGGAAGACACGTTAAGCAGTAGGTTCCAGTTGTCAAATAACATTATGGCACAGTTGTTATGGGTTGTCAGAACCACCTTTCATTTGATAACCAATAAAGCATCCTTCCCTAAAAAAATAAATATCTTCTATCTATGCTTTATGTCCTCCAGAGGGTGCTATACTGAATTTAGTGTGTTTTCACATATCTAGCCTATAACCACCAGATAATCAAGATACTTCTAATCTTTCTTTATTTGTCTAGCTATGATAAGTAGTTTCAAAGTTATGCGGGAACAGATGAACATACATAGACGAATCCTGTGTTAATATCTTACTCAATTTTATTAGAACATAATTATTTCGGAGAGAGGTTACATCTAATGTATTAAATTCTCGTGTCACAGTGTTTGTCGCCATTCTCCTCCGAAACGGCTTGACCGATTCTTATGAAATTTTGTGTGTATATGTATATTCAGTAGGTCTGAGAATAGGATGCCAACTATTTTGCATACCCCGAACTGATAAGGGGGGTCCACCCCAAAACGTTATTATTTGGTCATTTTTTTTTTATGATTCGGCGTTTAAAGATACGTACAACCCAAAATTTTCACCCTTCTACTGCCAACCCACATGCGTCACAAGTCGAACGCTTAGGCCGATCGTGTCTCTTTATCGCTTGTTCCGCGCTCTCACTTGCACACTCGGCTCACGCGGAACGTGACAATTAGTCATGCTTTTTCGTGCATGCTGCCGGCTGGCGTTCATCGATTTATAAGACGTTATCACGTCAAAAGAAACAAACATCACGTTTCCTTTTTGCCACCTTGTCATATTTCGTCACACTAAGTGATACCCCAGCCCCCCAGAAAGTATGTTTTGGACGGCCCCAGAGAAGCAAAGAGCATCAGATTCTTTGAATCGTTTATCAACTCATCAGCTTTATAGCCTTATTCCCAAGTTTTGTTAGGGATACATTAGTATTTATAGTAATCTGAACTCGACGATCTATTTAGGTGACAACTGCTGGCATAAAAAATCTTTTTTATTCAGGCCTCTAACAACATTGATATATAAAAAAGAGAAGATCCACAAATAAGCACTAAAACTAATCACTATAAATGAGAGCAGTTTACGCTTTCCTGCATTCATTTCGTTTAGTGTTGTGCGACGCGAGCAACCGCAACGTCCGCAATGTATTAAGATGCCTAATAATTAAGGTTCTAACGGAGGCCTCCTTAGCAGAGGCGGAGGCAGATGCGGAGGTGACAAGCTTCGCCTCCGCGGATGCGGAGGTTAACGGAGAATGACGAGACGGAACGAATTATTAGTAATAATACTATGATAAACTCATTTACTGTCTCTTTTTCGCTCGTTCTTTCAGAATAGTGTCATTACACGCACGCAGTTAAAAGTTGTCAATATTTTATAAAATTATAATGCGAAATGAATGTACATTTAAGTAATGTTATATGTACAACATTTGTAATTGTGTATCCTTAATCTGTAACGATTGCCCAAATATTATTTGACAACCGGGGCCTACTGCTTAAGCTGTTTTTCACGTAGGAAGTCAGGAGTTCACAGATAGCTGTCACATTTGTTCACCCAATATGCCGGCCGAGCGAAAGTTACTGTGATAGGTCTAGCGGCAAGGCCCCTCATCACATCCTTGAATAGTTTATCTCTGTGTTTGGTGTTTTTTTTATTATATTATTTAATAGTTGTGTTTTTACTATTCACAGATGCTCATGTGGAAAAGTGAAAATTTTTACAGAATCATTTTTACAGCCGAACAAATCTTATAAGGTATGTATTGTGGAAGCCTCATTGATTCTAAACTACATAAAATATATCCTTAAATGTTATAGCGGTTGAGCCTTGCATTTCCCAACATGAATCGGCCGGCTATCGGAGAAGTACCAGCCTCTCACAGAAGATCAGCGCGAAATGCTAGGTATGCTTACCGTTGTTTCGTATGGTGAGTGAGAGCGCTGGAAGCCCGAACCCCTTCCCTACTCGCCTTAGTATCCTTATTATCCTTCCTGTGCACCTCCTATCCCATTCCGTGTAGATGGTGACGCAGGAGTGATGTCTGAGTCCTGGCAACCCTGGCAGAGACGTATTAGTATACCTATATGATATTTATATATCAACTAGCCTTTGCCCGCAGACAAAGAGTTGAAAAACTAATTGTTTGGCTCTCTAGACATTTCTACAACAGTCGAAAGCATTATACAGTATTCCCAGACGTTTCACGGTATTTTGTAATTTTTAGGAATTGTTTGGACGTTTTATAACATTCTCGAGTATTGTAGAGTGCTCTCGAATATTCACGAAAACTCTGGACTGTTGTAGAAATTTCTAGAAAGCGTAACTTTAAGGCCTTATATTTCCGAAGGTACGCACTTTAATAATAGGGCTATCACTGCTTGTATTCCCTTACTCATACCCACGCACATTCCACACTTTCTTTAATAATATATATTAATGACAGTCTCAATTTATTCTAAATCAGTGTATACACAGATACTTGAAGTGTATTCTAAGCCACATAATATGTTTTACTCTTAAAGGTAATACCATCAGTTAAAGCCAATATGCATGGTAAATGGCAATGTATGCTCTGGACCCATCATGGCAATATCAATATAACACCTAAAGTCAATAAAAATGGTACGAATTACGCACAAGCTACTTGCACCATCAATGTAAATGTAAGGTTATCGGGTAAGTACCACTCAGCCATCAAACTCAATTTATATATCTTTATCATTGACCTACCAACAAATGGACCTCGTGTCCGCGCTCAAAACTGTCCGCACCAAAAGAGATACAAAATAAAGGATAGGACCGATAGTATTTATACCCATTATTTGGTAAATTAACGAATAAATTCTGTGTGCCACAGCAACGCATGCCCGGGTCTGTCAGTAAATCTATACAAATGTATAAAATTAAAGTCTTTGTTTGTAATATCTATATATTATAACAGATTTTTACTAAATGCGTATGATACGTAGGTATACCTACTAAATTACATAAGTACAACAAAATATGAATGAATGAATGAACGAATGAATGAATGTATACTTTATTGTACACCAAAATACATAAAAAGAAACTTAGACTATGGAAATTACAAGTAAATGCACGATGGGCGGTCTTATTGCTAATAGCAATTTCTGCCAGACAACCTTTAAAATATATATATTTTTTAAGTTTTTGTCTGACAGTTTGTTCCTAATCTCCAAAGCGGTTGGACTGATTTGGACGGGATTTTCACTAGCAAATAGCTGACGTGATAAGGAGTAACTTAGGCTACTTTTATTTTGGAAAAATTATGAGAGACCCACACAGAATAGAAAATAACTATGTATATTTATTCGCACATGAATAGCTAGTAGTAGTTTTACATTTTTTTACCACAAGGCTATTATGTGATTGCTATTATGGGATAAAAAGCAGGTTCGAATCCCGCTCACAAACCCAAAAAATTGTTCTAAATATTATAAAATTTTAAACAGACATTACACCAAAGAAAAGTTATTTAAAATAAATTGTAATACCAAACGGAAATTTATAAACATAAATTATGTCCATACGATAATTTTGATCTCTTGATAGTGTGACCAAATCCATTAAACTTTGTCAAAATTTTTGTGACGCGCCAATGATGTATAAAAAGAAAACATCCACAGTTAGGCTTCACTAAAAGTGTCCACTATAAATGAGTGCAGATTACGCTTCGACTCCCGAGCAGCCGCAACGCCCGCAAAGTATTAACATGCCTAATAATAGAAAACTTTCTTTTGAAAAACTCATCAACTGTATCTTTTCCTCTCGTTCTTTCTAAATAGTGTCATTACACTCACGCACGCAGTTAATAGTACATTGTTACCCTAGGGATGAAAGCAATTAATGGAGCCCTCGCTACGCTCGGGCGCCAAACCCCGTCTCGGGAATAAAATAAGTCTTTATCCCGAGGTAAACACTGTGCTTTTCATTACGAATACGAGGAAACTAAAAACAAAAATCATGAATTAGCTAAAGATAAAAAAAACAGCCAAGTGCGAGTCGGATTCGCGCACGAAGGGTTCCGTACCATTGACAAGGTAAACATCATTACACTATTGTAACTCTGTAACCATGGTGTATGGCTGTTACCAAATTTTGTAAGTAAAATTTGACTCATTTCGTGGTTTTCAACTTAGACTTAGATGCGCATAACGAAACATCGTCTAGAAAGCCTTGTAAACTACGTTAAGCCATTAGTCCTAGTTGCCATGAACACTTCGATAGTTGTATAGAGGCTCAGTGATTTTGGAATTGACCTCTGGCTTAAACTTGATTTTCATTGCCCTTGCCTCGAAGATCCAGATGTCAGTAACTTGGTAAAAAATACGGCTATTATGCTAACTTATAAATTTCATAAAATTGTAGCAATGTTAAGAAAGTACGCGGACGAATAAAACAACAAAAAGGGCAAAAAAATCACGGTTATTGTATGGGACCCCTTAAATATTTGTTTTATTTTGTTTTTATTTAGTATTAGTTGTTATAGCGGCAACAGAAATACATCATTTGTGAAAATTTCAACTGTCTAGCTATCGCCGTTCTTGAGATATAGCCTGGTGACAGACGGACGGACAAACAGACGTTGTGTGGGAGCCTCCCTTAAATATTGTTTTTTTTTGTTTTTATTTAGTATTAGTTGTTATAGCGGCAACAGAAATACATCATTTGTGAAAATTTCAACTGTCTAGCTATCGCCGTTCTTGAGATACAGCCTGGCGATAGACGGACGGACAGACAGACAGCGAAGTCTTAGTAATAGGGTCCCGTTTTGACCCTTCGGGTACGGAACCCTAAAAAATGGGAGAAAATTGAATTTTTGGAATCGCCGTTTTCCCTCCGATTTAGTTTTGTTTTTCTGTGGCCTGTCAGCTATTCAGCCATTATTTTTCATTTTAATCATTGAAAAACTATAAATCTTCGTTATTTTAAAGATACAGTTGCAACTATAGTAAATAAAGTCATATAAATAAAAAATGGGTGCGTGTACTTATGTACGCGCGTGAGAAGTTATACTTCTTTGGCATCATTAAATAATTAATATGAAAAATTGAAAATTAATATATTTATATAATATATAATTAATATATTATTTTTCATTATTTATTATTATATATATATATATATATAATTATTAAAAACCAAATTTAGAGAATAATAAATATATAAGACATAATTTGTACTAAATATTATAAGATTCTTAATTTTAAATGTTTATTATTGATTATTTAATATTTTAAAAATAAATTTAATAATAAATTCAAAAATTGAATTTAAGGTTGGTCATTTTTTAAATATTTTTATTGATTTCTTAATTTAATATTCACTTTTCATTTTTATCAAAAAGTTGCATCAAAATTAGTTTAGTGGTTTTTGTTTGATGCGCGAACAAACAAACAGACAAACAGACAAAAATTCTAAAAAATATTGTTTTGTGTTTAGACACGCCTATATAGCCTATTACAGTCATTTTTTCTCAAATATCTTGTAGAATAAAGATTATTATAACTTAGAATTAATAAAAAATGTATAACAGCGCCATCTTACCGTATTGCTTAGAACTACCACACAATAGTGGCTACACGATTATTCGTAGTACTAATTATTTCCTGTAGATATCGTTTTAATGTTGATAACATTATTAATTCTTATAACCTATACATAAAGTAGATAATAATTAGTCAGCTGTTATCTGTTATAGTAGCAATAGTTATTATTTATTAGTGATTGTTGTTGTAGTGAGAATATAATATTTGTAACATCAAAGATCACTGTAGTTATTTGGGTGATTTTAAAAAGTTCTGTAAGTACCCTACCAGGCCAGCCTACCAGGGCCATGTCACTCCCTAAGAGCTTGTTTTTATTTAAAATCGTGCTCTCTAGTGGGCGGAAGAGGCACTAATAATTATTAGTGGGACTCGAATGTTGTTAGAAGAAAATATTTAGATGATAAAATTGAATAACAGATGGCGCTGTAATAAATATCAGTGCAATTCTATACAAAATGTTTTATAACCTGAATCGCACAATATTTTTTTTTTGTAAATAAAGTATATATACAAATATAATTGTACTTCAAATGTACTTGCTTAGGCAGTACATATACTAATAGCTTTTTTTTCGAGACTTAATGAGCGGTTAAGCAGACAACTTCATACTGTAGACAACTTCATACTGTTAATTTTGTGTCACAGATGCGCGCGCATCTTAAAATTTCACTCTCATCATTTTTTCATAACGCGCCTAAAGAAGTATAACTTCAAAAACAAATTCTTTAATAAATACTTAACTTTATATTATTTAAATTTTACATCGCGCTGTAATTGACTGGCTGTACAGAAAATAGAACTGTTTTTTTTTATAATTACTCAGCTGTTAGTTGAAAGTAATTCTCCCTAGGGCTGAAAAGTATTACTTTTCTTTCCTCATGCTACTTCAGGCCTAATTTCAGAGTATGAGTAATGAAACAGTTGTTTCTATTTTATAAAATCAATGCGAAATTAATGCTATTAATTTATGTAATATTATATAAACAACTTTTGCCAACGGTAGTGTGTGTGACTGCTGATTGTTCTCGGGTTCGATCCTCGGGTCGGGCAGTGATTTTTTGCTTTTTATGATTCTAGTACCATTGTTATCTTATATACTAATACACGTCAAACGTTGACAGGATATTGCTGAAAATCAGCGTTGCTATGGTCACATGCAACATTAGTTGAGCAATTTATCCTCTTTCTACATTAGTTATTTAGTTTAAAACGTAAATTGTGTTTTGTCCTCAAAGTTTTATTTATGAATGTAGAAATAAATACTTTCTTTCTGTCTTTCAGTGTTAGTGAGCTTTTTCGTAAAAAGAAAAATTCTCAGTAGCAGCCCGGAGTTTCAAAATGTGTGTAGACGGCAATAGGCTCGCCCGATTACGTGGGAGTTAAAAACATAAAAAAAAACTGGCAAACCGTGGGTGTATAATACATATCTGCCTACCCCTTCGGGGATACAGGCGTGATGCTGTTTGTTTGCCACGATTTTATTAAACACAATTGTGTATCTTTAATTTATAGATCAATGGACGCGCCTAAATATTACGCCAGGAAATAGAGAACTCGCCTCTCTTACCTTGAGCGATTAAAAAAAATCCAATAGACGAACGTTAAATTTCCTAAGGCTCACACAAAGTTATAAACACTTCAAATTATAAAATTTACGGCAAAAAAATATGTGTTTTCTTGCAGATGCCTCACTTCTAGTACTCGCAAATCACATGAACTTGAGTACGACGGTAGCGCCATCTCATATCAAGGATTACGATTATTCTGTCGTCTACAAATACAAAATCGGTGACAAAATTAATATGTTATGTTTAAAGAAGACCGATTATTTAGATTGTGACGTAGAACTTAAACACTATTACCATGAATTTGACAGTAAGGCCTTTTTTATTTAATTAGATAAAGAGTGTTTTTACCCTATTCCAGGGGTCGGCAACCTTTTGAGTCGGAAGGGTAAAAAATTACAATTTACAAAATTTCATTTTTTAAAGGTCAACAAAATTGTTTCTTGCCAATAATAAATAGTACTTGCTTTAAGTATTTGATAAAAAACTAATCTATTTATTCATGAGAAAATTATTTATTATTACAAGTTGCTGAGAGATAGAAATGGTGCCAAATCCTCGTTAATCGATTCAGAACGATTTTTAAATGTTTTATTTTTATAAAACAAATAATATTTATATATTTTTATATTTATTTTTTAGCATTTGACATGCTTAGCACTATACATTAAACACAAAGTGAAAAATGTGAAATGGAAAATAATAGTCACGAGCAGGATTTGGACCTGCATCTCCTGGATACCGTCCAGATGCTTTGCCAATTCAGCCATCGTGACAATTGCTCCTGACTGCTAATTTCTAGGCTAATTATGAGATCTCGGGCTCGATCCCCGGGTCGGACAATGTAATTGAGCTTTTTCTTAAAAAGAAAAATGTTCAGTAGCTGCCCGGAGTTTGGAAATGTGCTCGGTAGACGTCAATAGGCTCGCCCCCTATTACGTGGGACATAAACATAGCTGGCGAATCGTGGGTGTGTAATACACCTCGGCCTACCCCTTCGGGGAATACAGGCGTGATACTATTTTTTTTATAGTGGTAGAGCCTTGCTTCTTCCAGCATGAAGGAAATGGCTTGCTATTTGTGTTTGAATGGTGAGTGAGAGCGCCGAAAGCACAAACCCCCTCCCTATCCTCTTCTTATTATCCTTCCTATCATTTTTTTTATTGCCTTTATTGTCAGACGAGCCACGGTCCATCTGATGGTAAATGGTAACCGTCGCTCATGGACTCAACTATACCGAGAGTATTGTCAAGCCGCTGCTCACCATTTCATTTCAGCGATATGAAATGAAAGAATAAACGGCTATCTCCTGCTACAGCCAAAACGCAACGATGTGCTTCATGGCTGGTCACACGGGAGATGATGGTTTCAACCCGCTCGGGCCCGATACCAAGTGAATACTCCCACTTGGTACCTTTTTTTTTAGACAGCGGGATAGTGTGGGGCTCTCACCCACTAAAAACCCACCGTGCACCGTCACCCGCCCATACTTGGCGGACCACTGGTACCGCGTATATTCACTTCAGTGGTCCGCGCGGCGGCTAGCCCTGTTGGGCTTCCTCTCTGAGCGACGTCCCCACGCACCTGGGGTGTCGCACCTTCGCGGCAGGCTCTATGCGGGCGGAGGACGATCCCCGGTCCGACCATTAGACGCAGATATTCGCGCCCACGCCGCCCCGCGCGCCGGCGGCGAGTCGGGCCAGAGGAGAGATCAGCCTCCCTGGCCCTCTCCGCCACCTCCTTCCGCAAGATGACATTCTCGCAGAAAATGGCGACCGCGGTCCAGTACCTATCGCTGCCGACCATCGATCGAACGACAGCCGGCAGCGACAGGTCATCTCCGATGACTGCAGCGAGATCCCGGCGCTGCTCAGCCCAAGCCGGGCACGACTCAAGCGTGTGCTGCGGCGAGTCCTCGCTGCAGTCGCAGTGGTGGCAGCAGGGAGTCTCCTCCCTCCTAGCAACCGTGTAAAGGTACTTGCCAAAGCATCCATGCCCCGACAGCACCTGCACCAGCCGGAAGGTGAGGACCCCATGCCGCCGAGCCACCCATTCCTCTAAAATCGGCTGGAGCGCCCCTACGGTTCGAAGACCGGCCCGAGGCGTTTCCAGCCGAACCCTCCAACGGGCGATGATGGCGCAGCGAGCGTCGCTCCGCCATGCGCTGATTTGACTAGGCGGGAGGCGAGTGCCTCCCGCACGCACTGCTGACGCCCGCCGATAAACTTCAGCGAGCACCTCCGCCTCCAGGTCTCACGGGGGGGTTCCGGCCAATGCGCACGCGGCCTCGCACGACACCGTGCGGTAGCCGCGGATTGCTCTGACCGCCACGACTCTCTGTGGTCTCCACAGAAGAGCCCTATTGCGGGCGGTCAGTGACTCCGCCCACACGGGTGCGCCGTAAAGCGCCATCGATCGAACCACCCCCGCGTACAGCCGTCGGCACGCGATGCTGGGTCCGCCCAGGTTCGGTAACAGACGTCCAAGAGCGGACGCCGTGCCGACGAGTCTCGGAGCGAGCTGGCGGAAGTGCTCGTCGAAATGCCACCGCCCGTCGAGGACCAGGCCCAGATATTTTATATGGCCCTGGATACTAACCCCTACACCATTTATTGTTATCGAGGCGCCGGCGGGTGGTCTGCGCCGAGGCCCGTGAAATAGTAGGGCCTCTGACTTATTGAGGGCCACCCTAAGCCCCAGCGCCTCGATACGTCTGACCACCTCCGCGGTACCCGAGGTGGCCAGCTGCACCGCCTCCTCGAAGTTCCCTCCCCGGGCCGTGACAAGGGTATCGTTGGCATAATAAATTACGCCCAGCCCGGGGGGAAGCCGGCCACCTAGGACCCAGTCGTACCCGATGTCCCACAGGAGCGGTCCCAAGACAGATCCCTGTGGGACACCGCACGACATGGCCCTCCTCACAGCGTCCCCTTCCCGGCTTACGAAGAGGACGCTGCGGCCTTCGAGGTAGTCTGCCACCAGCCGCCTCAGGTAGGCGGGCACCCCGTGGAATCGGAGTGCCTCCCTGATGCAGCCGAATGGCAGACTGTTAAATGCGTTGGCGATGTCCAACGACACCGCCAACAGCACCCCTCGCTGAGCGACGGCCTCCATGGCCGCGGCCTTCAGCCGCAGAATTGCGTCGACCGTCGAACGTCACGAACGAAAACCGAACTGAGCGTCCGACAGGTCGGGGCCCACCTCCACAAGGTGCCGGACGATACGGGCAGCGATAATCCTCTCGAGTAGCTTACCCGCATCATCCAACAGCACGATGGGTCTAAAGGCCGCGACCGAATCCGGGGGCCGTCCCGGTTTTGGCAGGAGCACGAGCTTCCCCTCCTTCCAGCAGTCAGGAAACCATCCGGACGCCAGGCTCGCGTCGAACAGTCTCCTGAGGCGGGGCTCCAGATGGTCGAGGACCAGGGCCAGAACTCGGGCGGGAACCGCATCCGGCCCGGGGGCGGTGTTCTTCCGCATGCGGGACACCGCCGCCCCCATTTCCATTTCGGAGACGGGCGGCGCACTCTCCTCCTCGGCCTCCCTGTCGTCATCTGGTGGAGCCATGACCGGGGGCATGTGCGTCGTCCGCCGTGGGAAAAGACCCTCGACCACCTCGGTGAGGAAACTCGGCTGGAGCGTCTCCGTAAGGGGGGGACCCCGAGTGCGGAGCTTGTTTAGCGCCGCACGGTACGGGCGTCCCCAGGGGTCACGGTCGAGACCCTCCAACATCTCCTGCCGCTTCATCTCTTTGGCGCGACATATGGCCAGCTTGAACTCTGCGCGCGCGTTGCGATACGCCTCGTATAGCCGGCCCTCCCGCTCTGGATCGTGGTTACGCCACCGGCTGCGGGTGTAGGACCTCTGGGCACGAATGTAAGCCGCACGGAGGTCCGCCAGCTCGCGGGACCACCAATAGACCCCCTTCCTTTGGGGCGGATGCCGCACGCGGGGCATGGCCGCGTCGCAGATTTGTGACACTGCCTCCTGCCAGCGGCCAGCCTCGGCGTCCACGTCCTCGGTCAGGGGGGGTGAAGACAGCCACGAAGACACGATGGCCGCCTCCACCAGTAGTTCCCGGTTCAGCTTACCCACAGCCCACCGCGGGAAAGCGGGAGCTCTGTCCGCCACGTGACCCCTACTGGGGCCCCGGAGGGACCGGGAGACCCCAATCCGTATATACCGGTGATCGGATAGGGTCTCAACCTCCTCCAGGACACACCAGTCCCTTACCCGTGCTGCGACAGTGGGGCTAGCGAACGAAAGGTCCACTATCGACCCGCCCCACTGCCGCACGCACGTATTGGCGGATCCCCTGTTAAGCAAACAGAGATCCGCCGCTGCCGCCCATTCGTCGACCGCCGTTCCGCGGGCGTCCGTCCTAGGGGACCCCCACGCCACAGATTTGGCGTTAAAGTCCCCCAGCACCAAGACGTGGCTAGGTGCTAGCCGCCGTATCGAGGTCTCCAGGTTGTAAAGGAAGACCTCGAAGGCACCCAGATTCCGATTGGGGAAGAAGTAGACGCCGTAGAGCGTGACGCCCCCCCAATCGGCCGCGACATATCCCATGCCCTTGTCCCTGACCGACAAGGGCGGGGAATGAAGCGCCGTAGATCCGACTACCGCCACGGAGCCATCGCGGCTGCCTGCCCAATTGGGACAGTCAGGAACGCGATAGGGCTCCGCGGCTACGGCTGCACCGATCGACCTCCGCCATGGACTGCAGGAAAAGATCCTGCGCTGCAGCAGAGCGGCCGAGATTCGCCTGGAGGAGGACGGTGTCACGGTCCGTGACAGACGTGACTATGTCCTCCTCCTCCCGCACTGGCGGTCGCGTCCGAAGGGGTGGGGCAGCCTGGGCTGATTGGCTGCCCCCCCCTTTAGGGCCTCCGGCCGGAGGTCTGCACCCCTCCCGCCCCATGCTATGATTGGCGTCCCTTCCCGCCGCACACGCGGGGCAAAACGGGGCTGCGGTGCAGGTCGCCGCTTGGTGCCCTGCCTGACCGCAGCGGAAGCAGAGACCGCTGCAGTCAAAGCAGTTCGTGCATGTCGGCCGTGTATGTCCGACCGCCATGCACTTAAAACACCTCGCGGGCCTGGGTTCCAGCACGGTGACTCGTGCGGAGCTCAAGCCCACGAGAATTCTACCTGCGGCGGCCAACGTGGCAGCCACTGCGACAGGGCATTGCACCCATACGGCGCCTACACCTCCAGGCCCGGGGCGAATGGTGCCCACCCGGACGGTGTCCGCAGTAGATCCGGTTTTCAGCGTTACCCCCCGGATATCGTCCACCGTCACTGAGTCGTCCAGTCCGGAAATGCGCAATTCTGCACACTTCACGGGCCTGGCGACCCGGACCCCACTCTCCCCGGCGAAGAGACCTCGCAGCTTTTCCGCTATGAGATCGGCCGTTCTCGAGCCCTCCGCCCCGGGGAACTCGAGTACTCGAGCGCCCGTCCGGGCTTGGCGGGTCCTTGCGGCGACGCCTCCGATTTCGGATACGTCAATTTCCCGCCGGGCTCGCTTGAGGACCGCCTCATAGCTGAGGCCCTTTTCTTTTGCCTCAGGCAGCAGGGTGACAACCACCGCTGCAGACTTTGGCGCCTTTAAATTACGCTTGCGCGACCTCTTCTTTTTATTATTTCCACCACCGGGCTCGCCCCTAGCTGCAGCAGGTGCCACTTCTAGAGCTGCGGCGCCTTGTCTCTTTTTGCCCCGGGACTTTCTTCCGCCACCAACAGTCTGCCAGCCCTCGTCAACAGGCGTGGCGTTGCGGGGTGCAGGGTCCCGAGGTGCAGCTGCTTGAGCCCGCGAGGGCCTTGCAGTGCCAGGTAGGGCCGGGAATTCCTCCCGACCATGAGGCCTCTGGGGCTGGGCCCTCGGTGGCTGGGCGTTGAAGGGCTGCCCAGCCTTGGCACCCTTTTTCCTTTTAGGGGCGCGTTCCGGCGGCGGTGCCGCCGTTGCCGCAGAGTATGAGGCCACGCGGCCACCCTGACAAGGAAGCGGCGCTGGCGCCGAGGGTGCCGTGGTTCTCCTCTTATCCGCAGCAAGCGGCGGACGTACGCGTGGCTCCGGTGGGAGCCGGGCATCGAGAGCGCTGATGCGCGGGCCGAAGACTGCCTCAACGCGGTCAATTAGGCAGCGGAGCAGCTCCTCTGACGCATCGATTGGTGACGCAGAAGCGCCTGATACGGCGGCCGAGGACGGCCTCGGGACTGCCTCAGGGAGCCCTAGCTCTGCTCTCATATTGGCCATCCCGAGGCGCATTTCTTCTACATTGGCCTCGAGGCGCTGATTCCGCGTCCCGAGCTCAGCCACCTCCACCTCCAGGCGCTCATTGCGCGCCACCAGCCGCTCCACCACGTTGGACAGCTCCGTGGCGGCATTCCTTAGGCACCTTACAAAGGTGCCCTTTAAATTTTTTGAGCATGTGGCCACCGTTGTAATTATGGCCACGCTGTCCAAGGCTCTTTCCGCTATACGGGCCGCTGAGGGCGGCCCGTCTTGATCAATTGGGAGGCGGAGCTTATCTGATAGGAGCGCTAGCCGCTCCTCCGCGGTTTGCTCCGCCTCCTTCCTCTTTAAACTTGCCTCGGCCTTGTTGCCCGAGACATTGCGGGGGATTGGCGTCCCCGGCCGGCTGTTGCCTCTATCCCTAGACGCTGTGGCTATTTTTGGGGGAGGCATCTCCGCTGAACTCCCGTCGGACTCCGACGCAGCGCCACCCTGAGACAGGGTACGCTTGCGCCAGAACCGCGACGGGAGCGGCTCTGAAACCACCGTGACCTCCGCTGGCCGCGGTGTTTGCACTATGGCACTTACACTTAAGCCAAAAAACTTCCTCCTCGTTCGCAGACATCTCAGCGGCTGAAGTTACCGCCGAGCTGCCCGTCGCCGAGTCGTCCCTTGAAGATTAGGGACTCTCCCATCTTGTTGCCCTTGCGGGACTTTCTGCCGCCACGTGTTTTGCGCGCGGCCGCACTAGTAGGGGCCGCATTTACAGCCGGACCCCTATCGGCTGACGCATCAGGATTATCACCCGACTGCGTCATTTTTTTATTATTTGAACAAAATTCCATACTGTTCCCACGAGTATGGGAGAAAGTAGGTCCACCCGGGCAGAGCTCCCTTTACCCGGGTAAGCGTACATTTATAACCCAACACAGGGGGTCCACAGGTACCCTGGCTGGGGTCGCGCTAGAGACTGAACTACCCATCAGCCATGCATCTCCTCGCCGCGCGCCAGAACTTGAGATTCGGGGTAATTTTTTATAGAGGTTGTCTTCCTCGCGGTCCGGGCGATTAAGCCAAGACCCTCGTTCCTGAATGCCCGCGAGACGTAACCACAGACACGTGCTCAGGTTTACGATTTGGGACGGGGGGGGCCGCTGTGGCCCCACTGTCCCCCTTCTCCAGAGCCCGGTGAGCCAGTCTGGCCCCACCGACTCCGACGCCTGGTCTATCCGCCGTACCCTCTGCTAAATCAGAGGGACACGCGGAGACCCGTCCTGTCCGGAATTTTAGCCGCCGGCGACTGCCGACGTTGCCCGGGGTGCACCACATGGAGGTAAACCGGACAAATTAGCACCCCCCCACTTGGTACCCAGCCCTACCACCAGTCATGCAATGCATGATAATTGCTTACTTCCCTTAGCCGCCTCATACGATACCCGTGGGAAAGAATGGGGTGGTGACACTTGTGTTCTTAGTCCGTCACCACACGGACACCTAAACTCTTCTTATTATCCTTTCTATCCATCTTCTATCCCTTTCCTTGAAGATGGCAACCCGCGAGTGACGCCTCTGGTGTTGTTAGCGTCTCTAGGCTACGGTAGTCGCTTACCATTCGGTGAGCCGTATGCTTATTTTCCAACCATTTAGATATTTTTTTGCAGATACAACGAAGCTCTCATCCATCCACGGAGTCAGATCGTACATTGAACTACGAGCCAGTCATCATTCCACTTACATTGATTGCATATCTAATTGTGATACAAGAATACAAATCATTAGGACTGAATTTATAATCTCAAATGATTTTAGCGGTAAGTGATTTTTTCAACCCTTTTACTGAACCACTAATGTCCACGGTCTGCTCTCATTGTAAGAGAGATTTACTCCGTGATCCACCATGATAGTTCAGTGTTAGTTGGCAGACTTTAAAAACCGTCGAGGAAATCTCTAAGGCACGCAGGTTTCCTTCACCGAGCAGTGATAAATTGTAAACATACCTGCAACCCCCAAACCCGCGATCCACTCCAACCTTCCTTTCCAACTATTCCATTATTTGGAAATGACGCTTCTGTCTTGCTTGTTACCCACGTAGTATAAATAAACATATAGAAACCATACGTTTGAAAAGTCAGAGGTGGGTGACGTAAGAGCTTTGTACCTCGGATTGGGTATCAAACCCGATACCTACCTTTGCCATCCTTGTTTGCACAGCTAGCCTATCACTGCTCGGTAAGTAACATTGTTCAGCAAACCGATTTAGTGTTGACTCTCACGGAGCCGTAACAGGCAGGTTTTAAGGAACAGCCGTTCATCATAGAGCAACTTATGAGTTACAGACAGGTTTATGGAACAGCCATTCGTCATAGAGCAACTTATGAGTTACAGGCAGGTTTATCGAACAGCCATTCGTCATAGAGCAACTTATGAGTTACATGCAGGTTTATCGAACAGCCATTCGTCATAGAGCAACTTATGAGTTACATGCAGGTTTATCGAACAGCCATTCGTCATAGAGCAACTTATGAGTTACATGCAGGTTTATCGAACAGCCCTTCGTCATAGACCAACTTATGAGTTACATGCAGGTTTATCGAACAGCCATTCGTCATAGAGCAACTTATGAGTTACATGCAGGTTTATCGAACAGCCATTCGTCATAGAGCAACTTATGAGTTACATGCAGGTTTATCGAACAGCCATTCGTCATAGAGCAACTTATGAGTTACGAGCAGGTTTATCGAACAGCCATTCGTCATAGAGCAACTTATGAGTTACAAGCAGGTTTATCGAACAGCCATTCGTCATAGAGCAACTTATGAGTTACAGACAGGTTTATCGAACAGCCATTCGTCATAGAGCAACTTATGAGTTACAAGCAGGTTTATCGAACAGCCATTCGTCATAGAGCAACTTATGAGTTACATGCAGGTTTATCGAACAGCCATTCGTCATAGAGCAACTTATGAGTTACATGCAGGTTTATCGAACAGCCATTCGTCATAGAGCAACTTATGAGTTACATGCAGGTTTATCGAACAGCCATTCGTCATAGAGAAACTTATGAGTTACATGCAGGTTTATCGAACAGCCATTCGTCATAGAGCAACTTATGAGTTACATGCAGGTTTATCGAACAGCCATTCGTCATAGAGCAACTTATGAGTTACTGGCAGGTTTATCGAACAGCCATTCGTCATAGAGCAACTTATGAGTTACAGGCAGGTTTATCAAACAGCCATTCGTCATAGAGCAACTTATGAGTTACAGACAGGTTTATGGAACAAGCATTCGTCATAGAGCAACTTATGAGTTACAGACAGATTTAATGAACAGCCATTCGTCATAGAGCAACTTATGAGTTACAGGCAGGTTTATCGAACAGCCATTCATCATAGAGCAACTTATGAGTTACAGGCAGGTTTATCGAACAGCCATTCGTCATAGAGCAACTTATGAGTTACAAGCAGGTTTATCGAACAGCCATTCGTCATAGAGCAACTTATGAGTTACTAGCAGGTTTATCGAACAGCCATTCGTCATAGAGCAACTTATGAGTTACAGGCAGGTTTATCGAACAGCCATTCGTTATAGAGCAACTTATGAGTTACAGGCAGGTTTATCGAACAGCCATTCGTCATAGAGCAACTTATGAGTTACAAGCAGGTTTATCGAACAGCCATTCGTCATAGAGCAACTTATGAGTACAGGCAGGTTTAATGAACAGCTATTGGTGTTGTAACTACCGACGTTATCCGAGTTAAATTAGTCAATTCAATGGAAAATCTTATATCTACCATCTTCATAGTGTAGCCGCGGCCGGGTAAAAAGGCAGATAAAGTGTTTACTTACCTAAAAAATAGGCAAGTGTCTAAGATAGCTGCGTGCGTTACACACATAAGACACATTGTTAACACACGTAATTGCGAACAGTTTTTAAGGTTAATTATGATATTTAAGATTTATTATGTTTATTAAGATACTAGCCTTTGTCAGCGGCTTAGCCGCAGCCAAAAGCTAGTTTTTCGGTTATATCTCAGGTTCCCGATATAGTAGCGGGATAAAATGTCTACTAGTTTTTAAGTCAAATCAAGGCCTTTCAAATAAAAAAAGTTACATAAAAATCCATCTAGTAGTTCTTTTAAATAAATTCTAAAAAAAATTCTAGTTTAAATAATTTTCTAGTTTTTCTAGTTTAAATAATTTTTAGTAGTGTATGATCAGACCGTGAAAAGTGATAGGGTTCTATTCCTAATTATACTGAAGCGTAAGAGTTAAAAAAGGGCTCAATTAGTAAAGTATTTCAGTCGATATCGTGGTAACAAACGTACAGGATCCGCAGTATACAGACACACGGACGTCCAAGACAGAACTTTTTTAAACAGTTTTTTAACTAGTTTAAATAACAAAAATGACATCAAAAATATCATGAGTGTTAAAAGTAGTGTGGTTTTTTGATATGTGTGTGTACCTATGTATTATTTTACAAGTGCAATATATAATAAATAGAGATATTTTAAGTTTGAAAAATCAGTTGTTGGGCGTGAAATGACAGTAGTACCCACCTCAACGCTTCGCTTATGTGGCGTGCAAGAAAATAATCTCTACTTCAGCCTAACAGATGAGGTATATTATGAGCTGAAAGCCTAAGTAAAATACCCGCATTAATCTTAGTTGCAAGCGAACCCATTAATCTAAAAAAAGTTAACTATGAAAAAAAAGTTTCATCAAAATCAGTTTCATCAAAAATCTAGAGGAGAGGAAGACCAAGTAAGTAGTGATATGGCGGCTGATAGAGACGTACCTATGGAAGAAAAGTACATGCTGAGCCAACCCCAAATAAATGGCATAAGGGCATTGACTAGGTCATTGGATAAGAGCAAGCGGATTAGCGGATATATTATCTACACTAATATTATTATAAGATTGCTTTTTTTCAAGATAAGATTTCCTACAGAGGCTATTCAATTCCGTCGTTCTCGTGGGCGACGTTCCAGAGTCATGGACCAGGAGCGTGGTGGTGCTGTTCTTCAAGAAAGGTGACAGAACCCTCTTGAAGAAGTATAGACCCATCTCGCTCTTGAGCCACGTCTATAAGTTGTTCTCGAAAGTCATTATAAATCTACTCACGGGCATGCTCGATGACTTCCAGCCTTCCGAACAAGCCGGTTTCCGAAAAGGCTATAGTACCATATACCACATACATACGCTGCGCCAGATTATACAGAAGACTGAGGAGTATAATCGGCCTCTGTGTCTAGCGTTTATGGACTATTAGAAAGCCTTCGCTTCGTTCATCATGGGCGATGCTGTAGTCCTTTCAGAGGTGCCAAATTGACTATCAATACATCGAAGTGTTGAAGTGCTTATATAGAAACGCCACATGTCTGTCTGAGTTCAGGACAAGAGTGCGAAACTGATCTGACTGCAAAAAGGCGTTAGACAGGGAGACGTCATTGCCCCGAAACAGTTCACCACTGCATTGGAAGATGTTTTCAAGCTCTTGGACTGGACTGGATTCGGTATCAACATAAATGGAGAATACATCACACTCACCTTTGATTTGCAGACGATATCGTGGTCATGGCAAAGTCGTTGGAGGGCCTTGGTACCATGCTCAACGACCTCAGCAATGGTTCCCGACTAGTGGGTCTAAAAATGAACATAGACAACACGAAAGTCATGCACAATAACCATGTCATTTCAGCACCAGTCCTAGTCGAGAACGCGATTCTCGAAGTTGTCGAAAAAATGTACCTAACCGCACATCCGTCATTCAGGGCAACGAACATGGTAGTGTTAGGTCCTCACCCACTAAAGAAACCCGCGGTGTGCCATCTCTCCGCCTGTGTTAACGGACCACTGGTACTATGTTGGATTGCTTCAGTGGTCCGCCGGCGGCATCACGATGGAAACTGTCCAGTTAGGTAGACAAAACTTCGAGAAAGGAGGCAATCGATGAATCCAACTCAGCTGGGCAGCGTTCAGGAAGCTGAGGAAGATCGTCTTGTCCAATATTCCAAAATGTATGAAGACGAAGGTCTACGACCAGTGTGTGTTACCAGTGATGACTTACGGAACAGAGGCGTGTTCTCTGAATGTTGGCCTTATATCAAGGCTCAAAGTCACTCCGCGTACCATGGCGTGAGCTATGCTTGGGATCTCTCTACGTGATAAAATCTGTAATACGGAGATCCATAGGAGAACTGGAGTGGCCGACATAGCCCGCCGGGTCAGCATACTGAAGTGGCAGTGGGCAGGCCAAGTCATTCGACGACCGACAACCGGGGAAGAAAGGTTCTGGAGTGGCGACCAAGTATCGGACGGCGCAGTGTGGAACGGCCTCTCACCAGGTGGAGCAATGACCTGGTCAAGATCACAGTCGTTAGATGCAGGCGGCAAAGGACCGTTCGCTGTGGCGTTCTCTTGGGGGCTATGTCCAGCAGTGGACGCCGAAAGGCTGATAGATGGATGGATGAATTATTAAAAAGAGGAAAGATTTGTATTTTTGGATGTTTAACGAATAAACTCAAAATCTTACTGGACCGATTTCAAAAATGCTCATTAGAATGCTACATTATCCCTGAAAAAATAAAATACTTAAAAGTACTTATAACCTAACAAATATATAAATAAAATGTAAAAAAAAGCAATAAAAATAGGTTTATGGTTAAAAATATAAAATTTTATTAGACAAATATAAATGCCCACCCGTGCGAAGCCGGGACGGGTCGCTAGTGTATAATATTAATACAGGTTGTGTAACAAAGTTTAAAATACTACTGTATTTACTGTATAAAAGAGAACTTTAGTGCGAGCGGGAATCGAACCGCATCCCTTCCAATCCGGGGAAGTGCTCTAAGCCGCTGAGCTATCACATTCGATTCCCACTCGCACTAAATTTCACTTTTGCCACTTTCACAAATAATTTGTACTTTAAAGTAGCTGAGCATGTCAAGTGCTAAAATACAGATTAAAATGTTTAAAAACAAAAAAAAATATTCTGTCTTACCAAAATGTAATCGTTTCAGATATCGATTTAGTCGTCAATAGACTAAAAACAAGAATTGGATCAACAATGTTCCGTGTCAATTATTATTATTTTGCAAAGAACGAACCTCACTTTGAAGTTGAAGTGAAGAATTGTGGTGCTGGAGATAATCCGTACCTATGCAACCAAAACTGCGACGGACATAGTCGTTGCAGTAAGTATTCAAAATTTTTCTGTACTTCGTGATTCTTCTTCTGTAGTCCCACTGCATAAATTGAACAATGACCTTGAATGAGCTGTAATAAGTTTTCGGATTTCGACCGAAGGAAAACCATTGAAGACAAATTGACATACATATTATTGTTTAATGGGGATCCACAGGCAAAGCTGAGTGCACATGGCGCTATCGGCGAGATGGCTACTTTAAAACTATAAGAGGTGATCCATTTCGAGGTTCTCTACTTTTTTAAAGAAAAAAACAGAAAATTCAAATTTAATGGAGAATGTTTATTATCATTTGAAAGAACATTCTTTGGCATTTATTTTTTGAAGATTATGTCTATTAAATGTTGGCCGTTGCTACGTCGCAGATGGTCCATCTGTTGAGTCCAATTTTCGATGACTCTTTCGAGCATTTCGACTGGTAACTGACAATGGCCATGTCAATAATACGCCACCTGCCGTGAGAAGATGGTAGTAAACATCCCCATTAGCTGCAAATGTTATTGAACTCTTAGGGTTATCGTAGCGTGGTCCGCCAATAAAGGCGGAGAGACGGCACACGGCGGGTTTATTTAGTGGGTGAGGGCCCCACACTACCCTGTTTGTTGCCCCGAACAACGGGGTGTGCGGTTAGGTACATTTTTTCCCGCCTAAACAAAAAAAAAAAAAAGGGTTATCGTAGCGTATTAACTCAGCCTGCGTAACACTCGGGACTGCGAATTTCGATTCATTTTTAAAGTTTGAATTGGCCAAGCATCTGGGACGGTATACCAGGAGATGCAGGTTCAAATCCTGCTCGTGACTGTTATTTTCGATTTCACATTTTCACACTTTGTATTAATTTATATGGCTTAGCATGTCAAATGCTAAAATAATATTAAAATATTTACAGGGATGCGTCATTATTTGGTAAAAAATCTTAATTGTAAAATTAAGTTTACCTGGTCGGTATAATGTATGCAAATACTTCCGACAGATGGTGCAGGCGTCACCCAAGTGTGTTATCGAAATTCGCAATCCCGAGCAATTTGTCAAGGTGGCTGAATTGGCAAAGCATCTGGGACGGTATTCTAGGATATGCAGGTTCAAATCGTGCTCGTGACTGTTATTTTAGATTTCATATTTTCACACTTTGTGTTAATCAACCATCAATAGTATAAAAAAACAGCCATGAGGACTGCCGATAGAAGTGAAAACTCAAAACTATAAAGAAACAGTTGTTATTTTTGGATGTTTGATCTTTAATTAAAACTTGTAAATCAAAACACGTCACGTGATCATGTCGATGATGATTTACATGATTTTACGCCCTATCCAAACCTTCCTATAGAAGTTTTGCACTTCAAAAATTCACCACTAATTAACTGTTTCTCAACATTTTAGTGTTTTATTTACAGATTTCAATATATCTAAATTAAATAAGATATGCGACTTCACCTGCAGTGGGAAAAAAGAGATTATTAATGTATATATTAACGAATATGCCACCAAAATACGTAAGTAATAAATATCGTTCATCATCATTCCAGCTTTATCACAAACTTTCTTGAGATCAGTTACGACCATAGATATAATTACTAACGTACAGTATATAGGTACTATATCTATGGTTACGACAGAACAGCCCCCTTAGAGTTAGAAACGAAACGTTAGACAAACTTTCGTTTCATTGTGATTGGTCGTCTGAATCATGCGTCGAAATCTCGACTAATCAGGAATCACGCGTCGGACTGTTGATCAATCACAATGACTTGAAACGAAAGTTCGTCTAACGTTTCGTTTTTCATTCTAAGGGGGCAGTTCGATTTTAGCTAAACACTAGTATTTGTATTCAAATATTGCATGAGATCCTTGGTTCGATTCCCACTCAGGACAATTATTTGTGTGATGAACATAGATATTTATACTGTCTTTGTCTGGGTGTTTTTTATCTATTATATGTAGGTATTTACAAAAATAATATGTATTATATCGGTAATAGGTTACCCATAGCACAAGCGCAGCTTACACCCATATTCTAAGACGGTTCCTCAACCTTTCCTCGACTCAAACTCAACTGAGGATACCTCAAGGAATATCTCAAGGAATCCTCGAAATTGGTATTCTTAGTTGAAAACTCGAGGAACCTCGAATGAGGTTGAGTCGAGGTAATACGTCATTAATTACGTCATTATATTGTAGATAGAACATTGTTTTGAGCAAAAATGCTTTGATTTTACATCTGTGGTCACTCAAAAGTTAACAGATGTTTGTCATTTGACATGTAAATGTTTAGATAGGACGATAGGTATTATACAAGGATCGCCACAAGGAGTAAAACTCAGGTAGGTACCTACATAGCAAAAAGTAATACTTACGTATATCGTATAACCAGAAAGTACCTACATAGCGTCGTCGCGTCAACATTGTTTTTTTGCTGGGTGTGTTTTTATAGCTAGTATAAATTGTTTAGATATCATTTATTTTGTAATATGTCTGGAAGATATTCTTACTGAATATCGGTCGGTAAAGTTATGCCTACAGGAACTCATAATTAAATATAAAATCAATTCGACGGCTGTGCCGGTAATCCTGCTGGGAAAAAAATATAGCTTACCTACGCCTTTGGAATTCTACGGTACCTATCGTAAAAGTTGGGTTTGCAGCATCTCGCAAGTAACATCTTATGAGTAATAATAATTAAAAAACCGCTGGAAATACATTATAAACACTAGAAAACAATATTCACATGAAATAAAAAACTTCAGTAAATTTTTGATCTATATTTTAGCACTTGATATGCTCCGCTACTCTTAAACAAATTATGTACTTCAGTAAATTGTTTATAGAACAAAAACTTCCTTGAGTATTCCTTAAGGTTGGTCCCGACGTACCTTGAGATTGACAGTTGTTTCCTCACCTCGAGGGAGGAAAGGCGTCGAGTGGAGGAGATTTTTTGCAACTAAGAATACCAAACTCCTTGAGTGCGCTTGAGTGGAGTCGAGAAATTTTAGAGGAACCGTCTTGGAATATGGGTGTTTAGTTTGGGACCAGAGGACGTTGGGTGAAATGTCCGTGATATTTATTTATTATCTAGTAAATTATATTTTCTTTCCTCAGCGGAACCTTATTTGACGGTAAACTTCTCTAAAAACGGTGTCATAAGGGAATGTCAAGCTATGCCGCGTGCACGCGTCATTTATTACGAGTACGAAGACATCGACAATATTACCGTAACGTGCAGTATAGATTCTTGTAAAAATCGAAGATATATAACAAATAGTTATAAAAATAAAACAGGTAAGATATTTTATGTTTATACTAAGAGTGGGCGTTTAAACGAAAAGCGTCAAAAAAGCGTACTTTTCAAAAGAAGCCTATAAACACGCCTACAAGTGTAAGTCGATTTCGTTTAAACGTGGCTGCAACTATGTTGCAACAGTTGAGTTCTTTCCCTGCTACTATGAATGAAAAATGCTGTAATTTTATTGTATTTCTTAACGTACCTATATAGATAACACAATATTGTACGCTTTTTCAATAAATATAACGAAAGTCGAAGTAACGTTTTCTTCAACGATTAGAAGATTTTATGAAAAAAGCGTTTTAAGTGAATAGCTCTTTTAAAAGCGTGTTTACAAAAATAAGCATAACGTTTAAACACGTTGTCAATTTTAAGCCGTTTATGCCATCTCTAGTTTATACTGCGTGAATAACAAACAAACATACGACCCACCTGAAGGTTAGGGGTAGTTCATTTTCTTCATTTTTAGTCTATCAGCATTAAAATTAGGTACTTCTTTTTAATATGTCCGTGTGGTGACGGACTAAGAACACAAGTGTCACCACCCCATTCTTTCCCACGGGTGTCGTATGAGGCGACTAAGAGAAATAAGCAATTATCACTTGGTATCGGGCCCGAGCGGGTTGGTACCATCTCCCGTGTGACCGGCCATGAAGCACATTGTTGCGTTTTGGCTGTAGCAGGAGATAGCCGTTTATTCTTTCATTTCATATCGGTGAAATGAAATGGTGAGCAGTGGCTTGACAACTCTTGGTAAGTATAGTTGAGTCCATGAGCAACGGTTACCATTTACCATGAGATGGGCCGTGGCTCGTCTGCCACTACATGCAATAAAAAAAATCCTTATTTTGGTTTTTTTTAGCGTTGGAGTGACGATAATACGGAATTTTAATAAAAAAAAATTCTCAAATGATTGTATAATCATCGGTCTTTGATAAGTGCAGTGAAGCTTCAAATTAATCTGACATTTCGAGATGGATCGAAATCACTTTCAAACATTCCGTTACATAAAAAAACATAAGATCACGCCTACATCCCCGAAGGGGTAGGCAGTGGTGTATTGCATACCCACGGTTCGCAAACTATCTTTAAGTCTCACATAATAGGGGCGAGCCTATTGCCGCCTACCGGGCACATTTCCAAACTCCGGGCTGCTACTGAGAATTTTTCTCTTAACGAATAAGCTCAATAACACCGCCCGAACCGGTGATCGATTCCGAAACCTCATGAACAACAGTCGCTCACACTACCGCTGCACCAAAGAGGCAGTTAGATACATAGTTATAGGCGAATTTAATAAGAACGTGTTAAAACTCACTTGTAACAGACAGGGACACAACACTACTTCGTGATACATTACAACCTACATCCGGTGAACATTACCAATGCTCTTTCTGGGAGGAACTACCAAAGGAACAACAAATACAAGAAGAAATAACTGTTGTATTCTTACCTAAGATACATGACAAAATTGAAGCTCCAACGATGATCGCTGCCATCGACTCTGAGGGCCATGCGGAATCGCACAAAGGTTTGTTGTAATACACTTGGTATATATTTTTTCAACCCTTTTTACTGTCCTCCTATTGGGCACGAGTATCCTCACATAGTGAGGAGGACTTAGACTGTAGTGTGATACACTACAAATATAGTGAGACATATAAGAGGTAATTCAAATTATTAAATATAATGAAATGGCCATATAGTCCTACAAATTTAGTGGTACGTTTCCTCTTTCCTACCATCCATCCATCCATCAGCCTTTTAACGTCCACTGCTGGACATAGGCCTCCCCAAGAATGGGGGATAGTGACGTATTCGCCACGCTTGGCAGGCGGGTTGGCGATCGCAGTGGATGTTGTTAATACTCGAAGGAGTGCTGCTGCCCACTCCCCCGGTATTCCCTCAGTCGGCTCTTACGACTCCCATGGGTGGAGAGGGGTGGGACAATTCTCAAGGCGGCCCCACACGGCAAACCACACGGCTCTTTCCTACGCTTGGAAGGTTTCTGTTCCACGGACACTTAATAGCTACCTCTATCGATATTTTTCACTGAGAAAAATTTACGTGTCTCATCGAACAGAACCTACTCACAAATATTCAGCCAGTTATTAATCACTAAAATAAAATAGGCGGCGGCTCCTGGACCAATTATAATTTTAGCTAAATATTAATCTAAGTTTGTTCTAACATTAGAAAGGTCTGAATACTTTCATTATCCTCCCCTTATTATATTTCCTTACCACTTTCTATCCTTTGCCTTAGAGTTGCCGACGCGCAAGGATGCCTCTGGTGTTGCTAGCGCGTATAGGCAGTAACCGCTTACCCTCAGCGGGGACGTAACTATGTTTACCGACCCTTTTCTTTATCGAGGCGGTTAAAAATGTATCTAACAGCACACCTCGTCGTTTGGGGCAACGAACAGGGTAGTGTGGGGCCCTCACCCACTAAAGAAACCCGCCGTGTGCCGTCTCTACGCCACGGGCCACTGGAACTATGCTACATTACTTTAGTGGTTAACCAGACCCTGCACTAGGGAATAATCCTTGTAACCGGGAGACTACAATCTTACAATAAATGGGTACAAAATATACCAATACTCAATAAGACCATTTTGGATCAACAAAGAATTTGTCCTTCGAGTGAATTGAATCAACATCACTTGGTATTGGAATTTGATATATAAACCATTACCTACACTATCAGTGCGGTCAAAAAATTTCAAATCTTTTTTTCTTATATTTAGCATGTTATTTGGACGGTCTAATGAAAAATTGTAATAATACAATACTTTCGGTTTGCGAACGCAAAATTGACGCCCTAAGAGAAATTGACGCTATTTCTTAAATTATACGCACATGAAACGGCATAGCTAGTGCATAAAATATAATGATTTATTTCACTGACATACATAATGAGCAATTAAAATGATCAATAAAAAAAATCCGCTCCATAAACAGCAACTAGGTACTATCGTGATATTTCACGTAAGAATTGTTGTTGAATTCATTGTTCTCTCTACACAGACCGTGACGATAAATCGATTGAAAACGAATTACCGAATTTCTGGATTTACATCGCCGTGGGCTTGATAACCAGCGCGGTATTAATCGCTGTCCCGATCATTCTGTGCAAATTAAATAAACGAAACCAGGTATACTCTATCATATATTTTTATAAAGACGCTTTTTTGATAGGTGTGAAAAAATGTACCTAGCACACCCCGTCAGGGCAATGAACAGGGTACTGTGAGGCGCACACCCATTAAATAAACCCGCCGTGTGCCGTCTCTCCGGCTGTATTCAGTCGTATCTTCTACTATAGTTACCCTAAAAAATGTTAACTAGAATCTACCCTTGATTTCGTCCATGTAAACGACAAAATATAAGTAAAGTGATGAGGAAATTGGGTATGACCGCAAGAAAATTAAAAACTTTTTTTAAAAATATCTTTTTTTTTATTGTGTGTAGTGGCAGGCGAGCCACGATCCATCTGATGGTAAATGGTAACCGTCGCCCATAGACTCGACTATACCGAGAGTATTGTCAAGCCGCTGCTCACCAATTCATTTCACAGATATGAAATGAAATATAAACGCCTATCTCCTGCTACAGTCAAAACACAACGATGTGCTTCATGGCCGGGAGATGGTGGTACCAACCCGCTCGGGCCCGTTACCAAGTGAGTACTTCCCACTTGGTACCCAGCCTTACTACCAGTCATGCAATGGATGATAATTGCTTACTTCCCTTAGTCGCCTTATACGACACCCGCGGGCAAGAATGGGGTGGTGACACTTGTATTCTTAGTCCGTCACCACACGGAAAAAGGCTAAGGTCTTTTTCCTTATTCACAAATAATAATTTGTACTTTAAAAGTAGCTGAGCATGTCAAGTGCTAAAAATATACATCAAAAGGTTTAAAAAATCACGCCATCAAATAGTATGAATTTTGCAATGCAAAATTAAACTTACTATATTGGATTAATGCATGTAAATGCGTTCCGATAGATGGCGTTTGTCGTTAAGACAAATTTGATGAAGAAATTGGGTATGACCGCAAGGGAGTACGATAGCTCAGTGGATTAGAGCACTTTACCGGAAAGGAAGGGACGCAGGTTCGATTTGAGTAAAGTACTCTTTTTCCTCATTCACAAATAATAATTTGTACTTTAGGTATGTCACTTTACGGTACATTAGTCACAACGGATCTTTGTGTCTCTGAAGTTGACTGCAAGACGCTGCGCAGTAGCCATTTTTGTGTCGCAAGCATGTGCGTCTTCTGCAATTTACATTAATCGTAAAATGTTTGATTATAATATCCATCCATCCATCAGCCTTTCATCGTCCACTACTGGACATAGGCCTTCCCAAAATGGGGACTTTACCATAATCGCCACGCTTGGCAGGCGGGTTGGCGATCGCAGTGGATGTTTTTAGTACACAGGGGAACGCTGCTGCCCGGTCCCCCGGTAATCCCTTAGTCGACTTTTACGACTCCCATAGGAAGAGACGGGGTGGAGCTATTCTTGGTGCCGGCCCCACACGGCTAATATAATGTAACAATTGTAATTGATAATCATATTATTTATTGATCGTACTAAAAGATGTGGACTACGATATCTAGATAAAACCTTATTCACTAAAATACCTCATATACTTTTTATTGAATATAAAATTAATAAATAGAACCTAAACAATTAGTTATCAAAACATTATGATCTCATTCGATAGTTTTGTTAATCGAGTAATAGCATTTGCACTAATACGATAAGTCCGTCACAATCACCACTTCTTGATCTGTGCCTAACTTCAGAGACACAAAGATCCGTTGTGACTACTATACATTATTTATTTCTATGTAAAATAACTATTTAACTTGTGATAAAATAATTTTTGGACTTCAGATGTATATATTTGCAAAATTTAATCAAACAAATAAAAATTAATCTGATTTAATTGCGTCATTAATTTTGTTTTGTTGGAATTCTAGGCAGATGCGAATGTCAACTATGAGAACTTCAGCACCGAGGCTACCATACCTGCTCACCCTCCGCAGTGGTCTGAAGACTCACATTACACTAGGCCGCCAGCCGGCATGACTTATGCTGTGCCGCTACCCAAACATTTAAGAGAATCTCAAAATCAGGGACAAAATTCATATCTGTACGCTGAAGTAGTAGCCTCAAGAAACGAGGTACCTTTAAACGAAACGCCCTATGTAGAAGTAAGAGATTTATACTCACGAGTTCAGCCTAAGCCCCCTATGAGATACAAGGAAAGTTCAGAACCTTACGTCAACAGCTTTCCTGATTCTCCGTATGTGAACAGCGCGGGCTCTGAGTACATAGAACCTACTTATTCGGAGTCTTCGTAAATGGTAAGGTAATTTGTGGATAATTATGGAGTATCATTTCAAAAGGAGTTATTTCGTCACGAATATTTAAGTACACCAAAATAGACAAATTACTTATCTATACTTATCTCTCGCTAAAACTCAAAAATGGCTTGACCGATTTGAATAATTTGGTGAAAGTCCATTGTTATTATTATAGAATGAATATTTTAGAAATTTTGCGGAATATTGCAACGTTGTGGTTCTGAGAGTACTGCCGTATCTCATGGTTGTGTCGCGTTGGTGAATTTTTTGTCATTATCATGCATGCTACTCTGCTACATCACATTCTCCTCTATCTGTGAGAGCGGTGGCAATCTTAGGTTATTTTATGTGTGTGATCTCACTCTTTCTCCTCTCCTCGGAAAGTAATACTTTCCATTTAGTTGGCGAGTTTCTCTGATGTTGCCAGTGTCTATAGACTACGCTAACCACCTACCATTAGGTGGGCCACACGCCTGTTTGCCAATAGCGTACTATAAAAAATAGACAAAGAGGGCAGCGTTTTTGATGTGAAACATATAATGCGGTGGAAGGGTAAAATCGGCTGTTAGCGTGGCGACGCTTTTATCTTACTTGTCCCGTTCAAATCTTGCTAAATTTGACACACTTCCCGGTTTCCGATTGAGCTGAAATTTCTGAATTTTCAACATCAATGAACTATTTGAAGCACATATTAAATTTGATGTCAGGCATTGGCTTAATTCATGCCAAATTATAGCTTTACTAGGTAAGTCTCTGAGGTAAGCTGGAAACGGCGGACGGGCGGACATGGCGACACTATAAGGGTTAGGTACTTGTTGGTTAAAGAACCCTTAAAAACGGATAACATTTTCAAATTATTGTATTGCCATCGGTCCTTGATAAGTGTGCAAAGTTTCAAATCAATCCGACGTCTTGAAGGGGGCGAAAATCACTTTCGAAGATTCTGATACATAAATAAATACCAAGCTAATATAAGCGTGTTTATAAATGAAGGTCATAGTCTAGTTGAGCAGATGATAGGAAAGACTAAGTACCTTTTGCTCGGTTGGCAACAGATGGGTGGCCATAAAGTGACATCTGTTTGTTTACACGACCTCCTTGTTTCGAAAGGTACGTTAAGCGATGGTCCCGGCTATCAAATAACATCTTGGCAGACGCTTTGCAGGTTGTCAGAGTTCTGAATAAAAAAAAATTCAAAGTCATCATGAGGACTGCCGACAGAATTGAAAACATAAAACTATAGACCAACGGTTGTTATTTTTGGACATCCAAATTAATTATTTAGATATTTTTTATATATATTTTTAGCATTTGACATGCTTAGCACTATGCATTAAACACAATCGAAAATAACAGTCACGAGCAGGATTTGAACCTGCATCTCCTGGATACCGTCCAGATGCTTTGCCAATTCAGCAATCGTGACAATTGCTCCTGACTGCTAATTTCGATAACACATTCATACTTAACGTCTTTGGGTGACGCCTGCGCCATCTGTCGGCAGCATTTTCATACATTATACCGACCAGGTAAACTTAATTTTACAATTAAGATTTTACCTAATAATGACGCAATCCCTATAATTATTTATATATATTTTTAGCATTTGACATGCTTAGCACTATACATTAAACACAAAGTGAAATTGGCAAAGCATCTGGACGGTATCCAGGAGATGCAGGTTCAAATCCTGCTCGTGACTCTTATTTTCGATATCACATTGTACAATTTGTGTTAAACATGAATGATTTTTAATTAATTAAAAAACAATAATTATTAAAAATTTTCTTCATTCACGGCTGGCCCAGCGCAAATAGTTACCTATACTAATAGGAACAGATATAGTGTTATCGTTAACACGTCACGTGACCATGTCGATGACGACTTACATGAATTTACTCCCTATGCAAACCTCCATATAGAAGTTTTCCCTTAAAAAAAAATACTCCAGTCTTGTTTTAAGGTCGCCTGTTGGGACGTGGAGGTTAGATAGGTAGACGCTTCATGTAAAAACTACTGGTAGATCAGTTAAAACTAAATAGATCGGAAGCGGATCCCAAAAAAGTTTGATTATGATAGTAAAAAAAAAATGTTTAAATAACACTTTAATCCATATTTACTTAATACTACTTTTAAACAAAAAAGTTTTTTTTTTGCAAATTTCACAACTGTTGGGCGTCCCCCGATTGCACATTTTAAAAAACATCAACCTGTGTCATGGGGAACTCAAAAAGTACAAAGTAAGCGGGTATAATTTACACCCAATCCCAGGAATAATTCCTTGCATCGCGAGGGAGTCTCTCGTCTTAAAATTACCATAGACTATAAACATATAAACTTATCTATTTTCTTATATAAAGAGGCCGAATTAACTTAGCTACCTTTAGATGGCCGAAACATGTGGTAAAAATTCTATTTGTAGATTATTTACCCTTAGTCGCATTTTTACCTTTGTTGCTACTTGTGTAGGTCTTGTATCGGCTTAAACTCCTTACCAATAAACATTGTTTAAGCTCCTAATAGTAATTCAGTGTTTTGTTTCGTTCTTTCAACGTCAAACTCTCATATTAGCGACAAAAACAAAATACTGAATAACTATTCAGAGGTGATACATCGTTTGTAAGGCGTATAAAGTTACTGCGAAATTATTTCGCTGGTTGGTCTATAACCCTTATATTAATTCAGTTTTTACTTATAAAGATTGTGAAATATCCTAATTAAATATGTGTTATGTATATGACTAATTATAAGTGATGTATTTAATTATCATAATAAATTAATGGTTATTGTAAGCTTAAAAATATTCTTGAAAATTTGTATTTGTATTTATATAATTTTTTGTTTATGTATACTATGTTCAAACGTACCTATAAAAAACTAATTTAATATTATATTTTGTACTGTCACTGTTATGTTGAAGCTTACAACAGTTTATTGTGAAATTGAATGCCTATTATTATTAATTTTCATGAGCTGGCACAGGTAAGAAGACACAGATCAAACATGATATTATTAAATTAAACTACTTATTTTTACGAAATCTATCGCGTTTAATTGATTTGCTACTACTAACCAGACATTTCGAATACTTTACAGCATGGGTCGACAACCTTTTGGCCGTCAGGGGCCACAGGGAGGCCTATATAAGGTAAATCGGGCCGCATTTGTCATATTATTTAAATTGGAAAGAAATTTAATTTTAAGAGAAATGACGAAAAATACAAATAATAATATTTACGGTATAGTTACTTATTATTATTATTTATTTAGGTATATAAATTAATATACTAAAAAAGCAATCCGGGGCTGCAAGAGAGTAGCTCGCGGGCCGCGTGTTGCCGACCGCTGCTTTACAGTATTCATCGTTACGAGTGGACCATTCACTCGTAAATATAGATTCCGTAAAAGTAACTATATTGTGCCTGTGAATTCATCCGCGTGGACTTAGAAAATAAACACGTCATTCTACGGCACATACCAATTACACAGTAACCATCCATTTTTTCTAATTTATTTTCTGGGATCCAAACAATATGTGTGTATTTCATTTGGTTCAGTAGTTACTGTGTGGAAGCGTGACAAACGAACATAATAATATTAGCAGACATTCTATAGCCATGACGAGGCGCTCCAAACATGGCGGGGCGGCATCGCTGTGCGCGGTCCGCGGCCGCTCGGCGCTAGAGCGGCGTAGTGTTGTTGTATTACGAGATATGCATTTTTGTTCGCGAACGAAACGTCTAAACAGCGACGACAACATCTTTTTGATACTAATTCCTTCCTAAAGTTTGGTTTATTGTTGGCAAAAGAAGATGTAAATTCTATCTACTACATCAATGCAGACGCGCGGGCGCCGCTAGATCATTACGCACCGCTCGTACGCCGCCGCCCTGCTCCCGCTGACTTCGTGTCCAAGACCTAAGAACTACAGGTATCCGCGCCTGTTCTGATCATGTCCTCCAGTGTATATACGTTAATGCCAGTGGAAGACACAGTGACATATTAATAGATATGCAGTGGCAACTACGAGGTGCCCCAACATGACGGGGAAGCCAATCTTGAAGAACTGCATGAAACTGAACCGATATCCGTGCTGCTCAGCTACGCCAGCGCACACTACATTCGAACTGGCTCCTATTAAAGTCCCGTTACCTAAAAATAAAATTATACATTTAAGTCACCCTTTTTTTTTTATAAGGCAGGAAAAAATATCCCTAACCGCACAACCCGTCGTTCGGGGCAACGAACAGGGTAGTGTGGGGCCCTCACTCACTAAATAAATCCGCCGTTTGCCGTCTCTCCGCCTGCATTGGCAGGCCACTGGACATTTAACTCACCCTAAAACATTCCTTTTGATTCCACCCTGGTCACCTGGTTATAAGTTATTCAATGAGATCATTCCGATAAGCGTTTGATAAGCTACGTTACCACTGATGTAAGTTGGTCAAAAAAAGATAATAGTATTTAAACTGTTCAACAGTTTTTGTAATTAACTAGTAGCAGTAACAGTTTTTGCGTGATGCGTGGACAAACAAATAGACAAGAAAATCTAAAAAACTTTTTATGTGTTCAGACACGCACAGTAATTTTTTCTCGACTATATTAAATGTAAAGACACAGCTCTGTTACAGCTTTATAATAGTTAGAACTAAGAACATTCTCGAATAATTTACCCCTCAAATAAAATAACTAAAAATTCGTTCAGTCGTCTGGGAGTTATGATGCCACAGACAGACACAAAAACACACTTTATACTCCTGTGATTATAACATCCCTTCGCTTATGATGAGGGATTAAAATATGCTTCAGTACTTCACGCAGTTACCGAAACAGTGAATGAACCAACAACACAACCAACGCAATTTAAATAATCGCTCCATCAAATAGTATGAATTTTAATTGCAAAATTAAACCTACTATAACGGAATAATGCATGTAAATGTATCCGATAGGTGGCATAGGTCGTAAAGACAAATGTGATGTGGAGATTGGGTATGGCGTTGGTCAGTGCTCTGGCTTAGCGGCTTAGAGCACTTCCCCGGATCGGAAGGGACGCAGGTTCGAATTCCGCTCGCACTAAAGTTCTCTTTTTCCACATTCACAAAGAATTTGTACTTTAAAGTAGCTGAGCATGTCAAGTGCTAAAATACAGATCAAAATGAATATTAGTCGCTAACAAGATTTTAACCTGCATCTCCTGGAAAACCATTCCAAATAGTTTTGGCAATTCAGCCCTCGTGACATCTGCTCGGGACTATGAATTTCGATAACACATTTCTTCTTAATATGGTGCCTGCGCCATCTGTTGTGTTTGTATATATTCTGACTAGGTAAGCTTAATGCATTTTTGAAAACTATATGCAAACTAGCATACATCCTAATGGTAAGCGGTTATCATTGCCTTTAGACGCTAGCAACACTGGAGGTATCCAAGGAAAGGGCTAGGAGGTGGAAAGGAAGTCTAATAAGGAGAGGATAAGGAGGGTTTGAGCCTCCGGCGCTCTAACTATACGTAACTACAGTAGTTTCCCCGATGATCTGTAATAGGTTTTACTTCCCCGATCGGCCCATCCATGCTGGGACAGGAAAGTCTCTAACCATTGCATTTTATTTTACCTATTTGTCCAATAACCCAGTTAATCGTTGCCAATAGTAAAAATATGCACAAACCTCCCAAGCAGACTCCAAAAGAGAGTGCCCAAATCAACGGTGCCATTGGTAAGTTGATGGTAGGATTTGTTCCAAGTGACGTAACGACTCTGACCATCATGGTCGTCAGAGGCACGTTGTCTACAAATGCTGATGTAATACCAGATACCTAAAAAAAATATTTAATAAGTCTCTATAACTATAATATTTTTGACATGATAACGTCTTATAAATCGATGAACGCCGGCAGCACATACGAAAAAGTCTCACGTTCCGAAAAATGTATGGCGATCGATGCATTGTTTGACGTACGTGCCCATAAGAGAGCCGCGGGCTGAAGAGCGTCTGCGAGAGGGAGGCGGCTGGCTTCGCTGGCCGGCGCCGCTTGCGAGACGCCGTGTCACCGACCAACATCACATTCTTCGCCCCACCGCGTCCCGGGCAACACGCGCATCTCAATTATTGTATAGCAGCACGCCCGATCGTACCTTTTTATGTGAACCATTCGATTTCTATCAGCATTACAATTTGTGAAACTCTCAGAAATCATATTATATGATGTTATCACGTAAAATTATCGCCTGTAAACCGTCTTTTACAGACAACCTGAAGATGGTAAATGGTAACCGTCGGTCTTGGACTCAACTATATCGGGAGTATTGTCAAGCCGCTGCTCACCATTTCATATCTATGAAAGATATGAAATGAAATAATAAACAGCTATCTCCTGCTACAGCCAAAACACACCAATGTGCTTCGTGGCCGGTCACACGGGTGACGGTTGTACCGATCCGCTCGGGCCCGATAGCAAGTGAGTACTCCCACTTGGTACCCAGTCCTACCACCAGTAATGCAATGGATGATAATTGCTTACTTCCCTTAGTCGCTTTGCACGACACTCGTGGGAAAGAATGGGGTGGTAACACCTGTATTCTTAGTCCGTCACCACAAGGTTATGCAATGGCAATGTTCTCCATACTGATTGTGGTTAAGGCAGCCCATGTCATTACAGGAGATAATGCACGAACGTACGCACAAACACAAGTAGGCTGTTCCCTCACTGTCATAGACGGGGATTTGTACACCACCGGACAGAGAACAGGCACAGGATTTATTGATATAGGTACATCCTACTGTGTTCGGTACTTCTTTAGGCGCCTAGTCCAGATCAGCGTCAGGAGGACCGTAGAACTCACAAAACTCAGGATAATACGTACTGTACTGATTTAAGAAGATGTATACGTAACAATGATTTTATAGGTAAAGTTACAATAAGAACTATAATACCTATTAACATATGTGTTGCCATTTCGGTCGTGTGACTTTACAATTATCCCACTCCTTTCTACCCACGGGAGTCTTAAGAGCCGACTGAGGGAATACCGGGAGAGTGGGCAGCAGCACTGCCTCGAGAATTAACAACATCCACTGCAATCGCCAGCCCGCCTGCCAAGCGTGGCGATTACGGCACTATCCCCCATTTCTTGGAGAGGCCTATGTCCAGCAGTGGACGTTGAAAGGCTGATGGATGATGGATGGATGCCATTTCGGCAGTACGTCGCAGTCAAGTGCCCCTGAAGCCACGAGGCGCCAACGTGATAAGGCGTCGAGAACAGGGTTCTTATTTTGAGCGTCAACTAGTGAAACCAAATGGGATTACTCACTTGTCGTCAAGCCAGAACCGGTCGGTCATTAATGCATTTCTCACCAGCGAAATAAAATGGTGAGCAGTAGCTTGGCACTACTCTTAGTAAGTACCTATTGTTGATATTACAAAAAAAATTAATCATAAAATTAATGGAATTTCGCACTTTGAACTCTTATACTGCCAGTAGGACGACATTTTTACTAATAATTTTATTGACTGACTGACGCTGCTACTAGAAAATGGCGCGAAAGAGTTGCGTTATGCGCTTTTGTTTAAAAAAACAAAAGCATAACGAAACTTGTTCGTGAATAAAAACGCACATCCCAGGATTGTCAGTATAAATATTTGTGTAGAAATAGAGTATACATTGACAATCGACTAAGTAAATCGATAACGTTACTATGTCCTTACCGATACCTAGAGAAATTATTTTACTAAGCGTCACTTCCGTTTAAAACCATTACTTTAGTCCGAAAAAAGATCCAACTTACTTTCAAGTAGCAAGAAAGAAGTTTTACTTCAAGAAGGTTATGTATACGTACCCAAACCATGAGGACTAATGCCACAGCCAGTCGATCATTCTCATCTACCTTCAGGATAAGCGACTCGGTCCATCCTCCTATGTAGTCTATTAAACCTAGTTTTGCTAAAGCCTGTAAAATTAGATACGTTCTGAATATTAGAGTTTTATTAGAGTTATCTAGGTTTAGTTTATAATTATCCTTATTATTGTGGAGTGAGGCTGACTGACCGCATTCGTAACGACGACGTAAGAGAGCAAGGTAGGTATGAAAGAGAGTATTGGTGTAAATATGCGAAAGGGAATGCTCCGATAGTTCGGTCAGGTGGAAAGAATGCCTGACGAGCGACTAGTTAAGAAGATGTACAATGCGAAAGTGGAAGGATGTAGATACAGGGGGAGATCGAGACTAACCATAGACCAAATCGGTCATGTATTGAAGGAAGGTGGAGTCAGGAGTCTCCAAAACCGGCGAGTGTATATGAAGAGAATTATGAATGTTGAGGAAGCCAGAGATGTATGCTAGAATAGAGCCTTTTGGCACTCTGTTCTCTCTGCCAACCCCCCGCATCTGTATTGCCAAACCACTAGAACTGTGTGACATTACTTCAGTAGTAGCTGTCTACACCAAGCATTCACTTACTTCCATAAGTACGAAGAGTGCTGCAAAGAACAGCAGAGTAGACCATTCAATCCTGTGCAGTATGGGCTCCAGGTCTTCTCGGTCAGCTAACGTTAACAGTAGTAACGCGCCCAATAATGCTGTCCAGCCTAAAGATACGCGATCTGTAACAGAAAAATACTGTATGTTTGACTACATAATAAATGGTCATGTTTAAATATTCTTTAACCACTTGACGTGCTTGGACCTTTTACAAAACACAAAATGAAAATTTGATATGGAAAGAGATACCCACTAGTGGGAAAAACAGCATCTTTTTAATTGCCGTTATAGACGCTCTGCCAAGTGAGCTATCGTGACCTTTACTCGGGATTCATTCATGTTTTGGGTGACGGCGGCACCATTAGTCTGATGTATTTGTATGTATACTGTTCCGCGCAAATAAGTTTAATTATCACAATTAAACACTTGACATGCTCAGCGTTTGACTATGCGATTCCTGGATTACCGTTCAAAACGCCCTGCCAACTGTGGTTCATAATGTTCATATCTAGCACATGGGAGCTTGTGGTTTCAGAGCTGAATAATGTAATTAAATATAACCCTTACTGAATTCTGGAGTAGAGTGCAGGAAAAATGCTACCACCACGAAGGCAATGGTCACGGAACATTTCACCAGAAGACCTTTATCTCGAATTTTGTACTGTCGGAGGAAAACAAAAATTATCTTAAAAAGGCAACATTTATGAGAGACATCAGACAAATTCGCCTAGCTAACCTTCTTTAGTGGTGCACGAGAAGAGAAGATTGAGGGAGGAAATAGGAGAAATAAATTTCCTTGACCTGAAACAGCGCTCCGTCTTAATTGAGCAGCGGCTTGGCTTTGCCCCCTAATTTTTTTGTTAAGGCGTGAAAAAATTTACCTAACCGCACACCCCGTCGTTCGGGGCAACGAACAGGGTAATGTGGGGCTCACCCACTAAATAAACCCGCTATTTGACATCTCTCCGCCTGTATTAGCGGGCCACTGGAACTATGTGACATTAAAAAAAACTTGTATTATTACATAGAAAAGAACAAAGAAAATAAAATAATTATAACATTCTTTAAATTAAGTCAATGGTCAAATGGTTGACAGATCAGCAGTGCCAGGCAGTAGTAAGAATGCAAATCACCTGACGCTGGTCGCTGGACGCTGGATTAGTACACATAATGTGGGGTTTGGTGGGCTTCTATCTATTTTATATACATATAAAAAAAATACTGACTGACTGACATATCAACGCACAGTCCAAATTCCTGTGTAGTATTAAACACAAAGTGGAAAATGTGAAATCGAAAATAACAGTCACGAGCAGGATTTGAACCTGCATCTCCTGGATACCGTCCAGATGCTTTGCCAATTCAGCTATCGTGACAATTGCACCCGACTGCTAATTTCGATAACACATTCATACTTAACGTCTTGGGTGACGTTTGCGTCATCTGTCGGACGTATTTTCATACATTATACCGACCAGGCAAACTTAATTTTACAATAAAGATTTTACCTAATAATGACGCAGTCCTATAAATATTTAGATATTTTTTTATATATTTTAGCATTTGGCATGCCATGCCACAGCCGTATGCATATTATTATAACAATATTTGATGCTGCCTACAGGATGACCAGCGTTCCTTATTAATTAAAAGCACTTTGATATAAATAACACACATAAAATTAATTAATTCGCTGTTTATTATAGACTACCTTACGTCGACATATTTTACATCCATCTCTATATTCCAAGGGCATTCATTCAATCCATGGATGGATTATGTGTTGATTGCGTTTTATTACTACATCCTAGGACCGTGAAAATTTACATATGGATTTCTTTGATATTGTAGGTGAGCACTAATTAAAGATTTTACGCAAAATGGTCATTATGATGACTCGAAACCGCGGGTAATGTCCTAGTTTCATTAAAAAATGTAGTTCCGTTTCAGGCAATCAATTCATAATTTGACAGTCGAATGGATTTGGATTGTTCGTAAGTCGGTCGAAATAACGTGTACTGCCCTGATTTCATAAGCATATTTATACGCCTTTCAATAACTGATTACCTTGGCCTTCATGTCCGCTAACGTGGTATCAAAATAATCTTTGGTGCAGCCTTTGCGTTTCGACTCCGATATGAGCGTCTCCAAACGCGCTGATAACTTCCGCACTTTCCGCTCCAGACGTTCGCGCACAACCAGCTCATCACGAGACAGATGTGGGAGGGAGTCCACTGCACGGCGCCAGATCGAGATCTGGTGACGAAGATCTGGATTCAACCAGGTCCATGTCAAAATACGAAACTAGTTTAGACGCACTATCAATTACATTTTTATATTTTCCCGCCATTATTGCGTGACGATTTATCTCTAGGTATGTTAGAAAAGAGCGGGTAAGAAAGGGAAATAAGAGGGAGTCGGCTATCTCCCTCTAATACTGAAATATAATATATCAAGTTTATCCATAGCTACTTCCACCGAAAAAGATGCTGCCTCAGGCTCACCATTTCCCACCACTATGATAATCTTAAAAGATGAAATAAGTTTGGTTGGAGTTTGGAAACGTGCCTGGTAGACGGCAATAGGCCCACCACCTATTACGTAGGAAATAAACATACCTGACGAACCGTGGGCGTGTAATACACCTCTGCTTACCCCTTCGGGGACTACAGGCGTGATGCTATGTTATGAAATTAAGCAGTTGAATGTTCATATATCATCATAGTAAGTAGACTTTTTTATTAGTAGATGGCTGTGTGGGGCCGGCTTTAGAATTGTCCCACCCCCCTCTACCCACGGGAGTCGTAAGAGCCGACTGAGGGAATACCGGGGGAATGGGCAGCAGCACTCCCTCGAGTATTAACAACATCCACTGCGATCGCCAATCCGCCTGCCAAGCGTGGCGATTACGGCATTATCCCGCATGACGGGACCGCTCGTTGTGGCGTTCTCTTGGGGGGCCTATGTCCAGCAGTGGACGATGAAAGGCTAATGGATGGATGGATGGAAGTAGACTAGTGGACATATCCAGTTTGATTCCCAGTATTATTTTTAAATACTACGCGGGTGGCATCCAAGCTGCTCACCTGATAGAAATCGGTTACCGTACCACCAGAGGCATCACACGCGCGTCACCAACTTTAAGGAAACGTATAGGAGGTGGAACGGACAGATAATAAGTAGGGGATGGGGGTTTAGCCCTGTGGCTGTGGCTGTACCTAGCGTTGTTTTGTTTCATACTGATCTTCTGTGAGAGGATGGTACTTACCCATTCATGCTGTGACAAATAAGGTTTTATCACTTGATATGCCCGTGTGATGACGGACTAAGAATACAAGTGTCACCACCCCATCCTTCCCCGCGGGTATCGTACAAGTCGACTAAGGGAAGTAAGCAATTATCACCCATTGCATTACTGGTGGTAGGGCTGGGTACCAAGTGAGAGTACTCACTTGGTATCGGGCCCGAACGGGTCGATACTACCGTCTTCTGTGTGGCCGGTCATGAAGCACGTCAGTGTGTTTTGGCTGTAGCAGAAGATAGCCGTGTATTAATGGTGAGCAGCGGCTTGACAATACTCTCGGTATAGTTAAGTCAATCAGGTGGGCCGTGACTCGTCTGCCATCAATAGCTAGGCTCTTTTTTGAAGCTTTGACTTTTCTAAATTAATTTCGTATTTTATCACAAATTAGTTAAGGAAAATAAGGTTATAAGATTTTCTCGGCAGCGGTTGAAGCGTGTGGTGGGCTACATAATATCTAACTAAATGTTTAAAGAACAAATTATTTTTGAATGTGGAAAAAGAGAACTTTACTGTGAGCGGGATTCGAACCTGCGTCAATTCCAATCCGGGGAAGTGCTCTAGACTGCTTAGCCATTGCAGCAACCGACGGGCATTCCCAGTCTCCACATCACATTTGTCTTTACGACCCACGCCACCTATCGCATGCATTTACGAGTACATGCTTCCAATTTAGTGAGTTTAATTTTGAAATTAATTTTCAAACTATTCGACGGCACGATTTTTTAAACATTTTGATCTGTATTTTAGCACTTGACATGCTCAGCTACTTTTTCCACATTCACAAATAATTTGTTCTTTAGCATCTCAGGTGCTAAAATACAGATCAAAATGTATATACTTAAAATTAAAATCCTCTTATACCCTGTGTTGTGGAATTTTTCGGCGTATTAGATGGACATACCTTGAATTTCTCTCGGTTCCGTAAGTCTAAATTTGTTGATGTCTCGATAAATGAATCTCAGTTGGCAGTAAGTCTGCACGCTTACGAACAAGATGCCGAGCGTCATATGTAGCGTGAAGTTAGTGAAGTTGATGCCCTGGTGAGTAACATATTACTGATCATCATTCTATAACTCTATTCAGGGCTCGTAGAATGTAACTGGAAGTCGTATCGACATCGCTTCGTGTCATTTTCATTGGTTGAGAGATATCACCGTGACTGGGTGAGCGATTATTGTGACATCACGCGTCTATTTTTCTACCAATCACAAATAAGACGACACGATGTCGATACGATTTTGTGAATCTTATTCTAAGGGGGCTGGAAGCTGTGAGACAAAAGGTAAATAAGCCATATAAGGGTACTTTTATATGTCGCTTTAATATTTAAAGAACGAATTATTTGTGGAAGTGGAAAAAGGGAACTTTACTACGAGCAGGATTGTACCTGCATCCCATCCGACCCGGGGAAGTGCTCTAGACCGCTAAGCTATCGCAGTCACCAAAAGGTGATTCCAAATCTCCACTTCACACTTGTTTTAACTGTTGTTTTACATTTGAAAGTATAAAATTAAAATAAGTGTGGCAATAATCACCAATAACACTGTAAATGGTATTTAATTACACTATTCATAAAGGAGAAAATGAGTAGTTTAATTTTGTATGCGAGTATCCGTTTTATAAAAACTTGAAATATAAGTAGTATTATTTAGTTTACATAAATATTTTTAGTATCAATACTAATAAATGGAGAGCCGGTTTTTTTGTTCGGTTATACTGCGAAAACTACTGAACCGATTGGAATAATACTTATAGGTACCATAAGATGCAGCGTGTTTCGAAATGCGGAGGCAGATTAAACCAGCTGTCAGCACGGCGACGCTTATACCTAATAATAGGAATCCTATCCGAAATTGATTTTTCATCGACAATACTATGACGCGAGCGAAGACACGGGGAATGTACTAGTATAGGTATTGTATAATTATTTTATTTTGTACGAGTATGAAGCACGCGCGCATCTGGCTAGCTGGCAGCTAGTTATGTACAATTATAATTTTCACATGCAATTAAACATAAATAAGACAATTCTCAACGTTGGAATGCATTTCAATACTACCAAATTATAGAATACACACAATGCAAAGATTTTACATTGGAATCCGCCATTTTTATTGTTGACTAGCCTTTGCCAGCGGCTTCGCCGCTGCCAAAAGCTAGTTTTTCGGTTATATCTCAGGTTCCCGATATAGTAGCGAGACAAAATGTATACCAGCTTTTAAGTCTAATCAAGGCCTTTCAAATAAAAAAAGTTGCATTAAAATCCGTTCAGTAGTTTTTGTGTGATGCGCGAACAAACAAAAAGACAGACAAAAATTCTAAAAAAAATTGTTTTGTATTTAGACACGCCTATATAGCCTATAGGAGTAGATTGTCATAAAATCCTCTCTTAGATCATTTCTACATCACATATAAGAGATTCCTTCCAAATTTGAAGTCGATAGGAGCTATAGGTTAAAAATGGGAATTTTCTATTGTTAACGCCCCCGCAACCCCCCTTGTGGGTGGAATTTCGTAAAATCCGTTCTTAGCTGACCTCTACTCGACGAAAGGAATATTCCTACCATATTTCAAGTCGCTACGCCTTATGGTTCCAGAGATATCGTGATGAGTCAATATATAGGTGGGAATCTCATATATACTCGTATATAGATATGCTTGCGATACGAGAGCGCTGTTTCTAAATATTATCGGTGATTTCATTTTATTTCCTTGTTATGATTTTTCTGTCGTTATACATATTAAACGGTCCTGGATGTCATGGGTTTGAATTCTGTCTCCAATATTGTGTATTTTCACAATAAATTATACTAATTATGATATTTTAAATGTCTGCGAATTAAGTAAATTATATTACTTACGGCTTGAATAACAAGTTTGTTAGAAGCGATAATCACATTAGGTGGGTCCCCCACAGGGGTAGCAGTACCTCCGAGGTTGCAGAACAGCACCATCGACATCAGCACTGGTATCGGATCTATGTCCATCACCTCACAGAGCCTGGTGATAAGAGAGTGATTATATTATTATGAGCCGCTACCCGCGACTTTAGTTTATTTTTCAGCGTAAAACCCTAAATGTTTTTCCAAAACACCTGAGATACCCTTATAACATCAGCTATCTGCCATTAAAAGTCGCGTCCAAGCGTCCAGCTGTTTCGGAGATTATCCGAAACAAACGGGCAGAGAGGCAAATATTTATATACTTTCGTTAGGTTTCTTTTTATTGTGTATGGTGGCGGACGCACCACGGCCCACCTGATGGTAAATGGTAACCATCGCTCATGGATTCAACTATACCGAGAGTACTGTCAAGCCGCTGCGCACCATTTCATTTCACATTTATATGAAATGAACGAATTAACGGCTGTCTCCTGCTACAACCAAAACACACCGATGTGCTTCATGACCGGTCACATGGAGATGGTGGTACCAACCCGCTCGGGCTTGATAGCAAGTGAGTACTCTCACTTGGTACCCAGACGTACCACCAGTCATGCAATGAGTGATAATTGCTTACTTACCTAATTAGCCTTGTACGACACCCGCAAGAAAGGATGAGTGACATTTGTATTCTTAGCCCGTCACCACATGGACTTGGTTTAATAACGTTATATCTTTTCATATGAATTTTGTAAACAGCTTTTATTTATAAGTACATTTATTTGTAATGGATTCCTGGTGGGTTTATACTCACAATTGGACATTGTTAATGGAGCTGCGATCGTGTACGAGGATTATTATTACATATTTTATGATATCTTGGATATCAGAACTTAATTATAACTCTAACAATTTCACCACAAAAACTTCAACCATTTTATAGAGACTAAATTTTCTGGAGTCACTTATAGCAAACTAGCCAAATTTGTGGCAGAATAACGGCTGCCGGGCCCACTAGTATATTATGTCGAGGTAATGATTCAATCGATTAATCGAGTATTTCGATCGAAGTATGGAAATGTGCCCGGTAGACGTTAATAGGCTCGCTCCCTATTACGTGGGACTTAAACATAGCTGGCGAGTCGTGAGTGTGTAAATACACCTCTGCCTACCCCTTCGGGGAATACAGGCGTGATGCTATGCTATTACTTACCGAATCGTGACTGGGGTCATAAACAGTACAGTGGTCACGTTGTCAAGAAGCAGTGACACTATTGTTGTGATAAAACATAGTATTGTGATGAGAGGCCAGATGTTCCCTTTTGCCAACTGAAAATTGATAATAAATCCATATTAATACTAGCTGACCCAGCAAACGTTGTTTTGCCATATACATTATTTCTACGTACGTTACAGTACGTACGTTGGCAGTAGAAAGAAGGGTGAACATTTAGGATTGTATGTACCTATTTTTTAATGCCAAATCATAAAAAAATTAAAATAAAAAATGTTGTCAACAAAATAAAATAAAAAATTTGGGTTTGGACCACTCTTATCACTTAGGGGTATGAAAAATAGTTCACATCATATTCTCAAACCTACTGTATATACACACGAAATTTCATAGGAATCGCTCTAGCCATTTCGGAGGAGAATGGCGACAAACACCGTGACATGAGAATTTTATAATTTAGATAATAAAGCTGAAAAATTAGAATATATTATTTTACATTTTAGAATTTTTGGAGGGCGGGTATAGGCTATTTAACATTACTTTACGACCTTTTAAATATCAAGAAAAATTAAATAATAATCAATAATCAAGTAGGCGCCATCTGCCGTCACAAAATTAAAACTGGACTGCGATATGAAAAATATAGATGGCGCTTTTCTAAAAGGTTACCTTTTCTATAGGGGAATAACCACCAGCGCGAAACAAGGGTAGGTACTCCTACCTTTGTGATTCGTATGGTGAGTGTGAGCACTGGAGCACCAAACTCCTTCCCTATCCTCTCCTTTATCCATCCTATCCTCTCCTTTTTATACCTCCTATCCTCTCCTTAGTATCCTCCTTATCATCCTCTATGTATAGGAGCTGTCATAACTCTTAACTTTGAAATGGCATCGTGATACGTGACCGATTGATGCTCTGTTGTTAATAGCGTCTAGACTATGATAAGAATATGTTCATTTGCAAAAGGTTTCGCAACTGTCTCGCAGAACTATATTATACTGAAATTAAGAAAAATACAAAAATTTCAAAAAATCTCTAATTACATTAAACACAAAGCGAAAAATGTGTAATCGAAAACAACAGTCACGAGCAGGAAAGCATCTGGACGGTATCCAGGAGATGCACGTTCATATCCTGCTCGTGACTGTTGTTTTCGATTTCACATTTTTCGCTTTGTGTTTATTGTATAGTGTTAAGCACGTAAAATGCTAAAAATGTATCTAAATAATCTCTAATTAATAAATCTCTCTGACCTTGAAGGTAAACACCGCAATGTAATCAAATAGTCCAGTCTCAGTCATGATAGCGACGAGAATCATCATGCTGAACAGCAGCAGCAACGTTTCCACGTCCACCCACGTCACTAGCTCCATCAACGTGGGTCTTTCACCAGCTATAGAGAGCACGGCTAAAGATGTGGTGGACAAAAGAAGAGCTGCCATGGTTCTGTTTATAATCTAAAAGAAGACATAAAAGATGTTTATTTTTAAAGAACATAGCATCATAGCATAGCCACCCACGGTTCGTCAGCTATGTTTAATTCCCACATAATAGAGGACGTGCCTATTGCCGTCTACCGGGCACAATTCCAAATCCGGGCAACCAGAGTCCGAGGGAAATACTCAGAATTTTTCTTTTCACGAAAAGGTCGATAACACAGCCCGACCAGGGGTTCGAACCCGAGAGCTCATGATCAGCAGTCGCTCACTGTCTGTAATAAAATGCAGTACCTAATAGCTTTGTGGTAAAACCAAGGACTGCGAAAACAGTGGTATCGAGTTCGATCCCGAGTTCGAGGTCCTCGCATAGCACATACTTTTCGAGACTTTTCGAGATTTTACAAAATTATGTGTCATATTTGTTTACAAATTATCACTACGAAGAAGAATATCGTGAGGAAACCTGCATGTCTGAGAGATTTTCTTGAGTCTGTCACCAGTACTGAGACTACGGCCTGACTCCTGTCCAGTAGTAGGACAGTGAAGGGTCGAAAACCAAAAATAAATCCTGAAGGCGTAATGTGTTAACGGTAGCCACTCAGCCTCTGCCTGTCTGATGGTAAGTGGTGCCTGTAGCAATACCAAAAGTACAGCATGTATAGCCATCAGTGATGATATAAATCAGGTCTATCATGAATTACGTGAATTCTGCATTTTTTGGACTCCCTATAGTTCCACTTGGTCACAATTTTTGTGACTCTTTGAATATTAGGCCACAAAATCTAGACTCGCCTTTTTCAGCTTGTAAGTTAACTGCGTACATCAAATTTCTTGATACTCCTCGTCTTTCATCATGTCCCAACCTAGATTCATCCTCCAACGTAGAGTGCGCAACTACCCAGTCTTTGCCTTACGTTCATGCCGAACAAATGCTGGTAACCGTGTTCCTATTCAACGTGTTACACAAATGTACAATAGATTTATCTTTGATATTGATATTTTTCACCTATCTAAATACGAGTATTAATATAAATTCTAACTTATGACACTTGTTATCTATTTAAATTAGGATATACTGGCCGTGTGGGGCCGACTTTAGAATTGTCCCACCCCTCTCTACTCACGGGAGTCGTTAGAGCCGACTGAGGGAATACCGGGGGAGTGGGCAGCAGCACTCTCTCGAGTAATAACATTGTTAATACTTGTTGATAATTTAACAACATCCACTGCGATCGCCAACCCGCCTGCCAAGCGTGGCGATTACGGCATTATCCCTGATGACGGGACCGCTCGTTGTGTCGTTCTCTTGGGGAGGCCTATGTCCAGCAGTGGACGTTGAAAGGCTGATGGATGGATGGATGGATAGATATACTATTTTGTTTTTTAAAACTTAGGTAAGTACATGTTATTTAAATACCATGTTCTCTACACAGTGGAAAATATTGTGGTTATTGCATTTACTAACATTATTAAATAAAAGCATATCATTGTTTACGCATAATATTATACAATGTAATAACTTTTATTTTCCCAAATAAATAAATTAAAATAAAACAAGCAATACCATTTTTGCACCTTTGTTTGCAAACATAATTTTGAACGGCTCCTAAAAACTAAATACAATTTCAGCAGCATATGCTCATAGTAGTTCTTCTGAGGTTAACAGAAAAGCTGATATCGGACGAAAACTGTTTACTCACCTCAAAGACAATAAGGCCATACAATGCACACAACAGCACCAGCGCATATATAATCCCAGCCGTAGGCTCTAAAGGATCTATCGTATAACTGAAGGTGAAAGGTGTGGTAACGTTTGAGTTGGTGCTCATTCTGACAGCATACATGCTGCGATTGTCTTGGAAGGTTTCCAGCTGAAGGATAGCAGATCGCAGCTCACTCTCTTGAAAGTCTATTTGATTTTGGTCTTCTATGATTACTGTCCAATATGGTGAAACCTGTAAAAATATCAGAACAGATCCAGTTTATAAACATCTTCTTTTTATAGACCAGTTTCCTGTAGAAGAAAGACTATATCTTATTCGTCTTCAAAGAATAAAATATTTGTCAAATGTGAATAATGAGAACCGCTAATTAGCGGTTAGAACACTTCCCCGGATTGGAAGGGACGCATGTCCGATTCCTGCTTGCACTAAAGTTCTCTTTTTCCTCATTTCACAAATAATTTGTTCTTTAAAGTAGCTGAGCACGTTGGTCAAGTGTTAAAATACAGACCAAAAATCCTATTGGTCTAATTATCAAGTGTATGATAATATACTTAGTTAAAGTAACATAAACGTATTGTAAATAAAATTCACCACCTAGAATACCTCCGAAAAAAGAAGTTGCGATTAGTAACGTCATTGGTGTTTTTACAAAAATGCCGCGAATCGGACTTAATACCTACGTGTTTTATGATAAAACCACGTCAGGACATCGCATTTTCTGCTGGTATTTTAAGGAAGGCGAGCGTAAAATTATTGTGACAGTTAATAAAAAATAGTCGGTATGAGCTAAGCTGTGTAATAAAGCAACTTTACGATCTACATATGAAGTGCAGTGTTGTGCTATCTCGTGATGATTATGATCTTTGTGACCGCGTTACGTACCTGCAGGCTAAACGCACAGAAGAACTATGCCAAGCTATACACGAGAAAAAATTCCGAAAATTACTGGGTAAACAAAATATGGTGAACAAGACTGAGAGTGAGGTACAGGCAGTCATTAACCTCTCAAAGGAAATTCTGGATCAAGCCACAACCAGCATCTTAGGTAAGGGACTAAATTTTGCCTTAACACCCAAGCGAATTCCTTTCGAGGACATAATTAGCAGTGTAGAAGAGTGTTTACTGCGCAATAAAATGCCATTGAATGACGCGGAAGTTATAAGACAGGACGTCGCCGTAATTTTGCGTAAGAAAAACCTCCCAAAGAACAACATTACGATGGAGGAGCGAGAGGCCCTAGCACGCCTAAGGCAGAATAAGAACATCCTCGTACTTAGGGCGGACAAGGGCAACGCTACCGTAATAATGGATGTTTCCGAATATCATGCTAAAATGAAGGATGTGCTTGAGGATACCAGTACTTATAAGGCACTGTCGTACAATCCTACTGCTCGAATTACACGTAAGGTAAGAAAATTAATCAAGGACTACCAGGATATTTTCGATGACAGAGAGTTCGACAAGTCATTTAAGCCTAAAAGTGTGCAACCACCTAAAGTATATGGCCTACCTAAAGTATACAAAGCCGATGTGCCACTGCGTCCTATTGTGAGTTAAATTAACTCACCGACGTATGACTTAGCAAAACACATAGCTTCTGTATTGCAGCCGCTATTAGGTAAGACTTCTACATACGTAAAGGATTCTCGTCATTTTGTAGCCACGATCGGCAATTTTTAACTGGAAGCTGAGGACATAATGGTCAGCTATGATGTTGAGTCCCTATTCACCAATATTCCAGTGAAAGATTGTATACATCTGATCGAACAAAAACTGAGGGAAAATGGTATGTCAGGACACTATATTGCTCTGCTGCACTATGTTACCTACAGATAGATGGCGTTGCAATGGGCACCTCCTGGATACCGTCCAGATGCTTTGCCAATTCAGCCATCGTGACAATTGCTCCTGACTGCTAATTTCTATAACACATTCATACTTAACGTCTTTGGGTGACGCCTGCGCCATCTGTCGGCAGTATCGCTCGTGACTGTTATTTTCGATTTCACATTTTTCACTTTGTGTTTAATAAATATCTGCACGCCTCATCGCACCACCATCCGCGTCACCTACAGTCAGTCATAACTTCATTGACTACCAGAGCCATTGATATTTGTGACCCTGAACATCTAGAACAGGAACTGCATAATGTTCAAGAGGTACTAAAACGAAATGGGTACAAAACTGGTCGTAGGCTTCAGCGGCGGACGAAAAGGGACAGATATCCTGAAGTCGATAGACAACCGGCTTTCCTGCCATATATACGAGGAGTGACGGACAAAATTGGAACAGTACTTCGTAAATACTCCATGAAGACTGTATACATTCCGCACTGTAAGTTATCGAGTCAATTGCGTACACCGAAGGATATTATTCCCTTGCAATCAGCGGGAGTTTACAAAATAAACTGTAGCTGTTAGCTGTAGCTGGGAGCGCTTACATCGGCCAAACCAAGCGACCGATTGCTGAAAGGGTTAAGGAGCACATAACTGCAGTCAGGAAAGGACAGATAAACAAATCTGCCATCACTGAACATCTTTTAAAAGCAGGTACTAATCACTGGATAGAGCTTCACCAACCTGTAATCCTATCTCAGGACCGCCACTACTACAAACGGTTAGTGCGAAATCAAAAAGCACAGAAATTTCAATAGAGGAGACGGATTTAATCTATCATCAGCGTGGAATCCAGTGATTAATAAGTGCAAACTACCTAATATATCTTCACATTCGTCTCGCGTTATAGTGAGTGTTGTGTGTCGGACAAACATCGGTGTAGATCAATCTACCCTACAAACTGTCGAGGAAAAATAAAGTAGCTCGCCTCTCCAGTTGTCCCGTGACCACGGCTGCTGCAACACAGTTGAAACGTCGGGTAAAAGGTAGTTAATAATTTCACCTAATTTATACGCGAAATACCCGTTTATGTTATTTTAAATATGTGTACAATTCGCCAATCTTTAAAAGTTACTATAAACTTAGTTACTTTGCGAAAATGGAAAAAGAGTGCTGCGAGCAGTATTTGAAATCACGCCTTTCCCAATCTGAGAGAATGCGAAATTTAGACCACTAATTATGGTATTTTTCCCTTACAGATTCCAAATTCCACAGCAGATTTAGTTTGGAGCCATTTTGGATGATCCACGCCACCTATCGCATTGCAATTAATACTTATGATTGTTAGGTTTTATTTTGAGTTTGCCTTCAATTTTCTTCTTTAAAGAATAAATTGTTTGCGAAAGTGGAAAAAAGGAGATTTACTGCGAGCAGGATTCCAACTTGCATCCCTTCCAATCCGTAGAAGTGCTCTGGACCGCGAAGCTCTTGCAATTACCTAATGGTGACACCAAATCTTTAAATTTGGTTTTGATGTCTTTAAGATGCATTATAATAATGCATCTTCACAATCACTACACGATTCCCAAATATTTTTTTTTATTTGAATTTGATATGCTTTTTTGAGCATTTGACATGCTTAACCATATAAATTTACACAAAGTGTAAAAATGTAAAATCGAAAATAACAGTCAATCATGTCTCGCTCTCGTGGCTGTTATTTCCGGTTTCACATTAATAATTAAATTAATTTATTAATTAAATTAATTAAGCTGAGCATGTCAAGTGCTAAAATACAAACCATAAATATAATTTTCTTCTCTTAGAAGGGATGAGATCGTTACCTCGTATAAGGCGGTAGACGAGCCAGCGGCTTACCCGTTATTAAAGTCAAATTACTGCCTATTGGATTCCGTAACCGCTTTTGGAAATTTCTAGTACTCAATTACCTTTCAGAAGGAGTTAAGGAAAAACATCGTTAGGAAATCAGCAAGCCTGAGAGATTTACTCATCAGCTTCTGTCAACCAACAAGCACTGGACTATGGTCTAAATAGGCATGATGACTGTTTTTAAATCTATTCTATGATATTCAAAAGTATCTAATAAGTGAAAAATATATCATATTTCTGTGAAAATAATGTTTTTTTATGCAATCAAATGAAATTTTAATTTTAAGTTTCAAACCCACGTCAAAACGCACGCCGATGTCATTCGGTTTGTCATGACGTTACGCCTCAGTACGGCAACAGTAAAAGACTCAATGAGAATGCAAGACACTACTTTACAATAACGTTTACTAAGGCGTGACGTCATTCGCTCTGATTGATGTTTAAGCTATCATGGCGGATTGTTGTATTTTGTAGGTTTATTTTATCAAATATATCATTAATCTCACCATTAAAATAAGAATGAATACATTTTTCGATATCCTTGAATCCTATTTTATTAGATCACTTCAATATTTTTGCGATACTTGATTACTGTCATCAAGCCTATTTGTCTTCCTTTGAGAGGGGACCTGGGCCTAAAAAGTAAAAATACCTGGATTACGTCGACGTCTTCAGCTCCAAGATACTGTTCCACGTGCTTTTTTAATCGCCACTTCTCGAGCCACACTCGCATCGTAGTCATATTCGTCTTCTCATTTCCACTTAACTTTCTCTCGAACTGTTCCGACACGAAGGGACCTGTTAGCTTCAGTAATACTGACATTTGGTGCTGCTCTGTTCGGAGAATGTAGTCTAAAAGAAATAATGATCATTAGTATAAGTAGCTTTTGTAAATATCAGTATAACAAACTCTCATAATTCACTGTTGCAAACAGAGTTCTCCATTGGATCAACACATCTAGGGCACTGGACAGAATTTGATGTCTCCTTTGAAGTAATGTCACAGAGTTCCAGAAAACAAATGAATGTTTGATTGATGATTATTACTGTATTGTCAGGATACACTAAAGCCCTCGTTACACAGAGGCAGGAGCCGCGGGAAAGCGTCCGCGATCCGGGACAAAAGCAACGGGCGCGTTCCTATGTGACAGGTTGCATACAAATTTAAATATTACAAAAAAAAACCGTCCCGGATCGTGGTCGCTTTCCCGCGGCTCCCGCCTCTGTGTGACGAGGCCTTAAGGCTGTACTAGGTACGTATATTTATAATTAGCAATAAAGGTATTTTAAAAACCAAAAGACACAGTTCCAGTGGCCACCAACAGACGTGGAAAGACGGTACACGGCGGGTTTATAAAGTAGATGAGAGTCCCGCACACTATCATTTTTCTTGCCCTGAACCAACAACGTTAGGGTGTACTTTTTCCTACCTTAAAAAGGTCATCCAGTCTATCTGATGGAAGCCCATCAAAAAGTATAAAAAGCCTAATTATGTCGGACTAATTTTCAGTGTTTTTCAAAGTTATTATTCCAAACAGAATTATCAAGAGTAACAATTGACAAGGTTTTTTCGATGGATGACCGTTTCGAAAGACAAGCTTCAGAGGCTTCACTACGAGACTACAACTATATCATCGATTACTCTTAACCACATCAACCGATTATAATTTAGTAGTGGTAAAGCCTTATTTGGCCGTAAGGGCCGGCTTTAGAATTGCTCCACCCCTCTCTATCCACGGGAGTCGTAAGAGCCGACTGAGGGAAGGGGCAGCAGCACTCTCTCGAGTATTAACAACATCCACTGCGATCGCCAACCCGCATGCCAAGCGTGGCGATTACGGCATTATCCCCCATGATGGGACCGCTCGTTGTGGCGTTCTCTTGGGGAGGCCTATGTCCAGCAGTAGACATTAAAAGGCTGATAGATGGATGGATGGAAAGCCTTATTTCTCCCAGCATGAATGGGCCGGCTACATGCGGCCTTTCACAGAAGATCAACGTGTTACAACGTAGGTATTCCTATAAAACCCCCTTTTCATCTATCCTTATTATTCTGTCCCTCCTATCTCTAGAGTTGGAGACGAGCAAGTGATTCCTCTGGTGTTGTAAGCGTTATAGCGTCTCTGGTGTTGTAAGCGTCTATAGTCTATATAGTACAGATCTTTCGATCATCCCAATCGACTTATCACATTTTATCTTAACGACCAACGCCATCTATCGGAAGCATTTACATGCATTAAACCAATATAGTAAGTTTAATTTTGCAATCCAAATCCAATGGATTGGAAAAGGCGCGGGTTCGATTCCCGCTAGTACAAAAAATCTCTTTTTCCTTATTCACAAATAATTTGTACTTTAAAAAGTGGCGGAGCATGTCAAATGCTAAAAAAAATAGATCAAAAATGTTTAGAAAATCGTGCCATCAAATAGTATGAATTTTAATTGCAAAATTAAACTTACTATATTGGTTTAATGCATGTAAATGCTTCCGATAGATGGCGTTGGTCGTTAAGACAAAATGTGATAAGTAGATTGGGATGATCGAAAGATCTGTACTATAGCTCAGTGGTTCAGAGCACTTCCCCGGATTGGAAAAGGCGCGGGTTCGATTCTCGCTAGTACAAAAAATCTCTTTTTCCTTATTCACAAATAAATTGTACTTTAAAGAGTCTTTGAAAAATAAAAATGGAGATTATTTTCGATTGCTTGGCATTAAAACATTATTTTTTTCCAGTTTATGGGTTGGATCATTTCTGCAGAACACGGTCCAATTTCTTTTAAATTTTCTAGAGAATAAAAATAATCTACTATACCTTTTATTTCACCCGGAGCTACGGAAGAATGTCTGAAAATCTCCGATTTTTCGTTGTGCATCAGAAACACTATCGTAAAAAATATCCAGACGCCGACGAGCAATGTGATTTTGATCGTGCGTCTAGCTTGCACTACCTGGGGGTAAAATTATCGAAATTATTATTGTTTATCGTGACAGCCCATCTAAAAGAACCTAACCTAGCCTGTCAAGCCGCTGTTCATCATTTCGTTTCATGGTTGTCAAATGTAAGAATCTTGGCTATCTCTCGCTACAACACACCGAGGTGCTTCTCGGTCAACAGTAGATTCCTCCTTTATTACGAATGCTTTACTATCGGTTCTTGTTGGGTACAATACAATACAATTTCTTTTTGAAACCTTAAATGAATCACAATTTCAAAACATTAAATTGTTATAACTAGGAGGTCAACTGCCTCTGTGGTGCAGCGGTAGTGTGAGCGACTGCTGATCGTGAGGTCTTGAGTTCGATTCCCAAGTCAAGCAGTGATATTGAGATTTTTCGTAAAAAGAAAAATTCTCAGTAGCAGCACGGAGTTTGGAAATGTGCCCGGTAGACGGCAATATGCTCGCCCCCTCTTACGTGGGACTTAAACATAGCTGGCGAACTGTGGACCCCTCCCTATCCTCTCCTTAGTAAAAAGCCGTTATTTAGACATTACGAACAGACACTTGAATTTTTTTTTTTATCTTATATATATATATTTTTTTAATATGTATAGTATAAGTATATGTCAAGTGCTAAAATATAGATCAAAAATGTTAAAAAAATCACGCCATCAAATAGTATGAATTTTAATTGCAAAATTAAACTTACTATATTGGATTAATGCATGTAAATGCTTCCGATAGGTGGCATTAGTCGTTAAGATAAATGTGGTAAGGAGATTGGGTATTTCTAACAAATAGTACAATAGCTCAGTGGATTAGAGCTCTTCCCCGGATAGGAAGGGACGCAGGTTCGATTCCCGCTCGTACTAAAATATTCATTTTCCTTATTTACAAATTATAATTTGTACTTTAAGACACTTCAATTTAATTTATTTCTATAGATATGGCTATATTATATTGAATTGCGCTGTCTTTGAACGTCAAAGCGTAAATGATTTAATACATTTATACAGGACAATTTTTAGTGATAGAAGATAGAAATGACTGCTCAGATGGCGGAATAGTTTAGATAACGGCCAGTGTTGTTTGTTCGATTCCCATACAGGACAACTCTTTGTGTGAACCACAAATGGTTGTTCTGAGTCTGGGTGTACTTTGTGTCCGTGAAATTGTATGTTGTAAAGTCCCCCGCGATACAAGGATTATTCCATAGTGCAGGGTGTTGCCTATAAAAAAAAAGTGTATGTCTACTTATTTACACGCGTTAGAAGTTATACTTTAACGTAACAAGATAAAAATCTTTTCAAAAATTTTATCTTTCGCCTTATTCTACGTTTGTATAAAAACGACAATAAAAATAGAAAAAAGTTATTTAATACATTGAAAGATTTATTATAACGCATTATCTAGTTAAAAAACTAATATGTTGACTATAACTAACTTCAGGGTGTCGGTTTTTCGTGACGGTGAGCGCGGGCATCGTAAAAATTTAGGTACTCTCATCATTTTTCCCTAACGCGCCAAAAGAAGTATAACTTCAAATATTGTTAAAAATGCCGTATTCAATGTTTCAATGAAAATAAGTGAAGTAAATTATACACAGATAGCTAACTCATACATATATAATGGTATATACTATATTATTCATGCAACACTACGGCACGTCATTTGTATAAAATTATAAATTACATAGTTGACATACAAGTAAACCTAGATACTTTGGAAAATCCAAAACTGCACGCCTCATAATCTTAATTTTTCACAATAAAATTGATTATTTGCTGAGTAACTTATAATGTATTGGTCTTACTAACTAGTTTTCAATAAATCACATAGATAGCGCTAATTTCAAAAAGTACTAATGTGGGTTTCATGTCTTATACGCGATCTAGCGCTAATTTTAAGAAGTACTTCTATATTGATCTACCTCTCAGCAGTTCCGGGCCGCGCGCACGCCAAGGCCACGCAAAAAAAACAGTGTCGTAAAAATTGTGGAATGTAAGATATGTTTTTCTCGTGTTTTATAACGTTGGTGTGTTATTATTTACGTGTTTTTAGTGTTTTTAATTATTGTTATGGAAAAAAAAGAGTTATTATACTTGACAAATATCATCAGTTCGTCAAGCAAAGGTAAGAACTTTCTTTTAACAAAAAACAATGTACCGGCCGGGCGAACGGCGTTCTGTTGACGATAGTAAAACCACCGGTGGCTATTCGTACGTAAAAAGGTAGTTCTCATGAAAGGCGCTGGTTTTAGTGTCGCGTTGAGCGTAAATATTCAGTATTTTTTTTTGTTTATTTAATAACAATTAAACCACATCGAATCAGACCGTGAAAAGTAATAGGGCTCTATTCTTAATCATAATAATTCGTAAACGAAAAAAAAAAGACTCGATTAGTAATGTATTTTGGTCGTTATCGTGTTAACATACATTACCTACGAATGAGTGTTAAAAATAGTGTTTGTTCTTTATATGTGTGTGTAGATATTATTTTACAAGTGCAATATATGATAAATAGAGACATTTTAAGTTTAAAAAATCAGCTGTGCCGTGTCAACCGGGAGTAGAACACACCTCAACGCTTCGCTTATGAGGCGTGCAATAGAGACATTTTAAGTTTGAAAAATCAGTTGTTCCGTGTAAAGCGGGAGTAGAACCCACCTCAACGCTTCGCTTATGAGGCGTGCAAAATGATTCTCAAAGTTGGAACGCATTCTAAATTATTGAGTACAGATAATGCTAACATTTGACGGGCCTTGTGGCGTAGTCGGTAGTGTAACCGACTTCCGTGCACGAGGTCGTGGGTTCGACTCCCACTCAGGACAATTATTGTGTGATGAACACAGATATTTGTACTGCGTCTGGGTGTTTTCTATCGTATTATAAGTATGTATTTAAAAAAAAAGTAATAAATATGTGTATTATATCCGTAATTTGGTACCCATAGCACAAGCGTTAAGCTTAGTCCAGAAGACGTTGTGTGAAAATGTCCGTGAATATTATTAATATTGTTTCACATTGAAAAGTGACTTTTCATCTTCGATAGGGCTATATTCGCCATTTTACTATTGTTAAACTTGCTAAAACGAAAGTGATGTTTCCAAATATTTTTGGTGATTTTATGTTATTTTATTGTTGTTTTTATAGAGTTTCTTATTTTGTTGTTGTTGTTACGTGTTTAGTTGTTTTTCGTGGCTTAGAACATGAGTGAACCATGATGCAACAACAATTCTAATCAGTTGAAATAAACCTGTCAACTTGTATAGAGATATCTACGAGTAATTGTCTATTTAGCTGTAAGAATAATGTACGATTATATAATGTGTTTACCTATGCTTGAATTAACTGCCAATCTTTTGAATTTCAGTAAGTACATATTCAGTTCTGTAATTAACTTTATATGTACAATTACCTACATTTAGGACAAATTCCTGTGTAATATAGATAAGACGAAATAAAGATAAATATAGTGTTATCTTACTTTTGTTTTCTTTTCAGGCACCGCCACTTCAGCCGCGAATCTACAAACAAACATATGCAATTATTGCATTTTATGATTTAAGCTTTCCTGCTATTTTATATTGACACACATAAAATGAAATGGGTTGACGTCATATACTTAATAAATCTGCTTATTCTCCTAACTATTATAAAGCTGTAACAGTATTAGGCTATATAGGCGTATCTGAACATAAAACATTTTTTTTTTTGGATTTTTTGTCTGTTTGTTTGTTCGCGTATCACGCAAAAACTACTGAATGGATTTTAATACAACTTGTTTTATTATATAGCTCTTACTTAGACTTAAAACCGGGTACACATTTTATATCGCTACTATATCGGAAACCTGAGATATAATCTAAAAATTAGCTCTTGGCTGCGGTGGAGCTGCGTTAAAAGGCGTTTAAGATATTTGAGAAAAAAAAGTCTTTTGTCTGTTTGTTTGTTCGGACATCAAACAAAAAGTACTGAACACATTTTGCTATAATTTTTGATTGATAGCTGTTGATTTAGAAATTGGTATGTACGTTTTTTCCTGCCACTATTTCAGGAACCTGAGAGATAAACTAAAATCCAGCTTTTGTCCGCAGCGGAGCCGCGTGCAAGGCTTGGTATTTAAGGATAAGAGCAAGCTGAATGAAGGCTACCAGCTCATTATCAACTTATTATTGGTATTGGTTCGGCTGGCTGTTCTCCGCAACTCCACGTCTGAGCGCGTGTTTTGCGTTAGTAATCAACTTATTGGCAAGAAAAAGAAAGTACGCACGCCTTCTCATGCTTCTCTTCTTTCCCTTCTGACTTGACAATGTTGAGGCAGACGGCTTCTTCTGCAGCGTGGCCCTCGTTATTGATGTGAGGCGCTGAACGCACTGATGGAAGCCGCTTGTTGGAATAGTTATTAAATGTCTCGTCAGTTACTCCTGAAATATTAAATTTATTTGTCAGATTTTGAGGGCAGAGAACTAACTCCCATGGTCTTTACAAGCTATCGTTTGTTATCATTCTATCACCATAACACCTGAAGATCCGTGTGGTGACGGACTACTTTTCGATTTCACATTTTCACTCTTTGTGTTTAATTTATATGGCTAAGCATGCCAAGTGCTAAAAAAATATCTAAATATAAAATTTAAAGGGCTGCTTACTTAACGAAGTATGAATATGCTATCGAAATTAGCAGTCAGGAGCAATTGTCACGATTGCTGAATTGGCAAAGCACCTGGACGGTATCCAGGAGATGCAGGTTCAAATCCTGCACGTGACTGTTATTTCCGATTTCACATTTTCACACTGTGTTTAACGTGTATCTTAAATTAGTTTTCTAACTAAACTATCGTGACGTTTGTGTAAGTTTTGTTATGCTAAGTTACAGGTGCAATTTGTAGAATTACGGACTCACATGTGTCCATTAGTGAGAACAGACGGTGTAACATAGTGATTACCCAATATACAACTGCACAAGCAGCAGCGATTGTGGGAGTATTTAAAATACCTATTCAAGATCAAATTTACGCCGTGACTTTGCCAATATATCTATACTATTATATGTTTTGGAAACACACACAGCATTTGTTGAAGAAACGTCCATTATTTAGCCTTAGATCATGCAAACCATGGCCCAATAATACAGGCCTGCTCAAATCGTTGACAGATTGCCGCAACTACGTCATATTGACGTCACATTTTCCTTGCCGTTTTTCAAATAAAATTATTTAAGGTAAGTAAATAATAACAGATGACGGCATATTAAAAATAATAATACCAATCATTTACTCATCAAAAACGAATGTTTAATTGTTTACAGTAATTATAAATTCAGAATTTCTAATCTAAATTGGTTTATTTTTATAAAAAGGAATCTTAGTTATTAATATGAGCAGAATCGTAGTTATTAGTCTGGCAGCATAGCGTGGTTATTGTATATGACAGATACATGACAACTATCGCTTTTAGCCGTTTCTCTTTCAAACCAACGAGAAAACTAGCTCGTACTCTTTCTATTAACATTGAATCTCAAAGTTTTTCCACCCATGGTGATATGTTACATGAAAAATATACAAACGAATAAGTGAAACAATTGTAGGTACTCCTACTATTGTTTCGTATGGTGAGTGAGAGCGCTGAGGCCCTCCTTATCCTCTCCTTGTTACGGTAACCGCTTACCATAAGGTGGTAGGTATTATAAAAATAAATAATAAAGATAATATCCAACCAGCTCATGGCGATAAATTGGAGTATATTTAAATATTTTTTTATAATTTTGTACGCCAAAATAATTCCAACATTTTTCTAATCCAAGTCACGTTTATAACTCGCGACTCATCTTCAAATGTTTATATCCTTACTATAATATAAATGTGAAAGTGACTTTATTTGTTAGTTTTTTTGTTACGCTTTCACGGTGTAACTACTGAACCCCAGAGTACTAGAGCTCAGAAAAGGACACACAAGGCTACGTTTCATCCCGGAAAAATGAATGATTTCTTCGGGTTAGCTATTTTTGCATAAAGCCAATTAAAGTGCAGTAGTGCGACATATTTATATTCTGAAACCACCCGGACGGAGTTATGGGTAGAGTCTAGTTTAATATATTTTAGCTTTTATAGACAGTAATACTTTTTATTTCAGACTTCTAACCTTTAAGGCCTTGTGGGTAAATTGTGGGGAAAAAAATTTGAGAGCCAATGCTGCCTTGTTGATGACGTATGCACGGCCGAACGTCGTCGGGTATCACGTGACTCTCCCGAACACTGCCGAAGGTGTTAGGAATCATGCCGGTCACTCGCAATTTATTAAAAATGGGTCGATAAGCGACATGTCACTATAAGCGAAGTCATTATATCCGACTTAGTTATAAAGAATTTATATTAAAACCAAACTTCGCTGTGTAATTACGTCATAATAAGCGGTTGGTCAATATAGGCGGAGTCATAATAAACGGATTCTACTGTAAATCCAATTTTTTATTTTTATATTCAGAAAGGTAACTTTCGGTTTGCTGGGACCTGGTTCACTTCTACATAAATATTTCGAGAATACAATTCAAAATATTTGAGTGAATCTATAGAAATTATAAAAGAAAAGATTTAATCAAAGGATTTATTAACCTAACTTATAAGCAACCTTGTTTCCCTCAAGTTAAGAATACCTATTTAGTCGAGAGATAGTGCAAGCATCATCCAAGGTATTAGGAGACAATACGTTGTCAATATCAAAACAAAATAAATGATAAGTTGTTTAAGCAGGACAACATTCAGACACAACAAAGTGCCACATAATTCTTTTTAAAAAATAAAAGGTGATTACCCAGAGTCGCCAAGACTTTCAAGGAGGGTGTTTATGACTTGATTGCTTTAAGTCACAGTTCATAATAAATTAGTTACTAAGGTGCGTTTATCTTTAATGATAAAATCACCTGTTTAATATGTGACAATCTCAATTTACTAAAATGCTTCAATTCAAGACCTTCTCCAGAGATGATAATTGTAGTAAAGGACTTAAAACCAAGTGAGTTTGCAGATACTATCTATTTTGAAATCTAGTTTCCTCTCATAGATGCTTCTTTTAAGAAAACAAGCCGTAAGTTGGCGTTCAATAATTAACCTCAGAGGACTTTACAGATAAGAACAAGTAACTTTCAATTGATGTTCCTAATAGATGCTAATCCTAATAAATGCCTAATCGCACACCCCGTCGTTCGGGGCAACGAACAGGGTAGTGTGGGGCCCGCAACCACTAAAGAAACCCGCCGTGTGCCGTCTCTCCGCCTGAGTTGACAGACCACTGGTACTGTGTTGGATTACTTCAGTGGCCCGCCGGCGGCTTACCCTTTCGGGTACCCTCTACTGAGCGACGCATCCGCATACGGAGCGTCGCACCTTCACGGGAGGCCTTGCGAGTGGCGGACGTTCCCCGGTCCATCCACCCGCAGCCTCAGCTAGGGCGGCATGAGGCGCAAGTACTCACGCCTGCACCGCCCCAGTCGCTGGCGACGGTTTGGATCAGCGGAAGAATCCTCCTCCCTGGCGCTCTCCGCCGCTTCCTTCCACGAGATAATCTCCTCGCAGAAGGCAGCGACCGCGGTCCAATTCCTGTCGCTGCCGAGCATAGCTCTGACGACGCTCGGCAGCGAGAGGTCCCCCCCTATTACCGCGACGAGTTCACGGCGCTGCCCGTCCCAAGCCTGGCACGACTCGAGCGTGTGCCGCGCCGTGTCCTCGTCGCAGCCGCAATGGTGACAGCCCGGAGTCGCTTCCCTCCTTGCGACTATGTGCAGATATCTGCCGAAGCAACCGTGCCCCGACAGTACCTGCACCAGTAGGAAGGTAAGAACTCCGTGCTGTCACCTCGCCCACTCCTCCAGCACAGGCTGGAGCGCCCCTACGGTCCAGAGACCGGCCCGGGGCGTCTCCAGCCTCACCCTCCAACTGGCCATGGCAGCACGGCGGGCGTCGCCCTGCCACCTGGCCACCTCGCTGGACTACTTTTTGGCCTGTCAATTGCCTATGAACTTCTGCTACTATCTAAATGGATTGCAGGAATCTTACGTGCTCGGGGCATAAAGTATCTGTATCATATCAACTAAGACATAAGATCAAATTTCAGTCACTCTTTGACCTATTTGGCATCTCAACTAGGTACCAGAAATCAGTGTTATTTTCTTGTGAAGAAATAGAATATCTAGGTCTTTGTGGAACACCAAGAAGCAGACCAGGGCCTTACCACTGATGGAGATAGACAGAGCGAGGGCACCAGTAGAAAGACTTCTACAAAATGAGCGTTGCACTCTTCGGGAGCGTCAATTCCTATTAGGACTATTGAATTTTGCAAGCTTGACAATAGTCGGAGCACGCTTACTTTTTCTGCTGTATTAGGAGTTTTCGGAGATAATTTGTTGAGACAGAAGATCTCAAAAGAGATATCTCCCACCTTGTGTATAGTAAGCTAAGCTGGTGGCGGAACGCCACAAATCAACGTTCCATGGTCTTGTACAAAAAAGGGGTGATACACTCGGTGACTACAGCTGCAGCGGATGCGGGCTGAGATGCTCACCTAAACAAAAAAATATCTTAAAGGCAGGTAGACGGTGTGCCAAAGGAATTGGCATTTAATTAAGGAGGAACTGTTTGTGGTGTATGGTGCCATAAATCATTGTCAAATATTCCTGCAGAATGCACACATATTAGTTCTTTACAACAACAGTACTCTCGTGGCTTATACTCAGACCAAAAACTTGATAGGATCTGTAGCCGTACTGGAGCACACGCTAAAAACCGCTTTTCAACCTGACCGAATGCCTGAATGTGACTTTGTCGGCGGCGTACCTTCGGGAGGTACAATGGCATAGCCGACCGCCTATCCAGGAATTGATTATTGCCAGATTGGCACATGTTGCCCCCGGCCTTGGAGGCCGTATTCAGAATATGGGGCGTACCAAAACTCCGACATGTTCGCTTGTGAAAGCGCCGTCGTAAACTCCTACATATGCTTGACTCCAGAGATGGGTCAGCTATATTTTGCGATGCCTTTAGTCGACCGTGGAGTTACAAATTGACCTGGGCTTGTGCCAAATCTAATTGCATGAGTACCTACTCTGCTATGTCAATTTAGTAACCGGAACTTACGTAGCGATAGCACCTCATCGGACACAATGCTTTGGCTAGCAGCTCTCAAGGCGCGAGCGCGCGTATAAATATACGGGAGTTACTAAAAACCTTGATAGACCTAACAACAGGAAAAAGCAACTTCTGGCATGTAAAATCGGGGTAGGCCAATCAAGTAACTCACTGGTCTCCGTGAGGAGAGAATTCTTTCGAAGACGAATTGCAAAAACTTTAATTTGATAAACTACAGAGCTCTAATTGGGATATCCTGGTTGCACAGAATAACACCGATTCTAGATGTCCATAGAACACCGTTGTTGCTCTATTTTTGACGAAATTGTGTAATGATTGTCAGCTGGGTTATGGGACATAACCAGGGATTTCTTTGTGCAACAGATACTTAATGCTATACTCGTATATATAATTAAAGATTATTTTTTTAATTAGCCCAACAAAACAGCGAGATCAGATATTTTATACGACATATCTCGTAGAAGCATTATTATCTTATTAATATTTTTGAGTCGAAGAATACTTACAACAATTTGAGCAATATCTAAAGACAACTGTATGTATTAATGTATATATAATATATATGAAATTAAATAATGTTGTGGCCAATAATCGTTTCGAAAAAAGATAGGTAACAGCGTCCTAATGAGAGCATTATGTCCAGTTATATATATTGTAAAATTAGTGAAAGCCTTAGGGTGTTCGTCCAAATTTTGCCCCAAGCAAAAGTAGACTCAAAAAAAGGTCTAGTACCTTCTACCTGTCTGGTGGACCAGTACTGGTGTTACTCACTACAGCTTCCTAAGATCTGGCCAGGCAGATCTGTATTGTCAACAAAAGTTATCAAGTATTATTAAATAAGGGCACCAAGAGTTAAACCTGCCACTCATACTATTATGGGTTGATAAATATGCAAAGTTTTAGTCAAGCCTGCATAGTTGCTTTACCAGGCAATGTAGGGTCAGCAGTTAGTTATCTCAAGAATTTTCTTAAAAATCTAGCGACTTGGACTCTTAGGATGAATTCTTAAAACAGGAAATATTAGAAGTTCTAATATTTTTAAAATGGTTTTACTGTCGTGGATTTAAGAAAAAGTACTGGATTACATTTTGAATACATAACGTTTTAGAATTTATGAAGATGTTAGGCATACATAGAGTTATTTTTCCTTACTTTCCGATAATTGTACATTAGAGAGATCGAGTATCTCTCTCTAGAGAGAGTATATATATCTATATAAGTAGTATCTCGAGTATGTATCTTATAAGTTTGTCCTAATTGAAATATTAATAATTATCATTTATATATTTAATATAATTCAATTATCGGGATTTGCTTAATATCATAGCGTTCATTATACCTGTATCTATTACAGATACTTGTTTCACCAGCAGATATCAAACAGGTCTTCAACAAATGCTGTGTGTTTTGGAAACACATATAATAAGACCGTTTTGCATTAAAACAAAACGGTTATTATGTGTGTGGAAAAACACACAGCATTGAAGCAAGGTGCTTGCTGGTGGTTGATAGACGACTATGACATAAAAGTTGGCTGGTGAGAAGATCAAAAATTCGGCTGCCAGTAAAAGAGACAGGTACCATAAACAAGCGAGAGGTAAGGATAGTTTGCATGATCTAAGGCTAAATAATGGACGTGTCTTCAACAAATGCTGTGTTTTTCGACACACATAATAACCGTTTTGTTTTAATGCAAAACGGTCTTATTATAAAACTGTAACAGAGCTATGTCTGTACATTTAAGATATTTGAGAAAAAATTACTGTATAGAAGCGTGTCTAAACACGAAAACGATTTTTTTTCGATTTTTTATCTGTTTGTCTGTGTTTGATAGCTCTCGCTTAGACTTAACAACTGGTATACAAATGGTTTATCCTGCTACTATATCGGGAACCTGAGATATACCCTAAAAACTAACTTTTGACTGCGGCAACCGCGGCTTCGCCAAAAAAAAAAAGCAAAGGCTAGTTTATTATAAAGATAACGATGGTTGTCATCAGTCAATCAATATTAGTTAACAGTTATGAGCCAATATTATACACGTACTAATAATTATTATTTTGAAATTTAGTATTAACGGAGCAAGAGTTACGATGTGACTGCTTATAGCAATGATAGTATAGTAATAAAACGATGGATTGCAAAGATGGTATATAATTCAGTCCCTTCAAGGTCAAGATCACACATTGTTTTTTTTTAATTATGTGTTTACAAATTATCGCTGCCCTGTGAAGCAATACACCGTGAGGAAACCAGCATGCTTTACAAAATTTTCAACGGCTTGTGAAACCTGCAAACCCACCATGGATGTTAAAACAGACAGACGTCGGTGACAACTATGTATCTATCTGTAATTCTACACTATTTAAAGCTGTAACAAAGCTGTGTCTGTACATTTAAAATATTTGAGAAAAAGTTACCGGCATCGCTCAACACAAAATTTTTTGACGTGATAACGTCTTAGTAATCGATGAACACCGTTTGCACGCACGAAAAAGTATGACTCATTGTCACGTTCCGCCTGAGCCGAGCGTGCAAGCGAAAGCGCGGAATAGCGATAGAGAGGCACGATCGACCAGTTCGGCTTGTGACGCATCTATAGACATATAATGACGTTATCACGTGTAAAATTATCGTCCGTAAACCGACTTTACAGACAACCGTATAGTTTTTTTTGTTTGTTCAGAAATGCGCATCATGCAATAAAAAGGTACTGAAAGGATTTTAATGAAAATTGTTTTGTTTCATAGCTCTTGTTCGCTACTACACCGGAACCTGAGATATAATCTAAAATCCAGTTTTTGCAGCGGAGCCGCGAGCAAAAGTGGATGTATGCGAATATAAGTTTAAATTAAATAATAAGAACGATATAGAAATTCGTTCTACTTACAAGTGTACTCACCATGTTCCTTCTCATAATACTGTTTGAATTGTTCTAGCACTGGGTCGTATTTGACTTCATCCGGCAGTCCAAGCCACAGCTGCAGAGCTCCAGCCGTCAGATCTGCACTGGACACGAGCGAATACTGGCTCCGTGACAAATCCTCTCGCCGATCGGTCACGCCGCGCCATGTCTTTACGTTTTTCATTAGATTCTCCATTTTAAACAATTATTTTTCTAAAGTTCTATGCACCATCATGAAGAATTATAATTCATGTCTTTGTGTTTGTTAAGATTAATTATATTAAGATTATCATTTAAGATAAGGAGTCTTGCACTTGAGATTCTTCAGTAACAAATAATAAAAGATTTTATACAAGATTGAAAAAAGAACAAAACATAACATCACGCCTATATCTCCGAAGGGGTAGGCAGATGTGTATTACACACCCACGATTCGCCAGTTATGTTAAGTCCCACGTAATAGGGGGCGAGCCTATTGCCGTTTACCGGGCACATTTCCAAACTCCGAGCTGTGTTTATTGGAACGAAATAATATATATTTTATTTTTGATCATACACGACATATGTAAGCAGAACAAATCGATTAGTGAATGCGTGAGAACAAAAATAAGGTATATCTCAGCATGTGCTGCAAGTGCTGCAACACGATGCTCCAGTGCTGATATTTGATGAGTCCACGATAGGGTAACGAATGCCAAGCACGTTGCTATAAATTAGCAATACCTAAGTATATATAACAGGATTTATATTCTTACAAAAATTAATTAAGTAAATAAATATTCAATATATTTAGTTTGGGACCAGAGGACGTTGTGTGTGTAACCATCACAATTTATAACGAATAAAAATGACTATACTGGAACTCAAGCAAGCGCTCACACAAGCTCAACAATTGCCAAAGCATCTAGACGGTATCCAGGAGATGCAGGTTCGAATCCTGCTCGTGACTGTTATTTTCGATTTCACATTTTCCATTTGTGTTTAATGTATATGGCTAAGCATGTCAAATGCTAACAATATATATATATATATATATATATATATATATATATATATATATAATTTTCTAAATAGTTAAAAAACTGCTTAATAAAGTATTGTCTTGGACGTCCGTGTGTCTGTAGGTATGTTCGGATAATGTATTTTAACGACCGAAATACTTTACTAATCGAGTCTTTTTTTTTCTCTTACGCTTCAGTTTATTTAAGAATAGAACCCTATCACTTTTCACGGTCTGATTCGATGTGGTTTAATTGTTGTGTTATTATATAAACAAAAAAATAGTGAATATTTACGGTCGATGCGATGGTACAGTGGTACACTTAAACCAGCCCTATCTACCTTATTTAGTGAGAACTACTTCTATAGAACCAATATAGTAGTACTTTTTGAAATTAGCGCTATCTATGTGATTTATTGAAAACTACTTAGTAAGACCAATACATTATTAGGTACTTATCAAATAATCAATTTTATTGTGAAAAATGAAGATTATGATGCGTACACTTTTGCAATTTCCAAATTTTTTAGGTTTTTTTAACTATAGATACGAGCTAATCGTATTATTATACGTTAAGTTCGTGTGTGAATTATTTATGATATCGCTTAACTTAACGATAACAGGAGTATGTGGTCTCATATCAGTATATAACAAAGGCCATTATTGGGTCAATAAACCCTTCGGTATCACATGCTCAAACAATGGAGTAGCTAGCTAGTATTTACGTAGGTATCTACTTCCAGCACCGAAAAACAATCGTGTAATTTTCATAAAAGTATTAAAAAATATTTGGAAAATCTAAAAGTGCACACCTCATAATTTAATTTTTCACAATAAAATTGATTACAAGATCTTTCAAGATCTGTTGAATTGGGTGGTCATTTAAATTCAATAAGTAATTATTAATGTATTAGTCTTACTAAGTAGTTTTCAATAAATCACATAGATAGCGCTAATTTCAAAAAGTACTAATGTGGTTCTCATGTCTTATATAGATGGCGCAAATTTTAAGAAGTACTACTATATATTGGTTCTATAGAAGTAGTAATCACTAAATAAGGTAGACAGCGCTGCTTTAAGCGTATGATCGAATCGACCATACATATTCAAACTATTTTTGTTTGTTTATTTAATAACAATTAAACCACATCGAATGAGACCGTGAAAAATGATAGGGTTCTATTCCTAATTATACTGAAGCGTAAGAGAGAAAAAAGGGCTCAATTAGAAAAGTATTTCCGTCGTTATCGTGGTAACAAACATACAGGATCCGCAGTATACAGACACACGGACGTCCAAGATAGAACTTTTTTAAACAGTTTTTTAACTACATAGTTTAAATAACAAAAATGGCATCAAACATCAGAAAAAAACAGTAGAAATAATCTACAGTTCGGATCAGAACGTTATCTTCGGTCAAATGGGACGTCTTCAACAAGCCGTAATTCTGTTGTCTGAAGGCGATTCATGTCACGGACGATGCCTAACTTATTACCTTCATCACTTCTGTGCTATTTGGAATTTAAATAAATAAATATTCACGGAGATTTCACACAACGTCCTCTGGTCCTTTTTTTTATTTTTTTTTATTTTAGGTGGGCAAATATGTCCTACCGCACACCCCGCTGCCCGGGGAGACAAAAGGGTAGTGTGGGGCTCTCACCCACTAAAAACCCACCATGCGCCCTCACCCGCCCTTACTACGGCGGATCACGGGTACCGCATCGTTTCACCGTGATCCACAGGCGGCAGCCCCTTCGGGCACCCTCTCTGCCCTGACCGCTACGACCCTCTGTGGACGCCATAGAAGGGCACTATTGCGAGCGGCCAGGGACTCCGCCCATACGGGCGCGCCGTACAGTGCCATCGACCGTACTACCCCCGCGTAGAATCGTCGACACGCGAGACTCGGTCCGCCCAAATTCGGCATCAGTCGCCCGAGGGCGGATGCCGTGCCTACCAGCTTTGGCGCAAGACGGCGGAAGTGCTCGTCAAAGTGCCACCGTCCATCCAATACCAGGCCCAGACATTTGATGTGGGCCTGGATCGGAAATCCCACACTATTGACCGTTATCGAGGCGCCGGCGGGTGGGCCACGTCGGGGCCCATGGAAGAGTAGGGTCTCCGACTTTTCAAGGGCCACCCTAAGGCCCAGCGCCTCGATCCGCCTGACCACCTCCGCGGTACCTGTGGTGGCCAGTGTTGCCGGCTCCTCGAGGGTCCTGCCCCGGGCTGTGACGAGCGTATCGTCTGCGTAGCAAATTACGCCCAGCCGGGGGGGAGCCGGCCACGGAGTAACCAGTCGTAGCCGATGTCCTACAGGAGCGGCCCTAGAACCGAACCCTGTGGGACGCCGCACGACATAGCCCTCCTTACAACGTCCCCTTCCCAGTCCACGAAGAGGACGCTGCGGCCGTCGAGGTAGTCCGCCACCAGCCGCTTTAGGTAGAGGGGCACTCCATGGTACCGGAGTGCCACCTTGATGCAGCCGAATGGCAGACTATTGAAGGCGTTGGCGATATCGAGCGACACCGCCAACAGCACTTCCCTCGAGATGACGGCCTCCGCAGCCGCGGCCTTCAAGTGCAGAATGGCGTCAACCGTAGACCGACCCGCCCGAAATCCGAACTGGGCGTCGGACAGGTCGGGGCCGACCGCTCCTAGGTGCCGGACGATGCGGGCAGCTACTACCCCACCCACCCCACCTTGCCCACCTCGTCCAGCAACACGATAGGCCTGAAGGCCGCAACTGTGTTCGGAGACCATCCCGGCTTCGGCAGGAGCACAAGCTTACCCACCTTTCCGCAGTCAGGGAACCGTCCGGACACCAGGCAAGCGTCGAACAGTCCTCTGAGGCGGGGCTCAACGTGGTCGAGGACCAGGGCCAGCACTCGGGCGGGAACCCTGTCCAGCCCGGGGGCGGTGCTTCTCCGCATACGCGCCGCTGCCGCCCCCATTTCCGTCGTTGTCACAGGCGATACCTCCCCGTTGTCGGCCTCCCGGTCGTCATCTGGCGGAGCCATGACCGGGGGCGTGTGCACCGCCCGTGAAGGGAAAAGTCCCTCGACCATCTCAGAGAGGAGAGAGAGAGAGAAGAGAGAGAGAGAGAGAGGAGAGAGAGAGAGAGGAGAGAGAAACCCGGCTGGAGGGTCTCCGTAAGGGGGGGAGCTCTGGGCGCGGAGCTTGTTAAGCGACCCTCGGTTGAGCAACACGAGGTCCGCCGCTGCCGCCCACTCTTGGACTGCCGCACCTCGGGCGTCCGTCCTGGGGGACCCCCACGCCGTTGATTTGGCGTTAAAGTCCCCCAGCACGAGCACAGGGCTCGGTGCTATACGCCGTATCGAGGTCTCCAGACTGTGCAGGAAGATCTCGAAAGCCGCCAGACTACGACTAGGGGAGAAGTACACGCCATACAGCGTGACCCCTCCCCATTCAGCTGCCACATATTCCGTGCCCTGGTCTTTGACTGACAAGGGCGGGGAATGCGGCGCCGCCGAACCAACGAACGCCACGGAGCCATCCCCACTACCCGCCCAATTGGGGCGATCGAGCGGCTACGGCAACACCGATCGACCGCTCCGCCATGGATTGCAGGAAGAGGTCCTGCGCCCTGGCAGAACGGCCGAGATTCCCTTGGAGGAGGATAGCGTCACGATCCGTTATTGGACCACGATATCCTCCTACATGCGCTGCACCGGTCCAGCCGTGCCGGGTTGGGCAGCCAGGGCCGATTAGCTGCCCACCCCCTTCTTAGGACCTGACTTGGCCGGAGGCCTGCACCCTACCCGCCCCATACAGTGGTTGGCGGGGCGATTGCCCGCCGCGCATGCGGGGCAGTGTGGGGTGGCAGAACAGGCAGCTGCCTGTGCTCTGCCTGACCGCAGCGGAAACAAAGCCCGCTGCAGTCAAAGCAGTTTGTGCACAGCGGCTGGGTATGACCGACCGCCATGCACTTGTAGCACCTGGCAGGCCGGGGCTCCAACGCGATTACCCGCGCGGCGCTCCAGCCCACCAGAAGTCTACCGGCGGCGACCAAATCCTTGGCCACCGCGACAGGGCATGAGACCCAGACGGCACCCACACCACCTGGACCTGGGCGAATGGTGCCCACCCGGACGGTGCTGCTGGAAGACCCGGTTTTCGAGACGATTGCCTCCCGGATCTCTTCCGCCGTCACGGAATCGTCCAGCCCGGAAATGCGCAGTTCGGCGCACTTCACGGGTCTGGCGACCCGGACACTCTCCTCTGAGAACAGGCCCAGCAGCCTCGCGGCCATTTCGTCGGCCGTCTTTGCGCCCTCTAGCCCCAGGTACTCGACAATCCGAGCACCTGTCCGGGCTTGCCGGGAGCGAGCGGAAACGTCCCCGAGATCGGAGACGTTGTTCCCCTTTAGGTTCCGCGAGCCAGCTGCCACCGTTTCCACTATGGCCACACTATTTAGGGCCTTCTCTTCAAACTGGGCCGGCCCTATATGGCCCTCGTCTGGGAGGCGGAGCTTTTCCGATAGAAGCGCCAGGCGCTCCTCAGCGTTCTGCTCCGCCTCCAGCATTTTGAGGCTTGTCTCTGCCCTATTGGCAGATGTGGCACGTGGCGTAGGTGCCACAGGACGACTCGTGCCTCGACCCCTAACGCTGTACTGCGCTTTCGGGGGAGGCATCTCGGCAGAGCAGCCCTCCGATTCCGGCACCCTGCCACCCTGGGACATGGTGCGTTTGCGAGATGGGTGATTCGCCTCCATCTGCGCCGCACACATGTCCGCAGCAGCCCAAGATAATGAGCTGCCCGCCCTTCTGGTATTTGCCCTAAGGGCTCAATCACCTTCCTCAGTGGCGGACATATCGGAAGCCGAATTAGCTGCCGAGCTGTCCGTCGCCGAAGCTCCTACCTTCCGCTTTCCTCGTCCTTTGCGGGGCCTACCTCTTGCGCCGCGCAACGGCACTAGTGGCGCGACCACTGATGTTACTGATGTGGGGTGTACCCGGGCAAGCGTACATTTATTACCCAACACAGGGGGTCCACAGGTACCCTGGCTGGGGCGCGCTCCAGACTGAACTACCCATCAGCCTTGCATCTCCTCGCCGCGCGCCAGAACTTGAGATTCGGGGTAATTTCTTATAGAGGTTGTCTTCCTCGCGATCCGGGCGATTAAGCGAAGACCCTCGTTCCTGTATGCCCGCGAGACGTAACCACAGACACCCGATCAGGTTTGCGATTTGGGATGGGGGGGGGGGGCCGCTGTGGCCCCACTGTCCCCCCTCTCCAGAGCCCAGGGAGCCAGTCTGGCCCCACCGACTCCGACGCCTGGTCTATCCGCCGTGCCCTCTGCTGAGTCAGAGGGACACGCGGAGACCCGTCTTGTCCGGAATTTTAGCTGCCGGTGACTGCCGACGTTGCACCACTAGGAAGTAAACCGGCACCACACCCCACGTCCTCTGGTCCTAAACTAAGCTTAACGCTTGTGCTATGGGTACCAGATTACGGATATAATACATAATTTATATTACCTTTTTTTTTGTAAATAGAATACATGCAGATATTAGATAGAAAACACCCAGATGCAGTACAAATATCTGTGCTCATTACACAAATATTTGTCCTGAGAGGGAATCGATCCCACGAAAAAAAATACTGATAAATTTAAAAATATAAATTTATTGAGAATGTTGTTTTACAAATAATGATGATGAACAATTTATATGTACAAAAAAAAGTTAATTTTATTAGTTCATTTTATAAATATTATGTTAATTTTACAAATAAATATATGTATATTGTAGATTGTTATATAAGGGATTGTTTGTTTCCTTTACTAATACTATGTATATGCACGCCGTTAGTATATATATCATTTATTGACTTTCAAATAATATTTTGTTATATAAATATTCGGTTATTATTCGGTAAATTAACTGAATATTCGGCCGAATACGAACATTAACAAATATGCCGAACATGCCCAATACGAATATTCCGCATGTTCGGCATCTCTAGTAAATTTCTAATAAAATCAGTATAATAATATTATATTTATAATTTTATTAGTTTTATCATCAACATAGGTTTTTAATTTTATTTCATAATGGTAAGTCTATATATAAAGAATATACCTTCTAATCAAGTTAATTCCATTGAATGAAAAAAGTCCATTCACTTATTCTTTCACATTCCTTACAATATGCAATAGGCACATCACTAAAACTATTAAGTAAAGGTTTTCTTTAGTTACTAAGTTTACATCTTTCATTGAAATCCACTAGTTATACGTGGTGATATTCAACCCCATAGAATATAAACTGATATATGGCTAAAAATAGAATCATGTATCATAGGTGGTCCAGTCACTGGAAAGTTCCACCGTATCATTTTGGTAATAATATAAATAATTGTAATAAAACTAATGTTGACCAAACACATTAATTGAAGCACATCTCCAGTGATAATTGTTAATTTATATAAAAGTAATTTTGACCAAACCAATTAGATTAATCACCTTTTCGTGCAACTGGCCACATTTGTGAGACCATGCACAGATACATACTAATAGAATACTTTGCATTATATAAACGCATACTTTGCATTATATAAACGCATGGTAGAAGATAAATCAGTATTCAGTCTACTGTTGTAACAACTGCTAAAGTTCTCACGTAATTTCTTAATATATATATTAAAAAAAGATTTTTTTTAAGATAAGTGCGTCTTTATTTGACTACCTACGTTTCTAAAGGTTGACTAGACACCTTTTTCGTGAATTTTGTATTAGACTCGACGCGGACGTCGATTTTTATTAAGTCAACGGTTCAAATGGACGGCAATATGCTCACCCCCTATTACGTGGGACTTAAACATAGCTGGCGAACCGTCGATGTGTGATACACCTCTGCCTACCCCTTCGGGGAATACAGGCGTGATGCTGTGTTTTTAAGTACCTAGCTATGTACTCATGACATTCGCGTATTATCTAAAATACTGAAAAAATCTTCTCTTTTACCTATTCATAAGATAAATAATGGGCTTAAAAACACTAATGCCACTTTGTGACTTCTCGCACTAAAACGACGTCTGTTATCACTACGCTATAACAGCGCAATTCTGTGACAGGAATTTGTATGAAGCTACACGCAATTGCGAAAAAAAAAAATCGCTCAAATTATGTTCCAGAACGCGGATTAAAACCGCTAGAAAAAAAATCGCGTGAATATATATCGCAGTGCATGTTAAGGCTTAGAGACAGATAAAAATAAATGTTTCATCGTTTATTTTGCAATGTACATGTAAAGTAAATACGTTTGTGTTATGTCTTTATGTTTACACATTATGTTAACAACACAATCTTGACCGCGAATGTGTCAATACTCAATATCGTATTTAGAAGCGGATCAATTAGCGTAAACTGTAAATAACTTACATTAATATTGACGCTTTCAATATCTATCTATACTATTATAAAGCTATAAAAGAGCTGTGTCTGTAGATTTAAGATATTTGAGAAAAAATGTCTGTATTAGGCTATATAGGCGTGCCTGAACACAAAACATTGATATATGCAATGACACAAAACGATTTTTTTTAGGGTTTATGTCTGTTTGTTCGTTCTCGCGTCACGCAAAAACTAATGAACGGATTCTGATGCAACTTTTTATATATGATAGCTCTCGATTCGACTTCGATTTTATCCCTCTAATAAATCGGGAACCTAAGATAAACTATTATCCTTGTGAACCTTAGAACTAACTTTTGGCTGCGGCGGCCGCGGGTATAGGTTAATATTACTGATCTTTGTTTTATATGTACCTCCATCCATCCATCCATCAGACTTTCAACGTCCACTGCTGGACATAGGCCTCGGCAAGAGAACGCCACAACGAGCGGTCGATCACTCTCGTTCTCCTACGGATCTCCGTATTACGGATTCCATCACGTAGAGAAATACTAAGCATAGCCCGCAACATTCAGAGACCACGTCTGTTCCATATGTCATCACTGGTAACACACACTGGTCGTAGACATTCGTTTTCAGCCACTTTATTTATAGTACCTATACTATTTATACTTTTTATTATCGTACCTTTTAACCCCTCAGCCAATACTAAATCTAGTGAGTCAAGTATCACTTGAACCCTGCCGTTGATGCGTTCTATTACGCAAATAGCCTTTAGGCATTATGTCTGCCCCGTAAGGGAGATGGCGTGATGGTAAGTAAGTAAACAAAGGTTCTAAGCTACAGTCAGTAAAATCTGACGGGCATAAAGGAAGCACAACCAGGCTCAAAACTACTATTTGTGGATCACACAAAGAATTGTCCTGTGTTGGAATCGAATTCACAATGAAGAGAGTGAGAGCGAATGAGAGAGAAGGAGATCGGTATCTAAACCACTCTACCATCTGTGAATTTGTTGCTTGGCAACAGTGTTCCAAATGATTTTAAGTAGTGACATAGTAAAAGGAAAGAAGTAGGTTATCTTCATACAAACGAACTGAGCGAGGTTTGCATGTGTGCGTGTCAGTACGTACGAGTCGCCGCAAGCACACAATAACAAAATTTAAAACTGCTAAAGGTGCGCCTGGCAAGTCTGCGCCGCCGTCGCGTTCGTTCGCGCGCGATTCGTTGATCTCCGTTACCGCTCTGTATTTATGTATTCAAGCTCAAAGATGGCTACATATCGGAAAATAAAAAACTGTATTGTATTTGGATGACATATAGACGGGATCTTCTCAAATCACAACACTAAAAACATTACCACTCATTGAAAAAAATATATACTCGGCTCCCATTCTATGCATAAAAACATATAATTAAGAAACTTTGTATTATGGATCCCTGATGTTCTGCCTAAGTTTCAAGATAATTTATTTTAATTTTGTATATAAAAACTAGCTCTGTATTTATGACGATTGAATAAATAAGTGACCAGCCCCCTTAGAATGAAAAACGAAACGTTAGACGAACTTTCGTTTCGAGTCATTGTGATTGATCAACAGTCCATGGCGTGATTCCTGATTAGTCGAGATGTCGACGCGTGATTCAGGCGACTAATCACAACGAAGCGATACGAAAGTTCGTCTAACGTTTCGTTTTTCATTTTAAGGGGACAGCCCTGCGTTTGTAGGTAATTATCGCGCGCAGGGTGTCTGTACTTGTTTCCTTTTACTGTGGTAGTGACGAATATTATAAATGAGTACATGCAAAGTCACTCCATATAATTACCACACATAGTCATTAGTCATTATTGCCATTATTAGTATTACCGCGAAGCTTGAAGAACAATTACATGGTTGTTTACTATTTAAATAGGTATTTTTAAGCATAATGAACACAAATTGCGAAAACGTAAAATAGAGAATGATATAGCCACGACCAGGGGATGAGCCAGCGCCTTTTAAATACCATTCAGGCATTTTTTGACGTGATAACGTCTTATAAATCGATGAATACCGGCTGCACGCACGAAAACGTGTCACGTTCAACCTGAGCCGAGCGTGCAAACGAGACCGCGGAACAAGCGATAGAGAGGCACGATCGACCTAAGCGTTCGACTTGTGACGCATCTATCGACATATATGACGTTATCACGTAAAATTATCGTCCGTAAACCATTGATGTATATCAATGCCGTAAACAGACTTTACAGACAACCTTATAGTTTTGCTTTTGATGGCAGACGAGCCACGGTCCACCTGATGGTAAGTGGTAACCGTAGCTCATGGATTCAACTATACCGAGAATATAGTCAAGCCACTGCGCACCATTTCGCTTCTCAGATATGAAATGAAAGAATAAACGGCTATCTTCTGCTACAGTCAAAACACACTGACGTGCTTCATGACCGGTCACACAGGAGACGGTGGTACCGACCCGTTCAGGCCCGATAGCAAGTGAGTACTCTCACTTAGTACTTAGTATCCAGCCCTACCACCAGTAATGCAATGGGTGATAATTGGTTACTTCCCTTAGCCGCCTTATACGACACCCACGGGAAAGGATGGGGTATTGACACTTGTATTCTTAGTCCATCTTTACAAACATACATCACGGACACAAAATACACCCAGACTCAGAATAGTCATTTATGGATCACACAGAGTTCTCCTGTGTGGGAATCGAACATCAACACTCAGGTTGGTATCTAAACCACTCCGCCATATGTGTAATTTCAATAACATACCTACTTATTAATGAAGGTAACGCTGACTCGTGCGTCACTCACACACACAGAGACATTTATACTTATAAATATGCAAATTTGTTTTCAGTGTTATTTTTAAATAAGTGCATAGCATACATTTGTAAATTCACCAATTACCTTAAGCCATATTTTTTGCCATGCATTTTTGATCGTAAATTGGTCTATAGAACATTTATTTTCTTATACCTATTATTATAGACGATTTTTATGACATGTTAAGAACTAATATGAAATTAATATTTCTTCTTAAAAGATATACTCACTTAGTTTAAAAAATATACCTATTCGATTAATACTCGGGTACTTAGTAGTAAGCCCAGAAGCCCGCGGCTCCGCCGCAGCCAAAAGCTAGTTTTAGATTATATTATATCACAGGTTCCCGATATAGTAGCGGGATAAAATGTACACCAGTTTTTAAGTCTAATCAAGATAGATATATTCAAATAAAGAAAAGTTGCAATAAAAATGCATTCAGTCGTTTTTGTGTGATGCGCGAACAAACAAACAGATAAACAAACAAAATATAAAAAATAAATTGTTTTGTACATAGACACGCCTATATAGCCTAATAAAGTAATTTTGATCTATATTTTTAGCACTTGACATGCTCAGCTACTTTAAAGTACACATTATTATTAATTTATGAATAGGATTAGAGCACTTCCCCGGATTGGAACGGACGCAGGTTCGATTCTCGCTCGCACTAAAGTTCTCTTTTTCCTCACTCACAAATAATAATTTGTACTATAATAAAATATTTTTTTGTCAAATATCTTAAATGTACAGACTATTACAGTTTTATAATAGTTAGGATGTCGTGGCACCGCCGGCGGGCCACTGAAGTAATCCAACATAGTGCCAGTGGTCCGCTAACACAGGCGGAGAGACGGCACAAGGCGGGTTTCTTTCGTGGGTGTAGGCCCCACACTACCCTGCTCGTTGCCTCGAACGACGGGTGTGCGGTTAGATAAATTTTTTCCCGCCTAAACAAAAAAAAGGATGGCTACATCTTAGAGATGGATCTCTATGTTGTGGTGTTAGGTCGCTAGTCGTAAAACTTATCGTATTAGTATGTAATTTTATTACCGTATTAGTACTTATTATTTTTAAATGCACCTATCACTACATCTCTGCCGTGTGAGGCCGACTTTAGAATTGTCCCACCCCTCTCTACCCACGGGAGTCGTAAATGCCAACTGAGGGATACCTGGGGAGTGGGCAGCAGCACTCCCTCGAGTATTAACAACATCCACTGCGATCGCCAACCCGCCTGCTAAGCGTGGAGATTACGGCATTATCCCCCATGACGGGACCGCTCGTTGTGGCGTTCTCTTGAGGGGGCCTATGTCCAGCAGTGGACGTTGAAAGGCTGATGGTTGGATGGATGGATGGATCACTACATCTCTGCTCCACCCCAGGTAAACTGCTAGAGAATGCCTAGTCCGCCTTGTACTTAGCATGTGCAAAAGTTTTAAAATAAATTAATAATTTTAGGTTAGGTTTTATGACATGATCGGCCACAACATTAAATGAATTAGAATGAAAACCGAAAAGTTAGACGAACTTTCGTTTCACTTCATTGTGATTATTTGTGATTGGTCGCCTAAATCACGCGTCGAAATCTCGACTAATCAGAAATCACGCGTCGGACTGTTGATCAATTACAATGACTCGAAACGAAAGTTCGTCTAACGTTTCGTGTTTCATTCTAAGGGGGCAGAGGGGTTAGAATGTACCTCACTAAATCGTATCGACATCGCATCGTGTCATTGTGAGTGGTTAAGAGATCACCGTGATTGGTCGAGTGATTATTGCGACATCACGCGTCGGTTGCTCTGCCAATCACAAGCGAGACGAAACGATGTCGATACGATTTTGTGAGTTACATTCTACGGTCCCAGTTCTGTGATCTGGTTACCAGTAATATAGATGTCTCAGTAAGATCTTTTTTTTTTTTTAAAGGCGGGTAAGAAATTATCTAAGCGCACACCCCGTCGTTCGTGGTAATGAACAGGGTAGTGCGGGTGTGGGGCCCTCACCCACTAAATACACCCGCCGTCTGCAGTTTCTCCGCCTGTGTTAGCGGGTAACTGGAACTACGTTGCATTACTTCAGTGGTATTAAGATCCAACTATGCTTACTGTAGAGGTACAACAATTAATAATTAAGTTATAATTGCTATCTTGTCGTCAAAAGTAAAAACTAATTATCAAACTAGAAAATTACCTAGTTATTTAACTTATCATTTTACGTCATAAAAGATTATTGTACGTAAATGTAACGTCATTTTTAACTCATAGTTAAAATGATGATGTAAGACTTTTGAGACAATAAAAAAATTGGATTACTTATTTACTTATCATCACGTCATCTCCTTTGTGGGTTAGGCAGAGAGAACAGAGTGCCACAAAGCTCTATTCTTCTATACATAGCTCGCTTCCTCAACATTCATAATTCTCTTCATACACGCTCGCCTTTCAGAGACTCCTGACTTCACTTTCCTTCAATACATGACCGATTTGGTCTAGGTAGGTGAGTCTCGGTCTCCCTCTGTCCCTACATCCTTCTACTTTCACATTGTATAGCTTCATAACCAGTCGCACGTCCAGCATTTTTTCCACATGTCCGAACCATTGAAGCATTCCCTTTCGCATTTTTACACCAATACTCTCTTTCATACCTACTCACTCTCTTACGTCATCGTTAGGAACTTAGGAATGCGGCCAGTCAGCCTCACTCCACAGATTCTCCGCAGAGCATTGCACTAAATTGGATAACCTATTAATAATTAAGCAGTGCTGGTCGACTGGTTAGACCATCGCCTGTCATAACGGAGTTCTTGAGTATGATGCTATAGCTAAATTTTAAAAATTTTGATTTTGTGATATTTATTTTAATCATCATCTGAATCACACACATCACAAAACAACAATTAATTTGGACATCCAAAAATAATAACTATTTTTGATCTATTTTGTGCCTTGTGGGGCCGGCTTTAGAAATGTCCCACCCCTCTCCACCCATGGGAGTCGTAGGAGCCGACTGAGGGAATAACGGGGGAGTGGGCAGCAGCACTCCCTCGAGTATTAACAACATCCACTGCGATCGCCAACTCGCCTGCCAAGCGTGGCGATTACGGCACTATCCCCCATATAAGCGAAACACATGTTGTGGCGTTCTCTTGGGGAGGCCTATGTCCAGCAGTGGACTTCGAAAGGCTGATGGATGATCTATATTTTTTAGCATTTGACATGATCCGCCACTTTTTAAAGTACAAATTATTTGTGAATAAGGAAAAAGAGACTTTTTGTACGAGCGGGAATCGAACCCGCGTCTTTTCCAATCCGGGGAAGTGCTCTAAGCCACTGAGCTATCGTACAGATCTACAAAAAGTCTCTTTTTCCTTATTCACAAATAATTTGTACTTTAATAACTTTTTATTTATAGTTTTAAGTTTTTACTTCTGTCAACAGTCTTCGTGACTGCTTTGAATTTTTTTCTAATGCACTAGGTTTAAGTACATATATTAGTATAAGTGATGTATTTCTATGACAAAAGCGTTAGAATTCTATTAAATATTGTTTATCCACATTGTGTTTTGTAACAATTAACATCACACTGTCGTTATTCCTTTACTAACAATACTTAGTGCCTTATTTTATTAGTAAGAACACGTCATTGTTAGCTTTGACCATAGATTTAGTATATATATAGCTTTGACAATGTCTGTAATGCACATAGAAACATGCGGGGGAGTATTCCTAAACTTATATAAACAGCCATCAATAAACGAAAGAAGTTCTAAATCTGGGATATTTTTTAAAATGTTGCCAGCCGTCATGTTTAAAATTACTAACGTTAATACTGTTTTGTAAATTATTATTTTTTCAAAAATAGACAATAGAAGCTCTAAATGCCAGTGATCATTATAATGAAAGAGTAAAGTAATACTAAGATTATAATTTCGTAGATAAGTATCTATGTATTAAAAAGGTCCCAAAAACGCGGAGGGACGGTACCTACACGGCATGGTTGATTTAGTGGGTGAGAACTCACACTACCCTGTTTATTGGTCCGGACGACGTGGTGTTTGGTTTGGTACATTTTTTCGAGCCTTTACAAAAAAAGTATTCGTAACCTAAGTACGTTACGATAACTAACTACACTATAGTGATTTTATATACTAAGGAAAAAATAAATCGTGAAGAACCTTCTTTGATATGTCGTTTTTTTTTTAAATTAGAACGTAATAGATACTTTTTGATATTTACGCGAATATTACAAGGTGGGTTGGTTCACAACCACTGAAGTAATCCCACAGCGGCAATGGAGGCCATGCTAAATCTACCACCGCTCTCACTGTACATACAGCAGGAAGCAGCTTTAGCATCTCTACGACTCAAAACCTTAGGTTTATGGAGGTATTGTAAGACACAGCATACGGCCTTACTGGAAGAGCTCACCGAGGAGCTCCCTATCATCACAGCGGTAAGTGACCGCATACCAAAACAATTTATGTTTGATAAAAAATACAAGATCCAACTGTATGAAGACGGACACTGTGAGGGACTAAGGCCCAGCGTGCTCCGTATCTTTACAGATGGATCAAAAACAGGTACAGGCACTGGAGCCGGAGTCTTCTCAGAAGATCTCAATGTACATATAGCTACGCCACTAGGTAGGCATAACACGGTATTCTAGGCAGAATGTTTGAGTATCACCCTAGCAGCATCTGCAATCACATCCAGAGGGATAAAGGGTAAGAATCTCCGAATACTGTCAGACAGTATGGCAGTGCTCCAGGCGCTGAACAGCCATACGGTCACATCTGGACTCATACACGAATGCCACCAAAGACTAAATCAGGTAGGCAACTTCAATAACATAACCCTACAATGGATCAAGGGACACAGTGGCTCCAGAGGCAATGATGCAGCAGATGAGCTGGCTAGAAGAGGTACTGACATGGCTGCTGTCGGACCGGAACCCATCATAGCTTTGCCAGTTGCCAAGCTTCGGACTCTGGTAAAGGAAAGAACTAGGGACCATCATCAACTCTATTGGTCGAGTCACGGTGAGTGTAGTCAGGCCAAGGAAGCACTGCCGCTGTTAGACAGCCGAATCACTAAACAGTTACTTCGGCTAACTAAGCAGCAACTGCGGATAGTCACGGCAGCTATCACTGGTCACGGATCCTTTAACAAACATTTATTTGTCTTAGGAATCACAGACAGCTCACTTTGCAGAGCGTGCCTGCAAGAGGAGGAGACGGCGTTACTTGTGTTGCAGCACTGTGCGGAGGTCGCCACATACAGGACCAAATACTTCGGGAGCCAATAGCCGGTTTTACCCTCCCTCCGCATTAGATGTTTTCACATCAAAAAAAAATAAAGAGTGTGGTTCTGTAGGATAGATTATTTTTTTTAGAGGTTATCTATGGGCCAGATATTTATATTACAGGCCATGTACGTGTTTACTCACATAATTACTAGTGGGTGTTAGTTTTTGCCTTTAAGATAATAAAAAAATAAAGTTGCCTTATGGTCAGTCATCTGTTGGTCTTTCAACCTTATAATAATGTAAGTATATTAGGTACTGTAATATAGTTAAAATGATGATATAAGGTGCATCTGTGGTGCAGCGGTAGTGTGAGCGACTGCTGATCATAAGGTCTCGGGTTCGACCTCTGGATCGGGCAGTGTTATTTTAATAAAAGAGAAATTCTCAGTAGTAGCCCGGTGTTTGGAAATGTGTCCGGTAGACGGCAATAGGCTCGCCCCCTATTACTATGGACTTAAACGCAGCTGGCGAACCGTGGATGTGTAATATACCTCTGCCTACCCCTTCGGTAAATACGGGTGATGCTATGTACCTATTTATGTAATATAGTTATTTGCCTCCTTAAACACAGGCTTCTGGCATAGTTTAGGAGGCAACAGTTCACTTTTATTACTCTTCTCGTTTCTCTATGTAGCTATCTACCTAAGTAGGGTAGTTTAGCCGGTTTTCGTCCACTTAGCGGAGTTGCCAGCTTAAGGGTTTAAAAATTATATGTTCTACTTGCCCAGCTCTAACAAACCAATTTTATATTGGAAGTTAATATAGTCTATTTTAGGTTTATATTAAGTAACAAATAATTATAGTGACCATGTTTTTTATATAAAATTTTTATTTTAGTGAAAAGTATCGATTTCTTTAGTTTTCGTCCAAAAATCTTAGTTTTCGACTTCGTATAGGCTAGTTTTCGTCCACGGTGTTTAAAGAGAGATATAAAGATGCTACTTGCTAAATTAAAAGTCAGTGTTCCAATCATATTTTTTAATCAACTTCATATGCTTTCCAATGCGTTTTAGTAGAATAACATAAAAAAAGTAATATAAATACAGAACAAATTTTTTGTGAATGAGGAAAAAGATAACTTTAGTGCGAGCGGGAATCGAACCTGATTCCCTTCCAATCCGGGGAAGTGCTCTGGGCCACTGAGTTACCACACTGACCTTTCCGCCATACCCAATCTCCTCATCACATTTGTCATTACGACCAATGGTACGCAGACGCAGGTTCGATTCCCGCTCGCACTAAAGTTCTCTTTTTTCTCATTCAAATAATTTGCACTTTAAAGTAGCCGAGCATGTCAAGTGCTAAAATACAGATCATAATATAAATACAATCTGCAGGTTTAAAGATAATAATTAAAACTATCTATTATTAAAACTACTTTTTAGAAAACCTGAATTAATGATTTTGTGTTTTAACACAAGTATAATATTTGTTTGTAATAGACGTAAACTAAATACTTACCCAGTATTAATTTTCGTCTACTCACATTAAAGTATATGGACGGAAACTTGAAGCAATTTTCAGCGCATTTTTTAGTTTTCGTCCACATTATCATTTTATGTTTTACGCTTGCAATACTGCAAAATTTGCGTACGAAAACTAAATATTAGACTAAATAACCATCAATGTTCATTCCATAAAGATTTCAACATATTTTCTTAGCATTCCTTATTTTAAACGACTAATCAAACTTTACTTGTATTTTTGTTTTTTATGTTTTGCGAAAATGATTACGAAACACACATTTTAATGCGTTCTTTATGTATCAAATTAGTCACTAATACCTTAAATATAAGAAATACATTCTTAAAATAAAACAATAAAAAAAAAATCTGCGCAGTTAGCTTACACCACTATTTTTCAAATTTTTATGTGACGTTTTCGTAGCTTTATTCAAGTTTTGACTAGTTAAAAACTATTCTAAGTTGGTAGACGTGCAGATTTGATATTAAGGTAGGCAACGAGTCCAAATTTGCGTGGTTTACTATTTTTATGATGCTAATCTACGTAAATGTTTCACGAGGCGCGCGCTTGTGGACGACAACAGAACCTGGACGGGAAACCGGCTAAACGACCCTATACTTATGTTATTTCGAAAGTGCACAAATGTTTATTACTTACTTAATTATTTATTTACTACCTATTTAATTGAAACATTGAAAAGTATTCAGTATTAAAATGCAGGTTGCGAATTATTGCTAATTATAATAAAATAATGCTTTTAAACTTCTTTTATTTGGATTATAGGTACCTATGTTATATCTATAATAGATAAAAACAGAGAAAAAGAAGAACTACGTTCAGGTTTTTTCCTTATTTATCAATTCAGTTGATGGTTGTGCTGTAATGAGCCAAGTAGGTATCTTGCTCTACTTATCTACCCTCCATTATTGAATAATTGTTTGTGTGATTATTTTTAGTTTAAAATTAAATTTCTCTTGGTTTAATGTTAATGTACCTATACTAACATAAAAAAATTCGTCTATAATAGTCTTTATATAAATGATTTCGATATTTGATAACCTTGAATAACAACAAACATAGAGGTTATAAACGGATCAGCGGTATTATTAGTATTCAAATATAGATTTCGCAAATACGATTATTATATGACTTATCTCACCAAATAATACACAAACTATTTACTTGTAACACTATCATAAGAATGTAGCACATGAAAAGAAAAAAACTAATATGACAGTTCACTTCACACGCGAAAAAAGCGCGAAAACTATTTTTTTATTATTATTACGGCTCAAAGCGTTCGCGTTCAGCCGCTTGTCGCGATAAACTGGCGCGTTTACGTATTACGTTGTGTCGAGTGTATTTGTAATTTGTATAAATAGTGATAATTTATTTATAGCGTTTGTTTAGGGAAGTCCATTGCCACAGTGAGTCGGCAGCATTAAGGTCGGCAGTCGACCGTGGCACTAACATATTACTTATTTTATTTGTTTCAACATATGGTTAGTCCCCTACGCTCCATTAGGTACGGCCATTTTAATATCCTCTGTTAAAGATATGTCCTTCATAGCAGCAAATTTTACAAACAATTTAAATAAATTAATAAATATTCATGATTTCATGGACATTTTCACACAACGTCCTCTGGTCCCAAAATAAGCTTAACGGTTGTGCTATGGGTACCAGATTACATATAGGTACTACTTTTTTTTTGTAAATACACACATATAATTTTTTTTTTGTTGTGAAACATCTAATGCGGAGGGAGGGTAATATCGGCTGTTAGCGTGGCGACGCTTTTATTTTACTTGTCCCGTTCAAATCTTGCAAGTTACATTTGACACAATTCCCGGTTTCCGATTATGCTGAAATTTTACACGCACGTGTATGTATATCGCGTGACAATGCAATATTATGATGACATGGAGCTGATCTGATGATGGAGATGGAAGGTGGACATAGGAACTCTATAATGAAATGGCTCAACCCCGTCGAGTTTGGACACGTTTGATTCGTCTTGATGAGTACTTTGTCTTTAGATGGTATCCAGGGTCTGATGATGGAGCTAGAAGGTGACCATAGGAACTCCGTTATAAAACGACGTAACTCCATCGAGTTTGGGCTCGTATGATTTGTCTTGACGAGTACTTTGTCTCTAGATGGTATCCAGGGTATGACGATGGAGCTGGAAGGTGGCCATAGTAACTCTGTAATGAAACGACGCAACCCTATTGAGTGCATACTCGTTTGATTCGTCTTGAGGGGTACTTTGTCAAGTTACGATCATTTTATTTCTATAATATAATTTCGATGTTTTCACATCTGCTAGACGTCTTGTGACGTCTAGTTTTTTTACTGGCTAAGTTTTATTTTAGTTATTTATTTCGCTCATTAGGGTACATAATTTACAAATTGTTAGTTGATAGTGATAATATAATACCCTTGTGAGAGCTGGAGTCTGCAATAGGCTCGAGACCTGTATGACAGATCACCAGGCTCCCTCACTATTAGTAGTACTAATAGTATCTGTGCATATTTATTAAACCTACACGAATTCACCTTAATTTAAACAAAATATTTTCAATTGAACTTTAAATATATAAAAAAAAAACCAAAAGGTGTATGTGTAAGTGTGTTTGTGTTGTGTGTGTGGTGTGTGTCTGTGTGTGTGTGTGTGTGCTTATCGCGTGAACCTGCGTGTGTTTATGTATGTGTGTGTGTGTGATATTATATGTATATGCCTTTCTTGGTGTGTACGTGTTAGAGCTTGTATTTGTGTATGTGCGTAGTAGATATGTATGAAATTGAAGGCATTCCGCCAACATAGTTATTTCAAAACCTGTATAATACTTTCAGTCGCTGCGTAGTCCAGATCCCTAAACCAGTCCATAACAGTTCTTTTACATTCCAAAGTAGGCATAATAGATAGAAAACACCCAGACGCAGTACAAATATCAGTGTTCATCACACAAATAATTGTCCTGAGTGGGAATCGAACCCATGAATTTGTGCACGGAAGTCAGTTACACTACCGACTACGCCACGAGGCCCGTCAAAGTAAGTACTTATGCTGTCAGCGCGTATCATGACAACGGGTGGTGCATCTCTTGAATGTAATGTATGATTTATTAAAAATTTATGTTTTTTTTTATAACATAACATAGCAGCAGGCCTATATTCCCCGAAGGGGTAGACAGAGGTGTATTACACACCCACGGTTCGCCAGCTATGTTTAAGTTCCACGTAATATAGGTACAACTCAAAGTTTCAAAGATAACCGGTGGGCCTAGCCAAGTTACATTCTATGATTACTAACGCTATAGAAAACTATTAAAATGTATGATGGAAATTTTACAGCTCTAACGTTAAGTCACGTGACTTAGCGTTAGCATTAAAGATATAAAATTCCCATATACATATTTACTAGTTTTCTATAGCGTTAGCGATCATAGAATGCAACTTGGCTAGGCCCACGGGACTGACAATATGTGGGGGTGTGGTGGGCTCTCCACCTAAAATATCAATTCTATAATAATAACAATGGATTTCTGGTAAGTGTCGCCTCATTCAATTAATTATGTTTAATTTTAAGTAATGAGGTGCGTGTTCCGTGTGCCCTACAATGGTTCAGCCTCTGACTGAAGATCGGATTCAATTACAATGGCAATGTATTTGCAGTCCCTGGTTTTACTACTAGGTTGTGTCCTATTGCCATTGCTCCAGAATACAGTTAAAAATAAAACAAAATATTCGCTTCATTTCAAGTTTTAATCTGATATCTTACAGAGCGTTATATACTTGTCTACATTAAATCATTATACTATCCCTTTCATAAATTCTAAGAGTTCAATAGCGACTTCTTATTTATATTACTTTGATAAATTAATAAATATACTAGCAGTACCTATGGTACTATTAACCTATGGATCTATATTTTTTGTTATAATCAACAAGTCTGCCTAGGCTTTGAATATACACAGTGTACGGAAAGAATAGTAGAACATGTTCATACAACGGCCGAAAATAATTACCTAAGGCCGCCGGTAGACTAACGCGCTAGGGATGAGTTGAACGACTTTTGATTTAAGTATTCGATAATCTATCTTATACTATTAAAAGCTGTAAAAGAGCTGTGTCTGTACATTTAAGATATTTGAGAACAAATGACTGTATCAGGCTATATAATGATAATTTTTAGAATTTTTGTTTCTTTTTGTCTGTTTGTTTGTTCGCGTATCACGCAAAATCTGCGTAACGGATTTTGATGCAACTTTTTTATTTGATAGCTCTTGATTAGACTCAAAAACTGGTATACATTTTATCCCGCTACTATATCGGGAACTTGAGATATAATACTTTCTAACATTTACGCGAATTTCACACATTTTGAAATAAAACTACGTTTACGGAATCTATCGTGTTTACTTGATTTTTATGGTATCCCGACGTTTCGAATAATTTACAGCATTCATGATCACGGGTGGACCTAGATGGTAGATGTCCAAAGCTGATATGTTGTTTCGACGGTTTCATCTACCCACAGTAATATGATTTTATAATTTTTTTTGGTTTATTTATTTCAACCTACATAGTATTCGTTTAGAAACACAATTAAAAATTATCTACTCTAAGTTTTATGCTTACAATGTATGAGATTTTAAGCTAGTATAATAAAATTAGTATAATACTCCTTTAAGTTATAATTTTTTTTTTATATTTAGTGCTTAAAAATTCTACCACAAACTACCAATTAAAATTTTTAAGTAATCAAATAAACTACCATTAAGAAGAAAACTCAGTAGGCATAACAAGTTGCTGCCTACTGAGTTTTCTGGCCGGATCTTTCTCAGTCAGGCCGCGTTCCGATACGGTGGTAGCTTTTTAGTCTAAGCTTCTATTAAAATCAATATATTTAATAATAGAAACTAATAATCAATATTGTCTTCTTAATGGTAGTTTTTTTGATTGGGGTGCTAATTTGTCCGGTTTACCTCCTAGTGGTGCACCCCGGGCAACGTCGGCAGTCGCCGGCGGCTAAAATTCCGGACAGGACGGGTCTCCGCGTGTCCCTCTGACTCAGCAGAGGGCACGGCAGATAGACCAGGCGTCGGAGTCGGTGGGGCCAGACTGGCTCACCGGGCTCTGGAGAGAGGGGACAGTGGGGTCACAGCGGCCCCCCTCGTCCCAAATCGTAAGCCTGAGCGCGTGTCTGTGGTTACGTCTCGTGGGCATACAGGAACGAGGGTCTTGGCTTAATCGCCCGGACCGCGAGGAAGACAACCTCTATAAAAAATTACCCCGAATCTCAAGCTCTGGCGCGCGGCGAGGAGATGCATGGCTGATGGGTAGTTCAGTCTCGAGCGCCGGTCATACCCGGCCGCTGTGCACAAACTGCTTTGACTGCAGCGGGATTTGTTTCCGCTGCGGTCAGGCAAGGCACCACGCGGCTGCCTGTTCTGCCACCCCACACTGCCCCGCGTGCGTGGCGGGCAATCGCCCCGCGAACCACTGTATGGGGCGGGTAGGGTGCAGGGCCTAGTCAAAGTAAGAGGCCCACCCCGGGCAGCCAATCGGCCCCGGCGGCGCAACCCGGCGCGGCTGGACCGCCGCAGCGCATGGAGGAGGATATCGTGGTCCAATAACGGATCACGACGCTATCCTCCTCCAAGGGAATCTCGGCCGTTCCGCCAGGGCGCAGGACCTCTTCCTGCAATCCATGGCGGAGCGGTTGATCGGTGTTGCCGTAGCCGCGGAGCCCTACATAGTCCCGGATCGCCCAATTTGGGCGGGTAGTGGGGATGGCTCCGTGGCGGTCGTTGGTTCGGCGGCGCCGCATTCCCCGCCCTTGTCACTCAAAGACCAGGGCACGGGATATGTGTCGGCTGAATGGGGAGGGGCCACGCGGTATGGCGTGTACTTCTCCCCTAGTCGTAGTCTGGCGGCTTTCAAGGTCTTCCTGCACAACCTGGAGACCTCGATACGGCGTATAGCACCGAGCCCTGTGCTCGTGCTGGGGGACTTCAACGCCAAATCAACGGCGTGGGGGTCCCCCGAGACGGACGCTCGAGGTGCGGCGGTCCAAGAGTGGGCGGCAGCGGCGGACCTCGTGTTGCTAAACCGAGGGTCCGCCCTAACATGCGTGCGGCCATGACCCGCGTGCGGCGCCCGCCTCGACGGAAGGGGGTCTACTGGTGGTCCCCGGAGCTGGCGGACCTCCGTGCGGCCTGTATTCGTGCCCGGAGGTCCTACACCCGCAGCCGACGTCACCAAATCCGAGACGAAGAGCGGGAGGGCCGGCTGTATGCAGCGTACAGCAGTGCGCGCGCCGCGTTAAAGCTGGTCATCTGTCGCGCCAAAGATGCGACAAGGCAGGAAATGCTGGAGGGTCTCGAGCGTGACCCCTGGGGACGCCCGTACTGCGCGGCGCTTGACAGGCTCCGCGTCCAGGGCCTCCCCCTTACGGAGACCCTCCAGCCGGGAGCCTTCTTCTCTGAGGTGGTCGAGGGACTTTTCCCCTCACGGGCGGTGCACACGCCCCCGGTCATGGCTCCGCCAGATGATGACCGGGAGGCCGACGACGTGGAGGTACTGCCCGTGACGACAACGGAAATGGGGGCGGCGGCAGCGCGTATGCGCCGCCCCCGGGCCGGACGGGGTTCCCGCCCGAGTGCTGGCCCTGGTCCTCCCCCCGCCGAGCGCAATGCCATCGTGGCGGGAAGATGCCCGCCGCGCCACCGTCCTAAAGTGGAAGTCTCGGCTGGAGACGCTCCGGGCCGGTCTCTGGACCGTGGGGGCGCTCCAGCCGATCTTGGAAGAATGGGCAAGGCGGCAGCACGGGGTCCTCACCTTCCGATTGGTGCAGGTTTTGTCGGGGCATGGTTGCTTCGGCAAATACCTGCACATGATCGCTAGGAGGGAGACGACCCCAGGCTGTCACCACTGCGGCTGCGACGAGGACTCGGCGCAGCACACGCTTGAGTCGTGCCCGGCCTGGGATGTGCAGCGCCGGGAACTCGTTGCAGTCATAGGCGTGGACCTGTCGCTGCCGGCCGTTGCGCGAGCGATGGTTGGCAGTGACAGGGCCTGGACTGCGGTCGCCGCCTTCTGTGAGGCTGTCATCTCGCGGAAGGAGGTGGCGGAGAGGGCCGGTGAGGAATTCTTCTTCGCGGTCCCGATTCGCCGCCGGCGCGAGGGGCGGCGTGCGCGCGCTTATCTGCGCCTAATGCCGCCCTAGCCGAGGCTGCGGACGGTAGGGTCGGGGAGTACCCTGCCGTCTGCGGAAGCCTACCGCGAAGGTGCGACGCCCAAATGCACGAGGCGTCGCTCAAGAGAGGGAGCCTGAAGGGGCTGCCGCTTGCGGATCGCGGTCGAAACGACCCGGCGGTACCCGTGATCCGCCGTAGCAAAGGCGGCTGAAGGCGCACGGTGGGTTTTTAGTGGGTGAGAGCCCCACACTACCCCGTTGTCTCCCCGGGCAGCGGGGTGTGAGGTAGGACATTTTTGCCCACCTAAAATAAAAAAAAATAAAAAAAAAATATTTTTAATTGTGTTTCTAAACGAATATTATGTGGGTTGAGATATAATTTAAACTTAAACTAGTGTTACAGTAAATTTTAAGTAAGAAAAGTAGCACGAAGTTATTGAGCAGTACTTAAACCAAGCCCAAACATCGACAAACCTGTCAACAAAAGATATCTCACAAAACGGGTCATTGGCGGCTTCAATGGGTTCGCCATAAAGAAGATCAAGTAAGAAAAGGATTAGGGGTTTAGGAACTTATGGAGGCAATGGACTAAGAAGTGTTTAATAAAAATGCATTTTATGTTATTTTAGTAAAACACAAAACGTTTTATATTTTCAAACGATTTTATTTAGCTACATCCGTATATTTGTTACTACAAAGTAGCTACGGAGAAATTTTTACAAACAAAAAACCACTATCGTATCATATGATACAATTCTTCATAGTTAAAGTTATCAGTTACTTACGCCCAAACTGTAGGTAGGTACCCACATTGATTTAATTTTACTAATCCTAACTATTATAAAGCTGTATCAGAGCTATGTCCCATTTAAGATATTTGAGAAAAAATATCTGTATTAGGCTATATAGGCGTATCTGAACACAAAACAATAATTTTTAGATTTTTTATCTGTTTATCTGTTTGTTCGTTAGCGCATCACGCAAAAACTACTAAACCGACTTTGATGCAACTTTTTTATTTGATAGCTGTTGAGTAGACTTAAAAACGGGTATACATTTTATCTCGCTGCTATATTAAAAAACCTGAGATATTACCTAGAAATAGGTTTTGGGTGCGGCAGAGCCGCGGGCAAAGGCTAAAACAGAAAATTAATCTGACTCACTTGGTAACCCAAAAAATTTTAAGTTTCAACATCCATACACCCTACAATACGGTTTATATCGTCGTGGCATAATTAGGTAAGTAAGTCATTAATGAGCGTCGACCGTACGTAACTCCGGCCGGACCATTTGCGGTTGCCTAGGTATGCTGAGAATTTGGTAGTATATATCCCACTGAAGTCTAATGTCTACCAGTTTCAGTGGTTCATCCGCCGGCACATGGCAGGTTTATTTAGCGGGTGAGGGCCTCACAATACCCTGTTCGTTGCCCCAAACGACGGAGTCTGCGGTCAGGCACATTATTCCCGGCTCAACAAAAAGTGGAAAAGGTACCTACCTTTTCCTGGTTTACCTAAACCTCGCATTTCGGCCATTTTAAGAAGATGTTATATTGGTAGTTTTTTCGTTTACTGTGGTATGCAAATGGTACCTCATAAAGACACATTTAAATTTTTTATAGAACTATTACTTTCTAGTAAATTATTTTAATATTTCTTAAGTCAGCATAAACTTAAAAAAACGTTTTGTCACAATTTGACAACCAAACATTGAATTTTCTTACGAAAGTTTAGTATGTTGCAGATACCACAGTTCCAGTGGTACTACTATACATCGGGTTTACAAACACTTATTCACTCTAGGTGTTACAGACAGCCCTCTTGACAGAGCCTACACGGAGGCAGACAAAACAGCCACCCACGTCATCCTTGAATGTCCGGGGGTGGCAGAATACCGGGCACCATACCTCAGGTCTCCGAGGTCACTCACAGAAGTCGTCGACAAAAGCAAGGGCCTGCTAGGCTTTCTGGGGATGTTGGGTTGACAAGAGTGCCATCAACCCGTCACGCAAAAAAGACGCACCTACGACGTCAAGGTGCGGAAAATAAGCCCGTATCTACATACATACATACATCAGGTTTATTTAGAGAGTGAGAGCCATATATGGCCCCTGTCCGTAGCCCCCCACGGGTTGTGCGGTTAAGTAAATTTTTTCCGCAAGATCTAGCGGAGAAGTAGAACCATTGTGCGATTTAATATAGGTACTTAACATTTTTAATTTAAAACCCTTTAACTAGTGTTAAATTCAACTTTCAAGCAGAGATATGCTTGATAAGCTATAATACTTATATGTACCTATATATAAATTAGATCCATACAATTGAAATAATAGGATCCTTTAAAGTCGAATAAATATAAGAGAACTTATTGCGAATTTGACACAGCAACGTAGTAGCACAGATGTGTTGTAAACGGTGTTACCAGATTATAAATACCTAAATGGCTTATAATAAATATTCCATCCATCCATCCATCAGCCTTTCAACGTCCACTGCTGGTCATAGGCCTCCCCAAGAGAACGCCACAACGAGCGGTCCCGTCATGGAGGATAATGCCGTAATCGCCACGCTTGGCAGGCGGGTTGGCGATCGCAGTTAATGTTGTTACTACTCGAGGGAGTGCTGCTGCCCACTCCCCCGGTATTCCCTCCGTCGGCTCTTACGACTCCCATGGGTAGAGAGGGGTGGGACAATTGTAAAGCCACACGGCAAATAATAAATATTAGGTATATTTTATTATAATAAGCCTAAGTACCTAAACAGTGCCGTTTAAAATGATATCACAAAAATTAATTACAATTCAGAAAACTTAATAAATAAATAAAAAATTATTCACGGACATTTCACACAACGTCCTATGTACCCAAACTAAGCTTAACGCTTGTGTTATGGGTACCAGATTACGGATATTATAATACATTATTACTTTTTTTTTGTAAATACATGCATATAATAGATAGAAAACACCCAGACGCCGTACAAATATCTGTGTTCATCACACAAATAATTGTTCTGAGTATGAATCGAACCCACGACCTCGTGCACGGAAGTCGGTTACACTACCGACTACGCCACGAGGCGCGTCATATATAAATATAATATAATACATTGCGTGCAATTCAAACGCAAAAGAAGAAAAGCTTTTTTAGTGAACATCGATGTATACCGTAAATTTTAAATCGATGATAGTCAATAAAAAAAAAATATATCATTTTGTGTTTTTAGTTTCGTAGTACCGATCACGAATACAAGGTATTAAGGTTTGAAAAAAGCCGATCCCTAAATTATCGTTTGTGATATTTTTCACGATTTCTAATGATAAAAATGATAATTACATACATTAAATTGAAATTGATTATTTTCTAAGCGCAATGCTTTCATTCATGCTTTTTCATACAATTTATAGTATGTCTACAGAACTACATAATATAATATTACATTACTAAGTATATATTAATTTCATAATTCCTGATAAAAAGTATTTATTAATTAATTTTCATTTATAATGGTAGAAATATTAACTAGGTTTATGGAATCTATCACGTCCAATGATTGGACATCGAAGTCCACCCGTGATCAGCTGTATAGTATTCGAAACGTCGGTATAATAGAAAATCAAGTAAACGCGATAGATTCCGTAAACTTAGTTTTACGTCATAATGTGTAACATTCGCGTAATTATCAGAAAGTATTACAGAAATATTAATTGATAATTTCATTATCAACATAAGTAGGTATAAAATAGTGATAAATACCTAAGTGTAAATATCACGATAATCATAAAAAAATATATTGATAAATGACCAGTTGGTACACCTCATTTACGGTACTTACTTATTGTCAATCTTTCCGAATAAAAGTATCGCGCTTTTTAAGTGCTCAGACTAACGAAAAAATAAAGAAACCGCATTGTCAACTTATTGGTCTGCTCGAATGACAGATAGATAGTTACATAATCAATTCAAGATTTTGTAAGTATATTTTTGAAGAAATTGGTTATAATAAAGTATTATTTGAAACATGAGGGTCTTCCTTCCACTGACAAACTCTTTGTATTCGGAAAATACACAGGTATTCATACTAGCTATAAATAAATTATAAATAAATATTCACGGACATTTTTTACACAACGTCCTCTGGTCCCAAACTAAGCTTAACGCTTGTGCTATGGATACCAGATTACGGATATAATACATATACTACTTTTTTTTGTAAATACATACATATAATAGATAGAAAACACCCAGACGCAGTACAAATATCTATGTTCATCACACAAATAAATGTCCTGAGTGGGAATCGAACCCACGACCTCGTGCACGGAAGTCGGTTACACTACTGACTATGCCACGAGGCTCGTCGTATATATAAGTATATAAGTAATGAATTAGTACTTATGTACTGAATAAATAATTCCACTATAATATAACACTGTCAAGGTTACCGGCGGTGGCGGGCTGATTACGTAAAAATAAGCAGACAGGATCCGCCACGCAACTGCTGTGCAGTAGATGCGCAACCGGTGGCAAAATGTAAAAAAATAACGTATCACGTAAGCTATCAGCGTCTTGTTAATTATTCATTAAATTACAATGGCCACGAATGCTTTTTAGTTTATCAGTTGCTCAGTAGAGGCAGTACTGTCGATTGCTGGTTGTCTGCTATTACATGATACGAACCTGTGGGCCTCATAGACTAAGTATACTACTGGGCCTAGCCAAGTTACATTCTATGATCGCTAACTAACGCTAACCCTACATTTTAATGGTTTTCTATAGCGTTAGCGATCATAGAAAGGGCCTCGTGGCGTAGTCGGTAGTGTAACCAACTTCCGTGCACGAGGTCGTGGGTTCGATTCCCACGCAGGACAACTAGTTGTGTGATGAACACAGATATTTGTACTGCGTCTGGGTGTTTTCTATCTATTATGTGTATGTATTTACAAAAAAAAGTAGTAGGTATATGTATTATATCCGTAATCTGGTACCCATAGCACAAGCATTAAGCTTAGTTTGGGACCAGAGGGCGTTGTAAACAAATGTCCGTGAATATTATTATTTATTATTATAGAATGCAACTTGGCTAGGCCCCCTGAAATTTGACAACAGCTATTGTACAATTTACGGCTGTTGCTAATCGTCTGCAAGATACGTAATCCAGGTGGGGGATTAATTCATCGATAATCTTAACAGAAGCAAAACTTTAGCCATAAGCATTTGGATGAACACTACGTTTCTTTTCCCCAAACTGCTTCGACCCACATTATTTAAGTAATATAACAAGCTTATGACATAACTTAAAAGTAGGTAATATTCCGTTATAAAACAATACTGTAATATCACATACACTGAATGTTTGAGAAAAAAATGTGTTTTCATGTAATCAAACTATCAGTGGGAAACAATGAAATACACTTATTTATAAATGCTACTAATAAGGACGAACTGCTGTTTAGATTTTAATGCAATTTGTTTGAATATCTAAATAACATTAATGGTCCTTTTTAGGAAGACCATTGCAGCTACGTATCACGAAAGAGCACTTTACATTTGCATATAATAATGACCAACAGATTTTTATCATCAACAGAATCATAACAAACTTAATAGTAATTGCCAGATATTTGTATCAATTGAACTTTTTTGGAAACATTTGAATCTTTTTGGAAGTATTGCAACTTGCTAAATTACTGCTTAAATATACTGTAACAAATCAGCTCAAATTTTCTTATGCCAAAATATGATAGTGTAGCCGAATATAATGATGAATTTAACCTTAAAAAATCCACAAAGCTTCTCCATCAAAGTTTCTGTTCTTGGTCGTTGATACTTGACGACAATTGAGTAGATAAACATTAGTGATGAAATAGTCTCCAACATTTTAAAGCATTGCTTGAAGCTGTTCCACTATCGGAGCAAATGCTACGTCATTTGTTGCCAATGTCACTAGAAAACACAGCGACAGATTAGCAGATATTCAATAGAATGAAAAATTGCATGATTGGGCAATGGCGTTATTTTCCAAATGAAGGATAAGTGAACCATAGCTGTGCTCTTCAGACACTATATCGGTTTTTAATGCCACTCGAATGCACAATGACAAATTAACAGATATCCAGTAGCAACGATAAGATGTCCTATCATGACAGGGAAGCCGATCTTGAAGAACTGCATGAAGGTGAACCGGTAACCGTGCTGTTCAGCTACTCCAGCGCATACCACGTTAGCACTAGCTCCAATTAGGGTGCCGTTTCCTGAAAATTATAAATATATTTAGATTGTTACATTATAATAATTTTAGAGTCAAGGTTGCATACGACAATATATCGAAATTTAAATAAATGATATGAAATCTATAAGAAGTTTGATATGAATTTTTTCTCAAATCACTTTTAGAGCCTGTTGCACTGTTGTCTAGGTTAGTTGACTATACAAGCCGACGAGAAAATCTCTCTTAGTAATGTAGGCTTCCTGTATTTTTCTTCCTTTGTTTAAGCAATGATACTTTGTACGCAAAATAATGAGATTGGAGTTTAGAAGTATGTGAGACCTAAATTTCGAAAGTGACATGACTCGTATTTATTCTTTTAACGTTTAAAATAATATCTGTACCTAATAGTCATAATATCATCGAAAACAGCCACAATAAAACGATGTAATATTAAAATCATTACCTCCCAAACAGGCTCCAAATGATAGCGCCCATATTAGTGGAGTTAGGGGCAGGTTCAGCGCTGGATTGTTGCCCAAAGATGTGACCACTCTAACCATCATAGTTGTCAAAGGTATGTTGTCCACGAACGCCGAAGTCAGTCCTGACACCTAAATTTTAAATTATGAATCTCTTAGCGTGAAAATAGAAGTGAAAATTCTAATGTTTCTCAGGGAACGTGGCAAGGATGACGATATGATTTCACTGAATAATGTTAATTTTAATGTTTCTACTGCTCAGACAGTTTTATTTTAATGGCTGGTTCTGTTTTTTTCCGGGGTAACATTAGCCTAATCACTCGAATTATTGTCATTTCCATCATTGTGAGTTGTGACCTACTGCTTACAATTTGAAACAATGGTTGTACTTGTAAGCGTGGCGATTACGGCATTATCCTCCATGACGGAACCGCTCGTTGTGGCGTTCTCATGGGGAGGCCTATGTCCAGCAGTCCACTGCTGGCGTTGAAAGGCTGATGGATGGATGGATGGATGGTAGTAACCATTTATTGCGTCGCTGGTTGCATTGTTTAATAACTAGGATGGTCGTAGCCACGTTGTTTATTATATATTTTTATTCAAAAAATTACATACCCATAATATTAGTATGATAGCTACTGCCAATCTTGCACCCTCATCCACTTGTAGTATGACACTTTCAGTCAAACTACCGATGTATTCAATGAGGCCAAGTTTTGATAATGCCTGTGAATTATTGAGTTATCGTTTTTTTATAATGTAACTAGCCTTTGCCCGCGGCTCCGCCGCAGCCCAAGCTAGTTTTTAGGTTATATCTCAAGTTCCCGATATAGTAGCGGGATAAAATGTATACCAGTTGTTAAGGGCTATCAAACAAAAAAGTTGCATCAAAATCCGTTCAGTAGTTTATGCGTGATGCGCGAACAAACAAACAGATAAACAGACAAACAGACAAAATATCTAAAAAAAATGTTATGTAATGTATTTAGACACGCTTATATAGCCATTTTTTATTACAGTCATTTTTTCTTAAATATCTTAAATGTACAGAAACGGCTCTGTTACAGTTTTATAACAGTATAGAAGAAAGATAAGCTCTAACGAGACTTGAGAGCAGCTAATCTGATCAATGATTTTGTAATCTAACAAGCAACAAGGGTAAGCAGCGATGTAATGAACCGAAATTTCGCCAATTAATAAAATTCATCTCGTCATAATTGAAAATGTGCTCATCGTGTTTAACCAGACTTAATATCTGCCTCTGCGTTACTATTGATGATTCCGATTAGAAACATTTCACATTTCACATTTCCCACTTTGTGTTTAATGTATATGGCTAGCATGTCATAGGTATTTAGAAATTTATATATATATATATGTATATATATATATATATAAATTTCTAAATACCTATGGGGTATTTAGAAATTGCCAATTTCTTTTATCCTTACTGTCCACTTCCTCATCTACTCTGTATCATACTTCCTCTCCATCCCTTGCTCCGGAATTGGCGACGCGCGATGTCTCTGGTGTTGCTAGCGTTTATAGGCTGAATTGCCACCCTCGTATTATAAAAAAATATTACTCACCTCCATTAGCACGAAGAGCGCCGCAAAGAATAGCAGAGTAGACCACTCGATTCTGTGTAAAACGGGCTCCAGGTCATCTCGATCTGCTAACGTAAGTAGTAGCAACGCACCCAGGAGTGCCGTCCAGCCCAAGGACACTCGATCTGTAAGTAAATATACAGATATTTTTTTATAGAAACTATGTTTTTACGTTTTTATATCCGTGGTAACTGCCTCAGTGGTGTAGTGGTAGTGTATGCGACTGCTAATCATGAGGTCTCGGGTTCGATCCCCGGGTCGGGAAATATTATTGAGCTTTTTCCTAAAAAGAAAAATTCTCAGTAGCAGCCCGGAGTTTGGAAATGTGCTCGGTAGACGTCAATAGGCTCGCCCCCTATTACGTGGGACATAAACATAGCTGGCGAATCGTGAGTGTGTAATATACCTCTGCCTACCCTTTTTTTTTTTTTTTTTTTGTCCCGCCGTCGCTTATGGAGTTAATTATACCGAGAGTATTGTCAAGTCGCTGCTCACCATTTCATTTCACGGATATGAAATAAAAGAATAAACGGCTATCTCCTGCTACAGCCAAAACGCAACGATGTGCTTCATGGCCGGTTACACGGGAGATGGTGGTACCAACCCGCTCGGGCTCGATACCAAGTGAGTACTTCCACTTGGTCCCCAGCCCTACCACCAGTCATGCAATGGATGATAATTGCTTACTTCCCTTAGTCGCCTCATACGACACCCGTGGGAAAGAATGGGGTGGTGACATTTGTATTCTTAGTCCGTCACCACACGGATAGAATTCTCCTTCGGGGAATACAGGCGTGATGCTATGTGTATCCGTAATAAGCACACATTTTTGCAGTGGTACACATTTTTGGAGCGTTGCTTATGAATGGGCCGGCCGATTGGGGAATTAACACTCTCTCACAGAAGATCAGCAGTAGGTGCTCCTACTATGTTACGAGTGAGAGGCTTAAATCCTTATCTTATCCTCTCCTTATTATCCTTCTTCTCCACCGGCGACTCGCGAGTTGCCTTTGGTGTGGCTATTATCTATAGGCTACTGCATACTACTAGCATCTGGTGGGCCGTAGGAACGCTTGTTTGCCAGTCGCGTAGTATAAATGAAAAAGAAAATGATAACAACAATATCGGGATCGAATTCCGGCCATCTGGAATACCGTACCTGGACCTGGTATGATCCTTAATAAGCCAAGCTTCCAAAAAGGCTGTTTTTTAATATAGGACGAACTTGCGTAAAATTACGAGTTGAAAATTTTGATATTTAAATGGGGTACTTACTGAAATCTGGCAAACAGTGCAAGAAGAACATAACTACGACAAACACGATGGCGACAGTTGCCTTCATCAGTAGAACATTGTCTCTTATCTTGTGCTGGTAAAAGAAGTTTATCACATTAATGAGCGTACTGCATTGTACATTGGTTGGGTTTATTTTGCTTTTACGTATCTAGACCTGGTATTGGATAGACGGTGGCACTTCGTCAAGCACTTTTGCCATCTTGCGTCATGGCTCGTTGACATAGCGTCTCTACGCGGGGCCTAGGGTTGCCAACTTTTTTTGGAAAAATAACGTATCATATTTAAAGTATTTGGAAGAAGATAAAAGTATTCAAAAAAATATTAATTATTTATTTATTTATAGTTTTATTTAGTTAATATTGTCTTTGAATTTTTAGAAGCTATCTTCACAATCCCAAATTAAATTTAAATGAACAAGTCACTCATTTTTTATAAAATTTCATCCATCCATCAGCCTTTCGACGTCCACTGCTGGACATAGGCCTCCCAAAATTGGGGGTATAGTGCCGTAATCGCCACGTTTGGCAGGCGGGTTGGCGATCGCAGTGGATGTTGTTAATACTCGAGGGAGTGCTGCTGCCCACCCCCCGGTATTCCCTCAGTCGGCTCTTACGACTCCCATAGGTGGAGAGGGGTTATAAAATTTATAGATGATGAAATAAGAAATAATTTTCTTTTCGCAGAGTATCAAGATGTATCTTTAATTTTATATTGCCGTTTGTCAATAGATTTTTTCTGAAAATTCTTTATTTTTATTAGTAGAATTCCTTTGTATCACTTCTATCTTATTATTGGAAATTACATAGTTAATATTCAATCATGTAAATATTTTAAATAGTGTATGCCTTCGTGTTCTTTTTCAGCTTAAAAGTAGTAGTTATTTAAATAAGCGTTTAATGTTAAGCATCACAGTAATTATTGGAAATAGAGTATTTTTACATACTTATTACAAATTTTTATGAAAAAGTATAAAGTATATTTACCAAAAATGAAGTAGGATACGTTGTTATAAAGTATAGTTGGTAACCCTAGCGGGGGTAGTACGGTCAATAGCACTGTAAGGCTGGGCCGTGTGGGCAGAGTCCCTGGCCGCTCGCAATAGGACCCTTCTGTGCCCCTCTAGCAGAGGCTGCGGACGGACGGGTCGAGTATCGCCCGCCATCCGCAGAAGCCTACCGTGAAAGTGTGAAGTCCAAGGGGCGTCGCACAAGAGAGGGTGCCCGAAGGGGCTGCGTCCTGCGGATCGCAGTTGATACGACGCGGTACTCGTGGTCCGCCGTAGTAAGGACGGGTTTTAATTTAATTAGTATAATATTTTATTCTTAATTACTGTATCAAAAGCAGACCGAAATATTTTATTGTAGAAAAATATTTTTGAGCGATTTCAACATACTACATACTAATTACAACCTACAAAATGTATGGAAATACATATCGAAAGTCCGCGTGAGTCTTAAGCACGTCATCACATTTGTGTATTGGTATATTAATTTTTTTTTTTTTTTGTAATTTTTATGACTTATCACGTCGACTTATAACAACGTATACGTCATATTGTGAAAAATACAAAAAACAAAATTTATCAAACATTTATACGAAATTTAGACGTTTTTAAAAGTGACTGAACTCAACGTGCAAGTATATGTAACACTTGAAGTTTCTCACAAAAACATTTGAGGTTTATCACAAAAACTATATGAGGTTTATCACAAAAACTATATGAGGTTTATCACAAAAACTATATGAGGTTTATCACAAAAACTATATGAGGTTTATCACAAAAACTATATGAAGTTTCTCACAAAAACATTTGAGGTTTATCACAAAAACTATATGAAGTTTCTCACAAAAACATTTGAGGTTCCTCACAAAAACTATATTGAATACAGGCGTGATGTTTTTACAACAGAAATTAAAAAATAAATTTCATATCAATTTACCTTGTCTTTCATGTCAGCCAGCATTGTCTCGAAACAGTCTTTTGGGCATGCCCGTCGCCTGGATTCTGATATAAGGGTCTCCAAGCGCATTGAGAGTTTCCGCACTTTCCGCTCCAGGCGTTGGCGTACAACTAGCTCATCACGCGATAGATGTGGAAGAGAGTCTGCCGCACGGCGCCAAATTGAGATCTGGTGACGAAGATCTGAAGACAACCAGATAGGTATAAATCAGAAGAGCGTTGTACCCAGTTCAGCAGTTCTGTATTCCCCGAAGGGGTAGGCAAAGGTGTATTACACACCCACGATTCGCCAGCTATGTTTAATTCCCACGTAATAGGGGGCGAGCCTATTGACGTCTACCGGGCACATTTCCAAACTCCGGGCTGCTACTGAGAATTTTTCCTTTTGTTTTTATGAAAAATCTCAATAACACTGCCGGACCCGGGGATCGAACCCGAAACCTCATGATCAGCAGTCGCTTACACTACAGCTGCACCACAGCGGCAGTTAAAAAATCAAAAATGGAGCAACAAAATATCTTTTGCAGCTGGCATCTAACCGTTTTCAAAATCATTATAAATACGAGTATGTGTAGATTTTAACAACCGATCGATATCTTAGTTCACCCGCTTGGATATTTACAGTTTTAATTATTTGAAATGTACATGACTACACAGATGGCGGAGTGGTTTAGATGACGGCCGCCCGCCCGAGTTCGAGTTTTTTTTTTGTGGGTGCGATTCCCACACAGGACAACTCTTTGTGTGACAAATGAATAATAAATAAATAAATATTCACGGACATTTCACACAACGTCTTCTGGTTCCAAACTATGGCTATGCTATGGGTACCAGATAACGGATATAATACATATTTTTTTTGTAAATACATACATAATTATAATATGTAGATAGAAAACACCGATACGCAGTACAAATATCTGTGTTCATCACACAAATAATTGTCCTGAGTGGGAATCGAACCTACGAACTTGTGCACGGAAGTCGGTGATCCACAAATGGTTGTTCCGAGTCTGGGTGTACTTTGTGTCCGTGAAATTGTATGTTTGTAAAGACCCCCGCTATACAAGGATCATTCCTTAGTGCCGGGGAAAAAACAACTTTATACCGAGATCCGACCGGTCATCAAGCGGTCGGTACTCGGAATATAGAGTTTAGTGTTCAATTAATCAATATCCTTACCTTGTATTTCCCTAGGCTCGTTTGTCCGAAGTTTATCCGCGTCTCTGAAGATGAACCTCAACTGAAAGTATGTTTGCACACAAACCAGAAGTATACCGATAGCCATATGCAGCGTGAAGTTAGTGAAGTTTATACCCTGTTGAAGAAGATATTGGATGACTTGATGATTTTTCTTCTATAAAGAGTTGCTTTTTTATTGCTAATGATGGCAGACGAGCCACGGTCCACCTGATGAGGGGTAACCGTAGCTCATGGACTCAATTATACCGAGAGTATTGCCAACCCGCTGCACGCCATTTCATTTCTCAGATATGAAATGAAAGAATAAACGGCTATCTTCTGCTACAGCCAAAACACATCGACGTGCTTCATAACCGGTCACACAGGAAACGGTGGTACCGACCCATTCGGGCCCTATAGCAAGTGAGTGCTCTCACTTGGTACCCAGCCCTACCATCAGTAGTGCAATGGGTGATAATTGCTTACTTCCCTTAGTCGCCTCATACGACACCCGTGGGAAAGAATGGGGTGGTGATACTTGTATTCTTAGTCCGTCATCACACGGACAAAGTCAAAATACCCACATCGCGCTTTATGCCGTTCATATTTAATTTCATATTTGTGAAATGAATTGGTAGGCAGCGGCTTGACAATACTTTCGGTATAGTCGAGTCCATGGGCGACGGTTACCATTTACCATCAGATGGACCGTGGCTCGTCTGCCACTACATGCAATTATAAAAAAAAAACGAATAATACGATAAGTACTGGCCAATTCAAATGTTATTGCTCGATTAACAAAACAATCGAATGAGATCATAATGTTTTCATATCTAAGTATTTAGGTAATATTTTTTTTAATTCTAATATATAAAATTCTCGTGTCATAGTGTTTGTCGCCATTCTTCCCCGAAACGGCTTGACGATACTTATGAAATTTTGTGTGTATATTCAGTAGGTCTGAGAATAGGATGTAAACTATTATTCATACCCCGAAGTAATAAGGGTGGTCCACCTCAAATATTTTTTTATTTTTTGGCCAAAATATTTTTTTTATGATTTGGCATTAAGCAATACATACAACCCTAAATTTTACCCTTCTACTGCCAATTCCTATTTTTTAATAGCGATATTAGTACTTTAATAATTTTCATTGCAAAATATTCACGAAAAAAAATATATGGGGTACGAAGTTCGCCGGGTGAGCTAGCATTCAATAAAAAGTATACGAGCGATTTGAGTGAATAAGCTTTACTTAATATAGATTTAGAAGAGTCCACATCTTTTAGTACGATCAATAAATTATATAATTATCGATTACAATTGTTAAATTATAATCGAACATTTTTCGATTAATGAAAAATGTAGAAGACGCACATGCCTTGCGTCACAAAAATGGCTACTGCGCAGCGTCTTGCAGCCAACTTCAGAGACACAAAGATCCGTTGTGACTACTGTACCATCAGGTGCACAGAAAATTTTTACTCTACGAGATCAGGGGGGCCGCTTGCTTGTTTGTCGCTCGCGTAGGTTATAAAAAAAACATTGGAAAATCCAAAAGTGCAAACCTCAGTGTAATCTTCATTTTTAACAATAAAATTGATTATTTGATAAGTAACTAATAATGTATTGGTCTTACTAAGTAGTTCTCAATAAATCACATAGATAGCGCTAATTTAAAAAAGTACCACGGTGGTTCTCATGTCTTATACGCCAACTAACGCTAATTTTAAGAAGTACTTCTATATTGGTCTATAGAAGTAGTTCTCACGAAATAAGGTATAGCGCTGGTTTTAGTGTACCACTGTACCATCGAGTCGGACGTAAATATTCACAATTTTTTTTGTTTATTTAATAATTATTAAACCACATCGAATCAGACCGTGAAAAGTGATTCGTAATTATACTGAAGAGTAAAAGAAAAAAAGACTCGATTAGTAAAGTATTGCGGTCGTTATCATGTTAACATATTTACATTACCTACGACACACGGACGTCCAACACAGAACTTTTTTAAACAGTTTTTTAACTAGTTTAAATAACAAAAATGGCATCAAAAATATCATGAGTGTTAAAAATTGTGTTTTTTCTTGATATGTGTGTGTATATATTATTTACAAGTGCAATATATGATAAATTGAGACATTTTAAGTTTGAAAAATCAGTTGTTATTAGTAAAACGAGAGTAGTACCCACCCCAACGCTTCACTTATGAGTCGTGCAAAAGAATTAAGGAAGAAAGTTATGAGGAAACAAAAGAAGGTCAAACTGTACTTAATGGCACTCCACGTACTTATAGAATTGAAGTACTTTCGATGCTGTTTTGAGACTAAAAAGAAGAAATATTATTTCACTAGCCTGTTTTTCTGTCAGTCCACGAGATTTTTCTTATTCCTTATCAAATCCCATGATTGACCTTTCATTTTAAAGCTTATCATGCCGGCTAATGAGGAAAATTAGACCCACGACCACTCTAAAAGTGTACCACTTTTTTAAATTTGAGATTTAAAATCATCTAAGGGCCTCTCCTTTAATGGATGCGGAATTCCGTACGGGTCGACTAATAGTTTAAAATACTTAAAAACACGCTTACTACGAATTTTTATTAATTATGCCATTATATTATTATTAATGAAGATATTATTTTAGTTCGTAGTATAAGCATATTTTGTTAGTTTTTTAAACTATAATTTATTCTAAAGAACAAATTATTGTGAAAGTGGAAAAATAGGGCTTTACTGCGAGTGGGATGCGAATCTGCGTCCCTTCCAATCCGGGGAAGTTCTCTAGACCGCTAAGACATCGCAGTAGCCGACGGCTACACCCAATCTCCACTTCACAATGGCTTATTAGATACCTTTATGACTCCTACGATCCCGCTCGCAGTAAAGCTAAAATTCAATGTGATTAAACACAAAGTGAAAAATGTGAAATCGAAAATAACAGTCACGAGCAGGATTATCGACGAGTTACGAGTTATTTTCGATTTCACATTTTTCACTTTGTGTTTAATGTATAGTGCTAAGCATGTCAAATGCTAAAAAGATGTAAATATTCAATGTGATTTTTTTATGGGTTTGTACTTACAGCCTGAATAACAGCCTTATTTGATGCTATGATGACGTTCGGGGGATCACCAACCGGAGTGACTGTACCACCTATGTTGCTATACAACACCATTGACATCAGCACTGGGATGGGATCCAAGTCCATCACTTCACATAACCTGGGAACAGTGGGATATTTAAAGATATTTTGCTTTTAATTCCTAATACGAGTACATGCTCTGGTTAATAGATGCCTTTTTTAACAAACAACCCTTTTACTGTTCTTTTACTAGGCTCGGGTCTCCTCTCACAGTGATAGATTTAGGCTTTAGTCCACCACGCGGGCCCACTGTGGTTTGGCGGACTTCACAAGCCGTCGAGAAAATCTTGCTCACGTTGCTTTCCTTCACCGTGCAGTGACAATTTGTAAACAACTAATGTGTACAAATAATTTTGAAAAACGTATGTGATAAAGTAAATTCGCTATCCATGTATGTCAGTTTATCCGCTTTCTCTTTCGAAACCACGAAATAGTTTTTCTAAACCACTAGTTTTTCTAAGTCACGAAACGGTTTTTGCTGTCATTTATATAGAAAAAGGTCTATGAACATCCTTATATTTTTCATAAATAGAGAAATCAAAAGGTTTTTATATTCGAGTTGCAAAAAGAGTCAATATGCGGCAAGCTTTGGCTAAACCTTAAGAGATACTTTAAAATATTGTAATAGAGAATTGTAGTACTTCTAAAATTCTAGAGATATTTTCATTAATCAAATGCACCCATGCGAAGTAAGGGTGCGTCACTAGTTTTTTCATTCCATAGATATATAATAAAACTGTAGAACTTGTGTGTCTGTACATTGAAGGTATGTCAAAAATAATGATGAGATGATAAGAGAAAGGTTAGAACAGAAAACTACGATCTTAAATTTTTATCTGTGTCCATTGCTAAAGCACACTCTGAAATTACGGAATGAATTTTAATGCTGTTATCACAGGTAGATATTGCTTGAATTGGAGCAGGTTTTATTTTGTTTTAAAGAAGACAACCTGCACTAAGGAACACTCTTAATATCGCAGCAATTTAACGGACACCAAATGCTGGGTGACTTAAAAGAGTTGTTCTGTGTGGGAATCGAACCCACAACACTAGGACAGTCGGTCGGTATTCATTCAATAATCTGCGTAGTCATGTTTTTTAATTTTAATTGGATATTAGGAAAACAATTATGCTAATTTAAACGTTCACGCAGAGGAAGTCGCAGGTTTCACCTAGCATAGTAGTACATGGTATTTACCGTATAGTGACTGGTGTCATCAACAGTACTGTAGTAACATTATCCAGAAATGTTGATATGAACGCCGTGATGGCACTCAGCAGGGTGATGAGGGGCCATATCTTGCCCCTGGTAACCTAATAAAGAAAATAATCAATAAAATTCATCTATTATACTACAAAATACCTAAGTCTAAACTGCCTCGGTGGTGCAGCGGTAGCGTGAGTGACTGATGATCATGAGTACTCGGGTTCGATCCCCGGGTCGGGCAGTGTTATTGAGCTTTCTCATAAAAAGAAAAAAATCTCGGAGTTTGGAAATGTGCCTGGTAGACGGCAATAGGCTCGCCCCCTATTACGTGGGACTTAAACATAGCTGGCGAACCGTGGGTGTGTAATACACCTCTGCCTACCTCTTCGGGGATAAAGGCGTGATGCTATGTATGTATGTAATATGTCTAAGTACCTAAGTAGGGATTTACTTACAATACTGGACTAACAAATTAAATAGTAGCCCATGGCCTTACTTTGGGGGTCTTACTAATAAACGTTGTATAACCTCTGAATAGTTATTCAATATTTTGTCTTTGTCACTACTAGGACAGTTTGACTTTGAAAGAACGGAACAAAACACTGAATTACTATCCGGAGCTTAAGATAATGTTGTTTTAATAAGAGGGTAAATGTCCATTGGTTGGTTGGTCCACGATGGCAATGCAATAAAATTTAAAAGTTTGTTTATTTAAACGGGCAAATTTTTGGAACTAGCACTTGGTTCTAAAAAAATATTTTATAACATGCAACGTATACGTGAAAATCTTTTTTTTTATTGCGTATGGTGGCAGACGAGCTACGGCCCGCCTGGTAAATGGTAACCGTCGCTCATGGACTCAGCTATACCAAGAGTATTGTCAAGCCGCTGCGCACCATTTCATTTCTAAGATATGAAATGAATGAATAAACGGCTATCTTTTGCCACAGCCAAAACACACCGGCGTGCTTCATGGCCCGTCACACAGAAGATGGTGGTAACAACCCGCTCGGGCCCGATCCCCTTCGGGGCGGGCAAGGGAGTACCTACTCCCACTTAGTACCCAGCCCTACCACCAGTAATGCAATGGGTGATTAATGCTTAGTTACCTTAATCGTCTCGTACGATACCAGTGGGAAATAACGTGGGTGACACTTTTATTCTTAGTCCGTCACCACACGGATAAATCTTCAGAGATCATTTAGCATTGTGCGACGATTCTTAGGATCCGAGCAGAAAGAAAAATGACAGCAATTACACTAAACTATGTAGTGAATGGTTGAGGGTGTCTCCGCTCTTTGAAGTATCATAATTTGGCGTTGGATGCAGTCTGCACATAACTGCTCGTTGTGCCGCACTCTTGGTGACTGATGTCTAGCAGTGGATCATAAATGGGCTAATGGATGGATGGTCAAAAAAATATTTTATCCGTTAGTACCTCAAAAGTAAACACAGCCAAGAAATCAAACAGCCCGGTTTCTGCCATGATAGCCACCAACAGCATCATGCTGAATAGCAATAGAAGAGTTTCCATGTCTAACCAGGAGACCAGCTCTTCCAAAGACGGTCTCTCACCGACCATGGCTAACGTTGCTAATGATGTTGTGGACACCAACACTGCTGCCATCGTTCTGTTGATCAGCTGCAGGAAGGCATAACAAATTTATCCATTATAATTTACACTAGATTTCACCTCTGACATCAGATTTGAGTTTAATAATATAATACATCACTATATCGTCAATCGTTATTAGGAGGGGAGGTGGCGTGGAGAATAATAAGGAGAGGATAGGAAGAATAATATAGAAAGGATAGGAAAATTAAAAAAAAAAATGATCCGGCACGAAACATCACGCAGATGTTAATACATCGACTTTCTTTCTGTCTTCAATTTTTGTAGAGTCTTTTTGATCTATATTTTAGCACTTAACATGCTAAGTACAAATTATAATTCGTGAATAAGGAAAAAGAGTAGTTGGTACGAGCGGGAATCGAACCTGCGTCCCTTCTTATCCGGGGAAGTGCTCTAATCCACTGAGCTAACGTACTATCTTTTAGAAATACCCAATCTCCTTATCACATTTGTCTTAACGACCAACGCCATCTATCGGAATGCATGGCGTGGTGGGGTCGCCACGGCAACAGTCGGTTTTACCCTCCCACCGCATTAGATGTTTTCACATAAAAAATAAGAGGATACGGAGGGATTTTGGGTCTCCAGCGCTCTCACTCACCATAAGAAACAAAACGGTAGGAGTCTTGTACCTTCTAGAAGTACCTACCTACCGTTGTGACACGATGATCTTCTATGAAAAGGTGGTACTACCTCGATCAGTCGATTCTCGATCAGTCGAGTATCATTCATACTGGGATAAGCAAGTCCATCACTAGAAACATTAGTTGTAAATGTATTAAAATAAATCAAAAAGTATTACCTCAAATATAATCAGTACGTATAATGCAAACAGAAGTATGCAGGAGTAAATCACTCCTGTAGAAGGTTCCAAAGGGTTCATAGTGTAGGCGAGAGTGAATGGGGTTGTAATATTGGCTGAGGTACTTGTTCTAATTGCGATTGTCGTGCGATTCGAAGCACCCCCAGAGGAGTTTGAAGTCAGAGTGAGGACTGCACTTCGGGATTCACCCTCGGTGAAGTCGATTCTGTCTGCAGAGTCCAAGATTAATGTCCAGGGAGCAGACGCCTGTAAAAATGCATGACTTAATTTCTAACGTCGAGTTTCTAAGGACGATCTAAAGTCGAGACGTCGCTAGGCACACACGTCAGAATATTCGGAATCATGTAATTTTAATTACACAGATGGCGGAGTGGCTTGATACCAGCCTCGCCAGAGTGTTGTGGGTTCGATTCCCTCACAGGACACTGTGTGTTCTGATTGTGGGTGTATTTTGTGTCCATGAAATTGTGTAAGTCGCCCACCATATATGAGGATTATTGCGCAGAGAGCTGTCTTAAAAAACAATATTTCTTGAACTAATATTATCTCCGTTTGGTAAAGGAAAACTGCAAGGCTGGAAGCTTTTCTACACAGCGTAAGAAGTCTGGCCAATGCTGGGCAGACTTCGACGTGGACTATGGCCTCAATTCTCTTACTCAGATAGGACCTAAGCAAGACATAATACTTTGTGTACAAAATAAATATAGGTATGTGTAAATATCTTCTACACTATAATATAATTATATTCAGGTGCTGTCTGTACCTACTTATAAGATAATCTATATGAATCAAATGCTGTTCGTATGTCTCGCTTAAACTAAAAAATGGCTAGACCGATTTGAATAATTGTTTTTTTTTTTAGTTTTTTTCACTCTAATACAAACGTGTCTTATTAAAAAAAAACAGGGAAAACCGTTAAAAATAAAAATTGGTAATTTTGTTTAGGATTTGCTTCTTTGGATTATGGACTTACTGTCTTTTAGCTAACAGACTGACGACGAAATGACAGCTATCATCATTCTTTCTAATTCATTTGCAAGTTCCATATAATCTTATAATTTGTGAATAAGGAAAAAGAGTATTTTAGTACGAGCGGGAATCAAACCTGCGTCCCTTCCTATCGGGGGAAGTGCTCTAATCCAATGAGCTACCGTACTGTTTCTTAGAAATACCCAATCTCCTTACCACATTAGTCTTAACGACTAACGCAACCTATCGGAAGCATTTACATGCATTAATCCAATATAGTAAGTTTAATTTTGCAATTAAAATTCATACTATTTAATGGCGTGATTTTTTAAACATTTTGATCTACGAGCCCCGATGCAAAATAGTTCGTCTAGTATGGAAAGTAGTGCAAAGCGTAAAATATAGAAAGTAAATATTGGTAAAATAATTAAGAACGTTTAATAAAAAGTAAACCACAAGTTGAGGAACATTTTAAAGTTTATTTTAACATAACTGAAATTCTTTCATGACTTTACATAACATAAAAAATTTAAAAAAATATTCTAAAAAACATAACGCAAAAGTATTCGTCCACCCTTGTCACTCACGCAAAATAGTTCGTCTACCACTTAGTTGTGTCGCCTTTTCTCTCAATGACAGCTTTAATGCGAAGAGGCATGGTTGCAACCAACGCTGCACACTCCTCAGGCGTAATTGTCTCCCAGACAGCCAAGAGTTTAGCCTTTAAGTCACTCTTCGATCTTGATGGATTTTTACGGAGAACTTTTTTAATTTTCCACCATAGGGTTTCGATCGGCGACAAGTCCGGGCTGTTAGATGGCCATTCGATTGTAGGGATGCTTTTCGCCAGTAGCCACGTCTTTGTTGTCCTTGCAGTATGGCAGGAAGCACCATCCTGTTGAAAAATGAAGGAATCTTGATGCGTAAGTGACGGAATAGAGGGCAGTAAATTCTCTTCCAAAAGGTTTTGATACCTTGCAGCATTGATAGAACCATCCACAAACTGCATACCACCAACACCTTGTGCAGACATGCAGCCCCATATCATAAGAGACATCGGAAACTTCTCTTTGCGTTTGAGACAATCAGTATGAAATGCCTCATTTTTGTTCCGAATCACTTTTTTCCTTTCATCGCCGACTGTCACTTCAAACTTGGACTCGTCACTCCAAATGATACTACGCCACTGATCGGAAGTCCAATTTAAATGATCACGAGCAAACTGCAACCTCTTTTTCTTTTGTACAGCAGTCAACAGTGGTTTCTCCTTAGCGGTGTAAAATCCGTAACCCATTCTTTTTAGGACTCTATTGCAAGTATCAACTGAGATGTCTTTGTGAATCATGTCCTTCCATTGCCGTGAGTTCTCCAGCTCGAGCTCGACGATTATTTTTGATAATTTTCTTCAGGATTCTGTTTTCTACTGCACTTGTGATGCGTGGTCGACCAGTTTTCTTCAAACAAGAAGTCGTTCTATTCTTTTTATAGTGCTGAATGATAGATTAGACTGTAAACCTGGGAAGTATCAAGTCTTTAGATATTTGGTAACTTGATTTGCCAGCATCGACCCCACAAACTATTCGCTTTCGAAGCTCTTCATACACAGGTTTGCCACGACCCATTGTTATTTGAAAACTAATGAAAAAAACTGAAATTTTCAGAATGTATACTGTCTCACTTGTCAATGACACAGAATTACTTTTACAAATTTAAATTATGCAACATAATTGTACAAAGAAGGAATTATCTTATTTAACTCACCAATAGACGAACTCTTTTGCATCTATTAACAATTAGACGAACTATTTTGCTTATAACTTCTTCGAATTTAAAACAGGATATGTATAAATTTAAAAAGCTAAAATAGTTTATTGGTTCATAATTAAAAAATGCCATAAGTAACGCGACATGTGATAGTAGAACAGCTTAATATTTTATATAGATATACAAAAATAATGAAGTTAGAAAAAATCTCACAGAGAAAATTTCACACTAGACGAACAATTTTGCATCAGGGCTTGTATATTTTAGCACTTGACATGCTCAGCTACTCTTAAAGTACAAATTATAATTTGTGAATAAAGAAAAAGGGTATTTAAGTACGAGCGGGAATCGAACCTGCGTCCCTTCCTATCCGGGGAAGTGCTCTAATCCACTGAGCTACCGTACTATTTGTTAGAAATACCCAATCTCCTTACCACATTTGTCATAACGACCATGCTGATGCCTGAGCATGTCGTGCTAAAATACAGATCAAAATGTCCATATAGGTAATCTATTCAAATTCAAACCTTAGGCTTAGACGATGCAGAATGATTAGAATTTATAATCGCTGATAAAATAATTTGTTGGTGATACGAAGTTCACCGGGGCATCTAGTTTAGTAATATTTAATATGAGGGCTGTATACAAAACCAATATTATTTTTAAAATTTTGATTGCCTGTTTGTCTGTATGTATAATTACGCATCACGCAAAAAAACGAACAGCCCCCGTAGAATGTAAAACGAAACGTTAGACGAACTTTCGTTACGAATGATCAACAGTCCGACGCCTGATTCCAGGTCAAGATTACGACGCGTGATTCAGGCGACCAATCACAATGAACTGAAACGAAAGTTCGTTTAACGTTTCGTGTTTCATTCTAAGAGGGCTGATGATTTTTTGTTTGTTTGATAGCTCTCGTGATTAGAGTTATAGAGAAGAGATAAGTTCTTCCGCTACTCTACCCGGAACTGGGTTTATTACCAAAAATTTGCTATTTCCTGTGGCGAAGCCGAGGGCATTAGAAGATTAATTAGTCTCACCTGAACAACTTCTAGATCATCAGCTCCAAGGTGATCTTTCAATTGCCACCTTTCAAGCCATACCCGCATCGTAGCCATATTCGCCTTCTCGCTCTCATTCAGTTTCTTTTCGTACTGCTCCGTTAAGAATGGTCCTCTCAGCTCTATCAGAAGTGAGAGTCTATCATTGTGCATTGGCAGAACGTGACCTGGACAAAAAATAAATTTTTTGATCTGTATTTTAGCACTTGATATTTTCAGCTATTTTAAAGAACAAACAATTTGTGAAAATGTGGAAAAAAAGAATTTTACGGCGAGCGAGAATCAAACCTGCGTCCCTTCTAAACCAGGGAAGTGCTCTAGACCGCTAAGCCATCGCAGTGACCGATGGCCATATCCAATCTCCACATCACATTTTGTCTTTACGACCCACACCACCTATCGGATGCATTTATATGCATTATTTCAATATAGTAAGTTTAATTTTGGAATTAGCTTTTGCTTATTATATAGTGTTGATTATATAGTAAAAAGCTCCCCACACTTTTTTACTACAACAATTATTTATTTTTATATTATTTTCTAAGCGTAAAGCTGGTAAGCGTGTTTTTAAAACTATAAGTAATTTATTTCTTTCTTTCTTAGTCTCGAAACAAAATCAAAAGCACTTCATTTAAAAAACCCTATTCCTTTTTTATCATATCGTGACGATAACAGTACAGGGAGGTTAGGCAGAATCTCATATCTCACATGTCGATCGTATCGTGATTACTGTGATTGGTTGAGAGATCACTGTGATTGGCCAACGGATTATTGCGTCGGTTTCTCAACCAATCACAGTGATCACGATACGATGTCGATTGTGAGATATGAGATTCCGTCTAACCCCCCTGATTTGTTCTGTTTGTGGTGAGTTGTAAAACTAGACAAAAAAATCATGTGTATTTTTTTAGTACTAAGTATCTTAAATAAATCAGTATCATCTTTAAATACGGATAAGTATAATCTAGTTCAAGCTTACACGCCACTTTTCGGTTGTTTATAAGTCTCCCTTTCAACACTACACCCTCCCTCCTTCTTATATCTCACAATATTAGGTGATTTTAGTCGAAACTCACTCCTACCCTTTCAAGCCTCACGTAATTAATGGATGAACCCTTGACAAGTGTGCAAAATTTCAATTTATTCCGACTGTTACTACTCTATTTAAGATGAAGCTAGTATAAAGCGTGTTAAAAATAAACAAAATCCTAGTCCCCACTAATAGAGGGCAAACCTGTGGTCTGACTGGGGACTGACTGACTCCACGTTGGAATCGAACTCGAATTTGAGACATCACAGAAAAAAGTTGCTCTGCATCGCCACTAGAATTAGTATTGGGAGTACAAACTCACTTTTTACCTCTCCTGGGGATACTGAGGAGTATCTGGTCACCTCGACCTTTTCATTGTACATGAGGAATATGACTGTGAAGAAGATCCAACATCCGACCAGCAGTGTCATCTTGATCAAGTGCCTGGCTTGTGATATCTGTAATAAGCGCAACGAAAGCAAAGTTAAGAATAAGATAGTGGTAGCCTTACTTATCCCAGCACGAATGGGCCGGCACGATCGGGGAAGTACCACCCTCTCACATAAGATCGGTAGTTACGCATACTGTTGTGTTTCGTATGGTGAGTGAGAGCGGCGGAGGCCCAAACCGCCTCCCCATCCTCTCCTTATTATCCTTCCTATCCATCTCCTATTCCATTCCTTGGAGATGGCGACGCGCGAGTGATGCCTCTGGTGTTGCTAGCGTCTATAGGCTACGGTAACCGCTTACCATCAGGTGGGCCGTATGCATATTCGTTACCCATGTAGTATACAAAAATCCTCCCACGTTGAGTCTTTTGAGTTTATTACCACACTGGGTAATTCGTTATGATCCATAAATAGTTAAGAGTTAGAATGTTGAGGCGAGAGATGTGTGCAAGAATAGCTTCTTGGCACTCTGTTCCCTTTGCTACCCCACAAATGAGATGGCGTGATGATAAATAGTAGTAATCAGGTATTATACTCTAACATAACATCATTGAAAATCATTGAGAATTTAGGGTTGGGACTGAATGGGGAACCACGCGCAAAGCTGAGCGCAGATGGCGCTATCGGCGAGATGGCCACTGTCAAAATGTACTTGTTTTGTTGAATTGTTTGCTATTTTGTGTTTAATTCGGATGATCAGGAATATTGTTAAAATGTAAGTACCTGGAAGATTAAAGAATTTTAAGACGTTATGCGTTTTTTACCCACCTTTTTTAAAGTTGGATCTTTGGGAAATGTACATCGGGATAAACACATTTTGGTATACATAGGCATATTGCAAGAAGATTAAAATTTACAAATTGGAAGAAAATTACAGTTTTCAATGGCCATGTAGATAATACGCCATCTGTCGTAAAATGATGGCAGTCAACATCCCCATTGCAACAAATAAGATTTCACCAAACAAGAAAAAGCTTTTTTTAAAATAATTTTCACCACAAATAATAATAATTATGACTTCCTAAAATGAATTATTTAAACTCTTTTACCTTGGACTCTCTTTTTGGTGCCGGTACATCTTCAAGACTGAAATATAAAATCAAATTAATGAGTTATTCGAGGTATCTATTTGTATTTCATTAATGAATTAATGTACCTAATAGTCTTTAGTCATTTTAATGTAGGTATATGGTAAGTATTAATAATACTTAACTTGGTGGACTAACGGGAGTATTCTGGTATGATTCTAGTGGTAGATCCTTGCTCGATCGGGGAAGTACCACCCTCCCATAGAAGATCAGCGTTAAACAACGTTAGTTACTTCTGCCGTTGTGTTTCGTATGGAGAGAGAGAGTGCCGTATGATCAAAACCTCTCCCTATCCTCTCCTTTCCTTCCTATACACCTCCTATCCCTTTTCTGGAGATGGCGACACGCTAATGATGCCTCTGGCGTTGCTAACGTCTATAGGCTACGGTAACCGCTTACCATCAGAACCGTATGCTTGTTCGCCACCCATATAGTGACTGGATCGAATTAAGTTTGAAGTTAATTAGATTTTCTGTCAATAAATTCTTATTCTTGGCAGTAAAAAAAGCATAGCATCACGCCTGTATCCCCGAAGGGGTAGGCAGAGGTGTATTACCACACCCACGGTTCGCCAGCTATGTTTAAGTCCGACGTAATAGGGGATGAGCCTATTGGCGTCTACCGTAATATTCTATCTTATAATATTCTCATATTCTTATGGTACGGCATTCGGCGTCTACTGGGCACATTTCTGAATTCCGGGCTGTAGCACCGAGGCAGTTTTTTTACTAATGTTCCTAGAGAAGCACATACAGCCGTTGATGTAGCGCCGAATGCCGTACCATAAGAATATGAGAATAGAGATTGTTGTCTATACGTACATGCTCGTGCACTATATCTTTTGCGTACATGATTAGTGTCTACAGAAATTGGTCTGCAGATGGTTTGGATTGATCTGCATAAGTGGACTGACTAGTACTACTTTGGAGAGTAGACACTGTAACGGAAGCACGGACACTTACATTTTATTCTCCTTCTCTTCTGTAACAGGGCACTTGTTGCCATTAAGAACAGCAACTTCCTCTCTAAAGACGTGGCAGTTATTGTTTAAATGGGGTGCAGACGCGACGCAGGGGAGCCTCTTCGTTAGAGCTGAACTATTGGTTCTGGTTTTTAAGGCTATGTCCACTCCACCTGGGCATAAAAGAAATTTGTTTTAAACACAAAGTGAAAAATGTGAAATCGAAAATAACAGTCACGAGCAGGATTTGAACCTGCATCTCCTGGTTACCGTCCAGATGCTTTGCCAATTCAGCCATTGTGACAATTGCTCCCGACTGCTAATTTCGATAACACATTCATACAAAAATATATATTCGGTATAATGTATGAAAATACTGCCGACAGATGGCGCAGGCGTCACCCAAAGACGTTGTATAAATGTGTTATCGAAATTAGCAGTCGGGAGCAATTGTCACGATGGCTAAATTGGCAAATCATCTAGACGGTATCCAGGAGATGCAGGTTCAAATCCTGCTCGTGACTGTTATTTACGATTTTACATTTTTCACTTTGTGTTTAATATATAGTGCTAAGCATGTCAAATGCTAAAAATATATATAAAAATATCTAAAATAAGAAATTTGTTATTTAGTTTTGATATTGAGGTCAAAAAGGATGGGCAGGCGCTAAGGAGCCTGTATATAAAGAGCTGCTTGAAGTATGTATCTTGGAGAAACCTAATATGTGGGCCAGGTCAGGCGTGCCCATTTTTTTTGTTAAGGTGGGAAAGAACACCCCCATCGCTTGGGGCAACCAACAGGGTAGTGTGAGGCCCTCATCTACTAAATAAATCCGCCGTGTGCCGTCTCTCCATCTGTTTTAGCGGACCACGTGGAATTGGAAAACATTACTTCTTCAGTGGTCCACCGGTGGCTTACCCTTTCGGATAGCCTCTTTGAGCGAGGCTTCCGGGCATCGGAGCGTCGCATTTTTGTGGATTTGCATTATAAATTCTTTAATATTATATAAATAGTAAAAGTATTGACTGACGAGCTCGTAAGTAATCAGAAAAGGCGAAGCTATTTTTTTGAAAAAAAAAAATTATTTAAATTGCCATAATTTTTACGATAACTATGTACATTAACCCCCTCACTAATAAACATTGTATAAGCTCTTAATAGTTATTCAGGGTTTTGTTCCGTTCTTTCAACGTCAAACTGTCTTATTAGTGACAAAGACAAAACACTGAATAACTATTCAGAGGTTATACAACGTTTATTAGTAAGGCATTAAGAATCTAAAACAGTAAGTAATTGTATACAAAATTAGGATTGACGACTAGTATATACTATAGTTTAGAAACAAATTACGCAAATTCAATTTTAATTGCAACGGCTATCATAGACAAAATACGCATAATTTATAGACACGAGTATACTTAAATTTCATGATCACAAATCAACATAATGACATTCCAAAATTGCAGCTTTTTAAAATATCATTATACAAAATTGCTCGATTTAAAGATTATCTGAAATAACTACATAATTACCGGATTCAGTAAATCATCTTTTTTTAAAGTAGATTTGTGACTTAATAAGGGCGATTTCCACTAGAGGTTAACTAAGGGAGTGACCATATTCAGCTCGATTTAGCGTTTGTTTTTCCGTACACTTAAATGTACTCTGTGTGTTTGTCTATAAAGAATAAATATAATAGGTTTGTATATCTGACTGAGAAAGAGCAGTGAGGACATAAAATTAATGTAAGATAATATAGAAGATTTTGTTACATTATATCCATCTATCCATCCATCAGCCTTTCGACGTTCACTGCTGGAAATAGGCCTCCCCAAGAGAACGCCACAACGAGCGGTCCTGTGCGCTCATATGGGGGATAGTGCCGTAATCGCCACGCTTGGCAGGCTGGTTGGCGATCGCAGTGGATATTGTTAATACTCGAAGGAGTGCTGCTGCCCACTCCCTCGGTATTCCCTGAGTCGGATCTTACGACTCCCATTACAATTCTAAAGCCAGCCCCATACTTGTTATATTCATAATTACATAAAGAAGTAAATTTCTTTTTAGTGCTGACGGTGGCAGATGAGCAAACGAACCACTTATTAGTAAGTGGTAAACGCCACTCATGGACCTTGGAAACATCAGGGGCACAGTCAAGCTGCCGCCTACCGTGAGTTAAGTGCTCCTTTCAAACCTCATTTAAAAAATGGACTCATTTAAATGGTAATCGTCGCTCATGGACTCAACTATACCCAGAGTATTATCAAGCCGCTGCTCACCATTTCATTTCACCGATTTGAAATGAAAGAATAAACGCCTATCTTCCGCTACAGCCAAAACGCAATGATGTGCTTCATGGCCGGTCACACGGAAGATGGTGGTACCAACCCGCTCGGGCCCGATACCAAGTGGGTATTCACACTTGGTATCCAGCTCTACCACCAGTCATGCAATGGATGATAATTGCTTACCTCCCTTAGTCGCCTCGTACGACACCCGTGGGAAAGAATGGGGTGGTGACACTAGTATTCTTAGTCCGTCACCACACGGACTTTATGTCAAGTAGAAAAGAGCGCTGGAAGCAAACCGTCTTGCCGAGATCGTTTCCAGGTGGTATAGTGCTTACTAAGACGTCTTGTGATCCGGTGGTAGAAAGGGGATGTTGGTACCTTAGAGTATACTTTATCTATATTACGGTACCATCTCAAAAGTAAAGTTACATGTCAAAGCATCTAATAAAAAATTTGATTATTGTCAGAATTATTTAGACAATAACAGTCTCAAACCAGTTTAAAGCAGAATATTCTAAGGCATTACCTCAATTACGTAAACATTTACAAGACTAATTAAAGTAATTAGCATCTAAAAAGATTTTAAGTGCATAATACTTCTTTGTTTTCGCGAATAGTCTGTTGTTAAATTGTATTTCTATTTTCTTTTTTCTTAAATACCTATTTACGATTGCGTAATATTGAAAGTGAAATAAAATAAAATTGAAATTGAAATAGATTAGTCACGATAGATCAGTTGGCAGAATTGTACGTATTGTAATGTAATTCACATTCTCTAGCTTCGTGTTGCAAGGAATAGCAGAGAGAATAGATTTACATATTTCGTACATCCACCAGGGGGTCCATTGATACACATATAATACATGATGGTTTCTAGTTTTATTTAGTCCACAGCAGGACATAATCCCCCAAACGAGCGCCACAACGGGCAGTCCTGTGCTGACTGCATCCAACAGCGTTCCACCTGGTGAGAAGCCGCCTTATGCCACTCCTGTCCGTGTGGTGACAGACTAAGAATACAAGTGTTACCACCCCATTCTTTCCCACGGGTGTCTTACGAGGCGACTAAGGGGAGTAAGCAATTATCATCCATTGCATGACTGATGGGTGAGCTGGGGACTAGCCATGAAGCACATCGGTGTGTTTTGGCTGTAGCAGGAGATAGCCGTTTATTCTTTCAATTCATATCTGTGAAATGTAATGGTGAGCAGCGGCTTGACAATACTCCCGGTATAGTTGAGTCCATGAGCGACGATTATCATTTACCATCAGGTGAAAAAAAAAACTGTCTGATACGTGGTCACCACTAGCGAACAGTTTTCTTTATCTAAATGATATATAACTGTACGCAAGACCAAACCTGAGTATTGGTCTTATATATCTGATTGTTAGTTAGGTAGACACAACTTCGAGAAAGAGGTCAATCGACGAATCCAGCTCAGCTGGGCAGCGTTCGGGACGCTGAGGAAGATCTTCTTGTCCAATATTCCACAGTGTCTGAAGACGAAGGTCTACGACCAGTGTGTGTTACCAGTGATGACTTACGGAACAGAGGCGTGGTCTCTGAATGTTGGCATTATATCAAGGCTCAAAGTCGCTCAGCGTGCCATGGAGCGGGCTATGCTTGGGATCTCTCTACGTGATAAGATCCGTAATATGGAAATCCGTAGGAGAACGAGAGTAACCGACATAGCCTACCGGGTCAGCATGCTGAAGTGGCAATGGGCAGGCCACATCGCTCGACGGACCTACAACCGTTGGGGAAGAAAGGTTCTCGAGTGGCGACTGCGTATTGGACGGCGCAGCGTAGGACGGCCTCCTACTAGGTAGACCGATGAATTGGTCAAAGTCGCAGGCATTCGGTGGATGCAGGCGGCACAGGACCGTTCGCTGTGGCGTTCTCTCTCTATGTCCAGCAGTGGACGATGAAAGCCTGATGGATGGATGGATATCTGATAGTGGATAGTCACTTCAGTCTGGGTATATTGCCTAGTCTTGGTTGCGATTCTGGAAGACACTCTCTTTTTTGTTATGGCTGGCAAAATGTACGTAACCGCACATCCAGTTAAGAGCAACGATAAGGTACCACTGAAATAATGCAACACAGACGGCACACGGCGGGTTTATTTAGTGGGTGAGGGCCTCACACTACCCTGTTCAGTGTCCCAAACGACGGTATATTTTTTCCCGCCTTAACAAAAAGGTAAGCACGGGGTCCTCACCCATTAAATAAAGCTTTTTGTTTTCTTTTTTGTTAAGGCGGGAAAAAATGTTCCTAACCGCACACCCCGTCGTTAGGGGCAACGAACAGGATAGTGTGGGGCCCTCATCCACTAAAGAAACCCGCCGTGTGCCGTCTCTCCGCCTTCCTTCGGTGGTACCCATTAAATAAACCTGCCGTGTGCGATATCTCTATCTATATCGGCAGGCCACTGGAACTACCTACCATTGCAGAATTGTTCTAATGTGACCCCGTTTTATAAAGTTATAAGGTCATTCACTGTCTGAATTTCATTATGTCGTTATAAATAAAATAAAAACAGCTCCGGTTTACCTCTGCGCTTCAAGGCTACGAAATGTTTACAAACAGACGTTCTAGATATTTCTTGCGTAGAAATTAATAAGAAATAATATTTATTCCTATTCAGAAGTATATACATTCACATATTATCAAAACTACAAATTAAGTAGGTATATACATAAAATTACAAATGATATTCTAAACTATCGACGGGCCTAGTGGCGTAGTCGGTAGTGTAACCGACTTCCGTGCACGCAAGTCGTGGGTTGGGTTCCCACTCTAGGACAATTATTTGTGTGATCAACACGGATATTTGTACTGCGTCTGGGTGTTTTCTATCTATTATATGTTTGTATTTACAAAAAAAAGTAATATATTGTATTATATCCGTAATCTGGTACCCATAGCACAAGCGTTAAGCTTAGTTTGGGACCAGAGGACGTTGTGTGAAATGTCCGTGAATATTTATTTATTCCAATAAAAAAAACTTTTTAAGGAATATGTAAAATTTTAAAATTATCTATGTATACTATTATAAAACTGTAACAGAGCTGTGTCTGTACATTTAAGATATTTGAGAATAAGTGTCTGTTATAGGCTACATAGGAGTGTTTAAACACAAAACGTTTTTTAGATTTTGTGTCTGTTTGTATGTTTATCTGTTTGTCGTGTTTGTTTGTTCGCGCATCACGCAAAAACTACTGAACGGATTTTGATGCAACTTTTTCTATTTGATAGATTTCGATTAGACTTAACAACTGGTATACGTTTTATCCCACTACTATATCGGGAACCTGAGCTACAACCTAAAAACTAGCTTTTGGTTGCAGCGGAGCTACAACCACAGGCTAGTGTATCATAAAATTCTACTACTAGCAATTAGATACTTTTCACTAATTATTTCAGGTTTAAATAATTAAGAAACCTAAATTAAATTAACAATTGACTCGTCAGATACCGTAGAATTATTTATATTTTAAATAATTCTACGGTATCTGACGAGTCAATTCAAGTCAAGATACCGTAGAATTATTTAAAATATAAATAATTCTACGGTATCTGACTAGTTTTACAGTGGTTCCCAAACTTATAGCCTTTTGGAAAACTAAATATTTGAAGGAAAACCTAAAATAATAATATCGCACTTAATTTCAACATTGTATTCATTATGACTTTCAAGAAAGGTTTATAATATGATGCATCCTAAGGGGGATGTTTACTGCCATCATTTCACGGCAGATGGCATATTATCGACATGGCCATTGAAGACTGTCATTTCTATATAATATGTAAACTATATGCTAATATGCTTATGTGTGCTTTACCAAAATATAATACTCCGATGTAAATTTATTTCCTAAAGATCCATCATTAAAAAAAGTGGAAAAAGTTGCAAAAATGTTGTGGCGTGTATAGCGTCTTTCTCTTCTTTAATCTCAAAACAAATGGATATATGCTGGAATATTATGATAGAAAGTAGTGGATCTTTAATGCGAAGATGGTCGAGTCTCTAGTTATAATTGATTTCAAAACTTAAATCGAGAGAATCAAGAATTTTGAGTTATAAACTCACAGACAGATGCATGACCGCGATATTCTTGTAACTACTGGTACAAACCGGATCAGACCGGTTTAAAAATAGCCAAACACGCGCCGTCTGCTGGCTCGTTGACAGAAAATGAAAACAAAACACTAAATGCGTTTAAAATAATTATGTTTCTTAAGCATAGATCTACAGAAACAACATTTAGAACCTTTTCAATAACCTAATCGTAGACATATATGTGATGTGGAGATTGGTAACGGCCGTTGGTCAGTGCGATGGCTTAGCAGTTAGAGCACTTCCCCGGATTGGAAGGGACGCAGGTTGATTCCCGTTCGCACTAGTTCTCTTTTTTCACATTTCACAAATAATTTGTTCTTTAAAGTAGCTGAGCATTTCAAGTAATATAATACAGATCAAAATTAATAATCTAATCTTTACTGCCTCAGTGATCTAGTGGTTAGTGTATGTGATTGCGGATCATGAGGTGTCGGGTTCGAGTCCCGGGTCAAGCCAATAAAAACTTATTATCTGGTTTTTCCGTCAAGAAATTTATGAAAGCAGCCCGGCGTTAGAAAGTTGAGGATGTTTTGCCCCTCTCGGAAAGCATGTAAATCCGTTGTTCTTGCGCGTGATCTCTCTTCGGTGGTGTCAGAATGCCGTCCCATCGGACTACGAGAGGGAACAGAGAGTGCGTTTGTGTTTGATATGTACACATCTCCTTACATGGCTAGTGCCTGTTAAGTCTTGAGACTGGCGCCTTGACCGATATTGGAGACATCATAACTTATTGTATTCTTATCTTCTATCATACCGATATTATAATGAGAACTTTTGTTAAGGTGCTTTTGAAAATACATAAACACTAGTCGACCCGTGCCGAAGTCTGCATCCATTAACCTCTTCTAGATGATTTTAAATCTCAAATTGAAGAGAAGAGGTACATTATTAGATCGTGGGCTGGTCTATTTTTCGTCATTAGCAGGCACGATAAGCTTTATAATGAGGGGTATATCATGGAACTTGATAAAAGAATATGGAAGATCCCGCGAAACGACAAATAACAGGCTTGAGAAATAATTAAGATATCCCCCAATACAAGTATTTTTATAACTTACTGGGGCCGCTGCATAATATTGTAAACTACAAATATGAGTTTCAAATAAAAAATAATTTTGTCTATGTTAGGATATTCTTTACTCCGAAAAAATTACCAGTTCCGCACGTGGTGACTAAATAAGAATACAAGTTTAGTGTTTCCGCCCCATTCTTTCCTAAAATTCCTTTGTGTGCATTGCTAAGTCTTGACCTCAGTCGAAAGATCAAATTAAATACCTTAGTCCTCGCAGTTTTTTTTTTATTGCATTTAGTGGCAGACGAGCCACGGCCCATCTGATGGTAAATGGTAACCGTCGCTCATCGACTCACCTATACCTCTTGGTATTATTGTCAAGCTGCTGCTCACCATTTCATTTCACAAATATGAAATGAAAAAATAAACGGCTATCTCCTGCTACAGCCAAAACGCAACGATTTGCTTCATGGCCGGTCACACGGGAGATGGTGGTACCAACCCGCTCGGGCCCGATACTAAGTGAGTACTTGGTACCCAGCCCTACCACCAGTTATGCAATGGATGATAATTGCTTACTTCCCTTAGTCGCCTCATACGACACCCATGGAAAAGAATGGGGTGGTGACACTTGTATTCTTAGTCCGTCACCCAACGGAGAAAGCAGTTAGATCAGTGTTATCACAATACATATTAAAGCAGTTTTTTTAGACATCTGACTGACGTAATGTCTGATGATGTATCTAATGATTAACTGCCTCTGTGGTGCAGCGGTAGTGTAAGCGACTGCTGATCATGAGGTCTCGGGTTCGATCCCCGGGTCGGGAAACGTTATTGAGCGATTTCGTAAAAAGAAATATTCTTAGTAACAGCCCGGATTTTGGAAATGTGTTCGGTAGACAGCAATAGGTTCGCCCCCTATTACGTGGGATTTGAACATAGCAGGCGAAACGTGGGTGTATAATACACCTGTGCCTACCCCTTCGGGGAATGCAGGTGTGATACTATGCTGTACAATGGCTAAGCTCAAAAAAATAACAAACTATATTTGGTAAGTGTGAAATGGTTTGCCAATTCATGGCGAGGCTGGTAGTATTATTATACTACCGCGTCGTCAGTTCAAGGTCAAACTTACGTATTATTAAGTTGATTTACTGATATGCTTATATACATTACATTGCGATTATTATTTTATTATTTATTATTATTAAATAAATATTTAAACTGTAATTTAGGTTTCACCATTACAGGCGAAGAGATGGCACGCGGCGGGTTTATTTAGTGGGTGAGGGGGACATTACCCTGTTCGTTGCTCTCAACGACGGAGTGTGCGGTTAGGTAAATTTTTTCTGCCTTAACAAATTATTTGAGATGAGCGTTTGAAACTTTTTTATCTGTAGTTTAGCACTTGACATGCTCAGCTACTTTAAAGAACAAATTATTTCTGAAAGTGGAAAAAGAGAGCTTTACTGCGACCGGGATTCGAACCTGCGTCCCTTCCAATTCGGGGAAGCGTCTGTGCACTGTTTTGGGTTCGATTCCTACGCAGGACAATTCTTTGTGTTACCCACAAACAGTTGCTGGTCTTTGTGCCCGTTAAATTATATACTGGTATATTCCCCACGATACAGGGATTGACTCTCAGGATATTGTCTTTAAATAACTATTTTGTTACTGCCGATACTGGCAAAAAATCCAGTGGCCCACCTGGCGATAACTGGTAATCGCCACTCGTGGACTTTAATAAAACCATAGGCACAGCCAAGCCGTCACGTATTGTTGAAAAAATGCTCTTCGCAAATCTCGTGACGAAAAAGGACATGTTGTCATAACGCTGGGGAAACACCGCAGCAGGAAGTTCATACGCAGTATGTAACAACCTCGTGCGAAGAATAAATTGTGTAAAATGGAAACTACATAATCCAAGTGAGGCTCTAAATCGCGATTCGCTTACGTGTGCTAATTGATAACTTACTAGGTGTACCTACGTCAAACATGCACGTCGTGATACTGAGGATCCTACCACACAGTTAGATCGTACCCAGGCGATTTTTTAGGGTTAGCTTTTTGGATCGTGGGACGTGGTACTCATCCACAATCCAACTAGGGGCAACTGGCGACCAGCCAGAGGGCAAGATCGGAGTCAGATTTGAGGTATCCGACAAGCGATCACGACTGCTAGGATCTTAATTGCCACCACTGAAGTAAATATCCAACACAGTACCAGTGACCTGCCAATAAAGGCGGAGAGACGACACACGGCGGGTTTATTTAGTGGGTGAGGGCCCACACTAGCCTGTTCGTTGCCCGACGGGTGTGCGGTTAGAAAATTTTTTTCCCTCCTGTACGAAAAAAAGCAGGTATGCTGACAAAGTTTTTGGTCTGTTTGAGAAATTTATGAATAACACAACAGATACAGACAAGGGATGTGAATCTCAACGAAAACACCTTATTATTTTATTTTTTTCCTAACTATTATAAAGCTGTAACAGAGCTGTGTCTATAAATTTAAGATATTTGAGAAAAAAATACTGTATTAGGCTATATAGGCGTGTCTATACACAAAACATTAATTTTAGACTTTTTGTTGTCTGTTTGTTCGTTCGCGCATCACACAAAAACTACTGAACGCATTTTGATGCAACTTATTTTATTTGATAGCTCTCGATTCAACTCAAAAACTGGTATTAATTTTATCCCGCTGCTACATCGGGAACCTGAGATATAAACCTATAAACTAGCTTTTGTTAAGGCAAAGGCTAGTTCTTCTACTGAAATCAGAATTAAATATGAAAATTCACTCACCATGCTCTTTCTCGTAATACTGTTTGAATTGTTCTAGCACTGGGTCGTATTTGACTTCATCAGGCAGTCCAAGCCACAGCTGCAGAGCTCCAGCCGTCAGATCTGCGTTGGACACAAGCGAATATTGGCTCCGTGACACGTCCTCCCTCCTGTCGGTCACACCACGCCATGTTTTCACTTTCTTAACCAAGTTCTCCATTTTAAACACTTATTACAGTCAATTATTTAAAAAACTTAATAAAAATATTAAAGACATGTTACACGTAAATTTCGACACCTAAATTGAATTGTCAAATTAGCGACAAGTGTGGGTTGTCCGACGGTTTTTCTGTTTGCCTACAGCAAAGAGTAATACGTATAACCAGAAAGCCTACAGGCAACCTATTTGGTCATTAAAACGCTTTGTTTTCGCCTATATCTACCTATGTATAAATTTTTTTTATAACAAACCGGAAATATGTTTCTACATATTTCCGGTTTGTTATAAAAAAAGCCGCAGGAAACAGTAAGGGTGCGGAGGGGAGGACGGAAGATTAGGGCTTCCCCCAGGTACTTCTCCCACCCCACGGAGACGCTTAGTTTATGAGATATTTCAGTTTTAAGTTTATAAAAAAGTAACCTAAAATTAGAACATTTTGTTTGGTCGTCTTACATTTAATTCATTTACTTTTTTTGGCGTAAAACTATGTATCTCCGCGGGTTGGGAATCGTATTTTAGAAAGAAAATATTAATTCCTACATAATTCCTCCCCTCAATACTATAGCCAACCCCAAACCGGTACTATCGTCACATTTACGATAAAAGGTAGAAAATAGTATTATAATAAAAATAATAATTATTAAAAAAGCGTGAGGTATTATTATTACTTATATTTTAATAATCATATTAAATCTTGTAAACATCTACCAATGACCCAATTGTAAAAATTGAAGGCATATGAGTTTATGGGTGCCCTCTATATGAGAATCAATTCGTCCGTGTGGTGAGGGACTAAGAATAGTGTCACTACTCCATTCTTTTACGCGGGTGTCATGTGGGGCGACTAATGGAAGTAAGCAATTATCTGGATGATTAGTGGTTACCACCAGTAGGTACCCAGCCCTGCCGGGCTATTTATCTGGCCCAAGCGGGTTGGTATCACCGCCTCTCATATGTAACCAATCGTGAAGCACCGCGGTGTTTGTAACCCCCGACGCAAAAAGAGGGGTGTTATAAGTTTGACGTTGATGTCTGTCTGTATGTGTGTGTGAGTCTGTCTGTGGCATCGTATCTCTCAAACGGATGTACCGATTTCGATGCGGTTTTTTTAATTTGAAAGCCAGTTTCCTTGCGTTGGTTTTTAGTTATATATTTGGTAAATATCAGTCCAGCAGTGAAAGAGTATCAGCTCTTTTCCAAAATGATGTAATTGCATTGGGGGCTTTTTAAAATTTTAATATATTTTTTGTTATAGGGGAAAGATGGCCATTTATTAATACATCCTCCATTAACGAAATGAAACTTGGTATTGTTGAGTCCATAGCGGCTTGCTTTACCAAGGCTTACAAGCAATAAAGGAAAAACTACCGCTATGACAATCTAAATGTATATCTTGTGAGCATTATACGGGTACTGAGTTCGTAGAGTGCAGGGATTCTCTGAAAGAGCCAGCATTTGCTAGCTAAATGGCCTCTTGATGAACAATTTATTTGAAATCCGCGCTTAATGTTACCCGGGCCATAATAACGAATCGATTGACACCATATTGATCATAATCGGATGAATAGTTTATACGCTACGGAGGAACATAGGTAAATACTAACATACATAGACTGTTACAATCATAACCCCCTCCTTTTGTCTTCGTCGCAGTCGGGTAAAAACTAGCTTTCTTTTTACCCGACTGCATTATACACGTTGTATGTTGGGCTAAAAAGATCGTGTGTTAAGTTCTGGATATAAAAAAATAGTAATAGTTAATTTATTTAGTTTTTGGATGATGTATAATTGTATAATAGATTAGTATTAATATAATTAAAACAGTTCAAATTAAAGTCTATACCTACTATATTATAAAATGGCTGACTGACCGCATTCGTAACGACGACGTAAGAGAGCAATTTAGCAATTAGGTATGAAAGATGCGAAAGGGAATGCTCCGATGGTCGGACATGTGGAAAGAATGCCGGACAAGTGTTTGCTTAAGAAGATATACAATGTGAAAGTGGAAGGATCTAGGTACAGAGGGAGACCGAGACTCACCTACCTAGACCAAATCGGTCATGTATTGAAGGAAGGTGGAGTCTCCGAAATCGACGAGTGTTTATGAAGACAATTATGAACGTTGAAGCGAGAGATGTGTGCAAGAATAGCGCTTTATGGCACTCTGTTTTCTCAGCCTTCCCCGAGAGAGAGATGGCGTGACGATAAGTAAGTATTATAAAGAGGCAAAAAATATTTTTGATGTACCTAATCGATATACTCTGATGCTAATGAATGGTTCTATTCATAAGATTTCGCCATTTTTTTTTCATATTAAAAAATATATATTATATAGATATAATATTGACTATAAAGGTACAATGATGGACTGCAACCGCAAAATGCAAGTGACACTACTAGTTTCTATGAATTTCTATGAAAATGATTCCGTCAGTGCGACCGCAACACCATTGGTGACGCGGGCTGCAGAGCTCTTAAGCCGTGTCCAGGCTATCTGTAACGTAACATGTAATGTAAAATGCAATGTAACATTTTCCATAGAATTTAGTGTATTTGCGAACAACTACGTTCCTCTTACGTGCATTCGTAGCGCGCACGCAGCGATCCGTCGATTGTCGATTTTTCGGACAAACACAAAGCATGCGCGCAGTGCGCTTAAGACGGGCAGGCATTCGCAGCAGAGGTGCGCGCCGCGAACAAATATACATATTTCTTAAACTTTTTATAGAAACTAATGAAATGGAAGATGATGAACATACAAAGTATTCGCAATACATTGCATATTACGTTATAGCTAGTCTGGACGCGGAATTACACGTGTCTCGCACGAAGTTCTTGAGACTATTCATGAGACTACTGAGGCCTACAGCCAGCATATGCGCTTTGCAGGCAGTATGGGAATAGAAAAGACCGCGACCGCAGGTAACAATGCGGTCGATTGCAGCCGCAGGCGACCCGTCTCGAACTTGTACCTTAAGACACTCCTACTCGATAACTCGACTAATAGGTAGGTAGGGCTGTAACGTTAAATGATTAAATTTACTACCGAATATACTTACGACGAATGGGATGATTCCTTGTATATGACATCAAGCGAAGACAATTCGAACATAGTGAATATTACCACTGAAATAACTATTTTTCACATTGGGCTACCCGTGATCATGAATGCTATAAAGTATTCGAAACGTTGGGATTGTAGAAAATCAAGTAAACACGTTAAATTTTAAAAATTTCGTTACTTCATAAGATTAATTTAAATTATTTTTTTCGATGTACTCTACGAGGTTATTAAAGATTTTGCCTACATAATTATACTATACGAAATAACGTTGTTTAAATTATAAAATAATAGTTGTTGTCACATTGACATTCATCCTGACGATGGTGAGCATATCATATGCTCGAAACTCGGGTCGATATAATCCTAAAAGTGATTACCTACTTATCTTTATATATTATAGAATTATATATCACGTTGTTTGTCCACGATGAACTCCGAAACTACTAATTCAACTTTTACGTCTTTTTCAAAATGTGTGTTTTGCTGCAATTAAAAAAAAGCATTCTTTTTTATTTTCACACACACACATTATTCCCCGAAGGGGTGGGCAGAGGTGTATTACACACCATTTTTATTTACATTTCGGTTTAAGATTACATTACCAATATTACAGAACAAAAACTGGTCGGTTAAAATTAAATTTTAAAGGCTCTACTGTAATGAATGGAATTGTATTTATTTTTTTATTTTGTACCGTGTATATTCGATTCTTTATATTTAAACGTTTCAGCTACTTTAAAGCATTTAATCCAAGATGGATACGCAACAATATACAAGGCAAACACTGCTAAACTCGTTCTATAAAAAAATACCAAGATATCCTAAATTATAACTATTTAAGATATGTTATAGAATAATATAGCTTTCACAAAAATTATTGAAGAAATAAATGGATTTCCACAGATGTTATAAAATAAATGGCTCAAAAACACTTCGAAGACCAGCACAACTCGAATAGCTTTCTCGCCAAAGAAAGTCGAGGGAAAGTTGTTAATGACGCTGACGATGTACAGTCGCTCGTAAAACAAATAAGTTCCATATTTACTAATTAGTATATATAAAATAAATGCGAAAACATTTTTTTTTCTTGGTTTTTTAAGCTGTGTTGACCATGTGGAATTAATGCTGGACGAGAGACTGGTTAAGAAGATATACAATGCGAAAATGGAAAGATATAGGTACAGGGGGAGACTGAGACTCATCTACCTAGGCCAAATCGGTCATGTATAGAAGGAAGGTGGAGTCAGAAGTCTCCGAAATCAGCGAGCGTGTGTGAAGAAAATTATGAATGTTGAGGAAGCGAGAGATTTATGCAATAATCGGCGCTCTGTTTTCTCTATCTACTATCGCAAGGAAGATAGCGTGATGATAATTAAGGTAAGTAAGTTCAAACTATAATTATTTTTAGATACATTTCTAGGGGAATTAAGCTGTTTTAAAGTTTGTTTTAAGTAGAGACGAATTGCATTAAAAAAGAAAGAGATACTCCTCACAGTTAAAGCTCCCAGTCGATATGAATTTGTTGACACCAAAAAGAATCATGAATTATACACCTTTTTTTTTTTTTAGTCGGGAAAAATTTACCTAACTGCATACCCCGTCGTTCGGGGCAACGATCAGGGTAGTTGTGGATGAATTATACACCTAAACCTTTCTCATGGATCACTCTATCTATACATTGGTCAAAAGCTTATAAAAATCCGTCTCGTATTTTTTTGTATACCAACAGGAACGGACTAAAGCGATGGGGCATTTTATTTTAAAATATGTATAGTAGATAAATAATTTAACATTTTCAGCTTGAGTGTACCGAATTTCCTTTTGGACCATGTCATACATGATCAGATAAGTCTGATAGCTGTTATCACGGCAATCACAGCGTTAATGGCATCTGGTACTTACAACGACATTAACACCCACTATGAAACATGTCCTATCTCAATTTTTATATTTTTTAAGTACATTTACTTACTTAATTTATTTAAATCTGTAGTGTTCCGTAATATCTATAGGAGATCATAGCCTAGTTGTGCACTTGGAGTTCAAACGATAGGTTAAGCAACTTTCGCTAGGCTGGCAGTCAGGTGGGTGCCCAAAGATTGAAGCCTGTTTTTATTGACCTATATTACTCTATATAGAGGTATCAAACCTCAGGTACATTTTTAAAGACAAGTTGTTACTTTGACGACATTCGTTTCCCCGAATGATGGAGTGTGCGGTTAGGTACATTTTTTCTCCACCTTAACAAAAAATAATGTATTGCTGTGTCCATAAGCAGTGGTTACCAGTTACCATCAATGCCCGTGACTGCCACTGCAGGCAATAGTAATAAAACAATTTTTTTTTCAATATCAGTACCTTAAATGTTCCAGCCTCCATGGGCCGACTCGATCGTAGGAACCATTTTACAGAAGATCAAATTCAAATAACGGTAAGTACTCGTGAAGTTGTGTTTCGTATGGAGAGTGAGAGTGCTGGAGGCGCAACCCCTTTCCTCATCCTCTCCTAATTATCCTTCCTCTACACCTCATATCCCTTTCCTTGGAGTTAGCGACACTCGAGTGATGCCTCTAGTGTTAGCGTCTAAAGGATACGGTAACCACTTAACAACAGGTAGGCCGTATACTACCAATGAAGTAATGTAACATAACTCCAGTGGCCCACCAATAAAGGCGAAGAGACGGCACACGGCGGGTTTATTTAGTGGTCAGGGCCCCACACTACCCAGTTCGTTGCCCCGAATGACGGAGTGTGCGGTTAGGAACATTACTACCCGCCTTAGCACAAAAACAAAAAAAAAGGCCGGATACTAGTTTGCCACTAGCGTGTTATAAAAAATATTGTTATCTTAAGTTGTACCTGTTCGTAATCAGGGTACATTTGAAATGACGCATACCTAATATGATTTTAATTATATGTATTTCCGTTAGAACGTTTTTTTTAAGATAAGTCTCGTAAATAGGTGTTTCATTTTTAACTAACCTAGCTTGTGCTTGCGATTTTATCTGTTAGAGGCTCTAGATTGTTTTTTTTTTCCGAATGGTGGCAGACGCACCACGGCCCACCTGATGGTAAATGGTAACCGACGCTCATGGACTCAACTATACCGGAAGTATTGTCAAGCCGCTGCGCACCATTTAATATCACAGATATGAAATCTATACTATTTTATAGCTGTAACAGAGCTGTGTCTGTACATTTAAGATATTTGAGAAAAAATACTGAATGAGGCTATAAAGGCCTGTCTAAACACAAAAAGCCTGAACACGAATGCCCTGTCAAAACACAAAACGATTCTTTTTAGATTTTTTGTCTGTTTATCTGTTTGTTCGTTCGCGCATCTCGAAAAAACTACTGAACGGATTTTGATGCAACTTTTTATTGGATAGGTCTCGATTAGACTTAAAAACTGGTATACATTTTGTCCCGCAACTATATCGGGAACCTGAGATAACCTTAAAACTAGCTTTTGGCTGCGGTGGAGCCGCGGGCAAAGGCCAGTGAAAGAATAAAAGAATAAACGGCTATCTCCTGCTACAACCAAAACATACTGATGTGTTCCATAGCCGCCATGGTCGCTCACATGGGACATGTTGGTACCAACCCGTTCGGGCCCGATAGAGAGTACTCCCCACTTGGTACCTAGCCCTACCACCAGTAATGCAATGGGTGATATTTATATTTAATTTATTTTTTACTTCCCTTAGTCGCCTCATCATGATTATTATATTTAATTTATTTTTTACTTCCCTTAGTCGCCTCATACGACACCCGTGGGAAAGAATGGAGTGGTGACACTTCTATTCTTAGTCCGTCACCACACGGCCTAAAACAAGATCAGGAGTAGAGCGTAAAATATGATTAAAAAATTTTGCCGAGAGCTTTCTTTAGTTTTTATTTTTTTTTATTTTACTTTTTTGCTTTGATTGGTCTTATGTTTATCCCGCTACTATAAGGGGAACTTGAGATATAGCCTAAAAATATATAGATACCCTTAAAACTAGCTTTTGTCTGCGGCTGAGAAAAAAACAGCAGATGGCTGCATCTGTATTCAGAGCCCATCACCTTAAGGATTTACTTGACGTTTAAATAATATATAACTATGTTCATATTTACGTGACAACTAACTTGTATAAGTTCGTGTAAATGGTGCCCAGTGATTCTCAAAGTAAGCTATTTCATTTATTTATAAATAAATATTCACAGACATTTCACACAACGTCCTCTGGTCCCAAACTAAGCTTAACGCTTGTGCTATGGGTACCAGATTACGGATATAATACATATTACTTTTTTGTAAATACATACCTACATAATAATAGATACAAAACACCCAGACGCAGTACAAATATCTGTATTCATCATCATACAAATAATTGTTCTGAGTGGGAATCGAACCCACGACCTTGTGCATGAAAGTCGGTTACACTACCGACTACGCCACGAGCCCGACAAATTTGTCTATCATCTTGCTATAGTCAAACGTGTCTCTAGTGGTCTTAATTGATTTAGCCTTTTTGTTATCCACTGCTGGACAAGGATCCAAAAAGTGTGCCATAATATGAGGTTCCGTGCCACCTGTATATAACGGCTTCTCCTCAGATCGTTGGCCCATCTGGTGGGAGCCCATTGTAGGATGCACGCAGGATCACGTAGGATTGCACTGTCCGATAAGCGCTCGCCACTCGAGAACCAGTTCGTATAGAGTATGATTTGAACAACAGAAATGTATACAATCGCAGTATCTACCGAGTATGAGTCGAGAAGACAGCGCATGTCGGGTAATTTTGTGAGTTTGAACACACAGTTTGTTTAACGTGATAACGTCTTCTAAATTGATAAACGCCGGCTGAACGCACGAAAAAGTGTTCCGAAAAAAATATGGCGACCGAAACTCTCACAAAACATATATGACGTTATCACGTAAAATTATCGTCCGTAAACCGACTTTACAGACCACCATATAGTTTTTTTTTAAAGACAACAACCTTTTTTTTTTGCTGTAAGGAATAATCCTTGTATCGTGGGGGACTTTACAAACATACTACTTCACGGACATAAAGAACACCCAGACTCAAGTATAATCTACCAAAAAAGTCTATTTCAAATGTAACCGAGTTTCTCATATAACATACTAACGAGTTTAATTATTTTCTTGTAAGTTTGAGAATCTCTGACATAAACAATGCTACAAACTAATAAATATTTATGTGTAATGTGTAACACGATTGTTTACAATGATAAGTGCCACACACGTGTTACAAACTGTTGTTCGTTTGGTACTTGCTGTACGTAATAGGGTTGCCAATAATCAGACTAAATAAGCCTTTTCATCTGTATTTTAGCACTCGACATGATCAGCTTCAGCTTCACTTTAAAGAAAAAAATATTTGCGAATGTGGAAAAAATCGCGCCATCAAATAGTATGAATTTTGATTGCAAAATTTAACTTAAATGATAGGTGGTGTCGGTGGTCGGAAAGACAAATGTGAGGTGGAGTTTAGGAATGGCCATCGGTTGCTGCGATAGCTTAGCGGTGTAGAGCACTTCCGGATTGGAAGACACGCAAGTTCGAATCCCGCTCGCAGTAAAATTATCTTTTTCCACATTCACAAATAATTTGTTCTTTAGATAAAGGCTATGTGCAAGTAGGTTGTATGAAGATAAGGTGGGCGAGATAGGGTGACTGTTGCTGGCAACACAAGTATAACAATAATCTGTGGTGTTTTATACCAATCTGTACTAGTAATAAGGCAGAATGTAATGTCATAAGTGTCAACACACGACTTCCCTTTTTTGTACCGTAACGTAAGCCACATGTGCGATAATAAAAGTTTTGATTGCTGCAATAAAACGAGTTTTAAATCAGCCAAAGATCTACTCCAGAATCCAAAACAACTATACAGTCCACTAAGCTCCTAACAGTGACTATCCTTTTTTTTTTGTTATGGCGGGATTAAGTGTACCTAACCGCACTCTCGTCGTTCAGAACGAACAGAGTAGTGTGGGGCTCCCACCCACAAATAGACCCACCGTAAGCTATCTGTCCACCTGTATTGGCAGACAATTGCAACTGTGTGACATTACTTCAGTGGTAACCTTACCACTGAAGTAATGTCACACACTAGTGTGAGGTCACACAGTGACCTCACTATCCTTGAGGGCCAACAGGGCCAGGGCAGATGCTCGTTGACCTATGGACGACGGGGTGTGCAGTTAGGTACATTTTTCCCCACATTAATCGGCTTTTTTCTAATTGCTCGAACAGCTATGTTTTTTTTCTACGTGGGTGGCAAACAAGCCACCTGATGGTCAGCGATTACCGTAGCTTATAAGCGTCACTCGCGCGTCGCCATCTCCAACAAAAGGAATAGAAAAAAAATTTGGAAAATCCAAAAGTGCACGCCTCATAATTTAATTTTTCACAATAAAATTGTTTTTTTGTAAAAGTGTATCTATACTATTATAAAACTAACGTAGCTATGTCTGTACATTTAAGATATTTGAGAAAAAATGACTGTAATAGGCTATATAGGCGTGTCTAAACACAAAACGATTTTTTTAGAATTTTTGTCCGTTTATCTGTTTGTTTGTTCGCGCATCACACAAAAACTACTGAACGGATTTTGATGCAACTTTGGAAGGTCTTGAATAGACTTAAAAACTGGTATACATTTTATCCCGCTACTATATCGGGAATCTGAGATATAACCGAAAATCTAGAAAATGATTTAAACTAGATTTTTTTTTAGAATTTATATAAAAGAACTACTAGATGAATTTTGATGCAACTTTTTTTTATTTGAAAGGCATTGATTTGACTTAAAAACTGGTATACATTTTATCCCGCTACTATATCGGGAACCTGAGATATAACCGAAAATCTAGAAAATGATTTAAACTAGATTTTTATTAGAATTTATATAAAAGAACTACTAGATGAATTTTGATGCAACCTTTTTTTTTTTATTTGAAAGGCCTTGATTTTGCTTAAAAACTGGTAGACATTTTATGCCGTTACTATATCGGGAACCTGAGATATAACCGAAAAACTAGCTTTTGGCTGCGGCGAAGCCGCTGGCAAAGGTTAGTATAATATAAGTATGTAGATACACTTGTTCTCATCTGCCAAAGCTCTTGTACTGTCTCAAGATCTTTCAAGTTTTTTTTTCTATTTTCTTTCACTACTGTTGAATTGGGTGGTAACCCGTGGGGTGCTAATTTGTCCGGTTTACCTCCTAGTGGTGCACCCCGGGCAACGTCGGCAGTCGCCGGCGGCTAAAATTCCGGACAGGACGGGTCTCCGCGTGTCCCTCTGACTCAGCAGAGGGCACAGCGGATAGACCAGGCGTCGGAGTCCGGGGGGCTAGACTGGCTCACCGGGCTCTGGAGAGGGGGGACAGTGGGGCCACAGCGGCCCCCTCCATCCCAAATCGTAAACCTGAGCGCGTGTCTGTGGTTACGTCTCGCGGGCATACAGGAACGAGGGTCTTGGCTTAATCGCCCGGACCGCGAGGAAGACAACCTCTATAAAAAATTACCCCGAATCTCAAGCTCTGGCGCGCGGCGAGGAGATGCATGGCTGATGGGTAGTTCAGTCTCGAGCGCGGCCCCAGCCAGGGTACCTGCGGACCCCCTGTGTTGGGTTACAAATGTACGCTTACCCGGGTAATGGGAGCTCTGCCCGGGTGGACCTCTTTTCTCCCACACTCGTGGGAATCAAATGGATTTGCAAAATTTAAAAAACAATTCGACGGAGTCGGGTAATGCACCTGACGCCTCAGCCGTAAGGGGTCCGGCTGTAAATGCGGCCCCTACTAGTGCAGCTGCGCGTAAAACGCGCGGCGGCAAGAAGTCCCGCAAGGGCAATAAGAAGACGACCAAGGGAGCGTCCCAGTCGTCAAGGGACGGCTCGATAACGAGCAGCTCGGCCGGCACTTCAGCCGCCGAGATGTCCGCAGCTGAAGAGGGTGGCCTGACTGAGGCTGCCGAGAGTCAGCCATCGCGGTCGGCAGAGGTGGTGTCGGAGTCACGGTTCTGGCGCAAGCGCACCCTATCTCAGGGGGGCGCTGCCTCGGACTCCGACCTGAGCTCGGCTGAGATGCCTCCCCCAAAAATACCCGCAGCGGTTAGGGGTCGAGGCATCGGCCGACCCGGGACACCAATCCCGCGTGCCGCCTCAGCGGCTGAGACGCGATGCCTGAAGAGGGTTGAGACGGTGCAACACTCAGAGGAGCGCTTGGCGCTCCTGTCTGAGAAGCTCCGTCTCCCTATCGACAGCGGCGGGCCGCCCACTGCGGCCAAATTTGCAGAGAGAGCCGCGGACAGCGTGGCCATAATCACGACGGTGGCCATGGGCTCGAAGAACCTAAAAGGTAGCTTCGTCCGGGGCCTCAAAATCGCCGCCACGGAGCTGTCCAACGTGGTGGAGCGGCTTGTGTCGGAGGTGGCCGACCTTGGAGCACGTAACCAGCGCCTGGAGGCGACGGTCGAGGAGCTGCACCGGGGCATGGCCAATATGAGGGTCGAGCTTGGGCTCCCTGAGGCCACCCCAAGTGCATCGGCCTCCGTAATGCGGGTCGAGCCTGCTCTCCCCGCGACCGCCTCGCCGCAGCCGCTGCGCCTCCGCCCCACCTCCGCGACCGCCTCGGCTCCGTCTGCCGCTCAGTCGGGCCCTGTCACTGGGCTCGACGATGGAATGCTCCGCGCGGTCATCGACCGCATGGATGTGGTCTTTGGCCCGCGGTTTGAGGCCCTAGCCGCAAGATTGCCGCCGGAGCCCCGACTTCGGCCGCCGCTTGCGGCTGATAAAAGAAGTGCCGCATTGTCCTCGGCACCGACACCCCTGCCGTGCCAGGGTGGTCAAGTATCCTTTGCCGCTAAGGCGGCCAAAACACCGAGCCGGAAGAGTGCGCCGCTAGCGGAGGCGCAAACGACGAAAAAGGGCAAGAAAAAGGGCCAGGTGGGACAAGCCTCGAGGGGCCAGCCCCGAGAGGAGTTCCCACCTCTGCCAAGTGCCGCAGCGCCTCCACGTGCTACAGAACCGCGACAAAAGGCCACACCCTCGCGAGCTACGGTGGTTACGCCCCAGGATTCCGCTCCTGGCAATAAGGCTCCTACGTCCTCAGACGGGGGCTGGCAAGTGGTGGGGCCCCGGCGATCCCGGGCCAAGGGTCGTGGTGCTGCCGCGGAACGCGAAGCAGCGCCAATGTCGCAAAGAGGGGCGCAAACGGGGGAGACCCAAAAGGCGCCTAAAAGAAAAAGGTCGCGTAAGCTCAAAGTGCCGAAGGCAGCAGCGGTGGTCATCACCCTGCTGCCCGAGGCCAAGGAAAAGGGCCTGACTTACGAGGCCGTCTTGAAGCGTGCCCGGCGGGATATAAACGTCTCAGACCTCGGAGACGTTTCCGCTCGATCCCGCCAAGCCCGGACAGGTGCTCGAATCTTCGAGTACCTGGGGCCAGAGGGCGCCAAGACGGCCGACGCAATGGCCGCGAGGCTGCTGGGCCTGTTCCCAGAAGAGAGTGGTGTCCGGGTCGCCAGACCCGTGAAGTGCGCCGAACTGCGCATTTCCGGGCTGGACGATTCCGTGACGGCGGAAGAGATCCGGGAGGCGATCGTCTCGAAAACCGGGTCTCCCAGCAGCGCCGTCCGGGTGGGCACCATTCGCCCAGGTCCAGGTGGTGTGGGTGCCGTCTGGGTCTCGTGCCCTGTCGCGGCGGCCAAGGATTTGGTCGCCGCCGGTAGACTTCTGGTGGGCTGGAGCGCCGCGCGGGTAATCGCGCTGGAGCCCCGGCCTGCCAGGTGCTATAAGTGCATGGCGGTCGGTCACACCCGGCCGCTGTGCACTAACTGCTTCGACTGCAGCGGGCTCTGTTTCCGCTGCGGTCAGGCAGGGCACCAGGCGGCTGCCTGTTCTGCCACTCCACACTGCCCCGCGTGCGCGGCGGGCAATCGCCCCGCCAACCACTGTATGGGGCGGGTGGGGTGTAGGCCTCCGGCCAAGTCAGGCCCTAAGAGGGGGGTGGGCAGCCAATCGGCCCCGGCTGCCCAACCCGGCGCGGCTGGACCGCCGCAGCGCATGGAGGAGGATATCGTGGTCCAATAACGGATCACGACGCTATCCTCCTCCAAGGGAATCTCGGCCGTTCCGCCAGGGCGCAGGACCTCTTCCTGCAATCCATGGCGGAGCGGTCGATCGGTGTTGCCGTAGCCGCGGAGCCCTACATAGTCCCGGATCGCCCCAATTGGGCGGGTAGCGGGGATGGCTCCGTGGCGGTCGTCGGTTCGGCGGCGCCGCATTCCCCGCCCTTGTCACTCAAAGACCAGGGCACGGGATATGTGGCGGCTGAATGGGGAGGGGTCACGCTGTATGGCGTGTACTTCTCCCCTAGTCGTAGTCTGGCGGCTTTCGAGGTCCTCCTGCACAATCTGGAGACCTCGATACGGCGTATAGCACCGAGCCCTGTGCTCGTGCTGGGGGACTTCAACGCCAAATCAACGGCGTGGGGGTCCCCCGGGACGGACGCCCGAGGTGCGGCGGTCGAAGAGTGGGCGGCAGCGGCGGACCTCGTGTTGCTAAACCGAGGGTCCGCCCTAACGTGCGTGCGGCGCGGGGGCGGGTCGATAGTGGACCTTTCGTTCGCTAGCCCCGGTGTCGCCGCACGCGTAAGGAGCTGGCGAGTCCTGGAGGAGGTCGAGACCCTATCTGACCACAGATACATTCAGATAGAGGTCTCCCGGACCCTTCAGGGCGCCAGCAGGGGTCACGCGGCGGACAGAACTCCCGCTTTTCCGCGATGGGCTGTGGGTAGGCTCGACCGGGACCTGCTAGTGGAGGCGGCCATTTTTCAATCTTGGCTGCCTCCCCCCCTGACGGAAGACGTGGGCGCCGAGGCTGGCCGCATTCGCGGCATGCTTACGCAGATCTGCGATGCGGCCATGCCCCGCGTGCGGCGCCCGCCTCGACGGAAGGGGGTCTACTGGTGGTCCCCGGAGCTGGCGGACCTCCGGGCGGCCTGTATTCGTGCCCGGAGGTCCTACACCCGCAGCCGACGTCGCCGAATCCGCGACGAAGAGCGGGAGGGCCAGCTGTATGCGGCGTACAGCAGTGCGCGCGCCGCGTTAAAGCTGGCCATCTGTCGCGCCAAAGACGCGAAAAGGCAAGAGATGCTGGAGGGTCTCGAGCGTGACCCCTGGGGACGCCCGTACCGCGCGGCGCTTAACAAGCTCCGCGCCCAGGGCCCCCCCCTTACGGAGACCCTCCAGCCGGGCTTCCTCTCTGAGGTGGTCGAGGGACTTTTCCCTTCACGGGCGGTGCACACGCCCCCGGTCATGGCTCCGCCAGATGGTGACCGGGAGGCTGACGACGGGGAGGTACCGCCCGTGACGACGACGGAAATGGGGGCGGCGGCTGCACGTATGCGGAGAGGCGCCGCCCCCGGGCCGGACGGGGTTCCCGCCCGAGTGCTGGCCCTGGTCCTCGACCACCTTGAGCCCCGCCTTGGGGAGCTGTTCGGCGCTTGCCTGGTGTCCGGACGGTTCCCTGACTGCTGGAAGGAGGGGAAGCTCGTGCTCCTGCCGAAGCCGGGACGGCCTCCGAATACGGTCTCGGCCTTCAGGCCCATCGTGTTGCTGGACGAGGCGGGCAAACTTCTCGAGCGGGTAGTCGCTGCCCGCATCGTCCGGCACCTAGGAGCGGTCGGCCCCGACCTGTCCGATGCCCAGTTTGGATATCGGGCGGGTCGGTCTACGGTCGACGCCATTCTGCGCCTGAAGGCCGCGGCTGCGGAGGCCGTCGCCTCGAGGGAAGTGCTGTTGGCGGTGTCGCTCGACGTCGCCAACGCCTTCAATAGTCTGCCATTCGGCTGCATCAAGGAGGCACTCCGGTACCATGGAGTGCCCCTCTATCTAAGGCGGCTGGTGGCAGACTACCTGGACGGCCGCAGCGTCCTCTTCGTGGACCGGGAAGGGGACGTTGTAAGGAGGGCTATGTCGTGCGGCGTCCCGCAGGGTTCGGTTCTTGGGCCGCTCCTGTGGGACATCGGCTACGACTGGGTCCTCCGTGGCCGGCTTCCCTCCGGGCTGGGCGTAATTTGCTACGCAGACGATACGCTCGTCACAGCCCGGGGCAGGACCCTCGAGGAGGCGGCAACGCTGGCCACCTCAGGTACCGCGGAGGTGGTCAGGCGGATCGAGGCGCTGGGGCTTAGAGTGGCCCTTGAAAAGTCGGAGGCCCTACTCTTCCATGGGCGCCGACGGGGCCCGCCCGCCAGCGCCTCGATAACGGTCAACGGTGTGGGCTTCCCAATCCAGGCCCACATCAAATATCTGGGCCTGGTATTGGATGGACGGTGGCACTTTGACGAGCACTTCCGCCGTCTTGCGCCAAGGCTCGTCAACACGGCGTCCGCCCTCGGGCGACTTATGCCGAATTTGGGCGGACCGAGTCTTGCGTGTCGACGACTCTACGCGGGGGTAGTACGGTCAATGGCACTGTACGGCGCGCCCGTGTGGGCGGAGTCCCTGGCCGCTCGCAATAGGGCCCTTCTGTGGCGTCCACAGAGGGTCGTAGCGGTCAGGGCAATACGCGGGTACCGCACGGTCTCGACCGATGCAGCCTGCGCGTTGGCCGGAACCCCCCCGTGGGATCTGGAGGCGGAGGTGCTCGCCGACGTCTATCGGCGGGCGTCGACGGCGCGGGCGGGGGGCAGGCGCCCCTCGCCGAGCGCAATGTCATCGTGGCGGGAAGATGCCCGCCGCGCCACCGTCCTAAAGTGGAAGTCTCGGCTGGAGACGCCCCGAGCCGGTCTCTGGACCGTGGGGGCGCTCCGGCCGATCTTGGAAGAATGGGCAGGGCGGCAGCACGGGGTCCTCACCTTCCGGTTGGTGCAGGTTTTGTCGGGGCATGGTTGCTTCGGCAAATACCTGCACACGATCGCAAGGAGGGAGACGACCCCAGGCTGTCACCACTGCGACTGCGACGAGGACTCGGCGCAGCACACGCTCGAGTCGTGTCCGGCCTGGGATGTGCAGCGCCGGGAACTCGTTGCAGTCATAGGCGTGGACCTGTCGCTGCCGGCCGTTGCGCGAGCGATGGTTGGCAGTGACAGGGCCTGGACCGCGGTCGCCACCTTCTGCGAGGCTGTCATCTCGCGGAAGGAGGTGGCGGAGAGGGCCCGTGAGGAATCCTCCTTCGCGGACCCGATTCGCCGCCGGCGCGAGGGGCGGCGTGCGCGCGCCTACTTGCGCCTGATGCCGCCCTAGCCGAGGCTGCGGACGGTGGGGTCGGGGAGTACCCTGCCGTCCGCGGAAGCCTACCGCGAAGGTGCGACGCCCAAGTGCGCGAGGCGTCGCTCAAGAGAGGGTGCCCGTAGGGGCTGCCGCCTGCGGATCGCGGTCGTAACGACGCGGTACCCGTGATCCGCCGTAGCAAGGGCGGGTGGAGGCGCACGGTGGGTTTTTAGTGGGTGAGAGCCCCATTCACCCCGTTGTCTCCCCGGGCAGCGGGGTGTGCGGTAGGACATTTTTGCCCACCTAAAATAAAAAAAAAAAAAAAGGGTGGTAACCCGTGACCACGGCCGATGCAATACGGTCGAAACGTCGGGAAATTAAGGTATTCAACCTCAACATTATATACGCGATAAAGACCCGATATATTAATATTTGTGTATAATTTAAATTGAATAAGTAACTAATAATGGTTTGGTCTTACTAAGTAGTTTTCAATAAATATACATTTTTTTTTATTTATCGGTAAAGAAAGTACAAATAAAAAATATTATTATATAGTACCACGTAAACCCCTTGGGCTTGCGTGTGGCACTATTACAATTTTACTCATCGTCGGTTACTAACGTAAAGTTACATTTTATACCTAATATTATGATCTATTAAAAAAACTCATTAAAAACTAACACATAGATTGCATTTATAACTTAGACAAAAAATACTGTTTTAATTTACATTTAATATTTTTTGTTCTGTTATACTATCCCGAATGAGGGTAGGCAAAGAATTAATAAGGTAAGCGCTCGTCCTTTCTCCGTAGCAATTCTTTGCCTTTACAGTAACCAGTTTTTTTTGAGCTCGTCGTGCATATACAGGACGATCTATTTCTTGTTGTAACTTTTTGTTAAAATATTGTTCTTTTAAACCATTTATCATGTACGGGTAAAATTTTACAATATTGGAACATTTTGTGGACGTCCGTGAACTGAGATCTAAGTTTCGTTGTAACTATTAACTTCAATATTCTGGTCTGTAGTTTATATATAGCATCAAGATACGTTTTATAGGTCCTACCATAGCTTGAAAGCCCATAATTAACTACATAATCAAAAAAGGCATTATATAATAAAAGTCTCGTTTTAAATGGCAGACGGTTTTTAATAATATGAAATTGGGCCAGTATTGCTCGCAATTTTCCGCAAATTCGGTCAACATGTGGACCCCAATTAAGTTTATTATTAATTAATAGTCCTAGGTACAAGTGGGTATCGACAAAATCTATGCTTGGACATTTATTGTCACAATTTATTGGATTCCTGTGTAAGCAAGTATGAATATGGGCTAATAATTTGAGGTTGCAGTTCTTTACCTTTAGATATTATAATATATATTAAGTCACCCTAATATGCATCGCCTTTCTTTTCTGGGCGTTTATCACTAATCCTACATCGTGACACCACATACTGAGATGGTCGAAGTCTTCTTGTAAATTTACATACATTTTGTTTATATCTTTGCCAGTAATTACATAGATAGCGCTAATATCAAAATGTACTAACATGGTTCTTATGTCTTATATAGATGGCGCTAATTTTAAGAAGTACTTACTATATTGGTTCTATAGAAATAGTTCTCACTAAATAAGCTAGATAGCGCTGGTTTTAGTGTATGATCGAATCGACCATACATATTAAAACTATGTTTATTTATTTAATAATAATTAAACCACATCTAATCAGACCGTGAAAAGTGATAGGGTTTTATTCCTAATTATACTGAAGCGTAAGACAAAAAAAAAGACTCGATTAGTAAAGTATTTCGGTCGTTATCGTGATAACATATAGGATCCGCACATACAGACACACGCACGTCCAAGACAGACCTTTTTTAAACAGTTTTTTATCTAGTTTAAATAACAAAAATGGCATCAAAAATATCATGAGTGTTAAAAATAGTGTTTTTTTTTGAGTGTGTGTATATGTATATTATTTTACAAGTGCAATATATGTTATATAGAGACATTTTAAGTTTGAAAAATTTGTTATTTTGCGTGAAGATAGTAGTACTCACCTCAACGCTTCGCTTATGAGGCGTGCAATATTAAGGATATGATAGGTAGGAGATAGGTATCCTACCTACCTTAGTAGGTACTAAGGAGAGGTTAGAAAGGATAATAAAGACAGGATAGGGACAGAAAGGATTCGAACCTACGTCCCATCCAATCCGGGGAAGTGATGACATCGAATCTCGACTTCACATTTGTTTTAAATGTCTTTACCCGTTTGGCAAAAAATAACATTGTAATAAAAGTACGTAGGTTACTTAAAACAACCACTGAAGTAATGTAACATAGTTCCAGTGGTCCGCCAATACAGGCGGAGAGACGGCACACGGCGGGTTTCTTTAGTGGATGAGGACCCCATACTAACCTGTTCGTTGCTACGAACGACGGGGTGTGCGGTTAGGTACAAAGGTTACTTAAAAAACATAATAACAATTTTTTAAGTTTCTTGTCACTAGCCTGAATCTCTCAATTATGAGAGATCTGTGCCGAAACAAGCAACATGATTATTAAAACTCATCATTATTGAAGCAAGGAGGAAAATGTTTGCACATGTGCCTGCAATATCCTATTGCAAAATAGCCTTGAACCAACTGTGTCCGTTTAATAATGTTTATATATTTTTTTTACGTAAACAGAACCAGTTCTTGACATAATGACAACAGATGTTGCTGTTATTCTCGTAAAAGCTAAACGCTAGTTTTTGGGTTATATCTCAGGTTCCCGATATAGTAGCGGGATAAAATGTATCTATACCAGTTTTTAAGTCTAGTCAAGATCTATCAAATAAAAAAGGTACTTCAAAATCCGTTCAGTACTTTTTGCGTGATGCACAAACAAACGGACAAAAAATCTAAAAAAAAAACGTTTTGTGTTCAGATACGCTCAACGCCTAATACAGTCATTTTTTCTCAAACATTTTAAATGTATAGACAACTCTGTTACAGTTTTATAATAGTATAGATATAGATTTCTCATCAGGTCCTGACTTGGTTACAATAAGATCACCTCAGCAGCCCTTACGAACACCTAACCTTTGAAATAAAAAAGGATTTAAATATAATAATATGGTTTTCTATAAAGTTGGTTTACGGACGATAGATAATTCTACGTGATAACGTCATATATTACGTTTTTTGAGAGTTTCACAAACAATGCATCGGTCCCGCCATCTTACGAACCGCAGATGAACCACGTAGTCAGATTACTTTAAATACCGCCACCTATTTTTATGTTTTAGCAACCCTGGGCGGAACGTGACACTTTTCGTGCGTGCGGCCAGCGTTCATCGATCTATAAGACGTTATCACGTCAAAAATTGGTCCACAATTTAACAAAGATATTCTTGAACATAAATGAACGTAAACATATTATACAGCTAAACACACTACCTCCTTATTTTTAAGTCGGTAAAAAGTACATTGAACACATGACGAAATAAGTAGGTACCTACAAAAATATGCGAGGTACAGACTTCTTTTATCGTATTGCACATTGTTACTTGTCATATGCCATACCATAGTTTGGCTTTCAATACCGCGAATGTAACATATCAATATACTGGTAGAATCTTGCTTAGGCCTCAAATACACGAACGACACTTTGACGTCGACAGCGCCAACTGCAGCCATCGCCTAAAGGCTAGGCTATCGAAAAAAATCGCCGTCTGGGGCCGGCTTTAGAATCCGCCGTGTGGGGCTAGCTTTAGAATTCAACCCTCTCCAGCCATGGGAGTTGTAAGAGCCGACTAAGGACATACCGGGGGAGTGGGCAGCAGCACTCCTTTGAGTATTAACAACAGTCATTGTGATCGCCAACTCGCCTGCCAAGCGTGGCGATTACGGCACTATCCCTCCATATGAGCGCACAGGACCGCTCGTTGTGGCGTTTTCTTGGGGAAGCCTATGTCCAGCAGTGGAAGTCGAAAGACTGATGGATGGACGAAAAAAATATCGATATTTCGATTATCTGCTTCATTTTAAAAACATAATCGTGTCCACTCACAAATAACTACTGACTGGACAATTGGCTGTCGCAACCCGTTACAACTGTAGCTGCCTGCACTACTAGTCTCTACTAGTCTAGACTAGTGTCGACGGCTACGGTTGTCTCTGTCTAATGGGCAGGCACGATCGGGGAAGTACCACCCTCTCACAAAAAATCAACGTGAAATAACAATAGGTACTGCTCTTAGAGTTGTGTTTCGTGGTGAGTGAGACCCAAACCCCCTTCCTATCCTCTCCTTAGTATTCTACCTATCCTCTACTTAATATCCCTCCTATCACTTTTCTTGAAAATGGCGACGCGTGGTATCTGGTGTTGTTAGCGTCTAAAGGCTACGGTAACCACTTACCATCAGCTGGGCCGTGTGTGTGTTTGCCACCCACGTAGCATAAAAAATAAATCTATTAAATTGTAAAGGATCATTAAGGTATTAAATTAAAACTAAAATATTTAAGTCTATGGTTAAGGATATTGTATTTTGGTTTTACTCAGTAATTTCTTCAGCCATAATAGTTGAACAAACACGCACATAATTTTGAAAAGTGACATGTTTACGTAAAGTGATTAGGAGATTATTATTAAAAAATGTAAGCAAAATCTAATAAAATACCATTTAAATAAAGTAAGAACTGCCTCGGTGGTGTAGCGGTAGTGTATGCGACTGCTAATCATGAGGTCTCGGGTTCGATCCCCGGGTCGGGCAATGTTATTGAGCTTTTTCCTAAAAAGATAAATTCTCATGAACAGCCCAGAGTTTGGAAATGTGCCCGGTAGACGTCAATAGGCTCGCCCCCTATTACGTGGGACTTAAAACAGCTGGCGAGTCGTGGGTGTGTAATATACCTCTGCCTACCCCTTCGGGGAATACAGCCGTGATGCTATGTAAATAAAGTGATTCGTGATTTTCTCACCGGGTTCTCCTAATTAAAAACCTTAACGACGGAATCCGGCCGCGGAAGCGCTTTTGATAGTTATTAGTAAATTTTTGAAGATTTCAAAGTGCTACATACCCGTATGAAATAATCTCTACTATTAGGTATAAAGCTGTAACAGAGCTGTCTGTACATTTAAGATGTTTGAGAAATAAATTATAGTTTAAAAAACTAAAATAACACGCTTTAAATAGCTAGTTGAACTAAAAAGTAGTAAATAATTTTACAATAAATAATGATTGTAAAAAAGCGTGAGGTGCATTAATCAAATGTTACAAATCATTGCCTATATAGTAAAAAGCACCCACGCTATTTTACAATCATTATTTATTGTAATATTATTTCCTACTACTTTTTAGTTCAACTAGCTATTTAAAGCGTGTTATTTTAGTTTTTTAAACTATAATTTATTTTCTTCTTTTTAGTCTCAAAATAGTATCAAAACTTCAAAAGTACGAAGCAAAGAGACAAGAGTAAAGTAGAAGTACTACATGAAAGTAGATCATAGATAAATAACTATACTAAAAACTAAAATAGAAGCAGAAAGATTCTTAGTTCGCAAATACTCATATCGCGATTCAGAAACATCGGACAACGCCAGTGCACATCTTAATATCGCGATTCAGAAACTTACACATTCAACAACTACGGAACCCTAAAAACCGATAAATACTGAATAATTTTATCAAATTAGTGTATTGTCATCGGTCCTACAAAGTTTGAACGAAATCTGGCCGTTAGTGGGTCAAAATTGCGCCCAAAGGAGTCGGTTACAAACATACAAATATACAAACATACAGGTGAAGCTAATAAAAAGCGTGTAAAAATTACTGTAGGTATTAGGCTATATAGGCGTGTCTGAACACAAAACAATTTTTTTTGATTTTTTTGTCTGTTTATCTCTTTGTCTGTTTGATTGTTCGCGTATCACGCAAAAACTACTGAACGGATTTTGATGTAACTTTTTTTATTTGGTAGCTCTTGATTAGACTTAAAAATTGGTATACATTTTATCCCACTACTATATCGGGAGCCTGAGATATATCCTAAAAACTAGCTTTTGGCTGCGGCGAAGCTGCGGGCGAAGGCTAATATTATAATGATATATATTTAATTTAAATTTTGCGTTGCTACAAACCGACATTGTTATCAGAGACATGATTCGTTGTTTAGAACGCACACAAACTTGTTCCATTTAACTAAACTGCCTACTATGGCTAGGGCTGCCACTTTTCCACCGAAGGAATGTAACATTGTTCCAGTGGCCCGCCAATAAAGGCGGAGAGACGGCACACAGCGGGTTTCTTTAGTGGGTGAAGGCCCCACACTACCCTGTTCGTTGCCCCGGCGGGCGACGGTATGTACGGTTAGGAACATTTATTCCCGCCTTAACAAAAAAAAGGGCTGCCACCTTTGAGAAAGAGCACGCTCGGAGATTTATAAAACTTGGTATTTTAATTAAACAATTTTTGATATAGGTACCTACATTTTATTTATCGAAATTAAATTTAACAATAGAATAAACATTAAATACAGGTCACGTTTGTTAAGATCTGCCATAAGAACTAAACTAGGAATACAAAACGGTCTCTGCCACGTGCGTACGACTTGTAAACAAGTGAAATAATGCTCTTAGGGCTAGCACTAGCCCGATTATTAAAAATATATTTTCAACCGACTACGCCGAATCTCTCTGCTTCTGCATAACTTTTAAACCACTTATCATAGTAATAAGGTCCGTTATAAGTGTCTGGATTGTTCACTATGTGATGTCATACTACGAGTATGTTCAATATAGCGTCATCTAGAGAAGATAAAGTTATGAATAATGTTCTACACCATTTATAACTCAAGAACGGTAAGACTGATTTTTATAATCTTTGAGTTGTTGGATTTGACTCCACCCGGAATTAACATTAAAACAATGTAAAAACTCATAATAAATTATGAATACGATTTTTCTCGTTAGGAACGATAAATTGTCTGTGTCAATTAATTATATAAAACAGTATTTGATTTTGGATGAATTTTGAGGTAGTACAAAGTTCGCTAGGACAGTTAGATATTTATATTCAGCGTCCTTTTCTTCAACAATTCATCACTCACTGATAGCTATTGTTTTATAAAAAATGGAAGTTAAACGTTCTACTATTCGCGCTGGCCGTATCCTAGGAAATTAATTATTTCAACTCGTAGACGCTGGGTCAAGCCCGTGGCAGCCCTTTTTTTTGTTAAGGCGGGAAAAAATGTTTCTAACCGCACACCCCGTCGTTCGGGGCAACGAACAGGGTAGTGTGGGGCCTTCACCCACTAAAGAAACCCGCCGTGTGCCGTCGCTCCGCCTTTATTGGCGGGCCACTGGAACTATGTTACATTCCTTCGGTGGTGCCCGTGGCAGCCCTAATGGAGCCGTTATCTTAGCCTCATTGTGCAACTATACAATAACAGTGATTATACTGTTATTTTAACAAGTACAAACGTACAATGATTCATATTTGTGGCGTTCTTATGGAAATATTCTATTAATTACTAGATGAGGCAGGTTGTCCTAATCGATCATTGGCTTGCTTGGTATTACCGGCTAATTCTACCATAAAATTATTGATTATTATTTATTTAATGACATACTATAGCATTACAGTATTACGAGTACACCAATGCGCTACAATATATGAAATTTACAAAAATACAAAACACTCAATAATTAAACCTAATATATATATATATATATATGTATATATATATATATGTAATATTATTTACTACTTAATAGTTCAACTAGCTATTGAAAGCGTGTTATTTTAGTTTTTTAAACTATAATTTATTTTCTTCTTTTTTTAGTCTCAAAATAGTACCTATCAAAAGTACTGTTATAAAAGAAATAAAACTTACTTATGCCGAGACCCTTTAAACTTCATCGGACGGACGGACATGGCTAAACTGGCTAAAAAAGGGTTCTTTGGCTACGGAACCCTAAAAATCGATAAACTCGATAACTCAAATTATTGCATTGTCATCGGTCCTTGATAAGTGTGCAAAGTTTGAATAAAATCTGACCGTTTAAAGTGGGTCAAAATCGCGCCCAAAGGAGTCGGTTACAAACTTACAAATAAACATACAGGTGAAGCTAATAAAAAGCGTGTAAAATAGTGGACACTGTTGGTACATGAGAAACAAAACTCTTCTTCTTCTTTGTTTTAGTCCACACCACACATCTTCAAGGCAATGAGCAGGGTAGTATGTCCCACCACCGAAGGAATGTAACATAGTGCCAGTGGCCCGCCAACAAAGGCGGAGAGATGGCACACGGCGGGTTTCTTTAGTGGGTGCAGCCCCACACTACCCTGGTCGTTGCCCCGAACGACAGGGTGTGCTGTTAGGAAAATATTTCCCGCCTTTACAAAAAAAACAGCGTAGTATGTCCCATCACCCACTAAAATACACCGCCGTGCGCCGTTTCTGAGCGTGTATTGGCGAATCACTATAGAGTAAGCCCCTACTAATTATAATATTTTTCTAGTTCGCCCTTCATACTTAATTTAAGTCTGTTTATTATAATTTTATTAGACTTATGCACGCTATTACGCCCTTGTCATTTCGTGCGTGATTAATATCTATAATTAATTTTCTTTACCTTGTCAGTCCTTGTTCTTCGCAAACGTAAAAAAAATACGACTTTTTTCAACTGGTCACTGAGCTCTTGCCCAGGGCCCCGCGATCGATGGGACCCCCTAATTCCTGGCAGATATCTACATCCGATAATCGATACTATCCACAAACATTTAATAACAGATCAATAATTGATAGTTTTTTATACTCCGGGGGTTCAGGCTGCAGCCAAGCCTATGGCTGGCTGCAGCCTGATTATTGGTGGGTGCTTGCTTTTTGAAGTGAATACTTTTTAGAATCGTTGTGATTTGAAACACGATGTTATCCCATGCCAGTTATAATAGTAAATTGTTAACCTAGGGATGAAAGCAATAGTTCGAGGGACTAAATAAGTCTTTATCCCGAGGTAAACACTGTGCTTTTCATTACGAATACGAGGAAACTAAAAATAAAAATCATGAATTAGCTAAAGAGAGACTAAAAAATTTAATTTGGAATCGCCGTTTTCCCGCCCATTTTGTTTTTTCTCTGTGTTCTGTCAGCTATTCAGCCATTATTTTTCATTTTAATCATTGAAAAAATATAAATCTTCATTATTTTAAAGATATTTAGTTGCAACTATATTAAAATAAAGTCATATAAAAAACAAATTCTTTTATAAATACTTAACTTTATGTTATTTCAATTTTACATCGCGCTGTAATTGACTGGCTGTACAGAAAATAGAATTGTTTTATTTTTTATAATTACTCAGCTGTCAGTTGAAAGTAATTCTCCCTAGGGCTGAAAAGTATTACTTTCAACCCGCTCCTCAACTTCAACTTCAGGCCTACTTTCAGAGTATGGGTAATGAAAAGTATTTTTCTCACCTACCACCGAAGTGAATCATATACTTTTGTTATTTATGTTGCTATGGTGAGGTTCACAAGATCTTTTACGAAAGTTGTCCCATGAATTCCTACGGGATCCATTATATAGTTGCAGAAAACAAAATTAATATGAATTTTAATGCTCCATTAAATTTAATTAATGAGAGGTAATTTTAAGCTTAGTAAAAAATAATAAACCTTACATTTATCCTAATACTCCTGATACTCTATATCCATCTCAATCTCTCGTAGGCTACTTTTCAGAAGTTTCACTTCTGCCGTGTGTGAATTGCACAGATATGGGTTTTTTTCCCATAAGCACCCAACTTCGCACAAGATTTGTGTGTGCATCAAAGTGAGTTTAATGAAATAGATATACTTACCTATAAAATACCAGCCTTTGCCCGCGGATTCGCCGCAGCCAAAAGCTAATTTTTCGGTTATATCTCAGGTTCCCGATACAGTAGTGGGACAAAATGTATACCAGTATATAAGTCTAATCAAGGCCTTTTAAATAAAAAAAGTTGCATCAAAATCCGTGCAGTTTGTTACCAGTCGAAATGCTCGAACGAGTCATCGAAAATTGGACTCAACGGATGGACCATCTGCGACGTAGCAACGGCCAACATTTGATAGACATAATCTTCAAAAAATAAATGCCAAAGAATAATGTTCTTTCAAATGATAATAAACATTCTCCATTAAATTTGAATTTTCTGTTTTTTTTCTTTAAAAAAGTAGGGAACCTCGAAATGGATCACCTTTTATTATCTCATCTTAGATGATTTTAAATCACAAATTTAAGAGAAGCGGTACTTACATTTTTAGACTGTGGGTCTACTTTTCGTCATTAGTCGGCACGATAAGCTTTAAAATGAGAGCAATAAATCATGTAATTTGCTTATAACGCTAAGTCATATAAAAATCATGTAACTGTGGGTAGATGAAACCGTTGAAACAACATATCAGCCTTTGACGTCTACCATCTAAGTCCGCCCGTGATCATGAATGCTGTAAAGTATTCGAAACGTCGGAATAGTAGAAAATCAATTAAACGCGATAGATTCCGTAAACGTAGTTTTATTTCAAAATGTATAACATTCGCGTAAATATCAGAAAGTATTAACGTTAGAGATGTCAAATTTCCATAAATTTTAATAGTTTTCTATAGCGTTAGCGATCATACAATGCAGCTTGCCGCGAGGCTAGAGAATTAATATATCAAGTATATTGTACAAGATTGAAGAACAGCGCTCCCAAAATTATATTTACACGGGCTTAGTCCACAAAGCCGTGTGTAGAGCTTTATTGGTTTAGCAAATCGGGCCATTTGTTGAAAACTTACGTTGAACAGTATTCGTTAGGTTTGATTGTTAATTAGAAAAATGTAACGAATCAATCAATTTATTATTGTACGATGATACTAATTAACTAACTTATCATCACGCCATTTCCCTTGCGGGGTAGGTAGAGAGAACAGAGTGCCAAGAGGCTCCATTCTTGCATAAATCTCTCGCTTCCTCAACATTCATATTTCTATTCACACACGCTCGCCGGTTTCGGAGACTCCTGACTCCACCTTTTTCCTTTGGTCTAGGTAGGTTAGTCTCGGTCTCCCCCTGTACCTATATCCTTCCACTTTCGCATTGTATATCTTCTTAACCAGTCGCTCGTCCGGCATTCTTTCCACATGTCCAAACCATTTCCTTTCGCATCTTTACACCAATACTCTCGCTCTCTTACGTCATCGTTACGAATGCGGTCAGTCAGCCTCACTCCACAGATTCTCCGCAGAGATCGCATTTCGACCGCATTGATTTTACTGTCATGCTCCTTTTTGCATATACAACTCTCGCTTCCATATAATAACAAGCACTGCGTTGTGTATTGCGACACGTGCCCTCTTGCTGAGGTGATGACTGCCGAGAAGTTGTCCCAATGCTCCGTTCACTCTATTTCCCGCATTTACTCTTCTCTCTACATAAGTGGTGTACCTTCCATCCCGACTGAATCCACATCCAAGATATACAAATTCATCCACTTGTTCTAGCACACCATTTCCTATTGCTACTCTAACATCTGTTCTGGCTTCTTCTCTTTCAAAAACCATTATTATGGTTTTGCTCACATTCACACGCAGGCCTCTTTTGTTACAATCTTCTGTCATTACGTCGACTAGAGTTTGCAGGTCAGTCGCGGACTGCGCTAATAAAACCGCATCGTCTGCATATAGCAGAGAGTTAACCACTAAGTCGCCCACCTGAACTCCCACATTCGTTTCATTCAACCTTTGTAGACATTTATCCAGATATATGATAAACAGTCTGGCTGATAGATTGCAGCCCTGTTTAACGCCGATATTGACATCAAACCAGGGTGGCATTCCATCATCCAGCCGCACACAAACTCTGCAGTCCATGTAGTTAGACTGCACCACTGTTAATACCATACTTCGGCAAAATGTCCCAAAGTTCCTTTCGTACAACCGTGTAAAATGCTTTCTCCAGATCCACATCCAACTATGTGAACAACTGGCGAATAATACCTGAGTCTTTGTTTAATTCAAGACTCTGACAACCTGTACCATCTGCCAAGATGGTTTGATATTTCCATCGCTATACGTGCCTCCTGAAGCACGGAATAGGTCAGGTATCTAGCAATAGGTGATACTTTTTGGTCACTCATCTGAATGCCGATCGAGCGAAAGTTGTTTAAACTTGCCGATCATTCAAACTGCAAGTACATAACCGATTATCATGAAATTTAGCATACATATAATCGAGAAGTCAGAGTAGGAAACTACTTTTTATAGATTAAACACAAAGTGAAAAATGTGATATCGGAAGTAACAGTCACAAGCAGGATTCGAACCTGCATCTCCTGGATACCGTCCAGATGCTTTGCCAATTCAGCCATCGTGACCCTTGCTCCCGACTGCTAATTTCGATAACACATCCATACTTAACGTCTTTGGGTGACGCCTGCACCATCTGTCGGAAGTATTTTCATACATTATACCGACCAGGTAAACTTAATTTTACAATTAAGATTTTATCTAATAATGACGCAAACCCTTTAAATATTTAGATATTTTTATATATATTTTTAGCATTTGACATGCTTAGCAACATACATTAAACACAAAGTGAAAAATGTGATATCGAAAGTAACAGTCACGGGCAGGATTCGAACCTGCATCTCCTGGATACCGTCCATATGCTTTGCCAATTCAGCCATCGTGACCCTTGCTCCCGACTGCTAATTTCGATAACACATCCATTACCTGGTCGGTATAATGTCCGCGAAGGCAGCGGTGCGGGGAGCGGGCGGCGAGCGGCGTACGAGCGGTGGGTACCGATCTAGCGGCGCCCGCGACTGCATTGACGTAATGACGTAGCAGAATTTACATCTTCTTTTACCCGCAATAAATCAAACTTTAGGAAAGAATAAGTATCAAAAAGATGTTTTCATAGCTGTTTAGACATTTCGTTCGCGAACAATGATACTAATTGCTCAACACAACACTACGCCGCTATAGCACCGCGCGATCTGCCCTTCTGCCCGCTGCTTTCGTGACCGGGTACAGCGTTTCCACGCCGCTCCCCGAACCGTCGCCGCTCGCGCTTTTGGCTGCGGCGGTGCCGCAGGCAAAGGCTAGTATTTTAATAATTATGATAATTTAAAGTACAAATTATTTGTGAATAAGGAAAAAGAGATTTTTCCTTATTCACATATAACTTGTACTTTAAAAAGTGGCGGCGCATGTCAAATGCTAAAAAATATAGATCAAAAATTATGATAATTAATAATTCTACAACAATATAGGTAATGAGTCTATCTAATCTTTTGCTCGCTGCGTCACAAGTGTTGGGAGAAAACTTTGCTCAGCAGTGGGTAAAATATCAGATTCCGTCTACTAATGTGGCCAATACCCTACACCTAACTTTACGAAACTATGCGCGTAATTTTGTATATACATTATCACCAGCACTGCCCGATAAATGAAAACAACGTGATTATACCGGACTTATCTGTCAATTTGATAATGATTCGTTTTGTTGATAATGTGCTATGTATTATCTCTGTTAATCTGACTTAATTATTTAATGATAACAAGAAAATTGATTATCTTAATTACCGATTAATTACGTTAAACATAAAGCTACGGACATTGATGTATAATATACAAAAGAGAATATCCACAAATAGGCACAAAAAGTATCCACTATAAATGAGTGCAGATTACGCTTTCCTGCACTCATTTCGTTTAGAGTTGTTTCAACGCGCGAGCAGCCGCAACGCCCGCAACGTATCAACATGGCTAATCTTTAATTGTCTATTTTTCTCTCGTTCTTTCTGAATAGTGTCATTGCACTCACGAACGCAGTTAAAGTTGTTAAGCACTATTTTTATAAAATTAATGCAAATGAATGCTATAATATTTAAGTAAGTTTAGCTATAGGTACATATTATATGCAACTTGCCTTTATTTTGTTTAGACTTTGTTTATTTGTTTAAGAAATTATATAAACTATGATATTATTATCTAAATTTTATGTGATTTAAAACATTACTTACAAATTCTTAAGTAGGTTAAGACGAACTGTCTTGACCGGGGTAAGCGGAACATGTTCCTCTTTACCGATGTCAGAGGATATAAACATTCTATGAGTTGCTATTATTATGAAAAAAACACAGAATTTATTAAATTGATAAAATAACTTTAAATGCCAAGCCATAATGCCCTTAAAGCTTAAAAAATCGTCAAAAGTTGGATGGCCATCTTTATGTTAAATTATGACTGAGTAGATTCATCATAATGTGGAGATACGCTAAGCATAGCTCGACATCGCCCACTGAGTCGCTGATCTTTTTATAAAGCCTAACCACCAGGTGGTAGGTGTCTAGCACGGAAATCGTATGTAAATACCAATTATTTTTTGCTTTTCAGTTCCTGAGAGTATTCAGAAAGCGGTTTCCTTTTTAAAAAAAAAACATTTTTTTTTGTTCTACTGAAAATTGCATGATTACAACGTAACCGTAAAGAACTTTCCAATTAATTTTAATATTGTTAATTCTAGTAATGTGATCTGATGTGGTCTATCTATTATATAACATTTGAGACTGATTAAATTGTGATAAAGACATATAAAAAACTTACCACGGAGTTTTTGGTTGTTTACCTCTGGCCCGAACTCATATGTTTCCCTTACCCCAAATTTAATTTTTGTTCATTATTTCTATTATAAACTGTATTTGAATGGAATTGAGTTCATATTTGATTGAAGTAATTTTATCTAATGAATAATTTATTTTATCAAACTAAAATACATAAGACAGATTAATATCTATAGATAAATATATCGACTGTTCCTCTTACCCCAACAACCGAGGTAAGAGGAACACTTGGACTAACCTTAAGATTGGCATTTTTAGTTATAAAATATCAAAGCTACCCTAAAAAATCAATCAACCCTGAAATGCTGACACATAGAGCAATAGCTCGCGTTCATCAAACTACATAAGATCTTAGAATGTAGTTGCTAGATGTTAAAATTAGAAAAATTAAGTATGTTCCCCTTACCCCACTTGTATCTAACACTCAAACAAAACCTAAATAAGAAATGTATGAAGAACAGTACGTGTTAAATGATACAAGTGCGCACATGATTGGGGTGGTTTACGTGTGTGTATAAAAAAAAGTAGCATTTTACAAGAGACAGCTATGGAACTACAATTACAATTTGACCATACCTTTTTTTCTTTTTTGTATTTTTGTTTAGGCGGGAAAAAATGTACCTAACCGTCGTTCGGGGCAACGAACAGGGCAGTGTGGGGGCCCTCATCCACTAAAGAAACCCGCCGTGTGCCGTCTCTCCGCCTTTATTGGCGGGCCACTGGAACTATGTTACATTCCTTCGGTGGTATTTGACCATACCTACATGATTTAAAAAAAAACAAAGCGTTTTGTATACATGTGGCCGAAGTGTGAAGGGAAAAGAGGCGCGAACGATATAGATTCATGTCTGCACGATTTTATCATAAATAAACTGCTGCATTTAAGCCCAAACGCCAAGAAGCTGATCGTGTAGGTACTCTGATGGATTTCCGGGTCAAAATAAAAATTCTATTGTTACAACAATGTTGATGCTGGTTAAACTATCCCCACAATTACAATCGAACATCAATTTCACATACACAGTCATTCTCATATGGAAGCTGCCACTGACCATGTGTTAATTAAGTTTAAGAATAAGTACACTAGTATGGATAATTAGTTGTCAAGAGATTGGTACCAATTGGTGCATACAGCTTCTAACATAACAGCAAAAAATATTGTTATTCAAATGACTTACATAATGATTTCAACATTTTTACAAAACAATTCCTTACTTTAAACACAAAGTGAAAAATGTGAAATCGAAAATAACAGTCACGAGCATTTTTCACTTTGTGTTTAATGTATAGTGCTTAAGCATGTCAAATGCTAAAAATATATGTAAAAATATCTAAATACAATTTCTTACTCTTAGAAAGATCAATACATTGTCATGAAATGAAAAGTTTTTATGTGGTATGACGTTCGATCAATTTTGTATACAAAAGAAAATAATCCCCGCTACTCTTATAAAAACAAATTCAAGGATGTTGAATATAATGTTAAAACAAGGTGAAGCCTTACTATATACTTATTTACTTAGCAACAACACAGCCGTGTGGGGCCGGCTTTAGAATTGTCCCACCCCTCTCAACCTATGGGAGTCGTAAGAGCCGACTGAGGGAATACCGGGGGAGTGGGCAGCAGCACTCCCTCGAGTATTAACAACATCCACTGCGATCGCCAACCCGCCTGCCAAGCGTGGCGATTACGGCACTATCCCCCATTCTTGGGGAGGCCTATGTCCAGCAGTGGACTTTAAAAGTCTGGTGGATGGATGACTTAGCAACACGCTATCTCCCTTGCAGGGTAGGCAGAGTAACAGAGTAGGTACCAAAAGGCTCTATTCTTACACACATATATATATCTCGCTTCCTCGACATCCATAATTGTCTTCATAAACGCTTGCCGCTTTCGGAGTCTCCTGACTCCATCTTCCTACAATACATGACCGATTTGGTCTAGGTAGTTTAGTCTCGGTCTGCCCCTGTACCTACATTCTCCCACTTGCGTATTGTAGTTATATCTTCTTAACCAATCGCTCGTCTGGCATTCTTTCCACGTGTCCATCGGAGTATTCCCTTTCGCACCTTTATGCCAATACTCTCTTTCATACCTACTCGCTCTCTTACATCGTGGTCACAGATTTTCCACAGAGATTGCCTTCCGACCGCATTGATTCTACTCTCGATTCCATATTATAATATTGGGACAAGCACTACATTGTGTATTGTGACAAGTACCTTCTTGGTGAGGTGAGGAGGAGGTGATGGCTGCAAACAAGTTGTCCTAAGGCTCCAACCACTCTTATGTCCCCCGCATGTACTCTTCTCTCTATATCAGTGGTGTATTCCACCCTGACTGAATCTACATCCAAGCATAGCATGTCATTGCCTATTGTTGCTATAACGTCTGTTCTGGCGTCTCCTAATTCAATGACCATTATTTTGGTTTTTCTCACATTCACATGGCCTATATGTTTTCTTAGAATCGGTTGTCATAACATTAGTATAGAGTACTAAAAATTACTAAATTATTTTTCGATTTCACATTTTCACAATGTGTTCAAAATTGAACCGTTTGTTTGTAATGTCTAAAAAGCAGCTGTTTACTACATAACGATATGCTTAACGATAACAAAGTAGGTATATTTTTTTAAGTTTTTGTCCGCCTGTTTGTTCCGGCCAATCTAAGGAACGGCTAGACCGGTTTGTACACGGACTTTCACTGGCAGATAGCTGATGTCATAAGGATTAATTTAGACTATTTTTTATTTAAGAAATAAATTAGTGTTCCGCACAATAAATGTATGAATTATTCAGGTCCATCCATCATCCATCCATCAGCCTTTCGTCGTCCACTGCTGGAAATAGGCCTCCCCAAGAGAACGCCACAGCGAACGGTCCTGTGCCGCCTGCACCCGTGCACCGTGGTATTACCATAACTGCCACGCTTGGCAGGGGGGTTGGCGATCGCAGAGGATATTTTAAGTACACAGGGGAACGCTGCTGCCCGGTTCCCCAGTAATCCCTTAGTCGGCTTTTACGACTCCCATAGGAAGAGACGGGGTGGGCCTATTCTTGGTGCTGGCCCCAAACGGCTGATGGCTGATTATTCAGGTACTTAATACAAATTTAGTGTTCAAGGTCCAAAAATGCTGATGATAGCTATGTCTAACATAAAAAAAATAGTGACAAATGATAGTTAACATTATCAAACTCCTTTTTTGAAGACGTAAGCAGAAGTAACACAACCAAATCTTTATATATAGGTAGGTGTAATTATGTATAATTCGTCAGTAGGCACGTGTGTTTGTTACTGAACTCCTCCTAAACCACGACCGATTTTGATGAAATGTTTAGTATGTTTGCGTGGGCCCCCAGATTGTTTAGACTTTAGATTAACATTTACGACTTCCGCGCACGAGGTCGTGGGTACGATTCCCACTCAGGACAATTATTTATGTGATGAACACAGATATTTGTACTGCGTCTGGGTGTTTTATATCTATTATATGTATTTACAAAAAAGTAGTATATGTATTATATCGGTAATCTGGTACTCATAGCACAAGCGTCAAGCTTAGTTTGGGACCAGAGGACGTTGTGTGAAAAATGCCTGTGAATATTTATATTTAATTTAATTATTTATTGGAGCTTTCTGCATAATATGTAGTGCTGAAAGAGTGTGCCAAAAATATCTTAGATATAAAACGATTGAATAGGTATCTTGATATTTTTATATACGAGTAGGTATACTAAATATTTTAGCATTTGACGTGCTTAGCCATATACATTACACACATGTGTTAATGTATACCGTCCCATATACATCAACACATGTATTAATGTATATAGGACGGTATTCCAGGAGATGCACTATCAAATGTTGCTCGTGACTGTTATTTTCGATTTCACATTTTCACACTTTGTGTTAATATTTTTGAATACCGTAAAATTGTTTGCCGAAGTGTTAATCTAATTTGATGGTTGTCGTAAGCGCATAAAAATTTTCGCTATATAGAGTACCACATCAACAGAATGTATTTTACAAATTTTGATTTTAAATTTGTAGGTATACACCGCAGTGAACATACTCGAACGACACCTATTGTAATTTAACAACAACTCGTATCTATTTGCATAAATAAAACATTAATACGTAGCTAATCCTAAAATATCTAGTAGGTACCTATCTACATAATACACTCTATAAAACGTTTACTAAAGCATTTGTAAACAGTTTGTTATTTTGTATTTTGTCATAAAACGTATCGCATTGTGCTGTTCAAAACAGTAAACAAATTGCGAAATTCAGTCGTAAACATATTGAGAAAAGCCAAAATCTCTAAATACAATTGAGTTTAATCTAAAATAAACCTCACTCATAAGGACACAAGTTTATTTTGGAAGGTTTGCAACAGACAACCCCACTCACGCAACATAAGCAACACCACTTGATAATATAAAATGTTTATTTTAGTTTTACACACTTTCATCCACGAAAACGGCGCGCAATGTATTTTTTTTTTTCGTGAGGCACTAGTAAACGGCCTCTTTCAGCCAAACGCGATTGTCGACTGACACGCTTGCAATGCTTGCATAGGCTTAATGTTATCAACGTAACATTATCATTGATTTTTTTTGTTAGATATTTATTATGGTTTAGCGACGTTGTTATTCCAGAGGTAGTACTTAAGTGTTAGAATATTTGTATATTGCACTTGACATAGCGGAATCATCACAATGAAATTCAAGCTTGGTAAATATGATAAGCCGTTGGTTTCAGCTGTCATGTTGGAAATTAGCATACTTATAGCCTTAAATGTGAATAATTAAGCACTGATCCACATAAGCTACTGACAACTGTATATAACTATATATTAGGTATATAGGTAGCTACCTAGTTTAATTTAAATTATTTATCTGGAACACAATTGAATTAGTGCGCTAAAAAATATAGTTTAAAAAACAAAACAAAAACTGCCTTAAATAGCTAGTTGAACTAAAAAGTAGTAAATAATAATTCTAATATAAATAGATTGTAAAAAAAGCGTGGGGTGCAGTTAGACTGACTATCTATAAAATGATAAAACCATAGATTTAGTATATATTTAGATCGGCTATATAGTAATTATGACGAGACCTAAACTGACACGTACCAGTGTGCGTGTCATGTGCATGTGTGCACTTCAAATAGTGCTGGGACGTTCACTAAACGCGACTATCGACACAAATTGTGTTGTTTTAGTATCACGAGGTGCAAAGTGAATTTAAATAAATTTTATATTCGAGGAAACGGAAATAAAACTGAAATAAAACATTATTTGTGAATAAAGAAAAAGAGATTTTTAGTACGAGCGGGAATCGAACCCGCGTCTTTTCCGATCCGGGGAAGTGCTCTAAGCCACTGAGCTATCGTACTGACCTAGTCGGTTATCCCAATTTCCTCATCACAGTTGTCTTTACGACCAACGCCATCTATCGGAATACATTTACATGCATTAATCCAATATAGTAAGTTTAATTTTGCAATTAAAATCCATACTATTTGAAGGCGCGATTTTTTAAACATTTTTGATCTATATTTTTTAGCATTATGTCAAATGCTAAAATCTTTTTCCTTATTCGCAAATAAGTTGTACTTTAAAAAAATAGCGGAGCATGTCAAATGCTAAAAAATATAGATAAAAAATTAAATAAAACATGTTTTATTAATACGTCGACACTTAGAAAGTTTTGAGAAACTAAAAAACTAACTTCTATGGACAAAATATTTTAATTAAATCTTTTCAAAGAACTCTCCACCAGCCTCTATACCAAGTGTCATGCGTCTGAACCAATTTTGGAAACATTTTTTCCAGTCCGCCGCAGACACGTCTTCCACGGCCTTCTCGAACGCTGCTAGCGCGTTTTCCAGCGATGAAAAGTGTATCCCTTTCAGCTGATTTTTTTTTTAGGGAATAAAAACAAGTCACACGGTACCAGATCAGGACTGTAAGGAGGGTGACCCAAGACTTTGACTGGTGTGGTGTCCAGGAAATCCCTCGTTTTGATGCTAAGTACGCGGGCGCAATGTCATGGTGAAGCAGTACCCCGCGGACACAACCGCGCGACCGCGCTTATACACAAATGACTCATCAGGTTTTAGGCCACATTTAAAATCGTAGAAAATCATCGCACGAAAATGTTCTCGATGCAGATTCTATATTGCTAAATGTAAAAAAAAAAGTCAAATGTTAACATAATTATTGTATTTTGAGGAAATCTAAAACGGTAAATTAAAATTAAAATCTATACTAACTATCCAAAGAAAATATTATATTTTCTCAAAAAATAAACTTTCTGCCTACTTTCTTTGTTTCTCTGTGCCTACCCCGCAAGGGAAATAGCGTGATGATAAGTAAGTAAGTATAAACATAACCGTATAGAATGATCTTACTCAAATTTTTGAAAAAAATATTATAAATATATTAATATAAACCTTTATTGAAACGTTAATCCGAATATATTACAAAAATGAATAATGCCTGTATGCAGGACATGGAAAAGGCTTTGCCTTTCCCAATAATAGACACATTGATGCCATATTATCGATACCGAAATATCGATAGTGTCAATCTCTATAAAAGAAACATAGTAAATAGCACACAATTCACGTATTTGTTATCTTTTTATATTGAATTCGAAGGCATTCTGGGCATGCATATAATTTAATGCAATAAAATTCCCCATCCGTGTATGAGCACAGCGTCTGTGGTAGTTCATAAGCTTTGCATCATCCATTAGCCTTTTAATGTCCACTGCTGGACATAGGCCTCCCCAAGAATGAGGGATAATGCCGTAATCGCCACGCTTGGCAGGCGGGTTGGCGATCGCAGTGGATTTTGTTAATACGCGAGGGAGTGCTGCTGCCCACTCCCTCGGTATTCCCTCAGTCGGCTCTTACGACTCCCGTGGGTAGAGAGGCAAGCTTTGCATATAAACCACAAATTATTTTCATGGTACTTACATGTGAAATGTACAATTCTGTGTTTTCTTTCTTAGATGAGTTACATCCGGGCACTGCGCGCGTAACCATGATTAGACACGTCAATTAATACAGAATTATACGATAATTTCGGCAATTTTCCTAAAATATGCGAAATTTGTATTGTTGACGATTGATGTCAGGTTCATACACGTCCATAGCGTGTGTGATAGTGCTCTCGTCTATCTATCTCGCTCTAACATACGCGTATACTATGTTCTTACTCTTTTGCATCGCCGATCTATCTATATACTAAATCTATGGATAAAATAAATCAGTTTTTTTAACGAACTCGTTCATTCAAATAATCATCTTCAACTAATAAAACAAAACAGACATAATAAATTAAAACACAATTAATAATTTGTTTTTATTTATTTCAACAACAACGTCAGTCAACGATATTATGCATTTTATAACGGAATTATACACTCAGCTTTTAGCAACATAAACCTACTTATAATTTTTAACTAAATCGACTTGACTGACAATATCTGTTGCAGAACTTTTATTGCATTTTTTCTATTCATGTGTTCAAAATGTTCCAAACATTTAGGATAAATATCGACAATATACCTTGTCGATAAAGTCAAGCCCTAGTGTACCTATATGAATCTAAAAACTTTTCTACTAAAATCTTGCAAATATGTAACAATGCGACATATGTATTTCTATGTAAAATATAAACAGTAACAATGGGATCGAAATTAATCTGTAACTGAAACAGCAAATATCAGTAATTATGACCTAACATAAAAGCATTAAGTTGTGATAACATCCTGAGAACTTACCTGTGAAACATGCAATTATCAGGATTGTTTGCATGATTTACATGACAGGCACTCACGGAACAAACGACCATTGTATTTAATAGTTATAGTCATATAATAACCAAGATTTATAACACAAATAAATCAAAAAACCGCGAAGCTAGTTTCAAGCTAGATGCCTGTAGACTACCTGTCATTCAAACGGTTTGCAATGACATTAGATTTGCTTTACTCTTCCATCTTGCTATGTTGCCGTATAAGATTTTCTTCTCGCTCACACGCTTTGGTGATCTATACGTTATACTATATCTATGAGCGTAACTTTATGTCAATCCCATACATTGATAATCAGGTAAGTAAGTATATTCTATTTTACTAGCATTTATATCACTTGTCTACAGGGCAAGGTTTAAAAAGTTTCAATAAGTTACCATATCCATGTGTTAAAAATCTGAACTCAATTCATATACAAAAATAAATTAGTCTCTAGAAAAATACTAATTTCCAATTTACGAATATTATGTGAAGTAGAAATACTGTTTATCATATATCTGGATAAATGTCTCGTAAGGATCAATGAAATTAATGTAGCAAGCCCGGATGACTGACTTGGTGATTATTCTCTGCTATATTTAAACATGTGGAAAGAACACCGGACGAGCGACTGGTAATTATATAATGGGAAAGTGGAAGGATAGGTACCGGGGGCGTTACCTTTTGGCACTCCGTTCTCTCTGCCTCGCAAGGGAGATATATATTTTTTAATACTCATGATGGCAGACGAGCCACGGCCCACCTGATGGTAAGTGGTAACCGTCGCTCATGGACTCAACTATATATACGGAGAGTAATAGTCATGCCGCTACGCATAATTTCATTTCTCAATTAAATTAAAGAATAAACGGCTATCGTCGGCTACAGGCAAAACACACTCACCATACACAAAGTGAAAAATGTGAAATCGAAAATAACAGTCACGAGCAGGATTCGAGCCTGCATCTCCTGGATACCGTCCAGATGCTTTGCCAATTCAAAATATTTATAGGGTTTGCGTCATTATTAGGTAAAATCTTAATTGTAAAATTAAGTTTACCTGGTCGGTATAATGTATGAAAATACTTGCGACAGATGGTGCAGGCGTCACCCAAAGACGTTAAGTATGAATGTGTTATCGAGATTAGCAGTCAGGAGCAAGGGTCGCGATTGCTGAATTGGCAAAGCATCTGGACGGTATCCAGGTAAAAATAATACCTGTACCTAAATAGTAAAGAAAAATAAAAGAAATTTCTTTTTTTTCGATTGTCTATATGTATTTTAAGCGAAGAGATGAACGGGACGCGCGCGAATAGAGTGCGCGGGTTACACCAGAGTATGGTTGAGGTCTTCGCGTTCCGTACTTACTTTACACTCACAATTGGTATAGGTATATATTATGAGTGCGAGTGCGATTCAGTGAACGATATGAACAACAGGTTCGTGGAAACTGTCCAAGCGGTCAAGTCGACCTTTTTTAAGACCAGTCGCGTCGATAGGACTCAAAAGCTTCGGATCAAACTCTTAAGCTCATGGCGACACGGACAGAAATGACGGTGCAGTCTTCGGCTGATTGGTCCAATCGTAGGTGACTAAACAGACAGATCCCCAAGTCTATGACGAGACATTCGCTGATTTAATACCTTGCGTATTAAAGAGGCGATAGAGCGGAACCAAGGTTCTAAAGTGTTCGCAAGAGATCTGTCTGTTAGGAAAAGCCAGCTGACCAAGCTGAAGACCAATGATGGCACTGTTGTTTCTTCCAAAGATGAGATATTAAGAGAGGTCCACGAGTTCTATGGATCCCAGAAGTCAGCTTGGTCCATGAGCCCAGATCCAAGCTAACTCGGCACTATACCGAAGATATCCCGAAATGGCTCTCAAACAACTAAAGGACGGAAAGGCACCGGGAGATGACGGAATTACTATAGAGCTTCTGAGAGCAGGCGAAAAGCCGGTCCTCAAAGCCCTCCAGAGGCTATTCAATTCCGTCGACCTCGGGGGTGACGTTCCAGAGTCGTGAACCAGGAGCGTGGTGGTGCTGTTCTTCAAGAAAGATGACAGAACCCTCTTGAAGAATTACAGACCCATCTCGCTCTTGAACCATGTCTATAAGTTGTTCTCGAGGGTCATTACAAATCGACTCACGCGCAGGCTCGATAACTTCCAGCCTCCCGAACAAGCCGGTTTCCGAAAAGGCTATAGTACCGTAGACCACATACATACGCTGCGCCAGATTATACAGAAGACCGAGGAGTATAATCGGCCTCTGTGTCTAGCGTTTGTGGACTACGAGAAAGCCTTCGATCCGATCGAAACTTGGGCGGTGCTGCAATCCCTTCAGCGGTGCCAAATTGACTATCGATACATCAAAGTGTTGAAGTGTTTGTATAGAAACGCCACTATGTCTGTCCGAGTTCAGGACAAGAGCACGAAACCGATCCAACTGCAGAAAGGTGTTAGACAGGGAGACGTCATGTCCCCGAAACTCTTCACCACTGTATTGGAAGATGTTTTCAAGCTCTTGGACTGGACCGGATTAGGTATCAACATAAATGGCGAATACATCACTCACCTTCGATTTGCAGATGATATCGTAGTCATGGCAGAATCGCTGGGAGGGGGCGGGTCTCCTCTAATGGTGAGAGTGAATGGTGAGGCCACTCTGGGACTTGAAAATTCTTGAATTTACAACGTAAAAAGAAAAATTCTCAGTAGCACCCCGGAGTTTGGAACTGTGCCCGGTAGACGTCAATAGGCTCACCCCCTATTACGTGGGACTTAAACATAGCTGGTGAGTCGTGGGTGTATATTACACCTCTGCCTACCCCTTCGGGGTATACAGACGTGATGTTATGTGATATTTCACACGTTCTCTGGTCCCAAACTAAGCTTAACGCTTGTGCTATGGGTACCAGATTACGGATATAATACATATATTACTTATTTTTGTAAATACATACATAAATATAATAGATAGAAAACACCCAGACGCAGCACAAATATCTGTGTTCATTACACAAATATTTGTCCTGAGTGGGAATCGAACCGACGACCTCGTGCACGGAAGTCGGTTACACTACCGACTACGCCACGAGGTCCGCCAATTGCGTGTAGAACCTAGGTTTTTTTTATACTGCTCGTACATGGGTGGCTAAAAAGTATACGGCCCACCTGGTAAGCAGTTACCGTTGCCTACCTAGAGGATAGGATACCAAGGAGAGGATAGGGAAGGGCTTTGGAACTCCAACTCTCTCACTCACCATACGAAACACAACGGCAGGAGTAATTACCATTATTACACGTTTTTTTGAAAGGTTGTACTTCCCCGATCGAGCCGGCCCATTAGTGCTGGGATAAGTAAGGTTCTATCACTAGAAAAGATGTCCGTGGATGTGGTTTAGAGCAGACATCTCGCGTTCGCGCTCTACGCGGGTGGCAAACAACGGGCAACCCGTCGTAAGTGGCTACCGTAGCGACACTACTATTCGGTGTTATACTGTCTCAAAGGCCCAAATATCTTTATAACAAGATCACCTGGTCTATAGATCATAACAAATACAGAACTAGAGCCTCATTATACCTGAAAGAACAATTTTTTTGTGAAAGTTGAGAAAGAGAGCTTTACTTCAGGCGTCTTTCACATTTTCACAAATAATTTGTTTTACAGATCAAAATACTTATTATTCGTTTTAAGTAAACCTTAACACAAGACCTCTGCGTTTCGTAGTAGTTTAAAATTCTCCACCACTCACTGTTGTTGGAATGACTTGCCGCCATCTCTGGGAGAGTTAAAGTCAGTGGCTTTGATTAGCTAAACTTATAAAGATAAAAGTCCATGACGGACTGCAACCGCAAACTGCAACCGTAAACCGTAGGTCGGTTGTTGTGAATTTCAATTAAAGGCCGGCGCTCACTTGATGGGATGGCGCGGGATAGCACAGCAAAGTATCAACGAAACACCGAGGGAAGCTTCGGCATGCCGTGGCATCCCGCGGTATGCCACGGCATCCCACGATATGTCGTGGCATCCCGCTTCATGCCGTGGCATCCCGCGGTACATTCGTTTGTAACGATATCAACGAAATGTGTGTGCCAATACTATTATAATAAGATTCAAATTAATTTCCTCTTACAAAAATCCTTTGGTCTTTAGTTGTGTATTAAAACATTATATTTAGTGATAATATCAGTTCTCGCTGAAGAAGAAGAGAAAAAAATACTTGATGAAATGAAAAGAAAAAAAATCTGGCCACATAAGCTATGGAGATTAACACAAAAGGTGAATTTAGCTACTTGTTCAATGATTTAAGATATGAGGCGTTTTGACCCGCCCTCCGCACCGCTGTGGTGTCCCGAAGCCTAACATGGCATGTCAAAACATGCCGCGGCAGCCCGACAGACGCCGTGGCATCCCACGGTATGCCTTGGCGTCCCATGGCATGCCGCGGCATCCCGCGGTAGGCTCGGTCTGCTTGTAACGATATCAACGAAATTGATGTGCTAATATTATTGTTATAGGATTCAAATTCATTTCCTCTAACAAAAATTCTTTACCGTGCCATCCCGCGCCATCCCGTGAAATGAGCGCCGGCCTTTAGAGCTGACTATAAGGGTGTCGTTATATATTGCAGCAGGCACTATTCATTATTGTATCGCGGTGGACTTTATAAACATACAATTTCACGGACACAAAGTACACCTAAACTCAGAACTACCATTTGTGGATCACACAAAACGTTGTCCTGTATGGGAACCGAACTGGAGGCTGTTATCTAAGCCACTCCGCTCTGTGCAGTCAATACTATAAATATAGAATATTTTCATTTTCATTATGACACTAAACAGCAATATTATAAATATGTAATACACTATCACTTAGGTATATACCTATTGATCATGAGGTCTCGCGTTCGATCCCCGAGTCGGCCAGTGCTATTGAGATTTTTCGTAAAAAAAAAAAATGAGAAAAGTTCTCAGTAGCAGCCCGGAGCTTGGAAATGTGCCCGGTAGATGTCAATAGGCTCGCCTCCTATTATGTGGGACTTAAACATAGCTGGCGAGTCGTGGGTGTATACTCATAATACACCTCTGCCTACCCCTTCGGGAAATACAGGCGTGATACTATGTTTTTTTTTATGTTTATATACCTATTTATTACACATTACCATTAGAAATAACTATCAGTGAACACACGAGGTCCTAGCAAAATATCAGCGCTGCATACGTATTATTGTAGGGGGAGCACAAGCTGTGCCTTTTTTGACTCTCACCAATTCATATTATCTACACTAATATTATAAAAAGGAAAGACTTTTATTTTTGTATGTTTGTAACGAATAAACTCAAAAACTACAGGACCCATTCCAAAAATGATTTAACTATTTAAAATGCTACATTATCCCTGAGTAACATAGGCTATATTTACTACAAAAAAACGAATACTATAAAGAATAAAGATTTGTATGTTTGAAACGAATAAACTCAAAAACTGACTGTTATTACATGCATGCCAATCTCCTTATTAATTTTCTTCCTATACGAGTAGACGCAAGAAACGTAAAAGGTTTCACGCGCCTTGCCAACCCCAAGGATAGGTATAGGAAGGCGTAGGGGGAAGATAATAAAAAGAGAATGCGAAGGGGGGTTTATGACTTAAGCTTCTTTCTCATCACTATATGAAACAAAACGGTGGAAGCACATACCGTTGTTGCACGTTGATCTTTCGTTCATAAGCAATAAATTATTAAATCTAATATATAAAATTCTCGTGTCACAGTGTTTGTCGCCATTCTCCTACATAACGGCTTGACCGATTCTTAATTTTGTGTGTATATTCAGTAGGTCTGAGAATAGGATGTAAACTATTTTCCATACCCCTAACTGATAAGGGTGGTTCACTCCAAAAATCTTTTTTCATTTAGTGGTCAAATTTTTTCATTTAAGTATTTTTTTTTTAAGATTTGGCATTAAAACATACATACAACCCTAAATTTTCACCCTTCTACTGCCAACCCCTATTCTTTAACAGAAATATTAGTACTTTAATAATTTTCATTGCATAATATTCACGAAAAAAAATATGGCGGTACGAAGTTCGCCAGGTAAGCTAGTAATAAATAAAATAAAAAAAAATAGCTCACGAAACTGCTTTCAATTTGATTAATGTAGGTATTACTAATTAATAAGCATGAAAAACTTAGTTATCATTATAATTTACTCAAGTAAAACTTCCAACTAAAGTCCAATCAACAATACGTAAGCGCCTACTAGATTTCTTACGGCAAAACTACGTTATAAGTTTTACAAGTTTTGCATAGATTTCACCTACCGCTCACAATGATCGCGGTTAAATTATATTTTAACATTTACCAGTACAAGTTACAATCAACAAGTTTTATTAAGTATTTTGATTAATACTAGCCCGCAGCTCCGCCGCAGTCAAAAGCTAGTTTTTAGGTTATATCTCAGATTCACGATATCTCACGATATAGTAGCGGGATAAAATGTATACCAGTTTTTAAGTCTAATCTATGGAGGATTTTACATTTACTAAATTACTTTGTAAATAGTTGAATTTAAATAATTACTGCATATTAACGGGAGCCAATTAAGGTGGCGCCGCAGTAGCAAGTGGAAAGATTTAAAAAACAGCGCCATAATAACTTGCTGTTTACATGTGGACACTTTTTTAACTTATCCCCTATACAAGATGCATAGTTATTTATCTATGACAAGATGGTTCTCCTTACTTCTACCCTCCATAGTCTAATTGAGAGCTATCAAACAAAGTGGTATGCACCTACTAAATTTCTTATGGCAAAACTATGTTATGAGTTGTTACATGTTTTGCAAACATTTCACCTACCGCTCACAATGATAACGGTCACACAACCACGTATGTGAGCATTTCATTCGTAGCCCAAGTATTTTCATTTCTATACAAAGCACGACTCCATGGTTCAAAGTCATACGATACGTACGTAATCAAAGATTTTCTTTAGTGCGCGTGAGAATAAATTGTTGGACAATATCTATTGAATTATGCTCAGCTTAGCGATGTTTACCTACATCCAGCGATACATTGTACTCCTGATTCCCAAAAAGGGTTGTAAGAATTACAGGCCGATTGCTATAATGTAACTGTCTCTATATTTAAGATATCTGACAAAAAAACTGGTTTTGGCGCCTCTGCACCCTTATCACTTTTATACTGTTTGTTTGTTCATGCATCAAGTAAAAACTACTAAAATTATTCTGGAACTTTTTTTTTAATAACTCTTGTTTAGGCGGGAAAAAATGGCGGGCAACGAACAGGGTAGTGTGGGGCCCTCACCCGCTAAAGAAACCAGCCGTGTGCTGTCAGGAAAATAGAGTATAAATGTGAATTTAATCTTTTTATCTATACTATTATAAAGCTGTAACAGAGCTGTGTCTGTACATTTAAGATATTTGAGAAAAAAGATACTGTAATAGGCTATATAGGCGTGTCTTTTTTTAGAATTTTTACCTGTTTTGTTTGTTGCGAACAAACGCGCATCACGCAAAAACTACTAAACGGATTTTGATACAACGTTTTTTATTTGATAGCTCTCGGTTAGACTTAAAAACTGGTATACATTTTTATCTCGCTACTATAACGGGAACCTGAGATATAAGCCAAAAACTAGACAAAAGCTAGTTATTTAAATTTTTAAGCATTTAACATGCTCGCTCTTTTACTACAATGAAAATGTGAAATGGAAAAACGTTAACCACGAGTTATGCTAATGGTATGGTATGATTCTTAATTGTGGATAATAATTTAAGTTTACTTGGTCGATAAAATGTATACAAATAGATCCAACCATCTGCCGTATATCCAGGAGATGAAGGTTCAAATCCTGCTCGTGACTGTTATTTTCGATTTCACATTTTTCATTTTGTGTTTAATGTATAGTGCTAAGCATGTCAAATGCTAAAAATATATGTAAATATTTATAGGGTTTGCGTCATTATTAGGTAAAAATCTTAATTGTAAAATTAAGTTTACCTGGTCGGTATAATGTATGAAAATACTTCCGACAGATGGCGCAGGCGTCACCCAAAGACGTTAAGTATGAATGTGTTATCGAAATTAGCAGTCAGGAGCAATTGTCACGATGGCTGAATTGCCAAAGCATCTGGACGGTATCCAGGAGATGCAGGTTCAAATCCTGCTCGTGACTGTTATTTTCGATTTCACATTTTTCACTTTGTGTTTAATGTATAGTGCTAAGCATGTCAAATGCTAAAAATATATATAAATATGTGTAATGTATGCTCAATTGGTCTCCAAAAATTGATTATTTTGTTTATAATTAAATTAATTCATTGATCTACATTATGTTAAGCATATGATAATGTATAACACAACTTCTACCTAAGCAGTTTCGATCTACCATGTTCAAATTAATAAATAGCATTAGGTAATGTAATTCTGCACCATGTTTATGAAATGCAATTTTGACGTAATAAATGCGCTGTAAGCTTACAGTTATTCTGCACAACGGTAATGTTATGGACATTATAAACACATCTATTATTAACCGAATTCAAAATAAGGAGGAGGTTCTCAATTCGGATGTTTATATTTTTTTTATGTATGTTCGGGCATAGCTCCGTCATGTGTAGACGGATTTGCAAAATTCTTTATTGTTTGAAAGGAATTTAATCCAAAATGGTCCCATTTAAATTTTATTTAGATTGGTAGAGAAGTTTTTAAGAAAATCAACAAAAATCTAAAAAATTGTATACTTCGATGATATTATTTCGTTTACTCTGACAACTCACTGTCTCATTGGAGCAGTGCGTTTAGTTGGTGTTCCCATATTATATATAAAACCTTTCTTCACGGTCTTCTCACTGAGACGCTGTGCTCCATTTCTCTCTATATTGAGCTTTAGGCGCTCATCTTTGTCATTTTCATACTCCTGGGGGGTTAAGCAGAATGTTATATCTCACATGTCGATCGTATCGTGATCGTGTGATTGGTTGAGAGATCACCGTGATTGGCCAACGGATTATTGCGACGTCACGCGTCGGTTTCTCAACCAATCACAGTGATCGCATTACGATTAACATGTGAGATATGAGATTCTGTCTAACCCCCCAGTGCTCGACGCGTTCTCATACGAGACGCACGCAAGGAAAGCCTTCCCATCACGTGCCACCTACTCTAATATCACCTATTTTATAAAAAGCCACTAAAAAGGAAAAAATAAATGATTTAAAAAAAAGGTAGGTGTCTAGCACGGAAGTCGTATGTAAAAACCAATTATTTTTTGCTTTTTAGTTCGTGGGTGATTTTTGAAGGCGGTTCTCTTTTTTTTAAATCATTTATTGTAATTTTTACTCAATCATTTTTGTACTTTTTTTTAAAAAGGAGGTTTGTTATAGTGTAATAATTATGTACGTGAATATACCTATTTTGTTTATTTAGCATATAATGTGTACCAATAAATGTGTATGACAGTATGCGGACGAGGCTTTAGGCACTTGCTGAACATAAAGGTTTCCTAGTTAATCTTAAAGTGATTTTCATTTAGGTACTATCCTCTTTTTTATATACCTACAATATCATTGGGTACTATACCATAGACGTGGACAAGTCCTACCCTATGACACATCGGAAAACCAAACATTCACTTAAAATCTTTTAATAGATTCAAAATTCAACTCACGTCAGCTCGTCATCATTTTGTGTGCAGGAATTCAAAGACTGCCTTCTCCAAATTCTTCTCGTCTTCCTCTCTCTCAGACTAGAAAATACAGTCCCTTTCAACCGATAGATGGCTTTTGGACCATCTTCTGTCTCATCCAAACGGTTACTGGGTTGAAGATGATCGTTTTTAACTACTTTTGAGTTGGGTTCATCCTTGATATCTGTATCTTCAAAACCTTCATTAACTCTCCCAAACGTTGACGACATATTTCAATCTGAAATGATATTAAATAATAATAAATATTCACGGACGTTTCACACAACATCCTCTGGTCCCAAACTAAGCTTAACGCTTATGCTATGGGTACCAGATTACGGATATAATACATATATTACTTTTTTTTTGTAAATACATATATATAATAGATAGAAAACATCCAGACGCATTACAAATATTTGTGTTCAACGCACAAATAACTGTCCTAAATGGGAATGAACCCACGATCGGAACACTAACTGACGGGCACGGAAGTAGGTTACACTACCGACTAGCCACGAGGCCTGTCATTAATGATTTGTCTTAAATTAACTATTAAATATAATAGTGACAGTCTAGTGGAAACACCAAGGACTGCAAAGGCATTACGTTCGAGATCATGATCTCATAAGGCACACATATCTGGCATTTGTTTTACTACGAGTCATAGGTACAGCCCACCTGATGGTAAGCGGTAACCATAGCCTATAGGTGCATCTAGATATTAGAGGTCACATTTAAATATTCAACTGACCTTCTGCACCAGGAGTCTCAAGTACTTAGAGTGAGGCAGTTGTATGTCATGTCTGTTGCTATACGTTTCCACAGGACTAGCCTCCTAATCGACTACCTCGGTGGGACACAATTAGATGTTATAAATCTATTGGCCAGAAGTCATTCCTATTTATGGGGCCCTATATCTACAATAAGCTAGAAAAAACTCTAAAAATAGCAAAACTACCGAAAAAAACATGCAAAAGCAAGATTTTTTCATGACTAATAAGTTTGGATTACAAAAGCACTGAAGAATTAATAAAAATACGCAAATAGCACTTAAGACACATTTACACTTTTAATATTACACGCATACCATAGTTATATAAACCCCATTTCACAAACCAAACACCTCCATGCCACATATACCATAATTATATAAACACACACACACACACACACACACACACACACACACACTATTATGTTAAATATTGTGTCCATCCATCCATCCACCAGCCTTTCAACGTCCACTGCTGGACATAGGCCTCCCCAAAAGAACGCCACAACGAGCAGTCCCATCATGGGGGATAATGCCGTAATCGCCACGCTTTGCGGCGGGTTGGCGATCGCAGTGGATGTTGTTAATACTCGAGAGAGTGCTGCTGCCCACTCCCCCGGTATTCCCTCAGTCGGCTCTTACGACTCCCGTGGGTAGAGAGGGGTGGGACAATTCTAAAGCCGGCCCCACACGGCGCAAATATTGTGTATTTCTCTAATACTGCCAAGCCTCTTGGATTGTTAAGAGACTAGATCCCACGACACAGGGCATCCTAGTGTGGTCTACTGTTATATTTAAATATTATGATTGTATTTTTAGCATAATAAAGACTTATTATTTCCGCGTGGCTAAGTCCAGGGAAATGAATTTGAGGTGGAGAAGTGGAATAATAAGGACTCAATCAGTATACGAAATACGATAGCAGGAGCACCTACCACAGCCTTACGATGGTCTTCAGCGAGTGGATGGTACTTCCCCGGTCATCTCATACAAGCACGGCTCTACCAATACAATTTTTTTATAAATGGATTACCCGTGAGGAAATTTGCAAGTTTGCATTTGAATGCTAAGTTTAATTTAGGTTCAAAAATCACATCATGTTCAAAAGCTTTTTGTTTTTTGGATGTATCTTTTTTTAGGAGCGTAAATGTGTCATACAATATGGATTTGGGCCTCCCACGCTCGTAGGTATACCAACCGTTCCCGCCTAAACATAAAAAAATCTTACGTGAGAAAGAGAGCCATTCATGCTGGGATTTCAGGTAACTAAAACATAAAGACACCGCATTATCAACTAAAAAGTGAAGCCACTTTTTGAAAGTAGTAGCGCGAAAGTGTTGTCATATGAAAAAAATAATCTCTATAATTTGGGTAAATTTTTAAAAGTTTTATTTTTAAAACATAAAGGAAGTAAAATTACAAAGTAAGTTTACAGCAAATATTATAGGGAATATTATGGCACTGACGACGTATTCAAGTTCAAGTGAGTACTCCCACTTGGTACCCAGCCCTACCACCAGTCATGCAATGGATGATAATTGCTTACTTCCCTTAGTCGCCTCATACAACACCCGTGGGAAAGAATGGGGTGGTGACACTTGTATTCTTAGTCCGTCACCACACGGACACTAAGATAAGCAATACTGTAGAGTATTATTGATTGTTTAACACTGATTTTCTTGTCGTATTTTGAGTGTAGGTAAAATTGCATGCAAGAGCTAGTTAGAAATAATGATATCAGTAATCAATGCCTGCGTCAATGATGCATTGCATTTGCGCATAAAATCGCTGGCGAAGCTAATGTGAAGTAGGTAGGTATGTTTAATATGTCGCATAAAACGTAACAGCCACGTTTCTGATTGCGCGCTTATTAATGACAATATACGTTCTTTCAATATGTCGTATAGAGACACGTGTATGTAGTACGTAGCTGAACCCGACAGATGTCCTACGCGAATGTTAGCTTGTCTGTTAGTAGCGGTATCAGATATTTAACGGGTCTCGTGGCGTAGTCGGTAGTGTAACTGACTTCCGTGCACGAGGTCGTGGGTTCGATTTCCACTCAGGACAATTATTTGTGAGATGAACACAGATATGTACTGCGTCTGGGTGTTCTCTACTATGTGTATGTATTTACAAAAAGAAAGTAATATATGTATTATATCCGTATTCTGGTTCCCATAGCACAAGCGTTATGCTTAATTTGGGACCAGAGGACGTTGTGTGAAATGTCCGTGAATATTTATTTATTTAATTTTCGATAAACATCAGGGTAGGAATTAGGAGTACCACTGAAGTAATGTCACACAGGTCCAGTGGTTCACCAGTACAGGCGGAGAGACGGCATACGGTGGGTTTATTTAGTGGCTAAGAATGCCCCACACTACCCTGGGGGGTTAGGCAGAATGTCATATCTCACATGTCGATCGTATCGTGATCACTGTTATTGGTTGAGAGATTACCGTGATTGGCCAACGGATTATTGTGACATCACGCGTCGGTTTCTCAACCAATCACAGTGATCACGATACGATCGACACGTGAAATATGAGATTCTGCCTAACCCCCTGGTCTTTGCCCCGAACGACGGAGTGTGCGTTTAGGTACATATTTTCCCGTCTTAACAAAAAATAAACGAGTGTGCTTTAGACCACACGACCACGGTAATAATACGAAACGTAACTTTCTCTCTTTCTATATTCACTAACTTATATCTCCCTCTCAACTTCCGTTCGTCTCGCCCGAGTACACCTTTCGTAACGCTCACGTCACGCATTCACCAGCTTACTCCCCAAGTCAGCTTTCGTAAAGAAGTATCTACTTCAACAAGAAGTTAGGGTCGGTCTCCCCTGGTACCTACATACTTCCACTTTTGCATTGTATATATCAGTCAGGCATTCTTTCCACAGGTCCAAACCATCGTAGTTATTACGGGAAATGATGGTACTGACCTGTTCGAGCCCTTAACTATGAGTTCTCTCACTGGTCCCATTTATTTGTTAAGGCGTGAAAAAATGTACCTAACCGCACACCCCGTCGTTCGGGGCAACGAACAGGGACATGTTTTCCCGCCTTTCCAAAAAAAAGGTGAAGATGATATCTGTCTCTCTTGTGATTGGTAGAGAAACCGACGCGAGTTGTCTCACGGTGATCTCTCAACCAAACACAATGACATGATGCGATGTCGATACGATTTAGTGAAATACATTCTAACCCCCGAAGGCCCGTAGAATGTAACTCACTGTTAATCGTATAGATATCGCATCGTGACATTGTCACTGGTGAGATCTTGAAAGATCATCGTGATTGGTTGAGTGATTATTGTGACATCACCCGTCTATGTCTCTACCAATCAAAAATAAGACAATACGATGTCGTTACGATTTTGTGAATTACATTCTAAGGGGGCTGAATCGAGATCAGGCGTAGGACCAACAGGTTTACGTGCTTTCCGAGGCACGTGGGTAAAGCTCCGAAAACTTCCTAACTCTAAGTTGTTATTGAGAATTTCTAACGGAAAACCTATAAACTTTTTTTATGTCCCGACCAAGGAATCGAACCCGAGACCTTATGATCAACAGTCACATACACTACCGCGCGACCACTTAGTAGGATATCGCGCACATCGAGAGTCTGGCATGATTTCTTCCCGTTGTCTAGCGCAAGAAAATTATAGTTTTAAAAACTAAAAAAACACGCTTTAATAGCTGAAAAGTAGAAAATAATATTATAATGGGGATGTTTACTGCCACCATTTCACGGCAGATGGCGTATTATCGACGTGGCCATTGAAAACTGTCATTTCCATACAATTTATAATCTGTATTTTGGTAAATTTTAATATTCTCGTATTATGCTTCTGTGTGCTGTACCAAAATGTAATAACCCCGGTATACATTTATTTCCCAAAGATGCAACATTAAAAAAAGTGGGAAAAGTCGCAAAAATGTTGTGGCTGCACAGCATTCCGTCTTTCAATTCTTTAATCTTCCAGTTACTGTACATTTTAACAATATCGCTTGATCAACCGGATTAAACACAAAAAATAACAAACAATTATCAGGCAAACAAAGCAACTACAATTTGACAGTTGCCATCTCGTCGATAGCGCCATCTGTGCTCAGCTTTGCCCGTGTATTCCCATTAATAATAATGGTTATACACCCACGCGCATACGGGGATTTGTGGTACTCGTCTATACAAATAAATAAAATAGAAGTGTCTGTTTGTTATGTGTAAATAACAGCTTCTTACTAAATCTGAAAGTTTATAATACTACCTATAACAAAATAACATTTTTTTAAAATTTTTGTCTGTCCGTCCATCTGTTCCAGCTAATCTCTGGAATGGCTGAAACGATTTGGATGGGATGGTAAAGTACGTAGACGGAACTCTATTTTTTTCGAATTTTCTTCTGTTTCTTTGCGCATCATACAAAACAAACTACTGAAAAAATAATTAATCATTATTTTTTTGATAGCTTTTTGTTAGATTTATAATCTTGAATGTACCTATAGGTACATTTTATCTCGCTATTATATCAGGAACCAGATTTAATAAAAAAAACGAGCTTTTGGCTACGAATTAGTCTGCGTGGACTTTAACAAATACCCATAAGCAAACATAGCTATGTCACAGGGAACTGACTATTATTTCGAGATAAAAATTAGCTTATATCTTTTTCTGGATTTGAAACTATTGGCATGCAAAATTTCATATTTATTCATTTAGTAGTTACGACGTCAAAGTGTAACAAACAAACTCACTTACGCATTTATAATATTAGTAAGGTTAACCGCCTCGGTGCTCCAGTGGTAGTGTATGCAACTGCGGATAACGTTGCCTCAGGTTTGATACCCAGTTTGGGGCAACAGAAAGTTAGTGTGCCTTATTAATAGCAGCGGCGGGCCGTGTGGGGCCGGCTTTAGAATTGTCCCACCCCTCTCCACCCATGGGAGTCGTGAGGGAATACAGGGGGAGTGGGCAGCTGCACTTCCTCGAGTATTAACAACATCCTCTGCGATCGCTAACCCGCCTGCCAAGCGTGGCGATTACGGCACTATCCCCCCATATGAGTGCACAGGACCGCTCGTTGTGGCGTTCTCTTGGGGAGGCCTATGTCCAGCAGTGGGCGTCGAGGGGCTGATGGATGGATGGATTAATAGCAGCCCGGAGATAGAAACTTGGTGGGCGGTAGGTATTTCACCCCTGTTCCTCGGATAGCACGTAAAACCGTTAGTCCGCGCCTGATCTATTTACGGTCGTAACGGAATGCCTTCCTATAAGACTATAAGAGTGAGGGAATAGAGAGTGCATTTATGTTAGCTCATATACTCATGCACTAAAATATCTCCTGCGTAAAGTTTTCGGCCGTGTGGTGACGGACTAAGAATACAATTGTTACCACCCCATCCTTTCCCACGGGTGTCATAGGAGGCGACTAAGGGAAGTAAGCAATTATCATCCATTGCATGACTGGTGGTAGGGCTGGGTACCAAGTGGGAGTAATCATTTGGTATCGGACCCGAGCGGGTTGGTACCACCATCTCACGTGTGACCGCCCATGAACCACATTGTTGCATTTTGGCTGTAGCAGGAGATAGCCGTTTATTCTTTTATTTCATATCTGCGAAATGAAATGGTGAGCAGCGGCTTGACAATACTCTCGGATAGTTGAGTCCATGAGCGACGGTTACCATTTACCATCAGATGGGCCGTGGCTCGTCTGCAATTAAATGAAAAAAAAAAAGAAATTACGGTCTGGATATCATTGTTATATATTATAATTATTTAAACATACATAATATTATATAAAACCAAGTAAAATATATTGAAATTCAAACATTAAGTTTAGTATTCTACGAGTATGACGGGCCTCGTGGCTTAGTCGGTAGTGTAACCGTCTTCCGTGCACGAGGTCGTGGCTTTGATTCCCACTCAGGACAAATATTTGTGTGATGAACACAGATATTTGTACTGCGTCTGGGTGTTTTCTATCTATTATATGTATGTATTTACAAAAAAAAGTAATATATGTATTATATCCATAATCTGGTACCCATAGCACAAGCGTTAAGCTTAGTTTGGGACCAGAGGACGTTGTGTGAAATGCCCGTGTATATTTATTTATTTATCATTACGCCCTTGATACTGTCTCCAAATATCAATAAGACGACTCACCTAATTTGAATAACAAATTTATAACACACAACCAACTTAAGTTCACAAAAAAAATTATTAGTAACACTTAAAACGTACTTAACAGTACAAACTCCGCAATCACACTAGCTAAACATTATAAGCCATGACAACGTCAAGCTATTGTAAAACAATTGTTGAACACAATTGGATGAGCAGAGTTTTTAAAAACACAACCACACAATTGAGCACGTAATTTTAAATTACATTTTTACCACATACGTGTAAGCGATAATTAGATATGGACGAATAACTGAGTTTAGTCCGTGTTACGGACTAAGAATACAAGTGTCACCATCTTATTCTTTCTCGCTGGAGTCGTACAAGGTGACTAAGGGAAGTAAGCAATTATCACCCATTACTGGTGGTATATAGTGGCATTACTGGTGGTAGGGCTGGGTGCCCAGTGAGAGCACACACTTGCTATCGGGCCCGAACTGGTCGGTACCACCTTCTCCTGTGGGACCGGTCATGAAGCACGTCAATGTGTTTTGACTGTAGCAGAAGATAGCCGCTTATATTTTCATTTCATATCTTAGAAATGAAATGGTGAGCAGCGGCTTGACAATACTATCGGTATAGTTGAGTCCATGAGTGACGGTTACCACTTACCATCAGGTGGACCGCAGCTCGTCTGCCATCATTAGCAATAAAAAAATAATCCTGTTTCGCACTGACCGACGGCCATTCCCAATCCACATCACTTTTGTCTTCACGACCTACATCACCTATCGGGTGTATTTACATGTATTAATCCAAAAGTAAGTTAAATTTGGCGCCGTGTGGGGCCGGCTTTAGAATTGTCCCACCCCTCTCTACCCACGGGAGGCGTAAGAGCCGACTGAGGGAATACCGGGGGAGTGGGCAGCAGCACTCTCTCGAGTATTAACAACATCCACTGCGATCGCCAACCCGCCTGCCAAGCGTGGCGATTACGGCATTATCCCCCATGATGGGACTGCTCGTTGTGGCGTTCTTTTGGGGAGGCCTATGGACGTTGAAAGGCTGGTGGATGGATGGAAGTTTAATTTTGCAATTAAATTTCATACTATTTTTTTAACATTTTGATCCGTATTTGCACTTGACATGCTCAGCTACTTAATAACAATTATTTGTAAATGTGGAAAAAGATAAGTTTAGTGCGAGCGGGATTCGAACTTGCGTCCCTTCCAATCCGGGAAAGTACTCTAGACTGCTAAGCCATCGCAGACCGACTGCAATTCCTAATCTCCACATCACATTTGTCTTTACGACCCACGCCACCTATCGGATGCATTAGGTTCGTATCCCGCTCGCATTAAACTTCTCTTTTTCCACATTCACAAATAATTTGTTTTTCAGATAGATAACCACTTGGAAGTCACCCATTCAAAAAGTGACATCGGCAACTTTACTACAGATTACGAATCAGCGTAATTGCGTTGATTAAGAGCACTTCGAAGATTTATTCACCACGGAGTTCACATATTATTTTAAATGACGTCGTTGATACTAATTATCTGTGACTGATTCTCTGCTATTTATAGTTTATTATTTGATATAAAACGACTGTTACAATTTTAAGTGGCAGACTTTGGTATTAAGTGGTATCGCCCGCTTGACCCTGAATATGACTACAGCAAGGTTTTTTTTATACGACATGGTTGGCGAACAAGCATACGGCCCACCTGATGGTAAGCAGTTAGGTATTACTCGCGCGTAGCCATCTCCAAGGAAAGGGATAGGAGGTGGATAGGATGGATATCAAGAAGAGGATAGGTAGGATACTAAGGAGAGGATAGGGATGGGGTTTGGGCCTCCGGCGTTCTCACTCACCATACGTAATACAACGGTAGGCGTAACTACCGTTGTTACACGCTGATCTTCTGTGAGAGGGTGGTACTTCCCCGATTGAGCCGGCACATTGGCCTGGGATAAGCAAGGTCTGTATCTTGGGCATCTTGGATAGTATTTTTTATACAGGCTGAATCACATACCAGCACAGATGGCAGAGTGGTTTAGATACCTGCCTCCCGCCTGAGTGTTATGAGTTCGATTCCCACACAGGACCACTCTTTGTGTGATCCACAAATAGTTGTTCTGAGTCTGAGCGTACTTTTTGTTCGTGAAATTGTATGTTTGTGAAGTCCCCGGCGATACAAGAATTATTCCTTAGTGCTAGGTATTGAAAAAAACCTTGCCTCCACTATTGTTGTCGAGGGAAGTGGTATATAACTTTTTAAAGATTCGCGAATTGTAGCACAACCGCAAAGCAGAACAGCAGCCGTGGTCACGGGACAACCACGGCGGCTGTAACGCCGTTGAAATGTCGGGTTAAAGCTAACTAAAATTTTACCTAATTTATATGCGAAAAAAGATCCGGTTATGTTACTTTAAATAAAAGTGGTATGGTCTGTACAGTTAAGAAATTTCGGCCCGATGTGAAACCTATGTCACCCATTCCATTTTTTTTAAATTAATTGTTGTTTTTTTGATGTGAAACATCTAATGCGGAGGGAGGGTAAAATCGGCTGTTAGCGTGGCGACGCTTTTATTGTACTGTCCCATTCAAATCTTGCAAGTTAAATTTGACACACTTCCCGGTTTCCGATTTAGCTGAAATTTTACACGCATATGTATATCACGTGACAATGCAATATTATGATGACATGGAGCTGATCTGATGATGGAGCTGGAAAGTGGACATAGGAACGCTATAATGAAACGGCGCAACCCCATCTAGTTTGGACACGTTTGATTCGTCTTGATGAGTACTTTGTCTTTAGATGGTATCCAGGGTCTGATGATGGAACTAGAAGGTGGCCATGCGAAACACTGTAATAATGTCTTGACTATTACTCCAGACCTAGATGATATCCAGGGTTTGATGATGAACTCCATTATAAAACGACATAGCTCCATCGAGTTTGGGCTCGTATGATTCGTCTTGACGAGTACTAGTCTCTAGATGGTACCCAGGGTCTGATGATGGCGCTGGAAGGTGGTCACAGTAACTCTGTAATGAGACGACCCAAACCCATCGAGTTTATACTCGTTTGATTCGTCTTAAGGAGTACTTTGTCAAGTTATGATCATTTTATTTCTACAAAATAATTTTGATGTTTTCACATCTGGTAGACGTCCCGCGACGTCTAGTTTTTTTTGTAATATTAATTAAGTACAGAATTTTTTACTAAATTAAATATTATTTGGGCACTATCTGCTCATACATTTAGTATTCAAGGTGTAATGATATGCTAATTGTCTTGATATGGCATTTATTGCAACAGAACTCTACATGTTTACGCTAACACGGCGATATATATATACATAGTGCTTAATTACATACACAATTAGGCAGGCAACATTGTTTACATTGAACTATAAATATTTGACTGTGCGATCTAATCGTACCAATATATAGACCTAAGAATAACAATTATAAATCCTAACTATTATAAAGCTGTAACATAGCTGTGTCTAAATATTTAAGATAATTGAGAAAAAATGTGTGTATTAGGCTACATAGGCGTGTCCTTCTTTTATTTTTTTATTGCATGTGGTGGCAGACAAGCCACGGCCCATCTGATGGTAAATGGTAACCGTCGCTCATGGACTCAACTAAAGAGGAGAAAGAGGTCAATCGACGAATCTAACTCGGCTGGACAGTGTTCGGGAAGATAAGGAAGATCTTCTCGTCCAATATTCCGCAGTGTCTGATAACGAAGGTCTACGGACCAGTGTGTGTTACCAGTGATGACATATGGAACAGAGACGTGGTCTCTGAATGTTGGCCTCTCCATGACCTTGGCTCAAAGTTGCTCAGCGGGCCATGGAGCGGGCTATGCTTGGTATTTCCCTACGTGATCGAATATATACGGAGATCCGTAGGAGAACGAGAGTGACCGACATAGTGACAGTTGCCATGCTGAAGTGGCAATGGGCTGGCCACATCGCTCGACGAACCGACAACTGTTGGGGAAGAAAGATTCTCGAGTGGCGACCACGTATCGGACGGCGCAGCGTAGGACGGCTCCCACCACATGGACCGACGATCTGGTCAAAGCTGCGGGGAGCCGTTGGATGCGGTTGGCACAGGACCGCTCGTTGTGGCGTTCTCTTATGTCCAGCAGTGGACGTCGAAAGGTTGACGGATGGATGGATGGATGGAATTTAAATAACATTTGCAAACAACTTCTCTCAAGCGCCGAAGAATTCCTCCGCATCACTGTCATTGGGTAACGTGCCCAGAATACTGGCAGTATTGCCACGTTGTATGGCAATCTTTAACTTTGTGCAAAGTAAAGACCAGCCCTCTGGTCACGCTTGTGGCGACTGCAATCGCGTCATTGCAGATGCACTTGCTTCAAGCGCTCGTGTAAATTATTAGTAACGTCGGGTCTAGTACAAAATTCGGGAAAAAGGTGTTTCTGTTCATTCTATATAAACATACAGGTAACATAGGTACATTATATTCATCCATCCATCCATCAGCCTTTCAACGTTCACTGCTAGACATAGGCCTCCCCAAGAGAACGCCACAACGAGCGGTCCCATCATGGGGGATTATGCCGCAATCGCCACGCTTGGCAGGCGGGTTGGCGATCGCAGTGGATGTTATTAATACTCGAGGGAGTGCTGCTGCCCACTCAGTCGGCCCTTACAACTCCCGTGGGTAGAGAGGGGTGGGATAATTCTAAAGCCGGCCCCACACGTCCTACATTATATTAATACATACAAACGTCAACATGCTATTTTGAAACCTTGTATGTACCATTAAAATAGTGTTGAGTTTTCTTGGCAATAATTTATTAGCTTACGAGCTTCTACCAATATAATAAGCTTATGAAATTAATATATTTTTGAATTTGAATCAGCCCCTACAAAGTTTGGAATAAGGCTAGAAAGATGATGAATTGCAGTCGCATTTAGGTTTTAGTATGCATAAACAGATTATCATGTTTTGCTTTTAAGTAGGTAAGTACTTATTGCAAAATGTAAAAGAATATTTTGTTAAATATACCTATATCTTGAACTAGATACTTTGCATTGTGCTGAATTAGCGTCTGATAAGAGTTTGCGTCTCATAGCATAATATAGCATATAAAACCTAACTATTATAAAGCTGTAACAGAGCTGTGTCTGTACATTTAAGATATTTCAGAAAAAATGTCTGTATTAGGTTATAAAGGCGTGTCTGAACAGAAAAGAATATTTTATTGAGTTTTTGTCTGTTTATCTGATTGTCTGTTTGTTTGTACGCGCATCACGCAAAAAGTACTGAACGGATTTTGATGCAACTATATGAGTAGATTTAAAAACTGGTATTCGTTTTATGCCGCTACTACATCGTTAACCTGAGATATAGCCTAAAAACTAGGTTTTGGCTGCGGCGGAGCTGCAGGCAAAGGCTAGTCTCAACATTTTTTTAGAATTTTTGTCTGTTTGTTAGTTCGTCTTCGGCCATCACTAAAAAACTATTGAATGGATTTTGAAACGTTTTTTTTATTGTTTTTTGTTCGCAATTCACGCCAAAACTACTGAATTGATTTTAATGCAACTTGTTTTGTTTGATAGCTCGAGATTAGACTTAAAAACGAAGTAGGAATAATAAGTCTGCTAGGAATCGGTGTAATCAAATGATACGTAACGCTAAACGCCGACATATCCTTATCAATATCTCTTCTTCCTCCCCTTCTGGCAGTTCGGAAGTTTCTTGGAAAACTTGGCATTGGTAAAATCCGTCATCTTGAGCTAGCCAAAACCATAAATTTTGAAATAAAAAACAAGGCACACCACAAGATTGCAAGACACAGTTAGCGCTTATTGTGTAGATAAAACCCACAGTAGTGATTAGTCTTTGCCTTTTGTAAAAAATTTAAAAATTTAAACTTTATTAGCTCTCAGTAATTCCGTACAAAATTTAATAATCCATAACAGTTGTTGCCTACCGAGTTTTCTGGCCGGATCTTTCTCAGACAGGCCGCGTTCCGATCCGGTGGTAGCTTCTTAGTCTTAGCTTTTGGCAAAATTAATATATTTAATAATATAAACTAATAACCAAGATTGTCTTTCTTACTGGTAGTAATTGGTAGTTTGTGGTAGAATTTTTGAGCACTAAATAAAAACAAAAAAATTTTACAATTTAAAGAGGAGTATTATACTCATTTTAATATACTAACTTAAAGTCTCATACATTGTAAGCATAAACATTTGAAGTAGATATTTTCACTGTGTTTCTAAATGAATATTAGGTGCGTTAAAATAAATAAACCAAAAAAAAAAAAAATTTGTAAAATCATATACTGTGGGTAGATGAAACCGTTGAAATAACATATCAACCTTGGACGTCTATCATCTAAGTCCACCCGTGATCATGAATGCTGTAAAGTATTCGAAACGTCGGGATAGTAGTAAAATCAAGTAAACGCGATAGATTCCGTAAACGTAGTTTTATTTCAAAATGTGTAACATTCGCGTAAATATCAGAAAGTATTATAAAAACCATAAATCTTCATGATTTGAATTGTTTTTTCAGCAATTCTGTATCTCTTGATGACGCCACTAAATGTCGAACAAAACACTACATTGATAGTTTACCACGTCTAAATATTACTCATTTTACTTTTTCTCCAGTGACATCTGATGAAATTAATAAGATTACTCTTTCCATCAAATCGAAAGCGATTGGTTGTGACGAAATCAGTCGCCGTATGATTACGACTATTCTTAGTGTTATATTGCATCCTATCTGTCACATTATAAATTTTTCTCTTGAGCGTGGTTTTTCCTACTTTATGGCGTAAGGCGTCCGTTCTTTGCCTAAAATCTCCAATCGCTGTCTTTTCAATCATTACCGTCCCATCTGTATTCTCCTTTTTGTTTCCAAAATACTTGAGATCTGTGTTCATAAACAGCTACGCAGGTTTGTTTACACCAACAACCTCCTAAGTAAATATCAGTCGGGATTTAGGCTCGGCCACAGCAGTCTCCGCACTTCTCAAAGTAACAAGTGACATTAGGCAGGGCATGGACGATACCTTAATCACAGTGCTGGTTTTGGTTGACTTCTCTAATGCCTTTAATGCTATCAGCCATGACATCCTTCTTTCCATACTCTCTCACTTTCTGATCTCACCAGATGCACTGTAATAGTTCTATTCTTATCTTCGTGGGCGCCAGTAGTCTGTACGAGTTAAGGATAATTCTTCCACGTGGAATGACTTAAGTTCGGGTGTCCCACAAGGCGGTATACTTTCTCCTCTTCTTTTCTCTATGTTTATTAATCTTTTATCTAATGATCTTCAATGTTCGTATCATTTGTATGCCGATGACTTACAAATTTACACACAAGCAAAGGTGGGTAATCTTAGATCAGCAATTGTCACTGTAAACTATAACCTTGCAGTTATTAAAGACTGGTCTTTACGGTTCGGCTTAAACATTAATCCAGATAAATGTCAGTCTATTTTAGTTGGCAGTCCTCGAATACTTACTGTTATTGACATTTCTAAGCTGCCTCCAATAGAGTATAACGGATCTATTATACCTTTTTGCAGAGTTGTTAAAAACCTGGGCATTTTTGTAGACAGTACGCTTGATTGGAGATCGCAAGTAACTAACATCTGTCAGAAAGTTACGGGTACCATTCGCTCGCTTTACCGTCTGAAGAACTTCCTTCCTATTACGATCAAAACAACGTTGATGCAGACATTGGTTTTCCCCATCATTGATTATGCTGATGTGTGTTACCTTGACCTGAATGCAGATCTGCTAAATAAACTTGACCCTCTTCTCAACAATTGCATTCGATTCGTTTTTAATCTTCGTAAATACGACCATATCTCCTTTCACACGCCACTGAATTGGTTACCAATAAGGCAAAGACGCAGTTTACGAGCATTGACATTTCTATATTCTCTTCTAAACTCTTCTAATGCGCCTACGTACCTTAAGCCTCATTTTCTATTTCTTTCCTCTACACATGATCGGCATCTGCGTTCTGCTAACAACCTCCTTCTCCTCTGTCCGTCCCACTCTTCCAGTGTTGTTCACTCTTCCTTCTATGTCCAGTTTATTCTATTTTGGAATGCATTGCCTCTTGAGATCAGGATGGCCACTAGTCGTAAGACTTTCAAAGCTAGAGTTCACGAGCTTTACTCCAGTTTTTCAGCAGTCTTCACTCTAATTATAGCTCACTTTTGACACACACAACTTGATATTTATTTTTATTTATGTCAGTATATATGTATGTATATTATATACGTTATTTATTACTGTATGTGTATATTACTGTATGTGTATATTATAGTAGTATTATTTTTAAATGCACCTACCACAACATTTCTGCTTAGCCCCAGGTAGACTGGTAGAGAATGTCTAAGGCATTAAGTCCGCCTTGTACTTAGCATGTGCAAAAGTTTTAAAATAAATAAATAAAAACAGGTATACGTTTTATCCCGCTACTATATCGGACACCTGAGATATAACCTAAAACCATTTTTTTGTCTGCGGCGAAGCCGCGAACATACGCTAGTTTACGTGTAAAGAAAATCTCAAGGAATTTTGAACTACAACCCTCTACTACACTATTCTGTGATATTTATTTATTTTAGTAGGTAAACCAACGACATATATATAAAGCGTTACAAATAAGAAGGAATAATAAATACAATGGTCTTATATATATGTCAATTATATGTTAGCACAATGTTAGACAATTAACAGATTACAAAACATTTGAACAAAGAACAAAATAAAATTTGAAATTATTTAATTAACCGCGAAGAAAAAAAAAGAAAAAAAAACATCTGAACTAAACGAAAACTATAAAGGTACAAGGTAAAAATTAATGTTTTAAAAAGAAAAGAGCGAAAATGTGTAATGATCATATAATTCTTTTTTATGTTAATAATGATGATTCTAATTTTAAATTTGGCGAGTGAATCTGAAAACATATCAATTTCAGGATAAGTTTTGTGTATTTCGTTGTAATCGTTACACATCTTGATGATTGGTATTATATTAGTTTTGATTATATCTGAAACTACATAATAATCGATTATTTCCGCAGCTCGATTATAAATCATTGACATATTCTAATTTAAAAAAAATGTTTAGTTAGTAGGTATGTATAGATACTATGTATACAAATATACAAGGTTATCTTAAAAAATAATAAAGTTACGTAAGCGTCTTATTTTGGGTGGAATGCATTTGACCTACCAACAGATGGACCTCATGTGTTCGCGCTCCAAAAATGTCTGAACCAAAAGAGAAACAAACTGATCGTATGTCATCTTTTTCTTTGTTCAGGTGGGAAAAAATGTTCCTAACCGCACACCCCGTCACTCGGGGCAACGAACAGGGTAGTGTGGGGCCTTCACCCACTAAATAAACCCGCCGTGTGCCGTCTCTCCGCCTTTGTTAGCGGGCCACTGGAACCATATTACATTCCTTCAGTGGTACTGGTAACATACCTACTGATTGCAGATCTTCGGTTACAGACAAAATAAGATTACGGTGTGGTGACGGGCTGAGAAAGTGTCACCACTCCATTTTTTCCCACGGGTGTCGTACGAGGCGACTAAAGGAAGTTAGCAATTATCATTATTACATTACTGGTGGTAGGGCTGGGTACGAGTTGGGAGCACTCACTTGCTATCGGGCCCGTGCAGTTTGGTACCACCATCTCCCGTGTGACTGGCCATGAAGCACGTTAATTTGTTGTGGTTGTAGCAGGAGAAAGCCTTTTATTCTTTCATTTAATATCTGTGAAATGAAATGGTGAGCAGCACCTTGACAGTACTCCCGGTATAGTTGAGTCCATGAACGACGGTTACCAGGTGGGCCGTGGCACATCTGCCATCATACGCAATAAAATCAATAAAAAATTTATAGAGATAGTAACCATCAAGTGAGAGTCGTATGGCAGAACTAAAGGGAGTAAACAGAGAAATGGAGTTCGATTCCTGGTCTAGGCTAAAAACAAAATTTGATGAAATGAAACATCAAAATTACTGAAGATAAATGTAATTGTACTCTTTGATTACAGACATGCATATATTATAAAAATATATGTATATACATATAAATGTTACAAATACCGCTAAAACTGTCGATTATTACGTAGTAACACTTACTAATAATACTTAAAAATATCAAAAAATGCTTAATTTTATAGATTCCAAAAATTCAACAGTGTAAGTAGCCCGTTGATTATCATAGGAGTGCAACTTCAAGTAAGTACTAGGATACGTATCCTGGGGGGTTAGGCAGAATCTCATATCCCACATGTCGATCGTATCGTGATCACTGTGATTGGTTGAGAAACCGACGCGTGATGTCACAATAATCCGTTGGCCAATCAGGGTAATCTGTCAACCAATCACAGTGATCACGATACTATCGACATGTGAGATATGAGATTCTGCCTAACCCCCCTGAGCTGGGCCAAAAAGCGGTCAAGTTTGAATGTATTACGTACTTCAGAGAGCACAGAAAGCCGTAGGTGTTGGACCTATAACACACATAATAATATCCCAGATATATTATTTAATTTAGTCACAGTTTTATTAAAACACAGCTGGGCCGCCATTACATACGTGAGTAATATAACTCACAAAATGGCGTCTTTATAACTTTCAAAATAATGAATTCATAGGGATTCCCGCAGTCGCATTGGAGATTCTAGGAATTATGAAGTTATTTTATATTATAGTTTTTCTGTGGGTGGTGTAGTGGCCGACCTGATAGTAAGGTGTACCCTTCGCTTATGGACTTGGCTATAGCAAGAGTACTGTCAAGCCACTGCTACTATTTCATTTCGCGGGTGTGAATTGAATTCATCATCCATCGCTAGCATTTATAGGATACCGATTACTTGTTTGCCACCCTGGTAGTATAGAAAACGGCGCTTCATGGCCGGTCACATGGAAGACAATGGTACGTACCCGCTCAGGCCCGATAAAAAGTCAGTATTCCCGCTTAGTACCTAACCCTACCACCAGATTTATTCCCATTAGTCTCTTCTCGTTCCTTCTATTGACCTTTCATCTTTTTAGCCATTTTCTTGTAAGCATCATCTCTATACATATTAATCACGTCATATTCTGGCCTCTCTGTTTTTAGAGGTGAGTTTCTGATGTAGAAGTCTATGTATTTCTGGTATTCCTGAAAAAAATATTGTCACATCATATATCTATAAATTAAGTATACACAAATTGTGTTTAGAAATCGTGGCAAAAATTGTATATAATTGATTACTTAAATGTACAGCATTCATTACGTAATAATTTTATAAAATAGTAACAGTAATAAACATAACAACTTTTAACTGCGTGCGTGAGTGTAATGACACTATTCATAAATAATGAGAGAAAAAAAGACAGTGAATGAGTTTTTCAAGAGATTTTAGTATTATTAGGCATGTTGATACGTTGCGGACGTTGTGGCTGCTCGCGTGTCGTAACAACACTGAACGAAATGAGTGCAGGAAACCGTAATCTGCACTCATTTATAGTTGACACTTTTAGTTTAATTGTGGATCTTCTTTTTCTTGGGTTTATGGACAGTTCATTGTTTTTTACACGAAGCCCTAATTATTTTTACAAAATAAAAAGTTATTCCCTGTAACAATAAATATCTGCTTGTGAAAGTCTTGTCCAAATTGGTCCAGCCGTTTCGGAGATTAGCCGGAACAAACAGACAGACAAAAACTTAAAAAAATGTAATTTTGTTCTAAGTAGCTTATAAACTCTCGAACACATTTAGTAAAAAGTTGTAATTTAGACATTACAAACAGACACGTCAATTTTATTTATTTGTATGTATAGAGTATAGATTTAACAATAATTTACGGAAGTAGAGGAATTAAGTAAAAAAGTAAAGATATATACTTCTGTAGTCAACAGTACTGCTTTATCCAGCAATGCTTCCAAAAACTCGCCTGGTGACAGAGGCTTGATGTTAAAGCTGAAAAATATAAATTGGTGCCGATTAAAGGTTATCGCCCCAGCATGAATGGGCTGGCTTGATGAGGGGAGTACCACCTTCACACAGAAGATCAGCGTGAAACAACGGTAGGTATTCCTATTGTTGTGTTTCGTATGGCAAGTGAGAGCGCCGAAGGCCCAAATCCTTTCCTTATATTTTTTCTTCTGGTGTTGCTAGCGTCTATAGGCTATGGTAATAGCTTAGCATCAAGTGGGCCCGTATGCTTATTGGCGCATGAGTAGATTAAAAAAAAAACATAGGCAGTCATGAGGACTACCGATAGAAATAAAAAAACCAAAAGAAAAAATACATTCCCGAGTCATAATACCTAGTATTTGTATCTGAAACGATCTCATATGTACGTGATATGTAATTTTTGTAACTTATAAATTCGTATAAACGGGCAGTATTTAGTACCTACGAATTGTTTCAATAGATGGCATTGTACATGACTCCAAATGGCGAAAAAATGCATCTAACGTGCCTACAGAAAAGAGAGCTCGATGCCGCTCACCAACTTGTTGGACCGATCTAATTAAAACAGCTACGGGGGCGTTTATAGTCCAGTGTTCTCGCAACGCCGTCATTCGGCAAAAATGGCGTAACAACGCGAAGTCCACGAGAGGGACTCCAAATGAAGACCCATCTGCGCAACCACGACCACTCTGATAAGAGTGTCCGACTTAGAAGAAGCCTACAGAAAAATGTAGCGGGCTACCAGAAAGTATTGAAAATAAGGCTAATTGTATTGGACAAAATCTATTCAATATTTTATTAGTCCTAAATAATTTAGGACAACTGAGCAGTAATGTTCGTAACGACGACCTAAGAGTAGGTATGAAAGAGAGTATTGGTGAAAAGGGAATGCACCGAAGGTTCGTACATGTGGAAAGAATGATATACGAGAGACTGGTTAAGAAGATATACAAAGTGGAAGTGTAAGGATTAAGGTACAGGGGGAGACCGAGACTCACCTACCTAAACCAAATCTGACATGTATTGAAGGAAGTCCACCACTCAGGAGTCTCCGAAACCGGCGAGTGTGTATGAAGCGAATTATGAATCTTGTGGTAGCGAGAGATGTATGCAAGAATAGAGTCATTTGGTACGCTGTTCTCTCTGCCTACCCCGCACGGGAGATGGCGTGATCATAAGTAAGTAAATAAGTACTACTGAGCAGCATGGACAAAGAAAAAAATGGTCTTTGCTTACCGACATATTCTTTCAGGAGTCATGACATCATTGTAAGCCTTGATAATAGATCCGGACCCATATCCTCGGAGCAGCTGAGCTAAAGGTTGGGTAGGAAAATCACGCGGAACACTGATTTCCCTGTCAACATTCCCTTTTAATTATTATTATCCTGATCTTGCTAAGGTATCCCAGAAAATGGAAGCAAAAGTAGCCCAGAAACTGGAAGCGAAAGTATCCCAGAAAATGGAAGCAATAGTAGACCAGAAACTAGAAGCTAAAGTAGACCAGAAACTGGAAGCTAAAGCAGCCCAGAAACTGTAATCACGTAGCCAGTTTCGCCTCGTATATCAGTTTCAATGAGCATACACGATTTAATTTCTCTACCAACTTTCCATGATTATTTTTGGGCGAATAGTTTTTGTGATATGGGTGGACCGATGGAACTGCCTAGCATTCTACGTAATCATTCATAGTATATGGAATAATTTATTGTCAGTGTAAGAATTGGTCAGTAATAATTTTACAATAAGGAAGTGCTTTTGCTTTTAAACAAAGTATTTGAAATAAACGAGAAGAAGAAACAATATAAATATCTCCTCCTCAGCAGAACACAGATTCGTTTGGAGCTACGCAGATATCAGATTTTAAAAACAAATAAAACACAAATATATATAAACATTTAGTGAATAATAATAAATATAACCTTTGGAGCTTCTCAAAAAAGAATTTCTGCAGTGATCCATAATCCATCCTTGGTACTAGAATTATCTCATCAAAACTTGCAGTCAACTGATTCTCCCGAGCTACAAATGGATTACTGCAAGTTGCTGAGAAAAATGAAAATAAAAAAGGTAAAATGTTGAAAAAAATACCGTAATAAAAAGTCTCTGTAATCTATAGACGCTAAAGAAACACTAAAGGCATCACTCGCCAACGGCAAGGAAAGGGATCTGGGGTGGAGAGCAAATATAACAAGGAGAGTATGGAGGATAAGGAGGTATCACTCGAACGTCATCAACTCAAACTAAAGGTATAGGAGGTGCAGAGCAAGGATAATAAGGAGAGGATGGAGGATAAGGAGGATGTTTGGGGCTGCAGCGCTCTCACTCACCATACCGAACACAACAGTAACAGTACCTACCGGTGTTTCACTCTGATCTGTGACTGGGTGGTACTTCCTCAGTTGAGCCTTATGCTGGGAGAAGCAAAGCTTTACTTTTCATTTTAATTCAAATTCTTATCTGTAGTAACTGGGTGAATATTTCATTTCGTACATATTTGGGTATTTTTACCATTCGTAGAAAAAATGTTCTTAAACATGTTCTTTACATGTTGTTTGGAAAGAGATTAATGTTTGAAGGACAAATATACTAAAGGGACAGTAATCGGACTTTTAGTTATTGAGATATTGACTTAGAGTATAAATAACTATAGAGTGCGCCTTACTGAGTATGAACCGTAAGCACAAGTATGAACAGTATCGTGCGTCGTTGGAACGCTCAATCAGTAGCAAAACATGTATGGTTCGTAGTAAGTCGGAGAACAATATTTTATTTATTTTTTGATAAAAATGGTGAAATGTACAGTGCCATGTAGTAAAAACGATTCCCGGCAGCAAAATAAAAGGAATAGTAACATTTCTTTTCATCAATAAGTAGAATTTAGTTACTAAATTAATTGTTTTAGCAAAATTCAGACGGGTCTTAGAGGGATACGTGGGACTCGCGGGGCGGGTCGTCCCTGCACGCTATCAACGGTCATTTTTTCTTCACGATGGCATAGTGTTGTATCGCAATTATTTTTATACGATATTTTTTTAATACAAATATCATTTCTGTCTAATAAATAATCTGGTGATTAAATAATATAAATATAGGTACATGTATGCTATTATATTATTCATTTGATACGTGCAGTAGTGCAAAAATATGTAGACGTAACAACAAAATACATAAATAAATATAATATAATAATTAACGCTGTTTAAGGGGCAATAATGGTCTACCTATGATCTGAATTTGATAAATTCAGAAAAAAGTAAAGGTTTATATTTTTTTAATTTAATAAATGATACCTTATTTAAATTATTTGTAAGTGTCAAATATACCTATCATAGCAAAACCGAAAACTTTATTCTTCCAACCCTATTTACTCAGATTGAAAGGTTAAATACCTTAGTCCCGTATACCGTAGGGCCGTAGTTCACCATGCTGGCCTAGTGCGGGTTAGCAGACTTCACAAGTTTTCACAAGCACGTAGCCGTTGAGTAAATCTCTCAGGCATGCAGGTGTTTCACGATGTTATCCTTCACCGAGCAGTGATAACTTGTAAACAAATACACACATAACTTTGGTAAGTCAGAGGTATCTGCCGTACAAAACCTCGGGCTGGTGATTGAACTCGATAAAACTGTCTTTGCAGTCCTTGGTTTTTCCGCTAGGCTATTTATTAGAATATTGAACATACCGTTCATTAATTCCTATCTTAAGTCTATTACCGGCAAACAATCGATATTTTTGCAGAAATTACGTCACGCATGGAACGTCACTATAAAAGCGCTATACCATAGTTAAGTACCTATAACACATTTGCCTACAATTGGCACAACTGACCGAAGCGATACGCGCGCTCTAGTTTATTTATACTCTAAGGATAAGATTGTTTTATTTTGTGAAATGGTAATGAGATTATAAACTTATGGTAATGAGAATAGTATTTATGGGAATGAGGTATGGTAATGATATGATAATCCGTAAATCAGCTTTTTATTAAAAACTAAGAAAGTCAAAATTTTTAATTATTGTATTTAGATAGCATTTTATTAACATTAGCATCTGGATTTAAATGAAGTTTATTGTCCAGAATTATATCAGAAAGTCACACACTTCAGTATTGCTTCTACTGGACTTATAAGAATGTTGGAATTAATAATGACCTTTGAGCTACTTTTACTTGAGATGACAGATCCTTTGTTAGTTTTTTTGATATTTTGTGATGCGTATTGTAATTTTCCTATAACTTTTGTATCTAAACAGTCGTCATCAATGCAGTTAAAACAACTTGCTTCTCTAAACAACAATCCGTCTTTTACTTTAACCATACAACATGATGTACGTATAAAGTTCCTTTTAAAGGCAACAAAAGTGACTTTCGAATAAGCTAATCTTTTTCGTATATCTGGTAATCATTAACCACTCATATTTCAATATTTTGCGTTTTTACTTGTAAGGACATTAACAAAAAAATCTAAATTAGCAATGTCCTTACCTTGAGTAACTGCAGCATGTGCGGTACGTTTTATAGTACCTCTAACACAATCAGCTGCCCCTTTTCCGTGGCCAGACTCAGAATAATTCCACTTAATTAAAAAACATAAAATATTTTGTTGATATACCAGTGTAGCTTTGTAATTATGAAAAACATAGTTATTTGCACGCCAGAAGTAGTCCGCATACCTGGCCTGGAATTTGGCCAGGAAAAGTCAGGCTCCGAGCGCCAAAGAGGAGAAGCGGAAATTTAATGCTGCTTCCAGGTCCAACAAGAGGGCTATTGCCGAAGCCAAGGCAGAACACATTGCCAGAATTGGCTAGCGACTTGCAAGCTATCCCAATAGGAGCTGAGCTTTCTGGTCGCTCGCCAAGGTAGTACAGGGCAACTTCTGCCAGTCTAGTCTCCCACCACTTCTGAAACTAGACGACAATTTGGCCCATAGTGCCAAAGAGAAAGCCTATCTTATGGGCCAACTCTTTGCCTCAATCTCGACTTTAGACGCCGAAGCGGCCACACCGCCCACCATCCCTGGGTGTGAAAGCTCCATGCCTGAAATCCGCATTACGCAACCTGTGGTCAGGCGGGAGTTTCTGCTACTGGACGTCCATAAGTTGAGTGGGCCGGATGGCATCCCTGCGGTGGTTCTTCGAACGTGTGCCCCTGAGTTGTCCCCCGTCCTTACGCGCCTGTTCCGCCTTTCATACAGTACCGGCAGGATTCCTACTTCGTGGAAGGTAGCCCATATTGACCCTATTCCCAAAAGGGGTGATCGGTCAGACCCGTAAAATTACAGGCCAATCTCGATAACATCCCTGCTCTCCAGGGTACTGGAGAGAGTTATCAACCGCCGACTTCTGCAGTACCTTGAGGATCACCAGCTCATCAGTGATCGCCAATACGTCAAGGTCCATCTGTTGGTGATCTTCTCGTGTACTTCACTCATCGCTGGGCAGAGGACTTGGTGGGAGTGAAGCTTTGGCGTTCAGCCTGGACATCGCGAAGGCATTCGACAGGGTCTGGCATAGGGCCCTTCTATCGAAGCTACCATCGTATAGAATCCCCGAGGGGCTCCGAAAATGGATCGCCGGCTTCCTCCATGGTAGCAGCATCAAAGTCATTGTAGACGGATGTTGCTCTGATACCATGGATATTAATGCCGGCGTTCCTCAAGGCTCGGTGCTCTCCCCAACGCTGTTCATCCTGCATATCAATGACTTTCTCTCAATAGAGAGTATGCATTGCTATGCGGATGACTGTACGGGTGATGCGCGATATACCGGCCATCAGAAAGTCCCTCGGAACATGCTGAAGGAGAGGGGATCCAACTTGTGTCTGAAGTCGAGCGCTCTCTAGGGCGGGCCTCGGAATGGGGAGAAAAGAAATTGGTTCAATTCAACCCTACGAAGACACAGGTTTGCGCGTTCACTGCAAAGAACGACGCATTTGTCCTGAATTGTAGTAAACCTAATTGCCATTATTTTGCTCTAATTACCATATTATCAAAAAATAATGGTTAACAATGGTAATTAGGAAAAACGGTAATTAGATTTACATGTTTTTTTTAAATTATGCTTTTATTAATGCAGATAAAGGCGTGAAAATTGGTTAATGTAAAAATATACTTTACTTACTTACTTATCATCACGCCATTTCCCTTGCGGGGTAGGCAGAGAGAACAGAGTGCCAAGAGGCTCTATTCTTGCATACATCTCTCGCTTCCTCAACATTCATAACTCTCTTCATACACGCTCGCCGGTTTCGGAGACTCCTGACTCCACCTTCCTTCAATACATGACTAATTTGGTCTAGGTAGGTAAGTCTCGGTCTCCCCCTGTACCTACATCCTTCCACTTTCGCATTGTATATCTTCTTAGCCAGTCGCTCGTCCGGCATTCTTTCCACATGTCCGAACCATCGGAGCATTCCCTTTCGCATCTTTACACCAATACTCTCTTTCATACCTACTCGCCCTCTTACGTCATTGTTACGAATGCGGTTAGTCAGCCTTACTCCACAGATTCTCCGCAGAGATCGCATTTCGACCGCATTGATTTTACTCTCATGCTCCTTTTTACATACCCAACTCTCGCTTCCATATAATAACGTTGGGACAAGCACTGCGTTATGTATTGCGACAAGTGCCTTCTGGCTGAGGTGGTGGCTGCGGAGAAGTTGTCCCAATGCTCCGTTCACTCTATTTCTCGCATTCACTCTTCTTTCTACATCAGTGGTGCACCTTCCATCCCGACTGAATCCACATCCAAGATATACAAATTCATCCACTTGTTCTAGCACACCTTTTTCTATTGCTACTCTAACATCTATTCTGGCTTCTTCTCTTTCAAAAACCATTACTTTGGATTTGCTCACATTCATACGTAGGCCTCTTTTCTTACAATCTTCTGCCATTACGTCAACTAGGGTTTGCAGGTCAGTCGCAGACTGCGCTAAAAAGACCGCATCGTCTGCATATAGCAGCGAGTTAACCACTGAGTCGCCCATCTGAACTCCCACATTCATTTCATTCAACCTTTGTAGACATTTATCCAGATATATGATAAACAGTCCGGCTGATAGAACGCAGCCCTGTTTAACGCCGATATTGACATCAAACCAGGGTGACATTCCATTATCCAGCCGCACACAAGCTCTGCAGTCCATGTAGTCGGACTGCACAGATTGTAGCAGCATTGTAGCAGCGTTAATACCATACTCCGGCAAAATGTCCCAAAGCTCCTTTCGTACAACAGTGTCAAATGCTTTCTCCAAATCCACAAAACTACAGAAAACCCTCTGGCCTACTGCCAGATGCTTCTCCACAATGTTGCGCAGAGAAAACACTTGATCCATGCATCCTCATCTACACCTGAAACCTCCTTGTGTCTCACACAAAATTCATCAGACACCATCCTCATTCTCCTTTCAATAATCTTACCATACACTTTGGCTGCCAAACTGGTCAAGCTTATGGCTCTGTAGTTTACACAGTCATAACGTGAACCCTTGTTTTTAAATATACTTTAGTTCCATCATATTGGCAAAAAACACAAGAAAAATAATAGTATAATTACATTTTAAAAACAAATGGTGTGCAGGAATATTACGTGACAAACCACTCGGTGGGCTGAAGATTTCTACTTTACAGAGTAATAATGACATGATTAAGTATGAATGTGTTATCGAAATTAGCAATCAGGAGCAAGTGTCATGATGGCTGAATTGGCAAAGCATCTGGGCAGTATCCAGGAGATGCAGGTTCAAATCCTGCTCGTGACTGTTATTTTCGATTTCACATTTTCCACTTTGTGTTTAATGGTTTGTAGGACGTTATAAGAAAGATAAAATGGTTGAAACAGAAAGTGACTGAGGATTAGTTACTACAGACAAGAATTTAGGCTAAGCATGTCAAGTGCTAAAAATATAATTATATAACAATATCTAAATGTCCTCCAAACCAAATTTCAACCATGGTAATACGCCTATTGCTATCAGTGAAGTATATAAAGTGCACATATGTGAAAAGACTGAACAAGCTGACCCAGTTTTCATTTTAGAGGCCCTGGGAACTAAGCCCAATGAAACACTCTGCTTCATTACAATAACGTGACAGGAATTTTGCTGCTCCTAGGAATTTGCCACTCTGTGCACTAGCTCTTATGCTCCCTTATATGCATAGGCGTAACAGAAGAGCCTTGTTTTTAGTATTAAAGCCTTGTTTTTCGCAATACCACCCTCTCACAGAAGATCAGTGTGAAACAACGGTAGGTAACTATCGTTGTTTCGTATGGTGAGTGGAAGTACCGGAGGCCAGTACCCTCTTATTTCCTCTCCTTATTATCCTTCCTATCTTCTCCTTAATATCTTAGCTATTCTCTTCTTAATATGCTTCCTGTCCTATCCGTTTTCTTGGAGATGGCGACGCGCGGGTTATGATTCTGGTATTGCTAGCATCTATAGGCTGCGGTAACCGCTTACGTATGCTTGTTCGCCACCTACGTAGCATATAATAAGCTCATTTTAACATGTGTATTCTATTGTTATTGTACCCGAGCTGGTCAGTACTACCATCTCCCGTGTGATCAACCATAAAGTAACTCGGTGTGTTTGTAGATGGTCATTGCTGTACATTTTTTCATTTCACATCCATGAAATGAAATGGTGAGCAGCTTAACAGTACTCTTGATATAGTTAAGTAAATGAGCTGCATTTACCATTTAACACTTACCATCAGGTGGGTGAGAATGAGGACCATAAAAAAAATGAGCCATCACAGGACGTTTCGCAGATATGAAAACATCCGTTTTCTTTCTTTCTTCAATTATTGTTCGAGTCGTATATAATTCTTGGTAATTCTTTCGAGTGGGCCTCGTTATCCATAGACGAATTAAAACTATCATTGGTTTATTGATTGACATTATACTTCCTAGTTAAATACTTTTATCAACAGATGGCGTTAAATACAATTAAATAAATTGGACAGCCAACAGCCTGTTTTACCTGCGCATTTAATGTTTTCACATCAAAAATATTCGTACTCACCCATAAAAATGATTTTATCGTAATCGGGTATCTGCTTGATTAGTTTCTCTAAGGCTTGTTTTAAAGATGTCGCTTGTAGATATTTTTCTTCTGGGGGCACCTTAGAAGGCAGTTCAGTAAAATCGTTAGTTTTTATAGTACAAATGAGAAAAACAAGCACACGGCCCGTTTGAGGATTACTGGTTATGTAAAATGTTACGATAGAAACACTAAAATGTTGCAATCATAAAAAATAATCATTGATGATCTTCAGACCAATTTCGGTCATTAATGTCAGTGTCATCGGGCAATAGCTAACTATGCAGGAGATATTATATCTCTAATAGGAAGGCATTCCGATACGAGCTCAGAAAATTCAGGTACAGGACCAACGGCCTTGCGTGCTTTTCGAGGTGTAAACAAAACATCGCTAACTTTTGACGGAAAATCTCAATAACGCTTTTGTTCACTCTAATAGCTCGACGATACAATTCACAAGTTTTTCACTTCTATCGGATAGTTCGGTGAGGATGACGTGAGTTCCATGATTTTTGTTTATCCAAAAAGTGCTTAACGCGCCTAAAGAAGTTTTCACTTAAATATAGCTATATTATCATCAGTTTTGGTCAAGTGCTAGCTAAATATAAAATGGGTCTAAGAGCGACAGTATTTGTACCTTTACAGAAAACACACGTTCAATGTTTCTCATATATATAACTGCTGGTTGCAACGCTTTAGCAGCTAGGAATACTTGAGATAACGCTTTGGCCGGTTTCTCAATCAAAGCGCTGAAGACTTCTGGAGTGATGTCAATTTTTACAGCATCTGGATATAAAAGGAATTTAATTATTTTGATATGTACGAGTATTTTAGCACTTGACATGTTCAGCTACTTTAAAGATAGATTATTTGTTTTAAAGACATCTAAAATAAATGTGTTTTTTTTATTGCATGTTGTGGCTGACGAGTCACGGTCCATCTGATCGTAAATGGTAACCGTCGCCCATGGACTCGACTATACCGAGAGTATTGTCAAGCCACTGCTCACCAATTCATTTCACAGATATGAAATGAAATATAAACGGCTATCTCCTGCTACAGCCAAAACGCAACGATGTGCTTCATGGCCGATCACACGGGAGATGGTGGTACCAACCCGGTCGGGCCAGATACCAAGTGAATACTTCCACTTGGTACCCAGCCCTACCACCAGTCATGCAATGGATGATAATTGCTTACTTCCCTTAGTCGCCTCATACGACACCCGCGGGAAAGAATGGGGTGGTGACACTTGTATTCTTAGTCCGTCACCACACAGACAATGCAATTGAAGCTTGGGTGTAACCATTAGGTGGATGCGATAGCTTAGCGGTCTAGAGCACTTCCCATTGGATGGGACACAGGTTTGAATCCACAGAAAAGCTCTCTTTTTCGACTTTTCAAATAATTTAGTAGGGTCAGGCGGGGTAATTATAAGACGAATACAAAAACATTTGCGTTTTCACACTACTAAAAAATGTTTATGTAGCTACTGAAGTTGTTATAATATCGACTGACATGCAATCTACTCTGCATTATTGTCAATTTTCTAATAAAGACTCAAAATAGTAGACTTTTTAAATAAAATATGTGTCTCATATTTTTCCGCCTCTTTGGGGTAAAAATGAAACGGTGTAGTCTAAATATAAGACTGCTTACTATTCCTACGCCTTACGTTTTATTGAACTACGTGCATTATTATAAGACAGAGAAAGTTATAAATAATACAAAATAGTTTGGACAGCACAAAAAATCTTTATCTTTTTATTTAAAAAAATTCCAAAATCAACAGGTCAATTATACTTTGCTTAAGTTCTATAAGTCTTTATAATATCATGATATGGTAATCAATTACTTACGTCGAAATCACTCTAAAACTTATACTACTTAATTAATGAGATCTCAATTGAAACAAATATATCAATATAATAGTCACAAACCTAGAAATGAGATACAAAAGTCAAAATGAGGCAAAATATGAGACATTTTTCTTTAATTAATATTATAATTTTTCAGGTCGGCATCAAAAGTAAATGCACCTCTATTATTTTTTTGCTTTGGAATTGGCAATTTCATGACAATTTCACTTTTGTGAACGGAATAAACTATATCAATGGCGGGATATATAACTTTATATTTAGATTCAGCTTCTCTGTAACATTTAATTCACCCTTTTGCACTTTTTCTATAGCATCTTGTAAGTTTTTCTTACTATAATCCTTTGGTTTAGGTATGTAATTTCGCGGCATTTTAATAAACCGTACTAAGGTCTTGTCTTATTTTCATACGGACAGCTGTCTTATTTTTTCCCCAAAACATGTCTCATTTTTTCTCTAAAAAAGAATACATCCTCACCTTGCGCCAGCGAAAGATAGACTAAAATGATGAATCGCCTGCGCAAGTTCAACCCATACGGCAGGGCAGGGCGAGAGGCCGTAAGCGGCATGGTGTAAATAGGGGCGACAGTTATCAAAGTTTGTCAACGCAGATGTAAAGTTTTCGGGCCAAATTTTTTGATCAAAAATATTTAGTACAATAATTTTTAGACATTGTTAGTAAAGATTGCCAAAAAATATTTTATTTTATACTATAAATGTTTAAGTTAATTATAGAGCTGATAAAGGTTTATAAAAGATTTTCCATTGAGGTTTTTTGTATGAGTCTTATTTTTACCCAAAATATCGAATGTCTTGTGATTACCCCGCCTGACCCTACCCTAGTTCTCAAAAATGCATAACATTTTTTTTTATGGTGGCAGACGTGCCACGGCCTTCCTGATGATAAGTGAAAGAAAGAAAGAAAAATATTTAATTGGTTTCTACAACATTCAACACATAATTATATACACTTTTAGCAATATTACCTAACTCATAGAAACCAAAAAGGCCTTAACATATGCTACAACATTTGGCTGCTGCGGCGCTGGTTTTCAGGTATACCACGCATAGGCACAGCAATACTAAGAATTTGTGAGGCCGCTGTACATTTTAATGCTGGTTATAAGCTATCTGTGCCCCAAATTTTAATCAAATCTATTCAGTAGTATTTACATGATGGAGTAATTATTTTGTTAAGGCGGGAAAAGTGCATACTGCACACCCTGTCGTTCAGGGCAACGAACAGGGAATGTGCTGCCCTATATATCTTTTTTTGCACAATGTGGGTGGCAAACAAGTAACGGGCCAGCTGACGGTAAGTGGTTACCGTAGCCTATAGACGCTAGCAACACCATAACGAGAGCATGGAAGGTGAGGAGTTTGCGGGCCTCCAGCGCTCTATCTAACCATACGAAACAACTGTAGCAGTAACCTACCATTGTTTTCGTTAATACCCCCACCTGATGGTAAGTGGTTACCATAACCTATAGATGCTAGTAACGCTAGAGGCATCACTCACGCGTCGCCATATCTAAGGAAAGCTAGGAGGTGGTTAGGATAATTAAAGGAGAGGATAGGCAGGATAGGCAGGATAATAAGGGGGCTTCGGCCTCCGGCGCTGTTACTACATACATATTGTCACAGCTTTTTCCCGTAGGGGTAGGCAGAGACTACTAAACTTCTCTCCACTTTTAATCTATATTTTTTAGCATTTGACATGTTCCGCTACTTTTTAAAGTACAAATTATTTGTGAATAAGGAAAAAGAGATTTTTAGTACAAGCGGCAACCGAACCTAATTAATGCATGTACATGCATTCCGATAGATGGCGTTGGTAGTAAAGATAAATGTGATGAGGAAATTGGGACGACCGAATAGATCAGTACGATAGCTCAGTGGCTTAGAGCACTTCCCCGGATTGGAAAAGACGCTGGTTCGATTCCCGCTCGTACTAAAAATCTCTTTTTCCTTAATCACAAATAATTTTTTCTATCCACTTGCTACAATCCTGCGCATCCACGCATCTTTCTACTTTCATCGGCGCTTTAATGCATGCTCGTTGGTTACGAGTACTCTTAACCTGGCCTTCCTCAAGAAGGTAGTAACCCGAGGGAGCCGGCCCGTTCATGCTGGGATAAGCAAGGCTCTACATAGCATCACGCCTGTATTCCTCAAAGGGGTAGGCAGAGGTGTATTACACATCCACGGTTCGTCAGCTATATTTAAGTCCCACGTAATAGGGGGCGAGCCTATTGTCGTCTACCGGGCATGTTTCCAAACTCCGGGCTGCTACTGAGATTTTTTTACGTAAAAGCTCAATAACACTGCCCGACCCTAAAATCAAACCCTAGTTCCGGTGGCCCGCCAATAAAGGCAGAGAGACGGCACACGGCGGGTTTATTTAGTGGGTGAAGGCCCCACACTACTCTGTTCATTGTCTCAAGCGGCGGGGTGTGCGGTTAGGAACATATTTTCCCGCCTTAACAAAAAAAAACAAAGAAGCCGCTGACTACCGCTACACCATAGGTTCTACCGCTAAAATGCCTATATTGGTGATTGGTGTGTGACATTAATTAATTGTACGTAATATTACGTATACATTCTTGATTTAAAAATATTCACATGCCCGTTTTTCATTGATTTCACACACAGCACGTGCATCATTCTGTAGGCCGTCTACTCCATTTTAAATACAATACCTAGCAACCTTCACGCTATTGATAAAACAATAAGAAGAGTTATTGTTCATTTTCTATTTGATCAACTGTTTTGTGCGATTACGAGGATTTAAGGTTGATATAAAGGCATTACAAGAAAATAATACACCTATACATAATATTATTTAACTGTGGAGTGAGGCTGACCTAACCGCATTCATAACGACGTCGTAAGAAAGAGAGTATTGGTGTAAAGATGCGAAAGGGAATGCTCCGATGGTTCGGACATGTGGAAAGAATGCCGGGCGAGCGACTGGCTAAGAAGATATACAATGCGAAAGTAAAAGGATGTAGGTACAGGGGGAGACCGAGACTCACCTACCTAGACCAAATCTGTCATGTATTGAAGTAAGGTGGAGTCAGGAGTCTCCGAAACCAGCGAGCGAGTATGAAGAGAATTATGAATGTTAAGGAAGCGAGCGATGTATGCAAGAATAGAGCCTTTTGGCACTCTGTTCTCTCTGCCTACCCCGCAAGGGAGATGGTGCGATGATAAGTACATTATTTAAAATACAATATACTTAATTATAATAAGCAGTGATAGTCTTGTAGTGAAATCAAGGATTGCAAAGACAATGGTATCGAGTTAAATACCCAGTACAAGGTCAGGGTACACACACCTCTGACTTTTCAAGATATTTCGAGAATATGTGTGTATTTATTGCACGCCTCATAAGCGAATCACTGAGGTGGGTACTATTCTCGTTTTACACAGAACAACTGATTTTTCAAACTTAAACTTAAAATGTCTCTATTTATCATATATTGCACTTGTAATAATATATACACACACATATCAAGAAAAAACACTATTTTCAACACTTGATATTTTTTATGCCATTTTTGTTATTTAAACTAGTTAAAAAACTGTTTAAAAAAGTTCCGTCTTGGACGTCCGTTTGTTGTAGGTAATGCATGTCACGATAACAACCGAAATACTTTACTAATCGAGTCTTTTTTTTTCTTATTAACTTCAGTACAATTACGAATAGTAATAATATACTATTACTTTTCACGGTCTGATTCGATGTGGTTTAATTGTTATTAAATAAACAAAAAAATAGTGAATATTTACGCTCGACTCGATGGCACAGTCATACACTAAAACCAGCGCTATAGCCTATACCTTACTTCGTAGAACTACTTCTATAGACCAATATATTAGTACTTCTTAAAATTAGCGCTAGATGGCGTATAAGACATGAGAAACACATAAGCATTTTTTTAAATTAGCGCTATCTATGTGATTTATTAAAAACTATTAATAAGACCAATACATTATTAGTTATCAAATAATCGATTTTATTGCGAAAAATGAAGATTATGAGGTATGCAGTTTTGGATTTTCCAAAGTATTTACAATTATTGCTGCTGGTAAAAGGTGTTCGTTTGTTACGCTTTCAAGCTGTGACTACTGAACCAATATTCATGAAATTTTGCACACAAATTCTGGAGCCCAGAAAAGGATATAGGCTACTTTACATCCCGCAAAAATGAGTGGTTCCCGTGCGATATATATTTTTACATAGAAATAATTAGTTTGCCGTAGAATGATTCCAAAGTCTACCCGGACGGGGTTGTGGGCAGAAAAATAGTTTAAAAATGTTTAAGTGAATGATTTTTAAAAAACTTTTTTTTTAAAGTAACCTGAAGTTAATAATCTATACCAGGGGTCTCCAAACTTTGAAGCCTTAGGGCCATAATGATTTTTTCAGTATGTTCCAAGGGCCATAACACATTTACATAAATAAATGTTATTAATGTTTTTAGGGTTCCGTACCCGAAGGGTCAAAAAGGGACCCTATAATACTAAGACTTCGCTGTCTGTCTGTCTGTCCGTCCGTCTGTCACCAGGCTGTATCTCGAGAACGGCGATAGCTAGACAGTTGAAATTTTCACAAATGATGTATTTCCGTTTCGTGCGATTACGGCACTATCCCCCCATATGAGCGAAACACATATTGTGGCGTTGTCTTGTGGAGGCCTATGTCCAGCAGTGGACGTCGAAAGGCTGATGGATGGATGGATGGATGAATTATTAATTATAACAAGAAACACTAAAAACAAAAAAATAATAATATTTAAGGGGGGCTCCCATACAACGTCTGCCTGTCCGTCCGTCTGTCACCAACTGTCTAGCTATCTCAAGAACGGCGATAGCTAGACAGTTGAAATTTTCACAAATGATGTATTTCTGTTGCCACTATAACAACAAAAAAAAACAATATTTAAGGGGGGCTCCCATACAACAAACGTGATTTTTTTTTTGCCCTTTTTTTGCTCGCTATTGATAACGGCAACAGGGACGCTTGAAATATTCACAGAATATTTAGTTATATATTCACTTCAAAAATAAATAATTAAATTAAAATAAAACAAATATTTAAGGCGGCCTCCCATACACAATCGTGTTTCTTTACTCGGTTTTGCTCTGTCTGTCCGTTCGTCTGTCACCAGGCTGTATCTCAAGAACGGCGATATTGCGCACGCTTACCCGCTGCGCACAGTTACCTCGAATGACTCTTATGGTAACATAATTCCTTACATTTAAAACTGTTTCGTTATGCGCATCTAAGTCTAAGTTGAAAACCACGAAATGAGTCAAATTTTACTTGCAAAATTTGGTAACAGCCAAACACCATGGTTACAGAGAGTTACAATAGTGTAATGTTGTTTACCTAGTCAATGGTAGGGAACCCTTTGTGCGTGAGTCCGACTCGCACTTAGCCGTTTTTTTTTGTTTTACTGTGATTAGTGGGATTCATTTCAATTATTTGTTAGTTATTAATATGCCTAGGTTAAGATTTCTCCGTAATAATAATAATATTTCTGATAACTATTTATGTGGTTTGATTTTTTTCTTATAATTTTTATTATTATTTTTATATCTTTTGTTGTTTACATAACTAAAATTTAAATGTGTAATGTTAACATGTGACTCATTTCCGTGGAATGGAGGCCTGGTTATCCATAACACAGGTTTTTACCTAGTTTGGAAACCAGTCTCCCATTTTATTTCCTATGCTAGTATTATTGTGTATCTGTTTTTTGTGTTATGGGAGAAATAAATAAATATTATTATTAATATTATTATTATTTAAGATATTTGAGAAAAAATGACTGTTTTAGACTATGTAGGCGTGTCTAAACACAAAACAATTTTTTTTAGATTTTTGTCTGTTTTCTATTTATCTGCTTGTCTGTTTGTTCGTTCGCGCATCACGAAAAAACTACGGAACGGATTTTGACGTAACTTTTTTAATTGATAGCTCTTGATTAGACTTAAAAACTGGTATACATTTTATCCCGCTACTATATCGGGAACCTGGAATATAACCTAAAAAATAGTTATTGGCTACGGCGGAGCCGCGGGCGAAGGGTAGTAAAAGTGCTAATAAAAGTGTAGGTATTAAAAATGTTCTTAACGTTCCAATTTTAAAAAATGTAATTCCCTTTTAAAACTTTCTCTTCTTAAAAACAGGTACGAGAAGAAACTCACTCAATGCACCAGCCACTACATCGACAAGGAAAGACTTCCCGCTGTGCTCTGGGCCAAGAAGCATGACTGCTCTGTTCTTTGGTGCTCCAGGTTGAATGCCGCATGCAAGAATACAAGAGAGGATTATGCGGCGTTTCACATCCCCATAACCAGGTGGGGGAAAGCTGAAAATATGGAAATATATTAATTACAGAGGTAATCTTGGATAAACTTTTTAATAGTTCACCCTGGGGGCTGATTCGCTATGATTAAAGAAGCACGTTACGTGGCGAGCTACGATGTCTGCGTGGAAGCTGTCTAGAATTGTATTCACTATGCCAAATACCAAGTTTGATAACGAAGTCAGTTTTGAAGCTGTTTTAAACTGTCAACCTAACGTGTTGCATGCTAGCGCGCACGTTTACCATAGTTATGTTTCGTGGGTGAATATGACTGCAGATTTACAATACAACCAGAGGCTACTAGGTACTGCTCAGAAGCTTAGATTCTTAGGAGCTGGAAAATTCTATACTTATTTAATCGATATTTTAATCGGTATTTAGCACTTGACATGCACAGCTACTTTAAAGAACAAATTATTTGTGTAAGTGGAAAAAGATAGCTTTAATTCGAAATTTATTTTTCCATTTTCAAAAATATTTAAAAAGGGAAGAGGTTATATGTATTCAGAGTATATATTTTTTTGTATCTATATACACTGATATTCGACATTGTTGGGCTGATTTATACCTATTAATTTGATGGGCCGTCAAGACTAAAAAAATACGTGCAGAAATAAGCAAACATAACAAGTAACGAAAGATTTTTATATATTTTTAGCATTTGACATGCTTAGCACTATACATTAAACACAAAGTCAAAAATGTGAAATTGAAAATAACAGTCACGAGCAGGATATAAAAGGTCAGAAAATAACAGTCACGAACAGGTATAAAATTACTAAAGGGATTTAGTACTACTAGTAACTTTAGTCTCTTATAATTTCAACAAAAAACATTAGACTCATATGACCCCGCAAGGAATAGAAAATGTATCGGGCGATGGGCTCCCTAACAGTGATAGTCATAATTATTGTTGAAAAACAATCTATGAGGAGGGTGGCCTAAGGTGACCCTAAACACCTCCAGTTTTCACACCGTGGTCAGCCCAAACCAGATGAGACCCACAGTTGCCCCGGGGGAGATCCATCTCCGAGATCAGATATGGCAGCAGCCCGTAGAGGGTCGCTTTTGCACAAAACCAAAAATAAACTACGTATAATATCATCATTTCTTCAGCCATTTATGCCCTAGTAAAAAATAATGACTTACGTAGCATCTGGGTCCCTTATATTACATTCATAGGCAGCATAGCTCATGTCCCCGATAACATGGCCCAGGTTTACTGTAGGTTTTGTGACAATATCCAAGTCAAATACTTGCTGGAAATAAACATTAAACGAGATCATATTTTAGCAACAGTGATGTCATCTGTTTTGACAACTTTTATTATCGTATTCCATGACAAGGGTGTCTTTAGAAATTAGAATACAAGTAGGTATAAACAAATTAAAGAGCATAGTAGAAGGACCAAATACTTGCAGTCTTTGGCAGACAGAGGTATCGAGTTGCATTTCAATTACAACGTCAAGACTACGCACGACACACACTTCTAACTTTCGAAAATTTTGCGTGTTTTCACAAATTATCACTACTGGGTGATAAAAAACATTGTGAAATGTTCTCAACGACTTATCTGCCAATCCGTACTAGACGGCATTGTGGACTTTGACCTAAATGCTTGTTTCTCTGAATAGGAACTCTAGTGGCCAACAGTGAAAAAATTATGTAAGCCTATTGATGTCTACTAAGTACTGGTTCAAGATCTGCTGAGAATTATCTCACGGGAGAACCCAACAAAACCAATGCATTTTGCTCCCATGAATCGAATTTGTGACATGACATGTGGATTTCGATTTGGATGGAACTCAAACTATAAACATTACTTATTTTCTCGAAATTAATGTTACAAATTTGGTACATTTTGGCATATAAATAGGATCATCATTCCAACATCACGCTATCCTCTAAATAAGAATAATAACTACTAGTGAATAGATGAATAGGATAGTATAGAATACGAATATCTCGTCAGTACTTTCACTCGCGTAATAAATACACTGGGGCAAACTGCCTGCGGTAGTGTTTCCCAGGAATCGACCAAACATGTCCTTCATTAAAAGAGACACTTTACACACATCCAATTTTCTCACGGTCGGAAGCGATTTAGCGAACTCCAACCAAGTGTTATAAATGTTTTAGAATAGAATAGAAATAGAAGAGAATAATCTATGTATGGGATTGACAGTGGCTACGCTTATGTTGTCGTAACCATAAGTCAATCTCAAACATTGATTATTTTATTCTATTCTATTCTACTAGCTTAGATGCCACTCGGTTAGGACGGCTGGTATTGCTAAGGCAGGATTACTATGTGCTATAAGGATTTCCACCAATATAGGCAATAAAATAAGCCTATTTTTGACAATCTAGTCCTATAACTAGTTACTGATTACCTTAATATGTTTTAATAACTTCTCATCCAAAGTCAAGGTCTTGGGCAATGGTTGGGCCTTCGGTTTCTTCTTAGCCTTAAGCTTCGGATATTTCCAATCAAGTCGTTTGTACATGATTTTGTGTGCCTCAATCAACAACTTGAGATCCAACCTTTAGTAGGAAACAATAAATTTCAAAAGATCAAAAAAAAATAGTTGCACGCACTATTGTGGCCGCAAAACCAGCATACGTTGAGTTATAATTTTTCGGTATACATTGTGAAATCCACCACTCTTCATCTAGTCAGCGTAGCTGGTTGTGGCTAGATTCTCCTCTTGCACAGAGCAGCCTGGTGGCTAACAATGGGGTAGCAGTAAAACAATATTGTTCATAAGCTGATCCACGTCACTAGTGACCGTTTATAGTATTGTAAAGTCACCACGTCACGACGCAGAAATCATTTTCTAGTCTCCAAGAACCTAACTCTTGTGATAATATTGAACAGCATAAAATAAATGTAACTGACCTCATCAACTCATCAACGTACATTCTGCAGTCTTTATGCATCTGACACATCAGGTCTTCGGTTAGCAAATTTTTCATATACCCATAGACTACTTCTCCGTATTTGCTGAGAGGTAACTCATCATAGATTGACCACGACGTGCGATACTCTTGCAGACTCTATAGAAGTAATTGATTGATTATATTCTTCTTCAATTAGAGAGTTGCTCTCTTCTAATATATAAAATTCTCGTGTCACAGTGTTTGTCACCATACTCCTCCGAAACAGCTTGACCGATTCTTATGAAATTTTGTGTGTATATTCAGTAGGTCCGAGAATAGGATGTAAACTAGAGATGAAAAGGATAGTGGTTTGGCAGGATACCGGATATTCGTCAAGCTTCGAGGCCGGAGCGCTGGATATCCGGCTACTGGATATTTGGCCCTATCGCGATACATGACGCGACGAAAAAAAGAAGATGAAACTGGATCCAACTTCACACGTGAAGCTCATGACAGTTTTTGGAACTGTTTCAATGAAGTGGCAAAGGATAATACAAAGTAGTGATTGACGCGATCAAGAAAAACAAAATTCAATTGCTAACGAGATTGTCTTTTTCCTAAAGACATCTTTAATCGATCGCAATCACGACCCATACATTTGCCGCCTCACATCTCTTACCAACAACTGCGGAAAATTTGGTATTCATTCACCAAAATTTGCCACTTGTTAATTGAGTATAACAAACATTTTTGACGTGCGATTATAAACATAAACGGTGTTTTTTTTTGTGGATACGTCCTATACCCATTGCAACTATGCATCTTTCTTACCGTAATCAGACTTTCCATTAACGCACTGGTCCGTATCTCATATCCTGGATCACTGAAAGGATTACAGCGCGCTTTAAAATGTGCTTCTGCGTCCTTTTTCTTTTTCTTGCGTTCCATTTCTGCAAACAATTTGGCATCAGCCTTGGCTCTGTCTTTTGCTTGTTTTATCTGAAAATTTGATTGAACTTTAGTAATGAAACAATAAATTACACACGACTTGAGCCGAGTTTGGTACTATATAGTCGTTCTCACGTAGATCCAATCCTCACTCAGATTGTATCGCCATCCATCCATCCGCCTTTCGAAGTCCACTGCTGGACGTAGGCCTCCCCAAGAGAACGCCACAACATGTGTTTCGCTCATATGGGGGATAGTGCCGTAATCGCCACGCTTGGCACGCTTGGCAGTGGATGTTGTTAATACTCGATGCTGTGCTGCTACCCACTCCCCCGGTGTTTCCTCATTCGGCTCTTACGACTCCCATAGGAGGAGAGGGGTGGGACAATTATAAAGCCGGCCCCACACGGCATTGTATCGCCACATCTGTATATTACTGGATGTGCCTGAGGTCCTCCCTTTCTTGCCCCTTCTATCATCATACGTTCTTACCGTTACGTACCGCGAGCCCATTGTTTTCCTGGTTTATAGCAGCCGTGATGGATCTAGACGTACTTTGGTAAGAGGAGACTTTATTTCCACCAACTCTTGAAGACGTGTATGAAGATTAATCACTATGGATAGTGATGGATCTTCATAATGAGTAACAACTTAGTTGTACTCCTGGTATAGCTGAGCCTAATAGCAGCGATTACCGTGTACCACCATGTCATCTTCCAGCGTAACTCATACAAAAAAGAAATCCACGAAATTGGCTCATTTCATAATGTGTTACATATATTCACGGATATATTTGAGAGTCTAACTTTTAACTCACCATTTCTTTAGTCTTCCCTTTCATCATGGTCTCAAGTCGCTCATCTTCTTCTTTCTGCTCTTCTATAGTAGGATATTGTCCTCGAATCACCAGCATAGTACCTCCTTGTGTATCATAAGGATAATCGGGGAAGAATCCATAACCATAGTACCTAAAGCAATGTTCTATCAATTACAAAAGCTTTTCAGACTTAAAGGCCCAAATATTAGCTCAGTGCCTCAGATCACCTTTTAAACACCTAAACGATTAAGTTCATTGTTGGTAGGGTTTGAGAATGAGGATTTTCATTTGCCACTGGGCAAAAGGTAGATATCAGTTGTATACGTTTTAACCGGTCGCGTGAAACAGCTCAGTCATTTGGTGGGGTGAGGAAAGTAGAGTATTGTAATCACACTGCTCGTTTAGGTGTAGCCATTGATCTAAAAGTAGGGTATTATACATAATTTAAGTCTCAGATTGATGGTTATCATAAATATTATGCTGTTTTCCTAGCTGCTGCCATTAGCCGTATGAAATATATTTATTTTAAAGTCAGAAGACTCGCAGCTCGTACTCACACCACTTAGAAATTTCACCCAATATCTTATACTTCGTGTCTGTTTTCATTTTGCCCATTGGCTCAATCATTTAGCTTTATTGCTCATTTATTACATCTTTTCTAAAAGGTTTTCGCAATGCAAATAAGTCTTACCATTCTTTAAACCACTCCCTAATATGATCAGTAATATCGTCTATCTGATCATCTTTCCTCATCATAATAAGCCTAGTATTTTCTTTCTCTAGTTCTTGCAGGTAAATTTGTTTTATCTTGAGAGATGTGTTCCGTCTTCTTTGATACATCTAGAACAACGTATTATACATGTTTTTATTTAAGTGAAATTTTAGGCGGATCTCAATAATTGACAAAATGAGAATTGAAACTATATAGACAACCGGCAAATTCACGACTGCCTGCTGCAACTATGAAGCAATGATAGCCTCTAGGTGAAGCCAAGGACTGCAAAGACCACGAGATCGATTCGATCCCCAGTCCAAGGTCACGGAACACACCTTTGTACTTTGTTGACTTTCAAGAATGTTTGTGTATTTATTTACAAAGTATCACTGCTTGGTGAAGGAAAATATCTCGAGAGAACTTGCTTACTTAAAATTTTTTGTCGAGACTTGCGAAATTTGCCAGCCCACACTGAAACAAGCTTATGAAAAAGACGGCACATAGCTCTCTATTGGTGAAAAGGTTAAGAAGTTACAAGAACAGTCGGTATGGTTATCATTATACCTACTAACAATTACAATCACTACAATACTTGCCTTATTATTTTCTTCTTTATAGTTTAACTTGCCACTAGTATATGGTTCTGGTAGCAGGCCAAGTAGGACGTCTCTCTTAGTATCTCTTACGCGCTCACGTTTTATTCTCATATATTCTCTAAAATATACAGTTTTAGTGCCTTCAGTGGCGAACGAGCAAGCAGTCCAACTGATGGTAAATGGCTACCATCGCTCACGGACTTAGGCTATATCAGGGGCACAGCCATGCTACCACCTACCGCGAGTAAACTGCTCCTCTTAAAGGTACAAGTCCAAAACGGACTGCAACTACAAACTGCAAGGGACACTACAGTTTTCTATGAATTCCTATGAAATTGATTCTAAGTAGTGCCACACCACAGCGCGGGCTGCAGGCGCAGCTGCGGCTAACCGCACTATCGGTGATGACAAGGAGTGCAGAGCTCTTAGGCCTCGGTCACAAAGTCAGCGGGAAGGTTTGCAATAAAAAAAATCGTTTAAAAAATCGCACCTTCAACTAGTATGAGTTTTTCCACATTCACACATATTTTATTCTTTAAGTGATCATAGTCCGGAGCGTGCTCGTCGCGATCCCTGCCAGCCTGTAATCCACAGGCTGCAATCCGGCTCGGATGCGTACCGCAGTGCGGGTTAGGGCGTGCCCCAGAGGCGACGCGTACCGACCCGCCCCCGTCGGTACGAACAACGGAAGATGCGGCGATGGTGGCCGCCACCCATCACGCCTTGCCCAGTTTGGCGAGTCGAGGGGAGCAGAGTGTCGAGTAGGAACGTGGAATGTAAGAGGTGGTGTGGAAGGTAAGTTACACGAGGTGGTAACCGTCATGTCGGACAGACAGCTTGATGTGCTCTGTGTAACAGAGACCAAGCGAAAGGGTAGCAACGCCTGTGATCTTCCTGGTGGCGGGTTAGCTCTGTGGTCTGGTGTACCGCAAAGCGATCGGGCTAGCATGGAAGTGGGGGTGTTGCTGTCCGCTCGCTTGGCCTCAGGTGTGAAAGACTACGGAATGTTTGATCCCAGACTTCTAAGGGTCCGAATAAAATTAGGTGTCACCAGGGTCTTCATGGTCGCAGCTTATGCTCCCGTAGGCTCTTCGGTGGCATCGGATCTAGAGAAGTTCTGGGATAATGTTAGGGAAGTTCTGGATTTGGCAGAAACTAGTGAACGCGTGATCGTATGCGGAGACTTGAATGGATGGGTTAGGACCAAGCGTCCAGACTTCGAAGACGTGCTTGGTTCATTTGGTGATAAGAGAGTGAATGATGTAGGTAGGCTCATTGCGGATGTATGTATGGAGAGAAACCTTATTGTGTAAAACACATTTTTCAACATAAGGACATCCATATGTATACATGGAGAAGGATGATAGATCACAGAGAAGTATGATAGATCACAGAGAAGTATGATAGATCTAATTCTGGTAGACAGTCGCCTCCGAAGTAAAATTCTGGATACAAGAGTTTACAGGGTTCCCACTATCGACACGGACCACTATCTCGTTATTGCGAGATTTAGTGGTCTGTTCGGAAAGTGGAGACACTGGCGAGAGCGTGGCTTGAAAGAATAAAGATTGAAAAGTTGCAAGAAGAGTGTAAGAGCAAATTATGTAAAGGATGTCCGGGAATGGCTGACGATGGCAAGTCAGCCGGGATCTGACATAAAAGAATGCTAGAGAGTATTGAAAGATAGTATGGTAGATACAGTGAAAGAAGTATGTGGATACTCAAAGAAGCATGGGAAAGTGAAAGGTGATGCATGGTGGGATACGGAAGTAGCAGCTTCCGTAGAACAAAAGAAGAAAGCATGGCTGGACTATGTATCTTCTTGAACCTGAGGGCAAGTATGAAAGAACAGAAGAAAGAAATATACCGGCAACGTAAGAATGACACCAAAGCCTTAGTGAAAGAGAAGCGTGATAGAGCAAATATGATTGCAGAAGAAAGGCTGACCAAAAACTTTGAGAGCAACACCAATCTTTTCTGGAGAGAGGTGAAGAAATCTTGGAGCGGTTGGTCAGCTTTCAGAATGAATAAAATAAGGTCTAAAGGTGGATACATTCTTACGCAAACACAAGATGTGTTAAGCCGATGGAGTGAATATTTTGGAGATATGTATGCGGATGTTCAGGGTGATGCTGGTGCCACATGTGACCTAACAGATCAGCATTCGATACCGGCATCCTCTGATGACATTAGTATGGATGAAGTTGAATGGGCGATTAGAAGTTTGAAAAATGGTAAGGCAGCGGGTATTGATATGGTGTCTGCTGAGATGATCAAGCTTGGAGGCTCATGTGTCTGGGAATCACGTGTCTGGGAATGCTCCCTGATGCTTCTCAATTTATGTTGGAGTTCAGGAATGGTTCCCAAGGACTGGAGAAGCGCAGTCATCGTGCCTTTGTTTAAAGATAAGGGTCCACGTTATGACTGTGCAAACTACAGAGCCATAAGCTTGACCAGTTTGGCTGCCAAAGTGTATGGTAAGATTATTGAAAGGAGAATGAGGATGGTGTCTGATGATTTTTTGTGTGAGGCACAAGGAGGTTTCAGGTGTGGACGAGGATGCATGGATCAAGTGTTTTCTCTGCGCAACATTTTGGAGAAGCAGCTGGCTGTAGGCCAGAGGGTTTTCTGCAGTTTTGTGAATTTGGAGAAAGCATTTGACACTGTTGTACGAAAGGAACTTTGGGACATTTTGCCGGATTATGGTATTAACGGTAGACTACTACGAGCGGTGTTGTCCGACTACATGGAATGCAGAGCTTGGAATGTCACCCTGGTTTGATGTCCATATCGGCGTTAAACAGGGCTACGTTCTATCAGCCAGACTGTTTATCATATATCTGGATAAATGTCTACAAAGGTTGAATGAAATGAATGTGGGAGTTCAGATGGGCGACTCAGTGGTTAACTCGCTGTTATATGCAGACGATGCGGTCCTATTAGCGCAGTCTGCGACTGACCTGCAAACCCTAGTCGACGTAATGGCAGAAGATTGTAAGAAAAGGGGCCTACGTGTGAATGTGAATGTGAGCAAAACCAAAGTAATGGTTTTTGAAAGAGAAGAAGCCAGAACAGATGTAAGAGTAGCAATAGGAAATGGTAGCTGCTAGAACAAGTGGATGAATTTGTATATCTTGGATGTTGATTCATTCGGGATGGGAGGTACACCACTAATGTAGAAAGAAGAGTGAATGCGGGAAATAGAGTGAACGGAGCATTGGGACAACTTCTCGGCAGTCATCACCTCAGCCAGAGGGCACGTGTCGCAATACACAACGCAGTGCTTGTCCCAACGTTATTATATGGAAGCGAGAGTTGGGTATGTAAAAAGGAGCATGAGAGTAAAATCAATGCGGTCGAAATGCGATCTCTGCGGAGGATCTGTGGAGTGAGGCTGACTGACCGCATTCGTAACAATGAAGTAAGAGAGCGAGTAGGTATGAAAGAGAGTTGGTATAAAGATGCGAAAGGGAATGCTCCGATGGTTCGGACATGTGGAAAGAATGCCGGACGAGCGACTGGCTAAGAAGATATACTATGCGAAAGTGGAAGGATGTAGATACAGGAGGAGACCGAGACTTACCTACCTAGACCAAATTGGTCATGTATTGAAGGAAGGTGGAGTCAGGAGTCTTCGAAACCGGCGAGCGTGTATAAAGAGAGTTATGAATGTTGAGGAAGCGAGAGATGTATGCAAGAATAGAGCCTCTTGGCACTCTGTTCTCTCTGCCTACCCCGCAAGGGAAATGACGTGATGATAAGTAAGTAAGTAAAATAGCTGAGCATGTCAAGTGCTAAAATACAGTTAAAAAAATACATGTTATTCCCACTCTTGGCCGTTAATATTCAGAATTATCGTGTATCTAAATATACATAACATGTATATTTAAATTATAAATATTAGTCAGATTACGATTAAAGCATTGTTATTCTAGCTTGCTTCTACTGGAGTAACGTAATACCTTGTGATACTTAGACAAATGTAAAATAAATAATATCCACCTTTTGTATTGTTAAGTATAAGACACGCGTGTTATGACTGCTAAGCATAATAATGGTCTCCAGACTGTATTTTCGGTCAAGGCGACCAGTAACTGATACTGACTATGTACGGAGAAGATCGTGTGATGGCTGAATTGGCAAAGCATCTGGACGGTATCCTGGAGATGCAGGTTGAAATCCTGCTCGTGACTGTTATTTTCGATTTCACATTTTCCACTTTGTGTTTAATATATATGGCTAAGCATGTCAAATGTTAAAAATATATATAAAAATATGTAAATATAATTTTACTAGTCAATTTTTATTGAGGTGGGAATCAATTTTTCTATCCGCATATCCTGTCGTTCACAATATAGATCCTCACCCACTATAATAACATAGCATCACGCCTGTATTCCCCGAAGGGGTAGACTGAGGTGTATTATACACCCACGGTTCGCCAGCTATGTTTGAGTCCCACGTAATAGGGGGCGAGCCTATTGGCGTCTACCGAGCACAATTCCAAACTCTGGGCTACTACTGAGAATTTTTCTTTTTACGAAAAATCGAACCCGAGACCTCGTGATCAGCAGTCACTTATACTACCGATGCACCACAGAGGCAGTTATATATTAACGCGCCGTTTACAGTCCTTCTGCCTATAGGTATTAGCGGCCATTGAAACTATTTGACATTAGTGTAGGGTTGGGTATAGTTTGTGTGACTCGCGAACAAACATACAAAACAGACAGGCAAACAATAATTCTAATGGCTTCTATTGCCGCTAAAGACCTCTCATATTCGAACTAAATAGCCATCCATCTATACATCCATCAGCCTTTCAACGACCACTGCTGGACATAGGCCTTCCCAAGAGAACGCCACAACTAGCGGTCCCGTCATGGGGGATAATGCCGTAATCGCCACGCTTGGCAGGTGGGTTGGCGATCGCAATGGATGTTGTTAATACTCGAGAGTGCTGCTGCCCACTCCTCCGGTATATCCTCAGTCGGCTCTTACGACTCCCATGAGTGGAGAGGGGTGGGACAATTCTAAAGCCGGCCCCACACGGCAACTAAATAGCCATCGACGTCAAATTGATTGACAAGCCTCGTGGCGTAGTCGGTAGTGTAACCGACTTCCGTGCACGAGGTCGTGGGTTCAATTCCCACTCAGGACAATTATTTGTGTGGTGAACACAGATATTTGTACTGCGTCTGGGTGTTTTCTATCTATTATATGTATGTATTTACAAAAAAAAACAGTAGTATATGTATTATATCCGTAATCTGGCACCCATAGCACAAGCGTTAAGCTTAGTTTGGGGCCAGAGGACGTTGTGTGAAAATGTCCATGAATATGTATTTATTTAAATACCCAATTATTTTCACTTTACGAAACGAATCCGTCAACATAGTGTAATAAACAACAAAATATTCAACCACGTAATAGAATTGATATCGCCAGGAACTACCAATTTGCCGAGATAAAAAGCCTATAGCCTTGCCTATCTCTTTTTATGAATTCAGGACTATAATGTAAGCTAAATTTAATGATGATTGGTTGATTACTCGTGGCGCAAAAGCGTAACATACGATCACACTTAAGTACGTATTTATAATATTAGTAAATATAGCTCGTAGGTCCACGTGGATAGAAAAGTCTAAAAAATTACCTATAAACTCTTTGAATCAATTTGGCAGCATCGTTTTTTAATTCTTCTGGCGGTTCAACAACCTGTACAGCGAAATATATTCTTCTAATCTTGCATTTAGCTCTAAAGTCACTTATGTACCACTGTCTGAAAGAATTTGCATGTTCATAAATAAATCTCTTGTGTTTTCTGATGAACTAAGTAGAAATATTATCTATGACCCGTTGTCCTAGGTGAGCGACGTATTGCGTCTAGTACTTTAACCGCTTTGCGTCGCATTCAAATTAGGCGAAAACGTAGGCCATAAGTACCTACATACAACCTCTATTGCACGCCTCATAAGCGAAGTGTTGAGGTGGGTACTACAGTCGTTTCACGGAGAGAAACTGATTTTTCTAACTTAAAATGTCTCTATTTATCATATATTGCACTTGTCAAATAATATCTACACACACATATAAAGAACAAACACTATTTTTAACACTCATGATATTTTTGATGCCGGTTTTGTTATTTAAACTAGTTTAAAAAACTGTATGAAAAAGTTCTGTCTTTGACGTCCGTGAGTTGTAAGTAATGTATGATAACACGATAACGACCAAAATACTTTACTAATCGAGTCTTTTTTTTCGTTTACGAATTATTATGATTACGAATAGAGCCCTATCACTTTTCACGTTCTGTGGTTTAATTATATAATAATAATAAATTTATTTAATCGTTTCTTACAGTATAATATGTACATGTAGGTATATTTCTTTTATCGCTAGTTAAGAAAAACACTGGTGCCTGAACTAGGTAATCCTTTGTTTCAGGCTGAAATGTCTGATAGCTTGAGGAAACAGATAAAATACTCAGCATAAGTGTTGTAATATCTATTTATATAATTTGAATTATGATAAATGTAAATAAAAATGGCAATGTATCCTAATATATCACTAAAGTGTAATCGTATGTGGACTATTTAATACAGCAGATTTAATTATTATCAATTATAATTGTTATTAAATAAACCAAAAAATAGTGAATATTTACGCTCGACGCGACACTAAAATCAGGGCTATTCTTATTTCGTGAGAACTATTTCTATAGACCAATGTAGAAGTACTTCTTAAAATTAGCGCTAGATGGCGTATAAGACATGAGAAGGTAGGTACTTTTTGAAATTAGCGCTATCTTTGTGATTTATTGAAAACTACTTAGTAAGACCAATACATTATTAGTTACCTACTTATCAAATAATAAATTTTATTGTGAAAAATGAAGATTATGAGGCGCGCACTTTAGGATTTTCCAAAGTATTTTTGATATTTTCTTATCGCGTAGTATTGACGCGTAGGACAACGGGTGAGGGTCGAACCTCGTAGAGTAAAAATGTTCTGTGGGTCGAACTGACTAACAAAAGTAAGCAGAATGTTGCACGAAAACCCGAAACATTCTAATAAACAGCTTGTGCCATCTGTTAGTTGCTATTTGCCTATAATATTAGCTACCTACCTAATCTTTAAATAGTATTAAATAAAGTCACTCCCGCTGTTTGTAAGCTTAGATCTTTAAAACTACGCAACAGATTTTAATGCAGTTAGTTATTTAGCAAAAGATAGTGTGATTCAAGAGGAAGATGTGTATGTACTACTTGCATATTAAAGTAGAGAAAAACCGAGAAATTCAAAGATTTGTAATGTGATGTCGTAATAGACATATTTTTGTGCGCTTACATTGAAAACGCTGGCTAAACCTTACGAGATAGATCAAATTAATGTACTACGGAATTGTATATCCGCCGTGTGGGGCCGGCACCAAGAATAGCTCCACTCCGTCTCTTCCTAAGGGAGTCGTAAAAGCAGACTAAGGGATTACTGGGGGACCGGGCAGCAGCGTTCCCCTGTGTACTAAAAACTTCCACTGCGATCGCCAACCCGCCTGCCAAGCGTGGCGATTATGGTAAAACCCCCATTTTGGGGAGGCCTATGTTTAGCAGTGGACGATGAAAGGCCGATGGATGGATGGATGGAATTGTATATCTTAAAATGGTCGATAAAAAAGTCCGCGATGATATATATTTATTTCCTAAGGATAACCCAAAAAAAAACATTTATATCTTTTACATATTACATAAAAAATATGGGTTATTTACCAAGCCATTTTAAACAATGCAGTATCATTCCTTGTCCAATTAATTACATTAGATACGTTGTGCATTTCATGTAGATCAAAATTATCCTGTACAGCATGTCATTAAAATGAATATCTTAGAAGATATCTGAGATTTAAAATGCGGGGGCAGAGCGGCCGCCCCGGTTCTCAGCGATCGGCGGGCGCGGGTTGTGTAGCGATCGCACGCGTCTATAGGTGTTATCCAGTCAGTAAAATTTTAAAAAAAGTGCTTCACAGCGCGATGCTACTTAGGCAAGGTTGATTTCAAAGAAATAAATTATTACCTACCCCCACGCTTCGTGCGGAACCGTTGTCTTCTCCAGAGACATACGTCTGGAGAGCCGCGTACGAAGTAGCGGGCAAAAGCTTGTGTATGTAGTATTGTATAAAAACAAAATAAGTAATTCAGGTAGCTCTTACAATATTCACCTGAATCTCTCGTGTTGCTGAATTAAAATAGTCCGAATGTATTTCTCCGGAATCATAGTATGGACACTAGGAGCTGCAATCCGAAGAACTGTATCAATTAGCTATTGTGATTAATTAATCTAGGCCTAACATTACTAAACCATATTTACATTGCCAATAAATAAACTAGTCTTATCGTAAATATTGACAAGGAGTAGTTCTGTAGTATCTTTTTTATATTTCAAAAGTCATTTATTACTGTAGTATGTGTTATATACAAATTATAATTTGTGATATAGTACTAGTACTACTAGTACTAGTACTGTAGCTCAGTGGATTAGTGCACTTTCCCGGACAGGAAGGGACGCAGGTTCGATCCCCGCCTGTACTAAAATACTCTTTTTCCTTATTCACAAATTATAATTTGTACTTTAAGAGTAGCTGAGCATGTCAAGTGCTAAAATATAGATCAAAATGTGTTATGTAGTTACATAAAAAAATATGGATTTTTTTTGGGTTATGATGGCAGTCGAACCACGGCCCATCTGATGGTAGTGGTAACTGTCACTCATGGACTCAACTATACCGAGAGTATTGTCAAGTCGATGCGCACCATTTCATTTCTCAGATATGAAATAAAAAAAAGAATAGAATATATAGCTATCTTCTCACACAAGAGACGGTGGTACCAAACCGTTTGGGCCTGATAGCAAGTGAGTCACCTGGTACCCAGCCCTACCACCAGTAATGCAATGAGTGATAATTGTTTACTTACCTTAGTCGCCTTATACGACACCAGCGAGATGACACTAAACTTGTATTCTTAGTCCTACACCACACAGCCGAAATATGCAGCGCATTCAAAATTATCACCATTGACCTTAATACAGTACTTTAAATGTTGAGACCATTTATCAATTGAAATACACATTTTTCCATGGGAAAACTCTTCACTGGCAATCTTATGGATTGCTTTAGGGCCTTTCAAATTATCATAGCGTATAAAGCATGTCTCTGAAACTAGCCATAAATCATAATCCAGAGGATTAAGATCGGGACTAGATGATGGCCAGTCGTAAGCTATCCTGCAGTCAGAAACATTCGTTTCCAACCACGCTCGTGTAGACCGAGCTTTATCGATCGATAATTATTGGACCATAGAGATTCTGAAGTCTACACAGACGTAGTCACAGGCTGAATCTACTAATATTAATTACTTACTTATAATCAGGCCTCCCTTGTAGGAGAGAACAGAGTGCCAAAAAACTCTATTCTTGCATACATAGCTCGCTTCCTCAACATTCATAATTCTCTTCATACACGCTCGCTGGTTTCGGAGACTCCTGATTCCACCTTCCTTCAATACATAATGACCGATTTCGTCTAGGTAGGTGAGTCTCGGTCTCCCCCTGTACCTACATCCTTTCACTTTCGCATTGTATATCTTCTAACCAGTCGCTCGTCCGGCATTCTTTCCACATATCCGAACCATCGGAGCATTCCCTTTCGCATCTTTTAACCAATACTCTCTTTCATATATACTCGATCTCTTACGACGTCGTTACGAATGCGGTCAGTCAGCCTCACTCACTTAGTACCTAATATTATAACCGTGAAAATGCGTATCTTTATTATGCTCTTATGTCGTAACTATTCAACTTGCCACCATAAAATTTAACATACAAATAGTCTGGAACCCACAAAAGACATACACAACAGACATTGAAAACTTTTTATTCCAGAAATAAGGGCGTTTCCTGTGGCATACTAATTTTTGCATACAAATAATTTCTTAATCGCGGTCTAATTTGATAATAATTCAGAACGTATAATGTCGATGACCCATCATTTAATAAGAATATGAACATTTACTGAAATAACAAGGTCTGCGTCAAAATAGGATCATCCGATAGATGGCGTGAGTGTTTTGTTATTGCTTATGATGGCAGACGAGAAGGCATATCAATACTTACGCGGTGTCTCTTCCTCAGACTCCTCTGACTCCGAGATTTGTTCTTGTGATGTGAAGGCTGTATCGTCACAGAATTGAGGGGACCTATGCGGTTTTTCTTTCGCCTATAAACAAGATTATAATCTGACTAACCTATATCTGCAACTCTGCCGCAGATCAAAACGATTCTTTAGGCTATATCTCAGGTTCCCGATATAGTAGCGGGATCAAAAGTTTCTAAGTCTAATTAAGAGCTATCAAACAAAACAGTTTGAATTAAATCCGTTTAGTAATTTATACATGATGCCTGAACAAACAAACAAACAATACCTATCATAAAACATTTGAGTTCGAAGACGCTTAAATATATTCAAATATCAATACCTACTATGTTAGTGGCATGCAAATATACTACTCTGTCAAGAAAGTACCGGGAAAAGATCAATAATACACAAAAAAAATTGTTATTCATGCAAATTTATTTTATCACCTTCAAAGTATGCTCCTTCAGAAACGATAGACTTACGCCAACGAATAATCCAATCATAAAAACAGTTTTTAAACGCTGCTTCCGGAATTGAGTTCAGTTCTCGCCGCGAATTCTCCTTTATGTCTTCTACCGATTGAAAACGGGTGCCACGATGTGGTAATTTGAGTTTAGGAAAAAGAAAGAAGTCGGCTGGAGCCATATCTGGTGAATATGGTAGTTGCTCGATGGTATTTGTTGAGTGTTTGGACAAAAATTCATTCACAATGATGGCCTTGTGCGAAGGCGCATTATCGTGGTACAAAATCCAAGAATTTTCTTTCCACAAATCTGGCCTTTTTCGTAGAATTTGCTCTCTTAAACGCTGCATAACGCTCAAATAATATTCATTATTTACCGTTTGACATTCTGGCAAGAATTCCGAGTGCACAACACCGCGATAGTCAAAGAAAACAGTCAACATGACTTTGACTTTTGGTCGACTTTGGCGTGGTTTTTTCGGTTTCGGTTCAGTTGGAAGTCGCCACTCCGAAGCTTGTTGACTAGTTTGCATGTCAAACTCGTAAACCCACGTCTCGCCACCAGTAAAAATGCGTTTCATGAATGTTGGGTCGGAATTGACTCGTTCTAGCATGTCCTCAGCGACTCTCATGCGATTAAGTATTTGGAGAAAATTCAGGTCTTTTGGGACTATCCGAGCGGAAACATGTTTAATACCCAAGTGATTATTTAAAATGGAACGGATTGACTCATGAGACACAGAAAGTTCGGCGGCTATCTCTCTCAAAGTTGAATGAGGATTTTCAGTCACTATTTCCTTCACTTTTGCAATTAACATTGCTTTCCTTCAGTTGCAGACGTTGACGGCCTACCAGAGCGAGGCAAATCTTCCATCACATCTCGACCGCTTTTAAACGCTTTGTACCGCTCATAAGCACGTGTTTTTGATAAAGTCGTTTCACCGTTAGCCTTCTGTAACATTTTCAGTGACTCCGAACACGAAGTTCCATTAGCGATGCAAAATTTAAGACAAACTCTTTGTTCGATGTATTTGTCCATTATGAAATCCGCAATACACACTAGATATGATATAACTAAAAATAGCACTGTATTTAATATAAATAACAGATGCAACTCAAACTTCGCGCCAAAATGGATAACAGTTGTGCCAGTCTAACAAAACAAAAAAATAAAATTTTAATTTGGAACCATAAACGAATCATCCATTCCCAATACTATCTTGACTGAATTTATAAAGAAGATCAGAGTGAAACAAGTTTGCACTCACACTGTTGTTTCATATGGGGAGTGAGAGTGCCGTAAGTAATATTTACTGACAGATGGCGGAGTGGTTTAGATACCGGCCTCCCGTCCGAGTGTTGTGGGTTCGATTCCCACACAGGACAACTCTTTGTGTGATCCACAAATGATTTTTCTGAGTCTGGGTGTACTTTGTGTCCATGAAATTGTATGTTTATAAAGGCCCCAGCGATCCCAGGTTATTCCTAAAAAAAACCCTCCTCATCCTGTCCCCATAAGTCAACCTCATTTCCTTAGAATTAGCAACTTATTTGCCTAACCGCACAAACCGTCGTTCGGGGCAACGAACAGGGTAGTGTGGGGCCCTCACCCACTAAATAAACCCGCCGTGTACCGTCTCTCCGCCTATATTGGCGGGCCACTGGAACTATGTTACATTCCTTCGGTGGTAGAGTTAGCAACTTGCGACCAATATCTCGGGTGTTGCTAGCGCAACACCGCTATCGGTTGTTATGGTGTTAACATACATTATCCGAATATACCTACAACACAGGGACGTCCAAGACAGAACTTTTTTAAACAGTTTAAATAAATAACTTTTTAATAAATTTTTAACTAGTTTAAATAACAAAAATGGCATCAAAAATATCATGTGTTAAAAATAGCGTTTCTTGATATGTGTGTGTATATTATTATTTTACATGTGCAATATATGATAAATAGAGACATTTTAAGTTTTAAAAATCAGTTGTTCTTCGGGAAACGAGAGTAATACACACCTCAACGCTTCGCTTATGAGGCGTGCAATAGTGAATATTTACGCTGGACTCGATACTAAAAGCGCTATACCTTATTTCGTGAGAACCACTTCTATAGACCAATATAGTAATACTTCTTAAAATTAGCGCTAGATGGCGTATTATACATGAGAACCACATTAGTACTTTTTAAAATTAGCTCTATCTATGTGATTTATTAAAAACTACTTAGTAAGACCAATACATTATTAGTTACTTATCAAATAATCAATTTTATTGTGAAAAATGAAGATGCGTGCACTTTTGGATTTTCCAAAGTATTTGAGTGACAGCATAGTAAACCAAGGAGTGCAATGACAGTGGTATCGAGTTCGATCCATCCAGATCCAGACCTCGTATGGGACACACCTCCGAGTTTTCGAGATTTTTTGAAATTGTGTGTATTTATTTACAATTGATCACTGTTCGGTGAAGGAAAAACTGGGAGAGAGAGAGAAAGCCTGAGAGATTTAAGTACTCGACGGCTTGTGACGTCTGCCGACCCGCATTGGGCCAGCGTGGTGGAAAAAGGGTTGAAAAAATTGCTTATTCGCCACCTTCGTAGTTTAAAAGAAATCTTAATATTTTAGGACTTGGTAAAATACTTAATGTTCCAAAAAGGTTCGGCGTAAATGTTTGAGAACCTTCGGTCTATATTATTGAAACTAACCTTCTTAGGTCTTTTTCTTCGAACAGCATCAGCCCACATCTTCTGTAAAAATTTTTCGACATTCTCTGTGCGGGATTCCGTTGGAAAGTGATACGGTACTACTATCTGTAGAGAATAAATACTCCTTAGATACCTACTACTTAGGTAATATTATGAATAAGGAAGTGAGTTTGTTTGTTTGTTACACTTGCACGCAGAAATTACTGAAGTAATCATAATGAAACTTATACATATAGAAAAAGACATATACTTTTCATTCCGGAAATATGATTGTTCCCCGTAGGATAGTGTGATGATTGGTGTGAAAATATCTAATGTGGAGGGAGGGTAAAACCGGTTGTTAGCCAACCAATTTATTTAAGTATTTTAACGCCATCTGTTGACAAAAGCATCTAACTGGACACTATAACGTCAATCAATAAACCAATAACAGTTTTAATTCGTCTGGTTAAAGAGCTTACCAAGATATAAGACTAAAACAATATTTGAAAAAAAAAAAAAATCGATTGTTTCACATCTGCGAGACATTCTGGAAATTCTTAGGCTGTTTGGTGATTTTCAGATCTATAGGTATCTACTTACTAATAATTATGACATGGAAGACATGATTTATTTAAACGCGTTAATCTCTGCAACTACCAGTCAGGCTTGAAATTTCGCTTTCAGTAATATCACATTTTTTGAACGCGGAGACATTTAGGGCCAGAAATAAAAAACCCTAATGAAATAAGCGCTATCTGACGTTACAAAATTGAAACTGTACTGCGATATATAAATTACAGATGGCGCTTATATAAAAAATTACCAAATCGTTAAAAAACAAGTTTCTTTTTAAAAATTAAAAGGCATAGCACAGCTAGTAAGCTTATAAAATTTAAAATACCTGTATATCAAAGGGCGTGATCCTTAGTCGGGATAAGGCTGCGTCTACGTATATATAATCATTTACTATTACGTGGACCAGCTCATTTCGAAGCTCATACATTCTAGAAACAGACGTCACGGAAACTTTATTAATTGATGGTGGTAGACAAACAATGTCAACGGCAATAATGAATACAAAAAATCCCTGTCTCACGCGATGGACTCAAAAACTAGGTAGGTACTTATATGATCTTAATGTTTTTTTTAATGTGTGATTTGTTCCAACCTCTGACAAATTTTTTTTTTTAACCTCTGGTACCAATCTCAGCTTAACGCTTGTGTTATGGGTACAATAACAGATATAATGCATATATTACTTTTATTTGTAAATACATACATATAATATATAGAAAAAACCCAGACGCAGTACAAATATCTGTGTTCATCACACAAATAATTGTCTTGAGTGGGAATCGAACCCACGACCTTGTGCACGAAAGTCGGTTACACTACCGACTACACCACGAGGCCCGTCAGATTAAAATATTTTGACGGAGCATTGCAAACAATCCAGTGAAGCCATATAAAACCATGCCAAACTTGTAATTAGACGCACTTACGCACACAAATACAAACAAAACCATGCCAAACAGAAGTGTCTTCGTGGAAAAAGAGGCGAGAGACGTTTCATACTACTTACACAAATAATTTGCTATTATATTAACGCATACTACAATAATAAATGTTTTATGCAATAAAAATAGTAAAATATTTCTTGTAACAATATTTATGGCAAGACTATGTATTAAATTTAAATATGAAAGATAGTATTGGTGTAAAGATGCAGGAATGCAAGGATGGAAGGGAATACTCCGATGGTTCGGACATATGGAAAGAATGCCGAACGATCGACTGGTTCAGAAGATATACAATGCGAAAGTGGAAGCATGTAGGTACAGGGGCAGACCGAGACTCACCTACCTAGACTAAATCGGTCATGTACTGAAGGAAGGTGGAGTCAGGACATAGCCTCTGAGACCGGCGAGCGTGTATGAAGATAATTACGAATGTTGAGGAAGTGAGATATGTATGCAAGAAAAGAGCCTCTTGGCACTCTGTTCTCTCTGCCTACCCTGCAAGGGCGATGGCGTGATGATAAGTAAGTAAGTACTATTTAAGAATAGATAAAACAAACTCAAATTATTCACGAACCTCTTCACAAATAGCGCAACTATATCCAACATATATGGAGCTCGTTGTAATTGCACGTTGTTCAAATAAGCGTCGTACATTTTGTTGATGAGGTCGCAGTACTGGGCGTAACATTGACCTAGGACCACCGGGGGAACCCATCTGCCTTCTAAACGACGCCCTTTGGATGCTTCATTCTATAGAACATAATTAACAAACTAGGACTTTTGTCCGTACGGTGTGGGCTATAAGTTGACTAAGGTAAGTAATCAATTATCACCCTTTGCATTACTGATGGTAGGGCTGGGTACCAAGTGAGAGTACTCACTTGCTATCGGGCCCAAACGGGTCGGTACCACAACCTTTTGTGTGACCGGTCATGAAGCACGTCAGTGTGTTTTGGCTGTAGCAGAAGATAACCGTTTATTCTTTCATTTCATATAAATCTGTGAGATGAAATGGTAAGCAGCGGCTTGACTCTCGGTATAGCTGTGTCCATGAGCGACGGTTAACACTTACCTGGCTTATCTGCTACCATTTGCAACAAAAAAAAGTATATTAGCATCGATAGCGTAGGGGTAAGGCCAAGACTACCACCGAAGGAATGTAACACAGTTCCAGTGGCCGCCAATAAAGGCGGAGAGACGACACACGGCGGGTTTCTTTAGTGGGTGAAGGCCTCACACTACCCTGTTTGTAGCCCCGAACGACGGGGTGTGCGGTTAGGAACATTTTTTCCCGCCTTAACAAAAAAAAACTAGACGTCGTGGGACGTCTAGCAGATGTGAAAACATCGAAATAATTTTGTAGAAATAAAATTATTATAACTTGACAAAGTACTCCTCAAGATGAATCAAACGAATATAAACTCGATAGGGTTGCGTAGTTTCATTACAGAGTTACTCTGGCCACCTTCCAGACCTTCCAGCTCCATCATCAGACCCTGGATACCATCTAGAGACAAAGTACTCGTCATGACAAATCATACGAGCCCCAGCTCCATTGAGTTATGTTGTTTTATAACGGAGTTCCTATGGCCACCTTCTAGCTTCATCATCAGACCCTGGATACCATCTAAAGACAAAGTACTCGTCAAGACGAATCAAATGATTCCAAACTCGATGGAGTTGCGTCGTTTCATTATAGAGTTACTGTGGCCACCTTCCAGCTTCATCATCAGCCCCTGGATTCCATCTGGACACAAAGTACTCGGCAAGACGAATTATACGAGCCCAAACTCGATGTGGTTGCGTTGTTTCATTATAGAGTTCCTATGTCCACCTTCCAGTTCCATCATCAGATCAGCTCCATGTCATCATAATATTGCATTGTCACGTAATATACACATGCGTCTAAAATTTCAGCTCAGTCGGAAACCGGGAAGTATGTCAAATTTAACTTGCAAGATTTGAACGGGACAAGTAGAGAATATTAAATAGACGTTGCATGTACTTAAGGCCTACGTTGTAATATGAATTAGACGAAGTGCTGACTTGTTTTTTGCGCGACATGACGCGACGTAGTGTGAAATGACAACTTGAAGACGTGCATTTACATTACGTGCCCATGGTTAAAACAATAATGAACTGACATTGCCACGTTTGACGCTCACGAATGACTACATAATAGGACACACGCCTAGGACAACGGGTTATAGGTACTCATAGTGCGATAAGACGGTATTACAACACGTACGGAGAGAGGACAGACGCGGTACCAATGGCGTAGGTACGTCTCATATATATTGAATGTACTCTGTGGTACGTATTTACGTGTTTTACAAAAAAGACACGATGCTGAATCACCGCCATCTCCATAATTCCGAGTTGATCAAGTAAGTACTGCAAAGACTGGAGTATCAAGTTCGGACCCACCTCACTAGGGGACCTAGCCAAGTTGCATTCTATGATCGCTAACGCTAATAGAAAACTATTTAAAAGTATGGGAATTTGACATCTTTAACCATACATAAAGAACCTATATTTATCTAAGTCTTTAACAATATCTATAACGCTAAGTCACGTGACTTAACGTTAGAGATGTCAAATTTCCGTACATTGTAATAGTTTCCTATTAGCGTTAGCGATCATAGAAAGCAACTTGGCTAGACCCTCTGGTATACACTTGTATTTGAAACTGTATTGTGTTCTTAATAAATTACCGCTGCTTAAAAACGTCGTAAGGAAACCTGAATATCTACTTACTTACTTATCATCACGCCATCTCCCTTGCGGTGTAGGCAGTGAGAACAGAATGCCAAGAGGCTCTCTTTTTGCATACGTCTCTCGCTTCCTCAACATTCATAATTGTCTTCATACACGCTCGCCGGTTTCGGAGACTCCTGACTCCACCTTCCTTCCAATACAATGACCTATTTGGTATAGGTAGGTATCTTGGTCTCCCCTTGTACCTACTTCCTTCCTCTTTCGCATCTATTTACGTATATTAATATCTCGATTTCTTTTTTGATTAATATTCTACTTTGGGAGGATAAGCGTTCGTGATTGAGAATGCCTCTTTATCCTCTCAATATCCTTCAGACTCCACATTCTATCCCTTTCCTTAGAGTTAGCGACGCGCTAGTGATCCCTCTGGTGTTGCTAGCATCTATTGGCTAAGAAAATAAGAATATTGTTGCAATTATTATTTCCTCTCATCAGTAGATGGAGCTATATTAAAAAATTGTCAGGTAGATTAAGCTCAGCGGCATATGCGGTAAAAAAAAATAGATTATTGACTGATGTTGAAACGGCTAGAATAGTTTATTTCAGTTATTTTCATAGTATTATGTCCTATGGCATACTGCTATGGGGATGTTCCGCCGATTTAAATTCCATATTTGTACTTCAGAAAAGGGCTGTTCGTGCAATCTATAATCTGGGCCCGAGAGTTTCCCTTAGACAGAAATTCAAAGAAATTAATATTCTAACTGTTGTGTCTCAATTTATATACGAAAATCTGTTGTATGTCAAGTTAATTTAAAAAAGTGGCCCATGAGTTTCTTGCCGGGTTCTTCTCATGAAAGGCTTTACTTCGGAATCCGGCCGCTTGTGGCGATTGCAATCGCCACTTTGTTATTGCGGTTGCACTCGCCTCAGGCGCTCGTGTTAATTATTAGTGTATTCTTGACGATTTTAAGTGCTATTTAATAGGCCTATGAAATAAAGATATTTTTGAATTTGAATTTGAATATACTATATCTTACCTGTAACTCTGTATCCTCTTCCACGAGTATCTGTGCTGCCTCCAGTATATCAAGCCATTTTTTATGTGCCTCTATTAGTAAAGGTATTGTATTAGGTTGTTTCAAAAGAGATTTGAAATCCGCCATAGTGATATGCGATATTCGAAAGATAAGCACTGAAATTATTAAATTATATCTATAGAACGATGTCATAATATCTATCTATCTATACTATTAAAGCTAAGATCTGGCCAAGGATTTACGAGTATACCTAGTAATTACTTGAAATTTAAGATCGTAGTATATTATATTTTATATTCAAATAAACACCATTATAATTTTATTAAAACCAAAATTATCACAAATTAATTTTGAATTCCAATAAATAAGTTGATAACTAAAATTTGGAATTTTTAGTAAGATTTTGACATTGTCATTTTGATAGCGTCATTTTGAATTTTAGAAAGTCAATTATTGTTAACTAAACGTATCTAGCAAAGAGAATATAATATAAAACACTACGTTTAGTATCTAGGGGTTAAATTCTCTTTGTGGTTGACAAGGTTATAGGTACTTGCCAAGAACTTATCGTTTTTATAGGTAGGTACCACTGAGCTCAGTGTACCCCGCGAAGGTGCGACGCTCCATGTGCGGATGCGTCGCCCAGAAGAGGGTACCCGAAAGGGTAAGCCGCCGGCCGACCACCGAAGGAATGCAACATAGTTCCAGTGGCCCACCAATAAAGGCTGAGAGATGGCACACAGCGGGTTTCTTTGGTGGATAAAGGCCCCACACTACCATGTTCGTTGCCCCGAACGATGGGGTGTGCGGTTAGGAACATATTTTCCCGCCATAACAAAAAAAAAAGGAATAGCTCAGTGGTAGGTACTAATATTACAAATACGTTAGTACTTTTGTTCTCTTTCAGTAACTCAGAAAAGGACATAGGATATTTTTTATCCCGGGAAAATAGAAGGTTTCCGCGGTATAGCTTTTTTTTTGCCGTTATGTTAACCTTATTCTGAAGTCCAAGAAGAATTTAATTCAATAGCTCAAGGCACACACTACTTTCGAAATTATTCTAAAATATGTGTATAATCAGGCGTACATCACTCATCGTGGCGGGGTGGCGGGATTTCGCAGTAATAGGTATTTACTTTTCTCCCAACCGTGGGCTGGCTGAGTTTGAGCAATTCTTGGAACTTGTCAGTGCCACAGTACGTAGGCAGTCGCCCAGGCCCATAGTCGTGCTTGGCGACTTTAATGCAAAGTCCCGGGCATGGAGGAACCCCGCCACGAATGCAAGGGGCAGGGCCGTTGAAGAATGGTCTCTGCTCTCCGGTGTGTCCCTTCTCAATAGAGGGGCCATCCACACCTGCGTGCGGCATCGGGGCGGATCCGTGGTGGACCTATCATTCGCCACCCCTGATGTCACCCGGGGTGTGACTGACTGGAGAGTGGAAGAGGAGGTGGAGACGCTATCAGATCATCGATACATCCGGTTTGGGATCTCCGCCTCCCAGGGGCCAAGAGGGTCCCGATGTGCGGGTGGCAGACTTCCCAAATGGGCCATAGGGCAAATCGATCTAGCACTGGCCCGGGAGGCTGCCATTGTGCAACGATGGGGTTCTATAGGAACGCAGGACAGCGACAATGCGAATTGGCTCGCGGGCCAAATGAAGAATGCCTTAATAGTGGTTTGCGACGCGGTGATGCCGAGGGCTCGGCGAGGACCGCCGCGCCGTCAAGTATACTGGTGGTCGCCCGAGATAGTCGAACTTCGGGTTATCTGCAACCGGGCCCGGCGTGCCTACGTTCGATGGTGTCAGCGAAGGCCAGATGCCGTCCTTGACGGCCAGCTGCGGCTAGACTATCGTAATAAAAAGAAGGTATTGCAGCTGGCTATTAGCCAGGCAAAGGAGAGGGCGCGTAGGGAACTGCTTGAAGGCCTCGACAGGGATCCATGGGCGTCCATATCAACGGGCGCGGAACAAGCTCTGCGCCCACGGCGCCCCTGTACTCGAAACGATAGATCAAGGTTTCCTGCCGTGGTTGGTGGGGAAGCTGTTCCCACGCTCGGTGGGACACGTGCCCCCTACGATGGTTTCTTGGTCGGTGATGGAAGAGGAAGAATCGAGCCCTCCTCTCACCGACACTGAATTCGATGTCGCTCTCTCCCGCCTTCGAGGAAAAGGGAAGGCGCCTGGGCCGGACGGCGTTCCGGGACTGGTGTTCGCCATCGTCGCGGAGCACATGAAGGAAGAGCTGCGGGAATTGTTCAATATTTGTTTGAGGACCAGACAGTTCCCGGAGCTATGGAGAACAGGGAAATTGTGTTTGTTGTGGAAGGAGGGCCGCCCTATTGACTCCCCTTCTGCATATAGGCCGCTGGTCCTGCTGGATGAGACGGCTTAATTGTTCAAAAAGGTCCTCGCAAGCCGTCTTGTCCGGCACCTCGAGGAATTCGAGCCGAGACTGTCGGACGCACAGTACGGGTTCAGATCGGGGCGGTCAACCGTTGATGCACTGGCCGCCCTGAAAACCTTGGTTACCGGAGCGGTGGCCGGGGGGGAAGTCGTTCTGGCGGTCTTGCTCGACATCAAGAACGCCTTCAACAGCCTCTTGCATGAGACGTTGAGGGAGGCATTGCGATTCCATGGTGTGCCTCCGTACCTCCGGAGGCTGTTGGAGGCGTACCTCGAGGAAAGGTACGTGATTTGGGAGGGGGGCGACAGGTGCTTACACCGCCATCGGGTGGAGCGCGGCGTTCCGCAGGGCTCAGTACTGGGCCCAATCTTGTGGAACGTCGGGTATGACTGGCTCTTGCGGGGCTGGCTCCTTCCTGGGATGGGGGTAATTTGTTATGCAGATGACACCCTCATCACCGTGAGAGGGACCGGCTTCTGGGAGGCCGCCCGATCGGCGGAAGATGGAGTTGCGCTCGTCATAGACTGGATTGGCATGTTGGGTCTGAGGGTCTCGTTAGACAAAACCGAGACTCTCTTATTCCATGGTCCTCGCCGAGGTCCCCCCCAAGGAGTACGGATCAGCGTGCAGGGGGTTGCTGTGCCGGTGCAGGCGCAGATGAAATATCTGGGCCTGCACCTCGATGGTAGACTAAATTTCGGGCCACACTTTGCCCAGCTCGTTCTAAGGTTAATCAAATCAGCCGCGACCTTAGGTAGACTTCTGCCGAATACTGGTGGCCCTGGATCAACCTGCGGGCACCTATACGCTGGAATTCTGCGGTCCATGGTATTGTATGGTGCCCCCATTTGGGCGGATTCCCTCACCCCCCGGAACAGGGCCCTTTTACGCCGTCCGCCGCGGATCACGGCAGTGAGGAACATAAGGGGCTACCGTACGGTGTCCTGGACTGCGGCAACGCTGCTGGCAAGCGAACCACCTTGGCATTTACAGGCCGAGGCGCTGGTGGAAGTTTACTGGTTTCGCGCTGTGGCACGTGCCAACGGTGAGCAGGTCTCTGAACAGACGGCTGGGCCGAGTTCAGGAAGTCACCCGAAGAAGAGTAGTCCGGCGGTGGAGAGAAGAATTGGAGTCCCCCGTAGCAGGGCGGGAGACTGTAGAGGCTATTGCGCCACACCTCTACCGCTGGATAAATAGAAGGCATGGCAACCTGACCTTCCGGTTGCCGCAGGTGCTCACCGGACATGGGGTTTTCAGTGGGTACCTGCATCGAATAGGAAGAGAAGAGACCCCTTGTTGTCATGAGTGTGGTGCGCCATTAGACAATGCGTGCCACACAATAGAAGAATGCCCTGCCTGGAGCCCCCAGCGCCACGCCCTCGTAGCTGTAATTGGGGAAGACCTGTCACTGCCAACCATAATCACACAAATGCTAGGCAGTGACAGGTGCTGGGCATCTATGGCCTCCTTCTGCGAGGCCGTAATTTCGTTGAAGGAGGCCGGCGAGCGGGTACGCGAGGCATTAGCCCACGCCAACTCAATCCGCCGGCGGCGACCAGGGAGAGGAAGGCGGCGTTATGCCCATCTCCTCCCACCGCCTTGATGACAATGGGCGTGGCCAGCAGGCCATTGCCTGGGGCGTCGGAGTAGAATGTCGTAAGATGATCTTCCGGCGCCCCACTAATAGGCATGGAAGGGGCCGCTGTGGTTTTAGTGGGTATATTCCGGGCGTAATTTGAGCGCCCGGCGAGCCCCACACACCCCCCGTCAGTTTGTACCGATGGGAGGGATGCGTAAATGCATTTCCACAGCGATAACAAAAAAAAAGGCGTACATCACTCGCTCAAGGCCCCGAGTTAAATGCCTACCGCTTCGCGTAACAACCACGGTACAACCGACTGAAGACTGTCGCATGTGCGCCTATGTGCTCGCACTTGTTATATTGATTAAAATAATATTATTTACGCGATTTAGGGTATTTCAACAATACAATTTAATAACCGAAAATTCAAAGCTAAAACTCTAAACGCATATGATCCACAAAAAAAACAATGTATAAAAAAATAATCCGACTTGAAAATAACATTTAAAATGATATAAAAAGTAATCAAATAGAATCTACTAGAAAAATATTGTTTTAAGTTTTCAAGGGAGATAGTGTGATGTAGTAAAATCATCATAGGTGCAACCCTAGCGCATTTGTTGAATGACGCGGTTGCCCGAGGATCATGCGGCGGGCAAAACAATCTCAACTGTATTTCTGTGTCCATAAGGTACATTTCTTCTCGTTACGAACAATTAGTATTATTATTAAGATTTTGCAGGCTATTATAGAGAGATTTTGGACAAGTTTTAATGGAAGTGACGTTTCTGTCCGTAGGACTAGTATTTATTCTGTGGTATAATGTTTACAAATTATCCTTCACGCCCGAAAGATGTTCTCAACGGCTTGTGTAGGCCACACGTACTGGGCCAACTTGGTGAACGATGGCCTGAATTCCTCTTGCTTTGAGAGCAGACCCGTGCTCAAAAGACCCGGGCGTAATGGGTCGAAAAAATCTATCGGAATGCATTTACATTGGCGGCGTTGGTCGTAAAGAGAAATGTGATGGGGAAATTGGGATCACCGAATAGGTCTGTACGATAGCTGAGTGGCTTAGCACTTCCCCTGATTGAAAAAGACGCGGGTCCGATTCCCGCTCATACAAAAAGTCTCTTTTTCCTTACCTATTCACAAATAATTTGTACTTCAAAAAGTAGCGGAGCATGACATGCTAAAAAATATAGATCAAAAAAGTTGTTGAATAAGTAATAAATACTTACCTGTAGAAGCTAAATACTACTACTATTTCTAGTACACCCTTTGTAGTGGTGAAGCCAAAAAGCCAAATAGGATGGTAACAAGGTCGAACCTTAGTTCAGGGTATAAACAAAAAAAAAACATGTATGCTTTGAAAAAAGTCACTAAAATGTGAGGTGGATATTGAGATTTTCAGTAAGTTTCTATGATAGCTTAGCGGTATAAATCAGTACCCCCGGATAGGGATAGAATTTCTTTAAGTATACCTAAATTAAAAATTTATACTCTCCGACCTCCTCTTTATTCCATCATAAGACCCTGACTGGTCTATATATAATGTATTCATTAAGTTCATTTCAATGAACCTATACACGATGCCACTACTGTTATATAAGCTGCTGAAAAACACAGTCTTCAAGCAGCTAAGCATTTTAAATCATAAATCAAATAAATCTCGATCGGCCAGTAAAACTAATACAGTACCTATCTGTTCAGTCGGTTATAAGCTATGCCACAAACAGACTCAGCCACACAAGCTTATAACACCTCTCCGCTTACGTCGGTATAAATGAGCGACTTTTAAAACTAGGTCTCTATTTCTGATTGGTTTCTTTATCCATGTGTTAACGGATTAAGAATACAAGTATCCCCACCCCGTTCTTTATCGCTTGTAGTACGAGGCGACTAAAGGAATTAAGCAATTATCGTCTATTGGTACCACCGTCTCCTGTGTCACCGGCCATGGAGCACGTCAGTGTGTTTTGGCTGTAGTAGGAGATAGCCGTTTATTCTTTCATTTCATATTTGAGAAATGAAATGGGGCGCAGTGGCTTGACAATACTCTCGGTAAAGTTGAGTCCATGAGCGGCGTTTACCACTTACCATCAGCCGTGGCTCGGCTGCCATCATTAGCAATAATAAAATGATCCATTTTGGGTCCTTTATTATTTATTATATTTATTAATGATGTATCTACTTGTATTAAAAATTCTCAGCTACTCTGCTTCGCAGATGACATGAAAATATATAGAGAAATAAAGTGCCCTGATGATGTCATCAAACTTCAAGCGGATTTAACTAGACTGGAAATGTATTGTTTAATCAACAAACTAGATTTAAATCCAATCAAATTCTCAGTGGTAAGCTTTTCGCGAAAAAAACATAACTTTCCATCAACTTACAAACTGAAAAATGAAGTTCTCTCTAACAACAGCGCCATACGCGACCTCGGAGTAGTTTTTGATTCAAAGCTTATACTTGACCGGCATATAGATAGCATTGTCACAAAGGCATCTAAAGAGCTGGGATTTTTAATGAGGATCAGCACTTCATTCAGTAGAATCAAAACCTTGAAAATTGTCTATTGCTCATTTGTCCGTAGTATTCTAGAATATGCATCTCAAATATGGAACCCACGTTATGATAAGTACATATCACGGATTGAGAATATTCAAAAGAAATTTATTAAATTTCTATGTTACAAATTAAAAATTCCTTTCAGATCAGGCGACTACCTAAATCTTTGTAAGTGATTCCACTTACTCCCTCTATGTTATAGACGTGAAATAGCAGACGTCACCTACCTACTTAATATAATAAATAACGCTATCGACTGCCCTAAATTATGAAGCAAATTGCAATTTAATATTCCTAACAGGTCTAAAAGATATAATCCTCCTTTCCTACCTACCATTAGCCTACTCGAATTATAGGCAAAATTCGTTTATATGGAGACCGAATGCTACCTTTAATCGTCTCTGCAAGGACAAATCTTTGGACATCGATATATTCTGTACAAGTGTCGCATCGGCTAGACAGCAATTGAGCAAACAGTTTTTCGTGTGTAGTTAATTATAAGTTAATTTTTAAGTACCTAATGTTGTGCGCAAGTTTTTTTTTTTTTTTTTTAGTAATGTGTGGTTTACAATATTCACGTTTGTTACATTAGATTGCTACTAACCGTAAGAACCTATAATTGGCTGTCTGATAACTAATGTTGTACCTTATTAATGTATATAGAGCTGTTGGTTTTCCATAATAAAATAAATAAATAAATAAACTTTGAAATTTTGAATAAACTTTGACGGGCGTGGTCGGTAGTGTAACCGACTTCCGTACACGAGGTCGTGGGTTCGATTCCCACTCAGGACAATTATTTGTGTGATGAACACAGATAATTTTACTGCGTCTGGGTGTTTTCTATCTATTATATGTATGTATTTACAAAAAAAAAGTAGTATATGTATTATATCCGTAATCTGGTACCCATAGCACAAGCGTTAAGCTTAGTTTGGGACCAGAGGACGTTGTGTGAATGTCCGTGAATATTTATTTATTTATTATTATAAATAAAAAAAAAGATTTCCCAAGATATATAGCTTGAAATCTCACCCGTGATTTCCTACAATATTTTACAGTTTAGCCTAATAAACAACAAATCATTTCAAATGATTATATAATACACTAGCCTTTGCCCGCGGCTTCGTCGCAGCCAAAAGCTAGTTTTTAGGTTATATCTCAGGTTTCCGATATAGTAGCGCGATAAATGTATACCAGTTTATAAGTCTAATCAGGAGCTAGCAAACAAAAAAATATCAAAATCCGTTTAGTAGTTTTTGCGTGATGCGCGAGCAAACAAACAGACAAAAAATTCTAAAAAATCTTATTTGTGTTCAAACACGCCTAATAAAGTAATTTTTTCTCAAATATATTAAATGTACAGACAAGCTCTGTTAAAGCTTTATAGAAGATACATAATAATTAGTCTTACCTAAATGCTATCAGGCCCGAGCGGGTTCGCACTTGTAAGTCTTCAATGAGACCGACCGTGTAACACATAGCATCACGCCTGCATTCCCTATGCCGTCTACTAGGCACATTTCTAAACTCTGGGCTGCTACTGAGAATTATTCTTTTTACGAAAAAGCTCAATAACACTATCTGACCCGGGGATTGAACCCGAGAAATATATATCTCTTGTAAAAATAGCTACCCCCACAGGAACTATCCAATTTTTCAGGATAACAAATAGCCTATGTCTTTTCTACGCTCCAGACTATAATGTGTGCATTTTCATAATGATTGGCCCAGTAGTTACAAGTGTGAAATTGTACCAAACGAACTCACTTTCGCATTTATAATATGTGTGAGAAATTAAAACTACAACTTTAACAACTATTTTAATTATATTTAAGTATCAATGACGGCAGGTATATATCAACTATAATCACAATATTTTGTCTATAAAATTGAGTAAGCCGAACGTTGATTTCCCATGCCCACGCAATAGAATATTGAAAAAAAAAAATTTTGAGCAACGTTCTAATTTTATTTATATTTTTTTTTTAATACGGCACTAGGGAATAATTCCTGTATCGCGGGGGACTTTACAAACGTACATACTAACACAAACCAGACAACATCCAGACTCAGAACAACCATTTGTAGGTCACACAAAGAATTATCCTGGGTGGGAATTGAACCCTTAACACTCGGCACGGGAGATCAATATGTAAAACATAACGCCATTTGTGCAGTCAAGTCATTTTATATATAATTTATAAATAAAAGTAATATTTTTATTGTTATTATTATAGAATGGATATTTTAGGAGGAGAGCCCACCACTCACCCACGGATTATCAATTCCGGTTATCTTTGGACACACACAAAATGAGCCGACATTTGCTGCCGAGCGGTCCTGAGGATGCCTCGTTTAGAGGCGAAATACATTTCGAATGTGTTCGGATTTTTACAGAATATTGCAACGTTGTGGTTTTGAGAGTCCTGCCTGGTTGTGTCGCTTTGGTGAGATTTTTTTGTCATTGTCGTGCATGCTACTCTGCTATTATCACATTCTCCTATATCTGTCAGAGCGCAGATTGGTAATATTAGGTTATTTTGTGTGTGTCCAAAGATAACCGGGATTGACAATCCGTGGGTGAGTGGTAGGCTCTCCTCCTACAATATCCATTCCATAATAATAACAATGGACTTCCGCCAAGTGCCACCTCATTCAATCAATTATATTTTTATTGTTTACAAATTATCTTAAAAACTAATGATTGTAACATTAAATAGTTCGAAATTATAATATTATAGGTACGAGTCAAATCCACATGGGATGAATCGTTTGCAAATTATAAAATACAATACATTTCAAATTATATATTAAATTAATATTATGGGTAACTCTAACATGGCTAACTGAAAAAGTAGTTGAAAAGGTTTCCAAAATATTACAACATAAAGTAACCCATTATGTTCTACAATATTTTACAGTTTAGCCTAAAATAACAAAGCATTTTAAGTGATTATAAAATAAATAATATTTCATAATAATAAGTTTTAAACATTCTATTCATAAAAGATTCACATGGTTAATATACTATAGCTTCCAGTCCTAAGTAAATTCAGTTGATTTTTTTAAATAAGCAGTCTAATTAGCAAGGTAAAAGATATGAGTTCCTATTTTGTTATTTTTATATAAAGGTGGTTTCACACTACAGTTATATAACGTTATAAAACTGTGTAGCACGATAATATTTTATAACAGTGCGTAACGTTTTGCAACAACATGTTATAAATGTTATAATATGTGTTATAAACGCTCCCACACTGGTTCAACTCTTTGTATAACATCGTATAGCATTCTGTAACCATCAGTTTGTGTCTGCCCTTCGAGGAAGCTCGTAGTGGCAAACAAAAGTTATAATTTGTTATATCATGTTGTAATTTGTTGCATAAAATTTTGTTACATGAAGTTGTATAACATTATAAATATAAAATAAATATTCACGGACATTTTAACACAACGTCCTCTGGTCCCAAACTAAACTTAACGATTGTGCTATGGGTACCAGATTACGGATATAATACATAATACTACTTTTTTTTTGGTAAATACATAAATATAATAGATAGAAAACACCCAGATTCAGTACAAATATCTGTGTTCATCACACAAATAATTGTCCTGAGTGGCAATCGAACCCATGACCTCGTGCACGGAAGTCGGTTACACTACCGACTACGCCACGAGGCCCCGTCAAATTACTAACAATAACTTTTGTTACAATTAAAAAAAAACAGACAACAAATGTTATGCGACATTCTCTTACGTTATATAACTGCTGTGTGGGAACACCTTTATGTCAAGCACTTGACAAACTCAGCCATGCAAATGTAACACACAGAACAAAGTGTGAAATGATTGAAAACTGCGTCTACTGGATAACCGTTCCAGACACTTTGCTAATTAAGCAGACGCAGGATGAGATCCTGCTTGTCATCACATAGGTACTTGCACTTCGCGTCAAAGAAGCAATGTTATTTTATAGCCACTAGTAAAGTGCACACAAATTTATGTACTTATCAGAATCTGAAAGCTCAGGGATCTTTAGAACAAAATATTAAATTTAGTCTCTCTTGTATTTTTAACGACTTCAAAAAGAAGGCAGTATGTATTTTGTATTTTTATGTAGATTCATGTTCATTGATTTCTTCGTGAATTGTGGATAAATTTTGTTAATTATATTCACTTTGTCACAAAGTTAGGATTTGATGAGAGGATCTAATAGAAATCGAGAGATATCCTAAAATTATTTTGAGGTTAAAGAAAGTATAGGGGACGGTTTTTCTGGTAAAAACGAGTAGCAATATTGTATAGTAATAGAATGATTTTGTTATAAAATTCAAAATGGCTGTCATTTACACAAAATTAACAAAGAGCGATCTTGCTCAGTCATGAATTTATAAAAATAAATAAAAGAAATGATAATTCTCAAATCAATAAGACACGCACTCAGCATTTGAATTAGTTAAATGAAGCTAATTGTTATAACACTGAACAGCCTCTTTACAAAATGGCTTGTTTACAATTTTGTAAATAACCCACTTCTTTAGATTTATTTGAACATCTGAAAATTCTCAATGATTTTCAATGATATTATAGTATTTTATAACAGCTCATATCCTCTACAAAATTATCTAAAGTCAAAGATACTTATTATGTCCGTTGAACCCAACTAAAGATTCATGAAGAAATAAGATTTCCAATAGGATATCGATAATATATCTCAGTATTTGTGACTTCAATAAATAGGCAGTACTAAAGTCGAATCGATTCTATATAATTATATTTATTGCGGCTTGTGGCCTTCTACAATTTATCAGCATTTCTAATCGGCCTTATTTGTTTCAACTTAGTAGACTGGCCATCAAACTTGATATCTACGTCACAGTCACTTAATGGGTGGGATATAGTTGAGCTGGAACCGTTCTTCTTATCATTCTCAGGAGTTAACGGAGTTACAAAACCACTGTCATTCATCTTCCCGTCTTTAGTGGAAGTGAAATTCAAGGACATACTTTTCCTACTCTGAAATATGCTTACTTCTTCTATATAAGATTTGGTTGATAATTTCTCGTCCAATTTCCGTAAATTCTCATCGAAATTATTCTTCAACTGATGTTCAGACCATCTTTCTTGGCGTATTTGTTTGTGAGTTAAATCATTTGAAGAATCGTTAGTACTGTCTTTGTTCCCTTCATGTTGCTCTTCCAAAGATTTCAATTGAGTGTTTCTTAAATTAGCTATCAAGCCAGAATGTACAGATTGGGATTTTTTCATTAAAAACTGCCTTCTCTCGTTTTCTATATCTTTTGGAGAATCTTCTCTGATAGCTCTGGCGAATAGATTCGGTGTGCTAAGGCCAGTCTTGAAGTTCTTCCTTGGGTCTTGTTTTTCTTCTTTATCTTCCTCGTTATTAGATTTGTTGGAGAATATTTTGAAGGATAGTTTCTTGGAATGATTTTGGATTATTCTTTTGATGTCTACTGGTAAATCTTGTTTGTGGTGCGCAGATATATATCTGCTGAGAAGTGCGAGCTGTTGTTCTAAAGATTTGTTGATAGTTTCCAGTTTCGCTTGATTCTTTTGGTAATTTGTGATGGCGTCCATCGCGGACTGTAAATGAGAAGCAAGATATTTTATTATAGTAGCAGCAGAGACGTGGCTCACCTGACTGTGAATGGCAACTGCCCTGAATTCAGCAATACTTAGAGCACTGCCAAGTAGATGCTCTCAAATTGGCAATTAATAGACGGCTGTCTCTAAAACCACACTGAGGTGTTTCATAGTCAGTTTAAATATATATAAATGTGCCGGCTCGATCGAGGATGTACCACCCTCTCACAAAAACTCAGCGTGAAGCAACGGTAGGTAGGTACTCCTCCGGTATGGTTCGTATGGTGAGTGAGAGCGTCGGTGGCCCAAACCTCTTCCCTATCCTCTCCTTATTATCCTTCCTATCCTCTTCTTAATATAGCTTTTATAGCTTTCCTTGGAGATGGCGCCACGCGAGCGATACCTCTGGTGTTGCTAGCGTCTATAGGCTACGGTGACCGCTCACCATCAGGTGGGCAGTATGCTTGTTTGCCACCCACGTAGTATAAGAAAAAGTCACAAGGAAGATGGTGGTAACGACCCGCTCGGACTCGATAACAAGTGACTACTCCCATTTGGTACCAACTCTACCATCCCCAAAATGGGGGTTCCATAATCGCCACGCTTGGCAGGCGGGTTGGCTATCGCAGTGGATGTTTTTAGTACACAGGGGAACGCTGCTGCCCGGTCCCCCGGTAATCCCTTAGTCGGCTTTTACGACTCCCATAGGAAGAGACGGGGTGGAACTATTCTTGGTGCCGGCCCCACACGGCATGCAACTCTGCCACCAGTATGCAATGGGTGATAATTGCTTGCTTCCCTAAAGCGCCTCGTACGACATCCGCGGAAATGAATGAGGTGGTGACATTTTATTCTTAGTACCTACGTCACCATTTCAACCGTTTTATGTCCTACTATTGGGAACGGATCTCGTCTCATGGAGACAGGGATTAGGCCATAGTCCACCACGCTAGCCCAATGTGGGTAGGCAGACTTTATAATACAAGGTTTACTTACATCCAACTCCTCACTCATACGACTCTTGTCCTCTGCAAGTTGTCTGTTCTCTTCGTTTAGAGCGGCCAGTCTGGGCATTTCTTCCCGAAGCACAGTATACTCCACAGCGTAGTCCCACAGCTGTCGGGATATGTCTAAGCCGTGGACCTAAAAATACTTAAATGGTTATATTTTCTGTTTTGTGTCTATGGTAAGTTGTAACCACTGGTTTTTGTACCCTCCGTTTATTGAATATTAAAAACTAGACTTTGCCCGCGACTCCGCCGCAGCCTAAAGCCTAGTTTTTAGGTTATAAAACGTAAGTTTACCAGATTATAAGTCCAATCAAGAGCTAGCAACCAAAAAGGTTTTGTCAGAATCCGTTTAGTCGTTTTTGTGTGAACCGTGATGAAACATACAGCCAGACAAACAAAAATTCTAAAAATGATTTTTATGGCTGTTGTTGTTATATAAAATTTTACTAAATATCAAAGGAGTCCAGCCGTATCGGAAATTAGCTTGCACAAATAGACAGACAAAAAGAAATTAAAAATCAGTTGCATTTATTAGATGTACTTTACGCGTGGAAATCCGCCGGGCTGACGGAGGGGTTATGCCGGACTTCCTGTGGATCTGGGGGGTTAGGCATTATCTCATATCTTACATGTCGATCATATCGTGATCACTGTGATGTGTCCCAATAATCCGTTGGCCAATCACGGTGATTTCTCAACCAATCATAGTGATCACGATATAATCGACATGTGAGATATGAGATTCTGCCTAACCCCCTTGATCTACCTGCTAAAACCATGCGGTGTTTCTTCAGACGTCCTTTAGCCAGGGGTGAGGTATACGCTCTACCCACAAGATCCTCCACCATGTATTTACAGAACCTAACATAGGTACTCTTATATGCGTTAAGTAAAAAACTGTTATTTGAATTTTACAAAGATAATTTTCATCTATCCATCCATCCATCAGCCTTTTAACGTCTACTGCTGGACATAGGCCTCCCCAAGAAATGGGGGATAATGCCGTAATCACCACGCTTGGCAGGCGGGTTGGCGATCGCAGTGGATGTTGTTAATACTCGAGGGAGTACTGCCGCCCACTCCCCCGGCATTCCCTCAGTCGGCTCTTACGACTCCCGTGGGTAGAGAGGGGTGGGACAATTCTAAAGCCGGCCCCACACGGCGAACATTTATATTTTATTTATTGGAATAGACCATTGATGTATAAAAAGAGAAGATCCACAATGAGGCACTAAAAGTGTCCACTATAAATGAGTGCGTAATCTGCACTCCTGCACTCATTTCGTTTAGTGTTGTTTCGACGTGCAAGCAGCAGCAACGCCCGCAACGTATCAACATGCCTAATAATACTAAAATCTCTTTTGAAAGACTCATTCCCTGTCTCATTTTCTCCCGTTCTTTCTGAATAGTGTCATTACACTCACACATGAAGTTAAAAGTTGTTACTATTGGACGCCTCATAAGCGAAGCGTTGAGGTAGGTATTATTCTCGTTTTACGCAGAAAAACTGATTTTTCAAACTTGAAATGTATCTATTTATCATACATTGCACTTGTAAAACAATATATATACACACATATCAAGAAAAAACACTATTTTTAACACTCATGATATTTTTTATGCCATTTTTGTTATTTAAACTAGTTAAAAAACTGTTTAAAAAAGTTATGTCTTGGACTTCCGTGTGTTGTAGGTAATGCTTTACTAATAGAGTATTTTTTTTTTGACTTGAGTATAACTAGGAATAGAGCTCTATTTCTTTTTCACGCTCTAATTCGATGTGGTTTAATTGTTAAATAAACAAAAAAATAGTGAATATTTCCGCTCGACTCGATGCACAGTGATACACTAAAACCAGCGCTATAGCCTACCTTATTTCGTAGAACTACTTCTATAGACCAATATATTAGTACTTCTTAAAATTAGCGCTAGATGGCGTATAAGACATGAGAAACACATTTAGCGCTATCTATGTGATTTATTGAAAACTACTTAGTAAGTATTTTATAAAATGAATGCTATGCATAAGTAAGATTATATGTACAACTTTTGCCTCAATTTCTAAACACAATTGTGTGTCCTTAATTTATAGGTCATTGGAATAGACGGATAATATCGTGCTCAATAATGGCACGTATAGTGGCTGTAAGAAACATTTCAACATACCTTCTTCATGACCTTCTCATAAATCCCTCTATCCATATCTGGTAGCTTATGCTTGAGGTACTCTGCCGCCTCCTCACAACTCTCACACAGCATGAGACCATCTTTATGTGCTGATAGAAGAGCAAGCGAGACAGAGAATACGATGTCTAGTGACTCCAAGAAGATTAGATCTGAAACATAAATGAAGAATGAGTTAGTTTCATTATTAAAACTGATGTGTCCTTAGTCCTAACTATTATAAAGCTGTAACAGAGCTGATATTTTAGATAAAAATGTCAGTATTAGGCTATGTAGGCGTGTAGCACAAACATTTTTTTAGATATTTGGCTGTTTATCCGTTTGTTTATTTGTTCATTCACGCATCACGCAAAAAATACTAAACGGATTTTGATGTAACTTTTTTTTATTTAATAGCTCTTGATTAAACCTAAAAACTGGTATATACATTTTATCCCGCAACTATATCGGAAACCTGAGATATCACCTAAAAACCAGTTTTTGGCTGCGGCGGAGCCGCTGGCAAAGGCTAGTAATTATATAAAACAAAAGTGCGTTCGTTTGTTACGCTTTCACGCAATAACTACTATACCAATAATTATGAAATTTCGCCTACAAATACCTGGTACCATGTTGGGAACCCAGAAAAGGACATGGGCTACTGTTTCTCCCAGAAAAACGAATGGTTTTTGTGGGGTAGCAGTATAAGTTTGAAAACTAAAATCCGACTAGGTATATAGATATATATATTTAAAACAGCTATATAGAATATCTTTTTTTAATTCATAATTTTGTCTAGAAATTTTATATACTTTTTTAGCATTTGACATGCTTAGGCGTATACATTAAACACAAAGTGAAATTGAAAATAACAGTCACGAGCAGGATTTGAACCTGCATCTCCTGGATACCGTCCAGATGCTTTGCCAATTCCAGTGGTCACGATGGCTCAATTGGCAAAGCATCTGGACGGTATCCAGGAGATGCAGGTTGAAATCCTGCTCGTGACTGTTATTTTCGATTTCTTTTTGTGTTTAACCATGACTTTGTCTTTTATAGGGCGCAAGACCTATTGAGTATAGTGTGACATATAATAATAGCTTATAAACAGCGGACAATCAAGACTCATCTAAAAATATTCTATTTCTCCTCATGAAATCATTCCCCTCTTTCAGGTTCGCCATAGTCAAGAATCGTCGGAAAATCATTAAGCTCTTCCAGCTTCCTCATAGTCGGGAAATCATTACCCTCTTTCGACTTCCCTATAGTTGGGAAATGATTCTCCTCTTACGGCTTCATCATAGTCGGGAAATCATTACCCTCTTTCGACTTCGTTATAGTCGGAATCAGAATCATTTATTGCTTGCAATTATTGTTACATGGAGTGCAGGTGTTATTGCAATTATATATTTTTGTATTAAACAGTATACCCATATCGGGCATGCATAATATATAGTTAAAAATATTACCTACATCGGGAAATCATTCTCCCCTTTCGGCTTCGTCATAGTCGGGATATCATTCTTCTCTTTCGGCTTCCTCGTAGTCGGGAAATCATTACCCTCTTTCGGCTACTCCATGGTCGGGAAATCATAACCCTCTTTCGGGTACGCCATGGTCAGAAAATCATTACCCAGTTTCGGTTAAAATACAATACAAACTTACCAAAGACTCTGACGACGAAACCCAGGGGAAACTGACTCGTGAACAGAGTGAGCATCCAAGGGGCAGCGTATAGTGCTGGACTGATGTCAAGGGCTTCCAACTTCGCATGGAGTTCGGGCTCTTGGTCTCTGAGAAGGCGGGATAGCTGGTATAGCTGATAACGAAAAAGTATTTTTAATATGATTATTTTTCTATAAGTAAACGAATCCGTATACGGAGATCCGTTGGAAAAACAGCAATACCGATATAGATCGGTACGTGATTAGTGGAAACTTTTCCTCAGTCCAACCCCCCTCATCTTTTCTACGTCATTCTTCCTCTCCACCTCCTATCACTTTCCCTGAGGTTGGCAACGCATAGTAACAATATGTGAGTAGTGAGTACCCCAAGTTGGTACCAGCCATACTACCCAGTATGCAATCGGTGACAATTTAGTACTTATCCTACTTAACCTCTCCTTAATATCCTTCCTATCCAGCTCCTATCCCGTTCCTTGGAGTATGCGACACATGTGTGATGCCTCTGGTATTGCTAACGTCTATAGGCAACGGTAACCGCTTACAATCTGGTGGGGCGTATGCTTGTTCGCCACCCATGTAGAATAAAAAAATGAAATATGTAAGCACTTTGGCAGTTCGTCAAGCGATATTACCTAAAATTTATCCAATAGTCCTGAGAATTAACAAAAACATACCTGTACTTGTAAAGCTTTCATATCAGGCAAGTACTGCTTTCGAAGCCCCCGTCGGAACATCAGGTGTCGGAGTAGAATGAATGCCTCGGCTTCCTCCATCTGGGCGCCATCAGTTTATTATTTAAACATATATATACACTCATGCCTGTTTCCCAGAGGAGTAGACAGAAGACAACGGATTGCCTTATCATAAAACGGCTTTTCACTCCTGAGAGAATGATACGTGAAGGGTGGTGAACCATGTCGCCGCTATTCTGATCATTGTTATTAATAATTTCTATTGCGTTCCCACGGCATCCCGCCCGAGTGTTGTGGGTTCGATTCCCACACAGGACAACTCTTTGTGTGATCCACAATGGTTGTTCTGAGTGTGAGTGTACTTTGTGGCCACGAAAATATATTTTTGTAAAGTCTCCCGCGATACAAAGATTACTCTTTAGCGCGGGGTGTTGTCTTTTATAAAAAAAAATGCCCCTCGCGATGGAGGAACGTAACTCAAAGTAACGTGGACCACTGCAGTAATGTCACACAGTTCCAATACAGGCGGAAAGACGGCACACGACAGGTTTTAATGGGTGAGGTATACCCCTCATACCTACTACTGTTCGTTGCCCCATGACGGGGTATCCGGTTAGGTACATTATTTCCCGCCTATACAAACAAAAGAGGTGCCCATTAAGAATGAGGTTTAAACATAGTATACGATCTAAACTAAATAAATATTCACGGACATTTCACACAACGTCTTCTGGTCCCAAACTAAGCTTAACGCTTGTGCTACGGGTACCAGATTACGGATATAATACATATATTACTTTTAGATATTTTTTTTTTTTTATATATATTTTTAGCATTTGACATGCTTAGCACTACATTAAACACAAAGTGAAAAATGTGAAATCGAAAATAACAGTCAGGAGCAGGATTTGAACCTGCATCTTCTGGATACCGTCCAGATGCTTTTACCAATTCAGCCATCCTGACAATTGCTCCTGACTGCTAATTTCGATAACACATCATACTTAACGTCTTTGGGTGACGCCTGCGCCATCTGTCGGAAGTATTTTCATACATTACACCGACCAGGTAAACTTAATTTTACAATTAAGATTTTACCTAATAATGACGCAAACCCTTTAAATATTTAGATATTTTTTTTTTATATATATTTTTAGCATTTGACATGCTTAGCACTACATTAAACACAAAGTGAAAAATGTGAAATCGAAAATAACAGTCAGGAGCAGGATTTGAACCTGCATCTTCTGGATACCGTCCAGATGCTTTTACCAATTCAGCCATCCTGACAATTGCTCCTGACTGCTAATTTCGATAACACATCATACTTAACGTCTTTGGGTGAAATAACTTCCGACAGATGGCGCAGGCGTCACCCAAAGACGTTAAGTATGATGTGTTATCGAAATTAGCAGTCAGGAGCAATTGTCAGGATGGCTGAATTGGTAAAAGCATCTGGACGGTATCCAGAAGATGCAGGTTCAAATCCTGCTCCTGACTGTTATTTTCGATTTCACATTTTTCACTTTGTGTTTAATATATTACTTTCTTTTTGTAAATATATACATATTATATATAGAAAACACCCAGACGCAGTACAAATATCTGTGTTCATCACACAAATAATTGTCCTGAGTTGGAATCGAACCCAAGACCTCGTGCACGGAAGTCAGTTACACTACCGACTACGCCACGAGGCTCGTCATAAATCCGAAATTAGATGAGATGTGCGACAAAGAAACATTACTGAACTATACTGTTCAATGGATATCATGTTCGTTACTCGAGAAGTTATTTTGGTCTGTTTAACGTCCATAAAAGGGGGAAGGAAATCAAAAATTCATCATTACTTACATGCAATAACAAAATCCCTGCTACGAAGCTCAAGCCCTGGCAGTATCCTACATCTGGATCTAATAACGAGTAAGCCTTCAGTATGTTGTACAACGCCAGCTGTCCAGGACCCAAGGCGGACGCGAAGTAAGAATGTTTTGGAAAAGTGCGACCTGCAAAGAAAAACAAATCTATACTACGAGAAATTTGTTTGTTTTTCTGTTTGTTACGGACTTTGTATACGTCTAATTGTGTCGGGGGCTAATCTCTAGAACTACCAGGCCGGCTTGAAAAATTAATGTTGTATATGATAGACAAATTCATAAGGAATAGTTTAGGCTATTTAGCACTACGCTACACCTCTGTCAGCCTTAACTACTAAAACAAATGAAAATTAAAAACGAAACTCTATGAGAAATTTATGTGACATGACTTATGCGCGGGTAAAACCGCGGGGCACAGCTAGTTTATGTATTAAAATTGGAGAGTTCCTTTTGGAAACATCGTAACGAAGGAACTACAAAAGTCTTGAGCCAGCGCTGTCAACTTACTGCCGGTGATGAAATAAGGATATATAATATGACATCCGTCCAAGTCTCTCTGTCAAGTGCTAAAATACAAATCACAAATATGTACCTATAAACGATCGTGCCATCGCTTAATATGACTCGCGTGGCGTGGATCTTAAAATACATTAAACACAAATGTAAAGTGTAGATCGATACTCGATACCTCCGTCTTTGCAGTCCTTGATTTTACCGCTAGACTATCACTGCCGCACTGAACTTATCAATGGTCAGTCATAGACTAATAGTCATACGTACCCAAATCAATAAGTATAGCGTGTTGATGCTTCGTTAGTCCAGCTAGCAGGGTCTTGTAAGGTGTGTGGTATTCTGGACAAGCGCTGGTATCTGGTGGTCCGAAGCGAAGGCAAGCTTGCTCAGCGAGGAAATACCACACTCCACCTCTAGACATGCGGGGAACACCTGTGGAGATTTGTGAATATATGTTTGGTGGCAGACGAGATACAGCATACCTTTTATTTTGTTAAGGCGGGAAAAATGTTTCTAACCGCACACCCCGTCGTTCAGGGCAACGAACAGAGTAGTGTGGGGCCTTCACCTACTAAAGAAACCCGTCGTGTGCCGTCTCTTCGCCTTTATTGGCGGGCCACTGGAACTATGTGACATTCCTTCGGTGGTCAAGATATTGCATACCTGATGGTAAGTGGTAACCACTGCTCATGGATTCAACAATATAAAGAACTAACCTTTGCCCACGGCTCTGCCGCAGCCAAAAGTTAGTTTTTAGGTTAAATTTCAGGTTCCCGATATAGTAGCAGGATAAAATTTTTACCAGTTTTTAAGTCTAATCACGAGCTATTAAACATCAAAATCCGTTCAATAGATTTTGCGTGATGCCCGAAGAAACAAAAAAAACAAAAATGACTTTGTTGGTGCCCTTATTTCCGATGTCGGTAGGTCTACACACTTTATACATTCTTAAATATTTTGTTATTTTTGTACAAATATATTTAGTAGTTTTATAGTACAAATTATTTGTGAAAGGGGAAAAAGAGATTTTTAGTACGAGCGGGAATCGAACCCGAGTCCCTTCCAATCCGGGGAAGTGCTCTAAACCACTGAGCTACCGTACCGACCTTTTCGGTCATCCCAATCTCCTCATCATATTTGTCTTTACGACCAACGCCATCATGAATTTACATGCATTAATCCAATATAGTAAGTTTAATTTTGCAATTATAATTCATACTATTTGATGGCGCGATTTTTTTAAACATTTTTGATCTACATTCAGTCAAGGAAGTATTGGGAATGGATGATTTATTTATGGTTCCAAATACAAATATTTGTTTTTTTTTGTTGTTGTTAGATTGGCACAACTGTTATCCATTTTGGCGCGGAGTTTGAGTTGCATCTGTTATTTATATTAAATACAGTGCTGTTTTTAGTTATATCATATCTAGTATGTATTGCGAATTTCATAATGGACAAAAACATCGAACAAAGGGTTTGTCTTAAATTTTGCATCGCCAATGGAATTTCGTGTTCGGAGTCACTTAAAATGTTACAGAAGGCTTACGGTGAATTGACTTTATCAAAAACACGTACTTATGAGTGGTACAAAGCGTTTAAAAGCGGTCGAGAGTTGATGGAAGATTTGCCTCGCTCTGGTAGGCCATCAACGTCTGCAACTGAAGTTAACATTGCAAAAGTGAAGGAAATAGTGACAGAAAATCCTCATTCAACTTTGAGAGAGATAGCCGCCGAACTTTCTGTGTCTCACGAGTCGATCCGTATCATTTTAAATAATCACTCGGGTATGAAACATGTTTCCACTCGGCTAGTCCCAAAAGACCTGAATTTTCTCCAAAAACTCAATCGCATGAGAGTCGCTGAGCTAGAACGAGTCAATTCCGACCCAACATTCATGAAACGCATTGTTACTGGTGACGAAACGTGGGTTTACGAGTTTGACATGCAAACTAGTCAACAAGCTTCGGAGTGGCGACTTCCAACTGAAACGAAACCGGAAAAACCACGCCAATGTCGATCAAAAGTCAAAGTCATGTTGACTGTTTTCTTTGACTATCGCGGTGTTGTGTTCTCGGAATTTTTGCCAGAAGGTCAAGCGGTAAATAAAGAATATTATTTGAGCGTTATGCGGCGTTTAAGAGAGCAAATTCGACGAAAAATGCCAGATTTGTAGAAAGAAAATTCTTGGATTTTGCACCACGATAATGCGCCTTCGCACAAGACCATCATTGTACACAAATAATTCGTCAAGTTAAATACTAAAAAATATAGATCAAAAATATTTTGTAGTTATTACTATAATTTTCTACTTTTAAAGAGGCACTAAATCTAGTTTTGTAAATTACCTTGCATAACTGCTTGTGTCAACATATGCCTATCAACCCTTGCCATAGGCTGCGAGGTGTCCCTGGACAGTAAGGAATCCCACATCAATGTGACTCCAGCATCGCAGACCCCAAGCTCTGTGTACTCCAACTTTATGCGACGAACGGCGGAAGATTCTTCACTTTCTAAAACATTGACATCAATAATGACATACAGTTGGAGGCCTAGACCTCACTTGGCCAATATTTCAGAATTTTTGAAATGTTTAATGGACGATACAAGGCTGATAGATAGATAGATAGATATATGGCTATTGGTTATCAAATTATCACTGCTCGGTGAAGGAAACATCGTGAGGGAATCTGCATCCCAGAGGATGTTCTCGGCGGCTTGTGCAGTCAGCCAACTCATACTATGCTAGTATAAGACTACGGATCTATTTCCCTCTTATTCTGGGACCGTACATAACAGTAGAGTTGATAAACATGATAATAATAATAATGATATAAACGTACTAACAATAATAGCAATGGAATTGAGGCTTATGACATAAGAATGACTCCCCAAAGATTTGTGCTACTAAAGATCTCTCTAATGAAACAGCGACGGAAACTTGAAAGTTTGAGAGACTTTCTGAACGGGGTATGATACATAAAAAAAAACATAGCACCACGCCTGTATGCCCCGAAGGGGTAGGCAGAGGTGTATTACATGCACACGGTTCGCCAGCTATGTTTAAGTCCCACGTAATAGGGGGCGAGCCTATTGCCGTCTACTAGGCACATAGCCCTGAGGGCTGCTACTGAGAATTTTTCTTTTTACGAAAAACTCAATAACACTGCCCGACCCGGGGATCGAACCCGAGACCTCATGATCAACAGTCACTTACACAACCGCTGCACCACAAAGGCAGTTGTATGATAGTTTAGCTGAATTTGGCTTCTAGAAGACTATAACGAGAATGACAATTTATGTCTCTTTGACTTTAGAACAGCAACAGATGACGACGAATTTTATACAATAACTCACCTTTAAGTCTTGCGTTCTCTTTCTCCATTCTGACTAGCAAAATGGTCTGGTCTATGGCCATCCTCCAAAGCTGTTTCAATTCTTCCTTGGTTCTCTTTCCTTTATGCGGCAGCTTACGCAACAAATTTGTTGACAGCTCTGCTGGATTGTAAAACCATTATTTGTGTTATAATTAAAAAGAAACTAAAATACGGTTTTATAAAGTGAATGAAGTATTATCAAATAGATAAATTAGTATATTTAGCCCAAGTAAATGTATGACGAGTCTACCTGATGCATTAGAGAGGTACTTTAGCATGTCTTCTGCTTGTGTATTAGCATTATATAAGTTTGATATTCACTCTCTAGTGCAACATCAGCAGAATTTCAATATGTAAACGAAGCAATCATCATCCGAATTCTACAAGGAACAATGTTGGGACCAAAATCGGGATATATTTGTTGAATACCTATATCCGGGTCAATAGAGTGATTCATTACTCAAGGCATACATAAACATAAAAAAGCTATTACGATATAAAATAGTAATGCCATTTAATACTGTTATCATTACCTTCTTGTACATCGGTAGGTTGTACGATTTTCTCATAGATAGCTTGTCGCCATGTCGACTCGTTATCACTTCCAGCTTCTCTGGCCGCTGGGCGAGAATCGCTCACTTTCAGAAAGCTGTCAAATTCATGTATGATACTTAATAAAAAAAAGAGAAGTAAGTACCTATGTTAATATTACGGCTGCAGACCGCATCGTTGCTGTACTTAATAAAAGTAATAAAGTATACATTTTCACTTTCTACACACAAGGACTAGAGTTACGCTAAATAACTAACTTATTATCACGCCATTTTCCTTGCGGGGTAGGCAGAGAGAATCTCTCACTTCCTCAACATTAATAATGCTCGTCGGTTTTAGAGGCTCCTGACTCCCTCTTCCAATTTTTCAATACATGACCGATTTGGTCTAAGTAGGTGGGTCTCGGTCTCCCCCTTTACATACATCCTTCCACTTTCGCATTGTATATATTCTTAACCAGTCGCTCGTCCGGCATTCTTTTCACATGTCCGAACCATCGGAGCATTCCCTTTCGCATTTATACACTAATACTCTCTTTCATACCTACTCGCTCTCTGACGTCATCATACTAGACACTAGATAAACCGAAATAAAAATACATAAGCCCCCATGTACCGTCTCTCAGCGGCAGCCTGTATTGGTGGGCCACTGGAACTGTGTGACATTAGTTCAATAATCCTGAATACGAATCCTGGGATGTGCAAACTGTGTTAGTCAACCGAAATTGTGTCTGATAGATGGCTATGAGTTCACCCTTTATAACGAGGAAAGAAAAATGCGAAAATGATATCTATGTAGATCAATCAATTGGGATTTCTCACATAAGGATAATTATGGTAATCAAACGACAAAATAAATGGCTTATAGCCTTCATACTTCATTATTGCGGGAGAATGAAAATTGAAGAAAATACTTCCGACAGATGATGCAGGCGTCACCCAAAGACGTTAAGTATGAATGTGTTGTCGAAATTAGCAGTCAGGAGCAAGGGTCACGATGGCTGAATTGGCAAAGCATCTGGACGGTATCCAGGAGATGCAGGTTCGAAACCTGCTCGTGACTGTTATTTTCGATTTCACATTTTTCACTTTGTGTTTAATGTATGTTGCTAAGCATGTCAAATGCTAAAAATATATATAAAAATATCTAAATATTATTATTTTACTAATATTTTGTAATGTTTTTATTATATTTAGTAACATTTATTTTGTTTTCTTACATATCCATCATAGGCGAGTTAGCGGCTGGAGTATCTTCTTTAGTACATTCGGATTCTTCAGAAGCTGCATTCAATTTCGCGTGAGCTGGTATTGATTCTTCTGAAAAATATATGAGTATAATATGTAGAGATATAAGCATGGCTGGTGACATCTACACTTCAATTCTACAAATAAAATTAAGTTTATAAAAGACCCTAAATTCTGTGAACTTTTGTATAGAAATAAAATTATAGAGGTGTACAGGGGAGTGCGTATCACGGAAATACTTTGCACACTTGAGCCTTGAAACTGGGCCATCACGGGACGTCTCGCAGATATGAAGACATCGATATTTTCTTTCTTCAAATATTGTTCGAGTCTTATATAATTCTTGGTAAGCGCTTTCTTGGTATACATAGACGAATTAATACTGTTATTGGTTTATTGATTGACATTATACTACCTAGTTAGATGCTTTTGTCAACATATGGCATTAAAAACAATTTGGTATGGCGACGTCGCCATGCCAATAGCCGGTTTTACCCGGAGGTAGGGCCGTTAGATGTTTTCACATCAAAAATATTATTGCGATATCTTCATCCTTATCCTTTATCAGTAATATTATAAATGCGAAAGTTAGTTTGTTTGTTAAGCTTTCTTGCTACTGAACCAAGCATTATGAAAGTTACGTACATAGTCAGGAGCCCAGAAAAGGACATGGATTACTATTCATCGTACAAAAATTAATGGTTCTCTTGGGAATTAATGTATCGTAAAGTGATGTAAGTAGGTACCTATTTATATTCTGAAATATACGCGGACCGAGTCGCGACGGAATCTAGTTTAATATAAAGAACAAGCTGCGGAGAAGTGAAGAAGAAGTCTCTACTACCTCTGCCATGTTAATAAAGAGAAACACAGACGAAATCACGGATATCAGCTAGTAAAAAACAGCTTTGTTGATAAATTATATGGCGGTCAGCAGCATCCATCACACAGCATAAGAAGGAAGTAAGAACGAAAATAACTTTATGTATTACGTTCCGTAGCTCCTACTGTTTAGTTTTTACTTTGCGGTGGATTTTGCACCTCGCCTGTGACCTGTGCGCCTAGCCAAGTTGCATTCTATGATCGCTAACGCTATAGAAAACTATTAAAGTGTATGGAAATTTGACACCTCTAACAAAGTCACGTGACTTAGCGTTATAGATATCGTTAAAGTTATCAAATTCCCATACATTTGAATAGTTTTCTATTAGCGTTAGCGATCAAAGAATGCAACTTGGCTAGGCCCACTGGTACTGTTAATTTAGTAGAATAGAAAACGCTAAAAATAATTTATTTCAGTATGTATGCTACAAATGTATTCACCTGAATCATTGGCAGTTGGCGATAAACTCTTAGTTTTCACCACATCTGCTGATAACAGTTCTTGGTTTGAAGGTTCTGATAATGAATCCTGCGATGCGTTTGTGGTTGCAGCTGGGATGGGAGATGCCTCCTAAAAATAAAAAATACAATATTATAAGGTTTTAATTCATATAATATTTTTATTATTGCGTATGGTGGCAGACGGTCCCGGCCCACCTGGTGGTAAAATGGTGATCGTCACTCATAGACGCAACTATACTGGGAGTATTGTCAAGCCGCTGCTCACCATTTCATTTCACAGATACATGAAATGTATATATGAAATGAACAAGTTAACGGTTATCACCTGCTACAACCAAATACACCGATGTGCCTCATGGCTGATCGCACGGGAATTGATGGTAACAACCCGCTCGAGCTCGACAGCAAGTAAGTACTCCAACTTGGTACCCAGGCCTACCACCAGTAATGCAATGGGTGATAATTGCTTACTTCCCTTAGTCACCTCGTATGAGACCCGTGGGAAAGAATGAGGCGGTGACAATTGTATTCTTAGTCCGTCACCACACGGACAAATATATAAGGTAAGAATTTAATATACACCTGAGAAAAAAGGACCCAAAATAGTTCCCTATGGAATTCAACACTTAATTAGATTATTATGTAAAAGCGTAATATAATTACCTTTTTTATAATCGGCGCTACTAATCCATCGTCCCTGCTTGCTTTACGTTTGAGCAGGTCAAAACTGCTAGATATAGAACGTCTTGCCTTGGAGAATATTGTATTTCCTCCTAAATAATGGTTCAGGAACTCAGATCTGGAAATCGATTATTTTTTAAATATTATCTCCTGCATGGTACAGTTATTAATGTACACAATATAGTATTGACTGAAGATACTAAACTCTGTATCCAAAAACCCGTAATCACGGCAACACTATGATAAGCGTTCAGATTACAACCGTTGTGTTTAAAAATAACTTGCTTAAAACGGTATTACTATGCTTAATATTTCTGACGGTGATAGTTTAAAGTTTTAAACAACAAATTATTTGTGAATGTGGAAAAAGAGAATTTTACTGCGAGCGTTATTCAATCCTGTGTTCAAATACCTAGGTTTAACTAATAAAGGTAATGTTGATTTCGGTCTTCAGTCTTAGGTGGAGACTTTGCAAGGCAACCTTTGACTGTCCGGAACTAAGAGGTGATCCATGTCGAGGTTCCCAACTTTTTTAAAGAAAAAAAAAAGATGACTCGTTCGAGCATTTCGACTGGTAACTGGCGAATGACACGCGTGATGTTTTCCTCCAAGGCCTGAATCGAAGCGGGTTTGTCCGCATAAACTTTAGACTTTACATATCCCAACAGGAAAAAGTCTAACGGTGTGATATCACACGATCTTGGTAGCCAATCGACCGGCCCAAAACGTGAAATTATGTGCTCACCGAAATGTTCTCTCAATAAATCCATTGATTGATGCGATGTGTGGGAAGTGGCGCCGTCTTGCTGAAACCAAATGTCGCCGAGATCACGAGCTTCAATTTCAGGCATCAAACAGTCGGTTATCATGGCACGATAACTGTTGCCATTGACGGTTACGTTCGCACCGGCATCACTTTTAAAGAAATAAGGACCGATGATTCCACCGGCCCACAAACCACTCCAAACCGTTGTTTTTTTCTGGATGAAGTGGTAGTTCTTGAATCTCTTCAGTAGCAGTTCTTGAAGGTTGCTCTTCGTCCCAAATGCGGCAATTTTGTTTGTCTACATACCCATTGAGCCAGAAATGGGCCTCATTACTTTGTTGTTACCAGTCGAAATGCTCGAACGAGTCATCGAAAATTGGACTCAAAGGATGGACCATCTGCGACGTAGCAACGGCCAACATTTGATAGACATAATCTTCAAAAAATAAATGCCAAAGAATGTTCTTTCAAATGATAATAAACATTCTCCATTAAATTTGAATTTTCAGATTTTTTTTAAAAAGGTAGGGTACCTCGAAATGGATCGCCTCTTATATTTAAAATCCAATTTTATGTGTTTTCTTCACCCAGTGGTAAAGGAGATCATCGGGGAAACCTTTTCAAGTTTCCAGAGCTTTATACGGTGGTTTCTAGAGTCCACCAATCAAATTAAGCCAGCGAGATGGAATCATGTTTTGAGAGATCGCTCGTTTACTATTCTATTGTCTCCAGTTAAAAAAAGATATATATTCAAGAAAGCAGTCTCTCGGATGTATTTGATTAGCATCGCGACGAAGGTCCAACACTTCAAATAGAAATAATCTTACAAGTAGTTGAATTAAAAAAATATTAACAAATATTATTTACCTATTTTCCTGCGTGTCGTGGACATGCCTTTGCTGCTTCCCCTCGCAGTGAGCTCTCAGCAACATCATTAAAAATGCGTTATGTTCACTTGTCTGCAGCAAATTTATTTATATCAATGAAGCTACTTCAGTAATTGTAAATAGTAGCCTATGTCCTATTCTGGGCTCCAGACTATGTGTATGGAAAATGATAATCGATTCAGTAGTTCCAGCGTGAAAGCGTAAAATACAAAGAAATAAACTCAGTTTCGCGTTTCGAGGAAGGCTATTTAAATCTCATGAAGAATTGAGCAAAAACAAAATTATCAATATTCAAAAAAGCGCTGCGGTCACAAAATTAAAACTCGACTAAGATATGTATAATAAAGACGGCGATTTTATGAAAAAAAAAAATTACGCATGCCGCGTAAATAAATTCTATTTCTTATTAATCCAATTCCATCCATCCATCCATCAGCCTTTCATCGTCCACTGCTGGACATAGGCCTCCCCAAAAAGGGGGTTGTACCATAATCGCCACGCTTGGCAGGCGGGTTGGCGATCGCAGTGGATGTGTTTAGTACACAGGGGAACGCTGCTGCCCGGTCGCCTGGTAATCCCTTAATCGGCTTTTACGACTCCCATAGGAAGAGACGGGGTGGAGCTATTCTTGGTGCCGGCCCCACACGGCAAATTAATCCTATTAACCAAAGAAAAAAATATAAGTTCCCTTATAAGATATCTATTTATGGCATATAGCCCTTACAACTAAACGAGTTTGTACGGAATTTTAGCATACAGCTAAATTATGACCCGGATAAATACATGGATGTCTTTCCCCTATATGAAGAGTAGAAGCGTATTCCACACGCTTAAACTACTCCACGGACATGTTGTAGTCCATTACGAAGTTGTGGATAGAAACTAATTATTTATAAATAATTAAGAACGATTTTGTTTTAAACAAATAGGCAATTTAAACTTCTGTGCACACCTCATACTGGATAAAATTGTGATTCTAAAGAAATGGCAACGCTCACCTCGTACATATGGTTAGTACCACCTTGATACTTAGTGATGATGATATCCTGTTCATCTTCTGTCAACTGTTCTATACGACGCAGTATAAATGCGTGGGTCTTCTTGTCATTCATACCTTTAAACATTTATTGTTCCGTTAATTGTTTCCCGTCATCAATGATGGTAGACTCGCTCTAGAGCTTGACTAGGCAGGTTCCAACGGCATGAACTTTTACAGTAGTGTTTTGTTAGGGGGCTTTCCTGGTGGTAGAGCCTTGCTTATCTCAGAATAAACTAACCTATCCTGTCCTCAATATACTTCCTATCCATCTGTGTACACGTGATGACGGACTAAGAGTATTCATTGTATAATTGTCACTACCCCATTCTTTCCCACGGGTGTCGTATGAGGCGACTAAGGGAAGTAAGCAATTATCATCCATTGCATGACTGGTGGTAGGGATGGGTACCAAGTGGGAGTACTCACTTGGTATCGGGCACGAGCGGGTTGGTACCACCATCTCCCGTGAGACCGGCTATGAAGCACATCGTTGCGTTTTGGCTGTAGCAGGAGATAGCCGTTTATTCTTTCATTTTATATCTGCGAAATGAAATGGTGAGCAGCGGCTTGACAATAGTCTCAGTATAGTTGAGTCCATGTGCGACGTTTACCATTTACCATCTGATGGGTCGTGGCTCGTCTGCCACTACATGCAATAAAAAAAAAATAAAAAAAAAATCTCATATCCTTTACATTGTAGATGGCGACGCGCGAGTAATGCCTCTGATGATGCTAGCGTCTATAGGCTACGGTTATCGCTTACCATCAGGACAGCCGTATGCTGATTTGCCACCCCGTGGTATACAAAAAAATATTAAAATTGTCATCCACACTACTTCCTACCCCTTCCTATCCTCGGACCGTATCGTGATGCTTCATATCATAGGACAAGACGAGGGTACCTAGCCCATAAAAATCAAATAAGCAACTTTTAAACAATACTAAATTATTATTCATGAGTTCATAAACAGCGGTGATCATTTACCATCAGATGGGCCATGGCTCATCTACTATTAGCAACAAAAAAGATCCTAACATATATGTTTTTTTTTTTTTACAAATTAACCATTTTTACACCATATACCTTCAATATCATGGCACAGTCGATGATACCACAGCATGGGACAGTGTTCGCATGTCATGTTCGGTGACCTCTCTCTGGTCTTCTTCAAGAAATCAGCATGAGCGACAAACGCTTGTCTGATGGCTGTGAAAGAAACATAAAAATATTTAAAATATTTTCTATAACGCATAACTTAATCTCTTATTTTGATATACGTATTAGAATTTTATTGAATACTAGCCTTTGCTTGCGGCTCTGCCGCAACCAAAAGCTAGTTTTTAGGTTATATCTCAGGTTCCCGATATAGTAGCGGGATAAAATGTATACCAGTTGTTAAGTCTAATCGAGATCTATCAAATAAAAAATGTTGCATCAAAATCCGTTCAGTGGTTTTTGCGTAATACGCGAACAAACAAACAGATAAATAGAGAAACAGACAAACAGACAAAAAATCTAAAAAAAATTGTTTTGTGTTCAGACACGTATATATAGCCTAATACAGACATTTTTTCTCAAATATCTTAGACACAGCTCTGTTACAACTTTATAATAGTATAGATAAACGTGTAGATAAATTTTTGCCCTGGTCACTTTGGGGTAGTATTCAGAGCTCGTACGATCGATGGACTCGCAAATTTCTGCTAATTGCTTAACCTATACTACCGATCAGTATATAATAATTATAAAGCTGTAACAGAGCTATGTCTGTACATTTAAAATATTTAAGAAAAAATAACTTTATAAGGCTATATAGGCGTGTCTAACAAAACGATATTTTTTAGAAGTTTTGTCTGTTTATCTGTTTGTTTGTTCGCGCATCACACAAAAATTGCTGAACGGATTTTGATGCAACTTTTTTTGTTTGATAGCTCTTAATTAGACTTAACAACTGGTATACATTTTATCCCGTTACTATATCAGGAACCTGAGATATTACCTAAAAACTAGCTTTTGGTTGTGGCGAAGCCGCGGGCAAAGGCTAGTATTTAATAAAAATCATACGACAAAATTCCATTCATCAGCCTTTTAACGTCCACTGCTGGACATAGGCCTCCCCAAGAATGGGGGATAGTGCCGTAAACGCCACGCTTGGCAGGCGGGTTGGCGATCGCAGTGGATGTTGTTAATACTCGAAGGAGTGCTGCTGCCCACTTTCCCGGTATTCCTTCAGTCGGCTCTTACGACTCCCATGGGTGGAGAGGGGTGGGACAATTCTAAAGCCGGCCCCACACGGCAAGAATATTAATAAAAGTGAATTAAATCTAGAATTTTGATTAATAATTCTCTATATTACTCGTAGGACCTTCAACAGAATGGACTCTCTGCTAGATGCCTCTATAGAAAGCAGAGTATATTATTTTGCCGATATACTTGCACGCAAGTAAGCGGGTATCAAGCATGGCGCAATAACTACGTTTTAGTTGCAAAGCTGTCCAGATTCTGCCGATAACTCATGAAATGAAACACAATTACATTATTTGGTAATATGGTTTGCGAAATACTTACTGATAGATACATTCGATTTAAGATATGTTTTACTAATGTTATGATCACTCTTTTTAAGCCTTAACTCGGGGACCAATCCATGACAGATTGTTGAAGATGTCAGCAAAAAAAATACTAATGCAGACAAGGGGTTATGTTAGGTTAAAAACACTATGGGGTGCTAATTTGTCCGGTTTACCTCCTAGTGGTGCACCCCGGGCAACATCGGCAGTCACCGGCGGCTAAAATTCCGACAGGACGGGTCTCCGCGTGTCCCTCTGACTCAGCAGAGGGCACAGCGGATAGACCAGGCGTCGGAGTCGGTGGGGCCAGACTGGCTCACCGGGCTCTGGAGAGGGGGGACAGTGGGGCCACAGCGGTCCCCCCCGTCCCAAATCGTAAACCTGAGCGCGTGTCTGTGGTTACGTCTCGCGGGCATACAGGAACGAGGGTCTTGGCTTAATCGCCCGGGCTGCGAGGAAGACAACCTCTATAAAAAATTACCCCGAATCTCAAGTTCTGGCGCGCGGCGAGGAGATGCATGGCTGATGGGTAGTTCTCGAGCGCGCCCCCAGCCAGGGTACCTGCGGTCCCCCTGTGTTGGGTTACAAATGTACGCTTACCCGGGTAATGGGAGCTCTGCCCGGGTGGACCTCCTTTCTCCCACACTCGTGGGAACAAAATGGTAAATAGTTCAAATAAAAATAATTTTAACACGACGGAATCGGGTGCAACACCCGATGCCTCAGCCGATGGAGATCCGGCTTTAAACACGGCCTCCACATCAACATCAGTCGCGCCACAAGCGTTACTACGTGACGCGAAAGGCAAGTTTCGGTCCCGTAAGGGACGCGGAAAAAGAAAAGGAGAAGCTTCGGCAACGGACAGCTCGGCCACTAATTCGGCTTCCGAGATGTCCGCTGCTGAAGAAAGTGATTGCGCCCTAAGGGCAAATATCAGAAGGGCGGGCAGCACAATAGCTGCGGCGAACGTGAGTGCGGGGCAGATGGATGTTGATCATCCGTCGCGGAAGCGCACCATGTCCCAGGGTGGTGGGGCGCCCGAATCAGAGGACTGCCCTACAGAGACGCCTCCCCCGAAAGCGCAGTATAGCGTTAGGGGTCGAGGCATGAGCCGTCCTGTGGCACCTGCGCCTCGTGCCACATCTGCCAGTAGGGCAGAAACCCTAAGCCTAAAAAGGCTGGAGGCGGAGCAAAACGCCGAGGAGCGCCTGGCGCTTTTAACGGAAAAACTACGCCTCCCAGACGAGGGCCATATTGGAACGGCCCAGGCCGGTCCGGCGCTTGGCGGAGCAGAACAAGCGCCTCGAGGCTCAGAACGCTCGTCTGGAGGCGCAGAACCAGCGCCTCGACGAGGCTAACCGCTGCCTCGACGCACGGATGGCAGAGTTGGAGCAGGGTCAGGCCGGGTTACGGGTTGAGCTTGGGCTCCCCGCGGCTGCCCCGGCTTCGTCCACTGCCCAGTCAGGCCCTGGACCGGAGTCGGAAGACGAAGCACTCCGCGTGATCATCGACCGCATTGCTGCGGTCTTTGGTCCGCGGTTCGACGCTTTGGCCGCGAGGCTGCCACCGGAGCCACGACTGCGGCCGCCGCTAGCGGCAGACAAAAGGAATGGCGCAACGCCCTCAGCGCCGACAGCCCTGCCGTGCCAGGAGGGCCATGTGTCCTTTGCCGCGACGGCGGCCAAACCAGCGGCGGCCAAAGCACCAGCGGCCAGACCACCTACGGCTCCTGTGGTCCAAGAAAAGGGCCAAAAGAAAAAGGCCAAGAAGAAGGGCAAGGCGGAACAAGCCCCGAGGGGTCAGCCCCAAGAGGAGTTCCCGCCTCTGCCGAGCACCGCTGCACCTGCACGTTCTGCGCCGCGACAAACTGCCGCATCCACACGGGCCGCGGTGGTCACAGCCCCGGCTCCTGCCCCCGCTCCTGCCACTAATACCTCCTCAGATGGGGACTGGCAGGTGGTTTGACCCCGACGATCCCGGGCCAAGGATCGCGGCGCCGCCGCGGGGCTTGAGGTGGCACCAATTGGCCAGAGAGAAGCCCCAAAGCCGCGAAAAAAGAGGTCGCGCAAACTCAAGGTGCCGAAGACAGCAGCGGTTGTCATCACGCTGCTGCCTGAGGCCAAGGAAAAGGGCCTGACTTACGAGGCCGTCTTGAAGCGTGCCCGGCGGGAGATAAACGTCTCCGATCTCCGGGACGTCTCCGCTCGCTCCCGCCAAGCCCGGACAGGTGCTCGGATTTTCGAGTACCTGGGGCCAGAAGGCGCCAAGACGGCCGACGTGATGGCCGCGAGACTGCTGGGCCTGTTCCCGGTTGAGAGTGGTGTCCGGGTCGCCAGACCCGTGAAGTGCGGCGAACTGTGCATTTCCGGGCTGGACGATTCTGTGACGGCGGAAGAGATCCGGGAGGCAATCGCCTCGAAAACCGGGTCTCCCAGCAGCGCCGTCCGGGTAGGCACCACTCTCTATCCTCCTCCAAGGGAATCTCGGCCGCTCCGCCAGGGCGCAGGACCTCTTCCTGCAATCTGCAAGGTGTTGCCGTAGCCGCGGAGCCCTATATAGTCCCCAATCGCCCCAATTGGGCGGGTAGCGGGGATGGCTCCGTGGCGGTCGTCGGGTCGGCGGAGCCGCATTCCCCGCCCTTGTCAGTCAAAGACAAGGGCACGGGATATGTGGCGGTTGAATTGGGAGGGGTCACGCTGTATGGCGTGTACTTCTCCCCCAATCGTAGTCTGGCGGCTTTCGAGGTCTTCCTGCTCAGCCTGGAGACCTCGATACGGCGTATGGCACCGAGCCCTGTGCTGGTGCTGGGGGACTTCAACGCCAAATCAACGGCGTGGGGGTCCCCCAGGACGGACGCCCGAGGTGCAGCGGTCCAAGAGTGGGCGGAAGCGGCGGACCTCGTGTTGCTAAACCGAGGGTCCGCCCTAACGTGCGTGCGGCGCGGGGGCGGGTCGATAGTGGACCTTTCGTTCGCTAGCCCCGTCGCCACACGTGTAAGGAGCTGGCGAGTCCTGGAGGAGGTCGAGACCCTATCTGACCACAGATACATTCAGATAGAGGTCTCCCGGACCCTTCAGGGCGCCAGCAGGGGTCACGCGGCGGACAGAACTCCCGCTTTTCCGCGATGGGCTGTGGGTAGGCTCGAACGGGAGCTGCTGGTGGAGGCGGGCGTTTTTCAATCTTGGCTCCCTGACGGAAGACGTGGGCGCCGAGGCTGGTCGCATTCGCGGCATGCTTACGCAGATCTGCGATGCGGCCATGCCCCGCGGGACGGTCTCCAAATACAGTCGCGGCCTGACCCATCGTGTTGCTGGACGAGGCGGGCAAACTTCTCGAGCGGGTAGTCGCTGCCCGCATCGTCCGGCACCTAGGTGTGGTCGGCCCCGACCTGTCCGATGCCCAGTTCGGATTTCGGGCGGGTCGGTCTACGGTCAACGCCATCCTGCGTTTGAAGGCCGCGGCTGCGGAGGCCGTCACTTCGAGGGAAGTGCTGTTGGCGGTGTCGCTCGACATCGCCAACGCCTTCAATAGTCTGCCATTCGGCTGCATCAAGGAGGCACTCCGGTACCATGGAGTGCCCCTCTACCTGAGGCGGCTGGTGGCGGACTACCTCGACGGCCGCAGCGTCCTCTTCGTGGACCGGGAAGGGGGCACTGTAAGGAGGGCTATGTCGTGCGGCGTCCCGCAGGGTTCGGTTCTAGGGCCGCTCCTGTGGGTCATCGGCTACGACTGGGTCCTCCGTGGCCGGCTCCCCCTCGGGCTGGGCGTAATTTGCTACGCAGACGATACGCTCGTCACAGCCCGGGGCGGGACCCTCGAGGAGGCGGCAACGCTGGCCACCTCAGGAACCGCGGAGGTGGTCAGGCAGATCGAGGCGCTGGGGCTTAGGGTGGCCCTTGAAAAGTCGGAGGCCCTACTCTTCCATGGGCCCCGACGTGGCCCACCCGCCGGCGCCTCGATAACGGTCAATGGTGTGGACTTTCCAATCCAGGCCCAGATCAAATACCTGGGCCTGGTATTGGATAGACGGTGGCACTTTGACGAGCACTTCTGTCGTCTTGCGCCAAAGCTCGTCGGCACGGCGTCCGCCCTCGGGCGACTGATGCCGAATTTGGGCGGACCGAGTCTCGCGTGTCAACGAATCTACGCAGGGGTAGTACGGTCAATGGCACTGTACGGCGCGCCCGTGTGGGCGGAGTCCCTGGCCGCTCGCAATAGGGCCCTTCTGTGGCGTCCACAGAGGGTCGTAGCGGTCAGGGCAATACGCGGGTACCGCACGGTCTCGTGCGATGCAGCCTGCGCGTTGGCCGGAACCCCCCCGTGGGATCTGGAGGCGGAAGTGCTCGCCGACGTTTATCGGCGGGCGTCGACGGCGCGGGCGGGTGGCAGTCGCCCCTCGCCAAGCGCAATCTCAGCGTGGCGGGAAGATGCCCGCCGCGCCACCGTCCTAAAGTGGAGGTCTCGGCTGGAGACGCCCCGGGCTGGTCTCTGGACCGTGGGGGCGCTCCAGCCGATCTTGGAAGAATGGGCAGGGCGGCAGCACGGGGTCCTCCACCTTCCGGTTGGTGCAGGTTTTGTCGGGGCACGGTTGCTTCGGCAAATACCTGCACACGATCGCTAGGAGGGAGACCACCCCAGGCTGTCACCACTGCTGAGTCCTCGCCGCAGCACACGCTCGGGTCCTGCCCGGCCTGGGATGTGCAGCGCCGGGAACTCGCTGCAGTCATAGGCGTGGACCTGTCGCTGCCGGCCGTTGCGCGAGCGATGGTTGGCAGTGACAGGGCCTGGACCGCGGTCGCCGCCTTCTGCGAGGCTGTCATCTCGCGGAAGGAGGCGACGGAGAGGGCCCGGGAGGAATCCTCCTTCGCGGACCCGATTCGCCGCCGGCGCGCGGGGTGGCGTGCGCGCGCTTACCTGCGCCTGATGCCGCCCTAGCCGGGGCTGCGGACGGTGGAGTCGGGGAATACCCTGCCGTCCGCGGAAGCCTACCGCGAAGGTGTGACGCCCAAGTGCGCGGGGCGTCGCACAAGAGAGGGTGCCCGAAGGGGCTGCTGCCTGCGGATCGCGGAGAAACGACGCGGTTCCCGTGATCCGCCGTAGCAAGGGCGGATGAGGGCGCACGGTGGGTTTTTAGTGGGTGAGAGCCCCACACTACCCCGTTGTCTTCCCGGGTAGCGGGGTGTGCGGTAGGACATTTTTGCCCACCAAAAAAAAAAAAAAAAATGTTAAAAACGCTATGGTTGTCTGTAAACTCGGTTTACGGGCGACAATTTTACGTGATAACGTCATATATATGTTTTCTGAGAGTTTCACAAACAATGCATCGGTTGCCATACATTTTTCGGAACGTTAGACTTTTTCGTGCGTGCAGCCGGCTTTCATCGATTTATAAGACGTTATCACGTCAAAAACAATTGACTTCGGATGTTAAAGAAACGCTTACCATTGATGACCTCCTGAGCCACAGACTCGCTCTCACACTTGAATACAAAACACGCATATCCTTCATTAGTGTCTCGGCACACAAATCCAAAATGCTCCATATTGATGCGTCCGAGAACGCACGAAGCAACGTCTTTAAACGCTCTGTGCAGCAAGATCTGTTTGCGATCTGGACTGATCAACCGCAGTTCAGAGCGGCCCACCTGAAATATTTTGTGGGATTACTAACTTTCATAATATATACTTGGAACAAGCTGGATTAACAAACATCTGATTTAGTCTCTATGACGTAAGAGGGGCGGTACAGCTATATACCGGGCACTTTATTAGATTGCTGCTACTTTTGCAAATTCCAGTACTCCAGGCAAAAACAATGTTTTCAGCTTAAATTATTTTTTGTATCAATTCAACTCCCTATATTATTAAATCTACAACCAAAACCTTACTTGAAATAACATTGTCCTATTCTGTTCTCCAATAAGCTGAGCGATGGGCGTTTTCTGAATTATAGTTCCAATGGATGCTGATCTGTCCCTTAGAAAAGGCTTATTCTCACTCAAGTTTCTTCTTTCAGTGACAATAGGTTTTCTTGTAATCTCTCCAAAGTTTAACGGTGCTGGGCTGTCTTGGTGAAATTTGTCAGAGTCTTCAGAGATGCTCTCTCTTTGACAGTATTCTGTTATGGATGATGCTGTTTCTGATATAATAGAATATATATCTGCCTTCGAATTATCTTCTTCTTTAACAGTGTCTAGATTATTCTTTGGTATGTTAAGTACAAGCATGCTTGGTTCTAAAGGTATAGAAGCTGGTTTCTTTATTTGTGTTTCAGCTCTTTCCTTTGTAAACACTTCGAATTCTTCATCTATCTCACTATTATCTTTGCAGTTTATAGTTTCATTACTTTTCCATGCTTTATCAGGTTCTAAAGGAGTGTTGCTAGGTGATAGATTTTTTTTGCTAAAGATATCCTTTGGGATGTTTGATTGAGAATCCTCTTCTTGATCTAAATTTTCTTTAGAATCGTTACTATATACTGAAGTCTGAAAATATATTAAGTTTTTATTTAATTTTTAAATTGGCATAACTCTCTTTCTTACTCTCTCAAATCCCAAAATGGGGCCTATTCCTTAGAACAATAACAGACTTACCCCAGTAGATGACAGCAGGCTATGTCTTCTTGCTTTGAGAGCCTTTTCTGCTTCATGCTGCGCGAATTTTACTAGTGCATCATCGATTAGTGACTCTGGGACTTTGCGCTGTGATATACGAACTTTACCAATGTATAAAACCTGAAACATAGAAAATATACTTACTGTACTTTTTCTACTAACTCCAATTCTTAAAGGCTTACTTATATGGTATGGGAATACCTTAGTTATACCATACTAAATATTGTACTAAACACGAGCGGCAGTAACTTTTTAGACCACTTGACTACCTTGATATTTAATATGAGAAACTAGTCGAATGAGAAGTATTTCTTAATATATTCTTGATTCCTTGTATTTGCCCGTCTAGTGACGGACTAAGACTACAAGTGTGACCACACTATTCTTTTCCGCAGGTGACGTACGGGGCTAGTGATAGAGCCTTACTTATCCATTACTTATGAAGTCGTGTTCGTGCAGAGTCTCGATCAACATTGTTTTATTTCGCTCTGTATTTTTTTTTTCTTAGAGACAGTAAAAAGTAATAGTAACATAAGTGTAACATATCAGTGTAAAGCTAAAGAAAAGGACTATCAAACACAGTTTACTTCATCTTGTAACTTTTTGTGTACCGTGAGTAATTAAAAGATAATTTTCAAAATTTCATAACGATAATTAACCTGACCTACCGCAACTCGCTCGCTGCTACGCACACAGAAGCTCGTCCTATACGTGTGAAACGCAGCTGCAAGCCGCAGGTGGCCATCAACATTGCTTTATATACCTATTATTGATATTCTTCTACAAATAATTGCGTGCGTTATTTTTTATAACTAAAGTAGAGGCAAGATGATTTGCTCTGCATGTAATATTGAGTTGTTAGCTGGTGATGGTTTTCTTGAATGCATGTCAGATGGGTGTAATAAGGTATATCATTCTCTATGTAACAACCGTGACCTTACTCTTCAAGAAAAAGCTACTTGGATATGCCCAGTGTTGCTGTGCTGCGAGAAAAGGCGGACGTAACTGCGAAACACCGATTACTATGAGCACACCAATCTTGCAAAATATCTCATTTCGAAATAAAGGTAATCCTTCACAACAAGTATTGTCTGGAGATTCGGCTAACTCAATGAGTTCAGAGATGCACCTTCTCCGTGAACATATAAACATGCTTACAGAACAACTGACAGATGCTGTCGCTACTATTGCTCGGTACCACACTGCACTTGAAGTTTGTACAAAACAAATTCAAGATTGCCACGAAAGACTTAATAAGCATGATATAAAGTTGAACTGTAGCCGCTGTGAAATGATCACTACTCAAATCGATTCTGACATGTACAATGCAAATAGTGTTAATATTACTAAAACTAAACCCAAACATCATCCCTCTCAAAAGAAGAAAAAACTACAATTATCTGCTAAAGCTAACTCGATTGAAGTTGTTTTAAATTCGACTAATCCATTCAAAGAGCATTCAAATCCCATGCAATCTGTTAAACCTACTCAGACAAGCATTATGCAAGATGAACAAGCTATAGCGTCTGCTGTAATATTCAATGAACAAGGTTCGGCTAAAGAAGAGTGGGTACAAGTACGCAAACGCAAACCTAAGAGCTACAGTTCTGTTCTCTGTACTGCTGGTCCTGAGGTTACTACACTCAAGGCAGTTGAACATCATAAGTACATTCACCTATGGAATATGGTTTCCGGCATCGAAGATATACAGTTTTACCTTAAAAAAATATGCCCCGGAAGTGAATGTATGGTAGAAGAACTTAGGCCTAAGGGCAACTACAAATCTTTTAAAATTCGTGTTCCTGTTGCATTTTATGAAAAATGTATGTCTGCAGATACTTGGCCTACCAATGCTAGAGTAAGAGCTTGGTTTTTTCGAAGACAGCCTATCAATAGACTTCAGACTATTCAATAATAAAAAAGTTGCCACAAAGTCAAAATTAACAGTCAATCTAGTTTACCAAAATGTCAGAGGTTTGAATACAAAGCTAAATTCTTTCAAAGAAAATATGTTTATGTGCCTGTCTGACCTCATAGCAGTAACAGAATCGTTTCTCACTAGCTCAGTGCTAGATTCGGAAATTACCAACAATGGATGGAGTGTACTACGCCGTGATCGTACAACTGGTATCGGTGGAGGAGTCCTGCTCGCAGCGCGACCCGGTATTAAAATGTCGCGGTGCTATGAACTAGAAACATCAACTGGTGAGGATATGTGGGCATGTGTTAATATTGATGTTGCTAAGTTTTATTTGTGTGTTGTGTACATTCCCCCTAGAGCTACCGAGGAATTATACATGCGTTGGTTCCAAAAGGTTGAATCAGTTATAGAGACTTTAAAAAGTAGCGTGGTCATTGTTGGCGACTTAAACCTAAACCCTAAGTATATTTGTAATAATATTTTAAGTTACTATTGTTATTTTCTTACCGTTAATGGAATGAATGAGATGAATGAGGTGTATAATGCATATGGGGGTAAACTAGATGTCGTGCTGTTGTCAGAGTGCATTAATAACGTAGAAGTAACAGAAATAGCGGGTGGTGGTCTTGTACCACGGCGAGATGAATATCACCCCCCCCTTAGATATAACTTTTACATTAAACAATTCAAGATGCCGACTTGACTCTGTTAAATTATGTCCTGGTAACCTTAAAGTATTGAGAGACTGGAATTTTCTTAAAGGAAATTATGAACTGTTATACGACTTGATGTCAAAAGTATCATTTCAAGAAGTTTTCATGGCATGCGATGTTGATGCAGCTGTTAAATGTTTATACAATATTGTTTATTGTATTTTTGATGATTGTATACCTAAAAAAATAAGGTCTCGCAAACCAAGCAGACGATATCCTGTATGGTTTACCGCGAGTATAATAAGTGATCTTAAACTTAAAGCTAAATATCACCGAAACTGGAAGTCTGCCCGAGATAAGACTATGTACTTAAAATTCTCGGAACTCAGGCTTAATTTGAAAAATAGAATATCTGTTGCTTATAAACAATATATAGACCAACTTCAAATGAAATTGAAAGTAGAGCCCAGAGCCTTTTGGCAGCATATTAATAGTCTAAAAACCAGAGAAGGCTTTGAACCCCGGATAACATATAAAGGTCAAGAACACGTAGGTATAAATGCTGCACAGGCTTTCTCTAGTTTATTTGCTAATGCTTTTTTGCCTAATACCCCTTGCTTTGATCACAATAAACACAATATCACTGATAAAAGTAACTCAGCTAACTTTGTGCAGATCTCTGAGATTACAATGCAAGAATTAGAAAATGGCTTTGATAAAATAAAAGCCAATACTGCCATAGGCCCAGATAATTTCCCCTCATTTATTTTAAAAGCTTGCAAAGATTTCTTAAAATTACCACTTCTTCATATATTTAACCTAGCACTTTCCTCAGGGATTTATCCAAAACTTTGGAAGATATCCAGAGTTATACCCATACCTAAATCTAATTTAACCGATAAAGTTGAGAACTATCGACCGATAGCCATTCTTTCTGCACTACCTAAATTATTCGAATCAATAGTTCACAGCCTCATCAACCGCCAAATACAACCTTATCTTTGTAATGCCCAACATGGATTTAGATTAAATCGTTCCGTTAATACTAATCTTTTAACTACCGTAAATATCATCTCACAATATTTAGATAAAGGCATACAGGTAGATGTTCTCTACCTTGATTTCGAAAAAGCTTTTGACCGTGTAGATAACGGTATCTTACTTTCGAAATTAAATAATCTAGGTTTTTCTACAAAACTCCTTAATTTTTTTGCTAATTATTTAAAAGATCGGCACCAATATGTTCGTCATGGTTGCTTCGAATCCTCAAAGTATCACACTCGATCAGGTGTCAGTCAGGGCTCAATTTTAGGTCCTTTATTATTTGGAATAATGGTAAATGATATAGAATCGGTCCTTAAGCATGCTAGTTGTTTGCTTTATGCTGACGATCTAAAATTAATTTATGGTATTAAGGTATTTTCGGATACATCTGCTCTCCAAGAGGACATTGATTCAATACTTCAGTGGAGTATTGATAATAAACTTTACCTTAACCCATCAAAATGTAATGTAATGTCATATAGTCGAGCACGTAATCCTTGCCATGCCGAATATTTTTTAGGTTCTGAGTTAATCACCCGTATTTCCTCTGTTAGAGACCTCGGAATATTATTTGATAATCATCTCACTTTCCACGAACACATGAGGTCATTGGCTAAAGATGGTTACCGTAGGTTAGGTTTTGTTATTCGAAATATGCGGGATTTCAATAAATGTTCAGTTATTAAACTAGTTTATACTGCCTTAGTCAGGAGTAAATTAGAAACAGCTTGTGTCGTTTGGAATCCTTACGAAAGTTCTTATGCCTTACTTCTTGAAAAAGTACAAAAAAACTTTCTTCGCTTTTTATATAAAAAACAGTTTGGATACTATCCTTTCTTGTTTCCAACACAATTTATACTTGGTATGTTGAATTTGAATTCTCTTGAAGTGAGGCGTAATTACTCACTTCTTACTACTGCTTGTGAAATTATACGTGGCAAATCCGATTGCCCGGAAATAGTCGCTGAATTGGTTAGACTGTTTGTCCCAGATGTACCAAAACAAATACTTCGACCCCGGAAACAGAGATTGTTAGCTATACCTCCTGCCCGTACAGTGTCACATGCCAACTCTCCTTTTATACGTGCACTGACTATGTTAAATGCACTCTTGGCTACAGCACCTGAGTGTGATCTGTTTGCTGCAAGATGGATTGACATAAGTCGAGCATGTCTGGGTTATTGTGAGGTGATGGATAGAAGGTAATTTAAATAATTTACTGTTTATATTATGTCTTTTTGTTTTATTTTTAATTGTAATTATATCTATTATGTATAACGAATTGGTTTACTCTGTAATGTTATGCATTAATTTCCATAAATAAATAAATAAATCCTAACATGCGCCGGCTCGATCGGGGCAGTACCACCTTCTCCCAAAAGATCGACGTGAAAAAACGGTACGGTGCCATTGTGTTGCGTATGGTGAGTGAGAGCGCTGGAGGCCCAAACCCCCCTATCTTTTCCTTATTATCCTTCCCACTCTCCTTATTATCCTACCCCTTTCCTTAGAGATGTCGATGATGATGTCTCTGGTGTTGCTAGCGTCTATAGGCTACGGTAACCGTTTACTATCAGGTAAGCCGTATGCTTGCTTGTCACCCACGTAATTATCACCCTTTGAATTACCGATGGTAGGATTGTGTAGTAAGAATACTCACTTGTTATCAAGCCCGCGCGGGTACCAACGTGTCCCGTGTAATCGTGTTGTGGTAGATAGCCGAACATTCATTTATTTCCTATTACTTACTTATTCATAATTCTTTGCATACACACTCGCCGGTTTCGGAGACTCCTGACCGCACTTTCTTTCAATATCTGTCCGATTTGAACTAGGTAGATGAGTCTCAGTCTCCTCCTTCTACTTTCGCTTCTTAACCAGTCGCTCGTCCGGCATTCTACCCACATGTCCGAACCATCGAAGCATTCTCTTTCGCATCTTTACACCAATACTCTCTTTCATATCTACTCGCTCTTTTACATCGTCGTTACGAATTAGCTATATGAAATAGTATATAGTACTGTTGAATCCGTAAATGGTGGACTTACTCACAGGTGTAAAACCTAAAATAAATCTTACCTCAAAGAAGTGTGAGTCAGAAGCCGACAGATCAGCACACAGTGATGTTAAAGCTGACGCGTTGCTACTGCTGCGGACCAGTGGAGACTGGGATTCATTCGTTCTGAAATAAAATTAAAAGTTTTTTACAGACTTCACCTGTATGTTTATAACTGACTCCTTTGCACTAATTTTGACCTACTTTGAACGGACAGATTTAATTTAAACTTTGTACACTTATCAAGAACCGGTGACAATACAATAAATAGATAAATTTAAATCTATAAAGTGAAAAATAAATATATTAAAAAACACACTTTTATGGCACATCGAGCTAAAATGTGAAAAATTAAGTTAATATAGGTAGAAAAATAAAAAAGTACAAAAAATATTAGTATTATTGTGAATAAATCGTGGGGTGCTCGATATATACGAAAAAGATGGCACAAAGCGCCCTACGATTTTTTTTAAAATAATACTAATATTTTTTGTCTATTATTATTTTTCTACCTATATTAAGAATTATTTTTACACTTTTTAGTTCAATGTGCTATAAAAGCGCGTTTTTAGTTTTTTTAACTATATTTATGTAAAGAAAACACTAAGGAATAATCGTTGTATTGTGGGGGACTTTACAAACATACAATTTCACGGACACAAAGTATACTGAGAACTACCATTTGTGGACAAAGAGCTGTCCTGTGTGGGAATCGAACCCACAAAATTCGGGTAGGAGAACTTTATATAAACTACTCCGCCATCTGTGCAGTCTGTGGCATGGGGCAATTCTAAGGCGCTGCTTAATGAAAGTACCACAAATCCAAATCCACCACTGTTTTAGGAGGGGAACGTAAAGGTACTGATGCTATAAATTGTACTTTAAAAGTTTAAAACAATAATTTCGAAGTAGTGACCGATTAATTTTAAAACCAGTTCCTGTTTAAGATGGTCTTTTTTAAACTTTTTGTTGTAAAATTACTGTACAAAACTAGTTCCTATTATTCAATCATATTAAAGGTTTTTTGTTGATTTCGTCTCGTTTTATGCCTGAGATACCAACCTACCTATACCTATTATTATATAGGTATTTGCCTTCAAACGTCACTTTTAATATATATAAGATATTTAAAAATATATGTATTGGACTGTTAAGACGTGTCTGAACACAAATAATTTAAATTGTTCTCTCTGGGGGGCAGCTGAGGGGGTCATAGTCCGGAGCGTGCTCGTCGCGATCCCTGCCAGCCAGCACAGGCTGCAATCCGGCTCGAATGTGTACAATGGCAGATGCCGCGATGGGGGGCCACCCATCACGCCTAGCCCAGTTTGGCGAATCGAGGGGAGTAGAGTGTCGAGTAGGTACGTGGAATGTAAGAGGTGGTGACACGAGCTGGTAACCGTCATGTCAGACAGACAACTTGATGTGCTCTGTGTAACAGAGACTAAGCGAAAGGGCAGCGACGCCTGTGATCTTCCTGGTGGCCGGATGGCTCTGTGGTCTGTTGTACCGCAGAGCAATCGGGCTAGCATGGGAGTCGGGGTGTTGCTGTCCGCTCGCTTGGCCTCAGAAGTGAAATACTACGGAATGTTCGATCTCAGACTTCTATGGGTCCGAATAAAACTAGGTGTCACCAGGGTCTCCATGGTCGCAGCTTATGCTCCCGTAGGTTCTTCAGTGGCATCGGATCTAGAGAAGTTCTGGGATAATGTTAGGGAAGTTCTGGATTTGGCAGAAGCCAGTGAACGCGTGATCGTATGCGGAGACTTGAATGGATGGATTGGGACTAAGCGTCCAGACTTCGAGAACGTGCTTGGTTCATTTGGTGATAAGAGAGTAAACAATGCAGGTAGGCTCATTGCGGATGTATGTATGGAGAGACACATTAATGTGTCAAACACATTTTTTCAATATAAGGACATCCATATCTATACATGGAGAAGGAATAAACAGAGAAGTATGATAAGATTTAATTCTGGTATATAGTCGTCTCCGAAGTAAAATTCTGGATACAAAAGCCTACAGGGGTCCTACTGTCGACACGGACCACTATCTCGTTATTGCGAGATTTAGTGGTCTGTTCAGAAAGTGGAGACACTGGCGAGAGCGTGTCCGCTTCGGAGGACTTAATAGGATTAAAAAGTTGCAAGAAGAGAGTGTAAGAGCAAAGTATGCAGAGGGTGTTCGCGAACGGCTGACAATGGCAAGTCAGCCGGAATCTGACATAGAAGAATGCTGGAGAGTATTGAAAGATAGTATGGTAGATACAGAGAAAGAAGTATGTGGATGCTCAAAGAAGAATAGGAAAGTGTAAGGTGATGCATGGTGAGATACGGCAGTAGCCGCTTCCGTAGTCCAAAAGAAGAAAGCGTGGCTGGACTGTGTCTTCTTTGAATCTGAGTGTAAGTATGAACGAACAGAAGAAAGAAATATACCGGCAACGTAAGAATGACACCAAAGCCTTAGTGAAAAAGAAGCGTGATAGAGCAAATATGATTGCAGAAGAAAGGCTGACCAAAAACTTCAAGAGCAACACTAAACTTTTCTGGAGGGAGGTAAAGAAATCACGGAGTGGTTGGTCAGCTTTCAGAATAAATAAAATAAGATCTAAAGGTTGACACATTCTTACGCAAACATAAGATGTGTTAAGCCGATGGAGTAAATATTTTGGAGATATGTATGCGTATGTCCAGGGTGATGCCAGTGCCACATGTGGTCTAACAGATCAGCATTCGGTACCCTCTGTTGACATTAGTATAGACGAAGTTGAATGGGAGATTAGAAGTTTGAAAAATGGTAAGACAGCAGGTATTGATATGGTGTCTGCCGAGATGATCAAGCTTGGAGGCTCATGTATGGGAATCCTTCCTGGTGCTTCTCAATTTATGTTGGAGCTCAGAAATGGTTCCCAAGGACTGGAGAAGCGCAGTCATCGCGCCCTTGTTTAAAAACAAGGGTTCACGTTATGACTGTGCAAACTACAGAGCCATAATAAGCTGGACTAGTTTGGCAGCCAAAGTGTATTGTAAGTTTATTAAAAGGAGAATAAGGATGGTGTCTGATCAATTTCTGTGTGAGGCACATGGAGTTTTCAGGTGTAGAATCTGTGCATGGAAATGGTGCATGGATCAAGTTCAAGGATCAAGTGTTTTCTCTGCGCAATATTGTGGAGAAGCATCTGGCTCTACGCCAGAGGGTTTTCTGCAGCTTTGTGGATTTGGAGAAAGCATTTGACACAGTTGTACGAAAGGAACTTTGGGGCATTTTGCCAGAGCATGGTATTAACGGTAGACTGCTTCACGCGATGCAGTCCAACTACATGGACTGCAGAGCTTGTGTGCGGCTAGATAATGGAATGTCGCCCTGGTTTAATGTAAATATCGGCATTAAACAGGGCTGCGTTCTATCAGCCAGACTGTTTATCATCCATCCATCCATCAGCCTCTCAACGTTCACTGCTGGATATAGGCCTCCCCAAAAGAACGCCACAACGAGCGGTCCCATCATGGGGGATAACTGTTTATCATATGTCTGGATAAATGTCTCCAAAGGATAAATGAAATTAATGTGGGAGTTCAAATGGTGGTTAACTTACTGGTATATGCAGACGATGCGGTCCTATGTCTGCGACTGACCTGCAAACCCTAGTTGACGTAGTGACAGAAGATTGTAAGAAAAGGGGCCTACGTGTGAATGCGAGCAAAACCAAAATTATGATCTTTGAAAGAGGTGAAGCCAGAACAGATGACAGAGTATCGGTTAGCAATAGTGTGCTAGAACAAGTGGATGAATTTGTATATCTTGGACGTGGATTCAGTCGAGATGGAAGATACACCACTGATATAGAGAGAAGAGTAAATGCGGGAAATAGAGTGAACGAAGCATTGGGACAACTTCTCAGCAGCCACCACCTCATCCAGAAGGCACGGGTCGCAATACACAATGCAGTGGTTGTCCCAACGTTACTATATGGAGAGTTGGGTATGCAAAAAGGAGTATTAGAGTAAAATCAATGCGGTCGATATGCGATCTCTGTGAAGAATCTGTGGAGGGAGGCTGACTGACCGCATTCGTAACGACGACGTAAGAGAGCGAGTAGGTATGAAAGAGAGTATTAGTATAAAGATGCGAAAGGGAATGCTCCGATGGTTCGGACATGTGGAAAGAATGCCGGAGGAGCGACTGGTTAAGAAGATATACAATGTAAAAGTGGAAGGATGTAGGTACAGGGGGCGACCGAGACTCACCTACCTAGACCAAATCGGTCATGTATTGAAGGAAGGTGGAGTCAGGAGTCTCCGAAACCGATGAGCGTGTATGAAGAGAATTATGAATGTTGAGGAAGCGAGAGATGTGTGCAAGAATAGAGCCTCTTGGCACTCTGTTCTCTCTGCCTACCCTGCAAGGGAAATGGCGTGATGATAAGTAAGTAAGTAAGTATTTATAAGGTCACTCACAGGTTAGAGTTACAGTTGGCAGGCAAGCACACGGCCGGACTTTTCCAAGGCAGATGCTCGGAGGAATTCTGTTGCTGGAAACCCACGTTGCGAGTTACAGCGTTATTCAAGGAGCTGGTCGAGGAACGAGGGCTTGGAGCCCCTGGCGATGGTTCCCGCATTTGGTTAAATAGATCTGTCACCTGAAACAAGGATAACAGTTACACAATTAGGAAGCATAACGTCAATCAATAAACCAATAACAGACTAATTAATCGGTCTATGGATAATGAGAAAGCGCTTACCAAGAATTATATAAGACTTAAACAGTATGTAAATTTGAGATTCAAAATCATCTATGAAGAGGTCCTTTAATGGATGCGGAATTCCGCATGAGTCGTCTAGTTCGTAATAATACAATAGCACATTTTTAAGTTGAATAAAGTCAATATTTTGTTCATTATAGTTGTTGTTAATACATAACAATATCATTTCGCGAATGGGATATTAATGAACGAACAACAACTTCTACTTAATGGTTAGTGACATGGCAGATGGTGGTACCCAACCCTAGCACTCGTGCATTCCCTACCATAACCGCGACTTCGTCCGCGTGAAATTTATAATTTTATATATTAGTTAATGTTATTACTTCTTTTATAGTATTACCTATACCTTAAACACAGAGTGGAAAATGTTAAATCGAAAATAACAGTCACGAGCAGGATTTGAATCTGCATCTCCTGGATACCGTGCAGATGCTTCGCCAATGCAGGAGATGCAGGTTCAAATCCTGCTCGTGACTGTTATTCTCTGACTGTTCTAAGCATGTCAAATGCTAAAAATATATATAAAAAATTCTAAATATTATTACCTATATTTTGCTAGTTCACAGCCCTATATTAAACATCCTTGAATCAAATAATTTTGTTTACGCCCCAGGTCAATAGATGTCGTTATTCATAATTGGACAACGACACCACCAATAGTTGATTCGCGGCACATACAAATTATTATTTAAGACAATGTGCGTCACTCGAATATAACGTCTGATGGTGATTTAGACAATTTACTGTATTGAACAGCAGGGATAGCTTAATGTTGAAAAAGATACGAAATTCTAGTTGGTAGAGCCTAGCTTATCACAGCATGAATGAAAATCGCGTCAGCCACTCGATCGGGGAAGTACCACCCTCTCAGCTCACATAAGATAAACGTGTAACAACGGTAGTTAAGCCTACCGTTGTGTTTCGTATGGTGAGTGAGAGCGCCGGAGGCCCAAACCCCCTCCCTATCCTCTTCTTATTATCCTTCCTATCCGCCTCCTATCCCTTTCCTTGGAGATTGCGACGCGTGAGTAATGCCTCTGATGTTGCTAGCGTCTATAGGCTACGGTAACCGCTTACCATCAGGTGGGCCGTATGCTTGTTTGCCACTCATGTAGTAGTTGGGGACTGCCAATAGAAGTGAAAACTAAGTAACTTGTGCATTGAATCGTCGAGCTATTAGATTGAATGACCAAATTCATAAACAATTCTTTACAAACAATTCTTTACAAACAATTCTTTACAAACAATTCTTTACAAACCAAAAATAATTCAAAATAATAATCTAATAGCGTAATAGCTCGACGATACAATTCACAACTTACTTAGTTTCCACTTCTATCGGAGCGTTCGGTGACGATGACGCGAGTTCCATGATTTTTATTCACCCAAAAAGTACTCAACGCGCCTTAAGAAGTTTTTTCAAAAAGATAGTTTGTTTGTTACGCTTTTACGCCGTAACTACTGAACCAATCATCATGGAGTTTTGCATACACATAGTCCGAAGCCCAGAAAAGAATATAGGCTATTTATTTTTTCTTTCATCTCGGAAAAATTACAGCTATTCTTACAGAGATAATTAATATACCATAGAGTGATGAATTTATATTCTAAAGTCTACGCGGGGAGAGTCGCAGGCAGAATGTAGTAAGCAACCTTCATGGTTCTATACACACTTATATTGTATCGGGCCTCGTGACGTAGTCGGTAGTGTAACCGACTTCCGTGCACGAGGTCGTGGGTTCGATTCCCACTCAGGACAATATTATTTGTGTGATGAAAATAGATATTTTTACTGCGTCTGGGTGTTTTCTATCTATTATATGTATGTATTTACAAACAAAAAAGTAGTATATATGACATATGTATTATATCCGTAAACTGGTACCCATAGCACAAGCGTTAAGCTTAGTTTGGGACCAGGGGACGTTGTGTGATAATGTCCGTGAGTATTTATTTATTATCTTATTTTATCTCACGTGGTCTTTAAAAATAAATAAAAATTAATGATAGTTATAAAATGGAGTCAGAGAATCCATAGCATGACTCAAACTCTTTAGTACAGGTACTCCTCAACGTAATGTGTGGATAGGTGTGCTCATAACACGTATAATAATTATGCATCTTATGTTGTCCTTACAAACAATAGTATGACGTCTAACATAGCATGTTATTTTGTCCGGTTAGTATATAATTTCAACAAACATACCTACATTTTGTTTTACGTATTATATAGGTACAACTGTTTCGTAGGAGCATTATTCGTGCACTTTGAATCTTTTGTTCTCAAAGCTCTGATTTGGCAATAAAACTGTTTGGACGGAAATATTTCATGACGTATTTCTAAGCTTCGCCGGTTATGTATCCAGTACGCATTGAGCTGTGACTAATTAAAATTTAAGGTACAAATTATTTGTGAATAAGGAAAAAGAGACTATTTGTACGAGCGGGAATCGTACCCGCGTCTTTTCCAATCCGGGGAAGTGCTCTAAGCCACTGAGCTATCGTACAGACCTATTCGATCATCCCAATTTCCTGTCTTTACGACCAACGCCATCTATCGGAATGCATTTACATGCATCAATAGATTATAAATAATTAAAATTGTTTTTTTGACTGCACAGATGGCATAGTGGTTTAGATACTAGCCTCAGCATTCGGCCGAAGTTCGGTTTCACTGACGAACATTCGGTAGTTTAAATAAAACATAAATATCTGCACTTTAGAGAAATCAAATCTATTATATTTCACTTAGCAATTCTGTCATAGCTGTAAAATAAGCCACAAATTTTATTATAACACATTTAACGGGTCTATACGCGCACTTATCAAAATACTATTATTTTGACTACCCTCGACGTTTCGGCTGAGTTGCACCAGCCGTGGTCACGAGTAGACTGGTGAGAGCAGGTGCCCGTCTATTATATTGTGTGAGAGTATCTTCAACTACCCTCACTTTCTGACCGCAAAGTATTAAGGTCGCCCCCTCATAATGAATATAAAACGCGAAAGTTTAAGAAGTACTAAGCGACAACTATCAGTATTTTATAATCGTTTAATCATGACCATTTATTTGTTAAACTATAATTATCAATTACAAATTAAAATGTATAATACAATAAACAAATTAAGTAATTACTTAGTTTTTTTCTTAATTCAAGAGTATATGAATAAACACAATAATTTTAAATAATAGTGACATTGACGCCCTTACGCCATTGATGTATCTCCTTACACTGTCTGTTTTTTATAATCTTACGATATTGTCTTTCATAAAAATTACACACATAAAAAAAATTATAAAAGAAAACCGCCTCCAAATGCACCCAGGAACTAAAAAGCAATAAATAATTGGTGTTTAGGTACGATTTCCGTGCTAGACACCTACTGATGTGTTTGAATCCGGTGCCAAGTCCAAAAGTATCAAAAACAATTCATAATAAATACCTACTTAGATAACATTAAAAACATTTTTGGCACCGACTTTTAAAAAAAATGTTTTATTTTGTGCTTTTTAGTATTTTTTTATAAACTAGCTTAGAGGAGGTCGTATATGATGGGAAGGCCTCTCTAAACGAAAAAAAATCAGACTACGAAAAAACATTAAAATTGCCTATAAAATTTTAAGAATTCCACCAATTTCTCAAGGATACTATCATCAGATCCTTACCTGATGACTATGGGACCACCTGGGAAGTATACCCTATCAAACAGAAAAATAATTTTGCAAATTTGTCCAGGCTTCTTTGAGTAATCGGTGAACATACAAAAAAAATATTCCAATGAATTGAGAACCTCCTCCTTTTTTTGAAGTCGGTTAAAAATACCTATAACATGTTATTCTCGAAAAAGCCTGCCAAATTACACCGAAGTTCGGAAAAATTCTCCCTCGTCTTAAAGAGTAGGTATACTTTTAAGGGCACGGAAGAGTAATTCATGTATGAAGAAAAAAACTGTAAACAAATTAATTGAAACTACTTCAATACACACATATTAACAAGGAAGTTAATAATTCAATGTTGTCTTAGTTAAAAATTAAAACGAGTTTGGTAATAAACTATTGGCTAACTCCAACTAAATAGCTGCCTATATTATTGATGCCCTTCGATAGACCTTTAACTGACTTAATACATTTATTATAATTAATCCACCACGCTGGCCCATTGCGAGTAGGCAGACTTCACAAGACGTCGAGAAAATATCTCAGGCATGCCGGTTTCCTCACAATGTTTTCCTTCACCGAGCAGTATAAATTGTAAACACATAATCTAGAATAATCTCAAAAAGTCATTAGATGAACCTTGGAATCGGGATCCAACTCGATACCACTGTCTGTTCAGTCCTTGGTTTTACCGCTAGACTACCGTTGTCATCCCACTGAAGGAATGTAATATGGTTCCGGTGACCCGCCAATAAAGGCGGAGAGACGGCACACGGCGGGTTTCTTTGGGTTTCTTTAGTGGGTGACGGCCCTACACTACCCTGTTCGTTGCTCCGAACGACGGGGTGGGCGGTTAGGTACATTTTTTCCCCGCCTAAACAAAAAAAAGGCTATCGTTGTCAGAACAATAAAATACTTAATTATGCTGTATAATTACAAAAAATACAATACTTGGTAGTTAAACGGTGGCAGGATACTAAAATTTATTTGGAGAATATTCCGTTTAAATTTTAAATACAAGCTCACCCGACGAACTTCATATCGCTATATTTTTTTTCGTGAATATTTTGCAATGAAAATTATTAAACTACTAATAGCATAGCATCACGCCTGTATTCCCCGAAGGGGTAGGCAGAGGTGTATTACACACCCACGATATACGCATACGTACTCATAGATTAATTTGGTGACACATTTTTAGACAATTTGATGACTCAAGACTAATTAAAAAAATACTTTGGAAAAAATCCAAGAGTGCACGCCTTATAATCTTCATTTTTCCCAATAAAATTGATTATTTGATAAGTAACTATTAATGTATTGGTCTTACTAAGTAGTTTTTGAATAAATCACATAGATAGCGCTAATTTCAAAAAATACTAATATGGTTCTCATGTCTTATACGTCATCTAGAGCTAATTTTACGAAGTACTAATTAATATATTGGTCTATAGAAGTAGTTCTCACGAAATAATGTATAGCGCTGGTTTTAGTGTACCACTGTGTCATCGAGTCGAGCGTAAATATTCCCTATTTTTTTGTTTATTTAATAACAATTAAACCACATCGAATCAGACCGTGAAAAGTAATAGGGCTCTATTCGTAATTATATCTACTGAAGTTAAATAAAATGTATAGTGCAATATATGATAAATAGAGACATTTAAAGTTTGAAAATTCAGTTAGTAAAACGACAGTAGTACCCACCTCAACGCTTCGCTTATGAGGCGTGCAATAAAGACACCGCATTTTCAACTATAAACAGAAGCCACTTTTTTAAAGATGTGTTCGTAAAATAAAGTTGTCACCGGAAAGAAATAATCTCTATATTTGGGTAATTTTTTTAAAAGTTTTATGTTTAAAACATAAAGGAAGTAAAAGTAAAAAGTAAGTTTACAACAAATATAGGGAATATTATGGCTCTGATGACGTGGTTTATGACACTTCATTTTAGCATGGTTTTGTTTGCACTTGTGTGCGTAAGTTTTATATGGCTTCACTGGATTGTTCGTAATGCTCCGCCTATTTTTTTGAAGTTATACTTCCTTTGGCGGGTTAGGGAAAAATGATGAGAGTAAATTTTTACGATGCGCGCGCATCACCGTTATGTAAAACCATAGAGCAACGCGCTCCGGTTCGCCGGGGGTCCGCGTTGCTCTTTGCGTAAAACCTGCATCCTGAAGTGAGACACCCTTTCTTTCCCTTTACCCTTTTTTTTCTTTTCTTGTTAAGGTGGGAAAAAATATTCCTAACCGCACACCTCGTCGTTCGGGGCAACGAACAGGGTAGTGTGGGGCCTTCACCCACTAAAGAAACCCGCCGTGTGCCGTCTCTCCGCCTTTATTGGCGGGCCACTGGAATTATGTTACATTCCTTCGGTGGTCAAGTGAGACACCCTGAAGTTAGCTATAGTCAACATTTTAGTTTTTTTGTGATATTTAAATAAACTTTATTTAACTAGATAATGCGTTATAATAAAACTTTCAATGGATTAAATACCTTTTTTCTATTGTTAGTGTCGTTTTTTCTACAAACGTAGAATAAGGCGAACGATAAAAATTTTGAAAAGATTTTCATCTATTTAGATATTTTTATATATATTTTTAGCATTTGACATGCTTAGCAACATACATTAAACACAAAGTGAAAAATGTGAAATCGAAAATAACAGTCACGAGCAGGATTCGAACCTGCATCTCCTGGATCCAGGAGTAACAGTCACGAGCAGGATTCGAACCTGCATCTCCTGGATCCAGGAGATGCAGGTTCGAATCCTGCTCGTGACTGTTATTTTCGATTTCACATTTTTCACTTTGTGTTTAAGATTTTCATCTTTTTAAGCCAAAGAAGTTTAACTTCTAACGCGTGTGCATAAGTACACACACACTTTTTTTTCTTGCTCTGAGCTTGAGGATTGTCGTTTCCGCATAAACGACTCAAACTGGTCTCAGGCTAATCCGCAGCAATTGTAGTCAAATATTCCTAACAATCCAAACATCCCAAAACACAGCTGTTAGTTTATTTGGTATCTAAATACAGATTGGCAGTGAGCCAATCGTAGTACTAAGGGCAGGCTATTGGCTTTATATTGGCAATTCTCGACGTGGACTTTGACTTTGTACAACATAAAAATACTTACATTAAAATATATCACGTGAACACGTGGATGTTTGAAAGCAATAATTCTTTTTATTAGTACGTATTTTCTTATTTACTATTGGTACGTATCACATGGGAGTATTTACGTATTGTTATGGAGCCTGAGTGGGTCAGTACCATCATATTCCGTGTGGTTACACGTTAAGGGTTATTCATTATCCTCTCTTTATTACACCTCCCACCTCCTATGCTATTCCTTAGAAATGGTGACGCGCGAGAAATGCCTCTGGTTTTGCTAGCGTCTATAGACTATGGTAATAGCTTACCATCAGGTGGGCCGTATTAATTTAATGGGGATGTTTGCTGACATCATTTTTCCAAAATAAAAGTAGTGATCTCTGCCCGTGAGTCCCGTCCAAATCAGTTCAGCTGTTCTGTTGTTTTTTTTTCAGCGGTAATTGTTTTTCCAAAATAGCCTAAATTACATATGGTAACAACAGCTATCTGAAAGTCCCATCCAAATCGGTCCTTCCGTTCCGGAGATTAGCCGGAAAAAACATTATGCCCACAGACTGACAGACAAAATCTTTATAAATAGGTAATTTGTTATAGGTAGCGTATATACTATCGTATACATTTAATGAAAAGTTGTTATTTAGACATTACAGACAGACACTTCAGTTTCATTTATTTGAATAGATTATTGCTACTCTATTACTGCGTCCTGATTTTAAACTAAATTGTCCTGGTTTTTTATGGTTAAAGACTTTATTTCTCAAAAAAGAATAGAATTCACTTAATATCGAGAAATCACAGGTAGTTTTCCAACTTGAAATCCTTGTTTTTGAAGTTAGTGGTTGGCAATCCTATCTAAGATATCTATTTTAATGAAATGCTGTTATGGGCAGTTTAGATCTACATGAAATGTACAACGTAGGTATATAATGTATTTTAATGGATAATGAATAATACTAGTATATAACACATATTGTTTTTGTAATATATGTTAAAGATAAAAATGGCTACTGTGGGTTATCCTTTAGAGATAAATATATACCATCGCAGACTTTTTTATCGATATTTTTAATATTGTATACAATTCCGTAGTACATTCATTTGATCTATCTCGTAAGGTTTAGCCAGCGTTTGCGATTTAAGCGCACAAAAATATGTTTGTTACGACGTCACATTACAAATCTTTGAATTTTTCGGCTTTTCTGTACTATATAATATGTATATATTATATGTATATATGAACCTTGCTCTTGAATCACTCTATCTATTGCTGAAAACTACATTAAAATCCGTTGAATAGTTTAAAAGATCTAAGCGAACATACAGCGGAAGCGACTTCATTTTATACTTACTATTTAATGATAAAGATGTACAAACATCTTTACAATTTTTTGATTGTTATCTATACTATTATAAAGCTGTAACAGAGCTGTGTCTGTACATTTAAGACATTTGAGAAAAAATTACTGTAATAGGCTATATAGTCTAAACACAAAACAATTTTTTTAGAATTTTCATCTGTATTTTTGTTCGCGCATCACACAAAAATTACTGAACGGATTTTGATGCAATTTTTTTTATTTGAAAGGCCTTGATTAGACTAGAAAAAACTGTTTTATATTTTATCTCGCTACTATATCGGGAACCTGAGATATAACCGAAAAACTAGAAAATTATTTAAACTAGATTTTTTTAGAATGTATTTAAAAGAACTACTAGATGGATTTTGATGCAATTTTTTTTATTTGAAAGGCCTTTATTAGACTTCAAAACTGGTAGACATTTTATCCCGCTACTAAATCGGGAACCTGAGATATAACCGAAAAACTAGCTTTTGGCTGCGGTGAAACCGCTGGCAAAGGCTAGTATAGTAATATTATAGTAATATTATAACTGTTATAATTATTACAAAAAAAATATACTGTTACACAACCATCACACCACCAAAAACTCATGACATATGAATCTCTGTACAATCATGTCGAGAGTACCATATGTCATGAGTCTTCGGTTTTCTGAGCGCGATTTCCGATACGCAAAAGCGGAAAATTCTTTAACGAGGTTGAATTAATAGAACTGTAATAGAAAATAACTGAATATATATTCCCAAGGCCATATGAGATCAATATGTGATGTTATTTGTAAAATTACAACGCACGCGGAAGCCCGACGTCGAAATTACACCGAAAATAAATAGTTTCAATCTGTAACATTCGTAAAAAATTGCCTCGAAAGTAGGGCAATATCGAATCACAGGCCGACAAAATTTTCTCTATTTCTTTTTGTGGCAAACAAGCATACAGCCCGCCTAATGCTTAGTGGTTACCGTAGCTTATAGACGCTAGCACCACCAGAGGTATCCTGGACAGGATGAATTGACGAGTAAATTGCCTTTTAAAGAAAGAAAGATAGAGGAAAAGTCTCTTACAGAGGAGTACCTATGTTATTTTTGTTGCTTAAGGGAAGAGACTACTTTGTCGTGTGTGGTCGGCTTTAGAATTGTCCCACCCCTCTCCACCCATGGGAGTCGTAAGAGCCGACTGAGGGAATACCGAGGCAGTGGGCAGCAGCACTCCCTCGAGTATTAACAACATCCCCTGCGATCGCCAACCCGCCTGCCAAGCGTGGCGATTACGGCACTATCCCTTATTTTGGGAAGGCCTATGTCCAGCAGTGGACGTCCAAAGGCTGATGATTGGAAGGGAAGAGATACCCGCAGATGTTGATACAGTGACGTCTTTACTATTTTTAGTACGTAACCACATCTTAGTAAAGAATTTACTCTTACGCGCCAACGTTACCTTGATCGTTCGGACGTCCGATGACATCCGCCTCAATCTTGGAACGTTACGAAGTTGTTTTAAACACGCTTTTTATCAGTTTCGCCTGTTTCTATGTATGTATGTAACGAAATCTTTGAACGTGATTTTACAATGTCGGATTAAATTGAAACTTTGCACACTTGTCAAAGACCGCTGACATTATAGTAATTTGAGAAAATTTTGACCATTCTTCTGTTTTTTGATGTGAAACATCTAATGCGGCGGGAGGGTAAAATCGGCTGTTGGCGTGGCGACGCTTTTATTGTACTTGCCCCGTTCAAATCCTGCAAGTTAAATTTGACACACTTCCCGGTTTCCGATTAAGCTGAAATTTTACACGCATGTGTATATCATATGACAATGCAATATTATGACGGAGCTGATCCGATGATGCAGCTGGAAGGTGGACATAGGAACTCTATAATGAAACGGCGCAACCCCATCGAGTTTGGGCTCCCATGATTCGTCTTGCCAAGTACTTTGTGTCTAGATGGTATCCAGGGGCTGATGATGAAGCTGAAAGGTGGCCCCAGTAACTCTATAATGAAATGACGCAACCCCGTCGAGTTTGGACCCGTTTGATTCGTCTTGACGAGTACTTTGTCTTTAGATGATATCCAGGGTCTGATGATGGAGCTGGAAGGTGACCACAGTAACTCTGTAATTAAACAACGCAACCCCATCGAGTTTGGAATCATTTGATTGGTGTTGACAAGTACTTTGTCTTTAGATGGTATCCAGGGTCTGATGATGGAGCTAGAAGGTGGCCATAGGAGCCGTTATAAAATGACATAACTCCATCGAGTTTGGGCTCGTATGATTTGTCTTGACGAGTACTTTGTCTCTAGATGGTATCCAGGGTCTGACAATGGAGCTGTAAGGTGGCAGGTGGACAGTAACTCTGTAATGAAACTACGCAACCCTATCGAGTTTATACTCGTTTGAGTTGTACTTTGTCAAGTTATGATCATTTTATTTCTACAAAATAATTTCGATGTTTTCACATCTGCTAGACGTCCCGCGACGTCTAGTTTTTTTTTAATTATAAATCGGTACTATCGCCACACCTACAAAAAAAGGATAGGATCTTTTAAATAAAAGTACTTTAGATGCTATTTTGAAACTAAAATAGAGGAATATAAATTATAGCTTAAAAAAATGAAAAAGAAACTCGCTTACTACGAATCAAAAATTAGAAAATAATGTCATAATTACTAATAATGATTGTAAAAAGCTGTGGGGTGGTAGACATCAAATTGGTTGTAAAGATATACGAGGTTAAAAGCTCCCCAAGCATATTTACAATAATTGTTATTGATGTAAAAACATCTAATGCCGAGGGAGGGTAAAACCGGCTTTGTTTAATTGGTTTTAACGCCATCTGTTGGCAAAATCATCTATCTAAGAAGTTTAATGTCAATCAATAAACCAATAAGAGTTTTAATTCATCTATGGATAACGAGAGGGCGTTTACCAAGAATTATATAAGAAAGAAAATTGATGTTTTCACATCGGCGAGACATCCCATGATGGCTCATTTTTTACTATATTAATATTTTATTGCCTAGTTTTCCACTAGCTATTAAAGGGTGTTTTTTTTAGTTTATTTATCCATAATTTATTAAATTGAATACTACACCCAGCCCCAACACAATCAAACATATTTTGTTACCTATGGTGGCTGAGTAAGTCTTGCTCATAATAAGAGGCTTGTGGATTCAGCAGTATTAAGGCCACAATTAAAGCACTGTTTATTGAGAAGATAGCAATTTCCTTAAGCCTTGTTTAAAGATAAACATAAATAATTACAGGAAAACCGCAACAGGTAATTCATCCCAGAGTTTGTAAACATACATAATATGTAACGCTGAAAACATACGGTAGGATTTTTTATACACTACATGGGTGGCGAAAAAACATACGGCCCACCTGATGGTAAATGGTTACCGTAGCCTATAGACGCTAGCAACAGCAGAGGTATCACGCGCGCGACGTCATCTCCAAGGAACGGGATAGGAAGGATAATAAGGAGAGGATAGGTAGGATACTAAGGAGAAGATTGGGAGGAGGTTTGGGCCTCCGGCGCTCTCACTCACCATACGAAACACAATGGTAGGCGTAACTACCGTTGTTACACGCTGATCTTTTGTGAGAGGGTGGTACGTCCCAGATTGAGCCGGCCCATTCGTGCTGGGATAAGCAAGTCTACCACGAGTGACGGTGGTTCAAATTCTGCTCGTGGTGATCATTTTCAATTTCACATTTTCGCAGATTATGTTCTGGTAACTGTGCATGATAAGTGCTTAAAATCCATCTATTTATCTATCTAATATGATTAAACGAATCTCGGAAACGGCTCCAACGATTTTCATGAAATTTTGTATGCAGGGGGTTTTGGGGGCGATAAATTGATCTAGTTAGGTTTCATTTTTATAAAACGTCGTTTTATCCGGGTTTTCAGGCAATGAAAAACTGCTACAATATTATTGGAATACGAAGGTTCGCCACCATCTACAAGGTTAGGTTCAGGTGGGAAACCGGGCGGTCCCAAAACCAGGAGACACCGGTTCAAGTCCATCTATCCATCCATCAGCCTTTTAACGTCCACTGCTGGACATAGGCCTCCCCAAGAATGGGGGATAGTGCCATAATCGCCACGCTTGGCAGGCGGGTTAGCGATCGCACATATTGTTAATAATCGAAGGAGTGCTGCTGCCCACTTTCTCGGTATTCCCTCAGTCGGCTCTTACGACTCCCATGGGTGGAGAGGGGTGGGACAATTCTAAAGCCGGCCCCACACGGCAAGAATATTAATAAAAGTGAAATAATAAACATTAATAATCCTCTATATTACTCGTAGGGGAATGAATATCCTAAAGTGCTCAGGGCCTTGGACCTTCAACAGAATGGAATCTCTACTAGACGCCTCTATAGAAAGCAGAGCATATTATTTTGCCGCTATACTTGCACGCAAGTAAGCGGGTATCAACCATGGCGTTATAACTACGTTTTAGTTGCAAAGCTGTCCAGATTCTGACGATAACTCATGAAATGAAACACAATTACAGTATCCCCTCAGTCGGCTCTTACGACTTCCATGGGTGGAGAGGGGTGGGACAATTCTAAAGACGGCCCCACACGGCTAAGTTAATAAGTTCAAGTCCAGATGTCTCCAGTTCGTTTATTTATTTCAATTCTCCTTCCTTTCCCCCTTTCTTTTTCCCTTTTCGTCCCTTTATTTTCAATTCTTTCTTTTGTGAGAAAAACTTAAAATTTACCAAAAAAAAAAATACCAGGTCATCCAAGTACAACTCGTATTTATAAAATAGCAACTATCTAAATCGTCACTGCATATGTGCCAACGCAATATAAAGTTAATAGCTATCTTTATAATATAAATATTCACATTATAAATGTTGAAACAGCAAATCGATTTGAATATTAACTAAAAAATTAGTTAACTAAAAGCATAAAACCTTGTAGACAAACAGGTATGGTTAACTGACAAAAAAAAGCAGCTTCATTACTGGCCATGCGTTTTACAATTTAGGTATATCCAAGTTTTTTAATACCGAATCGTCTCGTCTTAACGGACAGTAGCAAACTGCACAGGAGACATAATAGAGCGAGTCTGAAAACACCAGTTGACTCTGTTCTAACACTCTCATAGTCTGGTTACCTAATAGATACCATTGATGTAACATAGTTCCAGTGGCCCGCCAATAAAGGCGGAGAAACTGTTCGTTGCCCCGAATGACGGGGTGTTCAGATAGGTACACTTATTCCCGCCTAAACAGAAAAAAATAATAGACGTCTCAGGACGTCTGGCAGATGTGAAAACATTGAAAATCTTTTGTAGAAATATTGAGTAGAAATAATATGATCATAACTTTTTCAACGTGTGCTGAAATAAAATTATGACATGTGTAAAAATACGGAAATGGACATAAAGGCAATGAAGTCTTATATAATTCTTGGTAAGCGCCCTCTCATTATCTATAAACTAATCAAAACTTGGGTTTATTGATGGAAGTAATGCTTCCTAGTTACATGTTTTTGTCAATAGATGGCGTTAAAAACAAATAAATTGACGTGGCGGCGTCGCCATGCTAACAGCCGGTTTTACCAGATAGATAATTTAAAAGTCTGGAGAAAAAGCCTTATATTAGTAATATTCTATTGAAAATCTTGAGATTTTTTCGAATTGTGCGAATTCTCTCGCAAACTTAATTTACAGCTTTATAGACCGCGGCACGACATCAGGACATCGCATGCATGCAGCACATAGATTTAATATATTAAATCTATGAGGCAGCATATACATTTATCTACCATTTATCAATATCTACTTTATTTTATTGACACAAAAAAAAAAGAAGAGACTTGCAAATTTCCTCATGATGTTTTCCTACACGCTCGGTGTCAAGTGATAATTTGTAAACAAATACACACGTACACGTAATTTAGAAGAGTCTGGGGTTCGAACTTGACACCACCACTGTCTTTTCAGTCCTTGGTTTTAGTCTCTTCTCTAGACTATAACCGCTCATCTATATCTCAACAGATTATATGTTTGGAAAATTAGTTTAAAAGAAAAACTGACAACATGCCATGCTCAAGACACTTAGAAAATTAAAAAAAAAAACAAAACAAGGAACGGCTATAAACTGGAAAACTTTGCCACAGTTGTTAGATGCACAGAGTTTCAACAATCGTGCAATCCTTACCAAATTCTTTATATGAATAGCCGATGTATCCGAATGGGACCCAAATACTGGTCTGTTGGCCTTCGAATACATTTTTGATCTGTCAAAAATAAAAAAACAATCAAATTCCAAAAAGTTTTCCATAGCTCTTAAAATCATTAATATTTAATTATTCTTATATATAACACTAGCTCTGGGTCGTCTTCAAGTACCACTGAAGTAATGGCATACAGTTCCAGTGGTCCACCCATACAGGCGGTTTGTTTAGTGGGTGAGGGCCCCCACACTACCCTGTTCGTTACCCCGCCCGACGGAGTGTGCGGTGAGGTAAATTTTTTGCCGCCTTAACAAAAATAAACAAAAATATGTGTCGTCTTTAAGTGAGCCTTGATTAAAGAGGGTATGCCAGTTGTAAACTATAGTTTTACACGGGTTAGAGTCTTTCTCTCAATATGATTTAAACACTTAACTAATTTTCCTTGTCTTTCTTTAAAAAAGCTGACCATGTAAAGTGCTAAAAATACAGCTCAAAACATTTAAAAAACCACGACATGAAATAGTATGAATTTTAATTGAATAATTAAACTCTATATTGTAATAATGTATGTAAAATATGCATCCCCTGGCGTGTGTCGTAAAGACATCTAAAACAAATGTGAAGTGGAGATTTGGAATCACCGTTGGTGTGGAGCACTTCCCCGGATTGGATGGGACGCATGTTCGAATCCTGCTCGCAGTAAAGCTCTCTTTCGCCACTCACAAATACTTAATTTGTTCTTTAATTTACCTCGCTTAGTGCCTTTAAAATAGCGCGGTATTCGATTTTTATTCCCGCTTGACTAGTTTGGTTAACTATAGCATAAAGATGGGAAACGTCCTTAGTCTTAATTACGTTAGAAATTAATAAAAAAGAGCCGTCACGGGACATCTCGCAGATATGAATACATCGAGTTTCTGTCTTTCTTCAAATATTGTTGGATAAACAATTGTTGGTAAACTCCCTCTCGTTATCTATAGACGATTTAAAACTGTTATTAGTTTATTGATTGACGTTAGACTTCCTAGTTAGATGCGTTTGTCAACAGATGGCGTTAAAAACAATAAAATAAATTGGTGTTAAGAGTAGGTTTTCCGCATTAGATGTTTTCACATCAATAATGTAAATGATCAGTTAAGCAATTCGTAACGACTCCGGTGAATACTACCTATCCATTTCGTGAATTTAAAAACGTACCATCGATTATTTTGTATGCACTTAATAATCCTTGTATCGCAGGGGACTTTACAAGCATACAATTTCACGGACACGAAGTACACCCAGACTCAGAACAACTATTGTTGACCACACAAAGAGTTGTCCTGTGTGGGAATCGAAAAACAGCACTCGGGCGGGAGGCCGGTATCTAAACCACTCCGCCATCTATGCAGTAAAATTATAATTTAAGTTATTATTGCGTAATATACTATTACGAGTATATACGCAATAGAACGACAGTGTTCCATGTTGTAATTTCAATTAGTAAATAAGTCAAATTGCATAATTTTTATATAAATTACAAATGTAAATATTAAATTGCTTAATAAAAGCCAAATTGTGGGCTAAGTTCTTGGCTGATGTGTAATAAAAGCTTATAAAAAGCATGATAGCGAAACTACTAGTCTTTTAAAATATTTGCAAAGATAATATTTATCTTTTGTCAACTAATAAGCCTTATTAACATAATTGCTAATGTCGATGACGGGCATACTGTCACTAACAGCATAATTATGCAATGTCATGTTGAATCCATAAGTACATTCATTCTCCAGCTCATACTAACTAAAAAATTTAGACGGAGCATCACGAACAATCCAGTGAAGCCATATAAAATCATGCCAAACTTGCGATTACACGCGCTCACGCACACAAATACAAACTTCCATACCAAAACGAAGTGTCATAAACCACGAGTGTTACCAGATTGTGATTTAAAATTACCCCAAACGACGTCGTCAGCGCCTTAATATTCCCTATATGATTTGCTGTAAACTTACCTTATACTTTTACTTGCTTTATGTTTTAAACATAAAACTTTTAAACACAAAGTGAATAATTTATAGTGTTAAGCATGTAAAATGCTAAAAATATATATAAAAATATCTAAATATAAAACTTTTAAAAAATTTACCCAAATTATAGAGATTATTTATTTCCGGTGACAACACTTTCACGCACACATCTTTCAAAAAGTGACTTCACTTTTTAATTGACAATCGTGTCTTATTTTTTAGTTATTATTATTATGCGTCTAGTGGTAGAGGCTTGTTTATCCCAGCACGTATGAGTCGACTCGATCGGAGAAGTACCACTCTCACATAAGATCACCGTGTAACAACGGTAGGTCCTACCATATATGTTGTGTGAGAATGTGTATCGTAAGGCGAGTGGTTTTTTTTTATTGATGGTAAGTGGTAACCGTCGCTTATGGACTCAACTATACCAAGAGTATTGTCAAGCCGCTGCGCACCATTTCATTTCTCAGATGTGAAATGAAAGAATAAACGGCTATCTCCTGCTACAGCCAAAGCGCGCTTCATGGCCGGTCACACGGGAGATGGTGGTACCAACCCGCTCGGGCCCGATACCAAGTGAGTACTCCCACTTGGTACCCTGCCCTACCACCAGTCATGCAATGGATATGATAATTGCTTAATTCCCTTAATCGCCTCATACGACACCCGTGGGAAAGAATTAGGTGGTGACACTTGTATTCTTAGTCCGTCACTACACGGACAAAAATGGTGAAATGAATTGTTCCCGTAGGACAGCTATTTTTACATAGAGATAATAAATTACCGTAGTATATTCTGAAGAATATACCTAAGAACAACCAAACTCTGTGTTGGATATAAACGGATATAGTCAAATCATGTTGATGTTTACGCACACAAAAAAAGCCTTGAACTTTGTTGGTTTTTCTTGTTAGCCTGTACGTGTAAATTGTTAACACTTCCGAGTTTTAGGCGAACTGCGCGTACCTTCTTTTTTGTCTTATAATGTGCCTAATAAGTATAAAAGGTGATATTTTTAGATGCGGATACTATAATGTGTTCATAACGTAGGACTTTTTCACATTGGAGAGAAAACTGACACTTACTAAACACCCCACCATGCGTTGTATCGTCATAGTAAAAAGACTGGGAAGTAGGTTATCTTCATACAAACGCACCGCGCGCGGCTTGTGTGCACCATAGTATCGTACGCACACTCTAACAAAATCTCGACCCGTTTCTCAGTACGTCACGGCAGTCTATAAACGCTAGCGGCAGCACTGGCGCAGAAAAGTAATGGATGGAAAGTAATACTTTTAGATATTATAATACCTTTCACCCTTCTGACATAGTCCACTCGTGACTATAAATGCTGCAAAGTAATTGAAACAAAAAAAATAATTCGGAGACTCCTGTCTCCACCTTCCTTTACATGACCGATTTGGTCTAAGAAGGTGAGTCTCGGTCTCCCCCTGTACACTACATTCATTCACTTTCGCATTGTATATCTTTTTAATCAGTCAATCGTCCGACATTCTTCCAAATGTCCGAACCATCGGAGCATTCCCATTCGTATCTTCACACCAATGCAATACCAGGCGTACATCACTCGCTCAAGGCCCCGAGTTATATGCCTACCGCTTCGCGTACCGACCACGGTACAACTGAACCGACAGAAGACTGTCACACGCGCGTCTAAGCGCTCGCGCTTGTAGTATTGATTAAAAAAAAATATTTACGCGATTTAGGGTATTTCGACAATAAAATTTAATAACCGAAAATTCAGAGCTAAAACTGTAAACGTATAAGATCAACAAAAAAAAAACAATTTATAAAGAAATAATCCGACTTGAAAATAACATTTAAAATTATAAAAAAAGTAATCAAATAGAATTTAGAATTGTCCCACCCCTCTGTACCCACGGGAGTCGTAAGAGCCGAATGAGGGAATACCAGGGGAGTGGGCAGCAGCACTCCTTCGAGTATTAACAACATCCACTGCGATCGCCAACCCGCCTGCCAAGCGTGGCGATTACGGCATTATCCCCCATAATGAGCACACAAAAAAAAAGGATGCGGTCGGAACAGGACCGCTCGTTATGGCGTTCACTTGGGGAGGCCTATGTCCAGCAGTGGACGTCGAAAGGCTGATGGATGGATGGATGGATGGAATCAAATAGAATCTACTAGAAAAATATTTTTTTAAGTTTTATAAACGACAGCTTTGTTGCTGTCCGTGCAGTCAGGATTCTCCGAAACCGGCGAGCGGAAACCGGAGAGTGTATGAAGAGAATTATGAACGTTGAGGAAGCGGGAGATGTATGCAAGAATAGAGCCTTTTTTCACTCTTCAAGGGAGATAGCGTGATGATAACTAAGTAAGTAAAATCATCATAGGTGCAACCCTAGCGCATTCGTTGAATGACGCGGTTGCCCGAGGATTATGCGGCGGGCAAAACAATCTCAATTGTATTTATGTGTGCATAAGGTACACTTCTTCTCGGTACGAACAATTGGTATTATTATTAATATTTCGTAGGCTATTATAGTGAGATTTTGGACAAGTTGTAATGGAAGTGATGTTTCTGTCCGTAGGACTAGTATTTATTCTGTGACAATACTCTCTTTCATACCTATTCGCACCCTTACGTCGTCGTTACGAAAACAAATATTTGTAGTCACAAATAATTGTTGTTAATCTCTGCTATACAATTAGATATTTGTTATTGCAGGATGACGTTTTAAAATACAATCTACTATCTACATATTGACCGTGAAAACGCGGCCATTTTAACGATAATTAATATTTAACCTAATGACCTACCTTTTTTTTTTTTTTTGTTTAGGCAACCTAATGACCCACCTACGATTCATACGGATGCAATGGACGTTATGCAAATATCTTTATAAATACAACTCTCCAATACAGTATTTTAAATTAGATATCTCTCAAGGTTTAATACGCCGTTTAACGTACGCCGCTAATAGATATTTTTTCGAGACTTGTTTAGAAAAACGGGCCTCCTTTCTTTTTACTGAAGGGTGTTGCCTACAAAAACAGCAAAGCTACCAATTTTAATTATTGCAATTTTTCATCTTTTTGTATGGATTTTCCCTATTATTTTTCTTTTAAACCACCCCCGTGAGCTTAGCCAAGTTGCATTCTATGATCGCTAATGCTATAGAAAATTGTTGTGAAAATTTTGCCCGTGTGGTGACTAACAATACAAATGTCACCAACCCATTCTTTCTCACGGATGTCGTATGAGGCGACTAAGGGAAGTAAGCAATTATCATCCATTGCATGACTGGTGGTAGGGTTAGGTACCAAGTGGAAGTAGTCACTTGGTATCGGGCCCGAGCGGGTTTATCCACCATCTCCCGTGTGACCGGCCATGAAACACATCGTTGCGTTTTGGCTGTAGCAGGAGATAGCCATTTATTCTTTCATTTCATATCGGTGAAATAAAATGGTGCGCAGCGGCTTGACAATACTCTCGGTATAGTTGAGTCCATGAGCGACGGCTACCATTTACCATCAGATGGGCCGTGACGCGTCTGGCACGAAATGCAATAAAAAAAGAAAACTATTAAAATGTATGGGAATTTGATATCTTTAACGATATCTATAACGCGAAGTCACGTTAAAGATGTCAAATTCCCATACATTTCAATAGTTTTCTATAGCGTTAGCGATCATAGAATGTAGCTTGGCTAGGGCCACTGTAATACAGCGAACAAAACGAAAAAAAAAAAATCAAATCAGTCAAATCATTTTGGAGTTTTATCAAGAATAACGAATAGCAATTGATTTTATATATAAACCCCTTTTAGAAAATTATCTAAACGACAGTGCAAACCATTTCAAAATTCGTTGCGAGGTTTAGGAGATGAAAACGGACACACAGTGACATGCGGATAGCGACTTAATAGTATATATCTTATATACTATTATAAATCTGTAACAGAGCTGTGACATTTAAGATATTAGAGAAAAAAAATAAAAATATTACGTACCTACTAAGCGTGTCTGAGCACAGAACAATTTCTTTTAGATTTTTTGTCTGTTAGTTCCTTCGCGCATCACGCTAAAACCACAGAACGGATTTTGATGCAGCTTTTTTTTTAGATAGCTCTTGATTAGGCTTAAAAACTGGTATACATTTTATCCCGCTACTATATCGGAAACCTGAGATATAACCTAAAAACTAGCTTTTGGCTGCGAGCAAAGGCTAGTGATTAATATGTATAGATACGCCTACAATACAATGACATTTCTTATATTGAGGACGGTTAATATTTTACATCGAAATGTCAATTAAAGGTCTGAAGTAATATTAAGGAAAATATCATACAAGCGAACTGTCCCTGGCCTCTAAGTGAATGCTGCGGAGCATTGGGTCAATATAAGTACTTCACTACTTCACATTCTCGTGGTATTAGTGGTAGAGACTTGCTTATTACAGCACGAATGGGCCGGCTCGATCAGACAAGTACCACCCTCTTACATAAGATCAGCGTTTAACGACGTTAGTTACTCCTACCATTAAATTTCATATGGTGAGTGAGAGCGCCGGAGACCCGAACCCCCTCACTATACTCTCCTTAGTATTCTTCCTATCCACCTCCTATCCCTTTCCTTGGAGATGACGACTCGCGAGTGATGCCTCTGGTGTTGCTAACGTCTATAGGCTACGGTATCCGCTTACAATCAGGCCTTATGCTTGTACGCCACGAATGTAGTATAAAAAAAATTGTACGAACATCCAAAACATACGAACGTTTACATCCTTTTTTTTGTTTTTTGTTTTGTTGTGGCGGGAAAAGGTGTTCCTAACCGCACCCCCCGTCGTTTGGGCAACGAACAGGGTAATGTGGGGCCCTCACCCACTAAATAAACCCGCCGTGTGCCATCTCTCCGGCTATATTGGCGGGCCACCGGAACCATATTACATTCCTTCAGGGCTATTATAAAACTGCAACAGAGCTGTCTCTGTACATCTATACTAATATATAAAGCTGAAGAGTTTGTGTGCTTGAACGCACGAATTTCAGAAACTACTGGTCCGTTTTGAAAAATTCTTTCAGTGTTAGATAGCCCATTTATCGAGGAAGGCTATAGGCTATATAATAGGTGATCATAGTCCGGAGCGTGCTCGTCGCGATCCCTGCCAGCCTGCAATCCACAGGCTGCAATCCGGCTCGAATGCGTACCGCAGTGCGGGTTAGGGCGTGCCGTGCATCACGCCTTGCCCAGTTTGGCGAGTCGAGGGGAGCAGAGTGTCGAGTAGGCACGTGGAATGTAAGAGGTGGTGTGGAAGGTAAGTTAAACGAGCTGGTAACCATCATGTCGGACAGACAGCTTGATGTACTCTGTGTAACAGAGACCAAGCGAAAGGGCAGTGACACCTGGAATCTTCCTGGAGCTCTGTGGTCTGGTGTACCCGGTGTACCGCACAGCGATCGGGCCAGTATGGGAGTGGGGGTGTCGCTTGGCCTCAGATGTGAAAGTCTACGGAATGTTTGATCCCAGACTTTTATGGGTCCGAATAAAACTAGGTGTCGCCAGGGTCATCATGGTCGCAGCTTATGCTCCCGTAGGCTCTTCGGTGGCATCGGATCTAGAAAGTTCTGGAATAATGTTAGGGAAGTTCTGGATTTGGCAGAAGCTAGTGAACGTGTGATAGTATGCGGAGACTTGAATGGATGGGTTGGAACCAAGCGTCCAGACTTCGAGGACGTGCTTGGTTCATTTGGTGATAAGAGAGTGAACGATGCAGGTAGGCTCATTGCGGATGTATGTATGGAGAGAAACCTTATTGTGTCAAACACATTTTTTCACCATAAGTACATCCATATGTATACATGGAGCAGGAATGAACAGAGAAGTATGATAGATCTAATTCTGGTAGACAGTCGCCTCCGAAGTAAATTCTGGATACAAGAGACTAAAGGGAGCCTAAGGGGGTCGACACGGACCACTATCTCGTTATTGCGAGATTTAGTGGTCTGTTCAGAAAGTGGGGACACTGGCGAGAGCGTGTCCACTTCGGAGGGCTTGAAAGAATAAAGATTGAAAAGTTGCAAGAAGAGAGTGTAAGAGCAAAGTATACAGAGGGTGTCCGTGAACGGCTGACAATGGCAAGTCAGCCGGAATCTGACATGGAAGAATGCTGGAGAGTATTGAAAGAAAGTATGGTAGATACAACGAAAGAAGTATGTGGATACTCAAAGAAGCATAGGAAAGTGAAAGGTGATGCATGGTGGGATACGGAAGTAGCAGCTTCCGTAGACCAAAAGAAGAAAGCGTGGCTGGACTATGTATCTTCTTTGAACCTGAGTGCAAGTATGAAAGAACAGAAGAAAGAAATATACCGGCAACGTAAGAATGACACCAAAGCCTTAGTGAAAGAGAAGCGTGATAGAGCAAATATGATTGCAGAAGAAAGGCTGACCATAAACTTCGAAACTTTTCTGGAGGGAGGTGAAGAAATCTCGGAGTGGTTGGTCAGCTTTCAGAATGAATAAAATAAGGTCTAAAGGGGGAGACATTCTCACGCAAACATAAGATGTGTTAATCTGATGGAGTGAATATTTTGGAGATATGTATGCGGATGTTCAGGGTGATGCTGGTGCCACATGTGGTTTTACAGATCGGCGTTCGGTACCGGCATCCTCTGATGACATTAGTATGGATGAAGTTGAATGGGCGATTAGAAGTTTGAAAACTGGTAAGGTAGCGGGTATTGATATGGTGTCTGCTGAGATGATCAAGGTTGGAGGCTCATGTGTCTGGGAATGCTTCCTGATGCTTCTCAATTTATGTTGGAGCTCAGGAATGGTTCCCAAGTACTGGAGAAGCGCAGTCATCGTGCCCTTGTTTAAAAACAAGGGTTCACGTGATGACTGTGCAAACTACAGAGCCATAAGCTTGACCAGTTTGGCTGCCAAAGTGAATGGTAAGATTATAGAGAATAAAGATGGCGTCTGATAAATTTTTGTGTGAATCACAAGGAGGTTTCAGGTGTGGACGAGGATGCATGGATCAAGTGTTTTCTCTGCGCAACATTGTGGAGAAGCAGTTGGCTGTAGGCCAGAGGGTTTTGTGCAGTTTTGTGGATTTGGAGAAAGCATTTGACACTGTTGTACGAAAGGAACTTTGGGACATTTTGCCGGAGTATGCTATTAACGGTAGACTGCTACAAGCAGTGCAGTCCAACTACATGGACTGCAGAGCTTGTGTGCGGCTGGATGATGGAATGACACCCTGGTTTGATGTCAATATCGGTGTTAAACAGGTCTGCGTTCTATCAGCCAGACTGTTCATCATATATCTGGATAAATGTCTACAAAGGTTGAATGAAATGAATGTGGGAGTTCAGATGGGCGACTCAGTGGTTAGGTCTCTGCTATATGCAGACGATGTGGTTTTATTAGCGCAGTCCGCGGCTGACCTGCACACCCTAGTCGACGTAATGGCAGAAGATTGTAAGAAAAGGGGCCTACGTGTGAATGTGAGCAAAACCAAAATAATGGTTTTAGAAAGAGAAGAAGCCAGGAAATGGAGTGCTAGAACAAGTGGATGAATTTGTACATCTTGGATGTGGATTCAGTCGGGATGGAAGGTACACCACTGATGTAGAGAGAAGAGTGAATGCGGGAAATAGAGTGAACGGAGCATTGGGACAACTTCTCGGCAGTCATCACCTCAGCCAGAGAGCACGTGTCGCAATACACAACGCAGTGCTTTTCCCAACGTTATTGTATGGAAGCGAGAGTTTCGTATGCAAAAAGGAGCATGAGAGTAAAATCAATGCGGTCGAAATGCGATCTCTGCGGAGAATCTGTGGAGTTAGGCTGACTGATCGCATTCGTAACGACGACGTAAGAGAGCGAGTAGGTATGAAAGAGAGTATTGGTGTAAAGATGCGAAAGGGAATGCTCCGATGGTTCGGACACGTGGAAAGAATTTCAGACGAGCGATTGCTTAAGAAGATATACAATGCGAAAGTGGAAGGATGTAGGTACAGGGGGAGACCGAGTCACCTACCTAGACCAAATCGGTCATGTATTGAAGGAAGGTGGAGTCAGGAGTCTCCGAAACCGGCGAGCGTGCATGAAGAGAGTTATGAATGTTAAGGAAGCGAGAGATGTATGCAAGAATAGAACCTCTTGGCACTCTGTTCTCTTTGTTATGGCGTGATGATAAGTAAGTAAGTAAGCTATAGGCTATATATCATTACGCTAAGACCAATAGGAGCACCAATGAAGAATGTTTCAAAATCGGGTTTTTTTTCCTTTTGAGCCCAAAGTAACTATTCCACGCGGACGAAGTCGTGGGCAGAAGCTAGTTTAAGATATTTGAGAAAAAAATAATGTAGGTATTAAGGCTTCATTGAACACAAAATATATTTTTTCCGTTTGTTTGTTTATCTATTAGTGTGTTTGTTGGGTTCGGCATCATGACTAAAAGCGTATATACATTTTATCCCGCTTCAAGGCATATCGGGAGTCTGAGATATCACTAGAAAAACTAGCTTTTGGCTGAGGCGGAACCCCGGCAGAGGCTAGTTTATGATATTAGTAGGCTGTGGTTTTGTCTGCGAGGATTTCAGAATGGGGTTCGGAAGAAAATTATGTATGAAGCCAACGCTCACGTTCGCTCCTAAGATATCTACATCTATAACAATAACTAAAATTGAAGTGTCTGTTTGTAATGTCTAAATAACAACTTTTTACTAAATGTATACGAGAGTATATACGCTACTTAAAACAAATTTCCAATTCTTAAAGTTTTTGTCTGTTTTTCAATTCGTTCCGGCTAATCCCAAGAACGGCTGGACTGATTTGGACTTTCACTAGCAGATAGCTGTTCTTACAAGGCGTAAATTAGGCTACTTTTATTTTGGAAAAATAATTAGGGTACCGCGTAAAAAAGCCCATGAAATTGTGAATGGATACCACTCCGAAACAGCTGGACCGATTTGGACGGGACGCACGGGACGGTGATCTCTATTTTTATTTCGGAAAAATAATTAGGGTTCTGCACTAAAAAGAAAACATCCAAATTCCACGCGGACGAACTTGCAAGTAACATCTAGTCACTAATAAATTCAGTATGACCAGGCGTACATCACTCGCTCAAGGCCCCAAGTTAAATGCCTACCGCTTCACGTATCGCCCACGATACAACCGACAGAAGGGTGTCGGCTGTCGCACGCCCACCTAAGCGCACGCGCTTATAGTATTGATTAAAAATAAAATTGTTTACGCGATTTAGGGTATTTCGACGATAAAATTATTAACCGAAAATTCAGAGCTAAAACTCTAAACGCATATATGATCAACAAAAAAAACACTCTGTTCGCTCTGCCTACCCCAGCGCGGTTGCCCGAGGATTATGCGGCGGGCAAAACAATCAAAACTGTATTTTTGTGATCATAAGGTACATTTCTTCTCGCTGCGAATAATTGGTATATATAGATTTTGTAGGCTATTATAGAGAGATTTTGGACAAGTTTTAATGGAAGTGATGTTTCTGTCCGTAGGACTAATTTCTGTGGTATCACTGTAGGAGTACATCAGGGGTCTGTTTTATGCCCCTAATTGTTTCTGTAAATTATGCCCTGACATCAAACATAAACGAGGAAGCCCCCTGGTATTTTCAACTTCAGCTCCATTTAACTCACGACAACATTGAATAGATTATTCAAATCATTTTACCAGAATAAACAGAATATTATCTTAAGCTGATGCCAAGTCATGTCGTTCATAAACGCGAAATGTCAATTTAATTCATACAGTTGGTTAAACATGTTTTCATAATAATTCATGATAATTATAAACATTCTTAACTACCCCTAAGTAAGGCAGATGAATCACTACCACGTGAAAAGCATGGGTGGAATCTGTTCTAACTATTATAAAGCTGTAACAGAGCTGTGTCTGTACATGTAAAACAATAGAAAAATAATTACTGTATTATGCTACATGGGCGTGCCTGAACTCAATACATTTTTTTTTAGATTTTTGTCTATTTTTTTGTTTGTTTATTTGCGCTTAAACACTACTGAACGGATTTTCAAGCAACTTTTTTATTTAATAGCTCTTGATTAGAATTAAAACTGGTATACATTTTATCCCGCTACTATATCGGGAATCTGAGATATAATCTTAAAAGCTTTTAAAGGCAAAGCCTAGTAATATTATATTTATCTTATATAATATTATGTTCTTGTTAGAACGATCGGCAAGTTTATGCAACTTTCTATCGGCTAGCAATCATGTGGGTGACCAAAAATTAACACCTATACGAAGCCGACCCCGTGTAGATATATTCGTAAATACATAATATATAATCTCATCTTCCATCGACAAAAATCCATTATAACTTTCGCATTCATTATTTCTTCGTGTGGTGACGCATTAAGAATACAAGTGTCACCACCCCATTCTTTGCCGCGGGTATCGTACAAGGCGACTAAGGGAAGTAAGCAAATATTACCTATTGCATTACTGGTGATAGGGCTGGCGGATTGGTACCACCATCTCCCGTGTGAAGAACATCGGTGTGTTTTGGTTGTAGCAGGAGATAGCCGTTAATTCTTTAATTTCATGCCTGAAATGAAATGGTGAGCAGTGGCTTGACAATGCTCCCGGTATAGTTGTGTCTCCATGAGCGACGGTTACCATTTACCATCATCACTATCCTTATTTCGTGAGAACTATTTCAATATAGAAGTACTTCTTAAAATTAGCGCTAGTTGGCGTATAAGACATGAAAACCTCATTATTAGTTTTTGAAATTAGCGCTATCTATGTGATTTATTGAAAACTACTTAGTAAGACCAATACATTATCAATTTATCAGTTACATATCAAATAATCAATTTTATTGTGGAAAGTGAAGATTATGAAGCGTGCACTTTTGGATTTTCCAAAGTATTTTGCTTTTACTAGTGCTACAGCTGGATACCAAGTGGGGTCGGTACCACTGCCTGCTGTGACCAAACACTTTGTTGTTTTGCAGAACGGCATTCACCACTTACCATCAGGTAGGAGTCTGCTACCATTAGAAATAAAGAATTAGCTTTAACGCTTCTTGTAGGAATAATTGACTGCACACATGGCGGTTTAGATACCGGCCTTTCGTCTGAGCGTTGACGGTTCGATTCCCGCACAGGACAACATTTTGTGTAATCTAATATTATAGCAACATAAATAACAAAAGTATGTGATTCACTTCGGGGGTAGGTGAGAAAAATACTTTATAACTGGCATGGGAATACCAAGTGAACGGCAAAACAGAGATATTAGTTTATTATTGAATGCATATCACTTTTTCATACTTGATATTATGTACACCGTGGTCATATGGTTTAAGTATTGATCACGCAAACCGGAGACCGAGCTTTCAAATCAATTGCCAAGGAATACTTTTTGTGACAAAAAATATTTCAAAGTTAAAATAACTATGGATTTTTCTGCAACTGACTGTTGTTTGTTCCTTTATTGTGACGCATTTTCGTTTCATTGTGATTCAAATCACAAGGATTTTTAAGTAGTTTCACTTCAAAAAAAGGGTGATTGATGACTTTGAAAAAAAAAGATTGTATCTTATTTATTTATATGCACTTGATTTTATACCAAGACACATTTTGACCTCACAGCGCTGTAGACAACCTGTTCCACCATCATACTTACTGTTTTTATGTCTCAAGGTATGATATGTAGAGGTCATTAATAACGTCATCAAATCAATCACGACAATGTATTCAATATTTATATATATTTTTATTACACGTATTAAACCTTTGAGCGTCCCCGATCCGGTTTTGTGCCACGTTACGTGCAGACCTACCCATATAGGAGGAGTAAGTCTACATATTAGAGTATTTTATTAAAGTGTTTGGGGTCATGTTGTGGATGTCATGACCCCATTTTATATCCTTCATTAATTATTATTTATTTTTAAAGAACAAGTGTAATAAATTAAGATACAATATAGGTAAGTATAAAACCGCGAAGGTAATTAAGGGGCGGGCCTCGTGGCGTGGTCGGTAGTGTAACCGACTTCCGTGCACGATGTCGTGGATTCGATTCCCACTCAAGACAATTATTTGTGTGATGGACACAGATATTTGTACTGGGTGTTTTCTATCTATTATTATGTATGTATTTACAAAAAAATAGTAATTATGTATTATATCCGTAATCTGGTACCCATAGTAAAAGCGTTAAGCTTAGTTTGGGACCAGAGGGCGTTGTGTGAAAATGTCCGTGAATATTCATATATTTTTTTTAATAAGACGGCACGGCATTTTTAACAAACTTTATATTAGCTTGGTAGTGTATCTATGCAACGGAATCTCCGAACGTGATTTTCACCCCCTTCAAAACGTCGGATTGATTTGAAACTTTGCACACCGGTGACAATGCAATAATTTGAGTAAAGTTTATCCGTTTTTAGGGTTCCGTTACCAATAAGGAATCCTTATAGTTTCGCATTGTCCGTCCGTCCGCTATTTGCAACTTAGCTTTTTTTTAGCGTAGGACCAACGGCTTTCACTGAAGGAATGTAACATGGTTCCAGTAGCTGACTAATAAAGGCGGAGAGACAGCACACGGCGGGTTTCTTAAGTGGGTGAGGGCCCCACACACACTACCCTGTTCGTTGCCCCGAACGACGAGGTGTGCGGTAAGGAACATTTTTTCCCGCCTTAACAAAAAAAAAGGACTAACGGCTTTAAGTACTTTCCAACTCCGGGCTGCTACTGAGAATTATTACTTGACGATAAAAACAACTTTTTCATTAACCCTTCCCGGGAAAGCAATGGATGAATATATTATGATATGGTAGAGCTTTGCTTATCACAACATGAATGGGCCGGCTCGATCGGGGAAGTACCACCCTCTCACAAAAGATCAGCGTGTAACAACGGTAATTACTCCATTGTGTTTCGTATAATGAGTAAGATGGCCAGAGGCCCAAATCCTGTCTCTATCCTCTCGTTATTATCCTTCCTATTTCCCTTTCCTTTAGAGATGACGACGCGCGATATCTCTAGTGTTGCCAGTAACCGCTTACCATTAAGCGGGCCGTAATATTGGACAAATGAACTGATGAATTTCATTCAGCGAGTCAGAGCGCCGGAGGAGCTTATACAGTTCCTTTGGAGAGGGTCTCTTTCAAGATTCCTCTCTATCTCCATACATAAAACATATCATCACGCCTGTATTCCCCAAAGGGGTAGTCAGAGGTGTATTACACACCCACGGTTCGTTAGCTATGTTTAAGTCCCACGTAATACGGGGCGAGCCTATTGCCATCTACCGGCCACATTTCCAAACTCCGGGCTGCTACTGAGAACTTTTCTTTTCACGAAAAAGCTCAATAACACTGCACGACCCGGGGATCGAACTCGAGACCTCATGATCATCAATCGCTCACACTACTGCTACACCACAGAGGCAGTTATTATTACAGTTATGTTACCCCCTAACCCTTTCTCTGAATTTGGCAACGTGTGAATGATATAATTCAATATTCACGGACATTTTCACGCAACGTCCTCTGGTCCCAAACTAAGCTTTACGCTTGTGTTATGGGTACCAGATTACGGATATAATACCTTTTTTTTTGTTGTAAATACAAACGCCCAGACGCAGTACAAATATTTGTGTTCAACACAGAAATAATTGTTAGGAGTGGGAATCGAATCCACGATCTCGTGCATGGAAGTCGGTTACACTATCGACTACGCCACGAGGCCCGCTTATTATATATTGCTTATTGTATTGCTAGCGTCTAGAGGCCATGGTAGTCGGCAGTTCATGTATTAGGCTACTAATACTGCCGACTGCTCGTCACAAGACGAAAACTTCATGACACTGACCTTTTCACTGTCAATACTAACACTTAAAATATGTTTTATAAATACTAACAACAAGAAAGAAAAAAAACATTGGACATTTTCCAACAAATTTTCTAGAAATATTCTTCAACGTGTTAAGAATTAGTGGATGATATACAACGCATGTTTCAAAGATAAAATTAAGCAGATATAACAATACCTTTCTTTTCATTAAGGCGGGAAAAAATGTACCTAACCGTACATCCCATCATTCGGGGCAACTAATAGGATAGTGTGGGGCCATTAACTAAACCTATATTAATAAATGGAGAGCCGATTTTTTTGTGCGGTTATACTGGGAAAACTACTGAACCGATCGGAATAATAAGAAATACTATAAGATGCAGCGTGTTTCGGAGAAGGTTTTAGTATATGATATGTTGGTGAATATTTATCCGGAACCTATATTTTTGATGTGAAACCGGCTGTTAGCGTGGCGACGCTTATTTTACTTGTAACTAAATAAACCAGCCGTGTGCCGTCTCTCCGCCTGTATTGGCAGACCACTGGAACTATGTGACATTACTTCAGTGGTAGATATCTACAACAACACTTAAGACTATTTTTTTTTATTGCTTGCAGTGGCAAACGAGCCACGGCCCATCTGATGGTAAATGGTAACCGTCGCTCATGAACTCAACACAACAGTCATTTCGTAGATATGAAATGAAAGAATAAACGGCTATCTCCTGCTACAGCTAAAACGCAACGATGTGCTTTATGGCCGGTAACACGGGAGATAGTGGTACCAACCCGCTCGGGCCCGATACCAAGTAAGTACTCCCACTTGTACCCATTCCTACCACCAGTCATGCAATGGATGATAATTGCTTACTTCCCTTAGTCGCCTCATACGACACCCGCGGGAAAGGATGGGGTGGTGACAATTGTATTCTTAATCCGTCACCACACGGACAAAACTACTGACTAGCTGTAAAACCGAACACTGCAAACATAAGGTTATCATATTCGACCTCCACTCTAAGCACCTCTAACTTTTAGTCGACTTTTTTTTAAATTAGGTATTCACCGTTTAATAATGCCTGCAGAAAGACTACGTTGTAAGGGGTCGTCCATTAATCATGTGAGGCTCGAAAGGGGGCAGGAGGTTTGACAAAAATCACGAAATATCATTTGTCGTTGAATGCGCGATTTATAATGGCATCTGGGACGATACTATTTCATGAGATGCAGGTTCAAATCCTGCTTGTGACTGTTACTTTCGATTTAAAATTTTCGCACTTTGTGTTAACAATACTGTTGTTCAGTTATTCGACAGAATCCTGTTTCCTCACCGTTCGAAGGCAGTAAACAATAAATATATTTATAGCTTCGAGTAGATACCATAACTTGTGTTTACGTTTTCAAAGGAACATTCATTTTATTTATTATTAATTATATTCTGCCGGTGACTCCATTTCCGTGGACTTACGATATAAATATGTGGGAATAATAGTATTTTCCATTTAACCTCTTCACATAGATTTACATCCATCGATCCATCAGCCTTTTAGCGTCCACTGCTGGACATAGACCTCCCCAAGAATGGGGGATAGTGTCGTAATCGCCACGCTTGGCAGGCGGGTTGGCAATCGCAGTGAATGTTGTTAATACTCGAAGGAGTGCTGCTGCCCACTCCTTCGGTAATCCCTCAGTCGGCTCTTACGACTCCCATGGGTGGAGAGGGGATTTAGATTAGCAAAACTCTTTGCTGTCAGAATTGGCATTTTAATATTGTGACATTTTCTAGTACCAGAGCCTTGCTTATCCCGGCACGTATGGGCCGGCTCGATCGAGGAAGTACCACCCTCTCACATAAGATCAGCGTGTAACAACGATAGTTATTCATACCGTTGTGTTTCGTATGGTGAGTGAGAGCGCCGGAGGCCCAAACCCCTTCCCTATCCTCTCCTTATTATCCTAACTATCCTCTCCCTATTATTCCTATCCACCTCCTATCCCTTTCCTTGGAGATGGTGACGCGTGAATGATGCCACTGGTGTTGCTAGCGTCTATAGTACACTGCAAAAACCGTTAGAGTTACAATGTATAATGGAAATGTTTATCTTAGATAGTCCTACAAAAAAGCCCGCGACAGCATCTATCTTTTATTTGTAAGCCATTATCGCCATAATAGTAAACCATTAATAATAAAGTCTATTCGGACGAAGTCGCGGGCAGAATCAAATAAATTATACAATAGTTATTTCGCGGTAACCATATTTTTATCCTGGATGAAAAGTAACCTATGTATTGTGGTTTATGCTTGTACTATGCTGTAGTAGAGTAGTGTTTATGTATTGATAGCGAAAAATGTTTTGATTTAGTCACCTTATTGTGACATAACCGCATTTTTTCTTGCTAACGTGAATAACTAAATGAATCAATGTTGTAATAATTTTCTACGTGCAATTTTTTTTTATATTTTGATCTGTATTTTAGCACTTGATATGCTCAGCTACTTGAGAACACATTATTTGTGAAAATGTGGAAAAAGAGAATTTTACTGCGAGCTGGATTCGAACCTGCGTCGCTCCCAATCCGGGGAAGGCAGTGACCGATGGTCATACCCAATCACCACACCACATTTGTCTTTACGACACACGCCACCTATTTTAATTGCAAAATTAAACTTACTATATTGGAATAATGCATGTAAATGCATCCGATCCGAACATTTGCCTACGGTGGAGCCGAGGGCAAAGGCTAGTATAAATTAAAGTGACTGACGTCGGTCCCAGAATAATGCCTTGCAGCACCCCGCACTGAGCATACATTGGCTTAACACTTAACTGTTTAGAATTTTGGTTTATCATCTATTTTGTCTGATTATGAATAATATTTAGAACATTATGCTGATGTATTTATTACGATAATTTATCATAGAAATAGAACAATGATTCCTTTATGTCTGTATGCCTTTTAATTTTCATCAATGTCTTTGATTGCTTTAATTTTTTTAATTAGAATTCAGACTCAGAATTCATTGTTAGCTAGCATCTCCTTATTGATCCTTGACTACTGTAACACAAGCAAAATAGGTATTTGTCATTATTAATTATTATTAGTTACCAAATAACTCATATATTTAATTTAGATTGTTTACGTTAACCCCGATTGGTCGGATGTATAAATGAGTACAGCTCTGTTGTACTATAAACCAGGACGATGTGTATCTATATCATCTAAACGCTGTTCAAAAACTTTCTCTAATAATTTCTGAGTGTTGATTATTCCATAGGTCCCGTAAAACTTAACAAGAATCAAATGAGGCAAACAACATCACTGGGCATTAAGGAAGACTCGTAACAAAAACCTATACCGACCTGTGTGGCCAGCGTTTAATAATAAGCCATTTTCCCTCCTGTCCTGTTATAGAAAACGTTCGTAGCAGACCATAAATCGAGCTGTATAAAAGAACTATAAAGCTGGAATCTTCAGATATTACTGAAAGTACCACAAATCCTTAATAATAATAATCACAAAAAGCTTATACTCACTAAATAACAGCAATCGAACAGGTACTGGAAACAATATTAACAACACTATGATCGTTAATCAACAATAAATGATGTCAGAAATGAACAGCCATTATTATGTCATTAGTCCTAATTCATTACTCTATGGCCATGATTAAAAAACGCCACTACAATTCCACATTTTTTAAATTCCTGATACTGACACCAATTTTTGTATTTGTATAAATGATTAAACACTTATAAATGAAACTCCAACAAGTCACAAATATTATTAAAAGCTTCTAATTTCAAATGAAACACTATGGCACTAATTTAAATTTAGAACACTTTTCAATTTCGTTCATTTAATCACATTACAGAACATCGGAAAGAGCTCATAAGTTTTCTGTTTATACTGGCCGAAGCGAAGTAATGCACTGTTTCAATGTTGGCACGTAGCTCGTGCGCTATTTTCAAAACATAGCAATACAGAATGGTGGAATCCCGATTCGGAATTACAATTTTCAAGGTCCGCTTTTGTTCCTCATTGTACACGAGTTATTGACGCAAATCAAAGTCCATTGCGTTTAGTATATGAAAGTATATTAAGTCCAATTCACACGCGAGTATGATTAATATCGCTCCAAACCAGAACTGTGCGTCTGATGGACTGGCGTAGCATACAGCCGCTTGCCTCGCCAGCGGAATTATCACTGAGTTCAACATGACGAAGTTTTGGCCTTTAGTAAAACTCAAGATCATTTACTAATTTGTCGACGTTTAATTTCGCACTCAATGATAGAAGTGCATTATTTTAAAGATAAAAATCTTTGCAAAGTTCGATAGCACTTATAATAAAATGTTTAATAATATTTTTTGTCTATTACTATGCTTTAATATATTGTTTATGGAGAAGAAATGTTGATTTTCACACTCGTCTAAGAGGGGTATAGTCTCTAAATTATGTAAATCTATGGGTAAACTAGTTTTTATGTGATGATTTAAGCGCGATAACAGTTTTTTTTTTATTTGGTAAAATTTTAGGCTTTTTTATGTTATATTAATTAGCATTTAATTATTAGGTAAGGGTGTCATTTTTATTCGTTTTGGTAGCAGACCAGTCACGGCCCACCTGATGGTAAATGGTAACCACCGTTCATACTCGTAGATTCAATAATACTAAGAGTGCAGGTAAGCTGCTGCTCACCATTTTATTCTCAGTTTAATGGTGAGACTTCTCAAGTCTTTTTACCCCTGACTTCAAAAATATTGAAATTTGTATTATATTTGGTTTTTCTACCTCTTTCAGCATTTTTTTTGCGCGAGGAAATCCTTTATGCAGCATAAATCTTTCAGCCTATTTTATTCTGGAACCATTTAAATATTTCGTCACTTTCAATAACTATTTTAATTATATATGTATTACGTAATAATCTGTTTATATGCCTATTGTAGTAAAGTGATTACTATAATTGGTAAAATTTTAGAATTTAGATTTAATAGTTCGATATTACGTTTGCATTAATCTAGTTATGTAATCACACTTTGTCTGATATTGTTTAATTAAAATTATAATTTATGTGTAATCACTTAAAAAATATGGTAGAAAACTGTTTTTAAAAAAAATCCAGTCGTTCGATACTAAAATGTTTAAACTAGGTACGTACATGAATTACTAAATCGAATCGAATTTTAAAAACCTACAATCTCCATATTTATTTTAATACCAATTCATTTTAAATTTAGAATCAATTTGATATGTAACTGTAATTATTCACTTTATTTGCTTTAAAACCGTGATTTTTCTTGTAATATTTGATTTATTTCATTTATTTGTCACTTGTTTTTTTTTAATTTTATATTATACACTCAAAATGCGTTCTTAACACTGACTGATAGAAGTACGAATGATATTGAATCTAAATTTATTCCAAATCAAGGTTGTAAACGTAATAATTATAAATGCTAAATTTCGGGTATTGTTTATTGATTACACAAAAGGCGTAGTGGTGCAGCGCTCACCCGTGCCCATCATTGTGGGTTCGATATCTATTAAAATGGTGGTCCCATACGCATTTAGGTACTTTCTTTTCATTTAGGCTAAGAATTCAATAAATCACCACAATATTCTTGCAAGTGTAAAAAATGTCGTGGGCATGGTTAAGCTTAGGAGCCATTCATAAATTATAAGGTCACGCTAAATTCTGGACCTCTTTTCCTATCGTCACTATTTTTGCCATCCCTGCGTAAATTAATAAGCAATACACCCCTCCCCCTCCCTTTTTTTCGTTAAGTAACGTATTTTTTGAAGCTGCTTACGAGATTTCTAGGTCTTGTGTAGGTACATGTGCAGAATAGGCGTTGGGTTAAAGTAAAAAATCTTCATGCTCGGGTTTGAAGGTGACTTGGGCGAAATATTCAACATTTATACATTTTCAGATTGATAGAACACATTTTTGTAAAAGAAAGATTATAATAGGACCAGGATTCGCTTGCTAGTCTACTACAACTGTCAATCTCCACGCCATACCGTACGATTAATAGTTCCCTCGGATTGGGATGGATGAAATTCGAATCCTGCTTGTAGATAAACTCTTTTTTTCCACATTTGCTACAATATATTCATTTTTTTGAAGTGAAACTTCTAATGCGACTTCCAACAAGGTTTCGTTAAACGTTTAACACTACCACGGAGGGGGTATGAATGCACTGTTGCGTGAAACGTACAACGCTCCTGGGGAGGGAGAATAGAAACAGACAAAGCGAGAGTGAATGCGTGGCACTCGAACGCACGCGCGTAGTATATATACCTGTTACAGGCCAGCGCGAGCGTTAGCAACGAGTAGCGTCCAATTCCCACATTACGAAGCTTCACTTCTTGCGCGCGGAAGGACTCCACGCACTATTATTTTCAACCTTTTTCTTTCCCACTATCAGGCACGGGCGAAATGGGGGGTGAAATGAGTCTCTGCATGCGATTTGGCAGACTTCACAAGTCATCGAGTAAATCTCTCAGGCGTGCAGGTTTCCTCACAGGGTTTTTTTTACCGTGCAGTGATAAATTATAAACAAATACACACATAATTGTGCAAAATCTTAAAAAGTCAGAGGTTTTGAACTGGGGATTGAACTCGATGCCACTGTCTTTGCAGTCCTTGATTCTACCGATAGGCTATCACTGTGCAATACTATCATGTCAAATGCTAAATCGCTAAAAACAGTGGATGTTGACGGAACTAAATTCAATCACCAACGAATGAGAGAAACTCCCTTCCGGTTTAGTTTCTATAAAACAAGTTTTATTTCAAAATTACCTCATCATTTACCAAGATAGGAAGGTCTTGCACATCAGCTATAAGTAATTGTTTGTTTTACTTATCGTCGACAGTGATGTATTGGCGTCAACCAGTTTAAAATTACAAAACACACGTTCATAAACAAATATTTAGTTTGTAAAACATATTTTTACATGTACATAATATATACTAACTGACCCGGCAAACGTTGTTTTGCCATTAAAAAAAAAACTAGACGTTGTGGGACGTCTACCAGATGTGAAACATCGAAATTATTTTGTAGAAATAAAGTGACTATAACTTGACAAAGTACTCCGCAAGACTAATCAAACGAGTATAAACTTGATAGGGTTGCGTTATTTCATTACAGAGTTACTGTGGCTACCTTCCAGCTCCATCATCAGACCTTGGATACCATATAGAGACAAAGTACTCGTCAAGACGAATTATACGAGCCCAAACTCAATGGAGTTATGTCGTTTTATAACGGAGATCCTATGGTCACCTTCTACCTCCATCACCAGACCCTGGATACTATGTAAAGACAAAGTACTCGTCAAGACGAATCAAACGATTCCAAACTCGATGGGGTTGCGTCGTTTCATTACAGAGTTACTGGGGCCACCTTCCAGCTCTATTATCAGACCCTAGATATCATCTAGAGACAAATTACTCGTCAAGACAAATCATACGAGCCCAAACTCGATGGAGTTATGTCGTTTTATAACGGAGTTCCTATAGCCACCTTCTTGTTCCATCATCAGACCCTGGATACCATCTAAAAACAAAGTACTCTTCAAGACGAATCAAATGATTACAAACTCGATGGGGTTGCGTCGTTTTATTACAGAGTTACTGTGGTCATCTTCCAGCTCCATCATCAGACCCTGGATATCATCTATGACTGAAGTTCTAGTCAGGACATTTCAAACGAGCCCTAACTCGATGGAGTTGCGCCATTTAATTACAGAGTCTCGCATGGCCACCTTCCAGCTCCATCATCAGACCCTGGATTCCATTTAAAGACAAAGTACTTATCAAGACGAATCAAACGTGTCCAAACTCGACGGGGTTGCGTCATTTCATTATAGAGTTACTGTGGCCGCCATCCAGCTTCATCATCAACCCTTGGATACCATCTAGACACAAAGTACTCGGCAAGACGAATCATACAAGCCCAAACTCGATGGGGTTGCGCCGTTTCATTATAGAGTTCCTATGCCCACCTTCCAGCTACATCATCAGATCAGCTCCATGTCATCATAATATTGCATTGTCACGTGATATACACGTGATAAATAAAATTTCAGCTCAATCGGAAACCGGGAAGTGTGTCAAATTTAACTTGCAAAATTTGAACGGGACAAGTACAATTAAAGCGTCGCCACGCTAACTGACGATTTGCCCTCCCTCCGCATTAGATGTTTCACATCAAAAATATTTTAGAGAATTTTTAAGGAATTTCTAACGTAGAAAAAATAACTAACTTAATCATAAAAAAATAAAAATAAAAAATTTAATCCAAGAAATAAAAAATAAAATTTTCGGGTTACTTTTTAACCCTTATTACTTAGGGGTACGAAAAATAGTTTGCATCTTTTACATAAGTATATGTATATAAAAGTAGTTAATGCCCGCGAACCAATTCTATACCTGCACTACACTGCTCGAGAAGTAGCCGAAGGAAGGTTAAGCGAATACGAGAGTGTAGAGGGGTACTTCGCTTCGCTTCGTGCTACCTCACCTCGCCTCGGGTGACTTCCGAATTCCGATCATTGTCGGTATTTGCGCTCGAGTCGAAGCGACGCGTCGCGAAGTATATAGCTTGTATATATCGTCGGTACAATAGTAAACTCGCCTATCTGAAATTTTGGTAGTTTTGTCATAAGAGTATTGACATTTGTATTTCTTTGCAGTACACACTGTGTTAAAATATTGTATCTGTGGCATTAAAAACACTGAAGATATTTCGAATATTTTTGAGCATATCTACATGAAATGCTATTTCTACAAAGCTGAACTAGTCTATGTAATTTTAAATAAGTATACTGTGGTTGAAAATTTCATACTTAAAAATTATCACAATGTTCAACTATCCAAAGTGGCAGATTAAACTACTTTACCTTAGTGCATATTATTAATAGTCACAAAATCCACAATCGTCAACTAATCTATATGCGCAGATGGAATACTTTACCTTGGTTCAGAAATAATTAAACACAAAAATCCACATATATCAACTAGAATATGTGGCAAATTGAATACTTTACCTTGGCTCAAAAAGAAATTCGAACTATGGTAAGCCACAACGGATTTCCACTTGCCACGATCCTTGCTCACCTTTTTTGCCTCATTCACTGACATTATATTCCGCATACATGCACGTAGGATGGTACTTCGGACCTTACCTTTCTCGAGAACTTTTCTGATTTGATCAGAGAACGTTCGACGAGGTCTCCTTAGAGCTCTTATCTCCACTGCATTTATTCTACTCTCGTTCTTCTTCTACCACACCCAACTTTCACTTCCATACATTAGAGTTGGTACTAACACTCCATTGTGCACGGCGACCCGTTCCTTTTCAGACACATTTCGTCGACTTGTAAAGGAGTGTAGTGCCCCATTCACCTGATTACCTGCATTCACTCTCCTTTCAATGTCCTTTTCATACTTTCCATCTCTCGTAAACAATTTTCCCACATCCACAAACTCTTTTAGTTGTTGAACCTTCACTCCTTCAATCACTATGTCACATGGGGTCATGCATTCATCTCTTTCTAGAACCATTACTTTCGTCTTCTCAACATTCACTTTCATTCCTTTCTTTTTCAAGGATTCATTCATTAATGTTACCATCTCCTGTAACTCTCTACCCCGATGACGCAAGTATAACTTGGTCATCAGCGTAGAGAAGACATTTGATGAGTAACACATTCATCTCTAACCCATGCCCACTTTCTTTCAACTCTTGCAAACAACTATCCATAAATAGATTAAACAGCCACGGAGACGCTACACATCCCTGTCAAACACCCTTTCCGATGTTAAACCATTCAGTGTATGTCCCGTTTATCCTTACACAAGATCTGGAATCCCTGTAAAGGGATTTTAGACCCTGAATCAAGTTACCATCTACCCATACACGAATAGTACCGACCATAATTCATTCCTCACCACTCTGTCATAGGCCTTCTCTAGGTCTAGAAAGGCACAATAGAACTTCTGGTTTTTTGCTATGGTCTTTTCAGCTATTCCTCAAAGAGAGAAGACCACCAGACATTCTTTACTTTTCTGTCTTTCCTCCTTTTGATAAGACCGCATACTTTACTAGCCACACTCACCACATTTTCCTTAAATGACTTCCATAGTTCTTCTAGTTCACATACATAATCAAGACCTTTAAACTTTTTAATCAGTTTACTTTTATACTCCTCTTTTACTTCATCTTCTTGCAGTTTCTCTAATTTTATCCTTTCTAGTATGCTTTTGGTCTCAGAGACTCGGTGACGCCATCCATTGAATAAATTACTTATTCGGCTCATCACCAAAAAGTGATCTGAATGTATTCCGGTCCCCCGATAGACCCTTGTGTCCAATACATTATTTCTCAATCTTTCGTCTACTATCACAAAGTCAATCATACTGCTTCTAACATTCTTCGCCTCCGGTGAAAAAGTATGGGCATATTTGTGTTTAAACATAGTGTTTGTAACACAAAGAAAACATTCCAGACATATCTGTAATACATTATCTCCATTTAAATTAACCCTTTCATCTCCAAACTTACCTAATACTCTTTCAAAACTGTAACGCTTTACGCCAACCCAGCCATTAAAATCACCAAGCATGATTACACGTTCATTTTAAGTATATTTTTTTATTCAACACATCCCTATTCTCCCAAAACTCCTTTCTTTCTTCCTGCTCTTGCCGTGTCATACTAGCACCCAAATTGACAGGAGTGTACACTCCCACAACAAAAATGCTAGTTAGACCTACTTTTATTCTAAACCACATCAATCTTGCGCTCACACATTCAAACTCTTTCACAGTCAGTCATGCGTGCAGAAATTATAAGACCCACTCCCTTGCAGGCTCTGGCCGTGTCCGGTACTCCAGAGCAATAGGCCGTGTAGGGGCCGTGATTAGTGGAGTCGCATCCTTTCAGTTTCGTCTCACTCACACATATTTATAACATCAATCCTCTTTTCTTTCGTCAACTGACAAACTTCATTCAACTTACCTTCCATACCTCCACCTACATTCAACGTAGCAAAGCGGCTTTCCGCTGTCCACTTTTCACCCCTATAGGGAAAGAGACGTGGCGAGTAGCGAACTACATCGCCGCCATTCTGATGATCCTTCTTGAAGAGATCTTCATCGTTCCCACAGTTTAAGTCAGTATTTACAGATATTTAATCCATATGTGTTTTCTTGTCTAGAGTGCCACTCCACTTCGCCTATATCTGGAATTTTCTGATGAGATATTCTTGGCTATAGGGAAGGCACGGAGAGTACAGCGAATACTCTGGCTTTGGAGGTGTACGTTTAACTGACATGTCGAGGGAATGTATTAAGTTAAGGTTTTATTATAGTCGATTTCACAGAACTTTTTTTATATACAGTTAGTAGACGGGTTTCACAATTAAATTTAATTAATTCGAGAATAAATACCAAAATAAATATTGTTTAATACAAAATTTTAAAAGCAGAATAAATATTATATTGACGTCTGTCAACGTCGTCTAATAATTTATACCTACTAATCTTAGACTAAGAATATGATAGACTGGCTACTATTTTGACACTAAGGATGAAGAAAAGGATGCACATATTAGTTTGTAGCAAGAGTGAGCGAGACACATATACAAGTTTTTCATCCTTATCGCGTATGCGGTATGTTTATTTGGACCCAATTCAACTGGGTCCAAACATTAAGGTGGCCAACCGACTCGTATTCTGCGTATTCTGCGGGACCGTGCTGAAATACCATATTTAAACCTGCTTTCTATAAACTAGTTAATTATTATTGTAAAACATCAAATAAGTTATATTTTCAACGTAACTTTTTAGCCGCCAGGAGCAGATAACTCCGTCGCTATGGAGGTATCTGGGATGGTATCTGGATATGGGAATGACTAACAAATCGAGGTAAGTAGATTTTTTAATTATTCTTTAGTATTACCATAACTATCTTTTCGTAACGTAAATGTTTTTGATTAATCTACAACTATTTTGTAATTCTTTCTCTCCCTCGTTCAATAGTAGGATAGAACTCACGTAATTAAAATTATTCTTATAACCAATGAGCTATATTTTTCATAAATATTCCTACTTCTCTACCTTCAAATGTGAGAATTAATAATTTCTAGTTTAGCTAGTTTACAATAGATAACTGATCAGAATTAAGTTTGTATTACAACAGACTACTTACCAAACTACCACATTTGCAACTTTCGTAATGTACCATTTCTTCAACTTTTTTTACCATACCATAGTAATTTCACCAATCTACTATAACTTCATCATAAATAATAAGTACATGATTTTAATATAATGTGCTATTACACATTTTTTTAAGGATTACAATAATTTGTATAAATTGAATAGAATCCATTAAAATCCTGATTTGCAGCCTATTTTTTAATATTAAAACCCACCTCCTCCACAATTTGGCATTTGCAGATAGGCAAGTTTACTTCTGACCTGACGATATATGGAGGTCAGTGGCCAACACGAAGTGCCTGACCACACTACTCGGCTGGCTTCAGTTCTCCGCTAGGAGAACTTTTGTTTGAAGTATGAATATTATTATGATATTACGAATTCAATGTTCTTGAATAATAATATTTTGTCCTAGCTATATTATAAAGCTGTAACAGGCCTGTATCTGTACATTTAAGATATTTGAGAAATAATTACTGTATTAGGTTTTGAACACAAAACATTTTTTTTAGATTTTTGTCTGTTTGTTTGTTAGCACATCACGCAAAAACTACTGAACAGATTTTGATGCAACTTTTTTATTTGATAGCTCATGATTATACGAAAAGTGGTATAAATTTTGTCCCGCTACTATATCGGGAACCTGAGATACATACAACTAAAAAACTAGCTTTTGGCTGCGGCGGAGCTGCAGACAAATGTTCCCTGTTAAAGTAAATCTCCTTGATCATCATGTATCAACATTACCGAGAGGCAATCATTATGAGCGAGATGAATTTTTACTTTTTCTGAGAAAGTAACAATGCGTAACTGTCATATCAATGAAGCATATCATTGTAATAACAGGAATATTATTGATATTTAGATATTTTTTATAATATATTTTTAGCATTGGATATGCTTATAAAAAAAATATAAATAAACACAAAGTGTGAAAATGTAAATAACTATCCTGCTCGTGACTGTTATTTTCGATTTCACATTTTCACACTTTATGTTTATTAATATTGAAATCGATTGGATTTCTAAATATTCTTATCCATGTCACAAAGCGCGCGAGTATAAGGTCACGCTCACGTACTTCGTGCTACGACCATCTTCGGGCACTTCGCCGAAGTCACTTCGCGAGCAGTGTAGTAGTGGTATTAAATTGGTAAGGTCTAAGGTTAGAGCTCCTTAGAGTGGGTCAGTACCACCGGAGGGCCCTCGCGTCACTTTACCGGTGGCGCGGGGAGGCGCTGGAGCGGGGATTACGGCCGGCGCCTCGAGACTTTGAGGCGCACCGGTTGGAACTTCGCCGGATCCTACTGGCGGACTAGAGTGCACGACTCGTGCGACCGAGCGCAGGGCACGCCGTGATCGCGGCGGTAAGTCCCATCATGGAAGAGTGGCTGGAGAGGCGTCATGGCGTCCTTTCATACCGGCTGACACAGGTACTAACTGGACACGGTTGCTTCGGGAAGTACCTGTGTCGAATAGGCAGGGAAGAGTCGGCCCGGTGCCTTCACTGCGGAGGTTGCCCGGAGGACACGGCGCTGCATACGTTGGTGGAGTGCCCAGCGTGGGCAGTGCAGCGCCGTGATCTGATCGTGGCAACAGACGTGGGAGTGCTCTCGCTACCGACCTTGCTCCTGTCCATGGTCCGGAGCGAGAGTGCATGGGAGTCCGCCGCCTCATTTTGCGAGGAGGTGATGTACGCCAAAGAGGCGGCGGAAAGGGAACGGGAGGCTTCCACCAACCTCCCGACCCGCAGAAGACGCACCGGGCGCCGGAGGGCGCTGAACGATCTCTCTCCGGCCCCCATGAGCGCTGGCCTGAGGGCAATGGACGTAGGGCCGTCCGTTGCCCTAGCAGAAGCAGGCCCGAGAAGGTGGCGCGCCTATAAAATGTTTCCTGACAATAAAAAAAAAAAAAAAGGGTCAGTACCACCGTCTTCCGAGTGACTGGCCATGATACACTTCGGTGTGGAGAACGAAATGGTAAACAAAGTAAACAAGTAGGTTATATACTCGTAGAGATCATGAGTGACGTTGACCACTTACTATGGCTAATGGTTGTGACTCATCTACAACCATCATCATATCTCTCTAACCTAATCCAATTTTTTGAAGTGAAAACTTCTTTAGGCGCGTTGAGCACTTTTTGGGTGAAAAAAATCATAAAACTCGCGTCATCATCACCGAACTCTTTGGTCACCTGACGTGTTAACGATAACACTATCTGTTCCTATTAGTATAACTTATTGCGCTGGGCCAGCTGTGAATAAAAAAATGAATAATTTAAATAATAATTTAATTTTTTTTTTTATGAATGAATGAATAATTTTGATATACATGTTTTAATTTAAGATTAAACAATTAATTTGGATATCCAAAAATAACAACTGTTTATTTACAGTTTTAAGTTTGCACTTCTGCCGGCTTTCAATTTTCTTGATGTTTATGTGAATCATCTAATTCGGAGTGAGGGTAAGGCCGACTGTTAGCGTAGCGACGCGTCGCCACGCTACTTGTAATATTAATCATTTTTGTTGATCGGCCTGTGACCAAGAATGCTATGAAGCATAATTCATGTGCCTGTTATGTCTTCGTATTAGCTAATTTTTCTTGATATAGATTATTAATTAATTTTTATTAAAAAAAAATTAAGTACAAATAAAACTCTTAAAAGTAACGTGAAGTAACCAGAACTAGTTAAGACGAATCTAATGAGAACTCGATGGGTTTACTAATAGGCAATCCAGGATTACATTTCCAATCTTCGAGCTCCATCATCAGAGTAGCTCAGTGGTACCAGCACCACTGTTTCAAATGTTAGGTCACAAGTATGTTTGAAAATAAAGTAAATACATTATGCGTCTAAGATCCCTACTACCATCTGATGGGGGATAATGCCGTAATCGCCACGCTTGGCAGGCGGGTTGGCGATCGCAGTAGATGTTATTAATACTCGAGGGAGTGCGGCTGCCCACTCCACCGGTTTTCCCCCAGTCGGCTCTTATGACTCCCGTGGGTAGAGAGGGGTGGGACAACTCTAAAGCCGGCCCCACACGGCTATCCTACTACCGCAGCTAACAAAAAGCATTGATGACCTTGAAACGCCTTTAAACAAATCCTCATAAATTTTAGCTAAGATCCATCGTGATCACGTCAGTTTTCAAACAAAAAATGCACCAAAATCGGTCGATTCGTTTAGGAGCTACGATGCAACAGACAGACACACAGACCGTCAAATTTAAAACAACTTTCTTGCGTCGGGGGTTAAAAAGAGTCGTAGAAGAGCGAGTAGGTATATAAAACATTATGGTGTTTATTGGTGTAAAGAATGCCGGTCGTGCGACTAGTTAAGAAGATTATACAATGCGAAAGTGGAAGGATGTAAGTACAAGGGGAGACCGAGACTCACCTACCTAGACCAATTCGGTCATGTAGTCAAGGAAGGTGGAGTCAGGAGTCTCCGAAACCGGCGAGGGTGTATGAAGAGAATTATGAATGTTGAGGAAGCGAGCGATGTACGATATGCAAGAATAGAGCCCTTTGGCACTCTGTGATGATAAGTAAGTAAGTTATGGAAGGTCAAAATGAGAAAGAAAGGGATCTTAAAAGTAAGCACTTACCTCCATAACCGTGGCAGTCTTGAACAGGTAGCAGTTTAATAAGCCTTCCTTCTCATTGAGAAGTATGTAGAACAACTCTTCTGGTCTACCTGGGACCTGGCTGGCTCTATAACATAAAGAAATTATTCTACCCAGGTTACCTATGTCCACCACTGAAGTGTGTGGTTCAGGGGCGGAGAGACGACACCCAGCGAGTTGATTTAGTGGGTGAGTGCCCCACACTGCACTGTTCGTTGCCCCGAACAATGGGGTGTGCGGCTAGGTATTTTATTGACATTATTTGCGTGTTGCCATCTCAGGGAATTGGGTAGGAGATGGAGGGGAGCACTATTGGTACATATTGTAGTTTACGACAATTTAAGAAACTAACAGTGTGAAAATGTGAAATCGAAAATAACAGTCACGAGCAGGATTTCAACCTGCATCTCCTGGAATACCTCCCCAAATGCTTTGCCAATTCAGCCATCGTGACAATAGCTCGGGACTGCGAATTACAATAACACATTCATTCTTAATGTCTTGCGGTGACGTATATGACTAAGCATGTATACTCGTATAATTATGTCTGGTCCGTGTGGTGACGGACTAAGAATACAAGTGTCACCGCCCCATTCTTTCCAAGGGAAGTGAGCAATTATCATCCATTGCATGACTGGTGGTAGGGCAGGGTACTAAGGGGGAACACTCACTTGGTATCGGGCCTGAGCGGGTTGGTACCACTATCTCCCGTGTGACCGACCATGAAGCACGTCGTTGCGGTTTGGCTTGTAGCAGGAGATAGCCGTTTATTCTTTCATTTCATATCGGTGAAATGAAATGGTGAGCAGCGACTTGACAATGCTCTCAGTATAGTTGAGTCCATGAGCGACGGTTACCATTTACCATCAGATGGGCCGCGGCTCGTCTGCCACTATATACAATAAAAAAAATGTCAAATGCTCAAAAAATATATAGAAATATCAAATTGTTTATCTACTAAATTAAACTGCAATAATACAAGTACTATAGTCGTATCAACGTACAAGTACCGTTTGATAAAATTCAGTCAAAAGGTAACTATTTCCACTTAAAGGACCACCTGATTGTAAGTGGTAAGCGCCGCCCATGGATTTCGACAACACCAGAGGCACAGCCAAGCCGTCGCCTACCGTGAGTAAAGTGATCTTCTCAAACCTCGTTAAGAGGGACAAGTCGTAATGCTGTGGAAACATCGGAGCAGGAAGTTCATTCCAAATCTTACACGTACGTGGTAGAAAGGAACGCTGAAAACGAACCGTCTTGGACGAGATTGTCTTCAGCTGGTTTGGATGAACTCTACCACTTTTACGCTTTCGTGGTTGATTATAGGTGCGGCAGACGATGGTACAAACCCACTCAGGCCAGATAACAATGTAAAAATCGTTAATTTCACAATAAAAATGAAAATAATTGGGATAAAAACTATCCTATCTCTCAAGTTAGAGCAAACTGCATACAGTGTGCAAAATTTTATTGAAATCGGTTCATTAGTTTAAGAGTTTAACGCGAAATTTTCATACATATAAAGATAGTTTTAGTAATTACCTAGGGCGTTGTTTACCATCGAAGGAATGTAACATAGTTCCAGTGGCCCGCCAATAAAGGCGGAGAGACGGCACACGGCGGGTTTCTTTAGTGGGTGAAGGCCCAAAACTACTCTGTTCGTTGCCCCGAACGACGGGGTGTGCGGTTAGGAACATTTTTTCCCGCCTTAACAAAAAAAGGGCCTTGTGCTTACCTTATGATATCAACAAGTCTATGAACTATGATCGGTTCAAAATTTCCATTGTAAGCCTTCAAACAACCATCTTCCACTGCTACGCTGAGCTGTAACAATATTATTTATAATAAGTACATAGATCTCATTCCTACCGATCTTTTTCCAAAATGAAATCCTCGACCCCAAAATCCTTTTACTGCTCTATTGTTTCCTTACCTTTTGTTCGTGGCTAATACGCAAACCGCGATAGCCAAGAGAAGAAAAAAAAAAAAAAAACAGTATTATTTATTTAATCTAAAGATTTAAGAGAAAAATATACTGTATTATATTAAAGGCGTGTCTGAAAAAAACAAAAATCTTTTTAGAATTTTTGTTTGTTCTAAAAAGATTTATGTTTGTTAATTTAAAAATTTTGTTAATATATGTTTGTATTTGTTAAATTAACAAAAAGTGCTAAAATATGAAATCGAAAATAACAGTCACGAGCAGGATTTGAACCTGCATCTCCTGGAATACCGTCCCAGATGCTTTGCCAATTCAGTTATTGTGACAATATGCTAATACCCCGACCGATAATTCCGACTTTTTTTAGTTTGTTCATCCCTGTGTGTAAAATCTACCACAAGAACTGTATTTAACAATACTGCTGTCAAAGAATCCATCCATCCATCCATCCATCCATCCATCCATCCATCCATCAACCTTTCGACGTCCACTGCTGGACATAGGCCTCCCCAAATTGGGGGTATAGTGCCGTAATCGCGACGCTTGGCAGGCGGGTTGTCGATCGCAATGGATGTTGTTAATACTCAAGGGAGTGCTGCTGCCCACTGCCCCCGGTATTCCCTCAGTCGGCTCTTACGACTCACATGGGTGGAGAGGGGTGGGACAATTCTAAAGCCGGCCCCACGCGGCCATGTCAAACACGCTTAACGGAAAAAATATAATATGTTACCTTCTCTCTAACGCCAGTTGCTCTGATTTCCTTGAATAACCAGGGCAGCATGGCATTTGAGAAGCGTCTGTCCATCGCCGTGAAGCCGAGGTAAGTCACTGCTGTCAATTTGGTCTTCGTCATTTTCGCTGTTGACAAACACACATGTTGTACATTCAAATTACGACATTCAATGACGGGAATCGTGGCGTACTCGGTAGTGTAACCGACTTCCGTGCCGAGTCGTGGGTTCGATTCCCATTCAGGACAATTATTTGTGTGATGAACACAGATATTTGTACTGCGTCGTGTTTTCTATCTATTGTATGTAATTACAAAAGTAATATATATATGTATTATATCCGTAATCTGGTAGCCATAGCATAAGCGTTAAGCTTAGTTTGGGACCAGAGGGCGTTGTGTGAAAAATGGCCGTGAATTTTAGATCTATTTCTTTTAGCAATTGACATGCTCCGCTGCAGTTTTAAGTTCAACCTAATTACAATCATGGCACTTGGTAATAAGTCACAAATCTTTAAAATATTATCTTACACTTACGGACATTCGTCACAAAAAACGAGTAAAGCAATAATTTATTACTGCCACTTAAGTGAAAAGCCCAAAAACATTTACTGTGAAATCAAGCTTAAACAGCAACAAATAAAGTACTTTTTGAACTTAACAAAATAAGAGCTCACCTCACAAGTGCGCTCTTATTTACCGAAACGTATTTTTTGGGTCGACGCGAAATCTATTGCATTTTTGATCGAAGCTCAACAAATGAATTTTGCGGGCAAATGCCAGTACCTAATAATTCTGTGTACTGTTTATAATTCAGTTGATTGATAACAGTGTGCGTCATCTGTCACAATACACGCTGCGAAGTATCACAATAATATTCCTGTATCATATTTCTGATTGTTCCAGTAAACAGCCGAGCATGTGCTTAAAATTAAATTACAAAATATTTACATAGTCCCGTTATCATTAGATAAAAATCGTAATAATTGTAATAATTAACTGTTCGGAACAATTTATGCAAATATATCGGACAGATGACGCGGGCGTCTCCCAAGCCATTTAGAAGGAAAGTTTTATCGAAGTTAATTCCAAGGTCACGATGGCTTTTCGCAAAGTATATGGAACGATTATTCAGGAGATGCAGGTTCAAATTCTGCTAGTGTCTATCATTTTCAATTTCACATTTTCGCACTGTGTGTTCTGTCAAATAGTCAAGTACGATATTTTTTTATACTACGTAGTTCGTGAACGACTATACGGCCCACCTCAAGGTTAGCGGTTACCGCAACCTGTACACGCTAGCATCAACAGAGCGGTCACCCGCGCGTCGCCAACTACAAGGAGAAGTTGGATATGAAGGATATTAAGGAGAGGACAGAAATGTCTCCGGCGCTCTCACTCACCATACGAAACACAGTGGTAGAATTGCTCAACGTTGTTTCACGTTGATCTTCTGTGAGAGGGTGGTACTTCCCCCCCCAGGGCTCAGTCGCTAAGCGTGCTATGGAGCGGGCTATGCTTGGGATATATCTATGTGATAAAATCCGTAGAAGAACGGGCGTGACTGACATAGCCCACCGGGTCAGCATGCTGAAGTGGCAATGGGCAGGCTGCATCGGTCGACGAACCGACAACCGTTGGAGAAGAAAGGTTCTCGAGTGGCGACCGCGTAACGGACGGCGCAGTGTAGGACGGCTTCCCACCAGGTGGACCGATGACTTAGTCAAAATCGCAGGCAGTCGTTGGATGCAGGCGGCAAAGGACCGTTCGCTGTGGCGTTCTCTTGGGGAGGCCTATGTCCAGCAGTGGACGATGAAAGGCTGATGGATAGATAGTACCACTAGACACCTCTTTGAGAGCGCTGGAGGCCTAAACTACCCTTTCCTCATCCGCTCATTATCATCCTCTATAGGAGGTGGAGTTTCTATACCATTCCTTTGAATTATCGACACGCGAGTGATGCCTCTGGCGTTGCTAGCGTTTATAGGCTACGGTAACCGCTTACCATCAGACTGGCCGTACGCTTGACTGCCCCCCTTGTACCTAGTATAAACAACTCATAGTGGTTTTATTTGAAACCGAACGAGTTCTCCTCTAATACATTCTTAACTGTAACCAGCTCTAACGTATGTATCTGAATATTCGGGCCGTAAACTATACTGTCTTCTGATCCTGCGGGGTTAGGCAGAATCTCATATCTCACATGTCGATCGTATCGTGATTACTGTGATTGGTTGAGAGATCACCGTGATTGGTCAACGTATTATTGCGACAACACGCGTCGGTTTCTCTACCAATAACAGTGATCTCGATACGATCGACATGTGAGATATGAGATTCTGCCTAACCCCCCTCAGTAGAGTTGTCATATTATGTAAATCATCAAGGTGGGTTTGGTCCACGAACGGTAGCTACCACTTATAGGGTACCTTGGTAACCACTGAAGGAATGTAATATAGTTCCGGTAGCCCGCTAATAAAGGCGGAGAGACGGCACATGGTGGGTTTCTTTAGTGGGTCAGGGCCCCCCACTACCCTGTTTGTTGCCGCGAACGACGAACGTGTGCGTTTAGGATTTTTTTTCCCGCCTTTTTTTTTTTTTTAGGTAGTAGGTATGTATTGTGATACGACTATTTTTACATGTCCATGACTATAATATAAATATCTAACCTTAGCATTTTATGCGTGTATTTGTATTTACAATTTATCGCTGTACGGTGAAGGAAGATATCATGGGGAGAGAGAGCCCTACCATCAGTAATGCAATGGGTGATAAATGCTTACTGCCCTAAGTCGCCTCGTAAGACACCCGTGAGATTGAATGGGGTGGTGACACTTGTATTCTTAGTCCGTCACCACACGGAATAACGGCCTGATATATTATAAGTACTTCTAAATTAGGTTAATGAAACCTGTCAACCCTCACAGAGCCAGCGCGGTACACTATGGCCTATAAGCATACAGCCCACCTGATGGTAAGCGGTTACCGTAGCCTATAGACGCTAGTAACACCAGAGGCATCACTTCTGCGTCACCATCTCTAAGTAAAGGGATAGGAAGGATAGTAAGGAGAGGCTATCCTCAGCCTATGCTGGGGGTCTAGGCCTCCAGCGCTCTCATTCGCCATATGAATCACAATGGTAGGAAAGGCGTGGTGGTGGTAGGTGGTACTTCCTCGATCGTGCTGAGATAAGCAAGGCTACTAGAAATGATGTGACTTCTCACAGTATCTTCATACTCGATAAAAATAAATCCAGCTTACCCATCTATTTATTGAACGCACATTCTTTGCTTAATTTCACTATCGTCTAACGGTCAATACCTACCTACAAGCGTTAAATCTATTTGCATGTTAGTTAAAAGAGACTAGGCAAATATAAAATTAATACTCAATAAAAAATATTTTAAAATAACTTATTCCTAAATAATTAACCATACTTTCTTCTTCTGCTTCAAAAAATACTTACGTATTTTTCCCCCGTTTAATAATTCACCGGGTCACAAATCTAATTTCAAATAATTTTCCTACAGTACCTACGTGCTATAATAAATTATAATTAAGTATCTATTAATATACGTAATTATAAATGGAACATACTTTAGCACAAAGCAGAATAATTCCAGGATGATAAACCTAATATATTATGTGCATAGAATACAAAAGAGATATGTATTATTAAGTGTAGGTATAAATATAAACTTTACCTGTTGTATAATCATCAACGATTCTCGTTCGCTTACAGTCGTAAAATCAATATTGAACACTCACATACACTGTTCTTACAACTACTTTAAAATAATCCATTAAAAAACATCATATAATACATTTTTTCACACAAACACTTAACAAATCTTGATTTATATCATTTAATTATTTTTTACAGGATATTTTACATCTCTAAAGGCACACACAATAACTTAACACTTTAGCTATAAATCCTAACAAATCTAGCATTTCTCTCTAATATTCTCACTTAAATGAGACGGAAAGATTATACTGAAACCAAAACATATTGTGTGATAGGACATTGGACGTTTACAACTATAAAACCGAGTAGTTTAGTTGCAAGTGCTTTTTCCTCATTAATAAAACTGCAAACTTGTGTGGGCTACAGTACATAAATGTTGTTGCTGTCACTTGTCAATAAAACTGTATTTTGTAAAACTGCCCTCTATTAGAAAATGGCAGAACAAATATAAAGTTCATTTGCTAATTATAATATTCAAATTTTTATCCTAAACAATTAAATGATAGATAAGTAGTGTTTTTCATTTACAATAGATCTACAAAACATTACACAAAGACCAATGAAAATCTATTTTTTAGTAAGTGACACCTATTGGTTAATAGCTGTAGCACTTAATATAAAAGCTCAAGAATTACGCTAGAATGGTACGGTTGCTTTATTACACCAAAAGATGGCACTGGTACCAAGTATTGTAAATGTTAACTAGGTTATTTCTATATTATATCTATGAACTATGATTATAACAGACTATTATGAGCTGAAAACCAGTTTATTTTGTTTATAGTTTTTTTACTGCTAAGGAAGGGTTATTTTAATTTTTTATTTTATTCTCTCAATCTTGTTTCGGTCTTTTTAGTGCATCATTACTTTTTATTGCAATGGGGTTTCTGATTTTTTTTTTTTAATTATTTATTTTCTTTGAGACTTTTTATAAAATAGTGTCCCGGCACACTTTAGAACAGAATTCTGTGCTACGTGCTACTTATATACGTTAGACATAAAGTAAAAATGCTAAATTACAGAAGTACCATACAAAACAGACACCCAGAAGTCGCAGAATAGATACTTGCCTATTTTTTGTTTAACGCGGGAAAAAATATACCTAACAGCACACCACAATTGTGTCACAGTAGATTACTTTAGTGGTCCGCTGGCGACTTCCATCCATCCATCAGCCTTTCGAAGTCCACTGCTGGACATAGGCCTCCCCAAGAGAACTCCACGACATGTGTTTCGCTCATATGGGGGATAGTGCCGTAATCGCCACGCTTGGCAGGCAAGTTGGCGATCGCAGTTGATGTTGTTAATACTCGAGGGAGTGCTGCTCACTCCTCCCGGTATTCCCTCAGTCGGCTCTTACGACTCCCATGGGTGGAGAGGGGTGGGACAATTCTAAAGCCGGCCCCACACGGCGCTGGCGACTTACCCTTTCTGGAACTCTCTACTGAGCAACGTCGCATCCACAGCAGGAGGCCTTGTAGGTGGTGAACGTTCCCCGGATGATGTACTCATCGCCTAAGCTAGTGCGGCGTAAGGCGCCAGCCGTGCTGGCCTTGGCAGCCAGCTTGTCTACCTGATGGTAAGTAGTAGGTAACCGCAGTTTCGATAATAAAACTGTGGTACCTAGTAACTGTCAGTCATGTACTCAAATTAAACGAGTATTGTTAAGCCGCTGCTCAACATTTAATTTCGCCCAAATGAAATGACAGAATAAATTCCTGCATCTGCTACAACCAAAACACACCGACGTGCTTCATGGCCGGTCATATGGGAGACGATGGTAGGTACCATCAATCAATTAAGTCAATTATCTCTTTCTATTTACTCTCATAATTTTAATACATTATAAAAGAATATAAAACAAACAAAAAAACAATGTTAAAAACATGTTTTTTTTATATAAAAAAATATATACTATATTATAACCTCTTCTTTAATGAGAATACTACTATAACCCACGATAATTATAAATTTAAAATAATAAACAATCTTCATCATTAAAATAAATTATAATATTACAATTAGTAATATTGTAATTCATTCCGAAAATGACGACTGTGCAGCTTTAAAAACGCTAATAATTATGTTAGGTAATGTTTCTATTACTCTCTATCGTTAAAATATCATCAACTTTGCAAGATTACGCGGGAAATTTAAGTTCACAAACTGGTATCACATAAAAAATATGAACTAAAATTAATTTATTTTCGGAATATTTAAATTACTTATTTAGCCAGTTCTTGTATGAAATAATGTTACTAACTGATGATGATAAGAGATATCTTTAGTGCTCATTTTCCGATTTTTATAGTTTCGGCACACTAATAAACACACGTTGACATTTTAAATGACACACTATAATGCTCCTGGATACGACCAAGATACGACCTTGTCAAGTGACGTCACGATTGACACTAACAGCCATAGAACAGCATTGGGATGAAAAGTTCACCCCAATTTTTTTTTGACGCGTTTACAACGCCGAGGGTTCATCTAGAAATATAATTAATCTAAGGGTAATAACATACCTACCTAGCTATATAATTATTTTAGTGGTTTCTACGATATGTTTGATGAAATTTATCGCTCTAATCGCAAGTCTCACCAATAATGTTTTTATAAGTCTTCCATATTACGTCATAATATTGATTGTATGAAGTGGCTGTTTGGCTTCATTCTGGGTAGAACCTCGACAAAGGCGAACTTGAAGCAAGGGTAAAATATTTAGAAAAATTACCTATCAAATTGCATGAATAAAAATAAATTTGTTTAATAGTTCTATAATCTAACACGCGAACTCAGCGCCATGGGGTTTTTAAACGGAATACAAAAAGAACATTATTTTTTTATTAAAATGTGGGTATTAACAAAAAATAACTGGGACCTTATTGTGTATTTTATATTATGTCGTGATGTGTATTTGTAATTGTGGTAAGGAGTTTCTCAAAAAAGATTTACATAAAAGCAGGTGAGATTTTTTTGTGGATCGTTCTTTGTAATAAACTTCTTTCTTTCTTTCTTTCAATGGAATTAATGTTCTTGTATGAACTGATTTTATTGAGTACATATAAACATGTTTTTTTATTGGTAATGATGTCAGACAGGCCACTGCCCACCTGGTAAGTGGTAACTGTCGCATGGACTCAACTATACCGAGAGTATTGTCAAACCCCTGCGCACCGTTTAATTTCTCAGATACGAAATTAAAGAATAAACGGCTCTTCTGCTATAGCTAAAACACACTGACGTGATTCATGTCACACAGGAGACGGTGGTACCGACCCGTTCGGGCCCGCGCGATAGCAAGTGAGTACTCTCACTTGGTACACAGCCCTACCACCAGTAATGCAATGCGGTGATAATTGCTTACTTCCCTTAGTCACCTTGTACAACACCCGCGGGAAAGGAAGGGGTACATTTGTATTCTTAGTCGGTCACCACACGGATAATCATGCGGTGCAAAATAGAGAAGCAAGTCTCGAAGCGACAGCTCAAGACGCAACCGATAGTTTCGGACACTATGGTCATTGGTGTGTTTCAGAATCCATGGATAATCAAAAAGATTCCACTTCCTCCTCGACCATATCTTTCTTGGAGTCCAGTACAGAAGGCAAACGTAGCAAAAGCATTGAGAAATCATTTTTCCGTAGAAGCAGGCTATTGGAGATCAACCATAGCTCCAGCGATGCTGATATTTCAACTATTGACTGTGAACGGTAAGTAACTAACTGCCTCTATTATGGTGCTGCTAGTGTGACTGCTGATCATAAGGTCTCGGGTTCAATCCCCGGATCGGGCAGTGTTATTAAGCTTTTTCGTAAAAAGAAAAATTCTCAGTAGTAGCCCGGAGTTTGGAAATATGCCCGGTAGACGGCAATAGGCTCGCCCCCTATTACGTGGGACTTAAACATATCTAGCCAACCGTGGGTGTGTAATACACCTCTGCCTACCCCTTCGAGGAATACAAACATGATGCTATGTAACGGTAAGCACATTTTTGTAAATGTGATGTAACTGGCGAGACATTCGCAAGTACTCATAGTGCATCCTTACTTATAAACTTATTAAAGCATTAGAATCTAGCTGCTACCAGCGTGGAATTTATATTTTCCTTCTGCGGGAAACCATACTTCTTTATTTCCAAAATAAAAGTTTCGGTGGTGGTACAGCCTAGCTTATCCCAGCATGAATGGGCCGGCTCGATCGGGGAAGTACCACCCTCTCACAAAAGATCAGCGTGAAACAATTGTAGGTACTCCTACCATTTACCGTGGTATTTCGGTGAGTGAGAGCGCTGAAACCCAAACCCCCTACCTATCCTCTCCTTATTATCCTTCCTATGGCTAAATTTCGAGCTAGTGACGTATTTATTATAACCTCAACTATCTGCCAGTGAAAGTCCTGCCCTAATCGGTGTAGTCGTTTCGGAGATCAGCTGGAACACAGAATTAAAGAAAAAATTATTTATTGTTATAAGCTTATTTTATAATATACTTTCAGGCGCATCAATTTTATTTATTTGCATAGATGACTAATAAGTTCGCTTTTCGCTTTCACTGCATAACTAATTAACCAAACCTCATGAAACTTAGCATACATGTAGCCTGGAGCCCAAAAAAGGATATAGCCTACTTTTTACTTACTTATCATCACGCCATCTCCTCTGCAGGGTAGGCAGAGAGAACAGAATGGCAAAATACTCTATTCTTGCATACATCGCTAGCTTCCTCAACATTCATAATTCCATAAACGCTCGCCGGTTTCGGAGACTCCTGACTCCACCTTTCTTCAATACATGACCGATTTGGTCTAGGTAGATGAGTCTCAGTCTCCCCCTGTACATTGTATCCTTCCATTTTCACATTGTTTGTTCTTAACCAGTCGCACATCCGCCATTCTTTTCACATGTCCGAACCATCGAAGCATTTACTTTTTGACGTGATAACGTCTTATAAATCGATGAACGCCGGCAGCACGCACGAAAAAGTCTGACATTCCGCAAAATTTAGGGCGACCGATGCATTGTTTGATGTTTGCGCCCACAAGAGAGAGAGAGCGTCTGCGGGAGGGAGGCGTCACCGACCGACATCAAATTCTTCGGTTCTTTGCCCGAACGTGTCCCGGGCAACACGCGTATCTTAATTATTGTATAGCAGCACGCGCGATCGTACCTTTTTATATGTATCATTCGATTTCTATCAGTATTATATTTTGTGATACTGATTACCAGCTTTGACGTGACCAAGTCTAATAAATCGATGAACGCTGGCTGCACGCACGAAAAATGATGACTCATTGTCCCGTTACGCTCATTGTACGCTTGCACCGCATCTTTTATTTTTTTTCTTTTACTATTAAAAAAGTAGCATCGGTCAGCGAGTGCAGTAATAATAGATTGTGTTACAATTAACTAAAAAAAACGGTGATTCATATACTTACTTAATTGATGATAGATTAAAAGTTTGATTGAATCATTTCATCAATGGTTTGTTATGACGTTGTCACGTTAAACTATCGTCCGTAAACCTACTATACAGACAACCATTTTAGTTTTTTTGACGTGATAACGTCTTATACATCGATGTACGCCAGCTGCACGCACGAAAAAGTGTCACGTTCCACCTGAGCCGAGCGTGCAATCGAGAGCGCGAAACAAGCGATAAAGAGGCACGATCGGCCTAAGCGTTCGGCTTGTGACGCATCTATATATAAGACGTTATCACGTAAAATTATCGTCCGTAAACCTTTACAGACAACCAATTATATGTAGTTTTTTTATGTATTTTTTTAAAGACAACACCCTGCGTTAAGGAATAATCCCTGTATCGCGGGGGCTTTACAAATATACAATTTCACGGACACAAAGTACACCCAGACTCAGAACAACCCTTCAAAGATCTTGTAAAGAGTGGGCCTGTGTGGGAATCGAACCCACAACCATCGAGCGCGAGGCCGGTATCTAATTTTTTTTTCTATTACACAGTATGAAACAGCAGCTGGAAAACACAGAGACAGAGATTAAAAGAGTGTATTTAGATTCAGTAAATAATATCGGCAGGCACTGGGTTAGTACCTGTATTGATCTGTAATATCAGTATTTACGAAAACGCGTTGGTAAGAGCACGCATGTGCCCCATAGCCGCCTCAATGTCATACCCGATAGTATGTGACAGTTCGATTTAATGACAGATTCGAAATTTGAATTTTATTTTATTTATAACATGCCTGGTGTACCTATAATTTTCTTTTTTGTGATTTTGTGGTTGGATACCAAGTATTTAATTAATTACTTAATAATTAACTTGTAATGTGTATGTTTATTTAGTAAGTACTTAGTGATTTTTAATGAGTTACCCGTGTAACAACAATTCGAATTTTGAATATTGTTTTAGTAAATACGAGTATACTTACTACGTGTTGTGTTTGGATACTAACCGTTTAATTGTTCTGTTGATAGTCAGTAACCGTGTATCAACGAATGCAACGAATAATTAATTAGTTGCTTCCGTTACACCTATGGTAGGTACTAAATACTAAAGTAGCATTGTTTAGAAGTTTCTTTGGAGTCTTGGTAATCTTTCTACTAATATTGTAAATATGAAAACATGTGAAGATGTTTCGATGTTTGGATGCTTGTCCGTAAATCACACCTAAACATTTCCACTGAAGGAATTTGGAGGAAGTTAGGTAGGTAGGTAGGTACTGTAATGACATATAGGCTACAGGATAGGACCCTTTTATCCCAAATAATTAATAATTCCTGTAGGATAACTATTTTTGGGCTAAATACTCAAAGGTTAAAAGATTTATTAACGATATTTGGTATAAGCACAGTATAACGAAAACAGATCTTTACTTTTTTTTCCACTTAATGTGAAAATGAAAAAAGATCCACCCGCGACTTCGTATGCTCGTGTGAATTCTAAATTCAAATAATTGATATTTTGATCTGTATTTTAGCACTTGACATGCTCAGCTACTTAAAAGAACAAATTAAATTATTTGGGAAAATAGAAAAAGAGAGGTTTACTGCGAGCGGAATTCGAACCTGCGTCCCTTCGAATCCGGGGAAGTGCTGGGGATCCCGCTCCGCGCCGCTTGATCTCAACACATTTTATGTGGAACACAAAGCATGAAAATGTGTAATCGAAAATAACAGTCACGAGCAGGTTCGAGCGACGTTCCCACGGCGGGCTTATTTAGTGGGTGAAGGCCCCACACTACTCTGTTAGTTGCCCCGAACGACGGAGTGTGCGGTTAGGTACATTTATTCCCGCCTTAACAAAAAAAATATCTAAAACACCGGTCCAAAGCTAATAAACAACCTTGCGGAGAAATTAAACAGTAACTAGCGGAACGAGAAATTTTAGTTTATTGTTACATTTATATATTGGAGCTAGCCTTTGTTTGCGGCTCCGACACAGCACAGCCAAAAGCTAGTTTTTAAATTATATCTCATTTTTCCGATGTAGTAGCGGGTTAAATGTTTAATAAAGAGTCAAATAAAAAAAGTTGCATCAAAATCCGTTTAGTAGTTTTTGCGTGAAGCGCGAACGTACAAACAAACAAACCGGCAAACAGACAAAAATCCAATAATAAATTGTTTTGTTTTCAGACACGCCGATAGATAGGGGATTCGCTTCTTCTTTTGCATTGTACCTAAGTTAGGTACAATGAAAAAGAAGTCTTCTGTTCAAGTTACATAAACTGCTCAATTTTATTTATGGCTTACCTGATGGTAAGTGGTAATGGACTCAGCAATACCTACTAAGAATATTGCCAAGCTGCTGCCCACCATTTTATTTCATGTTTGGGAAATGAATGATTTTTTTATTGCTAATGACGGCAGACAAGCCACGGACGGCCCTCTGATAGTAAATGGTAATCGTCGCTCATGGACTTATGGCTATCAACTGCTACAGCCAAAACACACTGACGTGCTTCATGACCGGTCAAACGGGAGATGGTGGTACCAACCCGCTCGGGCCGGATAGCAAGTGAATACTCCCCACTTGGTATTTATATTTATATGTACACTTAAAACACTATAAATTAAGGTAAGTTTCAACATGATACAATATGAAATCAAAGCCCATACATTTGTGCACCATGCACCTTTCCATACATTTCAATAGTTTTCTATAGCGTTAGCGATCATAGAATGCAACTTGGCTAGGCCCCCTGGTTATCCAATGAAACTTGCTTGTAATGCAAATTCGTTCATTTTATCGTCGTTAGACGTCGTTAGCCACATAACCATACAAACTTTGATTATACATTCAGTCTAGAAAGTATTGGGAATGGATGATTTGTTTATGGTTCCAAATTCAAATTTGTATTTTTTTGTTAGATTGGCACAACTGTTATCCATTTTGGCGCGGAGTTTGAGTTTTAGTTATAGGTTTTTAGTTATATTATGTATGTTATGTGTATTACGAATTTTATAATGGACACAAAACATCGAACAAAGAGTTTGTTTTAAATTTTGCATCGCCAATGGAATTTCGTGTTCAGAGTCACTGAAAATGTTACAGAAGGCTTACGGTGAATCGACTTCATCAAAAACACGTGCTTATGAGTGGTACAAAGCGTTTAAAAGCGGTCGAGATGTGATGGAAGATTTGCCTCGCTCTGGTAGGCCATCAACGTTTGCAACTGAAGTTAACATTACAAAAGTGAAGGAAATAGTGACTGAAAATCCTCATTCAATTTTGAGAGAGATAGCCGCCGAATTTTCTGTGTCTCACGAGTCGATCCGTACTATTTTAAATAATCACTTGGGTATGAAACATGTCTCCGCTCGGCTAGTCCCAAAAGACCTGAATTTTCTCCAAAAACTCAATCGCATGAGAGTCGCTGAGCACATGCTAGAATGAGTCAATTCCGACGGAACATTCATGAAACGCATTGTTACTGGTGACGAGACGTGGGTTTACGAGTTTAACATGCAAACTAGTCAACAAGCTTTTGAGTGGCGACTTCCAACTGAACCGAAACGGAAAAACCACGCCAAAGTCGATCAAAAATCAAAGTCATGTTGACTGTTTTCTTTGACTATCGCGGTGTTGTGCACTCTGAGTTCTTGCCAGAAGGTCAAACGGTAAATAAAGAATATTACTTGAGCGTTATGCGGCGTTTAAGGGAGCAAATTCGACGAAAAAGGCCAGATTTGTGGAAAGAAAATTCTTGGATTTTGCACCACGATAATGCGCCTTCGCACAAGGCCATCATTGTGAATGAATTTTTATCCAAACACTCAAATACCTTCGAGCAACCACCATATTCACCAGAACTCAAATTACCACTTCGTGGCACCCGTTTTCAATCGGTAGAAGACAAAGGAGAATTCGCGGCGAGAACTGCACTCAATTCCGCAAACAGCGTTTAAAACATGTTCTGATCATTGGATTATTCGTTGGCGTAAGTCTATCGTTTCTGAAGGAGCATACTTTGAAGGTGATAAAATAAATTTGGATGAATAACAAAAATGTTGTGTATTATTGATCTTTTCCCGGTACTTTCTTGACAGAGTAGTATATAACACCTATCATAATCAAAGTACAGATACAAAGCCACCAATATTGAAGTTTTCAGTTCTTCTACTTTTTAATAGGGCTCCCCTTTTTGTTACTTCTAAACATCCCCTGTATTAGCCTACCAAAACAAAAAAGCAATTATTTAAACCGGTCAAACCAGTTTTGAGTTTTAGCGAGACTAACGAACAGCAATTGATTTTTTATATAGATATACTTACTTACATTGTGAAGAAATAAAACCACTCGTACAGTAACGCTAGTATATTTTCATCATTCCTTCAACTTACCAGGTAACCAGATATAATTATACTTTATACTTATGTACTATAATTACCGTCTCCTTAATACATTATAACAGCTAGATTAACACACGTCTGAACTCAAACGAGCGGCCCGGCCGAATAATCACTTTTTGAAACAGTCGGTCTTAACAGCTATTTTATTTTTAAATTCCTTACTAAAATTATGATATTTCCGGTAGAAAACAGGAAGTAACAATGTTGCAATTTTATTTTTAAATTAATTACTAAAATCATGACATTCGGCCATCCAATAATGTGCCGTCTCCTGACGCACACTCCACTATAATGAACACAATTGAATTCATACATATAAATTATTATAGACTTATTCTAACTTAATTAAATTTAATTATGGCATCATGCTATCAGCTTATAAGTCGTTAGTAACATCATTTACAACGTAAACGAAATCATGACACTCGGCGATCTGATAACACGTGCTGTCTGCCGACGCAAACCATTACAATAAATACAACTGGACTCATACAATCATATAAATAGGAGATTCTAACCCAATTACATTTGATTATGGTAAAATAATCTAACTTATAGTCTTACGAGATTATCTACAACTTAAATGAAATCATGACATTCGGTAGTTATTTTAACAAATTAATCCCCACTATTGTATACACTTCAAATTTATTTATCCATGTTTACAGTAATCTCTATTCATGGATTTAGGCTTTGATTTAGCAGACCAGGTAAAGTTAAATTAATCATATATTTAGAATAGAATATAATAGAATACACTTTATTGTACACCAAACATAAGATAAAAACAATAATTTACAATAAAACTATCAACAAGTATGTACAATGGGCGGTCTTATTGCTAATAGCAATCTCTGCCTGACAACCTTTGGATGAAGTTAACAAGTACGATGCTGCAGTTATGTTGTAGGTGTACGTATACATAAATAAATATACATCTACAAATATAAATAATACTATAGGTAATCATAAATATCACATATAAATTAAAATCTTAAAATGACATATAATGATCCTTGACCAATATTTTAAATTTAGTCAACGTATTTGCGCGAGACAAGTTTACTGCCGTCACTTTAAAAGACTTACTAAGATATTTTGTGCAATGCGTTGGTATTTTGAGCCTAAGATTTTCTGACGACCTCAAGGTCTTCCCATGTGTGTCATGTAGGAATTCAAAATTTCCTTTAAGATAGGAAGGGTATGACGGGTTGAACAGAATACTGTATAACAAGAATAGTAAATGAGCGTTCCGACGAAGGCGTATTGGTAACCACTTGAGATTGTTTCGAAATTCTGAGACATGATCGTATTTACGTAAACCGAATATAAATCTTATACAAAAATTTTGAAGTCGCTCCAGTTTTTCAAGCTGGTTCTCGGTAAGATCTGGATAGCTAGCATCTGCATAATCAAGACTAGGAAGTAGAAGGGAATTTGCAAGCGCAATTTTGGTGACAGTGGGTAGAAAGTTTCGCAACCGTCTCAATGACCCTGCTGATCTGAACATTTTCCGACTCACCTCTTGCAACTGGGGATCCCAAGAGAGGTTTTTGTCAATTAGTATACCCAGATTCTTCACTTTATCGCTTATAGATATTATTGTGGCATCACAAACGATTGGTGGTAATTGTGTCCATTGCACCTTAGATGTTAGTCTAGAGCTACCCACAACAATGACTTGTGTCTTAACGGGATTCACCTTAAGCCCGTGTGAATTACTCCAACTACTAATAAAATCCAAGTCCTTATTGGTGATTCTGATGGCATCTGACAATTCAGCTAAAGGTGCCTGAGTAAAAATTTGGAGATCATCTGCATAAAGGTGGTAGGAGGAAATAAGCTTATTAGAGATGGTATTTATAAATACTGCGAAAAGTAAAGGAGAAAGCACGCCGCCCTGGGGTACACCAACAGTTGTATTGCACCATGTTGAGTAATTATTTTCTATACGAATACGCTGTTGGCGTCCACACAGGTAACTACGAAACCAACCAATACCCGTTGGAGATATGTTAAGTGAGTTTAGTAGGCAAAGTAATATGTCATGATCCACCGTGTTAAATGCATTGGAGAAGTCTAACAAGGGGAGCACAGTAAGATTACCACGGTCCATGCCTGATCTAATGTCATCGGTTACCTTAATTAATGTCGTAGTTGTACTATGACATGAGCGGAAGCCAGATTGGAAAGGATTGAGGAGCTTATTTATATCAAGAAAGGAACTGAACTGGTTATGGACAAGGCGCTCAAGAACTTTGGACAGGAAAGGTAGTATGGATATGGGACGGAAGTCAGAAAAACAGGAAGGCTTAGATTTTTTTGGTAGAGGGGTAAGTTGCACCTCCTTCCATTTGGATGGGAAGATACCAAAGGATACAGAGAAATTGAGGATATGGCAGATTATGGGAAGGACTTCGTCTAGGATGGGAATAATCATATTGCGGCTTATGGAGTCGCTACCAATGGCATTAGAAGTTATTGACTGAATGCTCTTCTTAACATCACAAGCAGTGAATTGGTAAATGACGAAAGGTGGATAGTTAGGTGTTGGAAGTGTTGAAAGATATTTCATAGTATTTTCTTTAACTGTCTTTTCTAAATTAGACGATACTGAGAATACTTGATTAAGCAAATCAATGTTTAAGTCCTTAGGAATTGTGTCAATACGCGATTTTCCAACACCCAATGTTTTAAGTAATTTCCAGGCTTTAGCTGGATCTCCGTCCTGAACCGAATTATGAATGTGCTGGCGTTGTGCATCCCTACACACCTTGTTGCAGTGATTTCGTATTGTGCAGTATTTCTCCCAGTTTAAAGCACTTGGTCGAGTCTTGTATTTAAATTTAGCAGTTGCCATGAGCATCCTTATGTGGTCAGTGAGCCATGGTGAGGGTTGACGTTTCATTTTTACTGGTCGTATAGGTGCAAGTTTGTCGTATAGTAGAAGAAGACTATTATTGAAATAATTAACTTGGTAATCTACTGAGCTTGAAGAAACAAGTGGTGTCCAATCTATGCTACTGGCATCCTTACGCAAAGCATCCACATCCATGCGACCAAAACTGCGCTGCATAAAAATTTTAGGTTTGGCCTTTGGGGGACGCACTTTATAAGATAAGAACACTAAATCGTGGTATGAGAATACGTCAGCTGCATGTTGACCATGCATTTCAACCTGTTCTTTAGAGGAAACTAGTATTAGGTCAAGGAGTAAAAGGACAGAATTAGGAAAATTATGTGTAGCATTGAGTGGTAGAATAAAAAGGTTTTTAGATTCAACTAAGGAAGTAAAAGAAGAAGAACGAGAATTATTTTTAAGGAGACAAGTGTTAAAGTCACCCATCAGGATTGTGTGCGTATAGGATGGGACCAGTTTGTCCAAAAGACATTCAAATGACGCAAAGAAATCTATACGCAAGGAGGGGCAATAATATACACCGAGCAGGATTTTTGTGTGTTGGAGTTCAACTTCCAGGAACAGATGCTCACCAGCATTTGCTGGAGGTGGCTGCGCAGACATATCGACAATGGTAAAAGGATATGCGACATATGACATATGGCGACACCGCCACCACCACCAACCGTTCGATCATTCCTGATAAGCTGATATCCAGGAAGGGAATATAAAGTGGACGGGAGACATGGCTTCAGCCATGATTCAGAGACAAGAATAGCCTGAATATTCTTATAATTGAAATTTGCTAGCATATCCGGGAAGTGGGCCGGAACACTTTGGGCGTTGATATGAACAACATTGAAATTCCTCGGGCTATCAGAAAATTGTGCTTCAAGTAAATCATTTAGAGGAGGAATGCTGACAAAACTAACATCACTGTCACTAACTGAATAGAAGCTTTCATTGTCGTAATCACTCATCAAAGATAATATACTTATATCTGCAAACTATATACTTCTAGGTACGCAATAATAAGGTAAACTATATTTTATATTGATATACTACTTATATAACTAATATTTTATTACTGTATATAAAGTAGGGGTATTTACTTTTACCTGCCAGTTGTGCCGTTAAAAAGAAAATAACTAAATAAATTAACATGAGTAACTAAATTTGAGTAATAAATGCATAGTGAATAGATTAAGTTTTGTAAGATATATATAAACAAATAAATCCTAACATAAAATCAACTCGCCTACTGAAATCGGTACTAATACTAGTATATCTATTACGGAACACATTTTAACATTTGTATCATCTTCAAACTCTGTAAAAAACAAAATTCTTCTTACAAAAATAGTTTTGGGTGTCAAACCATAATGTTAACTATATTGTCAAATTCTTGGTGTAATAAGAAATTTTTCATTATTGGAGTTAAGGACGTTTTTTGAAGAGGAAACCGAATATCAAAGATGTCGTTATCTGAAATGCTACGCTGAGTCAATATCCGCAATAAATGTCTATCAATCAATTATACCTACATAATCACAGGCATAATATTATGAGATCCATAAGTAGGTACCTAGGTAGTATAATTATCTCCAACCCAGTGATTAGATAAATACTCACATTGTCACCCTATAAATAACTTCAGCTGACAGTAATACGTACAACAATTTAATAGAGTAGACAATGTACTATTCTTTTAAAAGTAAGTACCTATTCTTATTCGTATTTTAGGTTCAGTTATATTTATAATTAACAACCCTTCGTTCAATCTATGACTATACTCTATACCCATACTTATTACATATAAGTCTATGTAATTAGCCTTCTCAAACCCAGTGAGAAACAGTCATGCCAAGACTACAGACTCCAATTCTGTTATTTCCCAACATTTTTGTCTAGGTCTAAGTTCTCTCGAAAGTCGAAAACTGCTGGATCGATCCTAATAAAAACTGACGTAGTTAGAACGTCTAATTGGGATGAAAACCATAGGCTATTTATAAATCCCACAGTCCAAGAACTAACGTCATCAGACCCTAACGTCTACAGCTGAGCAACAACATCTTAGAGATTAATCCGTGAATTAATTTATCCGCTAGAGCAGTCTAGTCAGTCAGTTACTTACATGACTATTTAAATGAAAAAATATGATTATAGCCTAATAATTTAAATAATATACATGTATATATATATAATTTTTGTTTTCTCTCAATGACATTATGATTTTGATTCTGTAATTTTTTTACAACCAAAGACAATTATATTGCTTATTATTATTCTATTATTAACATTTAAACAATTTACATAAATCGATGTTAATTTAATACCTATAAGTTCGACTAACATTTTGTACGCCTTTTAAGGCAGAATTTTGACGGAAGATATAATACGAGATACTAACACCTCGGCAATGTTGTAACCAAAATTCTTGCAAATAAACTTATTTCATTTCATTTAATTTCATTTCATGAAAATACAAATTGCCTTTCCCAAGGCACCTACCGATCCGAACCATGCGTCCCAGATTTATCACTTTACACTTACAACACTAAAAAAGTAATATTACTGAAAGCTATAGGTACCCTATTCACTTCATATTGAGACAGCATGTAAACAAAACAACCAATGTTTCTCAAGGAGTCCAAATTCACTTATGATTAAAACTACAAAAATATCAACGTAACAATAAAAATATTTAACATAACTAAACACATCAAAATAAGAAACAACCAAAGTTAATGGTTATAACATGAAATCACTGAAAATATTTAGAAAGAACTCATTTTACATCCGATTAGCCGGCCGTGTTTGCCTAAAGTCAGTACCTATAATAATTTTTTTTTAAACATTGTTAGGTTATTTTTACTATTACACTTTCGGAATTGATTAAGAAATTATCAAGATCGGGTTTAATACAAGTAGTTATATTATAATAAATCTAGAAAAAATCAGATGGTTATGTTATTTAAGAAAAAAGCTTTGATCTAACGATTGGTACAGTTAATATTATGTTAATAGATGTCACTGCTTTAATTAGACTTAGAACTTAAATTGTCCTTCTGATTCCATTTTAATAATAACATAACACACAATTATCTTTATTGTATTTATATAAAATGAATAGATTAAATATTTCTAAATTTGAAACACGTAAAAATTTTGTAGAGCACTCTAGCGTTGGAAATACGCAACTTGGAGATTATAATTAAATTAAATTGAAAACTATGACAAGAGAATAGTGAAGCACCAATCTACTTGCATATATCATTTGAACACTTTGAATCGTAAAGCCACACCAGGCTACCACAACTGATCTGGCTGCCAATACGCTGGCGTTCATTATAGAACGAAGACATTAAAATACTTATACCCATTAACCACAAAGTGGAAACTAAGCATGTTAAATGCTAAAAATATATAAAACAGAGGTAATAGACCGTTAGAATTATTTAAAAGAGTAACATCAGCATCGCTGATGTCACTTACTATAACATCATCCGAATCCATCTATTAAGAATATTAGAATTAAATCAACGACAATTAAACAACTGAATAACAAACCAGTCATTCAATTTTAATTAAATTATCACAAAACATTAACATTGCTGGTTTATTTATCCACACACAATTTATTACAAATGTTTATAGAAGATCCCTAAGTATTATTAGGAAAAGCCCTAGGCACTTAATTATCTGCACGTCCACACCAGCTAAACGCCACCGTAAGTGGTTGCTGTCTTAGCTGCTACAAAATACCAACCCTCTCATACATCCGGCCATTGCCGCCATCTTAATCCGCCATATTAGTACAAAGCGGAAGTTGTGGATTTTGTAGAAACTTTACAAAAATGGCTAAGCCGTATTTATTACATACAACGACGTCATAAATACTTATTTAAACACAAAGTGAAAAATGTGAAATCGAAAATAACAGTCAGGAACAGGATTTGAACCTGCATCTTCTGGATACCGTCCAGATGCTTTACCAATTCAGCCATCCTGACAATTGCTCCTGACTGCTAATTTCGATAACACATCATACTTAACGTCTTTGGGTGACGCCTGCGCCATCTGTCGGCAGTATTTTCATACATTATACCGACCAGGTAAACTTAATTTTACAATTAAGATTTTACCTAATAATGACGCAAACCCTTTAAATATTTAGATATTTTTATATATATTTTTAGCATTTGACATGCTTAGCACTATACATTAAACACAAAGTGAAAAATGTGAAATCGAAAATAACAGTCAGGAACAGGATTTGAACCTGCATCTTCTGGATACCGTCCAGATGCTTTACCAATTCAGCCATCCTGACAATTGCTCCTGACTGCTAATTTCGATAACACATCATACTTAACGTCTTTGGGTGACGCCTGCGCCATCTGTCGGCAGTATTTTCATACATTATACCGACCAGGTAAACTTAATTTTACAATTAAGATTTTACCTAATAATGACGCAAACCCTTTAAATATTTAGATATTTTTATATATATTTTTAGCATTTGACATGCTTAGCACTATACATTAAACACAAAGTGAAAAATGTGAAATCGAAAATAAGAAGATGCAGGTTCAAATCCTGTTCCTGACTGTTATTTTCGATTTCACATTTTTCACTTTGTGTTTAATGTATAGTGCTAAGCATGTCAAATGCTAAAAATATATATAAAAATATCTAAATATTTAAAGGGTTTGCGTCATTATTAGGTAAAATCTTAATTGTAAAATTAAGTTTACCTGGTCGGTATAATGTATGAAAATACTGCCGACAGATGGCGCAGGCGTCACCCAAAGACGTTAAGTATGATGTGTTATCGAAATTAGCAGTCAGGAGCAATTGTCAGGATGGCTGAATTGGTAAAGCATCTGGACGGTATCCAGAAGATGCAGGTTCAAATCCTGTTCCTGACTTATTTTCGATTTCACATTTTTCACTTTGTGTTTAATGTATAGTGCTAAGCATGTCAAATGCTAAAAATATATATAAAAATATCTAAATACTTATTTAATTAATAATAATTCTTACGATTTTATTTGTTATTTTTAATCCATTTCTTATAAAATGGATGCATGTATTTTAATATTAAAAATGAAAACTTGAATAATAATGTTCTGCAAACTTTTGATACTTATAACGCGCACCAGAATTTACCTTTTAATTTTAAAGTTGTTTTATAATAGTTTAGATCTATTTCTTTTAGCAATTGACATGCTCCGCTACTTTTTAAAGTACAAATTATTTGTGAATAAAATTTAATTGTTTTACAATATTAATAATCATAGTACAAAAAGATTTAACATAATAATTGCTACGACTGGTACCAGGCTTCCGCCTTGGGAGTATAGCACTCCATACGAGTGTTAATTTCTTTGATTTGATAGATAGATGCATCTAGATATCATAACACATTATGTAAATGTGGTCTATTATTTAAATAAAGATTTAGTTATTTACTATTTGGTTATTTGTTACCAACGATCTGATCGTTCAGCGCGTTTGCGCCGTCATATATAAAAATGTTTAAATACTTATACACAATCATATATAACATGTATATATCTATACTAATATTATAAAGAGGAAAGATTTGATTGTTTGTTTGCATTGAATAGGTTCCGAACTAGTGGACCCGATGTGTGGAAAAATATTTCACCATTAGAATCCTACATTATCCTTAATGAACATCAAAAAAAATTTTAGGATCCGTATGTAAACATCGATAATGTTTTATCGCGTACGCTGCAGAAATAATTGACAATAGAGCAAAGTGATGTCTTACAGTTTTATAGAAGATATCAATACCCACAAAAATCCGTAATATAATACGTCTACTGTAACAGTTATAACACAATAACTATTTTTTCATGTTATAATATGCAATAGTAACGCCGATACAAACTAATATTATAAAGAGGAAAGATTTGCATTTGTGTATGTATTCAAATGACATTAATTTTAACAATATTTTCTACTGACCTTGTTTTAGTCTTACCATCATTTCGATTTTTAAATATCCTCTCGATTCCATTTTTATCTTCAACTACCTTTTAAGTTGCCTTTTGTAACAAAACCGTACTTCTAAAGCTGCATCCAAGGGTCCAATTCTTTATACACTGCATTCAGAAAGTTGATATCTATACAAAACATAAGTACATAATTATATCCTGTAAGCACACATAGCTTACTTAAAAATCCGACGAAAGTACACAGCCCACTCGACACAAGTAGCCCACATAACCACTCGATATGCCTGCGAGCATGCATACCTCGTCCACTAGTCATTATCTAGCGGACATACATAGTCAACTCAATCCAGCAAAGCAATCCAGAGCTCGCTCCCATGAACTGTCCAGCGGACATACATAGTCCACTCAATCCAGTAAAGCAATCCATAGCTCGCTCCCATGAACCGTCCAGCGGACTTACATAGTCCACTCAATCCAGCAAAGCAATCCATAGCCCGCTCCAATGAACTGTCCAGCGGACACAGTCCACTCAATCCATAAATCAATGCCTAATCTAAAACACACAACAGATATCCAATGAGCAAATATAATCGTCCAGCGGTCACACAAAACAAGTAGATACTTCGTATTTAATTATTTATTTTTACTTGCTATTTAAATATACTTTAAAATCCTGTAATTACTTTGATTAACATGGCAAAAGCTTCCATTACATCGTAGTAATATAACTTAGGAACAAGATGTATGTAGGTAGGCAAAATATAGTGTTGCAACCAAGACTATAACTAACAATATAATCATTACAATTATCATAAGGTTATCTTAATACAATTTACACTATATATGCTATGTGAAGGTAGTTGCATCCGACAATACATCCGAGAAAAGCATCAGATATAATAAAACAAATATGGTAAGACTTTTTTATTAAAATTATAATAAATCCAGTGCGTAATACCCAACTCACCCGATCCACTTGACAAACAGTCAACTCATCAATTTATCATTCTTAAATCCATTATAGAAAAATTATTAGCATACTTACATAACAAATACGGTAAAATGTTATTCGGAGGATATTAAATAAAAAAACATAGGATCACGCCTGTATTCCCCGAAGGGGTAGGCAGAGCTTACACACCCACGACTCGCCAGCTATGTTCAAGTCCCACGTAATAGGGGGCGAGCCTATTGAAGTCTACCGGGCACATTTCCAAACTCCGGGCTGCTACTGAGAATTTTTCTTATTAGGAAAAAGCTCAATAAAATTGCCCGACCCGGGGATCGAACCAGAGACCTCATGATTAGCAGTTGCATACACTACCGCTACATCGCTGAGGCAGTCAAAGGATATTAAATAATCATTTTAAAATCCAATGAATCCAGCCAGTGAACCTAACTCGTTCAATCCAGTCAGCAAACATAGCCAACTCAGTAATCCGAAGACTAGTAATCATAAACAGTATCCAAAGGGACATACACCCAAATAATCCAGTAAACAAATTAGTACGCCCATTAATGTATACACATGCAGTCTCCATTTCTAATAAATTATCAGTTCAGTCTGAATCATAAAATATAATAAATATAGTCATTTTTTTTTTATTCTTTCATATCATCAAACCTGTTCATTATTTCACAAAGATTATAATACCTTATTTGCTATTATTGCTGTAGGTACCTTACAATTCAATGAAATAAACATTTATTACTTTATGTACTTATACGTCCAATATTAATACAATTGATTTAGCCTATGTGTAATTCTGTTCATTATTTCATAATGATTATAACACCTTATTTGCCATTACTTTTATTATAACTTACAATTCAATAAAATAAAATAAAATAAAATAAATTACCACTTTTTGAAAGTACAATTAATGAGGGTAGAAATATTAGGGTAGACATAATTATGCAGCATAATAGACAAATACTTCGGCATGAAGCACGTTAGTAGCTATCAGAGTAAACCTGATCCAGCAACGATACGACAATGCGTGACATTGTACAGAGTTACCCTGGCCAAGTACGTATGCAACCCGAGCATTAATTTAACATACACACCATATCGTCAGAGAGTTATCCTGACGTGATGTGCCAGCTCTATGGTAAGTATCGTGAAAGATGCATAATAATCTTTACGTGGGCGTTTAAAGCATATACTTATGCGATTCAACAGAACATTCATTTTACCAAGTTACTTGGCAAATCAAATAATTAAAACGATTACTTTTACATACCTCTTGGTTTTTTATCCCGTTTCTGAAATGTGAAGAAATAAAACCACTCTTACAGTAACGCTAGTATATTTTCATCATTCCTTCAACTTACCAGGTAACCAGATATAATTATACTTTATACTTATGTACTATAATTACCGTCTCCTTAATACATTATAACAGCTAGATTAACACACGTCCGAACTCAAATGAGCGGCCCGGCCGAATAATCACTTTTTGAAGCAGTCGGTCTTAACAGCTATTTTATTTTTAAATTAATTACTAAAATTATGATATTTCCGGTAGAAACAGGAAGTAACAATGTTGCAATTTTATTTTTAAATTAATTACTTACTAAAATCATGACAACATGGTGTAGTTTAAAGTCACGTCGTCTGTTTGTTTCTTCGCTTTCTGGCAAAGCATTTGAAACACAAACTCGTTTAGATATTTCTTCAGAAAAATATATAAGTACCTATGTATAAGATCGTAATTTATTATTATTTTTTAAGTAGAAAAATAAAACGCTCTTTTAAAGTCAGGAATGTAATTGCGCTCGCGCGAAGTCAAGGGCATTACTCGTAAAATTAAATTTCATCTATTTTTTTTAAATACATACAATAATAGATAGAAAACACCCAGACGCAGTGCAAATATCTGTGTTCACTTTGTGTTTAACAAATATTTGTGTTCATCACACAAATAATTGGCCTGAATGGGAATTAAACCCACAATATCGTGCACGGAAGTTGGTTACACCAACGACTACGCCACGAGGCCCGTCTAAATAGTTTGTGTTCAGAGAATCTATAAATAACACTGTACCGGTAAAACAAAATGGCGTCATCGGGACGTAATCACGTAATCAGACCGGTTCGAGCCAGTTTGAAGCGGTTCTCGCCAGTTCACATCGGTGCGCACTAGTTCTGTGAGACCATTGAACTTTAAATCTTAAATATTTGTTAAAATTACCCAATTTTATCTAGTTACATTAGTTTTGTGCACGTAATCATAGATGTCGCTATACTTATGAGGTTTTATATTGTGAATAGTGCAGTGAATAGTGTTAAATAATACATGAAAAATAAAGGTTACGAAATAAAACTACTTTTATAATAATCATACAACGTTTGCTTGTTTTTTTAACTAACTCGAGCTTTCGAGTAGTTTACAGCATTTATAATCAGCCTACTCGTGACCATAGATTCCGTAAAAGTAGTTTTAATTCGCATATATATCGAAAAGTATTTATTTAGATATTAAGAAATATAGGTTACAAATTTATTGCTAAGACTCAAGTTTATGCTGATAAAGGTGATACGACTGAAGATTGTTACTTAAATCTTTTATCATTTAATAATGACAATATAAAAAGAGTTAGCGGTTAACCTTCAAATATCCAAATGAATACAATTTGAAACACAGCGCACGTCTTTGCAATGCATATCAATTAACCTATTGTAGAATTCAAATTCGAATTCAAAAATAACTTTATTTCATTATATAATAGCACGTAAAATCGTCAAAGTTAATTACTAATAATTAACACGAGCGCTTGAAGCAAGTGCATCCGCAATGTCGCGATTGCAATCGCCACAATTGTAAAAGTATTTGGGCCGGTGAAAAAACTTGGTTGGAGGGATACTTACACACTTACTTATCGTCACGCCATCTCCCTTGCGGGGTAGGCAGAGAGAACAGAGTGCCAAAAGGTTCTATTCTTGCATACATCGCTCGCTTCCTCAACATTCATAATTCTCTTCATACACCCTCGCCGGTTTCGGAGACTCCCGACTCCACCTTCCTTGGATACATGACCGAATTGGTCTAGGTAGGTAAGTCAGTCAGTCAGTCAATCAAGCTTTCCTATCATGTACACAAAAGTATATTAGATATGAGGAGGTCTTCGCCTATGTATGCCGGCAAGGTTAAGCAACTTTCGCTCGGCTGGTAGTCAGATGGGTGACCAAAAAGTGACACCTATTTGTAGACACCTGACCTCTTCTGTGCTTCTAAGTAGTGGGTGCCGGCTAGGGTTGCCAACTATACTTTATAATAACGTATCCTACTTTATTTTTGGCAAATATACTTTATAGGTATCTACTACTTTTAAGCTTAAAAAGAACGTGAAGGCATGCACGATTTAAAATATTTACAAGATAGATTGAATATTAACAATTTAATTTCCAAGTCAATAAGACTGATACAAAGGAGTTCTACTAACAACTATAAAGATTTTTCAGAAAAAATCTATTGACAAATGGCAATATAAATTTAAAAATGCATCCGGTGTGTCCTTGTGTAAAGAAAATTATTTCTTATTTCATAATCTGTAAATTTAATAAAAAATTACTTATTGGTTTTAAGTAAATTTAAATTGGGATTTGAATAGCTTCCAAAAATTCAAGGATAATAAAAACTATAACTAAAACTGTGAATAAATAAATATTGAATTTTTTTTTTTAAATACTTTTTTCTTCTTCCAAATACTTTATTTTTTCTGCTTAAAAAATAAAATACGTTATTTTTTCCAAAAAAAGTTTTCAACCCTAGTCCCGGCTGTCAAATAATATCCTGACAGGCGTTAAAGGTTGTTAATCCTGAATAAAAAGTCTGACTCCGGTCTTGTTCTAAAGTCACCAGTTGTCCCCTTAGTTGAGTCGTGGAGGTCAGATAGGCGGTCGCTCCTAATTACTGATGGATCAGCTAAAACCGAGCAGATTGGAAGCCGATCCCAACAAAAAGGTTGGCATAAGGCTAGGGGATAATGCTGCTAGATAATAGCTATAAGAAATATAGATTCATAGATTAGCCCTACAGCCCACAGCAATAAGTTTTAGACCTTTTTTTTGTTAAGGCGGGAAAAAATTTACCTAACCGCACACCTCGTCTTTCGGGGCAACGAATATTGTAGTGACAATTTATTTGTTTTAACGCCATCTGTTGACAAAATCATAACATTAATCAAAATACAAATGACAGTTTTAATTCGTCTATGGATAACGAGAGGGCGCTTACCAAGAATTATAAGATAAACAATATTTGAAGAAAGAAAAAAAGTTGATGTTTTCACATCTGTGTGTGTATCCCGTGACGGCTCATTTTTTTGTTAAGGTGGGAATATGTGTACCTAACCGCACACCCCGTCGTTCGGGGCAACGAACAGGGGTATTATGAGGCCCTCACCCACTAAATAAACCCGCCGTATGCCGTCTCTCCGCCTGTATTGGCTGGCCACTGGGACTATGTTACATTACTTCAGTGGTCTGCCGGCGAAAATAAGTTTCAGACTTGAAAAACCCATTCACATAATAGAGCTTCTGTTGTGTGCGATTTTTCTAATACATTCCCACTTCATAGTCAAATATTTACAAAACAATTAGTGGTTTATTCAACCGGAGATTGTCGCGTGAGAACTGCAGTAAATGAGTCATGTTATTTTAACACCCCGCGAAAGATACACATATCTAAGTGTGTTTCTTTGCTCGTTAAAATCCCACCACTGAACGGATTTGTAAGAATTTTTACTATTATTAGAGCAGAGCGTTGCTTATACCAGCACGAATGGGCCGGCTCGATCTGGGAAGTAGCACCCTCTCACAAAAGATCAGCGTGAACCAACATTAGTGGTACCTACCATTGTGTTTTGTATGTTGAGTGAGAGTGCCGGAGGCCCGAGCCCCCTTCCCTATTCTCTCATTGTTATCTTTCCTATCATTTCCTTAGTATCCTTCCTAATATACTTACTCCTCTCCTTAATTTCACCTTTCTTTCCTCGGAGATGGCGACGTGCGAGCGATGCCTCTGGTGTTGCTAGCGTCTATAGGCTAAAACATTCTACCAACTCCAACCACCACATGGAACTGCCTTAATAAAATATGCTTTTATCTCGGAAAAAAACATGTCTCACATTTTACTATAGGAACTACTAGTACCTACTAGGCACAGGTCTTCTCTCATAATGTAATATTAGCATAATAAAATAAATCATGAGCCTTAAAATACTAAAAAAAAATATTTTTTAATTTACTAGAAGTAAGATCTTGGTTTATATAAGGAACCAACGAGTTTTTATGTATTTTTCATCGTATACTATAATAACAATAATAAAATACAAGAATTTTAATACATAATAATTGGTATAATAAGTACACAAAACAAATTTTACGAAATACGATTTATTTTTAATAAAATATGCGTAAATAGTTTTATTGTTAACCACTGGCTTTCAAAGTAGAGGGTGTGACCCCGTAGAGACTAAGCGCGTGTTGCTTTTTATACTTTTAAAAATAATGTTATGTATAGTTATTTATATATATTTGTAGCATTTGACATGCTTAGCACTATACATTAAACACAAAGTGAAAAATGTGAAATCGAAAATAACAGTCAGGAGCAGGATTTGAACCTGCATCTTCTGGATACCGTCCAGATGCTTTACCAATTCAGCAATCCTGACAATTGCTCCTGACTGCTAATCTCGATAACACATCATACTTAACGTCTTTGGGTGACGCCTGCGCCATCTGTCGGACGTATTTTCATACATTATACCGACCAGGTAAACTTAATTTTACAATTAAGATTTTTACCTAATAATGACGCAAACCCTATAAATATTTATATATATTTGTAGCATTTGACATGCTTAGCACTATACATTAAACACAAAGTGAAAAATGTGAAATCGAAAATAACAGTCAGGAGCAGGATTTGAACCTGCATCTTCTGGATACCGTCCAGATGCTTTACCAATTCAGCAATCCTGACAATTGCTCCTGACTGCTAATCTCGATAACACATCATACTTAACGTCTTTGGGTGACGCCTGCGCCATCTGTCGGACGTATTTTCATACATTATACCGACCAGGTAAACTTAATTTTACAATTAAGATTTTTACCTAATAATGACGCAAACCCTATAAATATTTATATATATTTGTAGCATTTGACATGCTTAGCACTATACATTAAACACTGAATTGGTAAAGCATCTGGACGGTATCCAGAAGATGCAGGTTCAAATCCTGCTCCTGACTGTTATTTTCGATTTCACATTTTTCACTTTGTGTTTATGTATAGTTTATATTTAGAATGGGGAAACTTGATGTAGTTTAACATTTTGATTATCTAGCAGATGCTGTAACTAGCCTTATAAGCGCCCGGTGCGAGCTTCTAATGCTGCGCACATAAAAAAAATCTAATCTTACCTGGTTCTGACAATAAAATCTAATGTTTAAAAAAAAAAAACTACGTGTTTCCATACTGCAATTATGAGTATTTTCACATAGCAGTGTGTTACGGGTGTACGCTATAAGTAATAGGTATTGTTTGTGGTCCTGGTCTGGTCATTTTTGCGCCCCTCTAGGGTCTGCGCCCTGTGCCTCGGCACCGCTGGCACCGCCCTAGCTACGGCACTGCAGCTGACAAAAAGTAGAAGGTAAAAAAATAAAAATAAGTAAAATAAAACCATGTCCAAATTGTTAGTGTTCTCTGAAAGTCCGTATCCGAATTTCGAAAAATGGCGTTAGAAAATGTTTTTCATTAATTTATTTATTTATTTTATTTATCAAAAAGTAGAGGTTTTAAATATTATACATAAATAACATGCTGTTTGAAAATATAATGAATCAATATGACTGCTGGCAAGCCATTTTTTACAGACATTGATCGTCCAGTCAGATTTCAATAAAATAAATAATGCAGTTCAGAGCCTGTCCTTTACTGGTAGATGTTATGGGGCAAGTTTTCCAAGTTACTTTATTAAACGATTAGGTATAGAAAAGTTTGGGAGCCCTTGGTTAAATATTCTTAATATAAATTATTAATAATAATTGAATCATGAGTGTTTATTCTAATACACGTGTAGTTCCAACATGTTTTACTAGATGGCGCCGTATAAATGACGTCAACGCTTACAACTCGCTGTTAAGATTCTTTTGTGATTGAATGACCCGTCGCGCGTTGGCCAATTTTGTTAAGACCTTACTTCATAGGATCATTTCTATAGTAAGCTCTTCTCGAGACCTTCACACTATGTGAGTCCTCGCAAACCACGGTGATGAGACGTGGCGCGGCGTCCTGAGCGTGAGGCGGGCGATAGTAGTTATACTATCAGCCCTCGATGATCGTTCGCTCCCCTTCACGGGGGAGAGTGGGGCGTTGTCGCTGTCTGAGTGGTTATTTTTTTAAAATTTTATTTATTATTACTCAAATAACGAATTCGATATGCTTATAATCAGAGGTGCGCAAACTAAAATCACCAATGAGATCAGGAAATTATATACTTTTCTTCGAAAGATTTAAATCTTAGATCTTTGGTTACGAATGACGTTATTCATTCAGTTGATCATAGGTGATGCAAATTCAATATCTATTGATTCATGTAGTTATTCTCTCATTCCCTCAAGTCGCAACTGGTTTTGAGCTTTTTACTAAAACGACAGTAAGTTTCTGTGTACCTATCGTCATTGTATTTCAAATTTTCAAGTGTGCGTTTGTGCGTGCACAACTTATGTTATCTTTTCAATTCACAATATGCTTTATCTATTGTCTCATTCTAAATCTACGTCCATCATTCCATCTATTCAATCCTAACGTGTGAGCTAGTGAGTTAAAGAAGTATTTTCGAAACCAAAGATTTTGAAAGGATTATATATCTTTTGTATCAATCACTCCTGAGTTACACATCTCTACTAATAATCATATAATTTTAATAAAAAACATTTTCAATTTCATATGTAGTCGGTATCGGCACTGTCGGTAGTTTACTGCTTAATAGTAGTGTTATATGAACCTAGGAACCTACCTACCTTACAAATTAAGTGATAGATCGTAGAGTAAAAATGTTCTGTGGTGATAAGCCACGGGTAAAGAGTACTGTCAAGTCGCTGCTTGTCATTTCGTTTCGGGGATGTGAAATGAAATAATAAACGGCTAACTTTCACAACGCTGAAACACACCAGTGCTTCACGATCGTACTCAGCCGACTGACCGACCGTGTGGTAGACTGTCGCATCGACCCTCTCGGGCCCCATTTAAGTGAGTAGGTACTTCCACTTCGGTACCCCCAGTAATAATAAAACCAAATCCTAACAACCCTGCCCAAACTAGGACTCGACCCCGACGACTTTTAGAATCTCTGTCATCAACATATTTTTTTATGACTAGGTCTTTCCTAGTTAAAAATAATTAGGTTAGGCACATGATACATTTGTATCAACCCTAGCCTCGGCAAAGTTTAGAAAATTTTTTCGTAAAACGTGTCAGACTTGCCTAAATCAGTTTTTCACAGTATACCTATAAGTTTAAAGTCATCACAGACTGAAAACTTAAAGAGCTATAATGTTTTCTAGAAAGATATAGCGTCAAGTACCTAAGTATAGATAATTATATAAATCTTCTGTGCGTGTCTATGTAATTGAACTCCTCTGAAATGGTTGGACCGATTTTATTGTAAAATCTAACAACAAAATTTCACACCAACAACCCCATTTTTTTATTAGTAGCTGAAATAAATTATTTGCGAAACGCCAATGTGCGGTCAGGACAACGTCTATTATAACCTCTAGTTGATTTGTATATACGCAACTATAGTATTTTAAACATAACACGACATAATTCTGCCACACACATGTCTGAGTCTGCATGAGTAGGTACCTACTCAATAACTCATTGCAAAATACAATCGATCATTCAGAACTCGAATGATGCAATATAATTCAGAGTGAATCGAGCTGTTGTTTCCTTTATAGACGCGGATCGTGTTTACCTTTTTTATGTTAAGGCGGGAAAAGATTTACTTAGCCGCACATCAATTAGAGCAATGAACAGAGTAGTGTGGGATCCTCATCCACTAAATAGGTAAACTAGTAGTGTGCCGTTTGTCCGCCTGTATTGACAGACCACTGGAACTATGTTACTTCAGTGGTATCGTGCTTACCCTTTGTTTTTGTTAAGGTGCGAAAAAATGTATCTAACCGCACACCCCGTCATTCGCGGCAAGGAACAGGTTAGTGTGTGGCCCTCGCCCACTAAATAAAACCGCTTAGCCATATAAAATAACACAGTGTGAAAATGTGAAATCAAAAATAAGAGTCACGAGCGGGATTTGAACCTGCATCTCCTGGATACCTTTAAAATCAATGGGTAAGCAGAGACCGCCACAAATTACCTGTGATGTTTTTATAAATAATTATTAACTATTATTAACCACGACCAAGGTGTTTAAACTTTTTTTTTACTTTTTTTTTGGGTTGGCAAAAATGTGAAGGTGTAGATATAAACCTTGTGTAACCAAAGACAGTGGTATCGAGTTCTATTCTCAGTCAAAGGTTCAGACCTCGCTCATTACACACCTCTGTGCTTACGAAATTTTGAGAGTATCGAGATGTAGGCACACATTTCTTTCCCGCTGGTGTCGTACGATGCGACTAACAGAAGTAAGCAATTTATGGGTCTTTTTGCGTATAAAATAGTTGGTGTGACCTGTGACTAAAGCTGCTGCGATGCAGTTTTTTTTAAAGACTAAACAAAGGAATAATCCTTGTATCGCGAGGGACTTTACAAACATACAGTTTCACGGACACAATGTACACCCAGACTCGGAACAAGCATTTGTGGATCTCAAGAGTTGTCATGTGGAAATCGAACCCATAACACTCGGGGAGGCCGGTATCTAAACTACTCTGCCATCTGTACAGTTGAAAGGTCGGGTTAAACGTAGAATTTACCAATTTTATACGCGAAAAAGGAACCGTTTATATTTTCGCGGCTTCTGCGTGCTAGTGTGTTAGGGTACGTAATCAGGAGGTGAATATAACGATACTATAGGTACCAAATGCACTTGTATTCTTGACCATAGTTCGTTATAGACCAGGGGCGTTTCACGTCGTACATTTTGTTTTTCATAGATATTCTCAACGTATTTTTATTTTGGACATCACTCGATAGATGGCGATAGTAAAAATAAGTTAAAAATTAATAAAATACAATATGTCAATATTTTATACGAAACAACAGGAATCTTAAGAAATAAATTACAGGTAGTAACACAAATTAATAATATAATATAAATCTAAAAATAAATGAATAATTATAGTTAAAAGTAGTAATAGTATCGATATCAATCGAGCGCCGCTCAACAGATGTCACTAGTCTAAAATTTGATGCTATATCTCTTATCTTCGTAAATTCGGGATTATATTATTGATGGGCCTCGTGGCGTAGTCGGTAGTATAACCGACTTCCGTGCACGAAGTTGTGGGTTCGATTCCCACTCAAGACAATTATTTGTATGATGAGCACAGATATTTGTATTGCATCTTTTATTTTTATTATTATCTGTCTGCCACTACATGCAAGACGAGCCACGGTCCATGTGATGGTAAATGGTAACCGTCGCCCATTGACTCGACTATACCGAGAGTATTGTCAAGCCGCTGCTCACCAATTCATTTCACAGATGAAATAAAATATAAACGGCTATCTCCTGCTACAGCCAAAACGCAACGATGTGCTTCATGGCCGGTCACACGGGAGATGGTGGTACCAACCCGCTCGGGCCAGATACCAAGTGAGTACTACCACTTGGTACCAGCCCTACCGCCAGTCATACAATGGATGATAATTTCTTACTTCTCTTAGTCGCCTCATACGAAACCCGTGGGAAAGAATGGGGTGTTGACACTCGTATTCTTAATCCGTCACCACACGGACAAATCATCATCAGCACCTGAGTGTCCTATCTAATAGTTATATGTATGTATGTATTGACAAAAAAATGGAATATATATTTTGTATTACTTATATCCGTAATCTGGTACCCATAGCACAAGCATTAAGCTTAGTTTGGGACCAGAGAACGTTGTGTGAAATATCTGTGAATATTTATTTAAAAACTAAAATATCTATCTGACTCTTACTCTTTAGCATTTCATAACGAGCCAACGAGCATACTTAGCTTACGCTACCATAACGTTAACCTTAGCTTACATTTATATGTCGTAATATTACTATAACCAATTCGCAAATCTTTAACAGTTACATATGTAAGCAATTATCATGCATTGCATGACTGGTGTTAGGGTTGTGTACCAGGTCGGAGAACTCGCTTGTTAACGGACACGAGTGGGACGGTACCGTACTGCCTCCCATGTCACTCAATCGTGAAAAACCTCGATTTGATTTGGTTATAGCGGCAGATACCATCTATTTATTTATTTCTTATACGCAAAATTAAATAGTACACTTACCATCAGGAGCTAAGTGTACTAAAACACATAGTGCTTAAATTTTAAATCAAAAATAATAGATGGCATCCATGGAATGGCTTTCCTGAGGCTTTAGCAATTCAGCAATCGTGATTCCAGGAGATACGGATTCAAATCTATTATGACTATTATTTTCGATTTCACATTTTCACACTATGTTCTAGGAAATTACCGAGCATGTCAAGTGTCTTAAAATATAAATAAGATTATTTAAAATAGTGTTGACATTTTATTAAAAACTTTATCGTGAAGTTTCCCGACCAAAATATGACTGAAGTGCTAAGAAGAATCAAAGCTCTAGGTGGCAAGAAGAACAGTGTATATTCTGTGGTTTCCTGCAGTGACTTGACTCCAGGCAGCATCGACATATGGCTGGACCTGCCGGATGAGATCAAGTACGATCCGCATTTGGCTCCCTTCAAACAGCGCTACGAACAGCAACACGGTGAGTATTACATACTTAATTTTGCACGCCTCATAAGCGAAGCGTTGAGGTGTGTACTATTCTCGTTTCACGCAGAAAACTCTATTTATCATATATTGCACTTGTAAAATAATATATACGCACACATATCAAGAAAAAACACTATTTTTAACACTCATGATATTTTTGATGCTATTTTTGTAAATTATGAACTTTAAAAGAGCATCTCTTGTATGTATAGTATATTATACTAACTATTACAAAGCTGTAACAGAACTGTGTCTGTAAATTTAAGATATTTGAGAAAAAATGCCATATGTAAGCTATATTATAGGTGTGTCCGAAAACAAAATATTTTTAAAAATTTTTGTCTGTTTGCGCATCACGCAAAAACTACTGAACGGATTTGCCGCCGAATAGTGTCATTACACTCACGCACGGAGTAAAAAATTGATACTATTATAAAAAAAAATATGTAAAATGAATGCTGCACTTAAGCAACACTAACCTTGCCCGCGGCTCCGCCGCAGCCAAAAACTAGTTTTTAGGTTATATCACACGTTGCCAATACATTAGACGGATAAAATGTATAACCGTTATTAAGTCTAATCAAGAGCTATCAAACAAAAAAAAAACATTAAAATCCGTCCCAGACTCGGAACTTCTATTTACAGATCATACAAAGAGTTATTGTCGTCTCGGTACCTGCGCCATTCCACCATCCGTCGATTTAATTCCATTCTGATTGCAGGCAAAATTGAACCAGCTGATGTGCCAAACGAAGGTGATAAGACAATATTTGATAAGAGAACGGAACCAGAGAAAAAAGATGAGGCGATCGTCCTCAAAGATGCTGCTCACAGGTGGGATACTAGAATCCTATATATTCATTTATTTATGGAAATTAATGCCAATGTAATAAAATTACAGTGTAAACCAATTCGTTATACATAATAGATATAAGTATAGTTGAAAAAGAAAACATTAAAAAAGACAATCCATCCATCAGCCTTTTAACGTCCACTGCGGGACATAGGCCAATAGACAATATAAACAGTAAATTATTTAAGTTACCTTCTATCCATCACCTCACAATAAACCAGACATGCCCGACTTATTTCAATCCATCTTGCAGCAAATAGATCACACTCAGGTGCTGTAGCCAAGAGTTCATTTAACATAGTCAGTGCACGTATAAAAGGAGAGTTGTCATGTGACACTGTACGGGCAGGAGGTATAGCTAACAATCTCTGTTTCCGGGGTCGAAATATTTGTTTTGGTACATCTGGGACAAACAGTCTAACCAATTCAGCGACTAGTTCCGGGCAATCGGATATGCCACGTATAATTTCACAAGCAGTAGTGAGAAGTGAGTAATTACGCCTCACTTCGAGAATTAAAATTCAACATACCAAGTAAAAACTGTTTTTCATATAAAAAGCGAAGAAAGTTTTTTTGTACTTTTTCAAGAAGTAAGGCATAAGAACTTTCGTAAGGAATCTATCGCGTTTACTTGATTTTACTACAATCCCGACGTTTCGAATACTTTACAGCATTCATGATCACGGGTGGACTTAGATGATAGACGTCCAAGGCTGATACAACGGCGTCACCCAAAGACGTTAAGTATGAATGTGTTATCGAAATTAGCAGCCAGGAGCAATTGTCACGATGGCTGAATTGGCAAAGCATCTGGACGGTATCCAGGAGATGCAGGTTCAAATCCTGTTCGTGACTGTTATTTTCGATTTCACATTTTTCACTTTGTGTTTAAATTTCGTAAGGATTCTAAACGACACGAGCTGTTTCTAATTTACTCCTGACTAAGGCAGTATAAACTAGTTTAATAACTGAAGATTTATTGAAATCCCGCATATTGCGAATAACAAAACCTAACTTACGGTAACCATCTTTAGCCAATGACCTTATGGAAAGTAAGATGATTATCAAATAATATTCTGAGGTCTCTAACAGAGGAAATACGGGTGATCAACTCTGAACCTAAAAAATATTCGGCATGGCAAGGATTACGTGCTCGACTATATGATATTACATTACATTTTGATGTGTTAAGGTAAAGTTTATTATCAATCAAATGAAGTATTGAATTATCAATCAATCACTGAAGTATTGAATTAATGTCCTCTTGGAGAGCAGATGTATCCGAAAATACCTTAATACCATAAATTAATTTTAGATCGTCAGCATAAAGCAAACAACTAGCATGTTTAAGGACCGATTCTATATCATTTACCATTATTCCATATAATAAAGGACCTAAAATTGAGCCCTGACTGACACCTGATCGAGTGTGATACTTTGAGGATTCGAAGCATCCATGACGAACGTATTGGTGCCGGTCTTTTAAATAATTAGCAAAAAAATTAAGAAGCTTTGTAGAAAAACCTAGATTATTTACTTTCGAAAGTAAGATACCGTCAAAAGCTTTTTTGAAATCAAGGTAGAGAACTAGATGATCTCCGTGTATGCCTTTATCTTATTGTGAGATGAGATTTACGGTAGTTAAAAGATTAGTATTAACGGAACGATTTAATCTAAATACATGTTGAGCATTACAAAGATAAGGTTGTATTTCGCGGTTCATGAGGCTGTGAACTATTGATTCGAATAATTTAGGTGGTGCAGAAAGAATGGCTATCGGTCGATAGTTCTCAACTTTATCGGTTAAATTAGATTTAGGTATGGGTTCTGTGGTGCAGCGATAGTGTGAGCGATCATGAGGTCTCGGATGCGATCCCCGGGTCCGGGACTTACTGAGCTTTTTCGTAAAAAGATAACGGGACCTCGCTCGGGGAACGCTCGTTGTGGCGTTCTCTTGGGGAGGCCTATGTCCAGCAGTGGACGTTGAAAGGTTGATGGATGGATGAAGACGGCAATAGGCTCGCCCCCTATTACGTTGGACTCAAACATAGCTGGCGAACCATGGGTGTGTAAACACCTCCGCCTACCCCATCGGGGAATACAGGTGTGATGCTGTTTATAAAAAATAATTTGTAGGTTTTTCTTTACCACAAAGATGGTAAACAAGTGTGTTCGGGGCAACGAACAGGGTAGTGTGGACCCTCACCCACTAAATAAACCCGCCGTGTGCCGTCCCTCCGCTTGTATTGGCGGACCACTGGAACTGTGTGACATTAATTCAGTGGTCCGTCGGCGGCTTACCCTTTTGGGTACCCTCTACTGAAAGATGCTTCCGCACACGAAGCGTCGCGCCTTCGCGGGAAACAGTAGACTACTCTACGGAAACCTATAGTCGTGACCATTTAGTTGGAATTTTGCTAATTCTTAGGCTTTACTATCTTTTTTTTGGTGAGGCGGCAAAGACATACTTACCACACACCTAGGGTTGCCAACTTTTTTGGAAAAAATAACGTATCATGTTTATTTAAGCAGAAAAAATAAAGTATTTGAAAGAAGAAAAAAGTATTCAAAAAATAGTTTATTTATAGGTAATGACTATTTTTTAAATGTCCTTTTTAATGTCCTTCAATTTTTGGAAGCTATCTTCACAATTCCAATTTAAATGAACAAATAACTCATTTTTTATTAAATTTATAGATTATGAAATAAGAAATAATTTTCTTTACGCAGGGGTATCATGCGTTTTTAATTTTATATTGCCATTTTGTTAATAGTTTTTTTCTTAAAATTCTTTATCGTTCTTAGTAGAATTCCGTTGTATCACCTCAATTGACTTGGAAATTAAATCGTTATTATTCAATCCAGTGGCGTAACTACAGGGTGGCAGGGCTGGCAGAATGCCACGGGCCCCCGACCGATGGGGGCCCCCAATGCGAGAGGCAAGCTCAAAATAAATTTTAACATCTGACAAGAGTCAGATGTTAAAGTTTAGACCGGCGGAAGGTGAAAAAACCTTGAGTTGTTGGTCAGCCGTCGGAATGAATAAAATACTTTGGAAAATCCAAAAGTGCACGCCTCATAATCTTCATTTTTCACAATAAAATTGATTATTTGATAAGTAACTAATAATGTATTGGTCTTACTAAGTAGTTTTCAATAAATCACATAGATAGCGCTAATTTCAAAAAGTACCTACCTTCTCATGTCTTATACGCCATCTAGCGCTAATTTTAAGAAGTACTTCTACATTGGTCTATAGAAATAGTTCTCACGAAATAAGGATAGCACTGATTTTAGTGTCGCGTCGAGCGTAAATATTCACTATTTTTTTTATTTATTTAATAACAATTAAACCACATCGAATCAGACCGTGAAAAGTGATAGGGCTCTATTCGTAATCATAATAATTAGTAAACGAAAAAAAAAGACGCAATTAGTAAAGTATTTTGGTCGTTATCGTGTTAATATACATTACCTACAACAAACGGACGTCCAAGACAGAATTTTTTCCAACAGTTTTTAACTAGTTTAAATAACAAAAATGGCATCAAAAATATTATGATTGTTAAAAATAGTGTTTGTTCTTTATATGTGTGTGTAGATATTATTTGACAAGTGCAATATATGATAAATAGAGACATTTTAAGTTAGAAAAAAAAACAGTTTTTCTACGTGAAACGAGAATAGTCCACACCTCAACGCTTCGCTTATGAGGCGTGCAATAAGGTCAAGGTCTAATGGTTCGGCGCAAACACAAGATGTGTTGAATGAATGTTCTGGAGATATGTATGAGGAAGTCCGGGGTGATGTCGGGTTTACATGTGGTCTAATAGATCAGCATTCTGTACGGCATCCTCTGTTGACATCAGTATGGACGAAGTTGAATGGGCGTAAAAAGTTTGAAAAATGGTTAGCCAGCGGGTATTGACATGGTGTCTGCCGAGATGAAAGATCATCTCGGCAGATAGGCTTGGCAGACACCATAGGCTTGGCGGATTTAGATTGCTGGGAGCGGTGCAGTCCAATTTCATGGACTGCAGAACTTGTGTGCAAGTGAATAATAGAATGACACCCTGGTTTAATGTAAACATCGGCGTTAAATAGGTCAGAATTCTACCAACCAGACTATCCATCCATCCATTAGCTTTTTGACGTCCACTGCTGGACATAGGCCTCCCCAAGAGGGGATAATGCCGTAATCGTCACGCTTGGCAGGCGGTTGGCGATCGCAGTGGATGTTGTTAAGACTCGAGGGAGTGCTACTGCCCACTCCCCTGGTATTCCCGCAGTCGGCTCTTACGACTCCCATGGGTGAAGAGGGGTGGGACACTTCTAAAGCCGGCCCCACACGGCAATTTATCATATATCTGGATAAACGTCTCCAAAGGTTGAATGAAATAGATGTGCGAGTTCAGTTCACTGGTTAATTCATTGCTTTATGCAGACGATATGTTCCTATAACACAATCGGAGCTAACCTGCAAACCCTAGTCGACGTAATGGTGTAATAATGGCCGAACATATATAAAAAAAAATATATATAAACATCCAAATAGATAACCTCTTTCTTTTTAAAGTCAGTTATAAATTAAATTAGAAAGTGACGATTTTTACTGGGAGGGCCCCATTCAATGAACTTGCCACGGGCCTCGGATGGTATAGTTACGCCACTGAATCAATCTATCTTGTAAATATTTTAAATTGTGTATACTTTTGCGTTCTTTTTCAGCAAAGATTGGAAATAGAGTATTTTTACATACTTTTTTATGTAAAAGTATAAAGTATATTTACCAAAAATAAAGTAGGATACTTTATTATAAAGTATAGTTGGCAACCCTACCACATACCCTGTGGTAAAAGTTTAGGGAGATAATTCTTAATTCGAGAGTGACCGACATAGCCCGCCGGGTTGGCATGCTGAAGTGGCAATGGGCAGGTCACATCGCTCGACGATCTGACAACCGTTGGGGAAGAAAGTTCTCGAGTGGCGATCACGTATCGGACGGCGCAGCGTAGGACGGCCCTCACCAGATGGACCGACGATCTTGTCAAAGCTGCGGGGAGCCGTTGTATGCGGTCGGTACAGGACCGCTCGTTGTAGCGTTCTCTTGGGGAGGCCTATGTCCAGCAGTGGACGTCGAAAGGCTGATGGATGGATGGATGGATGGCTTCTTAATTCAAATATTAATAGGTTTTATATTTTACAGTTTAATTCATCCGGTGCTCGAGATTCCGGATTCAAAACCGAAATCGCTGAAAAGGAAAACGGTAACTATATTTTTTTATTACTAGGCACGAATTCGCAGATGGCAGTGGTTAAGATATCGAACTCCAGTACCGAGCGTTGCAGATTCGATTCTTAAACGAGACTATTGTTTGTGGGATCCACGAATGATTTGTTCTGGGTCTGGGTGTATTGCTGTTATCTAAGAACCATATAAATTAATACAAAGTGTGAAAATGTGAAATCGGAGATCACGATGGCTGAATTGGCAAAGCATCTGGGACGGTATTCCAGGAGATGCAGGTTCAAATCCTGCTCGTGTCTGTTATTATCGATTTCACATTTTCACATTGTATTAAGATAATCTCTCTTAATCAGGTATGCCAAGCTCTCCGGGCGTTGAAGCTGTTCGTATTAGTCTCCTGTTGGATGCTCATTACTGTTGGTCTGCTGATGAACATCGAGAAGTCTGACATCGTTCTCCATACAGCCGTTAACGAGGGCATTAAAGGTATTTTTTGTTTCGAGATCTTGAAGACTGTGTCCGCGTAGTGACGGACTAAGAATACAAGTGTCACTACCCCATCCTTTCCCGCGGGTGTCGTACCATGCGACTAAGTGAAGTAAGCAATTATAACCCGTTGCATTACTGGCGGTAGGGCTGGGTTCCAAGTGAGAGTGCTCATTTACTATCAGGCCCGAACGGGTCAGTACCACCGTCTCCTGTGTGACCGGTCATGAAGCACGTCAGTATGTTTTGGCTGTAGCAGCAGATAGCCGTTTATTCTTTCATTTCATATCTGAAAAATGAAATGGTGCGCAGCGGCTTGACAATACTCTCGGTATAGTTGAGTCCATGAGCGACGGTTATCACTTACCATCAGGTGGGCCGTGGCTCGTCTGCTATCATTAGCAATATATAGCATACAATAAAAAAATAATTTAAAAAATCTCTCTTATAAATCATACCACCTAACTTTTGCTTTGAAGGCTAATTGATTAGGTATCCACCCATTCATCAATGTTTTGTCGCCCACTGCTAATTATAGGCTCTTCTCTCTCTCTCTACTCTCTTGAGTATCATCACAACGAACATGATTTCGTCGCTTGCATCCAATAACTCTACGCAGCTTGACCAAATCGTAGCTCGATCCATCTTGTAGGAGATCGTACTACGACGCTGCGCCTTCCAGTACGTGGTCTTCGTAGTCTTGATTCTCTTTGTATACCTTCTTCCTTCCCTGACAATTGCCGGCTAATCGAGTGACGTGGTTCCCATTGCCAATAAATAAACACTAAACACCTTTATGATTTGTATCTTTAACACATACTCAACAATATTGTTGATCGAAGATATGCTCAAATACTTTACTAAAACAAATTATTTGTCAAAGTGAAAAAGAAAGACTTAATGTGAGCAGAACTAGAAGCTGCGCCCCCAAAAAAAGAAAAATCACATAGTTATATCAAATTACTAAGTAAGATTATCATTGTAGCAAGCTTACTATATCGAAATAAAATCCAAACAAATAGTGGCATTGAAAGTCACCCGTAAGTTCCCTGCGATAACTCAGCTGTTCAGAGCCTTGTACAAATCTCTTTTTAAAATTCACAAAATAATAAAACATTTAATATTCAAATGAGATACCTATTTCTTTTACCGATAACGAATTACTAAATTATCGTGAATAATCGTATTTCAGTTTACGAATTGCCAGCCAGTAACCAGCGCGTGAAAGTTTTCATCACGCTGACAGGACCCTTTGCGCAGACTGCCTCCAATGAGAGCGTGAATACTCTTCAAATATGGCTACACAGGGCTGTGGTACACCAAGGCGTGGGATTTCAACAGGTAATATACTAACAGTGGCAAATGTATTACTGTATGCGTGATGGTTGGTGAAGGGAACGATATTTATATGATACCAACTCCTGCCCACGATTAAACTGGCGTGGACTTCAAAATCTAAAAAGGTCCATAGAGTCATAAAGAAATATCCCACAGGAATTTCTTATGGGGTTAAAAAAATTGTTAGAGTATCCAAGCTGTAATTTATCTGTATACCACAAAATTTGGTACAATACGTTTAGTTAGCAAGGCTACTTATCCCAGCATGAATTAATTTGCTCGATCGGGGAAGTACCACCTTCTCACCAATCTCACATAAGATCGACATCGTGAGAAAACTTACATACCCGAGAGATTTTCTCCACGGTTTGTGAAGTCTGCCAACCCGCATTGGCCTAACGTGGTCGACCATGACTTAATCCCTCATACCATGAGAGGAGACCCGTGCCCAATAGTGGCACAGAAAAAGTGTCGAAAAAAAATATGAAATCACACTGTTGCATCGTCCTCACAATCTGTCCACCAGATGATGCGTCAAATATCAACAAACAACTTTACGACAGTACAGCCATAAAATCACTCGGTACTATAACAATAATCTATTTATCCAAATATTTACAAATTCAATAAGTTGTGCTTGTATAACCTATTTTACAAGCAGCAGTGAAAGTAAGTAAACAATGCGAGGTTAGTTTATAGATAGGTAGGTGTCATGTTGCCTTTGAGATGACCGCTTCAGGCCCATGTCTTTTCTCTAATTCCAAGTAATAAATTGCATGCAGAATTGGTTTAGAAGTTGCTAGCTAGCTGTTACTAGCCTTAGCCGCGACGCAAGTAGTGTGATAATATGTATACATAAATATATTTTTTTGGTAAGGCGGGAAAAAATTACCTAACCATTCGCCCTGTGGTTCGGGGCAACGAACACACGTATATAAATACAGATACACATCTTATTCTCAGACATATCTGCAAGTATCGGGCACATCACTAAATTATAACGTAACAATCATACTCAGTATTTTATTTCATACCCAATATTTTAAGCGAATATCATTATAAAGCTAATTTTATTATTATAGAATGGATATTTTAGGAGGAGAGCCCACCACTCACCCACGGATTGTCAATCCCGGTTATCTTTGGACAGAATAACCTAAGATTGCTAATCCGCACTCACACAGATAGAGGAGAATGTGACAATAGCAGAGTAGCATGCACGATAATTACAAAAAACTCACCAACGCGACACAACCACGCGACACGGCAGGACTCTCAGAAACACAATAATGCAATATTCCGCAAAAATCCGAACACAAATTCGACACATGTTTCGCCTCTAAACGAGGCATTCTCAAGAGCAAAAACCATTCCTTTTTCCTGGATAAAAAGTACTTTATCCCAGAAAAAAGGAATGGTTTCCGTGGGATAGGCGTTTTTACATAAAGATAATTAGTGTGCAGTATATTCTGGACTGCACGGGGTCACGGGCAGAATTTAGACCCAACAAATATTATAAAAAATCAAACACATATTTTTTCAGAATTCCAGTCTATGGAACATACATTTGCAGCCAGACGACACAATGGATTTTTCACCGAGCTTCACAGAGAAGAAGACTTTGGTGATAGAAAACGATCTAGTTATACCGGGCCATGCTAAGATAGAGGGCCTAGATTCGCCTACAGAAGAAAATGTCTTCGGATGGGACAAGATTATTAGCAACGGTGGGTACAATCACATTATGTAGTGTTTATTCAAATAACCGTCCATTATTGCACGCCTCATAAGCGAAGCGTTGAGGTGGGTATTACTCTCGTTTCACGTTAGAATAATTAGACGAACTGTAACACACAAGTATCTTTGTAGGTTGCAAGCCACGGGTAGAAGGATTCACGTTTGGTGAGCTCGGTGGAGTAACTTGTAGAGCAGAATGCAGGACCAGTTAGTAAGGTGGAGTGATATGTGATGATAAACAATTCGATAAGATGTCTTGAGCAGAGGGAGAGGTTTCCTGAAAGATATATACCAAACGTTGGAGCTCTTCATTGTCAATTATCGATGGAGACATGGCACGAGGTTACCTACGCCTACGTCATGGGCAATTGCGCCAACAGTAGTATTTGGTATGGGTTATATCGCCTAGGCGTAAATACCAGTCCTGACCATTTCTAGCAAAATTGCTAAAAAAACAAAGACTAATAATTTTATGATTAAAATAAGCTGCTTTATATTCAAGCAATACTTATTTTACACGAGTATGCCTTAGATTTTTGTGTACGAGTCTGAATTAGAATAAAAACTTACCGTAAACTTATTGGTTTGTCTAAGTAAAAGCCGCACAGCATCTGCTCGCACCAATGGTCAGTCCAGTACCTACTAGAGTACAAATTGAGAAGAGACGAGGACGAAGTGCGGGATCGCGATGAGACTTATAAAGCTTAGTACGTAGGTATTTAGATTCATTTTAGCTTTATTGTAAATAGGATTTTTAGGGCATAGGCGTAATTAGCAACTAGGCGTATACCGACAGACCTACCTGACTTCTTAAAATTAGCGCCGTCTATATAAGATATGAGAACCACATTAGTACTTTTCGAAATAAGCGCTATCTATGTGATTTACTGAAAACTACTTAGTAAGACCAATATATTATTAGTTACTTATTCAATTTAAATTACTGATCAATTTTATTATGAAAAATGAAATCATGAGGCGTGCACTTTTGGATTTTCAAAATTTTTTTTATACTACTTGGGTGGCAAACTAGTATACGGCCCACCTGATGGTAAGCGGTTGCCGTAGCCTATAGATGCTAGCAGCCAGAGTCATCACTCGAGCGTCACCATCTCCTAGGGGATAGGAGGTGGAGTGGCAGTAGGTAGGTATAATAAGAAGACGAGGGCGTTCCGGCTACCGGCGCTAACCGACCATACGAAACACAGCAGCAGCAATACCTACCATTGTCTCACGCTGATCTTCAGTAAGAGGGTGGTACTTCCCCGATCAAGCCGGCCATTCTAGCTGAGATAAGCGTAAGGCTCTACCACAAGGTAAAATTAGATAAAAGCATAATTACAATAGATATAATAATACTTTCTAACATTTACGCAAATTTTACACATTTTGAAATAAAACTACGTTTACGGAATCTATCGCGTTTTCTTGATTTTTATACTATACCGACGTTTCGAATACTTTACAGCATTCATGATCACGGGTGGAGTTAGATGGTAGGCGACCAAATCTGATAATATATGTTGTTTCAACGGTATCACCTACCCACAGTACTTAAATTAAATTTTACAAATTTTTGGTTTATTTATTTCAACCCACATAATATTCGTTTAACAATTAAAAATATCTACTTTAAGTTTTATGCTTACAATATATGAGATTTTAAGCTAGTAAGTAAAATAAAATAAAATTAGTATGATACCTCTTTAAGTTTTAAAATTTTTGTTTATATTTAGTGCTTAAAAATTCTACCACAAACTACCAATTAAAATTTTTAAGTAATCAAAAAAACTACCAGCTAGAAGATAATATTGATTATTAGTTTACAAATATTATTAAATATATTGATTTTAATAGACGCTAAGACTAAAAAGCTACCACCGGATCGGAATATACAGATATAATAAATTGTATACCACAGAGAGAAACACACAGGTTTTTATTAATACACCATCTTGTTTTTTGACGTGATAACGTCTATATTGATGAACGCCGGCAGCACGCACGAAAAATATCACGTTCCGAAAAATGTATGGCGATCGATGCATTGTTTGTGGAACTCTCAGAAAACATTTATATGACGTTATCAAGTAAAATTATCGTCCGTAAACCGACTTTACAGACTGGTCAGGGTTCTATAGACATAGCATCCAGAGTAAATTTACGCAAATTTTCCTTATGATTAGTTTAGTAATTACGTCGTGAAAGCTGATAAAACCAACTCACTTTCGTCTTTAAAATAATAGTAAGGATGGCAACACGTTCGCTGCCTACTTACTAAACAAGCATGACTATGTATGTTTGTAAAACTAAAACTGCCATCTCCTCCAGATACAACGATCACCCTACGAATGAGCACGACCAGCAACAACACAGTACCTTTGACCATCAGCTACCAACTGGACCCTTTGGATGAGGAACGCGGCATCATATACGCGATTATCTTGCTAATAATTTTGTATGCTCTGATCATATTTGAGGTGAGTAGCTTTATTAGCCTAGATCAGATTTAAAATTAAAATATACAATGCGAAAGTGGAAGGATGTAGGTACAGGGGGAGAGCGAGACTCACCTACCTAGATCAAATCTGTCATGTATTGAAGGAAGGTGGTGTCAGGAGGCTCCGAAACCGGCGAGCGTATATGAAGAGTATTTTGAATGTTGAGGAAACGAGAGATGTATGCAGGAATAGAACCTTTTGACACTGTTCTCTCTGCCTACCTCAAATTCAAAATTCTAATTCAAATTATTTAATTGCTTGAAACGAGGCCGACATGTTCTTAACTTAATCTAGGGTACATCACGTTTTGCCAAATAGCATGCAAATTTCTCATATTAACAATTAACAATTTCTATACACAGAAGTAAAATTAAAGTAATCAAATAGAATAAGATCATATTAAATTATGTCGCAAGGGAAATGGCCCAACGATAAGTAAGTAAGATTTGTAATAATAACAAGGGGTAGAATGGTAGGGACGGAACTGGTGACGTCCCTCGACACACTGTAAAACACCTACCTACCAGATGCCTTAGGGTTGGATATAACAATGGTTAATCTTTAAAGTTTACTACTCAGCGGGTCCATTTCTTCTATAGGTAGATTCTTATCCCAGCATGAATAGGCCAGCTCGATCGGGGAAGTATAACCCTCTCAGAAAAGACCAGCATGTAACAATGGCAGTTACTCCTACCATTGTCTTGCATATGGTGAATGAGAGCTCCAGAGGCCCAAAGCACCTGCCTATCCTTCCTTACTTTCCTTCCTATCCACCCGCTATTTATTTTCTTGAAGATGGCGACGATTGATGCGATTGATGCCTCTGGTGTTGGTGTTACTAACGTCTATAGGCTACGGTAACCGCTTACCATCATGTGGGGTGTATGCTTATTTGACCCCCATGTAGTAACCCTTAATAAGTATCTATAATGTATTTTTTTAAGGAAATAAGCCATGACATGCTCAGCTGCTTTTAAAGTATAAATTATAATTTTTGAATAAGGAAAGGGAAGGGAAAATTCGGTATTTCCAGAAATAGTACGGTAGCTCAGTGGATTAGAGCACTTCCCCGAAAAGGAAGGGACGCAGGTTCGATTCCCGCTCGTACTAAAATATTATTTTTGTACTTTAAATAAGCCCTGTATCCCGGGGGACTTTACGTACACAAAGTAGGCTCAGACTCGGAACAACCATGTGTTAGTCACACAAATAGATTTCCTGTGATGAGACTCTACAATAGTTGCCATGGCAATCTGTAGTCTCTGCCAAACCTATCTAGGAATCAGGCGTAAGTCTGTGTATGTAATTATTCTGCCTATAAGGTGGCTGAAATTCCCCCCTTATCCTATCCTATTATCTTTCTTCTCCATTCCTTTTCGTTTCCTTGAAGTTGGCAACGAATGAGTGATGCCTCTGGCGTTGCTAGGCTACGCTGACACCTTGTTAAGGTAAATCTTTTTTTTTATATATCCTATTTTTTTCTATGCCGACGCCATGTGAATGGCCCGCAGATTTTTTCTCCGAATCAACTCGCTCTATTACCAAAAAAATAATTAAAATTGAATATTTCAGATAGTAAATCGCACAATAGCGGCTCTTCTCTCGTCATCGCTTGCAATAGGAGTGCTGGCTCTCAGCAGCGCCAAACCTTCGTTACCAGAAGTGGTTTCCTGGCTTGATGTTGAGACACTATTACTGTTGTTCAGCATGATGCTTCTTGTCGCTATTTTGGCAGAAACTGGCTTATTTGATTACCTAGCTGTTTTGGCTTTTGAGGTAAGCAACTGAAAATAGCTTTCGGAGATTTTTTGACGTGATAACGTCTTATAAATCGATGAAATTCGGCCGCACGCACGAAAAAGTGTCACGTTCCGAAAAATGTGTGGTGCAGGCATGCAGGTTTCCTCGCGAAGTTCTGATATACCGAGCAGTGATAATTTGTAAACATCCATCCATCCATCCATCAGCCCTTCGACGTCCCCTGCTGGACATAGGCCTCCCCAAGAGAACTGTGTGCTCATTATGGGGGATAATGCCGTAATCGCCACGCTTGGCAGGCGGATTGGCGATCGCAGTGGATGTTGTTAATACTCGAGGGAGTGCTGCTGCCCACTTCCTCGGTATTCCCTCAGTCGGCTTATACGACTCCCGTGGGTAGAGAGGGGTGGGACAATTCTAAAGCCGGTCCCACACGGCTTGTAAACAAATTCACACTTATTCTTTTTTTTATTCCGTATGGTGGCAGGCTTGCCACGGGTCACCTTGTTTTGTAGCGTGCGAAGGTGCTAGCTGCTAGAGATTAGGTGACTGCTATAGCTTAGCGCTCCAGAGCACTGCCCCGGATTGGAAGAGAGGCAGGTTTGAATCCTGCTCGCAGTAAATCTCTCTTTTTCCACTTTCACAAATAATTTGTGCTTTAAAGTACCTATAATTATTTAGATATTTTTATATATATTTTTAGCATTTTACATGCTTAGCACTATACATTAAACACAAAGTGAAGCGGCGTCACCCAAAGACGTTAAGTATGAATGTGTTATCGAAATTAGCAGTCAGGAGCAATTATCACGATGGCTGAATTTGCAACGCATCTGGACGGTATCCAGGAGATGCAGGTTCAAATCCTGCTTGTGACTGTTATTTTCGATTTCACATTTTTCACTTTGTGTTTAATGTATACCTATAATTAATAAATGTTGAATTACTTTCGCTCAGGTTACTGGAGGAAGAACTTGGCCCCTCATCAACTGCCTTTGTTTCTTCACAGCCGTGTTCTCCACGTTCTTGGATAATGTCACCACTGTTCTTCTAATGACGCCCGTCACCATCAGGTAAATCATTTTTTTTTCTACAGAAACTGATAGCAGTGGTATTGTGTGTTTTAGATACTTAATTGCGGTGGTAAAAAAATGGTGAAGATACCACATAAATCTGGATTATTATACTATTTTATTGTCTCCAAACACACCCAACTATGATAGAGGGTCGCAACCAAATATACGGCCCATCCGTTGGTAAGTGGTTACAGTACAAATAAACGCTAGCTTGTGACCAAATGCATCACTCGCGCGCGGCCAACTCCAAGGAAACGGATAGGTGGAAAATATGGATAATAAGGAGAGGATGAGAAAGAGTTCCAGGCCTCTAGTGGCACTCCCACTCACCATATGAAACCTCAGCCGACCTCGGCTAGGTCAGTATCACAGGTCGACTCGAGCTGGCACCCGAAATGTATGAACTTTTCTGATAGACTTTAAAGGCTTCTTCTACCTTGTGTGTGTGACAGACCTGTGGATATATATTTCAGGATAGATTTTCCACTTGCTTGTCCTTTTTTCTTCCCGTCATAAACTAAGCTCTTTATGAGTCCAGCTTACTGCTGTACTTCTAGGGGGAGAAAATCTCCTCATCTTCCTAGCTTTATACCGTAGGCACTACTGGAATAGGCACTATAGGAATAGGCTTCGATTTCAGTTGATCCCCAGTATTTAAATGAAACGACTTCTTCTCCTGGTCTGTGTAACCCAACTATTGGTATAACCGACTACCTCAGAACAAGATTACTTAAATTTTCTATAACACCTTCCGATAAATCTCACAATTTAACAGTCAACGTTTTTACCAGAACGCTATTCGTTTCATGTTCCGTGTGGTGACGGACTAAGAATACAAGTGTCACCACCCCATTCTTTCCCACGGGTGTCGTATGAGGCGACTAAGGGAAGTAAGCAATTATCATCCATTGCATGACTGGTGGTAGGGCTGGGTACCAAGTGGGAGAACTCACTTGGTAGCGGGACCGAGTGGGTTGGTACCACCATCTGCCGTGTGACCGGCCTTGAAGCACATCATTGCATTTTGGCTGTAGCAGGAGATAGCCGTTTATTCTTTTATTTCATATCTGCGAAATGGAATGGTGAGCAGCGGCTTAACAATACTCTCGGTATAGTAGATCCATGAGTGACAGTTACTATTTACCATCAGATGGGCCGTGGCTCGTCTGCCACTATATGCAATAAAAAAAAATGCCTGTGCAGGCTTTGCGAGGTGACTCAACTGGACCCCATACCTATTCTGATGTCGATGGTGATCTTCAGCAACGTTGGAGGGGCAGCTACCCCGGTGGGGGATCCCCCTAACGTTATCATAGCTACGCATCCATCTGTAATCAAAGAGGTAAGCTGCCGGATTTAGGAGACTTGCGTATGCTGTATTAATTGCAGGTTCTTGTTTTATTTAGTTATATTTCTGGTTCCTAACAGGGTAATGTATTTTTTGATGTGAAAATATCTAATGCGGAGCGGGGGTCACGGGTCGTAAAAACAAATGTGATGTGGAGATTGGGTATGGCCGAAGGTCAGTGCTATAGCTCAGCTTCCCCGGAATGGAAGGGACGCAGGTTCCATTCCCGCTCGCACTAAAATTTATCTTTTTGCACATTCACAAATAATTTGTCCTCCAACTTCTTGATTGATATTATAGTATATTGTAAAAATAAAAATAAAGAACTATAATATAATTACTATTAAGACTTAAACGAACTTTGGAGTTGACTAAAGCTCGTTCAAGCGATAATCCACTACAGTCGGCAACGTGCCCAAAACCCTGGCAGCATTACCTAGCTGGTTGGCGACGGCTTATCCTTTGGCCGAAAGCCAGAATTTCAATCACGTGTCGAATCTACAAGACATAATTTTCATTCACATAGCATCACGGGGTAGGCAGAGGTGTATTACACACCCAAGACTCGCCAGCTAAGTTAAGTCCCACGTAATAGGGGGCGAGCCTATTGACGTCTACCGGGCACATTTCCAAACTCCGCGCTGCTACTGAGAATTTTTCTTTTTAGGAAAAAGCTCAATAACATTGCCCGACCCGGGGATCGAACCCGAGACCTCATGATTAGCTGTCGCATACACTACCGCTATACCACCGAGGCAGTTAACATTTTTCTATGTTTTCATTCAGTCTCTTAATTTCTATCTCCAATCTAATCTAAGCTTAAATTATTTCAGAACTTAAACTTTACAACTTTCACGCTACACATGGGTGTTGGGATAATATTGGTGTCTATCCAAACCTACGTCCAGCTAAGATTCATGTTCAGGGATATCAATAAACTGAGGCACAGCGTTCCAAGGGATATTTTAGGTAAACATTTAATTTACATAAAACAACAAATTATTTGTGAAAATGTTGGAGAGAGAACTCAACTCACTTTTTCCACAATTTTCGCAAATAATTTGTTCTTTAAAGTATTATATTTATTTAAAGCATGTCAAGTATCAAGTCACATATTTTAAACACCTTTTTGTGGTAAGGCGGGAAAAAATGTCACTAACCAGCATTCATCCGGGGCAACGATTAAGGTACTGTTGGGCCCTTGCCCATTAAATAAACCCGTCATGTGCCGTCTCTCCGCCTGTATTGGTAGAGCTATGCTTATCCCAGCACGACTGGGCCGGCTCGATCGGGGAAGTACCACCCTCTAACTAAAGATCAGCGTGTAACAGCGGTATCTACCGTTGTGTTTCGTATGGTGATTGAGAGCGCCGGAGGCCCAAACCCCTTCCCTATCCTGTCCTTATTATCCTTCCTATCCTCTCCTTAGTATATCGCTATCTATGCAGTCAATCATGTTTTGTATATACCCCAACTACAGACCGTTTATATGAATTTTGTATGGTAGTCTAGTGGGAATGTACCACCTTCATACAAAATATAAGCTGCGTTTTGTTCGGTGAGTGAGGGTCACGCTCTGACTTTAAAAAATAAAAATAGATTAATTTAGGCACACTTTTTGATTATCATTTATTCATAAACTTATACCTGTTTCCTAGAGTGGTAGGCAGTGACAATGAATCGCCACTTGAGCTAAAAATCTCCATCATGTTCTCAAGGTATAGAAAAACTTCCTAAATGAAGTCTACGATTAAATTCCTTTGGAATGTTGACGAGTGATTGGTCAAATTTATTTATTTAATAGTAATCTTAGCAGAACCACTTCCACTACGTTTTGTTCTAATTTCCACGTATAAGTCTACATGATTTATTGACAGAACTCCGTCGAGAGATAGCAGTATGGCGTCGCGCTGCCGCCTCCTTTTCTTCATACTCGAGGGATGAAGATATAGTCAGACGCGCCTTAGAGAAAAAGGTAAAGGTACATCATCATTACCATCAAATAGCTGAACTGCCACTTGTGCACTATAATATCTCTTGCGTATATGGACATAATGTCTGTTGACACTAGCCGCCATAACTGACATTACGGTCTGGAGTTTATTATAATTGAGTATGATTCTGGGAGTACCTATTACCCCCTCTACTAGTTGATATAAAATATCTAGTATAGTAAATTGATTACTATGAACATACTCTGTGGTAGATTAGTGGGTAAAGTATCAGCGAAATGCGGGAAAAATTCACAGATTCAAATTTCACCCACAATATTATAGTTATGATATTTTCACAATACCTAATTTATTTTAGCTAAAGTTTAACACAAAGTGTGAAAATGTGAAATTGATAATAATAGTCACGAGCAGGATTTGAACCTGTATCTCCTGGATACTGTCCAGATGCTTTTCCAATTCAGCCATCGTGACAATTTATCGGGACTGTGAATTTCGATAACACATTCATTCTTAACGTCTTGGGTTACGTCTCGGATGACGCTTTGCTAAAGGTTCTCGACTGGCGATCACGTATTGAACAGCGTACCGTGGGAGGGCTTCCCTTATAATCTTGCAAAGCCGTAGGGAGCCGTTGGAGCCAGGCGACACAGGGTGCTTGGGGAGGCCTATGTCCAACAGTGGACGTTAATAGGCTGCTGATTAGCAGCTTAGCCGTGAAGTTTTGTTCAGAAGGGGTACCACATTTGAGAGACTTTTTTAGCTCTGACTTCAACTTCAGGCTTAATAGCAACTGAGCAAGAGAGTACAGTGGGTGTCAGGGTGCTGAAATAATATGGACATTAGACATGACTTTCGTCTTGTCCATGTTCATTTTGAGACCTACTAGTCGGGAAACCCTGCTGAGATCATTGAGCATGGTGCCAAGGTCCTCCAGTGATTCTGCCATGACTACGATGTCATCGGCATATCGAAGGTGAGTGATGTAATCGCCATTGATGTTGATGCCGAATCCGGTCCAGTCCAAGAGCTTGAAGGCATCTTCCAATGCAGTAGTGAAGAGTTTCGGGGACATAACGTCTCCCTGTCTAACACCTCTCTGCAGTTGGATCGGTTTCGTACTCTTGTCCTGAACACGGACTGATGTGGTCTATTGTACTACAGCCTTTTCGGAAACCGGCTTGTTCGGGAGGCTGGAAGTCGTCAAGCCTGCGCGTGAGTCGATTTGTAATGACCCTCGAAAACAACTTATAGACGTGGCTCAAGAGCGAGATGGGTCTATAGTTCTTCAAGAGGTTTCTGTCACCTTTCTTGAAGAACAGCAGCACCACACTTCTGGTCCACGACTCTGGAACGTCGCCCCCGAGAACGACGGAATTGAATAGCCTCTGAAGAGCTTTTAAGACCGGTTTGCCGCCTGCTCTCAGAAGATTTGTGGTGATTCCGTCGTCTTCCGGTGCCTTTCCGTTCATTAATGTTTGAGAGCCATTCTGATCTCGTACAGGCTGACGTCTGGGATATCTTCGGTAAAGTGCCGAGTTAGCTTGGATCTGGGGTCATGGACCAAGCCAACAGCAGGGCTCTGGGATCTGTATAACTGTCCATAGAACTGCTGGACCTCTCCCAAGATCTCACCTCGAGAAGAAATGACAGTGCCGTCATTGGTCATCAGTGTAGTCAACTGAATTTGTTCTGATCACTAATGCTAATAGAAAACTATTAAAATGTATGGAAATTTGACATCTCTAACGTTAAGTCATGCGACTTAGCGTTATAGATATTGTTAAAGACTTAGAAAAATACATTGGGCCATGGATAAATATAGGTTCTTTATATATGGTTAAAGATGTCAAATTCCCATACATTTAAATAGTTTTCTATTAGCGTTAGCGATCATAGAATGCATCTTGGCTAGATCCACTGATTCTTACTTATTATTAGTAACTTCAAAGGACTTTTATAAAATTCTTCTATTAAATTATAGGTCGAAAGACTGAACGTCACTCTGTCCAAACGAGAAGCTGGAGGAGGTGTCTCCAGAACTGATCCAATGTTCTGTTCCACACTAGCGCAGATGAAGCAGAAGGTATGTTCTTCTATTTTCATCCTTCTCCCAGCATGGAAGGGTTAACAGTTTAATTGGTTAAATACCACCCTCTTACAGAAGATCGTCGTAAAGCAGATAGATACTCCTTAAATGTTGCGTTTCGTTTCGTGGGTGATGACTAAACTTCTGAAAGCTCTCTTTTTATCTTCTCTCTCCACCTCCTATACCTGTCCATGAGGCTGGCGACGCATGAGTGATAGTAGGAAAGGGATAGGAGGTTGATAGGTAGGATATTTAGGAGAGGATAGATAGGATACTAAGGAGAGCCAATAAGTTAAAACAAAATATATTCATTCTGAGGTGGTACGAAATTTGCAGGATCAGCTAGTTCTGAATAAACATCTGATTCTGATCTGTCCGGAGATTTGCCAGTTGTCCCCCTAGTTGGGTAGCTGAGGTTAGATACGCAGTCGCTTCGTGTAAATACTGATTATCAGCTAACGAACTAAACTAAATAATAGGAAGCCACCCGCAGGAAAATTAGGCATAACGCAAAGAAGACCAGCCCCCTTAGAATGAAAAACGAAACGTTAGATGAACTTTCCTTTCGAGTCATTGTGATTGATCAACAGTCCGACGCGTGATTCCTGATTAGTCGAAATTTCGACGCGTGATCAGGCGACGAATCACAATGAAGCGAAACGAAAGTTCGTCTAACGTTTCGTTTTTCATTCTAAGGGGGCAGATCACTTAGTCTCGTGTAATAAGGAACAAAGCTAATAGTCATTAAGCGGGCACAACTTCGACGTCATGTCTCTAACACTTATTGCACAACCCTTGGGCCAGTGTGGTGACAACGGCCTAAATCCCTCACTCATAGACGAGAACCGTGCGCATATGTAGGATAGTTATGGTTTGGGGAAAAATGCCACTAAAACAACGAGGCAATCCAGAATACGCTACTAAATAATAGATGTTGGTGTAACTTTACAAAGGCCTGAGCCACTCCTTAATGATGAAGAGCAGTCGATTCCTGCATTCATGGGACTGATCTGGAAAGTACCACCCTTTTAGATATTATAGCTTTTTATACTACGTGGGTGGTCTAAGATAATAAGGAGAGGATAGGAAGGATAATAAGGAGAGGATAGGAAAGATAATAAGGAGAGGATAGGAAAGATAATAAGGAGAGGATAGGAAGGATAATAAGGAGAGGATAGGAAGGATAATAAGGAGAGGATAGGAAGGATAATAAGGAGAGGATAGGAAGGATAATAAGGAGAGGATAGGAAGGATAATAAGGAGAGGATAGGAAGGATAATAAGGAGAGGATAGGAAGGATAATAAGGAGAGGATAGGAAAGATAATAAGGAGAGGATAGGAAGGATAATAAGGAGAGGATAGGAAGGATAATAAGGAGAGGATAGGAAGGATAATAAGGAGATGATAGGAAGGATAATAAGGAGAGGATAGGAAAGATAATAAGGAGAGGATAGGAAGGATAATAAGGAGAGGATAGGAAGGATAATAAGGAGAGGATAGTAAGGAGGTTTGGATCTCCGGAAGGTTTTGGACGACCTGTTACACTGATGCCGTGTGGGGCCGGCTTTAGAATTGTCCCACCCCTCTCTACCCACGGGAGTCGTAAGAGTCGACTGAGGGAATATCGGGGGAGTGGGCAGCAGCACTCCATCGAGTATTAACAACATACACTGCGATCGCCAACCCGCCTGCCAAGCGTGGCGATTACGGCATTATCCCACATGACGGGGTCACTCGTTGTGGCGTTCTCTTGGGGAGGCCTATGTCCAGCAGTGTAGGTACGTTAAAAGGCTGATGGTTACTCACCATGCGAAACACAAGTGTAGGAGTAGGTACCTACCCTTGTTTCACGCTGATCTTCCGTAAAAGAGTGTTACATCCCAAAACTATATAGGTACCTAATACATTTTTGAAAAGGCACACGCCTTCAGCGCTCTCTAATGGTCTACCACCTTGAAATATATCTATAAGAACATGCTCTGAAATGATACCTTTTGGATGCAAAAAACCTCACAAATTTGATCCAGTACCTTTCAAAGATGACAATACTAACAGACATATACTCCCACGTAGAAACGACCTTTAAACCCAAACGCATATACCACCTCGGTTCTGCTCAGCTCGTCGTGGGTAAAAAAGGTTACGTTTTAAGATACAAATAAATTACCCTTTCAGTACTGCATCAGAGACAAGCAACTGCTGATTAAGTCGGCAATATGCGTGTCATTTGTGATCATTGTGTTCTTCCTACACGCTATACCGGAATTACGTGAGTTTTTATCAACCCTTCTTTGTCCCACTTTTGGGCACGGGACTCCTCTCATGGTGAAAAGGATTAGGCCATAGTGAATCACACTGACCCAGTGCGGGTTGGTAGACATCACAAGTTGTTGAGAAAATCTCTCAGGCATGCAGGTTTCCTCACGATGTTTGCCTTCACCGAGCAGTGATAAATTTTCCAAACAAATACACGCATCATTTCGAAAAATCTCGAAATATCAGAGGTGTGTGCTGTACGAAGTCTGGACCTTGATCTTAGGATAAAACTAACATAATATAACATAACATAGCATCACGCCTGCATTACCCGAAGGGGTAGGCAGAGGTGTATTACACGCCCAGGGTTCACCAGCTTTGTTTAAGTCCCACGTAATAGGGGGCGAGCCTATTGCCGTCTACAGGGCACATTTCCGAATTCCTGGCTGCTACTGATAATTTTTCTTTTTACGTAAAACAATAACACGCCCGACCCGGGGATCGGACCTCATGATCAGCAGTCGCATACACTACAGATGCAGAGACAGTTCATACTTTAAATTAAACTAACAACAGGATTATAAAGTGATTTCGTTTGTTTGTTACTCTTACGAGTATTTACCACAAAATTATATTAATAATTGCACCATATTGTTGTTATCATAATTGCAATAGTTAAGTTAAAATCGTAATAATGTAAAACCGAAAATGAGACAGACGGGGGTTCGAATTCTACTTGCAGATATCTCTTGGTCCACTTTCACAAAATTGTTTATTGTGCAAGCAATTATTGGTGTGAGCGAAAAACATTTATTCAGTCCGAGTTGTGTTCTGCAACTTTTTTATTATTATTGCGCATTGTGGCAGACGAGCCACGGCCACGGTAAATGGTAACCATTGCTCACGGACTCAACTATACCGACAGTATTGTCAAGCCGCTGCTCACCATTTCATTTCACAGATATGAAATGAAATAATTAACGGTTATCTACTGCTACAACCAAAACGCAATGATGTGCTTCATGGCCGGTCACACGGGAGATGGTGGTACCAAACCGCTTGGGCTCCATAGCAGCCCTACTGCCAGTAATGTAATGGGTAATAGTTACTTACTTTTCCCTTAGTCGCCCCGTACGACACCCTTTGGAAAGGATGGGGTGATGACACATGTAATCTCAGTCCGTCACCACATGTTTATTTGTACACGAGGATTATTCCCTATTGTATACAACATTTGTCATTATTCAGTATTAACGTAAACACTAACCTAACACCAAATACCTCGGACTAACAAAAAAATATAATAAGACACCACATTGTCAAATAAAAAGTGAAGCCTTTTTTTTAAAGATGTGTGCGTGAAAGTGTTGTTACCGGCAAGAAAAAACCCTATAATTTAGGTAAAATGTTGAAAGTTCTAAGTTTAAAACATAAAGGTAGTACAGCATAAAGTAAGTTTACATCAAATTATAATAGGGAATATTATGGCGCTGAATACGCCATCCATGTACGTAACGTACGAACGAAATTGTCAAGTCATTTGGGGTAATTTTAAATCATACTCTGGTAACACTTGTGGTTTATGTCACTTCGTTTTGGCATGGTTTTGTTTGCATGTTTGTACGTGAGGCGTGTAATTACTAGTTTGGCATGGTTTTATACGGCTTCACCAGATGGTTCGTAATTATTCGTCTTTATTTTTTTTCTTTGTCTGAATCTACCTACCTATACCTACGTACCCTGATGAGGTAACTAACTGTGTGTGTATGAAAACGTATTTTTCTTTAAAATCCAGAGCGATTGTCACTTGGCTGGACAGCATTACTGGGAGCACTGTTGTTGCTTCTACTGGCAGAGCGTGATGATTTAGAGCCGATACTAGCGCGCGTTGAATGGTCTACTCTGCTGTTCTTTGCAGCCCTCTTCGTACTCATGGAGGTATTCAATTCAAATTTATTTATTGTTTTATATTTTATAAAGCATTTGAAATGATTAATCATATAAATTAGCCTTAGCACAAAGCGCAAAACATGTTTTTATAAATTAACAAAAGGGTGACGCTCGCGCCATCTGTCTCTATTTGCATACATTATTCCGAGCAGGTAAGCTTAATTATTACAACTAAGATTCATACCAAATTCGCGACACCCAAAGACATTAAAAAAGAATGTGTTATCGAAATTCGCAATCCTGAGCACTTGCCACGATGGCTGAATTGGCAAACCATTTGGGGTTACCAGGAGATACAGGTTCAAATCCTGCTCGTGGCTTTAAATTTTTAATTTTACAGTTTCGCGTGTTAATCAAATATATTTACTGTGTAGGTACATAGGGAAAAATACATAAAGGTGTACAGTCACTTTATTCGGGACAATAAACCGCTGCCACAAAATAAAACCACCCCTTTAGAATGAAAAACGAAACGTTAGATGAACTTTCGTTTCGAATCATTGTGATTGATCAACAGTCCGACGCGTGATTTCTGATTAGTCGAGATTTCGACGCGTGATTGAGGCGACCAATTACAATGAAGCGAAACGAAAGTTCGTCTAACGTTTCGTTTTTCATTCTAAGGAGGCTGGCGTGTGCCATCTTTCCGCCTGTTTAAGTGGATCGCTGGGACTATGTGACATAATTTCAGCAGTACTTAAGTGCATGCTTAAATTGACGGGCCTCGTGGCGCAGTCGGTAGTGTAACCGACTTCCGTGCACGAGCTTGTGGGTTCGATTCCCACTCAAGGACAATTATTTGTGTGATGAACACAGATATTTGTACTGCGTTTGGATGTTTTCTATCTATTATGTGTATGTATTTACAAAAAACAAGTAGTATATGTATTATATCCGTAATCTGGTACCCATAGCACAAGCGTTAAGCTTAGTTTGGGACCAGAGGACGTTGTGTGAAATGTCCGTGAATATTAATTTATTTATTTCAACCTATATATTTTCACAGGCTCTATCTAAGCTGGGTCTCATATTATGGATTGGCAATTTAACTGAAGCAGTAATACTTAAAGTGGGTGAGGAATCACGGTTAGCAGTCGCTATAATGTTGGTACTATGGGTAAGTCAGAATTTATAGATGTAAATCTAATGCTCCATCTACACGCTGGCTAATATGACCGAAACAAAGCGTTGATTCTTTTTAAAAAAAACCTAGACGTCGCGGGACGTCTACCAGATGTGAAAACATCAAAATTATTTTGTAGAAATAAAATGATCATAACTTGACAAAGTACTCCTCAAGACGAATAAAACGAGTATAAACTCGATAGGGTTGCGTCGTTTCATTGCAGAGTTACTGTGACCACCTTCCAGCTCCATCGTCTGACCCTGGATACCATCTAGAGACAAAGTACTCGTCAAGACAAATCATACGAGTCCAAACTCGATGGAGTTATCGATCGTTATGTCGTTTTATAACGGAGTTCCTATAGCCACCTTCTAGATCCATCATCAGACCCTGGATACCATCTAAAGACAAAGGACTCGTTAAGGCGAATCATACGAGCCCATATTCGATGGGCAACCCCATCGAATATGGGCCGTTTCATTATAGAGCTCCTATGTCCACCTTCCAGCTCCATCATCAGATCAGCTCCATGTCATCATAATATTACATTGTCACGCAATATACAGATGCTTGTAAAATTTCAGCTCAATCGGAAACCGGGAAGTGTGTCAAATTTAACTTGCAATATTTGAACGGGACAAGTAAAATAAAAGCGTCGCCACGCTAACAGCCCATTTTACGCATTAGATGTTTCACATCAAAAATAATTATTTCAAATTTCAGAAGATCGATTCTTCTAAATTCGATTAATTTTCAATTCTAAGTATAATTTACGATTGCGGATCACGAGGCTTGGGTTCGATTTCCTATAGTCGGGACAACAAAAAAGTTGTTTGGTTTATTCTTTCAAGAGTTAGGAAGCTGATGGTGTTTCACTACCGTGTACCTCAGAAAGCACGTAAAGCCGTTGTTCTTGCGCCTGATCTCACTCCGGTCATGCCGTCTGACTATGAGTGTGAGGGAACAGAGCGTGTACTTGTATGAGCATACATTCGTGCATTATAATATCTCCTGCGTAGGTACATGCTGGCTAGTGTCTGTTGACACTGACCACCGAAATTACGATATGGGAATCATTATTATTATTGATGTGAAAAATCTAATGCGGAGGGAGAGTAAAATCGACTGTTAGCGTGGCGACGCTTTTATTTTACTTGTCCCGTTCAAATTTTGCAAGTTAAATTTGACACACTTCTCGGTTTCCGATTGAGCTGAAATTTTACACGCATGAGTATATCGCGTGACAATGCAATATTATGATGACATGGAGCTGATCTGATGATGAAGCTGGAAGGTGGCCATAGTAACTTTATAATGAAAAGACGCAACCCCGTCGAGTTTGGAAACGTTTGATTCGTCTTGATGAGTATTTTATCTAGATATTTTTATATATATTTTTAGCAATTCAAGGGAAGAGTCACGATTGCTGAATTGGCAAAGATAATTTCACATCTGCTAGAGGTCCCGCGACGTCTAGTTTTTGAGGATAATTTATGAGATCAAAAAATCGTCTCAAAAGTGGTAAACAACCGTAAATAATTTCATAGTTACATTTTTATCAGATCAGCAAATATCGATTCTCGTTTCGGTAGGACTGAATTCGACTCACTGGATTGATTCATGCTTCGAAAAATACGTAAGATGTAATCAATAGACGTAAGAGAGCGAGTAGGTATGAAAGAGAGTGTTGGTGTAAAGATGCGAAAGGAATGCTCCGATGGTTCAGACATGTGGAATGAATGCAATGAATGGTCGAGTGATTGGTTATGTAGACATACAATGGAAAACTGGAAGGATGTAGGTACAGGGGGAGACCGAGACTCACCTACCTAAGACCAAATCGGTCATGTACTGGAGGAAGATGGAGTCAGGAGTCACCGAATTCAGCTAGCGTGTATGAAGAGAATTATGAATGTTGAGAAAGCGAGAGTTGTATGCTTCTGGCACTCTGATCTCTCTACCTAACCCGCAGGAGTGATGGCGTGTTGATAAGTAAGTAATTGATATCAGATCTCCATCCCTAGTAGTTGCTACGAAGATGTTGGCCCTCGTGTATTCGAGATAACAATCCTAACTAATATTATAAAAGGACTCTCGAAAGTGAGTGGGTTTGTAAGGCATTCACGCCGTAACTCTAAAGCCATCATCATGAAATTCTACATACATATAGTCTGAAGTCCAGAAAAGACATCGGCATGTTTTGCTGTGGTGGAAAACATCCACCCATTAATTCCACATCCTCTAAATAAAATGGTATGAAGCGGCTAGCGAGCTGTGGTTACCATTTACTGTCGATAGGTCGTAGCTAGTCACTGTAAGCAATAAAAAGAAGATATAATTTACAACCATCTGCCAAAGTTTTTGACGAACATTAAGATTACTCATATTTTTAAATATAAACTAAAATATTTTTTTGCTAACGAAAGGTTATTAAAATGAAAAATTAGTTTTTGAATGACATATTTTAATCCCATTACATAGCTGATGTTATTTGTGACATATTTAATGTGATTTTTATCTTTATTGACTATTATTGAATAACTGTTTCTCATTGTTTTAAGTTTATATAAATTTTGAGTCTTGCATGCTGAAAGGCGAAATATGGCGTTCTTGTTTTCTTTTTTCGCTAATGTTTATTTCTTCCTACCACCCATATTTGCTTGGAATAAATGAATTGAATTGAAAGATCTCCGCGTCTGGTAAGAAGACAGCTTGGCTACCACTCCGCGGATTTAATCGTTAACACAACAGACATCACGCCTGTATTCCCGAAGGGGTAGACAGAGGTGTATTACACATCCAAGGTTCGCCAGTTATGTTTAAGTCCCACGTAATAGGGGGCGAGCCTATTGCCGTCTCCCGAACACAATTCCAAACACCGGGCGGCTACTGAGAATGTTTCCTTTTACGAAAAAGCTAAATAACATTGCTCGACCCGGGGATGGAACCCGAGACCTCATGATCAGCAGTCGCACACACTACCGCTGCACCACAGAGGCAGTTAAATCGTTAACTGTTAATTTTTGTACTTTATAGGTATCAGGCATAGCTTCTGCGTTCGTAGACAACATTCCACTGTCCACTATGATGGTGAGGGTCACAGCTGCGCTCGCAGACCCTGCAGGCCTTGGTCTGCCATTGGCACCACTAGTTTGGGCACTCAGTTTCGGAGCTTGCCTTGGAGGTAATGTAATATACAATTAAATTGTAATTTACTAATAGTATTGCGCAGATTCACCTACTTTGACGTCAGCGCTCTGCCCAGTACGTCAATAGGTTATGGCGAGATATTTTGTAGCCTATATAACTTATTTAAGAAAATAGCTTTCTAATGGTGAAATAAATATTAAAATTGGTTTAGCAGTTACAGAACCTGGGCGACCGGGCTTCGTTAGGCTTTTATATCAGTATTTTTTCGAAGAAGATACTAGTTTAGACATAAGTACTTAAAAAACTAAACGTAGACTAATATATTTTTAACGCCATTTATTAGTTTTGAGACACCAATATGCTGACATATAACAAGTTAACAACAAGATAGCAAGCCATAAAGATCCACGAGATGGCATTATAAAAATGTATTCTATAACTTTTCGTAAAAAATATAGCTTTTTCAGATATTTAGTTTTTGTTTGATAAAACACTTATGTAGACATATTTAATAAGTAAAATTCTATATAGATACAAAATTTAATCCAAATCGTAAAGAGCCATTTCGGAGATACACAAAATAAATATATTCTAGGTATATACAAGTATTACTCGTTAAAATATAGTCGCCTGGGAATGAATTGTAATATGAAAATTTCTTCTTTCTTTTCAGGAAACGGTACATTAATCGGAGCAAGCGCTAACGTGGTATGCGCTGGTGTGGCTGAACAGCACGGCTACCGGTTTACCTTCATGCAGTTCCTGAAGGTCGGCTTCCCCATCATGATTGGAAACCTCACAGTAGCATCTATATATCTACTACTATGCCATTGCTTATTACACTTACATTGACAGTAGTACAAATTAGGGATATTCCTCTCTCCTTCCACTCCTTCGATTAGGGATATTCCTCTCGCCTTCACCTCCGAATTTCTACTAATATAATAGGGAAATGATAATAGTTTGTGAAGATGTTTATACGTCAATCATACTTATATGACTGAGCGTATTTGGATGAAATTTTGATAGATGGATTGATAGATCAGACAATTAATTAACATAGGATTATTTTTATTATCATATTGGTGAAATGAAATGGTGAGCAGTGGCTTGACAATACTCTCGGTATAGTTGAGTCTATGAGCGATGGTTACCATTTACCATCAGATGGACCGTGGCTCGTCTGCCACTACATGCGATAAAAAAAAATCCGAAAGAAAACCGCGTATTAGAGCTTTTCTTTCTTTTTTTTATCAGGAAATTGTCCAGTGGATAAATGAACCAGGATATATTGATTTTTCCAACATGCCCAGTGTAACCAGCACTCAAAATTAGTACCACAAGCTTGTGGTAAAACATTGATAAGATTCATGTATAGTTTGTAGTCATATTACAAAAAAGATATGTACCTAGATATATTTTAATAAAAATAGATAAAATTGTTAGCGATAATATTGTTGATAAGCATGTACCTACCTACACTAATAAATAAGTTTTGATCATGAGTCTTATTTGGATTATAAATACATATTTTATATAATCGTTTTATTTTTTTAAAACTGTGAAACTTACAAGGGATGAAAGGAATGCTTGGATCAAGTGTTTTCTTTTTTTTTTTTTGCTAATGGTGGCAGACGAGCTGCGTCCCACCTTATGGTAAGTGGTAACCGTAGCTCATGGATTCAACTATGCCGAGAGTATTGTCAAGCCGCTGCACACTATTATCAGCGGTGGATTTACACTAGGGGCAGTTGAGGCAAGTGCCCAGGGCGGCAAATTTTTTAGGGCGGCAAAATTGCTTGAAAATTTTGAAAGTGAAACAATTTTTTTAGTCTTATCAAGATTGCTCAATATAATTAATTAATTCTATTAATTAATAATTTTCTGTTTAATTGATAATTTAAGAAATTAATTTAGATATTATTATATATATTTTTAGCATTTGACATGCAAAAGCATAGTGCTAAACTATATATTAAACACAAAGTGAAAAATGTCAAATCGAAAATAATGCATCAAACATCCTGCTCATGACTTTTATTTTCGATTTCACATTTTTCACTTTGTGTTAAATCAAGAAATGCAATTCATCCATTATTTGTGAATTATAATTTTGGCACTTTTGCTAAAAATTAATAATCAAAATGATTTAATCAATTAATTTCCTTGGAGATTTAAAATAATAATCGATTTTTCTATTTCTGGAATTAACGAAATTTAATTAGTATATTTTTTGAAATATGCAAAAATTTCGGAATTATTTCTTTAATTTTTCAAAACTTTAATCAATCAATGAATTAGAAAAAATGGTAATGAAACATAAAATATATAAACTATAAATATTAAGATATTTTTATATATATTTTTAGTATTTGACATGCTTAGCAACATACATCAAACACAAAGTGAAAAATGTGAAATCGAAAATAGCGGTCGGGTCGGTATAATGTATGAAAATACTTCCGACAGATGGTGCAGGCGTCAACCAAAGACGTTAAGTATGAATGTGTTATTGAGATTAGCGGTCAGGAGCAAGGGTCACGATGGCTGAATTGGTAAAGCATCTGGACGGTACCAGGAGATGCAGGTTCGAATCCTGCTCGTGACTGTTATTTTCGATTTCACATTTTTCACTTTGTGTTTGATATATAAACTATAGGTTTGAGTAAAATTCCATTATTGGGGCGGATGTTTTTCCGGTGCCCAGGAGCGGCATTTAAGTTTAAATCCGGCCCTGACAATTATTTTCTAAGATATGAAATAAAAGAATAAACGGCTATCTTCTGCTACAGCCAAAACACACTGACGTGCTTCATGACCGGTCACATACGAGACGGTGGTATCGACCCGTTCGGGCCCGATAGCAAATGAGTACTCTCACTTGGTACCTAGCCCTACCACCAGCAATACAATGGGTGATAATTGCTTACTTCCCTTAGTCGACACCCGCGGGCAAGGAAGGGGTGGTGACACTTGTATTCTTATTCCGTCACTACACGGACTTCTATGCGCGAAATTGTGGAGAAGCTTGGATTGGCTCTAGGCTAGAAGCTTTTCTGCAGTTTCGTGGATTTGGAAAGAGTATTTAACACTGCACCAACAGAACTTTGGGCATCATTTTGGTCATCTTGCCAGAGTATGCTATTAACGGTGCTGCGAGCGGTTCAGTCTAATTACATAGACTGCAGAGCTTGTGTGCGGGTAGATGATGGAATGTCGCCCTGGTTTAATCTAAATATCGACGCAAACTATTTATTATATATATCTAGATAAATGTCTCATAAAGTCTGAAATAAATTAATGCGGGAGTTCAGAAGGGCGACTTAGTGGTTAACTCATTGCTATATGCAGACGATGCGGTTCTATTTGCAGTCAGCGAATGACGTGCAAACCCTAGTCGACGTAATAACAGAATATTAAGTAAAATCAAAATAATGGTCTTTGATAGAGAAACCACAATAGATGTTACGTCACCGGAGACAGAAGAAATTACTGGTGGTAGAGCTGCGTACCAAGTGGGAGTACTAACCTGCTATCGTGCCCGAGCGAGTTGGTACCACCATCTCCCGTGTCACATCAGTGTGTTTTAGTTGTAGCAGGAGATAGCAGTTTATTCTTTCATTTCATACTAGCCTTTGCCCGCGGCTCCGACGTTGCCAAGTTTTAAGGTAATATCTCAGGTTCCCGATATAGTAGCGGGATAAAATGTATACCAGTTGTTAAATTTAATCAAGAGCTATCAATTAAAAAAAGTTGCATCAAAATCCGTTCAGTAAGTTTTGTGTGATGCACGAACAAACAGATAAAAAATCTAAACAAAATCGCTTTGTGTTTAGACACGCCTTTATAGCCTAATTCAGTCATTTTTTCTCAAATATCTTAAATATAGAGACACAGCTCTGTTACAGCTTAATAATAGTATAGATTATGTGAAATGAAATGGTGAGCAACGGCAATTTTGTCGTCTGTTAGCCAAATACACATACAAAGTTACCAATATTGAATTTTTCAATTTTCTACTTTTTTATAGGGACATAATTATACCCTTGTTTTTTTACTTTTAAACCTCTTCTGTATTAGTGCTAACAAAACAAAAAAAAACCAATTAAACATTAACATTATACAGCCTGGAAACAATTACTTACCTTCCCTTACAGAATTCTGCATGTACCAAAAGATTTAACGTCTTCTAAAACTTTAACCACACAAATTAAACAAAATGGCCAAATTTCAGTTAATGATTTTACACCAAAATTAACCACGTCTTACAAAAATTTTCTTTACCATTTTGTAGAGTCAAAGTTAAGGGAAGGTGATATAAGGGGAGCATCAAGGCTTCTTTTTAGCAGTGATGTAGTGGCGCCATGCTCTACAGACACACTTGACAGTCTGAAGAGTAAGCATCCAGCGCCGTCTGATGACCTTTCTTTCCCGGATCCTCCTAATCTTTCTTCAGATCATCTGACTACTACTTCCAAGGATGTATTTGGAGCAGTTAGCTCTTTTAAAAGTGGTTCAGCTGGTGGCCACGATGGCCTGACACCACAACATTTAAAAGATCTTATGTCCGACCGCCGGGGAATCTGGTGTTTCTCTTCTGAAGGAGTCTGCTTTAATTAATCTTATGCTTGCCGGATATGTAAACGAGTGAATCATTCACATTTTATATGGTGCCAATTTATGCGCTCTTCTTAAGAAGAACGGTGGTATTCGTCCCATTGTCGTGGGTTGTACGTACAGGCGTTTGGTAGCCAAAATATGCTGCCAGTTTTATAAATCTCAACTGTCTCCTATTTTTCAGCCTGTTCAGTTGGGTTTTGGCTCTAGAGGAGGCTGTGAGGCTGCCACACATGCCCTGTCTACATACCTTGGTGGTGGTGAAGGTGAGGTCATCTTAAAGGTTGACTTGAAAAACGCTTTCAACTCATTGAATAGGGATACCCTGCTGACATAGGCAAAATTAGTAACTCCAAAAATTTACAGTTTTCTTTGGCAATGTTACAGATATCCTTCAAAATTATTATATAAAGAAAACTTATTAGAATCAGCAGTTGGTTGTCAACAGGGTGACCCTCTTGGGCCTGTCATTTTCAGTTTGGCATACACCCTATTATTCGGCAGCTAAATTCCAAATTTAATATCTGGTATCTAGATGATGGGACTCTTGGAGGTCAAGTAGACACTGTCCTACAAGATCTGGTAGTTTTAAAAAAATAATTTCCAGCGATAGGCTTAGAATTAAATTCTTCAAAATGAAGTACATATTTTTTAATGATAATATAGACAAAATTTCAGCTTTCTCTAAATTCAACTCTTTGGCTCCAAATATCAAAATTATAGAAAAAAGCTCTTTTCGCATCCTTGGGTCCCCTATTTTAGCAGACGCCTATGAATCTTTTATAGAGGAAAAGATTAAAAAATTTGCGAGGTTTCAGACCGCCTTCTAAAAATTAATATCCATTCGGCTTTTACCATTATTCGTTATTGCCTTTTCGTCCCAAAATTCACACCTGTGATCTTCTCATTTCTATAAACATCTGGCACTTTTAGAAAAAATCGATGAAATCTTAAAATCAACCACAAGCAAAATTCTGAACATAAAATTAAATGACCGAGCTTGGCTCCAAGCATCCTTACCGGTTCGTTTGGGTGGGCTCGGTATTCGCAAAATATCAGATTTAAGTTTACCGGCCTTCCTGTCCTCAGTCCATAGCACAGAAGATTTGATTAGGAAAATCTTATCTTCCACACTAGTTAATTCTGAAGTGTTATGTAAGACTGATGCCATGGATGCCTGGAAAAGGGTATGTCCAAACACTGACTTACCAATAAACCCGCATTCTCAGAGACAATGGGATGAGCCGTTATGCGGGATCATTAGAAAACATCTTATTAATACTTCTATTGGTGCTGCTGAGCGTGCTCGTCTGTTGGCTGTGGGGGAGTGGGAGTCAGGTATTTGGGTTCCAGCACTTCCGTCGTCCAACACAGGTACCATGATGGTCGACACAACTTTCCGAATTACAGCTTGTCTCCGTTTAGGAACCCCGTGTGTTACTCCGCATCACTGTCACTGTGGGGAGGCTGTCGATAGTCTCGGACACCATGGCCTATCATGCAGCAAAAGTGCAGGCAGAATACCGCGCCGCGCTTATATAAATGAGATAATCCATCGTGCTCTTATTACCGTCGGTATACCAGCCGTATGTGAACCTAATGGTTTGGTACGCGACGATGGGAAGAGACCAGACGGTATGACTCCGATGCCTTGGAAGATGGGTAGGCCTTTGGTGTGGGACACCACCTGCGTCGACACCCTTGCTCCATCACATCTACCAAGCACCGCTAGTTGTCCTGGTGCTGCTGCTGCATCAGCGGAGACCTTCAAACGGCGGAAATATAATAACCTTGAGGGTAATTATAATTTTCGAACCGTTTGGTGTCGAAACGCTAGGGTCATGGGACCCGAACGCTCGCAAATTCTATAAAGAAGTTGCGAGGCGTCTGGTCGACGCCTCACGTGATCAGAGGGCTGCCCTTTACCTAGCACAAAGGATTAGCATTGTCATTCAACGCGGCAATGCTGCCAGCCTTCTGGGCACTTTGCCAGTAGTCAATTATGCGGATGAATTTTATGATGCATAATTTTAACTTCTTTCTTTTCTTTATTTATTTTGTTCCTTTTTTTATAAGCTTTGTAATAGTATTTAAGAGTGTAAATATTTGCCCTTCATTGTATTGTTTAGTAGAAAATGTCTCTATTTCCACTTTCACATAAAGTTTCGAGTAAAATGATTATCATTAAACATTCAATTCGGTCAAGCGAGTTTTGAGTTTTAACGAGACTGACGAACAGCAATTGATTTTTTATATATATTTATATATAGATTGATAATAAGGATTAGGAAGCAATTAAGGATAATTATTATGACTGATAAAGTATAATAAATTATAATAGTATGTAGGTTTATATATATAATATGCTCTATTGAGACAACGTTTTGAGATCCAGTTATTTTATTAAGTAGGTCCCACAGTCCGTTTCTCCGTAGTCCGTATCATAAACACAAAGGAGAATGCCCACAAAACTATATGGATCTGTTTCATATTGTATCATGCTGTACATTAATTGAACTTACCTTCATTCATAGCGTTTTAATTGTACATACAATTACAAATAATGTAATACCTCTACTTCGCAGACTTTCAAGAAAAAGGCTAATGAAGTTCATCAAATTAGGTTAATGTGTTTAAATACTTACAATCATACAAATATTTTGCGTTTTTATCAAACTTTTACTTATAGGTATTTGATGTGACCAATATTCACACTATAAAGAAAAACAATATGATTACAATGTTTCTGAATGTATTAAATATGAGCTATTGCTAGTTCTATATGTGCCCGGTAGATGGCAATAGGCTCACCCCCTATGACATGGTAGTACTCGAACTATCAAAGTAGGTAAATTACTTTTTAATTAGCAGATTTTTATCCGTTGATATTATGACTTGTTATTAAAAAAATAATTTTTGAGACCATTTTCAGTCTGATACAAAACGAAACCATGTATGGGCGTTCTCCTTTGAAATTAAATAAAATATATTAAATTAGTATGTACTGTGTTATCTTTATATATATTGCACTTGATATTCTTCGCAATTTACCAGAACATAAAATGCGAAAATATGAAATCGAAAAATATCACCTAGATTGCCGTTCCAGACGCAAAATTATTTATTGATAACGAAACGGCAATTTCATAATTTAAACCCTAATATAATACTATAAGTACTATGCCCACGTGTACCAACTTTTAACTGTATCGGTACATAATCTTAAGTAGAAACTCCTCCTGATTTAGTGACAAACTCTACCTAACGTGATTATGTAGGTACTAGTAGGTATCCTAGGGTGCCGTAAGAAGTCCCAGTGGGCCGCAAAGACAGGCGGAGTGTCGGCACACCGCGTGTTTACCGCGTGGTAAGGGCCTCACACTCAGTTTGTTGCCCCAAACGACGAGCCGAGAGAAATCTTCCCACAATTTCTACAAAATCCAACTATGATCGATGTTATGTAGAGTTACTTGCCCCAGCATGAATGGACCGGCTCGATCGGAGAAGTACATCCATGGAAGATCAGCGTGAATTAACAGTAGGTAAGTACTCCTACCAATGCTTCTTGGCCCAAACCCCCTCCGCACCCTCTCCTTATTATCCTATCCTCTCCAAATCTCATCACTTTCCTTAGAGCTGGCGACGATGCAAATGATGTCTCTGGCCTTGTTTGCCGCCCGCCCAGTATTGAAAATATTGCTTTAGTACAAACGGTCGTTATAATTTAGTAGATTCACCAGTAATGCTTTGCCAGAATTTAAATCTGTGTAAGTCCGGATTTTTAATTAATTCTATATTGTCATCAACAATAAGTACTAGCTTTTTTTCAGGGGTATACGGCAGCCATTTTGTTTTTTGATCAGTCCAAGATGGCGTCCTGTAAATAAAAAATAAGACATGGTAAATAAATATAAATTCTAATTTTATAAGTACGAGGGATAAACTCGTTGCAATAGGATCTTGATTTGATTATAGCAGTTCTACTTTCCAACACAGTTTTGTCTCACTATTGGGCCCGGAATTACCCGCTCAGAGTGAGAGTCTTAGGCCATACTCAACCACTCTGATCCAGAACGGGTTTCCAGACTTCACAAACTATCGAGGCAGGCTGGTTTCCCTACCACCGAAGGAATGTAACATAGTTCCAGTGGCCCGCCAATAAAGGCGGAGAGACGGCGCACGGCGGGTTTCTTTAGTGGGTGAGGGCCCCACACTACTCTGTTCGTTGCCCCGAACGATGGGGTGTGCGGTTAGGAACATTTTTTCCCGCCTTAACAAAAAAAAAAGCTGGTTTCTCTACCATCGAAAGAATGTAACATAGTTCCAGTGGCCCACCAACAAAGGCGGAGAGACGGCACACAGCCGGTTTCTTTAGTGGGTGAAGGCCCCACACTACTCTGTTCGGGCTGTGCGGTTAGGAACATTTTTTCCCGCCTTAACTAAAAAGAAGGCTGGTTTCCCTAACCACTGAAGTAGTGTCACACAGTTCCAGTGGTTCCCAATACAAGCGGAGAGACAGCACACGGCGGGTTTATTTATTGGGTGAGGGCTCCATACTACCTTGTTTGTTGCTCCGAACGACGGGGTGTGCGGTTAGGTACACTTATTTCCCTTAAAGGCTGGTTTCCCTACAATATTTACCGAGCGGTGAAGGAAAAGTGATTGATAAATTTTATTGTGCTATTTTAAACAAAAATTCAAGAAATATTATTCCACACCTCACAGAATTATTTATAAACTAGCCTTTGCCCTAGTTTTTAAGTTATATCTCAAGTTCCCGATATAGTAGTGGGATAAAATGTATACAAGTTTTAAGTCGAATCAAGAGCTATCAATTAAAAAAGTTGCATCAAAATCCGTAGATACAGTAGTTTTTGCGTGATGCGCGAACGAACACACAGATAAAACTGACAAAAAATTGTTTTATGTTTAGATACGCCTATAGGTATAGCCTAACACAGACATTTTTTCTCAAACATCTTAAATGTACAGACACAGCTCTGTTACAGCTTTATAATAGTATAGATTAATTGATGTGTAAGATTACATAAAAACAAATCATACCCGTTTTTAGCAAAATTACACATTATCTCGTTCAAAGTTTTCACAATATCAATATCCTTTTGCGAGCCTTTTTCGTGTTTAGTTTTCCTGTAAAATGTATACTGCATAACGTCACCATGGCAAGCTCCCTTCATTCCCAAACTTTTCATTATCCTGGTACTCATGTTCCCCGAATATTGAAACTTCAAGAAATATACATTTTCATTGTGTTTCGATAACCGTTCAACCAAAGCAGTAGTATCGAAAATAAAATTCCGGTCGGACATCATATCTATATACTCCACCATCGTTGTATCGTTTACTTCGCGGTTATTGAAATAAAATTCGCGTAACTGCTTTTCTATTTCGCCAACTCTTTTATCGTCACGCTTCACCTTCATAAAATATGGAATAAAATGGTAAAAGTCAGTTTCATAAATAATATTCCCTTCGGCATCTCTGTTTAAAAACAATGCTCCTTCGTATGAATTTATTGCAATCAAACAAGGAACCTTCTCAAATCTATTCAGTGCAATATCTGTTCGAGGATGTTCATCGAAAAAGCTTTCGACATCATCAAAATGCTTCTCGACTACCGGCACAAAACATGCTTTTAGTGCAGACGGCCCTCGTGTTATTTCGACTGTGGCGAAAGCTATCATTAAATCATCAATAGGTACATCGATTAAGAACTCGTACAAACTTCTCTCATCTGCTATAGTCTTCCCCAAATTTAAAGCAACCGATTTAGCGTTTTCAATAATGATTTCTGCTTCAGCAACATACAAATCAGCTGTGGATACTCCTGACAAACCAATCACTTTGTGATACAGCCCATCCGCTATTTTGGATGTCAGATACGATGTTGTGATCCCTGCACCTGCACTCTCTCCCATAACAGTAACATTGCCTGGATCCCCGTTGAAACATCCTATATTTCTATTCACCCATTTCAACGCCATTACAGTGTCTTTTAGCCCCGCATTACCGGGTACTTCTTTTATATTCAAACACAAAAAACCGAGAATATTTAATCTGTAATTAACGGTAACTAATATAACATCGTGTTGCAACAAATAATCTGGTTTGTAATAATCCCCGTAGCCGTAAATCAAGCGACCTCCATGGACAAAAAATAAAATTGGTAGTTTATCAATTTTTTCACGTGGCAAACTTGGTGTGTATACGTTTAAATAGAGACAATCTTCCGATCCTTCAAGAGCGCTATTGGTGTAAGGATTTAATTGGCAGCACCTGTTTCCAACTTTGGTTGCATCACGAACGCCCCCCCAACACTCCAGTTTTTGGGGGTCCTAAAACAATGTAATTAAGAATAAGTTTATTTTTAATATTTATCGGCCGCAGTCACCACGTAGATATGAAAGAGAGATGGCCGATGATGGACGAAATGGAGATGGATGGGATGAAAGATGGCTCTTATTTAAAAAAAAAGTATTGCGATATCTATACATAATAAAATTATAACATGCCGATGTACAGACATTAGTGATATAGAAGAAAAATTTATATGGGGGAGTCTTTATTAGAGCAACAGAAGCCAAAATAATAATTATTAGATTTTTCGCGTCGTTAAGGGGAACGAATAGGGGCCCTCAACCACTACAGAAACACACCGTGTGCCGTCTCTCCACCTATATTGGCGGGCCACTAAGTTGATAAACCTTGATAAAATAAATAATTAATGTAAGAAGGATATTATAGAAATGTTATTTGTAATTTTAGTTCATCAGCATACATAAAACATTATTAAAATTATAAAGAATTAATATTAAATTTTAGAATATATCGTACTCCCACGACAATTATGTCAGTCGTACAGACGATATAATGAACGTCAAGCATTGTATATTACAAAAAAATATAATTATTATTATAGAATAGATATTTTAGGAGGAGAGCCCACCGGACGGATTGTTAATCCCGGTTATCTTTGGACAGAATAACCTAAGATTGCCAATCCGTAATCTTACACATAGAGGAGAATATGATAATAGCAAAGTAGCATGCACGATAATGACAAAAAACTCAACGCGACACAACCATGCGATACGGTAGGACTCTCAGAACCACAATATTGCAATATTCCGCAAAAATCCGAACACAAATTCGACACGTATACCTAAACCTACAACCCAATACTTATATTCCGCAAAAATCCAAACACAAATTCGACACGTGTACCTAAACCTACAACCCAATACTTATACCTACCTATCGCTTGCCGCAAAACAGCTCGTACCAAGATGCAACCTATTTAAGGATATTAAGGACTTCCTTCTGAAAAGAACTCTTTAGTCTTTTACTTTTAAAAGAGATTTTAAGACTGGATTACTCACTCTAAATCGAAGTTTCCCGACTGGTGGCTTGGCATATGGTATGCCTTCAAAACTGTAATACTTCTTCCCGTAATATGTCCAACATTCCTTCCCTTGCAGCTTCCCTTCTGTCACCTCAACCTGGCAGCTCATCTTTGCTGAAAAAATTATAAACATTAGACCCTGCCACCATCTCAGTTTTTTTTATTGCAATTAGTGGCAGACGAGCCACAGCCCATCTGATGGTAAATGGTAACCGTCGCTCATGGACTCAACTATACCGAAAGGTATTGTCAAGTCAACGCTCACCACTTCATTTCACCGATATGAAATGAAAGAATAAACGGCTATCTCCTGCTACAGCCAAAACGCAACGATGTACCATGATCTCCCGTGTGACTGGAGATGGTGGTACCCGCTCGGGCCTGATACCAAGTGAGTACTCGCACTTGGTACCCAGCCCTACCACCAGTAATGCAATGGATGATAATTGCTTACTTCCCTTAATCGCCTCATACGACACCCGTGGGAAAGAATGGGGTGGTGACACTTGTATTCTTAGTCCGTCACCACACGGACAAAAGTTAGGTAGCAAGTGAGAGTACCCACTTGTTATCAAGCTCAAGCAGGTGAGGTGCCATTCGCAAAGAGAAGTGATGAACAGCAGCATGGCAGTATTCCTAGCATTGTTGAGAGCAGTTATCGCTTACCATCAGGTGGGCCACGGCTCGTCAGCCACCTAAGCCAATTGAACTTTGCTCACTGATTCGCTACATTCTTGTTTAACGACTTTCGATGTATGTACGCGCGTAAATCGGCGAGCTTATAACGCCCAGTATTGGGGATACTACAAGGCCTACTACTCCACTAAGCCAACTAGGCACCTGCCAAAGGTGACGTCACACGCACATATATCGGGTACAAATGGCAAAAAAAAACGCGGGACGTCTAGCAGATGTGAAAACATCGAAATTATTTTGTAGAAAAAACATGATCATAACTTGACAAAGTGGAGTACAAGACGAATTAAACGAGTATACGCTCGATAGGGTTGCGTCGTTTCATTACAGAGTTACTGTGGCCACCTTCCAGCTTCATCGTCAGACCATGGATACCATCTAGAGACAAAGTACTTGTCAAGACAAATCATACGAGCCCAAACTAGATGGAGTTATGTCGTTTTATAACGGAGTTCCTATGGCCACCTTCTTGCCATCATCAGACCCTGGATACCATCTAAAGCCAAAGTACTCATCAAGACGAATCAAACATATCCAAACACGACGGAGTTGCGTCGTTTCATTATAAAGTTACTGTGGCCACCTTCCAGTTTCATCATCAGGCCCTGGATACCATCTAGACACAAAGCACTCGGCAAGACGAATCATACAAGCCCAAACTCGATGGACTTGCGCCATTTTATTATAGAGTTCCTATGTCCACCTTCCAGCTCCATCATCAGATCAGCTCCAAGTCATCATAATATTGCATTGTCACGCGATATACATATGCGTGTTAAATTTCAGCTTAATCGGAAACCGTGAAGTGTGTCAAATTCAACTTGCAAGATTTGAACAGGACCAGTAAAATAAAAGCGTCGCCACGCTAACAGCAGATGTTACCCTCCCTCCGCATTAGATGTTTCACATCAAAAATAATGAAAATAGCGGACCAAAAATCCGTTAACATGGTTAAAAAATAAGATAGCTATATAAGTTAAAAACTTAATTATGATTTTATTTTTTGAATATGACTTAATCTAAGCGTGAGTCTTTTTTGACACTTGTGACAAAATAAGATTTGTACAGAAATTATTAGGGTTAAAATGTGCAAATGTGTTGATGCTGCGAACCGTACTGAGACGAACGCGATACCTGAGGCGGTGTGCGGGAGGCAGAGCCGCATTCCACCAGAGTGCCTAGTTGGCTTGGTCACAATTTATTTTGTACTGTGTTTATGTGATTTAATTTATTTAAACTAATTAAATAAAACAGACAGTCACCGTAATTAATACAATTTGGTTTGTTAGGATATTATAATGTAGTATTGGTAATTAATAGTTATTATTTATACACTCACTTCCGTTATCCATGAACCCAGGGTTAATAGTTGCATAATTATTAATTATACCTCACAATGACTAGGGATGGTATTGTGTTTAATTATACAGAGTTTTTTAAGACTACTTGACCCTGGTAGACATTGTATTTTTATTTTCACAAAGTACAAGTTTGGAATGAAAGGAGAATGCCCACCAATGTTTGGGCTTTAGTTTCATATTGTACATTAATGAAACTTACCTTAATTTATAGTGTTTTAAGTGTACATAATTACAAACAATACAATATCCCTACTTCGTCGGATTTTCGAGAAAAAGGCTAATGAAGTTCATCAAATTAGGTTGTATTTTACGTGTTTAAGTACCTATTAGTAGTCACGACGGATCTTTGTATGTCTGAAGTTGGCAGCAAGACGCTGCGTAGTAGCCATTTTTGTGACGCAAGGCATGTGCGTCTTCTACAGTTTACATTAATCCAGAAATGTTTGATTATAATTTAACAATATTGTAATTGATGATTATATAATTTATCGATGGTACTAAAAGATGTGCTCTTCTAAATCTAGATTAAAGCTTATTCACTCAAATCGTTCGATACTTTTTATTGAATATAAAAGAAAAAATAGAACCTAAATAATTAGATACGAAAACATTAAGATCTCATTCGATTGTTTTGTTAATCAAGTAATAACATTTGAATTGGTCAGCACTTATTGTATGATTCTGTGAATATACCTACTACGCGCTCTGTGTCTAACTTCAGAGACACAAAGATTCGTTGTAACTACTATAGAATCATACAAATATTTTGTGTTTTCGTCAAGTTTTACTGAAAGGTATTTGATGTGAGGCCCGCCCACTATTACATGGTAGTACTCGAACGATCAAAGTAGGTAAATTACTTTTTAATTAGCTGATTTTTATCCGTCAAAATTTTGACTTGATATTGGAGTAGGTATTGTAGATATTATTTTTTTAATTTTTGAGACCAATTTGAGTCTGCTACAAAACGAAACCATGCACGGTCATTCTCCTTTTGAAGCTAAGTAGATGTTCTGATACGCGAAAAATCATGACAAAATATTTCCAACAGAAATTTATAAAATCTTAGTTAAGATCGCAACGCTACCTACTGAGCCCAATTTTATTGTGAATTTAATCCATCCAGGGATGTACTCAAATACACACAAAATCAAAACCACATCCAAATCGGTCTAGCCGATTTCGAACGCGAGACTAACACACAGTATCTAATTGACTTTCAAATGAATATTATGTATATTCAATTAACTAAATATATTTTTATACCTAACTGGCAGAACCTGAAGGGTCCAGCCAGACAAGCCGGGTCCACAGCGAAATACTACGAACAAAACATCGTTTTGTTAACATGTTAGTAAAACATGTATAGCAAATAGCCCTTCCATGTGTTTTTTGAGTATGGAATAATTTTATTAGCTACCTACAGCAATGTTCTTTCAACATCTCTCAAAAATGGACAATTGAAGACAGATATGGTTTGAAAATTAATATTTTTTTTTAAATACAAGTTATTTTCTTTATTCAACTCTAAATGCATCCGATAGGTAGCGTTGGTCGTAAAGACAAATGTGATGAGGAGATTGAGTATGGTCGAAGGTCAGTGCGGTAGCTCAGCGGCTTAGAGCACTTTCTCGGATTGGAAGGGACGCAGGACGATTCCCGCTCGCACTAAAGTTCTTTTTTTCTTCATACACAAATAGTAATTTGTGCTAAAGCACTTTAAAAAGTAGCTGAGCATGTTAAGTGCTAAAAATACAGATCAAACTGCGTCTCCTGAATAGCCGTTCCTAACAAAACCATCGTAACATTTGCTCGGGACTATCAATTTCGGTAACACGTTCCTCCTTAATATCTTGGGTGTAATTGTAATAATTAAGCTTACCTGGAACGATTATCCAGGAGACGCAGCCTCTAGTCGTGCTTGTGGCTATAATTTTCGATTTCACCTTTTCGCACTTAATTTTCAGAATCAATCCAGAGGTCAGTTCAGTGTTTAACACACATACAGAATAACTAAGTAGGTATCTGACGTGTGATTGTGACAATGGGTTTGATAAAACTAATTTTCACAGGCTGGGTAGTAATTTCGAAGATTTATATATTATAATACAAAAGTTTATGAATAAATACCTATTCAATGTATTTAATATTAGATATTTCGGTATGATTTCATTAATTATACACTTTTTGTTCTTCCATGTTATACACACTACAGAAATGCATATAAAAATGTATTTTGTTTAAACATACGGTAGCTAAGAGTATTATTTCTGAAAGTGGAAAAAGAGAGTTTTACAGGATTCGAACCTGCGTCCCATCCAATCCGGGGAAGTGCGCTGGACCGCTAAGCTATCGCAGTCACGCACGCACGCAATTGGATGTCACTCCAATGTCCACACATTTGTTTTAGATGTCTACTTACGACCTTTTCTTTTTCCATTTTCACAAATAATTTGTTCTATAAAGTAGCTGAGCATGTTAAGTGCTAAAATACAGATCAAAATACTATTTATTATTTAAATACTTACATAATTTATTAACAACAAAACATTCGTAATTTATACTGAATTTTAATTTTATTTTTTCACTAACTTTATTCTTGTATTCTAGCTTGGTATGTTGTGTGTGGTGTGTATATGTATATCGGACTATCGTATGACAGAACAATATCAATTACTAGCTCGATGCATTATCACAATTACAACAACACGTAAAATATTGTTCATTTACTCTGTAGATATAACTGGGTTCTACTTAGTCTGTGGGTTATGTATAGTGTGACCAAACCAAACTAGTTGCCATGGCCGCTCTCTTATTTTGAAGTTGTATAAAATCAATTCAATTCTTTAATGGCGACGTTAGACTCACAACTTTGCCAATGTCCCGTGAATAACTTAGGTAAATAAACACTGTTATTTTGTTTTTCTTGAGCGAGTTTTCCTTGACCATGAAAACTGTGTTCGTCACTCGTATACATCGCTAGCTTTTTTTGAAGTGAAATATTCTATAGAAGGTTTGGATAAAGAGTAAATTCATTTAAGTCGTCATCGACATGGTCACATGACGTTTTGACGATAACACTATATCTGTTCCTATTAGTATAACTTACTGTGCTGGGCCAGCTGTGAATGAAGAAGAAATTAATAATTTTAAATAATAACTTTAAATTTTAAACATTTTGATCTATATTTTAGGACTTGACATGCTCAGCTACTCTTAAAGTACAAATTATAATTTGTGAATAAGGAAAAAGAGTATTTTAGTACGAGCGGGAATCGAACCTGCGTCCCTTCCTTTCCGGGGAAGTGCTCTAATCCACTGAACTATCGTACTATTTATAGAAATACTGAATTTCCTCATCACATTGGTCTTAACGATCAACGCCATCTATCGGCAATGCATTTACATGCATTCATCCAATGTAGTAAGTTTAATTTTGCAACAATTTTTTTGACCATGATTGTAATTAGGTTTAAAACCTTTGTCTCAGTTCGTTAGTAAACAGATGTAGCTGTATAAGTATATATATTCACACGGACAATTTTTAACTGCCTCGGTGGTGTAGCGGTAGTGTATGCGACTGCTAATTATGAGGTCTCGGGTTCGATCCCCGGGTCGGGCAATGTTATTGAGATTTTTCCTAAAAAGAAAAATTCTCAGTAGCAGCCCGGAGTTTGGAAATGTGCCCGGTAGACGTCAATAGGCTCGCCCCCTATTACGTGGGACTTAAACATAGCTGGCGAGTCGTGGATGTGTAATACACCTCTGCCTACCCCTTCGAGGAATACAGGCGTGATGCTATGTTGTTTGTTCACACGGACAATTTTTAGCTTGATTTTGTTCGTGACACTGCATCTTGTAGGTATTGAGGATCGAAGGTAATTAGGTTATAATAATAAACAAATAGATAAAATTGAAGTGTCTGTTTGTAATGTCTAAATAACAGCTGTATACTAAATTCATATGAAAGTATATACGATACCTATAACAAAATAGATACAAATTTTTTAAGTTTTATTTGTCTATATGTTTGTTCCAGTTAATCTGCGTAACGGCTTGGACTGGATATACACATAGCTGATGCAACTTCGGCTACTTTTATTTTGGAAAGATAATTATTATTCCGCACAAAAAAAGTGAAAGTCGCGGGCGTAATTTCATAAAATAATATATTTATTAGATTTATCAAATGCACAATAAATTATTATTGTTAGTGGTAGAGCCCAGCCCAAACCAAGCCCAGCTTGTCCCGGCATGAATGGGCCGGCTCGATCGGGGAAGTACCACCCTCTCACCAGCGTGAAATAACGGTAGGCACTTACTTCGTAGCCGTGTGAGGCCGGCTTTAGAATTGTCCCACCCCTCTCTACCCACGGGAGTCGTAAGAGCCGACTGAGGGAATACCGGAGGAGTGGACAGCAGCACTCCCTCGAGTATTAACAACATCCACTGCGATCGCCAACCCGCCTGCCAAGCGTGGCGATTACGGCATTATCCCCATTCTTGGGGAGGCCTATGTCCAGCAGTGAACGTTGAAAGGCTGGTGGATGGATGGACTTACTTCGTATTGTATTTCGTGCGGTGAGAGCGCGGAAGGCCCAAAGCTCGTATTTATCTTCTCCTTATTATCCTTCCTGTCCACTGTCCCCTTTTCATGGAGTAAGCTTCGCGCGAGTGAGCCCTCTGGTGTTGCTAGGATTTATAGGCTACGGTAACCGCTTGTGTTGTGTTTCATATTATTGTGGTCAGTAAGAGCAAGGGAGGCTCAAACCTCGTTTTTATCATCATCTTATTATCCTTCCTGTCTACCTTTCCTTGGAGTTGGCAACGCGCACGTGATGCCTCTGGTGTTGCTAGGGTCTATAGGCTATAGTAACCGTTTACCATCAGGTAAGCGGTATGCTTGTATACCATCCACACAGTATAAAAAAAACATGTACTACAATAATTAACAAATTTATTACTTGCATTTTATTTACAGTGTATAATTATGTCTATGTACATATTTATAAATCTCATTTGGTAATGAGCATGCAATAATTACAAATAGATAAAAAATACCTTAGACAAAGGATATTATAGACAGGCTATCAGCGTATGCAGTGTCGCGATAGCAATAGTTTGACATATGATAACTGGAATAGTTTTAAAAGATAACTATGATTATAACTTTGTTGACTAAAAATGTACTTTTAGCCGGATACAAGAATGACAGGACAGTTATGCTTATATTTTGCTTAAAATGTATTAGAACGTGTAAAATTAGCGTATATAACGTGATTGATGAAGGTTTTGTTTACGTAAATACAAAAACAAGCTTACATACCGATGATGGGGACGGTTGGCCGCCTTATTGTTGGGACCCAGTTGATTGGGTCCGAATAAAAATAACGCATACGCGAAAAGGATAAAATACTTATAAATGTGTCTCTCTCACTCTTGCTAAAACCTAATATGTGCATCTTTTCTTCATAATTTTTTTTCTTGTTAAGGTGGTAAAAGTAGTATCAAAATAGTAGAGTCTATATTATACTTCGTCTAAGAGATAAGCTTATATCTACAGCGCCACAAACGTTGGCCAAAAATAGAACTAACGACGCCATTAAACGCGCCACCAAAGAGTACCTATATTATTATATTAATAAAAGTGATTCGTCAATGTCATTGTAAGTGTTGTCGCACTAGTGGGATTTTGAATTTAGAGGGTAAAAATTTCTTAGCGATTTTAGGGAGAAGTAAAATTATACTAGGAGTCGCTAAAAATTGTATATTAAGTTATCCGAGCAAACTCTAAACTCTATAGACATCAACACTCAAATTAAACTTTCCAATTGCTTTAATTATGATTATTCAGATCATAGTATTTACAAAGTTAGTAGGTAAACATAACCTATTGATGCTTCAACCTGACTAACCTGATTATTATATATTTAAACACAAAAGTGGAAGTGAAAGTAGTGTTCTCTCTGCCTACCCCGTAAGGGAAATGGCGTGATGATAAGTTAGTTAGTAAACACAAAGTGGAAAATGTGAAAGCGAAAATAACAGTCACGAGCAGGATCTGAACCTGCATCTCCTGGATACCGTCCAGATGCTTTGCCAATTCAGCCATTGTGACAATTGCTCCTGACTGCTAATTTCAATAACACACGATTTCAATTTCACATTTTCCATTTTGTTTTTAATGTATTAGCTAAGCATGTCAAATGCTAAAAATATTATAAAAATACCTGATTAGTAGGTATATGTTATATTTTAAGCTTAGGTATAATGAGTAAAAATAATTATTAATTGTTCTCTTATTTAGGTAAATTTTAAAAAGATCTTTGAATAAACACATAGCAGTTTGACTGCACAGATGTGGTGAGGCTGGTTTTGATACCGGCCTCACGCCCGAGTGTTGTGGGTTCGATTCCACTTAGGACAACTCTTTGTGTCCACAAATGGTTGTTTTGTCCCCCGCGATACAAGAATTACTTATTTATTAATGCAGGATGTTGTTAAAAAAATATTTAACAGAAATTAAGCAAGAAAATAATAAATCAATAAAGAACAAATTGAATAGTTTAAAGTAATAAATATATCAATTGAGCTGTACCTAAGTTGGGAAGTCATAAGGTCCATCATCTTAGTTGCAGTTTGATAGTGTAGTGGATTTTAGGCATCCCATTGTTTACCTAATATAAAGGAGTTGAGCTGGCTAGGGACTTTTAATTTTATACAATAGCAACATACCTTATATCTTACAGCGAGGTGTTATTTTTTAAGATTAAAAAAAAACACGGCCCATTGGCAAACTTGTATCTATAAGTCTAACAACACTATTAAATCATTAAGATTAAGATTTCATAAAGTCAATAGATAATTTAAAATAAAATAAATAGGTAGGTACCTACATAATATTCGTAACTTCATATTCTAGCTGTTTTGTTCACAGACATAATATTTATAATTTATATTACTTGTAGTTTTTTCTTAAATAAAATAAACATAGCATCATGCCTGTATTCCCCGAAGGGGTAGGCAGAGGTGTATTACACACCCACGATTCGCCAGCTATGTTTAGGTCCCACGTAATAGGGGGCGAGCCTATTGCCGTCTACCGGGCACATTTCCAAACTCCGGGCTGCTACTGAGAATTTTTCCTTTTACGAAAAAGCCCAATAACACTGCCCGACCCGGGAATCGAACCCGAGACCTCATGATCAGCAGTCGTTTACACTACCGCTGCACCATATAGGCAGTTGAGATGATAGTTTTTTCTTTTTAGGTAATATTCGTAATTTCATATTCTAGCTGTTTTGTTCACAGAAATAATATTTACGAGTATACTAGAGATGTGTAACTCAGGAGTGATTGATACAAAAGATGTATAATCCTTTCAAAATGCGTAATCAATCTTTAAATCTTTGGTTTCGAAAATACATCTTTAACTCACTAGCGCACTAAGTTAGGATTGAATAGATGGAATGATGGACGTAGATTTGGAATGAGACAATAGATAAAGGATATTGTGAATTGAAAAGAGATAACATAACTTGTAGGCACGTACTAACACACTCTTGAAATACAATGACGATAGGTACACAGAAACTTAGACTCTCTGTCGTTTTAGTAAAAAGCTCAAAACCAGTTGCGACTTGAGGGAATGAGAGAATAACTACATGAATCAATAGATATTTGCATCACTTATGATCAACTGAATGAATAACGTCATTCGTAACCAAAGATTTAAAAGAGTTAAAGATTTAAAAGAGTGATTTAAATCTTTCGAAGAAAAAGATTTATAAATCCCTGATCTCATTGGTGATTTAGTTTGCGCATCTCTGGAGTATACTACTTATAGTAGAGAGAAGAATATGCATGAAAGCGCTGATGAAAGTAGATGAAGCGAAAGATGCGTATCAGGATCGTAGCAAGTGGAGAGAAGTGATCTCTCTCTACCCCTATAATGTTCTTGTATTGACTTGTGGCAATCCTGATAACCTGATAATTCCGCCAATGACAATGTTCTCTTGATTATTTTGCTAAATTTATGTGATGGTCAGAACTCAGTAGGTATTTTCTAATAAAACGATTGGAAAGCTTTGTGAAGGAAAATAAAATAATAAATTTAGAGATAAGGCTGAAATCTGTTGAGTTACCTAAAGCAAGAAAAAAAAAATACCCCTATAATGGCAAAAAGGCGTGTGTACGTATGTCAGTTTAATATTGGCAAGGATGAGGCTTATATCTAGGATATTATTATTTTTTTATTCTAAAAGATACCATAAACTCAAATATAATCTCAGAATAATAATCTCGTACAACTCCTTAAAGGTAAATTCTGCTATAGAAGTTTATATTGTAAATGAGTCTATTAGAGTTGCACCCTTATATTATCAATTCATTCAATATTGTCACAAAATCAGCCCAAAGGCAAAATCCATTTTCATTTATTTTGCATCCCCTTAACTCCAGTGAGGTAAACTCAGGTGGATTATCTAAAGACAATTTCTCTCCTGCCCTCATTTTTTCTGTGACCTGATAAACATATTCAACTTTTGCATAAGCCTTTCCAGAACTTTCATCAGACCATTTTTGGAATACCAGTTTCCCGCCTGCTGGTATTACTTCAAACTGTTTTTTTAGAATATAAGGTCTAAATCCCATGCTGTTTAGAATGGTGTAAATATTGGCATCATGACCCATGAGTAAAGTGATCTTATGCTGCTGGTTTATAAGCAAGTTATACATAAATCTTATGAGTGGTTTCGCAACATCCCGGGCAACTAAAGTTGTGTTAAATATCACATTGTGATAACTTCTCGTTAAGTCCAGTATTGCATTCCATTGATTTGTATCCTGTAATGTACCCCAGGCTACTTCATCTAGAGGAAATCCCTCATAATTCTCCATAATAAAAGAGTCAATCACAGATTTACAAACTTTTAACGGTCCCTCTAAATTCGGTTTAAAACCAGCATTGACAAATATTTTATTATTGTCAACAGTGAAGTCGCATTTATGTTTAATAGTGCAATATTTTGATTTCTTATAATCTAAAATAGTTTCCATATCGGCATAAGAATTGTTCAATTGTAGAGACTTAAGTAACATATCCATTTTTTCCACAGCTTCAATTTTAAATATTTTTGAAGAATTATGGATCACAGGGTTAAAAATGGGGTCTTTTTGACTATCGCTGGTATGGTGTATTGTTATATTGCAGTTCGGGAATGCTTTGCTAATAAAAGCATCTGCAGATGCCATAGTTCTCTGTGCACTATTTGCATATACATAAAAAATATTTTTTCGTGGACATTCTCCATTTAACAAACCTTCTTTCATAAACCACATTAAAAAGAATTCCCCCATAAATCCTTCCAGCAATGCCCCTTTAGCAGTAAGATATCCATTTTTCTCTTTCCAAGATGGCCATGGTTTTGGGGTGAATTCAAACAAATTTTTGGACAAAGGAGTTCGCACGTTGTGCCTACTGAGTATTAGCACTTGTTCCAATTTCAAATTTTCATAAGAACAAACTTGGGCCACTAAAAACACTATTAATAATCTTGTATACATTGTCACTGACATGATAACCAATGAATTCACAATTATCTACTGGGACTACTGGGAAGATAAGGTCATGATATATGGCAAGCGCTATGATCACATGATGTTTGTTTAATAATAACAAAAGGAAAGTATAATGATGTAATAGGCATAGGCATAATTTTATATATTGACAGATACTCACCTTGATATAGATAGGTATTGTGTGTTTTTGTTTGACAATACATACATTATAAGATCATCCTTTTTGTTATAAATACCATTTTGTTCGTCACTTTCTAGGAATTATTAAAACTTTGTTTTAAAGCTAAAAACCCAAGCTCTTTAAACCAAAAATAAACAAAATTGTATGTTTTTGACAGTAGTCTAGTGACAGTTGTAGTTGACAGATGACAGGATGACAGCACAGACTACTAAGAGATACTACGGGTGTGTTCCGATATACACTGCGAGCACTGTAAGGTGTGACGTCAATTTAGTATACTGCGAAGTCGTCCCTTTATAGTTAGCTAAATAAATATTAGAGGTTAAACATTGATATATAAATTACATCATTGGGGTTAAAGTATGAAATTGCCGATTTGTACTGTAAAATAGAAATTGTTTTTTTTTCATTTAACATACCTATTTATTTAATCAAAATATCTACCATTATTATCTATACATTGCTGCCATCTAATAGGAAGGTCATTTATGCCTTTGCGATAGAACTCTGGTGATCTAGATTCTACAAACTGTGTGAAAGCATTTTGTACTGCCTCCTGGGAAGAAAACTTTTTATCACGTAGAAAATTGTCCAAATCACGAAAAAAATGGTAGTCCGTTGGAGCAAGGTCTGGCGAATACGGAGGGTGACGAATGGTTTCTAATTGCAGTTCCTGTAGAGCTCAAACGGTTTCTCGTGCTGTATGAGGTCTTGCGTTATCATGGAGCAATAATGGTGAAGATCGATTCATGAGTCGGGGCTGTTTCACTGCAAGTTTTGCTATCATTGTTCGGAGTTCGGCACGGTAGACATCTGCCATTATTGCTTAACCAGATCTGAGAAAGCTATAGTAAATAACACCATGCTGAGACCACCAAACAGTTACTATTACCTTTTTATTGGTAAGCTTTGCTTTAGGACACTGTTGCGGCGTTTGACCTGGGGTCAGCCATTGCATTTTTCGCTTACGGTTATCGTAAAGAATCCACTTTTCATCACATGTCACAATTCGAACCAATTTTCTTTCATTTCTGTATCGATTCGACAAGGCAACAAAAGTTTCAACACGCGTTTCTTTCTGCAGATCAGTCAAACCCATTCATCATTTATTTAATTTTATTGATTTGACGCAAATGAGTCAATATTGTTGGTAAGGTAACGTTAAACCATGCTGCTAATACCTGGGTAGTTTGGCTCGGATCGGCTTCCACCATCTCTTTCAATTCATTGTTATTCATGATTGTGATGATTGATGTGTGGGCGGTCTTCCATGTGGTTCGTTCTTCAAATCAAAATTTCCATCACGAAAGCGTTTATACCACGGTGCGTTCATTAGCAGTCCCCTCTCCAAATGCAACATTGATATTGAGAGCTGTTTCTGCAGCGTTAGTTCCGTGTCGGAACTCGTATTAAAAAATAACTGGAATTTTCGAAGTATCCATCTTTCTTGTCTAAGCTGAATAAAAAAAACAACTAAAAGTCGATAATCGAATGTTGCACATTTTTTAAAAGAAGAACCTCATAGATACCAATTGAAAATGGTTTCACTCAAAAATTTCAAATCATGAAGGTTCTATGTCAATTCGAAGTAAGTACCTATTACAATAAAACGGCAATTTCATACTTTAATCCCTATTATATTGACAATCGATTTTAAATGATTATTTTGCAAATGTTGGATTAGATTCCAGCAAAACAAAAGTTAAGATAGTTCGTCCTGTAATCAATCCACCCACGTGTTCAATGTACCTTCTTCCCGTAAACGAAAATGAAATAATGGCTATCATTCATTCAATTAAAAATAAACATAGTTATGGCATAGATGAGATTCCTCCGATTATGGTGAAAAAATGTGCGGCAAACCTGTCTACACCATTGACTCTTTTAGTTGATCAAAGCTTTCAAGATGGTAAATTTCCGGATGCTCTGAAAATCTCTCTTGTGAAGCCACTTTATAAAAAAGGTGACATCTATACTCCTAGCAACTATAGACCAATAGCACTTTTACCAACATTTTCAAAAATATTCGAAAAGGCTATGTGATACGATTATATAATTTTATGGAGAAATATAATATACTTGATGATTCACAAAATGGGTTCAGAAAGTCGTGTTCTACTACTTTAGCTATATACAAATACGTTCAAACAGCACTGCAGCACATAAACGATAAGAGACGAGTATTCGGAGTAGGTACTATTAGACATGACCAAAGCCTATGACAGAGTACTATACAATATTCTCCTAGAAAAGTTACATGGGTCGGGAATTCGGGGACCGCCTTATCAATAAAAAAAACTAAAAGAATATCTAATTATGAAATGCTTCTATTCAACAAAAGAATATCTTGATATTAAGCATGACAAATAAATATGGACTAGTTGAATTAATAAGTTTTTAATATCATATTAACTTGACATTATACCCTGATGTATTGTATAATGAAAAACATAATTAGAAATCGAATTATTGTTATTGATTGTATTCTTTATTGATATTTATTACATTAGTTACTAAATTGGTAGGCCTAACAACTTGTATTGAATTTAAAATCTCGCTAAATGTATTTAATATAGTTATTTATTATAATTAGATAAAATCACTAAGACACCACAATTTGCTGCGCTCGAAGAGGGCAACTAAGCTGGAACTAACAAGAAATTTAAAATTTAAGACCTAATTTGTACCTTAGTTTGGCAAATAAAGATTTTATTTGAATTCTTGTTGATTTTTTCTCATTATTTAAAAATAAACATTTGCCTAGCCTTGTTTTTAAGGCCGGAAAAGCGTATCTAACCGCTCACGACATCATTCGGGGCAACGAACAGGGTAGTGAGGTGCAGGGCCCTTCTGTGGCGTCCGCAGAGGGTCGTAGCGGTCAGGGTAATACGCGGGTACCGCACGGTCTCGTGCGATGCAGCCTGCACGTTGGCCGGAACCCCTCCGTGGGATCTGGAGGCGGAGGTGCTCGCCGACGTTTATCGGCGGGCGTCAACGGCGCGGGAGGGGGGCCGCCGCCTCTCGCCGAGCGCGATTTCATCGTGGCGGGAAGATGCCCGCCGCGCCACCGTCCTAAAGTGGAGGTCTTGGCCGGAGACGCCCCGGGCTGGTCTCTGGACCGTGGGGGCGCTCCAGCCAATTTTGGAAGAATGAGCAGGGCGGCAGCACGGGGTTCTCACCTTCCGGTTGGTGCAGGTTTTGTCGGGGCACGGTTGCTTCGGCAAATACCTGCACACGATCGCTAGGAGGGAGACGACCCCAGGCTGTCACCACTGCGACTACGGCGAGGACTCGGTGCAGCACACGCTCGAGTCGTGCCCGGCCTGGGATGTGCAGCGCCGGGAACTCGCTGCAGTCATAGGCGTGGACCTATCGCTGCCGGCCGCTGCGCGAGCGATGGTTGGCAGTGACAGGGCCTGGACTGCGGTCGCCGCCTTCTGCGAGGCTGTCATCTCGCGGAAGGAGGTGGCGGAGAGGGCTCGGGAGGAATCCTCCTTCGCGGACCCGATTCACCGCCAGCGCGCGGGGCGGCGTGCGCGCGCTTACCTGCACCTGATGCAGCCCTAGCCGCGAGGCTGCGGACGGTGGGGTCGGGGAGTACCCTGCCGTCCGCGGAAGCCTACCGCGAAGGTGTGACGCCCAAGTGTACGGGGCGTCGCACAAGAGAGGGTGCCCGAAGGGGCTGCCGCCTGCGGATCGCGGTGAAACGACGCGGTACCCGTGATCCGCCGTAACAAGGGCGGGTGAGGGCGCACGGTGGGTTTTTAGTGGGTGAGTGCCCCACACTACCCCGTTGTTTCCCCAGGCAGCGGGGTGTGCGGTAGGACATTTTTGCCCACCCAAAAAAAAAAAGGGTAGTGAGGTGCCCTCATCCACTAAATAAAACCCGCCATCTGCCGTATCTCTGCCCGTACTGCAAGACTATTTCAGTAGTAAACGTTTGCATAGCCTAGATTCTTTTCCCAAAATCAAACACTATGCGTGCGTATTACAGTGTTGTTAGACTGGTGGTAGGGCTGGGTACCAAGTGGGAGTACTCACTTGGTATCCGGCCCGAGCGGGTTGGTACCACCATCTCCCGTGTGACCGGCCATGAAGCACACCGTTGCGTTTTGGCTGTAGCAGGAGATAGCCGTTTATATTTCATTTCATCTGTGAATGTCAGATGGACCGTGGACCGTCTGCCACTACATGCAATAAAAAAAAATATACCTACCTATATAATATTAATATGAACACATTTAAAAAAAGAGCATTTTATTTTAAATAAAAGTAACTATAGAATAGTTTAAGATGTCGTCAGAATTGCAGAGAATAAAAGAGAGAAGACATTCTAGTGCGTGAATTTATTTAATGTTGATTTTAGTCTGAAAGCTAAAGTGAGTAACTTTTCTACGGTATCTAGAAGTCTTAAAACTGCAGTAAACCCTCTGGCCTACAGCCAGCAGCTTCTTCACAATGTGGAACAGGATGGATCATGGACCCCTTTCCACACCTGAAACCTTCTTGTGCCTCACACAATAATCCATCAGACACCATCCTCATTAATTCTCCTTTCAATAAGTACCATACACTTTGGCTGCCAAACTGGTCAAGCTTAAGGCTCTGTAGTTTGCGCAGTAATTACGTGAACTCTTGTTTTTAAACAGTCACGATGACTGCGCTTCTTCAGTCCTTGGGATTTGAGAACTATTCTCGAGCTTCGACATAAATTAAAAAGCTCCAGGAAAGATTGGTCACTTGAGCCGCCAAGCTTGATCATCACGGCAGACAACATATCAATACCCGCTGGCTAACCATTTTTCAAACTTGTAATCGCCCATTCAACTTCGTCCATACTGATGTCAACAGATGATGCCAGTACCGAGTGCTGATCTATTAGACTACATGTGACACCGACATCATCCCGGACATCCGCATACATATCTCCAAAACAACAACACATCTTGTGTTTGCCTTAGAATGTCTCCACCTATTTAGACCTTATTTATTCATTCCGACGGCTGACCAACAATTCCGAGATTTTTTCACCTCCCTCCAGAATAGTTAGGTGATAAAATTTATTCTGAGCTTGACTCTCGGGTCGGGTGCTCCCATCGGTTGGTGCTCGTGGCGTTTTGACAGCCCTGCCACCCTAGGTATAGTTACGCCAGTGCTATAAAATCGAAGTTCGTAAAGAAAATGAGGTTTTCCGTGGAAGCAAATGCAATAATTCAGGTACCTACACACTACGCGCAGTTAAGTCAGTAAAAATGGCTATCACGATGGTTGAATCAGGCAAAACGTCGCCTGGTCTGCAGCTTTTTACCATTGTAAAGCAAGTTCGACTTCGTTCTTCTAGATACTTAGGTACTGTAAAACTGTCGCTTCACATGTTCAGCCGTATCATGATAATTCAAATAAGTGTACTTGACTACCTTCAAAGGAATGTGTTATCGAAATTCGCAGTCCTGAGTAATTGTCACAATGGCTAAATTTACAAAGCATCTGGGGTGTTGTTCCAGGAGATGCAGGTTCAAATCCTGCTCGTGACTGTTACTTTTGCTTTCACATGTTTGCACCTCGTGATAATTTAATGGTCTTATGCTATTTAATGTTGTTTATGAAAAATTAATAAATTATGCGAATCCTAATAGCAATCTAACCCTGTGAGAGACTGGTTTGCCGTGTGGGGCCGGCTTTAGAATTGTCCCACCCCTCTCCACCCATGGGAGTCGTAAGATCCGACTGAGGGAATACCAGGGGAGTGGGCAGCAGCACTCCCTCGAGTATTAACAACATCCACTGCGATCGCCAATATATAATAATATATTTATTTATTCTCACCACAACGATTAAATACAATAACTAATCCTAAGACAATGCACAAAGCGTTGTGGATCGCTGGTGCCCGTTGTAGGTAAAAATACCTGTAATACAGGTCACCAGCAGCCAACCCGCCTGCCAAGCGTGGCGATTACGGTACTATCCCCCATATGAGCGAAACACATGTTATGGCGGTCTCTTGGGGAGGCCTATGTCCAGCAGTGGACTTCGAAAGTCTGATGGATGGATGGATGGAGAGAATGGTGCCAGCTGTATTAAAGGTCACCAAGGCCCTCGACAACAGCCAGAGCAGTCTATTTGACTGAGTATTACTAGACCAAAATAAGTCTAATGCGTGAGTAATAAAATATTGAGAAGAAATAAAACAAAGAAGATATCTTTTAATTTTTTTTTATACTATGTGGGTAGTAAACAAGCTGCAAACCTGCTGGTAAGCTGTTACCGTAGCCTATATAATAGACGTGCTTGCTATTATATACATGTTCATACTATGGCTTCAAGACAAGCGCTATTAAGTGGTTTGATAGCTATTTGTCTGGCGAAGAACACAGACCGTCGAGATACAGAGGGAGAATGGTACTGTAGGAACATCGACAACAGGCTCTGTAATACGACCCTTTTTTTTTTTTTTTGTTAAGGCGGGAATAAATGTTCCTAACCGCACACCCCGTCGTTCGGGGCAACGAACAGGGTAGTGTGGGGCCTTCACCCACTAAAGAAACCCGCCGTGCGCCGTCCCTCCGCCTTTCTTGGCGGGCCACTGGAACTATGTCACATTCCTTCGGTGGTCCGCCGGCGGCTTACCCTTCCGGGTACCCTCTACTGAGCGACGCATCCGCACGCGGAGCGTCGCACCTTCGCGGGAGGCCTTACGGGTGGCGGACGTTCCCCGGTCCATCCACCCGCGGCCTCGGCTAGGGCGGCATGAGGCGCAAGTACCTGCGCCTGCGCCGCCCCGGTCGCTGGCGGCGGTTTGGGTCAGCGGAAGAATCCTCCTCCCTAGCCCTCTCCGCCGCTTCCTTCCGCGAGATAACCTCCTCGCAGAAGGCAGCGACCGCGGCCCAATTCCTGTCGCTGCCAAGCATCGCTCTGACGACGCTCGACAGCGAGAGGTCCCCCCCTATTTCCGCGACAAGTTCACGGCGCTGCTCGGCCCAAGCCGGGCACGACTCGAGCGTGTGCCGCGCCGTGTCCTCGTCACAGCCGCAGTGGTGACAGCCCGAAGTCGCTTCCCTCCTTGCAACTATGTGCAGATATCTGCCGAAGCAACCGTGCCCCGACAGCACCTGCACCAGTCGGAAGGTAAGGACTCCGTGCCGTCGCCCCGCCCACTCCTCCAGCACCGGCTGGAGCGCCCCTACGGTCGAAAGACCGGCCCGAGGCGCCTCCAACCGCACCCTCCATCTGGCCATGGCAGTTCGGCGTGCGTCGCCCTGCCACCTGGCAACCTCCCTGGGTAGGGGGCATCCGCCCCCCTCCCGCTCTTGCGACGCCTGCCGATACACCTCGGCGAGCACCTCCGCCTCCAAGTCCCACGGGGGGATTCCGGCCAACGCGCAGGCCGCTTCCGTCGACACCGTGCGGTATCCACGTATGACCCTGGATGCAACGACTCTCTGTGGTCTCCACAGAAGAGCCCTGTTCAGTGCGTCCAGGGACCCCGCCCACACTGGTGCGCCGTACAACGCCATCGGCCGGACCACCCCCGCGTAAAGCCGTCGGCTCTGTAATACGACCCAGGGTTCAATTTTAAGGCCACTTCTCTTTATTCTCTACAGCGCCGATATTGTTAAGCGTTTTAAAAATTGTAATTTCCACATCTATGCGGATGATATTCCATTTTATTGTACTAGTCTTTCAAGAGCGTAGACGGTATTCTCACAAAGAAACCGGCAATCCAATTAAAATAAAAAAATATTGACAGAGTGGAAAGTATATGCAACTTGGGCCTAACCATAGAACCTTAGCTGCGGTTTGAAACTCACATTTCTTCAAGACTTTCGCATTTATTAATAACTAGCTGTTACCGTGACTTCGTCCGCGAGGAATTTCAAAAAAATGAATAAAGCAACCCTTGAAATGACAAACAATTTTTCTATCTTTCGTAAAAAATATTTTTTTTAAGTTATACTTCTTTTGGCGCGATAGAGAAAAATGATGAGAGTGAATTTTTACGATGCGCGCGCACACCGACACCTAAATTCTACATCGTGAAGTTAGTTCTAGGTGGCATGCATGAAAATTGATAACTATTTTCAAGTTGTATATTCTAGTATTTTTATATTTAGAACACGTGTTTCGTAAGAGTACAATTAAACAGTGTGAATAAATAAATATTATTTTGGTGTTTTTATTGAATCAATTTCATATACGACGGTGATACTAATAATTTATTATTTATTAGTATATCTATATATATTGAATATTAGTGATAAAACTGATTTGAATAAACTGTTTTGAGTGCATTTATAGATTTGAGGTTAATTGTCGGTATGTATAATTTATTTACATCGTTAATTAAAAATTATTACATTATTATCTAAAAATATTTTTTTTTTCGTTTTGTTTTATTTCTGGTATATTAACAAATTTTATGCATAAATAAAAAAAAATAATAAATTTTCTATACTTGTTAAACCCAAAAAAATAATAAATTTTCTATTATATTAAACCTTAAATGCGGAATGTTTATTTTATCTTTGATCTTAACTATTTGTTAAAATTTGATTTATTGATATTTCAATTATTTTTAATGACGATTTAAATCTATTAATTAATAATGACTCTTCAGTTTCAACAACACGGCATGGCACTACTATTGATGGTGTATTCACAAGATACTTATCTACAGTTTCAACGAGACCATTTATATCATATTTTAGCTACCACAAACCTCTTGTTACTCACGTGCCTATTCAGTCACTACGAGAAGAATCTACGAATGTAAAATAGTTTATTTGAAATATTTATTAATATATTTGATTCATTGCCTTAATGATAAATGATTGTATATTTTTACTGTGTTGTCATATTTTTACGTTAATAAAACCTTTTTTATTTAAATAAAATCTTTTTGATTAATTTTAATAGATATTTATCGTTAATCACTACTGTATTTTAGTTATTTTTTTTCCATACGCCAAAGAAGTATAACTTCTAACGCGTGTACATAAGTACACACATTTTAATTTTTTTTTATAAAAAGTGTCCTAGGTTACTTCTAATACCTCCAAGAATATGTGTACAAAGTTTCATGATGATCGGTTAAGTAGTTTCCGCGTGAAAGCATAACAAATAAACTTACATTCACATTAAAATAATAAGTATGATACTTAATAAAGATGCATAATTTTAAAACAAGCGGGAAAATATGACAAATGATGATGTTTGTAATGACTAGATAAGATAAATACTTATTAGACCTATAATGCATGAATCAGTCAAGTCATTAAAAAAAAATTATTGTCTTTAATTGCTAAGTAGATACAAAAGATGAAAAGATCACATTAGTCAAATATTTTGCAGAATTAATTAAAAATTAAAATTAATAAAATCGTTCCACGGACAAAAACCTTGATCGTCAGTCTTACAATCTTTTAATTCTAATAATACTCTTTCTGGTGGTTGTGCCAGAGACAATATAACACCATTTCTTAATTGTGAAAAAGATTGATACAAGTATTCTATTTTTAAATAACTGTTTTCACTATTTGACCACTTTTGAAATACTAATTTGCCGCCAATTGGATTTGGCTCGTACTGGTTTCGAAGTTTAAATGCTTTAAAACCCAACGCACTTATCACTGGACTTAGATTAGAATCGTGCCCTACAAGTACCGTAAACTTAGGTGCACCACTCCTGAATATATCAAACATAAAACCTAATAATGGACGTGCCATATCTTTCGATCCTGTTGTATTAAATCTAACGTTTAAATTTTGCTTGAGAATCTTCGCTAATAATTCCCATTGTTCGTCTGTAGTAATTTCACCCCAAGCAACATCCTTAAAAGGAAAGCCTTCATAGAAACTCATCAAAAAATTATCAACAATATTAGTCCCAATTGTCAGAGGGCCATTTACATCAGGTTCCTCGCCTTCTTCATAAACGACTTCATCATTCAATACACTGAGATCACATATAGAATTTTGTTTACAAATATCCGAATTTTGTATATCTAGTATCCTGTTCAATTCCAAATAGGATTGCTTTAAATCTTGTTCATGTATTTTCATTTTCATTTCTTCATTAACACTTTGTTTAAAGTGTTCCGAGTTATTATGGAATACCGGAAAGAAGAGTGGATCAAAAATATCAGTATTATCCGTGTGATGGAATGGTATATCGCAAGAGTGAAACACGCCTTTGGCGAATGCCTTTGCTGTGTCTCTGGTACGAGGTCTAGTATTCGAATAAATTAATATCTCTTCAGATTTGGGACATTCATTGATAAAATCTTCACTCTTCAGCCACTCTGTGATATACTCAGCCATAAAACTTTCTAGTAAAGCACCCTTTTTCGTTAAATCCGCCACGGGTTCGTTGAATTTTGGCCAAATTCTGGATGAGTAGGCTTGTAAATTCGCTACTAAAGGTGTCCGAATGTTATGTCGGCTTAAAATAAGAACTTGTTCTAGTTTGAGGCTGTTTGATTTAATGCCATTGCTTAACGCGATAATAACGAAAAATAAAAATATACGCATCATTTTTTAAATTTTTACACACTGAGGTTTTGTTTTATTCTGCCAATAACACGATTTTTTCTAAATATTTGTTATGATTACCTATCTACTCACGACTACAATCAGCGCGATACTGACTGGTTTGCTTAGCTAAAGCATAATTATTGGATAAACGTGTTTCATCAAAATGAAGCAACGAATCACAAAACAAATTGACTTTTTACTACACCGAAGCGTAATTGAGAATTGTTGTCCAGTTGCGAGTTTGCTGAAGTATTTTTGATTAACAACAGGCTGACTGACCGCATTCGTAACAATGACGTAAGAGAGCGAATAGGTATGAAAGAGAGTATTGGTGTAAAGATGCGAAAGGGAATGCTCCGATGGTTCGGGCATGTGGAAAGAATGCCGGACGAGCGACTGGCTAAGAAGATATACAATGCGAAAGTGGAAGGATGTAGGTACAGAGGGAGACCGAGACTTACCTACCTAGACCAAATTGGTCATGTGTTGAAGGAAGGTGGAGTCAGGAGTCTCCGAAACCGGCGAGCGTGTATGAAGAGAGTTATGAATGTTGAGGAAGCGAGAGATGTATGCAAGAATAGAGCCTCTTGGCACTCTGTTCTCTCTGCCTACCCCGCAAGGGAAATGGCGTGATGATAAGTAACATGTTGGGATAGTAAATTTTGAGTCATAGAAGTCCAAGACATGAACTTTATACCTACTTGATTGTTTACTGTCGAGTTGGAGAAGAGTTATTTCCGTTTTATGTGGTTACAGCTAGATAGCTAGCAGCAGATAGATACCATGTCCAGTTCATTAATCAACTAGATATTTTCGCCGACACTGGCCGAAAATATGATACGGCCTATTTTTGGCTGAAATTGATACTATGGTCGAATTACATTAACATAAGTTATGGTGAAAGGAGAATGTCAATTTTGTTAGGCGATTAGGCCCTTAATTTCTCATATATCTAAAAGAAAAAAATGTCTAGTTTCATAATCTATAAATAGTTTTCATTTCGGTACCCGAGTTAAAGAGAAATTCGTGTTTTCATTTAATAAAGTGAGGTTATAATACGCCTTAAACTGAATTTATTTATATGAATATGCCTTAAATTGAATTTATTGAAAAATCTAGAATTTATGATTTGTTTGTTCAAAAAAATAATTTCAATCAGGAAACTAATCAATAATAGATCGGAGTCTGACTGAAACCACGACTAAACTACTACTTAAGTTGGTTCCCTAGTTACCTATGTTTTATAGGGAATTATTATCCTGAGAACTAGTCTATGCCTAGTTAGAATGGCTGGAATATTCATCAATGGGAGTAGGGGTCTTGTTGTGTGGACCATAGGAGCGCTTCAGCCGATGCTGAAGGAGTGGGCAAGTCTTTATATTCCAACTGGTGCAGGTGCAGTCCAGGCGTGGATGCTAGGGCAGATACTACCTTAGGTCTGCAGATGCGTCACTCGGAGAGGGTACCTGAGGGTAAGCCGCCGGCGGGCTACTGAAGTAATGGCATACAGTTCCAGTGGTTCACCAATACAGGCTGTCAAATGACAAGTTTATTTAGTGGGTGGGAGCCCCACACTACCTCCTTGTTCTTTATCCTAAACAACAGGGTGTGCGGTTAGGAATAAATCGCGCCTTAAAAAAATGGGGGTAATCCTGTAGCAGCCTTGTGCTGAATAATTTTAGATACCTGTACCTAGTCATCATAGAGCGTTCGCTGCACTTTAAGCAGAATATATACGCGCGCTGATAACCGCGTGGATGTTTGCAGTTTGTGCCCTATCTTATAGTACTATTTAAAAACTGAAGAGTGTGTATGTTTAGACGCAGTAGTCTCAGAAACTATCCTTCCGATTTCAAAAAAATCCTTGTGCGCTAGACAGCCCATTTATCTATTTATTCACAGACACACCTCTGACATTTTGAGATTTTCCGAAATGATGTGTGTATTTTTTTTTCTATCCATCCATCCATCAGCCCTTCATCGTCCACTGCTGGACATAGGCCTAGGGGAGCTAGGGAGGGTATTGCCATAATCGCCACGCTTGGCAGGCGGGTTGGTGATCGCAGTGGATGTCTTTAGTACACAGGGGAACGCTGCTGCCCGGTCCCCCGGTAATCCCTTAGTCGGCTTTTACGACTCACATAGGAAGAGGTGGCGTGGAGTTATTCTTGAAGCCGGCCCCACACGGCATATTTTTTTTTATTATTGCTGATGCATTGCCAATTCAACTATCGTGACAATTGCCCGGGACTGCGAATTTCGATAACACATTCCTTCTTAAATGTCTTGGATTGACTTGAATGGTAACCGTCGCTCATGGACTCGACTATACTGAGAGTATTGTCAAGCCACTGCTCCCCATTTCATTTCTCATATATGAAATGAAAAAATTAGTGGCTATCTCCTACTACAACCAAAACAAACTGACGTTCTTCATGGCCACAGGTCACACAGGACACGGTGGTAGCGACCCGTTCGGGGGGAAGGTACAAACAAAACTAGCGTATAGTATCGTAAGAAAAGCACCTATCCTAGGAGGAATATATATTCTTGTAATTCAACTGAATTCTTCTTCTTCTTTATTTATTGGCTTAGGGTCCAATCCAAACGACCCGATTCCGCCAGTGTCCGTGATGGTAGTGTCGTAAACAGTAGAGAGTAGAGATGGTGAATTTGTAAGAATTTGACCGGTTTTCACTGACTGATAAAAACTACGATCGAGGAAATTTATCTGAAATTGGACAGGACAACATATAAGACAGCACGTTGTTAGTGGTTAATGAGACATACAGCTTATTCGTTACAAGCATGGTTAGTGATTACATTAATATTTACAGCTTTATTTTGTTCCTATTTACAAATTTACAAAGGACATTATTAATAGGATCAGAGAAAACGAGGGGGAGAAGGTATTTGAGGGAAGTAGGACGAGGAATTGTGGAGGGGAGAAGTTGTAGAGGGAAAAACGTAGCTTGGGGCAGGAAAAGAAGATATGATTAGCGTCTCCTTCGTCTAATCCACACTCACAGAGCGCAGTACTCCTAATCCTGAGCTTGGCGAGGAACACAGGGGTGCAGGAATAACCCAGTCTAAGTCGGCAAATGGTGGAAATTGATGCCTTACTAGCGTTGCGGAACTTGAAAAACCATGGAATAACTGAATTCAACTCAATTGTTGTGTTGTGATGGATCAGGTGACATGACAGCTCTGTGAAGTATTAAATTATTATTGCCATATTAAAATGACTTTGGACTCGATTGTCAATATCGAATGATAAAAAATAAATAAAAAGAGTTATTATTAAAACCTAATTAAAAATATTACACAGGTACGTGTATTATAACTAAACCACTCATTACAAATTCATGATAGTTAGTTATCCTAGAAACAAATACATATAACGAGGGCAAGGGCACATCTTCATTTTCATGTATCATTATGATGGTCAGACATGACGCAGTGTGATTTCAAGATTGCCCATCTTGAAATCATACTGGGTTATTGTTCAATACACTGATCTTTATGGGTAGCTTAGTTTTGGTAACAAAATAACAAGTGATGCTCACAATATTTTAGGATGTAACTCTCAAAATAATCACATGGAATGCAGTGAGGTTAGTTATATCGCGACCACGACCAACTGTACGCGCTCTTGCCAATCGAATGAATATCGTAGGAACGTCTGTCCTCCTTTTAAATTGACTAACTGCTATCCGTCAGCTAACACATACATTACCACAGAGTTATAGCTTCACGCCTGTATTCCCCGAAGGGGTAGGCAGAGGTGTATTACACACTCACGATTCGCCAGCTATGTTTAAGTCCCACGTAATAGGGGGCGAGCCTATTGACGTCTACCGGGCACATTTCCAAACTCCGGGCTGTTACTGAGAATGTTTCTTTTTAGGAAAAAGCGCAATAACATTGCCCGACCGGGGGATCGAACCCGAGATCTCATGATTAGCAGTCGTATACACTACCGCTACACCACCGAGGCAGTTACAGAGTTATATTATATGTTTGAAGCTTTGCTGTTTGTTTAATTATTATCGAATGGAAATCGATTTGATATTTTCTAATAATAACAAATTATTAAATCCTGGCAATATTTTGTATGAAATGAATATTGGATATGATATATAAGCAATTTTATGGCTATTAATAATATTTTTTTTTTTTTCCGGTACGAAAACTTATAATATTAATTGCCTGACAATAAAAAAAATTGTATGAATTTAGGTAAGTAATTTATTTAGGCACATTGTTGTTTTTCCTTGGCCCAAAAATGGCCACCGTCCTTTGCCGAAACTGCATATTCAATCGGTAAATACTTCCCATTTTTTTATTGCTAATGAACGCAGACGAGCCACGGCCCACGGCCCACCTTATGGTAAGTGGTAATCGTTGCTCATGGACTCAACTAAGTATACCGAGAGTATTGCCAAGCCGCTGCGTTTCTCAGATATGAAATGAAAAAATAAACGGCTATCTTCTGCTACAGCCAAAACACACTGACGTGCTTCACGACCGGTCACACAGGAGACGTTGGTATCGACCCATTTGGGCCCAATATCAAGTACCTAAGTACTCTCACTTGGCACCCAGCTCTACCACCAGTAATGCAATGGGTGATCATTGCTTACTTTCCTTAGTTGCCTTGAACGACACCCGCGGGAAAGGATACGGTGGTGACACTTGTGTTCTTAGTCCGTCACCACACGGACTCTATATCGGTTGAAAACTGAAAAAAAGAAACTATTTCAGTAACCTTTACAAAATCTAATTTATCTTTCCTGAACTGTTACCGCGTCACCTCATACGAGATTCTCACAACAAGTTGAGACTTTAACAGTTTCATCGCTATTGGTTATGAAGTTCAACAGTCCACCACTAAACTAGTAATACTACTCCTAAATATCTTGGACCCTTTGAAGTACCTACAAAAAATTATGGACAAACTTACTTTCGAGAATTTGCGTGGCCCCAAAAAAGAAGTGACTAGAAAAAGCCTGGATAAGTTTAGTATATTACATTTTGAAATGTGACGTCATGAAACTTCGGACCCTTCCCATCTCTTGACTCACAATGCTTCGTTGCGTCGAGTCCCAACCCATTTTACGTGATACGTCATTTTTGTGGATGGACCACCCACCCTTGGAGAGGAAAACAAATAGGATGTTCGTTTTCTTCTCTAAATAACAGTTCGGTGTGATAGATGACCAATTGCTTATCTAATGTTTTTATTGTGTTTTATCTATTGATGCAAGATTGCTTTGTGATTACTGAAGCGTGGTGGGAAATGTCCTTTGAATAACATGTTATTCGAGTTTCTCAAAGGCGCATTTGAATTTCTTTCATTGTACAGACTAGTCAATAACTCAATTCATTAGTGGTAAGCGTTCATGGACTTAAAAATATGCTTTACTTATGAATGAATGGGCATGAATGGGCCCGCTCGTTCGGGGAAGTTCCACCCTCTCACAAAAGATCAGTGTGACTTGTTTCACGTAGGTACTCCTACGTATGGTGAGTAAGAGTGCCGGAGGCCCAAACCTCATCCGACAGGGATGAGGTTTCTCTTCTTATAGGTCTTTCAATTTATTAATCTCCCAGGTCCCCAGTACCAATATAGCTCAACAACCGCATTAACCATAAAAAAATAGCAAATAATTCTCAGGCAAACGAAGCAACTATAGTTTAGACAGTGGCCATCTGCGCTTAGCTTTGCCCCTGGATCCTCATTGCTATGATCTTGAATTTTATTGTAATTATAGAGTAATTGTAACAATTGAATACCTAATCAGAAGATTATGTTAATTGCTAAATATTCCAATAGATAGAGCGGGTCACCCAAGACGATAAGAAAGATTACGTAACTATGATCGGTTTCCAAGATTTTCAAATAGATGGCGTTAAATTAAAAACAAAATATACAACAACATTTTAATTTATTATCACTAACACAGATACATTTGCTATTATAATTTACACTAATAAATAATTACTAAATACATTAAATATGATTATATATCGTGTAATATAAGAATAAACATAAATAAAGCGTTAAACAAACTAGCGGTTGTGATGGCGACGGATCGTTCAGGTCATTACCACCCCACAAAAGACCGCCGTGACATAATACTCCTTGTTATCTTTGCTATGTTCTTCTTAAATAATCATCTTATCCTCGCAAGATGTTTTTTTTTTCATTTTTATTATATAATATATATCTAAGTACATACATAAAATCGTATAATAGATTTACTACTATCTACTTACTATCTTTATACAATAAAGGGGCTTATTGATTTTCCAATACAATTTTCGTTGGATACTTCACAGATTCATGTTATGAATGGGTATAGCAAGTTTGTATGCTAAGCATTTACGCTGTAACTGCTCAATCAATTCAATTCTTTCATCTCGCGTAACTACTGAATCTATCATCATAGAACTTTGCATATATATAGTCTGGGACCCGGAAAAAGACACTACTTCTACGTCTACTTTTATCCCAGAAAAAGGCATGCTTCCTGCGTGATTGCAATTTTTACGTAGAGATAGTTAATATGCTTTTTAGTTAATTTGCCATGTAGGGCCAGCTTAAGAATTAAGCTTAAGAAGCGTGGCGATTACGGAACTATCCCCCATATGAGCGAAACACATGTGTGGCGTTCTCTTGGGGAGGCTTATATCCAGCACTGGACGTCGAAAGGCTACCGACTTCCGTGCACGATGGATTCGATTCCCACTCAGGACAATTATTTGTGTGATGAACACAAATATTTGTACTGCGTCTGGGTGTTTTCTATCTATTATATATACTAAGTATATACTTACAAAAAAAAAAGGTCATATATGTATTATATCTGTAACCCAGCACAAGCTTAGTTTGGGGCCAGAGGATGTTGTGTGAAATGTACATGAATATTTATTTATTCATTAGTTAATAAATACATACAATACACGCTAAGTACATAAACTCGCGCCATCTATTTAGGTCCATAGCTGTGTCTGAGGTAAATGCTAAAAATACAATAAAATATTTATGTGAGTGACACACATCTTTTAATATAATTCGAGTTGTAATTAAGCTCACTATATCGGCATAAAATGTATGCAAATACATCTGGTAGATGCCAGTCCTTATAAGACAAAATATGAGGTGGAGATGGTCGGAAGTCGCAAGTAGGTTCAACAAAAATCTGTTGAGCACAGAAATAAATTATACAAACCAAAAAAAAAATTATGACGGATCATTACGAACAATCCAGTGAAGCCATGTAAAATCACGCACACTAACACAAACAAAACAATGCCAAAACGAAGTGACAAAAATCACGAGTGTTGCCAGAGTATGATTTAAAATTACCCCAAAGACTTGACGATTTTGTACGTACGTTACATACAATAAATACGTGGTCAGCGCCATAATACGAGTATTCTCTATATGATTTGCTGTATACTTACTCAATACTTTTACTATTCCTTTATGTTTTAAACATAGAACTTCAAAAAAATTACCCAAATTATAGGGAGTTTTTCTTTCTGGTGACAACACTTTCACGCAAACATCTTTAAAAAAGTAGCTTTACTTTTAGTTGACAATGCGGTGTCTTTCTTTTTTTGTTAGCCTGAGTGTACGAATTGAACCCACAGCACTTAGCAAAGGAGATCAGTATCTAAGCCTCTACGCCATCAGTGTAATTAAATATTGAGATCATTTACCAAAGAGTATGTACACTACATCTATGGGAACATACTTTAGGTTTTCCTAGGAACATGTTTAGTGTTTGTTGTAGCTTTGTCCAATAAGGCTAGTTGGTGACCTAGCCTTTCTTCTCTAGCTCGCCTAGCTTGACCTAAAGCTCGTTTCTCGGCAAATTTCGCTATAAATGCTTCTACAGGCATGTTACCTGAAATAAGATTGGAATCGGTTAACCAGATTTTCTTACGTAATATTAATAGGCCAGGTCGCAAAAATTGGACTGAAGTAATGTCACAGAGTTCTGGTGGTCTACCAGTACAGGCGGAGAGACAGCACACGGCGGGTTCTTATATAGTGGGCGAGGGCCCGACACTACCCTGTACATTGCCCCAAACGACGCGATGTGCGGTTAAGGATTTTTTTCCAGCCTTAACAAAAAAAAAGGGTCTCTAAATTATAACGTGTCATGTTTCCAAAGACCAGAGTTTAGTGTGACGTAATTTATGAACAGCACCCATCTTATTAGCCTAGTACTATTATTTGTGCTATGATCACTGTCTATATTAAATCGGCTTCTGCCTGCGACTTCTATGTGAACTTCAATTCAAAGAGCAAATTACCTATTGATGTGAGTGGAAAAAGGGAACTTCACTGCAAGTAGGCATTCCAACCTGCGTCCCATCCAATGCGGGGAAGTGCTCTAGACTGCTAAGCTATTGCAGTCGCCCAACGACGACTACAAACCTCCCACTTCACATATGTTTTGACATCTTTACAACCGATTTGGAATCATCGTTGTGCAACTGCAATAGCTTAGCGGTCTTGAGCACTTCTCCGGATTGGATGGGACGCGGGTCCGCGAAGCCTTCTTGTAGTAAAGTTTCCTTTTCACAAATAATTTGTTCTTTGAAGTAGCTGTGCATGTCAAGTGCTAAAATACAGATCAAAATATTCAAAATTTAAATAAAAAAAGTATGGTGATATTAACATATTCGTAGTTCATCACCAGAGATGTTATTTTTATATATTTTTAAAGCATTTGACATGCTTATGTCACAATAGCTTAGTTGACAAAAGCGTCTTGAATGGTTATTCAGGACACGCAGGTTCAAATCCTGCTTCAAAGTTTGATTGCATACTATTTTGTGTAGAAAATATGTTTCTTTATGTCAAATTTGAATAGGCTCTTGATGGTACCCATGGCCCAAACACGTATCCTAATTCTCCATCTTTTCTTTCTTGTCCACCTTCAATCCAGAGTTGGCGATGCACATGTAATGCCTGTTATTGCTAGCGTCTACAGGCTATGGTAACTGCTAACCGTCAGGTGGGCCATATGCTTGTTTGCCATCCACATAATATAGATAAAGCCACACTTGGATCAATAACAAATTTTTGGACAATTTGTTAGTTGGTACATTTTGGCAGAAGTGACTTATGTGTATGCCAGGTGTGCCATAAAAGCCGAGTCAGTCATAGGTTGAGTTTGGGTAATTTTGACACCCTTGGATCTGTCCAACTACCGGTTACCAAGCCCCTTGTGTAAATTTATGGGTCATCGCATAGACATACATACCAGTCAAGAACTGCTCTGCAATAACTTCAGATTCCTCATCAGCCTTCAAAACAGCTTCTTTCAAAAAATCCCTGATTCTATATGGATCATACATTTCCGATAACTTTTTATGTTTGCGATTCATCTCTTCGAAATTCATCTTCATCTGAACTATAGTTGAGATACGGTCCACTACCTCCGTTTTTAAATCATCAAGCTTTTGTTGCTTTGTTATATTCTCTTGGGCTATTTCTTCTATGCTCGTCATTAACTCCTCAGTTTCGAGTTCCAATTCCACAATTAAGGGATTCACTTCCAGTAGCTTATCCTGTAAAAAAGGTATATTAGGATAATAAAATTTCTTCTTTATAAAAAGGTTTGCAAAAAAGGTTTATTAAGATTATAAACCTTTTTCTTTATTAAAAGAGGTCACATACTTTAATTTACTCATGTGCTGAATCTTGCAAGTAATTTGAATGTTTGGATCACTACAAAAGTATCTGATTAAATCTTAAGAGTATGTCCCGCATTTGATTTTTTACCACGGTATGAGCCCATCTACCCACAAAAATGACAAGATAATAATGCCATGATTATAATTAATAGCCAAATATTGGTATGTAAATGCATACAATTGGTGGTGTGGGTTGTAGACACCTAAACCAAATGTGAAGTGAAGATTGGGTGACACTGTTATGTGACTGTGAGAGCTTAGTGGCCAAGAGCACTTCCCTGGATTGGATGGGGAAAAATAATTTGGTTATTAAGCCACATATTTTGTCATTTTAAACCAGTTTCTGCCCACTGTTTTATCTACATAGACTACAAAATTCCATCCACAGAAAAATACAAAAAATTGTTATTAAAATATCCTATAGCCATTTATCTACCTAATTTCTTTCAAATGTGTTCAGACCATAGAATATTTTTTTTAAATTTTCTTAAACTTTTATTTTAATGGATGTGTAGCCTGCTGCACCACAACTAAAATATTTTCGTGTCCCTTAAAAAAGATGTTGCTATAAGCATGAAAAGTCATTACTTATCCTCCGAGGCCTTATTATACACAGACGACTCTCAGAACTAATAGATTTCAGCAGCTTATCAGGCTTCCTACAGAGCAACTGCCAACAGACCTCTAAAGCTTAATAGATGATGATGTTCTTAGTTTATACCAGGCAGCAATAATAGTGCCTTGAACTTGCAGATGCCACTGAACGCTTACCCAAACAATGAGCATCAGATATTCTTGAAACCCAGGGTGACATAAATGGTCCTAAGCAAATTACTTATCAGATTTGAATGATACATTAGCATTCACCAAAAAAGGCCTAATATTCACATTTGACATAAAATTTCACATATGTATGAACATTTTTGATCTATATTTTTTAGCAATTGACATGCTCCGCCACTTTTTAAAGAACAAATTATTTGTGAATAAGGAAAAAGATCCCAATTTACTTATCACATTATTATTGGTTTAATGCATGTAAATGCTTCCGATAGATGGCGTTGGTCGTGAAGACAAAATGTGATAAGTAAATTGGGATGATCGAAAGATCTGTACTATAGCTCAGTGGTTCAGAGCACTTCCCCGGATTGGAAAAGGCGCGGGTTTGATTCCCGCTAGTACAAAAAATCTCTTTTTCCATATGTATGAAGTTATGTACCAACCCACATCACAGACTGTGTATAGACAATATAATTTTCTTTAAAATCAATGTTATGTATTATTTCTCTAGCCTGTTTTTCTTTTAGTCCACGAGATCTTTCTTATTCCTTTACCAAAATTCCAGGAGTTACCCCTCATTTTAAAGCTTATCAGACTGGCTACTACGGTATAAAAATGTACCGCTTCTCCTTAATTTGAGATTTAAACTAATCTAAGAGATCCTTTAATGGATGTGGAATTCCACACGGGACAAATAGTTTCATATATTTGGTAAATTTAGGCATAACTATGATAAATAATCATGTTTCATCACCTGAATAAGCATGCCATGTTACTTTAAATCCACTAGTTATCCAATTATATCAACAAATATAGCTTACTTAAGGTTTAAGGCTTTTATATACTTCATACAAATTATTAATAGTCTAAATGTACCTGTAAATCAGTGTTCTCCAATATATCCTGCAATTCATCAATACTATAGTTATTTAGCTCCGGAAACATTGTAGACTGGGCACCAACAGCTTGAGGACTTTCGTCGTTAGACTTCACAGTATCTTCAGAATTAGCCAACTTTTCTACGGTCTTCTGGAATTCCCTTCTAATTGCCTCAACTACTCTGCCTAAGTCTGAATGTAATGTGTAATTTATCAATCCTGGTGCGCCAATAACTTGGTTCGAGTTATCTCCGATCCAAGGGTGTGGCATTGGTGGATTCACGAATATTGACGGCACCTCATTAGGAAATTCTGGACCTAGTATTACTGATAGGCTCATATGTTTACCATCTGCCACGAATTCCACACGATATTCGGAGTTTTCAGCCACTTCTACAACGCGATCATTGAAGACTTTCAACGTATCTATTTGCCGTTTTCTCATATCCTGATCAGTGTAATATGGTCGTGGTAACATCTTCACGTTAAAGTTGCTAGAAAAATAATTATATTTAAAAATGAATCTAACTAGTTGCAGTTTTAAGGTTTTATTTTATAGATTCCTTTAGCGTTATTGAATATAGAATACGTACCATTTACTTAGCTAAAACTGTGTAGTACAAGAACTTTTTTTCAATCAATTCTTGTTTCAGTACAAATTTAAAAATATTAATTTCAATTCAATCAATAGAAAAAAAAGGAAAAAGCAAAGCATTAAACATAGCAATTATTATTTTTTTATTTAATTTGTTTGAGGCGTTGGAAGAACCATCTGCCTAACAGCAAGGAACATTATACCCTAACAGTAACTTATAAACATCGTTATTCTCTCATCACACGTCAGTTTAGTTCATAAAACAAGTCATAGTCGAATTCAGTCATATAAAATTAGTCAGTCAAGTCAAATTCCCACTCCAGTTAGACGATGGCAACCTTACTGAAGCTTCTATGGAGTTTTGGAGACAACAGGAAAAAACACGTTATGTCGCACTACATCACTTGCCAACACTTATGCACATACACAAATAGTTAATAAGCAAAAGGCCACCACTTTTACACATTAATACTTGAAATAACACAAGTTTAGGAAAATAATGCAGAGCGAGGACATGATCTTCTTCGTGTTCCCGCCAAAACTCCATTAAAATAGCAATAGAATAATCACAGATTCAAAATTCAAGTCAAAGTGCTACTAGTGTACTCTGTGTCTGCGATTTTTTTTATTTTAAGTCAGGACTATTGATGTTGATGATCGATTATCAAGAATTGATTAATTTATTATTTAGGTAATTGACCTTAATCAATACCAACTTAATTAAATCGATTAAGTAATCAATTATACTAAATAATCATCAAAACTGAGACTATTTTAATATCAGAATGTATTTTTTTACCTTCACAATTCACTAAGCGAAGTAGACTATACTAGGTCTAGTATCCAAGCCTTTTTTGTACTTACAACACGTACATGGTACTAATATTATATATTATTTGTGTTATTACTTACTAGAAAGTTTTGCAACCAATGTGCCGCGTCCGCAGCAAAATGTTACGAACAAAACATTGTTTTATTAACATGTTAGCAAAACATGTATAGCAAACAGGGCGTCCACTGTGATTTTTGAGTATGGAATATTTTTGTTAGCTACCTACAGCAACGTTCTTTCAACATCTATCAAAAATTGTCAATTGAAGACAGATTTGGTTTGAAAACAAATATTTTATAAAAAATCCACTCCATTATCACTAAAGTTCAACATAAACATACACAATATTTAAAAAGATTTCACGAGACATGTCAATGGCGAGCGTAATCACGAAATTAATATTAATATTCCCCCGGACTAAGCGGGGGAAGTTATCCATTTGAGTCGGCAAACTTGCTAGCGAAGTTTTGGAAACAAAACAGTTAGGCCACGCCTCCAATAACTTTAGGCTAACTTTAGGATGGCCATAGGCCAGTGTTAGCTGACCATATTATGAATTGGCCAAACGTGGATTGATATTTCATCAAACGTTAGCATTTATACGCGTTTATAATAATGGTTCTATTTCATGATATGGCCAGCTAAAACTGGCTACATCATGTGTATCCAGGAGCCAGTATCTAGGAGATGCAGGTAAAAATCCTGCTCGTGACTGTTATTTTCGATTTCACATTTTTCACTTTGTGTTTATTAATATGGCTAAGCATGTCAAATGCTAAAAATATATATATACATATCTAAATATTTATAGGGCTGCGTCATTATTAGGTAAAAATCTTAATTGTAAAGTTAAGTTTACCTGGTCGGTATAATATATGTAAATACTTCCGACAGATGGCGTATATGTCACCCAGTACGTTAAGTATGTATGTGTTATTGAAATTAGCAGTCACGAGTAGTTGTCACGATGGCTGAATTGGCAAAGCATCTGGACGGTATCCAGGAGATAGAGGTTCAAATCCTACTCGTGATTGTTATTTTTGATTTCACATGTTCCACTTTTTGTTTAATGGATATGGCTAAGCATGTCAAATGCTGAATATAAAAAAAATATCTAAATGTAAATTTTATATTTACTGATATTAAGTCTCATTATTATTCTATTTATCATGTACACATTGATTTATTTATAATTATATGGTGTTATTTTTGATCAAATATTCAATTTTGAGGTATTTCAATTTCAAAATCATATTCATCCTTGATGTCTCATCCCAAAGTTTTAGTGTGAAAAGACAGAGCAATAGAATAGTACTTTATCTTCAAAAAACATATTATTTTATGTATGTCCTCTCCCGGCCAAGAATGTATGGGCATTTGGTACGTCTCCTTTAGATAATCAATTATTGATATGTCAGATTTTTGTCAAGGGGGTTTTTGAGCATTCACCTCGTCGGATATCATGTGGCAGGCGTAAGGTATCGTGCAAAATCAACATGAATCGGTAAATCACAATTTATTACTATTGAATGTACAAAGTAAGGTGATATCAAAAATCAAACGTGGGTAGTTCTGCCATGAAACGGAGGGACAGCGCCGTGATGTAATAAAGGTAGGTAATATTCTCTGTTTCTTGGAAGCGCCATGTGAAAAGTACTTTTTATCAAGTGAAGTCCGACTGAAATCTGGCAAAGAATATACCTATATTATTTTTTTTCAAAATTGTTTGGATATGTGGCGTCCCACGAAGGTTTATAGCGAGTGTCAGACCTTAGTGGACCGCTGATTTACTTTTATATTGTTATATACTTTTTGAATGTTTGATTGTCAGATTAGACAGGGAGATATAAAAAGGGAAACTAAAAGAATGTTGTATAAATAGATAATTATATATTATTATAAGATTGCATAATGAGTATTGTGGCCTAATATAATGTATATTATATTGAAGTAAAGATACTGGATTTAAATGAGACTGATTTGTATCATTATAGCGGCCCTTGCCAAATATATAGACGGAGTCCCTTGGTCACGTCGGGGTCACCACTTTAACCACCAATCAATAAATCCAGTATCTTTACTTCAGTATAATATACATTATATTAGGCCACAGATATTTCTGTTAAATGATCATTGTTTGGTGAACGACATAGTTTTTTGTTATTGCTTGTGGTGGCAGATGAGCCAAGGCCCATCTGATGGTAAATGATAACCGTCGCTCATGGACTCAACTATACCGAGAGTATTGTCAAGCCGCTGCTCACCATTTCATTTCACCAATATGAAATGAAAGAATAAACGGCTATCTCCTGCTACAGCCAAAACGCAACGATGTGCTTCATGGCCGGTCACACTGGAGATGGTGGTACCAATCCGCTCGGGCCCGTTACCAAGTGAGTACTCCCACTAGGTACCCGGCCCTACCACCAGTCATGCAATGGATGATAATTGCTTACTTCCCTTAGTCGCCTCATATGACACCCGTGGGAAAGAATGGGGTGGTGACACTTGTATTCTTAGTCCGTCACCACGCTGATAGTCTGGGAGATTTTCTCAACGGCTTATGAAGTCTGCCAACCCACACTGGGCCAGGGTGGTTGTCTTTGGTCAGAGTATTCTGTGTTTAGAAGTCAAAGCATTTCTATGTGGAAATGAAAGTGGAATCTTGTTTAATCTTAACATGGATGGGCTGGGGAAATCCCCACCTGCTGCTCTGCCCCGCTCCTGTTCTGCTTACGGTTTTGGTTCCGTAGAGGCATCCCATAGCATAGCCCGCTTCAAGCACACTGAGCGACTTTGAGTTTTGTTATAACATACATTAACACAATTAAATACATGTTTTTGTTAAGAAAAGCCTTTTTTTTTTTTTTAATTTGGGCAAAAATGTACCTACCACACACCCCACCGCCCGGGGAGACAGCGGGATAGTGTGGGGCTCTCACCCACTAAAAACCCACCGTGCACCGTCACCCGCCCATACTTGGCGGACCACTGGTACCGCGTATATTCACTTCAGTGGCCCGCGCGGCGGCTAGCCCTGTTGGGCTCCCTCTCTGAGCAACGTCCGCACGCACCTGGGGTGTCGCACCTTCGTGGCAGGCTCTACGCGGGCGGAGGACAATCCCCGGTCCGACCGCCCGCAGCCTCGGCTAGGGCGGCATTAGGCGCAGATATTCGCGCCCACGCCGCCCCGCGCACCGGCGGCGAGTCGAGCCAGAGGAGAGGTCAGCCTCCCTGGCCCTCTCCGCCATCTCCTTCCGCAAGATGACATTCTCGCAGAAGATGGCGACCGCGGTCCAGTACCTATCGCCACCGACCATCGATCGAACGAAAGTCGGCAGCGACAGGTCCTCTCCGATGGCTGCAGCGAGATCCCGGCGCTGCTCAGCCCAAGCCGGGCACGACTCAAGCGTGTGCTGCGCCGAGTCCTCGCTGCAGTCGCAGTGGTGGCAGCAGGGAGTCTCCTCCCTCCTAGCGACTGTGTACAGGTACTTGCCGAAGCAACCATGCCCCGACAGCACCTGCACCAACCGGAAGGTGAGGACCCCATGCCGCCGAGCCACATAAAATCGGCTGGAGCGCCCCTACGGTTCGAAGACCGGCCCGAGGCGTTTCCAGCCGAACCCTCCAACGGGCGATGATGGCGCAGCGAGTGTTGCTCCGCCATGCGCTGATTTGACTAGGCGGGAGGCGAGTGCATCCCGCACGCGCTGCTGATGCCTGCCGATAAACTTCAGCGAGCACCTCCGCCTCCAGGTCCCACGGGGGGGTTCCGGCCAATGCGCACGCGGCCTCGCACGACACCGTGCGGTAGCCGCGGATTGCTCTGACCGCCACGACTCTCTGCGGTCTCCACAGAAGAGCCCTATTGCGGGCGGTCAGGGACTCCGCCCACACGGGTGCGCCGTAAAGCGCCATCGACCGAACCACCCCCGCGTACAGCCGTCGGCACGCGATGCTGGGTCCGCCCAGGTTCGGTAACAGACGTCCAAGGGCGGACGCCATGCCGACGAGTCTCGGTGCGAGCTGGCGGAAGTGCTCGTCGAAATGCCACCGCCCGTCGAGGACTAGGCCCAGATATTTTATGTGGCCCCGGATACTGACCCCTACACCATTTATTGTTATCGAGGCGCCGGCGGATGGTCTGCGCCGAGGCCCGTGAAATAGTAGGGCCTCTGACTTGTTGAGGGCCACCCTAAGCCCCAGCGCCTCGATACGTCTGACCACCTCCGCGGTACCCGAGGTGGCCAGCTACACCGCCTCCTCGAAGTTCCCTCCCCGGGCCGTGACAAGGGTATCGTCGGCATAACAAATTACGCCCAGCCCGGGGGGAAGCCAGCCACGTAGGACCCATTCGTACCCAATGTCCCACAGGAGCGGTCCCAGGACAGATCCCTGTGGGACACCGCACGACATGGCCCTCCTCACAGCGTCCCCTTCCCGGCTTACGAAGAGAACGCTGCGGCCTTCGAGGTAGTCTGCCACCAGCCGCCTCAGGTAGGCGGGCACCCCGTGGAATCGGAGTGCCTCCCTGATGCAGCCGAATGGCAGACTGTTAAATGCGTTGGCGATGTCCAACGACACCGCCAACAGCACCCCTCGCTGAGCGACGGCCTCCATGGCCGCGGCCTTCAGCCGCAGAATGGCGTCGACCGTCGAACACTCCGAACGAAAACTGAACTGAGCGTCCGACAGGTCGCCCACCTCCACAAGGTGCCGGACGATACGGGCAGCGATAATCCTCTCGAGTAGTAGCTTACCCGCATCATCCAACAGCACGATGCCTCTGGCCGGAGGTCCCCTCCCGCCTCATGCTATGATTGGCGGGACGCTTTCCCGCTGCACACGCGGGGCAAAACGGGGCTGCGGTGCAGGTCGCCGCTTGGTGCCCTGCCTGACCGCAGCGGAAGCAGAGACCGCTGCAGTCAAAGCAGTTCGTGCATGTCGGCCGTGTATGTCCGACCGCCATGCACTTAAAACACCTCGCGGGCCTGGGCTCCAGCATGATGACTCGTGCGGAGCTCCAGCCCACGAGAATTCTACCTGCGGCGGCCAACGTGGCAGCCGCCGCGACAGGGCATTGCACCCATACGGCGCCTACACCTCCAGGCCCGGGGCGAATGGTGCCCACCCGGACGGTGTCCGCAGTAGATCCGGTTTTCAGCGTTACCGCCTCCCGGATATCGTCCACCGTCACTGAGTCGTCCAGTCCGGAAATGCGCAATTCTACACACTTCACGGGCCTGGCGACCCGGACCCCACTCTCCCCGGCGAACAGACCTCGCAGCTTTTCCGCTATGAGATCGGCCGTTCTCGAGCCCTCCGCCCCGGGGAACTCGAGTACTCGAGCGCCCGTCCGGGCTTGGCGGGTCCTTGCGGCGACGCCTCCGATTTCGGATACGTTAATTTCCCGCCGGACTCGCTTGAGGACCGCCTCATAGCTGAGGCCCTTTTCTTTTGCCTCAGGCAGCAGGGTGACAACCACCGCTGCAGACTTTGGCGCTTTCAAATTACGCTTGCGCGACCTCTTCTTTTTATTATTTCTACCGCCGGGCTCGCCCCTAGCTGCAGCAGGTGCCACTTCTCGAGCTGCGGCGCCTTGTCTCTTTTTGCCCCGGGACTTTCTTCCGCCACCAACAGTCTGCCAGCCCTCGTCAACAGGCGTGGCGTTGCGGGGTGCAGGGTCCCGAGGTGCAGCTGCTTGAGCCCGTGAGGGCCCGGCAGTGCCAGGTAGGGCCGGGAATTCCTCCCGACCATGAGGCCTCTGGGGCTGGGCTCTCGGTGGCTGGGCGTTGATGGGCTGTCCAGCCATGGCACCCTTTTTCCTTTTAGGGGCGCGTTCCGGCGGGGGTGCCGCCGTTGCCGCAGAGTATGAGGCCACGCGGCCACCCTGACAAGGAAGCGGCGCTGGCGCCGAGGGTGCCGTGGTGCTCCTCTTATCGTGCTCTTAGCGTGGCTCCGGTGGGAGCTGGGCATCGAGAGCGCTGATCCGCGGGCCGAAGACTGCCTCAACGCGGTCAATTAGGCAGCGGAGCAGCTCCTCTGACGCATCGATTGGTGGCGCAGAAGCGCCTGATACGGCGGCCGAGGACGGCCTCGGGACTGCCTCAGGGAGCCCTAGCTCTGCTCTCATATTGGCCATCCCGAGGCGCATTTCTTCTACATTGGCCTCGAGGCGCTGATTCCGCGCCCCGAGCTCAGCCACCTCCGCCTCCAGGCGCTCATTGCGCGCCACCAGCCGCTCCATCACGTTGGACAGCTCCGTGGCGGCATTCCTTAGACACCTTACAAAGGTGCCCTTTAAATTTTTTGAGCCTGTGGCCACCGTTGTAATTATGGCCACGCTGTCCAAGGCTCTTTCCGCTATACGGGCCGCTGAGGGCGGCCCGTCTTGGTCAATTGGAAGGCGGAGCTTATCTGATAGGAGCGCTAGCCGCTCCTCCGCGGTTTGCTCCGCCTCCTTCCTCTTTAAACTTGCCTCGGCCTTGTTGCCCGAGACATTGCGGGGGATTGGCTTCCCCGGCCGGCTGTTGCCTCTACCCCTAGATGCTGTGGCTATTTTTGGGGGAGGCATCTCCGCTGAACTCCCGTCGGACTCCGACGCAGCGCCACCCTGAGACAGGGTACGCTTGCGCCAGAACCGCGACGGGAGCGGCTCTGAAACCACCGTGACCTCGCTGGCCGCGGTGTTTGCACTATGGCGACCACACTTAAGCCATCCTCCTCGTTCGCAGACATCTCAGCGGCTGAAGTTACCGCCGAGCTGCCCGTCGCCGAGTCGTCCCTTGGGGATTAGGACTCTCCCATCTTGTTGCCCTTGCGGGACTTTCAGCCGCCACGCGTTTTGCGCGCGGCCGCACTAGTAGGGGCCGCATTTACAGCTGGCTGAGGCGTCAGGATTATCACCCGACTGCGTCATTTTTTTATTATTCGAACAAAATTCCATACTGTTCTCACGAGTATGGGAGAAAGTAGGTCCACCCGGGCAGAGCTCCCTTTACCCGGGTAAGCGTACATTTATAACCCAACACAGGGGGTCCGCAGGTACCCTGGCTGGGGCCGCGCTAGAGACTGAAATACCCATCAGCCATGCATCTCCTCGCCGCGCGCCAGACCTTGAGATTCGGGGTAATTTTTTATAGAGGTTGTCTTCCTCGCGGTCCGGGAGATTAAGCCAAGACCCTCGTTCCTGTATGCCCGCGAGACGTAACCACAGACACGCGCTCAGGTTTACGATTTGGGACGGGGGGGGGGGCCGCTGTGGCCCCACTGTCCCCCCTCTCCAGAGCCCAGTGAGCCAGTCTGGCCCCACCGACTCCGACGCCTGGTCTATCCGCCGTGCCCTCTGTTAAATCAGAGGGACACGCGGAGACCCGTCCTGTCCGGAATTTTAGCCGCCGGCGACTGCCGACGTTGCCCGGGGTTCACCACTAGGAGGTAAACTGGACAAATTAGCACCCCTGTTAAGAAAAGCCTAAATTATCTTAAACAATTTTTATTTGAATATAACTAGGTACATAAAAAAATCTTTGGAAGAGCACATACTGGCGATCTTATCTTAGTCTTGGTATTACATTTACCCACAAATAACGTAAGTATCAATTTAATGAAATTCAAATGTTATTACTTACCAAGATTCTAGCCGCGACGCCACCAGCGTTGTACTTCAGAATATAAACACATTACGGCACACTAATTATCGCTATGTAAAAAGATCTTACGAACCCGCATTGCTAGCGTGGTGGACTATGGCCTAATCCCTATCACTATGAGATAAGACCCGTTCCCAATAGCGGGATAGAAAAAGGGTTGAAAAAAAATAGTTATCCTACGGGAACCTTTCTATATATCCTTTCCTGGGCTCCAGACGTTAATATGAGCGAAACATTTCGTGATGATACATTCGTAGTAGTAATGGCGTAAAGAGTAATAAACAAACTCATTCTCGCATTTATAATATCGGTAGGTACTTAACTTTTTTTTGTTAAGGTGGGAAAACATGTTCCTAACCGCACACCCCGTCATCTGGGGCAACAAACAGGGTTGTGTGGGGCCCTCACCCACTAAACTTTAGTGACTAAAGAAACCCGCCGTGTGCCGTCTCTCCGCATTTATTGGCGGGCCACCAGACCATATTACATTCTTTCAGTGGATATCAGTACTTACCTAAGGATTTTAATAAATTTTAGGCACTTGACATGCTTGGCCATTTACAAGAACACGAAGTACGAAAATGTGAATTGAAAATGATAGCCATGAGCTGGGTTTCAACCAACATCTTTTGAATACCGTTCAAACGCTCTGCCAATTGAGTTGAACGAGTATGTACATACTTATAAGTATATATATAGTATATACACTCGGGGCCATCATTTTCCATAAGACATTCTTTCTTCTGTCTTGGGTAAACAAAATAGTTTGGGAACGGCCGTCAGTCAGTATGATGGCTTAGGGTTCTAGAGCACATCCCCGGATTGGAAGGGACGCAGGTTCGTATCCCGCTTGCACTAAAACTTCTCTTTTTTCCACATTTACAAATAATTTGTTCTTTAAAGTAGCTAAGCATGTCAAGTGCTAAAATACAGATTAAAATGTTTAAAAAAAAAATCGCGCCATCAAATAGTATGAATTTTAATTGCAAAATTAAGCTTACTATATTGGATGAATGCATATAAATACATCCGCTAGGTGGCGTGGGTCGTAATGACAAATGTGATGTAGAGTTTGGGGATGGCCGTCGGTCAGTGCGATGGCTTAGTAGTCTAGAGCACTTCCCCGGATTGGAAGGGACACACAGGTTAGAATCCCGCTCGCACTAAAACTTATTTTCTTCCATATTCACAAATAATTTGTTCTAGTTATTGAAACAAAACAAATTCATTTAATTATAAATTTAATTATTTAAATAAAATAAAAATTAAATTATTTAAATAAGACTTATAAATTAATTTTTTACTGCCACCTCTAATCTCAACACGCCACCATCGGGCATAAAACACATCCGTCCGAGTGGTGAGACGTCAATATTGTTAGAGCAAAGGGCGGCAATTATTACAATCAGGTAGACTATAGAATGCTTACAACAAAATATTATGCATCTAAAATCCGTAATGCAGTATCCAAATTACAAAATAACAAGGCAATTATCACTGCTCGTCATGTTTACCACACATAAATTTGCACGGAACATTGCTGTTTAAAGTTACTCAACAATTATTAGCAATGCAATTATTGAGTTTTCGCAGGATATTGATGCAATGTTGCAAGCATGTAAAATGGAAATGTTTTTTAGAAAATCGACTATACATCCGTATTGCACCATACGGCCATGTTGTTTAATACTAGTGTTTGCTTGGTAGGCGGGAACCATAATGATTACGTGGTGGAGGTCAACTAAGGGCAACATCCCTCCTGTACATATTACTTCCATACGTGACCTAAGAGTCTAGGAGTCCTGTAATAATCAAAAAATTTAGGGCTATAAATAGCAAAGCATGTTTTTATTTAAGGCAGGAAAAATGTACATAACCACACACCCCGTCGTTCGGGGCAACGAACAGGGTAGTGTGGGGCCGTCACCCACTACATAAACCCGCCGTGTGCCGTCTCTCCGGCTTTATTGGCGGGCCACCAGAACCATAGTATTACATTCCTCTTCAGTGGTACACGTCTGAAACGCTAAGCAATATAATATATTATATTCATATTTAACAAGACCCGTTACTTTTAAAAGTTTTTTTAAGTCTAGAAAAAAAATCTCACATTTTTAAAAAATGAGAAAACGCAATGAGAATATTGAAATTATTTTATTTATTGATGTAATCATAGTTTTATCAAATTACTAGCTTTTGCCCGCGGCTTCGCTGCAGCCAACCCAGTACCAGTTTTTAAGTCAAATCAAGGCCTTTCAAATAAAAAAATTGTATCAAAATCCGTCCAGTAGTTTATGCGTAATGCGCGACCAAACAAACAGACAAACAGATAAACAGACAAAAATTCAAAAAAAATTGTTTTGGGCTTAGACACGCCTATTTATTTTATTTTATTTTTATTTATTCGGAAAACATACAGTGTAAGGCATCTCAGTAGGTAAAGTAGGTATATATATGTCTAAACACCATTTACAAGTTTTCGCATATTGAAACTAAATTACTTGTTTGCTTTATACATTAAAAAGTAGGAAAAACAACAACAAGGAAACCCATAAAAAATTGCACACAAAATATCATGAAATGAAAAAATATATATATCTAAAGAAGACAGTCTACAGAAGACAGGCCGTGTGGGGCCGGCTTTAGAATTGTCCCACCCCTCTCCACCCATGGGAGTCGTAAGAGCCGACTGAGGGAATACCAGGGGCAGTGGGCAGCAGCACTCCCTCGAGTATTAACAACATCCACTGCGATCGCCAACCCGCCTGCCAAGCGTGGCGATCACGGCACTATACCCCCAATTTGGGGAGGCCTATGTCCAGCAGTGGACGTCGAAAGGCTGATGGATGGAAAAAAGACAGTTAGGACTTCACACTAAGCCACTTTTTGGAAAGTAAAGACCTAAGCGTAATATAAGAGGAGTTAAGTATCTCAAAATTGGGTAAGTCATCCAGTCTGTTAATTTGCTTTGCTGATCTGACAAAAAATGAATTTTGTCTATAGTTGGTCGAGCTATGGGGAACATTAAGGTAAGTTGACTGCCTAACGGACCTCGAAGGTACCTTTAGGCCAATTTTAGAGAGAAGATGAGGAGAGTCTATTTGGCATTGTGCTATTTTGACCAATAGTGTAATGTCTGAAATTTTGCGTCTTTCATGGAGAGGTAGAATGTGGTGCCTCCTACATCTAGACTCGTAGTCACTATCGTATTTTTGACATTTAAACTGTAAGTGTCCCATAAACCTACGTTGGATTGATTCGAGCCTATTAATATAAACATCATATAGCTGATTCCAAATTTGTGAGCAATACTCGGGCACGCTACGCACGTATGAACAATAAAGGGTCTTAGTGAGTTTAATGCTGTTAAATTGAGAACTTGCCCTTAGAATAAATCCCATTATCTTGTTGCTTAGTAATACTATCTATGTGCTTCTCATACGTCTACTTAGAATCATATATAACACCTAAATCACGTATTTCATTAACGCATTTTAGCTCTTGGCCTTTAAGGATATATCTGAAGTCTGAAATTTTAGTTTTACGAGTGAAAGTCATCGCATAACATTTTTTAACATTAAGATCTAATTTATTACGAAAACAATATTCTTCTAATCTGCACAGATCTTGTTGTAAAAGGCAGCAATCATCGATATTTTTAATTTTTTTTAAAAATTTCATGTCGTCAGCATATAAAAGAAAGTGAGAGTGCTGGAAACAAGAGTTTATGTCATTTACGAAGATGTTAAAAAGCAATGGGCCTAATAATGATCCTTGGGGAACCCCGGAGGGCACATAATTCCATGCAGATGAGTAGCCATTAAGCACAACAGCCTGGGATCTATTTTCTATATAAGATGTGAACCACCTGAACAAATTTCCGTGGAATCCGGAGTACAACATTTTCTGTAATAGTATATTATGGTCGATACGATCGAACGCTTTACTATAGTCTGTAAAGATAGCATCCACTCGTCCGCCTGAATCCATATAAGAAGTTATATAGTCCGTAAATGTTAATAGATTTGTTGTTGTTGATCGGCTTTTGAGGAAACCATGCTGTTCGAGTATGAAAGAGGATGAAAGGACATCGTAGACCTGGGTGTAAATTAAGCGTTCAAATAATTTAGCAAATATACATAATTTTGTGATTGGTCTATAGTTTTTGACATCATTTCTGTTGCCGTTTTTATAGATAGGGCTTATAAAAGCAGACTTCCAAATGTTAGGTACATAACCTTCTTTTATGGAGCGCGAGAATAATATAGTTAATGGTTTCGTTAAACTTTCTGAACATTTGTAAATAAATAAAGGTGATATACGATCGGGTCCCGCTCCTTTAGAAGTGTCTAGATCCTTGAGCAGTTTATAAATTGTCTCCGGAATTATTTCTATGTCACTAATAACGTTATTAGAACAAGGAACTTGGATTTCAAATTGAGAACTGTAATTGACAGAGGGGGATAGAAATGTCGACTGAAAATACTCTGCAAAAAGGCGGCAGGCGTCTTCTCCCGAGTTTGAGGATACACCGTCGTACGATAACTTTGAGGGGAGACTATTGGAACTGATTTTACTTGACTTAATAAACGACCAAAACAAAAAGATTGTCAACTATAGATTCCTCACATTTTTCTAGATATTTTTTGTAACAGGCGGCTTCCAATAGTTTAGCCCTTTGGCGAAGCAAAGCAAAAGTGTTATAATCGGCTTTATTGCCATACGTGTGGTATTTCTGAAAAAACTTGAATTTTTCTTTTAGTACTTTTTTTAGTGAAGCATTATACCAAGGTGGGAAAGCGAATTTAGTTATTAGTTTATGGGGTATACATTTGTCTGTGATGTGATATAAATGGTTATAGAAAGCACTAACTGCATCTTCTAATGGGATCGTTAACAAGCAATCGTCCCAATTTACCTCATTCAAATAGGATCTGATACTATCATAATCACCTGATTCATAAAAATACTTAAGTCTTGGGTTTTCCTTTAAGCACTCAGAGGTTGCAGTTTGTAAATAAATGCATAGAGATTTGTGATGAACGTCTTCGATTACTAAGGGGTCGTCGCATGCTAATACTTGCAAATCAGTGTTACTTATTACTAGATCTAAAATTCTTTTATTTATATTTTGACAGAAGTTAAATTGTGTGAGATTACATTCCGATAACGTATCAAAAAAATAGAACTGTGTTTCTCCTGTAACACCCGTGTATTGCGAATCAACATTATGGGCAGACGTCCACTTAATATTACTGAGGTTAAAATCACCCAAGATAATAAATAAATCATTGGGACATGAATTAATTATATTAGAAAAATTATCTGTAAAGTTACGCAGTTGTGAATTAAAGGAGAGGCCAAAGTTTTCACTACATAGATAAATAGTACAAATATGTAACATAACAGAACTATTATTTTTATTTTTAAGGGTGATGGTGACCCATATGTCTTCAGCAGAGGATGACCATTCCGGGCGATCGACCGCTATATACTCACGACGTATACCCAAAAGCACTCCCCCGCCATATCTCACACGCGTGGCAGCATAATTTCTATCCCTACGCCAAACAATATATCTATCATCAAATAGTTCGCTATCGCTAATATCACTAATCAGCCAGGTTTCTGTTAACGAAACAATATCATACGAATTAAGCAGTAAATTCCTTTTAAATAGGTGTGTTTTCGTGCGTAGTCCTCGAGTATTTTGGTAGTATATATTAAAACCCTCAGGAGCCATTAATAACAGATAGTAACACATAACTCAAGCGAAACAAAATAAATTTATTTATTAATAGGCCGTTATTATAGGTGTTGTACGAGTATATACCATTCATATTTATGTTCGATTGGTCGTTCTTTATAGCACGTTTTAATAAATTTGTAGTATTTTTATATTTATTGTAGTGGAGAGATAAGTTAAATTGATAATATGGCGAAGTCCAACAAATTATTATAAACAAGAATACGGTAGTATAAAAATAAAATGGCAGCATCGCTAAACTCTCAAGAAACACGTCTACGCAAGAGCTAATAAGTATGCAAAGAATTATCACCACTACAGCTACACGCTCGCAAGCAATAATGAGCATTAAGTTACTGTAAACAACAGCGCGAGCTGGCGATATTTGCATACCAATGTATAGAATTACTTGCATTATTAACTGGTTGACTTCCCCGTTCACTACAACTATAGCACAGCGATAGGTTAAACAAAAGGTTTTTACTTTGCATGTGGTTCCCAAACTATCGAGTTTTAACATAACGTAACATTCAAAGAAAATTAAGTATCTATCTGTGGAACTTAAGCTATTTTTAGAAGATCGTTCTCGCACTTTATAAAAAATGTAGGGGAAGTGTCAGATTTCCTGGCCATGATTTTGCAGTGCTTCACCCAGATGAATTGGATTTTTTTTTCCTTCGCTAGGGTTCTTGCTTTATTTAGCAGGGCTTTGTTATGTTGTGTCAGATGATCATTGACGTAGAAATTTCCCGCCGCGCTATAACCCAAGTTAGAAAGGTTGAGCAGCTTACATCTCCGCGCTGATGCTACCAATTCTTCCTTGATATAGCGGTTATTGAACGCAATAACTATAGGTTTCTCAACGTTAGGTGCCCTGGTTGGTATGCGTGCTATATAATTTATATCTTCTTTTTTGATGGGAAAGTCACAAATCTGCCCAATTTTTTGAGCAATCTCATATAGGTTTTCATGATTCTTCTGGGGAATACCTTTAATTTCCACATTATTGGCTCTGGCCCATTGGTCCCTGTCTTGCAATTCTTGATGTAGTTTTGCAATTTCGGCCTGTAGGACTGGAACGTCTACTATTTTCTCCACCTTCTTTACACGAGAATCCAGGGTCTGGACTGTTCCCGAAAAATTCCCAATGAGCTGATGTGCCATTTCCTGTGACTCCTTCATATTGTTCATCTCAGACTTGATTAATTTAACATCTTCCACTAATGAGGACATGGGCGCGAGACGCAACATGACTATGTTTAGTTGTTCCTGTATTTTGTCTAATTGACTAGGCAGTGGTGAGGTTACGGTTGGAGATGGTAATGGGCTCGACTTGCATTTGGGGCACCGCCAAGAATTCCTTCTGTCTCCCAGTTTCCGGTAGCCCGCCTCAGTGATTCCAGAACATTGGAAATCATAGCGCTGTTTACAAATGCTGCACAGAGTTCCCTTGGTATGTTGTTGGCCACAGCTAACACACGTAAACATCGTGTCAAAAAGTTTGAGAAACGCTTGAACGGATAAAGCAAACAAGCGTGTGATCTTTAACAATGCCGGACGGCGACTATATATATACAGCTATATAGCCTATTACAGCTATTTTTACTCAAATATCTTGAATGTCAAATAATATAATGTGAATGTTGACACAGCTCTGTTACAGCTTTATAATGGCGGCCACACACGCTAGGGTTTGCATGATGGTTATAACTTTGCATGCAAAACCGACAAGCATAACCGAGTTTCATACTACACATACACGTTAGGTTTTGCATGCACCATCTTGCCATGAACTCTCAGTTGAGCTACGTAGTACGTGACGTGACGGTGTGTGTAGGACGCCAATACCAAACTACAATGGACGACGACGATGTGATAGCTGTACTTGGCCTAACACTTGTTCTGCAGAACAGAAAAAGAAAAAGAAATCGCACTGAATGGTCTAAACGCTGGTTATTGAAAAGAAAGCAATTCTCCCACGTAAATTTGATAAATGAATTGAAATTTACACCAACAGATTACAAAAATTATTTACGAATGGATGAAAAAATTTATTTGAAACTATTATCATTGATTACTCCGTTAATACAAAGACAAGATACTGTTATGAGGAAAGCAATATCAGCACATGAGAGACTAGCAGTAACATTAAGATTTCTTGCAACAGGAAGAACATACGAGTGTCTTAAATATTCTGCTATTATATCACCTCAGGCTTTGGGCCGAATAATACCAGAAACATGCGATGCTATTTATGAAGCACTGAAAGACGACTATTTACAGGTGAGTAAATAATTAAAACCAAATTCAAATCGTTAGAAAAGTTTAATAGGTAGGTACATATTTTAATTAACCAATTACATATATTATTTAAATCATTTATGAATTAAAATTTGAATAAAATGTTGCTGTTGTCAGTTGTGTGTCAAATTCTTCTTGTAGTGCTGGTGAGGGCTGACGTTGTGGTGCAGGAGAAGTAGTTTGTTGTTGAGTGTTATATTGTTGAATTGGAGATGCGCAGGGCTGAGTTTGCGTTGCAGGAGAAATCGTGTACCTTTGTTGTTGGGTGTTGTACTGTTGTATCGGAGATACGCAGGGTTGTATTTGAGGCGCAACAGAAGCGGTATGAGTATACGGTTGTGTATAATATTGTTGAACTAGTGAGGGCGAAGGACTTGGAGTTCGTGAGAGACTTGGAGTTGGTGAAGAAACAAAAGTTAAACTTCGACGATTCTGAATTGCTTCGGTATTCAGATTGCCCATCTCGGCATCGAACAAGGTGTCGTTAATTATCTTCTCCGCAATCAAGCGTTGACGCTTGTCTAATGATCTTAATTTCATTGCGATAGATCTTCCCAAAAATCGTAACGATCTTCTGTTGCTGAAGCAGGAGCAGGACGCTTAAAATGGTCTTTCACGGATAGTAATATGTCAGTAGTTAATTGATCTTGCTCTGTCATTTTCTTTCTTCCCGGTCTAGTAGCAGGTAATGGAGTATTCTTAGGTGTCGTAATATCGTCTGTATTCCCTGTACTAACATTTGCAGCAGCATTTTCTGTAGTATCTATTGTATTTTCAGTCGAGTTGTCAGCATCCTATAACACAACAAAATAATATTTATTTTAGTTTCCAGATTCATCGGATAAATGGAAGGAAACCGCACAACTTTTTGAAGAGAGATGGAATTTTCCTCACTGCTTGGGTGCCATAGATGGAAAACACATAGGCATAGTGCCACCTGCTGATAGTGGATCTTATTTCTACAACTACAAAGGACGACATAGCATGGTTCTTATGGCAATAGTTGATGCCAAATACCGATTTCTATTAGCAGATTTTGGTACAAATGGAAGAGTTTCCGACGGAGGTGTTTTGCAGAATACAACGTTTTTTGAAAAGTTACAAATGAAACATTTAAATCTTCCAAACTCCGAACCGATTCAACGCAGTTCAAGGTGTTTGCCATATGTATTTGTTGCTGATGACGCATTCCCGTTGAGACCTGACATGTTGAAACCATATCGTCAAGCAGATTTGAGCAGCTACGAAAAAAAAATTTTTAATTACAGATTATCTCGCGCAAGAAGAATAGTTGAAAACGCTTTTGGCATACTAGCATCAAGGTTTCGCATTTACCATACTCAGATCAATTTAGAACCAAACAATATAGAAAAAGTGGTGATGGCTACATGTGTTTTGCACAACTTTCTAATGGAGCACACTCCTAATTCATATGCACCTCCAAGATGTTTTTATCGAGAAAATGTGGATAATGGAACTGTTGTTACCACGGGCTACGATGCCACACGTTCAAACGTAGAAAATTTACAAGTACAAAATCGAGGAAATGTCCTGAATGATGCAAAAAAAGTCAGACTAGAATATCAAACTTACTTTGTCAATGAAGGCAAAGTACCTTGGCAGGATAGTTTCATTGAAATGTAACATATTTCTTTTATTTTTATGTAATAATATTGTTTTATTAATAAATGAGCAACCACACCGCTTAAGAGTTTATACTGTAACAATCTATGTAGGTAGGTACCTACATTTTGTAAAGCTATAAACGACGTTACAAAAAACATAGGTACAGACGACCACACATCACGCGTTACAAGTTGTCGAGAGTACCTACCTACTAAACGATATGAAAAAATGTACTAAATTGTTTGTAGTCGGCCGTACCTAATCTATAAATTCCAAAATAAATAATTCACTTTATACTTACATTCGAATCATTCTCGTCAAAGTCCGAAATGTTAGATCGCGACCTGCGAGGAATATCTTGATCTCCAATAAAATCGAATAATTCAAAGTACCACAGTGTTGGTTTATAAATGTCATCAGATGATGCTCCAGACTTCACAGATTCATCGTATTTTTTTTTCTCTCGTCTAACGTTACTGCGTAACGTATTAATTTTTTTAATCACATCATCTTTTGTAGCAGTTGGCTCCAATTCCTTGAGCTTAGTTAACAATTTCTCGTATGCTGTCGATCGTTTGTCTCTGTCGTGATATTCTTTGCACTTTACGCGCCAAAGACAAGGTTCCGACTTATAAATTTCTATGAATTCTTCTAATGTGGCATTGCGCTTGCGACTCGCCATTTTCGCGATGATGCGCGCGCGCGACCTTCCGCCGTCGCAAACAATTAAAAACTGAGAACTGTGGCAGGCAAGCTCGCCGGATGCCACACACGCTCGGTTATGCTCGCGTGCAAACATAACCGAGCGGCATAAAATATCAATTTTGATATTTGCTCGGTTGCATGTACATGCACCGATAACTGTACAGTTTAATCACATACACGCTAGGGCTTGCCTGTCGGTTATGCATGCACGGCTGAAACCATCATGCAAAACCTAGCGTGTATGGCATCCATAATATAATAGTATAGAGGGTATAGAGTATAGATTATTTTTGACAAAAAGTAAAGTCATTAAGTAATTAACCTAAGTAACTCATTATTTAATATTGCAGCAACAAATCTATACTATTATAAAACTGTAACAGAGCGATGTCTGTACATTTTAGATATTTGAGAAAAAATGACTGATTTAGGCTATGTAGGCGTGTCTGAACACCAAACGATTTTTTTTGTTTGTTTGTCTGTTTATCTGTTTGTTTGTTCGTGCATCACGCAAAAACTACTGAACGGATTTTGATGCAACTTTTTTTATTTTATAGCTCTTGACTAGACTTAACAACTGGTATACATTTTATCCCGCTACTATATCGGGAACCTGAGATATAGCCTAAATACTAGGTAAAGGCTAATAAATAAATAAATTACTGATTTGAGGGAAACATTTTGATTACACTAAAATTTTCCTCACATTGCAGTATGGAACAAGAAAAATAATAATATCGCAAATAAAAGTAATTCTCAACAATCGGCAGATATCTGCACATAGTCGCAAGGAGGGAAGCGACTCCGGGCTGTCACCATTGCGGCTGCGACGAAGACACGGCGCAGCACACGCTCGAGTCGTGCCCGGCTTGGGGCGGGCAGCGCCGTGAACTCGTCGCGGCAATAGGGGGGGACCTCTCGCTGCCGAGCGTTGTTAGAGCGATGCTTGGCAGCGACAGGAATTGGGCCGCGGTCGCTGCCTTCTGCGAGGAGGTAATCTCGCGGAAGGAAGCGGCGGAGAGGGCCAGGGAGGCTGATCCTTCCGCAGACCCGAACCGCCGCCAGCGACTGGGGTGGTGCAGGCGCGAGTATTTGCACCTAATGCCGCCCTAGCTGAGGCTGCGGGTGGATGGACCGGGGAATGCCCGCCACCCCCAAGGCCTCCCGCGAAGGTGCGACGCTCCGTGTGTGGGTGCTTCGCTCAGTAGAGGGTACCAGAAAGGGTAAGCCGCCGGCGGACCACCGAAGGAATGCAACATAGTTCCAGTGGCCCGCCAATAAAGGCGGAGAGACGGCACACGTCGGGTTTCTTTAGTGGGCGAGGGCCCCACACTACCCTGTTCGTTGAACCGAACCCGAACGACGGGGTGTGCGGTTAGGTAAATTTTTTCCCGCCTAAACAAAAAAAAAGGTATATTATATCTCGTTTAATAAAAATATAGTTTATATAAATATACTATAATTGTCACGACTGCTGAATTGTAATTATAAAATATAATAACATCAGAAAGTATTAAAATATACGATTGTCACGATTGCTGAAAGCAAAGCATCTGGATGGTATCCAGGAGATGCAGATTCAAATCCTGCTCCAGACTGTTATTTTCGATTTCACATTTTCACACTTTGTGTTATTAAATATACTGCCTAAGCTATCTCGTTATGTACCTACATACCTACCTACCTGGTACCTACCTACGTCAAAAGATGAGGAAAATATTGGCACTCCATTATTGGTTTATCTGACCAAATATAATAATAATTTTATATTTGCTATAAAATTATTGACTAAATATTGTTTAATATTCTTAATACTGGGTACTCCCCGGATTTTACTTTTATTTATTTATTTCGTGTCTTTTTTGTATATCTAATACGTGGGTGGCAAAAAGCATACGGCATACCTAATGGCAAGCGGTTACATCGGCATCATCGCGCGCCATCTCCAAGGAAGGCATAGAAGGTGGAGCGGAAGGATAATAAGGAGAGGATGGGAAGGATGGTGGGGTGGTTTAGATACCGGCCTCCCGCCTGGGTTCGGTTGCCTTACAGGTCAACTCTTTATGTAATCCACAAATGGTTGTTCTGAGTCTGGGTATATTTTGTGTCCGTGAAATTGTATTGCTTGTAAAGTCTCCGGCGATACCAGGATTATTGCTCAGTGCAGGGTGTTGCCTTTCAAAAAAAAAATGCGTGTACTTATGTACGCGCGTGAGAAGTTATCATTAATAAATAAAGTAATTATTAAATTCGTAACTGCAAAACTTGTCACAATTATGTTTTTAAATACCTTGTTCGATAAAGTAATTATGTCTAATGTCACTAGATGGCGTTAGTAAAATTTAGAAATTTCTTATAAGTCGATGTCAAGAGTTTAAGTGCTTTTATACCCCTTCCATGGTAGCGGTAAATAATTAACGCAACCCTTTGAAAGTCGCACTAGCTCTAACATATCGCGCGTACGCAGACCGCGACATAGCCTCGACGAAGTCGACGACGACATAACTCACGCTCAGACCAGAGCACACACAGCTCGCGCAGCTAATACAAGTAAATATCCACGGTTTCGTCTCCGCCGACGGGGGCGAAAGACGTGTCGCGGTGAAATCATAAACGTGGGAAATCCCACTTTGCCAGCAACAGCCCGAGCCGAGGTCCTTACCCCAGAGGGGGTGCCCCCGGGTAGCGTTGCTTAAATGTCGGGTTGAGAGTAGGCGTGGGTCGTATCACTTTTTCTGAGAATCGTATCTGAATCAGATTTCGATTTTCAATATCAGATTTCAAAATCTTATATTTTAATATCTGATATTTTACGTTCGCGTATCCATCATACGAGTAGATTCAGATTTCAGAAATCTAATCCGAATCCGATGCGCATCTTTAAATAGGATACGACAATATCATAGATTTCAATACAATTCGATATTGTAGATATACTCGTACTTATATGTATAATAGATGTTTAATTCGGTACCTATTTATTTATCACTAGCTGTAGCTGACCCGGCAAACGTTGTTTTGCCATATAAATTATATCTATAGTATTTTTAGGGAATTTCTAGCGTAGAAAAAAATAACTAACTTGTTGTAAGTGTGTGAGGATGTGGTATACATGCACATCATAAATGCGCGCGCAGTACTTACTTGATCATTATTTTACTGCGATGTTATTGCACGCCTCATAAGTGAAGCGTTGAGGTGGGTTCTACTCCAGCTTTACACGGAACAACTGATTTTTCAAAATTAAAATGTCTCTATTTGTCATATATTGCACTTGTAAAATAATATCTACACACATATATAAAGAACAAGCACTATTTTTAACACTCATGATATTTTTGATGCCATTTTTGTTATTTAAACTAGTTAAAAAGTAGGTATAGGGGCAGATGTCGCAGTAACAGGAACAGACACATAAGTCGAGGCCCTTTGTGGTTCTGACCTTATTGGCTGCTGTGCCGTTACGACTTAGGTGTACGCATCCAAGTGCCTCTTCTTTAAATGTGCTTTTAAATTACCGGTCAATCCCTTGTAGCTATACAGATCACCACAAACACTACATCTAGCTTTTTTTATCAGTCGTTTATTTTTTCAAAATAGTCCCAAACGACGCTCATATTTTTTCGCGACATTTTTGATATTTACAACTAATCTTTAACACGACACAAGTTTTTTTTATATATAGGTAGGTATGTACACTTTATTTAAAAGATAATTTGCATAATCTTACACATAAACTTACTTTAAATTATAATAAATATTTACAAATGTATTTACGCTAGTGAAAGAAAACACAATAGTTTCACTTGACTACTTATATTTTTATTATTATATACACTAGTACTATTTTATCCGTTATTATTTTACACTATACATATTAATTAAAAAATCCATTAAAACAATCCCCAACGTCCATCACACACAAAAATCTTTCTAAATTTTATAACGCGAATTAAATTAAAAGAAATGAAACTTTCTTCCGCAACTATTCGGACACAATTAAACAATAAGTACCTAATAATTAATAAAACTATTACGTGCATAATGGTCCATAAGTACCAAAATGCGCTCAAGTTCAAGGCTAAATAAATATTAGACATCATTGATATCATGATTAGTACTTACCAGAAAGTAAGCTTTATTTGCATAGTGTTAAGATTAAAAATTACTTATTTATATAAAATTTGTTCAAAAATCTGATATTGTGATATTACTGTACCGCTCTAACTAGTGTAATATTTGTATCTCACGCGCTTTGTCGCACGCGTGTGGCTGATGCGTATCGTATCGCGTAGGTACAGTACATCGCAAATCTGATATTGTAAAATTGCTGTACCGCTCTAACTAGTGTAATATTTGTATCTTACGCGCTTTGTCGCACGCATGCGGCCGATGCGTATCGTAACGCGTAGGTATAGACGAGTGAGCGAGTATTCAGTACATCGCAAATCTGATATTGTAATACTTAGATTTCGAAAGAGCCAGTAAGTGATTTTTAGATATTGTACCAATATCAGATTTCGTATTTATATACGATTTGTATCACCCACTTCTAGTTGAGAGCCCTCTGCGCTCACCAATTGTCCGGGTAAGGTTGTCATAGCCATCTGAGGCTAACAGCCAACGTCACACACAAAAAAAAAAAAAGTCACACTAGAAGTATAACTCTTTTTATAGATTATTGTACTCTTTGAGTATAACTTCAAAAAATGCGCGTAAGTGCGTAAGAACTTATATTGGTTTGGCATCATATAAACTTAAAGTACCTAATTATTAAATTCGTAACTGCAAAACTTGTCACAGTTATATTTTTAAACAAATAACCAATGCTATATAGAGATGGGTTGTTGACGGTTTTTTCGTTAATGTAATTTAACTGTTAATCATCAATGGTCAACAGATTAAAAAAACTGTTAAATAAATAACAGGTTTTGAATGTTCAGTGTCAATTTCATGTCAACGTTTTCAATTTCAATCATTGACAAATGGTCAACAGGTTAAAAAAAGCTGTTAAATTAATAACAGGTTTTGAATTTTCAACGTCAATTAATTCCGTTGATCCGTTAACGTAAATTAACAGTTTATATTTTCAACTGTTTTTTTTAACTGAATAAATTAATGAGTCTTGGGCGTTGACGTTGACTGTTAATTTAACAGCTAATATTTTCAACCTGTTTTTTCATTGATGATTAACAGTTAACTCGTTGACAAATGAAAAGCCGTTGAAAAAAACAGTTTATTGATTCAACGACCACCTCTAATGCTATACTGCTATCAGCGCGTATTCCGGAGGTGGATGCATTGAACGCGTTCGATACCTTGTTCCATAAAGTAATTATGTCTAATGTCACTAGATGGCGTAACGCAACCTTGTTGGAAGTCGCATTAGAACTATTAGAAGTATAACTTCAAAAAAGATAATAAGGAGAGGATTGGCAGGGGGTTTGGGTCTCGAGCACTTACTGACCATACGAAACCACAGAACATTTTTACTCTACGAGTACGAAACGCAACGGCAGTAGTGTGGTAGGTACTTCCTGATCTTTTCAAAAGAACTTATTTCATAAATAAGTTTTGAATGGATTGAACGGACAATAATCATAAAAAGTTAACATTTTTGAAGCGGAACGGAATGTTGTTTTTGTACAAAATCATTTAAAAACAATGTTAGTGTATATACTCTTCCGAAATGGCTTAACCGATTTTGATGAAATTTTACATGTATATTCAATAGGTATGAGAATAGGTTTATAACAAATTTTTATACCCCTAAGTGTTAAGGGTAGCTCACCCCAAAAACATTTTTTTCATTTTTTGGTCAAAATTTTTTTTGGTTATTTTTTTATGATGTGGCATTAAAAATACATTTAGTCCTAAATTATTACCCTCCTACCACCAACCCCTACTTTTTAATAACATTTTGTATTTTTTAACCCCGGTCGATAGCTGATCAATGGGGTTCCGTTTTGCCAATTTTTCATATACATTTTAAAAGTAAAGATTAAAAAGATATAAGAATTATATTATAAGTATTTATATTATATTTTCATACTCTACAAATAATTCACATTTATGGCAAAACAACGTTTGCCGGGTCAGCTAGTTTTTATATATATTTTTAGCATTTGACATGCGTGGAAAATGTGAAATCGCAAATAACATTCATGAGCAGGATTTGAACCTGCATCTCCTGGATACCGTCCAGATGCTTTGCCAATTCAGCCATCGTGACAATTGCTCCCTCTATTGCTAACCTCGATAACACATTCATACTTAACGTCCTATTACGCGGGAGATGGTGGTACCAGCCCGCTCGGGCCCGATACCAAGTGAGTACTCCCACTCGGTATCCAGCCCTACCACCAGTCATGCAATGGATGATAATTGCTTACTTCCCTTAGTCGCCACATACGACACCTGTGGGAAAGAATGGGGTGGTGACACTTGTATTCTTAGTCCGTCACCATACGGAAAGAAGACTAATAACATTTACTGTATAGTCAAGCTTAAATAGCAATAAATAAAGTACTTTTTGAACTAAACAAAGTAAGATCTCACGTCTTAAGTGCGCTCTTATTTACCGAGATGTATTTTTCGGGTCAATACGAAATCTATTGCTTTTTTATTCGAAGATTTTTAATATCTAAAAGAAGGTCACGTAAATATTAGGTAGTTTTTTTTTTTTTTGTGTGACGTTTGTTGTTAGCCTCAGATGGCTATGACAACCTTACCCGGACAATTGGTGAGCGCAGAGGGCTCTCAACCCGACATTTAAGCAACGCTACCCGGGGGCACCCCCTCTGGGGTAAGGACCTCGGCTCGGGCTGTTGCTGGCTCTGTGCACAAAGTGCGGTCCTTAGGACGAGAGCAGTCGGATGTTGAGAAACATTGCCCTTTTTGTTGGGTGACTCGACCCTTATTCCAGATAGGCCGCAAACCGCCTTTATCTGGTACACTGCCTTACCCTCTTTGGTAAGGTCAAGGGTGACCATGACTAGATCATAGGGTTCACGAGCGCGACCCTTGTACATACGGTATCACCTCATGCACCGCTAGATTTTGAGCAAGCAACGACTGCTTGACTTCATCAGTGGAGACCTTCGGAATCTTCCTCACTACTACTCGTAGGAGTCGATCTTCCGGAAGGGTATATGAGTGGAACGAGACGTTCCTCTCCCTGAGCATTTTTGATAATGCTCGGTGGTCTTTAGACGAGGCTAGTGTGACCTTCATGCCCTGTGATGTTGATCGGGCGCTCTTATAATTGACATGGTGCTCGTTGCACCACGACGACACGCAGGACCAAGCCGTCTTGTCCTGAATGAAAAGGGGCGGCGGGGCGACCTCTTTTCGGTGACCCTCTACGGGTGTAGGTGCGCGTGGGGGTAAAGGAAACCCTTGAAGTCGCTGAGTGGTAGGGGCTACCACAGCCGGAGCCGGCTGGGCGGCTTCCTTCTCAGCGATCTTAGGGGCCTTTTTTGGTGCCCCCTTCCTATCCTTGTGGCTCCTTTTGCGGGAGCTCACAACCGTGATGTGTGAATTCCGTGTCGGAGGACGACTCCGCACCGGAAGCTTCCGACTCGGCAGAGCTGCCGGAGTCAGTTAATGAGGAGGTAATCTCCATCGCGCTTGGCGGGCGACTACCCTCTGCCTCTACGGGCAGGGCCGGGGAAGTTAGAAGTACCCGAGGTGGGCACTTGTCTCCGTAGCGAGACTTAATAAAGTTGTACAGTACATCGTCATTGAGGACGAGCTCAAAAAAGGCCTGATGGAACATACTATTTGTGTTACGGAACAACGAACAAACAGAATTGAAAAACGTATAACGCAAATCCCTAGCGTCCCTAAGTCCTCGGGTGGGATCGCCGGGGATGTGTGGGTGAAACGTCCCTCCCAACCGGGTGTAGGTTGGGAGGATGTACTTAAATAGTGAGCCCTAAGCTTGTACTCCCTCCGCCGATCTTATTGTGCGAAGGGTTCCTAACAGCCTCGGTGCCGGGGTGGTATGGGCCTTTGCCGGCCGGCACACCCAAACTAACACACAAGGAATGCATGAAGGGGTAAGGTAGGGTGGGAGGGGGCGATGGCTAGGTCAGGCTAGGAGATCCCCCAAGGCCTGATTGTCTAGCCCCGTCCGATTTTGCGCTACCCTAAAGGGGTAGAGCTGGCGAATCGGGTCCTCGCCTCACCCGGCTTCGTTGACACCGTGACGTTTCAACCGGGGAACTAATAAACAGTGGCTTTACCCAGAAGGGGCACCCTGAAGGGGCCAACTCTGTATCAATATAATAGAAATGCGATGTATATTTAATCAACGTAATGTACTTACTACAATACGCTAATCAAAAACCACCGAAGTTTTCGCCTTGAAAAAGACGGTTGGAACTTGGTCTGGCAAGTTGTGTGCGGCTGAACGAGCTGCGCGCGAGGGCGCAGATAGTGGCGCTGCGAGAGTGCGGAGCGTGCGAGAACGAACGCAACATATATACGTTCGTCAGGACGGCTAGCCGCGGAATGGATGATCCCCTATGTTAGGTAGGTACCTATGAAAATGCCGTTTTATATCATTCTGTTCAGTTCTACATAGTACACATCTGCAGTAATGCTTATCCCGTTTGGTAAGAGCTGTGATGAATCACACCGGCGCTAGACCACCATACAGTGACCATAAATTTTCTAGGGGTAAATTTTCATTTAGGGCATTGTTAGGTGCTGAACCAGGACCCAATCAACTTGCTGAGCGCTTGCGATGACAATCGCAATTATAAAATTACAGAATCTAATTTTCGTCGCACGTAACAATGCGGTTAAAAATTTCTTCGTTGTGTAGTTGTATGAGCAGTGCAAGGCACGTATCGACGCATGCCTCACGCTGGCGATTATTGAGTTCGTGGGGCACCCATTTGTCAAGCTTTTTTACCTTGCCAATTTGACGCAAATGGACCAATATTGTTTTGACGCTAATGCCGAAAGCTGCTGCTAATTCAGCCGTAGATTGAATATCATCAGCTGCCACAATCTCATTTAAATTCGTGATTTTCGACCAAAGTTTTAGGACTACCTCGAGGGTCATTATACAGGTCGAAATTTCCAGAACGTAAGCGGGAAAACCAATAACAGGCGGTGCGTTGGTTTGTAGTGTTAGCTCCGTAAACGTAGTTGACGTTGCATGCCGCTTGAGCCGCGTTGCTGCCTCGACGGTACTCATATTCCATAATAATTCGAATTTTTAACGTATCCGTGATGACGAAAAAGATACACTAATAAACAAATGACTGCATTCTTTGGAAAAAGAATTCCATGTTTTTAAAATAAAATTAATTTGAAATTAGAACTCTTAGCCAAACAAAAATTATTTTGATTTGAAATGGCCAGTACTGCAGATTCTGCAGAACGGCAATTTCGTAGGTAGACCTATTACTATTCGATATTCTGTGACATAATTAAAATAAATCCAATTATAGATGAAGGTCAAAGAGGTTTAGAAAACTAATTCACACTAGAAACGTGCAACGACGCAAAAGCAAGGTGTCGTTCATAAATTAAGTCCCGCTATATTCTGATACCTTCGACCTCTCTCTGTCGACCTCCTTATTAATAATACGTCACAAAATCTAGAGCACCTCCTTACCATAACATATTGCAAGTGAAAAAATAATACGTCAGTGTCAGTAGACACGCCTCCTTAGACCACCCGTTGCTGTTTCGTCACATCCACCATTACAAAATAATATGGAAGGGCCCCCTTTTTCTGGATATACGCATTACTCTTTGGTGCATACTCTATGGAGCCCCTTTTGTTTGCAAACGTATTTTTTGAACGGCCAGCAATATATGGTATTGGTTTCATGGGTTAGTTCTTCCGCAGTGACCTACTTAAGTTCGGAAAGACAGACCTCTATGGAATGTAATTAAACGCGTCACAATAATACCATTATCATTACTTTTGTCTGTCGAGCGTAGCTTTACAACCTCTCACTACACGTGAAGTGTTGTAATACTGTCGGGTGAGGCTCGTTTGCGTGTTAACATGTAGGTTAATATCTTCTTGTGAAGTTTTTTAGGACCAAACAGCATAGGAAACGGCTACCGTAAGCCTATAGACACTAGCAACAGCAGGGCATTCGAGTGTTGCCATTACCAGTTTTTCCTTGAAAAAGGTAAATAAAAAAAAAATTAGGTACAAAACCTCGAATTTATGTATATCTTTTTTTTGTTAAGCCAGGAAAAAATGTACTTACACATCCTGTCGTTCGGGGCAACGAACAGGGTAGTGTGGGGCGTCACCCACAAAATTAACACGCTGTGTGCCATCTCTCCGCTTGTACTAGTGGACCACTGGAACTTTGTGACATTACTTCAGTGCTGCACTTCTATTCTCTACCTAAGATACAAAAAGAAACAGGGTTTTTATAGTTTAAATAGTTACTTGAACTAAAAGTAAAAAATAATAATATAATACAATGTGAAAATGTGAAATCTAAAATAATAGTGTATGTATGCGACTGCTAATCATGAGGTCTCGGGTTCGACCCCCGGGTCGGGCAATGTTATTGAGCTTTTTCCTAAAAAGAAAAATTCTCAGTAGCAGCCCGGAGTTTGGAAATGTGCCCGGTAGACATCAATAGGCTCGCCCCCAATTACGTGGGACTTAAACATAGCTGGCGAGTCGTGGGTGTGTAATACACCTCTGCCTACCCCTTCGGGGAATACAGGAGTGATGCTATGTTTTTTTTTAAATAACAGTCACGATCAGGGCTTAGAATATTTAAAATTACATATGCAATTTAATGTAATTTATATTTAAAATGTATGCAAGCACTTCTGACAGATGGCGCAGGCGTCACCCAAGACGTTAAAAATTAATGTGTATTGAACTTCACAGTGCCGAGCAATTGTCACGATGGCCGAATTGGCAAAGCATTTGGGACGGTATCCACGATGTGCAGATGGAGCTGCATTTCCTGGCAAACCATCCCAGATGCATCCGATAGATGGCGCAGGCATCACCCAAGACATTAAGAAGGAATGTGTCCTGAGCAGTAGTTACGATAGCTGAATTGGCAAGGCATCTGGAACTATTTTCTTTATTATTTTCGATTGCACATTTTCGCATTTTGTATTCCTGATCCACAAATGGTTGTTCAGGCTCTGTGAGACTTGTGTCAATCGTATTTTCGTAAGTCTCCGCGATGTTTAATATTAGTACCACCGAAGGAATGTAGCATAGTTCCAGTGGCCCGCCAATAAAGGTGGAGAGCCGGCACACGGCGGGTTTCTTTAATAGGTGCAGGCCCCACACTACCCTGTTCGTTGCCTCGAACGACGGGGTGTGCGGTTAGGAAAATTTTTTCCCGCCTTAACAAAAAAAAGGTTTAATATTAGTGCAGGGTGTGCAAAAATACAGTAAAAAGTTTATTATAGAGATAGATAGCTGAGCTGAACTTTTTTTAATGCTAATGGTGGCAAACAAGCCGTAGCAGACTGATGGTAAGTGGCAACCGCCGCTCATAGACTCAATAATACTAACAATACTACTAAGCCGGTACTCAACATTTCATTGCGCAGATGGACGCTGAACGAATGAACATCTAACTTTTGTTACTACTAAGATACCTCCATCCATCCATCCATCCATCAGCCTTTCAACGTCCACTGCTGGACATAGGCCACCCCAAGAGAACGCCACAATGAGCGGTCCCGTCATGGGGGATAATGCCGTAATCACCACGCTTGGCAGGCGGGTTGGCGATCGCAGTGGATGTTGTTAATACTCGAGGTAGTGCTGCTGCCCACTCCCCCGATATTCTCTCAGTCGGCTCTTACGACTCCCATGGGTAGAGAGGGGTTGGGACAATTCTAAAGCCGGCCCCAGACGGCCACTAAGATACACCAAAGTGCTACACGGTTCGTTACACGAGAGACTGTGGTACTGACCCGCTTGGACTCGTTTACAAGTGAGTACTCCCTCTTAGTACCCAATCCTACCACCATTAATGATTATCCCAAAATTAAAGAATGCACGCCTATCTTAATCGCTACAACCACAACACACCGGGGTGCTCTACAGTCAGTCATACAACAGACATTGGCATTCGTACGAAATCCGCAGTAAAGAATAGGGTGCCACTTCCATTGCAGTAATGTCAGACAGTTCCAGTGAGAGACGGTACACGGCGGGTTTATTTAGTGGGTGAGGGCGCCGCACTACCCTGTTCGTTGCCCCGAACGACGGGGTGTCAGGTAAATTTCTTAACAAAACTACCGCCTTAACAAAACTAAAGGATGGTGAAGCTTGTATGACTAAATCACATTTTATTTACTGGTAGCTTCTATTTTAAATAGAGATGGTTCTAGTTACGTACTTGCCATTTAAACGATCGTTAAACTTAAGCAACTTTCTACCGGCTGGTATCAGATGGGTGACCGTATGCTAGACCTATTTGTGGATCAGACCTCCGTGCTTTTTAAGGCGCTTTAACGCATATTTCCCGGCTGTCGATTAAACCCTGGTAGTGATTTATCAGGGCCTATAGATTGTAACTTATTATATAAATCATATCAACATCACATCGTGTCATCGTCACTGGTTGAGAAATCACCGCGATTGGGTGAGCGATTATTGCAACATCACGTGTCTATGTCTCTACCAATCACTAATAAGACGATACGATGTCGATACGATTTTGTGAATCACATTCTATGGGGACTGATTCCTGAATAAAAATCTCAATTGATGTTGTTTTGAGGTCACCAATTACCTTTATTAGTTGGTTCGAGAAGGTCAGATAGCAAAGCACTGTATGTAAACTTATGTTTAGGTTAGGTTAGGTTACCACCGAAGGAATGTAACATGGTTCCAGTGGCCCGCCGGCAACGAACAGGGTAATGTGGGGCCCTCATCCACTAAATAAACCCGCCGTGTGCCGTCTCTCCCCCTTTATTGGGAAAAGTTCTCCCCTGGTGGATCTACTTAACTTTTTGGGATTTAATAAGCTAAGTGACACTAGGTGACTAAGGACACCAGGTTAAGCATTTACCTTTTTTTTGACGTGTGTCTTATAAATCGATGAACGCCGGCTGCACGCACGAAAATGTGTCACGTTCCGAAAAATGTGTGGCGAACGATGCATTGATTGTGAAACTCTCAGAAATCATATATGATGTTATCACGTAAAATTATCGTCCGTAAACCAACTTTAAAGACAACCATATTTTTATACTATACTAGCTGTTACCCACGACTTCGTCCGTGAGTAATTTCATAAAAATAGATAAAGCAATCCTTGAAATTGTCGGTAATACAGTGCAACGGTATTACAGTACTTGGGGTTGGAACTTCATTACTGAAATGCTAGATGTCGTTGAAGTTGCTAGATTTTGAGATTTTGTGGCAAACAATTTTTTTTATTTTTCGTATTTTTTTTTAATAAAAAGTATCCTATGTTACTTCTAATACCTCCGAGAATATGTGTACAAAGTTTCATGATGATCGGTTAAGTAGTTTTCACGTGAAAGCGTAACAAACAAACTTACATTCACATTTATAATATTATTAAGTATGATGGTTGAATGGATACCAGAGGTATCACTTGCGCATCACCATCTCTAAGGAAAGGGATAGGAAGGATAATAAGGAAAGGATACTAAGGAGAGGATAGGGACGGGGATTGCACCACCGGCGCTCTCATTCACCATATGAAACACAACGGTAGGCGTAACTACCATTGTTACCATATAGTATTTACGTACAGTATGTAGGTACTATATCTACTCGTAAAGTTGTTAGACGTTGATCTTTTGTGGCTGTGTGGGGCCGGCTTTAGAATTGTCCCACCCCTCTCTATCCAAGGGAGTCTTAAGAGCCGACTGAGGGAATATCGGTGGAATGGGCAGCAGCATTCCCTCGAGTATTAACAACATCCACTGCAATCGCCAACCCACCTGCCAAGCGTGGCGATTACGGCATTATCCCCCATGACGGGACCGCTCCTTGTGGCGTTCTCTTGGGAAGGCCTATGTCCAACAGTGGACTATGAAAGGGTGATGGATGGATGGATCTTTTGTGAGAGGGTGGTACGTCCCTGATCGAGCCGGCCCATTCGTGCTGGGATAAGCAAGTACAGCCTTGCTTTTAGAAAGGTAAAATGTGTAAAGCCCAATATCCCTTCGAATCCTCTCCTTATTCTTCCCCTCCACAACCTCTGTGAGCCGTATGCTAGTTTGTCATTCACGTATTATAAAACAAATGTAGTCAATTTAAATAATTCTGTATTGACTTACTTGATGGAGCTACGATACAACATTTTTTAAATATAGCACATACGTATATAGAGATGGACTGACGGATTTTCTCTGAACACTTTTTGCTATAGAAAAGCCTTATTATTATGCACATATAAATGCTATAAAATCTCTATAATCTGTAACGCTGGGCCCACCCATCCGTTTCCGAACCTCACGCCATCACGCAGTGACCGCTTGACCTCCTTTCGTTCCATCCAAACTGTGACCTTGGTAACATAATAAATCTGTAACGCTAATAGACCATTGCTTTTTGTCGTCGCTCGGTCAGCGATTGAGTGTCATATCCCCACTTTCTTTGTAGTGGGGAGGTACAAACAACACCGAGTGCATTACTACAGACAAGCAATGCGCCATTCATATTGAACCTCACTTTCGATTAAAGCCTACGTGTGCCATCTTAAGAAAAGTAAAATTAAGAAAATCCCCACACTCGGCTACGCGGCAAATGAAGCGCGAATTTTGAAATTCGAATTTCATTTACCTTTTTTATATATTTTTTTTAATTGATTTTCAGTAGGGTTTAGGCTACAGCTGTGTAGCCCTGTGTGTAAGGATTTCCGAGATAACCCAAAAAATCGTGATCTTTGCATAATAAAGTCGTTGTGCCGACGGCAATTTTTATGTAATCCAATGTAATAGTGTTGCATAAGAACCATTTTGGCCTCATATTTTGGCGGTTACGATAGTCAACGGTATGCCATGGATACCGGCGGGCTTTCCAGCTAAAACTGTGTCCTAAATTGTTAATTAAACAGTTTAGTGTTGTGACAATAGTGTTGTGTTCAAACGTGTTTTTTTGTCAAGTAAGTAATCTTTTGTTTTCCTGTTTGATTTTGTGAAAGTGTCCGCAAAACTTTCCTTGCCTTTTTGTTAGTACCTATGTGTTGTATGGCGAGTCGTCTGATACATTGCCCAATTTAACAGTTAGATAATATACATTGCAATATAACCCACTTTTTTATTTTTAAATATCGTTGTTGTTGAACTAGACACTAAAATGAACTATTTTGTAATAATGCTAATAACTATGGAAATTTCGGTTGAACGAATAATATTATGTTAAATATTATGTAATATTTGTGTTTAATTCCAAAAAATATCAAAGTTCAGTGACCGCGATTCTAGACTTAGAAAAAAGTGTTTAAAATAATTAGGCTAATCTCTTTTATGCAATTTCTTTAATCACCTTGCTCGGTAATTAGACTACCTATATTTTTAATGAAAACTCATATTACATTTATATAAGGAAATGCAACGAAATGTGATAGGTATAGGTAATCTAATTTACCGTGTGGGGCCGGCACCAAGAATAGCTCCACCCTGTCTTTTCCTATAGGAGTCATAAAAGCCAACTAAGGGATTACCGGGGGATCGGGCAGCAGCGTTCCCCTGTGAACTAAAAACATCCACTGTGATCGCCAACCCGCCTGCCAAGCGTGGCGATTATGGTAAAACCCTCATTTTGGGGAGGCCTATTTTCAGCAGTGGACGATGAAAGGCTGATGGATGGATAGGTAATCTATGTGTCTCTACGACTCAAAGGATTTCATGGCAAATCGTAATGGGGATAATTAGGTTGTATTTTTATCTCGAAAATATCTCACTCTTAATAGCTCCTGAAACACAGGTATATCCACCCGCATCGGGAGGAATCATAGGGACTCATAAACATCATAAAGATATTTTGTGGATCACAAAAAGAGTTGTCCTCTGTGGAATCGAACCCACAACCCAGCGGGATGCTGATGTCTAAACCACTCAACCATCTGTGCAGTGCAATTTTTTTTAAATTTACTTTCTTAGCCGCTTCTCACAATACTTGGGAACATGGGGTGGTTTCATTAAAGGCCAAGCCAATGTTTTCATAATCCCATGTAAATTCATGCACTTGTCGTTGCTAACACTTTGGCTTGAAACCCGGTACTTCGCAGTTATAAGTTGCAAACCTATAAAACTAGACTAATAAAATATCCTCTTTTTTATGCTTTGCGCCGTCACTGCTTTACTAATCATCATAAAATTTTGCGTACATATAGGCATAAATTTTATCTTTGAATTTGAATTTGAATTCCTGGAAAATTAATGCTTCCCTTTGGGATAGCTAATTTTTTAATCACAAATTGTGAAAATGTGAAATCAAAAATAACAGTCACGAGCAGGATTTGAACCTGCATCTCCTGGATACCGTCCAGATGCTTTGCCAATTCAGCCATCGTGACAATTGCTCCTGACTGCTAATTTCGATAACACATTCATACTTAACGTCTTGAGTGACGCCTGCGCCGTCTATCGGAAGTATTTTCATACATTATACCGACCGAGTCACCAGGAGATGCAGGTTTAAATCCTGCTCGTGAATATTATTTTCGATTTCACATTTTCACACTTTGTGTTTAATGTATATGGCTAAGCATGTCAAATGCTAAAAATATACATAAAAAAATATATAAATAGCAATTTTTTTGTGTTGTAGAGTGATGTATTTATATATTAAAGTACACACGGGCGTAGTCGCGAGCAGATTCTCGTCTACAACAAACAGATACAAAATAGTTTTAAACTAAGAGCAATTTATTATTGGAAGATCAGAAACTGGTGTACTTTAACATTTAATAAAACATATCTATACTATTATAAAGCTGTAACAGAGCTGTGTCTGTACATTTAAGATATTTGAGAAAAAAATAGCTGTTATAGGCTCTGTAGGCGTGGCTAAACCCAAAACAATTTATTTTTAGAATTTTTGTCTGTTTGTCTGTTTATCTGTTTGTTTGTTCGCGCATCACGCAAAAACTAATGGATGGATTTTGATCCAACTTTTTTTATTTGAAAGGCCTTGATTAGGCTTAAAAACTGGTATACATTTTATCCCGCTACTATATCAGGAACCTGAGATATAACCGAAAAGGCGAAGCCGCTGGCAAAGGCTAGTTATCTTATAAAATTATTTCTGTTATGATAATGTCAATCTATTGCTAACAAAAAACGGTGTTAGCTAGTTTATTTGTTATGCTTTCACGCCATAACTACTGAACCGATTATCATGGAATTTCGCATGTGTGGTATTAAAAAGCTGTAACAGAGACGTGCCTGTAAATTGAAGATATTCGAGATAAATGAATGTTTAGGCTAGTTGTGTATCTGAACACAAAACACTTTTGAAGTGTAAACTTCTTTAGGCGCGTTGAGCACTTTGTGGGTGAACAAAAATCATGGAACTCGCGTCATCGTCATCGAACGCTTTGGTCACGTGACGTGTTAACGATAACACTATATCTGTTCCTGTTAATTAGTATAACTTATTGCGCTGTGCTAGCTGGGAATGAAAAAATGAATAATTTAAATAATAATTAGTCGGATGAATGAATGAATTAATAATTTTGATTTACAAGTTTTAATTTAATATCAAACAATTAATTTGGATATCCAAAAATATCAACTGTTTGTTTATAGTTTTAAGTTTTCACTTCTGTCGGCAGACAAAAATTTTTTTGTCTGCTTATCTGTTTGTATGTTTGTTTGTTCCCGGATAACGCATAAACTACTGAATGGATTTTGATGAACTTTTTCTGTTTGATAGCTCTTGAATAGATTTAAAAACTGGTATACCTACGGTATTTCATCTTGCTGCTCCTAGTATAACAGGAACCTGATAAATAACCTAAAAATTAACTTTTTTTGCGTTGGTGTCGCTAGCACAGACTAGTAAATACATTAAATCCGAAATCTAGAAGAGGACATAATATTATGCTACTTTATATCAAGCAAAATGTACGATTCTTGTAAACTTACCAAAATCGGAATTTTGCCGGGATAATAAAAAATCTTTAAAATTATAATTTTAGCATAGACTTAAATTAATTTGCCTATAAACAGTAAAAAACACATCGATTTATTTCACCTCCAATAGTTGATGAATGATTTTTTTTAATATCTAAGCCACACTAGCTGTCGTAGGTATCATCCGTGTTAACATAATTGCTCTACCCCTGTGACCTACAGGCGTGATGTTATATAACTTTTGTTATTTCTAGATAATTTAGCTTTCTAATGATGAAAGAACTCCGTAAATAAGGAGATTTAGAAATTTATTACTGCAGCTACCAGCGGCTGCTTAACGACTGAACGCATGATCCGCGGCGTTCCATGAGGTACGGGTTCGAATCCCTCTCACGATATTTTCTTCCTGTTTCATAACATTGGTCCAGTGAGCGGCCGAGCACGTCAAGTGTAACATAAATCTTACTTTTTAACCTTCGATCAATAATATAACACGCCTTTTTAACACGTTTTATTAGCTTCGCTTACCGGTAGACGGTAATAGGCTCGCTCCCTATTACGTGGGACTTAAACATAGCTGGCGAACCGTGAGTGTGTAATACACCTCTGCCTACCTCTTCAGGGAATACAGGCGTGATGCTATGTTTTTTATGTTTTATTTATAGGTTCGCCTGTATCTATGAATCTATATAACGGAATCTTTGAACGAGATTTTGACCCACTTCGAAATTTTGGATTAAATTGAAACTTTGCACACTTGTGAAGGACTATACCCAGGACATTATTGTTTTTTTTTTCTCATCTAATCTATAATGTCGGGTGTTGTTAGATAGGTCTCTCAAAAATATTGCAGGTTTGTGAAAACAATTTTTCGAATAAGGGATCTCTTAAACCAGCGGTCGGCAACACGCGGCCCGCCGCGACCTCTACCCTCTTGCGGCCTGGGATTGTATTTTAAATTAAATTAAACTGTCTTCAAATTTTAAATAATATGACAAATGCAGCCCGATTTCCTTTATATAGCCCGCCTATGGCCCCTGGCGGCCAAAAGGTTGCCGGCCCATGTTTTAAGCTACACCTAATTTATAACATAATCACTAATGTTATAAACGTGAAAGTGACTTTGATTGTTGTTTCTTTACCTCTTGACGCCATAATTACTGAACTAATTATCATAAAATTTGGCACACATGTAGTCCGGAATACAGCGAAGGACATGTGATGATTTAGTTACTTTAAAACTGGCTTACATTTGAACAAGCTAGAATCTAATATTATACTATTGACCGCATTAACAGCCATGATAATGAAATAAGATGTGACATAATATTTGCATTCAACAGTAGTTAAAAATTCCATGCGTGCTCTCTTAACGAAAGACTTCAACGCGCTATTACCTAAGCGGTTAGGCAGAAATATTATTATCGCTATTCCAAGGCTGATAAACCTATTTGGTCCTCTGCCAACTTTCATAACAGTAGTGTAAGAAGGGTGTTGAAGCTACAGTTGATGAACAAACAAACACTTCATTGTTATAATACTTTCTGATATTTACGCGAATGTTACACATTTTGAAATAAAACTACGTTTACGGAATCTATCGCATTTTTTTTGAATTTAAATAAGTATTTTGATCTATATTTTAGCACTTGATATGCTCAGCTACTCTTAAAATACAAATTATAATTTCTGAATAAGGAAAAATAGTATTTTAGTACGAGCGGGAATCAAACCTGCAGATGTAAATGCTTCCGATAGGTGGCGTTGGTCGTTAAGACAAGTGTGGTAAGGGGATTGGGTATTATTATTACTAACAAATAGTACGGTAGCTCAGTGGATTAGAGCACTTCCCCGGATAGGAAGGGACGCAGGTTCGATTCCCGCTTGTACTAAAATACCTACTCTTTTTCCTTATTCACAAATTATAATTTGTATAACTAAATATTCATGGACATTGCAATTATCACCCATTGCATTACTGTTTGGCGTGTCCGTGGGACCCGTGGGTCTCCTCTGAATTGAAGGGGATATGCCATAGCAGTCCACCACGCTGTCCCAGAGCGATTTGGTGGACTTCATAATGTATCACAAAGATTTGTCACGATATTCTTCTTTTAACGACCTTAAATACACAGAATCTATTCTATAGAACATATAGGATCACACCTGTATTCCTCGAAGGGGTGGCAGAGGTGTATTACACACCCACGGTTCGCCAGGTATGTTTTAAGTCCAACGTAATAGGGGGCGATCTTATTGCCATCTACCGGCTACAATTCCAGACTACCGGCTGCTACTGAGAATTTTTCTTTTTACGAAAAAGCTCAATAACACCGCTGACCCGGGGACCGAGACCTCATGATCAGCAGTCGCTTACACTACCGCTGCACCACCGAGGCATTTCAATATCTTTAATAGCTAAAACAAGCTATAATTAAGTTATACATGCTATAATTATGCAAATATTATAACAAAAACATCATATTTCATACTTATTATAATATATACTTATTATATTTTCAACATAATACTATGTTTCTAGGTCAAACTTATTCACATAGCTATAAAGTTGTACAACACATTAAAACTATTGTAATTTGTAATTATATGATTCGTAATTATCGTATGGTGCTGTGCTGGCATTATCGTCATCACGTACGAGTGCCTGCCGAGTTCAATAATCAATTTGCGCAAAATAAAAGATATACTTTTTTTTTGATATATATTTTTTAGCATTTGACATGCTCCGCCACTTTTTAAATTGATTTAATGCATGTAAATGCATTCCGATAGATGGCGTTGGTCGTAAAGACAAATGTGATAAGGAGATTGGGATGATCGAAAGATCTGTACGATAGCTCAGTGGCTTGGAGCACTTCCCCGGATTGGAAAAGACGCGGGTTCGATTCCCGCTCGTACAAAAAATCTCTTTTTTCCTTATTCACAAATAATTTGTGTTTTAAAAAGATATACGTACTTTTTCGTCCCACACTCCCTCCCCATCCTCTCCCTTAATAGGGAGAGGATGGGGAGGGAGGGGTCACTTCTTCTCCACCTCTTATACCTTTCTTTGGAGATGGTGACGCTCGAGTGATGCCTCTGGTGTTGCTAGCGTCTATATACTACGGTAACCGCTTGCCATTAGGTGGGCCGTATACTTGTTTGCCACTGACGTATTATACTAATAAGTCGCAGAAAAATGTCACTTAAGCTCACTTGGCAGGGCGTCTGGAACAGTACCACCGAAGGAATGTAACATGGTTCCAGTGGCCCGCCAATAAAGGCGGAGAGAAGGCACACGGTGGGTTTCTTTAGTGGGTGAAGGCCCCACACTACCCTGTTCGTTGCCTCGAACGACAGGGTGTGCAGTTAGAAACATTTTTACCGGCCTTAACAAAAAAAAGGGCGTCTGGAACATTAGTCCAGGAGACCCTTGTAAATATCTTTTTTTTCTAATTTTTTTTCTGTTAATCGATTGAGCATGTTTTAAAAGAATATACAAAAATCATTTAAATAGCATGATTTTAATAAAAAAGGTAATTATAAACATGCGTTTGAAACCGAGAATTCGTGACACATGATATAAATTGCCTCGGTGGTGCAGTGGTAGTGTGTGCCATGGTCAGTCATGAGGTAACGGGTTCGATCTCCGGGTCGGGCAGTGCTATTGAGCGTTTTTAAAAAAAGAAAAATTCTCAGTAGCAGCCCAGAATTCGGAAACGTGCCCGGTAGATGACAATAGGCTCGTCCCCTATTACGTGGGACTTAAACATAGCTGGCGAGTCGTGGGTGTGTAATACACTTCTACCTATCCCTTCTGGGATAAAGGCGTTATGCTATGCTATGATATAATAAAACCTTAAAGACATTGGCTAAGACACCAGAAGATACTAATATTACAGTGTGCCTATGTTATAATTGTTAATACGTTACGCACCAGATGTGTTGTGGTAATCCATTGTTCTACATACTGCGCTGAACATGGAATTATATTAATGTAATTTTTGCCGTCGTTAACAAAATATAGCCTACTACTAATTCTAAGGACTGCAAAAATATGGTATTCAGTTCAATTTTATTATTGAACTAGCGTTTGCCATCGGCTCCGCCGCAGCCAAAAGCTAGTTTTTAGGTTATATCTCAGGTTTCCGATATAGTAGCGATATAAAATGTATACCAGTTTTTAAGTCTAAGCAAGATCTATCAAATAGCAATAGTTGCATTAAATCCAACTTAGTAGTTTTTGCGTGATGCGCAAACGAACAAACAGATACACAGACAAAAATCTAAAAAAAATCGTCTTGTGTTTTGACACGTCTATATAGCCTAATAAAGTAGTTATTTCTCAATTATATTAAATGTACAGACACAGCTCCCTTACAGGTTTATAATAGTATAGATAATAGTAATATAGTAATATACTATAGATAGTATAGACTAGCCTTTGCCCGGCAAGATCTAGTTTTAAGGTGATACCTCAAGTTCCCGATATAATAGTGGGATAAAGTGTATACCAGTTTTTAGGTCTAATCAAGAGCTATCAAACAAAAAAGGTTGCATCAAAATCCATTCAGTAGTTTTTGCGTGATATGTGAATGAACAAACGGACAAATAATCTAAAAAATAATGTTATGTATTTAGACACGCTCATATAGCCTAATACAGTATTTTTTTCTCGAATATCTTAAATGTACAGACACAGCTCTGTTACAGCTCTATAATAGTACTAGCGGACCCGACAGACGTTGTCCTGTCTGAACATTGGCGTTTCGTTTGGATGGAGTAATTTATTTTAGCTATTAAGGATTATTTCTTTTTTATATAGAATTAATTGAAGAAAAAATCTGAAATACTATCCTGGCACCACCCGGTACGTCCAAATGTGAATCTAAACCATCCCAGTACTTACACAAACATACACAAAAAAAATAATCAAAATCGGTCCTATAGTTTAGGAGGAGTTCAATTTCTAACACACGGACACAAGAAATATATATAATAGACTAGCTGTTACCCGCGACTTCGTCCGCGAGGAATTTCATAAAAATAAATATAGCAATCCTTGAAATGACTAACAATTTTTTTTTAGCTTATGTAAAAATATTTTTTTTAACTAACTTATCATCACGCCATTTCCCTTGCGGGGTAGGCAGAGAGAACAGAGTGCCAAGATATCGTCTTCGGGCGGGTTCCCACTACGCCAGACCGGCAGATCTGCCGAGCCGGTAAAACTGCCGGAAGGGCTAGTGGCTGTACAATTTATATAAAGCTCAACTTATAATTTGTGAATAAGGAAAAAGAGTATTTTAGTACGAGCAGGAATCGAACCTGCGTCCCTTCTTTTCCGGGGAAGTGCTCTAATCCATTGAGATATCGTACCTTTTCTAGAAATACCGAATTTCCTCATCACATTTGTCTTAACGACCGGTTCGGTATTTCTAGAAAGGGTACGATAGCTCAATGGATTAGAGCTGTGCGCACCCGGCTGACATACGCCGCCCCGGCCTGGTTCGCCCTTACTAGCGAGTCGAGCCGTAGACGTCTGCGCGCACAGCAGTCGCTGTCGCTGCGCACTATAGTCCTCGCTCCTCGCTACGTGAGGAACGATGTCATCAGTCGCGACCTGCGGGTTGAGAGCGTTGACGACTTTGTCCGCGGCCTCACCCAACGGATGTTCCTGCGCTCCGACGCCTCGTCCTGGGCCCACATCCGGGACTTGGCACCACTACACGCCCGTCCTCCTGACAAGAAACGCTTCCCTCGCGATCTTGTCGGGCCACCCAACCCTCCCGTGACGGCGGTACCTGCCCAGGTATCCCTAACATATAGGTAGGTTTGTCCGCTCCCTTATTCCCCTGATTTTTCCAATAGCCTATACGGCTTTTCCCCATCTCTCATTTCCTCTCTCACCCCGCTCTCCCCTCTTATCACCTCATTGCCGTACCTCTTTACAGTACGGCAAAATGGGATGGCTCACACCCATCCCTGGTTCCCTGTTTCGCCCTGTATCAGTCACAATACAGGGTAGACTCCTCCTTTCATTCATCCATCATCATCCCATAATCTACGTCCATCATTCCTCAACCTACTTCCACCGCTCCAAAGGCGGCCCCCTCCGCCGAGTCACCGCTGTCGTCGCTGGTCGCTCGGAGATGGACCTCTGGGTGGTGTGAAGACCACGGACGGATTAGAGCACTTCCCCGGAAAAGAAAGGGACGCAGGTTCGATTCCCGCTCGTACTAAAATACTCCTTTTCCTTATTCACAAATTATAAGTTGTACTTTAAGAGTAGCTGAGCATGTCAAGTGCTAAAATATAGATCAAAATGTTATATAAAGCTATTCACATTATCCTGAGTCCGGCATTTTTGCCGAGCCCGACGTTTTTACCAAGCGTTTTGTCACTACGAAAGTGCCGGTAGAACCACCGGACCGGAGTAATATGAACGAGTTAGTGCCAGTATCTGTCCCCCGCTCGCAGCACCCGTGCTCCCCTCTCTCTCGTCACTTCCTAAGTTCACCCATTAATGTTTCAAATGTTCCAAGTGAAAATCTTTCCCGTAAAATAGTATGTACCCAATGTTTTCTTTTATTTTGCCTTCTATTAAGATACCACCACAACACAACAATTTCGTCGTCCATTGTGCGCACAGGTCCAAATTTAACCGAGGTGAGTTCTTGACTGTCCGATTTTCTTGTGGGATCCGGTGTAATGTGAACACTCTGTCCGGTGTCCGGTTTCCGGCAGATCTGCCGGTCCGGCGTAGTGGGAACCCGGCGGTTATAAAGATGAACGCCCGGCTGCACGCACGAAAAAGACTCATGTTCCGAAAAATGTATGGCGGTCGATGCATTGTTTGATGTTCGCGCCCACAAGAGAGCCGCGGGTTGAAGAACGTCTGTGGGAGGGAGGCGGCCGGCTGCACTGGCCGGCGCCGCCTGCGATACACCGAGTCACCGACCGAAATCCCAAACGCGTTCCGGGCAACACGCGTATCTCAATTATTGTATAGCAGCACGCGCGATCGTACCTTTTTGTATGTACTATTCGATTTCTATCAGTATTACATTGTTTAAAAGTATGAACCTAATTTCTTCATTTTCAACCCTTTTATGTCGCTAACATTTTGTGAAACTCTCAGAAAACATATATGACGTTATCACTTAAAATCATCGTCCGTAAACCGACTTTACAGACAACTATATAGTTTTATTTTATATAATGTTATTGAGGATTTATAATTAGAATAAAAAAAATAAAAAACGAGCTGCACCACCAATCTATACAAATAAATAAAATTTAATTGTCTGTTTGTAATGCCTAAATAACAGGTTTTTACTAACTGCATATGAAAGTACAGGCACAATATTTTTTTTAAAGTTTTTATTTGTCTGTATCTAGATTCCAGCTAATCTCCGAAATGGCAGATCTTATAAGGAGTAACTTAGGCTAAATATTTTGATCTGTATTTAGCACTTGACATGCTAAGCTACTTTAAAGAAAATATATTGTGAAAGTGAAAAAAATAAAGCTCTCTTTTTCCACTGACTGACCGCATTCGTCACGACGACGTAAGAGAGTGAGTAGGTACGAAAGAGAGTATTGGTGTAAAGATGCGAAAGGAAATGCTCCGATGGTTCGGACATTTGGAAAGAATGTCGGACGAGCAACTGGTTAAGAAGATATATTAGGGGTTAAAGTATGAAATTGCCGATTTGTACTGAAAAATTGAAATTCGTTTTTTTTTTTCATTTAACATATATTTATTTTATAAAAATATCTACCATTATTATCTATACATTCCATCCATCAGCCTTTAAACGTCCACTGCTGGACATAGGCCTCCCCAAGAGGACGCCACAACGAGAGGTCCCTTCATGGGAGATAATGCCGTAATCGCCACGCTTGGCAGGCGGGTTGGCGATCGCAGTGGATGTTGTTAATACTCGAGGTAGTGCTGCTTCCCACTCCTCCGGTATTCTCTCAGCCAGCTCTTACAATCCCGTGGGTAGAGAGTGGTGGGAGAATTTAAAGCCGGCCCCACACGGCATACGTTACTCTGATGAAACTTCGGGGATTACCCAGCCTTAGCTAACCTCAGGGTACAGCTAGTCAGAACATATGACCACAAAATTTCCCTTCAACACAGTAGTAGCCAAATACTGCTCATCAAAAATTCTAATATTGATACAATTTTTTGAGGCCGCTAACTATAGTTGACTAAACGAAGTTTGCACTGCATTTGCCGGATACACCTATTGCTGTATACTATATAACTAGAAGCCCGTCCCGTCTTCGCACGGGGAGAGAATTTTTAAACATTTTGGGATAAATTCAAATTCAAAAATAACTTTATTTCATAGGCTTATTATAATATAGCACTTGAAATTTGACGGGCCTCGTGGCGTAGTCGGCACTGACCGACTTCCGTGCTCGAGGTCGTGGGTTCGATTCCCACTCAGGGCAATTATTTGTGTGATGAACACAAATATTTGTACTGCGTCTGGGTGTTTTCTATCTATTATATGTATGTATTTACAAAAAAAAAGTAGTATATGTATTATATCCGTAATCTGGTACCCATAGCACAAGCGTTAAGCTTAGTTTGGGACCAGAGGACGTTGTGTGAAAATGTCAGTAAATATTTATTTTAAAATCGTCAAAGTTACTTACTAATAACTAACACGAGCGCTTGAGGCAAGTGCATCTGTAATATCGCTGACATAAGTAGCTTTTAATCTATAATAATAATAATTTTTTGTTTGTTTATCTGTTTGTTTGTTCACACGTATTTGATAGCTCTTGATTACACTTAAAAACTGGTATACATTTTATCCCGTTACTATATCGGGAACTTGAGATATAAGCAAAAAAATAGCTTTTGGCTGCGACGAAGCCGCAGGCAAAGGCTAGTTTTCTTTATAAAATTTTATATTTTTATCCATAAACCTATTATTATGATCTATTAAATAAACTGAGAATAAATCAATATATCTTTAATAAATTTTTTTTAGTTTATTTGTAAGTTTATTTTTATATTTCTTTATTTACATTTTTTTTTATTTGGCTTAAGTAATTTAATTTTGTAGATATTTACTTTATATAGCCTATGTTACTCAGGGATAATGAAGCATACTAATGGTGAAAGATTTGTTGAAAATGGCCCATTAGTTTTTGAGGTTATTTTCTACAAACATCCAAAAATACAAATCTTTCCTCTAGTGTACATTAATGATAAACAAAAAATAACTGTGCCCACCAAACATTAATTTGCGGTACAGATTCGAACCGACGTCCCATTTCACTAACCTTGTACGGCTTGCACGCAACCTGCATAACATATTATTCACCACTAAATATATGGACTTGTACAAATAAGTGTGTCGTACTAACTTTACGCTATCTAGAGAGGCCTTTAGATGAGATTTAAAATTATATCGTTATATAATTACATTTTTTATACAGCGTGGGTGGCAAACAAGCATACGGCCTGATGGTAATCAGTTACCGTAGCCTATAGACGCTAGCAACACCAGAGGCATCACTCGCGCGTCGCCATCTCCAAGGAAAGTGATAGGAGGTGGATAGAAAGAATAATAAGGAGAGGATATGAATGATAATAATAAAAAATAGCATAAACTATAGTATAAAAAATAAATAAAAATAAAATCTGATAGACAGCAATCAGGAATCTTCCCGATGAAACATTCATTTGACCCTGATCTGGTCTTAGAATAACCTTTCGCAAGATGATATGGAATTTGACGCAGTAATAATGAGGAATAACCATTTTCCCTTGAAATTGTTATTTAACTCAATGAGCATGTCATGACCTGTTGCAGTAAATGTGCTGATCATACATTTATAATGTAGCAAATTCCAGCATTTTCTTTTTGGGCTTGTGCTCAAAACTGCGATGCGATGTCGCATCGTAAAAATCTACGAGCTCCCACGACGCATCGCAAGAACTTACGCATTGATTCGCACCGCGCATTCCTGTGATGTTACGACACACGGTCGTCGGAGGAATGATCACTCGAATTGTGGAAGGGAGACGCCTTGCCGCACGAAATCACATCGCAACAATTCGTGTCGCAGTTTTCTGCGTTGCGAATTCGCATTGCGTTGATTGGCAGTTTTGTGTATCATCACGTACGGAAATACCAAGCATAGCCAGCCCCATGGCCCGCTGAGCGACTTTGAGCCTTTATACGAGGCCAACAATCAGAGACCACGTCTCTGTTCCATATGTCATCACTAGTAACACACACTGGTCGTGAACCTTCGTTTTCAGACACTGCGGAATATTGGACGAGAAGATAATATGCTCATACCGCGGTAAAATCTGGGGTATAATTTAGTTATGCGAATTTATATTCAGTGCTTCTGTATTATTTTGATAGTTCTTAGTTTTCATGCCGACTGAGAACCTACCTAGACCAAATCGGTCATGTATTGAAAGAAGGCGGTGTCAGAAGTCTCCGAAACCGGCGAGTGTATGAAGAGAATTATGAATGTTGAGGAAGCGAGAGATGTAATGCAAGAATAGAGTCTTTTGGCACTCTGTTTTCTATGCTTACCCTGCAAGGAAAATGTCGTGATGATAAGTAAGTAAGTTTATAGTTTTCTCGCACAATTTTTTTTCTAGCGGTTAAAAACCGCATTCTGGAATTTAATTTGAGCAATTTTTTTCCACAAGTGTGCGCAGCTCCATACAATATCCTATGTCACAGAATTTGGCGGGAAAAATCGTGCGAATAAAATTAGCAGTGCGTGTTAAGTTTAGAACTCAAAAAATCTCTTGATAGTACCTAACGTTGATATGTGATATGACGTGATAGCTATATAATAATTACATTTGATTATAGTTTTCCCAGGTCAGTTATAATAATAAGAGTCGTTTAAAACTGGCTCAAGTTCACGGCGTACGTTGTATAACCGTTGGATTTCACTTTGTTGCAATCGTTGGTGATATTGGTTGGCGAATGTTTGCAACCAACACATACGCGAGACAAGAGTTTTTCAATAACGCATTTTTGCACGATTGTCGACTCATGTGACTGTAATCAAGTAGATTACAAGTTGTATTGTAGTATATTTTGATCTGTATTTTAGCACTTGACATGCTCAGCTACTTTAAAGAACAAAATAATTATTGTTAAAGTGGAAAATGAGAGGGTGATATATTTTTTCTAATATATTATTAAAAGCCTATGCCCGCGGCTCCGCTACAGCTACATGCTAGTTTTTAGGGTATATCTCAGATTCCCGATATAGTAGCGGAATAAAATGTATACTTACCAGTTCTTAAGTCTAATCAAGAGCTATCAAATAAAAAAGTCTGCATCAAAATCCGTTCAGTAGTTTTTGCGTGATGCGCGAACGAACAAATAGACCAACAGACAAAAAATCTAAAAAAAAATGTTTTGTGTTCAGCCATGCCTATATAGCCTAAAACAGACATATTTTCTCAACTTAACTTATCATCACGCCATTTCCCTTGCGGGGTAGGCAGAGAGAACAGAGTGCCAAGAGGCTCTATTCTTGCATACATCTCTCGCTTCCTCAACATTCATAACTCTCTTCATACACGCTCGCCGGTTTCGGAGACTCCTGACTCCACCTTCCTTCTACATGACCAATTTGGTCTAGATAGGTAAGTCTCGGTCTCCCCCTGTACCTACATCCTTCCACTTTCGCATTGTATATCCTCTGAGCCAGTCGCTCGTCCGGCATTCTTTCCACATGTCCGAACTATCAGAGCATTTCCCTTTCGCATCTTTACACCAATACTGTCTTTCATACCTACTCGCTCTCTTACGTCATTGTTATGAATGCGGTCAGTCAGCCTCACTCCACAGATTCTCCGCAGAGATCGCATTTCGACCGCATTGATTTTGCTCTCATGCTCCTTTTTACATACCCAACTCTCACTTCCATATAATAACGTTGAGACAAGCACTGCGTTGTGTATTGCGACACGTGGCTGCCGAGAAGTTGTCCCAATGCTCCGTTCACTCTATTTCCCGCATTCACTCTTCTGTCTACATCAGTGGTGTACCTTCCATCTCGACTGAATCCACATCCAAGATATACAAATTCTTCCACTTCACCACACACACCATTTCCTATTGCTACTCTAACATCTGTTCTGGCTTCTTCTCTTTCAAAAACCATTACTTTGGTTTTACTCACATTCACACGTAGGCCCCTTTTCTTACAATCTTCTGCCATTACGTTTATTTTCTCAAATATTTTAAACGTAGAGACATAGCTCTGTTACAGCTTTATAATAGTTAGGATAATTTTAACTACATTATCTATTATGGTTAACGAGATACAAAAATATAGCATCACGCCTGTATCCCCGAAAGGGTAGGCAGAGGTATATTACACACCCACGGTTCACCAGCTATGTTAAGTCCCAGGGCACATTTCCAAACTCCGGGCTGCTACTGAGAATTTTCCTTTTTACGAAAAAGCTCAATAACACTGCCGGACTCGGGGATCGAACCCGAAACCTTATGATCAGCAGTCACACACACGCTACCGCCGCACCACCGAGGCAAAAACTTAAAAATATATAGTTTTTTTTTTTTTTTTGGTAGTTGTAGCGAAAACAAATACACATTCTGAGAAAATTTCAACTCTACTTATTACGTTTCATGAGATGCCCACAGATATACGGACCGACAGATAACAGAGGCTTTGTAATAGGGTTCCGTTGGCACCCTTTGAGTACAGAACCCTAAATAATAACATAAAAAAATCTATCTATAATTTATAATCTATCAATCTGAATTTGTTGGCGAATACGTAAAAACTACTGAACCAAATTGGATAAATCTTTTTTTATAGCTTTTTATTAGACTTAAAAACTAATACACGTTTTATCTCGCCACTATATCGGGAATCTGAAATATAACCTAACATTAGTTTTTGCCTCCTGGGGAGTGGCTAAGCCTAGTTTTGCCATTATTCTATAATAATAGTTTGTAACTATCAAATCTCACAAGTCATAGGCTAAGGCTGGGGATCGAACTCGATACCACTGCCCTAGCAGCGCTTGCTTATACGACTAGACTCAAACAAAATAGAACGACTTAGTTAAGCTGTGGCACTAAGCCGCTGGTGGATCACTGAAGCAATGTAACACAGTTTCAATTCTTCGTCAATACAGGCGGAGATACGGCACACGGCGGGTTTATTTAATGGAGAGGGCCCTATAGTACCCTGTTCAATGCCCCCAACGACGGGATGTGCAGTTAGGTACATTTTTTCCCACCTAAACAAAAAAATATGCGTGTGGGGCCGGCTTTTGAATTTTCCCGCCCCTCTCTACCCGCGGGAGTCGTAAGAGCCGACTGAGGATACCGGGGGAGTGGGCAACAGCACTCCCTCGAGTATTAACAACATCCACTGCGATCGCCAACCCGCCTGCCAAGCGTAGCGATTACGGCATTATCCCCGGGAGCGCTTGTTGTGGCGGTCTCTTGGGGAGGCCTATGTCCAGCAGTGCACGTTGAAAGGCTGATGGATGGATGGATGGATGAAACAAAAAAAACGAGTGTGCTTTAGACGACACGTCTGAAGTAAAACTTAACAATAAATATATTATTAACAATATTAATATCTATTAATAATGAGAAAGAAAATGTGTGCTGGCATCTCGCTCTCTTGCAGTAATAAACGAAACGTAACTCTTTCTCTTTCTATCTTCACTAACTTATATCTTCCTCTCAACTTCTGTTCGCCTCACCCGATCACACTTATCGTAACGCTCTCGTCACGCAGTCACCAGCTTACTCCCCAAGTCAAGCGTGCGAAAATAAATAAATAAATAATATTCACGGACATTTTTCACACAACGTCCTCTGGTCCGAAACTAAGCTTACCGCTTGTGTTATGGGTACCAGATTACGGATATAACACATATACCACTTTTTTTTTGTAAATACATACATATAATAGATAGAAAACAACCAGAAGCAGTATAAATATCTGTTCATCACACAAATAATTGTCCTGAGTGGGAATCGAACCCACGACCTCGTGCACGGAAGTCGGTTACACTACCGACTGCGCCACCAACCAACTATTGCCAACTATTTACTTCAAAAAAGGCTGTGGAACTGAATCATTTAGACTGATCATAGGTGAGATCTGTTTCATTACACCGTTAGCTTCTCAGTGGACCTTTCCTTTTGCTGTGCCATCTGTCTACTTTGATAATTAGTACCTACCTACCATATAAAGAATGGGATGATGGTATTTTATTGTATAGTGCGAATTATAGCCCTTGACCTTGTGTACAAAGCAAACACTCATACAAGGTTTCGTAAACCAAAGATGCGCTTCAATGTTATTTTTATATTTTGCTCAAGATCAAGTGAACGACGTTTATAAAAATATTATTTATGTACATAAATAATATATTTGCATATTTAAATGTATGTACATTTGTCTGTCTGCTTGTCTAAGCTATCAGTTTTTAGCGAGCAGTGCTACAATATTGATATAAATTATAGTTTAAAAAACTAAAATAACACGCTTTAAATACCTAGCCATAATCAAATGTTACAAATAGTTAACCTATATAGTAAAAAGCACCCCACGCGTTTTTACAATCATTATTTATTGTAATATTATTTACTACTTTTTAGTTCAACTAGCTAGGTATTTAAAGCGTGTTATTTTAGTTTTTTAAACTATATCTATAATTTAATTTCTTCTTCTTAGTCTCAAAACAGTATCAAATCAAAACTTCAAAGGTACGAAGCAGAGACAAGAGTAAAATAAAAGTAACTATATGAAAATAGAACATAAAATAGAACATAGATAAATAACTAAACTAAAAACTAAAATAGAAGCAAAAAGTTCTTGCTTCCCAAACACTTAGGAGTATATATATGCCGCCGGTGCACATCTTAATATCGCGATTCAGAAACATGGGACAATACCGGTACACATCTTAATATCGCGATTCAGAAACTTACACATTCAAAAACTACGGAACCCTAAAACCCGATAAATACCGAATAATTTTATCAAATTAGTGTATTGTCATTGGTCCTCGATAAATCTACAAAGTTTGAACGAAATCTGGCCGTTTTTAGTGGGTCAAAATTGCCCCAAAGGAGTTGGTTACATACATACAAATATACAAACATACAGGTGAAGCTAATAAAAAGCGTGTAATAAAAATCAATTGCTGTTCGTTAGTCGCGCTATAACTCAAAAATGGCTTGATCGTTTTTATTTTTTTTAGGTTCTGTTTGTTATATAAAGGGGTGGTTTAAAAGAAAAAAAGATAAGGAAACCCTTTATGGGTTGGTAACAGTTGTAAATTTTAAATATTCAAAATTGGTAATTTTATTTGGGAATCCCTTGGACCTGTCGTCTTTTGCCCAACAGACGACAAAATACAGTTACTGTCATTCGTTCTAATGTGAATAAATGTACCCAACTGCACACCTTAACATTAAGGGCAATGAACAGGATAGTGTGGGGCCCTCACTCACAAACTAATCTCATCTCATTTTATATATTTACTTGCTCACCCGGTGAACCTCGTATCGCCATATGCTTTTTTCGTGAATATTTTGCAATGAAAATTATTAAAGTGCTAAAATATCTCTATTAAAAAATAGGGGTTGGCAGTAGAAGGGTGAAAATTTGGGGTTGTATGTATATTTTAATGATAAATCATTTTAAATTGTCTAAAAAATAATCATTTTTTTGGCGTGGACCTTATTACTTAGGGGATATGAAAAATAGTTTACACCTATTCTCAGAGTTACTGAATATACACACAAAATTTCATAAGAATCGATGAAGCCGTTTCAGAGGAGAATGGCGACAAACACTGTGACACGAAAATTTTATATTAGAAAACCTAAGTATAATGGTAGCCGAGCCTCTGATGCTGCTAGCGTTGGCGTACGTTGGCTTTAGTGCATGGGTCAGCAACCTTTTGGCTGCCAGGGGCCACAGGGGGCCTATATTTAGGAAAGCGGGCCGGATTTGTCATATTATTTAAAATTTAAAGACAATTTATTTTTATTTTATTAAGAGAAATTACAAAAAAGAATACATAAAAAATAATTAATAAAAAAATTGCAATTTCACTTAATGCTCGGTATCATAACGGCGTTTCACGTTATACTCTTTTTGCATAGCACGGGTTTTTTGCCATATTAAACGGTTTCCCATTACAATTAAGTAACCGCCATAATTATTTACGTTATAATTACTTTTTGTCCGTGTGGTGACGAACTAAGAATACAAGTGTCACCACCCCATTCTTTCCCACGGGTGTCATATGAGGCGACTAAGGGAAGTAAGCAATTATCATCCGTTGCATGACTGGTGGTAGGGCTGGATACCAAGTGGGAGTACTCACTTGGTATCGGGCCCGTGCGGGTAGGTACTTACCACCATCTCACACACGGAGACGGTGGTACCGGCCGGTCGGGCCCGATAGCAAATGAGTACTCTCACTTGGTACCCAGCCCTACCACCTGTCATGCAAACTGATTAAGATGTAATTTTATGTGTGTTTGACTGGGTTTCTGGATGGTTTAGATTCACGACCGGGTTTAATAGATGGCGCTACAACAGAATACGGGGATTTTTATTATCATTATTTTTACGATTTTAATTAGTTTCTGTTTGGTTCTTTAATGTTTTTTTACCGCCGTTTATGCAGGAACACACCTGGCAGGTTTGCTAGTATGCCTGTAAACAGCCTTAATTTAGCTCCGTCAAAAGTCAAGCCTCTATTAGTGTCAATGTCAAGATATATTTGTATAAATTCAGCGAGTGCTTATCCAAACAAATCTTTATAGTAGGTTAAAAAATAACAACGTTCGCGGAATCATTCGTCATAAGTATGACCTCGATAATGTTGATAAAATAATATTTATGCATTTCACAACGGAAAAATCTTTGACACATTACATGTCAACGAATCAATTGACTGCCATATTGACTGCACAGATGGCAAAGTGGTTTAGATACCGGTCTCCCGCCCGATTGTTGTGGATTCAATTCCAATAAAGGACAATTCGTTGTGTGATCCACAAATGCGCCATCAAATAGTATGAATTTTAATTGCAAAATTAAACTTACTATACTGGAATAATATAATTTATGTAAATGCATCCGATAGGTGGCCTGGGTTGTAAATACGTATAAAATAAATGTGAAGTAGAGACCGTTGGGTAACTGCGATAAAAGTTTAGATGCCCGTTTGCATTTGTATAAAGTACACCGAGCTTCGAAACTATTGTCGAAACGTCAGCTTAGACCTGACCCCTTAGAATGAATAACGAAACGTTAGACGAACTTTCGTTTCTAGTCATTGTGATTGATCAACAGTCCAACGCGTGATTCAGGCGACCAATCACAATGAAAGTTTGGGGGCTGCTGTAAATAATCTTACTTCAAATCCACATGATATTTGTAACGAAAATTTATTGGACCATTGATGCAGTAAAATGATATTATAAGCGTATTTAGGCATGCTAAAATGTTAAATTTATGTTTAATTATATACACATATTGATGTTTTGATTGAAATCACGTATGTGACATTTTGTCGAGCGTCATATTTGTTTTGCATTCATCACAAAAATTTAATGGCAGGAATTCGTTACTTATATCTCAACTTTAAATTATGTGTTATAATGTTTTTTTCAACACCTCAATGAAGATGTTTAATAGTAGATTTTAGCTGTAACGCCTTGCTTATCCCACCGTGAATGGGCCGGCTCGATTGGAGAAACACCACATTCTCACGGAAGATCGACGTGAAACAGCGTTAAGTTCTACTGCCGTTGTGTTTCGTATGATGAGGGAGAGCGCCAGAGGTCCGAACCCCTGCCTATCCTCTACTTATTATCCCTCCTATCCTCTCTTTGGTATCCATCCTATCCTCTCCTTATATCATATTATATATATAGATAGGTATATAATATAAGGACTCAAGACTCACCTACCTAGACCAAATCGGTCATGTATTGAAGGAAGGTGGAGTCAGGAGTCTCCGAAACCGGCGAGCGTGTATGAAGAGAGTTATGAATGTTGAGGAAGCGAGAGATGTATGCAAGAATAGAGCCTCTTGGCACTCTGTTCTCTCTGCCTACCCCGCAAGGGAAATGGCGTGATGATAAGTAAGTAAGTAATAAAGTCCCATAGCCCTTGGCAAAGTCGCGGGTGGCTAGTATTTTACCCATAGACATTAGATTTTTTCGCTAGTACATTCTACGTCTATGATTTTACTAAAATCTAAAGGCAGAGTAAGACTAATAAAATAAAGATTAAATATAAAATCACACAAAGTATTATCGCACTCGTCCGTCACCACACAGACTTAGAATACAAATTTCAGTTCCTTTTATTTCCGCGGGTGTTGTACTGTTATGGGATCACTTCCTAGGGTAATTTTAAAAAAAACCTCTAGACGTCGCGGGACGTCTAGCAGATGTGAAAACATCGAAAATATTTTGTAGAAATAAAATGATCATAACTCGACAAAGTACTCCTCAAGACGAATCAAACGAGTATACGCTCGAAAGGGTTGCGTCGTTTCATTACAGAGTTACTATGACCAATTTCCAGCTCCATCGTCAGACCATGGATACCATCTAGAGACAAAATACTCGTCAAGACAAATCATACGAGCCCAAACTCGATGGAGTTATGTCGTTTTATAACTCCATGATCAGACCCTGGATACCATCTAAAGACAAAGTACTCATTAAGACGAATCAAATGTGTCCAAACTCGACGGGGTTGCGTCGTTTCATTATAGAGTTACTGTGGCCACCTTCCAGCTTCATCATCAGGCCCTGGATACCTACCATCTAGACACAAAATACTCGGCAAGACGAATCATACGAGCTCAAACTCGATGGGGTTGCGCCGTTTCATTATAGAGTTCCTATGTCCACCTTCCAGCTCCATCATCAGATCAGCTCCATGTCATCATAATATTGCATTGTCATGCGATACACGTATGCGTGTAAAATTTCAGCTCAATCGGAAACCGGGAAGTATGTCAAATTTAACTTGCAAGATTTGAACGGGACAAGTAAAATAAAAGCGTCGCCACGCTAACAGCCGATTTTACCCTCCCTCCGCATTAGATGTTTCACATCAAAAAACTTGTAAAGAACGGGCCTCTAAACAAGCGTAATGTGCGGGTACGTCGAACAGACTAACGCTTAAGGTGTCGGGATCAGTTTAAAGTGATATAAATGCTAATGATACAGTGTTATGGTTGGAAGAGGCTGTAGATTACGTCATCCATTGTTCTCTCTGCCTACCCCAAAAGGGAGAAGGCGTGATGATAAGTAAATAAAATGTCGTTAAAAGTGATGTGCTCACAGACTATAATTGCAATCGGGTTTCGATTTGGGTGTGGCGGCGGCCTTCCTTGGTTTAGGCACCTTTGGTTTCTTAGTTGATGAAGTACAGTTTTGTGAAGCACTAGTTTTCCAGATAAAACAGGGGTTGTGTCGATGTGAACCAGATCACATTACTTGTCATTAAAGATAGGCGACTGTTACTAGACATGACACCGATTAAAATGTTTCACTGTGAGTTATATCATTGTAGAAATCAGAGTCAAGGACGTACACATTATACGATTACGTCCAAGTTTATTTTTTATGGCTAGCATGGGAAATTTGAATGATATAAACGTCTGCCTCCCGCTGAAACTAAAGCACAGAGTTTTTGATGTGAAAACATATAATGCCGGCGGGTGAAAACCGGCTGTTGGCGTGGCACGTTACGATGAGGCCACGCCTATTTATTTAATTGGTTTTAACACCATCTGTTGACAAAAGCGTCTAACTAGGAAGTATAATGTCAATAAATAGATCAATAACAGTTTTAATTCGTCTATGGATGACGAGAGGGCGCTTAGCAAGAATTATATAAGACTCGAACAATATTTGAAGAAAGAAAGAAAATCGGATGTTTTCACATCTGCGAGATGTTTCGTGACGGCTCATTTTTTTTATTTCACGGTCCGTCACACGAAAGACGATAGTAGCGAACCCTCGGTCTAGATTACAAGTCCCACTTGCTACCCATCTCTATATTGTACTTACTCTGCTTTTTTTAAGTATTTTTTTGTCCCATTAAAAAAGAAGAAAGAAAGTAAGAAAAAACGTGTATTACGACGAAACAGCACAAAAAACTGCTTTTTAACAAAATAAACAAATTTTAAAATAGTTTCGTCACAAAACGGCCTTCTTGGGGAGGCCTTTGCCCAGCAGTGGACGTTGAAAGGCTGATGGATGGAACACTACTCTACTTAATTACTTTCTTTAGTCACCTCGTAATACACCCGTGGTAAAGAACAAATAATTTGTCAAATGTGTAAAAAGAGAATTTTAGTGCGAGCGGAATCGAACCTGCGTCCCTTCTAATCCGGGGAAGTGCTCTGACCCCTTAGCGGTTTTCCACATATTTAGATATTTTTAATATATTTTTAGCATTTGACATGCTTAGCCACCATATACATTCAATACAAAGTGAAAAATGAGAAATCGAAAAGAAGAGTCATGAGCAGGATTTGAACCTGCATCTCCTGGATACCGTCCAGATGCTTTGCCAATTCAGCCATCGTGACAATTGCTCCTAACTGCTAATTTCGATAACACATTCATACTAAACACAAAGTGAAAAATGTGAAATCGAAACAGACACGAGAAGGATCCTACTCGTGACTGTTATTTTCGATTTCACATTCACATTATATATATAAAAATATATAATACACATTCATACTTAACGTCTTTGGGTGACGCCTGCGCCATCTGTCGGAAGTATTTTAATTAGAGATGGGCTGAATGTGATTTGAACCGAATACGAACTTCGGCCGAACATTCGGTAAATATACAAAATTCGGCCAAAGTTCAGTGTGTGCTTTCTCGGGAGTAACTTGTCGTGTACTGTGTGTATTTTTTCATGAAAGACAACGTCGTAAAACAATAAAAAACAGTCAGTGCAAGGGTGACACATTATTTCAAATTATTGGGTTTATTCCTCCTCTCCCTCCTGGATTGCGAAAAAAACTATTCATTTATACATTTTAATTTATCTATAATAATTATGTATAGGTTAACGTACCTACATCTGACCATGATTAAATTATTCTAGAGTACCTATTGGTATATGTGACTTATTTCACAGCTATGACAGATTTGGTTCCTCTTAATTTTATTAGAAGCCTTACCTTTTTATTATACCGAATGTTCAGCATTTAAGACTGAACTTCGGCCGAATGCTGAAGTTCGGTTCAAGCCACCGAAATTCGGTAACATATTCGGCCCAAAGCAGTGTGGGGCCGGCTTTAGAATTGTTTTAAATATTGGTATTTTATTATAAGTAAAATATATGTTTTCATAATTATGCATTTAGTAAAAAGCTGTTATTTAGACATTGCAAACAGACACTTTAATTTTATTTTATTTGTACACTTCTAATCTTTAGTTTAATTTAAAGTGTCTATGGCAGGTTTGTAAACTATTTAGCAAGAAATTCTAGGTTATTTCACTTATTTAAAGGTTAACTATGTACTTGGATGTATTTGCATATTTGCAAGGAAAAGTATATTGAACTAATCTTTCAAATTAGCACTGTGTTGCAAAATCAATATCGGAATCCGATCGGCAGGGCTGGATAATCGATAAGGCAGTGTAGGTATTCTGCGCTGGCTAGACTAACGCCCTTTAAAAAAGAAGTGTTTCTTCGAATGGAATGATGATAAATATCATTATGGGAATAACTTTCCCATAATGATTTACCTAAGATATAAATTATTTGAGAATAAGGAAAAAGAGACTTTTAGTAGGAGCGGGAATCGAACCAGCGTCTTTTCCAATCTGGGGAAGTGCTCTAAGCCACTGAGCTATCCTACTGATCTCTCGATCATCCCAATTTCCTAATCACATTTGTCTTACGACCAACGCCATCTATCGGCAAGCATTACATGCATCCAATATAGTAAGTTTAATTCCGCTCCTAGTAAAAGTCTCTTTTTCCTTATTCACAAATAATTTATACTTTAAAAAGTAGCGGAGCATGTCAATTGCTAAAAAAATACATCTAAAATGTTTATTACCTAAGATGTCAAACGATTGTATATTCAAAAAATACTATCAATCCATCCATCCATCCATCAGCCCTTCAACGTCCACTGCTGGACATATTTATAAGAAAATAATTTTAAAAAACAAAAAGAAGATATCTTTATAATTAATTGATTAATTATTCATGATCTTCATCCGTAGAAACATCTTCCTCTTCTGGTTCGATTTCACTCCCTTTCGTCACACTTAAATCGTCAGATTTTCAAAATATATTCTTATTAGCTCTTAATTAACCCACCTTACCTTAATCTGATGCGCTTTAATATTTCTGACCATCGATTTTTTTTTACTAATCTGATGGGCTGCTCTAGACGCACGTCACTATATAGAGGGCTTATATATGGTACAGGTACTCAGCAGGATGCAAGGTATCTTCGCTATGTTAATCTGCCGCGCTCGAGTCACAGTAGATTACTTTAGTGGTCCGCTGGCGACTTCCATCCATCCATCAGCCTTTCATCGTCCACTGCTGGACAAAGGCCTCCCCAAGAGAACGCTACAACGAGCGGTCCCGTCATGGGGGATAATGCCGTAATCGCCACGCTTGGCAAGCGGGTTGGCAATCGCAGTGGATGTTGTTAATACTCGAGGGAGTGCTGCTGCCTGCTCCCCCTGCCTGCGTATTCCCTCAGTCGGCTCTTACGACTCCCGTGGGTAGAGAGGGGTGAGACAATTCTAAAGCCGGTCCCACACGGCTCGAGTAAATCCCAAAATCCCTTCTGGGGCTCCCCTACTATAAGAGGAACTTAGGCCGTAGGCTGAAATGCAAAAAGATATAGCGAAAGGAACTCGGTTCCAACTGCGCGTCCATAGCCACCTCTCAGATTTTTTTTATTATAAAATATCTGCAATGGATGTCCATTCAAATATCCTCAGTTCCTGCTACATTTCACTCATCATAAATCTAGACACGTAACATATGCTCATCACGACATAGTGACCTCCGTGGCTCGTTATATAACAGTTGGGTAACCAGTTCAAATATTTGTGGGAAGAGAATGTCGCTGTGTCAACACGCGAACTCGCTTGATGACAACAGTTTTTTTTAAACCTTAGAGCATTCCGCTTATAATTTTATACCCACTTATGACGCTCGAGGGGATAACGCTATACGCGGGGATATATTGCCTAAAACGGGAAAAAAAATGTAACAGACTAAAGTACAACCATTTGCCGTGTGGGGCCGGCTTTAGAATTGTACCACCCCTCTCCACCCATGGGAGTCGTAATAGCTGACTGAGGGAATACCGAGGGAGTGGGCAGCAGCACTCCTTCGAGTATTAACAACATCCACTGCGATCGCCAACCCGCCTGCTAAGCGTGGCGATTATGGCACTATCCCCCATTCTTGGGGAGGCCTATGTCCAGCTGTGGACGTTGAAAGGCTGATGGATGGATGGATGGATGGAAGTACAACCAAACCCAGAAAATCTTCTAAACCTTATTATTGCTCCGCTCATAAGGGTCATAGCGTGATTTTATAATACAAATAATGTATTATCTTCCAAAATTTATATGCGAAATTATTTATGAAATTATTAGGTAATAATTAAAAATTGGACGAAAGTTAAGTAGTCCCTCTCGACCGGGGATGTCCCACCCTCTCACAGAAGATCAGCGTACCTATAACAACTCCTCCTGTTGTGTTTCGTGTGGTGAGTGAGAGCGCCGCAGGTTCAAACCCCTTGATTACCCTCTCCTTATAATCCTTTTTCTCCACTACCTCTCCTTGGAGTTGGCGACGCGCGGGTGATGCCTCGATGCTACGGTACGGTATCCACTTTCCATCCGGTGGCCGGATGCCCACTTGCCACGCTTGTACTATAAAAAAAATCACAACAAAAGTTGTCCTGCATGGGAATCGAACCCACGACACTGGGAGGTTGGCATCTAAGCCACTCCACAACTATTCATTATATTCGTAAGTTGTTATTGACATGTTAATTGAAATTTGAATCAATAGCATTGATTTATTAAATCATACGTATAATCTTACTTAACGTGCATCATTATTACAAAATATTACCTATTATAAATACAATAATATATTATATAAAAACGTTTGTATGTTTATTCCGTAAATCATGCGTAATCGACAGAACGGCCTGGGTATATAATTTGGTAGGATATTTTGATCACAATCTATACTATTATAAAGCTGGAACAGAGCTATGTCTGTACATTTAAGATATTTGAGAAAAAAATACTGTATTAGGCTATATAGGCGTGTCTAAACACAAAACTATTTTTTTATATTTTTTGTCTGTTTATCTGTTTGTCTGCTTGTTTGTTCGCGCATCACGCAAAAACTACTGAACGGATTTTGATGCAACTTTTTTATTTGATAGCTCTTAATTAGAATTAACAACTGGTATACATTTTATCCCGCTACTATATCGGGAACCTGAGATATAACCCAAAAAATAGCTTTTGGCTACGGCGAAGCCGCGGGCAAAGGCTAGTTAATTATATAATTATATCAATAATGCGTTTGCTTAATTGTTACTATTTCACAACTAACTCCACGTCATCTTCAAATTACATGTAATTCAGAACCCCGAAAAAAACGTATGCTACATACTTTTAATTAACGTTCCAACACATTTACCCATCTCTAGATTCTGCAGGCAATAATAAAAGGTATTATCTTCCTTAGATTCTCGTTGAGACTTATTTGTTAATAATCTCACTGACTTTTAGAAATGTTTAAAAATTTTAACTAAAACCTATTCAACTTAATTACTTTCATTACTTGTTCATTTCATTTCATAACCACTGTTTATTTTCATTTAATTATTGTTTAATTCATTTCGTTTGTGTTTACTTCGAAGATTAGGCAAGTGGTGATATCCTATAATTAAGAGAGCGCACATAATGCAATAGCTTGTTATTTTCTAATATTAATTGTAATTTACCTGTGCGTATCTTTTGTTGGGTGACCATAGTAAATAAATAGGTATGGGCAATTTTTGCTTTGAGATCATTCGTCATCATTTTCACATTTGACGGGCCTCGTGGCGTAGTCGGTACTGTAACCGACTTCCGTGAATGAGGTCTTAGGTTCGATTCCCACTCAGGACAATTATTTGTGTGATGAACACATATATTTGTACTGCGTCTGGGTATTTTCTATCTATTACATGTATGTATTTACAAAAAAAGTAATATATGTATTATATCCGTAATCTGGTACCCATAGCACAAGCGGTAAGCTTAGTTTGGGACCAGAGGATGTTTTCTTTTTTATTTTATTTTTTTATTGCATTTAGTGGCAGACGAGCCACGGTCCATCTGATGGTAAATGGTAATCTTCGCCCATGGACTCGACTATACCGAGAGTATTGTCAAGCCACTGCTCACCAATTCATTTCACAGATATGAAATGAAATATAAACGGCTATCTCCTGCTACAGCGAAAACGCAACGATGTGCTTCATGGCCGGTCACACGGGAGATGGTGGTACCAACCCGCTCGGGCCCGATACCAAGTGAGTACTCCCACTTGGTACCCAGCCCTACCACCAGTCATGCAATGGATGATAATTGCTTACTTCGCTTAGTCGCCTCATACGACACCCTTGGGAAAGAATCGGGTGGTGACACTTGTATTCTTAGTCCGTCACCACACGGACAATTAGTGTGAAAATGTCAGTGAATATTTATTTATTATTTTAAGTGCGTAGGTTTCCTTTTATAACACGCAGGTGAGAAATAAACACTCAGCTCACTGATGTTAAGCAACCACTTACGCCCTTACTAATAAACGTTGTATAACCTCTGAATAGTTATTCAGTGTTTTGTCTTTGTCACTAATATGACAGTTTGACGTTGAAAGAACGGAACGAAACACTGAATTACTATTCGGAGCTTAAACAATGTTTATAAGTAAGGGGGTTAGAGTATAGGCTACGGTAATCAACGTCAGGGTCAGACTGGGCCGTAAGGGCCCGGGTGGCTCTCATCAGGGCCCGAGACTGGATAATGGTAGATGGGATCGGAAAATAATGAAATCGTCGTAAAGACAAATGTGATGAGATGAAATTGGGATGACCGTAAGGTTGGTACGGTAGCTCAGTGGCTTAGAGCACTTCCCCGGATTGGAAGATACGCGGGTTCGATTCCCGCTCGTACGAAAAATCTCTTTTTCCTCATTCACAAATAAATTTCTTCGTACGTATTATTAATTATCCACGATATTATTATTAGGTACCTAAAGTATAGTTTCAGCTAAGCTGTTAATAGCTCAAACGTAAAATCTGCTGTGTGACGAGAACGTCATCTTTGATTAGATCCAATTCTGTGTTCCAACCTGCGCGGGCCCCCTATCCTACCTAGCAAGCCTCTCAAAGTACGCCCGTGCGGGCCCGCGCAAGCTGGGGCCCACCTCACCTATATGGCCAGTCCGACGCTGATCAACGTAGTCTATACTCTATAGACGCTAGCAACATCAGAGGCATCACTCGCGCGTCGCCATCTTCAAGGAAAGTTATAGGAGGCAGAGAGGACGGATAACAAGGAGATGATAGGGATGGGTTGGGCCTCCGGCTCTCTCACTCACAATACCAAACACAACAGTAGGAGTGCCTAACGTTGTTACACGCTGATCTTATGTGACAGGGTGGTACTTCCCCACAACCGAAGGAATGTAACATAGTTCCAGTGGCCCGCCAATAAGGGCGGAGAGATGGCACACGGCGGGTTTCTTTAGTGGATGAAGGCCCCACACTACCCTGTTCGTTGTCCCGAACGACGGGGTGTGGTAGGAACATTGTTTCCCGCCTTAACGAAAAACAAAAGGCGTGTTACATCCCCGATCGAGCTGACCCATTCATGCTGGCATAAGCAAGGTTCTACTTTTATTTATATTCTGAAACGCACAGACGATCTCTGGGTAAAAATCTTGTATTTGATAAAAGCGTTTTGATCTTTATCTTAGCACCAAACATGCTCAGCTGCTTTTTAAAGAACAAATTATTTGTGAATGTGGAAAAAGAGAAGTTTAGTGCGAGCGGGATACGAGCCTGTGTCCCATCCAATCCAGGGAAGTGCTCTAGACTGCTAAGCCATTGCAATCTCCACATCACATTTGTCTTTACAACCCATCCCGCTCGCACTAAACTTCTTTTTTTTTTCTACATTCACAGACTTTTTTTTTGATAAAAGCGTATTTAAAACACCTCTTTTTTACAGAAGATGCAATAAATAAGAAACGACAATGACTGCCGCTGAACTGATCGGTCCGGATTCAAACCTGGATCAAGGCGTTAAGGTCTGCCTAGAAGTGGATGGGTGTCTACAGAACTATTGTGCTAATTGTGACAGTGTAGACGAAAATATGAACAATAAGACTGAGAGTGCATCACAGATACAACAGTTTTATGACGGCAAGAGTGTATTGATTACGGGTGCCACAGGTGAGCCTCTTTACATCGTTACTAATATTATAAATTATCTCTAATGTATGCCGTGAGTGATGTATTTATATTCTAGAATCCACGAGGATGAAATTGCGGCAATAATCTTAATGTTAAATACTTCATAATGCATAAGCTATAGACGTCATTAATTACATTAAAAAGAAAAATTCTCAGTAGCAGCTCGGAGTTTGGACATGTGGCCGGTAGTCGGCAATAGACTCGCCTCCTATTACGTGGGACTTAAACATAGCTGGCGAATCGTGGGTATGTTATACAACTATGCCTTCCCCTTCGGGGAATACAGGCATGATGCTATGATGCTGTGTTAATTACACTATAGAGGGCAGGTGTTATTTCTAACTACAATACAAATATCATCACGTTGCATATATTCATACAATGAAAGCATTTTGATGGCATTGATATGGGCATCTATTCCGAATAAAATTAATGTTTGTAACCGCTTACCAACATGTAAGCTTGATTGCCACCCACGTTATATACGTGGGTGGCGACTACGTGAAAACAACTAAAATTTGCGGTCGGGGGACCCCAGTCAGGAAAGAAGTTCCTTACGTATTTTCTTCAACTCCGAATGTGATTTATACAAGATAGTAAATTATAGGGTATATGAAGATTGTTTACTAAATGAAAAAAAAAATATCTAAAAAAGATTTAATAAAAATTAAAGAAAGAGACAGGGACACAGAGATAGAGAGAGAGAGAGTTGCGCAAATATCTGTGTTCATCACACAAATAATTGTCCTGAGTGGGAATCGAACCCACGACCTCGTGCTTGGAAGTCGGTTGCACTAGCGACTACGCCACGACGCCTGTCAAACACACAGCATACAGGCATTTCGTTACGTGACGATTTCTACTAAATCGCATTACCCGTAAGCCGCGTTAAGGAACTTCGTTCCAAATATTTTTTCAGCGTATTGAATTTGAGTAGTGGCAAGTATAGTATTTGATCGTTAGATTTCACGTGACTACAGCTAAAACAACACGGTAGGAAAATCGAATTAAGTTCGATAAAAATGAAACGCATTTTTAGTTAGCACGTTAAACTTGTCTGTATAATTAAATTGTACACAAAATTATCTGTTCATTATTATGTTCCAGGTTTCCTAGGTAAGATCCTGGTCGAGAAATTGCTGCGATGTTGTCCTGGGGTAGAAAATTTATACCTTCTCGTCCGACAAAAGAGGGGGAAGGACATCTACACCAGAATGGAGGAAATATTCGAGGATCCTGTAAGTTTGTTTTTGAATAACTCACTGACATAAAAACGTACAGCCCAAACTCCTGGGGCTAAGACCGTGAAAATTTGGTGGGTTTCTTTGATACTGCAGGTGAGGATTTTACGCAAATCATATCTAAATGGATTTGTCACCATGACGAGAGCAAAGCTGTACATAGTGCGCTAGTACATATATAATTGCTCATGCCGATTAACTTATTTATCAAGCACGCAGTGCCTGAACTTGGTCACTTTTTAGTGTAAGAAATAAATGAACACGTATGTCAGCGTTTTTATAAATTTTGCCCCCAAGAGGGTGAATTAGGGACCGAAAATTTGTATTAATGGTTCGTGACTGTTGAAGGAAGACGCATGAACCTTTATACTAAAGCTTCTTACAATTTATAAAGTTCATGAAAAAATGTAAATCTGTAGGTCGTATCATAGGTACGCGGCCACATCTAAAACGAAGTCACGCAGAAAGTTTTGCGAATAAAAGGTTTTTTCTTTTATGGCACTGGCCACTTGTAATTATTTTGAAAAATTTGGTTAAATTTAAATTATTTTTAAATAAAACAAAACCGCCTTCAAAAGACACCTTGAACTAAAAACCCAAAAATAATATAGTATTTACATACGATTTCCGTGCTAGACACCTACTGATGTGTTAGAAGTCGGTACCAAGATGATGTTAATGTTATTATAAGTAGGTATATATACCTACCTATTGTTTTTGTTATTATATGAGTATAAGTATTGTTTTGTTATTTTTAGACTAGGCACCGACTTCAAACACATCAGTAGGTTATAGCACGGAAATCGTATGTAAATACTTTGGAAAATCCAAAACTGCACGCCTCATATTCTTCATTTTTCACAATAAAATTGATTATTTAATAAGTAACTAACAATGTCAATACATACTTGTATACCAATGTATACAAGTAGTTTTCAATAAATCACATAGATAGCGCTAATTTCAAAAAGTACTAATGTGGGTTTCATGTCTTATACGCCATCTAGCGCTAATTTTAAGAAGTACTTCTATATTGATCTACCTCTCAGTTCCGGGCGGCGCGCGCGCAAAGGTCACGCAAAAAAATTGTGGAATGTAAAATATGGTTTTTTCGTGTTTTATAACGTTGGTGTGTTATTATTTACGTGTGTTTAGTGTTTTTAATTATTGTTATGGATAAAATAGTTATTATATTTGACAAATATCATCAGTTCGTCAAGCAAAGGTAAGAACTTTCTTTTAACAAAAAACAATGTACCGGCCGGGCGAACGGCGTTCTGTTGACGATAGTAAAACCACTGGTGGCTATGCGTACGTAAAAAGGTAGGTAGTTCTCATGAAAGGCGCTGGTTTTAGAGTCGCGTCGAGCGTAAATGCCGTAAATATTCAGTATTTTATTTGGTTATTTAATAACAATTAAACCACATCGAATCAGAACGTGAAAAGTAATAGGGCTCTATTCCTAGTCATAATAATTCGTAAACGAAAAAAAAAGACTCGATTAATTAAGTATTTTGGTCTAACGACCAACACACGATAACTCGTGTTAACATACATTACCTACAACTCACGGACGTCCAAGCCAGACTTTTTTCAAACAGTTTTTTAACTAGTTTAAATAACAAAAATGGCATCAAAATTGAGTGTTAAAAATAGTGTTTTTTCTTTATATGTGTGTGTAGATATTATTTTACAAGTGCAATATATGATAAATAGAGACATTTTAAGTTTGAAAAATCAGTTGTTCTGTGTAAAACGGGAGTAGAGCCCACCTCAACGTTTCGCTTATGAGGCGTGCAATACTAAATTTTTGGGTTGGTTTGGGGAAATGTAAGGCAATAGGCTCGTCCCCTATTACGTGGGACTTAAACATAGCTGGCGAATCGTGGGTGTGTAATACACATCTACCTACCCCTTCGGGTATACAGGCGTGATGCTATGCCAAATAAACGCATTGCTACAATGAGCCAGAGAGTCGGTTGAAAATATAATCGATGTATTAAATTTTTTAGATATTTGTTGTTTTTTTAAAAAACCGCTGGACCGATTTTGATAAAATTTAAATGGGACTACCTCTGATATAGAACCTACCAAACAAAAAAAGAATCATTGAAATCGATTTATAATTGGCGGAATAACGGCGTAACAAACACACAAAATAAAAACGTGCGAATTGAGAACCTCCTCCTTTTTGGAACTCTGTTGAAAAGTAAAAATACCATTGTTCGAATTTTGAATTTCCCTCCACATTTTTTCGAGAGCCAAATTAAATTTTTGTGTCTCATTTAAAAATGTATCTGCATCGATAACATTTTCGTGCGATGATTTTCTACGATTTTAAATGTGGCGTGAATCCTGGATTTATCAATGCGATCCAAAAACAAAGCGTTAGTCGACAGTTTGGCTGTTTCAAAATGAACCAACGCCTACGAAAGTGAAGCGGTCGAGAAGCGCAGGGAAAATTTTGATCGTTAGTTTCTTCACTTTGACGGGGTATTTGGTTTCAATTCCATTACGAGACCAAAACAGCGTCAACGCCGAATGGTATACCACAAAATGCCTACCAGAAGTTTTGTCTGCAATGAGCAACAAGCGATCGAACACCGGGCTCCGCGGGATACTGCATTTTACCATGACAACGCGCCCGCGCACTTAGCGCTCAGAAGGAGGGACTTCCTGGACACCACACCGGTCAGAGTCTTGGGTCACCCTCCTAACAGTCCTGATCGGGCACCGTGTGACTTGTTTTTATTCCATAAAATAAAAAATCAGCTGAAAGGGATACAGTTTTCATAGCCAGAAGCCGCGCTAGCAGCGTTCGAGAAGGCCGTGGAAGAGGTGTATGTTGCTGGAAATAATGTTTCGAAAATTGGTTCAGACGCATGATACTTTTTTTTTTTATAGAGGCTGGTGGAGAGTTCTTTGAAAAGATTTAATTAATATATTTTATCCATAGAAGTTCTCAAAATTTTCTGAGTGTCCCATGTATATAAAAAATATAAAAATCAATGTTTGGTTATGAATATCTTATGCGCTGTAATACAGTTCATCCTTTTTTTTTTTGTTAAAGCTAAAAAAAATCTACTTAACCGTACACTCCGTCGTACAGGGCAACGAACAGGTAGTGTCCTCACCCACTTAATAAACCCACCTTGCAACGTCTCTACGCCTATATTGGCATTTAAAAAAAATATTTTAATAGGCTATATTGGCGTGTCAGAACCCAAAACAATTTTTTTTAGATTTTTTGTCTGTTTGTTCGTTCGCGCATCACGCAAAAGCTACTGGACGGATTTCGATGCTACTTTTTATTTGATAGCTCTTGATTAGGCTTAAAAACTTACATTTCATCACGCTACTTTATCGGGAACCTGAGATGTAGCCTAAAAACTAGCTTTTGGATGTCTCGGAGCCGCGAGCAAAGGCTAGTACAAATATAATGTTTTAACCTCGGATATGCACCCGATACCCATAAATCTGCAGTTCACGGCCTGATCGCTGGGTATATTATTCAAAAAAACCTGTTTACTTCAAGGTTAGGGAAAGTGAGAGCATCGTTCGATCAAGGGCCAAGATGGACAAACAGCCAATTAACTTAACAACTTCCGTATATTAATTTTTTTCATTAATTTACTACGGAACCTTGCCTTTTTAGTCAGACGTTTAAAAATACAATATTTATGCACGGAGATGCATTTCATTGAAGGTAATGGATAATGGATGCCATTGTTTTGGTTTCGGAAATTATATGACATCTTATGATAAAATACATTTACTCGAGTAATAATTTTTTTGAAGTAATAATAAGCAATACTGAATACTTCCACCATCCATTACTGTCGCGCTTTTGGGTATGGGAGGCCATATCCATCTGACCTGTACTACCATACTGACCTAGTCAGGGTTGATAGAATTCATAAGCCGATTAGAGGGTTTCTTAGGCACGAAGGTTTCCTCACGAATACTCACGATATTAAAAGTACTGTCCATGTGGTGATGGACTAAGAATACAAGTGTCACCACCCCATCCTTTCCTACAGATGTCGTACAAGGCGACTAAGGCAAGTAAGCAATTATCACCCATTGCATTACTGGTGGTAGGGCTGGGTATCAAGTGAGAGTAGGTACTCCCTTGCTCTCAGCGATCATCTGTCGAGTTTGGGCCCGGTTCTTTCTGACTCACAGTATGGTTTCCGACGGGGACGTTCAACAATTGACGCCATACAACGAGTTCAAACCCTGTCGGAGTCATGAGTCCGAATGGGGGTAGCGCTGGCGGTGAGTCTAGACATTGTCAACGCTTTCAACTCCCTCCCATGGCACGCTATTAGGGAGGTACTCCACCATCACAACGTGCCTCCCTACCTGAGGATAATTGTTAGTTCCTACCTTGGCGGCCGCAAGGTAAACTACATGGGTCGGACGGAGAAAGCTTGCAAAAGAGAGCTGTATTGTGGGGTTCCACAGGGTTCTGTCCTGGGGCCCTTTCTGTGGAACCTTGCTTATGACGCAGTCCTGCGGATCGGCCTCCCCCACGGTGTTAATGTTGTCTGCTATACTGATAACACACTAGTGCTAACCCGAGGGACCGGCTTCTATGACACGCTCCGACTTGCCGAGCTAGGGGTGAATTGTGTCGTAACAGCAATCGGCCGGCTGGGGCTTAAGGTAGCGCCGCACAAGACAGAGGGCTATGGTTCCACGGCTTACGCCGAGATTCGGAGCCATCCAGCATGTCGATCAGAGTGGGTGACGCGGACGTTTTAGTGGGAAAGTACATGAAGTACCTGGGTCTCACTCTAGATAGCCGCTGGAACTTTGAGGAGCAATTTGGGTGTCTGGGTCCAAGGGTTCGTCGAGCAGCTGGAGCACTGCAGAGATTGCTCCCGAGCTTGGGAGGTCCACGGGAGGAGGTTCGCCGCCTCTACGGTGGTGTTGTGCAATCCATGGTCCTCTATGGAGGGCCTGTCTGGTCTCATCGCTTGACGGGTGCCTCCCGCTGCAGAGCTATCCTTAACAGCCTGCAGCGTGTAGTGGCCATACGGATCGCACGAGGAAATTGTACAATATCCTTCGAGGCGGCCACACTTTTGGCTCGGGTCCCGCCTTTCCACCTCCTGGCAGACTTGGACCTGCGCGTCTATGACGAGACCCGCTTCCGCCGGGAGAACAGTATGGAGACAATTCAGACGCTCGAAGAATTTAAGAGACGTGCGCACCGGCAACTTCTAGCAACGTGGCGTGCGTGGCTTCTAGAGCCGTGGTGTGCACGCCAGCGCATCGTCACTGCCATCCTGCCTCAAAGTTTGAGGCTTGGTTCGAGAGGAGATTCGGCTGCGTCACCTACAGATTGACTCAGATACTTAGTGGACACGGATGTTTCGGTGAGTATCTCGAGTCGAATTGGGCGGGAAGTGACCGCACAGTGTCACCACTGCGGCAGCGACCTGGACTATGCCCAACACACGCTCGCTGAGTGCCCTGCATGGGAGTCCGAGCGCCGAGTCCTGGTTGCCTGTATCGGGTCGGATCTCTACCCAGCGAGCTTAGTAGGGGCCACGTTAGCGGGAGAGGCAAAGTGGAATGCTGCAGTCTCTTTCTGCGAACCAGTCATGCTTCAGAAGGAGGCTGCCAAGTGGGATCGTGAACGAGCTAATCCCGCTCGCCGGAGCAGGCGTCGTCAGGGTGGTGGCAGTGACCACTAGCCTGACGTCTCCTTGGGGTCGGGAGCAGTCAGAGAGGGCGGTCTGACAGTCTCACCAAGAGCGACTCCGGGAGAATGGTGGTCTGTTCGACGCAGAACCACTGGGCCATAATGGTCTTTGCTGGCAAAAAAGGCAGAAGTTTCTTTGTTGCCCTCCTCGTGTTAGCGTTCTGGTAGGGACAGACGCGTTGGGGCCACTGGAGCTGCTATACCCGCGTTCCCGGTGTCCCTTACAAGGCGTCGTGAGGTAGAAGTTCGTGGTGGTTTTAGTTGGTAGGCCCTTCGGGGAGAACCCGACATAACCTCTCTGCATGCCTTTTGTGGAGAGGTATGCGTAATGCATTTCCCCACGTAAAAAAAAAGGTACTCCCCTGCTGTCGGGCCCGAACGGGTCGGTACCACAGTCTCCTGTGTGTCCGGTCGGTCATGAAGCACGTCAGTGTGATTTGGCTATTGCAGAAGAGCCATTTATTCTTTCATTTCATATCTTAGAAATAAAATGGTGCGCAGCGGTTTGGTACCGGTACTCTCGGTATAGTTGAGTCCATGGACGACGGTTACCACTTACCATCAGGTGGGCCCAAAAAATAAGTCTAGTCATCATAATATACGATTTAGATAAAAACGACAACACACGATACGTGGGACACTCAAAAAGTTTTGAGAAACTAAAAAACTAACTTCTATGGATAAAAAATATTAAATTTTAATTAAATCTTTTCAAAGAACTTTCACTTGTCACAATGTCGTAAACGTGCCGAGACGAGCCTGCTTCAAATTTTTTAATCATATCACGGCACTACTCCACACTGGCCTGCTTATGAGCTTCGGTGAGGCTGTGCGGCACCCAGCACGAAACTATCCTCCTTACGCGAAGGTGCTCGTGTAAAATCTTGTGAACGCTTCCCGAACCAATCTGCAGTGTATGCTGAATCTCTTCGTATATAATTCGCCTGTTTCCTTGATTTTTTTTTTACTGCCGGCACACTTTTTTCCGTGACTGCCGTCGTAGCGTAGGACGACCACTCCTTTGTTCATCGCCCGAAGTAAGGCTACCGCGCTTGAACTCGCTATGCCAACGGTAGATGGTTGCTTTTGAAGATCCTTCATCCATAAAAGCCATTTGAAGTGGATCAAATGACTCATCAGGTTTTAGGCCACATTTAAAATCATAGAAAAAGCACGAAAATGTTCTCGATGCAGATCCATTTTTAAATGAGACACGATAATTTAATTTGGCTCTAAAAAAAATGTGGAGGGAAATTCGAAATTCGAACAATGGTATTTTTTCTTTTAAATAACCAAATTTTTCAAAATAGTTATGTACAAGTGGCCAGTGCCATAAACAAAAAAACTTTTTTTCGCAAAGATTTCTGCGTGGCTTGGTATATATGTCAACGTTAAAATATACGGTTTAGATTCACAATTGAACCTATTAGGTGGCGCTGAGATAGGGTTTCAGAATTTTTTTCCAAAATATTTTTTTCTTAAACATAGCTGGCGAGTCGTGGGTGTGTAATACACCTCTGCCTACCCCTTCGGGGAATACAGGCGTGATGCTATGTTTTTTGTTTTGTTTTATATTCTAATACAAAAATATACAAATACTTATCTAATAACAAAATTTCACACACCAACAACTCCATTTTTTTATTAAATAATATCCTTATAGGTAACTGAAATAAAACAACTCCATCAAAACTAATCGCCGATGTTTTCAGGCGTTCAACGTCTCTCAAGTCCGCTAGTTTTCTATACTATTATAAAGCTGTAACAGAGGTGTGTCTGTACATTTTAGATATTTGGGAAAAAAATTACTGTATTAGGCTATATTATACGCGTGTCTAACCAAAAACAATTTTTTTTAGATTTTTTGTCTGTTTGTTCGTTCGTGCATCACGTAAAAACTACTGAACGGATTTTTATGATTTGTTTTAAATTTGATAGCTATTGATTAGACTTAAAACCTGGTATACAATTTATCCTGCTACTATATCGGGGAACCTGAGATATAAGCTAAAAACTACCTTTGGGCTGTGGCGCAGCCGCGGGCAAAGGCTAGTTATATATATTTTTGAGCATTTAACGCTCAATCTTGATGGTTGACTGTGATGCTTAACCATATAAATCAACACAAACTTCAATAATGTGAAATCGAAAATCGTTTACATTTTCGAACTTTGTGTTAGTACTTTTCTTTCGTATTTTAACTTATTTTGCTGAGCTAAAATGTATTATTTACAAAATAAAAAAAAATACATGTGATTGTCTGAACCCATTACCTTCTGGAAATCCTTACAAAACGTTTTCAATTACCAAGCTATCACTGATAACACTCATAGTAAAGTATTTCTACTCCACATACTTACAGGTTACTTAGAAATGCCTACGCCATCTTTTGGATGTTATTCTACATATGATTCCAATCTTTCTTTGGAGTGGTGTATCGTATGGTACACGTGCAACCTTATATACACACAGGCCGTCAATCTCCCAAGTAAAACCAAGGAGAGAGCACGTCGTCTTTTATTCATAACCGTTATTTTGATCGTGTCAATGCTGATTGTGTACTAGCTGGGCTGCAACTGGAACGTATGAAAAGGCTAACTAACTACTAAGGGGAAGAGATAAAAGAGCTTGTTTTACAAAACTTGGTGATTAATATAAACATTCAATTCCAGGTATTCAACCGTCTAAAAGAAGAAGTCCCGAAGTTCCGTCACAAAGTGGTCGTAGTGCCGGCTGACTGCGAAGCTGCCGGCCTTGGACTAACACTTACAGACAGACAAATTCTGACTGAAAAGGTACGGAATCTCGTCATCATTACCTTAAGATTTTATTGAATTGACTGCTTGCAGGATTGTATTTTTTCTCACGTGAGGATATGTTAAAAAACTTACAAATATAGCATCACGCCTGTATCCCCGAAGGAGGCAGAGGTGTATTACACACGCACGGTTCGCCAGCTATGTTTAAGTCCCACGTAATAGGGGGCGAGCCTATTGCCGTCTACCGGGCACATTTCCAAACTCCGGGCTGCTACTGAGAATTTTTCATTTTACGAAAAAGCTCAAGAGCACTTGCCTGACCCGGGGATCGAACAGTATATATCCCGCACATACAAAAAATCACTTTTTCCTTATTCACAAATAATTTTTACTTTAAAAAGTGGCGGAGCATGTCAAATGCTAAAAAATATAGATCAAAAATGTTTAAAAAATCGCGCCATCCAATAGTATGAATTTTAATTACAAAATTAAACTTACTTTATTGGTTTAATGCATGTAAATGCATTCCGATAGATGGCGTTGTTCTTAAAGACAAATGTCATAAGGAGATTGGGATGATCGAAAGATCTGTACGATAACTCAGTGGCTTAAAGCACTTCCCCGGATTGGAAAAGACGCGGGTTCGTTTCCCGCTCGTACAAAAAATCTCTTTTTCCTTATTCACAAATAATTTGTACTTTAAAAAGTGGCGGAGCATGTCAAATGCTAAAAAAATATAGATAAAAAAAATATATAAGAATATATTGTGTATAGGTGTACCGTACTCTATATGCAATAAGAACAGTACAACACTAGTAAATACGTTAATTCGATTCCCAGGTGAACATAATCTTCCATTCAGCAGCGACAGTCAAGTTTGACGAGCACCTCCGAGCAGCACTAGTCACTAATGTTAGGGCACCATTACACCTCTTAAGGCTGGCCAGGGATATGAAGAAACTTGATGTGAGTATTGTGATGTTTGAACGACTGTTTGGGTTCCATACAATTCCCCAAATGAAAGTGAAACTGGGATACTCTTTTACAAAATATGTTCATATTTTGTAAAAGAGTAACGAAGTAAATTATAGTTCACTAATCTAAAAGATACTCTTTAATAGCTAGTTCAATTAAAAAGTAGAAAGTAATCCTTGCTTCCTTACTAATATTATAAACGCGAAAGTTTTTATGTATGGAAGATTTATTTCCCTTTCACGCAAAAACGACTGAATGAATTTTAATGAAAGTTTACAATAACATAGATTATACATCACAATAACCTATAGGCTATAATTTATAAAGATATTTTGTGAATTTTCTAAAATATAACGATAAGTGTTAAGTAAGTAGGAAAAAAAATTTTCCATTTGCGAGCTATTCTCGCGTGTGCTGCAAAAACCGTTATAGTTACACATAATATACAATGTATAATGGAAATGTTTATCTTAAATAGTCCTACAAAAAAGCCCGCGACAGCATATATGTATCTTTTATGTGTAAGCTTTTATCGCCAAAATAGTGAACCATTAATAAATATAGTCTATGAGGACGAAGTTGCGGGCAGAAACTAGTATTATAATAAATAATAATGATCGTTAAAATGTGCTTGACATCAAATTGATTATTAATGACAAGTAAAAACGGGAGTCTATGCAAGGTTAAAGCATTGCGCATGTTACATTGCGCATTCTTTGATATTAAATTCTTTCGCGGAGACGTTGCTCAGAGAGGGAGCTCGAAGGGGTTATCCGCCCCGTGGACTACTGAAATAAAGACAGTGGTACCACTGTTTCACCGAGTACGGTTGGATGAGGCCACATTGAATTCTGTAGGGTTACTATTGCGACGGAGTGCGTGTCGGGATACCTCCGCGTTGGTGCACCCCGGGCAACGTCGGCACGCTAGTGTCGGCGGCTGAATCCCGGCAGAGGACGGGTCTCCGCGTGTCCCTTTGATTAGCAGAGGGCACAGTGGATAGGCCGTGCGTCCGCCGTGGAGGGTCGACGGGGCCACAGTGGCCCCCCTGACCCTGGGGTGGGGACAGTGGGGTCACAGTGATCCCCCCGTCCCCGGAGGCGGGGCTTTTAGCCCGAGTGGTGACGGGCTCACTGCTTATAGTGGGCTGAACGTCTGCCGTGGAGGGCCAGCGGGACTATAGTGGCTCCCCCGGCCCTGGGAGATGGAGACGGGACTTTTAGCCCGAGGGGCGACGGGCTCACCGCTTGCTTTGCGAGCGGTGGGCACGGTCTGATGCAGTCCACCGTTCGGCCCGACCCGTAATCCTGAACGGACAGGACCGGGGATCTTCGGATCGCGGGGAAGAAAACTCGGCACGTCGGAGGACGTAAAATTTCAAAATATGGCGAAGGTTAAAAACGAAAAGATTCCCCAAGAGGGTACCGGATGCGTCGCGCCCGGAGAATCCCTCACAGGGCCGAGTAACAAGACCGGCCCTGTCAGCTCCACGTATTTGGGGGGAGAAACTAACGCTACGAAGAAAGGAGAGGTGGAGGAGAAGAGGACGAGGAGAAGAACTACCCGTGGTAGGAAACCTACACCTGCGGGCAGCCCAAAGGACAGCACTGGCAGCTCGGCTGTGGAAGGTGCCGATACGGAGACGGAGGGCGGTGGCAGTGGCACAGCGATCGCAAACGCTGTCTCTGCGGGACGATCAGGGTCTCAGCGGGGTGCGTCCGTTGCGACGATGGGGCAGCCTTCGCGGCTCCTGAAGCGTTCAATCGCGCAGGAGGGCAACGCTTCAGAGTCCGAGGGCAGCTCAACATCGATGCCCCCGCCGGCAAGGTCGGGCAGATCGGCTAAAAGAGGCCGAAGTACAAGTAAGTAAGCAGGTGGTGTGCCTCGTTCCCTATCACAAGCGGACGAGGCTATAATCAGGGAATTGGGAGCGGAGCTCTCGGTGGAGGAAAGGGTGGCCCTTCTCACATCGAGGCTCCACGAGGTGCCTCCGGACGAGAATGGTCCACCTTCAGTGGATCAGATTGCCCGGAAGGTTTCCGATGCCCTGGCCATCGTTTCCACGGTGGCTGATGGGTCGCGGAGCCTTCGGGGCATCTTCGCGGAGGCCCTCAGGAAGGCCTCCGACGTAGTAAATAGCTCGGTGGAGTCACTCCGGCGTAACCTGGCGCCGGAGGGGACCTCGAGGCCGGAGGCGCCCTGCCGCTGCAGGCGTCTCGAGGTGGAGGTGGCGGAGCTCCGGAAGGAGCTCGCCAGCCAGCAAGCCCAGCTCGCCAAGGCTAGGTCGGGAGCCTCTGCCTCAAAGGCAGGCGCGGGGCCTCCAGCCCCTGGTCTCCTGACGGGGAAGCAGATGCGCCAGGTCATGGATTGCGTCAACGCGGTTTATGACCTGCGCATCGACTCCCTAAGCGCTAGGGTATCGCCGGAGCCAAGGCTCCACCCAGCATTGGCCGCGGACAAGAAGGTCGCGCCACCTTCGGGCCCAACGCCGCTGCCCTGTCAGGGTGGCCGCGTGGCCAGCTACTCCGCGGCCGCGGCTGCAGCTGCGCCGCCCAAAGTGCCGGGCAAAGCTTCAAAGAGGAAAGCGGCGCAGAAGGGTGGGCAGCGCCACAAGGGCCAGCCCAGGGAGGAGTTAGAGACAGGAGGGCTCTCTCGCGTGCTGGCCAGCCATCGCATGCCCCAGCAACCGTGTCCCGGGATTCTCGAGTCCCACCTCCCGCGCAGTCCGGCCCTGCGCCCTCTGAGGAGGGTTGGCAGACAGTGGACGGCGGGAGGAAGAAATCCCGGGGCAAGAGAAAGAAGGGGGCCACGTCCGAGGCTGCTGCCCAGGCTGCGGAACCCGCTGAGTCAAGGAGCAAGCCCAGCCTCAAGAAGCGGCGCAAGCTTCAGACGCCAAAAACGGCAGCGGTGGTAATCACTATGCTGCCGGAGGCGGAAGCGGGCCTGTCGTACATGGTCATCTTAAGGAAGGCCGGGAGGAAATCGACGTCTCCGACATCGGAGTCGGACCGGTCCCGGCGGTGTAGGTGCCGTCTGGGCGAGTTGCCCTGTCGCGGCGGCCAAAACCTTGGCCGACGCAGACAGGCTCCATGTGGGCTGGAGTTCCGCGCGGGTAACCGTACTGGAGCCCCGGCCTGCGAGATGCTTTAAGTGCATGGCGGTCGAATACACCCGGCCGACGTGCACTAACTGTTTTGACTGCAGCGGTCTTTGTTTCCGCTGCGGTCAGGCAGGGCATCGGGCGGCAACATGCACCGCCGCCCCTCACTGCCCCGCGTGCGCGGCGGGTAATAGGCCTGCCAAGCACTACATGGGGCGGGAGGGATGCAGACCCCCGACGACAGGCCCAAAAAAGGGGGGGATCAGCCAATCAGCCCAGGCTGCCCCCCCCTAGCGTGGCTTCGCCACCGTCTCGGGTGGAGGAGGTTATAGTTACGGCTTAAAATTCAACTGACACTATCCTCCTACAGGCGATTCTCATCCACTCCACCAGGGCGCAGGATCTTCTCCTGCAAACCATGGTGGAGCGGTTGACTTGTGTAGCCGTAGCCGTGGAGCCTTATTGCGTTCCTGACCGCCCTCATTGGGCGGGCAGCCGCGATGAATTCGTGGCAATCGTCAGCTCGGCGGCGCTTCGTTCGCCGCCCTTGTCGATCAGAGACAAGGGCATGGGATACGTCGCGGCTGACTGGGAGGGAGTCACGCTGTATGACGTGTACTTCTCCCCCAACCGGAGTCTGGCTGATTTCGAGGTCTGGCTTAACAGCCTAGGGACCTCGATACGGTGACTGGCACCTAGCCACGTTCTAGTCGTAGGGGACTTTAATGCCAAATCCACGGCGTGGGGGTCCTCTGCGACGGACGCCCGTGGAGCGGCGGTGGTAGAGTGGGCGGCGTCGACGGGCCTCTGTTTGGTAAACAGAGGCTCCGTCAACACGTGCGTGCGGCGACGGGGCGGGTCGATAGTGGACCTTTCGTTCGCTAGCCCCGACGTCGCAGCACGAGTGAGGAACTGTTGTGTCCTGGAGGAGTTTGAGACCTTGTCCGATCATCGGTACATCCGGATTGAGGTCTCCCGGTCCCTTCAGGGCCCCAGTAGGGGTCACGCGGCGCGCAGAATTCCCGCGTTACCGCGGTGGGCTGTGGGCAGGCTAGGTAGGGACCTACTGGCGGTGGCAGCCATCGTTCAATCGTGGCTGTCCTCACCAGCCCTGACCGAAGGGGTGGACGTTGAGACTGGCCGATTTCGCGATGCAATTACGCAGGTGTGCGATTCGGCCATGCCCCGTGTGCGACGTCTTCCTCCAAGGAAGGGGCTCTACTGGTGGTCCCAGGGGCTGGCGGACCTCCGTGTGGCATGCATTCGTGCCCGGAGGTCCTATACTCGCAGTCGGCGGCGTAATTGCGATGGGGAGCGGGAGGGCCAGCTGTACGAGGCGTACCGCACTTCGCGGGCCGCATTCAAGTTGGCCATCTGCTGCGCCAAAACAGAGAAAAGGCAGGAGATGTTGGATGGTCTCAACCGTGACCCCTGGGGTCGCCCGTACCGTGCGGCGCTTAAGAAGCTCTGCAACCAGCCCCCCCCCTCACAGAGACCCTTCAGCCCAGCCTCCTCACCGAGGTGGTTGAGGGCCTATTCCCAAGATGGGCGGAGCACACGCCCCCGGTCATGGCACCGCCAGGTAGTGACCGGGAGGCCAACCTCAGTGTACCGCCCGTCACTGTGTCGGAAATGGGGGTGGCTGTTTCACGGATTCGTTTCAAGAACACTGCCCCCGGCCCGGACGGGATACCCGCCCGGGTACTTGCCCTGGCTCTGGACCACCTGGAGCCTCGCCTCAGGGGACTGTTCGACGCGTGCCTGGCGTCCGGACGGTTCCCTGACTGCTGGAAGGAGGGGAGGCTGGTACTCCTGCCGAAGTCGGGGCGTACGCCGGATTCGGTAGAGGCCTTCAGGCCCATCGTGCTGCTGGACGAGGCGGGTAAGCTGCTGGAGAGAATCCTCGCTGCCCGCATCATCCAGCACCTACGCGACGTTGGACCCGACTTTTCGAACGCCGGCCGTTCGACGGTCGGTGCGATAATGCGCCTAAGGGCCGCGGCCGCGGCGGTTGTCGCTGGCGGTGGAGTGCTGTTGGCGGTGTCGCTTGACATCGCCAACGCATTCAATAGTCTGCCATTCAACTGCATCAGGGAGGCGCTCCGGTATCACGGAGTGCCTGCATACCTGAGGCGGCTGGTGGCGGACTATCTTGAGGGCCGCAGCGTTCTCTATGAGAGCCGCATAGGGGACGTTATGAGAAAACCCATGTCGTGCGGTGTCCCATAGGGTTCGGTTCTAGGGCCGCTCCTGTGGGACATCGGTTACGACTGGGTGCTACGCTGTCGGCTCCCCACCGGGCTGGCGGTCATCTGCTATGCGGATGACACGCTGGTCGTGGCCCGAGGCGGAAACTTCGAGGAAGCGGCGTTCCTGGCCACCTTAGGGACCTCGGAGGTGGTCAGGAGGATCGGGGCGCTGGGGCTTAGGGTGGCCCTGGATAAATCGGAGGCCCTATTTTTCCATGGACCCCGGCGTCGGCCACCTGCTGGCGCCTCGATCACGGTGGACGGGGTCCAAATTGAGGTAAAGATCAAGTATCTGGGCCTGGTGCTGGACGGGCGGTGGCGCTTTCGCGAGCACTTTCGCAAACTGTCCCCGAGGCTCGTCGACGCAGCGTCCACCCTTGCACGGCTCATATGGCCGAATATGGGCGGACCCAACAATGTGTGCCGACGGCTATACTCGGGGTTGGTCCGGTCGATGGCGCTGTACGGGGCACCTGTGTGGGCGGAGTCCCTGGACGCGCCGAACAGGGCTCTTCTGTGGAGACCACAAAGAGTCGTCGCGTCCAGGCTCATACGCGGATACCGCACGGTGTCGACCGAGGCGGCTTGCGCGTTGGCCGCAATCCCTCCGTGGGACTTGGAAGCGGAGGTGCTCGCCGAGGTGTATTGGCGGGCATCGCAAGAGCGGGCTATGGGCGGTCGCCCCCTGCCTAGTGAGGTGGCCAGGTGGCAGGGCGACTCCCGCCGTGCTGCCATGGCCAGTTGGAGGGTGCGGCTGGAGACGCCCCGGGCTGGTCTCTGGACCGTAGGGGCACTCCAGCCTGTGCTGGAGGAGTGGGCGGGGCGACAGCACGGAGTTCTTACCGACTGGTGCAGGTGCTGTCGGGGCACGGTTGCTTCGGCAGATATCTGCACATAGTCGCAAGGAGGGAAGCGACTCCGGGCTGTCACCATTGCGGCTGCGACGAGAACACAGCGCGGCACACGCTCGAGTCATGCCCGGCTTGGGACGGGCAGCGCCGTGAACTTGTCGCGGCAATAGGAGGAGACCTCTCGCTGCCGAGCGTCGTCAGAGCGATGCTTGGCAGCGACAGGAATTGGGCCGCGGTCGCTGCCTTTTACGAGGAGGTCATCTCGCAGAAGGAAGCGGCGGAGAGGGCCAGGGAGGCTGATCCTTCCGCAGACCCGAACCGCCGCCAGCGACTTTGGCGGCGCAGGCGTGAATATTTGCGCCTAATGCCGCCCTAGCTGAGGCCGCGGGTGGATGTACCGGGGAACGTCCGCCACCCGCAAGACCTTCTGTGAAGGTGCGACGCTCCGTGTGCGGATGCGTCACTCAGTGGAGGGTACCCGAGAGGGTAAGCCGCCGGCGGACCACTGAAGTAATCCAACACAGTACCAGTGGGCCGTCAACATAGGCGGAGAGACGGCACACGGCGGGTTTCTTTAGTGGGTGCGGGCCCCACACTACCCTGTTCGTTGCCCCGAACGACGGGGTGTGCGGTTAGAAAAATTTTATCCCGCCTACACAAAAAAATAAAAAAAATAAAGGGTTACTATTGCGCAATATTTTTCAGTTTAGATACTGTTTATCGAAAAGTCACAGTATTGCTTAATTTTATAAGTGTGTGAACTGGATAATTCCAGTTGAGATTCTGTAATTTATCACGCTGTATTTTCCAGGTATTAATGCACATATCGACAGCTTACTCCAACTCACATCTCCCTCGTATTGAAGAAAGGTTCTACCCTTGTGACGCCAATTGCGAACAACTCCACCAGATGATTGACAAACTAACAGATAATGAAATCAATGACATGTTACCCACGTAAGTGTGATACTCGCTGCTAGCGACCATATTCCAATATTGATGTGAAAACATCTAATGCGGAGGGAGGGTAAAACCGGCTGTTGGCGTTGCGACATCGCCACACCAATTCATTTGATTGTTTTAACGCCATCTGTTGACAGAAGCATCTAACTAGGAAGTATAATATCAATTAATAAACTAATAACAGTTTTAATTCCTCTATGGATAACGAGAGGGCGCTTACCAAGAATTATATAAGACTCAAACAATATTTGAAGACAGAAAGAAAATAGATGCTTTCGCATCTGCAAGACGTCCCGTGAGTGACGGCTCATATTTTTTATATCATTTGGTAGCATAAGAGCCGCGGCCCACCTCATGGTATGTGGTAACAGTTGCTCATGGACTAAACAATACTAAGAAGAAAGGGAGATAAGCAGAAAAAAAAAGAGAGAGCAGAGAAAATTCTTTTTTTAAAAAAAAGAGCTTTATAACTATTCAACGGGAATGTAATTTTTTTTTAAAACTTCAACGGGGATATCAAAGTCGCTGCTTAACTAAGCATCGTGTAATAGTTGCTTATCCTTGTGCCTGACATTCTTAGGATTCCATAATAGTGCTTGCCTTTGGTAGGCTTCTAAAAAGCGTTGACCACGTCGTTGTCGCACGCAGCAAGCGAGTCTTTACGCGAACGCAGTTGGCGGGCAACTAAGCAAACGAGTGTGTACAGGCGCGCTCTCGTTTTCATCGCGAGACTCGCCGAGACCCTTTGACTCGTGCACAAAAAACCGACACGCTTCTGAGACATAGCGAGAGCCGCGAGACGAGACGAGGCTACCATGTACACATTCGCCCTCGGCCTGTCTCGTATGTCTCGACTAGTGTGTACAGCCGGCTTTAAGCGAAAGTGATGTTCAGTTAAATAATCTCTATCGGTATGGACGTAGTAACGTTATCGATTTAGTTACTCACTACTTTGGCACAACATGTTCCAGAATACTAGGACCATGGCCGAACACCTACACGTTCACGAAAGCCCTGGCCGAGAAGGAACTGCGGGTAAACTCAGGAGGCACACCTATAGGTATATTCAGACCCGCCATAGGTAAGTTCATATCACAGTATATATAGCACTTCATATTTTTATACCATTAGGGGGGTGGCATATGAGCATGCAGCCCAATTCGTGGTAAACAGCTTTCTATAGAGACTAGCAACACCAGATGCACCACTCGCTCGCCGCTTAGACCTCATATAAGGACACGCGGGACGGTACGCGAGGCATTGCGTGGTGCTTTTGGGGTCGCGTCGCGCAGTCAAATAAAACATATGGTGAGATATGAGAGCGTTCATGTATAAGCGTCATCGCGCGCGTTTTGGTTTCTTCGCTTGTCCATAGACGGAGAAAACGCACAAAGAGCCGTGCGGCGCCTCTGGAGTCGCGCCGCGCGGTCCCTGAACGCGGCCTTACTCTTCGGTGTTCTCAACTATATACATAGTCAGGCCATAAATATTGTGCCTATTAAAAAAAACATTAATATTATATTTGAATTTAGAACCTGTCTTATATGAATATCCACTGATTTCTGATTTTCGCGCCAATCTGTGTTAATTATTCTTGCGATAGGGAGTCAGGTTATAAAGAAAACACACATTTGACGGTCGAAGCCCCGGCGTAGTCGGTAGTGTAACCGGCTTCCGTTCACGAGTTCGTGGGTTCGATTCCCACTCAGGACAATTACTTACTGTGTTCAATGAACACAGATATTATAGTAATACTCTTCACTCATGTTATCTTCTCAAAATGCATCTACCTTCTGTAGTCTCTGCATCACCCTTGGTTGACTGGTAGAGAATGCCTCAGGCATTAAGTCCGCCATTGTAATTTTTTTTTTGTATAAAGTTTAATAAATAATATAAAAAATAAAAAAAATATTTGTACTGCATCTGGGTGTTTCCTATCTATTTATTATATGTATGTAAGTACATATTTACAAAAAAAAAGTAATATATTTATGTATTATATCCGTAATCTGGTACCCATAGTACAAGCGTTAAGCTTAGTTTGGGACCAGAGAACGTTGTGTGTATGTACGTGAATATTTATTATTTATTTACAAAGTAGGTATAGAGCCAAAAGCAAATTTAGAAACTACATCTGCTTGGTATTAGTCGAATGTTTGTGTATCGGTAATTGATTCTTACAATGAAATGTCCTCTGCTTGATAGACAAAGATCTGGCCGTCCGCGTTGTGTTCGTACTAGGAGATACTTTGAAGAAATCCTTTCCAAAACCAAAGATTTTATCTCGGGAAACGAATATATCACCTAGAACGATGTCGTGTATTTAAAAACATAACTTAGGATTTCCAGTGTATAAGAGACCCAGTGGTCATTATTTAACCGATAATTTAAAAATGGATAGAGTAGTAAAATCAAAACAACTTCAGCGGTACGCAAAGAAAGGTTACAGAAAAAACATTAGGTATTTTTACTTACCATCGAAGGAATGTAACATAGTTCCAGTGGCCCGCCAATAAAGGCGGAGAGACGGCACACGGCGGGTTTCTTTAGTGGGTGAAGGCCCCACACTACCTTGTTTTCGTTGCCCCGAACGACGGGGTGTGGGGTTAGGAAAATGTTTTCCCGCTTTAACGAAAAAGGTATTTTTACTTATCAACCAAAATTTTAACAAGCAGAATGATCGAGTTTATGTTCAAAGCTCTAAAAATAGAAGCTTTTCCATTAGTCAGTAGAATACAACGTGGGTAATGACTTTAGTCATGGTTTGGTGGGGTGTTAGCTATCAAGGAGTGACTGAGCCATATTTTTGTGAAAAAGGTGTGAAAAAATCGGCACAGGGTGTATTAAGATTCGATTATTGAGAAGGTAGTTAGGCCTGTATCTACATCATAAAGGATGTAGGTACAGAGGGAGGCCGAGGCTCACCTAACTGGAACAAATCAGTCATGTATTGAAGGAAGGTGGAGCCAGGAGTCTCCAAAACCAGCGAGCGTGTATGAAGAGAATTATGAATGTTGAGGAAGCCTGAGATGTATGGAATAATAGAGCCTTTTGGCACTCTGTTCTCTCTGCCTACCTCACAAGGGAGATGGCGTGATGATAAGTAAGTACCTAAGTAGTTAAGCCTCTTACCAATATCAAATAGTCCCAAAACCAAGAATGGTACTTATAGAAAAACTCAGGGATTCATCTACCCACCGTCAGTACCCAGAATCCGTTGAAACAATATATCAACCTTGGACGTCTATCATCTAAGTCCACCCGTGATCATGAATGCTGTAAAGTATTCGAAACGTCGGGATAGGAGTAAAATCAAGTAAACGCGATAGATTCCGTAAACGTAGTTTTATTTCAAAATGTGTAACATTCGCGTAAATATCAGAAAGTATTACAGATCAATATGTTAAAGGTACTAACTGTAATTATTATAATATTTCAGTTATATCCACCGCAAAAGACCCTTTAAAAGGTTGGCTCGACAATATGTATGGACCTACCGGAGTTGCCGTCGGTAGTGGTAAGTTATACATTATTTTGACTGTATATAATTACAACTTATCTGGCGTTGAGTGCCACTCACTGGGCAATATCTAAAGCTCTTCAGCTTAATTTTGACTGTTAAAACTGAATATGAAGATCCTCTATGTTAATTATATTAATTAATGGATGAATTTGTATATCTTGGATGTGGATTCAGTCGGGATGGACCACTGAAATAGAGAGAAGAGTAAATGCGGGAAATATGGAGTATTGGGACAACTTCTCGGCAGCCACCACCTCAGCCAGAAAGCACGGGTCGCAATACACAAGGCAGTGCTTGTCCGAACGTTATTATATGGAAGCGAAAGTTGAATATGTAAAAAGGAGTATGGGAGTAAAATCAATGCGGTTGAAATGCGTTCTCTGTGAAGAATTTGTAGAGTGAGGCTGACTGACCACATTCGTAACGACGATGTAAGAGAGTGAGTAGGTATGAAAGAGAGTATTGGTGTAAAGATGCGAAAGGCAATGCTCCGATGGTTCGGACAAGTGGAAAAAGTGTCAGACGCGCGACTGGTTAAGAAGGATATACAAGGCGAAAGTGGAAGGATGTAGGTACAGGGGGAGACCGAGACTCACTTACCTAGACCGAATCAGTCATCTATTGAAGGAAGGTGGAGTCAGGATGAGTCTTCGAAACCAGCGAGCGTGTTGAAGAAGCAAGAGATGCACTTACCCTTAGTGCCGCCGTGGGTCGCTGAAAAATGCCGTTCCATTTCTTGTCTATTTCCTTCGTGTGTTGTCGTAATTTGCGGTGTCAGAATTTTTGCCGCCCTAGTCACTGGAAAATGCCGCCCAATCTACGCATACATTCTTTTCATCTGAACGCTGCATTTCACCATCCCCTAGTATACTTCCAGAGCAACTTGTCGAGATGCTACTCCGATATTAAAAAAATAACGAAGACAATGGAACATACCCGTTGCAGTTCAAATTAGACTTTATATCAAACCTTAACACCTGGCTAATAGTATCAAGTCTGTCTGCTTCCTTTTAGCGATCCTTCGACGCTTCCTTTTAGCGATGATTAACAGTATGTTTTATATCCCACAGCCACCGGTATTTTAAGAACAATACAGTGCGACGAGCTTGTCTCCGCCGACATCGTACCAGTGGACTCTGTGGTCAACTGTCTCATGGTAGCGGCTCGTAGTGTACACTACGCTTACAAAGAAAGGTAGATGATTAATCAACCAATCAAGCAATCAATCAAATAATTATTTAAATGATCAATCAGATAAGTAATCAATCCGTCAATCAATCAAACAATTGATCAAGCAATCAATTAATTATTCAGTTGATTTTTTTTTACCTCTAGTCCCAAACTAAGCTTAACGCTTGTGCTATTACTTGCTTGTGTACCAGATTACGGATATAATACATATATTACTTTTTTTGTAAATACATACATACATTTAATAGATAGAAAACACCCAGACGCAGTACAAACATCTGTGTTCATCACACAAATAATTGTCTAATCGAACTCACGACCTCGTTCGCGGAAGTCGGTTACACTACCGACTACGCCACAAGGCCCGTCGAATTATCAGTCAATTAAATAAATCAATCAAATAATTATTCAAAAGATCAGTCAGATAATTAATCTAACAGTCCATCAATCAACCAATTGATCAATCAGACAAATAATCATCAATGTGGAAAGCTCAAAAAATCAATTCAACGCATTGGAGGTTAAGTAACATTCATTAAAATAGCGGCGACGTGGTTCGCCATCCGTCACGTCTCGTTTCCACGGGGTCAAAAAGTGGGTAGCGGAAGGCCGCTACATAATAAGTGGCAATCCGTTGTCTCTGCCTATCCTCTGGGAAACAGGCGTGAGACTATGTTTGGGAAGGGCGATAAGTATATTTTTCCAACGTCACCAAAAGAAAATTATTTAAATTTTTAAGTATTTGCGTAAATTTCAGTCAGATAAAGACAATCCTTGGCCAAATTATATTGCTATAGATTTATTACGTTTTTTTTTCAGTTCACCTCCGTTGGATCCTCCAGTCTTCAACTACGTCAGTTCAGTGGAGAACAGAATCACGTGGGGGGATTTCGTGGCTCAAAACATGGCGAGAATACATCGGTACCCCTTCTCTGATGCCGTGTGGTGAGTTTAATCGATTAAGATCTGGTAAGATGAGGAATTTCACCGCTACAAATCTTCTTCTGTAGACCTCGATATACCATGTTATGGCATTCCAATTTCTTTCAAGTTTCCTTTTCCCCCACAAGTCATGGGTTCAAACTCCGATCGTAGTTATATTTTTATTTGCCTAATATATTTTTCTTGTTTATATTAATATCATTAAATATTATATAATTGAAGTGAAAACTTCTTTTAGCGCGGTACGCATATTTTTAGATGAGATAAAATCTCTGGACTCGCGACACCGTTACGAGACGCAGCTATAGTGTGTTAAGTAATAATAAAATAATCATAGAAAATAAATTATACAATGGTACATACTATATACTTTTATTTTATTTTCATAAGATTCGTCTTGACGAGTACTTTTTCTCTAGATGGTATCCAGGGTCTGAGGATGAAGCTGGAAGGTGGCCACAGTAACTCTTATAATGAAACGACGCAACCCCATCGAGTTTGGACTCGTTTGATTCGTCTTGTTGAGTATTTTGTCTTTAGATGGTCTCCAAGGTCTGATGATGGAGCTAGAAGGGGGCCATAGGAACTCCGTTATAAAACGACATAACACCATCGAGTTTGCGCTCGTATGATTCGTCTTGACGAGTACTTCGTCTCTAGATGGTATCCAGGGTCTGATATGGAGCTAGAAGGAGGCCGCAGTAACTATGTAATGAAAAGACCCGAACCCATGAAGTTTATATTCGTTTAATTCGTCATAAAAGAGTACTTTGTCAAGTTGTGATCATTTTTTTTTAATGCCTAAATGAATAATTTTGATTTACAAGTTTTAATTTAAGATCAAACAATTAATTTGGATATCTAAAAATAACAACTGTTTGTTTATAGTTTTAAGTTTTCACTTCTGTCGGCAGTCCTTGGACTGCTTTGATTTTTTTTTATATACTTATCATCACGCCCTCTACCTTGCGAGGTAGGAAGAGAGAACAGAGTGCCAAGAGGCTCTATTCTTGCATACATCTCTAGTTTCCTCAACATTCATAATTCTCTTCATACACGCTCGCCGGTTTCGGAGATTCCTGACTCCACCTTCCTTCACCTACCTAGACCAAATCAGTCATGTATACTGATTTGGTCTAGGTAGGTGAGTCTCGGTCTCCCCCTGTACATACATCCTTCCACTTTCGCATTGTATATCTTCTTAACCAGTCGCTCGTCCGACATTCTTTCACATGTCCGAACCATCGGAGCATTCCCTTTCGCGTACATTAATATCAAATATTATTTTTAAGTGGCCATGCTGATTTGAGTTTTATTTTAAATGGAAAAATTCGCAATGGTTGAAATTTGTACCCACAACTTTTTGTAAATTCGATCCAGTTTTAACACAAAGTGAAAAATGTGAAATCGAAAATAACAGTCAGGAGCAGGATTTGAACCTGCATCTCCTGGATACCGTCCAGATGCTTTACCAATTCAGCCATCCTGACAATTGCTCCTGACTGCTAATTTCGACAACACATCACGCTTAACGTCTTTGGGTGACGTATTTTCGATTTCACATTTTTCACTTTGTGTTTAATGTATAGTGCTAAGCATGTCAAATGCTAAAAATATATATAAAAATATCTAAATATTCGATCCAGTTGTTCAGCCACTCAATTGTTATTTTGACGGAGCGGGTCGGTACCACCGTCAGCCGACACCGACCGTAAAATGAGATAGCCGTCCATTTATTCGTTTCCCATCCGCATAATGAAATCGTGAGCAGTGGCTTGAAGGTCGCAAGGTTAAGCAACTTTAACATCGGTTGGCAATCAGATGGGTGACCAAAAAGTGACACCTATTTATTTATCTGATCTCCTCCATGCTTCAGAAGGCACGTTAAGCAGTGGTTAACGGCGGTCAAATAACATCCTAACAGTCGGTACAGGTTGTCTCAGTCCTGAATAAAATATCTGACTGCGATCTTGTTCTAACGTCGCCATGTTGTTCACTTAGTTGTGTCGTGGTGGTCAGATAGGGAGTTACTCTGGATACTAGGAGATTAGTTAAAACCATACGCCTCGGAAACCGGCCTGAACAATTTTGTTGTTAAGGCGGAAAAAATACCCGTCGTTCAGGGCAACGAATGGATAGTGTGGGGCCCTCACTCACTAAATAAGCCCGCCGTGTGGTGTCTCTCCGCCTGTGGTGGCGGACCACTGGAACTGTGTTACATTACTTCAGTGGTTTTTAAAAGACACCCTCCTTTATCGCAGGGGATTTTAGAAACATATAATTTCACTGACACAAAGTACCTACACTCAGAACAACCATTTATGTCTCACACAAAGAGTTGTCCTGTGTGGGAATCCAACTCTCAACACTCGGGCTTGGGATTAGGTTAGGAATCATCTGATGATGATGAGTAGTGGCTGTGTCCATGAGCAGCAGTTACCACTTACCATCAGGTGGGCCATGGTGATCATAATAGTTTAAATAGACAGTATAAGTAATCTTGATACTTGAAATGGTTTCCAGGTTCATTTCATTGACACTCACGAAGTCAGCTCTTCTAAACAAGATCAACATATTTTTCCTTCACCTCATACCAGCTGCGATGGTTGATGGTCTGGCGATCTGCTTAGGAAGGAAACCAAAGTGAGTAAATTCTTCAAATTAATTTTATTAAACATTAATAGTAACATACTAGCCCTTGCCCGCTGCTCCGCCGCAGCCAAAAGCTAGTTTTTACATCAAAATCAGTTCAGTAGTTTTTGCGTGATTCGCAAATGAACAAACAGACAAACTATATAGCCTTATCTTGCCGTGTGAGGCCGGCATCAAGAATAGCTCCACCCCGTCTCTTCCTATGGAAGTCGTAAAAGCCGACTAAGGGATTACCGGGGGACCGGGCAGCAGCGTTCCCCTGTGTACTAAAAATATCCACTGCGATCGCCAACCCGCCTGCCAAGCGTGGCGATTATGGTAAAACCTCCATTTTGGGAAGGCCTATGTCCAGCAGTGGACTATGAAAGGCTGATGGATGGATAATATAGCCTAATAAAGTGATTTTTTTCTCAAATATCTTAAATGTATAGGCTCTGTTACAGCTCTATAATAGTATATATTAATTTTGCCGCAGGATGCTCAAAGTTTATAAGAAGATTCACAAGTTCTCATCAGTATTATCGTACTTCTGCACACGAGAGATTAAGTTCTGCAACTCAAGGACACAAGAGCTCTGGGAGAAGACGTCTGATGTTGATAAGAAGGTATGCCAAACGTAAAATGCCCATCATATATTCCAAAGCAAAAACATGGAAAAAAAATAAAAAAATGCCTCGACGACATTAGAGCCACGGTCCATCTGATGGTAAATGGTAACCGTCGCTCATGGACTCGACTATACCGAGAGTATTGTCAAGCCGCTGCTCACCAATTCCCTTCACATATATGAAATGAAATATAAACGCCTATCTCCTGCTACAGCCAAAACGCAACGATGGCTTCATGGCCGGTCACACGGGAGATGGTGGTACCAACCCGCTCGGGCCCGATACCAAATGAGTACTCCCACTTGGTACCCAGCCCTAACACCAGCCATGCAATGGATGATAATTGCTTACTTCTCTTAGTCGCCTCATACGACACCCGTAGAAAAGAATAAGGTGGTGTCATTTGTATTCTTAGTCCATCACCTCTAATGTTGCTAACGTCTATAGGCTACGGTAACCGCTTACCATCAGGTGGGCCGTATGATTGATTACCACCCACTTAGTATAAAAAAACATCATAGATGAGATTTTATATTCAAGATTGATAACGTAATATGTTACCAGCTGTACCCGTTCAGCATGCGAGAAGTAGACTGGGATGAGTACTTCGACGACTACATGCCGGGGATCAGGCGGTACCTCTTCAAGGAAAGCGATGACACCCTACCACAAGCCAGGATCAAATGGAAAAGGTATTCTTTATTTTTTTACTAGAGTAGTCACAACGGATGTTTGTGTCTCTGAAGTTGGCTGCAAGACGCTATTTTTGTGTCGTAAGGTATGAAGTGCGTCTTCTACACTTTACATTAATCGATAAATATTCGATTATAATTTAATAATTGTAATCGATCATCATATTATTTATCGATCGTACTAAAATATGTGTATATCTAAATAAAGGCTTATTCACTAAAATCGCTCGTATACTTACTTTTTGTTGAATATAAAAATAATAAATTACCTAAACAATTCGATATTATGAAAACATTACGATCTTATTCGATTGTTTTGTTAATCGACATTTGAATTGGTCAGCACTAATCGTATGATTCCGTCACAATGCCCACTTCTTGCTCTGTGCCTAACTTCAGAGATACAAAAATCCGTTGTGACTACTATACCTGACCACGGTAAAGCAAAACGGGGGGATATATTTTTCCTTCTAACTTTTAAATTTCTTAAACATTTTTGATCTATATTTTTTAGCATTTGACATGCTCCGCTACGGTCCTAAAGACAAATGTGATGAGGAAATTGGGATGACCAAATAGGTACGATAGCTCAGTGGTTAGCCACTTCCCCGGATTAGAAAAGACGCGGGCTAGTTTCCCGCTCGTACAAAAAATATATTTTTCCTTATATTTGTATTTTAAATTTCTTATCATAATTTGACACAAAGCCTTGTTTATCCCAGCATTAGGTAATGGTAAGTAGGACTCGTACTGTTGTATTTCATATAGTGAGTGAGAGCGCCGGAGACAAACGCCTCCCTATCCTCTCCTTATTATCCTTCCATGGAGTGGCGACTCATGGACCGTATGCTTGTTTGACAATTGAAACCCACGAAGTATAAAAAAAACGTGAGGTATCGACAGCACAAATGGTGCAGAGTGGTTTAGATACCAGCCTCCCGCCCGAGTGTTGTGGGTTCGAGCCCCACACAGGACAACTCTTTGTGTGATCCACATTATATGGTTGTTCTTGTGTCCGTATGTCCGTAAAATTGTATGTTTGTAAGTAGCTCGCGATACAAGGAATATTCCTTAGTGCAGGGTGTTGCTTTGCCGTGTGGGGCCGGCTTTAGAATTGTCCCACCCCTCTTCACCCATGGGAGTCGTAAGAGCCGACTGAGGGAATACCGAGGGAGTGGGCAGCAGCACTCCTTCGAGTATTAACAACATCCACTGCGATCGCCAACCCGCCTGCTAAGCGTGGCGATTACGGCACTATCCCCCATTCCTGGGGAGGCCTATGTCCAGCGTGTGTGGTATTTAAAAGGCTGATGGATGGATGGATGGATGCAGGGTGTTGTCTTAAAAAACAAAAAAAAATTGCACGGAGTTAGGAAGTAGGCGGTATTACTCCCCTATACTTCGGAAGGTAAGTAAAACCGATGGCCCTGGGCTTGATCTCTCTCCGGTAGTGTCGGTGTGCCGACCCATCGGGTTATGGGAGTGACGAAACACAGAGTGCACTTGTCTTTGCATACGCCAATGTAATAAACGTTGTCTATCTCCTGAATAGTTCTGTCTTTGTCGCTAATATTTTAAGTTTGACGTTGAAATAACGGTATTTAGATATTTTTATATACTTTTTTAGCATTTGACATGCTTTAGCCATTTAAATAAAGTGTGAAAATGTGAAATCAAAAATAACAGTCACGAGCAGAATTGTTGCAAGAACGGAACAAAACACTGAATAACTACCTATTCGGAGCTTATACAATGTTTATTAGTAAGGTTAGACTATAATAATTATATTTTGTGATTGGTTACTGGCATGCTTTTACCGTAGTTACGATCTCGAGATTATTATGCGATTCCCTTACTTGATGGTAGGCACTTAACGTAGCCATACAGCAACACAAGAGGCAATCGCACGTCGCCCGTCGTAGAGGATAAGGAAGGGGTTTGGAGATATTTAGTGAACATTTATATAACTGTTTAAAGCCTCTTTTGTTTTTTTACAGGTTATACTATCTGCATCAGATAGTACGATTTATTTTCTACGTCTTTACTCTGTACGCGCTGTGGTCGACTCTGACTCTATTGTGGTAACGTCATATTGACAAATAATGATGTCATTAGCGCTTTTTCTACTTCGAACGTCAATTATTGTAATAAGAATTGCGGAAATAATAAGGAATGCGTTATAAATTATATGTCTATTAAATGTAAAATCTATTTTTTACTTAGAATTATGTTACACTAGAAATCATGTGATAAATAGTTTCAAAGACAGCGACCTCTCGTCAGCTGTTACATGAGGGTTAATTAACTAAATCAAGGTAGCAATATGTTGGAGCATTAAATATTATAATATGTAAATTGATAAATATTATAATTACTGAAAAAATTTCAAAGCAGTAATGAGGACTGCCGACAGAAATGAAAACTTAAAACTATAAGTAAACAAACAGTTGTTATTTTTGGATATCCAAATTAATTGTTTGATCTTAAATTAAAACTTGTAAATCAAAATGATTCATTCATTCATTAAAAATAAATTAAAATTATTAATTTCTTCATTCACAGCCATGATTCATGGCCTAGCGCAATAAGTTATAGGTACTTATAGGAATTAGGAACAGATAAAGTGTTATCGTTAACACGTCACGTGATCATGTCGATGACGACTTACATGAAATTTACTCCCTATCCAAAACTTCCTATAGGTAAAAGGTTTCACTGCATTATTATAATGTTTTAGAAAAAATGCAAAGCAGTTGATGTAGTTATTTTATGTATAAAAATGTATGTAGGTATAGGTATGTTATAAAGACGCTACTTCGCGTGCTTTATTTGAAGTCATTCCGTTGGCATGCAAAGCGCCAGTCGTTCTCAGAATTATCGGCTTCTAACAAAATATGACGACATATAATAAAGATATTTGTTATTATTATAGGTAATAAATCCATCCATCCATCCATCCATCAGCCTTTCAACGTCCACTGCTAGACATAGGCCTCCCCAAGAGAACGCCACAACGAGCGGTCCCGTCATGGGGGATAATGCCGTAATCGCCACGCTTGGCAGGCAGGTTGGCGATCGCAGTGGATGTTGTTAATACTCGAGGGAGTGCTGCTGCCCACTCCCTCGCTATTCCCTCAGTCGGCTCTTAGGACTCCCGTGGGTAGAGAGGGGTGGGACAATTCTAAAGCCGGCCCCACACGGCCAAGGTAATAAATACGTAAATTAAAAGATCTTAATTATTATAACTATAAGCAGCTCATGGCGGTGAATGTTTTGGCGCCAAAATTGACACGTCAAATTATTATAATTTAAAAAAAGCAGGGACATATAGTTAGTTATTGTTAGGATAAGTTATGAAATACTAATCCAATTAGACAGTTTTTCAAGTAAACATAATGAAGTAGTTAGAACACCTTATTTTGAAACAATTTAAAATATTTTGGCGTAGAAGATCCCCCGCCTGCAACACAGCGGGTTAGTTTGACATGTGTATTAAAATTAATTTATGTTCGTTAAAAATTGAAGATATTAATACGATGCTATGTACGCCTGTATTCCCCGAAGGGGTAGGCAGAGGTGTATTACACACCCATGACTCGCCAGCTATGTTTGAGTCCCACGTAATAGGGGGCGAGCCTATTGACGTACATTAATTTTCAACGTAAACACCGAAATTAAATTAATTAAAATAAACCCTGTCTAGCGTACCTATATAGGGTAAGTATAGATGAATAATACCAAAATCTTATTATCTTTATGCTAGAACGTAATTTTATTACTATATTAGTTATATTTGTGTATCTTATTTGTACATAAAAATTGTGTATAATGTTGATAGATAAGTTGTTTGTAAAATATTTTAAATAACAGTTGTAAAAATAAATCATTTCAAGATTCAAGAAAAGACCAAAGTCGTACTTCTGAATTTTGAACTTATTATTATGTCAAAAATAATACTAATTGTGTATACAGGTAACTATAATATGTAAAAATAAAGATTTATAGAAATATAACTTTTGTATTTTTTTACTGGCGAGACTTGTTTTTGTATGTAGGTAGTATAATATTGTCTGGAGAAACGATTCTTCTCATCTTCATAATAATCAAGAAATTATATCCAATTAAGTAACGATCTATAGGGTGATCCACAAACAATAAGTAAATTCATCTACTTATCTGTATTATAAAGCTGTAACAGAATTGTGTTTGTACAATCTTAGTGGAAAAATTACTATATAGGCTATTTCGGCGAATTTGAATACAAATGTTTGTCTGTTTGTTAGCACATTCCGCAAAATCTACTGCACAGTATTCGATGTATTTTGTTTGATTAAGAAGACTTAAAAACTGGTGTACATTTTATCCCGTTACTACATCGGGAACCTGAGATATGTATAACCTAAATACTAACCCGCCTGCAGCAAAGCCGCGGGAAAATGGTTGTTTTACATATTTAGCCTAATCTGTATCTTGAATAATTTCAGAGCAGTGAGGCGATGTCCCTCGCACAATGTCATAAGTTGGTTGATCCGTGACCATTTGATTACATTTAACTTAACTTTTTGATCGGTATTTTAGCAGTTGACATGCTCAGCTATTTTAAAGGACATATTTTTTGTGAAATGTGGGGAAAGATCTCCACATCACATTTGTCTTTACGACCGAAAATTAGCGGTTAGAGCACTTCCCCGAATTGGAAGGGACACAGGTTTGATTCCCGCTCGCACTAAAGTTCTCTTTTCCACATTTCACAAATAATTTATTTAGATATTAAACATAGCATCACGCCTGTATTCCCCGAAGGGGTAGGCAGAGGTGTATTACACACCCACGACTCGCCAGCTATGTTTAAGTCCCACGTAATAGGGGGAGAGTCTATTGGCGTCTACCGGGCACATTTCTAAACTCCGGGCTGCTACTGAGAATTTTTCTTTTTAGGAAAAAGCTCAATAACATTGCCCGACCCGGGGATCGAACCCGAGACCAATCATGATTAGTAGTCGTATACACTACTGCTACACCACCGAGGCACCGAGCAGATATTTTATATATATTTTTAGCATTTGAAATCTTGCTCGTGACTGTTATTTTCGATTTCACATTTTTCACTTTGTGTTTAAAATAATTTATTCTTATAAATATAATTATTTCAATTTTATTTCGACAATGAAAAGGGAAATGAAAAAAAAACAAATTAATGAAAACAAGGGAAATGGCGTGATGATAAGTAAGTAAGTATACACCGGCAGACCTCAGGTTTTCAATGCGAGTCGACCCTTAATTTAACTTTTTAATATTCCTATTTCCTAGCCATTGTTGTATATGTACTACTAGATATGGCGTTCCGAACATTCACTTTGTTCAACTGAAATGAACTGCAATCCGTACACCTTACTTTAGAACGGCTTCAACATTCAAGCACACTGCTTGACGAGTACAGAGGTATTAAATAATAGAAACTAAGTGTAAACTTGGAGCAATTACCTACTAAATGAGTCAAGTAAGTAAAATTTAATGTTGTTTTAGTGAATAAATAGGTAATAATATCGTAACAATACTATAGAAAACATTTTTACATTTAAATGCCACGCCATGACATTTAATATTTTTATACCGCCGGCATCTACAATCATAGACTAAAATATGCAGAATGTAGATCTAAGATAAAGGATCCTTTGTCTTACATGCAGATGTTCCATTTCAAAACCGGTTGTAGGTAAAAATAGGTGTTCAGATTTCGTGTGGTGTTTTTATAAAGTGCTTACCGCTGCAAACCATTTCATTTCTGTGCAGATCTGAAATTAAAGAATAAACGGCTATCTTCTGCTACAGCCAAAACACACTGATGTGCTTCATGGCCGGTCACACAGAAGACGGTGGTACCAACCCGTTCGGACCCGATAGCAAGTGAGTACTTTCACTTGCCAGCCCTACCACCAGTAATCCAATGGGTGATAATCGCTTTCTTCCGTTAGTCACCTTGTACGACACCCGCGGGAAAGGACTTGTATTCTTAGTCCGTCACCACACGGACAAAAAATATGTTGAATTTGTAAGTTTAAAGTTATATAGTACTAGACTTTGTCTGCTGCTCCGGCGCCGCTAAAAGCTAGTTTTTAGGTTATATCTCAGGTACCTGATATAGTAGCCGAATAAAATGCATACCGGTTTTTTTTTTTTTTTTTAAGTCTAATTAAGAGCCATCAAATAAGTTATGCCTAAATAGTGGCATCAAAATCTGTTCTGTAGTTTTTACGTGATGCGCGAACAAAAGAACTGACAAACGGGGAAATATATAGAATCAAGCAATAGAATCAACCAATCCAACCATGTTTATAAGTCCCACCTAATAGGGGGCGAACCTATTGCCATCTACTACTGAGATTTATTCTTTTTACGAAGAAGCTCAATAACCCTGCCCAACCGGGGGTCGAACCTGAGACCTTATGATCAGCAGTCGCTCACACTATAGAGACAATTACGTCTACATTTTACTATTCACAAATAATGGAATAGAGTATGATTCTGATAAAGTTTTGTAGGTAAAAAAAGTGTCACTTCTGCGGTCTATAATCTATATAAACATGGCAGTTATGACGTTTTGGTGGGGAGAAAACTACTCTATAAGCGCTCTAGCGCTGTATGTTTAAAGTTCGATTTAGTTTGATTAGACGTTATGCGTTAACTAATGCTTTAAGCGCTGTAAAAGCATAAGTCCACTGCGGGCACGCTCTCCGCACAAGTTGCGACATGGTTTTTGTTTAGAATAGCTTCGGAGTTTTGGCAGGATGCCAGGATCGGGGTGCTAATTTGTCTGGTTTACCTCCTAGTGGTGCACCCTGGGCAACGTCGGCAGTCGCCGGCGGCTATCCGCTATCCGCTGTGCCCTCTGACTCAGCAGAGGGCACAGCGGATAGACTAGGGCGTCGGAGCCGTCTCCTCTGGCTCTGGAGATGGGGACAGCGGGGCCACAGCGGCCCCCCCCCGTCCTAAATCGTAAACCTGAATAGTGATATGTGCTGTGGTATGTCCCACGGCCTATTTCAGGAACGAGGGTCTTGGCTTAATCGCCCGGACCGCGAGGAAGACAACCTCTATAAAAAATTACACCGAATCTCAAGTTCTGGCGCGTGGCGAGGAGATGCATGGCTGATGGGTAGTTCAGTCTTTAGCGCGCCCCCAGCCAGGGTACCTGCGGACCCCCTGTGTTGGGTTACAAATGTACGCTTACCCGGGTACTGGGATCTCTGCCCGGGTGGACTTTTCTTCTCCCTTAATCGTGGGAACAGTATGAACCATTTAAACACAAATTCTTTGACGACGGAGATGGGTGAGACACCCGACGCTTCAGCCGAAAGGGGCCCGGCTGTAAATGCGGCCCCTATCATAACCGCGCGCAAACCGCGAAACAGTCGTAAGTGCCGCAAAGGCAAAAATACGTCCCAATCATCACGGGACGGCTCGGCGCTGGATAGCTCGGCAGGCACCTCAACCGCCGAGATGGATGCAGCCGAGGAGGGCGGACTGAGTGTGGCCGCCACAATGCAGTTGCCACAGCCGGTGGAGGTCGCGGTTTCACTGGAGCCGCTTCAGTCGCGGTTTTGGCGCAAGCGCCCCCTATCTCAGGGGGACGCTGCGTCTGATGATGGGAGCTCGACGGAGATGCCTCCCCCAAAGGTCACGACTTCACGCAGGGGTTGAGGCATCAACCGCCCAGGGACACCGATGCCAATTGTGTCGGAGGCTGCCACTCGTAGAGCGAGGCGTGCCGAAGGGGAGCTGCAGGCCGAAGAAGAGGTCGAGCAGCTCTCTCTAAGAATTCGCGAGTCGATGGAGGATGTGAATACTCTGTCGGTCGCGGATCTGAAAAAGAGAGCTCAGGACCACGCGGCCATCATCAACAAGGTGGCCACAAAGTCCATGAATATCAAGGGCACCTTCGTGCGCGCCGCAAAGGAGGCAGTCTCCGATAACATGAAGGTAGTAGACGCCCTGGCTAGGCGCTCTACCAACCAGGAGACGGAGCGGCTGCAGGCGGCTAATGACCGCCTCACTACGGAAGTGGCAGAGCTACGGGCTGACAATAGTCGCCTCAATGTCCAGGTCGCGAAGTTGCAAGCCAAGCTCGCACGGCTTGAAGCAGCTATGCTGCTGGCGGGGGTCGGACCTGCTGAGGCGGATCGCGTGGAAACTTCTGCACGGTCCGCTGCGTCTGTCCCAACCACCGAACTGACCTCGGATGGTCTGCCGGAGGAGACGGCGCGCGCGATCTCACGTCTTACGACGATGGTTTGCGCGCGTCTAGAAGCGATGGAGGCACGACTGCCCCCTGAGCGACCCCTCCGGCCACCGCTTGCTGCCGATAGAAGAAACGAGGCGCCCAAGGCAGCCCAAAAGAAGGCGGTGGAGAGCTTACCTGCCCTGGCTGGCCCATCGCAGGCTAGTGTAGCTTCTGTCCCAGTGCCTAGTGAGGGCTGGACCACGGTGGTGCGGAAGGGGAAGAAAAATAAATCTTCTCCAAAACCTGCCGTGCCTACCACGGCACCCGCTGCTACGACCACTGTCGTGCCCGCTGCCGCGCCTAACAAGAAAGCGCGGCGAAAGAAGAAGAAGTCGGCGCTCCTCGCTCCCCGCTCGTCGGCAGTAATTATCACATTACAGCCAGCGGCCGAGAAAACAGGGGTGACGTACGCCGAAGCAATGCTGCGTGCGGAGCGGGGTATAGATCTCTCGGCCCTGGGGATCAAGGAGGGGCTAAGAATTCGCCGATCAGTGACTGGTGCCAGGGTACTCCAATTACCCAAGGCCCAGTCACCTGAAGTGGCTGAAAAACTAGCCAAGCAGCTAAAGACTGCTTTAGATGGTGTGGCGGATGTCGTCCGTCCCGTCAAGTGCGCTGATCTCCGCGTGACGGGACTGGACGACTCTGTCACCAGGGAAAAAATTGCCGCCGCCGTCGTCCGCGCGTGCAACTGCGCCGCTGAGGAGGTCCGGGTTGGAGACATTCAATCCGGGCCCCGAGGTATGGGCATGGCCAAGGTCCGCCGCCCCATCGCCACGGCCAAGACGCTAGCCGACGCAGGGAGGCTCCTGGTCGGCTGGAGCGCGGCCGGCGTTCAAGCACTGGAGCCACTACCGCTGCGGTGCTTCAGGTGCCTGGCGCTGGGGTACACTAGTCAGTTGTGCCCATCCGGTGTCGACCGGTCGCAATTATGTTACCGTTGTGGTGGTACTGGACACCGGTCGGCAACGTGCGCGGCTACAGCCCACTGTGCGGTATGCGCGGCGGCAGGACGCTCCTCGGAATATATTATGGGTGGGCGGGCATGCAGGCCCCCTACGATAAAGAGTAGAGTACTGGCGGCCCAAGGACCTCGGGCCGTTAGCTCCAGTGAAGTGAGCCGCCAGGGCCAGGGGGAGACTGACGTGTCGCCATAATAGGTGACAGAGTCGATTTCCTCCAGGCGAATTTGAACTACTCCGCTGGGGCTCAGGACCTGCTACTGCAGTCCATGGCGGAGTGGGGCATAGACCTGGCGGTGGCCTGCGAGCCATATTTTGTCCCCCACCAACCGAACTGGGCGGGGGACCTGAATGACGATGTCGCTGTCCTATGCAGAGGAAGCGCCGGCCCTCCTCTCTCCGTTCTCGAGAGAGGATCTGGCTACGTCGTGCCGGGTTGGGGGGTTTGCAGTAGTAGGAATCTACTTTTCCCCCAACCGCGGCCTGGCGGAGTTCGAGTTATTCCTGGACAACGTCGGTGCCGCGGTCAGCAGACAGTCCCCGAGGCCTACTATTGTCCTCGGGGACTTCAATGCGAAGTCCCAAGTGTGGGGGAACCCCGCTACGAATGCCAAAGGTAGGGCCGTCGAAGAGTGGTCCCTACTCTCCGGTCTGTCCCTTCTCAACAGAGGGACCGTCCGCACCTGCGTGCGGCAACAGGGGGGATCTGTGGTGGACCTATCGTTCGCCACCCCTGATGTCGCACGGGGTGTGAGAGGCTGGAGGGTGGAAGAGGAGGTGGAGACGCTATCGGATCACCTATACATTCGGTTCGAGCTCTCCACCTCTCTAGGGCCACTGGGGTCTCAGCGCAGGATCGGCAGACTCCCTAAATGGGCTTTAGGTCAGTTCGACCCTGAAATGGCGCGGGAGGCTGCCATAGTGCAGCGCTGGGGCTCTGCAGGTGGATGGGGCAGCGACGACGTAGAAGGGCTCGCAGGCCAAATAAAACAAATATTAACGGTGGTATGCGATGCGGCGATGCCGAGGGCCCGGCGGAGGCCGCCGCGCCGACAGGTCTACTGGTGGTCGCCTGAAATCGCAAACCTTCGGGCGGCTAGTAACCGTCTGCGGCGTGCGTACGTCAGATGCCGAGGAAGGAATGCCAGGGACGCTGTCCTTGAGGGCCAGCTGCGGGAAGAATACCGCACAAAAAAAAAAGAATTACAGCTGGCCATCAGCCGGGCAAAGGAGAGGGCCCGAGAGGAGCTATTGGCAGGCCTCGACGGGGATCCCTGGGGGCGCCCATACCAGCGGGCGCGGAACAAGCTCAGCGCCCACGGCGCCCCCGTTATCGAGTCGATGGACCGAGACCTCGTGTCGGGGCTAGTGGCGGGTTTGTTCCCACGGTCCGCAGGACATGTCCCCCCAGTGATGGCTCCTCCGTTGGTGGTGGAAGAGAGGGTGGCTATCCCTCCCATCACCGACACTGAGTTGGATGTGGCCCTCTCCCGCCTTCGAGGACGGAGGAAGGCGCCCGGCCCGGATGGCGTTCCGGGGCTGGTGCTCGACGTCGCCGCGGAGTTTATCAGGGATGGGCTCCGGGAACTGCTGGACGCATGTTTGAGATCGGGGCAGTTCCCGGAGCAATGGAGGAGTGGACGGCTGTGTCTGCTGCGGAAGGAGGGTCGCCCACCTGACTCTCCTTCCGCATATAGGCCATTGGTGCTGCTGGACGAGACGGCCAAATTGTTCGAAAAGGTGCTCGCGGACCGTCTCGTCCGGCACCTCGAGGATGTCGGGCCGGGACTGTCGGAGTCACAGTTCGGGTTCAGGGCGGGCCGCTCCACTATTGATGCATTAGCCGCCCTGAAAACCTTGGCCACCGAGGCGATGGCCAGGAAAGAAGTCGTTCTGGCAGTCTCGCTCGACATAGAGAACGCCTTCAACAGTCTCCCACATGAGACGTTGAAGGAGGCGCTCCGATTTCATGGAGTGCCTCCGTATCTCCGGAGGTTGTTGGAGGCGTACCTCGAGGGAAGGCACGTGCTCTGGGAGGGGGGCGACGGGCGCTTATACCGCCATCGGGTAGAGCTCGGCATTCCGCAGGGATCCGTCCTTGGCCCGATCCTATGGAACGTCGGGTTCGATTGGGTCCTGCGGGGCCGGCTCCTTCCCGGTATGGGGGTGATCTGTTACGCGGACGACACCCTCGTCACGGTGAGGAGGGCCGGCTTTCAAGAGGCCGCCCGATCGGCGGAGGTCGGAGTTGCGCTCGTCGTTGACCGGATCGGTATGCTGGGTCTGAGGGTTTCGTTGCAAAAAACTGAGGCCCTCCTATTCCACGGCCCTCGCCGAGGTCCCCCTCGAGGAGCATGCCTGAATGTGCAGGGGGTTGCCGTGCCGGTGCAGGCCCATATGAAATATTTGGGCCTGCACCTCGATAGTAGATGGACTTTCGGGCCGCACTTTGCCCAGCTCGCCCCTAGGCTTATCAAATCTGCCGCGGCCTTAGGTAGGCTTCTGCCAAACACTGGAGGTCCAGGGTCGTCCTGCCGTCGACTCTACAGCGGGATTCTGCGGTCCATGGCACTGTATGGTGCCCCGATCTGGGCGGACGCACTCACCGCTCCTAATAAGGCCCTCTTGCGACGTCCGCAGAGGGCCATAGCGGTGAGGGCCATAAGGGGGTACCGTACGGTGTCCTGGGCCGCAGCCACGCTGCTGGCGGGCGACCCACCTTGGCCCCTCCAGGCTGAGGCACTGGCAGAGGTCTACTGGTTACGTGCCGCGGCGCGGGCTGGGGGCGAGGAAATCTCCTAAAGGAGTCTGGGCGGAGCACGACAAGCGGCTCGAGGAATGTTGATCCAGCGGTGGACGGAGGAGCTGGAGTCCCCTGTAGCAGGACGGGGGACTATAGAGGCGGTTGCGCCACACCTCCATCGCTGGTTGAATCGAAGGCACGGCAACCTCACTTTTAGGTTGACGCAGGTGCTTACCGGACACGGGTGCTTCGGTAAGTACCTGCATCGTATTGGCAGAGAAGAGGCCCCCGGATGCCACGAGTGTGGCGCGCAAGTCGATGACGCGCGCCACACTCTTGAGGAATGCCCCACCTGGGGGCCCCAGCGCCGCGCTCTGTCAGCGGTAATTGGAGGAGACCTGTCGCTGCCAGCCGTAATCTCACAAATGCTTGGCGGCGACAGGTACTGGTCGTCTATGGCCTCCTTCTGCGAAGCCGTTATGTCACTGAAGGAGGCCGCGGAGCGGGAACGCGAGGCGTCTGCCCACGCCGACTCGCTCCGCCGACGGCGGCCTGGGCGAAGGAGGCGGCGTTACGCTCACCTGCTCCCACCGCCTTGATGAAGACAGGGCGTGGCCAGTAGGCCATCCGCCTGGGGTGCCGGAGTAGAATGTCGAAAGATGACCCTCTGGCGCCCCGCTAATAGGCGTGGAAGGGGCCGCTGTGGTTTTAGTGGGTATTCCGGGCGCAACTAAGATCTGAGCATCCGGCGAGTCCTACATACCCCTCCATTGTCATCGGGGGGATGCGTAAATGCATTTCCAAAGCGATACCAAAAAAAAAAAAAAAAGGATGCCAGGATCAGAGATGCGCAAACTAAATCACCAATGAGATCAGGGATTTATAAATCTTTTTCTTCGAAAGAATTAAATCACTCTTTTAAATCTTTGGTTACGAATGACGTTATTCATTCAGTTGATCATAAGTGATGCAAATATCTATTGATTCATGTAGTTATTCTCTCATTCCCTCAAGTCGCAACTGGTTTTGAGCTTTTTACTAAAACGACAGAGAGTCTAAGTTTCTGTGTACCTATCGTCATTGTATTTCAAGAGAGCGTTTGTGCGTGCCTACAACTTATGTTATCTCTCTTCAATTCACAATATCCTTTATCTATTGTCTCATTCTAAATCTACGTCCATCATTCCATCTATTCAATCCTAAGGTAGTGAGCTAGTGAGTTAAAGATGTATTTTCGAAACCAAAGATTTAAAGATTGATTACGCATTTTGAAAGGATTATACATCTTTTGTATCAATCACTCCTGAGTTACACATCTCTACGGGATCACGAAGAAGATCATGTCGTCGCTCTGCATTATTTTCCTGAACTTGTGTTATTTCAAGTATTAATGTGTAAAAGTGGTGGCCTTTTGCTCATTAACTATTTGTGTATGTGCATAAGTGTTGGCAAGTGATGTAATGCGACATAACGTGTTTTTTCCTGTTGTCTCCAAAACTCCATAGAAGCTTCAGTAAGATCGCCATCGTCTTACTGGAGTGGGACTTTGACTTGACTGACTAATTTTATATGACTGACTTTGAGTATGACTTGTTTTATGAACTAAACTTACGTGTGATGAAAGAATAACGATGTTTATAAGTTACTGTTAGGCTGATGGTTCATACAATGTCTTAAACAAATTTAAAAAATTAGAATAGCTTCTTTACTTTAATAAACTCCAAAAAAACAAGATAATATAATAGTAATAAAATTGTAAAAATAAAAAATAATACTCGAAATGAATAGTCAACAAAAAAAATAATAGTTGTTGTAATATTTAGTTGCAGTCTTTAGCGATGGTTGGGCACATAACAATTCATCACGTGAACTCTGATCACACCAGGAATCAATTTCTTCTCCATCCATAGTGTATTTAAATTATTGAGCTTCCCAAAAGAAATAAAATACATTTTGAAACACCGCCTAAGTTAAAGAAGATAGTTAGTAAACACTGCTTAAGTAAATGAAGATATTTATTCTATTATCATTTCTTTCTATATCAGTACGCGTAAATCAATAAACATTCTTTATTATATAGCTTACTTCTTAATCTTCAATTACTTGCATAGTCCTTTCAGCGATAAAACTCGCGTAAAAATATAATAATCAAGGAGCGCGTAGTTCTTTTACGAGAAAAGTATGACAGACTAACTTGTTCGGTGTTGAGAGGCCAAACGACTTGCGCGCTGTCACTACTTTTCGAATTACGGCTTCTGATTGCTTGAAATCTATATCATGTGATCAATGGTTAGATGCGCAATGAGCAGCTCCATCTAAAGGCATTAAAATGTAAACACCGCCAATTTTCGACTTGAGCGGTGTTGTAAGCTAAGGGACGATATAACTCAATGTTCCTAGCCATATCTGAGCCACCCCAAGCTCAAGAAATGAATGTAAATAAAACGCTCATATTTTATTATTTAAAATATTTATTAAATTAAACAAGAATTACATTACATAGGGGAGTGTGAGATTCAGCTGTCAATTATACACATTTAAAGAAAGTTTGCTTATGGTCAACGTGATAATAAGAATAGAAATGGCAGTACTAATTTCACAAGTCAAAATATCCCACACTTACAAGTAGTCATATAACGAATTTAATAATTTAGCTACCTAATTCAATTACTGGTTAATTCACAGTCTTACGTAGATATAACGATTTGTGAGAGTTTGACAAATTATCAAGGTATGTATATCCCGATAATCACGCAATACCACTTCTATTCTCTCAAGTTAACGATTTCGATACTGATTGGTATGTCATCCTAAGATTCTTTAGTGACGGGAATATTCGTTTATTCTTACACTAAGTATAGTAAACGTACTAATAAAGTTCAAAGTAATATTACATACAAAATATACAACTCGTGCATAGTCACTAGTGTCACACAAAAAGGAAAAAATCCATAAAAAATGCCTAAATTGAGTCAAAAACACGGTTTTTTAAGTGTTTTAGTACTTATTTTACACCACTGGAGGCGCCACCGTGATAAATTGCAAATTGCTATCAAAAGACAATGCTTATCTATGCACTAAAATTAAATAAATAATAAATATTCACGGTCATTTTCACACGTCCTCTGGTCCCAATGCTTGTGCTATGGGTACCAGATTACGGATATAATACATATATTACTTTTTTTTGTAAATACATACATATAGACAGAAATCACCCAGACGCAGTACAAATATCTGTGTTCATCACACAAATAATTGTCCTAAGTGGGAATCGAAACCACGACCTCGTGCACGGAAGTCGGTTGCACTACCGACTACGCCACGAGGCCCGTCTGAATTAGTTTTTAAAAGGGGAAAGTGTCATGAAATTTTAAATTGATTGAAAGAATAAAAACAATAATTTCGAACAGAATGTTTAAGTTAGCTCTTAGTCTAAGTAATATTAATTGTATGTGTTCTGCGAAGGATCAAGTCTTTTCATTATTTTGTAGACATTCATTTATAGGAAACACGCTGTGTAAACCACCATAATATTATCAAAAATCATTGATAATGTAAAATTGAAACCGAGTTGGCGTGGTCGGTAGCGTAACCAACTTCCGTGCACGAGGTCGTGGATTCGATTCCCACTCAGGGCAATTATTTGTGTGTACAGATATTTGTACTGCGTCTGGGTGTTTTCTATTATATGTATGTATTTACAAAAAAAAAGTAATATATGTATTATATCCGTAATCTGGTACCCATAGCACAAGCGATAAGCTTAGTTTAGGACCAGAGGGCGTTGTGTGAAAAATGTCCGTCCGTGAACATTTTATTTTTCTAAAATGAAAAATAAGCCCTTTTGGAAAGATATTTCTCATTATTTAATTTTTATTAAGAATAAATAGGTTGATGGTGATACAATATTGATAGCAGTCCATTTAATAATGAAAAATTAAATGTAACTAAGTTTATGCAATTGTTCTTAGTGGCGCTGAGCAGGTAACAGGTAGTAAAATTGTATTCATAAATGTTATTATAATAATAATAATTATGATTATGATAAAACTCAATGAAAATTATTCAGGAATTTATAAATTACGCTTCTGCATACATTAGTAATTAATTATAGCCTTTTTTAAATCAAACAGAGTGCATAAAAAGGTGACGTTGAATATATTAATTATAAGAAAATATTGTGCTATTAATTTATACAATATTAAAAAAATAAAACATTACAAGAAAAAATGCCATTCTAAATCAAGTTTGCAAAATTTATAAATAATTGAATACGATGAAATATTTTTAAACGAATCAGCTCTAACTGTTCAAACTGTACATAATACTTAATATATTTTACTATTATTTTAGTATTTTATTTTGTTTTAGCTGGTAGCAGATCTGTTGTGAGCCCCTTGATGGTAAGTGCTATTCATAGGTTTAAAAGTACCAAATAAAAAAGCGTAATGCTTCCGCCTATATTCCTTAAAACCCATAAATTGAGGGTAATTGGCATACAATGACAAACTGACCCCATGTTGGTTTTAGGTCTGATGTTTTCCTTAGTAGTGTCTGACAAGATCCATTGAAATAAATGGGGTGCTGACACTATACGCTCAGTGTCGTCACAAAACAGTCTGCATAACCCGCTGTTAAAAAATCTAAATACTCTCTAAAAATTAAACAAATATGTTAATAATTTTAGGCCGATAAAATAAGTCTTTAATTGGATGGAATTTGTGAATAGTCAGTCTAAATAATACTCACCAATATGGCCTAGGATGATCTTGTTTATAAATCAACTTAGCTGCACAAAAAATCTATATTTTAACCGGCGTAGAGAGAACATTTTAGGTACAGAAATATGCACAATAGCCATTGTAACTATCGTCTTGAAATAACTCAGAATACTTAAAAAAAATGTTAGTTAGCAAGGAGGCTCAAGTTTTTTGGAAATCGATTTTAATAACCTACATTTAAAATATTTGAGAAAAAAATACTGTAGGTATTAGGCTATATAGGTGTGTCTAAACACAAAACATTTTTTTAAGATTTTGTGTCTGTTTGTCAGTTTGTTTGTTCGCGCATTACGCAAATAATGCTAAACGGATTTTGTGTAACATTTCATAGCTGTTGATAAGATGCATTACTGAGAATTATTTAAAAAAAACTACGTTTACGGCACCTATCGGTAAAGTATTCGAAACATCGGGATAGTAGAAAATCAAGTGAACGCAATAGATTTCGTGAACACAGTTTCACTTCATAATGTGTAACATTCGCGTAAACATCAGAAAGTATTTCTGAGAATAGATTCGCACTATACCTGTTCTAAGCCCAAATTTACCGGTTAATCTAAAGATTTGACGTGAAACGCAATGAAACTATAGTAACTAACATAATTACTGGGTAATCGATTAATATAATCGACTAAACAATGCTAACCTTAAAGTAAACGGTCTTTGGAAATATTCTTACCGATTATCGTATCGTTTATTATGTATGACACTGAAAAGTTAAATAAAACGGTATTATAATCCTATACCGAAGTATTGTTTACATAATAAAAAACCTAAATATACAATATAATGATCTGATTATCGATTTCACAAAAAAAAAATGCTATAATTGAGATTCGAAATTCATTTAGTTGACTTTAAACTAAATTCAATTTTATACATATAGGATTAATACAAACATATACATACATCATATGATTACACAATATAACATAATATACATTAAAATAATACATGTGTAAGAGCATACACACGAGACTTAAAAATGGTTAAGCTATTTTTTTTCATTACGATGTATATCGTATCCGTCGACATAGGTACTAATATTATAAATGTGTATGTTTGAATGTTTGTTACTCAATCACACAAAAACGGCTGAACAGATTTCAATGACACTTGACAGCTTATTACCTAGATAATAACAGACATAATATAATTTTTATACAAATAAATGCTAGGTTCGGTAGGAATAACGGTTTCTACATAGAGATAATTAATGTACCGTGCTTATATTGTCCACGCTGACAAAGTCGCGGGTAAAAACTAACCAATCTATATTATCCGAGGCACAAGCCTTCTTGTATTTCTTAATCTTTAATAATAAAAATGGCCGAGGCGCAAGCCTTCTTGTATTTCTTAATCTTTAATAATAAAAATGGCCTAACTGATATGCAGGTATTTAGTGACGTTTTTGATGATACTCTGTAATAGGGATCCACTGGCAAAGTTGAGCGCAGATGGCGCTATCGGCGAAATCCAAAGGTCCAAGAAATCATCCGCAGGGTACCTTAGAATATAAATACTTCAGCCTACAGTACATTAATTATCTCAACGAATTTATGACAAAATTTGTCAAAGCAAAAAATAAATTCTGTTGATCCGAGTACCAAAATCACAGGATAACTCGCTGAGCTGGTCTGAAGATTGCCTATGAACATTAAAATCTATCCAGCCGTTTTGGAATCCTTAGGGAACACACATCGATTTTTATATATAGATTCCATATAAAAGTATTAAAACACACACACACACACAGGTACTACATTGTATACTAATATTGTTAACATATAATTAAATCAATTATTTTTAAAACCACATTATTGTTATTTTCTTAAGAATATTTTTTTTAACGCTTAATTTTATTTAAGTAACAAATTATTTGTGAAAATGAAAAAATAAAAGCTTTACTGCGATCTGGATTCGAACCTGCGTCCCTTCCAATCTTGATAACACACACATTTTTAATGTCTCGTAAATGCATCCAACAAATGGCGTTATTTAGATTAGTAGTTTTGAGCAAATATGGAAGGTTTTCCAGGGGACGAGACTGTTATTTTGGCTTTGACATTTTCGCACTTTCTAGTTAATTTAAATGACTAACCATATGAAATGCTTAAAATCGATATCCATCCACCATCCACCAGCCTTTCAACGTCCACTGCTGGACATAGGCCTCCCCAAAAGAACGCCACAACGAGCGGTCATATCATGGGGGATAAAAAATCGATATACATAGATAGAATATTTTTACCCCTATATGAGGCATACCACACAGGAAGGATATTCCTACTCTATGGTCTAAAATATATTTACATTTAGTGAAAACTAGTATCCAACAATGAGTTTTAAAAATCACCGATCCACGTCTAAAAAAATCATCTTTTCCTAGTGAAATATTAAAAAAAAATATCTGTTGCTCTAGAGGTGCTCCTGAATACCATAATCACAGTATAACGTCCTAAAATTGACCACGTTCATATCTAGAAGATGGTAGGTCACAGCCCATCTGATGGTGTATGCTAACCGCTAGTTATAGTATTTTTTTTTTTTTTTGTTTTTTTGATCTGTATTAGCACTTGACATGCTCAGCTACTTTGAAAAATAAATGATTTGTTATAGAGAGCTTTACTGCGAGCGGAATGGAAAGCGCTATTCATAAATTTACCAAGGTACCAGACTGATGTTGGCTTTACAGATTCATCATCACACTTATGAGGTTGAGGATAGAACTGGTTACTTCGGGAATATAAGGTACATGACTGTCCAATTGCCCTATCACCACGGCATAGGCTGAGAGGCGTGGTAGTACCAACAACATTTTGTTTAAGAGTTGCGTGAACTAAATCCAACTCTCCTAATACTAGCTATTATAAAGCTGTAACAGAGCTGTGTCTGTACATTTAAGATATTTGAGAAAAATTACTGCGTTAGGCCATATAGGCGTGTCTGAATACAAAACAGTTTTTTTTAGATTTTTGTCAGTTTGTTCGCGCATCACGCAAAAACTACTGAACGGATTTTGGTGCAAGTTTTATTTGATAGCTCTTGATTAGAATTAAAAAAACTGGTATACGATTATCTCGCTACTACATTAGTAAGCAGAGATATAATAAAAAAGCGTTTGGCTGCGGCGAAGCCGCGGGCAAAGGATAGTACTATTATAAAGCTGTAACAGAGCTGTCTGTACATTTAAGATATGTGAGAAAAAAATACTGTTTTAGGCCATATAGGCGTGTCTGAATACACAACATATATTTTTTAATTTTTTGTCTGTTTGTTCGCGCATCACGCATAAACTACTGAACAGATTTTGGTGCGTTTTATTTGATAGCTCTTAATTAGAATTAAAAAACAAAGGCTAGTAATATTATGAATGCGAAATTTTGTGAAGATTTTTATATGTTTGTCCGTGAATCACGCGTAAACGACCGATCAAATTTGGATGAAATACTGTAGATAATCGAGACACTATTTTAAAACTAGTTCACGATCACTTTATTATTTCAAGGTGCGAAAATGTGTTCTAGTAAATCGCCAGGCATATCAAGTGCTTAAATAAATAATAGAAATATAATGTATTCATAAACAGTTTGTTAACAACAATTTAACCAAGTATCTAGATAAATATTGGTAACAAAAAAAAACATATCTACTCATCTTTATAAAACCAGGACGTCAACCTACTGTGATTACATTGAAATTAATTGATTATCAGTCGTTTTATAGAAATATTTTCAAATATCAGACTTATTCATTAAAGAACAATATTAGATATGACATGGCCACGGCAAGCACGTGTGTTTTCTTAGTACTTGTGTTGGCCGGAGACCCGTACACGAGTGGGTCTGGCCGAAGACCCGGGTAATTAATATCTGGCATTGGCGACTCTGAAACAAGCAAATTATATTACGTACTGTTTCAACACTTTTGTAACAACGGTGGTAGACGAACAAGTGGTGGACCACTTGGACTCAGGTGGGCCTGATGGTAAGTGGTAACCACCGCACATTACTTCAGTAGTCTCGTTTCCCCTAAATTAATTTAAGGTAGGGGCAAGATAAGAACTGAATTATAAATTCTAGGTAGAGTCGGGTCGGGCAATGTTATTGAGCTTTGTCCTAAAAAGAAAAATTCTTAGTAGCAGCCCGGAGTTTGGAAATGTGCCCGGTAGACGGCAATAGGCTCGCCCTCTATTACGTGGGACCTAAACATAGCTGGCGAGTCGTGGGTGTAATACACCTCTGCCTACCCTTTCGGGGAATACAGGCGTGATACTATGTTGTTGTTGTTGTTATAAATTCAAGTCGCTAGACTGTGAATTATTAAGTCAAGGTAAGGACTGTGAATTATAATTCATTAAGTTAAGGTAAGGACTGTGAATTATAAATTCAAGATGGGGACTGTAAATTGTTAAGGTAAGGACTGTAAAATATAATTTCAAGATGGGGACTGTGAATTTTTAAGTTAAGGTAAGGACTATGAATTATTAAGTCAAGGTAAGGACTGTGAATTATTAAGTCAAGGTAAGGACTGTGAATTATTAAGTCAAGGTAAGGACTGTGAATTATTAAGTCAAGGTAAGGACTGTGAATTATTAAGTCAAGGTAAGGACTGTGAATTATTAAGTCATAATAAGAACATTGAATTATTGTTTTAAGGCGTGAATTAATTTACGCTGTAACATCAGATTGCATGCTACCACACCGTTAACTCTATACCCATACCTCTCTATAGACAAACAAACTAGTCTCAAAACATACAAAAAAGACTCACAAAAGAACATGTATCACTACAAGCTCCTATTTATTGGTATGTATGGCATACTTAGCTATTACTCTATTACTAGAAACAAACTTGTTAAACAGAAATGTCTGTGAGCAAGATCTGGTCAGTGTGAAATATCAGGTCTGCGATAGCTTAGTGACTAGAATGTAATTCTCGGACTAGAATTAAGACGCAAGTTCAAATCGCTGCACAGATATTCTTTTTACAAAATTTGTTTCTAGACCAATCAACAAACATATACAAATAAATAAAAATTGCGTTTGTTTGTAATGTCAAATGAAAATCTTTTACTAAATGCATATAAAACAATATACTTAAAACATAAAAAAAAAACAACTTTATAAATTTTCGTCTTTTTTGTTTGTTGTTCCCGGCAATGTTCGAAACGGCTAGGCCGATTTAACTGGCACTGGCAGATAGCTGATGTTATAAGGAGAAACTACGGTTACTTTTATTTTGAAAAATTTTAAGGAGTTGATGGTAGCAGCTAGTCCATAATATAAATATCGATCTCTATAGACTCCAAAGCGGCTAGAGCGATTATGATGAAATTTTCAGACTATCTTCAGATTAGTTCAGCGGGTAATCGTGTGAGGTTTGGTACAGATCAGTTCAACATAGTTTTTGTTTTATAAAAAAAACCATTCCAAACCAGGGCATGTAACTAGTGTAGAATAAATAAAAAACAACAATTACCTCCTAAGAGCATACGCCACATACACAGCGAACATAACAACAACGGTGTGCTCAGACGGGGCGATACTTGTAGCCGAGCCGTATCGCGCGGTACCGCAAGCGGGCGGGCAGACAGGTATTATCGATTCTAAACAAACAAAAGCACTAAATAAAGCATGCCCATACCACATGCAAGGCATACGCTAAACATTGATAATGATGATCATAGTTGTACTAAAATATACCAACTGCATGAAATTGTTTTCGAGAAAACAACGAACGCTGTCAAAATCATTCGGAGCCGACATCAGCTCCGCGTGATCCGGGAGAGCGTCCCCTCAAAAAGCTTAGGATAGTTTTACAAGCATCGTATTAAAGTTCATTTTCGCACCTATACCGGCCACCGGTCGTCTTTCACGCTCGCAATGGCCGCGCGCAAAAACCCCTATAACTATTTTTCTACAACTAGAGTCCATATTCTTATACACTCCAAGCCCTAATTTAAAAAAACCAAATAGTCATTAAGCACTACGCGTTGCCAATTCAGCAGAAATTAGCAGTCAGGAGCAATGTCACGATGGCTGAATTGGCAAAGCATCTGGACGGTATCCAGGAGATGCAGCTTCAAATCCTGCTCATGACTGTTATTTTCGATTTCACATTTTCACACTTTGTGTTTAATGTATATGGCTAAGCATGTCATAATGCTAAAAATATATATAAAATATCTAAAAAAAAGCAAAATTAGTCTTCAAGTAAAAGTGAATTTGTATCACAGAGATAGGCCAGATCATAGAATTGGCTAACCATTTCATGAGATGGCTCTGTTTTTTTTTTTAAATCTACACCCTGCACTAATAAATAATCCTTGTATCGCTATTATGCTTAGTGGTAAAGGAGTTTGATCCCCAGTAAAAGGTTACAGTACACCCCTATAACTTTTCAAGAATATGTATGTATTATTTGGTGAAGGAAAACATCGTGACGAAACATGCATGCTTGAGACATTTTCTCGATGGCTTGTGAACTCTGTCAATCAGCACTGGGGCTTAGCGTGGTGAACTACAGGCTGAATACCTCTGACTTAAAGAGGAGATTCGTGCCCAATAGTGGGCAAATAATGGGCGGTTTTTTTTTGATATGTACATCAACGACTGAACTTGGTCGTGTGGGGCCGGCTTTAGAATTGTCCCACCCCTCTCTACCCACGGGAGTCGTAAGAGCCGACTGAGGGCCATGATGCCGGGGGAGTGGGCAGCAGCACTGCCTCGAGTATTAACAACATCCACTGCGATCACCAACCCACCTGCCAAGCGATTACGGCGTTATCCCCCATGACGGGACCGCTCGTTGTGGCGTTCTCTTGGAGAGGCCTATGTCCAGCAGTGGACGATGAAAGGCTGATGGATGGATGGATGGACATCAACGAAAAATGCATTATACGAGAATATATTGATAAGCTACGCTACTTGTTATATGATACATTGATAAATAAATAATACAAAATTATCTGGTAATTCTGTTGGCCAATTCAAATAGCGTAAGCATAAAAAAAACATACCTAATAATTCCACTTGGCCTTCGTCCGTGCCCAGTTTATTCTGTGCCTTGCATTTGAAGGTCCCGTACTGGCGTTTCTCAATAGTGATCACACGTATTGTGGTGTCGGTGAACTCGTCTGCTGTAGCGAAATGGGAGATTCTGGAAACAAAAATAACTTAAATAAGTAATTATAGTACAAATTATTAGGAATGAGGAAAAAGAGAAGTTTCGTGCGAGCCGGAATCTAACCTACGTCCATTCCAATCCGGGGAAGTGCTCTAAACCGCTGAGCTATCGCACCGACCTTACGGCCATACCATATGTTTAAAAAATCGCACCATCAAATAGTATGAATTTTAATTAATTGCAAAATTAAACTTACTATCGTAAAGACAAATGTGATGAGGAGATTGGGTATGGGCATAAGGTCAGTGCAATAGCTCAGCGGTTGAGAGCACTTTCACGGAATGGAAGGGACGCAGGTTCGATTCCCACTCGCACTAAAGTTCTCTTTTTACTCATTCACAAATAATTTGTACTTTAAGGTGGCTGAGATTGTCAAGCACTAAAAATATAGATCAAAATGGTTAAATAAGTATAATTATTATTAGAATAAAAAATATTCAAAATATAAATAATTGAGTGGGATTCGAGCCCGCGATTCTAGGAACACTTTCCATAGGCTCCAACCTTAATCGTCCATGTATGTATGTGTACAAATATAGCTGCCAAATTTGAAGTCGATCAGGTAGTTAGGTATGTAGTCCGTGGGCATAGTTTTGGAGATCTTGCGATGAGTGAGTCGTAATTCTTTTATACAATTCCATCCATCCATCAGCCTTTTAAAGTCCACTGCTGGACATAGACCTCCCCAAGAATGGGGGATAGTGCCGTAATCGCCACGCTTGGCAGGCGGGTTGGCAATCGCAGTGGATGTTGTAAATACTCGAAGGAGTGCTGCTGCCCACTCCCTCGGTATTCCCTCAGTCGGCTCTTACGACTCCCATGGGTGGAGAGGGGTGGGACAATTCTAAAGCCGGCCCCACAGCAAGATTTATACAATTACATTAACATTATTGTTTTGTCTTTAGTCTGGATAAAGATAGGATGAATTAAAGATACTCACATTACCGCTGACTCGAATTTTCTTGAATTTTACACACTGATTTGGTATGTGCGACCGCCGTGGGAAACTCAGAACACTCGATATTGTAGATGGCACGGCGCACGGCGGTTTTTGATTCGTGAGCGAGTGAGATATAGGATTGGATTTGATTTTCAGGTGGGGTATCATTAGGGACTGACTAAGCCCTTACAATTATGATATCCTAGTGTAACCAAGGACTGCATAGACGATCGTATCGAGTTCATTGCCTAATCCAAGGTCACGACACACACTCCTCTGACTGTTCGAGATTTTACGAGAATGCATATGCATTTGCTTACAAATTATATAGCTCGGTGGAGGAAAACATCGTAAGGAAATCTGCATGCCTGAAAGATTATCTCGAAGGGTCTGCCCACTTGCATTGGGCTAGTATGGTGGATTATGGCCACTCAGAGAGAAGACCCGTGCCCAGTAGCGAGACAGTAGTGGTTAGAAAAAAATTACCTGTAGTGTTGGTTGTTAGACAATTGCACTTCGTCCTTCAACCAAGTAATAGCTGGAGGTGGGTAAGCTTCCACGTGGCACTCCAAGTCCATGTCATATTGCAAAGCCTGCAAACGAATTCAATAATATTTTGATCTGTATTTCAGCACATGACAGGCTCAGCTACTTTAAGGAACAAATTATTTGTGAAAATGTATAAAAGGAGAATTTTACTGCGAGCGGGATTCGAACCTTCTGATCCGGGGAAGTGTTCTAGACCGCTAAGCACCGCAGCCATAACCAATCTCCACATCACATTTGTCTTTATAACCACATTTTCACAATCCACCCATGATCATGAATGTTGTTAAGTATTTTGAATTGTATTTTAGCACTTGACATGCTCAGCGACTTTAGATAATTAATTATTTGTGAAAGTGGAAAAAGGGAACTTTACTGCATTTGAATAATGTATGTAAATGTATCCGATAGGTGGCGTGGGTCGTAAAGACATCAAAACAAATGTGAAGTGATTTGGATTTGGAAACTTCGTTGGGCGACTGCAATAGCTTAGCGGTCTACAGCACTTCCTCGGATTGGATGGGACGCAGGGTTTGAATCCTGCTTGCAGTTAGTTCCCTTTTACCACTTTCACAAATAATTTGTTTTTTTGCTGTAAAGTATTCAAAACGTCTGGATAGTAGAAAATCAAGTAAACGCTATAGATTTTTTTTTAATACTACTAAGCGGTTAGACGCCAGCAACACCAGAGGTATCACTCGCGCGTCTCCAAGGAAAGGGATAGTAGGTGGATAGGAAGGATAATAAGGAGAGAATAGGGAGGGGGTTTGGGCCTCCTGCGCTCTCACTCACCATACGAAATACAACGGTAGGCGTAACTACTATTGTTACACGGTGATCTTATGTGAGAGGGTGGTACTTCCTCGATCGAGCCGGCCCATTCGTGCTGGGATAAGCAAGCCTCTGGTACTAGACTAGAGATTCCGTAAACGTAGTTTTATTTCATAATGTGTAACATTCACGTAAATATTTGATATTAAAATCTATGTATCTAAACAATTGTAATAATCCACGAAGGCAATATGTTAGTCTACTGACCTGTGACAATCTCGGCCTGGGTACAGTGATCACAGGTGCAAATTCCACCTCCAGATTGATATTACGCCTGGCTCCTTTGCCGACACCATTTTCTGCCACGCAATAGTAAGTCCCTCGATCTTCTTTGTGTACTTGAGCGATTTTCAATATATTGCCTCTGTAATATAGACGATATCATCAATCTGACGTTTACACTGTATATATATACTTTAAACACAAAGTGAAAAATGTGAAATCGAAAATAACAGTCACGAGCAGGATTCGAACCTGCATCTCCTGGATACCGTCCAGATGCTTTGCCAATTCAGCCATCGTGACCCTTGCTCCTGACTGCCTATCTCGATAACACATTCATACTTAACGTCTTTGGGTGACGCCTGCGCCATCTGTCGGAAGTATTTTCACACATTATACCAACCAGGTAAACTTAATTTTACAATTAAGATTTTACCTAATAATGACGCAAACCCTATAAATATTTAGATATTTTTATATATATTTTTAGCATTTGACATGCTTAGCAACATATACTTACTTATCATCACAACAGGCAGACGGAGTGCCAAAAGACTATTCTTGCATACATCTCTCGCTTCTTCAACATGCACAATTCTCTCCATACATGCTCGCCGATTTCGGAGACTCGTCAGGAGTCTGCCTTCCTTCAATACATGACAGATTTGGTCTAGGTAGGTGAGTCTCGGTCTCCCCATGTACCTACATCCTTCCACTTTCGCATTGTATATCTTCTTAATCAGTCGCTCGTCCGGCATTCTTTCCGAACCATCAGAGCATTTCCTTTCGCATCTTTACACCAATACTCTCTTTCATACCTACTCACTCTCTTACGTCTATACTATATACTATAACATATATAAGTTGTAGCTAAATGCTCACTTTTTTTTTCTACCCGTTATGGTCCCTTTATTGGGCACGGGAGTGTGATAGCGCGGTAGGACACCATCCATCCATCCATCAGCCCTTCAACGCCCACTGCTGGACATAGGCCTCCTCAAGAGAACGCCACAACGAGCGGTCCCGTCATGAGGGATAATGCCGTAATCACCACGCTTGGCAGGCGGATTGGCGATCGCAGTGGATGTTGTTAATGCTCGAGGGAGTGCTGTCCACTCTCCCGGTATTCCCTCAGTCGGCTCCTACGACTCTCGTGGGTAAAGCGGGGTAGGACGATTCTAAAGCCGGCCCCACACGGCAAGGTAGGACACTATGCAGGCTGTTTTCCTTTACTGTGTGATAATTTGTAAACAACAACCAGTAGTAGTGCACTTAAACCAAAATTACGATATAAATATTATCAGTTCCAGTGGCCCGCCAACACAGGCGGAGAGACGGCACACGACGGGTTTATTTAGTGGGTGAGGGCTCCACACTGCCCTGTTCCTTAGACGGGGTGAGGTAAATTTTTTCCCGCGTTAACAAAAAAAGTTTTTAAAATATATTAAAAAAAAAATACCTATAGATTGATCCACCGGTTGGTAATATCGCGTTATTCTCTCTACGCCACGAGATCTTCGGTGGTGGGAACCCACCAGCATAGCAATTCATCTCCACACCTGTAAAAACAAACACAAAAAATATAGCATCACGCCTGTATTCCCCGAAGGGGTAGGCAGATGTGTATTACACACCCACGACTCGCTAGCTATGTTTGAGTCCCACGTAATAGGGGGCGAGCCCATTGACGTCTACCGGGCACTCCAAACTCTGGGCTGCTACTGATAATTTTTCTTTTTAGGAAAAAGTCCAATAGCTTTGCGCGACCCGGGGATCGAACCCGAGACCTCATGTTACAAAACACACATGCAAAATCATTCCAAATTAGTCTCATATCTTCTATAACTGCTGATGAGTAAAATATTGGTCTTATGATTTCAGCGACCATAACAAGACCAAAGTTTAGAGAGTTCGGAAGACCAAGACTACATGAAGCAGATTCAGTCTTAGGATAGTTAAAAAAAAACCAATGTGTTAATTTGTGCATTTGCACAAAATAACACATTGTTTTTTTTGTATGGGATTTGAATCCGCACTAAGGAGTCGTTAAAAAATACGTTTGTAAAGGGGGGGGAGAGCAGCTGGTTTGTGTTGTTTCGCGACATAATATTTATAGGAGCATCGTAGAAATTGTGACGTAATGACGATACGGGTAGGGTTTCAAATTAACAGAATTCACCGAGACGTAATTTATGAACGGTCCCTACCTAGCGTGTCTAGGTTTTTCGCCTTATAGCTCATACGTACTAAGAGAAAAACACGAGAATGGAATAAAGCATTTAACAAACTTACTTTCCCCCTCACTCGCGACCAGCGACCTGGTGGAATTATCGGAGATTATCGGAGGCCTCCGGACCTGAAGTTCCACTTCAGCTGTGATTTTAGTGCTGATGGATATCAGGACTTGACACTGGTACCAGCCAGCGTCGTTTTCTTGAATGTCTTTGATCTGGGAAAATACAGGTACAAAAAATATATCAATCTATTAGCATCTACCACGACGTCGTCTGTCACTCCACACATTTTTGAAGTAAATACGCACGCTTGACTTGGGGAGTAAGCGGGTGATTGCGTGACGTGAGCGTTACGAAAAGTGCTGATCGGGCGAGGCGAACGGAAGTTGAGAGGGAGATATAAGTTAGTGAATATAGAAAGAGAGAGAGTTACGTTTCGTATATTACTGTGGGGGCAAGAGAGAGAGGTGCGAGCACACATTTTCTTTCTCTCTCCCATTATTTTGTTTGCCTACCTGATGGTAAGCGGTTACCGTTGCCTATAGACGCTAGCATCACCAGAGGCAACACTTGCGCGTCACCATCTCCAAGGAAAGGGATAGGAAGAATGCATACCAAGTGGGACTACTCATTTGCTATCGGGCCCGAGCGGATTGGTACCACCATCTCCCGCGTGACCGGCCATGAAGCACATTGGTGTGTTTGGTTGTAACAGGAGAGAGCCGTTAATTCTTTTATTTCATATAATATATACTAGCTATGATACCCGGCTTCGCTCGGGACTTGATATGAGATTACGTGGTAGTTGAAATAAAAAAATAAACTATGACGTAAAAAGTAAAAAAAAATATTGAAAAAATTTTCTCATTATTTATACTACTTATTTAAAGTAGCATAAACGGGTCTTTTTTATATCCAGCTGTTACCCGCGACTTCGTCCGTGAGTAATTTCATAAAAATAAATAAAGCAACCCTTGAAATTGTCGGTAATACAGTGCAACGGTATTACAGTACTCAGGGTTGGAACTTCATTACTGAAATGCTAGATGGCGTTGAAGTTGCTAGATTTTGAGATTTTGTGACAAACAATTTTTTTTATTTGTCGTATTTTTTTTAATAAAAAGTATCCTATGTTACTTCTAATACCTCCGAGAATATGTGTACAAAGTTTCATGATGATCGGTTTAGTAGTTATCACGTGAAAGCGTAACAAACAAACTTACATTCACATTTATAATATTATATAGTAAGTATAGTATGATATGATGTATGTATATGTAAAATGAAACTGTAAGCAGCGGCTGACAATACTCTTGGTGTAGTTGAGTCCATGAGCGACAGTTACGATTTAAGTAGCTACCATCAGGTGGGCCGTGGCTCGTCTGCCACCATACGCAATAAAAAAAATATATATAACTAAATATTACTGTCTATGCTGTGAACTTCTTATTACTTTGGTTTTATGATGTTTTCTGACGACTCGATGATTGAGACGATGACCAGTCTCCAAGGGTCATAGCGTGATGTAAAATAGCCTAAAGTATACATGCAAAGACAGTGGTAAATGGTATCGAATTCCATCACCAGTACAAGTACCTCACAGATCAGAATTTTAAAAATATATCGAAATTATTGTTCATTAAATTACAAATATCACTGCTTATTGAAGGAAAACATCGTGAAGAAACTTGCATGCCTGAGTGATTTTCTCGACGGCATGTGAAGCCTGCCAACCCGCATTGGGCCAGCGTGGTGAACTATGCACTAAATCCCATATGTCACTCTGAGACTTCTCTGCCAAGCGAATCGGACAGTAAGGGTTTGAAAATAAACTTGTTATAGATATAGTCAATATAACAAAAACATACCGACAGAGTATAGGTGGCGGTAGCATCGTCGTATCTCAATGAAAACCTCGAATCCCTGATGATGAGACCTGCGTTAGTGGACAGTGGAATTGATTCCAGGGTCTTCAAACGGTCATATTTCACCTGTGAAGAATTGAAACATATTTTTATTTCATAGGCGTATAATTATTATAGCACTTAAAATCGTCAATGTTACTAATAACTAACACGAGCGCTTGAGGCAAGTGCATCCGCAATGGTGCGATTGCAATCGCATTAAGCGGCCAGATTCCGTGTAAGACTTTTCATGAGAAGAACCCGGAAAGAAACTCATGAGCCACTTTTTTAATCTTAAAATATCTTACAATGTTTATATTTATAAACTAACTAGCCTTTGGCCGCGGTTTTGAGCCTTCCCCGGATTGGAAAAGACGCGGGTTCGATTCCTGCTCGTACAAAAATCTCTTTTTCCTTATTCACAAATAATTTGTACTTTAAAAAGTAGAGAAGCATGTCAAATTCTAAAAAAAAAAGATCAAAAATACTAAAACTTTCTCCGAAACACGCTGCATCTTATGGTACAAGTATTATTCCGATCGGTCAGTAGTTTTCGCAGTATAACCGAACATAGTAAATTGGCCTTAATAAAATTAATCCTGGCTATTTAAAGACATGCACAATGTTATGAATCATCATGTATAATGATGTTGTAGAGTAAACGAGCGAAACTGCGTACATTGTTTTTATTATCAACGGAGTCAGTGGTGCCTTTGATGGTAAATAGTACCACTAAACTGCAGGCATAATCAGGCTGGCCACACCCATAACTGTTTTGTTATTCACAAGAATTTGTACTGTATGGAAATCGAATTCACGACACTCATAAACGGTAATTTCTCAAACCACTATGCCGTCGAGAAAAATCGCGGTTGTTTCAATATTAGGTAGACAACATTTTAGAGGTTAATTAAAAAAAAATAATCGCAATCATGGGCTTGGTGGGCTTGGTATGACAAAATGTGACTAACGGGGGGTTTAAAAAACGGGATGCTCGAAATACTCCGGATACCCTCATCTTTTTACCGCAGTAAAAATACATAAAAAGGATGTAATATTTAGAGGGTTTTGGCGAAAATTCGAATGGCGACCACGTATTGGACAGCGCAGCGTAGGACGACCCCATCAGATGGACCGACGGTCTGGTCAAAGCCCCGGGGAGCCGTTGGGTGCGGTCGACGCTGGACCGCTCATTGTGGCGATTTCTTGGGGAGGCCTATGTCCAGCAGTGGACGTTGAAAGGCTGATGGATGGATGGATGGCGAAAATTGTGACGAAGTGTGAAAATATCAAAATTCCACATGGACAAAGTCGCAGTAACAGCTAGTTATTGATAAATTGTATTTTAATCACATTAATTGCTTCAGTCTATGTATATAAAAATTTATGAACACTGAATGAAAATGTTAGTTTCAGTACAACTTGCTATATCGTGAAGTTGAGTATTATACTTTGTGAGAAATAAATTAAAAAAAGAATAAACTGTGAGTATTATTTTTTCTTCTTTTTTGTTCATAGCCTATTGCTGCCAGTATCATGTGTTATACAAATGTAGTACAGTAAAAATGATTCCTCAAACAGTACCTACCAGTCAAACTAATACAAAATTAGTCATAGCATCAAGTCAGTCATGCTTCAGCAAAGTGGTGGCAGCTTTACTGGAAGCTTTTATGGGGTTTTGGAGCCAACACGAAAAACATGTTACACCGTATTATATCACTTGCCAACACTTCTGCATCACAAATAATTAATTAGTAAAATCACTTTGGAAAAGAATGTGACATGATTCTTTCATGTTCCCGCCAAAAACCAACAGTAAGTAATTTTTTTTCAGCACAACTATATCTATACTTTTATAAAGTTGTAACAGAGCTGATTAAATTTGTCTGTACATATAAGATATTTGAGAAAAAATGACTATTAGGCTATATAGGCGTGTCTGAACACAAAACAATATTCTTGTTAGATTTTCTGTCTGTTTGTTCGCGCATCACGCAAAAACTACAGAACAGATTTTGATGCAACTTTTTTTATTTGATAGCTCTTGATTATACTTAAATTCTGGTATACATTTTATCCCGTTACTATACCAGGAACCTGAGATATAACCAAAAACCAACTTTTGGCTGCGGCGAACCCGCGGGCAAAGGCTAGTTTAAAATAAAACCTTTGACTACACTAGATATAATAACTGCAAGACTGTATTAAGAATGAATAATAATTTCTTATTAATCATGAGGTCTGGAGTTTGAATCCCATTATTATATCCCAAACCTTATGATTAACTGTCACATACGACCGATTAACCTTAAGCTTGCTGGTAGACCGTGTAATAATTAGACATCGAAGACTGTTGTGCTACATACCCATATTACTGGAAAATCTGATGAGTAATGGACAGAGCAATCCAGGTCGACCTGCCCACCAATATCTCTGATCTGTTCTTGTGTTATATGTGATATAGTTGGCGTTCGTTGTGCTGTTACTGCAAATAAATATATTATGTCAATTATTTAATAAAACTAAAAAAAAAACATAGCATCACGCCTGTTAGGAATAGGCAGAGGTGTATTACACAGCCACGGTTCGCCAATAATAGGGGGCGAGTCTATTGCCATCTACCACATTTCCAAACTGTTGCTACTGAGAATTTTTCTTTTTACGAAATAACTCAATAGCACTGCCCAACCCGGGGATCGAACCCGAGACCTCATGATCAGCGGCCGCTCACACTACCGAGGCATCTGGTTATCTGTACTGTTATAAAGCTGTAACAGATCTCTATGTCTGTACGCCCCAGCATGAAAGGGATAGCTTAACCAGACAAGTATTACCCCTAGAAGATCAGCGAGAAACAACTGTATTACTACGGTTGTTTCGTCTGAAAGAAAGTGAGTTATAAAGCTGAAGGTGACCACTGCTCATCCTCTCCTTTTTCTCTTTCCTCTCCACCCCCTATCCCTTTTCTTAGAGATGGCGACGCGCTTATGTTGCCTTTGGTGTTGCTAGCGTCTATATACTAGGTAACCGATTATCATCTGTGAGTCATAATTATACTCATTTGCCACCTTCATAGTATAAAAAAAACATTCAAGATATTTAAGAAAAAAAATACTGTATTAGCTTATTTAGGGCTCTGAACAAAAATATTTTTTTAGAATTTTTGACTGTTGGTTAGCACAAGCTTCGAAAACTACTGAATGGATGTCTTTCTGTGATAGCACTATATTGGACACACATATTGGAAACACTTTTTTTGTTAAGGTGGGAAAAATGTACCTAACCGCACACCCCATTGTTTGGGGCAACAAACAGGGTAGTGTGGGGCCCTAATACACTAAATAAACCGGCCGTGTGCCGTCCCTCCGCCTGTACTGTATTGGCAGACCACTGGAACTGATGTTTTCATTTTTTTTTTCTCAGAACCCATAATTTTTTTTTAGATTTGCTATTTACCTGTTTGTTTGTGTGCGCATCAAGCAAAATTTGTTTTAGGCATCACAGATAGGGGTGCTTGACATCTAATGTTACAAATAGATCAATAATATAGTAAAAAGCACCCCATGTTACTTTACAATCATTATTTATTATAATATTATTTACTACTTTTTAATTCACCTAGCTAATAAAGTGTGTTATTTTAGTTTTTTAAACTATAATTTATTTTATATAAATACTATTTATAAACAAAAATAGAGATAATTTAAAGAGAAAAGATAATAAGGAAACTTGATGCCTAAGCCTATTTAACTTTTTTTTTATATAATAATAGGCTAGGTTGATTGCTTTTATCTGCAACCTCTAATCTGAATATATATCACCCTCTAGCACAAAAATAGTCATCCATGGAAATCCTCCATTTTTCTGGCATAGAACAGATCTGTACTCGTAGACTATAATTATGTATGTTAAATTATGTGATGATTGGTTAACAAGTTTCGAGTTAAAAGGTAACAAACTCACTTTTACATTTACAATATTAGTAGGTAAGGAAGTAAGGACTAGCAATATGCCTTGCAGCGGTCAAAAGTTAAAAGCTAAAGTATAAATACTTCATCATCAGATGCATGGTAATCTTTTCAAAAATAGAAACCACCGTTTTTCAGGATAAAAAGTCGCATATGTACTACACTGTATTCTGGATATTTCATGATTGGTTATGTTACGGCGTCAAGAAGAAACTAATTACTTTCAGATACCTATATAATATCAGTATAAGGATATTTGGGCGCTGGTAATAACATGAAAAATGACACAGCAGTTATCAGTTTCATGATTAAGTATATCTTTATATAGGTAATAATATTATAAACATAAGACACAAGTCAGTAAATATTTAGGATTAGTAAATATACAAGTGACAACATATTCGCACACCAAACAGCAATTGAATCTACAGCTAACTCATGTACGTGTTTGCGTCCAATAATTTATATTGTATGTAATAAAAGCAAGCTTCGATATAGAATACAGTTGCAAAGTATTAAAACAGGGTGTGTCCATTAATAAGCCCGGTAAACAATACAGTTCCACAAACAAAATGACAAATTTTGAGTTTATAAAAAAAATTGCGAGTATTATCTTTAAATATGGCCTACTGCGTTATTTAGATAGCTCAAAATGTTGATTATGGGTTTGCAATAATATGTTCGAACTTACCAAATGTAGTAAAGCACAATATTACAATAAAACAAGGAATTACAGCCATCGTTACCGCCAGCGTCATAAACGGCAAACACTTGAACAGTGAATGAAATTGAAATTGATTGAACACAATAACCGCTAACAAAAACAAGATTTCGTTAATTATTTCATTCTTTTTTAACTGTTCCGTTTGAATGATTTAGGTTATAAAGTGTAGAGTGTAGAGTATAAGGAGTACCATCTGTGACTTGACTTGACTTCTCTGGTTTTTGGCTTTAGCGTCCCAAACACAGACTAATTAGTAATTTAAATTAATTATTTAGATATTTTTATATATATTTTTAGCATTTGACATGCTTAGCAACATACATTAAACACAAAGTGAAAAATGTGAAATCGAAAATAACAGCAGCAGGATTCGAACCTGCACGTCAAATGCTAAATATATATATAAAAATATCTAAATATTTATAGGGTTTGCGTCATTATTAGGTAAAATCTTAATTGTAAAAACTAAGTTTACCTGGTCGGTATAATGTATGAAAATACTTCCGACAGATGGTGCAGGCGTCACCCAAAGACGTTAAGTATGAAAGTGTTATCGAGATTAGCAGTCAGGAGTAAGGGTCACGATGGCTAAATTTGCAAAGCATCTGGACGGTATCCAGGAGATGCAGGTTCGAATCCTGCTTGTGACTGTTATTTTCGATTTCACATTTTTCACTTTGTGTTTAGATTAATTATTAAGACAGACGCAATTCCGCCATTGTCAGTGATAATGTTAGTGTCATAAATCACAGGAGGATATAGCAATTAATTATAATTAGTACTGTACATAAGAATAGATATTAGTATGATATGTAATTAGTTAATGTTGTTTGTTTCAGAGTATTTAATCATCATAGTAATTTGTTTCATTTGACACCATATTAACCGGCCTTTCTATTATCACCGAACAATCTCCTTCGTTTGACGGTCTATCTCCGCCACGTGACATTGGCAAAGTTGTGGACATTCTCCTGCAATAGCCCTAAAACAAGAAGAAGAAGTAATTATAAATTTGACCGGTTATATTAATTCTTATTCTGATGCAATCCAGAATGATAAACAAATAGACCATAATATCTCATTGTATTGTACCATATTGTGACTAAAAAGTCTAAAAACCATAGACAAAGACAACATTTATAATATATATGACTATTCTCAACTAACTAAAGTTTAATATTATTTGTATTTATAAATTTACATAAGGAGTTATTTACAGAATAAGAGAAAATGAGGGAGAGTAGACATTTGAAAGAGGTAGGACGAGGAATTTCAGAAGGGCCATAGAGAAATGTCATAGAGAACGTAGCGTAAATTAGGGAACGGAAAGAAAATTTGGTTCACGTCTCCGTCGTCTAGTCCACATTCACATAGCGCAGTATTCCTAATCCTGAGCTTGGCCAGGAAGACCAGGGTACAGGAGTGGCCAAGTCTTAAGCGGCAGATAGTGGAGATAGTAGACTTAGAATTGTTGCGAAATTTAAAAAACCATGGAGTTCCAGGGATATGGGGTTGAACATCTGCGTAATGTTTAACCTTTAGGGCTTTCGAGAAGCTCTATGAAGTATTCCATGATCTTGCAAGCAAAGCATTAGCAGATATACTTACATCATGAGTATAGGTGTGAAAGTGTTCTAGACTGCCTTGTCTAGTAGCTAATTTAGCACAAGCGTCTGCTGTTTCATTGCCAGGAATTCCTGAATGACCAGGAATCCAGGCTACAACCACTTTGATGTTCAGGTTATGTACGAATGAAGATTAATGTATATATTTAGGTATACGAGAACTCAAAAGGCATGAAATTAGGGCGGAGCTGCGGTAGTGTAGGTGTAGAGTAAAGAAAGCTGTTGTTGTTGTTGTTGTATCTGGACTTCTTCATAACCACCTAAACTACGTACGTCAGTGGAATACTTCATCCTTATGCATTTCTGTAATTTCCAGTAAATTTGTTACTGTTAATGTGACAAAATTCCAACTGCTCGCCTTGACGTCCCACCAATAATTCTTTTAGAGAAAGCACTTATAGAAAATAAAGTAAGAGAGAAGTAAACAAAGAGTGGCTGGGGTCCCGAAACTTCGGTGATTTCCGGGTCGGAAACGCTTCTTTTATGGTTTCGGCCTCTCACAAATGGTAACACAACTGACCCGTGTCCTAAATATGGAGTTATGAGTCCTCCTTGTCGGACCTTCTGCAGACTACAAAATCCACACGGATGGGTACTTACTGGATGGTGGTTAAAAATCTTGGCGTATAAATAAGAGGTTCAAGAACCTACCTAAATAGCTGCTTGCTAACAAAAAGTTATGTAAAAATGTGGCAGATGTAGACGGAGCAAAGTGCACAGAGTTAAAAATACAGTATACAAACATTTGTCTACATAAACGTAGTCACAATAACTACATAACTTAATTTTATTTTTATAGGTTTATATTAGGGACATAACCAAGCGGAAGGTTTTCTTTAAGATGCGCGATTATGGATGATACTAATGAAATCATTCGATTTCACAGCGAAGTCGAACATACTACACTAAAATTAGTAATTACTATTTACCTACTAATGAAAGTAGTTGCCTCATAAGAGCTACTATACTATACAGCTCATGTTGGTTCGCCACTTTTCGACTTGGGATCATTCATAGGAGTAAAAAGGCTTTATAAGCAAATAAGATTCAATCTTAAGTCAAAGACCCAATAGTTAGGTACCAATGAATTTCAAACGCATGGAAAAGTAACTTCATTCAAATATCACGTAAGAATCGGCCCCACTCACAAAATCTTCTATCTCTTCTAAATTACGCCAGCTAAAGTGATACAATTATTACGCTTAACAGAGTGTTAAATCAATGACGTAAGATCAGTGATTATTATCTCTATCTTAATCTGAATAATTTTGGCGCTTCCAATAATATAATTCCGACACTGCCGCAGCGCCACCCTTATTGGACGCGTTTTGACGGCCATTTTTTCATACACAGAGGCGGTTCTTCGGCTACCTCTAACCTCTTTTAAATATGACGTATATCTATAGACCTACCTGCCACATACCCATCCAGTACTAGATTTAGACTAGATCAAGGACTAGACGTGACGCCTGCGCCATCTGTCGGAAGTATTTTCATACATTATACCCAAAGAGCATATAACACTACGTTTAATTATACCGACCAGGTAAACCTAATTTTACAATTAAGATTTTACCTAATAATGACGCAAACTCTATAAATATTTAGATATTTTTATATATATTTTTAGCATTTGACATCATGCCAGGATAATTTGAAATCAATCAAGCAATTTTAAGCAATCCATTTGTAAAATAATAAAAAATGAGCTGTCTTGCAGATGTGAAAACATCGATTTTCTTTCTTTCTTTGAATATTGTTAGAGATTTATATTCTTGGTAAACGCCCTCTCCATAGGTGAATTAAAACTATTATTGGTTTATTGATTGACATTATACTTCCCAGTTAGATGCTTTTGTCAACAGATGGTATTTAAAACAAGCGTCGCCGCAGTCTGCTGGTTTTACGCTCCCTCCGCATTAGATGTTTCGACATCTAAAACTATTTTTTTGAATAACAAGCTTTTTTTAGTTGTTAATCTAGACCAAGTCGGTCAAGTATTAGAGGAAGGTGTAGTCGGAAGCCTCCGAAACCTGCGAGCGTGTATGAAGTAGCTTTTAATGCTCTAGTATTGGAAACGAAAACGTATAAAATCAAGTAAACACGATAAATTCAGTATTTAAACGTAGGTAGAGCCTTGCTTATCTCAGCATGAATGGGTCGGCTCAATCGGGGAACTACCACCCTCTCACAAAAAAAATCAGCGTGTAACAATGGTAGTTAATCTAACCATCATGTTTCGTATGAGTGAGAGCGCCGGAAGCCCAAACCCCCTCCCTATCCTCTCCTTATTATCCATCCTGTCCACCTCCTATCCCTTTTCTTGGAGATGGCGACGTGCCAGTGATTCCTCTGGTGTTGTATTTATGCTACGGTAACCGCTTACCATCAGATGGTCCATATGCCACTAACGCAGTATAAAAAAAAAATGTCTAACATTCACGTAAATTTTATATCAGTAACTATTATATTTAATACTTTCTGATATTTACGCGAATGTTACACATTTTGAAATAAAACTTCGTTTACGGAATCTATCGCGTTTACTTGATTTTACTACTATCCCCACGCTTCCTCCCTCAAATTTGTCCAAATCACAATATTTGGCGTTGAAGAACCTACGCAATAGACCAGACATCGTCATCCTGCGCGCAGATAAAGGTAATGCCACTGTGGTGATGGACACGTCAGATTATAATGCTAAAATTGAATACCTTTTATCGGATGAGTCTATCTATGAAAAGGTCAGAACCGACCCGACCAACTGTACACTAAATAACATGAAAAAGTTACTCAACCAGCACTCCGAAGCATTTAATCTAGATGTAAAAACCCTGATACCACCAAAAAAAGCCACCTAAATTGTATGGGTTGCCTAAGATACACAAATCGAACGCGACGAACGACCTATTGTAAGTTAGATCGACTCACCTACCTATAAAGTCGCTCAGTTATTGGCCAAAGTTCTCTCACAACTCCGAGGACACACAGATGCGTTCATAAAAGATTCATACCATTTTGTAAGTGAGATTAAACACCTTCATCTCGCTAACAATGAAACTATGGTGAATTTTGATGTCCAGTCCCTTTTTACCTGCTTACCTGTGGAAGACTGCATCAGAATTGTATCTAAGAAACTATCAGAGAACAACATACCTATGGAATACGCTGAACTGTTAAAGTACTGCCTCACATCTGGCTACATTATGTGGAATGATGGCTTCTACAAGCAAGTGGACGGAGTTGCCATGGGTTCGCCAGTCTCTCCCGTTGTTGCCGACATATTCATGGAAGACTTCGAGAAGACTGCCCTAAAAACCACACCCCGTTTCTACAAGCGGTACGTAGATCACACTTTCACTATATTACCATCTGATAAAGTAACCGTATTTCTAAACCATCTGAACTCCATCAATCCTAAAATTCAATTCACTATGGAACTGGAGTCAAATAACTCTGTAGCTTTCTTAGATGTTATGGTAATCCGTAACCCTAACAACACCTTGAGTCATACAGTGTATCGAAAGAAAACCCATACTGATAAGTACCTGAATGGAGAGTCTCATCACCATCCTTCACAGTTGGATACCGTGTCTAAATCTTTGTTTCAGAGAGCACAAGGAATCTGTGATGAAGAACACCTGGCTGGGGAGTTGCAGCATGTAAAGAAAGTTTTACATGCAAATAAGCTGCAGGTTCCACGCCGCCGTCACAGAAACCAAGTTAAGCCACCCACAGTTGAGCGCCTCCCTGCAGTCCTGCCCTATGTTAAACGAGTCACTGACATGATTGGCTACATTCTCAAAAAAGCTTCAATCAAAACCTACTATAAGCCACTCAAAAGAATTAGTCAATTTTTACCACCTGTCAAGTGCCATATACCTTTACAGGATGCAGGAGTATACAAGCTGGATTGTGATTGTGGTCTCTCCTACATTGGGCAAACAAAGAGATCCATAACAACTCGGATCAAAGAACACATAGCTGATGTGAAGCACCGGCGCTATACAAAGTCTGCAATTTGTGAGCACACACAGGACCACACCCGCCATTACATTAGGTTTGGCAAACCTCAAATCCTCTCAAAAGAAAATCGATATCGCCCTAGAATGATACGTGAAGCTATTGAAATTAAGAAACATCCCAATTTCAATAGAGAAGACGGCTGGGTCTTACTATCAAGCTGGAACCCTGTGATAGGCCTCACCAAACAGAATACAAGAAGGCACACCACAAGATTGCAAGACACAGTTAGTGAATAGTTTTAGGTATTGCTATTTTAAAATTTTTTAAATTTAATTAGTTATTCAGTAATTCCGTACATAAATTTTATAATCCATAACAATTGTTGCCTACTGAGTTTTCTGGCCGGATCTTTCTCAGTCAGGCCGCGCTCCGATCCGGTGGTAGCTTTTTAGTCTTAGCTTTTGGCAAAATCAATATATTTAATAATATAAACTAATAACCAAGATTGTCTTCTTACTGGTAGTAATTGGTAGTTTATGGTAGAATTTTTGAGCACTAAATAAAAACAAAAAAAAAATAGTTTAAAAAGGAGTATTATACTCATTTTAATATACTTACTTAAAGTCTCATACATTGTAAGCATAAAAAATTTGAAGTTAATATTTTAATTGTGTTTCTAAACGAATATTAGGTGGGTTAAAATAAATAAACTAAAAATTTTGTAAAATCATATACTGTGGGTAGATGAGACCGTTGAAATAACATATCAGCCTTGGACGTCTATCATCTAAGTCCACCCGTGATCATGAATGCTGTAAAGTATTCGAAACGTCGGGATAGTAGTAAAATCAAGTAAACGCGATAGATTCCGTAAACGAAGTTTTATTTCAAAATATTATATTTAATTTAAATTTAATATATTATTTCCAAAACTTCCAGAGATAAGCGTATTTAACTAAACAAAAAAAAAACTGCAAACTCATTGTCTATTATATTTTTAAGTACAGATATTGAATAAATTTGCATAGATATTATTGATTAGATGATAACATAATGCGATATAAAATAGATTATACGCATTATGAAACAGAGCTACCAAATAACAAACTGAATGTTTTGATTCACAGTGATAAGGTTGGATCAGATATACCTACTCAGGCCTACGTCGACCGTGCGTGCAGCTGAGTCGCTAAGGAGGTCCTCGTTGGTGGCATCCAATCCGGACCTGAAGGCATGGGCTCTTTCTCATTAGGATAAAGTGCCCCATTGCGACGGCCAACACGTTTGCCGATGCAGGGAGGTTCCTGGTTGTCTAAAGGGTCAGGAACCTGCAGCCACTGTCACGGCACTTGAGTCAGCTGTGCTGAGCCGGTGTTGACAAGTCCCAATTATGTTACCGATGTGGAGGCATTGGCCACCAGTTTGCATCGTGCATGGCTGCACCGCGCTGTGTGGTCTGTGCAGCGGCGGAATGATCTTCCGAGCATGTAGGAAGTGGGAGGTCATGCAGACTTCCCATCTTAAAGGGTAAAGTAGTGGCTCAAGGATCTAGCGTCACCCGCTCTAGTGAGGAGAGGGCCAGGGCCGGGAGAGACCAACATGTCGTCATAATAGCTGACAGAGTCGGTTCCTAGTCTGGCCTCAGCACCTGCTACTGCAGTCCATATTAAGGAGTGAGGCATAGACCTGGTGGTGGCTTGCAAGCGATATTTTGTCCCCCATCAGCCAACTGGGTAGGATATTTAAATGAGGATGTCACTGTCCTGTTAAGAGGAAACGTCGGTCCACCCCTCTCCGCTCTCGAGATCTGGCTATGTGGTGGCGGGGTGGTAGGACTTCACAGTAGTAGCTATCTTTTACGTCTAACCCAAGTCTGACCTGGCGAAGTTCTAGTTATTTTTGGACAGGCATTCAGCGACCGTGACTACGGCACCCATCGGTATCGTAGTCACTTACCGGACGCTTCTTTACGGATGCTTCTTTATTCTCCGGTGCACCTCTAATAGGCTTAGAAGAGGCTTTAAAATCCGAGCACCCGGTGAGTCCCACATACTCCCCCGTTCAACCCGGGGATCAAACCCAGACCTCATGATCAGCAGTCGCTCACACTACCACTGCACCACAGAGGCAGTTAAACGATGAGTGTCTTCTCAAAAGGGCTTATTGCTCATTTTGGGAAAATCTTTTTTGGTGCAATTTGGTTCCAACTCCACATTCTCAAGGATTTTCAATGATATTATGTTGGTTCACAACATCTTATTTTCTCTAGAAAAATATAATATACTAAAACAACATTCTATTCAGCGTAGAGACTGGTACTTTTGTTTTTATTGTCCGTACAATCTAAAACTACAATCTAACTCCAATGGGCCCTTTTCAAATGACACTCCAAAATGTACCTACTAGCATATTACAACATTATCGCCACCGAAATGTGATTATCTCGCTGTTATTAAAACAAGCTCGCTATAAAGTTATCTATTTTGTTATTGACCGGTATCTTTTTGTGACCAAATCTTTGATAATTTGTGGGACATGTCTGCGATTTGACGGTAGTTTTGACACAGACTATTCCATCCATCAGCCTTTTATCATCCACTGTTAGATATAGACCTCCTCAAGAGAGATCTTGTGCTGATTGCATCCAACGAGTGCTTGCGACTTTGACTCCTGGTCAACATGCGATCCACCATCCGCATGCGATACGAGGTTGTATTTCAAGTGCCTTGCTTCCTCATCTATCAGTACGTCGAGTGATGTAGCCTGCTCATTGCCACTTTAACATGCCGACCTGGCGCATTATGTCACTAGTTCTGCGTGTTTCCATGTTGCGGGTTTTATCCCCTAGATATAAACCGAGTATAACCCTTTCCATGGCATGCTGTGCTTGTTTAGGAGGTCAACTCTCTGCAATTTTATCGGTTGCATACTCTCCTTCTGAACTTGGGCTGACATGGTGGCATGTCTACACGAGCACTTCAACACTTCAGTGTATCTATAGTCAATTTGGCACCGCTGAAGGGACTGCATTACCACTCATTTTGATTTAATTGAAGGCTGACTGCGCAGTGGTTTAGCTACCAGCCTCCCACCCGAAAGTGTTGTCACCGGAAAGAAAAAATCTTTATAATCTGGGTAAATTTTTAAAAGTTTAAACGGAAAAGAAATAAAAGTATATAGTAAGTTTACAGCAAATCATATATGGAATATTATGACGCTGACGACGTTTTCATGTACGTAACGTACGTACGAAATCGTCAAGTCATTTGGGGTAATTATAAATCATACTCTGGTAACACTCGTGGTTTACGACACTTTTTGGGATGGTTTTGTTTGTATTGGTGTGCGTGTAATTATTAGTTTGGCATGGTTTTATATGGCTTTGTTGGAATGTTCATAATGCTCCGTCCATAATTTTTACTTGGTCTGAGTGTTCCGTATATGCTATACGGCATTGCCGTGTGGGGCCTTAAAGGGCAGGCCGTGTGGAGCCGGCTTTAGAATTGTCCCACCCGTCTCTACTCACGGGAGTCGTATGAGCCGACTGAGGAAATACCGGGGAAGTGGGCAGCAGCACTCCCTCGTGTATTAACAATATCCACTGCGATCGCCAACCCGCCTGCCAAGCGTGGCGATTACATTTCCCATGCATTATCCCCCATGACGGGACCGTTCGTTGTGGCGTTCTCTTGGGGAGGCCTATGTCTAGCAGTGGACGTTGAAAGGATGGATGGATACGGCATTAGCAGCGCGGAATAGATTCGAAAATAGAACTTATCTTATGTTACCATAGTCAAATGGTTGCCCTACCCAATGGAGGGGAATTTGTATGTTCATAAAATATTATCAGGTTAGGTATATCTACGTAATCAAGTCACAGTTCAATACAACAGTTCACTGCGGACCTCTGACGGTATTATACGTAAGTTCAATTGATTTATTGACGATTTGATTATATAGATATTAACTGTGAGATAAAACCAAATATTTATATGAAAAAAAACTATTAATATATATAATTATGATAAACTTGTGTAGTAATTAAAATGTTTCTTAATTGATATTAGACGTACGCTGATTTAGTTTTAGGTTTTATGTAAAAGATATGTATTAAATTAAATATAATTAATAATTAGTACCTACTTTAAAAGATAAGTTTGAGAACAAAAATCCGTCTACGTATATACATATTTCTTTTTTTTAAACTACATGGGATAGGATAGAAGGGATAATAAGGAAAGAATAGGGACGGGGTTTGGGCCGCCAGCACTCTCACACACCATACGAAACACCTACCGTTGTTTCATGCTGATTTTCTGTGAGAGGGTGGTACTTACCCGATTGAGCCAGCCCCTTCATCCTGGGATAAGCAAGGCTCTACCATCAGGCTAATATACATTTGGAATGTGCGAATTTCTCGACCAAACGAGATTTTTCGAAGTTAGGTATATTTGTTTATTTGTACTGCCTCGGTGGTGCCGCGGTAGTGTGAGCGACAGCTGATCATGAGGTCTCGGGTTCGATCCCCGGGTCGGGCAATGCTATTGAGCTTTTTCGTAAAAAGAAAAATTCTCAGTAAATTAATTATAATAAGTATTAAATAAATAACAATTAACGAACAAATTATTTGTGAAATATGGAAAAAGAGAACTTTAATGCGAACGGGAATCGAACCTGCGTCCCTTCCAATCCGGGGAAGTGCTCTAAGCAACTGAGCTACCGCACTGGCATTTCGGCCATACCCAATCCCCTCATCACATTTGTCTTTACGACGAGATCGATCGTAAGGAAACTTGCATGCCTGAGAGATTTACTCAAGGGCTTGTGAAGTCCTCCAATCCGCACTGGGCCAGTTAGACTATGACCTGAATGCGTAAACCTTGGCTGTATGGTAAAACAAATGTCACGGGTGGACTGAGGTGTACTTCCCGTATTCTATACCATGATTGTTGTGACTAACCTATAAGCGTAAAATTAAAGTAAATTGAAAAATGATATATCAGACAATTTTTGTTTTATTTCGGGAATTAGGCATTATGTATATAAAATGATTTTTCTTTTTTCTTGCTTCTCGAGAATGCTATTAACTAAGATAATTGATTGAATGAGGTGACACTTGGCGGAAGTCCATTGTTACTATTATAGAATGGATATTTTAGGAGGAGAGCCCACCACTCACCCACGGATTGTCAATCCCGGTTATCTTTGGATAGAATAACCTAAGATTGCCAATCCTGACTCTCACAGATAGAGGAGAATGTGATAATGACAAAGTAGCATGCACGATAATGACAAAAAACTCACCAACGCGACACAACCATGCGATATGGTAGAACTCTCAGAACCACAATATTGCAATATTTCGCAAAAATCCGAACACATATTCGACACGTGTTTCGCCTCTAAACGAGGCATTCTCAAGAACGCTCGGCAGCAAATGATCCGTGGGTGAGTGGTGGGCTTTTGTCCTAAAATATCCATTCTATAATAATAGCTATTGACTAATAAAAATATCAGTTGGATTTTTGAACTGTAATTCTTTATTTATTATACTAAATTTTAAGGTATATTTAGCGTACGCCACAAACTAATTTAATTAAAATGAAAAAAAAACTATACTTAAGAAAAGGAATTAGGATGTATTGTTAGTCTATGTCTAATATATAAAATTCTCGTGTCATAGTGTTTGTCGCCATTCTCCTCCGAAACGGCTTGACCGATTCTTATGAAATTTTGTGTGTATATTCAGTAGGTCTGAGAATAGGATGTAAATTATTTATAACTATTATATATTTGTAACTATTAATTCATACTCCTAAGTGATAAGGGTGGAATATTTTAATGTTTTTATGATCCGGCATTAAAAAATACATACAGCCCTAAATTTTCACTTCACCCTTCTACTGCCAACGTATAAATAATTTATATGGCAAAACAACGTTTGCTGGGTCAGCTAGTATTAAGTATATATATGTATAAACCTTCCTTGAAAAAACATCATAATAAAGAAAGAAAGATTTTATTGCAACAAACAACGCTTTTAACATTTTAATTTACAACCAAAAAACATCACAAATATAACATACCTACATAACATAGCCTGACGCCCGTAGGTAGGTATCCCCGAAGGGGTAGGCAGAAGTGTATCACATACCTACGGTTCGCCAGCTATGTTTAAGTCCCACGTAATAGGGGTTGAGCCTATTGCCGTCTACCGGACACATTTCTTAACTAAAGCTACAAATATTCTACAAAATTATAAGGGGCCTTTGCCCGCGACATCGCCGCAGCCTTAGAGTATATCTATACACTAAGGCCGCAGCTATAAGCTAGTTTTTAGGTTATATCTCAGGTTCCCGGTATAGTAGCGGGAAATGTATACCAGTTTTTAAGTCTAATCAAGAGCTACCAAATAAAGAAGTTGCATCAAAATCCGTTAAGTAGTTTTTGCATGATGCGCGAACTAACAGACAGAAAAAAAATCTAAAAAATATTGTTTTGTGTTCTGGCACGCTTATATAGCCTAATACAGTTATTTTTTGTCAAACATCTTGAATGTACAGACACAGATCTGTTACAACTTTATAATAGTATAGATATATACTTGCCTTTGCTTGCGGCTCCGCCCCAATCAAGTTCCCGATATAGCAGCGTGATAAAATTTATACCAGTTTTTAAGTCTAATCAAGGCCTTTCAAATAAAAAAAGTTGCATCAAAATCCGTTCAGTGGTTTTTGCGTGATGCGCGAACAAACAAACAGACAATCAGATAAACAGACAAACGGACAAAAATTCTAAAAAAAATTGTTTTGGGCTTAGACACGTCTATCTAATAGGCTATCTATTACCGCTATTTTTCTTAAATATCTTGAATGTACAGACACAACTCTCTTACAACTTTAACATATTATAGATAGATATAAACCTCTGTGGTGCAGCGGTAGTGTAAGCGAATGCTGATCATGAGGTCTCGGGTTCGAGCCCGGGTCGGACAGTGCTATAGAGATTGTTCGTAAAAAAAAATTGTAGTGTAAGCGACTGCTGATCATGAGGTCTCGGGTTCGAGCCCGGGTCGGACAGTGCTATAGAGATTGTTCGTAAAAAAAAAAATTCTCAGTAGTAGCTCGGAGCTTGGAAATGGCCCGGTAGACGTCAATAGGCTCGCTCCCTATTACGTGGGACTACAGGCGTGATGCTATAAACCTTAGAACAAATTATTTGTAAATGTATAAAAGGAGAATTTTACTGCGAGCGGGATTCGAAACTGCGTCACTTTCAATCCTATTAAATGACAGAATAGTATAGACAACGGGGGTAGACACTGACTAAATTATTAAATTACATCATTTAAAAAATAAACCATTTTTTAGTTTCTCATCACGAAACGGCAATTTCATACTTTAACCCCTAATATCAGAAAGTATGATACGATATCGAATCGAGTTTTACAATCATTGGCGTGTGCTTCGTTTTTAATTTATAAGCGCAACGTGATTACTTTATTTTCTTTATAGTTTACACACTTAATCTACCATGCGCTTGATATACAACCGTTTCGTTACGTAAATAGTGATAACTAATGTTTTATAACTACATAACAACATATTTATCTTAATTAGAAGTGTGTTACAAAGTAGTAGGCAATAAAAACCTAATTAATTAATTATCTATGCGTAGTTTTTTTTTTAAATACTACGTGGGTGGCAAACAAGCATACGGCCTATTGGTAAGCGGTTACCGTAGCCTATAGACGCTAGCAACACCAGAGGTATCGCTCGCGCGTCGCCCTCTCCAAGCAAAGGGATCAGAGGTGGATGGGAAGTATATTAAGGAGAGGAGGAAGTATATTAGGTAGGATACTAAGGAGTTTGCTCTCCCGACGTTGAACATGCTGAATGCTATAAGATATTCGAAACATTGGGATCCAGAAAATCCGGTAAACGTGATAGATTCGTATATTAGGTATTATACATATATTTTGTCCGTGTGGTGACGGACTAAGAATACAAGTGTCACCACCCCATCCTTTCCCATTATCATCTATTGCCTGACTGGTGGTAGGGCTGAGTACCAAGTGGGAGTACTCACTTGGTATCGGGCCCGAACGGGTTGGTACCACCATCTCCCGTGTGACCGGCCATGAAGCACATCGTTGCGTTTTGGTTGTAGCAGGAGATAGCCGTTTATGCTTTCATTTTATATCTGTGAAATGAAATGGTGAGCAGCGGCTTGACAATGCTTTCGGTATAGTTGAGTCCATGAGCGACGGTTATCATTTACCATCAGATGGGCCATGGCTCGTCTGCCGCCAAATGCAATAAAAAAAAAATAAAAAAATTTGGCTCTCTAACAATGAGTACCAACATTAATACAGTATTCTAAGGTATATATATTTAGTGGCTTAAAACTAAGTATCACATTAATTAAAAGAGAACACAGTATGCACATTTATTTGTTACACACAAAATTATGACAAAACGCTGGACCACAGCAGAATAAAATAATAAATAAAGGAGAGTATAGGGAGAGGGTTTGGACCTCCGGCACTCTCCATCACCATACGAGACACAACAGTAAGTACCACTACTGTTGGTTCACGCAAATCTTTTATGACAGGGTGGTACTTCCCCGATCGAGCCGGCCCATTCGTTCTGGGATAAGCAAGGCTCTAGTACTTCAAGTAGTTAGGAGATAGTGTTTATACTTATCGTGCATCCATCTTCCTAACCTTATTCCAAGCTTTGATGGGGTCGCCTTACGATCTGTATGGAATTAGCTGATCAACCATTATATTCACGGAGGGACTGCCTAACTCCACGACCCAACAAGGGGGACAACTGTCAATCTTAGAACAAAACCGGAACTATTAAACTATAGAGCTATAGTAATAGCAACTCCCAACTTCTCCCTCGCGTTTAAAATCCGCGCCATCTACCGGATATATTTGGATACATAAAAATAATCTTGCTAAGTGATACGGAATACGAACGAAATAATTTTATTGTGGTTTTCAGCATTTCACGTGTAGCGTACTCTATTAGAACAATTTTTTGTAAAAGTGAAATAATGATAAATTTTCCACGAGCAGGGTTCGAACTTCTTCTTCGGGTCTTTCCCAATCCAGGGAACTGCTTTAAGCCGCTAAGCTATCGTAGAAATTTTGTAACTCCCAGTCTCCACCTCAGACTTAGTCTTAATAATAATAATAATAAGGGCTTGATGCAAAAGGCAGTACTCCTCGACACGGCACGTATTGTGAGGAGGTTCCTTACTCTGGAGCCCTAATCACCGGCAGCTTGGTCCCAGCACCCGATGTCGGTGGTCTATCTATTTTATACATTTTTAAATTTGTTATGTTTACTCGTTTGTGTTTTTGTTTGTATTTTTATAAGTATGTTAGTATGTTTGTGTGAGTGTTTGTTTCTTTTCATAATATATTTAAAAGTGTATATAATGTGATATAAAATAAATAAAGAGAATAATAATATAATATATGTATAATAATATTAACTCTTTATTGTACACCAGAAAAAAGAAACAAGAAAAAAGTATGTAAGTATTAAATTGATTAAGTACAATTGGCGGTCCTATCGCACAAGGCAATCTCTTCCGCACAACCATTGGATGAAAACAAAAAAAAATAGTTTTGGAAATAATGTTATGGATACACAATAATATGATAATATATATACTAATTAGGTTGTAATAAATACTTATACATACATATATAATACACAATATGATAGATAAATAATAATAGGTAGATCTTATAGAAACTTTTGCACAAGTAAGTGCAAAAGTCACCCATCTGATATCGGCCGAGTGAAAAGGCTTGCCGATCGTTCGATTGGCTTGTGCATAACTAAGCTACGATCTCGACTTAAAACTTACGTCTCACAAATAATATTGTTATGGATATGAAAGTGAGTTTGTTTGTTTGTGTGTAACGTCTTTACGCTAAACTACTTGACCAATCGTCATGAATTTTCGCGTGCTGAGAGACTTATAACAAATATTAAAATTACGCATCATACAATTCATGCACTACACCGACTACTGGCAAAGTGCCTAGAAGGCCGGCAGCATCACCGCGTTGAGCGGTAATGCTAATCCTTTATGGTTTCTATAAACCAGCATTCTGATCACGTGAATCGTCAATTAATTGACTCGCAATTTCTTTATAAAATGTGCAGGTGTTCAGACCCCATGGTCCAAGCGTTTCGGCACAAAATATATAAACACGTTTATAACATGTACCTAACTACTATGATAAAGTTGTAACTGAGCTCTGTCTGTATGTTTTAAGATATTTAAGAAAAAAATACTGTTTTTGATTATTTAGGCATCTCTGAACAAAAGAGTTGTAGAATTTCTGTCTGTTTCTTTGTTCACACATCGCGCAAAAACTACAAAACGATTTTTTGTTTGATAGCTCCTGATTAGATTTCAAAACTGGTAGGTATACGTTTTATACCACTACCTACTACTCGTATATCGGGGATCTGAGATATAACCTAAAAATTAGCCGTGGGCAAGGCTATTGTAAAAAATATTACTATATTGGTATATCTATATGTCATTGTGATTGATAAACTTCGACGCCATTTTGACGAATTCCGATCCAAATTAAGTGCTTTGTCATTTGGATGATAATTATATACCTAACTAGGTATATACTTTTTCAATCAACGAGGATCCACCGGCAACGCTGAGCGCAGATGGCGAGAGGGCCACTGTCAAATTGTAGTGGTTTTGTTTGCCTAAGAACCGTTTGAATTATTTTGTGTTTTGTAACGTGGAAAAGGGCTACAAAGGGGTGGTAGCCAGATATGTCTTACCTGCCTACTGAACTACCTACCCGAACTTATGTGTGCGATGGAGAACAGAGGTTTTGTTAAAAGAAACAACGGTTCATATGACAAATGTTAAATAAATTGTTTAATAGGAACAATTTTACAATACTTGATTGTTTATTTACTTACGTAATGTTTAAATTAGACAAACGTTATGCCAAAAGGGCCTTAATAAAATACATGTTGTGGTTAACACACATGTAGGTATATCGTTAACATGCTAGTAATAATCTAGAATAGTCTACAAACTACAGCCAGACTGAAGGACTGAAATACAATTAACAATTGAGACTTAATAATTCGTTATTAATATTACACACCTTAAATTATGGTAATTACACACTGTGGTATCAATCTTTACATTAGGTATAAAATTTAGAATAGAATATCTCAGTGGCCGTATCCCACGAGGTTCAATTATCTAATTGTTAAAGAGAAACTATACTATCCGTCCAACGCTATGTGGCACACGATGGCCCAGGTTCCATACGTGGAACTTCCCGTGACATATACTATGAAGCCACGCTAGGATCTGCCCATCAGTGCCCACGAGGGATTAGATGGAAACCGCGAGTTTCTCGCGTCCTACCCTTGGAAGCAGCTATGCTTCTCCTCTAGGGATCCTGACATCTGTGCGGACTGCGTCACGGAAACGGTGACTATGGGAATGAAATTATTCATCCCCAACACCAAAGTACCGGTCGGCGGTCACAGCCGTCCATGGTTTAACAAACCCTGTAGGACGGCTGCATGCCAGAAGCAGTCCGCATACCTAGCCTGGAATAGGGCCAGGAAAAGTCGGGATCCGAACGCCAAAGAGGAGAAGTGTGAATTTAATGCTGCTTCCAGGTCCAACAAGAGGGCTATTGCCGAAGCCAAGGCAGAACACGTTTCCAGACTTGGCGAGCGGCTCGGAAACTATCCCGCCGGGAGTCGTGCTTTCTGGTCGCTCGCCAAGGTAGCACAGGGCAACTTCTGCTAGTCTAGTCGCCCACCACTGCAAAAACAGGATGGCAATTTAGCCCACAGTGCCAAGGAGAAAGCCGATCTTTTGGGCCAACTCTTTGCCTCTAACTCGACTTTGGACGCCGGAGCAGCCACACCGCCTACCATCCCGCGGTGTGAAAGCTCCTTGCCTGAAATCCGCATTACGCAACGTGTGGTCAGGAGGGAGCTGCGGCTGCTGAACGTCCATAAGTCGAGCGGGCCGGATGGCATCCCTGCAGTGGTTCTTCGAACTTGCGCCCCTGAGTTGACCCCCGTCCTAACGCGCCTGTACCGTCTCTCATACAGTACCGGCAGGGTTCCTACTTCGTGGAAGGTAGGCGATGTTCACCCGATTCCCAAAAGAGGTGATCGGTCGGACCCGTCAAATTACGGGCCAATCGCAATGAGATCTCTGCTCTCCAAGGTTATGGAGAAAGTCATAAACCGCCGACTTTTGCAGTACCTAGAGGATCACCAGCTGATCAATGATCGCCAATACGGCTTTCGTCACGGTCGGTCTGCTAGTGATCTTGTTGTGTATCTTACTCACCGTTGGGCTTGGAGGGTGGAGGTGAAGCTTTGGCATTCAGCCTGGACATCGCGGAGGCGTTTCTCAGGGTCTGGCATAGGGCCCTTCTATCAAAGTTACCATCTTATGGAATCCCCGAGGGACTCTGCAAATGGATCGCCAGCTTCCTAGATGGTCGGAGCATCAAAGTAGTTGTAGACGGCTGCTGCTCCGATACCATGGGGGTTAATGCTGGCGTACCACAAGGCTCGGTGCTGTCCCCAACACTGTTCATCCTGCATATCAATGACTTGCTCTCAATAGAGAATATACATTGCTATGCGGATGACAGTACGGGTGATGCGCGATATACTGGCCGTCAGAAAGTCCCTCGGAAAATGCTGGAGGAGAGACGGATCGAACTTGTGTCTGAAGTCGAGCGCTCTCTTGGGCGGGCCTCGGAATGGGGTGAAAAGAACATAGTTCAATTCAACCCCACGAAGACACAGGTTTGCGCGTTCACTGCAAAGAAGGACGCATTTGTCGTAGCGCCCCAGTTCCAAGGGGTAACTCTCCCGGTCTCCAAGAGTATTGGGATCCTCGGCATCGACATCTCTAGCAAAGTCCAGTTCGGGAGTCATTTGGAGGACAAAGCCAAATTGGCGAGTAAAAAACTAGGCGTCCCGAACAGAACCAAGTGGTACTTCACGCCGAGGCAACGACTTGTGCTATATAAAGCACAGGTCCGCGCTCATATGGAGTACTGCTCACATCTCTGGGCAGGTGCGCCTAAGTACCAACTCAACCCACTTGACTCCCTGCAAAGGCGTGTTATGCGAATTGTCGATGATCCCGATCTCACGGAGGGTCTGGAGCCGTTGGAGTGGCGGAGAGACTTCGGGTCCCTCTGTGTGCTCTATCGGCTCTACAATGGGGAGTGCTCGGAGGAGCTGTTTGAGGTGGTACCAACATCACCATTTTACCACCGAACCACGAGACGTCGCGGTAGGGTTCATCCACACCACTTGGAAACGATTTCGTCAAAGACAGTTCGTTTCCAGCGTTCTTTTCTACCACGTACGTGTAAGCTCTGGAATGAACTACCTGCTACGGTGTTTCCCCGGTGCTACGACATGTCCCTTTTTAAGCGAGGTTTGAAAGGAGCACTTAAGTTGCGGTAGGCGGCGGCTTAGCTTTGCCCCTGGTGTTGCTAAATTCCATGAGCGGCGGTTACCACTTACCATCAGGTGGGCCGCTTGCTGGACTGCCAACGTTGGCAAAAAAAATAATAGGAGTAGTATTAACTACTCCTATTTACCTGAGATGTCCACGTCAAGGTTAAACAAGGACGAACAAGGTCAGACGACTATTAGTATCTGTGACCTGTTCATTGATTAATTCTTTATTTAACTGCCTGAAACTTCAATTCATTGTCTGAAGCTTTATGGCTGAAAACCCGAACTTCTGGTTGCAAAAAACACAGAAGTATATCCCTCCACTCTAACCAGACCATAGGTAGGTACCCTCCACGGCATTTGGCAACAGCCCGACAGGACGTCTAGGCGAACACACTTCGTTGATTACATTTTTGAATTACCCTTGTCGATTTTTTTTTGTGTGTGACGTCGGTTGTTAGCCTCAGATGGCTATGACAACCTTACCCGGACAATTGGTGAGCCCAGAGGGCTCTCAACCCGACATTTAAGCAACGCTACCCGGGGGCACCCCCTGTGGGGTAAGGACCTCGGCTCGGGCTGTTGCTGGCAAAATGGGATTTCCCACGTTTATGATTTGATCGCGACACGTCCTTAGCCCCCGTCGGCGGGGACGAAACCGTGGGTAATTACTTGTATTAGCTGCGCGAGCTGTGTGTGCTCTGATCTGAGCGTGAGTTATGTCGTCGTCGACTTCGTCGAGGCTATTTCGCGGTCTGCGTACGCGCGATATATTAGAGGGGTTGTACCTAGCCGACTCAACCACTAGAGGGTTGGCGTGAGTAATGGCAGAGTCAAAGAAACTACGTGAACACAGTTTCATAAATTGCTTGATGGTAGGCAATTGCAAGTCTATGTAAAGGTCGACATTGCGTATGAACCACGGTGCACCCGTAGCTCTGCGCATGAATCTATTCTGTAATGTTTGTAATCTATGGATCCTGTGTGCCTTGGCGTGTGAAAATACTACACTGGCGTACGTCATGACAGGACGTATGCAGGCAGTGTAGAGTCTGACCTTATTCCTAAGCGAGAGTTTTGACCTAGAGTTTAACAGATAGTGCAAACGTCCCATGACAAAGGCTGCGCGCAAGCGTACCACCTGAATGTGACGGGCGAATGTGAGTCTGTTATCTAGAATTACACCTAAGTACTTGGCTCGCCTACTCCAAGGAATAGGTTTACCAAAGATACTAATCTGTTTGATCTTCTTCGGGGGAAACAGTCGGGGTAGTATCCTATGAAACATGACCACCTGGCTTTTCTCGGGGTTGATCTCTATTCTCCACTTGCTAAACCACGTACTGAGGGCAGCCGCGGATTGGAGTTTCCTATGCACTGTGATAGGGTTAAACCCTGCATAATAAATAGCTGTACCCTTGTCGATGCGCGTGCGTCGCTTTATATAGCCTGTGAGCCCGAACCTACCAGAAGGAACACTGCAGCCAGAGAGGGGACGTATGAGGCGCGTGAGCACCTAGCGGTTGCTACGTCACAGTTTAATCCGGTTATCAGCGATATTATTAAAATGTGTACCTGGAAGATTAAAGAATTGAAAGACTCTATTCTGTGTAGCTAAAAATTTTTTGCGGCTTTTCCCACTTGTTTTTAAAGTTACGGCTTTGGGAAATAAAATATATATTGGGGTACACATTTTGGTACAGCACACAAAGGCATATTACGAGAAAATGAAAATGTACGAAATTGCAGGTTAGAAATTGTACGGAAATTATGATCAATAGACAAATTTGAACGGTGTAAAGACATTCTTATTGAAAAAGGAGTATTAGGTACCTACACTGTATTATTTGATTTGAATATTTAGTTAAGCACTGTAAATGAAGAAAAGTATAAAAGGAGAAAGCATTTGACACGGTTGTACGAAAGGATCTTTAGGAGATTTTGCCAGAGTATGCTGCAATAGTAGATTGCTGCAAGCGGTGCAGCCCAATTACATGGGATGCAGAGCTTGTGTGCGGCTGGACGAAATAATATAATGCGGGAAATAGAGCGAACGGAGCATTGGGACAAATTCTCGGCAGTCACCTTCTCAGACCGCATTCGTAACGACGACGTAAGAGAGCGAGTAGGTGTGAAAGAGAGTATTGGTGTAAAGATGCGAAAATGAATGCTCCAATGGTTAGGATATGTGGAAAGAATCCGACTAGTTAAGAAGATATACAATGCGAAAGTGGAAGGATATAGGTACAAGGGGAGACCGAGATTCACCTACCTGGACCAAATCGAGCATGTGTTGAAGGAAGGTGGAGTCAAGAGTCTCCGAAACCAGCAAACATGTATGAAGAGAATTATGAATGTTAAGGAAGCGAGAGATGTATGCAAGAATAGAGCCAAAAGCCAAAAGGCACTTTGTTCTCTCTGCCTACCTCGCAAGAGAAATGCCGTGATGATCAGTAGTAGTAGTATTATTCGTAAGATTATTGGACAAAGTTTTATGATATATTATTCGTAATAAATTGTGTAAAAAAATAAAATAACTTTATTTCTTCTTTAGCTGAAAGAGAGAGTGAGATAAAGTCGTTATATTGTTCTATCTAAATTCGATTTTAGGTAATAAACCCATTAATCACCGATTTACTCGAAATACTACAATCGATTGAAACCTTTTTCATGTTTTTAGTCGCATTGTTAATGATTCGATGGCGGCTAAATTACTGACTTTGTAACCCGTCGTTGTCGACGAAAATGATATGGGCATATATTGTTACAACAGTAATTTGGTGATATCTTTGCTCGGAGTTATCGGTATGATGTTATTAACACCCGGTATATACATATTATATTATTACAGAGACCAAGATGGAGGCGGTAATATTTGACGGGAAAACTTTATCTCTGAAATACCAGGAAGATTACCCCATCCCTGAAATCACCAGTGATGATGAAGTTATTATCAAGGTGGAGTACTCTGGTGTCTGCGGTACCGATATTCACATAATAAAGGTAGGAGTATAAACTTTGTAATGTGTTGGTGGCAGACGAGCCACGGCCCACCTGATGGTAAATAATTCTAGTGGGTCTATATTAGTCTATATAGTCTTATTATCATTCCTATGCTCTCTTTAGTATTCTATCTATCCTCTACTTATTAGCCTTCTTATCCACCTCGTATCCCTTTCCTTGGACGTAGCTATGCGCGAGCGATGCCTCTGGTGCTGCCAGCGTATATAGGCTACGGTAACCAAGACGTGTGGGGCCGGCTTTAGAATTGTCGCACCCCTCTCTACCCATCGGAGTCATAAGAGCCGACTGAGGGAATACCGGGGGAGTGGGCAGCAGCACTGACAACATCCACTGCGATCGCCAACCCGCCTGCCAAGCGTGGCGATTACGGCACTATCCCCCATTCCTTGGGGAGGCCCATGTCCAGCAGAGGACGTCGAAAGGCTGATGGATGGATGGATGGAACCGTGTACCATCAGGTGGGCCGTGTGCCTGTTTACCACCCACGTGTTATTTAAAAAATCTAAATGATTGTGAAAACATTTTGATATTAATATATAAGCATATGACATGCTTGCTCATTTATGAGAAGACTTTCTAAATTAATTTATATTTTTACTGTTATACTTATTTTGTTATAGTTGTTTGTTTTCTGTTTGGTTGTTATTGACGTTAGTTTTTGTTTGGTAATTAATTGTTGGCTACGTTATTAAAATGAGCTCGCGTAGACGAGGAAAGATTCTTCGAAGTGATGCGCGTGAAATCGTGTCTCCCGCCCGAGTGTCGTGTTTTCGATTTCCACACAGGACAACTCTTTGTGTGATCCACAAATGGTTGTTCTGAGTCTGTGTGTACTTTGTGTCCGTGAAATTGTATGTATGTTTGTAAAGTCCCCCGCGATACAAGGATTATTCCTTAGTGCAGGGCAAAAATAAGTTGATAGAGAATTTATTTTCAACTAATAAAGGACTATAAAAAAATATCATTGAACTTGCAAACTGTTTTGTTGACGGTACAACCTGTTAACATAAGTACAAGCCCCCATTCTTGATTCGTTTGTATAGTGGCATGGTTATTACATTAATATATTGGATATATATCGTTATAATAATTTAATTGCGATAAACTATTATTATGATAACATATCTCAAGATATGGCCTACAAAGGTACAGAGGTGTTGCTATGAGTCTACTATGTACTTAATTATATGAGTAGATAATTTAAATGGCTGCATAGATGGAGTGGTATAGATATCGACCTCCCACCCAAGTGTTGGGTTCGATTTTAGCGCACACAGAGTGTAATTTGTGTATGTTAAATTGTATGTTTGTGCGCGATACAAGGTTTATTATGATATAATATATAATGCAGGATGTTGTCTTAATAAAAATAACCTGCCTACATTAAATAGTCGAGTTAATAATATATTTAGAGACTAGCTGTGCCCTATGGTTTCACCTGCCTAATAATTTAAAAGAAATCTGGGTAGTAAGATAATTTATAGTAGGTACGTCTTCACATTAGAAAAAAAATTAAAATCAATTTAGTCTTTGTGGTGATGAATTAAGAATACAAGTGTCACCACCCCATTATATCGCACGGGTGTACATTATATTAATACATACAAACTTCTACATTCTATAATACTTTCTGATATTTACGCGAATGTTACACATTTTGAAATAAAACTACGTTTACGGAATCTATCGCGTTTACTTGATTTTTCTAATATCCCGACGTTTCGAATATTTTACAGCATTCATGATCATGGGTGGACTTAGATGATAGACGTCCAAGGTTGATATGTAAAGTATTCGAAATGTCGGGATAGTAGAAAAATAAAGTAAACGCGATAGATTCCGTAAACGTAGTTTTATTTCTACATTTAATTTGAGACCTCGTACAATAATAGTGTTGAGTAGGTTGAGTTTTATTTGCAAAGACTGGTGCGAGTTTGTTTCTCTTTTGGTTAAACATATTACATTAAAAACGCGGTCACGAGGCCCATTTGTTGGTAGGTCAATGGGTGAATCTATTATAAGCTGAGGCACCGCTTCAAATTTGCCGCCATTTATTTATGTCCAGCATTTTATTGGTTCCATCCATCCATCCATCCATCAGCCTTTCAACGTTCACTGTTGGACATAGGCCTCCCCAAGAGAACGCCACAACGAGCGGTCCTGTTATGGATAATGCCGTAATCGCCACGCTTGACAGACGGGTTGGCGATCGCAGTGGATGTTGTTAATACTCGAGGGAGTGCTGCTGCCCACTCCTCCGGTATTGCCTCAGTCGACTCTTACGACATTAATCTATTTTTTTTTATTGGTTATACATATAAAATTGTATTTCAGGGTGAATTCCCCGCATCTCAGGAGCGACCATTACCTTTGGGTCACGAATCGTCAGGCGTCGTTTACGCTGTTGGCAAAAATTCCCTATATAAAGTCGGACAGAAAGTAGTAATTGATCCTAACTCGTAAGTATTATATTATAATGTTTATATTCATACCGCTGTGAAAGGTTGTGGCGATTGTAATCGCGACATTGCGGATGCACTTGCCTCAAGCGCTCGTGTTAGTTATTTATGGTTATTAGTAATTAACTTTGACGATTTTAAGTGCTATTATAATAAGCCTATGAAATAAATATTTAGATATTTTTATATATATTTTTAGCATTTGACATACTTAGCACTATACATTAAACACAAAGTGAAAAATGTGAAATCGAAAATAACAGTCAGGAGCAGGATTTGAACCTGCATCTTCTGGATACCGTCCAGATGCTTTATTAATTCAGCCATCCTGACAATTGCTCCTGACTGCTAATTTCGATAACACATCATAATTAACGTCTTTGGGTGACGCCTGCGCCATCTGTCGGACGTATTTTCATACATTATACCGACCAGGTAAACTTAATTTTACAATTAAGATTTTACCTAATAATGACGCAAACCCTTTAAATATTTAGATATTTTTATATATATTTTTAGCATTTGACATACTTAGCACTATACATTAAACACAAAGTGAAAAATGTGAAATCGAAAATAACAGTCAGGAGCAGGATTTGAACCTGCATCTTCTGGATACCGTCCTTTGTGTTTAATGTATAGTGCTAAGTATGTCAAATGCTAAAAATATATATAAAAATATCTAAATATTTAAAGGGTTTGCGCCATTATTAGGTAAAATCTTAATTGTAAAATTAAGTTTACCTGGTCGGTATAGTGTATGAAAATACGTCCGACAGATGGCGCAGGCGTCACCCAAAGACGTTAAGTATGATGTGTTATCGAAATTAGCAGTCAGGAGCAATTGTCAGGATGGCTGAATTAGTAAAGCATCTGGACGGTATCCAGAAGATGCAGGTTCAAATCCTGCTCCTGACTGTTATTTTCGATTTCACATTTTTCACTTTGTATTTAATCTATGAAATAAAGTTATTTTTGAATATGAATGTTTCGGTTCTAAAACCTACTTGGGCCAAAATTAATCTATGAATAGATTACTGCAACAGTATAGGTATATAACAAGCTGGTAAAATACAATGAAATTGATATTTTTCCGGTAAAGTTCGTAGACGGAATACTATTGCCTTTTTAAAAAAATTAACATCATCATCATTGCCACAATATTACCTCGACAGCGTCTGTGTATTATTCATCTACCTAGCAAGGCTAGCATCATCTCATTTTAAACATAGCATCACGCCTGTATTCCCCGAAGGGGTAGGCAGAGGTGTATTACACGCCCACGATTCGCCAGCTATGTTTAGATCCCACGTAATAGGGAGCGAGCCTATTGCCGTCTCCGGGCACATTTCCAAGCTCCGGGCTGCTACTGAGAATTTTTCTTTTTAAGGTCATTAACATTGCCCGACCCGGGGATCGAACCCGAGACCTCGTGATTAGCAGTCGCATACACTACCGCTACACCACCGAGGCAGTTATTTGTTAATCTTAACATTTACATAAAGAACTTAAAGATAATTCTTGGTGTAAAGATGCGAAAGGGAATGCTCCGATGGTTCGGTCAAGTGGAAAGAATGCCGGACGATCGACCGGTTAAAAGATATACATATACAATGCGGAAGTAGACCAAATCAGTCATGTATTGAACGAAGGTGGAGTCTGGAGGCTTCGAAACCTGCGAGCGTGTATGAAGCGAATTAGGAATGTTGAGGAAGCGAGAGATGTATGCAAGAATAGAGCCTTTTGGCACTCTGTTCTCTGCCTACCCCGCAAGGGAGATGGCTTGATGATAAGTAAGTAAGTAAGTACATATATATGTACTTACTGTTAGTCAGACAACATGTTTTATACCTGTGCACTTTATTAGCTACCTTTATAAAACTTGGGTATCTCGTCGAAATTAACTTTTTTTTTGTTTATTTTTTTTTGTTGAGGCGGGAAAAATCGTCTACCTTAACCTACTCACGAAGATGCAACCTGTTATTAATCACTTAAAAAAATAGGCGACGGCTCCTGGACCACACGAAATCTGGCTGTTTGTGGCGATGGCAATCGCCACAAGTTGCGGAAGCACTTGTTTCAGGCGCACATGTTAGTTTATAGTGGATTCTCAACGATTTTAAGTGCTATATTATATTAGACCCATGAAATAAAGATAATTATATTTGATTATGGTTTGAATTTAAAATCGAATAATTATAATTATTTACCTATCTATAGGGCAGAATGTCACCATTTTACTATTTTTACATATTTCTTAAAAATTTAGAGATTTTGTGTGATACATAATCGTAAATAATTAAGCTCAGCTTGTCGGGACAATTTATGCTAGTACATCCGATAGATGGCCTACCGCGACTCAACTACACTGGATCTGGATGGATGTAAAATTTAATGCTTTTTGTAGTTTTTAACTTCGTTATCTAAAAAATCCCTAGGTCGGGGAGTGTTATTGAACTTTTTCGTAAAAAGAAAACTTCTCACAGCCTGGAGTTTGAAAATATGCCCGGTAGACGGCAATAGGCTCGCCTTATTACGTGGGACTTAAATATAGCTGGCGAACCGTGGGTGTGTAATACACCTCAGCCTACCCCTTGGGGGAATACAGGCGCGATGCTATGATTTTTTTATCTAAAATATTACACATATTTGTATCTATATCTGGTCTAGTTTTGGTTCTCTTGTGGTCCTAAAGACGGGGAAAGGGGTGTGCTGAGGGAGTAATGTGTTTTCATACCTAATGCGTACTACAATGTGCACTTATTTGACCTTTTTTTTGTAAAGGCGGGAAAAAATGTTCCTAACCGCACACCCCGTCGTTCGGGGCAACGAGCAGCGCCGTGTGCCGTCTATCCGCCTTTATTGGCGGGCCACTGGAACTATGTTACATTCCTTCGGTGGTGTACTTATTGACTTTGACCTTGGAAATTGCAGATTTTAGACTTTAGTGTTCCTAAGTATCTTTTCTTTTAAACATTTTTGATTTATATTTTTTAGCAATTGACATGCTCCGCCACTTTTTAAAGTACAAATTATTTATGAATAAGGAAAAAGGGATTTTTTGTACGAGCGGGAATCGAACCCGCGTCTTTTCCAATCCGGGGAAGTGCTCTAAGCCACTGAGCTACCCTACAGATCTTTCGATCATCCCAATCTCCTTACCAAATTTGTCTTTACGACGAACGCCATATGTCTTATATATCTTTTCTTTTTTAGCCCTTGCAGCAACTGTGATTACTGTCGGAGTGGTAACTACCACTACTGTGAGACTGCCAGCCTTAACAGTACCATCGGAATTTGGAGGGATGGTGGATGGGCTCAGTACTGTAAGGCGCCCCAAAGCCAGGTCTTTCTTCTTCCCGAGGGCATCACGACTGAAAAAGGTACGATAATTTGCTGGTAATGGTGGAAGATGATGTCGTAGCCTATTAGTCCATTTACCATCCGAGCAAACAGCAATGTTAAGAAACTTTTACTTAGCCGGCCTCAGATGGGTGAGGAAATAGTGTAACTATGATTCTAAATTGTAATAATAAAGCTTACCTGGTTGGAAAAAAATAGGCAAATACAAGTGATAGATGGCGTGGGTGTCATCCAAGACTGTCCGGGAAGAATGTGCTATTGAAATTGATAACACCGAATGATTGTCACGATAGCTAAATTGGCAGGTCGTCTGAATAAATAAATAATAAATAAATAAATATTTACGGACATTTTCACAAAACGTCGTCTGGTCCCAAACTAAGCTTAACTCTTGTGCTATGGGTACCAGATTACGTATATAATACAATTAAGTACTTTTTTTTTGTAAATATATACATATAATAGATATAAAACACCCAGACGCAGTACAAATATCTGCGTTCATCATACAAATAATTGTCCTGAGTGGGAATTGAACCCACGACCTCGTACACTGAAATCGGTTACACTACCGACTACGTCACGAGGACCGAGTATAAGAAGGCGCGAGTTCGAGCCGTGCTCTTGTCTATTATTTTCTATTTCATATCTTCCCACTTTGTGTTCTAGTAAATTTTAAAGAACAAAATATTTGTGAAAGTGGAAAAAGAGCCATCGCAGTCGCTGACGGCGATTCCCCATCCCCACATCACAATTGCTTTTAGATTCTTTACGACTCACGCCAGCTATCGAATGAATTTACATACATTATTCCAATATAATAAGTTTAAATTTGCAATTAAAATTGATACTATTGATGGCGCGATTTTTTTAAATATTTTGTCCTGAATTTTAGCACTTGAGATGCTCAGCTACTTTAAAAAAGAAATAATTTGTGATAGTGGAAAAGCCGATGGCTTAGTGGTCTAGAGCACTTCCCCGGATTGGAAGGCACGCCGGTTTGAATCCCGCTCGCAGTAAACCTCTCTTTTTGTTCGTTACCATCGCTCAAACTCAAAACTGACTTGACCGATTTAAGTAATATCTTTTTTAATTATGTTCTCTAACAAATACACCTAAATTTCCTTATTCACAAATAATTTATACTTTAAAAAGTAGCGGAGGCATGTCAAATTCTAAAAAATATATATCTAAAATACAGGGGTGGTTTAAAAGTAAAGAAAAAAAGGAAACCCTATAAAAAAGGAGTAATGTTAAAAATTTCAATATTGGTATCTTTGTATGAGTTTTTAGCTAACAGACGACAAACTACAGAATTATTTCGATAGATGGCGCTGTACATGTATTCTCAATGTCATTGTTGAGAATTTCGCGCGCACCGCATGACGGTGACGCGCCGAACAAATTTCCTTCGTTTGTCCTTCTTAAATTAATACTCGATATTGGCGAAACTGTGCTCACACTGCCACAACAAGAGCCATTAAACAAGAAGATAAGATAAGACGGTGACACGAACTTAACGTAGTACCTCTATAGAAGTTTCCATTACAAAATGAAATTAATTTGTAAGTCTTGATTGTTTCAGCTGGTCTGACGGAGCCGTATTCATGTGTGGCCCATGGCTTCAACCGCGCTTCACCTTTGAAGGTTGGACAGAAGATCCTGGTTGTTGGTGCTGGTATCATAGGTACGTGTTGTCTCTTTGATACGCAGTTAAACATAGCCATAGCATCACGGCTGTATTCTCCGAAGGGGTAGACAGAGGTGTAGGTATTACACACCCACAATTCGTCAGCTATGTTCAAGTTTCACGTAATAGGGGGCGAGCTTATTGCCGTCTACCGGGCACATTTCCAAACTCCGGGCTGCTACCGAGAATTTGTGTTTTGACGAAAAACTCAATAACACTGCCCGACCCGGGGATCGAACACGAGACCTCATGATTAGCAGTCGCTCACACTACCGCTGCACCATAAGAGAAGTTAAAACACTCGCGTTATAGCTGGCCCCGACAACATCCACGTGGAATTTAAACCTTCCACTTTAGTTAATAATATATTTTCTGACGCCCTCATTTTTTTTTTTAATAAAGACAAGTCTACGTATTAATCCTTGTATAGTGGGAGACTTTACAAACATACATTATTATTTTGTGGTAGAACCTTGCTTACCCCAACATGAATGGGCCGGCTCCCTCTCACATAAGATCGGCGAGAAACAACGGTAGGGACTGCTGCTGTTGTGTTTCGTATGGTGAGTGAGAACATCAAATGCCCTCCCTATCCTCTGCTTATTATCTATCCTCTCCATCCTTTATACCTTTTCTTGGAGATGGTGACGCGCGATTGACGCTACTAGCGTCTATAGGCTACGGTAACCGCTTGGCATCAGTAGGCTTCATCCTCTTTTGCCACCCACGTAGGGTAAAAAAAAAATGTCACAGACACAAAGTACACTCAGACTAAGAACAACTAAAAGAGTTTTCCTGTGTGGGAATCGAACCTGCTACCCTCGGGCGGGAGGTCGGTATCTAAGTCTCTCCGCCATCAGTGCAATCTTTTCCAGGGTTTTATTTGAAAGCCTGGACCAATTTCAATGCTTGATGTGACTTCGTTCAGACTAAATAATTAACTAATTATGTAATTATTTAGAAATTTTTATATATATTTTTAGCATTAGACATGCTTAGCCATATACATTAAACACAAAGGGGAAAATGTGAAATCGAAAATAACAGTCACGAGCAGGATTTGAACCTGCATCTCCTGGATACCGTCCAGATGCTTTGCCAATTCAGCAATCGTGACAACTGCTCTCGACTGCTAATTTCGATAACACATTCATACTTAACGTCCTGGGTGACGCCTGCGCCATCTGTCGGAAGTATTTTACACACATTATACCTACCAGGTAAACTTAATTTTACAATTAATATGAATTGGCAAAACATCTGGAATGTATCCAGGAGATGCAAGTTCAAATCCTGCTCGTGACTGTTATTTTCGATTTCACATTTTCCACTTTGTGTTTAATTCCACTTTTGCCGTGTGGGGCTGGCTTTACAATTGTCCCACCCCTCTCTACCCACGTGAGTCATAAGAGCCGACTGAGGGAATGCCAGGGGAGTGGGCAGCAGCACTCCCTCGAGTATTAACAACATCGCCAACCCGCCTGCCAAGCGTGGCGATTACGGCTTTATCCCCATGACGGGACCGCTCGTTGTGGCGTTCTCTTGGGGAGGCCTATGTTTAGCAGTGGACTTTGAAAGGCTGATGGATGGATGGATAGATGGATTTTCCACTTTGTGTTTAATTATGTAATTGATAACAAACAATTTTTATTTTCCAGGTAACCTGTGGGTTACAACGCTACATCATCACGGGCACCGAGAGGTTACCGTCTCAGAGATGAACAAGACCAGATTGGATATCGTCAAGAGACTAGGTACTTACTATCCTTCTTTCATTTTAGCTAACCAGGCACAACCATAGAGCAACGCGGGCCACCTGCCAACTGGAATGCTCTTTGAGCAAACCCGACTAAAATTCCCCCTCTTATACGTTTCTTGGAGAGCCCTATGTGTGTCGCTCAGTAGAGAGTACCCGAAAGCGTAAGCCGCTGGTGGACCACTGACGTAATGTAACATAGTTCCAGTAAAGTAAGTACAAATTATTTGTGAATGTGGAAAAAAAGAGCATTAGTGCGAGCGGGATTCGAACCTGCGTCCCTTCCAATCCGGGGAAGTACCTTAAGCCGCTAAGCTATCGCACTGACCCATCACTAAAGTTCTCTTTTTGCACATTCACAAATAATTTGTGCTTTAAAGTAGCTGAGCAGGTCAAGTGCTAAAATACAGATCAAAATAATTCGAGTAGTGCGTCAGAACAGACGGAGAGACGGTACACACCGGATCTATTTAGGGGGGGAGGGCCACATACGACCCTGTTCATTGCCGCGAACGGCAGGGTACGCGGTTAGGTTTTTCTCGCCTTAAAATAATGAGCCATCACGGGACTCTCGCAGATGTGAAAACATCGATTTTCTTTCTTTCTTCAAAAATTGTTCGAGTCATATATTTTTTGGTAAGCGCCCTCTCGTTATCCATACACGAATTAAAACTGTTATTAGTTTATAATTGACATTGTAATTCCTAGTTAGATGCTTTTATCAACAGATGGCGTTAAAATTGATTAAATAAATAGCTGGTTTCACGCTCCCTCCGCATTAGATGTTTTCACATCAAAAAAGAATAAAATAAAAGTTCAATAAAAAACCAATCCATGGATATCGGATAAAGTGAATAAGTTTCATTAAATTTCAGATACGGGCTACAGGCTTGTTACTCCAGATGTTTTGGCAAATGAGGACATCCAATATGACGTTATCATAGATTGTACAGGTAAGGAACTGCATGATTGTTGTGGCTGTTAAGTTTGGTACAAACGTGTAAATTGTTGCATATATGGCAGATCGACCCGGTGGTAAGTGGGAACTACCGCTCGAGGACTTAACATTAACTACGAATACTGCCAAGCCGCTGGTCATCATTTCATTCTTCCATCATCTCCCTCTACAACAAAAACACAATCAGGCGGAAGTGCAGTGCAGCAGTGCACTTGGTATAGATCCTATCACAATTAACGCCATGGGTGATAAAATAATTGTTTGCTTCCCTTGTACAACTATTACTAGAGAACGGGTACCCACGTCCCAGGGGTTGAACAGCGCCAACTTCCTAACTGCGAAATTATATCGAGATTTTTTTTAAAGTACAAATTATTTGTGATTAAGGAAAAGGAGATTTTTAGTACGAGTGGGAAACGAACCCGTGCCTTTTCCAATCTGGGGAAGTGCTCTAAGCCACTGAGTTATCGTACTGACCTATTGGGCCATCCCAATCTCCTTAATACATTTGTCTTTACGACCTAAGCCATCTATCGGAATGCATTTACATGCATTAATCCAATATAGTAAGTCTAATTTTGCAATTAAAATTCATACTATTTGATAGCGCGTTTTTTTTTAAACATATTACCGCTCATACAAAAAATCTCGTTTTCCTTATTCACAAATAATTTGTACTTTAAAAAAAAGTAGCAGAGCATGTCAAATGCTAAAAAATATAGATGAAAAATGTTATATCGAGATTTTCTTGAAGAATAAAATTTTGTTAGCATGACCCGGGATGAACTCGAGAACACATTGAGTAGTCGCATACAAAACCGCTAGACCACCGAGGCTGTTAGCTAATATCTTAGAGCTAATCATGGATTTAAAAAGTAATTGCGTTCTTCTTCCAGGCGTTGGCAAGGTGATGGAGATTAGCATAAACTACTTGAAGCCAGGTGGCAAATACGTTCTGTTTGGCTGTTGCCCACCCACCCACAGAACCAGGTTAGTACGATCAATATAATGTTTTTAACTTCGTCAAGTGATGAAAGCGAAGATTAAGAAATTTTTGACGTGATAAATCGATGAATGCCGGCTGCACGCACGAAAAACTGTCACGTTCCGAAAAATGTATGGCGACCGATGCTTTGTTTGTGAAATTCTCAGAAAACATATATGATGTTATCACGTAAAATTATCGCCCGTAAACCGACTTTACAGATAACCATATTTATATTTTTTTTATACAAAGACAATACCTTTCACTATGGAATAATCTTTGAATCGCGGGAGACTTTACAAACATACAATTTCACGGACACAAAGTACACTCCGACTCAGAGCAACCATTTGTGGATCACACAAAGAGTTGTCTTGTGTGGGAATCGAACCCACAACACTCGGACCGGTATTTAAACCACTCCGCCATTTGTACAGTCAGAATATGTGCGGAAATAGGCGCCATCTTTGTATCCTCCATCTTATTATCATATAGGCTATCGTAGTCAATGATTTAGCTGAGCCTTTACCTGCTGCTCCAACTAATAAAAAAAAAATAAGCTGTTGCTGGACTCCTGGCAGACGTGAAACATCTATATTTACTTATATTCTATACTAGCCTTTACTCGCGGCTCCACCGCACCTTGTTTTTAGGTTATATCTGAGGTTCCTAATATAGTAAGCAAGATAAATCGTACCTATACCAGTAATTTAAGTCTGATCAAGGCCAAAAAAGTTTCATCAAAGTTTGAGTGGTTTCTACATAATGTGCGAACAAACAAACAGAAAAACAAATAGGCAGATAAAATTAAAAAAGTATATTTTATGGTCTAATAATTTCTTCTCAAATATCTCAAATGTACAGACATGGCTCTGTTACAGCTTTATATTAATCTAAATACGTACTTGTTATTTTTCTTCATTATTTTTTTTTTGTCAAGGCGGGAAAAAATTTCCCTAAGCGTACACCCTGTCGTTCGATTTTTCAAAATTCACTCTAAAACTCTAATACCTAGAGGGCGTTTAAAAACATGTACTAAGCATCTTGCTTTCCGAGTTTATTTTTACGTAAATATATATTCCGAAAAACACAACTTTTTTACAAATATGTACAATTTTACACTACTTACTTAAGTAATTAAAAAGATTTAAATCAAAATACAATTTTATACTAAATATAAAAAAATACAATTATACACTAAATAAAATGCCGATTGAAGCTCGATCATCCAGACGCTATTGATATATTATCTTTAAACAGTTCTGTAAGATTCTCGATTTGTGGTAACCTGTATTAGTACTCTTGTTTTGTTGAAGAAGAATTTTCTCACCATCTTAGGGGTAACACTAAGACAGTAATGAATTATAATATGTAACATTATTTTTATTTATTTCAGTGTCGTACCGTTTGATATCTTTAACAAAGAATTGACGGTGATCGGAGTTAAGATCAACCCCTTCACCTTCCCTAACGCAATCGGATGGATAAAAGCCATGGGTGACAGGTAAGTCTTTTTCATTGCTAACAGTGGCAAGCCACGGACCACGGCCCATCTGATGGTAAGTGGTAACTCATGGACTCGACAATAATAACAACACTACCAAGCCAATGCTTACAACATCGTTTTGCTGATAGGTTTTTAATTGCTAACGATGGCAGTCTAGCCACGGCTCACCAGATGGTAAGTGGTAACCGTCACTCATTGATACAACTATATCGAGAGTATTGTCAAGCCGCTGTGCACCATTACATTTCTCAGATATGAAACGAAAGACTAAACGACTATCTTCTGCTACAGTCAAAGCACACTGACGAGCTTCATGACCGGTCACACAGACGGTGGTACCGACTCGTTCGGGCCCGATAGCAAGTGAGTACTCTCACTTGGTACCCAGCCCTACCACCAGTAATGCAATGGGTGATAATTGCTTACTTCCCTTAGTCGTCTTGTACGACACCCGCGGGAACGGATGGGATGGTGACACTTATGTTCTTAGTCTGTCACCACACGGACAGAAAATTCGGGAAATTAATATATGGACGGCTTTTTCCCGCTATAACCAAAACGCACAGAGAATTTAGTAACAATGGCGATGACGTGGTCCTTTAGCAACACCAGAGGCTTCACTCGCGCGTCACTTTCTCCAAGGAAAGGGAGGTTAAGAGGTGGATAGGGTGGATAATAAAGAGAGGATAGGTAGGATACTAAGGAGGGGATAGAGAGGGCGTTTGGGCCTCCGGCGCTCTCACCCGCCATTCAAAACACAACGGTAAGATTAACTACAGTTGTTATACGCTGGGTCTTTTGTGAGAGGGTGGTACTTCCCCGATCGAGCCGTTCATGCTGGGATAAGCAAGGATCTACCACTAGAGGTTCACCACCAGTCACATCTCGTTCCCAGGGGAGCGTAATATGGGCAGCGGAAAGCCGCTTCATGATTAGTGAAAATCTATTGTCTCTGCCTACACTTCTGAGAAACAGGCGTGAGTCTATGTATGTATGTAATCATGGCATTCGTCCCCAGGTATTTGGACTATCACAAACTTGGTATTAAGACATACAAGCTCTCGGAGTACGAGTCTGCAATAGAAGATCTTAAGGCTGGTAATGTTGCCAAGGCCATCTTCAAAATCAACCAAGATTAAATATCATTTTAATACTCCACTTATGTATAAATATATGGAATATTGTAAATAACATGAAGTTTTATTTTAATACTTGCTTTTGCCCGCAACTTCCTACACCAGATTTTAAATCTAAACAAGAGCAATCGATCAAAAAAGTTTCTATTTATATATTTTTATTTATATTTTTATCATTTGACATGCTTAGCACTATACAAAAACAAAGTGAAAAATGGGAAAACAAAAAACACAACACAAAGTGAAAAATGGGAAATCGAAAATAACAGCCACGAATCCTGCTCGGGACTGTTATTTTCGATTTCACATTTTTCACTTTGTGTTTAACAAAAAAGTTTCATCGAAATCCGTTAATATATTATTGATTTTTTGGTTATATCTCAAATTCCCCATATAGTAGCGGAATAAAGTGTATAGCAGATTTTGATTCTAATAAGCAGCAATCAATCAAAAAAAGTTTCATTAAAATCCGTTCATTAGTTTTTGCGTTGCTCTAATAAAGACTCCCATGTTAATTTTTCTTCAATATCTGCAATGTACAGATACAGCTCTGTTACAGCTTTATAGTAGCATAGATAACCATAAGCAAACGAGAACACAAAGTGAGAAAATGTGTAGTAGAAAATAGTAGTCCCGAGCAGGATTTGAACCTGCGTGTCCTAGCCAACTGAACTATCGTGACAGTAGTTCGGGGCTATCAATTTCTATAACACATTCTTAATGTCTGGGATGACACCCACGATATCTGTCGGATATATTTGCATACATTGTTCCGATCTGGTACACAAAATTACTATGCAATATTTATTAAAAATCATACCAAATGATGGCGTTGCCATATAAATTTGTTTATATATATATTTTAAGCGCTTGACATGCTCGACCATTTTTATTTATTCTTCTTAGGTGGCAAACAAGCATACGGCCCACCTGATGGTAAGCGGTTACCGTAGCCTATAGACGCTAGCAACACCAGAGGCATCACTAACGCGTCGCCATCTGCTAGGAGAGAAATAGTAGGTGAGAAGGAAGGATAATCAGAAGAGGATAAGAATTACAATACGGAGTGGATAGAGGGGGGGTTTGAGCCTCCGGCACTTTCACGCATCATATGAATCACAACGGTAGGTGTACTTACCATTGTTACACGCTGATCTTCTGTGAGAGGGCAGTACTTCCCCGATCGAGCCGGCCCATTCGTAAACATAAAAAAACATAGTATCACGCCTGTATTCCCCGAAGGGGTAGGCAGAGGTGTATTACACACCCACGATTCGCCAGCTATGTTTAAGTCCCACGTAATAGGGGGCGGGCCTATTGACGTCTACCGGGCACATTTCCAAACTCCGGGCTGCTATTGAGAATTTTTCTTTTTAGGAAAAAGCTCAATAACATTGCCCGTCCCGGGAATCGAACCCGAGACCTCATGATTAGCAGTCGCATACACTACCGCTACACCACCGAGGCAGTTTTATAGTAGTAATAATACTTAAATAATAATAGTTTTTTTGATTTTCAGTTTTTTCGTGCTGGTTTAAGCAAGGCTGTACTAATAGGAAACCACCGTTTATTAGAATATTACCATTTATACATAAAGTAATTAATTGAGAACCATTTTGCCGCGGTATGTAGCAATTTAGAAATATAAACCAATTTAATGGTCACTCAACACAGGTGAAGAGACGGCACACGGCTGGTTTATTTAGTGGGAGAGAGCTCCACACTAACCTGTTCGTTGCGCCGAACGACTGGGTGTGCGGTTAGGTACATTGTTCCTGCCTTAACATAAAATCAAATATAATTTAATGGTGCGTCAACACAGGTGGAGGGAAATCACACAGTGGGTTATTTAGTTGGTGAAGGCCCTACACTATCGTGGGCTGCCTAATGTTGAACGACAGGATGTGCTTTTAGATACATTTTTTGCCAACTTACCAAGAAAATGGTAGAGGTGTGATGACGTTAGGTACCGTTTACCATCAGAGTCATTTACCACTTAAGGAAATAAATATACGTAGTGCACGCATACGACTAATATATACCTATTCAGCTGATGGTGAATTAAAATATGATTCAATTCCGTTATTTATACAGGATGGTCTAAAATAAATATATTTTAATTTCGAATTATGACGAAATCGCAAATCAAAAGTCGTTTACTTTGACTTCACAATATAAATACTCCACTCTACAGGACATTGTTCATCTCTATGCAAAAAGTATTTTCCAGGCTCTTGACTTTATGTAATGTAAGCAAAATTGTTATCCTTGAAAAGGTAAGGGTGTCGGCAAAGAAGGCGAGCTTCGTGTTAGGGACAATTATAGATTCCGAGATGTTGCTGAGACAATAAATATAGTTTAAAAAAAAAAAGTATAAAACATGGTTTTTGATAGGTTCGATCCCTGGGTCGGGCAGTGTTATTGCATTTTGTTCGTAAAAAAAAAAAGAAAATCTCATTAGCAGCCCGGTGTTTGGAAATGTGCCCGGTATACGGCAATAGGCTCACCCTTTTATTACGTGGGACTTAAACATAGCTGGCGAACCGTGGGTGTGTAATACACATCTGCCTACCCCTTCGGGGAATACAAGCGTGATACTATGTTTGTTTTATTTAAACAATAGAAAATAATTATTAGAATAAATAATAATAGTTGTAAAAATGTGTGTTTTGTACTTTCGAAACTGCATGAAAAAAACTTCTATTTTAAATACCATTATTCATTTTTCTGTCTGTGATAATCGGAGCCGGTGACAAGCGAAGCTAAAAAAAAGCGTATTAAAAACAGAGTAACCCTTTTGTACTTAACTAGTTAATACAAACCAAAGAGGTTTTAAACCCGGTTACAAGTCACACCGTTATGCTACTATAACTAACGAGGCAGTCTGTTCAATGAAACCTTTTATTACACGCTTTTTATTAGCTTCACCTGTATGTTTGTATATTTGTAACCGACTCCTTTAGACGCGATTTTGACCCACTAACGGCCAGATTTCGTTCAAACTTTGTAGATTTATCGAGGACCGATGACAATACACTAATTTGATAAAATTATTCGGTATTTATCGGTTTTTAGGGTTCCGTAGTTGTTGCATGTGTAAGTTTCTGAATCGCGATATTAAGATGTGCACCGGTGTTGTCCGATGTTTCTGAATCGCGATATGAGTGTTTGCGAAATAAGAATCTTTCTGCTTCTATTTTAGTTTTTAGTATAGTTATTTATCTATGTTCTACTTTCATGTAGTATTACTTTAACTTTACTCTTGTCTCTTTGCTTCGTACTTTTGAAGTTTTGATACTATTTTGAGACTAAAGAGAAGAAAATAAATTATAGTTTAAAAAACTAAAATAACACGCTTTAAATACCTAGCTAGTTGAACTAAAAAGTAGTAAATAATATTACAATAAATAATGATTGTAAAAAAGCGTGGGGTGCTTTTTACTATATAGTTAAAAGGTGAACTATTTGTAACATCTGATTATGCAAACAAAGAAACAGACAAACAGAAAAAAAAGATGTAATATTAATATTTGTGTTCGGAGACGCCTATATAGCCTATTTTTTGTTTTGTTTACGCGGGAAAAATGTACCTAACCGCACACCTCGTCGTTTGGGACAACGAACAGGGTAGGGAGGGGCACTCACCCACTAAATAAACGCGCCGTGTGCCGCGAATTTTTTCCCGCCTAAACAAAAAAAAAAAAAAAAGGAGTATCTAATATTAATATACGCTTATCTTCAGTAAGAGGGTGGATCTGGGATAAGCTAGACTCAACCACTAGCAATTTAACAATAGTTGTAGAGTAGGTAGTGGGCGGGTTCGTTAGAAGAGATACCACTCTCTCACTGAAGATCCACGTGTACTCTCACGTGTATTTCGTATGGTGAGTGAGAGCGCCGGAGATGACATACTCCTTATTATCCTTACCCTGCACCCCCTTTCCATGTTGTTGGAGATAGCTCTGGTGTTACTAGCGTCTATAGGCTACGGTAACCGTTTTCCATCAGGTAGGGACCTTTTATTTGATTGCCACTCGCGTAACATAAAATAAACAAATAGAACCTTTTGGCACACCGTTATCTCTGCCTACCCCGCAAGGGAGATGACGTGATGATAATTTAAGTAAATAAGTATTACTGTGCAGATAAGCCTTGTGGGGCCGGCTTTAGAATTGTCCCACTCCTCTCCACCCATGGGAGTCGTAAGAGCTGACTGAGGGAATACAGGCGGGAGTGGGCAGCAGCATTCCCTCATGTATTAACAACATCCACTGCGATCGCCAACCCGCCTGCCAAGCGTGGCGATTATGGCACTATCCCCCATATGAGCGAAACACATGTTGTGACGTTCTTTGGGGGAGGCTTATGTCCAGCAGTGGACGTCGAAAGGCTGATGGATGGATGGTAAAGATAAGTATTCATAGATCACGCCTTTTCAAGAATGGAACCACCTGTATATAAAAAACAAAGCTATCAATCATTCAATGATATTCAAATTATATTAATATAGAACAGTTATCGTACAGTTACAATCATTTCGTTCATTCATCATTCCGAACGAATTGATCTATTCATGAGATTCACTAGTTGTCTATAAATTTCAAAGTTGTATTTTATCATTAATAAGGAGGAGGTCGTAGCCTAGATGTGCACTTGCAATCGGCAAGGTTAAGCAACTTTCTCTCAGCTGCTAAACAGATGGGTGACCAAAAATTGAGACCCATTTGTGGATACCTGACCTTCGTGCTTTGGACGGCACGTTAAACAATGACTCCCGGCAGTTAAATAACATCCTCACAGTCTACAGGTTTCCAGTCCTGTATAAAAATGTATTTCTGGTCTTGTTCTAAGGTCGCTAGTTGTCCCCTTAGTTGTGTCGTGAAGATGAGATAGCCAGTCGCTCCATGCAAATACTGGTGTATTAGCTAAAACCAAACAGATGGGGACTCGATCCTAACAAAAAGCTGCCCTTTTTTTTGTAAAGGCAAGAAAAGATGTACCTAACCGCACACCCCGTCGTTCGGGGCAACGAACAGAGTAGTGTGGGCTCTCAACCACTGAATAAACCCACCGTGTGCCGTATCTCCGCCTGTGTTGGAGGGCCACATTAACATTGGTTCAGTGGTCGGATCTGCAATTGACATCAAACTAGGACATTTTGGTCTGTAATTTAGCACTTGACATGCTCAGCTACTTTTAAAGTACAAAATTACAAATTATTTATGAGTGTGGAAAAAGAGAACTTTAGTGCGAGCGGGATTCGAACCTGCGTCCCTTCCAATCCTGTGAAGTGCTAATACGGGAAAGTGCTCAAAGCACTTCCCCGGATTAGCACGAAGTAGTTCGAATCCCGCTCGAACTAAAGTTCTCTTTTTCCACATTCGCAAGTAATTTGTACATCAAACTAGGAATTAAACTTCATAACAAAAGAAAGAAGATTAAAAGTATGTATTATTCTACATGGTTTAAAAAAAATAAAAACAAACGCATTCAAAACAGTTTCCTTCACCTCATTCCATACAATGGACATATTAAAAAGTTAACGAACCTACGCCCACGCGGGAAGCACAATAACGTTCCAAAACCATTGTCTACCCCATGGCACGGTGACCTACTTGGACCAGTCATTGGTTTGGTTCCCGAACAATGCGTTAATCGATCTTAGAGAAAGTTGTTGCTCATTCGCTAGGAATTGATACATCGCTTGTGATATTTTCCTGCATTTTTTTCTTGTTTTCTCTCAGGGTGAGAGGAGTTTAGGTTACGTTTGATCAGAATACTAGCATATTCTTTTTTTTTAAAGACACCCTGAACCAAGGAATAATCCTTGTATCGCACCTTCTATCCCTTTTGTTAGAGATGGCGACGTGCGAGTGATGCCTCTGGTGTTAGTGTTGCTAGCGTCTATAGGCTACGGGAACCGCTTACTATCAGGTGGGTCGCTTGTCTGCCAACCACGTAGTATCTAAAAATATATGGAATTAAAAAAAAATATTACGCCTGTATTCCCTGAAGGGGTAGGCAGAGGTGTATTACACACCCACGGTTCGCCAGCTATGTTTAAGTCCCATGTAATAGGGGACCAGCCTATTGCCGTCTACCGCGTACAATTACATGGAATTAAAAGATTACTGTTTTGAAATATTTATTTCTCCTTTTGAGTTGAAGTGAATTGTTCAGCGAACGGTCATGGTGAGAATATAATATGACATCACAACACGCGTTTAATTTCTTTACAAAGAGTTTGACATTATAAAATTGGTGCACATTTAAATGTATTTCAGGATTGTATAACAATGCGACAATGCGAGATTGTATTCGATTTCTTGAGAAAGCATGTCTGATTCACGACCACATCATTGGACAGGGGCTCACAATCTTGTCACGATGAAACACAACTTACACAAAATATGTTTTTTAATTTAAATCGTTACTCTATTGAGCTTCATATTATATCTCAGGTTTATTCCAATATCGTAGCAGGATAAAATGTATAAGAATTGTTAAAACTAGTTCCATCAAAATCCGCTTAACCCTTTAAGCGTCCCATTTACCTGCTTTTTCTGGATATCGATTTATAAAAACGGCGATATCTCGTTATTTTTATAATTATATACTATGTTGCGTATATCACAAGATTCCTTGTGAAGTATAGCGAATACAAGTGAAATATGAAGTCTTAAATTTTTTCTAAACTATAAAAAAAAAATTTAAATCTAGTATTTAGAATTGTATTATATAAAAAATTCTACAGAATTCTTAGTATGAACCCACTCGGAAGGTCTTCAAAAACTTTTATGTTTGCATTTAAAAAATACACAATGAACACATAATAAAACACTTTTAGCACATTCTAAAAACATTTGTCTAAAGATTATAGCTATTTATTGACTGCTCTTGCTTCAAATGTAATGTACACACGCGACGAACGACGCCACTGAACTGAAACATGATACTCAAAATGGCGCGAAACGCTTTTATTCGCTGTAGCGTTGCGCTTACGAGTCTGTCTTACTCAACAGTTTTGTGCCCATAGTATAAATATTGTGGTAGAAATTTAGTTTGTTTCATTGAAAATCGACTAAGTAAATTGATAACGTTACTACGTCCATGCCGATAGAGAAAAAACAAGAAATATATGACAGTGGTCTCTTAAGTTCACATCTATGAGCCACGGGACGCTCAAAGGGTTAATAGTCTTTGCATGACGACCGAACAAACAAACGGACAAACAATTTCTTGTGTTTAGAGTTGCCTAATACATTAATTTTCCCTCAATTGTCTGAAATGTACAGACTAGCGCTGTTACAGTTTTATAATATTAATTATTAATAACAAATGGCATTCTTATAGATTTTTTGGTATGATAACATTGGGGGTGGATCATGAAAATATTACGTTCGTGGACCGGAGACTAGATGAAATAAATTTATATAGTATAAAATAACTAAAAAACGCTTTTAAATCACATCAAACTAAAAAGTGAAAAATTATTCTTAATATAGGTAGAAAAATAATAATGAACAAAAAATATTAGTGTTCTTGTGAAAAAAGCGCGGGGTGTTCGATATATTTACATCCATCTTTTTCGTGATGGCACAAAGCGCAAAAAAAAATAATCCTGGCGATCCTGATCAGGATAATGAGACAAATTTATCAAATTATTGTATCATCACCGGTTCTTGATAAGTGTACAAGGTTTATATTAAATCTGTCCGTTCAAAGTGGGTCAAAATTGAGTTCAAAGGACTCGGTTACAAACATAACAAATATGAACCTAATATAAACCGTGTAAAAAGTTAGGAAACTATGATCTATCGGATATTTTACACATCAAGGAAAAAACACTTGAGTATCTACACTTCTAGAATTTAATCTGAGTGTTCATACAAAAATGTTGACGGTCCATGATGTTATTGTATGCATAACAAGATACGGCATCTGCTCATATACAGTTAAGTGGAATCAGAAGGAATGTCACTTCCACTGACTCATAGAGCCGTGTTATGGAATTCAGTTCATGAAATTTTCCCTTTGAAGCGTTGAGGAGCGTTTCTGTTAGCCTCATGACAAAGCTCGTTGTCAGCTTACCACGGAGTAATGCTTGGGATCCCTTTACGAATCCATAATACAGAAATCTTTGTCAGAATCGACCAATGCAGCCCATTGGATGACCACGCTGAATTAGCAACGGGCAGGTGAACGACGACGGTTAGCGAAGAAAGGTTCGCGAGTGGCGACCACGTATATGACGGCGCAGCGTAAAACGGCCTCTCATCAGGTGGACCGATGACCTGGTCAAAGTCACAGGCTGTCGTTGGATGCAGGCGGTACAGGACCGTTCGCTGCAGCGTTCTCTTGGGGAGGTCTATGTCCAGCAGTGTACGATGAAATGCTGATGGATGGATGGATTTATTACATATTAATACTAAAGGTCACTGTGTCATAGTTGCCTCGTTCAAAATGAGACAACGGTTCGTATTTAAGGTCTATATAACGGCATGATGGCTGTGTTTCTTATTAGTCTTTAAAATATACTATATTGATTTTTTTAGCTACAAGAATGACAGAAAAGCATATAATCCACCTTCTGGTAAGTGGTAAGCAGTTACCATAGCCTACAGAAGCTAAGCGTCACCAACCCCTTTTTTGTTAAGGCGGAAAAAGTGTACCTTAGCGCACACCCCGCCATTCCGGGCTACGAGCAGCGTAGTTTGGGGACTCACTAAATAAATCCGCCTAATACAGGCCACTGGAACTATGTTACATTACTTCGGTGGTCAAAATTGACATAGGCTACTTTTTTTAAACTGCCTCTGTGGTGCAGCGGTAGTGTAAGCGACTGCTGTTCATGAGGTCTCGGGTATCGAACCCGAACTGCGGGTCGGGCACTGTTATTGAGATTTTTCGTAAAAAAAAAGAAAAATTCTCAGTAGCAGCCCGGAGTTTGGAAATGTGCCCGGTAGACCTCAATAGGCTCGCCCCCTATTACGTGCGACTTAAACATAGCTGGCTAGTCCTGGGTGTGTAATACACCTCTGCCTACCCCATCGGGGAATACAGGCGTGATGCTATTTATCCCAGAAAATGAATGGCTTCTGTAGGACAACAGTTGAAAAAGTACAAAAAAGCTTTCTTCGTTTTTTATATAAACAACAGTTTGGATTCTATCCTTTCTAGTTTCCAACACAATTTTTACTTGGTATGTTGAATTGGAATTCTCTTGAAGTGAGGCGTAATTACTCACTTCTCACTACTGCTTGTGAAATTATACGTGGCAAATCCGATTGCCCGGAACTAGTCGCTGAATTGGTTAGACTGTTTGTCCCAGATGTTCCAAAACAAATATTTCGACCCCGGAAACAGAGATTGTTAGCTATACCTCCTGCCCGTACAGTGTCACATGCCAACTCTCCTTTTATACGTGCACTGACTATGTTAAATGCACTCTTGGCTACAGCACCTGAGTGTGATCTGTGTGCTGCGAGATTGATATAAGTCGGGCATGTCTGGGTTATTGTGAGGTGATGTATAGAAGGTAATTTAAATAATTTACTGTTTATATTAAGTCTTTTTTTTTTTATATCTATTACGTATAACGAATTGGTTTACACTGTAATGTTATGCATTAATTTCCATAAATAAATAAATAAAATAAATAAACTGTAGTTGTTTAGAGATAATTATAGTGCCGTAGAGACCGTGTGGTGACGGACTAAGAATACAATATTGTCACCACCCCATTCTTACCCACGGGTTTTGTATGAGGCGACTAAGGGAAGTAAGCAATTATCATCCATTGCATTACTGGTGGTAGGGCTGGGTACCAAGTGGGAGTACTCACTTGGTATCGGGCCCAAGCGGTTGGTACCAACATCTCCTGTGTGACCGGCCATGAAGCACATCGTTGCGTTTTGGCTGTAGCAGGAGATAGCCTTTTATTATTTCATTTCATATCTGCGAAATGAATTTTGATTCCATGAGCGACGGTTACCATTTACCACCAGATGGGCCGTTGCTCGTGGACATGCAATAAAAGATAAATAAAAATACTTTGGAAAATCCAAAACTGCACGCCTCATAATCTTCATTTTTCACAATAAAATTGATTATTTCATAAGTAACTAATAATGTATTGGTCTTACTAAGTAGTTTTCAATAAATCACATAGATAGCGCTAATTTCAAAAATTACTCATGTGGGTTTCATGTCTTATACGCCATCTAGCGATAATTTTAAGAAGTACTTCTATATTGGTCTATAGAAATAGTTCTCATGTAAGGTGTAGCGCTGTAAGCGCTGGTTTTAGTGTCGAGTCGAGCGTAAATATTCAGTATTTTTTTGTTTATTTAATAACAATTAAACCACATCGAATCAGACCGTGAAAAGTGATAGGACTCTATTCGTAGTTATACTCAATCTAAAAAAAAAAGACTCGATTAGTAAAGTATTTCAGTCGTTATCGTGTTAACATACATTACCTACAACAAAAGGACGTCCAAGACAGAACTTTTTTAAACAGTTTTTTAACTAGTTTAAATAACAAAAATGGCATCAAAAATATCACGAGTGTCAAAAATTGTGTTTTTTCTTGATATGTGTGTGTATATATATATTCTTTTAAAAGTGCAATATATGATAAATAGAGACATTTTTAGTTTAAAAATAAGTTGTTCTGTGTAAAACGAGAATAGTACCCACCTAAACGCTACGCTTATTGCATCAAAATCCGTTCAGTAGTTTTTGCGTGATGCGCCAACAGATAAACAGACAAAAAATCTAAAAAAAATACTATATAGACACGCCTATATAGCCTAATTCAGTAATTTTTTCTCAAATATCTTAAATGTACAGACACAGCTCTGTTACAGCTTTATAATAGTATCTAGACTTGAGTTAGGTACAAAAACGTACGAATGTTAACCGTTTAGCGCCCAGAACAAAGATCTTGTTTACAATTGTATTAGGAGGTGGTAATAATTTAAAACCTTTAATTGGAAAATGAAGAATGAACCACAAGGTCTACCATTAAGTTTCCTTTTTTTACACAACGTGGGTGGCAAACAAGCATACAGCCCGCATGATGGTAAGCGGTTACCGTAGCCTATAGACGCTAGCAACACCAGAGGCATCACTCGCGCGTCGTCATCTCCAAGGAAAGGGATAGGAGGTGGTTAGGAAGGATATTAAGGAGAGGAGAGTTTATTTAGTGGGTAAGTAGTATACACTATACACTAATCTGTTCATTGCCCCGAACGACAGTATGTGCGGTTAGGTACATTTTATCTCGCCTTAACAAAAAAAAAGGCTCTGGGCTACGAAAATGTTGCGGACTAAACTTCATGATAATTTGTTCAAGTCGTAGAGAAAACGTAAGTAACTATAAACTTTACGTGTGTAATATTAGTAATAATTAGGATTCTTGGATATTACACGAGAAAATCTTTTTGAGTACTAACACTAATGTAACAAAAACAGTTAGTCTATCATACGGTATCAATCTGTGGTCGATCATAGAGGTATTATAATTGTATAAGTATAGAGCAGGCAAGCCAATCAAAAAACCTTCCCATCGATAGATAGAGAAAGTGAATACATTTGGCACTCGCTTCTTTTTTTAATTTCATGACACGTGCTTTAATCACAGTAGAAGCAATACGATGGATTTCCGTAATTAATGAGAGACCTGTATAGAAAATGTATGGTCTGTCTCTTTCTATCAAAGGGACATTTTTACTTTGGTAACGGTAGAACCTTGATTCTCCCAACATGAACAGTGGAACACCTTCTCACAGAATATCAGCATAAAACACCTGCTGATGTATTTTGTATGGTGAGTGGGGAGGCCTAAGCCCTCTTTATCCCCACCTTGTTAGCCTTCCTCTTCGTATTTCCACCTATATGTTGCTAGCGTCTATAGGCTACCGTTCTACAATCAGGTGCTGTTTACAATCAGGTGAGCCATATGCTTATTTGTCATCTTCGTTGTATAAAAATAGGCAGTCATAGAACTACCAACAGAAGTGAAAAAAAATTTGCCTGTTTATAAATACTCCAATATCAACTATCTGTCAGTAAATACATGGCCGTGTGGGGCCGGCCTTAGAATTGTCCTACCCCTCTCTACCCACGGGAGTCGTAAGAGCCGACTGAAATGCCGGGGGAGTGGGCAGCAGCACTCCCTCGAGTATTAACAACATCCACTGCGATCGCCAACCCGCCAGCCAAGCGTGGCGATTACGGCACTATCCCCCATTCTTGGGGAGGCCTATGTCCAGCAGTGGACGTTAAAAGGCTGATGAATGAATGAATGAATGTCAGTAAATAATTTTTCAGCTAATAACAATTTCAGTTTTAATTGTAAAATTATTAAAACCTCCTTAGAGCCTGATACGTCACGAGCATGTCGAGGACATCGGTAACGCGAATCCATAATTGTTTTCCGTATCAAAAATCGCAAAAAAAAAACGCGGCTAAAGAGGTATTCACTTCAAAAATATCTCCACCCATGTATTGGCTACCGTATCTGCTTACAAACAGGTGAGCCGTATGCTTTTTTTAATCTTCACTTTATAAGAAAAAAAACTTACTTGCGTACGAGTTGGCTACTCTATTATATAATATCTCTATGTGATCGATACAGTTAATCCAACATCTAAATGTCAAATAAGTAATAATGAATCATCTTCGAAAGTACATTGTTGCGTAGCCGGGACATGTTTCGCAACATCATCAATTATATTTCTGATATAACACGGGGCATGGACTTTAAATCGATTAATTGTGAAGTAATGGCTCGCGTCCGTACCCGGATGGGTGAATTGACGCTTTTTTGTAAGACGCAAAATGTTTATGTAATTGCGGTATTACCCATAATTATATAGTTGAGATGTCGATGCAGCATCGATGCTTTATGTGATTTTTAAAGCCAAGCTGATGCAAATTACTAGTAGCCGTAATGGGCTTGTTGTTCACGCCAAAAGACGTCTAAATTCTGGAAAAAGAAGAATTTTATAGGCGCAAGGTCTGGTAGTGTCGGTATAAGTCTGAACGGGAGTGACCTACATAGCCCGCCGGGTTAGCATGCTGAAGTGGCAATGGGCAGGCCACATCGCTCAACAAACCGACAACCGTTGGGGAAAAAATGTTCTCGAGTGGCGACCACGTATCGGACGGTGCAGCGTAGGACAGCCCCCCCCCAGATGAACCGAAAATCTGGTCAAAGCCGCGGGGAGCTGTTGGATGCGGTCGGCGCAGGACCGCTCGTTATGGCGTTCTCTTGGGGAGGCCTATGTCCAGCAGTGGACGTTGAAAGGCTGATAGATGGACGGATGAAGGTCTAATAAGATGAATAGCTACTAAACCAGCATTTGCAGAAAGGACAGCGTCTATTGTACAGTTTGGGGTGCACACACAACACGCGTTGTCGTGCAAGAGCAACGGGAGCGAGCAGTAAACTCAAGCTGGTTGCAGATGTGCGAGCTTCTCCATCATTGTATTATTTCTTCGCAGTAGGTACACATCCGAACTAATCTCATTTGGTAAGAAGTTGTAGTGAATCACACCGGCACTAGACTATCAAACAGTCCCCATAACTTTTCTAAGGGTGATGTTTCGTTAAGGGCACTGCTTAGGTGCTGAACCAGGATCTAACCAGCCCCGCTTAGAATGAAAAACGAAACGTTAGACGAACTTTCATTTCGAGTCATTGTGATTGATCAACAGTCCATCGCGTGATTCCTGATTAGTCGAAATTTCGACGCGTGATTCAGGCGACCAATCACAATGAAGCGAAACGAAAGTTCGTCTAACGTTTCATTTTTCATTCTAAGGGGGCAGCTTGCTGAGTGCTTGCGATTGTCAAACAGAATCCATTTATCATCACAAGTAACAAAAGTTCATAATTTCTTCCTTTTCTGTTACGTGTTGAGTAGCGTAACACAGGCGGAGAGACAGCACACGGCGGGTTTCTTTAGTGGGTGCGGGCCCCACACTACCCTATTCGTTGCCCCGAAGACGGATGTGCGGTAACGTACATTTTTTCCCGCCTAAACAAAAAAAATATGGTGGCGGCTTGATTGTGCCCCTGGTGTTGCTAAAGTCCATGAGCAGCGGTTACCACTTACCATTAGGGCGTATGCTCGTCTGCCACCGTTGGCGATAAAGAAAAATAATTTATAATTATTCGAATTTTTAACATAATGACAAAATTGATTCAAATGTGATAAAACATAATGCATAATACATAATTAATAAAGGATTTATTTTAACTATAGATTATTTCGTTAGAGGGCTTTTTTTATTTCATCCATCTATCAGCCTTTTAACGTCCACTGCTGGACATAGGCCTCCCCAAGAATCGGGGATAGTGCCGTAATCGCCACGCTTGGCAGGCGGGTTGGCGATCGCAGTGGCGGTTGTTAATACTCGAAGGAGTACTGCTGCCCACTCCTCCGGTATTCCCTCAGTCGGCTCTTACGACTCCCATAAGTGGAGAGGGGTGGGACAATTCTAAAGCTGGCCCCACACGGCATTTTTTTATTTAGCAAATCAATAATTTTAAGTTATTCAAAAATGGTTAGTGTCGCAATAAAGTCCTTTGGTCATAAACTCTGGACCGGATGTCCAAATGTGCGATGTTGTGTACCAAAGTGTTATCCAGGCTGTTTTATCATCATTACTAAACACATAAAAATATATCGCGACGTGACAAGCTAACGTTTTTATACTTTTTTAAAGTACAAATTATTTGTGAATAAGTAAAAAGACATTTTTGTACTAGCGGGAAAAAAAAAATCTCTTTTTCCTTATTCACAAATAATTTGTACTTTAAAAAAGTGGCGGAGCATGTCAAATGCTAAAAAATATAGATCAGAAATGTTTTTATACTTTTTATTTTATTTAGTATTTTTTAAGCGATTCATTTTAATTGAGTGGTGTGCTATACAGTATTATGTGTAGCAATGAATTACATTTATTTTTTTAAGACGAGAAAAAATGTACCTAACGGCACACCTGGTCGTTTGGGGCAATGAACAGGCCACTACCCTGTGGGCTCTTACGCACTTTATAAGCCCGCCGTGTGCCGTTTCTCCGCCTGTATTGGCGGACCACTGAAACTATGTTACATAACTTGGTGGTAAGCAGTGATAGCCCAGTGGTAAAACCAAGGACTGCAAAGACAGTGGTATAGAATTCGATCCCGAGTCCCAGGTTCACACCTCGTTCGGTACACAACTCTAACTTTTCGTGATTTTTCGAAATTATGTGTGTATTAACAACATTATCCCCCATGATGGGACCGCTCGTTGTGGCGTTCTCTTGGCGAGGCCTATGTCCAGTAGTGGACGTTAAAACGCTGATGGATGGATGATGATGGATGATGTGTGTATTTGTTTATAATTTATCACAGCTCGGTGAAGGAAAACATAGTGAGAAAACCTGCATGCCTGAGAGATTTTCTAGACGGCTTGTGAAGCTGCTAACCCGCATTGCCTCATCAATTGCCTCTACCGGACACATTTCCGAACTCCGGGCTGCTACTGAGAATTTTTCTTTTTACGAAAAAGCTCAATATCGCTGCCCGACCCGTGGATCGAACCCGAGACCTCGTGATCAGCAATCGCTCACACTACCGCTGCATTACATTAACGAAACGGCTCAACAATACTCTTATGTCGTTGGTGACTGCGATAGCTTAGCGGTTCAGAGCACTTCCCCCGATTGGATGGGACGCAGGTTCGAATCCTGCTCGCAGTAAACTTCTCTATTTTCTCTTTCCCAAATAATTTGTTCTTTAAATTAGTTGAGCATGTCAAGTGCGAAATACAGATCAAAATACAATTAGTGCTGTGAGTCTGTGCCCGTGGCTCATTTGTTGCCTATAAAAAAATAGGCTTTCTGTCTTATAGACTAGTATGTATATTGTAGTCGGGATCTTGTAAGTTTGTATTAAGTTTAGGGGCACGAGAGCAGACCGCGTGGCGACGCTTTGGACGTTAACATTAGGTTCAGTCGGACGTTGAACTTTAAACAATATGGAAATATATTCAATCAATATTAGATCGTCTTCATTCTAAATATATTTACCGTAATATCATTGAGGCTGAACATTTTTGACGGTACATACCTATAAGAAGGCTACTTAAAAAAAAAACAGTGAATCGCTCCGAACGACGGAACAAAAAAGTTCCGATATTGAACCGATTGCCATACATTTGGTTCCAGTACTCGTTATTATTTATTTATTTATTTAACTTTATGTAAACAGAAAACAAAGTAAATTTTCAATTTTACAATGGCGGACATAATGCCTTTTTTTTTTGTTTAGGCGGGAATATTTTTTCCTAAAACAGGGTAGTGCGGGGCCCTCACCCACTAAAGAAACCCGCCGTGTGCCGTCTTTCGGCCTTTTTTTGGCGGGCCACCGGAACCATATTACATTCCTTCAGTGGTGGCGGACATAATGCCTGAGGTATTCTCTATCAGTCAACCATGGGTGATGCAGAGATAATGGTACATTTTCATCAGAAAACAAGAGGGTGAAAAAAATTTCGACAAGATTTAAATATGCACCAATACGAAACGTATACATAAAAATATACATACTAAAAAGTTACATATACCTACTAGGTAGTATACAAAATATAAAATGAAATTTAAACATTTATTATATATAAATATAATAAGTAAATATTTAAATCCCTTTACAACCGGCGAGACGAAAACTTTCCGATGATAATGAAATTTCTGTGCATGCTTTAATAGAAGTTATAGAACCTTAGAAAAATATTAAAAAAAATGTAAAAGTACCTGGTCTCCGGGAATAAAACCCTCACGTTTATGAGTTTCAGGAATCATTTGCAAGTCGCACTTTTGTGATAGTTTGATTTTATGAGTAATAATGAAACATTTTTGTAAACAATGTTTTTATTTTTGGGTAATAAATCAGCTTTTGTTATACTATAATGATATTATTACTAAAATAAAAGTAAAATTCAACAAAACGAGTTAAGAATTGTCTCCAAAAAACAGAGGACCAATAAGGGAATATACAACTGAACAGTGTTTTATGATCGATTGGCAGGTACTATATAAATCAGCAATTTTAATTATCGTACTTTTACAGACCTTATCACAAACATGAAATATAAAATCAATCCTTTTTGTGATAAAGCCTGAAAGAGTTTTCATCTCTTAAGACGCATATGTAAACATCACACTTTTCTCATGTAATTTTTGAACGACATAGTTTTCCATGTGGCAAGTTCTTGGAGCATGTAAGTTGACACTTAGGTGCAAGTGATCATATTCTTCGTAACTTGTGGTAGTAGATGGTGATATAGGTGGACTATAATGTACTCCCGCCGTGATTGAGAACATCAACACCGCCCATGTGTCTATTGTAATTCTCAAAATTAAGAATCACAGAAGGCCCTAGCCCAAGGTGTGTGGTGCCAAACATAGTCTGCACCACGGTATATGTTTAAGTCTAGCATTAGTCCATCACTTGTAGTTCAAACATTTTCAAACCCACAGACCTAGGCTTATTTTATAAATACCTGGCGCAGGCAGCGTCCTGTGGAGGGTATCATTTGCTCGACAATGAAATAGTACCCCCTTGACAAATAAAAGATAAAAAAAAAAAAATGAAATAGTACCCTGATGTTCGTTCCAGTTTATAACATAGTATCACGCCTGTATCCCCGAAGGGGTAGGCAGTGGTGTATTATACACCCACAATTCGCCAGCTATGTTTAAGTCCCACGTAATAGGGGGCGAGCCTATTGCCGTCTACCAGCCATATTTCCAAACTCCAGGCTGGTACTGAGAAATTTTCTTTTTACGAAAAAGCTCAATAACATTGGCTATTGACCATTGGGATCGAACCCGAGACCTCATGATCAGCAATTGCACACACTACCGCTGCACCACCGCAGGCAGTAGATTATTACAAACATAATTAATTAACTTTATCAATTAAGGGTTGATCTCCACAGTGGATTAAGCCTTTCAGATTCAATGAGATCGATTCTTGTCCAGGCATGTGTGGTGATGGAGCTAAAAATGGTGGTGGTAATGACGCTAAGGACTGTAGAAGATATGGGAGTACATTTTCCTCATTTTCTTTGGGTTTGATTTTCAACTTCATCTGCTAAACTATCAACAACATGTGGCTCGAATTCCGGGTCATCATCTTCGAAATCTTCAATTTCGGAAATGTTTCCATTTCCAAGCAGGACTTCGATTGCTTTATCTGTTAAACCAGCACCTAAAAGAAAGTAAAAAACTACTCGATAAGCCATACCATACCACAATTAAAATGAAGACACGTCAATTAATAATGCGCGCGAGTTGATTTTTAGGGGATTATTTTAGAAGTAATGTTACTCAAAATTGTAAAAAAAAAAGTTAATATTGTTAAACATTTAATAAATAATAAGTTAACTGCAAAATTGTGTTTAATTCGTAAATATTAACAAAAAAAAAGTTACACTTACCGGAGCTTGTACGGTCACCAAAATACACCGTCGTACCTCGTGATGGTTTTGGGCTATTGATGCGTACAAATTTGCTCGTTCGGTACCGAAGTGTTTCTATGCCTACGCACAGATAAACTCACGACGTATCGACAAAGTTTGCGTACGGAAAAAGCAATTTGTTTCATCCGTAGATTTTTTTAAAGTCAAAACACACGATTGTTTAAGCGTGATCGTAAAGGGATAAAAATTAGCGACAGACAAAAGTGTATAGATATCAGAAACAAAACTAATATTATAGACGCTCTACAACTACATCATTCCCAACACCTGAAGTGGATGTGGGCAGGACATGTGGCACGCGCACCAGATGATAGATGGATGAAACGAGTCACTACATGGCCAGAACCAAGCAGCCATAGAAATAGAGGGCGCCCTCTAGAGCGGTGGGTCGACGATTTACAAAAAGTAGCTGGAAAGAACTGGAAAAGAAAACCAGAGGATAGAAATGCATGGAGACAACTGGAGGAGGCCTATACTCAGAAAGTGGTCTTAGCTTGCAACTAAAACTATGCTCATTTATTATTGCTTTTTCTAATTTCTTAAATTGTAAAGTTAAGGACAATAAAAGAAGAAGAAAGAAGGGAAAATAAAATTATTATTATTATACAAAAAATATATATACATATAAGCAAAATATATATAATAAAATACATACATACACATTATATTACAGTTCTATCACTGCGCTAAGAATGAAATTCAGTTTCAAATTCAAATCTTAATTTCATAAGCCTATTTACATAGCACTCGACTAATAACTAACTCGACTAATCGCAATCGACACAAACGTCCGGATTCTGATTCCGCCTGAAAAGTGAAAGAATAGAATGAATACTGGCTAATAAGTAATTTAATTACTTGGATGAATAAGAAGAGATAATGTTTTTGTACGTTTGTTTTCGATTTCACATTTTCGCAATTTGTGTTAATCTATATTTAAGCATGTTACATGCTTTAAGAATATATTAATCCCATCAAAAACATAAATTTGAAATGAAAGCCAAGTTCAATATTATGACATATACCTTGGTTGTTGACTTCAACGACAAAAGAAGTGAAATCTAAATGGGTGCCAAGTTGGTAGATGGTCAATCATGAAATTGATTTATAACAACATAAATTATTTTATAATAACATTAAACACAAAGTGAAAAATGTGAAATCGAAAATAACAGTCAGGAGCAGGATTTGAACCTGCATCTTCTGGATACCGTCCAGATGCTTTACCAATTCAGCCATCCTGACAATTGCTCCTGACTGCTAATTTCGATAACACATCACACCTAACGTATTTGAGTGACGCCTGCGCCATCCGTCGGAAGTATTTTCATACATTATACCGACCAGGTAAACTTAATTTTACAATTAAGATTTTTACCTAATAATGACGCAAACCCTATAAATATTTAGATATTTTTATATATATTTTTAGCATTTGACATGCTTAGCACTATACATTAAACACAAAGTGAAAAATGTGAAATCGAAAATAACAGTCAGGAGCAGGATTCGAACCTGCATCTCCTGGATACCGTCCAGATGCTTTACCAATTCAGCCATCCTGACAATTGCTCCTGACTGCTAATTTCGATAACACATCACACCTAACGTCTTTGGGTGACGCCTGCGCCATCCGTCGGAAGTATTTTCATACATTATACCGACCAGGTAAACTTAATGGGACGGTGGACGGTATCCAGGAGATGCAGGTTCGAATCCTGCTCCTGACTGTTATTTTCGATTTCACATTTTTCACTTTGTGTTTAATGTATAGTGCTAAGCATGTCAAATGCTAAAAATATATATAAAAATATCTAAATATTTTATAATAACTTAAAATATAATTTCTTCTTATAACTTAGGATAATATATTGAAGCCTAAGGTCTTACTTGGTTAGTTCTAATATATAAATTATTATTAAGTACCTACTAGAAGAGCCCTATGTTCAATGGCTAGTTTCCACCAGCAAGCCAAATTTTCGGAAGAAAAAAATAAGAACTTACAGCTTTAGAGTTTGCGAAGGCTATAATATGATATATCATAATATTACATACGGTACTGCATGCCATTTCATTAGCTTGAACTTGGCTTGACACGCTACCGAGTTAAATGAAATGACAAAATATTTATAGGGCTGCGTCGGTTTTTTGGTATAAAAATATGTATGCAGATATATCCGATGGAAGGCGTAGGCGCAGCCTATGACATTAAATTATGTTGTGTTATCTAATTTCGCAGTCCCTAGCAATTGTCGCGATACCTAGTTGAATCGGCAAAGCATCTGGGACGATATTCCAGGAGATGCAGTTTCAAATCCTGCTTGTGACTATTACTATACACATTTTCACACTTTGTGTTAATTTATATGGCTAAGCATATCAAATCCTAGAAAAAAGAGTAGGTATCTACCATAGGCTTAATAGTAATTTCAAAATAAAGCAAGAAAAAAAATCATGGGACAGAGATAGGTACATTTTTGGAATATATTCTATGGTAATTAATAGTGACATTGACAATCGAAGGTTCTTTTCCTTCAAGAAGGGGGTCAAGGTATCTACTTAGCCATGACCAAGTGCGGGCAGACTAATTACTACCAAGACTGAGAATGATTTGCATAGAGTTTTACTAGTGGTAGCTTAATAAAAAAAAAAAAACAAATAAAACAGGTTGGATGTTTACCACGGAATTAATGTCTCGGAGTTCCAGTGGTAGACAGACCGTGTCTTACCTACCTAGACCAAATCGGTCATGTATTGAAGGAAGGTGGAGTCAGGACCAGGAGTTTCCGAAACTGGCGATCGTGTAAAAAGAGAATTATGAATGTTGAGGAGGCAGCAATGTATGCAAGAATAGATCCTTTTGGCACACTGTTCTCTCTGCGTACTTTACAAGGGAGATTGCGTGATGATAAGTAAGTAAGTAAGTTACAGTCGTCCGCCAATACAGGCTGAAAGACAAAAAAAAAACCTTTTTTTTTGTTAAGGCGGGAAAAAATGTTCCTAACCGCATACCCCGTCATTTGGGGCAACGAACAGGGTAGTGTGGGGCCCTCACCCACTAAATAAACCCGTCGTGTGCGTCTCACCGCCTGTATTGGTGGGCCACTGGAACTATATTAAATTAGGAATACCTACGGCTTTTTCACGTCGATCGTCTGTGACAGGGTGGTACTTCCCCGATCGAGCCAGCTCATTCATGTTGGGATAAGCCAGGCTCTACCCCTACAGTAATTACATAGTAAGCACTCGTATTTGCGAAAATCAAACGTTTTACAGAAACGTTTAACGGTTATTTAGGACGAATAAAATATATTACTCCAATTATAAACTACGTTATACGAATATAGCCGTGTGGGGCCGGCTTTAGAATTGTCCCACCCCTCTCCACCCATGGGAGTCGTAAGAGCCGACTGAGGGAATACCGAGGGAGTGGGCAGCAGCACTCCCTCGAGTATTAACAACATCCACTGCGATCGCCAACCCGCCTGCCGAGCGTGGCGATCACGGCACTATCCCCCATATGAGCGAAACACATGTTGTGGCGTTTTCTTGGCGAGGCCTATGTCCAGCAGTGGACGTCGAAAGGCTGATGGATGGATGGATGGAAACTGCGTTTATATTGGAAAAATTTATTCAATTTTAATACATTGCTGCAATATTCAGTAAATATACCTACTGGATTTGTGATGATGATTTCAACTGCTCTCCACGATTTCCCGCCGAAAACTCAATAATTGCCAGTCTCCAATACAATCCAATTTATACATAGACTAGTAGTAGTTAAAACTCAGGTTCTCGGTATAGTAGTAGGATAAAATGTAACCCAGTTTTTAAGTCTAATCAAGAGCTATCAAATAAAAAAAGTTGCATCAAAATCCGTACAGTAGTTTTTGCGTGATGCGCGAACAAACAAACAGATAAACAGACAAACAAATTTTTTGTTTGTCTGTATATCAAATCTAAAAAAAAATCGTTTTGTGTTTAGACGCCTATATAGTACAGTATATAGTTACAGTATTTTTTCTCAAATACCTTAAATGTACACGCATAGCTCTGTTACAGGTTTTTAATAGTATAAATGTATAAATTGGAGACTCACAATCTTCATTAACCAACTTAAAAGATCTGGTTCAAACTGCATGAAATACCATAGTACGGCGTACATGGTTGTCCTAGCTTCTTTATTTATTTTACATAAATATGCTATGCTAATGTTATTTGCGATAACTTGACCTATTATGTGTTGAGGGCGTATGTGCGTGTACCGATAGAATAATCATTTCACTTATGATAACTGTTTTATAAAGTGGAAACTTCTGTAGATACATTTGGAGAATTTTAGATGGGTAAAATCTTATAAGTTCACGTCATGGACATGCTATGCGCGTGTAATTCTTAACACGACCTTTTAGAATACTTGTACAGCGCCATCTATCACAACAATTCGTAGTAAATGCTGTTCACTCATAATACGAACTGATAAGTTATAAATATTACAATTACATGTCCAGGATACGTAAAAACTATTATGAGTTAGGAATGTTTTGTGTTTCTTTTATTTATTTTTTACTTCTTTCGGCAGTCCTCATGTTATTTTTTTCAATAAATATGTCCTCTCCACGATAACTGACTAACTGAAGGGGTCAGTACTACTGTCTTCCGTGTTCCCTTCGTTATGTTTTGGTTATAGCTGGAGATAACCGTCCATCCATTCATTTTCTTCTACCAAATGAAATGTTGAGAAGTGGCTTGGGAGTATTCTTAGTGTAGCTGAGTTCGTGCGATGCAGGTTCAAATCCTGCTCCTGACTGTTATTTTCGATTTCACATTTTTCACTTTGTGTTTAATGTATAGTGCTAAGCATGTCAAATGCTAAAAATATATATAAAAATATCTAAATAATAATTTACATTTGAAAAGTACAATTTTTTTTGTCATCAGTACACAGTGTATGCTGAACTAGGTCATATTGCATCAGCGTAACGTGGATTCGTGAAATTCATTAATCTGTCTATATACTCTGTAATAATAAAAGAAAACTGAAGAGTTTGTTTGGTTGAATACGCTCACCTCTGAAACAGCTGGTCAACAACTAATATTTTTGGATTTCCATAGCTTTATAACTTTTTTTATACTACGTGAGTGGCAAACAAGCATACCCAACTGATAATAAGTGGTTACCGTAGCTTATAGTTGCTAACTAGAGGCATCACTAAGACGAAAGATATATGAGGGATGAATAGTAGAGAATAGGAAGGATACTAAGGAGAGTACACGGAGGATAATAAAGAGAGGATAAGAAGAATAGTAAGGACAGGATAAGGAACGTGTCTTGGGCCTCCGGCGCTCTCGCTCACCATACGAAACACAACTGTAGGGGTGGTACTTCCCCGATCTAGCTGGCCCATTCGTGCTGGGACAGACGACACAGATTTTGATAACTCTATTTAATAACACGGTAGTGGGGGGCCTTCACCCACGAAATAAACACGCCGTGTACTGTCTCTCCGCCTGTATATTGGTACAATACTAGAACCGTGTGAAGTTTTTTTTTGTTATTTTTAGGGCGGGAAAAAATGTACCTAGCCGCACACCCCGTCGTTCGGGGCAACGAACAGGGTAGTGTGGGGCCTTCACCCACTAAAGAAACCCGGCGTGTGCCATCTCTCCGCCTTTATTGGCGGGCCACTGGAACCATATTACATTCCTTCAGTGATAGAACCGTGTGACCTAACAGTTAAAACCTAACATATATAGGAGGCTGAAATATACATAAATGAAGATATCCTGTTAATAGAGAACAAAAAAACATACATTTGCTATAGTCTCTTTAATGATGCTTGTATCCTACTAATAGCATAGTGTAATTAGTATTCGTTACACTATGCTCGGGCTGAAATATACATAAATGAAGATATCCTGTTAATAGAGAACAAAAAAACATACATTTGCTATAGTCTCTTTAATGATGCTTGTATCCTACTAATAGCATAGTGTAATTAGTATTCGTTACACTATGCTCGGGCTGAAATATACATAAATGAAGATATCCTGTTAATAGAGAACAAAAAAACATACATTTGCTATAGTCTCTTTAATGATGCTTGTATCCTACTAATAGCATAGTGTAATTAGTATTCGTTACACTATGCTCGGGCTGAAATATACATAAATGAAGATATCCTGTTAATAGAGAACAAAAAAACATACATTTGCTATAGTCTCTTTAATGATGCTTGTATCCTACTAATAGCATAGTGTAATTAGTATTCGTTACACTATGCTCGGGCTGAAATATACATAAATGAAGATATCCTGTTAATAGAGAACAAAAAAACATACATTTGCTATAGTCTCTTTAATGATGCTTGTATCCTACTAATAGCATAGTGTAATTAGTATTCGTTACACTATGCTCGGGCTGAAATATACATAAATGAAGATATCCTGTTAATAGAGAACAAAAAAACATACATTTGCTATACTCTCTTTAATGATGCGTGTATCCTACTAATAGCATAGTGTAATTAGTATTCGTTACACTATGCTCGGGCTGAAATATACATAAATGAAGATATCCTGTTAATAGAGAACAAAAAAACATACATTTGCTATACTCTCTTTAATGATGCTTGTATCCTACTAATAGCATAGTGTAATTAGTTTTCGTTACACTATGCTAATAGTATGTCGAGTCGCGTCTTAACGCGCGTCATTTAACATTGACATGTATTTTTAAAGAGAGAAGTGATTAACAAATACAAGCTAAATACCCTTTCTTTCTCTCTCTATCGACATATTTTCTGATTTACTCGCTCTCGCAAGCCTCCGTCGACACCGTGCGGTATCCACGTATGACCCTGGACGCAACGACTCTCTGTGGCCTCCACAGAAGAGCCCTATTTAGTGCGTCCAGGGACCCCGCCCACACGGGTGCGCCGTACAGCGCCATCGACCGGACCACCCCCGCGTAAAGCCATCGGCATGCATTGTTGGGTCCGCCCATATTCGGCATAAGCCGTGCAGGTAGGAGCCGACAGCGTAGCAACCTGTCGTAACCGATGTCCCACAGGAGCGGCCCTAAAACCGAACCCTGTGGGACACCGCATGACATGCGGCGGAAAAACGCTGCGGCCCTCGAGATAGTCTGCCACTACCCACTACCGCCTCAGGTATGCAGGCACCTCATGATATCGGAGCGCCTCCCTGATGCAGCTGAATGGCAGACTGTTGAATGCGTTGGTGATGTCAAGCGACACCGCCAACAGCACCCTCCACCGCCGGCGACAACCGCCGCGGCCACGGCCCTCAGGCGCATAATCGCGCCGACCGTCGAACGACCAGCTCGAAAACCAAACTGGGCGTCCGACAAGTCGGGTCGGATGTCGCGCAGGTGCTGGACGATGTGGGCAGCGAGGATTCTCTCGAGGAGCTTACCCACCACGTCCAGCAACACGATGGGCCTGAAGGCCCCATCCGAATCCAGCGTTCGCCCCGGCTTTGGCAGGAGTACCAGCCTCCCCTCCTTCCAGCAGTCAGGGAACCGTCCGGACGCCAGGCACGCATCAAACAATCCTCTGAGGCGGGGCTCTAGACGGTCCAGAACCAGGGCCAGCACCCGGGCAGGTATCCCGTCCGGGCCGGGGGTGGTGTTCTTGGAACGAATCCGCGAAACAGCCGCCCTCATTTCCGACGCGATGACGGGCGGTACACTGAAGGCGGCCTCCCGGTCACTACCTGGCTGTGCCATGACTGGGGGCGTGTGCTCCGCCCGTCGTGGGAATAATAGGCCCTCGACTACCTCGGTGAGGAGGCTTACAAGGTCGTTCCATGGGTCGTTCGGTCGTTCTATGTTACGTATTGTCATGATGTGAGTGACAAAGACAACTATTGGTATTTATACTACTGAAGTTCTTGGGGAACGTAGGAACAATATACGTGATTTTGGAACGTTGTTACTTCGCGCTAAGTAACAGCGACATATTTTAACGACTGATCGCAGTGACTTTTCATCGTGACGTTATTTATCACCCACCTTTAGCTGGAAGTTGGAAGCCACATTAGAAGTATAACTTCAAAAAATGCCGTAGTCGCAAAAAAACGTTTTGTTTTGAAAGATGAATACGGACAGAAATTTAACATTTACACGGTAACTATTTACGACATAAGTAAACAGTAATTTTCCTGAACTTATCATACCGTTATCGCTTCTAAATTATACGCATTACGCAGAAATAATTTATTTTGACAAGCTGCGCGCTGATAAACTCTATGAATGAAAAGTGGAGAGCATAGATAATGGAGACCAATTAGTTCAAACTTTTTTTTTGTTTATATAATGGTTACTCGGTTTGAGTATTTTCCAATGACTTATTTAGTAAGTTTAATTCATTAGTCGAAGTCAATGTCATATAAAATTAGTCATATTTTTAAAGTACAAATTATTTGTGAATAAGGAAAAAGAGATTTTTTTGTACTAGCGGGAATCGAACCCGCGTCTTTTCCAAGCCGGGGAAGAGCAATTCCTCGGATTTCAAAAAAATCTCTTTTTCCTTATTCACAAATAGTTTGTTCTTTGAAAAGTGACGGAGCATGTCAAATGCTAAAAAATATAGATCAAAAATTAGTCATAGCTTCTATGGAGTTTTGGAGGAAACATGAAAAAAAAACATGTTTTGCAGCATCACTTGCCAACACTTATACACATACACAAATAGTTAATAAGCAAAAGGCCACCACATAGCAAGTTTAAGAAAAAAAAATTAGACCTCACGGGACGTCTACCAGATGTGAAAACATCGAAATTATTTTATAGAAATAAAGAGTATCTAGAAATAAAATGATCATAACTTTTTCTTTTTTTTATTGCATGTTGTGGCAGACGAGCCACGGTCCATCTGATGGTAAATGGTAACCGTCGCCCATGGAGTCGACTATACCGAGAGTAATGTCAAGCCGCTGCTCACCAATTCATTTCACACATGAAATTAAATATAAACGGCTATCTCCTGCTACAGCCAAAACGCAACGATGTGCTTCATGGCCGGTCACACGGGAGATGGTGGTACCAACCCGCTCGGGCCGGATACCAAGTGAGTACTCCCACTTGGTACCCAGCCCTACCACCAGTCATGCAATGGATGATAATTGCTTACTTCTCTTAGTCGCCTCATACGACACCCGTGGGAAAGAATGGGGTGGTGACACTTGTATTCTTAATCGTCACCACACGGACAGTCACATAACTTTTTCAATGTGCTTGTATAAAATAATGACATGTTTAAAATAACGAAAATGGACATAAATCATCATCATCAGACCCTGGATACCACCTAAAGACAAAGTACTCATCTAGACGAATCAAGCGAGTCCAAAGTCGAGGTGGTCGCGTCGTTTCATTATAGAGTTGCTCAGTCCACCTTCCAGCTCTATCATCAGATCAGCTCCATGTCATCATAATATTACATTGTCACGCGATATACATATGCGTGTAAAATTTTAGCTCAATCCGAAACCAGAAAAAATGTCAAATTTAGCTTGCAAAATTTTAACGGGACAAGTAAAATAAAAGCGTCGTCACGGTAACAGCCGATTTTACCCTCCCTCCGCATTAGATGTTTTACATCAATAATACAGAACGACGACATGATCTTCTTCACGTTCCCGCCAAAACTCCTAGTTCAAACTTTACTATGTTTGAAATTTAAATTACGAATTTATTTTTTATAGGCAACACCATGCACTAAGGAATAATCCTTGTATCGCGGGGGATCTTACAAACATACAATTTCACGGACACAAAGTACACCTAGACTCCGAACAACCATTTGTGGATCACTCAGTGTTGTCCTGTGTGGGAATCAAACCCGCAATATTCGGGCGAAAGGCATCTAAAGCACTCCATCATCTATGCTGGTTCAGACTTTGTACGGCACGCACCTCTGACCTTTCGAGATTTTTTGAAATTATATGTGTATTTGTTTACAATTATCACAGCTCGGTGAAGCAAAACATCCTGAGGAAACCTGTATGCCTGAGAGATTTTCTCAATGGCTTGTGAAGTCTACCAACCCGCATTGGGCCAGCGTGGTGGACTATGGCCTATCCCTCTCACTATGAAATTAGACCCGTGCCCACTAGTGGAACAGAAAAAGAGTAGAAAAAAAAAACGTATTTTTAAGTCCACTATTGCAGGGACGTTACTATGATAAACAACAATCCGTTGTCTCAGCCTACCCCTTTGTGAAACCAGCGTGAGTTTATGTATTTGTGTATGCACTACACATAGTTAGTACGAATTAGATACCTAACTATCTACTAGCTATGTAATGTAAAAGAGACTGAAACCAAAACCCGCCGGTTTCAATGCTCGGAATGTCATAATTTATGTAAAATCTTTACAATTTACTAATTATTTGTTACAGTTGACATTGAACATTAAGCACAGCATAAATGGTATTTGTTTTGGAGATATATTCGAAGATATTGCTCGCTCATTTAGAATATTACTAAACGATCACCCGTTTGTAAAATGCTGAACAGTAGGTGCTTATCCTCAATATCGATTACGGCTCAGTGGGCACAGTTAGGTTTGATCATCGTGTAATACATTGAAAATATCCGTGAACTCCATCTAAATAATGCACAATCATAGAAATGGTTCCATCACTGATATAAGAACAGACGTGTTCAAAACTCATTATTACATCTATTTATTCATTTTAAAATACAAACGATGCATCTTCAGATCGATCTAGTGACACACATTTGCATGTGTCATTCGGTCGCGTGGCATTGTGATCGGTGCCTTTGCTCCGGTATGTTTAAAAAAATCGGTCCAGTAATGTCTCATTTAGTTTTCGGTCTCCATTATGCGTGGACGGTTTTGAATTTTGATTTTGGAATTGATTTGAATTATAATTATTATCAACATTTAATATTTGTATTTCGAAAATGTTTTCAAAACTATATTATTTTTTAATAATCTGTACGGTGAATGCTCAGTATTTTCAAAATACAATAAATCACATGGATTATTATAAGAATAAAACGCGCCCTTCGAAAGCTTTTTCGAGTTTTTCGACGAATTATTTCAACCAGAATTCAGTGTCGGAGCACGGCAAAGGTGATAAAGTGCGTTGTGGTACCAGAACGGTGGAATTTAATCCACAAAGGACGGGCAAGATCGTCGGTGGTACAGAAACTCCATATGGTGCCTTTCCATGGCAAGTGAGTATGACAATTTTTTTTACAACTAGAGAATACCCATATATCACAGGTGACTTTTTATTGCCTTTGGTGGTAGATGAGCTACAGCCCGTCTAATGGTAAATGGTAACCGTCGCTCAACTATACCGAGAGTATTGTCAATCCACTGCTCACCAATTCATTTCACAGATATGAACGGCTATCTCCTGCTACAACCAAAACACACCGATGTGCTTCATGGTCGGTCACACGGAAGAAGAAAAACATATAATTGATGGTCAAAAATTTAATTCTGCCTCATAACAACCATTCGTATATCACACAAAGATTTGTCCTGCGTGGGAATCGAACCCACTACTCTCGGTACGATATGGTTGTATCAAAGTATCAGGTTAATCAAAAAAGTTTAACTCGTATTTCACGCTGTTCTTAAAGGGTTATCTTGAGTCTTTGCAAGCTGAAATACTTTTCAAAATACATACAATCACGGCACATACCTCTGACTTCAAAATTATGTATGTATTGGTTTACAAATTATCACACCATTTTTTAGGGCGGAAAAAAATATACCTAACCACACACCCTGTTATTTGGGATAACGAACAGGGTAACGTCACTCACTAAATTAACCCACCTGTATTGGCAGACCACTGCAGCTGTGTGATATGTGATATTACTTCAGTGGTTCGGTAACATGCACGTTTAAGAGATTTTCTCGATGGCTTGTGAAGTCTGCCAACCCGAACTGGGCTAGCGTGGTGGACTGCCTAAACCTCTCACATTCCGAAGAAGTGTCTGCCTAGTACATAAAGGGTTGAGAAAATAAAACAGAGTTCACGGAATCACAATTATTTAAGTCAAAGTTCGCTTTATGTAAAACACTAACTGCTGTCCGCGACATCATCTGCATGGACCCCAGAGATTTTGTTCCCCTATTTTTTGTTTTTACCAGACAACACCCTATACTAAGGAATAATCCTTGACTTTACAAACATACAATTTTACGGACACAAAGTACGCTCATACTCAAAACAACCACTTGTGGATCACAGAAATAGTTGTCCTGTGTGGGAATCGAACGAGTGTTTTGACTCAAGCGGGAGGCCGTCATCTAAGCCACTCCGCTATCTGTGCATGGTACTCTATGGATGCAAAAATAGCGTTTTCACAGGAACCTAAAACTTTTACGCGAAAAAAGTACTGTATGTGTTAATCCAGAAATAACTATGTGTATGCCAAATTTCATCCAGATCTATTCAGTAGTTGGCGTTGGTTTTGCGTGATTGGCCAGTAAATATTCAAACACATTCACAATTTACTACCTAATTATTTTAAAGCTATAACAGAGGTATGTCTGTACATTTAAGGTATTTGAGTAAACATGAACGTACAAATTATTGTAAAATTGAGAAAAGAGAGATTTACTGCGAGCGCGATTCGAACCTGCGTCCCTTCCAATCCGGGGAAGTGTACCCCTAATCCCCAATTGGAATGTATATAAATGCCTCCGATAGATGGTGTGAGTCATAAAGACAGCTCAAAAGCAATTGTACGTTTTATCCCGCTACTATATCGGGAATCTGAGATATAACCTTTTTTTTTATTTAAGGCGGGATCTGAGATAATTATAACCTAGCTTTTTTTTTTATTGCATTTAGTGGCAGACGAGCCACGGCCCATCTGATGGTAAATGGTAACCGTCGCTCATGGACTCAACTATACCTCTAGGAATTATTGTCAAGCTGCTGCTCACCATTTCATTTCACAAATATGAAATGAAAAAATAAACGGCTATCTCCTGCTACAGCCAAAACGCAATGATTTGCTTCATGGCCGGTCACGCGGTAGATGGTGGTACCAACCCGCTGGGGCCCGATACTAACTGAGTACTTCCACTTGGTACCGAGCCCTACCACCAGTCATGCAATGGATGACAATTGCTTACTTTCCTTAGTCGCCTCATACGACACCCGTGGAAAGGAATGGGGTGGTGAAAATTGTATTCTTAGTCCGTCACCACACGAAGCTTTTGCAAAGGTTATTTTATAATATTAGTAGGATTGTGACATATTATAACACTCAAAGAACAGCACAGATATAGTTTATAGTGGCCGAAGAGTTACGGCGTACCTAATTTCCTTTCCTCCTTCAAAAGGATCATCTTTTTGATCAGGTGGGCCTTGACTCGCCTGTCATTATTAGCAATAAAAACAAAATGCTCACCGAAGGCACGTAACATAGTTCCAGTAGCCCGCCAATAAAGGCGGAGAGACAGCACATGTGCACAGTGAAGGCCCCACACTACCCTGTTCGTTACCCCGAACGACGGGGTGTGCGGTTAGGAACATATTTTTCCACCTTAACAAAAAAAAATTGTGGTAGAGCTTAGAAAACTGTAGGTACTTATACCGTTGTGTTTCGTATGGTGAATGAAAGCGCCGGAGGCCTAAACACCCTCCCTTCTTCTTATTATCTTCTTATTATCCTTCCTACACACGTGGTGCAGTCGGTAGTGTAACTGACTTCAGTGCACGAGGTCGTGGGTTCGATTCCCATTCGGGACAATTATTTGTGTGATGAACACAGATATTTGTACTACGTCTGGGTGTTTTCTATCTATTATGTGTATGTATTTACAAAAAAAAAGCAATATATGTATTATATCCGTAATGTGGTACCCATGGCACAAGCGTTAAGCTTAGTTTGGGAACAGAGGACGTTGTGTGAAATGTCCGTGAATATTGCACGCCTCACAAGCGAAGCGTTGAGGTGGGTACTACTCCCGTTTTTCGCGGAACAACAATTTTTTCAAACTTAAAGTGTCTCTATTTATCATATATTGCACTTGTAAAATAATATATACACACACATATCAAGAAAATCACTATTTTTAACACTCATAATATTTTTTATGCTATTTTGCACGCCTCATAAGCGAAGCATTAGCACAGAACAACAGATTTTTATAACTTAAAATCTCTATTTATCATATATTGCACTTGTAAAACAATATATACACACACATATCGAGAAAAAACACAATTTTTGACACTCATGATATTTTTTATGCCATTTTTGTTATTTAAACTAGTTAAAAAACTGTTCAAAATAGTTCTGATGAATGTGATGTATGTTAACACGATAACAACCGAAATACTTTACTAATCGAGTCTTTTTTTCTTTTTAACTTGAGTATTACTACAAATAGAGTCCTATTACTTTTCACGGTCTGATTCGATGTGGCTTAATTGTTATTAAATAAACAAAAAAATACTGAATATTTACGCTCGACGCGGCACTAAAACCAGCGCTATACCTTTCATGAGAGCTATTTCTATAGACCAATATAGAAGTACTTCCTAAAATTAGCGCTAGATGGCGTTTAAGACATGAAACCCTCATTAGTACTTTTTGAAATTAGCGTTATTTATGTGATTAATAGAAAATTACTTAGTAAGACCAATATATTATTAGTTACTTATCAAATAATCAATTTTATTGTGAAAAATATTTCTTTATTTATTGATTTTTATACTCTCTTCAATATCCTTCCTATCCACCTCCTATCTCTTTCTTTGGAGATGGCGTGCGAGTGATGCCTCTGGTGTTACTAGCGTCTATAGGCGACTGTAATCGCTTACATTTCATGTTGTATAAATAAAATAAGGGCAAAAAGCTTTTAAATGCAATAAAATTCAGAAACGCCAGCAGTCGTTTTTATAGTTTTTTAATAACTTAACACCATTTAACGATGTTGTAAAATGTTAATAAAATAATAATCATTAAAAGTTTTCATGCTATACAAGAAAATACGGCGATTATCATGTCTAATAAACATTAATCGGCCACGAAGAAGGGTATGGGTTTAAATACAGCGCGCGTTTCTATCTTTTCTAAGTTAAGGAGAGTAGAAAGGGAAAAAATGTCTGTATTAGGCTAGTTACGGCCGTGTGGTGACGGGCTAAGAATACAAGTGCCACCACCCCATCCTTTCCTGCGGGTATCGTATAAGGCGACTAAGGGAAGTAAGCAATTATCACCCATTGCATTACTGGTGGTAGGGCTGGGTACTAAGTGAGAGTAGGTACTCACTTGCTATAGGGCCCGAACGGGTTGGTACCAGCATCTCCTGTGTGACCGGTCATGAAGCACGTCAGTGTGTTTTGGCTGTAGCAGAAGCCGTTTAGTCTTTCATTTCACATCTGAGAAATGAATTGGTGCGCAGCTTGACTATACTTTCGGTATAGTTGAGTCCATGAGCGACGGTTACCGCTTACCATCAAGTTTATTTAGTGGGTGAAGGCCCCTCACTATCCTGAACGATGGGGTGTTAGTTTAGGAACATTTTTCCCGCCTTTACATAAAAAAAAGGCTCGTTAGTAGTCACTGACCAGACAACGACTATTTATTTAAAACTGTTATCTGTTTGTATGTTCGTATAATAATATCATGCAAAAACTGCTGAACGGATTTTAATGAAAGCTTTTTGTTTAATAGATTCACATCTTACCTATAATATTATAAATGCAAAATAAAGTTTGTTTGTTTCATGTTGTACCACAAACAATCATAAGCACATTTTGATCTGTATTTTAGCACTTAACATGCTCAGCTACTTTAAAGTACAAATTATTTGTGAATGTGGAAAAAGAGAACTTTAGTGCGAGCGGAATTCGAAGCTGCATCCCTTCCAATCCGGGGAAGGAGGTGTGGGTCGTATAGGTAAAATGTGATGTGGAGATTGGAAACGGCCATTGGTCAGTGCAATGGCTCAGCGGTTCACTTTTACAATATTGTAATAGTCCATCCATCCATCCATCAGCCTTTTGACGTCCACTGCTGGACATAGGCTTCCCCAAAATGAGGGATAGTGCCATAATCGCACGCTTGGCAGACGCGTTGGCAATCGCAGTGGATGTTGTTAATACTCGAGGGAGTGCTGCTGCAACAACTCCCCCGGTATTACCTCAGTCGGCTCTTACGACTCCCATGGGTGGAGAGGGGTGGGAAAATTCTAAAGCCGGCCCACACGGCATTGTAATAGTAAGACGTCAATACTATTTTATAAGCTCTATTCCATACAACAGATATAATGAAAAGCTTCAAAATTATTCTCTTAATTTTCGTAAATATAGGATAGTTTTGCATACTTGACTCAGTTCTTTAAACTATGAAGAAATGGAAAATTTTATCAAAACATAATCTCGGGTACCTACCCCTCTTTCGACCTTCCAAAATACAACCACGCCACGTACACATAGACGCACACAAACACACAACATATTTCTAATATTTTATTATCTTACTAGTATTTAAATTTAAACAATTTTTCTCATTTAGATTTAAGATTTTTTCATTAAAATTGGAACACTGTCGTCTCCTTTGTAGGTTAGCGTTAATTAAATAGTTACGACACAGTTTTTTTTTTCTTAAACTAATGTTGCTATTAATGAACACAAGGCTTGTAAACTTTTAATTGTTTTTTTCAATAAAGTTATCTTATCTTATGAAGTAATTAAGGAATTTAGGATTAGCTTCTAGAATTACACAACCAAACCTTAATTTTATCTTTACTCTCTGTCTGTATCTGTACTCCGGATAATAAATATGCCAGATTTCATGGTAATCTGTTAAGTACGCCGTGCAAGCGTAACTAATAAACTCAATTTTGCATTTATAATATTATAGTAAGAAGAATTTCTGCGAAATACAACAAGAAAATTAAGTTATGTTTATGTGCATACGCGGGCGGCGAACGTCAATCCACCCACAGCTAGCTAGCGCGCAGCAGCTAACACGCGCCTGCGTTGCCCCAGTCGCTGGCGGCGGTCCTTCTGCTTCTCTGAGGTTCAATTCTTGTCACTTCCGGGCATCGCTCTGACGACGCTCGGCAGCGAGAGGTCTCCAGCTATTGCTGCGCTATTAGGCCCAAGTCGGGCACGACTCGAGCGTGTACCGCGCCGTGTTTCTGAAATGTTGTATGAATATGTATAGTTTAAGCCTAGAAAGCCGTGTGGGGCCGGCTTTAGAATTGTTCCACCCCTCTTTACCCACGGGAGTCGTAAGAGCCGACTCCCTCAGTCGGCTACCAGTCGGGACCGATACCGGGGGAGTGGGCAGCAGCACTCCCTCGAGTATTAACAACATCCACTGCGATCGCCAACCCGCCTGCCAAGCGTGGTGATTACGGCATTATCCCCCACAAGCAGTGCCCGCGGACTCCGTTCCGCGTTCGAAATATTTTTGTCACGGCCCGTTTGTCCCGCGTTATACTTCAGGTTAAAAGTTCGGGATAAATAAAAATTATGATGATGATTTTTTTTTGTTATTTTGTTCTTTTTATTGTTCTTTTATTTTTTTTATTGTTTTTGTATGTTATTTTTTGTTACCGTTTTTTGTTGTTATTTTTATTACTTGATGTTAATATACACTATTTACATCATGTTTACTTATTTTAATTGTTCATAACTTCTCGATATACTATATTAGTAGTAATGTTATCATTTGGTAATAAAATATATTGTCTTTCAGGAGTTCCAACCCGAGATAAGCCAACATATAACTGCCCATTGGAAAAACAGTGCTTTCTCAGGTCAATGCCCACCAGAGAAAATGTTTGACCCTGGGACTTATTAATAGTGAGGGCAAAAGAGACCTTGGCGGGATACTGTAACCTTTTAAACGGTATAGGTAAATCAGGTGGAATCATGGGTATCCGCGGAATATAAGCAAGTTGTCCCACTGCTGGCCCTGTGAGAATGGTCGCCACGATTATATTCTCCCGCAACTCTTTTATGAGCAGCCTTGTGCCATTACACATGTTGGGGTGTCTCAAGTTCCTTAAAAGCATGATAGGAATGCCAACTTTTAGCATAAGGTCGTGGGGAGGTAAGCCAGAAGGACTCAAAGAATTTAAAAATTCTTGAGGGTAGTGCACTGTATCCTCAATATTACACACCGTGTCAATGGACTTATAGTGTTTGACTTGACCGGGAATTTTTCCTAAAATTATTTTATTTATCTCATTCACTGAATCGTTTCTGGGTGAGACTATTGCCCTAGAACAAAGCCAATGATAATCTCTTTCCATTAAACTTTCAAGACCGGGATATATTTCGTCGTTTAATGTCATCCCTACTGTTAGTGTTAGGACAGCAAATTTTTCCTTCTCCAAGATTCAGTAGTTGATGCGGAAAGTCGTTATCGTAGTTGTCGCTCAAGTGGGCTCTCCTGTTTGTTCGTAAATTGAGAGTTTCAACGGAACTCCATAAGCATGATAATTTTAAGCATGCCCTGATGACATCGGCGCGTGTTCCTTTTGTTATTACTGGCAGCATTTGCCAAAAATCGCCCGCAAAAACAAAAGTAACACCACCCATATCAGCGTCTGAGTTTCTGATGTCTTTTAGCGTACGGTTCACGGCTTCAATATGAGCTCTATGACTCATGGTACATTCTTCCCATATAATTAAAACAAATTTATTAAGATACTAGCTGTTACCCACGACTTCGTCCGTGAGTATTTTCATAAAAATAAATAAAGCAACCATTGAAATTGTCGGTAATACAGTGCAACGGTATTACAGTACTCGGGGTTGGAACTTAATTACTGAAATGCTAGATGGCGCTGAAGTTGCTAGATTTTGAGATTTTGTGACAAACAATTTTTTATTTTTCGTATTTTTTTAATAAAAAGTATCCTATGTTACTTCTAATACCTCCGAGAATATGTGTACAAAGTTTCATGATGATCGGTTAAGTAGTCTTCACGTGAAAGCGTAACAAACAAACTTACATTCACATTTATAATATTAAGTATGATAATTATGATAAATTAACCTCGCTCCTCGCCTCGTGGCGTAGTAGTAGGTAGTGTAACCGACTTTCGTGCACGAGGTCGTGGGTTCGATTCCCACTCAGGACAATTATTTTTGTGATGAACACAGATATTTGTACTGCGTCTGGGTGTTTTCTATCTATTATATGTATGTTACAAAAAAAAAGTAGTATATGTATTATATCCGTAATCTGGTACCCATAGTACAAGCGTTAAGCTTAGTTTGGGACCAGAGTACGTTGTGTGAAAAATGTCCGCGTATATTTATTTATTTAATATCATATGGGCTAAATAAGCTTAACAAAAATTATTTTTAATTCACAATTTTGAAATTAAAAGCAGTTATTGTGAGTTATCCGTAGGAGATAGGCATATGCTATTGCGGACTTTTTTACATATTTTGATACGTTCTTTAATATTGTAGTTACATTGTTTTGTTCTCTCCTCAATAGTTTCCGTAGCGCACGCGATAAAAGCAGTTTTTTTACAACTTGGATTACATTATTCATGTTTAAGTAAAGATACGTAATTAATTTTGGAAATTATTATAGCCTATGACACTCCACAGCTAGCTTTCTATTGGTGAAATAATTTTAAAAATCGGTTCAGTAGATCCAGAGATTACTCCTTACAACGTCACAAACTCACAAACGTTACCTCTTTATAATTATAAGTATAGATAATGAGCACACAAAAAAAAAGGATGCGGTTGGCACAGGACCGCTCGTTGTGGCGTTCTCTTGGAGAGGCCTATGCCCAGCAGTGGACGACGAAAGCTGACGGATGGTTGGATGAAGCCCAGAAAAAGACATAAAACTACCTTTTATCTTGAGAAAACAAATGGTTCCTGTGCAATAGCTATTTTTTTCAAATATATAAATAATATGTGGCTTATAGTTACGTCGTTAGTCTCGGGTATGATTTAGTTGTTTGATAAAAAAAAACCAGTACAAAACATTGTCTAAAAATCGTTGATCGTTAGCTTGACTGTCATTAAACACCTCGCCGTGCGCCGTCTCACCGCGTGTCCTTTACAGGGTACGGCGTTGTTAAGACACTTATTGAGCCTAATCAAAATTGATTACATATTCAAAGTATGAAACTTATGTAGACATGCCAATGCCCCGGAAATTATGTACCTACGTACTTAATTTAAATCATTTAATTTGTACTTAATGTCGGAGGTGTGTCCGAGGTTTTCGAACTCAGGATTGCAACTCCTTTACTGTGCTTTTCAAGAAAATTATCTATACACTCATAAAGTAAAAAGAAATATAAAGCTGTAACAGATCTGTGTCTGTACATTTAAGATATTTGAGAAAAAAATACTGTAAATGCTATATAGGCGTGTCTGAACACAAAACAAATTTTTATATTTTTTTGTCTGTTTATCTGTTTATTTAGATATTTTTATATATATTTTTCCTGCTCCTGACTGTTATTTTCGATTTCACATTTTTCACTTTGTGTTTAATGTATAGTGCTAAGCATGTCAAATGCTAAAAATATATATAAAAATATCTAAATATTTAAAGGGTTTGCGTCATTATTAGGTAAAATCTTAATTGTAAAATTAAGTTTACCTGGTCGGTATAATGTATGAAAATACTCCCGACAGATGGCGCGGGCGTCACCCAAAGACGTTAGGTGTGATGTGTTATCGAAATTAGCAGTCAGTAGCAATTGTCAGGATGGCTGAATTGGTAAAGCATCTGGACGGTATCCAGAAGATGCAGGTTCATATCCTGCTCCTGACTGTTATTTTCGATTTCACATTTTTTCACTTTGTGTTTAATGTTTATCTGTTTGTTCGTTTGCGCATCACGCAAAAATTACTGAACGGATATTTATATTGAAATTTAACTGTCACTGAACATGATAGTAGGTACGATTGAAGCTTTTATAAAATACCGCATATAGTCATTGCCATTATTTGAATCAATTACTCTCTTACAGTGCCGGAGTAAGGTAACTTGATGCCCTAAGCACTCTTTCCCTGTGGTCCCCCTCTATCCTTTAAGTGAACTACAATGAATTAATTTAAAAAAAATGTTAATACGTATCGTAGGTAGAATATGTATGTGTTGTTTCTCCTGCCCTTATTCCATGCTAGGTGGGGTCGGCACTTCCACCGAAGGAATGTAACCCACCAAAGGAATGTAACCCACCGAAGAAATGTAACATAGTTCCAGTGGCCCGCCAATAACGGCGGAGAGATGGCACACGGCTGGTTTCTTTAGTGGGTGAGGGCCCCACACTACCCTGGTCGTTGCCCCGAATGATAGGGTGTGCGGATAGGAACATTTTTCCCGCCTAAACAACAAATAAAAAAAAGGTGGGGTCGGCACAACGTGATATCACATGTTGTCATAAGATTCGGCTATATTTTTCCGATCGGCCGCCTACCTGATTTCAACTCACCTCGGGAACATCTTACACAGCCAACATAATATTCATTATAACATAATATTAATTTTAACATTGACCGTGGGTGGGAATAGAACACACAACCCCCGGCGTTGAAGGCAGGGTCACTACCAATTACGCCTACGGGCTCTCCAGAATATTTATACATACATATATATATATATAGAATGACGAAAAATATATGTAGGTAGAATAGGAATAGAGTAATTAATTAATTATTGTTAGAAACCAAAACATTTTCATTTATTTATTAAATGTGATTTGCTTTTTTCAGACATTAAATTCATGGTAAATAGTCGTCTAACGATTTGAGCATAATTTGATACATAATAAAGACAATGCATCTGATGTATTTTGACCCATGGTTGTTCTTTTTTCATTTTTTATATTTTTTACTTACTTATCATCACGCCATTTCCCTTGCGGGGTACGCAGAGAGAACAGAGTGCCAAGAGGCTCTATTCTTGCATACATCTCTAGCTTCTTTAAGATTCATAATTCTCTTTATACACGGTTCGGTCGGTTTCTGAGACTCCTGACTCCACCTTCCTTCAAGACATGACCGATTTGGTCTAGATAGGTGAGTCTCGGTCGCCCCCTCTACCTACATCCTTCCACTTTCGCATTGTATATCTTCTTAACCAGTCGCTCGTCCAGCATTCTTTCCACATGTCCGAACCATCGGAGTATTCCCTTTCGCATCTTTACACCAATACTCTCTTTCATACCTACTCGCTCTCTTACGTCGTCGTTACGAATGCGGTCAGCCAGCCTCACTCCACAGATTCTTCGCAGAGATCGCATTTCGACCGCATTAATTTTCTCTCATACTCTTTTTGCATATCCAACTCTCGCTTCCATATAGTAACGTTGGGAGAAGCACAGCATTGTGTATTGCAACCCGTGCCTTCTGGCTGAGGTGGTGGCTGCCGAGAAGTTGTCCCAATGCTCTATTCACTCTATTTTCCGCATTTACTCTTCTCTCTATATCAGTAGTGTACCTTCCAATCCGAATGAATCCACATCTAAGATATACAAATTCTTCCACTTGTTTCTAGCACACTATTGCCAAGCGATACTTTGACATCTGTTCTGTTTAACGCCGATATTTACATTAAACCAGGACAACGACATTCCATCATCCAGCCGCACACAAGCTCTGGAGTCCATGTAGTTGGACTGCACCACTTGCAGCAGTCTACCGTTAATACCATACTTTAACAAAATGCCCCAAAGCTCCTTTCGTACAATTGTGTCAAATGCTTTTTCCAAATCCACAAAATTACAGAAAACCTTCTGACGTATAGCCAGATGCTTTTCCACAGTGTTGCGCAGAGAAAACACGTGATCCATGCATTGTCTTTCACACCTGATACCTCCTTGTGCCTCACATAGAGATTCATCAGACACCCTCCTCATTCTCCTTTGGATAATCTTACCATACACTTTGGCTGCCAAACTCGTCAAGCCTATGACTCTGTAGTGTGCGCAGTCATAACGTGAACCCTTGCGGAAACCTTTCACTTTCCTATGTTTCTTTGAGCATCCACATACTTCTTTCGATGTATCTACCATACTATCTTTCAATACTCTCCAGCATTCTTCTATGTCCGATTCCAGCTGACTTGCCATTGTCAGCCGTTCATGGACACCCTCTGCATACTTTGCTCTTACACTTACTTCTTGCAACTTTTCAATCTTTATTCTTTCACGCCCTCCGAAGTGGATACGCTCTGGCCAATGTCTCCACTTTTTAAACAGATCACTAAATCTCGCAATAACAAGATAGTGGTCCGTGTCGACATTGGGACCCTGTAGGCATTCCAACCAGAATTTTACTTCGGAGGCGACTGTCTACTAATCTTACATACTTCTCTGTTCATTTCTTCTCCATGTATACATATGGATCATGCATGTTCTCATGTTGAAAAATTATGTTTGACACAATAAGGTTTTTCTCCATACATGCATCCGCAATGAGACTACCGGTATCATTCACTCTCTTATCACCAAATGAACCAAGCACGTCCTAGAAGTCTGGACGCTTGGTCCCCACCAATCCATTCAAGTCTCCGCATACAATAACGTGTTCAATGGTTTACCAAATCCACAACTTCCCTAACTTTATCTCAGAACTTCTCTAGATCCGATGCCACTGAGGAGCCTACGGGAGCATAAGCTACGACCATAAAGATTCTGGGGACACCAAGTTTTATTCGGACCCATAGAAGTCTGGGATCTAATATTCAGTAGCCTTTCACACCTGAGGCCAAGCGAGCGGACAGCAACATCCCTACCCTCATGTTGGCTCGATCGCTCTGCTCACCGGACCACAGAGCCATCCCGCCACCAGGAAGATCACAGGCATCGCTGCCCTTTCGTTTGGTCTCTGTTACACAGAGCACACCAAGCTGTCTGTCTGACATGACAGTTACCAGCTCGTGTAACTTACCTTCTACACCACCTCTTAAATTCTGCTAGATATACTGCTCCCCTCGACTCGCCAAACTGTGCAAGGCGTGATAGGTGGCGGCCCCCATCGACGTATCTGCCATTGTTCGTACCGACGGAGGCGGGCCAGTACGCGTCGCCTCCGGGGCATGGCCTAACCCGCACTGCGGTACACATTCGAGCCGGATTGCAGTCTGTGCTAGGCTGGCAGGGATCACGACGGGTACGCTCCGGACTATGACCCCCTAATAATTTTTAGTTTTGAAAAAGAACTTTTTGCAGAACAGTTGGTGATCATTAATGTTAAAAAAATACGTACGGCGCATAGCCTTACGCATTTTTTTAACATTAACGACGTTTGGAAATGCTGATTCTAATTTATCATCGTGTAAATTTCTATGTAATTCTGCATGAGTTAGGTTACTTTTTGAGGATTTTTTATAGCATATAAATGAAACACCCGGATTTTGAAATTGCTTATTAACTTTCGTGTGTTCGTTCTTTTTTTTTCGCTCGTCTCTGGTGCCCCCCTAGACGGGATGCCCTAAGCAATTGCTTATATTGCTTATCGGCTAATCCAGGACTGCTCTCTTATCACATCTTAATATTCACGGACATTTTTACACAACGTCCTCTACAAACTAAACTTAATGCTTGTGTTATGGGTACCAGATTACGGATTTAATACATACATTACTTTTTTGTAAATACATACATATAATAGATAGAAAACGCCCAGATGCAGTACAAATATCTGTGTTCATCACACAAGTAATTGTCCTGAGTGTGAATCGAACCCACGAACTCGTGCACGGAAGTCGGTTACACTACCGACTACGCCACGAGACCCGTCATCTTAAAGCACTTGTTTGTTTGTTACATATTCACTCCGTAACTACTGAACCAATCTTCGTGAAATTTGTATACATATAGTCAAGAGCCCAGTTAAGGTTATAGCCTAGTACTCATCCTGAAAAAAATTATGGTTCCTGTGCAATAGCTAATTTTACATTGAGATTTATATTCTGATGTCTAAGCGGATGGATTTGCCTTTCCTTTTTTTTGTTAAGGCGGGAAAAAATGTTCCTAACCGCACACCCTGTCGTTCGGGGCAACGAACAGAGTAGTGTGGGGCCCTCACCCACTAAAGAAACCCGCCGTGTGCCGTCTCTCCGCCTTTATTGGCGGGCCACTGGAACCATGTTACATTCCGTCGGTGGTCCGCCGGCGGCTTACCCTTTCGGGTACCTTCTACTGAGCGACGCATCCGCACACGGAGCGTCGCACCTTCGTGGGAGGCCTTGCCGGTGGCGGACGTTCCTCGGTCCATCCACCCTGGACGGATTTGCCTGGACGTGCGTTTTATTGCGGAAGCACAGTCGAAGAATACTTCATATAGATACTTCGACTGTGGCAGAAGCGTCCTTCAGTAGTTGTTATCCGAAAGGGTAAGTGACGGGGGGACCACTGAATATCACACAGTTCCAGTAGTTCGTCAAGTAGAGACGGCAAACGGCGGACTTAGTGAGTGTGGGCCCCACACTACTTTCGTTCGTTCGTTGCCCCAAACGACAGGGATTACAGTTAGGTAGATGTTTTCACGCCCAAAAAAAAGGTTAAATGTTATAAGATATTTTTTATCCCGAAAAATATAGAACTAACAAATAAACGGATTTCTATGAAATTAATTTCTATAAAATATTCATTTTATATCCATCCATCCATCCTTTCAGCGTCCACTGCTGGACACAGGCCTCCCCAAGAGAACGCCAAAACGAGCGGTCCCGTCGTGGGGGATAATGCCATAATCGCCACGCTTGGCAGGCGGGTTGGCGATCGCAGTGGATGTTGTTAATACTCGAGGGAGTGCTGCTGCCCACTCCCTCGGTATTCCCTCAGTCGGCTCTTACGACTCCCGTGGGTAGAGAGGGGTGGGACAATTCTAAAGCCGGCCCCACACGACCAACATAATTATTTTATATAGGTACATATTAAAGTCGGGATATTTTTACCCCGATCAGCAGTCCCTATGTGACCAGATTTCAAAGCACGCAGGCGAAGTCGCGGATAAAACCTACTTAACTATATTAGAAACAGTTGCAAAATTTGCTGATAACAAAAACAATAATTAAAAAGATCCTCGACACACAATTATCTTTCGAGACGGCAAATGTACTAAAAAAAACAAGTCTGTCCGATTTTTTTTAAGTCAGCGAACTTCTTGGAATGTAAAACACAAATTATTTATATAATTCTTATTTGTGTACCCGATCATACGAAGTAATCTCGCCATCCACACAGGATACATTACGTATTTGTTGATATGAATTAAAAAGTAAATTCACTATAAAAATTCGTAAACGTTGTATACAACAATTAAATATTCAGTAATTAATACGTTAAGCAACAACGATAAGGACGATTTTACAAAATCACTACATGACAACTTAATTAAATTCATCCGAATGGATTGCTCGAGAAAGGAAGAGTTAGAGCAACTGTAACATTTTGATACTTTGATTAAATAATTTTATGTATTTTTGTGAATTGTAAGCTATCGCAGTCACACATCTCCACTTTAGATTTGTTTTGAAATAAAAACTACGTTTACGGAATCTATCGCGTTTACTTGATTTTACTACTATCCCGACGTTTCAAATATACTTTACAGCATTCATGATCACAGGTGGACTTAGATGATAGACGTCCAAGGCTGATATGGTTTAAAATAAATAAACCAAAATTTTGTTCCTTGTTTCTTGTTCTTGGTGGGTTAAAATAAATAAACCAAAATTTGCTTCCGTGCACGAGGTCGTGTGTTCGATTCCCACTCAGGACAATTATTTGTGTGATGAACACAGATATTTGTATTGCGTCTGGGTGTTTTCTATCTATTATATGTATGTATTTACAAAAAAAAGTAATACATATAATATGTATTATATCCGTAATCTGGTATCACAAGCGTTAATAGTAACTTTTAAAGATTCGCGAATTGTACACATATTTAAAGTAGCATAAACGGGTCTTTTTTCGCGTATAAAATAGGTGAAATTATGAACTACCTTTTACCCGACGTTTCAACTGCGTTGCAGCAGCCGTGGTCACGGGACAACACAAGCGTTAAGCTTAATTTGGGACCAGAGGACGTTGTGTGAAATGTCCGTGAATATTTATTTATTTATTATTTATAATATTAAATTTTATAACTTTCAATGTATTTTTTCTTATTCTTATCTTATCTTGATGCCTTAGAAATATACGCAGTACATAATAATGGACATACTGTTTTATTATTAACTAAATCTTTCAGATTATCACACGATCAAGATCTCAAAGTTGTTCTATAGTTAGTATTTACGAATGCTGCGTCAAGCGATTTGGGCTCGGCAGTGACAAGTCCCACCTCGATGAATTTTCGGAGCGATCTAATCGTCGAACGCCTGTTATGAAGTAATTAATTTATTGATTTAGTGCATGTTTGAGGCATATATCCTTTTATAGCTCACAAGCCTAACGGTAAAAATTAAGCCAAAAATGAAAATAAGAGGTGAAATTAAATTAAGAGGTAATCCATTTCGAGGTTCCCTACTTTTTTATAGAAAAAAACAGAAAATTCCAATTTACTGGAGAATGTTTATTATCATTTGAAAGAACATTCTTTGGCATTTATTTTTTGAAGATTATGTCTATAAAATGTTGGCCGTTGCTACGTCGCAGATGGTCCATCCGTTGAGTCCAATTTTCGATTACTCGTTCGAGCATTTCGACTGGTAACAACAAAGTAATGAGGCCCATTTCTGGCTCAATGGGTATGTAGACAAACAAAATTGCCGCATTTGGGACGAAGAGCAGCCTGAAGAGATTCAAGAACTGCCACTGAAGTGGATCTCTCTCTCTGGATGAATCCAGAAAAAAACAACGGTTAGGTGTGGTTTGTGGGCCGGTGGAATCATCGGTCCATATTTATTTTAAAGAAATGATGCCGGTGCGAACTTAACCGTCAATGGCGATCGTTATCGTGCCATGATAACCGACTATTTGATGCCTGAAATTGAAGCTCGTGATCTCGGCGACATTTGGTTTCAGCAAGACGGCGCCTCTTCCCACACATCGCATCAATCAATGGATTTATTGAGAGAACATTTCGGTGAGCACATAATTTCACGTTTTGGGCTGGTCGATTGGCCACCAAGATCGTGTGATATCACACCGTTAGACTTTATCCTGTGGGGATATGTAAAGTTTATGCGGACAAACCCGCTTCGATTCAGGCCTTGGAGGAAAACATCACGCGTGTCATTCGCCAGTTACCAGTCGAAATGCTCGTACGAGTCATCGAAAATTGGACTCAACGGATGGACCATCTGCGACGTAGCAACGGCCAACATTTGATAGACATAATCTTCAAAAAATAAATGCCAAAGAATGTTCTTTCAAATGATAATAAACATTCTCCATTAAATTTGAATTTCCTGTTTTTTTTCTTTAAAAAAGTAGGGAACCTCGAAATGGATCACCTCTTATAATCTCCCGTCTGAATGCAGATAATATTGTTAAAACAAGTTTAGTTATTACTTACCATATTAAAAAAAAAAATGAGTGCATGTAAACTTTACGCGCGGTTGAAGTAAAGCTTCTTCAGATTTTATCTATCTATTGATCGATACTCATACGTCCATGTATATACTATTATAAAGCTGTAACAGAGCTGTGTCTGTACATTTAAGATATTTGAGAAAAAATGACTTTATTATGTATAGGCGTGTATAAACACAAAACGTTTTTTTTTAGATTTTTTGTCTGTTTGTTTGTTCGCGCATCATGCAAAAACTACTGAAAGGATTTTGATGTAACTTTTTTATTGGGTAGCTCTTGATTAGACTTGAAAACTGGTATACATTTTATCCCGCTATTATATCGGGAACCTGAGATGTAATCTAAAGAGTAGCTTTTGGCTGCGGCGAAGCCGCGGGCAAAGGCTAGTGGTAGATATTACTAAAAAGATTAATCATAAAATAAATGGAAGTTAACACTTTGAACTCTTATACTACCAGCAGGATCATATTACTAATCACTTTATTAGTTATTAGGGTTCCGTACCCGAAGAGTCAAAACGGGACCCTATTATTAGGGTTCCGTACCCGAAGGGTCAAAACGGGACCCTATTACTAAGACTTCGCTGTCTGTCTGTCCGTCCATCTGTCGCCAGGCTGTATCTCAAGAACGGTGATAGCTAGACAGTTGAAATTTTCACAAATGATGTATTTTCTGTTGCCGCTATAACAACAAATACTAAAAACAAAAAAAAAATATTTAAGGAGGGCTCCCATACAACGTCTGTCTGTCCATCTGTCTGTCACCAGGTTGTATCTCAAGAACGGCGATAGCTAGACAATTAAAATTTTCACAAATGATGTATTTCTGTTGCCGCTAAAACAACAAATACTAAAAACAACAAAAAAAAAACAATGTTTAAGGGGGGCTCCCATACAACAAACGTGATTTTTTCTCCCTTTTTTGCACACTATTGATAACGGCCACAGGTAGACGCTTGAAATATTCACAGAATATTTAGTTATATATTCACTTTAAAAATAAATATAATTAAATTAAAATAAAAGAAATAAATATTTCCCATATACAAACGTGTTTCTTTACTCGTTTTTGCTCTGTCTGTCCATCCATCTGTCACCAGGCTGTATCTCAAGAACGGCGATAGCTAGACAGTTGAAATTTTCACAAATTGGTAACAGCCAAACACCATGGTTACAGAGAGTTATAATAGTGTAATGTTGTTTACCTAGTCAATGGTACGGAACCCTTCGTGAGCGAGTCCGACTCGCACTTGGCCGGTTTTCATCAACACACTACACACATCACAATCTGCCACCATCAAAAGCGAGTCGCGCGCCGTCGGGCAGCCCTTTGAACTACGAACTATTCACGCAACTGACATAAACTTTAGACGGGCTTCGTGGCGTAGTCGGTAATAGTGTAACCGACTTCCGTGCACGAGGTCGTGGGTTCGATTTCCACTCAGGACAATAATTTGTGTGATGAACACAGAAATATTTGTACTGCGTCTGGGTGTTTTCTATCTATTATAATTATGTACGTATTTACAAAAAAAAAGTAATATATGTCTTATATCCGTAATCTGGTACCCATAGCACAAGCGTTATGCTTAGTTTGGGACCAGAGAGGACGTTGTGTGAAAATGTCCGTGAATATTTATTATTTAAACTTTGAACAGAACTAACCCCACAGCTGTGTGATAATACTGTCGAGTAGTCAAAAATGGAACTCATTTAGAAGAAATGCTTTATAAATCACATAAAATAGTTAACTACTATTATGAAAAAATAATTAGTAACAATTTTAAATGCAATTACGTCGTTTCAATCTACACTTAGAGAAACCAACAGCAATTATTGATTTTAATATGATTGCACACGTGGCGGAGTGATTTAGATACTGGCCTCCCGCCCAAGGGGTGTGGGTTCTTTTCCCACACAGGGCAAGTCTATGTGTGATCCACTAATGGTTGTTATGAGTCTGGGTGTACTTTTTGTCCGTGAAATTGTATGTTTGTAAAGTCTCCCGCGATAGGATTAGTGCAGGGAGAGAGAGGGAGAGGGCAAAATCTAATATGTACCTATATAAAATTCTCGTGTGCGAAACGGCTGAACCGATTCTTATGAAATTTTGTGTGTATATTCAGTAGGTCTGAGAATAGGATGTAAACTATTTTTTATACCCCTAAGTGATAAGGGTGGTCCACCAAATAAATTTTATTTTTTTATTAAATTTTTTAACTTAATTTTTTTTATGATTTAGCATTAAAAATACATACAACTCTAAATCTTCACCCTTCTACTGCCAACCCCTATTTTTTAATAGCGATATTAGTATTGTTCTTTTTATAATCCGTCATATTTCACAGCGCTCCATGCCTCTTTCACTTATATACCACAATCCTCACACACTTACAATAAGTTAGTTATTTTTTCTACGCTACAAATTCCCTAAAAAATCTCTAGAAATAATATACATCAAAACAACGTTTGCCGGGTCAGCTAGTAAAGGTATATAGATATAATCAATTGAAAAGAGAATCCTTTTTTGAAGTCGATAATAAAACAACTAGTATTTGTAGTTGGCGCCTATAATTAATTTATAGCAAATAGTTAGTATCTCTTGTACTTTGCGCTTAAGTTACAACAATATGGTGAGGCATCACGTCGGAGCACTTAGGATCGTTTTTAACCTTTTGAAGTCTCAGAGCCATTGTAATATTATACTGTCCTGGACCTGGACTACACTGGACAAATATGCTGCATCTTTGAATAGATTGTCAGTGCATTTCTTTTTAAGAGTACGTGGGTGCAAACAATACAGCCCACCTGATGGTAAGCGGTTATCACAGCTTATAGACGCTAGCAATACCAGAGGCATTACTCGCGGGTCGCCATCTCCAGGAATGGGATAGAAGGCGCATAGGAAGGATATTAATGACAGGTAAGGTAGGATAATAAGGAGAAACCAGAGAGGGAAGGGATCTCCGGCTCTCTCACACACCAAACGAAACACAATGGTAGCGGTACCTTTTTTTTATTTTTTTGTTAAGGCGGGAAAAAATGTTCCTAACCTCACACCCCGTCGTTCGGGCAACGAACAGGGTAGTGTGGGGCCTTCACCCACTAAAGAAACCCGACGTGTGCCGTCTCTCCGCCTTTATTCGCGGGCCACAGGAACTATGTTACATTCCCTAGGTGGTGGCATGGCAGCGGTACCTACCATTGGTTCACGCAAGCTTAACTACGTTCCAATACCTGAATGCTGAAAAGATTTTTCCCTAATAGTGATTCAATAGTGATACGATAGTTTTCTCATTGCGACATCAGTGTGCATACTCATCATATGTATCTGTTTAACACGGATTCGACCACGTCTATTTTAACACGCTTTTATTGGTTTCACCTGTAGCCCTATACCTACCAAGTAAGTACCTATGTAACACAATCTATGAACCTGACTTACCCTCCCTTCAAAACCTCGGATTAAATTGAAACTGCACACTTTTTAACGACCAGGCATGGACTCCTTTATACGTCCATGCGACCAGGCAATACAAAGAAGAAGTTTGTACGATTTGTTATTGTTTTTTTTATTACTACAAAACCGTACTGTCGTCACACTTACTATAAAAACAGAAGTAGGGCTACTTTGATGCTGTTTGGAGAAAATACGTTAGAGTTTACAAAAATCGCGGGTCGCTTTTTTCTATATCATCTTTATAATTCTTGAAAAAAAGCTATGTAATGCGAAAGGGAATGCTGTTTTGGCCACGGTAATGGTCGTGATTTGGCACTCTATTCTCTCTGCCTACCCTGCAAGGGAGATGGCGTGAAGATAAGTAAGTAAGTAAATTTTTATCTTTATTTCCAGGTAGAGATTCAGATGCTGGATCTCGACAAACTGATTTTCGAACACCATTGTGGAGGCGCTGTTATTGCTGAACGGCTCGTATTATCCGCAGCGCATTGCTTTGACAAAGTAGGTTGTATTAATTTATTCCACTAGCTTCAGAACTTAGCCCAAAGATAAATTAGAAAGATGTGGGAAGCTTAAAATTTTGTAAAAATAAATTCTGGTCTTATTTTACAATAATAAATATTTTTATTATAGTGCACTGTCATCTAGTGATAAAGGGCAGTACTTAGTCATTAATCTATAATACATAATTATGAAATAAACTCCACCATCGTGTCTGTTAATTTGAGACAACAATTTTTGAGGGGGATATAGACTATTTAAGAGAACGCTAAGATCCTTTTGGACTATACAAAAATAAAAACAATAAAAACAAATATTTTTTTAGGAAAGCGCCACCTGTTTTCACAAAATTATAACTAAATTACGATAAGTAAAGTATACCTACAGATGGCGCTTGCCCAAAAAAAATTAAGCAAGCCGCTTATAATCAGATTAAAAGGTGTGTAAAACAGCTAGTCTGCCATAAATTTATCTATGCTTAACTATATTCTGTTCCAGCAACCTCTTGAACTAGAGCATATCCGGGTGGTGGTCGGAGAACATCGTTTAAAAGCACAGGACAAGTACGAGCATCGCTTCCACGCTGAAAAGGTGGTTCGCCATCCAGATTTTCGAAAAGGTAAATATTTTATGTGCAGTGATAGCTTAATGAAAAAACAATGGACTGCAGAAGACAGTGATATCGAAGAAGAAGCACAATCCCCAGTCCGTGAAGCTCACAGGGCACACAAACTTTCTTACTTCTGACTTTTCGTTATTTTTAGTTTTTTTTTTTGGTGATTCAGGGGTGAATGGGAATATGTGCGGTTAGTACATTATTCAGCCTGTTGTTCAACGTCGGGCAATGAACAAGGTAGTGTGGCGCTCTCACCTACTAAATAAATCCGCCGTGTGCCGTCTCTCCGCATGTATTGGCGGGCCACTCGAACTGTGTTGCATTACCTCAGTGGTAAAATATGCATGCACTAAAGCATCACATAAAATGTCTAAGACTTTCTCGACGGCTTGTGAAGTCTGCCAACCCGCATTGGGGATGGTAGACTATGGAACTAAACTATTAAATCCCTTTGACTAAGGGTTGACATTTGCCTAATAGTGGAACATTATTGAATTACAAAACAAAAGATTTTTATAAAAGCAATGGACCAAAAAGCAAACATTTATATAAAGTGCCTCGGTGGTACAGCGGATGTGTGAGCGACTGCTGATCATGAGGTCTCGGGTTCGATCCTCGGGTCAGGCGGTGTTATTGAGCTTTTTCGTAAATGAAAAATTCTCAGTAGCACCCCGAAGTTTGGAAATGTACCCGGTAGACGACAATAGCCTCGACCTCAATTACGTGGGACTTGAACCTAGGTGTGTAATACACCTCTGCTTATTCCTTTGGAGGATACAGGTGTGATGTTATGTTTTTTAAAAACAAAAGGATTATTATAACAGCAATGGACCGAAAAACAAAAAACAAACGTTTTTTTTGCCCTAGTTGATTCTTATGATACTAATGGAATGAGGCGAAGGTCTTTTTTTCCACTGCCAGTTTTTCACTGGAGTTGGGAATGCATGAGTGATGCCTCTGGTGTTGCTAGCGTCTATAGGCTACGGTAACCGCTTACCATCATGCGGGCCGTATGCTTGTTTGCCACCCACGTAGTAGGTACCTATTAAACAAAAACGTACTTTCAACTAATATGGATTGCACAGAATATGGCGGAGTGGTTTAGGCCTCCCGTCCAAATGTTCTGGGTTCGATTCCCACACAGGACAACTGTTTGTGTGATCCACAAATGGTTGTTCTGAGTCTGGGTGTAATTTGTGTCCGTGAAATTGTATCTTTATAAAGTCCCCCGCGGCCGCGATATAAGGATTACACATTAGCGCAGGGTGTTGACTTTAAAAAAAAATTGTTTTGAATATTTTGTTAAGTATTTTCATAAGCAGAATTAAGCTCGTCTATTAATCAGAACGGAAAGTGCGAACATGTGGAATTGTAGCCTCGGATCGCTAGTGTTGTGAGCTGACAGGCTATCATTTTCGACTTCACATTTGCGCACTTTGTGCTCTTGTTTTGAATATTCCAGACGGCCCTCATAGTAACGACATAGCAGTAATCCTGGTTTCCCGATCTGGTAGTGGGGTGCAGTTCAATTCCCACGTGCGGCCGATCTGCCTACCTGATGACGGAGTCAGTCCCGGCAAATGGTGTTCCGTAAGTGGCTGGGGATTCCAGGCAGGTAAATAGATTTTACTGTATGTGTACATAATACTAGCTTTTAACCATAAGCTAATGATTTTTAATGTATTTTAGCACTTAACATGCTCACTATGCTACCTTAAACAACAAATTATTTGTGAATGTGGAAAAAAGAGTATTTTACTACGAGCGGTATTCGAACCTGCGTCTCTTCCAATCACCGTCCGATAGGTAATGATACCTAGGTAACGTAAATGCGTCCGTTAGGTGGCGTGGGTCGTAAAGACAAGTGTGATATGGAGATTGGGCATAGCCGTCGGTCACTGTGATGGCTTAACGTTCTAAAGCTCTTCCTCGGATTGGAAGGGATGCAGGTTCAAATCCCGGCGCAATAGCATCCCGTTCTCTTTTCCATATTCACAAATAATTTGTTGTCATAAGCTAATTAATGACTTTTTATCTAATTCTGTTGGTTCCTAGATTTGTTTCCGCCATCTTCAACAATCGTTCATAACTGCAATCCGTATGGTGACGGACTAAACATGTGACACGTCACCAACCTATTCTTTCCCACGGTTATCGTACGAGGCGACTAAGGGAAGTAAGCAATTATCATTTGTTGCAGTACTGGTGGTATGGCTGGGTACCAAGTGGGAGTTATCGCTTGCTATCGGACCCGAACCACCCGTACCACCATCTCCCGTATGACCGGACATGAAGCACATCATTGTGTTTTGATTGTAGCAGGAGATAGCCATTTATTCTTTCATTTCATATCTGTGAAATGAAATGGTGAGCAGCGACTTGACAATACTCCCGGTATAGTTGGGTCCATAAGCGATGGTTCCACTTACCATCAGGTGGAAAAAATCTATAGTACCTACTATTAAAAAGCTGTACCAGACCTATGTCTATCATATATGATACATAATAAGCATCTACATATAAGGCATTTTAAGAAAAAAGGCATATCTAGCAAAAACTATTAGACATAGCTTCACGCCTTTATTTCCCGAAAGGGTAGGCAGAAGTGTATTACACACACACGATTCACCAGCTATGTTTAAGTCCCACGTAATAGGGGGCAAGCCTATTGCCGTCTACCGGGCACATTTACAAACTCCGGGCTGCTACTGAAAATTTTTCTTTTTACGAAAAAGCTCAATAACACTGCCCGAGCCGGGGATCGAACCAGAGCCCTCATGATCAGCAGTCGCTCACAGAGGCAGTCAAACTATGAAATTATTATTATTATTTATTAGACTTAAAAACTAGTTTTTTTATTCCGCTACTATACCGCAACACTGAATTATACCTAACCTAGAAAGGAAAGCGGACAAACAAACATACAGGTGAAGCTTATATATATATAAAGCGTGTAAAAAGGAAGGAGGATGGTATTTAAACCACTCTCGATGAAGCTTATCAAATTATGGTGTCTAGTATACTCTTTCTCTTACAGAAAATACGGATAACTTTGCTCCAGTCCTAAGAGCTGTCGCGGTCCCCGTGATGGACTTAGCCACCTGCAGGAAGAACCAGGTCCTCGGTGGAAGACAGCAGAGCATATTGGACTCCATGATATGTGCTGGTAAGAAGTCAATACAGATCAGATTCTTTTGTTTTATACTACGTGGGTGGCAAACAAGCATACGGCCCGCATGATGGTAAGCGGTTACCGTAGCATATAGACGTTAGCATCACCAGAGGCATCACTCGCACGCCGCCATCTCCAAGGAAAGGGATAGGAGGTGCTTAGGAAGGTTAATAAGGAGAGGAGAGAGGATAGGGAGGGGCTTGGGCCCCCGGTGCTCTTATTTATCATACGAAACACAATATTAGGAGTACCTATCGTTGACCACTGAAGGAATGTAACATAGTTCCAGTGGCCTGTCAATAAAGGCGGAGAGTCGGCACACGACGGGTTTATTTAGTGGGCGAGGACCCCACACTACCCTGGTCGTTGCCTCGAACGACAGGGTGTGCGATTAGGTATATTTTAGCCCGTCTAAAAAAAAAATAAAGGAGTACCACCATTGATTCATGCTGATCATTCATGCTGGGATAAGCAAGGCCCGTTTATATGCCTTTAAATATACAAATCTTTTTTTATTTATGTAGGTGTTCTATCTGGGGGAGTGGATGCCTGCAGAGGTGATTCTGGAGGCCCATTGGCGTGCCTAGTATCAAAAACCTGGCAGCTTCACGGCGTCGTCTCCTGGGGTTCGGGTTGTGCTAGGCGAGCACGCCCCGGGGTGTACACCAGGGTCGCTTCGTATAAAGACTGGATCAGCAGTACTGCAAGGTCTTTGGGACATAAGCTTCCTTTATAACTGTTTTATTTGACTGATTACGTAACTTGGTGGAAAGGCATATTTATTTTGGGAGTTTATTAGCGAAAGTGCTGATGAAATTCAGAATTATAAATGTTTTATGTTGGATGTATACCCGCCTATGCATTGTGCATTGAATTAGCGTGATCATGTCGAAATAGTGCGCGTGTGGATTGCTGTGGAGTGCTGGACATTGGCCATGAGTACATTCCTTTTTGTGCCATCCCATTTTAATCCTACACCAATTGATAAAATACAGTCCACTTCTTTCCGATCAAAAATTAGGAACAACTGCTCCCACCATAATACACTGGCATGATCATAAGTGGTCCTTCGAGCCGGATTTAAATCAGCGACCTATGGATTAGATGCCTTGTGAAGTCTGCCATCTTGCATATGGCTAGTCTGGTTGACTATGGTCCACATGACCATACCTAAAACCTAAAGAACCATTCCCAACACTTATATAATAGTGTTAGAGTGACGGGATTAGTTTTTTTGCACTGTAGGCACAATTTTATTTGCAAACTGATTTTTACGGTATCCGCGAAACTGAAAATATATGTATTTATTCTTATTATGTGAAAATACGTAAATAAAGTTAAATATTCGTTTATTTCGTTTAGTATTCTTTAAGTATTTGGACTCAGTTATGCCAAAATGTACTAACCGACAAACTGTCCAAGAGTTATTTACACCAAATTGATCGGGATGTGGTACGTACTGTAACATATTCAGCAAAAACAGCCCAAGATCTATTCACATATGACCTATAGAAAATTAAATGCACATGCACGCACGAACACACATCCATTTTATGCAGTTAGTACATTTTGGCAAAAAAATTTAGGTTATTAATTGTGAAAGTGGAAAAAGAGCAGTAAACTTCTTTTTTTCCACTAGCGCGAGCGGGATTCGAACCTGTGTCCCTTCCAATCCGGGGAAGTGCTGTAGACCGCTAAGCCATCCCACTCGTACTAAACTTCTTCCATTTTCATAAATAATTTGTTCTATAAAGTAGCTGAGCATGTCAAGTGCTAAAATACAGATCAAAATATAACTGATGATTTAAGAATAGAATGTAATTAAAATATATAAAAAAATGTATAAAACGTACCTACATTAATTTATCATAAACGAATGAAATCAATATTTTTAAGTATTTAATGCCAAAGTTTTTGATAATAATAAGTATTTTTAAGCATTCAATGTAGTTATGTAAAGGTGTAAAATCATGATGAAGCAGTCACACTTCACCATTTTGTTTTATTAATAGTATTATCTGGGCGCCCGAGCTTCGTTCAGTCTTTTATGTTTGTGTTTTTTCGAAAAGGATACTATATAGTATTTAGACAAAGCAAAACATTTTATATAATATTTTTAACGCCCTCTCCTAGAGTTTTGAGATACTAGTATGCTATTTTAAAGGTCCACGAGATGGCGTTATAAAATCGTTTAGTTTATTTTTTAGTAAAAACATTGCTTTTTTAGGATATAGCCTACGCAATAAGTGAAATTCTATTCAAATACAAAAATTGGAACAAATCGTTTATGAAATACGCAAAAAAATTGTATACACAAGGTTAGCTTGTTAAATTATATTTGCCAATTGATAGACATTCAACCATGATCATTATTAAACATTTTTAGGAAAATATATATTATGGAATTGTTTTTATTTTATTGTTACTTTTTATATACTTATCCTTCCTATCCTCTCCTTAGTATAACATAGCATCACGCCTGTATTCCCCGAAGGGGTAGGCAGAGGTGTATTACACACCCACGACTCGCCAGCTATGTTTAAGTCCCACGTGATAGGAGGCGAGCCTATTGACGTCTACCGGGCACATTTCCAAACTCCGGGCTGCTACTGAGAATTTTTCTTTTTAGGAAAAAGCTCAATAACATTGCCCGACCCGGGGATCGAACCCGAGACCTCATGATTAGCAGTTGCATACACTACCGCTACACCACCAAGGCAGTTAAATATGAGGCAGTTATAATGAGGCAGTTATATATATAAGTATATCCTGCCCTTATCGCGAGAGTGTTCCCTCTGGTGTTGCTAGCGTCTTTAAGCTACGGTACTTACCATCAGGTGGGCCGTAGCGTAAGCCTACTTGCCGCCCATGTAGTATAAACACGATAGGTATATTTCACTTGAGATGGTATACTTGTTTTTTTTTATAGGTGGGTACTACTGTAGCTTTACGAAGAACAACAGATTTTTCAAACTTAAAATGTCTCGATTTATCATATATTGCACTTGTAAAATAATATATACAAACACATATCAAGAAAAACACTATTTTTAACACTCATGATATTTTTGATGCCATTTTTGTTATTTAAACAAGTTAAAAAACTGTTTAAAAAAGTTCTGTCTTGGACGTCCGTGTGTCTCTAGGTATGTTCGGACGAATGAAATAATGAAATAATTTACTTAAAGGGTTTTTTTTTCTCTCTTACGTTTCAGTATAATTAGGAATAGAACCCTATCACTTTTCACGGTCTGATTCTATGTGGTATAATTGTTATTAAATAAACAAAAATAGTTTGAATATGTGTGGTCGATTCGATGGTACAGTGGTACACTAAAACCAGCGCTATCTACCTTCTTTAGTGAGAACTACATCCATAGAGCCAATAGTAGTACTTCTTAAAATACATCTATATAAGATATGAAAACCACATTAGTACTTTTTGAAATTAGTGCTATCTATGTGATTTATTGAAAACTACTTAGTAAGACCAATACATTATTAGTTACATCTACATACTTATATTACATATTATATACTTTTACAAATAATCAATTTTATTGTGAAAAATGAAGTTATGAAGCGTGCATTTCTGGATTTTCCAAAATTTTTTTTTAGGATGTATGCTATTCATCTTGCAAATATACATAGCCCAGTGTCTGCCTACTGTAGAGATCCACAGCTTCTCTCAATAGAAGAGTGACAGATTCGGTTTTATTCTCTATTATCAAAACAAATAGAGATGCTCTGATACACAATCAATTAAAAAAAATGCTGATATCTCCTCATTCGGGTCCAGTTTGAACGCCTTTTTAGAACTAAGTCCCCTTTATTGCACGCCTCTTAAGCGAAGCGTTGAGGTGTGTACTATTCTCGTTTCACAGAGAAAAACTGATTTTTCTAACTTAAATGTCTCTATTTATCATATATTGCACTTGTAAAATACACACATATCAAGGAAAAACACTATTTTTAACACTCATTATATTTTTGATGCCATTTTTGTTATATAAACTAAAAAAACTGTTTGAAAAAATTCTGTCTTGGACGTCCGTTTGTTGTAGGTAATGTATGTTAACACGATAACGACCAAAATATTTTACTAATAAAGTCTTTTTTATCTTTTACTAATTAGTATGATCACGAATAGAGCCCTATTACTTTTCACGGTCTGATTCGATGTGGTTCAATTTTTATTAAATAAACAAAAACATTGTGAATATTTACGATCGACTCTAAAACCAACGCTACGCTATACTTTATTTCGTGAGAATTACTTGAACTATTTATATAGACCAATATAGAAGTACTTCTTAAAATTAGCGCTAGATGGCGTATAAGACATGTAAAACCTCATTAGTAGTTTTTGAAATTAGCGCTATCTATGTGATTTACTGAAAACTACTTAGTAAGACCAATACATTATTAGTTACTTATCAAATAATCAATTTTATTGTGAAAAATGAAGATTATGAGGCGTGCACTTTTGGATTTTCCAAAGTATTTTTTATTATAGCGGGAAAAAAATTACCTAACCGCACACCCCGTCATTCGGGGCAACGAACAAGGTAGTGTGGGGCCCTCATCTACTAAACAAACCCGCCGTGTGCCGTCTATCCGCCTGTATTGGCGGGCCACTGGAACTGTGTTAAATTACTTCGGGGTTTGGAACTAAGCCTTATCACAACAAATTTACGTATAAGCATTTTTTATTGCTTATAATGGCAGACGAGGCACGGCCCACCTGATGGTAAGTGGTAACCGTCACTCATGAACTCAACACAGAGACCAATAGTATTGTCGAGCCGCTGCGTACCATTTCATTTCTCAGATATGAAAAATGAAAGAATAAACGGCTATCTTCTGCTACAACTAAAACACACTGACGTGCTTCATGACCGATCACACAGGAGACGGTGGTACCGACCTGTTCGGACCCGATAGCAAGTGAGTACTCTCACTTGGCACCCAGCCCTACCACCAGTAATGCAATGGGTGATAATTGCTTACTTCTCTTAGTAATAATAATAATATATTCTTTTTGAAATAAAACTTCGTTTACGGAATCTATCGCGTTTACTTGATTTTACTACTATTCCGACGTTTCGAATACTTTACAGCATTCATGATCACGGGTGGACTTAGATGATAGACATATTCATATTAGCCTTGGACGTCGGGATAGTAGTAAAATCAAGTAAACGCGATAGATTCCGTAAACGAAGTTTTATTTCAAAATGTGTAACATTCGCGTAAATATCAGAAAGTATAATATATTCTTTCTCTGAATCAATAATAAATTCTTTTTCTGAAGATGCATTGTGCAGAGGTGAAAACGATTCAATTTACTTGTCATAGATTGCTAGTTTCTATGCCGGCTCACGATGCGCAGTGGAGCGAGGGCTTTTACTTGCTCTTTGTGTAGTTTAAAGGACTTCAGGAAAAATACTAAGATAATAAACAATTTAAAATCTAAATTACATATTTAATTCACAAGTCTAAAAAAAATGATAGTAATAATTAGTTGCCTATTGTAGTCAGTAATGTTTGAACGCTCTTCGAGTTGAAGACCAACCACAGCATGTACCCCCAGAACACGCACAGAACCGCTACATGCAGCTTGTACATTCTATAAAAAACATATGTATTTTACTTGATAGTAGATACTTGATATGCTTAGGAGAGTAATTTATTACGTAGATCTGCCTACTACAGAGAATAATGTCGATATTTATACAGTAACTAGCCTTTCCCCACAGCTCCGCTGCAGCCAAAAGCTAGTTTTGGGGTTATATCTCAGTACCCATATAGTAGCGGGATAAAAGAGCTATCAAATAAAAAAAAGTTGCATCAAAATCAGTTCAGTAGTTTTTGCGTGATGCGCGAACGAATAAACAGACAAACAGATACACAAACACAAAAATAATTGTTTTGTGTTTAGACACGCCTATAATATAGCCTAAATACAATATTTTTTTCTTAAATATCTTAAATGTACAGACACAGCTCTGTTACAGCTTTATAATAGTTAGAAAATATTAATGGATATTGTACAGTGTAAGTTTTTTTTTTTTATTGCATGTAGTGGCAGACGAGCCACGGTCCATCTGATGGTAAATGGTAATCGTCGCCCATGGACTCGACTATACCGAGAGTATTGTCAAGCCGCAGCTCACCAATTCATTTCACAGATATGAAATGAAATATAAACGGCTATTGCTTCATGGCCGGTCACACGGGAGATGGTGGTACCAACCCGCTCGGGCCCGATACCAAGTGAGTACTCCCACTTGGTACCCAGCCCTACCACCAGTCATGCAATGGATGATAATTGCTTACTTCCGTTAGTCGCCTCATACGTCACCCTTGGGAAAGAATGGGGTGGTGACACTTGTATTCTTAGTCCGTCACCACACGGACAAAAGCGGAGCAATAGCATATGAAACAAACGTTCATTTCAATAATTCATAAACTGACGCCTGCCTCCCAGGGAGGTCCGAAGTCTTCCGCCCACTTTTTACCACGAGAGAATGAGGCATGACGGATCATAAAACACATCACCGCCATTTCGATAATTGGAACTAACCACCATAATATACCACCCACGGGATAATCATAATAAGGTGTCTACAATTGAGACTTTTATAAGAACTAAGAACTAATGGTAGAACCTTGCGCATCGCAGCACGAATGGGCCGAATCGATCGGGGAAGTACCACCCTCTCACATAAGATCAGCGTGTAACAACGGTAGGTACTCCTACCGTTGTGCTTGTATGGTGAGTGCGCCGGAGGGCCGAGCCCCCTCCCTATCCTCTCCTTATTATCCTACCTCCATCCATCCATCCATCCATCAGCCTTTGAACGTCCACTGCTGGACATAGGTCTCCCCAAGAGAACGCCACAACGAGCGGTCCCGTCATGGGGTATAATGCCGTAATCGTCACGCTTGGCAGGCCGGTTGGCGATCGCAGTTGATGTTATTAATACTCGAGGGAGTGCTGCTGCCCACTCCCCTGGTATTCACTCAGTCGGCTCTTACGACTCCCGCGGGTAGAGAGGGGTAGGACAATTCTAAATCCGGCCCCACACGGCGGTTATCCTAACTATCTTCACCTTATTATTCTTCCTATCCACTTCCTATCCCTTTTCTTAGAGATGGCGAGGCGTAAGTGATGCCTCTGGTGTTGCTAGCTAAAATATTTTAATCTCACCTCCAATAATACGCACGATGTTTAGGCAGATCCTCATCTTTTTCTTTGAGAAGATACTTCCTTATGCCCACCATCACGTCGTACATGTATCTACTTACATCTATGTCTTCTATTTCATAGTAAAATGCGTTGAAGTCTTCATCCTAAAAAGGAATTAGTATATTGATAACATAAACTATATAACTTACCTTACGTTTACGATTTAAACAATATAATAATGATGTGAATACACAGATAACCGAGTGGTTTAGATACCGGGTTCCCACACGAGTGTTGTGGGTTCGGTCCTACACAGGATAACTTTGTGTGATTCGCAAATGGTTGTTCTGAGTCTGGATGTACTTTGAATCCTTGAAATTGTATGTTTGTAAAGTCCCCCAAGATCCTTAGTTCAAGTTGCTGTCAAAAAAGAAAATCAAGCACACTATTCATCATATCAAAAACATAATAAAAGCTCCTTATTTTGAAATCGGCTTCTATTTTGATCTGGAAGTGACGCAGGTTGGAATTCCACTCGCAGTAAAATTTTCTTTTACAAACCATTTGTTCTTCAAAATTGGCTTCTACAAATCAAAATGGAAATCGCTACAGACAGCTGATAATACGCTGGATCGCAAAGAAAAAAGGGTTGGTTAGAAAATATTCAATATCTTCAAAAGTAACTGACCTAGCTTTATGAAATAAAGGCTAAATTAAAGAATATTTAATGCTACATAAAATAATATCTAAAACTTTTTTATTTATTGTTGATAATTCGTTTTCCAATTTAGTACCAAAAAATTCAAATCAATTGTTTGGCGTTTGTTTTAGTTTTGCAATAACAATAGTACATTGTTACCCTAGGGATGAAAGCAACTCATTTACTAAATAAGTCTTTATCCCGAGGTAAACTTTGTGCATTTCATTACGAATACGAGAAAACTAAAAATAAAAATAATGAATTAATTAAAGAAAAAATGGGAGACTTTAAAAAATTGAATTTGGAATCGCCGTTTTACCGCCGATTTTCTTTTTTTTTTCTGTGGCCTGTCAGCTATTTAGGCATTGTTTTTCATTTTAATCATTGAAAAAATATAAATCTTCGTTATTTTAAAGATACAACTATATTAAAATAAAGTCATATAAAAAACAAATTCTTTAATAAATACTTAACTTTATGTTATTTCAATTTTACATCGCGCTGTAATTGACTGGCTGTACAGAAAATATAACTGTTTTTTTTATAATTACTCAGCTGTCAGTTGAAAGTAATTCTCCCTAGGGCTTAAAAGTATTACTTTCTACCCGCTCCTCAGACAACTTCAGGCCTACTTTCAGAGTATGAGTAATAAAAATTTATAAATATGGTGCCTCTGCCTTATAAATTTTATTATTCTGAAGTCATCATGTCGTTAACACCTGAAGAATGTACCAGGATCCTGACAATAATGAATCCCGAATGAATGAAGATGGGCACAGTCAGCTAAATACAGCAAGAACTGTTGGTGTGACTCTTTCTACAGTTCAGCGAGTACTCCAGCGTTCTCCTGCCCGCATACAGCTCAGATAGTGTTTGCCTAACAGGTTCGTCGCGGCCGGAAAGAACTGGTGACTGCCTGGATAGACTACAAGAAAGCCTATGACTCTGTTCCTCATACATGGCTCTTGAGGGTGCTGGAGTTGTATAAAATAGATACAACTCTATGTGCTTTCTTGGAGGCATGTATGAAGCAATGGAGAACGGCCCTTTACTATCCAGGCAGTCCCCGGGGCCACGTTGACGGCATACCGTTAAAAGTTGAGCGGGGCATATTTCAGGGGGACAGTTTGAGTCCATTGTGGTTTTGCCTGGCCCTGAATCCTCTTAGTACTTTACTGGAGAATTCAGGCCTAGGCTATCAGTTACGGAAAGAAAGTCGGGGTCTGTCCCATCTCCTTTACATGGATGACTTAAAGCTATTTGCCCCCACCAGGCCTCAACTGATGGCATTACTTAAGGTAACTAAAACCTTTAGTAAGTCTATCAGAATGGAGTTTGGTGTGGATAAATGTGCAGTTTTACATGTGAAACGGGGTGGGATAGTGGAATCTGAAGGAATACAACTTTCAGATTTCACACATATCCGATCTCTGTCTGCTACTGAGACCTACAAATATCTGGGTATGTCACAGGCGTTATGCATCGCTGAGGCAGGCATGAAGCAAAAGTTGCAGGATCGCTTCTTTTGCCGTTTAAGAAAAGTGCTGAATAGCTTACTTTCTGGCGGCAACAAGGTGCGTGCCTGCAACAGTTGGGTAATGCCTGTCTTGATGTATTCCTTTGGCATACTCAGATGGACTCAGACTGAACTTGATATCCTTGATAGAAAGGTTCGTACACTCCTGACTACATATCGAATGCACCACCCGCGTTCGTCGGTAATGAGGCTGTATATCCCGCGGAAATGTGGGGGTCGTGGTTTTTTAAGCACCAAAACCCTTCACAACCGCGAGGTATACAACCTCCGAGAATATTTTCTCAATGCTGACACGGACGTGCATCGAGATGTGGTCGGAGTGGATCAAGGACTTACCCCGCTTGCTTTGGCTAAAGAGAACTGGCACAAACCTATAATACTTAGCATTGAGGACCGCCGGGAGGTATGGAAGAGCAAGGAGCTGCATGGACGTTTTTATCGGGCCTTACACGGGCCCGATATTAACTTTGCAGCATCTGTTTCCTGGCTGCAATTCAGTGATCTCTTCGGAGAAACTGAAGGTTTTGTCTTTGCAATAATGGATGAAGTTGTAATGACGAATAACTACCGAAAATATATCCTGAAAGATGGTACGGTTGACATCTGTCGGGCATGCCACCGACCCGGAGAATCTCTCAGGCATATTATTTCCGGCTGCACTCGTCTTGCAAACGGCGATTATTTGCATAGGCACAACCAAGTAGCCAGGATTGTCCATCAGCAACTTGCTCTTAAATACAATCTGGTGGAAGTAGAAGTGCCGTACTATAGATATGTGCCCGACCCAGTTCTCGAAAATGACCGTGCAACGTTGTACTGGGATCGGTCTATCATTACTGACAGGACTATTGCTGCTAATAAGCCTGATATAGTGGTGATAGACCGATCAGAGCGCCGTGCACTAATTGTCGATGTCACTATTCCGCATGACGAGAATCTCGTGAAAGCTGAAAAAGAAAAACAAATTAAATATTTGGATTTGGCTCACGAAATTGCCGATATGTGGGATGTTGACTCGACAATTATTGTCCCGATAGTCTTATCAGTCAATGGGCTGATTGCCAAGAGTCTCGACCAACATCTAAAGAGACTCTCGTTAGATAGCTGGATCAAGGGCTTGATGCAGAAAGCAGTGCTCCTCGACACGGCACGCATTGTGAGGAGGTTCCTGTCTCTGGAGCCCTAACCACCGGCAGCTTGGTCCCTGCACCCGATGTCGGTGGCCTACTATTTTATTCATTTTTAAATTTATTATATTTAGCTGATTGTATTTTTGTTTGTATTTTTTGTTTGTGTGAGTGTTTGTGTATTTTTATAATATCTTTAAAAATTTGTAAAATATGTTGTAAAATAAATATAGAGAATAATAATAATAATAACTAAATAATAATATAATAATAATAGCTAAGCATGTCAAATGCTAAAAAAAATATAAAGTATCAAAAATAATAATTGGATGGTTATCTCCCACTACAACCAAAATACACTGAAGCGCTTTAAGGTTGATCACACGGAAGCAGGGCCGTATATTAAGTTTGATTCACAAGTTTATCCAAATCACAGGAAGCAGCTTGGATTTTACTTTAAGAGTTAAGACAATTACTCTTAAAAAGAAAACTTCAGTCACAAGCATCTGAGCTGACATGAACCATTCTTTTTTCTTCTGTTTATACCTATGGGAACGTAGACAGAGTATACTATAGTCACGCTATCAGCGTATGCAGTGCCGAGATAGCAATAGTTTGACATACATATGATAACCAGAATAATTTTAAAAGATAACGTAGTGTAACTGACTTCCGTGCACGAGGTCGTGGGTTCGATTCCCACTCAGGACATAATTTGTGTGATGAACACAGATATTTGTATTGCGTCTGGGTGTTTTTCTATCTATTATATATATTATTATAATATCCGTAATCTGGTACCCATAGCACAAGCATTAAGCTTAGTTTGGGACCAAAGGACGCTGTGTAAAATGTTCGTGAATATTTATTATTATTATAACTTTGTAGACTAAAACTGTACTACCTGTTTTAGCCGGATCCAAGAATAACAGGACAAAAGAAATTGCAGTTATGCTTATATTTTGCTTAGAATGTATTAGAACGTGTAACATTAGTGTATATAAAGTGACTAATGAAGGTTTTGTTTACGTAAATACAAAAACATGCTTACATACCGATGATAGGGACGGTTGGCCATCTTATTGTTCGGACCCAGTTGATTGGGTCCAAACAAAAATAACGCATACGCGAAAAGGATAAACAACTTATAAATGTGTCTCGCTCACTCTTGCTAAGACCTAATATGTGCATCCTTTTCTTCATCCTTAGTGCCAAAACAGTTGTCCATGTGGTGACGGACTGAAAATACAAGTGTCACCGCCCCATTCTTTCCCACGGGTGTCGTATGAGGCGACTAAGGGGAGTAAGCAATCATCATCCGTTGCATGACTGGTGGTAGGGCTGGGTACCAAGTGGAAGTACTCACTTGGTATCGAGCCCGAGTGGGTTGGTACCACCATCTCCCGTGTGACCGGCCATGAAGCACATCGTTGCGTTTTGGCTGTAGCAGGAGATAGCCGTTTATGTTTAATTTCATATCTGTGAAATGAATTGGTGAGCAGCGGCTTTACAATACTCTCGGTATAGTCAAGTCAATGGGCGACGGTTACCATTTACCATCAGATGGACCGTGGCCCGTCTGCCACTAGATGCAATAAAAAAAAATAATAGCGAGTCTATAGTATACTTAGTCTATGTATGGGAATGTTACTACAAAAGAAAACATCAAACCTTTATACACGATCGCAGTAGAATTAAGTTATCGTTTTTGAAATTCCATTGATTCAGGGTAAAGCACTCGAGGGCCATGCTGGCGTTATAGATGCGGCGTTGAATTTTCACAAGCCTGGTACAAACATCTATACTATTATAAAGCTGTAACCAAGCTGTGTCCATCTGTACATTTAAGATATTTGAGAAAAAAATACTGTAGGTATTAGGCTATATAGGCGTGTCTGAACACAAAACATTTTTTTTAGATTTTTTGTCTGTTTCGCATCTCGCAAAAACTATTGAATGGATTTTATCCCGCTACTATATCGGGAACCTGAAATATAACCTAAAAACTAGCTTTTAGCTGCGGCGGAGCCGCGGGCAATGGCTAGTGTATTATAAACCAAATTAACGAAATTTAAGTTATACAAGCATATCAAACAACATACGGACGTTATGGACAGCGGTTATTGTAGCTTTTATAACTCCCGCGTTATAATTTTTTTTATTGTTAAACGGGAATAAATTTAAGTACCTAACCACACATTCCGTCGTTTGAGGCAACGAACAGGGTAGTGTGGGGCCCTCACCCTCTAAAGAAACCCGCCGTGTGCCGTCTCTCCGCCTATGTTGACAGACATTACTTCAGTGGTGTGTGTTGCCAACCTTAGGAAGAGGGACTTATAGGGTTTCTGAACTCTGAGTAATTTGTACAGTTTATTTAAATAATTGTGAGTTATACCTATGTAAGTATTATAATATAGATGATAGACTGGATCAACATTATATAGAATACTTTATACTACGAAAAAATTAAAACCGCTTCCACTGGGACAGCTATTTTTGTTAAAACGAGCCAACCTCTGATCGGGATTATGACATTTGTTTTATTGCCAACGGTGGTTGACGAGCAAACGGCCCACCTGATGGTAAGTGGTAATCGCCACTCATGGAATTTGTTAACACCAGGGGCACAGCCAAGCCACCGCCTACCGTAAGTAAAGTGCTCTTCTTAAACCTCGTTTAAAGAGTGACAAGTCGTAACGCGGGGGAATCACTGCAGTAGGAAGTTTATTTCAGATCTTACAAGTACGTGGTAGAAAGGAACGCTGAAAACGAATCGTTGTGGCTCGTCCACATCGTTTCCAGGTGATATAAATGAACTCTACTAAGGCGTCTTGTGGTCCGGTGATAAAACGGCGATATTGATACCACCTCAAACAGTTCCTCAGAGCACTCCCCATCGAAGAGTCGATAGAGCACATAGAGACACGCAAAGTCTCTCCGCAGTCCCAACGATTCCAATTCATCCGTGATTGGGTTCATCAATAATTTGAATAACACGCCTTTGAGGGAGTCAAGTGGGTCGAGTTGGTACTTTAGGCGCACCAACCCACAGATGTGAACGGACGGTGCTTTACATAACACGAATCTTTGCTTCGGTGTGAAGTAAATCATTGTAGTACGGGTACCTAGTAAATTGATTTAGAAATCAGCAAAAAAGTTTTTTTTTAATAATGAGTACTTACACTGGTTTACGCCCAAACATTCTTAAAAGAGTGTCTATAATTACAGCTGGCAATAAGTGTTGCACGATTAACTGAAATTAAATAAAACTTAAGTAATCTCGATGACATTTTCAGATTTAAGATTTGATTCAATAAGATATGATCTGATCATATTTTATGAAATGCTAAAAAAAGCAATAAAATTATTTCATGAATTGCAATAGTATGATTCTTATTTCAACTATTATAAAGCTGTAACAGAGCTGTGTCTGTACATTTAAGATATTTGAGAAAAAATGACTGTAATAGCATATAGGCGTCTAAACACAAAACATTTTTTTTTAGAATTTTTGTCTGTTTGTCTGTTCACGCATCACGCAAAAACTACTGCCCCCTTAGAATGAAAAACGGAACGTTAGACGAACTTTCGATTCGAGTCATTGTGATTGATCAACAGTCTTACGCGTGTGATTAGTCGAGATTTTGACGCGTGATTCAGGCGACCAATCACAATGGAGCGAAACGAATGTTCGTTTAACGTTTCGTTTTTTATTTTAAGGGGCCGGAACGGATTTTGATGCAACTTTTTTTATTTGGTAGCTCTTGATTAGACTTAAAAACTGGTATACATTTTATCCCGCTACTATATCGGGGACCTGAGTCAAAACCAAAAAACTGCCTGCGGCAAAGCCGCGGACAAAGGCAAGTAATTATTAAACTTACTATTATCGATAAAAGAAAGAAAAACATTTTTATTGATCACCAACAACGATATACTTAAATAAACATCAGACAAAAAAGAATAAGAATTCTTAAAATCATATTAAACAGTAGATTAGGTATAAAACGGTATGCAAATACATCCGGTAGATAGCGCGGGTCTCAAAGACTACAATGTGAAAGTGGAAATTGAGTTTAGCAGGCTTCTACGATAGCTTCACGGTCTAAAACATCTTCCCGGTCAAAGGAAGACGCAAGTTCGAAATCTGCTTGAAGAAAATTTTTTTTTGTACTTTCACCATTCATTACATTTTGGATAAATGTGTTCTAAATAATAAATACAAAAAATCTCTTTTTCCTTATTTACAAATAATTTGTACTTTAAAAAGTGGCGGAGCATATCAAATGCTAAAAAACATAGATCAAAAATGTTTAATGAAAACATAATAATATTTTACTACCATACTCGGAACTATTGTATTTATCCTGCATACCTTTACATAGTTGATGGTCTTAGATGTAGTTGTATCTAAACTGGGATACCACAAACAGGCACCTAACGGCATCTCAGCAATGGTTTTGAGTGCATAGTTTATCATTTCACGTGTGGTTATATATTTCAGGTCGCTGAAACAGCAGTTGTAGATCGCGACATCATCTGCAGGCTCAAGACTGGAATAACAAAATATTTAAAAAATATCATAATAAAATATATTGAAGTTCCTACAATTAAAATCTAATATATATAAAATTTTCGTGGCATAGTCTTTGTTCCCATTTTCCTCCGACACGGCTTAACCGATTCTTATGAAATTTTGTGTATATATGCAGTAGGTCAGAGAATAGGATGTAAACTATTTTTCATACTCTTAGTGATAAGGGTGCTCCACCACAAAAAAAAAAGTTTTATTTTTTTGGCAATTTTTTTTATTTTATTTTGTTTATGTTTTTTCATTATAAAATACATACAAACCTAAATTTTCATCTTTCTACTGCCAACCCCTATTATTTAATAGTGATATTAGTATTGTTATTCTTATAATCCGTCATATTTCACAGCGCTCCATGCCTTTTTCACTTATATACCACATCCTCACACACAATAAGTTAGTAATTTTTTTCTAAGCTAGGAATTCCCTAAATTATCTCCAGAAATAATTTATATATGGCAAAACAACGTATGCCGGGTCAGCTAGTTCTTTTATAAAATTCCATGATTTAGCACTAGTTTTAAAGCTTATCATGCGCATGCTAATGAGGAAAAACTGCGGTCTGAAATTGTACCACTACTCTTAAAATTGAGATTTATAATTATCTATGAAGAGGTCCTTTAATGGATGCGGAATTCCGCACGGGTCGATATTAATTTGCGGAGACACAAAATGTTTAAAAAACCATTACACAAAATTTTATAGACCGTTATAATCTCTAACAAAGTATATACACTGGAAATGTGTCTATAACCTAGCATCACGCCTGTATTCCCCGAAGGGGTAGGCAGAGGTGTATTACACACCCACGATTCACCAGCTATGTTTAAGTCCCACGTAATAGGGGGCGAGCCTATTGACGTCTACCGGGCACATTTCCAAACTCCGGGCTGCTACTGAGAATGTTTCTTTTTCGAAAAAGCTCAATAACATTGCTCGACCCGGGGATCGAACCCGAGACCTCATGATCAGCAGTCGCTTATATATTACTAAAATTATCTAATTTAAAGTACAAATTATTTGTGAAAATGTGGAAAAAGAGAATTTGACTGCAAGTAAGATTCGAACCTAAGTCCTCTCCAATCTGGGGAAGTGCTCTACACTGCTAAGCCGTCGCAGTGACTGACGGCCATACCCAATACGCCACCTGTCGGATGCATTTACATGCATTATTCCAATAAAGTAAGTTTAACCCCCCTCCACCTATGGGAGTCATAAGAGCCGAGAGGGATACCGGGGGAGTGGGCAGCAACACTCCTTTCGAGTATTAAAAACATCCACTGCGATCACCAACCCGCCTGCCAAGCGATTACGGCACTATCCCGCATTCTTGGGGAGGCCTATGTCCAGCAGTGGACTTTGAAAGGCTGATGGATGGATGGATGGAAGTTTAACGGTGTGAGTCGTAAAGACAAATGTGATTGGGTATGCCCGTTGGTCACTGCGATGGGTTAGCGGTCTAGAGCGCACTGAGAACGTGTCTATTATATCCTCTGTCTACGAATAGAGTAATGAGATAATGAGAATGCTTAGACGAAGGATATTATAGACAAGCTATCAGCGTATGCAGTGTCGATTTAGCAATAGATAACCGGAATAATTTTAAAAGGTAACTATGATTATAACTTTGTTGACTAAAAATGTACTACCTATTTTAGCCGGATAAAAGAATGACAGGACAAAAGAAATTGCAGTTATGCTTATATTTAGCTTAAAATGTATTAGAACATGTAATATTAGCGTATATAACGTGATTAATACAGGTGCTTTTACGTCAATACAAAAACAAGCTTACATACTGATGATGGGGACGGTTGGCCACCTTGTTGTTTGGACCCAGTTCATTGGGTCCAAATACCACTAACGCATACGCGAAAAGGATAAATATACTTATACCTGTGTCTCTCTCACTCTTGGTAAAACCTAGTATGTGCATCCTTTTCTTCATCCTTAATGTCAAAATAGTAGCGAGTCTATATTATTCTTCGTTATTAGTCTTCGTTCTCATTTATATTTTTTGTTTTTATTTGAATTCCTAATTTGTATCTGAATTTAATTTTAATTTTAGTAATTGTATTTTCTTATAGTATCCGCGTACTAGAATATTAGGTATGTGAGATGAATTTAAATGGTTCACACTTTTCATCTCAATAAATTTTAAATTAATAATAAATAAGAATGATACTTACGTTTTTGTACCTCGTATCCATGCAGCAGCTATTAAACTCTTGATAGACACATCCACGGGCAAATAGTCCGATCGCAAATCTGCACTGGTGTAAGCATTTCTCAAAATACCTGAATGAAGAATATTCTTGGTGATTTGATTAGTAGCAGGATGTAGTTGAAGCGCTGTGTATGCGTGTGAGAATGAAAAGATATATATATATATATATATATGGTACGGCTAATGCCCGAAGTGCGGCTACACCTAGTCCTAGCCGGCTAAAACAACTAGGTGTAGCCGCACTTCGGTGTTTAAACCTAGGTGTAACAGATTTATTCACGGCTAATGTTAGGTGTAGTCGATTTCATTTGGTTAAAATAACCTAACCTAACCTAACATGATTGAGGTCAGGCACTGGCTCAGAAGTATTCTCAGAGGACCTAAACATACAGATCTCTTCACCCAGCCATAGCCCATAACATAGTTTTAAAAACAGAAGTGCGGCTACACCTAGTTTTAGCCGGCTATAACTAGGTGTAGCCGCACTTCGGGCAATAGCCGTAACATATATATATATAAATATATTTACACATATATAATTTCTTGTCCCGACTGGCTTAGGTACCTATCAACGCAGAGCTTAAAGCGCTGTGGGACTACAAATATGAAATTTGATGCCTTTTTTGTTGTAAGGATCCACTAAGAAAGGATTTTTGATAAATAGACCCCCTTTTTTTTTTGTTAAAATAAGATATAAACGGGTGCTATGCTACATACGGTCTTCAATCAGACATCTTTGATATAGTACATATTTCTATGAAGAATCCTAAAAAAACATCGTGCAAGATTTATAAATGCTACTGGAAGGAAACAGCTCAAAAATACTAATACTAAATATAAAAAAAGGAATTCACAGAACTGCAGTAATTAATTATCAATAACTTCAAATACGTACGTGTCGAGCACGGAAATCGTAGTAAGTATGTAAATACCAATTATTTTTTTCTTTTTAATTCCTGGGTGATTACAGAAGACAGTTTTCTTTTTAAAAAAATAATATAAAATTAAATATATATAAATAAATATAAATATTCACGGACATTTCACACAACGTCCTCTGGTCCCACACTAAGCTTAACGCTTGTGCTATGGGAATCAGATTATGGATATAATACATATATTACTTTTTTTTAACATAGCGGGCCTCGTGGCGTAGTCGATAGTGTAACTGACTTCCGTGCACGAGGTCGTGGGTTCGATTCCCACTCAGGACAAATATTTGTGTGATGAACACAGATATTTGTACTGCGTCTGGGTGTTTTCTATCTATTGTATGTATGTATTTACAAAAAAAGTAATATATGTATTATACCCGTAATCTGGTACCCATAGCACAAGCGTTAAGCTTAGTTTGGGACCAGAGGACGTTGTGTGCAAAAAAAAACATATCTACATATAATAGAAAACACCCAGATGCAGTACAAATACCTGGGTTCATCACACAAATAATTGTCCTGATTGGGAATCGAACCCACGACTTCGTGCACGGAAGTCGGTTACACTACCGACTACGCCACGAGGCCCGTCTTAATTAATTTATTTACGTGAGCGAAGCCGCGGATAACATGTAGTATTATATATCTTATGATCTCATAATTTGAGATGCATATTATGAATCTCATACAATATCATTCATAAACATGTCTATGAAAAACGAATTTTGCGAATTGAGAGGCTTTATTTATTCCAGCGTTAAGCTGTTATAAGCTTGTAGAACAAATGGGTCGATGATGTGTTGATAAAGGAAGAATGAATCTCACCTTTGAGACTTGCTACTATTAGCGCAAATGGTCCGTTAAAATTTTCTATCCACCCTGGAATTGGTTCTTCAATACTTGATATCACTATAAACATTACATTAAATATTTAATTAATATATTTGTCGTAGTTGGGTAGGTAGAGAGGCGAACAGTTTTATTTTTGTTATCGCTGTGGAAATTTTTTATACAGTCCCCCGCCAGTAACAGACGGGTGGGGAATAGAACAAATCGGCCACTCAGATTTTAATTTATAAAAGGTAGAAGTAAGGAGGTCTACCTCAGTGTATTAAAAAGTGTCTGCCGAAAGGGAGCCAATTAAGGTGGCGCCATAGTAGCAAGTAGAAAGATTTTAAAAACAGCGCCATAAACTGTTAGAGTAGGATACTAAATTAAGAAGGAAAAAAACACTTCCGCTTTGTTGCTGCGCAATTTATATTTACTAAATTACCTTTGACTACGTAAATAGTTGAGATTTTAAATACTGCATATTTTTTAACGGGAACCATTTAAGGTGACGCCACCGTAGCAAGTGGAAAGATTTTAAAAACAGCGTCATGTTAACTTACTGTTTACAGGGGGACACTTTTTCAACTTTTCCCCTATACAAGACCGTCCTCCTTACTACCATATTTTAATTGTACCAGGCAGCTACAGCCCCCATAGAAAGAAAAACGAAACGTTAGACGAACTTTCGTTTCGAGTCATTGTGATTGATCAAGGGTCTGACGCGTGATTAGTCAAGATCTCGAAGGGTGATTCAGGCGACCAATTACAATGAAGCGAAACGAAAGTTTGTCTAAAGGTGTGTCCAAACATTAAGCAGCAATCGAGCGCGGCTGTCGCGCGCGGCCCGCCGCGCTCTGATTGGACAACTGCCGCGCAAACATTAGTCTGCTTCGTCTTTACTAGAGCGCGGCAGAAATGTAACCTGCAAACGCCACGTGTTGATGCCACGCTCTTGCCACTCAATGTTTGGACACACCTTAATGTTTTGTTTTTCATTCTAAGGGGGCAGGTCTCTTAATCACCACTCACAGGGCGCGGTACTGTGGCCCTCAGGTGGGTCAATCGTGTAAGTATTCGTTAATATTTTTGTACCTAAAATTGTATGCTCATATAGCAAATAATGTAAAGTTCACCATCTATCTATCTGTAAACCATTGGTAAGAGAGGAACCTGAAACAAAATACCACACTAAGAAACTAAAAATATTAATGCTGTATCAACATACCATCCGTTTGAATTGAATGTGTGTCGCAATGGAATTATACTAAACTTATAAACCCTTATTGAGAAAAACACATGAATAACATAACTCACCAATAGAAGGTCTGACTATGACAGCAGGCAACTGCCCTTTACTTTCATACACCACATGCTCAGCCAACTGTTTGGAGAAGGTATACGTGTTGGGGACATCGCCTAAGTATCTATAAGCCAATCACACGTATAAAATTTTCAAGAAATTTCATTGTATTATCCGCGAAGAAAGAAACTAATCAATAATGGCGGCTTGTACTAGAGAGCACCTCGCCCTTATGTAATACGAACACTGCGGACTTTAGAGGTGTCCCTAGGAGACTCTATTTCAGGAGTAATATGTTGCGTGTTTTCCTACGACATGAACGAAGGTGCCGCGAGCGGTTCTATGAATATTTACAGAGGTTTGAGATCCACATTATCTTCCGAAACTCCTAGCGCCTCTCTCTCTCCTAGAGTTTTTAAATACAAACTTAAATGATGAGAAAATTATGTAATTTTTATAAAATAGGATATCTAATTTGTTTTTTATATTTATATACAATTAAAATAAAGTGCTGAATTGGCAAAGCATCTGGACGGTATCCAGGAGATGCAGATTCGAATCCTGCTCGTGACTGTTATTTTCGATTTCACATTTATCACTTTGTGTTTAATGCATGTTGCTAAGCATGTCAAATGCTAAAAATATATATAAAAATATCTAAATATTTATAGGGTTTGCGTCATTATTAGGTAAAATCTTAATTGTAAAATTAAGTTTACCTGGTCGGTATAATGTATGAAAATACTTCCGACAGATGGTGCAGGCGTCACCCAAAGACGTTAAGTATGAATGTGTTATCGAGATTAGCAGTCAGGAGCAAGCGTGTTCCATCTAGTCACATGATAATTTGTAGCGAAAATTCACAACACCCGAAAGGTCACCCTTTGGGACTGCTAGTCTTTTTATTATTGGGTTAAATAGAATTTTAAAGGTTCCTACTGAATTTTTTGCATGCTGTACCGTGGTGTGTGATTAAGACAGATATAAGGAGTGAGTGAGAGGCAATGATTAGCGCAGCCATATTCGTTTTTTCAATGGCGCGGGTAATAGAGTTAAGATTATTAATTTTTTTCTATTTCGTAATCATACGTTCCAGTAATAAGGCACAAAAAATGACGATAACTTACTTTGGAGTAAATATCTCGAGGGTATGCTCATCAATACTCTTACAAATGCCGAGGGTATCTTCCACATCTGCATGGGGAGGATACATGATCTCTTCTATCATACCTCTATTGGTGTTGGAGTAGGCAGTAGACACATGAACAAAGGCCTGCAGGAGTAAAATTACATTTAGACTTTTGTACGAAATCAAGAAAATTCAAGAGGAAATTGGTTCTTGTATGCCGAAATATTCATTAATATTTTTTGAAGTGAAAACTTCCTTAGGCACGTTGAGCACTTTTTGAGTGAACAAAAATCATGGAACTCGCGTCATCGTCACCGAACGCTCCGATAGAAGTGAAAACTAAGTAATTTGTAAATTGTATCGTCTACTCATTTTAAATTCAAGGTTATGTAAGTAAGTTATTTTAATCGACACTATGACTGGTATGTCCAGTAAGTCGTCACTAGGAATTGATATAACATAATAAAATATATTTCAGACAATTATAATTTCCATATTGTAATATATGTTGTTTATTCTCTGAGTAAAATGATAAAATATAAGAAAAAAATTACCCACATGGAGGTTTCTCATATCTCTGGCCAGTTCTACCATCTCCTTGGTACCTCGTGTATTTACCGTGACAGCGTATAGCAGGGAATCATTAAACCTGAAAAACAACAAAATAAAAGCTGGTGGTAGTATTCGCTAGTAAGTAATTTATTTATTGATAGCAAAATATAAGAACAAATGTATAGATGTTTAGTAACTTATGACTAGATATTATATCCTTTTAACCAATATGCAAATATGACTTATATATTTAAAATTGTATCTAGTACATACATAGCACGTAAGAAACTTGAATATTTAAAATTGTATCTAGTACATACATAGCACGTAAGAAACTTGTATATTTAAAATTGTAACAAGTACATACATAGCACGTAAGAAACTTATATTTAAAATTGTATCTAGTACATACATAGCACGTAAGAAACTTGTATATTTAAAATTGTATCTGGTACATACATAGCACGTAAGCAACTTGTATATTTAGAATTGTATCTAGTATATACATAGGACGTAAGAAACTTGTTTATTTAAAATTGTAACAAGTACATACATAGCACGTAAGAAACTTGTTTATTTAAAATTGTAACAAGTACATACATAGCACGTAAGAAACTTATATTTAAAATTGTATCTAGTACATACATAGCACGTAAGAAACTTGTATATTTAAAATTGTATCTAGTACATACATAGCACGTAAGAAACTTGTATATTTAAAATTGTAACAAGTACATACATAGCACGTAAGAAACTTATATTTAAAATTGTATCTAGTACATACATAGCACGTAAGAAACTTGTATATTTAAAATTGTATCTAGTACATACATAACACGTAAGCAACTTGTATATTTAAAATTGTAACAAGCACATACATAGCACGTAAGAAACTTGTATATTTAGAATTGTATCTAGTATATACATAGCACGTAAGAAACTTGTATATTTAAAATTGTAACAAGTACATACATAGCACGTAAGCAACTTGTATATTTAAAACTGTAACAAGTACATAATAGGACAACGATTTTTATCAACAGAAGAGGCTATTAAAGAGTATAAAAAACATGTTTCCGAGATCACCACGGAAGATTGGCATAAATGTTTCTAAAATTAAGTATTTTAATCATATGAAAAAGTTTATTTACGTTAATGAAGAATTTTGGGAAACAATAATTAATTTAGACTATTCATAGTAATTTTTTTATTCATTCTGGAAACTTTTAGTGCAAGCCACACTGTCGTAATTGTTAAATAAATTAGTTAGACTCTGTGGCTTGGGTAAGGACGAATTACGTACCTCACGCTGGCCGCTACATGAAAGACAATATTCACACGGTTAACTAGTAGACACCGGTCTTCTTTCGATAAACCTGTACATGAGAAAGTCTATATTTAATTTGATGTATACAGAATAGCTATACAGAATAGCATCATTGACTTACAGCTCAACGAGAATAGGTACATATATCTGAAGAGAAATCGAGCTGTCTTGCTACTGTCCAATCTTACAGTCACCAAAATAATCTAGTGACAAGTAGTGATACTATGTACTGTACTATCTATTTCAGCTACCCAATAACTTGGTTCGAGAAAATTCAGGTTCTGGCTAGTTTTTCCGATCACTTTTAGATGGCAGTAATTGCATAGGTAGAATAAAAAGGTAGCGGCGCATTACGTAAGTTTATTTTGCGTGGGAAAGGCGAAGGAAGCGAAACTACCTATTGTGAAATAAAGTTGCACCCGTGCATAAGAGTATTTTGATTAGACTTGTTTTTATGTGTGATTTATTAGTATGTAAAAGAAGCGAAAAATAGACAGTGAACGCAGAACGTTTCAAGATAAATGCAACTTTCAGTATTTTGTGATTGAGTGCAGTAACAAGGCGCTATGTCTAATTTGTAATGAAATCATAGCTGTTCTCAAAAAATATAACATTAAACGTCACTATGAATCGAAACATCTTCAAAATTACTCTAAATATACAGGACGTTTGCGGACGGAAAAATTTGAAGCTTTGAAGCGTGGACCGAAATCGCAGGAATCTTTGTTTACCAAAGCAAATACTGAGCAAGAGTCTGCAACTCGCGCCAGCTTTCGTGTGGCTCTTGAAATCGCAAAACGTGGAAAACCATGCACCGATGGAGAAATGATAAAAGAATGCTTGATTGCAGTAGCTGAGGAAATATGCCCCGAATAGGTAAATTTAGTGAAAGGTGTCACTTTGTCAGCAAACACCGGAGGGTTCAAGGTATCCCAGAAAATATATCATCTCAACTGTCTGACAAAAATAGACATCTTTAGTGGTTTTCTCTAGCCTTGGATGAGTCAACGGATGTGTCAGATACTGCTCAGGTGTTGATTTTTATTCGTGGAGTAGATAAAAGCTATGAAGTGTATAAGAACTTCTTGATATGGATAATATTCACGGCACGACAACTGGGACAGATATTTTTATGGGAGTTGAAAATGCCATTAATAAAAAGAACCTTCGATGCAAGAACTTGAAATCTATCACCACCGATGGAGGCAAAAATAAAGGAGTGGTCGCACTTGTGTCAAAGGCTGTAGAAAATGATGGTGGTTCAAAACCATTAGTCTTACATTGTATTATTCATCAACAGTCAAAATGTTTGGATTTGTCTGAAGTTCTAAAACCAGTCATATCAGTTGTTAACTTCATCAGATCCACAGGGCTGAATCACCGACAATTCCGCGAGTTTATTGAAGAGATTGGAGAAAATTACTTCCCATATCATACTGCCGTAAGCTGGCTTAGTTGCGGAAAAGTTCTTAAGCGCTTTTTTGAACTTCGAGCAGAGATCGATTTTTTTTTGAATGAGAAGCATCGCCCTTGTGCCGATTTAGGAAATAGTAAATGGCTGTGGAAATTAGCATTCTACGTCGATTTGACAAATCATATGAACGAACTGAATTTGAGATTGCAAGGAGAAAATCAGCTTCTCCCTGATTTATACACCAATATCAAATCGTTCAGGCAGAAAATAATACTATTTCAATCGCAATTACGTAAAAAATGTTTCACACATTTTAAAACATATGAAATATTCAGCCACACTGCAGAGACTGAATTTCCCGTCGATTTTGCAGTCGAAACTTTGAGTGCTTTAAAGATAAATTTCGATACTCGTTTCTCAGATTTTGATGTCATTGCGAATGAAATTAAGCTTTTTCAAAATCCTTTGGATTCTCATTGAAACCCTGACTCCGGAAATTCAAATGGAAATTATTGATTTACAGTGCAGTGATATGTTTAAGAACAAATATCAAAATTCGTCTTAGTTAGAATTTTATAAGCGTCTTCCACTGGTACAATTTGATAATTTGCATAAATTTGCTCGTGGGTTGTTTTCTGTTTTTGGTTCTACGTACTTGTGTGAGAAAACGTTTTCCAAGATGAAGTAAGTACACAAAGAATGTTTACAGATCTAAATTAACCGATGAGCATCTTAAATCTCTTTTAATAATTGGTACAAGTAAAATTAATCCACAACTACAAACAATTGTCGGTGAAAAATCTCATTAGTGTTTTTTGTTTTATTAGTGGGATTAATTTCAATTTCATTATTTGTTAGTTATTAATATGCTTGGCTTAAATACTTAAGTTAAGTTTTCTGCGTCATCATTTCTGTTGTAAAGTTTTACCTTGCAAGTAAGTAAAACCGAGTAATTATCATTCTGTGTTTTCACTCTCTTCCATTCAACTTATCACAGCAATTAAATAGTAACAACAGTAAAACTTTGGCTGTCGTGGGTCAGATTAATGACTCGAAGTAGAATGTCGAAAGACGACCCTCTGGCGCCCCGCTAACAGGCGTGGAAGGGGCCGCTGTGGTTTTAGTCGGTATTCCGGGCGTAATTAAGATCTGCGCGCCCGGCGAGTCCTACATACCCCTCCGTCTATCACTGACGGAGGGGATGCGTAAATGCATATCCACAGAGACAACAAAAAAAAAAAAGTGTCAGATTCATGACACTAGTCGGCCGGATTTGGCCTGCGGGCCGTAGTTTGGAGACCCCTGTTCTAGACTAATATATTATAACAACATGCAGAGACACACACACAGATACAACATACATAGATAGTATTCATTAGACTCTGTACTCCATAATTTAGGTATATTATGGATGCATAAGAATACCTATGTGCATAAATATTGGAAAGTGATGTAACGCGGCGTAAGTCATAACAAGCTTTTTCGGATTGCCTCTAAAACTTGGAAAGTCGCAACCACTATACGGAGGCATGATTGTTTTGACTATGACTAATTTGTAATTAACAAATTTTTATGAATGTATTAATACTGCTTGCCATTTAAAAACAAGACAAAGAAGAATGAATGAAATGAAATAGGATGACGGGAATGAAACCGAACTCAATTCAAATTTATTAATTCTTTTTAGATCTATATTTTTTAGTATTTGACATGCTATATTTATATATATTTTTAGCATTTGACATGCTTAGCACTATAACTTAAACATGCTCCGCTACTTTTTAAAGTATAAATTATTTGTGAATAAGGAAAAAAGAGATTGTTAGTAGGAGCGGGAATCGAACCCGCGTCTTTTCTAATCCGGGGAAGTGCTCTAAGCCACTGAGCTATCCTACCTATCTTTCGATCGTCTCAATCTCCTCATCACATTTGTCTTACGACCAACGTCATCTATCGCAAAGCATTTACTTGCATTAATCCAATATAGTAAGTTTAATTTTGCAGTTAAAATTCATACTATTTGATGGCGCGATTTTTTATCATTTTAGATCTATATTTTTTAGCATTTGACATGCTTCGCTACTTTTTAAAGTATAAATTGGAAAGTAACGCGGCGTAAGTCATAACAAGTTTTTTCGGGTTGCCTCTAAAACACTGAAAGTCGCAACCACTCTACGGAGGCATGACTGACTTGAATATGACTAATTTGTACTAATTAGCAAATTTTTCCTTATTCACAAATTATTTATACCTACTTTATTAATTCTTGTTTTATTGCGGTATGAGAAAATAGTCACAATATTATGTAAATTATTAAATTGAAAAATGACTGATGATGACGGTTGACTGCAAAGATGGCGGAGTGGTTTAAATACCAGCCTTCCGCCCGAGTGTTGTGGGATCGATTCCTATATAGGACAAATCTTTGTGTGATACACAAATGGTTGTTCTGAGTCTGGGTGTACTTTTTGCCCTTGAAATTGTATGTTTGTAAGTCCCCCGCGATACAAGGGTTATTTTTTAGAGCAGTGTGTAGTCTTTAAAACAAATTACTTACGATGATTATGTACTTAAATTATTTTATTGAAAAATGACTGATGAGCTATGCAACAAAAAGTTTCATCAAAATCCGTTAATTAGTTTTTGTGCTAAGCCCAAACAAACAAACCGACAAAAATTCTTTAAAAAAATGTTTTGTATTGAGAGACGTCTTAACACGTTCGTTGTATTATGAGATCTATCAGATCTCTTGCAGGACTTTTGTATTGTGCGTTGACTATTATCGTATTGTTTCACTCCTTGCGGGAGGCAGGTTTCATCTACCCACAGTATATGATATTACAAAATTTGAAAATTTTGTAAAATCATATACTGTGGGTAGATGAAATCGTTGAAATAACATATCAGCCTTGGACGTCTATCATCTAAGTCCACCCGTGATCATGAATGCTGTAAAGTATTCGAAACGTCGGGATAGTAGAAAATCAAGTAAACGCGTCCGTAAACGTAGTTTTATTTCAAAATGTGTAACATTCGCGTAAATATCAGAAAGTATTAGCTAAAAGAATTGTTACCATTTGCGCGCAATGCAAACAATCAATGTGCTTACCATGTTTTAATGAAAAACACTTTGCATAGTTTTTAAATAAACTTCTTTAATAAAACTTTTTCAATCGACAACTGATATTATTTTATTCCCATCACTACTTACTACACATATTGAACTGTCTTCAGTTGCAGTACGAGATTGGTCCAGGAGCCGCCGCCTATTTTTTTAAGTGATAAATTTTTTTAATGCTGAATATTTGTGAGCAGGTTCCGTTCGATGAGACACTCAAATTTTTCTCAGTGAAAAATCTTGTAAGAGGTAGCTATTAAGTGTCCGTGAATTCGACAACTTCCAAGCGTGGTACAGCGAAAACGTACCACTAAATTTGTAGGAATATATGGTTATTTCATTTTACAAATATTTACAGAGCTGCATTCAAAAAATCAGATCCATCCATCAGCCTTTTAACGTCCACTGCTGGACATAGGCCTCCCTGTACGGCGGCTCCTGTACTAGATACAATCGATATCTAATATTTTTTTTGGTATTTGTAGTTTAGCTCATATATTGAGGCCTGACTTGGCTAGTTTTTATATAATTAATTATATTATAGCCTTCATAAGTTCTAAAGCTGTAAGTTATTCTGCAGTAAATTTGGTTTGCTGGTAGAAACTAAATATCGAACATAGGACTCTTCCATTACTGTTTTAGGAGGTACTTAATAACAATTCGTATATTAGAACTAGCCAAGTCAGACCTTAGGCTTCAATATATTATCCTAAGTTATAAGAAGAAATTATATTTTAAGTTGTTATAGAATATTTTATGTTGTTATAAACAAATTTCAGGACTAACCATTCAACTTGGCACCCATTTAGATCTCACTTCTTTTGTTGTTGAAGTCAACAACCAAGGCATATATTATAATATTGAACTTGGCTCTCATTTCCCATTTATGTTTTTGATGGTATTTAGATTTCACCGATTAACTCAATTATTTTTGTTGAATATAATTCATCCATCCATCCTTCAGCCTTTCAACGTCCACTGATGGACATAGGCCTCCCGAACGATACAACGAGCGGTCCTGCGCCGACCGCGTCCAAAGGCTCCCCGTGACTTTGACCAGATCGTCATCGTCATCGATCGCCATGTGGTGGGAGGCCGCCCTACGCTACGCCGTTCCATACGTGGTCGCCACTAGGGAACCTTTTTTCCCCAACGTTTGCGAGTTCGTCGGGCGATCGGCCTGTCCATTGCCACTTTAGCATACCAACCCGGCGGGCTATCATTATGTCGGTCACTCCTGTTCTCCTACAGATCTCCGTATTACGAATTCGATCACGTAGGGAAATACCAAGCTTAGATCACTCCATGGCGCGCTGAGCGACTTTGATCCTTGATACAAGGCCAACATTCAGAGACCTCGTCTGAATATAATTATAATTATTATATTCGATCACAAGATATGCTTTCTGCTTTTTAATGGTCTAAAATACAATGCATTATATCAAAAACTTACTCACCTAAACCAATTTCCATCACATCACCAGCTATAACGGAGACCTTAGATTCGAAAATGGTTGGCTTCTCTATCCTCAATCTATCAAAGCACTGAAAATATTTAAAAAAATGTTGCTACATTACGTGTACATTCATTAGGTCTTACTTTTGGGACTAGGATGTATATCCTAGTAGGTATTAATTGTTCTCAGACTCTATCCGTGTGGTGACGGACTAAGAATACTAGTGTCACCACCCGATTATTTCCCATGGTTAACGTATGAGGCAACTAAGGGAAGTAAGCAATTATCACACATTGCATTACTGGTACTTTTGCTGGGTACCAAGTGGGAGTACATCACTTGCTATCGAGCCCGAGCGGGTTGATATGCACCATCTCCCGTGTGACCGGTCATGAAGCACATTGGTGTGTTTTAGTTGTAGCAGGAGATAGCCGTTATTCTTTCATTTCATATCTGTGAAATGAAATGGTGAGCAGCGGCTTGACAATACTCTCAGTACAGTTGAGTCCATGAGCGACGTTTACCATTTACCATCAGATGGGCCGTGGCTTGTCTGCCACCACAGGCCATAAAAAAAACAACATGTGACAAAGACGTTTTTTACGCGCAACTCTACTAGGGCGGCATTAGGTGCAGGTAATCGCACATGCGCCGCCCCTATTATTGGCGGTGGTTAGGGTCAGAGGAAGAATCGGCCTTCCTGGCTCTGTCCCGCGCTTCATTCTGCAAAGATGACCTCATCGCAGAAGTTAGTAACCGCAGCCAAATTCCTATCGCTGACGACACTCGGCACGACAGGAATTGGGACACGACTCGAGTTTATGCCACGCCGTGTCCTCGTCACAGCCGCAATAGTGACAGCACGCAGTCGTCTCCCTCTTCGTGACTATGTGCAGGTATCTACCGAAGCAACGGTGCCCCGACAACACCTGCCAGTCGGAAGGTAAGGATTCCGTGTCGACGCCCTGCCTATACCTCCAGCACCGACTGGAGTCCCCCTTCGGTTTAAAGACCGGCCTGGGGCGCTTCCAGCCGTGCTCTCCAACTAGCTATGGCAACTCGGTGGACTTAGGGGATGTGTGGCCAGCGTGTGTGTACCTAGATATCCTAGACTATGAGATGCCTGTAACACTACATCCATCCATCCATCCATCAGCCTTTTAACGTCCACTGCTGGACATAGGCCTCCCCAAGAGAACGCCATAACGAGCGGTCCTGTGCTGACCGCATCCAACGGCTCCCCGCAGCTTTGACCAGATCATCGGTCCATCTGGTGGGGGGCCGTCCTACGCTGCGCCGTCCGATACGTGGTCGCCACTCGAGAACCTTTCGTCCCCAACGGTTATCGGTTCGTCGAGGGATGTGGCCTGCCCATTGCCACTTCAGCATGGCAACCCGGCGGGCTATGTCGGTCACTCTCGTTCTCCTACGGATCTCCGTATTACGGATTCGATCACGTAGGGAAATACCAAGCATAGCCCGCTCCATGGCCCGCTGAGTGACTTTGAGCCTTGATATGAAGCCAACATTCAGAGACCACGTCTCTGTTCCGTATGTCATCACTGGTAACACACACTGGTCGTAGACCTTCGTTTTCAGACACTGCGGAATATTGGACGAGAAGATCTTCCTTAGCTTCCCGAACGCTGCCCAGCCGAGTTGGATACGTCGATTGACCTCTTTCTCGAAGTTGTGCCTACCTAACTGGACTGTTTGTCCCAGGTAGACATAATGGTCGACAACTTCGAGAAGCGCACTCCCGACTAGGACCGGTGCTGAAATGACATGGACATTAGACATGACTTTCGTCTTGTCCATGTTCATTTTGAGACCCACTAGTCGGGAAACCCTGCTGAGATCATTGAGCATGGTGCCAAGGTCCTCCAGAGATTCTGCCATGACTACGATGTCGTCGGCATATCGAAGGTGAGTGATGTATTCGCCATTGATGTTGATGCCGAATCCGGTCCAGTCCAAGAGCTTGAAGACATCTTCCAATGCAGCGGTGAAGAGTTTCAGGGACATAACGTCTCCCTGTCTAACACCTCTCTGCAGTTGGATCGGTCCTGTACTCTTGTCCTGAACACGGACTGACATGGTGGCGTTTCTATACAAGCACTTCAGCACTTCGATGTACCGATTGTCAATTTGGCACCGCTGAAGGGACTGCAGCACCGCCCAAGTTTCGATCGAATCGAAGGCTTTCTCATAGTCCACAAACGCCAGACACAGAGGCCGATTGTATTCTTCGGTTTTCTGTATAATCTGGCGTAGCGTGTGAATGTGGTCTATGGTACTATAGCCTTTTCGGAAACCGGCTTGTTCGGGAGGCTGGAAGTCGTCAAGCCTGCGCGTGATTCGATTTGTAATGACCCTCGAGAACAACTTATAGACGTGGCTCAAGAGCGAGATGGGTCTATAGTTCTTCAAAAGGGTTCTGTCACCTTTCTTGAAGAACAGCACCACCACGCTTCTGGTCCACGACTCTGGAACGTCGCCCCCGAGAACGACGGAATTGAACAGCCTCTGAAGAGCTTTTAAGACCGGCTTTCCGCCTGCTCTCAGAAGCTCTGTGGTGATTCCGTCGTCTCCCGGTGCCTTTCCGTTCTTTAGTTGTTTAAGAGCCATTCTGATCTCGTACAGGCTGACGTCCGGGATATCTTCGGTAAAGTGCCGAGTTAGCTTGGATCTGGGGTCTTGGACCAAGCCAACAGCAGGGCTCTGGGATCTGTACAACTGTCCATAGAACTGCTGGACCTCTCCCAAGATCTCATCTCGAGAAGAAATGATAGTGCCGTTGTTGGTCCTCAGTTTAGTCAACTGACTTTGGCCAACAGACAGATCTCTTGCGAACACTTTCGAGCCTTGATTCCGCTCTATCGCCTCTTTAATACGGGTAGTATTAAATTGGCGAATATCGTGCCGCACAGCCTTGGAGATCTGTCTGTTTAACCGCCTTAGGCAGGACCAATCGGCTAAGGACTGGACTATCATTTCTTTTCTCCTCTCCATGAGTTTGAGAGTATAGTCCGAGAGTTTACGGTTCCTACTGACGCGACGGGCCTTGAAGTAAGTCGACCCGACCGCGTGGACAGTTTGCACGAACCTGCTGTTCATATCGCTAGCTGATTCACACTCATCTAGACATTGGAAGCGATTTTGTAGTTCGAGCTGAAAGCTCTCGGGGTTCTGGTATTGGGCAGGTGTTGGTCGGAGCGTAGACTTCATCAAACGCGACCTCTCGACTTTTATTCTAATATTCAAGATGCCCCTGACTAGTCGGTGATCACTCCCAGTTTTAATCCTGCTGATCACTGAGACATCATTGAATATGTGCCGTTTGTCCGACAGGATGAAGTCAATCTCGTTTTTCACTGAACCATCAGGGCTAATCCAGGTCCATTTTCGCTGGGGCTGCTTCCCGAAGAAGGAATTCATCATGAAGAGGCCTTCCTTCTCCAGAAAATCAGCCAGCATCTGGCCCCTGTGGTTCCTCTGCCCAAATCCATAGTGCCCCACCTTCAGCTCATCGTCTGTCCTTTTGCCTAGTTTCGCGTTAAAGTCTCCCATAACCACCGTGAAATAGGTTTTAGATAAGTGGATGGCCTTCGAGATGTCCTCATATAGGGCCTCCACCTCGTCATCGGAGTGTGTCGAGGTCGGTGCGTAAACCTGTATGACCTTCAACGAATACCGTTTGGTTATTCTGAGTATAAGGTACGCTACCCTACTCGTCACACTTTCAATCCTCTCCACGTTGCCTACGAGAGACCTGCGAACGATAAACCCGACACCCCCTTGGGACTGGTGGTCGCCCTCCCGGTGGAAGAGCAAGTTCCCGGACTGGAGGATTGTCGTGCCCTCACCCTCTCTTCGGACTTCTGACAACCCTATAATGTCCCAGTGGATCTTGCTCAATTCCTCTTCCAGCTCGGTGATTCTCTCGTCCGTCCGAAGTGTCCGAACGTTGTGCGTTACCAGGGCCAGAGGTCGTTGTTTATGGTAGCCTATCCGCGACCGGAGATTCTTCGCACCCCCTGCTCCGCCGTTACCGGGCCCGCTACCGTTAGGCCACGGAATAGCGGAGCTGCCGTGACTGAGGGCCGTTTTTTGTTGGGTGCTCATTTTTTGGGGGATATTGCCGTAATCGCCACGCTTGGCAGGCGGGTTGGCGATCGCAGTGGATGTTATTAATACTCGAGGAAGTGCTGCTGCCCACTCCCCCGGTATTCCCTCAGTCGGCTCTTACGACTCCCATGGGTGGAGAGGGGGTGGGACAATTCTAAAGCCGGCCCCACACGGCCACACTACATAGAGACATCGTTTTTTAAACTTTCGCGTTTTATATTCATTATAACACATTTAACGGGTCTATATGCGCATTAAACTTCTCAAAATACTATTATTTTGACTAACCTCGACGTTTCGGCAGGGTTGCACCAGCCGTGTCTGAGTCTACTCGTGGCCACAGAGTACATTTTTATAACTGAGATAGAGGTTTCACTCTCTCTTATTTTGCAAGGCACCAGCTGGCTAACTATCCATGAGTATAAATATGCCTGCATAAGTGCATATATAAAGATATGTAAAATTGAATGATTATTAAACTCAAAACTGTAAAACAACAACAATTTATCAAAAAAAAAAGATATGGCTAGATTCCTAGTTAAAAAAATCGAAAATGTGGCTCTATATTTACAACAGCAACTGAGTACAATGATATCGACATTTAAAATTGCCACTAGCGACCTAGGGCCGCATTTCTCAATATCTCTTTTACTTTAAAACAGCAACATCTATCAATAGAAAATAACAACTTTGGGCAATATTATATGACTTATTTAAAAATTAATGAGTTCAACAAGAAATCTCTAAACTATTTATCTTCCTAACTTGGTTGCTTTATAATATTATACTTTGTTCTAAGTGAAAACACCGTGCTCATGACCACGGCTGGTGCAACTCAGCCTAAACGCCGATGTTAGTCAAAGTAACTATTACTTTTGAGAATTTTAATGTGTTATAATAGAGACCCGTTAAATGTGTTATAATCCATCCATCCATCAGCCTTTTAAAGTCCACTGCTGGACATAGGCCTCCCCAAGAATGGAGGATAATGCCGTAATCGCCACGCTTAGCGGGCGGGTTGGCGATCGCAGTGGATGTTTTTAATACTCGAAGGAGTGCTGCTGCCCACTCCCCCGGTATTCCCTCAGTCGGCTCTTACGACTGCCATGGGTGGAGAGCGGTGGGACAATTCTAAAGCCGGCCCCACACGGCATAATGTGTTATAATAAAGACATCGTATTGCTTGCTTTTAGACAGAATATTTAACAATAGCATTAAAATTTCAATGCATAATACGAGTATTGCATAGGTAATAAGTACCTATGGATCAGGTCACCTTGACATTCAAGTGTCTTTTTTGCTAAAGTCATAATGCACTGTCACTATCTTTATTACGTACTATATATAAATAATGAATACTAAATTACGTAATATGTTTCTAATAGCAACATTAAATCGGACGGACTAAGAATACACGTGTCAACACCTCATTTTTTCCACGGGTGTCGTACAAGACACCTATTGGAATTGTGCAAAATAGCAAGGCTGGAGGTAGGGTTGCATACCAAGTGGCAGTACTCACTTGCTATCGGGCTCGAGCGGGTTGGAACCACCACTTCCCGTGTGACCGGCCATGATGCACATCAGTGTGTTTTGGTTGTAGCAGGAGATAGCCGTATATTATTTCATTTCATATCTATGAAATGGTGAGCAGCGGCTTGACAATACTCTCGGTTAGTTGAGTCCATGAGCGACGGTTAGCATTTACCATCAGATGGACCTTGGCTCGTCTGACACCACACGCAATAATAAAAATGCAAACTACTTATGTGCCAAGTACTCACAGCTTTAGAATACAAATCTGCTAGTCTATCTTCTGACTTCACTCCCCTCTTGTTCTTCACTCCCCTCTTGTCCTGAGGATATAGATACAGCTGAGCTCTGAACAGGAGTACAGAAGTTTTTCTATTAACACCTTGCCCATGAATCCTGTAATAATGGAGAAATTAATTCATTCCAGAAGAAATTTCATAAATGTGGTGACGAACTATGAATACAAGAGTCATCACCCTATTTTTTTCGAGGGGACCACGGGAAATGCGAAATTTTTACACATTGCACCTGTAGTGTGAGCGACTGCTGATCATGAGGTGTCGGGTTCGATCCCCAGAAAAATTCTCAGTAGCTGCCCGGACTTTGGAAATGTGTCCGGTAGACGGCAATAGGCTGAAATATAGCTAGCGAACCGTGGGTGTGTAATACACCTCTGCCTACCCCTTTGGAGAATACAGACGTGATGCTATGCATAACTGGTAGGGTTGGGTTCCAAGTGTCTGCTGCGTGACCGACTGTGAAGCAGCTCGGTGTGTTTTAGTTGTATCTGGAGATAGCCACGCAATAAAATGGTAAGCAGCGGCTTGACAATATTTTAATTTTATTGAGCCCATGAACGATGTTACAATTTAACACCATGTGGGCTGAGGTTCGTCTGCCGCCATAGACAATAAAAAATACCAAGTTATTTTTAAGATGATGCTGATGCTATTTCCGAGATGCGCAATAAGAAAAGGATGTGTTATACCAACTATACCTAGTGTTCAAGTAAGCACTCGAGTTATAGGCTCCTATAATCACGCTTATAAACCGCTTGTCCATGACGACTATTTCTTTCTCTCTCTCTTATTTAAGAGCTATGCTCTTGTCGACTTCTTCCATTCGTCTCACTTTCAGCAAGCGCTTTTACTTCTTGATGCGACATTACAATAACTTTTTCTTTTATTTGGTCCATGTAGGTCCTTCCAGGTCTTCCATGTCCTCTTCTTGCCTTTATTTTGCCTTCAATTATGTTTTTTATAAAAGAGCCATGTCGTATCAAGTTTAGTGTCCTAACATCTTGCCCTTTCTGATTTCTATGGTTCTTAGTATCGATCTCTTCTCATCTGTCATTCTTAATACTTACTAATTTGTTTTCCTTTCCGTCTAACTAATCTTCATCATTCTTTTCCAACACCTCATTTCAAATGCCTTCAATCTCTCTCTATCTATTTTCTTCTGTATCTATGTCTCACATCCATATAAAGCTATACTCCATATGTACGTTTTAATTAGGCGAATCTTTTACGAAATTTTGTTAGTAAATAGTTGTTTCTTGTTTTTAATAATTCTTCTAGCCATTGCTATCCTAGCAACTGAGTCTGGTGTGCATCTCGAGGTACTCATTATTACACTGCCCAAGTATTTAAATGTATCTACTCTCTCTATTTCATTGCTATTAAGTTTAAATGTATCAGTTATGGGTGCTACTTTTGTTGTTATCATAATTTTCGTTTTTGCTTTATTAATTCTTAAGCCATTAAACCTTGAAAACAGAATCCTTGATAAACCTTGAAAAACCTTATCCATCCTATTTACAACATTCAAGCTCTTGTCGATTGTCTGCCAAAGCTGCAATATCATCAGCATATCTAATAAAATATATTTTCTGTCCGTTAATTTTCACATCACCTTATTCTTCCTCTATCACATGTCTTATAGCCACTTCTATGAATATATTAAAGATAATTGGAGACAGTGGACACCCTTGCCTCACACCTTGTCTGATCCTTGCTCTTTCTTTTTCTCCACCTACTTGTATTATAGCTTCTTGTCTTTTAGGTATATAATTCGTAGATTATCCTTTTATCTCTGTAATCCAATCCAGCATTCGTTACGATGACTGTAATAGTGCTAAATTTTGAGGCTAGTTTCTTCGAATCCTCGTCGATTGCCGTCTGTCAGAGCCATGTTGACGATTGCTTGTGTTTTATAGAGATTCTTTCTTGCCGCAACCATTTTCCTGTTGCACGTCAATGAGCTGCTTAAATCTGATATTTATAACTATGTAGATTACAAGCGCTCTTGTGGGCAGATACCAGTTGAGTGTTAAGCCAGTCCGGATCAAGTATAGTGTCAAATAAAGACCATAGTGGAGTCTCTCCAGAGTCATATGTGGGTAGATGTGCTCGTACTATGGTAAAATATTGGATGCGGGACGTTCTAATCATACAATTGATTTAATCATATACATCAGGCAGTCACTTATTGGGGTGATACCAATCGTGTAAGATTCAACGCCACCAAAACGCACCTCTTAACCGCTAAAAGTAGCCCAAAATGTGATTTTGGAATACCCCAGCCACCTTAATTGTTGAATCCCTTTGAACCTTAACTTTGGGTGGTTAATTGAATTCAGGTTCAAAAGAGCAGCAATAAAGTTTGGCGTCGCTGCGAATATGCGACGATATTTCACACTCGTACATCTTCTAACTGTTTATAAGGTAGGTACAGGGCTGTTCGTGTGTGGAATAATCCTGCTGCTCTGGAGCAGGTGCTATCAAGTGTCATATTGCTATTTTGGATTCAGTGTGCTAAAAAGATCAATCACGATTTGGTAAATAACAATCTTCAGAATCCTGACCACAGATGTTAAGGGGCCAGCCTCTCGTTTTATATAGGTTCTTCTAGCTGCTTTCCACCACCGGATAGCCCAGTGAAGGACGTTTTTCCATCCATTCGTTGTAGACATTGCATAAGTCTCAACTTACTGATTTGCGTCAAGTATCATTATAGATTGATACTGGACTGAAATAACTAATGTTTTAAGTTTCTCTTTCCTAGGGACAAATATTATTTTTCTGCTTTTAATTTGGAATCACACATCTTCGCGCTATGATAGTTCTTTTACAATACAGGCCGCAAAACTGTGGGATACACTACCTCATTTTATAACAGTTAGTTGTTATTTGGTTAGTTGTTATTTGGGTGTCTTCAAAAGAAAGATAAAAGAGCACTCTAATCAAATTATTTAAATTATTAATTATTTTTAAATAATTTTTGATCTGTTAAAGAACAAATTATTTGTGAAAATGTGGAAAAAGATAACTTTAGTGCAAGCGGGAATCGAACTTGCATCCCTTTCAATCCGGGGAAGTGCAGCAATCGTGACAATTGCTCGGGACTGTGAATCTCGATAACACATTCATCTTAACATCTTGGGTGAATTGGTAAAGCATCTGGAACGGTATTCCAGAAGACGCAGATTCAAATCCTCCTCGTGATTGTTATTGTCGACTTCACATTTTCACACTTTGTGGTAATTTATATAGCAAAGCATGTCAAATGCTAAAAAACTATATAAAAATATTAAAAAATTCAACATCAACTTTATTTTTGGTCCAAACAACTATTTAAGAATGGGGAGTCAGCTGAGGGTAACACGCATGGCCTTAGGTATTTATTTTCCAGCACCAAAAAACAAAGATATAACTTAATATTGAGGCGCATATTATGTAGTTTGAAAGTTTCATAGGTACTTTATCAGGCAACAAATTTGCCGAGCGTTCCTGAGGATGCCTTGTTTAGAGGCGAAACACGTGTTGAATTTGTGTTCGGATTTTTGCGGAATATTGCAACGTTGAGGTTCTGAGAGTCCTGCCGTAGCGCATGGTTATGTCGCGTTGGTGAGTTTTTTGACATTATCGTGCATGCTACTTTGCTATTATCACATTCTCCTCTATCTGTGAGAGTGCGGATTGGCAATCTTAGGTTATTTTGTCCAAAGATATCCGGGATTGACAATGCGTGGGTGAATGGTGGGCTCTCGTCTTAAAATATCCATTATATAATAATTCATAGTTATTGTTCAGATCCTAACTTCTAAAACTTACCTGAAGCACCGGTGATGAAAATAATCTTCCCTTTGTAAAACTCAGGAATAGTTGGCACACGAGCTAAGTCACGTTCCTCTAAGAAACCCATTTTAATATTTCTTTTTTTGTCTATACAATTTTATTTTTTGGTCTAGAATAACTGCTATGTGTTTTTAAAATATTGATTAATGGATTTTTTTAATTTCTAAATTTATTATTGAGTGCGCTTCAGAATCGCCGCTTGCGTTCTGCTTTGAAATATGTAATGAAAATAATCAAAAAACCTTATAATTTTTCTTTTATGTATGTACATGATTTGCATTAAATTAAATGCAGTGCCTAATCAATTGTGTAACCGTATATACATAAGTATTTTGTACATTGTTCGAAACAATTGACAATATATTAATCACAAAGTGAAAAATGTGAAATGGAAAATAACAGTCACGAGCAAGATTATTTTCGATTTCACATTTTTCACTTTGTGATTAATGTATAGTGCTAAGCATGTCAAATGCTAAAAATATATATAAATAATTGACAATATATTTTGATCTGTGTTTTATAAATAGCGCTTGAAAGGCTCAACTATTTAAAAAAAAAAGAAAATTATAAAAGTGGAAATAGAAGCTCTCTTTCTTTCCACTTTTATAAATATTTTTTTGAGCCTATTGTCGTCTACCGGGCACATTTCCAAACTCCGGGCTGCTACTGAGAATTATTATTTTTAGGAAAAAGCTCAATAACATTGCCCGACCCGGGGATCGAACCCGAGACCTCATGATTAGCAGTCACATACACTACCGCTACACCACCGAGGCAGTTAAAAGTTTAAATATTGTGTTCTGTATTTTAGCACTTGACATGCTCAGCTACTTTAAAGAACAAATGATGTATAACGATACCAACGATACTTTAACTTTCGAAATCCATCCAGTAAAAAAGAAATTTACAAAATACTAGCTGACCCGGCGAACTTCGTACCGCCATATATTTTTTCATGAATAAATATTGCAATTATAAATTGAGATATAAATTATCCTATCTCTTAAATTGGAACAAAACACACATTTAAAAAAAAGAAAAGTTAAAATCGGTTCAGTAGTTTCGGAGTTCATTCCGGACAAACATCATGACACTGGAATTATATATAATAGAAACATACATACAAGATACACGCGAAAAACCTAACCTTTCCTTGCAGTCAGGTAAAAAAAGCATTTAAAACATTTTCTTTAGATACCTATTTAAATATTAATCATTTAAGCATAAATTTACATGACAGAGGAGCAGATAGCCCACCTGATGGTAAGTGGTAACCGCCGCCCATGGACTATGGCAACACCAGGGGCACAGCCCAGTCACCGCCTACCGTGAGTAATGTGCTCTTCTCAAACCTCGTTTAAAGAGGGACAAGTCGTAACGCTGGGGAAACACCGTAGCAGGAAGTTCATTCCAGATCTTACTCGTACGTGGTAGAAAAGAACGCTGAAAACGAACCGTCTTGGACGAGATCGTTTCCAGGTGGTATGGATGAACCCTAGTACGGCGTCTCGTGGTCCGGTGGTAAAACGGCGATGTTGGTACCACCTCAAACAGTTCCTCAGAGCACTCCCCGTTGAAGAGTCGATAGAGCACACAGAGAGCCCCAAAGTCTCTCCGCCGCCCCAACGACTCCAGCTCATCCGTGAGATTGGGATCATCGACAATCCGAACAGCTCGTCTTTGCAGGGAGTCAAGTGGGTCGAGCTGGTATTTTGGTGCACCTGCCCAGAGATGTGAGCAGTACTACACGTGAGGGCGGACTTGTACTTTATACAACACAAATCGCTGCCTCGATGTGAAGTACCGCTTAGCTCTGTTCAGAACGCCCAGTTTCTTGCTCGCCAATTTGGCTTTGTCCTCCAAATGACTCCCGAACTGGACTTTATACAAGATATGTCGATTCCGAGGATCCCAATAGTCTCGGAGACCGGGAGAGTTACTCCTTGGAACTGGGGCGTCACGACAAATGCGTCCTTCTTTGCAGTGAACGCGCAAACCTGTGTCTTCGTAGGGTTGAATTGAACCAAGTTCTTTTCTCCCCATTCCGAGGCCCGCCCTAGAGAGCGCTCGACTTCAGACACAAGTTGGGTCCGCCTCTCCTCCAGCATGTTCCGAAGGACTTTCTGATGGCCGGTATATCGCGCATCACCCGTACTGTCATCCGCATAGCAATGTATACTCTCTGTTGAGAGCAAGTCATTGATATGCAGGATGAACAGCGTTGGGGAGAGCACCGAGCCTTGAAGAACGCCAGCATTGATCTCCATGGTATCAGAGCAGCATCCGTCTACAACGACTTTGATGCTGCGACCATGGAGGAAGCCGGCGATCCACTTGCAGAGCCCCTCGGGGATTCCATACCATGGAAGCTTCGATAGAAGGCCCCTATTCCAGACCCTGTCGAACGCCTTCGCGATGTCCAGGCTGAACGCCAAAGCTTCACCCCCACCCTCCAAGGCCTCTGCCGAGCGATGAGTGAGGTACACGAGAAGAAAGCCGTATTGGCAATCACTGATCAGCTGGTGATCCTCAAGGTACTGTAGAAGTCGGCGGTTAATAACCCTCTCTAGTACCCTGGAGAGCAGGGATGTTATCGCGATTGGCCTGTAATTCGACGGGTCCGACCGATCACCCCTTTTGCAAATTGGGTGAATATGGGCTACCTTCCACGAAGTAGGAATCCTGCCGGTACTGTATGAAAGGCGGAACAAGCGCGTAAGGACGGGGGTCAACTCAGGGACGCACGTTCGAAGAACCACCGCAGGGATGCCATCCGGCCCACTCGACTTATGGACGTCCAGCAGCAGCAGCTCCCGCCTGACCGCACGTTGCATAATGCGTATTTCAGGCATGGAGCTTTCACACCGAGGGATGGTGGGTGGTGTGGCCGCTCCGACGTCCAAAGTCGAGTTTGAGGCAAAGAGTCGGCCTAAAACATCAGATTTCTCCTTTGCACTATAGGCCAAATTGCCGTCCAGTTTCCGCAGTGGTGGAAGACTAGACTAGCAGAAGTTGCCCTGCACTACCTTGGCGAGCGACCAGAAAGCTCGACTCCCAGTGGGATAGCTTGCAAGTCGCTCGCCAATTTTGGCAACGTGTTCTGCCTTGGCTTCGGCAATAGCCTTCTTGTTGGACCTGGAAGCAGCATTAAATTTCCGCTTCTGCTCTTTGGCGCTCGGATCCTGACTTTTCCTGGTCCTATTCCAGGCCAGGTATGCGGACTGTTTCTGGCGTGCAGCCGTCCTACAGGCTTTGTTAAACCATGGACGGCTGCGACCGCCAACCGGTATTTTGGTGCTGGGGATGAATGATTCCATCCCCCCTAATCACCGTTTCCGTGATGCAGTCCGCACAGACGTCAGGGTGCCTAGAGGAGAAGCATAGCTGCTTCCAAGGGTAGGACGCGAAGAACTCGCGAAGTCCATCCCAATCTGCTGACTTATACTGCCAGACTCTACGAGACCCATTCGCTGGAAAACGATTGGTTCTTGCAACAGGGGCGGTGCAGCGGACCAGGCAGTGATCGGATGATCATAAAAGAGCACCAACCACCACCCGGTATCCGTGTGGATTTGTAGTCAGCAGAAGGTCCAACAAGGAGGGCTCATGACTCTCAATATCTGGGACACGGGTAGGCTGTGTTACCAGTTGAGAGAGACCATAGGCCGAAGCCATATTGAAGAGTTGTCGACTCGGGAGGTCAGTGATCCGGGACCCAAGCCACTCTTTGTGGTGAGCATTGAAGTCACCAAGGACCACCACCTCCGCAGATGGAAACTGCTCCAAAAATTTTTTTTGTCTATCCCCCGTTCGACGTTCTCTAAAAGGTGAGTTGACCCCGAATCACTGCCATGGGATCTGTAAAGGCACGCGTAGATGCGGTCTGTTCCACCATATTCTACGCGTAGCCATAAAATGGACAGTTCGCCATGTTTGAGGCCCCGAAGGCGGTTACAATAGACATCAGTCTGAACGAATACGCACACCCCGGCTTTACGATGGAAGGAATGCTCCAGTTCGTAGCCGGGGTATTTAAGGTACGAAATGTCGTCCGGAGCGCCTATCTGCGTCTCCGTCAAAAAGAGTAAGGAAGGCCGCGCCGTCTCGAGATGGTGATGGACGGCGTCGAGATTACTGTGAAGACCCCTGATGTTGCAAAACTCCACTGATGATGTGGATAGGGAGTCCGCCGTAAAACACTTGCTCTTTTTCCTTTTGGCCATCAAAGTTTGCGAAGAGTTTGGGGGATATGGGCTTGCGCACAGTGGGTACCGCTGACACTCGGAAAAAAAAGGGTGGTGACACTTGGCGCACGGCCAGACAATGGATTTTGTGAGGAGCTGACACGAAACACGGAAGGGCCCCCGGTGCCCCCCTGTAAGTAACCGTCGGGTCCACACCGGTCTCCTACTCCGGCACGACGGCAACTCCACGGGATTTTCGCTGGTTGGCGGGACAGCCTCCCAAGGTAGGGATTTCCCCGGGTTCGGGTCCCCTACTGACCGGCAGGTGGCCGGCGGACTATTCCCACCGGGTCTCCCATCACAGTGCTCAGGAAGGCAAAAAAGGACAGGGGCGGCCATCTCCCGCTACAACCAAAACACACCTAAATGTTTCATGGCCGGTCACACGAGAGACGATGGTACTGACCCGCTCGGGCCCGATGCCAAATAAGTAACCCCGCTTGGCATCACACCCTACCACCAGTAATGCAAAAAGGTGATAGTTGCTTACTTCCCTTAGTCGCCTTTTACGACACCCGCGGGAAAGAATGGGGTGGCGACACCTGTATTCTTAATCCGTCACCACATGGTTTAACTAGTGTAAATAATTGGGAATCAACTCGTCCTTGTCATAACCTACAAATACCCTCCTCGTCATTTTCGTCAGTGACTAAGGCTGATGCAATTTATCCCAAACATCTAGATTAGGTTTAGTCAGGTGCGATGCCCCGTGTGCGGATGTGTCGCTCAGTAGAGGGTACCGGAAAGGGTAGGGCCGGCGGCGGACCACTGAAGGAATGTCCACAAAGTACTTTTGTAAGTATATACCTACGGAAAAGTCAATGAGGATCCACGGGCAAAGCTAAGCGCAGATGACGCAATCAGCGAGATGGCCACTGTCAAAATGTAGTTGCTTTGTTTGCCTGAGAATGATGCCATTTTTTGTTGTTAATCCGGTTAATCAGCGATATTGTTAAAATGTAACTGGAAGATTAAATAATTAAGAGGCTATGCTGTGTAGCCACAAATTTTTGCAGCTTTTCCCACTTTTTTGATGTTACATCTTTGGGAAATAAATGTACTTCGGGTTTATTACATTTTGGTACAGCACACAGAGGTATTTTAATAATTAAAATTTAACAAATTACAGATTATAATACGCCATCTGCCGTGAAACGATGGAAGTAAACATCCCCATTATTAATTTATTTACCTATGTAAACTCGAACATATTTTGTGTATTGATATTTGTTGATATTATATGTAGCATATTTTTTTTATTAATAACCACATTTATATAGAAATAGCCTTTGCTCAAGGCAGGCAAAGGCAAAATAACACAAAAAAATGTTGTTTTGTTTTTAGACACGCCTATATAGCCTAAAATTTTTTTTTTTCCAAATATCTTAAATGTACAGACACAGCTCTTTGACAATTTTATAATAGTATGATTAACACTGTGTATAAATAGTATTTATATATATTTTATGGTAGCGCCTACCACAATTAAATACATCTCAGCTCCACCCTTGGTCGAATGGAAGAGAATCGCTCAGGCGTTAATTCTGCTCTATCACTACATAGTATAAAACAAAGTCGCTGTCGCCGTCTGTCCGTCCCTATGTATGCTTAAATCTTTAGAACTACGCAACGGATTTTGAAGCGTTTTTTTTAATAGATAGAGTGATTCAATAGGAACGTTTATATTTATAATGCATGCATAATATTGTAGAGGAACACTGATAAATTTAGATGTTTCTAATGTGATGTCGTAACACATTTTTTTGAGCTTACATTGCAAACTCTGTCTGAACCCCACGAGATAAATCAAAATAATGTACTACAGTATTGTACACCTTAAAAAGATCAACAAAAATGTCCGCGATGGTATATGTCTATCTCTTAAGGATAACCTACAATAACCATTTTTTATCCTTTATATTTTACGGGAAAAATGGCTTATTTACGAGGTGATATTAAGCAATACAGCAATAATCCTTATTCAATTAAGTACATTAAATATATTTTCCATTTAATATAGATCAATATGGCCCTTTACAGCATGTAGTTTAAATGAATATTTCCGAAGATATTACAGATTTAAAATGCCGGGACATAGCGGTGCGGCGGTACTAGCCCCGCAGGCGGCGCGTGCCTTTTTTTTTTTGTTATGGCGGGAAATAGTGTTCCTAACCGCACACCCTATCGTTCGGGGCAACGACTAGGGTAGTATGGGGCACCCACTAAAGAAACCCGCCGTGTGCCGTCTCTCCGCCTTTGTTGGCGGGCCACTGGAACCATGTTACATTCCTTCGGTGGTCCGCCAGTGGCTTACCCTTTCGGGTACCCTCTACTGAGCGACGCATCCACACACGGAGCGTTGCACCTTCGCGAGAGGCCTTGCAGGTGGCGGACGTTCCCCGGTCCATCCACCCGCAGCCTCAGCTAGGGCGGCATGAGGCGCAAGTATCTGCGCCTGCGCGGCGGCGCGTGCCTAGAGCTTAAAAAACTTACATGAGGGTTTCATTGTCTTCACGTGAGAACAGGCTTTTTTCAGAGATGTTGCTAAAAGTTGGCAATGGAGAGTTAACACAAAGTGATGGAAGGATTAACCTAGAAAGCCTTTGTGTTTTGATAGACAGCATCCAAGAATTGATCAACAATGTATTTCCTGATATTGATAACATAAGTTGTAAGACTATGTCTTGGTTTAAAGAAAGAGCAATTCTGTCACCAACTAACGAACAAGTAGATAAGGTAAATAACTTGATTCTTTCAAAGATTGATGCGCCGACGCATATATACTACTCGGTCGATACTGCTCTCGATTTGGAAGAAACTGTTCATTTTCCTACAGAATTTCAACGTTGCGGGCTTAGATTTGAGCGTTGAGTGTTTTTCTCATGGTCAATTAATATGTCGCTCTTTCAAGAGTAATCCATAACAGCTGTTGCCTACTGAGTTTTCTGGCCGGATCTTTCTCAGTCAGGCCGCGTTCCGATCCGGTGGTAGCTTCTTAGTCTTCACTTCTGGCAAAATCAATATATTTAATAATATAAACTAATAACCAAGATTGTCTTCTTACTGGTAGTAATTGGTAGTTTGTGGAAGAATTATTGAGCACTAAATAAAAACAAAATTTTATAGTTTAAAGAGGAGTATTATACTCATTTTAATATACTAACTTAGTGTCATACATTGTAAGCATAAAAATTTGAAGTAGATATTTTCACTGTGTTTCTAAACGAATATTAGGTGGGTTAAAATAAATAAACCAAAAATTATGTAAATTATATGTACTGTGGGTAGACGAAACCGTTGAAATAACATATCAGCCTTGGACGTCTATCATCTAAGTCCACCCGTGATCACGAATGCTGAAGTATTTGAAACGTCGGGATAGTAGTAAAATCAAGTAAACGCGATAGATTCCGTAAACGTAGTTTTATTTCAAAATGTGTAACATTCGCGTAAATATCAGAAAGTATTATCTCATTATATTGCCTTATATGGCCAGCATGCGATCCCGGATGCGAGCAGAATACGCCAAGGTTTGAGAACGTTCTATGGCTACTCCAATCGCAAGCGTATAGATAGGAAAAGTTCTAGAACAAAAACTATCCACCAATGAGTAAGTCGGGGCAACAGCGCTAAAAAGAGATGGCAATAATCTTAGAAGGGGGTACTATCAGAATTAAAATATAAAGATCAGAGCGGGTAGTCTTTTTTTTCTCTGACTCTCAAATTATTGTGTGTGTCGCGGCAGAAATATAACGCTGCGTGTAAATTATATAAAATATTATTTTTGCCTAGGGCATTTAAAAGTAAAAGTGTGTGACTAGGAAACCCCAAAGGTACGTTATAATTAAAAAAAATAATCCATTCTATTGTAGGACTCATTTTCTTTCGTTTTACTTTATTAGTATAATCATATTTGAAAAGTAGATTTTACGTGTAAGTAACTGTAAAGTTTGTTCTAACGAGATTATTAGACGTATTGTATAATACATACCCACGAATCATTTGTTTCAAAGGTATATAATTATCAAAAAAACATCATACTGTTCGTACAAAGATTATTACCTATTTATTTAGTACACAATATTTCGTACCCACCATTCTTAATTTTTAATTTGTTAACGCCTTAGATTATTGATATATCCAGATGGAGCCTCGGCGTTGTAAACGCGTCAAAAAAAATTGGGATGAACTTTTCATCCCAATGTTGTTCTATGGCTGTTAGTGTCAATCGTGACGTCACTTGACAAGACCGTATCCGGGAGCATTAGAGTGTCATTTAAAATGTCAACGTGTGTAATTAAAGTGTGCCGCAACTACAAAAATCGGAAAATGAGCACTAAAGATATCTCTTATCATCGGTTAGTAACATAATTTCATACAATAAATGGCTAAATAAGTCATTTAAATATATTAATTTTATTCGTATTTTTTTATGTGATACCAGTTCATGAACTTAAATTTCCCGCGTAATCTTGCAATGTTGATGATATTTTAACAATAGAGAGTAATAGAAATATTACCTAACATAATGATTAGCGCTTTTAATGGATTCATAAAGGTGCACAGTCGTCATTTTCGGAATAAGTTACAATATTACTATTTGTAATATTATTATTTATTTAGATAATTTTATATATATTTTTAGCATTTGACATGCTTAGCAACATACATTAAAAAACAAAGTGAAAAATGTGAAATCGAAAATAACAGTCACGAGCAGGATTCGAACCTGCATCTCCTGGATACCGGAATCTATGATAATATAATTTTCCCATAATTTAATACCACCATTGAAACTGGTATCATTACGCACGCACACAAACACAGATTGCACAAGCGTAATGACAGCTGTCACGCACACTAGCATAATAATTCCCGCCCGATTTTTATGACTTTTATAAGAGTGATAATCCATCTGGATAAATATTTAATCTAAGGTTAACGCCACCAGGTCATAAAGTTTAAAAAAGTAGAATTCCTAAAAAAATTGACACTACTTTCCCTGCAGAACTGAGCTGTAGCGAGCCTCGTGTCTTATATGTACCGCGCCCCCAAAAATAACTAAAACCTGAATAAAATGTAACGTACATTTCTTTGACAATTCCAAATTAACCTTTAAAAATATAGTTTAAAAAAACTAAAAAAACACGCTTTTTATAGAAAACTAAACTAAAAAATAGAAAATAAATTTTAATAAATTTGTAAAAATTTTTAATAAATATAAATTAATAATAGTGAAAATAAGGAAAAAATGTATTTTATTTTAGAAAAAGCGTGGGGTGCATGGTGTCAATCGTTATAAATATTTAGTTGACATCTGTCCATAGAATACTTATATCTATAAGTATAGAAGGATTATTATTTCGACAATATCTTAAAAAGCACCCCACGCTTTTTTTAAAATAAAATACATTTTTTCCTTATTTTCACTATTATTAATTTATATTTATTAAAAATTTTTACACTATTATTAATTCAAATTTATTAAAATTTATTTTCTATTTTTTAGTTTAGTTTTCTATAAAAAGCGTGTTTTTTTAGTTTTTTTAAACTATATTTATTTTTAAACTAAAAAACTATATAAGATATTGCTACAAATGTGGTGTTGGTTATTAGCCGCAGGCGCGCTAATAACCCACGGAGAGTTACATACTGACATACTGACATACTGACATACTGACATACAAGTGAAGCTAATAAAAAGCGTGTAAATAAATTTGAATTAATAATAGTGTAAAATTTTTTAATAAATATAAATTAATAATAGTGAAAATAAGGAAAAAATGTATTTTATTTTAAAAAAAGCGTGGGGTGCATGGTGTCAATCGTTATAAATATTTAGTTGACATCTGTCCATAGAATACTTATATCTATAAGTATAGAAGGATTATTATTTCGACAATATCTTAAAAAGCACCCCACGCTTTTTTTAAAATAAAATACATTTTTTCCTTATTTTCACTATTATTAATTTATATTTATTAAAAATTTTTACACTATTATTAATTCAAATTTATTAAAATTTATTTTCTATTTTTTAGTTTAGTTTTCTATAAAAAGCGTGTTTTTTTAGTTTTTTTAAACTATATTTATTTTTAAACTAAAAAACTATATAAGATATTGCTACAAATGTGGTGTTGGTTATTAGCCGCAGGCGCGCTAATAACCCACGGAGAGTTACATACTGACATACTGACATACTGACATACTGACATACTGACATACAAGTGAAGCTAATAAAAAGCGTGTAAAATAGCCCATGTCTGCTGCGCAATTTCGTGTCTCAATAATTCTTATGAAGGAATATTTCATCCTTTGGCACATATATTTTTATTGTTACTACTCGTCATTTTATACGTTAGATAATTTTATTTTCCATATCAAAATTTTTACACTAATTTAGTTGACTGAAACTCCTCCAATAGAATTCTTATTATAATATCTATATTTGTAAATGCTTTGCAAAATGCCTAGTAATACTCATAACATATTGTTATTAGACCATAGAATTTTATTCCAAATTTGTACGTCTCTAAATTTACTTATTCGTAAGAACCTATTGGTCTACAAAGCAATAAATAATTATTTAAGATTGTAACATACGAGCAACTGCATTTAGAATTTTATTAGCTTCTACCTGTAAAATATAATAGTTCTCATACAGTATATAATTTAAGAATATTGCTTTTTTTTTTTTGCTAATTGCTACTTATGTTAAGTACACGCCGTCTCCATTAGGGGCAGACAGGCATTTTTAAAAATCGTATCGCTAGCTGTTACTTATCATCTAGACGTCACTCTTAGGGGGCAGTCATATATTATGCAACTATATTTTTGTTTAATTGTAGTTAAAAATTATTCTGTTTGTATGTAGAGTATATCATCTGACCGCCACCCTTAGGGGGCAGTCATATATTACATAACTATTTTTTATCAGTGTCAATGCTTTATACCTGCAGAACGTAGGGGGGTTCTGATTTATTTTTTTATTAAACTTTCTCCATGTTCTATATTTTGGATGACCCCTCCCCCCCCCATTCTGTGAGGATAGTTTTTATATAATTTAATGTGGACGCTGTAATGGTCGGCCGACACCCTCGGACCTGAACCTAGTTCGGGTACGTGGGCTCGGCGGGAAGAACCAGAACAGTGTCCCCAGGAGTTGAGACGTTCCACCCTGTGTTTTCCAGCTCCTGGGGTTCCTAGTTCCTGGCTACGATCGAGTTCCTGGTTATGACTGTTCCTGGTTGCGACTGTTCCTGGCTACGATCAAGTTCCGGGTTACGACCTTCCGGGTTGCGGCTACCCTACGGATTCTGGTTCCGGTGCCGGTCGCGCCGGCTTCAACCAACTATCGGCATATGTCTGCGCACGCTGAAGGACGACGGCCTGCCCTTCAGGCCAATTACAGCCGGCCCGCAGTTGAATACCCGTAGGCGACGGTCTTGGGGAATAATCCTGAGTTGCGAACCACCCCCTGATTTCTCATTGCTCTCTTCTTTTTTTAAATTAATTTCGGAATCATTATATTTTTAAATAATTAATTAATTTTGATATATATATTTTTTATATTAAATTGTAAATTTTGAATTTTATTTTTATTTCATTGTTAGGGATTTCCCCCGTAACGGGCTGAATTGGCAAAGCATCTGGACGATATCCAGGAGATGCAGGTTCAATTCCTGCTCGTGACTGTTGGTTTCGATTTCACATTTTCACACTTTGTGTTAATCTATATGTTACATTACTTCAGCCTGCTCTTAATAGCCAATCCTTATATCGCGAGGGACTTTACAAACATTCAATTTGACGGACACAAAAAAGTAAGGATGAGAGTCAGTTTGTTTCTTAGTCCTTCATGCTCTAGGTCACTACTGAACCAATAATCATGAAATTTTGCATACCTACGTATAGTCTGCAGAACAGAAAAGGCAACTTTTTTATCACGAAAATATGAATAGATCCCGTGAGATGGCAACTTTGTAATAATTAATCTATAATTATAAAACTGTAACAGAGCTGTGTCGGTACATTTAAGATGTTTCAGAAAAAATGTCTGTATTAGGCTATAAACGCGTGTCTAAACACAAAACTGAAAAATAATAAAATTTTGTCTGGCTGTCTGTTTATTCGGCCGTGCATCACGCAAAAAAGTTGCATCAAGAACCGCTTAGTAGTCTGAGCGGTTTTTTATGCAACTTTTTTTATTTGATAGTTCTTGATTAGACTTAAGAACTGGTATACATTTTATCCCGCTACTATATAACGCAAAAATTAGCTTTTGGATGCGACGGAGCCGCGGTCAAAGGCGAGGCGAGACGAGTTACATATTATAAAGTTCGCACGTATGAAGTCGTGAGCAGAATATACCTGAAATATTTTGATATTTGTTATATAGGTTTTTGAGCATTTGACTTGCTTAGCCATATACCTAAATTAACACAAAGTGTGCAAACGTCGTTTCCAAATAGGTACTTATTATAGTAATTAAACCTAAAATTTTGATGAATACTAATAGTTTATTTTGATTTAGAGACAGTATTTTTTAACATAATCGTTCCTATTTCAATATTAATTTATTTGCGCGAGCCAAGCCGCGGGAAACAGCTAGTATAAAATAAAATTAAAATTCTGGGGGATTCGAATGTATCTCACTTGATCATATCGAGATGACAACGTGTCATTGATTGGTTGAGAGATCACCGTGATTGGCCGAGGGATTATTGCGATATCGCGCGTCTATTTCTCTACCAATCACAAGCGAGATGATCGACGTCGATACGATTTAATGAGTTACATTCTACGGGCAGCTCTTGCAGGTTCAAATCCAGCTCGTGATTTATTTTCGCACTTTGTGTTAGTCGAAATATTTTTCCTTAATGAAATAAACTACGTATTTGCAATTATATACAAAAAAAAACATGCGGCTGTTATGTTTATGTTTACTTACGTTAATATAAACATAATAGTCGAGAAAAAACTGTTTATTTTTTAATCTTTGCCCTTTTTTTTAGGTTATATCAAACAAAACAAAAAAAAAACATAGAAATCTTTTGAGGAGTCTATGCGTAGCTAATACGCATAAACATAAAGACAAGAAATCTGAATCGTAATTTTTATAGTCTTTTTTTGTTAAGGCCCCATAGGTGAAATCGCCTTTTTTAAATCCGAATATTATGTAAAATACTGAACCAATAAATAAGTAATAAATATATAGGTAGTAAAGTTGAAGACATAATCTAAGGTTTATGCGTGGTGAAAACACGATTTTCTCGATAAAAAAAATTACAAGGTTACACCTCTAAATAATTAAATAAAGCTGAAATACTCAATAAATACTTTAAATTAGATCAAGAAATTTTGGAAATATAATGATCTAAGCAGGGATCATGTGTTTTAAATTTTAGAAATAACTATTATTTTCAGTGTAATATGGAAATACCTAAAATGTCGCGTTAAATAGCTATCTGTCCTGCCGCCCCATACTCCGCTCTAGGGATGGGCAACTGATGAAAAAATATCGATACAAATAATATCGATATTTTTAAATATATCGATAAACGTAATGTAAAAATTATCGATATTTCGACATATCGATATTTTATCGAAGTAGACGTAGGTAAACTAAATCTAGTCTCAAACTATTCAAAAAAGATAACTAGCAGTTGTTATTCAATTTATTGCTTAAAATATAATATATAAACGAAACCGCCGAGAGGTCTGTAAAATACCTAAATACCTTGAAATTACTCGCTGGGGCTGGATGGGGCGTTCACCTTAAACATTTGAAACGCGTTTACGTATCTCTCATCAGAAGTCGCATGGATTATGCTAGTATCTTATACGGCGATTACAGCCAACCTCACCTATATAATTTAGACAAGGTGCAAAATCAGGCAATGCGAATTATAATATAGGCGGGTTTATTAAGTCTACTCCAATTCATATAATGAATCATGAACTGTCCTTACAACCTCTATATATCCGGAGATGCTACTTAGCGGGAAAATTCTGGTTTAAATGTAAATCTTTATACTACAAAAATGAAAGAATAGAATTATTAGACAATTTATCAGCAAAAATCAGTATCTTAGTTAATACTCATAACATGTTTAAGCATCCACAAGTCGCGGTCAGCAAACAGTTAGAAATGTTTGAGTTTCAAACATGGATTAGCTTAATAATTTATCCACAATTATTAATTATAACATAAATATAATAGATGAAGCTAAAAAATCATATAATAAGTTAGTTATAAATAAATTATGCAATTTGTTTTTATTTAAGGAGTATTCCAACCACTATACAATTTTTACTAAACCATTAGTAAAAATTGTATAGTGGTTGGAATACTCCTTAACTAACCATCTAGGAGTAATAGTTTAACTGCCTCTGTGGTGTAGCGGTAGTGTAATCGACTGCTGATCATGAGGTATCGGGTTCGATCCCCGGGTCGGGCAGTGTTATTGAGATGTTTCGTCATTCTCAGTAGGAGCCCGGAGTTTGGAAATGTGCCCGGTAGACGTCAATAGGCTCGCCCCCTATTACGTGGGACTTAAACATAGCTGGCGAATCTTGGGTGTGTAAAACACCTCTGCCTACCCCTTCGGGGAATACAGGCGTGATGCTATGTTTATGTTGTTTTCTAAGAGTAACAATCAAGGGGTGCAGCCTTTCTAGATCCACAAGCCGATTCATCTGAATGTTTTAAAATAGATGCCAAAGTATCCATTATGTACATAGAATTAATAGCCATAAGTGAAGCTCTTTCGTATATAAACTCGATAAATTTTGACAAATTCGTAATCTTAAGTGATTCGAAAAGTGCACTACAGCATATTGCTCGTTGTATCTCGACTATTCGAGGAACACCGATAGCATACAAAATAATAGGTCAAATTATAGACCTGCAGCAAAATTCTAAAACAATTCAATTTCAGTGAATCCCCTCACATATCGGCATATTTCATAATGAGAATGTAGACATACTGGCGAGAAAGGCATGTGACGAGGGTATCCCCCACAAATATTCAACCTTATTATACCGATTGTCTATATTTGATAAGAAATAACTGCTATAACCCATGGAAAGAATATTTTGATGAGAGATCCCTGGACAAGGGTATTTGGTATAGGACTACACAGCCAGAACCTTTAAATACGTCTTGGATCGATAGCTGTTCGTTAAGCAGGCCAAATATTGTCAATGCTCTAAGACTTCGCTCGGGGCATATTCCAACTAGAAGGTTTACATATCTCGTTGGTTTGGTACCATCTCCTAATTGTGAAATATGTAGGATCATAGAGGATGTCCATCACGTATAGTTGGAGTGTGTCCGAAATGACAATATAAGGAGAATGTTATTTAGGATTAAAAAATTTCATACTGAACTATGTAACTATTACATAGTTCAGTATGAAATTTTTTATTATGTTTTGGCCTCTCCACTTTCCGAAGAGGCTATGAAATTGTACAAATTATATAATAATTCCATGACAACTGTTTAGAGTACCGATCTATTCTTTAATATTTTATGTAATTTTAATATTTATAGTTTGTACTTAACGGAGTGACATCGTCATGTCACTTAACGGAGTAAGTTAAGTACAAAAAAAAAATATAATATACTATATAACTATTGCGTTAATCAAACCAGTATTCGTCTGGTACTGACATCAAGAGTACTCGATGTTTGATGTGTTCTCCTGTCAATCTGCTTCTATTAACTGGTACTGCTAGATTTACAGCTGAAGAAACTCTTTCGGATGATACTGAAGTTAAGACTTACAACACCATAAAAAAATATAAAATAATATTGAAACATTTGAAATATCACGCAATTAACTGCCATTGCCATAACACAGTGGCTGCCATAGAGAAAAGTAATCATTGCTAAAAGTGTAAAAGTTCCTGCACAAAAGCAATATCCCAGGCAAAGGGAACTCATACAGCCAATCTAAGCTTTTCTAGTATTCTCTTTTGAATCAATCTCATTTAAAAAATATATCGCAATTTATATGTGAAAATAAATATCGAATATTATGATATATATCGACGATATATATCATAAATTTTTTGAAAAAATATCGTTATTTTGATATATCGATATTTTTTGCCCATGCCTAGTCCACTCAGTCTCTCTGCGGAGCTCGGACGAGAAGCCCGTATCAATTGGTTTAAGCACATAACGCGACGTAAAAATATTAATTATTTTAGTAGTTTTTTTTTGTGAGGGACGCAGTAATGTGTAATAAGGTCCGTAGTCCAAAAATTAAGAGATTGAGTTGGAATAAAAAATATTTGAACACATAAACAACGTAGTGTAAATAACTACCTACCTATCTCCGTTTACTGAAGGGTAACCTAACCAGTTGTTAGTACTAACCATTTTTTTCCTTTTTTTATGATTTATACTATTTTAAAGTTATGATTTATACTACGTATATTGACTGTCACTATCAATAACGATTTTTCACGGCTTATCATAACATCCGGAAACTCCAAAGGATCCCGAATTTTAGTACATAAAACATTTCCAGTTGCGTCAATATCGTGCATAATATTCTCAGCGTCAATGTTGAATTTTAATATTCAAAACGATCGGGGTATATGTCTTTGTATCAGTAAAGGTAATCCTAAGGGAACCTAAATAATTTATCTTGTAAATTAGTATAAGGTAGTAATCATACGTCAGCACTAATTTAATGTAAGATTGCGAAAACATGTAGAAACAATATATGTGATTACTGCATGTTGTATTTAACGTATGTGTCGTATTTGTATGTGAAAGTGTGTGTGTTGAATTTGTATGAGATTGTGAGTTTGTAGTATTGTAATTATCCTGTATTATTACATTGATGTAGGTAAAGTAAATACTATGATTAGATAAAGATCTTACAATGAATGAAAGCAAATAAAAAAGCCAGTCGTAATAAAGCAGTAAAAATAGTCACTTTGATTTCACAACATGCGCGAGGTCTTGTTCACAGGTTATGCGTATCGCAGGCTGACCCCGTCACTCCTTTTAATGTATACATAGCCATAAGATGACCAGCAGTATTTATAGTCATTTGTTTTGGCAGCATCTCGCGCCAATGAAAACAATCTCTTAGCTTTTGCCGTTAAATTTTCTGAGATAAAAATGGGGGTAGGTGGACCTTCCATGTGTAGACTGGCAGTTGTTAGTTGTATACCATTTTTATCATGTCTGTGTTTTTTTACAGCGTCTATAAATCTTTCTTTGAGCATAACTGATCCGAATTCGACAACTATAGGTCTGTTAGTCATTGATTTCGATTTAATCCGGAAAATATCATTTATATCACTACTTGTAACAGGAGTGTTCAGCGTTTTTCCCAGGTTCTGCAGAAGTTCGCATAGGTTACCCTTGTTCTCACCGATTTTTTGGGGTACACTTCTTATTTCAATACTACCAGCACGTTCATTTCGCTCCAGGGTATTAATTCTAGACTCCAATAATTTTATGTATGCGTGGTTCTCTTTTTTCTCTTTTTCCAGTAAATTAAGTCTATTTTTTAGTGTCTCGTACTCCGCCCACATGAAGTCTAAAGATTTCTGTATATTTACGTTTTGATATTTAATTTCTACGATTGTCGACATAATAGTTGAGAACTTTAACTCCAGTTGCTTTATGTTAGAAGAAAAGAGCGACTTTAAGTCATCAATTGCGGACAAAATATCATCGTCACTTCTCTTTCGTTTATAACGGTTGGCAACAATACGCGTCATATTATCCTCATAATCGAGCTCACTTGCCACTGTTAGATCAGGCGCAGAGCTGCTAGGCTGTACCTGTCCCGCTTGTAGTAGATGCGCAGGCGGTGGTGGCGTGGAAGGGATACGCACAATTCGCGGCATTATAGTTCGGACTCAGCTCAGTATAAGGTACTAGGGCAGCAGAGATTGCGAGTGGTAGCAGAAGTTTAATGTAATTATATACGTGCAGGGGTCAATGTTTCTGGTCACCTATCGACAACTATGAACGATATGCCTTTCCTTCTAGTTTAGCTAGACCTTCTATCCCGTGTGTGCATCAGTCAATGATGTTAACAGGTAATTATCAATACAAATATCACTCACACAACTATAATCTTCAAGTGTGGTAACGCCGCGACTTGTTTAGCGTTAAAGTATGTATGTGATCGGGTTCGTCTTCACACTGTTCAAAATTTATGTACTCTTAGTAGCTTTCTTAAATTTATGAACTTATTTTGTCTTTTTAATATAGAAATTAAATATAATTTAATAGCACGGACAACACTTGAGACGACTGTACAGCTCAGCGATCCGAAGGGAAGGGGAGTTGCCCTGTCGCGTCAGCTAAAATCTTGGCTGAAGCAGACAGGCTCCTCGTGAGCTGGAGTTCCGCGCGAGTACGGTAACCCACCGTACTGGAGCCCCGACCTGCGAGGTTTTAAGTGCATGGCGGTCAGACACACCCAACGGACGTGCTCTAACTGCTTTGATTGACAAGGCATAAGGTGGCAACGTGCACCGCCCTCCCTCACTGCCCCGCGTCCTCTGGTAGCAATAGACCTGGTATGCACTACATGGGGCAGGAGGAGTGTAGACCTCCAGCCACCACAGTCCCAAAAAAGGGGAGGACCAGCCAATCGACCCAGGCTGCCTCCCCTAGCGCGCCTTCGCAACCGTCCCGGGTGGAGGAGGATATGGTTACGGCCTAACATTCAACCGTGACGCTGTCCTCCTCAAGGCAAATCTCAGCCACTCCGCTGGGGCGCAGGATATTCTCGTGCAAACCATGGTGGAGCGGTTGATTGGTGTAGCCGTAGCTGCGGAGCCTTATTCCATTCCTGACCCCTTAATTGGGTGGGCAGCCGCTATGGCTTCGTGGCAATCGTCAGCTCCACGGCGCTTCGTTCCCCGTCCTTGTCGATCAGAGACAAAGGCACGGGATACGTCGCGGCCGACTGGGGAGGAGTTACACTGTATGGCGTGTACCTCTCCCCCAGCCGGAGTCTGGCTGATTTCGAGGTCTGGCTTAACAGCCTAGAGACCTCGTTGCGGCGCTTGGCACCTAGCCACGTCCTAGTTGTGGGGGACTTCAAATCCAAATCCATGGCGTGGGGTCCCCTGCAACGGATGCTCGCGGGGCGGCGGTTGTTGAGAGAGCGGCGTCGACGGGGAAACAGAGGGTTTATTAAACAGAGAGCTTTTAGCTTTAGAGAGAGTTTATTAAACAGAAGCTCCGCCAACACGTGCGTGCGGCGACAGGGTGGGTCAATAGTGGACTTTTCCTTCACTAGCCCCGACGTCGCAGCTCGAGTGAGGAACTGGTGTGTGCTGAAGGAGGTTGAGACCTTGTCCGACCATCAGTATATCAGAAATTGAGGTCTCCCGGTCCCTCCGGGGCCCCAGTAGGTATCAGGCGGCGCGCAGAACTTCCGCGTGCCCGCGGTGGGCTGTGGGTAGGCTGCATAGGGACCTACTGGCAGAGGCAGCCATCGTTCAATCGTGCCTGTCCTCACCGGCCCTCACTGATGGGGTGGACGTTGAGCCTGGCCGATTTCGCGCTGCGATCACGCAAGTGTGCGGCTCGGCCATGTCCCGTGTGTGACGTCCTCCTCCTCCGAGGAAAGGGCTCTACTAGTAATACCAGGAGCTGGTGGACCTCTGTGCGGCGTGCATACGTGCCCGGAGATCCTACAACCGCAGTCGGCGACGCAACCATGATAGGAAGCGGGAGGGCTGGCTGCACGAGGCATACTGCACTTCGCGGGCCGAGTTCAAGCTGGCCATCTGCCGCGCCAAAGCTGAGAAAAGGCAGGAGATGCTAGAAGGTCTCAACCATGAATCCTGGGGTCGCCCGTACCGTGTGGCGCTGAAGAAGCTCCGCATCTAGGCCTCCCCCGCATCGTCCAGAATCTGTGCGACGTCGTGCCCGATTTTTCGGACGCCCATTTCGGTTTTCGAGCTGGTCGTTCGACAGTTGGCGTGATCAGGGGTCTGAGAGCCGCGGCAGCGGCGGTCGTCACCGGCGCGGAAATGCTGTTGGCGGTGTTGCTTGACATCTCAAATGCATTTAATAGTCTGCCATTCAGCTGTATCAGGGAGGAGCTCCGGTATTACGGGGTGCCTGTATACCTGAGGTGGCTGGTGGCAAACTGTCTTGAGGGCCGTAACGTCCTCTATGAGCGCCGCACAGGGAACGTTGCAAGGAGACCCATGTCGTGCGGTGTCCCATAGGGTTCAGTCCTGGGGCCTCCTATCTGCTATGCGGATGACACGCGGGTCGTGACCCGGGGTGGAAACTTCGAGGAAGCGGCGTTCTTGGAATGCATTTAATAGTCTGTCATTCAGCTGTATCAGGGAGGAGCTCTGGTATTACGGGGTGCCTGTATACCTGAGGTGGCTGGTGGCAAACTGTCTTGAGGGCCGTAGCGTCCTCTATGAGCGCCGCACAGGGAACGTTGTAAGGAGACCCATATCGTGCGGTGTCCCACAGGGTTCAGTCCTGGGGCCTCCTATCTGCTATGCGGATGACACGCTGGTCGCGACCCGGGGTGGAAACTTCGAGGAAGCGGCCACCTTAGGGACTTCGGAGGTGGTCAGGAGCTTTGGGGCGCTGGCACTTGGAATGGCCCTGGATAAGTCGGAAGTCCTTCTTTTCCATGGGCACCGACGTCGGTCCCCTGCTGGCGCCTCGATCACAGTGGACGGGGTCCAGATTGGGGTGCAGGCCCAGATTAAGTATCTGGTCCTGGTGCTGGATGGGTGATGGCACTGTCACGAGCACTTTCGCTAACTGTCCCCGAGGCTAGTTGGTGCAGCGTTCGCCCTTTCACGGCTCATGCCGAATATGGGCGGTCACAACAATGGGTGCCAACGGCTTTACGCGGGGGTGGTCCGGTCAATGGCGCTTTATGACGCACCCGTGTGGGCGGGGTCCTTGGACGCACTGAACAGGGCTCTTCTGTGGAGACCACAGAGAGTCGTTGCGTCCAGGGTTATACGTGGATACAGCACGGTGTCGACGTCAGCAGCCTGCGCGTTGGCCAGAATCTCCCTGTGAGTTTTGGAAGCGGACGTGCTCGCTGAGGTGTATCGGCGGGCGTCACAAGAGCGGGAGAGGGCGGTCGCCCCCTACCCAGGGAGGTGGCCCGTCGGCAGGGCGACGCCCACCAAGCTGCCATGGCCAGATGGAGGGCACGGCTGTAGGCGCCCCAGACCTTTCTTTGGACCGTAGGGGCGCCCCAGCCGGTGCTGGAGGAGTGGGCGGGATGACGAGCCGTACCCGGCTTGAGCCGAGCAGCGCCGTGAACTCGTCATGGAAATAGGGAGGGCCTCTCGCTGCCGAGCGTCGTCAGAGCGCTGCTTGGCAGTGACAGAAATTGGGCCGCGGTCGCTGCCTTCTGCGAGGAAGTTATCTCGCGGAAGGAAGTGGCGTAGAGGGCCTGGGAGGAGGATTCTTTCGCTGACCCAAACCACTGCCAGCGACTGGGGCGGTGCAGGCGCGCATTACTTGCGCCTCATGCCGCCCTAGCTGAGGTTGTAGGTGGATGGACCGGGGAACGTCCACCACCCGCAAGGCCTCCCGCGAAGTTTGTTCGCTTGTTGCCCCGAACAATGGGGTGTGTGGTTAGGAGCATTTCTTCCCGTCTTAACATAAAAAAAACGAGAAAGAGGCTTTATTTATTTCTAAAAAAAATTAAGGATCCCTACTAACTTGTCAATAATGTAACCTACATTATTGACGATGGATAAAAATATAAAATTTTATAAGAACAATATAAATAGTAATATGAAAAAGAAACTTATATCCTGTATAAAAGTATATACATTAACATACATCCATCCATCAGCCTTTCGACGTCCACTGCTGGACATAGGTATCTCCAAGAGAATGCCACAACGAGCGTTCCTGTGCTGTTTCGCTAATATAGGAGATAGTGTCGTAATCGCCACGCCTGGCATGCGGGTTGGCGACATACATTTACTCTACGTTTGTCCCAAAATGTTTAAAAAATAAATGTTCACTCGTGCGAAGCTGGGACGGGCCGCTTGTTATTACATAGGTGCAAAGCGAAAACTTGCTACTAATCAATGGGCGGAATCGTCAGTGCAATATTATCTCATACTTGACTAGTATCTTATAAGATTACTACATTGAAAAGCAAAACAACATTTTATATTAAATATTATATTTGGTAATTTAATTAGCTAGTCCGACATAAGTTTACTTTACTCTAAGAAATCGTTTTGACCTCGCGACCCCCAAGTGGCACGAACACTCACTGTGCGAGCAGGATAGAGAGCGAGTTTGCGCGGGGTAAGGGGGGGTCAAAATTTGAATTCAGGCTGAGGTATTGTAGACCCTTAAGGTGGGAAAAATTAACCTAACGGCACACCTCGTGGCTCAGGATAACGAAAAGTTTAGTGTTGGGCCCCTACTCACTAAATAAAGCCCCCGCGTGTGGTCTCTCGGCCTGTATTTTTTTTTTATTGCATGCAGTGTCAGTCTAACCACGGCCCATCTGATGGTACATGGTAACTGTCGCTCATGGACTCAACTATACTGAGAGTATTGTCAAACCGTTGCTCACCATTTCATTTCACCGATATGAAATGAAAGAATAAACGGCTATCTCCTGCTACAGCCAAAACGCAACGATGTGCTTCATGGCCGGTCACACGGGAGATTGTGGTACCAACCCGCTCGAGCCCGTCATGCAATGGATGATAATTGCTTACTTCCCTTAGTCGCCTCATACAACACGCGTGGGAAAGAATGGGGTGGTGACACTTTTATTCTTAGTCCGTCACCACACATACAAAATATTGTACCGCTGGAACTGTGTGACATTACTTCACTTAATTAACTTAAACGGTATTTTTTCTCAAATATCTCAAATCTCAATAACGTGTAGATATAGTACCTAATAATAATAATCGTCACGACGACGTGAGAGAGCGAGTAGGTATGAAAGAGAGTATTGGTGTAAAGATGCGAAAGGGAATGCTCCGGTGGTTCGGACATGTGGAAAGAATGCCGGACGAGCGACTGGTTAAAAAGACATACAATGCGAAGAATGTAGGTACAGGGGGAGACCGAGACTGACCCACCTAGACCAAATCGGCCATGTATTAAAAGAAGGTGGAGTCAGGAGTCTCCGAAACCGAATTATGAATGTTGAGGAAGCGGGAGAGGTATGCAAGAATAGAGTCTTTTGGCACTCTGTTCGGTCTGCCTACCTTGCCTTCTCTCCCGATGGCGTGATGATAAATAAGTAAATAAGTATAGAGACAGGACTGTTACAGCTTTATAATAGCAAAGCAACAGTTTGAAACAAAACAAATTTTCGAAGAATTCGTTATATTAGTTTCGCTAAATCTCAGAGCTGGCTCGACCGATCTCGATTTCCGATTTTATTTTTGTTTAGTTTGCTCGAATACATGGGGGATTTAACAATAAATAATATGGACAACCTATAAAAATGTGAAAAAATTACAAAATTCAATAATGGTAATTTTGTATGGGTAAGTTTTAGGTTGGTAACAGAAGATAAAAGCTACTGTTAAGTAGGTACTTCATTTAAATTACAAGCAAGTTTCATTCCTATTTAAATTAAAACCTTAGACGATGCAGATTGATTAGGATGAATAGCATCACGCCTGTATTCCCCGAAGGGGCAGGCAGAGGTGTATTACACAGCCACGGTTCACCAACTATGTTTAAGTCCCACGTAATAGGGGGCGAGCATATTGCCGTCTACCGGGCATATTTCCAAACTCCGGGCTGCTACTGAGAATTTTTCTTTTTATGAAAAAGCTTAATATCCTCATGATCAACAGTCGCTTACACTACCGCTACACTACTGAGGCAGTTAGGATGGATAAACCACTGATAAAATAAATTGCAGGTGATACGAAGTTCACCGGGTCATCTAGTAAGTAAAAAAAAAATCGATAGTTCGATAAATCAAAGACAATTTAAATGGTTCGCTGTATTTCTGGGGGGTTAGAATGTATGTCACTCGATCATATCGACATGACGTCACTGTGAGTGGTTGAGAGGTCGCCGTGCTTGGCCGAGGGATTATTGCGACATCATGCGTCGGTTTCTCTACCAATCACAAGCGACATGATACGATTTCGATACGATTTAGTGAGTTACATTCTACGAGCCCTGAAGGTAACTATTGTGGGCAAAACTATAGGCCAGAACTATTTGATCAATGGTTCTTTTTACAGTGGCAAACAAGCATATTACAACTGATGGTAAGCGGTTACCATAGCCTATATACGCTAGCAACACCAGAGGCATCACTCACGCGTCGACAACCTAAAAGAGAGGACTGGGAGGTGAAGAAGAAGGATAATAGAGAGAGGATAAGGGGTTTTGGGTTTCTGGCACTCTCACTCGCCGAAAGAAACACAACGTCAGGAATTCGTGCTGTTGTTTAACGTTGTTTTGATCTTCCCTTTCGCCACGACCCTATATCGCAAGATCAGTTCTTTAAGAATTGCTACTCTTATATCTATATTTATCTACTCTTGTTCTTGTATATCTAAATCTGTTCAGAGTTTTAGACGTGACAATGTGACAGACGGAGGTACTTTCACTTTAATAATACTTGAGAGGATTTAGGTTATCGGTTAACCTCTGAACTAGTTCCAAATAGCGCGGCAATGTTACACATAAACGCGGAAAAACAAACAATATGTATAATCTAACTTTTATATAGGTCAATCTTCACTTGTGGACTTCACTTTGTGGCTTGTGAAGTCTGCCGAACTGCACTGGGCTATCGTGGTGGGCTACCGCCTTAGGCCTCTCACCATGAGTCTCGTGCCCAATAGTGGCATAGAAAAAGGGCGGGAAAACAATTCTCACCAATCTTATATATTATTTCTCTAGCCTGTTTTTCTGTCGGTCTGCGAGATCTTTCTTTTTCCTTTATCAAATTCCTTGATTTACCTCACATTTTAAAGCTTATCGTGCCAGCTAAAAACGAAAGCAGAAGCACGGTCTAAAAATGTACCGCTTTTCTGAAAGGAGAATGCCTATACGTGTTTTCAGTTTGTCATAAATTTAGTATTGTAGTAATTATATTGTTTTTCTTTAGTGTATATATTTTATTTTGATTATTATTGAACTATTTATCACATCAAATACCTATAAGTAAAAACTTGATGAAAATCCAAAATATTTGTATGATTGTAGGTACTTAAACACGTAAAATATAAACTAATTTGATGAAATTCAGTAGCCTTTTTCTCGAAAATTCAGCGAAGTAGAGATATTGTATTATTTGTAATTGTATGTACACTCAAAATACCTATAAATAATTAAGGTAAGTTTCATTATTGTACACCATGATACCCATACTTTTGGGCATTCTCCTTTGAGACTTAAAATCATCTAAGAACAGGTAATTAATTAATTCATGCGTCGATTTTTCGCTAGATACGAGTATTTCAATATCTCTTTTCTTATCGGATTCGATAAATATCGAACTGCGGAATTCCACACGGGTCGACTATTAAGTAACATATTATATTATAAACTAGAAGACCAGATAGACGTTGTCCTATCCAAACATATGCGTTTTGTTTCAATGGACGAGATTATTTCAGATATTTAGCATATTTTATACTCAACTATACCGGGAGTATAATCAAGCCGCTGCTCACCATTCCATTTCACAGATATGAGATGAAAGAATAGGCTGTCTCCTGCTACATGCTATACTTCTGTCACACGGGAGATGGTGGTACCAAACCCGTTCGCACCTGATAGCAAGTGAGTACTCCCACTTGGTACCCAGCCCTACCACCAGTAATGCGATGGATGATAATTGCTTACTTACCTTAGTCGCCTCGTACGACACACATGGGAAAGAATGGGGTGGTGACACTTGTATTGTTAGTCCGTCACCACACGGACAAATTGTTGTCTAATTTTTTAAGAGTGACGTTCCAATTAGACTGAAATGCGAGGTCGTGCATGTGTTAATAATACGGAGCCTGGAATCGTTACTCAGATTATGACGGCAATAGGTTACACGTACGTGGATAAAGATATGCGGTATAAAATAAAAAAATAAAAATAGCATCACGCCTGTATTCCCCGAAGGGGTAGGCAGAGGTGTATTACACACCCACGATTCGCCAGCTATGTTTAAGTTCCACGTAATAGGGGGCGAGCCTATTGACGTCCACCGGGCACATTTCCAAACTCCGGCCTGCTACTGAGAAGTTTTCTTTTTAGGAAAAAGCTCAATAACATTGCCCGATCTAGGGATCGAACCCGAGACCTCATGATTAGCAATCGCATACACTACCGCTTCACCACCGAGGCAGTTATCCATCATCCATCCATCAGCCTTTCAACGTCCACTGCTGGACATAGGCCTCCCCAAGAGAACTTCACAACAAGAGGTCCCGTCATGGGGGATAATGCCTCATCGAGGCAGTTATAATAGATAATAAAAATAATAGATCATTTTCTAGGGCCCCTGATGTTAAATAGTAATTCTTGTTCGTCACTGTTAGCAGTCGCTGTTATAGTAATCTCGAGCGCTGAATTCTTTGCAAGAGATATCATAATGCAGCTGTGAACTACTCTACTAGCTTACACTACCGCTGCACCACCGAACTGCCTCGATGATGCAGCGATAGTGTGATCGACTGCTGATCATGAGGTCTCGGGTTCGATCCCCGGGTCGGGCGATGCTATTGAGATTTTTCGTAAAATGAAAAATTCTCAGTAGCAGCCCGAAGTTTGGAAATGTAGCCGGTAGACAATAATAGGCTCGCCCCTATTACGTGGGACTTAAACATCGCTAGCGAATCGTAGGTAATACACCTCTGCCTACCCCTTCTGGGATACAGGCGTGATGCTATGTTTAAGATTTCATAATTCTCCTATATACCAATATACTCTGTTTAATCGCTGTTACGTATTACCCCAATTATTAAAATAAATATGCGTGGTGTCCCAGTGACATTTGGTCTGTCACTCTTTCTGCAATATTCGTGTTACTCGATAAGATACGTTTAACCTAATATTCGTTAAGTAAACATTTAATAAATCTTTCGAAACTATTTAAAAATATAAATGAATTTGAAACACAAAATGTGTGGGTTTATATACTAGTTCCAGCAGTCCGCCGGTACAGGCGGGGAGGTGGATTTATTTAGAGGGTGAGGGCCCCACACTACCCTGTTCGTAGCCCTGAACGACGGGGTGTACGGATAGGTACATTTTTTCCAGCCTTAACAAAAAAAAACTATGCCTACCCCACAAAGGACACGCGTGATGATAATTTAAAACAAAGAAAAGGGAAGGAAGCAGTGATATTCTAGTGGTAAAATCAAGGTCTACAAAGACAATGGTATCGAGTTCGATCCCCGGTCCAAGGTCGCACACACCTCAGACTTTCCGAGATTATTTTGAAATTATCTGTGTATTTGTTAATAATTTATCACTGCTTGGTGAAGGAAAGTATCGTGAGGAAACCTGCATGCCTGAGAGATTTTCTCAAGGGTTTGTGAAGCCAACCCACACTTAAGGCAGCGTGGTGGGTTACAGTGTTTATCTCTCTCACTCTAAGAGGAGACACGTGCCCAATAGTGGGACAGCCCCCTTAGAATGAAAAACAAAACGTTAGACGAACTTTCGTTTCGCTTCATTGTGATTGGTCGCCTGAATCACGCGTCGAAATCTCGGCTAATCAGGAATCACGTGTCGGACTGTTGATAAATCACAATGACGCGAAACGAAAGTTCGTCTAACGTTTCGTTTTTCATTATAAGGTGTATATCTCTCTTACTCTAAGAGCAGACACGTGCCTAATAGTGGGACAGCCCCCTTAGAATGAAAAATAAAACGTTAGATGAGCTTTCGTTTCGCTTCATTGTGATTGGTCGCCTGAATCACGCGTCAAAATCTCGACTAATCAGGAATCACGCGTCGAAATCTCGACTAATCAGGAATCACGCGTCGGACTGTTGATCAATCACAATGACTCGAAACGAAAGTTGGTCTAACGTTTCGTTTTTCATTCAAAGGGGGCAGGAATGGGTTGAAAATTAAGCAGAGATAGTATAACGGTAAGAAGAAGAATCGTGAAGAAGTTTAAGGCCTCTAAGGTTGAGATCTCGCAGAACAGTGGTAGAACCTTGCTTATCCCAGCATGAATGAGTCGGCTCGATCGGGTGAGTACCACCGTCTCCCAAAAGATCAGCGTGAACCAACAATAGTAGGTACTACCTACCGGTGTGTTTCGTATAGTGAGTGAGAGTGCCGGAGGCCCAAACCCCGCTTCCTATCCTCTCCTTGTTATCCTTCCTGTCCTCTCCTTAGTATCCTAACTATCCTCTCCTTAATATACTTCCTATCCACCTACTATCCCTTTCCTTGGAGATGGTGTCGCGTGAGTGATGCCTCTGGTGTTGCTAGCTTCTATAGGCTATGGTAACCACTTATCACCAAGAATGCTTCTATGCCACCCACATATTTAAAAAAAAAAACTTTTGCCTGCAGCTCCGCTGCAAACAAAAGCTAGATTTTTGGTATAACTATAAGTTTCTCGATATAGTAGTGAGATAAAGCGTATATCAGTTTTGAAGTCTAATCAATAATAATCACGCTTATCTTCTGTGAGACCGAAGGAATTTAACATAGTTCCAATGGCCCGCCAATAAAGGCGGAGAGACGGCACACGGCGAGTTTCTTTAGTGGGTGCAGGCCCCACACTACCCTCTTCGTTGGTACCTGAACGACGGGTTGTGCGGTTAGGAACATATTTTCCCGTCTTAAAAAAAACCCCGATCGAGCCGGCCGTGGCCCATTGATACTGGGAGTAAGGCTCCATCCACCACTATAAAGCACAAACCTGTACTATTATAAAGCTGTATCTGTACATTTTGATCTATATTTTAGCACTTGACATGCTCAGCTACTCTTAAAATACAAATTATAATTTGTGAATAAGGAAAAAGAGTATTTTAGTACAGGCGGGAATCGAACCTGCGTCCCTTCCTATCCGGGGAAGTGCTCTAATCCACTGAGCTACAGTACTATCTTATAGACATACCAAATCTCCTTATCTTCTTATATTGGATTAATGCATGTAAATTCGTTCCGATAGAGGGCGTTGGTTGTTAAGACAAATGCGATAAGGAGATTTGGTATGTCTATAAGATAGTACTGTAGCTCAGTGGATTAGAGCACTTCCTTCACTTTAAAATTGTTGTATACCACTGGACGCGCAGATGTCAGGTATCGGCAGCAGGACAATGCTGAAAATTTGCGTTGCAATGTTTAAACGACATTGCTGTATGTTGAGCAATGCCCATTCTTCTAGTTAATTTTTTTTATTCTTGTTTGTTATTATAGGCCATATTTGTTTTATTTTTCGCGTCTAGTTATTAGGTTTTAATTACTTATGAGTGGTTTGAAAATAAATATATCTTTCTTTCTTTCTATGAAAATTAGAATTAAGACACTACTCAATTTATTGTTGATATGAAATCCTCCTTATTTGTGAATAAGGAAAATAAAATTTTTAGTACGAGCGGGAAAATCTCATTTTCCTTATTCACAAATAATTTGTACAAAAGTAGCGGAGCATGTCAAATGCTAAAAAATATAGATCAAAAATGTTTAAAAATCGCGCCATCAAATAGTATGATTTTTAATTGCAAAATTAAACTTACTATATTGGAATAATGCATGTAAATGCATTCCGATAGATGGCGTTGGTCGTAAAGACAAATGTGATGAGGAGATTGGGATGATCGAAAGATCGGTACGACAGCTCAGTTGCTTAGAGCACTTGCCCGGATTGGAAAAGACGCGGGTTCGTTCCCGCTCGTACTAAAAATATGTTTTTCCTTATTCACAAATAATATGTAATCTTAGTTTTTTTTTTAATTTTTTTGTAAGTTGACACTGGACTAATTAAATAATCCTTGTATCGCGGGTAAATTTCCAAACTTACAGTTTCACGGACACAAAATACACCCAAACTCACAACAACCATTCGTGGATCACAAAAAGAGTTGTCTTGTGTGGAAATCGAACCCACAACACTCGGGCGGGAGGTCGGTATTTAAACCAGTGTGGTTCATCAGCAGTCAGTTTTAATTTAATTGACTAAAATAGGTATTTGTATGCGTATTAAATCTGTTGTAAGTATTACCTATTAAATATCTACACTAATATTATAAACAGGAAAGATTTGTATTTTTGTATGTTTATAACGAATAAACTCAAAAACTACTGGACCGATTTCAACAAATCTTTCACCATTGAAATGCTACATTATTCCTGAGTAAGTAAGCTATTTTTATTACTAGAAACAAATAATATTATAAACAGCAGACTTGTATTTTTGTAGTTTTTGAGTTTTTTCGTTACAAACAGTAACGAAACAACTCAAAAACTACCGGACCAATTTCAATACTTCTTTTACTAGTAGAATTCTACATTATCCTTGAGTAATATAGGCTATATTTGTTACTATAACAATTAGGGATCCCTGCTAAAACTTCATTAAAAATATAAAAAATTTGGAAAATCCAAAACTGCACGCCTCATAATCTTCATTTTTCACAATAAAATTGATTATTTGATAAGTAACTAATAGGTAATGTATTGGTCTTACTAAGTCGTTTTCAATAAATAACATAGATAGCGCTAATTTCAAAAAGTACTAATATGGATTTCATGTCTTATACGCCATCTAGCGCTAATTTTAAGAAGTACTTCTATATTGGTCTAGCTCTCAGTTACGGGCCGCGCGCACGCCAAGGTCACGCAAAAAAAATGGCCCCCGCGCCGCTAAAAATATTCCCACTTAAAGAGCTCAATGTCTTTTTAAATTTTATTAGTCTGTATTCTAGGTTATAGTTAAAATTACTCAAGCCAATATAAACTGTATCCTTGTAAAAACAAGTTGTAAAATCGCTTGCGCCCGGCCGTCAAAATGAACCGAAACGTCATTAAGTCAAGCTTGACATTTCAGTGTCGTAAAAATTGTGGAATGTAATAGTACATTGTTACCCTAGGGATGAAAGCAACAAAAATCAATCCCAAGACGGGGTTTGGCGCCCGAGCGTAGCGAGGGCTCCATTAGTTTGAAGGACTAAATAAGTCTTTATCCCGAGGTAAACACTGTGCTTTTCATTACGAATACGAGGAAACTAAAAATAAAAATCATGAATTAGCTAAAGAAAAAACGGGAGACTTTTAAAAATTGAATTTGGAAACGCCGTTTTCCCCGCAGATTTTGATTTTTTTTTCTGTGGCCTGTCAGCTCAGCCATTATTTTTCACTTTAATCCTTGAAAAAATATAAATCTTCGTTATTTTAAAGATATAGTTGCAACTATATTAAAATAAAGTCATATAAAAAAAACAAATTCTTTAATAAATACTTAACTTTATGTTATTTCAATTTTACGTGGCGCTGTAATTGACTGGCTGTACAGAAAATAGAACTGTTTTTTTTATAATTACGCAGCTGTCAGTTGAAAGTAATTCTCCCCAGGGCTGAAAAGTATTACTTTCAACCCGCTCCTTAGGCAACTTCAGGCCTACTTTCAGAGTATGAGTAACGAAAAATATGTTTTTTTCGTGTTTTATGAGGTTGGTGTGTTATTATTTACGCGTGTTTAGTGTTTTAATTATTGTTATGGATAAAATAGTTTTTATACTTGAGTAAGAACTTTCTTTTAACAAAAAGCAATGTACCGGCCGGGCGAACGGCGTTTTGTTGACGATAGTAAAACCACCGGTGGTTATGCGTGCGTAAAAAGGTATCTAGATCTCATGAAAGGCGCTGGTTTTAGTGTCGCGTCGAGCGTAAATATTCAGTATTTTTTTGTTTATTTAATAACAATTAAACCACATCGAATCAGACCGTGAAAAGTAATAGGGCTCTATTCCTAATCATAATAATTCGTAAACGAAAAAAAAAAGACTCGATTTGTAAAGTATTTTGGTCGTTATCTTATTAACATACATTACCTACAACTCACGGACGTCCAAGCCAGATTTTTTCAAACAGTTTTTTAACTAGTTCAAATAACAAAAATGGCATCAAAAATATCATGAGTGTTAAAAATAGTATTTGTTCTTTATATGTGTGTGTAGATATTATTTTACAAGTGCAATATATGATAAATAGAGACATTTTAAGTTTGAAAAATCAGTTGTTCCGTGCAAAACGGGAGTAGAACCCACCTCAACGCTTCGCTTATGAGGCGTGCAATAGTTATTTAAAAAAAACTACTTATGTCCTGCCTAAAGATGCATTGTACTCTACGTTTATCCCAAAATGTCTGAAAATTTAATGTCTACCCGTGCGAAGCCTGGATGGGCCACTAGTATTCTATAAAATGGTACTTACTTTTTTTTTTTTTTCATATGCCTATTATATAGCACTTAAAATCGTCAAGAATACACTAATAATTAACACGAGCGCCTGAGGCGAGTGCATCCGCAATAACAAAGTGGCGATTGCAATCGCCACAAGCGGCCGAATTCCGAAGTAAAGCCTTTCACGAGAAGAACCCGGCAAGAAACTCATGGGCCACTTTTTTAAATTGCCAATTTATTACAATTTAATATAATCTTTATAACTAAAATGACATTATATAATACAAAACAATTTTGAAAATTAATGAATAAGGAGCAGCTCAAGCCCATTTTGTTTTGTCTTCAAGATAATCCGAAACAGTGTAATAACCTTGATTACAAAGTCTAATTTTTATGGCTTTCTTAAACTTATTTAGTGGCATGTTTCGGACATTTTCAGGAATCTTATTGTAAAAGCATATACATTGCCCCATAAAAGATCTACTAATTCTGTGGAGACGAGTACTGTGTGCAATAAGATTGCCTTTGTTCCTAGTATTAATGTGATGAACATCGCTATACTTATCAAAACATCCGATGTTTTTCTTGACATACAACAGATTTTCGTATATAAATTGAGACACAACAGTTAGAATATTAATTCATTTGAATTTTATGTCTAAGGGAAACTCTCGGGCCCAGATTGTAGATTGCACGAACAGCCCTTTTCTGAAGTACAAATATGGAATTTAAATCGGCGGAACATCCCCATAGCGATATGCCATAGGACATAATACTATGAAAATAACTGAAATAAACTATTCTAGCCGTTTCAACATCAGTCAATAATCTAATTTTTTTTACCGCATATGCCGCTGAGCTTAACCTACCTGACAATTTTTTAATATGGGGGCCCCATTGGAGTTTGTTATCTATAGTGATACCTAGGAAAACCGTGGACTCCACAAGGTCCAGTTAAACGCCATTCAATTGTACATTGGTTTCTACATGCCTTACATTGGGTGTAGTAAATTTTATACATTTAGTTTTATTTTCACTTAAAACTAGGTTATTAGTATTGAACCAATGAACAACTTTAGATAGTGCGTTGTTCACATCATCATAATTAAGCAGTTGCCTTCTTAGTTTGAATAATAAAGATGTATCATCTGCGAACAACACAATACTTCGATTATCTCCTACGTAGTATGGTTACGTAGTACTGTTCGTTTGTTTATCATTAAATAATATTTACATTTATATTAGGACAATAGGATTAATACAAAGTTGGCACAAATATTCGATTTCTTATTGGGACACCTCTGATTCATACCAAAGATTACATAAGTATTGTAATCTTATTGATTTGATTTTTAAATGATTTGTTCTTTATTCTGAACATATGAAAAATAGTAATCCTTGTCAATATTATAGAGTAGATTCTGCTCGCGACTTCGCCCGCGTGTACTTCAGAACAGACAACATTAGTGACTTCCAATTCTTCCAAAAACCTTTCTTCCTTTAAGGAACTGGTTTGGGCCTCCACTGAAGCAATGTAACATAGTGTGTCACGATAATAAAGGCGGAGATACAGCACACGGCGGGTTTATTCAGTGTTCGAGGGCCCCACACTACCCTGTTCGTTGCCCCGAACGACGGAGTGTGTGGTTTGGTACATTATTTCCCGCGTAAACAAAACAAAAAATAAGCTATCGCCGCAAGCTGTATTTAGGTAAACTACTTAAATTGCACTGTAACGTGACGTTCAATCTGAAGCCGATAAATAATTGCTTCCCTTGGCCCTTAAAATATCTGGAGAAACAGATAGGATGCTGGCATTTTTGCATTATTTATTTATGTATTAGCATCAACAGTATACATAATTACAATATTGTATAGTTAGTTGTCTTGTCACCATAATATCTAAGAATATTAAGACCTCTGAAGAAATATATAAAAATTTGTATCAACATTTATTTGTTGACATTTGTTAATTCTGTCTCCAATTTCGTTGCTATGACCTTTGGATATAGCTGGGGAATTCTGGTAAGCATTCCGGTATACAGCGAATGTTTATTATCATCCATCCATCCATCCATCAGCCTTTCAACGTCCACTGCTGGACATAGGCCTCCCCAAGAGAACGCCACAACGGGCGGTTCTGTGCCGATCGCATCCAATGGTTATTATATTTTGGTTTAATTATATATAAATAAATATTTACGGACATTTCACACAACGTCCTCTAGTCCCAAAATAAGCTTGACGCTTATGGGTACCAGATTACCGATATAATTATATATTACTTTTTTTTTTGTAAATACTTACATAATATAATAGATAGAAAACACCCAGACGCCGCCGTTTTATACGTGTAGTGACGGACTAAGAATACAAGTCACCACCCTATTCTTTCCCATGGGTGTCGTATATGGAGATTTTACACCCGTATTCAAGAACAATACTATGAAGTCTTCACAGTGCGCACGAACGCATAGGACGGAGGGCCAGTAAAATGTAAATCAGATTCTTAACAAAATGCTACCTATGCGTTCATTTGGAACGTCACTTACCTAAAAGTAGCGAAACAGCTATTTTAACCAACGCATATTGTAGCTTTAGTCCCAAATGAGGTTATATTCAGTGGTAAATTTAGTCTTTGAAATTGTATTTGGATTCATATCATAGTTTGCGATATTTTATGTTATTATTCATACAAATCAGACCAGATGAGGCTGCAGGACCACCGCCTCTGCCTGTGCGTGATGTGCGTCTCATATAATTAGATTCCTAGGAAGCTTTCCTAGGAATTTAATTACTTTTTTTCTTGGAATTTTACTGCCTCGGTGGTGAAGCGGTAGTGTATGCGACTGCTAATCATGAGGTCTCGGGTTCGATCCTTGGGTCGGGCAACGTTATTGAGCTTTTTCCTAAAAAAAAAAAACTCAGTAGCAGCCCGGCGTTTGGAAATGTGCCCGGTAGACGTCAATAGGCTTGCCCCCTATTACGTGGGACTTAAACATAGCTGGCGAGTCGTGGGTGTGTAATACACCTCTTCCTACCACTTCGGGGAATACAGGCGTGATGCTATTTAATATTCTCCCAGCATTTTTTTAACTAACTAACTAACTTATCATCACGCCATTTCCCTTGCAATCTCTTTAACTGCACAGTTTTCCTTTGAGACACGTTTATCGAAGCCTATAGACGATAGCAACACCAGAGGCATCACTTGCGCGTCGCCATCTCTAAGGAAAGGGATAGGAGGTGTATGGGAAGGATAATAAAGAGAGGATAGGGAGGGAGTTTGGGCCTGCGGCGATCTCACTCACCATACAAAACACAACGGTAGGAATGACTACCGTTGTTACACGCTGATCTTATGTGAGAGGGTGGTACCTCCCCAATCGAACCAGCCCATTCGTGCTGGGATAAGCTAGGCTCTACGAACTTAGGTATACTTGTTTTTAGAGAATCCGAATGACAGGACTATCTTGCTAACAAGCCTAATATAGTGGTGGTAGACCGATCAGAGCGCCGTGCATTAATTGTCGACGTAACTATTCCGTATGACGAGAACCTCGTGAAAGCTGAAAAAGAAAAGCAAATGAAATATTTAGATTTAGCTCACGATATTCCCGACATGTGGGATGTTGATTCGACAATTATTGTTCCGATAGTCATATCGGTTACGGGGCGAATCGCCAAGAGTTTCTAACAACACCTAAAGAGACAGTCGTTAGACAGCTGGATTAAGGGCTTGATGAAAAAGGCAGTACTCCTCGACACGGCGCGTAGGTACCTATTATAAGGGGGTTCCTTTTTTGGAGCCCTTACCATTGGCAGCTGGATCCCTGCACCCGATGTCAGTGGGCCACTATTTTATACATTTCGAAATGATTTATATTTTGTTGTGTTTATTTTTGATTGTGTTTTTATAGTTGTGATTTTGTGTGAGCTTATGTATTTTAAAAAGGTATGAAATATGTAACAAAATTAATAAAGAGAACAATAATATCAATAATAAAATAGCACGTTTTAAAGATAGACATAAATCCTCTTTTTACATACAATTTTTTTTTTATTATTTATGTCATCCGCACATCTGCCAAATAGACTAAGAACTACTAGACGGAGCCACGCCGTGGCCGCACTTGAAACAGCAATTTTGACGTGAAAACGTCTTATAAATTGGTTTGCCGGGTGACACTTCAAGAAACTGCGTTACGCTCCGCTCACGTTATGCGCTCACAATGAGAGCGAGTGAGAGGCACGCGTCCCTTCCACTCGGGCATGGTTAGCCCGCCTAAGAGCGAGAGAGACGAAGAAATAAAATTTTGTTAATATGAAATTCAGTGCGAGATTCTTTGTATAAATTAATGTTTTAAATATAATTCTTTGTATAAATAAATGTTTTAAATTGTTACTATTATTTCATCCTTCTTCCTACTATACGAATGAATATTCACTTAAAATTATTTTACCACTCAAAGTCGTTGTCACGTAAAACTTTCGCCCGTATACCGACTTTACAGGCAACCAATTTTTTTTTTAAATGTTGCCAGGTTGACAAATATTTAACCATATTTGGGCAAATTAAACGATAGTTAGAATGAGGTCTGTAACTAGGTCTTAAATAAGATACTCTTCGTAACAAATATTTTAATGAAAATCGCAACGTTTATCAAAATGATTATTTAAAAGTAAATCTGCCACCCCTTCTATTCATCCAACCATCAGTCTTTAAACGTCCACTGCTGGACATTGGCCTCCCCAAAGAGAATACCAGAACTAGCGGGCTTGTGCTGACTGCATCCAACGGCTCCTTGCCGCTTTGACCATATTATATTTGGTCCATCTGGTGGGAGGGCATGTTACGCTGCGCTGTCCGATACGTGGTCACCACTCGAGAACCTTTTTCCCCAACGGTTGTCAGTACGTCGAGCGATATGGGCTGCCCATTGCCATTTCAGCATGCAAACTCAGCGGGCTATGTCGGATATTCGCGTTCTACCTCCGTAGACCGTAATAAGAATTCGATCACGTAGAGAAATACCAAGCCTTTGAGCTTTGATGCAAGATAAATATTGCTTCTCCATATATTGCCGTTCTGTTCGATATCTCATCTGGTAAATAATAATAAGTTATATTTAATAAAATAATAGTACACAAGAATACAATTAAATTATCTTTTCTTTCTTTTCTGGGTCAAATAAGTAAAGAGTTATCATCCCTCCAGCGCTGATTTAATTAATTGAATAAGAACTTTTTTTTTATTGCATTTAGTGGCAGACGAGCCACGGCCCATCTGATGGTAAATGTCAACCGTCGCTCATGGACTCAACTATACTGAGAGTATTGTCAAGCCACTGCTCACCATTTCATTTCACTGATATGAAATGAAAGAATAAACGGCTCTACGACCAAAATGCAACGATGTGCTTCATGGCCAGTGCCACGGGAGAGAGAGTACTACAAGTACAAATGGTGAAGTTAGCTATAGGACGAATACCACGACCTTATAAATTTGTTTTACCACCTACCATTTGGGGTGTGAATATATCTTAATTTTGTTTTACTCCTGGAATTTATTTTGAAACCCTTAATCCCCAGGCAGGTGTCACAAGAGAGAGAGCAAATCAGTTTCTCTGAATTCTAGATTATGACTACAGCGGTAGTCATAATCTAGAATTGAGATTTACTTACAAAGTTGAAGTACAAAGACTTTAAAAGCTATACTTACATGAACATATTCACTGGCAATGATTTTGCTCCCAACGTTACTATTTTCTTATTATGTATAATGAGACATCAACAAAATATCGTGAAACATATTTTGGGTATTTCATGGGTTGCCTCGTTTTCCCGTAGCATTCACCCATTTCGATCTCGCATCTGGATTAGAGGAAAACCTAAAATAGTAATTTTTTATCATCATCTCATAAATTACATATAAATTTATTAGTAAAGTAAAAACCGGGCAAATTAAATTCGCAATAAGGCAACACCGAATCAATTCTCAGTAATAGAAATTTAGCTAGAAAACGTGTTTTGCGAGTGTATCTTAGTAGCAATTATTAATTACGAGTAAAAAAGTCCATTTTATATCACTTTATAGCATTCAATCATTAAATTATTTCATTTTCGACTACATATGAATGAAATGTTATAGGTACCTGTATTTTTTCGCTCGCTGTAGGTTTTGTAGCATAGTACACTATTTTACAAGCACTATTATCGCGTAGTCTTTTTCTCAAATCACTGATATTAAATCAGTGATTTGAGAAAAAGTAAATATTATATATATAATGTAAAACCCGAATTTTTATATAAATGTTCGATTATGTCAGTTGAATCGTGACAGACAAAGCATTTTGACATCGTGACAATACCAAAAACTGGCCACGGCGACAAACACAAAAATCTATGACTTTGTCTGTTTTTTGTACCAGTCAGTTGTATCTCGTGTTCTCGCTCATACATGTCAAAGAATTTTCTTTGCTCTGTCTAGTTCTTAGTCTGAGGCCAAATACTATACATAACTTAGCAACAGAAAGGGACCAATCACCGTTGATCAATGTTGATCGAAGCCAATCACAGGCCTATAATCGACGCCGTGCGTTTGCTCAGTAAATGTCTTTGTCTGTTTTTTGTACCAGTCAGTTGTATCTCGTGTTCTCGCTCATACATGTCAAAGAATTTTCTTCACTCTGTCTAGTTCTTAGTCTGAGGCCAAATACTATACATAACTTAGCAACAGAAAGGGACCAATCACCGTTGATCAATGTTGATCGAAGCCAATCACAGGCCTATAATCGACGCCGTGCGTTTGCTCAGTAAATGTCTTTGTCTGTTTTTTGTACCAGTCAGTTGTATCTCGTGTTCTCGCTCATACATGTCAAAGAATTTTCTTTGCTCTGTCTAGTTCTTAGTCTGAGGCCAAATACTATACATAACTTAGCAACAGAAAGGGACCAATCACCGTTGATCAATGTTGATCGAAGCCAATCGCAGGCCTATAATCGACGCCGTGCGTTTGCTCAGTAAAGTATCGTTTGAGTATTGTTTGCGAATGGAATGGTTTGCCCTGAAGGCAGTGAGAAATGCCTTAGATACTTAGCATAGTGTTGGCTTGCTACCTTACCTAAGTATCGTTCTTGAGTATGGGTGTAAGGGAAGTAAGCAGTTATCATCCATTGCATGACTGTGGTAGGGCTGGGTATCAAGTGGGAGTACTCACTTGGTATCGGGCTCGAGGGGGTTGGTACCATCATCTGCTGTGTGACCGGCCATGAAACACATCGTTGCGTTTTTGCTGTAGCAGGAGATAGCCGTTTATTCTTTCATTTCATATCGGTGAAATGAAATGATGAACAGCGGCTTGACAATACTCTCGGTATAGTTGAGTCTATGAGCGACGGTTACCATTTACCATCAGATGGGCCGTGGCTCGTCTGCCATCAAATGCAATAAATAAAAATTGACCATCGGCTGGTGCAACTCAGCCGAAACGTCGAGTTTAGTCAAAATAATAATATTTTGAGAAGTTTAATGCGCGTGTAGATCCGTTAAATATGTTATAAATATATATAACCTTATGTCAAGTATGATATCGCTTTACGAGTATGATAGCGCTGTCACGTTTCTGTACATATTTTTGACCTCAACTATATCGTAATGTAGTCTAGTGGTAAATCCAAGGACTCCAAAGACAATGGTATCGAGTTCGATCCTCAGCCATCTAACTTTTTTATTATTGCTAAAGATGGCAGACGAGCCACTTAATGGTAAGTGGTAGCAGCCGCTCATGGACTTAACTATACCGAGAGTATTATCAAGCCGCTGCGCACCATTTCATTTCTCAGATATGAAATGAAAGAATGACAAGCTATCTTCTGCTGCAGCCAAAACACACTGACGTGCTTCATGACCGGTCACGCAGGAGACGGTGGTACCGACCCGTTCAGGCCTGATACCAAGTGAGTACCTAGTCTCACTTGTTACCCAGCCCTACCACCAGTTATGCAATGGGTGATAATTGCTTATTTTCCTTAGTCGCCTTGTACGACACCCAAAGAATGGGATACATGAAATGGGGGAAAGAATGGGGTGGTGACACTTGTATTCTTAGTCCGTCACCACGCACTCTAAAATTCCTAAAACGTCAATATTTTTGAACACAGGTATACAAATATTTATAGAATACTGTTACTATGTTTGTGAAGTAAAAAACTCCGAAATGGTTGAACGCGTTTTGAGTAGTAGGCACTGAGTGATTGATTGCTTATATCTATTTACTCATAACGCTTGTGTTAGTAAATTTATTTATCTAAGAACTATGCCTACATAATCTCAATATTGATATTATATAATCATATTTACAAATTCATCCTTATAAATAACTAGCCTTTACCTGCGGATTCGCCACAGCCAAAAGCTGTCTTTTGGATTGTATCTCAGGTTCCCGGTATAGCAGCGGGATAAAATGTACTTACACCAGTTTTTAAGTCTAATCGAAAGCTATCAAATAAAAAAGTTGCACCAAAATCCGTTTAGTAGTTTCTGCGTGATGCGCGAGCAAACAAACAGATAAACAGACAAACAGACTAAAATCTAAAAAAAAACATATTGTGTTTAGACACATCTATATTATTATAGCATTATTCTAAGATTATAGGCAATTACGGTCATTTTTTTCAAATATCTGAAATGTACAGCATACATAGCTATGTTACAGCTTTATAATAGTACCTACTAGCCTTTGCCCGCGGCTTCGCCGCAGCCAAAAGCTAGTTTTTAGGCTATATCTCAGGTTCCCGATATAGTAGCGGGATAAAATGTTTTAAGTCTAATTAGAGCTACCAAATAAAAAAAGTTCCATCAAAATCCGTTCAGTAGTTTTTACGTGATGCGGGTTTCCCGCTCATACAAGAAATCTCTTTTTCTTTATTTCATTCACATTCATAAATAATTTGTACTTGAAAGGGGTGGCGGAGCGTGTCAAATGCTAAAAAAGAACATCAAAAGTGGTCAAAAGCCATTAAACAAAAAGATCAAAAGTGGCTTTTTAATTACTGTGATTAGTTAGTCTGTGGCTATATACCTGTATAGGCTATAGTTCAATAACACATCTGCTATAAATGTTTTATTGCTATGTTGATAATAAACTATAATAAAACAAAGTAACCAATCCTGGTTATTTATCTAAAAACCAATCACAAGTTTATCATGAAAAAAACATAGCAACAACGACAAGACATTTTTTTTTTATCGACACGAAGACAAACTTTAGGTGACATCCATTTTAATCACTTTAGAAAACAATATTCACATGAAATAATGAGCATCAGTGAATTGTTTATAGAAAAAAAAACTTCCTTGAGTACCCATTCCTTAAGGTTGGTCCTGACCAGCAGTCATTGGAGAGGAACTGTCGCTGCCGGCTGTCATCCGATCGATGGTTGGTATATGGCTAAGCATGTCAAATGCTAAATATATATATAAAAATATCTAAATATTGGGTTTATTACCAAAATCGAGTGTAGATAAAACAATACAAAGATTTTGAAATCTGTGTTATCATACATTGATATGTGTTATCAACCTTGGACGTCTATCATCTAAGTCCACCCGTGATCATGAATGCTGTAAAGTATTCGAAACGTCGGGATAGGAGTAAAATCAAGTAAACGCGATAGATTCCGTAAACGTAGTTTTATTTCAAAATGTGTAACATTCGCGTAAACATCAGAAAGTATAATACAAAGATTGTATCTCGCATTCTCGGTGCAAATTTAAACCACCTGGGGGTTCAGAGTCAAGTACCACCCATGGTGAACCCATGGTATTAATTATCGGTACCATATCATTCACAGCCTGTATACACCGGAGCCACAGAGCTCTGAACACTTACTATTTTGAGTTCTGTACCCCATCGGCGGAACACGGCGACTTTCGTCTCCCTCAATTCGGTACGAACGGACAACCCATAGTTTAATAAGCATAACAAAACAAAACATACATAACATCACGCCTGTATTCCCCGAAGGGCTAGGCAGAGGTGTATTATACACCCACGACTCGCCAGCTATGTTTAAGTCCCACGTAATAGGGGGCGAGCCTATTGACGTCTACCGGACACATTTCCAAACTCCAGGCTGCTACTGAGAATTTTTCTTTTTAGGAAAAAGCTCAATAACATTGCCCGACCCGGGGATCGAACCCGAGACCTCATGATTAGCAGTCGCATACACTACCGCTACACCACCGAGGCAGTTTTTTATAAAAATAAAAAAAACAAAACTTTTGTATAATTTAATTAAATATAATTTAGTTCATAAAGTAGGTTTTTTTTGATTCCCCGGCTTGCGTCACTCGTATTTGGCGCAGTCGGTAGGATAGTCGAGTCAGTGCGTGCGCTAGCGATATAGAACATTCGGGCCTTCATTCGAACTATAGTTATCCGGCTTCGTATGTGCTGATAGCGTTTCAACGCCTCATCGACTTCCTAAAAGAACCAGAAGCCAGACCAGGATCTATTGGGAGCTGCAGAAGCCACAAACATTTGAACTTCGATGCAACATTCTTTCGCTGCAATGTTACTGTGAGTTGCATAAATTTTAAAGATTGGTAGCTATATTCTATCCTTTCTTGTGCCTTACTAACCAATCCCAAAATTTTTCACCCACGTGTTACTAGAGGTGTAGAAACCCAAAGAATGTCCGCCCGCATCGCGCTGACGGACGCTTACAGAAACTTAGATACTATATTAGAAGAGAATAATATATTAAATATGAATCGAACGAAGAACAAAAACAACGCGAAGACAAACACAAAAACCGAACACCAAGACATAAGAATATGTTAATGTTTCCAACTTCCCGTATATCTCTACACTCCAATAGCCCCTACGTAATGTGTATCAAAATATACAATAAATTACCAAACTCGATTAAAGATGTGATCAGCGACACAAGGTTTGTAGACAAACTGAAAAAAATGCTCATCGATAGGGCTTACTACACGATTAATGATTATTTGATTGATATACACATGATTTAATAAATAGATAGATCCCATATGCAATACGAATTATTCTAATATGATTAAGTACTTAGTACATTTATTTTCAATCACGGTTTTATATAATAAATTAATTTCTTAAAATAACAATAATATACACATATATGCTAATATATATATATGTGTTTATACTAATAAATAATTTAAATACTTAATACTTATTAATATGATTTAAAAAAATATATCTTATGTAATTAAATTATAATACAATATATAATAAACATAATTAAAATATATAAGTATCATTTACTTACATAAATAATATAATAATATTTAAAATGAATAATAAATTTTATAATCAAAAAATAATATAATAGCAATAAACAATACGAATAATTACCAAAAATACCTTTTACGTCATCCTCTTTTCTACTTTTCGCTGTGCCCAACAGGGTCCATAATTGTTACTCTTTTATCATTATGTTACCACCTACTATATACATTGTGAAATGCGAAAATAAATGAATATGAATATGAATTGTGATGAAATTATAGATAAAATAATTAGAACATTAAGATTAGTACCAGAGTTTGACGGGAACCTTTATAATATTTAGGACTATGTGATTAATTAGTTTTAAAATATATCAATCCAGCTCTATCAAACCTAGCTCTAATAAATGGCATTTTAAATAAAATCACCGGTCCTGCTGCCAGAACTCTTTCCAGTAATGGTATACCCCAGGACTGGAATGGTATTAGAAATACATTAATTAATAGCTTTTCGGATCACAGGAATGAAACAGCTTTATATTCAGATCTTTCTCAGATCACACAAGGCTCTGAAACCCCCATATGTTTTATGAATGTGTGCAAAATTTATTGAGTTACGTACTCTAGATACCACAAAAGCCTCAAAGAAAACCTTACGAACAGACAACCCATAGTTTAAAAAGCAAATTGTAATAAAACCTTTGTATAATTTAATTAAATATAATTTAATTCATAAAGTGGGTTTTTTTAGATCCTCGGCTGGCGTCACTCGTATTTCGTGGAGGGATTTATATTTATTTATTTGTTTATTTGGGATAACAAACAGATTAGACAATGTTTCTTATTTACTAAAGTATACATATGATTGCGAAACCTACACCCGTCATCCACAGATTATTCCAGCAGTGTGGGAGTGGGGGTGTTGCTGTCCGCTCGCTTGGCCTCAGGTGTGAAAGACTACGGAATGTTTGATCCCAGACTTCTATGGGTCCGAATAAAACCAGCAGTGTTACAAAATATCTGTCACAGCCGAACAAAAAAAAAAATGAAAATTAGATTATGGAGGCCGTGTGGGGCCGGCTTTAGAATTGTCCCACCCCCCTCTCCACCCATGGGAGTCGTAAGAGCCGACTGAGGGATTACCCACAGCAAACTAAAGTTAAAATAAACTTAGAAAGAAAGAAATAAACCACAAACAAAAAAACTTGAATTTTATCACCTATATATTAAATAGCCTGCAATAATAGTAAGAAATATTAAATATTAAATTTGACACAAGAGCTGCGAGCTGTTTGCGCGTGTGGTGACGAACTAAGAATAGATGTATCACCACCCTAAGCTTTCCCACGGGTGTCATACGAGGCGACTAAAGGAAGTAAGCAACAGAGCTATGTCTGTACATTTAAGATATTTGAGAAAAAATTACTGAATTAAGCTATATAGGCGTGTCTAAACACAAAACATTTTTTTTAGATTTATTGTTTGTTTGTTTGTTCGCACATCACGCAAAGTCTATTCAACGGATTTTAATGCCTATATCGGGAACCTGCGATGCAACCCAAACTTTGGCTTCCGCGGAGCTGCAGGCAAAGGCTAGTTTTATATATATAGTGAACAGCGGCTTAACAATACTCTCGGTACAGTTGAGTCCAAGAGCGACGGTTGTCACTTACCCCACTTACCGTCAGGTGGGCCGTGGCTCGTCTGCCTCTTACATGGAATAACCAATCGAACGACTGGCTTCATCGACAGACTGTCTACATCCGTTTTGTAATAGCACTGACTCCTAAAAAGGAGAACACATAGATAATATATAAATTATGAATACACTTCGCACATTACATAAATTATATAAATATATAATAATGTTCTACTTTAAATCAATGTTGATAACGCAATTATTCTGTTTATTGTCACCGTGCTGACAATACGCGTGACTAGTTTTCAAATATAATTATTTGCTTAACAATTATAAAGTCGGAATTATAATTGCTAATTTAGTAATTATTTTTTCTGGACAAATACAGTGTGTGTTAAACAATGAGCGTGAATTTAAATTATATTGATAACAATCTGATTTGCAAATTGTAAGTACAGAGACATTGTTAATTATATCTTATGAGTTTAATTTCAGTTAGGTAATTTATTATGTACTAATGATGTGCCTAGCTTTGCATGGGTGGTTTTAAACATGTAATTTTTCTTTAAAAATGAATTGTTTAGCTGTATTGTACACTTCCTGAGGCTTAGCGTGTATGTGACTGCGGATCATTGAGTTCTCGGGTTCGAGACGAGGCAATAGAAAAATCTCAAACGCAGTGTTAGGAATTTAAGAGGCTTATACTCGTAAATACGTTGGTCCTGTGATCCTTCTCCAGTCATGTCGAAATGCCGTCACATCAAAATAACATAGTGAAGGATTTTATCCATGTGGTGACGGACTAAGAATACAAGTCACCACCCCATTGTTTTCCACGGATATCGTATAAGGCGACTAAGGGAAGTAAGCAATTATTATCCATTGCATGGCTGGTGGTAGGGCTGGGTACCAAGTGGGAGTACTCACTTTGTATCGGGCCCGATCGGGTTGGTCCCACCATCTCCCGTGTGACCGGCCATGAAGCACATCATTGCGTTTTGGTTGTAGCAGGAGATAGCCGTTTATTCTTTCATTTCATATCGGTGAAATGAAATGATGAGCAGCGGTTTGACAATACTCTCAGTATAGTTGAGTCCATGAGCAACGGTTACCATTTACCATCAGATGGGCCGCGGCTCGTTTGCCACAACACGCAATAAAAATAAAAAAAGGATCTGAATTTTTTTTTATACAACATGGGTGGCAAACAAGCGTACGGCCCAGCTGATGGAAAGCGGTTACCGTAGCCTATAGACGGTAGAAACACCAGAGGCGTCACTCGCGCGTCGCCATCTCCAAGGAAAGTGATAGGAGGTGGATAAGGGGGTTTAGGCCTCCGCTCACCTACCATATGAGACACAACAGTAAGATTAACTACTGTTGTTACACGCTGATCTTATGTAAGAGGGTGGTACATCCCCGATCGAGCCGGCCCATTCGTGCTGGGATAAGCAAGGTTTTACCACTAGAAAACGCACTTGTGTTCGCGCATACCTCGTGCAGTGTAATAGGTATCTCCTGTGTACATGGCTAGTGTCTGTTAGCACTGACGCCCTGGCAATCAGATATAAGGCCTTACTGATTTTTGATGTGAAACATCTAATGCGGAGGGAGGGTAAAATCGGCGGTTAGCGTGGCGACGCTTTTATTTTACTTGTCCCGCTCAAATCTTGCAAGTTAAATTTGACATACTTCCCGGTTTCCAATTGAGCTGAAATTTTACATGCGTATGTATATCGCGTGCCAATGCAATATTATAATGATGACATGGAGCTGATCTGATGCCATCATCCGTCATCTATGCCAGCTCCATAGCTGGAAGGTGCACATAGGATGTCTATAATGAAACGGCGCCACCCCATTGAGTTTGGGCTCGTATGATTCATCTTGACAAGTACTTTATGTCTAGGTGATATCCAGGGTCTGATGATGAAGCTGGAAGGTGGCCACAGTAACTCTATAATGAAACGACGCAACCCTATTGAGTTTATACTCGTTTGATTCCTCTTGAGGAGTACTTTGTCAAGTTATGATAATTTTATTTCTACAAAATAATTTCGATGTTTTCACATCTGGTAGACGTCCCACGACGTCTAGTTTTTTTTTGAAAAGGATGTCTCTAAAGAAAGAACAAAATATTATAAAAGAGAAGTTTGTTTTTGTGCGAGCAGGAATCTAACCTGCGTCCCTTCCAATCCGAGGAAGTGCTCTAACAGCTAAGCAATCGCACTGACTAATCGCCATACCCAATCTCCACAACACATTTGTCTTTACTTCCCCGGATTGGCAGGGACGCAGGTACGATTCTCACTCCCACTAAAAAAAATGGTTCTCTTTCCACATTTTCACAAATAATTTGTTCTTAAAGTAGCTGAGCATGACCAAAGTCCTAAAATACATATCAAAATGTCTCAAAAGAACATCTTTAATTGCTTATGGTGATGAGTCACGACTCAACTAATTGTAAGTGGTAGATGCTTCTGAAATACCATTGCCTAAGCAGATAACCACAGATTTTTGTCAATAAACCAATTTTTTTTAAAGACAGTACGTACCCTTTTTTTTTTGTTTAGGCGGGAAAAAAATTACCACACCCCGTCGTTCGGGGCAACAAACAGGGTAGTGTGGGGCCCGCACCCACTAAAGAAACCCGCCGTGTGCCATCTCTCCGCCTGTGTTGACGGACCACTGGAACTGTATTGGATTACTTCAGTGGCCCGCCGGTGGCTTACCCTTTCGGGTACCCTCTACTGAGCGACGCATACGCACACGGAGCGTCACACCTTCGCGGGATGCCTTGCGGGTGGCGGACGTTCCCCGGTCCATCCACCTGCAGCCTCAGCTAGGGTGGCATGAGGCGCAAGTACTCGCGCCTACGCCACCCCAGTCGCTGGCGGCGGTTTGGGTCAGCGGAAGAGTCCTCCTCCCTGGCCCTCTCCGCCGCTTCCTTCCGCGAGATAACCTCCTCGCAGAAGGCAGCGACCGCGGCCCAATTCCTGTCACTGCCGAGCATCGCTCTGACGACGCTCAGCAGCGAGAGGTCCCCCCCTATTGCCGCGACGAGTTGACGGCGCTGCTCGGCCCAAGCCGGGCACGACTCGAGCATATGCTGCGCCGTGTCCTCGTCGCAGCCGCAATGGTGACAGGAGTCGCTTCCCTCCTTGCAACTATGTGCAGATATCTGCCAAAGCAACCGTGCCCCGACAGCACCTGCACCAGTCGGAAGGTAAGGACTCCGTGCTGTCGCCCTGCCCGCTCCTCCAGCACAGGCTGGAGCGCCCCTACGGTCCAGAGACCGGACCGGGGCGTCTCCAGCCGCACCCTCCAACTGGCCATGGCAGCTTGGCGGTCTTCGCCCTGCCACCTGGCCACCTCGCTGGGCAGGAGACGACCGCCCCTAGCCCGCTCTTGCGACGCCCGCCAATACACCTCGGCGAGCTCCTCCGCCTCCAAGACCCACAGGGGGGTTCCGGCCAACGCGCAAGGCCCCTCGGACGACACCGTGCGATATCCGCGTATGAGCCTGGTCGTGACGACTCTTTGTGGTCTCCACAGAAGAGCTCTGTCCGGAGCGTCCAGGGACTCCGCCCACACAGGTGCGCCGTACAGCGCCATCGACCGGACCACCCCCGCCTAAAGCCATCGGCACGCATTGTTGGGTCCGCCCATATTCGGCATGAGCCGTGCAAGGGCGGACGCCGCGCCGACGAGCCTTGGGGACAGTTGGTGGAAGTGCTCGCCCCGGCTTCGGCAGGAGTACCAGCCTCCCCTCCTTCCAGCAGTCAGGGAACCGTCCGAATGGCAGGCACGCGTCGAACAGTCCCCTGAGGCGGGGCTCCAGGTGGTCCAGAGCCAGGGCCAGCACCCGGGCGGGTATCCCATCTGGGCCGGGGGCGGTGTTCTTGGAACGAATCAGCGAAACAGCCGCCCCTGTTCCGACGCGGTGACGGGCGGCACACTGAGATCGGCCTCCCGGTCACTACCTGGCAGTGCCATGACTGGGGGACGTGTGCTCCGCACGTCGTGGGAATAGGCCCTCGACCACCTCAGTGAGGAGACAGGGCTGTAGGGTCTCTGTGACGGGGGGGGGGGACCTGAGTGTGGAGCTTGTTTAGCGCCGCACGGTACGGCTGACCCCAGGGGTCACGGTTGAGACCATCCAGCATCTTCTGCCTTTTCTCCGTTTTGGCGCGGCAGATGGCCAACTTAAAAGCGGCCCGCGAAGTGCGGTATGCCTTGTACAGCTGGCCCTCCCGCTCCCCATCGCGGTTGCGCCGCCAACTGCGGGTGTAGGACCTCCGGGCACGAATTCAAGCCGCACGGAGGTCCTCCAGCTCCTGGGACCACCAATAGAGCCCCTTCCTCGGTGGAGGACGTCGCACATGGGGCATGGCCGAGTCGCACACCTGCGTAATCGCAGCGCGAAATCGGCCAGCCTCAACATCCACCCCCTCGGTCAGGGCCGGTGAGGACAGCCACGATTGAACGATGGCTGCCTCCGCCAGTAGGTCCCTATCTAGCGTGCCCACAGCCCACTGCGGGAACGCGGGAGTTCTGCACGCCGCGTGACCCCTACTGGGGCCCGGAAGGGACCGGGAGACCTCAATCCGGATGTACCGGTGATCGGACAAGGTCTCAACCTCCTCCAGGACACCAGTTCCTCACTCGTGCTGCGACGTCGGGGCTAGTGAAAGAAAGGTCCACTATCGACCCGCCCCGTCGCCGCACGCACGTGTTGACGGAGCCTCCTTTTAGCAAACAGAGGCCCGTCGACGCCGCCCACTCTACCACCGCCGCTCCACGGACGTCCGTCGCAGGGGACCCCCACGCCGTAGATTTGGCGTTGAAGTCCCCCACGACTAGGACGTGGCTAGGTGCCACCGTATCGAGGTCTCTAAGCTGTTAATCCAGACCCCGAAATCAGCCAGACTCCAGTTGGGGGAGAAGTATACGCCATACAGCGTCACTCCCCCCAGTCGGCCACGACGTATCCCGTGCCCCTGTCTCTGATCGACAAGGGCGGGGAACGAAGCGCCGCAGAGCTGACGATTGCTACGGAGCCATCGCGGCTGCCCGCCCAATGAGGGCGGGAGGGGAGGTCAGGAACGCAATAAGGCTCCGCAGCTACGGCTACACCAATCAACCGCTCCCCCATGGTTTGCAGGAGAAGATCCTGCGCCCTCGCGGAGTGGTTGAGATTCGCCTGAAGGAGGATAGTGTCACGGTTGAATTTTAAGCCGTAACCATATCCTCCTCCACCCGAAACGGTGGCGAAGCCACGCTAGGGGGGGCAGCCTGGGTCGATTGGCTGGTCCCTCCCTTTTTTGGGCCTATCGTCGGGGGTCTGCATCCCTCCCGCCCCATGTAGTGCTTGGGAGGCCTGTTGCCTGCCACGCACCCGGGACAGTGAGGGGCGGCGGTGCAAGTTGCCACCCGGTGCCCTGCCTGATCGCAGCGGAAACAAAGATCGCTGCAGTCAAAACAGTTAGTGCACGTCGGCCGGGTGTGTCCAACCACCATGCACATAAAGCACCTCGCGGGCCGGGGCTCTAGCACGGTGATCCACGCGGAACTCCAGCCCACGAGGAGCCTGCCTGCGTCGGCCAAGGTTTTGGCCGCCGCGACAGGGCAACTCACCCAGACGGCACCTACACCACCGGGACCGGTCCGAATGGAGCCCACTCTGACGGCATTTGAGCATCCGGTTTTCGAGGCAATAGCCTCCCGGACGTCGTCTGCCGTCACCGAGTCATCCAGACCAGAAATACGCAGGCGCCAGGTTACGGCGGAGCGACTCCACCGAAGTGTTAACAACTTCGGAAGCCTTCCTGAGGGCCTCCGCGAAGTTGCCCTGAAGGCCCCGCGACCCATTAGCCACCGCAGAGACGATGGCCAGGGCGTCGGAGACCTTCCGGGCAATCTGGTCTACTGAGGGTGGACCATCCTTGTCTGGAGGCACCTCTCGGAGCCTCGATGTGAGGAGGGTCACTCTCTCCTCCACCGTAAGTTCCCCTCCTAAATCGCCGACTCCATCCAGTTGAGACAACGAGCGCGTCGCAAAACCCACGTACGACCTGCCTGTACTTCGGCCCCTTTTGGCCGCTCTTCCTGGCCTCCCCGGCGGGGGCATCGACGTGGAGCTGCTCTCGGACTCCGAAGCGTTGCCCTCCAGGGCAATCGGACGCTTCAGGAGTCGCGAAGGCTGCCCCGACGAACAGGACGCGCCCCACTGAGACCCTGAAGGCCCCGCAGAGATAGCGTCTGTGATCGCAGTATCACTGCAAATGCCGTCTGACTCCGTACCGACACCCTCCACAGCTGAGCTACCAGTACCCTCCGCTGGGCTGCCCGCGGGTGTGGGTTTCCTCCCACGTGTAGTCCTCCTCTTCGTCCTCTTCTTCTCCTCCACCTCTCCTTTCTCCTTAGCGTCAGTTGCTCCCCCCAAATACGTCGAGCTGACAGGACCGGTATTGCTACTCGGCCCTGTGAGGGATTCTCCAGGAGCATCGCATCCGGTACCCCCTTGGGGAATCTTTACGTTTTTCAGTTTCGCCATGATGTTTAAGTTTTACGTCCTCCGACGTGCCACCCTCGTGACTGAACTCCCCTCAGCCATGCATCCCCTGGCCGGACGGCAGAGCACAGGATTGGGGTAATTTTTTATAGGGGTTTTCTTCCCCGCGGTCCGAAGACCCCCGGTCCTGTCCGTTCAGGATTACGGGTTGGCCGAACGGTGGTCTGCATCAGACCCTGCCCACCACTCGCAAAGCAAGTAGTGAGCCCGTCGCTCCTCAGGCTAAAAGCCCTGTCTCCGCCTCCCAGGGCCGGGGGGCCACTATGGCCCCGCTGGCCCTCCACGGCAGACGTTCGGCCCACTGCAAGCAATGAGCCCGTTGCCACTCGGGCTGAAAGCCCCACCCCAGGGTCGGGGGGGCCACTGTGGCCCCGCTGACCCTCCACGGCGGACGTCTGGCCTATCCACTGTGCCCTCTGCTAATCAGAGGGGCACGCGGAGACCCGTCCCCTGCCGGGATCCAGCCGCTGGCACTAGATTGCCGACGTTGCCCGGGGTGCACCAACGCGGAGGTATCCCGACCCGCACCCCAAGACAGTACGTACCTAAGGAATAATCCTTGGACCGCGGGGAACTTTATAAACATTCATTCACAACGGACACAAAGTACACCCTCAGTACAACCATTTGAGGATAACACAAAGAGTTGACCTGTGTGAGAATCGAACCCATAACACTCGGGCGGCAGGCCGGTATCTAAATCACTTCGGTATCTCTGCATTCTTTGATACTCTGTGAAACTAAGGACTGCCTAGACTGTCAAGTCTTGGGCCCGCCGCACGGAGCTCACTTTTGACATCTAAAGATTTCTATAGAATATGACATGTGTGCGTTTCCTAACAAATTATCACTGTTTGGTAAAGGAAAATATCGTGAGAAAACCTGCATGCATTAGAGATTTGCTCGGAATTCTGCCAACCTGCCAAATACGATTAGCCTAAAAAAACTTACCACCAACGCAATGGGTGATAAATACTTACTTCCCTTAGTCGCCTCGTACGACACCCGTGGGAAATAATGGGGTAGTGACACTTGTGTTCTTAGTCCGTCACTACACATTTGGTAAAAATCTGTTATTTAGACATTAAAAACAGACACATTATTTAATGCAATAGATTCCTTTATCAAAAAGTAAAGACATGTAAAGTTTCAAAACCACAGCACTCTCATTACCACGCTATTGAACGATCAAGAGAGCTGGATATAATCGCATGATGGCTCATATTATTATTGACACTTTTAACCACTTTAATTGTTAATGTTAATTCATATCAAGAAATTAAGATTTATCTGTACCTATATTAAGAAGAAAACAGTTTTTATCGTTCGGTCGATGACATTTTGTTTTAGCACGTTTTAAAAATAATTCAGATAACATATTCAGCCGGAATAGCTAGATACTTAGATCTTGTTATGATGGGTGGATGACCTATCGCTGTTGGCTCCCATTGTAGTAAAAAAGCGTACTTGATAGTACAGCATCCTCCAAACTTCATGGCACGAGACGTAAAATGCATAGCGCCTTTGGTCGCTCAGAGCAGCGCGCAATTTGTTAATTTTTTATTGCGTATGCTGGCAGACGATTGTAAATAATAACCGTTGCTCATGGACTCAACTATACCGAGAGTATTGTCAACGACCACCATTATATTTCGCAGATATAAATGAAAGAATAGACGGATTTCTCCTGCTACAACCAAATCACACCGATGTGCATTTCACAGATATGAAATGAAATATAAACGGCTATCTCCTGCTACAGCCAAAACGCAACGATGTGCTTCATGGCCGGTCACACGGGAGATGGTGGTACCAACCCGCTCGGACCCGATACCAAGTGAGTACTCCCACTTGGTATCCAGCCCTACCACCAGTCATGCAATAGATGATAATTGCTTACTTCCCTTAGTCGCCTCATACGACATCCGTGGGAAAGAATAGGGTGGTGACACTTGTATTCTTAGTCCGTCACCACACGGACCACGGTCACACGGGAGATGGTGATAACAATCCGCTCAGCTCCGATAGCAAGTGAATACTCCCACTTGGTACTCAGCCCTATCACCAGTCAGCTATATAACTAGTATACCTGCGCAAAAGTACGCCCAAACTTTGGCAAGAACTTTAAGTTGGATTGCTGAGGAAGTTTTACAGAGATGGCAAAGAGTTTTTGTGCCTTCTGCTCTCTCACTCACTGGATGAAACAAAACAGCAGTAATACGGTTCACGTCGATATTGTGTAAGAGTACTTCTTTGACCGAGTAGACCCATTCATGCTGGGACTAACAAGATTTTGCCATCGTCTTGCAAAGGACTGCACAGATGGTAGAGAGTGCATGATTGAGATATCAACCTCCTGTGCCGAGTGTTGTAAATTCGATTCCCACATAGGACTATTTTTGTGAGTTCAAGTTTTCTGAGGCTGGGGCAAAATTTTATGGATATGGTGTTAGACGGAATCTCATATCTCACAATCGATAGTATCGACTCGCTTGTGATTGGAAGAGAAACCGACGCGTGATGTCGCAATAATCCGTTGGTCAATCACGGTGATCTTTCAACCAATCACAGTGATCACGATACGATCGACATGTGAGTTATGAGATTCCGTGTAAACCACCTTTTTTTCTTTTGTTAAGGCTGGAAAAAATGTTCCTAACCGCACACTAGTAGTAGTAGTGTGGGGCCTTCACCCACTAAAGAAACCCGCCATGTGCCGTCTCTCCGCCTTTATAGGCGGGCCACTGGAACTATGTTACATTCCTTCGGTGGTCGTCTAACCCCCCTGGACTCTACAAACAGTGTGAATACATTTTGTTCTGCTTCCTGAAAATATTTTTTTTTTTCGTGTATAAAATTGTCCAAATCGCGAAAAAAATTGAAGTGTGTTGGGACAAACCCCGGCGTGTTTGGTGGCGTGTGGTTTCTTGTAGAGTAAAAACTGTTTCACGAATAGTGTGAGGACTAAGATAGATCCTGACATAAGTCATTTATAGCTTTTTAAAAATCTTTTTTTTTTATTGAAGCCTCCATTTTTATTTTTTTACCCATGATTCCATAAGAGCGGACCTAGGATCGATCCCTGCGGAATACCGCACGACATGGGACTCCGCACGACGTCCCTTAAACAACTCTCATTGAAGATGGTGCCTGGAGGTAGTGTGCCACAAGCCGCACTTTCTTGTACCGTACATTTAGAAAATAATTCCTAATCAGTGTCCTCGAGTTTATCTCGAGGGAATCATTCAAAATGCAGCTGACCATCTTAACTTTGCATAATTAAAAAAACATCATAAATATTTAATATCGATTAAAACAGAAAAAACACATTAAAATAAAAAAAAAAAGCCTTTTAAAGTCAAACTGTAGTGTTTGCCATTAAACTGGTCATTATTTAAACTAACTTTTTTAAACAAATAATAATTAATTCACATGAGTTATAAAACGTGATTGTAATTTGTGGTCTGACAGCAGCGTAAAAATATCATACCACTGAAGTAATTTCACATAGTTCCAGTGGTCTGCCTAAACAGGCGGAGAGACGGCACACGGCGGGCCTCTCATACCACCCTCTCCGTTACCCCGAACGACGGGGTGCGCAGTTAGATACAGTTTTATTACGCCTCAACAAAAAAGGGCATGGGCATTTGAAATTTTTGTATAGATATATTATGAATTTTTGTATATATGAATCTAGTTTCCTGCGGCAAAGCCCACGGCTTTGCCACACGAGTTAGTAAAATTATAAAACAGTAAAAATAATAGTACTTATTCATAAGGATTAAAATATTTTTATTTAATTTTCTTCACTAAGTAAGTCCACAGTCGAAGCTTTGACTGTGGACTTAGCTATGTTACATGTCTGTAGTGTACATTTTATATTTGAGAAAAAATACTGTAATAGGCGTGTCTAACCACAAAACTATTTTTTTTAGATTTTTTGTCTGTTTATCTGTTTATTTGTTCGCGCATCACGCAAAAACTACTAAACGGATATTGATGCAACATTTTTTATTTGATAGCTCTCGATTAGACTTAAATACTGGTATACCCAGAGATATAACCCAAAAACTACCTTTCGGCTGCGGCGGTGCCGCAGGCAAAGGCTAATTATAGTATATTCTGAGATACGACTACACGATGTATACGCGCACGTGTTTTTAAGTAAATTAATTTAATCTCATGGACACAATAGCGCAATAAAAAAAGATAAAACATGTCGTAAGTACCTATATATAAATTGGTCTTTTAAATAATCGTATAAGTAACCAGCACCGTTATCCCGTCGTACCGTTGGGTTCGAATGCAGCACACAAAATCGTATTGACATCGCATCGTGTCATTGTGATAGGTTGAGGGTTCACCGTGACTGGGTGAGCGATTATTGTGACTCATCGATGTCTCTACGAATCACAATAAAATGATACGATTTTGTTTATCTCGTTCTAAGGGGGCTGTAGATCGTTATACTATTGCATTAATCGCGGCTTCGTTCGGGTTGTCGGTGAAAATTCTATTTTAGTTACGACTGGCGTAAAATCCTTTCTTAGTGCTTACCTTTTTTTTTGTTAAGGCGGGAAAAAATGTTCCTAACCGCACACCCCGTCGTTTGTGGCAAGAAAAGGGTAGTGTGAGGCCTTTACCCACTAAAGAAACCCGCCGTGTGCCGTCTCTCCGCCTTTATTGGTGGACCAGCGGAACTACGTTACATTCCTTCAGTGGTTCTTAGTGCTTACCTACGGTATCTTTCCACGGTTCTAGTTCCAGGAGTTTTGGCTATGCGTTGATGCCAGTCAATCAATCATATCTAATATATAAACATCTCGTGTCACGATGTTTGTAATATTGTAATGAAATTTTGTTTGTATATTTTGTAGGTATGAGAATAGGTTACAAAGTACATTTCACCATTTTTTAAATCGCAACTTCACAATACTAACTAAAGCATAGAAACATAATCATAGCATCACGCCTGTATTCCCCGAAGGGGTAGGCAGAGGTGTATTACACACCCACGACTCGCCAGCTATGTTTAACTAAAGCATAGAAACCGGCTAATATAGAAACGGTGCACTTTTCTGTTTCATATTTGTTAACACAACTTGTATAAGCAAAACAGAGACAAAAAATACTAGAAATTATATATAACACTAGCCTTTACCCGTGGCTTCTGCCGCAGCCAAAAGCTAGTTCTTAGATTATCTTAGGATCCCGATACCTATATGTAGTAGCGGAATAAAATGAATACCAGTTTTTAAATCTAATTTAAGAGTTACCAAATAAGAATTGGTAGCTTTGGATTAGACATCAAAATCCGTTCTGTAGTTTATGCGCTATGCGCAAACGAACAAACAAAAAAATATTAAATAAAAATGTTTTTTGTTTAGACACGCCTATGTAGCCTAAATACAGTAATTTTTTCTCAAACATCTTAAATATACAGACACAGCTCTGTTACAGCTTTATAATAGTTAGGATATGTATTTATATACTTACTTATCATCACGCCATTTCCTTTGTGGGGTAGGCAGAGAGAACAGAGTGCCAAGAGGCTCTATTCTTGCATACATCTCTCGCTTTCTCAACATTCATAATTCTCTTCATACACGCTGGCCGGTTTCGGAGACTCCTGACTCCACTTTTCTTCAATACATGACCGATTTGGTCTAGGTAGGTGAGTCTCGGTCTCCCCCTGTGCCTACGTCCTTCCACTTTCGCATTGTATATGTTCTTAACCAGTAGCTCGTCCGGCATTCTTTCCACATGTCCGAACCATCGGAGCATTCCCTTTCGCATCTTTACACCAATACTGTCTTTCATACCTACTCGTTCTCTTACGTCGTCGTTACGAATGCGTCAGTCAGCCTCACTCCACAGATTTTCATTGTATTTATATATATTTTTTTTTTTTTAGTATTCACGGACATTTCCACACAACGTCCTCTGGCCCCAAACTAAGCTTAACGCTTGTGCTATGGGTAACAGATTACGGATATAATACATTATATACTACTTTTTTTTTTGTAAATACATACATATAATAGATAGAAAATACCCAGACGCAGTACAAATATCTGTGTTCATCACACAAATAATTGTCCTGAGTGGGAATCGAACCCACGATCTCGTGCACGGAATTCGGTTACACTACCGACTACGCCACGAGGCCATACAGTGCTTGTGTGTGGATGTGTGTTAATAAAGTAATAATATAAAACACATTTAGTATTAATACAATGTTCTACATCCACATCATATAAATCACGATAAGGTGAAGACAGTGCTGACCTCTCGAGTGACTTTCATTCGTAGAGTGTGCTATAATTACGCGATCACTCGTAATGCATAAACGTGATAAATAAATCGATACTAAAACAACAACTCGATAGCGTATCTATGCGACTGCGGATCATGATGACCCGAGTTGGATCCTGGTTCGACGGGCTGATTACGTAAAAATTAGCTGACGGCAACCGCTACGCGAAAGCTGTGCAGTAGACGAGCAACCAGTCGCAAAATGTCAAAAAAAAACGGACCTGCAAGCCATCAGCGTTTTGTTAAATTCATAGATAAATAACTATACTTGGAAGTTAAATTATTTAAATTAAAATGGCGACGAATGCATTTTTAGTTTATCAGTTGCTCAATAGAGGCAGCACTGTCTATAAATGTAATAATAAATATTCACGGATATTTTGACACACAATGTCCTCTGATCCCAAGCTAAGCTTAACGCTTGTGCTATGGGTACCAGATTACGTATATAATACATATATTACTTTTTTTTTGCAAATACATGTAATATAATAATTGATAGAAAACACCCAGACGCAGTACAAATATCTGTGTTCATCACACAAATAAATTGTCCTGAGTGGGAATCGAACCCACGACCTCCTGCACGGAAATCGGTTACACTATCAACTACAAACGAACGAAATTTCAATAGCAACTCGGTGTTAAGTAGTTGGCGGTTTTTGACCCCCGTGCCTCGGAAAGTACGTTTAGCCGTTATTACACCTGGTTTTTTCCAGTCGAGTCAGAATGCCGTACCATCAGACTATGAGAGTGAGGGAACAGACAGTGCCCATTTTTTTTTGTTAAGGCGGGAAAAAATGTTCCCAACCGCACACCCCGTCGTTCGGGGCAACGAACAGGGTAGTGTGAGGCCTGCACCCACTAAAGAAACCCGTCGTGTGCCGTCTCTCCGCCTTTATTGGCGGGCCACTGGAACTATGTTACATTCCTTCAGTGGTCCGCCCGTTTTACTTTCCTTGTATTCGTAATGAAAAGCACAGTGTACCTCGGGTTAAAGACTTATTTAGTCCCGAGATGGGGTTCGGTCGCCTTTAGTTCGGGGGCCCCTAGGGTAACAATGTAGGTACCTTTTTTTTCAGGCGTTTTGTCAAACCGAAGAGCATGTTTATAGAACGATGTCAGAAACAAAGCATATCTGGATTGTAATAAGATACTACTTGCCCACTTCTCCAGGAAAGTGGCTGAAATTTAAGTATGTTTATGTGAATTGTAGAAAAGATTGGAGCTCCCTGGCACTCTCCCCCGCTTACTGGAGAGCAGCCTGACATATTATATAAATAGTTTTTCGGATACCAGGTAGGACCAATATCTGGGAGAGCCTCTGTCGTCTGCCACACGAAATACTAGACATTATAAAAGGACATCAAGTTTATGCACTATCCCCGGAAAAACTTTTATTTCATAACATAAATAAAGTCACACACATATAACACTCTAGAACAACATATTTTTATATTATTTATACAAAAATAATACGAATTTATAGGAATAGTCGTATAAGCACACTTTACAAACCTTATCTGACAGTGAGCCGGTTCAAATTAACGATTATTATTGAATAAATCACTTAGCATTAATCACGTTTCCATTAATATAATTTAAATCAAAAAATGCGTCTGACTACGGACTTTATTTACTACAAGTAGAACCAGACATATGTTTTACATGTCTTTTTATGTTTATTTTATCTTTATACGACAAGAGACTGCGCTTTAACTACATGGAATTAAACATAGCATCATGCCTGTATTCCCAGAAGGGGCTAAAAACCATTACACACTGGCTTCAAAATCATAATTTGGAGATAAACTTAAGCAAAACAAAAATAATTCAATTCAGATCATATAAAAAATTACCTATCGAAACAAATATAGTATGCCAAGATACGTATTTAGAAAAAGTAGATACATACAACTTACTAGGTATACACATAGACACGCATATAAATTGGAAAAATCATGTTGAGCATATCAAGTCAAAACTATCAAAATTTTCTTACGCCCTTTTACAAATAAAATTAACTACAAATTTGCAAACAGCTTTATCTATCTATTATGCCTACGCATACTCATGGTTACGATATGGGATTATGCTATGGGGCAACAGTGTTAATGTTAATTATCTGTTCATTGTGCAAAAAAAGTGTATACGAATATTAGCGCAAATTGACAATACTAAAAGCTGCAAACCATACTTTATAAAATTAAAGTTATTAACTCTCCCATCAATATATATATACTTGATGTATGTATTTTTGTCAAGAAATATGAAGGTACATTTACGCAGGTGAAGGACACACACCCAATAAACACCCGCCATAAAAATATATTATACTAACCACCATCTAGAACTAAAATGCTTAACGAAAGTCCATATTATATGGCTATAAAAATGAGTGAATTTTAATTTACATCAACTGCTGAGATAATTATTTCTTTTAAGTTTTTTTTTTTGTGGCCGGCCAACATAACAGCCATTATATTTTTCATTTTCAACATTGAAAAGATGGTAAAATATTTTACCCAAATTAATATTATTTTAAAGAAATATTTGAAAGTAAGTAAATTATAATAGGTGGTCGTTAAAAAAAATCTTTATTTAATACTTAACTTTGTTATTTCAATTAAACATCGCGCTGTGATTGAGTGGCTATAGTAAATTAGAATAAGGTTTAATAGAAATGTGAAAATAGAACTAGTTAAATAATTTAACAGCTGTCAATTGAAAACGATTCTCCCTATCGCTGAAAAGTATTACTTTCAACCCGCTCCTCAGGCAACTTCAAACCTACTTTCCGAGTATGAGTAATGAAATAGTACATTGTTACCCTTAGGATGAAAGCAACTAACCCTCGAACTATTGGAGCCCTCGCTACGCTCGGGCGTCAAACCCCGTCTCTGGACTAAATAAGTCTTTATCCCAAGGTAAACACTATGCTTTTCATTACGAATACGAGGAAACTAAAAATAAAAATCTTGAATTAGCTAAAGAAAAAATGGGAGACTAAAAAATTGAATTTGGAATCGCCGTTTTTCAGCCGATTTTTTTTTCTGTGGCCTGTCAGCTATTCAGGTATTTTTAATCATTGAAAAAATATAAATCTTCGTTATTTTAAAGATATAGTTGAAACTATATTAAAATAAAGTTATATAAAAAACAAATTTTTTAATAAATGGGTACTTAACTTTATGTTATTTTAATTTTACATCGCGCTGCAGTGTTTTTGCGCTTACTCAGCTGTCAGTTGAAAGTAATTCTCCCTGGGGCTGAAAAGTATTACTAAACTTTCAACCGCTCCTCAGGCAACTTCAGGCCTACTTTCAGAGTATGAGTCATGAAAATGTTTTTTTTTTTGTTTAGTTTGGTACAATATTGCAGGTTTTGCAAGGTTATTGAAGTACCTTTAAAATATTAAATCAAGTAACTGTCTTTGTGGTGCAGCGATAGTGTGAGCGCCTGCTGATCATGAGGTCTTGGGTTCGATCCCCGGGTCGGGCAGTGTTATTGAGCTTTTTCGTAAAAAAATAAATTATCAGTAGAAGCCCGGAGTTTGGAAATGTGCCCGGTAGACGACAATAGGCTTGCTATTACTTGGGACTTAAACATGGCTGGTGAATCGTGGGTTCTAGTGGCTCGTCAACACAGGCGGAGAGACGGTGGGTTTATTTAGTGGGTGAGAGCCCCACACTTCCTTGTTCGTTGCCCCGAACAGTAGTGTAGGGCCATCCCCTTCCACCAGTCTTGTTGGACCACTGGAACTGTGACATTACTTCAGTGTTACAAACTACGTACCGACATACAAATATACTAATACTATACTACATAAATAAGTATAGTGTTGATACCGTCCATTCAGGCTATGAGATTCAGGGAATAGAGAATGCACTTTTAATTGCGCATACATTCGTGTCCTATAAAATCTCATAAGCTTCGGGAGCGCCAGCAGTCGGTGCGAATTAATGAAACTCTGTCGCATTGGTGCGTTCTTGACAATGGCGTTCCGCAAGGCGGTATACTCTCTCCTTTACTATTTTCTCTTTTTATTAATCTCCTATCTCAAAATCTTCAGTGTTCGTATCATCTGTATGCTGATGATCTACAGCTATATACTCAGGCAAGCATAGAGGACCTTCCTTGTGCTATCGGTAGCTTAAACAGAGACCTAGAGCACATAAGTGAGTGGTCGGCCATGTTCGGCGTAGCAGTAAATCCTAGCAAGAGCCAAGCCATTATCGTGGGTAGCCAACGTATCACAAATAGATTAGATTCAGAATGGTTGCCTCCGATTATCTTAAATGGTGTCGCCGTACCTTATAATTCCACTGTAAAGGACCTTGGTCTGCACATTGACTCCACACTTAGTTGGAGGACTCAGGTAGCTAATGTTAGTAAGGTTTCTGGAACTCTATGTTCTTTGTATAGATTGAAAAACTTTCTTCCTATTAAGACCAAAACTTCGCTTGTGCAATCCTTAATCCTCCCGTTAGTCGACTATGGCGATGTGAGTTATTTTGACCTGAATGCAGACCTCCTTAACAAACTAGACCGTCTTCTCAATAACTGCATTCGATTCATTTTTAATCTTCGCAAATATGACCATGTTTCTGCTTATCGTTCTTGTCTTAAACCCTTACCTATTCGTCAGCGCAGAAATATGCGAGCACTCACTTTTCTATATTCTATTCCTTCACCTTCCTATATAAAACCATTGTTCCAATACCTCTGTTCAAGTCATGACAGGAACTTGCGCTCCACCAATAATCTTCTTCTTCGCTGTCCGTCTCACTCTACTGATTTCGTGAATTCTTTTTTCCTTGTCCAGTCAGTAATACTATGGAATGCACTCCCTCTCGATATCAGGATGTCCACGAATCGGCATGTTTTTAAAACGAAAGTCCGTCATCACTTTCTAAAGGAGTTAAAGGAATCTTAAAATCATCTTTAAATATTATTTTTCTTTATAATGATATACGAGTATATATATATACATATATATATTTATGTTTTAGTATAGTGTATGTAGTTTATATGTAATTATAAATGTATTATATTCAGTCAGTATATTGGTATGTATATGTAATTTAGTATCGTATTCATGTATATTTCGATTTTCTTCTCTATGTACTATCTGCATCTTTACAAATGCATCTACCTTCTATTATCTCTGCATCACTCATGGTTGACTGGTAGAGAATGCCTCAGGCATTAAGTCCGCCATTGTATAATCATATGTTGCATAAAGTTTAAATAAATAAAATAAATAAATAAGCTGTTAGTACCACCTCCTGTAACCAGACCGATTTAATCTGAAGAAAATTATTATCTACTTAAATAACATAGCATCATGGCTGTATTCCCCGAAGGGGTAGGCGGAGGTGTAGTCAGACCCACGGTTCGGCAGTTATCACATTTCCAAACTCCGGGCTGCTACTTAGAATTTCACTTTTTACAAAAAAGCTCAATAGCACCGCCCGAACCCGAGACCTCATGATCAGCAGTCGCTTACACTACTGCTGCACCACCGAGGCAATTCTATTATATATAGCCTTCGATCGACATTGGATTGTTGATCTAAGTAGGTATATATAATATCACTTAAAATCGTCAAGAATACACAAATAATTAACACGAGCGCCTGAGGTAAGTGCATCCGCAACAACAAAGTGGCGATTGCAATCGTCACTAGTGGCCGAATTGCCTTTCATGAGATGAACCCGGCAATAAAGTCATGGGTCACTGTTTTATTTGCCAATTTATCATTCATTGTTGCACGTGTAGCTTAAGCTGAAATAAAAGACTTATTTGGCTCTGATTTTGAAATTACTAAAGCTAATTTTGAAAGTCTAGGTAGCGCCGACAATTTACCACCGAAGGAATGTAACATAGTTCCAGTGGCCTGCCAACAAAGGCGGAGAGACGGCACATGGCGGGTTTCTTTAGTGGGTGAGGGCCCCACACTACCCTGTTCGTTGCCCCGAACGACGGGGTTTGCGGTTAGGAACATTTTTTCCCGCCTTAACAAAAAAAAAAAAAAAAAAAGATAGCGCCGACAATGTGGTAAGATCTTAGGATTTCATTCTAATTACTGCATACCTACATAGTAAGTGCATGTCATAATTATTAAGTATCTATTTATACCTATAGTATAAAGTCCCAATCTACCGCTTCTCTCTATTTGTCCGCTTCCATCTTCTAAACTACGCAACAGATTTTAAAACAATTTCGCGGTTACTTCGATAATTTTCCAAAGAAAGTTTATTATAGGTAGATAGAGCCTTGCGTATCCCAACATGAGTGGGCCGGCTCAATCGGGGAAGTACCGCCCTCTCACAAAAAATCTGTGTGAAACAACGATAGGTACTCCTACCGTTGTATTGCGCATGGTGAGTGAGAGTGCGGCAGGCCCGAAAACTCCTTCCTATCCTCTCCTTCTTATCCTTCCTGTCCTGTACTTAGTATCCTACTTATCCTTTCCTTAATATACTTCCTATCCACCTCCTATCCCTTTCCTTGGAGATAATGTTGCCTCTGGTGTTGCTAATGTCTTTAGGCTACAGTAACCGCTTACCATCAGGTGGGCCGTATTAGTCCAGGAGCCACCGCCTATTTCTTTTTAGTGATTAATAACTGGCTGAATTGTTGTGAGTGGCTTCTGTTCGATGAGACACGCAAATTTTTCTCAGTGAAAAATGTCGATAGAGGTAGCTATTAAGTATCCGTGGAATCGAAAACTTCCAAGCGTGGGAAAGAGAAAACGTAACACTAAATTTGTAGGACTATATGGCATTTCATTATACAAATATTGACAAAGCTGCGTTCAAAAAATCAGATGGTTAATAATTTGAATGACCTCCTTATTTATATTTGTCTCTCTATACTTATGTACCTGATTCCACCATTGGTGAGTTCCTGTTCCTTGAAGTCTTTGTTCAACGGATCAAAGTGGTTCTAGGTGTTGTCTACTGTCCGCCTACAGTTGATTACTTCTCCAGTCTCGAATCGATTCTGGAATCTTTAGGGTCGGAGTATGCACATCACATTGTCATAGGTGACTTTAATACCAACCTTCTTGATCCCCTTTCCTCTCGTTCCACTAAAACTTATGCAGGTTACTGAGTCCGTAGGCCCTCCAAAGACCTCTTCCAAAGATTTTAAGCTTGCGTTGTTTTGGTCGTATGAATCTCACCGAACTGTGCAAAGATGCGTCAGAGACAAACTGGAGTAAAATTGCTAAGGCCCCCACAGTGGATGATAAAGTAACTATTTTAAGTAGCCTCATTCATGACCTATAAAATGACCACGCTCCAATTAAAAAAAAATAGATTAAAGCGCCCTCCTGCACCCTGGATGACAACAGAGGTTAGGCTAGCGATGAAGCGTAGGGACCGCACTTACCACAAATATAAAAAAGATAGATGTGACAACAAATGGGCACTCTTTAAAGCTGCAAGAAATCGATGTAATCAGATGATTCGTAATGCTAAACGCCGACATATTCTCCAAAATATTGACTCTTCATCTCCTGCCGACATCTGGAAAGTCTTAAGGACTCTAGGTATCGGCAGTAAACAGCTTTCAGGCTTGCAGCCCAAAATTGGTTTAGATGAAATCAACTCTCATTTCTCCTCAGTAGACCCTGTTGATCATCAAACCAAAATTCAAACAATTTCTCATCTGGCTGACCTGCCACGTCTCATTAACTGTCCCTTTAAATTTTCTCCAGTAGCTCCGGAGGATATCAAGAACGTAATCCTGTCCATCAAGTCCAATGCAGTTGGTTGCGATGCAATCAACCGCCGCATGATCCTTCCCATCCTTGACCACATCCTCCCAGCTTTGACAGACATTATCAATTCTTCCCTTAAAGCTGGTGTTTTCCCGTCTTTGTGGCGCAAGGCCTACGTTCGGCCTTTGCCAAAAATTCCTAATCCTTCCATACCTATTCACTTCCGACCCATATCCATTCTTCCATTCCTGTCCAAGGTGCTGGAGGCTTGCGTACACAAGCAATTGGCTTCCTTTGTATACTCTAATAACCTTTTAAGCCCTTACCAATCAGGTTTCTGGAGAGGACACAGCACCACATCCGTACTCTTTAAAGTGACTGGCTATATTAGGGCATGCATGGAGGATACCAAGGTTACAGTCCTAGCTTTGGTCGACTTTACTAATGCTTTTAATACCGTTAGTCATGATATCCTTTTATCCGTTCTTTCCTATTTCGGGATTTCCTCCGAAGCATTGGAATGGTTCTCATCATATCTTCAAGGACGTCAGCAGTCCACTTCTTGGATTCTAGTTCAGGCTGGTACAATTTAGACGCTGGAAGGCGGAATTCTTTCTCCTTTATTATTTTCAGTTTTTATTAACCTTATCACACACAAGCTTCAATGTAAGTATCACCTGTATGCCGATGACTTGCAGCTGTATTCTCAGGCCAATGTGGAGTCTGTTTTTACGGCTATTGACGCTATAAATAAAGACCTGGAGTGTATCAAAAAGTTGACTGATAATTTCGGGGTAAGAGTGAATCCTGGAAAATGTCAAGCCATCATAATAGGTAGCCAGAGATTGCTAGGTAGGCTCCACTTTATAAAACTACCACCGATCATATTTGACGGAACAGCCATCGATATGTGTTCTAGTGTCAAAAACCTTGGGCTACACATTGACTCCACCCTCAACTGGCAAACTCAGGTAACACAGGTTAGCCAAAGAGTTACAAATATCCTGCGCATGCTTTATCACCTGAAAAACTTTCTTCCCTCTGCGACTAAGGTGACGCTGGTGCAGGCCGTGGTATTGCCTATAATCGACTACTGTGATGTGTGTTACTTCGACCTGAATGCAGAACATCTCAATAAATTAGATCGTCTTCTAAATAACTGCATTCGATTCGTTTTTAATCTTCGGAAGTATGATCATGTGTCTATTTATCGCTCTCAGTTGAAATGGTTACCTATTCGTCAACGCCGTGAATGGCGCGCTCTCTCTAGTTTATTTTCTTTTCTTAAGTCTCCTTCTCCCCCTATATACTTAGCTTCCTACTTCCAATACCTCTGTGATAGCCACAAATGCGATTTACGCTCCTCTAATAACCTTTTGCTTCAATGTCCGTCTAGTCGTACCGGCTTTGTCTTTTCTTCTTTTCCTGTCCAATCGGCCGTACAATGGAATGCCCAATACTCATATACCCAAGGTGGACTGGTAGAGAATGCCCTAGGCATTAAGTGCGCCATTATACATTTGTATGAGAAGTTTTAAATAAATAAATATATTTGTAGTGGAGCACGCTCCAGTCAAACCACCCATTTTGTAGGACAATTGTTATTCCGAGTTTAATATCCAATTATCTTAACATTTAAACTTACTATTAGTCAGACAATATCGACACCCTACCTAATCGAAATGTTTTATACCTACGCACTTTATTAGCTACCTACCTCTATCGAGATTTTTCACATAGAAAAACTTAGGTGTCTCGTCGAACGGAACCTACTAACAAAGATTAAACCTGTTATTAATCACTTAAAAAAATAGGTGGCGGCTCCTGGACCATATGTGGTATGACGGGCTTCGTGGCGTAGTCGGCAGTGTAACCGACTTCCGTGCACGAGGTCGTGGGTTCGATTCCCACTCAGGACAATTATTTGTGTGATGAACACAGATATTGTACTCCGTTTGGGTGTTTTCTATCTATTATATGTATTTACAAAAAAAAAATAGTATATCTATTATATCCGTAATCTGGTACCTGGCACAAGCGTTAAGCTTAGTTTGGGACCAGAGGACGTTGTGTGAAAATGTCCGTGAATATTTATTTATTATATGTGGTATGTAGTATAAAAAAAAATCCTATTACCTATTAACATTTAAGTATATAATCCTAATATGCATGTCTTTTATCAAAAACGTTAAGTTAAGGTTTTATAAATCTTGACTAATGCATTTAATTATTTGTTTCAGGTACATAATTAAAAGTGTTACAAACAGTTCTAAAACTATCAATAAATAATTTATATCCAAATTAAAAACTAAGTGTCAATCGTGAATAATAATTATAAAAAAGTAACCGCGTATTTCTAATTAAATCCAGTTATTTTATATTTGTGTGTGTGTTGAAGAAAATTATCAAGATGTATACTTTAAATCGTGAGTATTGCTTAGTTTTTTAGTTTTATAGCGGCTTATTTCAGAAATTTTAAATGTAACAAATGAGACGTCACGAGACGTCTGGCAGATGTGAAAACATAGATTTTGTTTCTTTCTTCAAATATTGTTCAAGTCGTATATAATTCTTGGTAAACGCCATCTCGTTATCCATAGACGAATTAAAACTATTATTGTTTTATTGATTGACATTATACTTCCTAGTTAGATGCTTTTGTCAACAGATGGCGTTAAAAACAATTAAATAAATTTGCGTGGTGACGTCGCTATGCCAACAGCCAGTTTTACCCTCCCTCCGCATTAGATGTTTTCACATCAAAAGTATCAAGAATCTTAGCTTCAATATGAGTTAAATTTTTAAGCATGACAATTTTGGTTATTTATTATAATGATTATTCTCATCTGATGGAAGTTTGTTGTTTTTGATTATCCCAATTTTTTACATCTTGAGATGCATCTTAACTATTCGTTATTAACTTCATCTTCGTAAGCTTCGCTATTTCGCAATCGCTAAATGTGTTATTAACCCGTTGTCCTAGGTGAATGACATGATGGGGTAGGCTTCTGCCAAACACTGGAGATCCAGGGTCGTCCTGCCGCCGACTTTATAGTGGTATACTGCGGTCTATGGCACTGTATGGTGCTTAAATCTGGGCGGAAGCCCTCACCGCTCCTAATAGGACCCTCTTGCGACGCCCGCAGAGGGTCATAGCGGTGAGGGCCATTAGGGGGTACCGTACGGTGTCCTGGGCCGCGGCCACGCTGCTGGCAGGTGACCCGCCTTGGTTAATCCAGGCCGAGGCACTGGTGGAGGTCTACTGGCTTCGTGCTGCGGCGCGTGCCAGGGGCGAAGAATTCTCCGAAAGGAGTCTGGGCAGAGCACAAAAAGCGGCCCATAGGACGTTGATCCGGCGGTGGAGGGAAGAGCTGGAGTCTCCCGGAGCAGGCACCGCACCTCCACCTCTGGTTAAATCGAAGGCACGGCAGCCTCAGTTTTCGATTGACGCAGGTGCTTACCGGACACGGGTGTTTCGGTAAGTACCTGCATCGTATTGGTAGGGAAGGAGCCCCCGGATGCCACGAGTGTGGCGCACAAGTTGACGACGCGTGCCACACTCTGGAGGAATGCCCCACCTGGGGGCCCCAGCTCCGCGCCCTGTCGGTGGCAATTGGAGGAGACCTGTCGCTGCCGACCGTAGTAAGCCAAATGCTTGGCGGAGACGGGTTCTGGTCGGCCGTTGCCTCCTTTTGTGAGGCAGTGATTGCACGGAAGGAGGCCGCGGAGCGGGAACGCGAGGCATCAGCCCACGCTGACTCGCTCCGCCGGCGGCGGCCAGGGGAAGGAGGCGTCGCTACGCTCACCTCCTCCCACCGCCTTGATGACGACAGGGCGTGGCCAGTAGGCCCTGCGCCTGGGGCGTTAGAGTAGAATGTTGAAAGACAACCCTCTGGCGCCCCGCTAATAGGCGTGGAAGGGGCCGCTGTGGATTTAGTAGGTATTCCGGGCGCAATTAAGATTCGAGCACCCGGCGTGTCCTACATATGATGCGTAAAGGCATTTCCAAAGCGATAACATAAAAAAAAAGGTGAATGACAAACGCGTCAGTCCTACGCGACGCGACACGAAAATATCACGTAGAGGTTAATTATGTACTTATGGCCTACGTTGTCGCCTAATTTGAACGCGACGCAGAACGGTTAAAGTATCGTCACCTAGGACAACGGGTAAGCGCAAAACTCAAGAACGGCTTGACCAATTTGACTGTTTTTTTTTTAATATTCGTTGAAGTCCAAGGAAGGTTCTTATGAAGAGAAAAATTGTCTGGATAAATGCTAAATTTTCTTTCTCTCATTTAAACTGTTCCTAGCCAATTAAAACATTTCAATCAAACATTGACGTAAAATCCATCAATCAAAAACAGTTGTGTTCGAGGATCTAATGTATTCTGATGAACGAATGGTTTATTTTCAAATTAATTTCCTCGAAAGCAATTAAAAAGTCATTTATGAAGTTTAGTTTCAAAAAGGGGGTCAGTGTTATTTTCGTGGCTGTTTTTTAAATCTTTGCTTCTCAAGAGACAAATAAATTCCTCGTTTAATTTTGGTTGATAGTTTTATTATTATATGATTACGTTTCTGGGAGTAGGTGATCGAGCCTACCACCGAAGGAATGTAACATGGTTCCAGTGGCCCGCCAATAAAGGCGGAGAGACGGCACACGGCGGGTTTCTTTAGTGGGTGCAGGCCCCACACTACCCTGGTCGTTGCCCCGAACGATAGGGTGTGCGGTTAGGAACATTTTTTCCCGCCATAACAAAAAAAAAAACACAAAAAAAAAAAAAAAAAAAAAAAAAAAAGGTGATCGAGCCTGCTGCACGCTTGATTATACAAAAAGACCAATAGCTTTTTACAGAACGACGTGTGTCAAGTATACGTTAACTAGTATACAATAAATATACATAATATAAATCATATCTACGCATAAATATCTTCTAATTCCAGAGGAACATTCCGAAGTAGCCTCTCTTTTTCTGTGTTCTGGATGATTAATATGCAAAATTCAATGATGATCTGTTTAGTTTAAAAAAATGTTTGCCCTTGGTACTTTTGAAGTACTTATTACAGAAAATAAATTAAAAGAAGAAGAAAGAAGAAAGAAACATATTTATTTGTGCCACAATTATACATTACAATAATAGGTACATACAAGATCAAAAATACTTTAAATAAAATTTAAAAAAAAAAAAACATTAAAAACTTAAAACCAGTGATATCGTATATAAAAAAGAAGAGGCTTAAAAACTATTTTTTGGCACAAAAAGGAATAAATTCAGCTTTTGCTGTTTTGTCGTATGACATCACAGCTGCTGGTTTTCAATTCATCCCTTTTTTTTTTTTTTTTTTTTTTAACAGACAGTTTTTTCAAACTATGCGGATGGCAACCAAGCATACGGCCCACCTGATCGTAAGCGGTTTCATCAGAGGCATCACTCTCGCTAAACTCCAAAGAATAGGAAAGGAGGTGGAAGGAAGGATCTCTTAGAGTGAGAAGGATTCAGGCCGTAGTCCACCACTCTGGCCCCGTGCGTGTTATCGAACTTCACAAGCCTACGAGAAAATATCTCAGTGTCCTCAAATTCTTTCCTTTATCGAGCAGTAATAATTTATAAATAAATACACACATATTCTCGAAAAAGTCCGTGTGGTGACGGACTAAGAATATAAGTGTCACCACCTCATCCTTTTCCGTGGGTGTCGTATAAGGCGACTTAGGAAAGTAAGCAATTATCAGCCATTGCATTACTGGGGGTAGGGCTGGGTACCAAATGAGAGTACTCACTTGCTATCGGGCTCGAACGGGTCGGTACCACCGTCTCCTGTTTGACCGGTCATGAAGCAAGTCAGTGTGTTTTGGCTGTAGCAAAAGAGCCGTTTATACGTTCATGTCATATCTGTGAAATAAAATGGTATGTAGCGGCTTGACAATACTCTTGGTATAGTTGAGTAAATGAATGACGGTTACTACTTACCATTAGGTGGGCCGTGGCACGTCCGCCATCATAAGCAATAAAAAAAACAGGAGATCGAACTTGTTACCATAGTCCTTGCAGTCCTTAGTTTTACCACTAAGCTACCACTGGTTATTTACATCAAAACCCCCAACCGCGTAAATTCTAGATTCTATGGAAAATTTATTCAGTAAAAAGCCCTACCTTTTGCAAAAAATACCAGCCATTAGTAAAAATGACTCAAAATATTTATGAGTCAACATAACATTTATGACCTCTACACCATTGCATTTAATAACCAAACTACAGGTCTTATTAAACTGGATATTGAATTCAATACCATTGACCTTTACAACGATTTGTATTGTAAGATATTGTGGGTCATACTATGATGGTAGCTATTAATTAAAATCTAGTGTATTTTAAACATTGACCATGCTATTGAACTGTACTGCAAAAGGTTTAATAAAGACTTAAAGGTCAAATTGTATTGGTAATTAATTTTATATAGATAGGTACTGTACGTAATTGATTAAATAATGATATTCAGTTTAAAATTATCTCAAACACAAAGTATTTTTCAATGTGTCAATCAAAATTTGTATTTCTATACTATTATAAAGCTGTAACAGAGCTGTGTCTGTACATTTAATATATTTGAGAAAAATGACTTTATTAGGCTATATGGGCGTGAATAAACACAAAACGATTTTTGTTAGATTTTTTGTGTTTGTTTGTTCACGCATCACGCAAAAAGTACTGAAAGGATTTTGATGAAACTTTTTTGTTTGATAGCTCTCGATAAGACTTAGCAATTGGTATTCATTTTATCCCGTTACTATATCGGGAACTTGAGATATAGCCTAAAAACTAGCTTTTGGCTGCGGCGAAGCCGCGGGCAAAGGCTAGTATTCTATAGTACTATTCTATACAAACGAGCATACAAAATTCCAGTTTAAGTATGATTTTAATTCTTATCCTCATATACGGCTTGACCAATTTTATGACATTATTTCATACAAGGGTTCAACTGGAACTTGTATTGCTAAGATGCAGGTTCAAATCCTGCTCGTGACTATTATTTTCAATTTCACATCTTCGCACTTCGTGTTTTGTAACGTTTTTTTTCCTGAGTATTATAAATTCAGTAGCTTTGGCCTGATGCGTGAACAAACAGACTAAACAATAAGTGTATCTGTGTGTTGATCTGTGTCATCATAGCTTCTAAACGGCTTAACGGATTCAGATTTTTTTTTGTTTGAAAGGTAACTTGCTCGAGAGTGTTATTTACTATTTTTTACAGTTTCATATAATACTAGCTACTAGCAGCGACTTAGGTAGTCCGAGTGGAATTTACTTATATTCTTTTTTAGTGGGAAAAGATATATTTTCAAAATAAGGGTAGCCTAAGTAATAAGGAGCTTATAACATCAGCTATCTGCCGGTATAGGTCCTATCTAAACCGGTCTAGCCGTTTCGAAGTTTAGCTGGAGCAAACAGAGACAGGCAGATATATAAATACTTTTTTATAGGTACTTTTGTTATAGGTAAAGTGTATACATACTTTCATATGCATTATAAAAAAAAAATTGCCGTCACAGGACGTCTCGCAGATGTGAAAACATCGATTTTCTTTCTTCAAATATTGTTCAAGTCTTAAATAATTCTTGGTAAGCGTCCTCTCTTTATCCATAGACGAATTAAAACTGTTATTAGTGAGTGATTGACATTATACTTCCAAGTTAGATGCTTTTGCCAACAGATGGCGTTAAAACAAGTAAAGCGCCGCCAACAACTGGTTTTCACATCAAAAACCTTGTACTTAGACATTAAAAACAGGCACTTCAATTTGATTTATTTACACTGAATTTATAAATATTTCAAGTGCGATCAAATATCTGGCTTATACAATCATGTCGTTGTTACGATTCCCACAAAAGGCAAATATTCTTTGCATGATCAACAATTAATTGTTCTGAGTTGGGTGTACATTCTTTGTCCGTTTGTGAACTCTCCGAAACACAGAAATACTTTGGAAAACCCAAAAGTGCACGTCTCACAATCTGCATTTTTCACAAAAAAATGGATTATTTGATAAGTAACTATTATTTGATGTGACTAATAAGGTATTGGTCTTACTAAGTAGTTTTCAATAAATCAAATAGATAGCGCTAATTTCAAAAATTACTGTGGTTTTCATGTCTTATACGCCATCTAGCGCTAATTTTAAGAAGTACTTCTATATCGGTCTGTAGAAGTAGTTCTCACGAAATAAGGATAGCGCTGGTTTTAGTGTCGAGTCAAGCGTAAATATTCACTATTTTTTTTTATTAAACCACATCGAATCAGACCGTGAAAAGTAATAGGGCTCTATTCATAATTATATTGAATTGTAAAAGAAAAAAATACTCGATTGTAAAGTATGTCGGTCGTTATCGTGTTAACATACATTATCCAAACATACTTACAACACTCGGACGTCCAAGACAGAACTTTTTTAAACAGTTTTTTAACTACATAGTTTAAATAACAAAAATGGCATCAAAAATATCATGAGTGTTAAAAGTAGTATTTTTTCTTGATAAGTGTGTATATATATTATTTTACAAGTGCAATATATGATAAATAGAGACATTTTAAGATTAAAAAATGAGTTGTTCTGCGTGAAGCGAGAGTAATACCCACCTCAACGCTTCGCTTATGAGGCGTGCAATTATACTCTATTGCAGTGTGTTTTGGTAGGGTGCTAATATTGGGAAAATTTATTAGTAGAATGACGCAAGCCCATTAGATCGGCGTTAGTCGTTAATGATATAAACATTGTGTCATGTTTTACAATGATGTGTTTAACCATTAGTACACGTAAATAGTACTTATGTATGTGTGTGTTTCTTTAACCTGAATTCATGTTTAGATATAATTAAATATTAACAGTCAATTATCCCACAAAATAAGGATGTGTCTATATTGATTCTTAACATAAGCTGAATTCGTCCTTAAGAAGGCACGTTAAGGAGTGTCGCCTACTAAAACTATTAAAGTGAAAGTTACACAAATACGCAAAAACAACTAAATACATAGATTTGTGTTAAAGGAAATGCCCATATAGTACTCACAACAGATCTTTGTGTATCTGAAGTTAGGCACAGAGCAATAAGTGGAGATTGTGACGGAATAATACGATCAGTGCTGACCAATTCAAGTGTTATTACTCGATTAAGAAAACAATCGAATGAGATCATAATTTTTTCATATCTAATTGTTTAGGTTCTATTTATTATTGCACGCCTCATAAGCGAAGCATACGATAACAACCGAAATACTTTACAAATCGAGTCTTTGTTTTTTTCTTTTTAACTTGAGTTCAATTACGTATAGAGCCCTATTACTTTTCACGGTCTGATTCGATGTAGTTTAATTGTTATTAAATGAACAAAAAAATAGTGAATATTGCACGCCTCACAAGCGAAGCGTTGAGCAGCGAGTAGAGTGGGTTCTACTCCCGGTTGACACGGCACAGCTGATTTTTCAAACTTAAAATGTCTCTATTTATTATATATTGCACTTGTAAAATAATATCTACACACACATATAAAGAACAAACACTATTTTTAACACTCATGATATTTTTGATGCCATTTTTGTTATTTAAACTAGTTAAAAAACTGTTTGAAAAAAATCTGAGAGTTGTAGGTAATGTATGTTAACACGATAACGACCAAAATACTTAATTAAATGAGTTTTTTTTTTTCGTTTACGAATTATTATGACTAGGAATAGAGCCCTATTACTTTTCACGTTCTGATTCGATGTGGTTTAATTTTTATTAAATAAACAAAAAAATACTAATTATTTACGGCATTTACGGTCGACGCGACACAAAACCAGCGCCTTTCATGAGAACTTTTTACGTACGCATAGCCAGAGTCACCGGTGGTTTTACTATCGTCAACAGAACGCCGTTCGCCCGGCCGGTACATTGTTTTTTGTTAAAAGAAAGTTCTTACCTTTGCTTGACGAACTGATGATATTTGTCAAGTATAATAACTATTTTATCCATAACAATAATTAAAAACACTAAACACACGCAAATAATAACATACCAACGCTATAAAACACGAAAAAAACATATTTTACATTCCACAATTTTTTTTGCGTGGCCTTGGCGTCACGGTATTTTCACTTAGAACAAAGTATAAAATTATAAGGCAACCAAGTTAGGAAGATAAATGGTTTAGAGATTTCTTGTTGAACTCATTGATTTTTAAATAAGTCGTATAATATTGTCCAAAGTTGCAATTTTCTATTGATAGATATCGCTGTTTTAAAGTAAAAGAGATATTGACAAATGCAGCCCTAGATGACGCAAGTGGCAATTTTAGATGTATTCAGTTGCTGTTGTATATATAGAACCACAATATTGCTTTTTTTGTAAGTGGGGCAGCCTTCGCGGCTCCTGAAGCGTTCAATTGCGCAGGAGGGTAACCCCCCCTGCCGCTGCAGGCGCCTTGAAGCGGAGGTGGCAGAGCTCTGGAAGGAGCTCGCCAGCCAGCGCACCAAGCTCGCCAAGGCCGGGCCAGGAGCCTCTGCCTTAACGGCGGGCGCCGGGCCTCCGGCCCCTGGTCTTCTGACGGAGGAGCAGATATGCCAGGTCATGGATCGCGTCAATACGGTCTATGAGCCCCACCTCGGCTCCACAAACGCTAGGGTGCCGCCGGAGTCAAGGCTCCGCCCAGCATTGGCCGCGGACAACAAGGTCGCGCCGCCTGCAGGCCCAACGCCGCTGCCCTGTCAGGGTGGCCGCGTGGCCGGTTACTCCGCAGCCGCAGCTGCGCCGCCCAAGGGGCAGGGCAAAGCTGCCAAGGTGAAAGCGGTGCAGAAGGCTGGGCAGCGCTCCAAGGGCCAGCCCAGGGAGGAGTTCCCTCCTCTCTCGCATGCTGGCCAGCCATCGCGTGCCCCAGCAACCGTGTCCCGAGATTCTCGAGTCCCAACTCCCGCGCCGTCCGGCCCTGCACCCTCTGAAGAGGGTTGGCAGACAGTGGACGGCGGGAGGAGGAAATCCCGGGGCAAGAGGAAGAAGGGGGCCGCGTCCGAGGCTACTGCCCGGGCTGCGGAACCCGCTGCGTCGAGGAGCAAGCCCGGCCCCAAGAAGCCGCGCAAGCTTCAGACGCCAAAAACGGCAGCGGTGGTAATCACCATGCTGCCGGAGGCGGAAGTGGGCCTGTCATACCAGGCCATCTTGAGGAAGGCCCGGGAGGAAATCGACGTCTCCGACATCGGAATCGTCGCCGCCCGGACCCGCCTAGCCCGAACAGGGGCTCGAATTCTCGAGTTCCCTGGGGCGGAGGGCCCCAGGATGGCCGACAAGGTGGCCGAAAGGCTTAAGAGTTTGTTTGGCGAGGGGAGTGGAGTCCGCGTCACCAGACCGGTAAAGTGCGCTGAACTGCGCATCTCCGGTCTGGATGACTCAGTGACGGCGGACGACGTCCGGGAGGCTATTGCCTTGAAAACCGGATGCTCGAATGCCGTCAGAGTGGGCTCCATTCGGACCGGTCCCGGCGGTGTAGGTGCCGCCTGGGTGAGTTGCCCTGTCGCGGTGGCCAAAATTTTGGCCGACGCAGGTAGGCTCCTTGTGGGCTGGAGTTCCGCGCGGGTCACCGTGCTGGAGCCTCGGCCCGCGAGGTGCTTTAAGTGCATGGCGGTCGGACACACCCGGCCGACGTGCACTAACTGTTTTGACTGCAGCGGCTTTGTTTCCGCTGCGGTCAGGCAGGGCACCGGGCGGCAACCTGCACCGCCGCCCCTCACTGCCCCGCGTGCGCGGCAGGCAACAGGCCTGCCAAGCACTGCATGGGGCGGGAGGGATACAGACCCCCGACGACAGGCCCAAAAAAGGGGGGGAGCAGCCAATCGGCCCAGGCTGCCCCCCCTAGCGTGGCTTCGCCACCGTCTCGGGTGGAGGAGGATATGGTTATGGCTTAAAATTCAACCGTGACACTATCCTCCTTCAGGCGAATCTCAATCACTCCGCCAGGGCGCAGGATCTTCTCCTGCAAACCATGGTGGAGCGGTTGATTGATGTAGCCGTAGCTGCGGAGCCTTATTGTGTTCCTGACCGCCCTCATTGGGTGGGCAGCCGCGATGGCTCCGTGGCAATCATCAGCTCTGCGGCGCTTCGTTCCCCGCCCTTGTCGATCAGAGACAGGGGTACGGGATACGTCGCGGCCGACTGGGGGGGAGTTAGGCTGTATGGCATATATTTCTCTCCCAACCGGAGTCTGGCTGGTTTCGAGGTCTGGCTTAACAGCCTAGAGACCTCGATACGGCGACTGGCACCTAGCCACGTCCTGGTCGTGGGGGACTTCAACGCCAAATCTACGGCGTGGGGGTCCCCTGCGACGGACGCCCGTGGAGCGGCGGTGGTAGAGTGGGCGGCGTCGATGGGCCTCTGTTTGCTAAATAGAGGCTCCGTCAACACGTGCGTGCGGCGACGGGGCGGGTCGATAGTGGACCTTCCGTTTGCTAGCCCCGACGTCGCAGCACAAGTGAGGAGCTGGTGTGTCCTGGAGGAGGTTGAGACCTTGTCCGATCATCGGTACATCCGGATTGAGGTCTCCCGGTCCCTTCGGGGCCCCAGTAGGGGTCACGCGGCGCGCAGAACTCCCGCGTTCCCGCGGTGGGCTGTGGGCAGGCTGGATAGGGACCTACTGGCGGAGGCCGCCATTGTTCAATCGTGGCTGTTCTCACCGGCCCTGACCGAGGGGGTGGACGCTGAGGCTGGCCGATTTCGCGCTGCGATTACGCAGGTGTGCGACTCGGCCATGCCCCGTGTGCGACGTCCTCCTCCGAGGAAGGGGCTCTACTGGTGGTCCCAGGAGCTGGCGGACCTCCGTGCGGCGTGCATTCGTGCCCGGAGGTCCTATACCCGCAGTCGGCTGCGCAACCGCGATCAGGAATGGGAGGGCCAGCTGTACGAGGCGTACCGCACATCGCGGGCCGCGTTTAAGCTGGCCATCTGCCGCGCCAAAACAGAGAAAAGGCAGGAGATGCTGGATGGTCTCAACTGTGACCCCTGGGGTCGCTCATATCGTGCGGCGCTGAACAAGCTCCGCACTCAGGGCCCCCCCCTCACGGAGACCCTTCAGCCCAGCCTCCTCACCGAGGTGGTCGAGGGCCTATTCCCTAGACGGGCGGAGCACACGCCCCCGGTCATGGCAAGGCCAGGTAGTGACCGGGAGGCCGACCTCAGTGTGCCGCCCGTCACCGCGTCGGAAATGGGGGCGGCTGTTTCGCGGATTCGTTCCAAGAACACCGCCCCCGGCCCAGACGGGATACCCGCCCGAGTGCTTGCCCTGGCTCTGGACCACCTGGAGCCCCGCCTCAGGGGACTGTTCGACGCGTGCCTGGCGTCCGGACGGTTTCCTGGCTGCTGGAAGGAGGGGAGGCTGGTACTCCTGCCGAAGCCGGGGCGTACGCCGGATTCGGTCGGGGCCTTCAGGCCCATCGTGCTGCTGGACGAGGCGGGTAAGCTGCTGGAGAGAATCGTCGCTGCCCGCATCGTCCAGCACCTGCGCGACGTCGGACCCGACTTGTCGGATGCCCAGTTTGGCTTTCGGGCTGGTCGTTCGACGGTCGGTGCGATTATGCGCCTGAGGGCCGCGGCCGCGGCGGTCGTCGCCGGCGGTGGAGTGCTGTTGGCGGTGTCGCTCGACATTGCCAACGCATTCAATAGTCTGCCATTCAGCTGCATCAGGGAGGTGCTCCAGTATCACGGGGTGCCTGCATACCTGAGGCGGCTGGTGGTGGACTATCTTGAGGGCCGCAGCGTTCTCTATGAGAGCCGCATAGGGGATGTTGTGAGGAGACCCATGTCGTGCGATGTCCCACAGGGTTCGGTTCTAGGGCCGCTCCTGTGGGACATTGGTTACGACTGGGTGCTACGCTGTCGGCTTCCCCCCGGGCTGGCGGTCATCTGCTATGCGGATGACACGCTGGTCGTGGCCCGGGGTGGAAACTTCGAGGAAGCGGCGTTCCTGGCCACCTTAGGGACCTCGGAGGTGGTTAGGAGGATCGGGGCGCTGGGGCTTAGGGTGGCCCTGGACAAGTCGCAGGCCCTACTTTTCCATGGGCCCCGACGTCGGCCACCTGCTGGCGCCTCAATCACGGTGGACGGGGTCCAAATTGGGGTGAAGGCCCGGATCAAGTATCTGGGCCTGGTGCTGGATGGGCGGTGGCGCTTTCGCGAGCACTTCCGCCAACTGTCCCCGAGGCTCGTCGGCGCAGCGTCCGCCCTTGCACGGCTTTTGCCGAATATGGGCGGACCCAACAATGCGTGCCGACGGCTTTATGCGGGGGTTGTCCGGTCGATGGCACTGTACGGTGCACCTGTGTGGGTGGGGTGCCTAAACGCGCCGAACAGGGCTCTTCTGTGGAGACCACAAAGAGTCGTCGCGTCCAGGCTCATACGCGTATACCGCACGGTGTCGACGGAAGCGGCCTGCGTGCTGGCCGGAACCCCCCCGTGGGACTTGGAGGCGGAGGTGCTCGCCAAAGTGTATCGGCGGGCATCGCAAGAGCGAGAGGTGGGAGGTCGTCCTTCACCCAGGGAGGTGGCCAGGTGGCAGGGCGATGCCCGCCGAGCTGCCATGGCCAGATGGAGAACACGGCTGGAAGCGCCCCGAGCCGGTCTCTGGACCGTAGGGGCGCTCCAGCCTGTGCTGGAGGAGTGGGCGGGGCGACGGCATGGAGTCCTTACCTTCCGACTGGTGCAGGTGCTGTCGGGGCACGGTTGCTTCGGCAGATATTTGCACATAGTCGCAAGGAGGGAAGCGACTCCGGGCTGTCACCATTGCAGCTGCTACGAGGACACGGCGCAGTACACGCTCGAGTCATGCCCGGCTTGGGGCTGGCAGCGCCGTGAACTCGTTGCGGCAATAGGGGGCGACCTCTCGCTGTCGAGCGTCGTTAGAACGATGCTTGGCAGCGACAGGAATTGGGCCGCGGTCGCTGCCTTCTGCGACGAGGTCATCTCGCGGAAGGAAGCGGCGGAGAGGGCCAGGGAGGCTGATCCTTCCGCAGACCCGAACCGCCGCCAGCGACTGGGGCGGCGCAGGCGTGAGTATTTGCGCCTAATGCCGCCCTAGCTGAGGCTGCGGGTGGATGGACCGGGGAACGTCCGCCACCCGCAAGGCCTCCCGCGAAGGTGCGACGCACTGTGTGCGCGTGCGTCGCTCAGTAGCGGGTACCCGAAAGGGTAAGCCGCCGGCGGACCACCGAAGGAATGTAACATAGTTCCAGTGGTCCGCCAATAAAGGCGGAGAGACGGCACACGGCGGGTTTATTTAGTGGGTGAGGGCCCCACACTACCCTGTTTGTTGCCCCGAACAACGGGGTGTGCGGTTAGGTACATTTTTTCCCGCCTAAACAAAAAAAAAAAAAAGGCTACCCTTATTTTGAAAATATATATTTTCCCACTAAAAAAGAATACAACTAAATTCCACTCGGACTACCTAAGTCGCTGCTAGTAGCTAGTATTATATGAAACTAAAAAATAACACTCTCGAGCAAGTTACCTTTCAAAGAAAAAAAATCTAAATCCGTTTAGCCGTTTAGAAGCTATGATGACACAGATCAACACACAGATACACTATATATAACTTATTGTTTTGTCTGTTTGTTCACGCATCAGGCCAAAGCTACTGAATTTATAATACTCAGGAAAAAAAACGTTACAAAACATGAAGTGCGAAGATGTGAAATTGAAAATAATAGTCACGAGCAGGATTTGAACCTGCATATATTATGAGCATAAATATTATGAGTCATTTTTACTAATAGCTGGTATTTTTTGCAAAAGGTAGGGCTTTTTACTGAATAAATTTTCCATAGAATCTAGAATTTTACGCGGTTGGGAATTTTGTTTTGATGTAAATAACCAGTGGTAGCTTAGTGGTAAAACTAAGGACTGCAAGGACTATGGTAACAAGTTCGATCTCCTGTTTTTTTTATTGCTTATGATGGAGGACGTGCCACGGCCCACCTAATGGTAAGTGGTAATCGTCATGTGAAAGATGAGTGTCAGAATCGTAGCTAGTGGAGAGAAGTGGTCTCTGCCTACGGGATAAAGACGTGACAATATGTATGTATTTTAACATTCGACATGCTCTGCTACTTTTAAAATTTATAACTTTAATTATTTGTGTAATTGTAAAAAGATAGCTTTACTGTGAGTAGGATTCGAACCTGCGTCCCATCCAATCCGGAAGTGATCTTGACCGCTAAGCTTCACTTCACATTTGTTTTAGATGTCTTTACAACGACCGATAGCCGTTTGATACTGGCGGCTTGGGACCACTCTATTCAGCGTTCTGGTAGGCTTGTCCGTATGGTGATGGACTAAGAATACAAGAGTCACCACCTCCATTCTTGCAGGCTTTCGGGGCAACGAACAGGGAAGTGTGTGGCCCTCGCACCTTTTAAACAAATCCGCCCTGTGCCGTCCCTCCGCCTGCGGTTATTTGTTAAATACCTAGGTATGTTTCAGTTGTAGCGCAAAATAGGCGTCATATTCATTGATTTCTCATAAGTGAAATGAAATTCGGTGGCACCAGGTGGGCTGGTCGTCTATCAACATAAAGTGGGAGCCTATGTGATAGATAGATATTATAACTCTTAATTGGAATACCAAAATTGTTACAGACAACTTAAACGTATATCCAAGGCTTAATTTTATTAAGTCGTCCAATTGGCGGCCTTTTCGTTGGCGATCATTTGCAGGCAACCATTTATGTGGTCGGACCACTGAATTAATGTCACACAGTTCGAATGGTCCGCTAATACAGACGGAGAGACGGAGAACGGCGGGTTTTTTAGTTGGTAAGGGGCATTACCCTGTCCGTTGCCCTGAATAACGGGGTGTGCGCTTGGTATAATTTTTTACTCCTCGACAAAAAAGGTCTAACGTACGTCAGCATTTGACGACTGAACAAAAGCCTGATACTAATTGATATGAAGTTACATAAGCAGAATTTTACTATTTAGATATTTTTATATATATTTTTAGCATTTGACATGCTTAGCACTATACATTAAACACAAAGTGAAAAATGTGAAATCGAAAATAACAGTCAGGAGCAGGATTCGAACCTGCATCTTCTGGATACCGTCCAGATGCTTTACCAATTCAGCCATCCTGACAATTGCTCCTGACGACTGCTAATTTCGATAACACATCATACTTAACGTCTTTGGGTGACGCCTGCGCCATCTGTCGGAAGTATTTTCATACATTATACCGACCAGGTAAACTTAATTTTACAATTAAGATTTTAATAATGACGCAAACCCTTTAAATATTTAGATATTTTTATATATATTTTTAGCATTTGACATGCTTAGCACTATACATTAAACACAAAGTGAAAAATGTGAAATCGAAAATAACAGTCAGGAGCAGGATTCGAACCTGCATCTTCTGGATACCGTCCAGATGCTTTACCAATTCAGCCATCCTGACAATTGCTCCTGACTGCTAATTTCGATAACACATCATACTTAACGTCTTTGGGTGACGCCTGCGCCATCTGTCGGAAGTATTTTCATACATTATACCGACCTGGTAAACTTAATTTTACAATTAAGATTTTACCTAATAATGACGCAAACCCTTTAAATATTTAGATATTTTTATATATATTTTTAGCATTTGACATGCTTAGCACTATACATTAAACACAAAGTGATGATTTCACATTTTTCACTTTGTGTTTAACAGAATTTTACTGTATCACTAGCTTTTGCCCGCGACTCCTCCACTGTCACAAGCCAGTTTTTAGGTTATATCTCAGGGTTTCAGCGTTCATAGTAGCGGGATAAAATTGTCTACCAGTTTTTAAGTCTAATCAAAAGCTATCAAAAAACAAAAACGTTTCAACAAAGACGTTTCATATCAAATTCCCTTTGGTAGTTTTTCGTGATTATCCTTTTGATCCTTTCCTTATTATCCTTCCTATCCTTTCTATCCTTTCGTTATTATCCTATCCTTGAGATAGCGATGTGCGAGTGATATCTCTGATGTTGCTAGCGTCTATCTATAGGCTAAGGTAGCTACTTACCATCAGATGACCCGTATGCACGTTTGCCACCCACGTAGGTAGTACAAAAACAAAGACAAAAATTTTAAAAATGTTCAGATACGCCTAAATAGCCTATAACACAGCATAACGCCTGTATTCCCCGAAGGGGTAAGCAGATGTGTATTACACACCCACGATTCGCTAACTATGTTTATGTCCCACGTAATAGGTGGCAAGCCTATTGCCGTCTACCGGGCACAATTCCAAACTCTGGGCTGCTACTGAGATTTCTTTCTTTTTAGCCAATACATTCATTTTTCTCAAATATCTTAAATATACATACATAGCTCTATAGTCTATATACTTAGATAATCACCTCAGGTTAACAAAGGGAAGGTACGAGGCTATAAAAAGATTACTAATCAATAATAAAATAGTATTGACGTAGGATGATAAGTTATTTCTAGACTAACGATGTGCTTATTGCAGCATCCATTATATAGTACGGTAAAATTCCATGATCGCCGCGTGTACCTAAATTAAAAAACGAGATAATGATTTGGGTTTTTGGTATAAGCCGTCCGTTGATTCAATAAATTTGAGTAAAAAGTGCTATACAATAATCTTGTGTTCGAATCAGGAGCGACGAAATCGACCTTTTTGGAGTACCTATTTTTTTAGTTAATCTTACTCGTATACTATTACATTTAGCTAGTTTACTGTTTAATGTAATTAAAACCAAACAGCCCGATTATTTATATGAGATACTAAGCTGGAAACATCACCATTATGCATATACGAGCCGATCCACGGCAAACCCGCTAAGCAATTCAAAACACCGTACCACACCGTTTCGAGGATGCTTTAAATGGGCCGCCGCTCATGTGTGGAATAACATTCCACCATCTATACGAAACTTAAAAACGTTGGCAACATTTAAAAAATCATTCAAAGAATACTTGCATAAAGAACAGTCTCTAATCCATCCATCCATCAGGCTTTTAAAGTCCACTGCTGGACATAGGCCTCCCCAAGAATGGGGGATAGTGCTGTAATCGCCACGCTTGGCAGGTGGGTTGGCGATCGCAGTGGATGTTGTTAATACTCGAAGGAGTGCTGCTGCCCAATCCCCCGGTATTCCCTCAGTCGGCTCTTACGACTTTCATAGGTGGAGAGGGGTGGGACAATTCTAAAGCCAGCCCCACACGGCACAGTCTCTAAACCTGTGGTCTTAATCGTATAGGTACATATTTGTTTTTCCATTATTGCATTATTATGCGACGGAACCTGTGTTTTTTAATATTATATTATTATTTGCCGTGTGGGGCCGGTACCAAGAATAGCTCCACACCGTCTCTTCCTATGGGAGTCGTAAAAGCCGACTAAGGGATTACCGGAGGATCGGGCAGCAGCGTTCCCCTGTGTACTAAAAACATCCACTGCGATCGCGAGGGCGAGTTGCGCCTGCCAAGCGTAGCTATTACGGCATTATCCCCCATGATGGCACCGCTCGTTGTGGCGTTCTCTTGGGGAGGCCTATGTCCGGCAGTGGATGATGAAAGGCTGATGGATGGATGGATCAATTGGGCCGTAAGCTTGTAGCAAATCCAAGTAGTCTAAAAAAATTGCATTGTGCTTTGGTAAATACCGGTACCTACTTAATCGCAAAGACTATTGCGTCTCCGACGAGGTTACGATGCGGCATACGGTCGAGCTGTGCCTGGCTTAGGCTCTCTCGCTACCGAAGAGCGATACTACAAAAAATAATTGATCCGATTTCCAAAAACCTACTGCCGTGTGGGGCCGGTTTTAGAATTGTCCCACCCCTCTCCACCCACGGGAGTCGTAAGAGCCGACTGAGGGAATACCGGGGGAGTGGGCAGCAGAACTCCTTCGAGTATTAACAACATCCACTGCGATCGCCAACCCGCCTGCCAAGCGTGGCGATTACGGCACTATCCCCCATTCTTGGGGAGGCCTATGTCCTGCAGTGGACTTCTAAAAGGCTAATGGATGGATGGACAAAAACCTATTTGTGTATAGTATCACGCCTGTATTCCCGAAGGGGTAGGCAGATGTGTATTACACTCTCACGATTCGCCAGCTAGGCTTAAGTGCCACGTAATAGGGGGCGAGCCTATTGACGTCTACCGGGCACATTTCCAAACTCCGGGCTGCTACTGAGAATTTTTGTTGTGAAACATCTAATGCAGAGGGAGGGTAAAATCGGCTGTTAGCGTGGCGACGCTTTTATTTTACTTGTCCCCTTCAAATCTTGCAAGTTAAATTTGACACACTTCCCGGTTTCCGATTGAACTGAAATTTTACATGCATACACATGCGTATCACGTGACAATGCAATATTATGGTGACATGGAGCTGATCTGATGATGGAGCTGGAAGGTGGACATAGGAACTCTATCGAGTTTGGGCTCGTATGATTCGTCTTGCTGAGTACTTTGTGTCTAGATGGTATCCAGGGGCTGATGATGAAGCTGGAAGGAGGCCACAGTAACTATATAATGTAATGACGCAACCCCGTCGAGTTTGGACACGTTTGATTCGTCTTCATGAGTACTTTGTCTTTAGATTGTATCCAGGGTCTGATGATGGAGCTGGAAGGTGGCCATGCGAAACTGTAATTAAATGGCGCAACACCATCGAGTTAGGGCTCGTTTGAAATGTCCTGACTAGAACTTCAGTTATAGATGATATCCAGGGTCTGATGATGGAGCTGGAAGGTTACCACAGTAACTCTTTAATGAAACGACGCCGCCCCATCGATTTTGGAATCATTTGATTCGTCTTGATGAGTACTTTGTTTTTAGATGCTATCCAGGGTCTGATGATAGAGCTAGAATGTGGCCATAGGAACTCCGTTATAAAACGACATAACTCCATCGAGTTTGGGCTCGTATGATTTGTCTTGACGAGTACTTTGTCTCTATGTGGTATCCAGGGTCTGACGATGGAGCTGGAAGGTGGCCACAGTAACTCTGTAATGAAACTACGCAACCCTATCGAGTTTATACTCGTTTCATTCGTCTGAAGGAGTAATTTGTCAAGTTATGATCATTTTATTTCTACAAAATAATTTCGTATAGTGTTATAGTAAGTCTGTTATAAAGCTGTAACATAGCTATGTCTGTAAATTTAAGATATTTGAGAAATAATGACTGAATTAGGCTATATAGGCGTGTCCAAACACATAACGATTTTTTTTTAGATTTTTGTCTGTTTATCTGTTTGTTTGTTCGCGCATCACGCAAAAACTACTGAACGGATTTTGATGCAACATTTTTGATTTAATAGCTCTTGATTAGACAAACTGGTATACATTTTATTCCGCTACGATATTGGGAACCTGAGATATAACCTAAAAACTAGCATTTGCCTGAGGTGGAACCGTGGGCAAAGGCTAGTAGTTTATATGTTTGTAAAAATAAATTTTCAATCACCAACAGAAACCACTGACTCGGAAACTTGGGAATCCTCAGATCTAAAACCACGCAGTCATTACCCGAGCGTATCAAGATCGCTTATAACGAATCAGTGAGCACAATAAATAATAAAAAAAATATCTATATACTGTTATAAAACTGTAACAGAGCTGTGTCTGTACATTCAAGATATTTGAGAAAAAAATACTGTAATAGGCTATATAGGCGTGTCTAAACACAAAACATTTTTTTTTAGAACTTTTGTCTGTTTGTTTGATCGCACATCACACAAAAACTAAGTACTGAACGGATTTTAATACAACTTTTTTTATTTGAAAGGACTTGATTAGACTTAAAAACTGGTAGACATTTTATCCCGCTACTATACCGGAAACCTGAGATATAACGGAAAAACTAGAAAAATTATTTGAACTAGAATTGTTTGTAGAATTTATTTAAAAGAACTACTAGATGGATTTTGATGCAACTTTTTTTATTTGAAAGGCCTTGATTTGACTTAAGAACTGGTAGACATTTAATCCCGCTGCTATATCGAGAACCTGAGATATAACCGAAAAACTAGCTTTTGGCTGCGGGGAAGCCGCTGGCAAAGGCTAGTTTGAAATAAAATTGCTTGACAGCCCTGTCTTGGGTTTTGTCAAAATCGCGCAATCATATAGTATGAATTTTAATTGCGTAATTAAACTTACTATATTAGAATAATGTACGTAAATGCATACGATAGGTGGCTGGGTCGTAAAGACATTTAAAACAAATGTGAATTGGATATTGGGTGTCACCGTCAGTGACTTCAATAGCTTAGCTTTTTCGGTAGTGTGTCATGGGTTCGATTCCCACTCAGGACAATTATTTGTGTGATGAACTGTGTCTAGGTGTTTTCTATCTAGCTATAATATATATGTATTTTAAAAAAAGGAGTATATATATTAATATTCGTAATATGGTACCCATAACACAAGCGATAGCTTAGTTTGGGAGCAGAGGACGTTGTGTGAAATGTCCGTGAATATTTATTGCTGACGTACATAGACCTTTTTTGTCGAGGAGTAAAAAATTATACTAAGCGCACACCCCGTTCTTCGGGGCAACGGACAGGGTAATGCCCCTTACCAACTAAAAAACCCGCCATTCACCGTCTCTCCGTCTGTATTAGCGGACCATTCGAACTGTGTGACATTAATTCAGTGGTCCGACCACATAAATGGTTGCCTGCAAATGATCGCCAACGAAAAGGCCGCCAATTGGACGACTTAATAAAATTAAGCCTTGGATATACGTTTAAGTTGTCTGTAACAATTTTGGTATTCCAATTAAGAGTTATAATATCTATCTATCACATAGGCTCCCACTTTATGTTGATAGACCACCAGCCCACCTGGTGCCACCGAATTTCATTTCACTTATGAGAAATCAATGAATATGACGCCTATTTTGCGCTACAACTGAAACATACCTAGGTATTTCACAAATAACCGCAGGCGGAGGGACGGCACAGGGCGGATTTGTTTAAAAGGTGCGAGGGCCACACACTTCCCTGTTCGTTGCCCCGAAAGCCTGCAAGAATGGAGGTGGTGACTCTTGTATTCTTAGTCCATCACCATACGGACAAGCCTACCAGAACGCTGAATAGAGTGGTCCCATGCCGCCAGTATCAAACGGCTATCGGTCGTTGTAAAGACATCTAAAACAAATGTGAAGTGAAGCTTAGCGGTCAAGATCACTTACGGATTGGATGGGACGCAGGTTCGAATCCTGCTTACAGTAAAGCTATCTTTTTACAATTACACAAATAATTAAAAAAAAAATTTAAAAGTAGCAGAGCATGTCAAATGTTAAAATACATACATATTGTCACGCCTTTTTCCCGTAGGCAGAGACCACTTCTCTCCACTAGCTACGATTCTGACACTCATCTTTCGCTTCATCTACTTTCATCAGCGCTTTCATGCATGCTCGTTGGTTTCGAGTAATCTTATCATGGCCTTCCTTAAGAACGTCTCCGATCTGGTCAAAATACGTTCGCCTGGGTCGACCTCTACCAACTTGCCCATTCACAGTCGCCTTATATATTTGCTAAAATACAGATCAAAATATCCAGCTACTTGAAAGTCACTCTATGAACCATCCTATATATGCTGGTCACCCCTCCTTTGTACTTCAACAGTTATTAGTTCAAATTATAATTTGTGAATAAGGAAAAAGAGTATATTAACCTGCGTCCTGGGAAGTGCTCATAAAGAGCACTTCCCCGGAAAGGAAGGGACGCAGGTTCGATTCCCGCTCGTACTAAAAATACTCTTTTTCCTTATTCACAAATTATAATTTGTTTTTTAAGAGTAGCTGAGCATGTCAAGTGCTAAAATATAAATTAAAATGTTTGGAAAATCAGGCCATCAAATAGTATGAATTTTAATTGCAAAATTAAACTTACTACATTGGATGAATGCATGTAAATGCATTGCCGATAGAGGGCGATGGTCGTTAAGACAAATGTGATGAGGAAATTCGGTATTTCTAGAAATGGTACGATAGCTCAATGGATTAGAGCACTTCCCCGGAAAGGAAGGGACGCAGGTTCGATTCCCGCTCGTACTAAAAATACTCTTTTTCCTTATTCACAAATTATAATTTATACTTTTAGAGTAGCTGAGCATGTCAAGGGCTAAAATATAGATCAAAAAGTTATTGGTTCGCTGAGAAATGAGTGTACTTTGCTTAAATTACCTATAATCCATAGCGTAGGATTTTTTCTCTACATCTATGCTATAACCTAACTATTTTACGTATAGATACCGACTAAACGTATAGATATCGACTTTATGGTCATCCAAATCTCCTCATCACATTTGTCTTTAGGACCCACGCCACCTATCGGATGCATTTACATGCATGATTCCAAGCTTAATTTTGCAATTAAAATTCATACTATTTCATGGCGCGATTTTTTAAATATTTTGGTCTGTATTTTAGCACTTGCTCAGCTACTTTAAAGAACAAATGATTTGTGAAAGTGTGGAAAAAGAGAATTTTACTGCGAGCGAGTTTCAAACGTCCCTTTCAATTTATAGAAGTGCTAACCGCTAAGCAGTGATCGCAGCGCGCAGTCGCACGATTGATGCCTCTGATGTTGCTATCGCCTATAGGCTACGGTAACCGCTAATTATCAGGTGGGCTGTATACTTGTTTGCCACGCATGTAGCATATAAATAAGCCGTTTTACCTTTATTGAGGAAGAACATCCATTCATTCAGTCAGTCAGTCATTGCGATGGCTTAGCGGTCTAGGACACATCCCCGGATTGGAAGGGACGCAGGTTCAAATACCGCTCGCAGTAAAATTCTTTATTTCCACATTTTCATAAATCATTTCTTCTTTAAAGTTGCCAAAGCCATATGTTGGTGAATGTTTAACATAATTATTTTATGGTTCGAGCGCCACGTGACTGTCTTTGTACTACGTTAGACGCATCTATAGCATTTGAGGTCTTGATGGACCGAGGAAAGTCTGTCAAGTGCGAGCGTCACTCCTAAAAGTAACCCGCAAGAGTAAGCTACCAGCGGACCACTGAAGTTATGTCACACAGTTCCAGTGGTCCACCAATACGGGTGTGTAGTGGTATAAGCGCTCCACACTACCCTGTTCGTTTCCCAAACGACGGGATGTATCGTTACGTACATTTTTCCGTGCCTTAACAAAAAAAAGGCGACCTCTATTAATTATACATGTGCAAACGATATAAGGATGGCTTCTAACAGCTTATCTATATAGTATAAACATAGCTTATCTATATAGCTTATCTATATATATATATAACAGAGCTGTGTCTGTATAATTAAGATATTTGAGAAAAAAATACTGTATTAGGCTATAATTAAGCGTGTCTAAATATTAAAAGATATTTTTTAGATTTTTTGTCTTTGCCTGTTTATCTGTTTGTCTGTTCACGCATCACGCAAAAACTACTGAACGGATTTTGATGCAATTTGTTTTGATAGCTCTTGATTAGACTTAAAAACTGGTAGACATTTTATCCCGCTACTATATCGGGAACCTGAGATATAACCCAAAAACTAGCTTTTAGCTGCGGCGAAGCCTGGGCAAAGGCTAGTTTTATATAAAGAGTTGCTATTTGATCCGAGCGGAATTCAGCATCCATTAAAGGGACGTTTACTTGACGGGCCTCGTGGCGTGGTCGGTAGTGTAACCGACTTACGTGCACGAGGTCGTGGGTTCGATTCCCACTCAGGAAAATTATTTGTGTGATGAACACAGATATTTGTACTGCGTTTGGGTGTTTTCTATCTATTATATGTATGTATTTACAAAAAAAAGTAATATATGTATTATATCCGTAATCTGGTACCCATATAGCACAAGCGTTAAGCTTAGTTTGGGACCAGAGGACGTTGTGTGAAATGTCCGTGAATATTTATTTTTTCATAGAAAGTTCTATGCATGTAAATGCATTCCGATCGATGGCGTTAGTCGTAAAGACAAATGTGATGAGGAAGGAGATTCGGTATGGCCGAAAGGTCAGTGCGGTAGCTCAGTGGCTTAGAGCACTTCCCCGGATTGAAAGGGACGCAGGTTGGATTCCCGCTTGAACTAAAGTTATCTTGTTCCTCATTCACAAATAATTTGTACTTTAAATAAGTATTTTGTTCAGCGTCAAAGAGGTTTACTTCCAATTGTTTTTGTCCGTTTAAATGATGTAAAAAGTCTTTTTGAAAAGATACTTCTTAATATACATATTCAATTTATTCATAAATCGTTATCTAGATGCTTCTAAACAGCTAAATATACTAGTATCTGTCTACAGTTATAATTTGGGAAAACCCAGCGTTCTCTGAAGGCAAAATTACCTACTATGAAGCGTGCTTAATGTATCGTTATAACATTGAAATTATGTTAGTCATCGCTGGAAATATTACTAGACGTAACGATATCTATATCTATATTAAATTTTATTATGTAGCTTCGCCTGTATCTATGTATGTCACGAATTCTTTGAATGTGATTTTGACCCACATCAATATGTCGGATTTTATTTAAACTTTGCACAATTATCAAGGATCGATAATACAATAATTTGATGATACAAGAATTTAAGAATTTTGTTATTTTTTTTTAATAATATCGGGAAAGTCGTCACAACGATTAAACAGGAATAGGGTGTTTTAATTAGAAGAACTTTTGATACTGTTTTGTGACTAAAAAAATATGGTTGTCTGTAAAGTCGGTTTACGGACGATAATTTTACGTTATAACGTCATGAAGAAATTAGGTTTGTACTTTTAAACAATGTAATACAATCGAAAGGTACATATAAAAAGGTACGATCGCGCGTGCTGCTATACAATAATTGAGATAAGCGTGTTGCCCGGAACGCGTTCGGGTGAAGAATGTCATATCGGTCGGTGGACCGGCCGTCTTCCTCTCGTAAACGCTCTTCAGCCCGCGGCTCTCTTGTGGCATCGATTGCCATACATTTTGCAGAACGTGAGTTTTTTTCGTGCATGCAGCCTCCAGTTCATCGATTTATAAGACGTTATCACGTCAAAAAGAAGACAATAAATTGGACCGTCTTAAAACCTATGTTAGTAATGTATCGCTATCGGTGGAACGACATACATACATGGAGTTTTTTCTTTTTTTTTAAGAAGTACTATAATATTAATCTACCTCTTAGTTCCGGGCCGCGGCCGTCGCGCGCACGCCAAGGCCACGCAAAAAAAAGAGACCCCGTGCCGCTAAAAATATTCCCGCTTAAAATTTTGTTAGAGGTCAATGTCTTTTTAAATTTTATTAGTCTGTATTCTAGGTTATAGTTAAAATTACTCAAGCCAATATAAACTGTATCTATGTAAAACAAGTTGTAAAATCGCTTGCGCCGTCAAAATGAACCGAAACGTCATTAAGTCAAGGTTGACATTTCAGTGTCGTAAAAATTGTGGAATGTAAAATATGTTTTTATAACGTTGATGTGTTATTATTTACGTGTTTAGTGTTTTTAATTATTGTTATGAATAAAATAGTTATTATACTTGACAAATATTATCAGTTCGTCAAGCAAAGGAAGAACTTTCTTTTAACAAAAATCAATGTACCGGCCGGGCGAACGGCGTTCTGTTGGCGATAGTAAAACCACCGGTGGCTATCCGTACGCAAAAAGGTAGTTCTCATGAAAAGCGCTGGTTTTAGTATCGCGTCGAGCGTAAATATTCAGTATTTTTTTGTTTATTTAATAACAATTAAACCACATCGAATCAGACCGTGAAAAGTAATTGGGCTCTATTTCTAATCATAATAATTCGTAAACGAAAAAAAAAAAGACTCGATTAGTAAAGTATTTTGGTCGTTATCGTGTTAACATACATTACTTACAACTCACGGACGTCCAAGGCAGATTTTTTTCAAACAGTCTTTTATAATAGCATTAAAAATATCATGAGTGTTAAAAATAGTGTTTGTTCTTTATATGTGTGTGTAGATATTATTTTACAAGTGCAATATATGATAAATAGAGACATTTTAAGTTTGTAAAATCAGTTGTTTCGTGAAAAACGGGAGTAGAACCCACCTCAACGCTTCGCTTATGAGGCGTGCAATTAGGTACTGTTTCGTTAAATAATTTGTTGTATCTATCGCGTGTATTAAGATTTAAGTAAACATAATCTACCATTGTTAGGTAAAAGGATTATGATAAACTTTACTATCAATACAACAAGTACCTATAGATAATTTGCGTAATCTATCTATACTTCTTCTTGAGTTTTTTCCTAAAAAGAAAAATTCTCAGTAGCAGCCCGGAGTTTGGAAATGTGCCTGGTAGACGTCAATAGGCTCGCCCCCTATTACGTGGGACTTAAACATAGCTGGTGAGTCGTGGGTGTTTGTTACACCTCTGCCTACCCGGGGAATACAGGCATGATGCTATGTTTTTTTTTCTATCTATACTATTATAAAGCTGTAACAGAGCTGTGTCTCTGCACATTGAAGATATTTGAGAAAAAATGACTGAATTAGGCTATATAGGCGTGTCTATAAACACAACGATTTTTTTTAGATTTTTTGTCTGTTTATCTGTTTGTCTGTTTGTTTGTTCGCGCATCACACAAAAACTACTGAACGGAGTTTAGTATTTTTTTTTATTTGATAGCTCTCGATTAGACTTAAAAACTGGTATGCATTTTATCCCGCTACTATACCAGGAACCTGAGATATAACCCAAAAACTAGCTTTTGGCTGCGGCGGAGTCACGGGCAAAGACTAGTATATTTAATAAATTCATTTTCGTTCTTCACGAGGTACGTAAGCCGTGGGTCCCGGAAATAAATTGCAATTTTTTTTCACTTACGCTTCAGTATAATTAGGAATAGAACCCTATCACTTTTCACGGTCTGAAAATGTGTGTGTCTGAAATGAAATGTGGTTTAATTGTTATTGAATAAACAAAAATATTGTAAATATGTATGGTCGATTCGTTTATACACTAAAACCAGCGCTATCTACCTTATTTAGTGAGAACTACTTCTATAGAACCAATATAGTAGAACTTTTTAAAATTAGCGCTATCTATGTGATTTCTTGAAAATTACTTAGTAAGACCAATAGATTATTACTTACTTCAATGAAAAATTAAATTATGAGGGTACTTTTGGATTTTCCAAATTTTTTTAGAATTTTTGTGTTTCTCTGTTTGTTTATTCGCACTTCACGCAAAAACAACTATAATATTATAGATTTTGATGATTTTTTGGTAGCTCCTATACCAGGAACATGGGATATAGCTTACAACTAGCATTTGTCTTCGGCGGAGCGGCGGGCAATGGCTACTGGCTACATTTATTTAAAACAAAGATTTGAACGCGCATTAGTCTGAGACCGATTATTTATCACACATAAATTTACTCAATATCTTATTTACATAATAATACACTGGCTAGTTATAGCCTTGAAGAAATAATTATTTCCAAAAAGTATAATAAAAAATAATAGAAGTATATTTCAAGAACTATAATACATAATCATCTAGCTATCTAGATATCTATAATACCGATCTTAACTTCTTTTTTTTATTGCAGACGAGCCACAGCCCATCTGATGGTAAATGGTAACCGTCGCTCATGGACTCAACTATACCGAGAGTATTGTCAAGCCACCATTTCATTTCACGGGTATTGAAATGAAAGAATAAACGCCTATCTCCTGCTACAGCCAAAACGCAACGATGTGCTTCATGGCCGATCACACGATAGATGGTGGTACCAACCCACTCGGGTCCGATACCAAGTGAGTACTCCCACTTGGTACCCAGCCCTACCACCAGTCATGCAATGGATGATAATTGCTTACTTCCCTTAGTCGCCCCATACGACACCCGTGGGAAAGAATGGGGTGGTGACACTTGTATTCTTAGCCCGTCACCACACGGACAAAATATTGTGTACGACCTACCCTAACCTATTTTATAAAAATCACTAAAAAGTAAAAAATAAAACAATTAAAAAAAAAAGAAAACCGCCTTCAAATGCTCCTAGGAACTAAAAAGCAATAAATAATTTTGCAAAAAAAAATTTTGCAAATCCGTCAATTTATGACGGAGTTAAAATTTTGCAAATCCGTCAATATATGACCAAATTATGCCCGAACATACATAAAAAAAATATAAACATCCGAATTGAGAACCTCCTCCTTTTTTTTGAAGTCGGTTAATAAAAATATAGACGACTGCCGTTGTCCGTGCATCACGGAAAATGTGCTAGATTTTTTTTATACAACGTAGGTGGCAAAAACGTATACGGCCCACCTGATGGTAAGCAGTTTCGTAGGCTATAGACGCTAGCAACAATAGAGGCATCACTCGCGCGTCGCCGTCCCACATAGCATAAAAAAAAAGGAAGTCGAAGATATCAGCTAGTATCTTATATCTCGATTAATAATATCTATTTATGGCATATAACCTTCAGACTTAACGGATTCGAACTAAATTTGAAATTCAGATAAATTATGGCTGGGATAAACACAGAATATTTTTATTTTGATAAGGATTGGCTGTGGCGCACACACTCACTATTACACACATACACGATAATTTTATTTTTATTAAAATACTTTCGACAGATGGCGCAGGCGTCACCCAAAGACGTTAAGTATGAATGTGTTATCGAAATTAGCAGTCAGGAGCAATTGTCACGATGGCAGAATTGGCAAGGCATCTGGACGGTATCCAGGAGATGCAGGTTCAAATCCTGCTCGTGACTGTTATTTTCGATTTCACATTTTTCACTTTGTGTTTAAAGTATAGTGCTAAGCATGTCAAATGCTAAAAAATATATAAATACGATATTTTTATTTATGTTTTGAAAGAAAAAAAGCTGTGTGGAGATGAGAAGTCTGAGAAGTATAGCCGGAGTGACTCTGATGGACAAAATGTGAAATAGTGTGATACGAGAATGCTGTTTTGACAAAAATAGAGAAAGGAATGCTTAGGTGGTCCGGACACGTAGAGAGGTTGGATGAAAGAAGATTAACGAAACAGATATACAGGGCGACTTGGTAGAGGTCGACCTAGGCGAACGTATTATGACCAGATCGGAGACATTCTTAAGGAAGGTTAGGTTACGAGTACTCGAAACCAACGAGCATGCATGAAAGCGCTGATGAAAGTAGATGAAGCGAAAGATAAGCGTCAGGATCGTAGCAAGTGGAGAGAACTGGTCTCTGCCTACCCCTACGGGAAAAAGGCATACCAATATGTATGTAGTTATGTATTTTTTGAAAGTCTATGCCGGCATCAAAGTCGTGGCCTGAACTTCAATAAATGTTTAAGGGTTTAGATGTTGTCCGTCAATTCGTACGATAGATGGAGGATTAACATGATGATACAAATTATTTGTGAAAGTGCAAAAAGAGAGCTGTACTGCAAGCAGGATTCGTACCTACATCCCATCCAATCCGGGGAAGCTCTGGACCGCTAAGCTATCGCAATCACCAATCCACTTCATATTTGTTTTAGATGACTTCAACAACCTATAGGATGCATTTACATACATTTTTTTCCAAAAATTCATACTAAACGATGACGCGCTTATTTGATTGTTATTTTAATAAGTTTTTTAATAGGTAAGTATAGTTTTATAGAGAATAGAGTAATAAATGATAAATATTAATGTGATTTGGATTCAATAAAATTAATTAAGTCATATTATAAAAAAATGATTCAACCGCATTAATAATTATCTTAAAATTAAACATGTTTTTCCAAAATTCTAGCAGATTCTTTTTTAAACCTAAAAACGTAGGAATTTAATTATTTCCACAATAACGTCATCTGTTAAAACTTCAAGGCTTCTATCAACAAATATTTCACCAAACATTGGCAAAGTTTTTTAAGTAAATACATCTTCCCGCACGCTTGACTTGGGGAGTAAGCTGGTGAATGCGTGACGTGAGCGTTACGAAAAGTGTCATAGTGAAGATAGAAAGAGAGAGAGTTACGTTTCGTATATTAATGTAGGGCCAAGAGAGAGATGAACGAGCACACATTTTCTTTCTCTCTTTCTCATTATTAGTAGATATTAACATTATTAATAATAATTATATGTGTTTATTGTTAAGTTTTACTTCAGTAGTGTGGTCTAAAGCACACTTGTTTTTTTGTTGATAGAAGCCTTGAGCATTTTCTAAGTTTTTTGGCGGGACATCATGACGGGCGGTTCCAATCCCGACACTGCTTCAGTAACGAACAATGGCAAGTTTTTACCTGAATATTTTAAAAGGCGTCTTAGATTAAGATATTTTTATAAAACTTAATTATTTAATTTGCTTGATTTTTTATGGCGTTATTTTTACATGGCAAACCCACGTAAAAATGTTTACATTATTAAGCCACTAATTACTTCTTAATACTTCCGGTTTAGCCATGCGTAAAGGATGATGTAAAATCTGGTGCCACAGAAGAAATCTAATTGTAGTTTTTAAATATTTATTAACAGTGTTAAAAATAATTATTAATGTTAGTTATTCTTAAGAAATACCTGTTAATAATGAAATAATGAGTACGGTAAGTGCCGTGTGAGGCCGGCTTTAGAATTGTCCCACCCCTCTCCACCCATGGGAGTCGTAAGAGCCGACTGAGGGAATACCAGGGGAGTGGGCAGCAGCACTCCCTCGAGTATTCGATCGCCAACCTGCCTGCCAAGCGTGGCGATTACGGCACTATCCCCCATATGAGCGAAACACATGTTGTGGCGTTCTCTTGGGGAGGCCTATGTCCAGCAGTGGACTTCAAAAGGCTGATGGATGGATGGATGGATGAGTGCGGTAATAATAATATGATTAATTTTATTAATTCCTTTTTACTGACACTACTCCTTGCAAAGTAATAGTGACAATGCAACAGACACAACATAAGCTTAACAAATATTTTTTTAATATGTAATCGTCGCATAGACTAAGTATACTATAGACTTGCTGCTATTAATCATCTTATATACGCTAATCTTACACGTTCTAATACATTTTAAGCACAATATAAGCACAACTGCAATTTCTTTGGTCCTGTCATTATTGCATCCGGCTAAAACAGATAGTACATGTTTAGTCTACAAAGTTATAATCATAGTTATCTTTTAAAATTATTCCGGTTATCATATGTCAAACTATTGCTATCTCGACACTGCATACGCTGAGAATGTGTTTATGTCTATCGGTCTGTCTCCTAACCGTCGGTGAAATAATCAGCGACAGCTGTCATATAGTACCTATAGGTATATATTAAATAAGTTAACCCCAAATTATTAAAAAAAACATGATTATATCTTTTTTTTGGCTTTAAAAAAAAAATAGTTTGGTGACGGGCCTCGTGGTGTAGTCGGTACTGTAACTGACTTCCGTTCACGAGGTCGTGGGTGCGATTCCCACTCAGGACTATTACTTGATAAATTGGGTAAGGGCCCCACACTACTCTGACTCTGTTCGTTGCTCCGAACGACGGAGTGTGCAGTTAGGTACATTTTTTTCCCGCCTTAACTAAAAAAATGGTATGTAACCAGTTATTGTGAGTCTATAATTAACCAATTCGTTATACTAAATCTCAAAAGCAATAAATCTACAATTTAATATTACTTTGAGCTTTTGATATGCTGGACTCTATTTGATAACATAATTATATTTATAGGTATATACTACGAGTATTATAAAGCTGTAACAGAGAAGTGTCTGTACATTTAAAGTATTGAAAAAAAAACTGCATTAGGTGGTTGTCATTGAGATAATAAGATTTTGTTTAGAATTTCTGTCTGTTTGTTCCCATACCTATCACGAAAACACTACATAACATTGCATTCATCATTTGATAGCTCTTGGTTAGACAGCAATTATTTGTTAAAGTGGAAAAAGAGACCTTCACTGCGAGCAGGACTCTAACCTGCGTCTTATCCAATCCGGAGAAGTGCTCTGGACCACTAAGCTGTGGCAGTCACCCAACAGTGACACCCAATCTCCAATTCAGACTTGTTTTAGATGTCTTTATGACCCACGCCACCTATCGGGTGCGTTTACATACGTTATTCCAATATAGTGAATTTAATTTTGCATTTCAAATTCATACTAGATAGGTATTTGATGGCATATTTTTTTTATATTTTGGGCTGTAATTTAGTACTAGAAATACTCAGCCATTTAAAATATATTGATTAGACAAAAACTGGTATGCGTTTTATCCTGCTACTACATCACTGACCTGAGATATAACCTAAAAACTAGGTAGGGTACCTATGTCAGTAATATGGTTCCAGTGGCCCGCCAATAAAGGCGGAGAGACGGCACACGGCGGGTTTATTTAGTGGGCGAGGGCCCCACACTACTCTGTTCGTTGCCCCGAACGACGGGGTGTGCGGTTAGGAATATTGTCTCCCGCCCTAACAAAAAAAGGGTACCCATGTCAAAGGCTAATTTTGAAATAAAATGGATACGAATCTAGAAACTCGTAAATTCATGTGAATTGATCTTCTATTTAAGCCACAGTAGATGCCATTAAAAAACTAGTTTATTTTCGTCTGTCAATATGTCTGTCTGTTTGTTGACTAATCTCTGAAACGGCTAGACCAGTTTGGATGGGACTTAGGACTACTAGTAGAGAGCTAATATTATAAGGAGGAGTCATTTAGGATGTATATTATTTTGGAAAAATAATTAGGGTTCCGCACAAAAAAGAAAACAATTTAATTGGATGCGGACAAAGTCGCGGGTGGCAGTTAGCTGTAAATACAAAAAACATATATTTAAAATATTACGTTTTATATGCACTCTGAATCACATCCTTGACATCTACAGTAAAATCCATTTAAACAAGTTCAATAATAGAGAATGTATGTAAAGTAGCATGACTCAATTCTACTGTCTCTTTCTCTCTCGCGGGTACTCCACAGGGATGAAGAGGTTAGATGTAGGTTTTCCCGAAGGCTGTTCGCGGTTTAACTAAGTCCTTTATAATCCATATATCTTGTATGGGTAAAACCACCGGCAAAGAAATATGTTGCCGTTCAACGTGCACTTATTTTTATTATGAAAACATAATTGCATATGAATACGTTTAAATAAAATGCAAAAAAACCCACTCTCATTCTCACCCAGCACTCTGGGTAAGTGCTCGGAGACCTGTGATCAATGAGGCTCCATATTTCCTAATTATTTCTTTGCATCTAAAACTCATAAAGAACAAATGTTTTGTGACTGTGGTAAAGGAGAACTTAGGTACTGCGAGCGGGATTCGAACCTGTGTCGATTCCAATCCGGGGAAGTGCTCTAGACCGCATTCGATAGGTAGCGTGAAAAACAAATGTGATGTGATTGGGAATGGCCGACAGTCACTGCGATGGCTTAGCGGTCTAGAGCACTTCCCCGGATTGGAAGAGACGCAGGTTCGAATTCCGCTCGCGCAATACTTTGATTAAACGATAAAACTACAATAATCCTTATGGTCTCATATTCTTTCTGCATCATTTTGATGCGGTTTGCGGCGGATCATTTAGACAACTTCTTACGGAATGTTTATATATTTTATAGCAGGTACATGTATGTTATTAGTATACATAGCACCTGTGCGAAGCTGGGTCGCTAGTAAATTATAAATGAAAGCTAAAAAACACGGTTAACCCTTAAATTGTCACCCCTAGATTTATTGGGTATTTTATGTTCAAATTTCGGATTTGGGTTGGGATTGGGATAGAAAACAAGATAAAGACAAAAAAAATCAAATATATTTTACTTTTTTATTGTTTTTGTTACGTCACATAAAACGGACATTGCCCATTATATGCACAATTGTGGTAGCTGAAATTACGTCACATGAAACGGACATTGCCCATTATATGTGCAGTTATGGTAGCTGAAGATAAGTCATATACAATGGACATTGCACACATAATAACGTATTATAATTCCATCCATCCATCAGCCTTTCAACGTCCACTGCTGGACATAGGCCTCCCCAAGAGAACGCCACAACGAGCGGTCCTGTGCCGACCGCATCCAACGGCTCCCCGCAGCCTTGACCAGATCGTCGGTCCATCTGGTGGGGGACCGTCCTACGCTGCGCCGTCCGATACGTGGTCGCCACTCGAGAACCTTTCTTCCCCAACGGTTGTCGGTTCGTCGAGCGATGTGGCCTGCCCATTGCCACTTCAGCATGCCAACCCGGCGGGCTATGTCGATCACTCTAGTTCTCCTACGGATCTCCGTATTACGGATACGATCAAATAGGGAAATACCAAGCATAGCCCGCTCTATGGCCCGCTGAGCAACTTTGAGCCTTGATACGAGGTCAACATTCAGAGACCAAATTTTTAAATTGAGCAAATATTGACATGTACCAATGTCTTGTTTTCATGCGAATTCTATACAAAGCGGTCAACATATCGGCGATGTCGACGCTGCCCTTATGTGTGTTGTACACTTTTATAGCATTTGGACAGGATACAAGCACTCTTTTTTTTAGTTTTTTTATCGTATCGTTCTATAGTACTCATTGGTTCTTGGGCACAAAACGAACTTGCTATATGAATAGATTTATTGTCCATGCACTTTGTCACGGCTATTCTTTTAGAATTACCACATACTATTTCATATGTTCCTCATCCTTTTTTTATCATAGTTTTGTCAGTCATCAGCTTACAATTTCGCAATCTATCTTTTCGTAACGTCCCTAAAGACAAAACGTCCATCTCATTACGCAAATAATATACTCGTAGGTATAAGTTCGAGCGATGTAAACCAGTTATCAAAGTATACTGTGCTTAGAATGGGATTAGAAATGGTTCTACATAGCCGGATAACTGTTTTACCTCCAACCTCAAGATAGTCTTCTTCCCATTCGCTAAATTGGACACCTTGAAATGTATTTGCGCTATCATAAGCAAAGAAATCATACACCATGCCTGACGTACCAGCCCGAACCAGAAATTTCAATCCCCATTTGTTTGGTTTCTTTGGCATATATTGCCTTCTGCTGCCAACTTTTTTACCTTTGTAAGGTATTATCATCATCTCGTCAATTGTAAATGACAGTTCTTCTTCTATCTTCAAGCGCTGCTTACGATATAATATAACATAATCCATGACAGAGGTAATTTTATAGTAACGATCATTTTTGTCTACGACATTAGTATTATCACAAAAGTGCAAAAAGCGTTTCATAGATCTATAGCGTTTAAGGGACATTGCTGATGAAATCTGCTCATACTTTAGATCAGCACTCCAGTAATCTTCGACTGCTGGTAAGTCTATAACACCCATCATGATTTCTATTCCAAATAATATTTCCATTTCTTTTTGGGTTACACATATGGATTTCCCGGTAGTTTGTACTGATTATAAATTTGTCATTTCAACTATGAAATCTAATAACTCAATGGTGAAGAATTTTTGAAAATATTTCTTAGGGCTAAGGACGTCATGACGTTCCTCAAAATTGGTGGAGTCCAATGTATGTACGGATCCGGTATATTTTCTTTTTTTAAATACAAAATCCAATTGCTTCATTTTACGCTTCTTCTTAGCCACAGATGTCCTTGTCGCTGGTGGAGGCATAGGTGACGAATCTGTTTTTGTGATTTGTCTGGTTTGACGTGTTACCATATTTGACAATAATGTAGGTCTAGAAAAACTAGAAGATGGTGATGCAGCAACTATTGGTGAAGGTGTTTCTGGTATGTGATACTGGAGCTGAAGACCGACCAGTGAGTGAAGAGGATACATCTCACGCCATCTCAAGTAGCTTTTCCTCAGTAATGCATTGATCGTGATCGTTATACTACCGACCAATTATGTCTTCACTGACACTGAGATCAGCCAATATGTCGTATAATACCGGAGATATGGTACGGCGCAAAGATGAATCACTGTTATCATAGTAAAAATACTCACGTCGCTCAAGGTTGACTTCTAAATCATCATCAGACTCAGTATCAGACTCTTCAGAATCCGCTGAAGGTATGAGTGACATTATTTTCTTTGATCGCCAAGCCATGTTACCGTAAAACAAAATAAAAATATAAAAAATGTGATTAAGTAAAGACGACCTTGCAAGTGACAACTTATTGGCGACGTCCGTTTTATAGGACAAATAAAATGAACTCTTACAAATAGGTCTAAATGGCAATGTCCGTTAGACAGGACAGCCAAAGAACACCCTAGTTAATAGTACAAGTTGGCAAGGTCCGTCTTATGGGACACTATAAATAAACCAAATTTTTACTCTAAATACACTAATATTTAATAAAAATTATACCACAATACAATACCTATATTTATATTCTAACTAATGACATAACGTAATAAACAAAATAATCCAAATACTCACAGTTATAATTAAATTTATCAGGAGCGTAAACAAATCTGACCGTTGCACTTTTTCAAATAATTACTAGTCGGTACCATCCATTTCTACATTAATGAAACATGCACGCGCGCGAAAGAGATAGATAGTTCAAGGCCTTTCCGCGTTCTCGCAGCCCTTAGGTGTGTTAAAACAGTCTCTATGTGCTTGTAAACACTATGTCCTTTAAAACGGACGAAATCAATTTAAGGGTTAATAGCTAGTTGAAGTTAAAGTATAAAATAAATAATAATTACAAAAAGCGTGGGGCGCATTTTACTGTATCTTAATAATCATAATTATTAAACACAAAGTGAAAAATGTGAAATCGAAAATAACAGTCACGAGCATGATTCGAACCTGCATCTCCTGGATACCGTCCAGATGCTTTGCCAATTCAGCCATCCTGACAATTGCTCCCGACTGCTAATCTCGATAACACATCATACTCAACGTCTTTGGGTGACGCCTGCGCCATCTGTCGGGAGTATTTTCATACATTATACCGACCAGGTAAACTTAATTTTACAATTAAGATTTTACCTAATAATGACGCAAACCCTATAAATATTTAGATATTTTTATATATATTTTTAGCATTTGACATGCTTAGCAACATACATTAAACACAAAGTGAAAAATGTGAAGTTATTTTCGATTTCCCATTTTTCACTTTGTGTTTAATGTATGTTGCTAAGCATGTCAAATATATATATTTTTAGCATTTGACATGCTTAACAACATACATTAAACACAAAGTGAAAAATGTGAAGTTATTTTCGATTTCCCATTTTTCACTTTGTATTTAATGTATGTTGCTAAGCATGTCAAATGCTAAAAATATATATAAAAATATCTGAATATTATTAATCTTATAAACAGCTACCAACGACCTATTAGTATCATTTGAAGCACCCAGCAGAAGTATTTTATTAGTTTTATAAAATATAATTTATTTTCTTCTAAACAGCATCAAAACTACTACTTATATTATGACTGCATTTCATTTTTATCGTATCTAATAAAAAAACGGATAAACTTATTAAATTATTGTAATGTCACTGGTACTTGATAAGTGTGAAGTTTCAATTTTAATCTGACATTTTGAAGTGGATTAAAATCACGTTCAAAGATTGCGTTGCATACATAGATAGATACAAGCGAAGCTAATATAAGCGTGTTAAAAAGAGACAAACATCGAGAAAGTGAGACAGAATACAGATAATTACAGATATACCATAGGTGTAGGCTTTTTTCCCTAGGCTCAATACGCTTTTTATCACTGAAGGAATGTAACATAGTTCCAGTGGCCCGCCAACACTAGCGGAGAGACGGCATACGGCGGGTTTCTTTAGTGGGTGAGGGCCCCACACTACCCTGTTCGTTGCCCTGAACGACGGGGTGTGTGATCACATACTGGTAGCAACATTTTCAGGGTCAATTCGTCCTCTTTCTACATTAGTTATTAAGTTTAAAACGTAAATTGTGCTTTGTCCTTACAGCTTTTTGATGTGAAACATCTAATGCGGAGAGAGGGTAAAACCGGCTGTTAGCGTGGCGACGCTTTTATTTTAGTTGTCCCGTTCAAATCTTGCAAGTTAAATTTTACACACTTCCCAGTAATTTCCCGATTAAACTGAAACTTTACACGCATACGTATATCGCGTGACAATGCAATATTATGATGACATGGAACTGATCTGATGATGGAGCTGGAAGGTGGACATCTATAATGAAACGGCGCAATCCTATCGAGTTTGGACTCGTTTGATTAGTCTTGACGAGTACTTTGTCTTTAGACGGTATCCAGGATCTGATGATGGAGCTAGAAGGTGGCAATAGGGACTCCGTTATAAATTGACATAAAGTCATCGAGTATGGGCTCGTATGATTCGTCTTGACCAGTACTTTGTCTCTAGATGGTATCCAGGGTCTGATGATGGAGCTGGAAGGTGGACATCTATAATGAAACTGCGCAATCCTATCGAGTTTGGACTCGTTTGATTAGTCTTGACGAGTACTTTGTCTTTAGACGGTATCCAGGATCTGATGATGGAGCTAGAAGGTGGCAATAGGGACTCCGTTATAAATTGACATAAAGTCATCGAGTATGGGCTCGTATTATTCGTCTTGACCAGTACTTTGTCTCTAGATGGTATCCAGGGTCTGATGATGGGACTGGAAGGTGACCACAGTAACTCTGTAATAAAACGCCGCAACCCCATCGAGCTTATACTCGTTTGATTCGTCTTGACGACTACTTCGGTCCTAGATGATATCCAGGGCCTGAAGATGATGATTTATGTCCATTTCGGTTATTTTACACATGTCATAATTTTATACAAGCACACAGAAAAATTTATGATAATTTTATTTCAACTCATTATTTCTAGAAAATAATTTCGATGGTTTCACATCTGGTAGACTTCCCGCGACGTCTAGTTTTTTATTGTGTAGCCTTTGCTTGCGGCTCCGCCGCAACCAAAAGCTGGTTTTCAGATTCCCGATATAATAACGGAATAGAATGTATACCAGTTGTTAAGTCTAATCGAGATCTATCAAATAGAAAAAGTTGCATCAGAATCCGTTCAGTAGTTTTTGCGTGATGCGCGAACAAACAAACAGCCAAAAAAACTAAAATAAAAATTGTTCAGACACGTCTATATGACATGTATAGCCTAACACAGTATTTTTTTTCTCAAATATCTTAAATGTACAGACACAGCTCTGTTACAACTTTATAATAGTTTAAATGTAGAAATAAATACTTTCTTTCTTTCTTTCTATATACAGTATTTCCTAATATCTTCGTTTCTTGAGAGATCAAGGAACGTTTAATTTCTACCGCATGTAAACTACACACGTTTTTTTGAGTATAACTTAAAATATAAAACGCTATATTAAGTTTAAATTAATTACAACTGTCAGAAACGACAAGTGACATCATTCCCTTGTATTAAATCATGATTAAAATCTAGTAATATGCACTTGGCAACCCTGTCCCGATTTTTTTTAAATATCTACAGTACGACAAAATTCAGTAGTGCCAATGCTTCGTTTTCGTCCACGTGAGTTTTGTTTTATTGCTTATGGTAGACAAGCTACAGTCCATCTGATGGTAAGTGGTAAGTGATGGTAAGTGGTAACGATCACTTATGGACTATAGGACGACTACCTACTAAGCCACAGTTCACTATTTGATTTTGAGGATAAATATCTTTGCCTTGGTTATCCCAGCATGAATGGGCCGGCTCGCTCGGGAAAGTACCACCCTCTCACAGAAGTTCAGGGTGTAACAACGGTAGTTACTCCTACCGTTGTGTTCCTCATCATGAGTGAGAGCGCTGGAGGATCAAACCCCCTCTCCTTGTCATTCTACCAATCCCCTGCCTTTTATCCTTCCTATCGCTTTCCTTGGAGATGGCGACGCGCGAGTGGAGCCTTTTTTTTAAATTTAGGCGGAAAATAATCTACCTAACCACACACCCCGTCGTTCAGGGCATGAACAGGGTAGTGTGGGGCCCTCACCCACTAATGAAACCAGCCGTGTGCCGTCTCTCCGCCTTTATTGGTGGGCCACCGGAACCATATTACATTCCTCCAGTGGTCCGCGCGAGTGATGCCTATGGTATTGGTATTGCTAGCGTCTATAAGGAATCACTTACCATCAGGTGGCCATTTGCCTATTTGCGCTCTATGTAGTATAAAAAATTGGCCAAGTGTGAGTCGGACTCGCGCACGAAGGGTTCCGTACCATTGACTAGGTAAACAACATTATACTATTGTAACTCTCTGTAACCATGGTGTTTGGCTGTTACCAAATTTTGCAAGTAAAAAATGAATCATTTCGTGGTATTCAACTTAGACTTAGATGCACATAACGAAACAGTTTTAAATGTAAGGAATTATGTTACTAGATAGAGTCATTCGAGGTAACTGTGCGCAGCGGGTAAGCGTGCGCAATATCGCCGTTCAGGAGATACAGCCTGGTGACAGACGGACGGACAGACAGAGCATAAACGAGTAAAGAAACATGTTTGTGTATGGGAGGCCCCCTTAAATATTTGTTAAACTTTAATTTAATTATTTATTTTTAAAGTGAATATATAACTAAATATTCTGTGAATATTTCAAGCGTCTATACCTGTTGTTGTTATCAAAATCGAGCAAAAAAGGGCAAAAAAAAAAAATCACCTTTGTTGCCCCCCTTAAATAATGTTTTTTTTTTGGTTTTAGTATTTGTTGTTATAGCGGCAACAGAAATACATCATTTGTGAAAATTTCAACTGTCTAACTATCGCCGTTCTTGAGATACAGTCTGGTGACAGACGGATGAACAGACAGACGTTGTATGGGAGCCCCCCTTAAATATTATTATTTTTTTGTTTTTAGTATTGGTTGTTATAACGGCAACAGAAATACATCATTTGTGAAAATTTCAACTGTCTAACTATCGCCGTTCTTGAGATACAGCCTGGTGACAGACGAACGGACAGACGGTGGTACCGACCCGCTCGGACTCGATACTCAGTGAGTACTCCCACTTGGTACCACCAGTAATACAATGGATAATATTGCTTACTTAGTCGCTTCGTACGACATCCGCGGAGTAGAATGTTGGGGTGAAAATTATATTCTTCATCTGTCACTACACGGGGGATTCTGACAAACTAATACAATCGTCTAACGGCTCACGTCTGTATCCCCAAAGGGGTAGGCACCCACGGTTCGACTGTAATAGGGCCAATAGGCTAACCCCTAAATTACAGTCGCAATAGCCGTCAACCGGGCAGATTTACAACGTCTAAATAACTTTATACACCGAGGCAGTTAAAAATAGTAGCAGCAGCCCCGGAGTTTGGAAATGTGCCCGGTAGACGGCAATAGGCTTGCCTCCTATTACGTGGGACTTAAACATAGCTGGCGAATCATGGTTGGTTCCAAAACACCTTTTACTTTAACCCTTCGGGGATACAGGCGTGATGCTTTGTTTGTTTGTTTATTAGCAAAGAAGATGATATCCGAGGATCCTTAGCAAAAAAATAACTTTATAAATATACAACCAATTAATTATGGTGCTGCGTTATAACAGAAATTATAAATCAATTCTAATTATACACTTCCGTAACATAATAATATAAAAAACATATGCGTCATTGGAATTTTCAACGCATTATACTCTGTGGTAGAATTTGCTTATAATCTAAACTAATATTATGATATTTTGATCTGTATTTTAGCTCACTAGGGCGGGCCTCGAAATGGGGAGAAAAGAACTTGGTTCAATTCAACCCTACGAAGACACAGGTTTGCGCGTTCACTGCAAAGAAGGACGCATTTGTCGTGGCGCCTCAGTTCCAAGGAGTAACTTTTCCAATCTCCGATAGTATTGGGATCCTCGGCATCGACATTTCAAGCAAATTCCAATTCGGGAGTCATTTGGAGGACAAAGCCAATTTGGCGAGAAAAAAGAACTGGGCGTCCTGATACAAGGCACAAGTTCAGCCTCACGTGGAGTACAGTACTTCTCACATCTCTGAGCAAGTGCGCCTAAGTGCCAACTCGACCCACTTGACTCCCTGCAAACTTTTTATAGGCGTGATTTGGGATCGAACCCAGGACCTCATGATTTGAAGTACACTACCGCTACACCACCGAGGCTAGAATGAAGAGGCTGGAACTAATATTATAAAGACGTAATGATGAGTTCGGATGTCTGGTGTAATCCACGATATTGCTCATCCGATTTCATAAATTCTGTCAATTTAGAATGGACTTTGAAGATTGTCATTAGATAAAATAAAATAGATTATTTATGGAAACCAAAGTTGCGACTAAAATAGAAAAAACGGTTTTCAAACGGTAACTCGTCAAGAGACATTTAAATATAATCGTTTTAAAATGTAAGTGCCTCTGTTATGTAGCGATAGTGTGACTGACTGGTGATCATGAGGTTTCTCGATCCCCAGGTCACAGAAGTACATACTATTGAGCTTTTTCAGAAAAAGCAAAATTCTCAGTAGCAGCCCGGAGTTTGGAAATGTGCCCGGTAGACGGCAATGGGCTCGGCCCCTGTTACTCGGGACTTAAAACATAATTGACGAACCGTGGATGTGTAATACACCTCTGCCTACCCCTTCGGAGATACAGGCATGATGTTATGTTATGTGTTAAAATCCCTAGAGTAATTATTTCGTGATGCCCGAACAATTAAATAGTACCCACCTCAACGCTTCGCTTATGAGGCGTGCAATATACAAAAATTCTAAAAAAAATGTTTTGCGTTCAGATACACCTTAATAGCGTTATTTTTCTCAAATATCTTAAATGTGCAGACGCAGCTCTGTTAATGCTTTATAATAGTATAGACACTTCGATCGTCATTACCTGATCGAAGTATAGATAGATAGGTTGACATCCTTTACGCGACATCAAAATATTGTAACGGCAAGAAACACGCGTTTTAAACACTGCCTATATGTAAACTGGAACCTCAGAAGTCTGTCGTAATTCAAGCCTTAAAATTTTAAGGTTGATATTTCTTAAAAGGAGTTCAGGTTATCCATGAAGTATTTTAGGTAAATATAATAAATATTTTGGCCACACTAGCTGCTAAAAGTGAAGCTAAGGCCGCTTCCGCATCACGGAACTTTGTGATATAGCGATCTTATATCTGCCGTTTGAATAAAACCTTGGAGAATGTTTCTTTTAACCATAAACCATTTTTATACCATTTTTTTATTGTGTATGGTGACAGACGAGCTACGGTCCACCTTACCTTACAACTATGCCGAGAGTTTATCAAACCGCTGCTCACCATTGCATTTCACAGATACGAAATGAAAGAATTAACGGCTGTCTCCTGCTACAACCAAAACACATCGATATTCTTCATGGCTCACGGGAGTTGGTGGTATCAACCCGCTGAAAAGAGAAGAAGTGAAAGAAGTGAGACTTGGTACACAGCCCTACCACCAGTAATGCAATGGGTGATAATTGCTTATTTCAATACAGGCGTGATGCTATGCTTATTTTCCTTAGTCGCCTCGTACGCTACCCGTGGGAAAGAATGGGGTGGTGACACTTAATTTCTTAGTCCGTCACCACACGGACCATATATAGAGAGCGCTTACAACCCAGAAGTATTACTCACCTGTTTGCAAACCTACTAGCCTTTGCCAGCGGCTTCGCCGCAGCTAAAAGCAAGTTTTTCGGTTAAAGGTATCTCAGGTTCCCGATATAGTAGCGGGATAAAATGTCTAGCAGTTTTTAAGTAAATCAAGGCCTTTCAAATAAAAAAAATTGCATCAAAATCCATCTAGTAGTTCCTTTAAATTAATTCTAGTTTAAATATTTTTTTTTTAGGCCGTGTTGGGCCGACTTTAGAATTGTCCCACCCCTCTCTACCCATGGGAGTCGTAAGAGCCGACTGAGGGAATGCCGGGGGAGTGGGCAGCAGCACTCCTTTGAGTATTAACAACATCCACTGCGATCGCCAACCCGCCTGCCAAGCGTGGCGATTACGGCACTATCCCTCATGTGAGCGAAACACATGTTGTGGCGTTCTCTTGGGGAGGCCTATGTCCAGCAGAGGACTTCGAAAGGCTGATGGATGGATTATGTGAGAGGGTCGTACTTCCCCTATCGAGCCGGCCCATTCGTGCTGGGATACGCAAATCTCTATCACTGATGTAGGATGGCCTAAAATAACTGAGCAACATCTCACGCGTGGCTGATATTCTTCAATGGTGTACTTAAAAAGCCTGTGGACTTCGCCAGCCTAGATTACGGGACTGCAATTGATCACTTAAGATTTTTTTTTTGTATTCACGGACATTTCACACAACGTCCTCTGGTCCCAAACTAAGCTTAACGCTTGTGCTATGGGTACCAGATTACGGATATAATACATATACTACTTTTTTTTTGTATATACATACATATAATAGATAGAAAACACCCAGATGCAGTACAAATTTCTGTGTTCATCACACAAATAATTGTCCTGAGTAGGAATAGAACCCACGACGTAGTGCACGGAAGTCGGTTACACTACCGACTACGCCACGAGGCCCTTCAGATTTGCGCAAACAACACTCACAATATGTACTAATAAACCTGTTTAGGATTATTTTTGCCTTGTAATTGTTGTGTCATTACGATTTACAGTGATTTTTTGCGTGATGATCAATTACTTATTTATTATTATAAATAATAAAACACACCTAAATGTATAATAATACTGACTTCCACTCTCGAGTTCGTCTGCGCAGACTTTATAATAAAGTCCAGAGAAATCTAGTAATATAAAACACCCAGACGCAGCACAAATATCTATGTTCATCAAACAAATAATTGTCCTGAGTGGGAATCGAACCCACGATCTCGTGCACGGAAGTCAGTTACACTACCGACTACGCCACGAGGCCCGTCAGTTGTTTCAGTGGTATCTGATTTAATAATAACCATATAAACTATCACATTTATAACCTGCCGCGTATACATTATAAATAGCCGAATACATCTTTTTCTGTGTTCCAGACAACAATGTATGCAAAATGTCATGATGATAGTAAAAGTTATAGCGGTAAAGAACAAATTATTTGTGAACTTTAGTGCGAGCGGGAATCGAACCTGCGTCCCTTCCAATCCGGGGAAGTGCTCTAATCGCTAAGCAATCGCACTGACCAACTGCCATTCCCAATCTCTAAATCCCAATTTGTCAATTTGTCTTTACGAGCCACGCCATCTATCGGATGCATTTATATGTATTAATTCAATATAGTAAATTTAATTTTGCAATTAATATTCATATTATTTGATGGCGCGATTATTTTAGAGCACTTCCTCGGATTGGAAGGTTCGATTCCCGATCGCACTAAAGATCTCTTTTTTTTATTGCATTTAGTGGCAGACGAGCCACGGCCCATCTGATGGTAAATGGTAACCGTCGCTCATGGACTCATCTATACCGAGAGCATTGTTAAGAAGCCGCTGCTCACCATTTCATTTCACAGAATATGAAATGAAAGCATAAACGGCTATCTCCTGCTACAGCCAAAACGCAACGATGTGCTTCATGGCCGGTCACACGGGAGATGGTGGTACCAACCTGCTCGGGTCCGATACCAAGTGAGTACTCCCAATTGGCACCCAGCCCTACCACCAGTCATGCAATGGATGATAATTGCTTACTTCCCTTAGTCGCCTTGTACAACACCAGCGGGTAAGAATGGGGTGATGACTTGTGTTCTTAGTCCGTCACTACACGGTACACGGTTCACTTTCTCTATATTTCGCAAATAATTTGTTCCTTAAAGTAACCGAGCATGTTAAATGCTAAAATACAGATAAAAAAAGTAGTTACGGCGTTATGAGTTAACAAACAAACTCACTTTGATATTAAACACAAAGTGAAAAATGTGAAATCGAAAATAACAGTCAGGAGCAGGATTTGAACCTGCATCTTCTGGATTCCGTCCAGATGCTTTACCAATTCAGCAATCCTGACAATTGCTCCTGACTGCTAATTTCGATAACACATCATACTTAACGTCTTTGGGTGTTATCGAAATTAGCAGTCAGGAGCAATTGTCAGGATGGCTGAATTGGTAAAGCATCTGGACGGAATCCAGAAGATGCAGGTTCAAATCCTGCTCCTGACTGTTATTTTCGATTTCACATTTTTCACTTTGTGTTTAATGTATAGTGCTAAGCATGTCAAATGCTAAAAATATATATAAAAAATATCTCACTTTGATATTTATTACATTAGTAAGGATTGAAGGTTATACAAAAAAATCTTTAGGTCATCGACGATTTCGGAGCGGACTCTTCATGCAGATCGAACTAAACAATAACATAGTATAATATCATTACATTTTAAATCGTTGAGTGGCCCAGCGGCAATGGAATTATGAGTGGTAACTACCATTCAATACCTTTTTTAGGGTTCCGTAGCCAAATGGCAAAAATGGAACCCTTGTGGATTCGTCATGTCTGTCTGTCTGTCCATCCGTATGTCACAGCCACTTTTTTCCGAAATTATAAGAACTATGCTGTTGAAACTTGGTAAGTAGATTTATTCTGTGAACCGCATTAAGATTTTCACACAAAAATAGAAAAAAAAAAACAATAAATTTTGGGGGTTCCCCATACTTGGAACTGAAACACAAAAATTTTTATTTCTTCAAACCGTGTGGACTATCTATGGATGTCTTAAAAAATGGTATTGAGATTTCTTATATAATTTTTTTTTCTAAACTGAATAGCCAGCGCGAGAGACGCTTCCAAAGTGTGTCCCCTCTCCCTATAATTTCTAAAATAAGAGAATGATAAAACTAAAAAACATATATGATGTACATTACAATGTAAACTTCCACCAAAAATTGGTTTGAACGAGATCTGGTAAGTTGTTTTTTTTTAATACGTCATAAATCGTAAACTGCAATTTACCTTTCATACACTAATAATAAAACATCGATCAAAGTTACAACGAACAACAAGAACTTTTATATTATGTTACTTGCTCCTACGGAAGCGACTGCTAATCATGAGGCCTCGGGTTCGATCCCCGGGTCGGGCAAAGTTATTGAGCTTTTTCCTGAAAAGAAAAATTCTCAGTAGCAGCCCGGAGTTTGGAAATGTGCCCGGTAGACGTCAATAGGCTCGCCCCCTATTACGTGGGACTTAAACATAGCTGGCGAGTCGTGGGTGTGTAATACACCTCTACCTACCCCTTCGGAATACAGGCGTGCTATGTTTTTTTATGTTTTTTTTTGCTGCTACGGAAGCCTTCATGGGCGAGTCCGACTAGCACTTGTTGTAATTTTTTATTGTTAAGGCGGGAAAAAATCTGCAAACCCTGTCATTCGGGGCAACGTACAGAGGAGTGTGGGGCACTCACCCACTAAATAAACCCGCCGTGTACCGACTCTCCGCCTGTGATGGCAGACCACTGGAATTCATAGAGGATTTTGTACAGATATACGATTGAAAATTCTAGTGCGGCATGATGTACGAGTACCTATTGTCCATCAGAAAGTAACGCATCGAGTTGTACTAAAAGAGAGATGGACTTAGTACAATTTAATATCCCGAAGAGCACAAAGTACGAATACGTAAAATAATAATTTTTAACTGCCTCGGTGGTGTAGCGGTAGTGTATGTGACTGTTAATCATGAGGTCTCGGGTTCGATTCTCGGGTCGGGCAATGTTCTCGACATCTGCCTACCCCTTCGGGGAATACAGGCGTGATTCTATGTTTTTTTTTTTTGTAAGAATAATAATCTCGAGCACGATTTGAACCAGCACCTTCTGGAGTACAGTTCCACTGTGTCTTAACGCATCTCTAGTGGTAGACCCTTGCTTATCCCAGCATGAATGGGCCGGCTTGAACGGGAAAGTACCACTCTCTCACAAAAGATCATGGTCGTATGGTCCCCTCGCAATCCTCTCCTCATTGTGCTTTTTATCCTCTCCTTATTATCCTTCCAATCCACCTTCTATCCCTTTCCTTGGAGATGGCAATCGCGATCGCGCCAGTGAGGCGCTGGTGTTGCTAGCGTCTATAGGCTAGGGTAACCGCTTCCATCAGGTGTAAAAATATACATCCTCTCGGAACTAGGATTTCGATAACTCATTCTTTATTAATGTCTTGGGTGATGCCCACGAAGAAATTGATAAGCGTATTTCTTTCGTCATGACGTCTCATTTCCAAGGAGTAATATTTTTTGATTCCATCCATCAGCCCTTCGACGTCCACTGCTGGACATAGGCCTCCCCAAATTGGGGGTATAGTGCCGTAATCGCCACGCTTGGCAGGCGGGTTGGCGATCGCAGTGGATGTTGTTAATACCTTACTCGAGGAAGTGCTGCTGCCCACTCCCCCCAGGATTTCCTCAGTTGGCTCTTACGACTCCCATGGGTGGAGAGGGGTGGGACAATTCTAAAGCCGGCCCCACACGGCCAAATGTAATTGTTTGATTACATAGCCTAATGGGCGACAGAAAACTGGATATTTGATCTGTATTTTAGCAGTTGACATGCTCAGCTACCACTATAATACTATAAATTATCAAAAAGAAAGCTTTACTTTCGAAATGTAAATTGAAACATTCTCTTCGAACAGACATTAAAAAAAAGTAATTCATAATTTATCTTATTTTAAGTCGAATAACAAACCTAAAATAATCATTCTGTCTGTCTGAAAAAACATGGCCATTGAACCGTGGAAAGTTACACTCTCTCTCTCTTATTTAAGAGCTATGCTCTTGTCGGTGGATCTTCTTCCATTCGTCTCGCTTTTCAGCAAGCGCTTTGACTTCTTGATACGACATGACATTAGCTTTTTCTTTGATTTGATCCATGTAGGTCCTTCTAGGTCTTCCACATCCTCTTCTTGCCTCTATTTTGCCTTCAATTATGTTTTTTATAAAAGCGTCATGTCGTATCAAGTGCCCTAACATCTTTCCCCTTCTGTTTTCTATGGTTCTTAGTATCGATCTCTTCTCATCTACCATTCTTAACACTTCCTCATTTGTTTTCCTTTTCGTCCATCTAATCTTCATCATTCTTCTCCAACACCACATTTCAAATGCCTTCAATCTCTCTCTATCTGTTTTTCTCAGTGTCCATGTCCCACAGCCATATAAAGCTATACTCCATATGTACGTTTTAATTAGGCGTTTTCGAATCTTTTGGGAAATTATGTTAGTAAATAGTTGTTTTTTGTTTTTAAAAGCTCTTCTAGGCATTGCTATCCTAGCAACTAAGTCTGGTGTGCATCTAGAGGTACTCGTTATTAAACTGCCCAAGTATTTAAATGTATCTACTCGCTCTATTTCGTAGTTATTAAGTTTAATTGTATCAGTTATGGGTGCTGCTTTTGTTGTTATCATAGTTTTCGTTTTTTCATTATTAATTTAAAAGTTTCACATTTCACCGAATTTAATTAAAAAAAGAATTAGGATACCTTCTTAAATGTATTATATCTGATTCGGACACAAACAAAAGATTCCGTGAAAAAATTAATCACAAACACCTCCATTGGCGATAAACATGCTTACGCATGTAATAAAAAAAATAAAAAAGTTATAATTCTAACGGAAAGTTTTGGCGCGCAATTATGAACTTAACCAAAACTAAAAAAAGAATGATACACATGCTAAAATTGGAATTTATAAGTTCAATATACGAGCTATGTTAGTGTTTTAAGCTAACTTAAGTTCAATGCACGTGCCAAATTTATTACAAAGTAATGTACTTAAGTGTCCACTTAGTGAGGGAAAAGATGAACAATAGACAAAACAATGTCTTTCAAGGCTACTACGAATGTGGTACATTCTTTTATTACGAAAATACATTACATAAGATTATCAGCTGCCTGGGGAGACAACAGGGAAGTGTTGACCCTCGCCCAATAAATAACGAGCCTTGCGCCCGGGGACGTTCCTATTCTACAGGAGGCCTTGGGCGCTTTAGGATAACGGGGCCACTACGAGGATTAGAGAGGAATAAAAAGACCAAAAAAGTATATTTATTCAACTTAGTTTTTTTTTATTGGCGTATAAACACACGCACACGCAAATCTATAAGGTTATAATATAAAGTATTTTTGGTTATGTCTAGAGTTTCCGATATAGTAGCGTAATAAAATTTACACTAGTTTTTAAGTGTAATCAAGGGCTATCAAAAAAACATAAAATTCCATTCAGTTCGTAGTTTTTGTGTGATGCGCGTACAAAACAAACAGGCAAACATTCTAAAAAAATTGTTTATGGTTTTGGGACGCTTATATAAATACAGTATTTTTTTTTGTAAAGTAATTATATTAATGGTATCGGTTAGTGGATGCTGAACTAGTTCAGTTAGTTTCTAGGCACTAAGTGCTAGCACTTAGTACCTAGAAACTGATTGCATCGATTGTGATGCCCTGGGGGGTTAGGCAGAATCTCATATCTCACATGTCGATCGTATCGTCTCGCTTGTACGATCACCGTGATTGGCCAACGGATTATTGTGACATCACGCGTCGGTTTCTCAACCAATCACAGTGATCTCGATACGGTCGACACGTGAAATATGACATTCTGCCTCAGGGGGCTGGATACTTATCGAAAGTACCAAGTGGGGAAAACAGACTGCTTGCGTCGTCTCTCTATTCGCATTCGGCGGACCACTGGCACTGCATTATTCGCTTCTGTATCCCGAAATAATACCCTTTAATGGTATAGTGTATGGGCATATCCTAGGCCCTAGATAGTATAATTGTGAAAATAGAAAAAAAATCCGGCTGGAATCCAACCTACGACTTACGGAAAAATATTCCGTGGACTTTAAGGCGAAGATATTAAAACAAGAAATACTCAGAACTCAGAATTTGTAAAAAAAAGAGTATCTAATATAAATAAAATAATAAAGCTTAGGTAATATTTCTTTTTATGGTGCATTCACATGCTTCCATTCAAAGCGACATTCAACGGGCACGAGCACGAGCCCAAGCATGTGAACGGTCTGCCCATGGCTGCCCGGCTGCTACTTTGAATGGCGTACTGCGCGCCGAGCTGCTTCCCGAGCTGCTTGGAGGGCTGCGCGGCGCGCGTGTAAAGGCTCATTTTCATTGGTCGTTAGAGATCGCATTCGGGATACGGGAGATTTCTGTTCACGCATGCCATAGGGACCGCATGCTGTAATCATTTTCATTGCCCACATGCGGAGTACGGGAGATTTCTGTTTAAGCCTGCCATATGGCCAGCATGCGATAGCCGTTTTCATTAGTTGATAGGGCCCGCTTGCGGATTGTTGGATATTCTTCACCGCGCATTTGTTTTGAAAGAGTGGTACGAACAACAATTAATGTTGAAAACCCCCTGAAACCCCCCTGATTCGTAAAGTGAGTCCCTGAGTCCCCACGCCACGATTACTTTGCACATACCGACAAATTTCATTGGTTGTTAGGCCGCGTGCGGGGAATACCCGCATGCCGTATATCGACCAAAATATAGATAGCCTACATTAAACACAAAGTGAAAAATGTGAAATCGAAAATAACAGTCAGGAGCAGAATTTGAACCTGCATCTTCTGGATACCGTCCAGATGCTTTACCAATTTAGGTAAAATCTTAATTGTAAAATTAAGTTTACCTGGTCGGTATAATGTATGAAAATACGTCCGACAGATGGCGCAGGCGTCACCCAGAGACGTTAAGTATGATGTGTTATCGAAATTAGCAGTCAGGAGTAATTGTCAGGATTGCTGAATTGGTAAAGCATCTGGACGGTATCCAGAAGATGCAGGTTCAAATCCTGCTCCTGACTGTTATTTTCGATTTCACATTTTTCACTTTGTGTTTAATGTATGGTGCTAAGCATGTCAAATGCTAAAAATATATATAAAAATATCTAAAATATAGATAGCCTACTTTCATTAGTAGATAGCCCGTATAATGTATGGTGCTAAGCATGTCAAATGCTAAAAATATATATAAATTAACATATCTAAAATATAGATAGCCTACTTTCATTAGTAGATAGCCCGTATTAGGGGACTCCGCCTGCTGTATAACGACTGAATTAACGACCAATGAAAATGAGCCATAAACGCGCCATTATACTAAGTGGGTGGCAAACAACCATAGCCTGATGTTAAGCGGTTACAGTAGCCCATAGACGTGACGCAACACCAGAGGCATGACTTCCACGTTTCCAACTCTATGTAAAGGGATAGGAGATGGAAAAGAAGGATAACAAGAACAGGCTCAAAAGCCCCGTCTCCATGGGGATCAGTGTAAACCCGCTGTCCCCCTCCCAGACTTTGGGGCTGTTATGGCTCCGCTGACCCTCCACGGTGGACGTCCGGCCTATCCACTTTGCCCTCTGCTAATCAGAAGAACACGCGGAGACCCGTCCCCTGCCGGGATTCAGCCTCCGGCACTAGAGTGCCGACGTTGCCCAGGGTGCACCACGCGGTGGTATCCCGCACCCCACAGTAATACGTACCTACGAATAAATTGTAATCGGTTACACCTTTTACCGGATAGTTGTAAACATTAAAACACAAACAGACTTAATGCCCGTGTAAATATTTGTAATTAATTGCCTGTATAATGTTCGCTCAGTGGAAACACATTCTTTCCAATTAACTTTTTTTAATAAATGTAGCACAAGCAGCACACGGCCTATTTTAACCGCGTATTTATAAAATACGTGCGTCATAGTCTTAATTGGGAATATTTATTTTTTATTGAAGGTCAATGGAAAATAAAACCTTTTCTCTGCATAATTGTATCCGTCTTAATTTAGTAAGTATTTCGATCATGATGATTTCGATATCCAGGGAAACGGTTAGATTTTAGTAGAAAAATAATTGAGATTTTAATTATACATTAAAAAAAAATATTAAAATAATTTCCTGTTTTAGGTATTATGTATATGTTTTTGTATACTTATTGTAAAAAATCTTCAACTTTCTGTTTAACTGTCGAGAAGCGGCCAGCAAAAAGTGAGGTTCTGAAATTTGTTCATATTCCAGATAATTGTAGTTCTAATAGGTAGGAATGACAATATTTTTTGTTTTGTTGAATGATGTTTATTATGGCCTTCTAAAGATTTGTCGTAGGTACTTACTTAATTGAAATTCAGATTCAAAAATCTACTTATAAAATAAAAAATATATTTATTTTTAAATTGAAAACAAAATACAATAAAATATTAATATTTTTGATGATTTCCTGCTCTTTTTAAAAAAGGAATCAATTTTGAAAAACTTTTTACTTACAAGATTAGAAGTTAATATTTCGAATAAGTACTATAAGTACCTACTAAATTAAAAAATCACATATTTTTTATTCATTATATAGCCCAAAGTACTCTTATATTTATAATAGGTACACTAGAAATTTCAAAATGGTTTCTGCATTAGTTAAAGAGTAAGGTAAATTAATGTAAGTACACACATATTATCGTACTGAGTGTGATGATAGGCGATTGCACGGAGTACGGAAAAAGAGTCCATTGTTTATGTCAGCTGTTTGGCGCGAAAAAGGACGTTTTAGTAAAACTGCTGGTGCGATCTGAACGCACGGTATTACCACAGTGTACACAAATAAATACTCACTTTACCACTTAAAGGCCTGTGTTTCTAATCATAAACATTTGCAGGATACATTGTTATTGTAACGGTTACAAACAGCAATGTACCTATATATAAAACTAGCCTTTGCCCGCGGCTTCGTCGCAACCAAAAGCTGGATTTTAGGCTATATCTCAGGTTCCCGATATAGTAGCGGGATAAAATGTATACTAGTTGTTAAGTCTAATCAAGAGCTATCAAAAAAAAAGTTGCAAAAAATCCGTTCAGTAGCTTTTGCGTGATGCGCGAACAAAAAAACAAATATACAGATAAACAGACAAAAAGACAAAAATTCTAACAAAAATTGTTTTGTGTTTAGACACGCCTATATAGCCTTACACAGTATTTTTTTCTCAAATCACTTAAATGTACAGACACAGCTCTGTTACAGCTTTATAGTAGTATATAGATATACATGACATGCAAAATTTATAAAGCCTTAGTGTTCAAAACAATGTATAGATACTAATTAACATAAGTAATCAAGTAAAAAGATTTGGTTACGCACTGGTTTGTTGTTTTATATATTTATACAACTGCCTCGGTGGTGTAGCGGTAGTGTATGCGACTGCTAATCATGAGGTCTCGGTTTCGATTCCCAGGTCGGGCAATGTTATTGAGCTTTTTTTTTTTTTTTTATTTTTTTTTTCGGAGTTTGGAAATTTGCCCGGTAGACGTCAATAGGCTCGCCCCCTATTACGTGGGACTTAAACATAGCTGGCGAATCGTGGGTGTATAATACACCTCTGCCTACCCCTTCGGGGAATACAGGCGTGATATGTTTATACAAGTAAAATAAGCGTCGCCACGCTAACAGCCAGTTTTACCCTCCCTCCGCATTAGATGTTTCACATCAAAAATTTTGATTTCCGGATGAGTAATCACCAACATATCATTATACTAAAACCTTCTCCGATACACGCTGCATCTTATGGTATAAGTATTATTCCGATCGGTTCAGTAGTTTTCGCAGTATAACCACAGTATAATTATACTGTGGTATAACCGAACAAAAAAACCGGTTCTCCGTTTATTATTAGTATAGATTTGTATATACCTACTAGGTGGATGGCAAGCATGTATACTGCCCATCTGATGGTAAGCGGTTACCGTAGCCTATAGGGGCTATAGGTATAGTAGCAACATCAGAGTCATAAGTCGCGCGTCGCCATCTCCAAAAAAAGGGATAGGAGGTGGAAAAGAAGGATAATAAGGGGAGAATAGGTAGAATAATAATAAATAAATAATATTCACGGACATTTCACACAACGTCCTCTGGTCCCAAACTAAGCTTAACGCTTGTGCTATGGGTGCCAGATTACGGATATAATACATATATTACTTTTTTTTGTAAATACATACATATAATAGACAGAAAATACCCAGACGCAGTACAAATATCTGTGTTCATCTCACAAATATTTGTCCTGGTTGGGAGTTGAACCTAGGACCTCGTGCACGGAAGTCGGTTACACTACCGACTACGCCACGAGGCCCGTTAATAAAAGGATAGGGCAGTTAAACCTTATCCATACTAACATCACAAAATACGAAAGGGAGTTAGTTTGTTCGAACGCCGTAACTATATAACGTTGACTACACAGATAGTGGAAAGGTTTAAATAATTGTTCTGGGTTCGATTCGCACGCAAGACAATTCTTTATGTACAAATGATTGTTCTTAGTCTGGGTGTGGCATTGTATGTTTTTAAGGTCCTCAGCGATACCAGGATTATTCCTTCGTGCACGGAAATTACGATCATCGTGAAATTTTGCATAGATATAGTCTGAAGCTCAAAAAAGGTAGTTTTTATATATGTTACCGTAGCCTATAGACGCTAGCAACACCAGAGGTATCACTCGCGCGGCGCCATCTCCAAGGGGAGGGACAGGAATAAAAATAAGGAGAGGATAGGGCGGGGGTATTGGCCTCCGGCGCTCTCACATACCATACGAAACACAACGGTACTAGTAACTACCGTTGTTATACGCTGATCTTTTGTGATAGGGTGATACTTCCCCGATCGAGCCGGCCCATTTGTGCCGGGAAAAGTATAAGAGGGTCCAGTCACAGAATATATACTGTCCAGTGGAATAGATATTTTTGCATAGAGATAAATTAATATGTTGTAGAGCGACGTATATTTATCCACGAGGTTGAAATAGCGGGCACAAACTAGTTGGATATATTTAGCACGCCGCACTGCTATAATCAGACAAAATAAGATTTTTTGGTCATTTTTTCATGCTTTTTGTTCTCTATACATGTTCGAGGACTTCACAATACATTCTCTTTACAATTAAAAAATACCTAGACGTCGCGGGACGTCTACCAGATGTGAAAACATCAAAATTATTTTGTAGAAATAAAATGATCATAACTTAACAAAGTACTCCTCAAGACGAATAAAACGAGTAAAAACTCGATAGGGTTGCGTCGTTTCATTACAGAGTTACTGTGACCACCTTCCAGCTCCATCGTCTGACCCTGGAGACAAAGTACTCGTCAAGGCGAATCATACGAGCCCAAATTCGATGGGCAACCCCATCCCAGCCGTTTCATTATAGAGTTCCTATGTCCACCTTCCAGTTCCATCATCAGATCAGCTCCATGTCATCATAATATTGCATTGTCACGCGATATACAGATGCGCGTAAATTGCAATATTTGAACGGGACAAGTAAATAAAAGCGTCGCCACGCTAAAAGCCCATTTTACTCTCCCTCCGCATTAGATGTTTCACATCAAAAGTCGTCCGTCTCTACTTAATATCACTTATTAGCATGCTCGCGGCTCCGCCGTTTTTAGGTTATATCTCAAGTTCCCGATATAGTAGCGGGATTAAATGCATACCAGTTTTTAGGTCTAAACAAGGGCTATCAAATAAAAAGAGTTGCATCAAAATCCGTTTAGTAGTTTTGATGTGAAACATCTAATGCGGAGGGAGGTAAAAACGGCTGTTAGCGTGGCGACGCTTTTATTGTAAGTACTTTTTAAGCCGTGTGTGGGAGGCCTATGTCCAACAGTGGACGTCGAAAGGCTGATGGATGGATGGACTTCTCACTTGTCCCGTTCAAATCTTGCAAGTTAAATTTGACATACTTCCCGGTTTCCGATTGAGCTGAAATTTTACACGCATGTGTATATCACGTAACAATGCAATATTATGATGACATGGAGCTGATCTGATGATGGAGCTGGAAGGTGGACATAGAAACTCTATAATGAAACAGCGCAAACCCATCGAATTTGGGCTCGTATGATTCGTCTTGCCAAGTACTTTGTGTCTAGATGGTATCCAGGGGCTGATGATGAAGCTGGAAGGTGGCCACAGTAACTCTATAATGAAATGACGCAACCTCGTCGAGTTTGGACACGTTTGATTCATCTTGATGAGTACTTTGTTTTTAGATGCTATCCAGGGTCTGATGATGGAGCTGGACGGTGGCCATGCGAAACTCTGTAATTAAATGGCGCAACTCTATCGAGTTAGGACTTGTTTGAAATGTCCTGAATATAACTTCAGTCATAGATGATATCTAGGGTCTGATGATGGAGCTGGAAGGTGACCACAGTAACTCTGTAATGAAACCGCGCAACCGTATCGTGTTTATACTCGTTTGATTCGTCTTGAGGAGTACTTTTTCAAGTTATGATCATTCTATTTCTACAAAATAATTTCGATGTTTTCAGATCTGCTAGACGTCCCGCGACATCTAGTTTTTTTGCATGATGCGCGAATAAACAAACAGAAAAAAATATAAAAATAATTTTGCTGTATTTAGACACTTGATAGCCTAATACAGTCATTTTTTTCTCAAATATCTTAAATGTACAGACATAGATTTACTTAAATGTAGAGACTAGCCGTGTGGGGCTGGCTCTAGAATTATCCCACCCCTCTCCACCCATGGGAGTCGTAAGAGCTGACTGAGGGAATGCCGGAGCAGTGGGCAGCAGCACTCCCTCGAGTATTAAGAACATCCACTGCGATCGCCAACCCGCCTGCCAAGCGTGGCGATTACGGCACTATCCCTCATTTTCGGGAGGCCTATGTCCAACAGTGGACGTCGAAAGGCTGATGATACAGTATTTTTTTTCTCAAATATTTTAAATGTACAAACACAGCTCTGTTACAGTTTTATAATAGTTAGTATTAGATTCTGTCAACGACTATGTCTGTGTAAACTTTACGACTTATTAAGGCACACTAATAATCTATTTGCTAAATTTTGCCACCTCATAGGAACCATTTTTCCAGGATAAAAAGCACCTTGTGTATTTTTCTTAGTTCCAGACTTTTTATCTTTATATCTTTATATATATATTTTTTTACTATATTTTTACCTATGCAAACAATCCTCAGTTTTTGCCTTTCGCCTTTCTACTGGTGGTAGGGCTGGGTACCAAGCGGGAGCACTTACTTAGTAGTTCGTACTACCATCTCCCGTGTGACAAGCCATGAAGCACATCGTTGCGTTTTGGCTGTAGCAGGAGATAGCCATTTATTATTTCATATCGTTGAAATTAAATGGTGAGCAGCGGCTTGACAATACTCTCGGTATAGTTGAGTCCACCATTTACCATCAGATGGGCCGTGGCTCGTCTGCTACAACATGCCTAACTAGCACCTAACTAACTAACCGCACGCCCGACGTTGCCCCGAACGGTCAACGGTTCGGGGCAACGAAAAGGGTAGACAGTGTGGGGCCCTCACCCTCTAAAAAAACCCACCGTGTGCCGCCTCTCCGCCTGTATAGGCGGACCACTGGAACTGTGGGACATTACTTCAGTGCCAGGCCACTAGAACGTTTTTTTTGTTAAAGCCGAAAAAAATTATTCTAAGCGCATGGCAACGAACAGGGTAGTGTGGGGCCCTCACCCTCTAAGTGGTAGACCATTGGACTCCTGAGCCAAAACATACAATTTTCATATTGTATCTATAACTTTATCTTCTCCATTTTAAATTCACTCATTTTTTTCTTTCGAAACCCAATTCTAAAGTTCAGACGAAGTTGCAAGCAGAAACTAGTAATAAAATTTTTTATTACATATTTATGAATTTCCATAATATCTCGCCATTATTATTTAGACCGCGCCGTGTGGGGCCGGCAAAATTAAAATTTGTACAAATTAAAATTTGTATATATATACTCTTTTTCCTTATCCACAAATTATAATTTGTACTAAATTTTGTAATGAAAACTTCTATAGGAAGGTTTGGATAGGGAGTAAATTCATGTAAGTCGTCATCGACATGGTCACGTGACGTGTTAACGATAACACTCTATCTAGATATTTTTATATACTTTATAGCATTTGACATGCTTAGGCATATACATTAAACACAAAGTGAAAAATGTGAAATCGAAAATAACATCCTGCTCGTGACTGTAGGGTCTGTAGGGTCGCGCCGTGTGGGGCCGGCAAAATTAAAATTTGTACAAATTAAAATTTGTACTTTAAGAGTAGCTGAGCATGACAAGTGCTAAAATATAGTTCAAAATGTTTAAAAAAAATCACGCCTTCAAATAGTATGAATTTTAATTGCAAAATTAAACTTACTATATTGGATTAATGCATGTAAATGCGTTCCGATAGAGGGCGTTGGTCGTTAAGACAAATGTGACAAGGAGATTGGGTATGTGTAAAAGATAGTACTGTAGCTCAGTGGATTAGAGCACTTCCCCCGTATAGGAAGGGACGCAGGTTCGATTCCCGCCTGTACTAAAATACTCTTTTTCCTTATCCACAAATTATAATTTGTACTAAATTTTGTAATGAAAACTTCTATAGGAAGGTTTGGATAGGGAGTAAATTCATGTAAGTCGTCATCGACATGGTCACGTGACGTGTTAACGATAACACTCTATCTAGATATTTTTATATACTTTATAGCATTTGACATGCTTAGGCATATACATTAAACACAAAGTGAAAAATGTGAAATCGAAAATAACATCCTGCTCGTGACTGTTATTTTCGATTTCACATTTTTCACTTTGTGTTTAACACTATATCTGTTCCTATTAGTGGGTAGGTATAGCTTATTGCGCTGGGCCAGCTGTGAATGAAGAAATTAATAATTTTATATATTTTTTTAATGAATGAATGAACTAATTTATTTACAAGTTTTAATTTAAGATCAAACAATTAATTTGGATATCTAAAAATAACAACTGTTTGTTTATAGTTTTAAGTGTTCACTTCTGTCAGCAGTCCTCATGACTGTTTTGATTTTTATTTTAATAAATATTAATAATCATCTTGTAAACAGCTCCAACCAATGAACTATTTGTAACATTTGATGTCAAACACCACACTTTTTATACAATCATTATTATTTATTATAATGTTATTTTCTAATTGTAGTTCAGCTAAATATTAATTATAAACATGCTTTTATTGGTTTCTTAAACTATAATTTAATAAATTATAGTTTAAGAAATAGTTCTATGAAGAGAGGCGAAGATCTTAAACTAACACAGATTAAACAGATTTGTAAGAAAACTAGCCTTTGCCCGCGGCTACGCCGAACCCAAAAGCTAGTTCTTCAGTTACTTATGTCTTAGATCCCCGAAATAGTAGTGGGATAATAATAATAATAATAATAAATATTCACGGACAATTTCACAAAACGTCCTCTGGTACCAAACTAAGTTTAACGCTTGTGCTATGGGTACCAGATTACGGATATAATACATATATTACTTTTTTTTTTGTAAATACATACATATAATAGATAGAAAACACCCAGACGCAGTACGAATAACTGTGTTTATCACACAAATAATTGTTCTGAGTGGGAATCGAACCCACGACCTCGTGCACGGAAGCTGGTTACACTACCGACTACGCCATGAGGCCCGTCAATAAAATGTATACTAGTTTTTAAATCTAATCAAGAGCTCTGAAATAAAAAAATGCATCAATCTAATTTCTTGATAGGCAAACAAACAAACAGACAAAAATCTAAAAAAGTTTGTTTTGTGTTCACGCCTATATAGCTTTATACATTTTTTCTCAATACTTAACTCAAATGTACAGACACAGTTCTGTTACAGCTTTATAATAATTGGGATAAAGTTTGTAGAATGAAATATCTGCAGATGACACAACTTACTCGTAGGTACATTCAGAAAATGAGACAAGTTATACTGTATTGTTCAGCTAGTATGCTTGGGGACCAAACCCAGCATTTGATGGGAATCCTTTAAAATCCCCGCATTGTAAAATGATGTATTTTAAATTTAGTTTTGTACAAATTTCTTGTGATATTCACGAATGGTTGTTTTAAGTCTAGGTGTAATTTTTCCCTCGCTTTACAAGAATCATTTTAAAAAACTTAAAAAACTTCAATTAGCTATTCAACATTTGTCATTTAATTTATTTATTTTAATTTTATATGATAATTGTAGTACAGCTTAGGGCACAAATTAACCAAATTATTTCCATAAAGTTCAGTACAATTGCGTTCGAGTAGATGTCCTCACTTCCTTGATTTAGTGGATTAACAGGAAGTATGAATCTGACAGTTGACGTTGATAGCAACATTTAAATTGTACCTTTTTTTATAGTAAAGGTTGTATTGGCGGCATACAACATCATCCTAATTAATATTTGCATTTATCTTTTCTTTTAACATTATTAGGCTATTTAGATATTTTTATATATATTGACATTTGACATGCTTAGCACTATACATTAAACACAAAGTGAAAAATGTGAAATCGAAAATAACAGTCAGGAGCAGGATTTGAACCTGCATCTTCTGGATACCGTCCAGATGCTTTACCAATTCAGCCATCCTGACAATTGCTCCTGACTGCTAATTTCGATAACACATCATACTTAACGTCTTTGGGTGACGCCTGCGTCATCTGTCGGAAGTATTTTCATACATTATACCGACCAGGTAAACTTAATTTTACAATTAAGATTTTACCTAATAATGACGCAAACCCTTTAAATATTTAGATATTTTTATATATATTTTTAGCATTTGACATGCTTAGCACTATACATTAAACATTAATTTATTAATTTATTATTAGGCTGTTAATTAGTTTTACTATGCTTATTATATAGAGTGGTTTACCAGAGATGTTTTTATAGTGCGGGTTACCAGATTTTACAAGATGTTGAAAAAATCTCTTAGGCATGCAGGTTTACCACTGAAGGAATGTAATATAGTCCCAGTGGCCTGCCAGTAAAGGCGGAGAGACGGAACACGGGTTTCTTTAGTGGGTGAGGGCCCCACACTACCCTGTCCGTTGCCCCGAACGACGGGGTGTGCGATTAAAACATTTTTTCCCGCCTTATCAAAAAATAAGGCATGCAGGTTTCCTCATGATGTCCTTCATCGAGCAGTGATAATTTGTAACATATAATTTGACACATAATTTCGAAAAATCTTGAAATCTCGAGTGACACATCTGCTGCAAGATTTGAATCTTTTTTTTTTCCATTAATGCTGGAAAAGGAAAAATGCGGGCCACCGGAACTATATTACATTCCTTCAGTGGTGCGAGATTTGAACCTGGGACAACGAATCGAACTGAATACCACTGTCTTATTATGGTATTATGTAGGTAGTCTTTAGTTTTACCTTTACGTTGTCACTACATAATCTGAAGGCTATAACATCGTAGAACACTTTTTTTTTACTTGTTCTGTGTTCTGGGAATCGAAACCACAACACTCGGCCAGTATCCTCCTTCCGTCATCTGTGTAGTTTTACTAGCAGGTATCTTTTTTTTCACAAAGTAAACCCGCCGTGTGCCATCTCTACTCCTGTACTGACCACTGGAACTGTGTTACATTACTTCAGTTGCTACTAGTAGGTACCTACAGTGAACAGTTGTTTCGTATGGTGAGTGAGAGCGCTGGAGGCCCTAACCCTCGCCATATCCTCTCCTTATTATCCTTCCTATCTACCTGCAGTACTTCCTCGGAGATGGCGATGCGTGAGTGATACCTCTGGTGTTGCTAGCGTCTATAGGCTACGGTTACCGCTTACCATCATGTGGGCCGTATGCTTGTTTGGCATTAAAATAGTATAAAATAAAAACGAAGGACCAATGGTTTTACGTGCTTTTTGAGGAATCGGGATGTAACACCGCCAAATTGATTGCTTCGAGTTGCAGCTTAAGGATTTTTTGATGGAAAAATCCACTCTTCACTGGCCCGACACGGGATTCCCAAGACCTCATATAATCGGATTATACACCGCCGTTTGACGAGAGGCAGCTGCATACTCGTCTAACCACAACGCCTTTACTCGAGAAAACAGATATTTATATTGATTTACAATAACCTGCCACGGGCTACTATAATATTCACGGAATTAGTAAATATTCACAGACATATTCACACAACGTTCTCTGTTCCCAAACTAAGCTTAGCGCTGGTGTTATGAGTACCAGATTACGGATTTAATACATATATTACTTTTTTTTGTAAATCATACTTCATACTTCATACTAATATTATAAATGTGAATGTAAGTTTGTTTGTTACGCTTTCACGTGAAAACTACTTAACCGATCATCATGAAACTTTGTACACATATTCTCGGAGGTATTAGAAGTAACATAGGATACTTTTTATTAAAAAAAATACGCAAAAAAAAAAAATTGTTTGTCACAAAATCTCAAAATCTAGCAACTTCAACGCCATCTAGCATTTCAGTAATGAAGTTCCAACCCCGAGTACTGTAATACCGTTGCACTGTATTACCGACAATTTCAAGGGTTGCTTTATTTATTTTTATGAAATTACTCACGGACGAAGTCGCGGGTAACAGCTATCTTATATAAAGTTTAAGCCCCGCGACCCGCGACTTCATTCACGTGGAACATAGTTTTTCATTTTTTTGCAGTAACCTATACTCGTATTCATTTATTTACGCGAGCGAAGCCGCGGGAAACAGCTAGTACATACATATACGCAGTACAAATATCTGTGTTCATCACACAATTAATTGTCCTGAGTAGGAATCGAACCCCCTACCTCGTGTACGTAAGTTGGTTACACTACCGACTACGCCACGAGGCACGTCAATAAATAAAAAATACTGTATTCCCCGAAGGGATAGGCAGAGGTGTATTACACACCCACGGTTCGCCAGCTATGTTTAAGTCCCACGTAATATATGGCGAGCCTTTTACCGGGCATATTTCTAAACTCCGGGCTGCAAAAAAAGCTGAATAACACCGCCCACCCGGAGATTGAACCTGAGACCTCATGATCAGTAGTCGCACACACTACTGCTGCACCGACACCGACACAGTTTAATGACCATTCCAAAATCTACACTTTTATAAAGCTGTAATGGAGTTATGTTTGTATATTAGAGATATTTGAGAGAAAGTTAATGTATTTAGGCTATTTACGATCGTTTGAACACAAAATATTTTTATAATTTTCTCTATTCTACATCGGAATCCTGAAATATAGCCTAAAACTAGCTTTTGCTTATGGCGAAGCCGTTGGCAAAGGCTAGAAATATAATATAACACGCACTTGTGATTTTTTTACGGGCACGGTCTGCCTACAACTGAAGTAATATCACACAGTTTCAGTGGTCGCCAGTCCAGGCGGAGAGACGGCACACGGTGGGTTTATTTACTAGGTGAGGGCCCCAGACTATCCCGTTCATGGCCCCAAATGACGGGGTTTTTCCCCGCCTAAACAATAAAAGACACCACATTCTTTGCAACCGTGATAACTCAACGTGTTTCATTTATAAAGGAATATGGCCGATACTAACTCAAGCGTATCTAGTGGTTGATTTTCATCGTAGTTCAAAATGCAAATTTAAAATATTTCATAGGCATATTAAAATGCATTTAAAATCGTCACGAGCACCTAAGGCGAGTGCAACAACAGTGGCGACTACAATCGCCACAAGTAGCCGGATTCCGTAGTAAAGCTATTCATGAGAAGATAAGAACCTCATGGCCCACTTTTTTCACAAGAATTAAACGAAGTAATATTCCTTAATAATACTCGTATTATAAATATGAAAATTAGGTTTTTGTTACTAAAAGGTTATTATGGTATTAATGAATTTAAGAATGACAGATTTTAATATCATGGCTGATAATTTATTTGACATATTTATTATTAATCTATCTTCATTAGCAACTATTAAATAACCTTTTTTATTGCATAAGTTTATACAATTTTGAATCTCGCAGGCTAAAAGGCGAAATATGGCATTTTTAAAGTAATATAAACAGGTATTTTTTCGCGTATAAAATATGTAGATTATAAGTACCATTAACCCTCCATCCATCCATCAGAAATAAGCTGCTAAGTTAGCCCGCCCCATGGCCCGCTGACCGACTTTGATCCTTGATGCGAGGCCAACATTCAGAGACCACGTCTCTTTTCCATATGTCATCATTGGTAACACATACTGGTCGTAGACCTTCGTTTTCAGACACTACGGAATATTGGACGAGAAGATCTTCCTTAGCTTCCCGAACGCTGCCCAGCCGAGTTGGATTGGTCGATTGACCTCTTTCTCGAAGTTGTGCCTACCTAACTGAACTGTTTCTGACAAAACTTTCACGCACATATCTTTCAAAAAGTGGCTTCACTTTTTAGTTATTAATGCGGTGTCTTTATTTTTGGTTAAATAAGCGTACCCGACTGTCAATCCTATACATTGGTTATTCTATTCTATAAAATTTTGATTATATTATTAACTAGCTGATACCCGCGACTTCGTCAGCGTTAAAGTTTTACTTTCTGAATTCGACCCCTATTTTACCAGCGATTTTATAAAACCATTGAAATGTATGGTGTATCCTATCTATTATATATAATTCCAGTGTCACGATGTTTGTCCGGGATGAACTTCGAAACTACTAAACCGATTTTAACTTTTCTTTTTTTAAAATGTGTGTTTTGTTCCAACTTAAGAGATAGGATACTTTATATCTCAATTTATAATTGCAATATTTATTCATGAAAACATACATATATAAAAAAAAACATAGTATCACGCCTGTATTCCCCGAAGGGGTAGGCAGAGGTGTATTACACACCCACGACTCGCCAGCTATGTTTAAGTCCCACGTAATAGGGGGCGAGCCTATTGACGTCTACCGTCATAGGCTAATACAAGGTGGTACGAAGTTCGCCGGGTCAGCTAGTATCAAATATAAAATGAAATTTAACATCCTTATTAAACACAAAGTGAAAAATGTGAAATCGAAAATAACAGTCAGGAGCAGGATTTGAACCTGCATCTTCTGGATACCGTCCAGATGCTTTACCAATTCAGCAATCCTGACAATTGCTCCTGATTGCTAATTTCGATAACACATCATACTTAACGTCTTTGGGTGACGCCTGCGCCATCTGTCGGAAGTATTTTCATACATTACACCGACCAGGTAAACTTAATTTTACAATTAAGATTTTACCTAATAATGACGCAAACCCTTCAAATATTTAGATATTTTTATATATATTTTTAGCATTTGACATGCTTAGCACTATACATTAAACACAAAGTGAAAAATGTGAAATCGAAAATAACAGTCAGGAGCAGGATTTGAACCTGCATCTTCTGGATACCGTCCAGATGCTGAATTGGTAAAGCATATATATAAAAATATCTAAATATTTAACATTCTTAATTCAAAAAAGGTCAAATATGTGTGTTTCTATCTCCCAATTAGAAACCTACCAAACCACCCCCACATTTCCTTCTTATTATTTTACCTGACCACTTCCTCATCTCCTCTATTATCATCATTCCTCTTCATGCCTATAGCTTTTCTTGGGGTGGATTACTCGCGAAGGGTGCTTTTGGTCTATAGGCTACCACGCCAACCACTCATGGGGTGGCAAACTTACCGTCTTACTCACCATCAAGCCGTACAGCCTAGTATAATTATATGTTATAAACATTGATTTATAAACAAAAACATAGCAACACGCCTGTATTCCCCAAAGGGGTAGGCAGAGGTGTATTACACACCCACGATTCAGTGCTATGTTTAAGTCCCATGTAATAGGGGGCGAGCCTATTGGCGTCTACCAGGCACATTTACAAACTCCGGGCGGCTACTGAGAATTTTTCTATTTACGATAAAGCTCAATAACACTGCCCGACCTGGGAATCGAACCCGAGACCTCATGATCAGCAGTCACTTACACTACCTCTGCACTACAGAGGCAGTTGAAGTATAAAACAGAGAAAATCCACAATTAGGCACTAAAAGTGTACACTATAAATTAGTGCAGATTACGCTTTCCTGCACTCATTTCATTTAGTATTGTTTTCTGCAACGTATCAATATGCCTAATAATACCAAAATCTCTTCTTAAAAACTCATTGACTGTCTAGCTCTTCTTTCCCTATCAGAAGTTAATAGCATCTCTCTCTCAGAACTGCTCTCATGTGCTCGTGTAGTTGCATTATTAACTCTCATAGAGGTTAAACGAGGCGCTCTTTCCTCTGACGATTCCTGAGAACGCGCATCTCTCATTCTTTTGGTATTTCTCGAATATCGAGATAAGAAAGACCATTTTTAGGTGGCATCGTAGGTGGAATAAAAAGAACCTAATAAGATAAATACACAAAAAGAATAAAACATTTTTTGATAAAAAAAGAAAACCTAGCCTGGGTGCACTTGAAGACTCAAGTGCACCCAGGAACTAAAAAGCAATAAATAATTGGTATTTAGATACGATTTCCGTGCTAGACACCTACTAATGTGTTTTAAACCGGTGCCAAAAATGTTCTTAATGTTATCTAAGTAGGTATTTATTATGAATTGTTTTTGATACTTTTGGACTTGGCACCGGATTCAAACACATCAGTAGGTGCCTAGCACGGAAATCGTACCTATCTAAATACCAATTATTTATTGCTTTTTAGTTCCTGGGTGCACTTGAAGGCGGTTTTCTTCTTACATCAAAAAATGTTTTATTTTGTGCTTTTTAGTGATTTTTTATAAAATAGGTTATAGTAGGTCGTACATGATAGGGGGCCTCCCTAAACGAAAAAAAAACAGACTACGAAAAAATATCATCGATGTATACATTTTTTTTAGATTTTGTTGATATTATAAAAACTACTGCACCGATTTCGATAAAATTTAAATGGAACTATTTCGGAATAAACCCCTTTCAAACTAAAAAAGTAATTTTGCAAATCCGTCAACATATGACGGAGTTATGTCCGAACATACATAAAAAAATATATAAACATCCGAATTGATAACCTCCTCCTTTTTTTGAAGTCGGTTAATATATCTACGGAATAAAAAGAACCTAATAAGATAAAAACACAAAAATAAAAAATGTAAACTTACTTAATTGAAATTTATACTTAACTTTACAACGTTAACTTGACAACTATATTATATAAAGAAAAGAAGGAGAAACAAACAAAAACACTAAACAAACTAATTATATTATTATCTAATACCTACTTTAAACTTATCTAAAAACCACGTGGTACATATCTATGTATTTTTAAAATCTAGAACGCGCTTATTCCGAGAAGAATCAATAAGAACCACGTCCATTCGCATTAAGAGTGACAATATGAGTGAAGTAGGCGCGTTTTTTTTTTGTGTGTGACGTTTGTTTTTTGCCTTAGATTGCTATGGCAACCTTACCCGGATAATTGGTGAGCGCAGAGGGCTCTCAAACCAACATTTAGGCAACACTACCCGAGGGCACCCCCTGTGGGGTAAGGACCTCGGCTCGGGCTGTTGCTGGCAAAGTGGGATTTCCCACGTTTATGATTTGAAGTCGGTGCGTGAGCGCCCTCGCCTTTTTATAGATGCAGCGGATGGTCGTTTCGCGCGTTAATCAAAAATCAACCGTATAGCCGTACCCATACTGGCGCGGCGAGATTTGGAAGTTTTATTTCATCTATATCTTGTGTGTTTATAAACCGATTTCTATAATTTTTTTTTATAAAATAGATATTAAAGTGTACTTTTTGAATATGGGAGTTTGATAAAGAGATATCTATGTGAAATACAATATATATATGTATTTAATAATACACTTTGAAGAAATGCCTAACGATTAAACACGTTATTGTGGCTAATTTATAAAAGATAGATATATACTATTCAGGACTTTTTTGTAGATCTTTTGAAGACCATTATCTTTGTAATTCATACTTTTGACGTATGATCAACGTATGCGAGGATAAGAGCTCGAAAGCGCATTTTCATCCGACTTGCTTCAAATTTATCGTCACTGCTCAGCTCCTATGTGTCTTAGCGTTATGTTATATAGCCTATAACCTGCCCAGAAGTATGGACTACAATCGTACTAAGTTTGGTTAAAATCCCTTTAGTAGTTTTTGACCCATGCGTGCATATACAGACAGACAGACAGACAAAAAATTTACTGATTACATTTTTGGCATCAGTATCGATCACCATTCATCCTCCAATATTAATTTTGAACATATATTGAATGTACAGAATTGACCTCTCTACAGTTTTATTAGATATAAGTATAGATATAGATATAGATTACGGAAAATATTATACTCAATAACATTGAGATAAAAATCAATCACGAACGATACATCAAAACAAAGGGAGGAAACTAATTATTCATCTAATTATTAATTGTAATCGTAATAACAAGACAGAGATGTCAGTTCGATTCCCAGTCTGACGTAGATTACACGTTTAGGTCTATATTTTAGCACTTGACATGCTCAGCTACTTTAAAGGTACAAATTATTATTTGTGAATGAGGAAAAAGGGGACTTTAGTGCTAGCGGGAATCGAGCCTGCGCCCCTTCAATCCGGGTAAGTGCTCTAATCCACTGAGCTACCGCACTACCTTTCAGTCATACCCAATCTCCTCATCACATTTGCCTTAACGACTGGACAATGGATTAGAGCACATCCCCGGATTGAAAGGGACGCAGGTTCGATTCCCGCTCGCACTAAAATTCCCTTTTTCCTCATTCACAAATAATAATTTGTCGGTTATACGTCTTATTTTTCACTACGAGTGTGACAAACAAGCATATGCATAACGGTAGTAGCCTATAGACGCTAGCAACACCAGAGGCATTACCCGAGCGTTATTAACTAAAGGGATAACAGTTGGAGAGGTAGGATAACGGAGGTAGGATTTTTTCCGTGCGGTGACGGACTACGAATACAAGTGTCACCACCCCTTTCTTTCCCACGGGTGTCGTATGAGGCGACTAAGGGAAGTAAGCAATTATCATCCATTGCATGACTGGTAGTAGGGCTGGGTACCAATTGGGAGTATTCACTTGGTATCGGGCCCGAGCGATTGGTCGTCCATCTCCCGTGTGATCGGTCATGAAGCACTTCGTTGCGTTTTGGCTGTAGCAGGAGATAGCCGTTTATTCTTTCATTTCATATCGGTGGAATTCTGCCATACTAGAAAAAAAAAAGAAAAAAAAAAGGATGAGAAGGAGATATTATGCAGTAGGAGTACACATGGTTTTAAGCTGATCTCACAGGGAGAGGGTGGTATTTTTTATTTCCGAATTCAGTCACTTGATTATGACCATTATCCCTCTCAATTCGAGAGGAGGTGCCTAAGTGCGAGACCATTAAATGAAAAAATGACTCATTTGGGAAATACGTCATCTATTCGAATGTGAGAAGGATGACTTAGCGTAGTCCATCTTGTAAATATGCAAATCAAGCATGTCTATGTACTCTATACGCAGTAACTGTTTACTTTTATTTTGTACTGGCTGAAAATAATAATGAGCAGGTTCCTAACTAATCTACAAAGTTTTTATTTTACTAACTGAACAATAATGAAATTAATTTTACGGATAAGATAATTAGTTTCGTATAAAATCAATCTGTTCTGAAAATGGCACCTATTCATGCTAATTCGCATTACTGCTGGTGCTATACAGTGGTTAAAAAAAAACTGGTTTGTCTACGTCACTGCGGACGGCGTAGCGTGTGCCTTGCGAAATTTATATATAAGTGGACGGTAAGCCTGCAAATTTCATTAGATACACGTATCGTGTCTAAGGTGCAGTTCTTCGACTTTGCATCGACTATTCATGATTTTGTTTATTTTCTTAGCGCGGCATTTTCAAGTGAGCTTGGAACCGGCGTTTCATTTCGAAGTTTGTACCTAATACAAAATTCGAATTACGAATCAATCGGTGACGCGGAATATGTGATTCGCCATTTTTGAAATTAGAACAATATTTTGTTTTTATTTCATAGAGAATAAATATTATTTACATTTTTTAATGACTGTCATGTAGAATTGGAAACCTGATTAAGACGCTACCTAATCGAATTACTTGTGCTATTAAATTCGTGTTATAAACTAATTAGTTATTAGATATATTGACCATTTTGCTGTGAGGACGCGTTTTCTGTTAACAATGAAGGACTTAGTGCAAATTTGGAATAGTGTATCGAACAAAAAATACTCGAATGTAAACACTAGTGAGCTAAAAGATATGTCCCATAATCGATTAAAGAAAACCGATATCGATAATTTTGAAGCCAACTTTGTTGAGTGTGAAGTACTAAACAATAAGTTCAATGATGACTTGGAGTTCAATAACAAAAAGGATGCAATCATTAATAGATTGTTCGAGAGAAGAAAAAGGGGGCAACTTGGGAGACAGCCGAAATGTAAGTTAGTTTTTATATTATAAGTAAATTACAGAGTATAAAATATATTGAGTTGTTTTTTATAAGAAAAATTAACGTTGAATGGTATTCATTTTAATACATTAGCATTATTACAACTTTTTAGGTACTTAAATATATTAAGCATTTGCTTACCTGAAACGAGCATAAAATTTACTTTTAATATCTGTGCGGGTATACCTAAAATTTTAGCGGGCGTGTTTCATATAATTATAATGTAATTGGGGATAACATGGTAATATAATTCTTATTAATTCAATAACAGTGCCATACTATTGATATATAGGTAACAAGCGTCTAAAACTGTCAGTCCTCTCGATCAGAGTAGAGAATTTGTAATTTGTTTTAGGATACGTCAAGGGTAAACCATCCCTGGTTTAGAAAAAAAATAAATTGGGACGCTTTGAATTTGAATGTTTAAAAAAAATATCAAAGAAACTTTTTTTTATTAATTTTTTTTTTTAATAAAACAACAATCAGTATTTATTAAAGGAAGAACATTTAAAATAAACAATTTTAGCCGTTGGACACAGAGAACTGTATGGTACATGGTACTCGTAATTTGCTTTCAGAATTTTGATTCCAGTTTTTGAGGTCGTTGACTTAAGGATTATATCCCGTTTTATATTTAGTACTTTTAACAGTTGGTTATGAATCGAAATTTCTTAATAAATGGTAGTAGGGTTTGAAACTTTTGACGTTCCAAATATAAAGCTTATTGTTTTAATAATATTGTTTTACTATTTTCAGACAGTATTTAGTCTTTAGGTCTTTACGTAATATAATTCTTTGATTATTGAATTGGTAAATCAAGTTCATTATTTTAAAACATTTATGCGTTAAGCATTTTATTAAATGAAATTTGTAAAATAGAATAACTTCACTGTGGATCAACATGTAGAAGCAGTTTGAATGAATTCCCAAAAAGTTTATATATTCAAATTCCACCCTTATGTTATTTTTTTTGTGTTCTGAACAATTAAACGTAATTAATTAGTTATCAAAATTAATATCAAACCACACTTTTGCGAGTTAATAAAAAAAACATGTTATGGAACAGATTAAAATATGAGAACCATTTTGACATAATAATATTTATTTCCGGATGGTACAAGAAGTATAACATATAATTAAATTTGTATCTTATTCTGTTTTTATATAAATTGTAATTTAATATTAATACCGCTGCTTCCATTTTAAAACCTTGTTTTTTTTATATTAAACAACCACAAGGGCAAAGTACTTCCCTATAGTTTTTATTCATCTAATTTTCTTCCTATACACTGGTGGATGAAAAATAAAACGTATATAAAATTGTAACCATTTGCTTATGGACCTAAATAAGAAAATAGATAGTACAAATACAGGTAGGTAATAGGAAATAATGTACGACGAACATAGTCTGCTAACATTCCGACTAATTAATGTAACTAGCCTAAGGCTCTCACTTGAGATACCCTGGAATTGGTAGTTCAGGTGATGGCTCCAGTGTAGTCTTCTTAGGAACAAGCGGGCTGCATGCGCGTATGCCATCCATTAGTTTAAAAAAAAAATGTGTACTAGGTACTTCCATAAAGCATAAGGTTGAGTTGGTAATATATATTTTTTTTACAGACTTATCAATGGCTTAGTCATCATCTATTAGTATTCCTATCAGAATAAAGAGTAAAGACTGTTCTATTTTGCGTCGGGTATACAGACTATTTCTTTATAAAATACCTATATAGGTAAATTCATAAGTCATTAATTATCTATGGCAGGCTGTTTGCATTTCAGGTACGATTTATTTATAAGTAAACATAATTATAATTATGACGTAGGTACTGTAAAAACTATGCGACTGTAAAGTATTGTGTATTAATACATGCGTACTGAGCACATGCTCATTTATGTATTTGTACAGGTCTAACTCTTGAATTCCTATATAAATTACAGCCGGAATTCTGTTCTGTTCCGTTCAATGTCAAGGGCACTTACATATTTTAGCCGCGAAGTATTTTTTTTCTCATAAATAGATAATATTGTCAAGGTTTGAGTAGGTATACGTCCTCTTTTCACCATTTTCAACAAAAGAGGTGACGTCACTAAATTAATTTAGCTATAGAAAGTTTTGCAACTGGTTTTACGGTTTCTTTGAGGATTAATCAAGCCATCGCGGTTTAACCTTCGTAAATTTCTATAGAATCTATGTGATTAATGGTCAGTTCTATTGAGATTATTATAGAGAACGTAATTGACGACTTGGAGTAAAAATAGCCATATTACCTTGCCATGTCCATGATTACCTGTATGAAAAACATTTAATTAAGATTATTATAAAAATTGATCAAAATATTGACTTAAAAATTCTTAGTTGCCAAGTCCATAAATTAGAAAAAAGAAAGTACAGGTATTATACATTCAAATGTCGAATGAAGCTCCACGTTAGGCGCATTGTATACGACAATCTCCAGAAATACGAAACAAAATATTAGCTACTTACCGAAGTTCTAAGGAAATAAACAAAGCGTTCATTTTTTATTAATATTTTTTGCGTTAATTTTAGGCTTAAATATAATGATAATAATTCTTTGATTTAAATACAAGTTATAAATAATATATTATAAATTATAACTAACAGCAGTTAAGGTAATCCGTTTATTGAGGGTACACGGAAAGGCGAAAAAAATGAGTGCGAACTAATCAAGTTATTTATTGAATCCGGTGCATCAGCACCAAAATATTGTTACTATTATATAATATAATCACCTTTTTTTTTGTTAAGGTGGGAAAAATGTTCCTAACCGCACACCCTCTCGTTCGGGGCAACGAACAGGGTAGTGTGGGGCCCTCACCCATTAAAGAAATCCGCCGTGTCCCGTCTTTCCGCCTATATTGGCGCGCCACTGGAACTATGTTACATTCCTACGGTGGTATAATATAATCACCTACTACAGCTGTTATGAATATTCTAGAAATCAAACCAATACCTTAGAGCTTAAAATACTTCTTAATACGAATAAAAATCACCAAGAAAAAGAAAAATAATGGTAAATGGTTAAATGAAACTTAACTTAGGTGTACTTAGGCCTAATAATTTAAAAAATAAGATTTCAAAAATAGAATTGCGGAACTACAGACGTTAAATTTCTTTGTTTATTTTCCGCCGTCGCAAATCCTTGACGCTAAACATTGTTTTGAAATTTTAGTTGTTATAAAATAAACGAAATGTAATGAGCTTGAGAGGTTTTCTTCTTGAACATGAAAACTATGTTCGTTACTCGTAACTTCATTATATTTTGTAAATTTGGATTTTAACAGCTCGCCATGCCAAAAATAAATCCAAAATCTCCTGGCAAATTTCAAATATCTTAGTTTCTTTTAAAATTCGAATTGAACGATTGGATATTTTTCTAAGCTTATTAATATTTTAGAGAATTTGCAAATTGGAGTACGCATAGCTGCTTTTATGATTACTGGCAGCTACTGAAACTTAGCTGTGGCTATATAGATACTGTAAGTAGTAAAAAAAAAAAAAAGTAGTGGTAGTTAGACCGTCACGCATAATGCTATCTACAAAATGCGCTACTCACCATTATAAGGTTAATCAGGCAGAATACTTGATTACCAAAAAAATTTGTTCATCTGCACCGCGTCTATGAATTGAACGTGGCAAGTTTACTTACTTTAGGTATTACTAAGCCGGTAAACGGAACAGATAACTAACATTTGACCTTCCAAGGGCCAGATTAATAGATTGACATAAAATATTGATAGATTTGAATAAAGATTTTTAATGTCATAAGTTTTATGACTATAATATAATTATATGACTGTTGTTTGTATACCTAAACATTTGTGTACGGAAGCTATGACTTTCCATGAGTACGGAGGACATTAAAAATAATGACATAAAAGTCAGTCCCTATATTTTTTTTATGTAATTGCATTATTTATTGTAATATTATTTACTACTTTTTAGTTCAACTAGCAATTTAAAGCGTGTTATTTTAGTTTCTTAAACTATAATTTATTTTCTTCTTTTTAGTTTCTCTCAAAATAAATTAGTATCAAAACTTCAAAAGTACGAAGCAAAAAGTAAAGTAAAACTACATGAAAGTACTTTCTGATATTTACGCGAATGTTACACATTTTGAAATAAAACTACGTTTACGGAATCTATCGCGTTTACTTGATTTTAGTACTATCCCGACGTTTCGAATACTTTACAGCATTCATGATCACGGGTGGACTTAGATGATAGACGTCCAAGGCTGATATGTAATTTCAACGGTTTCATCTACCCACAGTATATGATTTTACAAAAATTTTTGGTTTATTTATTTTAACCCACCTAATATTCGTTTAGAAACACAGTGAAAATATCTACTTCAAATGTTTATGCTTACAATGTATGAAACTTTAAGTTAGTATATTAAAATGAGTATAATACTCCTCTTTAAATTGTAATATTTTGTTTTTATTTAGTGCTCAAAAATTGAAAGGCTATTGAAATTAAGAAACATCCCAATTTCAATAGAGAAGACGGCTGGGTCTTACTATCAAGCTGGAATCCTGTGATAGGCCTCACAACAAAAACATTTCTTATAACATTGCAAATATCTAACCTATATTATAATAATATGTTTCTCGAAGTTACGCTTCTTTAATTATAACTGCCTTGATTAATAATGACTACAGTAATCAATTAATATAATCCAAGCTACATTTGCCTCAATAAATAATTAAGTTGTTATTTTTATATATTAGCAATTAATTGAGATGTCTGCTAGACAAATTATGTGAAACAGAAATGACACAAGAAGGGGTCGAACACTTTTTTTGCTTAGGCGTGACAAAATGTACCTAACGCACACTCCGTCGTTCGGGGAAACTAACAGGGTAGTGTGGGGCCCTCACCCACTAAAGAAACCCGCCGTGTGCCGTCTCTCCGCCAGTATTGGCGGGCCACTGGTACTATGTTGGATTACTTCAGTGGTAGGGGTTCGAACGCTCACTCAATGGATCCTACAATAGCTTGGTACGGTGACCGACTTTATAATAGAGATAAAAAAATGTAACATAGTCTCGATCAAATGATTAAAAAATAAGTAGGTAGGTACCTAAATTTAAAAAAAGTAATTGCAAAATTCATAAAATATTAGTAAAATGACTAAAGTGCTATCCATAAATTACGTCACACGTAAGGGGAGGGGTCGATCGAGTGTGACATTATATGACAAGGGGTAAGAGAGGCCCTAAGTTTTGTGACATCATCTAAATCTAATATAACTATTAAAACGCGAAATTTAAACTGTTAACGGAACACTTAAAAATGTTTTCAACTCGTGAATGTTTAAGTACTTGTACAAGCACCGCGCCATGTTATTTAAACATAGCATCACGCCTGTATTCCCCGAAGGGGTAGGCAGAGGTGTATTACACACCCACGACTCGCCAGCTATGTTTAAGTCCCACGTAATAGGGGGCGAGCCTATTGACGTCTACCGGGCACATTTCCAAACTCCTGGCTGCTACTGAGAATTTTTATTTTTAGGAAAAAGCTCAATAACGTTTTGCCCAACCCGGGGATTGAACTCGAGACCTCATGATTAGCAGTCGCATAGACTACCGCTACACCACAAAGGCACTTATTTTTTCTATTTTATTCCAAAACCGATTTTCAGCAAGTAAATGATGTAATTTTCTTAGTTCTGTGATTTTTAACTTCATGAAACCAGTAAAAAATGAACATAAATATTTTCATTTTTTTAAAATATGTGACATCACACTAGAGTTTGAAGCCTCACCAATGTGACCAGTTGTGACCAGGAAGGGGGGAGGGTTATTAATCATGCAGTTCATGTGACGTAATTTATGGATGGTTCCTAATAACATATAGCATAATAATCGCGGAAAAATAATTATATTGTTGGAAAACAACTTAAAATGCTATTTGAAGAAAAAAAACACTATTCTGTTTTTAAACTTCAAGGCCCTCATGATTACTGTTATAAAATAAAAAAACGCATGTAATTTATCTTTGACACCATCTTATACTGTTTTCAGACGTCAGCCGCACTTGGCAAACACTCTTTGTGGCACGGGATTTCAATAAATACTAAATCGGCACATAATAAATAAACTTGAAGTATCAGCGTGTAATATTTTAACCTTTTACTAAATGCATAAGAAACTATATTGACATAGGTAATACCAATTTTTAAATTGATTATTATATATCTGACTGGCTGTTTGTTCCGGATAATCTCCAGAATAGCTGGACCAATTTGGATGGCAATTTTACTGGCAGATCGCTGATGTTACAGGGACTAACTCACATTACCATTATTTTGGAAAAATAATTAAGAGTGTCGCACAAAAAGAAATACTAAATTCCACGCGGAGGAAGCAGCTAGTACCTACACACCTATAAAAAACTCAAAACAATTTGTTTCTGGATGACACAAACATAACTGTCTTAACTCGCGGTTATGACAGTTATTTCAAGTCCACGAGACTCTTTATTGCTTATTCCTCAGCTTTGTAAATAAGTACTTAAATTCAGTAATTAAATATAGGCTATTTAATAAGTAGTAATATCTTTCTAAAGGATTATGAATTGATTGTTTTTTAATGGCTGGCGAACAATCAAAAAGCAAAAAAAATTTTTTTAACATAAACTATGTTCCAAATTCAAATTAGGATATTAATATTTTAGTGTAAATAGAATCGAGGTCGTTATCAATTTAAAATTGGAATTTATAGCGGATAAGGAACTCCAGTTTAAAACTACCTACTTTCTAATTTTATTTCATGTCATAATTTATTCCAATAAATATTTAATGTAATTGAATTTTAAATTTCGTTCTGTCAATTTAAGATATACATTAAAAGGCTGCTTTTGAAATATTAAGGATATAACTATAAAAACACTTAATTTATTGTTAAGGTCGGGTAAACCTAAATTAAATATTAAGTAAGTACTTATATAATTGAAGAAGCATCTCTGAATTCAAAATGAGATGTAACAATGAATTAAATATTATATCCTTCAATATAAATTAGCGTTTATTAAACTAGCGCTTTATGGAAACCAAAGACTATTAATGAAAACCGTATTTGGAATACATAGCGCTAGTGGGTGATGAAGTATCGAAAGTAGAATATCAGATCACGATCGCTTTAAAATGAATATCTCGTCATTTCACATAAACACTGCACATATCCGTTGATTTAGATAAAAATACATACTTATTTTACAACCTTATTTCACTCCACGGGTCTCGTAACGTAATCAATGTTTAGTTGGTACCTACTTACATACGTCCTTCTTAGAAGTCCTACACCAGAATCATCATGTAAGTACTCTACAGGGAACATGATATTAAAAAAAAACAATGTTTGCAACTAGCGACTAAACAATGAAGCTGTAACAACTAGATTAACTTTGACACAAACAAAGAGTGTTGCCGTTATGTAAAATAATTCTTTGTGTAGAACAGGGAAACGCGAATATGGCGTTGCATCATACAATAATGTCATAAAAGCCTCTACTCGTAGAATTTACGTCATACTATTAAATAATGATACTACAGATACTCGCAGTACAATTAGTACGTCATAAGGCATAATGACTCGTTTCCTTTATTCATATTGGGCGACGATTTTATTAATCTATGGAATTATTTGAACAGGTAAGTAGCGGATTTAATAGTTTTAAATGGCATTCTGAAGTTTAAATATCGAATGGCTTGTTTGTTTTGTTATGGTATTTTTTTTTTGTTTTTTGATAGACGTGAGACACACCTTCTAGTTTGTGATTTTTTGATGTGAACACATCTAATGCGGAGAGAGGGTAAAACCGGCTGTGAGCGCGGTGACGTCGCCACGCCAATTTATTTAATTGTTTTTAACGCCATGTGTTGACAAATGCATCTAATTATGAAGTATAATGTCAATCAATAAACCAATTACAGTGTTAATTTGTCTATGGATAACGAGAGCGCGCGTACTAAGAATTATATAAGACTTGAACAATATTTGAAGAAAGATAGAAAATCGATGTTTTCACATCTGCGAAACGTCCCGTGACGGCTCATTTTTTATAACTAGTGTCTGAAGATGCGCCTATTTAATGGTAAGCGGTAACTGCCTCTTATTAACCTGACTATATCAGGGACATAGGCAAGCATTAGACCCCGCCAAACTCAGACCAGAGGCCCAAAACCCTTCTTCATCTTCTTCTTAGTATTCTTCCTCTCCACCTGCTATCCCTTTGAGATTGATGCGTCTAGTGTTGCTAGGCTACCATAACCACTTACCACCGGGTAGGCTTTTAAACTTTCGCGATTTGTACACATTATACACAAATATTAATATATCGGGTCTTAATCGCGTATATAATGTTGAGGTTGAATACCTTAATTTCCCGACGTTTCGACCGTATTGCATCGGCCGTGGTCACGGGTCAACCCGGGTAAACGTCGGGAAATTAAGGTATTCAACCTCAACATTATATACGCGATTAAGACCCGATATATCAATATTTGTGTATAACCGGGTAGGCTTGTTTTGGGTGCAAAACAAGCCGTATAAAAAGGCATATAAATCCCTGCGCCATCTTTAGTGGCATTTTAAAATAAATTAATTTTACAATAACCGTTACAGTAATATTATTCATATTTAACTTATATAGCATCTTTGCCAACCTGATCTATTCTGCAATAAAATTATTCTTTGTCCAAACATGTCACGGTTAAAGTGAGGGATTCGGACATTTTATGATATAATTAGTTACGTCGTCGAGGTATGTGTCATGTGACCTCTATTGAATGTATTAGTGGATCTTTATAACAAACAATAGCTACCGTTTATAAGGCAATAATAATCACCACTTGATGCGTATCTTTTTCATCTGTAATTATAAAGCTGTAACAGAGCTGTGTCTGTACATTTAAGATATTTGAGAAAAAGTAATGTGTGAGGCTATAATATCTCTGAACCGAACACATTGTTTTAGTTTTTGTTTGTTTACATGTTTATTTATATATACATTAATCAGACGACGTCGTCATTAATTTCCAGCAGCAATTTGCATGATTAACAAAAATGGCAATCTTCTATTCATCATACAAATAATTAAAATTGAAGTGTCTGTTTGTAATGTCTAAGCAACAGCTTTATCCTACATGCATATCAAAATATAAACGTTACCTATAACAGAATACTTTTTTTAATTTTAATCTGTGTTTGTCCCGGACGGGACTTTTACCGAAAAATCTACTCGGACAAAGCTGTTAAGCTGCATCTAATTAATTCTACGATTTATTACTTTAACCGTAGCATTTTAATGTGCATAAATGTAATAGTCCGGTTTGTCTTTTCCGCGAGGAAATAGTTTGCTGTTTATTTGCTTGTATTAATAATTAATCCAGTTTAGTATAATCAATTCTCTGGGTAGTTGTATATTTCTTTGTCTCCAGTAACTAAGTAATAGACTATTATTATAGTATCTCAAGCGGGAGTTTTCAGCACCATGTAAACTATGTCCGTAAAAAAAATATTTATGACACATTAATTAGATTATTGTCTCGGTGGTGCTGAGTTAGTATAAGCGACTGCTGATCATGAGGTCTCGGGTTCGATCGGGCCGGGCGGTGCTATTGAGCATTTTTGTAAAAAGAAAAATTCTCTGTAGCAGCCCGGAGTTTGGAAATGTGCTAATGAAAATATCGCCAAGTATTTAAGAAATAAAACTTGGAAAACTTAATTGAAATCTATCCAGTAGTTTTTCTGCACTGCGCGCACAATGGCTAACCTCTATTATTGTATTTATATTTTATATAAGTTGCGTTCCCAGTGTTCGAAACTAGTATTTCTAAAGTATGGATGAGATTCAAACCAGTTTACCAGTTATACCACGCTGTCTGTGTCAATACAGTTTCATTATTTGACGGGATTCTTGCCGTAGTCGGTTACCGTGCACGAGGACGACCTCGTCTTCGATTCCCACTCAGGACATTTATTTTTGTGATGAACACAGATATTTGTACTGCGTCTGGGCATAGAATAAATACTAGTCCTACGGACAGAAACATCACTTCCATTAAAACTTGTTCAAAATCTCTCTATAATAGCCTAAAAAATCTTAATAATAATACCAATTGTTCGTAGCGAGAAGAAATGTACCTTATGCCCACAGAAATACAGTTGAGATTGTTTTGCCCGCAGCTGCGTCATTCAACGAATGCGCTAGGGTTGCACCTATGATGATTTTACTTACTTATTTATCATCACGCTATCTCCCTTGCGGGGTAGGCAGAGAGAACAGAGTGACAAAAGGCTCTATTCTTGCATACATCTCTCGCTTCCTCAACGTTCATAATTCTCTTCATACACTCAGCAGTTATACACAAACACTCAGCCATAGGCTTTAATACTTAAATGCATTCTCATAAACGCAAGATAACCAAAATATGTACTGTTAAACTATTTACTACGCACACATTTACACACGCACTCACACAAACAAAGTCTCACAAATGCATGCGCCGATCCCTTATTATTTAACACCTTACGTTTTAAATATTATAACTGTTGTTCGGGGGGGGCCTGGTAATCTGCGTGAGAGGATACCCTAGTGCGGATACCAGTCTCCCACAATGGTTATATACTCAATTAATATTATCCTAAAACTAATAGCTATTGAGTTACCTTTGTGGAAGAAAAATAAATATACTTATATTTATCCTCCCCGGTTTCCGCTCGCCGGTTTCGGAGACTCCTGACTCCACCGAGAGCAACAAAGCTGTCGTTTATAAAACTTAAAAAAATATTTCTCTAGTAGATTCTATTTGATAACTTCTTATATCATTTTAAATGTTATTTTCAAGTCGGATTATTTTTTTATAAATTGTTTTTTTTTATCATATACGTTTAGAATCTTAGCTCTGAATTTTCGGTTATTAAATTTTATTGCCGAAACACTCTAAATCGCGTAAATAATTTTATTTTAATCAATACTACAAGTGCGAGCGCTTAGGCGCGCGTGCGACACTCTTCGCTCGGTTGTACCGTGGTCGGTACGCGAAGCGGTAGGCATTTAACTCGGGGCCTTGAGCGTGTGATGTACGCCTGGTCTGGGTGTTTTCTATCTATTATATGTATGTATTTACAAACAAAAAATAAATGTATTATATCCGCAATCTGGTACCCATAGCACAAGTGTTACGCTTACGAGTAGTTTGGGACCAGAGGACGTTGTGTGAAAATGTCCGTGAATATTTATTTATAATCAATTAAAATATAGACTATATTATTAAAAAAAATAAGCCGTATAGGTACATAAATAAAGCACTAGCTGACACGACAGCCGTATTGTGCCTATTAATATACAATTACTTGCAAACTATCAAGCGCAAAGTTAATAATAGTCGTATAAGCTCAATAGCACTGCCCGACCCGGGGATCGAACCTGAGACTTCACGATCAGCAGTTGCTCACGCTACCGCTGCACCACCGAGGCAGTTATCAACTAATACAGCTAATAAAAAAAAATGTATTGCTTCAAAGACGGTACGAAGTTATACACCTTCCTAGTTAAAATATTCATTAGATTTATTAAACATGTAATTTTATTACACTACCAGCTTTAAAAAAAAAATAATTACTTCGTTTTAAATAATATATAAACAATTATACGGCTCACCTAATGTTAATTAAGCGGTTATCGCAGCCTTTAGACGCTAGCAACACCTGGGGCCGTAGAATGTAACTCACTAAATCGTATCGACATCGTATCGTCTCGCTTGTGATTGGTAGAGAAACCGACGCGTGATGTCGCAATATTTCCTCGGCCAATCACGGTGATCTCTCAACGAATCACAATGACACGATGCAATGTCGATACGATTTAGTGACCTACATTCTAAGATTCTAACCCCCCCAGATGTATCATTCGTGCGTCAACAATCGAGAGGAAGGGTATTAATGAGGGGATGGAACCCCATCCCCATTAGGCCTCAGGCACTCTCACTAACCATACAGTAGGAATACAGTTTTTGATCTGTATTTTAGCACTTGACATGCTCAACTACTAAAGAACAAATTATTGGAAGTGTTCTAACCGCTAAGCTTAGCGGTCCGAGCACTTCCCCGGATTGGAAGGGATGCAGGTTCGATTCCCGCTCGAAGTAAAGTTTTATTTTTCCACATTTCAAATATAATTTGTCCTTTAAAGTAGCTGAGCATGTCAAGTGCTACACAATAGAGATCAAAAATATTTAAAAAATCGCGCCATCAAATAGTATGAATTTTAATTGCAAAATTAAACTTACTATATTGGATCAATGCATGTTAATGCGGCAAATGGCGTGGGTCGTAAATATAAATGTGATGTGGAGATTGGGTATGGCCGTTGCTTACCGGATAGAGCACTTCTCATCTCTTCTAAAGTTCTCTTTTTCCATATTTCATAAATAATTTGGTCTTTAGGAGTACCGATGTTTCTTGCTGATCTTTGAGAAGGTGGTACTGTTACTTCCGCTATTCGTGATGGTAAAAGCAAGGCTGTATATTGCCGTTTAGATGTTCCGCTATCAACAGTTCACAAAAAATGGCTACAAGCATAAACATTACCGTTATATAAGTTTACAGGGTCAAGTTTATTTATAACAGAAAAAAAAGCGAAATCTTCCTAGAGAAACATTCTAGAACAAAATAAATCTGAGGCTATTAATCTAACTGTCATTCGTAAGTTTTTGTGCGCCTGCCTCAGAAATAACTAACCCATTAACGGTATTACAAACTGTGAACGACCCGATATACACGCAATTTTGTAACAAGGTCCTTTTTTTATTGATAATATCCAAATTGAGTTCATGTTAAATTAAAATTTCAACTGGACGAGTTTTGCCTCGTGGTAGAACCTTGTGTATCCCAGCATGAATGATTACTACCACAGTAAAAGGAAAGAAGTACGTTGACTCAGACCACGTGCGCGCGATAATTAGATACCTACGCACGCAGGGCTTGGTCACTTTTAGTTTATTCAATCGTCTAAATACAGAGCTAGTTTTTATATGTGTTGTTTTATAAGTAAGTTTTATATAAGTAAATTACTTATTTATTTTATGTATGTAACATATATATGTATGTAACTTATTTATTTTAATTATTTATTTTATGTATGTAACATAGCATCACGCCTGTATTCCCCGAAGGGGTAGGCAGAGGTGTATTACACACCCACGATCCGCCAGCTATGTTTAAGTCCCACGTAATAGGGGGCGAGAGATCCATCCATCCATCAGCCTTTCAACGTCCACTGCTGGACATAGCCTCCCCAAGAGAACGCCACAACGAGCGTTCCCGACATGGGGGATAATGCCGTAATCGCCACGCTTGGCAGGCAGGTTGGCGATCGCAGTGGGTGTTGTTAATACTCGAGAGAGTGCTGCTGCCCACTCCCCCGATATTCCCTCAGTCGGCTCTTACGCCTCCCCAAGAGAACGCCACAACGAGCGTTCCCGACATGGGGGATAATGCCGTAATCGCCACGCTTGGCAGGCAGGTTGGCGATCGCAGTGGGTGTTGTTAATACTCGAGAGAGTGCTGCTGCCCACTCCCCCGATATTCCCTCAGTCGGCTCTTACGACTCCCGTGGGTAGAGAGGGGTGAGACAATTCTAAAGCCGGCCCCACACGTTCGCACATCACGCAAAAACTACTGAACAGATTTCGATGCAATTTTTTTTCATTTGATAGCTCTTGATCAGATTTTAAAACTCGTATACATTTTATCCCGTTACTATATCGGGAACTAGTTTAGTAAAAAAGCTATTATTTAGACGACACCTTATTTTTATTTATTTGTATAGAATCTATACTTCTATACTATAGATATAAGAGTATCTTTCGTGTTACCGGCCATGAAGAACATCGGTATGTTTTGGTTGTAGCAGGAGATAACCGTTTATTCTTTCATTTCATAAATATGAAATGAAAAAATAAACGGCTATCTCCTGCTACAGCCAAAACGCAACGATTTGCTTCATGGCCGGTCACACGGGAGATGGTGGTACCAACCCACTCGGGCCGGATACCAAGTGAGTACTTCCACTTGGTACCCAGCCCTACCACCAGTCATGCAATGGATGATAATTGCTTACTTCCCTTAGTCGCCTCATACGACACCCATGGAAAAGAATGGGTGGTGACAATTGTATTCTTAGTCCGTCACCACGCGGATGAAACTCTTGGTATAGTTGAGTCCATGAGCGACGGTTACCATTTTCCATCAGGTGGGCCGTCGGTTGCCTGCCACCATAGACAATAAAAAAAAGCGTATACCAATTGTCAATGTTGGTGATCATCTATCACGGATCCTGACTTGCACTAAATATAATATAAATAAAATCGTTTATGACAACGTGATTGGAACAAGTTCTATAAAATATGTGTGGTTTATTTACATAGTTTTAGCCATTAATATTATATAGCGTGTTCCTTTTTCTTATAATTAAATTATTATTTGTTTTACTCGGTGACGGCCCCAACTACTCTGTTCGTTACTCCGAACTACGGGGTGTGCGGTTATTAATATTATTTTCCTGCCTTAGCAAAAAGAATATGGTTTTGTTTATACACAAACACTATTGAGTGTATTTTATTCTGCTAAACATTGTGACATCCAGCTTGCTAAGATCAAAGTGATTTTATAATCAAAACAAAACACTTAAAACCAATGATATATTAGCACAATATGATATAGTTTTAAAAAGAGATTGCCTATGTAATAGACCTTATTTTAATAATATTAAGATAAGATTATAAACCTTAAGGGGGCCTGGTTCGGCGCAAAAGTAGTTGTAAAATGTATCAAATTACATATTATGAAATAGGTATTATTAGTAGCTTTTCGGTGATGTCCAGAAAGAGACAAAATTCTCAAAAGATAGTCTCTGAACTTAATCTAAATAGTTTAATACATTTTTTTTCTCAAATACCTTAGATATACAGACATAACTCTGTTACAGCTTTATAATAATATAGATTAGCATAAATAACAGAAGGTACGTATTAATACTGGGTGTAATATTTACTACGTTTGAAAACAACTCGTTATCGCTATCGATATTATAAAAGCACAAGTAATAATATGCAATTTAAAAAGCATATTAAACATTTAAATTTACATTATTATTTGTAAACTTAAAGCGATTTATTACCTCTGACACCGTGAGCAACGCTGTAGACAATACCTACACGCGCGCCTTTGTATTCGGGGCGGTTGGGCTGCCGCTAGTATTTCAGCGATCTAACTACGCCTACACTAACGGTCATGACCTCGTCACGTGTAACTAGTTTAAATTTTATCACTTCATTAAACGATTGTTTGTAAACTTTAATTTGGTTTGTCCGATAATAACCACACACGATAATACTACGATTATCTAAAAAATATTTTAGCTTCTGCCAGTGGTTCCGCCGCAGCCAAATTTAGACACATTTTTCCAAAATTTGGAACGTCCTGTAGATCATTTTTTGATAACCCCACAGGAACGTTACATTTTTTTTCGGGATAAAATGTCCTTATGTATTAATCCAGGTAATAAAATACTTGTGCCAAATTTGGGACAAACTTGTTCAGCCAAATACCTCCTCTCTATCCTCTCCTTATTATCCTTCCTATCCCTTTCCTTGGAGATGGCGACGTGAATGATACATCTGGTGTTGCTAGCTAGTCTATAGGCTAAAGTAACTCCTTGCCATCAGGTGGGCTGTATGCTGGTTTACCACCAGCATAGTATTAGAGCCATTATTGAGTGATTGTATCAAGTGGGAGTACTAACTTGCTATCGGTCCCGAACGGGTTGGTACCACCATCTTCCGTGTGATCAGCAGGAGATCCGTTTATACTTTCATTTTATATCTGTGAAATGAAATGGTGAACAGTGCCTTGACAATACTTCCGTACCATTTACCATCAGTTGGGCCGTGGCCAATCTGCCACCATAAGCAATAAAAAAAAAATTCAAAGCAGGCATGAGGACTGCTGATAGAAGTGAAAACTTCAAAACTATAAACAAACAGTTGTTTATACATTTTTGTTATCTAGATACCCCTTCTCCACCCATCGGAGTCGTAAGAGCCGACTGTGGGAATACCGGGGGAGTGGGCAGCAGCACTCCCTCGAGTATTAACAACATCCCCTGCGATCGCCAACCCGCCTACCAAGCGTGGCGATTACGGCACTATCCCCCATATGAGCGAAACAGCACAGGACCGCTCGTTGTAACGTTCTCTTGGGGAGGCCTATGTCCAGCTGTGGACGTCGAAAGGCTGATGGATGGATGGATCGATATACCTAATATCTACATTCAATTAACTTAATTCTCTCTATCATTATCATTCCTTCAACAATATTTTAGCTATGTGTACTGTCAAACATTTGATAATATTCTAGAAACGATACAATAGGCTTATGGTAGGTAACTGAAACAAGAAACAACAATTCTTGATTGAAATTTATGTACGACACATCACGTGTCATGTTATCATGTCGACGACACATGAATATACTCCCTATTACCTTCCTATAGAAGTTTTCACTTCAAAAAAAAAAATTTTGGTCTCCATTATATCTGAAATCCAAAGACCAACATCCTGTGAATATTGTTAAGTTACGGGCCATATAATATTATTTACTGATCTTTATAAATAAAATGGAGATTTGAGGAATATATTATTAATATATTATGCTATGTACGTGTCAACGAACGTGACTCTATTGTAACTGCCTACTGAGCAAGCATGTGCCGAGTTACGAAGTGAAAGCGTAATTAATAAACAGATATAAAACAAACCAAACTCACTTTTATATTTAATACTTCCTGATATTTACGCGAATGTTACAGATATCATTATGAAGGCTCGGGTCCCACCTTTTGACCTCCTTTGATGGACTTGCGTGTCTATGAAACCCGCTACCGCCGTGAGAATAACATCGCGTCGAGTCAGACGCTCGAAGAATTCAGGAGGAGTACGCACCGGCAAGTGCTCGCTACTTGGCGTGAACAGCTCCATGAGCTGCGATGTGTACGCCAGCGAATTGTTAATGCCATCCTTCCAAACTTTAACGCTTGGTTCGAGGAGGAGCGGCTGCGTTACCTACAGATTGACTCTCATACTTACTGGACACGGATGTTTCGTTAAGTATCTGAGTCAAATTGGACGGGAAGTGACCGCACAGTATCAACACTGCGGCAGCGACCTGGATTCTGCCCAGCACACGCTGGCAGAGAGTCCGAGCGGCGAATCCTGGTCGTCTGTATCGGGCGGGATCTCTACCCAGCGGCCTTAGCGGGAGAGGCAAGGTGGAATGCTGCAGTCACTTTCTGCGAAGCAGTCGTGCTTTTGAAGGAGGATGCCGAACGGGCTCGTGAACGAGGTGATCGCACTCGCCGGAGCAGGCGTCACCGGGATGGTGGCAGTGGCTATTAGCCTGATGACTCTTCGGGGAGAGTCCAACATAACCTCTTTTGCATGCCCTTTGTTAAGAGGTATGTGTATCGCATTTCCAGACGTAAAAAAAAGAAAAAAAAAATCGAGACTGGTCTGAGTGAACTTTCGCTTAGGGCACGATTTGGCCGGTTCTCCTGGATAGTTAAATCCTGCATTGTAATGAGTGTTTCCGATTATCGTACAGGATCCATTCTTCATCTCAAGTAACGATACGCATCAAAATCCCCTCGTTATTGTGAGGGTTGAGTAATGTAAAGCAGCCCTCGACTCGTGTTGGTTGGTTTGCTTCACTCAATTCACGCGGTATCCGTTTTTCGAGCTTTATCACTGTTCCAATTTGTTTCAAGTGAATTAAAATTGTTTTATCACCAACATCGAAGCTTGCCGCAAATTCTGACGTGGTTTGCGATGGGTCCGCTTCCACGATTACTTTGCTTACCACCCACCCATGTAGTATAAAAAAAATCTCCAAATCCATATTGATTTTTTAAACATTTTTGATCTATTTTTTACCATATGACATGCTCCACTACTTTTTAAAGTGCAAATTATTTGTGAATAAGGAAAAAGATATTTTTAGTATGAGCGGGAATCGAACCCGCGTCTTTTCCAAGGATGGATTGGGTTCGATTCCCGCTCGTACTAAAAATTCCTTTTTCCTTATTCACAAATAATTTGTACCATATTGATTTGTAAAAAATCTGGTACATTTATTGATGGCAAAAACTAGAAAAACGAGTTTACAATTCTTACATAATATCGTCAATTGTCTCGCAGTATAAACAATATTATAATTATACAATATCGTATAAGACATAGGTATTACGTTATGTAAGATTAAGATTCTATGTAAATTGCTTGCTCGTTACACAGCATGGAAATAAACCACAATTATTTGTTGTATATACTTTTGGTTATATAAACAAATCCCTGCAGTTGTTCCGATACTAGCTGGGGCTCACGACTTCGTTCGTGTAAACCTTAGAAGCCTTTTTTTTATTCAAGAACAAATTACTTGTGGAAAATAAGAGTTTTACTGTGAGATTGGATGGGAAGCAGGTTTGAATCCTGTCAAACCTGCGTCCCATCCAATCCGGGGAAGTGATAATGATGACACCCATGACCGAATCTCCACATCACATTTGCTTCTTTAGAATCGTAGTGATTTGAAACTCGATGAATCAAAAATGCGTCACGATAAAGAAACAAGCAAATGGACGAGTATAGTATAGTATTCCTTGGTAGTTGATTTAAAACCTCGGTCTCCGGCTTGCGTATATGACCACGGTGTACAAAATAATAAGTTTGAAAAAGTGATATGCTGAATGCATAATAAACTAATATCTCTGTTTTGCTATGATCAATTAGTTTTCTCATGACAGTTATAACTAATTTAAAAAAAAAACATAGCATCACGCCTGTATTCCCCGAAGGGGTAGGCAGAGGTGTATTACACACCCACGACTCGCCAGCTATGTTTAAGTCCCACGTAATAGGGGGCGAGCCTATTGACGTCTACCGGGCACATTTCCAAACTCCGGGCTGCTACTGAGAATTTTTCTTTTTGGGAAAAAGCTCAATAACATTGTCCGACCCGGGGATCGAACCCGAGACCTCATGATTAGCAGTCGCATACACTACCGCTACACCACCGAGGCATAACTAATTTAAATAAAGTATTTTTCTCACCTACCACTGAAGTGAATCATATGCTTTTGTTATGTTTATACTGCGTGGGCGGCAACCAAGCATTCGGCCCACCAGATGGTAAGCTGTTACCGTAGCCTAGGAAGACTAGAGCGCATTATTACTCGCTCGTCACCAACTTCAAGGAAAGGGATAGAGGGTGGAGAGGTAGAATAATAAGGAGCATAACGGGAGGGTTTGGGCCTCTGGCACTCTCACTCAGCATACGAAATATAACAGTAGACGGGCCTCGTGGCGTAGTCGGTAGTGTAACTGACTTCCGTGCACGAGGTCGTGGGATCGATCCCCACTCAGAACAATTATTTGTGTGATGAACACAGATATTTGTACTGCGTCTGGGTGTTTTCTATCTATTATATGTGTGTATTTTCTATCTATTATATGAGTGTATTTACAAAAAAAAAGTAGTATAATTATGTATTATATCCGTAATCTGGTACCCATAGCACAAGCGTTAAGCTTAGTTTGGGAGCAGAGGACGTTGTGTGAAAAATATCCGTGAATATGTATTTGTTTTTATTTATTTATTTATTTTAATTACTTTTATTTCGCACTGATCTTTTACATAGGTACACGTGAAGCCGTTTATTAGACTTTAAATTGGCAATTAAGTTAATTATACTTATTTTTTCATTCGCTAGCCTTAAATTTAATTAGGAATTTTAACAAAAAAAGGCGAATATTAAGTTTTTTTCTTCTCTAAAACTAACTTTTTATAAATAGGGAAAATAATTATTTCATTACTTCTCGTATTATAAACTAATTTTTTTTTAATCGTATAATTTAACGATCGTTATATGCTGCGGCATATTTAGTTTTATTATCAAATTAGATTCGCTGGTAGTAGAGTGTCGCTTATCCTAGCATGAATGGGCGAGCTCAATCAAGGAAGTACCACCCTCTCACAGAAGAACAGCGTGATACCACGGTAGATACTCCTACCGTTGTTGTATGGTGAGTGAGAGCGCCGAAGGCTCAAACCCCACCCCATATCCTCTCCTAATTTGTTCTTAAGGTAGCTGAGCATACCTATCACGTGCTAAAATACAGATCAAAATAACTTAACCGATTATAATTCAGTGCAAATTTAAATTCTGAATTAACAAGTTCACGGCGGAATCCACAAAATATTTTTTATTCAGATAAAAAATGGATCGGATTTTTGTAGAGTTTTTGTCCAATTAACTGGCGTTCAGTAATTATATTAATCTTAAGTGATGGTGTCGGTTAGTCTAGAAGATTCTATTGGGATTTACCATCTTGGAACCATGAGTTTATTCGTTTTACATACCTCTTTCTTGTCCGTGTGGTGATGGACTAAGAATACAATTGTCACCACCCTATTCTTTCCCACGAGTATCGTATGAGACGACTAAGGGAAGTAAGAAATTATCATCCATTGCATAACTGGTGGTAGGGCTAGGTACCAAGTGGGAGTACTCGCTTGGTATCGGGTCCGAGCGGGTTGTACTACCATCTCCCGTGTGACCGGCCATGAAGCACATCGTTGCGTTTTGGCTGTAGCAGGAGATAGCCGTTTATTCTTTCATTTCATATCTATGAAATGAAATGGTGAGCAGCGGCTTGACAATACTCTCGGTATAGTTGAGTCCATGAGCGATTCGTCTGCCACTACAGGCAATAAAAAAAAAACCTTGTTTTTCAATTTCTTTTAGTTATTTTTTATCAGTTATACTAGGAGCAATCATTAATGGAGTAGATACTAAATAAATATGTAAAATTTGTAACCACTATATATATATATATATATATATAAACTAGCCTTTGCCCGTGGCTCCCCGAAGCCAAACGCTAGGTTTTATAAGTTGTATCTCAGGTTCCCGATATAGTAACAGGATAAACGGTATACCAGTTTTTAAGTCTAACCTCTTGCATCAACATCAGTTCAGTAGTTTTTGCGATGTGCGCGAATGAACAAACAGACAAAAATCTAAATATATAATACAGTATTTTTTTCTCAAATAGGTATCTATATTCACACAGCTCTGTTACAGTTTTATAATACATAGTTAGTATGTATAAATCGTATCGTTATAATTAAATGTCGGTATAAATTTAAATATGTGTTACTAACCGAATCGTAGATATGTAGATATATAATTTACAGTCCAGCATTTGAAGGCAAAAAGTATATTTAGTACCTAGATACTTCATATTCCTAAATTATTTTTAATTAATTTTAATATCTATTGTGTTTTCTCAAATAGAATTAGTGCGCGGCTCGGCCGTATTGTAGTTAGGCTATATCTATATATAGGTACCTATCGTACCACTGAAGTAATGTATTATAGTTCCAGTGGCCCCCCAACACAGTTAGAGAGACGGCACACGGCGGGTTTATTTAGTGAGTAAGGGCACCCTACCCGGTGCGTTGCCCCGAACGACGGGGTGTGAGCATAGGACCGACATTTTTTTCTCACAAAAAAAATAATATGATTGTCTGTAAAGTCAGCTTACGGACGATAAGTTTAGGTGATAACGTCATAATTATGTTTTCTGAGTTTCACAAACAATTAATGCATCGGTCGCCATACATTTTTCGGAACGTGACACATTTTCGTGCGTGCAGCTAGCGTTCATCGATTTATAAGCCGTTATAAAAAGAGCTTTCCTGCTAGCGGGATTCGATCCTGCGTCCCTTCCAATCCGGGGAAGTGTTCTAGACCGCTAAGCCATCGCAGTAGCCGACCTACACCCAATCTCCGCTTAACAATTGCTTTTTAGATATACTTATAACTCAAAATTGAACTTATTATATTTGAATGATATGTAAATGCATCCGATAAATGGCGTGAGTAAACTAAATTTCATAATGATCAGAGGATTAGTTATGGCGTTAAAGCGCAACTTAACGCACATTTATAATATTATAAGGACAAATAAATGCACATTTATAATATTATAAGGATTCCAAGATCATCAAACCCGGATATAAATAACAATAAATAAAAAAAACCGGCCGGCTTTAGAATTGTCCCACCCCTATCTACCCATGGGAGTCGTAAGAGCTGACTGAGGGAATACCGGGGGAGTGGGCAGTAGCACTCCCTCGAGTATTAACAACATCCACTGCGATCACCAACCCACCTGCCAAGCGTGGCGATTACGGCATTATCCCCCATGACGGGACCGCTCGTTGTGGCGTTCTCTTGAGGAGGCCTATGTCCAGCAGTGGACGTTGAAAGGCTGATGGATGGATGGATGGAAAAAAAACTCTCTAATTATGAGCAGTAAATAAAAATAGTCATTAATTATTTCGCTAATTATACGTGAGAATGTTTAGATGTAATTGTGCAAAGAACGTGTATTTCATAATTCATATTCAGGATCGTTTGTATAATATAAATGTTATTAACCCGCAGTACAACTATATGTGAATCGCACAAAGAGTTGCCCTGTGTGGGAAGCGAATCCACAACGCTCTGGCGGGAGTTCGGTATCTAAACCATTTTTTTTTTTGCATATCAGAACAACAAAACTGATGCACTGCATCTGTTTTGTTGTTCTGATATGCAAAAAAAAAAACAAAAAAGATAACAAATTTACGTAAATAATGATAATACTTCTGGTACATAGATCTTTTGGTACGAAATCAGTCCGAGCATTTTTGTGTTATTGCGAGCCTTAATTTTTTTTTGTTAAGGCGCGAAAAACTCCGTCGTTCGGGGCAATGAACAGGGTAATGTGGGGCCCTCACCCACTAAATAAACCCACCGTGTGTAGTCCCTCCGCCTGTGTTGGTGGGCCACTGGAACATGTTAGTTATATTACGAGTAGTGGTTTATTTTTGCGAGCCTGGCATCTGTCAATTGACTTTTATATCTGTATACAACAATACGGATATAGGTACTATTATAATTTTATGTAAATTTATCTTTAAACGATCATTATTAATATTCAAATATTTAAAAATATTTTGTTTTAAATAACATACATGGCTTTTTATAATTAAATAATTTTAAAATGTTATAAATAATACACATTATTGATCTATATTTTTTAGCATTTGACGTGCTCCGCTAAGAAAGTAAGTAAGATTTTTTGTAATCTCTGCCACTTTTTAGATTTTTTTATTTTTACATTTTTTACAAAAAATCTCTTTTTCCTTATTCACAAATAATTTGTACTTTAATACACATCTCTCATTATCTCGTGAACGATGTATGACGTCATGGACCGTGTTTGCTTGTTAAGTGGTATCTCTATGTAGTCTGTGGTACAGATATAAGCGGATTAGCCAGTGGTAGAGCCTTGCTTATCTCAGCAGGAATGGGCCGGCTCGATTGGGGAAGTACCACCCTCTCACATAAGATCAGCGTATAACAACGGTATCTACTGTTATGTTCGAGTGAGAGCGCCAGAGGCCCAAACCCTCCTTCCTATCCTTTTTTTGTTATTACTAAGCGAGCCACTGCCCACCTGATGGTAAGCGATAACCGTCGCCCATGGACTCAACTATACCAAATGAAATGAAAGATTAAACGGCTCCTTCTGCTACAGCCAAAATACACTGACATGCTTCATGACTGGTCACACAGGAGACAGTGGGACCAACCCGTTCGGGCCCGATAGCAAGTGAGTGCTCTCGCTTGGTACCCAGCCCTACCACCAGTAATGCAATGGGTGATAATTGCTTACTTCCCTTAGTCGCCTTATACGACACCCGCGGGAAAGGATTAGAGAGCCTTATTATCCTTCCTATCCTATCCTTATTATTCTTCTTATCCACTTCCTATCCCTTTCCTTGGAGATGGCGACGTACGAGTGATGCCTCTGATGTTGCTAGCGTCTATAGGCTACGGTAGCCGCTTACCATCAGGTGGGCCAAATGCTTGTTTGCCACCAGAGTAGATAGAATAAAAAAGTGCCAAAATACTTTTGATTGCCTAATTTGCACAATGATTTCTTGAATAAATTAATATATTTTAATTAATATTTCCTTATTATTGGTGTTTAATATAGAATGCTTATAGATTACATATATAATATACTCACATTTGCAACGATGTTTTGAATGATATAAAACTATATTTATGGCAATTTATGCATGAAGCTGTTGAGAAATAAAACAACTGCGTTTACGTTTAGGTACTTTAAACTCAATAATATGACAATTTTCAACGTTATGGCCAATATTTATCTTCTATAAAGATTTTTATAAAAGATAGAAATAAATTAGAGACCACGCCACGCACGATCTTTGTATAGCGGTTCGTGACGTAATTGAGCATTACAGCGGGAAATTTTAAAAATATTTTTATATATATAATAATAATATCTAATAACAAATAAATAAATATTCACGGACATTTTCACACAACGTCCTCTGGTCCCAAACTAAGCTTAAAGCTTGTGCTATGGGTAACAGATTACGGATATAATATACATATATTACTTATTTTTTGTAAATACATACATATAATAGATAGAAAACACCCAGGCGCAGTACAAATATCTATGTTCATCACACAAATAATTGTCCTGAGTGAGAATCGAACCCACGACTTCGTGCACGGAAGTCGGTTACACTACCGACTACGCCACGAGGCCCGTCATAATATTTCTGCAAATTTTAAATTTTATTTATAATCCGAATGGTAAACTATCCCGCCCTGTAATGTGACCATATTACCACCAACATTACTTCCTTGATCAGTAATTTTCTAGGAAATATTGTAATTAGACATGTTTTCCTGCAAATAAAATTTAAGGCCATCACTTACTTCCTATTTTAATGAAACTTGCTTTGAATATGACTCAATTTATTCATGGCGGCTACCGTTTACCGCCCTACTCGCTGATAGAACAATTCCACTGATATTTACAAAGCCCCGTGTCCATAGAAATCGTAAAGTTACAAATAAAACTTAGAACGGCCTCGGTGGTGCAGTGGTAGTATGAGCGAGCGCTAATCATGGGGTGCTAATGAGCTTTTTCGTATAAAGAAAACTTCTCACTGACAGCCACGAGTTTGGAAAATGAACCCTGTAGACGGCAATAGGCTCGCAACATTTTACAAAAATATAAAAGGAATTAATTACTTAGTTGCATTGCCGATTTGATAGGATACATTCTAGTTTGATAAATATTAGTGATAGCATTAAGCCTGGGGCCAAGAGCAGCATGGCAAAGGCCAAGGTATTTATTACAATATTGCAATGATCTATATTTATATGTAATGTACTAATGCAATGCCTGCCGCTTCGCTCGCGGTCGTAGTGATAACTCCATTATGGATAGGATTTGCGTAAAATCCTTTCATAATACTCACCTACAGTATCAAAGAAACCCCTATGTAAATATTCACGGTCCTAGCCCCAGGAGTTTGGGCAGCGTTGATACATCAGTCAGTTACTCAATTATTATTTTATCCTAACTAATTATTAAGCTGTATCTAACAGAGTTGCGTCTGTACCTTTAAAATATCAGAAAATAAATTACTGTGTTCGATGTAGGCGTCTGAACAAAACAATTTTTTTAACGGACTATTGTGTGGCATACGAATGGTTAATTAAAACGGCGTTATTACCAAACACACTTTTACATATCATAAAATTAAACAGGGAAGTACATTGATATACAATGGGGAACTAGGAATAAATTTGGACTTGAATTATGCGGGGATACCACTTCTATCTTCTAAAAAAAGCATCACGCCTATATCCCTGGGGTATATCGTATCCCTAGGGGTAGGCAGAGGTGTATTACAAACCCACCGTTCGCTAACGACCGAACCTGGAGTATTGGCAGTCGTTTACATTACAGCTGCACCACAGAATCAGTTTAAAAAAACAGAAGTATGTAGGTAGTTACACACGGAATATACAAGAATAACAAATTATAAATTACAGAATAAACAAAAAATAACAATTACGTCATGAGGAAGTAACAGCATTTTATACAGAAGAGTTAGATTTATAAAAATATTGCAAACAAAATGGTTCGAATGGTTTACTTCAATCGTTTCACGGCAGATGGCGTATTATTGACATGGCCATTGAAAAATGTCATTTCCATACAATTTGTAACCTCTAATTTGGTATATTTTTATTTTCTCGCAATAATGCCTTTGTGTGCTGTACCTAAATATAATAATCCTGACGTACATTTATTTCCCAAAGACTTAACCTTAAAAAAGTGGGAAAAATTGCAAAAAATGTATGGTTACACAGCAAAGCGTCTTTCAAGTCCTTAAACTTTTAACAATATCGCTGATCAACCGAATTAAACACAAAATATAGCAAACAATTCTCAGGCAAACAAAGCAACTACATTTTGACAGTTGCCATCCCGCTAATAGCGCCATCTGCGCTTAACTTTGCCCGTGGATCCTCATTAAAACTAAAAGTTCATTTGTAATATTATATTAAACTTGACCGCCTGGTGAGCTTGCCGCTCGTGAATTTTAAAATATGAATACGTCACTACGATACACAAATTGATCTCTTTACATAAATTGCTATCTTATAGGAATCATCCGTTTTTCAGAAATAAATAGTAGCCTTAGGTCCTTTTCTGGGTTTCGTATTGCATATATGCAAAGTTCATGATGATTGGTTAAGTAGTTACGGCTTTCACGTCGTAACAAACAAACTCACAAAAAGGAAAACACACGTAATCTATGCTTTTATAAGATTCATTATCATTGTGATACAGTAAAATCCACCCCACGATTTTATAAGTACAATGATTATTGTGTATTATAATGTTATTTTCTACTTTATAGTTCAACTAGCAATTGTTTTTTTTTTGTATTGCTTATGATGGAAGACGAGTCACGGACCACCTGATGGTAAGTGGTAACCGTCGCTCATTGACTCGAATACCGAGAGTATTTTCAAGCCGCTGCGCACCATTTCATTTCACAGATATGAAATGAAATAATTGATGCGCTTATATAGTTTTTTAAACTATTTTTTTTTTGTTAAAGTGTCTTGAACCCTGTTCCTTTTTTATGGTAAGTATGACGATAGTACCGGTATGAAATAAAAAAAAAATCCGCACAAGCTTCTCAAATTATTATATTGTCATCAGTCCTTAATAAGCGTGCAGTTCAATTTAATCCAACGTTTTGAAGTGGATGAAAATAATTTTCCAATGATTCCGTTACATACACAACACGAGGCGAAACTATCATAAAAAAAACAATTAATTTAACTATTTTCGTAAGTTTTATTTCACATCCGTTAACAAAACAATAGCGAATCACATGCATCGGTTTTTAATACACAAATTCCGTTAAATTTGAACAAAAAACGTGGAAAGTTTTCTGAATCGAGTTTAAAGTTATTCAAGATTTTTTATATGTTTACGCGAGACTATTACAGTAGTTAAGACCGTAGATAATAAATTAAAATTATAGCCGTTTAGATCGGTAGTTAAAATATGTCATATTTTAAACGAATGTTTTTAGGATTTATGTATGTTTGGGAGTTTATTTATTCTACTATAACTTTTAAATGCGTGAACAGATTTCGGGGTATGGGATGTTGTGATATTAGAATCCTTACACCATCCTTAGCGACAAGGACTATAAAGATATCTAGATATTTTTTAAGTCTAGATATTTTTTATGTCTAGATATTTCTAGGGCGGCGTCATTATTTGGTAAAAGTCTTTATTTAATTAAGTTTACCTGGTCGGTATAATGTATGAAAATACTTCCGACAGATGGCGCAGGCGTCACCCAAGACGTTAAGAATGAATGTGTTATTGAGATTAGCAGTCAGGAGTAATTGTTACGATGACTGAATTGGCAAAGCATCTGGACGGTACATTTTTCACTTTGTGTTTAAGACTATAAAGATTTCCTGAAAAATTTAATACCTACCTCTTGAAGAAGTGTTCCACAGAATACTCCCAGGCTACAATATAATTCACTAAAGTAATGTAACATGGTTCCAGTAGCGCGCTAATAAAGGCGGAGAGACGGCATGCGGCGGGTTTATTTAGTGGCTGAGAGCCCCACACTAGCCAGTTCGTTGCCCCAAACGACGGGGTGTGCGGTTAGGAACATTTTCTACTGTCTTAAAAAAAAAGGCTACAATGTAATTGCACAGATGGCAAAGTGGTTTTGATACCATCCTCCCGATTCCTCCAACCCAAGTGACTCTCTGTGTTCCACAAATGGTTGTTCTGAGTCTTCGTGTACTTTGTGTCCGCGAAATGTATGTTTGTGAAGTCCCCCACGATACAAGGATTATTCGACGTGATTCAAATATATAACGTATAAAGAGGTCCACCATACTAAAGACCAGACCGGGTTTTTCGGCCACAAACATGCCAATATATCATAATTAAAACAACATAATCGTTCACCGGTACCATGAGTTACACCCACAAAAAACAGCAAGCTCAGCGATTTACGGTTTTTAAATTTATAGTCAATCTATTCTATTAACGATTCAAAAGTCTTATAACATTCATTAATTAGAATGTTCTAGAAATACTTCGATCATCAATACCACCAAGATACAGTGTCACGAATAAAATCAAGCTAAAAACTGTCCGTGGGAATATATACTTATACAGTTACATCTGTTTACTAACGAACTGAGACAAAGATTTTTAAACAGTTTTAAGTTCAACATAATTCCAATCATGGCACTTAGTAATAAGGCCACAAATCTTTAAAATATTATCTTACATTTAAGATCATTCGTCAAAAAAAAGCGAGCAAAGCAATAACTTACTACTGCCACTTAAAAGTGAAAACACAAATAATATTTACTGTGAAATCAAGCATAAATAGCAACAAACAAAGTACTTTTTGAACTTAACAAAATAAGAGCTCACTTCTCAAGTGCGCTGTTATTTACCGAGACGGATTTTTGAGGCCGACACGATATCTATTGCATTGTTGATCAAAGTAGAAATAAAACCGTTTTGTTATTGTACAAATAATTTTTCCGGGTTTATTTTGTTTTTTTATTAAGTCAATGTCACATTCCACTGGCTGCTAAGTGTTTACGTGATAAAGCCAGATTTAGGTTACAGTTTCATCTGGGAAATATTATTATGATAAAATCGATTTGCATCAAGCAATTCTAATGATATAGCCTTGCTTATCTCAGCATGAATGAGCCGACTCGATCGGGGAAGTACCATCCATCCATCAGCCTATCAACGTCCACTGCTGGACATAGGCCACTCCAAGAGAACTCCACAACGAGCGGACCTGTGCCGACCGCATCCAACGGCTCCCCGCAGCTTTGACCAGATTGTCGGTCCATCTGGTGGGGGTCATCCTACGCTGCGCCGTCAAATACGTGGTCGCCACTCGAGTAACTTTCTTCCCCAACGGTTGTCGGTTCGTCGAACGCCTGCCTATTGCCACTTCAGCATGGCAATCCGGCGGGCTATGTCTGTCGCTCTCGTTCTCCTACAGATCTCCGTATTACGGATACGATCACGTAGGGAAATTCCAAGCATAGCCCGTTCCATGGCCCGCTGAGCGACTTTGAGCCTTGATACGAGGCCAACATTCAGAGACCACGTCTCTGTTCCGTATGTCATCACTGAAGTACCACCCTCTCACATAAGATCAGCGTGTAACAACGGTAGTTATTCCTACCGTTGTGTTTTATATGGTGAGTGAGATCGCCGGAGGCCCAAACTCTCTCCCTATCCCCTCCTTATTATCCTACCTATCCCTTTCCTTGGAGATGACGACGCGCAAGTAATATCTCTGATGTTGCTAGCGTCTATAGGCTACGGTAACGCTTATCATCAGGTGGGCTGTTATTTACCACCGAAGGAATGTAACATAGTTCCAGTGGTCCGCCAATAAAGGCGGAGAGACGGCACACGGCGGGTTTATTTAGTGGGTGAGGGCCCCACACTACCCTGTTTGTTGCCCCGAACAACGGGGTGTGCGGTTAGGTACATTTTTTCCCGCCTAAAAAAAAAAAAAAAAGGGCTGTTGTTTGAGGAATTATTTATATTAATCCGTCAATATTCTTGCAAATGATTGTAACGCTTTCATGCCGCACCTACTTAACATTATAATATTTTACACATCCGGTTCATTAGTCCGGAGTACAATAAAGAACATAGCTAATTTTGTATAGAGTTTATTTTTGCACAGACAGAAGAAGACTTACATATTTGACAGGCCTCGTGGCGTGGTCGGTAGTGTAACCGACTTCCGTGCACGAGGCTCGATTTCCACTCAGGACAATTATTTGTGTGATGAACACAGTATTTGTACTGCGTCTGGGTGTTTTCTATCTATTATATGTATGTATTTACAAAAAAAAGAGTAATATATGTATTATATGTATCCGTAATCCCATGGTACAAGCGTTAAGCTTAGTTTGGAACCAGAGGACGTTGTGTGAAAATGTCCGTTAATATTTATTTATATAAGAACCGTATCGTAAATAGATTGATATAATATTATGTGCTTTTTTTATACAACGCGAGAGGCAAACAAGCATACAGCCAACCTGATGGTAAGCGGTTACCGTAGCCTATAGACGCTAGCAACACCAGAGACATTAATCGCACGTCGATAACTCCAAGTAAAGGGATAAGAAGTGAATAGGAAGAATAATAAGGAACCGCTTACCATCAGGTGAGCCGTATACTGTTTTGCCACCGTCGTAGTATAACAAAAAAAAATCCATGAATCGAAGAAATTTTATTTTTTATATTATCGCGCACATCCCTCACACGGATCCCTCGCAATACATCCCTAGCAAACGTCCCTCCCTTTGTTTATGAAGCCGTTTCCACTAGAGCTGAGTTATGAGAGGGTAGGTAAATGAAGTTATTCTATTTGTACTTAACAAACACATCCCTCGCTACGCTTCCTCGCACATGCATTAGAGATACAATACAAACGAAGGATGTGTGCGAGGGATGTGTGAGGGATCTGTGTGAGGGATGTGCTGGAAAGGATGTCTGCTAGAGACGAACTCGAGCGAAAAAATAGCAGTCACTAGACCGCACACATACCTCTCACATCTCTACTGGAAACGCAGCCTAATTATTGCCTCATTAATGTGCCGTAGATTGACGTATTAATATTCTATCCACATGAGCTAAGTCGCAGGTAGAACCTAGTATTAGTATTGTTTGGACTTATTACGGTTATTAGGTATTCAATAATTTTGTAAACACATTATGTACCTAATTATATGATCAAAACTTTGGCCGCCATTTCGACGAACATAACAAACTGATTAGCGTTTTTGCTAAGTATTTTCGCGGTGATACTTGATTTTGTTGTCGAATGTCCTGGTATTATACAGATTAGTTCATCATTAATTAATGGAGCCAAATTATTGTTTGTAATCGTATAAATATTATTACGCGAGCCTGTTTTTCTGTCAGTCCGCGAGATGTTCCTTATTCCTTTATGAAAATTCCATTATTTTTGAATTATCCCTCATTTTAAAAGTTATTATCGTGCCGGCTGACGGACAATACCAAGATTTAAAATGTAGCGTCTCTCTTGAATTTAAGATTTAAATCTAAGAAGAGGGTTGCGTCGATATTTCGATAGATAACGTATCGGATTCGATAAACATCGATCCGACTAATCTCTGTGCAAATATTACTATAGGTAGTATAGTAACTATCCATTTTACGGATAAAAAGTAATCCATGTCCTTTTCTGGGTTCTGATCTATAAGCCTGTTAAATTTCATGATGAACAATTCAGTAGTTACACTTACTCGTAGATACAAGTACGTTTCGCTGGTTTCGCTCGTGTAAAATAAGTCCGATGTAGCTTAGTACGAATAAAATAAAACTCCTTGTCGAATTATGTACAAAGTGGTGACGGTCAAAATACAAGTGTCACCACCCCATTCTTTCCCTCGGGTGTCATACGGAGCGCCAAAGAGGAGTAAGTAATTATCACCCATTGAATTACTGGTCGTGGATCGGTACCACCACCTCCCATGTGATCGATCATGAAGCACGTCGGTGTGTTTTGGATGTAGCAGGAGATTCACATCCGTGAAATGAAATAATGAGCATAATGAAAATAGACGAGCGATTGGTTAAAAAGATATACAATGTGAAAGTTTGCTATAAGGAAGCGAATGTGGAAGGATGTAGGTACAGGGGGAGACCGAGACTCACCTACATAGACCAAATCGGTCGTGTATTGAAGAAAGGTGGAATCAGGAGTCTCCGAAACCGACGAGCGTGTATGTAGAGAATTATGAATGTTGAGGAAGCGAGAAATGTATGCAAGAATAGTGCCTTTTGGCACTCTGTTCTCTCTGCCTACCCCGCAAGGTAGATAATTAACTAAATAGTGAGTAGCGGCTTCACATTACTCTAATTTTAGTTGATTCTATAATTGGTGATAACTATTTAACGAAAATACTTAGGCGATGTTTTTGATATGCGTGTGGCATTTTGGAGATTAGGTATTTAAGTTATTTGTTTGATACTTTATTATTTGTTAAAATAACATACTATTTTCGTCACACTCCGTAAACTCTTAAAAAAAATAATTAGTAGACACTACCATAAGGCAATTAACGCCAGGCTCCCTAGAATATATTCATCAAGTGACTTGTTTCACGTGAGATATAATCGCACTCAAGGTTTTTTGAGAAATACGTATTAAATAAATACGACAGTTGAATTAGTTAGTCAAGCCTATTGCGCGCACGTTCTAGCACATAGAAAAGATTCCATCGGCTTAAGTACTTAGGACGCCTTGCTTTACCCAGCCTGAAATCGGCTGAGCGCGGAAGTATCACCCACTCACAGAAGATCAGTGTAAAACAATGGTAGGTTCTCCCACTTTAAAGTACAAATTACTTGGCAAATATGGAAAAAGACTGCTTTGTCGTGTGGGGCCGGCACCAAGAAGATGCCGACGGTGTGGAACTATTCACGCCGTCTCTTCCTATGGGAGTCGTAAAAGCCGACTAAGGGATTATCGGGGGACCGGGCAGCAGCGTTCCCCTGTGTACCTACTAAAAACATCCACTGCGATCGTCAACCCGCGTGCCAAGCGTGGCGATTATGGTAAAAACCCCTCATTTTGGGGAGGCCTATGTCGAGCAGTGGACGATGAAAGGCTGATGGATGGATGGATGGATGGTGGAAAAAGAGAACTTTAGTGCGAGCGGGAATCGAACCCGCATCCCTTCCAATACGGGGAAGTGCTCTAAAAGTCCCTCAAAAGCGTTTAGAGCACTTCCCCGTATTGGAAGGGACGCAGGTTCGATTCCCGCTCGCACTAAAGTTCTCTTTTTCCTCATTCACAAATAATTTGTACTTTAAAGTAGCTGAGCATGTCAAATTTAATGCTAAAATACAGATAAAAAAAAATACTTCTACAGTTGAGTGTTGTATAGTAAGTGAAAGCTCACCTAATGGGGTATCCTGCGCTTCACTTTTGTTTTTAAATTCCTTTTGAGCCATGCCACCTATCGGATATATTTGCATTAATTTTTATTCCACTGATATAGCAAGTTTAATTATTACAGTTCTTGCATAGTCAGCATGCCAAGTGCTAAAATACAAATCACGTTCGTGTATTTCAGGAATTAAGTGCATATGTGTGCACTTAATTCCTGAAATACGATAGCACTTCATGATTTGTGAACCTTGAATTTTTGATGTGAAATATCTAATGCGGAGGGAGGGTAAAATCGGCTGTTAGCGCGGCGACGCTTTTATTTTACTAATTGTCCTGTCCAAAGCAAGTTAAATTTGACACACTTCCCGGTTTCCGATTTAGCTGAAATTTTACACGCTTATGTATATTACGTGACAATGCAATATTATGATGACATGGAGCTGATCTGATGATGGAGCTGAAAGGTGGACATAGGAACTCTAATAATGAAACGGCGCAATCCCATCGAGTTTGGGCTCGTATGATTCGTCTTGGCGAGTACTTTGTCTCTAGATGGTATCTAGGGTCTGCTGATGGAGCTGGAAGGTGGCCATGCGAAACTCTGTAATTTAATGGCGCAACTCCATCGAGTTAGGGCTTGTTTGAAATGTCTTGACTTGTACTCCAGACCTAGATGATATCTAGGGTCTGATGATGGAACTGGAAAGTAGCCACAGTAATTCTGTAATGAAATGACGCACCCCATCGAGCTTGGAATCGTTTCATTCGTCTTGACGGGTACTTTGTCTTTAGATGGTATCCAGAGTCTGATGATGGAGCTAGAAGGTGGTCATAGGAACTCCGTTATAAAACGACATAGCTCCATCGAGTTTGGGCTCGTATGATTCGTCTTGATGAGTACTTTGTCTCTAGATGGTATCCAGGGTCTGATGACGGAGCTGGAATGTGGCCACAGTAACTCTGTAAAGAAACGACCCAAACCCATCAATTTTATACTCGTTTGATTCGTCTTAAGGAGTAGGTACTTTGTCAAGTTATGATTATTTTATTTCTACAAAATAATCGATGTTTTCACATCTGGTAGATGTCCCGCGACGTCTATTTTTTATTTATTCCCAAATAATTGTGCTTATTACTCAATTTAATTACATTTGAAGCTGCACTCAGAATCGAATTTTTATAATTAAACCGCTATAAGGTCAATTATGTTTCCTGATCGCTAAAAAGTTTGCCAAGGTTAAATTACATAAGGAGCTGTCTATCATTATTAAAACTGAATACTAGCCTAGCAATTACTTAAACATTCACGGATATTTCACACAACGTCCTCTGGTCCCAAACTAAGCTTAATGCTTGTGCTATGGGTACTAGATTACGGATATAATACATATTTATATTCCTTTTTTTTTGTAAATACATACATATAATAGATGGAAAACATCCCAGACGCTATTATCAACGCTTATTAATGTATTCTTTATGAGCCTACTATAATTCATACAAGTCATCAGCTAGCACAAACATAATCTCTATAAAAATACCCCATCAACCCTACGTTTTTCTAGTTAACCAGTAGTCTAGAGGAGGTTCAAAATTGCAAAAATATCGTCACGTAATATATGAGCAACCCTTTAGAAACCAATATTACGCAGGTCGCTCTGATGCGGAATTTCCAAAATAACAAAAATGCTAATAAAACAAAAATATTGATTTCTAAATCAAAGAATATTTTCAGATGTTCATCTTTAAATACAGCTATATTCTAATTTACTTCTTATATAAATACACGTGATTCACTAAAATCCCCTCTTCCCTTGTGATATTTCATGATTTTGTTCCGAAGTTCCCCCATCCCGAGCCTTACACGATTAATAGACGAACCCTTATTTTCGGAATATACCAAATTATAACTACAACAAAAACCAATGTCCTGGCTTTAATATCAACCCAACTAGTGGGAAATTAAAACAAGATCGGAGTTCATTTAGCATTCAATGCAATGACTGACAGGGTATTGTTCAAAATAAACAACAATAAAATTGCACCAGTAATTCTTGAGTTATAATTACATAAACAGGGAGATGAGTGTTGTGTATAATATGCCCTCAATCTAGTTCATCAAAGGTCCCCAGATAAGAGCTAATTCATTATTAAATTGTGAAATAACATGTTAATTATAACAATATCGTTATTTAATCGTTTGATAAACGGGACCTATTTTTTGCGACTCGTAATATTGAGCTACAAATGAAATGCAAATACAATGCATGTATTTCTTTTGTCACTTGTTCGTTTATTTATGTGTTCATAACGCAAAAAAATACTGAAATAATTTTGGTGATTTTTATTAATAGACTTAAATTACTGCCTTGGTGGTGCAGCGGTAGTGTGAGCGACTGCTGATCATAAGATCTCGGGTTCGAACCCCGGGTCGAGCAGTGTTATTGAGCTTTTTCCTAAAAGCAAGATTCTCAGTAGCAGCCCGGAGTTTGGAATGTGCCCGGTAGACGGCAATAAGTTCACCCCCTATTACGTGGGACTCAAACATAGCTGGCGAATCGTGGGTGTGTAATACACCTCTGCCTACCCCTTTGGGGAATACAGGCGAGAGGCTATGTTTTTTTTTTAGACAACATTTTGTATCGCTACTATTTAGGGAATACATACCTACCCAAAAAGTTAAATAGGCTAGTTTTTATAGTAACTACTATTGTTGTGTACATTCAACCCCTCCATATCCACTCCTTATTAGCCTTCGTCTCCACCTCCTATGCCTTTCCTTAGAGACAGCGACTCTCTAATGATGTCTCTGGTGTTGCTAGCGTTCATAGGCTATATTATAACCATGAAATTTCATAACAATCTCTTCAAATTGCGAGAAAAGTATACTACAGTCATCCGTGTGGTGACGGACTAAGAATACACATGTCACCACCTCATCCTTTCCCACGAGTTGTATAAGGCGACTAAGGGAAGTAAGCAATTATCACCCATTGCATTACTGGTGGTAGGGCTGGGTACTAAGTGAGAGTAGGTACTCACTTGCTATCGGGCCCGAACGGGTTGGTACCACCATCTCCTGTGTGACCGGTCATGAATCACGTCAGTGTGTTTTGGCTGTAGCAGAAGATAGCCGTTGATTCTTTAATTTCATATCTGAGAAATGAAATCGCCGTGGCTTTACAATACTCTCGATATAGTTGAGTCCATGAGCGACAGTTACCACTTACCATCAGGTTACTTGTCATCAGGGTGCCGTGGCTCGTCTGCTATCATAATAAAAGAAAAAGTTCAATGTTCGGGTAGAACAACTTCTGCCACATACCACTACCATATAATTTAACAAGGCAATTATGAGCATCATAAATCCTCTCATCACGGACTTGAAATAATTTTATAGCTAAAAACTATCGAAGTCAAACAACTCTTATGTAATTCGAAATAACCTTCACCTTTTGCATTCCTCCGCCATTATCGAAACCTCGTGTTTGCGAATCGAGAACATGTTTTAGAACACGTCTTGTTGTTTATTTAATAATATGCATAGATTTTGTCACGTTTAGATCGTTATATATTATATTGTTAATGCTTACCAACTCCTACCCGTGACTCTGCATTGAATTCAGTTTTATTTGACGGGCCTCGTGGCGTAGTCGGTGGAATAACCGACTTCCGTGCACGAGGTCGTGGGTTCGATTCCCACTCAGGACAATTATTTGTGTGATGAACACAGATATTTGTACTGCGTCTGGGTGTTTTCTATCTATTATATGTATGTATTTACAAAAAGAAAAGTAATATATGTATTATATCCATAATCTTGTACCCATAGCACAAGCGTTAAGCTTAGTTTGGGACCAGAGGACGTTGTGTGAAATATCCGTGAATATTTATTTATTTATTTGTATGAAGTACGAATTATAAGGATTTCAACCGCCACTTCCAACCCCGTTGGAATTGGCAATTTGTGCGAAACTCTAATTTAATATCCAAAATAAAAGTACGCTAAATTACTCCTTATAACATGTACTATCTGCCTGTGAAAGTTCCATTCAAATCGCTTAAGCCGCTTAGCTGAAAAAAGGCAGTTAAATTCTTTGAAAATTGTTATAGGCATTATATATATTTCCATATGCATTTAGTAAAAAGCGTGCATTTAGTAACACGGTCCTGATTGTAAAAAAAACATAGCATCACGCCTGTATTCCCCGAAGGGGTAGGCAGATGTGTATTACACACCCACGACTCACCAGCTATATTTAAGACCCTTGTAATAGGGGGCAAGCCTATTGACGTCTACCGGGCACATTTCCAAACTCCGGGCTGCTACTGAGAATTTTTTTTTTAGGAAAAAGCTCAATAACATTTCCCGACCCGGGGATCGAACCCGAGACCTCATGATTAGCAGTCGCATACACTACCGCTACACCACCGAGGCAGTCCTGATTGTTTAACCACTTTTACCAGTAATCCGGTTTTGTACCGTGTTATGTGCACTCCTACCCACATACCGTACTCAAGAGGCTGGCTATAATCCAAGCCGTTGTAAAAGATAATCTCGGTCTAAAAGTAAATTGTCTTGAGATGGATCGGGGCTTGTTGTTATTGCTGTTTAAACTGGACCATAGACACTAACAATATGGGTTTGACAATAACTCCACAGATGGCGGAGTGCTTTAGAAGCCGGAGTGTTGTGGGTTCGATCCCCACCATAGGACAACTTTTTGTGTGAGCCACAAATGGCTGTACTGAGTCTGGGTGTATTTTGTGTTAGTGAATAAATATGTTTGTAAAGTCCTCCACGATACAATGATTATTCCTTGGCGCAGGGTGTTTGTCTATTAAATAAAATAAAAAAAATCAAAACAGTCCCGAGGACTGCCGACAGAAGTGAAAACTTAAAACTATAAACAAACAGCTGTTATTTTTGGATATCCAAATTAATAGTTTGATTTTAAATTAAAACGTAAATCAAAATTATTCACTGTCTAAAAAAATATATTATTTAAAATTATTATTTCCAGGTAAACATAAACACTACCTTCTCAATTAGATCTAATTTTCATAAATTTACATTCATTATAAAGGGTTCAATTATTTATATACATAAAATGCGCTTTTTCTTTTTTTGTAAAAATATTTTAGAAGTCCGTACAAACCAGACTATTGAAATGAAAATATTCTTTTAAAGTCTTACAGGAACATCAAAAAACCGTCCGCTCTTACCCCAACCTACCTTAATTTCTTCATTAGCAGCTGGCCCAGTGCAATAAGTTATATTAATAGGAACAGATATAGTGTTATCGTTAATACGTCACGTGACCATGTCGAAGATGACTTACATGAATTTACTCCCTATACAAACCTTCCTATAGAAGTTTTCACTTCAAAAATAATAAAAACTTTAATTGGTATCAATTGTTTCATATCTTCCCTGTACTAGTCTTATTTACCTTGATACTCTTTTTGCAGAAAAAACTATTTGACCTTTAAATAGTTATTTTTGTACCAATATTGAATAACAATAAAAAAAATACCTTTTAAGAACGCTTCCGAATGATGAACTTGGTCAAAACGTGGGTCTCGAAGGCTGTTAGTGGATCCTAATAAGACTTTTGCAATGAATAGATCCTAGAACATATTATTTATTATACGTTCCGTACCAGTATACTTATAAACAAAGAATCTTAGCTTCACAGAAATAATAACACGAGTAGGTATCTAAATTTCTGATACTATTTTTAAAATTTATTTAATTATAATCACACCATCTCCCTTGCAGAGTAGGCAGAGAGAACAGAGTGCCAAGAGACTCTATTCTTGCATACATCTCTCGCTTCATCAACATTCATAATTCTCTTCATATACGCTCGCCGGTTTCGGAGACTCCTGATTGAACCTTCCGATTTGGTCTAGGTAGGAGTCTCTCGATCTCCCCCTGCACCTACATTCTTCCACTTTTGCATTTTTAAAGCTTTTAAGTAAATATATTTTTAACTTTATGATTGACTAAATTCTAAACGCGACTTCTCCGCATGGCATTCAGAAGCCGTTCTAATATTAAAAAATAATAATTGATTTCGCAATACATTGGATATATTTAAACTACATGTAGTTACTTATTGTAAATAGGGTAATTGCAATAAGTAACATAATTTAACCTATATTGGTGTGTACGGTGCGTGCGTTTGCGTGCGTGAGTATGCGTGCGCGTGCGTGCGTGTGCGTGCGCATACGTACACATCCAATCAGGTAAGCCTAATTATTACAATTAAGATTCATACAAAATTATGACGCATTATAATTATTTTGATATTTAAGTATTTTTAAAGCAATTCACCCTAATCATGTGAATACACCTATATTATAAATAAACATAATCGAAAAAAAAAATCGTGCGCCGCAGCTAGTTTATTTTTCGGCTGTCAATATGACAAAAAAATTAATTATTAGATTTTTTACTATAGGTCATATTTATCTGTGATGTTTTGAGGTAGGGCAGTGCTCGAGGTCAATAACTTTAATGTATTCAGAACTTCCTGTACTTAAAGTATGTGGGTTCGATTTCCTGCCGATAACCATTAACGGTATTTTGAATTCGATTAATTAATGTATAAACAATATGCAAATACAACATGTACTTAGTTGCTTCCTACTTTAAAAGCTGAGTTGAAGTTACAGCTTCGGAAACTTACCTTTGCGTCTCACTCCAGAAAGTTCCCTGACGTAGACGCATTCACAATAGGTTTGATGACAGTAAATCAAGTATCGCCAAAATATTGACGTGGTCTAATGAAATAGGATTCAAGGATTTCGAAAATGTATTCTTTCTTATTTTAATGGTGAGATTAATAATATATTTGATAAAATAAACCTACAAAATACAACAATCCGCCATGATAGCTTAAACACCAATTACGCCTTAGTGCACGACGTCATTCGCTCTGAACGTTATTGTAAAGTAGTGACAGCATTAGTGTTTAAACTGTTGCCGTACTGAGGCGTGACGTCATGACAAATGGCGAGCGTTTTGACGTGAGATTGAAAGTTAAAATTTAAATTTCCTTTTATTTTTATTTATTTGAAAGTTAAAATTTAAATTTCATTTTATTGCATTGAAAAACAGTCATCATGCCTATTATGAGGGGTCAAAAGGATAATTTCTTAATTAATAGACCACTGCAGTAATGTTCCCCGGTTCCAGTGGCCCGCCAGTACAGGCCGAGAGACAGCACACGGCGGGTTTATTTAATGAGTGAGGGTCTCGCATTACTTTGCTCATTGGTCCATTAGGACCAACGAGCAAAGTAGTGCCTAACCTAACACCCTGTCATTAGATTAGGTGTTAGGTTTGTGCGATTAGGTACATTTTTTACCATCTTATATAAAAGAATGTGGATTTAATGGACTATCTACTGGTGCTGGGCTGGGTACCAAGTGAGAGTACTCACTTGCTATCGGGCCCGAATGGGTCGGTACCACCGTCTTCTGTGTGACCAGTCATGAAACACGTTAGTGTGCTTTGGCTGTAGCAGAAGATAGCCGTTTGTTCTTTCATTACATATCTGAGAAATGAAATGGTGCGCAGCAGCTTGACAATACTCTCAGTATAATTGAGTCAATGAGTGACGGTTACCACTTATTTTTAAGTCCATGAGCGATGGTAACCATTTACCATCAAGTAAGCCGTACCTATCTATATTTTAGAATCATGCCTATTTCCCATAGACAGAGATAAGGTATTGATATATATTATAGATATTTATTTAACGGGAACCGTTCGAACGAGGCAAGACCAACGGCAGAGCTCTTTGGCAGAGCTTTTGGAACAGTATTCCAGAAGATGCAGGTTTTGTCTCCACTCGTAGCTATTGCTGTTCTAGAAGTGGCTGAGCATGTCAAGTACTTCAATCCATAATGATTTTCAGACTGTAATTTCACAGTAGCAAGTGCTTACAAATAATAGCAATATACAGTATTCACAACGGATCTTTGTGTCTCTGAAGTTGGCTGCAAGACGCTGCGCAGTAGCTATTTCTGTGTCGCAAAGGATGTGCGTCTTCTACAGTTTACGTTCATCGACAATTTTTCGTTATAATTACACAATTCTAATCGATATTCATATTACCTATTTATCGATCAAATTAAAAGATGTGGATACTCTTCTATATCTAGATTAAAGTTTATTACTTAAACCACTTCTATACTTTTTATTAAATCTAAAAATAATAAATAGAACGTAAACAATTAGATACTGTTTGAGGATTTCCCCTCCAATAACTTTTTTTGGCTCGATCCATGATTCGAATCCAATAACTCACCAGTTACGTCATCACTAAACCGTTAGTAGACAGCATACTATTAACTTTTAGCAAACCATTATTACATTTTTCTAGAATCAGGAAGTAGCCATAGCTGAGTGTGACCCTGAGGAAGAATAATTATACTGCTGCCTTTATTTGTTTCAAGTACCATGAAGATTTGCCTCAATAATTATCGATCATTAAAATACATTTATTTCTGACAACGCAACTGTGATGCACTTATTGTTACTTTTTTTTGGTTAAGGCTGGAAAAAATGTACCTAACCGTACAACCCGTCGTTCGGGCCAACGAACAGGGTAGTGTGGGGCCCTCACCCACTAAATAAACCTGCCGTGTGCCGTCTCTCCGCCTGTATTAGCAGGCCACTGGAACTGTGTTACATTACTTCAGTGGTGTACTTTACCCAACCGCTACAGAAATGTAAATTATTTACTGGTGGTAAATATTAGTGGCCGTGTGGGGCTGGCTTTAAAATTGTCCCACCCCTCTCCACCCATGGGAGTCGTAAGAGCCGACTGAGGGAATACCAGGGGGAGTGGGCAGCAGCACTTCCTCGGGTATTAACAACATCCACTGCGATCGCCAACCCGCCTGCCAAGCGTGGTGATTACGGCACTATACCCCCAATTTGGGGAGGCCTATGTCTAGCAGTGGACGTAGAAAGGCTGATGGATGGATGGATGGATGAAATATTGGTGCGAAGTAAGAGTCCGCATTATGTTTCCGGACAGATAGAGATAGACAGAGGATCAGAGGTTCTCAAACTTACTTTGTACTAGATTCTGCACATGACGTCTTGAGAATATAGGTACTCACTCTATTGCACATTGATTATCTCTATGCAAAAATAGCTATTTCACATGAATTCTCCATATTTCCAGGATCAAAAGTAGTTTGTTCTTTTCTAGTCTCTAACAATGTTATTGTTGTTGTGCTGCTTGAAATTGCAAAAACAAACAAAATGAGCCGTCACGGGACGTCTCTCAGATATGAAAACATCGTTTTTCTTTCTTTATTCAAATATTGTTTGTCTTATATAATTCTTGGTAAGCGCCCTCTTGTTATCCATAGATGAATTAAAACTGTTATTGGTTTATTGATTGACGTTATACTTCCTAGTTAGATGCTTTTGTTAACAGATGCCGTAAAAAAGAATTAAATAAATTGGCGTGGCGGTGTCGACGCTAACAGCCGGTTTTACCCTCCCTGCACATTAGATGTTTTCACATCAAAATTCACTTTTGCATCCTCACTAATATTATAAACATTGCTTTTTATCGTGGCAAGATGGATGGTTCCTGTCTAATAGCTATTTTCATAGAAATAATGATAATGTAGCCCACATTATCATCTAAATATATAATATATGATTATATATTCTAAAGTTTACGCGGAATCTAATTAAATGCAATTATAATAATACATTTGAATTGAAGAGTAAACCGAGGAAGCCATTTTTTTATATTTACGTCACGACTGCATAGACTACACAGGCTGCATTTTTGTTTTCGTTGTAACTAGACTCATCATTGTGATACGGGGAAGTTGTCTGGGTATTTTTGTTCAGATGTTTATTTTCTACTTCCCTCAACATCATACAAATAATTAATTTCCTCAGTTCACCTTCCAATTCAGGGCCTACTTTCGGACAGAATGACTGGACTATTAGTAAGACATACTTTGAACAAAATCGTATAGAACAATACTGTTCGTAACAATGACAAACTGTAGCAAAACTGCATAAAATTGATTTCTAGAAAATGATGTTTAAATTTGGAACGTGTTGTACAGAAATGATCCAACCCACAAACTGGACAATATTAAGGTTTTAATGCCAAGCAATCGAAATTAGTCTCTATATTTATGGCACAAGATTCGTTTTATTTTGCCAACTACAAATATTTTTTATGATAGGTTATACTCGTTATACCAACCCAAGAATACGAATGACACTGAAAAAATAAAGCAGAAGTGGTTCAAATCAGCATAACTTTTATTTATGTTTTTGTGGATTAGCTCATTTTTGCACAACACGGTCCAATTTGTCTCATATAAGTATGGGTTGGATCATACATAATTTATCTTATTTTATATCAAATACAAGTAGATTTTTGGTTGTTTTTGATGGTATTTAATGTAACACATACTGATCAATTTAGTAATACAAATTTTTGATCACGATGAAAATGTTGAACAATACGTGAAAAATTATAAAGTACATTTCAAAACTAATACTATCTGTTACAAGATGTCCGGGCTGGTGTAACCTCCCCCTCCTAATGCTGAAGGTATCCGTATTCCGTATAGGATTTCCTAATAGTATAAAAATAATGTGTGCCTTTTATATATAAAATATAGGTATAATTCTAAATATTTCATGAATATTACTTAGGTAGGTACCTACTTTTAGGTAAATCGAGGTTTTTAATAATACCACGCTTTTACTGTCCGACTAGCAAGGCGACTGCAGAGATGGCAGAGTGGTTTAGATACCGGTCTCCCGCCCGAGTGTTATAGGCTTCGATCATCAATGCAATAGATATCGCGTCGGCCCAAAAAATCGGTCTCGGTAAATAACAGCACACTTGAGACGTGAGCTCTTATTTTGTTTAGTTCAAAAAGTACTTTATTTGTTGCCATTTATGCTTGATTTCACAGTAAATGCTATTTGTCTTTTCACTTTTAAGTGGCAGTAGTAAATTATTGCTTTGCTTATTTTTTGTGACGGATGATCGTAAAAGTAAGATAATATTTTAAAGATTTGTGACTTTATGACTAAGTGCCATGATTGTAATTAGGTTGAACTTAAAACTGTTTTAAAACCTTTGTCTCAGTTCGTTAGTAAACAGATGTAGCTGTATAAGTATATATTCACACGGACAGTTTTTAGCTTAATTTTGTTCGTGACACTGTATCTTGTTGGTATTGATGATCGAAGGTTGTAGGTCTAAATTTTAGTCACTTGCTTATAACTCCATAATAAATAATATTCTCGGAGGAGGTCGTAGCCTAGTTTTTCACTGTTCTTTGGCAGGGTTAAGCATCTTTGGCTCGGCTGGCAATGAGATGTGTGACCAAAAATGACACCTATTTGTAGACACATGACCTTCTCCGTGCTTCAAAAGGTACGTAAAGCAGATGACTAAATAACATTGCCGACAACGTCTTTCGTAGTCTCTTCCCCAAGAGATAAGAAATTTGGCTTGCTATGATCACCGATAGAGTTCAAATAGTGTTTTATTTTGTAATTTCTTATTCTTCAAATGATTTCACTTAGTTGTCTTGTATATTACTAACGGGACTTTTGTAATCAATACTAGTTATAATTATTAATCACAAAGTGAAAAATGTGAAAATCGAAAATAACAGTCACGAGCAGGATTTGAACCTGTATCTCATACTTAACGTCTTTGGGTGAACTACTTCCGACAGATGGCGCGTTATGTATGAATGTGTTATCGAAATCAGCAGTCAGGAGCAATCGTCACGATGGCTGAATTGGCAAAGCATCTGGACGGTATCCAGGAGATGCAGGTTCAAATCCTGCTCGTAACTGTTATTTTCGATTTTCACATTTTTCACTTTGTGATTAATGTATAGTGCTAAGCATGTCAATTGCTAAAAATATATATAAATATTTATAGGGTTTGCGTCATTATTAGGTAAAAATCTTAATTGTAAAATTAAGTTTACCTGGTCGGTATAATGTATGAAAATACTTCCGACAGATGGCGCAGACGTCACCCAAAGACGTTAAGTATGAATGTGTTATCTAAATCAGCAGTCAGGAGCAATTGTCACGATGGCTGAATTGGCAAAGCATCTGGACGGTATCCAGGAGATGCAGGTTCAAATCCTGCTCGTGACTGTTATCTTCGATTTTCACATTTTTCACTTTGTGATTAATGTATAGTGCTAAGCATGTCAAATGCTAAAAATATATATAAATAGTTATAATTACTTAAATTTGAAGATCTGAACTGCCTCCAAACTTGAGATATATCAGACCACGGTCACGGACAACCTTATATAAACAGACATAACAATTAAATAGTTTTAAATTTCAAAGTCAAGGCATACTATAAATGGCTAACATTGACTTTGGTTCTTAAATTTAAAAACAAAACAATATATAAAAACGTTTAGCCCAATAACTTTTCGTGCATAATTATTTTATATAAATAACATATAAATTTCCTGTTTATTAAGACCTTTATGTTAATATGTCTCGTTTGACGAGTAAATCGCTTTATAATGCGTTTATATAAGCTAGGTTGAAATATATTTTTTCTTCTCCGATTTCCGTGGCCTGACTTGATGTGGTGGACTAACAGCCAATACCACGGGCCTATCGCTGTTGCGATGAAGAGAGTGAATATACCGCGTCAACCATTCTGCATAGAATTAAACGCGCGCCTAGCATGACAGGCTCAAGCGAGTTTGCAAGAATATAGTCACATTTGTATCTTCCATAATTTTACAGATATTTGGGAATCCTCCAAGAATTAAAAAAAAAAATTGTCGGTTTGGTGACGGACTAAGAATACAAGTGTCACTACTCTGTTCTGTACCGCGGGTATCGTACGAGGCGATGAGGAAGTAAGCAATTATTAGGTACCTATACATTGTCATTTGACCCATGAAGATGGTCTTATAAATGGTGAGCAGCGGCTTGGTGGTATTCTTACTAGTAGTAAGAATCATCAACGTGGCTCGTCAGCTATCATAATCAATAAAAATAGTATCACGAAGGATGGTAATGTGCCGCTTGATATATTATGTTTATCACATCGGCTGCTAGAAAGATATTTCCATTAAAATATTTTTAGTCAAAAAACTTGTTCTAAACATCTGCGTGAAATTATTTTTTGATCGGTTGATTTGCATACATTTTATTTAAATTATATTTCTGAGCTCTTGACCCTTGGTGTAGGTACAATGCTATAAAAAGCAATTTGAAATAATTTATATTATTACAACATTTTTTATATCCTTGCCTTACCTAGTCATTATATTGGCAAATTAAATTCAAACACTCAATTTTCTCCTCTCACCTCTCCGCCGTCGCTTGTATATCAATAATTTTTACATTAACACAAAGTGTGAAAATGTGTAGTCGAAAATAACAGTCACGAGCAGGATTTGAACCTGGATCGCACGTCCGGTATTCATCCCAGATATCCGAACCATCGGAGCATTCCCTTTCGCATCTTTACACCAACACTCTCTTTCATACCTACTCGCTCTCTTACGTCATTGTTACGAATGCGGTCAGTCAGCCCCACTCCACAGATTCTCAGCGGAGATCGCATTTCGACCGCATTGATTTTACTCTCATCACCTTGCATACCCAACTCTAGCTTCTATATAATAACGTAAATACATTAAATACACCTCGAAGGTTCTATCAACCATTAGGCCTTCTTACGACAAAACGCCATGCCCTTTGCAGAACTCCGTGCAATCAATCCAAGGCTTGAACGGATCAAATGCATTATTCTCTAAAATAGTTGGTGTGTTATATGTTGCAACAGTTCTCACCTTGATAGTTCTGCAACGTCATTCCAGAGCATTCCATGACAATTTGTGTCAAGTACCTACATTGTGTATTATTCGCTTTTTGACAGCTCATAAGAGCAGCCATAACGTAAATTTGCACTAGCGTTTAGCAAACACAGACAAAGAGCTAGGTTATAGCTATCGATATTTCTGTAAAGATTACAGGCAGAGACCACTGCTCTCTACTTACTATGATCCTGACAGACATCTTTGGCTTCATCTACTTTCATCAGCGCTTTCATGCATCCTCCACTACATCTTCTTTCACACCACAGCATTCTCGTATCACACTATTTCTTACATTGCCCATCGCAGTCACTCCGGCTATGTAAAGATTAGGACAGTTCAATACAAAATCTATATAGGTAGTTACCCTACCCTACGCCTACTAGTTGACCCGTGCAGCATTCCCCAGTTCACTATTTATCGAATCCTATTCGATATCTATCGAAAAATCTTAAATGATTTTAAATCTCAAATATAAGAACGGTATATTTTAAGAATTTAATATTTATAATTTAAGAATTTTCTATCTAAGTAAATAATAAGTCTCCCTCATTTTCGTCATTAGCCAGCACGATAAGCTTTAAAACGAGGGGTACGTCATGGAATTTGATAAAGGAATAAGGAAGATCTCGCGGACCGAAACAAAAACAGCCTAGAGAAATAATATTAGGTATATAAGATATATAATATAACTACAGCTCCACTCCAGACAATAACTAGTTGTTAGGTTATATCTCAGGGCCCTGATACAGAGCGGAACGCAAACCAGCTATTAAGTCTAATCAAGAGCTATCAAACAAAAAACTTGCATTAATACCCGTTAAAATAAACAGACAGACAACAATTTGAAAACATCTCGTCTCGATGATCTCGATCACAATGTAGTTAAATAGAATTCGAACTTGGGATCTTATAGTCAGAAGTCATTAAAGTATACCAACGAGGCAGTTAAGTTGTGAATATCTATCAATAAACAAGCCAATAATTAAATAAACAGTATTTATTTCAACAACAACTTGACAGATCAGCTGATGTAAGGCCAATTAATATTTATAAATATTATATAACGATAGAGCTACACTATAAACTATAATTTATAACTGTGCGATAATGTAACGACATACGACAGCAACATAGAACAATTGAATGTGGTCACTTCTGTCACTTTCTCCAATTAATATATGAATTTTGCTCCTTGTTGCCTGGTAATTGTTTCCTTGGTCATCTTGATCAAAATTATGTGGTGGTTCAGTGTCAGTGGGTATTTTATATATTCGAAAGCTTCGTGGGAAGAGGAATTAATAAATTTAGAGATAAGTCTGAAATTTGTTGAGATTCACAAACAAAGATAACACACAATATGTATATTAAAATAATGTTGTTTGGCTAATTTAGACAGTATTTTTACCTTGTATATACGCAGTATTATTTATTATTGAAGTTTACGCCATCTATTGGTCTGGAATATTACTAAAACGAACTCTGATTGTTATAAAATCTACGATGTGCCTTTAGTGTAAGCAATTGGATTGATAGTGTTTGATTCACAATATTAGGATAAGACTTCTATCAGATATACACATTGCTCTGATATTTGGTGAGGCAAAAGTAATAAGTTGTCTTCAGCTATATGTGGGGAAATAATGTTCACATAATATATTATATTTTATATAATTATTTTTGAAATAAAACTTAACATATACGCTAGTTGTTTTGATACTGTGAATGCAAAGAAAATAAGACTATTAAGTATAGCTCCCATGCTGTCAATAGATTTTGAAAATTGCTTCAAGAGCTTCACAGCAATCTAGGCAAGTTACAGCTATTGATAGAAGGTGGCGCTACCTCCTATCTTTTAATGGCATTAAAAATCCCATTAAAAGATGGAAGAAACGTGGAACAACGTACACACCAGCTTGGAACCAGAATAGTTCGGCCAAAATTGTACCTATTAATTAATATAGAACGTAATATATTTTATGTCTTCGCTTACAATAGAGTAGAGTATTTACTAATTTAGCCTTGCACTTCAAATTATTAACCGGAATTGAAGTTTTTGACACGTGATAATTAGAATTATCAATTTATACATTATTTTATTGTTTATGTACGTACGATGGATGCAAAACGTGTTTGTACACAAATATCTAGTAGCCAACGACCCAATTGCTGGTAAGTGTTATCTGTCACTAGGGGTCGTTTTTGTCGCGTATAGTTTTCCTTATTTCAAACCCTTTGTGGCAAAGTTTTGCAATTTTTGTGTCCCTCCAATAATTGGTCCGTGTGGTGACGGACTAAGAATACAAGTGTCACCACCCTATTCTTTCCCACGGGTGTCGTACGAGGCAACTAAGGGAATAAGCAATTAACATCCATTGCATAAACTGGTGGTAGGGCTGGGTACCAAGTGGGAGTACGCATTTGGTATCGGGCCCAAGCGGGTTGGTACCACCATCTCCCGTGTGACCGGCCATGAAGCACATCGTTGCGTTTTGGCTGTAGTAGGAGATAGCCGTTTATATTTCATTTCATATCTGTGAAATGAATTGGTGAGCAGCGGCTGACAATACTCTCGGTATTGTCGAGTCCATGGGCGACGGTTACCATTTACCATCGGATGGACCGTGGCTCGTCTGCCACTACATGCAACAAAAGAAAAAAAAAAACCTACCGCAAACCTAGTCCATGGAGAGGATGGGGTAGTGTGGGAATCTCATCTACTACCAACCATTCGTCGAATTTCATCCGCCCATACTCGACTGACCACTGGTACTGCCGTCTATATTTTTTTTTTTTACTTATGATGGCAGACTTGCCACGGACCACTTGATGGTAAGTGGTAACCGTTGCTCATGGACTCAACTATACCGAGAGCAGGTATAGTCAAGCCGCTACGCACCATTTCATTTCTCAGATCTGAAATGAAAGAATAAATGGCTATCTTCTGCTACAACACACTGACGTGCTTCATGACCGATCACGCAGGAGACGGTGGTACCGACCCGTTCGGGCCCTATAGCAAGTGAGTACTCTCACTTAATATCCAGCCCTACCACCAGCAATGCAATGGGTGATAATTGCTTACTTCCCTTAGTCGCCTTATAACGTCACCATACATTATTGCCTTACCAAGTAATAAAATAGGTAGGGTACCTCAGTTACTCACCGTCACGTAAATAATCTACCCGCCTATATGTTTAGTTAGATCTGGGGTCTCCAAACTTTTAAGCCTTAGGGCCATAATAATTTTTTCAGTATGTTGCAAGGGCCAAAACACATTTACATAAATCTCATTAGTGTTTTTGTTTTACTGTGATTAGTGAGATGCATTTCAATTATTTGTTAGTCATTATATGCTTAAGCTTGGATACTTAACTTAAGTTTTCTGCGTCATCATTTCTGTCGTTAAGTTTTTACTTGCAAGTAAATAAAACCGATTAATTATCATTATGTGTTTTCTTCTTCAACTTATCACAGCAATAGTAACAACAATAAGACATTGGCTGTCGCGGGCCGGATTGACGGCACTGGCGGGCCGGATTTGGCCTGCGGGTCTTAGTTTGGAGGCATGTGTTAGTTCATAGAGGTCAGACGGTAGTAAAACCAAGATCGGACCCCAATATTTTATTGTAGCGATATAAGCATAGACTACCAATGGTGTACGTTGCCTGTAGTCAGGACAAACATACATTTTTTTTTTTAATAAATATTCACGGACAGTTTCACACAAAGTCCTCTGGTCCCAAACAAAGCTTAATGCTTGTGCTATGGAAATCAGATACTTATCTGGTAACTTTACTATTTTCATGAACACAAAGTGCAAAAATGTGAAATTGAAACTTAACTGCCTCGGCGGTGCAGTGGTAGTTTGTGCGACTGCTGATCATGAGGTCTCGGGTTCGATCCCCGGGTCGGGCAGTGTTATTGAGCTTTTTCATAAAAAGAAAAATTCTCAGTAGCAGCCCGGAGTTTGTAAATGTGCCAGGTAGATGGCAATAGGCTCGCCCCGTGATATTTGACAGCTTAACGTGCCTTCCAAAGCACGAAGGAAGTCAGGTGGGCACAAATAAGTGTTCGCTTTTTGATCACCCATCTCATGCCAGCCGAGAGAACGGTGCTTAACCTCGCCGATTGTACGAACTAAAATGCACAACTAAGCTACAACCTCTTGAATATACGATCATATTATTATGGTGCTAGCGTCTATAAGCTACGCACTAACGTTACATGTATAGGTAGTCGAGGCGGGTGTCCTCTTGCGACACCTGTCCTTTTTAACAGACTTCAAAAAGAGGAGGTTTACTACATGAAAAACAAAAAGTGCTACTTCACCTAAACGTCCCAGACAGGCTAAATGTCATATGAATATCATCCATTTAATATGCACACATACATTTTATGACAATATAATGCTAATATTAGAAAATACATTAACCAAAAAGTTTGTAAATATTTTTAGATATTTGTCTAGCAATCATGGCCAAATGACTAAAGGGTAAAGTCGGTTTACGGACGATAATTTTACGTCGATTTAGACGTTATCACGCCAAAAAGGTTATATTTGGAAATTTTAGTAATAGGCTTTGCCACAACCAATGCAACTATAACATAGTTTTTAGGTTATATCTCAGATTCACGACATAATGGCGAGATAAAGTGTATCCATCCATCCATCCATCAGCCTTTCGACATCCACTGCTGGACATAGGCCTCCCCAAGACAACGCCACAACATGTTTCGCTCATATGGGGGATAGTGCCGTAATCGCCACGCTTGGCCGGCGGGTTGGCGATCGCAGTGGATGTTGGTAATACTCGAGGGAGTGCTGCTGCCCACTCCCCCGGTATTCCCTCAGTCGGCTCTTAAGACTCCCATGGATGAAGAGGGGTGGGACAATTCTAAAGCCGGCCCCATACGGATAAAATGTATACCAGCTTTGAAGTCTAATCGAGGGTTATTGAAAAAAAAAAGCTTCATCAAATCTGTTGAGTATTTTTAGCGTGATGTCCGAGACACAAACAGGCAGAAATTCTAAAAGAAAACGTATTCAGAGACACATTTGTTTTTTCTCAAATATCTTAAATGTACTTACAGACATAGCTCTGTTACAGCTTATAGTATAGATAGATGAATAAATTATAACATATTAATTGTTTTGTTGCAGGCTTGTTCATCCTACTTATGTTGGGATTCTTCGCGATATCAGCTGGCTGTTTCATCCTGTTCCTGAAGCCTTATGATTTCTTCTTCTCAATGGTAAGCTTATTTATTTATATAATCACAAATAAAAAATAAGTGGAGATTGCTTGTCACCATTACGTAAATGCGATAGCTTAGCGGTCTGGAGCACTTTCCCGAATTGAAAGGGACGCAGGTTTCGAATACAGTAAATCTCTCTTTTTCTGCTTTCACAAATAATTATTATATTGAACTAACTTTAACTGCCTCGGTGCTGATCATGGTCTCGGGTTCGATCCCCGGGATCGGATAATGTTATTTAGTTTTTCGTAAAAAGAAAAATTCTCAGTAGCAGCGCGGAGTTTGTAAATGTGCCCGGTAGATGACAATAGGCTCGTTCCCTATTACGTGGAACTTAAACATACTTAGTTGGCGAACCGTGGGTGTGTTATACACCTCTGCCTACCCCTTCAGAAAATACAGGAGTGATCCTGTTTTTTTTTTTTAGAGATATATACTATAGCATCTGTTGGCAGACAAATGTGACGTGGAGATTGGGAATGGCCGTCAGTCAGTGCGATGGCTTAGCGGTCTAGATCACTTCCCCGGATTGGTACGCAGGTCCAAATCCCGCTCGCACTAAAGATTCTCTTTTTCCACATTCACAAATAATTTGTACTTTAAAGTAGTATGTGCCAGTGTTAAAATACAGATCAAAATATTTTAACTCTTTTGCAGAAAGCTATGCTATCTGATGGAGGAGAAATCTTCGAAATGTGGAGAAAACCAGACGTAGAGTTATATCTCAAGGTATACCTGTTCAACGTCACCAACGCTGAAGAGTACATGTCCGGAGTAGACGACAAGGTCAAGGTTAAAGAGGTCGGCCCTTATGTGTATAGGTGAGCCTGTTCTACTAGTTTACGATGGGGAATTAATGTGCGGAACTAGCATCCTTGCTTGCTTACTAATATTACAAATTGGATAGTGAATTTGTTTGTTTGTAACACTTTCACGACTCAATTACTGAAGACTTCATCACGAAATTTTGCTCATGTATAGTCTGGGGGCCAGAAAAAGATATAACCACTTTTATTCCGAAAAATTAAGTGGTTCCTATCTTTTGGGATAGCTATTCATACCCCCCCCTTTTTTTTTTAATGCGGGAAAAAAATTTTCCTAACCGCACACCCCGTCGTTCGGGGCAACGAACAGGGTAGTGTGGGGCCTGCACCCACTAAAGAAACCCGCCGTGTGCCGTCTCTTCGCCTTTGTTGGCGGGCCACCGGAACTATGTTACATTCCTTCGGTGGTGCTTGCTATTTTTACTTTACTTATAGATAATGAAAGAAGAAAATTACTGTGCTGTAAAGTGACGTATTTATATTCCGAAATCGAAGCGCATGAAGCCGCAGGCAGAATCTAGTTTTAAAGTAAATATTTTTGTGGAATTTATCGCGTTTAATTGATTTTCTACTATCCGGATGTTTCAAATGTTGTACAGCATTAACGGTCTTGGAGGGATTCAACTCGTTACCATGAATACTGTAATCAGTGTGTTATTATTTCGATCAGCCATATTAGGTATTCCTTCTGGGGATCAAAGTATATACCTGTATCTTGTCGACTGACTTTAAAGTTAATATTGCCTATGTGGTGCAGCGGTAGTGTGAGTGACTGCTGATCATGAGGTCTCGGGTTCGATTCCCGGGTCGGGTAGTGTTATTGAGCTTTTTCGTAAAAAGAAAAACTCTCAATAGCAGCCCGGAGTTTGGAAATATTCCCGGTAGACAGCAACAGGCTCGCCCCCTATTACGTGGGAATTTAACATAGCTGGAGATCGAGGGTGTAAATCTTTGTGAACAAAATCATGTTTTCTTACAGGAGACAAAATACACCGATCTAGATAGTAATGAATTCTATACGTTCCTTTGGCATTGGTATCAAAGTTGTGGATTCAAAAGGCTGACGATTTCAGGAGTGATGAATACTATACTTTTTTGCAGGGAGGCGTTGGAACACCAAGTTGTGGAATTCAACGACAACAACACTCTGTCTGCCGTTCCTATTCATCCTCTGTCTTGGGTCGAGGAGTTGTCTGAAGGAAATAAGGAAAACGATACGCTGTTTTTAGTCAATATAGCTTTATTGGTAAGTTATTAAGTTATTAAGTATTACATAAATTATGCTTATTTACATATATAAAAAGATAACTGACTGACTGACAAGTGTGTGCGTTGATACAGAGCCAAAAATAAAAAAAAATGTTTTAAATGACTCTGAAGGTAAACACTAAGAAAAAAAATGACGCAAATATTATCTAAAATATTTTTTTTATCTACCATCAGATATAGGACATCACTATGATGCGAAGCCGCGGAAAAATCTCTAATAATGCATAAAACTTATATAAAATGCCACAGCCAAAGTTACTAAGACTACAAAATTGAAATTTGAATGTAGCTTTATTTTATAACGTATGAATGCGCTAAAAAATAATCTTAGAAATTCAAAATTTATAGGGGAGAAATGAAACTCTCTAGAACTTTGTATGAAAATTTTTGTTCTTTGTAGATAGAAACATGTAAATTTGAAATACAGTTTACAAATAATAAATAACGGTGCACCTCAACTTTTTTGCATATCTATTCACATTTTGTGTGAGGGAAAATGGCTGATTAAATTTTATATTATTTATATAAGAATTGTCAAAATCAGTTAATCCGTTCTCAATATATCATCCAAATACCGTTTCATTTCATATAATATCATATTAACTCGAATTTGTATCGTGTCGCAACCAACTCACCACAGCAACAACAAAACCATTTGGTAATGAACAAAGATTCTTTACGCATTCCATAAAATTTTAATTCATCCACATAGTTCTGTAGAACTTACTAGAAGTCCAATAAAAAGCATTCGTTACGAATAGGGCTGCCAGCAGCATAACTAAAGTATAATTTTATTGACAACTAAACAAAAAAATAAATTGTTATAAAAACATATTTTTTAAAAGGCGTGGCCCTTGACTGGCGATATTTTTACAACTTAGTAAAAACTTGTGTTTTGAGCTCGAAGATATTTTTTAATAATGATACACAAACTTTTTGCTTCTTTTTATTCGATTCTCTAAATTATACAAACGTCTTACTCTTCAGGTAGAGTTCTCTTAATCCAGAAGAGAATTGGCCTATATTACACTGGTCAGATGCTATCACATACCTATCCCTTACCTATTTTACAGCACTAATTTCTGCTTAAGTAAACTTCTTCCTTTTACGACACCTTAAAATGCCTGTTTAGTAGTTTTAACTTGGGTTGTTACCAGGTCTGTTGAACTAGTAGTAGTTTTGGGCACCAATTGGGAGTAATAAAACTGCTCGATCTCGAGTGGGTCAGCACCAGCATCTGTCGCGTTACCGACTTGAAGCATTTTGGTGTATTTTAGTTATAACGGGAAATTGTCTTCCAGTATTCTTAATATTGAGTCCTTGAGCGTCAGTTACCACTTACCATCAAGTAGGCCGTGACGTGTCTGCCAGAATAACCAATAAAAAAATATATATGAGTACATCACAATTTACATATATATTTACTCTACTTGCAATTTAAAAGTATTTAATAACTGCATTAAAATGAATCATTGCAGCGTGTCGGTCGGATTATTGTAGCGAGGTTGCACTTTCAATTACTTCTAGAGATTGATTATTTCCGCAATGCATCTAAAACTGTCTGCAGAAGCTTCCAGAATATTGCTGTTTGTTACATATTCTGCTAAATGCAATATTTAAAGTCTACATGCTGTATTCAGGAAATACTATATGTCAAACAATGCACAATTTAAATTTATAATATAACAGCTGTTTGTGGACTGTATCAATGAGTGTCCCGGGACTCAACCTTGTGGTGTGATGAGACAAGGATACTATGTACATATCGCTTATCGCCATTAAAGAAACACTCCGTACTCCTCGCTCCACATTTTAGTGGTCCAAGTGGCAACCTACCTTGGGGAGCATCCGTATTTTAACTATATCCCCACACCCATCAGGGATAAAACCTTTGAAATATGGTATGGGTCGCATGTCATCCTAATTTTCATTTTTTATTTCAGAGCATAGCAAATGTGGCATCCCATAAGGACCCTTTCACACGCTTCGGTCTCAACAACGTAATATCTTTCACAAAATCAAAGCCTTTTGTACAAATGACTGCCAAAGAGTTCATGATGGGCTATAAGTCTGAGTTGATGACCCTTGGCAACACCTTCCTGCCAGGATGGATCTACTTTGATAAATTGGGGCTAATTGATCGGGTAAGTTTAAAAGACATAGAGTAAAGCTTTTAATTGCTAAAGAAGGTGTTGGTAAGATTTCGAACAGAGTCACCAGATATAGACGGTTGGATACCAGAGTAGTTTTACTATGAATCATCTTGATATATTTTAATTGTAGCCAGGATATTTAGTTCTTTACCCACTGTTTTAGAGACAGATCTTTACTTCTGGAAAAAGGAAAGAAAACTTGTATAGACGTAAGCCTTAGATAGTGTAGTTATGTGTCTCTACGCTCCTAAATTACTTCCAATTTGTTAAAGATGCAATTTTTACAATTATATAATTATGTCTTTCAGATGTATGACTTTGATGGAGACTTCGAAACAGTATTCACTGGAACTGATGATGTCCGAAAGTCTGGCCTGATTGACACTTACAGAGGATCGACCGATTTACCTCAATGGCATGGCAAGCATTGCTCCAACGTCCAGTATGCTTCTGATGGAACCAAGTTCAGAGGAGGCGTTACCAAGAACGAGAGTGTATTGTTCTACAGGAAAAGTTTATGCAGAGCTGCTCCATTGGTGAGTTTCAAAATGTTTCAAATAAAATTAGTCTGTCATTAAATTGCCTAGAGGTATTTAATAAAATGCCGTGTGGGGCCGGCTTTAGAATTGTCCCACTCCTCTCTACCCACGGGAGTTATAAGAGCTGACTGAGGGAATACCGGGGGAGTGGGCAGCAGCACTACCTCGAGTATTAACAACATCCACTGCGATCCCGCCTGCCAAGCGTGGCGATTACGGCATTATCCCCCATGACGAGACCGCTCGTTGTGGCATTCTCTTGGGGAGGCCTATGTCCAGCAGTGGACGTTGAAACGCTGATGGATGCATGGATTAAACACTATCATTACCGTGTTTAAGTCTATGGACGTCATGAAAAGTTGAGTATGGAAAAAGTAGTAAAAGTAATAGAATATCGGTACGAGCAAAAATATACTCTTTGAGGAGCTATGCCAGATAATAGGATCATTAGCCAATATTCCTCTCATGCGAAGAAAACTATTTAAATGCATTCTAATTTATCGGGCTCGTAAGAGTCAAAAGTAAAGTTGACACTTAATATAAGTTTACAATTAATATAAGTAATATTTTGTCTACCAGATCCCAGTAGGCGAAGGCGTGAAGAGTGGTTTGCGCGGTTACAAATACACTTTTCCTGAAAACATGTTGGACAATGGAAAGTACATCAAGGAAAACGAATGTTTCTGCAGAAATGGTATGTTTTGAAGCAAAGAGATTTTTTTTAATACTTAGTGGTAAAAGATTAAAAATACTTTGGAAAATCAAAAATTCACGCCTCATAATCTTAATTTTTCACAATAAAATTGAATATTTGATAAGTAACTAATAATGTATTGGTCTCACTAAGTAAATAGTTTTCAATAAATCACATAGATAGCGCTAATTTCAAAAAATACTAATGTGTTTCTCATGTCTTATACGCCATCTAGCGCTAATTTAAAGAAGTTAATATATTGGTCTATAGAAGTAGTTCTCACGAAATAAGGTATAGCCGGTATGGCGCTGGTTTTAGTGTCAGTCACTGTGCCATCGAGTCGAGCAATATTCACTATTTTTTTGTTTATTTAATAACATTTAAACCACATCGAATCAGACCGTGAAAAGTGATAGGGCTCTATTCGTAATCATAATAATAGGGCTCTATTCGTAGTTATACTAAAGTTAAAACAAAAAAAAAAGACTAGATTAGTAAAGTATTTCGGTCGTTATCGTGTTAACAAACATTACCTACAACAAACGGACGTCCAAGAAAAAACTTTTTTAACTAGTTTAAATAACAAAAATGGCATAAAAAATATCATGAGTGTTAAAAATGGTATTTTTTCTTGATATGTGTTTATATTATTTTACAAGTGCAATATATGATAAATAGAGACATTTTAAGTTTGAAAAATCGTCGAGACATGTTCCGTGTAAAACGGGAGTAGTACCCAACTCAACGCTTCGCTTATGAGGCGTGCAAAATGTAAAAATTAAATAAACTATTATAAAATTGTAACAGAGCTGTGTTACAGACACAGCTCTGTTACAGATATTTGAGAAAAAAATACTGTATTAGGCTATATTGGTGTCTGAACACAAAACAGTTTTTTTTAGATTTTTAGCTGTTTTCTGTTTATATTTGTCTGGCTGTTTGTTCGCGCATCACGCAAAAGCTACTGGACCGATTTTGATGCAACTTTTTTTAAACATTTTGATCTGCATTTTTAGCACTTGACATGCTCAGATACTTTAAATTAAACTTAATATATATTAGAATAATGCATGTAAATGCGTTCCGATAAGTAGCGTTAGTCGTTAAGACAAATGTAATGAGGAGATTGGGTATGACCGAAAGGTAGTGCGGTAGCTCATTGGATTAGAGCACTTCCCCGGAATGGAAGGGACGCAGGTTCGATTCCCGCTTGCACTAAAGTTCTCTTTTTTCTTATTCACAAATAATAATTTGTACTTCAACTTTTTTTATTTAAAAGCTCTTGATTAGACTTAAAAACTGGTAGGTATACATTTTATCCCGCTACTAAATCCGGCACCTGAGATATAACCTAAACACCAGCTTCTGGCTGCGGCGAAGCCACGGGCTTAATATAAACGGCACTCCTAGTGGTAATTCCACCAATGATTGCAAAGAAAAAGGTCACTAGTTATTTCCCCAGTCTCAGTTCAAGATCTCGCAAGGCAGACACTGACTTTATATTTCAAAATGTGTGTATTTGTTTCCAACTTATTGCTACTAAAATATCCTGAGGAGTTGGCTGCGAGATATTTTCGATGACTTGCAGAATTTATCAACCCACACTAGGGCATACTATGGTATCTATGGTACTATCTGGAGAAAAGCTGTGCCTGTAGACATAATGACTTGTGAAAGAAGCCGTTGGCGCTTATGGTCAGCGCTAGTCGCACGAAATTTAGTTATTCCCTTAAAACAATTAAATAAAATAGAATACATAGCATATAGGTAATATTTTGTGTTATGTTCCAGGCAATTGTCTCCCAACAGGTCTGATAGACGTGGCTGATTGCTACTACGGATTCCCAATAGCTCTATCGTATCCTCACTTCTGGAAGACAGATGAAGTTGTCTTTGAGAAAGTTGAGGGTCTCACTCCGAGCAAGGAGAAACATGAGACTGCGTGAGTAATTCATCTTTTATTTTTAAAGACCCAAATTGTATGATTAGCTGACTTGTTAATTCTGGATATTATATTGAAGCTGTTAGACCAGATTTCTGAAGTATATCCTCTGAGGACTGCTTTATGTGTGATGTCCTTGTAATTACGAACTAAAAATCACCACACACATTCCTTCTCATGGGTCTTGTACGAAGCTACTTAGAAGTAAGCAGTAATCTTCCATCGCATTCTTGGTGGTAGGGTTGGGTAGAAAGTAGGAGTACACATTTGTTACTGGCTTGAGAGGATCTTGAGATTATTTTATACCATTTTAAAATTTTGAAATTATTAATATTATTGTTCTTTCTAGATTCTGGATCGACCCGCAATCTGGTCTTCCTCTGGATGTCAGCTCCAAGTTCCAGATCAATATGGCGTTAGGAGACATCTCCATGATTAACAACGTAGAAAGATTCTCTCATCTTTATTTACCACTGTTATGGTTTGATATTGTAAGTAAAAACTATTAATCAAGTTTATTATTTAATAATATTTCTGTTAGTGATACAGTATTGCTAATACCAGCATGATTATAGTGACTGCATAACATTAGGCGCTGTATCCTGTAGTTGTTGTAAAAAACTAGCATACCTACTCTCAATGTCCTGAGAGTAAATACTATGGGGTACTACCTGAAAAATGTCCCGCAGTAGACGTTGAAAGGTTGATGGACTAACTAAAAAAAAATATCAAGTTTCAAGATTTTAAGCAATACGACTGCATGTTGGATACAAATTTATTACATGACGTTTTGGTAACAAATTAATTAGCGCTTAATCTGGCGATGCATGGTGATCAATGACCATAATATTGTTAAAATTCTCTAAGAACTATATTTTGGGAAATTATTCCAAAATTTTCCTTGAAGATTTTTTTTTTCTAAGAATATCTCTATCTGACTGTTAAACTTATTCGTGTTAATCTTTTGCAGAGAATGTATGAGCTTCCACCATCTTTGAAAGAACGTTTCAACCTCTATCTTAACATCTTACCGCTTGTGGAACAAGGAGCCATGTACCTACTGTTCGTGACGGGTACAATTTTTATTCTAACCACCGTATATATGCTGACTTTCAAAGTAATGTTCAGAAAACCCCGAGACTTCCAAAACTGGCCTGAAAAAGATGGTATCTATGCACCATGTGAAATGCCTGTAAGTGACACAGACACTGATGTCGAAAATAGCAAATCACTCTTGAAGACACGTGGCGAGAAATTAAAAGATCTGAGTAACAAGATAAGTGATAAAATGTATGATACAGTAGGTAGTGTGAAAGGCAAAATGGTTGACGAATTTAATCACGTCAAACACGCATTTGATAAGAGTGATAATAAAGACATTGAGAGAGGTTACGCGGCTGTGAAACAAAGTGACAGTGAAGATGAATATAGGTATTTAGAAGTTTTAGATGATGGTATGGATCTCGTTTGCAATCAAACATATGAAACGAACAGGACAGAGAAACTAAAAGACATGGAATCACAAAAGAGACTTGCTTCATAGAATAGGCAGCTGACTTTTATTGGTGGATTCGCTCTTGTTTTAAATGACTTCAGATATTTGAAGTTCAATATCATCCGGTTAAAGGAATTATTTCTTGCCATGGATATGACTGATTTTGCTTTTTATTTCCAAAGCGTAGCCCCTTTTTTGCTTTGCTATAAGTTTAGTTATGAAATTTAATTGGTTTTGTTTCTTGATAGTAATGTCAATATTAGGTCATCATTCATTGAAAGTAGCATTCTCTCCATGTCCTTTATCTTGTTAGTATTGACTAAATTGTTATGCATTTCAGATTAATATGATTTTGTTAAGCTAAGTTTCTTATAAGATCTGCGGAAAATTTATAAAGAAGTTTGTTTTGTAAAATATTGTATTTCTCACTGAACCAAAATAAGCTTGCTTTCTTTAAATTTTTTGTTTAGTAGGTAAATATTGAAATCGAACGACATCTATTCTCTTCGAATTTAATATGTTGTTGTTGCCTAAAAATTATTGACACAAGTCGCCATTTTTAATACATTAATATAGTACGTACTGACAAGTACTTAGCAACTATAGGTGTACTGCCTATTAGAAAGAGCAGAAAGGTTTTTTTGTGTGTTGCAATTCCTGCTGTAAATCATTATTTTGTGTAATCAAACACAAAATCTCACATGTAGTCGTTTTTTCAATCTGTTTTATTTAAAATATAAGTTAGTACCAACATCTTGCCGAAGCTACAAACATGTTTTTATCTTTTATCTGAGTAACAATAATACGTAGATTATCAAATTGTGTTATAAATATGACATTGATTAGAAAATTCAAAAATCTATCAAACGCATTTGTGGAATTCAACTGTAAATAGTTTTAAAAGTTTGTCAAGCCCTTGCAATACATTTACAATATTGCAGTATTGATTTTATATAACCGACTTAAATCACTATCTCTGCTTATTAATTTATAAATGAAATTGCTCAATGCCTTCACATAACCATATCTACCTTATATGTGTACGTAGATAGCTAGTTTTTTAATCATAAGATTAAGTTATTTTACTTACTTACTTTTTTGAGGGTTTAATATTATTTTTATTACTAGCAATAAGTGAATCGTTGAACCCTATGCTTGTTGGCGTCATAGCAAAATATTTCTGTAAAAATATTTTGTCTAATGATAATTATAAATTCGCATTATAATTATTGATAATTATCTATTGATAATATTTTGATAATTAATCCTGACATTATTGCTCAATAAAAGATGATCACTTACTCTAAGAAAGTAATAGTTGATATATATCAACTATATTTAGGTTCGCAAAAAAAATACTACTACATCATAATCAAAAAAGTAACTTATACCTAAAAAAGGCCACATGAGGCCTGGGCCAGTTTATGCCATATATATAAGTTTTTCTAACTTTTACTAGAAAAGCAGTGCGAACAAGACTCTTGGCTGCTAATTCATGGGTATGAAGGTGGAATCACAGCTTTGCCTAGCTTTCTATTGTTACTCCCTGAATCCGTGAAACAAAGTGCTGTTAAAAAAGTTCTCTTCAGAATTGAAATGATAGTAACCTTCTAAAAGGTTGAAATGCTACTTGTTAAGAGAATTCTGCCTCACAGTAGAGTCCTGGGTCGATCTGGGAATACTGGTAGTAAAAAAATATATAGGCATATCAGCTTCATTGTTTCAAGCACTCTTTGAACTCCTTTGTGATATTTATATTAATTTAATTTAATAATCGAATTTATTTTTTAGATTTAATGTTTTTTGTTGCAATATTAAGGGTGAAATCATTTTGAAGTGTTTTTAAAATATCTGGTCGTTTATAAAGTTGAAATTGAGAAATAATTTCAAAGATTTTCTCGTAAATATAGAACCCAAGTAATTATGTTAGTAATGAAATTTACTTTGATATTTTATGTATATAGATGAACATTTACTTTGAGAACATCTGATATATGATAATAATAAATTATTTTATAATATTCTTAGAATGTTATTCATTTGAAAATGTTTAAAATTAATTATAATTTATAATTACAAATTAATAAATATTTTTAATAATTTGTAGGCCTAATAGTTATATAGAGCAAACTACGATTGATACTTAGTTGATAATATTGTAAATATTGGGATATACATTATTAAAAAAATGTAATAAACTTTTTGTAATAAAATATATACTGTTTTATTTCCTACAAAAGTATATCCATTTTGGCTATTATTATACAGATTAATGGGTTTTTTTACCCACGTTGAAGTTTGTAAACAAACGCCTAGCTAAAGTTGATAGCAAAACCTTTTTACAAGTTTCCCTGAAACCGTTTTTCATGCGACATACATTCAGCATTACATATATATAGGTACAATGTTTAGACATTGCTAGGGCAGTCGCCCATACCACCAGCGGTGGATTTACACTAGGGGCAGTCGGGGCAAGTGCCCAGGGCGGCAAATTTTTTAGGGCGGCAAAATTTTGAATGTGAAAATTTTTTTTTTTAGTCTTATCAAGGTTGCTCAATATAATTAATTCATTCTATTAATTAATAATTTTCTGTTAATTGATAATCCAAGAAATTCAATTCATCCATCCATCCATCAGCCTTCCATCGTCCACTGCTGGACATAGGCCTCCCCAAAATGGGGGTTTTACCATAATCGCCACGCTTGGCAGGCGGGTTGGCGATCGCAGTGGATGTTTTTAGTACACAGGGGAACGCTGCTGCCCGGTCCCCCGGTAATCCCTTAGTCGGCTTTTACGACTCCCATAGGAAGAGACGGGGTGGAGCTATTCTTGGTGCCGGCCCCACACGGCAGTCAATTCATCCATTATTTGTGAATTATAAATTTTGGTACTTTTGGTAAAAATTAATAATCAAAATGATTTAATCAATTTATTTCCTTGTAGATTTAAAATAATAATCGATTTTTCTATTTTCTGGATTAAAGAAATTTAATTAGTATTATTTTTTTTGAAAATTGAAAAATTTCAGATTTATTTTTTGCATCTTTCAAAACTAATCAATCAATGAATTTAAAAAAATGTTGATTAAAAATAAAATATATAAACTAAGTTTAAGTAAAGTTCCAGTATTGGGGCGGATTTTTTTCCGGTGCCCAGGAGTGGCATTAAGTTTAAATCCGGCCCTGCATACCACTGAAGTAATGCAACATAGTACCAGTGGCCCGCCAACACAGACGGAGAGACGGTACACGGTGGTTTTCTTTAGTGGGTGCAGGTCTCACACTACCCTGATCGTTGCCTCGAACGACGGAGTGTGCGGCTAGGTATATTTTTTCCTGCTTTAAAAAAGGGCAGGCGCCCATAATTTATTTAGCCATGGCCTTTTAAACAATACCTTTTGAATAATAAATAGCACATAAATAATTATTTCCGAGTTTTTTGTTGGATTATCTGTCTTCGTTCTTTCTTTTTCATTTCTTTCTTTCCTTAGTGTTTGATAAAAAATAACCTACTACACTAGTAGTATGTTAGCCGACCGTTCAGGTAAACTTAACTAGCTTACTTTTATACAACACTATACTGTCCCGCGGCTGGGTCCAGTCCTTATCTATAGTCTCGGAATAAGTAGTATTTAGTATGTATATATTGTACACTCGCATAGTATGATCATAATTATTTTACCTTGACAACAGAATAGATACTAGTCTTTTTTTTGTTTAGGCGAAAAAAAATGTTCCTAACCGCACACCCCGTCGTTTGGGGCAACGAATAGGGTAGTGTGGGGCCTTCACCCACTAAATAAACCCGCCGTGTGCCGTCTCTCCACCTTTATTGGCGGGCCACTGGAACTATGTTATATTCCTTCGGTGGTCCACCGACGACTTACTCTTTCGGGTACCCTCATCTGAGCGACGCATCCTCATACGGAGCGTTGCACCTTCGCGGGAGGCCTTGCGGGTTACGGACGTTCCCCGGTCCATCCAACCGCAGTCTTAGCTAGGGCGGCATTAGGCGCAAATATTCACGCCTGCGCCGCCCCAGACGCTGGCGGCAGTTCGGGTCTGCGGAAGGATCAGCTTCCCTGGCCCTCTCCGCCACTTCCTTGCGCGAGATGACCTCCTCGCAAAAGGCAGCGTCCGTGGCCCAATTCCTGTCGCTGCTAAGCATCGCTCTGCTGATGCTTGGCAGCGAGAAGTCCCCCCCTATTGCCGCGACGAGTTCACGGCGCTGCTAAGCCCAAGCCGGGCACGACTCGAGCGTGTGCTACACCGTGTCCTCGTCGCAGCCGCAATGGTGACAGCCCGGAGTCACTTTCCAGCTTGCAACTATGTGCAGATATCTGCCGAAGCAACCATGCCCCGATAGCACCTGCACCAGTCGGAAGGTAAGAACTCCATGCCGTCGCCCTGCCCACTCTTCCAGCACTGGCTGGAGCGCCCCTACGGTCCGAAGACCGGCCCGGGGTGCCTCCAGCCGCGCCCTCCAGTTGGCCATGGCAGCTCGGCGGGCGTCTCCCTGCCATCTGGCCACCACGCTGGGTGGGGGACGTCCACCCCCCTCTCGCTCTTGCGACGCCCGCCGATGCACCTCGGCGAGCACCTCCGCCTCCAAGTCCCGCGGAGGGGTTCCGGCCAACACGCCGGCCGCTTCCGTCGACACCGTGCGGTATCCACGTATGACCCTAGACGCGACGACTCTCTGTGGCCTCCACAGAAGAGCACTGGTTAGTGTGTCCAGGGATTCCGCCCACACGGGTGCACCGTAAAGCGCCATTGACCGGACCACCCCTGCGTAAAGCCGTCGGCACGCATTGTTGGGTCCGCCCATATTCGGCATGAGCCGTGCAAGGGCGGACGCCGCACCGACGAACCTCGGGGACAGCCGACGGCCGACGTCGGGGCCCATGGAAAAGCAACAAAGCGACTTGTAGATACTAGTCCTACGGCCAGAAACATCACTTCCATTAAAACTTGTCCAAAATCTCTCTATAATAGCCTACAAAATCTTAATAATAATACCAATTGTTCGCAGCGAGAAGAAATGTACCTTATGCACACAGAAATACAGTTGAGATTGTTTTGCCCGCTGCATGATCCACGAGCAACCCCGTCATTCAACGAATGCGCTAGGGTTGCACCGATGATCTGCACATAGTCGCAAGGAGGGAAGCGACACCGGGCTGTCACCGTTGCGGCTGCGACGAGGACACGACGCGGCACACGCTTGAGTCGTGCCTGGCTTGGGACGGGCAGCGCCGTGAACTCGTCGCGGCAATAGGGGGGGACCTCTCGCTGCCGAGCATTTCTCTGACGACAGGAAATGGGCCGCGGTCGCTGCCTTCTGCGAGGAGGTTATCTCGCGGAAGGAAGCGGCGGGGAGGGCCAGGGAGGAGGTTTCTTCCGCTGACCCAAACTGCCGCCAGCGACTGGGGCGGCGCAGGCGTGAGTACTTGCGCCTCATGCCGCCCTAGCTGTGGCTGCGGGTGGATGGACCGGGGGAACGTCCGCCACCCGCAAAGCCTCCCGCGAAGGAGCAACGCTCCGTGTGCGGATGCATCGCTCAGTAGAAGGTACCCAAAAAGGTAAGCCGCCGGCGGGCCACTGAAGTAATCCAACACAGTACCAGTGGTCCGTCAACACAGGCGAAGAGACAGCACAGCCTGTGTTGGCGGGCCACTAGTACTATGTTGCATTACTTCAGTGTTAGATAACTATTAACACCTTTTTTTTGTTAAGGCGGGAAAAGATGTTCCTAACCACACACCCTGTCGTTCAGGGCAACGAACAAGGTAGTTTGGGCCCTCACCCACTAAAGAAACCCGCCGTGTGCTGTCTCTCCGCCTTTATTGGCGCGCCACAAGAACCATATTACATTCCTTCAGTGGTAGATAACTATTAACACCTAGACTTTTTTTTTCAAAACTTTGTTATAGTCACCACAGACAACTCAACCTAATAGTCACCCACGGTCGCACTAAGTTGCACAATAGATAATTTTTAAAAGAATTGTTAACAAAAACTAGCAATAATACTAAAATATTTATTTGTCTCATTAAATTTAAAAAAAGTTTACATTAACCTTAAAATTACCCGTTCAAATATTAACTATTATAATTATGTTTATTATAATAATATTAAGTTAAACTCATGCTCGTAAAATTTAAAAAAAATCGTATTATTATTATATAAAAATTAATAAATATTTACGGTTTAGGGCGGATTCATCCAAACAAGAATAACATTTTGATCTATATTTTAGCACTTGACATGCTCAGCTACTCTTAAAGTACAAATTATAATTTGTGAATAAGGAAAAAGAGTATTTTAGTACTGTAGCTCAGTGGATTAGAGCACTTCCCCGGATAGGAACGGACGCAGGTTCGATTCCCGCCTGTACTAAAATACTCTTTTTCCTTATTCACAAATTATAATTTGTACTTCAAACAAGAATAAATTTTATTATTAGAATAAATCGCTACTTACTCGAGAATAAATCAATTTTACGTTTTACCAACAACAATTCGAAGAATAGCGAGCCTATTCCGGAATAGTCACTATACCACCGATAAGCATTGAATAAAGAATTAATCCAAGAATAAAAAATGGCGTTATCTTTTTCGTGCTGTAATTTTAATTCGAGACTTTTAAACTATATTTTATAACTATACTTTCTCACGCTATAATACGACAAGTAAAAAGTTGAGATGAGTTAGCTACACACCGTCCCGTTTGTAGAACAACTTCTTTTTGCCGGGTATTCGTTATTCGCGAATAGCTATTCCAAGTAAGTACCTATAGCTATACGTCAGATTGCATGGAAATACGACTGTTGATTATCTAGAGAATAAAATCGTGGAATAGATTATTCTCGGTATAGCTATTCTTGTATACCATTGGAGTTTGGTCGAATCCGCCCTTAACTATACAGCTGATTTTGTTACTTTAAATACTTACACAATAAGCTAAATGTACAAAATGTCTACGAGTATCAGCAGTAAGGGTGAGTAGAGATATTGACAGACAAAACGTTTTGCTTAAATTGAAATAATTGAGGAGTAATTAAGTATTTCTTCGAAAACGGTTTACTTCATAGGTAGCTGTTTCTAGCAGAATTTCATATCATAATACTGCATCATGTTCTTGGCAACCCAGTAGAATATTAAACCGTAGAATATAACTTGAAAAACTCTGTCCAATATTTTCATCCTGAAAAAAACATATCCTATTTATTAAGTGCTTGTAAGTCGCGTGGAATGGAACGTTGAGAATGAGCTCAACAGAAGCATACCATTTTTTAAAGTATAAATTATTTGAGAATAAGGAAAAAGAGATTTTTTGTACTAGCGGGAATCGAACCCGCGTCTTTTCCAATCCGGGGAAGGCTGGTCGTAAAGACAAATGTAATAAGGAGATTGGGATGGTCGAAGTACCTGTACTATAGGCTTAGAGCACTTCCCCGGATTGGAAAAGATGCGGGTTCGATTCCCGCTAGTACAAAAAATCTCTTTTTCCTTATTCTCAAATAATTTATACTTTAAAAAGTGGCGGAGCATGTCAAATGCTAAAAAATATAGATCAAAAAAGAAGCATACCATTTTAGAAAAACAAATATGAAATGTAAAGTAAATTTGGACAGAAGTTGGATTTTGGACAGAATTCTAGTATTATTAGAATGAAGTTTGTGATCATAATAAAATCTTAATAAGAAGCTGTGATTTTTATTCCGAGTGTACGCAACAACTCTATCAATACATTGCCTTTTCCCGCAGCTCCGCCGCAGCCAAAAGCTAGTTTTTAGGTTATATCTCTGGTGCTCGATATAGTAACGGGATAAAATGATTACCAGTTTTAAGTCTAATCAAGAACTATCAAATACTTATAAAAATTTACATCAAGATTTGTAGTATCAAGATCCGTTCAGTAGTTTTTACGTGATGCACGAACGAACAAACAGACAAACAGACAAAAATCTAAAAAAAAATTGTTTAGTGTTTAGACACGCCTAGTTATTTTTTTTCTCAAATATCTTAAATGTACAGAACCAGCTCTGTTACAGCTTTATAATAGTAAGTATAGATAAATAAATATTCCTGGACATTCTCACACAACGCCTCTGGTCCCAAACTAAGCTTAACGCTTGTGCTATGGGTACCAGATTACGGATATAATACATATACTACTTTTTTTTGTAAATACATACATATAATAGATAGAAAACACCCAGGTGCTTCAGTAATAGTGACTTGATTTGATTAAGATGGAAAGACTTTTGGTCTCTCTGTGTGCTCTATCGGCTCTTCAATGGGGAGTGCTTTGAGGAACTGTTGGAGGTGGTACCAACATTACCTTTTTACCATCGGACCACGAGATGAGCGACTGACCTGATGTCGTCTATATTACCTGAATACGATCTCAGATTGGTTTTTAGCATTATTTTCTACCACGTACGTGTAAAGTGCTGGATTGACTTCCTGCTGCGGTGTTCTCCCAGCGATACGACTTGTCCTTCTTTAAACGAGGTTAGAGCACTTTATTCAGGGTAGTTGGCGGCTTGGCTGTGCCCCTGGTGTTGCCAAAGTCCATGAGCGACGGTTTCCACTTACCATTAGATGGGCCGTTTGCTTGTCTGCCACCGTTGGCAATATTGACAGAATGGTTATATCTTTCTTTTTTAAAATTTTATTTCTTAATTTTTAATTTTTATTCATTTTGTCATTTCCAAAAAAAAAAGAAAGCATACTGCACTAAGGAATAATCCTCGTATCGCGAGGGAATTTACAAACATACAATGTCACGGACACATGTAAACCCAGGTTGAACAACCATTTGTGGATCACACAAAGAGTGGTCCTGTGTGGGAATCGAACCCACAACACTCGGAAGGAAAGCCGGTATCTAACCCACTCCACCATCTGTGCACATCAAATTACAAACTTACCTTTTACAGTGACGTTTCGCTTTACTTAAATCCTGCTGCTCATTTAACAAGAATTTTCTTGCACCTAAACAGCAGTTTATGAAATATTCGATAAAATCAATATTCTCTATCTCATAAAAAAAACTATCCCTGTCTTCGTCTTTTAAAGAATAACGAAGATCCATGAAGTTTTTGTTGTCAAAGGTCCATTGCTGGGTTGTATAGTAACGCAGCGCCAAATCTGCTATGTAGATGCGTCGTTGAACTTTAATTAACCTGAAAAATAGAGTAATTTTGAGCATTACCAAGATGTTTTCACATCAATAGTCATCACTTTTTTTACTTATTTACTTTACTTTTGTGGTGCAGTGGTAGTGTAAGTGGTCTTGGGTTCGATTCCCGGGTCGGGCAATGTTATTGAGCTTTTTCGTATAAAGAAAAATTCTCAATAGCAGCCCGGAGTTTGGACATGTGTCTGGTAGACGGCAATAGACTCGTCCCCTATTACTTGGGACATAGCTGGCGAACCATGGGTGTATAATACACCTCTGCCTACCCCTTCAGGGAATACGGGCGTGATGCAATGTTTTGTTTTAGTTGCGTCAATATAATTACAATGTTTTTAAATGTATTAAATGTTAATTATTGCCAGTTTTAGATGTGCTAGATAGATGGCAATAGCCCCGCCCACTATTACATGGTAGTACTCGAACGATCAAAGTAGGTAATTTAATTATTACTTTTTAATTAGCAGATATTTATTTGTAAAAATGTTGACTTGATATTTGAATAGTAGATTTATTAAAAATTCAATTTTTGAGACCAATTTGAGTCTGATACAAAAAGAAACCATGAATGAAAAATTCTCCTTTGTAATATGCATTATATCGGATGTACATCTTCGAAATCATGAAGTGAATGTTTAGTTGTCTTCAAGCCACGATTGGTTTCAGGATGGGCGAGGTAACCACCTAAGGAATGTAACATAGTTCCAGTGGCCCGCCAATAAAGGCGGAGAGACGGCACACGGCGGGTTTCTTTAGTGGGTGAAGGCCCCACACTACCCTGTTCGTTGCCCCGAACGACGGGGTGTGCGGTTAGGAACATTTTTTCCCGCCTTAACAAAAAAATAAGAAAAAAAATATTTTTGACTTGATAACGTCTTATAAATCGATGAACGCCGGCAGTACGCACGAATAAGTCTCAGTTCGCGACCACAAGAGAGCCTCGAGCTGAAGAGCGTCTGCGGGAGGGGGGCGGCCGGCCGCGCTCACCGACCGACATCAGTCCCCTTAGAATATTATTTGTGATTGGTCACCTGAATCACGCGTCGAAACCTCGATTAATCAGGAATCACGCGTCGAGATTGTTGATGAATTACAATGACTCGAAACGAAAGTTCGTCTTACGTTTTGTTTTTCATTCTAAGGGGGCAGATCACATTCTTCTGCCGAACGCGTCCCGGGAAAGACGCGTATTTCAATTTTTGTATAGCAGCACGCGCGATCGTACCTTTTTATATGTATTTACCATTCGATTTCTATTAGTATTACATTTTGTGAAACTCAGAAAACATAGGTACTTATATGACGGTATCAGGTAAAATTATCGTCCCTAAACCGACTTTACAGAAAAAAAAACATTATATTAAACACGAAATGAAAAATATGAAATCGAAAATAAGTCACGAGCAGGATTTGAACATCTCTGCATCTCCTGGATACCGTCCAGATGCTTTGCCAAATCAGCCATCGTGACAATTGCTCCTGACTGCTAATTTCGATAACACATTCATACTTAACGTCTTTGGGTGACGCCTGCGCCATCTGTCGGCAGTATTTTCACAATTTTCACTTTGTGTTTAATGTATAGCGCTAAGCATATCAAATGCTAAAAATATACATAAAAATATCTAAATAGAAACATTATAGTTTTTTTTATGTGTATTTTTGGTATTTGACATGTTCAGCGTAATTCAAGCCTTTTTTTGATAAGGGGGGATAAAATTTACCTAACCGCACACCCGGTCGTTCGGGGCAACGAACCAGGGTATTATGGGGCCCTCACCCACAAATAAACCCGCCGTGTGCCGACTCTTCGCCTGTATTGGGGGCACACTAATAAGAGAAAACGTTGTCCTAATTTGATTGAAGTAGCCACGCGGACGAAGTCGTGGCTATAAGTTATTTAATCACTTGAATTGCTCGGCCATTTGCCATTCCAAAAAAATGTGAAATCGAAAATATTCGATTCGATTTCACATTTTCACCCGTTGTTTTCTAGTCTAGTACAAGTAAATAACATATACAAAAACTTACATCGGATTTTTTCCAAATAACCACAGAATTGAATCGACGAGCATAGCTGGCAGCAAGTGTTGAAGCAGTACCTGAAACCAACCAGATTTAAAATCACGCTACGACCCTTTGGAGCTGAAATAAGTCCGAAGAACTAATGCTATGGCCATATTATCGGACGAATATACTTGTCATAAAAACTTCGTGTTCGATCTTCGGCGATGTCCCTATCCACATTATCGTCCACAAAATGCATGTGGTGTTCGGCCAAATATTCGTACGAAGTAAAATGGAGTTAGTGGTGGCATTGTATTTTATTATATACGGGGTAATTTTTTACCAGTGTGCAAATTTTGAGAGAATAAACTTAAGCAAATTTTAATAAACACGAACTTTTTAATTTGATATGTCTTAGTACTAAAAAAGATAGTTATTGCTAACGAAAGGTTTTACTTTTGAAACAGATTTTATTGCCACACTAAGCGCGCGCTTCCGTAAATACCTACATCGGCGCCTGGTCAATGCACCGATGTAGGGGGTGGTGGTGTGATCTATGCGGGTTCCTGACCGCTAATTTTATCAGGTTTGAAATAAACTTTTTAAGTTTAGGTCGTGACCTGAAGTTATTTGTAAGAGCAGTTCCAATTTTTCCTTTATACTTTCATGGACTTAGGCCCATCAAAATACAGAAAATAAAGCTTCTAGCTGGTCGTAAGATTGGTGTCCATATTTTACGGATTTCAAGTCAGATAAAAAAATTAAAAAGTCGGATTAAACAATTAATGGAAATGTGTTCTATAACTGATATAGAACCCCCAAAAAAAGTTTGCGCACTGGTTAAAAAAATACCCTGTATATTATGTCAGTCAATAATTTGAAAAATTTAGAAAATCAAAAATAAAAGAAAATACAAATTCAGATTATTCTTAATACTTAATGACGCGTCATGAAATAAATGTCTCAATCTCGAGGATTCCATAAAATTCCATGCATTCATCCATCAGCTTTTCGAAGTCCACTGCTGGACATAGGCCTCCCCAAGAGAACGCCACATGTGTTTCGCTCATATGGGGGATAGTGCCGTAATCGCCACGGTTGGCAGGCGGGTTGGCGATCGCAGTTGATGTTGTTAATACTCGAGGGAGTGCTGCTGCTCACTCCCCCCGGTATTCCCTCAGTCGGCTCTTACGACTCCCATGGGTAGAGAGGGGTGGGACAATTCTAAAGCCTGCCCCACACGGCAAATAAAATCACTCAAACACACTCCAATTCTACGCTGCAACCACAGTAGTCCCGACAACGCGAGTTTCGCCGATTCCCGACAATTAAATTGATTTATTATTTATCTTTGTTCTTTTTTAATTTTCGACGTGAGCCGACCGTTACCGAGAAGTAACGATGCGCGAACAAGTGGATACAAACCGTTTACTACGGCGTGGCTGTGGATTCAGGTAGTTTAGTCATAGTCTCATAATGGTAGACCCTTGCTTCTCTCAGCATGAATAGATCGGCTCGATTGGGGAAGTACACAGAAGTTCAGCGTGAAATAACAGGAGGTACTCCTACAGTTATGTTTCATATGGTTAGTGAGAGCGTCAGAAGCTCAAACTACCTCATTATTATCCTTCCTGTCCATCTGCTATCCCTTTCTTTGGAGTTAACGACGCGCGTGATGCCTCTGGTGTTGCTAGCGTCGTATATAAAAATCAGATTGCCCCTACCTTAAAATAGTGAATATTCTCATTTGTGGTGATCTTCCCTCCCATAGACCACAACATATCATCCAAAGGTGCTTTTTCTGCAACTTCCTTAGACATATCCACGAGATCTTTCATAAGAATAGTATGTAAATTACCAGCGCAACAGTTATAGACTGGTATATCATCAGTAGGCTCCAATCTGCAAATTGTACATTATATCAGCCTTTTTTCTTTGTTTTTTCTTTTGTTTAGGCGGGAAAAATATACCTAACCGCACACCCCGTCGTTCGGGGCAATGACCAGGGTAGTGTGGGGCCCTCAACCACTAAATAAACCCGCCCTGTGCCGGCTTTACTGGCGGGCCACTGGAACCATATTACATTCCTTCAGTGGTGTGTTACATTATATCAGCCAGCCACGTCTTAGTGATTATTATTAAAATTTGTCTTGTTTATGGTAACTTCAGAACTTTACTAAATTTCCAAATGGCGTAGCTACCAAATATTCAATCCATCCGTCCATCCATCAGCCTTTTAACTGCAACTACTGGACATAGGCCTCCCCAAGAATGGGGGATAGTGCCGTTATCGCCACGCTTGGCAGGCGGGTTGGCGATCGCAGAGGATGTTGTTAATACTCGAAAAAGTGCTGCTGCCCACTCCCCCGGTATTTCCTCAGTCGGCTCTTACGACTCCCATGGGTGGAGAGGGGTCGGACAATTCTAAAGCTGGCCCCACACGGCAAAATATTCAATATGGCGTGTCAAAACAGACATTAAATTTCTTTTAATGGCCTTACCAAAAAACATTGTACAAATATAAGTAATACTAGCGTTTGCTCGCGGCTTCGCCGCAGCCAAAAGCTCGTTTTTCGGTTATATCTCAGGTTCCCGATATAGTAGCGGGATAAAATGTCTACCTAATTCTATGTCATTTTTAAGTCAAATCAAGGCCTTACAAATAAAAAAAGTTGCATCAGAATCCATCTAGTAGTTCTTTTAAATAAATGCTAAAAAAAATCTAGTTTAAATAATTTTCTAGTTTTTCGGTTATATCTCAGGTTCCCGATATAGTAGCGGGATAAAATGTATACCAGTTTTTAAGTCTAATCAATAAAAAAAGTTTCATCAAAATCCGTTCAGTAGTTTTTGTGTGATGCGCGAACAAACAAACAGACAAACAGATAAACGAACAAAAATTCTAAAAAAAATCGTTTTGTGTTTAGACACGCCTATATAGCCTATTACTGACATCTTTTCTCAAATATCTTGAATGTACAGACACAGCTCTGTTACAGCTTTATAATAGTATAGATTAAGAACTAATCTTTCAGATTTAGAGCTTACTTTTTTGTGCCGCGTATCCACGCAGTAGCCACAATATGTTTGATGCACACATCCACAGGAATGAAGTCACAAATAATTTCTGGCTTCGTGTGAATGGTTCTCAGAATGCCTATAAAATAGAAAATTATAAATTTTGAAAAAATCATAAAAATAAGCAAAACGATTCTCTCCGGCGGGGAATCGAACCCCGGTCTCCCGCGTGACAGGCGGGGATACTGACCACTATACTACCGAAGACTTATTAACTAAGTTTAAAATACGTGTTCTGTTTCGAAATTATCATTTATGGAAAATATTATGATTTTATAGACAGCTGTTGACGAGAGAACAATAAGTTAATAGACGTTTAAGATGAACTTTGTAATGAATTAAGTACATAATTATATCCCACTGGGACTATAAAAGGTGAAAAAACACGCATTATTTTTGAAATTATTAATTAATAATTGTAAAAAATTGTGAACAATTTATTTTTAGGGTCTCGTACCTCGGTTTCAGTGGCCCGCCAATATAGGCAGAGAGACGGCACACAAAAAATTACATGACGTGTTTACGATAACACTATGTGGCGTCCCACGAAGGTTCATATCGAGTGTCGGATCCATAGATAAATAACTATACTTGGTCGGATCTTCATGGACGTGGACCGCTGATTTGCTTTTTATATTTTGATTTACTTTTTACATTGTCAGATTATATTGATAGATAGCAAAATAAAGACGTAAAAAATATTGCACAAATAAGTATGCTTATATAATATTACCTACTTAATAAGTATCCACAATACTACCTAATGTAATGTATAAGATATATATTATATAGATACTGGACGAGTCTGATTTTCATTATTATAGCGGCCATTGCCATATTTATACGGAGTCCCACGGTCGCTAAAACCTTGCTAAAACTATATATTTTCCTATTAGTATAAGTACCTTATAGTGCTGGGCCAGCTGTGAATGAATAAATGAATACCAATTTTTTTTATTGCATTTAGTGGCAGACGAGCCACGGCCCATCTTATGGTAAATGGTAACCGTCGCTCATGGACTCAACTATACCGAAAGTATTGTCAAGTCGCTGCTTACCATTTTATTTCGCCGATATGAAATGAAAGAATAAACGGCTATCTCCTGCTACAGCCAAAACGCAACGATGTGCTTCATGGCCGGTCACACGGGAGATGGTGGTACCAACCCGTCGGGCCCGATACCAAGTGAGTGCTCCCACTTGGTGCCCAGCCCTACCACTAGTCATGCAATGGGTGATAATTGCTTACTTCCCTTAATCGGTTTTTTTTATGAATAAATGAATAATTTTGATTTACAAGTTTTAATTTAAGGCCAAACAATTCATTTATATATCCAAAAATAACAGCTGTTTATATTTTTAAGTTTTCACTGCTGTCGGCAGTCGAACAGTTGGTTTTTTTTTTTAATTTTAAGATTAATGTTTTTGCAAATATTTCACAAAATAGGCGAAAATTGACAGCTGCTATTGTTTAGGCTTTTCTTGACTTACCTTTACCACAAGCTACGAATATTCCTACAGGACCGTTGAAATTTTCCACCCAACCGGATACTGGCTCAATGAAGCTGGCGATTACTGAAAATGTAATTTTATTTAATAATAATTAAGTCTTATCTCTATCTATTAATATTTTTTTCATACATTCTCGACAGTTTAAATTAAAATTCAATAAGAATCAATTTATTTCATAAGGAAACATTTTATTTTTTATCATTTGTAAAACATTGTTAAAAGAAGTTTCAATATCTCACCAATAGATGGCCTTACGATTACGATGGGTAGGATTCCCTTGTTCTCGTAGACCACATGTTCTGCCAGCTGTTTGCTGAAGGTATACGTATTAGGTATCTCTCCTAAATACCTACAAAATCAATAGTTATACTTAGAAATCCATTAACTTTGGCTGTACTATAGTTGGTAACTAGAATTATAATATACATTGCTATTACAAATTTAACCCACAAATTGAGCTTCCATAAATAAGGTAATATTTAAAATATTAAAGCTTTTTTAGATGTTTTTATATTTTTTAGCATTTGACATGCTAAGCCATACATTTAATGTACGGCTAAGCATGGCAAATGTCAAAAGTATGGCTAAGCATGTCAAATGTACACAAAGTGTAAAAATGTGAAATCGAAGCAGATAAGTAATTATAATTATTGTTTATTTGTATGAACAAAAACTTTAATAATAACAGTTAATTAAATTAGCGTTAACAACGCTATTAAATAAATTAGTCCACACTATAAGACCATTGTAAATATTGTAATTTTAACTTCATTCATCCATCCATCCATGCCTTTCAACGTCCACTGCTGGACATAGGGCTCCCCAAAAGAGGGGGGGGGGGGGGGAAATACCATAATCGCCATTAGTCAGGAGCAATTGTCACGATGGCTGAATTGGCAAAGCATCTGGATGTTATCCAGGAAATGCAGGTTCAAATCCTGCTCGTAACTGTTATTTTCGATTTCACATTTTTCACTTTGTGTTTAAAATTCTTATTTGCTAAAAGTAAAGTATTATGTTTTTTCTTAAACTTTGGCTAAGTGTTACTATTACTAATTGAGCAAATAGCGAAATCTTTTATGCTATGCTGTACTGTAAAACTTGTATAATTAACTTACCGGGTCCGGTGACCGGGCCCGGTAAGAATGGCCGGGCCCGGTGGGTGTCTAAAAGGGCCCGGTTTGCAATCTCTAATGAGTGTGTTATCGAAATTAGCAGCCAGGAGCAATTGTCACGATGGCTGAATTAGCAAAGCATCTGGACGGTATCCAGGAGATGCAGGTTCAAATCCTGCTCCTGGCTGTTATTTTCGATTTCACATTTTTCCCTTTGTGTTTAATGTATAGTGCTAAGCATGTCAAATGCTAAAAATATATATAAAAATATCTAAATATTACCAAAACCTCATGTAACTAACTACCTACTTTCTACTACATTCTTGTGAAAAAATGAATAAATAATAATTTAAAACGCCATCTATTTTTGAATAGCGAAAACATAATATTGTATATAATAGTACTTACTTGGGTGTTAATATTTTTAACGTTTGTTCATCAGCTGACTCGCAAATAGCCAGGGTTTCCCTCCAATCAGCTAATGGGGGGTACAAAGTCTCTTCTATAGGATTTCTATTCGTATTAGAGTAGGAAGTCGACACGTGGACAAATACCTTTAAAACAATCAAAAACAATGATTGTTGTTATTTAATTGATGCGAATCAGGTACCTACCATACTTGAATCCTAGGTCGACAAATGCGTTACTTATATGCCAATAATATAAAAGGTTTAAAAAACCAATTATTTGTGAAAATGTAGAAAAAATATTTTTTACTGCGAGCGTTTTTTCCCTTCCAATATGGGAAGCTATAACACTGCTGTGTCACTGCTAAGTCATCGTAATGACCGACGGCCATACCCAATTTCCACTTCACATTTGTCCCCACGACCCACGCCACCTATTGGATGCTTTTACATGCATTACTAATATAGTAAGTTTAAGACTAATAAGAAGAAGAAGTTTGAGACTAATATGAACAAAAACGATAACTTACAGATAAATTTTTGATTTGTTTCGCCAATTCTATTGTTTCTACCGTACCTCTTAAATTCATTCGTACAGAATATTTTAGTGTATCGTCAAACCTGAGAAGAAAAATAGTGAAATACAAAAGTTTGTAAGGCACATTAAGCAGTGGATAATTAATTTTGATGTGAAAACATTAATGCGGAAGGAGGGTAAATTCGTCTGTTAGCGTGGCGACATCGCCACGCCAATTTATTTGTATTTATCGCCATCTTTTGACAAAAGTATGTAACTAGGAAGTATAACGTCAATCAATAAACCAGTAAGTTTAACATGTCATAATTTCATACAAGCATACTACTCTGTCAAGAAAGTACCGGGAAAAGATCAATAATACATAAAATTTTTGTTATTCATCCAAATTTATTTTATCACCTTCTTTGTATCTCCTTCAGAAACGATAGACTTACGCCAACGAATAATCCAATCATCAAAACATTTTTTAAACGCTGTTTCCGGAATTGAGTTCAGTTCTCGCCGCGAATTCTCCTTTATGTCTTCTACCGATTGGAAACGGGTGCCACGAAGTGGTAAGGGTTTAGGAAAAGGAAAGAAGTCGGCTGGAGCCATATCTGGTGAATATGGTGGTTGCTCGATGGTATTTGTCGAGTGTTTGGACAAAAATTCATTCAAATGATGGCCTTGTGCGAGGGCGCATTATCGTGGTGCAAAATCCAAGAATTTTCTTTCCACAAATTTGGCCTTTTTCGTCGAATTTGCTCTCTTAAACGCCGCATAACGCTCAAATAATATTCTTTATTTACCGTTTGACCTTCTAGCAAGAATTCTGAGTGCACAACACCGCGATAGTCAAAGAAAACAGTCAACATGACATTGACTTTTGATCGACTTTGGCGTGGTTTTTTCGGTTTCGGTTCAGTTGGAAGTCGCCACTCCAAAGCTTGTTGACTAGTTTGCATGTTAAACTTGTAAACCCACGTCTCGTCACCAGTAACAATGAGTTTCATGAATGTTGGGTCGGAATTGACTCGTTCTAGCATGTCCTCAGCGACTCTCATGCGATTGAGTTTTTGGAGAAAATTCAGGTCTTTTGGGACTAGCCGAGCGAAAACATGTTTCATACCCAAGTGATTATTTAAAATGATACGGATTGACTCGAGAGACACAGAAAGTTCGGCGGCTATCTCTCTCAAAGTTGAATGAGGATTTTCAGTCACTATTTCCTTCACTTTTGCAATGTTAACTTCAGTTGCAGACGTTGATGGCCTACCAGAGCGAGGCAAATCTTCTATCACATCTCGACCGCTTTTAAACGCTTTGTACCACTCATAAGCACGTGTTTTTGATAAAGTCGATTCACCGTAAGCCTTCTGTAACATTTTCAGTGACTCCGAACACGAAATTCCATTGCGATGCAAAATTTAAGACAAACTCTTTGTTCGATGTTTTTGTCCATTATGAAATTCACAATACACATTAGATTTGATATAACTAAAAACAGCACTGTATTTAATATAAATAACAGATGTAACGCAAACTCCGCGCCAAAATGGATAATAGATGTGCCAATCTAATAACAACAACAACAAAAAAAAACTAAAATTTGAATTTGACATAAACAAATCATCCATTCCCAATACTTTCTTAACCTTTTATATACCTACATTGAAAAAGTTATGATCATTACCTATATTTTCTACTCTTTATTTTTATTAAATTATTTCGATGTTTTCGCATCAGGCAGACGTCCCGAGACGTCTACTTGTTTGTTAAGTCAGCAAGAAATTTCCCTAACCGCAAACGATGAGCGTTGGGGACAACGAACAGAGTAATGTGCGACCCTTGCCCACTAATAAGCGCGCTGTTTGCTGTCTTACCGTGTGTATTGGCGGACTACTGGAATTGTGTGATATTACTTCAGTGGTAAGTGGATTCTGGCAGTCAAAATATTTGGACAAAAAGTCTGTAATAGCCTATATTAAGATGTCTCGGAATACAACACAATGTTTTTGATATTTTTTTTCTGTTTGTTTGTTCTGACATCACGGAAAAACTACTGACTGTTTTTTTTTATTGCCTTTGGCAGCAGACGAGCCACGGCCCACCTGATGGTAAACGTCACTCATGGGCTCAACTATACTGGGAGTATTGTCAAGCCGCTGCTTACCATTTCACTTCACGTATATGAAATTAAATTAATAAACGTCTGCTAAGTACCAATGCGCTCGGGCCCGATACCATGTGAGTACTTTCACTTGGTACCCAGCCCTATCACTAGTAATGTAATGGGTGATAATTGCCCTAGTTTCCTACGATACCCGTGGGAAAGAATGGCGTGTTGACACTTGTATTCTTAGTCCGTCACCGCACGGATAAACAGTTTTGATGAAAATTTTGACAAGACCTAAAAACTGGTACTTATACGATTTATTTCTATAATGTATAGACACACTTTAATTATAAAGCTATAACAGGTCAGGTTGATCCGTGATCACAGCGCTTGCAACATATTCGACGATATTTCGGTACATATCGTAACCTCATATAAAGTATATGGTAGAAGTGGTCATCAAGTAAAATATGAACTTACCTAACGCTGGCTGCCACGTGAAATACTATATTGACACGTTTAATTAAGAGCGCTCTATCGTCTTCAGATAAACCTATAATAAAATTGTATATAAGAAAACAAATAAAACAATAAAAAAGGATATGAAAACTGACTGCAAAAATTACGGAGTAGTTTAGATACCGACCTCCGCCTGGGTGTCGTGGGTTCCATTCCCACACAGGACAACCCTTTGTGTGATCCACAAATGGTTGTTCTGAGTCTGGGTATACTTTGTGCCCGTGAAATTATTGTATGTTTGTAAAATCCTTCACTACACAACATGACATACTTCTTAGTGCAAGAACTTTTTGAAATAGAACTGCCTTTAAAAATCACGATCTCAATTTTATTTACTTCATTTTACATAACACGTCTTAATTTTCAAACAATAATTTAGGATAGGATCCAAGTAATAAATAATTAAATATTTTTTTTAAAGTTGGCACATAATTTCTGTTTTCTGATTTAATGTTATGCATTCGCTTTGCGACAAATATAAACTAACTAGCCTTTGCCCGTGGCTCTGCCACAAGCAAAAGCTAGTATAATGAAAGGTTTTTAGGTTATATCTCAGGTTCTCTATATGGTATCGACATAAATGTATATCCTAATTATTATAAAGCTGTAACAGCTGTGTCTGTATATTTAAGATATTTGAGAAAAAAATACTGTATTAGACTATAAAATATATAGAAATGTTTGAACAAAAAACATTTCTTTTAGATTTTTGGGCTTCACGCAAAAACTACGGAACGGAATTTAAGGAAACTATTGTCATTTGATAGCTCTCAATTAGACTTAAAAACTGATTAGACTTTCCCGCGGCGGCGCCGCAGCCTAAAGCTACCTTTAGATTACAACTCAGGTTCCCGATACATTAGCGGTATAAAATGTATACCAGATTAAAAAATAAAATTGTTTCAGTTCAGAGAAGCCTAAATAGACTAACAGGTACATTTATTCAAAATAGATTACTATATATACTATTATAAAGCTGTAACAGAGCCATGTCTGTTCATTTAAAATATATAAGATACAGCATATTACCAAGTCCAGGTTCCATGACATCTCCAGAAATAACGGAGACTTTGGACTCGAAGATTCCAGGTCTGTCCTTTCTGAGTCTGTCGAAACACTGGAAACAATAAGTTTTATTACATTTGTTACATAGTACAAAATATTATAGTCCATGATCCCACCGTATAATTTCTGTATGCATACCAAATATATATTATGTAATACCCAATTTTACCTACCAATAATTTTAATAAAAATTAATAATAACTCATGTAATGAAATAAAGCTACTTTTACGGCATCTATCGTATTCATTATATTTTCTATTGTGCTGACATTTCGAGTACTTTAAAGCGTCGACTTTTACGATAGGTCTAAGGTGATTAACACAATTAATGTATAAGGTCCGATCGTAACAAGTATTTCGATTTACTCACAACTGTAATAACTAAAAATTGTTTTTGGTTTCGATTATAATTAACATATTGATATTACTTGTCTTCTGGTCCCAAACTAAGCTTAATGCTTGTGCTATGGGTACCAGATTACGGATATAATACATATATTACTTTTTTTTTGTTAATACATATAATAGATAGAAAACATCCAGACGCAGTACAAATATCAGTGTTCGTCACACAAATAATTATTGAGTGGGAATCGAACCCACGACCTGCTGCACGGAAGTCAGTTACACTACCGACCACGCCACGAGGCCCGTCCAATAAAAATAAAAAGTAGATCATCTATATATTTTACGAGCAGCGAGATCTTGGACTATTGTGAAAGATTTCCTTACAGGTTTACTAAAAAGTTGAGCTAGTCTGTCTCCGGAACTGACATTCTTCTTACTTCTAATCAGCAGATATATCTTATCCAGTTCAAAGCAGGAATATAACAGCTTCTCGATAAGGACCTTTCCAATAAAACCTAAAATAGAAAGGTATCACATTTTTAGCACGCTTTCCTCATCTAATGGGTATTGAAACAAAGCTAAAAGCTTTGTTTATTTGAACGCACAAATCTCTGCAACAACCAATCAGATTAAAAAAATGTAACCTATAAATACAATGCTGTATTTTATAAACATCAGAGATAGCTTAGAAATAAATAAATAAATATTCACGGACATTTCACACAACGTCCTCTGGTCCTAAACATCATCATGGCATGGGCATCTTCTCACTTTGAGAGGAGACCTATCCTCAATAGTAATTGATTGAAAAAAAAAATTTAAAAAAGCAACTTACTATGTGTTCTAAACTGACGGGCTTCGTGACGTAGTCGGTAGTGTATCCGACTTCCGTGCACGAGGTCGTGGGTTCGATTCCCACTCAGGACAATTATTTGTGTTATGAACTCAGATGTTTGTAGTGCGTTTGGGTGTTTTCTATCTATTATACGTATGTATTTACAAAAAAAAGTAATATTTATGTATTATATCCGTAATCTAGTACCCATAGCACAAGCGTAAAGCTTAGTTTGAGACCAGAGGACATTGTGTGAAATGTCCGTGAATAAAAAGTAATATATGTATTATATCCGTAATCTGGTATCCATAGCACAAGCGTTAAGCTTAGTTTGGGACCAGAGGACGTTGTGTGAAAAAAAGCCGTGAATATTTATTATTATAAGTTAAGTAGTTGCAGTGTGTAAGCGTAACAAACAATTACAATTTCACATTTATAATATACCTAAGGATTTGTTGCCATGAAATGAAATAAAAAAACATTTCAGTCTAGATTATACGTCGAAATTTGTGAAAGTGGAAAAGGTAGGTAAATTTTTTACCAACAGGATTCGAATTTGTGCTTACCCCATCTTAGATCGGGATAGTCAGTAGATTTCTACGATAAATAAATATTCACGGACATTTTACACAACGTCCTCTGGTCCCAAACTAAGCTTACACTTGTGTTATGGGTACCAGATTACGGATATAATACATATATTACTTTTTGTTGTAAATACATACATATAATAGATAGAAAACACCCAGACGGAGTACAAATATCTGTGTTCATCACACAGATAATTGTCCTGAGTGGGAATCGAACCCACGAACTTGTGCACGGAAGTCGGAACCACTACCGACTACGCTAACCCAAGTTTAAAAAGTCTCCCGGATAGGGAAAGAGGCAAGTTCAGCTCTTAAATAAATTCTTATTTATTAAAATTGAATTCAGTTAATTTTAATTTATTCATTTATTAAAATGCAAGTTAATACAATTAAGGTGCAAGGTGTTAGGTACAGGGGGAGACCTACCTAGACGAAATCGGTCATGTATTGAAGGAAGCTGCAGTCAGGAGTTTTCAAAACCAGTGAGCATGTATGAAGAGAATTATGAATGTTAAGGAAACGAGAGATGTATGCAAGTATATAGCCTCTTGGTACTTTGATATGTGTGTGTGATAAATAAATAAAAAAATCTCTTTTTCTACTTTACAAACATTTGTTTTAGCAAAACAGTTGATCATACAAATGCTAAAAATTACAGTATTAGATTGCAATATACTGTTGTGTTCGTTGGCACTTTTAAAAAGTGTCACCCAGGGTAGAGCGCCCCCATAGCCACTATCCATATTTCTTTGAACTCAAATCCAATCTCACTCAGATCGAGCATACATAGTTCGCGAAGCTAACACATGTGATTATCGACGGTTTCCTCCTCGTCATTGAGATCTTAACCCTTGTCACGGTAAAATCTATTATAAAATTAAACGTGGAAACTCCCTAGTTGCCAACAAACCTCTAAGCAGAGATCCGTACCCAAAAGCCATTGGGCAAAGTTGTTTAAATTGGGGATGTTATGGAGCTCCGTATCCGGAATCGAAACTATCGGATATCCGAAATAAAAAATTATCCGTAACCGTAACCGAAATCCGATATAAAACTTTCGGATGGTTTCGGATAGGGCGGAGTCTAAACGCGACATGTTGTGACAGGTTTATGTTTTTGTCCGGCCGAGCCGATAGATCAGCCGTGCGCTTAGTTGTAACTACTAGTAACAAGTAATAATAACTAGTAAAATGTAATGTAATCTCACAATAAAATTTTACAATGTAAATTAGCAAAACATTGTCAGTGTCTGGGAAAATGCGTCACAAGTCTAGTTTAATTTGGACATTGTTTGATGAAGTTTAATGTAGATTTAGCGAAATGTAAACGAAGTGGTGAAAAAATCTCACGCAAAGGGGGTGGTACCACTTCGCTGAAACTTCATCTCAAATCTCAACACAGTGATAAGTATGAAGAACCGTTCTTGCTGGAAAAAACACAAACAATGACTTATGAATGAAGTAAAGTAAGTTAGTACTCTTAATATTTAAATAATAATACACCTCTGCCTACCCCTTCGGGGAATACAGGCGTGCTGCTGTTTTTTTTTATGACTTATGAAGACTGATTGATATGTTGTGTTAATTTTTATAAAGATATTGATTAATATGTTAAAAATTACGAATGTTAATTTTGATTTTTATTATACCTATAAAACCTCAAAACGAGTAGCTAGCTGTACGAAAAAATTACTTGTATGACTGATTGTAAAACCTATAAAGTACAATTAAAGTTAAATCATTTGTATTCCTATTTGTATTATACTTTAACACTTTCTTAAAAATCTTATATCCGTAACCGAAACCGAAACCGGTATAATATGTTTCATATATCCGTATCCATACCCGGATCCGAAATTATATATAGCCATAACATCCTTGGTTTAAATGTAGGGTTATGAGCCCTTTAGGGTCACCACTTATCCGTGGAAGGTTGTCATAGCCTGCAGCTGTTAGCTGTCACACAAAAAATATGCACAGATTCGATCAGTCTTATCCTGATGCAAGTTTGTCAGTTCCGTTCGGCCTTATAGTAGAATTAAATTATTGTGCAACAGTTATCAATCTTACCTGATCCTCCAGTTATGAAAATGGTTTTGCCTTTAAAGAATTCAGGTATTGTACACACGTCTGATAAGTCGCGGTCTTCCAAGAAACCCATGATTAATATAAGGTATTGTACTGTTTATGTACCTAAAACAAAACATTTATTAGAACGGTGAACAAAATATATATTTAACTGCCTCGGTGGTGCAGCGGTAGTGTGTGCGACTGCTGATCATGAGGTCTCGGGTTCGATGCCCGGGTGGGGCAATGTTATTTAATGAAACAACAAGGTACTCCTAATGTTGTATTTCGTATCATGAGTGAGAGCGCCGGAGGTCTACGCCTCTTCATTATACTGTTCGACTTCCTATAATTTCCTTTGGAGTTGGTGACGCGCGAGTGTTGCCTCGTGTCTATAGGCTATAGTAATCGCTTACCATCAGGTTGGCTGTATCAACTGTTTGCCACAACTAAGTTACAACCAAGTTACAAGTTTGTATAGTAGTCACAAAGGATCTTTGTGTCTCTGAAGTTAGGTACAGAGCAAGAAGTGGGGATTGTGACGGATACATACGATACGATTAGTGCTGCCCAATTCTAATGTTATTACTCGATTAACAAAACAATTGAATTATATCACAATGTTTTCATATTTAAGTTCTATTTATTACATAATTTATATTCAATAAAAAGTATGCGAGAGATTTGATTGAATAAGCTTTAATCTAGATAAAGAAGAGTCCACATCTTTTAGTACGATCAATAATTTATATAATTATATTATCTATACTATTATTTTAAAAAGGTAACGTTTGTGAGTTTGTGACGTTGTAAGGGGTAATCTCTGGATCTACTGAACTGATTTTCAAAATTATTTCACCAATAGAAAGCTACGATATTGCGGAGTGTTATAGGATATAATCGTTTCCAAAATTAATTACGCATGTTTACTTAAACTTGATTAATGTAATCAAAGTTGTAAAAAAAAATTGCTTTCATCGCGTGCGCTGCGGAAACTATTGAGGATAAAACAAAACAATGTACTACAATATTAAAGAACGTATCAAAATCTAAAAAAAAGTCCTCGATAGCATATGCCTATCTCCTACGGATAATTCACAATAACTGCTTTTACTGTTAAAATTGTGAATTAAAAATAATTTTTGTGAAGCTTATTTAGCCCATACGGTATTAATATACATATATCTTTACAAATATGTTTTTAGAACGGAAATTCAATGTAGAATATCTGTGCCCTTTACTCTATACAGTTTAAACAAATATCTTCAAAGATATTATCAAAATAAAAACATACGGTGCGCGCCGCCCCGGCCGTTTACAAGATACATACTTAATTATATGGGACGAATGTACCATGAGTCACAGAGCTCATATTGAAGCCGTGAACCGTACGCTAAAAGACATCAGAAACTCAGACGCTGATATGGGTGGTGCTACTTTTGTTTTTGCGGGCGATTTTCGGCAAACGCTGCCAGTAATAATAAAAGGAACACGCGCCGATGTCATCAGGGCATGCTTAAAATCATCATGCTTATGGAGTTCCGTTGAAACTCTCAATTTACGAACAAACATGAGAGCCCACTTGAGCGACAACTACGATAACGACTTTCCGCATCAACTACTGAATCTTGGAGAAGGAAAAATTTGGTGTCCTAACACCAACAGTAGCGATGACATTAAACTTGACAATCGGTTAGGTCACATATTTCACAGGTTAGAAGATCTTATACACCAAATATATCCCGGTCTTGGAAGTTTAATGGAAAGAGATTATCATTGGCTTTGTTCTAGGGCAATAGTCTCACCCAGAAACGATTCAGTGAATGAGATAAATAAAACAATTTTAGGAAAAATTCCCAGTCAAGTCAATCACTATAAGTCTATTGACACGGTGTGTATTATTGAGGATACAGTGCACTATCCTCAAGAATGTTTAAATTCTTTGAGTCCTTCTGGCTTACCTCCCCACGTTACCTATGCTAAAAGTTGGCATTCCTATCATGCTTTTAAGGAACTTGAGACCCCCCAACATGTGTAATGGTACAAGGCTGCTCATAAAATAGTTGCGGGGGAATATAATCGTGGCGACCATTCTCACAAGGCCAGCAGTGGGACAACTTTGCTTATATTCCGCTGATACCCATGATTCCGACTGATTTACCTATACCGTTTAAAAGGTTAAGACCTTGACGAGGTCTCTTTTGCCCTCACTATTAATAAGTCCCAGGGTCAAACATTTTCTCTGGTGGGCATTGACCTGAGAAAGCACTGTTTTTCTGCCATATACTTTTAGCTTTCAGTTATATGTTGGCTTATCACGGGTTGGAACTCCTGAAAGACCCCCCCTCCCTTTTAGTACCAAATGACAACATTACTACTAATATATCGACAAGTTTTGAACAATTAAAATAAGTAAACATGATGTAAATAATGTAAATAGTGTAGGTATATTATCATAAAGTAATAAAAATAACAACAAAAAACAGTAACATAAACAACACAAAACATACAAAAAACAATAACAAAAACAAAAAGCCAAAATAACAAGAAAAAATCTTCATCATCATATTTTTTATTTATCCCGAACTTTTAACCTGAAGTATTACGCGGGACAAACAGGCCGGGACAAAAATATTTCTAACGCGGAACGGAGTCCGCGGGCACTGCTAGTAGTTTATAAATTTTTAAATTATAATCAAACATTTTGTCGATTAATGTAAACTGTAGAAGACGCGCCTTGCGACTGGCTACTGCGCAGCGTCTTGCAGCCAACTTCAGAGACACAAAGATCCGTTGTGACTACTGTAGTACAGTGTAGTTTTATAATGATCGAATTCCATCCATCCATCAGCCTTTTAACGTCCTCTGCTGGACATAGGCCTCCCCAAGAATGAGGGATAGTGCCGTAATCGCCACGCTTGGCAGGCGGGTTGGCGATCGCAGTGGATGTTGTTAATACTCGAATTAGTGCTGCTGCCCACTCCCCCGGAATTCCCTCAGTCGGCTCTTACGACTCCCATGGGTGGAGAGGGGTGGGACAATTCTAAAGCCGGCCCCACACGGCTAATGATCAAATTACTAACAGTTAATATAAATAAAATGTTGCTCAGTGTATAAGTAAACTGTATTTTTTCACTTGAAAACAATTATAGTTGGTTTTCAAGTAAAAAAATTCTCTAATCCGAACTTTAACCTTATTACCATACATTAATTGTTTACTGAAAGTAGCTAAGAATCATAATCCTTACTAATATTATAAATACGTCTGATGATTTGTTTGTTTGTTACAAAAAAATCTCACTTTTAGCTGTACCTATCCTAAAAGAGCTGTAACAACGCTGTGTCTGTACATTTAAGACATTTGAGGAAAAATATCCGTATTAGGCTATATAGGCGTGTATAAGCACTGAACAATATTTTTTACTTTTTGTTTGTTTATTCGCGCATCACGCAAAAACTACTGATTATATTTCGATGCAATTATTTAATCTGATAGCTTTTGATTACAATTAAAGATTGGTACACATTTTGCCGCATTCGTAACGACGTCCGCGTCGTAAGAAGTAGAAGAATGTAGGTATAGGGGGAGACCGAGACTCACCTACCTAGACCAAATCGGTCATGTATTGAAGGAAGTTGGAGTCAGGAGTCGCCGAAACCGGCGAGCGTATATAAAGACAACGAATGTTTAAAAAGTGAGAGATGTATGCAAGAATAGGGCTTTTTGGCACTCTTTTCTCTCTGCCTACCCTGCAAGGGACATGGCGTGATAAGTAAGTAAGTAAGTACAAATATAATGCAAGTAAAACCATTAGTAGGTACCTACTTGATTTAGTCATCAACAGCTTACCTACATTACATAGGTTAATTAAATATGACCCAGACGTCGCTAGAATATTTGAAGTCCAATTTTATTGTACCTACAACCATACCGTGATTGCACTAAAGTCGAACAACGTGGGTTCAATACCCACAGACTACAGTAATTGTGTGATTCACAAAACACTGTAAGACCCGCGAGAAAGGATGGAGTGGTAATCACATTCTTTCTTGTGAGTGTCGTACGAGGCGACTAAAGGAAGTGAGCTATTATAGAAAATAGCAGCAAGCCTATATTCCCCGAAGGGTTAGGCAGAGGTACCACAGAAGGAATGTAACATAGTTCCAGTGGCCCGCCAATAAAGGCGGAGAGACGACACACGGTGGGTTTCTTTAGTGGGCGCAAACTCCACACTACCCTGTTCGTTGCCCCGAACGACGGGGTGTGCGGATAGGAACATTTTTTCCCGCCTTAACAAAAAAAAAGGGGTAGGCAGAGGTGTATTACACACCCATGGTTCGCCAGCTATGTTTAAGTCCCACGTAATAGGGGGCGAGCCTATTGCCGTCTATCATGCACATTTCCAAACTCCGGGCTGCTACTGAGAATTTTTCTCTTTACGAAATGCTCAATAACATTGCCTGACCCGGAGATCTAACCTGAGACTTCAGAATCAGCAGTCGCACGCACTACCGCTGCACCACCGAGGCAGTTAAAGAACAATTTCAATTATTGTAAAAGTGTAAAAAGAGTTTTAGACCTATTTTTTTAGCAATTGACATGCTCCGCTACTTTTAAAGTATAAATTATTTGTGAATAAGGAAAAAGAGATTTTTAGTAGGAGCGGGAATCGAACCCTCGAAAAAGAACAAAAAAAATCGCGCCTTCTAATAGTATGAATTTTAATAGCAAAATTAAAGTTACTATATTGGATACATGTAATGCTTGCCGATAGATGGCGTTGGTCGTAAGACAAATGTGATTAGGAAATTGGGATGATCGAAAGATCAGTAGAGTGAGCTATCCTCAGTGGCTTAGAGCACTTCCCTTGATTGGAAAAGACGCGGGTTCGATTCTCGCTCCTACTAAAAATCTATTTTTCCTTAATCACAAATAATTTATACTTTAAAAAGAGCTTTACTGCGAGCAGGATGGATTCGAAGGGACGCAGGTTTGAATTCCGCTCGCTAAACCTCTCTTTTTCCACATTCGCAAATAATGTGTTCTTTAAATATGAATAAAAATTAAACTAAATTAAAAATTAAATGTCAAATTGTTAATGTGTCCCAAAGAATTCTTTTAAGTTATTATATGTCATAACGAGAAGTCAAATTATAAAGCTTTGTCCTAAGTTGATATCTCGATAATTCTCTAATATGTATACTTAGGTATATTATTATAGACTCTGATAGTCATAATATAACAATTGTTGTGGCAGAGAAGTTTTTTAATAGGTAGGTAAATATGAGTTTTGTAGGATCCCTGTTTTTAAATCAAAAAACAAAACACATAGCATCACGCCTGTATTCCCCGAAGGGGTAGGCAGAGGTGTATTACACACCCATGATTCGCCAGCTATGTTTAAATCATGGACTCTTTAATACGTCCATGGTTTAAGTCCCACGTAATAGGGGGCGAGCCTATTGACGTCTACCGGGCACATTACCAAACTCCGGGCTGCTACTAAGAATTGTTCTTTTTAGGAAAAAGCTCAAGAACATTACCCGACCCGGGGATCGAACCCGAGACCTCATGATTAGAAGTCGCATACACTACCGCTACACCACCGAGGCAGTTTTAAATCAAGAGTTGCAATAATACTACATGGACTGCAGAGCTTGTGTGCGGCTGGGTGATGTAATGTCGCCCTGGTTTAAGGCCCCATGATAGGTGAAATCGCCTTTTTTAAATCCGTATATTATGTAAAATACTGAACCAATAAGTATGTAATAAATATATAGTAAAGTTGAAGACATATACTAAGGTTTATGCGTGGTGAAAACACGATTACTTAAAATTTCCTCGATAAAAAAAGTTACCTCTAAATAATTAAATAAAGCTGAAATACTCAATAAATACTTTAAAATTAGATTAAGTAAATTTGTAAATATAGGTCATGATCTAAAACTAAACCAGGGATAATGCGTTTTAGATTTTAGAAATATACATTATTTTTAGTTTAAAAAAGAAATAATAAAATCGTCGTGTTAAATATATTATATAGCCATCTGTCCTGCCGCCCGACCCTCCTCCGCTCACCGCTGTTCTGTGAGAAGAGAGACTGAGCCAGGCTGGCTCCTGGCTCAGTCTCAAAGATTACAACTCAGTCTCTCTTTCACATTTGGACGCGGAGGTTGTGTCGGTTGTTTGTTGCACACGACGCCAGACCTAATGACGTAAAAATATTTATTATTTTAGCAACTACCTATTTTTATGGAATTTATAGCGGAGTTCACCATGAGTGACCATGAATTCTGTCTAGTATCTATTCGAAACATTGGGATAGTAGAAAAACAAGTTAGCGTGTAACAACGGTAGTTACTCATACCGTTGTTTCGTATTTGTATATTGAGTGAGAGCGCCGGATGCTCAAACCCCCTCCCTATCCTCTTCTTATTATCCTTCCTGTCCTAATTCCATTCCTTTCCTTAGAGACGGCTACGCCCGAGTGATAAGGTGCGTTGGGGTAAGATCGGCGCTGGGGTAAGAACGTATAAATGGAATTGCCAACTTATTAGGCTATACTTTTTAATGCTTGCCACATTGCGCACTATATCAATAAGTTCCGCCTGGCTCTGCAGTGGCCGCCAGTTCGCTCTAGCAAGTAGGACGTGTACTACGCGCCGTTAAATAAAACAAGGCATCAAAAATATTTGTTTATCTGGTCTTTCACCGTCATACATATTTACTTATTGTAGCAAAAATATAGCTTATTCGGTCATAGTTTTCCTTTAATACTAAGTTTTAACCATTGATTACACGATAGAACTAATCCAGACATAGCTACTGTCTCTGTAGTCTAAAATCCGGTATTTCCCTTCTAGGGTGAAGATCGGAAAAAAGATCTGGTTTTAATCCATTTTGAATTTGGTAGTGCCTGTCAAAGGTTAAACTTTTTTTTTTTTCTTTTTTTTTTTTAAAGTTTAACTACACATGATTTTTTCACAGTATTATTGTAAACATCGTTAGTATATAATCTACATCGCGATTTTAAAAATGAGACGTTACTGTGATATCTTACTGTAACAAATACACTGTATGAAGAAGTTCAATTCAATATTCTGTACTAAAAGTATTATAATCTGCCTAATTCAAATAAATATCTACGCTGTTAATTAATTACCATTTGAGGGTCTTGTTAATACTTTTATTAATGCATCTGTTTTCCGATGAAAATTCAGGGCTGGGACTTAGGTGTTAATTTATATGGCTATGTAGCATGCCAAGTTCTAAAAAAGTATATAAAATTCATGTCTTATCGAAATTAGCAGTCAGTAGCAATTGTCACGATGACTGAATTGGCAAAGCATCTGGACGGTATCCAGGAGATGCAGGTTCAAAACCTGCTCGCGACTGTTATTTTCGATTTCACATTTTTACTTTGTGTTTAATGTATATGCCTAAGCATGTCAAATGCTAAAAAAGTATATAAAAATATCTAGATATTTCTAGCGCTGCGTCATTATTTGGTAAAAATCTTAATTGTAAAATTAAGTTTACCTGGTCGGTATAATGTATGAAAATACTTAAGACAGTTGGCGCAGGCGTTACCCAAGACGTTGGGAATGTGTTATCGAAATTAGCAGTCAGGAGCAATTGTCACGATGACTGAATTGGCAAAGCACCTGGACGGTATCCAGGAGATGCAGGTTCAAATCCTGCTCGTGACTGTTTTTTCGATTTCACATTTTTCACTTTGTGTTTAACTATGTTTTGTTTTTTTATTTTTCTAGGCCGTTTTCATAGACATTTCTGTTTAATTAGGATAAAAATGTTATGTTACAATTGCTTATGATCGGAGGATTGCTTACGTGGAGGCGGCCATTCTTCAATCTTGGCTGCCTCCCCCCCCTGACGGAAGACGTGGACGCCGAGGCTGGCCGCATTCGCGGCATGCTTACGCAGATCTGCGATGCGGCCATGCCCCGCGTGCGGCACCCCCTCGACGGAAGGGGGTCTACTGGTGGTCCCTTGAGCTGGCGGACCTCCGTGCGACCTGAATTCGTGCCCGGAGGTCCTACACCCGCAGCCAACGTCGCTGAATCCGCGACAAAGAGCGGGAGGGCCAGCTGTATGCGGCGTACAGCAGGGCGCGCGCCGCGTTAAAGCTGGCCATCTGTCGCGCTAAAGATGCGAAAAGGCAGGACATGCTGGAGGGTCTCGAGCGTGACCCCTGGGGACGCCCGTACCGCTCGGGGCTTAACAAGCTCCGTGCCCAGCCCCCCCCCGAGCCCCGCCTCGGGGAACTGTTCAGCGCTTGCCTGGTGTCCGGACGGTTCCCTGACTGCTGGAAGGAGGGGAAGCTCGTGCTCCTGCCGAAGCCTGGACGGTCTCTGAATACAGTCTCGGCCTTCAGGCCCATCGTGTTGCTGGACGAGGCGGGCAAACTCCTCGAGTCGGTAGTCGCTGCCCGCATCGGCACCTAGGAGCGGTCAGCCCCGACCTGTCCGACGCCCAGTTTGGATTTCGGGTGGGTCGGTCTACGGTCGACGCCATTATTGCGCCTGAAGCTTCCGAAAGTAGTTAGTAAGAAAGTAGTAGTTTGAAAAATGTTAAGGCAGCAGGTATTGATATGGTGTCTGCTGAGATGATCAAGCTTGGAGGCTCATGTGTCTGGGAATCCTTCCTGATGCTTCTCAATTTATTTTGGAGCTCAGGAATGGTTCCCAAGGACTGGAGAAGCGCAGTCATCGTGCCCTTGAACAAAAACAAGGGTTCACGTTCCATCAATCCATCCATCAGCCTTTCGAAGTCCACTGCTGGACATAAGCCTCCCCAAGAGAATGCCACAACATGTGTTTCGCTCATATGGGGGATAGTGCCGTAATCGCCACGCTTGGCAGGCGGGTTGGCGATCGCAGTGGATGTTGTTAATACTCAGGGGAGTGCTGCTGCCCACTCCCCTGGAATTCCCTTAGTCGGCTCTTACGACTCCCATGGGTGGAGAGGGGTGGGACAATTCTAAAGCCGGCCCCACACGGCAAGGGTTCACGTTATGACTGTACAAACTACAGAGCCATAAGCTTAACCAGTTTGGTAGCCAAAGTGTATGGTAAGATTATTGAAAGGAGAATGAGGATGGTGTCTGATGAATTTTTGTGTGAGGCACAAGGAGGTTTCAGGTATGGAAGGGGATGCATTGATCAAGTGTTTTCTCTGCGCAACATTGTGGAGAAGCATCTGGCTGTAGGCCAGAGGGTTTTCTGCAGTTTTGTGGATTTGGAGAAAGCATTTGACACTGTTGTACGAAAGGAACTTTGGAACATTTTGCCGGAGTATGGTATTAACGGTAAACTGCTACAAGCGGTGCAGTCCAACTACATGGACTGCAGAGTTTGTGTGCAGCTGGATGATGGAATGCCACCCGGGTTTGATGTCAATATCGGCGTTAAACAGGGCTGCGTTCTATCAGCCAGACTGTTTATCATATATCTGGATAAATTTCTACAAAGGTTGAATGAAATTAATGTGGGAGTTCAGATAGGCGACTCAGTGGTTAACTCTCTGCTATATACAGACGATGCGGTCCCATTAGCGCAGTCTGCGACTGATCTGCAAACCCTAGTCGACGTAATGGCAGAAGATTGTAAGAAAAGGGGCCTCCGTGTGAATGTGAACAAAAACAAAATAATTGTTTTTGAAAGAGAAGAAGCCAGAACAGATGTTAGAGTAGCAATAAGAAATGGTGTGCTAGAACAAGTGGATGAATTTGTATATCTTGGATGTGGATTCAGTCGGGATGGAAGGTACGCCACTGATGTAGAGAGAAGAGTGAATGCGGGAAATAGAGTGAACGGAGCATTGGGAGAACTTTTCAGCAGCCACCACCTCAGCCAGAAGGCACGTGTCACAATACACAACGCAGTGCTTGTCCCAACGTTATTATATGGAAGCGAGAGTTACGTATGCAAAAAGGAGCATGAGAGTAAAATCAATGCGGTTGAAATGCCATCTCTGCGGAGAATCTGTGGAGTGAGGCTGACTGACTGCATTCGTAACGACGACGTAAGAGAGCGAGTAGGTATGAAAGAGGGTATTGGTATAAAGATGCGAAAGGGAATGCTCCGATTGTTCGGACATATGGAAAGAATGCCGGACGAGCAACTGGTTAAGAAGATATATAAAATGCGACAGTGGAAGGATGTAGGTACAGGGGGAGACCGAGACTCACCTACCTAGACCAAATCGGTCATGTATTGACGGAAGGTGAAGTCAGGAGTCTCCGAAACCGGCGAGCGTGTATGAAGAGAGTTATGAATGTTTAGGAAGCGAGAGATGTATGCAAGAACAGAGCCTCTTGGCACTCTGTTCTCTCTGCTTACCCCGCAAGGGAAATGGCGTGATGATAGGTTAAGTTAATTGGTCTTACACATTGGTTTCACTATTTGGAGACTCGAGATTAGACATTCGTTTCACTAATTGGAAACACAATTTTGTTACAAAGGGGTGACCCCTTCCCTTCATGTCTCTCCCCACCCATTCCGATATTTATATAACACTCTAACATAGCGCTTGCTTTATTTTTAGAAATATGTAGTGTGCCACTCAAATTAAAAATACATAACCACAAAGTCAACCCATGTCTCATGATGTCCTTCCTATTTCCCTAAGGATAATCCGAAATTTTGAGGATCTTAATATCTTCTAACTTTTTTATATGGGGTAAGACCGGACTGCCCAAGCCAAAAAAAGGAATGATCTGGAAAATCTGTGTTTGTGATGATGATTGTTGATGTCATGTTAAGGAACAGGAAATTTAGAATAAATTCTTGTGTTGCTCCTTGTACTCCTAGCAATAGAAGTATTTTTGATTAATTTTACGAACTTACCCCTTGGTAGTCAAATACTTATAAACTTATAAAAAAGGACATTATACTTATAAAAAAGGTGCCCTGACTTTACAGACTTATAAAACAAAAAGTATTGAGTGTATATAAATAAATTGAATTTCAAATGGCACTAAGTTTAATCATTATTAATTTGCACCATTTTTCACTACTGTAGTGTACATTTAGTCAAGAAAGTATTGGGAATGGATGATTTGTTTATGGTTCCAAATTCAAATTTTTGTTTTTTTGTTGTTGTTAGATTGGCACAACTGTTATCCATTTTGGAGCGAAGTTTGAGTTGCATCTGTTATTTATATTAAATACAGTGCTGTTTTTAGTTATATCATATCTAGTGTGTATTGCGAATTTCATAATGGACAAAAACATCGAACAAATTGTTTGTGTTAAATTTTGCATCGCCAATGGAATTTCGTGTTCGAAGTCACTGAAAATGTTACAGAAGGCTTACGGTGAATCGACTTTATCAAAAACACGTGCTTATGAGTGGTACAAAGCGTTTAAAAGCGGTCGAGATGTGATGGAAGATTTGCCTAGCTCTGGTAGGCCATCAACGTCTGCAACTGAATTTAACATTGCAAAAGTGAAGGAAATAGTGACTGAAAATCCTCATTCAACTTCGAGAGAGATAGCCGCCGAACTTTCTGTGTCTCACGAGTCGGTCCGTATCATTTTAAATAATCACTTGGGTATGAAACATGTTTTCGCTCGGCTAGTCCCACAAGACCTGAATTTTCTCCAAAAACTCAATCGCATGAGACTCGCTGAGGACATGCTAGAACGAGTCAATTCCGACCCAACATTCATGAAACGCATTGTTATTGGTGACGAGACGTGGGTTTACGAGTTTGACATGCAAACTAGTCAACAAGCTTCGGAGTGGCGACTTCCAACTGAACCGAAACCGAAAAAACCACGCCAAAGTCGATCAAAAGTCAATGTCAGGTTGACTGTTTTCTTTGACTATCGTGATGTTGTGCACTCGGAATTCTTGCCAGAAGGTCAAACGGTAAATAAAGAAAGAATATTATTTGAGCGTTATGCGGCGTTTAAGAGAGCAAATTCGACGAAAAAGCCCAGATTTGTGGAAAGAAAATTCTTGGATTTTGCACCACGATAATGCGCCATGGCACAAGGCCATCATTTGAATGAATTTTTGTCCAAACACTCAACAAATACCATCGAGCAACCACCATATTCAACAGATATGACTCCAGCCGACTTCTTTCCTTTTCCTAAACTCTTACCACTTCGTGGCACCCGTTTCCAATCGGTAGAAGACATAAAGGAAAATTCGCGGCGAGAACTGAACTCAATTCCGGAAACAGCGTTTAAAAAATGTTTTGATGATTGGATTATTCGTTGGCGTAAGTCTATCGTTTCTGAAGTAGCATACCTACTTTGAAGGTGATAAAATAAATTTGGATGAATAACAAAAATTTTGTGTATTATTGATCTTTTCCCGGTACTTTCTTGACAGAGTAGTATACTAATGTATAGAAAATTTAATTTTTGCAACATGCTTATAACTATTCGAAAATCCATCCGGTATTACCCCAACGCACCTTGCTTCTTGTGTTGCTAGCGTCTATAGGCTGGTTAACTGCTTATCATCAGGTGGGCCGCACGCATGCATAATTATTAGTGTATTCTTGAGGATTTTAAGTGCTATTAAATAGGCTTATGAAATAAGGATATTTTTTTTTTATTTGAATTTGTTCACCAACCACGTAGTTTAAAAAAACGCGGAGAATTCCTTAAATGTAATTTTTTTATAATGTTTTATATTCGCGTAAATTCAAAAAAGTATTAAATACTATCATGCTTTAAAAAAAGAACAGCCAACAGTTCTCATTGAGTAAAATAGACTTATTTTGGCTTACCTTTACGTATAAAAAAAAACAGTCAACTCCAAAAAGTTTTAACAAAAATTGGTAGTATCACACTGCCTCGTATCGACTGACCGATAGTTTACAAAGCGAATGGCTCACAAAAAGCCTTTGCATGTAATGACATCGTAAATAATTATGCAAATGATATGCTAATCTCGGAAGTGCATATTGTTTGAAAATAAACTATTTACAATAACATTAACATTCGATAATGACGCCATGACAGACACATAGTACAGGAGTCCAATTGCGTGTCTGGGGCAGTCAATCAGAATAATAAAAAAAACGATAGTTAGAACTCAGACTAACCAAAAAATATATAAGGAGCATTACGACCAATCCAGTGAAGCCATATAAAACCATGCCAAACTATTAACTCAACGCGCTGACGCACACAAATATAAACCAAACCATGCTAAAACGAAGTGTCATAAACCACGAGTGTTACCAGAGTATGATTTAAACTTACCCCAAATGACTCGACGATTTTAAACGTACGTTACGTACATGAATACGTCCTCAGCGCCTTAATATTAGGTTTAGGTTTAAAGAAGTTTATTATCTACAAAGACATAATGTCACTTATGCGATAACATAATTATTTTAACTTAAATATATATATAATTTATCATGTACATCGTCGTTGTCATTATTAATTTATGTACTTATAGGTGGGTAAGTATAACAAATTCACGCAATAAAAAAAAATGTTGCCCCCACCGGCGAAAGGGTATACTTTTACTTCTTTCTACAATCTAATCTTCAAAATCTAATAGTCTTAATCTCCACGACGTTCAAGTAAATCACCATTTTGGATTGGGCACCCCTAGTAACAAGCTTTGGTCACCGAAATATCACGGTGGCAATGACCCGATGTTGCGAAGCGCGTGACAAAATTATGCTTTCTATAAAAATTGTCGCCACGATAGAGCGGTCCTGGCAAACGAGGCTACCTATTATAACTACTACGCACATAATACGATCGCGTGTTACTGAAGATAGTTAAGGCTTAGCTCCTAAAACTTGTACCCAAAGATAAAAAACTTATAACATTATTATTATTAAAGGAGCATGAGAATAAAATAAATGCGGCCAAAATGCAATCTCTGCGGAGAATCTGTGGAGTGAGGCTGACTGACCACATTCGTGACGACGACGAAAGCAAGCGAGTAGGTATAAAAGAGAGTATTGGTGTTAAGATGCTAAACAGATGTGTAATGCGAAAGTGGAAGGGTTTAGGTACCGGGGGAGACCGAGACTCACCTACCAAATGGGTCATGTATTTGAAAGGTTGGTGGAGTCAGGAGTATATAAAGAGAATTATGAATATTGAGGAAGCGAAGCAGAAAAGCGGTCCTGTGCCGACCGCATCCAACGGCTCTCCGCGGCTTTGACAAGATCGTCGGTCCATCTAGCGGTTGCGTCTTACGCTGCGCCGTCCGATACGTGGTTGCCACTCAAGAATCTTTCTTCCCCAACGGTTGTCAGTTCGTCAAGCAATGTGGCCTGCCCATTGCCACTTCAGCATGGCATCCCGGCGGGCTATGTCAGTCACTCTCGTTCTGCTACGGATCTCCGTATTACGGATTCAATCACGTAGGGAAATACCAAGCATAGCCCGTGTCACATCGTTTTTAGACAATGCGGAATAATCGACGAGAAGATCTTCCTTAGCTTCCCAAACGCTGCGCAGCCGAGTTGGATTCGTCGATTTCTCTAAGTTTTGCCTACCTAACTGGATTGTTTGTCCCAGTTAGACATAGTGGTCGACAACTTCGAAGAGAACACTCCCGACTAGGACCAGTGCTGAAATGACATGGGCATTAGACATGACTTTCGTATTGTCCATGTTTATTTTGAGACACACTAGTCATGAAACCCTGCTGAGATCATTGAGAATGGTGCCAAGATCCTCCAGCGATTCTGCCATGATTACGATGTCGTCGGCATAGCAATGTATTCGTCATTGATGTTGATGCCAAATCTGGTCCAGTCCAAGAGCTTGAAGACATCTTCTAATGCAGTGGTGAAGAGTTTCGGGGACATAACATCTCCCTGTCCAACACCTCTCTGCAGTTGGATCGGTTTCGTACTCCTGTCCTGAACACGGACTGACATGGTGGCGTTTCTATACAAGCACTTCAGCACTTCGATGTACCGAATAGTAGATTTGGCACCGCCGAAGGTACTGCAGCACCGCCCAAGTTTCGATCGAATCGAAGGCTTTCTCATAGTCCACAAACGCTAGACATAGAGGCCGATTATATTCCTCGGTTTTCTGTATAATCTGGTGTAGCGTATGGATGTGGCCTATGGTACTATAGCCTTTTCGGAAACCGGTTTGTTCGGGAGGCTGGAAGTCGTCAAGCCTGCGCATAGGTCGATTTGTAATGACCCTTGAAAATAACTTATAGATGTAAGGGTTCTGTCATCTTTCTTGAAGAACATTACCACCACGCTTCTGGTCCACGACTCTGGAACGTCGCCTCCGAGAACGATTGAATTGAACAGCCTCTGAAGAGCTTTTAAGACCGGCTTTCCGCCTGCTCTCAGAAGCTCTGTGGTGATTCCGTCGTCTTCCGGTGCCTTTCCGTTATTTAGTTGTTTGAGAGCCATTCTGATCTCGTACAGGCTGACGTCCAGGATATCTTCGGTAAAGTGCCGAGTTAGCTTGGATCTGGGATCTTGGACCAAGCCGACAACAGGACTCTGGGATCTGTACAACTGTCCATAGAACTGGTGGACCTGTCAAGATCTCATCTCAGGATGAAATGACAGTGCCGTCGTTTGTCCTCAGCTTAGTTAACCGGCTTTGACCGAAAGACAGATCTCTTGCAAACACTTTCAAGCCTTGGTTCCGCTCTATCGCCTCTTTAATGCAGATAGTATTAAATTGTCGAATATCGTGTCTTACAGCCTTGAAGATCTGTCTGTTTAACTGCCTCAGGCAGGACCAATTGGTTGAAGACTGGACTGTCATTTCCTCTCTCCTTTCCATGAGCTTGAGAGTATGGTCCGAGAGTTCACAAGTCCTACTAACGCGATGGGCCTTGAAGTAGGTCGACCCGATCGCGTGGACAGTTTGCACGAACCTGCTGTTCAAATGGCTCGCTGATTTGCACTCATCTAGACATTGGCAGTGATTTAGTAGTTCGTGCTGAAAGCTTTTGGGGTTCTGGTATTGGCAGGTGTTGGTCGGAGCGTAGACTTCATCAAGCGTGACCTCTTGACTTTCGTGCTAATATTCGAGATGCCCCTGACTAGTCGGTGATCACTCCCAGTTTTAATCCGCTGATCACTGAGACATCATTGAATATGTGTCGTTTGTCCGACAAAATGAAGTCAATCTCGTTTTTTACTGAACCATCAGGGCCTATCCAGGTACATTTCCGCTGTGACTGCTTCCTGAAGAAGGAATTCATCATGTCGAGGCCTTCCTTCTCCAGAAACTCAGCCAGCATCTAGCCCCTGTGATTCCTCTGCCCAAAACCATAGTGCCATTTTCAGCTCATCGTCTGTCCTTTGGTCTTGTTTCGCGTTAAAGTCTCCCATAATCACCGTGAAGTAGGTTTTAGACGTGTGAAAGGCCTTCGAGATATCCTCATATAGGGCCTCCACCTCGTCGTCGGAGTGTGTCGAGGTCGGTGCGTAAACCTGTATGACCTACAACGAATACCGTTTGGTTATTCTGAGTATAAGGTACGTTACCCTACTCAACACACTCTTAATGCTCTCCACGTAGCCTACGAGAGACCTACGAACGATAAACCCGACACCTCCTTGGGACTGGTGGTCGCCCTGCCGGTGGAAGAGCAAGTTCCCAAACTACAGGATTGTCGTTCCCTCACCCTCTCTTCAGACTTCTGACAACCCTATAATGTCCCAGCGGATCTTGCTCAATTCCTCTTCCAGCTCGGTGATTTTCTCGTCAGTCCGAAGTGTCCGAATGTTGTGCGTTACCAGGGCCAGAGGTCGTTGTTTGTGGTAGCCTTTCCGCGGCCGGAGATTCTTAGCACTCCCTGCTCCGCCGTTACCGGGCCTGCTACCGTTAGGCAATGGAATAGCGGAGCTGCCGTGACTGGGGGCCATTTAATATTGTGTGCTCGTCATGGGGGATAATGCCGTAATCACCACGCTTGGCAGGCGGGTGGGCGATCGCAGTAGTTGTTGTTAATACTCGAGGGAGTGCTGCTACCCACTCCCCCGGTATTCCCTCAGTCGGCTCATACGACTTCCGTGGGTAGAGAGGGATGGGACGTCTCCAAGCCGGCCCTACTCGGCCAAGCCGGCCCCACACGGCCAAAACGGTTCAAAATATACAATCATTTTATAATATAATATTATTACCAGCGCGATACGCACTTAACATTTTTAGAGTCGTCCTTTTCCAAGGTTGTGTGTGTTTTAAAATTTGGATGTGGGGAGAATGTCCTCTAAACTACGAGTACTTTCCTGATTTTAAAAATTACTTTTCTAAATATTTAGAAAATACTGTGAAGTGTCGTTGGTTATATTATCCCGATAAAAATAAAAAGCTTTTTGTAGCCGAGTATAAACTTGAAAAGTAAAATTTTTACTGTAGTCGGAATTTTAATTCGATCCCAGATTTGACAATTTCAGTATTGCAATGTTATGACAAGTACTAAATAGTGACGTTGCGAAATTATTCAATACGGAAATGGAATATTTCCGGATCGATTCCTCTCGTTTATAGTAGTATATCTAAACAACTACTACTTTAATAGACACTAAGTATATCAGGAAATTGAACTGAACGGATAATTTAGTTATGACGGTTAATTTTATTATGGATCTGAGAGTTTTCGCTAATAATTGCGTGTGAAATAAATAAAAAAATGTGATCATGAAGGAACATGAGAAATAAAACAAATACCGCCTTCATCGCTATCGCTATCGCTGTCACTTTCTGTAACATTTATTATAAATGTGTCTGTGATATTGTTAATTTACATATCTACTCATTTTTTTCCTTTTCTTTGACAACATGGGATACGTATTTAGACCATTCGGTAGCCGTAATTTTTTGAATGCCTTCCTCAAATAAATTTCTCACGTCTGTCAATTTGAAGGTTTTATTATTTTGAGCTACATGCCCCTTTACCTGCGCCCATATCAATTCGATAGGGTTCAGCTCGCAATGGTAAGGGGGCAGTCTTAAAACCGTGATCCCATGTTGTGCTGCCATTTCGTCTACAGCGTACTTATTAAAAGACTCGTTATGTGGAATCAGTTCTAAAAGCGTAGCTTTAACCATATCTGGTTCGTAATGAATATTTTTATTTAAAAGCCAGTCTTGAATTGCAGCTATTTTCCAGCTCATTTTTGGTGCCGTTTCCAATTTTCGGGAGTGGTAAAGTGCATTATCCATCATCACAATTGAGTTTGGTCTTAATTTTGGTAAGACTCCAGCGAACCCCTCCTCAAAACAAACTGCATTCATCTCATCATGGTAATCTTCACAATATTTCTTTGCTTCAAAAATTATGAGCCCCTCTTCCAGGAAGCCTTCTTCACTACCTATATGGCTAATTATGAGACGTTTGCCTTTTCCAGATGGATTTTTTAATCCAGTGGTCAGTCCCTCCAAAAACGCTTACCGAGATGATGTGACTTTCTTGTCCACCCAAGTTTTTTTACAGTATGGCCTAAAAATAAATATAGTACATGAACATTCAATATTACTATTAAATTTAATGTAAAATGTATATAAATTCAAAATGTTAGCCTTACCTGCATTAACCCAAGTTTCATCTTGATAATATATATGTCTCCCTTCTCGTCGAAACTGACATATAGATCGCAAGTAACGCTGGCGCCATGTTATTATACCATTTCGATCAATAAGTGTGCTCTTGCGTGACTGTGCAACAAATTTAAAATAAAGATGCTTCAAAATTTTTCTGAGGGTGTCTTTTGAAACCTTGGGCATTTCTGGATCATCGTTCATCACTTGTAAAATCTAAAATAGTAAATTTTGTAATAGTTTGGAATCATTAGTTATATATAAAAGATGTAGGTATAAAATAATACTGTCTGACTGATTAACTAACCTTTGCAATGGTTGGAGGTTCATTTCGGTAAAAGAACTGATGAACAATTCTTCGTATTGCGGAGAATGTAAATTCATCAATTTTATCTTTGAAACTTCGCTTTGGTCCAGTTTTTTTAGGAGGAGTTGGCGGCGCACCTTTATTTACTTCCTTCAAAACGTTACAAACAGAGCGTGAGGTTATTCCCAATATGTCAGCAACTTTGCTCATACATTCATTTTCTTCCACAACTTCAAAGGCCTCCAATTGCGCAGAAGTTTCATTTTTCACGTACTTGTAGGCGTTGACAAGAAAACATCCACATCTTTTTGTGATGTACTTGGCTGAGGATCCATTTTGATGGAAAACCAAAACAAATAGATTCACTCAAAGTTCACAAAACCTATAAACGTAACAACAAACACAGCGTAACAAAACTTTAACAAGAACCTAACAAAATAACAAAATATCGATTCGCAATGAAACAAGATATTGGTGCAGTTAGACTGGTAGAATGAAGCCGAATGACAAGATAAACAAAATGGCGATAGCTGCACGAGCGCGCACGGGTTGCCAATACAGAAAACTATCTAGGCTCTTTTATTATAAGTTTTGTTTTTAATATAAAAAACAAAAATACTAACTTTTTATAAAATAATGCAGCGGTTACTAATTAATAAATAATTATTATGAATAATATTATGTATTTATTTAAATAAAAATCAATAATTTAGTCTTTAATTGGCACACAAATATTATGATCACATAAACATAAATCGCGATTGTTTATCGATTTTTGTATTCATCACTACACTATTAATATGTGGTATCATTATTTTACAAAATGACAGTAGCTAATGTCAAATGTGGAGTCGAACTATAATTCCGACTTTAAACATAATATTTTCATCTAAATAGTCAAAAAATCACGTAATCATGTAAAATTATTTGTATTTATATATATTTGTAGCATTTGACATGCTTAGCACTATACATTAAACACAAAGTGAAAAATGTGAAATCGAAAATAACAGTCAGGAGCAGGATTTGAACCTGCATCTTCTGGATACCGTCCAGATGCTTTACCAATTCAGCCATCCTGACAATTGCTCCTGACTGCTAATTTCGATAACACATCATACTTAACGTCTTTGGGTGACGCCTGCGCCATCTGTCGGACGTATTTTCATACATTATACCGACCAGGTAAACTTAATTTTACAATTAAGATTTTTACCTAATAATGACGCAAACCCTATAAATATTTATATATATTTGTAGCATTTGACATGCTTAGCACTATACATTAAACACAAAGTGAAAAATGTGAAATCGAAAATAACAGTCAGGAGCAGGATTTGAACCTGCATCTTCTGGATACCGTCCAGATGCTTTACCAATTCAGCCATCCTGACAATTGCTCCTGACTGCTAATTTCGATAACACATCATACTTAACGTCTTTGGGTGACGCCTGCGCCATCTGTCGGACGTATTTTCATACATTATACCGACCAGGTAAACTTAATTTTACAATTAAGATTTTTACCTAATAATGACGCAAACCCTATAAATATTTATATATATTTGTAGCATTTGACATGCTTAGCACTATACATTAAACACAAAGTGAAAAATGTGAAATCGAAAATAACAGTCAGGAGCAGGATTTGAACCTGCATCTTCTGGATACAGAAGATGCAGGTTTAAGTATGATGTGTTATCGAAATTAGCAGTCAGGAGCAATTGTCAGGATGGCTGAATTGGTAAAGCATCTGGACGGTATCCAGAAGATGCAGGTTCAAATCCTGCTCCTGACTGTTATTTTCGATTTCACATTTTTCACTTTGTGTTTAATGTATAGTGCTAAGCATGTCAAATGCTACAAATATATATAAATATTTATAGGGTTTGCGTCATTATTAGGTAAAAATCTTAATTGTAAAATTAAGTTTACCTGGTCGGTATAATGTATGAAAATACGTCCGACAGATGGCGCAGGCGTCACCCAAAGACGTTAAGTATGATGTGTTATCGAAATTAGCAGTCAGGAGCAATTGTCAGGATGGCTGAATTGGTAAAGCATCTGGACGGTATCCAGAAGATGCAGGTTCAAATCCTGCTCCTGACTGTTATTTTCGATTTCACATTTTTCACTTTGTGTTTAATGTATAGTGCTAAGCATGTCAAATGCTACAAATATATATAAATATTTATAGGGTTAGCGTCATTATTAGGTAAAAATCTTAATTGTAAAATTAAGTTTACCTGGTCGGTATAATGTATGAAAATACGTCCGACAGATGGCGCAGGCGTCACCCAAAGACGTTAAGTATGATGTGTTATCGAAATTAGCAGTCAGGAGCAATTGTCAGGATGGCTGAATTGGTAAAGCATCTGGACGGTATCCAGAAGATGCAGGTTCAAATCCTGCTCCTGACTGTTATTTTCGATTTCACATTTTTCACTTTGTGTTTAATGTATAGTGCTAAGCATGTCAAATGCTACAAATATATATAAATATTTATAGGGTTTGCGTCATTATTAGGTAAAAATCTTAATTGTAAAATTAAGTTTACCTGGTCGGTATAATGTATGAAAATACGTCCGACAGATGGCGCAGGCGTCACCCAAAGACGTTAAGTATGATGTGTTATCGAAATTAGCAGTCAGGAGCAATTGTCAGGATGGCTGAATTGGTAAAGCATCTGGACGGTATCCAGAAGATGCAGGTTCAAATCCTGCTCCTGACTGTTATTTTCGATTTCACATTTTTCACTTTGTGTTTAATAAAATTATTTGTCTCGAAAATCGCGTTTTGAAATTTATTGACATTTAAATAAAAAAATCCCTATTTAGATAAACTTAACAATAAATATATATATTATTAATAATGTTAATATCTATTAATAAAGAGAAAATCTGTTCTCGCACCTCTCTCTTGCCCCTACAGTAATATACGAAACGTAACTCCCTCTCTTTCTATCTTAATTATCACACTTTTCGTAACGCTCACGTCGCCCGATTACACTTTTCGTAACGCTCACGTCACGCATCCACCAGCTTAATCTCCAAGTCAAGCGTGCGGCAAGAAGTATTCTTCAAAAACCCTTATGATGCCTATAGATAAACTTAACACGTTCCCTATCAGCTTCACAGTAATGCGAAGCAAAGAGGTGGGTCGGCAGTTTCCGCGCTAGTGCGACTGGCTTTGACTAATTTACAATAGGGAGTCATTGACTTATTAAAATGACATTGAGTGCGTTGCCTCTTTACCTTGCGGGGCAATACACCTGAAATATTTAACTGTTGTTTGTCGTTTTTTGAAAACTTTTTGACATCACACTTCTTGATAGAACGATCTCATTTATAAAGAACCAATTATTTGTGAATGTGCAAAAAGAGAACTTTAATACAAATGGGATTCGAGCCTGCGCCCCTTCCAATCCGGGGAAGTGGCCTAGACCATTAAGCCATCCCAGTGACCGACAGCCATTCCCAATCTCCACATAACATTTGTCTTTAGGACCCACGCCACCTATCGGATGCATTTACATGCAATTATTCTAATCTTTCTTTTTAATACTTACTTACTTACTTATAATCACGCCATCTCCCTTGCGGGGTAGGCAGAGAGAACAGAGTGGCAAGAGGCTCTATTCTTGCCTACTTTTTTTAATAAATATATTTTTTTAGCTTTGTTTATTTAACTCTTATTATTGTTTTCTTCAAAACAGTATTCGTCTATATAATCATCATGCATGATGGCAGATACTTTTATTTCTTATTTTTAATCACTCACGACAATTTAATACAGGGTATAAATGACATCCTACCTATAAATGATACCATGGGTTCTCGAGTCTTTTCATGAAAATTGTAATATGTTTTAATTTTTTTAAATTGAATGCATTATGCTATGCTATGTTTACATAGCATCATGTCTGTATCGCCGAAGGGATAGGCAGAGGTGTATTACACACCCACGGTTCGCCAGCTATGTTTCAGTCCCACGTAATGAGAAGTATGCAAGAGTAGAGCCTTTTGGCAATCTATTCTCTCTGCCTATCCCGCAAGGGAGATGGCGTGTGGATAGATAGAAGGTAAGGTAAGGTATTGGGGGGCAAGCCTATTGCCGTCTTTTTTTTTTTGTTATTGCCAGCGGTGGCAGACGAGTAAGCGGCCCACCTGATGATAAGTGGTAATCGCCGCTCATGGACTTTAGCAACACCAGGGGCACAGCCAAGCCGCCGCCTACCGCAACTTAAGTGCTCCTTTCAAACCTCGTTTAAAGAGGAACATGTCGTAGTACTGGGGAAACACCGTAGCAGGTAGTTCATTCCAGAGCTTACACGTACGTGGTAAAAAAGAACGCTGAAAACAAACTGTCTTTGACGAAATCGTTTGCAGGTGGTGTGGATGAACCCTACCGCGACGTCTCGTGGTTCGGTGGTAAAATGGTGATGTTGGTACCACCTCAAACAGCTCCTCCGAGCACTCCCCATTGTAGAGCCGATAGAGCACACAGAGGGACCCGAAGTCTCTCCGCCACTCCAAGCTCCAGACCCTCCGTGAGACCTGTGCTTTATATAGCACAAGTCGTTGCCTCGGCGTGAAGTGCCGCTTTGTTCTGTTCAGGACGCCTAGTTTTTTACTCGCCAATTTGGCTTTGTCCTCCAAATGACTCCCGAACTGGACTTTGCTAGAGATGTCAATGCCGAGGATCCCAATTCTCTTGGAGACCGGGAGAGTTACTCCTTAGAACTGGGGCGCCACAACAAATGCGTCCTTCTTTGCAGTGAACGCGCAAACCTGTGTCTTCGTGGGGTTGAATTGAACTATGTTTTTTTCACCCCATTCCGAGGCCCGCCCAAGAGAGCGCTCGACTTCAGACACAAGTTCGGTCCGTCTCTCCTCCAGCATGTTCCGAGGGATTTTCTGACGGCTGGTATATCGCGCATCACCCGTACTGTCATCCGCATAGCAATGTATATTCTCTATTGCGAGCAAGTCATTGATATGCAGGATGAACAGTGTTGGGACAGCACCGAGCCTTGTGGTACGCCAGCATTAACCCCCATGGTATCGGAGCAGCAGCCGTCTACAACGACTTTGATGCTCCGACCAACTAGGAAGCTGGCGATCTATTTGCAGAATCCCTCGGGGATTCCATAAGATGGTAACTTCGATAGAAGGGCCCTATGCCAGACCCTGTCGAACGCCTTCGCGATATCCAGGCTGAATGCCAAAGCTCTCTACTCTGGTACTGCAAAAGTCGGCGGTTTATGACTTTCTCAAGAACCTTGGAGAGCAGAGATGTCATCGCGATTGGCCTGTAATTCGACGGGTCCGACCGATCACCCCTTTTGGGAATCGGGTGAACATGGGCTACCTTCCACGAAGTAGGAACCCTGCCAGTACTGTATGAGAGATGGTACAGGCGCGTTAGGACGGGGGTCAACTCAGGGGCGCACGTTTGAAGAACCACTGCAGGGATGCCATCCGGCCCGCTCGACTTATGGACGTCCAGCAGCAGCAGCTCCCTCCTGACCGCACGTTGCATAATGCGGATTTCAGGCAAGAAGCTTTCACACCGCGGGATGGTAGGCAGTGTGGCTGCTCCGGCGTCCAAAGTCGAGTTAGAGGCAAAGAGTTGGCCCAAAAGATCAGCCTTCTCCTTGGCACTGTGGGCTAAATTGCCATCCTGTTTTTGCAGTGGAGGGAGACTAGACTGGCAGAAGTTGCCCTGCGCTGCCTTGGCGAGCGACCAGAAAGCACGACTCCGCACGATGACAGGATCCCTAGAGGAGAAACATAGCTGCTTCCAAGGGTAGGACGCGAGAAACTCGCGGAGTCCATCCCAATCTGCTGACTTATATTGCCAGACTCTGCGAGATCCATTCGCGGGAGAACGATTGGTCCTCGCAACAGGGGCTGTGCAGCGGACCAGGCAGTGATCTGATGATCCCAAAGGAGCATCGACCACCACCCGGTATCCACGTGGATTTGTAGTCAGCAGAAGGTCCAACAAGGAAGGCTCATGGCTGTCAATATCTGGGATACGGGTGGGTTGTGTCACCAGTTGTGAGAAACCATAGGCCGAAACCATATTGAAGAGGTTCCGACCCGGGAGGTCAGTGGTCCGCGACCCCAGCCACTCTTTGTGATGAGAATTGAAATCACCTAAGACCACCACCTCCGCAGATGGATACTGCTCCAATATTTCGTCCGTCCCCAGTTCAACGTTCTCAAAGAGATGAGTTGACCCCGAATCACTGCTATGGGACCTGTACAGGCACGCGTAGATGCGGGTACTCCCTCCATATTCTACGCGTAGCCACAAAATAGACAGGTCACCATGTTCGAGGCCCCGAAGACGGTGACAGCAGACATCACCCCGAACGAACGAACACGCACACCCCGGCTTTACGACGGAAAGAGTGCTCCAGTTCGTAGCCAGGGTATTTAAGGTACGATATTTCGTCCGGGGCGCTTATCTGCGTCTCCGTTAAAAAGAGCAGAGCAGGCCGCGCCGTCTCGATATGTTGATGGACGGCGTCGATATTACTGTGTAGTCCCCTAATGTTGCAAAATTCCACTGTTAATGTGGATGTGGACTCCGCCCTAGAAAGTCTACTCTTTTTATACTTAAATCGTATTAAAATATAACTTCAATCGTCTACCGTTAAACTCCGGGTTGCTGAGGATTTTCTTTTTACGAAAATGCTCAATAACATTACCCGACTCGGGAAAACCGAATGAATAAACAAAGAATTGAGCGGCGGCCTCATATCAAATGTTCAGTATCCCACGGCGTCCTTTGGCCTGCCATCCCGTCAAGAGAGCACCGGCCTTTAAGGTTTGCCGATCTTTATTGAGTAAACTTACAGATGATTCACCATTCATGTATATAAAAGATGTTGGATACTGCTCATTTTCATAGATTCCAGCTCGTCGCGGTCTTAATTCCTCGTTGTGCTCAATCGGAGAATCCAAACTAATTAACAAGTAACTTCTCTTGTCCGTGTGGTGACGGACTAAGAATACAAGTGTCACCCCATTCTTTCCCACGGGTGTCGTATGAGGCGATTAAGGGAAGTAAGCAATTATCATCCATTGCATGACTGGTGGTAGGGCTGGGTACCAAGTGGGAGTACTCACTTGGTATCGGACCCGAGCGGGTTGGTACCACCATCTCCCGTGTAACCGGCTATGAAGCACATCGTTGCGTTTTGGCTGTAGCAGGAGATAGCCGTTTATTCTTTCATTTCATATCGGTGAAATGAAATGGTGAGCAGCGGCTTGACAATACTTTCGGTATAGTTGAGTCCATGAGCGACGGTTACCATTTAACATCAGCTGGGCCGTGGCTCGTTTGCCACTACATGCAAAAACAAAAATATCTCGTCATTATTCTCGGTCATTATTCTAACAGGTTATGGGCCGCCCCATACCTACCGTGTAATATTTATTTGTCCGTAAAAGTGGTATTTAACTAGAAATATAGAGTACACTACAGTTCTTACAGCGTGTATAACCTCACTTTTGAACGGTACCGGCAAGCGCAGTGGAAGCGTGCTGGGTCCATTACCTGTTAGAATAATGAACACGACGAGTTACTTAATAAATAGTTTATTACGAAATAAAAATAAGACAGACTATAAGATACAATGCACAATGACAGCTAGATAGTAGACGCGAGAGAGAGCCTGAGAGGTGGCGGAGGAGCAATTGCGACGATTTATAATAGGCATTCATAATTTCATCATTATTTAAAACTAGCTGACCCGGCAAACTTCATATCACGGGACAGTTAATGAATGTCGAGTTAACTTTCACTTACTTATCATAACGCCATTTCCCTTGCGGGGTAGGCAGAGAGAACAGAATGCTAAGAGGCTCTATTCTAGCATACATCTCTCGCTTCCTCAACATTCAAAACTCTCTTCATACACGCTCGCCGGTTTCGGAGACTCATGACTCCACCTTCCTTCAATACATGATCAATTTCGTCTAGGTAGGTAAGTCTCGGTCTCCCCCTGTACCTACATCCTTCCACTTTCGCATTGTATATCTTCTTAGCCAGTCGCTCGTCCGGCATTCTTTCCACATGTCCGAACCATCGGAGCATTCCCTTTCGCATCTTTACACCAATACTCTCTTTCATACCTACTCGATCTCTTACGTCATTGTTACGAAAGCGGTCAGTCAGCCTCACTCCACAGATTCTCCGCAGATTCTTGTCAAATGCTTTCTCCAAATCTACAAAACTGCAGAAAACCCTCTGGCCTACAACTAGATGCTTCTCCACAATGTTGCGCAGAGAAAACACTTGATCCATACATCCTCTTCCATACCTGAAACCTCCTTGTACCTCACACAAAAATTCATCAGACACCATCCTCATTCTCCTTTCAATAATCTTACCATACACTTTGGCTGCCAAACTGGTCAAGCTTATGGCTCTGTAGTTTGCACAGTCATAACGTGAACCCTTGTTTTTAAACAAGGGCACGATGACTGCGCTTCTCCAGTCCTTGGGAACCATTCCCGAGCTCCAACATAAACTGAGAAGCATCAGGAAGGATTCCCAGACACATGAGCCTCCAAGCTTGATCATCTCAGCAGACACCATATCAATACCCGCTGCCTTACCATTTTGCAAGCTGACCAGCCACTCCGAGATTTCTTCACCTCCCTCCAGAAAAGTTTGGTGTTGCTCTCGAAGTTTTTGGTCAGCCTTTCTTCTTCAATCATATTTGCTCTATCACGCTTCTCTTTCACTAAGGCTTTGGTGACATTCTTACGTTGCCGGTATATTTCTTTCTTCTGTTCTTTCATACTTGCACCCAGGTTCAAAGAAGATACACAGTCCAGCCACGCTTTCTTATTTTGGTCTACGGAAGCTGCTACTTCCGTATCCCACCATGCATCACCTTTCAATTTCCTATGCTTCTTTGAGCATCCACATACTTCTTTCGCTGTATCTACCATACTATCTTTCAATACTCTCCAACATTCTTCTATGTCAGATCCCGGCTGACTTGCCATTGTCAGCCGTTTACGGACACCCTCCACATACTTTGCTCTTACACTCTCTTCTTGCAACTTTTCAATCTTTATTCTTTCAAGCCCTCCGAAGTGGACACGCTCTCGCCAGTGTCTTTACTTTCTGAACAGACCACCAAATCTCGCAATAACGAGATAGTGGTCCGTGTCGACAGTGGGACCCCTGTAGGCTCTTGTATCTAGAATTTTACTTCGGAGCCGACTGTCTACCAGAATTAAAATTTATCATACTTCTCTGTTCACTCCTTCTCCATGCATACATATGGATGTCCGTATGTTGAAAAAATGTGTTTGACACAATAAGGTTTCTCTCCATACATACATCTTCAATGAGCCTACCTACATTGTTCACTCTCTTATCACCAAATGAACCAATCACGTCCTCGAAGTCTGGACGCTTGGTCCTAAACCATCCATTCAAGTCTCCGCATACGATCACGCGTTCACTAGCTTCTACCAAATCCAGAACTTCCCTAACATTATCCCAGAACTTCTCTAGATCCGATGCCACCGAAGAGCCTATGGGAGCATAAGCTGCGACCATGAAGACCCTAGTGACACCTAGTTTTATTCGGACCCATAGAAGTCTGGGATCAAACATTCCGTAGTCTTTCACACCTGAGGCCAAGCGAGCGTACAGCAACACCCCTACTCCCATGCTGGCCCGATTGCTCTGCGGTACACCAGACCACAGAGCTAACCCGCCACCAGGAAGTTCACAGGCGTCGCTAACCTTTCGCTTGGTCTCTGTTACACAGAGCACATCAAGCTGTCTGTCCGACATGACGGTTAGCAGCTCGTGTAACTTATCTTCCACACCACCTCTTACATTACACGTGCCTACTCGACACTCTGCTCCCCTCGACTCGCCCAACTGGGCAAGGCGTGATGGGTGGCGGCCCCAATCGCCGCATCTGCCGTAGTTCGTACCGACGGGGACGGGTCTGTACGCGTCGCCTCTAGGGCACGCCCTAACCCACACTGCGATACGCATTCGAGCCGGATTGCAGCCTGTGGATTACAGGCTGGCAGGGATCGCGACGAGCACGCTCCGGACTATGATCACCCTAAAACTTAACAGTTAACTTTCAGCTGTAAATTATTTTAGAATTATGTTAACGTAGTAATATGATTAAGCCAATGATAGCAGATGAGCCACGGCCCACCTCATGGTAAGTGGCCGTCGCTCATGGACTCAAATATAACGAGAGTATTGTCAAACCGCTGCGCACCACTTCATTTCTAAGATATGACATGAAAGAATAAACGGCTATCTTCTGCTACAGCCAAAGCACACTGACGTGCTTCATGACCGGTCACACAGGAGAAGGTGGTACCAACCCGTTTGGGCCCGATAGCAAGTGAATAATCTCATTTGGTACTCACCACTAGTATGCAATGAGTGATAATTGCTTACTTCCCTTAGTCGCCTTGTACGACACCCACGGGAAAGGATGGAGTGGTGACACTTGTATTCTTAGTCTTCGTTCTTCTAGTCTTAGTTAGTAGTTAAAAAATACAGTAAGAAAGGTAAGTAGAATAACTTACAATATTTTAAACATAATTTAACAAAACGAACAGTCATGTTACAGTATACATGCTAAATAAGCAATTTTATGAAATTTCTCTCACAGGTTTTATAATGTACGAATAATTACACAATTTCAATCTGATAAGCTCAACTATTACTAACATGCACAGACCTAAAAGTCCGTAGGGGAACTCATAAAGATCGAAAATATTTCAATTGATTAGTAATTTTTTTTTATTGCATGTAGTGGCAGATCAGCCATGGCCCATCTGATGGTAAATTGCCACCGTCGCTCATGGACTCAACTATACCGAAAGTATTGTCAAGCCACTGCTCACCATTTCATTTCACCGATATGAAATAAAAGAATAAACAGCTATCGCCTGCTACAGCCAAAACGGAACGATGTGCTTCATGGCCGGTCACACGGGAGATGGTTGTAACAACCTGCTCGCGCCCGATACCAAGTAGGTATTCCCACTTTGTACCCAACCCTACCACCAGTCATGCAATGGATGATAATTACTTCCCTTAGTTGCCTCATACAACACCCGTGGGAAAGAATGTGGTGGTGACACTTGTATTCTTAGTCCGTCACCACACGGACACAAATCAAAATGTTCTTCAAAAAGGTAAGTCAACTGCTCTAGCCTTGCCTATTTTGGCCTCCTTTTCTTATTTATAGGCTAAAGGAGTTGACTGCCTCAGTGGTGCAGCGGGAGTGTGAGCGACTGCTGATCACGAGGACATGGGTTCGATCCCCGGGTCGGCCAGTGTTTTTGAGCTTTTTCATTAAAAGAAAAATTCTCAGTAGCAGCCTGGAGTTTGGAAATGTGCTCGGTAGAAGGCAATAGGCTCGCCCCCTATTACGTGGGACTCAAACATAGCTGGCGAATCGTGTGATGTGTATTACACATCTGCCTACCCCTTTGGGGAATGCCGGCGTGATGTTTATGTTAGGAGTGATGGCGTACCTTCTCTTAAATAGAATCACATTGACAGGTTTACTGCGTCCAAAATTAAAATCTACTGCTGTTTGGGGTCCAACAAGCATTGTTGAGTTTGTTTTTTATCACTAGGTATATTTAATTCTTTAGTCTTTAGTAGTTAAAGATCTGAATGATGGTTATTGAATATCGTGCTTTGAATCTCACATTTCTTGATATAAACAGTTGATAGTGATATCTTTTGATTGTTCAAAATTTCTTGAACATTTTTGCTGGATTTATGAAAACTGATGATAATTAGCTTTAACCTGTTTGAAATATTTGCGATAAATTAGTACTTAATTGAAAGAAAATTGAACATTGAAAAAATTTGTTTTTAATAATGAGACACTACATAGCCATTTAAAAATATTTTACGAGCTATTTAAACATCAAAACGATAAAACCAGTCCGAAAAATAACGCACAGAAATCAACTGATTGAAGAAAAACAAAAAATAATTTCGAAAATCTCCTCAATGCAAAGAAAATTATATTTATAATTTTTAAGTGTAACGATGACGTCATCGTAATAATGTGAGTAATATTATAACCTCGTATATCAAACACTTGAAACTTCAATAACAGTGAATCGGAGGTCTTCAAATGGCCACAAACACCAAAATTGTATCTTTTTGTTTTATTTTCATTTTATACTAGATGAACTTCGTATCACCTACAATTTATTTCATCAACGATTATCAATCGTAATCAATTTGCATCGTTTAAGGTTTTTATTTTTATGGGCTTATTGTATTGAAAACTACTTAGTAAGACCAATACATTATTAGTTACTTATCAAATAATCAAATTTATTGTGAAAAATGAAGATTATGAGGCGTGCACTTTTGGATTTTCCAAAGTAGCTATTTATTAAAGTAGAATCAATTATGTACATCAATTTGAAACAAACTAAGTCAAAGCTAAGGTCCTGTATGTAAGCCGATGCTAGGTAGTATCAATTAATTTTACTATATCTACCTTAATATAAAGTAGGTTAGAGTGATCGAGCCCTAAGGACACGGGCGTTGCTAACTGACGCCGGCAGTTTCTTCTCCATGTGTGTCTAGTCTATAGGTGCTAGGTAGGTATTTAGTATAAAGCTGTTGCTTAGACATTACAAACAGACACTTCAATTTTATTTATTTGTATAGTTTCGGATATTGTAACAAAAAACTATTTTTATACACTTGACGGTTACACAGGTAATATTCATATGCATTTAACTATTTAAAGGTGAAAAACTATAATGTTCTTATTATTCATTAAACTATATAAAGATAGACCACAAACGAAAATTGCGAGGCACGTACTAAACTATAGTCAAAAATTATTTAAACAAATAATATATATCATAGATTATTATTGCCCGTTGCATTTAATTTAACGGCGTTTATTTAAATTATTTCATTGTTCTTTTTTAATATTAAAATGGGGTTCTTAGAGGAACGTGACTTCGCTCGTGTGCCAACTATTCCTGAGTTTTACAAAGGGAAGACTATTTTCATCACCGGTGCTTCAGGTAAGCTTTAAAAGTTACTAACTTAAAAATATTTTTTAGGTTTTATTTAAGTATATCTTCTTAAGGATATAGACATATTTAGCCATATAAATTTACACAAAGTTCGAACATGTGAAATCGAAAATAATCAGACCAAATGTATTTTCATACATTATTCTGACAGATGGCTCAGGCGTTACCCACGATACTAAGAAGGAATGTGTTATCGAAATTATTAGTTCCAAGCAGATGTCGTCACTATGGCTGAATTGGAAAAGCATTTGGGACGGTTTCCAGGATGTGAAACTACATCAGGTTCACATCTGCAAGTGCCTCTTGATGATGAAGGCCCTGACCTGCCAAAGGTAGGACTCATGTTGGTACTCGTGCAGTTTTGATATCTAAGGATTTCCTCGCGTAACAAAAAAACAGTTTTAACATTTGCAACAGACAGAAAGATTTTATTCAAAAAACTAACCTATGTTACATAGAGTACACATTTAACAAAATCCTGCTCTTGACTATTATTTTTGATTTCACATTTTTGCAATTTGTGTTTATTGTTTTTGGAACATTTGACCCCTGAATGGTTGCGGGTGGAAACAATTAATAATTTGACACAGTGATTTAATATTTAGTTGTATATTTTTTGGATCTGACATCCAACCAAGACCATCGTTATTTCATTACTTTATTCTTAATTTTTCTTCAATTTATTATTGATCCCGCTATTGAGCACGAGTTTTCTCTCAAAATAAGAGACATTATAGTACGTAGTCTACCATGCTGGCCCAGTACGGGTTGGTAAACTTCTCGAGCTGTCAGGAGAACCTATCATGCAAAGTTCCAAGTTTCCTCACGATGTTACTCTGTACGGAGAAATGTAATTTGCGATTCAACTGCAGAAAGCACTTACACGGAAAGGCATTATTTTCCCCAAACTCTTCACCACTGCATTGGAAAATTTCTTCAAACTCTAGGACCGGAACAGATTCAATTTTATTTTTTTATTGCACATGGTAGCAGACGAGCCACTGCCCACCTGATGGAAAATGGCAACCGTCGCTCATGGACTCCACTATACCGAGAGTACTATCAAGCCGCTGCTCACCATTAAATTTCACAGATATTATATGACATGAATGAATTAACGGCTATCTCCTGCTCCAACCAAAACACACCGATGTGCTTTATGACCGGTCACACAAGAGATGGTGGTACCAACCCGCTTGGGCCTGATAGCAAGTGAGTAATTCCACTTGGTACCCAGCCCTACCACCAATAATGCAATGGGTGATAATTGGTTACTGCCCTTAGTCGCTTTGTACGATACCCGTGGGAAAGAATGGAGTGGTGACACTTGTATTCCTAGCCCGTCACAACACGGACAGCATCAACATTAATGTTGAATACATAACTTACCTACGATTTACAGATGATATCATAGTCATGGCAGAATCGCTGGAACACCTTGGTACTATGCTCAACGACTTCAGCAGGGTTTCCCAATCAGTAGGTCGAAAAATAAATATGGACAAGATGAAAATCATGTATTATGCCCATGTCATCATTAGTTCTTGTCGGGAATGTGCTTCTTAAAGATGTCTTGATGATGGATAAACAGTCCAGTTAGGTAGGTATAACTTTGGAGATCAATCAACGAATTGACTGAAGTACCAGTAGTTAGGTCACATCGCTCGCCGATCGCATAATCGTTGGGAAAGAAAATATTCTCATGTAGTGACCACGCTTAGGATAGCACGGCGCTAGGCCCCCCGCTAGGTTGACCGACAATCTGGTTAAAGACGCGGAGAGCCGTTAGATGCAGTTTGCATAGGACCGTTCGTTGTAGCATTCTCTTAGCGAGGCCTTTGTCCAGAAGTGGATGCCAAAAGGCTCATGGATGCATGGATTGTTGGAAATAGTCCTGTAAATAAATTTTGTCATTATTACAGGATTTATGGGCAAGGTGTTGATAGAAAAACTTCTGTACTCTTGTTCAGAGCTCAGCTGTATCTATATCCTCATGAGGAACAAGAGGGGAGTCAGTCCTGAAGATAGAATAACAGACTTATATTCATCTGCTGTGAGTACTAGGCCTTTTTTTTTTTGATTACGCTGTGGCATATGTCTTTACGCATCCCCCCGGTGAGAAACAGGAGGTATATAGGATTCGTCGGGCACTTGGATATCAATTGCGCCCGGAATACCCACTAAAACCACAGGGGCCCCTTTCACGTCTATTAGCCGGGTGCCATATGGCCATGCCGTCGTTATCAAGGCGACGGAAGGAGGTTAGCGTAGCGACGACTCCTTTCCCTTGGCCGCCGCCAGCGGAGCGAATCGGCGTAGGCTGACGCATCGCGGTGAGTACTTGGCCTATGTTAATTCAAACCATTAAATAATTACAAATACTTAAAGGGGCTCTGATAAAGTCAGAACCGTTTTATTTATAACCACGCTTATATTGATCAGTTCTGAGTTTTGCTTAAAGTACCATTCTTAGTTTTAAAACATGGTGTTGTTAACAGGCTTAACTACCTTCTCAAGAATTGTATAGACATTTTGATAATTTTTTTGGCAAAAATAGGATTTAGCACTCCCTGGTAGCTAACAGTCGAAAAATGCCTATATTCTAGGTATTTTGCTTAATAATTGAAAAGCTTCTATAGAGCTTTGAGCCTGCTTGTTAAAACTGCTCGTCAGTAAATACTTGTTTATGTATACAAACAGTCTTTATTAGTTGTAGCAAACTGTCATCTGATAATCTAGGAGCGCATTACTCTTTGTTATAGGAATACATTCACTGTGTGTACACTTGATCCTAATAAAATAATCTAAGTGCGATTTGTGAAATGTTTACACCTAAACTACTAAACGGATTTGGTTGAAAGTAGATAAAATGAGATATATTCTACTTTCACACATACCCTAATTTGTCCTTTAAAGTAGCTAAGAGCATATAAGTGCTAAAATACAGATTAAAATAATATGAGGTACTGGATGTTATGTAGAATACTTTTGTTGTGGAGGATGAAAGATGGGTTATAATAAATATAAAAAGTCCTTAGAACGGTCTAAGGACAAATATAGCCGTATCTCTTGAGATACCTACTATCTAAGGTTAAATATAGCCGTATCCCTTGAGATACCTATTGTCGAAGGAGAAATATAGCTGTATCTCTTGAGATACTGTCTAAGGATAAATATAGGCGTATTTCTTGTAATACTGTCTAAGGACAAGTATAGCCGTATCTCTTGAAATACTGTCTAAGGACAAATATAGCAGTACCTCTTGAAATACTGTTTAAGAACAAATATAGCAGTATCTCTTGAAATACTGTTTAAGAACATATATAGCCGTATCTCTTGGAATACCGTCTAAGGACAAATAAAGCCGTATCTCTTGAAATACTGTCTAAGGATAAATATAGGCGTATTTCTTGCAATTCTGTCTAAGGACAAGTATAGCAGTATCTCTTGAAATATTGTCTAAGTATTTAGATATTTTTATACATATTTTTAGCATTTGACATGCTTAGCACTATACATTAAACACAAAGTGAAAAATGTGAAATCGAAAATAACAGTCAGGATGAATGTCAGATGCTTTACCAATTCAGCTGAATTGGTAAAAATTCTCAGTAGCAGCCCGGAGTTTGGAAATGTGCCCGGTAGACGTCAATAGGCTCGCCCCCTATTAGGTGAGACTTAAAAATAGCTGACAAATCGTGGGTGTGTAATACACCTCTGCCTACCCCTTCAAAGAATACAGACGTGATGTTATTTTTTTATTCTATGTTCTTGAAATACTGTCTAAGAATAAATATAGGCATATCTCTTGCAATACTGTCTAAGGACAAATATAGCCCTTCTCTTGAGAAACGGCTATATTTGTCCTTAGACAGTGCTACAGGAGCTACACTACAAGTAGTATCGCTCCTCTGTCGTCTGATCTCCTTCGAAGAAAAACCTATGTGATACGCAAGACACGTAGTAATATTTTTTTACTGTTTTCAGTGCTTTGATAGATTAAGGAAAGAGAAGCCAACCATTTTCGAATCTAAGGTGTCCGTTATAGCTGGAGATGTGATGGAAATTGGCTTGGGTGAGTAAAGATTTGATATAATGTACTGCATTTTAGACGAACATGATATAGGGCTATTATTAATAAATGCAAATTTCTTCAAATTAAATGGAAGGATGAGTAAATAATGTTGCTAGTGGTAGAACCTTGCTTATAACGGCAAGAATAAAAAAACCCTCTCACGGAAGATCATTGTTAAAACAACCATCAGAAGATCATTGTTTTTTTTGTTAAGGCGGAAAAAACATCCTAACCGCACACCCCTTCGTTCGGGGCAACGAACGACGAGGTAGTGTGGTTGTTAAAACCACCTACGCCTACCTTTTTCTTTTTTTGGCCGGGGGCAAATCATATATTTTTTTCAAAATGAATTGCATTTGCATGTTACAATGTCTATACCTAATGTATTTCTTCACTTGGATTTTACATAGTTGACATGCAAATAAACCTAAATAGATTCAATTCTCAAAGTTGAATAAAAATCATTTTAATAATACCAAATTATAGACTAAAGAAACTAAGTTAATAACCTTTGTTTACATTGAAAAGCTTTTGAAAAGTGACCTTGATTTTGGATCGGACTATACCTATCCGCCATTTTGGTTGATTAACGAGATTGCTGTTTGTTGCCTTTATCAATTTATTATTTTATTTGTGTTTGGTTCAAACATGAGTGAACTTGGGCTCTTTGAGAAACATTGGTTGTTTTGTTTATATTTTATCTCATGCTAAAATAAATAGGATAAAGAATTCCTATAGCTGATATAATTAAATGCATACACAGTAATTAAATTCAGACTTTTTCATTTATAGGTTTATCTGAGGAAGATCAAATTCTACTAGTTAACCGTGTGAACATTGTTTTTCATGTAGCGGCCAGCGTGAGGTACGTAATTAGTACTTAGAAATACTTCTACCCAAATAATGGACGTAGTCTTAAATGCCTAGGTAAATAAAATAAATAAATCTATATTCACGGGCATTTTTCACACAACGTCCTCTGGTCCCAAACTAAGCTTAACGCTTGTGCTATGGGTACCAGATTGCGGATATATATAATACATATTTATATTTTTTTTGTAAATACATACATAATATTAGATAGAAAACACCCAGTTGGTCTAGCGGTAAAGCATACACCGCTAGACCATATGCTACTCTTGTGTTCTCGGGTTCAAATCCCAGGGCGTTATTGAGTTTTACTAAGAAGTTCTCAATAATATCTCCTGGAATACCGATCTAGATGCTTTGCTAATTCAGTCATCGTGACAATTGCTCGGGACTGCGAATTTCGATAACGCATTTATTCTTAACGTAAGCGTCAACCAAGACGTTAAGGATGCCTCGGGTGACGCTTGCGTTAAGAATGAATGTATTATCAAAATTCGCAGTCCCAGAGCGGGTTCAAATCCTTTTTTTTTTGTTTAGGAAATTTTTTTTAGCCGCACACCCCATCGTTCTGGGCAACGAACAGGGTAGTGTGGGGCCTTCACCCACTAAAGAAATCCGCCGTGTGCTGTTTCTCCACCTTTATTGGCGGGCCATTAGAACTATGTTACATTCCTTCGGTGTTACGGGTTCAAATCCTGCTCGTGTAAAATATCGAAATATTTCTAGGGCTGCGCCATTATTTGGTGAACATCTTAATTGTAAAATTAAGTTTACCTGATCGGTATAATGTATGCAAATACTTCTGACGTATTGCGAAGGCGTCACCCAAGACTAAGACTGAATTTGTTATCGAAACCCGCAGTCCCGAGCATTATCAAGATGTCTGAATTTGCAAAGCATCTGGGACGGTATTCCAGGAGATGTAATTTAAAATCCTGCCCATGACTGTTATTATTAATTTCACATTTTCATACTTTATGTTAATCAACAGCTATCAATTAAAAAAAAACATCAAAATCCGTTCAGTAGTTTTTGTGTGCTCTACGAATGAACAAACAGACAAACAGAAAAGCCAAAGAGACAAACAGACAACTATCTAAAAAAAATGTTTTTATTCAGACACACCTATATAGCTTAATACAGTATTATTTTCTCAGAGATCTTAAATGTACAGACACAGAAAGGGCGTGACAGGTTGCATACAAATTCGAATATTACAAAAAAATCCCGTACCAGATCGCGATCGCTTTCCCTCGGCTCTCACCTCTGTGTGACGAGGCCTTTACAGCTTCACTCGTATAATTAGTTAGGATATATATTTTAAGAAGTGAATTAGTGAAATATAACATGCATACTTCAAAAAAAAAAAATAATAAAGAATTTGGAAAATCCAAAATCCTCATAATCTTCATTTTTCACAATAAAATTGATTATTTGATAAGTAACTAATAATGTATTGGTCTAACTAAGTAGTTTTCAATAAATCACATAGATGGCGGTAATTTCAAAAAGTACCTTCTCGTGTCTTCGTCTATGCCATCTAGCGCTAATTTTGAGAAGTATTACTATATTGGTCTATAGAAGTAGTTTTGACGAAATAAGGTATAGAGCTGGTTTTAGTGTCGAGTCAAACGTAAATATTAACAATTTTTTTGTTTATTTAATAACAATTAAACCACATCGAATCAGACCGTGAAAAGTGATAGGGCTCTCGTTGTAATTATACTGAATCGTAAAAGAAAATAAAAAGACTCGATTAGTAAAGTATTTCGGTCGTTATCGTGTTAACATACATTATCCTCCTCGCCTCCTCGGGCCTCGTGGCGTAGTCGGTAGTGTAACCGACTTCCGTGCACGAGGTCGTGGGTTCGATTCCCACTCAGGGCAATTATTTGTGTGATGAACACAGATATTTGTACTGCGTCTGGGTGTTTTCTATGTATTTATAGTATGTATTTACAAAAAAAAGTAGTATATGTATTTTATCCGTAATCTGGTACCCATAGCACAAGCATTAAGCTTAGTTTGGGACCAGAGGACGTTGTGTGAAAAATGTCCGTGAATATTTATTTATTTATCCGAACATAACTACAACACACGGATGTCCAAAACAGAACTTTTTTAAACAGTTTTTTAACTAGTTTAGATAATAAAAACGGCATCAAAAATGTGTTAAAAATAGTGTATTTTCTTGATATGTGTAGGTATGTATATATTATTTTACAAGTGCAATATATGATAAATAGAGAAATTAAAAGTTTTAAAAATCAGTTGTTCTGCGTGAAACGAGAGTAGTACACACCTCAACGCTTCGCTTATGAGGCGTGCAATTGGCCAAAATCCTACCAATGTGAACTGTGCAACTTGTTATATTTTACTTTTAAGGTTTAATGATTCTCTGCCATATGCTGTCAGAGTGAACACACGAGGTACCAAGGAGATGGTTGAACTGGCCAGAGATATGAAAAACCTCTATGTAAGTTAAGTGTTCGTTATTTTAAACATTATTCTAAAATACGGGATGTATATAAAATACTACATAATAGAAATTATGATTTTGTCCTATCTAGAAACATTTATCAACATGAGGTCTCGGGTTCGATCCGCGGGTCGGGCAATGTTAATGAGCTTTTTCGTAAAAAGAAAAATTCTCAGTAGCAGCCCAGAGTTTTAAAAAATGTGCCCGGTAGCCGGCACTAGGCTCGCCTCCTATTACGTGGGACCTAATCATAGCTGGCGAATTCGGGGAATACAGGCGTGATGCTATGTGAGAAGCATTTGTTTCAAGGAATTCTACTCTGAAACTCTTACTACGAAACTGAAACACACTGATGGTTTTGAAATGGTAAATAATAGGATGGAACTACATGACCAACTGCCGTGTGGGGCCGGCTTTAGAATTGTCCCACCCCTCTCCACCCATGAGAGTCGTAAGAACCGACTGAGGGAATACCTGGGAGTGGGCAGCAGCACTCCCTCGAGTATTAACAACATCTACTGCGATCGCCAACCCGCCTGCCAAGCGTGGCGATTACGGCACTATTCCCCCATATGAGCGCACAGGACTGCTCGTTGTGGCGTTCTCTTGGGGAGGCCTATGTCCAACAGTTGACGTCGAAAGGCTGATGGGTGGATGGATGGATGGACATGACCAAAATTAATTTCTTCGTATCACTTTTTACATAAGAAGTGGACGTGCTGTCGATGACGACAACGATTTTAAGAATCTGAACTACAAACTATGTTTGCTTTATTATTTTTGATGATAGCATAAGTCAATGCTTGAATCCTTTTATTATAAAAACATTTTTGATCTATATTTTTTAGCATTTGACATGCTCAGCTACTTTTAAAGTACAAATTTATTTGTGAATGAGGAAAAAGAGATTTTTGGTACGAGCGGGAATCGAACCCGCGTCTCTTACAATCCGGGGAAGTACTCTAAGCTACTGTACTGACCTTCCAGTCATCCCAATTTCCTCATCACATTTGTCTTTACGACCAACGCCATCTATCGGAATGCGTTTACATGCATTAATCCAATATAGTAAGTTTAAGGTTAAAGGTATTATTTAAAAAAAAATAGATCTTTTTTTGTAATTTTTACTCCTCTTACTCTGTGGTTTACTCTTGATAGGACATTGGTGGTTTCATGACTACCTGCGTATTAATTTTTATAGCAGCCTTCGCCATACACCTTTATTTATGTTACGATCTTCAGCTTTACAAGAAAATTCACATCTTGCTACAAACTGAGAAATTTTTATACGTACATTCTCAAAAACCTTAAATCCAGAGAAGTCCAGAGGTAGTGCATATTTGGAGACTTCTTTAAGAAGTGCTGGCGCTCGATTGGCTTTAACGGTTAAGATAGGCCATTCATTCTATTTTGCTTGAAACCTAACCCATACTGAATGGCTGCCTCTTCTTCTCCTGTTTACAAGATACTTAAATTGGTTTTAGCATATTTTTCTTATTCTCTTTTCTTATCAACTTTATTGAACTTGAAGCTCTTAAACTACTATGAATACAGAAATAGTGAAGGTTTTTCTAAATATAATATTTTTAAGTGTATAATAATTTTAACCCTCACAGGCCTTTGTTCATGTGTCTACTGCATACTCCAATACCAACAAAGGCCCTATAGAAGAGATTATGTATCCTCCCCACGCAAACGTGGAGGATACACTTGCTGTTTGTAACAGTATTGATGAGCCTAGCCTTGAAATTTTGACTCCAAAGTAAGTAATTGCATATTCTAGAAACTTTGTTATTGGAGCTGTAGAAAACTTTGGTCATAATAGATCAACTACAGCAAATATATATTTTGATATGTGCTCAGTTACTTTAAAAAAAAAATTATTTGAGAAAATGGAAAAAAAGAATTTCAGGCTTAGCGGTCTAGAGCACTTCCCCGGATCGAAAGTGACGCAGGTTCGTATCCCGCTCGCACTAAACGTCTCTCTTTCCACATTTACAAATAATTTGTTCTTTAAAGCAAATAGGTATATAATTAATCGGTACTGACAAAAATTCTTTAAATTTAAATCGTTCAATTAATTTGCAGGTTCTTAGGTGAGGTGCCTAACACCTATGCCTTCTCCAAACAGTTGGCTGAGCATGTGGTTTATGATAGTAAGGGGCAGTTACCTGCTGTCATTATCAGACCTTCCATTGGTGAGTTAAGCAAATTATGTTTTTCTCAAAGAGCACTCATAAGTATATTTCCATTTTCAGTCTTTTTTGGATTTTTAAAACGCATATTCACAGTATTTTCGCAAAATTTGTTTTGAAGTCGGCTCTTGAATCTATATTCAGTTGTAGCTGATCACTAGTATTAACAAAGATCAACTGTCCATCTGACAACTCAGGCTCGCAGTAAAACTCTCTTCTTCCACTTTCACAAATAATTTCTTATTTAAAGTAGTGAGTTTTTATTTAAAGTTCTCAATTTACAATGGTGTTATCTGTCTAGGCTCTTTGGCTCCAGTTATAATGGTAATAAGGCGGTTGATATTGTATATCGGTACTATCTGTGTTTAAAAAAAAAAAAACTTTACCTTGATAATAAATAGACTTGATACACTTATGATAAATTTATTGATACGAGTATGATAAGTTATAAATAATTTCGAGGAACACAAATATCTCCCTATACTCTCCTTATTATCATTTCTTTAATATCCTTCCAATCTATCTCCTATCCTTTTCCTTAGAGATGTTGATGAGTGATGCTCTGATGTTTCTAGCGTCTATAGGCTACGGTAATCCCTTATCATAAGGTTAGCCGTATGCTTTGATGCCACCCACGTAGTATAAAGGAAAAAAAATGAACTAGAAGATGATGATAACAATTAAGTATTTATTGTAATGTTTCTAGTGGTAGCAAGTATTGAAGAACCAGTTCCAGGGTGGATAGAAAATTTTAACGGACCATTAGCCTTAATAGTAGCAGGGGGCAAGGGTGAGATGCATTTCTTCTCTTTAAACACACCATTAACTCAAGCAAACATATTGCTGACACAGACCTCTACAAATACAAAGCTCGTCTTATTGACACCCTTAAGGTGGAGATTGACTTGTGACATTTTGGAGTAATGTATCGCGTTCGTGTAACAGAAACCAAAGACTGCCTTGTAGCATTAATTTGTAATGTATCATTCGCGGCGAGCGCCGCATGCTCCACTCGACTGTCAGTTTTTTCGCGAATCCCTTTGAGTGTTACAAGTCAATGCACGACGCACGTCACGTCGTCGCGAGAGCAATTCGCAAGCGGAATCCAACTCGTTTTTACTCACGATTTTCAATAATTAAAATGCAGTGGACAACGAAAAAAGCCTTTTATTTATTGACAAATACAAAGAAAAATCAATTTTATGGGATCCTACTCATGAAAATCATTTTAACAAATTAGCTTATTATTAGCTGCCAAAATGGACATTGACGCCGAGGATCCAAGAAAAAAGTTACCAGTTTACTTTTTGAAATAAAACTACGTTTACGGAATCTATCGTATTTACTTGATTTTACTACTATCCCGACATTTCGAATACTTTACAGCATTCATGATAACGGGTGGTTAGATGATAGACGTCCAAGGCTGATATGTTATTTTAACGGTTTCATCTACCTACAGTATATGATTTTACAAAAATTTTGGTTTATTTATTTTAACCCACCTAATATTCGTTTAGAAACACAGTGAAAATATCTACTTCAAATTTTTTATGCTTACAATGTATGAGACTAAGCCAGTATATTAAAATGAGTATAATACTCCTCTTTAAACTGTAAAATAATTTCTAAAATGATATGCTTCTGACGCGTCACGACACGCCACGACTCGTTAGTATGTTTCCGCCTTTAGACGTTTCGATATCTCGTTCTCAAGAATTTTGACGATATTTTTTTTCAGCAGTTTTTATAATTTTTTTTATCAATATATATATATATATATATATATATATATGTCAATCTTCACCTTTACGTATACATGCACGTATGCCGTGTGAGGCTGGCTTTAGAATTGTCCCACTCCTCTCCACCCATGGGAGTCATAAGAGCCGACTGAGGGAATACCGGGGGAGTGGGCAGCAGCACTCTTTCGATTATTAACAACATCCACTGCGATCGCCAACCCGCCTGCCAAGCGTGGCGATTACGGCACTATCCCCCATTCTTGGGGAGGCCTATGTCCAGCAGTGGACTTTAAAAGACTGATGGATGGATGGACACGTATGCACGAACAGCGTTTCAACTACGGCAACTCCAGTAAAATCAACTCACCAAATATTTTTGATTTAAGGTATTTTGAGAAATGTTTATGCTAGTCCTGACGTACGAGCGGACTATTTGCCCGTGGATACCTCTATTTGTTGCTTGATAGCTGCAGCGTGGATAAGAGGGACCAAAAAGTATGTATATAGCGGTATTATGAAATTTTACGGTCACTTAAGTGACATAACTCATGTTTTGTGTAAGTGCGCCTAACTACCTCAATGGTCAGGCGGTAATATGACTGCTGAGCATAAGCCTCTAGATCGAATCCAAACCCAACAAATAGATTTGGAGTTTTTTCATCCAGAAGTTCTCAATAACAGCTCGGAGCAAAGAAGTTGCTGGTATTTCACGTCCTTGCCTTCGAAAGCACATAAAGCCGTTAGTTCTGTTCTTCAGCTTTTCTTCTTTAAAATAAAGTTTGGTTTTTTACAAAGGTCAGTGTGAAGGAGAAAAAGAAGACCATTGTATAGATTGCAACTCACAATTTTAACAATTGTAACGACAGTGTCGAAATAAAAGGTTCTAAAACCTAGAAGATATATTTTTATTTTGGACTCTCTTTATGTCTGTAATACACAGCAGACTAAATATTTTGTTATTCCAGTCTTGAACCTGCAGACGAGGTCACCGTCTACAACTGTTGTGTTGGCAACTTGAATAATGTTACCACTCGGGAAATGATAAACTATGGATTTCAATTTCTTCATGATGTACCTATGGGTGCCTGTTTGTGGTATCCCAATACAAATATATGTACATCCAAGACCATCAACTATGTTAAGGTATACAAGATCCTTATTATTATAAGTGCAAAATTGAGTTTAGCACTGGGTTAGCATGATGGACTATGGCCCAATATCTCTTATTAGAGAAACCAATTCCCAATAGTGGGACAGAAAAAAGGTTAAAGAAAGCGTATACAAAATAGATCAGATTATAGCTAACACGCAATTTAAAATACCTGAATGAAGGAAACCGAAACGTGTTGCTTATTGATGCTGAAATAATTTTAATAATCCATAATATAGTCGATAGATATTTTGCCATCCACCACTATTTTGAGAAAATAATATGCTTTTGTAAGCTAAAACTTCGATCTTTAAGTTTATTTTGTTGAACCTGCATATATAGAACTAATACATTAATATCAGCATCTATTAATCATAGGTGCAATATATGTTAAATTTAATTTTAGCAACCAGATATCTTTTTTATTTGTTATGTTATAATGGAGAATAATTTAGATTTATTTAATTACAGTTTATTGTCCAACACTTATTGCCGGCTGTAATTATAGACACAATTTTAAGTGTATTTAAGGGTAAACCAATGTAAGTATAAATCAATTAACTTTATTTTGCTGATTTTTGTATTTATAGTGCACCTAAATCTGATTGCGGTACAACGCGCAAAATTTACGTACTTACTTATCATCACGCCATTTCCCTTGCGGGGTAGGCAGAGAGAACAGAGTGCCAAAAGGCTCCATTCTTGCATACATAGCTCGCTTCCTCAACATTCATAATTCTTCTTCTCTTCATACACGCTCGACGGTTTCGGAGCCTCCTGACTCCATCTTCCTTCAATACATTACTGATTTGGTCTAGGTTAGTCTCGATCTCGCTGTGTGGGGCCGGCATCGAGAATAGCTCCACCCCGTCTCTTCCTATGGGAGTCGTAAAAGCCGACTAAGGGATTACCGGGGGACCGGGCAGCAGCGTTAAAAATATCCACTGCGATCGCCAACCCGCCTGCCAAGCGTGGCGATTACGGCATTATCCCCCATGACGAGACCGCTCTTTGTGGCGTTCTCTTGGGGAGGCCTATGTTCAGTAGTGGACGTTGAAAGGCTGATAGATGGATGGATAGTCTTAGTCTCCCCCTGTACCTACATCCTTCCACTTTCGCATTGTATATCTTCTTAAGCAGTGAAAAAATTTAACACGCAAAACGCAAAATTTTAATATAAGAAATGTCCGATCTTGCACATGATTTATCTCCTCTCCTCAGCAATGATTGAAATTATTGCCACTATTAGCCTGGCTTGCCTCTCACAAAACATCAGCGCGAAACAACTGTAGGTACTCTAACCGCTGTGTTTCGTGTTATTCTTTGTTCATTATGCTTTCCTTATTATTTTTATCCTCTCTTTTGTATTTGACGGGCCTCGTGGCGAAGTCAGTAGTGTAACCGACTCCCATGCACGAGCTCGATTCCCACTCAGGACAATTATTTGTGTGATGAACACAGATACTTGTACGGCGTGTGGTGACGGACTTAGAATACAATTGTCACCACCCCATTCTTTCCCACGGGTGTCGTATGAGGCGACTAAGGGAAGTAAGCAATTATCATCCATTGCATGACTGGTGGTAGGTCTTGGTACCAAGTGGGAGTACTCACTTGGTATCGGGCCATTTACCATCAGATAGGCCGAAGCTCGTCTGCTACCACAGGCAAAAAAAAAAATGGCGATGCACAAGTAATCCCTCTGATGTTACTGGCATCTATAGGCTACAGTAACCGCTTACCATCAGGTGGGCGGTATGCTTGTTTGCCACCCACGTAGTATACAAAAATACATAATATAGCTGAAAATAACAAAACAGATAACGCCTACGTGGCCTATATGAATCACGCACCACGTTTTTTTAACTTCCCGCTAAGAACATAGAAAATTTTCAAAAGTTGGGAAGTTATTGATATTACCCCGTTTTTCGAAAATCGAGTTTTCAATGGATATTGACGTTTTGAGGTCCTAGGAAGCTTCCCCGAATGTTTGCGCTAAGTGCGCTAAGATATCTGTATGTCTGTAGGTACGTGTGTGTGTGTGTTTTGTGTGTGTGTGTGTGCGTGTAAACCTCTCATAACTTTTGATCGGCTTGACCAATTTCATCGCGGTTGGCGTCATTCGAAAGGAATTGACCAAACTTAGATTTTGAATACAATTAGGACTGATTGTATATATAAACTAGCCTTTGCGCCGCGGCTTTGCCGCAGCCAAAAGCTAGTTTTTCGGTTATATCTCAAATTACCGATATAGTAGCGGGATAAAATGTATATCAGTTTTTAAATCTAATCAAGGCCTTTCAAATAAAAAAGTTGCATCAAAATCTATCTAGTAGTTTCTGCGTGATACGCTAACAAACAAACAGACAAAAATTCTAAAAAAAATTGTTTTGGGTTTAGACATGCCTATATAGCCTATTACAACCATTTTTTCTCAAATATCTTGAATGTACAGACACAGCTCTGTTACAGTTTTATAGTAGTATAGATATATATTTAGGAATTCCGTGAATAATAAACAATTCAAAAAAGATTATTTTTAAATTTATAGACCAAAAGACAAGTTTAATTTACAACGAACAGAAAAGAGAACAGAGAGAAAATTAAGAATAATAGAAAATGACCAAACTCCGATTTATTTAATTTAGTTAACAACTATGGATACTCAAATGGACATACGTTCCCCTTTAACAATTGAACACTACAGCAAAAGGTGCCGGAATGAGCACGTCAACTGCTTATATAGACGTGCTGTCCACTGACAACATTCCGTCCCCTGACTGATTGACATTTGTCGCTAACACGGTCTCTCCTGATTGGAGGACGTCCTCGTGCTCTTCTCGTCTGACCGCTAGCTTTCGCTGCACTAGAGATGCCCAGCATGGGTTCTGGTGATTTCTCCCCAGAAAGCACATTGTTGTTCCTCATAGCTTGCTCAGGTATGGACTCCACCTCATCTACTGCACCTGACGACATAAACGAAACGACTCAACTCACTCACCGCATCACAATGACATATACGAGGCATTTTATTACAATAGATAGGTCGGGTTTCCAGTTATCACTGAAAACACTTCGACCCAATCACTCAATACCAAGGCATTTTATTACATTAGAGGGGTCGGGCTTAGCCCACATAGCATGACCAACATACAACGTGGCTATATCTACCCTGATATGACAAATCTGCCAGGACAGCGCCTGATATCCATCCATAGGACACATCTGCCAGTCAAGCCACCGCTCTGACATAGCAGCTACAAGCACTGCACACTGCGCGCTGCACGCTGCACGCAGCTGCACTTGTGACCGCACTTTGTAATGCCTGTCAACAAAATATATGTGTGTGTGCTACACAGCGACATTTCAGTACTACTTTTCAAAGGCTCTCTTTTTTTTACACATCATGGAAATCAATAAATCTGTGGACATCATAATCTGTGGACCTCCATGTATAGTTCGAATATTAGCATCGGCAATTATAACCTTAGTTAAACGATTTTTAGCAGGCATAACATGCGTCTGAATGATCTATCCGTCCACCGACTCTTAGTATCCCCTTTTGATCTAAAAAGGGGCAAAGAGTTCTAAGACTAATCTTTTTAGATACAAATTCTCTAACTGTTGGATCATAAATGAGAATTCACGCTCTTGTACCATTTTAATGCATGCAAATAATGTCTCACTCATCTCACTTTGAGTAATAAAATTAGGTATGTTAGGGCGATCTTCTCTCTTCAATTTTAAGTTTAGCATTCTCTTACAGTGACATAACTTTTAGTAACTTATTTAATGATGAAAACTTTGCCCACACATACTCTTCATCCATTTCAGATAAAGCAGCTAAAGGCTTGATTTTTTCCTCTTCATGTATATATCCTCAACGTTAATGTTCTCTATGTGTAGTGGGACCTCTACCAGCCACTGCGGTCCTTTCCACCACAGTGGGTGCTCTAATAACTCCCTTGGTTGTAATCCACGTGAAGCACAATCAGCTGGGTTTGTGCCCGTAGATACGTGGTTCCACTGTTGGTATTCTAGAATATTCAATATAGTGGATACTCGGTTACTTACAAAAGTTGCCCATCGACTTGAGCCACCTTTCAGCCATGCTAAGACTATGGTATAGTCTGTCCAACCATATAATCTTTCTTTGGGTATCTTTAAGACTTGGGATACCTAAAAGATAAGTTTGGCTGCTAGTATCGGAACACATAGCTCCAATCTTGGAATAGATATTTCTCCCAAAATTGGTGCGACCTTGGTCTTTGCAGTTACCAAAAGTACATGTACTCTGTTTGAATTGTCGATAACTCTCATGTAAACAGCTGCAGCAAAAGCAGACTTTGTTGAATCTGAAAAAACATGTAATTTGGTCTAACATTATCTTGTAATATTGAACCATCTTGGTATTTTAAGGTCTTTCAGGTCAACTAGATCTTGTCTAAGCTTCAGCAACTGACTCAATAGCTCCTGGGTTAAGTACTCATCCCAGTCCAGACCAAATTTCCATAACCTTTGTATTATAATTTTGGCATTAATTATCACAGGGGCAATCCATCCTAGCGGATCATATAACTACCTCAGACAATACCTCACGCTTAGTGACTTGTTCTTTAGGTAAGGGTAAGTCGAGCACATATTTAAAACTATCACTTATTTTGTTCCAGCTTAACCCCAATACCTTAATTAGGTAATTTAGTTTAATAGTTGTTGGCTTTGCATTCATTCCATCTTTCTTAATCTCCTGTAAAAAATGCTTACTGTTGCTATTCCATTTCTGAAGTTTAAAGCCACCAGCTCTCATTAAATTGTTCATTTCATGATATATGTGTATTGCCTCAGTAATTGTCTCCGACCCAGTCATTAAATCATTATTCATCATTAAATCCACATTTTATCTTGTTTTGAAATTTTAGCAGCTACTGGATACTTTTTCTCTTCTAAATCAGCAAGTCTTTGTAATGCCTTAATCGCCAAATATGGTGCACAAGCCGTTCCAAAGGTTAATCTTATTAGCTTATAATGCTGTATTAATCGATGGTGCACAAGCCGTTCCAAAGGTTAATCTTATTAGCTTATAATGCTGTATTAATTCTCCACACAATTCTTTGGAAATCTGTACATCTTTATAATGTCAGCGACAATACAGATCCTTTGGTTTCGCCATCTCATCAGTATATGTCTTAAATCTTGTTGTAAGTTTCGCCTAACAAGAAGATCATCATTGAGGGATACATTGTTTTCATCTTTGCTTGAAGCATTAAAGAGTATTCTTACTTTTGTAGTGTCCTTGTCTTCCCTCACTACAGCATGGTGGGGAAGATAAACTGTCCTACGTTGCTTCAACTCATTTTCACCAACAGGTATCATATGTCTCATATTTAAGTATTCCTTCATGACTGTGTTTTATTCCTTTCTCAATGTTGAGTCTCTTGATAGTCTTTTCTCTTACCCTAATAACCTCTTAATGGCTATCTCCATTGACTGACCATACTGACTTTTAGGGTCATCAGTTGCAAATGGTAATTTCACTATAAATCTACCTTCCTTGTCCCTTTCAGTAGTTGAATCAAAAAAGTCTTCACATTTTTTTTCACTAGCTGTCATCTCCTTTTGAATTAAAGTAGGTTAATTTTTCATCTCCCAGAATTTCTTCAGCAAATCATCCTCTTTCAAATTGATTTGCATACAAAGGATTATCCTTTGCTAATGCAACAGATCCTGTTGACATTTTGCCTGAAAGAACCCACCCAAATATAGTGTTCTGAGCTAGTAAGCTACTACCTCAAATTGTCTCAGAATTTCATCAAGTAATGTTTTGCTATAAGTTTCGGCACCTAGTAAAATATCAATCTTACCCGGCATAGCGTAAGTAGGATCAACCAAAGGCAAATCATTGATTTCAACCTAGTTAGTAGTACACATGTTGGTAGATGGAAGTAGTGACGTTAAAGCATGTAATACATATGCATTGACTACAATAGCATTATTTGAATTATAGAATGACTCTAGCCGAAGAGATACAGTGTACTTAATTCTCATACGAGCATCCCCTAGCCCCGACACCCAACCACTCACTGGCTTACGTGTTAGTCCTAGCAATTGGACAGTAGATTCGGTTACAAAAAAACCTTGTTCAAGTAAAGCACGAATAAAATATTTAGAACCGTTAGAGTGAACGTACATTAGTCAGCACGCAGTTGAAGTATACATCGCATTGAACGCATTTGTCGAAAGGGTGCGTCCATTGTGCAACTTTGACATCAGCAAATACAAATATGTAATATCCATACAAAATTCATAAAAATATTAGAGATTTTAGCGACCAAGGGACTCCGTCTATATATTTGGCAATGGCCGCTATAATAATAAAAATCAGACTCATTTAAATCCAGTATCTTTACTTTAATATAATATACATTATATTAGGCCACAATACTTATTATGATACCTTATATATAATTATCTATTTGTACAATATTTTTTAGTTTCCCTTTTTCTATCTATCTGTCTAATAATCTGACAATCAAAAAATATATAAAAATATAAGAGTAAATCAGCGGTGAAGGAAGATCTGACACTCGGTATAAACCTTCGTGGGACGCCACAAGATTAACAGACAGATTTTAGGGGTAGTAGGCTGTTACTGTTTTTCCTCTGCATATTATATTACAATCTTCTTTCGCTATTTTCGTTTATGCTTGTAAGTCTTGTAACAGTAGAATGCATATCGTAAGTACGTATAAAAGAACGAAAATGATCGATTGAAGAACATCTAATCTTCTGGGGAATTCTCTACTAGTGCCATGTTCATTATTAACTTATCATAATAGCGATGTGAATTCAATAATCAACTAAAGTGTGAAGTCCAATGGAACTTATTGAGTAGTTAGAGTTAAATTACGTTATTGAGTAGCTGTATCGCGCAACTTAATGCGTTTTGTGAGGGTCCCCTGATTGACGATTATAATGCCTTGTACGGTACAAGGCATTATAAAAATTATTCAAATGGCACCCAAATACCGTATAATACGGCAGTTCTTATGTCAATGGCAACACTGGATGGCATACGTCGAGTTTGTCTGGTTTAGGGTTGGCGATTCTTCTGGCGAAAGATTGATTTTTGTATAAATTATTAAATAAGGTTGGATACCCAAAAAAATAGAGTTTAAAAAGGCGATCTTCCAAAATCGATCCTTCTTTTGATTTGTTTTATTACATAGGTATTTTTAAAAATTATAATATGAACAACACGAGTTAATCTGTCGATACTTATTCGGTATCGAAACGTAAGTACTTGGTATCAAATCAGACTACATGACTATTACTTTTTAATTTCTCTCTCGCTCGGTTCCTGTACTTAAGTTATAGAAACGCGCCAGCTGAACCCGCTCAAGGTTATTCCATCCATCCATCCATCAGCCTTTCATCGTCCACTGCTGGACATAGACCTCCCCAAAATGGGGGTTCTGCCATAATCGCGACGCTTGGCAGGCGGGTTGGCGATCGCAGAGGATGTTTTTAGTACACAGGGGAACGCTGCTGCCTGGTCCCCTGGTAATCCCTTAGTCGGCTTATACGACTCCCATAGGAAGAGACGGGGTCGAGGTCAATCATCTCGATAAATTTAAATTCAAATTAAAACATACCTCTATTTCATAGGCTTATTATATAGGTAGCACTTAAAATCGTCAAAGTTACTAATAACTAACACGAGAGCTTGCGGAAAGTGGATCCACAATATCACGATTACAAACGCCGAATGAAAACAAGCGGACAGATTCCGTAGTAAGGCTGTTCTTGAGAAGAGCCAGGCAAGAAACTCATGAGCCACTTTTTTAAATTTCAATGGAGATGGAAACGCTTCCATACATTTTTGGGCCTAGGTGGTAACAAGATGAAAGTTGCACCATTTGAAAGTTTACATCGAAACATTTCATAATTAAAACTTTTATTAGATTTGGCAATCTAGGAACCGAGATATAGAAGATTATATAAAAGTGAGGTTAAGTATCAAACTACACCTCTAAGTGTCATCATAACATTTAAAAGCCATACATTTAAAGTAGTTACACATATCGTTCGTTTTGCTAGGAGAGTGACAGCGCCGGAGGCACAAACCCCCTCCTTATCCTCTCCTTGTTACTCCTAATTACCCTCCCTAACCTCTCTTCAGTATCCTTTAAGAGAATACTCTTCCTATTATCCTTCCTCTGCACCTCCTACAACTTTTCTTGAAAATGGCGATGTGCGTGCGATGACTCTGGTGTTGCTAGCGTTTGTAGGCCACGGTAACCGCTTACCAGATGGGCTGCTTATCAGCTGGACCGTATGCTTGTTTGCCACCCACGTAGTATAAAAAAGATAGTACCTTTCATATATACATTTACCAAATGATTAAGTATTTAAGGTAAGTAGTGTTACCTGCCAACAAGGCGTAGAGATGGCACACGGCGGGCTTACTTAGTGGGTGAGGGCCCCACTCTACCCTATTCGTTGCCCCGAACGACGGGGTGTGCGGATAGGAACATTTTTTACAAAAAAACGAAAGTCTCAAAAATCCCATTCTCCTTTCTTATAATGTTTAAATTGTTATGGTACTTAATTATAATGGGAAACCAGCTTAATATGCCAATAAGCCCTTGCTATACAAAAAGAGTACTTATAACGTGAAACACCATTATGATACCAAGCATAAAATTACTTTTTTGACTCGATTTTTCACCATAGATAATAATAATCTTTTGTTCTTGCAGGCCGGCTTAGCTCACCGCACAATCCGCTCGAATTAAGAACAAAATGTTCTTACAGATAGGGTTGCGTTTTGCTTATCAGGATAATTTGCACAGAAACTACGTGTGTTCAGTATGCTTGTTTATTGGTAACTAAAAAAAGAGACATCAATACACGAAAGAGTAGTGGACTGTATAACTATCTATGTAGAAATAGGTACACGCTCAGAGAATATAGGCTACTTAATATCTACTTGGACACTTACCAATATTTTCCAATGTAGGTATTTATTTTCCACCTTACCTTACCGCTTAAACTCAACAGGCGAAATTTCCTTTCCTCATGGGCACGAAACGGGATAGTACGTGCGGACAAAGCGGGTAATTTATCCGACTTCTGATTTTAGGAACTGCTTGAGTAATAAAAATTCAACAACGAACAGATTAACAAAATTAAGAATAATAGAGAATTCTTTATAATAATTCTCTAAAAACTTTGAATACTAAATGGACATAAGTTCCCATTTTACAAGTGAACGATACAGCAAAAGATGCCAGAATGAGCACGTCAACGTCACGGGGATTCGAGCTGCTTGTATATTCCATTAATCTGTTTTTTTTTTTACCAGGCTTGTTAAAATTCAACGCCGCATCTATAATGCCACCATGGCTCTCGAGTACTTTTCCATGAATCAATGGAATTTCAAAAACGAAAACTTAATTCGGCTGCGATCATGTATAAAGGTTTGACTTTTATTTTTTGTAGTAACATTCCCATACCGAAAGATAGAAGAAACTGTTTCCTCTAAGCTTGGATGTGTGAATGGAGTTTACTCCTTGACAACAATTGTCTTAAATTATAAACAAACAAATCTTTATTTTGAGGATAAAGTTGAGAATTTATTTTTAGCAAAGCTGACATTTGTACTTGCAACATAACCTGATGGACCTTTTGACAAACATTTTAGCCTACTTCTAGTGGAGATTTTAACATTTTTAACTAAAATTTTTGGGAAACTTAAATCATAGAATAATCATTGCATTGTTCATAAAACATTGTCTTTGCACTAAAGCGTGTCATCATTTATAAGTAGTTTAAAAGTTATGAGAGAACAAGGGAACAAGGGAACATTCATAATTATCCATCCATCCATCCATCAGCCCTTCATCGTCCACTGCTGGAAATAGGCCTCCACAAAATGGGGGTTTTACCATAATCGCCACGCTTGGCAAGCGGGTTGGCGATCGCAGTGGATGTTTTTAGTACACAGGGGAACGCTGCTGCCCAGTCCCCTGGGAATCCCTAAGTCGGCTTTTACGACTCCCATAGGAAGAGACGGGGTGGAGCTATTCTTGGTGCCGGCCCTACACAACAAAAATAAAAAAAAACGCGGCAAAGTAAAAATACATAATTATATACATACAAAAATACGGTCAAAATCTTAAGTCAATTTTTGCTTCAACGTTGGGTAAAAGAGTCCTTACATAATTTCAATTCATTTCTATTGCATCTTGATAATAATTTTATTTTAAACATACTAATTACTTGTTAGGACGAAGACTTCAACGCATTCTACTATGAAATAGAAAACATAGACAAACATAACTACATGCACAGCGCGATGGTGGGCGTAAGGAAGTATCTTCTCAAAGAAAAAGATGAGGATCTGCCTAAACATCGTGCATACTATTGGAGGTGAGATCAAAATATAATTCTAATGGTAGAGCCTTGACCAGCATGAATGGCTTGATCAGGGAAGTGCCATCCTCTCACAGAAGATCAGCGATACTTTTTTGTTGTTTTGGTAACCGCTTACCATCAGCTGGACCGTATGCTTGTTTGTCATCTACGTAATTTTATGATTATTAACATTTAAGTGCTGTATTTTTTTGATTATATACATGAGGAGTTTTTAATAAGTTATATGTATAGTGTGGTATATAATTCATTCTACATTTTCCATTTGTTTTCGCGAAGAACTAATCAGCGTGACTTTCAAAAATCTACCTTTTTGGCAATGTTGCTAGGTCATTGATTGAAAGGCTGTTAACAGAGAAATCTCATAAAATTACTATTATTATTAATATATCAACATAACATGATTAACTATATGAAATAAAACTACGTTTACAGAATCTATCGCGTTTAATTGATTTTCTGCTATCCCGACGTTTCGAATACTTTACAACATTCATGATCACGGGTGGACTTAGATGTTAGACGTCCAAAGCTTTAGTTTAATGTGTAACATTCGCGTATATTATGATTAACTTTAGTGTATCTATTTTTTTTATAGAATGTTTGTGCTGCATATAGCGGTTATGTGTATATTCTGGGGGTATATGCTGTGGTGGATCCTCAACTTGGAGTACGTTCAAGCTATACTGACTCAAATTAGCAACAATATATTTGAAATTGATAATTAAATTATTTTATTTTACTTTTGTTGTATATTTTATTTTCTATTTTATTTTATTATTTTTCTTGGAGTCCATTAACCTAAGTTGTTTTAGTGAGAGGTCATGCTTGTCAATGTGAAATCTATACTATTATAAAGCTATAACAGAGCTATGTCTGAACATTAAGGGTGGGTTGCATGATCCAACGTTATCGTTAAAGTTACTGTCAATTCAATGGTTTTGCTACAAACGGGATGCACCATTTAACTATAGTTAAAATGACGTCATTATTCGACGTTAACTATTACCGCCCATTACTGACTCGTTAAAGTTAAATAGTAGCATATCATCATCATAAGCCAATCATAACGATACGATTACGAATATTGTTTTCCGATGCTTTAAAAACTGCTTAAATCTTTTTTTTTAGATGAGGTTTAAGTAGCTGTTGATTGTGTCGTATATATATAATAATAATGGCTCTATTAATAGAAATCCTGCGGGAAACTAGCTCTACCGACAACGAAACTGACGAGGAGTATTTAAATAACATATGTCGTAGAAAAAGAAAAGTTTATATCCTAGAATCGTTTAGTTCAATGAATGGGATGAAAATCGTTCTTGGCAAGATTTTATGTTATTATAAATCTAGCGCGTTCGTTAACTTATTACATTTGGAACCATTGATAAAAACGCGAACGATGAAGTAGGTTAATTGATCAACTACATAAAATAACAAACATAGCATTTTCCGTGTAGTGATGGACTTAGAATACAAGTGTCACCACCCCCCTTCTTTCCCACGGGTGTCGTTTGACGCGACTAATACACCCCTTAGTCAATTATCATCCATTGCATGACTGTTGGTAGGGCTGGGTACCAAGTGGGAGTACTCACTTGGTATCGGGCCCGAGCGGGTTAGTACCACCATCTCCCGTGTGACCGGCCATGAAGCACATCGTTGCGTTTTGGCTGTAGCAGGAGATAGCCGTTTATTCTTTGATTCCATATCGGTGAAATGAAATGGTTAGCAGCGGCTTGACAATACTCTCGGTATAGTTGAGTCCATGAGCGACGGTTACTATTTACCATCAGATGGGACGCAGTTCGTCTACCACTAAATGTAATAAAAAAAACTAGATGTCGCGGGACGTCTACCAGATGTGAAAACATCGACATTATTTTGTAGAAACAAAGAAAGAAAGAAAAGTTTATTTCCACACAACCGTGACACACAATATAACTCAAGTTTAAACAGTTTAACAAATCAAATATGTATTTAAGACACATTGAAAATATATACCTAATTAATTAGAGCATTTTACCATCATTGAAGCTTATTACAGAACAAATTATTTTTATATGTGGAAAAAGAGAACCCCACCGCGAGTAAGATCCCCTGCCTGTATACCTACCATCTAAAGACAAAGTACTCGTCAAGACGAATTAAACGATTCCAAACTCGATGGGGTTGCAGTAATTTTTTCTCAAATATCTTGCTAGCTGGCTGATGTCTGTACATTTAGGGTTAGTTGCACGAAAGCTCCTGTTATAGTTATCGTGAAAGTTAACTATAACAATGACGAACGTTCCTAACTATTACTTTTACCAAAACGCGGTGCACCATCGGAGACATCGTCAACGTTAAAGTTAAAAGAGTTGCTAGTTTAATGAGGTACTTTGAATTTAAACTATTATTACGGGACTTAACGCGTATCAAATAACTTTTAACTCCCGACGAGTGTTGACGTCCGAGGTACTTTGACCCCAAATTTAACGAGGGAACAGTTTCATCATGTGGTAATACTGTATTTAAACTATCAACAGATGACAAGAATTAAAACGTCAATCGCTGTCAAATCGCTTTGTTTGCTTTCGTGATTTTATTAATATTATTAATAATGGCAATGGATAACTTAAAAACAATTAGTACAAATGTAATAGAAAACTTTTACGCCAAGTAAGTAGACACGCTTATTATCATTTCACTTTTCTACAAGCGTCCGCCTTGGGCGGGCGTTTAACGAATTGTATGGCTACATACATTAATTTCAAATTATCTGTACAGAATATGAATTGAAGTCATTTTTTCTCAAAGTATTATTGAAATTAAACCTTACCAGGTTCCCACTTGTGTTTCAGGGAAAGAAGTAGGTACAAATTTTAGCGAAAATGAGGTTGTTAGACTCAATCTCTTGTAGAAAAACAGATTGCAAAAAGACAGATGGCACCAGCACTAAATAGAAGGATTATGCCTGGAACAGCATTGAAAGAGTTTAATGCTAATGGAGAAACTCTACGTTCATTAAAAAGCAACTTAAGTACAAATTTAATAACATGAAAATGGCTTTAAAGAAGGCAGATACAAATTTGCTTATTAATACAATTAGTCAAATGCTTTGTTTATTGATTTTCAAAGTCGATTGTCAAATGGTAACTTGTGTACACCTCATTCTTTCTCACGAGTGTCGTACGAGGTGACTATGGGAAGTAAGCAATCCGTTACTGGTGGTAGGTCTGAGTACCAAGTGGGAGTACTCATTTGCTATCGGGCCTGAGCGGGTTGGTACCACCAGCTACCGTGTGACCGGCCATAAAGCACATCGGTGTCTTTTGGTTGTAGCAGAAGATAGCCGTTTACTCTTTTATTTAATATAATGAAATGAAATGTTGAGCAGTGACTTGATAATACTCTCAGTATAGTTGAGTCTATGAGCGACGTTTACCATTTACCATCAAGCGGGTCATTGCTCGTCTGTCACCATTCGCAATAAAAAAAAAACTTTGCTGAAGAGACCAATGTCATCACCACTGAAACGTAACTAACCTTATAACCATTAATTTAAAAATATTATAAAATCTAAGGCTACCTTAAGGTATATAAAATGTATTTTTTATTGCAGGTCTATCTTAAAAGAGGCAAGAAAGTGATGACCGGTATAACATAGTAAAGAGAGCATTGCAAGAAAAACACCATACTGTGTTGGATCAACTTCACAGCCTGGAGTTGGAGAAAGTTAGAGATATTATAAGCCAGCAAAAGGAGTTACTTACATGAGCAAAATTAAAACATGGGGAAGAAAAACACCGGATTGAAATGCTCAAATTACAATTAGAAGTGGAGAACTGCCTCGGTTGTGTAGTGGTAGTGTATGCGACTGCTAATCATGAGGTCTCGGGTTCGATCCCTGGGTCGGGCAATGCCATTGAGCTTTTTCCTAAAAAGAAAAATTCTCAGTAGCAGTCCGGAGTTTGGAAATGTGCCCGGTAGACGTCAATAGGCTCGCCCCCTATTACGTGAGACTTGAACATAGCTGGCGAATCGCGGGTGTGTAATACACCTCTGCCTACCCCTTCGGGGAATACAGGCGTGATGCTATGTAGAAGTGGAGATATTGCAGTATAAAAAAGAGATTTCAATAAAAGAGATTAAATATTTGTTAAATGTGTATTTTTCTTCACTCCTCCCTCAGTTATTGGTTTACGCAGAGGAATCATCAAATAGAATTTTATGTATAGCCTTTGTCTTTAAGCCACCAGTAGCAAATTCGCCATCTTCTAGTTGCTCATGAACTGAACTATACCGAGAGTATTATATGAAATGAAAGAATTAACGGTTATCTCCTGCTACAATCAAAACACACCGATGTGCTTCATGGCCGGTCACACAGGAGATGGTGGTACTAACCCGCGGGGGCCCGATAGCACTTGAGTACTCCCACTTGGTACCCAACCCTAACACCAGTCATACGAAGGGTGATCAGTTATTACTTCCCTTAGTCGGCTCGTATGATGGATGGGAAAGAATGGGTTAGTGACATGTATATTTTTAGTTCGTCACCACACGGACAATAGGTATCCTAATACTTAAATTAATCTATCCTGAGAGTCATTCAAGTTTAGTTACTGATCTAAAGTTGAATGATATGTAGATCTACAACCTACAACAACCTACTAGAATAGTTATTATAATAGTATAAATGCTAATGTTTGTATAGTATGCATGTAGAAAAATATTTCTAATACCAATCAGCGCTAAAACGTCTGAACTGTATTTGATGAAGTATCCTGTGGGAATACTTTATGACCTAAAATAACACAGGACATGTTTACAAACATGTCCTGTGTTATCATTAACATTCCGCGGTTTTACAATACTTACCTACGTGGTTCATATAAGTAAAAACGCGGAATGCAACTATTTATTAATAAATCTAACAACGAGTCCATGAGTGCACATCACGCGACTAGATCGGTGCATGGGTGCAATCAATAGCTCCAATTACTTTTAGAAAGGCACTTATATCATAGAATTTGTGGTGGATCTTTCCATTTGTTCTGCATTCTGAGGCATTGATACCCATCCTGGCCGCATCCTTATGATAGCTTTTGCTAACTCTAAAAATAATTCAGGATTCACTTCATTAATTTACACCAGCAGTACCTATCTGTAATACATCGCTGAAATGAGCCACGCGCATAGTACTCTAATGTAATCAGCACTTGCTGCATGAGATGTTGGGGGCTTGAGTGAGTAAAACAACCACTTTGATTAACCTACATTTAATGAATGTTAATTAATATTAATACAATATAATATGAGCATACTAGTAAAACTGTATAGTCAGCACCTTACGTTGTTCTTAAGGACCAAACATAATACGCTTATAGCTCTTAAGGAGCTTACATACATAATAATATACACACTTCACCTCCCAGGGAAAAACAAAAAAACATGTAACCACATTTTTTTTATTATTTGCTATTACAAAACTAAATTAATTTAATCTATAGAAAAGTAAGGTTATTTGTAAATTAAACTTATTAATACAACAATACAATTAAACCTGAAACTTAATTAGCGTAGTACTCGTACTTATTGATAGAAGGGCCTATTCTTATGAACTATGTCTATCTTATTGTTTTTACTTATTTTAACATAACATCCGTCAACGTCCAACGTCTTCTATTAAAATAAATGGACCTACAAAAAGAGGATCTAATTTACGACCGGTTTCATTTTTTAAAAGAATTAAGTCGTCTTTACTACATTTAACGGAATTCATAGTTTTATCATATACACTTTTTCTTTTATGTTTTCTAAATAATAAATTTTTATTGGCATCGGACTCGAGCCTATGGCATACTGCTATGGGGATATTCCGCCGATTTAAATTCCATATTTGTATATTTAGATATTTTTATATATATTTTTAGCATTTGACATGCTTAGCACTATACATTAAACACAAAGTGAAAAATGTGAAATCGAAAATAACAGTCAGGAGCAGGATTTGAACCTGCATCTTCTGGATACCGTCCAGATGCTGATCCAGATGAGATGATTTTCGATTTCACATTTTTCACTTTGTGTTTAATGTATAGTGCTAAGCATGTCAAATGCTAAAAATATATATAAAAATATCTAAATATTTAAAGGGTTTGCGTCATTATTAGGTAAAATCTTAATTGTAAAATTAAGTTTACCTGGTCGGTATAATGTATGAAAATACTTCTGACAGATGGCGCATGCGTCACCCAAAGACGTTAAGTATGATGTGTTATCGAAATTAGCAGTCAGGAGCAATTGTCAGGATTGCTGAATTGGTAAAGCATCTGGACGGTATCCAGAAGATGCAGGTTCAAATCCTGCTCCTGACTGTTATTTTCGATTTCACATTTTTCACTTTGTGTTTAATTCCATATTTGTACTTCAGAAAAGGGCTGTTCGTGCAATCTAAAATCTGGGCCCGAGAGTTTCCCTTAGACAGAAATTCAAAGAAATAAATATTCTAACTGTTGTGTCTCAATTTATATACGAAAATCTGTTGTATGTCAAGAAAAACATCGGATGTTTTGATAAGTATAGCGATGTTCATCACATTAATACTAGGAACAAAGGCAATCTTATTGCACACAGTACTCGTCTCCACAGAATTAGTAGATCTTTTATGGGGCAATGTATATACTTTTACAATAAGATTCCTGAAAATGTCCGAAACATGCCACTAAATAAGTTTAAGAAAGCCATAAAAATTAGACTTTGTAATCAAGGTTATTACACAGTTTCGGATTATCTTGAGGACAAAACAAAATGGGCTTGAGCTGCTCCTCATTCATAAATTTTCAAAATTGTTTTGTTTGATATAATGTCAATTTAGTTATAAAGATTATATTAAATTGTAATAAATTGGCAATTTAAAAAAGTGGCCCATGAGTTTCTTGCCGGGTTCTTCTCATGAAAGGCTTTACTTCGGAATCCGGCCGCTTGTGGCGATTGCAATCGCCACTTTGTTATTGCGGATGCACTCGCCTCAGGCGCTCGTGTTGATTATTAGTGTATTCTTGACGATTTTAAGTGCTATTTAATAGGCCTATGAAATAATGATGAATGAATTAAATACTGCGCATACAGGAATAAAATTTAAACTAGAAATAGAACAGGATCGTTGCTTGCATTTTCTTGACCTTTCCATTTATCGCGTGGGTAACAAACATAAGTTCGAAATTTATCGTAAACCGACATATACAGATACGGTTATACCCGCCTCGTCCTGTCATCCTTGGCAGCATAAATTGGCCACTTTTCATAGCATGATTCACCGTCTTTTTAATGTTCCGTTGGATAAGGTAGCATACAATAAGGAATTAAATATAATTTATAATATAGCCCAATCAAACGGATATAATAGGCTCTTGATCGACAAATTGGTTAAAAGAAAACAGTCCAGCATAGTAAAGCAACGTTGGATCCTGTTGCAATAGAAAAAACTAATTTTACATGTACCTTGTCTTACTTTGGTGGCATATCAGACAGGTTAGCAAAGACACTGAGGGTTCACGGTATCTATCCCGCGTTTAGGCCTAACTTTTCGCTTAAAAATCTTTGTAACGGTAAAGATAGTATTGATAAATGTAAAAAATCTGGTGTATATAAATTGCAGTGTCAAATATGTAATAATGTTTATATAGGGCAAACGGGCCGTAATTTTGAGACTCGTTATAAAGAACATATAGCTGCGTATAGGCATAATTACCCTGAAAAGTCACATTTTGCGAAACATTTATTAGATTATAACCATTCATTAGATAATAGTCATACATTCGAGCCCTTGCATATTTGTGATAAAAATATTAGACTGTCCGTTTTAGAACAATTAGAAATAATTAAAGTCAGTAGTAACATGTTGTTGAATGAACAAACTAGCTGTAGTTCCCCACTACTAAACTTGTTTTCATATCGTTCGAGCGATACGTCATAACTGTTGTATAGTGGAAGGGGTATAAAAGCAAGTTGCACGAGTAAGCTTCGCTCATTTGTTGCCGAGCGTTCTTGAGAATGCCTCGTTTAGAGGTGAAACACGTGTCGAATTTATGTTCGGATTTTTGCGGAATATTGCAATATTGTGGTTCTGAGAGTTCTACCGTATCGCATGGTTGTGTCGCGTTGGTGAGTTTTTTGTCATTATCGTGCATGCTACTTTGCTATTATCACATTCTCCTCTATCTGTAAGAGTGCGGATTGGCAATCTTAGGTTATTCTGTCCAGAGATAACCGGGATTGACAATCCGTGGGTGAGTGGTGGGCTCTCCTCCTAAAATCCATTCTATAATAGTAACAATGGACTTCCGCCAAGTGTCGCCTCATTCAATTAATTATCAACTTCTAGATGGCGAATTTGCTACTGGTCGCTTGAAGACAAAGGCTATACTATAAAATTCTATTTGATGATTCCTCTGCGTAAACCAATAACTGAGGGAGGAGTGGTGAAGAAAAATACACATTTAACAAATATTTAATCTTTTTTATTTAAATCTCTTTTTTATACTGCAATATCTCCACTTCTACATAGCATCACGCCTGTATTCCCCGAAGGGGTAGGTAGAGGCGTATTACACACCCGCGATTCGCCAGCTATGTTCAAGTCTCACGTAATAGGGGGCGAGCCTATTGACGTCTACCGGGCACATTTCCAAACTCCGGACTGCTACTGAGAATTTTTCTTTTTAGGAAAAAGCTCAATGGCATTGCCCGACCCAGGGATCGAACCCAAAACCTCATGATTGGCAGTCGCATACACTACCACTACACAACCGAGGCAGTTCTCCACTTCTAATTGTAATTTGAGCATTTCAATCCGGTGTTTTTCTTCCCCATGTTTTAATTTTGCTCATGTAAGTAACTCCTTTTGCTGGCTTATAATATCTCTAACTTTCTCCAACTCCAGGCTGTGAAGTTGATCCAACACAGTATGGTGTTTTTCTTGCAATGCTCTCTTTACTATGTTATACCGGTCATCACTTTCTTGCCTCTTTTAAGATAGACCTGCAATAAAAAATACAGTTTATATACCTTAAGGTAGCTTTAGATTTTATAATATTTTTATATTAATGGTTATAAGGTTAGTTACGTTTCAGTGGTGATGACATTGGTCTCCTCAGCAAAGTTTTTTTATATTGCGAATGGTGGCAGACGAGCAATGACCCGCTTGATGGTAAATGGTAAATGTCGCTCATAGACTCAACTATACTGAGAGTATTATCAAGTCACTGCTCAACATTTCATTTCATTATATTAAATAAAAGAGTAAACGGCTATCTTCTGCTACAACCAAAAGACACCGATATGCTTCATGGCCGGTCACATGGTAGCTGGTGGAGTACTCCCACTTGGTACTGAGACCTACCACCAGTAACGAATTGCTTACTTCCCTTAGTCACCTCGTACGACACCCGTGAGAAAGAATGGGGTGTACCCAAGTTACCATTTGACAATCGACTTTGAAAATCAATAAACAAAGCATTTGACTAATTGTATTAATAAGCAAATTTGTATCTACCTTCTTTAAAGCCATTTTCATGTTATTAAATTTGTACTTAACCCTTTTTTCTGGATATCGATTTATAAAAACGGCGATATCTCGTTATTTTTATAATTATATACTATGTTGCGTATATCACAAGATTCCTTGTGAAGTATACTAGCGAATACAAGTGAATTATGAAGTCTTAAATTTTTTCTAAACTACAAAAAAACAATTTAAATCTAGTACTTACATAATTTCTCACGATCTGCCAAATTATTTGAAACAGTTTTGTATTTTTCCATTAAAATTTTGTAATTTCAATTATTGTATTAGCTAGCACACTTCATTGTCAATCACATTAATATTTCACTTCACGTACACATTACTATTATCGAAACAAAAACGACATTTTACACTAATATAAACAAATGGCGGCTTTTGCCAAAGCAAACACTGTGCGCTTGGCGGGCGCTTTGTTACTTTCAATTGACTAATCTTGGAGATAACGCTGTGTATAGTACTTACGGTCGAGTAGTCAAAACTGTCAAAACTGTTGAGTAAGACAGACTCGTGTCTGTCTTACTCAACAGTTTTGTGTCCACAGTATAAATATTGTGGTAGAAATTTAGTATGTTTCATTGAAAATCGACTGAGTAAATTGATAACGTTACTACGTCCATGCCGATAGAGAAAAAACAAGAAATATATGACAGTGGTCTCTTAGGTTCACATCTATGAGCCGCGATACGCTCAAGGGGTTAAGTTGCTTTTTAATGAACGTGGAGTTTCTCCATTAGCATTAAACTCTTTCAATGCTGTTCCAGGCATAATCCTTCTGTTTAGTGCTGGTGCCATCTGTCTTCTTGCAATCTGTTTTCCTACAAGAGATTGAGTCTACCAACCTCATTTTCGCTAAAATTTGTACCTACTTCTTTCCCTGAAACACAAGTGGAAACCTGGTAAGTTTTAATTTCAATAATACTTTGAGAAAAAACGACTTCAATTCATATTCTGTACAGATAATTTGAAATTAATGTATGTAGCCATACAATTCGTTAAACGCCCGCCCAAGCCGGACGCTTGTAGAAAAGTGAAATGGTAATAAGCGTGTCTACTTACTTGGCGTAAAAGTTTTCTATTACATTTGTACTAATTGTTTTTAAGTTATCCATTGCCATTATTAATAATATTAATAAAATCACGAAAGCAAACAAAGCGATTTGACAGCGATTGACGTTTTAATTCTTGTCATCTGTTGATAGTTTAAATACAGTATTACCACACGATAAAACTGTTCCCTCGTTAAATTTGGGGTCAAAGTACCTCGGACGTCAACACACGTCGCGAGTAAAAAGGTATTTGATACACGTTGTCCCGTAATAATAGTTTAAATTCAAAGTACCTCATTAAACTAGCGACTCTTTTAACTTTAACGTTGACGATGTCTCCGATGGTGCACCGCGTTTTGGTAAAAGTAATAGTTAGGAACGTTCGTCATTGTTATAGTTAACTTTCACGATAACTATAACAGGAGCTTTCGTGCAACTAACCCTAAATGTATGTATCAGCCAGCTAGCTAGATATTTGAGAAAAAATGACTGTATTATGCTATATAGGCGTGTCTAAACACAAAATGATTTTATTTAGATTTGTCTGTTTGTCTGTTTGTTTGTTCACTGAAAAATTTCTAAACGGAACTGATGCAACTTTTTTTATTTGATAGCTCTTGATTACACTTAGCAATTGGTATACATTTTATACCGCTACTATATCGGGAACCTGAGATTTATATCTCACATCGCAGCTAAAAGCTAGTTTTTGGTTTATACCATAACTAGCTATTGGCGGCGGCGAAGCCGCGGGCTTGACAAAATTTATGAGGTTTTAGATTTTTTTAGCAAATACGCACAGTTAACAATGAGGGGCATTGGCATAATTAAGAAATAAAAATAACTATGACTTGGTTTAATAGAAAACACGCTAAACTAAATCACTACCTACATTTTGCTAACCCATTAGTTATCTATACTATTATAAAGTTGTAACAGAGCTGTGTCTGTACATTTCAGATATTTGAGAAAAAATAACTGTATAAGGCTATATAGACGTGTTTGAACGCAAAACAATTTTTTTTAGAATTTTTGTCTGTTTATCTGTTTGTTTGTTCGCACAAGTTAGGTTTTTTCTCCAATGAAATAAGTTGAACAACCTTTTTACTTTTTAGTTTTATATTAAAGGTAATAAAAGATACATGAGTTGACTACAAACTAAGAGTGTAGAGCCGAGAGTGACGTCTTGTCTGTCCGCACACTCACACAACGCACACATACACTTAAACACTATAACACCCCCCACACTAATTCGAAGCCCTTTGTTGACCCAAGAAAAATGGCTGAGCGCAACTACTGTTCGTAACAGTTCGTTCTGCTCCTTCTTTGTTTTTTTCTGGCTTTAAGCCAGAACCAGTAGATAGCGTACAAGATAGCAGCTAAGATGAGTGTAATGTAGATGGGTGCTGTCCAGAAATGATAACTGTTATCTTGTAAATCCTCCAACTGTATGTTACTCTCCTTCTCCAGTAAAGTTTGCAATCTATATATTTGATTCAATTGTACATTTTCTAATATTAGGGGTCGTTCTTTATTTTTTATTGTAATATTTTGAACCGGAAAATTCAGCAGTTTCATAGGTGTTCTTTTAAGCTCATTTCTGTAATTCCTTATTTTATGAAATCTTGTAGAAAGATTACAACCTACTGGAACTTCAATTAAATATGTGCCTTGGATAGATAGAGACACATCGTGATCGCAACGGTATTGTACTCTTGTCGGTCTTGAAAAATATAGGACATAGTGATAATCATCTAACTTCTGTACAAACTCAGATTCTTATACTTCTCAGAGTCTTGTACTCTACGAAACTACAGCTTCTGCTAATTTGCTGTTTAGAAATAATTTTGTAAATACAATCGTCTCGGTTGAAGAATGTTTTGATTTGGCTTTCCTGACTAAAATAATATATTTTATGGAACCTTTTGCATAATTCGTCCATGTAGTGATGATCGTTATCATCCATTGCCAGATAAGGTTTAGGTGGTATCAATATTGTATTATTAAAAGTTGGAGTGGGGTAAAGATGATAATAAGTATATGTACCTGAATGCATTATGGGAAACTTCAGAACGAATACAAGTATATTATATACAAAATACGAACCACATTCAATGATATCATAATAGTCTCTTAATTCAGTGTTTGAGTCGACAATTAGTTCATTTCTATCATATCAGTTTTGCAATATATTAATCAAAAAATTGATATTCTCTTAACTGATTACACTATGATAAATTACAGATAGTTTAGAAAAGCTCAAAGCATTCTCTAAGGCTGTAACACAATTTAAAATATTTTGTAAATTTATCTTTAACAAATTGAATAAGCTAGTTATTTTAATATAATCACTTAGTCTATAATTAGTCATGTTAATAGTGTTCATACCTTCATTTAATTGAACATGTATTCTGTGTTCGTTTGATTAAATAGTTGAAAGAGTCATATTAAAAGTTTGCAACATTTGTTTATTTAAGCTTATACCGGAATTTAATTGATTTTTTATGTTGCCCTGGTTACTTTGCAAAATTTGTATAGCTCTATTGTAATACAAAGCGTCGTCATGATCTAAGTTACCACTAATTTCTTTTATGATAGAGCCCAAACCATTGATAAGACCGCGCTTTTGTCTTGTTTGCTTATACATAGAATTGAACCTGTTATATATTGTTTCCAGCATGTTTATGAGCACTTGATTAGTAATTAATAACGTATCACTAAAATAAATCGGGTCTGCCGCCCTAATGTAGTCTAAATATCTAGCTAAATTGGCTTCCTCATTATTAATGCTATCCTTAATCTTATCAAAATCATAATAATGTAAGAAAACATGTTCAGTTTTTATAAACTTAACATACCCTAACCTAAAGGGAAGTATTCCCGGGTTGTCCACCAATACGTTTGTGGTGAACAATATTCTTATCATCTATTACTTTTACACCTAAATGTTTCTCTACTTTACGACCTAAATAACGTAGTTTAGTTTTATGTCGAACTGAAAGAGGATTACGTTCATATATAAAAGTTTGACAAATGTCACAATTATTGATTTATTCCGTAATTTGATTTCGAATATTAGGCCAGTAATAATTAAGTTTAATATTTTGTGTAAGTTCCTGTATACCTTGGTGATTGTTTTTACCTTCGTGGTAGCTATTAATTATTTTATATTGTTTTTCTCGATTAGTAACGTCTTCAATTATAGTTTTACAAAAGGATAATTTATAACTAGAGTTTTTAAAAGTTTTCTGTAAAATATTGGTAATTATTGGAATATAATTGAAGTCAGTAATATAAATTCCGTAGCTAATGCCCGATTTTATGTATTCCTTGAATATATTAATAATATCAGTTTCCAAATCGTTTATGTTTCTTCTGTACTAAAGTTCGCTTTTTTCCTGGAAATATTTCGATCGTTTTCGGACTGTTGGACTGTTCGGAATATTTGATTGTCAAAAACGTTTATGTGCTTTTCAGAAATAGGAATTTCTAAAATAGGGTTTTCTAATCCGGTGTGAACAGTACTTGTTGATTCGATTTCTTGGCTGCTTGATATATGATATTGTATTCATATTCTTCTAAACGAAGTCGCCATCTAGTTAGACGACTATTGGTATCCTTTAAATTCATTAAATATTGTAGAGGTTTATGGGTTTATGATCGGTAATGATATTGAATTTCCTGCCGTACAAGTATGGTCGAAAGTATTTGGTTGCCCAGACTATGCCCAACAGCTCCTTTTCTATAGTACTATATTTTGCTTCGCTGTCGTTAAGTGTACGCGATGCGTTGCATACGCATCTCGTACACTTATGGGTTTATCGCAACCTAGGGGACCTTGGGACAGTATGGCCCCTAATGCGACATTAGATGCATCCGTACGGAGATTAAAATCCTTTCCGAAATCTGGGTACTGCAATACAGGTTCATTTATAAGTAAATTTTGGCAATGATTAAAACAATTTATGTATTCTGGGGTCAATTGAACTTTAGCGCCTTTTTTCAAACAGGATGTTAAAAGTTTGACTACATGAGCGAAATTTGGTATGAATTTTCGGTAGTAGCCTAACAAACCAAGGAAGGATTTAACTTTTTTTGTAGTTTGTGGTACAGGAGATTTTTGTACTGCTTTAATTTTATTCGGATCAGTTTTGACTCCTTCCGAAGTTATGATATGACCTAGAAAAGGTGTTTCTCTTTTCATAAATTCTGTTTAATCTAATTGGACTTTAAAATTAGACTCTCGCAAGCGCTGTAAGAGGGCCTACAGATCATGAATATGCTCTTGTAAGGAAGAGCTGTGACAACATATGTCATCTAGATAGCAAATAACATTTTTTAAGCAACGTAAAACATTGTCCATGACTCTTTGAAAGGTCGATGGTGCGTTTTTCAGTCCAAAAGGCATCCTCAAAAATTCGTAATGACCTCTATGTATATTTCCATCGTCTACTGTAAATGCAGTCTTAGGAATGTCTTCCTGACTGATCTCGATTTGGTGAAACCCAGATTTTATGTCTAATACAGTGAAATATTGACTTTTACCTAATTTGTGTAAAATATTACTGATGTTAGGGATAGGGTACCCGACAGTTTTATCGTTTAATTATTACCACACGATAAAACTGTTCCCTCGTTAAATTTGGGGTCAAAGTACCTCGGACGTCAACACACGTCGCGAGTAAAAAGGTATTTGATACACGTTGTCCCGTAATAATAGTTTAAATTCAAAGTACCTCATTAAACTAGCGACTCTTTTAACTTTAACGTTGACGATGTCTCCGATGGTGCACCGCGTTTTGGTAAAAGTAATAGTTAGGAACGTTCGTCATTGTTATAGTTAACTTTCACGATAACTATAACAGGAGCTTTCGTGCAACTAACCCTAAATGTATGTATCAGCCAGCTAGCTAGATATTTGAGAAAAAATGACTGTATTATGCTATATAGGCGTGTCTAAACACAAAATGATTTTATTTAGATTTGTCTGTTTGTCTGTTTATCTGTTTGTTTGTTCACTGAAAAATTTCTAAACGGAACTGATGCAACTTTTTTTATTTGATAGCTCTTGATTACACTTAGCAATTGGTATACATTTTATACCGCTACTATATCGGGAACCTGAGATTTATATCTCACATCGCAGCTAAAAGCTAGTTTTTGGTTTATACCATAACTAGCTATTGGCGGCGGCGAAGCCGCGGGCTTGACAAAATTTATGAGGTTTTAGATTTTTTTAGCAAATACGCACAGTTAACAATGAGGGGCATTGGCATAATTAAGAAATAAAAATAACTATGACTTGGTTTAATAGAAAACACGCTAAACTAAATCACTACCTACATTTTGCTAACCCATTAGTTATCTATACTATTATAAAGTTGTAACAGAGCTGTGTCTGTACATTTCAGATATTTGAGAAAAAATAACTGTATAAGGCTATATAGACGTGTTTGAACGCAAAACAATTTTTTTTAGAATTTTTGTCTGTTTATCTGTTTGTTTGTTTGTTTGTTCGCACAAGTTAGGTTTTTTCTCCAATGAAATAAGTTGAACAACCTTTTTACTTTTTAGTTTTATATTAAAGGTAATAAAAGATACATGAGTTGACTACAAACTAAGAGTGTAGAGCCGAGAGTGACGTCTTGTCTGTCCGCACACTCACACAACGCACACATACACTTAAACACTATAACACCCCCCACACTAATTCGAAGCCCTTTGTTGACCCAAGAAAAATGGCTGAGCGCAACTACTGTTCGTAACAGTTCGTTCTGCTCCTTCTTTGTTTTTTTCTGGCTTTAAGCCAGAACCAGTAGATAGCGTACAAGATAGCAGCTAAGATGAGTGTAATGTAGATGGGTGCTGTCCAGAAATGATAACTGTTATCTTGTAAATCCTCCAACTGTATGTTACTCTCCTTCTCCAGTAAAGTTTGCAATCTATATATTTGATTCAATTGTACATTTTCTAATATTAGGGGTCGTTCTTTATTTTTTATTGTAATATTTTGAACCGGAAAATTCAGCAGTTTCATAGGTGTTCCTTTAAGCTCATTTCTGTAATTCCTTATTTTATGAAATCTTGTAGAAAGATTACAACCTACCGGAACTTCAATTAAATATGTGCCTTGGATAGATAGAGACACATCGTGATCGCAACGGTATTGTACTCTTGTCGGTCTTGAAAAATATAGGACATAGTGATAATCATCTAACTTCTGTACAAACTCAGATTCTTATACTTCTCAGAGTCTTGTACTCTACGAAACTACAGCTTCTGCTAATTTGCTGTTTAGAAATAATTTTGTAAATACAATCGTCTCGGTTGAAGAATGTTTTGATTTGGCTTTCCTGACTAAAATAATATATTTTATGGAACCTTTTGCATAATTCGTCCATGTAGTGATGATCGTTATCATCCATTGCCAGATAAGGTTTAGGTGGTATCAATATTGTATTATTAAAAGTTGGAGTGGGGTAAAGATGATAATAAGTATATGTACCTGAATGCATTATGGGAAACTTCAGAACGAATACAAGTATATTATATACAAAATACGAACCACATTCAATGATATCATAATAGTCTCTTAATTCAGTGTTTGAGTCGACAATTAGTTCATTTCTATCATATCAGTTTTGCAATATATTAATCAAAAAATTGATATTCTCTTAACTGATTACACTATGATAAATTACAGATAGTTTAGAAAAGCTCAAAGCATTCTCTAAGGCTGTAACACAATTTAAAATATTTTGTAAATTTATCTTTAACAAATTGAATAAGCTAGTTATTTTAATATAATCACTTAGTCTATAATTAGTCATGTTAATAGTGTTCATACCTTCATTTAATTGAACATGTATTCTGTGTTCGTTTGATTAAATAGTTGAAAGAGTCATATTAAAAGTTTGCAACATTTGTTTATTTAAGCTTATACCGGAATTTAATTGATTTTTTATGTTGCCCTGGTTACTTTGCAAAATGTGTATAGCTCTATTGTAATACAAAGCGTCGTCATGATCTAAGTTACCACTAATTTCTTTTATGATAGAGCCCAAACCATTGATAAGACCGCGCTTTTGTCTTGTTTGCTTATACATAGAATTGAACCTGTTATATATTGTTTCCAGCATGTTTATGAGCACTTGATTAGTAATTAATAACGTATCACTAAAATAAATCGGGTCCGCCGCCCTAATGTAGTCTAAATATCTAGCTAAATTGGCTTCCTCATTATTAATGCTATCCTTAATCTTATCAAAATCATAATAATGTAAGAAAACATGTTCAGTTTTTATAAACTTAACATACCCTAACCTAAAGGGAAGTATTCCCGGGTTGTCCACCAATACGTTTGTGGTGAACAATATTCTTATCATCTATTACTTTTACACCTAAATGTTTCTCTACTTTACGACCTAAATAACGTAGTTTAGTTTTATGTCGAACTGAAAGAGGATTACGTTCATATATAAAAGTTTGACAAATGTCACAATTATTGATTTATTCCGTAATTTGATTTCGAATATTAGGCCAGTAATAATTAAGTTTAATATTTTGTGTAAGTTCCTGTATACCTTGGTGATTGTTTTTACCTTCGTGGTAGCTATTAATTATTTTATATTGTTTTTCTCGATTAGTAACGTCTTCAATTATAGTTTTACAAAAGGATAATTTATAACTAGAGTTTTTAAAAGTTTTCTGTAAAATATTGGTAATTATTGGAATATAATTGAAGTCAGTAATATAAATTCCGTAGCTAATGCCCGATTTTATGTATTCCTTGAATATATTAATAATATCAGTTTCCAAATCGTTTATGTTTCTTCTGTACTAAAGTTCGCTTTTTTCCTGGAAATATTTCGATCGTTTTCGGACTAATAGGTGAATGATATACGAAATTTAAAAATATTTGATTGTCAAAAACGTTTATGTGCTTTTCAGAAATAGGAATTTCTAAAATAGGGTTTTCTAATCCGGTGTGAACAGTACTTGTTGGTTCGATTTCTTGGCTGCTCGATATATGATATTGTATTCATATTCTTCTAAACGAAGTCGCCATCTAGTTAGACGACTATTGGTATCCTTTAAATTCATTAAATATTGTAGAGGTTTATGGGTTTATGATCGGTAATGATATTGAATTTCCTGCCGTACAAGTATGGTCGAAAGTATTTGGTTGCCCAGACTATGCCCAACAGCTCCTTTTCTATAGTACTATATTTTGCTTCGCTGTCGTTAAGTGTACGCGATGCGTTGCATACGCATCTCGTACACTTATGGGTTTATCGCAACCTAGGGGACCTTGGGACAGTATGGCCCCTAATGCGACATTAGATGCATCCGTACGGAGATTAAAATCCTTTCCGAAATCTGGGTACTGCAATACAGGTTCATTTATAAGTAAATTTTGGCAATGATTAAAACAATTTATGTGTTCTGGGGTCAATTGAACTTTAGCGCCTTTTTTCAAACAGGATGTTAAAAGTTTGACTACATGAGCGAAATTTGGTATGAATTTTCGGTAGTAGCCTAACAAACCAAGGAAGGATTTAACTTTTTTGTAGTTTGTGGTACAGGAGATTTTTGTACTGCTTTAATTTTATTCGGATCAGTTTTGACTCCTTCCGAAGTTATGATATGACCTAGAAAAGGTGTTTCTCTTTTCATAAATTCTGTTTAATCTAATTGGACTTTAAAATTAGACTCTCGCAAGCGCTGTAAGAGGGCCTACAGATCATGAATATGCTCTTGTAAGGAAGAGCTGTGACAACATATGTCATCTAGATAGCAAATAACATTTTTTAAGCAACGTAAAACATTGTCCATGACTCTTTGAAAGGTCGATGGTGCGTTTTTCAGTCCAAAAGGCATCCTCAAAAATTCGTAATGACCTCTATGTATATTTCCATCGTCTACTGTAAATGCAGTCTTAGGAATGTCTTCCTGACTGATCTCGATTTGGTGAAACCCAGATTTTATGTCTAATACAGTGAAATATTGACTTTTACCTAATTTGTGTAAAATATCACTGATGTTAGGGATAGGGTACCCGACAGTTTTATCGTTTAATTTTCTAAAATCAATTACCAAACGCCATTTTGTTTTGCCAGATGCGTCTTGTTTCTTTGGTACTATCCATATCGGTGAGGACCAGGGGCTATTGGAAGGTCTACTAATTTTTTGTCGCAACATTTTATTAATTTGACTTTCAACTTCCGTTTTATGTACATGGGGATATCTATACGAACGAGTAAAAACAGGTAACTCATCCGTAGTCTTTATTCCATGTTTAATTTTATTTGTGAAAGTTAATTCACTATTATCCGTATAAAAAATATCGCTATATTTACGACATAAGTGTAACAAATTATATTTTTCTTCTGAATTTAAATGTTCAATACGAATTAAAGACTCTATATTTTGCTTAGAATCGAAAATGCATTCAACATTAAATATATTAAAATTATTGTTAAGTGACTGGAACTTAAGTGTTGAAACTAAACTGAAGATGATGTAATTATTAGTTGGATTCGTTATCTCTATGTATGCGTATCCGGACTGCGCTCGGCTTATCATACTACCTATGAGACAATTGTTTATGTTAGTCTCTGGAATAAAAATATCACCATGTTGAATACTTACTGGTACTTTTACTGTTTGTGACGATTGAGATCGAATTAAAGCTTCAAAAAGATTATTAATACCACTATTTAATATTTTTATAGGCACTGCACATCTGCATTTGGTGTGATTAATTTTTTATGATGGAGGTCCACATTTGCTTTCAAACTTTGTAACATTTCGTATCCAATTAATCCGTCGAATATATTATGAAATATATAAATATAAAACTTAGAGGAAGTAGGTATTTTCTTGTAATTCACGGAAGGTTGGAATGTCAATAGAGTAATTATTAGTAGTAGTACAGTTTAAATTTGTGACAGAGAAGGGTTCATAATTTAGTGGTACATTCTGGTAATGTTTGTGTATTACTTCAGGAGATAAAAATGATTGATTGGCCCCGGTGTCAATCAACAACTTAAGGGGTGGTTGCTTAATTTCAATATATGGCAATTGCCTTTGCATATGAACATTTATCTCTGTTAAGTTTTGGGTCGGACATTCGGTTCCTTGCATAAAATTTTGCTCGAATTTATCATTCATCGAATTTAACAGTGAATTTTCATGGTAACAATAATGAGGTTCATAATATTCATTTAAATTATTCTCATAGAAATAATCAGGTACATACGGAGCGTCGTTATCAGTAAGCAACGTGTGGGGGTGGTATGCACTGTACGTAGATAATAAATAGAAAGTCTCTTACCACGTATGATATAGTTTAATACAAACACAGAAGAGGAGTAAAGCACATACACAAACACATTAACAGTTCAGGTAGAATAGAAGGTTCAGAAGGAGTAGAAAATATAGTAAGTAGCGATAGTACAGATAGAAATGCTAAGATACGCGAGAGTAATATATAGGCGGTAGCGGAAGCAAGCGACACGGGCTTCGCGCGGGACGTGTGTGAGCCGACTGGTGAGGTGTGTTGCTACCTGCGCCCGCGCCGACCGGCTTAAACCATAGGGTCAGCTGTCCGATGCGTTTATCCACTGTGAGTTCTTGTGTCGGAAATTAATTTAATATTTTATATTTTATGTGGATGTAGTAAGCCACATAACCCCCTTCCAGAGACCGTGTCTACGGGCGATAATAGTCCGGGAATCGTACTACGCGACCCGAGCGTGTTCTTTTGACAACACTCTGAGCTGGCCCGGTTTGGCTCGTAGGAGCAGGATGAGGTAAGGGAACTGGAGGTGGAATGGGAGTAAGAGTGGGAGGAGGACTAGGGCTGGAGGACGGGTCTACCAGTATATAGGCCGGTTTTAGGCGGTCGATTGATACTGAGACGCATTTACCTCTGACCAATATTTTAAAAAAATTGTCGCCTCTCTCAAGCACTTTATACGGGCCAGTGTATGGTGGTGTAATGCACCACGTAAAGCGTCGTCCCTTGTAAAGACGTGAATCGAGGAGTTTAAATCTTTATAAACAAATATTTTATTATTATTACAATGCCGCGAGGCTGGTGAAGGCTGTAACTTGACAGCAAACTGTCGCAAGCGAGAGCTGAAATCAGAGATATCAGTATTCTCGGTGCTGACTGGTTGGAAGAATTCGCCTGGTAGGCGTAATGGTTCACCAAATACGAGTTCGGCAGATGAGGCTTGAAGATCCTCTTTAAAAGAACTCCTTATTCCTAAAAGAATAAGAGGAAGTGTATCCACCCAATTGGAATCATCGTGGCACATTATGGCTGCCTTAAGTTGACGGTGGAATCGTTCCACTAAGCCATTGCAAGCAGGGTGATACGCGGTGGTTTTGCGATGCTTGAATCCAATCACTTTTCCAAGGAATTGGAAAAGTGAAGATTCAAACTGTCGCCCGCGATCGGTGACAATATCAGATGGACATCCAAATCTGGATATCCAAGATATTAATGCCTTCCCTACTGTTTCAGCTGTCATGTCAGTCATAGGTATGACTTCAGGCCAGCGAGTGAAACGATCCACTACCGTCAAACAATATCGGTATCCTTGTGAAATAGGCAAGGGGCTGATAATGTCCACGTGGATAAAGGCGAAACGCACACGAGGTAGATCGAATGTGCCCAATGGAGAAGACACATGACGATGCACCTTAGCGCGCTGACAAGCCAGGCATTTGCGTGTCCACTCTCGACAGTCTTTGCGCACACCAGGCCAAACGAAACGCTCAGCAACTAATTTAGCTGAAGCGTTGGCACCTGGATGGCTAAGACTGTGAAGACTGTCGAAAAGTTGCTTTTGCATGGGCTTGGTTATAAAAGGTCTTGGAGATGGAGTGCTCACGTCACAATAGACCTCTGTTTGGCTGTTTGCTAACTTTAACTTTTTAAGACGGAGTGAAGATGCTTCTCTGATCTCTTAATAGTTGCGCCAGCTCATGGTCTGAAGCTTGTGACGTAGCAAGTAAGTCCAAGTCGATTGGTATCTGCAGTTCTTCAACACGGGATAAGGTGTCGGCAACAACGTTACTTTTCCCCGAGATGTGTCTTATGTCTGTTGTGAACTGCGATATAAAGTCGAGATGACGAAATTGCCGTGGTGTGCAGTTGGCTTTTCGTTCACTAAAAGCAAAACTGAGGGGCTTATGATCGGTATATACGACAAAGTGCCTAGCCTCGAGCATATGCCGAAAGTATTTGATGCTTTCATAGATAGCTAGCAGTTCGCGGTCGTATGGCAAATATTTTTGTTGTGACGGGCTCAATTTCCGCGAGAAAAATGCCAAAGGCTGCCAAGCATCGTCTTTTAATTGCTGCAAAACTGCACCCATTGCCAGGTCAGACGCGTCTGTTACCAACGCCAGTTTTGCCTGACAGTCCGGGTATGCCAGCAATGCAGCGTTTGACAAGCTTTCTTTGCACCTCTCAAAAGCTACTAACGCGTCGCCAGACAGATTTACTGGATGAGAGCCTTTCACAGAGCCAGTTAAAAGGGCATTCAAAGGACTTTGAATTTCTGCAGAGTTGGGTATAAAACGTCTGTAGAAATTAAGCATGCCTAGGAATCGACGAAGTTCTTTTACCGTCTTAGGCTTTGGAAAATTTTTAACGGCCTCAACTTTAGATTCCAAAGGTTTGGTGCCGAGAGCAGAGATCTTGTACCCAAGGAATGTGACTTCAGGAACTCCAAAGTTACACTTAGCGGTATTGATGATTATGCCGAATTCTTTCATGCGGCTGAAGAGCTGCTGAAGGTGAGCTTCATGTTCTGCAACTGATTTAGAGAACACTATAAAATCATCTATAAAACAGTAGCAAAACTCTTCGAGTCCTCTCGTCATTTCATCAACAAACCCTTGGAATGTTTGGCCAGCATTACGCAAACCGAACGTCATAAAAGGAAATTCGTATAGTCCGAAAGGAGTCGTTATTGCTGTCTTCTTAATATCGGGCTCGTAAACTGGTATCTGATTGTACGCCTTGGTTAAATCGATTGTAGAGAAGACAGTACAACCAGAAATATTGTGGGCGAAGTCGTGAACGTGCCTAATAGGATAACGGTCAAGGATTGTACGTGAATTGAGCATTCGATAGTCTCCACAGGGCCGCCAGCCGTTATCCTTTTTCGGCGCAAGGTGTAATGGAGAAGCCCAGGCGCTGTCAGAAGGACGTGCCGTACCGTTGCTCAGCATCGTTTCAAATTCCCGTCTAGCGATCTGTAATTTGTCGGGAGCTAGTCTGCGAGGAGTACAAGAGATAGGTGGCCCGGGTGTGGTTCTAATATAGTGTACCGTGTTGTGTGTAGGGGTGATCGATGTACCAGAAGGGCAAGTAATTTCTGGAAATTTGTTTAATATAGCGTGGAACCGCGTGTCGCCTGTAGTAACCTTAACAGAAAGAACATTTACATTTTTAGCAAGGCAAGCAGCAGAAGACAATTCAGTAGTATTATCAAATAAGCATTGCTTACGACAATCGACTATTAAATTATAAAAGCTAAGGAAGTCGACACCTATGATAGCTTTGGTTACATTAGCAACAATGAAGCGCCAAACAAAATTACGCCTTAAGCCTAAATTTAAGGTAAGCTCCTTGTAGCCATAAGTGTCGATGGTAGTGCCATTAGCTGCACATAATTGATACTCTGTCTTCGCTCGTCGTTCTCGAACTGCAGATATAGGGTAGACGCATAGATCGCTGCCGGTGTCCACCAGGAACTGCGTGTTGGAGTAGCGGTCGGTTACGAATAGGCGACCTGTAGTGGCTGGACAGTCATCCGTCGCCATTAGCGACTGTCCTTGGAGTTTCCCACTTTCTCGTAGTCGCATGGTTTTAGGCATCGGTGTGCCTTTGCTCCAAATTTAGAGTGGTACCAGCATACAGGAAACTTTTTGTAGATAGAAGACGATCTATTTCTATGCTGAGAAGTTGAGCGCTGGCGTTGTCTGGGTCTAGAACGTTCTGTCGAATAACAAATTGATCGAGTGTGCTCTTCCAGTTTCAGAGTTAGTCGCTCCACCATTTTCTTTAATTCTGCGATCTCTGAGATCGCTCCAGACGTGCTTGCCGTTGCGACTTGTGTCGGTGACGTCACCTTCTGAATTCTGTCCGCTAGGTCAGCCAAATTGCTCCAGGCTGTGCGTCATTTGTGATGCCAATACGGTCTGGATGCTCTGAGAAAGACGGCTGCTCCAAATGGACTTAAGGAAGTCTTCGGGAACAGATAGTCCGGCGAGATCTACCAGATGCCTCAGGAACTGGGACGGTTTTCTGTCGCCAAGCTCTTCGTGAGTGAGGAGTTGCCTAACCTTCTTTTCATGAGAAGCGGAAAGGCGTTTAATTAACTCCGACTTTATTTTCTCATACCGCTGCTTCGCTGGAGGATTAATAATTATATCCTTTACCGCTTTCGCGTACTGCATGTCCAAATTGTTGGTAACGTTCGTAAACTTGACAACGTCGTCAGTAATGTTATGACTCTCGAACTGACCTTCTAACAATGCCAAATATACACAGTTATGGCTCTGCAATGCGAAATATACAGAATTATGGCTCTGGATCTTCCGGAGAGAAAGTCGGAACCTTCAACTTCCATGTCCGAGTGTCGGACGGTGTGTCGACACCAGTGGAAATACGCACTTTATGGGCACGGCACATTGTGACGTTATCGTCTTTTCTAGAACCTACCGTTTTCACGGAACTATCACTGCTGTCACTCATTGTTCTTACGGGTCACCACTGTGGGGGTGGTATGCACTGTACGTAGATAATAAATAGAAAGTCTCTTACCACGTATGATATAGTTTAATACAAACACAGAAGAGGAGTAAAGCACATACACAAACACATTAACAGTTCAGGTAGAATAGAAGGTTCAGAAGGAGTAGAAAATATAGTAAGTAGCGATAGTACAGATAGAAATGCTAAGATACGCGAGAGTAATATATAGGCGGTAGCGGAAGCAAGCGACACGGGCTTCGCGCGGGACGTGTGTGAGCCGACTGGTGAGGTGTGTTGCTACCTGCGCCCGCGCCGACCGGCTTAAACAATAGGGTCAGCTGTCCGGTGCGTTTATCCACTGTGAGTTCTTGTGTCGGAAATTAATTTAATATTTTATATTTTATGTGGATGTAGTATGCCACAAACGCTTCGCAGCTTGACTCTGCTTGGGCGATGTTTGGGTTAGTTTCCGTTACTTCGAATTGGTTGCGTGCAGCTGCATTAGGATACTGTACACTATGATAATTTGACTGATGGATCTGTGGTTTAAAGGCTGATTCATGTGATATTCGACTCATGGGTTCAGGTTTCGATTGATTAATTGGAATTCTACTAATGTGCTGGTTTGATTGATTAATTGGAATTCTACTAATGTGCTGGCCTTGTCGTGGTTTGTAAGGGTACTGGGGTCGATTCCCTGAATTATTATTAGGTTTAAAGTTACTAAAACTACCTTTTGCAAAACCAGTTTGATTATTACTCCGATTAAATTGTGAGAATGGTCTAAACTGTTGCATATTATTTTGTTTAGGCGGTTGTAATGGTTTATTTATGTTACCAAACGGGGAAAAATTAGTGTTAGTATATTGAATAGGATTATTATTTTTATTTCTCTGAATATATCTAATATTTTCCTCCTCCTTAATGTAATTAAGTGCTGTAGGCATATCTCTAGGCCGCATAGCTCTTATATTTGAACTCAAAGGTTCTTTCAAATCCGCTAAGAATGTTTTTAAGGTTTGAGATTGAAAGAAAATTCTTTTACATTTAATTATTTCTTGTTCCGTTTCATGCAAGCTCACATAATTAATAAAAGTGTTTAATATAGCCATACAGTGGTTATAAAAAGCTTGAGGCGACTCATTTTCCTGTGTTAAGTTTACTACCTAGTAAACTATATATTAAAGCAATTTTACGTTAGAACTGATCCTGATTGTTTTAACAATAATATATTATTAAATAGTATTTTAAATTGTCTTGAAGGAAAAGCGGAGGAAATTGTAAATATTAATGGTGTCACATCTTGGGACCATATACATAAAACTTGTTTTACTGAAAAATTTTGGCGATCAACGGGACGAAAATTCTCTTGATAGGGATTCCCTACTACTACTATTTTACCCTTGTAGTAATTTAGCATACTCGACCATGCTGTGGGTTGGTGGGGATTTTAGACCAGTGACTAACCCTATGTTAAGGACGTCTCTAGACCTCTATTATAGGAATATTGCAGTCAAGGTTCTCACAACGTGGATAGCTGATCTTACAAAGAATGTGGACTGTCGTTGAATACTTACGATAGCTGAAGTTAATTGTTCCCAAAAATAAATTTTAACAAATAAAGCATTGATTTTTTTTTATATTTATTAGTAATTTAAAAATCAGTACAAATAGGTAGCACACTATTTCAACTAAGAAGAAAATGAACAGAATTTAAATCAACCTATTAGCATTAAGTCTAAGTTTCAGATCAGCCATTTTCAGCAGTTTTACATTACTATTACTTATAAGGCATATTAGGTAAGCTTATCAATAACATTTTAACACAACACTATTGTGTTGCACATAAAAAACTTTGTACTATATTATGTACATACATATTGTCACGCCTTTTTCCCGTAGCGTTAGGCAGAGACCACTTCTCTCTCTCTCTTGCTACGATCCTGGCACACATCTTTCGCTTCATCTACTTTCATCAGCGCTTTCATGCATGCTCGTTGATTACGAGAACTCTTAACCTGTCCTTAAGGACGTCTCTGATCTGGTCAATATACGTTCGCCTAGATTCACCTCTACTAACTTGCCTATTCACAGTCGTCTTGTATATCTATTTTGTTAATCTTCTTTCATCCATCCTCTCTACGTGTCCGAGCCACCTAATCATTCCTATCTCTATTTTTGTCACTTCCAACATTCACTACCATACATAAGTGTAGAGACCAGCACTCCCCTATGCACTGCCAGTCGTGCCTTTTTTGACACTTTCTGGCTGTTCTTATAGCCATGCAGTGCCCCATTCACTTTTTTTCCAGCTTTTGCTCTCCGCTCAATATTACAGTCATACTTTACATCTTTCGTAAACTTTAAACCCAGGTAAAGGTATATAAATTCTTTCACTAGTTCCACTTTTTCCTCTTGCAATCAGAATCTCGCAATTTGTCATACTATCTCGCCTTTCAAAAACTATTACTTTCGTCTTGCTAACATTCACTGACATCTATTTTTTGTACTATATTATCACAATAAAATATTTATTAACGTAGTTGTACTAAATTCAAAGCAAAGTATTAATGAACGAGGTAAATTTAGGTTGCGAACTATACAAATTGAGATTTTTATCAATTTTAAAAATCACATAATTAGATTTTCGAATGCCCGTGCGCATAAAGGGAACGAGTATATATAGCAGCCGTCAAACCGGCTATGACATACGGAGCCTAATGCTGGCCACTCAAAAAGTAGCACGAAAATCAATTACACTGCGAGATGAAGATGCTCTAGTGGTGTAACTAGGCTAGATCATGTCAGAAACACACACATAAGAGGCACCTTCAAAGTGTGACCTATCCCAGATAAACTACAGGAGAGCCGTCTGCAGTGGTACGGACACGTTATGAGGCGACCATCCAACCACATAACCAGTAAAGTGCTAGATATCGAAACTAAACCCTGAGGACAAGGAAGACCCCGAATCACATGGATGTACGTAGTAAATAAGAACCTCAAAGAAGCCCAAGTCAACAAAGTGACGACCTAGGACCGAGCTGCCCGGAGACGCATGATACGGAAGGCCGACCCCAAATAAAATAGGATAGAGCCAAAGGGCAAAGAAGAAGACATAATAAGATTTTCTTAAAATTATAAACATACTGGTATCCTGCCCTCCCCTTCATTAACTATACTTCATTAAATACTTAGAACTAGCTGAGCAATTTCCCGAATCAAGCCGCTTCCACTTTATCTCTTCTTTTTGTGTTATACTTACTAATCAATAAAGATTATATTAAATTGTAATAAATAGGCAATTTAAAAAAGTGGCCCATGAGTTTCTTGGCGAGTTCTCATGAAAGGGTTCACTACGGAATCTGGCCGCTTGTGGCGATTGCAATCGCCACTTTGTTATTGCGGATGCACTCGCCTCAGGCGCTCGTGTTAATTATTAGTGTATTATTGACGATTTTAAGTGCTATTTAATTAATAGGCCTATGAAATAAAGATATTTTTGTATTTGAATCAAATTCTTTGAAGATTTCCAAATAGTCCCCAGAAATTATTTTGCTAAATCTTAAACTACTTCATCGCCACTAAAAAAAGAAGTAGATGCTAACCATTCATCTTAAATTACAGCTTCATCATAATCAATAATGGTTAAGTAATCTTCATCTAAATAATTAATGTACATTTTATCAGCTTAGCACTAAGGTTTAAGACCTTTCTGATGTTTTATAATTTTTTATTCGCAAAATTGGGCGCTCTTAGTTTTTTCTCAATGACCTCCAGGCAATCATGATTGAGAAAAAACTAAGAGCGAATGATTTGTCCAGTGAGTACAATGTTCTACTAAGAAACAGTCTAGAAGGCAACTACCCTGAATAATTGAATAGTGAGCTCACACATGTTCAGGAGGTACTTAAACGAAACGGATTTAGGGGTAGCACACGATGACTGTGGAAGAAGGAAGCACGAACTGGGGTAGACAGGGCAACAGCCTTTTTACCGTATATTAAAGGAGTAACGGAGAAAGTTGGAATAGTACTACAGAAATACTCCATTAAGACTGTATATAGTCCGCATTCTAAAGTATCCTATCACCTACGCACTCCAAAAGATATAATCTCTCTGCAGACACCTGGCGTTTACAAAGTGGATTGCAGCTGTGGTAGTTCTTACATCGGACAAACCAAACGGACAATTGCGGAAAGGGTTAAAGAACATATTGCGGCTGTAAAACATCGACACACAAAAGTCAGCTATAGCGGAACACTTGCTGGAGGCGGGATCCAACGACTGGATTGAACCGCATAAACCACAGGTCCTCTCCACCGACCGTCACTATTACTCCAGAATGGCGCGTGAAGCGGTTGAAATCAAAAAACATGCTAATTTCAACCGAGAAGATGCATACCGTTTGTCAACATCATGGAATCCTGTCATCAGTAAGTGTACATATCGCCGAACAAACATTACGCGCCAGTGTGAGTATGTCGTTAGTGTGGTGTGTCGAAGTACCGACAGTTTCGGAGATCAAAATATAAACGAGGCGAGGGTAGTTACACACACCCGCGCTTCACGGAGGCAACGCTGAACTACACCAGTCAACCCGTGACCACGGCCGATGCAATACGGTCGAAACGTCGGGAAATTAAGGTATTCAACCTCAACATTATATACGCGATTAAGACCCAATACGTTAATATTTGTGTATAATATGCGTATTAAATAACACATTCATATTTTCTTATAATTCATGAAAATGCTTACCGAGTACTTATTATCAAGCTACGCGATGATACTAAGTGTGTAAATGTTCACAAAAAGAGAACATTGGTTATTACAGAACACTGTATTTATAGTTACAGTGATATGTCAACACAAATATGATTCGAAACTAAACTAAACGTAAGAAATGTAACCTAAGCTTACTATAGATAAAACTGTATCCATAGAAAAATATTTTTTTAGAAATACAAAGTAGCCTATCATCATCACCATCATCATCACACTGAAGACATCAACTATTATTGATCATAAAAACATAATTTCTGTAAAATTATAGTCATCATCATGTCTCCAATGGAAGTGGAGGAATCGTTTACCAGTTGGACGAAAGCTGAGAACAAAAAAAAATGTTGGGCGTTGCAAGTTGCAATTGATAAAATAAACTTATTTGAGATCTCTGCAAAACTTCAGCAAAAAGTAGCAATATTAAAGGTGTTTTGTGCACTTTTTGCTTTGTGCCATAAAACACCAACAGCTAGTTTATTTAACAGCTGGGCTGAGCAAAAGTTTCATCAAATAAAATATATTTTCTAGAAAAATAATATGCCTTCGTCATTAGGTAAAGGCATACAAATTTCTTTTTGCTGCTGTTATAGCAGTAAATAATACTTTTTCAGGAATACTAATTACTGCGTACATTTTTTATATCTTTGAGGTGTGGCGAAAATTATTTTTTCTATAGTCTTTAATTTTGTCAAATGATTTTACTTTGCTGCAATTGCACGATTGCAATACAGAATGCTTCTGCCATTGCTGTTCAAAAGTTTCAAAGTTTCTTGAGATTCTCTATCTCGTTTTGATATTTATTTTAGCACTTAACATGTTCAGCTACTCTTAAAGTACAAATTATAATTTGTGAATGAGGAAAAAGAGTATTTTAGTACAGGCGGGAATCGAAAGTCCGTCCCTTCCTATCGGGGGAAGTGCTCTAATCCACCGAGCTACAGTAGATAGTACTGTTTTAGACATACCCAATCTCCTTATCACATTTGTCTTAATGACCAACGCCCTCTATCGGAACGCATTTACATGCATTAATCCAATATAGTAAGTTTAATTTTGCAATTAAAATTCATACTTTTTGATGGCGTGATTTTTTTTTTAAACATTTTGGCCTTTATTTTAGCACTTGACATGCTCAGCTACTCTTAAAGTACAAATTATAATTTGTGAATAAGGAAAAAGAGTATTTTACCAAAATTCATCATGGTATCATGAATTTTAATTGCAAAATTAAACTTACTATATTGGATTAATGCATGTAAATGCGTTCTGATAGAGGGCGTTGGTCGTTAAGACAAATGTGATAAGGAGATTGGTCGGATTGGTTGGATATGTCTTAAAGATAGTACTGTAACTCAGTGGATTAGAGCACTTCTCCGGATAGGAAAGGACGCAGGTTCGATTCCCGCCTGTACTAAAATACTCTTTTTCCTTATTCACAAATTATAATTTGTACTTCTCTATCTCGTTTCTTTTTTTGATGTTGAAGGGGATGATGGAAACAAGCAGACCTACCCTGATGGTAAGTGGTTACCGTAGCCTATAGACGCCAGCAATATCAGCGGCATCTCCGAAGAAAGGAATCGGAGGTGGAAAGGAAGGATAACAAGGAGGTAGGGGATTTAAACCTCCGGCGCTCTCACTCACTCACGGTAGTACACTTTTTTGTTAAGGCGGGAAAAATTGTACCTAACCGCACACCCCGTCGTTCGGGGCAACGAACAGGGTAATGTGGGGCCTTCACCCACTAAAAAAACCCGCAATAAGGAGAATGAGGATGGTGTCTGATGAATTTTTGTGTGAGGCACAAGGAGGTTTCAGGTGTGGAAGGGGATGCATGGATCAAGTTCAAGAGTGTTTTGTCTGCGCAAAATTATGGAGAAGCATCTAGACTGCTACAAGCGGTGCACTCCAACTACATGGATTGCAGATCTTGTGTGCGGCTGTATGATGGAATGTCACCCTGGTTTGATGTCAATATCGGCGTTAAACAGGGCTGCGTTCTATCAGCCAGACTGTTTATCATATATCTGGAAAAATGTTTACAAAGATTGAATGAAATGAATGTGGGAGTTCAGATGGGCGACTCAGTGGTTAGCTCACTGCTATATGCAGATGATGCGGTTTTGTTAGCGTAGTCCGCGATTGACCTGCAAACCCTAGTCGACGTAATGGCAGAAGATTGTAAGATAAGGGGCCTACGTATGAATGTGAGCAAAACCAAAATAATGGTTTTTGAAAGAGAAGAAGTCAGAACAGATTTTTAAAGTACAAATTATTTGTGAATAAGGAAAAAGATATTTTTTTTACTAGCGGGAATCGAACGTCTTTACCAATCCGGGGAAGTGCTCTAAGCCACTGAGCTATAGTACAGACCATTTGATCATCCCAATATCCTTATCACATTTGTCTTTACGACCAACGCCATCTATCGGAAGCATTTTTAAAATTCATACTATTTGATGGCGCAATTTTTTTAAACATTTTTGATCTATATTTTTTATCATGTCAAATGTTAAAAAATATAGATGAAAAAGTCAGAACAGATGTTAGAATAGCAATAGAAAATGGTGTGCTGGAACAAGTTGATGAATTTGTATATCTTAGATGTGGGTTCAGTCGGGATGGAAGGTACACCACTGATGTACAGATGAGGAGAGTGAATGCGGGAAATAGAGTGAACGAAGTATTGGGATAACTTCTCGGTAGTCATCACCTCAGCCAGAGGGCACGTATCGCAATATACAACGCAGTTCTTGTCCCAACGTTATTTTATGGAAGCGAGAGTTGGGTATGCAAAAAGGACCATGAGAGTAAAATCAATGCGGTTGTAATGCGATCTCTGCGGAGAATCTGTGGAGTGAGGCTGACTGACCGCATTCGTAACGATGACGTAAGAGAGCGAGTAGGTATGAAAGAGAGTATTGGTGTAAAGATGGGAAAGGGAAGGCTCCAATGGTATGGACATGTGGAAAGAATGCTGGACGAGCGACTGGTTAAGAAGATATTACAATGCGAAAGTGGAAGGTAGAAGAAATACAATGCGAAAGTGGTGTGTAGGTACAGGGGGAGACCAAGACTCACCTACCTAGACCAAATCGGTCATGTATTGAAGGAAGGTGGAGTCAAGAGTCTCCGAAACCGGCGAGCGTGTATGAAGAGAGTTATGAATGTTGAGGAAGCGAGAGATGTATGCAAGAATAGAGCCTCTTGGCACTCTGTTTTCTCTGCCTGCCCCGCAAGGGAAATGACGTGATGATAAGTTATTTAGTAAGAAACCCGCCGTGTGCCGTCTCTCCGCCTTTATTGGCGGACCAGTGGAACTATGTTACATTCTTTTGGCGGTACGGTAGGAGTACACCTACCGTCGTATAACGCTGATCTTCTGTGAGAGGGTGGCATACTTTCCTATTAGTAGTCGATTCTCATTTGAAAATTAAAATCAGTACCTACAGCCACTTCACAGGCAGTGTTAAAAGATTTACGCGTTTTACCGACGCATATAGAAGCGATTTCCACACAACGCGATTGAGTCACACAAAAACCGACATGCAAGCCAAGCTGGACGACCTACAACGAGAGGCAAAAGAGATGGGACTGAAAATCAACACCCAGAAGACCCAAGAAATGAGGTGCGGGGCGACAAGCTCTTTGCCGTCGCTCATTGGTACAGAGGCTGTGGAAAGGGTCCACAAATTCACTTACCTCGGTAGCGTAGTGTCGGAAACTAGAGGGACCGAAGAGGACATCGCTTCGAGAATCGCCAAGGCAAAAGCAACCTTCGCACAGCTGTGGCCTGTATGGGAATCACGGAAGCTGACTAGGAGAGTTAAGCTGAATATATTCCGGTCCAACGTGAAAACCGTGTTACTGTACGGATGTAAGACGTGGAAGGTTACTAAGGACATCTCGCACCGGCTCCAGGTCTCCATCAACCGCTGTCTTCGCCGTATTTACTGGCCCGAGAAAATCTCCAATATAGAACTGTGGGAACGCTGCAATCGTCCAGCAGATCAAACGCCGCAAGTGGAACTGGATCGGCCACACGCTCCAACGGGACCCTAATCACATACCGAGGCAAGCCCTAGACTGGAATCCCCAAGGAAAGCGTAAGCGTGGCCGCCCAAAGCAAACCTGGCGGCGGACGATTATCGCAGAGGCGAATAACATAGGGAAGACTGGTGGTACAAAGAGCTGCAAAGGCTGAAAAAAGGAGTAGCCACTAGGAAACACAGAGTTAGATGCGCTGCACCAAATAGGAAAGCAAGGGTAGTTGACGAATATCTGAGGGCCAAAGAAAATTATGAAGTGGAAGCTAAGAAAGCCCAAATAGAAAGTTGGAAGCTATTTTGCCAAAAACAAGACAGAGAAATTGTCTGGGAAGGCATATACAGGGTCCTGAAGAATACAGAAAAGAGACATGAGGACATGCCATTGGGGAAAGATGGCAGAACGCTAAGCGAGGCAGAATCCGCCAAAGAACTGGCGGAGACCTTCTTTCCGGAGGACACGGAGGAGGGTGAGAACTCCAGCCATCGCCAGATAAGAAAACAAGCAGAAAACTACCAGGATCATGCTCATGATAATGAACCGGAGTTTACTTTAAGCGAACTGAAGTCGGCGATGGGTAGTTTTAACCCAAAGAAGGCACCTGGGGAAGAGGGTTTTACAGCGGACATCTGCTCGCAGATAATATTACAGGATCCAAAGCTATTTCTCGCCCTGTACAATAAGTGCTGGGAATTGGCGCACTTCCCTACTCAATGGAAAGCGGTTATCGTCATAGTGCTCAGAAAACATAATAAAGACGACCTTACCAACCCGAAATCGTACAGACCGATTGGACTACTACCGGTCTTAGGGAAGGTATTGGAAAAAATTATTGTCAGGTGGCTTATGTGGCACTTGGCGCCTAGGATAAGCCCACGCCAGTATGGCTTTATGCCGCAGCGAGGTACCGAGGACGCCCTCTATGATCTGGTGGCACATGTGAAAGGGGAACTTCGTAAGAAGAAACTCATCACAATGGTGTCGCTGGAGATAGAGGGGGCCTTTGATAGTGCATGGTGGCTGGCAATTAGAGCCAGACTGGCGGAGGAACAGTGTCCGAAAGCGTGGAGGAAAATCATAAGCAGTTACCTAGAGAATCGTACCATCAAACTGAGATACGCTGGCCATGAGTACATGAGGGAAACCAACGAGGGGTGCGTCCAGGGATCTATAGGCGGGCCGATACTATGGAACCTCCTGCTGGACCCGTTGCTGAAAGGTCTCACTGGGAGGGGGGACTATTGTCAGGCTTTCGCCAACGACATAGTCCTCATCTTCTCCGCTGCTGTGTCCAGCAGCGGAGATTCAGGTAGTGCCACCCTCGAGTATGTTCGGGCGTGGGGCACAAGTAACAAACTAAAGTTTGCACCACATAAGACTTGTGCCATGGTCATAACTAAAAAGCTAAAATATGACACGCCATGCCTGACCAAGGGCGGGGTTGATATTGCCATGTCCGAGGAAATAAAAGTCCTAGGGCTAACTATAGACAACAACCTGACTTTTGATGCTTACACGACCAACGTTTGTGCTAAAGCCATAAATGTTTATAAAAAGTTATCAGCGGCGGCTAGGGCGAGCTGGGGTCTCCACTCGGACGTTATAAAAACCATATACGAAGCGACAGTGGTTCCCATTATCTCTTATTCCGTGGCTGCCTGGGCTTCGGAGATCAGAAAATTGTACATCCAAAAGAAACTAAATGCTACACAGCGCCCATTTGCTCAAAAAGTGTGTAGATCATATTGGACAGTGTCGCTGAATGCTGCTCTATTGCTGGCGGGGATGCTCCCTCTCGACATCCGTATCAGGGTATGCGCTTCCCTGTATGAGGCTAGGAGGGGCATAAAACAGACGATGCTGCGAGATAGGGAGATCGAAAGAGCGGTTCCATATGTCTAAAAACACCATCCAGCGGGACATATTAGCTGGCAGTTTGGTAATCTTATCAGTCGGAATGACGTAACGGAGCGGGTGAACGGTGCAGTGCAGATATTCACAGACGGAAGTAAAATTGCAGGCAAAGTAGATGCAGCGTTTTCAGTATGGGAAAACTGTGAGGAGAAAAAGGCGGGCAAGTTAGGTTAATCGTCGTACTGCACTGTTTACCAAGCCGAACTGCTAGCGATATGCTGCGCAGTCGGATATGCGGCGCAATGCAAAGGTCGGCATATAGCAATAATAAGCGACTCTCGATCAGCCCTCGACACGATCGTTAACATCCATTCCCTCCATCCACTTGCTATGAAAGCAATAGAAAATCTGGGAAAGTGTTTATACCAAGGAAAAACAATAGATTTATATTGGATCAAGGCACATGCGGGGATGGAAAGCAATGAACAAGCGGACGCATTGGCAAAGAAGGCAGAATAAAGCCACACTAAGATAAATGCCCGGTTTTATTCATTAAGCGACAAATCCGAACGGAATCGCTTGATGAATGGAACTGGAGATATCAGAATGGAGAAGTAGATGGGGTCACAAAAATCTTCTTTCCAGACGCTAAAGAAGCCTATAAAGTGGTATGGTAAATGGAGAAAGGTTACATAATAGCAAGTTATGACTGGTCACGGTGGGTTCTCAGAATACCTGGCAAGATTCAAGATTTTAAAAAGCAATGGAGTTGAACACATTTTTTCCGCACCTCACCATCCAACTTCGAATCGGAGCTCCTCCGAAAAATACAGTTAAAATAGGTGGGCAAATCATTAAAAAGGCAATTAAGTTCTATATCTACCGCGTTCTTCTTAGTCGTATATAGAAATACAGAACAGGTAAAAGTCCTGCAAAATTTTAATTTGACCACAATTTGCGTTTGCGCTTAGATAGCTTGAAACCAGAACAAAATAAATTTGTAAAAGCACATCAAGCTCGAAAAGAGTTGATAGCAGATGGTAAGTCAGACACGTCACTGCACACACTTAGGGACTATCGCAAACTCGAACTAACGAAACCATATTCCTATAATATATGCCACCTTTTCTAATGCAAAGTCATGCTCGGTTGCTTCATATTTACCTACTTATAAATATTTAATTGTTTCGAACAATGTACAAAATACTTATCTATACTATAAAGCTGTAACAGAGCTGTGTCTGTACATTTAATATATTTGAGAAATAATTACTGTAATAGGCTATATAGGCGTGTCTAAACACAAAACATTTTTTTTGTCTGTTTGTCTATTTATTTGTTTGTTTGTTCGCGCATCACGCAAAAACTACTGAACGGATTTTGATGCAACTTTTATTTGAAAGGCCTTAATTAGACTTAAAAACTGATCTACATTTTATCCCGCTACTATATCGGGTACCTGAGATATAACCGAAAAACTAGCTTTTGGCTGCGGCGAAGCCGCGGGCAAAGGCTAGTTTATAATATACACCTGAAGGTTATACAATTGTATTAGCTTTGCATTTAATTTAATATAAATCATGTCGATACTTAAAAGGGACGTCATAATGTTTTTGGTTACTGTAACTTCATTATTTCAAATCAGAACACAAGCGACGATTGCTAAGTACACACAGTAAATTATATAATCTATTGATCAATATCTGCTATGCGTAGCAGTTATTTTAGTAAAAAATAAAATTGTATAATTATAAATTTTAATATTAAAATGGGGTTCTTAGAGGAACGTGACTTCACTCGTGTGCCAACTATTCCTGAGTTTTACAAAGGAAAGACTATTTTCATCACCGGTGCTTCAGGTAAGTTTAAAAAACTACGATCTTGAAATTTTGTAACTACATAATATACATAGGTACACCTTAATTATACTAAGTTATATCTTTGATATTTGATTCTCGCAAATAACCAATGCCATGTGTTACCCTTAGTTGAATTACTAGATGAGCAAAATGTATGTAAATGTATGGTAATTTTTTTATTCAATTTGACAGAATATTTCGGGGCTACAAATCCTATAATATTTAAATTCAAAAACATCTTTATTTCATAGGCTTATTATATAGCACTTAAAATCGTCAGTTACTAATAACTAACACGAGCTTTTGAGGGAAGTGCATCCACAATGTCGCAATTGCCACAAGCGGCCGGATTCCGTAGTAAGGCTTTTCATGAGAAAAACCCGGCATGAAACTAATGAGCAGGGGCGTAGCTACCGCCGTATTTGCCGTATCAATTATACGGGGCCCCCGGGCCACGGGGGCCCCCAGTGTGTAAGGAAAAAGAATAAAAACTTTCTAATTTATTTTATTTTACAAATGACGAAATTCTATAAAGCAATTCCTTTTTTTCCCGCCTTAAGCGTGCGTTCAAAAGTTGGCAACACTACATCGTTATGGCGGGCTGCGGGACTTCCCCGTTTTACTTACTTCATCTTCAACTCAGCGGGGAATCCCCGGGAATCCTTCATCGATATCGCGATGTACGTGTACGTTGTTGTACTTTGCATTGGATGTTAAACCACGGAGTGCAGTGCACTGTTTATTTACGCGCTTTATATAAATGTGCATTACATTGTAATTCAGTACAAACAATATTGTTCTTCTGGTTTAGCAGTATTAGTAACGATTTGTAAAAGAAATGAGTGAAAGAAAAAGAGATTATCCCAGCGGCGCTGAGAAAAGAAAAATTAAACAGAAAAGGGACGAGGTTATAAAAAAAGTGCCCAAAATTTTTTCATTTTTTCAGAGACAAGATACTGTGAGTGATTTAGATTGGAAAGGTAAGTACTACACTACTACCCAACCCATTTATTAGGGGCCCGTAGTGATAAACAAGGAAATCTTTTAATTTCGGTCTGTCCATCTGTCCGTCACAAAAAGTTGTCTCCCCCCTCGATTTTCACAATTATACTGTTTTTAGGGTTCCGTGCCTTGATTAAAAAAAACAAAATTCTAACTTATCTATAGGATCGATTTGTTTTGTTGTTTGTTTATCAGTCCGTATCGTATCGTTAATTGCGTGTTGAGAACTTCAGATGTGCAGACTCGCTTTCGGGTTCTCGTTTTGTATGGCCACTACACTACGCGCTGCGTTTAAATAGCACGCAGGTGTATAGAAATGCACGGACGGGCTGCAGGTGATTTTGTATCTACTAATAGGTACGAGCACAATCCGCGTAGAATCTGTGTGCGTCTGAACTGAACACTCTCTAACTGTGACCCTTAGTAACGTTATTTATTTATATATAACTCTTTTTAGTTTAGTATCAAAGCATTCGTATTTATTTTTTAACAATTACTCGTTTATTTTTAGATTCTTCTGAAGCATGTTCTTCGTCACATATCCATCCGGAAATAGAAGAAAGCCAAGCACATACTTTATCGGATGTCCATCCAGAAATCGAGGAACCCCAAGTCAACGATTCTGATATACCTGCAGATAATGCAGATTGTAATATAATTTCATCAGATAGAGGAAATTTTGGTGACAATTTAACTGAATGCGAACGAAAAATAATTTTTAAATTGGGTTCATTTAAACCACAAGGACCATTTCCAAAAGTTTCAGAAAATAACCGACCTTTTTCAGCTTATTATTATTCATATTTCAATCAGGCAGGCATAAAAATTATAAGACCATGGTTATGTTATTCTAACGTTTTAAACAAACCGTACTGTCACTTCTGTTGGTTATTAGCAGATCGTCAAAACAAATCGTACTCCTCTGCTTGGGTTAACGGTGTTTCGGTTAGAAGCAATTTCACACAAACTATTCTTGACCATGAAAAGTCACAGCAGCATATTAGTGCCTCACTCTCTTATAATAATTGGTTGCAAGGAAATACCATCGATACTCTATTGAAAAGTGAAATCGATAGTAAAATTACATTCTGGAGAGATGTACTGCATCGTATAATTAATGTTATAATTACTTTAGTATCTTGTAATCTACCTTTGAGGGGGCATGATTCTGATTCTGGCAATTTTATGGCAATTTCACGTCTGCTATCTAACTATGATGCAACTTTAAAAGAACTTTTTCTAAAACCGAAAGGTGAAATAAATTATTTAAGCCCTACGATTCAAAACGAAATTATTAGTTTGCTTGGTACTAACGTTAGGAACAGTATTATCTCAGAAATTAAAAAAGCTCCATTTCTGACAATAATTCTGGATACAACACAAGACTTGTCAAAAATTGACCAACTATCTGTAGTTTTTCGATATATCTCGGTTACAGAAAATGATGATAATGTGCCTAAAGAAATAAAAATCTGTGAGTCCTTTTTAGGATTCATAGCAGTAACCGATTGCAGTGCTGCAGGTCTGAAAACTGTCATTTTAAATTTGACTAAAGAATATGGAATTGATTTGACTAAATGTAGAGGACAGGGATACGATGGAGCAAATGTTATGTCGGGTGTGTATGGAGGATTACAAACCCTAATAAAAGAGCATGCTCCAAATGCCGATTATGTTCATTGTGCTGCGCACGCTTTAAACTTGGTTTTGAACGATGCTGCGAGACATGTTCGTGAAGTATCGACTTTTTTCGATAATTTAGAAAAAATATATACTTTTTTTGGCAATAGTATAAAACGCTGGGCTATGCTAAGTGACGATTCATCTGAAAAATATTTGATTACCCTTAAAAAGGTATGTCCTACCAGATGGTCTTCTAGGAACGACGCTTTATTAGCAGTAAAGAAAAATTTTTTACTAATCATGAAAACTTTGTACCAACTAAATTTAATTTCAAATAAAAAAGATGAACGTGAAGAATGTAAAAGTATAATTAATATTTTAGAGAGTTTTGATTTCTTAGTGCTCGTTACATTTTTTTCTTCACTATTTGAAATTATTAATCCTGTTTCTAAAGCTCTACAGCATGAAAATAATGACTTACAGAAATCTAGTATTTTATTAAGTAATCTTTTAAATAGACTGTGCCAATTAAGAAATCAGAATTCATTTAATAGTTTGCTAAATGAATCCAAAGATTTAGCAAAAAAGTGGGGGGTAACAACTGTTTTTAAAAACAGTAGGCGAAAGATAACGAAGCGTTTTTTTGATGAGTTATCACAAGATGAGAGAATTTCCGACCCGGAATCCTATTTCAAAGTCAATGTATACTATTACTGTTTAGATATATTAATTTCTCAAACTAAAGAAAGATTTCAGAGCCTTTGCAACCTGAGTAGTATATTCGAAATATTACAACCGGAGAAACTCCTATCTTCTTCAAGCGAAGAGATATTAAACGCTTCCGGAAAACTGTCTGCTAAATACAGTAAAGACATCTCACTTAATCTTTGTGACCAATTAAAGGCTCTAAAAACATGCTTAAATTCTGAAATTAAAAAAATTTATTCCATTAAAGAACTCATTGAATTATTGCTAGTAAAATTCAATAGTCTTGCATCCAGTTTTCCCGAGGTAATCACAGCATGCTTTTTATTCTTGACCCTTCCAGTTACAACCGCAACGGCAGAAAGAAGTTTTTCAAAATTAAAACTAATAAAAAATTACTTAAGAACTTCGATGGGACAAGAACGGCTGTCAGACATCTCACTATTGTCCATAGAGGCAGAAACTTTAGAAAAACTAAAATCATCATCAGCCATAAATGATTTAATAAATCAGTTTGCCGATAAAAAGGCAAGGAGAGTGAATATTTAAAATTCGATTTTTATTTGTAAAATGGGTAAATTATGTGATAAATAAATATTACTTCTCACAATATTTTTTTTCTTTTGTGAAAAATCTTTACCTCCATATAAGGGCCTCCAAAAAAATTTTTATACGGGGCCCCGACAAGGCACGCTACGCCACTGCTAATGAGCCACTTTTAAATCTCAAATTTATTGTCTTTATATATAAGATCAGGGTAAGATTGAAACTAAATGTCAGTTGATCTTCTTTATTTTCTGTTGGTTGTTACAAGTTTTTAGTTCGTCCGCCTTAAGTCACTGCCGAAAACAGAATAAACTCTCTTCCCGATTCCACTATAGGTACGTGTCCGTAATATGTATCTATCTTCATTATGATTTCATAGCGATAATTATTTTAATTGTAAATAAATGATATTATTATTGTAATATCCTTATAAATCTACGAGTATATTATTTTTACAACTATCAAATAAACTAAATATGTTATAATTTTAATATTAGAAATATAATCAACTTCCATTCTTATAAATAATTATTAACCGTATCATACTAACGGAAGTGTATAATAAACACACTTTTATAACCGTAGACTATACTCTTAATACTAAATGAATATAAATCTACCAACATATTACCATATGGTTAGCCTGAAATTCTAACATTCGGCCTTTCCTGACACTAAGTTTGTCCTCAAACTTATAACTAATTACTAAATCATACAAGAAAAAAAAAAGGAAACAAAAAAAACACTCATGTATCTGTCATTATCTATTACCCAATTTATGTTGAAAATACCCATGGATCTGTCAACATGGTTAATCAATATTTTCAACCTACGCTAGTAAAATGCTGATTGATCTATCAAAATCATATATTTTAACCGTCACTTTATAGGTACCATTCTTGTTTAAATCTCTATTCACGAAAAGATCGAAATTACCCATGGATCTGTCAACATGGTACCAGTAATTTCAATCCTGAGGCTCATAAAATGTCAATTGATCTATCAAAATCGAACATTTTAAATGTCGCCTCTCTCTCTCTCTCTCTCTCTTACTTTTTACTTTATCCACTCAACATCTTTAGATCTAAAGTAATAGATTGAAAATACCCGTGGATCTATCAACACGGTGAGCAATATTCCCAATCTTTACCCGTCTAGGCTATCAAAATGTTGATTGATCTATCAAAATCAAACATTTAGAATGCCGACTGTCGTTCACTATTAGGCCAAGCCATGTTTGGTCCATATTACATCATATTTAGATAAATTCACATAATTATATATTCCGTAATTACGATCAATGTAGTAAAGCCTAAATTTATCACTTTAGTAAATTATTTTATTTATACATAAATCTCTTAATCACTGTTTACACATATTGTTACATAGTCATCAATTATTTATTATATATTTATTTCAGATTAATGTTTATACTTTGAGTTCTCTATGACTTACAAATAGTCTAGTTCAAATTAAAAGGAGAAAAACTTGTACATATATATAATCATTTTTATTTTATTTAACCCATTGTCATTACTTAGCGTGTATCAGAACCACTCGCACTACTACTGTCTTCCTCATCCTCAATGTCGCCATTACAGATAGATACCCAAGGCTTTATGCGATCTGCTGCCCAGATGTTACAATAACTTTTATGTGTTATCTTTGTACCAGGAATACTCGATACTTCATACCTGTCATTTCCTAAGACCTTCGTGATTCGAAAAGGTCCGGTAAACTTTGGGAGTAATTTCTTGCTATTACCTTCGTTATTTGGGATAGGTTTCAAAATCTTTACTAAGTCACCTAATTTATATTGTCTGGCGTTAGTTTTAGTTTTGTCATATCTGTTCTTTTGGGCCTGTTGATTTTTATCTATGCGTCGACATGAGACATTGTGAATCCAGGTTTGTACTGCACATTTAAATCAAATTCTTGCACCGCTATCCACCATCGTGCTATTTGTGGTATTAAATCACGTTTACTAAATGTAGCTCTCAAGGCTGAACAGTCCGTAACTAAAGTAAACCTAACACCTAGTAAATAAACTCGAAACCGCTGAAGTGAAGCTACAAAAGCCAGTGTTTCTAGTTCATACGCGTGATATTTTTGTTCGTCTATCGATGTTTTCCTACTGAAATACGCGATTGGTTTCATCGGTTCACAGTCACTTTTCTTTTGTAGTAAAATACTACCTAAGCCATATTTACTGGCATCAGTATGTAAATATGTTTCATAATTAGGGTCATATATACCCAACACCGGTCTTTGTATCAACGCTTCTTTTAGTTTTGCAAATGCGGTCTGCTGTTCGATATCCCAGCACCATGTCTTGCCTTTTCTGGTCAAATCAGTGAGTGGTCTGGCGATGCTTGCAAAATTCTGTATGAACTTCCTAAAATAACTAGCCAGCCCAACGAATTGTCTGACTTCGTGTATATTACATGGTGTTGGAAATCGTTCAACAGCACTGATTTTTTCTTTCCCAGGTCTAATTCCGTGCTCGCCTATTTCATAACCAAGATATTCTAACTCTTCTTGAAAGAAATTACATTTTTGCAAATTTAGAGTTAGTTTAGCTTTTTGGATTAGTTTGAAAGTATTTTCTAATCTCCGAAATTCCTCCTCAAAATCTTTACCTGGTATAAGGATGTCATCCATATAGGCAAGAGCGGAACTGAACCTCGAGTTACCTAGTACCTGATTGATTGCTCTTTGGAATACTGCTGGAGAATTAACTAGGCCAATAAAGTCCATCCGGTGTGACGAATGCTGTAAGGTGCCTACATTCATCTCTAATTGGGATCTGATAGTAGCCACTAGCCAAATCGAATGAAGAATAATATTTGTTTCCTTTAAGCATATCCAACTGATCATCTATTCTCAGCATTGGAAAATGGTCTTTCCTAGTTTTTCGGTTTAACGTTCTGAAATCAACACAGAGGCGATACCCTCCTGTTTTCTTCCTAACAAGTATGATGGGACTTGCATAAGAAGAGTTGGATTCTTCTGCGATATCATTATCGATAAGTTCTTTGACCATTTCTCTGACTTTTTCTCGTTCAGAATGGCTCAAGTGATATGGTCTGTAAACTACAGGAGTAGTATCCTCTAGATCAATGTTCATTTCAGTTATATTGGTGCATCCTAACTCTGATAAAGTTTGCGCGAAACTTGGTCGATATGCATTAATCAGGTCTAAAACACTCTGTTTTTGTGGTAGTGTTAAGCTAGGGTTGATATTTATTTCATCTATAGTAAATGGTGTCAGAGATTTAGTATTAATTTGACGGCAAACGAATTCTGCGTCATCAACTAGAGGTTTTGACGTGAAAATCCTCTCCCCTCGCGATAGCACAGAATTACGGTGAAAGAAAATTGGTTTTTCTGATAAGTTGCGAATAGCAACTTGACATTCCCCATTACTAATATTGTAAATACCACCCACAACACAATAAGTAGCTTCATCCATTTTCCTGACACTATATAGACGTCACAGGTAGATATGTTATCATTTACGCAATTTACATAGTTAGTTTGATTTATAATGGTATCCTTTTGAGTTCTTAAAACTATTTTGTTAGATTTACAATCGTCAACGTGTATTTTAGGCAAGTCATCAGAAATAGTTCTTTTTAAGATTTCTAATTTGTCATGAGTTTTAATGACCATCACATCCACCCGTTCTGTAAAATCTTGCCCAACTAATAAGGGTTCACTAAGTAAAGAGGCCTCAATAATGTAAGCATCAATATCTGCAGTAACTTCACCGATACATAAACTTAACCTGGTTCTACCTAACGGCACACATGATCCGTTACCAAAACCACGAATATTCGGAACATCGTTTAAGTCTATAGGTAAGGAATATTTATCAATAATGTCCTGTCGAATTAAAGTGCAATCACTTCCAAAGTCTACATAGCATTGCACTTTAATACTATCATTTATGATTGCAGATTTAAAATATTTAGAATCAGATTTAAACTTTTGTGTAAGCAAAGTTTTCTTATCCGGCTTAGAACTGTTAATCGACTGATTGTTATTATTTTTGAGGCGATAACACTCACCAACATTATGTCCAATCCTATGACAATTGTCACAACGAACTATAGGTACAGGACATTTATTAGAAGTGTGGCCTAATCCTTTACAATTAAAACAGGAAACTTCATTCATACCTTTGCTGCGACATTGAATTGCACGATGTCCTACTTTATGACATTTAAAACATTTAATGTCACTCAATGAAAACATCGGAGTAGATCGTTTGACAAATCGAGAACTATTAGATTCTCTACATATATCTTTAAGAAACTTCAGTAGGTCTTCTGGATCTTGACACCTAGCCGAAGATGCACTGGCTCTAATGGTCCTATCCTCTATCCCATATACGAGACAGTCGACTGCTCGTTTTCCCGCTATATCACACGCGTTCAGAAATAACATCTTATCGTAATAATATTCGTCTATTGATTCACCTATTTTCATTCGCCTGTCTAACATTTCAGACAATAACGCTCCATAATTACTCTCCGAAGGAAAAGCCTTTATCAATCTATTTTGCCATTCGGTCCATGTTAAGAGTATGGTTTGCAGACCTTCATACCACTTCTTAGCATGACCTCCTAATTTGGGCAAGGCGTAATGGGCAGTCTGTTCATCAGTCCATTGGTAGATCTTTGAGCATTCATTAACCTTGGCTATCCATCCTTCAATACGTTGGTTCTTTTTCGATGGGTCAAATGAGGGTATAATATTTTTATCATAGGTAATCTTAGTTTGTGGCGTAACGCTTTGAATAAGTTTAGATATATCATTAATACTTAATAACAAACTAGTATTACTTATGGAAGCATCCAGATGATTCACCGTTGACGATTGCACGGGTTGACCAGCTTCAGTATTCAATGATAGCGGCTCTGGGAATAGTCCCGTATCTGTGCACCTCTGCTGATCCACTGAACGCTGGATGTGACTTCTACCGGGAGTCGATGATCGTTCTGTCTCCTGTAATGTTTACACCAGTACGATACATACATATGTGTACAATAAAGTAGGGTTATGATGAAGAATAAAAGATACCTAGCTGTTGAGTAATATACACTGTGGCTACTATGCTCTGATTTTATTGTCTTTAGTTAACCAATTTGTACATACAAAGAAATTATGTCTGTAGGCTTTTATGCTCTCAGCATACACGTAAATAACTTATATTATATGCAAATTAAAGAAATCTAAATCCATATTAAAGTATTGCGATTTATCCAATTCGTGTTAGCTAAATATCTATCTAGAAGTTTGTATTTTAATCAGGTACTTGTGTAAATATAGTATATATGTATTTATAAATAGATAAACGTTACCTTAGTAAAATAGAGTAGAATAAAGTGTGTAGTAGTAACTTATATTGTTCATTGTATCAACCAAACAATACAGGGTAAACTCAAAATAACGACAATTACCTAATATATTTTATAGTCAAGTATTCACTTACGTGATGTATAATGAGGTTCAATTAAATATACCAATCTATAAGTATCTATCCGTTTTATGTAAGTTGCAATTGGATTGTCAGAGATATTCGTTCCTTACTTATGACAACATAGAACCGTCTATCTCAATAATAATAACTAATAAATATATTGAACACAACTTTATAAAATTAAGCTACACAATAGTCAGATTAAAAACAGGATAATAAATCCTATTATTTATCCATTATTTATTTATGCATTTTTGGGTTTTATTCTCTATAAAGTTATTTCAATAAGTAATAATAATTTATAAGCAGCTTGGTATTTAAAGAACAAAACAAAAGGAAATATTTTACATAAAATTTATATCTACCCCCATGCCATTAAAGAGAGAGAGAAAAAAAAAAGTTTTACAAGTTAGTAATAATTAGTATAAGATTCGTTCAACTTACGTCATTATGAAAATTATCAACTTATACTTGCCTGCGATATTCGCTGTGTCGTATGCGTAGTCTCTTGCCCTGAATCTTCGTTTAGTCTTAAAAGGGAACTCCTATCCCGTGGTTTGGTGTCGCCGTTCTTTGCCTTGGACCTACGTCGATTGTGCTGCCTGTGATGACGTTTCCTCTTCATCCTCCTGGTCCTTGAACCACGACCTCGACCTGATTTCGACGTATTTGACTCACTTTCTGAGCTGGTACTATACTGACGACGCCGTTTCCGATGGTGAGAGCGCCTCGCAATACTTCGAGAGCGGCGATCGCCTTGTTCGCTATCTTCTTTGTTTCCCATTTTGGTTCTAATCCCACTGGCTGATATAAGATCAGGATAAGCTTGAAACTAAATGTCGGTTGATCTTCTTTATTTTCTGTTGGTTGTTACAAGTTTTTAGTTCGTCCGCCTTAAGTCACTGCCGAAAACAGAATAAACTCTCTTCCCGATTCCACTATAGGTACGTGTCCGTAATATGTATCTATCTTCATTATGATTTCATAGCGATAATTATTTTAATTGTAAATAAATGACATTATTATTGTAATATCCTTAATATAAATCTATATTATTTTTACAACTATCAAATAAACTAAATATGTTATAATTTTAATATTAGAAATATAATCAACTTCCATTCTTATAAATAATTATTAACCGTATCATACTAACGGAAGTGGATAATAAACACACTTTTATAACCGTAGACTATACTCTTAATACTAAATGAATATAAATCTACCAACATATTACCAAATGGATAGCCTGAAATTCTAACATATATAAGTACTTAAATAAAGTAGGTGCTCACCAAGAACATACAATATTGTGGGAAAAAACTATCAACATAATAAAATAAAATGGGGTAAGTATGTGCTTATTGCACGCCTCATAAGTTGGCTTATGATTATGCGTTGAGGTGGGTACTACCCTCGTTTTACGCAGAACAACTGATTTTTCAAACTTAAAATGTATCTATTTATCACATATTGCTCTTGTAAAATAATATATACACACATATCAAGAAAGAACACTATTTTTAACACTCATGATATTTTATGTCATTTTTGTTATTTAAACTAGTTAAAAAACTGTTTAAAAAACGTTCTGTCTTGGACGTCCGTGTGTTATAGGTATGTTCGGATAATGTATGCTAACACGATAACGACCGAAATACTTTACCAATCGAGTCTTTTTTTTCTTTTTAACTTGATTATAATTACGAATAGAGCCCTATTACTTTTCACGGTCTGATTCGATGTGATTTAATTGTTATTAAATAAACAAAAAAATAGTGAATATTTACGCTAGACTCGATGGTACAGTGGTAGACTAAAACCAGCGCTATACTTTATTTTGTCAGAACTACTTCTAAAGACCAATATATTAGTACTTCTTAAAATTAGCGCTAGATGGCGTATAAGACATGCGCTATCTATGTGATTTATTGAAAACTACTTAGTAAGACCAATACATTATTAGTTACTTATCAAATAATCAATTTTATTGTGAAAAATGAAGATTATGAGGCGTGCACTTTTGGATTTTCCAAAGTATTTAAAACAGTATTTTATAATGAGGAGCAGTTCGAGGCCATTTTGTTTTATCTTCCAAATAATCCGAATCTGTACCTAATATCCTCTACCAATTAGTCTGACTTTTACTTATAAAACCAATGAACAACTTTAGAAAGTATATTGTGCACATTGTCATAATTAAGTAATTGTCTCTCTTTTGAATAATAATGAAGTATCATCTGCGAACAATACGATATTTTGATTGTCCCCTACGTAATAGGGTAAGTCATTAATATAAACGAAGAACAGAAATGGCCTCAAACTGAACCCTGTGGCACACTTATCGTCATGACAGACCCCAGTGATAGAGTGTCGTTAACATCGACATTTTGAATTCTATTGTTAAAATATGAAGCTAAAAGTTCAAGAGCCTTGTTCCTGATTCTGTAGTGGTACAGTTCTTTTGATGAGGGTTTCATGTTGTACACAGTCAATACCTTTGATAAATCGCAAAATACACCTGACGCACGGTGCGAATTTTCCCTGACTTTAAAAATATTTTTTAGCAATTCCATACCCACATCAGTAGTAGGGCGATTATTTGTAAACCCAAACTGGTTTCTATGAAATATTTTATGTATATCAAAATAGTTTATCATTAGATCTGTTTGAGTATAAGTTTTTCAAATACTTGTTTAATATTGATAGCATAAATATTGGCCGAAAATTGTTAATATCTGACTACTTACTACCCGATATAAACAAAGGAACTGCCCGATTTAAACAAAGGAATCATTTTACTAAGATCAGGGAATATACCATTAGCAACACAACCGTCAAACACGGACGCCAATTGTGGAGTAATAATATTTATTACAGAGTAACCAACTTGTCAGACACACCTTGTAATACTTTTTGATGTATCCTACTATCAGCCTTGGACGTCTATTATCTAAGTCCACCCGTGATCATGCATGCTGTAAGGTATTCGAAACGTCGGGATAGTAGCAAAATCAAGTAAACGCGATAGATTCCGTAAACGTAGTTTTATTTCAAAACACCTTGTAAATCTGCCGTTTTTTTATATAATGTTTTCTAAAAGCATTTAAAACATCTTTCACGTTGTCATTGTAATTCAAAGAAAATGTTGCATTTCGGAAAACATTTGCATTTTAGGGCCTTCCCTCTTTTTAATATTTATAAATGACTTGTGCAAGTTAAATCTAACAAATGGTAAAATCATCAGCTTTGCTGATGATACTGCACTATTCTTCTTTGGAGATTCTTGGGATGAGGTCTATCAATTTGCTCAAATGGGCTTTTCCGAAGTGACCAGATGGCTCAGTCTAAATTCACTCGTACTTAACACCGCAAAAACTAGATTCATTACATTTAATCACACAAACTCTCCTTACACTCACACACACCATGATATAAGAGCTCACTTATGTAATAATTATTCTTCCAAAACGTGTGCGTATCCCACATTACAAAAATTTTGTATAAAAAAATAAATATTATATTTCGTGGACATTTAATGTCCACGAAATATAATATTTGGGTGTTGTTCTTGATAGAAACTTGAGGTACGATTCACCTATCGACCAATTAACAAACCGAGTTAGGAAGTTAATATACATTTTCAAAATTATACGGGACATTGCTGACTGGAAGATTCTGCAATCTGTTTAATACGCAATTTGTCAATCTATTCTTAATTATTGTGTATTAATTTGGGGTGGTGCTTCATAAAGTAACTTACTCAAACTAGAAAGCGCCCAGCGGGCTGTACTTAAAGTCTCCAACAATCTACCTTTTTACTTTTGAACTATTGATTTATATACCCAATGTAGATCACTGACAGTTCAGCAACTTTTCATTGTGCAAGCAGTTATACATAAACACTCAGCCATAGGCTTTAATACTGAAATGCATTTTCATAAACGCAAATAAAATTAATTCAGTGCTAAACATATATCAGCTACTTATAATGAAATGTAAAAAATAATCCAAGAGTACCTTGTAAAATTAGACTAAGATAGTACTGAAACATTACAATTTTTTTATGTAAAACAAGTAATACACTCACTTACAAACACACAAAAAACCACACACATGTACTCACACATTTACACACACACACACACACAAACACACAAACACACACACACACACACACACACATATAAACCACACACATGTGCACACACATACAAACCACACACATTTAGATACGCACACACAAACACAGTCTCACAAATGCATGCGGCAATCCTTTATTATTTAACGCCTTATGTTTTAAATATTATAGCTGTAGTTCAAGGAGGGCCTTGTAATCTGCGTGACAGAATACCCTAGTGCGGATACCAGTCTCCCACAAAGGCTATATACTTAAATTATGCATGCAGCATCAATCGGTCAACTCGAAATTTCTTTATAAAATTTGCGAGCGTTCGGGCCTCAAGACACTAGCGTTTTGAGCCCCAAACGCTCCTGTGTATTAATGGATAGTGTGGTCAAACCATCTTTGTATTTAAGGGGAGGGATAGTTGTTGGTTCATTACTTAGGGACTTGACTATTCTCCATAGATCATTGCTGGCTAACACACAGCAACAGCTTTAGTTATTATTCCATAAGTGATCATAATAATCTTTAATAGAATAAAGTGTTGCCTGTAGACTATTAACTTGAGCCTGTAGGCTGACACTTGGGACCCAACTCTATCAATAATGCAATGTGTGATAATTTGTTACTTCCCGTGGTCGCCTCGTAAGACACCCTCGAAAAAAATAGGGTATTGACCCTTGTATTCATAGTTCGTCACCACATGGATAAAATGTCCTCTGGAATGAATTAATTTCGCCATCATTACAGGATTCATGGGCAAGGTGTTAATAGAAAAACTGCTGTACTCCTGTTCAGAGCTCAGCTGTATCTATATCCTCATGAGGAACAAGAGGGGAGTGATGTCAGAAGATAGACTAGCAGATTTGTATTCATGTGCTGTGAGTACTACCTACTTATTTGAGTAGTTTACCTAAACGATTTAATGTTGCTATTACAAACATATTAGGTAATTTAGTATTCGTTATTCATATACACAATGAAAAAGGACAGTGACAATGCTTAAAATAAAATTTTAGCATACTTAAATATATTTAAATATCAAGGAGACACTTACTTAGGTAAAATTAATTATTATATAAGCTTTAATATGAATTAGTTTAAACACAAGTAGAATATATGCATAACAAATACCTACATTAATACTCGTATGTATTGAAGTTAATATATTGATATAAAGATTATCAACAGAAGTAGAAAATAATATTTTTATTTATCTTAACTTACTACTAGTAGATTTTAAGTATTAATATGCTCAGTTTTTGGTATGGAGGGTAGAGAACTGAAAAAGTATCCAGCTGAAAGCATCAAATAACAGTTCAAAAAGTGACCAGAATGGCGCTTGTGTAGATTTAGGTTCGATACGAACTTAGCGGTTGTATAGAAGGTTGTATAGAAGTGTGCTTGGAGGTTAGACGGAATCTCATATCCGACTATCTACATCGTATCGTGATCACTGTGATTGGTCTTATTGTCTTACTATTATTTACTGGAATTATTGCGACATCACGCGTCGGTTTCTCGACCAATCACAAGCGAGACGATACGATGTTGATTGTGAGATATGAGATTCCGTCTAACCCGCCTGAGTAGAAATATTAAGTATCTCGGGCAGCTACAGTAGTTAATGGTACCGCCGTAAATAAAACGTAAACTACTCCATCCATCCATCAGCCTTTTAACGTCCACTGCTAGGCATAGGCCTCCCTAAGAATGAGGGATACTGCCGTAATCGCCACGCTTGGCAGGCGGGTTGGCGATCGCAGTGGATGTTGTTAATACTCGAAGGAGTGCTGCTGCCAACTCCCCCGGTATTCCCTCAGTCGGCTCTTACGACTCCCATGGGTGGAAAGGGGTGGGACAATTCTAAAGCCAGCCCCACACGGTGGAGCTGGCCCCACACGGCGGATATTAACTACTCACGTAGTCTAAAATAATTGTTAAAACTTGTGGGGTGTTGTGGAATGAAACAGACCAATAAGTAATTAAACTCACTTTATATTCGGACAGCGTAACGTTGTACTGGGACTAGCTAAACGAATGCCACCATAATGGCGCGTCCTACCCTTTTTAACAAAATTAATCGGAAGTCAGATTACTAATTAATAACGTTAAATTATTGTTTACAACGCCAAATTATTACAATGATTAACTAAATTATTAATTATGAATTATAGATATATTAAGGTATAGGTAAATCACTAAGGTATCATTGGGAGTAGTTATTATACGTCACATCCGCTGGGTGCCTATGTGTTACTTGTTAACATTCGGCCATCCTGTATAGGCCGCGTCCCGCGGCCCGTATGTTGTTCTACACCGCCCACCCCGTAGTCCTGAAACAATTGTACAGCAGTAACTTGTTGTTTTAAGATATGGATTACGTTTGGATGAATTTAAAGATTGATCACACAGTTTTTATTACTAATAGACTTGATCACACAGCCGTCTCTCTAAATAAAGTCTTGATCACACAGCTGTCTCCTGGACTAAAGACTTGACCACACAGCTGTCTCCCCAACTAAAGACTTGATCACACAGCTGTCTCCCCAACTAAAGACTTGATCACACAGCTGTCTCCCAAACTACAGACTTGTTCACACAGCTGTCTCCCCAGCTAAAGACTTGATCACACAGCCGTCCTTATTTACCTGCACAGACTTGATCACATAGACTTGATCACACAGATTCGATCACACAGCCGCTCTTATTTACGGACTTGATCACACCGCTGTCCTTATTTACATAGTCTTGATTAGTTGGTTTGATTAGAATTGTTCTTATATGTATGATTAGGCGGGTATATTATAGTATAGGTCTTATTCTATCTAGTTCACTTTAATTCTATTTTAATTTAAGCAATTATATAACGTTTAGTTCAATTCAAGTGCATGCTGTGGTCTCCCATAATTGAAGGAGTATTTAACTCAATAACAGTGAGCGTCAATTGTGTGAATCAATTTGTACATATTTAGTTGGTGTTCCTATATATAAATTAATAAAGTTTGATTTAAGTATGATATTTGAATAAATGTAATAATTAGTTCAGGTTTATTTAATGGTAAATTACAAAAGACTATACTTCAATCAGGTACACTTATGATTTATGTTAACTAAAGAGTAGAAACAGTGATACAGAAATAAAGAGCCACACATTTGTAACAATTAGCTTTCAAGAAGATCTATTAAATCGTCTCTATCTACTTCTCGGTCACTGCCTGAACTATCATCCTCAGACAATGTCGGTTTGTAAGGTCGGAGGGCCTCTCCGCGAACTACTGCACTAAACTTCCTATAGCCCTTCATACCCTTTATACTTGAGATAGTATATCTGTCTAATGAGCTCTCCGCTTTGCATACTTTGTAGGGACCCGAGTATAACCCATTAAGTTTTTTAGTAACACCAGTCACGCCATCTCTAGCTACACCTCCTTTCCAAAGAACTAATTGACCTACGGCATACTTAATACACTGTTTATGTTTTTTATCGAATTGGTTTTTCATGGTGCCCATATTTTTATCAATGCGAAGCTTTGCAGTTTCCCTATTAGCTTGTAGTTCATTAAGTTGATCGTTAGAGGTAGAAGCCGCGTCCGAAGGGAATGACGGATAACGAGAGTTTTTGTGGCCAAACATAAGATTAAAGGGTGAGAAGCCCGTTGTTGCGTTAGGAGTGTTATTGATTCCCCACACTACGTCATCCAGCTTTATGTCCCATGTGCATTCGCTTTCTGACATAGTATTGAGGCCGTTTAGCAGAGTACGATTAACACGTTCAACTTGACCATTAGAACGAGGGCTAGCTATTGCGTTTAAAATATGTTTAAATTGGGTTTCTTCGGCAAATTGTTTAAAATACCTACTCGTAAAAGCTTTCCCCCTATCTGTTATTATTCTTACTGGATAACCAAACTGAATAATTATTTCTTTTAGCAATCGAATAGTCTCAAGTGAACTACAATTTTTAGCAGGTCGGGCGAACACAAATTTGGTAAAAGCGTCTATCACTACCAGAACATAAGTATTCCCTTTACGGGTTTTAGCAAAAGGACCCAAATGGTCAGCGTGCAACGTATGCATAGGTATGGCTGGCTTGTTAATTGGATGTAGTTCACCCTCCAACCTACCATAATTGCCTTTATTAAATGCACATTGCAAACAACTGTTTACATATTTCCTTATAAATCTCGTCATTCCTTCAAACCAGAACTGAGCCTTAATAGATCGTTCACATTTTTCGAACCCGGGGTGACCTATTTGATCGTGAAGTTTTTGTAGTAGACCGTATTTTGCCAATTTTGGAATAACAAAACGCTCACCAGCAACTGTTTTCCTAAAAAGTATGTTATCTTTAATAATGTAGTTTGAAAATAAGTTAGGATCAGGATTGTCACGAAGTCTAGAAATAATGTTTTGAATATTATCATCCTGTAGCTGAAGCGTTATTAACCAATCTGAATTATCGATCATGAGTAGTGTGTTAGTTACAGGGTTTCTACTAAGCGCGTCTACGTGCTTCATACGTTCGCCTGGCCTATACTCAATCTCAAGGTCAAATTCTTGTATTGTAAGCCACCAGCGAGCTATTCTTGGAATTAAATCACGTTTCACTAGGGTAGTTCTAAGTGCTGAGCAATCTGTCACTACTTTAACTTTGATGCCTGTAAGATAAATTCTGAAACGCTTAAGAGATTCAACAACGGCAAGTGTTTCAAGTTCATAACTATGATAGTGCTTCTCTTCCTTACTTGTCACCCTACTAAAATAAGCTATAGGCTTTAAACTACCGTCTGCTTGGTATTGCATGAAAATCCCACCTAAACCAATTTTACTGGCATCACAATGTAGCTCAGTTTTTGCGTTACAGTTATAAATGCCTAATACCGGTCTTTCAATCAAACGCTGCTTAAGGGTTTGAAACGATTTTTCTTGGTCAGCACCCCAATGCCATTTTACATCTTTCTTAGTAAGTAGAGTAAGAGGACGGGCAATCTGTGCAAAATTTTGAACAAACTTTCTGAAATACGATGTTAAACCTATAAATTGTCTAATCTCATGTACATTGCGCGGCCGGTTATATCCTGCAACACATTTTATTTTAGCCTGGCCCGGTTGTATTGTACCAGCTGATATTTCGTGGCCTAGGTAAGTGGCGGTACGCTTAAGAAAAGAACATTTACCAAGATTTAATTTTAAATTTGCCTGTTTTAATAATTGTAAAACTTTTTCTAGTAGTACTAAACCTTCTTCTACTGTTTTTGTAGGCAACATAACGTCATCAAGATATAGGGCAATGTTTTGATCGACCCTACCTAGCGTCATCTGTATTAAACGAGAAAATACAGCTGGGGCATTTGCGAGGCCAAATGGCATTTTCAAAAATTCAAATTGACCGGATGGAGTTACAAATGCAGTCTTAGTTATTGAGTCTTCATGAATACCCACTTGGTAATAACCTTGGGCAAGGTCAAGGGTTGTAAAAAAGAATTGCCCTGACAGCTTATTGACTTGATCTTCTATATGTGGCAAAGGATATCTATCCTTTATAGTATTAGCATTTAATGCTCTATAATCTACACAAAGCCTATAGTCCCCTGTCTTTTTCTTTACTAGAACAATAGGGCTAGCATACTCAGACATGGACTCCCTAATAATACCTGCTTCTAGTAAATCCTTGATTTTGCCGTTCACGATTTCATTTTCTTTGTGTGACAATCGATAAGGCTTGCAACAGATCGGTTGGTTATTTATTGTGCGAATATGCATTTTGATGAGATCAGTACAACCCAAATCTTTGGTAGTTCTAGCAAATGAGTTAGTATACTTGTTTAAAAGTATTAGTAATCGTTTGTTTTCGCAATCACTAAGCTGTCCTGTCTCTATATCAGATAAGTTAATACGTAAATTATCGGTATTTGAATCATCTATAGCTAGGGTCGTATACTCGCGCGTGTACGTTGGTATTGTTGCTATCTCAGCCCTAGCTACAAGCTTTTGTGCCTCCCATACTATATCAGTATCACCTAAATTGACAACTTTTAAATGAGAATGACATGATTTAATAATAGCAGAGGGTATGAAGTATGTAATGTTACCTAACTGTACCCAAACCGTATTAGTTAGAAATGTGTGCTCCTTTTCATTACTTTTGTTACAGTTGACATGTACTTCTACATATAGCTGACTTTGTTTAGGTATTTTAACATTGTGCTTTAAATAAACTGGGAATTTTACAAGAAAATCGGTTGAATCTAATTTCATATTTGCAAATAAATCTTGTACCACTTGACTTTGAACAAAACGTACAGAAGAAGCTGTAGTTACTAGACTGACATTATTACTATTAATCATAGTTTGACCAATTAATAAATCAATATCCGCTGTTATATAATTGGCTAGTTCAACTACTCCGTACAATATTGTATTATCTATTAAGACACTCAAGTAACTTGAACCAAGTGAGTTTACACATGCTCCTCCAAAACCTTGCATAACAGTAGTACTAGGCTCGACAATAATTTGCAATCTTTCGGTTTGTGACATACAGAGAATATTCATTTTACTACCTGTGTCTATAAATGCTCTGAGCTGGTGCCCATTTACTATTACTGTCCTTTTATAAATATCAGCATAAATATCGTAGGTTATGTGCATTATTCGACTAACCTTTTGTGGTTGCTGTCGCGAAGTCCCAGCGCTGCCGGTGCCAAACCAGCATGCTGCCGTTGTATGTCCACTGCGCCGGCAGTTCTCGCAACGCTGCTGCTGCCTACAGTCTCGAGCCTCATGACCCGCCCGACGACACACGTAGCATATCTTCGGCTGGAGCTGATGAGTCGACGTCGAAACAAGTTTGTGATTGCCTCTTCTCCATGTAGAATGCCGCGCTGTACTTGAATCTACCCGTTGAAAATTCTCTAGCGATGATAAGTAGCCGTAGTAGAGTTGTTCAGGAGTGTCGCAACTATATGCTTTAGCGTTAGCTCTCAATTCGTGAGGCAACCCCCGTATTATACACGAAATTGCATCCTCGCCGATGATACCGCATTTCTTCAGTAAAGATAGTTTTTCGTGATAATACTTCGTCATAGTTTCTTTGTCTTCTTTCTTTCTAGCCAACATGCGTTCCAACTTGTCCACGTAGTCAGTCGATCGCGGAAATGCCACCATCAGCATTTCCTTCCATTCGCCCCACGTGAGGTTATAATTTTCGAGATCGTCGTACCATTCTCGGGCAGAGCCTCGCAGCCGTAATTGCATAATAAACGTTCGGTCGGTATGATCCCATCCGTAGATATCGCCTAGCTGGTCTATTTTGTGAAGCCACCCGATAATGTTATTGTTGGTATCTTCTGGTCTAAACTTCGGAATTACTTCAGCATCACTGGGTGCAACATGCCGTTTTTTGCTCACGTTTTTCTTACGAGTGTCGTTAGAGAAAAAAAACTCACTATTTTCATCTTCAGACGAACTTGAATTATAATTTTTTCGTTTACGTTGTCCCAAGCCGTTAACGTATGGTCCAGACATTTTGAACATAATCCCACTTCTGAGATGTTAAAACTTGTGGGGTGTTGTGGAATGAAACAGACCAATAAGTAATTAAACTCACTTTATATTCGGACAGCGTAACGTTGTACTGGGACTAGCTAAACGAATGCCACCATAATGGCGCGTCCTACCCTTTTTAACAAAATTAATCGGAAGTCAGATTACTAATTAATAACGTTAAATTATTGTTTACAACGCCAAATTATTACAATGATTAACTAAATTATTAATTATGAATTATAGATATATTAAGGTATAGGTAAATCACTAAGGTATCATTGGGAGTAGTTATTATACGTCACATCCGCTGGGTGCCTATGTGTTACTTGTTAACATAATTTAGTAAATATAACCTAAAATTTGAACTGATACTAACTCTACAATAGCGACCTCTATTTTACGGACAATATAAAAATCTTTTGGAGTACCTAATATTATGCATTTTTTTCGTGATTTATGTACCTACTATTCGTTATTCGGCCAAATATTACGAAATTTAAATAATAGCCGTAAAAGTTAATAGCCGAATACCGAATAGTTGTCAATATTCGTGGCATCTCTAATGTAAACGCCTCTGAACTTAAAACGTTTTTTGTAATTTTAGTCTATTAGTTTGTCGGTTTGCCTGTTTGTTTGTTTGTTGGGCGTCACGCAAAAACGTATAACACGTATTTTGAAGAAACTTTTTTCTTTGGTAGTACTTGATGTAAGTCACATTTCGTTCGGCTAATATATCAGGAATCTGAGAAATAACCTTAAAACTAGCTTTTGGCTGCGGCATTTTCGCGGAAAAAGGTTAATTATAAATATAAACATTAACGTCTTTGTCACTAGAATCTGAGAACAAGTACCTACTGGAATAGGTATAGATCCTAGCCCCGAAAGCAAAACCTAATCAACGTAATACATGTAATGTAGCAATATTTTTTAAATATTTTCAGTGCTTTGATAGATTGAGGAAAGAGAAGCCAACCATTTTCAAATCTAAGGTCTTCGTTATAGCTGGAGATATAATGGAAATTGGTTTAGGTGAGTAAATTTTATGGGAGTATGAAAAAATACTAAAGTACTATACAAGGTTTTTTTATTGTCTCTATGCCAAAATAGCTATCGTCTCCACAGAATTAGTAGATCCTTCATGGGACAATGTATACGTTTCTTCAATAAAATTCCCGAAAATATCTGTAACATGCCTTTAAATAAGTTTAAGAAAGCAGTATAAGTCAGACTAATTAGTGAAGGTTATTATATACAATTTCGGATTATCTGGAAGATATAATAAAATGGCCTTGAATTGTTAAAATGTTGTTTTAAATAAGCATAAACCCCTTTTTATCCAAATTCAAATTCAAAAATAACTTTATTTCATAGGCTTTCTATAACAGTACTTAAAATCGTCAAAGCTACTTACTAATAACTAACACGAGCGCTTGTGGCAAGTGCATCCGCAATGGATTGCAATCGCTCCATTGCGGCCGGATTCCGTAGTAAGGTTTTTCATGAGAAGAACCCGGCAAGAAACTCATGAGCCACTATTATAAATCTTAAATTTCTTGCAATATTTAAATGAATACTTAATTAAAGTAGGTGCTCACCAGAACACACAATATTGTGGGAAAAAACAATATAATAAAATAAAAAGGGGTATCTGCTTATTTTAAAATGAGGAGCAGTTCAAAACCATTTTGTTTTATCTTCCAGATAATCCGAAATTGTATAATAACCTTTACTAATTAGTCTAACTTTTACTGTTTTCTTAAACTTATTTAAAGGCATGTTTCGGATATTTTCGGGAATTTTATTGAAGAAGCGTATACATTGCCCCATGAAGGATCTACTAATTCTGTGGAGACGAGTACTGTGTGCAATAAGATTGCCTTTGTTCCTAGTATTAATATGATGAACGTCACTGTACTTATCAAAGTCATCGATATTTTCTTGACATATAACAAATTTTCATATATATATATATTGTGACACAACAGTTAGAATATTTATTTCTTTGAATTTCTATCTAAGGGAAACTCTTGGGACTAATTTATAAATTGCACGAATAGCCCTTTTCTGGAGTACAAATATAGAATTTAAATCTGCGGAGCATCCCCATAGCAGTATGCCATATGACATAATACTATGAAAATAACTGAAATAAACAATTCTAGCCGTTTCTACATCTGTCAATAATCTAATTTTTCTTACCGCATATGCTGCTGAACTAAACCTACTTGACAATTTTCCAATATGGGGGCCCCATTGGAGTTTGTTGTCTATAATTATACCCAGGAAAATAGTAGACTCCACAAGGTCCAGTTCTACGCCATTTAATTGAACATTGGTTTCAATCAGTCTTACATTTGGTGTAATGAACTTAATACATTTCGTTTTATTCTCATTTAAAACTAGATTGTTGGCATTAAACCAATGAACAACTTTAGAAAGTGCATTGTTCACATTGTCATAATTAAGTAATTGTCTTCTAATTTTGAATAATAATGATGTATCTGCGAACAATACAATATTGTGATTATCCCTTACGTAATAGGGTAAGTCATTAATATAAACGAGAAACAAAAATGGCCCCAAACTGGAACCCTGTGGCACACCCCTCGTCATGACACACCACAGTGATAGACTGCCGTTAACATCGAACCTTTGAATTCTATTGCTCAAATAAGAAGTCAAAAGCTCGAGAGCCTTGTTCCTGATTCCATAGTGGTAAAGTTTTTTGATGAGGGTTTCATGTTGTACACAGTCAAATGCCTTCGATAAATCGCAAAATACACCTAACGCATCGTGCAACTTTTAAAGGGGAACAATTCTGTTTTACAATATTTTTGCAAAACTTTAACCGTTTACGCAACGCACGCAGAGGAAGCTTTCAAAAGGAACAAAAACTCCCCCGATTCTGAAATATTCTTCAATGGTGCTCCGCTTCTTTTGGTCTTATCGTGATGATATACAGCCTTTAGCCTTCCTCGATAAATGGGCTATCTAACACTAAAGTAGTTTTTCAAATCGGAACAGTAGTTCCTGAGATTACCGCGTTTAAGCACACAAACCAAATCTTCAGCTTTATATATTAGTCCATCCATCCAACCATCAGCCTTTCGACGTCCACTGCTGGACATAGGCCTCCTCAAATTGGAGGTATAGTGCCGTAATCGCCACGCTTGGCAGGCGGGTTGGCGATCGCAGTGGATATTGTACTCGAGGGAGTGCTGCTGCCCACTCCCCCCGGTATTCCCTCAGTCGGCTTTTACGACTCCCATGGGTGCAAAGGGGTGTGACAATTCTAAAGCCGGCCCCACACGGCCAATATTAGTATAAGAAAAGAGTATATATTAGTATAAGATTTAAAGTAACGAATATCCAAAACGTAGTACTCGGTATTCTGACTTTTATTTTATTTTAGTGGCTGTCCAATCTGCTAGCGAACCAGCTTTGGTCCTCTCCGAATACATGTACCTATTCTTTATACATCAAATTATATATGGACTTTCTCATGTCACAGGTTTATCTGAAGAAGACCGGTGTCTACTAGTTAACCGTGTGAATATTATCTTTCATGTAGCAGCCAGCGTGAGGTACGTAATTCGTACTTAAGAGTAACTACAAACCACAGAGTATGAGAGCAAACTAATTTATATAAATTTATTTTTTCTCAAAATACTCTGTTATCGTAAATACCCTTTTTTATTCGAATAAAACAATGTAGAAAACAATACTTTGGAAAATTTGACGCCCGATTTGACGCAAATGGACCAACATTATTTTGATGCTAACATCGACAGCTGCTGCTAATTAAGCCGTAGATTGAGTATCACCAGCTTCCACAATCGCCTTTAATTTGCCGCTTATGCCGCATAGCTACCTGGACGGTACTCATATTCCATAATTACTCGAATTTTTAACGTAGGTATCCATGATGACGAAAAAGATTCAAATGCGATAAAAACTTAACACTTATCAATAAACAAATGACTACTTATGGATAAAGAATTCCATGTGTTTAAAATAAAATAATTTTTAATAAGGAAGAAAGCAAAACAAAAATTATTTTGATTTGAAATAGCCAGTACACTGCAGAACAGCAATTTCATAGATAAAGACTAAAAACCTATTATATAATAAAAATAAATAAAAACTACTGTGATCACTTGAATGAACCTAATAAAACCCAAGAAGACTAAAACTCATTCAAGTGACATTTCACTGCCGACAACGTGCCCAATATGTGTATTTACAAAAAAAGTAATATAATTATAACATATTTTATTTATTTATTTACAAAAAAAGGTAATATATGTATTATATCATGATCAATATTTAGCTATGTCTACAAGTAATTAGGTATAAAAAGATCAAGACGGCACCGTTTTATAATGGATATTAATAAAAATTCTATAGAACTCAATTATAACATAAAAATATTAATTATAAATGGAACAAAATAACAATCATATTACGTAGCTAATAATAATTGTAACGAGTACAGAATTAATAAAATGGAAATTATAAATCTCACAGCACTGCAACGGTGTTATCGCTTCGAGTGACACCGATCGAATGAACTCGTAGGCGCGCGCCTGCGCCTTTTATACACCTTTTTGATTTATATGTTAGTCACTCCTTACACGGCTTCTCTAGATGCCAAAAGTTCCGCCATAGTTCCCATCATTGCCACCGCCCCCAGGCATGTGTGAAGTGCGGTGAACCACACTGGGCAGGGGAGTGCCCGCGACCCAGGGATGAGCCGGCTACGTGTGCAAATTGTAAGGGAGCGCACCCAGCCAATTACACCGCGTGCCCGGTTTACAAAAGGGAGGCGCGTTACAAGAAGGCGGAAACAGTCGCCGAAACGATCCCACCACGTAGAAGCACCCAACCAACAGTCAGGTCGGAAGTACAAGAGACAACAGCTACCACCTTGATGGCACCAGCCAACATGCCTAAGAAAGCAGGCGGCAGGAGAAAGAGGTCTAAATCTGGCAAATCGACCGATAGAGTAGTGAAAGCCGGTCAGACAAAAGAGACGGCTAAACAAAATAAAACTGAGTCGCAACTGAGCCAAACCATCGGAGCTATCAAGGATATCCTAGAGGCAGTGCAACAGGGAGAGGACCCAGAGTCGGCCACCCTAAGCACTCTACTTAGAATCTTAGGAAATAAAAGTGAAAGAATTTAGGATCGTTCACTGGAATGCCCAATCCCTCTCTAATAAAAGGAGACGTCTAATCAACTTAATTAGAGAGGAAAATGTGGATATACTATTAATATCCGAAACATTTCTGAAACCAACGGAAAACTTCAAGATTCCTAATTATATAGTCTATAGAAAGGATGAAGTAAGTCCAGAAGGGAGAACCTACAGAGGCCTCGCAGTCATCGTGCACCGCCGTGTTATCCATCAGCTTCTACCAACAGTCAATTACCATTCGTTCCAAGCCCTGGGTGTGCTAGTGAACATCGACGGTAATAACTACCGCATATATGCGATCTACAGACCGCCATACGGCTTCATCAACCTAACTGAACTGAAATCACTACTAGGTGATGGCAACCTACCAACACTAGTCGCCGGTGATATAAAAGCGAAGCACACCCAGTGGAACTCGGCGAAAATCGACCCACGAAGACCAGAAGGCTGCAAATCGATGCCGTAGCCTCGGAATACGAGATACAAGGGCCACTTGAACCCACTCACTACGACCCCAGTGGCAGGGGGGACGTAATTGATGTCACAATTACCAAGGGTGTCAAAACATCAATTACGCAAAAAGTGATGCCGGATCTCCCGTCAGACCATCGGCCGGTACTGCTGACATTAAAGGCTCTCCCAAGCAGAGTAGCCGCCCCCCCAGGAAGGCGGAAAATCTGTTCGGAGACCTTCGCAAGAGAAGTGCAGCAGAATACCACATCATCTAGTATTCTCTCGGCCGAGGATGTGGAGCGCGGGGTGGCGACGACCACAGCATACATTCAGAACGCCCTCAATATTGCGACACATACTATCCCGCAGCAGGGACGTCAAGATGGGCTCCCCGTGTGGATTAAGAATTTAATTAAAGAAAAAAAAGAAACCAGGAAACAATGGCAAAACACAAGATGCCCTGTGATTAAACGCCAGCTAAACAAACTAGTTGGAAAAGTCAAAACAGCACTCCAACAGCATGCCGCTACATCATGGGACCACCATATCCAAGATATCACTAACCATGTCCCGTCAATCCACCGACGCTGCCGTCAATTGACAGAGAGCGCACAGCCAACGCGGCCATTGAGAGGGGAGGACGGGCATGTAAAGTTCATAGCCAAGGACAGGGCAGAGATTTTTGCCAACTACATAAAATCTCAGTCCCAGCTAAACCCCTGCAGCGATCAGGAATACCTAGCCCTGGTTCAAAATCACCTCGCACAATATTTTACAACGCAGGAAGCCAAAAATAACGAAAATGAAAAAGACGTCTACTTTTCCCCCAGCAAAATGAGAAAAGTTATAGCCCGCCTACCCAATAGGAAAGCGCCGGGACTCGACTGTATAACGAACGCTGCTTTGAAAAACTTACCGTTCAAGTCAATCGACGCCTTAACACGCATATATAACGGCATTATGCGTCTAGGACACTATCCGTCCTCGTGGAAAACGGGGAAAGTGATAATACTGCCTAAACCCGGAAAAGATCCTAAACTACCAGCATCCTATAGACCAATTACTTTGTTAAGCACTCTCTCCAAACACAAAGTGAAAAATGTGAAATCGAAAATAACAGTCACGAGCAGGATTCGAACCTGCATCTCCTGGATACCGTCCAGATGCTTTGCCAATTCAGCCATCGTGACCCTTGCTCCTGACTGCTAATCTCGATAACACATTCATACTTAACGTCTTTGGGTGACGCCTGCACCATCTGTCGGAAGTATTTTCATACATTATACCGACCAGGTAAACTTAATTTTACAATTAAGATTTTACCTAATAATGACGCAAACCCTATAAATATTTAGATATTTTTATATATATTTTTAGCATTTGACATGCTTAGCAACATACATTAAACACAAAGTGAAAAATGTGAAATCGAAACTAACAGTCACGAGCAGGATTCGAACCTGCATCTCCTGGATACCGTCCAGATGCTTCGATGCATGCTTTACCTGCGCGGTATTGCCCCCCTACATGCAAGACCCCCAGACGAAAAAGGGAAACGTAGAATGAAGCCTCTCTCAAGAGACTTAATAATAAAAATAGACGAAACCAATAATTAAACTAGTGCCACAGTATCGGTACCTAACGTCATCCGGAGAACACCACCACCATCCGTGTCCCGTCGCGGATCGCCTCGCTGGGCCTCCCACGGTTCGCCGTGGGTCTCACCTGGCAGGGGTTGATCACTGGGGCACGAGGGCGGTGGGGGATCGTTTCTCCGTAGATGCCTGTAACAATATGTAACTAATTATTGTTAAACCAAAGACCGACCCGTAGTTACGGGCCGAGAAGAGCCAGAGGAAGAGGACAACGTCCTGACCCTCTCACCTTCCTCCCCCATTCCTGGATGGAAGAGGAAGAAGACCTCATAGTGTACGGCTTCTCCTGACGCCACGTCGTCCTCGACTAGGTTATTTCCGATGCTGTCTCGTGTTTAATGATCCTGGTGTAACGTGACCGCTACTTCGTCAAGAACGGGCATGGACAGTCCTACCGCTACAGGTTCAATATTGCTGGATTGACCTCAGCTGTCATCACATTGCCTCCGTCTTCTTAATATGGGCGACATAAATTTTTGTTGGAGGACACACCTCAGTGTTGAGCGACACATGCCATTGATGGAAGACACTCCTCAATGTTAGGCGACATATGCCATTGATGGAAGACACACCTCAATGTTAGGCGACATATGCCATTGATGGAAGACACACCTCAATGTTAGGCGACACACGCCATTGATGGAGGACACACCTCAATGTTGGGCGACACACGCCAATAATGGAGGACACACCTCAATGATGGGCGACACACGCCATTGATGGAGGACACACCTTAATGTTGGGCGACACACGCCATTGATGGAGGACACACCTCAAAGTGACACATGCTCTTAGTGCATGTCTGAAAGAACGTGTTAACATAATTGTAATTTATTACTCACTCAAAAAGACAGAACTTGTTTCAGTGTACCATTCTCCCTTCCACGGTAACTTTTTTTTATATATTTTTTTTTATTGTATGTAGTGGCAGACGAGCCACGGTCCATCTGATGGTAAATGGTAGCCGCCGCCCATGGATTCGACTATACCGAGAGTATTGTCAAGCCGCTGCTCACCAATTCATTTCACAGATATGAAATGAAATATAAACGGCTATCTCCTGCTACAGCCAAAACGCAACGATGTGCTTCATGGCCGGTCACACAGGAGATGGTGCAACCCGCTCGGGCCCGATACCAAGTGAGTACTCCCACTTGGTACCCAGCCTTACCACCAGTCATACAATGGATGATAATTGCTTACTTCCCTTAGTCGCCTTATACGACACCCGTGGGAAAGAATGGGGTGGTGATTCTTAGTCCGTCACCACACGGTATCATGTATCGGGAGGCGGCCTGGTTGGTCTTACCATGACTCTCGCTAAGTAGTTGTAAGTTCGTATCGGTTGTTGGTGCACTTGTAGTGTCCTCTCATTCCTGATCTATTTATATTAACCATTGCTTGCGTGTATTTTATAATAAAAGTCGGCTTATCGACTTTTATTTCGCGAGGTCTTGTGATTTTTTTTTACAGGGACACCCTGCACTGAGGAACAATCCTTGTGTAGCGGGGGAATTCTACAAACATACAATTTCACGGACAAAAAATACACCCAGACTCAGAACAACCATTTGTGTATTGCACAAAGAATAGGTATTTAAACCACTCCACCATCAGTGCAGACTTACTTACTTTCTGATCTCTGCGTGACTTTACTGAAGTATGCCACCACATGCTTAGTACTATTTCCATAGCCCATGGAACTTGCATCGGTATGAACCTCGGTGGGGAGTTCAGGTTTAAAAATTAAAAGGACAGGCTTGCTGGTCAAGCTATTTATCAAGTCCCAACAAACCTGTTCTTGCTTTTTTCGGATTTTCGTGGGCTCGGCCGTACCTGAGCTAGACTTATCACTGTGCCCAAAAATTGGATCTCGGTTATCAGAAAAGAACATTTCCTTAAGTATATGACTATCAAGAGTGAAATGGCGGATCTAAAAAATTCTCTGGAGTACGTTCACACTTCAATTGAGGAGCTTAATATTAAAGTTGCTGAAGTCGACCGAGAAATACAGTCTTTTGAAAACATAAAACAAGATACTCTTCGACTCGAACAGAGAATTGATAAGGACGAAGCTGCTGGACGTGAGAATGATCAAAGAATGCGTTTGAATAATATTGAGATCAAGGGAGTGCCGCTATCATCCTCTGAAAATTTATATAATATTATCTCCAAAATCGGTGTTAAGATTGGTTGCGAAATTACAAAAGACATCATTAACTACGTAGCAAGAGTCCCTCAACGGAACAATAAAAACAATAAGAATATCATCGTTTCAGTGCACAATCGCTACCTAAGGGATGATTTTATTACGGCTGCTAAAAGATTTAAATCTCTCACGGCTAATGATCTAGGACTAAACGGTGATCACAGGATTTATATAAATGATCACCTGACACTTGAAAATAAACAATTACTCAATAAAGCGAAGAACCTTGCCAAAGAGAAGGATTTTTCCTATATATGGGTGAAAAACTGCCTGATTCTGGTGAAAAAAAACGCCACATCTCCCACGCATGTGATCAAAACAGAGATAGATTTGAAGAAGATTCATTAACAGTTTACATATTTAATAATCATATTCTAAGTTACTACTATTTTAAGGAACTATTCACAAGTTTGAGAACCATTGGTATGTTTACATATTTCTATACATTCGCATTCACAATATCCTTTGCTTTTGTCCTCATATCTATTGTTAATGTGACCTGTAATAATTTTATTTTATACCGTGTAGTCATTTCACCAAAGCTGCTTTTTACGTGATACATTCGACGGCTAAAATAGTATTGCTACCTTTGTTACCTTTGTTAAATGCATCTAGCTTACGCGAAATTTATATCACTACTTTTTGCCTGTTTATGTGTCGATGTGTTAATGTCCACAACATATTACTTTTATTATGCTTTCCTTGGCCGCACAGTTGTTCGACAACTCATATTTTTAGACCTAATACAACATTTCAAAATAGCTATGTACCCACATTTTGTTCTATTGCTAATTTAATTTTAATTTAAAAGTGGCTTTCCATATTTATTATCAAAACGTTCGTGGTTTACGGACAAAAGCTTCTCATTTTTATAGAAATGTATGTTTGAACAAGTATGATGTTATATGCTAAATCTTAATTGTAAAATTAAGTTTACCTGGTCGGTATAATGTATGAAAATACTTCCGACAGATGGTGCAGGCGTCACCCAAAGACGTTAAGTATGAATATGTTGTCAAAATTAGCAGTCAGGAGCAAGGGTCACGATGGCTGAATTGGCAAACCTTCTGGACGGTATCCAGGAGATGTAGGTTCGAATCCTGCTCGGGCCTGTTATTTTCAATTTCACATTTTTCACTTTGTGTTTAATGTATGTTGCTAAGCATGTCAAATGCTAAAAATATATATAAAAATATCTAAATATTTATAGGGTTTGCGTCATTATTAGGTAAAATCTTAATTGTAAAATTAAGTTTACCTGGTCGGTATAATGTATGAAAATACTTCCGACAGATGGTGCAGACGTCACCCAAAGACGTTAAGTATGAATGTGTTGTCGAGATTAGCAGTCAGGAGCAAGGGTCACGATGGCTGAATTGGCAAAGCATCTGGACGGTATCCAGGAGATGCAGGTTCGAATCCTGCTCATGACTGTTATTTTCGATTTCACATTTTTCACTTTGTGTTTAATTCACATAATAATAACAAAATTGAGCAACAATGTGTTAATACAATTATTACGCAGTTACGAAGGTTATTTTGTTCCGTGATTATGCCATAATAGTGGACCCTTAGGCCCTTTATCCCACTTCTGAATTTAGCTATGTCTACAAGTAATTATTTGCGCTTTGAGTGACACCGATCGAATGAACTCGTAGGCGCGTGCCTGCGCCTTTTATACACCTTTTTGATTTATGTGTTAGTCACTCCTTACAGTATTATATCATCCGAAATCTGGTGCCCATAGAACAAGCGTTAAGCTTAGTTTAGGACCAGAGGACGTTGTGTCAAATGTCCATCAATATTTATTAATTTATTATTATTATTATCTATACTCTTTCTATACCTACTATTGTTCTCGTTCTTACCATCAGCAAATAAATTTTACTTACTAACGAATTCTGCCATCAGTTTTTATTTTGTAACTTTTTAGGTTTGATGATTCTCTGCAATACGCTGTCACGGTAAATACACGAGGTACCAAGGAGATGGTAGAACTGGCCAGAGATATGAGGAACCTCCATGTGGGTCAATTTTTTTATTATATTTAATGATTTTACTGTGAGAATAAACTACATACATTATTTTGATCTGTATTTTAGCACTTGACGTGTTCAACTATTTTAAAGATCAAATTATTTCTAAAAGTGGTGACCTTTTGGTCAAGTGTAGATCGAAACATAAAAAACAAAATGCGCCATCAAATAGTATGAATTTTAATTGCAAAATTAAACTTACTATATTGGGATAATGTATGCATATGCATCCGAAGGTGACGTGAGTCGTAAAGACATCTAAAGCAAATGTGAAGTGGAGATTTGGAATCATCGTTGGGTGACTGCGATAGCTTAGCGGTCCAGAGCACTTCCCCAAATTGGGACGTAAGTTCAAAGCCTGCTCTCAGTAAAATTCCTTTGTTCCACTTTCACAAATAATTTGAACATAATTATGGAAATTATGATCCCACCTTTTTCCGATCTTGAAAAACAAAATTTCAAGAAAAATATTGTCAGAAATCTTTTAAAATTTACATTTCAATTATTCGCTCTTGACATAATGGTGGCTTAATGAAGACGTATGTAGTATCTCACCACCAACGACTAGACCAAAGCGTAGAATAACCTAAAAAAAGACACCTACAGCGAGCTCAAGGCATATGTCTAATAAGTTACTCGAACGTGCTTCCCGACTCGTTAAAATCAGGACCGATCGCGATTCATAAAACAATTTTCATTGATGTAAAAAATCCAACTTAATCCGTTAAGTGGTAAAAAATATTAATAGTTAATACAAGAAGTGTTAGTAATTAATTACAAGAAAGATAGTAAGTACAACGTTTCATCGGTAGCAATAAAAAATAACAGAATATTTATTTTAAAATATCAGAATTAATAAAAACTAGCTATTACAATCGCCAAAGATGACGTCGAACGTGTGATCTTGTTCTAGTTCAGTCTATCTCGCTCAGCATTCAATCTGAGAAATATAGTAGCTACGCTCATCCGGAATTTATCGATAATTTTTATTTAGGCACTTACTTCATAAAGGAGATATGCCAAATGCCCATACATTCTCGGCCTGGAAAGGACGTACATAAAACAATATGTTTTTTTAAAATAAATGAGTATCCTATTATTGTCCTGTGTATTTCTTTTTTTACACTAAAACTTTTGGATCATTAGTTAAAAGACATCTAAGATGGATATGATTTTGAAATTGAAATACCTCAAAATCGAATATTTGATCAAAAATAACACCATAAATTATAAATAAATAAAATAATATCAACATATATATAAACAAATAATGAGGCTTAATATCACTAAAAATATAACTCACACTTATAAAATCACAATACAATATTCACGATACACAACAACAACAGTAGATGAGTAGAATGACATGACATGACAAATGTTAAATTATTTGCCAATATTTTGAATCATAATTGCTACTCTTGTTTAGGAATAATATCAGTTTTCACCAAGTAATTATAAAAAACATTTTATTAAAAAGGCATATTACTGTTCTCACGAAATTATTTAAGAAATAACTACGTAACATTGTTTTGCAATATAATAAGAGGTGATCCATTTCGAGGTTCCCTACTTTCTTAAAGAAAAAAACAGAAAATTCAAATTTAATGGAGAATGTTTATTATCATTTGAAAGAACATTCTTTGGCATTTATTTTTTGAAGATTATGTCTATCATATGTTGGCCGTTGCTACGTCGCAGATGGTCCATCCGTTGAGTCCAATTTTCGATGACTCGTTCGAGCATTTCAACTGGTAACTGGCGAATGACACGCGTGGAGTTTTTTTCCAAGGCCTGAATCGAAGCGGGTTTGTCCGCATAAACTTTAGACTTTACATATCCCCACAGGAAAAAGTCTAACGGTGTGATACCACACGGTCTTGGTGGCAAATCGACCGGCCCGTGAAATTATGTGCTCACCGAAATGTTCTCTCAATAAATCCATTGATTGATGCGATGTGTGGGAAATGGCACCGTCTTGCTGAAACCAAATGTCGCCGAGATCACGAGCTTCAATTTCACGCATCAAATAGTCGGTCATCATGGCACGATAACGGTCGCCATTGACGGTAACATTCGCACCGGCATCATTTTTAAAGAAAAATGGACCGATGATTCCACCAGCCCACAAACCACACCAAACCGTTGCTTTTTCTAGATGAAGTGGCAGTTCTTGAATCTCCTCAGGTTGCTCTTCGTCCCAAATGCGGCAATTTTGTTTGTTTACATACCTATTGAGCCAGAAATGGGCCTCATTACTTTGTTGTTACCAGTTGAAATGCTCGAACGAGTCATCGAAATTTGGACTCAACGGATGGACCATCTGCGACGTAGCAACGGCCAACATTTGATAGACATAATTTTCAAAAAATAAATGCCAAAGAATGTTCTATCAAATGATAATAAACATTCTCCATTAAATTTGAATTTTCTGTTTTTTTCTTTAAAAAAGTAGGGAACCTCGAAATGGATCACCTCTTAGTACCAAAGTTTTTAATGTTGTCAATTCAGCGCAGCGGCAATATCCTATTTGATTGTCAACAGATAACGGGGAGTTTTGGCGGAAACACGAAGAAGAGCATGTCATCGCTCTGCATTATTTTCCTAAACTTGTGTTATTTCAAGTATTAATGTGTAAAAGTGGTGGCCTTTTGCTTATTAACTATTTGTATATGTGCATAAGTGGTGGCAAGTGATGTAATGCGACATAACGAGTTATTTCCTGTTGTTTCCAAAACTCCATAGAAGCTTCAGTAAGATCGCCATCGTTTTACTGGAGCGGAACTTTGACTTGACTGACTTTATATGACTGACTTCAACTTGTTTGATGAATTAAACTTACCTGTGATCAGTGAATACCTAAGATGTTTATAAGTTACTGTTAGACTGATGGTTCTGACTTAAACAAATTAAAAAAAATATCAACAGATAACAATCATCCACCAATAACCATTACGATAAAGTACAAATTCAAAATAATAGTTTTTAAATCTATAATCTTTTTCTAAATTTCTATCAAAAAAAGAAAACCACTGACGGATTTTATAAATTATTAATTTAATTTTAAATATTTAAAACATTACGTCCGCCACAGGCCGTAAATGGCACATGTCCTTTGTTAATTAACAGTCATTCCGGCATACAACAACCAATTTCCTCTTGAATTTTCTTAATTTCGTACAAAAGTCTAAATGTAGTTTTACTCTTGCAGGCCTTTGTTCATGTGTCTACTGCCTACTCCAACACCAATACAGGTATAATAGAAGAGATTATGTATCCTCCCCATGCAGATGTGGAGGATACCCTCGCCGTTTGTAAGAGTATTGATGAGCATACCCTCGAGATATTTACTCCAAAGTAAGTTTTTGTCATTTTTTTTTGTGTTTCGTACAAATGAAATAGAAAATAATTATAAATCATATATTTTAGAAACATTTAGGGGCGAAAGGCTTGTGTTTTGGGGCCCCAACGCTCGCTAAATTTATAAAGAAATTGTGAGTCGACTGATCGACGCTTCAAGTGATCAGAAGGCCGGCCTTTACCGGGCACAAAGGATTAGCATTGCCATTCAACGTGGCAATGCTGCCAGCTTTCTGAGCACGTTGACAGTAGTAAAGCGAACGAATTTTATGAAGCTTATTTTTAACTTCATTTATTTTCTTTTTTTAAAATTTTAATAGAAATTAAGTGTATAAATATAAATACTTTGCAAATATAAATCATAATGATATACTTTTAAAAGATTATGATTTCGCGATAGTAGGATTATTGTACATGACATAATTTCTTGAAATATAAAACGTGTAATTGGTTTATAGATACTTAGGCGATGTCCCCAACACGTATACCTTCTCCAAACAGTTGGCTGAGCATGTGGTGTATGAAAGTAAAGGGCAGTTGCCTGCTGTCATAGTCAGACCTTCCATTGGTGAGTTAAGTCATTAATGTGTTTTTCTCAATGAGGGCTCTTAAGTATAATTCCATTGTGACACACATTCGTGACGAACGGATGACATGTTGATACAGCATTAATATTTTTAGATTCCTTGTGTGATTTTGTTTCAGGTTCCTCTATTACCAATGGTTTTATCTGCCGAACTGCTTAACGGTTCGCTCCTTTACCTCAATAACTTTGACAAGTACCTATACTAATTAAGTATTTTATTTAATATTTTATAGTGGTATCGAGTAATGAAGAACCAGTTCCTGGGTGGATAGAGAATTTTAACGGACCATTTGCGATATTGGTAGTAAGTTCCAAAGGTGAGACTGATTCCTCCTCTAAAAGACATCTTCAACCCATTTGATCTACTAACTTATAGCAGCTTGTTCAAGAACCTGCGCAATTAGTATATGCAAATATGTATCACACAAAAACTTATTTATTGTCTAGGTTGACGGGCCTCGTGGCGTAGTCGGTAGTGTAATTGACTTCCGTGCACGAGGTCGTGGGTTCGATTCCAACTCAGTACAATTATTTGTGTGATGAACACAGATATTTGTACTGCGTCTGGGTGTTTTCTATCTATTATATGTATGCATTTACAAAAAAAGTAGTAGTAGACCAGAGGACGTTGTGTGAAAAATGTCCGTGAATATTTATTTACTCATTCTTAACTCCTGACGCAAAAATTTGACGTGTCTGTATGTCTATTTGTCTATCTGTGGCAACGTAGCTCTTAAATGAATGGACCGATTAGAATACGGATTTTTCTTTGAAAGCTGACGTGATCGAGATCGTTATCAACAAATTATAATTATGTGTTCAGGCGTTTCAAGGTAATCTGTTCATTGTTAGCTAGTAGTTAGTAGGGATCTTAAACTCATAATAGATACTTACTTTACTTTCAAACATATCTGTGATCTAATTTTATTCTATTAGTAAGCCTATCAAGTGTGGGTTCATTAGATTCATCTTAACTAGCTCTGTGCATTTCTCGAAATCATCACTGATGATTATTTCCTATAAACTATTACAACCAGAAATGCCTAAAACAACTCGGTGCACAAGTATCCCATCGCCGGTAACGCAAAAAAAAACGAATGAAGTACCTAATTAATTAAGGTGATGATTAATGGATAGTAGGTACCTAATGCAACATACGAAATCTCGACGCCATTCTAAAAATTCCAAAGTTAATAAGAATACGAGTTTGAATTCATTGAAAGCCATGGCACGCAAAAAATACATGCACGTGTAGCGTTTACATCCACAAACTCGATAAAAGCTATTACAAAGTATATGAAATTTATCTGTGGTGAAAACGTACTAATTAAAATTGACCAGGTGAAACGTAATATAGAGACTGCTAACCATTTATTGTAGGTGGTACCGTCAGTAATATTTGATAAAATAAACCAAGTGGCAATGTGGTCGATAAATAGAGTTCAACGAGTTTTTATAGTTTCGAAAATAAATTTAAAAATACATTCTAAATTCAATAAAATATATTTAACTAACCAAAACGTTAGAGGTTTGCACAAGAAGCTAGGTGAATGTAAAAATAGTATAGACTCATTGATTTGGATCTCTATACTATTACTGAAACTGGTTGTATGTAGTCATTCTATTCCTTTGAAAGCCTAGGCGTTTCCTATTACTTTACACTTTGCTAGGCGTTGCGTACTGTTATACCCGCACTATATAAGGGTTACTGCTACCCAAGCATCCCTTAGCCTGACTAGTAAGCAAAACCACCTTAGCTTTTAGTCTCAGTTAGGGTTCATAGTCAGTCTGCGTTGAACACACGGAAAGACCGGTTGCCTTAAATAATTAATTCTTTGATTCTTTATTATATAATTGATTGAATGAGGTGACACTTGGCCGAAGTCCATGGTTACTCATTTATTTCCGAGCGTTCTTGAGAATGCCTCGTTTAGAGGCGAAACACGTGTCGAATTTGTGTTCAGATTTTTGCGGAATATTGCAGTATTGTGGTCCAAGCAGCTGCTACCCAAGCATTCCTTAGCCTGACTAGTAAACAAAACCACCATAGCTTTTAGTCTCAGTTAGGATTCATAGTCAGTCTGCGTTGAATACTCGGAAAGAGCGGTTGCCTTAAATAATTAATTCTTTGATTCTTTAATATATATAAAAGTGTGTGTAAAATAAATAGTTCTTTATTAAAAAGGCTAAATTCATTTTCGTGCTAACAGTACGCTGGTTCTGTTGCATGCGCGTCCAGGTCACGGTTGTAAATTGGTCAAGGCTTATATTGCATTTTCGAACTAACGAGCATTGTGTACGAGTGATTTAACGAGCTAGCATTATTTAATATCAAATCAAATCAAATCTTTATTTGCCAAACTAAGGTACAAATTAGGTCTTAAATTTTAAATTTCTTGTTAGTTTCAGCTTAGTTGCTCTCTTCGAGCGCAGCAAAATGTGGTGTCTTAATGATTTTATCTAATTATAATAAATAACTTAATATTAAATACATTTAGCGAGATTTTAAATTTAATACAAGTTGTTAGGCCTACCAATTTAGTATATATATCAAGAATAAAACACATCCCAGTACACTGCCCTGGGGAATGGAACACGTTATATTCTTTTTACGAGATCGTATTGTTTGAATTTGTTTTGTGTCATGATTGTGGTTTTGTATTTGGACAACTTGTAGTCTATTTTCTAAATAAGATTTGAGCCATTGATAAGGCGGTCCCCGAATTCCCGTCCCATGTAACTTTTCTAGGAGAATATTATATAGTACTCTGTCATAGGCTTTGGTCATGTCTAATAGTACCTACTCCGAATACTCGTCTCTTATCGTTTATGTGCTGCAGTGCTGTTTGAACGTATTTGTATACAGCTAAAGTTATAGCTTTAAATAGATTTATTTCGCGTAAGGAGAAACCCATTCATATTTATTCAGATAATGGTACCTCATTTATCGGAGAGTACAATCGAACCGAGCGGACAATTGTGACTTCATTGGAGAACATGTAGCCAGCGACGGCACTAATTTTCATTTTATACCGGCGTATACTCATGTCGGTGGTCTTTGGGAGGTGGGTGTAAAGTTTACTAAATATCATTTACTAAGAGTGTTGGGACATTGTCATTTAAAATCTGAAGAATTCAGCACCATATTAGCACAAATTGATTCTAAATTCTCGTCCCTTGAAGCTACTTTCTTCAGACCCCTGCACTCTACTTACGCCGGGTCATAGATATCCACCTTCTTATATGAATCACCAATAGCCAATATGTCATAGGTACTTAAAGAATATTTTAGCAATACTCTTTTCATAAATATATTGTGTAATCTATACTATTATAAAGCTGTAACAGAGCTGTGTCTGTACATTCAAGATATTAAAAATACTGTAATAGGCTGTATAAGTAGGCGAGTCTAAACCCAAAACATTTTTTTTTAGAATATTTGTCTCTGTTTATCTGTTCGTTTGTTTCATGCGCATCACGCAAAAACTACTGGATGGATTTTGATGCCTTTGTTTATTTGATAAGCCTTGATTAAGTCTATTAAAAACTGGTATACCTACATTTTATACTGCTGCTATATCGGGAACCTGAGATATAACCGAAAACCTAGCTTTTGGCTGCGGCGTAATGCTAGTATTAATTAAATATTGTTATTCTATTTTATATATTATTTCATTTATCTATGTAAGTAGTACATACTAACATTATAAAATATTCATATATCTGAATTCTGCACATCCCTACATCCGACCACTGTCGATGTTGGGAGCAAGAGCAACTGAGACTAGACTACCGCACAATGTATACGTGCTTCAACCACATCAACTTGCAACTAATCACCAATTATTCATTCAGGTATTTTGAGAAATCTTTACATCGATCCAGACTTGCGAGCGGACTATTTGCCCGTGGATGTGTCTATCAAGTGTTTAATAGCCGCAGCATGGATACGTGGGACAAAAACGTACGTAAACTATGAAATTGCTCTAAAGGTCCGTGTGATTGTCACGTTTACACCAGTTTTATTACCATTGTGTAGACATGGGTAACTCAGCAAAAATCCTTGCGTTAACTCAGTAACTCAGGCGCAATTAACTACGCCGGCTCATTGCGGTAACTCAAAATTGCGCCATGGCACAATAAAATTAAACATTTTTTCCCGAAAAATAAAAAGTTAACTCCAAATACAGATTATTTGTGAATAAGGAAAAAGAGATTTTTTTTACTAGCGGGAATGGAACCCGCGTCTTTTCCAATCCGGAGAAGTGCTCTAAGCCACTGAGCTATAGTACAGATCCTTTGATCATCCCAATTGGGATAAGGAAAAAGAGATTTTTTGTACTATATAATATATAGTACAAACAATCTTTTTTGTACTATATAATATATAGTACAAAAAATATTTTGTCCCTCTATTTTGTCCTCTTTTTCCTTATTCACAAATAATTTGTACTTTAAAAAGTGGCGGAGCATGTCAAATGCTAAAAAATATAGATCAAAAAAAGGTATACCTACTCCATTTACATTTCATGGAGTTGCAGTTTATAACAATGATATTTGAATTTCTCGGTCCTGGGCTATGCACCAACTCATTTTTAAGAAGTGAGTTAAAACACCCAGCGCAGTGAACTGAGTTAACGCAACTGCGCGGCGCAGTGCAGTGTTACACGTTGGATATAGGATTATGCAGTTGACAGATTCAGTAACGTTTCGTTTCACTCTTGAAAGTTGCCGCGATTTACAAAATATGACTTAGTATTTCAGCTGTACCACATTCGTAATATATTAAATCTTTAATAACTGTAGTAAATTAAATTAAACCCAACCAGAATGTTCTAGTCTACAAATAAAATCGAATGCAAAGAAAAGTTAAGTAGTGTTATGCGTATGACGTAACGCCATAGATGGTGATGGGATGTACTGCTAAGATGGATAGTCGATGTTTTTTATAATAAAAAACGTATATTTTGCGTAGTTCAATTTTATTCATAAAAAGTATGATTACGAAAAATTAAATTATTAATACGCAAAACAGTAGGTATTGCATCCAATATGAAGAGCTTCGGCTACTCGTTCTACAATTCGATTCAATGGTAACAACGGTCTATTATTTTGTTGTTCTCTTTCATAGTAGTCTTGGAGGCGAAAACAAGCTCCCTGGCCTGACAAAGTGCCCAGAAGGCTGGCAGCATTGCCACGTTGAATGGCAATGCTAATCCTTTGTGCTAGGTAAAAGCCAGCCCACTGATCACGTGAGGCATCGATCAGACAACTCCCAATTTCTTAATAAAATTTGCGAGCGTTTGGGCCCCATGACCCTAGCCTTTTGATCCCAAACGGTTCGAAAATATAGTTTAAGGTTAACCACCACTATCAACTGTATATTTGGCCTATGTAGGGAGTATACTATTCGTCGGAGGTCTTTCTCAAGTTATGTTTTCACATTTCCAAAACTGGAATTTTGTAATTATAACAAAAGCTTATTTTTATTGCATATGGTGGCAGACGAGCCACAGCCCATCTGATAGTAAATGGTAACCGTCGCTCATAGGCTCAACTATATCGAGAGTATTGTCAAGCCGCTGCTGACCATTTCATTGCACATATATGAAATGAAAGAATAAACGGCGATCTGCTACAACCAAAACGCAACGATGTTTCATGGCCGGTCACACGGGAGATGGTGGTACCTTCCCGCTTGGACCCCATAGCAAGTGATCACTCCCACTTGGTACCCAGCCCTACCACAACACTACAATAATTCCCAGGCATTGGTTCATAGTTGTGTGCATACCGCTCCCAAAATATTACTATAGGTACTCTCCGGAGGCCCACAAGGATCGTACCTCGGCCCTCTTTTTATTAAGAACACGTTTTCCCTACGCTTGTGACAAAAAACAAAAAAAAAAGTCTATATTATATACAAGTTATTTCTCTATCTCAATAACCGCCAGCAAATGTAAATGTATCTTACACTCCCAGCCTTAGCCTTACACATAAAAAAAAAAAAAAAACCGATCACACACTCTTATCACTTCAAAAGCTCTGTGATTTAGAGGACCAAGATAGTGCGTGGTCTAGGGGATTTCTTAGATAGTAAAATAACTCTGTATATAACTAGCAAAAAGCCGTGCTTCAAGAGGGCTCGCGAAGTAACTGCGTTCCATCCAATACGGTAATGTCCTCTAAAAACAAATATGAAGTGGAGATTTGGAATCGTTAGGCGACTGCAATAGCTTAGCAGTCTAGAGCACATCGGATTGGATGGGACGCAAGTTCAAATGAATCCTGCTTGCAGTAAAGTTCCCTTTTTCCACTTTAACAAATTATTTGTTATTTAAAGTAGCTGAGCATGTCAAAAACTAAAAATATGGATCAAAATATCTAAAATATTACCAAAATTAAATAACAAATACGATATGGTAGAATGCCCAAAACAAATGTAGATACTGGTGCCTCACGCAAAGGTGAAACTCATTTTAAATAAGTACAAATTTGATATTCTGCGGACAATTTCAATTCCAACGAGTTTTCGGGATCCTATAATATAGAGTCGCATAGTGTTAGAGATAATAAAGTTCAATTAAATACTTTGTGCGATTTTTACGTACCTAAACATTAAAAGAAAATTTGTTTTTTGTTATTTTAGTTGGAGGAACTTCAATAATTATGCTACCATAGGAGATATTCTTTTTAAATATTTTATTATTCCAGAATTGAACCTGCAGATGATGTTGCGATCTACAACTGTTGTGTCAGCAACCTCAAAAATGTAACCACAAGTGAAATGATAAACTATGGACTTAAAACTATTACTGAGATACCGTTAGGTGCCTGTTTGTGGTATCCCAGTATAGATACAACTACATCCAAGACCATCAACTATGTAAAGGTATATAGGATAAAAACAGTAATGCTGAGTATGGTAGTAAAATATTATTAGTTTTTTTTTATTTACTATTAATTCATACAAACAGATCGATGCTTACTAATTAATTAATTATATTTATTTAGAAAAATGAAAATAACAACAACACACCTAATGTACCTATAAACATAATAGATATATTTTACTATTTTACATACTATATGTAATATCCAAGTTTGCCGTGTGGGGCCGGCTTTAGAATTTTCCCATCCCTCTCCACCCATGGGAGTCGTAAGAGCCGACTGAGGGAATACCGGGGGAGTGGGCAGCAGCACTCCTTCGAGTATTAACAACATCCACTGCGATCGCCAACCCGCTTGCCAAGCGTGGCGATTACGGCACTATCCCCCATTCTTGGGGAGGCCTATGTCCGGCAGTGGACGTTAAAAGGCTGATGGATGGAATATCCAAGTTAATGCACATAACATGTGCACTTGGATTTGTGTACCTACTTAATATTTACTTAAGACTCCTTTGTATTAATTAACCAATGAGAACCAGTGTTTAGTATTTAGTATAGCTTACTTACTACTTACTAGAAACAAATTTTTTACTTACTTATTTTTTGCTTACTAGAAACAAATTTTTGTGAAAATAGAATAAAAGAAATTTTCCATGAGCAAGAAATTCGAACTTGGGATTTCCTCTATACGGGAGGATACTTTAGACCGCCAAGCTATCGTAGAAACCTGCTAAAATCTCAATTTCCGCCTTCGCATTGTTATCTTTAAGACTCGCACCATCTACCGGATTTATATTTTTTTAATTTTTGTCCCCTTACTTATCATCACGCCATTTCCCTTGCAGGGTAGGCAGAGAGAACAGAGTGCCAAGAAGTTCTATTCTTGCTTACATCTCTTGCTTCCTCAACATTCATAACTCTTTTCATACACGCTCGCCGGTTTCGGAGACTCCTGACTCCACCTTCCTTCAATACATGACCGATTTGGTCTAGGTAGGTAAGTCTCGGTCTCCCCCTGTACCTACATCCTTCCACTTTCGCATTGTATATCTTCTTAACTAGTCGCTCGTCCGGCATTCTTTCCACATGTCCGAACCATCGGAGCATTCCCTTTCGCATCTTTACACCAATACTCTCTTTCATACTTACTCGCTCTCTTACGTCATCGTTACGAATGCGGTCAGTCAGCCTCACTCCACAGATTCTCCGCAGAGATCGCATTTCGACCGCATTGATTTTACTCTCATGTTCCTTTCTGCATACCCAACTCTCGCTTCCATACAATAACGTTGGGACAAGCACTGCGTTGTGTATTGCGATACGTGCCTTCTGGCTGAGGTGATGCTGCCGAGAAGTTGTCCCAATGCTCCGTTCACTCTATTTCCCGCATTCACTCTCCTCTCTACATCAGTAGTGTACCTTCCATCCCGACTGAATCCACATCCGAGATATACAAATTCATCCATTTGTTCTAGCACATCATTTCCTATTGCTACTCTAACATCTGTTCTGGCTTCTTCTCTTTCAAAAACCATTATTTTGGTTTTGCTCACATTCACACGTAGGCCTCTTTTCTTACAATCTTCTGCCATTACGTCAACTAGGGTTTGCAGGTCAACCGCGGACTGCGCTTATAAAACCGCATCGTCTGCATATAGCAGAGACCTAACCACTGAGTCGCCCATCTGAACTCTCACATTCATTTCAATTAACCTTTGTAGACATTTATCCGGATATATCATAAAAAGTCTGGCTGATAGAACGCAGCGCTGTTTAACGCCTATATTGACATCAAACCAGGGTGACATTCCATCATCCAGCCGCACACAAGCTCTGCAGTCCATGTAGTTGGACTGCACCGCTTGAAGCAGTCTACCGTTAATACCATATTCCAGCAAAATGTCCCAAAGTTCCTTTCGTACAACCGTGTCAATGCTTTCTCCAAATCCACAAAACTGCAGAAAACCCTCTGGCCTATAGCCAGATGCTTCTCCACAATGTTGCGCAGAGAAAACACTTGATCCATGCATCCCCTTCCACACCTGAAACCTCCTTGTGCCTCACACAAAAATTCATCAGACACCATCCTCATTCTCCTTTCAATAATCTTACCATAAACTTTGGCTGCCAAACTGGTCAAGCTTATGGCTCTATAGTTTACACAGTCATAACGTAAATCCTTGTTTTTAAACAAGGGCACGATGACTGCGCTTCTCCAGTCCTTGGGACCCATTTCTGAGCTCCAACATAAATTGAGAAGCCTGATGGAAGAATTCCCAGACCATGAGCCTCCAAGCTTGATCATCTCAGCAGACACCATATCAATACCCGCTGCCTTACCATTTTTCAAACTTCTGATCGCCCATTCAACTTCATCCATACTAATGTCATCAGAGGATGCCGGTACCGAATGCTGATCTGTTAAACCACATGTGGCACCGGCATCACCCTGAACATCCGCATACATATCTTCAAAATATTCACTCCATCGGCTTACACATCTTGTGTTTGCGTAAGAATGTCTCCACGTTTAGACCTTATTTTATTCATTCTGAAAGCTGACCAACTACTGCGAGATTTCTTCACCTCCCTCTAGAAAAATTTGGTGTTGCTCTCGAAGTTTTTGGTCAGCCTTTCTTCTGCAATCATATTTGCTCTATCACGCTTCTCTTTCACTAAGGCTTTGGTGTCATTCTTACGTTGCCGGTATATTTCTTTCTTCTATTCTTTCATACTTGCACTCAGGTTTAAAGAAGACATATAGTCCAGCCACGCTTTCTTCTTTTGGTCTACGGAAACTGCTACTTCCGTATCCCACCATGCATCACCTTTCACTTTCCTATGCTTCTTTGAGCATCCACATACTTCTTTCGCTGTATTTACCATACTATATTTCAATACTCTCCAACATTCTTCTATGTCAGATCCCGGCTGACTTGCCATTGTCAGCCGTTCACGGACACCCTCTGCATACTTTGCTCTTACACTCTCTTCTTGCAACTTTTCAATCTTTATTCTTTCAAGCCCTCCGAAGTGGACACGCTCTTGCCAGTGTCTCCACTTTCTGAACAGACCACTAGATCTCGCAATAACGAGATAGTGGTCCGTGTCGACAGTGGGACCCCTGTAGGCTCTTGTATCCAGAAGTTTACTTCGGAGGCGACTGTCTACCAGAATTAGATCTATCGTACTTCTCTGTTCATTCCTTCTCCATGTATACATATGAATGACACAATAAGGTTTCTCTTCATACATACATCCGCAACGAGCCTACCTGCATCGTTCACTCTCTTATCACCAAATGAACCAAGCACTTCCTCGAAGTCTCGACGCTTGGTTCCAACCCATCCGCATACTATCACACGTTCACTAGCTTCTGCCAAATCCAGAACTTCCCTAACATTATCCCAGAATTTCTCTAGATCCAATGCCACCGAAGAGCCTACGGGAGCATAAGCTGCGACCATGAAGACCCTGGTGACACCTAGTTTTATTCAGATCCATAAAAGTCTAGAATCAAACATGTAGTCTTTTACACCTGAGGCCAAGTGAGCGGACAGCAACACCCCCACTCCCATACTGGCCCGATCGCTCTGCGGTACACCTGACCACAGAGCTATCCCTCCACCAGGAAGATCACAGGTGTCACTACCCTTTCGCTTGGTTTCTGTTACACAGAGCACATCAAGCTGTCTGTCCGACATGACGGTTACCAGCTCGTGTAACTTACCTTCGACACCACCTCTTACATTCCACGTACCTACTCGACACTCTGCTCCCCTCGACTCGCCAAACTGGGCAAGGCGTGATGGGTGGCGGCCCCCATCGCTGCATCTGCCATTGTTCGTACCGACGGGGGCGGGTCGGTACGCGTCGCCTCTGAGGCATGCCCTAACCCACACTGCGGTACGCATTCGAGCCGCATTGCAGCCTGTGGATTGCAGGCTGGCAGGGATCGCGACGAGCACGCTCCGGACTATGATCACCCAAATGTTGCAATTAAGAATTATACTCAATGATGGCGCGCTTCACAGATCACAGAAACAAGGAAGACTTGGCATGGGGCGTGGTGTGTGCCTATGTATTTGGCCTAAAAAATGCCGGTTTGCGCAGTACTTCAACAACGATTAATGTTTATGTGTGAGTAATATGCACGGTGATTACTAAATCAACGCTATGACGTATGTAATAAAGTGTGCATTTGATTGTGCAGCATCCATCAACATGTTGCCGTTGGTGTTTGTATGTGTGCGAGGCTACGTCCATCCATCCATCAGCCTTTCAACATCCACTGCTAGACATAGGCCTCCCCAAGAGAAAGCCACAACGAGCGGTCCCGTCATGGGGGATAATGCCGTAATCGCCACGCTTGGCAGGCGGGTTGGCGATCGCAGTGGATGTTGTTAATACTCGAGGGAGTGCTGCTGCCCACTCCCCCGGTAGTACATCGAGGTCTTCCACGCAAACCTGTAGGGGCCTCGGGGTAACTGTAATCTGGGCGTTGGCCCATTTCAGTAGTAGCAATGCCGCCTGCTACGACAGGCGGGTCACTAGGTGGGAACTAGGTTCCTTGGTGTCATAGTTCGGAAGAGGTCGTAGCGGCGCGATCAACCCACCGCTCAGCGAGGTCGAGCTCACCGGAGCGAACCCCAGCAAGCGCCCATCAGCCAGCGGTGAGAAGTGGACTCATCAGGGAATTGTGACGTCCCGGAAACGAGGTCTCATGGCAGGCCTCTTCTGTCCGGCGGTCACCGATGGTATGGCACGATGCCCCGCAGGCTGCGGGTTTGCGCTCCGTCGGCTCGCTCGAACATCGAGGTACTCAGGCGTCTGATGTGGTTATCGAGGCTCTCCATGCGCAGATCTCTGGCGTTCACCTTGTTCCGCACATAGCGTGGGGTGTTCGTAATCGTACGCAGTACAAGTGACTGCTGCGCACGCAACGACCTCCGGTGGGATTCACTGACCAGCGCATACCAGGCTGGGGTTGCGTACGTGAGGCGCGAGCGGACGTACTGCTTATACACGCCGAGCTTCGCGCGGAGGGGCAGAAGGGATCCCAAGACAGGGCGCAGGAAAGCGCGCGCAGTGCGCGTCTGTGAGACCACATGTCTCACGTGGGGCCGCATGGTGAGGTTACGGTCAATGATCACACCGAGGTATTTCACCGTCGGGGACCAACTGACAGGTTCTCCCAGCAGCATCAGCGGGGGTGGTACGGCCTTCCACGGATCAGTCAACAGGGAAGTGCGTCCAGTGCTCGCTGCATCTTGATAGCATCGTCGGCATACAGCGCCAGCATGGCGCCGCCTGCAACTGGAATGTCGTCCGTGTATCTGCTATAGCATACGGGTGACAGGCAGCTTCCCTGGGGCACACCGGCACGGATGGGGCGCTCTGCGGACAGGGCATCTTCAACCGCCACTTGAAAGCGCCTGTCCTGCAGGAAGCTGGCCACAATCTTGACTATTCGACGAGGAATAGTAGACGTAGACAGCTTGCGCAACAGGCCAGCATTCTACACGCGATCGAAGGCTTTCTCCATGTCCAGGAACACTGCGACAACTCGTTCCTTCTTGTTGCGAGCTGCAGCCAGATGGTGCAGCACTCTGTCAACTTGAAGTGTGGTGGAGTATTCCGCGCGAAAGCCGAACTGTTCGTCGCGTTGCTGAAGGAGGGGCGTCATGTGCAGCAGCTACAGCTTCTCGAAGACTTTCGAGGTGGTCGACAGCAGCGTGATGGGCCGATAGCTCCCAGGCAGCAAGATGTTCTTGCCGGGTTTGGGCAGCATGATGATCCGACCGATCTTCCACGAGGCAGGGAAGTGCTCGGTGCGGAGGATTCCGTTGAATAGTTGCGTCAACGTCGCGATTGCTCGCGGAGGTAGGTGACGCAAATCTTTGTTGGTTACTCGGTTGGGGCCGAGGGCCTTCCGGAGTTTAATACGTCGGATCATCCGCTGAATTTGCGCTGGGGAAAACACGACGGGGTCCTCAGTCGGGGCTATTGGCGACTCGAAGTATGACTCCAAGTCATATTTGTTTGTAGTAACTACGTACATATTTGTTTGTAGTAAGTGGTGGGACAAACTGGAGCCACCCGGTTTGCATTCATTATGATATGTAATCATTCATTTGTTTCTGTGATCTGTGGCGAGATTCATGAAATATTTTTTCTTGTTAATTTGATATGATCTGGCTATTTCTAGTAGAACCAAATCTTAAAATGTCATCGAGAATACTTAAAATTTATTTAATTGTAGTTGATCGTGCAACACTTATTGCCAGCTGTAATGATAGACACTCTTTTAAGATTGCTTGGGCGTAAACCAATGTAAGTATCTATTAACTAATGTAAGTAACTATTTTTGTGATTTTTCAATGATCCTAAATCTATCTCTTAGGTACCTGTACTGCATTATTTCATTTAAGATAAGACCGTACTACTTAATTCTCAACTCTTCACGGATGATTTCAATCAATAAATTATCAAAATCATAACCACTTTTAATAGAACTGAAGACAGGAATCATCACAATTAACCAAAAAACACACAAAACCCTAGCTGCTGACTGTAACGTTGTCAATATGTTGTTGGATATCCTTGTTTATTTACAATTCCGTTAATTTGGTTTCAATTTTGTACCAGGCTTGTCAAAATTCAACGCCGCATCTATAATGCCACCATGGCCCTCGAGTGCTTTACCCTAAATCAATGGAATTTCAAAAACGAAAACATGCTTCTACTGCGATCGTGTATAAAGGTTTGGCTTTTTGTAGTAACATTCCCATAGCTATAAAAAGAAGAAAAAGTATGGTTCATGTCAGCTCAGATGGTTATTTATCTAAGGCAGGGATTCTTAAAGTGGTGTCCATGGACACCTTAGGGCTCCGTTGCATGTGTATCAGGGGTCCATAGTAGGCTAGTCTGTAAAAATATTCGTTTACGAGACACATTATCGTTGTCGGGTGGCGGATTCAATAGTTTTCAATAAGTAATCACTGCGCGCTATCTTAATATCAACAAAGCGGCTAGGGATGTGAGGCGCGGGGCCGGACTGGGTGAACACGATATTCTTCTATTCGTCTATTAAGAGATTGATTGATTATACTGGCTGTTAGATGGTAGATTCTGAGCTTCTGAATCATTATGTTAAGTAGGTTCGCTGAGAAAACAACATTTCACTTTATATAAGCATTGAGGTTCGATCAAACTTATAAATTTACTGCTCTGCTGCCGTGTGATCAACATTAAAGCACTTCTAAATAATAATATTCACTTCTTTTATTTCTTCTTTCACTTATATGTTTTTATAATATAACTGAGGAATTAATTAGAACAAATATAGGTAACCAAAGACCCTCTAGAAAGAAATTCCCACCGTGGTTTAATAATAAATTAATACGATCATTAAAGAAAAAAGAAAATGTTAGAAAGCGATATAATTGAGTTAAAATTATTAAGTAAACGCTGCTCAGCAATGTCCACTAACTGCTACGATAACTATATGCGAAACATTGAAAATGAAATGTCAAAAAATCCAAAATTATTCTGGGCATATTTAAAGGAAAAACGAGGTGGCACTAGTTCATTCCCTCTCGTTATGACTAATAATGCAACAACAACATCTGATGGATTCGAAATTTTCGAAATGTTTGCATCTCATTTTTCCTCTGCTTTCTGCGATCGCCAGGTATCACAATGTACTTCTAGTTCAGACTATCTCCAGAATCTTAAGAACAATAGTTTAGCTTTGACGGCTTCACCAATTACAAGAGAGAATCTATTAAATAAACTAAAATTCTTAGACTGTTGTATAACAATTCTCTTTGCACTGGTATGTTTCCAAATATATTGAAAAAAGCGAAAGTCGTTCCTATTTATAAGTGTGATGAGAATGATCACGTGATCCGATCTCTATACTGTCTACATTAGCCAAGGTATTCGAGTCACTGATATGTCCTTACATACAGTCTCATTTGAAACTCAGAGACCCTGATAGAAGCCATGAACCGTGGCAGTGACGTAGACGTGATATACACGGACTTTAGTAAAGCTTTCGATCGTGTTCCGCATAGCGTTTTGTTAGACAAAGTATCCGCATACGTTATTACTGGTTCTCTTATTGATTGGCTTAAGTCGTATCTCGAAAACCGTCACTTCTTTGTAGCAGTAAATGACTTCCAATCTGGAGTGCACAGAATCACATCTGGAATACCACAAGGCTCCCATATTGGTCCTATCCTATTTAATATTTTTGTGAATGACATTCCTGACAATTTTTCCTTCTCTTAAAGCTTTTTGTATGCGGACGACCTTAAATTCTGCAGACCCATAGATTCCAGTGATGATGTAAAAGTACTGCAAAGTGAAATAAATGCTTTGCCTAAATGTTGCGACATTAACGGTACGGGTTTAAATACTAAGAAATGCCCTCATGTTAGATTTTCGAGAAAATGTAATCCTTTACCATCTATGTATTATATCGGTTCGAACCCAATCCAACAAGTGGATGAGATCAGAGATTTAGGTATTTTGTTCGATAGCAAAATTACGTTTGTTCCGCTTATAAACAACATAATTAAAAAAGCTTCTAGAGTGCTGGGATTTGTGATTAGGAATTCGGCAGGGTTTTGGTCTAGTAAAACTAAAATTATATTATATAATTGTCTTGTTCGTTCCATCCTGGATTACTGTAGCCCGGTATGGAGACTGCACTATGCCACACACAAGTTGAGGATGGAATGCAATCCATCAGCCTTTTAACGTCCACTGCTGGAGATAGGCCTCCCCAAGAGAACGCCACAACGAGCGGTCCTGTGCTGACCGCATCCATCGGCTCCCCGCGGCTTTGACCAGATCGTCGGTCCACCTTGTGGGGGGGCGTCCTACGCTGCGCCGTCCGATACGTGGTCGCCACTCGAGAACCTTTCTTCTCCAACGGTTGTCGGTTCGTCGAGCAATGTGGCCTGCCCATTGCCACTTCAGCATGGCAGCCCGGCGGGCTATGTCGGTCACTCTCGTTGTCCTACGGATCTCCGTATTACGGATTCGATCACGTAGGGAAATACCAAGCATAGCCCGCTCCATGGCCCGCTGAGCGACTTTGAGCCTTGAAACGAGGCCAACATTCAGAGACCACGTCTCTGTTCCGTATGTCATCACTGGCAACACACACTGGTCGTAGACCTTCGTTTTCAGACACTGCGGAATATTGGACGAGAAGATCTTCCTTAGCTTCCCCAACACTGCCCAGCCGAGTTGGATTCGTCGATTGACCTCTTTCTCAAAGTTGTGCCTACCTAACTGGACTGTTTGTCCCAGGTAGACAAAATGGTCGACAACTTCGAGAAGCGCACTCCCGACTAGGACCGGTGCTGAAATGACATGGACATTAGTCATGACTTTCGTCTTGTCCATATTCATTTTGAGACCCACTAGTCGGGAAACCCTGCTGAGATCATTGAGCATGGTGCCAAGGTCCTCCAGCGATTCTGCCATGACTACAATGTCGTCGGCATATCGAAGGTGAGTGATGTATTCGCCATTGATGTTGATGCCGAATCCGGTCCAGTTCAAGAGCTTGAAGACATCTTCCAATGCAGCGGTGAAGAGTTTCGGGGACATAACGTCTCCCTGTCTAACGCTTCTCTGCAGTTGGATCGGTTTCGAACTCCTGTCCTGAACACGGACTGACATGGTGGCGTTTCTATACAAGCACTTCAGCACTTCTATGTACCAATAGTCAATTTAGCACCGCTGAAGGGACTGCAGCACCGCCCAAGTTTCGATCGAATCGAAGGCTTTCTTATAGTCCACAAACGCCAGACACAGAGGCCGACTATATTCCTCGGTTTTCTGTATAATCTGGCGTAGCGTGTGGATGTGGTCTATGGTACTATAGCCTTTTCGGAAACCGGCTTGTTCGGGAGGCTGGAAGTCGTCAAGCCTGCGCGTTAGTCGATTTGTAATGACCCTCGAAAACAACTTATAGACGTGGCTCAAGAGCGAGATGGGTCTATAGTTCTTCAAGAGGGTTCTGTCACCTTTCTTGAAGAACAGCACCACCATGCTTCTGGTCCACGACTCTGGAACGTTGCCCCCGAGAACGACGGAATTGAACAGCCTCTTAAGAGCTTTTAGGACCGGCTTTCCGCCTGCTCTCAGAAGCTCTGTGGTGATTCCGTCGTCTCCCGGTGCCTTTCCGTTCTTTAGTTGTTTGAGAGCCTTTCTGATCTCGTACAGGCTGACGTCCGGGATATCTTCGGTAAAGTGCCGAGTTAGCTTGGATCTGGGATCTTGGACCAAGCTGACAACAGGACTCTGGGATCTGTACAACTGTCCATAGAACTGGTGGACCTCTCTCAATATCTCATCTCGGGATGAAATGACAGTGCCGTTGTTGGTCCTTAGCTTAATCAAATGGCTTTGGCCGACAGACAGATCTCTTGCGCACACTTTCGAGCCTTCCGTTCCGCTCTATCGCCTCTTTAATGCGGATATCATGTCGCACGACCTTGGAGATCTGTCTGTTTAACCGCCTCAGGCAGGACCAATCGGCTGAAGACTGGACTGTCATTTCTTTTCTCCTTTCCATGAGCTTGAGAGTATGGTCCGAGAGTTCACGAGTTCTACTAACGCGAAGGGCCTTGAAGTAGGTCGATCCGACCGCTTGGACAGTTGCACGAACCTGCTGTTCAAATCGCTCGCTGATTCGCACTCATCTAGACATTGGAAGCGATTTTGTAGTTCAAGCTGAAAACTCTCGGGGTTCTGGTATTGGGCAGGTGTTGGTCGGAGCGTTGACTTCATCAAGCGTGACCTCTCGACTTTCGTGCTAATATTCAAGACTAGTCGGTGATCACTCCCAGTTTTAATCCTGCTGATCACTGAGACATCATTGAATATGTGTCGTTTGTCCGACAAGATGAAGTCTATCTCGTTTTTTACTGTTATGGAACGCAAACAAAAAAGATTTCTTTGGCATTTGGCGTTTTCTTGTGGCTTTGCTAATAAGAAAAAGTCGTATAAGTCCAGATTGTCACATTTTAACCTGATCTCACTAGAAAAGCGAAGAAATTTGACCGACGCCTTATTCCTACTTAAATTAGTAAGATCTGAAATAGACTGTCCGAGATTACTGGGAAGGATTAAATTTCAAGCTCCTGCTAGATACCCTCGTAACCCTATTACACCCTTACATCCTCCTCTTCGCAGAACAGTTTTCGGTGCCAGCTCCACAGTTCCCCGCGTATGCAAACAAGTCAATGGTTACAGCGAATTGCTTACCGTAGTTTGTTTGTAATTCTTTCATAGTTCTCTATTTTCAACCGACTTCGGTTCTCAATTCAGCTGTTTTTTTTTTGTGTGTGTTTGTTCCGCGATTATTCCGCCAATTATGAATTGATTTCCATGATTCTTTTTTTTTGTTTGGTTGTTTCTACATCAGAGGTGGTCCTATTAAAATTTTATAAAATTCGATCTAGTGTTTTTAAAAAAACAACAAAAATCTAAAAAATTGCATATGGACATACATCGATGATATTTTTGGCCGATTCTCTGGCTCATTGGAGCAGTTCGTTTAGTTGGCATAGCATCACATCACGCCTGTATGCCTGAAGGGATAGGCAGAGGTGTATTACATACCCACGGTTCACCAGCTATGTTTAAGTCCCACGTAATAGGGGGCGAGCCTATTGCCGTACATTGCCTAGAATTTTACTTTTTACGAAAAAGCTCAGTAACACTGCCCGACCCGGGGATCGAAGCCGATACCTCATGATCAGGAGTCGCACACACTACTGCTGCACCACCGAGGCAGATTTTTTATTTTTTTTTGTTTCTTGTAGTGGCATACGAGCCACTACCCATCTGATGTTAGTAGGTATCTAGCACGGAAATTGTATGTAAATACTAAATTATTTTTTGGTTTTTAGTTTAAAGTGTCTTTTGGACGCGGTTTCTTTTTTATTTAAAAACTAGCTGACCCGGCGAACTTCGTACCACCATATATTTTTTCATGAATAAATATTGCAATTATAAATTGAGATATAAAGTATCTGTCTCTTAAGTTGAAACAAAACACATATTTAAAAAAAAACAGTTAAAATCGGTTCAGTAGTCTCGGTGTTCATCCCGGACAAACATCGTGACACTGGAATTATATATAATAGATAGATATGTACTATTAGGACTTTTTTGTAGATCTTTTCAAGACCATCATCTTTGTTATACATACTTTTGGTGTATGATCAACGTATGCGAGGATAACAGCTCGAAAGCGCATTTTCATCCGACTTGCTTCAAATTTATCGTCACTGCTCAGCTCCAATGTATCTTAGCGTTATATTATATAGCCTATAACCTGCCCAAGAGTATGGACTATAATCGTGCCAAGTTTGGTTAAAATCCCTTTAGTAGTTTTTGACCCATGCGTGCATATACAGACAGATAGACAGACAGACAAAAAATTTACTGATTGCTTTTTTGGCATCAGTATCGATCACCATTCATCCTCCAATATTAATTTTGAATATATATTCAATGTACAGAATTGACCTCTCTACAGTTTTATTATAAGTATAGAAGATAGATAATTTTATTGTTACTATTATACATAATATTAAGTTAATGTTTCAATTTTGTCATAGATACCTATACTGTCTGTTGTTTATAGTGCATGTGGTGCCTACCTGTAATTAATTGTTACACAACTAGACTTGATTATATTTATTACTTGTTATATAACCATTTTTATGTGTAAACAATTGTTGGTAAGCCAATAAAATAAAATAAAAATGTGTGTTTTGATTGTAGTGGGAGATAACCATCCATTTATTGGCTATCCGGCCATAAAATTAAATGCTTAACCGAATTTTAAATATTATTAAGTTCAGAAGCGGCAGTTTCCACTTACCATCAGATGCGCCGTGGCTCTTTACACATCGTAAGGAATAAAAAAAACTATATAGTTGTCCGTAAAGTCGGCTTACGGATAACAATTTTACGTGATAACGTCATATATGTCGATAGATGCGTCACAACCTGAACGCTTAGGCCGATCGTGCCTCTGTGTCTGTTCCGCGCCCTCGCTTGTACGTTCGGCTCAGGTGGAACGTGACAATGAGTCATGCTTTTTCGTGCGTGTAGCCGGCATTCATCGATTTAGAAGACCTTATTACGTCAAAACACAGTTATTGGCTAAACTTGTGTTGTCTAGATCTAGGAATATTATCTACCATCTGCAGCATTTTACATTTTGGTTTCGGAATTGTAGCCGACTTCAAAATAGGAGCTTTTACATAATGTTTTTGACAATATTCTCATGAATAGTGTGCTTAATTATTATATTGTCTTTGATAGTAAACATCTAAAGGTTGGCTATATAGTCTATGTTATCAATATACTAATTCCTTTTTAGGATGAAGATTTTAACGCATTTTATTATGAAGTAGAAAACATAGATAAAAACAAATACATGTACAACACAACGGTGGGCATAAGGAAGTATCTTCTCAAAGAAAAAGATGAGGATCTGCCTAAACATCGTGCGCACTATTGGAGGTGAAGTTAAAAGATTTTCTGAAATGTGTGTGTGTGTATCTAAACTAAGCTTATATTGTCCAGGGGGGTTAGGCAGAATCTCATATCTCACATGTCGATCGTATCGTGATCACTGTGATTGGTTGAGAGATCACCAACGGTTATGATTGGCCAACGGATTAATGCGACACCACGCGTCGGTTTCTCAACCAATGTAACACGCAGTGTTGCACATATACCTATACATATATGTATGTATATATGTGTATGCGAGGAGTAAATTGTGGGTTCCAATTTAATGCAACCTGTTTAGTTTTAAGCACCGTTTGCCCAAGAGCGATCGCGACGTGTTTTACCGTGGAACCGTATTAAATTACTTCAGTAGTCCAATGGCGCGAATCAAACATTATTAATGTAAAATACTATTAAATTTTACATTTTAGGCACTTTGTAAGTAATTTTTTTTCTGTATGTCAAAATTTTAACATTTACTTTGAAAAAAAATGTACTATGCTATAAGCTGTCCATTATCTTAAAAACATACCTACTTTATTTAGATTTAAAAAAATATTATACATGCGCATTTTACAAGCAATATTAGTTATACAAGCGAAATAACTTAGCAAAGTGAACATTTTGGTTTCAAGAAATGTGTCAAAACACAATGATTAAGGCTCCTAATACGATTTTATTCAATAATAATTCGGTATTTTATTTCTAAATTGTCAATTTAACGTTTAACTGTTCCACAGGACTGTGTTATTTTCATTGTTAGAAGTTGCATGCGACTAGCAAGTACTAGAAAATTATTTCAAAATTTTCAATCAAAACACTAGGTATTCCAAATTCAAAAGGATACAACATAAAACTGAACAAACACGACAACAAAAGGCCCTCTCTGCGAGTGAAAAGAACCATTGTTTTCTGTTATTACTTAGAAGAAGCGCACTGTCATTTCACATTCCCCGACACATTAACTGTTCCAATCGATGACAAAAAAACGATAAAGATGAGCAAAGTCGTCAGGAGTATCATGTTAACTAGTCCAAATCACAAGACAAAACAAAATCTGATATCAAAAAATAGTAATCAAAGAAAGCACAGAGTGAGCAAGACGCATGTGACATTAAAAATCATACAGGTATAGAGAGAAATGCATTGTAACGAAAAAAATACAAACGGTGTCACCGTATTTCTTACATTAGGGGAGTGTGAAAGAGACAGTGCACTTCTTCCAAGTAACTACGAACATAAATGGTCCTTACTAATAATGTCTAATATTAATATGATAAAACAAGTATCCAGGAGTCAGATACAAAAAAAAAGTGCATTAAAATAAGTTACTTTGTTGAAATGGTGACCGAATGAATGATCAAAGACGGAAAATTTAAAAAAAATACAAAATTATCTACCGTTTTCACACCGATGGCAATCTTAAAATAAAAAGTAGATTTTCTTGTAGGTTGATCAGGGCTATCTCCGATTAAACGGGTTATCCATTATTTACGACAGACCCTGTATACATCATAGATATATTTATATATGTATAAAAAGAAGTCTAAGGTACAGTATTTTTGAAGGTGCTGTCCGTGTCACGTTGTCTACACACAGAATATAATTAGGACAGAGCAGTCTCTGTTGGATCAATTAGTCTTCTCATAAAAGGCTCACTAAACTGTAGACGTCTTATAATGACTATCCTGTGAGAAGGCAATTGTGGTTTTTAATTCCAATTATCCAAATGGTGATAATGTAGGTATTTCACCATCCGTCGTATCTCGATCCCATAGGGTGAAAATTAGCAGACTCCGTTTTAAGACAAGTCGTAATTCGTTGTTGTCTCTGCTTACCTGTCCGTATATTATTGTTGTTAAGTATCGACTTTTGCCAATGTACAATATCCGTCAATATTTTCATACTTTACATATTTTCATCATTGGCTGTAGATAATGTAGGTACTTAATTTGCCAACGTCGTAAGATAAACGTTATAAAATATACTCCCTTTGTCTAATATATAATCAAGTAATAATAGTGCAAATATATTTTTATAGAATGTATAAGCTGCATGTAGCGGTTCTGTGCATATTCTGGGGATACATGCTGTGGTTCGTCTTCAACTCCGAGACTGTTCAAACTTTACTGACTCAAGCAAACAACTATTTTGTTTTGGTGTAGGCAATTACATTTTTCATTATATTTTAACATATTTTTTATTTTAATATACTTATTTCCTGGAGTCCTTTAAGGTACACAAGACACGAGTATAAACCCTCGCTCCACAATATGACAATTTGCTTCAAACCCATATGATAGCAATCGACAGCAAATGGCTGGAATCATTTTTCATTTCTGATGCATCTTCAGGACTGCTCGGCTACATAAGCTCGAAGAACATAAATGCATTGTTGCGTATATCAACAACAAATTAAAAGGGTAGTTTTACTAACACCTTTTTAAACGCATCAACGTAAATAATAATAAATGCTTACACGTAAATTTGTTATGATAGGGCTTAGTACCAATGGCGCTGTACGGCGTACTCGTGTGGGCAAAACCCCTGGACGCACTGAACAGGGCTCACCTGTGGAGACCACAGAGTGTCGTCGCGTCCAGGGTCATACGCGGATACCGCACGGTGTCAACTGAGGCGGTCTTTAGACCGTGTGGGTGCTCCAATCGGTGCTGGAGAAGTGGGCAGGGTGACGGCACGGACTCCTTACTTTCCGAGTGGTACAGGTGCTGTCGGGGCACGGTTGCTTCGGCAGATATCTACACATAGTCGCAAGGAGGGAGAGGCAACTCCGGGCTGTCACCAATGCGGCTGTGACGAAGGCACGACACGGGGACCTCTCGCTGCCGAGCTTCGTCAGAGCGATACTTGGCAGCGACAGGAACTGGCCCGCGGTCGCTGCCTTCTGCGAGGAGGACATCTCGCAGAAGGAAGCGGTGAAAAGGGCTAGGACGGCCGATCCTTCCGCTGACTCGAACCACCGCCAGCAACTGGGCCGGCGTAGATGTGAGTACTTGCGCCTGATGCCGCCCTGGCTGAGGCTGCGGGTGGATGGACCGGGGAACGTCTGCCACCCGCGAAGGTGCTGCGCTCCGTGTGCGGATGCGTCGCTTAGTGGAGGCTACTCGAAACGGTAAGCCGCCGGCGGACCACTGAAGTGATGTAACATAGTTCCAGTGGCCCGCCAATACAGGTAGAGAGACGGTTATCTATAATAAAACCGAACTGTCACTCCTTTATTGAGAGAAGCCGTGGATCTCTAGTGTAAGCAGATACTGGGCTGTAAATATTTGTAGGAAGATGGATTGCGTGACTGCAGTGAGCCTTCTTCCAAATCCCAACCAGGCTGGTCGAATAATGCCTACCATTTTATAATTATTTTACAAATGTGCCCTTTGAGCTTAACTTATTTCCATGGATAATGAAGAACTTTCAAGAAAAAATCTGGAAACAGTTGACCCTAAAGGCCATCCCTGCAACTTCCCGCTAATTTGATACTTAAGCGCTCAAAATTGCACTGAGCTCAAAAGTATATTTTCGTGTCATATTGAGCTCTCCGAGCTCAAAAAAAAAGCATAAAACAGTTATCATTAGTTTAAAAGCATAAAACAGTAATCTCTCTTCGAGCTTAAAAGTCTGATAGAGATTTAATAAAACACTATTCGTTGAATTTTCAAATCGCAATAAGTTTTAAATGAATGTACCGATTTCTGAATACAATATCTGAGTTTCTGGAAATTAACCAAGGCAGTCGAGCTCGAATGTTTGATAAAAATTTATTAAAACAGCATTTATTGAATATTTAAACTAAAATAACTTTTTAATGAATGAACCGATTTTCTCGTAGTTTCAGCATTCGGGTATCTTGGCATTCAACGCAGCTTTTTGAGCTCTTTGAAAAATCTTAAAGCTCGAACTGGTCAGACTTGAGTTGCCTCACTTTACAGAGGCGGACTCGGTTTCTAGGTGTAATAATTCTAAGATTGTATTTTATATTTATATTATTCTCTTATTTGTTAAGGCCGGTATTATCACCAAGGATCTAGTAAATATCCCAAGAGCTAACGACGACCAGACCTTCGTTATTTTATAAAAGCTGAAATTTCCTCTGTGCATGTCCTCAACACAGGTAAGAACGATCAGCAAGTATGGAGTTTGGATTGTGGTTACTTGGCCAGGTAACAGGTAGTGAAGGTGTATAAAATAGTACTGTGGCGAGTAGCCACTAAAGTGATCTAGTAAAAACATGCGTTCAAACGAAGCACCAAACAAAAGATCATACGATCAATGGCCTACGGCCATTACGTGATCTACGGCCGACCTAAGGTGACGCCCCCGGCTACCTGCATAAAAGGGACAATGGTGTATGCATCTCGCACGTGCGTGCATATTGCATGTCGTCTGAGTACCGTTACATTGTCATCCCCACTCAAGTTTTAATTGTTTTATTTATGTATAAATAGAAGTGTACTCAAAATATACATTACATTCTGCTGTAAACTATATTGTAAATAGTAATAAATCGCTATACTCGTTAGCGCTCTTTAAATTATATACTCTTCCCGTCTCGCTGTCCTAATAGGCACAGATTAGTATTCTTCGGTCTCGGGTTCAATTCCCGAACATAAACAATACGGACCTGAACTATAGAATCACTTCACTGGTGACCTACGACATTAAAGAAGATGCAAGAAGAGGATGAGAAGGTCGTGCTAGGTGTTTAATTGTGGACAGTAACAGTGATGAGATTCAGATATTCAGTAATCAGATTCAATGACCAGATTCAGTGACCAGGTTCAGTGGTCAGATTCAGTGACCAGGTTTAGTGGTCAGATTCAGTGACCAGGTTCAGTGGTCAGATTCAGTGATCAGGTTCAGTAATCAGATTCAGTGATCAGGTTCAGTGGTCAGGTACAGTGATCAGATACAGTGATCAGATTCAGTGATCAGATATAGTGATCAGGTTCAGTGATCAGACTCAGAGATTCAGATTCCAACAGAACATCTGTCAGCAATAGAGCGAGGCTCGGGATGGCTATAAGGGGAGGTTTGGAGGCCATTTAGGGGGAGACGTCCCCATCCTAAGAGATCAGTATCAGTGTTACAGAGTAATCAGCATCAGTGTATAAATCAGTATCAGTACAATAGTATAATCAGTAAATAGATCGATTGCATGTATTGCAGTGTTAGTGTTTAAGTATCAATGTAGAACACTAGCTACTTATTCGCCTTGTAAAAAGTATTGTGGTACTTTGGTGACATGGTGGAGATGCTGAAATTGGGCACAGAATCATGTACAATTATTTTTAAACACAAATTACGGGGATGGATAGTTACCTAGGTACTACAGTGTCGTTGCAATTCTTGTTTATGCATATATAGGAGGGTTTGAACATCGTTAAAATAATAAGACAAAGGTCAGTTCCAATGTATGTTTACTTCTCTCACGAAATAACACACAACTTTACAGCAATGAGTGTATCACAACAAGACTCATTTTACTATAAGACTCACTGTTTCATGAAACTCATTGTTTCATCAGACACACAGGTGTATCAGACTCACTATTTTTCCACACTCAATGTATTATCAGACTCACTGTTTTATTAGACTCACTGTTTTATTAATCACTGTTTTATTAGACTCACTGTTTTATCAGACTCACTAAATAGTGATAAAGTTATCAGACTCAATGTTTTACAGACTCAATGTTTTCCATCCATCCATCCATCAGCCTTTTACCGTCCACTGCTGGACTTAGGCCTCCCCAAGAGGACGCCACAACGAGCGGCCCCGTCATGGGGGATAATGCCGTAATCGCCACGCTTGGCAGGCGGGTTGGCGATCGCAGTGGATGTTGTTAATACTCGAGGGAGTGCTGCTGCCCACCCCCTCGGTATCCCTCAGTCGGCTCTTACGACTCCCGTGGGTAGAGAGGGGTGGGACAATTCTAAAGCCGGCCCCACACGGCTCAATGTTTTACAGACTCAATATTTTACAAACTCAATGTTTTATCAGACCCAATGTTTTATCAAGACTCAATATTCAATTAATGATTCTCACTCAATAGTAAACTATCATATCATAGAGCACCACGATGAGACATGCATCTGGCCAAAGGTATAGAAGAAGTAGACAGCAGATGGGAGTACTTGGCCTCGGAAAGTCAGTACTACAGTCTGTGTTACCTGAAGGGAAAGACAGTGACAAAGCAAACTCCTCCATTGATAGTGTTCATACTTCTCACTCCATCAACATATATTCAATACGCTTTCGACATCTCGCGACAAGAAATTAAACTAAACGTAACGCCATATCTTTTTCTATCGGTCGCGATTGGTTAAGTTTAAATAATTGTACCCGCACCCCCTCTCCTTGAGCTATGTACATTTTACTTAACCGACATTACATGCAATTTTGATTGTGAACTTAACGCATCTTTTATTTCTCAACCAACAATATCTTCGAAACTCATCATCACCTTTCATCCATCATCTTGGGTTCATCAACCCCTCACCGCTGCTGCTACATTTTGGGCCTTCTTCGCCAAATAATTGAACAAAGTCGACGAGCGACCTGTGGATCGTGGATCTTTGCACGCGGCGGTTTGAGAAGAAAACGCAAATATCGCATATATTCGGACGAGTTTCGAAGAAATAAGCTGCCAAACGAACCAACGGAGGCCAAGCGCACTGGAACTGAAGTTTGTTGGCGTTTCATCGAAAATTACACGCAAATCGGTGGGGCCAATCCTTCTCTTTTCCATCACCTCCTGTTCTATTGGTGCTATATTGTGCCTGTGCTTTCAATTTCAGTGAATTGCTGCATCGTATTCTCGGAATATCGCAATTTCCAGTCTTACAAATCTGGTGACGTTGCTAGCATCAGTGTGGTCTGATTGGATCATAAAACCGTGAGTACTCCTCTTTTCACTGACCACCAAAATGCCTATTGAATCCGCTAAATCACGGGATAAATCTCCCATTTTGCTAGGTGTAGAAAGTAGTGACGTAGTTCGTGATTTGGTTAGGAAACGTGGTATAATTAAGGGCAGGCTTACCAAATTTAATAATTATTTAGAGTCTATAAAGGATGATCAACATTTTCCCAATCAAAAACGCATTGATTTAAAGTTAAGAATTCAAGGATGTTCTAGTTTATTTTCTGAATTTAACGACATTCAAACGAAAATAGAGGAAAGGGTTTCCGATAGTGAGTTAGGTGAACAGTTAAATCAGCGAGAACTATTTGAAGATAATTATTATAGTTTAATATCTCGTGCCGAATTTATGCTCAATGCTGATGAGGTTACCGATTGCTCCAAGTCATGTCATAGTCATACTAATATTAAACTACCTACCATATCTATGCCTACGTTTGATGGATCGTATGAGCAATGGCTGGAGTTCAGAGACTCATTTACCTCACTCGTTCATAATTCTAAAGACATTTCTAACATTCAAAAGTTCCACTATCTCAAATCGTCCCTAAAAGGTAATGCCGAACTAGTCATACATTCCATAGAATTTTCGTCTAATAACTATCAGGTTGCATGGGAGTTGTTGCTCAACCGATATAATAATTGCAGACTTTTAGTCCACAATCACGTAAAAGCTTTGTTTACTGTACCCGCATTAACTAAAGAGTCACCTTCTTTGATCAGAACATTAATTGACACATTTCTAAAGAATGTACGTGCACTTAAGATCCTAGGTGAGCCTACGGATACCTGGGATACTCTGATTATTTTTATTATAGTGTCGAAGCTAGACAAAGTTACTGAAAGGGAATGGGAGACTCATAAATGCACATTGTTCCCTAACCCGATTGATAACAATCCCACGCGATTAACTGTGGAAGATTTAATTAATTTTCTTCGTAACCGAGCGGACATGCTGGAGGCATTGCAGCGTTCATATTGTAAAGACGCACAAAACACTAATAATCAAAAACAACACACAAAATCTCGCAACATATCACACTGCAATGTATCCAGCGGGCCGAGTAAAACGAACGATAAACAACAACGCGGTAAGTTATCATGTGTAAAATGCAATGCAAATCACCCACTGTATACGTGCAAAAAGTTTATCGATAGTGATTTAGATTTAAAGCTTAAACTTGTACGCGAGCACAACTTATGTGAGAATTGTTTACAATCGGGACACTCGGTAAGTAACTGTAGGTTTGGGCCGTGTAGACGTTGTAGTCAAAAACATAACTCATTACTACATAATGATAACGCAAATAGTTCAGTCGCATGCCATTCTACAACAAACACTGAGGTGTTGAGTGCGAATGCGAGTGATGCGCTTGCACCTCTCCCCGCGGCTGTACCAACCTCCTCGGGATCCGCCCTTCCTATCCAGGTAAACAAGGCACACATGCAAACACAGTCTACTAGATCTATAGGTGTGCAATCCGTGTTATTGTCAACAGCTATAATTGAGGTAGCCGATGTAAACGGTACATATCATAAAGCGCGTGCGCTCCTTGATAATGGAAGCCAGCGCTGTTTCATCTCTAAATCACTATGTCAATTATTAAAAGTACCATTATTACAGTCCACAAACGAAGTTCGAGGCGTAGGTGATTCGGTAGTACATTGTTTGCAAGCTTGTAACATCGATATCAAATCCTACACCAATAATTCATTTTCTACGCGCATTTATTGTTATGTTCTATCTAAGATCACGGCTTCGATGCCTGCTGTATGTAAACTAAGCGCGCAAGTCTATATTCCAGACAACATACGGCTGGCCGATCCGGAATTTTTAGAATATAAAACCATCGACATTTTAATTGGCGCAGATAGGTTCTGGGATCTGTTAGAAGACGGAAAGATTCGTTTGTCTAGTGGTCCATATCTACAAAACACAAAACTAGGCTGGATTATTTCCGGACCTATTATTAATTATTCACGCAAAAATACGCCGATTCATTGTAATATTATTAATTCATTAGATACGCAACTTCGACTGTTCTGGGAGATTGAGGAGCTGCCTAAGGTCAGAGACGCGCAGACTGAGGAAGAACGTGCATGCGAGGATCATTTTATTGGCACCACTACACGCAATAGTGAGGGACGATTCTGCGTGCACATTCCACTTCGTCAGTCACCTGACACTTTGGGAGATTCTTATACCCAGGCAGAACGTCGATTTTTTGCATTAGAAAAACGATTGCAACGTTCGCCAGAATATAATCGTCTTTATGTTAATTTTATGCAAGAGTACATTAGTCTAGGCCATATGACACAGGTAGATTCTTTTCAATCCCCGTACTATTTTATGCCGCATCATGGCGTGTTCCGCGAGCTCAGCACCACCACCAAGTTGCGCGTGGTATTTGATGCAAGCGCACCATCGAGCTCCGGTAAGTCACTTAATGATTTGCAACTAGTTGGCCCTCCTATACAGGGTGATCTCGTTGCCATTCTTCTCCGCTTTAGGCAGCACAAGTACGTAGCATGCGCAGACGTGGAGAAGATGTACCGGCAATGCTTAGTAGATGAGGGTCAGCGTAGCTTGCAAATGATTCTGTGGCGTAATCATCCGTCAAAGCCGTTAGGTATTTATAAATTAAATACTGTGACGTACGGAACGGCTTCCGCGCCTTTTCTTAGTGTTAGGTGCCTAAAACAATTAGCGTCTGAATCTCCTAATCCTGATGTTTCTCGGGCCATAAACGAGGACTTTTACGTTGACGACTACATTACGGGTTTAGATGATAAAATTAAATTATTAGATTTATGTGATGAAACCCAGAAAACGTTACAATCAGGCTGTTTTCCACTCAGAAAATGGATATTTAATTTTAAACGCGATGATGACAGTCATTGTTTTAGTCAATTTAAACCATTAAGTTTAGATCAAAATGTTAGTTCTAAAACCTTAGGTATAAGCTGGCACAATGCAAACGACAACTTTTATTTTAATTCACATATTAATATTGATAAAAACAAACCAATTACTAAGAGGTCTATTTTATCAAGCATTTCGCAAATTTTTGACCCTCTCGGCTTGTTAAGTCCCGTCATAATTGTAGTCAAAGTACTTTTACAACAATTATGGTTATTAAAACTAGGTTGGGATGACAATGTACATGATAGCACGGCGCGCGCGTGCTATCATGTCCTTCACACGATCCCAGGAAAGGATGGCATATCCCGGGTGGCCGATATACAGACGTCATCGGGCGTAGTGAGGCGCGCATTCGCCAAGATTTGTCCTCTTCTCCAAGATGTAGTCGACACTGATACACCGGCGGAAGACCATTGAAAGCCACTGCTTCCAAGGCCGGGGGCATGTTCATACTTCTCACTCCATCAACATATATTCAATACGCTTTCGACATCTCGCGACAAGAAATTAAACTAAACGTAACGCCATATCTTTTTCTATCGGTCGCGATTGGTTAAGTTTAAATAATTGTACCCGCACCCCCTCTCCTTGAGCTATGTACATTTTACTTAACCGACATTACATGCAATTTTGATTGTGAACTTAACGCATCTTTTATTTCTCAACCAACAATATCTTCGAAACTCATCATCACCTTTCATCCATCATCTTGGGTTCATCACCCCCTCACCGCTGCCGCTACAGATAGGTCTAAGGGAACATCTCTGACAACACCGTGTTTACTTAAATTAAATGTTGGAATAATTGCTTTGTAGTTGCCAGCACTAAGAATGGGATCAGTTACAAATTTATTAGCATCCTGTGTTATTTTAAAAAAACACTGCCACCCTGTTACGCCCAATGGTTTTGATGCCATCTGGACAGATGTTTTGCACTTTGGTTTTACTAAGGAATTGGCCGAATTTAATAGGTTTTAATAAAGGATTTGATGCTGGATCAGTTATTGCCTAAGACACGTGAACAATATATGGCCCTTTGTCATTAGCAGAATACGCTGTGATACCGATTGTATAAGCTGGCGATGTGTAGATTGTTTGTATTGAAGCTGAGGATACTTCAGTCTTAGTGATGGTTTTTTTGTTTGTTACTGGAGTCTCAGACATACCAACACGTCGCTTTAGGGATGTGGATGGGGTATCACTGCGACCACGATCGGGTGGATCAGGAGGAGGCGGGTCTGGAGGGATAACCTCCATATCATTCATATTCAAATACGATAAATAAACACTTATACAATTAAGATTTTACCTAATAATGACGCAAACCCTGTAAATATTTAGATATTTTTATATATATTTTTAGCATTTGACATGCTTAGCAACATACATTAAACACAAAGTGAAAAATGTGAAATCGAAAATAACAGTCACGAGCAGGATTCGAACCTGCATCTCCTGGATACCGTCCAGATGCTTTGCCAATTCAGCCATCGTTACCCTTGTTCCTGACTGCTAATTTCGATAGCACATTCATACTTAACGTCTTTGGGTGACGCCTGCACCATCTGTCGGAAGTATTTTCATACATTATACCGACCAGGTAAACTTAATTTTACAATTAAGATTTTACCTAATAATGACGCAAACCCTGTAAATATTTAGATAATTTTATATATATTTTACGCTGAAAGTCATGGCCTGGTGTACGGTGTGAACAAAAGCGAGGTCATGGTCTTTGAGACGGGAGGTAGGGCCCCTAAAGATATGCCACATATATTGTTAAATGGACAACCATTGGATGGACACCAAAAAGGGGTTTTAAGTTTAAATATCTAGGGCATATCTTGACCCCCAGCCTCAAAGACGATGATGACGTGGAAAGGGAGCGAAGGGCGTTGTCGGTGAGAGCGAACATGCTGGCCCGGAGGTTTGCATATTGCTCCACAAATGTTAAAATTTCTCTTTTCAGAGCCTACTGCACGTAATTTTATACATGCAGCCTGTGGGCTAGATATACTCGAAAAGCTTACAACTCCCTCCGTATACAATACAATAATGCGTTTAGAGTGCTATTGGGGCTGCCGCGCTTCTGTGGTGCATTTGGGATGTTCGCAGAGACGCGTGTGGACTGCTTTCACACCACTATTCGAAAACGGTGTGCATCCCTGGTGCGCAGAGTGGGGGCTAGCTCAAACAGCGCGCTGGCCATGATTGCAGACAGGCTAGATTGTGAGTATGTTGGTCACTGCTGCGCCACCATGCCTCCACACCTCACAACGGATTGGTGAGGTGATTGTAAAATAAAATATTATCTGTTGTAAATGTGCCACTAACATAGGTTAAGTTTTATGTATTACTAACAATAATGAGTCATGGTTACTTGAATAAATTAAATGAATTATTATTATATTATTAACGTTTACTGACGTTGTGGTTGAAATAAATAAAAAAAATGGAAAATCCAAAAGTGCACAGGCTCATAAATTCATTTTTCACAATAAAATTGATTACAAGATCTTTCAAGGTGTCACTATTGTTGAAATGGGTGGTAATTTAAATTGAATAAGTAACTGATAATGTATTGGTCTTATTAAGTAGTTTTCGATAAATCATATAGATAACGCTAATTTAAAAAGTACTAAAGTGGTTCTCATGTCTTATATAGATGCCGCTAACTTTAAGAAGTACTACTTTATTGGCTCGATAGAAGTAGTTCTCACTAAATAAGGTAGATAGCGCTGGTTTTAGTGTATGATCGAATCGACCATACATATTCAAACATTTTTTTTTGTTTATTTAATAACAATTAAACCACATCGAATCAGACCATGAAAAGTGGTAGGGTTCTATTCCTAATTATACTGAAGCGTAAGAGAAAAAAAAGACTTGATTAGTAAAGTATTTCGGTCGTTATCGTGATAACATACAGGATCCGCACATACATGCAAACGGACGTCCAAGACAGAACTTTTTTAATCAGTTTTTTAACTAGTTTAAATAACAAAAATGGCATCAAAAATATCATGAGTGTTAAAAATAGTGTTTTTTCTTGATATTTGTGTGTATATATTATTTTTGCCGTGGGGGGCCGGTTTTAGAATTGTCCCACCCCTCTCCACCCATAGGAGTCGTAAGAGCTGACTGAGCAAATACCGCGAGAGTGGGCAGCAGCACTCGGCGATCGCAGTAGATGTTGTACTTCGAGTACAACATCTACTGCGATCGCCAACCCGCTTGCCAAGCGTGGCGATTACGGCACTATCCCCCATTCTTGGGGAGGCCTATGTCCAGCAGTGGAGTTAAAAGGCTGATGGATGGATGGATATTATTTTACAAGTGCAATATATGATAAATACAGACATTTTAAGTTTGAAAAATCAGTTGTTTTGCGTGAAGTGATAGTAATAGTAGTACCCACCTCAACGCCTCGCTTATGAGGCGTGCGAAACGAATTATGTTTGTTTTAAAGAAACTGATTTGTTTGATCATTTTATCGATAGTAAGTCTTAAAACTTACATCAGTATCCAACGCACACATTGACAAATCAAAATTGGTCACGCGTTATCGAGCTGTCAGGTGATCTATACGTCAGTATATACTATATATATAGCTACGCATGTTAAATCCTTAAAAATAAATTAAATTAATAATTTTTTTAATTTTGATTATTATTGTTTTTTTTAGATATTTTTATATATATTTTTAGCATTTGACATGCCCAGCACTATGCACTAAACACAAAGTGAAAAATGTGAAATCGAAAATAACAGTCCTAATAATCCTGCTCCTGACTGTTATTTTCGATTTCACATTTTTCACTTTGTGATTGTTGTTTTTGATATGAAGACTTTTACTTTATCAATTTGACCTACTATCTATTGCCAAATGTTTAATTGGTTCATCAATATCAGATTTTCATAAACAGGTGATCTTTTTTTAGTAGGTGGATGAGAATTCATTGAATTTTTTTAATATATTCGTTACTTTTATTTCATTTAAAAATGTGTAGATACTATTTTCTTTTTAAACCAAACATCTTGAGACTTGACCAATAACTAGTGTTCAAAAGAATATAGTCACAAGTAGCAGTACCCTCTCTGAAGAAAGTATAAACTACTTCAGTAACAATGATAAACAGAGCAATGTCGTTAGAGATAATTATAGACTATACACTACTGCACATTTATAATAAAAAAAAACAGTGTTCTTACTATAAAAATAACACAATATTTATAGTTAAACGAATTATATATAATTTTAATCGCTTCTCCTGAAAAAGAAAATTTTTTGAGTTAATATGTATTTGCGTAATGCAGGTACCTGGCTGCTGAGAAACTGAAACCAGCTTTAGTCGCTCAAAGTACAGCTCGAAGAGGAACGAGATATCGACAATTTTCTAACAAACTAGAAATTATGGACAAAACTTGTGGACAAAAATATCGTATGCAACCCTAGTCAATTAGATAAACATATTAATGAAAAACCATATGAATGTGATATATTTGATAAAGAGTTTTGGAAAAAGAGTCAGATTTTGAAATAAAACTACGTTTACGGAATCTATCGCGTTTACTTGATTTTGATTTACTTGATTTTGACTTGATAGATTCCGTAAACGTAGTTTTATTTCAAAATGTGTAACATTCGCGTAAACATCAGAAAGTATTAAAAGAGTCAGAGAAAGAGGAGGAAGCATATCCGTGTACGAACAGATAAAAAATCATACAGTTGCGATAAATGTGGGAAATGTTTTAATCGAAAGTTTCACTTTAATAGACATATCCGTGTACATACAGGTGAAAAATCATACAGTTGCGATATATGTGATAAACATTTTAGTGAAAAGGGTCAATTAAAAACGCATATCCGTGTACACACAGGTGAAAAGCCATACAGTTGCAATGTATGTAATAAACATTTTAATCAGAAGTCTCATTTAAATAGGCATATCAGTGTACACACAGGTGAAAAACCATATAGTTGCATTATTTGCGTAAAAAGCTTTAATCAAAAGGGTAACTTAACTGTTCATATGCGTGTACACACGGGTGAAAAATTGTAATACATGTAATAAACATTTTAAACTCGAGAGCCAATTAAGTAGTCATAGTTGAAGGACCATATAGTATATAGTTGCGATTTATGTCAAAAATGTTTTAAACGAAAGGGTGATTTAAGTAGTCACGTCCATGTATACACAGGTGTAAAGCCATACAGCTGCGATATATGTAAGAAATGTTTTTCAGAAAAAGGTACTTTAAGGTATCATCTTTATGGTCACACTTGTGAACAATAATACAGTTGCGATATATGCAAAAAAATATTTCAAATGTAAGCGCGACTTATGTAGTCACATGCGTGCGTTTCCTAGTGGCAGAGCCTTGCTTATTTCAGCTTGAATGGGCCGGCTCGATCGGGAAAATAACTCTCAGAGAAAATCGGCTTGAAACAACCTTAGTTACTCCTACGAGTTTCTCCTTATTATCCATCCCTTTCCTTCCGAGCAAGTAGTGTTTAAAATATTCATTTAGGTACTTATAAAAATATTTATAGAGCTGCGTCATTGATTGGGATCTTTCTTATCTGTAATAATTAAGCTTTCTTGGTTGGAGCAATGTATGCACAGATATACATACTTATATACAGGTGCCAGATGGCGCAGGTATCATCCAAGAGATTAAGAGGGAATGTGTTATATATATGATATTAATAGGCCCGAGCAGATGTCACAATGGCTGAATTAGCAAAGCGTCTGGAACGGTATTGTAGGAGACGCATAGTTCAAATCCTGCTCGTGACTATTATTTTAGATTTCACATTTTCGCACTAAAAAAAACAATAAAAATTTACTTAATCAGGGACTCCGTGTTTACAGCTTTTTTTAATTTTTGACGCCCTGAATTTTCTGGCTTTTAGGTATGTATAAGAAATAGGCATATGGTAGCGCGGACTTTTTTCGATGGAGTAAAGATAAATATTGTTATACAACATTGTACTTACGTATCACAAAGCATTATTAAGCCAGCGCACGCGAATAAAGCAGTTCGGGAGCGACTTTCTTCTGATTTGCTTTACAATAAATTAGTTAAAAAACTAAAAAAGAATACGCTTGCTAGTTGAACTGCAAGTACAAAATAATATAATATACCTACTAGCGGATAGCCGTGTATTTTTCTGCGTGAAATTTAGTTTTTTTTTTTATGTGGAACAAGAATGCTACATTATCCATGAGTATATATATGATATAACTTAGGCTATATTTATTTCTAGAAAAAATTAGTGATCCCAACTAAAACTTCAATAATGTAACCAAGGTGTAAAAAATTGCCATAAAATCGTCAGTCTTTCATCGCATGCGCTGCGCAAACTCTATTCATGATAGAACAAAAGAATGTTTTATAATATTAAAAGAACATATCAATATCTACAAAAAAACATCACGATATCAAATGTCCAACTATTACACACTCAAGCTCTAGTTAATCTCTTTATTGTGTTATAGTAGTAAGTAGAACGAACAAAATTCAATTTAAAAAATGTAAGGGAACTAGCGCACCCAGTGGGAAGGGCTTACAAAATTAGAATGTCATTTGTTTTCTTTAGTCTAGATGGCAGTTTAATAGCTATTTACAAATATATTTTTTATCATAAAATTATTTAAGTTATTTATCTAGTATTTATTTGTATAATATGTTTCATATAGGTAAGTACATAAAGTTAAGACAATTTTCTACAAATTGATAATTTTCTAGCCAAGTCAGACAGGCTTCAATATATTATCCTAAGTTATAAGAAGAAATGATATTTTAAGTTGTTATAATTTTTTTATTTGTATTTTAGCACTTGACGTGCTCAACTACTTTAAAGTACCTACAAATATTTTATATTTTATGTTGTTATAAATAAATTTCAGGACTGACCATGGAACTTGGCACCCATTTAGATCTCACTTCTTTTGTCGTTGAAGTCAACGACCAAGGCATACCTATATCATAATATTGAACTTGGCTCTCATTTCACATTTATTTTATATTTTTGATGGGATATAATTACTTTTTGTACAGAAATTATTCATAATAAAATTAATACCAAATGGTTTTTATTAATCTACTGTATTTTCCTACATTTACGGGGTATAGGTAATTGTCTTTTTTTTGTTATTTTCTATATTTTATTATACATTTGAAAACGTGAATACCTTAAAATCCACATAAAGACGAGCTGTCATCAATTTTGATTGCTGATTCTTAATGTAAGAATCACAGGCACTATAAGTTCTTGCTGATTCTTACATACATTATTACAGGCAATATAAGTAAGTGTTCCTAAAATAATTAAAAATTATAATAAAATTATAGAAATAAAATTATAGAAAACCTGGATGCCAAATTTGAACTTTCTAGGCCACCTGGAACTGGGTTAGTTTTGATCTATAGGTCAGTCAGTGATTAAAATAACGATTTTTGGACGTTAATATCTAAATTAGGGATGTTGCGAATATTCGCATCCGCATCCGCAATTGCGGTGTCTCCGCATCGATTTAAACATCTACATCCGCATCGTCAATAATCGATGCGGATATTCACGCGGATGCAGATGTACCACAAGTCGCGACAAGATAGAAAATAGGCGGAGCCGGTGACGTCCGCGAGCGCTATGCAAGTGTGTATTAACCAATAGTAACGAAGATTTCCCTGATGATCCCTGGTTCAGATAAACCAACGCCATCTATCGGCAATGCATTTACATGCATTCATCCAATGTAGTAAGTTTAATTTTGCAATTAAAATTCATATTATTTGATGGAGTGATTTGGCGTTGGTCGTTAAGACAAATGTGATGAGGAAATTCGGTATTTCTAGAAATGGTACGATAGCTCAATGGATTAGAGCACTTCCCCGGAATGGAAGGGACGCAGGTTCGATTCCCGCTCGTACTAAAATACTCTTTTTCCTTATTCACAAATTATAATTTGTACTTTAGGAGTAGCTAAGCATGTCAAGTGCTAAAATATAGATCAAAATGTTTGAAAAATCACGCCATCAAATAGTATGAATTTTAATTGCAAAATTAAACTTACTACATTGGATGAATGCATGTAAATGCATTGCCGATAGGTGGCGTTGGTCGTTAAGACAAATGTGATGAGGAAATTCGGTATTTCTAGAAATGGTACGATAGCTCAATGGATTAGAGCACTTCCCCGGAAAGGAAGGGACGCAGGTTCGATGCCCGCTCGTACTAAAATACTCTTTTTCTTTATTCACAAATTATAATTTGTACTTTAAGTACTCTTTAAGCTCTTAAAGCTAAGCATGCCAAGTGCTAAAATATAGATCAAAATGAATAATAATAAAGCCCCAGGACCCGACGAAATACTAGCAGAAGTCTGGAAGGCTCTAGAAAACGATGGAGTAAATTGGTTGTACAAATTATTTAACAAACTAATTGAGGGCCACCCTTTACCGGAATTATGGCGTAAATGTTTCCTTATACCGTTTTACAAAGGCAAAGGAGATGTAAGACACTGCGGTAGTTATAGAGCAATCAAATTATTATCACACACCTTAAAAATTTGGGAACGAATTTTAAACAACAGATTAAAAGAAATTATCAACGTTAATAACTAACCAATGTGGGTTTGTATCTGAAAGCAGCTCCTCAGACGCAATTCAGACGGTTCGGATTATGTTAGAGAAGGCAAAAAGCAACAAGTCTAAGTTGCATATGGTCTTTATAGTCTTGGATAAAGCTTTCGACCATATCCCACACAATTTAATATGGGAATCACTGAGACAGCAAATGGTACCAGAGTACTACATCCGCCTTATTCAGAATATGTATAAAGCACTTACTACCCAAGTCTTACTCGTAAGTCCAGCCGGTAAGGGAAAATCGTTTGAGATAAATTTTGGAGTGCACCAAGGTTCGAAGCTAATCCCAATACTTTTTAACACCACAATGGATCATGCTACAAGACACTGTCAAAGAGCATTGCTCTGGAATATCCTCTACGCTGATGACGTAGTCCTAGTCGCAGACACCGTGGAAGAAGTCCAACAAAATTTAAGCAATTGGGTAAAAGCACTAGAAAAAAATGGGTTTAAAATTAGCCATATGTCATGTGTTTTCGACGGCAACACTTGCTCAAATGACATTCAGATCACTATAGAGGCTTCCCCACCACAGTGGCTCAATTCAAATACCTAGGTTCAGTTGTTAGCAATGATGGCAAAATCGACGAAGAAAGATGAAAGAAAGAGAAGATATAGATGAGGGTGTGAGGTTTGACGTCTGTGTCGGTGGTAATTAGTTACTTTAAAACCTGATTTTAAAATCAATGTTTTACTAATTCGTTATTAAAATATAAGCAAGAGAAAGTATAAGTTTCAGTGTACGTTGGAAATAGTGCAGTGATATCAAATAAACAAAACTATATTGCGTAAAAGGTTAATTGAGTGGCTGTAATTAACTTTAAATACCCACTATTGAATTTGTGTCATCAGCTGATTGCAGATACATACAATAACTTATCTGAACCATATTAATATTTGAGTATTAATTGCGTATTACATGTTTATTGACATTGAATTAATTATAAAGGTATTTACTGTGTGGTTTTTATGGCACCAAGTAGTGTCTGTAACTCGCGACATCTATCGGTTACTAACGGCCATTTTCAATAACCTATCTTAGATAGCTATCTTCGATTACTCTCAACTCTTTTACAATAATATTGACAGAAATGTTTTGTATTTACAAAAATCTAAAGTATTTTTGTAAATACAAATGTTTACAAAATACAAAAATACTTTTGATTTTTGTAAATACAAATCTTTTGTGTCAACATGATTGTAAAAGAAGTGAGAGTAATCGAGGATAGCTGTCTAAGATAGGTTATTGAAAACGGCCGTAAGTTGGGCACATAATTTACTAATAAGTACAATTATATACATTAACGAAGAAAATAATAAGTAAGCGGTAATCCTCGATACTTGACTGTTATTATACACCACTTTTTCATTGCTTGTTGATTTACATTTACTGTTTACAATGACGAAATGCGGCGGCTGTGGGAAATTTATTTCACAAACAGATGCCGCTAGGTGTCAAAAATGTAATGTAATGTACCATCGAGGATGTGTAAACCTTCCACAAGCCGGTATTATTTCCTCATCCTGGCGATGTCCCGAGTGTACTAAAAATGTGGTGAGGGATAATAAACCTGAAACACCAATCCGGGTACGAAGCCGGGTAAATATAAATAGTTCAACTGAGGGGGAAAAGCTCGGTGAATCTGTGGTCGAGTCAAAGCCAGCAGAGGAAGTTAACGATTTAGTTAGTAATTTACAATTATTTAGCGAGGAACTGCGCTTGGTGCGTATTGAATTGCAGTTATTTCGTGCTGAGATGGCAGAGTTAAGGTCTTCGTTGAAACTATGCAATGATCGTATGGATGGCTTAGAGGCGCGTGTAACTGCTATAGAACAACGAAAACTAGATGCCCTGACAGAAAACCCACGAGTCGACGCAGTCATCTCGGAACTCCGGCGTGAGCTCAACGACCATGACCAGGAGCTTTTAGCTAACGATGTAGAGATAGGGAACTTGCCTGAAACACCTGGGGAGAATCCGGTACACTTAGTGGAAGTGATCGCGACTACATTGGGGGTCACTATCGAGGAGCGCGACATCTTGGGTGCCGAGCGCGTGGGTGCGTACCACATCACCGCGACTCGGAGCACCGGGCTGGAGCGCCGCCCGCGCCCCCTGGTGGTGTGACTGGTGCACCGCCATACCCGCGACAAGCTGCTTGGTGCCGCGCGCGTGCGCCGTGGCGCCACCTTGCAGGACCTAGGCATCGCCGCACAGTCACGCCCGTTTTATGTGAACGAGCGTCTTACTAAATACAACAGGCTGTTGTTTCGGAAGGCGCGTGAGGCTGGGGCCCGCAACGGCTGGAAGTTTGTGTGGACAAAGCGCGGAGCGATTCTGGCGCGCAAGGAGCCCACTGTGCGAGTCTGCACTATTCGTTGTGAGGCGGATATATCGCGCCTTATTGGAGTGGAAGCAGACATTACAAGTTAAATTTTTAAATGTTACTTTTAGTTGTATGCTATCTTTATTTTTCTTTCGGAGCGTAAACATGTTACATTATGAAAATCTATTTAAACTATATAGCCTAAAATGTGAAAATTATACAAGTAGCAAGGTAATCACAATCTGCCATAGTGTTGTATCGAGTTTCGTTTCGTTATGTTTGACGTACAATAGGATAAATATAGATAGGATATACAATAGGATATATATAATAGGATCTTGGTTGCAAGCACATCATACCAAAAATTAAATTACGTTACTTATGAAATATTTATTATATATCATAAATATTATATATTCTATTACAAACAATATAACTTATTAATCTACTTATATATTAACATAATAAATGAAATGCTTTTAATTATACTATGTCTGGATATATACATGCTTTACACTATTTCAATGACTTTGTAGGGTTTCTTGCTAAACACTACGTCTTGTGATAATGATACAATTAATTCGAAGCACTAGTTTATTGTAAGAAACTAAGCTAAGATGAAGTGAACTGTGTGTATGATAGCGAGCACGCGCGGCCGTCTTGTTAGCTCGACACGAACTGCTGTTAATTTAGCAAATCAATTAGGTCGTGCGTGTCGCGTAGAAATGATAAATTGACAAATATGTATGGTTGCACCGTACATGCTCCCAACCGAGAAAGATGAAGAATGAGATTAATGATTTATGTATGATAGTGTAACAAGGTGAATGCATTAGGTCCTTATATTAGTGACTAAAGTCTCTATGGAAATGTAGTCTTTCGTGGCATTGGTGTGAGGCACTGATTCACTTTATGTGTTTTAAAAATGTCACTTTCACTATCACTAATACACTTAATTTTACTAGATGTAGATGCACTGACACTATTAATGTTTGCAATTGCACTGTAGTGATGTATGTCATGGTAGGACACTGGTAGAGATTCATTGTTTTTGAGGTTCTCTATTTGTTTCTTTAGCTCATCTAATTGATTGTCCCGAGTAAGTACTGAAAAGTTCTGATTTATTGAGTCGGGTATGCTGATATTGATGACGTGGTTGATTGGTTCTATTTCTGGTAAGTATAACTTCCTTTTAATGTTTAAGTTAGTTAACCCTTCGCTGTGTGAATAAATGGTAATATTGTCGGTTTTTATTATGCATCCTTGTTCGATGCCAAGAATTCCTGATCCGTGTATTATCCCCGCCAACGCGTGATTGTCACATAACACGCGAATGTGGCATGCTCCACAACAGAAATATAGATAGTAGTTTATTTTATTTATTTCCATCCACTCATTTTTGCATATGGTTATGCTTAACTTACACTTGCCTGTGTTCTGATCAAGCTGACATAAGTTTTCATCACTTTGAAGATGATGAATAGGTCTTGGTACATAGCACAGGTACACATCCGCTCCGTCCTGTTCACATGCATTGATGTCAAGAGCAGTCATTGTTAGATAGGCTTCCTTTCTTAGGTTAATAGCCACATACTCTGAAATCGGCATTATCCTGGCCATCTGGTGATTGTTGAGAGCTCGGGGAAGTGATAATACTTTCATTATTTCAAACGAGTCTCGAGTAATTAACGGAAGTGTTAATTCAAAAATTAAATATTCCTTGCACATGTTTGCTTTAACTTTCAATAAGTGATAGATTTTAGTGAACTCGGTTTGTAGATTATTAACTGGTAATGAGAGATCCTTTGTGAGGTGACTTGATATGGAACTCAGGGTTTCCTTAAGCTGCCCTGGAGAAACCAAATGGAAATTAAATCTGCCATGGTAAACGTCTGTCAAGGTATCTAGAATGGTACTTTGTATAGCTTTTAACTGTCGTAATAAATTACTTGCAGCTGTGGCGCCTAGACTTAGTTCATTGTACAGGAGATTTCTTTCAGTTTCAGTTTTCAAAGAGTTCTCGAAATTGCCTAATTTGTTAGATAGCTGGTTAAGCATCTTGTGCTGCTTAAGGAAAGAGTCTTCTGTTCTTTTCAAAATATTATACTCTACCTCTATTATCGATGTTTGATTTTTAATAAGTAAAGCCAAATAATTTTCATTGTTTCTCGTTAATTGTATGTCTTGTTTATACTGTTCAGCGAATTTGTCGTCGAGTACACCAAATAGGCTATTGGCAAGATATCCGACACCGTTAATTAAACCTCTGCGCCGGCGCTTATTACGGCGCGTGTCCCAATGCTGATTAAGCAACAGGTGGTCATTGTGTTCTAATTCCGCGAACTCGAGCTGCAATTGCATTACTAATACGTCACAATGGGATTCTCCTGTAATCTTACTACATAGTTGATCTAAATATTTTATGTATTTGTTGCACGCTGTTCTTCCTTGCCAATATGGCTCCATGTCATAATATGAGACTATTTTCCAATTGTCTCTTATTAATCTCATATCGGCAAATTTATCAAAATAAAGTCCCTGATTGTCTTTTATTCGAGTCACGTTATATGAGCACTGGCATGATGTAATAATGCTCATGAAAAATAATAGTAAAGTTGCCAAAGAAAGGAACCCATGTTTTTGAGTCTTTGGACTTGTTTTGTTTGAAACTTGAAGATTTTCTTCACTATATACAGGAAGTGGCGATAACTTAGTGATGGGACGCCTGATAAGTCCAGTCTTTGTTTTCAACGTGACTACCCTGACGTTGCCATCACTGCCAGGGTGTAGGTCAATAACGTGACCTATTGCCCACTTGCCTGGGGGAAGGTGTGCGTCATCAATCGTCACCACATCGTTGATTTTTATGTTAGTTCGTTTATTTCGCCATTTACTTCTTGTCGTTAATTGGCTAAGGTACTCCGAATGCCAGCGTTTCCACACATCCTGGACGATCTTTTGAGTAAGATACCACCTTGTACGCATATCTGTCTCCGTCTCCAAGATACTCATGTCTTGGTTTATATTTATAAAGCTTGATGGGGTTAGAAATTCTAAGTGGACCACACAAACATTACATTTACAAAAATACTTTTATAATGAAAAATCTAAAATTTTTATAGATGTTAATAATATAAGCACAATTTCTTTTTTATTTCTTTTCGTTTCTTTCCCTAATAATCATATGAAATTAGGATTGCATAACGCAGTGTCCTTAGCAACTAATCATGATGAGTTTTTGTCGGCAATGACACACCACTCTGTAGATATTATGGCAGTGAATGAAACATGGTTGCGACCGGGAGAAGAAGGAAGGGCTCATCGTACCGGGGTACCGGCTCAGACACGTGCCGCGACCTGTGACTGTCCGAGGAGGGCGGGGTGGTGGAGTTGCTTTTTACTTAAAAACTGGCGTACATGCACGTATCAAACCTCATCCTGACCACTCCGATGTCGAGCAGTTGTGGTTGACATTAAGTGTAAAAGGTAAAAAGCTACTAATAGGTACTGCTTATCGGCCGCCATGGCTAGATACGGACAAGTTTTTGGATGCAATTACTGACAGCGTTAGTGCATTATCCCCATATGACAATATAATTTTACTTGGAGATTTTAATATAAACGTATTAGACATAAAATGTGCCAAGACTAAAAAAAATTCGCAGTTTCTTGATTATTGTAACCTCTCGCAAATAGTACGCTCACCAACACATTTCGTAGGCGACAGTGCCACGCTTATCGATGTTATATGCACTGATGTTAGTTATCGAGACGTGGCAGTGGAGTTTACTCCAGAGTTGGGTCATCACGCCTTTGTTACTTTTTACACAAATATTTAAAAAAATAAAGAAAAGCCTCAGTTAGTTACCTATCGTCCCATAAAATCACTAATGCAAAACAACAACTTCACAACTGACTTGGGCCTAATCTCTTGGGATACATTATGTTTACTGCCTGATGTCAATCAACTGGTGGACCGCTTTAATCAAGAAATAATGCAGTTGTTTAATATTTATGCACATATTAAACGTAGGCTCTTTAAAGTGCGCCCGACTCCGTGGATTACTGACAATATACGTGTTATGATTAGGTTACGTAATAAAGCACTGACTAAGTACCGCAGAACGAAAGTTGAGAGTCACAGGCTTTATTATTTGGATTTAAAAAAAATGACTACGAGAGCTATATTTCATGAAATAAAAGCCTTCTTTTCAAAATATATCAACGAAACCATCTGTAACCCAAAGGCGTTATGAAAAACATAAAAATGTACATTCTACCAGCCCCAGAGAACGAGTTACCTCCAAATATTGATAGCCCAGACCTCATTAACGAAACTTTTTTAAATATTCCAGGAAAGTGTAGCACTAGTATTTCACAACTTACATTTTTTTAATTTTATAGACGCGGTATGCCAAGCTTTACACTAAAACTAATTGAGCAAGATACAGTGGCAAAAATAATAATGGATATAAAAACAAATGCACATGGAGCGGATGGTATTACTCTGGAAATGCTAATGCTCACGCTGCCTGAGTCCCTGCAGATGATAACAGCTATAGTTAATAAATCCATTAGCACTCAAGTGTTTCCACTCAGTGGAAAAATGCAATTATTCGGCCTATTCCGAAGAACAGTAATCCCCAGAATGTTGCAGACTTAAGACCCATAAGTATTTTACCTTGCATTTCGAAAGTGTTGGAACGTGTTGTATACCTACAGGTCAGTCAAACAAAATCCTTCCTTCCTATCAATCGGGATTCCGTAAAGGTAGAGGGACTGCTACAGCATTAACTGATGTAGTTGGAAACATTCTGGAGGCTCGGGATCGTGGTGAAGGCACGATACTTGCACTATTGGATTTTTCCAGGGCCTTTGATACCATAAATACTATAATGTTACTATCGAAGCTTTCATTCTACGGTTTTGAGCCCAGTGCCATCAAGTGGTTTGACAGCTACTTGTCTGCAAGGACGCAGTTTGTTGAGATACGTAAGGGGAACGGTATCACAGAGATCTTCAACACGTCCAGTAATACGTGGTGTGATGACATACAATTATATGTGTCCTTCAGAAGTGAAAATACTGGGCTTGCTGTCCAAAAAATCAATCAAGATTTAGAGAGGGTGATTGCGTGGGCAGAAAATAATTCTCTGACACTAAACCCACTGAAAACCAAATTTATGGTGCTGGGCAATAGGAGACAGATCGGTGCTATTCTCGCTATTAACCCGGTTATTAAATTAAAAGATAATAATATTGAAAGGGTAGAAGTATGTAACTTAGGGCTTACTATGGAACCAGACCTGCGCTTTGAGACACATATTAGCAACATCCTTAGGCGATGTTTTTACAGATTAAAAATTCTTTACAGGATCCGACAATACCTAAGCACCCCAGTACGAATAAGGCTAATGGAGACACTTGTGTTATCTATCCTTAATTACTGTGACGTTGTGTACGGTCCGTGTCTATTGGCAAGGACAGAACGCCAAGTCCAGCGCATTCAGAATCCATGTGCCCGCTTTATATGCACAATACCGCGACGAGCACACGTTACACCTTATCTCAATAAGCACCACTTACTGAAAATGTCTGCTAGGAGAAAGCTACACTTAGCAAGTCTACTGTTTGGTGTAATTAAAACAAAGCAACCTGAATATTTGTATGAAAAATTGAGTTGGAAGTGCCAACATTACTTTTACACAGCTAAGCCGCTCAGCATTTCTAAACATCGTACAACTGCATACCGGGGATGCTTCAGATGGGCTGCCACTCACATATGGAATGATATTCCGCCGCCCATAAGGGACCTAAAAAAAATAAACACTTTCAAAAAAAATGTATAAAGACCACTTAATTAAGCAACAATTAACCTAATATTACCTTACGTTAATGGCCCATTAATGAACCGGCATTCCTCCTGCAGCGAATAGCATACCACATCTATTCTGCAACTTGCTGCAGTTGAGTGCAATACATTGTTTATGTATGTATTTAGCTATAGTTTTTTTTTATGCCTAAGCCACGCGACTAGTTTAAGCATGTTCCTTTTATTTTATTTTTTTATATTAATTGTGTGGTCTTGCTACACTTTACGTTCGTATATATTTTAGTAGTTATAGTATATAAGTAACAGTTGTAATAAGTTGTGTAATGATCTACCGTCTACTGGCGTCATGCCTCACCGAGTGTCGAGGCTCCACTGAATGAATTTGACATTCTTAGCAACATACATTAAACACAAAGTGAAAAATGTGAAATCGAAAATAACAGTCACGAGCAGGATTCGAACCTGCACCTCCTGGATACCGTCCAGATGCTTTGTTTACCTGGTCGGTATAATGTATGAAAATACTTCCGACAGATGGTGCAGGCGTCACCCAAAGACGTTAAGTATGAATGTGTTGTCGAGATTAGCAGTCAGGAGCAAGAGTCACGATGGCTGAATTGGCAAAGCATCTGGACGGTATCCAGTAATACTTATTACTATTTATTTAAGTATTATTTTACAAAATTACAATAGGCCTTATTAATTTATGACTCACATATCTTTTAATTTATTAGGTAAGCGTGTTTAATTTGACACAGTGATTTTGTTAAAACATCATCTATGTTTTGGCTAGTTAGTACATAGGAAAGTTTTATACAATGAGTTTCTATAGCATGTCCAGCAGTGGAAATTGAAAGGCTGATGGATGGATAACTAACTAACTTATCATCACGCTATTTCCCTTGCGGGGTAGGCAGAGAGAACAGAGTGGCAAGAGGCTCTATTCTTGCATACATCTTTCGCTCCCTCAACATTCATAACTCTCTTCATTGACGCTCGCCGGTTTCGGAGACTCCTGACTCCACCTTCCTTCAATACATGACCGATTTGGTCTAGGTAGGTTAGTCTCGGTCTCCCCCTGTACCTACATACTTCCACTTTCGCATTGTATATCTTCTTAACCAGTCGCTCGTCCGGCATTCTTTCCACATGTCCAAACCATCAGAGCATTCCCTTTCGCATCTTTACACCAACACTCTCTTTCATACATACTCGCTCTCTTACGTCGTCGTTACGAATGCGGTCAGTCAGCCTCACTCCACAGATTCTCCGCAGAGATAACATTTCGACCTCATTGATTTTACTCTCATGCTCCTTTTTGCATACCCAACTCTCGCTTCCATATAATAACGTTGGGACAAGCACTGCATTGTGTATTGCGACACGTGCCCTCTGGCCGAGGTGATGAAGACGAGAAGTTGTCCCAATGCTCCGTTCACTCTATTTCCTGCATTCACTCTTCTCTACATCAGTGGTGTACCTTCCATCCCGACTGAATCCATATCCAAGATATATAAATTCATCCACTTGTTCTAGCACACCATTTCCTATTGCTACTCTAACATCTGTTCTGGCTTCTTCTCTTTCAAAAACCATTATTTTGGTTTTGCTCACATTGGCACCCTTTTCTTGCAATTTTCTGCCATTACGTCGATGGATGGATGATGGATGGATATGTATTTACAAAAAAAAATAGTATATATTATGTAATATATCCGTAATCTGGTACCCATAACACAAGCGTTAAGCTTAGTTTGGGACTAGCGGACGTTGTGTGAAATGTCCGTGAATATTTATTATATTTATTATTTACGAGCTGGGGGAAACAATCTGAGTACGGATACAGTAAGGCGGCGTCTGGCTGAAGCAAATTTAAAGCCATTAAGGCCTGCGAATGGCCTAAAACTAGAAAGACACCACAGAAACTCAAGGGTGAGTTATGGTAGAGAAAACGAGGTTTGGATAATGAATAACTAGTCAAGAGTTATGTTTTCAGACGAGTCTAGATTATGTTTATACAAGCGCGACGGGAGGAAAAGTTTGTACAGGAGGACCGGGAGAGCGCTATAACCATAATAACCATGCCTGTATAGAAGAAAAAGTACCATACGACAGAGGCTCTGTTCACGTGTGGTTTGTGATTTCTTTCGAAAGACGGCTAGTGGTGATAGAAAATGGAACTTTAACTGATATGTCACTGAAATTCTGAATGACTACGTTGGTCTATTTTTAGTAGACATGGGCGAGAATGCCGTTTTTATGCAAGACAATGCCCGCCCACATACAGCTCAGATAGTGGTTGCCTATTTTCAAGAAGTCGGTACACACACATGCGAGTGGCCAGCACGCAACACCGAATTAAACCCCATTGATCATGCATGTGATGAACTGAGACGACCTGAAGAATTGAAGATTTTCTAACTGATCAGTTTCTTTTCGGCCCAGTATATATATTGTATAACTATAGGCCGGGTCCCCAAGGGAATTCAGTACAGTTCGATCGGTGCTACAAAGAGAAAGAATTAAACATAAAAGTCACAGTCAACCAGTAGTTTTCCTCCACCTCATTCACCGCCATTCCAGCAATAGTAAATGTGCACCCTTTTTTTTTGTTAAGGCGGGAAAAATGTTCCTAACGTCGTTCGGGGCAATGACCAGGGTAGTGTGGGGCCTGCACCCACTAAAGAAACCCGCCGTGTGCCGTCTCTCCGCCTTTATTGGCGGGCCACTGGAACTATGTTACATTCCTTCGGTGGTCCGCCGGCGGCTTACCCTTTCGGGTACGCTCTACTGAGTGATGCATCCGCACACGGAGCGTCGCATCTTCGCGGGAGGCCTTGCGGGTGGCGGACGTTCCCCAGTCCGTCCACCCGCAGCCTCAGCTAGGGCGGCATGAGGCGCAAGTATCTGCGCCTGCGCCGCCCCGGTCGCTGGCGGCGGTTAGGGTCAGCGGAAGAAACCTCCTCCCTGGCCCTCTCCGCCGCTTCCTTCCGCGAGACGACCTCATCGCAGAAGGCAGCAACCGCGGCCCAATTCCTGTCGCTGCCAAGCATCGCTCTGACGACGCTCGGCAGCGAGAGGTCCCCCCCTATTTCCGCGACGAGTTCACGGCGCTGCTCGGCCCAAGCCGGGCACGACTCGAGCGTGTGCTGTGCCGTGTCCTCGTCGCAGCCGCAATGGTGGCAGCCCGGAGTCGCTTCCCTCCTTGCGACTATGTGCAGATATCTGCCAAGGAACCGTGTCCTGACAGCACATGCACCAGTTGGAAGGTAAGGACTCCGTGCCGAAGACCGGCCCGGGGCGCCTCCAACCGCGGCTTCCAGCTGGGCATGGCAGCTCGGTGGGCGTCGCCCTGCCATTTGGCCACCACTCTGGGTGAGGGACGTCCACCCCCCTCCCGCTCTTGCGAAGTCCGCCGATACACCTTGGCGAGCACCTCCGCCTCCAAGTCCCACAGAGGGATTCCAGCCAACGCGCAGGCCGCCTTCGTCGATACCGTGCGGTATCCACGTATGACCCTGGACGCAACGACTCTCTGTGGCGACCACAGAAGAGCCCTATTCATTGCATCCAGGGACCCCGCCCACACGGGTGCGCCGTACAGCGCCATCGACCAGACCACCCCCGCGTATAGCCATCGGCACGCATTGTTGGGTCCGCCCATATTCGGCATGAGCCGTGAAAGGGCGGACGCCGCACCGACGAGCCTCAGGGACAGTTGACGGAAGTGCTCGAGAAAGCGCCACCGCCCCTCCAGCACCAGGCCTAGATACTTAATCTGGGCCTGCACCCCCATTTGGACTCGTCCACAGTGATTGAGGCGCCAGCAGGTGGCCGACGTCGAGGCCCATGGAAAAGCAGGGCCTCCGACTTGTCCAGGGCCACCCTTAGTCCCAGAGGCCCTATCCTACTGACCACCTCCGAGGTCCCTAAGGTGGCCAGGAACGCCGCTTCCTCGAAGTTTCCACCCCGGGCCATGACCAGCGTGTCATCCGCATAGCAGATGACCGCAAGCCCGGGGGGAAGCCGACAGCGTAGCACCCAGTCGTAACCGATGTCCCACAGGAGCGGCCCGAGAACCGAACCCTGTGGGACACCGCACGGCATGGGTCTCCTCACAACGTCCCCTATGCGGCTCTCATAGAGAACGCTGCGGCCCTCAAGATAGTCAGCCACTAGCCGCCTCGGGTATGCAGGCACCCCGTGATATTGGAGCGCCTCCCTGATGCAGCTGAATGGCAGACTGTTGAATGCGTTGACGATGTCAAGCGACACCGCCAACAGCACTCCACTGCCGGCGACGACCGCTGCGGCCACGGCCTTTAGGCGCATAATCGCTCCGACCGTCGAACGACCAGCTCGAAAACCAAACTGAGCGTCCGACAAGTCAGGTCCGACGTCGCGCATGTGCTGGACGATGCGGGCAGCGAGGATTCTCTCCAAGAGCTTACCCGCCTCGTCCAGCAGCACGATAGGGCTGAATGCCCCGACCGAATCCGGCGTTCGCCCCGGCTTCAGCAGGAGTACTTCCCGCAGGTGTGGGTTTCCTCCCACGGGTCCTCCTCTTCTTTCCTCTCTCCGTCTTTTTTTCAGACATGGTGTCGATTGCTCCCCCCATATACATGGAGCTGACAGAGCCGGTTTTTACACTCGGCTCTGTGAGGGATTCCCCAGGTGCGTTGCACCCGGGACCCTCCTGGGGACATTTTGTATTTTTATTCTTCACCATTTTTGTTGAGTTTTACGTCCTCCGACGTGCCGACCCTCGCGACTGAGCTCCCCTCAGCCATGCATCCCCTGGCCGGGCGGCAGAGCATGGGATTAGGGTCATTTTGTATAGGGGTTTTCTTCCCCGCGGTCCGAATACCCCCGGTCCTGTCCGTTCAGGATTACGGGTCGGGCCGAACGGTGGTCTGCATCAGACCGTGCCCACCGCTCGCAAAGCAAGCGGTGAGCCCGACGCCCCTCAGGCTAAAAGCCCCGTCGCCGCCTCCCAGGGCCAGGGGGGCCACAATGGCTCCGCTGGCCCCCCACGGCAGACATTTGGCTCACTGCAAGCAGTGGGCCCGTCGCCACTCGGGCTGAAAGCCCCGCCTCCGGGGACAGGGGGGGTCACTGTGACCCCGCTGTCCCTACCCCAGGGTCAGGGGGACCTCTGCAGCCCCGCCGACCCTCCACGGCGGGCGTACGGCCTATCCAATGTGCCCTCTGCTAATCAGAGGGACACGCGGAGACCCGTCCCCTGCCGGGATTCAGCCGCCGGCACTAGAGTGCCGACGTTGCCCGGGATGCACCAACGCGGAGGTATCCTGACCCGCACCCCAGTAAATGTGCACCCTGCACATTTACTTCACAGGATCACTTTTACACACATTTCTAATGAAAGAAATATTTAAATGATAGTGGTATAGCCTTGCTTATCCTAGCATGAATGTGCCGGCTTGATCGGGAAAGTACCACTCTCTCTCAAAAGATCAGCGTGAAACAACGGTAGGTATATCATTGTGCTTCTTAAGGTAAGTGAGAGCACCGGAGGCCCTAAATCCTTGTCCTTAGTATTCTACCTATCCTCTTTTTAATATCCTTCCTATCCCATTTCTTGGTGATGGCGGCGCGAGTGATGCGTCTAGTGTTGCTAACATCTATAGGTTAATGTAACTGCTTACCATCAGATGGGCCGTATGTTTTTTTGCCACCCACGTAGTATGAAAATAAGCCAGCGAAGTCACAAAATACTTATTTATATATACTTGACGGTACACAATTAATTTGGCACTACATTTAATTTTAATGCAAAACTTGTCAATACTTGAAAGGCTAATTAAAATGTTCTTTTGATTATTTGAAGAACATATTTCAAAGCAGAACAAGCGGCGATTGCAAAGCACGCAGCAGTACACAACAATATTATAGTTAGAAATTTATTTTACCGGGAAAAACAATTTAATAGGTGTTCTTTTTTTTTAATATTAAAATGGGGTTCTTAGAAGAACGCGACTTCACTCATGTGCCAACTATTCCTGAATTTTACAAAGGGAAGACTATTTTCATCACCGGTGCTTCAGGTAAGTTTTAAAAATTAAGATCTGAACGGTAACTTTAAAACTACATAAGATGTGCCTTAATATTAAGTTATGCATACAGACTAACTAAAAAATAAAGACATCGCATTGTCAACTAATATGAAGCCACTTTTTAAAAGATGTGTGCGTGTTGTCACCGGAAAGAAATAATCTCTATGATAAAAAACCTAACTAACTAACAGTTCTCTTTTCCGCATTCACAAATAATTGGTTCTTTAAAGTAGCTGAGCATGTCAAGTGCTAAAATACAGATCAAAATATGAAAAAAAAATCGCGCCGTTAAATAGTATGAATTTTAGTTACAAAATTAACATCCAAAAAATTGACATCCAAAGAACAACTACCTCTTATAAAATGAGAAAGAGTGTTTTACAGTTTTGCGGCCTGCACTGTGTAAGAACTATCATAGCGCCAAGGTGTGTGGTTCGAAATTAAAAGCAGAAGAAAAGAGCTGGTTCGGCAAGGCTTATCCATAGGAAAGAGAAACTTAAAGCGCTACTAACTTATTTTAGTCCATTAATATCCATAATAATCCATCCATCAGCCTTTCAACGTCCACTACTGGACATAGGCCTCCCCAAGAGAACGCCACAACGAGCGGTCCTGTGCCGACCGCATCCAACGGCTCCCCGCAGCTTTGACCAGATCATCAGTCCATCTGGTGGGGGGCCGTCCTACGCTGCGCCGTCCGATACGTGGTCGCCGATCGAGAACCTTTCGTCCCCAACGGTTATCGGTTCGTTGAGCGATGTGGCCTGCCCATTGCTACTTCAGCATGGCAACCCGGCGGGCTATGTCGGTCACTCTCTTTCTCCTACGGATCTCCGTATTGCGAGTTCGATCACGTAGGGAAATACCAAGCATAGCCCGCTCCATGGCCCGCTGAGCGACTTTGAGCCTTGATATGAGGCCAACATTCAGAGACCACGTCTCTGTTCCGTATGTGATCACTGCTAACACACACTGGTCGTAGACCTTCGTTTTCAGACACTGCGGAATATTGGACGAGAAGATGTTCCTTAGCTTCCCGAACGCTGCCCAGCCGAGTTGGATTCGTCGATTGACCTCTTTCTCGAAGTTGTGCCTACCTCTTTATTTTATATTTTAGGTGGGCAAAAATGTCCTACCGCACACCCCGTTGCCCGGGGAGACAACGGGGTAGTGTAGGGCTCTCACCCACTAAAAAACCACCGTGCGCCCTCACCCGCCCTTACTACGCCAGATCATGGGTACCGCGTCATTTCACCGCGATCCGCAGGCGGCAGCCCCTTCGGGCACCCTCTCTTGAGCGACGCCTCGCGCACTTGGGCGTCGCACCTTCGCGGTAGGCTTCCGCGACGGCAGGGTACTCCCCGACCCCACCGTCCGCAGCCTCGGCTAGGGCGGCATCAGGTGCAGGTAAGCGCGTGCACGCCGCCCCGCGCGCTGTCCAGGCCCTGTCACTGCCAACCATCGCTTGCGTAACGGCCGGCAGCGACAGGTCCACGCCTATGACTGCAACGAGTTCGCGGCGCTGCACATCCCAGGCCGGGCACGACTTGAGCGTGTGCTGCGCCGAGTCCTCGTCGCAGCCGCAGTGGTGATAGCCTGGGGTCATCTCCCTCCTAGCGATCATGTGCAGGCATTTGCCGAAGCAACACCTCTCTGCAGTTGGATCGGTTTCGTACTCTTGTCCTGAACACGGACTGACATGGTGGTGTTTCTATACAAGCACTTCAGCACTTCGATGTACCGATTGTCAATTTGGCACCGCTGAAGAGACTGCAGCACCGCCCAAGTTTCGATCGAATCGAAGGCTTTCTCGTAGTCCACAAACGCCAGACACAGAGGCCGATTGTATTCCTCGGTTTTGTGTATAATCTGGCGTAGCGCGTGAATGTGGTCTATGGTACTATAACCTTTTCGGAGACCAGCTTGTTCGGGAGGCTGGAAGTCGTCAAGCCTGCGCGTGAGTCGATTTGTAATGACCCTCGAAAACAACTTATAGACGTGGCTCAAGAGTGAGATGGGTCTATAATTCTTCAAGAGAGTCACCTTTCTTGAAGAACAGCACCACCACGCTTCAGGTCCACGACTCTACAACGTCGCCCCCGAGAACAACGGAATTGAATAGCCTCTGAAGAGCTTTTAAGACCGGCTTTCCGCCTGCTCTTAGAAGCTCTGTGGTGATTCCGTCGTCTCCCTGTGCCTTTCCGTTCTTTAGTTGTTTTTGGGAGCCATTATGATCTCGTACAGGTTGACGTCCGGGATATCTTTGGTAAAGTGCCGAGTTAGCTTGGATCTGGGGTCTTGGACCAAGCCAACAGCAGGGCTCTGGGATCTGTACAACTGTCCATAGAACTGCTGCACCACTACCAAGATCTCATCTCGAGAAGAAATGACAGTGCCGTTGTTGGTCCTCAGTTTAGTCAACTGATTTTGGCCAACAGACAGATCTCTTGCGAACACTTTCGATCCTTGGTTCCGCTCTATCGCCTCTTTAATACGCGTAGTATTAAATTGGCAAATATCGTGCCGCACAGCGTTGGATACCTGTCTGTTTAACCGCCTTAGGCAGGACCAATCGGCTGAGGACTGGACTATCGTTTCTTTTCTCCTCTCCATGAGTTTGAGAGTATGGCGCGAGAGTTTACGAGTCCTACTGACGCGACGGGCCTTGAAGTAAGTCGACCCGACCGCGTGGACAGATTGCACGAACCTGCTCTTCATATCGCTCGCTGATTCACACTCATCTAGACATTGGAAGCGATTTTGTAGTTCGAGCTGAAAGCTATCGGGGTTCTGGTATTGGACAGGTGTTGGTCGGAGCATAGACTTCATCAAGCGCGACCTCTCGACTTTTGTTCTAATATTCAAGATGCCCCTGACTAGTCGGTGATCACTCCCAGTTTTAATCCTGCTGATCACTGAGCCAGCATCTCGCCCCTGTGGTTCCTCTGCCCAAATCCATAGTGCCCCACTTTCAGCTCATCGTCTGTCCTTTGCCCAGTTTCGCGTTAAAGTCTCTCATAACCACCGTGAAATAGGTTTTAGACAAGTGGATGGCCTTAAAAGTGTCCTCATATAGGGCCTCCACCTCGTCATCGGACTGTTTTGTTATTCTGAGCATAAGGTACGCTACCCTACTCGAAACACTTTCAATCCTCTCCACGTTGACTACGAGAGACCTGCGAACAATAAACCCGACACCCCCTTGGGACTGGTGGTTGCCCTCTCGGTGGAAGAGCAAGTTCCCGGACTGGAGGATTGTCGTGCCCTCACCCTTTCTCTCTCACACGGCTCCATAATGATACTTGACGCAAATCGCTAAGTTCGGACTGATGGAGTCTATATCGAATGGATGGAAACCCGTCCTTCACTAGGCTCTCCGCTGGTGGAAAGTGGTTGGAGAAACCTATACAATACTGATAGGCTGGCTCCTATACGTCTGTATTCAGGGTTCTGAAGATTAGCATCTACCAAATTACGATTGAACCTTTAGGCACATTTCTACTGATCCCAAAACGGAAAGATGACACATGGCAGTACCAGACCTAGCCAGTGCGGCAGGATTACTCTACACACACATCTATACTTTATGCATAGTAAGAAGCTGTAAGAGTATCAAGTATCATCGCATCTTCGCAAAGACGCCAAGTTTTATTGCTGCTCTTTTTAACCTGAATTTAATTAGCGGCAAGGTTTAAAGAGATTCAATAACTAAACTAGGTTGGGGTATTCCAAAATCACATTTTGGAGAGTAGGAGCCGAAGTGCATAACGCAAAACTAGCCTCTAGATTTGGGCACTATTAAAGCCATCAGGGACCACCGTTTTGGAAGCGTGATTATAGAAGCCTAGAGGCGTGCAGATATAGCTGGTATACCTACATGGACTAGTCTTCACTGGCTTTGATGAGGTTATGACGACACTATGTTCTCAGCACATACTTTTGCTGATGCGCATCTAGAAAACGGGATTCAGTATCATCTTAAAAAATTCTTATGGTGCAGACAAGCCTCAGCTAAACTGGTGGTAAATGAATAACCGCCATTAATGGGTTCAATAATATTAAAAATATTGATTGAATTAAGTGACACTTGGCGGAAGTCCATTGTTATTATTATAGAGTTGATATTTTAGGAGGAGAGCCTACCACTCTTCCACGGGCTGTTAATCCCGGTTATCTTTGGACACACAAAATAACCTAATCCGGATTTTTGCGGAATATTGCAACGTTGTGGTTCTAAGAGTCCTGCCGGTTAACCGGGATTGACAATCCGTAGGTGAGTGGTGGGATCTTCTCCTAAAATATCCAATCTATAATAATAATATGTTTAAAAAAAATTGTCAAGCCACTGCTTAACCTTTTATTTCGCGGCTATCTCCTGCTACAACTGAAACACACCAATGTGCTTGACGGTCGGTCAGACAGCAGACACTTGGAACCCAACCGTATCAGTAATGCAATTTGTGTGATAATTTCTTACTTCCCGTGGTTGCTTTGTACGACACCCTCGAAATAATTAGGGTGGTGACACTTGTATTCATAAGTTCGTCACCGGATAAAATGTCCTCTGGAATGAATTAATTTCGCCATCATTACAGGATTCATGGGCAAGGTGTTAATAGAAAAACTTCTGTACTCCTGTTCAGAGCTCAGCTGTATCTATATCCTCATGAGGAACAAGAGGGGAGTGAAATCAGAAGATAGACTAGCAGATTTGTATTCTTGTGCTGTGAGTACTACCTACTTATTTGAGTAGTTTACCTAAACGTTTCAATGTCGCTATTGTAAACATATTAGGTAATTTAGCATGTAATAAGCATTGTCACTGTCTTGATGCATTATTCATGTAGGTACACATATCAATATATGTGTAAATGAATAATGCATCAAGACAGTGACAATGCTTATTACAGTGTAACTTTCGTGAAATAGATATTTGAATATCAAATTAGGTAAAAACAGATGTTATAACTATATTTAATTAAACACGAGTAGAAAACGTGCATTTTTATTAGTTTTAATGTTATTGTTAAATATTCTGTCTAAACAAGCAAAACGAACGGTCTCTATGTGGTGAACAATCATCTCATAGTCCAGGATGTCTAAATGTTTACCCAAACTCGCTGTCCACACATTACCCTACAAAATTTGTGAAAATGTCTGGTTGATTTTCCATCAGTCACGCTTAAAGAACTGATCAGATTTGGATGTAACTAAGTAAGTAGGTACCTACATAAAGAAATAAAACACAAGAAAATGTGAAATCGAAAATATTAGCCACGAGCAGTATTTGAAAATGCATTCCTGGAAAACCATTCCGACCAGCTGATCTGATGATTGTCTAAGATTTCTCTATAAGCTCTAACAGAGCTTTTTTTTATGCGGATCAGTATATAAAACATTTTTTTAGAATTTTAGTCTGTCTGTTTGTCGGTTTGCGTAACGTAGCAATTTTTTTTAAATATTTTCAGTGCTTTGATAGATTGAGGAAAGAGAAGCCAACCATATTCAAATCTAAGGTCTTCGTTATAGCTGGAGATATAATGGAAATTGGTTTAGGTGAGTAAGTTTTATGGGAGTATGAAAATTACACACATACTCGTATATACAGTGTTACTGTCAATATGACGGCGATCCGTTAACGGAATATAGGAAAGATCATTTGCAACCAAATTACCCTTTATGACCCCTGTGCAAAAGTCAACCATTTTCGAGTAATTTGAAATTTTATATTTTTTTGAAGATATAATCTGCGGTACAACTTTAAAAATTTATTAAAAAAGCAATGTATGTTTTTTTTTATTATTCTGCTTGCTTACGCTTTTACATTGTAATCAGTCATAAATAATAATTATCTTAAATATTTTTTAAATCTGAGTATTTAAAAAATTTGGGAAATCCAAAAGTGCCCGCCTCATAATTTCATTTTACACAATAAAATAGATTATTTGATAAGTAACTAGTAATGTATTGGTCTTACTAAGTAGTTTTCAATAAATCACATACCTAGATAGCGCTAATTTCAAAAAGTACTAATGTGGTTCTCATGTCTTATACACCATCTAGCGCTAATTTTAAGAAGTACTACTATATTGGTATATAAAAGTAGTTCTCGTGAAATAAGGTAAAGCGCTGGTTTTAGTGTACCAATGTACCAATCGAAATCGAGCGTAAATATTTTGTATTTTTTTGTTTATTTATTAACACTTAAACCACATCGAATCAGGCCGTGAAAAGTGATAGGGCTCTATTCGTAATTATACAGAAGCGTAAGAGAAAAAAAAGACTCAATTAGTAAAGTAAAAAAAACACCTTTTGGATTTTCCAAAGTATTTTACAAGTGCAATAGTTATATGATAAATAGAGACATTTTAAGTTTAAAAAATCAGTTATTTTGTGTAAAGCGACAGTAGTACCCAACTCAACGCTTCGCTTATGAGGCGTGCAATTGGATATTCCTTTCAAAAGATATAGTGAATTTAAAAAACGCAATCTATACAAAATACAAATAGAAAAATAAACGCCACCTACATAAAGATACATTTTGCTCTACGTTTATACAAACATGTTTAAAAAATACATCTAAACCCATGCGAAGTCGGGACGGGCCGCTAGTATAATATATTATTATTTATTCTAACTTATGCGTTTACATGAACATACACATATATACATAAACATACTTTGTCAAGTTATGATCATTTAATTTCTACAAAATAATGTCCATGTTTCACATCTGGTAGACGTCCCACGACGTCTAGTTTTTTCATTTCATATCTGTGAAATGAAATGGTGAGCAGCAGCTCCTCGGTATAGTTGAGTCCATGAGTGACGGTTACCATGTACCATCAGATGGGCCGTGGCTCGTCTGCCACTGCATGCAATAAAAAAAACTTAGTAGGTAGGTACCTATTCTGACACCACTGAAGGAATGTCATATGTTAAACACAAAGTGCATATATATTTTTAGCATGTCAAATGCTAAAAATATATATAAAAATATCTAAATATGAATGTCATATGGTTCAGGTGGCCAGGCAATAAAGGCGGAGAGACGGCACACGACAGATTTATTTAGTGGGTGAGGGCCCCACACTACCCTGTTCGGTTGCCCCGAACGATAGAGTGTGCGGTTAGGTACATTTTTTTCGCCTAAACAAAAAAAAGTTATTTCTGATTTTTATTTTGGTGTGTGACCCATCTGCTAGTAAACCAGTTTATGTCCTCTTCGGATATACCTATTATTTATTCTGTATACATTCAATTATATATAGATTTTCTCATGTACAGGCTTATCGAAAGAAGACCGTTGTCTACTAGTTAACCGTGTGAATATTGTGTTTCATGTAGCGGCCAGCGTGAGGTACGTAATTCGTACTTAAGGGTAGCCTTACCCAAACCACAGAGTATGAGACTAAACTAATTTAATTACAGATTAACAACTAGCAGCGAAACCCGGCTCGGGTTAAAATACATTGCATGTTTAATGGTATAAAAAATATATTAGGATCCATTTTTTAACGTACATATTGTAGATTTCTATCTCAGATATTGAGAGACTTATTCAGCCATTAAACATACGGTGTATATTGAATATATCTAATAAACTAATTAACGAATTGAAATAATTTTAAGAAACAGCTTAGTAAATGAAAAATATATGTTTTATTTACATATTATATTATCAATATACCTACATATTAGGTACATGTTACATTATACATTGACATATACATATTATACAAAATGTATCTATAGGCACTTAAACCCTATTGGAAAATTTAGGGATAGATACGTAATCATATACTTATGTAGGTGTTTTATATATGTAATTATAATTAAAATAAAATAAAATGGTAGCCAGTTACAGTTGACAAACAAAATTATTTACAAAACCGACACAAGCAAAAAATGTTATTAGCTAAGTACATTTACAAGTAGCTACTTGTCGGTCCATAAATAGATATCATTTATTCAAATTTTAAGCACTTTGTAAGTCAATTTTTTTTTCTTTATGTCAAAATGTTAAAATGGACTGTGAAAAAAAAATTACTATCTATGCTATAGCTGCCCATTATCTGAAGAACATGTCTACTTTATGTAGATTTTAAAAAGGTATTATACATACGTACCTACTTTATAAGCAATGTTAGTTACACAAGCGAAATAATTAAGCAAGGTCAACATTTTAGTTTCAAGAAATGTGTCGAATCATGATGATGTAGGCTCTTAATATGATTTTATTCAATAAGAATTCGCTATTTTATCACTAAATTGTCAATTTAACGTTTGACTATTCCACAGAACTGTTTTATTTTCATAGTTATAAATTGCATGCGACTAGCAAGTACCTAAGTACTAGAAAATTATTTTAAAATTTTCAATCAAAACACTAGGTATTCCAAATTTAAAAGGATACAATATAATATTGGACAAACACGATAACAAAGGGCCCTCAAAGGATATAACATAAAAATGAACAAACACGACAACAAAGGGCCTTGCATGTCAAAAGGACCATTTATGTTCGTTGCTACTTGGGAAAAGTGCACTGTCCCTTTCACACTCCCCTAATCTAAAAAAGACGGCGGCACCTTTCGTATTTTTTTCGTTACCATGCACGTCTCTCTAGACCTGTGATTTTAAATGTCGCATGCACTCTTGCTTAGGTGTGCTTTATTTGGTTACTATTTTTTGATATCGGACGTTTTGCCTTGTGATTTGGACTAGTTAACATGATACTCCTAACGACTCTGATCATCTTTATCGTTTTTTTGTCATCGATTGGAACAGTTAGTATGTCGGGGAATGTGAAATGGACAGTGAGCTTCTTCTAAGTAACAACAGACATCTCGGGGAATGTGAAATGGACAATGCGCTTCTTCTAAGTAACAACAGATATCAATGGTCCTTTTCACTCGCAGAGAGGGCCTTTTGGGTTCGTGTTTGTTAATTTTTATGTTGTATCCCTTGAGGGCTCTTTGTTGTCGTGTTTGTCCATTTTTATATTACTATGTTGTATCCTTTTGAATGAAGGCCGTGTGGGGCTGGCTTTAGAATTTTCCCACCCCTCTCTACCAACGGGAGTCGTAAGAGCCGACTGAGGGAATACTGGGGGAGTGGGCAGCAGCACTCTCTCGAGTATTAACAACATCCACTGCTATCGCCAACCCGCCTGCCAAGCGTGGCGATTACGGCATTATCCCCCATGATGGGACTGCTCGTTGTGGCATTCTCTTGGCCTATGTCCAGCAGTGGACGTTGAAAGGCGGATGCATGGATAGATGGATCCATGCATCATCCATGGATCCATTTGAATTTGGAATACCTAGTGTTTTAAAAAGCTTTCTTTCTTTTCTTTCTTTCTTTTGATTGAAAATTTTGAAATAAGTTTAGTAGTACTTGCTATTCGCATGCAATTTCTAACTATGAAAATAAAACAGTTTTGTGTAATAGTTAAACGTTAAATTGGCAAGTTATTGATAAAATAGTAAATTCTTATTGAATAAAATCATATGAGGAGCACTTACCAATTACAACAATTCTCTAAAGTAACAGTAGCCACGTGTACCAGTTTTATTTAAAGAACATTGAATCATCCGCCAGAAGCACTTTGCAGGGCCTCTTTGGATGGTTTTGGCTTATCTTGAAAGTTTGATAGCTCCTTCGTTTTGGGTTCCTAGCAATAAATCCATGTTTTGTCACCTATTACTATGTCCCACACAATATTAAACGCTGCTTCGTTGAATCTGGTAAGTTTGTCATTGCACCAAGTGACCCTGTTAATTTTTGAAGCCTTTGTCAAATTGTGTGTGATCCAGCAAACTAATTATACTAACTAAACTAATTATATTATCATAAAATAAATAAAACTACTGTGAACTTTTGAACGAGCCTTAGACCAAGAAGAATATAACTAATTTAAGTGACATTTCACTGTCGGCAATGTGCTCAATATACTGGCAGCATTACAAGCTTCTTATTTGAATATTGGTAAGAAAGGATAAAATGACTCGCTTCCTCAACATTCATAATTCTCTTCAAACACGTTACCCGGTTTCGAGGACTCCTGACTCCACTTTCCTTCAATACATGACCGATTTGGTCTAGGGAGGCATTTTATATCTTCTTAATCAGTCGTACGTCCGGCTTTCTTTCCACATATCTGTTTCTTATTCTTGCCATTAGTAAATAAATTACTTACTAGCGAATTCTGCCACCAGCTTTTATTTTGTAACTTTTCAGGTTTGATGATTCTCTGCAATACGCTGTCACGGTAAATACACTAGGTACCAAGGAGATGGTAGAACTGGCCGGAGATATGAAAAACCTCCATGTGGGTCAAATTTCCATTATATTCTATAATTTAACTTAGAGAATAAACAACATAAATTATATTATGGAAATGATGATTTCGTGAAATATTTGATCGTGTGGTGATCGACTAGTGTCACCATCCCATTCTTTGCCGCGGGTGTCGTACAAGGTGACTAAAGGAAGTAAGCAATTATCACCCATTGCATTACTGACGGTAGGGCTATGTACCAAGTGAGAGTACTCACTTGCTATCGGGTCCGAACAAGTCGGTACCACTGTCTCCTGTGTGACCGGTCATGAAGCACGTCAGTGTGTTTTGGCTGTAGCAGAAGATAGCCGTTTATTCCTTCATTTTTCATATCTGAGAAGTGATATGGTGCGCAGCAGCTTGACAATACTCTCGGTATAGTTGTGTTCATGAGCGACAGTAAGTGGTAACCGTTGCTCATGAACACAACTATAGGCGTACGTACGTAGGTACGTAACGTAGGTCTGCCATCATAAGAAATAAAAAAAAAGAGTGTGTGTACTTGTGTACATGCGTTAGAAGTTATACTTCTTTAGAAAAAAGGTGTTTAATACATTGAAAGTTTTATTATAACGCATTATCTAGTTAAATAAAGTTTATTTAAATATCACAAAAAAACTAAAATCTTGACTATAGCTAACTTCAGGGTGTCTAACTTCAGGGTATCGGTTTTTCGTGACGGTGTGCACGCGCATCGTAAAAATTTACTCTCATCATTTTTCCCTAACGCGCCAAAAGAAGTATAACTTCAAAAACTTTATTCCTATAAATCACTTCCAAATGACGACTGAGTGGACATGCCTTTTTTTTTTGTTTTTGTTTAGGCGGGAAAATATGTTCCTATCCGCACACCCTATCGTTCGGGGCAACGACCAGGGTAGTGTGGGCCCTCACCCACTAAAGAAACCCGCCGTGTGCCATCTCTCCGCCGTTATTGGCGGGCCACTGGAACTATATTACATTCCTTCGGTGGGAGTGGCCATACCCTGACGATCGATGAAAATAAGGACTAATAATCTTTACCTGAAAATCAGTATGCTATATAATTGTTGTATATGCTCGATTCCATTTTTTTTATATTTTGGAGAACAACATTTTTAAGAAAAATATTGTCAGTTTTTTTTTGTTAAGGCGGGAAAAAAATGATCCTAACCGCACACCCCGTCGTTCGGGACAACAAACAGGGTAGTGTCTCTGGGACTCTCTGGGCTCTCACCCACTTTATCGCGGTCGTAACGACGCGGTACCCGTGATCCGCCGTAGCAAGGGCGGGTGTAGGCGCACGGTGGGTTTTTAGTGGGTGAGAGCCCCATTCACCCCGTTGTCTCCCCGGGCAGCGGGGTGTGCGGTAGGACATTTTTGCCCACCTAAAATAAAAATAAAAAAAGGGCTCTCACCCACTAAATATTACTCTCTTCTCATCATGACCTTGAACATATGATCTTATGCTAGCTCAGTCTATCTTGCTCAGCATTGAATCAGAAAAATATAGGGTAGTAGCTACGCTGATCCAGAATTTATCGATATTTTTTATTTAGGTACTTCATAAATTGGTTAATTAACAGTCATTCCGGCATACAAGAACCAATTTCCTCTTGAATTTTCTTAATTTCATACAAAATTTTAAATGTAATTTTACACTTGCAGGCCTTTGTTCATGTGTCTACTGCCTACTCCAACACCAATACTGGTATAATAGAAGAGATCATGTATCCTCCCCATGCAGATGTGGAGGATACCCTCGCCGTTTGTAAGAGTATTGATGAGCATACCCTCAAGATATTAACTCCAAAGTAAGTTTCCGAGATTATTTGTATTACTGGAACGTATGAAACAAAATAGAATAAAATATACATCATGTATTTTAGAACCGCTTATGGTCGAAAAGCTTGTGTCTTGGGGCCCCAACGCTAGCAAATTTTATAAAGAAATTGCGAATAGACTGATCGATGCTTCACGTGATCAGAAGGCCGGCCTTTACCTAGGACAAAGGATTAGCATTGTCATTCAACGTGATAATGATGTCAGCTTTCTGGGCAGTAGTCAGTGAGGCGAACGAATTTTATGAAGCATACTTTTAACTTCCTTGTTTCTATCTTCTAATCTCTTCTAAGGATCATTAGGGTAGCTTAGTGGTTTAGAGCACTTCCCCGGATTGGAAAAAATGCGTGGTTCGATTCCCGCCCCTACTAAAAATCTCTTTTTCTTTATTCACAAATAATTTGTACTTTAAAAAGTAGTGGAGCATGACAATTGCTAAAAGAAATAGATCTAAAATGTTCCTTGTTTCTTTTTTATATATTTATTTTTTTATAACTTTGTTATATAACTTAAGTGAGTAAATACTTTGTAAATATAATACCTATACTTTAAAAAAATATGATTTTCAAGATATTAGGATTATTGTACATGACATATAAAACGTGTTATTGGTTTATAGATACTTAGGCGATGTCCCCAACACGTATACCTTCTCCAAACAGTTGGCCGAGCATGTGGTGTATGAAAGTAAAGGGCAGTTGCCTGCTGTCATAGTCAGACCTTCCATTGGTGAGTTAAGTCATTTATGTGTTTTTTTCAATGAGGGCTCTTAAGTATAATTCCATTGTGATACACATTCATGACGAACAGATGTCATGTTGATACAACAATAATATTTTTAGTTTCCTAGTGTGATTTTTTTTCAGGTTCCTCCATTACCAATGGTTTTATCTGCCTAATTGCTTAACGGTTCGCTCCTCTACCTCAATAACTTTGACAAGTACCTATACTAATTAAGTATTTTATTTAATATTTTATAGTGGTATCGAGTAATGAAGAACCAGTTCCTGGGTGGATAGAGAATTTTAACGGACCATTTGCGATTATGGTAGTAAGTTGCAAAGGTGAGACTAATTCCTCCTCTTTCAAGACATCTTCAACCCATTTGATCTACTAGCTTATCACAACTTGTTCAAAAACCTGCGCAATTAGTATATGCAAATATGTATCACACAAAAACTTATTTATTGGCTAGGTTCACTCATTCTTAACTCCTGATGCAAAAAGAGGGGTGTTCAAAATTTCGCGTGTCTGTATGTTTATTTGTTTATCTGTGGCAACGTAGCTCCTAAATGAATGGACTGATTTTAATTAGCTTTTTAACGTAGCTCCTAAATGAATGAACATATTTTTTTTTGAAAGCTGACGTGAACGAGATGTTTATCAACAAATTATAATAATCTGTTCAGGCGTTTCAAGCTCATCTGTTCATTGTTAGCTGCGGTTGGGATCTTAAACGCATAATAGACACTTACTTTACTTTCAAACATTTCTGTAATCTAATTTTAATCTATTAGTAAGCTCATCAAGATTGAATTCATTAAATTCATCTTATCTAGCTCTGTGCATTTCTCGAAATCATCCCTGATGATTGTTTCGTATAAACTATTACAACCAGAAATGCCTAAAATAATTCGGTGCACAAGTATACCATTGCCGGTAACGCAGAAAAAAATGAATGAAGTAATTAATTATGGTGATGATCAATGGATAGTAATATGCAACATAAGAAGTCTCGACGCCTTTCTAAAAAATCCAAAGTTATTAAGAATACGAGTTTGAATTCATTAAAAGCCATGGTAGGTACGCAAAAAATACGCGCACGTGCAGCATTTACATCCACATACTCCGATAGAAAAACCTACTAATTAAAATTGACCAGGTGAAACGTAAGATAGAAAGAGACTGGACGTCATTTATTGTAGGTGGTACCGTCAGTAATATTTGATAAAATAAACCAAGTGGAAATGTGGTCGATAAATGCAGAGTTCAACGAGTTTTTTCGGTTTCGAAAATAAATTTAAAAATACATCCTAAATTCAATAAAATATATTTAATTTAACAAAACGTTAGAGGTTTGCGAACTAAGCTATATGAGTGTAGAAATAGTATAGACTCATTTGATTCGGATCTCTATGCTATTACAGAAACTGGTTGTATGTATTCATTCTATGACCAATAATGGAATCCTCCACAGGGTTGCAGTGAACAATATGTCCTTTAAACACAGCATAATGCTGGAATGCTTGTATAGCACCTCTCTATTTGCAAAATTTTATTGAACAGATCTTAATAAAACAATCTTAATAGCATCACAAGCAATAATCATTGTATTAAGTAGCCACTACTTATATTTAAACCTTATAGTAAATATCCACCTTCTTATATGAATCACCAATAGCCAATATGTCATAGGTAATTAAAGAACATTTTAGCAATAGTCTTTTCATAAATATACTGTGTAATCTATACTAATATAAAGCTGTTACAGAGCTACAAGGGGAGGTCAAAAAGTTAGCGGAATGGACGGGTTGGTGGGGGTAGGTTTACTTGTCCAGGTAGTCTAGAACTAGTTGAGCACCTCATTAACAGTATATAGGTATAACTTTTTGACCTCCCATCGTATGTGTACAATGTACATTTAAGATATTTTATTTCTTTTTTGAGTTTTTGTCTGTTTGTTTGTTCGCGCATCACGCAAAAATTACTTGACGGATTTTGATGCAACTTTTTTTATTTGAAAGGCCTTGAATAAGTCTATTGAAAACTGGTATACATTTTATCCCGCTGCTATATCGGGAAATTGAGATATAACCGAAGAGAAAAACAAAGCTGGGGGGCAAAGGCTAGTATTAATTAAATATTGTTATTCTATTTTGTCGTTTGGGGCCGGCTTTAGAATTGTCCCACCCCTCTCCACTCATGGGAGTCGTAAGAGCCGACTGAGGAATAACGGGGGATTGGGCAGCAGCACTCCTTCGAGTAGGTATTAACAACATCCACTGCGATCGCCAACCCGCCTGCCAAGCGCGGCGTTTACGGCACTATCCCCCATTTTTGGGGAGGCCTATGTCCAGCAGTGGACGTTAAAAGGCTGATGGATGGATGGATGGATTCTATTTTATATATTATTTAATTTATCTATGTAAGTAGTACATACTAACATTATAAAATATTCATATATCTGAATTCTGCACATCCCTACATCCGACCACTGTCGATGTTGGGTGCAAGAGCAACTGAGACTAGACTACCGCACAATGTATACGTGCTTCAACCACATCAACTTGCAACTAATCACCAAATATAAATTCAGGTATTTTGAGAAATTTTTACATCGATCCAGACTTGCGAGCGGACTATTTGCCCGTGGATGTGTCTATCAAGTGTTTAATAGCCGCAGCATGGATACGTGGGACAAAAACGTACGTAAACTATGAAATTGCTCTAAAAGTCCGTGTGATTGTCACGTTTACACTAGTTTTATCACCATAGTGCTCCCTTTGGAATCGTGTCATATTTATAGCAACGATGTTCAAGGTCACAGTAAACTGTCTCAGTGGTGTAGTGGTAGTGTATGCGACTGCTAATCATGAGGTCTCGGATTCGATCCCCGGGTCGGGCAATGTTATTAAGGTTTTTACTAAAAAGAAAAATTCTCAGTAGCAGTCCGGAGTTTGGAAATGTGACCGGTAGACGTCAATAGGCTCGCCCCCTATTACGTGGGACTTAAACATAGCTGGCGAATCGTGGATGTGTAATACACCTCTGTCTACCCCTTCGTGGAATACAGGCGTGATGCTATGTTGTTAAAGGTGTAGGGTAATCCCTATCATACATTAACCCAATAATAATTCATTGTCGCTTCATAATGTACCTATACATTCACCATGTTATTACTGTGTACTGCAATTTTTCTTGTTTGTTTAATTACTCTATAGTTATCAAAAAAATGTATTGTGAACATGAAAATAGAACTATTTTGGTATTGGTATTGGTTTGGCGGGCTGTTCTCCACAACTCTACGTCTGAGCGCGTGTTTTGCGTGTGGGTGGGTGTAAATCCTTCACTCGATCCAACCCTTCTCCCTGAAGAACGCCAGCAGCCTCTTGGTGTTGCTGGTGATCTCCCGGAAAGAACTTGATCTACCGAAGATTTGGTCCTGTATGTGGTGAACTCCGAGCAGTGCTGCAACACATGGACCGCCATCTCCTCCTCTTTCAGGCACGCTCTGTAAAGTAGGCTGTCTGTGATTCCTAAGACAAATAAATATATGTTAAAGGGTCCGTGACCAGTGATATAGGCCGTGTGGGGCCGGCTTTAGAATTGTCCCACCCCTCTCTACCCACGGGAGTCGTAAGAGCCGACTGAGGGAATACCGGGAGAGTGGGCAGCAGCATTCCCTCGAGTATTAACAACATCCACTGCGATCGCCAACCCGCCTGCCAAGCGTGGCGATTACGGCATTATCCCCCATGATGGGACCGCTCGCTGTGGCGGTCTCTTGGGGAGGCCTATGTCCAGCAGTGGACGTTGAAAGGTTGATAGATAGATAGATAGACCAGTGATAGCTGCCGTGACTATCCGTAGTTGCTGCTTAGTTAGCCGGAGTAACTGTTTAGTGATTCAGCTGTCTAACAGCGGTAATGCTTCTTTGGCCTGTGTACAATCACCATGACTCGACCAGTGGAGTTGATGATGGTCCCTAGTTCTTTTCCTTACCAGAGTTCGAAGCTTGGCAAAGGTCAAAGCTATGATAGGTTCCGGTCTGACAGCAGTCATGTCAGAACCTCTTCTAGCCAGCTCATCTGCTGCGTCATTGCCTCTGGAGCCACTGTTCCTCGATCCATTGTAGGATTATGTTATTGAAGTTGCCTACCTGATTTAATTTTTGGTGGCATTCGTTTATGAGTCCAGATGTGACCGTATTCAGCGCCTGGAGCACTGCCATACTGTCTGAGAGTATTCGGAGATTCTTACCCTTTATCTCTCTGGATGAGATTTCAGATGCTGCTAGGGTGATACCCAAACATTCTGCTTGAAATACCGTGTTATGCCTACTTAGTGGCGTAGCTATATGTACATTGAGATCTGAGAAGACTTCGGCTCCAATGGAGTTCGCTGGGCCTTAGTCCCTCGCAGTGACCGTCTTCATACAGTTGGATCTTGTATTTTTTATCAAACATAAATTGTTTTGGTATACGGTTACTTACCGTTGTGATGATAGGGAGCTCCTCGGTGAGCTCTTCCAGTAAGGCCATATGTTGTGTCTTATAATACCTCCACAAACCTAAGGTTTTGACTCGTAGAGATGCTAAAGCTGCTTCCTACTTACAGTGAGAGCGGTAGTAGATTTAATATGGCCTCCATTGCCGCTGTGGGAGTTGTCCTCATGCAACCTGTCATTGCCATGCAAGCTAACCGTTGTACGCGCAGTTTATTTGCTGCTGTGCTCAGTCTGGTCCTAGGCCACCAACCTACAGCACCATAAGTGAGCATGGGGCGTATGATTGTGGTGTATAACCATAGAATGATTTTGGGTTCAGACCCCAATTTTTTCCAATCATTCTCCGACATTGCCAAAAGGTAATGCTTATCTGATTATTTTATTGTCTAAGTGGCTACTCCAATTTAATTTGCTATCAAGTGTGAGGCCTAAATATTTGACCTCATTTGATAGTTGTAGTTCCGTACCGAATAGTTTAGGAAGGCTATAGTTTCCTAGGTTTCGCTTTCTCGTGAACATTATTAGCTTGGTCTTAGCGGGGTTTACCGTTAGCTCGTATTCACTACACCAAGTTTCTTCTGTCCTTGCGCTTGTTGAGTAAAGTTGCAGATGGTATCGGTTACCTTACCTGAGATCAAGATTGCAAGGCCGTCCGCATATCCTATCGTGTATTTGGGCTTAGCATTTAGTTTGCACAGCGGGGGTGAGAGGAATTGTGAGCTGCCTTTGGCTATCATTGTCTTTCTTTCCTCTCCTTCTAGTCGAACCACTCTTTTGATAAGCCTTTTCCTTGCCCAGTCAATCAGTACGGGATGTGTACTTGTGTGTGTGTGTTTAGATAGGGCTGTACATATGCTGGAGAAATTAGTCCTGTCGAAGGCGCCCTCGATGTCTATGAAGGTACCTAGACAAGAGCCTTTTTGCTCTATTGCCTCTTCAATCCTACTGACCACTAGATGAAGAGCTGACTCGGTAGACTTACCCGCGCTGTAGGCGTGCTGATTTACATGAAGTGAAGGCGTCGATCAGATGACTCCCAATTTCTTCATAAAATTTGCGAGCGTTCGGGCACCATGACCCTAGTTATGACCCCAAACGGTTCGAAAATATAATTACCCTCAAGAAAATATAGTTTAAGGTTAACAACCACTATCAGCTGTATAGTTGGCCCATGTGAGGAGTATATTATTCGTCGGAGGTTTTCCTCGAGCTATGTTTTCACATTTCCAAAACTGGAAATCTGTAATTATAACAAAAAATTTTTTTTATTGCATATGGTGGCAGACGAGCCACGGCCCATCTGATGGTAAATGGTAACCGTCGCTCATAGACTCAACTTTACCGAGAGCTCATCATTTCATTTTACATATATGAAATGAAAGAATAAACGGGCTATCTCCTGCTACAACCAAAACGCAACGATGTACTTCATGGCGGGTCAGACGGGAGATGGTGGTACCAACCCGCTCGGGCCCTATAGCAAGTGATCACTCCCACTTGGTTCCCAACCCTACCACCTTTAATGCAATGGGTGACAATTGCTTACTTCCCTTAGTCGCCTCGTACGGCACCCGTGGGAAAGAATGGGTTGGTAACACTTGTATTCTTAGTCCGTCACCACACGGATAAAATGATTTTATAAATCGACTCTACTTCGACAAAAACAAACATTTCGCTGCGAGATAAAATCATCAACATTTCAGACTACCATCACCAACCATCAATATAATTAAGTTGAGATAGTGCTATGTTTTTATTTTAGTTAGGTATTTAAAAAAATATAAATTCAAAGCTTTGACCTCATGTGTTGCCGTCTGAATAGCGTATTTTTTATTATTACGCCATAATATACAATTTTACATATACTACTCTGTCAAGAAAGTACTGAGAAAAGATAAATAATACACAACATTTTTGTTATTCATCCAAATTTATTTATCACCTTCAAAGTATGATCCTTCAGAAACGATACACTTACGCCAACGAATAATCCAATCATCAAAACATTTTTTAAACGCTGTTTGCGGAATTGAGTTCAGTTCTCGCCGCGAATTCTCCTTTATGTCTTTTACCGATTGAAAACGGGTGCCACGAAGTGGTAATTTGAGTTTAGGAGAAAGAAAGAAGTCGGCTGGAGCCATATCTGGTGGTTGCTCGATGGTATTTGTTGAGTGTTTGGACAAAAATTCATTCACAATGATGGCCTTGTGCGAAGGCGCATTATCGTGGTGCGAAATCCAAGAATTTTCTTTCAACTAATCTGGCCTTTTTCGTCGAATTTACTCTCTTAAACGCTGCATAACGCTCAAATAATATTTTTTATTTACTGTTTGACCTTCTGGCAAGAATTCCTAGTGTACAACACCGCGATAGTTAAAGAAGACAGTCAACATGACTTTGACTTTTGATCAACTTTGGCGTTTCGGTTCAGTTGGAAGTCGCCACTCCGAAGCTTGTTGACTAGATTGCATGGAAAACTCTTAAACCCACGTCTCGTCACCAGTAACAATGCGTTTCATGAATGTTGGGTCGGGATTGACTCGTTCTAGCATGTCCTCAGCGACTCTCATGCGATTGAGTTCTTGGAGAAAATTCAGGTCTTTGGGACTAGCCGAGCGGAAACATGTTTCATACCCAAGTGATTATTTGAAATGGTACGGATCGACTCGTGAGACACAAAAAGTTCGGCGGCTATCTCTCTCAAAGTTGAATGAGGATTTTCAGTCACTATTTTCTTCAACTTTAGTTGCAGACGTTGATGGCCTACCAGAGCGAGGCAAATCTTCCATCACATCTCGACCGCTTTTAAACACTTTGTACCACTCATAAGCACGTGTTTTTGATTAAATCGATTCACCGTAAGCCTTCTGTAAAATTTTCAGTGACTCCAAACACGAAATTCTATTGGCGATGCAAAATTTAAGACAAACTCTTTGTTCGAAGTTTTTGTCCATTATGAAATTTGCAACACACACTAGATATGATATAACTAAAAACAGCACTGTATTTAATATATATAACAGATGCAACTCAAACTCCGCGCCAAAATGGATAACAAATGTGCCAATCTAACGACAACAAAACAAAAAACAAAAATTTGAATTTGGAACTATAAACAAATCATCCATTCCCAATACTTTCTTGACTGAATGTATTATATGTCTGCCATATATGCTTCCTATTAATATCACTTAGAATTTCTTCTAAGTGAAATCTCTTCTTACGTGGAAGCTCGACTACATTTAGCTTTATTCTTAAATGATTTCATTTGCGTTGTGAAGGGTGAAAGACAGGTTGGTGTAATGGTCTACATGGCTTCCGAAAAGGCCTTCAATAGCGCGGAGCTCAACATTCTTCTTCTCCACTCCAGGCATTAGGAATTCATGGTAATTTGTTGAGATGGATTGGTAGTCTTCTGACTTTAAATAATTCCTAGGCATTGGTTCATAGTTGTGTGCATACCGCTCCCAAAATATTACTATACTCTCCGGAGTCCCACAAGGATCGTACCTCGGTCTTTTTTTTTATTAAGAACACGTTTTCCCTACGATGGTGATAAAAAGTCTATACCATATAAAAGTCATTTCTCTATCTCAATAACCGCCAGCAAATGTAAATGTATCTTATACTCCCAGCCTTAGCCTTACACATAAAAAAAAACCGATCGCACACTCTTATCACTTCAAACTGTATACATACTTAATGTATGAAAATACTTCGGACAGATGGTGCAGGCGTAACCCAAAGACGTTAAGTATGAATGTGTTGTCGAGATTAGCAGTCAGGAGCAAGGGTCACGATGGCTGAATTGGCAAAGCATCTGGACGGTATCCAGGAGATGCAGGTTCGAATCCTGCTCGTGTCTGTTATTTTCGATTTCACATTTTTCACTTTGTATTTAATGTATGTTGCTAAGCATGTCAAATGCTAAATATATATATAAAAAATATCTAAACAAATATGATGTGGTAGAATGCCCAAAACAAATGTTGATACTGGTCACGCAAAGGTAAAACTCATTTTTAATACAAATTTGATATTCTGCGGACAATTTCCAGTCCTACGAGTTTTCGGGATTGGGGGTGTTAGAGATTATAAAGTTCTATTAAATATTTTGTGCGATTTATGCGTATATATTAAAAAAAAAACATTTTTTTAGTTATTTTAATTGGAGGAACTTAAATAATTATGCTACCATAGGTGATATTATTTTTAAATATTTTATTATTCCAGAATTGAACCTGCAGATGATGTCGCGATCTACAACTGTTGTGTCAGCAACCTCAACAATGTAACCACATGTGAAATGATAGACTATGGTTTTAAAACTATTACCGAGATACCGTTAGGTGCCTGTTTGTGGTATCCCAGTATAGATACAACTACATCCAAGACCATCAACTATGTAAAGGTATATAGGATAAAAACAGGAGTGCTAAGTATGGTAGTAAAATATTATTAGTTTTTTTTTTATTTACTATTAATTCATACAAAGAGATCGATGCTTACTAGAAACAATTTTTTGTGAAAGTGGGAAAAAATAAATTTTGCATGAGCAAGAAATTTGAACTTGGGTTTTCCTCTATTCGGGAGGATAATTTAGATCGCCAAGCTATCGAAGAAACCTTCTAAACTCTCAATTTCCACCTTCACATTGTTGTCTTTAAGACATGCGCCATCTACCGGATGTATATTTTTTTTATTTTTTTCGCCTTATATGTTGCAATTAAGTAACTCAATGATGGCGCGATTCACAGATCACAAAAATAAGGAAGATTTGGCATGGGCGTGATGTGTGCGAATGTATTTGGCCTAAGAAATGCCGGTTTGCAATAGTGGTGTGTGTGTATATATATAATATATATAGTGGTGGTTTGTATTATTTATGAAGTGCATTCACCCTTATGTGTCAGTAAGATGCACGGTGATTACTAAATCAACGCTATTACGTATGCAATAAAGTGTACATTTGATTGTGCAGCATCCACCGACATGTTGCCGTTGGTGTTTGTATGTGTGCGAGACTACGTACATATTTTTGAAATAAAACTACGTTTACGGAATCTATCGCGTTTACTTGATTTTACTCCTACCCCGACGTTTCGAATACTTTACAGCATTTATGATCACGGGTGGACTTAGATGATAGACGTCCAAGGTTGATATGTTATTTCAACGGTTTTATCTACCCACAGTATATGATTTTTTTAGATATTTTTATATATATTTTTAGCATTTTACATGCTTAGCACTATACATTAAACACAAAGTGAAAAATGTGAAATCGAAAACAACAGTCAGGAGTAGGATTTGAACCTGCATCTTCTGGATACCGTCCAGATGCTTTACCAATTCAGCAATCCTGACAATTGCTCCCGACTGCTAATTTCGATAACACATCATACTTAACGTCTTTGGGTGACGCCTGCGCCATTTGTCGGAAGTATTTTCATACATTATACCGACCAGGTAAACTTAATTTTACAATTAAGATTTTACCTAATAATGACGCCAACCCTTTAAATATTTTAGATATTTTTATATATATTTTTAGCATTTTACATGCTTAGCACTATACATTAAACACAAAGTGAAAAATGTGAAATCGAAAACAACAGTCAGGAGCAGGATTTGAACCTGCATCTTCTGGATACCGTCCAGATGCTTTACCAATTCAGCAATCCTGACAATTGCTCCCGACTGCTAATTTCGATAACACATCATACTTAACGTCTTTGGGTGACGCCTGCGCCATTTGTCGGAAGTATTTTCATACATTATACCGACCAGGTAAACTTAATTTTACAATTAAGATTTTACCTAATAATGACGTCAACCCTTTAAATATTTTAGATATTTTTATATATATTTTTAGCATTTTACATGCTTAGCACTATACATTAAACACAAAGTGAAAAATGTGAAATCGAAAACAACAGTCAGGAGCAGGATTTGAACCTGCATCTTCTGGATACCGTCCAGATGCTTTACCAATTCAGCAATCCTGACAATTGCTCCCGACTGCTAATTTCGATAACACATCATACTTAACGTCTTTGGGTGACGCCTGCGCCATTTGTCGGAAGTATTTTCATACATTATACCGACCAGGTAAACTTAATTTTACAATTAAGATTTTACCTAATAATGACGCCAACCCTTTAAATATTTTAGATATTTTTATATATATTTTTAGCATTTTACATGCACGTCATTATTAGGTAAAATCTTAATTGTAAAATTAAGTTTACCTGGTCGGTATAATGTATGAAAATACTTCCGACAAATGGCGCAGGCGTCACCCAAAGACGTTAAGTATGATGTGTTATCGAAATTAGCAGTCGGGAGCAATTGTCAGGATTGCTGAATTGGTAAAGCATCTGGACGGTATCCAGAAGATGCAGGTTCAAATCCTGCTCCTGACTGTTGTTTTCGATTTCACATTTTTCACTTTGTGTTTAATGTATAGTGCTAAGCATGTAAAATGCTAAAAATATATATAAAAATATCTAAAATATTTAAAGGGTTGGCGTCATTATTAGGTAAAATCTTAATTGTAAAATTAAGTTTACCTGGTCGGTATAATGTATGAAAATACTTCCGACAAATGGCGCAGGCGTCACCCAAAGACGTTAAGTATGATGTGTTATCGAAATTAGCAGTCGGGAGCAATTGTCAGGATTGCTGAATTGGTAAAGCATCTGGACGGTATCCAGAAGATGCAGGTTCAAATCCTGCTCCTGACTGTTGTTTTCGATTTCACATTTTTCACTTTGTGTTTAATGTATAGTGCTAAGCATGTAAAATGCTAAAAATATATATAAAAATATCTAAAATATTTAAAGGGTTGGCGTCATTATTAGGTAAAATCTTAATTGTAAAATTAAGTTTACCTGGTCGGTATAATGTATGAAAATACTTCCGACAAATGGCGCAGGCGTCACCCAAAGACGTTAAGTATGATGTGTTATCGAAATTAGCAGTCGGGAGCAATTGTCAGGATTGCTGAATTGGTAAAGCATCTGGACGGTATCCAGAAGATGCAGGTTCAAATCCTGCTCCTGACTGTTGTTTTCGATTTCACATTTTTCACTTTGTGTTTAAGTATATGATTTTACAAAATTTTTGGTTTATATATTTTAACCCACCTAATATTCGTTTAGAAACACAGTGAAAATATCTACTTCAAATGTTTATGCTTACAATGTATGAGACTTTAAATTAGTATATTAAAATGAGTATAATACTCCTCTTTAAATTGTAAAATTTTTGTTTTTATTTAGTGCTCAAGAAACTTTGACTACTACTACTACTTTAAAGTCTCATACATTGTAAGCATAAACATTTGAAGTAGATATTTTCACTGTGTTTCTAAACGAATATTAGGTGGGTTAAAATAAATAAACCAAAAATTTTGTAAAATCATATACTGTGGGTAGATGAAACCTTTGAAATAACATATCAACCTTGGACGTCTATCATCTTAGTCCACCCGTGATCATGAATGCTGTAAAGTATTCGAATCGTCGGGATAGGAGTAAAATCAAGTAAACGCGATAGATTCCGTAAACGTAGTTTTATTTCAAAATGTGTAACATTCGCGTAAATATCAGAAAGTATTATACGTACATATTTGTTTGTAGTAAGTGGTGGGACAAACTGGAGCCACCCGGTTTGCATTCATTATGATATTTAATTATTTGTTTGTTATTGTGATCTGCGGCGTGATTCATGAAATATTTATTCTTGTTATTTTTAGCATTTGACATGATCTGGCTATTTCTAGTAGAACCAACTCTTAAAATGTCATCGAGAATACTTAAAGTTTATTTAATTGTAGGTGATCGTGCAACACTTATTGCCAGCTGTAATGATAGACACTGTTTTAAGATTGCTTGGGCGTAAACCAATGTAAGTATCCATTAAAAAAAACTATTTTTGTGATTTTTCAATGATACTAAATCTATCTATTAGGTACCCGTACTGCATTATTTCATTTAAGATAATACCGTACTACTTAATTCTCAACTCTTCACGGATGATTTCAATCAATAAATTATCAAAATCATACTTACTTACTTACTTATCATTACGCCATTTCCCTTGCGAGGTAGGCAGAGCGAACAGAGTGCCAAGAGGCTCTATTCTTGCATACATCTCTTGCTTCCTCAACATTCATAACTCTCTTCATACACGCTCGCCGGTTTCGGAGACTCCTGACTCCATCCATCCATCCATTCATCCATCAGCCTTTCAACGTCCACTGCTGGACATAGGCCTCCCCAAGAGAACGCCACAACGAGCGGCCCTGTGCTGACCGCATCCAACGGCTCCCCGCGGCTTTGACCAGATCGTCGGTCCACCTTGTGGGGGGCCGTCCTACGCTGCGCCGTCCGATACGTGGTCGCCACTCGAGAACCTTTCTTCCCCAACGGTTGTCGGTTCGTCGAGCGATGTGGCCTGCCCATTGCCACTTCAGCATGGCAGCCCGGCGGGCTATGTCGGTCACTCTCGTTCTCCTACGGATCTTCGTATTACGGATTCGATCACGTAGGGAAATACCAAGCATAGCCCGCTCCATGGCTCGCTGAGCGACTTTGAGCTTTGAAACGAGGCCAACATTCAGAGACCACGTCTCTGTTCCGTATGTCATCACTGGCAACATACACTGGTCGTAGACCTTCGTTTTCAGACACTGCGGAATATAGGACGAGAAGATCTTCATTAGCTTCCCGAACGCTGCCCAGCCGAGTTGGATTCGTCGATTGACCTCTTTCTCGAAGTTGTGCCTACCTAACTGGACCGTTTGTCCCAGGTGGATATAATGGTCGACAACTTCGAGAAGCGCACTCCCGACTAGGACCAGTGCTGAAATGACACGGACATTAGACATGACTTTCGTCTTGTCCATGTTCATTTTGAGACCTACTAGTCGGGAAACCCTGCTGAGATCATTGAGCATGGTGCCAAGGTCCTCCAGCGATTCTGCCATGACTACAATGTCGTCGGCATATCGAAGGTGAGTGATATATTCGCCATTGATGTTGATGCCGAATCCGGTCCAGTTCAAGAGCTTGAAGACATCTTCCAATGCAGCGGTGAAGAGTTTCGGGGACTTAACGTCTCCCTGTCTATACCTCTCTGCAGTTGGATCGGTTTCGTACTCCTGTCCTGAACACGGACTGACATGGTGGCGTTTCTATACAAGCACTTCAGCACTTCGATGTAGCGAGAGTCAATTTGGCACCGCTGAAGGGACTGCAGCACCGCCCAATTTTCGATCGAATCAAAGGCTTTCTCATAGTCCACAAACGCCAGACACAGAGGCCGATTATATTCCTCGGTTTTCTGTATAATCTGACGTAGCGTATGGATGTGGTCTATGGTACTATAGCCTTTTCGGAAACCGGCTTGTTCGGGAGGCTGGAAGTCGTCAAGCCTGCGCGTGAGTCGATTTGTAATGACCCTCGAAAACAACCTATACACGTGGCTCAAGAGCGAGATGGGTCTATAGTTCTTCAAGAAGGTTCTATCACCTTTCTTGAAGAACAGCACCACCACGCTTCTGGTCCACGACTCTGGAATGTCGGCCCCGAGAACGACGGAATTGAACAGCCTCTGAAGAGCTTTTAAGACCGGCTTTCCGCCAGCTCTCAGAAGCTCCGTGGTGATTCCGTCGTCTCCCGGTGCCTTTCCGTTCTTTAGTTGTTTGAGAGCCATTCTGATCTCGTACAGGCTGACGTACGGGATATCTTCGGTAAAGTGCCGAGTTAGCTTGGATTTGGGATCTTGGACCAAGCCGACAACAGGACTCTGGGATCTGTACAACTCTCCATAGAACTGGTGGACCTCTCTCAAGATCTCATCTCGGGATGAAATGACAGTGCCGTCGTTGGTCCTCAGCTTATTCAACTGGCTTTGGCCGATAGACAGATCTCTTGCGAACACTTTCGAGCCTTGGTTCCGCTCTATCGCCTCTTTAATGCGGATAGCATTAAATTGGCGGATATCATTTCGCATGGCCTTGGAGATCTGTCTGTTTAACCGCCTCAGGCAGGACCAATCGGCTGAAGACTGGACTGTCATTTCTTTCATCCTTTCCATGAGCTTGAGAGTATGGTCCGAGAGTTCACGAGTCCTACTAACGCGACGGGCCTTGAAGTAGGTAGGTCGACCCGACCGCTTGGACAGTTTGCACGAACCTGCTGTTCAAATCGCTCAATGATTCGCACTCATCTAAACATTGGAAGTGATTTTGTAATTCGAGCTGAAAGCTCTCGGGGTTCTGGTATTGGGCAGGTATTGGTCGGAGCGTAGATTTCATCAAGCGTGACCTCTCGACTTTCGTGCTAATATTCAAGATGCTCCTGACTAGTCGGTGATCACTCCCAGTTTTAATCCTGCTGATCACTGAGACATCATTGAATATGTGTCGTTTGTCCGACAAGATGAAGTCTATCTCGTTTTTTACTGAACCATCAGGGCTGATCCAGGTCCATTTCCACTGGGGCTGTTTTCTGAAGAAGGAATTCATCGTATAAAGGCCTTCCTTCTCCAGAAAATCAGACAGCATCTGGCCCCTGTGATTCCTCTGCCCGAAACCATAGTGCCCCACTTTCAGCTCATCGTCTGTCCTTTTGCCTAGTTTCGCGTTAAAGTCTCCCATAACCACCGTTAAGTAGGTTTTAGACGAGTGGATGGCCTTCGAGATATCCTCATATAGGGCCTCCACCTCGTCGTCGGAGTGTGCCGAGGTCGGTGCGTAAACCTGTATGACCTTCAACGAATACTGTTTGGTTATTCTGAGTATAAGGTACGCTACCCTACTCGACACACTTTCAATCCTTTCCACGTTGCCTACGAGAGACCTGCGAACGATAAACCCGATACCCCCTTGGGACTGGTGGTCGCCCTCCCGGTGGAAGAGCAAGTTCCCGGACTGGAGGATTGTCGTGCCCTCACCCTCTCTTCAGACTTCTGACAACCCTATAATGTCCCAGCGGATCTTGCTCAATTCCTCTTTCAGCTCGGTGATTCTCTCGTCGGTCCGAAGTGTCCGAACGTTGTGCGTTACCAGGGCCAGAGGTCGTTGCTTGTGGTAGCCTTTCCGCGACTGGAGATTCTTCGCACCGTCTGCTCCGCCGTTACCGGGCCCGCTACCGTTAGGCCACGGAATAGTGGATCTGCCGTGACTGGGGGCCAATTTTTGTTATGTGCTTATCATGAGGGATAATGCAGTAATCGCCACGCTTGGCAGGCGAGTTGGCAATCGCAGTGGATGTTGTTAATACTCGAGGGAGTGCTGCTGCCCACTCCCCCGGTATTCCCTCAGTCGGCTCTTACGACTCCCATGGGTAGAGAGGGGTGGGACAATTCTAAAGCCGACCCCACACGGCCTCCTGACTCCACCTTCCTTCAATACATGACCAATTTGGTGTAGGTAGGTAAGTCTCGGTCTCCCCCTGTACCTACATCCTTCCACTTTCGCATTGTATATCTTCTTAGCCAGTCGCTCGTCCGGCATTCTTTCCACATGTCCGAACCATCGGAGCATTCTCTTTCGCATTTTTATACCAATACTCTCTTTCATACCTACTCGATCTCTTACGTCATTGTTACGAATGCAGTCAGTCAGCCTTACTCCACAGATTCTCCGCAGAGATCGCATTTTGACCGCATTGATTTTACGCTCATGCTTCTTTTTACATACCCAACTCTCGCTTACATATAATAACGTTGGGACAAGCACTGTGTTGTGTATTGCGACACTTTCCTTCTGGCTGAGGTGGTGGCTGCCGAGAAGTTGTCCCAATGCTCCGTTCACTCTATTTCCCGCATTCACTGTTCTCTCTACATCAGTGGTGTACCTTCCATCCCGACTGAATCCACATCCAAGATATACAAATTCATCCACTTGTTCTAGCACAACATTTCCTATTGCTACTCTAACATCTGTTCTGGTTTCTTCTCTTTCAAAAACCATTACTTTGGTTTTGCTCACATTTACATGTAGGCCCCTTTTCTTACAATCTTCTGCCATTACGTCTACTAGGGTGTGCAGGTCAGTCGCAGACTGCGCTAGTAGGACCGCATCGTCTGCATATAACAGAGAGTTAACCACTAAGTCGCCCATCTGAACTCCTACATTCATTTCATTCAACCTTTGCAGACCAGATATATGATAAACAGTCTGGCTGATAGAACGCAGCCCTGTTTAACGCCGATATTGACATCAAACCAGGGTGACATTCCATCATCCAGCCGCACACAAGCTCTGCAGTCCATGTAATTGGACTGCACCGCTTGTAGCAGTCTACCGTTAATACAATACTCCGGCAAAATGTCCCAAAGTTCCTTTCGTACAACAGTGTCAAATGCTTTCTCCAAATCCACAAAACTGCAGAAAACCCTCTGGCCTATAGCCAGATCCTTCTCCACAGATGTTGCGCAGAGAAAACACTTGATCCATGCATCCTCTTCCACACCTGTGCCTCACACAAAAATTCATCAGACACCATCCTCATTCCCCTTTCAATAATCTTACCATACACTTTGGCTGCCAAACTGGTCAAGCTTATGGCTCTGTAGTTTGTACAGTCATAACGTGAACCCTTGTTTTTAGACAAGGGCACGATGACTGCGCTTCTCCAGTCCTTGGGAACCATTCCTGAGCTCCAACATAAATTGAGAAACATCAGGAAGGATTACCAGACACATGAGCCTCCAAGCTTGATCATCTCAGCAGACACCATATCAATACCCGCTGCCTTACCATTTTTCTAACTTCTAATCGCCCATTCAACTTCATCCATACTAATGTCATCAGAGGAAGTCGGTACCGAATGCTGATCTGTTAGATCACATGTGGCACCAGCATTATCCTGAACATCCGCTCATATATCTCCAAAATATTCACTCCATCGGCTTAACACATCTTGTGTTTGCGTAAGAATGTCTCCACCTTTAGACCTTATTTTAATCATTCTGAAAGCTGACCAACCACTCCGAGATTTCTTCACCTCCCTCCAGAAAATTTTGGCGTTGCTCTCGAAGTTTTTGGTCAGCCTTTCTTCTGCAATCATATTTGCTCTATCATGCTTCTCTTTCACTAAGGCTTTGGTGTCATTCTTACGTTGCCGGTATATTTCTTTCTTCTGTTCTTTCATACTTGCTCTCAGGTTCAAAGAAGATACATAGTCCAGCCACGCTTTCTTCTTTTGGTCTACGGAAGCTGCTACTTCCGTATCCCACCATGCATCACCTTTCGCTTTCCTATGCTTCTTTGTATCTACCATACTATCTTTCAATACTCTCCAGCATTCTTCTATGTCAGATCCCGGCTGACTTGCCATTGTCTGCCGTTCACGGACACCCTCTACATACTTTGCTCTTACACTCTTTTCTTGCAACTTTTCAATCTTTATTCTTTCAAGCCCTCCGAAGTGGACACGCTCTCGCCAGTGTCTCCACTTTCTGAACAGACCATTAAATCTCGCAATAACGAGATAGTGGTCCGTGTCGACAGTGGGATCCCTGTATCCAGAATTTTGCTTCGGAGGCGACTTTCTACCAGAATTAAATCTATCATACTTCTCTGTTCATTCCTTCTCCTTGTATATATATGGATGTTCTTATGTTGAAAAAATGTATTTGACACAATAAGGTTTCTCTCCATACATACATCCGCAATGAGCCTACCTGCATCATTCACTCTTTTATCACCAAATGAACCAAGCACGCCCTCGAAGTCTGGACGCATGGTCCCAACCCATCCATTCGAGTCATACGATCACGCGTTCACTAGCTTCTGCCAAATCCAGAACTTCCCTAACATTATCCCAGAACTTCTCTAGATCCGATACCACCGAAGAGCCTATGGGAGCATAAGCTGCGACTATGAAGACTCTGGTGACACCTAGTTTTATTCGGACCCATAGAAGTCTGGGATCGAACAGTCCGTAGTCTTTCACACCTGAGGCCAAGCGAGCGGACAGCAACACCCCCACTCCCATGCTGGCCCAATTGCTCTGCGGTACACCAGACCACAGAGCTAACCCGCCACCAGAAAGATCACAGGCGTCGATACCCTTTAGCTTGATCTCTGTTACACAGAGCACATCAAGCTGTCTTCCGACATGATGGTTACCAGCTCGTGTTACTTACCTTCCACACCACCTCTTACATTCCATGTGCCTACTCGATACTCTGCTCCCCTCGACTCGCCAAACTGGGCAAGGCGGGATGGATGGCGGCACCCATCGCCGCATCTGCTGTTGTTCGTACCGACGGGGGCGGGTCGGTACGCGTCACCTCTGCGGCATGCCCTAACCCGCACTGCGATACGCATTCGAGCCGGATTGCAGCCTGTGGATTACAGGCTGGCAGGGATCGCGACGAGCACGCTCCGGACTATGATCACCCGATCAAAATCATAACCACTTTTAATAGAACTGAAGACAGGAATCATCACAATTCTTCCTCACAACAGAACAGCTCCCTAGCTGCTGACTGTAACGTTGTCAATATGTTGTTGGATATTCTTGTTTTTCTACAATTCCGTTAACTTGGATTCAATTTTGTACCAGGCTTGTCAAAATTCAACGCCGCATCTATAATGCCACCATGGCCCTCGAGTGCTTTACCCTAAATCAATGGAATTTCAAAAACGAAAACATGCTTCTACTGCGATCGTGTATAAAGGTTTGACTTTTTGTAGTAACATTCCCATAGCTATAAAAAGAAGAAAAAGTATTGTTCATGTCAGCTCAGATGCGCGACTGAATTTTTTTTTTAATAACAATTGTCTTAACTCTTTGATTGACAATCCGCGGGTGAGTGGTGGGCTCTCCTCCTAAAATATCCATTCTATAATAGTAACAATGGACTTCCGCCAAATGTCGCCTCATTCAATTAATTATCTTAACTCTTAATGTAAAACTAATCAAATAATAATTAAAGGTTTTGCCTGCTTCCTACTGCAGAAATTAATTTGGGTGAACACGGTATTCATCTATTCTTCTATTCGTCTATTAAGAGATTCGTCTATTAAGAGATTGATTGATTATACTGGCTGTTAGATGGCAGATACGGAGCTTCTGAATCATTATGTTAAGTACGCTGAGAGATAAAAAACGTTTCACTTTTTATAACCATTGAGGTTCGATTAAAACTTATAAATTTACTGCTCTGCTGCCGTGTGATCAACCTTAAAGCACTTTACATTAAACACAAAGTGAAATATAAAAAAACTATATAGTTGTCCGTAAAGTCGGCTTACGGACAACAATTTTACGTGATAACGTCATATATGTCGATAGATGCGTCACAAGCTGAACGCTTAGGCCGATCGTGCCTCTCTATCGCTTGCTCCGCGCTTTCGCTTGCACACTCAGCTCAGGCGGAACGTGACAATGAGTCATGCTTTACCGTGCGTGTAGCCGGCGTTCATCGATTTAGACGTTATCACGTCAAAAAACAGTTATTGGCTGAACTTGTGTTGTCTAGATCTAGGAATATTACTATTAGCTATCTGTAGCAATTTATTTATTTTTTATTTATTTATTTTATTAACAAATGACAGTTACACATAATGGTTATAAACACATGTGTCTGAGATAGATCTGGATATCTGTGTTTCAGACAAACAGTGCTCTTTCCATCAAAAGTATTAAACAAAATTGTACTGGAAATTAACAAAAAGCATATTTAAATTAATTAAAAGCATATTCTTGCTACATTTTTATAACATAGAATAAATCAGTAAGGTTATGTGGTAAAGACCTCTCTTTGTGTATTGTGTGAGATGAATGAGTGTGTGTGAGAGGATGAGTAAAGTAATTATGTGGGTATATTTAGAATGTTTTCAGTATCTTCATAGCTAAGGTCGTGTAGATATTTGTATAATTAATTTTTACACTATACTTTATTTAAGGGATATATATGTAAAGATTTATTTATTTTATTATAGAGGTAGGGACCTAAGAATATAATGTATTTATTAACGTATGCATGGCTAAATTTTGGCATATAGATTTTATTTTTACTTCTATTAGTTTGCTTGACTTTATCAAAATATTCCTTTGAGTGTTGCCTTAAAACTGTGTATAATATAAATAGTTGACGTACAGTGAGCACATTACAGGACTGATACAAGCTGTATGTTGAGTAGAGATACGGTCGGAATGTACTTACCTTGAGTACAGCTCTCTGGGCTACTTCCAAGGGTTTTAGATTTGTTTTGTGTACTCCTCCCCAGACTCAACAGGGTACAACTACAGTACTGTAACATAGATTGACCAAGAGCTAAATATATTACTAATTTTTGTGATGCAACCTGTCTCAGATTTTTAAAAACATATATAAGTTTTCTCAATCTGCAAGTGAGCAAATCTATATGTGGCTTAAAGGACAGATTGCTGTCAATCAAAACCCCAAGATATTTCAGATGGGAAGTATTGGCTAGTTTGGGACAGGAACAAGTATGTCTATCGCAACAGTTATGTGCAGTTAATGAACAAGACGGAGGAGGTGAGTTCGTATTGCGCATGGTAAAAGCAACATAACTGGTCTTCTCCACATTGAGGGCTTGAAGATTTTTCTGCAGCCAATGTGTTACTACATTTATACCATATTGTGCGGCACTAAATACCTCCTCCCATGTTTCTCCAGAGAACAGGAGTACTGTATCATCTGCATAAGATATAATTTTACCCCCTCCTATGTCTAATCTGCAGAGTTCATTTAAATATATTAAAAAGAGGGTAGGACTAATTATACTTCCTTGGGGCAAACCGTGTGTGATTGGAAGGGCACTACTTATAAAATGACCAATCCTGACACACTGTGACCGGTTAGCAAGATAATCTACGAATAATGCAAGCTGGTTGCCCCGTATTCCCAGTCTTTCTAGTTTGTTCTGAAGTATTGGTGAGGAGACCGTATCGAACGCTTTAGCTAAATCCAGAAATATACCTATTGTCTTCTTTCCATCATCTAGTTTAGCCACCACATAATCTTGGAGCTCATGCACTGCATCACTAGTGGACTTACCTTCCCGAAATCCGAACTGGTTTCTTGCTAAAAGATTATTAGTTTCCAGATATTTAACCAGTCTATTATTTATGATACGTTCTAAGAGCTTGGAGATAGATGGCAAGACAGAGATGGGCAGATAATTTGTGACACGATCTTTATCACCAGACTTATATATCGGTATAACAACAGTTTTTTTTAAAGATGTTGGAAATGTACCATTGGCAAGACAATCATTAAATAGATACGTTAAATGTGGTATTAGGATATGTCTATAATCCTTTAGAAGCTTATTAGGTATTGAGTCCAAACCCACCGAACAGATATTTTTTAGATTTAGTATCAGACGTTCTACCTCTTCTTCATCCGTGTTCAGGAGAACAAATGAATTTTGAGGCGTGTTTGTTGTTAAAGAACGGACGTAATGAAGATGTTGCGGGTTTAAACAGTTACAAAAGTTAGCGCCTAAATTTCTGCCCACTGATACAAAGAAATCATTTACGATGTCAATCGACTCATTTGGACATGTAGTATTCAGTAAATGAGTGCTGCTACAAGACGGTTTTTTCAAATTAGTAATATGTTTGATGGCATCCCAAATCTTTTTGTTATCCTTGCCGGCTTCTTCTAATAGATTTTTTTCATACGTCCTTTTAACTCTCTTTAACAAGTTATTACAATATCTCCTGTATCTCACATAAATTAACTGAAAAGTGATATTACATGGAAATTGTTTCATTTTTTTATATAGTCTATCCCTATGTCGTATACACCGTACCAAACCTGGTGTAATCCATAGCTTAATAGGTTTATTCCGACTTGAACAATTTGTAGTAACTGAGTTATTTTGTATTACACGTTGGATTGAGGTAATAAGGTAATCCATAGCCACATTTACATCACTTGAGATATAAATTGGTGACCAATTAATATTTTCTAAATCTGATTTAAAACCTACGTTATTAAATGTAATGCGGGTAGTTTGCGCCTTATTTCTATTCTGTTTTAAAGTTAAACACAGTAAGACCGCCTGGTGGTCAGTAATTGTAGAATTCAATACTAATGTGTGAGCTTTATTTTGTGTCTTTAATAGCACATGATCTAAGCACGATTTGTTACCTCTAGTAGAAAAAGAGTGTGCTGGTAATAAGCCATGAGACGTACATAGGTTTAAGTAGTTTTGGGATCTTAAATCTTGTGATTCGAGGTAAATATTGATATTTATATCTCCAATTATACATATATGTTTAAAGTTCGAAACCGTGTCTAGTATGTTATTTAAAGACTGTAAGAACCGATCTATGTTCCAATTTGAGGGAGACCTATATATTGCTAGTACAGCCATATCAAAACTCAGTTTTAATAGAAGACAGTTACCATCTTGCAAAAACGGTTCTTCACACGTTATGTTAAGATTATTTTTTAAAAATACAGTTAGTCCATCATTTTTATTCAAATTATATTGCGATGAATAGTGATTATAACCTTCAAGGGTTGGTATTATAGGATTGCATGACAACCAACACTCCGTCAGAATAAGTATATCACAGTTTATTTTAGTTCTATTTAACATGGTAGCAAAATCATCAAAATTCCGCGAGATACTTCGAATATTTTGTGTTAACAAAGTAAGACAATCGGTAGTGTTACTTATGAGCCCATAGCAGTCTTCTACGTCACAGATGGCAGATTCAGATACATTAATTTTATCGAGCTCTTGTGCTAAGAAATCATCCACTGTTAATGTGTAGGTAGGTATGTGAAGGATCAATAAAATAGTAAGCCAGCATAGTTTGTATATACGAGTATGTACGGTAATCGAGTGAAAGATAATATAGTAACGAAAAACAATAATTATGTTTTATGTATATGTTGATATAGTATGTAAACATATTATATAGCACTGAAAGCCACATATGGTAAAAAATATTTGGAATGTATTTGTAAAAAGTATATATTTTTGTGAAGTGTAGATATGTAATTTGAGTATTGTAACCTTTATATAAACATGAGGCGTAAGTATTAAATCTAACATGCATATTAAATATTATTATATGTTGTATACGGAAATAGCCAAATGAAAATAGTCACATCTGTGTTTCTCCTTTCAATTTAGTAAGGTCAGCTTCGTCATCGATGCGTAGATGTTTTGAACCCTCTTTTTTGCGTAGATATATTTTGCCATATGACGTCCAGCAGTATTGATATTTATATGTGTTTGCAAAATCTCTTGCTAGGAAAAATAGACGTTTGCTTCTAGGAGTAAGATAATCCGATATAAATATCTGCTTCAAAGGGCTATCGTGCCCAAAAAGGCTTGTATTTAATTTATCAATTTTTTCTTGTATTTTCAGTTGTTTAATACTATTTAAGATACTTTGTTTGGTGAGAACAGACGAGAATTCGACTACTATTGGTTTCATGGAGTCGGTTGTAGAATAAGGGCGATATATATCCCTTATATTTGTTGCTTGCAGTTGTAGGTTTAAAGTACTGCCTATTTTTATCACGGCATTACAAAGACTTTCCTTAGTCTCTTTTTTAAGTCTCGGGACGTTTCGGATTTCTATTTTTGCTGAACACGACTGTTTTTCGATAATATCTAGCTTATTCTCCAACTGTTTTATGTATATTGAAAGTTCATTCCGTTCTTTCTTATATAATTTTGAAGCTCTTTTTCTATGTCGTCGTATTTGGCAGACAAAGCCGCTATTGATGTATTTATAGTATCGTTTTGTATTTTTATTTCTGATAAGGATGCCTCTAATGTTTGTAATTTTTCTGTTTGCTTGGAACAAAAATTTTCAAACATTTCACGTACCTCACACATAAAAGAATGCATCTCATTTTCTCCCACTTTTCTTTTCATACGCATCTCGTTCTGGCTACGCCGGTCGGAGCTGCCTTCTATACTTTCTGTATCAGTGCCCGACGCAGCCTGTTTGATTGGCGGGGTGCGTTTCATCGGCATAGTGAATACACCTAATACACTGTGAATGTGTTAGTAGGCTAAACAGCGACGCGCCAACACGCGAATAAACGTACCGCAGTTCATCAACGAAGTACCAGGAGCCTAGTAAATTGCTGCCTCCAATATTTCTTCACTTTGTCTCACTCTAGCGCGCTCAATTGTCCAACGTAGGTGAAACGCCCCGTAGGTGTCGTGAAGATGGCAAGTGTGTGCGTAACAGGATCACACAAACGAGTACGCGTAGTTCACCGCTAAAGGACCACCTCTTAGCTTCTCATGCACTCCTATTTTTGCGATGCGAGTTTATTACACAAATTTTATTTAAAATATCGAATTAGAGCACAGCTTCAAGATACGATAATACGTCCGATCACATCAAATGCCCAGGGGAAGAGATTTACATTTCGGTTTCGAAATTGTAGCTTACTTCAAAATAGGAGCTTTTACAGAATGTTTTTAACAAAATTCTCATGAATAGCGTGCTTAATTATTATATTGTCTTTGATAGTAAACATCTAAAGGTTGGCTATATAGTCTATGTTATCAATATACTAATTCCTTTTTAGGATGAAGACTTCAACGCATTTTATTATGAAATAGAAAACATAGATAAAAACAAATACATGTGCAACGTGTTGGTGGGGATAAGGAAGTATCTTCTCAAAGAAAAAGATGAGGATCTGCCTAAACATCGTGCGCACTATAGGAGGTGAAGTTAAAAGATTTTCTGAAATGTGTACCTCTAAACTAAGCTTCTATAGTTAGGCAAAATCTCATATCTCACATGTCGATCGTATCGTGATCACTGTGATTGGTTGAGAGATCACCGTGATTGGCCAACGGATTATTCCGACATCACGCGTCGGTTTCTCAACCAATCACAGTGATCACGATACGATCGACATGTGACATATGAGATTCTGCCTAACTCCCCTGATTCTCTATCTTCGTCTACTATCTGATTCGACTGCTCAGAACCTACCACATCTAAAACGCAGTGATGCGCATATATGTATGCGAGGAGTAAATTTTGGGTTCCAATTTAATGCAACCTGTTTAGTTTTAAGCACCGTTTGCCCAAGACCGATCGCGACGTGTTTTATCGTGAAACCGTCTTACATTACTTCAGTAGTCCACTGTTACGAATGACACCCTGACAATTTGATTTTATTTTGCTCCAAAAATTCAATGCAATAATCCTTCGGCACTGACCGGCCACTGTTTAGTTGCGTTCATATGGAAGGAGTGAAGGCCCAGTAGCTGACCTTGTGGGATTGGGGGTAGATCAGTGGACAGTAGACCCAGTATCTGTCGGACAGTAACTGTCCTTCACTCTTCGGTAGCTACTGGTTCCGTGAAAACATATATATTTATATATACACCTCTCTGGGAGGCAGGTAGCAGTTTATGAATTATTAAAATAATTTACAGTTTTTATCGACTATTGCATTTAGACTATACAATATCCATCAATATTTACGTTACATATTTCAACATCATCGGCTGTAGATAATGTAATTTGCCAATGCCGGAAGATTCTCTAAGCCTAATATATAATCAAGTAATAACAGTCTGTCCGTGTGGTGACGGACTAAGAATACAATAATTGTCACCACTTCATTCTTTCCCACGGGTGTCGTATGAGGCGACTAAAGGAAGTAAGTAATTATCATCCATTGCGTGACTGGTAGTAGGGCTGGGTACCAAGTGAGAGTACCTACTCACTTGGTATCGGGCCCGAGCGGGTTGGTACCACCGTCTTCTGTGTGACCGGCCATGAAGCACATCGTTGCGTTTTGACTGTAGCAGGAGATAGCCGTTTATTCTTACATTTCATATCTGTGAAATGAAATGGTGAGCAGCGGCATGACAATACTCTCGGTATAGTTGCGTCCATGAGCGACGGTTACTATTTACCATCTGATGCGCCGTGGTTTGTCTGCCACTACATGCAATTTTTTTTTTTTTTTTTTATAGAATGTATAAGCTGCATGTAGCGGTCCTGTTCATCTTCTGGGGGTACGTGCTGTGGTTTGTCTTCAACTCGGAGAGCGTTCAATATTTACTAACTCAATTAAACAGCTATTTTGTGTTGGTTTAGCGAATTAAATGTTTCATTATATTTTAACGTATTTTTATTTTAATATTTTTCCTGAGATCGTATAAGCTACAAAACACCACAAGTATCGCGGAGCAAAATATGCTTTTGATATGGCCATTTGCTTCAACTCCATGAGAGAGCAATCTACGACAAGTAGATGGAATTGTTTTTCACCTCTGCACAATGCATCTTCAGAACTGCTCAGCTACCTACATAAGCTCGATGAACATAGATTCAACAACAAATTAAAAGTATAGTTTTACTCACACTCATTAAACGCATCAAAAATCTTAATAAATGCTTATACGTAAATTTGTTATGGTAAGATTTAGTAGGGTGCCACCATCCTCTATTGAGGGAAGCTGTGGATCTCTACAGTAGTCATATATTTCAAGAAGATGGTTTTTATACACCCTGAAGAACGTGTGCTGTACTTTTAGAATTTCTGTGACAACAAAATATTTCGAGGTGATATAAGTATGGTTATATTGTATTGTTAACAGATATAATATGCAAAAATCTACCTAAGTATTTAATGTCTCAAGTAGTTTTAAAATACTATTCTTTTGTTATATAGCAGCACGCGCGATCGTATATTGGAACGAAGTTCCTTATCGCGCGTTGTGAAAGGGGGCTAGACGGAAAAAAATCTTACGAAAAGTTGTCACGACACTTTTTGCTTTTTGTTTGTTTTTGGAACGAAGTTACTTATCGCGCGTTGTGAAAGGGGGCTAGACGGAAAAAATTCGCACGAAAAGTTGTAACGACACTTTTTGCTTTTTGTTTGTATTTTGTTATATTTTTTTATTTGTTTTTTTGTTATATTTTTTATATAAGTTTATATTACATTATATTTGTTAATAATAAAAAAATATTATTACAAATTAAAAAATAATACAATTCCTTCACTAATTAATCGAAAGGAACTTCGTTCCATCCGGATGTCCTGTGACACCTCTCAAGTTTTTTTTATATGTACCATTCGATTTCTATCAATATTACATTGTTCAAAAGTACAAACCTAAACCTTCGTCCGTAAGCCGATTTTACAAACAACCATAATTATAGTAATTTTTTTATTAACAATTTACTGCAGTGATATTTTTTTTTTAGAATTCATTATAACTAAAGTAGGTGCCACAACTGAGAATATACAATTTATTATTAAAAAAATAAATATAACAAAATAAAATAGGGTATGAGCATAAAAAAAACAATATTTTAAAATGAGAAGTAGCCCATTTTATTTCATCTTTAAAATAATATTACTACTACTGCTACATATCATCACGCGATTTCCGTTGCAGGGTAGCCAGAGAGAATAGTTTTTTTTTTAAATAATTCGGAATTTTATAATCACCTCTACCATTAGGGGCGGATTCAACCAAACAAGAATACATTTTATTCCTAGAATAAATCGCTACTTACTCGAGAATAAATCAATTTTACATTTTACCAACAACAATTCGAAGAATAGCGAGCCTATTTTGGAATAGTCACTATACCACCGATAAGCATCGAATAAGGAGTTAATCCAAGAATAAAAATAATGGCGTCATCTTTTTTGTGCTGTCGTTTTTCGAAACCAATATCGGTTTCGGGCGCGTGACAGCTACTTTCTCACGCTATAATACGACAAATAAGAGTTGAGATGAGTTAAGCTATACACTGTCCCGTTTGTAGAACAATTTCTTTTTGCTGGGATTATTACATTCACTTAGCTATTCGCGAATAGCTATTTCAAGTATAAGCGATACGTCAGATGGCGTGGAAAAATGACTGTTGATTATCTAAGAGAATAAAATCGTGAAATAGATTATTCTCGGTATAGTTATTCTTGTATACATTCGAGTTTGGTCGAATCCACTCTAAGTCGGATTTCAAAACTTTTTTATACCTACCTATTTATAGTAACATAGTATAAATATAACTCAGCAATGGAAAGCCTAATGATGACAGCGGGTAATTTTCCCTTGTTTTACCACATGCTCAGCAAGTTGCTTGGAGAAGGCATATGTATTGGGTAATTCACCTAAGTAGTTGAATGATTCGCAACCTTAGAAAAACTCAAGAAAATCATAAACATAGAAAACTAGGATGACTTTATAATGGTAGAGCCTTGCTTATCCCAGCATGAATGGGCCGGCTCAATCAGGGAAGTACCACCCTCTCAGATAAGATACAACGGTAGGTAATACAATGGTAGGTACTTCTACTGTTTACGTTTAGTGAGTGAGAGGAGCCCCAAAGGCACTACTTATAATCCACCTTCACCTATGCATTCCCAACTACAAAATTGGTGACGCCCGAGTGATGCCTCTGGTGTTGCTAGCGTCTATAGGCTACAGTATTCATTTACCATTAGGTTTGCTCCTTTACCACTAATACCAATTTTTGATCTACAGAAATCCCCAATAAAAATATTATGCTTTATAAACAGCCAAAAGTGTCAAAAAAGGTAAGACTGACTGTGCATAGGGGGTGCTGGTCCCTACACTTATGTAAGGTAGTGAATGTTGGGTATGGCAGAAGAAACATAAGAGTATGATAAATGCTGTGGTAAGAAAGAAGATATAATGACAAAAATAGAGAAAGGAATACTTAGGTGGTTTGGACACGCAGAGAGGGTGCATAAAAGAAGATTAATGAAACAGATATATACAAGCCAACTGTAAATGGGCAAGTTGGTAGAGGTCGAAACAAAAGAGTTTCTTCAAAATCAGATCAGTAGTTTTTGCGTGATGCTTAAGCAAACAGATAAGTAGACAGACTTAAATTCAAAATTAATTGTTTTGTATTCAGTTAAATTGTATTAAAAAAAAAATGGATGTATTAAGCTATTTAGCCCTCTAAATAGCTTAATACATCCATTTTTTTCTCAAATATCTTAAATGTACAAACATAGGTCTGTTACAGCGTTACAATAGTATATGTGTATACTTATTCTATACCATATCACTATGTATTCTTTAGAGCTGATAAATGTATCGAAAAATCCTTAAACATTTAGATTAGTTTATTCGTGTTGTAGAATTCATCCAACCAACGCGCAGGCCGCTTTCGTCGACACCGTGCGGTATCCGCGTATGAGCCTGGACGCGACGACTTTTTGTGGTCTCCACAGAAGAGGCCTGTTCGGCACGTCCAGGCACCCCGCCCGCACAGGTGCACCGTACAGCACCATCAACCGGACTACCCCCGCAAAGCCGTCGGCACGCATTGTTGGGTCCGCCCATATTCGGCAAAAGCCGTGCAAGGGTGGACGCTGCGCCGACGAGCCTCGGGGACAGTTGGCGAAAGTGCTCGCGAGAGCGCCAGCGCCTATCCAGCACCAGGCCCAGATACTTGATCTGGGCCTTCACCCCAATTTGGATCCCGTCCACCGTGATTGAGGCGCCAGCAGGTGGCCGACGTTGGGGCCTATGGAAAAGTAGAGCCTCCGACTTGTCCAGGGCCACCCTAAGCCCCAGCGCCCCGATCTTCCTGACAACCTCCGAGGTCCCTAAGGTGGCTAGGAACGCCGCTTCCTCGAAGTTTCCGACCCGGGCCATGACCAGCGTGTCATCCGCATAGCAGATGACCGCCAGCCCGGGGGGGAGCCGACATCGTAGCACCCAGTCGTAACCGATGTCCCACAGGAGTGGCCCTAGAACTGAACCCTGTGGGAAACCGTACGACATGGGTCTCCTCACAACGTCCCCTATGCGGCTCTCATAGAAAACGCTGCGGCTCTCAAGATGGTCCGCCACCAGCCGCCTCAGGTATGCAGGCACCCTGTAATACCTGGAGCGCCTCCCTGATGCAGCTAAATGGCAGTCTATTGAATGCGTTGGCGATGTCGAGCGACACCGCCAACAGCACTCCACCGCTGGTGATAACCGCCGCGGACGCGGCCCTCAGGTGCATAATCGCGCTGACCCTTGAACGACCAGCGCGAAAGCCGAACTGGGCATCTGACAAGTCGGGTCCGACGTCGCGCAGATGCTGGACGATGCGGGCAGCAAGGATTCGCTCCAGCAGCTTACCCGCCTCGTCCAGCAGCACGATGGTCCTGAAGGCCCCGACCGAATCCGGCGTTCGCCCCGGCTTCGGCAGGAGTACGAACCTCCCCTCCTTCTAGCAATCAGGGAACCGTCCGGACGCCAAGCATGCGTTGAACAGTCCCCTGAGACGGGGCTCCAGGTGGTCCAGAGCCAGGGCCAGCGCCCGGGCGGGTATCCCGTCCGGGCCAGGGGCGGTGTTCTTCAAACGAACCCGTGAAACAGCTGCCCCCATTTCCGACGCAGTGACGGGCGGTACACTGAGTTTGGCCTCCCGGTCGCTACCTGGCGATGCCATGAACGGGGGCGTGTGCTCCGCCCGTCGTGGGAATAGGCCCTCGACCACCTCGGTGGGGAGGCTGGCCTGAAGGGTCTCCGCGAGGGGGGGGGCCTGAGTGCGGAGCTAGTTCAGCGCCGCACGGTACGGGCGACCCCAGGGGTCACGGTTGCGACCATCCAGCATCTCCTGCCTTTTCTCAGTTTTGGCGCGGCAGATGGCCAATGATGATGGCGGCACGCGAAGTGCGGTACGCCTCGTACAACTGGCCCTCCCGCTCCCCATCGCGGTTGCGCTACCGACTGCGGGTGTAGGACCTCCGGGCACGAATGTACGCCTCACGGATGTCCGCAAGCTCCTGGGACGAGGACTTCCTCGGAGGAGGACGTTGCACTCAGGGCATGGCTGAGTCACACACCTGCGTAATCGCAGCGCGAAATCGCAGCGCGAAATTGCAGCGTGAAATCGGCCAGCTTCAATGTCCAACCCCTCAGTCAGGGCTGGTGACGACAGCCACGATTGAACGATAGCTGCCTCCACCAGTAGGTCCCTATCCAGCCTGCTCACAGCCCACCGCGGGAACGCGGTAGTTCTGCGCGCCGTGTGACCCCTACTGGAGCCCTGAAGGGACCGGGAGACCTCAATCCGGATGTACCGATGATCGGACAAGGTCTCAACTTCCTCCAGGACACGCCAGTTCCTCACTGGTGCTGCGACGTCGGGGCTAGCGAACGAAAGGTCCACTATCGACCCGCCCCGTTGCCGCACGCACGTGTTGACGGAGCCTCTGTTTAGCAAACAGAGGCCCGTTGACGCCGCCCACTCTACCACCGCCACTCCAGGGGCGTCCGTCGCAGGGGACCCCCACGCCGTAGATTTGGCGTTGAAGTCCCCCACGACCAGGACGTGGCTGGGTGCCAGTCGCCGTATCGAGGTCTCCAGGCTGTTAAGCCAGACATCGAAATCAGCCAGACTCCGGTTGGGGAAGAAGTACACGCCGTACAGCGTAACTCCCCCCTAGTCGGCTGCTACGTATCCCGTGCCCCTGTCTCTGATCGACAAGGGCGGGGAGTGCAGCAGAGGAGCTGACGATTGCCACGGAGCCATTGCGGCTGCCCGCCCAATGAGGATGGTCAGGAACGCAATAAGGCTCTGCAGCTACGGCTACACCAATTAACCGCTCCACCATGGTTTGCAGGAGAAGATCCTGCGCCCTGGCGGAATGGTTGAGATTCGCCTGGAGGAGGATAGTGTCACGGTTAAATTTTAAGCCGTAACCATATCCTCCTCCACCCTAGACGGTGGCGAAGCCGCGCTAGGGGGGGGCAGCCTGGGCCGATTGGCTGGTCCCCCTCTTTTTTGGGCCTGAAGTCGGGGGTCTACATCCCTCCCACACCATGCAGTGCTTGGCAGGTCTATTGCCTGCCGCGCATGTGGGGCAGTAAGGGGCAGCGGCGCAGGTTGCCGCCCGATGCCCTGCCTGACCGCAGCGGAAACAGAGACCGCTGCAGCCGAAACAGTTAGTGCACGTCGGCCGGGTGTGTCCTACCGCCATACACTTATAGCACCTTGCGGGCGGGGGCTCCAGCACGGTGACCCGTTCAGAATTCTAGCCCAAAAGGAGCCTGCCTGCGGCAGCCAAGGTACTGGCCGCCACGATAGGGCAACTCGCCCAGACGGTACCTACACCGCCGGGACCGGTCCTAATGGAGCCCACTCTGACGGCTTCCGAGCATCCGGTTTTGGAGGCAATGGCCTCCCGGACGTCATCAGCCGTCCCCGAGTCTTCCAGACCGGAAATGCGCAGTTCAGCGCACTTCACGGGTCTGGCGATGCGGACTCCTCTACCCTCGCCATACAGACCCCGTAGCCTTTTGGCTACCGTGTCGGCCATCTTGAGGCCCTTCGCCCCAGGGAACTCCAAAATGCGAGCCCCTGTCCGGGCTTGGCGGGTCCAGGCAGCAATGACTCCGAGGTCAGAGACGTCAATCTCGTCCCGGGCTCTCCTCAAGATGGCCTGATATGTAAGGCCCGCTTCCGCCTCCGGCAGCATGGTGGTTACCACCGCTGCCGTTTTCAGCGCTCGAAGCTTGCGCGACTTTTTAGGGCCAGGCTTGCTCCCAGGTGCAGCGGGCTCTGCAGCCCGGGCAGTAGCCGCGGTCACTTCCCCCTTTTTCCTCCTGCCCCGGGACTTCTTCCTCCCGCCATCCACTGTCTACCATCCCTCATCAGAGGGTGCAGGGTTAGACGGTGCGGGAGGTGAATTACGAGAATCCCGGGGTAAGGTCACTCGGGCCCACGATGGCTGGCCAGCACACGAAAAAGGAGGGAATTCCTCTCTGGGCTGGCCCTTGGGGCGCTGCCCAGCCTTCTGCGCCGCTTTTACCTTAGGGCCAGCTTTACCCAGCCCCATGGGCGGCGTGGTCGCAGCCGCGGAGTAGGTGGCCACGCGGCCGCCCTAGCAGGGCAGCGGCTTTGGGCCTGAAGCGGCAGGGCGACTCCAGCTTGCCGATCCCCTCTGGCGCTGGGTTACGCCGGAGGGACTCCACCGCTCTAAAGACTACCTTAGTAGCCCCCTTGAGGGCCTCCGCGAGGTCGCCCCGAAGGCCTCGCGACACATTAGCCACCGTGGAAACGATGGCCAGGGCGTCAGAAACCCTCTGGGCAACCTGGTCCGCTGTAGGTGGACCATCCTCGTTCGGAGGCTCCTCTCAGAGCCTCGATGTGAGGAGGGTTACCCTCTCCTCCACCGAGAGCTCCGCTCCCAATCCCCTAACTGCGGCCTCGTCCGCTTGCGATTTGGATAGCGGCACCGAACCCAGGCCCCTAGCTGCTCCTCGGCCTCTTTTGGCCGTTCTACTCGGTCTGCCCGGTGGGGGCATCGACGTAAGCTCCCCTTGGACTCCGAAGCGTCGCCCTCGCGCAATCGAGCGCTTCAAGAGCCGCGAAGGCCGCTTCACCACACCGGCTGCGTCCGCACGGGACCCCGACGGCTCCGGCACACAGACTTCCGCGACCGCAGCAAGAGCGCTACTAGCGTCCGACGTCACCACTATGTCAGCGGCAGAACTACTTGCCGCGGGAGTGCTTTTTCTCCCACGGGTCCTCCTCTTTTTTGTTTTCTCCGTCTGTTTTTCTTCATTGGCGTAGGTTGCCCCCCTCAGATACGTGGGGCTGACGGAGCCGGTTTTGGTACCCGGCTCCGTGAGGGATTCTCCAGGTTCATTGCACCCGGTACCCTCCTGAGGAATAAAAGTATATTTTTATATACGAGTATATTTAGATATTTTTATATATATTTTCAGCATTTGGCATGCTTAGCAACATACATTAAACACAAAGTGAAAAATCTGAAATCGAAAATAACAGTCACGAGCAGGATTCGAACCTGCATCTCCTGGATACCGTCCAGATGCTTTGCCAATTAAGCCATCGTGACCCTTGCTCCTGACTGCTAATTTCGATAACACATTCATACTTAACGTCTTTGGGTGACGCCTGTACCATCTGTCGGAAGTATTTTCATACATTATACCGACCAGGTAAACTTAATTTTACAATAAAGATTTTACCTAATAATGGAGCAAACCCTATAAATATTTAGATATTTTATGTATATATTTAGCATTTGACATGCTTAGCAACATACATTAAACACAAAGTGAAAAATGTGAAATCGAAAATAACAGTCACGAGAAGGATTTACACCTGCATCTCCTGGATACCGTCCAGATGCTTTGCCCATTCAGCCATTGTGATTTAATATATAAAAATATCTAAATATAAACCGGGATTGACAATCCGTGGGTGAGTGGTAGGTTCTTCTCCTAAAATATCCAATCTATAATAATAATATCATTAAAAAATATTGTCAAGCCGCTGCTTAACCTTTTATTTGGTATCTCCTGCTACAACTGAAACACACCAATGTCAGACAGCAGACACATGGAACCCAACCGTGCCAGTAATGCATTGTGTGATAATTTCTTACTTTAAACACAAAGTGAAAAATGTGAAATCGAAAATAACAGTCAGGAGCAGGATTTGAACCTGCATCTTCTGGATACCGTCCAGATGCCTTACCAATTCAGCCATCCTAACAATTGCTCCTGACTGCTAATTTCGATAACACATCATACTTAACGTCTTTGGGTGACGCCTGCGCCATCTGTCGGAAGTATTTTCATACATTATACCGACCAGGTAAACTTAATTTTACAATTAAGATTTTACCTAATAATGACGCAAACCCTTTAAATATTTAGATATTTTTTATATATATATTTTAGCATTTGACATGCTTAGCACTATACATTAAACACAAAGTGAAAAATGTGAAATCGAAAATAACAGTCAGGAGCAGGATTTGAACCTGCATCTTCTGGATACCGTCCAGATGCTTTACCAATTCAGCCATCCTGACAATTGCTCCTGACTGCTAATTTCGATAACACATCATACTTAACGTCTTTGGGTGACGCCTGCGCCATCTGTCGGAAGTATTTTCATACATTATACCGACGAGGTAAACTCAATTTTACAATTAAGATTTTATCTAATAATGACGCAAACCCTTTAAATATTTAGATATTTTTTATATATATTTTTAGCATTTGACATGCTTAGCACTATACATTAAACACAAAGTGAAAAATGTGAAATCGAAAATAACAGTCAGGAGCAGGATTTGAACCTGCATCTTCTGGATACCGTCCAGATGCTTTACCAATTCAGCCATCCTGACAATTGGTAAAGCATCTGGACGGTATCCAGAAGATGCAGGTTCAAATCCTGCTCCTGACTGTTATTTTCGATTTCACATTTTTCACTTTGTGTTTAATGTATAGTACTAAACATGTCAAATGCTAAAAATATATATAAAAAATATCTAAATATTTATAGGGTTTGTGTCATTGTTAGGTAAAATCTTAATTGTAAAATTAAGTTTACCTGGTCGGTATAATGTATGAAAATACTTCCAACAGGTGGCGCAGGCGTCACCCGAAGACGTTAAGTATGATGTGTTATCGAAATTAGCAGTCAGGAGCAATTGTCAGGATGGCTGAATTGGTAAAGCATCTGGACGGTATCCAGAAGATGCAGGTTCAAATCCTGCTCCTGACTGTTATTTTCGATTTCACATTTTTCACTTTGTGTTTAATGTATAGTGCTAAGCATGTCAAATGCTAAAAATATATATAAGAAATATCTAAATATTTAAAGGGTTTGCGTCATTATTAGGTAAAATCTTAATTGTAAAATTAAGTTTACCTGGTCGGTATAATGTATGAAAATACTTTTGACAGATGGCGCAGGCGTTAGCCAAAGACGTTAAGTATGATGTGTTATCGAAATTAGCAGTCAGGAGCAATTGTCAGGATGGCTGAATTGGTAAAGCATCTGGACGGTATCCAGAAGATGCAGGTTCAAATCCTGCTCCTGACTGTTATTTTCGATTTCACATTTTTCACTTTGTGTTTAATGTATAGTGCTAAGCATGTCAAATGCTAAAAATATATATAAAAAATATCTAAATATTTAAAGGGTTTGCGTCATTATTAGGTAAAATCTTAATTGTAAAATTAAGTTTACCTCGTCGGTATAATGTATGAAAATACTTCCGACAGATGGCGCAGGCGTCACCCAAAGACGTTAAGTATGATGTGTTATCGAAATTAGCAGTCAGGAGCAATTGTCAGGATGGCTGAATTGGTAAAGCATCTGGACGGTATCCAGAAGATGCAGGTTCAAATCCTGCTCCTGACTGTTATTTTGGATTCACATTTTTCACTTTGTGTTTAATGTGTAGTGCTAAGCATGTCAAATGCTAAAAATATATATAAAAAATATCTAAAAATTTCTTACTTCCCGTGGTTGCTTTGTACGAAACCCTCGAAATAATTAGGGCGGTGACACTTGTATTCATAAGTTCATCACCGGATAAAATGTCCTCTGGAATGTATTAATTTCGCCATCATTACAGGATTCATGGGCAAGGTGTTAATAGAAAAACTGCTGTACTCCTGTTCAGAGCTCAGCTGTATCTATATCCTCATGAGGAACAAGAGGGGAGTGATGTCAGAAGATAGACTAGCAGATTTGTATTCTTGTGCTGTGAGTACTACCTACTTATTTGAGTAGTTTACCTAAACGTTTCAATGTCGCTATTGTAAACATATTAGTTAATTTAGCATGCATTATTCATTTACACATCACACTAATAAGCATTGTCACCGTCTTTAGACAGCATTGTCACCGTCTTTAGACAGTGACAATGCTTATTACATTGTGACTTACGTGAAAAATATATTTGAATTTCAAATTAGGTAAAAACAGATGTTATAACTTTATTTAAACACGAGTAGAATACGTGCATTATTATTAGTTTTAATGCTATTGTTAAATGTTCTGTCTAAGCAAGCAAAACGAATGGTCTTAATATAATATATCTTACTTACTATAATATAGGTCCGAACCCCGAAGGCACGTAACGTAGAAATTTTTTTTTTAATATTTTCAGTGCTTTGATAGATTGAGGAAAGAGAAGCCAACCATATTCAAATCTAAGGTCTTCGTTATAGCTGGAGATATAATGGAAATTGGTTTAGGTGAGTAAGTTTTATGGGAGTATGAAAATTACACACATACTCGTATATACAGTGTTACTGTCAATATGACGGCGATCCGTTAACGGAATATAGGAGAGATCATTTGCAACCAAATTACCTGTGCAAAAGTCAACCATTTTCGAGTAATTTGAAATTTTATATTTTTTTGAAGATGTAATCTGCGGTACAACTTTAAAAATTTATTAAAAAAGCAAAGTATGATTTTTTTTATTATTCTGCTTGCTTACTCTTTTACATTGTAATCAGTCATAAATAATAATTATCTTAAATATTTTTTAAATCTGAGTATTTAAAAAATTTGGGGTTGGTTTCTGCTTCAATTCAAAATTTATATGTTCACCCTAGAATTGTTGTGGGTGTTAAAGAATATACCGATGTGGACAGTGGATCATTTATTGTCCACATTTCTCGTGTAGAGCCAGATCCAGTGGTTGGATCTGTAATCCGCATTATTAAGTTTGGACAGTTCCTTTACAAAAATAAAATTGAAAACATTTGCATAGATGGTGTCAAAAAAGTGGGGAGAAACAAGATCTCAGTTCAATTCGAAACTGCCAAAGATGCCAACAAATTTTTAGATAATCCTATTTTATCTATTGCAAAATATGTTGCTACTATACCAACATTTAATATCACTAAAATGGGTATTGTTCGCCAAGTCCCCGTGAACTTATCAATGGATGAGTTTGTGGAGGCACTCACTATCCCTAATGGTTGTGGTCCTGTCCTTAAGGCTCGTCGTTTAAATAGGAAAGATATAAGCGATGGTTAGGTAAATTGGACGCCTACTCAAACAATAGTACTGACTTTCCAGGGTCAAAAGTTACCCACTAAAGTATTTTGTTTCCATACTTCTCTCCCAGTGGAAACTTATCAGTACCCTACAATCCAATGTTACAATTGCTGTAGGTTTGGCCATGTCAAAAGTCTGTGTAGATCAAGACCAAGGTGTTACCGTTGTGCCCAACCCCATGCTGGTGACACTTGCAATGTCACTGAATCTACAGCCTCATGTTTGCACTGTTTGGGGCAGCATTTTGCTAATAGCAGAGACTGTCCTGAACAGGGCAGACAAAAATCTATAAAGTTTGTAATGGCAAATGAGAATATCTCCTATTATGAAGCATCTCGCCTCCACCCAAAATCATTTAAACCATATGCTGAAGTATTACTAAGTACCAAAACTTATTGATTTACTAAGTACCAAAACTTATTGATTGATCATGACATAGAACTTGGGCACCATTCTTTTTTAACATGTAAATTTTTACTGAAAAAGGATAAAGAGATGCCTAGGCAGATTGTCTATCGCCCTATTAATAACATACGACTCGAAGATTTTGAAAGAGACTTAGATTTAATTGCATATAATAAGGAACTATGATGATGTTAACTTAATGGTTAACATTTTTAACCACTATGTCCTCCAGTTATACGATACACATGCGCCAATTAATTGCAAAACTTTTAAGAGTACATCGACTCCTTGGATAACCTGCTGATAATTTATGTTTAGACTTCGCAATCAAGCCAGGTTACGTTATCGATCTACAAAGTTAGATCATCACAGGGATTATTACGTCCAACTTAGGAGACTAACTAAAAATGCTCTGAATTGTGAAAAAAGGGCGTATTTCACCAAACATATAAATGAAAATATAAACGACCCGAAAAAATTGTGGCAAAATCTGAAACAGCATGTCCTATCTCAACATCGCAATAATACCCTCCCAATAAACCTTCAAGATCCAGAATGTATAAATAGGGCGTTTTTAGAGGTACCTGGTAATCTTAACGTTACAATATCGCAATTATCTTTTTTTGAACATCATAGATACGGTACATCTACATTTACTCTCAATACGGTAGATAAAGGAACTATAATGAAAATAATAAATAATTTGTCAACTAATGCGCAAGTAATCGATGGCATCACTAAAGACATGATCCAATTAACACTTCCACAGTCCCTAACTGCTATCACTGCCATTATAAATAAATCTGTAAATTCTTATTCTTTTCCGTCATTTTGGCGCTGCGCAATCGTACGGCCATTACCGAAAAATAACAACCCACTTGATTATAAAGATTTGCGACCTATTAGTATTCTCCCCTGTATGTCTAAAATACTAGAGCGGGTAGTTTATGATCAGGTAGTGTCATATCTAGAGGCCAATAATATTTTACCTGATTTGCAGTCGGGGTTTCGGTCGGGACGTGGTACGGCGACTGCTATGGCAGACGTTGTGGGCAACATCCTCGAGGCTCGGGACCGTGGCGAGGGTACGATACTCACATTACTAGATTACTCCCGGGCTTTCGATGCTATCAACATATCGCTTTTATTGTCCAAGCTGGCATTCTATGGGTTTGAAGCAAACGCTGTTAAATGGTTCGCTGATTATTTACAAAATAGAACACAATACGTAGAAATACAGACAAATGATGACTCCAAAGTATGTTCAACAGTGAAGCCAGTGCCCAGAGGTATTCCTCAAGGTTCCCTGCTCGGTCCGCTATTATACATCCTCTACAGTGCAGATACAGGTAACTGTATCAGATACTGCAAGTGCCACATGTATGCAGACGATATACAAATATATTTGTCATTTAAAGCAAGTGAAACTTCTAAATCAGTACAAAAAATAAACGAGCAGCTTAAGGGAATCGTCACCTGTTCTGAGCAGAACTCCCTGGTCCTAAACCCTGACAAAACCAAGTTTATGGTGGCGGGTAGCAGGATTCAAATAGTTTCTATTATATCCGCTAATCCGAATATAAAACTAATGGGGAAGTCTGTGAACCGAGTTGAATCTACTAAGAGTCTTGGACTTTGTATTGACCCTGAGCTACGTTTCGAGGAACACATTAGTAACATAGTCAAAAATTGTTTTTATAGGTTAAAATTATTATATAATTTCAGGCAATATCTCAGCATAGAAATAAGGAAAAGACTAGTTGATAGCCTTATACCATCAAAATTTAATTACTGTGACATCGTGTATGGTCCGTGTCTATTATCGCGAACCGAAAAGCTTATGCAACGTGTACAAAATGCCTGCGCTAGGTTCTGTTTCCAAATTCCGCGTCGTAGCCATGTCACGCCATATCTTAATGAAGCCAATATGTTGAAAATAAAAAATAGACGAAAACTTCATTTTGCTACGCTACTGTTTGGTCTCATTACAAATAAAAAGCCAAAATATCTATTTGATAAATTACGTTGGCGTCGAGACTATGCTAGGTACTGTCCCCGGACGGTGACGAATTCGTTATCCATTCCTCAGTTTAAAACATCCGCATTCAGGGGAAGTTTCAAATATGCTGCCACCAAGTGTTGGAACAACATTCCACCACCCTGCCAATCTAAAACAAATAAATTTTCCTTTAAATTAAGTTTTAAATGCTACCTACTTACAAAACAAAAAGAGAATTACTTACCTTGAATGCATGGTGATTAGTCTGATGCTTCTCTATGTATGGTAGAATCTTTCTTATTATGTGTTGGCTATTTTATAATGCAGGGAGATAAAGATATTTTATTTTTATTTATTTTTTTGTTTTAACGTTAAGTATTTCTTTCTTTATTTTACACATAGGTTTAGTTATGTTCCTACATGCCTCTAATTACTTTACTTTGTACGTCCGTGCGTCACCGGGGCTTCCATTAAAAACCAGCGCTGCAGTGTGATATTGTAACATTGCAGCATCATAGCTGAATGGGGGCCTTGTTGTCACTTGAATATTTTTTATTTTATTTTGTGTACCTATTTAGTTAGACTGTAAATATGTGATATTAATTTTTGTACTAAAAGTGTTAACCCTAAGATATGTATTATTCTCAAGTGATAATAAAATATAGTTTTCTTTCTTTCTTTCTCTTTTCAAGTATCACAGGGTAAAACATTTTTGAGCTCATCTGTAAATCCATCACAATCATCCAATCTTCAGAGCCAGCCTGCTAATTCTCCTTCTCATACATCATATCGCAAAACTGTTTTCTCCTCCCCACGTCTACATGCTCCACTGGGGAAATCATATGATCAGGTCTCTCATCGAAATATTATTGCTACTCCATCATCATTATTGTCAAATGGATGTGCTTTGAACTCTGTATCAAATTCTTGTAACCTTCCTCAAATAACCCAGGATGACAGTGTCCTGGAAGCTCTCCTCTCTATGGTCATTAGTTTACTCTCTAAATCAAATACTAGCATACCGTCCCACGTTGCCAAGACTCTTCTTCGTTTCATTCCATCAAATTCTGATCATGGCTCCCATATCAGCTCTCCAGTGGAACATAAAAAGCATTCATCATAAAAAACATGAACTTCTGCATTTAGTCACTAAATTTCAGCCATCTGTTTTTGCTATCTCTGAGACATGGTTAGTGCCTGGTACCCATTTTTGGATTCCAGGTTACTCCTGTCTTCGGGATGACAGAGCAGATGGTTATGCTGGAACTGCCTTACTTGTTAGGCGTTCTTGCTCATTTTCACAAATTTCTTTTCCACCCGTATCACCTGAAATCAATGTTATTGCTGTAAATATGTGTAATATATCTTTTGTATCTATATATATTCCTCATCCTATTATTCCTAATATTTTTTTTTAGCTGCACCATACTTCGCTACTCATTGTATGATATTTTACCTCATGAAATTCCCCGTCCTACCTCATTTAAATCACTTTTATCACTTGTATTTACTCCATTTATTTTAATTCTTTGTAAATTCATAAAGGTAAATAAGATTAAATTGTAAATAAATTTTAGAGGGATAATAACTTTAGCACTGTACATAAGAATAGATATTAGTATGATATGTAGTTAGTTAATGTTGTTTGTTTCAGAGTATTTAATCATCATAGTAATTTGTTTCATTTGATACCATATTCACTGGCCTTTCTATTATCACCGAACAATCTCCTTCGTTTGACGGTCTATCTCCTCCACGTGACATTGGCAAAGTTGTGGACATTCTCCTGCAATAGCCATAAAACAAGAAGAAGAAGAAGTACTCTAATGAGCTAATGAGTTTGCTTTTATCAACTGATACACATAACAAATTCGTACCTATATAGTGTTTTGTGCAGTGTTTATTTATCTATGATCGCTAATTATTGCATGTGACAAAATAATCTATAATATAGATATGCCTCCTATTAGACGAAGCAATTTAGGTAGAAGAACCCGAAATGCTACAAACCAAGCTAATTACCGATCTAATCATGCTGCACAAGAACGTAACGGCCGAAATGAACGTGAAAGAATTCGGATATCACAAACGCGTGAAGCGTGAGCGCGACATTCAACTAATAATCGCGCAAGTTTGAATCGAGCTGCTTTCAGGTACGATGTGTCAATTGACTACAGTAACTACCGATGTGTTGTTATTGGTTCAATGAACTCGGTTTGCTCACATTGTAAGGCATTGAAATATAAAAACGAAGCTAATGGATTGTGTTGCGCAAATGGTAAAGTGAAATTGATACCATTGGAACCACCACCAGAGCCATTGTACTCATTGGTTTCAGGAATAGGAACAGATTCCATACACTTTTTGACAAATATCCAACAATATAACAATTGCTTTCAAATGACTTCATTTGGGTCAACAAATGTAGTACGGGAAAATTTTATGTCAACTTTCAAGGTATGTATTATAGCAGTTAATCATAATTATTTTAGCGAAAAATATGTTCTGTCACCTAAGTTAAGATGTGTCACTAATCACAATCATCACTTAGTCATCATATTATTTGGTGATTCATTTTTAGCAACACTTTTATTATTTTGAAACACAATGTAATTATTTGATGATAGATATTAGTTACAACTAATTAGGAGACGGATATAATTTTTAAGAAAAAAATATATATTTAAGTTTGATCATTGACAATCCATAAATTTATAACCCATACTGATTATTTATTTTATTTTATAGTGTTTGGTGCAAAAATAATATATATTTTTTTAATTTACAGATACAAGGCCAAATATATCATAGAGCCGGTTCACTGTTATCAGTGTCAGATAGCAACTACAAATTCCTGCAAATTTATTTTATGGGCAATTCAGCACAAGAAATTAATATGCGTTGTGCACATAACAATTTATAACAGATAATCACAAAATTGTAATCAGAGCTGATAAAACACCTGCGGGTCAACATGCAAGACGTTTTAATGCACCAACTATTGATGAAGTTGCTATCGTTGTAGTTGGAGAAAACTTGGAATCCCGTGATATTGTTTTACATCGTCGGAATGATCAATTACAACGTATAAAGGAAACGCACCGCTCATATGATGCACTGCAATATCCCATTATATTTTGGCAAGGTGAAGATGGCTATGATTTCTCAATAAAAATTATAAATCCCATTACAGGTAATTAAAATATTAGTTTAGCTATGGCGATAATATCTTAGTAACTATATTATGTATTTTAATTTTATATTTCAACAATGTTATTAAAACAAAATCTTTTTACAGGTTCTGAAACGAACAAAAAAGTCAGTTCAATGAACTATTATTCATACCGCCTAATGATTCGGGAAAACGAAGACAATCACATATTGAAATGTCGGCGATTTTATCACAAATATATTGTTGACATGTATGTCAAAATTGAAACGGAGAGATTAACATTCATCAGGTTGAATCAGAGCAAACTCCGATCTGAAGAGTATATTCACCTTCGAGATGCGATTAATACTGATGGAAATGCACAGAATGTTGGTCGGATGACTATTCTTCCAGCAACATACATCGGAAGCCCTCGACATATGCATGAATATGCTCAAGATGCCATGTCGTATGTTCGTCATTATGGTACAGCAGATTTGTTCATCACATTTACATGCAATCCACAATGGATAGAAATCAAGCAGGAGTTATTCCCTGGGCAATCACCCATTGATCGTCATGATATAACATCAAGAGTCTTTAGACAAAAATTGAAATCTTTAATGGATTTCATCGTAAAACATTATGTGTTTGGTGAGACACGCTGCTGGATGTATTCTGTGGAGTGGCAGAAACGAGGATTGCCACATGCACACATTTTGATTTGGTTGGTTGAAAAGATAAGGCCAAATGAAGTTGATGCAGTGATATCAGCAGAAATCCCTAAGGTACAAGTAGATCCTGGATCGCATGAGGTAGTTATCAAAAATATGATACATGGTCCCTGTGGAACTCTTAATCCAAATTCACCATGTATGATAGATGGTAAATGTTCAAAACGATATCCACGGACATTAATATCGGAAACAATTACTGGTCATGACGGTTATCCACTGTATCGTCGACGATCGAATGCAGACAATGGAAGATCAACAATTGTTAAATTAAATCAACAAGATATTGAAATAGATAATCGTTGGATTGTCCCATATTCACCCATTTTATCAAAGACCTTCAAAGCACACATCAACGTAGAATCTTGCCATTCAGTGAAATCTATTAAATACATTTGCAAATATGTAACCAAAGGGAGTGATATGGCTGTGATTGGAATTGGTGGAGAGAATTCCAATGATGAAGTTACACAATACCAAATGGGCCGCTATGTTAGTAGTAATGAAGCAGTATGGCGAATATTTTCTTTTCCTATTCATGATAGACACCCTTCTGTTGTTCACTTAGCTGTGCATTTAGAAAATGGACAAAGAGTGTATTTTACAGCACAGAACGCAGTACAAAGAGCTGCTCAGCCACCATCTACTACATTAACCAGATTTTTCGAGACATGCCAAAACGATGATTTTGCACAAACATTGCTATATTCTGAAATGCCAAAATATTATACTTGGAATCAATCCTCAAGGAGATTTATAAGACGGAAACAAGGGAAACAAGTTCAAGGGTACCCAGCTGTGTATTCCACCGATGCCATTGGTCAAATTTATTCAGTACATCCAAGCAATGATGAATGTTTTTATTTACGACTGCTATTAGTCAATGTATGTGGCCCAACATCATTCCAACATTTACGAACTGTTGATGGTGAATTGTGTGGATCTTACAGGGAAGCCTGTCAACGTTTGCAATTGATAGAAAATGACGCTCATTGGGATCAAACTCTCAATGATGCTGTAATATCATCACACGCTCATCAAATACGAACATTGTTTTCTATAATCATATCTACATGCTTCCTATCAAACCCAATTGATTTGTGGATCAAGTATAAAGATAATATGTGTGATGATATTTTGTATCAAACACGAAATAGAATGGGAAATCCAAATATACAAATCAGTGAAGAAATTTACAACGAAGCATTGATTTCAATTAAGGACATGTGCTTGATGATGTCAAACAAACTATTAATTCAATTAGGCCTGGCCGCGCCCAATCGTCCAATGCATGATGTTTTTAACCAAGAGTTGAATCGAGAAAAAATGTATGATCTCAACACTTTAAAAGAATTAATTCAAACGAATCTTCCACTGTTGAATGAACAACAGAAGTATGTATTTGAAAATCTTATGAAAGTAATCAATGATGAAACTGGAGGGATTTACCTCTTAGATGCACCTGGTGGTACAGGAAAAACTTTTTTGATTTCATTAATATTAGCAACGATTCGCTCACAAAATAAAATTGCACTTGCACTCGCTTTGTCGGGAATCGCAGCAACTTTGCTTTAAGGTGGTTGAACAGCCCATTCAGCATTAAAATTGCCATTAAATATGCAAAGCAATGAAACTCCGACCTGCAACATTTCTAAGAACTCTGCAATGGCAAAGGTCTTGCAGCAATGTAAATTAATTATTTTTTACAGAACATATTTTGAGGTATCCCAAGTGTTGCGGTGAATAAATCTCTAGGTAAAGACAGTAATAACTCTAGTAGTACTTAGTGCATACAAAACTTGTTCCTAATTAACGTATTTTCTTATTTATTAAAATGTGTTTTTTTTTGTTTCCTATTTAATTTCTTTTAAGACACCTAGGTAGGTCCTAAAAAATTGTGGCGTGACGGCTTCACCGTTACGCTACAGTTTGGCGCCCGAACTAAATAACCCACCTCTCTTCTAAATACTAAATTAACCTTACACAAGTGCTCTATATTATTCGTTTCATTGTGGCATAAACTCTTCTAAATTCTTCTATCTGTTATTCTATTTTCATTTTGGCATAAAACTATTTCTCATGCTCGTTTATTAATTCACTTTTACTATTTAATCAGTACTTTTCTATCAATTTCATTCTAGCTACACTAACAGAACATTCTTACACACTGATTACCCACTGATAATCTGTTCCCATTCTTCTCTCTGAAGTGATCTTAAAACCAGTAATGGTCACTGAAGAGTAGGAGTTTGGTTTTACACTGTGCTCTAGGACAATATCCTGGTAGCACACTAACATCACTCATACATCGGATTACCCACTGGTAATCTGCACCCATTCTTCTCTCTGAAGTGTTTTTAAAACCAGTAAATTTGACATTCTGTGGACAATTACAAGTCCAACGAGTTTTCGGAATCCTATCTTAAAGAGTCGCATAGAGTGTTAGAGATTATAAAGTTCTATTAACCTCTTGAGTTCCAGAGTACATTTCCGAATTTCCTTCTGATTTTTGGCTTAGTACTTTTAAGTATGATATACAATTGAGGAAAAATATTTTTAAAAATCTATTCATCGGAAATCAAGTGTCAATCAAAATGTTCTAAATATAGAACAGCGGTTCTCAACTACTGAATTCCATTTGTTTTGATGTGCTAAATTTAAGACATTTGCTATAGTTTTATTCCGGCTTTAGAATTGTCACACCCCGTCTCTACCCATGGGAGTCGTAAGAGCCGACTGAGGGAATATCGGGGGAGTGGGCAGCAGCACTCCTTCGAGTATTAACAACATCCACTGCGATCGCCAACCCGTCACCCAAGCGTGGCGATTACGGCACTATCCCCCATTCTTGGGGAGGCCTATGTCCAGCAGTGGACGTTAAAAGGCTGATGGAGTTTTATTTAAGAAAATAACAAAAAATAAATATAAAACAAAAATATTTTCTTTTCATAGTAAAATTCAAACATAATTATTTATCTTAAACACAAAGTGAAATCAAACACAAAGTGAAGTTATTTATCTTAAACACAAAGTGTCAAATGCTAAAAATATATATAAAAATATCTAAATATAATTATTTATCTATAATTATTTATCTTCTGAAATTAATCAACACTTAATACTAGAAAAAAGAGATCAAGAAATGAGATTATAGATCAGTAGGTACCTAAATCTAATCAGAATCAGAGTCATTTGTATAGCCATGAAACGTCGCAAAACAGTTTCTAGAACTATTTAGACATAGGTAAATGCGACAAAACCTGCATTTGGTAGTGGTTTTTTTTATTGCAGCCTTTATTGCGGCTGTTGTTTTTTTTGTGAACTTTGGTATATGCGTAGCATTCGACGTTCTTTTTTGGACTGTGGGTATCGGATTTATAGAGACCCTCCTCTTTTTCTGCTGGTTTGGTAATTCTAAATCTTCTTGAAAATTTTCTTCTTCTGTTGTAATATTATTCTCTTCAATAAGTTTAGTGCCTAATTGTAACTTGTATTCCCGAAGCTGTGGTATTTAATGCATGAGAACATAGTTCAGCCAACGTTGCTCACGATATGTTATCCAAGAGTTAGACACACAGATATCAATCATATGGAAAATAAACCGTATTGTCCACTTGCGAGTACATGCACGAATTGGACAAACAACTATCATTCTGTCAGCTAAATCCACACCACCCATGTTGATATTGTACATTTTGATAACTTCAGGGCGTGTTACTTGTACATACCTCTTGTGACGCTTGTCCCATCGTTTGCACATGTCACTGTTCTCGTTAGCTAGGCAAGTTGAGATGAGAGGAACCGGCTTATTATCTAACCATTTTGTGATTGCTATCTTTCGATCTTGAGAAGCTAGAACCTCTGAACGTCCACGCTTCTGTTTTGAGAATTCATTGTCACGTGTCATAATGCAGTCACGCGATATGCGGTTTTTCATTATCGTTCCCGTAGCATTAAAACCACGAACACTTAACTCCTCCATCAACTTTTTAGACGAAAAATACCGATCAAAGTATAAGTAATGACCAGGAACTAGAGAGCTGGTTAAGTGGAGAATAGCAGATTCACCTAAATTGAACCCATCATTATTTGAAAAAGTTGTCGATCCTTCATATACCTTCATGTCACAAATTAAACCATTTGGATTAGCTAAAACGTAGACTTTGAGCCCTAGGGGGTTGGGCTTGTTAGGACAGTATTGCCTTATTCCACATTGACCGGAAATAGGTATATTCATTTCATGTATCGAAATGTGTTCTGATCTTTTTTGGCGATAACATCCTCTCAAGACAGGATCAAACAAAGGCCTCACCTTCCAAATTTTGTCAATTGCACGTTGATTATCTGGGATGTCATTATCAAAATCTACTTTTAATCTTGTTCTTAACATAAAATATCTAGTTTGAGTCATATTATCAGCTATTATTGGCAGTCGAAATGCTTTCTCCCAATACATTTTAATTTTAGGATGACCAATACTAGCCATTATCATATTATCCATATAATCATCAAAAAAATCGAACATTTGAAAGGCAGTTAGATCTCTCTCGAAATAATTGGGAGATCTTGGAATGTATAGTAGGACAAAATGTTCCCGTCCAAGTATTACCTGTACTTGATGTATCATTATTTACAGTGGCAGGTCTCCCCCTTCCGCTTATTCCACGTATTCTTGTGCCTCTAACTCTTCTTGTGAGTCTTCTAACGCCTCTAGTATTACGGCGACTTTGTGTAAATGATGACAATGATAGTGCAGGTGATGACGCCGATACGCACACATCAGATTCTACAATGTCTTAAGATTCGGAGCTGTTCAACCGTTCAGACTGGGAGATTTCTCGTTGTGTCGGTGGTACATACACTTCAACATCATCTGAGGCACTGAAATCGCCCTCTGATTCATTCAGCGCTTCTAAGATATTATCTTCTTCTAACTCTAAAACAAAAATAGAAGGCATAGTTAGGACCCTATGTACTAAATATTAATAATAAAATATCATTTGAACCTAATTAAAAACAAACGTACTAAATTTAGGACATTGATAGAAACTACAGAATAAAATCGACATCGTGTACAAAACATGAAAGATACTGCTAGATCATGATAGAATAATAACTAATTATGAAGTATTGTAAGCAAAAATTAAGGTTTTCCTAAAATAAATTACGATAATTTAAGATTTACTTACCATTTGTAAACGGCGCACGCGCTCGTTGTTGTTGTGACGCCATGTTTACCTTCAACACGTACTGACAAGTTGACGTCCTATTTTTTTTTAAACCCAGTTTTTAAACCTTTCGTTTCATGCAGAAAAAAAATGGATTGATCTCCTATTATCTGTCACAGATATTTTTTTGTTAGATGTTCTAAATTAAGGACATAAGTACTCAGGAGGTTAAATATTTTTTGCGATTTTTACGTAAATATTAAAAAAAAAATTTAACATTTTTTTAGTTATTTTAATTGGAGGAACTTCAATAATTATGCTACCATAGGTGATATTTTTTTAAATAATTTATTATTCCAGTATTGAACCTGCAGATGATGTCGCGATCTACAACTGTTGTGTCAGCAACCTCAACAATATAACCACATGTGAATTGATAGACTATGGACTTAAAGTTGTTACCGAGATACCGTTAGGTGCCTTTTTGTGGTATCCCAGTGTAGATACAACTACATCCAAGACCATCAACTATGTAAAGGTATATAGAATAAAAACAGTAGTGTTGAGTATGGTAGTAAAATATTATTAGTTCTTTTTTTATTTACTATTAATTTATACAAACAGATCGATGCTTACTAGAAACAAATTTTTGTGAAAGTGGAAAAAAATAAATTTTCCATGAGATTCCAAATTCGAACTTGGGTTTTCCTCTATCCGGGAGGATAATTTAGACCGCCAAGCTATCGTAGAAACCTGCTAAACTCTCAATTTCCAAATTCAGATTGTTGTCTTTAAGACCCGCGCCATCCACCAAATGTATATTGATTAGAATTTTTGTCCCCTTGAATGTTGCAATTAAGAACCATACTTGAATGGCGTGATTCACAGATCACAGAAACAAGGAAGATTTGGCATGGGGCATGGTATGTGTGACTGTATTTGGCCTAAAAAATGCCGGCTTGCGCAGCACTTGAACAACGATTAACGTTTATGTGTGAGTAAGATGCACGGTGATTACTAAATCAACGCTATTTTGTATGCAATAAAATGTGCGTTTGATTGTGCAGCATCCACCGACATGTTGCCGTTGGTGTTTGTATGTTTGCGAGACTACGTAGCAATTGCATATTTGTGTGTGGTGGGACAAACTGAAGCCTCCTGGTTTGCATTCATTATGATATGTAATCATTCGTTTGTTTCTGTGATCTGTGGCGTGATTCATGAAATATTGTTTCTTGCTATTTTTAGCATTTGACATGATCTGGCTATTTCTAGTAGAACCAAATCTTAAAATGTCATCGATAATACTTAAAGTCTATTTAATTGTAGATGATCGTGCAACACTTATTGCCAGCTGTAATAATAGACACTCTTTTAAGATTGCTTGGGCGTAAACCAATGTAAGTATCCATTAAAAAAAACTATTTTTGTGATTTTTCAATGATACTAAATCTATCTCTTAGGTACCCGTACTGCATTATTTCATTTAAGATAATACCGTACTACTTAATTCTCAACTCTTCACGGATGATTTCAATCAATAAATAATCAAAATCATTACCACTTTTAATAGAACTGAAGATTGGAATCATCACAATTATTCTTCACAACAGAACAGCTCCCTAGCTGCTGACTGTAACTTTGTAAATATTATGTTGTTGGATATCCTTATTTATCTACAATTCCGTTAATTTGGTTTTAATTTTGTACCAGGCTTGTCAAAATTCAACGCCGCATCTATAATGCCACCATGGCCCTCGAGTGCTTTACCCTAAATCAATGGAATTTCAAAAACGAAAACATGCTTCTACTGCGATCGTGTATAAAGGTTTGGCTTTTTGTAGTAACATTCCCATAGCTATAAAAAGATGAAAAAAGTATCGTTCATATCAGCTCCGATGCATGACTGAAGTTTTTTTTTAAATAACAATTGTCCTAACTCTTAAAGTAAAACTAATCAAATAATAATTATAGGTTTAGCCTGCTTCCTACTGCAGAAATTGATTTGGGTGAACACTATATTCATAACTAACTAACTAACTTATCATCACGCCATTTCCCTTGCGGGGTAGGCAGGGAGAGCAGAGTGCCAAGAGGTTCTATTCTTGCATACATCTTTCGCTTCCTCAACATTCATAACTCTCTTGATACACGCTGGCCAGTTTCGGAGACTCCTGACTCCACATTCCTTCAATACATGACCAATTTGGTCTAGGTAGATAAGTCTCGGTCTCCCCCTGTACCTACATCCTTCCACTTTCGCATTGTATATCTTCTTAGCCAGTCGCTCGTCCGGCATTCTTTCCACATGTCCGAACCATCGGAGCATTCCCTTTCGCATCTTTACACCAATACTCTCTTTCATACCTACTCGCTCTTTTACGTCGTCATCACGAATTCGGTCAGTCAGTCAATCACGATATTCATCTATTCTTCTATTCGTCTATTAAGAGCTTGATTGATTGATTATACTGGCTGTTAGATGGCAGATACGGAGCATCGGAATCATTATGTTACAACGCTGAGAGATAAAAAACATTTCACTTTTTATAACCATTGAGGTTCGATCAAACCTATAAATTTACACTTCTTTTTTTCTTCTTTCACTTCTGTGTATTTTGATTGTAGTGGGAGATAACCATCCATTTATTGGTTATCCGGATATAAAATTAAATGTTAAACAGAATTTTAAATATTATTAAGTTCAGAAGCGGGAGTTTCCACTTACCATCAGATGCGCCGTGGCTCTTCACACATCGTAAAGAATAAAAAATCTATATAGTTGTCCGTAAAGTCGGCTTGCGGACGACAATTTTACGTGATAACGTCATATATATGTGGATAGACGCGTCACAAGCTGATCGCTTAGGCCAATAGTGCCTCTCTATCTGTTCCGCGCTCTCGCTTGCACGCTCGGCTCACGCGGAACGTGACAATGAGTCTTGCGTTTTCGTGGGTGTAGCCAGCGTTCATCGATTTAGAAGACGTTATCACGTCAAAACACAGTTATTGGCTGAACTTGTGTTGTCTAGATCTAGGAATATTACTATCAGCTATCTGTAGCAATTAACATTTCGGTTTCGAAATTGTAGCCGACTTCAAAATAGGAGCTTTTGAAAAAATTCTCATGAATAGCGTGCTTAATTATTATATTGTCTTTGACAGTAAACATCTAAAGATTGACTATATAGTCTATGTTATCAGTATACTAATTCCTTTTTAGGATGAAGACTTCAACGCATTTTATTATGAAATAGAAAACGTACAAAAAAACAAATACATGTACAACGCACTCGTGGGCATAAGGAAGTATCTTCTCAAAGAAAAAGATGAGGATCTGCCTAAACATCGTGCGCACTATTGGAGGTAAAGTTAAAAGATTTTCTGAAATGTACACCTCTAAACTAAGCTTCTATAGTCCAAGGGGGTTAGGTAGAATCTCATATCACGGTGATCTGTCAACCAATCACAGTGATCACGATACGATCGACATGTGAGATATGAGATTCTGCCTAACCGCCCTGAATACCAATCAAGTCACTTTTGTGAGTTGCTTAACCTTGCCGATCCTTCAAACCGCAAGTGCAGAAGCTATAACTAACAACCTATCGCATCCATTAAGGTAGGTCCGTAGGTCTAAAACATCTAAAAATCCATCCGTAGGTCTAAAACATCTAAAAATAAATGTGAGCACTTCCCGGAATGGCAAGAGATACAGGTTCAAATCCTGCTGTAAATTTCCCATTTTCTACTTTCACAACTGAGCGTGTTAATGCTTAAATACAAATCACAAAGAAATATTATTCCGTTACGACTGTTCCGTTAATTTATTTTAGATTTAAGCACCGTTTGCCCAAGACCGATCGCGACGTGTTTTGCCGTGGAACCATATTACATTACTTCATTAGTCCAATGGCCCGAATCACACCCTGTCAATTTGATTTTCTTTACTCCAAAAATTCTACGCAATAATCCTTTGGCACTGACCGGCCACTGTCAAGTTGCGTTCGTATGGAGCGAGTGAAGGCCCACGAGCTGACCTCGTGGGAGTGTGGGAAGATCAAGATCAGTGGACAGTAGAAACAAAAAAATTGAAGTAGCTGACCGACAGTAACTGATTGGCTGGAGCTGACTCAAGTTTGTTTTCATGGACCTTGTGTCTGTCGGACAGTAAATGTCCTTCACTCTTCGGCAACTACTGGGTTCGTGAAAACATATATACGAGTATATATCATAGTTATATTTATATAATAAAACGTCTATGGTACAGTTTTTTTTGAAGGTACTGTCCGTTTCACTTTGTCTACACACAGAATATAAGTAAGACGAAGCAGTCTCTGCTGGATTAATTAGTCTTCTCATAAATTTTTGACACCTTATAATGATTATCATGTGGGAATGTAATGATGATTTTTAGTTTCAAATATCCAAACGACAATTATGTATTTCATCATCCGTCGTATCGCGTTTTCACGGGGTGAAAAGTGGGTAGCAGAGTCTGTTTTACGACAAGTGGTGGTCGTTTTGTCTCTGCCTACCTCTCTGGGAGACAGGCATCAGTTTATGAATTATTAAAATAATGTACCGCTTGGGGGCCCTGTGGGGCTGGCTTTAGAATTGATCCACCTCTCTTCACCCATGGGAGTCGTAAGAGCTGACTGAGGGAATATCGAGGGACTGGGCAGCAGCACTCCTTCGAGTATTAACAACATCCACTGCGATCTCCAACCCGGCTGCCAAACGTGGCAATTACGGCAATTCTTGGGGAGGCCTATGTCCAGCAGTAAGCTTTGAAGGGCTGATGGATGGATGGATGGTACCATTTTTTATCGACTATTGCCCTTTAACTGTAGGTAGGTACAATATGCATCAACATTTACTTTACAAATTTCAACATCATCGGCTGTAGTTGATCTAATTTGCCAATGCCGAAAGAATTAAACGTAATAAAATACATTCTCTATGCCTAATATCAAATTATATCAAATTATAACAGTGCAAATATATTTTTATAGAATGTATAAGCTGCATGTAGCGGTTCTGTGCATCTTCTGGGGGTACGTGCTGTGGTCCGTCTTCAACTCCGAGAGCGTTCAAACTTTACTGAGTCAAGCAAACAATTATTTTGTTTTGGTTTAGCTAATTAAATATTTCATTATATTTTAACGTATTTTTGATTTTAATATATTTCCTGGAGTCCTTTAAGGTACAAAAAATACATGTATAATCTGTATGCTTATAGGACAAGTAGTTCTTCGTCCTGATTGTCTGTTCTGTCTCAAATCTATTAAAGTAAGGAAGAAAATAGTATGTTGGTACCAGGGCATTCACTTACCCCCTTGACATTCTCATCCGCAATTTTGTGAATGCTATGAATAAAAATATTAATAAAAACAACATTATAGGTACTCCTAACGTCGACAGTACATCCCAGGAGCTATTGACAAATTTTTGGTAGAATATTCTACCGATCGTAAATAAAACGATCCGTTTTATTATTATAGGAACCGGGCATTAACAAGTTTCACTTTCTCTTTGAGTCGCATTATATTCTCCACCTATTTATTTTTCTACCAAAAATCTTTAACATGCGCTATACCTACACAACAAAGGGCCTTTATACGCAGTCATGGGTAAAACTTACCTCCTCCAAGTGTACCTTTAGCAATCTATGCTCTGCTATAGCATAGCATCTAGAGAAGGTAATTTTAATCCACAATCTAGCTGCAATATAAAAAGGGCTTATGTATAGCTTCAATATGTAAAAAGAAAGAGAATAACTTAAAATTGTTAACATGCTCTAGTAAATAATGAAAACAATCAGCTAGCTGTGAGTCAAGGGAAAAGTCTGGTAAGATTCAGTAGGTGATAGATGCTGCCTGCGTTACACCTTTCTAGGTACCAGCTGACAAACTTTCCACTGAGATACAGCAAGCTGACATTAATTTTCATTCATAGTAGCATATAAACAATCACCAGGTAAATTTTTAGTTGAGAGGAAATCATTGATATTTGTACTGCGTCTGGGTGTTTTCTATCTAATTATGTATGTATTTACAAAAAACAAGTAATATACGTATTATATCCGTAATCTGGTACTCAAAGCAGAAGCATTAGTTTTGGAAATGTTGTCATTTTTCTCCTGCTACAGGAGGTTTACTCAGCACGGGCCAAAGCCAAGTGTATAAATGAAAATCTTCTATGAGTTTAGGAATTTACGTACTATTCTGCAAGTGTTTAGTATTGCAGCTTTTTGTAGTAGTATGTATGTTGTTAGTGGTATTGTGTAAAGTGTTTTAGGTATTACACCTGTCGTCGATATTATGATGGGTACGGTTCGTGTAGTGTTTAGTCGCCATTGAGTCTTGATTTCTATGGAGAGGTCTACATACTTTGCGATTTTTTCTGTGACTAGTTAGGTTATGTGTGTTGCACACAGCGATGTCATTGAGGAAGACTGATTGGTTTTGTTTGTTTAATACAGTTATATCTGGCCTATTGAAGTGTACTGTTTTATCAGTGACTATAGTTCTGTCCCAATATAATTTGTATGACGAGTTCTCTAGGACGATTTCTGGTTTGTATTTGTAAAACGGTACTTTTTCTTCCACTAATCTATATTTGTAGGCTAATGTTTGGTGAACTATGGCAGCTAATTGGTTGTGTCTGTGTTTATAATCTGTCTGTGCTATTGATTTACATGTTCCTGTAATATGCTGAATTGTTTCTGAGGCTATATGGCATTGTCTACATTTGTCATTATAATTTGGGTGACGTATGATGTAGCGTTGATAGTTTCCTGTGTCAATAACCTGTTCTTGTATCCCTAGCATAAAACCTTCTGTCTTTGGGAAGAGCTCGCCACGCCGTAGCCATGCGTTTATTATTATTGAAAATATATATTTTTTTTCATATTCAAACAGCCAACTGACGTATAATCCACCATGTTATAGTCAGCTGACTTTATTTTTCGTCAAAATATTAGGTGAACTATAATCTGACAAATTTTCAAATGGGAGGAAACTGGACTAGTATATGAATTTGGCCTAAACCATCGAGTCAACACAGTAAACAAAAAATGACATTTTTTTTAAGACGTTAAAAAATGTTTTTAACTGCACACCCGTTCGTTCGGGGCAACGAACAGGTTAGTGGGGGGCCTTCACCCACTAAAGAAACCCGCCGTGTGCCGTCTCTCTGCCTTTATTGGCGGACCACTGGAACTATGTCACATTCCTTCGGTGGTACAGTAAACAAGCCTTTTTTTTTGTTAAGGCGGGAAAAAAGTTCCTAACCGCATACCCCGTCGTTCGGAGCAACGAACAGGGTAGCGTGGGGCCCTCATCCACTAAAGAAACCCGCCGCGTGCCGTCTCTCCGCCTTTCTTGGCAAGCCAGTAGAACTATGTTACATTCCATCGGTGGTACAGTAAACATGCCTAGGAATAAACTTTGTGTAAAATGGAACAAATACTTTAGAAAAATTGGTCAGCCTCTCTTCATAAGGAGGCTCCCTATTATCTTTTTTCTCCATCTCCCTCCTTTGCTTTGGAGTTAGTGACGCACGAGTGATTCTTCTGGTGTTGAGCTATATGCTACGGTAAGGGCTTACCATCAGGTGGACCGTGTTGTTTTTTAAGTTAAAATATGTAGGTAATTCATAAAAACGTAAATTTTACAATTACCGTGCAATAGTTAATAATTTTGGGCCGACTTGATCGGAGAAACACCACCCTCTCACAGAGGATCAGTGTGAAACAACAACAGCAGGTACTCCTACCGTTGTGTTTCGTATGGTGAGTGAGAGCGCTGGCGGCCCAAACTCTTTCCCTATCCTCTCCTTATTATACTTCCAAATCTCTCTTTATCTTCTTTCCTGTTCTCTCCTTAGTATCCTATTGAATCGTTATTTAATCTCAACATAAATGGCGAATCACCATTTATGTTCGAGATACACCTATGCCTATTCCTTTGGGGATACAGGCGTGATGCTATATTATTATGAAAATCACTAACAGGCTCTGCAAATTTAGTCTCCTTCAATATATATTAATTGATATTTCTTCAGTTCTCCTTCTCCAAATAGTGACCTGAATGCTTAAGCATTAAATTACAACCCGAGAATATCAAATTCTTACTGCATAAGCCAAAAAGAAAAATAATGACCTCTGTATTAATTCGGGACAGCATTGTTTGCTCCCAGTCAGTATCAGCGTCTCCCATATGATAATCAAAACAATAATTACCAGATACAGATTGCCTTCTCATCAGAAGAGAATCATCAAAAAACCAGAAGAAAAAAGCGTGTGCATCGAGCCGTGTGATGGAATCATGATAATTAAACAACAAGCACTTTAAAAGAAAAAGTTTATTATCTAAACCAGGAACATAGTTTCGGATATTTAATAAAGCATAGTTTGAACACTGTCGAAATTAAAGATCTTCCAAAGCACGTAGCCCCAAAAGATAAATAGAACCACTACGCGAAGGATGTACATTCTGTAAAAAAAGGACTAAATATAAATGGATAATAATATGTCATGTAGATAGTAGTAAAACATAGCATCACGCCTGTATTCCCCGAAGGGGTAGGCAGAGGTGTATTACACACCCAGATACAGATTGCCGATTCGCCAGCTATGTTTAAGTCCCACGTAATAGTGGGCGATCTTATTGCCGTCTACCGGGCACATTTCCAAACTCCAGAAAAATTCTCAGTAGGTATCAAATATAGAGTGCACTACTGCGCACTCATTGGAAATGAGAAACTATAAGCATTAATTTTAATATGTAAACCGAAACCGTTTCCGTGTGGTGACGGACTAAGAATACAAGTGTCCATCCCATTCTTTCTCACGGGTGTCGTATGATGTGACTAAGGGAAGTAAGCAATTATCATCCATTGCATGACTGTTGGTAGGGCTGGGTACCAAGTCATTCATTTGAAATCGGGCCCGAGTGGGTTGGTACCACCATCTTCTGTGTGACCGGCCATGAAGCACATCGTTGCGATTTGGCTGTAGCAGGAGATACCCGTTTATTCTTTCATGCCGATATTGGTATGGATCTATTTGTTGACCAGAACAGAACTGCTTTTGAACCATTTAAAAATAGTCAGCTATAAAGAGGTTTGATGTATGAATTTCTTGTGAGATGAGCGCAAAAATATGATATATCAAACAGTTTTTGCGAAATATAAAAAACATAGCTGCTAGAAGGGTTTGTATGCCATTGAGCTTCCCCAGCAGTCACCCCAAGCTAACAATCTCTATAACAGATATATTTTTAGCGTGTAGCATGACCGAAGCCATCTATAAGATTTATTAAATTATGTCTTTATACTATCGCAAATAGATATCTGCAATGTACTACCATAATGTTTAAAAAAAACGGTGGTCTAGCTGTATTGTATGCATCTGAAAATCATGAGGTCTCAGATTTGATCTCCGGATCTGGCCAACAAAAAGTTATAACAGCTTGGAGCTAGGAAGTTAGCAATGTTTCACCATCGTGTCTCGGAAAGCACGTAAAGCCCTTGGTCTTGCGGCTGATCTCTCTCCGGTCGTGTCAGAATGCTGTCCCATTGGAGTATGAGAGTGAGGGAACAAAGGGTGCACCTTTGTGTGCGCGCAAATTCGCATGCTATAATATCTCCTGTATACATGGCTAGTGTCTGTGGACATTGACCTGCACGACTGAAATTATAATCTGGAGATAATTATTATTGTTTCCAGGTCAGTCAGTATTTATGCTGTAAAAGGTGGATGCATGTGGTGGAAGGAAATTTACCACCATGAGTTACTTCCAGTTAATCATTTATCTGTGGATAACTAGAGCGGCAAAAACCAAGGTAATGAACTCAAGTCTGTTACCGTGCTTGACATACGGATGCCAGACTTGGAAATTAACTACAAAAGCCAAGCCAAAAATCCCCACCTGTCAGATAAGAATGGAGAGAAGCATGCTTAAGATTAAGAAAATAGACAAGATAAGACACACCAGGATTAGAACAATAACAAAAGCCACAAATGCCTTGAGCTATGCCCAGAATCTCAAGTGAAAATGGGCAGAACACGTAGCGAGGCTCACGGACCAGAGATGGACCCTCAAAATTACCTTGTGGGGAGGCCCACAGGGAAAAAGAGGAAGAGGGAAATCGATTACATGATGGGAAGATGAAATTAAAAAAAATTGCAGGCCCAAATTGGTGCCAAACAGCTCAAAATTGGAAAATATGGGCATCCTTGGAGAAGGCCTTTAACCACCAGGGGTTCTTAACTTAGATTTATGTTTATTTAGGAAGTATTTTAATACTATGTAATTTTCTAAGAAGAAATAAAGGCTTTTTATTTTATTGATTATTTATTATAAATAGAGCAGTTATGGCTGGCAATCAAGAGAAGTAGCCCAAATTATATAAGAAGCAAAATGATATTTATATACTGTCTTCCATCACAATAACGCCCGACCATACTTTTTTTGACGACGCGACCATAATTGTGAGGCGTTTATTGAGAACTTTTATTGCATCTACTATATAGTTCAGACATACCAACCCTTTGCTTGTTCCAATCTCTCAAAACTCTCTTTTTAAACTCAGCTAGTTTTCTTATTATTGCGTATGATAGCAGAGGAGACACTGCCCATCTGATAGTAAATGGCAACCGCTCTCAGCTATACCGAGAGTATGATGCTGCTCACCATTTCATTTCACATAATATGAAATAACGGCTATCTCCTGCTACAACCAAAACACACTTATGTGCTTCATGTCCGGTCAAGCCCGTGAAATCCACTGTTTGGTATTTCAACCAAAAACCACAAAATTTCTTCACCAATGGCACCATATCTCTTCCTGATAAAGGAAAGGCTTTGCTAAAAATATTGGAGAATGTTTACTTTCTTACGAATATCAATTTAGTTATCTCACCTCTTAAGGAACAAACGATGCTTAGGCAAGTCGTCGTCTTTTTCTTTGAGAAGATACTTCCTTGCCCCAGCCATTGCGTTATAATAAAATTCCTTTACCTCCACGTTCTCTATTTCATAGTAGAATGCCTGCGAATCTTCGTCCTTGAAAAAATATAGTATAACTATACTAAAGTAATATAAGCTTCAAAACGATGGCATTTATAGAATCGTAGGACCATCTATGAGCAAAGCACCTAAGCTCTTTCTGGTGAATAGTTTATACATGACAATAGGCGCATAATTCATTGACCACAACAACAAATTTACATGTCATTTTTATATTTGTTTTTTTTATATTATGCAATGTTTAGATTTGTTTTTTAAGTGGTTTACTCAAGTCTAGATAATATAATGGAGCTGTAAACCATTATTTTAATAGGTAGTCAACAAATGTTGCTCTAAATAATTTACCACGTGAATGATTTAAATTTTAATTATTTCAAAGTTGTTTGTTTTTATTGGGGATACACGCGCAAAGCTGAGCGCAGATGACGCTATCGGCGAGATGGCCACTGTCAAAATGTAGCTTTGTTTACCTACCTAAAAATTCTTTCCTATTTTATGTTTTGATCAGCGATATTGTTAAGATTAAAGAGTTAAAAAAGGCTATGCTATTTAGCCGCAACATTTTTGAGATTTCTCTCACTTTTTTTAATGTTGAATCTTTGGGAAATAAATGTACCTACATCGGAATATTAAGTACATTTTGCTAAAGCACACGGAGACATATTCCGAGAAAATTATAATTTAACAAATTAGGTACAGGTTACAAATTGTATGGAAATAACAGTTTTCAATGGTCATGTCGATAATCGCCATCTGCCGCGAAATGCGAATCAACATCCCCATCATAATCGAATTAGGTATTATTCCCAACAATCCTTAGGGATGGCTAAATTTACGTATCTACTCACTAGTAGGTACATTACTCGTGATATCACATCGTTGGGTTTAAAATGTCCTTTTTCAATATTCAACTCCCTATTTTACTCATGCTTTATTTTTGAAGTAAAACTTCTTTAGGCGCGACTAGGGAGTAACTCAGATTTTTTTTCTGACGGAAGTAACGCTTACTTATAGTCTGTAGTTTCCGCTATTTAAAAATAATAATTTGGATTTGTCGTAAGTATATGTCATATACTCCACGCTTCTTGACTTATACGCCAGCTAGTGGTAAATATCATAATCAATTAGGATTATTTATTTCCAAATTTTCAAACGGATCAATTGTGAATAGCAAAGTGAATAAAAATTCAACAGTTTTAAAAAAAATATTTTAAATTGCAGTTTTTTTTTTTTTGTCAACGCCTAAGGAGTTTTACTTCAATCGTAAAGGTTACACGCACACACTTTTTTTTTACGAGCTAACTTTTTACAAAGTACTGAAATTTTAAGACTGATAATTTATCTTTTTTTACAATAGTAACAAGAAATATGTGCCTAGCTGCACACTCCGTCATTCAGGGCAACGAACAGTGAGAGAAACCTATTAAATCTCTCTCATTGACTCATCTCCCATCGCTGATCTTCTTGTATACCTTACTCACTGATAGGCAAAGGTCTTAAAATGAGGCCCTCGGGGCAGTGTCCTTATAATTTTTTTAATTATATCCAAAGAAATGTCAACTAGAAAGAAGTCTAACCTTTATACAATATCTCAGTCGATTAAAATTTGTGTTGTCAAAAGTCCATTGATTTAAAGAGTAGTACTCGAGGGCAATGCTTGCTGTGAAGATGCGGCGTTGGATTTTGAATAGCCTATTACAGAAAATATTAGTAAATACTGTTGTAATTATAACAAATGACAAAAACATTACACACCTAGAATATGTAACTGGTAACTATAAAAATTAAAATTGCCATGAGCTTATATGCGAAACTAAGGCCAGCAGGGATTACAATAGATTTATTAATAAAAATTACAACAAGTGCGAGTCGGACTCGCCCATGAAGGGTTCCGTAGCAGCAAGTAACATAATATAAAAGTTCTTGTAGTTCGTTGTAACTTTGATCGATATTTTAATAATAGTGTATGAAAGGTAAATTGCGGTTTACGATTTATGACGTATTAAAAAAAACTACTTACTAGATCTCGTTCAAACCAAATTTTGGTGGAAGCTTACATTGTAATGTATATCATATATTTTTTTTAGTTTTATCATTCTCTTATTTTAGAAGTTACAGGGACACTTTCGAAGTGGTAAAATGTGTCCCCACATTTTACCACTTCGGAAGTGTCTCTCGCGCAAACTATTCAGTTTAGAAAAAACACACGTATGGAATTGATCAAAATAAATTGTTGAGTTTCAGTTCTAAGTACGGGGAACCCCCAAAATTTATCGTTTTTTTTTCTATTTTTGTGTGAAAATCTTAATGCGGTTCACAGAATGCATCTACTTACCAAGTTTCAACAGCATAGTTTTTATAGTTTCGAAAAAAGTGGTTATGACATACGGACGGACAGACAGACATGACTAATCCATAAGGGAAAAAAACTACGTTTACGGAATCTATCGCGTTTACATGATTTTTATACTATTCCGACGTTTCGAATACTTTACAGCATTCATGATCACGGGTGGACTTAGATGGTAGGCGTCCACAGCTGATATATCAGCTTTGAACGCCTACGACGACGATGCCTATAAAAATCAAGTAAACGAGATAGATTCCGTAAACGTAGTTTTATTTCAAAATGTGTAAAATTCGCGTAAATGTTAGAAAGTAGAATCCATAAGGGTTCCGTTTTTTGCCATTTAGCTACGGAACCCTAAAAATACGCGTAAATGAAACTAGGTGTTCCTTCCTTATCATCCTTCCTATCCTGTCCTTGTTATCATTCCTCTTAAACTCTTCTACCTTTCGTTGGAAATAGCGAAGCGTAAGAGATGACTCTGGTGTTGCTAGCGTCTATAGGCTACAGTAACAGCTTACCATTTAGGTGGTCCGAATACTTGTTTGCCACCCACGTAGTATAAAAAATAACAAAGCCGTTGGTGTATTAGACGTGAAACATTGTATTTATTCCTAACCCGTTACTCCTCTACGCTAGGTTATTTAAGCTGTCAAAAAAAAACTGTGTTCTTATAACGATGCTTACCTCAAGTGGGCATTGATATTTAATTCTTGTATTAATGTCTTGTCCCTGTGGTGACGGACTAAGAATACAAGTGTCACCACCCAATTCTTTCCCACGGGTGTCGTATGAGGCGACTAAGGGAAGTAAGCAATTATCATCCATTGCATGACTGGTGGTAGGGCTGGGTATGAAGTGGGAGTACTCACTTGGTACGGGCCCGAGCGCGTTGGTACCATCATCTCCCGCGTGACCGGCCATAAAGTAAATCGTTGCATTTTGGCTGTAGCAGGAGATAGCCGTTTATTCTTTCATTTCATACCGGTGAAATGAAATAGTGAGCAGCGGCTTGACAATACTCTCGTTATTGTTGAGTCCATGAGCGATGGTTACCATTTACCATCAGATGGGCCGTGGCTCGTCTCTCACTAAGTACATGCAATAAAAAAAAATCAACAAATACATAAGTATATGATATTGTTTGTTTTTAAACAAATACAGTTGCATGCATTTCATACATATAAATTATGGCAGACTACATTATGGTTAGGGAGCTGAGTGCCATTTTGGTATATGATTTGTTCGTCTTTCATATTATAGGGATGAAAGTTTATGCCAATACAAACCGATTTGGTCCCGTAAATGAAAGTCGTATGTCCCTGCGTTTTTAAATTACAGCGCTTCAAAAATGTAAAAAAAAAGTGATACATCATTTGTTCGCGTCTGCCTCTTGGGCTGATGGTCAAAATCATCCTTAAAACTATAAACATCGAAGAGGCAGATCTGCAGGGCTCTGTTTTATCACGGAAAGTAGGTGCAAAAATGTAAAAGAAAAGCTATACTAAATCATTTGTTCGTCGTTCTCGTTGCGTCCATTCGATTCATTAGGACTCCCAGAATAGGAAAAAAAAGTTGGCAGACGTCTAGATCGCTGATTTTTTTATATACGACTTTTTAAATTTTTTTTCAGGAATTAAGGTAAAGTGGGTATTACGGTTTATTATTGTTATTACAAAGAGTTCACGTAATAGTATATTATTTTCTGTCTTTTATGAAAGGAAATAAAATTTTAATCAAATAAAAATTTAAAAATGTTTATTTAAAAAAAAACATAGCATCACGCCTGTATTCCCGAAGGGGTAGGCAGAGGTGCATTACACACCCACGACTCGCCAGCTATGTTTAAGTCCCACGTAATAGGGGCGAGCCTATTGACGTCTACTAGACTATGTAATGTAATTTTATTATTGCTTGAGTCACTTACCTTCAATATCTTATAAATGTCTTCAAATTATAAGTATTTAGTTATGATGCGATGACAGACGTCAGGCGGTAGGTGACGGCTGACAGATAGCAGTTAGTCAATTTAAAAGAGGACAGATGTCCTACGAGGGATTCGATTGGCAAGAACGTGAACACAGTCGGTCGTGGTCGCCATACAACTAACCTGCACTCTATGTGATTATTTTGAGAGTTACATCCTAAAATATTGTGAGCATCACTTGTTATTTTGTTAAAACTAAACTATCCATAAAGATTAGTGTATTGAACAATAACGTCGTGTGATTTCAAGACTACCCTCATGTCTGACCATCATTCTGACGAACATGAAAATGAAGATAAGCCCCTGCCTTCGTTAAATATTTAGATATATAATGTACACCATAGTACATTATATATATAAGAGAGGATCACCACATAAATAAGTGTACGAGAGAGCAAGACAGTACTATTCGGAGCGAACGAAGGGAAACGATCGACAGTTCTCACAAAGTTGACCGCGTAAAACAGCCGTCTATAGGGGGATTCCACGTCAAATCAGGCGGTAAAATAATTACTATAGATCAAAAATGTTTAAAATAATTACTATTTTTTTTTCATAATTTCTTATTGTAAATGTTTTTTGAAGTGAGAATACAAAAAGAAAAAAATCCTAGTGAAACTTGATTCTTATTTCTTGGTTTTAGAGTGAAATAAAAACATTTTTCGTTAATTTATTAGCCTCGATGGCCTGAAATAAAACGGATGATTCAGAGAATTAAAAAATTAATATTAAAATAAAGAAATTGTATTGTTTTAGTCCATTCATCCATCCATCCATCCATCAATCAGCCTTTCAACGTCCACTGCTGGACATAGACCTCCCCAAGAGAACGCCACAACGAGCGTTCCCGTCATGGGCGATAATGCTGTAATCGCCACGCTTGGCAGGCGGGTTGGCGATCGCATTGGATGTTGTTAATACTCGAGGGAGTATTGCTGCCCACTCCCCTGGTATTACCTCACTCGGCTCTTACGACTCCCGTGGGTAGAGAGCGGTGGGACAATTCTAAAGCCGGCCCCACATGGACGTTTGGTCCATTACCGAACTATTATCTGTGAAAAAATTTCATTAATTTAAGAAAGGCTCCTCTCTATGTATTTCCTCAATTTAATGTTTATTTACGTCGGACAACCCCTAATAAAAATAAAATAAACATTTGAAATAATATTTGGAGCCAAACGAAACCCACGATTCATTGGACATCAAAATCCGAGGGGTCAGGCCAATGACCGCGTGATTTGACGCGGAATGCCCCATAGGTAAACGCCAACTACCTGGGGAATTATACCGTTGTCACTCGCTTCTCTCTAAAGAAAGTAAGACAAAACTTTCGAAAAAAAATTATATAAAAATGCTCTGCCCTTGGAAAATCAGAGGTCTGGACGTCTGCCTCTTCGATGTTTATCGTCTTGAGGATGATTCTGACCATCAGTCCAAAAGGCAAATACGAACAAATGATTTAACAGACATTTTTTGTTTTACACTTTTAAAGCGCTGTCGATTGAAAACGCAGCGCTATCATGGTGGCAGACTATTTTTCTGTATTTCTTTATATCGTCATTAATCGAACAATTCGGGTCTGCCAAGCGAACAATTCATATACATAAAAAAATGTTTAATAAATCATAAAAAAATGTTTAAAATTAATTACTTAAAAAGTCAGAGGGCTGGATGTCTGCCGCTTCAATGTACCTCGTTTTGAAGGTGTTTCTGACCATCAGTTCAAGAGGCAGAGACGAACAAATGATTTAGCAGACCGTTTTTTTTTTACATTTTTAAAGTCCTGTCAATTGATAACGCAGGCCTGTTATGGTGGCAGACGCGGTCCTTAATGCTTTTTATGGTACAATCATCGATATTAATCATGTCTGCCACACGAACAGATCATATAGAAATTTTGGCACTCAGCTCCCTAACCATTACGTGTAAATTCAAAATCAGATTTGGACATAATAATTCTAACCAATATTATTTTTACTTACATCGGTTTATGTCCTAGTATTCTCAAAATTGTATCAATGATTATAGCTGGCAGTAAATGTTGCAGGATCACCTATAAAAAATATATAAATCATACGCGGATACCGCACGGTATTGACCGATGCAGCCAGCGCATTGGCTGGAACCCCCCCGTGGTACTTGGAGGCGGAGGTGCTCGCTGAGGTGTATTGGCGGTCATCGCAAGAGTGGGCGAGGGATGGTCGTCTCCTGCTCAGCGAGGTGGCCAGGTGGCAGGGTGACGCCCGCCGAGCCGCCATGGCCAGTTGGAGGGCGCGGCTGGAGACGCCCCGGGCTGGTCTGTGGACCGTAGGGGCGCTCCAGCCTGTGCTGGAGGAGTGGGCAGGGGCCAGGGAGTAGGATTCTTCCGTTGACCCAAACCGCCGCCAGCGACTGGGGCGGCGCAGGTATGAGTACTTGCGCCTCATGCCACCCTAGCTGAGGCTGGGGGGGATGGTCCGGGGGACGTCCACCACCCGCAAGGCCTCCTGCAAAGGTGCGACGCTCCGTGTGCGGATGCGTCGCTCAGTAGAGGGTACCTGAAAAGCTAAGCCGCCGGCGGACCACTGAAGTAATCCAACACTAGCAGTGGCCCGTCAATATAGGCGGAGAGACGGCACACGGCGGGATTCTTTAGTAGGTGAAGGCCCCACACTACCTTGTTCGTTGCCCCGAACGACGGGGTGTGTGGTACATTTTTTCCTGCCTAAATAAAAAAGGGTCACCTATAAATACATATATAAAACAAAAAAAATATTAAGATTTTTTTTTAAAGATTTTTTTAATATTTAGCTGTAAGGCATATGAGGCTACTATATGTGTAACAATAGCTATTACAATAATTACATATATGATTGATTTTCATTATAAGTCAGGTGATGTAAATGTGAAATTATTTTCCTGACTTATATTTTATAGACTTTATTATACACGTTTACAAAGCAAAAAAATCAGGAACTAATAAGTACTCGTACAATGGGTGGTCTCGTCCCCAGAAGTTATTTCTAATAGGCAACCTTTGCTTTTGGATGTATTAGACTATTAAGAAAATAAAATTGTAGTTGTAGGTGTATTTACTCAATATAAATACATAAATAAGTACAATTTATACACATAAACTGTACAAAATTTAGAAAAAAATAAATACTACAAAAATAGAATAAATACTTATTGAATTAGGCGGAGGTGTGGACTTAAAATTAGAGATATAATATAATAAAATAGCTGCAGAATAATAATGTTCGAAGTTCAAACTAGCAAAACCAATATTAGGTAATTGTGTGCAATCAATTTACGATATCAATCTAGAGCTACCAACAATTGTCACTTACTTACATTTTTGTAGTATCCCAATCCAAGGAAACCAATCTATTACCGTTGGAGATAATAAATGTTAAGAGAGCAAAGTAGACAGAGAGTAGACGAGTATATCGAAATCAATCATGTTGAATGCATTGCTGAAGTCTGGAAGAGCAGTCAGCTTACCACATTCCCTAACAGATTTAATGTCATCCTTAATATTGACAAGGGCTGTGGTGGTACAATGACCGGGACGGAAACAGGATTTTAGTGAGTTAAGGATATGATTTTTGTTAAGGAAACTACTTAGCTGATGGTGGATGAGGCGTTCAAGGATTTTAGAAAAGAAACGTATTATGAATATAGGATGATAGTCAGTAAACCATATAGGATTTTGGTTTTTGGTTAGAGAGAGAGGCATCTTTTCAGGTAGATGGTAAGATCCCACTGGTTAGAGGAAGAATATGATAAATGATTAGAAGGATTTTTCTATCGATGATAGGAAGGATCATATGTGTACTGGATGTGATTGATATTTTATATTTTTTTTAAATTTCATAAGCAATAAAAACATTAAAAAACGAGCCCTGATTAACTTAAAGGAAGATGATTAATTGTGTCAATCTTAGTATTCGCATCAAAAGTACCTTAAATTATTATAATTGTTATATGTGTATGTGTTAAAATACCATGATGTAATTGAAAGTCTTGGATGTAGTAATATGTGCACTAGGATACCACAAAAAGGCACCAAGGGGCATCTGGGGTAATATTTGAAAACCATAATCCATCACTTCACGTATAGTCACTTCTTTCTGTTTACCAGCACAGCAGTTATATATCGGTACGTCATCGGTAGATTCAAGCCTGGAAATAAAATCATGTGCGCGGTTATAGTCCGGTCAATTTAGCACCTAAAATAGGAGTGAAGATACACAAATTCACAAAAAGCTAATAGTCGGTAAAAGTTGTTCAAAACATAATTTTATAAAATAAAATTAAATAAGTGTTACGGGGAAATACGCTACAGTATAAATAAAAGATGAAGATAAATTTTTATAATTTAATAATAATAAATAATTAGCATCACTACAAGCTTTTTTTGGAGATTACTTAATAATTGCTTACAGAAGAGAAATAATATATAAAGATGAGAACTCAGGGGGGAGGTCTGTACTTAAGGGGTTTTCGTGCAGCCGGTTCCCAGAGGCACGATCTGCTGGCCGGTGTAGTCTGACCCGGAGAGCAGATCCACATAGCGACGGAGCCTTCGCTTTTCCGGAACCCGAGAGATGTAGCTGAAGATTGAACCAGTTAGCCTCGAAGGTGTACCAGGAACCAGGAATCTTCAAAGTAGATCCAGGAACCCCAGGAGCTTTTTTTTTTAGTTATTTCTTTATTTGTACAAACGCGGTATCTACGGGACTTCAGCAGCTCGTAGTGCTGTTTTGCAGGAAAAGATTTTTTGTCACAATTTGTCCGTGTTAGCGGTTATAGCAATTCCTCGGATTGAAGATTCGATTCCCGCTCGCACTAAAAGTCTCTTTCCACATTTCACAAATAATTTGTTATCTTTCCTCAAAAAGGTTGATGTAGTATAGTTTTATGGGAAATGGGAAAATGCGTCGTTACCCGATTGGACTGGTTTTATTGAATTTTAAAAATAACCATATGCATTGTTCTAAACCGTGTGGGGCCGGCTTTAGAATTATCACACCCCTCTCCACCCACGGGAGTCGTAAGAGCCGACTGAGGGAATACCGGGTGTGACGTAGCAACCGCTAGGTGCTCACGCGCCCATATGTCCCCCCTCTCGCTGCAGTGTTCCTTCTGGTAGACATCGACAAGGGTCAAGCTAAACTTGCATTGTTCGCAGACGACGCAGCATTCTTCGCTTCATCTTACAGACCCAAATATGCGGCTAAGAGACTACAACCCACTCTTGATGCACTACAAGAGTGGCTAACCAAGTGGAGATTATCAGTTAATGTCAAGGTCATGTTGACGGGAAGAGACTCCCCGCTCCCCTAACTCTCTTAGGGGAACCCGTCGACTGGCAACACACAGTGGTTTATCTCGGCGTAACTATAGACCGTGGACTCACGTTCAAATAGCATGTTGAAAAAACGATGGGGAAGGCTAAAGGTGCCAGAGCGGCCCTAACACCGATTCTTCACTCCAAGCTACCCTTAAGAACGAAGCTAGGCATCTACAAGACATACGTAAGATCCCGCCTTACATATGCGGCACCCGCATGGTACGCTTTCACGTCAAAACCAGCAGGAAGAAGCTACAAGCTCAAGAAAACCTCAACTTGAGAATTTTAGTCCAAGCGCCCAGGTTCGTGCGCAACACAACAATTTCGCGCGACCTTAAACATGAGAACATAGAGGCATTCATACGTCGAATAACCATTAAAATGTTCGAAAATACAGACACCACAAGCTACTCACACCTAAGGAACATAGCGCCCTTACACGCTAGACAGCCAGACGAAAAGGGGAGGCGAAAAACGAAACCCTATTCTAGAGACATTATATGTTAAGACGCGAACATATGAAACAAGAAACCATAAACAAACTATTGTTTCACAAGGACACTACAAACCACAACGCGGAGGTCACTCCTACCACCCGCGTCCCGTCGCTGATCGCCTCGCTAGGCCTCTCACGGTTCGCCGTGAGTCTCACCTGGCAGGGGTTGATCGCCGGGTCGCATAGGGGTGGTAGGGGATGAAGACCACGCACGATACCTAAACAATTGTTACAAAACAATTACACAAAATGACCTACTCATCGTCATGAGTAGAGACTAGTCAGGGGAAGGGGATAAGTCCTGACCCCTTTATACCCTTACCCTACGGGAAAGGAAGAATACCAGAGATCGACAAGGGTCATTCAAACATGTAATCAACGAAGTGTGTTCGCCTAGACGTCCTGTCGGGCTGTTGCCATGAGCCATGGAAAGTACCTACCTATTGTCTTGGTTAGAGTGGAGGGATATACTTCTGAGTTCTTTGCAACCAGAAGTTCGGTAAGTTATTTTTTGTCTTATCCGTAATTAGCTCCGATGTCTACCTCGCTTTGAATGTATGTTAAATGTGTTTATGTTTGTTTTAGGGTTTTCGACCATAAGGTTTTCTTTTCAACAAGTTATTTTCTTCAGCCATAAAGTTCAGATAAAGAATTAAAGTTACAGGCAGTTAATTAAAGAATTAATCAATGAACCGGTCGGGGACACTAATGTTCGTCTGACCTTGTTCATCCTTGTTTAACCTTGACGTGGACATCTCAGGTATTAACTACTCCTATTAATCTAATCCCTCGTGGGCACTGATAGGCAGATCCTAGCGTGGCTTCATAATTTATCTCACGGGAAGTTCCACGTATGGATTTCGAAACTGGGCCATCGTGTGCCACATAGAGTTGGACGGATAGTATAGTTCTTTTTAACAAATAGATAATTGAACCTCGCGGGATACGACCACTGAGGTATTTTATTCTAAATTTCATACGTAATGTAAAGATTGATACCACCGTGTGTAAATAAAATAATTTAAGGTGTGTAATATTACTAACTAATTATTAATAGTCTCAATTGTTAATTGTATTTCAGTCCTTCAGACTGGCTGTAGTTTGTAGGCTATTCTAGATTATTACTAGCGTGTTAATGATATACCTGCATGTTTGTTAATCACAAAATGTATTTTATTAATGTTTGTCTAATTTAAACATTACCTAAGCAAATAACAGTCAAGTATTGTATAAGTGTTCCTATTAAACAATATACATAACATTTGTCATATGAACCGTTGTTTCTTTTAACAAAACCTCTGTTCTCTATGGCACACCTAAGTTCGGGTAGGTAGTTCAGTAGGCAGGTAAGACATATCTGTCTACCACCCCTAGGTAACCCCATTTCAACGTTACACGGGGGAGTGGGCAGCAGCACCCTCGAGTATTAACAACATCCACTGTGATCGCCAACCCGCCTACCAAGCGTGGCGATTACGGCACTATCCCCCATATGAACGAAACACATGTTGTGGCGTTCTCTTGAGGAGGCCTGTGTCCAGCAGTGGGCTTCGAAAGGCTGATGGATTGATGGATTGTTCTAAATCAAAATTTAATTTCTACCATGACCTACACGAGTAACCACGTCAAAAAAACGCGCTAAGTACACTACCTCATAGGTGGCGTGGAAACGTGTGCATATTATGACCATTACTACTTTTCCAACTTTTTAAATCGATATATCTCAGAAACGGTGGCTCTTAAGAAAAAAGTATTGATACATTTTTATAAATAACTATCCTTTGCCAGCGGCTTCGTTGCAGTCAAAAGCTAGTTTTTCGGTTATCTCAGGTTCCCGATATATAGCCGGATAAAAATGTCTACCAGTTTTTAAGTCAAATCAAGTCCTTTCAAGTAAAAAAACTTGCATCAAAATCTATCTAGTAATTCTTTTAAATAAATTCTAAAAAAAAATCTAGTTTAAATAATTTTCAACTGCCTCGATGGTGTAGCGGTAGTGTATGCGACTGTTAATCATAAGGTCTCGGGTTCGATTCATGGGTTGGGCAATTATTGAGCTTTTTCCTAAAAGGAAAAATTCTCAGTAGCAGCCCGGAGTTTGGAAATATGCCCGGTAGACGTCAATAGGCTCGCCCCCTATTACGTGGGACTTAAACATAGCTGGCGAGTCGTGGGTGTGTAATACACCTTTGCCTACCCCTTCGGGGAATACAGGCGTGATGCTATGTTATAAATAATTTTCTAGTTTTTCGGTTATATCTCAGGTTCCCGATATAGTAGCGGGATAAAATGTGTACCAGTTTTTAAGTCAAATCAAGACCTTTCAAATAAAAAAAGTTGCATCAAAATCCGTCCAGTAGTTTGTGTTTATCTGTTTGTCGGGTTATCCGTTTGTCTGTTTGTTCATTCGCGCATCACGCAAGAACGATTTAACAGACTTTGATGCAATTTTTTATTTGAATGCTCTTGATTAGACTTAATAACTAGCATTTGGCTGCGGAGAAGCTGCGGGCAAAGGCTAGTTTATAGAAAAAATTTCTAGGAAAAAATATACTTGGTCAAATCATGCCGAGCATATCATTAGTGCTTAAAATATACATAAACATATTAAAATATTTATAGAGCTGCGCCATTATTTGGTAGGGATATTAATTATGCCGCCGGTGGACCACTGAAGTAAACCAACACAGTACCAGTGGTCCATCAAAACAGGCGGAGAGACGGCACACGGCGGGTTTCTGTAGTGGGTGAGGGCCCCAAACTACCCTGTTCGTTGCCCCGAACGACGGGTATGCGGTTAGGTACATTTTTTCCGCCTAAACAAAAAAAAGGATATTAATTATAATAACCAAGCTTTATTTTTCAGTTGATACTATGGCTGACTAAATTGGCAATGCATCTGGAATGGTTGCCCAGGAAATTCTTACTAAATTTTACTCGTGGCTTTTATTTCTGCTCGTCACCTTGGGTTCTGGTCAGCCAATCATGTCAATCTTTGGATACAAGTATGTTATTTACGTACTTTTTGATTCCTCTTATCCAAGCAGCTACTATTAAAGACTTGATAGATATATCTGCTGGTACACAATCAATTTTCACTTCGGTATTGCCATAAAAATTCCTCATTATACCTGCAGCAAGCATTTATCATTAGATCAGAGTTATCATCATGCTTCTATTTCTAAGAAAATGGGGTCAGTTTTCTATTTTTAACCCAACCTTTTTCTATTCTACAATAAAGTTAAATGTATAACATACCAAGATCTGCCGGCGACTTTGCCTGAATGTTTTATTTTATTTTACTGTCAACAGTGACAGGCGAGCGAGCGGACCACAACATTAATAATCTCAATATAAAAACATCTATCTATGACGTAGCTATTTATATAACTATCTATTTTTCCGGGGCATAATAGCCTTATTTTTATCTGTGCTACAAATTAAATGTAAGCTAAGTTTCTTTATGATTATTTAATTAGTTATGGCTAGAAATACTTTATCTAAGCTTGAAAACGACACATTTATAATGTTAAGTATCTACATACATAGTCTAACGCCTATTTCCGAGAAAGGTCAACGGAGACAACGGATTTCTACTTGCGACAATCCTTGCTCACTTCTTTTGTCTCACTATTATTACACTCTTCATTTATTAATATTAACTTACTAAGGATATTGCAAGGTATAAGGTCGCGTCAGTATTTATTGTAAATCTTACTGCGTTGGTAGTAGTGGGTGTGAATTCCGACTCTGGCCAGCAATAAGTATTGGAATTTCCTGTTAAGAAATTCTCAGTACCAGCTTAGATTTAGCAAAATTAGTAAAGCCACTGGTCTGTGCCTGTCTCCAGTCATGTTAAAATGACGTTCCATCGGACTATTTAAGTGAGGGAATAGAGAGTGTAGGTATATTTAAGCATATACCCATGCACTATAATATTATCACCTGCGTATTTGCCTAGGCTCTGGTGAATCCTAGTTGAAAAAATTGTCGTAATAGTGAAATTTGGTTGCGATTCGTTCCATTATGATAGTGTAATAGTATTATAGTTGGTCAATGTGAGTAATACCAACGATGGCCCAGCTGGTAGAGCAACTGCAATGAATTTCCAAATGGTTGTGGGTTTTAATGCTACCTGAGGTGTTTTTTCTTATTTACAATAGACATGATCATCTACCTAGTTTTATCCTATTTTTTTTGTGTTAGGGTCGGCTCCTTATCTGTTCGGTTTTAGCTGATCCACTAATATTTACATAAAGCGATCGCCTATATCCACGACCCAATGAATGTAACAACTGGCGACCTTAGAACAAAGCCGGAGACCGATATTTTATTCAGGACTGACAACCTTTTAACGACTGCCAGGAAGTTATTTGACAGCCGGGACCCACTATTTAACGTGTCTTTAGAAACTATTAGGAGGTCCACAATATGTGTCACATTTTGGTCAGCCATCTGATTGCCAGTTGAACGAAAGTTGTTTAATCAAAGAAAGATAGCTGGACTTAGGTTTATACTAAAAGCAAATAGTAAATTTGTTTTTTGGTGCAAATTTTGAGACGCCCAGCATACCGCGATACGCAAACTTCTTGCCAAAAACACATGCATCTCACCTTTTCCGCTTGCAATTAGTAACCCAACTGGTCCATTGAAGTTTTCAGTCCAGCCTGGCATTGGTTCTTCATAAGTCGATACCACTGTAAAATATACTCATTATTTACTATGTTATTTTCGTAAATTGTGGTTTTAGCATTTGACATGCTTAGTTACTTTAGAGATCTGGAATAAAAAGAAATAGTATTTGCAGTCATGAGGACTGCCGGCAGAAGCGAAAACTTTTAAAAAACGTTCCTATGTGAGTCATAATAGTTTTAATGTGCGGACAGTATTTAGTATAAATTAAAACTTCTCACTCAACATGTTGGTGACGCATACTCATAAGATTTTACGAATCTAAAGTTCGCCAAACGTGTCTATAGAAATTGCCACTTCAATTTGGATAAGTGGATACAGAGAGATTTACTTAGTTCATGACGATTTATAAAGATATTTGATGACAAAATCATTGCAGAGAAATTTAGATATGAGTGCTGTTAATTTATGATATTAATATTTTAGTGTATATTATATTACGTGGATGAATATATAAGTGGAATGAGGAGAGGATACGGCTCAAGCTGCAACACTCACTCACCATACGGAAAAGAACGGTAGGGGTACCTATAGTTGTTTCATGCTGATCTTTTATGAGAGGGTGGTAAATCCCTGATCAAGCCAGCCTATTCATGATAGGATAAGCAAGGCTCCACCACTAGAAATACTCCTATTTTGAAAGGAATAATACTTTTTTGCAGGCATCTTATATAAATATAACTGCCTCCGTGGTGCAGTGGTAGTGTGAGCGACTGCTGATCATAAGGTCTCGGATTCGATCTCCGGGTCGGGCGATGCTATTGAGCTCTTTCGTAAAAGGAAAACTTCTCAATAGTAGCCCGGCGTTTGGAAATGTGCTCGGTAGACGGCAATAGGCTCGCCGTCTATTACTTAGGACTTAAACATAGTTAGCGAACGGTGGCCAAGCGAATTTACATTTTTGACGTGATAACGTCTTATAAATCGATCAACGTCTGGCTGCACGCACGAAAAATAGTCACGTTCCGAAAAATGTATGGCGATCGATGCCACAAGAGAGCCGCGGGCTGAAGAGCGTCTGCGGGAGGGAGGTGGCCAGCCCACCGAGGCCATGACGTTCTTCGTCCGAACGCCTCCCCGGCAACACGCGTATCTCAATTGTTATATAGCAGCACGCGCGATCGTACATTTTTATATGTACCATTCGATTTCTATCAATATTACATTGTTCAGAAGTACAAGCCTAATTTCTTTATGAAATTATGAAATTTAACTATATAGTTATTTTTTATCAACAATTTATTGTAGTGTTTAATTTTTTTTAAATTCATTATAACTAAAGTAGGTGCTACAACTGAGAATATACAATTTATTATTAAAAAAATAAATATAACAAATTAAATAAGGGTATGAGCATAAAAAACAATATTTTAAAATGAGAAGTAGCCCATTTCGTTTTATCTTTAAAATAATATTACTACTACTACTACTTATCATCACGCCATTTCTGTTGCAAGGTAGGCAGATAGAATATATTTTTTTAAATAAGCCGGAATTTTATAATCACCCTTACCACTAAGGGCGGATTCGACCAAACAATAATACATTTTATTCCTAGAATAAATCGCTACTTACTCGAGAATAAATCAATTTTACATTTTACCAACAACAATTCGAAGAATAGCGAGCCTATTTGGGAATAGTGACTATACCACCGATAAGCATAGAATATGGAGTTAATCCAAGAATTAAAAAAATGGCGTCATCTTTTTTGTGCTGTCATTTTTCGAAACCAATATCGGTTTCGGGCGCGTGACAGCTACTTTCTCCCGCTATAATACGACAAATAAGAGTTGAGATGAGTTAAGCTATACACTGTCCCGTTTGTAGAACAATTTCTTTTGGCTGGGTGTTACATTCACTTCGCTATTCGCGAATAGCTATTCCAAGTATAAGCGATACGTCAGATGGCGTGGAAAAACGACTGTTGATTATCTAAGAGAATAAAATCTTGGAATAGATTATTCTCGGTATAGTCATTCTTATATATATTCGAGTCTGGTCGAATCCACTCTAAGTCGGATTTCAAAACTTTTTATACCTATTTATAGTAACATAGTATAAATATAACTCACCAATGGAAGGCCTAATGATGACAGCGGGTAATTTTCCCTTGTTTTCATATACCACATGCTCAGCAAGTTGCTTGGAGAAGGCATATGTATTGGGTAATTCACCTAAGTACCTGTTCAATGATTCGCAACCTTAGAAAAACTCAAGAAAATCATAAACATAGAAAACTAGGAAGACTTTATAATGGTAGAGCCTTGCTTATGCCAGCATGAACGGGCCGGCTCAATCGGAGAAGTACCACCCTCTCACATAAGATAATAATAATTCTTTATTGTCATAAATATATTATACATATTTTAAGAATTCCCTGTCTCCTGCACTAGTAATAACTGTGTTGCAGGAGTCAGTGTCCTCCCCGTATTATTGATACATTTACATTTTATGAAAATAAAAGAGAAACACCTTATATACGTAGATAAAAACTAAATTAAAAAAAAAAGGTAAATTTTAGAATATAAAGAAACTCTATTAATTGCTTAAATTACACAAAATGTGAAGCATGGTGTCAGCGTGTGCGTACGTGTGTGTGAGTGTGTGTGTGTGAGTGCGTGAGTGTGTGTGTGTGTGTGTGTGTGTGTATGTGTGTGTGTGTGTGTGTTTGTGTGTAGGTGTGTTGTGAATTTATGTGTACCTGTGAAAGTGTTATATGCATAAGCCCTACGAGTATTGTACCTTAGTATCAGAACATTGGCCCACCAATCAAGCCACAACAGTAAGTAGGTTTTCCACATCTATATAATCCATGGAATCCAACCATGCAAGTATAACTCTCTTTAGGTTATTATTCGAGTGTTTTCTTATTTTATAAATTTTATTACATCTGTTATATATGTAAGGAGCTAGAAAATCAAAGTGTCTTTGTGCAAAGGTAGTCCTTTTTTTTTTTTTGTTTAGGCGGGAAAAAATGTACCTAACCGCACACCCCGTCGTTCGGGGCAACGAACAGGGTAGTGTGGGGCCCTCACCCACTAAAGAAACCCGCCGTGTGCCGTCTCTCCGCCTTTATTGGCGGGCCACTGGAACTATGTTACATTCCTTCGGTGGTCCGCCGGTGGCTTACCCTTTCGGGTACCCTCTACTGAGCGACGCACCCACACACGGAGCATCGCACCTTCGCGGGAGGCCTTGCGGGTGGCGGACGTTCCCCGGTCCAACCACCCGCAGCCTCAGCTAGGGCGGCATTAGGCGCAAATATTCACGCCTGCGCCGCCCCAGTCGCTGGCGGCGGTTCAGGTCTGCGGAAGGATCAGCCTCCCTGGCCCTTTCCGCCGCTTCCTTCCGCGAGATGACCTCGTCGCAGAAGGCAGCGACCGTGGCCCAATTCCTGTCGCTGCCAAGCATCGCTCTAACGACGCTCGGCAGCGAGAGGTCCCCCCCTATTGCCGCGACGAGATCACGGCGCTGCCCGCCCCAAGCCGGGCACGACTCGAGCGTGTGCTGCGCCGTGTCCTCGTCGCAGCCACAATGGTGACAGCCCGGAGTCGCTTCCCTCCTTGCAACTATGTGCAGATATCTGCCGAAGCAACCGTGCCCCGACAGCACCTGCACCAGTCGGAAGGTAAGGACTCCGTGCCGTCGCCCCGCCCACAGCGCAAAGGTAGTCCTAACTCGAGGCACAGGACAACGGTCAACTCATCTCGGTAATCTAAGTAGATATGGTACAATCTTTTTGTGATATCTTCTCATCAATTCGTATATAAATAGTTTTCTCACAGATAAGACACCAGTGATTTTATAAATATCATGTGTATGATGCCTGTAAGATAAGCACATAAGTACTTTAAGTACTGCTCGCTGGGCTCTTTCTGCGTTCAATATAATTGTTTTGGTCGCACCACCCCAGGCGCAGATACAGTACCTCATTATGCATTCACACAATGCTCGGTAAATACAATGGTAGGTACTTCTACTGTTTACGTTTGGTGAGTGAGAGGAGCCCCTAAGGCACTACTTATAATCCTCCACCTCCACCCTCTATTCATCCTCAACCCCAAAATTGATGACGCCCGAGTAATGCCTCTGGTGTTACTGGCGTCTATAGGCTGCATTATTCACTTACCATAAGGTTTGCTCGTTTACCACTAATACCAATTTTTGATCTATAGAAATCCCCACAGTGTAATGCCCAGGGCATGAAATGTTAACCCTTAATTGGGCGCGTGGGGTCATACACCCCAACGCAAGTTTCCAGGCTAATAACTTCTTAAAATTTTAATTTAGCGCGCTGATCTTTTATGTATCTTCGTAAGCATGTTTGACGTTTAAAATTTAGTCACGAACGGTGTTAGATCGTGAACGGTTGGGCTTGGAAAGCATGTTTGGGGTGCACAACACCCCAGGTGACTGTTTGTGTAGACTAAATTCCGGGTAGGTAAATAATTGTTAACTTTGTTGCTTGGTCTAAAACAAAGACTGGATGGACAAATTATTTGTGAAAGTGGAAAAAGAGAGCTTTACTGCGAGCAGGATCCAACTCTGCATTCCATCCAATCCGGGGAAGTGCTCTAAACCGCTAAGCTATCGCAGTCACCTAATAGTGACATCCAAACTCCACTTCACATTTGTTTCAGATGACTTTAAAACTGAATGCTTTAAGTGTCATAAACACGTGTGTGATGATCATTATGATAGTAGTTTGCCAAAATTGTAACGTTGTAGTATTTATAAAATTTATTCCTTATTGTTTAAAAAATATTAATTATATTAAAAAGGAGTTTAAATGATATGCAATTCGAATATTTTCATTAATTAAAGTCTAGTTTTGCATTGATTTCGTATTTTATTTTTAACTAGTTGTGGGGTGCTACACAGCCCACGCGACCATTTATGCTAGTTTGAAGGCGCACCCAATTAAGCGTTAAGGAACGTCCTGAAGGTAAGCAAGGTCATAAGCACTTACTTTTGAGTAAAAGTCTTGAGAGTTTGCTCATCAATATTCTTGCATATAGTGAGGGTATCCTCCACGTCTGCATGGGGAGGATACATGATCTCTTCTATTATATCTCTGTTGGTATTGGAGTAGGAAGTAGACACATGGATAAAGGCCTATAAGAGATAAGAAAGAATTAAAATTTGATAACTTTGAAGTCTCTCAAGGGATAACAAATCCACGTGAAATACACATTGATCTATACACGTATAGCATTAATTTCGCATTAATTTTATAAAACAGTAACAACATTTAACTGCGTGCGTGAGTGTAATAATACTATTCAGGAAGAAAGAGAGAAAAAGAGACAGTCAATGAGTTTTTAAAAAGAAATTTTAGTATTATTAGGCGTGTTGATACATTGCAGGCGTTACAGCTGCTCCCGCGTCGAAACAACACTAAACGAAATGAGTGCAGGAAAGCGTAATCTGCACTCATGGATAATAGTGGACGCTTTTAGTGCCTATTTGCGGATCTTCTCTTTTTTATACATTAATGGAAATACAACGTCGTAGCGTTGTTTAGTGTACTTTAAAGTGGTTTATTTTTAATTTTTATGAAGACTATGCTATTTAATTTAGTACTGCAACGTCAGCAGGCACTGGTGCATAAACAATATTACCACTTAAACCGTGGTGTTGTCAAATACTTCAGGAGTTCAATTAGAATATAGATCATGCTTTAAGACATGACATGAGAACCACATTAATACTTTTTTTAAATTAGCGCTGTCTATTGATTTATTGAAAATTACTTAGTAAGACCCATACATTATTAGTTACTTATCAAATAATCTTGCCGGCTTTAGAATTGTCCCACCCCTCTCCACCCATGGGAGTCGTAAGAGCCGACTGAGGGAATACCGGGGGAGTGGTAGCAGCACTCCTTCGAGTATTAATACCATCAGGTGCGATCGCCAACCCGCCGCCAAGCGTGGCGATTACGGCACTATCCCCCATTCTTGGGAAGGCCTATCTCCAGCAGACGTTAAAAGGCTGATGGATGGATGGATGGATCAAATAATTAATTTTATTGGAAAAAATGAAGATTATGAGGCGTGCATTTTGGGTTTTCCAAAGTATATTATTCTAGACATTTTTGATCTATATTGTTTAGCATTTGACATGCTCCGCCACTTTTTAAAGTACAAATTATTTGCGAATAAGGAAAACGAGATTTTTTTGTACTAGCGGGAATCGAACCCACGTCTTTTCCAATCCGGGGAAGTTCAAATCCTTAAACACCATTTCGATAAGTTTATTCGCATTGTAGAATTCATCCTTTGGGAAAATAATAAAAATAACGAAAAGTTTACATACATAGAGATTTGTCATATCTTTGGCCAATTTCACTAACTCTTTGGTACCACGAAGATTCACCCTGACAGCGTATGGCAGCGAATCGTCAAATCTGTATAATTAAGCCAAAGTTAATTTTGTTACTGTACTGTTACACAATGAAACAAAAACTTGTGAGTATGTGAGCTATTTGATAACAACGTCTCAAAAGAAAACTCTCCAAGATAATAGATTAAATGCTGTGATACTTGGCATAAATCCATTATTTTAATAGATATTTAGGAGAAAAAAATTATACACCCACGGTTTTGCCAACTCAATTACCTTAGCAAGTTAATCATTAAGGACTGTCAATCCGGCAATCCTTTAATTTCCTCCTCAACGGTAAAAGGGTGTATTTTATCTACATTTTAGTATTTGACATGCTCAGCTACTTTAAAGAATAAACTATTTGTGAAATTTAAAAAGAGAGCTGTACTGCGAGTGGGATTTGAACCCGCGTCCCTTCCAATCATTTCATCCAAGTACTTGCCTTAGCTTTCTTTTTTCACTTTCACAAATAATTTGACCAGTAAAAGCGTGAATAACAAACGCAGGTATTTACTTGAACACAATTCTTTATTTTATTGCTGGGGTTATTTCACCAGCCATGTCAAATGTTAATATAATATAAATGTCAAAAAAAGTTAAAACAAAAGCATTTGGAAAAATTAAAATGCGAAAGTAGGATCTCTAAAAGGCATGACTTGCAATATTCCGCAACTTTTTGTAGCGCATTTCGGTTTGGTTTTTCTGTGTAATTCTTGTGCCGTATTTTAAAATTAAATGGCTAGAGTTTCGAGATTTCTGAACGGTAGAAAACAGAAAGCATACACTGGCCATTTTGCCCCACGCCTATACCCCCCTTCCGCGACGTCATATACAAATATGTGTGATGGCCACGTGGCACCTTTTTCCGTCCGAGCCCGCGACTAAAGCAACACTTAGGGAACGTCATCCCATTCCCGGAGGCCACCGGAAAACTGTATACTCTTGGGCCGAGTAGCTTCCGACATAACACACCGGCCAGCAGAGACCAGGGACGTCTCCTCTCCTCAGCCTTGACCTATAAAGTAGTAAGTGTCGTACTATCTAACCAACAATTATTTTCTATACAAGAAGTACAGATTGGTAATCCTTAGCTATTACTTGCCAAATTTCACACTTTACTATCCGTGTTTGTGCGGTAGGATCGCCTTCTAAATACCCATTAAATAAAGCTGTCTTCTAATTTAGATCTCGCTTTAATTATTGTGTTTAGCGCTGGAGAGAGAGGACTTAGAGCCGTTATAAAAGTATACTTTGCTTACCTTACGCTAGCTGCCACATTGAAGACAATATTTACACGATTAACTAGAAGCGTTCGGTCCTCCTCTGATAAACCTAAAAGGATATAAGAAAGTGTTTTACAGGTGTTATCAAGCTAATAACACACACGTGTACGCACGTGCATGCGCACGTGTACACGCATATAAACACAAACACTTGCAGATGCACATGCTTGCGCACTGGCACCGACATACACACCTACACATAAACAAACACAAACAAACAGTTATATACACACATCAAAAAAAGTTTAATATCACTTTGAAAATACGAAATATTTTTGTTGCCAGTATGGTGAAACTTATTTTATGTCTATGATTCTTCATTTAAAAATGTCATATTTGATCAAAAAACGATATCAAAAACATGTCAAAAACAATTTTTTTCCCTATAAAAAGAGATCCAATCTTTGATTACACTTATTCAGAAATCGAGCGAGGAGTTATCTTGTACTAAATAAAAAGAATTCCGTAATTAATTCGTAATGATGTTTCGTATTTCGTCGCTTACTTTAATTTATTTCATAGTCGCAATTGCAAAAAATAATTAAAAAAATTGGAAAATCCAAAAGTGCACGCCTCATAATTTCATTTAAATTGTATAAGTAATTAATAATGTATTGGTCTTACTAAGTAGTTTTCAATAAATCACATAGATAGCGCTAATTTCAAAAAGCACTAATGTGGTTCTCATGTCTTATATAGATGGCGCTTATTTTAAGAAGTACTACTTTATAAATAGTATATTTTTTCTTGATATGCGTGTGTATGTATTATTTTACAAGTGCAATATATGATAAATAGAAACATTTTAAGTTTGAAAAATCAGTTGTTTTGTGTGAAGTGATAGTAATACCCACTAAAAACCCATCGTGCACCATCACCCGCCCGTACTCAACGGACCACTGGTACCGCGTATATTAAAGAAAGAAAGAAAGAAAGAAAATATTTATTTCGTGCTACAAAAGACTTCAGCTTGCATATTTATAACAAAAATAAAATTTCATATACCTAAAAACTACCTATAGTAAAAAGTTGAAACAGAATTATACAGGATTGGTATTTGTCTTATGAAGCAGAAAAAGGGCCATTGCTCAGCAAATGTTGCAATGCCGGATGGCATTCCAACGCTGATTTTCAGCAATGTCCTGGACCCTTCTTGACACCAACATAGAGGTCATAGAGCATTTAGCGCTCCAATTACTGTAAAATTATTATTTCTATTTTCTTATAAATAAATACATTCTTACAAATAGACATAGTTACATTTAAATACATATATTTGTTTGTTGCTGACATATATGGCTAAATCCCACAAAATAAAAAATAATAAATAAATAGCCTGCGCTGTACGTTTTCTCCATTCCATGGACATAACAAACAAAAAAATTCACAGCCACAGAATACCTCGTGCAGTGCAGAAGATAGTGAAGCTAATCTGTGTACATAGCGTTGCCGTTCCATAATGCAATAAATAGCCAAAGTTGAAAAATATATTTGCCAGTAGTATTCACTTAAGTGGTCCACGCGGCGGCTAGCCCTATTGGGCTTCCTCTCAGAGCGACGTCCCCACGCACCTGGGGCGTCGCACCTTCGCAGTAGGCTCTACGCGGGTGGAGGACAAGTGACAGTAATACCCACCTCAACGCTTCGCTTATGAGGCGTGCAATAGTTTATTTTATATTCAATAAAGTTATTTTCTTTTAAAAAGAAATTTTCACTTAAGCACTTTTCTTTTATAGGGTGAAATTTAAAAAATACAGTATTATTTGTTTTGTATCAATATCCGGAATCCATATTGAGTCAAGCATCAGTCTTTCTATCTTGATGTCAGCGATTTCCGGTTCTCTCTCCGTAATAAGTGCCCTCTATACTGACTTACACTTTGCCGTTGAGCGCTTGTCGGGCGACTGACCGAGTTTTACCATAAAATAAAACTTAATTTTATGGTAAAACTCTATTTTATGCTAGTGATCTTAAACTTTTTTGATGTGTACATACACGCACACACTAATACACACACAAACACACTAGCCCATCATTAAATGGTTATATAATATCACATGGTAAAAATGACTCACCCAGACCGATTTCCATCATATCACCAGCTATAACGAAGATCTTGGATTTGAAAAGAGTAGGCTTCTCTTTTCTTAATCTATTAAAGCACTGAAAAGTAACAAAAATAGGAATATACAATATACATAGTCTGACCATACTTACGAGCCCCAGCCCACCTGATGGTAAGTGGTAACCGTCGCTCATGGTCTCAACTATACCGGGAGTAATGTCAAGCCGATGCTCACCATTTCATTTTACACATATGAAATGACAGAATAAACGGCCTCTCATCCATCTCCTGCTACAACCAAAACGCACTGGTGTGCTTCATGGCCGGTCACGCAGAAGATGGTGGTACCAACCTTTTCGGGCCCGATAGTGAGTACTCCCACTTGGTACCCAGCCCTACCACCAGTTATGCAATGGGTGATAATTGCTTACTTTCCTTAGGGGCCTCGTACGACACCCGTGGGAAAGAATGGGGGGGTGACACTTGTATTCTTAGTCCGTCACCACACGGACAGCCTCAATATTCATAATTCTCTTTATACACGCTCGCCGGTTTCGGAGACTCCTGACTCCACCTTCCTTCAATACCTGACCGATTTGGTCTAGGTAGGTGAGTCTGCCTCCCCCTGTACCTACCTCTTTCCCTTATCATTCCACTTACGCATTGTATATCTTCTTAATATAATTATAGCTATTATGGATGTTTATTTTTTTTATATTGCAATGATAGCTTCTTTGCTTTCTTTCGTTGCCTGATAGTTTTATCAGTACTAGTGGCATAACTTTGCATGACTGATTCTGCAGATGGTATAACTTTGCATTAACAAATTTGCTCAATCATGTCAGTATTTCCCAAGAATCATAACTTTATCTACATTAATTCTTAGAGTGTTCCTATATCACGATGCCATATTAGCTTCTGAAACTTTTCCCAGATTTTCTCTCCTGTCTACTCATTATTATTACTGCCTGCTTTCATCCTATTTCAATACGACAGAACGACTAAAGAAGTTGGTGGTATTGCCATCTACTTACGCACTAATATTCATTACAATATTATCTTAAATGTTGGGAGAACACCTATTACTTGAAATTACACTGCTCCTCAGTAAATCAATGATGTATGGTCAAAGACTTTTTTTCTCAAAAAATAATACAATTCACTTAATATTGAAAAATCACAAGTAGGTAAATTAATAATAAAGTATGTTAACTATGAGCACGCAGGCGGTACTTTATATTATTTTTTTTTTTTACTTATAAACGAATACTGAATATATTGTGTGTAGCATGAAAACTAAATGCAGTATCACGTATTGGTTAGCTGATGGCATCTTTATAGAGATCAAATGCAAGTATTACGTGAAATTATGACTGTTTTGTATTTGAAATTACAAATAAGACAATATGTTAGTTATTTCAAAACGTGATATTTAAGTGTTTTTTTTTAATAAAGAAAAAGATTGTACCTATTTCCTTAATATTATTTGGTAGGCTATTATGTATTTGTGCTCCTTCGTGTAGTATATTTCTTTTGCCGTAATTAGTCCGCGGGTATGTAAGGCAAATATTGTTTTTTCGTCTAGTAATTCGTTATTGCATTTGTCCTACTTTTGTAAACTATATTTTCGAGTGAATGCTTTGTTCAAAATTTTGTTTATTAGTATGCATGTGTTATACAAATATGTTTAAATAAATAAATAAATATTCCCGGATATTTTTCACACAATGTCTTCTAGTCGTAGTCAACCTCGTGCACGGAAGTCGGTTACACTACCGACTACGCCACGAGGCCCGTCATGTTTGATTAAATTAGTTTCTTTGAACACTCTGTTGGTAATAAATATTTGCAATGAAACAATAATTTTATTATTTTGTTTCGTGCTGTCAAATAGTCAATGCGAGGTTTTACCATCGTATTATATATAAGATAACTAATCGACTTCGGCAAACAACGAACAATACTTCGAAGGCTGCCAATGGTTGTTGATAGTTTCGAATGTAAGTTATTTATGTGGGGTCCCCAGGATAGGCGGTTATCTAAATAGAGTCCTAAATATTTTTCCGATTTAGCTTTGCTCAACTGTTCGTTTTATATGTAAAGGTCTTTCTATTTTTTTTTTTGCACTAAAATTAATATAACTTGTTTTGGTTAAATTTACAGTTAGTAAAAGGGAATGCCGAAAACCAGGCTATTTTGTGCCCGTCGTGCGTCTTAACTATCTAAACATAAAAAATCATCTTTTGAATAATGATGTTATTTGTATTTATTTTAGTCATAAGCGAAGTGGGGTTTTAAAGTTTAAAAAAAAAGATATACATATTATTAAATTCGATATAAGCGGAACTGCCATATTTATTGGAAGGTTTGGATAGTCAATGTCGCCAGTTTATTACCCATTTTTAAAGCCAAATAGTAATAATATTGATATGAAATAAATAAAAGGAAACCCACATGAGCTCCTATTATAATACTTAGTATTAGTCAAAGATTATTTTATGGAATCATAATTATGAAGTTTTGTTTTTAAATTAAAAATATAATAACATTTATTATATATTTCTAAAAATGTTTTAGGATATATATTGTTATTTTACTAGCAACCCTTATTGATTTGAATTTGATTGACAATTTGTCATGATTTGACATTTGTATTGCCGATAACGTGTTATATACGTTTATGTGTTGATTGCTTCATTTGTGGAATAGCAGTGGTTTTTTTATTATTGTTCAGTGTTACTTAACTTGACGTTGAGTTCAGCAAATTCTCCGTTGAGTAATTAAAAAAAAGAGCGTGACGTCGTGTGAGATAGACTTTTCAGTGGTGCTAAGACCAGAACTCTTAGAATGTAATCTAGATCCAGAGTAGTTAGCCGTAGCATTATATCATATCTATATTTCTTACATAGGTACTCTAAAATACTATTGATACTACATTTTATACTATAATAGAATAAAAGATATGGATTTCAACGCATAATATATAACCTACTTATATACTAAAAATTAAAAGTCAGATTTCTCTAAACTCCCATCAGATATCTCAATGGTATTTTTATTTAAAGACCCTGAGTACATTTACAATGTTCTACAGTTAATTTGGTTAAGACGCAACAATAGCCCAACTCTCATAGAAAAATCGGCGTTCTCCTTTATTTGGAACCACCGGTAGAGACAATCTAGATCTTCTTGCTCTTGCTGGATTATCAGTCCAATTTGCTGCTAAAGTAAAATAAACTTTTATCATCAGCATACAAAGTAATGTCACCCTTTAAACCCATACTATCTATTTCATCCATATAGATGTGGAACAATAGGGGGCCAAGGACTGACCCTTGTGGGACACCGAAACCGAGTATTTCAGGTCTGCTTTGCACTTCCATAATCTGAACTATCTGGTGCCTGTTACTGAGGTGTGACCGGGAAATATTAACCACCACCCTGAGCTAATACCTGTTCCATAATGTGCAATTTATGATTTTTTACACCGGACTATTGGCGAACGAGCGGAAATTGCAACCAAGGATACAAGAAATAGTGCTTTAGTCTCCTGAGCTCCAAAGCAACTAAAAACCGAAATTTGTGCAGTGAGTTCGCAGATGTAATTAATTTAAAAACTTATTTGCTAATCTGTGGAGTGAGTCTGACTGATCGCATTCGTAACGACGACGGTATGAAAAAGAATATTGGTGTAAAGATTTGAAAGGGAATGCGCCGATGGTTCGCACATGTGGAAAGAATGCCGGATATGCGACTGGTTAAGAAGATATTCAATGTGAATGTGGACGGATTTAGGTACAGTGGAAGACCGAAACTCACCTACCTAGATCAAATCGGTAATTTATTGAAGGAAGGTGGAGTCAGGATTCTACGAAACAAAAAAACGAAAAAGCGAATTATGAATATTGAGGAAGCGAGAGATGTATGCAAGCATATAGCCTCTTGACACTTTGTGCTCTCTGCCTACCCTGCAAGGGAAATGGCGTGATGATAATTTATTTTCTCGTGATAGTATTTCATTCAACGTGTAACCGTCAACCGAAATACCTAATGAAAGGAACATGGTGTAACTTTATTTTCATCCCATCTATCAGAAAAGGACGACTTGGTTCGCCTTTAAGTGCACCCAAAGATGGTGTTTTTTATAAGAAACTTTTAGCGGGCAGTAATTTATTTATTTTATGTTTGGAAGACCAACAGTTATTAAATAAGTAGTTAACGTGTACTCGTATACATAACTAAAGGCCAATTATCGGTCCTCATTTATAAGAGTAATGAGTTTTTAATCCCGCCGCAAATATCTTTGCCACGCACTTTTTGAATTTGGAACATCTTAGTGTTCAGCGCCAAAGAAATCAAACGCAAATATTATTACACTAAATTTTCATAATTGCCAAAATGTCTCAAATGTAAATATAAGTATTTAGTTGTTTTATTATTAGATTAAAACATAATATGAGGCACCTTTCATTTTCTTATAGTGGATGATGAAAAGTAGAGTGTATCACTCGGGCGCAAAATACATATATTTTTGACTCTGGCGACGTACTTTGAATCCCTCGCTACGTTCAGGGTTCTACTAAAGAACCACTTCGCTCTGGATTCAAAAAAGCGCCCTCGCCGTAAATATATAATTTTGCTCCCTTATGATACAATCTACTATTTCAACTTAACTACAAGGTCAAAAATATATTACGACATCCAAATTAGTATGTATATAAATAATTCAACAATCACAGAATTAATAGGTATTCATGAATATAGTTAATATGCTATGTTTACCGTGTGGTGATGGACCCCATTCTTTCCCGCGGGTACCACTTCCGTTCACCGCACAAGGTGACTAAGGGAAGTAAGCAACATCACTCACTGTATTACTGGTGGTAGGGCTAGGTACCAAGTGAGAGTGCTCACTTGCTATCATGCCCGAACGGGTCGGTACCACCGTCTGTGTGACCGGTCATGAAGCACGTCAGTGTATTTGGCTGTAGCAGAAAATAGCCGTTTATTCTTTCATTTTCCATATCTGAGAAGTGAAATAGTGTGCAGCGGCTTGAAAATACTCTCAGTATAGTTGATTTCATGAGTGACAGTTGCCACTTACCATCAGGTGGGCAGTGGCTCCTCTGCCATCATAAGCAATAAAATAAAATGCAGATTGATTACTATAGTACAGCAGCAATACTTACATCAGAAGAATACAGATCTGCCATTCTATCTTCCGATTTGATACCCTTCTTGTTCCTCATGAGGATATAAATACAGTCGAGGTCTGAACAGGAGTACAGAAGTTTTTCTATCAGAATCTTGCCCATAAATCCTGTAACAATGACGAAGTAAATTCATTTTATCAGTGTGGTGACGCACGCACACGCAACCTCTATTCTTAAACGCGTGTTTTTTTTTATTGCTAACGGTGGCAGATGAGCATACGGCCCACCTGATGGTAAGTGGTCACCACTGCTCATGGACTTTGGCAACACCAGGGGCACAGCCAAGCCACCACCTACCGTGAGGAAAGTGCTCTTCTCAAACCTTGTTCAAAGAGGGACAAGTCGTAACGCTGGGGAAACACCGCAGCAGGTAGTTCATTCCAGAGCTTACACGTACGTGGTAGAAAAGAACGCTGAAAACGAACCGTCTTGGACGAGATCGTCTCCAGGTGGTATGGATGAACCCTAGTACGGCGTATCGTGGTCCGATGGTAAAACGGCAATGTTGGTACCACCTCGAACAGTTCCTCAGAGCACTCCCCATTGCAGAGTCGATAGAGCACACAGAGAGCCCCAAAGTCTCTCCGTTGCCCCAACAACTTCGGCTCATCCGTGAGATTGGGATCATCGACAACCCGAACAGCTCGCCTTTGCAGGGAGTAAAGTGGGTTGAGCTGGTATTTTGGTGCGCCTGCCCAGAGATGTGAGCAGTACTCCACATGAGGGCGGACTTGCCTTGACGCTGCCTCAGGGTGAAGTACCGCTTGGCTCTGTTCAGGACGCCCAGTTTCTTCCTCGCCAATTTGGCTTTGTCCTCCAAATGACTCCCAAACTAGACTTTGCTGGATATGTCGATGCCGAGGATCCCAATACTTTCGGAGACTGGGAGAGTTACCCCTTGAAACTGGGGCGTCACGACAAATGCGTCCTTCTTTGCAGCGAACTCGCAAACCTGTGTCTTCGTAGAGTTGAATTGAACCAAGTTCTTTTCTCCCCATTCCGAGGCCCGCTGCACACGACATTTGGTGGACTCACTAAAATGACGTGCCAGAAACATGTCAGAGTACAAAGGTACTCGAGACTATGTCGTCATGTCATAAAGTTCATTGCTTTGTAGCAGTCATTATTCGATACCGACGCCGTGAGGCTGCGCGCTCGCCTAACCACAGTTTGCCATAAACTTTACGTATTTAGTGTAAAAATAATTCTATTGTGTGTTTATCTGTTTTCTATACTTTTTCCTTCGCTTCCATGTTACGCCTTAATATTACTCGCTGTGCTTTCCTAACAATATACTCTTGTGTCTAGTGTAAACGTTTCTTTTATTTAAAACACCTCAGTGGTGACCCAGTGTTGTGGACATTAAACGTTGCGTGAATTGTGTATTAACGCGATGGAGAACACTAAAGACGAAGTTTGCCGTGTTGGTGTTAAAGTGCCACCATTTTGGCCAAATGAACCCGCTCTTTGGTTCGTGTAATTGGAGGGTAAATTTTCACTTTCAAATATAACGGCGGATGCGACAAAATTTTACCACGTCATAGCAAATTTGGATTACAAATACGTATGCGAAGTAAAGGACATTATTACCAATCTACCAGCAGATGATAAATATAAGAAGATTAAGAATGAACTTATTTCGCGGTTGTCGGCGTCGCAGCAGCAACGTGTTAGACAATTGTTAATACATGAAGAACTGGGCGACAGGAAGCCATCCCAGTTCCTGCGGCACTTACGAGGTTTAGCAGGCGCTGACGTACCGTGACTTCATTTGATCTCTGTGGACCAGTCGCTTACCCAGCCATGTACAAGCAATCATAGCAGCGCAAGTGGATTTACCCTTAGATTCTGTGGCGCAGATCGTAGACAAGATACATGAGATCGCGTTGCAGCCGGGTACGCAAGTGGCAGTGGCATCTACGTCGGCAGCAGCCCCGATTAACCAGTTTATGACCTCTGCCATCGAACTTCTCACTCGCCGCATAGACGAGTTGACAGAGCAAGTTGCCGAGCTATCCAGCTCTCGCTCGCGTTCCAGAGGACGTTAACATTCTCCAAACTGGCGTCGTCGATCCCGGAGCCGCTCGAGGGCAGGCTCGGGGCATTGCTGGTATCACCGCAGGTTTGGTGCCAAGTCAACGAAGTGTCGTTCACCGTGTGCGTTCCGTAAGGGAAACGGGCCAGCAGTCAGTGAAAACGGCGTCGCGTGACTGCAGTAGTGTAAACAGTGGCTGTGTGTTTGTAACGGACCGTAGGACAAAAGTTCAATATTTAATTGATACCGGTTCAGACCTATGTGTGTACCCACAAAAATACTTTCGCGATAGACAGCGTGTTAAAACGGAATATAAACTGTACGCAGCTAACGGTACTACGATTAGTATAATATGGTTGGGTAAACCTATCTTTAGACTTTGGATTTAGACGTGCGTTTGTGTATCGCTTCGTTATAGCTGATGTTACTAAGCCTATCATAGGCATAGACTTTTTAGCACATTATAATCTATTAGTAGATGCTAGTCACCACCACTTAGTAGACAATGTAACATCATTAACTGCTTTTGCTAAGCCTGCACCTGTCGCCCCTTGCCACATAAAATCTGTTTCAGGTACCTCGCGATATCATGACTTGCTTTCACCCCGTCCAGCTGGAGACCTGTCTGTGCGTGAGGTTAAGCACAGCACTCTTCATTTCATCCGGACGACGGCGGGACCACCTGTGCACAGCCGACCTAGACGTTTGGCACCGGACCGACTCCGCATTGCCATTAGGGAGTTCGAGGACATGGTAAGAGCAGGTATAACGAGAAGATCAGATAGCCCATGGTCATCCCCACTACACCTGGTGCCTAAGAAAAACAACGAATGGCGACCATGCGGCGATTGTAGTGCATTAAATGCTCGTTCCATACCCGACCGATATCCGGTCCGCCACATAGCTGATTTTTCCCACAATCTTTTCGGCTGTACCGTTTTTAGTAAAATTGACCTAATTAGGGCATATAATCAGATCCCTATCAATCCAGCTGATATATCTAAAAGAGCCATCACGACACCTTTCGGAATGTTTGAATTTCCATTCATGAGTTGGACTTCGAAATGCTGCTCAAACATTCCAACGATTCATGGATGAAATTCTGAGAGACCTAGACTTCTGTTTCCCATATATAGATGATATTTTAGTAGCTTCTAAAAACGCTGCAATGCACCTGGAACACCTGGAAAAAGTTTTTCAGCGATTGCAAGCCCATGGCGTCGTCGTAAATGCATCGAAGTGTGTGTGTTTCATCTGCTGGCACTACACCACTTCCTCATAAGGTAGAAGCTATACAGAATTTTTCTCAGCCAAAAACCATCAAAGAGCTTCTCAGATTTCTCGGTATGATTAATTTTTATAGGCGTTTTGTACCGAAGGCAGCAAGAATTCAGGCCCACTACATAAGCTTTTGTCCGGCCCGAACATCAAACTTAAGACGCTTATCACTTGGTCGACGGAACTACAAGAAGCATTTGCCGCTTGTAAGGCAAGTTTAGCTAAAGCTACTCTTCTAGCACATCCTAATCCATCAGCAGATTTAACGCTCCATACGTACGCTTCGGACCACGCCATTGGTGCTGTACTACAGCAGACCGGGGACTTGGGGTAACAACCTCTTGGATTCTTCTCTAAAAAGCTTAGTACAGCTCAGAGGAAATATAGTCCATTCGACAGGGAGTTGTTAGCGATTTACGAAGCTGTAAAATGCTTTAGGCATTCTTTTGAAGGTAAGGCTTTTGTTATATACACAGACCATAAGCCTCTAGTTTCTGCATTTCAAAAAGCATCAGAGAACTGCTCACCTCGGCAATTTCGATATTTCGATTTTGTGTCACAGCTTACTACCGATAAACGTCACATATCAGGCGAGAACAATGTGGTAGCTGACACACTATCTCATATAGAAGCTGTAGCTATGCCGATAGACTTAGATGCCCTAGCATCAGCGCAGTTAAAAGACACCGAACTTCAACAACTCATAGAAAGCAAATCTTTATTGGACTTACAGAAAATAAACATTTCTGAATCTGGTAAGATGTTATACTGTGACGTATCCGCTCCATCACCGCGACTTTACCTGACACCAGAGTTCCGTCGTCAAGCATTCCACAGCATACACGGAATGAGTTATCCAGGTGTAAAAGCCAGTCAGACAGGTGACGCAGAGTTACGTTTGGCCTAATATTAAAAAGGACTGCAAGATTTGGACGCAAAGCTGCCTAGCTTGTCAGCGGTCAAAAGTTTCCCGACACACTCGAGCCCCGGTACGTACATTTGTTCCTCCGTCGAACAGACTTAGTCATGTACATATAGACCTTATAGGACCATTGCCAATGTCTCGGGAGTACAAATACTGTCTTACAGCGGTGGACAGATTCACCCGATGGCTAGAAGTTATACCATTACAGGCGTCCATTACAGGTAGGCCATTATCCTGCGTCGAATGGGATGGTGGAGAGGTGCCACCGACAACTCAAGGCAGCTATCATGTGCCACGCTAACGGCCATTGGTATGAAGTTCTCCCACTCGTCTTGTTAGGTAAACGAATTATGTTTGTTTTAAAGAAACTGATTTGTTTGATCATTTTATCGATATATCCAACGCACACATTGACAAATCAAAATTGGTCACGCGTTATCGAGCTGTCAGGTGATCTATACGTCAGTATATACTATATATATAGCTACGCATGTTAAATCCTTAAAAATAAATAAAATTAATAATTTTTTTAATTTTGATTATTATTGTTTTTTTTAGATATTTTTATATATATTTTTAGCATTTGACATGCCCAGCACTATGCAATAAACACAAAGTGAAAAATGTGAAATCGAAAATAACAGTCCTAATAATCCTGCTCCTGACTGTTATTTTCGATTTCACATTTTTCACTTTGTGATTGTTGTTTTTGATATGAAGACTTTTACTTTATCAATTTGACCTACTATCTATTGCCAAATGTTTAATTGGTTCATCAATATCAGATTTTCATAAACAGGTGATCTTTTTTTAGTAGGTGGATGAGAATTCATTGATTTTTTTTAATATATTCGTTACTTTTATTTCATTTAAAAATGTGTAGATACTATTTTCTTTTTAAACTAAACATCTTGAGACTTGACCAATAACTAGTGTTCAAAAGAATATAGTCACAAGTAGCAGTACCCTCTCTGAAGAAAGTATAAACTACTTCAGTAACAATGATAAACAGAGCAATGTCGTTAGAGATAATTATAGACTATACACTACTGCACATTTATAATAAAAAAAAACAGTGTTCTTACTATAAAAATAACACAATATTTATAGTTAAACGAATTATATATAATTTTAATCGCTTCTCCTGAAAAAGAACATTTTTTGAGTTAATATGTATTTCCGTAATGCAGGTACTCTGGCTGCTGAGAAACTGAAACCAGCTTTAGTCGCTCAAAGTACAGCTCGAAGAGGAACGAGATATCGACAATTTTCTAACAAAGTAGAAATTATGGACAAAACTTGTGGACAAAAATATCGTATGCAACCCTAGTCAATTAGATAAACATATTAATGAAAAACCATATGAATGTGATATATTTGATAAAGAGTTTTGGAAAAAGAGTCAGATTTTGAAATAAAACTACGTTTACGGAATCTATCGCGTTTACTTGATTTTGATTTACTTGAATTTGACTTGATAGATTCCGTAAACGTAGTTTTATTTCAAAATGTGTAACATTCGCATTTCGCGCGTAAACATCAGAAAGTATTAAAAGAGTCAGAGAAAGAGGAGGAAGCATATCCGTGTACGAACAGATAAAAAATCATACAGTTGCGATAAATGTGGGAAATGTTTTAATCAAAAGTTTCACTTTAATAGACATATCCGTGTACATACAGGGTTGCGATATATGTGATAAACATTTTAGTGAAAAGGGTCAATTAAAAACGCATATCCGTGTACACACAGGTGAAAAGCCATACAGTTGCAATGTATGTAATAAACATTTTAATCAGAAGTCTCATTTAAATAGGCATATCAGAGTACACACAGGTGAAAAACCATATAGTTGCATTATTTGCGTGAAAAGCTTTAATCAAAAGGGTAACTTAACTGTTCATATGCGTGTACACACGGGTGAAAAAATGAAATATATGTAATAAACATTTTAAACTCGAGAGTCAATTAAGTAGTCATATCCGTGTACGCACAGTTGAAGGACCATATAGTATATAGTTGCGATTTATGTCAAAAATGTTTTAAACGAAAGGGTGATTTAAGTAGTCCATGTATACACAGGTGTAAAGCCATACAGCTGCGATATATGTAAGAAATGTTTTTCAGAAAAAGGTACTTTAAGGTATCATCTTTATGGTCACACTTGTGAACAATAATACAGTTGCGACATATGCAAAAAAATATTTCAAACGTAAGCGCGACTTATGTAGTCACATGCGTGCGTTTCCTAGTGGCAGAGCCTTGCTTATCTCAGCTTGAATGGGCCGGCTCGATCGGGAAAATAACTCTCAGAGAACATCGGCTTGAAACAACATTTGTTACTCCTACGAGTTTCTCCTTTTTATCCATCCCTTTCCTTCCGAGCAAGTAAAGTGTTTTAAATATTCATTTAGGTACCTATCAAAATATTTATAGAGCTGCGTCATTGATTGGGATCTTTCTTATTTGTAATAATTAAGCTTTCCTGGTTGGAGCAATGTTTGCACAGATATACATATATACAGCTGCCAGATGGCGCAGGTATCACTCAAGAGATTAAGAGGGAATGTGTTATCGATATTAATAGGCCCGAGCAGATGTCACAATGTCTGAATTAGCAAAGCGTCTAGAACGGTATTGTAGGAGACGCATAGTTCAAATCCTGCTCGTGACTATTATTTTAGATTACATATTTTCGCACTTTAAAAAAAAATTTTTTTAATCACTAATCAGGTACACTGTTTTCACAGTTTTATTTTTATTTTTGACGCCCAGACTTTTCTGGCTTATCTATAAGAAATAGGCATATGGTAACCAGGACTTTTTTTGGATGGAGTAAAGATAAATATTGTTGTAAAACATTGTTCTTACGTATCACAAAGCATTATTAAGCCAGCGCACGCGATAAAGCAGTTCGTGAGCGACTTTCTTCTGATTTGCTTAACAATAAATTAGTTAAAAAACTAAAAAAGAATACGCTTGCTAGTTGAACTGCAAGTACAAAATAATATAATATACCTACTAGCGGATAGCCGTGTATTTTTCTGCGTGAAATTTAGTTTTTTTTTTTTATGTGGAACAAGAATGCTACATTATCCATGAGTATATATATGATATAACTTAGGCTATATTTATTTCTAGAAAAAATTAGTGATCCCAACTAAAACTTCAATAATGTAACCAAGGTGTAAAAAATTGCCATAAAATCGTCAGTCTTTCATCGCATGCGCTGCGCAAACTCTATTCATGATAGAACAAAAGAATGTTTTATAATATTAAAAGAACATATCAATATCTACAAAAAAACATTGCGATATCAAATGTCCAACTATTACACAAGCTCTAGTTAATCTCTTTATTGTGTTATAGTAGTAAGTAGAACAAACAAAATTCAATTTAAAAAATGTAAGGAAACTAGCGCACCCAGTGGGAAGGGCTTACAAAATTAGAATGTCATTTGTTTTCTTTAGTCTAGATGGCAGTTTAATAGCTATTTACAAATATATTTTTTATCATAAAATTATTTAAGTTATTTATCTAGTATTTATTTGTATAATATGTTTCATATAGGTAAGTACATAAAGTTAAGACAATTTTCTACAAATTGATAATTTTCTAGCCAAGTCAGACAGGCTTCAATATATTATCCTAAGTTATAAGAAGAAATGATATTTTAAGTTGTTATAATTTTTTTATTTGTATTTTAGCACTTGACATGCTCAACTTCTTTAAAGTACCTACAAATATTTTATATTTTATGCTGTTATAAATAAATTTCAGGACTGACCATTGAACTTGGCACCCGTTTAGATCTCACTTCTTTTGTCGTTGAAGTCAACAACCAAGGCATACCTATATCATAATATTGAACTTGGCTCTCATTTCACATTTATTTTATATTTTTGATGGGATATAATTACTTTTTGTACAGAAATTATTCATAATAAAATTAATACTAAATGGTTTTTATTAATCTACTGTATTTTCCTACATTTACGGGGTATAGGTAATTGTCTTTTTTGTGTTATTTTCTATATTTTATTATACATTTGAAAACGTGAATACCTTAAAATCCACATAAAGACGAGCTGTCATCAATTTTGATTGCTGATTCTTAATGTAAGAATCACAGGCACTATAAGTTCTTGCTGATTCTTACATACATTATTACAGGCAATATAAGTAAGTGTTCCTAAAATAATTAAAAATTATAATAAAATTATAGAAATTAAATTATATAAAACCTGGATGCCAAATTTGAACTTTCTAGGCCACCTGGAACTGGGTTAGTTTTGATCTATAGGTCAGTCAGTGATTAAAATAACGATTTTTGGACGTTAATATCTAAATTAGGGATGTTGCGAATATTCGCATCCGCATCCGCAATTGCGGTGTCTCCGCATCGATTTAAACATCTGCATCCGCATCGTCAATAATCGATGCGGATATTCACGCGGATGCAGACAAGTCGCGACAAGAAAGAAAATAGGCGGAGCCGGTGACGCCCGCGAGCGCTATGCACGTGTGTATTAACCAATAGTAACGAAGATTTCCCTGATGATCCCTGGTTCAGATAAACCAACGCCATCTATCGGCAATGCATTTACATGCATTCATCCAATGTAGTAAGTTTAATTTTGCAATTAAAATTCATATTATTTGATGGCGTGATTTGGCGTTGGTCGTTAAGACAAATGTGATGAGGAAATTCGGTATTTCTAGAAATGGTACGATAGCTCAATGGATTAGAGCACTTCCCCGGAAAGGAAGGGACGCAGGTTCGATTCCCGCTCGTACTAAAATACTCTTTTTCCTTATTCACAAATTATAATTTGTACTTTAGGAGAAGCTAAGCATGTCAAGTGCTAAAATATAGATCAAAATGTTTGAAAAATCACGCCATCAAATAGTATGAATTTTAATTGCAAAATTAAACTTATTACATTGGATGAATGCATGTAAATGCATTGCCGATAGGTGGCGTTGGTCGTTAAGACAAATGTGATGAGGAAATTCGGTATTTCTAGAAATGGTACGATAGCTCAATGGATTAGAGCACTTCCCCGGAAAGGAAGGGACGCAGATTCGATGCCCGCTCGTACTAAAATACTCTCTTTCTTTATTCACAAATTATAATTTGTACTTTAAGTACTCTTTAAGCTCTTAAAGCTAAGCATGCCAAGTGCTAAAATATAGATCAAAATGAAAAATAATAAAGCCCCAGGACCCGACGAAATACTACCAGAAGTCTGGAAGGCTCTAGAAAACGATGGAGTAATTTGGTTGTACAAATTATTTAACAAACTTATTGAGGGCCACCTTTTACCGGAATTATGGCGTAAATGTTTCCTTATACCGTTTTACAAAGGCAAAGGAGATGTAAGACACTACGGTAGTTATAGAGCAATCAAATTATTATCACACACCTTAAAAATTTGGGAACGAATTTTAAACAACAGATTAAAAGAAATTATCAACTTTAATAACTAACCAATGTGGGTTTGTATCTGAAAGCAGCTCCTCAGACGCAATTCAGACGGTTCGGATTATGTTAGAGAAGGCAAAAAGCAACAAGTCTAAGTTGCATATGGTCTTTATAGTCTTGGAGAAAGCTTTCGACCATATCCCACACAATTTAATATGGGAATCACTGAGACAGCAAATGGTACCAGAGCACTACATCCGCCTTATTCAGAATATGTATAAAGCACTTACTACCCAAGTCTTACTCGTAAGTCCAGCCGGTAAGGGAAAATCGTTTGAGATAAATTTTGGAGTGCACCAAGGTTCGAAGCTAAGCCCAATACTTTTTAACACCACAATGGATCATGCAACAAGACACTGTCAAAGAGCATTGCTCTGGAATATCCTCTACGCTGATGACGTTGTCCTAGTCGCAGACACCGTGGAAGAAGTCCAACAAAATTTAAGCAATTGGGTAAAAGCACTAGAAAAAAATGGGTTTAAAATTAGCCGCAAGAAGACGGAACATATGTCATGTGTTTTCGACGGCAACACTTGCTCAAATGACATTCAGATCACTATAGAGGCTTCCCCTATAACCACAGTGGCTCAATTCAAATACCTAGGTTCAGTTGTTAGCAATGATGGCAAAATCGACGAAGAAAGATGAAAGAAAGAGAAGATATAGATGAGGGTGTGAGGTTTGACGTCTGTGTCGGTGGTAATTAGTTACTTTAAAACCTGATTTTAAAATTAATGTTTTACTAAATCGTTATTAAAATATAAGCAAGAGAAAGTATAAGTTTCAGTGTACGTTGGAAATAGTGCAGTGATATCAAATAAACAAAACTATATTGCGTAAAAGGTTAATTGAGTGGCTGTAATTAACTTTAAATACCCACTATTGAATTTGTGTCATCAGCTGATTGCAGATACATACAATAACTTATCTGAACCATATTAATATTTGAGTATTAATTGCGTATTACATGTTTATTGACATTGAATTAATTATAAAGGTGTTTACTGTGTGGTTTTTATGGCACCAAGTAGTGTCTGTAACTCGCGACATCTATCGGTTACTAACGGCCATTTTCAATAACCTATCTTAGATAGCTATCTTCGATTACTCTCAACTCTTTTACAATAATATTGACAGAAATGTTTTGTATTTACAAAAATCTAAAGTATTTTTGTAAATACAAATGTTTACAAAATACAAAAATACTTTTGATTTTTGTAAATACAAATCTTTTGTGTCAACATGATTGTAAAAGAAGTGAGAGTAATCGAGGATAGCTGTCTAAGATAGGTTATTGAAAACGGCTGTAAGTTGGGCACATAATTTACTAATAAGTACAATTATATACATTAACGAAGAAAATAATAAGTAAGCGGTAATCCTCGATACTTGACTGTTATTATACACCACTTTTTCATTGCTTGTTGATTTACATTTACTGTTTACAATGACGAAATGCGGCGGCTGTGGGAAATTTATTTCACAAACAGATGCCGCTAGGTGTCAAAAATGTAATGTAATGTACCATCGAGGATGTGTAAACCTTCCACAAGCCGGTATTATTTCCTCATCCTGGCGATGTCCCGAGTGTACTAAAAATGTGGTGAGGGATAATAAACCTGAAACACCAATCCGGGTACGAAGCCGGGTAAATATAAATAGTTCAACTGAGGGGGAAAAGCTCGGTGAATCTGTGGTCGAGTCAAAGCCAGCAGAGGAAGTTAACGATTTAGTTAGTAATTTACAATTATTTAGCGAGGAACTGCGCTTGGTGCGTATTGAATTGCAGTTATTTCGTGCTGAGATGGCAGAGTTAAGATCTTCGTTGAAACTATGCAATGATCGTATGGATGGCTTAGAGGCGCGTGTAACTGCTATAGAACAACGAAAACTAGATGCCCTGACAGAAAACCCACGAGTCGACGCAGTCATCTCGGAACTCCGGCGTGAGCTCAACGACCATGACCAGGAGCTTTTAGCTAACGATGTAGAGATAGGGAACTTGCCTGAAACACCTGGGGAGAATCCGGTACACTTAGTGGAAGTGATCGCGACTACATTGGGGGTCACTATCGAGGAGCGCGACATCTTGGGTGCCGAGCGCGTGGGTGCGTACCACATCACCGCGACTCGGAGCACCGGGCTGGAGCGCCGCCCGCGCCCCCTGGTGGTGTGACTGGTGCACCGCCATACCCGCGACAAGCTGCTTGGTGCCGCGCGCGTGCGCCGTGGCGCCACCTTGCGGGACCTAGGCATCGCCGCACAGTCACGCCCGTTTTATGTGAACGAGCGTCTTACTAAATACAACAGGCTGTTGTTTCGGAAGGCGCGTGAGGCTGGGGCCCGCAACGGCTGGAAGTTTGTGTGGACAAAGCGCGGAGCGATTCTGGCGCGCAAGGAGCCCACTGTGCGAGTCTGCACTATTCGTTGTGAGGCGGATATATCGCGCCTTATTGGAGTGGAAGCAGACATTACAAGTTAAATTTTTAAATGTTACTTTTAGTTGTATGCTATCTTTATTTTTCTTTCGGAGCGTAAACATGTTACATTATGAAAATCTATTTAAACTATATAGCCTAAAATGTGAAAATTATACAAGTAGCAAGGTAATCACAATCTGCCATAGTGTTGTATCGAGTTTCGTTTCGTTATGTTTGACGTACAATAGGATAAATATAGATAGGATATACAATAGGATATATATAATAGGATCTTGGTTGCAAGCACATCATACCAAAAATTAAATTACGTTACTTATGAAATATTTATTATATATCATAAATATTATATATTCTATTACAAACAATATAACTTATTAATCTACTTATATATTAACATAATAAATGAAATGCTTTTAATTATACTATGTCTGGATATATACATGCTTTACACTATTTCAATGACTTTGTAGGGTTTCTTGCTAAACACTACGTCTTGTGATAATGATACAATTAATTCGAAGCACTAGTTTATTGTAAGAAACTAAGCTAAGATGAAGTGAACTGTGTGTATGATAGCGAGCACGCGCGGCCGTCTTGTTAGCTCGACACGAACTGCTGTTAATTTAGCAAATCAATTAGGTCGTGCGTGTCGCGTAGAAATGATAAATTGACAAATATGTATGGTTGCACCGTACATGCTCCCAACCGAGAAAGATGAAGAATGAGATTAATGATTTATGTATGATAGTGTAACAAGGTGAATGCATTAGGTCCTTATATTAGTGACTAAAGTCTCTATGGAAATGTAGTCTTTCGTGGCATTGGTGTGAGGCACTGATTCACTTTATGTGTTTTAAAAATGTCACTTTCACTATCACTAATACACTTAATTTTACTAGATGTAGATGCACTGACACTATTAATGTTTGCAATTGCACTGTAGTGATGTATGTCATGGTAGGACACTGGTAGAGATTCATTGTTTTTGAGGTTCTCTATTTGTTTCTTTAGCTCATCTAATTGATTGTCCCGAGTAAGTACTGAAAAGTTCTGATTTATTGAGTCGGGTATGCTGATATTGATGACGTGGTTGATTGGTTCTATTTCTGGTAAGTATAACTTCCTTTTAATGTTTAAGTTAGTTAACCCTTCGCTGTGTGAATAAATGGTAATATTGTCGGTTTTTATTATGCATCCTTGTTCGATGCCAAGAATTCCTGATCCGTGTATTATCCCCGCCAACGCGTGATTGTCACATAACACGCGAATGTGGCATGCTCCACAACAGAAATATAGATAGTAGTTTATTTTATTTATTTCCATCCACTCATTTTTGCATATGGTTATGCTTAACTTACACTTGCCTGTGTTCTGATCAAGCTGACATAAGTTTTCATCACTTTGAAGATGATGAATAGGTCTTGGTACATAGCACAGGTACACATCCGCTCCGTCCTGTTCACATGCATTGATGTCAAGAGCAGTCATTGTTAGATAGGCTTCCTTTCTTAGGTTAATAGCCACATACTCTGAAATCGGCATTATCCTGGCCATCTGGTGATTGTTGAGAGCTCGGGGAAGTGATAATACTTTCATTATTTCAAACGAGTCTCGAGTAATTAACGGAAGTGTTAATTCAAAAATTAAATATTCCTTGCACATGTTTGCTTTAACTTTCAATAAGTGATAGATTTTAGTGAACTCGGTTTGTAGATTATTAACTGGTAATGAGAGATCCTTTGTGAGGTGACTTGATATGGAACTCAGGGTTTCCTTAAGCTGCCCTGGAGAAACCAAATGGAAATTAAATCTGCCATGGTAAACGTCTGTCAAGGTATCTAGAATGGTACTTTGTATAGCTTTTAACTGTCGTAATAAATTACTTGCAGCTGTGGCGCCTAGACTTAGTTCATTGTACAGGAGATTTCTTTCAGTTTCAGTTTTCAAAGAGTTCTCGAAATTGCCTAATTTGTTAGATAGCTGGTTAAGCATCTTGTGCTGCTTAAGGAAAGAGTCTTCTGTTCTTTTCAAAATATTATACTCTACCTCTATTATCGATGTTTGATTTTTAATAAGTAAAGCCAAATAATTTTCATTGTTTCTCGTTAATTGTATGTCTTGTTTATACTGTTCAGCGAATTTGTCGTCGAGTACACCAAATAGGCTATTGGCAAGATATCCGACACCGTTAATTAAACCTCTGCGCCGGCGCTTATTACGGCGCGTGTCCCAATGCTGATTAAGCAACAGGTGGTCATTGTGTTCTAATTCCGCGAACTCGAGCTGCAATTGCATTACTAATACGTCACAATGGGATTCTCCTGTAATCTTACTACATAGTTGATCTAAATATTTTATGTATTTGTTGCACGCTGTTCTTCCTTGCCAATATGGCTCCATGTCATAATATGAGACTATTTTCCAATTGTCTCTTATTAATCTCATATCGGCAAATTTATCAAAATAAAGTCCCTGATTGTCTTTTATTCGAGTCACGTTATATGAGCACTGGCATGATGTAATAATGCTCATGAAAAATAATAGTAAAGTTGCCAAAGAAAGGAACCCATGTTTTTGAGTCTTTGGACTTGTTTTGTTTGAAACTTGAAGATTTTCTTCACTATATACAGGAAGTGGCGATAACTTAGTGATGGGACGCCTGATAAGTCCAGTCTTTGTTTTCAACGTGACTACCCTGACGTTGCCATCACTGCCAGGGTGTAGGTCAATAACGTGACCTATTGCCCACTTGCCTGGGGGAAGGTGTGCGTCATCAATCGTCACCACATCGTTGATTTTTATGTTAGTTCGTTTATTTCGCCATTTACTTCTTGTCGTTAATTGGCTAAGGTACTCCGAATGCCAGCGTTTCCACACATCCTGGACGATCTTTTGAGTAAGATACCACCTTGTACGCATATCTGTCTCCGTCTCCAAGATACTCATGTCTTGGTTTATATTTATAAAGCTTGATGGGGTTAGAAATTCTAAGTGGACCACACAAACATTACATTTACAAAAATACTTTTATAATAAAAAATCTAAAATTTTTATAGATGTTAATAATATAAGCACAATTTCTTTTTTATTTCTTTTCGTTTCTTTCCCTAATAATCATATGAAATTAGGATTGCATAACGCAGTGTCCTTAGCAACTAATCATGATGAGTTTTTGTCGGCAATGACACACCACTCTGTAGATATTATGGCAGTGAATGAAACATGGTTGCGACCGGGAGAAGAAGGAAGGGCTCATCGTACCGGGGTACCGGCTCAGACACGTGCCGCGACCTGTGACTGTCCGAGGAGGGCGGGGTGGTGGAGTTGCTTTTTACTTAAAAACTGGCGTACATGCACGTATCAAACCTCATCCTGACCACTCCGATGTCGAGCAGTTGTGGTTGACATTAAGTGTAAAAGGTAAAAAGCTACTAATAGGTACTGCTTATCGGCCGCCATGGCTAGATACGGACAAGTTTTTGGATGCAATTACTGACAGCGTTAGTGCATTATCCCCATATGACAATATAATTTTACTTGGAGATTTTAATATAAACGTATTAGACATAAAATGTGCCAAGACTAAAAAAATTCGCAGTTTCTTGATTATTGTAACCTCTCGCAAATAGTACGCTCACCAACACATTTCGTAGGCGACAGTGCCACGCTTATCGATGTTATATGCACTGATGTTAGTTATCGAGACGTGGCAGTGGAGTTTACTCCAGAGTTGGGTCATCACGCCTTTGTTACTTTTTACACAAATATTTAAAAAAATAAAGAAAAGCCTCAGTTAGTTACCTATCGTCCCATAAAATCACTAATGCAAAACAACAACTTCACAACTGACTTGGGCCTAATCTCTTGGGATACATTATGTTTACTGCCTGATGTCAATCAACTGGTGGACCGCTTTAATCAAGAAATAATGCAGTTGTTTAATATTTATGCACATATTAAACGTAGGCTCTTTAAAGTGCGCCCGACTCCGTGGATTACTGACAATATACGTGTTATGATTAGGTTACGTAATAAAGCACTGACCAAGTACCGCAGAACGAAAGTTGAGAGTCACAGGCTTTATTATTTGGATTTTAAAAAAATGACTACGAGAGCTATATTTCATGAAATAAAAGCCTTCTTTTCAAAATATATCAACGAAACCATCTGTAACCCAAAGGCGTTATGAAAAACATAAAAATGTACATTCTACCAGCCCCAGAGAACGAGTTACCTCCAAATATTGATAGCCCAGACCTCATTAACGAAACTTTTTTAAATATTCCAGGAAAGTGTAGCACTAGTATTTCACAACTTACATTTTTTTAATTTTATAGACGCGGTATGCCAAGCTTTACACTAAAACTAATTGAGCAAGATACAGTGGCAAAAATAATAATGGATATAAAAACAAATGCACATGGAGCGGATGGTATTACTCTGGAAATGCTAATGCTCACGCTGCCTGAGTCCCTGCAGATGATAACAGCTATAGTTAATAAATCCATTAGCACTCAAGTGTTTCCACTCAGTGGAAAAATGCAATTATTCGGCCTATTCCGAAGAACAGTAATCCCCAGAATGTTGCAGACTTAAGACCCATAAGTATTTTACCTTGCATTTCGAAAGTGTTGGAACGTGTTGTATACCTACAGGTCAGTCAAACAAAATCCTTCCTTCCTATCAATCGGGATTCCGTAAAGGTAGAGGGACTGCTACAGCATTAACTGATGTAGTTGGAAACATTCTGGAGGCTCGGGATCGTGGTGAAGGCACGATACTTGCACTATTGGATTTTTCCAGGGCCTTTGATACCATAAATACTATAATGTTACTATCGAAGCTTTCATTCTACGGTTTTGAGCCCAGTGCCATCAAGTGGTTTGACAGCTACTTGTCTGCAAGGACGCAGTTTGTTGAGATACGTAAGGGGAACGGTATCACAGAGATCTTCAACACGTCCAGTAATACGTGGTGTGATGACATACAATTATATGTGTCCTTCAGAAGTGAAAATACTGGGCTTGCTGTCCAAAAAATCAATCAAGATTTAGAGAGGGTGATTGCGTGGGCAGAAAATAATTCTCTGACACTAAACCCACTGAAAACCAAATTTATGGTGCTGGGCAATAGGAGACAGATCGGTGCTATTCTCGCTATTAACCCGGTTATTAAATTAAAAGATAATAATATTGAAAGGGTAGAAGTATGTAACTTAGGGCTTACTATGGAACCAGACCTGCGCTTTGAGACACATATTAGCAACATCCTTAGGCGATGTTTTTACAGATTAAAAATTCTTTACAGGATCCGACAATACCTAAGCACCCCAGTACGAATAAGGCTAATGGAGACACTTGTGTTATCTATCCTTAATTACTGTGACGTTGTGTACGGTCCGTGTCTATTGGCAAGGACAGAACGCCAAGTCCAGCGCATTCAGAATCCATGTGCCCGCTTTATATGCACAATACCGCGACGAGCACACGTTACACCTTATCTCAATAAGCACCACTTACTGAAAATGTCTGCTAGGAGAAAGCTACACTTAGCAAGTCTACTGTTTGGTGTAATTAAAACAAAGCAACCTGAATATTTGTATGAAAAATTGAGTTGGAAGTGCCAACATTACTTTTACACAGCTAAGCCGCTCAGCATTTCTAAACATCGTACAACTGCATACCGGGGATGCTTCAGATGGGCTGCCACTCACATATGGAATGATATTCCGCCGCCCATAAGGGACCTAAAAAAAATAAACACTTTCAAAAAAAATGTATAAAGACCACTTAATTAAGCAACAATTAACCTAATATTACCTTACGTTAATGGCCCATTAATGAACCGGCATTCCTCCTGCAGCGAATAGCATACCACATCTATTCTGCAACTTGCTGCAGTTGAGTGCAATACATTGTTTATGTATGTATTTAGCTATAGTTTTTTTTTATGCCTAAGCCACGCGACTAGTTTAAGCATGTTCCTTTTATTTTATTTTTTTATATTAATTGTGTGGTCTTGCTACACTTTACGTTCGTATATATTTTAGTAGTTATAGTATATAAGTAACAGTTGTAATAAGTTGTGTAATGATCTACCGTCTACTGGCGTCATGCCTCACCGAGTGTCGAGGCTCCACTGAATGAATTTGACATTCTTAGCAACATACATTAAACACAAAGTGAAAAATGTGAAATCGAAAATAACAGTCACGAGCAGGATTCGAACCTGCACCTCCTGGATACCGTCCAGATGCTTTGTTTACCTGGTCGGTATAATGTATGAAAATACTTCCGACAGATGGTGCAGGCGTCACCCAAAGACGTTAAGTATGAATGTGTTGTCGAGATTAGCAGTCAGGAGCAAGAGTCACGATGGCTGAATTGGCAAAGCATCTGGACGGTATCCAGTAATACTTATTACTATTTATTTAAGTATTATTTTACAAAATTACAATAGGCCTTATTAATTTATGACTCACATATCTTTTAATTTATTAGGTAAGCGTGTTTAATTTGACACAGTGATTTTGTTAAAACATCATCTATGTTTTGGCTAGTTAGTACATAGGAAAGTTTTATACAATGAGTTTCTATAGCATGTCCAGCAGTGGAAATTGAAAGGCTGATGGATGGATAACTAACTAACTTATCATCACGCTATTTCCCTTGCGGGGTAGGCAGAGAGAACAGAGTGGCAAGAGGCTCTATTCTTGCATACATCTTTCGCTCCCTCAACATTCATAACTCTCTTCATAGACGCTCGCCGGTTTCGGAGACTCCTGACTCCACCTTCCTTCAATACATGACCGATTTGGTCTAGGTAGGTTAGTCTCGGTCTCCCCCTGTACCTACATACTTCCACTTTCGCATTGTATATCTTCTTAACCAGTCGCTCGTCTTCTTTCCACATGTCCAAACCATCAGAGCATTCCCTTTCGCATCTTTACACCAACACTCTCTTTCATACATATTCGCTCTCTTACGTCGTCGTTACGAATGCGGTCAGTCAGCCTCACTCCACAGATTCTCCGCAGAGATAACATTTCGACCTCATTGATTTTACTCTCATGCTCCTTTTTGCATACCCAACTCTCGCTTCCATATAATAACGTTGGGACAAGCACTGCATTGTGTATTGCGACACGTGCCCTCTGGCCGAGGTGATGAAGACGAGAAGTTGTCCCAATGCTCCGTTCACTCTATTTCCTGCATTCACTCTTCTCTACATCAGTGGTGTACCTTCCATCCCGACTGAATCCATATCCAAGATATATAAATTCATCCACTTGTTCTAGCACACCATTTCCTATTGCTACTCTAACATCTGTTCTGGCTTCTTCTCTTTCAAAAACCATTATTTTGGTTTTGCTCACATTGGCACCCTTTTCTTGCAATTTTCTGCCATTACGTCGATGGATGGATGATGGATGGATATGTATTTACAAAAAAAAATAGTATATATTATGTAATATATCCGTAATCTGGTACCCATAACACAAGCGTTAAGCTTAGTTTGGGACTAGCGGACGTTGTGTGAAATGTCCGTGAATATTTATTATATTTATTATTTACGAGCTGGGGGAAACAATCTGAGTACGGATACAGTAAGGCGGCGTCTGGCTGAAGCAAATTTAAAGCCATTAAGGCCTGCGAATGGCCTAAAACTAGAAAGACACCACAGAAACTCAAGGGTGAGTTATGGTAGAGAAAACGAGGTTTGGATAATGAATAACTAGTCAAGAGTTATGTTTTCAGACGAGTCTAGATTATGTTTATACAAGCGCGACGGGAGGAAAAGTTTGTACAGGAGGACCGGGAGAGCGCTATAACCATAATAACCATGCCTGTATAGAAGAAAAAGTACCATACGACAGAGGCTCTGTTCACGTGTGGTTTGTGATTTCTTTCGAAAGACGGCTAGTGGTAATAGAAAATGGAACTTTAACTGATATGTCACTGAAATTCTGAATGACTACGTTGGTCTATTTTAAGTAGACATGGGCGAGAATGCCGTTTTTATGCAAGACAATGCCCGCCCACATACAGCTCAGATAGTGGTTGCCTATTTTCAAGAAGTCGGTACACACACATGCGAGTGGCCAGCACGCAACACCGAATTAAACCCCATTGATCATGCATGTGATGAACTGAGACGACCTGAAGAATTGAAGATTTTCTAACTGATCAGTTTCTTTTCGGCCCAGTATATATATTGTATAACTATAGGCCGGGTCCCCAAGGGAATTCAGTACAGTTCGATCGGTGCTACAAAGAGAAAGAATTAAACATAAAAGTCACAGTCAACCAGTAGTTTTCCTCCACCTCATTCACCGCCATTCCAGCAATAGTAAATGTGCACCCTTTTTTTTTGTTAAGGCGGGAAAAATGTTCCTAACGTCGTTCGGGGCAATGACCAGGGTAGTGTGGGGCCTGCACCCACTAAAGAAACCCGCCGTGTGCCGTCTCTCCGCCTTTATTGGCGGGCCACTGGAACTATGTTACATTCCTTCGGTGGTCCGCCGGCGGCTTACCCTTTCGGGTACGCTCTACTGAGTGACGCATCCGCACACGGAGCATCGCATCTTCGCGGGAGGCCTTGCGGGTGGCGGACGTTCCCCAGTCCGTCCACCCGCAGCCTCAGCTAGGGCGGCATGAGGCGCAAGTATCTGCGCCTGCGCCGCCCCGGTCGCTGGCGGCGGTTAGGGTCAGCGGAAGAAACCTCCTCCCTGGCCCTCTCCGCCGCTTCCTTCCGCGAGACGACCTCATCGCAGAAGGCAGCAACCGCGGCCCAATTCCTGTCGCTGCCAAGCATCGCTCTGACGACGCTCGGCAGCGAGAGGTCCCCCCCTATTTCCGCGACGAGTTCACGGCGCTGCTCGGCCCAAGCCGGGCACGACTCGAGCGTGTGCTGTGCCGTGTCCTCGTCGCAGCCGCAATGGTGGCAGCCCGGAGTCGCTTCCCTCCTTGCGACTATGTGCAGATATCTGCCAAGGAACCGTGTCCTGACAGCACATGCACCAGTTGGAAGGTAAGGACTCCGTGCCGAAGACCGGCCCGGGGCGCCTCCAACCGCGCCTTCCAGCTGGGCATGGCAGCTCGGCGGGCGTCGCCCTGCCATTTGGCCACCACTCTGGGTGAGGGACGTCCACCCCCCTCCCGCTCTTGCGAAGTCCGCCGATACACCTTGGCGAGCACCTCCGCCTCCAAGTCCCACAGAGGGATTCCGGCCAACGCGCAGGCCGCCTTCGTCGATACCGTGCGGTATCCACGTATGACCCTGGACGCAACGACTCTCTGTGGCGACCACAGAAGAGCCCTATTCATTGCATCCAGGGACCCCGCCCACACGGGTGCGCCGTACAGCGCCATCGACCAGACCACCCCCGCGTATAGCCATCGGCACGCATTGTTGGGTCCGCCCATATTCGGCATGAGCCGTGAAAGGGCGGACGCCGCACCGACGAGCCTCAGGGACAGTTGACGGAAGTGCTCGAGAAAGCGCCACCGCCCCTCCAGCACCAGGCCTAGATACTTAATCTGGGCCTGCACCCCCATTTGGACTCGTCCACAGTGATTGAGGCGCCAGCAGGTGGCCGACGTCGAGGCCCATGGAAAAGCAGGGCCTCCGACTTGTCCAGGGCCACCCTTAGTCCCAGAGGCCCTATCCTCCTGACCACCTCCGAGGTCCCTAAGGTGGCCAGGAACGCCGCTTCCTCGAAGTTTCCACCCCGGGCCATGACCAGCGTGTCATCCGCATAGCAGATGACCGCAAGCCCGGGGGGAAGCCGACAGCGTAGCACCCAGTCGTAACCGATGTCCCACAGGAGCGGCCCGAGAACCGAACCCTGTGGGACACCGCACGGCATGGGTCTCCTCGCAACGTCCCCTATGCGGCTCTCATAGAGAACGCTGCGGCCCTCAAGATAGTCAGCCACTAGCCGCCTCGGGTATGCAGGCACCCCGTGATATTGGAGCGCCTCCCTGATGCAGCTGAATGGCAGACTGTTGAATGCGTTGACGATGTCAAGCGACACCGCCAACAGCACTCCACTGCCGGCGACGACCGCTGCGGCCGCGGCCTTTAGGCGCATAATCGCTCCGACCGTCGAACGACCAGCTCGAAAACCAAACTGAGCGTCCGACAAGTCAGGTCCGACGTCGCGCATGTACTGGACGATGCGGGCAGCGAGGATTCTCTCCAAGAGCTTACCCGCCTCGTCCAGCAGCACGATAGGGCTGAATGCCCCGACCGAATCCGGCGTTCGCCCCGGCTTCAGCAGGAGTACTTCCCGCAGGTGTGGGTTTCCTCCCACGGGTCCTCCTCTTCTTTCCTCTCTCCGTCTTTTTTTCAGACATGGTGTCGATTGCTCCCCCCATATACATGGAGCTGACAGAGCCGGTTTTTACACTCGGCTCTGTGAGGGATTCCCCAGGTGCGTTGCACCCGGGACCCTCCTGGGGACATTTTGTATTTTTATTCTTCACCATTTTTGTTGAGTTTTACGTCCTCCGACGTGCCGACCCTCGCGACTGAGCTCCCCTCAGCCATGCATCCCCTGGCCGGGCGGCAGAGCATGGGATTAGGGTCATTTTGTATAGGGGTTTTCTTCCCCGCGGTCCGAAGACCCCCGGTCCTGTCCGTTCAGGATTACGGGTCGGGCCGAACGGTGGTCTGCATCAGACCGTGCCCACCGCTCGCAAAGCAAGCGGTGAGCCCGACGCCCCTCAGGCTAAAAGCCCTGTCTCCGCCTCCCAGGGCCAGGGGGGCCACAATGGCTCCGCTGGCCCCCCACGGCAGACATTTGGCTCACTGCAAGCAGTGGGCCCGTCGCCACTCGGGCTGAAAGCCCCGCCTCCGGGGACAGGGGGGGTCACTGTGACCCCGCTGTCCCTACCCCAGGGTCGGGGGGACCTCTGCAGCCCCGCCGACCCTCCACGGCGGGCGTACGGCCTATCCAATGTGCCCTCTGCTAATCAGAGGGACACGCGGAGACCCGTCCCCTGCCGGGATTCAGCCGCCGGCACTAGAGTGCCGACGTTGCCCGGGATGCACCAACGCGGAGGTATCCTGACCCGCACCCCAGTAAATGTGCACCCTGCACATTTACTTCACAGGATCACTTTTACACACATTTCTAATGAAAGAAATATTTAAATGATAGTGGTATAGCCTTGCTTATCCTAGCATGAATGTGCCGGCTTGATCGGGAAAGTACCACTCTCTCTCAAAAGATCAGCGTGAAACAACGGTAGGTATATCATTGTGCTTCTTAAGGTAAGTGAGAGCACCGGAGGCCCTAAATCCTTGTCCTTAGTATTCTACCTATCCTCTTTTTAATATCCTTCCTATCCCATTTCTTGGTGATGGCGGCGCGAGTGATGCGTCTGGTGTTGCTAACATCTATAGGTTAATGTAACTGCTTACCATCAGATGGGCCGTATGTTTTTTTGCCACCCACGTAGTATGAAAATAAGCCAGCGAAGTCACAAAATACTTATTTATATATACTTGACGGTACACAATTAATTTGGCACTACATTTAATTTTAATGCAAAACTTGTCAATACTTGAAAGGCTAATTAAAATGTTCTTTTGATTATTTGAAGAACATATTTCAAAGCAGAACAAGCGGCGATTGCAAAGCACGCAGCAGTACACAACAATATTATAGTTAGAAATTTATTTTATCGGGAAAAACAATTTAATAGGTGTTCTTTTTTTTAAATATTAAAATGGGGTTCTTAGAAGAACGCGACTTCACTCATGTGCCAACTATTCCTGAATTTTACAAAGGGAAGACTATTTTCATCACCGGTGCTTCAGGTAAGTTTTAAAAATTAAGATCTGAACGGTAACTTTAAAACTACATAAGATGTGCCTTAATATTAAGTTATGCATACAGACTAACTAAAAAATAAAGACATCGCATTGTCAACTAATATGAAGCCACTTTTTAAAAGATGTGTGCGTGTTGTCACCGGAAAGAAATAATCTCTATGATAAAAAACCTAACTAACTAACAGTTCTCTTTTCCGCATTCACAAATAATTGGTTCTTTAAAGTAGCTGAGCATGTCAAGTGCTAAAATACAGATCAAAATATGAAAAAAAAATCGCGCCGTTAAATAGTATGAATTTTAGTTACAAAATTAACATCCAAAAAATTGACATCCAAAGAACAACTACCTCTTATAAAATGAGAAAGAGTGTTTTACAGTTTTGCGGCCTGCACTGTGTAAGAACTATCATAGCGCCAAGGTGTGTGGTTCGAAATTAAAAGCAGAAGAAAAGAGCTGGTTCGGCAAGGCTTATCCATAGGAAAGAGAAACTTAAAACGCTACTAACTTATTTTAGTCCATTAATATCCATAATAATCCATCCATCAGCCTTTCAACGTCCACTGCTGGACATAGGCCTCCCCAAGAGAACGTCACAACGAGCGGTCCTGTGCCGACCGCATCCAACGGCTCCCCGCAGCTTTGACCAGATCATCAGTCCATCTGGTGGGGGGCTGTCCTACGCTGCGCCGTCCGATACGTGGTCGCCGATCGAGAACCTTTCGTCCCCAACGGTTATCGGTTCGTTGAGCGATGTGGCCTGCCCATTGCCACTTCAACATGGCAACCCGGCGGGCTATGTCGGTCACTCTCTTTCTCCTACGGATCTCCGTATTGCGAGTTCGATCACGTAGGGAAATACCAAGCATAGCCCGCTCCATGGCCCGCTGAGCGACTTTGAGCCTTGATATGAGGCCAACATTCAGAGACCACGTCTCTGTTCCGTATGTGATCACTGCTAACACACACTGGTCGTAGACCTTCGTTTTCAGACACTGCGGAATATTGGACGAGAAGATCTTCCTTAGCTTCCCGAACGCTGCCCAGCCGAGTTGGATTCGTCGATTGACCTCTTTCTCGAAGTTGTGCCTACCTCTTTATTTTATATTTTAGGTGGGCAAAAATGTCCTACCGCACACCCCGTTGCCCGGGGAGACAACGGGGTAGTGTAGGGCTCTCACCCACTAAAAAACCACCGTGCGCCCTCACCCGCCCTTACTACGCCAGATCATGGGTACCGCGTCATTTCACCGCGATCCGCAGGCGGCAGCCCCTTCGGGCACCCTCAGTTGAGCGACGCCTCGCGCACTTGGGCGTCGCACCTTCGCGGTAGGCTTCCGCGACGGCAGGGTACTCCCCGACCCCACCGTCCGCAGCCTCGGCTAGGGCGGCATCAGGTGCAGGTAAGCGCGCGCACGCCGCCCCGCGCGCTGTCCAGGCCCTGTCACTGCCAACCATCGCTTGCGTAACGGCCGGCAGCGACAGGTCCACGCCTATGACTGCAACGAGTTCGCGGCGCTGCACATCCCAGGCCGGGCACGACTTGAGCGTGTGCTGCGCCGAGTCCTCGTCGCAGCCGCAGTGGTGATAGCCTGGGGTCATCTCCCTCCTAGCGATCATGTGCAGGCATTTGCCGAAGCAACACCTCTCTGCAGTTGGATCGGTTTCGTACTCTTGTCCTGAACACGGACTGACATGGTGGTGTTTCTATACAAGCACTTCAGCACTTCGATGTACCGATTGTCAATTTGGCACCGCTGAAGAGACTGCAGCACCGCCCAAGTTTCGATCGAATCGAAGGCTTTCTCGTAGTCCACAAACGCCAGACACAGAGGCCGATTGTATTCCTCGGTTTTGTGTATAATCTGGCGTAGCGCGTGAATGTGGTCTATGGTACTATAACCTTTTCGGAGACCAGCTTGTTCGGGAGGCTGGAAGTCGTCAAGCCTGCGCGTGAGTCGATTTGTAATGACCCTCGAAAACAACTTATAGACGTGGCTCAAGAGTGAGATGGGTCTATAATTCTTCAAGAGAGTCACCTTTCTTGAAGAACAGCACCACCACGCTTCAGGTCCACGACTCTACAACGTCGCCCCCGAGAACAACGGAATTGAATAGCCTCTGAAGAGCTTTTAAGACCGGCTTTCCGCCTGCTCTTAGAAGCTCTGTGGTGATTCCGTCGTCTCCCTGTGCCTTTCCGTTCTTTAGTTGTTTTTGGGAGCCATTATGATCTCGTACAGGTTGACGTCCGGGATATCTTTGGTAAAGTGCCGAGTTAGCTTGGATCTGGGGTCTTGGACCAAGCCAACAGCAGGGCTCTGGGATCTGTACAACTGTCCATAGAACTGCTGCACCACTACCAAGATCTCATCTCGAGAAGAAATGACAGTGCCGTTGTTGGTCCTCAGTTTAGTCAACTGATTTTGGCCAACAGACAGATCTCTTGCGAACACTTTCGATCCTTGGTTCCGCTCTATCGCCTCTTTAATACGCGTAGTATTAAATTGGCAAATATCGTGCCGCACAGCGTTGGATACCTGTCTGTTTAACCGCCTTAGGCAGGACCAATCGGCTGAGGACTGGACTATCGTTTCTTTTCTCCTCTCCATGAGTTTGAGAGTATGGCGCGAGAGTTTACGAGTCCTACTGACGCGACGGGCCTTGAAGTAAGTCGACCCGACCGCGTGGACAGATTGCACGAACCTGCTCTTCATATCGCTCGCTGATTCACACTCATCTAGACATTGGAAGCGATTTTGTAGTTCGAGCTGAAAGCTATCGGGGTTCTGGTATTGGACAGGTGTTGGTCGGAGCATAGACTTCATCAAGCGCGACCTCTCGACTTTTGTTCTAATATTCAAGATGCCCCTGACTAGTCGGTGATCACTCCCAGTTTTAATCCTGCTGATCACTGAGCCAGCATCTCGCCCCTGTGGTTCCTCTGCCCAAATCCATAGTGCCCCACTTTCAGCTCATCGTCTGTCCTTTGCCCAGTTTCGCGTAAAAGTCTCTCATAACCACCGTGAAATAGGTTTTAGACAAGTGGATGGCCTTAAAAGTGTCTTCATATAGGGCCTCCACCTCGTCATCGGACTGTTTTGTTATTCTGAGCATAAGGTACGCTACCCTACTCGAAACACTTTCAATCCTCTCCACGTTGACTACGAGAGACCTGCGAACAATAAACCCGACACCCCCTTGGGACTGGTGGTTGCCCTCTCGGTGGAAGAGCAAGTTCCCGGACTGGAGGATTGTCGTGCCCTCACCCTTTCTCTCTCACACGGCTCCATAATGATACTTGACGCAAATCGCTAAGTTCGGACTGATGGAGTCTATATCGAATGGATGGAAACCCGTCCTTCACTAGGCTCTCCGCTGGTGGAAAGTGGTTGGAGAAACCTATACAATACTGATAGGCTGGCTCCTATACGTCTGTATTCAGGGTTCTGAAGATTAGCATCTACCAAATTACGATTGAACCTTTAGGCACATTTCTACTGATCCCAAAACGGAAAGATGACACATGGCAGTACCAGACCTAGCCAGTGCGGCAGGATTACTCTACACACACATCTATACTTTATGCATAGTAAGAAGCTGTAAGAGTATCAAGTATCATCGCATCTTCGCAAAGACGCCAAGTTTTATTGCTGCTCTTTTTAACCTGAATTTAATTAGCGGCAAGGTTTAAAGAGATTCAATAACTAAACTAGGTTGGGGTATTCCAAAATCACATTTTGGAGAGTAGGAGCCGAAGTGCATAACGCAAAACTAGCCTCTAGATTTGGGCACTATTAAAGCCATCAGGGACCACCGTTTTGGAAGCGTGATTATAGAAGCCTAGAGGCGTGCAGATATAGCTGGTATACCTACATGGACTAGTCTTCACTGGCTTTGATGAGGTTATGACGACACTATGTTCTCAGCACATACTTTTCCTGATGCGCATCTAGAAAACGGGATTCAGTATCATCTTAAAAAATTCTTATGGTGCAGACAAGCCTCAGCTAAACTGGTGGTAAATGAATAACCGCCATTAATGGGTTCAATAATATTAAAAATATTGATTGAATTAAGTGACACTTGGCGGAAGTCCATTGTTATTATTATAGAGTTGATATTTTAGGAGGAGAGCCTACCACTCTTCCACAGGCTGTTAATCCCGGTTATCTTTGGACACACAAAATAACCTAATCCGGATTTTTGCGGAATATTGCAACGTTGTGGTTCTAAGAGTCCTGCCGGTTAACCGGGATTGACAATCCGTAGGTGAGTGGTGGGATCTTCTCCTAAAATATCCAATCTATAATAATAATATGTTTAAAAAAAATTGTCAAGCCACTGCTTAACCTTTTATTTCGCGGCTATCTCCTGCTACAACTGAAACACACCAATGTGCTTGACGGTCGGTCAGACAGCAGACACTTGGAACCCAACCGTATCAGTAATGCAATTTGTGTGATAATTTCTTACTTCCCGTGGTTGCTTTGTACGACACCCTCGAAATAATTAGGGTGGTGACACTTGTATTCATAAGTTCGTCACCGGATAAAATGTCCTCTGGAATGAATTAATTTCGCCATCATTACAGGATTCATGGGCAAGGTGTTAATAGAAAAACTTCTGTACTCCTGTTCAGAGCTCAGCTGTATCTATATCCTCATGAGGAACAAGAGGGGAGTGAAATCAGAAGATAGACTAGCAGATTTGTATTCTTGTGCTGTGAGTACTACCTACTTATTTGAGTAGTTTACCTAAACGTTTCAATGTCGCTATTGTAAACATATTAGGTAATTTAGCATGTAATAAGCATTGTCACTGTCTTGATGCATTATTCATGTAGGTACACATATCAATATATGTGTAAATGAATAATGCATCAAGACAGTGACAATGCTTATTACAGTGTAACTTTCGTGAAATAGATATTTGAATATCAAATTAGGTAAAAACAGATGTTATAACTATATTTAATTAAACACGAGTAGAAAACGTGCATTTTTATTAGTTTTAATGTTATTGTTAAATATTCTGTCTAAACAAGCAAAACGAACGGTCTCTATGTGGTGAACAATCATCTCATAGTCCAGGATGTCTAAATGTTTACCCAAACTCGCTGTCCACACATTACCCTACAAAATTTGTGAAAATGTCTGGTTGATTTTCCATCAGTCACGCTTAAAGAACTGATCAGATTTGGATGTAACTAAGTAAGTAGGTACCTACATAAAGAAATAAAACACAAGAAAATGTGAAATCGAAAATATTAGCCACGAGCAGTATTTGAAAATGCATTCCTGGAAAACCATTCCGACCAGGCTGATCTGATGATTGTCTAAGATTTCTCTATAAGCTCTAACAGACCTTTTTTTTATGCGGATCAGTATATAAAACATTTTTTTAGAATTTTAGTCTGTCTGTTTGTCGGTTTGCGTAACGTAGCAATTTTTTTTAAATATTTTCAGTGCTTTGATAGATTGAGGAAAGAGAAGCCAACCATATTCAAATCTAAGGTCTTCGTTATAGCTGGAGATATAATGGAAATTGGTTTAGGTGAGTAAGTTTTATGGGAGTATGAAAATTACACACATACTCGTATATACAGTGTTACTGTCAATATGACGGCGATCCGTTAACGGAATATAGGAAAGATCATTTGCAACCAAATTACCCTTTATGACCCCTGTGCAAAAGTCAACCATTTTCGAGTAATTTGAAATTTTATATTTTTTTGAAGATATAATCTGCGGTACAACTTTAAAAATTTATAAAAAAAGCAATGTATGATTTTTTTATTATTCTGCTTGCTTACGCTTTTACATTGTAATCAGTCATAAATAATAATTATCTTAAATATTTTTTAAATCTGAGTATTTAAAAAATTTGGGAAATCCAAAAGTGCCCGCCGCATAATTTCATTTTACACAATAAAATAGATTATTTGATAAGTAACTAGTAATGTATTGGTCTTACTAAGTAGTTTTCAATAAATCACATACCTAGATAGCGCTAATTTCAAAAAGTACTAATGTGGTTCTCATGTCTTATACACCATCTAGCGCTAATTTTAAGAAGTACTACTATATTGGTATATAAAAGTAGTTCTCGTGAAATAAGGTAAAGCGCTGGTTTTAGTGTACCAATGTACCAATCGAAATCGAGCGTAAATATTTTGCATTTTTTTGTTTATTTATTAACACTTAAACCACATCGAATCAGGCCGTGAAAAGTGATAGGGCTCTATTCGTAATTATACAGAAGCGTAAGAGGAAAAAAAAGACTCAATTAGTAAAGTAAAAAAACCACCTTTTGGATTTTCCAAAGTATTTTACAAGTGCAATAGTTATATGATAAATAGAGACATTTTAAGTTTAAAAAATCAGTTATTTTGTGTAAAGCGACAGTAGTACCCAACTCAACGCTTCGCTTATGAGGCGTGCAATTGGATATTCCTTTCAAAAGATATAGTGAATTTAAAAAACGCAATCTATACAAAATACAAATAGAAAAATAAACGCCACCTACATAAAGATACATTTTGCTCTACGTTTATACAAACATGTTTAAAAAATACATCTAAGCCCATGCGAAGTCGGGACGGGCCGCTAGTATAATATATTATTATTTATTCTAACTTATGCGTTTACATGAACATACACATATATACATAAACATACTTTGTCAAGTTATGATCATTTAATTTCTACAAAATAATGTCCATGTTTCACATCTGGTAGACGTCCCACGACGTCTAGTTTTTTCATTTCATATCTGTGAAATGAAATGGTGAGCAGCAGCTCCTCGGTATAGTTGAGTCCATGAGTGACGGTTACCATGTACCATCAGATGGGCCGTGGCTCGTCTGCCACTGCATGCAATAAAAAAAACTTAGTAGGTAGGTACCTATTCTGACACCACTGAAGGGATGTCATATGTTAAACACAAAGTGCATATATATTTTTAGCATGTCAAATGCTAAAAATATATATAAAAATATCTAAATATGAATGTCATATGGTTCAGGTGGCCAGGCAATAAAGGCGGAGAGACGGCACACGACAGATTTATTTACTGGGTGAGGGCCCCACACTACCCTGTTCGGTTGCCCCGAACGATAGAGTGTGCGGTTAGGTACATTTTTTTCGCCTAAACAAAAAAAAGTTATTTCTGATTTTTATTTTGGTGTGTGACCCATCTGCTAGCAAACCAGTTTATGTCCTCTTCGGATATACCTATTATTTATTCTGTATACATTCAATTATATATAGATTTTCTCATGTACAGGCTTATCGAAAGAAGACCGTTGTCTACTAGTTAACCGTGTGAATATTGTGTTTCATGTAGCGGCCAGCGTGAGGTACGTAATTCGTACTTAAGGGTAGCCTTACCCAAACCACAGAGTATGAGACTAAACTAATTTAATTACAGATTAACAACTAGCAGCGAATCCCGGCTCGGGTTAAAATACATTGCATGTTTAATGGTATAAAAAATATATTAGGATCCATTTTTTAACGTACATATTGTAGATTTCTATCTCAGATATTGAGAGACTTATTCAGCCATTAAACATACGGTGTATATTGAATATATCGGTGTATAACGAATTGAAATAATTTTAAGAAACAGCTTAGTAAATGAAAAATATATGTTTTATTTACATATTATATTATCAATATACCTACATATTAGGTACATGTTACATTATACATTGACATATATTATACAAAATGTATCTATAGACACATAAACCCTATTGGAAAATTTAGGGATAGATACGTAATCATATACTTATGTAGGTGTTTTATATATGTAATTTTAATTAAAATAAAATAAAATGGTAGCCAGTTACAGTTGACAAACAAAATTATTTACAAAACCGACACAAGCAAAAAATGTTACTAGTTCCTACATTTACAAATAGCCACTTGTCGGTCCATAAATAGATATAATTTATTCAAATTTTAAGCACTTTTTAAGTCTTTTTTTTTTCTTTATGTCAAAATTTTAACATGGACTGTGAAAAAAAAATTACTATCTATGCTATAGCTGCCCATTATCTGAAAAACATGCCTACTTTATGTAGATTTTAAAAAGGTATTATACATGCGTACCTACTTTATAAGCAATGTTAGTTACACAAGCGAAATAACTTAGCAAGGTCAACATTTTAGTTTCAAGAAATGTGTCGAATCACGATGATGGGCTCTTAATATGATTTTATTCAATAAGAATTCGCTATTTTATCACTAAATTGTCAATTTAACGTTTGACTATTCCACAGAACTGTTTTATTTTCATAGTTATAAATTGCATGCGACTAGCAAGTACCTAAGTACTAGAAAATTATTTTAAAATTTTCAATCAAAACACTAGGTATTCCAAATTTAAAAGGATACAATATAATATTGGACAAACACGATAACAAAGGGCCCTCAAAGGATATAACATAAAAATGAACAAACACGACAACAAAGGGCCTTGCATGTCAAAAGGACCATTTATGTTCGTTGCTACTTGGGAGAAGTGCACTGTCCCTTTCACACTTCCTAATCTAAAAAAGACGGCGGCACCTTTCGTATTTTTTTCGTTACCATGCACGTCTCTCTAGACCTGTGATTTTAAATGTCGCATGCACTCTTGCTTAGGTGTGCTTTATTTGGTTACTATTTTTTGATATCGGACGTTTTGCCTTGTGATTTGGACTAGTTAACATGATACTCCTAACGACTCTGATCATCTTTATCGTTTTTTTGTCATCGATTGGAACAGTTAGTATGTCGGGGAATGTGAAATGGACAGTGAGCTTCTTCTAAGTAACAACAGACATCTCGGGGAATGTGAAATGGACAATGCGCTTCTTCTAAGTAACAACAGATATCAATGGTCCTTTTCACTCGCAGAGAGGGCCTTTTGGGTTCGTGTTTGTTAATTTTTATGTTGTATCCCTTGAGGGCTCTTTGTTGTCGTGTTTGTCCATTTTTATATTACTATGTTGTATCCTTTTGAATGAAGGCCGTGTGGGGCTGGCTTTAGAATTTTCCCACCCCTCTCTACCAACGGGAGTCGTAAGAGCCGACTGAGGGAATACTGGGGGAGTGGGCAGCAGCACTCTCTCGAGTATTAACAACATCCACTGCGATCGTGTGTCTGCGAGTGTTTTAAAAAGCTTTCTTTCTTTTCTTTCTTTCTTTTGATTGAAAATTTTGAAATAAGTTTTTAGTACTTGCTATTCGCATGCAATTTATATGAAAATAAAACAGTTCTGTGGAATAGTCAAACGTTAAATTGACAATTTAGTGATAAAATAGCGAATTCTTATTGAATAAAATCATATGAGGAGCACTTACCAATTACAACAATTCTCTAAAGTAACAGTAGCCACGTGTACCAGTTTTATTTAAAGAACATTGAATCATCCGCCAGAAGCACTTTGCAGGGCCTCTTTGGATGGTTTTGGCTTATCTTGAAAGTTTGATAGCTCCTTCGTTTTGGGTTCCTAGCAAAAAATCCATGTTTTGTCACTTATTACTATGTCCCACACAATATTAAACGCTGCTTCGTTGAATCTGGTAAGTTTGTCATTGCACCAAGTGACCCCGTTAATTTTTGAAGCTTTTGTCAAATCGTGTGGGATCCAGCAAACTAATTATACTAACTAAACTAATTATATTATTACTATTATAGAATGGATTTTAGGAGGAGAGCCCACCACTCACCCACGGATTGTCAATCCCGGTTATCTTTGGACAGAATAACCTAAGATTCCCAATCCGCACTCTCACAGATAGAGGAGAATGTGATAATAGCAAATTAGCATGCACGATAATGACAAAAAACTCACCAACGCGACACAACCATGCGATACGGTAGAACTCTCAGAACCACAATATTGCAATATTCCGCAAAAATCCGAACATAAATTCGACACGTGTTTCACCTCTAAACGAGGCATTCTCAAGAACGCTCGGCAACAAATGAGCAAATCTTACTCGTGCAACTTGCTTTTATACCCCTTCCACTATACAACAGTTATGACGTATCGCTCGAACGATATGAAAACAAGTTTAGTAGTGGGGAACTACAGCTAGTTTGTTCATTCAACAACATGTTACTACTGACTTTAATTATTTCTAATTGTTCTAAAACGGACAGTCTAATATTTTTATCACAAATATGCAAGGGCTCGAATGTATGACTATTATCTAATGAATGGTTACAATCTAATAAATGTTTCGCAAAATGTGACTTTTCAGGGTAATTATGCCTATACGCAGCTATATGTTCTTTATAACGAGTCTCAAAATTACGGCCCGTTTGCCCTATATAAACATTATTACATACTTGACATTGCAATTTATATACACCAGACTTTTTACATTTATCAATACTATCTTTACCGTTACAAAGATTTTTAAGGGAAAAGTTAGGCCTAAACGCGGGATAGATACCGTGAACCCTCAGTGTCTTTGCTAACCTGTCTGATATGCCACCAAAGTAAGACAAAGTACATGTAAAATTAGTTTTTTCTACTGCAACAGGATACAAAAGTTGTTTTACTATGCTGGACTGTTTTCTTTTAACCAATTTGTCGATCAAGAGCCTATTATATCCGTTTGATTGGGCTATATTATAAATTATATTTAATTCCTTATTGTATGCTACCTTATCCAACGGAACATTAAAAAGACGGTGAATCATGCCATGAAAAGCGGCCAATTTATGCTGCCAAGGATGACAGGACGAGGTGGGTATAACCGTATCTGTATATGTCGGTTTACGATAAATTTCGAACTTATGTTTGTTACCCACGCGATAAATGGAAAGGTCACAAACATAAGTTCGAAATTTATCGTAAACCGACATATACAGATACGGTTATACCCGCCTCGTCCTGTCATCCTTGGCAGCATAAATTGGCCGCTTTTCATGGCATGATTCACCGTCTTTTTAATGTTCCGTTGGATAAGGTAGCATATAATAAGGAATTAAATATAATTTATAATATAGCCCAATCAAACGGATATAATAGGCTCTTGATCGACAAATTGGTTAAAAGAAAACAGTCCAGCATAGTAAAACAACTTTTGTATCCTGTTGCAGTAGAAAAAACTAATTTTACATGTACTTTGTCTTACTTTGGTGGCATATCAGACAGGTTAGCAAAGACACTGAGGGTTCACGGTACCTATCCCGCGTTTAGGCCTAACTTTTCCCTTAAAAATCTTTGTAACGGTAAAGATAGTATTGATAAATGTAAAAAGTCTGGTGTATATAAATTGCAATGTCAAGTATGTAATAATGTTTATATAGGGCAAACGGGCCGTAATTTTGAGACTCGTTATAAAGAACATATAGCTGCGTATAGGCATAATTACCCTGAAAAGTCACATTTTGCGAAACATTTATTAGATTGTAACCATTCATTAGATAATAGTCATACATTCGAGCCCTTGCATATTTGTGATAAAAATATTAGACTGTCCGTTTTAGAACAATTAGAAATAATTAAAGTCAGTAGTAACATGTTGTTGAATGAACAAACTAGCTGTAGTTCCCCACTACTAAACTTGTTTTCATATCGTTCGAGCGATACGTCATAACTGTTGTATAGTGGAAGGGGTATAAAAGCAAGTTGCACGAGTAAGATTTGCTCATTTGTTGCCGAGCGTTCTTGAGAATGCCTCGTTTAGAGGTGAAACACGTGTCGAATTTATGTTCGGATTTTTGCGGAATATTGCAATATTGTGGTTCTGAGAGTTCTACCGTATCGCATGGTTGTGTCGCGTTGGTGAGTTTTTTGTCATTATCGTGCATGCTAATTTGCTATTATCACATTCTCCTCTATCTGTGAGAGTGCGGATTGGGAATCTTAGGTTATTCTGTCCAAAGATAACCGGGATTGACAATCCGTGGGTGAGTGGTGGGCTCTCCTCCTAAAATCCATTCTATAATAGTAACAATGGACTTCCGCCAAGTGTCGCCTCATTCAATTAATTATCTAATTATATTATCATAAAATAAATAAAACTACTGTGAACTTTTGAACGAGCCTTAGACCAAGAAGAATATAACTAATTTAAGTGACATTTCACTGTCGGCAATGTGCTCAATATACTGGCAGCATTACAAGCTTCTTATTTGAATATTGGTAAGAAAGGATAAAATGACTCGCTTCCTCAACATTCATAATTCTCTTCAAACACGTTACCCGGTTTCGAGGACTCCTGACTCCACTTTCCTTCAATACATGACCGATTTGGTCTAGGGAGGCATTTTATATCTTCTTAATCAGTCGTACGTCCGGCGTTCTTTCCACATATCTGTTTCTTATTCTTACCATCAGTAAATAAATTACTTACTAACGAATTCTGCCATCAGTTTTTATTTTGTAAATTTTCAGGTTTGATGATTCTCTGCAATACGCTGTCACGGTAAATACACGAGGTACCAAGGAGATGGTAGAACTGGCCGGAGATATGAAAAACCTCCATGTGGGTCAAATTTCCATTATATTCTATAATTTAACTTAGAGAATAAACAACATAAATTATATTATGGAAATGATGATTTCGTGAAATATTTGATCGTGTGGTGATCGACTAAGAATACAAGTGTCACCATCCCATTCTTTGCCGCAGGTGTCGTACAAGGTGACTAAAGGAAGTAAGCAATTATCACCCATTGCATTACTGACGGTAGGGCTATGTACCAAGTGAGAGTACTCACTTGCTATCGGGTCCGAACAAGTCGGTACCACTGTCTCCTGTGCGACCGGTCATGAAGCACGTCAGTGTGTTTTGGCTGTAGCAGAAGATAGCCGTTTATTCCTTCATTTTTCATATCTGAGAAGTGATATGGTGCGCAGCGGCTTGACAATACTCTCGGTATAGTTGTGTTCATGAGCGACAGTAAGTGGTAACCGTTGCTCATGAACACAACTATAGGCGTACGTACGTAGGTACGTAACGTAGGTCTGCCATCATAAGAAATAAAAAAAAAGTGTGTGTGTACTTGTGTACATGCGTTAGAAGTTATACTTCTTTAGAAAAAAGGTATTTAATACATTGAAAGTTTTATTATAACGCATTATCTAGTTAAATAAAGTTTATTTAAATATCACAAACTAAAATCTTGAGTATAGCTAACTTCAGGGTGTCTAACTTCAGGGTATCGGTTTTTCGCGACGGTGTGCGCGCGCATCGTAAAAATTTACTCTCATCATTTTTCCCTAACGCGCCAAAAGAAGTATAACTTCAAAAACGTTATTCCTATAAATCACTTCCAAATGACGACATTGAGTGGACATGCCTTTTTTTTTTGTTTTTGTTTAGGCGGGAAAATATGTTCCTATCCGCACACCCTATCGTTCGGGGCAACGACCAGGGTAGTGTGGGCCCTCACCCACTAAAGAAACCCGCCGTGTGCCATCTCTCCGCCGTTATTGGCGGGCCACTGGAACTATATTACATTCCTTCGGTGGGAGTGGCATACCCTGACGATATAATATCGATGAAAATAAGGACTAATAATCTTTACCTGAAAATCAGTATGCTATATAATTGTTGTATATGCTCGATTCCACCTTTTTTATATTTTGGAGAACAACATTTTTAAGAAAAATATTGTCAGTTTTTTTTTGTTAAGGCGGGAAAAAAATGATCCTAACCGCACACCCCGTCGTTCGGGAAAACAAACAGGGTAGTGTCTCTGGGTCTCTCTGGGCTCTCACCCACTAAATATTACTCTCTTCTCATCATGACCTTGAACATATGATCTTATGCTAGCTCAGTCTATCTTGCTCAGCATTGAATCAGAAAAATATAGGGTAGTAGCTACGCTGATCCAGAATTTATCGATATGTTTTATTTAGGTACTTCATCATCTTGAATTTTCTTAATTTCGTACAAAAGTCTAAATGTAATTTTACTCTTGCAGGCCTTTGTTCATGTGTCTACTGCCTACTCCAACACCAATACAGGTATAATAGAAGAGATCATGTATCCTCCCCATGCAGATGTGGAGGATACCCTCGCCGTTTGTAAGAGTATTGATGAGCATACCCTCAAGATATTTACTCCAAAGTAAGTTTCCGACATTATTTGTATTACTGGAACGTATGAAACAAAATAGAATGAAATATACATCATGTATTTTAGAACCGCTTATGGTCGAAAAGCTTGTGTCTTGGGGCCCCAACGCTCGCAAATTTTATAAAGAAATTGCGAATAGACTGATTGATGCTTCACGTGATCAGAAGGCCGGCCTTTACCTAGGATAAAGGATTAGCATTGTCATTCAACGTGATAATGATGTCAGCTTTCTGGGCAGTAGTCAGTGAGGCGAACGAATTTTATGAAGCATACTTTTAACTTCCTTGTTTCTATCTTCTAATCTCTTCTAAGGATCAGTAGGGTAGCTTAGTGGTTTAGAGCACATCCCCGGATTGGAAAAGATGCGTGGTTCGATTCCCGCCCCTACTAAAAATCTCTTTTTCTTTATTCACAAATAATTTGTACTTTAAAAAGTAGTGGAGCATGACAATTGCTAAAAGAAATAGATCTAAAATGTTCCTTGTTTCTTTTTCATATATTTCTTTTTTTATAACTTTGTTAAATAACTTAAGTGAGTAAATACTTTGTAAATATAATACCTGTACTTTAAAAAAATATGATTTTCAAGATATTAGGATTATTGTACATGAAACGTGTTATTGGTTTATAGGTACTTAGGCGATGTCCCCAACACGTATACCTTCTCCAAACAGTTGGCTGAGCATGTGGTGTATGAAAGTAAAGGGCAGTTGCCTGCTGTCATAGTCAGACCTTCCATTGGTGAGTTAAGTCATTTATGTGTTCTTCTCAATGAGGGCTCTTAAGTATAATTCCATTGTGACACACATTCGTGACGAACGGATGACATGTTGATACAGCATTAATATTTTTAGATTCCTTGTGTGATTTTGTTTCAGGTTCACCAATAGGTATAATTGTAATAACCAATGGTTTTATCTGCCTAATTGCTTAACGGTTCGCTCCTCTACCTCAATAACTTTGACAAGTACCTATACTAATTAAGTATTTTATTTAATATTTTATAGTGGTATCGAGTAATGAAGAACCAGTTCCTGGGTGGATAGAGAATTTTAACGGACCATTTGCGATATTGGTAGTAAGTTCCAAAGGTGAGACTGATTCCTCCTCTTTCAAGACATCTTCAACCCATTTGATCTACTAACTTATAGCAGCTTGTTCAAGAACCTGCGCAATTAGTATATGCAAATATGTATCACACAAAAACTTATTAATTGGCTAGGTTCACTCATTCTTAACTCCTGATGCAATATGAGGGTTAAAAGTTTGACGTGTCTTTATGTTCATTTGCCTATCTGTGGCAACGTAGCTTTTAAGTGAATGGACCGATTTTAATTAGCTTTTGAACGTAGCTCCTAAATTAATGGACAGGTTTTTCTTTGAAAGCTGATGTGATCGAGATCGTTATCAACAAATTATAATGATCTGTTCAGGCGTTTCAAGGTCATCTGTTCATTGTTAGCTGCAGTTGGGATCTTAAACGCATAATAGATACTAACTTTACTTTCAAACATTTCTGTAATCTATTTTTAATCTATTAGTAAGCCCATCAAGTTTGGATTCATTAGATTCATCTTAACTAGCATTTCTCGAAATTATCACTGATGATTGTTTCCTATAAACTATTACAACCAGAAATGCCTAAAACAATTCGGTGCACAAATATACCATCGCCGGTAACGCAGAAAAAAATGAATGAAGTAATTAATCATGGTGATGATCAATGGATAGTACCTAATGCAACATAAGAAGTCTCGACGCCATTCTAAAAATTCAAAAGTTAATAAGAATACGAGTTTGAATTCATTGAAAGCCATGGCATGCAAAAAATACATGCACGTGCAGCGTTTACATCCACACACTACGATAGAAGCTATTACAAAGTATGTGAAATTTATCTGTGGTGAAAACGTACTAATTAAAATTGACCAAGCAAAACGTAAGATAGAAAGAGACTGCTCGCCATTTATTGTAAGTGGTATTGTTTATTTGATAAAATAAACCAAGTGGAAATGTCGATAAATGCAAAGTTCAACGATTTTTTTCGGATTTGAAAATAAATTAAAAAATATATTCTAACACACATAGCATCACGCCTGTATTCCCCGAAGGGGTAGGCAGAGGTGTATAACACACCCACGACTCGCCAGCTATGTTTAAGTCCCACGTAATAGGGGGCGAGCCTATTGACGTCTACCGGGCACATTTCCAAACTCCGGACTGTTACTGAAAATTTTTCTTTTTAGGAAAAAGCTCAGTAACATTCCCCGACTCGGGGATCGAACCCGAGACCTCATGAATAGCAGTCGCATACACTACACCACCGAGGCAGTTAATTCAATAAAATATATTTAATTTACCAAAACTAAGCTGGATGAGTGTAGAAATAGTATAGACTCATTTGATTCGAATTTCTATGCTATTACTGAAACTGGTTGTACGTAGTCATTCTATGACCAATAATGGAATTCTTCACAGGGTTTTCAGTGAACAATATGTCCTTTAAACACAGCATAATGCTGGAATGCTGGTATAACACCTCTCTATTTGCAAAATTTTACTGAACAGATCTTAATAAAACAATCTTAATATCATCACAAGCAATAATCATTGTATTATTAAATAGCCATTACTTATATTTAAACCTTATAGTAAATATCCACCTTCTAATATTAATCACCAATAGCCAATATGTCATAAGTAATTAAAGAACATTTTAGCAATAGTCTTTACATAAATATACTGTGTAATCTATACTATTATAAAGCTGTTACAGAGCTACAAGGGAAGGTCGAAAAGTTCGCAGAATGGAGGGGTTGGGGTAGGTTTACTTGTCCAGGTAGTCTAGAACTAGTTCAGCACCTCATTAACCAAGTTTGTATATAGGTATACCAAGTTTGAACCTAATCGGGTCATTAACTTTTGAGTTATCGGCCTGCAAACAACTGAATCGGGAAGAAGTTAGCCAGTATGGAGAAAATTGAACACCGCGCCATTATTAAGAAAATATCTAAATATTTATAGGGTTTGCGTCATTATTAGGTAAAAAATCATAATTGTAAAATTAAGTTTACCTGGTCGGTACAATGTATGAAAATACTGCCGACAGATGGCGCAGGCGTCACCCAAAGACGTTAAGTATGAATGTGTTGACGAAATTAGCAGTCAGTAGTAATTGTCACGATGGCTGAATTGGCAAAGCATCTGGACGGTATCCAGGAGATGCAGGTTCAAATCCTGCTCGTGACTGTTATTTTCGATTTCACATTTTTCACTTTGTGTTTAATGTATAGTGCTAAGCATGTCAAATACTAAAAATATATATAAAAATATCTAAATATTAAGTTCCTTACCAAGCAAGGACAATCCGCTCAGATAATTTTTCAAGAGCTGTTAGTGGTTTACGGGGACTCTGCCCCTGTAAGACGATGGCTTACAAGTGGCATACTCTTTTCAAACCGTGAAGAGAGTCCATTGAAGACGATCCCCGCTCCGGACGGCCAATTGAGGCTACCACACCAGAAATCGTCGAAAAATAGAAAACTTGTATTGGAAGATGCCCGACTGAAGAAGAAGCAACTCGCTGCAATGGTTGAAGTATCCGAAATAAGTATTTTAAATATCCTACATCATCATCTTGGCATGACTAAGGTCAGTATAAGATGGGTTCCGAGAATGCTTCAAAATCGCGAGCGTATCGAGTGTTCTCGCCAGTTTTTGGAGCTCTGTGGAGAGAGAAACGAAGAAGTTATGACCCGGATTGTAACTGGAGATGAGACCTGGGTTCATCACTATGAACCTGAGTCAAAGCAAGAGTCTATGCAGTGGCATAAAAAAGGCACACCTCCTCCAAAGAAGTTGATCTATTTTGATACCAAAGACAAATAATTTTTTTTCGATGGTATAAACAAATTATTTGAGAGATCCGAAAAATGTATTAGGGTTAAGGGAGAGAATATTGAAAAGGAAAAATAGTTTGGTGTTTAGTTTCAATCTACTTCCCTCTCATTCCGTGAACTTTTTGACCTCCCCTCGTATGTCTACAATGTACATTCAAGATATTTGATTTTTTTTAGAATTTTTGTCTGCTCGTGACTGCTATTTTCGATTTCACATTTTTCACTTTGTGTTTAATGTATAGTGCTAAGCATGTAAAATGATAAAAATATATATAAAAATATCTAAAAAAATTTGTCTGTTTATCTGTTTGTTTGTTCGCGCATCACGCAAAAACTACTGGACGGATTTTGATGTAACTTTATTTATTTGAAAGGCCTTGATTAAGTCTATTAAAAACTGGTACACGTTTTATCCCGCTACTATATCGGGAAATTGAGATATAACCGAAAACTAGCTTTTGGCTGCGGCGAAGCCGCGGGCAAAGGCTAGTATTAATTAAATATTGTTATTCTATTTTATATATTATTTCATTTATCTATGTAAGTAGTACATACTAACATTATAAAATATTTATATATCTGAATTTTGCACATCCCTACATCCGACCACTGTCGATGTTAGGGAGCAAGAGCAACTGAGACAAGACTACCGCACAATGTATACGTGTTTCAACCACATAAACTTGCAACTAATCACCAAATATTCATTCAGGTATTTTGAGAAATCTTTACATGGATCCAGACTTACGAGCGGACTATTTGCCCGTGGATGTGTCTATCAAGTGTTTAATAGCTGCTGCATGGATACGTGGGACAAAAACGTACGTAAACTATGAAATTGCTCTAAAGGTCCGTGTGATTGTCACGTTTACCTACACCACTTTTATCACCGTAGCCCCTTTGGAATCGTGTCATAGTTATAGCAACGATATTCAAGGTGTAGCGTTATCCCTATCATACATTAACCCAATAATAATTAATCGTCGCTTCATAACGTACCTATAGGTACATTCACCATGTTATTGCTGTGTACTGAAATTTTTCTTGTTTGTTTAATTATTCTGTAGTAGTCAAAAAGATGTATTGTGAACGTTCTAATATTCTATGGCTTTTTATTTTTATTCTATACAAAAAATACATGTTACATCGGCGAATTTATGTAGGTAGTTGCAAAATGACAAGAAATTATACTATTTTAGATTTGCGCTGTAGGATGGTGCGCATGACAGATTCAGTAACGTTTCGTTTCACTCATGAAAATTGCCGCCATTTACAAATTATGACTTGATATTTCACCTGTACCACATTCGTAATATATTATTAATAACTGTGTTGTGAGATGGATGCTCCGTACTTTTAGGTGGCGAAGTAAGAGATGTGCCCTCATTAAATAGGTTTATTTTCTATCTTTAAAATTATATAGGTGATTTTTAATCGTACGACGTGTCGGTAGTTAGTCGCGGAAAAAAATGTGTTGACTTAATGTACAGTACCAGTGAGCTGGTAACAGCCAGCTCATGGAACCAGGATGGCACACAGGTTAATTATTAATATTACCCGATATCGATACAAATTACTATAGGTAGCACTCATCCAGTTCCAAGCTATATCAATAGATGGCGCTTTCCTTGACAAACTGTGGAAAATTAAATTAAACCCAACCAGAATGTTCTAGTCTACAAATAAAATCTAATGGAAAGAAAAGTTAAGCAAAGTGTTATGCATATAACGGTATAACGTAACGACATAGACGTATTTAGTGATGGGATGTACTGCTACGATGGATAGTCGATGTTTCTTATAATAAAAAACTTATATTGTGCATAGTTCAATTTTTATTGTTAATAAAAATATAAAATTGGAGGCGAACAACAAACACCCTGGGCTGACAAAGTGCCCAGAAGGCTGGCAGCATTGCCACGTTGAATGGTAATGCTAAACCTTTGTGCTAGGTAAAGGTCAGCCCTCTGATCACATGAGGCGTCGATCAGATGACTACCAATTTCTTTATAAAATTTGCGAGCGTTCGGGCCCTATAACCCTAGCGTTTCGCCCCAAAATGGTTCGAAAATATAATTATCTTCAAAAAAATATAGTTTAAGGTTAACCACCACTATCAGCTGTATAGTTGGGACATGTGGGGAGTATACTATTCGTCGGAGGTCTTCCTCGAGTTATGTTTTCACCTTTTCAAAACTGGAATTTTGTAATTATAACAAAAGATTTTTTTTTAATTTTTAACTTCCCGCTAAGAAAATTGTACCTTTTCAAAAGTTAGAAAGTTATTTGTTTTACCCCGTTTTTCTAAAATCGAGTTTTCAACGGATGTTGACGTTTTGAGGTCCTAGGAAGCTTTCCCAAATGTTTCCGCGATGATGTCCGTATGTCTGTATGCATTATTTATTTATTATACAATTGGTACAACATTTAACATTAAATATTCTTCCACAAAACCGGTTTAGTGGTTTGACTGTGGGTAAGTCACATTATTAACATATATTATGTATATAAATATAACATATATTATAACTTTAGGTGTACATGTTTACCAACTTAACAAATAATTTTTAAGTTTCTTTTTAAACTTTAAAGGATCTTTTTCCGGTCTTATGTCCGCTGGTATACTGTTTAGGGCATAAGGCACACGTTTCTTCAGTGTTCTATCACCATAATAATTTATGATTTTAGGAATATTAAATTTACCAGCGGTTATCGACCTTGTATTAAGATAGTTCGTTACCAGGGATAAGTTATGCTCGTTTTTGTCATATTGATTTATAATTAGGAGATGTTTATGCTTTAAGCTAACCGGTAAGATGTCACATATTTTAAATAATTGTCTGAAATCTTCTCTACAGCTTGCTTTTGTCTTTTTGTGACCATCAGCTTTAGAAACCTTAATTGCAAAGTTTCTATTTTATACAAATTATGTTTTAAACGTTAGTCCATAACTATCGAGAGCGTAACTTATCACTGATTCAACTAGACTTAAATATAGACATCTTAATATATTAATAGGAACCTTGTAACTTAATTGATAGAATTTACATAACAGTATTCTTAATTTACTACAAATATAATTTACGTGTTGTGACCAAGAGAAGGTTTCATCTATTTTTACCCCAAGATACATAACGGATTTAACAGTTTGAATAGGTTGACATTTGCAGGTTATTGAATTATTATGTAGATATAAGTATTCATGTGTAAACAGTGCTATAGGTGAGATAGTAAGCTGTGAGTATGGTGAGCGAATAAGTAAAAGTTTGGTTATTTCTGAATTTAAAACTAATCCATTATCGTGTGACCATTTAACGACTATATCAATGTCTTGCTGCACTAGCTCGAAAGCTTCATATATGTTAGTGCCAGCGCGCAGTATGCAAAGGTCGTCTGCGTACATGTACGCTGAGCAATGGCGCAACGTGCTACATAGGCTGTTCACATGCATAAGGTAGCAACGTGCTACATAGGCTGTTCACATGCATTAGATAGGACCACATCCCGATCCTTGAGGTACCCCACTGCACACCATCATTCTATCACTGAGAGTGTCACCTACCTTAACACGGTAGGAGCGATTCGTAAGATAATTACTGAACCATCGGTTCAGGGGTTCTCCCACGCCGCACTCTTGCGTTAAATATATATAATAAAAAAAAATATAGTGATTACATTATTTTTATTTTCTAAGTAATTATTAATTTCATCAGTAAATTTTGATAACAAATTACCTGCACTTTTACCTTTTAAAAATCCATGTTGGCAGTTATTAATAATATTGTTGTATTGCAAATATTTGCTTAATTGATTAACGATACATTTTTGAATAATTTTATCTAAGCTTGAAAGTATAGCTATTGGTCTATAATTAGAAGTATCTATAAAGTCTCCTTTTTTGTGTATTGGACGGACTATAGCTTCCTTTAATTTATCAGGGAATATATATTTACTAACCGATAAATTTACAAGTTTGACCAGCACGGGACTAACCTTATTCACAACAAATTTTATATCTGACATACGTATGAGATCAGCACCAGGTGATTTATTATTGCTCATGTTTTCGATTATAAGTTTTATATTACCAGGAGTGACAGGTTGCCATCTCATACACGTGTCAATGGGTTTTATATACTGTTCCCTGTCTAGCCATGTCTCATTGCACTGTTGCTCTATTTTTTGAATTTCTTCTGAAAATGTTGTAGCGAAAATATTACTGATTTCTTTAGTAGTTCCTATCCTACTCATATTTGAAATGATTAATTTATCTATTGACTGTTTTGTATTTCCTATCAGACTATTAATTTTCTCCCACAATTTTCTCACATTTTTATTGCATTCTAATATACTATCTTTATCATATTTATTTTTACTGCTATTAATAGCCTTTTGACATTTATTTCTAAATCTAGTATAGTTCAGTCTTTTTAACATATTCTTAGGTTCATTACTCCAAACTTTATATAATCTATCTCTTTTTTCTATCATAGTCCTTAAATGGTTATTAATCCATGGTTTGTTTCTTTCATTCATATTCGTTTTTATAGTTTTATAGCATTCATTGTAAATATTAGTAAAAATTTGACAAAAGGTGCTATATAATTCTTGTGGACATTCTTGTGCACACAATAATTTTTCTTTGGCTATTTTGTTGTCAAGTACTCGCTTACTAGGTGCACGTGGACTGCAATGATGGCTATTATTGAACGAGTATTTCGACAGTGTGCGTTTCCATTCTACCACCGCTGACACAAATTAATGATCAGAGATTTTATGTTTTATTACAGCTGAATTAATACAAACTATATTTTTCATTCTAATGTATATATGATCTATACAATAATGTACTATTTTACCTAATAAAATTTCCTCTCGTGTAATATCATTTATACATTTTGTAAAACCGTATTCAGGCAATAAATTTTCATACAAATTTACTTGTTGATGGGAATAATTTAAAAGATTAATATCACCACATAAAATTACATTTCAATAAAGAGGCAAATTGTCTAAAAGTTTATGCAATTCTGATAGAAACTGTTTAATTTTATCTTGTTTATTGATTTTTGGTGGCCTATAAATTGATATAAGATATATTGGTAGGTTGTTATGCATAATTGTAATACAAACGCACTCCGCCGACTGCATACCTAAAACTGGTGTAGTTGTCTCACAAACTTGTGCATTCAACGTAGCGCGCGTATAAACTAACACTCCTCCCCCGCTACGCCCCGTACGTGTATACGCATTTATTTTATAGTCTGGAATATTATAAAATGTTAATAGAGAATAATTTATATTAGTTTCAGTTAAAACTATTACATCTAAATGATTCATACTATTACTTAATATTACTAATAATTCACTAAAATGCTTTTAAATGGATCGAATATTTAAATGTAGTACACTGAGAATTGTTTTATTTACAATATTTAAAGATGTTGTAATATTAATCTAAATCCTCTTTTCTAATATTACCTAAATCCTTTTTTTCTAAGTAGATTACAAATGATAGACCTATAAGAAAATAAACATTTATTTTGAAATTCAAAAAGTCTGAACCTCGAACAGTCAAGTTCGAAGAAAAAGCTATATAAACTGGAACATAGACGATTATGATTCATTCTAGACGCAGACATGGTCCTTTAAACATAGTAGAAGATTCTGATTGATTCTAGAGGCAGGCATGGTCCTGTAAACATAGCAGAAGACTCTGAAAAATTCTAGACTCAGGCATTGTCCTGTAAACATAGCTGAAGATTCTGATTCATTCTAGACTCGGACGTGGTCCTATTGAGATAGCTGTCAAAGCTCCGAATTATCTTAAAAGTTTCTTGAGAAGTTGTCAAGGCTCTTCTGAAGATTGTCTTGAAGTTTTGATTCCTCACTGGAGGCCGTTTCAGACATTTCAGGTGTGATCTGTTGGACTTCAGGGCTGGTTCTGAGACTGGGTCTGACCTTCTAGAACGGAAGGGATTGTACTGAACGCTAAAGGGAGTGAACCTTTGTACATGTACGGAATGCTAGTCATGGACCGTTGTACAAGAACATATTTTGAGGTATCCCAAGTGTTGCGGTGAATAAATCTCTAGGTAAAGACAGTAATAACTCTAGTAGTACTTAGTGCATACAAAACTTGTTCCTAATTAACGTATTTTCTTATTTATTAAAATGTGTTTTTTTTTGTTTCCTATTTAATTTCTTTTAAGACACCTAGGTAGGTCCTAAATAATTGTGGCGTGACTGCTTCACCGTTACGCTACAGTTTGGTGCCCAAACTAAATAACCCACCTCTTTTCTAAATACTAAATTAACCTTACACAAGTGCTCTATATTATTCGAGTTTCATTGTGGCATAAACTCTTTTAAATTCTTCTGTCCATCTGTTATTCGATTTTCATTTTGGCATAAAACTATTTCTCATGCTCGTTTATTAATTAACTTTTGCTATTTAATCAGTACTTTTCTATCAATTTCATTCTAGCTACACTAACAGAACATTCTTACACACTGATTACCCACTGATAATCTGCTCCCATTCTTCTCTCTGAAGTGATCTTAAAACCAGTAATGGTCACTGAAGAGTAGGGGTTTGGTTTTACACTGTGCTCTAGGATAATATCCGAGTAGCACACTAACACCACTCATACATCGGATTACCCTCTGATAATCTGCACCCATTCTTCTCTCTGAAGTGTTTTTAAAACCAGTAAATTTGACATTCTGTGGACAATTACAAGTCCAACGAGTTTTCGGAATCCTATCTTAAAGAGTCGCATAGAGTGTTAGAGATTATAAAGTTCTATTAACCTCCCGAGTTCCAGAGTACATTTCCGAATTTCCTTCTGATTTTTGGCTTAGTACTTTTAAGTATGATATACAATTGAGGAAAAATATTTTAAAAAATCTAATCATCGGAAATCAAGTTTTTCACGATGTTCTAAATATAGAACAGCGGTTCTCAACTACTGAATTCCATTTGTTTTGATGTGCTAAATTTAAGACATTTGCTATAGTTTTATTCCGGCTTTAGAATTGTCACACCCCGTCTCTACCCATGGGAGTCGTTAGAGCCGACTGAGGGAATATCGGGGGAGTGGGCAGCAGCACTCCTTCGAGTATTAACTACATCCACTGCGATCGCCAACCCGTCTGCCAAGCGTGGCGATTACGGCACTATCCCCCATTCTTGGGGAGGCCTATGTCCAGCAGTGGACGTTAAAAGGCTGATGGAGTTTTATTTAAGAAAATAACAAAAAATAAATATAAAACAAAAATATTTTCTTTTCATAGTAAAATTCAAACGTAATTATTTATCTTCTGAAATTAATCAACACTTAATACTAGAAAAAAGAGATCAAGAAATGAGATTATAGATCAGTAGGTACCTAAATCTAATCAGAATCAGAGTCATTTGTATAGCCATGAAACGTCGCAAAACAGTTTCTAGAACTATTTAGACATAGGTAAATGCGACAAAACCTTCATTTGGTAGTGGTTTTTTTTATTGCAGCCTTTATTGCGGCTGTTGTTTTTTTGTGAACTTTGGTATATGCGTAGCATTCGACGTTCTTTTTTGGACTGTGGGTATCGGATTTATAGAGACCCTCCTCTTTTTCAGCTGGTTTGGTAATTCTAAATCTTCTTGAAAATTTTCTTCTTCTGTTGTAATATTATTCTCTTCAATAAGTTTAGTGCCTAATTGTAACTTGTACTCCCGAAGCTGTGGTATTTAATGCATGAGAACATAGTTCAGCCTACGTTGCTCACGATATGTTATCCAAGAGTTAGACACACAGATATCAATCATATGGAAAAACAACCGTATTGTCCACTTGCGAGTGCATGCACGAATTGGACAAACAACTATCATTCTGTCAGCTAAATCCACACCACCCATGTTGATATTGTACATTTTGATAACTTCAGGGCGTGTTACTTGTACATACCTCTTGTGACGCTTGTCCCATCGTTTGCACATGTCACTGTTCTCGTTAGCTAGGCAAGTTGAAATGAGAGGAACCGGCTTATTATCCAACCATTTTGTGATTGCTATCTTTCCATCTTGAGAAGCTAGAACCTCTGAACTTCCACGCTTCTGTTTTGAGAATTCATTGTCACGTGTCATAATGCAGTCACGCGGTATGCGGTTTTTCATTATCGTTCCCGTAGCATTAAAACCACGAACACTTAACTCCTCCATCAACTTTTTAGACGAAAAATACCGATCAAAGTATAAGTAATGACCAGGAACTAGAGAGCTGGTTAAGTGGAGAATAGCAGATTCACCTAAATAGAACCAATCATTATTTGAAAAAATTGTCGATCCTTCATATACCTTCATGTCACAAATGAAACCATTTGGATTAGCCAAAACGTAGACTTTGAGCCCTAGGGTTTGGGTTTGTTAGGACAGTATTGCCTAATTCCACATTGACCGGAAAAAGGTATAATCATTTCATCTATCGAAATGTGTTCTGATCTTTTTTGGCGATAACATCCTCTCAAGACAGGATCAAACAAAGGCCTCACCTTCCAAATTTTGTCAATTGCACGTTGATTATCTGGGATGTCATTATCAAAAACTACTTTTAATCTTGTTCTTAACATAAAATATCTAGTTTGAGTCATATTATCAGCTATTATTGGCAGTCGAAATGCTTTCTCCCAATACATTTTAATTTTAGGATGACCAATACTAGCCATTATCATATTATCCATATAATCATCAAAAAAATCGAACATTTGAAAGGCAGTTAGATCTCTCTCGAAATAATTGGGAGATATCTTGGAATGTATAGTAGGACAAAATGTTCCCGTACAAGTATTACCTGTACTTGATGTATCATTATTTACAGTGGCAGGTCTCCCCCTTCCGCTTATTCCACGTATTCTTGTGCCTCTAACTCTTCTTGTGAGTCTTCTAACGCCTCTAGTATTACGGCGACTTTGTGTAAATGATGACAATGATAGTGCAGGTAATGACGTCGATTCGCACACATCAGAATCTACAATGTCTTAAGATTAGGAGCTGTTCGACCGTTTAGACTGGGAGATTTCTCGTTGTGTCGGTGGTACATACACTTCATCATCATCTGAGGCACTGAAATCGTCCTCTGATTCATTCAGCGCTTCTAAGATATTATCTTCTTCTAACTCTAAAACAAAAATAGAAGGCATAGTTAGGACCCTATGTACTAAATATTAATAATAAAATATCATTTGAACCTAATTAAAAACAAACGTACTAAATTTAGGACATTGATAGAAACTACAGAATAAAATCGGCATCGTGTACAAAACATGAAAGATACTGCTAGATCATGATAGAATAATAACTAATTATGAAGTATTGTAAGCAAAAATTAAGGTTTTCCTAAAATAAATTACGATAATTTAAGATTTACTTACCATTTGTAAACGGCGCACGCGCTCGTTGTTGTTGTGACGCCATGTTTACCTTCGACACGTACTGACAAGTTGACGTCCTATTTTTTTTTAAACCCAGTTTTTAAACCTTTCGTTTCATGCAGAAAAAAAATGGATTGATCTCCTATTATCTGTCACAGATATTTTTTTGTTAGATGTTCTAAATTAAGGACATAAGTACTCAGGAGGTTAAATATTTTTTGCGATTTTTACGTAAATATTAAAAAAAAATTTAACATTTTTTTAGTTATTTTAATTGGAGGAACTTCAATAATTATGCTACCATAGGTGATATTTTTTTAAATATTTTATTATTCCAGTATTGAACCTGCAGATGATGTCGCGATCTACAACTGTTGTGTCAGCAACCTCAACAATATAACCACATGTGAATTGATAGACTATGGACTTAAAGTTGTTACCGAGATACCGTTAGGTGCCTTTTTGTGGTATCCCAGTGTAGATACAACTACATCCAAGACCATCAACTATGTAAAGGTATATAGAATAAAAACAGTAGTGTTGAGTATGGTAGTAAAATATTATTAGTTCTTTTTTTATTTACTATTAATTTATACAAACAGATCGATGCTTACTAGAAACAAATTTTTGTGAAAGTGGAAAAAAATAAATTTTCCATGAGATTCCAAATTCGAACTTGGGTTTTCCTCTATCCGGGAGGATAATTTAGACCGCCAAGCTATCGTAGAAACCTGCTAAACTCTCAATTTCCAAATTCAGATTGTTGTCTTTAAGACCCGCGCCATCCACCAAATGTATATTGATTAGAATTTTTGTCCCCTTGAATGTTGCAATTAAGAACCATACTTGAATGGTGTGATTCACAGATCACAGAAACAAGGAAGATTTGGCATGGGGCATGGTATGTGTGACTGTATTTGGCCTAAAAAATGCCGGCTTGCGCAGCACTTGAACAACAATTAACGTTTATGTGTGAGTAAGATGCACGGTGATTACTAAATCAACGCTATTTTGTATGCAATAAAATGTGCGTTTGATTGTGCAGCATCCACCGACATGTTGCCGTTGGTGTTTGTATGTTTGCGAGGCTACGTAGCAATTGCATATTTGTGTGTGGTGGGACAAACTGAAGCCTCCTGGTTTGCATTCATTATGATATGTAATCATTCGTTTGTTTCTGTGATCTGTGGCGTGATTCATGTAATATTGTTTCTTGCTATTTTTAGCATTTGACATGATCTGGCTATTTCTAGTAGAACCAAATCTTAAAATGTCATCGATAATACTTAAAGTCTATTTAATTGTAGGTGATCGTGCAACACTTATTGCCAGCTGTAATAATAGACACTCTTTTAAGATTGCTTGGGCGTAAACCAATGTAAGTATCCATTAAAAAAAACTATTTTTGTGATTTTTCAATGATACTAAATCTATCTCTTAGGTACCCGTACTGCATTATTTAATTTAAGATAAGACCGTACTACTTAATTCTCAACTCTTCGCGGATGATTTCAATCAATAAATAATCAAAATCATTACCACTTTTAACAGAACTGAAGATTGGAATCATCACAATTATTCTTCACAACAGAACAGCTCCCTAGCTGCTGACTGTAACTTTGTAAATATTATGTTGTTGGATATCCTTATTTATCTACAATTCCGTTAATTTGGTTTTAATTTTGTACCAGGCTTGTCAAAATTCAACGCCGCATCTATAATGCCACCATGGCCCTCGAGTGCTTTACCCTAAATCAATGGAATTTCAAAAACGAAAACATGCTTCTACTGCGATCGTGTATAAAGGTTTGGCTTTTTGTAGTAACATTCCCATAGCTATAAAAAGATGAAAAAAGTATCGTTCATATCAGCTCCGATGCATGACTGAAGTTTTTTTTTTAATAACAATTGTCCTAACTCTTAAAGTAAAACTAATCAAATAATAATTATAGGTTTTGCCTGCTTCCTACTGCAGAAATTGATTTGGGTGAACACTATATTCATAACTAACTAACTAACTTATCATCACGCCATTTCCCTTGCGGGGTAGGCAGGGAGAACAGAGTGCCAAGAGGTTCTATTCTTGCATACATCTTTCGCTTCCTCAACATTCATAACTCTCTTGATACACGCTGGCCAGTTTCGGAGACTTCTGACTCCACATTCCTTCATTACATGACCAATTTGGTCTAGGTAGGTAAGTCTCGGTCTCCCCCTGTACCTACATCCTTCCACTTTCGCATTGTATATCTTCTTAGCCAGTCGCTCGTCCGGCATTCTTTCCACATGTCCGAACCATCGGAGCATTCCCTTTCGCATCTTTACACCAATACTCTCTTTCATACCTACTCGCTCTCTTACGTCGTCGTCACGAATTCGGTCAGTCAGTCAGTCACGATATTCATCTATTCTTCTATTCGTCTATTAAGAGCTTGATTGATTGATTATACTGGCTGTTAGATGGCAGATACGGAGCATCGGAATCATGTAAAGTACGCTGAGAGATAAAAAAACGTTTCACTTTTTATAACCATTGGGGTTCGATCAAACCTATAAATTAACACTTCCTTTTTTCTTCTTTCACTTCTGTTTATTTTGATTGTAGTTGGAGATAACCATCCATTTATTAGTTGTCCGGCTATAAAATTAAATGTTTAACAGAATTTTAAATATTATTAAGTTCAAAAGCGGGAGTTTCCACTTACTTATAGATGCGCTGTGGCTCTTTACACATCGTAAGGAATAAAAAACGAAATAGTTGTCCGTAAACGGACGGACCGCTTACGGACGACAATTTTACGTGATAACGTCATATATATGTGGATAGATGCATCACAAGCTGAACGCTTAGGTCAATCGTGCCTCTCTATCTGTTCCGCGCTCTCGCTTGCACGCTCGGCTCAGGCGGAACGTGACAATGAGTCTTGCTTTTTCGTGCGTGTAGCCAGCGTTCATCGATTTAGAAGACGTTATCACGTCAAAACAAAGTTATTGGCTGAACTTGTGTTGTCTAGATCTAGGAATATTACTATCAGCTATCTGTAGCAATTTACATTTCGGTTTCGAAATTGTAGCCGACTTCAAAATAGGAGCTTTTGAAAAAAATCTCATGAATAGCGTGCTTAATTATTATATTGTCTTTGACAGTAAACATCTAAAGATTGACTATATAGTCTATGTTATCAGTATACTAATTCCTTTTTAGGATGAAGACTTCAACGCATTTTATTATGAAATAGAAAACATAGATAAAAACAAATACATGTACAACGCACTCGTGGGCATAAGGAAGTATCTTCTCAAAGAAAAAGATGAGGATCTGCCTAAACATCGTGCGCACTATTGGAGGTAAAGTTAAAAGATTTTCTGAAATGTGCACCTCTAAACTAAGCTTCTATAGTCCAGGGGGGTTAGTTAGAATCTCATATCACGGTGATCTGTCAACAAATCACAGTGATCACGATACGATCGACATGTGAGATATGAGATTCTGCCTAACCGCCCTGATTACCAATCAAGTCACTTTTGTGAGTTGCTTAACCTTGCCGATCCTTCAAACCGCAAGTGCAGAAGCTATAACTAACAACCTATCGCATACATTAAGGTAGCGTAGGTCTAAAACATCTAAAAATAAATGTGAGCACTTCCCGGAATGGCAAGAGATACAGGTTCAAATCCTGCTGTAAATTTCCCATTTTCTACTTTCACAACTGAGCGTGTTAATGCTTACATACAAATCACAAAGAAATATTATTCCGTTACGACTGTTCCGTTAATTTATTTTAGATTTAAACACCGTTTGCCCAAGACCGAACGCGACATATTACATTACTTCATTAGTCCAATGGCCCGAATCACACCCTGTCAATTTGATTTTCTTTACTCCAAAAATTCTACGCAATAATCCTTCGGCACTGACCGGCCACTGTCAAGTTGCGTTCGTATGGAGCGAGTGAAGGCCCACGAGCTGACCTCGTGGGAGTGTGGGAAGATCAAGATCAGTGGACAGTAGAAACAAAAAAATTGAAGTAGCTGACCGACAGTAACTGATTGGCTGGAGCTGACTCAAGTTTGTTTTCATGGACCTTGTGTCTATCGGACAGTAACTGTCCTTCACTCTTCGGCAACTACTGGGTCCGTGAAAACATATATACGAGTATATATCATAGTTATATTTATATAATAAAACGTCTATGGTACAGTTTTTTTTGAAGGTACTGTCCGTTTCACTTTGTCTACACACAGAATATAAGTAAGACGAAGCAGTCTCTGCTGGATTAATTAGTCTTCTCATAAATTTTTGACACCTTATAATGATTATCATGTGGGAATGTAATGATGATTTTTAGTTTCAAATATCCAAACGACAATTATGTATTTCATCATCCGTCGTATCGCGTTTTCACGGGGTGAAAAGTGGGTAGCAGAGTCTGTTTTAGGACAAGTGGTGGTCGTTTTGTCTCTGCCTACCTCTCTGGGAGACAGGCATCAGTTTATGAATTATTAAAATAATGTACCGCTTGGGGGCCCTGTGGGGCTGGCTTTAGAATTGATCCACCTCTCTTCACCCATGGGAGTCGTAAGAGCTGACTGAGGGAATATCGAGGGACTGGGCAGCAGCACTCCTTCGAGTATTAACAACATCCACTGCGATCTCCAACCCGGCTGCCAAACGTGGCAATTACGGCAATTCTTGGGGAGGCCTATGTCCAGCAGTAAGCTTTGAAGGGCTGATGGATGGATGGATGGTACCATTTTTTATCGACTATTGCCCTTTAACTGTAGGTAGGTACAATATGCATCAACATTTACTTTACAAATTTCAACATCATCGGCTGTAGTTGATCTAATTTGCCAATGCCGGAAGAATTAAACGTAATAAAATACATTCTCTAGGCCTAATATCAAATTATATCAAATTATAACAGTGCAAATATATTTTTATAGAATGTATAAGCTGCATGTAGCGGTTCTGTGCATCTTCTGGGGGTACGTGCTGTGGTCCGTCTTCAACTCGGAGAGCGTTCAAACTTTATTGAGTCAAGCAAACAATTATTTTGTTTTGGTTTAGCTAATTAAATATTTCATTATATTTTAACGTATTTTTGATTTTAATATATTTCCTGGAGTCCTTTAAGGTACACAAAATACATGTATAATCTGTATGCTTATAAGACAAGTAGTTCTTCGTCCTGATTGTCTGTTCTGTCTCAAATCTATTAAAGTAAGGAAGAAAATAGTATGTTGGTACCAGGGCATTCAATTACCCCCCTGAACATTCTCATCCGCAATTTTGTGAATGCTATGAATAAAAATATTAATAAAAACAACATTATAGGTACTCCTAACGTCGACAGTACATCCCAGGAGCTAGTGACAAATTTTTGGTAGAATATTCTACCGATCGTAAATAAAACGATCCGTTTTATTATTATAGGAACCGGGCATTAACAAGTTTCACTTTCTCTTTAAGTCGCATTATATTCTCCACCTATTTATTTTTCTACCAAAAATCTTTTACATGCGCTATACCTACACAACAAAGGGCCTTTATACGCAGTCATGGGTAAAACTTACCTCCTCCAAGTGTACCTTTAGCAATCTATGCTCTGCTATAGCATAGCATCTAGAGAAGGTAATTTTAATCCACAATCTAGCTGCAATATAAAAAGGGCTTATGTATAGCTTCAATATGTAAAACGAAAGAGAATAACTTAAAATTGTTAACATGCTCTAGTAAATAATGAAAACAATCAGCTAGCTGTGAGTCAAGGGAAAAGTCGTTAGCTGGTAAGATTCAGTAGGTGATAGATACTGCCTGCGTTACACCTTTCAAGGTACCAGCTGACAAACTTTCCACTGAGATACAGCAAGCTGACATTAATTTTCATTCATAGTAGCATATAAACAATCACCAGGTAAATTTTTAGTTGAGAGGAAATCATTGATATTTGTACTGCGTCTGGATGTTTTCTATCTAATTATGTATGTATTTACAAAAAAAAAAAAGTAATATACGTATTATATCCGTAATCTAGTACTCATAGCAGAAGCATTAGTGTTGTCATTTTTCTCCTGCTACAGGAGGTTTACTCAGCACGGGCCAAAGCCAAGTGTATAAATGAAAATCTTCTATGAGTTTAGGAATTTACGTACTATTCTGCAAGTGTTTAGTATTGCAGCTTTTTGTAGTAGTATGTATGTTGTTAGTGGTATTGTGTAAAGTGTTTTAGGTATTACACCTGTCGTCGATATTATGATGGGTACGGTTCGTGTAGTGTTTAGTATTGCAGCTTTTTGTGGTAGTATGTATGTTGTTAGTGGTATTGTGTAAAGTGTTTTAGGTATTACACCTGTCGTCGATATTATGATGGGTACGGTTCGTGTAGTGTTTAGTCGCCATTGAGTCTTGATTTCTATGGAGAGGTTTACATACTTTGCGATTTTTTCTGTGACTAGTTAGGTTATGTGTGTTGCACACAGCGATGTCATTGAGAAAGACTGATTGGTTTTGTTTGTTTAATACAGTTATATCTGGCCTATTGAAGTGTACTGTTTTATCAGTGACTATAGTTCTGTCCCAATATAATTTGTATGACGAGTTCTCTAGGACGATTTCTGGTTTGTATTTGTAAAACGGTACTTTTTCTTCCACTAATCTATATTTTTAGGCTAATGTTTGGTGAACTATGGCAGCTAATTAGTTGTGTCTGTGTTTATAATCTGTCTGTGCTATTGATTTACATGTTCCTGTAATATGCTGAATTGTTTCTGAGGCTATATGGCATTGTCTACATTTGTCATTATAATTTGGGTGACGTATGATGTAGCGTTGATAGTTTCCTGTGTCAATAACCTGTTCTTGTATCCCTAGCATAAAACCTTCTGTCTTTGGGAAGAGCTCGCCACGCCGTAGCCATGCGTTTATTATTATTGAAAATATATATTTTTTTACATATTCAAACAGCCAACTAACGTATAATCCACCATGTTATAGTCAGCTGACTTTATTTTTCGTCAAAATATTAGGTGAACTATAATCTGACAAATTTTCAAATGGGAGGAAACTGGACTAGTATATGAATTTGGCCTAAACCATCGAGTCAACACAGTAAACAAAAAATGACAATTTTTTTTAAGGCGTTAAAAAATGTTTTTAACTGCACACCCGTTCGTTCGGGGCAACGAACAGGTTAGTGTGGGGCCTTCACCCACTAAAGAAACCCGCCGTGTGCCGTCTGTCTGCCTTTATTGGCGGACCACTGGAACTATGTCACATTCCTTCGGTGGTACAGTAAACAAGCCTTTTTTTTTTGTTAAGGCGGGAAAAAAGTTCCTAACCGCATACCCCGTCGTTCGGAGCAACGAACAGGGTAGCGTGGGGCCCTCATCTACTAAAGAAACCCGCCGCGTGCCGTCTCTCCGCCTTTCTTGGCAGGCCACTAGAACTATGTTACATTCCATCGGTGGTACAGTAAACATGCCTAGGAATAAACTTTGTGTAAAATGGAACAAATACTTTAGAAAAATTGGTCAGACCCTCTTCATAAGGAGGCTCCCTATTATCTTTTTTCTCCATCTCCCTCCTTTGCTTTGGAGTTAGTGACGCACGAGTGATTCTTCTGGTGTTGAGCTATATGCTACGGTAAGGCCTTACCATCAGGTGGACCGTGTTGTTTTTTAAGTTAAAATATGTAGGTAATTCATAAAAACGTAAATTTTACAATTACCGTGCAATACTTAATAATTTTGGGCCGACTTGATCGGAGAAACACCACCCTCTCACAGAGGATCAGTGTGAAACAACAACAGCAGGTACTCCTACTGTTGTGTTTCGTATGGTGAGTGAGAGCGCTGGCGGCCCAAACTCTTTCCCTATCCTCTCCTTATTATACTTCCAAATCTCTCTTTATCTTCTTTCCTGTTCTCTCCTTAGTATCCTATTGAATCGTTATTTAATCTCAACATAAATGGCGAATCACCATTTATGTTCGAGATACACCTATGCCTATTCCTTTGGGGATACAGGCGTGATGCTATATTATTATGAAAATCACTAACAGGCTCTGCAAATTTAGTCTCCTTCAATATATATTAATTGATATTTCTTCAGTTCTCCTTCTCCAAATAGTGACCTGAATGCTTAAGCATTAAATTACAACCCGAGAATATCAAATTCTTACTGCATAAGCCAAAAAGAAAAATAATGACCTCTGTATTAATTCGGGACAGCATTGTTTGCTCCCAGTCAGTATCAGCGTCTCCCATATGATAATCAAAACAATAATTACCAGATACAGATTGCCTTCTCATCAGAAGAGAATCATCAAAAAATCAGAAGAAAAAAGCGTGTGCATCGAGCCGTGTGATGGAATCATGATAATTAAACAACAAGCACTTTAAAAGAAAAAGTTTATTATCTAAACCAGGAACATAGTTTCGGATATTTAATAAAGCATAGTTTGAACACTGTCGAAATTAAAGATCTTCCAAAGCACGTAGCCCCAAAAGATAAATAGAACCACTACGCGAAGGATGTACATTCTGTAAAAAAAGGACTAAATATAAATGGATAATAATATGTCATGTAGATAGTAGTAAAACATAGCATCACGCCTGTATTCCCCGAAGGGGTAGGCAGAGGTGTATTACACACCCAGATACAGATTGCCGATTCGCCAGCTATGTTTAAGTCCCACGTAATAGTGGGCGATCTTATTGCCGTCTACCGGGCACATTTCCAAACTCCAGAAAAATTCTCAGTAGGTATCAAATATAGAGTGCACTACTGCGCACTCATTGGAAATGAGAAACTATAAGCATTAATTTTAATATGTAAACCGAAACCGTTTCCGTGTGGTGACGGACTAAGAATACAAGTGTCCATCCCATTCTTTCTCACGGGTGTCGTATGATGTGACTAAGGGAAGTAAGCAATTATCATCCATTGCATGACTGTTGGTAGGGCTGGGTACCAAGTCATTCATTTGAAATCGGGCCCGAGTGGGTTGGTACCACCATCTTCTGTGTGACCGGCCATGAAGCACATCGTTGCGATTTGGCTGTAGCAGGAGATACCCGTTTATTCTTTCATGCCGATATTGGTATGGATCTATTTGTTGACCAGAACAGAACTGCTTTTGAACCATTTAAAAATAGCCAGCTATAAAGAGGTTTGATGTATGAATTTCTTGTGAGATGAGCGCAAAAATATGATATATCAAACAGTTTTTGCGAAATATAAAAAACATAGCTGCTAGAAGGGTTTGTATGCCATTGAGCTTCCCCAGCAGTCACCCCAAGCTAACAATCTCTATAACAGATATATTTTTAGCGTGTAGCATGACCGAAGCCATCTATAAGATTTATTAAATTATGTATTTATACTATCGCAAATAGATATCTGCAATGTACTACCATAATGTTTAAAAAAAACGGTGGTCTAGCTGTATTGTATGCATCTGAAAATCATGAGGTCTCAGATTTGATCTCCGGATCTGGCCAACAAAAAGTTATAACAGCTTGGAGCTAGGAAGTTAGCAATGTTTCACCATCGTGTCTCGGAAAGCACGTAAAGCCCTTGGTCTTGCGGCTGATCTCTCTCCGGTCGTGTCAGAATGCTGTCCCATTGGAGTATGAGAGTGAGGGAACAAAGGGTGCACCTTTGTGTGCGCGCAAATTCGCATGCTATAATATCTCCTGCATACATGGCTAGTGTCTGTGGACATTGACCTGCACGACCGAAATTATAATCTGGAGATAATTATTATTGTTTCCAGGTCAGTCAGTATTTATGCTGTAAAAGGTGGATGCATGTGGTGGAAGGAAATTTACCACCATGAGTTACTTCCAGTTAATCATTTATCTGTGGATAACTAGAGCGGCAAAAATCAAGGTAATGAACTCAAGTCTGTTACCGTACTTGACATACGGATGCCAGACTTGGAAATTAACTACAAAAGCCAAGCCAAAAATCCCCACCTGTCTGTCTGGAATGGAGAGAAGCATGCTTAAGATTAAGAAAATAAACAAGATAAGACACACCAGGATTAGAACAATAACAAAAGCCACAAATGCCTTGAGCTATGCCCAGAAGCTCAAGTGAAAATGGGCAGAACACGTAGCGAGGCTCACGGACCAGAGATGGACCCTCAAAATTACCTTGTAGGGAGGCCCACAGGGAAAAAGAGGAAGAGGGAAATCGATTACATCATGGGAAGATGAAATTTAAAAAAATTGCAGGCCCAAATTGGTGCCAAACAGCTCAAAATTGGAAAATATGGGCATCCTTGGAGAAGGCCTTTAACCACCAAGGGTTCTTAACTTAGATTTATGTTTATTTAGGAAGTATTTTAATACTATGTAATTTTCTAAGAAGAAATAAAGGCTTTTTATTTTATTGATTATTTATTATAACTAGAGCAGCTATGGCTGGCAATCAAGAGAAGTAGCCCAAATTATATAAGAAGCAAAATGATATTTATATACTGTCTTCCATCACAATAACGCCCGACCATACTTTTTTTGACGACGCGACCATAATTGTGAGGCGTTTATTGAGAACTTTTATTGCATCTACTATATAGTTCAGACATACCAACCCTTTGCTTGTTCCAATCTCTCAAAACTCTCTTTTTAAACTCAGCTAGTTTTCTTATTATTGCGTATGATAGCAGAGGAGCCACTGCCCATCTGATAGTAAATGGCAACCGCTCTCAGCTATACCGAGAGTATGATGCTGCTCACCATTTCATTTCACATAATATGAAATAACGGCTATCTCCTGCTACAACCAAAACACACTTATGTGCTTCATGTCCGGTCAAGCCCGTGAAATCCACTGTTTGGTATTTCAACCAAAAACCACAAAATTTCTTCACCAATGGCACCATATCTCTTCCTGATAAAGGAAAGGCTTTGCCAAAAATATTGGAGAATGTTTACTTTCTTACGAATATCAATTTAGTTATCTCACCTCTTAAGGAACAAACGATGCTTAGGCAAGTCGTCGTCTTTTTCTTTGAGAAGATACTTCCTTGCCCCAGCCATTGCGTTATAATAAAATTCCTTTACCTCCACTTTCTCTATTTCATAGTAGAATGCCTGCGAATCTTCGTCCTTGAAAAAATATAGTATAACTATACTAAAGTAATATAAGCTTCAAAACGATGGCATTTATAGAATCGTAGGACCATCTATGAGCAAAGCACCTAAGCTCTTTCTGGTGAATAGTTTATACATGACAATAGGCGCATAATTCATTGACCACAACAACAAATTTACATGTCATTTTTATATTTGTTTTTTTTATATTATGCAATGTTTAGATTTGTTTTTTAAGTGGTTTACTGAAGTCTAGATAATATAATGGAGCTGTAAACCATTATTTTAATAGGTAGTCAACAAATGTTGCTCTAAATAATTTACCACGTGAATGATTTAAATTTTAATTATTTCAAAGTTGTTTGTTTTTATTGGGGATACACGCGCAAAGCTGAGCGCAGATGACGCTATCGGCGAGATGGCCACTGTCAAAATGTAGCTTTGTTTACCTACCTAAAAATTCTTTCCTATTTTATGTTTTGATCAGCGATATTGTTAAGATTAAAGAGTTAAAAAAGGCTATGCTATTTAGCCACAACATTTTTGAGATTTCTCTCACTTTTTTTAATGTGGAATCTTTGGGAAATAAATGTACCTACATCGGAATATTAAGTACATTTTGCTAAAGCACACGGAGACATATTCCGAGAAAATTATAATTTAACAAATTAGGTACAGGTTACAAATTGTATGGAAATAACAGTTTTCAATGGTCATGTCGATAATCGCTATCTGCCGCGAAATGCGAATCAACATCCCCATCATAATCGAATTAGGTATTATTCCCAACAATCCTTAGGGATGGCTAAATTTACGTATCTACTCACTAGTAGGTACATTACTCATGATATCACATCGTTGGGTTTAAAATGTCCATTTTCAATATTCAACTCCCTATTTTACTCATGCTTTATTTTTGAAGTAAAACTTCTTTAGGCGCGACTAGGGAGTAACTCAGATTTTTTTTCTGACGGAAGTAACGCTTACTTATAGTCTGTAGTTTCCGCTATTTAAAAATAATAATTTGGATTTGTCGTAAGTATATGTCATATACTCCACGCTTCTTGACTTATACGCCAGCTAGTGGTAAATATCATAATCAATTAGGATTATTTATTTCCAAATTTTCAAACGGATCAATTGTGAATAGCAAAGTGAATAAAAATTCAACAGTTTTAAAAAAAATATTTTAAATTGCAGTTTTTTTTTTGTCAACGCCTAAGGAGTTTTACTTCAATCGCGCGTAAAGGTTACACGCACACACTTTTTTTTTACGAGCTAACTTTTTACAAAGTACTGAAATTTTAAGACTGATAATTTATCTTTTTTTACAATAGTAACAAGAAATATGTGCCTAGCTGCACACTCCGTCATTCAGGGCAACGAACAGTGAGAGAAACCTATTAAATCTCTCTCATTGACTCATCTCCCATCGCTGATCTTCTTGTATACCTTACTCACTGATAGGCAAAGGTCTTAAAATGAGGCCCTCGGGGCAGTGTCCTTATAATTTTTTAAATTATATCCAAAGAAATGTCAACTAGAAAGAAGTCTAACCTTTATACAATATCTCAGTCGATTAAAATTTGTGTTGTCAAAAGTCCATTGATTTAAAGAGTAGTACTCGAGGGCAATGCTTGCTGTGAAGATGCGGCGTTGGATTTTGAATAGCCTATTACAGAAAATATTAGTAAATACTGCTGTAATTATAACAAATGACAAAAACATTACACACCTAGAATATGTAACTGGTAACTATAAAAATTAAAATTGCCATGAGCTTATATGCGAAACTAAGGCCAGCAGGGATTAGAATAGATTTATTAATAAAAATTACAACAAGTGCGAGTCGGACTCGCCCATGAAGGGTTCCGTAGCAGCAAGTAACATAATATAAAAGTTCTTGTAGTTCGTTGTAACTTTGATCGATATTTTAATAATAGTGTATGAAGGGTAAATTGCGGTTTACGATTTATGACGTATTAAAAAAAACTACTTACTAGATCTCGTTCAAACCAAATTTTGGTGGAAGCTTACATTGTAATGTATATCATATATTTTTTTTAGTTTTATCATTCTCTTATTTTAGAAGTTACAGGGACACTTTCGAAGTGGTAAAATGTGTCCCCACATTTTACCACTTCGGAAGTGTCTCTCGCGCAAACTATTCAGTTTAGAAAAAACACACGTATGGAATTGATCAAAAAAATTGTTGAGTTTCAGTTCTAAGTACGGGGAACCCCCAAAATTTATCGTTTTTTTTTCTATTTTTGTGTGAAAATCTTAATGCGGTTCACAGAATGCATCTACTTACCAAGTTTCAACAGCATAGTTTTTATAGTTTCGAAAAAAGTGGCTGTGACATACGGACGGACAGACAGACATGACTAATCCATAAGGAAAAAAACTACGTTTACGGAATCTATCGCGTTTACTTGATTTTTATACTATTCCGACGTTTCGAATACTTTACAGCATTCATGATCACGGGTGGACTTAGATGGTAGGCGTCCACAGCTGATATATCAGCTTTGAACGCCTACGACGACGATGCCTATAAAAATCAAGTAAACGAGATAGATTCCGTAAACGTAGTTTTATTTCAAAATGTGTAAAATTCACGTAAATGTTAGAAAGTAGAATCCATAAGGGTTCCGTTTTTTGCCATTTAGCTACGGAACCCTAAAAATACGCGTAAATGAAACTAGGTGTTCCTTCCTTATCATCCTTCCTATCCTGTCCTTGTTATCATTCCTCTTAAACTCTTCTACCTTTCTTTGGAAATGGCGAAGCGTAAGAGATGACTCTGGTGTTGCTAGCGTCTATAGGCTACAGTAACAGCTTACCATTTAGGTGGTCCGAATACTTGTTTGCCACCCACGTAGTATAAAAAAAACAAAGCCGTTGGTGTATTAGACGTGAAACATTGTATTTATTCCTAACCCGTTACTCCTCTACGCTAGGTTATTTAAGCTGTCAAAAAAAAACTGTGTTCTTATAACGATGCTTACCTCAAGTGGGCATTGATATTTAATTATTGTATTAATGTCTTGTCCCTGTGGTGACGGACTAAGAATACAAGTGTCACCACCCAATTCTTTCCCACGGGTGTCGTATGAGGCGACTAAGGGAAGTAAGCAATTATCATCCATTGCATGACTGGTGGTAGGGCTGGGTATGAAGGGGGAGTACTCACTTGGTACGGGCCCGAGCGCGTTGGTACCATCATCTCCCGCGTGACCGGCCATAAAGTAAATCGTTGCATTTTGGCTGTAGCAGGAGATAGCCGTTTATTCTTTCATTTCATACCGGTGAAATGAAATAGTGAGCAGCGGCTTGACAATACTCTCGTTATTGTTGAGTCCATGAGCGACGGTTACCATTTACCATCAGATGGGCCGTGGCTCGTCTCTCACTAAGTACATGCAATAAAAAAAAATCAACAAATACATAAGTATATGATATTGTTTGTTTTTAAACAAATACAGTTGCATGCATTTCATACATATAAATTATGGCAGACTACATTATGGTTAGGGAGCTGAGTGCCATTTTGGTATATGATTTGTTCGTCTTTCATATTATAGGGATGAAAGTTTATGCCAATACAAACCGATTTGGTCCCGTAAATGAAAGTCGTATGTCCCTGCGTTTTTAAATTACAGCGCTTCAAAAATGTAAAAAAAAAGTGATACATCATTTGTTCGCGTCTGCCTCTTGGGCTGATGGTCAAAATCATCCTTAAAACTATAAACATCGAAGAGGCAGATCTGCAGGGCTCTGTTTTATCACGGAAAGTAGGTGCAAAAATGTAAAAGAAAAGCTATACTAAATCATTTGTTCGTCGTTCTCGTTGCGTCCATTCGATTCATTAGGACTCCCAGAATAGGAAAAAAAAGTTGGCAGACGTCTAGATCGCTGATTTTTTTATATACGACTTTTTAAATTTTTTTTCAGGAATTAAGGTAAAGTGGGTATTACGGTTTATTATTGTTATTACAAAGAGTTCACGTAATAGTATATTATTTTCTGTCTTTTATGAAAGGAAATAAAATTTTAATCAAATAAAAATTTAAAAATGTTTATTTAAAAAAAACATAGCATCACGCCTGTATTCCCGAAGGGGTAGGCAGAGGTGCATTACACACCCACGACTCGCCAGCTATGTTTAAGTCCCACGTAATAGGGGCGAGCCTATTGACGTCTACTAGACTATGTAATGTAATTTTATTATTGCTTGAGTCACTTACCTTCAATATCTTATAAATGTCTTCAAATTATAAGTATTTAGTTATGATGCGATGACAGACGTCAGGCGGTAGGTGACGGCTGACAGATAGCAGTTAGTCAATTTAAAAGAGGACAGATGTCCTACGAGGGATTCGATTGGCAAGAACGTGAACACAGTCGGTCGTGGTCGCCATACAACTAACCTGCACTCTATGTGATTATTTTGAGAGTTACATCCTAAAATATTGTGAGCATCACTTGTTATTTTGTTAAAACTAAACTATCCATAAAGATTAGTGTATTGAACAAAAACGTCGTGTGATTTCAAGACTACCCTCATGTCTGACCATCATTCTGACGAACATGAAAATGAAGATAAGCCCCTGCCTTCGTTAAATATTTAGATATATAATGTACACCATAGTACATTATATATATAAGAGAGGATCACCACATAAATAAGTGTACGAGAGAGCAAGACAGTACTATTCGGAGCGAACGAAGGGAAACGATCGACAGTTCTCACAAAGTTGACCGCGTAAAACAGCCGTCTATAGGGGGATTCCACGTCAAATCAGGCGGTAAAATAATTACTATAGATCAAAAATGTTTAAAATAATTACTATTTTTTTTTCATAATTTCTTATTGTAAATGTTTTTTGAAGTGAGAATACAAAAAGAAAAAAATCCTAGTGAAACTTGATTCTTATTTCTTGGTTTTAGAGTGAAATAAAAACATTTTTCGTTAATTTATTAGCCTCGATGGCCTGAAATAAAACGGATGATTCAGAGAATTAAAAAATTAATATTAAAATAAAGAAATTGTATTGTTTTAGTCCATTCATCCATCCATCCATCCATCAATCAGCCTTTCAACGTCCACTGCTGGACATAGACCTCCCCAAGAGAACGCCACAACGAGCGTTCCCGTCATGGGCGATAATGCTGTAATCGCCACGCTTGGCATGCGGGTTGGCGATCGCATTGGATGTTGTTAATACTCGAGGGAGTACTGCTGCCCACTCCCCTGGTATTACCTCACTCGGCTCTTACGACTCCCGTGGGTAGAGAGCGGTGGGACAATTCTAAAGCCGGCCCCACATGGACGTTTGGTCCATTACCGAACTATTATCTGTGAAAAAATTTCATTAATTTAAGAAAGGCTCCTCTTTATGTATTTCCTCAATTTAATGTTTATTTACGTCGGACAACCCCCAATAAAAATAAAATAAACATTTGAAATAATATTTGGAGCCAAACGAAACCCACGATTCATTGGACATCAAAATCCGAGGGGTCAGGCCAATGACCGCGTGATTTGACGCGGAATGCCCCATAGGTAAACGCCAACTACCTGGGGAATTATACCGTTGTCACTCGCTTCTCTCTAAAGAAAGTAAGACAAAACTTTCGAAAAAAAATTATATAAAAATGCTCTGCCCTTGGAAAATCAGAGGTCTGGACGTCTGCCTCTTCGATGTTTATCGTCTTGAGGATGATTCTGACCATCAGTCCAAAAGGCAAATACGAACAAATGATTTAACAGACATTTTTTGTTTTACACTTTTAAAGCGCTGTCGATTGAAAACGCAGCGCTATCATGGTGGCAGACTATTTTTCTGTATTTCTTTATATCGTCATTAATCGAACAATTCGGGTCTGCCAAGCGAACAATTCATATACATAGAAAAATGTTTAATAAATCATAAAAAAATATTTAAAATTAATTACTTAAAAAGTCAGAGGGCTGGATGTCTGCCGCTTCAATGTACCTCGTTTTGAAGGTGTTTCTGACCATCAGTTCAAGAGGCAGAGACGAACAAATGATTTAGCAGACCGTTTTTTTTTACATTTTTAAAGTCCTGTCAATTGATAACGCAGGCCTGTTATGGTGGCAGACGCGGTCCTTAATGCTTTTTATGGTACAATCATCGATATTAATCATGTCTGCCACACGAACAGATCATCTAGAAATTTTGGCACTCAGCTCCCTAACCATTACGTGTAAATTCAAAATCAGATTTGGACATAATAATTCTAACCAATATTATTTTTACTTACATCGGTTTATGTCCTAGTATTCTCAAAATTGTATCAATGATTATAGCTGGCAGTAAATGTTGCAGGATCACCTATAAAAAATATATAAATCATACGCGGATACCGCACGGTATCGACCGAGGCAGCCAGCGCATTGGCTGGAACCCCCCCGTGGTACTTGGAGGCGGAGGTGCTCGCTGAGGTGTATTGGCGGTCATCGCAAGAGTGGGCGAGGGATGGTCGTCTCCTGCTCAGCGAGGTGGCCAGGTGGCAGGGTGACGCCCGCCGAGCCGCCATGGCCAGTTGGAGGGCGCGGCTGGAGACGCCCCGGGCCGGTCTGTGGACCGTAGGGGCGCTCCAGCCTGTGCTGGAGGAGTGGGCAGGGGCCAGGGAGTAGGATTCTTCCGCTGACCCAAACCACCGCCAGCGACTGGGGCGGCGCAGGTAGGAGTACTTGCGCCTCATGCCACCCTAGCTGAGGCTGGGGGGGGATGGTCCGGGGGACGTCCACCACCCGCAAGGCCTCCTGCAAAGGTGCGACGCTCCGTGTGCGGATGCGTCGCTCAGTAGAGGGTACCTGAAAGGCTAAGCCGCCGGCGGACCACTGAAGTAATCCAACACTAGCAGTGGCCCGTCAATATAGGCGGAGAGACGGCACACGGCGGGATTCTTTAGTAGGTGAAGGCCCCACACTACCTTGTTCGTTGCCCCGAACGACGGGGTGTGTGGTACATTTTTTCCTGCCTAAATAAAAAAGGGTCACCTATTAATACATATATAAAACAAAAAAAATATTAAGATTTTTTTTAAAGATTTTTTTAATATTTAGCTGTAAGGCATATGAGGCTAATGTGTAACAATAGCTATTACAATAATTACATATATGATTGATTTTCATTATAAGTCAGGTGATGTAAATGTGAAATTATTTTCCTGACTTATATTTTATAGACTTTATTATACACGTTTACAAAGCAAAAAAATCAGGAACTAATAAGTACTCGTACAATGGGTGGTCTCGTCCCCAGAAGTTATTTCTAATAGGCAACCTTTGCTTTTGGATGGATTAGACTATTAAGAAAATAAAATTGTAGTTGTAGGTGTATTTACTCAATATAAATACATAAATAAGTACAATTTATACACATAAACTGTACAAAATTTAGAAAAAAATAAATACTACAAAAATAGAATAATACTTATTGAATTAGGCGGAGGTGTGGACTTAAAATTAGAGATATAATATAATATAATAGCTGCAGAATAATAATGTTGGAAGTTCAAACTAGCAAAACCAATATTAGGTAATTGTGTGCAATCAATTTACGATATCAATCTAGAGCTACCAACAATTGTCACTTACTTACGTTTTTGTAGTATCCCAATCCAAGGAAACCAATCTATTACCGTTGGAGATAATAAATGTTAAGAGAGCAAAGTAGACAGAGAGTAGACGAGTATATCGAAATCAATCATGTTGAATGCATTGCTGAAGTCTGGAAGAGCAGTCAGCTTACCACATTCCCTAACAGATTTAATGTCATCCTTAATATTGACAAGGGCTGTGGTGGTACTATGACCGGGACGGAAACAGGATTTTAGTGAGTTAAGGATATGATTTTTGTTAAGGAAACTACTTAGCTGATGGTGGATGAGGCGTTCAAGGATTTTAGAAAAGAAACGTATTATGAATATAGGATGATAGTCAGTAAACCATATAGGATTTTGGTTTTTGGTTAGAGAGAGAGGCATCTTTTCAGGTAGATGGTAAGATCCCACTGGTTAGAGGAGGAATGATAAATGATTAGAAGGATTTTTCTATCGATGATAGGAAGGATCATATGTGTACTGGATGTGATTGACATTTTATATTTTTTTTTAATTTCATAAGCAATAAAAAGATTAAAAAAACGAGCCCTGATTAACTTAAAGGAAGATGATTAATTGTGTCAATCTTAGTATTCGCATCAAAAGTACCTTAAATTATTATAATTGTTATATGTGTATGTGTTAAAATACCATGATGTAATTGAAAGTCTTGGATGTAGTAATATGTGCACTAGGATACCACAAAAAGGCACCGAGGGGCATCTGGGGTAATATTTGAAAACCATAATCCATCACTTCACGTATAGTCACTTCTTTCTGTTTACCAGCACAACAGTTATATATCGGCACGTCATCGGTAGATTCAAGCCTGAAAATAAAATCATGTGCGCGGTTATAGTCCGGTCAATTTAGCACCTAAAATAGGAGTGAAGATACACAAATTCACAAAAAGCTGATAGTCGGTAAAAGTTGTTCAAAACATAATTTTATAAAATAAAATTAAATAAGTGTTACGGGGAAATACGCTACAGTATAAATAAAAGATGAAGATAAATTTTTATAATTTAATAATAATAAATAATTAGCATCACTACAAGCTTTTTTTGAAGATTACTTAATAATTGCTCACAGAAGAGAAATAATATATATAGATGAGAACTCAGGGGGAGGTCTGTACTTAAGGGGTTTTCGTTCAGCCGGTTCCCAGAGGCACGATCTGCTGGCCGGTGTATTCTGACCCGGAGAGCAGATCCACATAGCGACGGAGCCTTCGCTTTTCCGGAACCCGAGAGATGTAGCTGAAGATTGAACCAGTTAGCCTCGAAGGTGTACCAGGAACCAGGAATCCTCAAAGTAGATCCAGGAACCCCAGGAGCTTTTTTTTTAGTTATTTCTTTATTTGTACAAACGCGGTATCTACGGGACTTCAGCAGCTCGTAGTGCTGTTTTGCAGGAAAAGATTTTTTGTCACAATTTGTCCGTGTTAGCGGTTATAGCAATTCCTCGGATTGAAGGTTCGATTCCCGCTCGCACTAAAAGTCTCTTTCCACATTTCACAAATAATTTGTTATTTACATTATCTTTCCTCAAAAAGGTTGATGTAGTATAGTTTTATGGGATATGGGAAAATGCGTCGTTACCCGATTGGACTGGTTTTATTGAATTTTAAAAATAACCATATGCATTGTTCTAAACCGTGTGGGGCCGGCTTTAGAATTATCCCACCCCTCTCCACCCACGGGAGTCGTAAGAGCCAACTGAGGGAATACCGGGTGTGACGTAGCAACCGTTAGGTGCTCACGCGCCCCATATGTCCCCCCTCTCGCTGCAGTGTTCCTTCTGGTAGGTTCGGGCTCACAGGCTATATAAGGCGACGCACGCGTATCGACAAGGGAGTCGGGTTGAGAGCCCTCTGCGCTCACCCATTGTCCGGGTAAGGTTGTCATAGCCATCTGAGGCTAACAACCAACGTCAAACAAAAAAAAAAAAAAATCGACAAGTGTCATTCAAAAATGTAATCAACGAAGTGTGTTCGCCTAGATGTCCTGTCGGGCTGTTGCCATGAGCCATGGAAAGTACCTACCTATTATCTTGGTTAGAGTGGAGGGATATACTTCCGAGTTCTTTGCAACCAGAAGTTCGGTAAGTTATCTTTTGCCTTATCCGTAATTAGCTCTGATGTCTACCTCGCTTTGAATGTATGTTAAATGTGTTTATGTTTGTTTTAGGGTTTTCGACCATAAGGTTTTCTTTTCAGCGAGTAAAGTTATTTTCTTCAGCCATAAAGTTCATATAAAGAATTAAAGTTACAGGCAGTTAATTAAAGAATTAATCAATGAACCGGTCGGGGACACTAATGTTCGTCTGACCTTGTTCGTCCTTGTTTAACCTTGACGTGGACATCTCAGGTATTAACTACTCCTATTAATCTAATCCCTCGTGGGCACTGATAGGCAGATCCTAGCGTGGCTTCATAATTTATCTCACGGGAAGTTCCACGTATGGATTTCGAAACTGGGCCATCGTGTGCCACATAGAGTTGGACGGATAGTATAGTTCTTTTTAACAACTAGATAATTGAACCTCGCGGGATACGACCACTGAGATATTCTATTCTAAATTTCATACCTATTGTAAAAATTGATACCACCGTGTGTAAATAAAATAATTTAAGGTGTGTAATATTACTAACTAATTATTAATAGTCTCAATTGTTAATTGTATTTCAGTCCTTCAGACTGGCTGTAGTTTGTAGGCTATTCTAGATTATTACTAGCGTGTTAACGATATACCTGCATGTTTGTTAATCACAAAATGTATTTTATTAATGTTTGCCTAATTTAAACATTACCTAAGCAAATAACAGTCAAGTATTGTATAAGTGTTCCTATTAAACAATATACATAACATTTGTCATATGAACCGTTGTTTCTTTTAACAAAACCTCTGTTCTCCATAGCACACCTAAGTTCGGGTAGGTAGTTCAGTAGGCAGGTAAGACATATCTGCCTACCACCCCTAGGTAACCCCATTTCAACGTTACACGGGGGAGTGGGCAGCAGCACCCTCGAGTATTAACAACATCCACTGTGATCGCCAACCCGCCTGCCAAGCGTGGCGATTACGGCACTATCCTTCATATGAACGAAACACATGTTGTAGCATTCTCTTGGGGAGGCCTGTGTCCAGCAGTGGGCTTCGAAAGGCTGATGGATGGGTGGATTGTTCTAAATCTCAAATTTTATTTCTACCATGACCTACACGAGTAACCACGTTAAAAAAACGCACTAAGTACACTACCTCATAGGTGGCGTGGAAGCGTGTGCATATTATGACCATTACTACATTTCCAACTTTTTAAATCGATATATCTCAGAAACGGTGGCTATTAAGAAAAAAGTATTGATACATTTTTATAAATAACTATCCTTTGACAGCGGCTTCGTTGCAGCCAAAAGCTAGTTTTTCGGTTATCTCAGGTTCCCGATATATAGACGGATAAAAATGTCTACCAGTTTTTAAGTCAAATCAAGGCCTTTCAAATAAAAAAAGTTGCATCAAAATCTATCTAGTAATTCTTTTAAATAAATTCTAAAAAAAAATCTAGTTTAAATAATTTTCAACTGCCTCGGTGGTGTAGCGGTAGTGTATGCGACTGTTAATCATGAGGTCTCGGGTTCGATTCCCGGGTCGGGCAATTATTGAGCTTTTTCCTAAAAAGAAAAATTCTCAGTAGCAGCCCGGAGTTTGGAAATGTGCCCGGTAGACGTCATAGGCTCGCCCCCTATTACGTGGGACTTAAACATAGCTGGCGAGTCGTGGGTGTGTAATACACCTCTGCCTACCCCTTCGGGGAATACAGGCGTGAATTATGTTTTAAATAATTTTCTAGTTTTTCGGTTATATCTCAGGTTCCCGATATAGTAGCGGGATAAAATGTGTACCAGTTTTTAAGTCTATCTAATCAAGGCCTTTCAAATAAAAAAAGTTGCATCAAAATCCATCTAGTAATTCTTTTAAATAAATTCTAAAAAATATTCTAGTTTAAATAATTTTCTAGTTTTTCGGTTATTTCTCAGGATCCCGATATAGTAGCGGGATAAAATGTGTACCAGTTTTTAAGTCTATCTAATCAAGGCCTTTCAAATAAAAAAAGTTGCATCAAAATCCATCTAGTAATTCTTTTAAATAAATTCTAAAAAATATTCTAGTTTAAATAATTTTCTAGTTTTTCGGTTATTTCTCAGGATCCCGATATAGTAGCGGGATAAAATGTGTACCAGTTTTTAAGTCTATCTAATCAAGGCCTTTCAAATAAAAAAAGTTGCATCAAAATCTATCTAGTAATTCTTTTAAATAAATTCTAAAAAATATTCTAGTTTAAATAATTTTCTAGTTTATCGGTTATTTCTCAGGATCCCGATATAGTAGCGGGATAAAATGTGTACCAGTTTTTAAGTCTATCTAATCAAGGCCTTTCAAATAAAAAAAGTTGCATCAAAATCCGTTCAGTAGTCTTTGTTTATCTGTTTGTCGGGTTATCCGTTTGTCTGTTTGTTCATTCGCGCATCACGCAAGAACGATTAAACAGACTTTGATGCAATTTTTTATTTGATTGCTCTTGATTAGACTTAATAACTAGCATTTGGCTGCGGAGAAGCCGCGGGCAAAGGCTAGTTTATAGAAAAAAAATCTAGGAAAAAATATACTTGGTCAAATCATGCCGAGCATATCATTAGTGCTTAAAATATACATAAACATATTAAAATATTTATAGAGCTGCGCCATTAGTTGGTAGGGATATTAATTATGCCGCCGGTGGACCACTGAAGTAAACCAACACAGTACCAGTGGTCCATCAAAACAGGCGGAGAGACGGCACACGGCGGGTTTGGGTGAGGGCCCCAAACTACCCTGTTTGTTGCCCCGAACGACGGGTGTGCGGTTAGGAACATATTTTCCGCCTAAACAAAAAAAAAGGATATTAATTATAATAACCAAGCTTTATTTTTCAGTTGATACTATGGCTGACTAAATTGGCAATGCATCTGGAATGGTTGCCCAGGAAATGCTTGCAAAATTTTACTCGTGGCTTTTATTTCTGCTCGTCACCTTGTGTTCTGGTCAGCCAATCATGTCAATCTTTGGATACAAGTATGTTATTTACGTACTTTTTGATTCCTCTTATCCAAGCAGCTACTATTAAAGACTTGATAGATATATCTGCTGGTACACAATCAATTTTCACTTCGGTATTGCCATAAAAATTCCTCATTATACCTGCAGCAAGCATTTATCATTAGAACAGAGTTAGCATCATGCTCCTATTTCTAAAAAAATGGGGTCAGTTTTCTATTTTTAACCCGACCTTTTTCTATTCTACAATAAAGTTAAATATATAACATACCAAGATCTGCCGGCGACTTTGCCTGAATGTTTTATTTTATTTTATTGTCAACAGTGACAGGCGAGCGAGCGGACCACAAGATTAATAATCTCAATATAAAAACATCTATCTATGACGTAGCTATTTATATAACTATCTATTTTTCCGGGGCATAATAGCCTTATTTTTATCTGTGCTACAAATTAAATGTAAGCTAAGTTTCTTTATAATTATTTAATTAGTTATGGCTAGAAATACTTTATCTAAGCTTGAAAGCGACACATTTATAATATTAAGTATCTAACTACATACATAGTCTAACGCCTATTTCCTAGAAAGGTCAACGGAGACAACGGATTTCTACTTGCGACTATCCTTGCTCACTTCTTTTGTCTCACTATTATTACACTCTTCATTTATTAATATTAACTTACTAAGGATATTGCAAGGTATAAGGTCGCGTCAGTATTTATTGTAAATCTTACTGCGTTGGTAGTAGTGGGTGTGAATTCCGACTCTGGCCAGCAATAAGTTATTGGAATTTCCTGTTAAGAAATTCTCAGTACCAGCTTAGATTTAGCAAAATTAGTAAAGCCACTGGTCTGTGCCTGTCTCCAGTCATGTTAGAATGACGTTCCATCGGACTATTTAAGTGAGGGAATAGAGAGTGTAGGTATATTTAAGCATATACCCATGCACTATAATATTATCACCTGCGTATTTGCCTAGTCTCTGGTGAATCCTAGTTGAAAAAATTGTCGTAATAGTGAAATTTGGTTGCGATTCGTTCCATGATGATAGTGTAATAGTATTATAGTTGGTCAATGTGAGTAATACCAACGATGGCCCAGCTGGTAGAGCAACTGCAATGAATTTCCAAATGGTTGTGGGTTTTAATGCTACCTGAGGTGTTTTTTCTTATTTACAATAGACATGATCATCTACCTAGTTTTATCCTATTTTTTTTGTTGTGTTGGGGTTAGCTCCTTATCTGTTCGGTTTTAGCTGATCCACTAATATTTACATAAAGCGATCGCCTATATCCACGATGCAATGAATGTGACAACTGGCGACCTTAGAACAAAACCGGAGACCGATATTTTATTCAGGACTGACAACCTTTTAACGACTGCCAGGAAGTTATTTGACAGCCGGGACCCACTATTTAACGTGTCTTTCGAAACTATTAGGAGGTCCACAATATGTGTCACATTTTGGTCAGCCATCTGATTGCCAGTTGAACGAAAGTTGTTTAATCAAAGAAAGATAGCTGGACTTAGGTTTATACTAAAAGCAAATAGTAAATTTGTTTTTTGGTGCAAATTTTGAGACGCCTAGCTTACCGCGATACGCAAACTTCTTGCCATAAACACATGCATCTCACCTTTTCCGCTTGCAATTAGTAACCCAACTGGTCCATTGAAGTTTTCAGTCCAGCCTGGCATTGGTTCTTCATAAGTCGATACCACTGTAAAATATACTCATTATTTACTATGTTATTTTCGTAAATTGTGGTTTTAGTATTTGACATGCTTAGTTACTTTAGAGATCTGGAATAAAAAGAAATAGTATTTGCAGTCATGAGGACTGCCGACAGAAACGAAAACTTTTAAAAAACGTTCGTTTAAAACTTCTCACTCAACATGTTGGTGACGCATACTCATAAGATTTTACGGATCTAAAGTTCGCCAAACGTGTCTATAGAAATTGCCACTTCAATTTGGATAAGTGGATACAGAGAGATTTACTTAGTTCATGACGATTCATAAAGATATTTGATGACAAAATCATTGCAGAGAAATTTAGATATGAGTGCTGTTAATTTATGATATTAATATTTTAGTGTATATTATATTACGTGGATGAATATATGAGTGGAATGAGGAGAGGATACGGCTCAAGCTGCAACACTCTCACTCACCATACGGAAAACAACGGTAGGGGTACCTATAGTTGTTTCATGCTGATCTTTTATGAGAGGGTGGTGAATCCCTGATCAAGCCAGCCTATTCATGATGGGATAAGCAAGGCTCCACCACTAGAAATACTCCTGTTTTGAAAGGTATAATACTTTTTTGCAGGCATCTTATATAAATATAACTGCCTCGGTGGTGCAGTGGTAGTGTGAGCGACTGCTGATCATAAGGTCTCGGATTCGATCTCCGGGTCGGGCGGTGCTATTGAGCTCTTTCGTAAAAGGAAAACTTCTCAATAGTAGCCCGGCGTTTGGAAACGTGCTCGGTAGACGGCAATAGGCTCGCCGTCTATTACTTAGGACTTAAACATAGTTAGCGAACCGTGGCCAAGCGAATTTACATTTTTGACGTGATAACGTCTTATAAATCGATGAACGTCTGGCTGCACGCACGAAAAATAGTCACGTTCCAAAAAATGTATGGCGATCGATGCCACAAGAGAGCCGCGGGCTGAAGAGCGTCTACGGTAGGGAGGCGGCCGGCTCACCGAGGCCATGACGTTCTTCGTCCGAACGCGTCCCCGGCAACACGCGTATCTCAATTGTTATATATATGCATAAAAAAAACAATATTTTAAAATGAGAAGTAGCCATTTCATTTTATCTTTAAAATAATATTACTACTACTACTACTTATCATCACGCCATTTCCGTTGCAGGGTAGGCAGAGAGAATATATTTTTTTAAATAAGCCGGAATTTTATAATCACTTTTACCACTAAGGGCGGATTCGACCAAACAAGAATAAATTTTATTCCTAGAATAAATCGCTACTTACTCGAGAATAAATCAATTTTACATTTTACCAACAACAATTCGAAGAATAGCGAGCGGATTTGGGAATAGTGACTATACCACCGATAAGCATAGAATATGGAGTTAATCCAAGAATTAAAAAAATGGCGTCATCTTTTTTGTGCTGTCATTTTTCGAAACCAATATCGGTTTCGGGCGCGTGACAGCTACTTTCTCCCGCTATAATACGACAAATAAGAGTTGAGATGAGTTAAGCTATACACTGTCCCGTTTGTAGAACAATTTCTTTTGGCTGGGTGTTACATTCACTTCGCTATTCGCGAATAGCTATTCCAAGTATAAGCGATACGTCAGATGGCGTGGAAAAACGACTGTTGATTATCTAAGAAAATAAAATCGTGGAATAGATTATTCTCGGTATAGTCATTCTTATATATATTCGAGTCTGTTCGAATCCACTCTAAGTCGGATTTCAAAACTTTTTATACCTATTTATAGTAACATAGTATAAATATAACTCACCAATGGAAGGCCTAAGGATGACAGCGGGTAATTTTCCCTTGTTTTCATATACCACATGCTCAGCAAGTTGCTTGGAGAAGGCATATGTATTGGGTAATTCACCTAAGTACCTGTTCAATGATTCGCAACCTTAGAAAAACTCAAGAAAATCATAAACATAGAAAACTAGGAAGACTTTATAATGTTAGAGACTTGCTTATGCCAGCATGAACGGGCCGGCTCAATCGGAGAAGTACCACCCTCTCACATAAGATAATAATAATTCTTTATTGTCATAAATATATTATACATATTTTAAGAATTCCCTGTCTCCTGCACTAGTAATAACTGTGTTGCAGGAGTCAGTGTCCTCCCCGTATTATTGATACATTTACATTTTATGAAAATAAAAGAGAAACACCTTATATACGTAGATAAAAACTAAATTAAAAAAAAAAGGTAAATTTTAGAATATAAAGAAACTCTATTAATTACACAAAATGTGAAGCATGGTGTCAGCGTGTGCGTACGTGTGTGTGAGTGTGTGTGTGTGAGTGCGTGAGTGTGTGTGTGTGTGTGTGTGTGTATGTGTGTGTGTGTGTGTTTGTGTGTAGGTGTGTTGTGAATTTATGTGTACCTGTGAAAGTGTTATATGCATAAGCCCTACGAGTATTGTACCTTAGTATCAGAACATTGGCCCACCAATCAAGCCACAACAGTAAGTAGGTTTTCCACATCTATATAATCCATGGAATCCAACCATGCAAGTATAACTCTCTTTAGGTTATTATTCGAGTGTTTTCTTATTTTATAAATTTTATTACATATGTTATATATGTAAGGAGCTAGAAAATCAAAGTGTCTTTGTGCAAAGGTAGTCCTAACTCAAGGCTCAGGACAACTCGTCTCGGTAATCTAGGTAGATATGGTACAATCTTTTTGTGATATCTTCTCATCAATTCGTATATAAATAGTTTTCTCACAGATAAGACACCAGTGATTTTATAAATATCATGTGTAGGGTGCCTGTAAGATAAGCACATAAGTACTTTAAGTACTGCTCGCTGGGCTCTTTCTGCGTTCAATATAATTGTTTTGGTCGCACCACCCCAGGCGCAGATACAGTACCTTATTATGCATTCACACAATGCTCGGTTAATACAATGGTAGGTGCTTCTACTGTTTACGTTTGGTAAGTGAGAGGAGCCCCTAAGGCACTACTTATAATCCTCCACCTCCACCTTCTATTCATCCCCAACCCCAAAATTGGTGACGCCCGAGTAATGCCTCTGGTGTTACTGGCATCTATAGGCTGCAGTATTCACTTACCATAAGGTTTGCTCGTTTACTACTAATACCAATTTTTGATTTATAGATATCCCCATAGTGTAATGCCCAGGGCATGAAATGTTAACCCTTAATTGGGCGCGTGGGGTGTCATACACCCCAACGCAAGTTTCCAGGCTAATAACTTCTTAAAATTTTAATTTAGCGCGCTGATCTTTTATGTATCTTCGTAAGCACGTTTGACGTTTAAAATTTAGTCACGAACGGTGTTAGATCGTGAACGGTTGGGCTTGGAAAGCATGTTTGGGGTGCACAACACCCCAGGTGACTGTTTGTGTAGACTAAATTCCGGGTAGGTAAATAATTGTTAACTTTGTTGCTTGGTCTAAAACAAAGACTGGATGGACAAATTATTTGTGAAAGTGGAAAAAGAGAGCTTTACTGCGAGCAGGATCTAAACCTGCATTCCATCCAATCCGGGGAAGTGCTCTAAACCGCTAAGCTATCGCAGTCACCTAATAGTGACATCCAAACTCCACTTCACATTTGTTTCAGATGACTTTAAAACTGAATGCTTTAAGTGTCATAAACACGTGTGTGATGATCATTATGATAGTAGTTTGCCAAAATTGTAACGTTGTAGTATTTATAAAATTTATTCCTTATTGTTTAAAAAATATTAATTATATTAAAAAGGAGTTTAAATGATATGCAATTCGAATATTTTCATTAATTAAAGTCTAGTTTTGCATTGATTTCGTATTTTATTTTTAACTAGTTGTGGGGTGCTACACAGCCCACGCGACCATTTATGCTAGTTTGAAGGCGCACCCAATTAAGCGTTAAGGAACGTCCTGAAGGTAAGCAAGGTCATAAGCACTTACTTTTGAGTAAAAGTCTTGAGAGTTTGCTCATCAATATTCTTGCATATAGTGAGGGTATCCTCCACGTCTGCATGGGGAGGATACATGATCTCTTCTATTATATCTCTGTTGGTATTGGAGTAGGAAGTAGACACATGGATAAAGGCCTATAAGAGATAAGAAAGAATTAAAATTTGATAACTTTGAAGTCTCTCAAGGGATAACAAATCCACGTGAAATACACATTGATCTATACACGTATAGCATTAATTTCGCATTAATTTTATAAAACAGTAACAACATTTAACTGCGTGCGTGAGTGTAATAATACTATTCAGGAAGAAAGAGAGAAAAAGAGACAGTCAATGAGTTTTTAAAAAGAAATTTTAGTATTATTAGGCGTGTTGATACATTGCAGGCGTTACAGCTGCTCCCGCGTCGAAACAACACTAAACGAAATGAGTGCAGGAAAGCGTAATCTGCACTCATGGATAATAGTGGACGCTTTTAGTGCCTATTTGCGGATCTTCTCTTTTTTATACATTAATGGAAATACAACGTCGTAGCGTTGTTTAGTGTACTTTAAAGTGGTTTATTTTTAATTTTTATGAAGACTATGCTATTTAATTTAGTACTGCAACGTCAGCAGGCACTGGTGCATAAACAATATTACCACTTAAACCGTGGTGTTGTCAAATACTTCAGGAGTTCAATTAGAATATAGATCATGCTTTAAGACATGACATGAGAACCACATTAATACTTTTTTTAAATTAGCGCTGTCTATTGATTTATTGAAAATTACTTAGTAAGACCCATACATTATTAGTTACTTATCAAATAATCTTGCCGGCTTTAGAATTGTCCCACCCCTCTCCACCCATGGGAGTCGTAAGAGCCGACTGAGGGAATACCGGGGGAGTGGTAGCAGCACTCCTTCGAGTATTAATACCATCAGGTGCGATCGCCAACCCGCCGCCAAGCGTGGCGATTACGGCACTATCCCCCATTCTTGGGAAGGCCTATCTCCAGCAGACGTTAAAAGGCTGATGGATGGATGGATGGATCAAATAATTAATTTTATTGGAAAAAATGAAGATTATGAGGCGTGCATTTTGGGTTTTCCAAAGTATATTATTCTAGACATTTTTGATCTATATTGTTTAGCATTTGACATGCTCCGCCACTTTTTAAAGTACAAATTATTTGCGAATAAGGAAAACGAGATTTTTTTGTACTAGCGGGAATCGAACCCACGTCTTTTCCAATCCGGGGAAGTTCAAATCCTTAAACACCATTTCGATAAGTTTATTCGCATTGTAGAATTCATCCTTTGGGAAAATAATAAAAATAACGAAAAGTTTACATACATAGAGATTTGTCATATCTTTGGCCAATTTCACTAACTCTTTGGTACCACGAAGATTCACCCTGACAGCGTATGGCAGCGAATCGTCAAATCTGTATAATTAAGCCAAAGTTAATTTTGTTACTGTACTGTTACACAATGAAACAAAAACTTGTGAGTATGTGAGCTATTTGATAACAACGTCTCAAAAGAAAACTCTCCAAGATAATAGATTAAATGCTGTGATACTTGGCATAAATCCATTATTTTAATAGATATTTAGGAGAAAAAAATTATACACCCACGGTTTTGCCAACTCAATTACCTTAGCAAGTTAATCATTAAGGACTGTCAATCCGGCAATCCTTTAATTTCCTCCTCAACGGTAAAAGGGTGTATTTTATCTACATTTTAGTATTTGACATGCTCAGCTACTTTAAAGAATAAACTATTTGTGAAATTTAAAAAGAGAGCTGTACTGCGAGTGGGATTTGAACCCGCGTCCCTTCCAATCATTTCATCCAAGTACTTGCCTTAGCTTTCTTTTTTCACTTTCACAAATAATTTGACCAGTAAAAGCGTGAATAACAAACGCAGGTATTTACTTGAACACAATTCTTTATTTTATTGCTGGGGTTATTTCACCAGCCATGTCAAATGTTAATATAATATAAATGTCAAAAAAAGTTAAAACAAAAGCATTTGGAAAAATTAAAATGCGAAAGTAGGATCTCTAAAAGGCATGACTTGCAATATTCCGCAAATTTTTGTAGCGCATTTCAGTTTGGTTTTTCTGTGTAATTCTTGTGCCGTATTTTAAAATTAAATGGCTAGAGTTTCGAGATTTCTGAACGGTAGAAAACAGAAAGCATACACTGGCCATTTTGCCCCACGCCTATACCCCCCTTCCGCGACGTCATATACAAATATGTGTGATGGCCACGTGGCACCTTTTTCCGTCCGAGCCCGCGACTAAAGCAACACTTAGGGAACGTCATCCCATTCCCGGAGGCCACCGGAAAACTGTATACTCTTGGGCCGAGTAGCTTCCGACATAACACACCGGCCAGCAGAGACCAGGGACGTCTCCTCTCCTCAGCCTTGACCTATAAAGTAGTAAGTGTCGTACTATCTAACCAACAATTATTTTCTATACAAGAAGTACAGATTGGTAATCCTTAGCTATTACTTGCCAAATTTCACACTTTACTATCCGTGTTTGTGCGGTAGGATCGCCTTCTAAATACCCATTAAATAAAGCTGTCTTCTAATTTAGATCTCGCTTTAATTATTGTGTTTAGCGCTGGAGAGAGAGGACTTAGAGCCGTTATAAAAGTATACTTTGCTTACCTTACGCTAGCTGCCACATTGAAGACAATATTTACACGATTAACTAGAAGCGTTCGGTCCTCCTCTGATAAACCTAAAAGGATATAAGAAAGTGTTTTACAGGTGTTATCAAGCTAATAACACACACGTGTACGCACGTGCATGCGCACGTGTACACGCATATAAACACAAACACTTGCAGATGCACATGCTTGCGCACTGGCACCGACATACACACCTACACATAAACAAACACAAACAAACAGTTATATACACACATCAAAAAAAGTTTAATATCACTTTGAAAATACGAAATATTTTTGTTGCCAGTATGGTGAAACTTATTTTATGTCTATGATTCTTCATTTAAAAATGTCATATTTGATCAAAAAACGATATCAAAAACATGTCAAAAACATTTTTTTTCCCTATAAAAAGAGATCCAATCTTTGATTACACTTATTCAGAAATCGAGGTAGGGGAGGAGTTATCTTGTACTAAATAAAAAGAATTCCGTAATTAATTCGTAATGATGTTTCGTATTTCGTCGCTTACTTTAATTTATTTCATAGTCGCAATTGCAAAAAATAATTAAAAAAATTGGAAAATCCAAAAGTGCACGCCTCATAATTTCATTTAAATTGTATAAGTAATTAATAATGTATTGGTCTTACTAAGTAGTTTTCAATAAATCACATAGATAGCGCTAATTTCAAAAAGCACTAATGTGGTTCTCATGTCTTATATAGATGGCGCTTATTTTAAGAAGTACTACTTTATAAATAGTATATTTTTTCTTGATATGCGTGTGTATGTATTATTTTACAAGTGCAATATATGATAAATAGAAACATTTTAAGTTTGAAAAATCAGTTGTTTTGTGTGAAGTGATAGTAATACCCACTAAAAACCCATCGTGCACCATCACCCGCCCGTACTCAACGGACCACTGGTACCGCGTATATTAAAGAAAGAAAGAAAGAAAGAAAATATTTATTTCGTGCTACAAAAGACTTCAGCTTGCATATTTATAACAAAAATAAAATTTCATATACCTAAAAACTACCTATAGTAAAAAGTTGAAACAGAATTATACAGGATTGGTATTTGTCTTATGAAGCAGAAAAAGGGCCATTGCTCAGCAAATGTTGCAATGCCGGATGGCATTCCAACGCTGATTTTCAGCAATGTCCTGGACCCTTCTTGACACCAACATAGAGGTCATAGAGCATTTAGCGCTCCAATTACTGTAAAATTATTATTTCTATTTTCTTATAAATAAATACATTCTTACAAATAGACATAGTTACATTTAAATACATATATTTGTTTGTTGCTGACATATATGGCTAAATCCCACAAAATAAAAAATAATAAATAAATAGCCTGCGCTGTACGTTTTCTCCATTCCATGGACATAACAAACAAAAAAATTCACAGCCACAGAATACCTCGTGCAGTGCAGAAGATAGTGAAGCTAATCTGTGTACATAGCGTTGCCGTTCCATAATGCAATAAATAGCCAAAGTTGAAAAATATATTTGCCAGTAGTATTCACTTAAGTGGTCCACGCGGCGGCTAGCCCTATTGGGCTTCCTCTCAGAGCGACGTCCCCACGCACCTGGGGCGTCGCACCTTCGCAGTAGGCTCTACGCGGGTGGAGGACAAGTGACAGTAATACCCACCTCAACGCTTCGCTTATGAGGCGTGCAATAGTTTATTTTATATTCAATAAAGTTATTTTCTTTTAAAAAGAAATTTTCACTTAAGCACTTTTCTTTTATAGGGTGAAATTTAAAAAATACAGTATTATTTGTTTTGTATCAATATCCGGAATCCATATTGAGTCAAGCATCAGTCTTTCTATCTTGATGTCAGCGATTTCCGGTTCTCTCTCCGTAATAAGTGCCCTCTATACTGACTTACACTTTGCCGTTGAGCGCTTGTCGGGCGACTGACCGAGTTTTACCATAAAATAAAACTTAATTTTATGGTAAAACTCTATTTTATGCTAGTGATCTTAAACTTTTTTGATGTGTACATACACGCACACACTAATACACACACAAACACACTAGCCCATCATTAAATGGTTATATAATATCACATGGTAAAAATGACTCACCCAGACCGATTTCCATCATATCACCAGCTATAACGAAGATCTTGGATTTGAAAAGAGTAGGCTTCTCTTTTCTTAATCTATTAAAGCACTGAAAAGTAACAAAAATAGGAATATACAATATACATAGTCTGACCATACTTACGAGCCCCAGCCCACCTGATGGTAAGTGGTAACCGTCGCTCATGGTCTCAACTATACCGGGAGTAATGTCAAGCCGATGCTCACCATTTCATTTTACACATATGAAATGACAGAATAAACGGCCTCTCATCCATCTCCTGCTACAACCAAAACGCACTGGTGTGCTTCATGGCCGGTCACGCAGAAGATGGTGGTACCAACCTTTTCGGGCCCGATAGTGAGTACTCCCACTTGGTACCCAGCCCTACCACCAGTTATGCAATGGGTGATAATTGCTTACTTTCCTTAGGGGCCTCGTACGACACCCGTGGGAAAGAATGGGGGGGTGACACTTGTATTCTTAGTCCGTCACCACACGGACAGCCTCAATATTCATAATTCTCTTTATACACGCTCGCCGGTTTCGGAGACTCCTGACTCCACCTTCCTTCAATACCTGACCGATTTGGTCTAGGTAGGTGAGTCTGCCTCCCCCTGTACCTACCTCTTTCCCTTATCATTCCACTTACGCATTGTATATCTTCTTAATATAATTATAGCTATTATGGATGTTTATTTTTTTTATATTGCAATGATAGCTTCTTTGCTTTCTTTCGTTGCCTGATAGTTTTATCAGTACTAGTGGCATAACTTTGCATGACTGATTCTGCAGATGGTATAACTTTGCATTAACAAATTTGCTCAATCATGTCAGTATTTCCCAAGAATCATAACTTTATCTACATTAATTCTTAGAGTGTTCCTATATCACGATGCCATATTAGCTTCTGAAACTTTTCCCAGATTTTCTCTCCTGTCTACTCATTATTATTACTGCCTGCTTTCATCCTATTTCAATACGACAGAACGACTAAAGAAGTTGGTGGTATTGCCATCTACTTACGCACTAATATTCATTACAATATTATCTTAAATGTTGGGAGAACACCTATTACTTGAAATTACACTGCTCCTCAGTAAATCAATGATGTATGGTCAAAGACTTTTTTTCTCAAAAAATAATACAATTCACTTAATATTGAAAAATCACAAGTAGGTAAATTAATAATAAAGTATGTTAACTATGAGCACGCAGGCGGTACTTTATATTATTTTTTTTTTTTACTTATAAACGAATACTGAATATATTGTGTGTAGCATGAAAACTAAATGCAGTATCACGTATTGGTTAGCTGATGGCATCTTTATAGAGATCAAATGCAAGTATTACGTGAAATTATGACTGTTTTGTATTTGAAATTACAAATAAGACAATATGTTAGTTATTTCAAAACGTGATATTTAAGTGTTTTTTTTTAATAAAGAAAAAGATTGTACCTATTTCCTTAATATTATTTGGTAGGCTATTATGTATTTGTGCTCCTTCGTGTAGTATATTTCTTTTGCCGTAATTAGTCCGCGGGTATGTAAGGCAAATATTGTTTTTTCGTCTAGTAATTCGTTATTGCATTTGTCCTACTTTTGTAAACTATATTTTCGAGTGAATGCTTTGTTCAAAATTTTGTTTATTAGTATGCATGTGTTATACAAATATGTTTAAATAAATAAATAAATATTCCCGGATATTTTTCACACAATGTCTTCTAGTCGTAGTCAACCTCGTGCACGGAAGTCGGTTACACTACCGACTACGCCACGAGGCCCGTCATGTTTGATTAAATTAGTTTCTTTGAACACTCTGTTGGTAATAAATATTTGCAATGAAACAATAATTTTATTATTTTGTTTCGTGCTGTCAAATAGTCAATGCGAGGTTTTACCATCGTATTATATATAAGATAACTAATCGACTTCGGCAAACAACGAACAATACTTCGAAGGCTGCCAATGGTTGTTGATAGTTTCGAATGTAAGTTATTTATGTGGGGTCCCCAGGATAGGCGGTTATCTAAATAGAGTCCTAAATATTTTTCCGATTTAGCTTTGCTCAACTGTTCGTTTTATATGTAAAGGTCTTTCTATTTTTTTTTTTGCACTAAAATTAATATAACTTGTTTTGGTTAAATTTACAGTTAGTAAAAGGGAATGCCGAAAACCAGGCTATTTTGTGCCCGTCGTGCGTCTTAACTATCTAAACATAAAAAATCATCTTTTGAATAATGATGTTATTTGTATTTATTTTAGTCATAAGCGAAGTGGGGTTTTAAAGTTTAAAAAAAAAGATATACATATTATTAAATTCGATATAAGCGGAACTGCCATATTTATTGGAAGGTTTGGATAGTCAATGTCGCCAGTTTATTACCCATTTTTAAAGCCAAATAGTAATAATATTGATATGAAATAAATAAAAGGAAACCCACATGAGCTCCTATTATAATACTTAGTATTAGTCAAAGATTATTTTATGGAATCATAATTATGAAGTTTTGTTTTTAAATTAAAAATATAATAACATTTATTATATATTTCTAAAAATGTTTTAGGATATATATTGTTATTTTACTAGCAACCCTTATTGATTTGAATTTGATTGACAATTTGTCATGATTTGACATTTGTATTGCCGATAACGTGTTATATACGTTTATGTGTTGATTGCTTCATTTGTGGAATAGCAGTGGTTTTTTTATTATTGTTCAGTGTTACTTAACTTGACGTTGAGTTCAGCAAATTCTCCGTTGAGTAATTAAAAAAAAGAGCGTGACGTCGTGTGAGATAGACTTTTCAGTGGTGCTAAGACCAGAACTCTTAGAATGTAATCTAGATCCAGAGTAGTTAGCCGTAGCATTATATCATATCTATATTTCTTACATAGGTACTCTAAAATACTATTGATACTACATTTTATACTATAATAGAATAAAAGATATGGATTTCAACGCATAATATATAACCTACTTATATACTAAAAATTAAAAGTCAGATTTCTCTAAACTCCCATCAGATATCTCAATGGTATTTTTATTTAAAGACCCTGAGTACATTTACAATGTTCTACAGTTAATTTGGTTAAGACGCAACAATAGCCCAACTCTCATAGAAAAATCGGCGTTCTCCTTTATTTGGAACCACCGGTAGAGACAATCTAGATCTTCTTGCTCTTGCTGGATTATCAGTCCAATTTGCTGCTAAAGTAAAATAAACTTTTATCATCAGCATACAAAGTAATGTCACCCTTTAAACCCATACTATCTATTTCATCCATATAGATGTGGAACAATAGGGGGCCAAGGACTGACCCTTGTGGGACACCGAAACCGAGTATTTCAGGTCTGCTTTGCACTTCCATAATCTGAACTATCTGGTGCCTGTTACTGAGGTGTGACCGGGAAATATTAACCACCACCCTGAGCTAATACCTGTTCCATAATGTGCAATTTATGATTTTTTACACCGGACTATTGGCGAACGAGCGGAAATTGCAACCAAGGATACAAGAAATAGTGCTTTAGTCTCCTGAGCTCCAAAGCAACTAAAAACCGAAATTTGTGCAGTGAGTTCGCAGATGTAATTAATTTAAAAACTTATTTGCTAATCTGTGGAGTGAGTCTGACTGATCGCATTCGTAACGACGACGGTATGAAAAAGAATATTGGTGTAAAGATTTGAAAGGGAATGCGCCGATGGTTCGCACATGTGGAAAGAATGCCGGATATGCGACTGGTTAAGAAGATATTCAATGTGAATGTGGACGGATTTAGGTACAGTGGAAGACCGAAACTCACCTACCTAGATCAAATCGGTAATTTATTGAAGGAAGGTGGAGTCAGGATTCTACGAAACAAAAAAACGAAAAAGCGAATTATGAATATTGAGGAAGCGAGAGATGTATGCAAGCATATAGCCTCTTGACACTTTGTGCTCTCTGCCTACCCTGCAAGGGAAATGGCGTGATGATAATTTATTTTCTCGTGATAGTATTTCATTCAACGTGTAACCGTCAACCGAAATACCTAATGAAAGGAACATGGTGTAACTTTATTTTCATCCCATCTATCAGAAAAGGACGACTTGGTTCGCCTTTAAGTGCACCCAAAGATGGTGTTTTTTATAAGAAACTTTTAGCGGGCAGTAATTTATTTATTTTATGTTTGGAAGACCAACAGTTATTAAATAAGTAGTTAACGTGTACTCGTATACATAACTAAAGGCCAATTATCGGTCCTCATTTATAAGAGTAATGAGTTTTTAATCCCGCCGCAAATATCTTTGCCACGCACTTTTTGAATTTGGAACATCTTAGTGTTCAGCGCCAAAGAAATCAAACGCAAATATTATTACACTAAATTTTCATAATTGCCAAAATGTCTCAAATGTAAATATAAGTATTTAGTTGTTTTATTATTAGATTAAAACATAATATGAGGCACCTTTCATTTTCTTATAGTGGATGATGAAAAGTAGAGTGTATCACTCGGGCGCAAAATACATATATTTTTGACTCTGGCGACGTACTTTGAATCCCTCGCTACGTTCAGGGTTCTACTAAAGAACCACTTCGCTCTGGATTCAAAAAAGCGCCCTCGCCGTAAATATATAATTTTGCTCCCTTATGATACAATCTACTATTTCAACTTAACTACAAGGTCAAAAATATATTACGACATCCAAATTAGTATGTATATAAATAATTCAACAATCACAGAATTAATAGGTATTCATGAATATAGTTAATATGCTATGTTTACCGTGTGGTGATGGACCCCATTCTTTCCCGCGGGTACCACTTCCGTTCACCGCACAAGGTGACTAAGGGAAGTAAGCAACATCACTCACTGTATTACTGGTGGTAGGGCTAGGTACCAAGTGAGAGTGCTCACTTGCTATCATGCCCGAACGGGTCGGTACCACCGTCTGTGTGACCGGTCATGAAGCACGTCAGTGTATTTGGCTGTAGCAGAAAATAGCCGTTTATTCTTTCATTTTCCATATCTGAGAAGTGAAATAGTGTGCAGCGGCTTGAAAATACTCTCAGTATAGTTGATTTCATGAGTGACAGTTGCCACTTACCATCAGGTGGGCAGTGGCTCCTCTGCCATCATAAGCAATAAAATAAAATGCAGATTGATTACTATAGTACAGCAGCAATACTTACATCAGAAGAATACAGATCTGCCATTCTATCTTCCGATTTGATACCCTTCTTGTTCCTCATGAGGATATAAATACAGTCGAGGTCTGAACAGGAGTACAGAAGTTTTTCTATCAGAATCTTGCCCATAAATCCTGTAACAATGACGAAGTAAATTCATTTTATCAGTGTGGTGACGCACGCACACGCAACCTCTATTCTTAAACGCGTGTTTTTTTTTATTGCTAACGGTGGCAGATGAGCATACGGCCCACCTGATGGTAAGTGGTCACCACTGCTCATGGACTTTGGCAACACCAGGGGCACAGCCAAGCCACCACCTACCGTGAGGAAAGTGCTCTTCTCAAACCTTGTTCAAAGAGGGACAAGTCGTAACGCTGGGGAAACACCGCAGCAGGTAGTTCATTCCAGAGCTTACACGTACGTGGTAGAAAAGAACGCTGAAAACGAACCGTCTTGGACGAGATCGTCTCCAGGTGGTATGGATGAACCCTAGTACGGCGTATCGTGGTCCGATGGTAAAACGGCAATGTTGGTACCACCTCGAACAGTTCCTCAGAGCACTCCCCATTGCAGAGTCGATAGAGCACACAGAGAGCCCCAAAGTCTCTCCGTTGCCCCAACAACTTCGGCTCATCCGTGAGATTGGGATCATCGACAACCCGAACAGCTCGCCTTTGCAGGGAGTAAAGTGGGTTGAGCTGGTATTTTGGTGCGCCTGCCCAGAGATGTGAGCAGTACTCCACATGAGGGCGGACTTGCCTTGACGCTGCCTCAGGGTGAAGTACCGCTTGGCTCTGTTCAGGACGCCCAGTTTCTTCCTCGCCAATTTGGCTTTGTCCTCCAAATGACTCCCAAACTAGACTTTGCTGGATATGTCGATGCCGAGGATCCCAATACTTTCGGAGACTGGGAGAGTTACCCCTTGAAACTGGGGCGTCACGACAAATGCGTCCTTCTTTGCAGCGAACTCGCAAACCTGTGTCTTCGTAGAGTTGAATTGAACCAAGTTCTTTTCTCCCCATTCCGAGGCCCGCTGCACACGACATTTGGTGGACTCACTAAAATGACGTGCCAGAAACATGTCAGAGTACAAAGGTACTCGAGACTATGTCGTCATGTCATAAAGTTCATTGCTTTGTAGCAGTCATTATTCGATACCGACGCCGTGAGGCTGCGCGCTCGCCTAACCACAGTTTGCCATAAACTTTACGTATTTAGTGTAAAAATAATTCTATTGTGTGTTTATCTGTTTTCTATACTTTTTCCTTCGCTTCCATGTTACGCCTTAATATTACTCGCTGTGCTTTCCTAACAATATACTCTTGTGTCTAGTGTAAACGTTTCTTTTATTTAAAACACCTCAGTGGTGACCCAGTGTTGTGGACATTAAACGTTGCGTGAATTGTGTATTAACGCGATGGAGAACACTAAAGACGAAGTTTGCCGTGTTGGTGTTAAAGTGCCACCATTTTGGCCAAATGAACCCGCTCTTTGGTTCGTGTAATTGGAGGGTAAATTTTCACTTTCAAATATAACGGCGGATGCGACAAAATTTTACCACGTCATAGCAAATTTGGATTACAAATACGTATGCGAAGTAAAGGACATTATTACCAATCTACCAGCAGATGATAAATATAAGAAGATTAAGAATGAACTTATTTCGCGGTTGTCGGCGTCGCAGCAGCAACGTGTTAGACAATTGTTAATACATGAAGAACTGGGCGACAGGAAGCCATCCCAGTTCCTGCGGCACTTACGAGGTTTAGCAGGCGCTGACGTACCGTGACTTCATTTGATCTCTGTGGACCAGTCGCTTACCCAGCCATGTACAAGCAATCATAGCAGCGCAAGTGGATTTACCCTTAGATTCTGTGGCGCAGATCGTAGACAAGATACATGAGATCGCGTTGCAGCCGGGTACGCAAGTGGCAGTGGCATCTACGTCGGCAGCAGCCCCGATTAACCAGTTTATGACCTCTGCCATCGAACTTCTCACTCGCCGCATAGACGAGTTGACAGAGCAAGTTGCCGAGCTATCCAGCTCTCGCTCGCGTTCCAGAGGACGTTAACATTCTCCAAACTGGCGTCGTCGATCCCGGAGCCGCTCGAGGGCAGGCTCGGGGCATTGCTGGTATCACCGCAGGTTTGGTGCCAAGTCAACGAAGTGTCGTTCACCGTGTGCGTTCCGTAAGGGAAACGGGCCAGCAGTCAGTGAAAACGGCGTCGCGTGACTGCAGTAGTGTAAACAGTGGCTGTGTGTTTGTAACGGACCGTAGGACAAAAGTTCAATATTTAATTGATACCGGTTCAGACCTATGTGTGTACCCACAAAAATACTTTCGCGATAGACAGCGTGTTAAAACGGAATATAAACTGTACGCAGCTAACGGTACTACGATTAGTATAATATGGTTGGGTAAACCTATCTTTAGACTTTGGATTTAGACGTGCGTTTGTGTATCGCTTCGTTATAGCTGATGTTACTAAGCCTATCATAGGCATAGACTTTTTAGCACATTATAATCTATTAGTAGATGCTAGTCACCACCACTTAGTAGACAATGTAACATCATTAACTGCTTTTGCTAAGCCTGCACCTGTCGCCCCTTGCCACATAAAATCTGTTTCAGGTACCTCGCGATATCATGACTTGCTTTCACCCCGTCCAGCTGGAGACCTGTCTGTGCGTGAGGTTAAGCACAGCACTCTTCATTTCATCCGGACGACGGCGGGACCACCTGTGCACAGCCGACCTAGACGTTTGGCACCGGACCGACTCCGCATTGCCATTAGGGAGTTCGAGGACATGGTAAGAGCAGGTATAACGAGAAGATCAGATAGCCCATGGTCATCCCCACTACACCTGGTGCCTAAGAAAAACAACGAATGGCGACCATGCGGCGATTGTAGTGCATTAAATGCTCGTTCCATACCCGACCGATATCCGGTCCGCCACATAGCTGATTTTTCCCACAATCTTTTCGGCTGTACCGTTTTTAGTAAAATTGACCTAATTAGGGCATATAATCAGATCCCTATCAATCCAGCTGATATATCTAAAAGAGCCATCACGACACCTTTCGGAATGTTTGAATTTCCATTCATGAGTTGGACTTCGAAATGCTGCTCAAACATTCCAACGATTCATGGATGAAATTCTGAGAGACCTAGACTTCTGTTTCCCATATATAGATGATATTTTAGTAGCTTCTAAAAACGCTGCAATGCACCTGGAACACCTGGAAAAAGTTTTTCAGCGATTGCAAGCCCATGGCGTCGTCGTAAATGCATCGAAGTGTGTGTGTTTCATCTGCTGGCACTACACCACTTCCTCATAAGGTAGAAGCTATACAGAATTTTTCTCAGCCAAAAACCATCAAAGAGCTTCTCAGATTTCTCGGTATGATTAATTTTTATAGGCGTTTTGTACCGAAGGCAGCAAGAATTCAGGCCCACTACATAAGCTTTTGTCCGGCCCGAACATCAAACTTAAGACGCTTATCACTTGGTCGACGGAACTACAAGAAGCATTTGCCGCTTGTAAGGCAAGTTTAGCTAAAGCTACTCTTCTAGCACATCCTAATCCATCAGCAGATTTAACGCTCCATACGTACGCTTCGGACCACGCCATTGGTGCTGTACTACAGCAGACCGGGGACTTGGGGTAACAACCTCTTGGATTCTTCTCTAAAAAGCTTAGTACAGCTCAGAGGAAATATAGTCCATTCGACAGGGAGTTGTTAGCGATTTACGAAGCTGTAAAATGCTTTAGGCATTCTTTTGAAGGTAAGGCTTTTGTTATATACACAGACCATAAGCCTCTAGTTTCTGCATTTCAAAAAGCATCAGAGAACTGCTCACCTCGGCAATTTCGATATTTCGATTTTGTGTCACAGCTTACTACCGATAAACGTCACATATCAGGCGAGAACAATGTGGTAGCTGACACACTATCTCATATAGAAGCTGTAGCTATGCCGATAGACTTAGATGCCCTAGCATCAGCGCAGTTAAAAGACACCGAACTTCAACAACTCATAGAAAGCAAATCTTTATTGGACTTACAGAAAATAAACATTTCTGAATCTGGTAAGATGTTATACTGTGACGTATCCGCTCCATCACCGCGACTTTACCTGACACCAGAGTTCCGTCGTCAAGCATTCCACAGCATACACGGAATGAGTTATCCAGGTGTAAAAGCCAGTCAGACAGGTGACGCAGAGTTACGTTTGGCCTAATATTAAAAAGGACTGCAAGATTTGGACGCAAAGCTGCCTAGCTTGTCAGCGGTCAAAAGTTTCCCGACACACTCGAGCCCCGGTACGTACATTTGTTCCTCCGTCGAACAGACTTAGTCATGTACATATAGACCTTATAGGACCATTGCCAATGTCTCGGGAGTACAAATACTGTCTTACAGCGGTGGACAGATTCACCCGATGGCTAGAAGTTATACCATTACAGGCGTCCATTACAGGTAGGCCATTATCCTGCGTCGAATGGGATGGTGGAGAGGTGCCACCGACAACTCAAGGCAGCTATCATGTGCCACGCTAACGGCCATTGGTATGAAGTTCTCCCACTCGTCTTGTTAGGTAAACGAATTATGTTTGTTTTAAAGAAACTGATTTGTTTGATCATTTTATCGATATATCCAACGCACACATTGACAAATCAAAATTGGTCACGCGTTATCGAGCTGTCAGGTGATCTATACGTCAGTATATACTATATATATAGCTACGCATGTTAAATCCTTAAAAATAAATAAAATTAATAATTTTTTTAATTTTGATTATTATTGTTTTTTTTAGATATTTTTATATATATTTTTAGCATTTGACATGCCCAGCACTATGCAATAAACACAAAGTGAAAAATGTGAAATCGAAAATAACAGTCCTAATAATCCTGCTCCTGACTGTTATTTTCGATTTCACATTTTTCACTTTGTGATTGTTGTTTTTGATATGAAGACTTTTACTTTATCAATTTGACCTACTATCTATTGCCAAATGTTTAATTGGTTCATCAATATCAGATTTTCATAAACAGGTGATCTTTTTTTAGTAGGTGGATGAGAATTCATTGATTTTTTTTAATATATTCGTTACTTTTATTTCATTTAAAAATGTGTAGATACTATTTTCTTTTTAAACTAAACATCTTGAGACTTGACCAATAACTAGTGTTCAAAAGAATATAGTCACAAGTAGCAGTACCCTCTCTGAAGAAAGTATAAACTACTTCAGTAACAATGATAAACAGAGCAATGTCGTTAGAGATAATTATAGACTATACACTACTGCACATTTATAATAAAAAAAAACAGTGTTCTTACTATAAAAATAACACAATATTTATAGTTAAACGAATTATATATAATTTTAATCGCTTCTCCTGAAAAAGAACATTTTTTGAGTTAATATGTATTTCCGTAATGCAGGTACTCTGGCTGCTGAGAAACTGAAACCAGCTTTAGTCGCTCAAAGTACAGCTCGAAGAGGAACGAGATATCGACAATTTTCTAACAAAGTAGAAATTATGGACAAAACTTGTGGACAAAAATATCGTATGCAACCCTAGTCAATTAGATAAACATATTAATGAAAAACCATATGAATGTGATATATTTGATAAAGAGTTTTGGAAAAAGAGTCAGATTTTGAAATAAAACTACGTTTACGGAATCTATCGCGTTTACTTGATTTTGATTTACTTGAATTTGACTTGATAGATTCCGTAAACGTAGTTTTATTTCAAAATGTGTAACATTCGCATTTCGCGCGTAAACATCAGAAAGTATTAAAAGAGTCAGAGAAAGAGGAGGAAGCATATCCGTGTACGAACAGATAAAAAATCATACAGTTGCGATAAATGTGGGAAATGTTTTAATCAAAAGTTTCACTTTAATAGACATATCCGTGTACATACAGGGTTGCGATATATGTGATAAACATTTTAGTGAAAAGGGTCAATTAAAAACGCATATCCGTGTACACACAGGTGAAAAGCCATACAGTTGCAATGTATGTAATAAACATTTTAATCAGAAGTCTCATTTAAATAGGCATATCAGAGTACACACAGGTGAAAAACCATATAGTTGCATTATTTGCGTGAAAAGCTTTAATCAAAAGGGTAACTTAACTGTTCATATGCGTGTACACACGGGTGAAAAAATGAAATATATGTAATAAACATTTTAAACTCGAGAGTCAATTAAGTAGTCATATCCGTGTACGCACAGTTGAAGGACCATATAGTATATAGTTGCGATTTATGTCAAAAATGTTTTAAACGAAAGGGTGATTTAAGTAGTCCATGTATACACAGGTGTAAAGCCATACAGCTGCGATATATGTAAGAAATGTTTTTCAGAAAAAGGTACTTTAAGGTATCATCTTTATGGTCACACTTGTGAACAATAATACAGTTGCGACATATGCAAAAAAATATTTCAAACGTAAGCGCGACTTATGTAGTCACATGCGTGCGTTTCCTAGTGGCAGAGCCTTGCTTATCTCAGCTTGAATGGGCCGGCTCGATCGGGAAAATAACTCTCAGAGAACATCGGCTTGAAACAACATTTGTTACTCCTACGAGTTTCTCCTTTTTATCCATCCCTTTCCTTCCGAGCAAGTAAAGTGTTTTAAATATTCATTTAGGTACCTATCAAAATATTTATAGAGCTGCGTCATTGATTGGGATCTTTCTTATTTGTAATAATTAAGCTTTCCTGGTTGGAGCAATGTTTGCACAGATATACATATATACAGCTGCCAGATGGCGCAGGTATCACTCAAGAGATTAAGAGGGAATGTGTTATCGATATTAATAGGCCCGAGCAGATGTCACAATGTCTGAATTAGCAAAGCGTCTAGAACGGTATTGTAGGAGACGCATAGTTCAAATCCTGCTCGTGACTATTATTTTAGATTACATATTTTCGCACTTTAAAAAAAAATTTTTTTAATCACTAATCAGGTACACTGTTTTCACAGTTTTATTTTTATTTTTGACGCCCAGACTTTTCTGGCTTATCTATAAGAAATAGGCATATGGTAACCAGGACTTTTTTTGGATGGAGTAAAGATAAATATTGTTGTAAAACATTGTTCTTACGTATCACAAAGCATTATTAAGCCAGCGCACGCGATAAAGCAGTTCGTGAGCGACTTTCTTCTGATTTGCTTAACAATAAATTAGTTAAAAAACTAAAAAAGAATACGCTTGCTAGTTGAACTGCAAGTACAAAATAATATAATATACCTACTAGCGGATAGCCGTGTATTTTTCTGCGTGAAATTTAGTTTTTTTTTTTTATGTGGAACAAGAATGCTACATTATCCATGAGTATATATATGATATAACTTAGGCTATATTTATTTCTAGAAAAAATTAGTGATCCCAACTAAAACTTCAATAATGTAACCAAGGTGTAAAAAATTGCCATAAAATCGTCAGTCTTTCATCGCATGCGCTGCGCAAACTCTATTCATGATAGAACAAAAGAATGTTTTATAATATTAAAAGAACATATCAATATCTACAAAAAAACATTGCGATATCAAATGTCCAACTATTACACAAGCTCTAGTTAATCTCTTTATTGTGTTATAGTAGTAAGTAGAACAAACAAAATTCAATTTAAAAAATGTAAGGAAACTAGCGCACCCAGTGGGAAGGGCTTACAAAATTAGAATGTCATTTGTTTTCTTTAGTCTAGATGGCAGTTTAATAGCTATTTACAAATATATTTTTTATCATAAAATTATTTAAGTTATTTATCTAGTATTTATTTGTATAATATGTTTCATATAGGTAAGTACATAAAGTTAAGACAATTTTCTACAAATTGATAATTTTCTAGCCAAGTCAGACAGGCTTCAATATATTATCCTAAGTTATAAGAAGAAATGATATTTTAAGTTGTTATAATTTTTTTATTTGTATTTTAGCACTTGACATGCTCAACTTCTTTAAAGTACCTACAAATATTTTATATTTTATGCTGTTATAAATAAATTTCAGGACTGACCATTGAACTTGGCACCCGTTTAGATCTCACTTCTTTTGTCGTTGAAGTCAACAACCAAGGCATACCTATATCATAATATTGAACTTGGCTCTCATTTCACATTTATTTTATATTTTTGATGGGATATAATTACTTTTTGTACAGAAATTATTCATAATAAAATTAATACTAAATGGTTTTTATTAATCTACTGTATTTTCCTACATTTACGGGGTATAGGTAATTGTCTTTTTTGTGTTATTTTCTATATTTTATTATACATTTGAAAACGTGAATACCTTAAAATCCACATAAAGACGAGCTGTCATCAATTTTGATTGCTGATTCTTAATGTAAGAATCACAGGCACTATAAGTTCTTGCTGATTCTTACATACATTATTACAGGCAATATAAGTAAGTGTTCCTAAAATAATTAAAAATTATAATAAAATTATAGAAATTAAATTATATAAAACCTGGATGCCAAATTTGAACTTTCTAGGCCACCTGGAACTGGGTTAGTTTTGATCTATAGGTCAGTCAGTGATTAAAATAACGATTTTTGGACGTTAATATCTAAATTAGGGATGTTGCGAATATTCGCATCCGCATCCGCAATTGCGGTGTCTCCGCATCGATTTAAACATCTGCATCCGCATCGTCAATAATCGATGCGGATATTCACGCGGATGCAGACAAGTCGCGACAAGAAAGAAAATAGGCGGAGCCGGTGACGCCCGCGAGCGCTATGCACGTGTGTATTAACCAATAGTAACGAAGATTTCCCTGATGATCCCTGGTTCAGATAAACCAACGCCATCTATCGGCAATGCATTTACATGCATTCATCCAATGTAGTAAGTTTAATTTTGCAATTAAAATTCATATTATTTGATGGCGTGATTTGGCGTTGGTCGTTAAGACAAATGTGATGAGGAAATTCGGTATTTCTAGAAATGGTACGATAGCTCAATGGATTAGAGCACTTCCCCGGAAAGGAAGGGACGCAGGTTCGATTCCCGCTCGTACTAAAATACTCTTTTTCCTTATTCACAAATTATAATTTGTACTTTAGGAGAAGCTAAGCATGTCAAGTGCTAAAATATAGATCAAAATGTTTGAAAAATCACGCCATCAAATAGTATGAATTTTAATTGCAAAATTAAACTTATTACATTGGATGAATGCATGTAAATGCATTGCCGATAGGTGGCGTTGGTCGTTAAGACAAATGTGATGAGGAAATTCGGTATTTCTAGAAATGGTACGATAGCTCAATGGATTAGAGCACTTCCCCGGAAAGGAAGGGACGCAGATTCGATGCCCGCTCGTACTAAAATACTCTCTTTCTTTATTCACAAATTATAATTTGTACTTTAAGTACTCTTTAAGCTCTTAAAGCTAAGCATGCCAAGTGCTAAAATATAGATCAAAATGAAAAATAATAAAGCCCCAGGACCCGACGAAATACTACCAGAAGTCTGGAAGGCTCTAGAAAACGATGGAGTAATTTGGTTGTACAAATTATTTAACAAACTTATTGAGGGCCACCTTTTACCGGAATTATGGCGTAAATGTTTCCTTATACCGTTTTACAAAGGCAAAGGAGATGTAAGACACTACGGTAGTTATAGAGCAATCAAATTATTATCACACACCTTAAAAATTTGGGAACGAATTTTAAACAACAGATTAAAAGAAATTATCAACTTTAATAACTAACCAATGTGGGTTTGTATCTGAAAGCAGCTCCTCAGACGCAATTCAGACGGTTCGGATTATGTTAGAGAAGGCAAAAAGCAACAAGTCTAAGTTGCATATGGTCTTTATAGTCTTGGAGAAAGCTTTCGACCATATCCCACACAATTTAATATGGGAATCACTGAGACAGCAAATGGTACCAGAGCACTACATCCGCCTTATTCAGAATATGTATAAAGCACTTACTACCCAAGTCTTACTCGTAAGTCCAGCCGGTAAGGGAAAATCGTTTGAGATAAATTTTGGAGTGCACCAAGGTTCGAAGCTAAGCCCAATACTTTTTAACACCACAATGGATCATGCAACAAGACACTGTCAAAGAGCATTGCTCTGGAATATCCTCTACGCTGATGACGTTGTCCTAGTCGCAGACACCGTGGAAGAAGTCCAACAAAATTTAAGCAATTGGGTAAAAGCACTAGAAAAAAATGGGTTTAAAATTAGCCGCAAGAAGACGGAACATATGTCATGTGTTTTCGACGGCAACACTTGCTCAAATGACATTCAGATCACTATAGAGGCTTCCCCTATAACCACAGTGGCTCAATTCAAATACCTAGGTTCAGTTGTTAGCAATGATGGCAAAATCGACGAAGAAAGATGAAAGAAAGAGAAGATATAGATGAGGGTGTGAGGTTTGACGTCTGTGTCGGTGGTAATTAGTTACTTTAAAACCTGATTTTAAAATTAATGTTTTACTAAATCGTTATTAAAATATAAGCAAGAGAAAGTATAAGTTTCAGTGTACGTTGGAAATAGTGCAGTGATATCAAATAAACAAAACTATATTGCGTAAAAGGTTAATTGAGTGGCTGTAATTAACTTTAAATACCCACTATTGAATTTGTGTCATCAGCTGATTGCAGATACATACAATAACTTATCTGAACCATATTAATATTTGAGTATTAATTGCGTATTACATGTTTATTGACATTGAATTAATTATAAAGGTGTTTACTGTGTGGTTTTTATGGCACCAAGTAGTGTCTGTAACTCGCGACATCTATCGGTTACTAACGGCCATTTTCAATAACCTATCTTAGATAGCTATCTTCGATTACTCTCAACTCTTTTACAATAATATTGACAGAAATGTTTTGTATTTACAAAAATCTAAAGTATTTTTGTAAATACAAATGTTTACAAAATACAAAAATACTTTTGATTTTTGTAAATACAAATCTTTTGTGTCAACATGATTGTAAAAGAAGTGAGAGTAATCGAGGATAGCTGTCTAAGATAGGTTATTGAAAACGGCTGTAAGTTGGGCACATAATTTACTAATAAGTACAATTATATACATTAACGAAGAAAATAATAAGTAAGCGGTAATCCTCGATACTTGACTGTTATTATACACCACTTTTTCATTGCTTGTTGATTTACATTTACTGTTTACAATGACGAAATGCGGCGGCTGTGGGAAATTTATTTCACAAACAGATGCCGCTAGGTGTCAAAAATGTAATGTAATGTACCATCGAGGATGTGTAAACCTTCCACAAGCCGGTATTATTTCCTCATCCTGGCGATGTCCCGAGTGTACTAAAAATGTGGTGAGGGATAATAAACCTGAAACACCAATCCGGGTACGAAGCCGGGTAAATATAAATAGTTCAACTGAGGGGGAAAAGCTCGGTGAATCTGTGGTCGAGTCAAAGCCAGCAGAGGAAGTTAACGATTTAGTTAGTAATTTACAATTATTTAGCGAGGAACTGCGCTTGGTGCGTATTGAATTGCAGTTATTTCGTGCTGAGATGGCAGAGTTAAGATCTTCGTTGAAACTATGCAATGATCGTATGGATGGCTTAGAGGCGCGTGTAACTGCTATAGAACAACGAAAACTAGATGCCCTGACAGAAAACCCACGAGTCGACGCAGTCATCTCGGAACTCCGGCGTGAGCTCAACGACCATGACCAGGAGCTTTTAGCTAACGATGTAGAGATAGGGAACTTGCCTGAAACACCTGGGGAGAATCCGGTACACTTAGTGGAAGTGATCGCGACTACATTGGGGGTCACTATCGAGGAGCGCGACATCTTGGGTGCCGAGCGCGTGGGTGCGTACCACATCACCGCGACTCGGAGCACCGGGCTGGAGCGCCGCCCGCGCCCCCTGGTGGTGTGACTGGTGCACCGCCATACCCGCGACAAGCTGCTTGGTGCCGCGCGCGTGCGCCGTGGCGCCACCTTGCGGGACCTAGGCATCGCCGCACAGTCACGCCCGTTTTATGTGAACGAGCGTCTTACTAAATACAACAGGCTGTTGTTTCGGAAGGCGCGTGAGGCTGGGGCCCGCAACGGCTGGAAGTTTGTGTGGACAAAGCGCGGAGCGATTCTGGCGCGCAAGGAGCCCACTGTGCGAGTCTGCACTATTCGTTGTGAGGCGGATATATCGCGCCTTATTGGAGTGGAAGCAGACATTACAAGTTAAATTTTTAAATGTTACTTTTAGTTGTATGCTATCTTTATTTTTCTTTCGGAGCGTAAACATGTTACATTATGAAAATCTATTTAAACTATATAGCCTAAAATGTGAAAATTATACAAGTAGCAAGGTAATCACAATCTGCCATAGTGTTGTATCGAGTTTCGTTTCGTTATGTTTGACGTACAATAGGATAAATATAGATAGGATATACAATAGGATATATATAATAGGATCTTGGTTGCAAGCACATCATACCAAAAATTAAATTACGTTACTTATGAAATATTTATTATATATCATAAATATTATATATTCTATTACAAACAATATAACTTATTAATCTACTTATATATTAACATAATAAATGAAATGCTTTTAATTATACTATGTCTGGATATATACATGCTTTACACTATTTCAATGACTTTGTAGGGTTTCTTGCTAAACACTACGTCTTGTGATAATGATACAATTAATTCGAAGCACTAGTTTATTGTAAGAAACTAAGCTAAGATGAAGTGAACTGTGTGTATGATAGCGAGCACGCGCGGCCGTCTTGTTAGCTCGACACGAACTGCTGTTAATTTAGCAAATCAATTAGGTCGTGCGTGTCGCGTAGAAATGATAAATTGACAAATATGTATGGTTGCACCGTACATGCTCCCAACCGAGAAAGATGAAGAATGAGATTAATGATTTATGTATGATAGTGTAACAAGGTGAATGCATTAGGTCCTTATATTAGTGACTAAAGTCTCTATGGAAATGTAGTCTTTCGTGGCATTGGTGTGAGGCACTGATTCACTTTATGTGTTTTAAAAATGTCACTTTCACTATCACTAATACACTTAATTTTACTAGATGTAGATGCACTGACACTATTAATGTTTGCAATTGCACTGTAGTGATGTATGTCATGGTAGGACACTGGTAGAGATTCATTGTTTTTGAGGTTCTCTATTTGTTTCTTTAGCTCATCTAATTGATTGTCCCGAGTAAGTACTGAAAAGTTCTGATTTATTGAGTCGGGTATGCTGATATTGATGACGTGGTTGATTGGTTCTATTTCTGGTAAGTATAACTTCCTTTTAATGTTTAAGTTAGTTAACCCTTCGCTGTGTGAATAAATGGTAATATTGTCGGTTTTTATTATGCATCCTTGTTCGATGCCAAGAATTCCTGATCCGTGTATTATCCCCGCCAACGCGTGATTGTCACATAACACGCGAATGTGGCATGCTCCACAACAGAAATATAGATAGTAGTTTATTTTATTTATTTCCATCCACTCATTTTTGCATATGGTTATGCTTAACTTACACTTGCCTGTGTTCTGATCAAGCTGACATAAGTTTTCATCACTTTGAAGATGATGAATAGGTCTTGGTACATAGCACAGGTACACATCCGCTCCGTCCTGTTCACATGCATTGATGTCAAGAGCAGTCATTGTTAGATAGGCTTCCTTTCTTAGGTTAATAGCCACATACTCTGAAATCGGCATTATCCTGGCCATCTGGTGATTGTTGAGAGCTCGGGGAAGTGATAATACTTTCATTATTTCAAACGAGTCTCGAGTAATTAACGGAAGTGTTAATTCAAAAATTAAATATTCCTTGCACATGTTTGCTTTAACTTTCAATAAGTGATAGATTTTAGTGAACTCGGTTTGTAGATTATTAACTGGTAATGAGAGATCCTTTGTGAGGTGACTTGATATGGAACTCAGGGTTTCCTTAAGCTGCCCTGGAGAAACCAAATGGAAATTAAATCTGCCATGGTAAACGTCTGTCAAGGTATCTAGAATGGTACTTTGTATAGCTTTTAACTGTCGTAATAAATTACTTGCAGCTGTGGCGCCTAGACTTAGTTCATTGTACAGGAGATTTCTTTCAGTTTCAGTTTTCAAAGAGTTCTCGAAATTGCCTAATTTGTTAGATAGCTGGTTAAGCATCTTGTGCTGCTTAAGGAAAGAGTCTTCTGTTCTTTTCAAAATATTATACTCTACCTCTATTATCGATGTTTGATTTTTAATAAGTAAAGCCAAATAATTTTCATTGTTTCTCGTTAATTGTATGTCTTGTTTATACTGTTCAGCGAATTTGTCGTCGAGTACACCAAATAGGCTATTGGCAAGATATCCGACACCGTTAATTAAACCTCTGCGCCGGCGCTTATTACGGCGCGTGTCCCAATGCTGATTAAGCAACAGGTGGTCATTGTGTTCTAATTCCGCGAACTCGAGCTGCAATTGCATTACTAATACGTCACAATGGGATTCTCCTGTAATCTTACTACATAGTTGATCTAAATATTTTATGTATTTGTTGCACGCTGTTCTTCCTTGCCAATATGGCTCCATGTCATAATATGAGACTATTTTCCAATTGTCTCTTATTAATCTCATATCGGCAAATTTATCAAAATAAAGTCCCTGATTGTCTTTTATTCGAGTCACGTTATATGAGCACTGGCATGATGTAATAATGCTCATGAAAAATAATAGTAAAGTTGCCAAAGAAAGGAACCCATGTTTTTGAGTCTTTGGACTTGTTTTGTTTGAAACTTGAAGATTTTCTTCACTATATACAGGAAGTGGCGATAACTTAGTGATGGGACGCCTGATAAGTCCAGTCTTTGTTTTCAACGTGACTACCCTGACGTTGCCATCACTGCCAGGGTGTAGGTCAATAACGTGACCTATTGCCCACTTGCCTGGGGGAAGGTGTGCGTCATCAATCGTCACCACATCGTTGATTTTTATGTTAGTTCGTTTATTTCGCCATTTACTTCTTGTCGTTAATTGGCTAAGGTACTCCGAATGCCAGCGTTTCCACACATCCTGGACGATCTTTTGAGTAAGATACCACCTTGTACGCATATCTGTCTCCGTCTCCAAGATACTCATGTCTTGGTTTATATTTATAAAGCTTGATGGGGTTAGAAATTCTAAGTGGACCACACAAACATTACATTTACAAAAATACTTTTATAATGAAAAATCTAAAATTTTTATAGATGTTAATAATATAAGCACAATTTCTTTTTTATTTCTTTTCGTTTCTTTCCCTAATAATCATATGAAATTAGGATTGCATAACGCAGTGTCCTTAGCAACTAATCATGATGAGTTTTTGTCGGCAATGACACACCACTCTGTAGATATTATGGCAGTGAATGAAACATGGTTGCGACCGGGAGAAGAAGGAAGGGCTCATCGTACCGGGGTACCGGCTCAGACACGTGCCGCGACCTGTGACTGTCCGAGGAGGGCGGGGTGGTGGAGTTGCTTTTTACTTAAAAACTGGCGTACATGCACGTATCAAACCTCATCCTGACCACTCCGATGTCGAGCAGTTGTGGTTGACATTAAGTGTAAAAGGTAAAAAGCTACTAATAGGTACTGCTTATCGGCCGCCATGGCTAGATACGGACAAGTTTTTGGATGCAATTACTGACAGCGTTAGTGCATTATCCCCATATGACAATATAATTTTACTTGGAGATTTTAATATAAACGTATTAGACATAAAATGTGCCAAGACTAAAAAAAATTCGCAGTTTCTTGATTATTGTAACCTCTCGCAAATAGTACGCTCACCAACACATTTCGTAGGCGACAGTGCCACGCTTATCGATGTTATATGCACTGATGTTAGTTATCGAGACGTGGCAGTGGAGTTTACTCCAGAGTTGGGTCATCACGCCTTTGTTACTTTTTACACAAATATTTAAAAAAATAAAGAAAAGCCTCAGTTAGTTACCTATCGTCCCATAAAATCACTAATGCAAAACAACAACTTCACAACTGACTTGGGCCTAATCTCTTGGGATACATTATGTTTACTGCCTGATGTCAATCAACTGGTGGACCGCTTTAATCAAGAAATAATGCAGTTGTTTAATATTTATGCACATATTAAACGTAGGCTCTTTAAAGTGCGCCCGACTCCGTGGATTACTGACAATATACGTGTTATGATTAGGTTACGTAATAAAGCACTGACCAAGTACCGCAGAACGAAAGTTGAGAGTCACAGGCTTTATTATTTGGATTTTAAAAAAATGACTACGAGAGCTATATTTCATGAAATAAAAGCCTTCTTTTCAAAATATATCAACGAAACCATCTGTAACCCAAAGGCGTTATGAAAAACATAAAAATGTACATTCTACCAGCCCCAGAGAACGAGTTACCTCCAAATATTGATAGCCCAGACCTCATTAACGAAACTTTTTTAAATATTCCAGGAAAGTGTAGCACTAGTATTTCACAACTTACATTTTTTTAATTTTATAGACGCGGTATGCCAAGCTTTACACTAAAACTAATTGAGCAAGATACAGTGGCAAAAATAATAATGGATATAAAAACAAATGCACATGGAGCGGATGGTATTACTCTGGAAATGCTAATGCTCACGCTGCCTGAGTCCCTGCAGATGATAACAGCTATAGTTAATAAATCCATTAGCACTCAAGTGTTTCCACTCAGTGGAAAAATGCAATTATTCGGCCTATTCCGAAGAACAGTAATCCCCAGAATGTTGCAGACTTAAGACCCATAAGTATTTTACCTTGCATTTCGAAAGTGTTGGAACGTGTTGTATACCTACAGGTCAGTCAAACAAAATCCTTCCTTCCTATCAATCGGGATTCCGTAAAGGTAGAGGGACTGCTACAGCATTAACTGATGTAGTTGGAAACATTCTGGAGGCTCGGGATCGTGGTGAAGGCACGATACTTGCACTATTGGATTTTTCCAGGGCCTTTGATACCATAAATACTATAATGTTACTATCGAAGCTTTCATTCTACGGTTTTGAGCCCAGTGCCATCAAGTGGTTTGACAGCTACTTGTCTGCAAGGACGCAGTTTGTTGAGATACGTAAGGGGAACGGTATCACAGAGATCTTCAACACGTCCAGTAATACGTGGTGTGATGACATACAATTATATGTGTCCTTCAGAAGTGAAAATACTGGGCTTGCTGTCCAAAAAATCAATCAAGATTTAGAGAGGGTGATTGCGTGGGCAGAAAATAATTCTCTGACACTAAACCCACTGAAAACCAAATTTATGGTGCTGGGCAATAGGAGACAGATCGGTGCTATTCTCGCTATTAACCCGGTTATTAAATTAAAAGATAATAATATTGAAAGGGTAGAAGTATGTAACTTAGGGCTTACTATGGAACCAGACCTGCGCTTTGAGACACATATTAGCAACATCCTTAGGCGATGTTTTTACAGATTAAAAATTCTTTACAGGATCCGACAATACCTAAGCACCCCAGTACGAATAAGGCTAATGGAGACACTTGTGTTATCTATCCTTAATTACTGTGACGTTGTGTACGGTCCGTGTCTATTGGCAAGGACAGAACGCCAAGTCCAGCGCATTCAGAATCCATGTGCCCGCTTTATATGCACAATACCGCGACGAGCACACGTTACACCTTATCTCAATAAGCACCACTTACTGAAAATGTCTGCTAGGAGAAAGCTACACTTAGCAAGTCTACTGTTTGGTGTAATTAAAACAAAGCAACCTGAATATTTGTATGAAAAATTGAGTTGGAAGTGCCAACATTACTTTTACACAGCTAAGCCGCTCAGCATTTCTAAACATCGTACAACTGCATACCGGGGATGCTTCAGATGGGCTGCCACTCACATATGGAATGATATTCCGCCGCCCATAAGGGACCTAAAAAAAATAAACACTTTCAAAAAAAATGTATAAAGACCACTTAATTAAGCAACAATTAACCTAATATTACCTTACGTTAATGGCCCATTAATGAACCGGCATTCCTCCTGCAGCGAATAGCATACCACATCTATTCTGCAACTTGCTGCAGTTGAGTGCAATACATTGTTTATGTATGTATTTAGCTATAGTTTTTTTTTATGCCTAAGCCACGCGACTAGTTTAAGCATGTTCCTTTTATTTTATTTTTTTATATTAATTGTGTGGTCTTGCTACACTTTACGTTCGTATATATTTTAGTAGTTATAGTATATAAGTAACAGTTGTAATAAGTTGTGTAATGATCTACCGTCTACTGGCGTCATGCCTCACCGAGTGTCGAGGCTCCACTGAATGAATTTGACATTCTTAGCAACATACATTAAACACAAAGTGAAAAATGTGAAATCGAAAATAACAGTCACGAGCAGGATTCGAACCTGCACCTCCTGGATACCGTCCAGATGCTTTGTTTACCTGGTCGGTATAATGTATGAAAATACTTCCGACAGATGGTGCAGGCGTCACCCAAAGACGTTAAGTATGAATGTGTTGTCGAGATTAGCAGTCAGGAGCAAGAGTCACGATGGCTGAATTGGCAAAGCATCTGGACGGTATCCAGTAATACTTATTACTATTTATTTAAGTATTATTTTACAAAATTACAATAGGCCTTATTAATTTATGACTCACATATCTTTTAATTTATTAGGTAAGCGTGTTTAATTTGACACAGTGATTTTGTTAAAACATCATCTATGTTTTGGCTAGTTAGTACATAGGAAAGTTTTATACAATGAGTTTCTATAGCATGTCCAGCAGTGGAAATTGAAAGGCTGATGGATGGATAACTAACTAACTTATCATCACGCTATTTCCCTTGCGGGGTAGGCAGAGAGAACAGAGTGGCAAGAGGCTCTATTCTTGCATACATCTTTCGCTCCCTCAACATTCATAACTCTCTTCATAGACGCTCGCCGGTTTCGGAGACTCCTGACTCCACCTTCCTTCAATACATGACCGATTTGGTCTAGGTAGGTTAGTCTCGGTCTCCCCCTGTACCTACATACTTCCACTTTCGCATTGTATATCTTCTTAACCAGTCGCTCGTCCGGCATTCTTTCCACATGTCCAAACCATCAGAGCATTCCCTTTCGCATCTTTACACCAACACTCTCTTTCATACATACTCGCTCTCTTACGTCGTCGTTACGAATGCGGTCAGTCAGCCTCACTCCACAGATTCTCCGCAGAGATAACATTTCGACCTCATTGATTTTACTCTCATGCTCCTTTTTGCATACCCAACTCTCGCTTCCATATAATAACGTTGGGACAAGCACTGCATTGTGTATTGCGACACGTGCCCTCTGGCCGAGGTGATGAAGACGAGAAGTTGTCCCAATGCTCCGTTCACTCTATTTCCTGCATTCACTCTTCTCTACATCAGTGGTGTACCTTCCATCCCGACTGAATCCATATCCAAGATATATAAATTCATCCACTTGTTCTAGCACACCATTTCCTATTGCTACTCTAACATCTGTTCTGGCTTCTTCTCTTTCAAAAACCATTATTTTGGTTTTGCTCACATTGGCACCCTTTTCTTGCAATCTTCTGCCATTACGTCGATGGATGGATATGTATTTACAAAAAAAAATAGTATATATTATGTAATATATCCGTAATCTGGTACCCATAACACAAGCGTTAAGCTTAGTTTGGGACTAGCGGACGTTGTGTGAAATGTCCGTGAATATTTATTATATTTATTATTTACGAGCTGGGGGAAACAATCTGAGTACGGATACAGTAAGGCGGCGTCTGGCTGAAGCAAATTTAAAGCCATTAAGGCCTGCGAATGGCCTAAAACTAGAAAGACACCACAGAAACTCAAGGGTGAGTTATGGTAGAGAAAACGAGGTTTGGATAATGAATAACTAGTCAAGAGTTATGTTTTCAGACGAGTCTAGATTATGTTTATACAAGCGCGACGGGAGGAAAAGTTTGTACAGGAGGACCGGGAGAGCGCTATAACCATAATAACCATGCCTGTATAGAAGAAAAAGTACCATACGACAGAGGCTCTGTTCACGTGTGGTTTGTGATTTCTTTCGAAAGACGGCTAGTGGTGATAGAAAATGGAACTTTAACTGATATGTCACTGAAATTCTGAATGACTACGTTGGTCTATTTTTAGTAGACATGGGCGAGAATGCCGTTTTTATGCAAGACAATGCCCGCCCACATACAGCTCAGATAGTGGTTGCCTATTTTCAAGAAGTCGGTACACACACATGCGAGTGGCCAGCACGCAACACCGAATTAAACCCCATTGATCATGCATGTGATGAACTGAGACGACCTGAAGAATTGAAGATTTTCTAACTGATCAGTTTCTTTTCGGCCCAGTATATATATTGTATAACTATAGGCCGGGTCCCCAAGGGAATTCAGTACAGTTCGATCGGTGCTACAAAGAGAAAGAATTAAACATAAAAGTCACAGTCAACCAGTAGTTTTCCTCCACCTCATTCACCGCCATTCCAGCAATAGTAAATGTGCACCCTTTTTTTTGTTAAGGCGGGAAAAATGTTCCTAACGTCGTTCGGGGCAATGACCAGGGTAGTGTGGGGCCTGCACCCACTAAAGAAACCCGCCGTGTGCCGTCTCTCCGCCTTTATTGGCGGGCCACTGGAACTATGTTACATTCCTTCGGTGGTCCGCCGGCGGCTTACCCTTTCGGGTACGCTCTACTGAGTGATGCATCCGCACACGGAGCGTCGCATCTTCGCGGGAGGCCTTGCGGGTGGCGGACGTTCCCCAGTCCGTCCACCCGCAGCCTCAGCTAGGGCGGCATGAGGCGCAAGTATCTGCGCCTGCGCCGCCCCGGTCGCTGGCGGCGGTTAGGGTCAGCGGAAGAAACCTCCTCCCTGGCCCTCTCCGCCGCTTCCTTCCGCGAGACGACCTCATCGCAGAAGGCAGCAACCGCGGCCCAATTCCTGTCGCTGCCAAGCATCGCTCTGACGACGCTCGGCAGCGAGAGGTCCCCCCCTATTTCCGCGACGAGTTCACGGCGCTGCTCGGCCCAAGCCGGGCACGACTCGAGCGTGTGCTGTGCCGTGTCCTCGTCGCAGCCGCAATGGTGGCAGCCCGGAGTCGCTTCCCTCCTTGCGACTATGTGCAGATATCTGCCAAGGAACCGTGTCCTGACAGCACATGCACCAGTTGGAAGGTAAGGACTCCGTGCCGAAGACCGGCCCGGGGCGCCTCCAACCGCGGCTTCCAGCTGGGCATGGCAGCTCGGTGGGCGTCGCCCTGCCATTTGGCCACCACTCTGGGTGAGGGACGTCCACCCCCCTCCCGCTCTTGCGAAGTCCGCCGATACACCTTGGCGAGCACCTCCGCCTCCAAGTCCCACAGAGGGATTCCGGCCAACGCGCAGGCCGCCTTCGTCGATACCGTGCGGTATCCACGTATGACCCTGGACGCAACGACTCTCTGTGGCGACCACAGAAGAGCCCTATTCATTGCATCCAGGGACCCCGCCCACACGGGTGCGCCGTACAGCGCCATCGACCAGACCACCCCCGCGTATAGCCATCGGCACGCATTGTAGGGTCCGCCCATATTCGGCATGAGCCGTGAAAGGGCGGACGCCGCACCGACGAGCCTCAGGGACAGTTGACGGAAGTGCTCGAGAAAGCGCCACCGCCCCTCCAGCACCAGGCCTAGATACTTAATCTGGGCCTGCACCCCCATTTGGACTCGTCCACAGTGATTGAGGCGCCAGCAGGTGGCCGACGTCGAGGCCCATGGAAAAGCAGGGCCTCCGACTTGTCCAGGGCCACCCTTAGTCCCAGAGGCCCTATCCTACTGACCACCTCCGAGGTCCCTAAGGTGGCCAGGAACGCCGCTTCCTCGAAGTTTCCACCCCGGGCCATGACCAGCGTGTCATCCGCATAGCAGATGACCGCAAGCCCGGGGGGAAGCCGACAGCGTAGCACCCAGTCGTAACCGATGTCCCACAGGAGCGGCCCGAGAACCGAACCCTGTGGGACACCGCACGGCATGGGTCTCCTCACAACGTCCCCTATGCGGCTCTCATAGAGAACGCTGCGGCCCTCAAGATAGTCAGCCACTAGCCGCCTCGGGTATGCAGGCACCCCGTGATATTGGAGCGCCTCCCTGATGCAGCTGAATGGCAGACTGTTGAATGCGTTGACGATGTCAAGCGACACCGCCAACAGCACTCCACTGCCGGCGACGACCGCTGCGGCCACGGCCTTTAGGCGCATAATCGCTCCGACCGTCGAACGACCAGCTCGAAAACCAAACTGAGCGTCCGACAAGTCAGGTCCGACGTCGCGCATGTGCTGGACGATGCGGGCAGCGAGGATTCTCTCCAAGAGCTTACCCGCCTCGTCCAGCAGCACGATAGGGCTGAATGCCCCGACCGAATCCGGCGTTCGCCCCGGCTTCAGCAGGAGTACTTCCCGCAGGTGTGGGTTTCCTCCCACGGGTCCTCCTCTTCTTTCCTCTCTCCGTCTTTTTTTCAGACATGGTGTCGATTGCTCCCCCCATATACATGGAGCTGACAGAGCCGGTTTTTACACTCGGCTCTGTGAGGGATTCCCCAGGTGCGTTGCACCCGGGACCCTCCTGGGGACATTTTGTATTTTTATTCTTCACCATTTTTGTTGAGTTTTACGTCCTCCGACGTGCCGACCCTCGCGACTGAGCTCCCCTCAGCCATGCATCCCCTGGCCGGGCGGCAGAGCATGGGATTAGGGTCATTTTGTATAGGGGTTTTCTTCCCCGCGGTCCGAAGACCCCCGGTCCTGTCCGTTCAGGATTACGGGTCGGGCCGAACGGTGGTCTGCATCAGACCGTGCCCACCGCTCGCAAAGCAAGCGGTGAGCCCGACGCCCCTCAGGCTAAAAGCCCCGTCGCCGCCTCCCAGGGCCAGGGGGGCCACAATGGCTCCGCTGGCCCCCCACGGCAGACATTTGGCTCACTGCAAGCAGTGGGCCCGTCGCCACTCGGGCTGAAAGCCCCGCCTCCGGGGACAGGGGGGGTCACTGTGACCCCGCTGTCCCTACCCCAGGGTCAGGGGGACCTCTGCAGCCCCGCCGACCCTCCACGGCGGGCGTACGGCCTATCCAATGTGCCCTCTGCTAATCAGAGGGACACGCGGAGACCCGTCCCCTGCCGGGATTCAGCCGCCGGCACTAGAGTGCCGACGTTGCCCGGGATGCACCAACGCGGAGGTATCCTGACCCGCACCCCAGTAAATGTGCACCCTGCACATTTACTTCACAGGATCACTTTTACACACATTTCTAATGAAAGAAATATTTAAATGATAGTGGTATAGCCTTGCTTATCCTAGCATGAATGTGCCGGCTTGATCGGGAAAGTACCACTCTCTCTCAAAAGATCAGCGTGAAACAACGGTAGGTATATCATTGTGCTTCTTAAGGTAAGTGAGAGCACCGGAGGCCCTAAATCCTTGTCCTTAGTATTCTACCTATCCTCTTTTTAATATCCTTCCTATCCCATTTCTTGGTGATGGCGGCGCGAGTGATGCGTCTAGTGTTGCTAACATCTATAGGTTAATGTAACTGCTTACCATCAGATGGGCCGTATGTTTTTTTGCCACCCACGTAGTATGAAAATAAGCCAGCGAAGTCACAAAATACTTATTTATATATACTTGACGGTACACAATTAATTTGGCACTACATTTAATTTTAATGCAAAACTTGTCAATACTTGAAAGGCTAATTAAAATGTTCTTTTGATTATTTGAAGAACATATTTCAAAGCAGAACAAGCGGCGATTGCAAAGCACGCAGCAGTACACAACAATATTATAGTTAGAAATTTATTTTACCGGGAAAAACAATTTAATAGGTGTTCTTTTTTTTTAATATTAAAATGGGGTTCTTAGAAGAACGCGACTTCACTCATGTGCCAACTATTCCTGAATTTTACAAAGGGAAGACTATTTTCATCACCGGTGCTTCAGGTAAGTTTTAAAAATTAAGATCTGAACGGTAACTTTAAAACTACATAAGATGTGCCTTAATATTAAGTTATGCATACAGACTAACTAAAAAATAAAGACATCGCATTGTCAACTAATATGAAGCCACTTTTTAAAAGATGTGTGCGTGTTGTCACCGGAAAGAAATAATCTCTATGATAAAAAACCTAACTAACTAACAGTTCTCTTTTCCGCATTCACAAATAATTGGTTCTTTAAAGTAGCTGAGCATGTCAAGTGCTAAAATACAGATCAAAATATGAAAAAAAAATCGCGCCGTTAAATAGTATGAATTTTAGTTACAAAATTAACATCCAAAAAATTTACATCCAAAGAACAACTACCTCTTATAAAATGAGAAAGAGTGTTTTACAGTTTTGCGGCCTGCACTGTGTAAGAACTATCATAGCGCCAAGGTGTGTGGTTCGAAATTAAAAGCAGAAGAAAAGAGCTGGTTCGGCAAGGCTTATCCATAGGAAAGAGAAACTTAAAGCGCTACTAACTTATTTTAGTCCATTAATATCCATAATAATCCATCCATCAGCCTTTCAACGTCCACTACTGGACATAGGCCTCCCCAAGAGAACGCCACAACGAGCGGTCCTGTGCCGACCGCATCCAACGGCTCCCCGCAGCTTTGACCAGATCATCAGTCCATCTGGTGGGGGCCGTCCTACGCTGCGCCGTCCGATACGTGGTCGCCGATCGAGAACCTTTCGTCCCCAACGGTTATTGGTTCGTTGAGCGATGTGGCCTGCCCATTGCTACTTCAGCATGGCAACCCGGCGGGCTATGTCGGTCACTCTCTTTCTCCTACGGATCTCCGTATTGCGAGTTCGATCACGTAGGGAAATACCAAGCATAGCCCGCTCCATGGCCCGCTGAGCGACTTTGAGCCTTGATATGAGGCCAACATTCAGAGACCACGTCTCTGTTCCGTATGTGATCACTGCTAACACACACTGGTCGTAGACCTTCGTTTTCAGACACTGCGGAATATTGGACGAGAAGATGTTCCTTAGCTTCCCGAACGCTGCCCAGCCGAGTTGGATTCGTCGATTGACCTCTTTCTCGAAGTTGTGCCTACCTCTTTATTTTATATTTTAGGTGGGCAAAAATGTCCTACCGCACACCCCGTTGCCCGGGGAGACAACGGGGTAGTGTAGGGCTCTCACCCACTAAAAAACCACCGTGCGCCCTCACCCGCCCTTACTACGCCAGATCATGGGTACCGCGTCATTTCACCGCGATCCGCAGGCGGCAGCCCCTTCGGGCACCCTCTCTTGAGCGACGCCTCACGCACTTGGGCGTCGCACCTTCGCGGTAGGCTTCCGCGACGGCAGGGTACTCCCCGACCCCACCGTCCGCAGCCTCGGCTAGGGCGGCATCAGGTGCAGGTAAGCGCGCGCACGCCGCCCCGCGCGCTGTCCAGGCCCTGTCACTGCCAACCATCGCTTGCGTAACGGCCGGCAGCGACAGGTCCACGCCTATGACTGCAACGAGTTCGCGGCGCTGCACATCCCAGGCCGGGCACGACTTGAGCGTGTGCTGCGCCGAGTCCTCGTCGCAGCCGCAGTGGTGATAGCCTGGGGTCATCTCCCTCCTAGCGATCATGTGCAGGCATTTGCCGAAGCAACACCTCTCTGCAGTTGGATCGGTTTCGTACTCTTGTCCTGAACACGGACTGACATGGTGGTGTTTCTATACAAGCACTTCAGCACTTCGATGTACCGATTGTCAATTTGGCACCGCTGAAGAGACTGCAGCACCGCCCAAGTTTCGATCGAATCGAAGGCTTTCTCGTAGTCCACAAACGCCAGACACAGAGGCCGATTGTATTCCTCGGTTTTGTGTATAATCTGGCGTAGCGCGTGAATGTGGTCTATGGTACTATAACCTTTTCGGAGACCAGCTTGTTCGGGAGGCTGGAAGTCGTCAAGCCTGCGCGTGAGTCGATTTGTAATGACCCTCGAAAACAACTTATAGACGTGGCTCAAGAGTGAGATGGGTCTATAATTCTTCAAGAGAGTCACCTTTCTTGAAGAACAGCACCACCACGCTTCAGGTCCACGACTCTACAACGTCGCCCCCGAGAACAACGGAATTGAATAGCCTCTGAAGAGCTTTTAAGACCGGCTTTCCGCCTGCTCTTAGAAGCTCTGTGGTGATTCCGTCGTCTCCCTGTGCCTTTCCGTTCTTTAGTTGTTTTTGGGAGCCATTATGATCTCGTACAGGTTGACGTCCGGGATATCTTTGGTAAAGTGCCGAGTTAGCTTGGATCTGGGGTCTTGGACCAAGCCAACAGCAGGGCTCTGGGATCTGTACAACTGTCCATAGAACTGCTGCACCACTACCAAGATCTCATCTCGAGAAGAAATGACAGTGCCGTTGTTGGTCCTCAGTTTAGTCAACTGATTTTGGCCAACAGACAGATCTCTTGCGAACACTTTCGATCCTTGGTTCCGCTCTATCGCCTCTTTAATACGCGTAGTATTAAATTGGCAAATATCGTGCCGCACAGCGTTGGATACCTGTCTGTTTAACCGCCTTAGGCAGGACCAATCGGCTGAGGACTGGACTATCGTTTCTTTTCTCCTCTCCATGAGTTTGAGAGTATGGCGCGAGAGTTTACGAGTCCTACTGACGCGACGGGCCTTGAAGTAAGTCGACCCGACCGCGTGGACAGATTGCACGAACCTGCTCTTCATATCGCTCGCTGATTCACACTCATCTAGACATTGGAAGCGATTTTGTAGTTCGAGCTGAAAGCTATCGGGGTTCTGGTATTGGACAGGTGTTGGTCGGAGCATAGACTTCATCAAGCGCGACCTCTCGACTTTTGTTCTAATATTCAAGATGCCCCTGACTAGTCGGTGATCACTCCCAGTTTTAATCCTGCTGATCACTGAGCCAGCATCTCGCCCCTGTGGTTCCTCTGCCCAAATCCATAGTGCCCCACTTTCAGCTCATCGTCTGTCCTTTGCCCAGTTTCGCGTTAAAGTCTCTCATAACCACCGTGAAATAGGTTTTAGACAAGTGGATGGCCTTAAAAGTGTCCTCATATAGGGCCTCCACCTCGTCATCGGACTGTTTTGTTATTCTGAGCATAAGGTACGCTACCCTACTCGAAACACTTTCAATCCTCTCCACGTTGACTACGAGAGACCTGCGAACAATAAACCCGACACCCCCTTGGGACTGGTGGTTGCCCTCTCGGTGGAAGAGCAAGTTCCCGGACTGGAGGATTGTCGTGCCCTCACCCTTTCTCTCTCACACGGCTCCATAATGATACTTGACGCAAATCGCTAAGTTCGGACTGATGGAGTCTATATCGAATGGATGGAAACCCGTCCTTCACTAGGCTCTCCGCTGGTGGAAAGTGGTTGGAGAAACCTATACAATACTGATAGGCTGGCTCCTATACGTCTGTATTCAGGGTTCTGAAGATTAGCATCTACCAAATTACGATTGAACCTTTAGGCACATTTCTACTGATCCCAAAACGGAAAGATGACACATGGCAGTACCAGACCTAGCCAGTGCGGCAGGATTACTCTACACACACATCTATACTTTATGCATAGTAAGAAGCTGTAAGAGTATCAAGTATCATCGCATCTTCGCAAAGACGCCAAGTTTTATTGCTGCTCTTTTTAACCTGAATTTAATTAGCGGCAAGGTTTAAAGAGATTCAATAACTAAACTAGGTTGGGGTATTCCAAAATCACATTTTGGAGAGTAGGAGCCGAAGTGCATAACGCAAAACTAGCCTCTAGATTTGGGCACTATTAAAGCCATCAGGGACCACCGTTTTGGAAGCGTGATTATAGAAGCCTAGAGGCGTGCAGATATAGCTGGTATACCTACATGGACTAGTCTTCACTGGCTTTGATGAGGTTATGACGACACTATGTTCTCAGCACATACTTTTGCTGATGCGCATCTAGAAAACGGGATTCAGTATCATCTTAAAAAATTCTTATGGTGCAGACAAGCCTCAGCTAAACTGGTGGTAAATGAATAACCGCCATTAATGGGTTCAATAATATTAAAAATATTGATTGAATTAAGTGACACTTGGCGGAAGTCCATTGTTATTATTATAGAGTTGATATTTTAGGAGGAGAGCCTACCACTCTTCCACGGGCTGTTAATCCCGGTTATCTTTGGACACACAAAATAACCTAATCCGGATTTTTGCGGAATATTGCAACGTTGTGGTTCTAAGAGTCCTGCCGGTTAACCGGGATTGACAATCCGTAGGTGAGTGGTGGGATCTTCTCCTAAAATATCCAATCTATAATAATAATATGTTTAAAAAAAATTGTCAAGCCACTGCTTAACCTTTTATTTCGCGGCTATCTCCTGCTACAACTGAAACACACCAATGTGCTTGACGGTCGGTCAGACAGCAGACACTTGGAACCCAACCGTATCAGTAATGCAATTTGTGTGATAATTTCTTACTTCCCGTGGTTGCTTTGTACGACACCCTCGAAATAATTAGGGTGGTGACACTTGTATTCATAAGTTCGTCACCGGATAAAATGTCCTCTGGAATGAATTAATTTCGCCATCATTACAGGATTCATGGGCAAGGTGTTAATAGAAAAACTTCTGTACTCCTGTTCAGAGCTCAGCTGTATCTATATCCTCATGAGGAACAAGAGGGGAGTGAAATCAGAAGATAGACTAGCAGATTTGTATTCTTGTGCTGTGAGTACTACCTACTTATTTGAGTAGTTTACCTAAACGTTTCAATGTCGCTATTGTAAACATATTAGGTAATTTAGCATGTAATAAGCATTGTCACTGTCTTGATGCATTATTCATGCAGGTACACATATCAATATATGTGTAAATGAATAATGCATCAAGACAGTGACAATGCTTATTACAGTGTAACTTTCGTGAAATAGATATTTGAATATCAAATTAGGTAAAAACAGATGTTATAACTATATTTAATTAAACACGAGTAGAAAACGTGCATTTTTATTAGTTTTAATGTTATTGTTAAATATTCTGTCTAAACAAGCAAAACGAACGGTCTCTATGTGGTGAACAATCATCTCATAGTCCAGGATGTCTAAATGTTTACCCAAACTCGCTGTCCACACATTACCCTACAAAATTTGTGAAAATGTCTGGTTGATTTTCCATCAGTCACGCTTAAAGAACTGATCAGATTTGGATGTAACTAAGTAAGTAGGTACCTACATAAAGAAATAAAACACAAGAAAATGTGAAATCGAAAATATTAGCCACGAGCAGTATTTGAAAATGCATTCCTGGAAAACCATTCCGACCAGCTGATCTGATGATTGTCTAAGATTTCTCTATAAGCTCTAACAGAGCTTTTTTTTATGCGGATCAGTATATAAAACATTTTTTTAGAATTTTAGTCTGTCTGTTTGTCGGTTTGCGTAACGTAGCAATTTTTTTTAAATATTTTCAGTGCTTTGATAGATTGAGGAAAGAGAAGCCAACCATATTCAAATCTAAGGTCTTCGTTATAGCTGGAGATATAATGGAAATTGGTTTAGGTGAGTAAGTTTTATGGGAGTATGAAAATTACACACATACTCGTATATACAGTGTTACTGTCAATATGACGGCGATCCGTTAACGGAATATAGGAAAGATCATTTGCAACCAAATTACCCTTTATGACCCCTGTGCAAAAGTCAACCATTTTCGAGTAATTTGAAATTTTATATTTTTTTGAAGATATAATCTGCGGTACAACTTTAAAAATTTATTAAAAAAGCAATGTATGATTTTTTTTATTATTCTGCTTGCTTACGCTTTTACATTGTAATCAGTCATAAATAATAATTATCTTAAATATTTTTTAAATCTGAGTATTTAAAAAATTTGGGAAATCCAAAAGTGCCCGCCTCATAATTTCATTTTACACAATAAAATAGATTATTTGATAAGTAACTAGTAATGTATTGGTCTTACTAAGTAGTTTTCAATAAATCACATACCTAGATAGCGCTAATTTCAAAAAGTACTAATGTGGTTCTCATGTCTTATACACCATCTAGCGCTAATTTTAAGAAGTACTACTATATTGGTATATAAAAGTAGTTCTCGTGAAATAAGGTAAAGCGCTGGTTTTAGTGTACCAATGTACCAATCGAAATCGAGCGTAAATATTTTGTATTTTTTTGTTTATTTATTAACACTTAAACCACATCGAATCAGGCCGTGAAAAGTGATAGGGCTCTATTCGTAATTATACAGAAGCGTAAGAGAAAAAAAAGACTCAATTAGTAAAGTAAAAAAAACACCTTTTGGATTTTCCAAAGTATTTTACAAGTGCAATAGTTATATGATAAATAGAGACATTTTAAGTTTAAAAAATCAGTTATTTTGTGTAAAGCGACAGTAGTACCCAACTCAACGCTTCGCTTATGAGGCGTGCAATTGGATATTCCTTTCAAAAGATATAGTGAATTTAAAAAACGCAATCTATACAAAATACAAATAGAAAAATAAACGCCACCTACATAAAGATACATTTTGCTCTACGTTTATACAAACATGTTTAAAAAATACATCTAAACCCATGCGAAGTCGGGACGGGCCGCTAGTATAATATATTATTATTTATTCTAACTTATGCGTTTACATGAACATACACATATATACATAAACATACTTTGTCAAGTTATGATCATTTAATTTCTACAAAATAATGTCCATGTTTCACATCTGGTAGACGTCCCACGACGTCTAGTTTTTTCATTTCATATCTGTGAAATGAAATGGTGAGCAGCAGCTCCTCGGTATAGTTGAGTCCATGAGTGACGGTTACCATGTACCATCAGATGGGCCGTGGCTCGTCTGCCACTGCATGCAATAAAAAAAACTTAGTAGGTAGGTACCTATTCTGACACCACTGAAGGAATGTCATATGTTAAACACAAAGTGCATATATATTTTTAGCATGTCAAATGCTAAAAATATATATAAAAATATCTAAATATGAATGTCATATGGTTCAGGTGGCCAGGCAATAAAGGCGGAGAGACGGCACACGACAGATTTATTTAGTGGGTGAGGGCCCCACACTACCCTGTTCGGTTGCCCCGAACGATAGAGTGTGCGGTTAGGTACATTTTTTTCGCCTAAACAAAAAAAAGTTATTTCTGATTTTTATTTTGGTGTGTGACCCATCTGCTAGCAAACCAGTTTATGTCCTCTTCGGATATACCTATTATTTATTCTGTATACATTCAATTATATATAGATTTTCTCATGTACAGGCTTATCGAAAGAAGACCGTTGTCTACTAGTTAACCGTGTGAATATTGTGTTTCATGTAGCGGCCAGCGTGAGGTACGTAATTCGTACTTAAGGGTAGCCTTACCCAAACCACAGAGTATGAGACTAAACTAATTTAATTACAGATTAACAACTAGCAGCGAAACCCGGCTCGGGTTAAAATACATTGCATGTTTAATGGTATAAAAAATATATTAGGATCCATTTTTTAACGTACATATTGTAGATTTCTATCTCAGATATTGAGAGACTTATTCAGCCATTAAACATACGGTGTATATTGAATATATCTAATAAACTAATTAACGAATTGAAATAATTTTAAGAAACAGCTTAGTAAATGAAAAATATATGTTTTATTTACATATTATATTATCAATATACCTACATATTAGGTACATGTTACATTATACATTGACATATACATATTATACAAAATGTATCTATAGGCACTTAAACCCTATTGGAAAATTTAGGGATAGATACGTAATCATATACTTATGTAGGTGTTTTATATATGTAATTATAATTAAAATAAAATAAAATGGTAGCCAGTTACAGTTGACAAACAAAATTATTTACAAAACCGACACAAGCAAAAAATGTTATTAGTTCCTACATTTACAAATAGCCACTTGTCGGTCCATAAATAGATATAATTTATTCAAATTTTAAGCACTTTTTAAGTCTTTTTTTTTTCTTTATGTCAAAATTTTAACATGGACTGTGAAAAAAAAATTACTATCTATGCTATAGCTGCCCATTATCTGAAAAACATGCCTACTTTATGTAGATTTTAAAAAGGTATTATACATGCGTACCTACTTTATAAGCAATGTTAGTTACACAAGCGAAATAACTTAGCAAGGTCAACATTTTAGTTTCAAGAAATGTGTCGAATCACGATGATGGGCTCTTAATATGATTTTATTCAATAAGAATTCGCTATTTTATCACTAAATTGTCAATTTAACGTTTGACTATTCCACAGAACTGTTTTATTTTCATAGTTATAAATTGCATGCGACTAGCAAGTACCTAAGTACTAGAAAATTATTTTAAAATTTTCAATCAAAACACTAGGTATTCCAAATTTAAAAGGATACAATATAATATTGGACAAACACGATAACAAAGGGCCCTCAAAGGATATAACATAAAAATGAACAAACACGACAACAAAGGGCCTTGCATGTCAAAAGGACCATTTATGTTCGTTGCTACTTGGGAGAAGTGCACTGTCCCTTTCACACTTCCTAATCTAAAAAAGACGGCGGCACCTTTCGTATTTTTTTCGTTACCATGCACGTCTCTCTAGACCTGTGATTTTAAATGTCGCATGCACTCTTGCTTAGGTGTGCTTTATTTGGTTACTATTTTTTGATATCGGACGTTTTGCCTTGTGATTTGGACTAGTTAACATGATACTCCTAACGACTCTGATCATCTTTATCGTTTTTTTGTCATCGATTGGAACAGTTAGTATGTCGGGGAATGTGAAATGGACAGTGAGCTTCTTCTAAGTAACAACAGACATCTCGGGGAATGTGAAATGGACAATGCGCTTCTTCTAAGTAACAACAGATATCAATGGTCCTTTTCACTCGCAGAGAGGGCCTTTTGGGTTCGTGTTTGTTAATTTTTATGTTGTATCCCTTGAGGGCTCTTTGTTGTCGTGTTTGTCCATTTTTATATTACTATGTTGTATCCTTTTGAATGAAGGCCGTGTGGGGCTGGCTTTAGAATTTTCCCACCCCTCTCTACCAACGGGAGTCGTAAGAGCCGACTGAGGGAATACTGGGGGAGTGGGCAGCAGCACTCTCTCGAGTATTAACAACATCCACTGCGATCGTGTGTCTGCGAGTGTTTTAAAAAGCTTTCTTTCTTTTCTTTCTTTCTTTTGATTGAAAATTTTGAAATAAGTTTTTAGTACTTGCTATTCGCATGCAATTTATATGAAAATAAAACAGTTCTGTGGAATAGTCAAACGTTAAATTGACAATTTAGTGATAAAATAGCGAATTCTTATTGAATAAAATCATATGAGGAGCACTTACCAATTACAACAATTCTCTAAAGTAACAGTAGCCACGTGTACCAGTTTTATTTAAAGAACATTGAATCATCCGCCAGAAGCACTTTGCAGGGCCTCTTTGGATGGTTTTGGCTTATCTTGAAAGTTTGATAGCTCCTTCGTTTTGGGTTCCTAGCAAAAAATCCATGTTTTGTCACTTATTACTATGTCCCACACAATATTAAACGCTGCTTCGTTGAATCTGGTAAGTTTGTCATTGCACCAAGTGACCCCGTTAATTTTTGAAGCTTTTGTCAAATCGTGTGGGATCCAGCAAACTAATTATACTAACTAAACTAATTATATTATTACTATTATAGAATGGATTTTAGGAGGAGAGCCCACCACTCACCCACGGATTGTCAATCCCGGTTATCTTTGGACAGAATAACCTAAGATTCCCAATCCGCACTCTCACAGATAGAGGAGAATGTGATAATAGCAAATTAGCATGCACGATAATGACAAAAAACTCACCAACGCGACACAACCATGCGATACGGTAGAACTCTCAGAACCACAATATTGCAATATTCCGCAAAAATCCGAACATAAATTCGACACGTGTTTCACCTCTAAACGAGGCATTCTCAAGAACGCTCGGCAACAAATGAGCAAATCTTACTCGTGCAACTTGCTTTTATACCCCTTCCACTATACAACAGTTATGACGTATCGCTCGAACGATATGAAAACAAGTTTAGTAGTGGGGAACTACAGCTAGTTTGTTCATTCAACAACATGTTACTACTGACTTTAATTATTTCTAATTGTTCTAAAACGGACAGTCTAATATTTTTATCACAAATATGCAAGGGCTCGAATGTATGACTATTATCTAATGAATGGTTACAATCTAATAAATGTTTCGCAAAATGTGACTTTTCAGGGTAATTATGCCTATACGCAGCTATATGTTCTTTATAACGAGTCTCAAAATTACGGCCCGTTTGCCCTATATAAACATTATTACATACTTGACATTGCAATTTATATACACCAGACTTTTTACATTTATCAATACTATCTTTACCGTTACAAAGATTTTTAAGGGAAAAGTTAGGCCTAAACGCGGGATAGATACCGTGAACCCTCAGTGTCTTTGCTAACCTGTCTGATATGCCACCAAAGTAAGACAAAGTACATGTAAAATTAGTTTTTTCTACTGCAACAGGATACAAAAGTTGTTTTACTATGCTGGACTGTTTTCTTTTAACCAATTTGTCGATCAAGAGCCTATTATATCCGTTTGATTGGGCTATATTATAAATTATATTTAATTCCTTATTGTATGCTACCTTATCCAACGGAACATTAAAAAGACGGTGAATCATGCCATGAAAAGCGGCCAATTTATGCTGCCAAGGATGACAGGACGAGGTGGGTATAACCGTATCTGTATATGTCGGTTTACGATAAATTTCGAACTTATGTTTGTTACCCACGCGATAAATGGAAAGGTCACAAACATAAGTTCGAAATTTATCGTAAACCGACATATACAGATACGGTTATACCCACCTCGTCCTGTCATCCTTGGCAGCATAAATTGGCCGCTTTTCATGGCATGATTCACCGTCTTTTTAATGTTCCGTTGGATAAGGTAGCATATAATAAGGAATTAAATATAATTTATAATATAGCCCAATCAAACGGATATAATAGGCTCTTGATCGACAAATTGGTTAAAAGAAAACAGTCCAGCATAGTAAAACAACTTTTGTATCCTGTTGCAGTAGAAAAAACTAATTTTACATGTACTTTGTCTTACTTTGGTGGCATATCAGACAGGTTAGCAAAGACACTGAGGGTTCACGGTACCTATCCCGCGTTTAGGCCTAACTTTTCCCTTAAAAATCTTTGTAACGGTAAAGATAGTATTGATAAATGTAAAAAGCCTGGTGTATATAAATTGCAATGTCAAGTATGTAATAATGTTTATATAGGGCAAACGGGCCGTAATTTTGAGACTCGTTATAAAGAACATATAGCTGCGTATAGGCATAATTACCCTGAAAAGTCACATTTTGCGAAACATTTATTAGATTGTAACCATTCATTAGATAATAGTCATACATTCGAGCCCTTGCATATTTGTGATAAAAATATTAGACTGTCCGTTTTAGAACAATTAGAAATAATTAAAGTCAGTAGTAACATGTTGTTGAATGAACAAACTAGCTGTAGTTCCCCACTACTAAACTTGTTTTCATATCGTTCGAGCGATACGTCATAACTGTTGTATAGTGGAAGGGGTATAAAAGCAAGTTGCACGAGTAAGATTTGCTCATTTGTTGCCGAGCGTTCTTGAGAATGCCTCGTTTAGAGGTGAAACACGTGTCGAATTTATGTTCGGATTTTTGCGGAATATTGCAATATTGTGGTTCTGAGAGTTCTACCGTGTCGCATGGTTGTGTCGCGTTGGTGAGTTTTTTGTCATTATCGTGCATGCTAATTTGCTATTATCACATTCTCCTCTATCTGTGAGAGTGCGGATTGGGAATCTTAGGTTATTCTGTCCAAAGATAACCGGGATTGACAATCCGTGGGTGAGTGGTGGGCTCTCCTCCTAAAATCCATTCTATAATAGTAACAATGGACTTCCGCCAAGTGTCGCCTCATTCAATTAATTATCTAATTATATTATCATAAAATAAATAAAACTACTGTGAACTTTTGAACGAGCCTTAGACCAAGAAGAATATAACTAATTTAAGTGACATTTCACTGTCGGCAATGTGCTCAATATACTGGCAGCATTACAAGCTTCTTATTTGAATATTGGTAAGAAAGGATAAAATGACTCGCTTCCTCAACATTCATAATTCTCTTCAAACACGTTACCCGGTTTCGAGGACTCCTGACTCCACTTTCCTTCAATACATGACCGATTTGGTCTAGGGAGGCATTTTATATCTTCTTAATCAGTCGTACGTCCGGCGTTCTTTCCACATATCTGTTTCTTATTCTTACCATCAGTAAATAAATTACTTACTAACGAATTCTGCCATCAGTTTTTATTTTGTAAATTTTCAGGTTTGATGATTCTCTGCAATACGCTGTCACGGTAAATACACTAGGTACCAAGGAGATGGTAGAACTGGCCGGAGATATGAAAAACCTCCATGTGGGTCAAATTTCCATTATATTCTATAATTTAACTTAGAGAATAAACAACATAAATTATATTATGGAAATGATGATTTCGTGAAATATTTGATCGTGTGGTGATCGACTAAGAATACAAGTGTCACTATCCCATTCTTTGCCGCGGGTGTCGTACAAGGTGACTAAAGGAAGTAAGCAATTATCACCCATTGCATTACTGACGGTAGGGCTAGGTACCAAGTGAGAGTACTCACTTGCTATCGGGTCCAAACAAGTCGGTACCACTGTCTCCTGTGTGACCGGTCATGAAGCACGTCAGTGTGTTTTGGCTGTAGCAGAAGATAGCCGTTTATTCCTTCATTTTTCAGATCTGAAAAGTGATATGGTGCGCAGTGGCTTGACAATACTCTCGGTATAGTTGTGTTCATGAGCGACGGTTACCACTTACCAACAGTAAGTGGTAACCGTCGCTCATGAACACAACTATAGGCGTACGTACGTAGGTACGTAACGTAGGTCTGTCATCATATTAAGAAATAAAAAAAAAGTGTGTGTGTACTTGTGTACACGCGTTAGAAATTATACTTCTTTAGAAAAAAGGTATTTAATACATTGAAAGTTTTATTATAACGCATTATCTAGTTAAATAAAGTTTATTTAAATATCACAAAAAAACTAAAATCTTGAGTATAGCTAACTTCAGGGTGTCTAACTTCAGGGTATCGGTTTTTCGCGACGGTGTGCGCGCGCATCGTAAAAATTTACTCTCATCATTTTTCCCTAACGCGCCAAAAGAAGTATAACTTCAAAAACTTTATTCCTATAAATCACTTCCAAATGACGACTGAGTGGACATGCCTTTTTTTTTTGTTTTTGTTTAGGCGGGAAAATATGTTCCTATCCGCACACCCTATCGTTCGGGGCAACGACCAGGGTAGTGTAGGCCCTCACCCACTAAAAAAACCCGCCGTATGCCATCTCTCCGCCGTTATTGGCGGGCCACTGGAACTATGTTACATTCCTTCGGTGGGAGTGGACTTACCCTGACGATATAATATCGATGAAAATAAGGACTCATAATCTTTACCTGAAAATCAGTATGCTATATAATTGTTGTATATGCTCGATTCCACCTTTTTTATATTTTGGAGAACAACATTTTTAAGAAAAATATTGTCAGTTTTTTTTTGTTAAGGCGGGAAAAAAATGATCCTAACCGCACACTTCGTCGTTCGGGAAAACAAACAGGGTAGTGTCTCTGGGTCTCTCTGGGCTCTCACCCACTAAATATTACTCTCTTCTCATCATGACCTTGAACATATGATCTTATGCTAGCTCAGTCTATCTTGCTCAGCATTGAATCAGAAAAATATAGGGTAGTAGCTACGCTGATCCAGAATTTATCGATATGTTTTATTTAGGTACTTCATCATCTTGAATTTTCTTAATTTCGTACAAAAGTCTAAATGTAATTTTACTCTTGCAGGCCTTTGTTCATGTGTCTACTGCCTACTCCAACACCAATACAGGTGTAATAGAAGAGATCATGTATCCTCCCCATGCAGATGTGGAGGATACCCTCGCCGTTTGTAAGAGTATTGATGAGCATACCCTCAAGATATTTACTCCAAAGTAAGTTTCCGACATTATTTGTATTACTGGAACGTATGAAACAAAATAGAATGAAATATACATCATGTATTTTAGAACCGCTTATGGTCGAAAAGCTTGTGTCTTGGGGCCCCAACGCTCGCAAATTTTATAAAGAAATTGCGAATAGACTGATTGATGCTTCACGTGATCAGAAGGCCGGCCTTTATCTAGGACAAAGGATTAGCATTGTCATTCAACGTGATAATGATGTCAGCTTTCTGGGCAGTAGTCAGTGAGGCGAACGAATTTTATGAAGCATACTTTTAACTTCCTTGTTTCTATCTTCTAATCTCTTCTAAGGATCAGTAGGGTAGCTTAGTGGTTTAGAGCACTTCCCCGGATTGGAAAAAATGCGTGGTTCGATTCCCGCCCCTACTAAAAATCTCTTTTTCTTTATTCACAAATAATTTGTACTTTAAAAAGTAGTGGAGCATGACAATTGCTAAAAGAAATAGATCTAAAACGTTCCTTGTTTCTTTTTTATATATTTATTTTTTTATAACTTTGTTATATAACTTAAGTGAGTAAATACTTTGTAAATATAATACCTGTACTTTAAAAAAATATGATTTTCAAGATATTAGGATTATTGTACATGAAACGTGTTATTGGTTTATAGGTACTTAGGCGATGTACCCAACACGTATACCTTCTCCAAACAGTTGGCTGAGCATGTGGTGTATGAAAGTAAAGGGCAGTTGCCTGCTGTCATAGTCAGACCTTCCATTGGTGAGTTAAGTCATTTATGTGTTTTTCTCAATGAGGGCTCTTAAGTATAATTCCATTGTGACACACATTCGTGACGAACGGATGACATGTTGATACAGTATTAATATTTTTAGATTCCTTGTGTGATTTTGTTTCAGGTTCACCTATTACCAATGGTTTTATCTGCCTAATTGCTTAACGGTTCGCTCCTCTACCTCAATAACTTTGACAAGTACCTATACTAATTAAGTATTTTATTTAATATTTTATAGTGGTATCGAGTAATGAAGAACCAGTTCCTGGGTGGATAGAGAATTTTAACGGACCATTTGCGATTGTGGTAGTAAGTTCCAAAGGTGAGACTGATTCCTCCTCTTTCAAGACATCTTCAACCCATTCGATCTACTAACTTATAGCAGCTTGTTCAAGAACCTGCGCAATTAGTATATGCAAATATGTATCACACAAAAACTTATTTATTGGCTAGGTTCACTCATTCTTAACTCCTGATGCAATATGAGGGGTGTTAAAAGTTTGACGTGTCTTTATGTTCATTTGCCTATCTGTGGCAACGTAGCTTTTAAATGAATGGACCGATTTTAATTAGCTTTTGAACGTAGCTCCTAAATTAATGGACAGGTTTTTCTTTGAAAGCTGATGTGATCGAGATCGTTATCAACAAATTATAATGATCTGTTCAGGCGTTTCAAGATCATCTGTTCATTGTTAGCTGCGGTTGGGATCTTAAACGCATAATAGATACTAACTTTACTTTCAAACATTTCTGTAATCTATTTTTAATCTATTAGTAAGCCCATCAAGTTTGGATTCATTAGATTCATCTTAACTAGCCCTGTGCATTTCTCGAAATTATCACTGATGATTGTTTCCTATAAACTATTACAACCAGAAATGCCTAAAACAATTCGGTGCACAAATATACCATCGCCGGTAACGCAGAAAAAAATGAATGAAGTAATTAATCATGGTGATGATCAATGGATAGTACCTAATGCAACATAAGCAGTCTCGACGCCATTCTAAAAATTCAAAAGTTAATAAGAATACGAGTTTGAATTCATTGAAAGCCATGGCATGCAAAAAATATATGCACGTGTAGCGTTTACATCCACACGCTACGATAGAAGCTATTACAAAGTATGTGAAATTTATCTGTGGTGAAAACGTACTAATTAAAATTGACCAGGCGAAACGTAAGATAGAAAGAGACTGCTCGCCATTTATTGTAAGTGGTACCGTCAGTAATATTTGATAAAATAAACCAAGTGGAAATGTCGATAAATGCAAAGTTCAACGAATTTTTTCGGATTTGAAAATAAATTAAAAAATATATTCTAACACACAAAGCATCACGCCTGTATTCCCCGAAGGGGTAGGCAGAGGTGTATTACACACCCACGACTCGCCAGCTATGTTTAAGTCCCACGTAATAAGGGGCGAGCCTATTGACGTCTACCGGGCACATTTCCAAACTCCGGACTGTTACTGAGAATTTTTCTTTTTAGGAAAAAGCTCAATAACATTTCCCGACCCGGGGATCGAACCCGAGACCTCATGAATAGCAGTCGCATACACTACACCACCGAGGCAGTTAATTCAATAAAATATATTTAATTTACCAAAACTAAGCTGGATGAGTGTAGAAATAGTATAGACTCATTTGATTCGGATCTCTATGCTATTAATGAAACTGGTTGTACGTAGTCATTCTATGACCAATAATGGAATTCTTCACAGGGTTTTCAGTGAACAATATGTCCTTTAAACACAGCATAATGCTGGAATGCTGGTATAACACCTCTCTATTTGCAAAATTTTACTGAACAGATCTTAATAAAACAATCTTAATATCATCACAAGCAATACTCATTGTATTATTAAGTAGCCATTACTTATATATAAACCTTATAGTAAATATCCACCTTCTAATATTAATCACCAATAGCCAATATTTCATAGGTAATTAAAGAACATTTTAGCAATAGTCTTTTCATAAATATACTGTGTAATCTGTACTAGTATAAAGCTGTTACAGAGCTACAAGGGAAGGTCGAAAAGTTCGCAGAATGGAGGGGTTAGGGTAGGTTTACTTGTCCAGGTAGTCTAGAACTAGTCCAGCACCTCATAAACCAAGTTTGTATATAGGTATACCAAGTTTGAACCTAATCGGGTCATTAACTTTTGAGTTATCGGCCTGCAAACAACTGAATCGGGAAGAAGTTAGCCAGTATGGAGAAAACTGAACACCGCGCCATTATTAAGAAAATATCTAAATATTTATAGGGTTTGCGTCATTATTAGGTAAAAAATCTTAATTGTAAAATTAAGTTTACCTGGTTGGTACAATGTATGAAAAAACTGCCGACAGATGGCGCAGGCGTCACCCAAAGACGTTAAGTATGAATGTGTTGACGAAATTAGCAGTCAGTAGTAATTGTCACGATGGCTGAATTGGCAAAGCATCTGGACGGTATCCAGGAGATGCAGGTTCAAATCCTGCTCGTGACTGTTATTTTCGATTTCACATTTTTCACTTTGTGTTTAATGTATAGTGCTAAGCATGTCAAATACTAAAAATATATATAAAAATATCTAGATATTAAGTTCCTTACCAAGCAAGGACAATCCGCTCAGATAATTTTTCAAGAGCTGTTAGTGGTTTACGGGGACTCTGCCCCTGTAAGACGATGGCTTACAAGTGGCATGCTCTTTTCAAACAGTGAAGAGAGTCCATTGAAGACGATCCCCGCTCCGGACGGCCAATTGAGGCTACCACACCAGAAATCGTCGAAAAAATAGAAAACTTGTATTGGAAGATGCCCGACTGAAGAAGAAGCAACTCGCTGCAATGGTTGAAGTATCCGAAACAAGTATTTTAAATATCCTACATCATCATCTTGGCATGACTAAGGTCAGTATAAGATGGGTTCCGAGAATGCTTCAAAAACGCGAGCGTGTCGAGTGTTCTCGCCAGTTTTTGGAGCTCTGTGGAGAGAGAAAGGAAGAAGTTATGACCCGGATTGAAACTGGAGGTGAGACCTGGGTTCATCGCTATGAACCTGAGTCAAAGCAAGAGTCTATGCAGTGGCATAAAAAAGGCACACCTCCTCCAAAGAAGTTGATCTATTTTGATACCAAAGACAAATAATTTTTTTTTCGATGGTATAAACAAATTATTTGATTGATCCGAAAAATGTATTAGGGTTAAGGGAGAGAATATTGAAAAGGAAAAATAGTTTGGTGTTTAGTTTCAATCTACTTCCCTCTCATTCCGTGAACTTTTTGACCTCCCCTCGTATTTAGATATTTTTATATATATTTTTAGCATTTGACATGCTTAGCATCCCCTCGTATGTCTACAATGTACATTCAAGATATTTGATTTTTTTTAGAATTTTTGTCTGCTCGTGACTGCTATTTTCGATTTCACATTTTTCACTTTGTGTTTAATGTATAGTGCTAAGCATGTAAAATGATAAAAATATATGTAAAAATATCTAAAAAAATTTGTCTGTTTGTATGTTTGTTTGTTCGCGCATCACACAAAAACTACTGGACGGATTTTGATGTAACTTTGTTTATTTGAAAGGCCTTGATTAAGTCTAATAAAAACTGGTACACGTTTTATCCCACTACTATATCGGGAAATTGAGATATAACCGAAAACTAGCTTTTGGCTGCGGCGAAGCCGCGGGCAAAGGCTAGTATTAATTAAATATTGTTATTCTATTTTATATATTATTTCATTTATCTATGTAAGTAGTACATACTAACATTATAAAATATTTATATATCTGAATTTTGCACATCCCTACATCCGACCACTGTCGATGTTAGGGAGCAAGAGCAACTGAGACAAGACTACCGCACAATGTATACGTGTTTCAACCACATAAACTTGCAACTAATCACCAAATATTCATTCAGGTATTTTGAGAAATCTTTACATGGATCCAGACTTACGAGGGGACTATTTGCCCGTGGATGTGTCTATCAAGTGTTTAATAGCTGCTGCATGGATACGTGGGACAAAAACGTACGTAAACTAAGAAATTGCTCTAAAGGTCCGTGTGATTGTCACGTTTACCTACACCACTTTTATCACCGTAGCCCCTTTGGAATCGTGTCATAGTTATAGCAACGATATTCAAGGTGTAGCGTTATCCCTATCATACATTAACCCAATAATAATTAATCGTCGCTTCATAACGTACCTATAGGTACATTCACCATGTTATTGCTGTGTACTGAAATTTTTCTTGTTTGTTTAATTATTCTGTAGTAGTCAAAAAGATGTATTGTGAACGTTCTAATATTCTATTGCTTTTTATTTTTATTGTATACAAAAAATACATGTTACATCGGCGAATTTATGTAGGTAGTTGCAAAATGACAAGAAATTATACTATTTTAGATTTGCGCTGTAGGATGGTGCGCGTGACAGATTCAGTAACGTTTCGTTTCACTCATGAAAATTGCCGCCATTTACAAATTATGACTTGATATTTCACCTGTACCACATTCGTAATATATTATTAATAACTGTGTTGTGAGATGGATGCTCCGTACTTTTAGGTGGCGAAGTAAGAGATGTGCCCTCGTTAAATAGGTTTATTTTCTATCTTTAAAATTATGTAGTTAGTCGCGGAAAAAAATGTATTGACTTAATGTACAGTACCAGTGAGCTGGTAACAGCCAGCTCATGGAACCAGGATGGCACACAGGTTAATTATTAATATTACCCGATATCGATACAAATTACTATAGGTAGCACTCATCCAGTTCCAAGCTATATCAATAGATGGCGCTTTCCTTGACAAACTGTAGAAAATTAAATTAAACCCAACCAGAATGTTCTAGTCTACAAATAAAATCTAATGGAAAGAAAAGTTAAGCAAAGTGTTATGCATATAACGGTATAACGTAACGACATAGATGTATTTAGTGATGGGATATACTGCTACGATGGATAGTCGATGTTTTTATAATAAAAAACTTATATTGTGCATAGTTCAATTTTTATTGTTAATAAAAATATAAAATTGGAGGCGAACAACAAGCACCCTGGGCTGACAAAGTGCCCAGAAGGCTGGCAGCATTGCCACGTTGAATGGTAATGCTAAACCTTTGTGCTAGGTAAAGGTCAGCCCTCTGATCACATGAGGCGTCGATCAGATGACTACCAATTTCTTTATAAAATTTGCGAGCGTTCGGGCCCTATAACCCTAGCGTTTCGACCCAAAATGGTTCGAAAATATAATTATCTTCAAAAAAATATAGTTTAAGGTTAACCACCACTATCAGCTGTATAGTTGGGACATGTGGGGAGTATACTATTCGTCGGAGGTCTTCCTCGAGTTATGTTTTCACCTTTTCAAAACTGGAATTTTGTAATTATAACAAAAGATTTTTTTTTAATTTTTAACTTCCCGCTAAGAAAATTGTACCTTTTCAAAAGTTAGAAAGTTATTTGTTTTACCCCGTTTTTCTAAAATCGAGTTTTCAACGGATGTTGACGTTTTGAGGTCCTAGGAAGCTTTCCCAAATGTTTCCGCGATGATGTCCGTATGTCTGTATGCATTATTTATTTATTATACAATTGGTACAACATTTAACATTAAATATTCTTCCACAAAACCGGTTTAGTGGTTTGACTGTGGGTAAGTCACATTATTAACATATATTATGTATATAAATATAACATATATTATAACTTTAGGTGTACATGTTTACCAACTTAACAAATAATTTTTAAGTTTCTTTTTAAACTTTAAAGGATCTTTTTCCGGTCTTATGTCCGCTGGTATACTGTTTAGGGCATAAGGCACACGTTTCTTCAGTGTTCTATCACCATAATAATTTATGATTTAAGGAATATTAAATTTACCAGCGGTTATCGACCTTATATTAAGATAGTTCGTTACCAGGGATAAGTTATGCTCGTTTTTGTCATATTGATTTATAATTAGGAGATGTTTATGCTTTAAGCTAACCGGTAAGATGTCACATATTTTAAATAATTGTCTGAAATCTTCTCTACAGCTTGCTTTTGTCTTTTTGTGACCATCAGCTTTAGAAACCTTAATTGCAAAGTTTCTATTTTATACAAATTATGTTTTAAACATTAGTCCATAACTATCGAGAGCGTAACTTATCACTGATTCAACTAGACTTAAATATAGACATCTTAATATATTAATAGGAACCTTGTAACTTAATTGATAGAATTTACATAACAGTATTCTTAATTTACTACAAATATAATCTGTGTGTTGTGACCAAGAGAAGCTTTCATCTATTTTTACCCCAAGATACATAACGGATTTAACAGTTTGAATAGGTTGACAATTGCAGGTTATTGAATTATTATGTAGACATAAGTATTCATGTGTAAACAGTGCTATAGGTGAGATAGTAAGCTGTGAGTATGGTGAGCGAATAAGTAAAAGTTTGGTTTTTTCTGAATTTAAAACTAATCCATTATCGTGTGACCATTTAACGACTGTATCAATGTCTTGCTGCACTAGCTCGAAAGCTTCATATATGTTAGTGCCAGCGCGCAGTATGCAAAGGTCGACTGCGTACATGTACGCCGAGCAATGGTGCAACGTGCTACATAGGCTGTTCACATGCATAAGGTAGCAACGTGCTACATAGGCTGTTCACATGCATTAGATAGGACCACAACCCGATCCTTGAGGTACCCCACTGCACACCATCATTCTATCACTGAGAGTGTCACCTACCTTAACACGGTAGGAGCGATTCGTAAGATAATTACTGAACCATCGGTTCAGGGGTTCTCCCACGCCGCACTCTTGCGTTGCATTAAGAAGTGTAGTTTTTTGCAGAGTATCAAATGCCTTTTCTTAGTCAAAAAATATAGTGATTACATTATTTTTGTTTTCTAAGTAATTATTAATTTCATCAGTAAATTTTAATAACAAATTACCTGCACTTTTACCTTTTAAAAATCCATGTTGGCAGTTATTAATAATATTGTTGTATTGCAAATATTTGCTTAATTGATTGACGATACATTTTTAAATAATTTTATCTAAGCTAGAAAGTATCGCTATTGGTCTATAATTAGAAGTATCTAATAAAGTCTCCTTTTTTGTGTATTGGACGGACTATAGCTTCTTTTAATTTATCAGGGAATATATATTTACTAACTGATAAATTTACAAGTTTGGCCAGTACGGGACTAACCTTTTTCACAACAAATTTTATATCTGACATACGTATGAGATCAGCACCAGGTGATTTATTATTGCTCATGTTTTCGATTATAAGTTTTATATTACCATGAGTGACAGGTTGCCATCTCATACACGTGTCAATGGGTTTGGTATAAATATGGTATGGTAAAGTATGGTTTAATTATATACAAGTTATATCTCTATTTCAATAACCGCCAGCAAATGTAAATGTATCTTACACTCCCAGCCTTAGCCTCACACATAAAAAAACTGATCACACTCTTATCATTTCAAAAGTTCTGTGATTGAGAGGACCAAGATAGTGCATGATCTAGGGGTTTTCTTAGATAGTAAAATAACTATGTATATAACTAGCAAAAATCCATGCTTTAAGAGGGCTCGCGAAGTATCTGCGTACCATCCAATACGGGGGTGTCCTCTAAAAACAAATATGAAGTGGAGATTTGGAATCGTCGTTAGGTGACTGCAATAGCTTAGAGGTCCAGAGCACATCCGGATTGGATGGGACGCAGGTTCGAATCCTGCTTGCAGTAAAGTTCCATTTTACCACTTTCACAAATTATAGTAGCCGAGCATGTCAAAGGCTAAAAATACAGATCAAAATATCTAAAATATTATCAAAATTAAATGACAAATACGATGTGGTAGAATGCCCAAAACAAATGTTGATTTGTTCTCTATTGTAAATGAAAAACAAAATACAAATTATAGTTCTATTCCGGCTTTAGAATTGTCACACCCCGTCTCTACCCATGGGAGTCGTAAGAGCCGACTGAGGGAATACCGGGGGAGTGGTCCTTCGAGTATTAACAATATCCACTGCGATCGCCAACCCGTCTGCCAAGCGTGGCGATTACGGCACTATCCCCCATTCTTGGGGACGCCTATGTCCAGTAGTGGACGTTAAAAGGCTGATGGAGTTTTATTTAAGAAAATAACAAAAAATAAATATAAAACAAAAATATTTTCTTTTCATAGTAAAATTCAAACATAATTATTTATCTTCTGAAATTAATCAACACTTAATACTAGAAAAAAGAGATCAAGAAATGAGATTATAATTCAGTAGGTACCTAAATCTAATCAGAATCAGAGTCATTTCTATAGCCATGAAACGTCGCAAAACATTTTCTAGAACTATTTAGGCATAGGTAAACGCGACAAAACCTGCATTTGGCAGTGGTTTTTTTTATTGCAGCCTTTATTGCGGCTGTTGTTTTTTTGTGAACTTTGGTATATGCGTAACATTCGACGTTCTTTTTTGGAATGTGGGTATCGGATTTATAGAGACCTTCCTCTTTTTCTGCTGGTTTGGTAATTCTAAATCTTCTTGAAAATTTTCATCTTCTGTTGTAATATTATTCTCTTCAATAAGTTTAGTGCCTAATTGTAACTTGTACTCCCGAAGCTGTGGTATTTAATGCATGAGAACATAGTTCAGCCAACGTTGCTCACGATATGTTATCCAAGAGTTAGACACACAGATATCAATCATATGGAAAAACAACCGTATTATCCACTTGCAAGTGCATGCACGAATTGGACAAACAACTATCATTCTGTCAGCTAAATCCACACCACCCATGTTGATATTGTACATTTTGATAACTTCAGGGCGTGTTACTTGTACATACCTCTTGTGACGCTTGTCCCATCGTTTGCACATGTCACTGTTCTCGTTAGCTAGGCAAGTTGAGATGAGAGGAACCGGCTTATTATCTAACCATTTTGTGATTGCTATCTTTCCATCTTGAGAAGCTAGAACCTCTGAACTTCCACGCTTCTGTTTTGAGAATTCATTGTCAGGTGTCATAATGCAGTCACGCGGTATGCGGTTTTTCATTATCGTTCCCGTAGCATTAAAACCACTAACACTTAACTCCTCCATCAACTTTTTAGACGAAAAATACCGATCAAAGTATAAGTAATGACCAGGAACTACAGAGCTGGTTAAGTGGAGAATAGCAGATTCACCTAAATTGAACCCATCATTATTTGAAAAAGTTGTTGATCCTTCATATACCTTCATGTCACAAATGAAACCATTTGGATTAGCTAAAACGTAGACTTTGAGCCCTAGGGGGTTGGGCTTGTTAGGACAGTATTGCCTAATTAAGGAGGGGAAGCTCGTGCTCCTGCTGAAGCCGGGACGGTCTCCGAATACCGTCGCGGCCTTCAGGCCCATCGTGTTGCTGGACGAGGCGGGCAAACTACTCGAGCGGGTTGTCGCTGCCCGCATCGTCCGGCACCTAGGTGCGGTCGGCCCCGACCTGTCCGATGCCCAGTTCGGATTTCGGGCGGGTCGGTCTACGGTCGACGCCATCCTGCGCTTGAAGGCCGCGGCTGCGGAGGCCGTCACCTCGAGGGAAGTGCTGTTGGCGGTGTCGCTCGACATCGCCAACGCCTTCAATAGTCTGCCATTCGGCTGCATCAAGGAGGCACTCCGGTACCATGGAGTGCCCCTCTACCTAAGGCGGCTGGTGGCGGACTACCTCGACGGCCGCAGCGTCCTCTTCGTGGACCGGGAAGGGGACGTTGTAAGGAGGACTATGTCGTGCGGCGTCCCGCAGGGTTCGGTTCTAGGGCCGCTCCTGTGGGACATCGGCTACGACTGGGTCCTCCGTGGCCGGCTCCCCCCCGGGCTGGGCGTAATTTGCTACGCAGACGATACGCTCGTCACAGCCCGGGGCGGGACCCTCGAGGAGGCGGCAACGCTGGCCACCTCAGGAACCGCGGAGGTGGTCAGGCGGATCGAGGCGCTGGGGCTTAGGGTGGCCCTTGAAAAGTCGGAGGCCCTACTCTTCCATGGGCCCCAACGTGGCCCACCCGCCGGCGCCTCGATAACAGTCAACGGTGTGGGCTTTCCAATCCAGACCCACATCAAATACCTGGGCCTGGTATTGGATGGACGGTAGCACTTCCGCCGTCTTGCGCCAAAGCTCGTCGGCACGGCGTCCGCCCTCGGGCGACTGATGCCGAATTTGGGCGGACCGAGTCTCGCGTGTCGACGACTCTACGCGGGGGTAGTACGGTCAATGGCACTGTACGGCGCGCCCGTGTGGCACGGTTGCTTCGGCAAATACCTGCACACGATCGCTAGGAGGGAGACGACCCCAGGCTGTCACCACTGCGACTGCGGCGAGGACTCGGCGCAGCACACGCTCGAGTCGTGCCCGGCCTGGGATGTGCAGCGCCGGGAACTCGCTGCAGTCATAGGCGTGGACCTGTCGCTGCCGGCCGTTGCGCGAGCGATGGTTGGCAGTGACAGGGCCTGGACCGCGGTCGCCGCCTTCTGCGAGGCTGTCATCTCGCGGAAGGAGGCGGCGGAGAGGGCCCGGGAGGAATCCTCCTTCGCGGACTCGATTCGCCGCCGGCGCGCGGGGCGGCGTGCGCGCGCTTACCTGCGCCTGATGCCGCCCTAGCCGAGGCTGCGGACGGTGGGGTCGGGGAGTACCCTGCCGTCCGCGGAAGCCAACCGCGAAGGTGTGACGCCCAAGTGCGCGGGGCGTCGCACAAGAGAGGGTGCCCGAAGGGGCTGCCGCCTGCGGATCGCGGAGAAACGACGCGGTTCCCGTGATCCGCCGTAGCAAGGGCGGGTGAGGGCGCACGGTGGGTTTTTAGTGGGTGAGAGCCCCACACTACCCCGTTGTCTCCCCGGGCAGCGGGGTGTGCGGTAGGACATTTTTGCCCACCTAAAATAAAAAAAAAAGTATTGCCTAATTCCACATTGACCGGAAAAAGGTATAATCATTTCATCTATCGAAATGTGTTCTGATCTTTTTTGGCGATAAAATCCTCTCAAGACAGGATCAAACAAAGGCCTCACCTTCCAAATTTTGTCAATTGCACGTTGATTATCTGGGATGTCATTATCAAAAACTACTTTTAATCTTGTTCTTAACATAAAATATCTAGTTTGAGTCATATTATCAGCTATTATTGGCAGTCGAAATGCTTTCTCCCAATACATTTTAATTTTAGGATGACCAATACTAGCCATTATCATATTATCCATATAATCATCAAAAAAATCGAACATTTGAAAGGCAGTTAGATCTCTCTCGAAATAATTGGGAGATATCTTGGAATGTATAGTAGGACAAAATGTTCCCGTACAAGTATTACCTGTACTTGATGTATCATTATTTACAGTGGCAGGTCTCCCCCTTCCGCTTATTCCACGTATTCTTGTGCCTCTAACTCTTCTTGTGAGTCTTCTAACGCCTCTAGTATTACGGCGACTTTGTGTAAATGATGACAATGATAGTGCAGGTAATGACGTCGATTCGCACACATCAGAATCTACAATGTCTTAAGATTAGGAGCTGTTCGACCGTTTAGACTGGGAGATTTCTCGTTGTGTCGGTGGTACATACACTTCATCATCACCTGAGGCACTGAAATCGTCCTCTGATTCATTCAGCGCTTCTAAGATATTATCTTCTTCTAACTCTAAAACTAAAAATAGAAGGCATGGTTAGGACCCTATGTACTAAATATTAATAATAAAATATCATTTGAACCTAATTAAAAACAAACGTACTAAATTTAGGACATTGATAGAAACTACAGAATAAAATCGGCATCGTGTACAAAACATGAAAGATACTGCTAGATCATGATAGAATAATAACTAATTATGAAGTATTGTAAGCAAAAATTAAGGTTTTCCTAAAATAAATTACGATAATTTAAGATTTACTTACCATTTGTAAACGGCGCACGCGCTCGTTGTTGTTGTGACGCCATGTTTACCTTCGACACGTACTGACAAGTTGACGTCCTATTTTTTTTTAAACCCATTTTTTAAACCTTTCGTTCCATGCAGAAAAAAAATGGATTGATCTCCTATTATCTGTCACAGATATTTTTTTGTTAGATGTTCTAAATTAAGGACATAAGTACTCAGGAGGTTAAATATTTTTTGCGATTTTTACGTAAATATTAAAAAAAAAATTAACATTTTTTTAGTTATTTTAATTGGAGGAACTTCAATAATTATGCTACCATAGGTGATATTTTTTTAAATATTTTATTATTCCAGTATTGAACCTGCAGATGATGTCGCGATCTACAACTGTTGTGTCAGCAACCTCAACAATATAACCACATGTGAATTGATAGACTATGGACTTAAAGTTGTTACCGAGATACCGTTAGGTGCCTTTTTGTGGTATCCCAGTGTAGATACAACTACATCCAAGACCATCAACTATGTAAAGGTATATAGAATAAAAACAGTAGTGTTGAGTATGGTAGTAAAATATTATTAGTTCTTTTTTTATTTACTATTAATTTATACAAACAGATCGATGCTTACTAGAAACAAATTTTTGTGAAAGTGGAAAAAAATAAATTTTCCATGAGATTCCAAATTCGAACTTGGGTTTTCCTCTATCCGGGAGGATAATTTAGACCGCCAAGCTATCGTAGAAACCTGCTAAACTCTCAATTTCCAAATTCAGATTGTTGTCTTTAAGACCCGCGCCATCCACCAAATGTATATTGATTAGAATGTTTGTCCCCTTGAATGTTGCAATTAAGAACCATACTTGAATGGCGTGATTCACAGATCACAGAAACAAGGAAGATTTGGCATGGGGCATGGTATGTGTGACTGTATTTGGCCTAAAAAATGCCGGCTTGCGCAGCACTTGAAGAACGATTAACGTTTATGTGTGAGTAAGATGCACGGTGATTACTAAATCAACGCTATTTTGTATGCAATAAAATGTGCGTTTGATTGTGCAGCATCCACCGACATGTTGCCGTTGGTGTTTGTATGTTTGCGAGACTACGTAGCAATTGCATATTTGTGTGTGGTGGGACAAACTGAAGCCTCCTGGTTTGCATTCATTATGATATGTAATCATTCGTTTGTTTCTGTGATCTGTGGCGTGATTCATGAAATATTGTTTCTTGCTATTTTTAGCATTTGACATGATCTGGCTATTTCTAGTAGAACCAAATCTTAAAATGTCATCGATAATACTTAAAGTCTATTTAATTGTAGGTGATCGTGCAACACTTATTGCCAGCTGTAATAATAGACACTCTTTTAAGATTGCTTGGGCGTAAACCAATGTAAGTATCCATTAAAAAAAACTATTTTTGTGATTTTTCAATGATACTAAATCTATCTCTTAGGTACCCGTACTGCATTATTTCATTTAAGATAATACCGTACTACTTAATTCTCAACTCTTCACGGATGATTTCAATCAATAAATAATCAAAATCATTACCACTTTTAACAGAACTGAAGATTGGAATCATCACAATTATTCTTCACAACAGAACAGCTCCCTAGCTGCTGACTGTAACTTTGTAAATATTATGTTGTTGGATATCCTTATTTATCTACAATTCCGTTAATTTGGTTTTAATTTTGTACCAGGCTTGTCAAAATTCAACGCCGCATCTATAATGCCACCATGGCCCTCGAGTGCTTTACCCTAAATCAATGGAATTTCAAAAACGAAAACATGCTTCTACTGCGATCGTGTATAAAGGTTTGGCTTTTTGTAGTAACATTCCCATAGCTATAAAAAGATGAAAAAAGTATCGTTCATATCAGCTCCGATGCATGACTGAAGTTTTTTTTTTAATAACAATTGTCCTAACTCTTAAAGTAAAACTAATCAAATAATAATTATAGGTTTTGCCTGCTTCCTACTGCAGAAATTGATTTGGGTGAACACTATATTCATAACTAACTAACTAAGTTATCATCACGCCATTTCCCTTGCGGGGTAGGCAGGGAGAACAGAGTGCCAAGAGGTTCTATTCTTGCATACATCTTTCGCTTCCTCAACATTCATAACTCTCTTGATACACGCTGGCCAGTTTCGGAGACTCCTGACTCCACATTCCTTCAATACATGACCAATTTGGTCTAGGTAGATAAGTCTCGGTCTCCCCCTGTACCTACATCCTTCCACTTTCGCATTGTATATCTTCTTAGCCAGTCGCTCGTCCGGCATTCTTTCCACATGTCCGAACCATCGGAGCATTCCCTTTCCCATCTTTACACCAATACTCTCTTTCATACCTACTCGCTCTTTTACGTCGTCATCACGAATTCGGTCAGTCAGTCAATCACGATATTCATCTATTCTTCTATTCGTCTATTAAGAGCTTGATTGATTGATTATACTGGCTGTTAGATGGCAGATACGGAGCATCGGAATCATTATGTTACAACGCTGAGAGATAAAAAACATTTCACTTTTTATAACCATTGAGGTTCGATCAAACCTATAAATTTACACTTCTTTTTTTCTTCTTTCACTTCTGTGTATTTTGATTGTAGTGGGAGATAACCATCCATTTATTGGTTATCCGGATATAAAATTAAATGTTAAACAGAATTTTAAATATTATTAAGTTCAGAAGCGGGAGTTTCCACTTACCATCAGATGCGCCGTGGCTCTTCACACATCGTAAAGAATAAAAAATCTATATAGTTGTCCGTAAAGTCGGCTTGCGGACGACAATTTTACGTGATAACGTCATATATATGTGGATAGATGCATCACAAGCTGATCGCTTAGGCCAATAGTGCCTCTCTATCTGTTCCGCGCTCTCGCTTGCACGCTCGGCTCACGCGGAACGTGACAATGAGTCTTGCGTTTTCGTGGGTGTAGCCAGCGTTCATCGATTTAGAAGACGTTATCACGTCAAAACACAGTTATTGGCTGAACTTGTGTTGTCTAGATCTAGGAATATTACTATCAGCTATCTGTAGCAATTAACATTTCGGTTTCGAAATTGTAGCCGACTTCAAAATAGGAGCTTTTGAAAAAATTCTCATGAATAGCGTGCTTAATTATTATATTGTCTTTGACAGTAAACATCTAAAGATTGACTATATAGTCTATGTTATCAGTATACTAATTCCTTTTTAGGATGAAGACTTCAACGCATTTTATTATGAAATAGAAAACGTACAAAAAAACAAATACATGTACAACGCACTCGTGGGCGTAAGGAAGTATCTTCTCAAAGAAAAAGATGAGGATCTGCCTAAACATCGTGCGCACTATTGGAGGTAAAGTTAAAAGATTTTCTGAAATGTACACCTCTAAACTAAGCTTCTATAGTCCAAGGGGGTTAGGTAGAATCTCATATCACGGTGATCTGTCAACCAATCACAGTGATCACGATACGATCGACATGTGAGATATGAGATTCTGCCTAACCGCCCTGAATACCAATCAAGTCACTTTTGTGAGTTGCTTAACCTTGCCGATCCTTCAAACCGCAAGTGCAGAAGCTATAACTAACAACCTATCGCATCCATTAAGGTAGGTCCGTAGGTCTAAAACATCTAAAAATCCATCCGTAGGTCTAAAACATCTAAAAATAAATGTGAGCACTTCCCGGAATGGCAAGAGATACAGGTTCAAATCCTGCTGTAAATTTCCCATTTTCTACTTTCACAACTGAGCGTGTTAATGCTTAAATACAAATCACAAAGAAATATTATTCCGTTACGACTGTTCCGTTAATTTATTTTAGATTTAAGCACCGTTTGCCCAAGACCGATCGCGACGTGTTTTGCCGTGGAACCATATTACATTACTTCATTAGTCCAATGGCCCGAATCACACCCTGTCAATTTGATTTTCTTTACTCCAAAAATTCTACGCAATAATCCTTCGGCACTGACCGGCCACTGTCAAGTTGCGTTCGTATGGAGCGAGTGAAGGCCCACGAGCTGACCTCGTGGGAGTGTGGGAAGATCAAGATCAGTGGACAGTAGAAACAAAAAAATTGAAGTAGCTGACCGACAGTAACTGATTGGCTGGAGCTGACTCAAGTTTGTTTTCATGGACCTTGTGTCTGTCGGACAGTAAATGTCCTTCACTCTTCGGCAACTACTGGGTTCGTGAAAACATATATACGAGTATATATCATAGTTATATTTATATAATAAAACGTCTATGGTACAGTTTTTTTTGAAGGTACTGTCCGTTTCACTTTGTCTACACACAGAATATAAGTAAGACGAAGCAGTCTCTGCTGGATTAATTAGTCTTCTCATAAATTTTTGACACCTTATAATGATTATCATGTGGGAATGTAATGATGATTTTTAGTTTCAAATATCCAAACGACAATTATGTATTTCATCATCCGTCGTATCGCGTTTTCACGGGGTGAAAAGTGGGTAGCAGAGTCTGTTTTAGGACAAGTGGTGGTCGTTTTGTCTCTGCCTACCTCTCTGGGAGACAGGCATCAGTTTATGAATTATTAAAATAATGTACCGCTTGGGGGCCCTGTGGGGCTGGCTTTAGAATTGATCCACCTCTCTTCACCCAAGGGAGTCGTAAGAGCTGACTGAGGGAATATCGAGGGACTGGGCAGCAGCACTCCTTCGAGTATTAACAACATCCACTGCGATCTCCAACCCGGCTGCCAAACGTGGCAATTACGGCAATTCTTGGGGAGGCCTATGTCCAGCAGTAAGCTTTGAAGGGCTGATGGATGGATGGATGGTATCATTTTTTATCGACTATTGCCCTTTAACTGTAGGTAGGTACAATATGCATCAACATTTACTTTACAAATTTCAACATGATCGCCTGTAGTTGATCTAATTTGCCAATGCCGGAAGAATTAAACGTAATAAAATACATTCTCTAGGCCTAATATCAAATTATATCAAATTATAACAGTGCAAATATATTTTTTTATAGAATGTATAAGCTGCATGTAGCGGTTCTGTGCATCTTCTGGGGCTACGTGCTGTGGTCCGTCTTCAACTCCGAGAGCGTTCAAACTTTACTGAGTCAAGCAAACAATTATTTTGTTTTGGTTTAGCTAATTAAATATTTCATTATATTTTAACGTATTTTTGATTTTAATATATTTCCTGGAGTCCTTTAAGGTACAAAAATACATGTATAATCTGTATGCTTATAGGACAAGTAGTTCTTCGTACTGATTGTCTGTTCTGTCTCAAATCTATTAAAGTAATGAAGAAAATAGTATATTGGTACCAGGGCATTCACTTACCCCCTTAACATTCTCATCCGCAATTTTGTGAATGCTATGAATAAAAATATAAATAAAAACAACATTATAGGTACTCCTAACGTCGACAGTACATCCCAGGAGCTAGTGACAAATTTTTGGTAGAATATTCTACCGATCGTAAATAAAACGATCCGTTTTATTATTATAGGAACCGGGCATTAACAAGTTTCACTTTCTCTTTGAGTCGCATTATATTCTCCACCTATTTATTTTTCTACCAAAAATCTTTAACATGCGCTATACCTACACAACAAAGGGCCTTTATACGCAGTCATGGGTAAAACTTACCTCCTCCAAGTGTACCTTTAGCAATCTATGCTCTGCTATAGCATAGCATCTAGAGAAGGTAATTTTAATCCACAATCTAGCTGCAATATAAAAAGGGCTTATGTATAGCTTCAATATGTAAAACGAAAGAGAATAACTTAAAATTGTTAACATGCTCTAGTAAATAATGAAAACAATCAGCTAGCTGTGAGTCAAGGGAAAAGTCGTTAGCTGGTAAGATTCAGTAGGTGATAGATACTGCCTGCGTTACACCTTTCAAGGTACCAGCTGACAAACTTTCCACTGAGATACAGCAAGCTGACATTAATTTTCATTCATAGTAGCATATAAACAATCACCAGGTAAATTTTTAGTTGAGAGGAAATCATTGATATTTGTACTGCGTCTGGATGTTTTCTATCTAATTATGTATGTATTTACAAAAAAAAAAAAGTAATATACGTATTATATCCGTAATCTAGTACTCATAGCAGAAGCATTAGTTTTGGAAATGTTGTCATTTTTCTCCTGCTACAGGAGGTTTACTCAGCACGGGCCAAAGCCAAGTGTATAAATGAAAATCTTCTATGAGTTTAGGAATTTACGTACTATTCTGCAAGTGTTTAGTATTGCAGCTTTTTGTAGTAGTATGTATGTTGTTAGTGGTATTGTGTAAAGTGTTTTAGGTATTACACCTGTCGTCGATATTATGATGGGTACGGTTCGTGTAGTGTTTAGTATTGCAGCTTTTTGTGGTAGTATGTATGTTGTTAGTGGTATTGTGTAAAGTGTTTTAGGTATTACACCTGTCGTCGATATTATGATGGGTACGGTTCGTGTAGTGTTTAGTCGCTATTGAGTCTTGATTTCTATGGAGAGGTTTACATACTTTGCGATTTTTTCTGTGACTAGTTAGGTTATGTGTGTTGCACACAGCGATGTCATTGAGAAAGACTGATTGGTTTTGTTTGTTTAATACAGTTATATCTGGCCTATTGAAGTGTACTGTTTTATCAGTGACTATAGTTCTGTCCCAATATAATTTGTATGACGAGTTCTCTAGGACGATTTCTGGTTTGTATTTGTAAAACGGTACTTTTTCTTCCACTAATCTATATTTTTAGGCTAATGTTTGGTGAACTATGGCAGCTAATTGGTTGTGTCTGTGTTTATAATCTGTCTGTGCTATTGATTTACATGTTCCTGTAATATGCTGAATCGTTTCTGAGGCTATATGGCATTGTCTACATTTGTCATTATAATTTGGGTGACGTATGATGTAGCGTTGATAGTTTCCTGTGTCAATAACCTGTTCTTGTATCCCTAGCATAAAACCTTCTGTCTTTGGGAAGAGCTCGCCACGCCGTAGCCATGCGTTTATTATTATTGAAAATATATATTTTTTTTCATATTTAAACAGCCAACTAACGTATAATCCACCATGTTATAGTCAGCTGACTTTATTTTTCGTCAAAATATTAGGTGAACTATAATCTGACAAATTTTCAAATGGGAGGAAACTGGACTAGTATATGAATTTGGCCTAAACCATCGAGTCAACACAGTAAACAAAAAATGACAATTTTTTTTAAGGCGTTAAAAAATGTTTTTAACTGCACACCCGTTCGTTCGGGGCAACGAAAAGGTTAGTGTGGGGCCTTCACCCACTAAAGAAACCCGCCGTGTGCCGTCTCTCTGCCTTTATTGGCGGACCACTGGAACTATGTCACATTCCTTCGGTGGTACAGTAAACAAGCCTTTTTTTTTGTTAAGGCGGGAAAAAAGTTCCTAACCGCATACCCCGTCGTTCGGAGCAACGAACAGGGTAGCGTGGGGCCCTCATCTACTAAAGAAACCCGCCGCGTGCCGTCTCTCCGCCTTTCTTGGCAGGCCACTAGAACTATGTTACATTCCATCGGTGGTACAGTAAACATGCCTAGGAATAAACTTTGTGTAAAATGGAACAAATACTTTAGAAAAATTGGTCAGACCCTCTTCATAAGGAGGCTCCCTATTATCTTTTTTCTCCATCTCCCTCCTTTGCTTTGGAGTTAGTGACGCACGAGTGATTCTTCTGGTGTTGAGCTATATGCTACGGTAAGGCCTTACCATCAGGTGGACCGTGTTGTTTTTTAAGTTAAAATATGTAGGTAATTCATAAAAACGTAAATTTTACAATTACCGTGCAATAGTTAATAATTTTGGGCCGACTTGATCGGAGAAACTTCTTTCCTGTTCTCTCCTTAGTATCCTATTGAATCGTTATTTAATCTCAACATAAATGGCGAATCACCATTTATGTTCGAGATACACCTATGCCTATTCCTTTGGGGATACAGGCGTGATGCTATATTATTATGAAAATCACTAACAGGCTCTGCAAATTTAGTCTCCTTCAATATATATTAATTGATATTTCTTCAGTTCTCCTTCTCCAAATAGTGACCTGAATGCTTAAGCATTAAATTACAACCCGAGAATATCAAATTCTTACTGCATAAGCCAAAAAGAAAAATAATGACCTCTGTATTAATTCGGGACAGCATTGTTTGCTCCCAGTCAGTATCAGCGTCTCCCATATGATAATCAAAACAATAATTACCAGATACAGATTGCCTTCTCATCAGAAGAGAATCATCAAAAAATCAGAAGAAAAAAGCGTGTGCATCGAGCCGTGTGATGGAATCATGATAATTAAACAACAAGCACTTTAAAAGAAAAAGTTTATTATCTAAACCAGGAACATAGTTTCGGATATTTAATAAAGCATAGTTTGAACACTGTCGAAATTAAAGATCTTCCAAAGCACGTAGCCCCAAAAGATAAATAGAACCACTACGCGAAGGATGTACATTCTGTAAAAAAAGGACTAAATATAAATGGATAATAATATGTCATGTATATAGTAGTAAAACATAGCATCACGCCTGTATTCCCCGAAGGGGTAGGCAGAGGTGTATTACACACCCAGATACAGATTGCCGATTCGCCAGCTATGTTTAAGTCCCACGTAATAGTGGGCGATCTTATTGCCGTCTACCGGGCACATTTCCAAACTCCAGAAAAATTCTCAGTAGGTATCAAATATAGAGTGCACTACTGCGCACTCATTGGAAATGAGAAACTATAAGCATTAATTTTAATATGTAAACCGAAACCGTTTCCGTGTGGTGACGGACTAAGAATACAAGTGTCCAACCCATTCTTTCTCACGGGTGTCGTATGATGTGACTAAGGGAAGTAAGCAATTATCATCCATTGCATGACTGTTGGTAGGGCTGGGTACCAAGTCATTCATTTGAAATCGGGCCCGAGTGGGTTGGTACCACCATCTTCTGTGTGACCGGCCATGAAGCACATCGTTGCGATTTGGCTGTAGCAGGAGATACCCGTTTATTCTTTCATGCCGATATTGGTATGGATCTATTTGTTGACCAGAACAGAACTGCTTTTGAACCATTTAAAAATAGCCAGCTATAAAGAGGTTTGATGTATGAATTTCTTGTGAGATGAGCGCAAAAACATGATATATCAAACAGTTTTTGCGAAATATAAAAAACATAGCTGCTAGAAGGGTTTTTATGCCATTGAGCTTCCGCAGCTGTCACCCCAAGCTAACAATCTCTATAACAGATATATTTTTAGCGTGTAGCATGACCGAAGCCATCTATAAGATTTATTAAATTATGTCTTTATACTATCGCAAATAGATATCTGCAATGTACTACCATAATGTTTAAAAAAAACGGTGGTCTAGCTGTATTGTATGCATCTGAAAATCATGAGGTCTCAGATTTGATCTCCGGATCTGGCCAACAAAAAGTTATAACAGCTTGGAGCTAGGAAGTTAGCAATGTTTCACCATCGTGTCTCGGAAAGCACGTAAAGCCCTTGGTCTTGCGGCTGATCTCTCTCCGGTCGTGTCAGAATGCTGTCCCATTGGAGTATGAGAGTGAGGGAACAAAGGGTGCACCTTTGTGTGCGCGCAAATTCGCATGCTATAATATCTCCTGCATACATGGCTAGTGTCTGTGGACATTGACCTGCACGACCGAAATTATAATCTGGAGATAATTATTATTGTTTCCAGGTCAGTCAGTATTTATGCTGTAAAAGGTGGATGCATGTGGTGGAAGGAAATTTACCACCATGAGTTACTTCCAGTTAATCATTTATCTGTGGATAACTAGAGCGGCAAAAACCAAGGTAATGAACTCAAGTCTGTTACCGTGCTTGACATACGGATGCCAGACTTGGAAATTAACTACAAAAGCCAAGCCAAAAATCCCCACCTGTCTGTCTGGAATGGAGAGAAGCATGCTTAAGATTAAGAAAATAAACAAGATAAGACACACCAGGATTAGAACAATAACAAAAGCCACAAATGCCTTGAGCTATGCCCAGAAGCTCAAGTGAAAATGGGCAGAACACGTAGCGAGGCTCACGGACCAGAGATGGACCCTCAAAATTACCTTGTAGGGAGGCCCACAGGGAAAAAGAGGAAGAGGGAAATCGATTACATCATGGGAAGATGAAATTAAAAAAAATTGCAGGCCCAAATTGGTGCCAAACAGCTCAAAATTGGAAAATATGGGCATCCTTGGAGAAGGCCTTTAACCACCAGGGGTTCTTAACTTAGATTTATGTTTATTTAGGAAGTATTTTAATACTATGTAATTTTCTAAGAAGAAATAAAGGCTTTTTATTTTATTGATTATTTATTATAACTAGAGCAGCTATGGCTGGCAATCAAGAGAAGTAGCCCAAATTATATAAGAAGCAAAATGATATTTATATACTGTCTTCCATCACAATAACGCCCGACCATACTTTTTTTGACGACGCGACCATAATTGTGAGGCGTTTATTGAGATTTTTTATTGCATCTACTATATAGTTCAGACATACCAACCCTTTGCTTGTTCCAATCTCTCAAAACTCTCTTTTTAAACTCAGCTAGTTTTCTTATTATTGCGTATGATAGCAGAGGAGCCACTGCCCATCTGATAGTAAATGGCAACCGCTCTCAGCTATACCGAGAGTATGATGCTGCTCACCATTTCATTTCACATAATATGAAATAACGGCTATCTCCTGCTACAACCAAAACACACTTATGTGCTTCATGTCCGGTCAAGCCCGTGAAATCCACTGTTTGGTATTTCAACCAAAAACCACAAAATTTCTTCACCAATGGCACCATATCTCTTCCTGATAAAGGAAAGGCTTTGCCAAAAATATTGGAGAATGTTTACTTTCTTACGAATATCAATTTAGTTATCTCACCTCTTAAGGAACAAACGATGCTTAGGCAAGTCGTCGTCTTTTTCTTTGAGAAGATACTTCCTTGCCCCAGCCATTGCGTTATAATAAAATTCCTTTACCTCCACTTTCTCTATTTCATAGTAGAATGCCTGCGAATCTTCGTCCTTGAAAAAATATAGTATAACTATACTAAAGTAATATAAGCTTCAAAACGATGGCATTTATAGAATCGTAGGACCATCTATGAGCAAAGCACCTAAGCTCTTTCTGGTGAATAGTTTATACATGACAATAGGCGCATAATTCATTGACCACAACAACAAATTTACATGTCATTTTTATATTTGTTTTTTTTATATTATGCAATGTTTAGATTTGTTTTTTAAGTGGTTTACTCAAGTCTAGATAATATAATGGAGCTGTAAACCATTATTTTAATAGGTAGTCAACAAATGTTGCTCTAAATAATTTACCACGTGAATGATTTAAATTTTAATTATTTCAAAGTTGTTTGTTTTTATTGGGGATACACGCGCAAAGCTGAGCGCAGATGACGCTATCGGCGAGATGGCCACTGTCAAAATGTAGCTTTGTTTACCTACCTAAAAATTCTTTCCTATTTTATGTTTTGATCAGCGATATTGTTAAGATTAAAGAGTTAAAAAAGGCTATGCTATTTAGCCACAACATTTTTGAGATTTCTCTCACTTTTTTTAATGTTGAATCTTTGGGAAATAAATGTACCTACATCGGAATATTAAGTACATTTTGCTAAAGCACACGGAGACATATTCCGAGAAAATTATAATTTAACAAATTAGGTACAGGTTACAAATTGTATGGAAATAACAGTTTTCAATGGTCATGTCGATAATCGCCATCTGCCGCGAAATGCGAATCAACATCCCCATCATAATCGAATTAGGTATTATTCCCAACAATCCTTAGGGATGGCTAAATTTACGTATCTACTCACTAGTAGGTACATTACTCATGATATCACATCGTTGGGTTTAAAATGTCCATTTTCAATATTCAACTCCCTATTTTACTCATGCTTTATTTTTGAAGTAAAACTTCTTTAGGCGCGACTAGGGAGTAACTCAGATTTTTTTTCTGACGGAAGTAACGCTTACTTATAGTCTGTAGTTTCCGCTATTTAAAAATAATAATTTGGATTTGTCGTAAGTATATGTCATATACTCCACGCTTCTTGACTTATACGCCAGCTAGTGGTAAATATCATAATCAATTAGGATTATTTATTTCCAAATTTTCAAACGGATCAATTGTGAATAGCAAAGTGAATAAAAATTCAACAGTTTTAAAAAAAATATTTTAAATTGCAGTTTTTTTTTTTTTTGTCAACGCCTAAGGAGTTTAACTTCAATCGTAAAGGTTACACGCACACACTTTTTTTTTACGAGCTAACTTTTTACAAAGTACTGAAATTTTAAGACTGATAATTTATCTTTTTTTACAATAGTAACAAGAAATATGTGCCTAGCTGCACACTCCGTCATTCAGGGCAACGAACAGTGAGAGAAACCTATTAAATCTCTCTCATTGACTCATCTCCCATCGCTGATCTTCTTGTATACCTTACTCACTGATAGGCAAAGGTCTTAAAATGAGGCCCTCGGGGCAGTGTCCTTATAATTTTTTAAATTATATCCAAAGAAATGTCAACTAGAAAGAAGTCTAACCTTTATACAATATCTCAGTCGATTAAAATTTGTGTTGTCAAAAGTCCATTGATTTAAAGAGTAGTACTCGAGGGCAATGCTTGCTGTGAAGATGCGGCGTTGGATTTTGAATAGCCTATTACAGAAAATATTAGTAAATACTGTTGTAATTATAACAAATGACAAAAACATTACACACCTAGAATATGTAACTGGTAACTATAAAAATTAAAATTGCCATGAGCTTATATGCGAAACTAAGGCCAGCAGGGATTACAATAGATTTATTAATAAAAATTACAACAAGTGCGAGTCGGACTCGCCCATGAAGGGTTCCGTAGCAGCAAGTAACATAATATAAAAGTTCTTGTAGTTCGTTGTAACTTTGATCGATATTTTAATAATAGTGTATGAAAGGTAAATTGCGGTTTACGATTTATGACGTATTAAAAAAAACTACTTACTAGATCTCGTTCAAACCAAATTTTGGTGGAAGCTTACATTGTAATGTATATCATATATTTTTTTTAGTTTTATCATTCTCTTATTTTAGAAGTTACAGGGACACTTTCGAAGTGGTAAAATGTGTCCCCACATTTTACCACTTCGGAAGTGTCTCTCGCGCAAACTATTCAGTTTAGAAAAAACACACGTATGGAATTGATCAAAATAAATTGTTGAGTTTCAGTTCTAAGTACGGGGAACCCCCAAAATTTATCGTTTTTTTTCTATTTTTGTGTGAAAATCTTAATGCGGTTCACAGAATGCATCTACTTACCAAGTTTCAACAGCATAGTTTTTATAGTTTCGAAAAAAGTGGTTATGACATACGGACGGACAGACAGACATGACTAATCCATAAGGGAAAAAAACTACGTTTACGGAATCTATCGCGTTTACATGATTTTTATACTATTCCGACGTTTCGAATACTTTACAGCATTCATGATCACGGGTGGACTTAGATGGTAGGCGTCCACAGCTGATATATCAGCTTTGAACGCCTACGACGACGATGCCTATAAAAATCAATTAAACGCGATAGATTCCGTAAACGTAGTTTTATTTCAAAATGTGTAAAATTCGCGTAAATGTTAGAAAGTAGAATCCATAAGGGTTCCGTTTTTTGCCATTTAGCTACGGAACCCTAAAAATACGCGTAAATGAAACTAGGTGTTCCTTCCTTATCATCCTTCCTATCCTGTCCTTGTTATCATTCCTCTTAAACTCTGCTACCTTTCGTTGGAAATAGCGAAGCGTAAGAGATGACTCTGGTGTTGCTAGCGTCTATAGGCTACAGTAACAGCTTACCATTTAGGTGGTCCGAATACTTGTTTGCCACCCACGTAGTATAAAAAAAACAAAGCCGTTGGTGTATTAGACGTGAAACATTGTATTTATTCCTAACCCGTTACTCCTCTACGCTAGGTTATTTAAGCTGTCAAAAAAAAACTGTGTTCTTATAACGATGCTTACCTCAAGTGGGCATTGATATTTAATCCTTGTATTAATGTCTTGTACCTGTGGTGACGGACTAAGAATACAAGTGTCACCACCCCATTCTTTCCCACGGGTGTCGTATGAGGCGACTAAGGGAAGTAAGCAATTATCATCCATTGCATGACTGGTGGTAGGGCTGGGTATGAAGGGGGAGTACTCACTTGGTACGGGCCCGAGCGCGTTGGTACCATCATCTCCCGCGTGACCGGCCATAAAGTAAATCGTTGCATTTTGGCTGTAGCAGGAGATAGCCGTTTATTCTTTCATTTCATACCGGTGAAATGAAATAGTGAGCAGCGGCTTGACAATACTCTCGTTATTGTTGAGTCCATGAGCGACGGTTACCATTTACCATCAGATGGGCCGTGGCTCGTCTCTCACTAAGTACATGCAATAAAAAAAAATCAACAAATACATAAGTATATGATATTGTTTGTTTTTAAACAAATACAGTTGCATGCATTTCATACATATAAATTATGGCAGACTACATTATGGTTAGGGAGCTGAGTGCCATTTTGGTATATGATTTGTTCGTCTTTCATATTATAGGGATGAAAGTTTATGCCAATACAAACCGATTTGGTCCCGTAAATGAAAGTCGTATGTCCCTGCGTTTTTAAATTACAGCGCTTCAAAAATGTAAAAAAAAAGTGATACATCATTTGTTCGCGTCTGCCTCTTGGACTGATGGTCAAAATCATCCTTAAAACTATAAACATCGAAGAGGCAGATCTGCAGGGCTCTGTTTTATCACGGAAAGTAGGTGCAAAAATGTAAAAAAAAAGCTATACTAAATCATTTGTTCGTCGTTCTCGTTGCGTCCATTCGATTCATTAGGACTCCCAGAATAGGAAAAAAAAGTTGGCAGACGTCTAGATCGCTGATTTTTTAATGTACGATTTTTTAAAAAATTTTTCAGGAATTAAGGTAAAGTGGGTATTACGGTTTATTATTGTTATTACAAAGAGTTCACGTAATAGTATATTATTTTCTGTCTTTTATGAAAGGAAATAAAATTTTAATCAAATAAAAATTTAAAAATGTTTATTTAAAAAAAAACATAGCATCACGCCTGTATTCCCGAAGGGGTAGGCAGAGGTGCATTACACACCCACGACTCGCCAGCTATGTTTAAGTCCCACGTAATAGGGGGCGAGCCTATTGACGTCTACTAGACTATGTAATGTAATTTTATTATTGCTTGAGTCACTTACCTTCAATAATATATCTTATAAATGTCTTCAAATTATAAGTATTTAGTTATGATGCGATGACAGACGTCAGGCGGTAGGTGACGGCTGACAGATAGCAGTTAGTCAATTTAAAAAAGGACAGATGTCCTACGAGGGATTCGATTGGCAAGAACGTGAACACAGTCGGTCGTGGTCGCCATACAACTAACCTGCACTCTATGTGATTATTTTGAGAGTTACATCCTAAAATATTGTGAGCATCACTTGTTATTTTGTTAAAACTAAACTATCCATAAAGATTAGTGTATTGAACAATAACGTCGTGTGATTTCAAGACTACCCTCATGTCTGACCATCATTCTGACGAACATGAAAATGAAGATAAGCCCCTGCCTTCGTTAAATATTTAGATATATAATGTACACCATAGTACATTATATATATAAGAGAGGATCACCACATAAATAAGTGTACGAGAGAGCAAGACAGTACTATTCGGAGCGAACGAAGGGAAACGATCGACAGTTCTCACAAGGTTGACCGCGTAAAACAGCCGTCTATAGGGGGATTCCACGTCAAATCAGGCGGTAAAATAATTACTATAGATCAAAAATGTTTAAAATAATTACTATTTATTTTTCATAATTTCTTATTGTAAATGTTTTTTGAAGTGAGAATACAAAAAGAAAAAAATCCTAGTGAAACTTGATTCTTATTTCTTGGTTTTAGAGTGAAATAAAATCATTTTTCGTTAATTTATTAGCCTCGATGGCCTGAAATAAAACGGATGATTCAGTGAATAAAAAAATTAATATTAAAATAAAGAAATTGTATTGTTTTAGTCCATTCATCCATCCATCCATCCATCAGCCTTTCAACGTCCACTGCTGGACATAGACCTCCCCAAGAGAACGCCACAACGAGCGTTCCCGTCATGGGCGATAATGCTGTAATCGCCACGCTTGGCAGGCGGGTTGGCGATCGCAGTGGATGTTGTTAATACTCGAGGGAGTACTGCTGTCCACTCCCCTGGTATTACCTCAGTCGGCTCTTACGACTCCCGTGGGTAGAGAGCGGTGGGACAATTCTAAAGCCGGCCCCACATGGACGTGTGGTCCATTACCGAACTATTTATCTGTGAAAAAATTTCATTAATTTAAAAAAGGCTCCTCTTTATGTATTTCCTCAATTTAATGTTTATTTACGTCGGACAACCCCTAATAAAAATAAAATAAACATTTGAAATAATATTTGGAGCCAAACGAAACCCACGATTCATTGGACATCAAAATCCGAGGGGTCAGGCCAATGACCGCGTGATCTGACGCGGAATGCCCCATAGGTAAACGCCAACTATCTGGGGAATTATACCGTTGTCACTCGCTTCTCTCTAAAGAAAGTAAGACAAAACTTTCGAAAAAAAATTATATAAAAATGCTCTGCCCTTGGAAAATCAGAGGTCTGGACGTCTGCCTCTTCGATGTTTATCGTCTTGAGGATGATTCTGACCATCAGTCCAAAAGGCAAATACGAACAAATGATTTAACAGACATTTTTTTTTTACACTTTTAAAGCGCTGTCGATTGAAAACGCAGCGCTATCATGGTGGCAGACTATTTTTCTGTATTTCTTTATATCGTCATTAATCGAACAATTCGGGTCTGCCAAGCGAACAATTCATATACATAAAAAAATGTTTAATAAATCATAAAAAAATGTTTAAAATTAATTACTTAAAAAGTCAGAGGGCTGGATGTCTGCCGCTTCAATGTACCTCGTTTTGAAGGTGTTTCTGACCATCAGTTCAAGAGGCAGAGACGAACAAATGATTTAGCAGACCGTTTTTTTTTTACATTTTTAAAGTCCTGTCAATTGATAACGCAGGCCTGTTATGGTGGCAGACGCGGTCCTTAATGCTTTTTATGGTACAATCATCGATATTAATCATGTCTGCCACACGAACAGATCATCTAGAAATTTTGGCACTCAGCTCCCTAACCATTACGTGTAAATTCAAAATCAGATTTGGACATAATAATTCTAACCAATATTATTTTTACTTACATCGGTTTATGTCCTAGTATTCTCAAAATTGTATCAATGATTATAGCTGGCAGTAAATGTTGCAGGATCACCTATAAAAAATATATAAATCATACGCGGATACCGCACGGTATCGACCGAGGCAGCCAGCGCATTGGCTGGAACCCCCCCGTGGTACTTGGAGGCGGAGGTGCTCGCTGAGGTGTATTGGCGGTCATCGCAAGAGTGGGCGAGGGATGGTCGTCTCCTGCTCAGCGAGGTGGCCAGGTGGCAGGGTGACGCCCGCCGAGCCGCCATGGCCAGTTGGAGGGCGCGGCTGGAGACGCCCCGGGCTGGTCTGTGGACCGTAGGGGCGCTCCAGCCTGTGCTGGAGGAGTGGGCAGGGGCCAGGGAGTAGGATTCTTCCGTTGACCCAAACCGCCGCCAGCGACTGGGGCGGCGCAGGTATGAGTACTTGCGCCTCATGCCACCCTAGCTGAGGCTGGGGGGGATGGTCCGGGGGACGTCCACCACCCGCAAGGCCTCCTGCAAAGGTGCGACGCTCCGTGTGCGGATGCGTCGCTCAGTAGAGGGTACCTGAAAAGCTAAGCCGCCGGCGGACCACTGAAGTAATCCAACACTAGCAGTGGCCCGTCAATATAGGCGGAGAGACGGCACACGGCGGGATTCTTTAGTAGGTGAAGGCCCCACACTACCTTGTTCGTTGCCCCGAACGACGGGGTGTGTGGTACATTTTTTCCTGCCTAAATAAAAAAGGGTCACCTATAAATACATATATAAAACAAAAAAAATATTAAGATTTTTTTTTAAAGATTTTTTTAATATTTAGCTGTAAGGCATATGAGGCTACTATATGTGTAACAATAGCTATTACAATAATTACATATATGATTGATTTTCATTATAAGTCAGGTGATGTAAATGTGAAATTATTTTCCTGACTTATATTTTATAGACTTTATTATACACGTTTACAAAGCAAAAAAATCAGGAACTAATAAGTACTCGTACAATGGGTGGTCTCGTCCCCAGAAGTTATTTCTAATAGGCAACCTTTGCTTTTGGATGTATTAGACTATTAAGAAAATAAAATTGTAGTTGTAGGTGTATTTACTCAATATAAATACATAAATAAGTACAATTTATACACATAAACTGTACAAAATTTAGAAAAAAATAAATACTACAAAAATAGAATAAATACTTATTGAATTAGGCGGAGGTGTGGACTTAAAATTAGAGATATAATATAATATAATAGCTGCAGAATAATAATGTTGGAAGTTCAAACTAGCAAAACCAATATTAGGTAATTGTGTGCAATCAATTTACGATATCAATCTAGAGCTACCAACAATTGTCACTTACTTACATTTTTGTAGTATCCCAATCCAAGGAAACCAATCTATTACCGTTGGAGATAATAAATGTTAAGAGAGCAAAGTAGACAGAGAGTAGACGAGTATATCGAAATCAATCATGTTGAATGCATTGCTGAAGTCTGGAAGAGCAGTCAGCTTACCACATTCCCTAACAGATTTAATGTCATCCTTAATATTGACAAGGGCTGTGGTGGTACAATGACCGGGACGGAAACAGGATTTTAGTGAGTTAAGGATATGATTTTTGTTAAGGAAACTACTTAGCTGATGGTGGATGAGGCGTTCAAGGATTTTAGAAAAGAAACGTATTATGAATATAGGATGATAGTCAGTAAACCATATAGGATTTTGGTTTTTGGTTAGAGAGAGAGGCATCTTTTCAGGTAGATGGTAAGATCCCACTGGTTAGAGGAAGAATATGATAAATGATTAGAAGGATTTTTCTATCGATGATAGGAAGGATCATATGTGTACTGGATGTGATTGACATTTTATATTTTTTTTAAATTTCATAAGCAATAAAAACATTAAAAAACGAGCCCTGATTAACTTAAAGGAAGATGATTAATTGTGTCAATCTTAGTATTCGCATCAAAAGTACCTTAAATTATTATAATTGTTATATGTGTATGTGTTAAAATACCATGATGTAATTGAAAGTCTTGGATGTAGTAATATGTGCACTAGGATACCACAAAAAGGCACCAAGGGGCATCTGGGGTAATATTTGAAAACCATAATCCATCACTTCACGTATAGTCACTTCTTTCTGTTTACCAGCACAGCAGTTATATATCGGTACGTCATCGGTAGATTCAAGCCTGGAAATAAAATCATGTGCGCGGTTATAGTCCGGTCAATTTAGCACCTAAAATAGGAGTGAAGATACACAAATTCACAAAAAGCTAATAGTCGGTAAAAGTTGTTCAAAACATAATTTTATAAAATAAAATTAAATAAGTGTTACGGGGAAATACGCTACAGTATAAATAAAAGATGAAGATAAATTTTTATAATTTAATAATAATAAATAATTAGCATCACTACAAGCTTTTTTTGGAGATTACTTAATAATTGCTTACAGAAGAGAAATAATATATAAAGATGAGAACTCAGGGGGGAGGTCTGTACTTAAGGGGTTTTCGTGCAGCCGGTTCCCAGAGGCACGATCTGCTGGCCGGTGTAGTCTGACCCGGAGAGCAGATCCACATAGCGACGGAGCCTTCGCTTTTCCGGAACCCGAGAGATGTAGCTGAAGATTGAACCAGTTAGCCTCGAAGGTGTACCAGGAACCAGGAATCTTCAAAGTAGATCCAGGAACCCCAGGAGCTTTTTTTTTTAGTTATTTCTTTATTTGTACAAACGCGGTATCTACGGGACTTCAGCAGCTCGTAGTGCTGTTTTGCAGGAAAAGATTTTTTGTCACAATTTGTCCGTGTTAGCGGTTATAGCAATTCCTCGGATTGAAGATTCGATTCCCGCTCGCACTAAAAGTCTCTTTCCACATTTCACAAATAATTTGTTATCTTTCCTCAAAAAGGTTGATGTAGTATAGTTTTATGGGAAATGGGAAAATGCGTCGTTACCCGATTGGACTGGTTTTATTGAATTTTAAAAATAACCATATGCATTGTTCTAAACCGTGTGGGGCCGGCTTTAGAATTATCACACCCCTCTCCACCCACGGGAGTCGTAAGAGCCGACTGAGGGAATACCGGGTGTGACGTAGCAACCGCTAGGTGCTCACGCGCCCATATGTCCCCCCTCTCGCTGCAGTGTTCCTTCTGGTAGACATCGACAAGGGTCAAGCTAAACTTGCATTGTTCGCAGACGACGCAGCATTCTTCGCTTCATCTTACAGACCCAAATATGCGGCTAAGAGACTACAACCCACTCTTGATGCACTACAAGAGTGGCTAACCAAGTGGAGATTATCAGTTAATGTCAAGGTCATGTTGACGGGAAGAGACTCCCCGCTCCCCTAACTCTCTTAGGGGAACCCGTCGACTGGCAACACACAGTGGTTTATCTCGGCGTAACTATAGACCGTGGACTCACGTTCAAATAGCATGTTGAAAAAACGATGGGGAAGGCTAAAGGTGCCAGAGCGGCCCTAACACCGATTCTTCACTCCAAGCTACCCTTAAGAACGAAGCTAGGCATCTACAAGACATACGTAAGATCCCGCCTTACATATGCGGCACCCGCATGGTACGCTTTCACGTCAAAACCAGCAGGAAGAAGCTACAAGCTCAAGAAAACCTCAACTTGAGAATTTTAGTCCAAGCGCCCAGGTTCGTGCGCAACACAACAATTTCGCGCGACCTTAAACATGAGAACATAGAGGCATTCGTACGTCGAATAACCATTAAAATGTTCGAAAATACAGACACCACAAGCTACTCACACCTAAGGAACATAGCGCCCTTACACGCTAGACAGCCAGACGAAAAGGGGAGGCGAAAAACGAAACCCTATTCTAGAGACATTATATGTTAAGACGCGAACATATGAAACAAGAAACCATAAACAAACTATTGTTTCACAAGGACACTACAAACCACAACGCGGAGGTCACTCCTACCACCCGCGTCCCGTCGCTGATCGCCTCGCTGGGCCTCTCACGGTACGCCGTGAGTCTCACCTGGTAGGGGTTGATCGCCGGGTCGCATAGGGGTGGTAGGGGATGAAGACCACGCACGATACCTAAACAATTGTTACAAAACAATTACACAAAATGACCTACTCATCGTCATGAGTAGGGACTAGTCAGGGGAAGGGGATAAGTCCTGACCCCTTTATACCCTTACCCTACAGGAAAAGAAGAATACCAGAGATCGAATGTTGCCATGAGCCATGGAAAGTACCTACCTATTGTCTTGGTTAGAGTGGAGGGATATACTTCTGAGTTCTTTGCAACCAGAAGTTCGGTAAGTTATTTTTTGTCTTATCCGTAATTAGCTCTGATGTCTACCTCGCTTTGAATGTATGTTAAATGTGTTTATGTTTGTTTTAGGGTTTTCAACCATAAGGTTTTCTTTTCAACGAGTAAAGTTATTTTCTTCAGCCATAAAGTTCAGATAAAGAATTAAAGTTACAGGCAGTTAATTAAAGAATTAATCAATGAACCGGTCGGGGACACTAATGTTCGTCTGACCTTGTTCGTCCTTGTTTAACCTTGACGTGGACATCTCAGGTATTAACTACTCCTATTAATCTAATCCCTCGTGGGCACTGATGGGCAGATCCTAGCGTGGCTTCATAATTTATCTCACGGGAAGTTCCACGTATGGATTTCGAAACTGGGCCATCGTGTGCCACATAGAGTTGGACGGATAGTATAGTTCTTTTTAACAAATAGATAATTGAACCTCGCGGGATACGCCCACTGAGATATTCTATTCTAAATTTCATACCTATTGTAAAAATTGATACCACCGTGTGTAAATAAAATAATTTAAGGTGTGTAATATTACTAACTAATTATTAATAGTCTCAATTGTTAATTGTATTTCAGTCCTTCAGACTGGCTGTAGTTTGTAGGCTATTCTAGATTATTACTAGCGTGTTAATGATATACCTGCATGTTTGTTAATCACAAAATGTATTTTATTAATGTTTGTCTAATTTAAACATTACCTAAGCAAATAACAGTCAAGTATTGTATAAGTGTTCCTATTAAACAATATACATAACATTTGTCATATGAACCGTTGTTTCTTTTAACAAAACCTCTGTTCTCTATGGCACACCTAAGTTCGGGTAGGTAGTTCAGTAGGCAGGTAAGACATATCTGTCTACCACCCCTAGGTAACCCCATTTCAACGTTACACGGGGGAGTGGGCAGCAGCACCCTCGAGTATTAACAACATCCACTGTGATCGCCAACCCGCCTACCAAGCGTGGCGATTACGGCACTATCCCCCATATGAACGAAACACTTGTTGTGGCGTTCTCTTGAGGAGGCCTGTGTCCAGCAGTGGGCTTCGAAAGGCTGATGGATGGATGGATTGTTCTAAATCAAAATTTAATTTCTACCATGACCTACACGAGTAACCACGTTAAAAAAACGCGCTAAGTACACTACCTCATAGGTGGCGTGGAAACGTGTGCATATTATGACCATTACTACTTTTCCAACTTTTTAAATCGATATATCTCAGAAACGGTGGCTCTTAAGAAAAAAGTATTGATACATTTTTATAAATAACTATCCTTTGCCAGCGGCTTCGTTGCAGTCAAAAGCTAGTTTTTCGGTTATCTCAGGTTCCCTATATATAGCCGGATAAAAATGTCTACCAGTTTTTAAGTCAAATCAAGTCCTTTCAAGTAAAAAAACTTGCATCAAAATCTATCTAGTAATTCTTTTAAATAAATTCTAAAAAAAAAACTAGTTTAAATAATTTTCAACTGCCTCGATGGTGTAGCGGTAGTGTATGCGACTGTTAATCATAAGGTCTCGGGTTCGATTCATGGGTTGGGCAATTATTGAGCTTTTTCCTAAAAGGAAAAATTCTCAGTAGCAGCCCGGAGTTTGGAAATATGCCCGGTAGACGTCAATAGGCTCGCCCCCTATTACGTGGGACTTAAACATAGCTGGCGAGTCGTGGGTGTGTAATACACCTTTGCCTACCCCTTCGGGGAATACAGGCGTGATGCTATGTTATAAATAATTTTCTAGTTTTTCGGTTATATCTCAGGTTCCCGATATAGTAGCGGGATAAAATGTGTACCAGTTTTTAAGTCAAATCAAGGCCTTTCAAATAAAAAAAGTTGCATCAAAATCCGTCCAGTAGTTTGTGTTTATCTGTTTGTCGGGTTATCCGTTTGTCTGTTTGTTCATTCGCGCATCACGCAAGAACGATTTAACAGACTTTGATGCAATTTTTTATTTGAATGCTCTTGATTAGACTTAATAACTAGCATTTGGCTGCGGAGAAGCTGCGGGCAAAGGCTAGTTTATAGAAAAAATTTCTAGGAAAAAATATACTTGGTCAAATCATGCCGAGCATATCATTAGTGCTTAAAATATACATAAACATATTAAAATATTTATAGAGCTGCGCCATTATTTGGTAGGGATATTAATTATGCCGCCGGTGGACCACTGAAGTAAACCAACACAGTACCAGTGGTCCATCAAAACAGGCGGAGAGACGGCACACGGCGGGTTTCTGTAGTGGGTGAGGGCCCCAAACTACCCTGTTCGTTGCCCCGAACGACGGGTATGCGGTTAGGTACATTTTTTCCGCCTAAACAAAAAAAAAGGATATTAATTATAATAACCAAGCTTTATTTTTCAGTTGATACTATGGCTGACTAAATTGGCAATGCATCTGGAATGGTTGCCCAGGAAATTCTTACTAAATTTTACTCGTGGCTTTTATTTCTGCTCGTCACCTTGGGTTCTGGTCAGCCAATCATGTCAATCTTTGGATACAAGTATGTTATTTACGTACTTTTTGATTCCTCTTATCCAAGCAGCTACTATTAAAGACTTGATAGATATATCTGCTGGTACACAATCAATTTTCACTTCGGTATTGCCATAAAAATTCCTCATTATACCTGCAGCAAGCATTTATCATTAGATCAGAGTTATCATCATGCTTCTATTTCTAAGAAAATGGGGTCAGTTTTCTATTTTTAACCCAACCTTTTTCTATTCTACAATAAAGTTAAATGTATAACATACCAAGATCTGCCGGCGACTTTGCCTGAATGTTTTATTTTATTTTACTGTCAACAGTGACAGGCGAGCGAGCGGACCACAACATTAATAATCTCAATATAAAAACATCTATCTATGACGTAGCTATTTATATAACTATCTATTTTTCCGGGGCATAATAGCCTTATTTTTATCTGTGCTACAAATTAAATGTAAGCTAAGTTTCTTTATGATTATTTAATTAGTTATGGCTAGAAATACTTTATCTAAGCTTGAAAACGACACATTTATAATGTTAAGTATCTACATACATAGTCTAACGCCTATTTCCGAGAAAGGTCAACGGAGACAACGGATTTCTACTTGCGACAATCCTTGCTCACTTCTTTTGTCTCACTATTATTACACTCTTCATTTATTAATATTAACTTACTAAGGATATTGCAAGGTATAAGGTCGCGTCAGTATTTATTGTAAATCTTACTGCGTTGGTAGTAGTGGGTGTGAATTCCGACTCTGGCCAGCAATAAGTATTGGAATTTCCTGTTAAGAAATTCTCAGTACCAGCTTAGATTTAGCAAAATTAGTAAAGCCACTGGTCTGTGCCTGTCTCCAGTCATGTTAAAATGACGTTCCATCGGACTATTTAAGTGAGGGAATAGAGAGTGTAGGTATATTTAAGCATATACCCATGCACTATAATATTATCACCTGCGTATTTGCCTAGTCTCTGGTGAATCCTAGTTGAAAAAATTGTCGTAATAGTGAAATTTGGTTGCGATTCGTTCCATTATGATAGTGTAATAGTATTATAGTTGGTCAATGTGAGTAATACCAACGATGGCCCAGCTGGTAGAGCAACTGCAATGAATTTCCAAATGGTTGTGGGTTTTAATGCTACCTGAGGTGTTTTTTCTTATTTACAATAGACATGATCATCTACCTAGTTTTATCCTATTTTTTTTGTGTTAGGGTCGGCTCCTTATCTGTTCGGTTTTAGCTGATCCACTAATATTTACATAAAGCGATCGCCTATATCCACGACCCAATGAATGTAACAACTGGCGACCTTAGAACAAAGCCGGAGACCGATATTTTATTCAGGACTGACAACCTTTTAACGACTGCCAGGAAGTTATTTGACAGCCGGGACCCACTATTTAACGTGTCTTTCGAAACTATTAGGAGGTCCACAATATGTGTCACATTTTGGTCAGCCATCTGATTGCCAGTTGAACGAAAGTTGTTTAATCAAAGAAAGATAGCTGGACTTAGGTTTATACTAAAAGCAAATAGTAAATTTGTTTTTTGGTGCAAATTTTGAGACGCCCAGCATACCGCGATACGCAAACTTCTTGCCAAAAACACATGCATCTCACCTTTTCCGCTTGCAATTAGTAACCCAACTGGTCCATTGAAGTTTTCAGTCCAGCCTGGCATTGGTTCTTCATAAGTCGATACCACTGTAAAATATACTCATTATTTACTATGTTATTTTCGTAAATTGTGGTTTTAGCATTTGACATGCTTAGTTACTTTAGAGATCTGGAATAAAAAGAAATAGTATTTGCAGTCATGAGGACTGCCGGCAGAAGCGAAAACTTTTAAAAAACGTTCCTATGTGAGTCATAATAGTTTTAATGTGCGGACAGTATTTAGTATAAATTAAAACTTCTCACTCAACATGTTGGTGACGCATACTCATAAGATTTTACGAATCTAAAGTTCGCCAAACGTGTCTATAGAAATTGCCACTTCAATTTGGATAAGTGGATACAGAGAGATTTACTTAGTTCATGACGATTCATAAAGATATTTGATGACAAAATCATTGCAGAGAAATTTAGATATGAGTGCTGTTAATTTATGATATTAATATTTTAGTGTATATTATATTACGTGGATGAATATATGAGTGGAATGAGGAGAGGATACGGCTCAAGCTGCAACACTCTCACTCACCATACGGAAAACAACGGTAGGGGTACCTATAGTTGTTTCATGCTGATCTTTTATGAGAGGGTGGTGAATCCCTGATCAAGCCAGCCTATTCATGATGGGATAAGCAAGGCTCCACCACTAGAAATACTCCTGTTTTGAAAGGTATAATACTTTTTTGCAGGCATCTTATATAAATATAACTGCCTCGGTGGTGCAGTGGTAGTGTGAGCGACTGCTGATCATAAGGTCTCGGATTCGATCTCCGGGTCGGGCGGTGCTATTGAGCTCTTTCGTAAAAGGAAAACTTCTCAATAGTAGCCCGGCGTTTGGAAATGTGCTCGGTAGACGGCAATAGGCTCGCCGTCTATTACTTAGGACTTAAACATAGTTAGCGAACTGTGGCCAAGCGAATTTACATTTTTAACGTGATAACGTCTTATAAATCGATGAACGTCTGGCTGCATGCACGAAAAATAGTCACGTTCCGAAAAATGTATGGCGATCGATGCCACAAGAGAGCCGCGGGCTGAAGAGCGTCTGCGGGAGGGAGGCGGCCAGCCCACCGAGGCCATGACGTTCTTCGTCCGAACGCGTCCCCGGCAACACGCGTATCTCAATTGTTATATAGCAGCACGCGCGATCGTACATTTTTATATGTACCATTCGATTTCTATCAATATTACATTGTTCAGAAGTACAAACCTAATTTCTTTATGAAATTATGAAATTTAACTATATAGTTATTTTTTATCAACAATTTATTGTAGTGTTTAATTTTTTTTAAATTCATTATAACTAAAGTAGGTGCTACAACTGAGAATATACAATTTATTATTAAAAAAATAAATATAACAAATTAAATAAGGGTATGAGCATAAAAAACAATATTTTAAAATGAGAAGTAGCCCATTTCGTTTTATCTTTAAAATAATATTACTACTACTACTACTTATCATCACGCCATTTCTGTTGCAGGGTAGGCAGATAGAATATATTTTTTTAAATAAGCCGGAATTTTATAATCACCTTTACCACTAAGGGCGGATTCGACCAAACAAGAATACATTTTATTCCTAGAATAAATCGCTACTTACTCGAGAATAAATCAATTTTACATTTTACCAACAACAATTCGAAGAATAGCGAGCCTATTTGGGAATAGTGACTATACCACCGATAAGCATAGAATATGGAGTTAATCCAAGAATTAAAAAAATGGCGTCATCTTTTTTGTGCTGTCATTTTTCGAAACCAATATCGGTTTCGGGCGCGTGACAGCTACTTTCTCCCGCTATAATACGACAAATAAGAGTTGAGATGAGTTAAGCTATACACTGTCCCGTTTGTAGAACAATTTCTTTTGGCTGGGTGTTACATTCACTTCGCTATTCGCGAATAGCTATTCCAAGTATAAGCGATACGTCAGATGGCGTGGAAAAACGACTGTTGATTATCTAAGAAAATAAAATCGTGGAATAGATTATTCTCGGTATAGTCATTCTTATATATATTCGAGTCTGTTCGAATCCACTCTAAGTCGGATTTCAAAACTTTTTATACCTATTTATAGTAACATAGTATAAATATAACTCACCAATGGAAGGCCTAAGGATGACAGCGGGTAATTTTCCCTTGTTTTCATATACCACATGCTCAGCAAGTTGCTTGGAGAAGGCATATGTATTGGGTAATTCACCTAAGTACCTGTTCAATGATTCGCAACCTTAGAAAAACTCAAGAAAATCATAAACATAGAAAACTAGGAAGACTTTATAATGTTAGAGACTTGCTTATGCCAGCATGAACGGGCCGGCTCAATCGGAGAAGTACCACCCTCTCACATAAGATAATAATAATTCTTTATTGTCATAAATATATTATACATATTTTAAGAATTCCCTGTCTCCTGCACTAGTAATAACTGTGTTGCAGGAGTCAGTGTCCTCCCCGTATTATTGATACATTTACATTTTATGAAAATAAAAGAGAAACACCTTATATACGTAGATAAAAACTAAATTAAAAAAAAAAGGTAAATTTTAGAATATAAAGAAACTCTATTAATTGCTTAAATTACACAAAATGTGAAGCATGGTGTCAGCGTGTGCGTACGTGTGTGTGAGTGTGTGTGTGTGAGTGCGTGAGTGTGTGTGTGTATGTGTGTGTGTGTGTGTGTGTTTGTGTGTAGGTGTGTTGTGAATTTATGTGTACCTGTGAAAGTGTTATATGCATAAGCCCTACGAGTATTGTACCTTAGTATCAGAACATTGGCCCACCAATCAAGCCACAACAGTAAGTAGGTTTTCCACATCTATATAATCCATGGAATCCAACCATGCAAGTATAACTCTCTTTAGGTTATTATTCGAGTGTTTTCTTATTTTATAAATTTTATTACATATGTTATATATGTAAGGAGCTAGAAAATCAAAGTGTCTTTGTGCAAAGGTAGTCCTAACTCAAGGCTCAGGACAACGGTCAACTCGTCTCGGTAATCTAGGTAGATATGGTACAATCTTTTTGTGATATCTTCTCATCAATTCGTATATAAATAGTTTTCTCACAGATAAGACACCAGTGATTTTATAAATATCATGTGTAGGGTGCCTGTAAGATAAGCACATAAGTACTTTAAGTACTGCTCGCTGGGCTCTTTCTGCGTTCAATATAATTGTTTTGGTCGCACCACCCCAGGCGCAGATACAGTACCTTATTATGCATTCACACAATGCTCGGTTAATACAATGGTAGGTGCTTCTACTGTTTACGTTTGGTAAGTGAGAGGAGCCCCTAAGGCACTACTTATAATCCTCCACCTCCACCTTCTATTCATCCCCAACCCCAAAATTGGTGACGCCCGAGTAATGCCTCTGGTGTTACTGGCATCTATAGGCTGCAGTATTCACTTACCATAAGGTTTGCTCGTTTACTACTAATACCAATTTTTGATTTATAGAAATCCCCACAGTGTAATGCCCAGAGCATGAAATGTTAACCCTTAATTGGGCGCGTGGGGTCATACACCCCAACGCAAGTTTCCAGGCTAATAACTTCTTAAAATTTTAATTTAGCGCGCTGATCTTTTATGTATCTTCGTAAGCACGTTTGACGTTTAAAATTTAGTCACGAACGGTGTTAGATCGTGAACGGTTGGGCTTGGAAAGCATGTTTGGGGTGCACAACAGCCCAGGTGACTGTTTGTGTAGACTAAATTCCGGGTAGGTAAATAATTGTTAACTTTGTTACTTGGTCTAAAACAAAGACTGGATGGACAAATTATTTGTGAAAGTGGAAAAAGAGAGCTTTACTGCGAGCAGGATCTAAACCTGCATTCCATCCAATCCGGGTAAGTGCTCTAAACCGCTAAGCTATCGCAGTCACCTAATAGTGACATCCAAACTCCACTTCACATTTGTTTCAGATGACTTTAAAACTGAATGCTTTAAGTGTCATAAACACGTGTGTGATGATCATTATGATAGTAGTTTGCCAAAATTGTAACGTTGTAGTATTTATAAAATTTATTCCTTATTGTTTAAAAAATATTAATTATATTAAAAAGGAGTTTAAATGATATGCAATTCGAATATTTTCATTAATTAAAGTCTAGTTTTGCATTGATTTCGTATTTTATTTTTAACTAGTTGTGGGGTGCTACACAGCCCACGCGACCATTTATGCTAGTTTGAAGGCGCACCCAATTAAGCGTTAAGGAACGTCCTGAAGGTAAGCAAGGTCATAAGCACTTACTTTTGAGTAAAAGTCTTGAGAGTTTGCTCATCAATATTCTTGCATATAGTGAGGGTATCCTCCACGTCTGCATGGGGAGGATACATGATCTCTTCTATTATATCTCTGTTGGTATTGGAGTAGGAAGTAGACACATGGATAAAGGCCTATAAGAGATAAGAAAGAATTAAAATTTGATAACTTTGAAGTCTCTCAAGGGATAACAAATCCACGTGAAATACACATTGATCTATACACGTATAGCATTAATTTCGCATTAATTTTATAAAACAGTAACAACATTTAACTGCGTGCGTGAGTGTAATAATACTATTCAGGAAGAAAGAGAGAAAAAGAGACAGTCAATGAGTTTTTAAAAAGAAATTTTAGTATTATTAGGCGTGTTGATACATTGCAGGCGTTACAGCTGCTCCCGCGTCGAAACAACACTAAACGAAATGAGTGCAGGAAAGCGTAATCTGCACTCATGGATAATAGTGGACGCTTTTAGTGCCTATTTGCGGATCTTCTCTTTTTTATACATTAATGGAAATACAACGTCGTAGCGTTGTTTAGTGTACTTTAAAGTGGTTTATTTTTAATTTTTATGAAGACTATGCTATTTAATTTAGTACTGCAACGTCAGCAGGCACTGGTGCATAAACAATATTACCACTTAAACCGTGGTGTTGTCAAATACTTCAGGAGTTCAATTAGAATATAGATCATGCTTTAAGACATGACATGAGAACCACATTAATACTTTTTTTAAATTAGCGCTGTCTATTGATTTATTGAAAATTACTTAGTAAGACCCATACATTATTAGTTACTTATCAAATAATCTTGCCGGCTTTAGAATTGTCCCACCCCTCTCCACCCATGGGAGTCGTAAGAGCCGACTGAGGGAATACCGGGGGAGTGGTAGCAGCACTCCTTCGAGTATTAATACCATCAGGTGCGATCGCCAACCCGCCGCCAAGCGTGGCGATTACGGCACTATCCCCCATTCTTGGGAAGGCCTATCTCCAGCAGACGTTAAAAGGCTGATGGATGGATGGATGGATCAAATAATTAATTTTATTGGAAAAAATGAAGATTATGAGGCGTGCATTTTGGGTTTTCCAAAGTATATTATTCTAGACATTTTTGATCTATATTGTTTAGCATTTGACATGCTCCGCCACTTTTTAAAGTACAAATTATTTGCGAATAAGGAAAACGAGATTTTTTTGTACTAGCGGGAATCGAACCCACGTCTTTTCCAATCCGGGGAAGTTCAAATCCTTAAACACCATTTCGATAAGTTTATTCGCATTGTAGAATTCATCCTTTGGGAAAATAATAAAAATAACGAAAAGTTTACATACATAGAGATTTGTCATATCTTTGGCCAATTTCACTAACTCTTTGGTACCACGAAGATTCACCCTGACAGCGTATGGCAGCGAATCGTCAAATCTGTATAATTAAGCCAAAGTTAATTTTGTTACTGTACTGTTACACAATGAAACAAAAACTTGTGAGTATGTGAGCTATTTGATAACAACGTCTCAAAAGAAAACTCTCCAAGATAATAGATTAAATGCTGTGATACTTGGCATAAATCCATTATTTTAATAGATATTTAGGAGAAAAAAATTATACACCCACGGTTTTGCCAACTCAATTACCTTAGCAAGTTAATCATTAAGGACTGTCAATCCGGCAATCCTTTAATTTCCTCCTCAACGGTAAAAGGGTGTATTTTATCTACATTTTAGTATTTGACATGCTCAGCTACTTTAAAGAATAAACTATTTGTGAAATTTAAAAAGAGAGCTGTACTGCGAGTGGGATTTGAACCCGCGTCCCTTCCAATCATTTCATCCAAGTACTTGCCTTAGCTTTCTTTTTTCACTTTCACAAATAATTTGACCAGTAAAAGCGTGAATAACAAACGCAGGTATTTACTTGAACACAATTCTTTATTTTATTGCTGGGGTTATTTCACCAGCCATGTCAAATGTTAATATAATATAAATGTCAAAAAAAGTTAAAACAAAAGCATTTGGAAAAATTAAAATGCGAAAGTAGGATCTCTAAAAGGCATGACTTGCAATATTCCGCAAATTTTTGTAGCGCATTTCAGTTTGGTTTTTCTGTGTAATTCTTGTGCCGTATTTTAAAATTAAATGGCTAGAGTTTCGAGATTTCTGAACGGTAGAAAACAGAAAGCATATACTGCCCATTTTGCCCCACTCCTATACCCCCCTTCCGCGACGTCATATACAAATATGTGTGATGGCCACGTGGCACCTTTTTCCGTCCGAGCCCGCGACTAAAGCAACACTTAGGGAACGTCATCCCATTCCCGGAGGCCACCGGAAAACTGTATACTCTTGGGCCGAGTAGCTTCCCACATAACACACCGGCCAACAGAGACCAGGGACGTCTGCTCTCCTCAGCCTTGACCTATAAAGTAGTAAGTGTCGTACTATCTAACCAACAATTATTTTCTATCCAAGAAGTACAGATTGGTAATCCTTAGTTATTACTTGCCAAATTTCACACTTTACTATCCGTGTTTGTGCGGTAGGATCGCCTTCTAAATACCCATTAAATAAAGCTGTCTTCTAATTTAGATCTCGCTTTAATTATTGTGTTTAGCGCTGGAGAGAGAGGACTTAGAGCCGTTATAAAAGTATACTTTGCTTACCTTACGCTAGCTGCCACATTGAAGACAATATTTACACGATTAACTAGAAGCGTTCGGTACTCCTCTGATAAACCTAAAAGGATATAAGAAAGTGTTTGACAGGTGTTATCAAGCTAATAACACACACGTGTACGCACGTGCATGCGCACGTGTACACGCATATAAACACAAACACTTGCAGATGCACATGCTTGCGCACTGGCACCGACATACACACCTACACATAAACAAACACAAACAAACAGTTATATACACACATCAAAAAAAGTTTAATATCACTTTGAAAATACGAAATATTTTTGTTGCCAGTATGGTGAAACTTATTTTATGTCTATGATTCTTCATTTAAAAATGTCATATTTGATCAAAAAACGATATCAAAAACATGTCAAAAACAATTTGTTTCCCTATAAAAAGAGATCCAATCTTTGATTACACTTATTCAGAAATCGAGCTAGGGGAGGAGTTATCTTGTACTAAATAAAAAGAATTCCGTAATAAATTCTTAATGATGTTTCTTATTTCGTCGCTTACTTTAATTTATTTCATAGTCACAATTGCAAAAAATAATTAAAAAAATTGGAAAATCCAAAAGTGCACGCCTCATAATTTCATTTAAATTGTATAAGTAATTAATAATATATTGGTCTTACTTAGAAGTTTTCAATAAATCACATAGATAGCGCTAATTTCAAAAAGCACTAATGTGGTTCTCATGTCTTATATAGATGGCGCTTATTTTAAGAAGTACTACTTTATAAATAGTATTTTTTCTTGATATGCGTGTGTATATATTATTTTACAAGTGCAATATATGATAAATAGAAACATTTTAAGTTTGAAAAATCAGTTGTTTTGTGTGAAGTGATAGTAATACCCACTAAAAACCCATCGTGCACCATCACCCGCCCGTACTCGACGGACCACTGGTACCGCGTATATTAAAGAAAGAAAGAAAGAAAGAAAATATTTATTTCGTGCTACAAAAGACTTCAGCTTGCATATTTATAACAAAAATAAAATTTCATATACCTAAAAACTACCTATAGTAAAAAGTTGAAACAGAATTATACAGGATTGGTATTTGTCTTATGAAGCAGAAAAAGGGCCATTGCTCAGCAAATGTTGCAATGCCGGATGGCATTCCAACGCTGATTTTCAGCAATGTCCTGGACCCTTCTTGACACCAACATAGAGGTCATAGAGCATTTAGCGCTCCAATTACTGTAAAATTATTATTTCTATTTTCTTATAAATAAATACATTCTTACAAATAGACATAGTTACATTTAAATACATATATTTGTTTGTTGCTGACATATATGGCTAAATCCCACAAAATAAAAAATAATAAATAAATAGCCTGCGCTGTACGTTTTCTCCATTCCATGGACATAACAAACAAAAAAATTCACAGCCACAGAATACCTCGTGCAGTGCAGAAGATAGTGAAGCTAATCTGTGTACATAGCGTTGCCGTTCCATAATGCAATATATAGCCAAAGTTGAAAAATATATTTGCCAGTAGTATTCACTTAAGTGGTCCACGCGGCGGCTAGCCCTATTGGGCTTCCTCTCAGAGCGACGTCCCCACGCACCTGGGGCGTCGCACCTTCGCAGTAGGCTTTACGCGGGTGGAGGACAATTGACAGTAATACCCACCTCAACGCTTCGCTTATGAGGCGTGCAATAGTTTATTTTATATTCAATAAAGTTATTTTCTTTTTAAAAAAAATATTCGTTTAAGCACTTTTCTTTTATAGGGTGAAATTTAAAAATACAGTATTATTTGTTTTGTATCAATATCCGGAATCCATATTGAGTCAAGCATCAGTCTTTCTATCTTGATGTCAGCGATTTCCGGTTCTCTCTCCGTAATAAGTGCCCTCTATACTGACTTACACTTTGCCGTTGAGCGCTTGTCGGGCGACTGACCGAGTTTTACCATAAAATAAAACTTAATTTTATGGTAAAACTCTATTTTATGCTAGTGATCTTAAACTTTTTTGATGTGTACATACACGCACACACTAATACACACACAAACACACTAGCCCATCATTAAATGGTTATATAATATCACATGGTAAAACTGACTCACCCAGACCGATTTCCATCATATCACCAGCTATAACGAAGATCTTGGATTTGAAAAGAGTAGGCTTCTCTTTTCTTAATCTATTAAAGCACTGAAAAGTAACAAAAATAGGAATATACAATATACATAGTCTGACCATACTTACGAGCCCCAGCCCACCTGATGGTAAGTGGTAACCGTCGCTCATGGTCTCAACTATACCGGGAGTAATGTCAAGCCGATGCTCACCATTTCATTTTACACATATGAAATGACAGAATAAACGGCCTCTCATCCATCTCCTGCTACAACCAAAACGCACTGGTGTGCTTCATGGCCGGTCACGCAGAAGATGGTGGTACCAACCTTTTCGGGCCCGATAGTGAGTACTCCCACTTGGTACCCAGCCCTACCACCAGTTATGCAATGGGTGATAATTGCTTACTTTCCTTAGGGGCCTCGTACGACACCCGTGGGAAAGAATGGGGGGGTGACACTTGTATTCTTAGTCCGTCACCACACGGACAGCCTCAATATTCATAATTCTCTTTATACACGCTCGCCGGTTTCGGAGACTCCTGACTCCACCTTCCTTCAATACCTGACCGATTTGGTCTAGGTAGGTGAGTCTGCCTCCCCCTGTACCTACCTCTTTCCCTTATCATTCCACTTACGCATTGTATATCTTCTTAATATAATTATAGCTATTATGGATGTTTATTTTTTTTATATTGCAATGATAGCTTCTTTGCTTTCTTTCGTTGCCTGATAGTTTTATCAGTACTAGTGGCATAACTTTGCATGACTGATTCTGCAGATGGTATAACTTTGCATTAACAAATTTGCTCAATCATGTCAGTATTTCCCAAGAATCATAACTTTATCTACATTAATTCTTAGAGTGTTCCTATATCACGATGCCATATTAGCTTCTGAAACTTTTCCCAGATTTTCTCTCCTGTCTACTCATTATTATTACTGCCTGCTTTCATCCTATTTCAATACGACAGAACGACTAAAGAAGTTGGTGGTATTGCCATCTACTTACGCACTAATATTCATTAAAATATTATCTTAAATGTTGGGAGAACACCTATTACTTGAAATTACACTGCTCCTCAGTAAATCAATGATGTATGGTCAAAGACTTTTTTTCTCAAAAAATAATACAATTCACTTAATATTGAAAAATCACAAGTAGGTAAATTAATAATAAAGTATGTTAACTATGAGCACGCAGGCGGTACATTATTTTTTTATTATTTTTTTTTTTTACTTATAAACGAATACTGAATATATTGTGTGTAGCATGAAAACTAAATGCAGTATCACGTATTGGTTAGCTGATGGCATCTTTATAGAGATCAAATGCAAGTATTACGTGAAATTATGACTGTTTTGTATTTGAAATTATAAATAAGACAATGTTAGTTATTTCAAAACGTGATATTTAAGTGTTTTTTTTTAATAAAGAAAAAGATTGTACCTATTTCCTTAATATTATTAGGTAGGCTATTATGTATTTGTGCTCCTTCGTGTAGTATATTTCTTTTGCCGTAATTAGTCCGCGGGTATGTAAGGCAAATATTGTTTTTTCGTCTAGTAATTCGTTATTGCATTTGTCCTACTTCTGAAACTATATTTTCGAGTGAATGCTTTGTTCAAAATTTTGTTTATTAGTATGCATGTGTTATACAAATATGTTTAAATAAATAAATAAATATTCCCGGATATTTTTCACACAATGTCTTCTAGCCGTAGTCAACCTCGTGCACGGAAGTCGGTTACAGTACCGACTACGCCACGAGGCCCGTCATGTTTGATTAAATTAGTTTCTTTGAACACTCTGTTGGTAATAAATATTTGCAATGAAACAATAATTTTATTATTTTGTTTCGTGCTGTCAAATAGTCAATGCGAGGTTTTACCATCGTATTATATATAAGATAACTAATCGACTTCGGCAAACAACGAGCAATACTTCGAAGGCTGCCAATGGTTGTTGATAGTTTCGAATGTAAGTTATTTATGTGGGGTCCCCAGGATAAAATTAATATAACTTGTTTTGGTTAAATTTACAGTTAGTAAAAGGGAATGCCGAAAACCAGGCTATTTTGTGCCCGTCGTGCGTCTTAACTATCTAAACATAAAAAAATCATCTTTTGAATAATGATGTTATTTGTATTTATTTTAGTCATAAGCGAAGTGGGATTTTAAAGTTTAAAAAAAAAGATATACATATTATTAAATTCGATATAAGCGGAACTGCCATATTTATTGGAAGGTTTGGATAGTCAATGTCGCCAGTTTATTACTATACCCATTTTTAAAGCCAAATAGTAAGAATATTGATATGAAATAAATAAAAGGAAACCCACATGAGCTCCTATTATAATACTTAGTATTAGTCAAAGATGGAATCATAATTATGAAGTTTTGTTTTTAAATTAAAAATATAATAACATTTATTATATATTTCTAAAAATATTTTAGGATATATATTGTTATTTTACTAGCAACCCTTATTGATTTGAATTTGATTGACAATTTGTTATGATTTGACATTTGTATTGCCGATAACGTGTTATATACGTTTATGTGTTGATTGCTTCATTTGTGGAATAGCAGTGGTTTTTTTATTATTGTTCAGTGTTACTTAACTTGACGTTGAGTTCAGCAAATTCTCCGTTGAGTAATTAAAAAAAAGAGCGTGACGTCGTGTGAGATAGACTTTTCAGTGGTGCTAAGACCAGAACTCTTAGAATGTAATCTAGATCCAGAGTAGTTAGCCGTAGCATTATATCATATCTATATTTCTTACATAGGTACTCTAAAATACTATTGATACTACATTTTATACTATAATAGAATAAAAGATATGGATTTCAACGCATAATATATAACCTACTTATATACTAAAAATTAAAAGTCAGATTTCTCTAAACTCCCATCAGATATCTCAATGATATTTTTATTTAAAGACCCTGAGTACATTTACAATGTTCTACAGTTAATTTGGTTAAGACGCAACAATAGCCCAACTCTCATAGAAAAATCGGCGTTCTCCTTTATTTGGAACCACCGGTAGAGGCAATCTAGATCTTCTTGCTCTTGCTGGATTATCAGTCCAATTTGCTGCTAAAGTAAAATAAACTTTTATCATCAGCATACAAAGTAATGTCACCCTTTAAACCCATACTATCTATTTCATCCATATAGATGTGGAACAATAGGGGGCCAAGGACTGACCCTTGTGGAACACCGAAACTGAGTATTTCAGGTCTGCTTTGCACTTCCCTAATCTGAACTATCTGGTGCCTGTTACTGAGGTATGACCGGGAAATATTAACCACCACCCTGAGCTAATACCTGTTCCATAATGTGCAATTTATGATTTTTTACACCAGACTATTGGCGAACGAGCGGAAATTGCAACCAAGGATACAAGAAATAGTGCTTTAGTCTCCTGAGCTCCAAAGCAACTAAAAACCGAAATTTGTGCAGTGAGTTCGCAGATGTAATTAATTTAAAAACTTATTTGCTAATCTGTGGAGTGAGCCTGACTGATCGCATTCGTAACGACGACGGTATGAAAAAGAATATTGGTGTAAAGATTTGAAAGGGAATGCGCCGATGGTTCGCACATGTGGAAAGAATGCCGGATATGCGACTGGTTAAGAAGATATTCAATGTGAATGTGGACGGATTTAGGTACAGTGGAAGACCGAAACTCACCTACCTAGACCAAATCGGTAATTTATTGAAGGAAGGTGGAGTCAGGAGTCTACGAAACAAAAAAACGAAAAAGCGAATTATGAATATTGAGGAAGCGAGAGATGTATGCAAGCATATAGCCTCTTGACACTTTGTGCTCTCTGCCTACCCTGCAAGGGAAATGGCGTGATGATAATTTATTTTCTCGTGATAGTATTTCATTCAACGTGTAACCGTCTCCCGGAATACCTAATGAAAGGAACATGGTGTAACTTTATTTTCATCCCATCTATCAGAAAAGGACGACTTGGTTCGCCTTTAAGTGCACCCAAAGATGGTGTTTTTTATAAGAAACTTTTAGCGGGCAGTAATTTATTTATTTTATGTTTGGAAGACCAACAGCAACAGCTATTAAATAAGTAGTTAACGTGTACTCATATACATAACTAAAGGCCAATTATAGGTCCTCGTTTATAAGAGTAATGAGTTTTTAATCCCGCCGCAATTATCTTTGCCGCGCACTTTTTGAATTTGGAACATCTTAGTGTTCAGCGCCAAAGAAATCAAACGCAAATATTATTTGAATAAAGACTGGCTGGTACGACGACATTATTTCAAATACGCAAAATATAAAATCTACAATCTCTAATCCTAATAAAACTTTAACACTAAATTTTCATAATTGCCAAAATGTCTCAAATGTAAATATAAGTATTTAGTTGTTTTATTATTAGATAATAATTTAATTTCAATTTAGTGGTTACTCTATGTTTTATTAAAAAATAATATGAGGCACCTTTCATTTTCTTATAGTGGATGATGAAAAGTAGAGTGTATCACTCGGGCGCAAAATACATATATTTTTGACTCTGGCGACGTACTTTGAATCCCTCGCTACGTTCAGGGTTCTACTAAAGAACCACTTCGCTCTGGATTCAAAAAAGCGCCCTCGTCGTAAATATATAATTTTGCTCCCTTATGATACAATCTACTATTTCAACTTAACTACAAGGTCAAAAATATATTACGACATCCAAATTAGTATGTATATAAATAATTCAACAATCACAGAATTAATAGGTATTCATGAATATAGTTAATATGCTATGTTTACCGTGTGGTGATGGACCCCATTCTTTCCCGCGTGTACCACTTCCGTTCACCGCACAAGGTGACTAAGGGAAGTAAGCAATATCACCCACTGTATTATTGGTGGTAGAGCTAGGTACCAAATGAGAGTGCTCACTTGCTATCATGCCCGAACGGGTCGGTACCACCGTCTCCTGTGTGACCGGTGTATTTGGCTGTAGCAGAAAATAGCCGCTTATTCTTTCATTTTCCATATCTGAGAAGTGAAATAGTGCGCAGCGGCTTGAAAATACTCTCAGTATAGTTGATTTCATGAGCGACAGTTGCCACTTACCATAAGGTGGGCAGTGGCTCCTCTGCCATCATAAGCAATAAAATAAAATGCAGATTGATTACTATAGTACAGCAGCAATACTTACATCAGAAGAATACAGATCTGCCATTCTATTTTCCGATTTGATACCCTTCTTGTTCCTCATGAGGATATAAATACAGTCGAGGTCTGAACAGGAGTACAGAAGTTTTTCTATCAGAACCTTGCCCATAAATCCTGTAACAATGACGAAGTAAATTCATTTTATCAGTGTGGTGACGCACGCACACGCAACCTCTATTCTTAAACGCATGTTTTTTTTATTGCTAACGGTGGCAGATGAGCAAACGGCCCACCTGATGGTAAGTGGTAACCACTGCTCATGGACTTTGACAACACCAGGGGCACAGCCAAGCCACCACCTACCGTAAGAGTAAAGTGCTCTTCTCAAACCTTGTTTAAAGAGGGACAAGTCGTAACGCTGGGGAAACACCGCAGCAGGTAGTTCATTCCAGAGCTTACACGTACGTGGTAGAAAAGAACGCTGAAAACGAACCGTCTTGGACGAGATCGTCTCCAGGTGGTATGGATGAACCCTAGTACGGCGTATCGTGGTCCGATGGTAAAACGGCAATGTTGGTACCACCTCGAACAGTTCCTCAGAGCACTCCCCATTGCAGAGTCGATAGAGCACACAGAGAGCCCCAAAGTCTCTCCGTTGCCCCAACAACTTCGGCTCATCCGTGAGATTGGGATCATCGACAACCCGAACAGCTCGCCTTTGCAGGGAGTAAAGTGGGTTGAGCTGGTATTTTGGTGCGCCTGCCCAGAGATGTGAGCAGTACTCCACATGAGGGCGGACTTGCCTTGACGCTGCCTCAGGGTGAAGTACCGCTTGGCTCTGTTCAGGATGCCCAGTTTCTTCCTCGCCAATTTGGCTTTGTCCTCCAAATGACTCCCAAACTAGACTTTGCTGGATATGTCGATGCCGAGGATCCCAATACTTTCGGAGACTGGGAGAGTTACCCCTTGAAACTGGGGCGTCACGACAAATGCGTCCTTCTTTGCAGCGAACTCGCAAACCTGTGTCTTCGTAGAGTTGAATTGAACCAAGTTCTTTTCTCCCCATTCCGAGGCCCGCTGCACACGACATTTGGTGGACTCACTAAAATGACGTGCCAGAAACATGTCAGAGTACAAAGGTACTCGAGACTATGTCGTCATGTCATAAAGTTCATTGCTTTGTAGCAGTCATTATTCGATACCGACGCCGTGAGGCTGCGCGCTCGCCTAACCACAGTTTGCCATAAACTTTACGTATTTAGTGTAAAAATAATTCTATTGTGTGTTTATCTGTTTTCTATACTTTTTCCTTCGCTTCCATGTTACGCCTTAATATTACTCGCTGTGCTTTCCTAACAATATACTCTTGTGTCTAGTGTAAACGTTTCTTTTATTTAAAACACCTCAGTGGTGACCCAGTGTTGTGGACATTAAACGTTGCGTGAATTGTGTATTAACGCGATGGAGAACACTAAAGACGAAGTTTGCCGTGTTGGTGTTAAAGTGCCACCATTTTGGCCAAATGAACCCGCTCTTTGGTTCGTGCAATTGGAGGGTCAATTTTCACTTTCAAATATAACGGCGGATGCGACAAAATTTTACCACGTCATAGCAAATTTGGATTACAAATACGTATGCGAAGTAAAGGACATTATTACCAATCTACCAGCAGATGATAAATATAAGAAGATTAAGAATGAACTTATTTCGCGGTTGTCGGCGTCGCAGCAGCAACGTGTTAGACAATTGTTAATACATGAAGAACTGGGCGACAGGAAGCCATCCCAGTTCCTGCGGCACTTACGAGGTTTAGCAGGCGCTGACGTACCGTGACTTCATTTGATCTCTGTGGACCAGTCGCTTACCCAGCCATGTACAAGCAATCATAGCAGCGCAAGTGGATTTACCCTTAGATTCTGTGGCGCAGATCGTAGACAAGATACATGAGATCGCGTTGCAGCCGGGTACGCAAGTGGCAGTGGCATCTACGTCGGCAGCAGCCCCGATTAACCAGTTCATGACCTCTGCCATCGAACTTCTCACTCGCCGCATAGACGAGTTGACAGAGCAAGTTGCCGAGCTATCCAGCTCTCGCTCGCGTTCCAGAGGACGTTAACATTCTCCAAACTGGCGTCGTCGATCCCGGAGCCGCTCGAGGGCAGGCTCGGGGCATTGCTGGTATCACCGCAGGTTTGGTGCCAAGTCAACGAAGTGTCGTTCACCGTGTGCGTTCCGTAAGGGAAACGGGCCAGCAGTCAGTGAAAACGGCGTCGCGTGACTGCAGTAGTGTAAACAGTGGCTGTGTGTTTGTAACGGACCGTAGGACAAAAGTTCAATATTTAATTGATACCGGTTCAGACCTATGTGTGTACCCACAAAAATACTTTCGCGATAGACAGCGTGTTAAAACGGAATATAAACTGTACGCAGCTAACGGTACTACGATTAGTATAATATGGTTGAGTAAACCTATCTTTAGACTTTGGATTTAGACGTGCGTTTGTGTATCGCTTCGTTATAGCTGATGTTACTAAGCCTATCATAGGCATAGACTTTTTAGCACATTATAATCTATTAGTAGATGCTAGTCACCACCACTTAGTAGACAATGTAACATCATTAACTGCTTTTGCTAAGCCTGCACCTGTCGCCCCTTGCCACATAAAATCTGTTTCAGGTACCTCGCGATATCATGACTTGCTTTCACCCCGTCCAGCTGGAGACCTGTCTGTGCGTGAGGTTAAGCACAGCACTCTTCATTTCATCCGGACGACGGCGGGACCACCTGTGCACAGCCGACCTAGACGTTTGGCACCGGACCGACTCCGCATTGCCATTAGGGAGTTCGAGGACATGGTAAGAGCAGGTATAACGAGAAGATCAGATAGCCCATGGTCATCCCCACTACACCTGGTGCCTAAGAAAAACAACGAATGGCGACCATGCGGCGATTGTCGTGCATTAAATGCTCGTTCCATACCCGACCGATATCCGGTCCGCCACATAGCTGATTTTTCCCACAATCTTTTCGGCTGTACCGTTTTTAGTAAAATTGACCTAATTAGGGCATATAATCAGATCCCTATCAATCCAGCTGATATATCTAAAAGAGCCATCACGACACCTTTCGGAATGTTTGAATTTCCATTCATGAGTTGGACTTCGAAATGCTGCTCAAACATTCCAACGATTCATGGATGAAATTCTGAGAGACCTAGACTTCTGTTTCCCATATATAGATGATATTTTAGTAGCTTCTAAAAACGCTGCAATGCACCTGGAACACCTGGAAAAAGTTTTTCAGCGATTGCAAGCCCATGGTGTCGTCGTAAATGCATCGAAGTGTGTGTGTTTCATCTGCTGGCACTACACCACTTCCTCATAAGGTAGAAGCTATACAGAATTTTTCTCAGCCAAAAACCATCAAAGAGCTTCTCAGATTTCTCGGTATGATTAATTTTTATAGGCGTTTTGTACCGAAGGCAGCAAGAATTCAGGCCCACTACATAAGCTTTTGTCCGGCCCGAACATCAAACTTAAGACGCTTATCACTTGGTCGACGGAACTACAAGAAGCATTTGCCGCTTGTAAGGCAAGTTTAGCTAAAGCTACTCTTCTAGCACATCCTAATCCATCAGCAGATTTAACGCTCCATACGTACGCTTCGGACCACGCCATTGGTGCTGTACTACAGCAGACCGGGGACTTGGGGTAACAACCTCTTGGATTCTTCTCTAAAAAGCTTAGTACAGCTCAGAGGAAATATAGTCCATTCGACAGGGAGTTGTTAGCGATTTACGAAGCTGTAAAATGCTTTAGGCATTCTTTTGAAGGTAAGGCTTTTGTTATATACACAGACCATAAGCCTCTAGTTTCTGCATTTCAAAAAGCATCAGAGAACTGCTCACCTCGGCAATTTCGATATTTCGATTTTGTGTCACAGCTTACTACCGATAAACGTCACATATCAGGCGAGAACAATGTGGTAGCTGACACACTATCTCATATAGAAGCTGTAGCTATGCCGATAGACTTAGATGCCCTAGCATCAGCGCAGTTAAAAGACACCGAACTTCAACAACTCATAGAAAGCAAATCTTTATTGGACTTACAGAAAATAAACATTTCTGAATCTGGTAAGATGTTATACTGTGACGTATCCGCTCCATCACCGCGACTTTACCTGACACCAGAGTTCCGTCGTCAAGCATTCCACAGCATACACGGAATGAGTTATCCAGGTGTAAAAGCCAGTCAGACAGGTGACGCAGAGTTACGTTTGGCCTAATATTAAAAAGGACTGCAAGATTTGGACGCAAAGCTGCCTAGCTTGTCAGCGGTCAAAAGTTTCCCGACACACTCGAGCCCCGGTACGTACATTTGTTCCTCCGTCGAACAGACTTAGTCATGTACATATAGACCTTATAGGACCATTGCCAATGTCTCGGGAGTACAAATACTGTCTTACAGCGGTGGACAGATTCACCCGATGGCTAGAAGTTATACCATTACAGGCGTCCATTACAGGTAGGCCATTATCCTGCGTCGAATGGGATGGTGGAGAGGTGCCACCGACAACTCAAGGCAGCTATCATGTGCCACGCTAACGGCCATTGGTATGAAGTTCTCCCACTCGTCTTGTTAGGTATCAGATCGGCATGGAAGGAAGATATCGGATCCTCATCGGCTGAACTTTTATATGGAGAGACACTTCAGCTGTCTGGAGTATTTTTTCACAGTACTCCCGCCGCAGTTGTAGATTACAACGATTTTATTGTCCGGCTACGAGTTCATATGCAGAGGCTTAAGCCTACAACTGTCAGGCATCATTGTGAATCCCCAGTTTTTATTAGCAGAGATTTGCTATCTGCTCCGCACGTGTTCATTCGCCAAGACGCAATAAGAAAGTCTTTACAGGCACCATATTCTGGGCCTTACAAAGTCATTAAACGAGTAAACAAATTTTTCAAAATTAATTTTAAAGGAAAAGCTGTGAATGTGTCTATTGACAGACTGAAGCCAGCGTACCTGTTAAACGATTCAACCCCGCAAGTAACTGATAGGTCTACTTTGTCAAAAAGTCCAAACTCTAGTGTAGAACCTCGTAGAACTCGTTCTGGACGCCAAGTGAAGTTTCCTGATATATTTCGACCTTAACGGTCTCCGGGGGGGGCTGATGTAGCAGTCATTATTCGATACCGATGCCGTGAGGCTGCGCGCGCGCCTAACCACAGTTTGCCATAAACTTTACGTATTTAGTGTAAAAATAATTCTATCGTGTGTTTATCTGTTTTCTATACTTTTTCCTTCGCTTCCATGTTACGCCTTAATATTACTCGCTGTGCTTTCCTAACAATATACTCTTGTGTCTAGTGTAAACGTTTCTTTTATTAAAAACACCTCAGCTTATTTACAAACTCTAAATATTCAAGACGGATAAAGACGCTATTGGGTGCATCCAATGCGGAAAAGTTAAAAACAGGTGGCACATATGTTGTTAGGAAGGAATTAAATAGATACCTATTATAATTACACAAACACGGTCTTTCTTGAATTAATTCTATAAATTTTATATTAAATGCTAGATTGTCTTTCATTTTACTTAGAATTCCCTACAAGTTTCATGATTGGTAGAGAAGCAGACGTATGATGTCACAATAATCCATTGGGCAATCACGGTGATCTCTCAACCAATCACAAGCGAGACGATACGATGTCGATTGTGAGATATGAGATTCCATCTAACACCCCCGGTTATGCAACGCTACGTCAGGCGAATGGGCGCTACTCCGTCCATTTAGTTTGAATGTGGATGCTAGTGGCAAGTTAAATGACAGATCACTTGTCACATCACATGTCACGTTGCTTAGATGGGCACAATGTCTTAGAAATAATCCTTGTATCGTAGAGGACTTTATAAACATACAATTTCACGGACACAAAGTACACACAGACTTAGAACAACATTTGTGGATCACACAAAGAGTTGTCCTGTGTGGGAATCGAACCCACAACACTCGGATGGGAGGCCGGTATCTAACCCACTTCGCCATCTGTGCACAAAATATTATCGTTTTATCTATCATCCATCCATCCATCAGCCTTTCATCGTCCACTGCTGGACATAGGCCTCCCCAAAATGGGGGTTTTACCATAATCGCCACACTTGGCAGGCGGGTTGGCGATCGCAGTGGATGTTTTTAGTACACAGGGGAACGCTGCTGCCCGGTCCCCCGGTAATCCCTTAGTCGGCTTTTACGACTCCCATAGGAAGAGACGGGGTGGAGCTATTCTTGGTGCCGGCCCCACACGGCACGGCGGCACGGTTTTATCTATAGAGGGTTATTAAATTGGGTCAATTAAGTTGACTGTACGGTACATTGTTAATTTTTTGACGTGATAACGTCTTATAAATCGATGAACGCCGACAGCACACACGAAAACGTGTCACGTTCCAAAAAGTGTATGGCGACCGATGCATTGTTTGTGAAACTCAGAAAACACATATTTTTTATACTACGTGGGTGGCAAAAAGCATACCTAATGGTAAGTGTCCACCTAATGGTAAGTGGTTGCCATAGCCTGCAGACGCTAGCAGCACCAGAGGCATCACTCACGCGTCGCCATCTCCAAGGAAAGGGATAGGAGGTGGATAGGAAGGATAATAAGGAGATGATAATAAAGGGGTTTGGTGCTCTCGCTCACCATACGAAACCTACCTAGGAAAATAGGGGTATTTATTTTGTTTATTTGATAAGGCGAGAAAAAATTTACCTAGCCGCACACCCCGTCGTTCGAGGCAACGAACAGGGTAGTGTAGGGTCCTCACGAACTAAATAAACTCGCCGTGAGCCGTCTCTCCACCTTTACTAGCAGACAATTGGAACTATGCGACATCACTTCAGTGGTATCCTACCACTGAAGTAATATATGATGAGCCACCTACCGTTGTTTCACGCTTATCTTCTGTGAGAAGGTGGTACTTCCTCGATCGAGCTGGCCCATTCATGCTGGGATAAGATGGTCCAAAAGATGAGGATACCGTTGTTAATCAAATGTAAATGACTGGCTTCGGGCGTAGTCGGTACTGTAACCGACTTCCGTGCACGAGGTCGTAAGTTCGATTCCCACTCAGGACAATTTTTTGAAATTGTGTGATGAACACAGATATTTGTTCTGCGTCTGGGTGTTTTCTATCTATTATATTTATGTATTTACAAAAAAAAAGTAATATGTATTATACCCATAGCGCAAGCGTTAAGCTTAGTTTGGGAGCAGAGGACGTGAAAATGTCGGTGAATATTGATATTTATTTATGATGATAAAAACTTACCCGAAGCACCAGTGATGAAAATAGATTTTCCTTTGTAAAACTCAGGAATAGTTGGCGCCAGAGTTAAATCGCGTTCCTCCAAGAACCCCATTTTGATAATTAAATAAAATAGCAATTAAAAAATATTTAAATATATTAGTCTAAAATTCTTTCCAAAACTATTGGACTTTATTTTAAAACAACCGTTTATTTTTATTTCCAAATAGATATATTTAAACGAAACACCAAATAAATAATTAAAAAGTATAATTGCTGTCCAATAGCTATGAGGGTTAAAATCGAAGTCAATACTGAATGCTTTATTTTAAAATATGTCTAATTAAATATTCATTAGTTTTAAATAAATTAAATCTATTGGGTAATAGGAAAAAAATCTACCTGTTTGAATTATTTGATAAGGCACGGCTTTTGCATTGTTAACAATTTAGTTACGACGAGTATCCATGGCACAATGAGCGATGGGTACCGGCTTTCAAATAACATCCTCGTTGCATGTTGTCTTTCTATTTAAAAATTGACTTCGATCTTTTTCTAGTTTTTTTCAGTTGCGTTGTACACACGTTTCCGTTCAAATACTGGCGATCAAAGTGAACAAGAAGTATAATAATGGTGTCGAAAGTATCAGAAACCCATTAAGAGGGATCTTGGAGTAATAATAATGGGTATAAATTAACTGCGCTGGTTGCTTTTTAATTAAACATGGATTATTATAAAGATTTTGTTAATTATAATAAAGACAATAAAAATTAAACGCATTAAAATTATAATAATTGCATAATTATCTAAAACCAAAATGTAGTATCGCTTATTCGATTCCACGTAACTTAAACGTTCTCTAATTTGAAGAGCTTCCAAAGCATGCAACCCCAGAAGATGCACAGAACTGCTATATGCAGCATATACATTCTGTAAAAAAAAAATAAGTTATCAAGATCACGTTACGGCATTAACAAAAAACCTTATTGACTCAGCGTACGACCTGCTTATGCAAGATTCAAGTGATCATAGACAAAAACAAAATATATATAACGTCTGCACCCTGTTCGAATAAGTGGGTTTCACACAATAAACAGAAAAGCCCACTACAAGGAAAGCTAGAAACAGTGATTAATTTAAAACTTTACCAGTATTTTTTTAAACTAAGCATTAATATGTACATACTTTTCTTCCAGAACTGATGGAATATACATTCAGTCAAGAAAGTATTGGGAATGGATGATTTGTTTATGGTTCCAAATTAAAAATTTTGTTTTTTTGTTGTTGTTAGATTGGCACAACTGTTATCCGTATTGGCGCGGAGTTTGAGTTGCATCTGCTATTTATATTAAATACAGTGCTGTTTTTAGTTATATCATATCTAGTGTGTATTGCGAATTTCATAATGAACAAAAACATCGAACAAAGAGTTTGTCTTAAATTTTGCATGCTCATGAGTGGTACAAAGCGTTTAAAAACGGTCGAGATGTGATGGAAGATTTGCATCAGTCTGGTAGGCCATCAACGTCTGCAACTGAAGTTAACATTGTAAAAGTGAAGGAAATAGTGACTGAAAATCCTCATTCAACTTTGAGAGAGATAGCCGCCGAACTTTCTGTGTCTCACGAGTCGATCCATACCATTTTAAATAATCACTTCGGTATGAAACATGTTTCCACTTGGCTAGTCCCAAAAGACCTGAATTTTCTCCAAAAACTCAATCGCATGAGAGTCGCTGAGGACATGCTAGAACGAGTCAATTCCGACCCAACATTCATGAAACGCATTGTTACTGGTGACGAGACGTGGGTTTACGAGTTTGACATGCAAACTAGTCAACAAGCTTCGGAGTGGCGACTTCCAACTGAACCGAAACCGAAAAAACCACGCCAAAGTCGATCAAAAGTCAAAGTCATGTCGACTGTTTTCTTGACTATCGCGGTGTTGTGTACTCGGAATTCTTGCCAGAAGGTCAAAAGGTAAATATAGAATATAATTTGAGCGTTATGCGGCGTTTAAGAGAGTAAATTCGACGAAAAAAACCAGATTTGTGGAAAGCAAATTCTTGGATTTTGCACCACGATAATGCACCTTCGCACAAGGCCATCATTGTGAACTAATTTTTGTCTAAACACTCAACAAATACCATTGAGCAATCACCATATTCACCAGATATGGCTCCAGCCGACTTTCTTCTTTTTCCTAAACTCAAATTACCACTTCGTGGCACCCGTTTTCAATCGGTAGAAGACATAAAGGAGAATTCGCGGCGAGAACTGAACTCAATTCCGGAAACAGCGTTTAAAAAATGTTTTGATGATTATCGTTTCTGAAGGAGCATACTTTGAAGGTGATAAAATAAATTTGGATGAATAACAAAAATTTTGTGTATTATTGATCTTTTCCCGGTACTTTCTTGACAGAGTAGTATACCACTGCCAAATTAACCTCTCGTTAAGCATTTCATTTTGTGACTAAAGTTCTTAGGGCCGTCTTTAAAATACTTTTACTGGTGGTAGGGCTGGGTACTAAGTGAGAGTACTCACTTGCTATTGGGCCCGAACGGGTCGGTACCAAAGTCTTCTGTATTACCACGTTAGCTTAGTGGTCTAAAGTAGTCTAGACCACTTCCTCGGATCGGAAGGGACCCAGGATAAAATTCCGCTGGCAGGAAACTTCTCTTTTTCCACTTTTACAAATAATTTATTCTTTAAAGTTGCTGATCATGTAAAATGCTAAAATACAGATCAAAATATTGTAGATAACTGTATAAAAATTGCAAAAAGAATTAAACAATTATAAGAAAATTGCAGTTACCATATTATTATCCAGGGATGGCTATATGAGAATGGTCTTTTAACCCTTTCTTATTTCATAACAAAACATCATCACGCCTGTATTCCCACAGGGGTAGGTAGAGGTGCATAACACACCCACGCTTCGCCAACCATGATTAAGTAATAGGGGGTGAACCTATTGCCGGCACGACATTTCCAAACATCGGGTTGTTACTAAGAATTTTTCTTTTTACGAAAAGGCTTAGTGGCACCGCCCGACCCGGGGATCGAACCCGAGACCTCATGATCAGTCACATCTTATTTAAGGACCTGAGTATTTTCACGGTCTTTTTAAATTAGTGCCTGTATTGACCAATTTACGGTAAATATGATGTTACGCAAACCTAGCGTCAACTAACGTTTCTTACCCGTTGTCCTAGGTGAGCGACGAACGCGTCAATACTACGCGACGCGACGTGACACGAAAATATCAAATAGAGGTTGTACTCGTATGTACCTACTTATGGCCTACGTTATCACGTACTTAGAATGCGACGCAAAGCGGTTAAAGTATTAGCCACAATACGTCGCATCGCGTCGCGAAGCTCACCTAAGACAACGGGTAGTCATGTGCCGCGCGTATTCCGAAGCACGGCCGCGATGCTCCACATACACACCACTCCACACCTACTCCACTCAGTCTAGCTTTGGTAGTCTCACCTCCAATAGTGCGCACGATGTTTAGGCAGGTCCTCATCTTTCACTTTGAGAAGATACCTCCTCATGCTTAGAGATGTATTGTAGAAAAAAAGTCATAGTAAAATGACTTAAAGTCTTCATCCTGGAAGAGATTTTACATAAAAGGGCCGGATTCCAACCATCGCAGCATTCCCTTTAGCATCTTTACACCAATACTAATTTCTTTCTTTTCTTTCTCTCTACGAAAATAGTGCACCATATCGTTAAATCACCAGCAACAATTTAGATTAAAAGTGACAAATGATGCTGACGTTAATAGAACTCGTGTAACACACTATCCGTGAAATTAGAATTTCCGATAGTGATATCCGGGTGTGTGTGCAAAAAATGCAATTATTATAAAACTTTAAATATTAAGTTTTATAGGAAAAAATACTTTTTATTATCCTAATACGAGAATTATTATAAAATTCGTGTGTGTACACACGCCGGACTAAAAATATAAGTGTCACCCCACTCTTTCCCACGGGTGTCGCACGAGGCGACTAAGGGAAGTAAGCAATTATCATCTATTGGATGACTGGTGGTAGGGCTGGGTACCAAGTGGGAGTACTCACTTGATATCGGGCCCGAGCGGGTTGGTACCACCATCTCCCGTGTGACCGGCCATGAAGCACATCGTTGCGGTTTTGCTGTAGCAGGAGATAGCCGTTTTCTTTTGTGGGGGAGGGCCCCAGACTACGCTGTTCTTTGCCCCGAACGACGGGGTGTGCGGTTAGGAACATTTTTTCCCGCCTTAACAAAAAAAAGAAAAAGGATAAACGGCTATTTATTCTTTCATTTCGTATCGGTGAAATGAAATGGTGAGCAGCGGCTTGATACTATACTCTTAGTATAGTCGAGTCCATGAGCGACGGTTATCATTTACCATCAGATGGGCCGTAGCTCGTCTGCCACTTCATGCAATAATAAAAAAAATACCTATACTAAGAGGGATTTTTATAACCTGTATGTACATGTTGGTCTGAATATGAGCATCTATTTTTCAGTTTTTCCCAATCACAGGGGTTCAGATACAAGTAAATATTTACATCGGTTTATGCCCGAGTATCCTTAGAAAAGTGTCTATAATTATAGCTGGCAGTAAGTGTTGCAGGATTAACCGCGAAATTAAACAAAAAATATTTATAATCAGGTATTTTTAAAGCAACACAACAAATAGTTCATTATAGGAGTTAACACAATGTGTAAAAATGTAAAAGCTAAAATAATAGTCATGAGCAGGATTTTAACCTGTATCTCCTGGAATACCGTCCCAGATGCTTTTCGATTCAGTAAAAAAGACACTAGGTATCATTCACACATGCACACATGGTATAATTTTGTGTAAATATCCTGAAATGGCTCGCCCTTTAGGCATTCCGTGCACACCAAAACATAAAACAGTACACCAAATTCACACCTCACCTGGCCCACCCATACTTTGCACTCCTAGTGCTAGACTAGCTCGTGATAAACTCCAAATAGCAAAGAGAGAATTCGATCTAATGCTTTCAAGTTGTCGTGTGGTGTCGGCATCTAGAATAGTTCCACTCCGTCTCTTCCTATGGGAGTTGTAAAAGCCAACTGAGGCATTACCGGGGATCGAGCCGCAGTGTTCCTCTGTATACTAGAAACATCTACCGCGATCGCCAACCCGCCTACTAAGACTGATTATTATACACACACACTTTGGCCCCCAGTCCACGGCAGCTCCGCTATTCCATTGCCTAACGATAACGGTCGGGCAAGGGGTACTAAGAATTCCTATCGCGATCCGGCTACCATAAACGACTTCAAGCCCTGGTAACATACAGCATCAGGAAACTGAGGATTAACGAGAGGATCACCAAGCTGCAAGAGGAGTTGAGCAAGATCTGATGGGATGTAAGAGGATTATCAGAAGTGCAAAGACAGGGTGAGAGCACAACAGGGGTTGGTCCAAGATCCCTGACCCAAGCTAACTTGACACTATACCGAGGATATACCGAACGTCAGCCTATACAAGATTAAAATGACTCTAAATCATCTAAAGGTCGTAAAGGCACTGTAAGACGAAGGAATTACTATAGAGAGCTTCTGAGGTCAAGATGGTCGTCGAAGCCTTTCAGAGGCCTTCCGTCGTACTCGGGGGCGACGTTTCACAGTCGTGGGCCAGGAACATGGTGGCGCTGTATTTCAAGAAAGGTGACAGAACCCTCTTCAAGAATTATATACCCATCACGCTCATAAGCCTGTCTCTTCCAAAACACTTCAATAGGTGCCGAATTCTTTGATTATTTAGTTTTCGAGTGGTGTAAAAAATGTTTTTATAAAATTTGTCGATGATAAATACACAAGAGCGTTACATTCCGAAAATCGAAATATATCCCTCGATTTTGGTATCATCAGTTTTATGAATTGCTACACTATGACAGCAAAATCGGAATACGTAGTATACGAGTATACATTTCAAAATAACTGTGAAATTCACTAGGCGTGACATTTTTATTTCTTTCATTGCAACAAAAATACTTTTACATTTGTAAACATTATACTTCATGCTCTCAAATTATTAACTGCCTCGGTGGTATAGCGGTAGTGTATGCGACTGCTAATCATGAGGTCTCGGGTTCGATCCCCAGGTCAGGCAATGTTATTGAGCTTTTTCCTAAAAAGAAGAATCTATCAGCCAGACTGTTTATCATATATCTGGATAAATGTCTACAAAGGTTGAATGAAATTAATGTGGGAGTTCAGATGGGCGACTCAGTGGTTAACTCGCTGCTATATGCAGATGATGCGGTCCTATTAGCGCAGTCTGCGACTGACCTGCAACCCTAGTCGACGTAATGGCAGAAGATTGTAAGAAAAGGGGCCTACGTGTGAATGTGAGCAAAACCAAAGTAATGGTTTTTGAAAGAGAAGAAGCCAGAACAGATGTTAGAGTAGCAATAGGAAATGGTGTGCTAGAACAAGTGGATGTATTTGTATATCTTGGATGTGGATTCAGTCGGGATGGAATGTACACCACTAATGTAGAAAGAAGAGTGAATGCGGGAAATAGAGTGAACGGAGCATTGGGACAACTTCTCGGCAGCCATCACCTCAGCCAGAAGGCACGTGTCGCAATACACAACGCAGTGCTTGTCCCAACGTTATTATATGGAAGCGAGAGTTGGGTATGTAAAAAGGAGCATGAGAGCAAAATCAATGCAGTCGAAATGCGATCTCTGCGGAGAATCTGTGGAGTGAGGCTGACTGACCGCATTCGTAACAATGACGTAAGAGAGCGAGTAGGTATGACAGAGAGTATTGGTGTAAAGATGCGAAAGGGAATGCTCCGATGGTTCGGACATGTGGAACGAATGCCGGACGAGCGACTGGCTAAGAAGATATACAATGCGAAAATGGAAGGATGTAGGTACAGGGGGAGACCGAGACGTACCTACCTAGACCAAATTGGTCATGTATTGAAGGAAGGTGGAGTCAGGAGTCTCCGAAACCAGCGAGCGTGTATGAAGAGAGTTATGAATGTTGAGGAAGCGAGAGATGTATGCAAGAATAGAGCCTCTTAGTACTCTGTTTTCTCAGCCTACCCCGCAAGGGAAATGGCGTGAAAATAAGTAAGTAAAAAAAAATCCTCAGTAGCAGCCCGGAGTTTGGAAATGTGCCCGGTAGACGTCAATAGGCTCGCCCCCTATTACGTGGGACGTAAACATAGCTGGCAAGCCAAGGGTGTGTATTTTTTTTTTTCAAATTATTGCGCTTCTGAGTTATAGCACGATATTACATATAAAATGCGAAAATATTTTATTATAATGAGAGGCGCACGTTACATCGCAAACTAAACCTTTTTTATACTACGTGGGCGGCATACGACCAACCTCATAGTAAGCAGTCCTATAGACGCTAGCAATACTTGTGCATCGCAAACTGCAACGAAAGAGTAGAAGCTCCTGAGGAAGGATGATAAGGCCTATTCATGCCGGGACAAGTAAGATTCTATCAATAAAAAGATCTAAATAAACTTATATTATAATCTTAAGTGCATTCCGTAAACCTACCTTGACATAGTTGATAGTCATGGATGCGGTTAACTGTGCATAGGGGTGCCACAAAGTAAAACCTAGTGGCATCTTGGACAGTGCTTGAAATCCATAGTCTATTAATTCACGCAAAGTTACATGAACCAGGTGACCCGAACAACAGTTGTATATTGGTATACCTATCATCTGTGCATTCAAAGCTAGAATAGAGATATAATTTTATTGTCATACAACTCAGGCCATGTGACGGAAATTAAACAAATCAAATCGAAAAATAATTGCAGTAAATACATTTACATAAAATTCTAGATGAAATAAATAAACGAAACCGTAACAAATGTCTATTATGGTTTATAGAAGAGCAAGCTCTTCTCTCTTTTAAGGTCCACGCAACCTAATGGATGTATTAGGAAATATTTTGTTACGGTATAGTACGCTTATATTTATGAATCTAATCTAAAAGATGGCAACGTTTCAATTAAAAATAAAACTCCTATAGCACATACTTTTTGTCCCTCTTACCCAAGCAGCCACTATCATACACTTGATAGACACAACTACGGGCACATAATCTGATATCAAGTCAGGACTCGCATAAAAAGTCCTCAATATACCTGCAGAATAAAAAATGAATTAGCTTCTGGCCATTGTGACTGTTATACGTTGTCCACTACGTGCTCTTGGTTGCACAAGCTACCAAAAAATTATTCTGTTAAGTGCTTCTGGTACGTGGAGCTACCAAAAAAAGAAGAGCAAGCGAGTGGATATTAAGTTTAAATACTATTAAGGAAAATAATTATGGGGTTATTTTTGACTAAGACTTCTAGTTGTTCAAATTCTATAGAATCTTCTTTATCAAGATCTTTACTGTCGAATAATATTTGAAATGCGAAATTGGTGTATGCGAAAATAGTTTCAATTAGCATTATATTGACCAGTGGCTGCTGTCTCGACATATACGAGTATAACGACTGCATAACGATCGCTTTCGGTCGATAACTTCATGACGCTAAAATATACAGGCTATAACATAAACCCTGTTGGAACATTTTGGGATAGATACGTAATCATATAGGTGTTTTATATATGTAATTATAATTAAAATAAAATAAAATGGTAGCCAGTTACAGTTAACAATCAAAATTATTTATAACACCGACACAAGCATAAAATTTATGCCGGCAGTCTTCGAAAAATTAAAAATAAGAAATCGGAAAAAATATCAAACTATGCACGTGCCGCTATTGTACCTATTCCTTTTATAAGCCGCCCTTTACCCCTTAATCTCTCGCGCAGTTTTCTCCGTATTTTCACGTAATATATCCCGTGAGTGACTTGTGTTTTACGAGATGTCGTATTCAATCGAGGAGTATTTTAATGTGTCTTGGAAAATGTGACTGCAATTATGCAGAGGCGCGCAGAATTTACGGGGAACTCTTCAGTGTTCCACGGAACATTGCATTGCCGTTAGCGAAGGTATTTCAGCGTTTACACGTACTCATGTACAATACTGGCAGTGTTCACGGTCATAAACAATAGCGTATTGACGCAGGAAGGCCAAGACTGCATGACAATGTCGAAGAACAAATCTTGGATATATTTGGGGAAGATCCCACGTAAAGCACGCGTTCAGTAGGTCGCCAGCTCGGTGTAAACCACATGCGCCTTTGGCGAGCACTCAAAGATGATGGAAAGCACCCATATCACTATCTTCGAGTCCAGTCTCTACTTCCTACTGACTACGAGCCTAGAATGGAGTACAGCAGATGGATCTATTATTGATAATAAGGTTATCGGACCTTATTTTCTAGAAAGAACCATGAGTGGTAGCGACTACTTTCGTTTCTTGCAAGAAGAACTCAAACTTGATGAGTTAAATCTCGATCTTGTGCGTCGTATGTGGTTTCAACACGACGGCGCGCCACCGCACTTTTCCCGGACTGTGAGAGACCATTTAAATACAGAATATGGGGAAAGGTGGATTGGCCGTGGTGGACCAGTTAATTGGCCAGCGCGGTCACTTGATCTCACTCCATTGGATTTTTTTTTTCTCTGGGGTACCATCAAAAAGTCGGTATTTAGAAAAACATGCGATACTGATGATGAAATTCATTTACGGATAGTTTTGGCGTTTGACCAAATTATATCCGATACATCAGTGTACTACAACATGTTTGTGAAAACATTCGTAAACGATGCGAAAAACTTATGATGCGTAGACTTACAAGGCGGACACATTTAACAACATCTTCGTAACCGTCAAGTTGATGTGATAATAAATAAGTATTATTGTGTGTGGTATTATCGGACAAACCAAATTAAAAGTTACAAACAATCGTCTAGTAAGGTGATGAAATTTAAGAAATCTAGTTACACGTGACAAGGTCATGCCCCTTAGTGTAGGCATAGTTGGTTCTCCGTGGCCGGCTCCCCTCCGGGCTGGGCGTAATGTGCTACGCAGACGATACGCTCGTTAAAGCCCGGGGCGGGACCCTCGAAGAGGCGGCAGCGCTGGCCACCTCAGGTACCGCGGAGGTGGTCAGGCGGATCGAGGCACTGGAGCTTAGGGTGGCCCTTGAAAAGTCAGACGCCCAACTCTTCCATGGACCCCGACGTGACCCACCCGCCAGCGCCTCGATAACGGTCAATGGTGTGGGCTTTCCAATCCAGGCCCACATCAAATATCTGGGCCTGGTATTGGATGGACGGTGGCACTTTGACGAGCACTTCCGCCGTCTTGCGCCAAAGCTCGTCGGCACGGCGTCCGCCCTCGGGCGACTGATGCCGAATTTGGGCGGACCGAGTCTCGCGTGTCGACGACTCTACGCGGGGGTAGTACGGTCAATGGCACTGTACGTTGCGCCCGTGTGGGCGGAGTCCCTGGCCGTTCGCAATAGGGCCCTTCTGTGGCGTCCACAGAGGGTCGTAGCGGTCAGGGCAATACGCGGGTACCGCACGGTCTCGTGCAATGCAGCCTGCGCGTTGGCCGGAACCCCCCCGTGGGATCTGGAGGCGTAAGTGCTCGCCGACGTTTATCGGCGGGCGTCGACGGAGCGGGCGGGGGGCAGCCGCCCCTCGGCGAGTGCAGTTTCAGCGTGGCGGGAAGATGCCCGACGCGCCACCGTCCTAAAGTGGAGGTCTCGGCTGGAGACGCCCCGGGCTGGTCTCTGGACCGTGGGGGCGCTCCAGCCGATCTTAGAAGAATGGGCAGGGTGGCAGCACGGGGTCCTCACCTTCTGGTTGGTGCAGGTTTTGTCGGGGCACGTTTGTTTCGGCAAATACCTGCACACGATCGCTAGAAGGTAGACGACCCCAGGCTGTCACTACTGTGACTGCGGTGAGGACTCGGCGCAGCAAACGCTGTTATCTCGCGGAAGGAGGCGGCGGAGAGGGCCCGGTAGGAAACCTCCTTCGCGGACCCGATTCGTCGCCGGCGCGCGGGGCGGCGTGTGCGCGCTTACCTGCGCCTAATGCCGCCCTAGCCGAGGCTGCGGATGGTGGGGTCGGGGAGTACCCTGCCGTCCGCGGAAGCCTACCGCGAAGGTGCGACGCCCAAGTGCGCGGGGCGACGCCCAAGTGCGCGGGGCGTCGCACAAGAGAGGGTGCCCGAAGGGGCTGCCGCCTGCGGATCGCGGTGAAACGACGCGGTACCCATGATCCGCCGTAGCAAGGGTGGGTGAGGGTGCACGGTGGGTTTTTAGTGGGTGAGAACCCCACACTACCCCGTTGTCTCCCCTGGCAGCGGTGTGTGCGGTAGGACATTATTGCCCACCTAAAATAAAAAAAGGCATAGTTGGTTCGCTGAAATACTAGCGGCGCTCTTTCGTCCCGAACACAAAGGAGTCGCGCGTGTAGGTAACGCTGCACGCAGAATGTCAGAGGTAATAAATCGATTTAATTTTACAAATATTAATGAATTAATATTTAATATGATCTTCTATTTTAATTGAATATTTTCCAAAATTACTTGTGCTGTTACATTTGGATATTGATAGCGATAACATAGCTATGATATCAAACGTAGTTATTATTACACGCTGTTTAGATTTTTCGTAATCTGTCAGTTTAAAATAGACTTGACTTGACTTGACTTCTTGGTTTATGGGTTTTGTGACATGTCGTCACAACTTCCGCCAATGTCCGTTTCGTTCGTGCTAGTTTCATAAACGTAAGGAGGTAGGGTAACAGTTTAAAATATCAATTGTTTTTGGTATATTATGGAACACAACTGTCAAATTAACAATTTCGATTGATAACTTATCGAGCCCTTGGGACTGCCCGATATGCAGAAAAACTGTTGATAACATATACTAAGTAGGTAGGTACCAAATAAAATAATTACGTCGAGAAATTCCTTGAAATTTTCGGCCCACCCTTCAAAGGCAACGGCTTTAAGGATTTTCTACGAAAACACAGGTGAGTGGGATACAATACAGTTTAAAATCAACTGGGTCCCAATAATAAGGTTGCTAACTCTCCCCATTATCGGTATAGAAGCTTGTTTTTGTATTTGCGTAAAAAAAATGTTCATCAATCACGTTATATACGCTAATATTACACGTTCTAATACATTTTAAGCAAAATAAAATCATTACTGTAATTTCTTTTGTAGTTATTCGGCTAAAATAGGTGGTGCATTTTTAGTATACAAAGTTATAATCATAGTTATCTTCTAAAATTATTCCGGTTATCATAATGTCCAACTATTACTATCTCCACACTGCATACTCAGAGAACGTGTCTATTGGTTATATCCTCTGCATGGACCTATAATACAACAGGACTGTGCGCTTTGTATTACTTATACAAAAATACACTTTATGCTTAACAGAAAAGGTTTATATTTCAAATGAAAAGATCAGCGAGCCAGATGAGACCGTTAGTACGGAGTGACGGTGTCCCTTTCTTTTGACACACGAATTCTTAAGCTTAGCACACACTGAAAATTTTATTGACGCTATTTATCCACAAAATTCTGTGACATTCACGGAAATTGTATAAAGCTGCACGCACTTGCGACAATAAAATCATGCGAGAATAATTTCAAAATAAATCTGTGTATCGTGGTAATATTTTGTGGAATGCAAGTGTATACCTCTCATCGCACTGCGGAAACAAATCGCGTTGGTTGGTCGTTCAGACACGTTCTGTCGTGTCCCACTATTGAGATAGCGAAGGGCAGGAAAAATATATATTGAGGAACAAATTATAATTCGTGATTTCTTAAACATTTTGATCTATATTTTAGCACTTGACATGCTCAGCTACTCTTAAAGTACAAATTATAAACAAAAAACGACCAAAAAACGACGCCATCAAATAGTATGAATTTTAATTGCAAAATTAAACTTACTATATTGGATTAATGCATGTAAATGCGTTCCGATAGAGGGCGTTGCTCGTTAAGACAAATGTGATAAGGAGATTGGGTATGTCTAAAAGATAGTACTGTAGCTCAGTGGATTAGAGCACTTCCTCGGATAGGAAGGGACGCAGGTTCGATTCCCGCCTGTACTAAAATACTATTTTTCTTATTCACAAATTATAATTTGTACTTTAAGAGTAGCTGAGCATGTCAAGTGCTAAAATATAGATCAATATATATTGAGGAGTTTGTATGATTTAGTCAATATACGAATTGAGTTGTTCCACCTCATTTGAGATGTGTGACAATGTATCATGATACCATCTGATGACTCATTTGTGTTTCGTACCTTATTATAATACACGAGGCTGTATGCTCAGATTTTCACCTCACGAACGTGTAAATTTTTCACGAAATAGGTAGGTACATTGTGTTGATTGTAGTATGTGCGCAGGTTAAGATAGGAATCAGGGAATAACTGGATGCAAATATGCAATACTGTGTCAAGCCACACAACTGCCATTTTAAGAAAATTGAGGATAAAGTTTTTAAACGTCAATATAATGAATTTGATAGAAATTAAACGGTTTTATTGATATAAATGACTATTTTAGATTAGTATGCGCTTAGTTATCGTTTTGTATGTAAAATACCTTAAAATATTTTTTAATATAAAAGAAAAATGAAAATAATTGTTTTGCGAAATTATCTATAGGTTATATAAAAGAAAAAAACATTTTAAGAGCCATAAATCTTTATTGCAAATATCAAAAGAGTTTGTTTGATAAATTAAAACAATTCAAATGTTTTGACACATTATTGAAAAAGACTGAATACTTTGGTATTCTTCTAGAATTTGATAGTAAGAAGCTTAATATATTATTGTAAAACTAAGCATGCCTTCTAAGAGACAGTCATGTCTTAGGAGATTAACTTCAATAAACTTTGCAATTATAAACAATAATAATAAAATCTCAACAATAGGTATTCATACTTATTATTAATATAGGAACACCGATTACACAAATAGAAAGTGTCAATTAAGTACACTTAGTCGAGCATTTAATAAAATAAACAATTTAGGATAAACATTAATCTTATAAATTAAAAATATTAAATATTCAATTAGGAACATTTGTCTCTTAGACGGCACAAAAATTTACTATTTAAAAAATATCCTTTACAATTAGAAATATAAATCATAATAATCAAGCACAACACTATATTCTAACCAGTCTCATAAAAGTTTAATAAAAAAGTATGTTGTATTAAAGTGACAAATATTAGACAAACATAATAAAGTAATATCAAAAATATAGTAATTATTAACATTTCTAAAAATAATGAGATCAGTAGGTATGTGTAATTTAAAATGATAAAGTAAGACAAAATAAAATATTTTTAGTAAGTAGTAACTCAATCCTCAGTTTCTTCTATTTAAAAATCAATGATAGAACCAAGCCCTTCGGTATCATCAATAAAAGTACCCGATCGTACAGTTCTCAAAAAATTATAAAATGGTTTAGCATCTGACGGTACTAATTTGAGCATATCTTTGAGGTCTTTTATCTTTGCTGCGGATAATTCACGACCATCAGGATGTAAAACAGGTAGTTCCACATCAAAATCATTATCTTTTTTTTTTGCTTTTTTGTTCCTTTACTGATGTCTACAGTTTTAGGATCATCTGAAAGTTTGGACTTCATGTATAAAACTGTTGAGTAATTTTTCTTCAATTCTATTTCAAACGTGTTCATCCAAAAAATTATTATTTTATTTATATCACATTTTGTATTTGTTATCGTTTTCTGAATCGGTTCAATGGACAAGAAATCATCTTTAGTTAGCTTAGTAATATCAAATCTATTTTTTCTCCGGCAATTCTTCATTAGAGATATAAAATCTTCGTCAGTGTAAAGACGGCAATTAGTTTTAAGAGCATACTCCACATCTCCGAATTCGGAGTCATTAAGCAGATAGGTATGTCCAGGTTGCAAAAAACGAAGAGTTACTTTATCTAAAGTGGGATGATTCTGAAGGATATGTAAAAGTATTAGAATCATCTTGATACTCCAATTCTGACCGCCACATGAATCTGACCAGAGTAATAAATGAGTTACATTAGGCTTCAGTTTTTCTTTAATGTGCTTTCGCAAACACGACCCTACTTCCTGAGTTCTACGTCCCGCTTCACGTTCACGCCATACGTAAAAAAATCCTATAATCAGGATATAATCTGGATTTTTTAAATTTTGGCTCGAATTTGTTTCGTTTACCTGATTCGATAGCTGTTGTTCATCTTCATCAGTAATTAAATGTGTAACGCCTTCTATATTAAAATCTGTATTATACTCTGTTTTTTTAGGTGACCCGCTTGATGAATATTGTATTAAAGCTGTCTCAACTTCAGTAGCACTATGGGATGTACTTTCATTGTTAGTATCAGTATCTGATTGTTGATTTTTTTGTAAATTAGAACTTGATGAGATACTTACTGTCTGCGACGTGATATCTTTTATCGCGACTTCATCAAAAAGAGAACTGCTGTTATTGTTATTAGCCTCAATTTGATCAATTGACTCCAATACCTGTAATGGGTAGTCAATATCACAATCTACTACAAAAATTTTTGGTAAATCGAAACTTTGATCTTCACTCTTCTCACTAGAAATCGACTGAATAGCTACATCAAGTTCTTGTTCTGAAATCGCAGGTATTGTAAAAAGGGGATATTTTTTATTTATAGCTTCAGAAGACTGTTCTTCTGTGACGCTGGAAATTAACTGCTTTGCACGGTTACGTTGAGCGGCAGACATCTAAAACAAAATAATTTTAATTATTTTGTTTTAGATGTCTGCCGCATTTAGACTCACGTCTAAAGAAATATGTAGAAACAAAAATCTAATAAATAATATTAAAACATATCTGTAATTGAGTAAAACAAATACTTTTAGTCTTCATTCAAATAAAATTTTACTTAGATATACACATTTTTAATGGCGTGCTATGTTCCTTAAATCCTCATATTAGGCGCTGATATTTGTTGAACATAATTTTGCAAAAATGATTTATTTAGCTTGACACCATACATCTTAGGCCTAGATAGCCGATTCAGCTTTTTGCAATAACCAGTTAACTAAACTTTTGACCAAAAACAACCAAAAATAATGATCAAAATCTTGAATTAATACATAATATCGACAAAATACAACAATTTCTATCAAAATACATACCATTTATTGTAAATCAACTATTTATTTCTGTTAAGTAGGCGCCAAGCAGTTCTAAGAATTCAAACGTAAAATGAAAATCACTTAAATTATTAATTAAACACTTACCTTGCATTGATAATCGCTATTTTGTAGCACTAGATTTTGTTTTACATCACTGAAACCAACAGTCACTCTAATAACTATTTAAATTTAGCTAAAATATTAAAACTAAACTAACCGTTGCATTCAATCTTCAAACGACATTCAACTGACTGATTGATTTTCGCAAAAACATATCAAGTTCCATGAAGTTTAATACCGAAATTAGAAATAGCGCTAAGTGTTTGCAAATATAAATCAAGGTACTTGAATTATCTTCGTAAAACGATTAAAAGAACATTGTGGTTTAACATTTAAAAGCGTATTATTTTTTTATAAGAAATATGGGTTATTTGATCTAAAATGTTATTGCAAATCGTTCATAGATCAACATGAGAATGGATTTGTGAAAAAACTTAACATTCTCATTTTTGTGGGTTAACATCTTATTGCATATTTCCATCCATTACTTCACAAGAATACTTTCATGCGACTCTTTTTTTCGGTAGTGCTTTTATTTCTGACTTCTTTTTTTAATGTAAAACGTTGTAATGTAAAACATATAAATATATTTTTTTAATCGTGTTATATTATTTACATCGATTTAAAAAAAAATCACAAATTGAGATTTCGCAGTGCGTGCTAAGCCTTACTATAGAACAATTAGGGTGACAATAAATTTCCTTTTCCAGTTCATTCAAATCTAAGCCTTAAGGTTTTTAAACTCAGTTCACGAAAACGAAATTAACAAATAAAAACTGTCAGTTACAATAAAGTAAACTTCCTCAAATGTAATATTTTTATCTAGAAATGTTTATATACTTTTTTAGCATTTGACATGCTAAGGCATATACATTAAACACAAAGTGAAAAATGTGAAATCGAAAATAACAGTCACGAGCAGGATTTGAACCTGCATCTCCTGGATACTGTCCAGAATCCAGATGCTTTTGCCAATTCAGCAATCGTGACCACTGCTCTCGACTACTAATTTCAATAACACATTCATTCTTAACGTCTTGGGTGACGCCTGCACCATCTGTCGGAAGTATTTTCATACATTATACCGACCAGATAAACTTAATTTTACAATTAAGATTTTTACCAAATAATGACGCAGCCCTAGAATTTTTATATTATTTTTTAGCATTTGACATACTTAGGCTTAAACTAATGTATTTAGGGTATAACTCATTGAAAGTCAGTCGGGTTGTGCATCAAATTATTGTTATGTGCAACATCATAAGGGATAAAATAGGTGCTCCCGAGTTACACAACGAGGTGTGTCGATTCTATAATCCCAATAACTATAGTCGCAACCGGAGACATGTGCTGTTCGCCGTTCTATCATGTCGTACCGTGGCGCGTTCCAAGTCGCCTGTACCGCGCACAATTGCAGCACTTAATTCTCTCCTGCCTGCCAATCCTAATTGTGATCTGTTTGCGGATACATGGCCGAAAATAATGTAAGAGTGCTTGCGGTTCTGTGAGCATGACGCATGAATGTGTTTCTTCTCATTTTTTTTATTATCTGATTTATTATTCTGTATTAATCATGTAATTGGTAGCTTACCGTTGAATTAATAATAAGTAATTAAATAAGTATTTTTTTAAAGTTTTGCTTCCCTAAGAGTTGGATCAAATTTCATCAAAATCGGTTCACTACATGAAGCGTGAGAGCAAAACCTACAAAAAATAATTAAACCAATAATTACAAAAATAAAAAAAAATGAAAATTCTATTTGTTTTCAAACATGGTCACCCGAATAGAGTGAGATAAATTGACCTCGTGCCTACTATCTCACTAGGAGCGCTTTTTGGTAACAGTGCGCATTCCAGTTGTATACATGTTACTTCCATGATCCTCTGTCTAGTCTACGGCTTACTTTGACTTTGAAACTGTCAACATTAGTGCTGCCATATTAATAATTTAATTTCCAAGAATTACATCGTCTGTGTTTAATAAAATTAACCTATCAAGCTAAATAAAAATAAATAAATGTTATTTTTGAAGATTATAGATCAATATCTAGTAAACGAACTATAGTAAATATGTAATAAGTACCTAGGAATCACTATTTTGATAAGATATTCTTCCCATTATCTACCTTATATTTTTTTTGACTGGTATTCATTTCGATATCATAACGACAGGGTTCCAAATATAGTTATTTATCTATGCGACACGGTTTATCGATGTCGAGACTGCAGGCACTGGCCAATGTTTTATAATTTGTGTGGGATATTTTTTAGATCATACTCATAGGATTTGCAGATAAACCTTAACTATAAGAAGAGGATTGCTGAACCTATTGAAATGGCATTATTAGTTCTCACTTGTTTTCAGACTCGAACGAGTGGGTGCCTATGTGGTTCGTTCGTTCAGAAAGATGGTTCTTAAAGTCGGGGTTATTCAACCCCAACAATAAAATACCGTTTGAAGGACCTAACCCTTGTTGGTTCAACAAAGACTTCGAGGCGGATGCACACCAAAAGCAGTCTATAATTGACAAGGAAGCTGTTGTCTGAACCTATCCAGAACATATTGCCAGAACTGGTGAGTGAATGCAAATGTGACAGACACATTGCCAAGGTATTTACCGGCTCAAAGTTGAGCCAATCTTTACCTTCAACTCATCTTTAGACACCAAAGCATCCACATTACCTGCCAACCCAAGGTTTTGAAGGTCCGTGCTTAAAATCATTACACAGCTTGCGGTCATGTATAAGTTACAGCTGCTGGATATCTACAAGTCGAGAGCCTGCAGAAGATTTTTTAGCGTATGCCGCTGAGTTGACCATCATCCTTACGCACCTGTACAGTCTCTCATACAGCACCAACAGGTGACCAACTCATGGAAAGTAGCCCATATTCAACCAATTCTTAAACGGGGTAAACCAATTGGACGCGTCAAAATACAAAGTTAGTTTGTATCATATAAAGGCCAGGTCCTTCTTCGTCTCTTAGGTGAACTACTGGTTACATTTCTTGGCAGGCGTGCTAAAGTATCAACACAAGCCTCTTGATACCCTGCTAAGGCGTGCAGTACGAATTGCCGACGATCCCAGTCTTACGGAACGATTTGAGTTGTTGGAGTAGCGGAGATAATAGGTTTCTCAGTGTGCTGCATGGACTCTTTAATTAGGAGTGCTCTGAGGATCTGTTTGTGATGGTACCTGTAGCTAACGATCTTGTACGCTACTTCATATGCTTGCACCACTTGTGCTCTCAGAACTTAGTAGAATATCATACCACCTTAGCTGGCCGCTTATTCGTTTGCCAGCATTGTTAATACATAAACAACATAATAAATTAAGGCTTGGTCCTATTGCCAGGCACATAATCTGGCTTTGCATTAGTAAGAATATTAAATAATTAAATGGAAAGGACAGTGATTGTATCTGCGGAAACAGAGGATGGCAATGAGCTGACCGGTTTAAGGGTGAATGATGTATCGCCATAAAGAATATAAATGCATTTTACCCTTGCTACTTGCCACCAATAGCCCAAATGGTCCATTAAAATTTTCTATCCAACCTGGAACTGGTTCTTCAATACATGATACCACTGCAAAATACATAATAATATTACAATATAATACATTTGAAGGGAATGCTGATTAAAATATTAATATTCTCGTTTTCACGTGGTGTCAGCATGGTCATGGTCGATCCCGTCAAAATTTTGATCGTATATATACATGATGTTTTATTACTATTTAATGAGTATACAATACGAAAGTTTAGAAATTACACAAACTTATAATAATAAATTTAACTTTACATGAGCGGGATGTCATGACCCAAGGCTATTTCTTATATTTTTATAATTTTTTCTTCTGATATTTTTATAATTTTACTGACAAAAATGTATTTGTATGATGGCAACCTATACGTGAATAAAATTTTCAGGTTAAAAAAAAATACTGAACATTATCAAAATAAATTTACTGTTGTAATAGGATTTGGGACTGTAAATCGATATACTTGTCCATTGTAGAGTCGACTACATGAAATTAATTGAATGACAATAACATATACAGCTCTTCCTCACCAATTGAAGGCCTAATTATGACAGCAGGCAGCTGCCCTTTGTTTCCATAAACCACATGTTCAGCTAGCTGTTTGGAGAAGGCATAGGTATTCGGTGATTTAGCTAAATACCTGGGGACAAAATTATATCTTTTTTATAGAAACATAACCCATCCGATGGTAAGTGGTAACCTCCACTCATGGACTCAGCAATACTAAGCCAAGCCGCTATTTAGTATTTAATTGCATGGATAAGAAATTAATGAATAATATCACTTGGTGAGGTATTTCACTGTCAGTCACACAGAAAATAGTGGTACCGACTGTCGGGCCTGAAAAATAGTGAGTACCTACTCCCACTTGGTATTCCACTCTACTTACCACCAATAATGCAATGGATAATAACTGTTTACTTTCCTTAGCCGACTCCTAAAATACTCACAGAACAGAATACGGTGGTGAGTGGTGACAATTGTTAAGCTTAGTCATAAAAATGGACACAACCGACGTCCCACTGACTTTTAAAATAAAGGATACTTTAATATAAATACTATTACCAAGGAGCTTTAAGTGAAAACAATTCTTTACCAAACGACGAGTTCACCAACAGATATTTAGAAGAGACGTGAGTCGAAATTGTATTCTGGAGTAAATCTACAACTCCAGCATACAGTAGTAGGTAAAATTATTTTTAAAGAATAAATTGTTTGTGAATGTGTCAAAAGAGAACTTTAGTGCGAGCGGGATTTAACTTGCGTCCCTTCCAATCCGGGGAAGTATTCTAGACCGCTAAGCCATCGCATTGACCGACGGCCAATCCCAATCTCCACATCCGATTTGTCTTTACAACCTACGCCACCTATACATTTACATGCATTAATAAAATCTAGTAAGTTTAATTTTGCAATTAAAATTACTATATATGATTTGATCATTTGTTCTTTAAAGTAGCTGAGTATCCCAAGTGCTAAAATCCAGATCAAAAATCCGTTTTGGCATTATGAAATTCAACCACTTACAGAATCTCACAAAATATAGCATTTTTCTAAAAACAGTTACGAACTGTATCAGCAAAAAGTATCATTGGATGCCTAACAGCTCTGGGAATATCATTGAAATGTATCATAAAGAGAAGAGGTCCTAGAGTGCTTCCTTGCGGCACTAATTATTTAATATTCTTCCTCTGTCATTTTGTTGATTAACGCTATGCGGCACAAGAATCCATTCGACGCCAAAGCAAAATGCGTGTTTTGCAGTCCACGTCCATTCGTCAAAGGCACATACGTCAGCGCGCGCGGTTTACTGTGCTGTTGAAAGTAGACAAAGTTATCTCAATTTCAAAGCTTACAAATAGCTTCCAGGAAGCACTCACTTATACTTAGAAGTAAGAACCTTGACTCTTTAAGTAATATATAAAATAATTTTGAGTTTTTAATATTTATTATTAAATACTTGCTGTACTTATTGGTGGTAGGGCTGAGTACCAAGTGAGAGTACTCACTTGCTATCGGGCCCGGACGATTAGGTACCGCAGTCTCCTGTGTGACCGGTTATAAAGCACGTCAGTGTGTTTTGGCTGTAGTAGAAGATAGCAGTTTATTCTTTCATTTCTTATATGAGAAATGAAATGGTGTGCAGCGGCTTGACAATACTCTTGGTATAGTTGAGTCCATGAGCGACGGCTACCGCTTACTTATCAGGTGGGCCGTGGCTTATCTGCCATCATTAGCAATAAAAATGCAGATTTAGGATAACCAGCAACTTTATTTTTTAGTACTCAAAAGAAAGGGTTTTAGAGGATGTCCATCAAAATTAAATCATAATTTCTCCAACATCTTAAGCGTCTTCTTAATCCTTTGTGGGTCTTGACTACAATGGTACCAATTATAGCAAAACATCGTATATTAATCAAATGAATACAAGAAAACATTAAAATCAAACAAGCTGCTCAGGAGGTCAAGAATTACGAAATGCAGCAAAATATCACATATAAATAGATTTATCATATCTGTCCAGATATTTATATTGATTTAATGTTTGTTATTTTTATTTCACGCCCTAGATGGCGTTATTGGCTTTTTCTGTATCGCGATATCGTTTGCTTCACGTTGTTAATTTAAATACGTAGGATTAAGAGATGTGTGAATCGTGTGAACCGTTCATAAGCGAATATACGCATATACCTATAGTGTGAGAGTATTATTCCTCGCCCCACGGACCCCCCAGTATTTGTTCAATATCCTTGGCCAGTTCCACCATCTGTCTGGAGCTTCGAAGGTTCATATTTACAGCGTATTGTAATGCATCATCGAACCTGAAACATAACATCAATCACTTGTGATAGAATTCCTTATTGTAGAGTACACTGATAAACAGAGCAGAAGTACTAAAACAAATAACTATAGAATACATTGACCTATTAAAAATGGACATCGGGTTTAGTACAAAATTCACGAAAAAAATTACTTTAATTAATAGGCGGTCTATACAATTTTCAACATTCTAATTTGAAACCTTGTGAAATTATAATAGAGTTGAATTTTCTTTGCAATAATTTATTAGCTTATGTAGCTTCTACCAATAGGCCGAGTCATGGATTCACCTTATACAGCTTCTAGTAAATATTACGTGTTAATGATTTATTTTTAGAAATACTCAAAATTTAAATAAAATTCTCTGTTTTTAATAGTTGTAGAGTATTGTTTTATCATTTATAAGTATTATAATACTTATCCTTTATAAGTATTACCTTTTATCATTTATAAGTATTATAATACTTATAAATGATAAAATACTTATAAATGATAAAACCAATACTCTACTTACTGAAAATATGATAGGTACGGTACACCTTTTTCTTCACTTTATTTGAGTACTTTATTCAACTCGGTCGACCAAATGAAGACTGGCGCACGATTGTTTCTCTTTTGGCGTTTGGACTCTGTTTTGGCACGGACACTATAGGTCAATGATAGAATAAAAAACTCAAAACCACAACAACCTCTTACACTATTCCAAATCTTAATCACTAGACTGCTGTAGATTCCTGCCGTAGTTATCCTTCCTCTATTTAACTTCCATACGATCTATTGGAAGATGCCTATCTATATCTCTGCCATAGATCATCATCTATCAGAACACACAAACTTTCTGTCATCATTTAAAAAAAAAACTGCAGCTGAGATCTGCCCATGTTCTTTTTGGAATTCAAAGTTTAGTGTTGTCACGTACTCCAAACGCTGCATACCAAAAGTGCTATCTAACAACGTGTATAGCAAAATTTGAAGAGACTTTAGATAGTCAATCAAGATCAATGTTTAAAAATATATCGTCGGCCTAATTTGTTAACCTTTTTTTTTTTTTTTTTTTTGTTTAGGCGGGAAAAAATGTACCTAACCGCACACCCCGTCGTTCGGGGCAACGAACAGGGTAGTGTGGGGCCCTCACCCACTAAAGAAACCCGCCGTGTGCCGTCTCTCCGCCTTTATTGGCGGGCCACTGGAACTATGTTACATTCCTTCGGTGGTCCGCCGACGGCTTACCCTTTCGGGTACCCTCTACTGAGCGACGCACCCACACACGGAGCATCGCACCTTCGCGGGAGGCCTTGCGGGTGGCGGACGTTCCCCGGTCCAACCACCCGCAGCCTCAGCTAGGGCGGCATTAGGCGCAAATACTCACGCCTGCGCCGCCCCAGTCGCTGGCGGCGGTTCGGGTCTGCGGAAGGATCAGCCTCCCTGGCCCTTTCCGCCGCTTCCTTCCGCGAGATGACCTCGTCGCAGAAGGCAGCGACCGCGGCCCAATTCCTGTCACTGCCAAGCATCGCTCTAACGACGCTCGGCAGCGAGAGGTCCCCCCCTATTGCCGCGACGAGATCACGGCGCTGCCCGCCCCAAGCCGGGCACGACTCGAGCGTGTGCTGCGCCGTGTCCTCGTCGCAGCCACAATGGTGACAGCCCGGAGTCGCTTCCCTCCTTGCAACTATGTGCAGATATCTGCCGAAGCAACCGTGCCCCGACAGCACCTGCACCAGTCGGAAGGTAAGGACTCCGTGCCGTCGCCCCGCCCACTCCTCCAGCACAGGCTGGAGCGCCCCTACGGTCCAGAGACCGGCTCGGGGCGCTTCCAGCCGTGTCCTCCATCTGGCCATGGCAGCACGGCGGGCATCGCCATGCCACCTGGCCACCTCCCTGGGTGGGGGACGACCACCCACCTCTCGCTCTTGCGACGTCCGCCGATACACTTCGGCGAGCACCTCCGCCTCCAAGTCCCACGGGAGGGTTCCGGCCAACGCGCAGGCCGCTTCCGTCGACACCGTGCGGTATCCACGTATGAGCCTGGACGCGACGACTCTTTGTGGTCTCCACAGAAGAGCCCTGTTCGGCACGTCCAGGCACTCCGCCCACACAGGTGCACCGTACAGCGCCATCGACCGGACTACCCCCGCATAAAGCCGTCGGCACGCATTGTTGGGTCCGCCCATATTCGGCAGAAGCCGTGCAAGGGCGGACGCTGCGCCGACTAGCCTCGGGGACAGTTGGCGGAAGTGCTCGCGAAAGCGCCACCGCCCATCCAGCACCAGGCCCAGATACTTGATCTGGGCCTTCACCCCAATTTGGACCCCGTCCACCGTGATTGAGGCGCCAGCAGGTGGCCGACGTCGGGGCCCATGGAAAAGTAGGGCCTCCGACTTGTCCAGGGCCACCCTAAGCCCCAGCGCCCCGATCCTCCTGACCACCTCCGAGGTCCCTAAGGTGGCCAGGAACGCCGCTTCCTCGAAGTTTCCGCCCCGGGCCACGACCAGCGTGTCATCCGCATAGCAGATGACCACCAGCCCAGGGGGGAGCCGACATCGTAGCACCCAGTCGTAACCGATGTCCCACAGGAGCGGCCCTAGAACCGAACCCTGCGGGACACCGCACGACATGGGTCTCCTCACAACGTCCCCTATGCGGCTCTCATAGAGAACGCTGCGGCCCTCAAGATAGTCCGCCACCAGCCGCCTCAGGTACGCAGGCACCCCGTGATACTGGAGCGCCTCCCTGATGCAGCTGAATGGCAGACTATTGAATGCGTTGGCGATGTCGAGCGACACCGCCAACAGCACTCCACCGCCAGCGACGACCGCCGCGGACGCGGCCCTCAGGCGCATAATCGCGCCGACCGTCGAACGACCAGCCCGAAAGCCGAACTGGGCATCCGACAAGTCGGGTCCGACGTCGCGCAGGTGCTGGACAATGCGGGCAGCGAGGATTCTCTCCAGCAGCTTACCTGCCTCGTCCAGCAGCACGATGGGCCTGAAGGCCCCGACCGAATCCGGCGTTCGCCCCGGCTTCGGCAGGAGTACCAGCCTCCCCTCCTTCCAGCAGTCAGGGAACCGTCCGGACGCCAGGCACGCGTTGAACAGTCCCCTGAGGCGGGGCTCCAGGTGGTCCAGAGCCAGGGCAAGCACCCGGGCGGGTATCCCGTCCGGGCCGGGGGCGGTGTTCTTCGAACGAATCCGCGAAACAGCCGCCCCCATTTCCAACGCAGTGACGGGCGGTACACTGAGGTTGGCCTCCCGATCGCTACCTGGCGATGCCATGACCGGGGGCGTGTGCTCCGCCCGTCGTGGGAATAGGCCCTCGCTAATTTGTTAACCTGCTAAGTCAATTTTTTCATAGTTTACAGGACGAAGAAAACACTGAATAATATCTTTATTTATCTACCAATCAAAATTCTGAAAATCCCGTTGGTTTCTATAATATTTCTTAATATTTTAAAAGTATAATTAATAGAATAACTTGCACACATTTCAGAAAATTCGCGAAAACAATTATATGGCAGCTTTTCGAAGTGAAGTTTAAATTTGCTTGAGGACTTAGCAGTTTTTGACTTAAGTTTAGTATGGTTTATAGATTATTTATTGTGCAGTGAAACAAAATCAATTAGAAATCAAAATCTTTATTATTAAAAATTAAACAATCAGCCTTCTTTATTAGAAAACAGTGTTAAAATATCTAAGATATTAATATCTAAGATATATAGACCATTTTCATAGACAAACTGTAATATATGTATTGGTTTTTGAATAAAATAAAATAAAACAGAAAGGTTTCTCTAAAAATCTTAAATTAACAATATTTATTTATATATATATTTTTAGCATTTGACACGCTTAGCACACATTAAACACAAAGTGAAAAATGTGAAATCGAAAATAACAGTCACGAGCAGGATTTGAACCTGCATATCATCGTCGTCACCCAAAGGCGTTAAGTATGAATGTGTTATCGAAATTAGCAATCAGGAGCAATTGTCACGATAGCTGAATTGGCAAAGCATCTGGATGGTATCCGAATTAACAATATTTATAAATCAATCTGAAACTGGTAAAATGTAAAGTTGTAATTAAACTTAACTTGTACATATTGGTTCTTCTTATTCTACTCATGAGGTAGGTTGTCATAATATTTATGATAGTCAGAAGGAAGGGTCTTTTTTATTTGTTGCAAGTCTTCAAATTTTCGTGCAGTAATTTTACGTCGGTTCTGGTGCAATTATTGCAAGGATCGTCTTTGTGGTAAATTTCGCCATTCATCCTTAAAGCAAGTTTTATAAAGAATTGATCCATTGCTTTCGTAACGTAGTGCATGAATGTCAGTCACCTTAAGATCCCCTTTAGATCTTCCTGGATGAATAATTTTATAAAACTGAATTTTGTCGATATTTTTGAAGTAAGTGTGGTCCAAATATGTTACAGAGTAGGGTACTGGGCATTTACGAGCATGGTTAGCAATGGATATGCATTCAAATTTTAAAAATGTATCTTCTGAAGGCACGTCATTGAATGTAGTATTGGAATTAAATGTGATGTTACAACAAATTGTATGATCTATGTTTTCTGTAATTAAAGTACTAGGTCGATCTAGATCGGTCAGTGATATTATATTGATATCGTCATTTATTCCATTAGCATCTAAATCTGAAGGTCTTGTTATAAACTGTCTTGATTCTGAATATTGTAACTGAATATCTTCTAAAACGTGTATTACTTTATTTGAATTATAATCTGACTTCGAAGCTACATGTTCAGGTCTATCCTATAAGTTACGTGCCTCAGAAAGCAAAGCCACAATTTTTTTTCCTCGATACATTTTGAAAATATCGAAAAAGCATTAAACACAAAGTGGAAATATAAAAATTTATCACGTAGGTGAAAAAAGGGAAACTTATTTAGGAAAAAAAATGTACAACGGAAAAGATTACTGCGAGCGTACTGTACCCGCAATATTTTTTTACAGTAAAAATAAATAAAACTAAAATTAATAATTCGTTAAGAATACCTCGTTATTCGGGGCAACTAACAGGGTAATTTTCCGACTACCGTCCTATTTCTATCTTAGTTTTTCTCTCTAAAATTCTTAAACGCCTTGTTAATGAACAGTTAAATTTCAATCTTACCAGAAACAATCTTCTCAATCCTTTTCAGTCAGATTTTCGTCCAGGGCACAGCACGGTAACTGCTCTTGTTAAAATCACCGACGATTTACGTCTAGGGATGAATGGTGGTCACTTGACCCTGCTGACGCTTTAGCAATGCCTTTACTTCCGTTGATTTTGATATTCTCCTAGCTCTTCTTGGCTCCATTAACAAATCTCCAACGGTAATTGATTGGTTTCATAGTTACCTATATGGTCGTTGGCAGAGAATTCGCCTTGAAGAGGTCAACTCTTCATGGTGTTCCATATCAGCCGGCGTACCTCAGGGTGGTGTCTTATCTCCTTTACTCTTCGCTATTTTTATTAACTCCATTTCAAAGAAGAAGCCAGAACAGATGTTAGAGTAGCAATGGAAATGGTGTGCTAGAACAAGTGGATGAATTTGTATATCTTGGATGTGGATTCAGTCGGGATGGAAGGTACACCACTGATGTAGAGAGAAAAGTGAATGCGGGAAATAGAGTTAACGGAGCATTGGGACGACTTCTCGGCAGTCATCACCTCAGCCAGAAGGCACGTGTCGCAATACACAACGCGATGCTTGTCCCAACGTTATTGTATGGAAGCGAGAGTTGGGTATGCAAAAAGGAGCATGAGAGTAAAATCAATGCGGTTGAAATGCGATCACTGCGGAGAATCTGTGGAGTGAGGCTGACTGACCGCATTCGTAACGATGACATAAGATAGTGAGTAGGTATGAAAGAGAGTATTGGTGTAAAGATGCGAAAGGGAATGCTCCGATGGTTCGGACATGTGGAAAGAATGCCGAACGAACGACTGGTTAAGAAGATAAACAATGCGAAAGTGGAAGGATGTAGGTACAGGGGGAGACCGAGACTCACCTACCTAGACCAAATCGGTCATGTATTGAAGGAAGGTGGAGTCAGGAGTCTCCGAAACCGGTGAGCGTGTATGAAGAGAGTTATGAATGTTGAGGAAGCTAGAGATGTATGCAAGAATAGAACCTGTTGGCACTCTGTTCTCTCTACCTACCCCGCAAGGGAAATGGCGTGATGATAAGTAAGTAGTATTTCAGATAACCACACTTCATCCTACCACCTATATGCAGACGATCTGCAACTTTACTATAACTTTTGGAATGGTTAGCTGAAGCCGTGGAAGAGGTTAATCGTGATTTGCATCATATCGCTGACTGGAGTAAAGCCCATGGTCCAAAAGTAAACCCACAGAAAACGCAGCCAATTGTTATTCGCAGCTCTCGGAAAATTTTCCAAATAGAGTGGGCACTACCAAGAATAGTTTTTGATGAAGTTTCTATTCCTTTCAGTGAAACTGTTAAAAATCTTGGTGTTATATTTGATCGCAGCTTGTCGTGGGGCCCTCAGCTCGAACAGACCAGCTGTAAGATATTTGCTTCTGCAGGCTCCTTACGTAGGCTGACAAATTTCTTAACTATAGTTAAAATTGCGCTTGGTCAATCCCTCCTTCTTTCCATTCTTGACTACGCAGATGTTTGCTATCTCGACCTAACTCAGGAACAATTAGACAAACCATGTTTCCGAATTTTGCACTAAGCTCAACTGGCTTCCCAAACATCGTCGGACAGGATAGTCACATCCTATTTCTTCTCTATACAATCCTCTTCAATTCTTCTTCTCCTCGGTATCTTCGGGAATGATTCAAGTTTCTACACACGACTCAGACTCACTCTTTCTCTTTAAAATCTGCTGAAAACCTCAAATTTGAAGTTCCGGTACATGAAACCACTTTCTAATGCACTTCCTTTACTGTAGAAGCGGTTACATTGTGGAATAAGTTACCAGTGACCATAAGATTATCTCCCTCACTTAACATATTCAAACAGCGTGTCAAGTCATATTATGTAACGGAAATTGCTACTATGTCGCACTAACTAAGTTTAAGTTTGTGTGTGTGTGTGTGTATGTGTGATTGAGTGTGTGGGGTTATTTCAATTGTTTATGTATGTAATTGTATAGGTATTAATTAGTAATAATTAATTAGATTAAATCAGATAGGTATGTTACTGTTAGTATTGTACACAAATAACTATAAGGCATGTTATGTCTGGACTTAATCCTGTCCATGCAAGGTTGCCTGGAAGGCGATAAGGCCGCCAATTGAAACACTTGTACAGAAGCCTTTAGCTTTGTTTGTAACACTAGGTTTTTAATAAAGAGTTATTTATCTATCTATCTAGTGTTGGGCCGTCACCCACTAAATAAACCCACCGCTTTTACACACTGGAGCGTCATGCATCGCATCTTCGCGGGAGGCCTTGCGGGTGACGGACTTTCTCCAGTCCAACACTCCACGACCTAAACTATGCTAAATAAAAATACTTTAATAACCTTTGTACGTTTTAAAGGCTAAAATAAAAAAATGATTATTGTTCGACGTGATAACATCTTGTAAATCGATGAACGCCGGCTGCTCTCTGCTCTCCTCTCTGCCTACCCCGCAAGGGAAATGGCGTGATGATATGTATGTATGTGTCACGTTCCGAAAAAAATATGGCGACCGATGCATTGTCAGTGAAACTCTCAGAAAAACTTATATGACGTTATCACGTAAAATTATCGTCCGTAAACCGACTTTACAGATAACCATATAGTTTTTCCCTTCTCCACCCATGGGAGTTGTAAGAGCCGACTGAGGGAATACCGAGGGGAGTGGGCAGCAGCACTCTCTCGAGTATTAACAACATCCGCTGCGATCGCCGACTCGCCTACCGAGCGTGGCGATTACAGCACTATACCCCCAATTTGGGGAGGCCTATATCCAGCAGTGGACGTCGAAGGCTGATATATTATATGGATGATAGATGATATAGTTTTTTTATTTTGATTTTGTGAATTATTCTAAATCATTAGATAATCAAACGTTTTTGATACACTCCTCCACTGGTACATTATGCACTACATACATTAGTAAGTTAGTACTATACCTACTATTAATAATAATAAGATGTATTTTGTTATTTTTATTTTTAAAAACAAATTTTAATATTTTCACAAAATATATTTTGTTTTCGTTTTCTTTACAATGTAGGTATCTTTATTGAAACCTTCACCGCTTATTTATTCAAGCAATTAAGTTGTTTACGCACTATCAATGTCTTTAGTCATTTTCGTCAACATCATTTAAAAATACCTTGCCGCACATACTTACGTTGTACCTACTGGTGTAACAATACAAATTTTAATTGTAAATTAACACAAAAATCGAAAATAACAGTCACCAGCAGAATCTGAACCTCGATTTCCTGGAATACTACGTAGGTGGCAAACAAGCATACGGCCCACCTGATGGTAAGCAGTTACCTTAGCCTATAGACGCTAGCAACAACATAGCCGTCACATGCGCGTTCATTCCAAGAAAAGGCGGATGGGTAGGATATTACGGAGAGGATAGATGGGATACTAAGGAGAGGATATAAAAGGAAAATAAGGAAGGGAGTGCGTTTGGGCCTCTGGCGCTTTCACTCGCCATACGAAATACAACTGTAGGAGCGCCTAGAATTGTTTTATGCTGATCTTTTTTGAGAGGGTGGTACTTCCCCGATCGATCCCATTCATGCTGGGATAAGCAAGGCTACCACCAAAGGAATGTAGCATAATTCCAGTGGCCCACTAATAAAGGCGGAGAGACGGAACACGGCGGTTTTCTTTAATGGGTGAAATCCCCACACTACCTTGTTTGTTGTCCCGAAAGACGGGGTGTGCGGTTAGGAACATTTTTTCCCGCCTTAACTAAAAAAAAGGAGAAGCAAGGCTCTACCACTAGAAGGTATGATAATGTTACGCCATGTTTATACATATGAACTTTACTCACCTAGGAAAGGTTTCATCACATCTCCAGGTATGACACAGACCTTGGATTTGAAAATAATTGGTTTGTCTTTCTTTAGTCTGTCAAAACACTGAAAAAAAAACAATACGGTGGTACTGTTGTGTTTCATTTGGGTAGCGAGAGCTTCGGAAGCTCAAACCCCCTGATCACTCCCTTTCTAGTATCCCTGTAGCCTGGCAACGTGCAAATATTACTCTTAATGAACAAATTATTTGTGAATGTAGAAGAACTTTAGTGCGAGCGGGATTCGAACCTGCGCCCCTTCCAATCCAGGGAAGTGCTTTAGCTCCGATGGTTTGGGAATGTGGAAAGAATGCCGGACGTGCGACTGGTTAAGAAGATATACAATGCGAAAGTGGATGATGTGAGACCGAGACTCGCCTATCTAGACCAAATTGGTCATGTACTGAATTAAGGTAGAGTCAGAAGTCTCCGAAAACGACGAGCGTGTATGAAGACAATTTAGAATGTCGAGGAAGCGAGAAATGTATTCGAAAACGGAGTCTTTTGCCACTCTGTGCTCTCGGCCTACCCCGCAATGGAAATGGCATGATAGTAAGTAAATGATATCCAAAGAATACGTGTCATTAGCCCTCCGTGGTATTAAGGTGGAAATATACTTACAGCACAAGAATACAAATCTGCCAGTCTGTCTTCAGGACTGACTCCTTTCTTGTTCCTCATAAGGGTATAGATACTTTCGAGGCCAGAACAGGAGTACAAAAGTTTCTCGATCAGCACTTTACCCATGAACCCTGAGATATTTAAGATTTAAATTAGTAAATTTACTTTGTGACTTAAAATACAAAGCCTCACAACTGCATTTATTGTTGAGAGTATCATTCGAGTTGATCGAGAGAAGCAAAAATATAATATTTACTGTAAAATCGCTCTGTTCGGAGGTGTTGGTACCATTTAAGTAAAAGGACTCACTGGCAGAACAGCATCTGGAAAGTATTTTTTTACCAAGAGTATTGTCAAGCTGCTGCTCACCATTTCATTTCACTTAAGTATATGTAATGAAAGGATAAACGGCTATCTCCTGCTACAGCCAAAACTCAACGGTGTGCTTCATGGCCGGTCACACGGGAGATGGCGGTACCAACCCGCTCGGGCCAGATACCAAGTGAGTACTCCCATTATAACACGTTTAACGGGTCTATACGCGCATAAAACTTATCAAAATACTATTATTTTGACTAACCTCGACGTTTCGGCTGAGTTGCACCAGCCGTGGTCACGAGTAGACTGGCGAGAGCAGGTGTTCGTCGGTTACTCCCACTTGGTACCCAGCCTTACCACTAGTCTTGGAATGGATGATAATTGCTTACTTCCCTTAGTTGCCTCATACGACGCCCGTGGGAAAGAATGGGGTGGTGACACCACATGGAAAGTAACGTCAAGACGACATTTTCTTTTAAACAAACATAAAGCGTTTCAGTGTTTCAGTTACAAGTTAATTTTTATATAATTATCTTCAATGTACGACAAAATGGAAATGTGACGCCAATAGGCTCGCCCCCTATTACGTGGGACTTAAACGTAGCTGGCGAGTCGTGGGTGTGTAATACACCTCTGCCTACCCCTTCGGGGAATGCAGGCGTGATGCTATGTGTGCGTGTGTGTTTATGTACGACATACCAAATGCTACTGTTTTATGATATGTATATATAAAGCTGTTCTCGTAATAAAATTAGATAGTTATGGTATATGGCTCTCGAGTGAACAGGTGGTGAGGATCTAGGCTGTGATGTACATGTTTTATTATCATTGGCTTGCCAAGTTCAAGTTTCTCAAGTTGCTGACAATATTCTATTCAAAGAGTAGATAATGATTTTGGTATTAGTCACAGTGAGACTTGCCAAGCCGACGACAAGATCTCTCAATCATGTACGAGTAACTCCCTTCACAATATTTTGTTTCACTGAGCTTTGAAAATTTATGAACAAATGCAATCATACTTTCAAAAAGGCAGAGATATTATGTGCCTTAGGAAGTGTCAGCCTCACTGGACATCATTCCTGCCCAGGTAATAATTTCTAGTTGGTAGGTAGTTAGGTTAATTTCTAGTTGGCCATGTGGGGCCGGCTTTAGAATTGTCTCACCCCTCTCTACACACGGGAGTCGTAAGAGCCGACTGAGGGAATACCGGGGGAGTGGGCAGCAGCACTCCCTCGACTATTAACAATATCCACTGCGATCGCCAAACCGCCAAGCGTGGCGATTACGGCATTATCCCCCATGACGGGACCGCTCGTTGTGGCGTTCTCTTGGGGAGGTTGAAAAGCTGATGGATAATTAGGTACTTACCTGAACCGCCAGTAATAAAGATAGTCTTTCCTTTATAAAACTCTAGAATATTTGGCACTTGATCAAAGTTCCTTTCTTCTAAGAACCCCATGACAATATTTAAAATAGCTATTATATGGGTTAGTAGAATATTAATAAATTGTAGTTTTATTTTGAACAGCCGTGCAACCTCGAAGTTTTATATATGTCATTCTGATTTCAATATATTTTACTGCAACATTGTACCTATTTTCCATTAATTTATTTTTATAGTTGAAGATCCCAAGCCCACCAAACTATTTTCTGAGTTACAAAATTTATGAGTGAAAAAGTTGTGTTGGTCTGATTAATAATCTACGTGCTAACTTTTATGTGATACTAGACTCTTTGAAATTAGCAAAATAAATATCATTTTAGGCAACCTTTTTTTTTTTTTTTGTTATGGCGGGAAAAAATGTTCCTAACCGCACACCCTATCGTTCGGGGCAACGACCAGGGTAGTGTGGGGCCTGCACCCACTAAAGAAACCCGCCGTGTGCCGTCTCTCCGCCTTTATTGGCGGGCCACTGGAACCATGTTACATTCCTTCGGTGGTCCGCCGGCGGCTTACCCTTTCGGGTACCCTCTACTGAGCGACGCATCCGCACGCGGAGCGTCGCACCTTCGCGAGAGGCCTTGCGGGTGGCGGACGTTCCCCGGTCCATCCACCCGCAGCCTCAGCTAGGGCGGCATGAGGCGCAAGTATCTGCGCCTGCGCCGCCCCGGTCGCTGGCGGCGGTTTGGGTCAGCGGAAGAATCCTCCTCCCTGGCCCTCTCCGCCGCTTCCTTCCGCGAGATGACATCCTCGCAGAAGGCAGCGACCGCGGCCCAATTCCTGTCGCTGCCAAGCATCGCTCTGACGACGCTCGGCAGCGAGAGGTCCCCCCCTATTGCCGCGACGAGTTCACGGCGCTGCTCGGCCCAAGCCGGGCACGACTCGAGCGTGTGCTGCGCCGTGTCTTCGCCGCAGCCGCAATGGTGACAGCCCGGAGTCGCTTCCCTCCTTGCCACAATGTGCAGATATCTGCCGAAGCAACCGTGCCCCGACAGCACCTGCACCAGTCGGAAGGTAAGGACTCCGTGCCGTCGCCCTGCCCACTCTTCCAGCACTGGCTGGAGCGCTCCTATGGTCCGAAGACCGGCCCGGGGCGCCTCCAGCCGCGCCCTCCAGCTGGCCATGGCAGCTCGGCGGGCGTCGCCCTGCCATCTGGCCACCACGCTGGGTGGGGGCCGACCACCCCCCTCCCGCTCTTGCGATGCCCGCCGATACACCTCGGCGAGCACCTCCGCCTCCAAGTCCCACGGAGGGGTTCCGGCCAACGCGCAGGCCGCCTCCGTCGACACCGTGCGGTATCCGCGTATGACTCTGGACGCGACGACTCTCTGTGGCCTCCACAGAAGAGCCCTGTTTAGTGCGTCCAGGGCCCCCGCCCACACAGGGGCGCCGTACAGCGCCATCGACCGGACATCATTTTAGGCAACCTGGAGTACATTTACGCATTTTAGGGTTTTCCACACCAGTGTTAATGTACACTGGTGTCCGTCCACGTAGGATGTATATCGTGTACTATGCGCGAGTGTATGCATAAATGCAAGTGTACTTGCTGTTTCCTCACTTCCATAGTTCAATGGGATGGCATTGCGACACAACCGGCGAGAGATAATGCGCAGAAACGATGGTTTTACGTGCTTTCTAATACACAATGTTGAAACACCACCAACTGCCTAACTTCGGGCAGCTATTGAGATTTTTTTTTGACAGAATCTCATTAACTTATTGTTGATTTGACCATTCGAAGCCTGAAACCTCATATTTTAGAGTACCCACGTGTGTTTTGGTAGTTAAATAAAATACAACACTTTATGTTAGCACATTTTCTTCGATAGAGCTACTGTACATGAGTGACGAGTATTTAACGCTGCCAGATATATATGTCTTTTTACATAAAATATACACTTACCTTGGCAAAATTTATATCTTAATCTTAAATATTGTTTATTTCTCATCCATCCATCCATCCATCCATCAGCCTTTCATGGTCCACTGTTGGACATAGGCCTCTCCAAAATGGGGGTTTTACCATAATCGCCACGCTTGGTAGGCGGGTTGGCGATCGCAGTGGATGTTTTTGGTACACAGGGGAACGCTGCTGCCCGGTCCCCCGGTAATCCCTTAGTCGGCTTTTACGACTTCCATAGGAAGAGACGAGGTGGAGCTATTCTTGATGCCGGCCCCACGCAGCAATTTATTTCTCAGTAAGACACAAAATACAAAACGTGGTAAATTAACTTAGTGATATAAACATAAATGGAAGTTGAACTCTGATACCCATGATAAGATTTAACTTGTGTTATGGGCACCAGGGCTCTCTCATAAAGTTAAACATTGTAGCTTAATCCTTATAAATAATATGAAAATTAAATGATAAATGAAAAAACGTTGTATATAAAAGGAATTGCTCTTTGTGTATATAAATATAGACGTATACTTCTATATTTGTGTGCATGTGCATGTGCATGTGTTTGTGTAACTGCAACATTGTACCTATTTTCCATTAATTTATTTTTATAGTTGAAGATCCCAAGCCCACCAAACTATTATCTGAGTTACAAAATTTATGAGTGAAAAAGTTGTGTTGGTCTGATTAATAATCTACGTGCTAACTTTTATGTGATACTAGACTCTTTGAAATTAGCAAAATAAATATCATTTTAGGCAACCTGGAGTACATTTACGCATTTTAGGGTTTTCCACACCAGTGTTAATGTACACTGGTGTCCGTCCACGTAGGATGTATATCGTGTACTATGCGCGAGTGTATGCATAAATGCAAGTGTACTTGCTGTTTCCTCACTTCCATAGTTCAATGGGATGGCATTGCGACACAACCGGCGAGAGATAATACGCAGAAACGATGGTTTTACGTGCTTTCTAATACACAATGTTGAAACACCACCAACTGCCTAACTTCGAGCAGCTATTGAGATTTTTTTTTTAACAGAATCTCAATAACTTATTGTTGATTTGACCATTCGAAGCCTGAAACCTCATATTTTAGAGTACCCACGTGTGTTTTGGTAGTTAAATAAAATACAACACTAAACTTTATGTTAGCACATTTTCTTCGATAGAACTACTGTACGTGAGTGACGAGTATTTAACGCTGCCAGATATATATGTCTTTTTACATAAAATATACACTTACCTTGGCAAAATTTATATCTTAATCTTAAATATTGTTTATTTCTCATCCATCCGTCCATCCATTCATCCATTCCATCAGCCTTTCATGGTCCACTGTTGGACATATACCCCCAAAATGGGGGTTTTACCATAATCGCCACGCTTGGTAGGCGGGTTGGCGATCGCAGTGGATGTTTTTGGTACACAGGGGAACGCTGCTGCCCGGTCCCCCGGTAATCCCTTAGTCGGCTTTTACGACTTCCATAGGAAGAGACGGGGTGGAGCTATTTTTTGATGCCGGCCCCACATAGCAATTTATTTCTCAGTAAGACACAAAATACAAAACGTGGTAAATTAACTTAGTGATTAAACACAAAGTGAAAAATGTGAAATCGAAAATAACAGTCACAAGCAGGATTCGAACCTGCATCTCCTGGATACCGTCCAGATGCTTTGCCAATTCATCCATCGTGACCCTTGCTCCTGACTGCTAATTTCGACAACACATTCATACTTAACGTCTTTGGGTAACGCCTGCACCATCTGTCGGAAGTATTTTCATACATTATACCGACCAGGTAAACTTAATTTTACAATTAAGATTTTACCTAATAATCACATACATCTGGACGGTAGCCAGGAGATGCAGGTTCTAATCCTGCTCGTGACTGTTATTTTCGATTTCACATTTTTCACTTTGTGTTTAATGTATGTTGCTAAGCATGTCAAATGCTAAAAATATATATAAAAATATCTAAATAACTTAGTGATATAAACATAAATGGAAGTTGAACTCTGGTACCAATGATAAGATTTAACTTTTGTTATGGCCACCAGGGCTCTCTCATAAAGTTAAACACGTCTGTAACATGTCGCTTCCATCCATCCATCCATCAGCCTTGCTGGACATAGGCCTCCCCAAGAATGGGGGATAGTGCCGTAATCGCCACGCTTGGCAGGCGAGTTGGCGATCGCAGTGGATGTTGTTAATACTCGAAGGAGTGCTGCTGCCCACTCCCTCGGTATTCCCTCAGTCGGCTCTTACGACTCCCATGGGTGGATAGGGGTGGGACAATTCTAAAGCCGGCCCCACACGGCGATGTCGTTTGGTACTTGCAGAAAGGGTAAACATTACACGATTTATTTATAATATTATAAAGGTGAGCACTTATTACCTGGAAATGCTTACTTGCAAGAGTTGTTTTATGTATTGGTGTCGAACATACTTTATAGGACCGTCTTTTATTAAGCATATATCTTATGACAAGTCATAAGATAACATTTTATGTTTTCTTAAGACTATTTGGAGTACAAAGAGCTGTCTCACAGTAAGTACTTGACATGTTTCGTACAAAGTGGAGGTAGGGTATCTGTAAGGCTTACAAGTCATAACCTTCAGGACAGCCCTCTGCGCTCTTTATAGCCTTAATAAGTATGTCTTACTTGAACCTCCCCACACTGATATACAATAGCCTAGGATAGACTGGCATCGTGCAAATTAATCGGTTTTTAAAACGTCGGTATCGGCAGAACATCTTAACTTTTTAAAAATATAGATGATTTTACGTACACGCGAGGTTAGGCTCTCCAAATGTTATTTCCAATTTAACTGATTATCAATATTGACACCCAGATATTTAATTGTATTGGACCTAAATAATATAGAACAATCGCATCGATCACTGTTATCATTACACAAATGGGCTCTCAGTTGAAATGTTTCAGATGGTGGTTGGTTAGATGCTTTTATTGAAAAGGTTAGATAGGTGGTTTTAGTTATATTTAATGTCAAGAGATTAGCCAGTTCATTACATTCCCGAGGGACTGTTTAGCAGATGCAAAAGTGTTGGACCACTTTTGCCATGAACAACCAAAGCTGTGTCATCGGCGTAGGTATATATCGAACAGTTTGGTATCATGAGTTTGCAGAGCGAATTAATGTAGGCTAGAAAAAGAGTAGGCCCTAAGATAGAGCCTTGAGGAACATCGTATGTCAGAAAGGCATCGTCGCTAATAACTGAGCCGATTTTGACACACTGAGTTCTATTAGACAGATAATCTTTGAAAATCTGGAGAGTATGACCGCGAATGCCCACTCCATCAAGCTTGCTTAGAAGGAGTGGACGAGAGACGGTGTCAAAGGCCTTAGTGACATCTAGGAAGATACCAATACACTTATTCTTTTTGTCAAGTTTTTCCACCACATGGTCTACTAAAGACGCTACTGCATCTTCTGTGGATTTTTTGCTTCTAAATTCAAACTGGTTTGGTGCTAAAATAGAATGGTGTTCTAGAAAGTTAATTAACCGAGAGTTCAGAATTTTCTCTAGTATTTTCGATAGTGCGGGCAACACATATATCGGCCTATAATTGTTGATATCATCTCTGGACCCTCCCTTGAAGATAGGGTGGACAATGGCCTTTTTAAATACTTTAGGGAATTTGCCCGTGAAGATACTTGCATTACAAAACCGACGAGCTTTGGCGCAAGACGGCGGAAGTGCTCGTCAAAGTGCCACCGTCCATCCAATACCAGGCCCAGATATTTGATGTGGGCCTGGATTTGGAAGCCCACACCGTTGATCGTTATCGAGGCGCTGGTGGGCGGGCCCCGTCGGCGCCCATGGAAGAGTAGGGCCTCCGACTTTTCAAGAGCCACCCTAAGCCCAGGCGGATCGAGGCCCCTATTGATTCTTAAGTAGTTTATTAAGGCAAGTTGTTGAATTGATAGTAACTGACTCCAACCCTTCACGCCCTCTAAGAAAAATTTTACTATTTTTGGTCCAGCAAAATTTGTAATGGTTGGTTTTACAAAAGTTACGGGCTTCATAAAATAACTGCCTCAAGCTACCAGGCAAATATTCAGCAACATAAATGGGAATAATTGGACCACTAACTCCAACATGACTTGTATTTAACTTTTCTGAAGGGGGCAGACCTTTATTAAATGTGCGTGTTGCATTGAGAACCTGATTTTGTAATGAAACTCTCCGGAACTCCGCTACTATAGGCTTCATCGAGCCCTTTTTTCCAGGCAACTGATAGACATCACGAAGCTCATTTGCTTCCACCGTAGCCTGTACAGCGTTGCATGTTTGCACAACGAGGGAGGTCAAATCGCTTGTGGTCTCCTTGTCGTTTTGGGGCATATATCTTATTTCAATGCTCGAAGAACGGGAACCCCGTTGTAGGTCATTGACCTTCCTCTCCAACTCCATAATGTAGTTTCGTTGCTCTAATCTTTCTTTTTCCAATTTTTCAATAGTTATTCTCATACTTTCATATCTACTGTTCATAAATTCAATCGACTTTTCTATCTCATTATTAGTTTTGTGAATCTCTCTATTTTGTTGCTTAACCTCAGCTATATCGAAATAATTTTATTAAGAATCAAGTCTTGGTCAGACTTCCATGAGGCAAGCATCATTGTTATCTTGTCCTCATACAAATTCCATTCATTTTCCGGTGAATAATCAGGGCAAATGCGTTTATTCCTTGATGTTATATTGGTACATCCTGATATGCCGTGCGATTGCATATCAGATGTACACAATAGTCTCCTGATTTTCGGATTCAGTTGTAGGAGGGGGAGTGCGTACTGTTCTAGGCATGATTATGCCTTATATAGCTTTGTGGGTACAATAGCTTTTATCTTGAATTATTTTTGGTTATTACTCCGGTCTCCGAGAGTATTGGGATCCTTAGCATCGACTTATCTAGTAAAGTCCAGTTCGGGAGTCATTTGGAGGACAAAGCCAAATTGGCGAGCAAGAAACTGGGCGTCCTGAACAGAGCCAAGCGGTACTTCACACCGAGGCAGCGACTTGTTCTGTATAAAGCACAAGTCCGCTCTCACGTGGAGTACTGTTCACATCTCTGGGCAGGCGCACCAAAATACCTGCTCGACCCAGCTTGACTCCCTGCAAAGACGCGCTGTTCGAATTGTTGATGATCCCAATCTCACGGATGAGCTGGAGTTGTTGGGGCGGCGGAGAGACTTTGGGGCTCTCTGTGTGCTCTATCGACTCTTCAACGGGGAGTGCTCTGAGGAACTGTTTGAGGTGGTACCAACATCGCCGTTTTACGACCGTACCACGAGACGCCGTACTAGGGTTCATCCATACCACCTGGAAACGATTTCGTCCAATACGGTTCGTTTTCAGCGTTCTTTTCTACCACGTACGTGTAAGATCTGGAATGAACTTCCTGCTGCGGTGTTTCCCCAGCGTCACGACTTGTCCCTCTTTAAACGAGGTTTAAGAAGAGTACTTTACTCAACGTAGGCGGCGATTGGGCTGTACCCCTGGTGTTGCCATAGTCCATGGGCGGCGGTTACTACTTACCATCAGGTAGGCCGTTTGCTCGACAGCCACCAAATTTTAGGTAATAAAAAAAAAAAAATTTGCTACTTTAATTTTCATGACGATATTCAAAAGTTTATTTTATTTTTGTCCAAAACGACGCAGTATGCCTAGCCAAGTTACATTCTGTGATCGCTTACGCTGTAGAGAACTTTTAATAGTTTATTATACGAGTATAAGGGAATTTGATATTTTTCACGATATAGGTATATAACGCTAAGTCACGTGACTTAATGGCCCACTGGACTTCCATGTTCACAACTTTTTGAATCCAGGCTATCGCAATCATACATTATGCGCCTACGTACCCATATTTCCTAAAGCTATACTATACGTTTCCGGAATTATTCTTTACAGGCCTCGCATCCCTATAGAAGTATTGGCCAGATACAATACTGAAGGCACGCAAGGACTAAATCCGCTAATTTACCTACGTTTTTATATTCCCAAATGCAAGCAATTTCTATGCGGGTTTTAATTTCAGTTTCACTGTCCCAGACTTCAGTCATAACTAGGCATGTGGCTGACATGCCTAGATATTTGTACTTGTATACTCATTCCAGTGTGTAACGTTATACATTTGGTTGTAGGGTGACACGTGTGTTTTTGCCATTTCTATGGAACATCGGTTATGACTGGGTGCTGCATTGTCATTGGCTGGTGGTTCTCTGCTATGCGAATAACAGTCACATCCCAGAGTGGATATTTTAAACAGGTGGCGAATTACCTTAGTGACCTCAGAGGTGGTCAGGAGGATTGAGACGCTGGGGCTTAGAGTAGCCTTGAATAAATTGGCAACACGCCAACACCTTGATCACGGTGAACTTACTTACTTATCATCACGTTGTCTCCCTTGCAGGATAGGCAGAGACAGCGGAGTGCCAAGATACTCTATTCTTGCATACATCTCTCGCTTCCGCAACATTCATAATTCTCTTCATACACGCTCGCCCGTTTTGGAGACTCTTGACTCCACCTTCCTTCAATACCTGTTCGATTTGGTCTTGGTAGATTAATTTCGGTCTCCTCCTGTACCTACTTCCACTTTCGCATTGTATATATTCTTAACCAGCCGCTCATCCGGCATTCTTTCCACATTTCCGAACCATAGGAGCATTCAATTCCGCATCTTTACAATGCTCTCTTTCACACCTACTCGCTCTCTTAAGTTGTCGTTACTCGTTACAAACGTGAACCAGGTATGAATCAGAATTCAGGCTGAAATACTTGATCTGGGCCTGATACTGGACGGGCGGCAGCGCCTTCTAAAGCACTTCCACCGAGGCACGTTAGCGCCCTCGCACGGATTATGCCGTATATGGGTTGACCTAATAATACGTACCGACGACTATAAATAGCCATCCTATTTCATCCAGGTATTCACAGCGCACCAGGATAGCTGGGGTCCCTGCATGCCTATAATAAAGCTCTCCTGTAGAGATCACAGAGAATCATATCGTTCATATCTTTCTGTCGATCCGAACCGTTGCCAGGGACTGGGACAGTGCAAGCGCGAGTACATGCACTTGGTTATTGGATGGAGTCCAACTAGATAACAATGTGTTTTGATGTGAAACATCTAATGCGGAGGGAGGGTAAAATCGGCTGTTAGCGTGGCGACGCTTTTATCTTACTTGTCCCGTTTAAATCTTGCTAAATTTTACACACTTCCCGGTTTCTGATTGAGCTGAAATTTTACACGCATATGTATATTGCGTGACAATGCAATATTTTGATGACATGGAGCTGTTCTGATGATAGAGCTGGAAGTTGGACATAGAAACTCTATTATGAAATGGAGCAGCCCTATCGAGTTTGCACTCATTTGATTTGTCGGGACGAGTACTTTGTCTCCAGAAGGTATCCAGGGTCTGATGATGGAGCTGGAAGGTGGTCATGGGTACTCGGTAATTAAACGTCGCAAGCCATCGATTTAGGGCTAGTTTGAGTTATCTTGAATAGTATTATTATTCCTAGACTATATTCAGGGTCTGACCATGGAGCCGAAGGGCTATGGGCACTATACTATACAACGCCGCAATCCCATCAACTTTGGAATCGTTTGATTCGTTTCGACGTAATTCGGTCCTAGATGATATCCAGGGCCTGATGATGATGATTTATGATTTATATTATTTCCATTTCCGTTATTTTATACATGTCATATTTTTATACAAGCACACATTGTAAAAGTTATGATCATTATATTTCTACTCAGTATATCAACAAAATAATTTCGATGTTTTCACATCTGGTAGACGTCCCGCGACGTCTATATTTTTTTTTATTTTATTATTGCATGTTGTGGCATACGAGCCACGGGCCATCTGATGGTAAATGGTAACCGTCGCTCATGGACTCAACTATACCGAGAATATTGTCAAGCCGCTGCTCACCATTTTATTTCACAGATATGAAATTAAAGAATATACGGCTATCTCCTGCTACAGCCAAAACGCAACAATGTGCTTCATGGCCGGTCACACGAGAGATGGTGGTACCAACCCGCTCGAGCCCGATACCAAGTGAGTACTCCCACTTGGTACCCAGCCCTACCACCAGTCATGCAATGGATGATTATTGCTTACTTCCCTTAGTCTCCTCATACGACACCCGTGGGAAAGATTGGGGTGGTGACACTTGTATTCTTAGTCCGTCACCACATGGAAAATGTGTACCTAAATTATGGATTTGTTCCTTAACATGCATTTCAGAATCCTTCCTTCCCAGACCTTGGTTGACTTGAAATAATTATAGCAATATTTCGATAAATTCTTGTATTTGGATGGAAAGTTATTTCGAACGGCGCTGATTGAATTCTTACACTCAGCGAGCACGTATTGACTAGCTAGTAATTAAATAACAACACACATTATTATGACTATATCATTTAATATTTTCACTACGAACGGATGTATTTTTATATAGATGTATAACTAATTTGGGTCAGCATCGTTTGAACGCTGAACAAGTTGAGGACCCACCACAGAATGACCCCCCAGAAGAGATATACAACCACAGTGTGCAGCACATACATTCTGTGAAAGATTTAAACACTTCATTAATTTTATTATAATTAGAGCGGTATTTCATTGGAGATATTATGTTTCTAGACAAAATGTTCTAGTCAAAACGAAATACAGCGAGAACTTAATAAGAATTATGATATTATTTGCATCCTCACTAATATTATAAATGCGGAAGTGAGTTTGTTTATTTGTTTGTTAGTTACACTTTCATGTTGTAACTACTGAACCAATCATCATGAAATGTTGCATAAATATAGTCTTGGTTTAGTAGTTACGATATACAAAAAACAACACATAGCATCACGCCTGTATTCCCCGAAGGGGTAGGCAGAGGTGTATTACACACCCACGACTCGCCAGCTATGTTTGAGTCCCACGTAATAGGGGGCGAGCCTATTGACGTCTACCGGGCACATTTCCAAACTCCGGGCTGCTACTGAGAATTTTTCTTTTTAGGAAAAAGCTCAATAACATTGCCCGACCCAGGGATCGAACCCGAGACCTCATGATTAGCAGTCGCATACACTACCGTTACACCACCGAGGCAGTTAAATATAACAAACGTTACGATATAACAAACAATCAAACTAACTTTTGCATTTATAATTTTAGTAAAGATGTGTTGTATTGTTAAACCATGTCTGCTTATGAGGGTATGATAGCACAAATATTACTTATTATCTATTTTAATGATTGGTATTTAAATAGAAATATGCTATAAAAATGTAAATATGTGCTCATTTGTTGCCGAGCGGTCCTGAGGATGTCTCGTATAGAGGCGAAATACTTATCGAATTTGTGCTCGGATTTTTGCGAAATATTGCTACGTTGTGGTTCTGAGAGTTAACACATGGTTATGTCGCATTGGTGAGATTTTTTGTCATTATCGTGCATGCTACTCTGCTATTATCACACTCCTTTATCTGTGAGAGTGCGGATTAGCAATCTTAGGTTATTTTGAGTGTATCCAAATATAACCGGGATTGATAATCCGTGGGTGAGTGATGGCCTCTTCTCCAAAAATGTCAATTCTATAATAATATAAATATTTCTCTAGCTCTCGCTATTTCTAAAATAATGCTATAGTAAACAAGTGATAGAACCTTGCTTATCCCAGCATGAATGTGCCGGCTTGATCGAGGAAGTACCACCCTCTCACAAAAGATCAGCTTGAAACAACGATAGTTACTCTTACTGCTGTGTTTCGTATAGTGAGTGAGAGCGCCGGAGGCCCAAACCCTATCATCTCCTTAATATCCTTCCTATCTACCTCCTACTCTTCCTTGGAGATGGCGACGCACGAGTGATGCCTCTGGTATTGCTGGTGTCCACAGGCTATGGTAATCGCTTCCCATCAGGTGGGCCGTTTACTTGTTTGCACACTACCTCACCTTTTAAAGTGAATACGAGCTTTCGGCAGATCTTCATCCTTCTCCTTCAGAAGATACTTCTTGCCGCCCACTAGCGCATTAAAGAAGAATTGGATTTTATCTACATTCTCCATTTCATAGTAGAATGACTTCAAATCTTCATCCTGTAAGATATTAGTTAAGTTAATACAAAGAGCTAAAATGTGAAAATGAAAATAACAGTCGCGATCTGCTGAGTTCTGCTCGTGACTTTTATTTTCAATTTCACATTTGCGCACTTTGTGTTAATTTATATGGCATGTAGTTAAAAAAATATATAAAAATTAAAAACATTATTAAAAAATATAAGATTAAATTATAAAAATAATTGGGATGTTGAAACGGTACACACGATATAATTGAAACTTTACAAAAGTTGACTGCAATTTTTGCTTTCTTTCATAATTCACTGGATAGCGACCTCCCGCCCGATTGATGTAGGTTCGATTCCGACACAGAACAAAACTCTTTGTGTGATCTACAAATGCTTATTCTGAGTCTGGGCGTACTTTATGTCCGTGAAATTGTATGTTTGTAAAGTGCCCCACGAAACAAAGACTATTCGTTAGTGCAGTGTTGTAAAAAAATAAAAACTACGAAACATTGTGCTATAGCAGCCATCACGATAAGTACAAATTATTTGTGAATAAGGAAAAAGAGAACTTCAGTGCGAGCGGGAATCGAACTTGCGACCCTTCCAATCCGGGAAAGTGCCAAATAGTATCAAATTTTTAATTGCAAAATTAAACTTACTATATTGAATTAATGCATGTAAATGCATTCGATAGGTGGCTTTGGTCGTAAAGACAAATATGATGAGGTGATTGGGTATGGCCGAAAGGTCAGTGCAATAGCTCAGCGGCTTAAAATACTTCCCCGGATTGGAAGGGTTCGATTCCCGCTCGCACTAAAGTACTCTTTTTCCTTATTCACAAATAATTTGTACTTTAAAGTAGCTGAGCATGTCAAGCGCTAAAATACAGATCCAAATAATAGTTATTATTTAGGAATTAGGCATCTTCTGTTTGTTCAGGAAAATTATACAGAAGACTTTGAGAGAAGAAACACGCCAAAGAACAGGCTTTGGTTAGAAGGGTCCCAGGTTAGGTTATTACTTTTTCATTGCTGAAGACCTATGCCCTGGAAGAGGACAGAGCAGTTAGGAAGTCTTAAATTTTTAATGGCTAATTGACTGAACTTGGCTTGACTACTATACTATTATAAAGCTGTAACAGTTTTTAGATTTTTTGTCTGTTAGTCTGTTTATCTGTTTGTTTGTTCGCACATCACGCAAAAACTACTGAACGGATTTTGATGAAACTTATTTTGTTTGATAGCTCTTGATTAGCCTTAACAACTGGTATACGTTTTATCCCGCTACTATATCGGGAACCTGAGATATAACCTAAAAACTAGCTTTTGGCTGCGACGGATTCTATAATAAAACAAAAGAAAAAACAAAGTTAGTAGTTTTTTCTAGTTTTCAGTTCAAATAGCTATTTAAGCGTGTTTTTAGTTACAAATTATTTGTGATTAAGGAAAAAGAGATTTTTTGTACGAGCGGGAATCGAACCCGCGTCTTTTCCAATCCGGGGAAGTGCTTTAAGCCACTGAACTATCGTACAGATCTATTCGATCATCCCAATTTCCTCATCACATTTGTCTTTACGACCAACGCCATCACAAAAAAATAATTTGTACCTTAAAAAGTAGCGAAACATGTAAAATGCTAAAAAATATAAATCAAAAAAAGAGTTTTTAGTTTTTCAAACTGTTAATTATTTTCTTCTGTTTTAATCTCAAAACAGCGTCAAAAGTAACTATAAAGTTAAAAGACGCTATTTCTTTTTGTCATAGGTATGATGATAGTACTGGTTTTTTGATTAATAATAATAAAAAAAAAAAAGTCAAGGTTCTTAAATTCTTGTATTGTCCTCGGTCCTTGATAAGCGTGCAAAGTTTCGATTTGATCCAACATTTTAAAGTGGATGAAGAAGATTTTAAAGATTCCGTTACATGGATAGATATATAAATATAACATAGCATCACGCCTGTATTCCCCGAAGGGGTAGTCAGAGGTGTATTACACACCCACGACTCGCCAGCTATGTTTAAGTCCCACGTAATAGGGGGCGAGCCTATTGACGTCTACCGGGCACATTTCCAAACTCCGGGCTGCTACTGAGAATTTTTCTTTTTAGGAAAAAGCTCAATAACATTGCCCGACCCGGGGATCGAACCAGAGACCTCATGATTAGCAGTCGCATACACTACCGCTACAACTGCCTCGGTGGTGTAGCGGTAACTGCCTATATAACTATGTATATATTATATAGGCAGAGTTAATATAAAGCGTGTTAAATAGGTACTATACCTTGATACAGGACCGCAAGAGAATTAAGTTTTTGTTATCGAAAGTCCATTGCTGAGTGGTGTAATACTCAAGGGCCATGCTTGCTATAAAGATGCGGCGCTGGACTTTGACTAGCCTAGTAGAAAAACAAAAGCAGTTTTCAACCAGTTTGGAACGAATCAACTAATGATGGGGTCCATGATGTATTTACAAGAAAGGAGTTGGAACCACTTAGTAAGATGGTGTGTATACCCACGATTCGCCAGCTATGTTTAAGTTCCGCGTAATAGGGGGCGAGCCTTTTGCCGTCTACCTGGCACATTTCCAAACTCCGGGTTGCCACTGAGAATTTTTCTTTCTACTAAAAATATCAATAACATTGCCCGACCCAGGGATCGAAACAGAGACCTCAGTATAAGCAGTTGCTTAGACTACCGCTGCATCACAGAGGTAGTTGACAGAGACAATATACCTTGGCTCTGGTTAGTGGTAGTCTGAAGAAAGAGCGTGGATTATTACTTGGATACCGATGCACCAGTTTTATAGCGTAACCTCTCGCCGATGGAGGACAAAGATCAGATGTAATCTATAATAACCAAACGCTTTTTCTCCCATAAAAAAATAGCATGTCTCCTCCCCTCCTAAAGCATTCAGTACACATTCCTCTTCGAGCATACTGCACTGAACCTGACATTCCAGATACGGAGTTCATAATAATAATGGTGATGATTACTTACATAGGTTTACGTCCAAGCAGCCATAAAAGCGTGTCTATAATTATAGCTGGTAGAACGTGTAGAAACATCACCTGAAAATAAGTATTCGGATTTTTTAAATTGAGTTTATCAACAGGTAAAGTCTTGGACCACACGTATTAAAAAAAATGTTCTCCAAATTTCAAAAGTGGTACTAGGTTTTTATCTCTACGAGTATTTGAAACTAGACGAGAGTCAATGAAATTTGCCGTCTAATATTTCCTCACTTCTGAGTACACGAAAGCTATCAACTTTACACCAGTGGGACTAGCCAAGTTGCTTTCTATGATCGCTAACGCTATTGAAAACTATTAAAATGTATGGGAATTTTACATCTTTAATGATATCTATAATGCTAAGTCACGTGACTTAACGTTAAAGATGTTAAATTTTGTACCCCTTTTTTAGTACATTGCGCGCACCGTGTGAGATTTGGCACAGTTATTTTAAAGGAGAAGGAGTGCAGAATCATAATATTGTTATATAAAATGCATTAGAAATAAATTAATTTAATAAAAAATACATTTTATAGCATTGATTGTATGTACGGTCGATTGTTGACGACCGCTAGAAGCACTTAAAATAGTCAAAGTTATTAATAAGACGAGCGCTTGAGGCAAGTGCATCGGCAATGTTGCGAATGCAATCGCCACGATGGGCCAGGGCTTTTCATAAGAAGAATCCGGCAAGAAATTCATGAGCAAATTTTTATACCTTTATATAATTAATAGTCTTGGATGTAGTGATATCGCCACCAGGATACCACAAACTGTCATCTAGAGGAATGTCCTTCAACATTTCACGTCCATTATCGAGTATCTCGCCTGTAGTCATAGTATTTAAGTTTCCAGCACAGCAGTTGTATATCGGGACGTCGTCCGAAGGCTTAAGCCTATAACAATTAGTAATAATACAAAAATTTACTAAATGTGGTACTGTCTTTCGTCTAGTAAAACCAAGAAGGTCCTGTTTCCGATTCGTTAGTGTGGATTTTCGCGTTATAGCTATGTTTCAATTACTGCTAAATCTTTAAGAGGCGGTTACACCTCGTCATCATTGGGCCACTAGTTCAGCTACCTTCTTCTACAATCCAGTTTTTTTTTATTACTCTTACTGTCGTTTATACCGCTTTTTTTATCACTTGTGAAATATAAGTCGATATTACCAACAGCAAGCTGGAATCAGTGACTCCGTTCTCGTGTCCTTAAAAAATAAATACATCATTCCAGTACATGAATTATCTCTATTTAAAAATACTTATCCCACAGGAATCGTTATTTTTTTCGGGATGAGCTCTTATTTTTATAAACACCCATTTTGCTTCGATCATCAATACCAAGTAGATACAGTGTCACGAACAAAATCAAGCTTAAAACTGTCCGTGTGAATATATACTTATAGGTACAGCTATATCTGTTTACTAACGAACTGAGACAAAGGTTTTTAAAATAGTTTTAATTTCAACCTAATTACAATCATGACACTTAGTAATAAAGTCACAAATCTTTAAAATATTATTTTACATTTACGATCATGCGTCACAAAAAACGAGCACAGCAATAATTTACTACTGCCACTTAAAAGTGAAAAGACAAATAACATTTACTATGAAATCAAGCTTAAATAGCAACAAATATAGTACTTTTTGAACTAAACAAAATGGAATTTTTCAAGTGCACTGTCATTTACCGAGACGGATTTTTTAGGCCGACGCGATATCTATTGCATTGTTGATCGAAGCATTTTTGACTTTGATTTTTAACTCCTTGAGTACCCAAAACTATAGTGCTATAATCAAAACATAAGCATATTATAGGTATTTACTCTTTAGTCCCTCTAATCCAGGCTGCGGCTATAAAACACTTGATGGATATATCCACAGGCATATAGTCTGCTACAAGATCAGGATTTGTGTAGAAGCTCCTCAATATACCTGAAAACGAAAATTATTGATTTTTCATTTTGAGAAGTAAGTAACCTGCGTCTGGCCGGAGGAGGGCCTTCTCTTTTTTTGTTAAGGTGGGAAAAAATTTTTCTAATCGCACACCCCATCGTTCGGGGCAACGAACAGGGTAGTGTGGGGCCCTCAGCCACTAAATAGTAATAATAATATTTATTATTTATTTCTCCCATAACACAAAAAACAGATACACAATAATACTAGCATAGGAAATAAAATGGGAGACTGGTTTCCAAACTAGGTAAAAACCTGTGTTATGGATAACCAGGCCTCCATTCCACGGAAATGAGTCACATGTTAACATTACACATTTAAATTTTAATTATGTAAACAACAAAAGATATAAAAATTATAAGAAAAAAATCAAACCAAATAAATAGTTATCAGAAATATTATAAACTGATGTGTGCGTGTGTGTGAGTGTGTGTGTAAATGTGTGTGTGCGTGTGAGTGTGTGTAGTTGTGTGTATCAGTGTGCGAATGTAGTGTGATTGTGTACATTTATGTGTCTATATGCTGCACAGCATTATGTGTGTAGTAATGGTTAGTTACTATATAAAGCACTATAATATATTGTAATAGCTATCCTTCCTGATATACATTATTCTTCTACCCAGTAGCAGTTCTGTTTCATCGTAGTTAAGGGTTAGTAAAAATTCTGTAACAGCTTCCTTAACCCTTAATTTAGTTTTTGGGTACAAATTCAAAATTTTATTTAATCTATTGTATAGTAAGGCACCCAAGAAATGGAAAGATCTGTGGCAAAAATAAGAACACGGAGATTTCTGACACACAACATGCTTACGTCTTTTTATCAGTAAAGAAGAATCGTAGGGCAGTGAACTGTGCTGCTTTAATACTACCTTTAGGATGAAAAGCTGACGAACGCTGAGAAGAGAACAATATTTATAAAGCTCCACTGTAGGGAAACGAAACGGAAGAGATAGTGACGTTTTCCAAACTCCTCTTTGTGCTCTCTCTAACTTTAGAAGTGAACTTTTATAGGTACCTCCCCAAACCGTGACACAATACGTTATAAGCGATTGGCCTAGCGCAGTGTAAACCATTTTAATGGTGTCTATCTTAGCAACTCCACGCAGGTTCTTTAAAACGTACATAAGTTTACGCAAACGTGAACTCAGTAGATCAATGTACTAAAGCTAAGGTTATGATCAATATAAATCATCAAAAATAATTTAGAGTATTTACGCTCTGTAGCTTAGGGCAGGTGGAATTGCAGTTAGCAGAACGTGGCACAGTACAGCGGTGAGCCACAATAGTGCCTGAAAGGTTTGGTGGATAACCCTGTTTAGTAAAAGTAATGTATTTGGTCTTGTCGGTATTTAGTGACAGGACACGTCCATTTAACCACTGTGTAACTGTATCAAAACCAGTTTAAGCGTGAATAAATACCTCCTCCCATGTCTGGCCTTTAAAGATCAGGGCTGTATCATCTGCAAAAGTTGTTATTAGACAGTTTGCACAGCTCATTAATGTAAATGAGAAAGAGAGTAGGACCTAAAATACTTCCCTGTGGAATGCTGTGTTCAATGAATACCTCCTCACTTACAAATTTACCAATCTTTGTTCTTTGTGTTCTATGGCTTAAGTAATCGATAAAAAGTTCCAGCTGCTTCCCTCTCACGCTAATATACTTCAATTTTTTTAGAAGTAACGGGATGGAGACCGTGTCAAAAGCCTTTGCTAAGTCGAGGAATATTGTTATACATTTAATGCTCTTGTCAAGATTGTTAAATAAATAATCTGTGAGATCATGTACAGCATTACTAGTTGATACTCCAGAACGGAAACCGTACTGTGATGGAGATATTACTCTATTTGCTTCCAAATATGCCACAAGCCGGCTGTTTATAATCTTTTCTAAAATTTTTGACAGGCAGGGAAGGATAGATATTGGTCTATAATTGTTGACACGGTCTCTAAGTCCTCCCTTATACACCGGAACAATTAAAGCTTTTTTAAAAGCTAGAGGAAACTTGCCATCATTGAGAGCCAAATTGCATATGAGTGAGAGATGGTACCAAAATGTATTTGCATAATTTTAGTACTCTTGCACTAATACCATCAAAACCCATTGCATCACTTTTCAGGGATGCAATAAGTCCTACTTCACTTTCATCCGTGAGTAAAAGCACTAGTGAGTTGTATCTATTATTCGGCGCAAAGTTAGTATCCACAGAAGTGCCATTACCATATTTCATGACGCTCTCTGCCAGGTCTTGGCCTACATTAACAAAAAATTCGTTAACACGATTTACCGCTATCGTGGAGTTAGACTCACTATTTATTAATTCTATCGCAGAAACTTTTACCTTTTGTCTATTAGTTATGCCATTAATAGATTTCCATAATAACTTAGGATTCTTTTTAGCTTGATTGAGTAAGCCACTATCGTAATTAGTTTTGAGTAAATTGTTACAGTGGTTTCGATAACGTTTGTAAGTAACTGTTATAGTGTCATTATTCCGATATCTTTTAGCCTTTTTGTGTAACTTATCTCTATTTCGCATTCATTTTAATAGTCCCGGAGTAATCCAGGGCTTTATAATTACTTTTTTTTTGGAGTGGGAGGTCGGCGTAGAGTTTATTTGAATGGCTTTTGTGATAGAAGATACCAATAAATCCGTTGCAATATTTACATCATTTGATATTAGAATAGAACTAAGATCTGTGTTATTTAAAGTTGATTCAAGACCCTTATAATCGATAATAAGTGGATTGTTTTTAACATTTTGATTTAGGTTTACTTTATTTTTCAAGAAAAACAGTACTGTTTCGTGATCAGTTAGCGTAAATAAACCCACCGTATGCCGTCTCTCCACCTTTATTGGCGGCCCACTGGAACTATGTATACATTACTTAACCTGCCCCCTTAGCCGTGTGACATAAACGCTAATAGAATATAATAATCAATGTATGGGATTTGCAGCCTTATGTTAACTTTGTAGAATAGAAATAGAGATGAACTAGAATAGAATAATCAATATACGGGATTGACAGTCGGTTACGCTTACGTTGTCGTAGCCTTATGTTAACATTGTAGTATAGAAATAGAGATGTACTAGAATAGAATAGAATAATCAATATACGGGATTGATAGTCGGTTACGCTTACGTTGTCGTTGGCTTATGTTAACATTGTAGAATAGAAATAGAATAGAACTTATAGAATAATCAATATACGGCATTGACAGTCGGTTACGCTTACGTTGGCGTTGGCTAATGTTAACGTTGTAGAATAGAAATAGAATAGAACTAAACTAGAATAGAATAATCAATACACGCGTTTGACAGTCGGTTACGCTTATGTTATCGTAGCCTTATGTTAACGTTGTAGAATAGAAATAAAATAGAACTAAACTAGAATAGAATAATCAATATACGGAATTGACAGTCGGTTTCGCTTACGTTGTCGGAGCCTTATGTCAATCTCATACATTGATTATTCTATTCTATTCTACAACGTTTATGCAACTTTGGCTAGGTGGGGCTGTGCCTTGAACTTTCTTCATAACCATGGATTGTCATAACATTTTAAACTCACAGCTTAATAATGAGAGCAATAAAATATAGGTGTGATTTATAAAGTGACCTTGATGTGTAAGATCATGAACTCATTTTTTCAAAGTGGTCGTGCAGACAAATTTTAATTTATACGAGTATATCTATTTTTTATTTTTTACTTGTGGTTTACCAAAAACAAATGATGTCTCAGTGATCAGCAGGATTGAAACTGGGAGTGATCACCGACTAGTCAGGGGCATCTTGAATATTAGCACGAAAGTCGAGAGGTCACGCTTGATGAAGTCTACGATCCGACCAACACCTGCCCAATATCAGAACCCCGAGAGCTTTCAGCTCGAACTACGAAATCGCTTCCAATGCCTAAATGAGTGCAAATCAGGGAGCGATTTGAACAGCAGGTTTATGCAAACTGTCAACGCGGTCGGGTTGACCTATTTCAAGGCCCGTCGCGTTACTAGGACACGTAAAATCTCGGACCGTACTCTCAGGCTCATGGAAAGGAGAAAAGAAATGACAGTCTAGTCTTCAGCCGATTGGTCCTGCCTAAGGCGGTTAAAGAGACAGATCTCCAAGGCTGTGCGACACGATATTCGCCAATTTAATGCTATCCGCATTAAAGAGGCGGTAGAGCGGAACCAAGGCTCGAAAGTGTTCGCAAGAGATCTGTCTGTTGGCCAAAGCCAGTTGACTAAGCTGAGGACCAACGACGGCACTGTCATTTCATCCCGAGATGAGATCTTGAGAGAGGTCCACCAGTTCTATGGACAGTTGTACAGATCCCAGAGTCCTGTTGTCGGCTTGGTCCAAGATCCCAGATCCAAGCTAACTCGGCACTTTACCGAAGATATCCCGGACGTCAGCCTGTGCGAGATCAGAATGGCTCTCAAACAACTAAAGAACGGGAAGGCACTGGGAGACGACGGAATCACCACAGAGCTTTTGAGAGCAGGCGGAAAGCCAGTCTTAAAAGCTCTTCAGAGACTGTTCAATTCCGTCGTTCTCGGGGGCGAAGTTCCAGAGTCGTAGACCAGAAGCGTGGTGGTGCTGTTCTTCAAGAAAGGTGACAGAACCCTCTTGAAGAACTATAGACCCATCTCGCTCTTGAGCCACGTCTATAAGTTGTTTGCGAGGGTCATTACAAATTGATTCACGCGCAGGGTTTCCCGACTAGTGGGTCTCAAAATGAACATGGACAAGACGAAAGTCATGTCTATCATTTCAGCACCGGTCCAAGTCGGGAGTGCGCTTCTCGAAGTTGTCGACCATTATGTCAACCTGGGACAAACAGTCCAGTTAAGTAGGCACAACTTCGAGAAAGAGGTCAATCGACGAATCCAACTCGGCTAGGCAGCGTTCGGGAAGCTAAGGAAGATCTTCTCGTCCAATATTCCGCAGTGTATGAAAACGAAAGTCTACGACCCGTGTGTGTTACTAGTGATGACATACGGAGCAGAGACGTGGTCTCTGAATGTTGGCCTCGTATCAAGGCTCAAAGTCGCTCAGCGGGCCATGGAGCGGGCTATGCTTGGTATTTCCCTACGTGATCGAATCCGTAATACGGAGATCCGTAGGAGAACGAGAGTGACCGACATAGCCCGCCGCGTTACCATGCTGAAGTGGCAATGGACAGACCACATCGCTGGACGAACCGACAACCGTTGGGGAAGAAAGGTTCTCGAGTGGCGACCACGTATCTGACGGCGCAGCGTAGGACGGCCCCCCACTAGATGGACCGACGATCTGGTTAATGTCGCGGAGAGCCGTTGGATGCAGTCGGCACAGGACCGCTCGTTGTGCTGCGTTCTATTGGGGAGGCCTATGTCCAGCAGTGGACGTTGAAAGGCTGATGGATGGATTACCAAAAACAAGAAGATCTTCCAGCAGAGCATATCTTTAACAAGCTTCTCGAGCTCGGTGGCCACACCTTGGAAGGTGGAGGAACTCATACGCAGAATGCCTTGCTTCTAACTAAAGATAATCTTTTTTTTATTGCATATAATGGCAGACGAGCCACGGACCGCCTGATGGTAAATGATAACCGTCGCTCAACTATACCCGTAGTACTGTCAAGCCGCTGCTCACCATTTCATTTCACAGATACGAAATGAAAGAATAAACAGCTATCTCCTGCTACAACCAAAACACAGTGATGTTCTTCTTGGCCGGTCACACGGGAGATGGTAGTACCAACCCGCTCGGGCTCGGACTTAGGACCAGAGGACGTTGTGTGAAAATGTCCGTGAATATTTATTATACCTATTGCATATCTCTACTGGTAGAGCCGTGCTTATCGCAGCATGAATGGGCCGGCTCGCTCGGGGGAGTACTACCCTCTCACAGAAGATCAACATGAACCAGCAGTACTCCTACCGTTGTGTTGAGTATTGTAAGTGAGAACGGTGGCAGCCTAAACCCCATCCCTATCCTCTCCTTATTATATTTCCTATTCATCTCCTACTTCTTTTCTTTGAGATAGCGACAAGCGAGAGATGCCTCTGATGTTGCTAGCGTCTATATGCCACGATAACCATCAGGTGAGCCATCGTAAATCAAACAAGCATTGCCACCCACGTATATAGTATAAAAAAAGTTATATTTAGGTAAAAACGCCTCACCTTTGCCACTTGCTACCAGTAATCCAACCGGGCCATTGAAGTTCTCTATCCATCCTATAACTGGTTCTTCAACACTTGATATCACTGAAAATATGGTAAAAAAACAAATTAATATAAAAAAATCTTGAAAGAATCTGGCAGAAATTTTAATACGTTTTACCTTCTATACTATTATAAAGCTGTAACAGAGCTGTGTCTGTACATTTAAGATATTTGAGAAAAAAATAGTGTAATAATAATAATAATATATAATATATTAATATAGGCGTGTCTAAATACTAAACATTTTTTTTTATGATTTATGATTTTGATGCAATTTTTTTTATTTGAAAGCTCTTGATTAGTCTTAAAAACTGGTATACATTTTATCCTGCTACCATATCGGCAACCCGAGATATAAGCCAAAAACCAGCTTTAGGCTGCGGCGAAGCCGCGGGCAAAGGCTAGTATATACTAAATCTATGGTTATGGCCAACGAAATGAACACTAAAATATGAAATCGAAAATTATAGCCACGGGTAAAATTTGATCCTACGTCACTAGACACTTCGCCAACTAAGCCATCGTAATATGTGCTCGGGACTATCAATTTCAATAACTCATTCCTTCTATTAAAAATATGAAATCGAAAATTAAACACATTAGTGTTGACTGATTTTCGATTTCATATTTTTGCACTTTCTGTTAATTTATAAGTGCAATGTGCTAATGACATACATATATATAACATTTCTGGAAGAATTTATCTATCTGATGGTGAAAGCCGCATCAGAATCGGTTAAGTGTTTTAGGAGGATTAGTGGATATCCAGATAGACAGACGTGGAAAGTGATTTTGTTTTTATACTATGTAAGAGAGCATCCATCCTTTCAAGGTCCACTGCTGGACATAGGCCTCCCCAAGAGGACGCCACGAGCGGTCCCGTCATGGGGGATAATGCCGTAATCGCCACGCTTGGCAGGCGGGTTGGCGATCGCAGTGGATGTTGTTAAAACTCGAGGGAGAGCTGCTGCCCACTCCCCCGGTATTCCCTCAGTCGGCTCTTACGACTCCCGTGGGTAGAGAAGGGTGGGACAATTCTAAAGCCGGCCCCACACGGCAAAAAAGGGAGCATATCAATGTCAAAAATATATAAAGACTAGCTTTTGCCCGCGGCTTCACCGCTGTAGTTTTTAGGTTATATCCTAGGTTCTCGATATAGTAGCGGGATAAAATGTATACCACTTTTTAAGTTTCATCAAGAGCAAACAAATTAAAAAGTTGCATTAAAATCCGTTCAGTAGTTTTTGCGTGATGCGCGAACAAACAAACAGATAAACAGACAAAAAATCTAAAAAAGTTTTTTTGTGTTTAGTCACATCTATATAGCGTCATAACGTCATTTTTTATCAAATATCTGTTACAGCTATGACCGGTTTGGTCTCGGTTAGTCTCATTCTCCGCCTGTAGGTACCTAACTTTTTTCTAGAAGTTCCTAGAGTCAACGCCCTGCACTATGGAATAATCCTTGTATCGCGGGGGCAGGGGCGTAGCTACCGCCGTATTTGCCGTATCAATTATACGGGGCCCCCGGCCCACGGGGGCCCCCAAAGTGTGTAAGGAAAAAGAATAAAAACTTTCTAATTTATTTTATTTTACAAATGACAAAATTCTATAAAGCAATTCCTTTTTTTCCCGCCTTAAGCGTGCGTTCAAAAGTTGGCAACACTACATCGTTATGGCGGGCTGCGGGACTTCCCCGTTTTACTTACTTCATCTTCAACTCAGCGGGGAATCCCCGGGAATCCTTCATCGATATCGCGATGTACGTGTACGTTGTTGTACTTTGCATTGGATGTTAAACCACGGAGTGCAGTGCACTGTTTATTTACGCGCTTTATATAAATGTGCATTACATTGTAATTCAGTACAAACAATATTGTTCTTCTGGTTTAGCAGTATTAGTAACGATTTGTAAAAGAAATGAGTGAAAGAAAAAGAGATTATCCCAGCGGCGCTGAGAAAAGAAAAATTAAACAGAAAAGGGACGAGGTTATAAAAAAAGTGCCCAAAATTTCTTCATTTTTTCAGAGACAAGATACTGTGAGTGATTTAGATTGGAAAGGTAAGTACTACACTACTACCCAACCCATTTATTAGGGGCCTGTAGTGATAAACAAGGAAATCTTTTAATTTCGGTCTGTCCATCTGTCCGTCACAAAAAGTTGTCTCCCCCCTCGATTTTCACAATTATACTGTTTTTAGGGTTCCGTGCCTTGATTAAAAAAAACAAAATTCTAACTTATCTATAGGATCGATTTGTTTTGTTGTTTGTTTATCAGTCCGTATCGTATCGTTAATTGCGTGTTGAGAACTTCAGATGTGCAGACTCGCTTTCGGGTTCTCGTTTTGTATGGCCACTACACTACGCGCTGCGTTTAAATAGCACGCAGGTGTATAGTAATGCACGGACGGGCTGCAGGTGATTTTGTATCTACTAATAGGTACGAGCACAATCCGCGTAGAATCTGTGTGCGTCTGAACTGAACACTCTCTAACTGTGACCCTTAGTAACGTTATTTATTTATATATAACTCTTTTTAGTTTAGTATCAAAGCATTCGTATTTATTTTTTAACAATTACTCATTTATTTTTAGATTCTTCTGAAGCATGTTCTTCGTCACATATCCATCCGGAAATAAAGGAAGCCAAGCACATACTTTATCGGATGTCCATCCAGAAATCGAGGAACCCCAAGTCAACGATTCTGATATATCTGCAGATAATGCAGATTGTAATATAATTTCATCAGATAGAGGAAATTTTGGTGACAATTTAACTGAATGCGAACGAAAAATAATTTTTAAATTGGGTCCATTTAAACCACAAGGACCATTTCCAAAAGTTTCAGAAAATAACCGACCTTTTTCAGCTTATTATTATTCATATTTCAATCAGGCAGGCATAAAAATTATAAGACCATGGTTATGTTATTCTAACGTTTTAAACAAACCGTACTGTCACTTCTGTTGGTTATTAGCAGATCGTCAAAACAAATCGTACTCCTCTGCTTGGGTTAACGGTGTTTCGGTTAGAAGCAATTTCACACAAACTATTCTTGACCATGAAAAGTCACAGCAGCATATTAGTGCCTCACTCTCTTATAATAATTGGTTGCAAGGAAATACCATCGATACTCTATTGAAAAGTGAAATCGATAGTAAAATTACATTCTGGAGAGATGTACTGCATCGTATAATTAATGTTATAATTACTTTAGTATCTTGTAATCTACCTTTGAGGGGGCATGATTCTGATTCTGGCAATTTTATGGCAATTTCACGTCTGCTATCTAAATATGATGCAACTTTTAAAAGAACTTTTTCTAAAACCGAAAGGTGAAATAAATTATTTAAGCCCTACGATTCAAAACGAAATTATTAGTTTGCTTGGTACTAACGTTAGGAACAGTATTATCTCAGAAATTAAAAAAGCTCCATTTCTGACAATAATTCTGGATACAACACAAGACTTGTCAAAAATTGACCAACTATCTGTAGTTTTTCGATATATCTCGGTTACAGAAAATGATGATAATGTGCCTAAAGAAATAAAAATCTGTGAGTCCTTTTTAGGATTCATAGCAGTAACCGATTGCAGTGCTGTAGGTCTGAAAACTGTCATTTTAAATTTGACTAAAGAATATGGAATTGATTTGACTAAATGTAGAGGACAGGGATACGATGGAGCAAATGTTATGTCGGGTGTGTATGGAGGATTACAAACCCTAATAAAAGAGCATGCTCCAAATGCCGATTATGTTCATTGTGCTGCGCACGCTTTAAACTTGGTTTTGAACGATGCTGCGGGACATGTTCGTGAAGTATCGACTTTTTTCGATAATTTAGAAAAAATATATACTTTTTTTGGCAATAGTATAAAACGCTGGGCTATGCTAAGTGACGATTCATCTGAAAAATATTTGATTACCCTTAAAAAGGTATGTCCTACCAGATGGTCTTCTAGGAACGACGCTTTATTAGCAGTAAAGAAAAATTTTTTACTAATCATGAAAACTTTGTACCAACTAAATTTAATTTCAAATAAAAAAGATGAACGTGAAGAATGTAAAAGTATAATTAATATTTTAGAGAGTTTTGATTTCTTAGTGCTCGTTACATTTTTTTCTTCACTATTTGAAATTATTAATCCTGTTTCTAAAGCTCTACAGCATGAAAATAATGACTTACAGAAATCTAGTATTTTATTAAGTAATCTTTTAAATAGACTGTGCCAATTAAGAAATCAGAATTCATTTAATAGTTTGCTAAATGAATCCAAAGATTTAGCAAAAAAGTGGGGGGTAACAACTGTTTTTAAAAACAGTAGGCGAAAGATAACGAAGCGTTTTTTTGATGAGTTATCACAAGATGAGAGAATTTCCGACCCGGAATCCTATTTCAAAGTCAATGTATACTATTGCTGTTTAGATATATTAATTTCTCAAACTAAAGAAAGATTTCAGAGCCTTTGCAACCTGAGTAGTATATTCGAAATATTACAACCGGAGAAACTCCTATCTTCTTCAAGCGAAGAGATATTAAACGCTTCCGGAAAACTGTCTGCTAAATACAGTAAAGACATCTCACTTAATCTTTGTGACCAATTAAAGGCTCTAAAAACATGCTTAAATTCTGAAATTAAAAAAATTTATTCCATTAAAGAACTCATTGAATTATTGCTAGTAAAATTCAATAGTCTTGCATCCAGTTTTCCCGAGGTAATCACAGCATGCTTTTTATTCTTGACCCTTCCAGTTACAACCGCAACGGCAGAAAGAAGTTTTTCAAAATTAAAACTAATAAAAAATTACTTAAGAACTTCGATGGGACAAGAACGGCTGTCAGACATCTCACTATTGTCCATAGAGGCAGAAACTTTAGAAAAACTAAAATCATCATCAGCCATAAATGATTTAATAAATCAGTTTGCCGATAAAAAGGCAAGGAGAGTGAATATTTAAAATTCGATTTTTATTTGTAAAATGGGTAAATTATGTGATAAATAAATATTACTTCTCACAATATTTTTTTTCTTTTGTGAAAAATCTTTACCTCCATATAAGGGCCTCCAAAAAAATTTTTATACGGGGCCCCGACAAGGCACGCTACGCCACTGCGCGGGGGACTTTACAAACATACAATTTCACGGACACAAAGTACACCCAGACTCAGAACAACCATTGTCCTGTGGTGTTGTGGGGATCGAACCCATAACACTCGGTCCCGCCCGAGTATCTAAACCGCTGCGTCGACATATAACATTAAATGAAACTTCGTTCAAATGCTAGTACTAAACTCACCAATGGAAGGTCTGATTATGACAGCAGGTAAGTGACCCTTATGTTCATACACCACATGTTCAGCTAATTGTTTAGAGAAAGCATATGTGTTGGGTACTTCACCTAAATACCTGGAAACATAACGTCACAAATAAAAATATCTGTTCCAATCAAGACCAGCCCCGTTAGAATGTGATTCACAAAATCGTATCGACATCGTATCGTCTCATTTTTGATTGGTAGAGACACAGACGCGTATCATAATAATCGCTCACCCAATCACGGTAATCTCTCAACCAATGACAATGACACGATGCGATGCCGATACGATTTAGAAGAAGTTAGAAGTTAGTTAGTTTACTGGTGGTAGGGCTGGTACTCTACACTTGGTACAAGTGAGAGTACTCACTTCCTATCGGGCCCGAACGGGTCGGTACCACCATCTCCTGTGTGGCCGGTCATGAAGCACATCAGTGTGTTTTGGCTGTAGCAGAAGATAGTTTATTCTTTCATTTTATATCTAAGAAATGAAATAGTGCGCAGCGGCTTGACAATACTCTCGGTAAAGGTAGTTGAGTCCATGAGCGACGGTTACCACTTGCCATCAGATGGGCCATGGCTCGTCGGCTACTATAATTATGCAATAAAAAAAAAACACCGCCCTCTTTCCTACGGGTGTCGTACGAGGCGACTAAGGGACGTAAGCAATTATTACCTATTGCATGAGTGGTGTTAGAGCTTGGTACCAAATGAGAATACTCACTTGCTATTGGCCCGAGCGCGTTACCAACATCTCCTGTGTGACCGGCCATGAAGAACATCGTTGCGTTTTGGCTGTAGCAGGAGATAGCCGTTTATTCTTTCATTTCATATCTGCGAAATGAAATGGTGAGCAGTGGCTTGACAATACTCTTGGTTTAGCTGACTCCATGAGCGACGGTTACCATTTGCCATTAGCTGGGCCACGGCTTGTCTGCTACCATACGCAATTACAAAAATGATATTCAGCAATAAGCAAAAAAACCACTAGCTTTACTGAAACTTTCGAGAAATACTTACTTAGGAGTAAGAATTCTGAGGGTGTGCTCATCAATGTTCTCACAAACAGTGAGGGTGTCTTCCACGTCTGCAAGTGGAGGATACATGATCTCTTCTATTGGATCTCTGTTGGTGTTGGAGTAACTGGTAGAGACGTGAACGAAGACCTAGGAGACATAATGAAATGGCTAAGAAAAGCTTAAATATATACTTGGGAAAATCCAAAAGTGCACGCCTCATAATCCTCATTTTTCACAATAAAATTGACTATTTGATAAGTAACTAATAATGTATTGGTCTTACTAAGTAGTTTTCAATAAATCACATAGATAGCGCTAATTTCACAAAAGTACTAATGTGGGTTTCTTATGTTATACGCCATCTAGCGCTAATTTTAAGAAGTACCTCTATATTGATCTATAGAAATAGTTCTCATGAAAAGTATAGCACTGGTTTTAGTGTCGAGTCGAGCGTAAATATTCAGTATTTTTTTGTTTATTTAATAACAATTAAACCACATCGAATCGGACCGTGAAAAGTAATAGGGCTCTATTCGTAGTTATACTCAAGTTAAAAAGAAAAAAAAAGACTCGATTAGTAAAGTATTTCGGTTGTTATCGTGCGTAACGTACATTACCTACAATAAACGGACGTCCACGATAGAACATTTTTAAACAGTTTTTTAACTAGTAAATAACAAAAATGGCATAAAAAAAATCATGAGTGTCAAAAATAGTTGATACGTGTGTGTGTGTATATATTGTTTTACAAGTGCAATATATGATAAATAGAGACATTTTAAGTTTGAAAAATCAGTTGTTCTGTGTAAAACGAGAATAGTACCCACCTCAACGCTTCGCTTATGAGGCGTGCAATATCTATAGCTCCAAGGAAAGGAATAGAATGTGTAGAGGAAGAGTAATAAGGAGATAGGATGGATACTAAGAAGAGGATAGGAAGGATAATAAAGAGGGTTCGGGCCTCCAGCGCTCTCACTCGATACGAAACACAATGGCAGGAGAACGAACCGTTGCTTCACGCCGATATTCTGTAAGAGCGTGGTACTTCCCCGATCGAGCCGGCCCATTCATGCTAGAATAAGTAAGGCTCTACCACTAAAAGTTACCAAAGTTAAATTTTTTGATGTGAAACATCAAATGCGTGGCGACACGTCGCTACGCTAACAGTCAATCCCAGCAGCCCATTTATTTAATTGTTTTTAACGTCATCTCTTGATAAAAGTATGAAGCATAAAGTCAATTAATAACGGCGGGCCTCGTGGCGTAGTCGTAGTCGGTAGTGTAACTGACTTCCATGCACGAGGTCGTAAATTCGATTCCCGCTCAGGACAATTATTTGTGTGATGAACACAGATATTTGTACTGTGTCTGGGTGTTTTCTACCTATTATATTTACGTATTTACAAAAAAAAAGTAATATATATATTACAACCTGTTACCCATAGCACAAGCGTTAAGTTTAGTTTGGGACCAGAGGACGTTGTGTGAAAATGTCTGTGAATATTCCTAACCTCGTGCACGGAAGTCGGTTACACTACCAACTACGCCACCAGGCCCTTTCTGAAAATATGTTTGTCATTACTCATACTCGGAACGTAGGTTTGAAGTTGCCTGAGGAGCGGGTTGAAAGTAATAACAAAGTAATACTTTTCTACCCTAGGGAGAATCCTTTTCAACTGACAGCTGTCAAATTATTTCAAAAAAAACAGTTCCATTTTCACATTTCTATTGAACCTTATTCTAACTTACTACAGCCAGTCAATCATAGCGCGATGTTTAATTGAAATAACAAAGTTAAATATTAAATAAAGATATTTTTTTTAACGACCATCCCTCATAATTTACTTACTTTCAAATATTTCTTTAAAATAATATAGATTTGGGTTTGTAATAATATAGATATGAATTTTGCAAAAACGAGATTGACTCACAGATAGGTTTATTATATCCCTGGCCAATTCCACCATCTCCTTTGTACCTCGAAGGTTCATTCTCACAGCGTATGGCAGAGTATCATCAAACCTGATTGATTAAACACAAATATTTACTAAAATTATATCTCTTCGAAGTATACAACATTTTCTTCTTAGAATAAAATATTACGCCCGTATTCCCCGAAGGGTAATTCCGCACCCTCAGTTCGCCGTTTAAGTCCCATGTAATAGGGGGCGAGCCTATTGCCGTTCACCTGCCACATTTGAAACTCCGGGCAGCTGAAAAAAAATTTCTTTTTACGAAAAAGCTCAATAACACTGCCTGACTCGGGGATCGAACCCGAGACCTCATGATTAGCAGTCACTCATACTACCGCTGCACCACAGAGGCAGTTCGGGAGTTGTTTAATTCAGTAGTTCTACCAAAATTGCGTCTCGCTGAAAACCTTACTAATAAAATAAAATTAATAAAATAAAATAAATATTCACGGACATTTTCACACAATGTCCTCTGGTCCCAAACTAAGCTTAATGCTTGTGCTATGGGTACCAGATTACTGATATAATACATATACTACTTTTTTTTGTAAATACATACTTATAATAGATAGAAAACACCCAGACGCAATACAAATATCTGTGTTCATCACACAAATAATTGTCCTGAGTGGGAATCGAACCCAAGACCTCGTACATGGAAGTCAGTTACACTACCGACTACGCCACGAGGCCCGTCAATAAATATTATGAGCTAGATTTTGCCCACCATTCAATACACGTGTACTTTAGAATAACAATACGGTATATTATGTGTAAAAGCATTAATTTTTCCGGAATGAAAAATAACCTACGTCCTTTTTTGGGCTCCAAACTATACGTATGCAAAGTTTCATAATGATTGGTTTTGTAGTTATGGCGTGATAGGGTAACAAACAAACTTATTTTTGCATTTACAAAAGCGCAGAATCTAGTTGAATATACTTTAGCTTCTCCAAAATTTATTCATAAGACCCTTTATGATGAAATGGCCAAATCTAGATCGTCGAAATACTAATATATGCTCTCTTTATCATATAAGGTACCGTTAAATCCCCTCCTATCTATAAAGTCGTTTTATTTAAGTACTTTTATCCATCCATCTATCCATCAGCCTTTCGAAGTCCACTGCTGGACATAGGCCTCCCCAAGAGAACGCCACAACATGTGTTTCGCTCATATGGGGGATAGTGCCGTAATCGCCACGCTTGGCAGGCGGGTTGGCGATCGCAGTGGATGTTGTTAATACTCGAGGGAGTGCTGCTGCCCATTCCCCCTGTATTCCCTCAGTCGGCTCTTACGACTCCCGTGGGTAGAGAGGGGAGGGACAATTCTAAAGCCAGCCCCACACGGCAACAGTACACAGACACAGACATTTTGTACACAAACTAAATTCGTTAGGTCGTAGGGAATTTTTTTTTCTAATATTGTACGAGTAAAACTCTGGTTTATTCTGTGCATAAGAGTGCTGATTGCATAATTACTATTTGTTATAATAACAACTATATTGAAAATGTAATCATATTAAGTATGTAATTGTATCTTGTCCCAAATAAAATAAAATGAAATCTTTAACCACAAACAACATAACATTTAAAAAACTTCCCTGGAAAATCTTTTACGGATAGCAAATCTTTTTAGGATATAACCTAAACAAGCTAGCAGTATAGATTTATTTCAATGTTTTTATATATTTTAAGCATTTCGCATGTTTAGCCATATAACTTAATACAAAGTGCGAGAATGTGAATTTTAAAATAACAGTCATATATACTATATCTATGCTCATGGGTGACCTCCGATTTGAAATTTTCGCACTTAGGGGTCGTCCATTAATCACGTGAGGCTCGATATGGGGGAGTGGGTTCGACAAAAATCACGAAATATCACACGCAGGGAGAAGGGGCGGTGTAGTGAGATATCACGCGTATTTATTTTGTCGTTGAACGCGCGATTACTAATCAACTGAAAAGCGGCGTGTGAGCTTGAATTACATTTTTTTTATTGCTTATGGTGGCAGACGAGCCACGGCCCACCTGGTGGTAAATGGTAACCATCAATCATGGACTCAACTATAAGGAGAGTACTGTAAAGCCGCTGCTCACCATTTCATTTCACATATATGAAATGAACAAATTAAACACACCAATGTGCTTCATGGCCGGTCACACAGGAGATGGTGGTACCAACCCGCTCGGGTCTGATACCAAGTGAGTTCTCCCACTTGGTATCCAGCCCTACCACCAGTAATGCAATGGGTGATAATTGCTAACTTGCCTAACAGCCGGTCTCAATACTGTATCTATAGTTAAAAGTCAACTGCTATCCCCAGTAAACTGTTAACTTTAAACTATCTATAACTGCCGTTTCAATATTAAAAATCACTTGTGCCTACTAAGGATCAAAGATAGATAACATTTCTATATTTTGTAAGCGCGTCCCTCTGACAAGTTTTATTTTTGCATTTGTTAATAAGGGTCTCAGGTTCTAAGATAATTACTAATAACATGTTTTACGTTATTATTAACCGTGATTGGTAAGTTTGTTATGTAATAACAAGTTTTCAAAAAATAGTGCTAAACATTTACCTATATTCATAAATTAACAATAGCAAACTAAACCTTATGAACCTAAATAACAACAAAACGCATTATTTGTCTTTCACTCGGCGACAGATGGTTGACACATGTTTATTTTATGGAACTATTGAGTTCGAGATAGAGCAGCGAAATTCTTCGTTTTTAACAGTAATTGATTTACCGCCATTATTTAACCTAAATCTATAAACAAATTCTGAATTGGAAAGTTCACTTTCATAGTTTGTTCGAACACCAACCCGGCGATCCCCCAATTCTACTAACCTGTAGTCTGAATCAAATAAAGCCGGTTTCAAACATCTCATTATCACTTTCATCACTAAGCAGATCCATTTAAAACTTTATGTTGTTATATTTATGTAAAAATACGAAAAAGCATTGCCTATATCCGCCAAAATAGGGCGATAAAGATAACCGCTAGTTATTTGACGTATCCACAGTAAGCTCAAAAGCGTTATTGAAACACCCAAACTTTTTTTTGTATGTAGTTACTTATCTATGGTAAGCAGTAGGCCCTCCGATAGAGAGATCAAAGTCATGGATAAATATTTCTATCTATCTTTGGTTATTGAAACGGAAAAAATAGCCGATAGATACTAATGGTAACCATTTCAACTTTTAGTAAAGGATAGATAGGTTATAGAGACCGGCCGTTAGTCGCCTTGTACGACACCCGTGGGAAAGAATGGGGTGGCACCACTTGTATTCTCAGTACGTCACCACACGGAAAAAGGTTAGGTAAACTTACCTGTATTTAAAGATAATTTTCTGACATTTTTAAGATACTTTGTACTGAAAAATACACGTGATTTCTGGTAGGGGCGGGGGGTATTAGTACTAAACCTCATCACCTATCACCATGTTTAAAAACTGCTAAAAATAACACGTGATTAATGGACTATCCCTTATTAATTTAATCAAAACCTAATCAAAAAATGTTTAACATGGGTAGCTTACCTCACGCTGGCTGCTACATGGAAGACAATATTCACTCGGTTCACTAGTAGCGTTCGATCTTCCTGCGAAAGACCTGACAGAGAGAAAACATCTATAACTTATTTTGATCTGTATTTTAGCACTTGACATACACTCATCCGCTCTCAAGAACAAATTATTTGTGAATGTGGAAAAAGAGAAGTTTAGTGCGAGCGGGATTTGAACCTGCGTCCCTTCCAACCTGAGGAAGTGCTGTAGACCGCTAAGCCATCGCACTGAACGACGGCCATTCCCAATCTCCACATTACATTTGTCTTTACAACCTAATTTTGCACTTAAAATGGTATAATTAAAATTTTTATTGCAAAATTGAACTTACTATATTGCATTAATGCATGTAAATGCATCCGATAGGTAGTGTGTCGTATAGACAAATGTGTAAAATTGTGGTTTTTTTTACCCTTTCTCCTGTCATGATGAGAGGAATTAGGCCATAGTCCATCACGCTGCCGGCCCAGTGCGGGTTGGCAGGCTTCACAAGCCGTCGAGAAAATCTCTCAGGCATGCAGATTTCTTACCACTGAATTGAATTAATGTCACATAGTGGTCTGCCAATACAGGCGGAGAGACGTCACACGGCGGGTTTATTTAGTGGGTGAGGGCCCGCCCCACACTACCTTGCTCGTTTCTCCGAACGACGGGGTGTGCGGTTAGGTAAATTTTATCCCGCCTTAAAAAAAATATTTGCCCGGTTTCTTCACGATGTTTTCCTTCACAAACAAATACAGACATAATTTTTAAAATACTTGAAAAGTCATAGAGGTCGTACGAGATCTTTTTGAAGTGAAAACTTCTTTATGCGCGTTCAGCACTTTTTGGGTGAAGAAAAATCATGGAACTCGCGTCATCGTCACTGAACGCTCCGATAGAAGTGAAAACTAAGTAACTTATGAATTGTATCGTCGAGCTAATAAATTATTATTGCACGCCTCATAAGCGAAGCGTTGAAGTGTGTTCTACTCCCGTTTACACGGAACAACTGATTTTTCAAACTTAAAATGTCTCTATTTATCATATATTGCACTTGTAAAATAATATCTACACACATCATATAAAGAACAAATACTATTTTTAACACACATGATATTTTTGATGCCATTTTTGTTATTTATACTAGTATTTAGACATTTTTATATATATTTTTAGCATTTGACATGCTTAGCAACATACATTAAACACAAAGTGGAAAAACTACTAAACTAGTTTTAAACTGTTTGAAAAAAATCTGGCTTGGGCGTCCGTGAGTTGTAGGTAATGTATGTTAACACGATAACGACCAAAATACTTTACTAATCGAGTCTTTTTTTTTCGTTTACGAATTATTATGATCAGGAATAGAGCCTTATTACTTTTCACGTTCTGATTCGATGTGGTTTAATTGTTATTATTTAATAAATATTCAATATTTTTTGTTTATTTAAACATAAAAATACTGAATATTTACGCTCGACGCGACACCAAAACCAGCGCCTTTCATGACAACTACCTTTTTACGTACGCATAGCCACCGGTGGTTTTACTATCGTCAACAGCACGCCGTTCGTTAGGCCGGTACATTGTTTTTTGTTAAAACAAAGTTCTTACCTTTGCTTGATGAACTGATGATATTTGTCAAGTATAATAACTATTTTATCCATAACAATAATTAAAAACACTAAACACACGTAAATAATAACACACCAACGTTATAAAACACGAAAAAAACATATTTTACATTCCACAATTTTTTTTGCGTGGCCTTGCGTGCGCGCGGGCTGGAACTGAGAGGTAGACCAATATAGAATTACTTAAACACAAAGTGAAAAATGTGAAATCGAAAATAACAGTCAGGAGCAGGATTTGAACCTGCATCTTCTGGATACCGTCCAGATGCTTTACCAATTCAGCCATCCTGACAATTGCTCCTGACTGCTAATTTCGATAACACATCATACTTAACGTCTTTGGGTGACGCCTGCGCCATCTGTCGGAAGTATTTTCATACATTATACCGATTATTTTCGATTTCACATTTTTCACTTTGTGTTTAATGTATAGTGCTAAGCATGTCAAATGCTAAAAATATATATAAAAATATCTAAATATAGAATTACTTCTTAAAATTAGCGCTAGATGGCGTATAAGACATGAAACCCACATTAGTACTTTTTGAAATTAGCGCTATCTATGTGATTTATTGAAAACTACTTAGTAAGACCAATACATTATTAGTTACTTATCAAATAATAAATTTTATTGTGAAAAATGAAGATTATGAGGCGTGCAGTTCTGGATTTTCCAAATATTTTTGAATTATTTTTGGTTTGTAAGTACAAACTCGCCGATATTCACAAGTTACTTAGGTTTCACTTCTATCGGCAGTCCCCAGCGACTGCCCCGCATATTTTATTTTTGAAGTGAAAACCTCTTTTAGCGCGGTACGCATATTTTTATATGGTATAAAATCTCTGGACTTGCGACACCGTTACGAGACGCAGCTATAGTGTGAGCATTAAAAATAAAATTTGACACACTTCCTGGTTTCCGATGTATATCGCATGATAATGCAATATTATGATGACATGGAGCTGATCTGATGATGGAGCTGGAAGTTGGACCTAGGAACTCTATAATGAAACGGCGCAACCCCATCGAGTTTGGGCTTGCATGATTTGTTTTGACGAGTACTTTGTCTCTAGATGGTATCCAGGGTCTGAGGATGAAGCGGGAAGGTGGCCACAGTAACTCTTATAATGAAACGACGCAACCCCATCGAGTTTGGACTCGTTTGATTCGTCTTAATGGGTACTTTGTCTTTAGATGATATCCAGGGTCTGATGATGGAGCTAGAAGGTGGCCATAGGAACTCCGTTATAAAACGACATAACACCATCGAGTTTGGGCTCGTATGATTCGTCTTGACGAGTACTTTGTCTCTAGATGATATCCAGGATCTGATATGGAGCTGGAAGGAGGCCACAGTAACTATGTAATGAAACGACCCGAACCCATCAAATTTATATTCGTTTAATTCGTCTTAAGGAGTACTTTGTCAAGTTATGATCACTTTTTTTTAATGCCTGAATGAATAATTTTGATTTACAAGTTTTAATTTAAGATCGAACAATTAATTTGGATACCTAAAAATAACAACTGTTTGTTTATAGTTTTAAGTTTTCACTTCTGTCAGCAGTCCTTAGGTTTTTTCATATTTTGCACGCCTCATAAGCGAAGCGTTGAGGTGGGTACTGCTTTCGTTTTACGTAGAACTGTAGCGACACTCGCCACATACGAACTGACACATGAAAACTGACGTATCCTACATCGCGATATTAAAGTTATCTGAGCGATTCAACATATATAGAAGAACCCGACAAACAACCGTCGGGCAGTTGCCCACCAGACACAACACCCGTCTGGTCGGACGATCCTCCCTTTTCAATGGGGGATGAGGAACTTTACACCCTGTTCCTCTTACCCCCAAAGAACAACAGATTTTTCAAACTTAAAATGTCTCTATTTATCATATATTGCACTTGTAAAATAATATATACCTACACACACATCAAGAAAAAACACTATTTTTAACACTCATGATATTTTTTGTGCCATTTTTGTTATTTAAACTAGTTAAAAAACTGTTTAAAAAAGTTATGTCTTGTACGTTCGTTTGTTGTAGGTAATGTATGTTAACACGATAACGACCAAAATACTTTACTAATCGAGTCTTTTTATTTCGTTTACGAATTATTATGATTACGAATAGAGCCCTATCACTTTTCACGGTCTGATTCGATGTGGTTTAATTTTTATTAAATAAACAAAAACTAGTGAATATTTACACTCGACGCGATACTAAAATCAGTGCTATCCTTATTTCTAGAGAACTATTTCTATAGACCAATGTAAAAGTACTTCTTAAAATTAGCGCTATCTATGTGATTTAATGAAAACTACTTAGTAAGACCAATACATTATTAGTTATTTATCAAATAATTAATTTTATTGTGGAAATGAAGATTATGAGGCGTGCTCTTTTTAATTTTCCAAAGTATTTTTATTGCATATAGTAGCAGATGAGCCACGGTCCATCTGATGGTAAATGGTAACCGTCGCTCATGGATTCAACTATACTGAGAGTATTGTCAAGCCGCTGCTCACCATTTCATTTCACCGATATGAAATGAAAGAATAAACGGCTATCTCCTGCTACAGCCAAAACGCAACGATGTGCTTCATGGCCGGTCACACGGGAGATGGTGGTACCAACCCGCTCGGGCCCGATACCAAGTGAGTATTCCCACTTGGTACCCAGCCCTAGCACCAGTCATGTGATGGATGATAATTGCTTACTTCCCTTAGTCGTCTCATACGAATATGAAAACCCGTGGGAAAGAATGGGGTGGTGACACTTGTATTCTTAGTCCGTCACCACACGGACAAACAAACACACGTTTTTTTCGTAAACTTTTGCGTTGTTTCAATAGTCACTAGCCTTTGCCAGCGGCTGAGGTGCCTGACATTAAATATTACAAATAGTTCATAAACAACGCACAAATATAGCATTACGCCTGTATTCCTTGAGGGGTAGACAGAGGTGTATTACACACCCACGGTTCGCCAGCTATGTTTAAGTCCAACGTAATAGGGGTGGAGCCTATTGCCGTTTACCAAGTACATTTCTAAACTCCGTGCCGCTACTGAGAATTTTTCTTTATGCAAAAAAGCTCAATAACATTGCCCGACCCGGGATCGAACCCGAGACCTGATGATCAGCGGTCGATCACACTACCGCTACAACGTTATTTTAGGTGAAATCTGCAATAAGGGGATGGTACTTCCCCGATCGAGCCGGCCCATCGGCCCATTTATGCTAGGGCCAGCGAGGATCTACAACTGTTTGCCCCAAAAAGAAAAAAGAAAGTTGAGATAGGTATGCGCAATATTTTGTATAATATATTTTTCAAATAAAAATTATAATTTCTCATTAAAAATGCTACGAATTAATTCCAACTCCTATAATTATTATTTTACCAGGTGTACAGGGACCTCCAGTGATTTGACCTCACCATTTAAACATTTTGATCTGTATTTTTAACACTTGACATGCTCAGCTACTTTAAAAGTACAATTTATTATTTGTGAATAAGGAAAAAGAGAACTTTAGTGCGAGCGGGAATCGAACCTGCTTCCCTTCCAATCCAAGAAGTGCTCTAATGGCGATGGCTAAAGGTGGCGTTGGTCGTTAAGACAAATGTGATGAGGAGATTGGGTATGTGCGAAAGTTAGTGCGGTAGCTCAGTGGATTAGAGCACTTCCCCGGATTGGAAGGGACGCAGGTTCGATTCTCACTCGCACTAAGTTCTCTTTTTCCTCATTCACAAACTCACCATTTAAATCAAACTCGTAAAGATTGATTAATTAACATACTGAAAAACCACTCACCCAAGCCAATTTCCATTACATCTCCCGCTATAACGAAGATCTTGGACGCAAATAAAGTTGGTTTCTCTTTTCTCAATCGGTCGAAGCACTAAAATAGAAGAAAAAGAAAACCATTAGGAAATCCCACAAAATTAAGATCTTGGGATACCATCACATCCCACCAATCCATCAGCTTTTCGACGTCCAAAGCTGGACATAGGCCTCCCCAAAAGAAGACCACAACAAGCAACCCTGTCCTGACTGCATCAAACGGCTCCCTGCTGCTTGACCATATTGTCAGTTCATCTGGAGGGAGGCCGTCCTAAGTTGGCTTTGAAGCAAGGCCAACACTCAGAGACCACGTCTCTATTCCGTATGTCATTACTGGTAACAGACCTACGTTTTCAGATACTACGGAGTTTTGGACGAGAAGATCTTTATTACCTTCTCAAACGCTGTTCTTTACATTAAACTATGGTAACTCTCTCTCTTTCTCTCCTGTCTCTGTGATAGAGCCTTGCTTGTCCTAGCATAAATGAGCCAGCTCGATCGGGGAAATACCACACAGAAGATCAGCGTGCAACAATGTTAGGTCTCTACTGTTGTGTTTCGTATGGTAAGTGAGAGTGCCGGCACCCAAACCCCCTTGTTGCATCGCAAATAAGGTTTGAGCAACTCTATAAATAGTATTGCCGTGTGGGGCTGGCTTTAGAATTGTCCCACCCCTCTCCACCCATGTGAGTCGTAACAGCTGACAGAGGGAATACCGGGGGAGTGGGCAGCATCACTCCTTCGAGTATTAACAACATCCACTGCGATCGCCAACCCGCCTGCCAAGCGTGGCGATTACGGCACTATCCCCCATTCTTGGGGAGGCCTATGCCCAGCAGTGGACGTTAAAAGGCTGATGGATGGATTGATAGATATATAGTATTATGCTGCTATTTAGAAGCGTCACTTTTGAGGTTTATTTCGAAGTGTACTTATAATTATAATTAATTCTTGATCATTAACATAGATATATATGCCGTTTGCTAGGGTATGACCTGTTGTTTGTGAATCCGTAGGCAAAGTAAAAACAGTCAACCAGAATACTCGAGAATGAGAAATATTTAATTTATAAAATGCGCATAAATTTTTACGGGTACGAAATTGACCTTTCCAGACTTTCTATCGTTTATATTATAATTGCGCTTTGTCAGTTGTATTAAAAAAACAATGGTACGTTGACCTTATCGTCCCCCTAAACGGGACTAACACAAGTTTCGTTTCTGGGCAACCTATTAACTGTACAACTGCCGGGCATGAGGTTGCGGGTTTGGCCAACAAAAAAGGTTTTACTTTAAGAAATTCTTGCAGAAACCGATTGTAAACAGCAGCTTCCATCCATCCATCAGCCTTTTAAAGTCCACTGCTGGACGTAGGCCTCCCCAATAATGGGGGATAGTGCCGTAATCGCCACGCTTGGCAGGCGGGTTGGCGATCGCAGTGAATGTTGTTATTACTCGAGGGAGTGCTGCTGCCCACTCCCCCGATAATCCCTCAGTCGGCTCTTACGACTCCCATGGGTGGAGAGGGGTGGGACAATTCTAAAGCCGACCCCATACGGCCAAGCCACGGCTAGTAGACACAACAAATTAAACAAACTTAGATTAGTCACAACGGATCTTTGTGTCTATGAAGTTAGGCACAGAGCAAGACCCGTTCTTGGATTGTTCCGGAATTATCATTGAGCTCGGAATTATACGATTAGTGCTGACCAACCAAATGTCGAAACTTGATTAACAAAAGAATCGAATGAGATCATTATGTTTTCATATCTAATTGTTTAGATTCTATTTATATCCAAACAAAGTTACCAATATTGATTCTTTTCCTATTTTTTATTTTTAAGCCACCTCTGGATTAGAGCGAACTAAACAATTATTCAAGGCGGTCCAGCCAGTTTTGAGATTTAGCGAGACTAACGAACAGCAATTTATTGATTTTTATATACATACTCGTAACATATATAGCATAGTTAGTACCCACCAACTTTTTAATGTCGTCAATTCAGCGTAGTGGTTATATGCTCTTTGGTTGTCAACATAATAATAATCATCCACCAATCACACCATTCTCGTAAAGTACAAATTCAAAGAAAATATTTTAAACCATAATTTTTCGTCCAAATTCTACCAAGAAAAGAAAACCACTGACGGATTTAATAAATTAGGCGTCTCTGGACACAAAACAATTGTTTTTAGAAATCTGTTTGTCTGTTTGTTTGTTTGCAATTGATACAAAAACTACAAAACCGATTTTGTTGCATATCTCTCGATTAGACTTAAAACTAGCATAAATTTTATCCCGCTACTACGACGTGAACATGAAATATGGTTTTTTTATTTTTTTTAACCTATAAACTAGCTTTTGGCTGCGGCGGAGCCGCTGGCAAAGGCTAGTGATAATAGTAATCGTTTATTTATATCTAAAGGACAAAAACATAAACAAGTCTATAAATACAAGGTCAGTTTACAAAAACAATTTGTGTGCGTGTGTGTGTATGTGTTACTAGTGTAGCTCAAATTAAATGAACAATTTAATTATTATGTACTAATATATTGTTTCACCTTATGATAGACCCTGTTTTTTGTTGGGGAAATATGTAGGTACCTAACCGAACCAACAACAGGGTTGTGTGAGGCCCTCACCCACTAAATAAACCAGCCGTGTGCCGTCTCTCCGCCTGTACTAGTGGACAACTGGAGCTGTGTGATATTACTTCAGTGGTACGATATTATAGAACCTCAAGGCACAAAGTGAAAAATGTGAAATCGAAAATAACAGTCACGAGCAGGATATGAACCTGCATCTCCTGGATACCGTCCAGATGCTTTGCCAATTCAGCCATCGTGACAATTGCTCCTGACTGCTAATTTCGATAACACATTCATACTTAACGTCTTTGGGTGACGTCTGCGCCACCTATCGGAAGTATTTTCATACATTATACCTACCATGTAAACTTAATTTTACAATTAAGATTTTACCAAATAATGACGCAAACCCAATAAATATTTAGATATTTTTATATATATTTTTAGCATTTTACATGCTTAGCACTATACATTAAACACAAAGTGAAAAATGTGAAATCGAAAATAATCCTAAAAAATACCTGCTCGTGACTGTTATTTTCGATTTCACATTTTTCACTTTCTGTTTAATATATAGTGCTAAGCATGTAAAATGCTAAAAATATATATAATAATATCTAGATACCTCAAGGCATTTTCGTAAAAATTTTATTTTTCTTTTTTTAATGGCGACTCCCTGCACTAAGGAATAATCCTTGTATCGCGGGGGACTTTACAAACATACAATTTCACGGACACAATTTGCACCCAGTCAGAACAACCATTTATGGATCACACAGAGTTGTCCTGTGCGGGAATCGAACCCACCACTCCGCCATCTGTGCAGTTGATATTAATATATTATATTTAATAACACATTTTTTCGTAGCTCTATTATAAAACTAATAATCTAATATATTTTGTTATAACTTACAGCAGAAGAATATAAATCTGCCAGTCTATCTTCAGACTTGACTCCCTTCTTGCTTCTCATTAAGATATATATCCTGTCTAGGTCTGAGCAGGAGTACAGCAGCTTTTCGATCAGCACTTTGCCCATGAAGCCTAAAATAGAGGGTATAATTATTTAAAGAAAGTGAAACGCAGACGAAACCCAATCAACCCCTTATCCTTCCCTTATTTTATTGCTATTAGGACCTATCTGATGGTAAGTGGTAAGTGCCACGCATCGGTTCAGCAATATCAAAAATACTGCGAAACAGCTACTCACAATGTATGGATGGATATCCTGCTTCAACCAAAACACACCTAAGTGTTTCTAGGTCGGGGACACATGGAAGACGTTGGTACCCGTACGGGCCCAATAACTAGGTGAGTACTGGCACTAGGTACTATACCATACCACCTCCCTCCTGATTTTTTTTGCGCGTACTGTCCGAAAGCAGTGGACACCGCGGTGCACACTTTTTACGAATGCCAGCGCTGGTGAGATCTACGACGGCAAAATCTTAACGAGGGTGTGTCAGAGATTGGTCCGGAAAATGTGGTTTTTTGGATGTGGTCTGTAGAAAGAAATTGGGCAGCCATAAATGGATTCGTGTGTGAGCTGCTGCGGATGATGAAGATGGAGGAGAACCTAAACTAAAGACGGAGAGTGGGAGGAGTACTGGGGTCACGGAGTAATGCTAACGCGGTCCTGTGGCATTAGATACCACAGAGAGGGTTTTTAGTGGGTAAAAATCCCACACCACCAACACACTTCATCTGCATCTGTGTTAGTGTATTTTTGAAGGTTTCCACCTCAACGTTGAGTAGTGGTAGAGCCTTGCTTATCCCAACAAGAATGGGCTGGCTCGATTGGAGAAGTACCACCCTCTCACAAAAGATCAGCGTCTAACAACGGTAGTTTCTCCTACCGTTGTGTTTCGTATGGTGAGTAAGAGCACCGGAGGCTCGAACCCCTTCCCTATCCTCTCCTTATTATTCTTCCTACCCCTTTCCTTGGAGATGGTGACGCGTAAGTGATGTCTCTGGTGTCGCTAGTGTTTATAGGCTACGGTAACCGCTTACCATCAGGTGGGCTGTATGCTTGTTCGCCCCAATGTAGTATAAAAAAAATTGTTATTTTATATATATTTAATATATACAACACAAAGTAAGAAAATCATCATCATTTGGAACGATATTCCAGGAGATGCGGGTTCAAATCCTGCTCGTTTCATTTTCGATTTCACATTTTCGTACTTTGTGTTAATTTAGGTGGTGACACCAGATCAGTCCGTCACCAGATATTTTTGTCTGCCACCTTTGCAGTAACGGCAGTGTTACCAAATCAGAAATAATATTGGACTGGACGTAAAACTTTAAATTAAGAACCAAAAGAATATAAGCATACCGTAGCTTCAAATTAAAATTTAAAAAAAAACAGTGCATTGTGGGCATACAGTAGAGTATTGCAAAGTCCAACTACGACGATGGTAACCAATTACCACCAAATTGTGTGCCACCTCTTCTACCATTACTAGTCATGTTATAAGAAATTTATAAAGAAAGTTTTTAGTAATTTCGAACTTACCCGATCCGCCGGTGATAAATATAGTTTTTCCTTTATAAAACTCAGGAATTGTTTGCACACGGGTAAAATCACGTTCCTCTAAAAACCCCATATTGATACTGTTTATAAAAATTCACTAAAAAAGTATTTATTGTAATTGTATTTAGAGGTCAGTTCCTATATAAAATAATATCCGTTCCTTTTTCAAATTAGTTTTTTTTTAAATAGAGTATTATTTTTTCAATGTTTCTAACAAACAAGTTTGCACGTCAAGTTTATACTTGAACAAATAAATTTAAGTACTCTTTAATTATCGTTCAAACAGTATAAATGCTCGCGGTCTCAATGCTACGGATCAAATGTCGTTTTCATTTGTAAATTGATACTTCACTGCCGACGTCACTTGGTTAATAGGAATGTGCATCTAAATGTTTACTAAATAACTTCACTAAAGGAGGCTATATTTGTAGTATATTTTTTTTTAGATTTATGTTTTATTTCATTAAAGGAGGTTATATTTGCAGTGCATCTTTTTTTTTAATTTATATAGGTTGGTACACATTTTTTCCGCAGGACTCAAACCGTCATGAAATTAAACATACATATTTATTCCATGAAAACTGTATAGGTTACTATTTAATCCGGAAAATGTACAGTTCCTGTGACATAATAATGTTGTATAGACATAATTAATATTCTAGTAGTAGAGCTTTGCTTATCGCAGTATAAATGGGCTCCTATCGAGGAAGTACCACCCTCTCACAGAAGATCTGCGTGAAACAACGGTAGGACATCCTGTTTTTTTGTTAACGCGGGATTAAATATTCCTAACCGCACACCCTGTCGTTCGGGGCAACGAACAGGGTAGTGTAGGGCCCTCACCCACTAAAGAAACCCGCCGTGTGCCGTCTCTCCGCCTTTGTTGGCGGGCCACCGGAACCATATTACATTCTTTCAGCGGTAACAGCAGGTACTTTTGCCGCTGTGTTTCGTATGGTAACAGTGCCGGAGACCCAAATCCCCTTCCTATCCTCTCCTTATTATTCTTCCTATCTTCTCTATAATGTCCTCCCTATTCTCTCCTTATCCTTCCTCGCGACCTTCTATCCCTTTCCTTGGAGATGGCCACGTGCTAATGATACCTCTGGTATTGCTAGCGTCTGTAGGCTACGGTAACCACTTATCATCAGGTAGGCTGTACGCAGGTATGCTGCTGTATAAAAAAAAAATAAAGATTACAAAGAGGAAAATTTGTAAATAATCATATCGATAACTCCGAGCAAAGTTCTCACCAAATAACTGTTATAATATGCCCCATACCATATTCTGACTGCCTCGGTGGTGTAGTGGTAGTGTAAGCGACTGCTGATCCTGAGGTCTCAGATTCGATCCCTCGGTCGGGCAGTGTTATTGAGCTTTTCCGTAAAAAGAAAAATTCTCAATAGCAGCCTGGAATTTGGAAATGTGCCCGGTAGACGGCAATAGGCTCGCGCCCTATTACGTGGGACTTAAACATAGGTGGCAAATCGTGGGTATGTACCTACCCCTTCCGGGACAACAGCCGTGATGCTATGTTTTTTTTTGTTTTTCATACCATGTTCGTCGACAACGACGGGGTATAAAGTTAGCAATCTTTTAGCCGCTATCGAATCATTAACAACGCGACTAAAAAACATGACGAAGATTTCAATCCATTGTAGTATTTGGAGTAAATCATTGATTAATGATATTTAGATATTTTTATATATATTTTTAGCATTTGACATGCTTAGCAGTATACATTAAACGCAAATATATATAAAAATATCTAAATATTTATAGCATTTGCGTCATTATTAGGTAAAAATCTTAATTGTAAAATTAAGATTACCTGGCCGAGAACACGGAACAATATATTTAATTGATATTAAATAACTATGAGGAAAAATAAGAAAATTAACACAAGGTTAAAATTAATGTGCGAAAAAGAAAAAAAAGCTAAAAAAAAATAATGATATTTAAATTACTATTTTATTATAGCGATTTTATTTTACGATAAAGTAAAGTGCTTCTGCTTAAGTATGAATCAGCCATTTTTTTAACTGCTCCACTGAACAAATAACTACTTGCCTATTGTTACCCTAGTCGGTCGTATAATTACATAGAAATCATTAGCTATGGCTTCGCACCTTTATAATACTTAGCAAGGGCAGTCTTATTATTATTTTAACCTTATTATTAACACGATTTTATTAGACTCGCCAGTATCTCTATATCTCCTCGTATGTAAAGGAATTTTTGGAACGTAATATTCACCTTTTTTTTTGTTAAGACGGGAAAAAATGTTCTAACCGCACACCCAATAGTTCGGGGCAACAAACAGGGTAGTGTGGGGCCCTCACCCGCTAAAGAAACCCGCCGTGTGCCGTCTCTCCGCCTATATTGGCGGGCCACAGGAACTATGTTACATTCCTTCAGTGGTAACGTAATTTTCACCTACTTCAATCCGTCGAATTAAATTGAAACTGCACACTTATCAATGACCGATGACAATACAATAATTTGTCCATCTATATAAATATTTTTTAATTAATCGGTCCTATCATCAGCAATACATTAAAAATGTATCTATTTTGAATAGAAACACTTTATATGTTGAAAATAGAACATCTTCTATACATTTATACTCTATAGTCTATACATATACGTATATACATAAAAATAAATAAAATTAATGTGTTTGTTTGTAATGTCTAAATAATAGCTTTTTACTATGTATACGAAAGTCTATGCGCTACCTATAACAAATTACCAGTTTTTAAACATTTTGTCTGTCTGTCTGTTCTTCTGTCTGTCTTTTTGTTTGTTCCAGATAATCTCCTGAACGGCTGGACCGATTTGGACGGAACTCACGGGACGGGGATCACTAGATTGATTTTGAAAAATAATTAGGATTAAATACAATGAAAATATCTGTTTTCCTGGCGATGTTATATCAATGTTTGTGTTTTTATTTTTTAGTATTTAGGCATTTTACCAAATGTAGTAGTAATAACGACTAGTCTATACCAGTGTTTTTCAAAGTGTGGGTACGCGATGCCTCTATAGCAGCCCCTAGGGGGACGCGATGCCTCTATAGCGGAGTTGCAAAATGTTGGGAAAGTTACTGCAGTAAAAAAGAACAATAAAGTTTAAAAAGATTTATTACGAAAAATATTAACTAAAGGATCGTTTGTATTAAATAAACAAAAAATAAAAATAATTTATGAGATCTCTTCCATGTTAAACATTTGTACCAAATTAACAAAAAATAAAAAAAAACTTATGAGAACAATGCTAAGGTTTCGTTTGGTTTTCATTAACCACTTTCGCACTTCGTGGATCAGTTTTTGCTACATTGAGAATTAAATCATTTTCCAAATTTAAGCAATTTATTTCCTCTTTTTATTTGGGCTGTTCAATCTAGCAATAAATCCACTGTTCGTACCAGTCATAGCTTTTGCTCCGTCACTACAAATAGCAATATATTTCTTTTACCAAAGGATATTCATATTTTGCGTTACTTCAAGGAACATATTATGCAAGCACTGGCCTGTAGTATTCGTGGGAAGCGGTCTAAAAAATAGTATTTCTTCCATTAATTATTCATTGGATTCAAAACGCACACAAGCAACAAACTGCGCACAATCTGCAATATCCGTAGATTCATCAAATTGCAAGGACACAAAAGAACTTTCTTTTATTATTTCTATGAATTGATCACGAACATCAGTCACCATATCGCTTATCCTGCGTTGAATGGTATTCTCAGAGAGAGGTATACACTTGGTACCCAGCCCTACCACCAGTAGGTGATAATTGCTTACTTACCTTAGTCGCCTCATACGACACCCGTGGGAATAAAAGAGGTGGTGACTCTTGTATATAGTCCACCACCACACGGATAACAAGCCTACTTTAAAGTCTGTAGTGTGCCAATAATTGATGCTGACATATCGACCTTTGTTAACAGACATTAAACTTTAAATGTGTCAGTAGGTCTAATGTAAATATAATTAATGATTGAAATGGGAATTTTGTTTTTTGAATGACAAAATAACTATCATTGTAACCCCTCCTTTTGTTTTATATTTATTAAATCGGGAAGCAATGTACCTAACCGCACACCCTACTATAAAACTGTGTGACATTAGTTCAGTGGTCATCATCATAAATGTTCTTAACCGTTCACCCCGTCGTTTGGGACAACGAACAGGGTAACATGAAGCCCTCACACAACTAAATAAACCTGCAGTGTGCCGTCTCTTAGCCATTACTGGTGGACCTCCATCATGAGAGGAAATTAGTTTACATGAATGTGTGATTTAGTTACCCGTCTCATTGTAGGCTGAGTGAAAGTTGCTTAACCTTGTTAATTGTTTGAGCTAACTAGGATGTAAACTAGAAGTAATACCTATTAATAATAAACCTATTAGTAATAAAATTTAACGCCCGGCCTTATATTTTATTACTAATAAGTTTATTATTTATAAATTGCTGGCGTTCAATTTTATTAAAATTAATTATAGGGCAGATGGCCAAGTGGCTTAGGTACCGACCCTGACCTCGACCCGTCCCAAGTGTTGTGAATTCGATTCCCACACAGAACAACTCTTTGTGTGATCCACAAATAGTTCTGAGTCTGGGTGTACTGTCTGTGTGTTTGTGCCCGTTAAAGAAGAATGCCTACAAAAGTAGGGGCTTTAGTTTCATATTGTATCATAAACATAGCTTCACGCCTGTATTCCCCGAAGAGGTAGGCAGAGGTGTATTATTACACACCCAAGATTCACCAGCTATGTTTAAGTCCCACGTAATAGGGAGTGAGCCTATTGCCGTCTACCGGGCACATTTCCAAACTCCGGGCTGCTACTGAGAATTTTTCTTTTTACGAAAAAGCTCAATAACAGTGCCCGACCCGGGGATGGAACCCGAGACCTCATGATTAGCAGTCGCTCACACTACCGCTGCACTACAGAGGCAGTTGTTTAGCTGAGCCGAGGCAGTGCACTTGACATAAATTCTAAATTACAGCACTAATAATTTGTTCTTTAAAGTAGCTAAGCATGTTAGGTGCGGAGATATTTAAAAAATGCCACCATTGATTAGTATGAATTTTTATTGCAAAATTAAACTTACCATATTGGAATAATATGTATGTAAATGCATCCGTTAGGTGACGTGGGTCGTAAAGACATCTAAAGTAAATGCGAAGTGGAAATTGGGGGTCACCATTAGGCGACTGCGATAGCTTAGCGGTCCAGAGCACTTCCGCGGATTGGATGGGACGCAGGTTTGAAATCTGCTGGCATTAAAGCTCTCTTTTTCCATTTTCACAAACAATTATGTCATAATAGTCTTCTATATTCTATACTATTATAAAGCTGTAACAGAGCTGTGTCTGTACATTTAAGATATTTGAGAAAAAATGACTGTATTAGGCTTAGGCGTATCTAAACAAAAAACGTTTTTTTTTAGATTTTTTGTCTGTCTATCTGTTTGGTCTATCGCGCATGACTTTTTATTTGATAGCTCTCGATTATACTTAAAAACTGGTATACATTTTATCCCGCTAGTAGCGGGATCCTGAGAACCTAAAATATCGGGAACCTGAGAACCTAAAATCTAGCTTTTGATTGCGGCGGAGCCGCGGGCAAAGGTTGGTTATATATAAAAATCTTCTGCCCTTGTAGATGTAATTGAACTTTCGGTGAAATATTTTGTGTATATTTTTTATTATTCAATTTATTCTAATGTAATAACTTATAGGCATTAAACACAAAGCGGAAAATGTGAAATCGAAAATAACAGTCACGAGCAGGATTTTAACCTACATCTCCTGAATACCGTCCAGATGCTCTGCCAATCGTGACAATTGCTCGGGGCTGCTAATTTTGATAACACATTCATTCTGAACATCTCGGGTGACGCGAGGTTCAAATCCTGCCCGTGACTGTTATTTTCGATTTCACATTTTCACACTTTGTGTTAATTTATATGGCTAAGCATAATATCTAATGCTAAATATATATATATAAAAATTTCTAAATAAACATATATGTACCTTTTTTTTAACATTAATAATGTAGTGGTAGACCTTGCATATCCCTCAGCACGAATGTGCTGGCTCGATCGGGGAAGTACCACCCTCTCACAAAAGATTGGCGTGAAATAACGGTAAATACATCTGCTGTCGTGTGCTAAAAATATAAATCAAAATGTTTAAGAAAAAATCACGCCATCAAATAGTATGAATTTTAATTGCAAAACTAAACTTACTATATTGGATTAATGCATGTAAATGCATTCCGATAGATGGCGTTGGTCGTTAAGACAAATGTGATGAGGAGATAGGGTATTTCTAAAAAATAGTAGGGTAGCTCAGTGGATTAGAGCACTTCCTCAGATAGAAACGGAAGCAGGTCCGATTCCCGCTCGTACTAAAATACTCTTTTTCTTTATTCACAAGTTATAATTTATGCTTTAAGAGAGGCTGAGCATATTAAGTGCTAAAAATATAGATCAAAATCCGGTTAGTAGTTTTTGCGTGATGCGCGAACGAACAAACAGAAAAAAAATCTAAAAAAAAATAGTAATTTTATCTCAAATATCTTATAAAAATGTACAGACACAACTTTGTTACAACTTTATAATTAGTATAGATACAAAATGGTTTTAGTGGGTATTCCGGGTGCAATTAAGATCTGGAGCGCCCGGCGAGTCCCACATACCCCTCCGTCTGACACTGACAGAGGGGATGCATTAACGCATTTCCACAGCGATACCAAAAAAAAACTCTCCGCCTTTGTTGGCGGGCTATTCGAAATATATTACATTGCTTCAGTGGTTACCCAAAATATCCTGAATGTTATTATAATAATAATTTATTGCGTAATAATACTTTTATGTTTTAAAATACTAAACAACTCTAGGTTTTATCAACCATTTTTCTAAATATTTTTTTTTACATTTACCTCATTTTAAAACTGGCTGTCCATTGTCAAAATCTAGATTGACGTCAGACGGCATTGTCAAATGTAAATAACACAAATACAATAATAATTTTAGAGAAAATATACTTGTTTTGGAAATTAAATTTATCTTTTTGAGAATATTTTTATATTATAATGGCCAAGAAGAAGAAAGCTGTAAGTTTATTTTTTATATTTTTATATTATTCAAAGTCATTACATTTAGATAGAAATCCCTTTAGATTTTGAGCTTGGTGTTCTTGTGCTTAATTAAAAATAATAATAATAAATATTCACGGACATTTTCACACAACGACCTCTGGTCCCAAATTAAGCTTAACGCTTGTGCTATGGGTACCAGATTACGGATATAATACATATAATACAATATTACTTTTTTTTGTATATACACACATATAATAGATAGAAAACACCCAGACGCAGTACAAATATCTGTGTTCATCACACAAATAATTGTCCTGAGTGGGAATCGAACCCACGATCTCATGCACGGAAGTCAGCTACATTACCGACTACACCATGAGGCCCGTTAAAACAATATAAGGTGCTGACAACTAATCTAGGCGAATTTATATTCCCTTACTAGATCTGGTATATATCGTCACTCTACTTGCCTCTATGCAGCAATAGAGCAATAAGTATCTACTAGAGGTGTAGTTGACGATACTCGTCATGAAACGCTATCGGAATCGCAGCAGGAAGTTTATTCCAGAGCAAACGTTTGTGGTAGAAAATATCTCTGAAAATGATCCGTCTTGGGCAATATCATTTCTTTATGGTATTTTCCCGTGGTTTGGTGGTAAAAATGTGATGTTGGTACCACTTCTAACGTATGGTGAGTGAGAGATCCCTCCTTATTTTCACCTCCTATCCCTTTTTTTCGAGTTGATGACGCGCGAATGAGGCCTTTGGTGTTGCTAGCGTGTAAAGACTATGGTAACCGTCACGTGTACTAAGCTTGTTTGAATCCCCTGTAGTATAAAAACGCAATCAACGGTATAATTTTTTATTAAATTCTAAATTTCTTTTCAGGAATCTTCGGCACCCACAGGTAATTGTAATTGTCATTGCAGAACATTATAATCAAATATTTGCGGAAAATATTTTTCAGTATATCGATCATATCAAGCCGGATGCTCGTGACTGTTATTTTCGATTTCACATTTTTCACTTTGTGTTTAATGTATAGTGCTAAGCATGTCAAATGCTAAAAATATATATAAAGATATCTAAATATCGATCATATATAGTTAATAATGGTCGTGTGGGGCCGGCTTTAGAATTGTCCCACCCTTCTCTACCCACGGGAGTCGTAAGAGCCGACTGAGGCAATACCGGGGGAGTGGGCAGCAGCTCTCCCTCGAGTACTAACAACATCCACTGCGAACGCCAACCCGCCTGCCAAGCGTGGCGATTACGACATTATCCCCCATGAAGGGACCGCTCGTTGTGGCGTTCTCTTGGGGAGGCCTATGTCCAGCAGTGGACATTGAAAGGCTGATGGTTGGATGATAGATAATAAATAAAATATGTAATTAAATCAAACTAAAAACCCGTTTTGTCCGTGTGGTGACGTGCTTCATGACTGGTCACATAAGAGACGGTGGTACCGACAAGTTCGGGCCCGATAGCAAGTGAGTACTCCCACTTGGTACCCAACCCAACCACCAGTAATGCAATGGGTGATAATTGCTTACTTGCCCTTAGAGTGGATTCGACCAAACTCGAATGTATACAAGAATAACTATACCGAGAATAATCTATTCCACGATTTTATTCTCTTAGATAATCAACAGTCGTTTTTCCACGCCATCTGACGTATCGCTTATACTTGGAATAGCTATTCGCGAATAGCGAAGTGAATGTAATACCCAGCAAAAAGAAATTGTTTTACAAACAGGACAGTGTATAGCTTAACTAATCTCAACTCTTATTTGTCGTATTATAGCGTGAGAAAGTAGCTGTCACGAGCCCGAAACCGATATTGGTTTCGAAAAATGACAGCACAAAAAAGATGACGCCATTATTTTTATTCTTGGATTAACTTCTTATTCGATGCTTATCGGTGGTATAGTGACTATTCCCAAATAGGCTCGCTATTCTTCGAATTGTTGTTGGTAAAATTGATTTATTCTCGAGTAAGTAGCGATTTATTCTAGGAATAAAATGTATTCTTGTTTAGTCGAATCCGCCCTTAGTCGCCTTATACGACACCCGCAGGAAAGGATGGGGTGGTGACACTTGTATTCTTAGTCCGCCACCATACAGACAATCTGCGTGGGCATCAGAATGTAAATACGTCACTCTACGGCAAATTAGATGTCTCTTCACAGGAATTTGTAACCTTTATTCTTTTCTGGGCTTTAGACTATATATATGCAAAATTTCATGATAATTGGGTCAGTAGTTATGGCGTAAAAGTGCAACCAATCAACAAAAAAACAAACAAACTCGCTTATAAACTAGATTCTGACCCCGACTCCATCAGTACTTTAAAATTTAAATCCATAATTACGGTACTTAAAATAATTATATCTATGTATTTTACTAACAGCAACATTTTATTTATTTTTATCTCTGATGTAGAAGTTGCCAATATAATATGTGCGATGGATGTATCATTGGTATTTCAGACTGTATTAAGTCAATATTGGATTTAGTTGTAAAATAATGTACTATTTAGTCGTTCAAATATAGAACTATAAAAATTATTAATCCTATACATGTGAGCAAGTCCGTGAGTTACCCATGAGTTTCCTACAGAAAATCAGCGCTGTGTTGTAACATTGCAACACAGCATTAAGCTGAGTGGGGACCTCGTTGATACAGTCATGACATGCAACTGCCAAGTCGCTAGTAGACTATTAAAAACAAATGTTATAACAAATGCTAATTGTGTGTCGAGACTGTGTAAATAAAAGTATTTTCTTTCTTCTTTCTACGTAAAAATAGTTTTCCCAAGGATATTAACTGCACAGATGGCGAAGTACTTTAGACACCGGCCTCCCGCTCGAGTGTTCTGGGTTCGATTCCCACACAGGACAACTCTGTGTGATCCACTAATGGTTGTTCTGAGTCTGGGTGTAGTTACTTTGTGTCCGTGAAATTGTAAGTATGTTTATTCTGTAAAATTAGACAAACAATAGCACAGTAAACTTATTTATTTAAACTCATATTTAGCATAAAACCACATAACATTTATTATAGACACATCGTTGACAAAATCTTTAAATCATTCGAACAGACAATCGAGTATCAGTTACGAGTATTATCAACCAGACTTTGAAGTTGATCAAATAAGGTTTATTACCACAAGCCATATTCCCCCGCGATACAACTATAATTCCATAGTGCAGGGCGTAGTCTTTTTAAAAAAAGGGAACCATGATTTTTTCCGCGATGAAAAGTTTGTTGTTTTTACGCCATGGCTATTGAACCAGTCTTCATGAAATTTTGCATACATCAGAAAAGGACTTCGGCTAATTTTATATCCTGGAAAATAAATGGTTTCTGACATATTCACGACATATTCAAACGGTCAAAACTGCAGGCAGTATCTAATTTACAATATTAGTATGAACAGGCAAAGCTTAGCGCAGATGGCGCTATCGGCGAGATGGCCACTGTCAAATTGTAGTTACTTTGTTTGCCTGAGAATTGTTTGCTATTTTTGTTGCGTTTAATACGGTTAATCAACGATATTGTTAAAATGTTTAGTACATGGAAGATTAAAGAATTGAAAGACTATGCTGTGTAGCCACAACATTTTTGCATATATTTCCCGCTTGTTTTTTAATGTTGGATCTTTGGGAAATAAATGTACATCGGGGTTATTCCATTTTGATACAGCACACTGAGGCATATTACGAGAAAATTTAAATTCATAAATTACAGATTACAAATTGTATGGAAATGACAGTTTTCAATGGCCATGTCGATAATACGCCATCGGCCGTGAAATGATGCATAAGCATCGCCATTCCTATTTCTATGCTTGCACCTAAATCAACTCTTCTTTTCAGAGTCCGAAATCCAAGATGAAGTGCTGATCGCGGCCACAGAGCTGGAGCCTGAACCAGAGGAGGTTCAGTTCACTGACACCTCCTATACGAGTGCATCTTTTGAATCCTTACCACCAGTACCAGTGGAAGGTACGATCTATAGTTTTATGTTGCTAACAGTAACGAGTATATCAACAAGTTAATATTTTGCGACCTCAGACAGGGATTGAACTTTGCCGTCCTTAATTTTACCACTAGGCTAACGTTAGTATGGTTCCGGTGGCCCGCCAAGAAAGGCGGGGAGACGGCACACGGCAGGTTTATTTAGTGGGTGAGCGCCCCACACTACCCCGTTCGTTGCCCCGAACGACGGGATGTGCGTTTAGGTACCAAATTGTTTTCCCGCTTTAACAAAAAAAAAGTCTATCGCTAGTAAATTTATAAACATAAATTTAACGGCAATAATTGTGCGTTTACACGCGCGCTGCGCAGATCGGAAAGCAGCTCGGCGCGCAGCTTTCAAAAATATTGTGGGTGTATAAAAACTATTTTTCCAATAAGGGCTCCGTTCGTGAAATATTAAACTCTAAAGCGCTAATTTTTGTTAGTGAGCTAGCGAAATGATTGCTTTTGGAATACGAGTATAAGAAAAAATAACAAATTATTTGTGATATGTGGAAAAAGAAAACTTTAGTGCGAGCGGGAATCAAACCTGCGTCCCTTCCAATCCGGGGAAGTGCTCTAAGCCACTGAGCTATCCTACTGATCTTTCGATCATCCCAATCTCCTCATCACATTTGTCTTACGAAAGACACACAAAAAAAATATAGATCTAAAATGTTTAAAAAAAATCGCGCCATCAGATTGTATGAATTTTAATTGCAAAATTAAACTTACTATATTGGATGCATGTAATGCTTGCCGATAGATGGCGTTGGTCGTAAGACAAATGTGACGAGGAGATTGGGATGATCGAAAGATCAGTAGGATAGCTCAGTGGCTTAAGGCACTTCCCCGGATTGGAAAAGACGCGAGTTCGATTCCCGCTCCTACTAAAAATCTCTTTTTCCTTAATCACAAATAATTTATAGTTTCAATATTAAATTAAAATAAGCGTGGACGTAGGTAATGCATTAATGACACTGTAACACGGTATTTAATATTACGATTCATGCGGAACTAAGAAGTATTTTTAACACGATTTTATTAAAGAACAAATTATTTCTGAAAGTGGTAAAAGATAGTTTTACCACGAGACTCGAAGCTTTTGTTTTCGTCACCTGTATCTACGTAATGGAATCTTTGAACGTGATTTTGACCCACAAATGTCGGATAAAATTGAAACTTTGCACTTATCAAGGATCGATGACAATACAATAATTTGAGAAGATTGTCCTAATTTTTTAAGTTATTGAAGTGAAAACTTCTATTGGCGCGTTGAGCACTTTTTGGGTGAACAATAATCATGGAACTCGCGTCATCGTCACCGAACGCTCCGATAGAATTGAAAACTAAGTAACTTGTGAATTGTATCGTTGAGCTATTAGATTATTATTTTAGAATTATTTTTGGTTTGTAGTTAAGAACAACACAAAACAACAAACCAATTCAACTATTTACACTTTATTATTTTTCACTTCTATCCGCAGTCCCCGAAGACTGCCCCGCATGTTTTTTTTTATAACGAATAGGTACAGTCGTCACATCTTTGATAAAAACGGAATAGGGTATTCTGAATAGAAATACTTTTGATGTTCTTTTGAGACCTTTGAGGTAAAGGAAATTAATTATAGTTATAAAACTTTAAAAACTACGCTTATTACGAACTAAAATAGGAAAATCATTTCATAATTGCTATTTTTTTACTGTAATGTTAATAGTAAATTAGATGTCAAAAGTGTGGGATGCTCCCACGCTTTTTTACAATTAGCATTATTAATTACCACAGTATTTCCTCTTTTTCAGTTCGTAGCAAGCGTGTTTTTTTGTTTTTTAAACTATAATTTATTCAAGTAAATATATTATATTATAACAATTTGTTACCTAGTCATTGAACTGCCTTGGTGGTGTAGCGGTAGTGTATGCGACTGCTAATCATGAGGTCTCGGGTTCGATTCCCGGGTCAGGCAATGTTATTGAGCTTTTTCCTAAAAAGAAAAATTCTCAGTAGTAGCCCGGAGTTTGAATATGTGCCCGGTAGACGTCAATAGGCTCGCCCCCTATTACGTGGGACTTAAACATAGCTGGCGAGTCGTGGGTGTGTAATACACCTCTGCCTACCCCTTCGGGGAATACAGGCGTGGTGATATGTTTTTGTTTTGTGTTTACCTAGCCATAATTTTGAATTACATACACATGTAATCTTTCTAATATATAAAATTCTCGTGTCACAGTGTTTGTCGTCATTCTCCACCGAAACGGCTGGACCGATTCTTATGAAATTTTGTGTGTATATTTAGTAGGTCTAAAAATAGGATACATATTATTTTTCATACCCCTAAGTGTAATATTTTTTTTATTTTGTGTAGTTTTTATTAATTTTTTTAATGATTTGACACTAAAAATACATGCAATCCTAAATTTTCACTCTTCTACTGCCAACCCCTATTTTTTATTAGCGATATTAGTACTTTAATAATTTTCATTTAAAAAAAATATGGCAGTACAAAGTTCGCCGGGTGAGCTAGTTATTAATATATATTTTTTTTTTGTATTCTACTGCACGTATTATAATCTGACTACGTAACGACACCTTGAATGAGCAAGGTTGTTTATTAAGCTATAATAACTAATTGCAAGGAAATTTTAAATGCGTACTTGGGCGATTATAAAATCTTGTTACATTAATAGAATACAGCAGGCGATGCCATCTTTTTTTTATTCTACGTGGGTGGACTTCCGTGCAAGATGTCGTTGGTTCGATTCCTACTCAGGACAATTATTTGTGTGATGAACACAGATATTTGTATTACGTCTGGGTGTTTTCTATCTATTACATAGCATCATAGCATTCTATCTATTATTTGTATTTACAAAAAACTGTAGCTATGGTAACCGCTTACCATCAGGTGGGCAGTATGCATGTTTGCTACTCACGTAGCATAAAAAATAACTAACTAACTTACTTATATTTATATATATTTGTAGCATTTGACATGCTTAGCACTATACATTAAACACAAAGTGAAAAATGTGAAATCGAAAATAACAGTCAGGAGCAGGATTTGAACCTGCATCTTCTGGATACCGTCCAGATGCTTTACCAATTCAGCCATCCTGACAATTGCTCCTGACTGCTAATTTCGATAACACATCATACTTAACGTCTTTGGGTGACGCCTGCGCCATCTGTCGGACGTATTTTCATACATTATACCGACCAGGTAAACTTAATTTTACAATTAAGATTTTTACCTAATAATGACGCAAACCCTATAAATATTTATATATATTTGTAGCATTTGACATGCTTAGCACTATACATTAAACACAAAGTGAAAAATGTTCACTTTGTGTTTAACTTACTTATCATCACGCCATTTCCCTTGCGGGGTAGGCAGAGAGAACAGAGTGCCAAGAGGCTCTATTCTTGCATACATCTCTCGCTTCCTCAACATTCATAACTCTCTTCATACACGCTCGCCGGTTTCGAAGACTCCTGACTCCACCTTCCTTCAAATACATGACCAATTTCGTCTAGGTAGGTAAGTCTCTGTCTCTCCCTGTACCTACATCCTTCTACTTTCGCATTGTATATCTTCTTAGCCAGTCGCTCGGTCCAGTTGCCGGACGAGCAACTCGCTCGTCCGGCATTCTTTCCACATGTCCGAACCATCGGAGCATTCCCTTTCGCATCTTTACACCAATACTCTCTTTCATACCTACCCGCTCTCTTACGTCATTGTTACGAATGCAGTCAGTCAGCCTCACTCCACAGATTCTCCGCAGAGATCGCATTTCGACCGCATTGATTTTACTCTCATGCTCTTTTTTACATACCCAACTCTCACTTCCATATAATAACGTTGGGACAAGCACTGCGTTATGTATTGCGACAAGTGCCTTCTGGCTGAGGTGGTGGCTGCCGAGAAGTTGTCCCAATGCTCCGTTCACTCTATTTGCCGCATTCTCATTCATTCGCTCTATTGTCCGTGTGGTGACGGACTAAGAATACAAGTGTCACCATCCCATTCTTTTCCGCGGGTGTTGTATGAGACGACTAACGGAAGTAAGCAATTATCATCAATTGCCAAGTGGGTATTGGGTACCAAGTGCGAGTACTTACTTGGTATCGGGCCCGAGCGGGTTGGTACCACCATCTCCCGTGTGACCGACCATGAAGCATATCGTTGCGTTTTGGCTGTAGCAGGAGATAGCCGTTTATATTTAATTTCATATCTGTGAAATGAATTAGTGAGCAGCGGCTTCCCAATACTCTCGGTATAGTCGAGTCCATGGGCGACGGTTACCATTAACCATCAGATGGACCGTGGCTCGTCTGCCCCTAAAAGCAATAAAAAAAAACACTCTTCTCTCTACATCAGTGATGGTAACCTTCCATCCCGATTGAATCCACATCCAAAATATACAAATTCATCCACTTGTTCTAGCACACCATTTCCTATTGCTACTCTAACATCTGTTCTAGCTTCTTCTCTTTCAAAAACCATTACTTTGGCTTTGCTCATATTCACACGTAGGCCCCTTTTCTTACAATCTTCTGCCATTACGTCGACTAGGGTTTGCAGGTCATTCGCAGCCTGCGCTAATAGGACCGCATCGTCTGCATATAGCAGAGAGTTAACCACTGAGTCGCCCATCTGAACTCCCACATTCATTTCATTCAACCTTTGTAGATATTAATCCAGATATATGATAAACAGTCTGGCTGATAGAACGCAGCCCTATAAAAAATAAATTTTTAAAAAAGCAATCATGAGGACTGCCGACAGAAGTGAAAACTTAAAACTATAAACAAACAGTTGTTATTTTTGGATATCCAAATTAATTATTTGATCTTAATTAATTGTTTGAAATAGTTTCACAGATTTGGAGAAATTATGTCAGTGTTCATATATATAATTATTATGAATTATAATGTATTTCATCTACTCACAACGCTATAGGTATATATATATATATATATATATAAATCTAGTACATTTACCAAGGACTTTGTGATATATTAAATTTTTTTAATTTTTCACTTCATCGTTAACACTTCACGTGACCATCTCGATGACGACTTACATAAATTTACTCCCTATCCATATATATATATATATATATATATATATATAAATCTAGTACATTTACCAAGGACTCTGTGATATATTATTTTTTTTAAATTTTTCACTTCATCGTTAACACTGGTCACGTGACGGCCATCTCGATGACGACTTACATAAATTTACTCCCTATCCAAATCTTCCTATAGAAGTTTTCACTTCAAAAAGTGAGAACGTCTCTCATAATCTGGACTCATCTGGACATATATATTATGTATGGCAATTTTTGTGAGTTATAGTTAAGTAGTTACAGAGTCCTGAAGTAACTATAATAAAAAGTTATTACAAAAAAAAAAAACAATTTTTCAATCGTTAAGCCAACTTATAATAAATGCAACTTTACACGGATTGAAACACAATTAGTATACAATGAATACTAGCGACTCGCCCCGACTTCATATGGGTTCAATTTAATAAAGTTGTACATCCATAAATTTCGTCTGGACGGCCACATGGATCGACGATTTGTTCAAAGGCACAGGGAGCCGTTGGATGCAGTCGAGACAAGAGGCTTCTCATTGCGGCGCTCTCTTGGTGAGGCCAATGTACAGCAGTGGACGTTGAAAGACTGATGAATATTTCCTCTGCAATCATGAGAGCCGTGATAAAATCAGTAAAAAAGTAGTATGTTTATTTCATTGATGAAGATGTACACGGGCCTGATCCACCTGATGGTAAGTGATCGCCGCTGCTTGCTATTTAATTTCTTGGATGGGAGATTCATGATATGTCCCGCTCCAACTAAAAACCGGTTGAGGTGCTTCATGGACAATCATACGGAAGGCGGTGATGGTACCATAGATATAGTATATACTGACGTAGATAGTACCGACCCGCTCAGGTCTGATAATAAGCGAGTATTCCAACATGGATCATAGCATCACGCCTGTATTACCCGAAGGGGTAGGCAGAGGTAAATTACACACCAACGATTCGCCAACTATGTTTAAGTCCCACGTAATAGGAGGCGAGCCTATTGACGTCTACCGGGCACATTTCCAAACTCCGGGCTGCTACAGAGAATTTTTCTTTTTTTACGAAAAATCTCAATAACACTGCCCGACCTGGGGATCGAACCCGAGACTTCATGATCAGCAGCCGCTTACACTTCCGCTGCACTACAGAGGCAGACGAATGTTTTTTGGAACACAACTGATTTTTCTTTAAGACGGAAATCATTATACCTAACCGCACACCCCGTCGGTGTCGTTCGGGGCAACGAACAGAGACCCGCGGTGTGCCGTCTCTCCCCCTGTATTGGCGGGCCACTGGAACTGGAAGACATTACTGTGGTTTGGTATCCAATCCTGCCATCAGTATTAACAACAGTGTATACGCAAAGATATTCTATATACTAGTAACGCTGAATATTTAATCGATACTTGTTGCTATGGTGATTTTTCTAAAGGGTGTGTAAAGAAAGCCTTTAAAACATATTATTTCATAAATACAAATCAAAATCTAATAACTACATTGGTAAGTGAGATACCCGTGTATTTATCTGTCGCTATTTCGTTACATAAACGCAAAGTTTATTAATTATAGTGTATTTTCAAAAAGGGACTTACTTCGTTAAGTTTTTTAAGATTTTATGGTCATTTTTTTATGGCAGACGAGCCACGGCTCACCTGATGGTAAGTGGTTACCGTCGCTCATCGACTCAACTATACCGAGAGTATTCTCAAGCCGCTGCGCACCATTTCATTCCTCAGATATGAAAAATGAAAGATTAAACGGCTATCTTCTGCTACAGCCAAAACACACTGAGGTGCTTTATAACCGATCACACAGGAGACGGTGGTACCGACCCGTTCGAGCCCGATAGCAATTGAGTACTCTCACTTGATGCCAACCCTACCACCAGTAAGGCAATGGGTAATAATTGCTTACTTCCCGTAGTCGCTTTGTACGACACCCGCGGGAAAGGATGGGGTGTTGACATTTGTATTCTTAGTCCGTCACCACACGGACTAAACAAGAAGTCTTTTTGAGGCGGAACAGAATACTGTTTGGTACGTTCTTTAAGGAAATAAGCTGTTGTAAATCTATTGACAATGTCGAGTTGAGGCCCAATTGCTCTAAGGAAAAAAGTATTTTCAAAAATAAAAACACCTACCTTATGAAAATACCCTTTTCATTGCAGTTTTGTTCGTGTGGTGACGGACTGAGCATACAAGTGTCACTCTATATACCTACCAATTTATAAATACTGTGGAAAATATAATGTTTATATTAAACACAAAGGATCCTGCTCGTGACTGTTATTTTCGATTTCACATTTTTCACTTTGTGTTTAATGTAGAAGTAAGCATGTAAAATGCTAAAAATATATATAAAAATATGTAAATAATGTTTATATTTTTTATTTATTTAAATATCTTGTCCACAGATGTTAAATCAAAAGATAAAAAGAAAAAAAAGAAGAAATTAGAAGTGAGTATTACTTTCTTTATTTTTATTTTAAACCTTTCTCTGTCCCACTCCAATAGTGGCGCTTTTTTATACCCGTGCACCCACGGGTGTAAAAAAGCCACATATAATTTTGAAAAATCTCCCAAATTCAGAGTTCTGTGCTATACGAGGTCTGGTACTTGAACTGGGGATTGAACTCGATAGCACAGTCTTTGAAGCCCTTGGTTTTATCGCGAGGCTATCATAATCATAACATAGCATCACGCCTGTATTCCGTAGGGGTCGGCAGAGGTATACATGATTCGCCAGCTATGTTTAAATCCCACGTAATAGGTGATGAGCCTATTGCCGTCTACCAGGCACATTTTCAAAATCAAGCTCAATAACAACATTGCCTAACTCGGAGATCGAACCCGAGACCTCATGTTCAGCAGTCGCTCACACTACCGCTGCACCACCAAGGCAGTTATCATAATCACCGTCAATAAAATCTTTCCGTTTATTTAAACGAGCTCCATGAAAATGCTCAGTTTTTGGAAAATGATGTAATCAATTGTGTCAAGAAAGTATTGGAAATGTATGATCTGTTTATGGTTCCAAATTCAAATTTTTGTTTTTTTTTTTTTTGTAGTTGTTAAATTGGCACAACTGTTATCCATTTTGGCGCGGAGTTTGAGTTGCATCTGTTATTTATATTAAATACAGTGCTGTTTTTAGTTATATCATATCTAGGGTGTATTGCGAATTTTGTAATGGACAAAAACATCGAACAAAGAGCTTGTCTTAAATTTTGCATCGCCAATGGAATTTCGTGTTCGGAGTCACTGAAAATGTTACAGAAGGCTTACGGTGAATCGACTTTATCAAAAACACGTGCTTATGAGTGGTACAAAGCGTTTAAAAGCGTTCGAGATGTGATGGAAAATTTGCCTCGCTCTAGTAGGCCATCAACGTCTGCAACTGAAGTTAACATTGCAAAAGTGAAGGAAATAGTGACTGAAAATCCTCATTCAACTTTGAGAGAGATAGCCGCCGAACTTTCTGTGTCTCACGAGTCGATCCGTACCATTTTAAATAATCACACACCTTATAAAACATGTTTCCGCTCGGCTAGTCCCAAAAGACCTGAATTTTCTCCAAAAACTCAATCGCATGAGAGTCGCTGAGTACATGCTAGAACGAGTCAATTCTGACCCAACATTCATGAAACGCATTGTTGCTGGTGACGAGACGTGGGTTTACGAGTTTGACATGCAAACTAGTCAACAAGCTTCGGAATGGCGACTTCCAACTGAACCAAAACCGATAAAACCACGCCAAAGTCGATCAAAAGTCAAAGTCATGTTGACTGTTTTCTTTGACTATCGCGGTGTTATGCACTCGGAATTCTTGCCAGAAGGTAAATAAAGAATATTATTTGAGCGTTATGCGGCGTTTAAGAGAGCAAATTCGACGAAATAGGCCAGATTTGTGGAAAGAAAATTCTTGGATTTTGCACCACGACCCATTGCCTTCGCACAAGGCCATCATTGTGAATGAATTTTTGTCCAAACACTCAACAAATACCATCGAGCAACCACCATATTCACCAGATATGGCTCCAGCCGACTTCTTTCTTTCTCCTAAACTCAAATTACCACTTCGTGGCACCCGTTTTCAATCGGTAAAAGACATAAAGGAGAATTCGCGGCGAGAACTGAAATCAATTCCGGAAACAGCGTTTATTAAATGTTTTGATGATTGGATTATTCGTTGGCGTAAGTGTATCGTTTCTGAAGGAGCATACTTTGAAGGTGATAAAATAAATTTGGATGAATAACAAAAATTTTGTGTATTATTGATCTTTTCCCGGTACTTTCTTGACAGAGTAGTATATTATTACTTAATAATTTATGAAGGTTAATTTTAACCGCGGCCTTTGGTCGCCAATTAATTAGCGAGTAAGCACGCGCAGTTTGGCTGTCAAGGTCTAATGTATAATAATAATAATAATAAAGTTATTTTATTACTTACAGTATAATTATGTAAGTGAAGGTGTATTTTTAAATTTGGTTTATTAATAAAACATACTTTTGCCTGAATTAGGTAATCCTGCTTCAAATGTCTGATAAGATGTAGGTAGTGACAGATAAAATTATCAGGCATCATTATTGTTTGTACTCGATAAACTCCTAAGCTAATGAACCGATTGTAAACAATTTGATGCATAATGAGTGCAGTTTGATCCAAGTTGAGAGATTGTATAGCTTTTTCCCGATTATTTCCTTTTTTTATTGCTAGATTACCCGGGGAACTTCGTATCACCTACAATTTATTTTATAGCGCATTATCAATCATAACCAACATATATGTACCTATCGTGTAACACACAGCTGTATCTAAGATATTATGGACTTTGATTGTGAAACTTGCTTGTAATGCAAATTAATCAGAAAGAATGACAGTAATTGTAATTTTGTCGTCTGTTAGCCACATACCCAAACAAATTTACCTACCAGAATTGAAATTTTCGATTCGAAATTATTATTATTATTAATTATTCAAACCAGTTAAGCCAGTTTTGAGTTTTAGTGAGACTAACGAACAGCAATTGATTTTATGATGAACAGCAAATTATATTGATAGATTGGCGATTTTTATATCCGGATAGGGATTCGGAAAGAGAACCTGAGAAAACGATTAACATTCAGTATTAAGTATTTGATTATATAGTAACCAGTCGACCCGTGCGGAATTCCACAGTGCGATATTTATCGAATCCGATTCGATATCTATCGAAAAATCTACGCATCCATTAAAGAACCTCTTCTTTTTCTTAATCAAGGGCCGCCTTGATCGAGAAGTATCACTCTCTTACAGAAGATCGGCGTGAAACAGCGGTAGATACTCCTACCGTTGTGTTTCGTATGGTGAGTGAGAGCGCTGGAGGTCCAAACCCCTATTCCCTCCTTATTATAATAAAACTAAACTTAACTGCCTCGGTGGTGTAGCGGTAGTGTATGCGACTGCTAATCATGAGGTCTCGGGTTCAATCCCCGGGTCGGGCAATGTTATTGACCTTTTTCCTAAAAATAATAATTCTCAGTAGCAGCCCGGAGTTTGGAAATGCGCCCGGTAGACGTCAATAGGCTCGCCCCCTATTACGTGGGACTTAAACGTATCTGGCGGATCGTGGGTGTGTAATACACCTCTGCCTAGCCCTTCGGGGAATACAGGCGCGATGCTGTTTTTTTTGCTTTTTTTTATCCTTCCTATCCTCTCTTCATTGTCCTTCCTATCCGCTTCCTATCCCTTTCTTTGGACCTGGTGACGCGTGAGTGATGCCTCTGGTGTTGCTAGCGTCTATAGGCTACGGTAACCGCTTACTATCAGGTGGGCCGTATGCTTGCTTGCCGTCCTCCGAGTATAAGAAAAAATAGATGTTTAGATATTTTTATATATATTCTTAGCATTTGACATGCTTAGCACTATACATTTTTCACTTTGTGTTTAAAAAATAGATGCTTCGCGGTTGTAACAAAGAATATGTTGGTACCTTTTTTTTGTGAAGGCGGGAAAAAATGTTCCTAACCGCACACCCTGTCGTTCAGGGCAACGAACAGGGTAGTGTGGGCCTTCACCCATTAAAGAAACCCGCTGTGTGCCGTCTCTCCGCCTTTATTGGTGGGCCACTGGAACTATGTTACATTCCTTCGGTCGTTGGTACCTAGCCGGTCGGAGCTAATAAAATTATTTGTTTTGATATTTTTGTTGACTCAGCCTGAGAATCTATGACCTTGTGATCTGCGCTTGCATACACTACCGCTGGACCACTGAGGTATTAAGTACCAAGTAAGAGAATCCCTACTTTTTAAATAACAAATTATTTGTGAAAGCAGAATAAGGAACTTTCACTACAAGCAGGATTCGAACCTGCGTCCCATCCAATCTCGGGATGTGCTGTAGACCGCTAAGCTATTTCAGACGCCTAACGACAATTCCAAATCTCCACTTCACATTTGTCTTTACGACCTACGCCACCTATTGGGTGCATTTACATACATTATTCAAATATACTTAGTAAGATTAATTTTATTTTGCAATTAATATTTATACTATTTTTGGGCATCGGATAGATGGCGTGGGTGGTGGGGGGGACAATGTGAAGTGGGAATTTGAAATCGTCGTTAGGCGACTGCAAGCTTAGCAGTCTAGAGATTTGATTCCCCGGATTGGATGGGACGCAGGTTCGAATTCTGCTCGCAGTAAAAGTTCCTTTTTCCACATTTCACAAATAATTTGTTATTTAAAGTAGCTGTGTATGTCAAGTGCTAAAAATACAGATCTTAAGAGAATCCCACTTCTTATAGGAAAAATCATCAATTGTCAAGAAGACAAGCAGTGAGATGTTCAATTGGTCAGAAGAGTCACTAGCTCCTGCTACATCAGGTCATCATTCCTTACCATCATTCTCCTACCTTTATCCTAGTATCTATCCAGACCGTTTTCCAGTCCAATCCTACATGTTTTATTACACGTGGTAGAGTCATGGCTTACCTGATGGTAAATGGTAAAGGACACGTGGAGAGCGCTTTATCTATAATACTCAGAATGAGGATACAAAGTGGGAAAATGTGAAATAGATAATGATAGCTTCAGCAGGGTTTGAACTTACGTACGTCTTTCTTTAAAGACGGCACCCTGCACTAAGAAATAATCCTTGTATCGCAGGGGAGTTTACAAACATACAATTTCACTGACACAAAGTACACCCAGACTCAGAACAATCATTTGTAGATCACAAAGAGTTTTCCTGTGTAGGAATCGAACCCTGGTATAAACTAAACTACTCCGCCATCTGTGCAGTGTGTGTTCTGGATTACAGTGCCAGAGCTCTGTCAACTGAGTTTTCGTGACATTGTATCATAACCATCAATATCCATCTCACATTCTTTCTAAGATATACAATGTGAAAGTGGAAGGGTGTAGCTACAGGGGGAGACCGAAACTCACCTACCTAGACCAAATCAGTCATATATAAGGAAGGTGGAGTCAGGAGTCTCCGGCGAGCGTGTATGAAGAGAATTATGAATGTTGAGGAAGCGAGAGATGTATGCAAAATAGAACCTTTTGGCACTCTGTTCTCTCTGCCTACCCCGCAAGGGAAATGGCGTGATGATAAGTATAAAGTAGTGCATAGAAATACTATTATTATTATTAATATATGATTGTGATCGAATTTGGAGTCTGTCTCTCAAGAGAGTTTCACTATATGATATCCCCAGATTGATATGTGGGGTGGATTCAATAAGCTAACAAAAATGGACGTCGGGTCTTGTACAAAATTCTTGAAAAAAGTGTCTCTAGTCAATAAACTACTCAGTCAATAGACTGTGAATTAATATATACAAACTTCAGCATTCTAGTTTGAAACCTTACGCAATTGTAATAGTGTTGAGATTTTTTTTGTAATAATTTATTAGCTTATATACGAGTAGCTTCTACCAATAGCCCGCACCATGATCACTTTATGCAGCTTCTAGCGAATATTATGTGTTGATGATTTACTTTTACAAGTATTCAAAATTTAATTAAAATTATTTGTTTTTATGCAAAACAATACTTGCAAATTATAAAACAATAGTCTTACTGAAAATATTTCACTTTATTTGAGTACTTTTTACACGTTTTCACAATACAGTACGGCATATTAAACGTCAAGTCGGCTGACCAAACGAGCCTGGTGTGCGATTGTTTCTCTTTTGGCATTTTCTTTCTCTTTTGGTTCGGACACTTGAGCGCAGACACGAGGTTCATTTGTTGGTCGAGGTGTGGATTCAACCTTAATTTCAATGACAATATAACTGACATATTTCTTAAATATACAGATTTTGAACAGCCTGTGCTAGAAGAGACAGAAGAAACTCAGAAAAAAGGTAAAAAGGGTAAAAAGAAGAAGAAGGAACAAGAAGAAATACCGGATTTTGAAAAGGTGAGGATAGGTACTCAAATAATTTCTTCATTTAAACATTCTACTGATATTGATTTGGGCCTTGTGTACTCGAAATTAATTTCAGTATTTTTAAAACAGTTCTTTTCCATAAAAAAGATCAAACAAGTACTACTTAGAACGAAGTTTAAATAAAAAAGTCAATACTTTATTAGCAGTAATGTTGTAATAATCGTAAAATACAATCTGGGTTCCGTGGAAAATATCAATAAAACAATAATAAACAAACAAAAGGTACAAGGCGCTATAATATATACCAGTAAAATATAATTTATTGACTAGGATCGCAGTACTGTCCTAAAGGCTCAGGACTTACAATCCCAATCCACTTTTCCTGGGTTGGATACCAACCCCATTCACAATCTCTGATGGAAGACCGAACTCATATGTAGGTAATAGGTATATAGGTAAATCTTCGGTACTGTCTTTGTAATTCCTTCAAAAAATGTTGATGATTTTTTGTGTATGTTCAAGTGGATTCAAGGATGGTTCATAAACACTTGGACCCGGTAGGTGGCACCGCGATAGGGTTTCAGGATTTTTAATTAAATTATGAAAAACGTATACCTATTAACAAAATATTACACACCAACAACCTCATTTACGAAATAATATCTTTAGTAGCTAAGAAAAAAATACTGTATTAGTGTGTCTAAGCACAAGACATTTTATTTTTAGATTTTATGTCTATTTGTTTGTTCGCGCATCACGCAAAACCTACTGAACGGATGCAGCTTTTTTATTTGATTGTTCTTGATTAGACTTCAAAACTGGTATACATTTTATCTCACTACTTGATCGGAAACCTGAGATATATTATAACCTAAAAACTAACTTTTGGCTGCAGCGGAGACGCAGGCTAAGACTAGTATTTTATATATTATGGTCCTTTGTCATAATATGTCTGGTATTATGATTGAAGCCCCCAAACAGATTTCTTACACATGTTTATATATTGTGTATCTCTTAGCTAGTACTTATAAAATTTGTATTAGTAATGTTATTTCATTATATAGTAGTAGTTAAATACATTACAGCATAAATACAGATCCTGAAAACTACCATCTTCAAGCCCATCAGCATCATCCTCATAACTAAGCAGTAGTTTGCAATGGCATCAGAAATCATAGTAGATTTAGACACGTGAGTATTTTATTTCAATTAAGTCCTAGTTGTTCAAAAACACGATCAGTGTCTATAGTTTAATAATTATAAAAACACACGAGCGTTTTCTATCCTGCTATCTTTAGTAAAGATAGCAGGATAGAAAACGAATAGTTTGAAGTTATAATTTGTTAAAAATCTATTTCATTTGATTTCCCATATTTGTATACATACATAATATATTTAGTTGCAGTCAAATGTATTTAAAATATGTAAAAATAATAATGTCATCCACATATACTTCCGTTATTAACTATGTAGGTTACTAAAGTGGTCATATTATTATGTTTCAAGCAAAAAGACAAAATAGTTCTAAGAAGGTTTCTATAGAAAGCCTGACTGTATTCGTTTATGCTGATGACTGCATAAGCAGGGGTACTTCATTCAAAGAGTACTAACACTTGCGGAGAAAATACGAACACGGACAAACATCAAAAATGAGTTCAAAATTGTGACGAATATGACTGACGATCTGGTCAAAGCCACGGAGAGTATTTGGATGCGATCGGCTCAGGACTGCTCCTTGTGGCGTTCTCTTGGGAACCCTATATCCAGCAGTGGTCTAAGAAAAGCTGATGGATGCATGAATGTATCACTCATTACTAGAAATTATCGGTCTTCCATTTCCATTGTTCTTATGATTACGATTTATATGCACGGAACCCAACATAGCAATTTGTGCTTTGTATTTTTAGTTACACATATTTCTTCCCCCTAACGGTAATAAGCTTGTTATTTTATTACGTTTTCACATAATATCTATTTATCGTTGTTGACTTATATCAAAACAAAATTTCAATTTACCCTTTATTATCAATACACACGACATGTTTGAACTAAAGATTAGCCAGTGATGCACTGTAATTGAATCAACCAAGTTTGTTGAAAGAGTTAAGAGTTCATGCGATTATATTAAAAGTATTACAAAACAAAAGAAAGAAAAATGCAAGATAGCGATATCAAACAATTGATGTTAAGTTCCGTAGTAAGCTTTTTTATTTAATTATTCTTGAAACTTTAATATTCTATCGAGTATTAAAAAGAAAACCATTTTATTTTTTGATACTAACGAACTTGAATAAAAATAAGAGCAAGTTTTAATCACTTAAATTACTTACTGCTACTTTATTTATAAAACAAAAACTCACATTAGATTAACTTAAAAAAATTTGCTTAATAACTTAAATTTTTGTTTAAATAATGTATCCCAGCCGAAAAACTGGAAGAAGATGCACAAAAAAGAAAGAGAAGCATGGCTTGTTCAAAGAATAGAAGAGTGGAGAGTGGAGAAAGAAGCAGAGAAGTTAGTTTTACATTGTATTTGTCAATTTATACAAAGAAAAATACCATAGAAAATTTTTATCTCTTTTGGATATTAGTGGAGGATACACTTCATTATTGCAGCATTACAGCTTTAAGCTATTGCGCTAAATTTGCCCTCTAATTAGAAATTATACTGAAGTTTCTGTGAGCTTATAATTATGTTGGGTTCCGTACAGTATACGCTGTTTATAAACTTAATAACGCTACGGTAACTACCTATGGATAAAAATATCTACAAATTAATACGCATTAAAAACCACCCGCGGCTCCTGATATAAGTAAATATATTTTTTTGATCTATATTTTAGCACTTGACATGCTCAGCTACTCTTAAAGTACAAATTATAATTTGTGAATAAGGAAAAAGAGTATTTTAATACGAGCGGGAATCGAACCTGCGTCCCTTCCTTTCCGGGGAAGTGCTCTAATAATCAAGGAAAGGTAAAATGTTTGAAAAATCACGCCATCAAATAGTATGAATTTTAATTGCAAAATTAAACTTACTACATTGGATAAATGCATGTAAATGCATTGCTGATAGATGGCGTTGGTCATTAAGACAAATGTGATAAGGAAATTCGGTTTTTCTAGAAATGGTACGATAGCTCAATGGATTAGAGCACTTCCCCGGAAAGGAAGGGACGCAGGTTCGATTCCCGCTCGTACTAAAATACTCTTTTTCCTTATTCACAAATTATAATTTGTACTTTAAGTAAATATATTATTATAATTCACCAGAACTTTTGGGTAGTCCCGGTGGAAAAGCTATCCAACAAATACGGCAAAATAATCAGAATGTCAGTTTTTCCTAAACATTTGTAGAGTCTTTTTAATAATTTCTATTCTAGGCAAGCCATTCTGGCAGGAGCAAAGGAGAAAAGAGCTCAGTTAGCCAGAGAAAGAAATGAACTAATGATCAAAGATATCGATGACCATGATATACGCAAAGATTTGCTGCAGAAGACTGTCATATTATTTTACAGTAAGTAGTTACTTTTGAATATTAAAAGAAATTATTGTTTGTTGTGTTTAATAACACGGTTTTCTTGTAGCAGTTTAATATTAGTATTAGTAAACAATATTAGAAAACAACATGGACTCGTCAACGTGGGTTAAAACAGGAAATGTGCTCCCTACCATTGCCCGCCTATCATATTTGCTACAGTGTCATCCTCGCTCAACAGTTTTACTCCTTAAAGAGAAAGTGACCACACACGACACACGTTCATGAGGTCAGTTAATACAGCTTCAATTTTCTCCCTGAACAAATGTTTAATAGGACCCACAAATAGCCTTGCTTCATGTCACTTTATTGTACATTCAGTCAAGAAAGTATTGGGATGATTTGTTTTATGGTTCCAAGTTGAAATTTTTTTTTTTTTTTGTTGTTGTTAGATTGGCACAACTGTTATCCATTTTGGCGCGGAGTTTGAGTTGCATCTGTTATTTATATTAAAAACAGTGCTGTTTTTAGTTTTATCATGTCTAGTGTGTATTGCGAATTTCATAATAGACAAAAACATCGAACAAAGAGTTTGTCTTAAATTTTGCATCGCCAATGGAATTTCGTGTTCGGAGTCACTGAAAATGTTACAGAAGGCTTACGGTGAATCGACTTTATCAAAAACACCTGCTTATAAGTGGTACAAAGCGTTTAAAAGCGTTCGAGATGTGATGGAAGATTTGCCTCGCTCTGGTAGGCCATCAACGTCTGCAACTGAAGTTAACATTGCAAAAGTGAAGGAAATAGTGACTGAATGATGAATCCTCATTCAACTTTGAGAGAGATAGCCTCCGAACTTTCTATGTCTCAAGAGTCGATCCGTACCATTTTAAATAATCACTTGGGTATGAAACATGTTTCCGCTCGGCTAGTCCCAAAAGACCTAAATTTTCTCCAAAAACTCAATCGCACGAGAGTCGCTGAGGACATGCTAGAACGAGTAAATTCCGACCCAACATTCATGTAACGCATTGTTACTGGTGACGAGACGTGGGTTTACGAGTTTGACATGCAAACTAGTCAATAAGCTTCGGAGTGGCGACTTCCAACTGAACCGAAACCGAAAAAACCACGCCAAAGTCGATCAAAAGTCAGTCATGTTGACTGTTTTCTTTGACTATCGCGGTGTTGTGCACTCGGAATTCTTGCCAGAAGGTCAAACGGTAAATAAAGAATATTATTTGAGCGTTATGCGGCGTTTAAGAGAGCAAATTTGACGAAAAAGGCCAAATTTGTGGAAAGAAAATTCTTGGATTTTGCACCACGATAATGCGCCTTCGCACAAGGCCATCATTGTGAATGAATTTTTGTCCAAACACTCAACAAATACCATCGAGCAACCACCATATTTACCAGATATGGCTCCAGCCGACTTTCTTTCTTTTTCCTAAACTCTAATTACCACTTCGTGGCACCCGTTTTCAATCGGTAGAAGACAAAGGAAAATTCGCGGCAAGAACTGAACTCAATTCTGGAAACAGCGTTTAAAAACTGTTTTGATGATTGGATTATTCGTTGGCATAAGTCTGTCGTTTCTGAAGGAGGCATACTTTGAAGGTGATAAAATGAGGCATACTTTGAAGGTGATAAAATAAATTTGGATGAATAACAAAAATGTTTGTGTTTTACTACTACCGGGAAAAGATCAATTCTTTTCCCGGTACTTTCTTGACAGAGTAGTATGTTTTAAAAGTACACTGCAATCCAAGAATTTATTGTCTAGTGAAGGGAGTATCTTTAAAAAAAATATTTTAAAATAGATCTGATTTTCGCATTGCAGAATTCGAGCGCCATAAAATTGAACTAATGAATAAAAAGCAGTTGGAGGCAGAGGTAAGTCTTATTTCTGACATACTACGTGCCCCAGAGGCGACGCGTACCGACCCGCCCCCGTCAGTACGAACAATGGCAGATGCGGCGATGGGGGCTGACACCCATCACGCCTTGCCCAGATTGGCGAGTCGAGGGGAGCAGAGTTTAGAATAGGCACGTGGAATGTAAGAGGTGGTGTGGAACGTAAGTTGCACGAGCTGGTAACCGTCATGTCGGACAGACAGCTTGATGTGCTCTGTGTAACAGAGACCAAGCGAAAGAGCAGCGACGCCTGTAGTCTTCCTGGCGGCGGGATAGCTCTGTGATCTGGTGTACCGCAGAGCGATCAGGCCAGCATGGGAACACCCCCAGTGTTGCTGTCCATTTGCTTGGCCTCAGGTGTAAAAGACTACGGAATGTTCGATCCCAGACTTCTATGGGTCCGAATAAAACTAGGTGTTACTAGGGTCTTCATGGTCGCAGCTTATGCTCCCGTAGGCGCTTCGGTGGCATCGGATCTAGAGAAGTTCTGGCATAATGTTAGGGAAGTTCTGGATTTGGCAGAAGCTAGTGAACGCGTGATCGTATGCGTAGACTTGAATGGATGGGTTGGGACCAAGCGTGCAGACTTCGAGGACGTGTTTGGTTCATTTGGTGATAAGAGAGTGAACGATGCAGGTATGCTCATTGCGGATGTATGTATGGAAAGAAACCTTATTATGTCAAACACAGTTTTTCAACATAAGGACATCCATAATGTATACACGGAGAAGGAATGAACAGAGAAGTATGATAGATTTAATTCTGGTAGACAGTCACCTCCGAAGTAAAATTCTGGATACAAGAGCCTACAGGGATCCCACTGTCGACACGGACCACTATCTCGTTATTGCGAGATTTAGTGGTCTGTTCAGAAAGAAGGGGACACTGGCGAGAGCGTGTCCACTTCGGTTGGCTTGAAAGAATAAAGATTGAAAAGTTGTAAGAATAGAGTTGTTACGATGTAACCGAACAAATTACTATATAAATTATAAAGTCGCATATTAAATTGATACCGGATACCATATCCGCAAATTTAAAATACGCGTGGTTGCCTAGACCCCCTATCCAGTTATATTATCGCCAATGGGTCGCATGAATCCACTCCCACAAAGGCCAGAATCAAATAATATTACCATATATGGCCAGCATGCGATCCCGGATGCGAGCAGAGTACGCCAGGTTTCGAGAACGTTCTATGGCTACTCTAATCGCAAGCGTATGGATAGGAAAAGTTCTAGAACAAAAAACTATCCACCAATGAGTAAATCGGGGCAACAACGCTAAAAAGAGATGACCAGTATAATCTTAGAAGGGGGTATTATTAGGGAAATAATATAAAAGGATAACTGGAGGTAGTTTTTTTTTTCTCTGACTGAATTATCGTGTGTGTCAGAGCAGATAACACTGCTTAAATTAATACAGTAAATTAATATAGTAATACATTAATAACATTATTTTTGCCTAGGGTATTTAAAAGTAAAAGTGTGTGACTAGAAAACCCCATAGAACTGAGCTGAAGGGAGCACCGGTCTTAAATATACTGCCTCCTATATTTAGTCACTAACACCCGAATAAAAGCTTCTGGGGTTTCAAGTCCCGAATTTCAAGTCCCGAATTCAAGTTCAAGTTTCAAGTACTGTTCCTGGCTGCGCTCGAGATCCGGGTTACGACCTACCGGGTTGCAGCTGCCCTAGGGGTTCCGGTTCCGCCCTCCGGCATACATCTGCGCGCGCCGAAGGACGAGGGCCTGCCCTTCGGCCCAGTTACAGCCTCCCCCCGCAGTTGAGTACCCGTAGGTGACGGTCTTGGGGACAATCCCCTGAGTTGCGAACCATCCCCTGCTTTCTCATCGCTCTCTATCTCTTGTTTTAAATTTATCGTCGAATTTTGTAAATAATTAATTATTTTGTATTTTTTTAATTAAATTGTAAATTTTGAATTTTATTTTTATTTCATTGTTAGGGATTTCCCCGTAACACTCTGTGTAAGAGCAAAGTATACGGAGGGTATCCGTGAATGACTGACAAAGGCAAGTCAGCCGGAATCTGATATAGAAGAATGCTGGAGAGTATTGAAAGATAGTATGGTAGATACAGCGAAAGAAGTATGTGGATGCTCAAAGAAACATAGGAAAGTGAAAGGTGATGCATGGCGGGAAACGGGAGTAGTAGCTTCCGTAGAGCAAAAGAAAAAAGCGTGACTGTACTATGTATCTTCTTTGAATTTGAGTGCAAGTATGACCGAACAGAAGAAAGAAATATACCGGCAACGTAAGAATGACACCTTAGTAAAAGAGAAGCGTGACGGAGCAAATATGATTGCAGAAGAAAAGCTGACCAAAAACTTCGAGAGCAACACCAAACTTTTCTGGAGGGAGGTGAAGAAATCTCGGAGTGGTTGGTCAGCTTTCAGAATGAATAAAATAAGGTCTACTAATGTCATCCTCTGATGACATTAGTATGGATGAAGTTGAATGGGCGATTAGAAGTTTGAAAAATGATAAGGTAACGGGTATTGATATGGTGTCTGCTGAGATGATCAAGCTAGGAGGCTCATGTGTCTGGGAATCCTTCCTGATGCTTCTCAATTTATGTTGGAGCTCAGGAATGGTTCCCAAGGACTGGAGAAGGGCAGTCATCGTGCTCTTGTTTAAAAACAAGGGTTCACGTTATGACTGTGCAAACTACAGAGCCATAAGCTTGACCAGTTTGGCAGCCAAAGTGTATAGTAAGATTATTGAAAGGAGAATGAGGATGGTATCTCATGAATTTTTGTGTGAGGCACAAGGAGGTTTCAGGTGTGGATGGGGATGCATGGATCAATTATTTTCTCTGCGCAACATTGTGAAGAAGCATCTGACTGTAGGCCAGAGAATTTTCTGCAGTTTTGTGGATTTATAGAAAGCATTTGACACAGTTGTACGAAAGGAACTTTGGGACATTTTGCCGGAGTATGGTATTAACGGTAGACTGGTATAAGCAGTGCAGTCCAACTACATGGACTGCAGAGCTTGTGTGCGGCTGGATGATGGAATGTCACCCTGGTTTGATGTCAATATCGGCGTTAAACAGGGCTGCGTTCTATCAGCCAGACTGTTTATCATATATATGGATAAATGTCTACAAAGGTTGAATGAAATTAATGTGGGAGTTCAGATGGGCGACTTAGTGGTTAACTCGCTTCTATAGGCAGACGATGCGGTTTTATTAGCGCAGTCCGCGACTGACCTGCAAACCTTAGTCGACGTAATGGCAGAAGATTGTAAGAAAAGGGGCCTACGTGTGAATGTGAAAATAATGGTTTTTGAAAGAGAAGAAGCCAGATCAGATGTTAGAGTAGCAATAGGAAATGGTGTGCTAGAACAAGTGGATGAATTTGTATATCTTGGGTGAGAATTCAGTCAGAATGGAAGGTACACCACTGATGTAGAGAGAAGAGTGAATGCGGGAAATAGAGTGAACGGAGCATTTAGACAACTTCTCGGCAGTCATTACCTCAGCCAGAGGGCACGTGTCGCAATACACAACGCAGTGCTTGTCCCAACGTTATTATATGGAAGCGAGAGTTGGGTATGCAAAAAAGAGCATGAGAGTAAAATCAATGCGGTCGAAATGAGATCTCTGCGGAGAATCTGTGGAGTGAGGCTGACTGACCGCATTCGTAACGACGACGTAAGAGAGCGAGTAGGTATGAAAGAGAGTATTGGTGTTAAGATGCGAAAGGGAAAGAATGCCGGACGAGCGACTGGTTAAGAAGATATTCAATGCAAAAGTGGAAGGATGTAGGTACAGGGCGAGACCGAGACTCACCTACCTAGACCAAATCGGTCATGTATTGAAAGAAGGAGGAGTCAGGAGTCTCCAAAACCGGCGAGCGTGTATTAAGAGAGTTATGAATGTTGAAGAAGCGAGAGATGTAGGTATGCAAGAATAGAGCCTCTTGGCACTCTGTTCTCTCTGCCTACCCCGTAAGGGAAATGTCGTGATGATAAGTTAGTTAGTTACTATACTATTTTTTGAAAAAGGTGGTCTTCTCAAATAAGTGATCGAACTGACCGAGGTTTGTAGGGTTTACCTATCAAAATCGCCCAAACATACACACTTCCACATGATGATATATCTCACAATTCATAGGTAGAGCTAACTTAAAAGTCGGATGCCAAGGCCTCATAAGACATGCAAATAGAAAATAAAGGTAATATTTTATGAGAAGATCAACTGAGCCCGGGCATTCGTTCTGGAAACGGTGTGGCTCAACCACTAAAAACTATTCCCAAATATTAACTCACAGCCCTCGTTTCTAGTGGAAGCAATATCTTCGATGCGATGGTCTCCCAGACCCCCGTGTGGTCACGCAGATGAATACATATCTTCACCGATGGCAGCAGTTGCAGGTCTGTGATGATAAAGTGCTGGACAATAAGTGCAATGAAGTTCTACCGGTGAGCCTACTCAAAGTTTATTCTTCTTATTTTCTAGAAAACCATATTATACGACAAAAGCGAGAACAAAACTTAATAAATTTTTTACCCTCTGCGGGTTGGTAACTTTTACTAAACCGGTTTTCTCATGGTGATGACTTTTTTTTCCAATCAGTGATAATCTGTCGTTAAATACCTACATTCTTATATTGTGATTTTTGGCATTTGACATGACCAGAAGAAACAATTTTTTTTGCAAGTGGAAAAAGAGAAAGTTTCTACGACCAGGATTCGAACTTGCGTTTTATATACTCCAAAAAAATCTGATGTGTACGCCTCGAGTCCTTAACCTGAAGTAGGACTTCGAACTTGATACTTGAATCACCACTGTCCCCCTTCTTATCATCTCGGGCTATCACAATGAGACATAATCTCGTATACGTATGCTGTTTTTTTGTAAATAGTATATCATCAGTCACTAATAAGTACTACTATGTTACAGATGTTGGAGATGCTAGAAGAACTGGTCCAAAACACCAGACAATTCTCACCTCGACAAATTGCCAACTACAATGAGGTGATTAACTTTACTACGTATTTTGAAGGTTATGTTAACCTCCTCACCGATTTTGGAGAAACTTACTTTATGTATGAACCCAATATCTATCGTAGCAGGCGTCGCATCGATCGTACCTCTAGGCAATATCACAGATTTTTAGATTGACAATATTATCGAGTAGTTTCTTTATTAGCCTATATAATTATGTCTCTAAACTTAGAGGATAGGAATTTAACCTACTGGTGATCTGGCTAAAGATTCCTCGCATGGTGTTCCTATTCCATTACACAAGCAGATTTTTATTTAGAGCTAAATATTGGTGTTTGCCTTAAATTAAGACTATTCATGCTAGTCCTTGCTTTCAGCCCAAACTCACTACTTAACGTGCCTTCCAAAGAATGGGGGATATAATATTGACGTTATTTAAATAAAGTAAACCTTTACCAGGTTCGCTTGCAACTCAGAACGCAGCTGTCAGAAGCGATACAACAAGCATCGTTTTTCCTCCTTCGCGACTTAGAGAATAATCTGGTGTGCCATTCCACAAAGTTGGCTACGTATGAGAGAGAGTTCCAAAGCCTCCGGCTAAACATTTGGGTCGCAATCAAGTGGCCTACCAGGAAACCGAAGCCAGTGGAACCTGAACGGTGAGTTTTCAACGCACTTTTCATAGCCACTGTTCTTGGGGGGAATTATGCAAAGTGCTAAAACAACAGCTAATATGGAGAATTATTTAGTTTTTTTTTTATCTTTTGTTGTCCCACTAGTGACAGGCATTTAGGCCATACTCCATCATACTCCACCACACTGGCCCGGTGCGGATGCCATGTCGCTTTTCAGACATCACAAGCGAACGAGAAAATCTCTCGAGCATGGAATTTTCCTCACAATGTCTTCGAATAAACATATACTAGAAAATTTAAAAAATATATAGGTAAGGCTTAAAATGTCACACACCCCACACGGGTCGTCCACTTATTCACATCCCGGATGCGAAATGAAATGGTGATCAGAAGGTTGCGTTGGTATTCTTATTTCGAAGTATTATTAAGCCAATGAGCGTCTGCTACCATACATATTAAAAAGAGGAATGACACTTCTGATAAAACGGCCTTGCACGGCCCACTTTTCGCCCTCATGGGAACGAGATGTGAAGGGTGGCGAACTACTTCGCTGCCATGTGGATGATTTTAGTTCCCAAAAATATTAACTACGTTATAATTCCTTTTTCGCCATTTTTTCAGGGAAGCTATCGTTTTGTCCTTCCCCGCAATGAACGTGACAGTAAATCTCCCCAAGATTATAGATGGGTCGTGCATATGCGTGAGAGCAGCTAGGTCTATGATAGACCTGCTGAGTGAGAAATCCCGGTCTTTCGGCGTCCCAGGAGACCTACCCAATAGATATATAGGTAAGTAAAAAACTTACAATAAGTTTTACGGTATTTGAGGGTCCAATGTGCATTATGTGAACTGTAGTTGGTTACGCAAGGACTTTCGATGAGTCTCAACTGTCAAATAGCATCTTGACAGTCATCACAGGTTGTCAGACTCCTGAATAACAACTTCACCAGTCGATCCAACTAGGATCGCGGAGGTAAAATAGGCAGTTGCTTCAGTAAGCACTAATGCTCTACTAACAAGTCAACAAACAACAGCCACTAAGCGGAAAGAAAGAAAGGAGGGGCGAGAAAATTCATAGAAAGTTGGGCTTGACGTTACAGTGTTGATTGCTGCATTATTTGATTTATAAATTAATACCAATTCTAAAATACTTTGGAAAATCCTCATAATCTTCATTTTTCACAATAAAATTTATTATTTGATAAGTAACTAATAATGTATTGGTCTTACTAAGTAGTTTTCAATAAATCACATAGATAGCGCTAATTTCAAAAACTACTAATGAGGTTTTCATGTGTTATACGCCATCTAGCGCTAATTTTAAGAAGTACTTCTATATTGGTCTATAGAAATAGTTCAAGTAATTCTCATGAAATAAGGTATAGCGTAGCGCTGGTTTTAGAGTCGATCGTAAATATTCACTATTTTTTTGTTTATTTAATAACAATTAAACCACATCGAATCAGACCGTGAAAAGTAATAGGGCTCTATTCGTGATCATATTAATTAGTAAAAGAAAAAAATAGACTTAATTAGTAAAGTATTCTGGTCGTTATCGTGTTAACTTACATTACCTACAACAAACGGACGTCCAAGACAGAATTTTTCAAACAGTTTTTTAACTAGTTTAAATAACAAAAACGGCATCAGAAATATCATGAGTGTTAAAAATAGTGTTTTTCCATGATATATGTGTGTAAATATTATTTTACAAGTGCAATATGTTTAGAGACATTTTAAGTTAGGAAAAACAGTTTTTCTCCTTGAAACGAGAATAGTACACACCTCAACGCTTCGCTTATGAGGCGTGCAAGACTAAAAAGTGTTTTTCCGGAATATTGCAGAAAAAAAATATAGGGTGGTATTTTTAGGCACAAAACCGACGTCGTGTAATTTTCATGACAATGAAATGTTCAAGTTCTACTTTAAGAAAATACGCATAATAACACCTGAGGTAATAGAAATAAAAGAAGAGGTACCTAATATGAAATAGGTAGTATGAATAAAAAACTATTTGAAATTGTGATGGAAGGTAATTGGGGCGTTGATAGAATCTTTGTTTACACCAAAGTTGAGAAGGACATTGGGTTGGTGAATTAGGGCTTCATAGGATGTAAGATAATGGATTTGTCGGGTATTGAACTACAGGGTTTGGAAGTTGGGATAATGTTTTAAAGCTACGAAGGAGGCGTGGGATCTTATCTGAGTCAACTAAAAGATCACGTAGGGATTTTAATTTTGGAAGGAGGGGATGGGTCTGGTATTGAATTAATTTAAATAGGAATCTATCGGACAGGAATTGACTGCGCAGGATGAGAGGAGGTTCGCCATACTCTACCTGCATCGCATTGATGGGCGAGGATTTCATCGCTCCCAAAATTATGCGCAGAGATTAGGATTTTATCTTTTAGAACTTTTCTAAATTGGTATTAAAAAGGAAGGATCCATAATCAAAGTGGCGTTATATATGAGTTCGTGGGAATAGGGATGAGAGCCCCACCAGGCTCCTGAAAGGGCGCGTAATATGTTAACGTTTTTTTCACACTTTTGTGAAACTGTTGAAAAACGGAAGGAGCCGGACAGTCCAGAATCTAGTGTGACACCCAAAAATTTTACTTGGTTAGACTGGAGGAATAAATAAATAAAATTTTTTTGCCGGGGTTCGTTCCTCCGGTAATATACGACGTTTTAAACCACTAGTCGAAGGGCAGGGATCTTCTACCATAGCGTCTGGGGGATCAGGAAGGTCGGGAGCCGGCAGTAAAGCTAGTAAATCGTCACTTTGCATGTTTGAGGGTAGCTATGCTAACCTCAAACCTGCGAGTAACAGTTTTGACGATAAAATAGTATTAAAACTTACCACCACCACCAAACACACTAATACTACACTAAGAATAATCAAACTGATGTGAAAATTCCGCGGAAAACAAGTAGAGATTAAGTCAATATATAGTGCTAAGCATGTCAAATGCTAAAAATATATATAAAAATATCTAAATAGAGATTAAGTCATTTTGACGCAAATTCTATCACTGTTTAGTCGCTAACACTTCCGGTCACCTATAGTTATTATAAGGTTATTATTTATCGTAATAGTATGTCATGTCTGACATGATAATTTGACATTAATTCTATTGTGTTGCCGGTTTTAAAAAAAGGATTATCAATTTTTGAGATCGATTTTGGGATTAATATCTTACAACTTTTTTATAACTTAAATATAATTGCCTAAAATAAGGTACTATTATGTACGTTTAAAATAAAATATGTTTCGAACTTCATTATAAACTAAAAATAATTATATCACTATAAAAAAATCACTAAACACAAGTTATTCGACAAATCGATTAACTTATTTCATATGGCAACATTATATAAAACTGTAAATGAAGAAAGTCATTAATCTTTTTATTAATAATTTTATTTTTATCCCATATTTTTACAATTGAATATTTTCGAATTAGCAATAAAAAATATAGAAAGAAAAATTGATAAATTTTTCATTTGTGTAACGTTAGGCCCAGATCTCCTGTCTCCTTTACAACCAGCATCCCTTCCAATCCGGGGAAGTGCTTTGTACCGCTAAGTTATCGTGGTCACCTAATTATGACACCCAATTTCCACTTCGTTTCTTTTTAGATGTCTTTAAGACCCACGCTGCCTATGATGTACTAGTCTTCAGTCGTCATTCTATCCTGTAGATATCTTACGAGGCGACTAAGGGGAGTAAGAAATGATCACCCTTTGCATTATTGATGAGAGGGTTTGGTTCCAAGTGAACTCCCAATACAGTTTAAGACCTAGCGGGTCAGTACCACCATCTTTCGTGTGACCGATAGTGAAACACGGTATGTTTTGGTTGTAGCACGGTGTTGTTGATAACCGTTTCATTTCTCTTCCATCTGAGAAATGAAATGGTGAGCATCGTCTTGGCATTATTATTACTGGATCCATAGACAACGATCACCACTTACCATCAGGTGGGTGTCATCTGCTACCATAAGCTGAAAACACTTTTCCAAGACGACTCGGACCCAAGGGCCGGCCCTTTAGAAGTTGTAAACTTTTGCAATTAGATATCGCACTCCACAGATCTATTCGAATTCAATGAGAAAGAGTTGAAAGATGTGATCACATTGAAACAGACTTACGATGAGGCCAGATCCAAATTCTACAAAGAAATTGGTCAGAAGATAAAAGAATTGGAAGCGTTTCTTAAAGCTAATCAGTGAGTTTTTACACTGTATATAATACGTTGAGATTTCTTTTTCAGTGAGTTTTTACGAAGCCCATGTAATATTTTATAATTTAATATTTATTCGGTAACATTTTTAGATATTTAACAGTAACGACGAGAAAAATTCACCGAATTAATAGTTTCATATTTTATATTTTTTTAGAATTTGATATTCTTAGCCATACAAATTAACACAAAGTGTGAAAATGTAAAATCGAAGACAACAGCCACGAGCAGGATTTTAACCTGCATCTATCGCCCAGATGCTTTGCCAATTCAGCTATTGTGACAATTAATCGGGACTGCTAATTTCGATAACACATTCATTCTTAACGTCTTGGGTGACGCCTGCGCCTTCGGTATCCAGGACATGGAGGTTCAAATCCTGCGTGCTGATGTGTGGAGATTGGATATGGCCGTCGGTCACTGCGATGGCTTAGCGGTTCTTCCCCGGATTGGAAAGAACGTAGGTTCGAATCCAGCTCGCAGTAAAATTATCTTTTTCCACATTTTCACAAATAATTTTGTTCTTTAAAGTAACTGAGCATGTTAAGTGCTAAAATACAGATCAAAATATTATTTTCGATTTGACATTTTTGCACTTTCTATTCTGTTAAATGGCAGAGCATGTAGTGTTTAAAATAAACATGACGAGCCACAGCCCATCTGATGGTAAATGGTAACCGTCGCTCATGGACTCGACTATACCGAAAGTATTCTCAAGCCGCTGCTCACCTTTTCATTTCACCGATATGAAATGAAAGAATAAACGGCTAGCTCCTGCTACAGCCAAAACGCAACGATGTGCTTCATGGCCGGTCACACGGGAGATGGTGGTACCAAGACGTTAGGGCCCGATACCAAGTGAGTACTCCCACTTGGTACCCAGCCCTACCACCAGTCATGCAATGGATGATAATTGCTTACATCCCTTAGTCGCCTCATACGACACCCGTGGGAAAGAATGGGGTGGTGACACTTGTATTCTTAGTCCGTCACCACACGGATGAAGAAAATATAAATAAAATGTCAAAATATAATTGCATTGTTGTTTAGATACACCAAGAATGATAAAGAAAAGGAGGAGCTGGATAATCTGAATATGGCGGAGCCACCTTTCATGCCAGACCCAAGAACGCACTTAGGAGATCTTAATGGTAAAACTGCGACACCAACCCCATCACATATACTGACATTTGTTATTTATTTTGATATTTTTATATACTTTTTAGCATTTGATATGCTTAGCCATATAAATTAACACAAGGTTTGAAAATGTGAAATCGAAAATAACAGTCACGTGCAGAATTTGAACCTCGCGTCACCCAAGCCGTGTGGGGCCGGCTTTAGAATTGTCCCACCCCTCTCTACCCACGGGAGTCGTAAGAGCCGACTGAGGGAATACCGGGGGAGTGGGCAGCAGCACTGCCTCGAATATAAACAACATCCATTGCGATCACCAACCCGCCTGCCAAGCGTGGCGATTATGGTATTATCCCCCATGACGAGCACACGATACAAAATGGCCCCCAGTCACGGCAGCTCCGCTATTCCGTGGCCTAACGGTAGCGGGCCCGGTAACGATGGAGCAGAGGGTGCGAAGAATATCCAGTCGCGGAAAGGCTACCACAAACAACGACCTCTGGCCCTGGTAACGCATAAAGTTTGGACACTTCGGACCGACGAGAGAATCACCGAGCTGGAAGAGGAATTGAGCAAGATCCGCTGGGACATTATAGGGTTGTCAGAAGTCCGAAGAGAGTGTGAGGGCACGACAATCCTCCAGTCCGGGAACTTGCTCTTCCACCGGGAGGGTGACCACCAGTCCCAAGGAGGTGTCGGGTTTATCGTTCGCAGGTCTCTCGTAGGCAACGTGGAGAGGATTGAGAGTGTGTCGAGCAGGGTGGCGTACCTTATACTCAGAATAACCAAACGGTATTCTTTGAAGGTCATACAGGTTTACGCACCGACCTCGACACACGCCGACGACGAGGTGGAGGCTCTATATGAGGATATCTCGATGGCCATCCACTCGTCTAAAACTTACTTCATGGTGGTTATGGGAGACTTTAACGCAAAACTAGGCAAAAGGACAGACGATGAGCTGAAAGTGGGGCACTATGGTTTCGGGCAGAGGAACCACAGGGGCCAGATGCTGGCTGATTTTCTGGAGAAGGAAGGACTCTACATGATGAATTTCTGCTTCAGGAAGCAGCCCCAGCGGAAATGGACCTGGATAAGTTCATTAAAAAACGAGATTGACTTCATCTTGTCGGACAAACGACACATATTCAATGATGTCTCAGTGATCAGCAGGATTAAAACTGGGAGTGATCACTGACTAGTCAGGGGCATCTTGAATATTGGAACGAAAGTCGAGAGGTCACGTTTGATGAAGTCTACGCCCCAATGAACACCTGCCTAATATCAGAACCCTGAGAGCTTTCAGCTCGAACTACAAAATCGCTTCCAATGCCTAGATGAGTGCGAATCAGCGAGCGATTTGAACAGCAGGTTCGTGCAAACTGTCCACGCGATCGGGTCGACTTACTTCAAGACCCGCCGTGTCAGTAGGACTCGTGAACTCTCGGACCGTACTCTCAAGCTCCTGGAACGGAGAAAAGAAATGACAGTCCAGTCTTCAGCCGATTGGTCCTGCCTGAGGTGGTTAAACAGACAGATCTCCAAGGCTGTGTGTGCGACACGATATTCGCCAATTTAATGCTATCTGCATTAAAGAGGAGAGCGGAACCAAGGCTCGAAAGTGTTCTCAAGAGATCTGTCTGTCGGCCAAAGCCAGTTGACTAAGCTGAGGACCAACGACGGCACTGTCATTTCATCCCGAGATGAGATCTTGAAAGAGGTCTACCAGTTCTATGGACAGTTGTACAGATCCCAGAGTCCTATTGTCGGCTTGGTCCAAGATCCCAGATCCAAGCCACCTCGGCACTTTACTGAAGATATCCCGGACGTCAGCCTGTGCGAGATCAGAATGGCTCTCAAACAACTAAAGAACGGGAAGGCACCGGGAGACGACGGAATCACCACAGAGCTTCTGTGAGCAGGCGGAAAGCCGGTCTTAAAAGCTCTTCAGAGGCTGTTCAATTCCGTCGTTCTCGGGGGTGACGTTCCAGAGTCGTGGACCAGAAGCGTGGTGGTGCTGTTCTTCAAGAAAGGTGATAGAACCCTCTTGAAGAATTATAGACCCATCTCGCTCTTGAGCCACGTCTATAAGTTGTTTTCGAGGGTCATTACAAATTGACTCACGCGCAGGCTTGATGACTTCCAGCCTCCCGAACAAGCCGGTTTCCGAAAAAGCTATAGTACCGTAGACCACATCCACACGCTGCGTCAGATTATACAGAAGACCGAGGAGTATAATCGGCCTCCTTCGATTCGATCGAAACTTGGGCGGTGCTGCAGTCCCTTCAGCGGTGCCAATTTGACTATCGGTACATTGAAGTGCTGAAGTGCTTATATAGAAACGCCACTATGTCAGTCCGTGTTCAGGACAGGAGCACGAAACCGATCCAACTGCAGAGAGGTGTAAGACAGGGAGACGTTATGTCTCCAAAACTCATCACCGCAGCATTGGAAGATATCTTCAAGCTCTTGGACTGGACTGGATTTGGCATCAACATCGATGGCGAATACATCACTCACCTTCGATATGCCGACGCCATCGTAGTCATGGCAGAATCGCTGGAGGACCTTGGCACCATGCTCAATGATCTCAGCAAGGTTTCCCGACTAGTGGGTCTCAAAATGAACATGGACAAGACGAAAGTCATGTCTAATGTCCATGTCAATTCAGCATCGGTCTTAGTCGGGAGTGCGCTTCTCGAAGTTGTCGACCACTATGTCTACCTGGGACAAACAGTCCAGTTAGGTAGGCACAACTTCGAGAAAGAGGTCAATCGACGAATCCAACTCGGCTGGGCAGCGTTCGGCAAGCTAAGGAAGATATTCTCGTCCAATATTCCGCAGTGTCTGAAAACGAAGGTCTACGATCAGTGTGTGTTACCAGTGATGACATACGGAACAGAAACGTGGTCTCTGAATGTTGGCCTCGTATCAAGGCTCAAAGTCGCTCAGCGGGCCATGAAGCGGGCTATGCTTGGTATTTCCCTACGTGATCGAATCCTTAATACGGAGATCCGTAGGAGAACGAGAGTGACCGACATAGCCCGCCGGGTTGCCATGCTGAAATGGCAATGGGCAGGCCACATCGCTCGACGAACCGACAACCATTGGGGAAGAAAGGTTCTCGAGTGGCGACCACGTATCTGACGGCGCAACGTAGGACGGCCCCCCACTAGATGGACCGACGATCTGGTCAAGGCCGCGGGGAGCCGTTGGATGCGGTCGGCACAGGACCGCTCGTTGTGGCGTTCTCTTGGGGAGGCCTATGTCCAGCAGTGGACGTTGAAGGGCTGATGGATGGATGGATGGATGGATGGTCACCCAAGACGTTCAGAATGAATGTGTTATCGAAATTAGCAGTCCCGAGCAATTGTCACGATTGCTGAATGGGCAAAGCATCTGAACGGTATCCAGTAGATGTAGGTTCAAATCCTGCTCGTGACTGTTATTTTTGATTTCACATTTTCACACTTTGTGTTAATTTGTTATTTAGTTTACTTTTATTATACTTCTAGTAGTAAGCCTTGCTTATCCTAGCATGAATGGCCGGCTCGATTGAGGAATTACCATGCCTTTTTTTTGTGTTAAGGCCGGAAAAAAAGAAGTGCGATGCCCTTATAGAGTGAAACAGCCGTATGTACTCTTGTCGTTGTTTCGTATGGTGCGTTGTTTAGTCTTAAACCTCACCACTTGTCACAAAGTGGGAAAAAAAGGTAAAAAAATGCTCAACAACATCACGTGATTTGAACTATTACCTATTATGTACGTTTCTATGTGCAAAATTTCATAATGATTGTTTCAGTAATTACATGGTGAGAGCGCAATACAGCGTAAAATGTGAAAGGCATTTATAATATTAGTAAAAATAAGATGAATTATGCTGAAGGTGTGTAATTTGACATAATCTGTGTTTTTACAGAAGCGGCTTTCAAAAAATATCTTAAATTGTGCACAACGAGAACTAGGTCCGGCGAAATGAACCTTAGAAAATATAGGTGAGAAGATTTATTACTTATTTAGAAATTTTATATATTTTTAGCATTTGACATGCTTAGACATACATTAAACACAAAGTGGAAAATCTGAAATCGAAAATAACAGTCACGAGCAGGATTTGAACCTGCATCTTCTGGATACCGTCCAGATGCTTTGCCAATTCAGCCATTGTGATAACTGCTCTCGACTGCTAATTTCGATAACACATTCATACATTTCATGCATAACGTCCTGCGTGAGATTCAAATCCTGCTCGTGACTGTTATTTTCGATTTCAAATTTTCCACTTTGTGTTTAAAATTTATTACTTATTTATACCCTTTTCTTTTTGTTAAGGCGGGAATAAATGTTCCTAACCGCACACCCCTTCCTTCGGGGCAACGAAAAGGGTAGTGTGGGGCCTGCACCCACTAAAGAAACCCGCCGTGTGCCGTCTCTCCGCCTTTATTGGCTACTGGAACTGTGTTACATTCCTTCGGTGGTCCGCCGGCGGCTTACCCTTTCAGGTACCCTCTACTGAGCGACGCATCCGCAGAGGAGCGTCGCACCTTCGCGGGAGGCCTTGCGAGTGGCAGACATTCCCCGGTCCATCCACCCTCAGCCTCAGCTAGGGCGGCATGAGGCGCAAGTACCTGCGCCTGCGCCGCCCCGGTCGCTGGCGGCGGCTTAGGTCAGCGGAAGAATCCTCCTCCCTGGCCCTCCGCCGCTTCCTTCCGCGAGATAACCTCCTCGCAGAAGGCAGCGACCGCGGTCCAATTCCTGTCGCTGCCAAGCATCGCTCTGACGACGCTCGGCAGCGAGAGGTCCCGCCCTATTTCCGCGACGAGTACACGGCGCTGCTTGGCCTAAGCCGGGCACGACTCGAGCGTGTGCCGCGCCGTGTCCTCGTCACAGCCGCAGTGGTGACAGCTCGGAGTCGCTTCCCTCCTTGCGACTATGTGCAGATATCTGCCGAAGCAACCGTGCCCCGACATACTTATTTATACCCTAATATATTTCCATTAATTAATGTGCAAATACGTACAAGGCGACTAAGGGAAGTAAGCAATTATTACCTATTGCATTACTGGTGGTAGGGCTGGGTACTAAGTGAGAGTACTTACTTGATATTGGGCCCGAACAGGTCGGTACCACCGTCTCCTGTGTGACCGATCATGGAGCAAGTCAGTGTGTTTTGGCTGTAGCAGAGGATAGCCGTTTATTCTTTAATTTCATCTCTGAGAAATGAAATGGTGCGCAGTGGCTTGATAATACTCTCGGTATAGTTGAGTCCATGAGTGACGGTTGCCACTTACCATCAGGTGGGCCGTGGCTCGTCTGCCATCAAAGCAATAAAAAAAATCATAATATAGATTAAAGGTGGAGAGTATTAAAATCACGATGCTGCAAGATCACAAGCCGTCGAAAAAATCTCTCACGCATGAAGTTTATACATACTAAATAATGTATGCTGATTTTATATATATTATTTTTGTTGATAAATTTCTAGAGAAAATTACACACGCTCGGTTCGCCAACTACGTTTAAGTCCCACGTAATAGGGGGCGAGTCTATTTCCGTCTACCGGGCACATTTCCAAACTCCGGGCTTCTACTGAGATTTTTTACGAAAAAGCTCAATAACACTACCCGACCTGGGGATCGAGTCCAACCTCACGATCAGCAGTCGCTCACACTACCACTGCACCACAGAGGCAGTTGATAAAAATAGTTAATTAAATAACCTATTTACTCTTATTGAATATCATTGAGCATATGGAATACGAACCAAAACATTAAAGAAAAATGTCTTTTCTGAAATGTGATAAAAGCCTTCAATAATGAATGCAAATTTTGCTATTAAGTTCGTTTGCTATCAAAACAAGCGCAATCGACTGTCAACAAGACATTGTACTTGATAGTACATCCAGCAGGTCTCAAAGGCTATCGTTGCTTTCTCAGGATTTGCGGCGGAGTTTTAAACCTGGATCTTCTGACAACTCCACCTCAACCGAAGCGTATGAGAAACGCCATCACTATAACTACTTGTGAGTAAACGTTACTATAACCAATAATCATATCTTTATTAAAAGTATTTTATTGCGTTTTGATCTGTATTTTAGCACTTTGACATGCTCAGCTACATAAAGAACAAATGATTTGTGAATGTGGAAAAAGGAAACTTCATCAAATAGTTCAATTGTAATTGCAAAATTAAACTTACTATATTGGAATAATGTATGTAAAATGCAGTCGATAGGTGGCGTGGGCCGTAAAAACTACAAAAACAAATGTGAAGTGGAGATTTGAAACCGTCGTTGGGCGACAAAACTTAGCGGTCTCTAGACCGCTAAGTTTTGCTCTAGCACTTCCCCGGATTGGATGGCACGCAGTTTCGAATCCTGCTTGTAGTAAAGTTCCCTTTTTCCACTTTCACAAATAATTTGTTTTTATTTTATAGTGTCTTATGTCATGGCCATACTTAAAATTGGTCATATTGTAGCCGTCCATTTCTAAAATGGTTTTGTTATTACTACATCATTGTTAGTGGCCAATTCTATGATCGGGTTACGACATCTATGTACGTATCCCATCCATTCATCCATCCATCAGCCTTTGATCGTTCACTGCTGGACATAGGCCTCCTTAGTGTGGTGATTATGGCAATACCCCCCGGTATTGCCATAATCGCCACACTTGGCAGGCGACTTCGATTCAAAAGACAACTAGCATCGTTAGCTCACTTGGCAACAAATGAGAATAATTTGGTCCTCATGATGCCTCGTGTAGAGTTGAAATACGTATTTTTTTAAACTACATACTCATGTTATAAGCATACGGCCCACCTGTTGGTAAGCGGTTACCATAGCCTATAGACGCTAGCAACACCAGTGGCATCACTCGCGCGTCACCATCTTTAAGGAAAGTGATAAAGGTGTATAGTAATAATAATAAGGAGAGGTTAGGTAGGATATTAAGGAGAGAATAGGAAGAATAATGAGCCGAGGATAGGGAGGAGGTTCGGGCCTCCAGTGGTCCACTCACTATACGAAACAAAACGGTACTAGTAACTACCGTTGTTACCTACACGCTGATCTTATTTAAGAGGGTTGTACTTCCCCGATCGAGCTGGACTATTCGTGCTGAGATAGGGGTAGATTTGTAGAACATAGTATAGAATGGTTGAGTTTCAACCACCAGGCAAAAAAAAAACTATATGGTTGTCTGCAAAGTCGGTTTACGGGCGATAACTTTACATGATAACGTCATATATGTTTTCTGAGAGTTTCACAAAATGTAATACTGATAGAAATCGAGTGGTACATATAAAAAGGTACGATGGCGCGTGCTGCTATACAATAATTGATATACGCGTGTTGCCTGGGACGCGTATGGGCGGATAATGTGATGTTGGCCGGCCGCCTCCCTCCCGCAGACGCTCTTCAGCCCGCGGCTCTCTTGTGGGCGTGAACGTCAAACAATTTATCGGTGACCATACATTTTTCGGAACGTGAGACTTTTTCGTGCGTGCTGCCGGCGTTCATCCATTTATGCCCGGTTCCTATAATAATAAAACGGATCGTTTTACTTACGATTAGTAGAATATTCTACCAGGCGTAAGTATAATCTGTTCCTAAAAAATACCAGTCGCATGTGGATTGACTGACATTTTGCAACTAACGGATGGGTAGCTGTTAACAATGATAATTCGTTGAATATAGGAACCGGGCATTATAAGACGTTATCACGTCAAAAAAAATACTTTAATAAATCACTCAGTTAGCACATTATTGATTTTATGAATATTTCAAATGCACGTCACGACTTTCTGAAAATTTATTTATGTTTTAACCGCTAATAAAAATTTTACTTTTGTGATGATTTTACAGCAAAACCCTTCCATTGGATTTATTAATTAACTGCCTTTGCCCTTTTGCGTGATGCGTGAACGAACAAACAGACAAAAATAAAAATAAAATTGTTTCGTGTTCAGACACGCCTTTAAAGCCTAATACAGTAATTTTTTCTTATATGTTATACAGCACAGCAGCTCTGTTACAGCTTTATAATAGTATGGAAAATAGATTTACGTCGAAATTAAAAACAAATTTATATATTTTGTGGTAGTAATTTATATATTTAGAAGTTTATGAGGTACTATCACTATAATATTAAGCTAATGACGTATTCTCCGAGTGTTTAATCTTCTGCGATATGAGACTCTTGTTCAACCGCTTCCAGAAGACAGCTCGCTCCGAACTTACATTTGATTTTGGCCAAACTATGTATGTTTTTGTTAACATTAGATAATGCAATGTATTGGGTCGAAGACGTCTCGGTATATCTTCCAGAAGAACGAGGATTAAGTCTTCTCGACGAGTTTCTAGCAGTCTGTAAAAAAAAAATTATTATGTTTGACTGCCTGTCAATCTGTCAATCAATGTATAAAAGAACTCAAGTGTTAACAAATAGGTATCACATTTCATTACCCGTCTGATGGCGACCGAATAAAAGTTACTTAACCTTACCGACCATTATTAAAGCGGCAAGTACGAAACGATTACCTTACTTTACCTATATTTCCAAAAAAAATAGGCCTGGGGTGTTGACATATATCTCACTAAATCGTATCTACATCATGTCGTCTCGCTTGTGATTGGTAGAGACATCGACGCGTGATGTCACAATAATCCCTCGGCCAAACACGGTGATTTCTCAACCAATAATAATAACACAATGCGATGTCATGACTTAATGGAGACATAGAATGTATCTCACTAAATCGTACCCTCCTTTTTGATTTTTATATAAAAGCTATCTTCAACAGTGTTAAACAGGAATATAATTATACTCATTAACTAACCTAGGAAGTAATTTCTAATCATTTGAAGGCATAGACCACTAAGCGCTAACCAGATACGCATATGGGCAAGCAAACAAAAGCGACATTATGACGGAATTACAATATATAGCTATAAATATAAATATAATGGTTATATTTCCAAAGATGACATCATCACAGAATCAAAGATTAAATCTTGAACTAAATATACTAAATCATCAACGAATATTTTGTTATAAGACCATCCCAGTCCCAGAAAAATGAGCCCGTGGAACTTACATGGCTGTAAGGATGGACGAAAAGTATTTGATTACCTGTGCTGTGCTAAATGCATTTCAAACTGACACCACTGACTGAGCAGGAACTTTTGAGATATGATCAGCATAATGGACCTCGAACGATCCATGCAAGATACTATGTTCTCTAAGATTGATAGCCCCACCTGAAAATATAATATAACTTATTAATACACGTTCAGGAGTCAGCCAGGGTTCGATAATGGGACCACTTTTGTTCCTATTAATGGTTAATGATCTTCCCGACATGTTTAAACATTAACGATGCTTGCTCTATGCGGATGATCTGAAACTATTCATAGAGGTAAGGTCTAAAGCAGACTGCGAGCTCATGCAACGGGATGTTAACGCTCTTCTTGAATAGGGTACTAACAATCTCATGGAATTAAATGTATTAAAGTGTTACGCTCTGACATTTGGTCGTAAGCTCCAGTTAATTAAACACGAGTACGTGTTAAATGATATTCAGATCATACACGCCACTATTATTAAAGACCTAGGTGTTGATTTTGATTCGAAATTAACATTTCATGATCACATAGTCGCACTGTGTAAGAAAAGCTTTAGGCGGTTGGGATTTATTCTTAGAAATACCCGCGATTTCGATAATGAGCATGTTATTCGCCTTGTTTACTCTGCTCAGGTGCGTAGTAAGCTTGAAAGTGCTATGTGTGTGTGTGGCATCCACATGAAGCAATGTACACTTTGATGCTTGAAAAAGTACAAAAAGCTTTTCTTAGGTACTTGTATAAGAAAATGTATGGCTATTATCCATTTATGTACCCCACAAAATTTCTCCTGGGTCACTTGGGATTTAATTCTTTAGAAGATAGACGGGCAAAGCATCAGATTTTGGTTATGTGCGGTATTATATTAATTCACCGGATCTGAATAATAAGCTGTGCCAGCTATTTGTCCCTGACAATTACCGCCGTCTTCTAGACACAGATTATTTGCTGTACCGTCATGTCGCACAGTTGCTCGCGCTAAATCACCTATTCCCCGTTCTCTTTCTTCCCTCAATGCTCTGGTTTGGACCAATCCCGATATAGACCTATTTGTGGATGGATGGCGCTAAATAAAAGCGGTATGCCTACAGTTCTGCGAGAGTAATATTTAAATTATAATAATGGTGTCGAATCTATTTCACATGTTGTTATTATATTAGTTATTACTAAGTTATTAATTAATGTAATTGGTCTATGTTGTACCGTTTTAATTAAGTTAAATAAAATAAATAAATAAATTACTAACTGCTGTGACAGCATACTTTTATGCTGACTGTAGGTTAGAATTAATTGCAAGACAATATCCTTTTTAGAATGGAGCTTTAGGAATAACATTTTGATGCGAAAACATCTAATGCGCAGGGAGGATAAAACCGCCTGTTGTTATTTATTTAATTGATTTTGACGCCATCTGTTAACAAAACCATGTAACTAGGAAGCATAATGTCATTCAATAAACCAATAACAGTTTTAATTCGTCTATGAATGACGAGAGGGCACTTACCAAGAGTTATATAAGACTCGAATATTATTAATGAAGAAAGAAAGAAAATCGATGTTTGAAATGAGACGTCGCGTGACGGCTCAGTTTTTTTTAATATTATTTTTTTATTGAAAGTGGTAGCAATCATGTTGTAGCGGGGAAAATCCCTAACAATTAAAATAAAAGAAGAATTTTAAAATTACATAATAATTCGTTTAAAAATATTTATAATAATAATCAATATTAAACTATTTAATGTATGTTGATAAGCATGTCAAATGCTAAAAATATATATAAAAATATCTAAATAATTAATCAATAAATTAGAAAGAGACAGAGAAATGAGAACTCAGAGGGTGGTTCGCAACTCAGGGGGTTGTCCCCAAGACCGCCACCTGCGGGTACTCAACTGCGGGGGGAGGCTGTAATTGGGCCGAAGGACAGGCCCTCGTCCTTCGGCGTACGCAGATATAATGCCGGTAGGCGGGTGAAGCCGGCTCAACCGGCGCTGAAACGTGAACCCGCCAGGAACAGTCGCGAACCGTCGTAACCAGAAAGACCAGTTCCTAGTTCCGGCTACGATCGGAACTTGATCGAAACTAGGAACTTGGAACCCCAGGAGCTTTGGGGTTGCCTAGTCACACACTATTACTTTTGAATGCCCTAGGAAAAAATATATTTTATATATATTACTATAGTAATTTACGCAGTGTTATCTGCCTTGACACACACGATAATTCAGTCAGAGAAAAAGGATTCTACCCGCTATCATCTTTATATTTTAATTCTGATAGTACCCCCTTCTAAGATTATTATTGCCATCTCCCTCTTGCGCATTGCGTCCGGCCTGCTCATTGGTAGATAACTTTTTGTTCTAGAACTTTTCCTATCCATACGCTTGCGATTGGAGTAGCCATAGAACGTTCTCGAACCCTGGCGTACTCTGCTCGCATCTGAAATCGCATGCTGGCCATATATGGTAATATAATGAGATTCTGGCCTTTGTGGGAGTGGAATCATGCGACCCATTGGCGATATCTAACTGGGTAGGAGGCCTAGGCAACCGCGCGTATTTTAAGTTTGCGGATATCGTATCCGGTATCAATTGAATATGCAACTTTATAATTTATTTAGTAATTTGATCGGTTACATCGTAACAATGTAATATGCCCATCTAATGACCGTCACCCAAGGATTTTTAGTCTAAAGAAGGCATATCCGTGAAGAATGTAATTATTATTATTAAAATGCTGATATCATTATGACTTACTTGGAAATCCCTTTCATGCAAACACGCACTCACACTGCAATCGGACTCCATGTGAGGCAATAAATGATCCAGTACCCAGCCTCGATCTTCATTACAATACGATACAAACACATCGTAGTTGAATATTGTGTTGTCTGAAAAAATGACAGCGTTGTGATCAATAGAGGCTCAACATTCTATCAGATCAGAAAAACTGCAACTACTATCGATAATAAAAACGATAAGCAACTAAATCTAACTAAGCCATTCGATTCATTCGATTTTTATTTTAATTGACGGTAGACGAGCCATAGCTCACCTAATCCTAAATGGTAACCGCTCATGGACTTAATAATACTAAGAACACTGCCAAGCCGCAGCTTGCCATTTTATTTTGAGGATGGGAAATTAATTAATGGAAGGCTGCCTCCCTCTGCGAAGGAAATACACCGAGCTGGTTCTGAAGACGGTGGTAGGGTCCGTAGGGGCTCAATAACAAGTGAGTACTCTCATTTGGTACCCAACACTATACCACCAGTTTGATCTTCATAGGCCATAAGTAGCCAGTATCAACAGACTAGTGTCTGTTGTAGTACAAAGGAGATATAATAGTGCACGACTGTATGCATGCACTCTCTGTTCCCTCATGCTCATAGTTCGATGGGATGGTATTCCAACCTGACCGGAGAGAGATCAGGCGCATTACCAACGGCTTTTCATGTTTTACGGCACGGAGGTAAAACATCTACAATTGCCTAACTCCGAGCTGCTATTGACTATTTCTTGATGAAAAACTCAAAAGAAAAGAAGAAAATATTTTTACTGACCCAACCGTAGACCACCTTACCTGCAGTGACATACCCTACCGCTGCACCTTGCTTAAGTTAGAAATTAAATGTTTATTATAATAAAATTTTAATAGATAAATATACTGACCCTCAACGACCTCATTATTATTGATCAAGCTCAACATGGCGGAATTTCTCATTGTTATAAGACAATACCTCAGATTTCTTTTGAAAATGAAAATAATCATTAAGGGCATTAGAACAAAAGGTATTAACAACAGTACTAAAAGCATATTTCTCCCAGCATCCAACTCGGAATCATAGTTTAATTGATCTCTCGAGGCGATATTGCAACTAATCACTTCAGAGAACTGCTGATTAATACCCTGGGCAAAATTAAAACAGTTGTACAGTTCTGGTTTAAAATCAATCAGCCTAAATATACCAGTATCCTCAATTTCTTCATGAGCTGCATCCTCAAAATCGTATGTGACAGGATTTCTTTGAAGTAAAATTTTGTTATAATAATCGTAGCCTATATGATAAAAATGTTTTTTAGAACCCTCAATTATAGTATCGTTATATTTCTTCTCATTCATGGCAGTCATCTTAAAAAAGTCTTTCACGTGGCAATTGCAGATTACATAATTCAATGATAATGCTAAATATTCTATTCCTTTTAAATCATTAATCATCTCTTCAGATATAATTTTAAGATTATTTTCTCTTAAAGAAAGCATTTTCAATTTCGGCATATGACTGTAAGTCGCATTGAACCAAGTGGGTAATCTATTGGTGTCTAAATCTAATATTTTTAAGCTTGTCAGTGTTTCCGCTGTTGTGTCAGTAAAATTAGATATTTCATTGTTAGACAATTGTAATACTTCCAACTTGTTAAATTTATAAAATATATCCATCGTTTGCAGACCAATATCCTTAGCAAATAATAACACAAGATTGTTTTCTAAACCTTGTAACCCGGTACCCGAAGACAAGATTCCATTATTCCGGGATATATCCAGAATTTCTAACGATGTTTTATTTAATATACCATTTCTAAGGTGCGGTAGACCTGTATTACACAAGGATAAAATTTTTACACTTCTACCCAAACTGCTTATCATGCCAAGATTGCTCGAAGTTAATTTTGTATGTGACAAGTCTAAGGATACTAAATTAATTAGATTCTCAAAGGTACGAAATGTATCCACTGCCAAATTCTTTGGATGACCATTTGAATCTACGGGATGATTTCTACTGAAATCCAAATGATATAGATTCTCCAGTCCCAGAAAAGCTCCAGAATCTATTCGGAAAATCTCATTTTCTCCTATGTACAGAGCTTGCAAGTTTTTCATCCCCCGAAACGTTTGATGGCTCAGCATTTCAATAAAACATGCTCGTAAATCCAATTCTTTTAAACGAGGAAACTCTACAGATTCAAGACTAGAAGACCATATTACAGGATTGTCTGCAAAAAATAAACACATCACCATTAATAGACACCATCCAACCTACATTTGTGATAGTTTGATCAGGATATGATCAACATAAAAAAATCAAGAGTAATAATTTGAAGAAAAAGATTAATTCCTGTTTGACAATTATATTAAATGAAATAATCTATCTAATGACTCCAAAGTAAGTAGAGCTACCGTAAGTAGAATGACTATATGCAATAATCATCAGTCTTCTTGGTTGTTTATATTACCTACTAAAAATTATAATTACAAATAAAGTTAACAGAATAGAATCACGCCTGTATTCCCCTAAGGCGTAGGCAGTGGTGTATTACCCACCCACGATTCGCCAGCTATGTTTAAGTCCCACGTAATAGGGGGTGAGCTTATTGCCATCTACCGGGCACATTTCCAAACTCCTGGCAGCTACTGAGAATTTTTCTTTTTATAAAAAAGCTCAATAACACTGCCCGACCACTACACACTAACTATACTGTTAACAGGATACTCGATAATAAAAGGTTACCTTATGGATAAAAGATGATATAGCTTAACAATATTTAAGAAACTGAGTATTTATTTAAACAACACTATGGTTTACGGATGATAATTTTACGTGATAACGTCATAATATGTTTTCTGAGAGTTTCACAAACAATGCATCGGTCGCCATACATTTTTCGGAACGTGAGACATTTTTTCGTGCGTGCAGCCGGCGTTCATAGATTTATAAGATGTTATCACTTCAAAATCATTTGTTTGTTATGATAATATTGTTTTGACAACAACGGTTTACAAGCACTTTGTGTATTCTTACAAACACATCAACTCTTTGGATTGTGATAGTATATCTAAAGTGGCGATCGTTCCAAAGAATGACTCTGTTTAACTCAGTGCTAATGGTAGAGTCAGTGGCTTAGTTGAATTCATCTAGATTTTGGAGATGTTCAAACATAGTTATTTGTTGCTGTTCAATACCTACCACTTTTTTATGTTAGACATATTCGTGACGCGCATAATTTAGAAATCAAAGTCTTTGGTCTTAAGTACCCACAAAGGGGCTTCGTGCGAGGCCCTTTAGTGCAAGGCCATATGCGAAAGCCTCTTTTCCCACCTTCGATCAATAATGCAATAGATATCGCGTCGGCCCAAAATATCCGTCTCGGTAAATATCAGCGCACTTGAGAAGTAAGCTCTTATTTAGTTTAGTTCAAAAAGTACTTTATTTGTTGCTATTTAAGCTTGATTTCACAGTAAATATTATTTGTCTTTTAACTTTTAAGTGGCAGTAGTAAATTATTATATATTATCACGTACAGTTTTTAGCTTGATTTTGTTCGTGACACTGTATCTAGTTGGTATTGATGATCGAAGTTTCCCACGCTTGATTACGACACTGGTTACAACCTTGCTATTTCCAGTACGCATGCGCCGTTTCAATCAGATAGCCGTTACTACGATACACAATAACAACATAAAATAACTGTTATTATTCCTACTCTTGTTGTAATGTGGTGATCGAGAGTGCCGAAGACCAATACTTTATCCTCACCCCTGTAAATTAGTATTCCTCTCCATCTCTTACTCCTTTCTCTACAGTTGTCTGTTGTTGTTATTATTTATGGATTACTAGTACATTCCCCGCGGCTTCGCTCTACTCATAGTATTGTCGATGAAAAATCAATTTCGGATAGGATTCTATTAGGTATAAGCGTCGTCACGCTAACAGCCGGTTTTATCCTCTCTCCGCATTAGATGTTTCACATCAAAAATATAGGTTCCGGATAAGTTATCACCAACATATCATATACTAAAACCTTCTCCAAACACATGAAACACGCTGCATCTTATGGTATAAGTATTATTCCGATCAGTTCAGTAGTTTTCGCAGTATAACCACGAACAAAAAAAAACGGCTCGGCATTTATTAGTATAGATAGTAACCGCATTATGGTATCAAGTGAGTCATGTAGTACCTTAGTATAAAAAAACTTAAACTGCCTCGGTGGTGCAGCGGTGGTGTATTCAACGGCTGATCAGGATGTCTCGGGTTCGATCCCCGTGTCGGGTAGTGTTATTGAGCTTTTTCGTAAAAAGAAAATCTCCCAGTAGCAGCCCGGAATTTAGAAATGTGCCCGGTAGACGGCAATAGACTCACCCCCTATTACGTGGGACTTAAACATAGCTGGCGAATCGAAGGTGTGTAATACACCTCTGCCTACCCCTTCAGTGGAATACAGGCGTGATGTGTTTGATGATAGTTTCTTTTTTTTCGTTTAGTATAAAAAAAGTGATTTTGATACCTAGGTTATTTTGGTCAGAAAATCTGTTAACCGTCGTAGCAGCTCCAGTAGCGTTGAAGAACACATCATACTCTTTAGGAGCCTCGAGAGTAACAAAGTGATTGCCATAAAATGTCATGTACTCCACAGTGTCTGAAAGATAGCGACCACTGCTATCTGTTAGTTGAAAGATCTGAAAATTAGAAGTGGTTATATATTATAGTTTTGCCGTGTGGGGCCGGCTTTAGAATTCTCCCACCCCTCTCCACCCATGGGAGTCGTAAGAGCCGACTGAGGGAATACCGAGAGAGTGGGCAGCAGCACTTTTTCGAGCATTAACAACATCCACTGCGATCGCCAACCCGCCTGCCAGGCGTGGCTATTACGGCACTATCCCCCATTCTTGGGGAGGCCTATGTCCAGCAGTGGACTTTAAAAGGCTGGTGGATATATTATAGTTATGTTTGGTATTTTAGAACGATTCTACCATTACAAAAATATCATTTTCTATTTCACATTTTGGCACTTTGTGTTCTGTTAAATGTACAAATAAATAAAATTGCGAGAAAATGCGAAATGCGAAAGTAGAAGGATGTAGGTTCAGGGGGAGATACCTTCGAAGGAATGTAACATAGTTCCAGTGGCCCGCCAATAAAGGCGGAGAGACGGCACACGGCGGGTTTCTTTAGTGGGTGAGGGCCCCACACTACCCTGTTCGTTGCCCCGAACGACGGGGTGTGCGGTTAGGTACATTTTTTTTCCCACCTAAAAACCCACCTAAAAAAAAGAAAGAAATGTTCAGGGGGAGATCGAGACACACCTACCTAGAACAAATCGGTCATGTATTGAAGGAAGGTGGAGTCAGGACTCTCCGAAACTGGCGAGCGTGTATGAAGGGAATTATGAATGTTGAGGAAGCGAGCGATGTATGCAAGAATCTATTCTATTCTTTCACTCTGTTCTCTCTGCCTACCCCGCAAGGGACATGGCGTGATGATAAGTAAGTAAATAAAATTGCAGTATCTGTATATAATGTTTTAATAACAGCTTTTTACTAAATGCATATGAAAGTATTTATAAATAAATAAATAAGCCTTTTATTATTTCTCATTTTACATGCAATTTTACAATTATTATATAAACAATTAGATAACAAATATTTTACAGTTATTTCATTTATACTATAGATTTACATTGAGCATTTACATATAAATTATTTATTTTTTAGTTTAGTAATTTATCAAATATATTTACATTTTAAATTTCTATTATATATTTTTTTTTAATAATAATAATTATTAATCTTGTTATTGTTTTATTTTAATGAGGACCCCTCTGTAGGGTAAAGGTCTCCTCCATTTTTTTTTAAATAATAATTATTATTAATCTTGTTATTGTTTTATTTTAATGAGGACCCCTCTGTAGGGTAAAGGTCTCCTCCATTTTTTTTAAATAATAATTATTATTAATCTTGTTATTGTTTTATTTTAATGAGGACCCCTCTGTAGGGTAAAGGTCTCCTCCATTTTTTTTAAATAATAATTATTATTAATCTTGTTATTGTTTTATTTTAATGAGGACCCCTCTGTAGGGTAAAGGTCTCCTCCATTTTTTTTAAATAATAATTATTATTAATCTTGTTATTGTTTTATTTTAATGAGGACCCCTCTGTAGGGTAAAGGTCTCCTCCATTTTTTTTAAATAATAATTATTATTAATCTTGTTATTGTTTTATTTTAATGAGGACCCCTCTGTAGGGTAAAGGTCTCCTCCGTTTTTTTTTAATAATAATTATTATTAATCTTGTTATTGTTTTATTTTAATAAGGACCCCTCTGTAGGGTAAAGGTCTCCTCCATTTTTTTTTAAATAATAATTATATTATTAATCTTGTTATTGTTTTATTTTAATGAGGACCCCTCTGTAGGGTAAAGGTCTCCTCCATTTTTTTTAAATAATAATTATTATTAATCTTGTTATTGTTTTATTTTAATGAGGACCCCTCTGTATGGTAAAGGTCTCCTCCATTTTTTTTAAATAATAGTTATTATTAATCTTGTTATTGTTTTATTTTAATGAGGACCCCTCTGTAGGGTAAAGGTCTCTTCCATTTTTTTCCATTGCTTTCTGTCAATCGCCTTTGTTTGCCAGTGGTCTCCTGCTGTATCTATGGCGCGATATACACACAAACGGCGTAAGGCGCAAGGCGCGGCGCAGGCGTGGAACGGATCCCGCGAAGGTGCGACGCTCCATGTGCGTCGCTCAGTAGAGGGTATCCGAAAGGGTAAGCCGCCGGCGGACCACCGAAGGAATGTAACATAGTTCCAGTGGCCCGCCAACAAAGGCGGAGAGACGGCACACGGCGGCCTCGTGGCGTGGTCGGTAGTGTAACCGACTTCCGTGCAAGAGGTCGTGGGTTCGATTCCCACTCAGGACAATTATTTGTGTGATGAACACAGATAATTGTACTGCGTCTGGGTGTTTTCTATCTATGATATGTATGTATTTACAAAAAAAAAGTAGTATATGTATTATATCCGTAATCTGGTACCCATAGCACAAGCGTTAAGTTTAGTTTGGGACCAGAGGACGTTGTGTGAAAATGTCCGTGAATATTTATTTATTTATTTAGTGGGTGAGGGCCCACACTACCCTGTTCGTTGCCCCGAACGACGGGGTGTGCGGTTAGGAAATTTTTTCCCGCCTTAACAAAAAAAAAACAAAAAAAAAAGGCGTGGAACGGATACGGCACGGACGCGATTTAAACCTGTGCCTAGTCGCTTGAGTGTAATTCACAATACGTCTCCTTAGTACATTTTGTACGCAAAAGTTTTGAAGCGGCATCGTGCCTGCGCCGCGCCGAACTCCTCGCCGTTTGTGTGTATTTCGCGCCAATAAAGTCATCGACCCATTTTTTGGATGGTCGACCTCGTTTTCTTTTTCCCTTAGGTCCTGCCCATGTTATGGCACGACTGGTCCACCGATCGTCCTCTGTTCTTGCTCGATGGCCTGCCCATCTCCACTTTAATTTCATAGAGAAGAGTAAAAAATCTATTAGTTATGTTCTTTCTCTTATCTTAGTGTGGCGTTCTTTTTCTTTCTTTCTAATTTGTAGAATGGATCTTTCCATGGCTGCTTGACATATCATCTAATTTTTTCTTTCACCTGTTTTGTGTATATCCAAGTTTGTGAACCATATGTGAGACAGGGAAGAATAGCACTATCCATTACTTTCTTTTTGACAGAAAGTGGCATATCACCTTTCATTATTTCTCTATGAGCCCAGTATTTTTGCCACGATATATTTATTCTTCTAGCTATCTCTTCTAAGTTGTTGTTCCGGTAAAAAGAGACTTATTTTCCCAGATATATATAAAAATCTACATATTCGACGTTTTTGTTCCCTATTTTTACCGGTAATTGTGCCGTGTGGGGCCGGCTTTAGAATTGTCCCACCCCTCTCTACCCACGGGAGTCGTAAGAGCCGACTGATGAAATACCGGGGGAGTGGGCAGCAGCACTCCCTCGAGTATTAACAACATCCACTGCGATCGCCAACCCACCTGCCAAGCGTGGCGATTACGGCATTATTCCCCATGACGGGACCGCTCTTTGTAACGTTCTCTTGGGGAGGCCTATGTCCAGCAGTGGACGTTGAAAGGCTGATGGATGGATGGAATTTTAAATAATTCGTCATCATTTTGGTTTTTTGTAGGTTTATTTCTAATCCCACACGTGCACTTTCCACCTGTAGATGCTGCATCATATGTTCTAATTCCGAACTTGTTTGAGAAAATAAAATAATATCATCAGCAAAACGCAAATGGCTCAGGTATTTCCCATTTATTTTAATACCAAGATCTTTCCAGCTTAGTTTTTGGAATATCAACTCTAGCACGGCAATAAAAAGCTTCGCGGATAAAGGGTCGCCTTGTTTTACGCCTCTTTTGATTGTTATCTCTGAGCCACTTGTTTCTAGGCTGACTCTACTTGTGACTCCCATATTGAAATATGTGAAATAGAGAAGGCTAGGTATAGAGGCCTTTGAAATTCCTTATACTTCTCCATGATGCACTCTAGGGTTTGAATATGGTCGATAGTTGAGTATCCTCTACGAAAACCTGCTTGCTCTACCGGTTGATTTTCATCTATTTCTTCAGATATACGCCTTAGCATATGAAAGTATTTACATTACCTATATTAAAATATCAACATTTAAAATTTTTGTCTGTCTGTCTGTTCCGCCTAATCTTTAGAATGGCTCGATCGATTTGAATGGGACTTTCACTAGATGTTATAAAGAGTAGCTTCGGCTCCTTTTGCCGAAGTCGCGAGTAACAGTTGCTTTACTCACCAATGGTATTCTGGTTAAACCGCACTTGGCCATACTGAGGTACTTTGTATACCTCGTGCTCTTCATATTGTTTAATCTCTGTCGTAAGACAGGCACTGGGGTGACGATATACGACACATCAACTGCCCTTTTTTGGTCAACTGTAACATAGAAAAAAGAAAATAAAAATAATATTCACGGACATTTTCACACAACGTCCTCCGGTCCCAAACTAAGCTTAATGCTTGTGCTATGGGTACCCGATTACAGATATAATACATACATTACTTTTTTTTTGTAAATACATACATATTATAATAGATAGGAAACACCCAGACGCAGTACAAATGTCTGTGTTCATCACACAAATAATTTACCTGAGTGGGAATCGAACCCACGACCTCATGCACGGAAGTCAGTTACACTACCAACAACGCCACGAGGCCCGAGGAGGTGGAAGTAAAATATTGTATTTCCACAGTCTCAACATACATAAGTTAATTAGATACATTAAAACATCTTATACACTGTATTAAGTAGTACTGAGAGATTGTAGGTACCTAGGTACATCGCAACTGTGTCAACGAGGTCCGCACTCAGTTCCTGTAGTATAACTTTACTCTTTGACACTCAGCATGATGCTATGATAAGAGAATACAGCGCTAATTTTCAGTGCGAACATACGATGACGCACGGACGCACAAGTTGACTTACAATATGGAATTAAACAATAATAGGTATACACCCACATTTATAATATAGACATACACATAGTGCTGTCGAAATCGTTATAAACAAACAGATAAAAAAGCAGTCAAAGATAGGTCAATGTCAAATGCATCGCATCGCGCGCACTCGTCGACTAAGACCCGATTTGCCTTGAAACATCGATATTAATTTTTATTGATAATTATAGCTTTTCAAATTCTAATTCAATAATATCTTTATTTCATAGGCTTGTTACTTTAAATTGTCAAGCATTCATTAGTAATCAACATCAGTGCCTGAGGCATCCGCAACAATAAAGTGGCAAGCGGCCGGATTAGTAAAGCCTTTCATGAGAAGAACCCGGCAAGAAACGCATGCGCCACTTTTTTAATTCTTAGGCGAGCCTTGTTCTGTAACACGATCCAAAACTACAATTATAGTAGAAAGCAAAGCCAATCCCAAATCCAGGTTAATTACGATCAATAAGGGCTAGGGTAATGACCAGGATAATTAATATGAGTTGACTAGAGAAGAAGACCAGCTATCTCCCGCAGAAAACGCACTAAGCACCAAAAAGCACTAATCGACCTTCAGCTCCCATGAACGCTGGCCCAAGGGTGTTGGGCCTAGGGCAGTCCGTTACCCTCGCGGAAGCAGACCCAAGTACCGCTAGCACTTCTCCGGAAGGCTAGGCCCTCCAGATTAGATGGGGCACCAGGAATGACAGCCCAAATCATGCATAGTAGAAATAGTCTGAATGAACATCGCGAGGTTTTAGAAGGTGTACAGTGTACAGTGTATCAGGTGTACCACATAACCTCTTCACCCACGCAGTGAAGAGCATCCATAAATGATTTTTTCATTTGCCATTTTGTCCGTGTGGTGACGGACTAAGAATACAAGTGTTAGCACTCCATTTTTTTAACCACGGGTGTCATACGAGGCGACTAAGGGGAGTAAGTAATTATCACCCATTGCTTTACTGGTGGTAGGACTGGGTACCAAGTGAGAGTACTCACTTGTGGGCCCAAGTGAGTTAGGGTTTGTAAACATCTCTGTGAAATGAAATAGTGAGCAGCGGCTTGACTATACTCCTGGTATAGTTGAGTCTATGAGCGACGTTTACCATTTACCATCGGGTGGGCCGTGGCTCGTTACCTTACGCAATAAAAACGGATATTTATCCGTGCATTATATAACAATAGCACGATAGAACAGGTGGCGGAATGGCTTATCCAAAATAATCTGAAAATGAATACCGATAAAACCAAATACATGCGTTTGCAGAACAAATACCAGCCAAACCTGAGAAATATATACGTATCTTATAATAATGAAGTTATATCAGAAACCAATCATGCATCAATTCTGGGACTAACGATTGATAAGCACGTTAACTGGAAAGAACATATTGAAAGAGTCTGCAAAAAGTTAAGTGATTTTGCGTATGTCCTCGGCGGACTGCGTCGTATAACTTCTGGAAAAATGGCAATTGCGTGATAAACGCATACGTTTTTTAAGATACGGTCTGCTGCTTTGGGGTAACTCAACTGATATCAATAGAGCATTCTTGGTTTAGAAAAGGTGCATCCGAGCTTTGGTCGGACTTCGTCCTTATGAATCTTGCAGGCCAATTTTCTACAAATTGAAGATACTAACGCTTCCTAGCTTATATATTTTTGAAACATGTCTTTTTGTTAGACGTCATTTGCACCTTTTTAAAACTGCAGATAAGATCTATCCACGATCTGTTAGGAATTCATAACGTTTGGTATTATCTCATACTCCAAACACAGCATTATACCAAAGGAGCTGTCTAACAATGTGTGTAAAATTGTGTAATAAATTTCCAAGTTTTTCCGGCTCTTTAATGTCTTAAAGAGCCGGAAAAACTATCAGTGTTCAAGAAAAAATATATTTAATTTACTAGTTTCATATGGTTTTTATAATGTTAATGATTATTTAGATTACAAATTCAGTAAATGACATATTTTAATCTAATATATAAAATTTCCATGTCACAATGTTAGTTACCGTACTCCTCCGAAACGGCTGGAGCGATTTATATGAAATTTTGTGTGCGTATTGGATAGGTCTGAGAATCGGCCAACATCTATTTTTCATACCCTTAAATGATAAGGGTGACATCCATCCATCAGCCTTTCAGCGTCCACTGCTGGACATAGGCCTCCCCAAAATGGGGGTTTTACCATAATCGCCACGCTTGGCAGGCGGATTGGCGATCGCAGTGGATGTTTTTAGTACACAGGGGAACGCTGCTGCCCGGCCCCCTGGTAATCCCTTAGCCGGCTTATACGACTCCCATAGGAAGAGATGGGGTGGAGCTATTCTTGGTACGATAATGATAAGGGTGACCCACCCCTAAATATTCTATTTTATTTTTTGGACAACATTTTCTATTTTTATTTTAGTATGATTCAGCATTAAAAATTACATACAACCCTATATTTTCATTCTTCTACTGCCGATGTAGAAATAATTTATATGGCAAAACAACGTTTGCTGGGTCAGCTAGTAAAAGTATAAATAAAAATAAAAGCAATATTATTAAGTGACTAATGATGTATGATATATTAATAACCTGCCCCCTGAGGCAGCCCCCTGAGGCAGAATGTCATATTTCACGTGTCGACCGTATCGAGATCACTGTGATTGGTTGAGAAACCGACGCGTGATGTCACAATAATCCGTTAGCCAATCACGGTGATCGTACAAGCGAGACGATACGATCGACATGTGCGATATGAGATTCTGTCTAACCCCCCTGAATGTCATATTTCACGTGTCGACCGCATCGAGATCACTGTGATTGGTTGAGAAACCGACGCGTGGTGTCACAATAATCCGTTAGCCAATCACGGTGATCGTACAAGCGAGACGATACGATCGACACGTGAAATATGACATTCTGCCTAACCCCCCTGATTCGACTAATTTGGTAGACACCGCTATATTAATTTAAAATAATAGTAGATGATGAATTTTAAAAATAATGTGTATGTTGCCTTTCTTCTGTTGACATTCGCATGCCAATCATGGCGAAACCTGCCTGTACTTTATTTATTTCTTCCATCTGTATTACCATGTTTCTTGTGAATAAATGATTATTATTATTATAAAAACGTTATTTAAGACCTCAGACTAACTAAAACATTTAGACGGAGCATTACGAATTACGAAAAATCCAGTGAAGCTATATAAACCAAACTTGTAATTACATGCGCTTACGCAAACAAATATAAACAAAAGCATGCCAAAATGAAGTATCATAAACCAACGAGTATTACCAGAGTATGATTTAAAATTACCCCAAATGACTCGAATTTGGTACGTACGCTACGTACATAAATACGTCGTCAGCGTCATAATATTTCCTATAATATGTTTTGCTGTAAATTTACTTTATACTATTCCTTTATGTTTTAACATAGTAGGTACTTTAAAAAAATTACCCAAATTATAGGGATTTTTTCTTTCCGGTGACAAAACTCACGCACACATCTTTAAAAAAGTGTCTTCGCTTTTAGTTGACAGTGCAGTGGATTTAAGTTTTTGTTAGTCTGAGTTTAAGACCTAAAGGCCTATTGATAACCAAACCTATTGATAGTGTCAATCAAATTATAGTCTACCGTAAGTGGGATTTAGTGTTCCGTCTTCGCCAACCCATGATTGAACATCGGTCATGTAGCGAGTCTGGCATTCTTCTTCACGAAATTTTGAGGGGCCTTGTGGCTTAGCTAACGTATACAGAAGACAGTAGTTTAATCTGGAATGAGAGTTATTAACAATTAATTATCGTATTTCTGCCAGATGCAGTTTGCTGGCCGGCGGACCATTGAAGGAAGGTAACATAGTTCCAGTGGCCCGCCAATAAAGGCGGATAGACGGCATACTTTACGTTTATTTATTGGGTGAGGGCCCCACACAAGCCTGTTCGTTGCCCCGAACGACGGGGTGTGCGATTAGGTTCATTTTTCCCGCCTAAAAATTAAAAAGGCAGTTTGCTGAGTTAGCAAAAGGCTATCATCGTGGTGTCGCCAGCGTTTTATGACAAGACTAGCTGACCCCAAACCCACCGTGCGTCCTCGCCCGCCTTTACTAAGACTAGCTGACCCGGCGAACTTCGTACCGCCATATGCTTTTTCGTGAATATTTTCTAAAATCCTGAAAGACGTGTCTATTTATGCCCGAACGTGAACTAAGTAAATCTAACATTTCCGGTCAATTCAAAACAGTCAAATTATCAATGATTCCAGACACGTTTGATGTATCGAAATAACTCACAGTCTTTCTTCTCATTCTGACACTTACTGTCCATACTGTGAGATTAAAAAAAAAAATACTGTTTCAATATTTTTTATACTACACAATAACGAACACAATAAAAAAATAATTATCCAATTTGGTGCAGTCGTTCAGAAGTTATACGCGTACATATATTTCAGAGATTCAATTTTATTTATATAGATTAGCTAGGCTCTGCCCGCTACTTCCTCCACGTGAACTCCTTAATATAAATACTCTACGGCACACTAATGATTTATATGCAAAAATTTCTCACACAGAAACTATTCATGTGATGGAAAATAGTTAAAGTCCTCCTCTAAGCTCCAGAATATACCTATGCTCGCAAACTATTATGATGATTGGTTTAATAGTGCAATGTGAAATCGTTACACACAAACAAACAAACTCGCTTTCGCATTTAAAACCATGTCATAGTATAACCATGTCTTAAAGGTAGATATTGGTTAACGTAGAAATCTTACCATCAATCAACAAACAATGGCACATTGCGAATTGGCAGATTTGACAAGCCTTTTATATCCAACGGGAACTATACGTTTTTCACGTATAAATAGTAGACATGTTATTTTCGGGGCTCCACACTATATGTATGTAAGATGTCATTATGATTGACTCAGTAGGTACAGTGTGGAAGCATAACAAACAAACAAATAAAAAATGAGCCGTCACGGGACGTCTCGTTGATGTGAAAACATCGATTTTCTTTCTTTCTTCATATATTGTTCGAGCCTTATATGTATAATTCTTAGTAAGTCTCTTGTTATCCATAGACGAATTAAAACTGTTATTTGTTTATTGATCGACATTATACTTCCTATTTAGATGCTTTTGTCAACAGATGGCGTTAATAACAATTAAATAATTTTGCCAACAGCCTGTTTTACCCTCCCTCTGCATTAGATGTTTTCACATCAACAATGAAACCCACTTTTGCATTTATAATATTACTTAAGTAAGGATTGTAATATTATTAAGTAAGGATTTATGCCGTGTGGGGCCGGCTTTAGAATTGTCCCACCCCTCTCCACCCATGGGAGTCGTAAGAGCCGACTGAGGAAATACCGAGGGAGTTGGCAGCAGCACTCCTTCGAGTATTAACAACATACACTGCGATCGCCAACCCGCCTGCCAAGCGTGGCGATTACGGCACTATCCCCCATTCTTGGGGAGGCCTATGTCCAGCAGTGGACTTTAAAAGGCTGATGGATGGATGGAAGTAAGGATTACACGTATACATTTGTGGATTACACAAAGGACATGTCTTATGTCGAATTCGAAACAGCGACTCTCGGCATTAGTCAGTATCTTAAGCAAACGCCAGCTATGCAGATAATAATTATTTTATAATTCTAGAATTAGACCAGATTTCGGGATAGCAAAACATACTTATTAAATTCATACATAATATGAGTATTAACGTATAAGAAAACTAAGAAAAACATGCAAATTATTCTTATTCAATCTATCAATATCTTTTCCTATCCGGGGAAGTGCTTCCCCGGATTGGGAAAGACGCGGGTTCGATTCCCACTAGTACAAAAAATCTCTTTTTCCTTATTCACAAATAATTTGCACTTTAAAAAGTGGCGGAGCATGTCAAATGCTAAGAAATATAGATCAAAAATAAGAAAAACATTTTAAAGTGCTTTCCGGGGTACGTTATCTTAAAAGTCTGACTTGCGCGCCATGGACTTTATACATGTGTAATTACAACATTGAAATACATTTGTAGGTATTACCAATAGTTTTATCATAAATAGGAAACATTAACACAATGTGTGATGAATTTGCGTTCGTCCTAAAAATGTACGAAATTTCGCATCTGCTTCGAATATGAGGCCTCTACTTAAAAGTTTTATGTACTAGATTATCGTTCTTTTAGTGAAATACTTACAATATTATTCTAAGAAACATTTTCATCCATTAGCGTGGCAATGTATATCCAAATGCATTCTACAAATATTACTCATCAATCACTTGTAAAAAACACACAAAAACACATTTCTTATTTTAAATAATAATATGCAATACAAGAAATACACAACTAAAATTTGAATTTAGAATACACAACTAAATTATGATTATTGACTAATAATTTTATTTTGCGCGGCAATACACTTTATGTTTCTAAATACGTTTTGTTCGCTATCAAAGACTACTAAATAATGTATCGATAGATTGCTTTATCTTATCTGTGGTCAAAGACAAGGTTTCGCAATATATTTAGATAATCTCTTAATCTATAAGACCGCCATTTTGATGACGAGTTTATCCCATTATTATACCACCATTGGACGCTGGTCGTTCAGAATGAGAGGGTTTTTAGGCCATAGAAGGTTGACCATATGCTTTGGCTTTCATCAAGAAGCTCCCAGAAATCTCTTAAATTTTTTTCGTCCACCGGTGATAATTTACGACCCTACGAGATGAGATGTATAACTTCATGCGTTCATGGTCGTTGTATTGTTGTATTGTTCCGCGTGGTGACGGACTAAAAATACAAGTGTCACCACCCTATCCTTTCCCACGGGTGTCCTACAAGGCGACTAAGGGAAGTAAGTAATTATCACCCATTGTATTACTCGTGGTAGGGCTGGGTACCAAGTGGGAGTACTCACTTGCTATCAGGCCCGAGCGGATCGGTACCACCGTCTTCTGTGTGACCGGTCATAAAGCACGTCAGTGTATTTTGGCTGTAGCAGAAGATAGCCGTTTATTCTTTCATTTCACATCTGAGAAATAAAATGGTGCGCAGCGGTTTGACAATACTCTTTGTATAGTTGATACGTAGGTCCATGAGCGACGGTTACGTCTTACCATCATCATCGGCCGTGGCTCATCTGCCATCATTAGCAATAAAAAATAAACAATTAATTTGTTCAATGATCTGCTTAGTCTGTGGTCACTGTAAGTGTAGAAGGGTGGGACGTCGAACGCTTCGGGCGCTACAGAATATTAGCATAGTGTAACGAATACTAATACACTATGATATTAGTATTGTGGTGCCGTGTTTGCGTCACTCATATCAAACCGAGTAGCGATCCGTTTGCTCGCTCGTGATCAGGGGTACCAAATACCTCTTTATAATTTAGTTAGGTTAAGCTTATATAAAATCAACTAGCTCACCCGGCGAACTTCGTACCGTCATATTTTAATAGGGGTTGGCAGTAGAAGGGTGAAAATGTAGTGTTGTATGTATTTTAAGCCGAATAATTTAAAAAAGAATTAAAAAATTTGTCCACAAAATAAAATAAAAATTTTAGGGTGGACCAGCCTTATCACTTAGAGGTATGACAAATAGTTTACATCCTATTCTCAGACCTACTGAATATACACACAAAATTTCATACGAATCGGTCAAGCCGTTTCGGAGGAGTATGGCGACAAACACTGTGCACAATTGTATAAGATACTCGTACTATCTGACCCGGCAAACTTCGTACCGCCATATATTTTTTCATGAATTGCAATAATTATAAATTGAGATATAAAGTATCCTATCTCTTAAGTTGGAACAAAACACACATTTAAAAAAAAAAGTTAAAATCGGTTCAGTAGTTTCGGAGTCTATCCCGCACATATATCATGACACTGGAATTATATATACATAATAGATATTTGTATTTTATTTGGCCGTGTGGGGCCGGCTTTAGATTTGTCCTACCCCTCTCTACCCACAGGAGTCGTAAGAGCCGACTAAGGGAATACCGGGGGAGTGGGCGGCAGCACTCCTTCGAGTATTAACAACATCCACTGCTATCGCCAACCCGCCTGCCAAGCGTGGCGATTACGGCATTATCCCCCATGACGGGACTGCTCGTTGTGGCGTTCTTCTGGGGGCCTATGTCCAACAGTGGACTTTGAAAGACTGATGGATGGATGGAGATATTTGTAAGCAGGCTTTGTAAGCTTGTATTTCTTTTTTTTTCCTTTTGTTATTTGTTAGTTTAGTTAATTTCTAGTGTTGTAGACAAAACACTTAATTTTTTGTTGATTTTACTGTAAGTGCAATATGTACTAACTATAAGTAGGTATAAGTGCGTCCTCGGATACTAATGGTCCGTGTGGTGACGGACTAAGAATACAAGTGTCACCACCCCATTATTTCCCATGGGTGTCGTACTTACGAGCACCCCATTATTTCCCACGGGTGTCGTAATTACGAGGCGACTAACACAAGTAAGCAATTATCATCCATTGCATGACTGGTGGTAGGGCTGGGCACCAAGCGGGAGTGCTCACTTTGTATCGGGTCCAAGCGGGTTGGTACCTCTCTACCGTGTGACTGGCCATGAAGCATATCGTTGCGTTTTGACTGTAGCGGGAGATAGCCGTTTATTCTTTAATTTCATATCTGTGAAATGAAATGGTGAACAGCAGTTTGATATTGCTCTAGGTATAGTTGAGTCCATGAGCGACGGTTACCATTTACCATCAGATAGGCCGTGGCTCGTCTGCCACTACAAGCAATAAAAAAAAATATTTTTCTTTCTTTCTATGTTTCTTCGAGAAGGGTTTTTTGATGTTGGGATGATGATTAATAGATGAGCTTAAATAAGCCGCTAATGGTATTCAGCCTTTTTTTTTTTTTTATTTTAGGTGGGCAAAAATGTCCTACCGCACACCCCGCTGCCCGGGGAGACAACGGGGTGAATGGGGCTCTCAGCCACTAAAAACCCACCGTGCGCCTACACCCGCCCTTGCTACGGCGGATCACGGGTACCGCGTCGTTACGACCGCGATCCGCAGGCGGCAGCCCCTACGGGCACCCTCTCTTGAGCGACGCCTCGCGCACTTGGGCGTCGCACCTTCGCGGTAGGCTTCCGCGGACGGCAGGGTACTCCCCGACCCCGCCGTCCGCAGCCTCGGCTAGGGCGGCATGAGGCGCAAGTAAGCGCGCGCACGCCGCCCCTCGCGCCGGCGGCGAATCGGGTCCGCGAAGGAGGATTCCTCACGGGCCCTCTCCGCCACCTCCTTCCGCGAGATGACAGCCTCGCAGAAGGCGGCGACCGCGGTCCAGGCCCTGTCACTGCCAACCATCGCTCGCGCAACGGCCGGCAGCGACAGGTCCACGCCTATGACTGCAACGAGTTCCCGGCGCTGCACATCCCATGCCGGGCACGACTCGAGCGTGTGCTGCGCCGAGTCCTCGTCGCAGTCGCAGTGGTGACAGCCTGGGGTCGTCTCCCTCCTTGCGATCGTGTGCAGGTATTTGCCGAAGCAACCATGCCCCGACAAAACCTGCACCAACCGGAAGGTGAGGATCCCGTGCTGCCGCCCTGCCCATTCTTCCAAGATCGGCCGGAGCGCCCCCACGGTCCAGAGACCGGCTCGGGGCGTCTCCAGCCGAGACTTCCACTTTAGGACGGTGGCGCGGCGGGCATCTTCCCGCCACGATGAAATTACGCTCGGCGAGGGGCGGCTGCCCCCCGCCCGCGCCGTCGACGCCCGCCGATAGACGTCGGCGAGCACCTCCGCCTCCAGATCCCACGGGGGGGTTCCGGCCAACGCGCAGGCTGCATCGGTCGAGACCGTGCGGTACCCGCGTATTGCCCTGACCGCTACGACCCTCTGTGGACGCCACAGAAGGGCTCTATTACGAGCGGCCAGGGACTCCGCCCACACGGGCGCGCCGTACAGCGCCATCGACCGTACTACCCCCGCGTAGAGTCGTCGACACGCAAGACTCGGTCCGCCCAAATTCGGCATAAGTCGCCCGAGGGCGGACGCCGTGTTGACGAGCCTTGGCGCAAGACGGCGGAAGTGCTCGTCAAAGTGCCACCGTCCATCCAATACCAGGCCCAGATATTTGATGTGGGCCTGGATTGGCAAGCCCACCCCATTGACCGTTATCGAGGCGCTGGAGGGCGGGCCCCGTCGGCGCCCATGGAACAGTAGGGCCTCCGACTTTTCAAGGGCCACCCTAAGCCCCAGCGCCTCAATCCGCCTGACCACCTCCGCGGTACCTGAGGTGGCCAGCGTTGCCGCCTCCTCGAGGGTCCAGCCCCGGGCTGTGACGAGCGTGTCGTCTGCGTAGCAAATTACGCCCAGCCCGGGGGGGAGCCGGCCACGGAGGACCCAGTCGTAGCCGATGTCCCACAGGAGCGGCCCAAGAACCGAACCCTGCGGGACGCCGCACGACATAGCCCTCCTTACAACGTCCCCTTCCCGGTCCACGAAGAGGACGCTGCGGCCGTCGAGGTAGTCTGCCACCAGCCGCCTTAGGTAGAGGGGCACTCCATGGTACCGGAGTGCCTCCTTGATGCAGCCGAATGGCAGACTATTGAAGGCGTTGGCGATGTCAAGCGACACCGCCAACAGCACATCCCTCGAGGTGACGGCCTCCGCAGCCGCGGCCCTCAGGCGCAGAATGGCGTCGACCGTAGACCGACCCGCCCGAAATCCAAACTGGGCGTCGGACAGGTCGGGGCCGACCGCTCCTAGGTGCCGGACGATGCGGGCAGCGACTACCCGCTCGAGGAGTTTGCCCACCTCGTCCAGCAACACGATGGGCCTGAAGGCCGAGACTGTGTTCGGAGGCCGTCCCGGCTTCGGCAGGAGCACGAGCTTCCCCTCCTTCCAGCAGTCAGGGAACCGTCCGGACACCAGGCAAGCGCCGAACAGTCCCCCGAGGCGGGGCTCGAGATGGTCGAGGACCAGGGCCAGCACTCGGGCGGGAACCCCGTCCGGCCCGGGGGCGGCGCCTCTCCGCATACGCGCTACCGCCGCCCCCATTTCCGTCGTCGTCACGGGCGGTACCTCCACGTCGTCGGCCTCCCGGTCATCATCTGGCGGAGCCATGACCGGGGGCGTGTGCACCGCCCGTGAAGGAAAAAGTCCCTCGACCACCTCAGAGAGGAAGCCCGGCTGGAGGGTCTCCGTAAGGGGGGGGCCCTGGGCGCGGAGCTTGTTAAGCGCCGCGCGGTACGGGCGTCCCCAGGGGTCACGCTCGAGACCCTCCAGCATCTCCTGCCTTTTCGCATCTTTGGCGCGACAGATGGCCAGCTTTAACGCGGCGCGCGCACTGCTGTACGCCGCATACAGCCGGCCCTCCCGCTCTTCGTCGCGGATTCGGCGACGGCGGCTGCGGGTGTAGGACCTCCGGGCACGAATACAGGCCGCACGGAGGTCCGCCAGCTCCGGGGACCACCAGTAGACCCCCTTCCGTCGAGGCGGGCGCCGCACACGGGGCATGGCCGCATCGCATATCTGCGTAAGCATGCCGCGAATGCGGCCAGCCTCGGCGTCCACGTCTTCCGTCAGGGGGGGAGGCAGCCAGGATTGAAAAATGGCCGCCTCCACTAGCAGGTCCCGGTCGAGCCTACCCACAGCCCATCGCGGAAAAGCGGGAGTTCTGTCCGCCGCGTGACCCCTGCTGGCGCCCTGAAGGTTCCGGGAGACCTCTATCTGAATATATCTGTGGTCAGATAGGGTCTCGACCTCCTCCAGGACTCGCCAGCTCCTTACGCGTGCGGCGACACCGGGGCTAGCGAACGAAAGGTCCACTATCGACCCGCCCCAGGGCCGCACGCACGTTTGGGCGGACCCTCGGTTGAGTAACACGAGGTCCGCCGCTGCCGCCCACTCTTGGACCGCCGCACCTCGGGGGTCCGTCCTGGGGGACCCCCACGCCGTTGATTTGGCGTTGAAGTCCCCCAGCACGAGCACAGGGCTCGGTGCTATACGCCGTATCGAGGTCTCCAGGTTGTGCAGGAAGACCTCGAAAGCCGCCAGACTACGACTAGGGGAGAAGTACACGCCATACAGCGTGACCCCTCCCCATTCGGCCGCCACATATCCCGTGCCCTGGTCTTTGAGTGACAAGGGCGGGGAATGCGGCGCCGCCGAGCCGACGACCGCCACGGAGCCATCCCCGCTACCCGCCCAATTGGGGCGATCCGGGACTATGTAGGGCTCCGCGGCTACGGCAACACCGATCGACCGCTCCGCCATGGATTGCAGGAAGAGGTCCTGCGCCCTGGCGGAATGGCCGAGATTCCCCTGGAGGACGATAGCGTCGTGATCCGTTATTGGACCACGATATCCTCCTCCATGCGCTGCGGCGGTCCAGCCGCGCCGGGTTGGGCAGCCGGGGCCGATTGGCTGCCCACCCCCCTCTTAGGGCCTGACTTGGCCGGAGGCCTGCACCCCACCCGCCCCATACAGTGGTTGGCGGGGCGATTGCCCGCCGCGCACGCGGGGCAGTGTGGGGTGGCAGAACAGGCAGCCGCCTGGTGCCCTGCCTGACCGCAGCGGAAACAAAGCCCGCTGCAGTCAAAGCAGTTTGTGCACAGCGGCCGGGTGTGACCGACCGCCATGCACTTTTAACACCTGGCAGGCCGGGGCTCCAGCGCGATTACCCGCGCGGCGCTCCAGCCCACCAGAAGTCTACCGGCGGCGACCAAATCCTTGGCCGCCGCGACAGGGCACGAGACCCAGACGGCACCCACACCACCTGGACCTGGGCGAATGGTGCCCACCCGGACGGCGCTGCTGGGAGACCCGGTTTTCGAGACGATTGCCTCCCGGATCTCTTCCGCCGTCACGGAATCGTCCAGCCCGGAAATGCGCAGTTCGGCGCACTTCACGGGTCTGGCGACCCGGACACCACTCTCCTCTGGGAACAGGCCCAGCAGCCTCGCGGCCATTGCGTCGGCCGTCTTGGCGCCCTCTGGCCCCAGGTACTCGAAAATCCGAGCACCTGTCCGGGCTTGGCGGGAGCGAGCGGAAACGTCCCCGAGATCGGAGACGTTTATCTCCCGCCGGGCACGCTTCAAGACGGCCTCGTAGGTCAGGCCCTTTTCTTTTCCCTCAGGCAGCACGGTGATCACCACCGCAGCTGCCTTCGGGACCTTCAGTTTCCGCGGCTTCCTCTTCCGCGGCTTCGGGGCTTCTCCTCTCGGATTAGTAGGCACCGCTTCGCGCCCCGAGGCAGCGCCGCGATCCCTGGCCCGGGATCGCCGGGGCCCAACCACCTGCCAGTCCCCGTCTGAGGACGTAGCAGTGGCGGGGGTGGGGGCAGGAGCCCGGGACGCGACAGCCGTATCCCGCGAGGGTGCGACCGTTCGTCGCGGCGCAGCAGAACGCGGAGGCACAGCGGCGCTTAATGGTATTCAGCCTTTATCATTGTTTATACAAATAGTTTGATGTAATGACTTAATTATTATCAAGTCTGTATTATACATATACTGATTGTGATAACGCGAAATGCGTGATAGAAATATACACAATGAAATCGTACTTTTACGAAGTTACTTAGTGACATTGGTGAGGCCATCCAGTCCGCCATGTTGACTTCTGAAGGCATACTTTTGACTTTTTACCCGACTACGGCGATGCCATAAAGAAAAGTTATGATTTGGTGAATGCTGGCTCTTACAGAAAATCCCTTCACTCTACGAACTCAGTACTCACATAATGCTCACAAAATATGCATTTACATTTTCATAACGTTATAATCAAGCGTTAAAACGGAAAAATATCTTGACCATTTTTGTGCCTATGCATTTCTTGATTTCTGTCTAAGCTATGTATTTTCTTGTTTTCGTACTTTTTGGATCACTTATTTTTTTTATTTCCATAGTGGGGTTACAGTTTTTAAACTTTATATTTTCTAAGATATGTGTGTACTAGTTTCAAACGTCAAGTCATGTTTAGACTTATCCCACAGAGAGATAATCTTGTGAACGTTTATTCAGGCGGCAATTTATCTTTTTATCATATTTCGTTCAAATCCATTTAGTTACTTAGTCCGTTTAGCCAAACATAGCTATTCCATAAATATAAATATTCACGGACATTTCACACAATGTCCTCTGGTCCCAAACTAAACTTAATATAATTATATTACTTTTTAACTTCCCGCTAAGAAAATTGAAAATTTTCAAAATTAGGGAAGTCATTGGTATTAGCCCGTTTTTCGAAAATCGAGTTTTCAACGGATGTTGACGTTTTGAGGTCCTAAGAAACTTTCCCAAAGGTTCCGCGATGATGTCTGTATGTGTGTGTGCGTGTGTGTGGCCGTAAACCTCTCATAGCTTCTGAACGGCTTGAACGATTTCATCGGAGTTGGCGTCATTCGAAAGTACTTGACCAAACTTAGATTTTGAATACAATTAGGAGCAATTCGAACCAGTAGATCTTGATAAACCTCAAACAAAACTAAAAAATTTTTTTTTCAAATGTGTTCTTTTTTTGAATAACTTTTAAACGGTTTTACCGATCGATTCCAAAAAATAATCAGCTCTTAACATCAAAAAACAACGTCGATTGCCGCCAGTCCAGTCAAAATCGGTTGATTCGTTCCTGAGATATCTTTGTAGAAAAAATAAATTAAAAAAAAACAGAATTTCTATGAAATTTTCAGTCTGACCAGTTCGAGCTTTAAAATTCTTCAAGGAGCTCAAAAAGTTGCATTGAATGCCGTAAACTACGAGAAATTCGGTTCATTCATTCGAAAGTTATTGCGATTTGAAAATTCAACGAATAGTGTTTTATTAAATCTCTATCAGACTTTTGAGCTCGAAAAGCTCAAAAGCATAGAACAGCATCTTTGAGCTCGGAGAGCTTAAAAGTCAGTCGTTTTAAAAACGACTGATTAACGTAAAAATGTGAAAAACGTAATAAGTGCAATTTTGAGCGCTTAAGTATCAAATTAGCGGAAAGTTGCAGGGATGGCCTTTAGGGTCAACCGTTTTCCAGATTTTTTTTTATAAATACATACATATAATAGATAGAAAACATCCAGACGCAGTACAAATATCTGTGTTCATCACACAAATAATTGTTCTGAGTGGGGATCGAACCCACGACCTTGTGCACCGAAGTCGGTTACACTACCGACTACGCCATGTCCATGACAAGGACAGCCCTATAAGTGATCCACAAATAGTTGTTTTGAGTCTGGATGTACTTTGTCTCCGTGAAATTGTATGTTTGTAAAGTCTCCCGCGATACAAGGATTATTCCTTAGTGCAGGGTATCGTCTGTCGATTGAAAAAATAATATTAATTTTCGACCTAAAAGGATTCTACATATATATGTTATTATCTTATCTATCTACTTACCAAAGGTTATCTAAATCCATGCGCTCGTTTAGTCGTGATTCACTGACAAACGTCTAAACATATTCACAAACTTTCGTGTTATACATTATTAGTAGTATTTGAGTGACTGCTGATCATGAGGTCTCGGATTGGATCCCCGGATCGGGCAATGTTATTCAAATCAAATCAAGTAATTTTTTATTTGGCTCGATCCGGGAATAGAACCCGAGACTTCGTGATCCGCAGTCGTATCGATACACCACCGAGGCAGAAAATACTTTTCGTAATAATTTTCCAATAAATAAATACAAGTGATGCCATTATTTCTTTTAAGACAAACACCCTTCGCTAAGCAATAATCCTTGTATCGCGGAGGACTTTCATCCATCCATCCATCAGCCTTTCATCGTCCACTGCTGGACATAGGCCTCCCCAAGTGAACGCCACAACGAGCGGTCCCGTTATGGGGGATAATGCCGTAATCGCCACGCTTGGCAGGCGGGTTGGCGATCGCAGTGGATGTTGTTAATACTCGAGGGAGTGCTGCTGCCCACTCCCCCAATATCCCTCAGTCGGTTCTTACGACTCCCATGGGTAGAGAGGGGTGGGACAATTCTAAAGCCGGCCCCACACGACCGACTTTACAAACATACAATTACACGGACACAAAGTACACCCAGACTCAGAACAACTATTTGTGAATCACACAAAGAGTTGTCCTGTGTCGGAATCGAACCCCAACACTCTGACGGCAGGCCGGTATCTTAACCACTCCGCCATCTATGCAGTCAATTTAGAAATAATATAATATTTCAAGTTTATATTAATTTTTAACCGAAATAAAGTGCTAAGTGCTCTGAAACTAATTCAATTTTATTGGTTTCTTGAATCTTTGGGAAATACACACGGCTTCAAAACTACTATTAAAATTAGCATGAATTTTAATGGCAACATTTGGTATATGTCGATCGTATCGAGATCACTGTGATTGGTTGAGAGATCACCATGATTGGCCAACGGATTATTGCGACGTCACGCGTCGGTTTCTCAACCAATCACAGTGAACACGATACGATCGACATGTGAGATATGAGATTCTGCCTAACCCCCCTGCTTATATACATATGTGATTGCGACATTATAATATGCAATTCGCACAATCATGACATACACCCCGTATGTGTGTGTGTAGCTTCTAAAACAAAAAATGTTTACTATCATTAACCATCACAAAATACAACAAAACCAAAAAACAATAAAATGCTATGACCTTATTACTACTAACACAATTTATACACAATAATATTATTTGCTAACTTTGCATTTACCTACTTATTAACTTATTGCAAATCAATAAACCTGACGGGCCTTTTAACAATTCTGCCACTTTGCCGTTTTTTTTTTTTTACATTACAGCGCGTGTTTACATTTACATTCTTATGCTGATTCAAATCGCTATTACACGTGCTGTCGGAATCCTCCAGAATGTATGCTGGCTTAACCCTGTCGATAGAGACCATTTACCAAAATGGTGAACACCTTTTTGTCTCTTTGTACAACTTTGTAAGGACCACTATATGGCGGCGTCAAGGGTTTTCTCACAGCGTCTATTCTTAGGAACACATGTGAACAGGAATTTAAATCGGCATGTACAAACATATTGTTATTACTACAACTACTAACAGACGTTCTGATTTGGCTGGTTCCGACCATAATTAGGCCGGCCAACCATACCGACATTACTATAGACGTTCCGGCAGTCGGCTGTACAACCGTCTAAGGATGCAAGAACAACCAAAAAGTATCAATATAATAATATATCGTACCAATATATTTTTTTCTATATATCGAAAGAAAACTATATGGTGTCTGTAAAGTCGGTTTACGGACGATAATTTTACGTTATAACGTCATATACGTTGTCTTAATTTCACAAACATTGCATCGGTCGACATACATTTTTCGGACCGTGAGACATTTTCGTGCGTGCAGCCGGTAGGTATTCATCGATTTATAAGACGTTATCACGTCAAGAAAATATCGATATATCGGTGATTTTTTTTCACTTTGCAATGAGGAATAATCCTTGTATCGCGAAGGACGAACATACCATTTCACGGACTTTTTTACGGCTCTGAATTTCAGCAAATTTAGTCAGTGCTGACAACGGTCTTACTAATAAAAATGTGAAAGTAAGATTGTTTATTTGCTAACTCTTGACATCGTAACTACTTCACCAATCATCACGAATTGTGGTATACATAATACCTCGGGAGTACAGATTATGACATGGGCTAATAACTATTATTTATTGCAAAAACGAAACGCTGAGACACAAAAGCAAAAGAAGAAATACTACCCTCACTGAGGGCAGTACTAGTAGTGAAAAATTTATTATCTGTGGTCGCTTGCTATCAGTAGTATCAGTATTAAGTGTTTAATCTATGGTCGCTCGCTTAATTCGGAGTACCTATTTAAAAATAAATGGGGATATTTACTACTATCGTTTCATAGCATATTATCGACATGGCCATTGAAAACTATTATTTTCATACAATTTGTACCCTGTAATTTGGTAAATTTTAATTTTCTCGTAATATGCCTCTATGTGATGTACATACATAATTGCAACCTCAGTAAGTATACTTTTATTTTAAATACAAAGTGAAAAATGTGAAATCGACAATAACAGTCACGAGCAGGATTATTTTCGATTTCACATTTTTCACTTCATGTTTAATGTACAGTGCTAAGCATGCCAAATGTTAAAAATATATATAAAAATATCTAAAAACTTTTATTTCCCAAAAATCCATCATTAAAAAAGTGGAAAAAGTAGCAAAGATTTTGTGGTTATACAGCATAGCATCTTTCAATTCTTTAATCTTCCAGGTACTGTACATTTTAACAATATATTATCTCTGATTAACCGGATTAAATACAAAAAATAGCAAACAATTATCAGGCAAACAAAGCAACTACAATTTGACAGTGGCCCTCTCGCCGATAGTGCCATCTGCGCCCAACTTTGCCCGTGGATCTCCATTACCTATAAAATTATGACTAATTATCTGTTTTGTTTGATACAGTTTACAAAATCTAAATACAGTTAGTGTGCATAACGATATACAAAAACGGCTACTATTTATTTGTTTAAAAGAAGCAAGCCGTGACAATTACTATCTGTATTGTTTAATACAGTTTACGATTCATACAGTAAGTATAACGTGATCTAAGAACCCTATCATATAATAAATATTTATTAATTTACCCAAATAAATAAATAAATAAATATTTAACAGTATAAAATAATAAATAACGGAACTACCTTAATATTTATATTAAATTCCCCAATATTTTGTTTTAAATACAAACAAATCACATACGATATATCGGAAATATCAATATATTGTACGATATTATCACGAAGTATCGATAGAACACTACGATATATAATATCGACAAAAATATCGATATTTTTTGTTCGCCCTATCTGACAGGCACATTTGGTTGGAAAATGCAGGATGGCCGGCTTGGGGGTAGTCCATTAATCATGTGATGTTTTTTTAACATTTTATGACATCCTCCTTCGCCCTGGTCATACGTGGTGAGGTTTAAGACTAACCCCTCCCCCAATATCACATGTATTTTCTTAGTATCTTAAAAATTTCAGAATGTTATCTTTTATTTCAGGTAAGTATATAATCTAATTCAAGCTCACACGCCGCTTCTCGGTTGTTAAGAAATCGCACGTTCAACTATAAATACACGTGATATCTCACTACACCCCTCCCCCCACCTTGTGATATTTCGTGATTTTTGCCGCCCTTGGTCTGTCGTAATTTTCAAAGGCACTCCCATCCTTGAAATCCACCCCTCGTAAACTGCCCTTGCTACCGTCTCTGCCGTTATATCCTTAACGGGAAAAATTACTGGCCATCGCGTACGCCGATCTATCATAGTTACGCAATAACGACAGCCCTGTTCTGTCACCGGTAAGGGTCCAACAATATCTACATGTAAATGCTAGAAACGGTCGCCTACCTCAAAATGGCTAAGCTTAGACACCGTGTGACGTCCTATCTTACACTTTTGGCATTTAATACATGTCTTTACCCATTTCCCTATATCCCCGTTCATTCCTGGCCAAAAGACTTTCTTACATAGTAACGGTCGAGAAGCTTGAACTCCGGGATGGGATAACCCATGTAAAGTATCAAATATAGTTTTTCTAAATTCTAATGGAATGTAAGGTCTAATATGGCTAGAAGATGTTTCGCAATAAATCATTTCCTTATTTATTCTCATGCGTTTTAATCGAATGTTATTATTCGCATTTGTATTACACAATAGCCTTGCTAGCTCATCATCTTTCGTTTGTGCTTCCGCGATTTGCTTACAGTGCAAGGTCACCGGACTCGATATTGTCTCTACCCTAGATAATGCGTCGCCGACCGCATTCTTGCTACCGTTTATGTGTCGTATATCGCTTGTAAATTCGCTAATATACAACAACTGCCGAATTCTTCTGGTAACTCCTTATCCGAACCTAACTTAGTGAACGCAAACGTGAGAGGTTTGTGATCCGTATAAACCGTAAAATTCGTTCCCTCTATTAATTCCCTAAAATAAACCACCCCCGAATAAATCGCCAAAAGTTCCTTATTATACTTATTTTACTTCTTTTGGGATTCCTTAAGCCGCTTAGAAAAATAACCAAGGGGTCTCCATGTATTATTTTCTTTCTGTTGTAAAACCGCGCCTATACTGAAATCGGATGCGTCGGTCATTAAGGCTCGCGCCTTGCGCTCGCGATAGGGTGAGATAACGTGGCAGCATTTTTCAAGTTCTCCTTACACCTTTCGAATGCTCTAGTTGCCTCGTCCGTCCATTCTATCTTACTCTTATCTCGTTTTTTCGCACCGTGCAAATACTTATCTAAAATTCCCTGAACTGTTGCTGCGTTAGGTATATGGTTTCTGTAAAAATTCAACATCCCTAGGAACCTACGCAGCTGTTCAGTCATCTCTGGTTTCGGGTATGTCTCTATAGCCTTAACCTTATCAGGTAAGGGACTAATACCCGTTTCCGTAACCTCATAACCTAAAAAATCTATTTTTGACTGCCCAAAGACACACTTGCTTAAATTAATGGACATTTTGTATTTCCTAAATCGTTCGAATAACAACCGCAAATGTTCCTTAATCACATGGTCAATATGGTGGCAGACACATAAGTGATATAATATGGCGTAACGTGTTTTTTTTTTTGTGTTGCCTCCAAAACTTCATAGAAATTTCCAGAATAAGTCAAACCTCTAGCATGACTGACTCCACTATGACTAATTTTGTATGAAGTCGACTGTGACTTGTTTTTGAATTAATTTTACTAAACTTACTTGATGTAACAACACTGGCAACAATGACTTAGGCTGATTGCCAGTATCGAAATAAGAAAGAAAACATTAAGTAGTTAAAATATAGTAAATATCATAAACATAGTAACGTATAGATCACCTGACAGCTCGATAACGCGTAACCAATTTTGATTTGTCAATGTGTGCGTTGGATAGTGATGTAAGTTTTAAGAGTTAGACTGACTATCGATAAAATGATGAAACAAATAATCATCTTCAAGTAATGAAACAAATTAAATATAAAACAAACATAATTAATTGGTTTTTATTTATTTCACCAGCAACGTCAGTCAACGATATTAAATATGCATGTTATAAGGGAATTATACACTTGACTGCCAATATCTGCTGTAGAAAACTTTTATCGCATTTTTTCCATTAATGTGTCAGGAGAAAATGTTCCAAGCATTTAGGATAAATATCGACAATATACCTTGTCGATAAAGTCAAGCCCTAGTGTATATGTACCTAAAAACTTTTCTACTAAAATCTTGCAAATATGTAATAATGCGACATATTTCTATGTAAAATATAAACAGTAACAATGAAATTGAAATTAATTTGTAACTGAAACACAAAATATCAGTAATTATGACCTAAAATAAAAGCATTTAAGTTGTGATAACATCCTTTTTTTTTGTTAAGGCGGGAGAAAATGTTCCTAACCGCACACCCTATCGTTCGGGGCAACGACCAGGGTAGTGTGGGGCCTGCACCCACTAAATAAACCCGCCGTATGCCGTCTCTCTGCCTTTATTGGCGGGCCACTGGAACTATGTTACATTCCTTCGGTGGTAAGTTGTGATAACATCCTGAGAACTTACCTGTGAAACATGCAATTATCAGGAGTGTTTGCATGATGACGGAACAAACAACCATTGTATTTAATAGTTATAGTCATATAATAAACAAGATTTATAACACAAATAAATCAAAAAACCGCGAAGCTAATTTCAAGCTACAAGACTGTAGAATACCTGTCATTCAAATGGGTTACAATGACATTAGATTTGCTTTCCTCTTCCATCTTGCTATGTTGCCGTATAAGATTTTCTTCTCGCTCAAACGCTTTGTTGATCTATACGTTACTATATCTATGGTATATATAGGTAAGTTTCCAATCCATTAATAAAATGTTCAAATATGGTCATAGTGCAACTTCCGAAGACTCTGCAGCCCATGAAGTATCAGGTGCAGTACCGGGCCCCATCACCTCCGCCACCGGGAGTCACGAGGACTCCTGAGGAGATCGAACATGAAATCAAGAAAGTTGAAGCGCAATATGAGAAATTGGCGCAGGTTTTTATTGAGTAAGTTTTCATTTTAATTCATTTTCCCGCACTGCCTTAACACTATTATTAAGCTGTAATGCGCGTTTACAATATGACATTTTTTTAGCGCCTAAATTCCAGCGCTAAGCGCATTTTTCCACACAAGTGCGCCAGCGATTGACATGGCGCGTTTACATGAGTCAAATAAATTGTCGTAGGGGATGTGAGAGACGCGGACAGATGTTTAAGCGCCGAAAATAGGTACATCTCTGTTCCTCGCGCGTCGTAGAAAAGCGAGGAAACTGTTCACACGGTGCTTATTCACGACGCCGAAATTTAAGAGCCGTAATTTTGTCATAATGTAAACGTATCATAACAGCGCTATGTCTAGGCTGTTTAGGTGGCTCTGATATTTTTTTTTATTGTTGTCTCTTGGCTTGTTTGCGCGTCACGCTAAAACTACTGAACGAATTTCTGATGAAACTTTTCTGTTTGAGTGGCCTTGATTAGACTTAAAAACGGGTGTACGTTTTATATCGCTAATATTAATTGGAAACCTGGGATGTAACCAAAATACTAGATTCTGCCTGCAGTGGAACCGTGGGCACGTGACACACATAATTTTGAAAACTCAATAAGTCGGAGCTTCTTGCAAAGACCTTGGACAGGGGATCCAATTCGATCATATACGCATAACATAAACAACATAGCATCACGCCTGTATCCCCGAAGGTATTCAGAGGTGGTATTACACACCCACGTTTCGTCAACTATGTTTAAGACCGATCATATAATATATTTACTATTTGTCATGCGATATATAAATTGGATATTCACCAGCCTCCCCCAAGAAGTGATGTGGACGGAACCCCCAGTGGTTTGCCAGTGGCAAGAGGCACGTCAACTTTGGACCAGTAACTACGTCAATGACTATAAATTCAATGAAGATAAACTCACTGTGCAATTTCGGACTGGCGTGCTCTGTGAGTATTATAAACCCATCCGAATCTACTCGTATTATGTAACCTAACTCAATATTTGAGCCAAGATGGCGTAATGTTTAAGATATCGACCCCGTGCCGAGTGTTGTGGATTCGATCCCCAAACACAAAAAAATCATTGTGTCTATTTTTGGGTGTACCTTGTGTCTTATAAAATTCTCCGGCAATACAAGGAGAAGGGTGTTGTATTTTATGAAAAATAATATACCGATGCCGTATATCCCTAAATCCACGGGCAAAGCAGAGTGTAGATCTCGGCGCTATCGGCGAGATGGCCACTGTCGAATTGTAGTTTATTGGTTATTTTTTGTATTATTATAATCTGGTTGATCAGCGATATTGTTGAATAGTACCTGGAAGATTAAAGAATTTAAAGACTATACTGTGTAGCTACAACATTTTTGCTACATTTCCACTTTTTTTAATGTTAGATCTTAGGGAAATAAATGTATACCGCGGTTATTACATTTTAGTACTGCACACAGAGACATATTACGAGCAAGTTAAAATTTATCAAATTATAGATTACTAATTGTATGGAAATGACAGTTTTCGATGGCCATGTCGATAATACGCCATCTGGTAGAAAATAATGGCAGTAAACATCCCCATTCCGGCTTATTAAGATTTTTAATGACCACAAAGTGCGAAACTGTGATATCGGAAATGGTAGCCGCAAGCACGATTTATCCTTTTTTTTGTTAAGGCGGAATGTACCTAACCGCACACCCCGTCGTTCGGGGCAACGAACAGGGTATTGTGGGCCCTCACTTACTAAATAAGTCCGCCGTCTGTGCCGTCTTTCCGCCTGTATTGGCGGACCACTGGAGCTGCGTTACATTACTTCAGTGGCAGCAGGATATGAACCTACGTCTCCTAGATACCTATCCAGGCGCCCACTAAGCCATCGTAACATTTACGATAACACATTCCTTGTTAACGTCTTGGTTGACGCCTGTGACATCTTTCGAACGTATTTGCATACATTGTTCCGACCAGGTAATTACTATAATTGAGAAATGCTTACCTTGCGGACTCAAGACTTCAAACATACTATATCTAGGTACTACGTCTTCCAGGGCCGATAGGAATAGCAGCCTTAAAATATGGCAACATTCCTTACCAAGGATGGGAAATCAAGCCTGATCCACAGTCGTAAGTATGACAGAATCGACATATTACAAAATTTAGAAATATTTTATTTTATACTAACGTGAGCACTTAAGATAAGCATATTGATAGACGTATCTTCTCTGATTCTAAATCATTTCTCAATTGACTTAAAATCTGACTGCTTTGAAGTTTATTTTTTTAAATTTGCCTTTCAGTAGACAAAGGATATAATAGACTTGCTACTATTTTACTAAGGATGAAGAAAAAGATGCACATATTAGGTCATAGCAAGAGTGAGCGAGACACATGTATAAGTTTATCCTTTTCGCGTATGTGTTACTTTTGTTTGGACCCAATTTCACTGGGTCCCAACTATAAGGTGGCCAACCGTCATCGGTATGTAATCACGTTATACACGCTAATGCATTTTACACGTTCTAATATTACGTTTTAATACATTTTAAGCAAAAAACATAAGCATAACTGCAATTTCTTTTATAATTATAAATCCGGCTAAAACAAGTAGTACATTTTTAGTCAACAAAGTTACAATCATAGTTATCTTTTAAAATTATTCCGGTTATCATATGTCAAACTATTGCTATCTTGGCACTGCATATGTACTCTGAGAACGTGTCTATTATATCCTCTGTCTACGTATGCAGTTTATCAAAAAATGCTAATTTCTCCTTTGTCACATTTCTCAACAGGTTTCTGATCAGTCCCCTTAGAATGTGATTCACAAAATCGTCTCGACATTGCATCGTCTTATTTCTAATTGGTAGAGACATATAAATATTCACGGACATTTTCATACAACATCCTCTCGTCCCAAACTAAGCTGGGAAATGCCATAATCGCCACGCTTGGCATGCGGGTTGGCGATCGCAGTGGATGTTTTTAGTACACAGGGGAACGCTGCTGCCCGGTCCCCCGGTAATCCCTTAGTCGGTTTTTACGACACCCGCGGGTAAGTAAGGGGTGGTGACATATCGTATTCTTAATCTGTCACCACACGGACAATACACCAATATAGCTTGCGTTATTTAGAAGGAAAACCATTAGAATTTGTCCAGAGTGTTTTCAATGAAACAACTTTTCCAAAAATACTAAAGATCTCCTAGACAAGAGTATAGTGGTAAGGGAGCACCAGGGGAATGCGCAGCAGCACACTCCTGGGAAACGTTTAACACCATTCTGCGATCGCCAACCCGCCTGCCAAGCGTGGCGATTATGGCATTTCCCACCCTTCGTGGGGAGGCCCATGTCCAGCAGTGGACATTTATGGGCTGATGGATGGATGGATATTGGTGTAAACTAGAGTCCACCATATTTTATCTGGCATATATTTCATCATCAATTCAATCATCAATGCATCTCTAGATAAATGTGGATGGTAAAGATATTTCATTGAGAATTTTACGTTAATTTTCACAGCAAAGGTGTTTTAATATCAGTAATAGGAGTGTCAGTGACAGTAACATGGTTGTGTATGAGCAACAACGTGCGTCTGAAGTTCATCGCCAACGCCACGACGTCAGCGCTCAAACAGCACTTTGACAAACCATACTCTGTGAAACGGATGGGACAGGTACGTAGACACCTCCATTTAATGTAGTACGAATGATTTTTACTGATACATAAAACCTAAAGTACAAATTATTATTTGTGAATGACGAAAAAGATAACTTTAGCGCGAGCGGGAATCGAACCTGCGTCCCTTCCAATCCGGGGAAGTGCTCTAATCCACTGAGCTACCGCACTACCTTTTGGCCATACCCAATATCTTCATCACATTTGTCTTAACGGAGATTAAAAAGGCAGAGACACGGCACACGGCGGGTTTATTTAGTGGGTGAGGGCCCCACACTACCCTGTTCGTTGCCCCGAACGACAGGGTGTGCGGTTAGGAACATTGTACCTACCGTTGTTTCACGCTGATCTTCTGTGAGAGAGTGGTAATTCCCCGATCGAGCCGGCCCATTCCTGCTGGGATAAGTCTACCACTAGGTATTACAATAATCTTCTTTTCTAGTTGATGCGAGCAGCTGGCTGCGATTTCTTCCCAGAGTTTGATGCGCACAATCATGTAGAGGAATCCTGCCCCAAAGAATGGGCAATGGAGAGGCATACGTACCACGCCATGGCATTCCTATCAAGAGCTTATAACTTCCAGTGGAGCAGGTATTTTTATAGGATAGCAAACAATTAATTCACTTGATCGTATCTTAACCTTTACAGTGACATGATGATAATATAGGAATTGCGCGCATAGTAACTCTTTTTTATTTTTTTATGACGTGGAAAAATGTACGTAACCGCATATATATTATGCCGTCGTTTAAGTATAGCTTCGAACAAGTGTGTGATCCTCACTCAATATAAATATTAACATATATTTTTTTTTATGTAAGTACCATGTTTTTATAGCTGACTAAAAAGTTATAAAATAGTTTGATCTGTATTTTTAGCACTTAACATGCTCTTACATAAAACCTAAAGGTACAAATTATTATTTGTGAATGAGGAAAAAGAGAACTTAGTGCGAGCGAGAATCAAACCTGCGTCCCTTCCAATCTGGGGATGTGCTCTAATCCACTGAGCTACCGCACTACCTGTCGGCCATACCCAATCTCCTCATCACATTTGTCTTAACAATCAACGCCACCTATCGGAACGCATTTACATAAATTGTATTAGCAAGTAGCAGAGCATGTCAAGTGCTAAAAATATAGATCAAAATGTTTAAAAAAATCCATTCCATCAAATAGTATGAATTTTAATTGCAAAATTAAACTTACTATATTGGATTAATGCATGTAAATGCGTTCCGATAGAGGGCGTTGGTCGTTAAGACAAATGTGATAAGGAGATTGGGTATGGCCGAAAGGTAGTGCGGTAGCTCAGTGGATTAGAGAACTTTCCTGGATTGGAAGGGACGCAGGTTCTATTCCCGCTCGCACTAAACTTCTCTTTTTCCTCATTCACAAAGTATAAAATAGTCCGTTATAAAAACACGGTAATTTTTTTTTTATTCTGTTATTCAAGTATTTTCTTCTTTTTTGACATTTTCATGCATTGTTTTCCACTTCTGAACTATGTTTAAAATTTCAAGTATCTGGCTCATCGGGATGGTAGTTTAAAATCAATTACAAAATTCCACCGGGATAGACGCTAGCAACACCAGAGGCATCATTATTCCGCGTGGTGACGGACTAAGAATACAAATGTCACCACTCCATCCTTTCCCGCGAATGTCGTATAAGGCGACTAAGGGAAGTAAGTAATTATCACCCATTGCATTACTGGTGGTAGGGCTGGGTACCAAGTGAGAGTACTACTTACTATCGGGCCGGAACGGGTCGGTACCACCGTCTCCTGTGTGACCGGTCATGAAGCACGTTAGTGTGTTTTGGCTGTAGCAGAAGATAGCCGTTTATTCTTTTATTTCATATCTGAGAAATGAAATGGTGCGCAGCGGCTTGACAATACCCTCGGTATAGTTGAGTCTATGAGCAATGGTTACCCCCTATCAGGTGGGCCGTGGCTCGTCTGCTATCATAAGCAATTAAAAAAAAACTCACTTGCGCCTTGCCATCTTCAAGGAAAGGGATATGATGTTTGAGAGGAATATAATTAGAAGATCATAGTAAGAATACTACGGAGAGGTTAGAAAGGATAATGGGAGGATAGAGAGGGAGTGTGGATCTCCGGCGCTTTCACTCACCATACGAAACACAACGGTAGGAGTAAATACCGTTGTTTCACACTGATCTTCTGTGCGAGGGTGGTACTTCCCCAATCGAGCCGGCCCATTCATGCTGGTATAAGCTCTACCACTGGGATTTCATATGCCTTTGTGACACTATTTTATTTATTTGTGTAGATGGAATGCTGGGACTGGTTGGCGGGTCATGATCGTGCAATTCAGGGAGGCGATTGATAAGAAACGAGAGGTATGATCGTCAATGACGATAGAGTAAAAACTGCGCAGTGAAAATTTCATCAAACGATAAGTTTATAGTCGGCTAGACCTGGGACAATAGTAACATATTTAGATTAACCGTCAATAACTCTAAATCTGCCAAAATTTATATAGTTATTTGTTTGTTTATATGAACCTACATTCAATACCTATAAGATTTTCTATTTAACGTTTATCCAAATGTTATAGAATGCATTGTATATTGGATTAGAATAGAATGAAGTACATTGTTACAACCCTTACTCCAGGTCAATTGTACCAAAATTTAAAACAGCAATAAAAACAATTTTATGTAATATTTGATAGGCACACTATCATTATATATTATTTACTTCATTAATATTAATTACCAGTCTGAAGAGTTTAGAACATAGTTATGTTTCAAAATTGCACACAACCATTTTCTTAACATAAAAAATAATAAGTTCTTCCTATTCCTTAATCACTTTGGCAGTAAGTATTGCTATCACTTACGAATTCTACTCAAAATTATAAATCAATACAAAAAATCAACAAAATTATATTTCTATGGTGTTACAACCGACCCCTGGTACAAACGCCCCCTTAAAATAAAAAAAATATTTTACATAAAAATTAAATTGTTTAATTTGTGATACTACAACTACTACGAAACCGATTAGAATTTAATTTACTTTTTTTTTTAATCGGTTTTGCAGTTATGACATATATAGTTTGATTCTTGTGTTGAGCACTCTTTGTGAGCCCATATCCTGCAGTCTGAGCATTGAACCCAAGATTCGTTTGCTCCACTCGCACTGTAAGGTTCTGTACAAACAAGGCAAAAACATTCTTCCTCATTGCTTTCATCATCATCGTCTATATGATTTGTTATGCTTTTCGGTTTCTTTTTATTTAATACTTTCTGATATTTACGCGAATGTTACACATTTTGAAATAAAACTACGTTTACGGAATCTATCGCGTTTACTTGATTTTACTACTATCCCGACGTTTCGTATAGTTTACACACTTTTTTTACTTTACACCCGTGATCATGAATGCTGTAAAGTATTCGAAACGTCGGGATAGTAGTAAAATCAAGTAAACGCGATAGATTCCGTAAACGTAGTTTTATTTCTTTTAATTTGTTTTAGGTCTGCTGGTTTTGCCTTTTGCTTTTTCCTTTCCTTTGAAGCCACCCAAAGTCAATTGTTTTGCTCTATTTTTCTTTTCTATTTCTTCTTTCTCTATTGCTTCTTTTACAGGAGTGTCCGTATATATAGCTGTTTTTCTGTTTTCTTTTTTGGTTGGTCATTTTACATGGTGGTGCTCTCGGTAGTGGACGAACAGCTTCAGGGGAGAAAGTATTGAGCTCAAAAGCTCTTGAAGTTGACGGTTGTGAGATCTCTACATGTTCTAAAGATGTGTGCAAAGACGTATTAGTATTATTCTGAAGCGGCGATCTTAAACTTTGGAATATAAGTGGTGTTCCCAATGAGCAATTCTCTGGTATGGCTTCTGAGGCAGCTTGTGGCGTAGTTTGAGTATTATCTGTAGCTAAGGGGTCTTTAAGTAAAAGAAAATTTTCCGTTGCACTTTCTTTTGTTGATTCAGTCTGCATTGAAGCTATGTTATCACCTGTCTGTGAATGCTGACGTGGAATCAAATTTTGTTCAACGTTTTGTGTAGGATTTGATCCCAATGACACTTGCAATGGCGTCGAATTCGGTAACGGTCGATCTGTCACGTATGAGGGTGCTAAATCAGTGTCATCGAAAATATTCCCGTGCATCTAAATCCAGCTTGTATGTTTCGAGGTCTAAAAGCCTGTGGTAAAGCGGTAGCCACAATTGAGGGAATGTGGTCATGGTATGTCCAGGATTATTTCTCATCCATGAGTCACAAGTAATTGTGTAAAAAAGTATTTTTAAAGGGCCATATACAGGACGGTCAAGCGGCTGCAGTTTATGTGAGCAGTGAGGAGGAAATGATAAGACGACTATGCCATTTCCTTTACAGTAGTCGAGAGCTGCAATTGATAAGGGACTACTCAAACTTATTCAGCTCCATTCGCGTTTCGCTGAACGGTTTTGGTTACACATATACAGTTCTGCTTCTATCCGCCGCGTACAGCGTCCTAAGAAAAAACCGTCATTATCTCCATAAATAAAATAACTAGAATTACCGACTTTAAAGTGCCTTGTAAACGATCAAATTTATTTGACCAAAGCGTTTGTCAAAATTCACGTTTTCATCAAAAACTGCTCTTGCTTGCTCAAATGTTTAAACATGTTTGTCTATGCTTCAATCCGCTTTCAATCAAAATTGCCGCGTCGTCGCCAAAAGTCTAACGTAGTTTGTTTAACAAATACGTCGAGATTTAGTTACACATGGATTTAATTTGATGATTTTTGATGTCTATAAAAGCGTATTTTAAATGTTTGTTTTATAATTCTTCTTGATCTTAGATTAAATTTTTAGCAATAATCTATAAATGAAGTATACAGAACTGTGTTTAGAATCAAGGCAAATATTGTATACCTACCTATGTATAAGCATTCATTTCGCAGTAATTTTATAATATAGTAAAAACTTTTAACTGCGTGCCTGAATGTAATGACACTATTCAGTAGGAATGAGAGAAAATGAGACAGTGAATGAGTTTTTCAAAAGAGATTTTAGTATTATTAGGCATGTTGATACGTTGCTGGCGTTGCGGCTGCTCACGCATCGAAACATCACTAAACGAAATGAGTGCAGGAAAGCGTAATGTACTCATTTATAGTGGACACTTTTAGTACATACTTATACTTGTCATCATGCCATTTCCCTTGCGGGGTAGGCAGAGAGAACAGAGTGCCAAGAGGCTCTATTCTTGCATACATTTCTCGCTTCATCAACATTCATAACTCTCTTCATACGCTCGCCGGTTTCGGTGACTCCTGACTCCACCTTCCTTCAACACATGACCAATTTGGTCTAGGTAGGTAAGTCTAGGTCTCCCCCAGTACCTACATCCTTCCACTTTCGCATTGTATATCTTCTTAGCCAGTCACTCATCCGGCATTCTTTCCACATGTCCGAACCATTAGACACTTTTAGTGCCTAATTATAGATCTTCTCTTTTTTATATATCAATGATTTTCAGGCAAAATTGTCGCTATTGTACGTGACTCCGCAGCGCGCCACTATACTTAAATGTAACGAGATGACCCAGGAGATTAACTACGAACCCATGGCCGGGCTACCAGTAAGTTAAATCCTTGCTTAATATTGCGAAAGCCAAAGTGCGTTTATAGTTAATCAGAATCCAGAAACTCTCATTTATGCTGGAAAAAATATTTATCGTTAGTGTACTCTACTGGCTTATTTGTATTCTGAAGTAAAGAACAGAATCAATTGCATTATCATCTGGACTCCGATAAAGGGAATAGGCAAATATTTATCCCAGACACATAGGCAGTTCCTGTCGCCCTGTCGGATAGCTGTCATAATGCAAATGGTGGTACCGACCCGGCCGCGCCAGATAATGAGTACTCGCACTTGATACCCATCTCTACCACCACAATCTTAAATTCTTCGCACTGTACTGTGAGCATGTGAGAGTGAGACCCATGAGCACTATTTTTAAGGCAGGAAAAACGTATCTAACCGCACACCCCGTCGTTCGGGGCAACGAACAGGCCAAGAACATTACAAAAAAAATGTTTATTATATAGGCCTACTAAATAAACATTTTTTTTTTGTTAAGGCGGGAAAAATATTCCTAACCGCACACCCCGTCGTTTAGGTAGTGTGGGGCCCTCACCCACTAAAGAAACCCGACGTGTGCCGTCTCTCCGTCTTTATTGGCGGGCCACCGGAACCGTATTACCTACATTCCTTCCGCGGTACCTACTAAATAAACCTGTCCTGTGCATTCTCTCCGCCTGTACAGCTGGCGGACCACTGGAACTGTGTGACATTACTTCAGTGGTATCGTGAGGATTTTATAATATTGTAAAAACATCCGTGTGGTGACGGACTAAGAATACAAGTGTCACCACCCCATTCTTTCCCGCGGGTGTCGTACGAGACGACTAAGGGAAGTAAGCAATTATCACCCATTGCGCTACTGGTGGTAGGGCTGGGTACCAAGTGGGAGTACTCACTTGGTATCGGCCCTGATCGGGTTTGGCACCACCATCTTCCGTGTGACCGGCCATGACGCACATCAGTGTGTTTTGGTTGTAGCAGGAGATATCCGATTATTCATTCATTTTATATCTGTGAAATGAAATGGTTTGCAGCGGCTTGACAATATTCTTGGTATAGTTGAGTCCATGAGCGACGGTTACCATTTACCATCAGGTGGGCCGTGGCTCGGCGGCCACAATCCGCAATAAAAAAAATTGGTTGCCTGTAAAGTCGGTATACGGGCGAAAGTTTTACGTGACAACGACTTTGAGTGGTAAAATAATTTTAATGTGAATATTCATTCGTATAGTAGGAAGAAGGATGAAATAATAGTAACAATTTAAAACATTTATTTATACAAAGAATTATATTTAAAACATTAATTTATACAAAGAATCTCGCACTGAATTTCATATTAACAAAATTTTATTTCTTCGTCTCTCTCGCTCTTAGGCGGGCTAACCATGCCCGAGTGGAAGGGACGCGTGCCTCTCACTCGCTCTCATTGTGAGCGCATAACGTGAGCGGAGCGTAACGCAGTTTCTTGAAGTGTCACCCGGCAAACCAATTTATAAGACGTTGTCACGTCAAAAGAGAAATGTACAACTAATAACTAATATCATATTTTATCGTAACGTACAACAGAATATAAATCTGCCAGTGTATCTTCAGACTTAACTCCCTTCTTGCTTCTCATTAAGGAATATATATTGTCTAGGTCTGTGCAAGACAATATGATCACCGTATTTATTTATATTCCAGTTTTTTCCGGACCTGTTCACTCTCAACTTGTCCTACGGCTCGGTGGATGCCAGAAGAACGACTTTCAACATGAAATATAAACTAGTTGAGACGGTTTTTGAAATGCTACAAGAATTGAAACTGTGTAGTTTTTCTTAAAGCAATAAACCTTACGAATCTTTTTAGTTGGACCAATCTGTAGTTTACTATTGAACAGACATACCTCTCTTTTTGTTTAGGCTGGAAAAAATGTACCTAACCGCACATCCCGTCGCTCGGGGCAACGAGCAGACTAGTGTGGGGCCCTCACCCACTAAATAAACCTGCCGTGTGCCGCCTCTCGGCCTTTATTGGCGGGCCCCTGGAGCTATGTTGCATCCCTTCAATGGTCTGGGACAAACATACATTATAGCACAGTCTAAGAACTATTATAGTCTATATGGTTCTTACACAGTCTATTGGATAGACTGTGCTTATAGTGTGCAATTTACTAATTATGAAAATCTTCAGCACGACTTGTATAGTTTTACAAAAACATAGTTTTATTCGGATTTATAACATCCTTAATAAAATATCTAAACGATAGTCAAACGAATTGTTTCAAGATCCATTGAATGGTTTAGAAGCAAGCAGAGAAATTTACCGTTAACTATTATTAGATAAAAAGTACACGATTATTCAACATTTTTGTATTATGGCATATATCTTTGGAATATAGGTTTGAATCTGATATTTCAATACTCCTCATAATCCTTAATAAATTTCGAAGTATCCATCTTTCTTCATCTTTCTCTTCAGTATATACTCTTTTTTTCTTGTCTAAGCTGAATAAAAAAAAAACTAGATGTCGTGGGACATCTAGCAGATGTGAAAACATCGAAATTATTTTGTAGAAATAAAATGATCATAACTAGACAAAGTACTCCTCAAGACGAATCAAACGAGTATAAACTCGATAGGGTTGCGTAGTTTCATTACAGAGTTACTGTGGCCACCTTCCAGCGCCATCGTCAGACCCTGGATACCATCTAGAGATAAAGTACTCGTCAAGACAAATCATACGAGCCCAAACTCGATGGAGTTATGTCGTTTTATAACGGAGTTCCTATGGCCACCTTCTAGCTCCATCATCAGACCCTGAATACCATCTAAAGACAAAGTACTCGTCAAGACGAATCAAATCATTCCAAACTCGATGGGATTGCGTCGTTTCATTACAAAGTTACTGTGGTCACCTTCCAGCTCCATCATCAGACCCTGGATATCATCTATGACTGAAGTTCTAGTCAGGACATTTAAAAACGAGCCCTAACTCCATAGAGTTGCGCCATTTAATTACAGAGTTTCGCATGACCACCTTCCAGCTCCATCATCAGCCCCTGGATACCATCTAGACACAAAGTACTCAGCAAGACGAATCATACGAGCCGAAACTCGATGGGGTTGCGCCGTTTCATTATAGAGTTCCTATGTCCACCTTCCAGCTCCATCATCAGATCAGCTCCATGTCACGTGATATACACATGCTTGTAAAATTTCAGCTCAATCGGAAACCGGGAAGTGTGTCAAATTTAACTTGCAAGATTTGACCGGGACAATTACAATAAAAGCGTCGCCACGCTAACAGCCATTTTACCCTTCCTCCGCATTAGATGTTTCACATCAACAACTGAAAGTCGATAATCGAATGTTGCACATTTTTTAAATGTAGAATCTCATAAGTACCATTTGAAAAATGTTTCACTCAAAAATCTCAAATCATGAAGGTTCTATGTCAATTCGACGTACCTATTACAATAAAACAGCAATGACAAGAAGAATTAATTGTGGCGATAGTAGATCAGCCTGGAACAAACACAAACACAGATTGTTGTTAGTAGGTAAAATTACATATATATATATATATACTATAGTTAAGTACATCATTTATATGGAAAGTTATAATTTTATTTTGTTAGTAGTTATAAACGCTTTTATTATCAACGGGTTAGGAAACATTGAAAGTAAATGGCAGATATTTAAAGGTCTGGGGATTTGTAATCTATTTATGATGTGGTCTAGGGAGTATGAACTGTTTAAACGACAGTTGAGAAATATGTGGTCAATGGAGCCTTCATCTAGACCACATTCACATAATGAACTGTCTCGGATTCTTAACTTATGTAGGAAAACTGCGGAGTAGCAATGACCAAGGCGAACCCTACAAAGAGTTGATGTGGACGTTTTGGTGGCCTTTTTAAACTTATAAAACCATGGTTTCGTCGGGATCTCGGGTTGTATAGAGAAGTATTGTTTTGCCTTTGTCTTGCAACGCTCTACCCATAACAACTGCCATGATTCAGCTAAGTGTTTTTTAGACAGTTGCATAAGATCATAAGTTTGGACAGCATAGTGCCTAAGATAACGGGCTAGTGATTGCAGCTTTGGCCATAGCATCGGCACACTCGTTTCCTGCTATGTCTGAATGACCAGGGATCCATGCCAGTATTACCTCAGTTTGCTCCTTCGAGCATGAAAACAAAGATTTCCTAATTTCCGCTATAACAGGGCTACGGAGCTTACCCTTTAATGGATTCTTGACAATAGATTCCAGGGCACTTTTGGAATCAGAGAATATAATAGCTTTATTAATAGCTCTATGCGAAAGTATAAATAGTACAGCCTCTAAAATACCAACACATTCCCCTGTGAACACAAATGACTCTGGAGGAGGACATTGGAATTGGAGAAAGATTTGGGAATGCGGGTAATACACAGAAATGCCCGTTTTACTATTGGGAGTTAGCTTTGAAGCATCTACAAAGAATTTATGAAAGTTGCGCCAATTAGCCTCTACACCCTCTACTATATCTGTAAATTTGGCATTGGCATGGGAAGTGTCTTTATTTATACCAATGCAGGGGATATAATTTGGCATAAATTTGAGAATTTCGTATGGCGAGTCATACATGGGGAATTTATTACACTGGCGAAGAGGGGTATGACACTCCACCATACGAAGCTTTCTGAACGCATTCAGAATCAGAGGGGGAGTTTTGTGTTTCCAGTAATCTTCTCCCTGGCATAACCTGTCAAGGAGTGAGAGCTTGAGTACAATTCTATGTTCTTTAAGGGCACAAGCCTTGTATAGGAAACGGTCTGCAAGATACTGTCTACGGAGGATAAGAGGAGGATCCAAACCTTCCACTTGTAATGCATTGAGAACAATACTATATATATATACTACTAATGTATTGTATCTAACTTTGCAAGAGCTAATTTACTACATGGTTCTAGGTGGAATGAGCCATAATCCAGTAAACTTCTTATCATGGCATTGTATAAAAGTTTTAGGGTGAATGGGTGGGCGCCCCACCAAACACCTGCAAGGGCCCTTAGCATATTCAGGTTTCTTTCGCATTTGCTGACAATGTAATTAAGATGGGGGGAGCCAGCTAACTTGGAGTCTAAGATTACACCTAGAAATTTCACACTATCCGCGTTTTTCATATAAGATCCTTCAATCTCTAGGTGAAGATTGGGGATCGTCCTTTTCCGAGTAAAAACGACTACGGAGCTTTTAGCGGCTGATAGATGGAGACCGTGGGAAGAGAGCCAGTGATTTAGAGAGTTGAAGGACACTTGTAAGGATTCATAGGCAGAAATGATTGACCGATTTATAAAATATGTGCAGAGGTCGTCTGCGTATTGTAGAATTTGGCAGTCGATGTTAAGGGAACTGTGGAGGTCCGATGTATAAATACTGAATAATAAAGGACTCAATACCGAACCCTGGGGAAGTCCTCGCCAGACCTTTATAGCTACCAGGTTACTACCGGATTGTTCGCCTGGAACCCTTATATTTACTTTGCGGCCTGCTAAAAAGTTAATAATGCAATGCCTTATCTTAACCGGAATACTCAGCTGTCGTAGTTTACTCCTGAATACGGTAAAAAGAACATTATCATAGGCCGAGGAGATGTCTAGGAAACAGGCTATAACTGAACGATTTTCACTGAAAGCGATACGCGTATCTGTGACAAATATCCCAATGTTGTCCATGGTACTGTAGCCCTTCCGGAAGCCAAATTGCGATCCAGCCAGAAGCCCTTTATTCTCCACATACCATTTTTATTATTGTTCAAGTATCTTGCCCATGACTGGAGAAAGAGCAATAGGGTGGTAGTGATCTGGGTTATCAGGAGATTTCCCAAGTTTTAAAATGGGAATGATTAATTGCACTTTCCAGTCCTCAGGAATATATCCTAAATCAAAGCAAAGGTTAATTATTTTTAGTAGGACTTGATGGCAGAAGTTTCCAGACATTTTAAAAAAAGAATAGGGCAAACCGTCCAATCCTGGGGCTGAATCTTGAACGTGTTTAAGTACCACATCTAGTTCATTTAAGGAAAAAGGGGCATCTAAGGGGTCATGAGAGAGTGTGTTGTTAGGAGGAGAAGATGGACATTCATCCTTATGTGGGACATAAGTTGGGGCTAGTTTGTCTAGGAACTTTAATGAGATGTCTGTGGAAATATTAGGAGAGCTTTGAGAGGAACGGCCTCGTTTGTATTTTTTAAGATTTTGCCAGACAACAGTAGATGGGGATGAAGGAGAAAGGGATGAACAGAACTTCTTCCACCCTTCATATTTTTTTTTCTTATAGAGTCGTCGTGATTTAGGAACAATCCGGCGGTATTCCAGGAGATTTCCTACTGTCATGTTAGCGACATAGCGCCGCATCCTTTCGGGTTTTAATCATCTGAGTACATTCTTTATCCCACCAAGGTGGAGAAGATATTTTCCCAACTGCAGAGTTTTTTAAAGGAATGATCAAGTCAGCAGCTGTTGACAGGGTCGAAACAAACTGTGCCAAGCACTCATCCAGGTTGTTGGAGGATATCTGAGGCATAGAGCAGAGTCGATACTCTAACTCTTCCTGGAATATGTCCCACCTGGCATCCATGGTTCGATATCGCAACCGGGGGATATTCTGATAACTAGGAAAAGCTCTATTAATCAAAGTGGAACAAATGGGATAATGATCACTACCGTATGTTAAATCTAAAAGCTTCCAGTCAAACAAAGATGATAAAGTAGGAGAACATATTGTGAGATCTACACAGCTTTTGCTCCGACCTGGACTGGGGAGTCTGGTTTCTGATCCATCATTAAGAACGCAAAACCCTAATTCATCGATGAGATCAGCTAGCTCATACCCATAAGGGTGCAATGTTCAGAACCCCATAAATAGTGATAACAGTTGAAGTCTCCTAAAATAATAATTGGATTAAATAGATTACATACATTCTTAATAAATTGAAAACAAGTAGGTGAGGGATTAGGGATATAAATAGAGATAAAATTAATTCCAATGACATTAATTCCAATAGCATTAATTTCATCTCCTTGGGGAGGAAGAGGGAGGGGGGTGGATGGGAAGACATTGCTTACAATTACAGCAGCTCCGCCATACCCGTCATCACGGTCATCGCGGTATGTTCCGTGTCTTGGGATGCGGAATTGGTGATGTGGCAGGAGCCACGTCTCTGATATGGCAAACACTGCTGGTTTGTATACATTAATTAAATGAATTATTTCGTGTTTCTTGGGAAGGACACTCCTGGCGTTCTATTGTAGAATATTGAGGGCCATTATAATGAGATAAAATCAATTGTATAATATTGTGGGCAACGTGGTCAGGTATGTTAATGCTACTAATTAGTGTAGTTAAAAGGAGAACCAGAGACTGGATTTCATCTGCAGGGCTATCTTGGGTTTAGAAATTTTAGTAAGAGCACAGCCATTAGAGGGGGGTGAGAACGAATAACTATTAATAATATTTCTATGGTTTCTTTGGTCATACCCCGGGGAGAGAGGGGCATGAGATTTGGGTTTAGATACAACAGTTTTTTTGTAAGAGCTAGAAGGAAGAATAGGCTGGGACTTTTGGGAGGGGGATAAAAAGAGATGGGGGCGGGAGGGTACATCTGCATATGACTTGACCACTGCTGGGAATGATTTTGCTGCTTCTGAATAGGAAATATTCTTTTCAGCCATGGTTACTTTTATATTTTTTTGCCTTAGGTATTCTGGGTAATTTTTGCTGTTAGCACAGTGCGGACCTTTGCAGTGGAAACAGGTAGGCTCTTCAACTGAACAATTTTCTCCTAGGTGGTCTCCACCACATCGGTGGCAGTGGGGTTTTGAGCGGCATTGAGATTTTGTGTGACCGTATTTGCAACAATTAAAGCATTGGACAGTAGGGTAATAGTATGTTGGCACAGGAAGGGAATTAAAGCAGCAAAATACACGCTTTGGTAGCCACTGGCCGTCGAATGTAATAACTACAGTGGAGGTAGGTTTCCATTCTGGAGTTCCTTCTACTACAACTTTATAGTTGATCCTCCTGATTTTCAGGATAGGACAATCAGTTGGTGTTTTAATGTTTTGCGCAATCTCTTGTTCTGACCACTCTTGTGGTACTCCTCTTATGACGCCCATTCTGGTAATATTTAATGATGGGATTGCGGCATTGAATCCCTTAGTTCCTCATTGTTTATAAAGCTATTTGCATCTTCCGGAGACTTAAATTCTACTGATACCTTGTTTCGACTTATTTTCTTAATGCCGTCTGGGAGAATATTTTTTATATTTATTTTAAACACTATGTGTCCAAACTTAATTGGGTTAATTGTAGCACCCGATGCAGGATCATTCTCGTCGTGGGAGACATGGACCAGAAATGGCGCCACATCTAACGCGGAGTAACGTTCGCGACTGTATTTTTGAGGAGCCGCTGGATGTCGCTGTTGTTTTGCGGATGGAAGAGGTACGTCTACTCAACATCTTCGTTAAGACCACGTTTTCGATGGTGTAAGGCTTCTGAAGCCTCAAATCTGGATAAGGGAGCCGTTAAGACTGGTGTATACGACCAGTTATTTTTTTCTATATTAGATTCTCGACCCGAAACATTCGGGTCAGGGGGACGCCCAGGGGGTCGTGCATTAGCCTTCATATTTAACACGCATTACCCACAAATAAAATTATTAAAGTAAAGCGCTTACCACTGTAGTATTTTAATATAAACACAAACAGGACAATCACAACAATTACACCTTCACCAATAATTATAGGCTTTCAATAATAGCACCAAAATCAATGTATAACACTGAAATATTTGAGAGAAGATTCAGGCACATGTGTTCACCATATACACTTACCGAACAGTCCCATAATTATCTTCTTCTTCTTATTTAATGGCTTTTGTGTCATAATTATGATTGTTGTCCAAGTTGACAGTAGTATTTAGTGCGTTAGCGTTTCGTTTAGATGTAGGTATTAAATAGTTATGTTTAACATAAATTATTAATTAATTGTTAATAAACAATAATAATATTAATTATTTGTATTAAAGTTGTGTATATAAATAACTACATTTATTTTTAAAACACACCTTTGGAGAACCAAATTCATTTTCTTCAAATTCGTTTCACATGATGTTCTTCTGAACGTGTTCAGAAGAACATCATGTGAAACGATTGATGTAATAATGAAACGCAAAGAGGGTCATCGGTATACTTAACTGACAGTTCTTCGTTACTGCTAGACATGATAATAATGTTGTGAAACACCTGTGAAACCTCGGTATCGGTATCTTGAAAACTTCCGGTAGCTGTCATACAATGACGATTCGTTGAATATAGGAACCAGGCATAAATCATAGGACTGAACTCAACCGGGCATAAATCATGATTTATGCCCGGTTGAGTTCAGTCTCAGTTCAGTCATCGTCTCGCTTGTGATTGATTGTGATATCGCAATAATCCCTCGGCCAATCACAGCGATCTCTCAACCAATCACAATGATACGATGCGATGTCGATATGATTTAGCTAGATCCATTCTAACCCCGCAGGCGCAATTTCAACGGCTTCACGTGCTTTATTTAAGGCACGGAGGTGAGACAGCGCCAACTTCCTAACTCCGAGCTACGATTGAGAATTTCTAGACGCAAGAACCCGTAAATAACGTTGGCTCGACCCGGGGATGGAACCAGAGACATCGTGATCGGCAGTCGTATACACTCTGGACCACTGAGGCATTTGGAGTATATGGAACACATTGAGAACAAAATAAAACCCAAATATTTCTATAAACAATTTATACTTACTATTTTTGTAATTTTATCGAATATAAAATAACTAAAATCTACTAATAGTAAAAAAAGAATACTAGTGTGTATCCTAATGAAATCATGAAAAACCTATTTATTACATAAACAATGTTTTTTTCTTCATAATTCACGATCCTCTTGTCACTTATTGGCAGTATATTATATACATATTTATATATAAATCTATGTATATATCAACTTCTGCGTACGTCGTTTGAGGATTTACATTATAATAATCTATTTGTCATCAATAAAATTGTTGTATATATGAAAACTAGTCGATTCATTTGGAAAAAATATATTAATCGACTAAATTTGAAAGCATTTACTAAATAACGCACGCAAAAGCTTATATTTACTGATTGCATTTAATTCGACTCTATAAAAAAAATATTAGATGAGTCTAGGGCTTAACAAAAACATGTAACCTCTTCGCCGTGGTCTCACGAATAAGAAACATGGTGGTTTTTGAAGTGAAAACTTCTTTAGGCGCGTTGAGTACTTTATGGGTGAACATAAATCATAGAACTCGCGTCATCGTCACCGAACGCTCCGATAGAAGTTAAAACTAAGTAACTTGTGAATTGTATCGTCGATCTAATAGCTCGACGATACAATTCACAAGTTACATAGTTTTCACTTCTATTGGCAATTCCCAAAGACTGCCCCGCATGGCTTTTTTTTAACCTAGGCATTGATACTCTTTGAATTAATTATTCTCGGATCATGGAATTATTCAATTTAGTTAATCACTCGATTACTTTATGACAAGAGAAAAAAAAACAGAAATTAATGCATCAATTATGTGTTTATTTACTAAGAAATTATTTTTAAAAATAATGTGATTTAAGATAAACCTCTATGATTTAATTTACATATATTAACAAAGTATGACGAAATTGCAAACTTCTATCTACAATATAGTCTGTCGCGCCGACAGACAAACTATGAAAGTAAGTAAGATTAATTACGCGGGATTTTGTTAAAAATCACCACCAGACGCTACTTTGCTTAGACGTTGCTTTCGCTATAAAAATTGATATTTGCCTAGATATTTGAATACGACGATATTTTTGTGAAATAAAAAGCATTGTTCGAGTTCTATTATTAGTTTATATTCATCATTGGGGTCAATGATGGTTTGTATAATTTATCATTGGGGTCAATGATGGTCATAAAAATTGTGTCACTATATTTTCTTATTATTACATGGTAATACCTACCTACACCACAAGGGAAATGGTGTGATGATAAGTAAGTACATGGTAATAACTGTAATCTGCGTCGAAATACTTTTTCTAACGTATTAGCTACCGTTATATAAAAATAATTGTACAATAATAATAGATTTAGTTCAAAAAATTCCGTGTATAAAATTACTCTTAAGACCACGGCTCCCAAATAAGCATAAATTTGACTAATCGACATTGAGCTATACTGTGCTATGGTTTAGCCAATTCGCTTACATTAAAATGCTGAACCAACTGCGCTGCGATTTGACGAGATATACTGGCTCGCTCTACATAGATACTCTATCTCGTTTGCAATTATACGTGCTTGAAAAAACACAAAATAAAGCGAGCGAAGCTAAACACAGCATAGCTTAAGTTTATTTAGTCGCAATAACATAACTACGCTAAGTCCAAAGTCACATTAAATTAAAACAAATATTCCTAATGTGATCTAGAATTTTGGGGGCTGACTTTATATCACAAACATGATGAGAAAATTTTATATTTTATTGTAATTAATAATTCAACATTACCGATCACAGTCTTAAAATAAAAGTCTGTCCCCAGTGGACTAAGGGTTAGTCCGACAACAAAGGAAGGGTTAACAAATATTTGCATTATTATTAAAAAAATAAATTTGTTAAAAATAACATATGAAATCAACTAAGGTCTTCAACTCAGCGTGTTTAAACAAAATACACCTTCCACCATTTTCTGCCAGTGTTTCCCAAAATTATGTAACCCTGTAATTCATTCCATATGCCAGGATCAGAATGACCCCAATAAAAAAATATTTATAGTTAACACTTCCCCTGTAACAAAAAAAAACATCCAAGAATTTTATGGATCTAAACATATATATGTTCCACGTTTTCTAAATTCAATGGATTCTGACCCCAGACTATTATAAATAAAAAGCAAGTTTTTTAATATAATTATTAGCAACTACTCTACTATATGGAGTGATTTTTTATTGATTTTTTTATTTAATATATACAATAAATGAATATATTTATACATATTTGAGGTTTGCCAAGACTTAATAACACGTTAAATCTTAACAATTAAATAACAAGACATTCTTCAAGGAGAAATGTTATTTTTTTAGATTGTCGATTTTAATGTGACAAACAGTATTTTCATTTTTGAGAACTTGTTAGACGCAAGATCTTAGATCTTGAACAAGTAATGTCGCTTGAATTGTGATGATCCATAATAAAGTTTTAATGATACAAAAATCTTGAGAAATAGCTATGTTCTCATGTCAGTGTAGGTTCAAATGCACAAAGGAATACTTTGCAATGAGCTAAAAAAAACATCTTAACAATTCGTTATACTCATATCGTATAAAACAACCCAGTACTGACACGTTTTTATATATGAGCAGTAGAGGTGGTCGTTGAATCAATAAACTGTTAACAGCTTTTCATTCGTCAACGGGTTAACTGTTAATCATCAATGAAAAAACAGGTTGAAAATATTAGCTATTAATTTACGTCAACGCCCAAGATTATTTTATTCAGTTCAAAAAAAAACAGTCTAAAATATAAACTGTTAATTTACGTCAACGGCTCAACGGAATAAATTGACGTTGAATATTCAAAACCTGTTATTAATTTATCAGCGTTTTTAATCTGTTGACCATTTGTCAATAATTGAAATTGAAAACGTTGACATAAAATTGACACTGAACATTCAAAACCTGTTATTTATTTAAGTTTTTTTAACTGTTGACCATTGATGATTAACAGTTAAATTACATTAACCACAAAACCGTCAACGACCCATGCCTAATGAGCAGCCTCTCTATATAGGAGGGAATCACTGTCTACGCTTAAGACTATTGAGAAAATCTCTGACACATGCAGGCTTCCTCGCTATGTCGTCCAGATTAACGAGAAATTTGCTTTTAAAGGATTTGATGCCAATATTTATAAACTTATAAAAATCGATTTTTGATTCGAACACTAAACAGATTATTTGCAGGACTCCCACATTTTAAGTTGTTTCACTCGTGCGATACAAAGGTAATATACATCATAATATACTAATATGGAGATCAAAGCCGTACAATATTATGTTTTATTTTTACTTCTAGTTTTAATTGTAATGAGAATGACTGATTCAGTTTGTCTGTAAACTAATACAACAAGACGTTCATAATGAAAAGTTCACAATGAGACCCCAACTATAAGCACAAATTTATTGAATAATATATCACCCAAGCCCTATTTTGTAGCATTAAAAATTACTTTTAAAGCAGTTTTAAGGCGTGCTATATTTAAAATTGATCTAGAAATCGTCCTCGAATCTCGACAAGCAAGAATAGCGTATAACATTTGGGAGAAACTGCTAATTTACTAGCGATGTTGAGTACCGATTTGATTGAAATGGTGGCAAAAAGATGTGAAGTTGTTCATATTGTGTATACTGATAAAATATATCCATACTCAATCTATGGCCCACGGGCCGCATGCGACCCACACATTTTTATAAGTGTCTCCACTAGCTTAAATAAATAAAGAATTAAGTTCAAATACATTTATATGAATACCTATAAATGTATGTTGCGGCCCGCGCCACCAAAATATTTTTGCCCCCATAAAAAAGTTGAGTATGACTGACCTAAAAGTATACGCGCTCGTGCTGCGATCAAGGCGGATGCAACTCAGCCGATCCATTAGATATGACGATATTAACCCGTTGTGTCTGGACATTGAAGGTAAATGTATAAAATGTAAATGAAATGACAAGAGAAAGGTGAGAACACAAAATTACTTTAAGCCCGTTTTACGGCTTGATACTTGGCTTGGAACAAAATAGAAATTTCTTTCATTTTAATCGAATGGAAAAGAGGATATTCTCATTTAAGTGTCCACGCAGACGAAGTCACGGGCGTCAGCTAGTATGAAAAATATTAATTATTCGATAAATTTAATTACGTCCTAATAAGTATGTTCAGAATTCATTTATTAAAGCTGTTTTACGAACGACCAAACAATATGTAGTCGATTCGTTGTGCAAAGATTCATTTATATACAACCAACGCTTTACCCACGGCTTAGCTCGCGTCATAGTACCTTTATAGTAAGGTTTACATGTCCCATATTTTTTTGTTATACCACCGAACCAAACTAGACGTTAATGAGAATGTTCACGGTTCTCCAAGACTTTGGGCTGTGCATTGATATAATATATGTCAGTCAGTCAGTTATTGTTTTATATAGCAAAATATGAATTATAATGATTTCTTTGTGTTTTCCTGAAATTGTTGTCTATATAAGTATTTATGCTTTATGGATGATAGATTTGCCATTGCTAATATGCATACCACTACACTGTTGTGAACCACAATAAAATATAAATTTGAACACCAAAAAAAATAGGAATCGGTAATTTTACTATCAAAGAGTATTTTATCACATTCGTATCACTGAACCCTCAGAATTATAGAAATGATGTCTAGTAATTCTTATGATACAGACAACAAGAAAACGAGTTTATATAAAGTAATAATCTATATTCATTTACTTACACTGATGCCAGCGACATTTTGATTTTATTTATATTATTTAGTCATAAAACTGCTAGGCGCGACCTTAAGATACGCGTAACGTCATTGGCCACGTTTCAAATTAAAAAACGACATCATCTGTCTAGAAATCTCACAATCTCAAACGACTGTCTTGTCTTATTCATAAAAGTCGTTACGTATTTAAATAAATACTCGTATTTAATTAAAATTATTGAGAACAATTCAAATTAAGCGTTTTTCTTGGTGATATCATCCTTCGGGACCAATTTTATGTCAATCTTCGTTTATAAACAACCTTCTGCGACCTTCACCGATTTCCAAGGGGTACTACTACTAAACATGATTTACTGAACACAACGACCCCCAAAAGTAGCATATAAAGTTTGAGATACGCTGTAAACTTCACCAAATATCAACATAGATGTTTAACAAGTTGTTCAGACACGTCAGTTTTGGTTAAGTCCGCGAATTCGGCAGCTTTACCTCTCTGTAATATCTCTATGGTACTTCTAGATTCCAGCTGTTTGAGATGCTGCCTTAGTTTATTTTCCAGCATAGGCTGTAGTGGTCTGGCGACATTTAAACTCGTTTTTTTGAGCGCTCTGGCCAAGGTTTTGAGGAATTTCGACCATTGTCGCTCGTTGGATGTCGCATCGGGAGTATTAATGAGTAGTGACGCCTTCTCTATAAGTGCGCAGACGCAGCTCAGAGTAAACTGTGGAGTAAAATTAAATGTCATTTTTATATTTTTTTAAACGTATTCATTTTCTAATTATAAAGAGGTTAAAATATCGTGAGAAAACCTGCTTCCCTTTTTTTTGTATTGCTAAAGATGGCAGACAAGCCACGACCCACCTGATTGCAAGTGGTCGCGTCGCTCATGTTCTCAACTATACCGAAAGTATTGTCAAGCCTCTGCGCACCATTTCATTTCTCACTGGCATGCTTCATGACCGATCACACAGGAGAGAGACGGTGGTATCGACCCATGCCCGACGTGAAGTCTGCCAACCCGCACTGGGCTGGCGTGGACTACAGCCTAAATCCCTCTCATACTGACAGGCGACCCGTGCCCAATAGTGGAAAACTAGTGGGTTTAGGAAAAAACATGATATATATGTAAACTAGGCCCTACTTGCCACAGAAAAATCCGTTTTTTAGTTATATCTCAACACTTGATATAGTAGCGATATAAACTGTATACCAGTTTTAAAGTCTAATCAAGAGGTATCAAATAAAACCATGTTCGAACAAACAGACTAAATATTAATTTCTAAAGCCAATTTTTTAAGTAATATATATTGGGAGGTTACCATAGCCTATAGACGCTAGCAACACCAGAGGTATTGCCCGCACGTCGTCATCTCTAAGGAAAGGTATAGAAGTTGGATAGGAAGGGTAATAAGGAGGCCTCGGCACCGGCGCTCTCACTTACCATACGAATCACAACAGTAGGGTATACCTACCATTGATTCACACTGATCTTTTTTGAGAGAGTGGTAATTCCCCGGCGAGTCGGCCTTTTCATGCTGGGATAAGCAAGGCTACCACTAATGTACATTTTTATAATAGTATAGATAATAGATTTGAACATATACTTACAGATGTCGTTAGGGCGTAGGGTGTCCTCGCAGGGTCGAAAGCTTCGGCTAACATACTGCAAGACTCCAGAATTGGTGACCACCCCGTTGTGTTTTGTATATAACTGTAACAGAAAAAAATTATTAATTATTTAGGCTAAATTTTAAGTCAATAATCACCTCACAGAATAAAACAAAGCATCACGCCTGTATTCCCCGAAGGGGTAGGCAGAGGCGTATTACACACCCACGGTTCACTGCTATGTCAAGTCCCACGTAATAGTGGGCGAGCCTATTGCCGTCTACCGGGCACAGTTCAACTTTCTTTTACGAAAAAGCTCGATAACACTGCGCGACCCAGGGATCGAACCCGAGACCTCATGATCAGCAGTCGCTCACACTACCGCTGCACCACAGAGGCTGATCAGAATATCAGCGCAATGTAACGGTACTACATTAGGAGTACCAAAGTTTATATTAATAAATTTGCCTTTGGTGAGTGAATACGTCATCTCATACCTACCAAATCTTAAGCCCACAATTAGTAGTGATAATTACTGATTTCTGTTAGTCGCCTCACGACACCCGCGGGGATATATGAGGTGGTAACATTTGCATTATTAGTCAGTCAAAATCAATTGAAATTACCTCCTATAATGCGGCGCCAGTTGGACGAGCGAACCGTCATCCCTCCTTGCAGCACTCGATAACGCTCTCAGAACTCGTGCCCACAATGTCCTCAGCCGGGAATGAGTCGGACACACCCGACTCACAAACCTCGCCACCATTGTCTAGGAAAAAAAAACATGGTTGACTGTAAAGTCGGTTTACGGACGATAATTGTATATGATAACCTCATATATGTCGATAGATACGTCATAAGCCGAACGCTTAGGCCGATCGTGCCTCTCTATCGCTTGTTCCGCGCTCTCGCTTGCACGCTCAGCTCAGGCGGAATGTGACAATGAGTCATTCTTTTTCGTGCGAGCACCCGGCGTTACACGATTTATAAGACGTTATCACGTCAAAATACAAATAGTTTATATTATTGTATGTATTTTTAATATTTATAGAAACAAGATATTTCACTCTTACCACTTTCACAAAAATTTTGTTCTAGTAATTGCATTCGTAACGAAAGAGCGTATAGGCATAACAGAGAGTATTGGTGTAAAGATGCGAAAGGGGATGCTCCTATGGTTCGGATCCATCCATCAGCCTTTCGACGTCCACTGCTGGACATAGGCCTCCCCAAATTGGGGGTATAGTGCCGTAATCGCCACGCTTGGCAGGCGGGTTGGCGATCGCAGTTGATGTTGTTAATACTCGAGGAAGTGCTGCTGCCCACTCCCCTTGGTATTCCCTCAGTCGGCTCTTACGACTCCCATGGGTAAAGGGTGGGACAATTCTAAATCCGGCCCCACACGGCTTATGGTTCGGATATATGGAAAGAATGCCGGACGTGCGACTGGTTAAAAGAATATAATTATTTCCTCTGGTTTTCCTCTTTATAAGTGTGGTGTAACAACGTCACTGTAACACCAAGTGGGAGGTGGTACTTACCTTCCCTTTTCTAACAGTCAATATTTGCTGCAGCCTGTCGCTATGCAGTAGTCCTATGAACATCCTGTTCAGCAAGTCATCCTTGTCCTCATCAAGAAGATTCTTCACCGGAACCGGTTTTTGGTTCACTGCTAAGTTCACCACCTGGAATAAGCAAATGTGTGTATTTTCACACACACACACACACACACACACACACACACACACACACACACACACGCACAAATACACAAACACAAATACGCTGGAGCGCTGACGCGCTCAAGGCTTTATTTTTTATTTTTGTTTGTTTATTTCATAATCAATTTTTATGTTTATTTGTTAAATACTTTAGTTTAATTATTCTTTTATTATAATAATCATTAACATGAGACATTGTACAATACCTTAAATACAAATAGTGGGCAAACTAGCATTGTATAATTGGGGATTGGGGCTGATAGTCGAAATACAGGTACTGCCTAGTTCGACTACAGATGCTAACTATTTTGCTTAAAAAACCTTATCTAGCCTTAGAAAATATGTATGTTATACTAAGCTTTTTATGAAATAAAGATTATTATATTATTATTATATTATATTATATTATTATTATATTATATTATTATTATATTATATTATTATTATATTATATATTATGAACTAATTAGATGAGGAATTCATATTATGATGATTGATTTAGAGCACCGCGTTGTCGATTTGTCGTGGCGGACTAAGAATACGAGTGCCACTACCCCATTCTTTCCCACGGGTGTCATAAGAGGCGACTAAGGGAAATAAGCAATTATCACCCATTGCATTACTGGTAGCAGGGCTGGGTACCAAGTGGGAGTACCCACTTGCTATCAGGCCCGAGCGGGTTGGTACAGCCATCTCCCGTGTGACCTACCATGAATCACATCGGTGTGTTTTGGTTGTAGCAAGAGATAGCCGTTTATTCGTTTATCTCATATATTATATATCTGTAAAATGAAATGGTGAGCAGCGGCTTGACAATACTTTCGGTAAGTCAGGTCCATGAGCAACGGTTACCATTTGCCATCAGGTGGGCCGTGACTCGACTGCCACCATATGCAATAAAAAAAAAATACACTAATTTTATCTCAACGGTTTCCCTGAACAAAGCTTTTTGGATGAAATATATCACAATTAGATACCACATACCTGTCTTTTGTCAATGTTTTCACTCTTCGGACTGTCCTGCTTCGGCCTCCGCTGCACCGACTCAATGTTCTTCAAGAACAAATTGGACACATCCTGCTGCTCGCTTTCCGCTTCCTTCTGAGCTGCTTCTAATTGCTTCTGTTTCTCTTCTCTTTCCTATAAGAGTAACACTTTCAGTAAACTTTTTAACCCTACTAGTACTACAACAGGCTTAAAAGCAAAAGCTAGTTTTCATATTATATCTCAGGTTCCTGATATAGTGGCGGAATAAAACGAATAAGCTGTTTTTAAACCTAACCATTACCTATCAAACAAAGTTTCATTACAATCCATTCATAAGTTTTTGCATGATGTGCGAACAAACAAACAAAAATTCTAAAAATATTGTTTTGCATTTTGATCTATATTTTAGCACTTGACATGCTCAGCTACTCTTAGAGTACAATTAATTATAATTTGTGAATAAGGAAAAATAGTATTTTAGTACAGGCGGGAATCGAACCTGCGTCCCTTCCTATCCGGGGAAGTGCTCTAATCCACTGAGCTACAGTACTATCTTTTAGACATACCCAATCTCCTTATCACATTTGTCTTAGGAAATTGGGTATGTCTAAAAGATAGTACTGTAGCTCAGTGGATTAGAGCACTTCCCCGGATAGGAAGGGACGCAGGTTCGATTCCCGCCTGTACTAAAATATTATTTTTTCTTATTCAACAAATTATAATTAATTGTACTTTATATTGTTTTGCGTTTAGAAACGCCTAAGTAGGTCTTATACAGAGATTTTTTCTCAAATATCTGAAACATAGAGACAGGTGTTACAGCTTTATAATAGTAAAGAAAACTGTATCCAGAGCTGCGTCTGTTCATTACAGATATTTAGCTGAAAAAAATAACTCTATTAAGCTATTTAGGTGTTTTGGATTGCAAAACAATTTTCAGATTTTTTCTCCCTTTCTTTTGAAATATTTAGGGATGGGACGTGAGGTTTTTTATCATTTATAAATACACGGTATATCTCACTACCCCCACCATCTGTGTGATATTTCGTGATTTTTGTCAAACACCCTCCCCCCTTTCGAACCTCTTGTGATTAATGAACAACCCGTTATGATGAGACTTGTTTAGCACTTGATAATACTTAAAAACTCGTATTACATATAACTTGTTGCGGGAACCAGATACACAACCAAAAATATATATTTATGAAGTTTTGCGTAGAAGTGGCATAGCGTCTGCATCTTTTTATTGTTAGACTACCATCAGGTCTGACCTAGCCGTCAGCTGTTTGATATTTTAACGCGCCGCATCCTTCTGGAAATCGCTCATATAGGACTTAAAACATCACCAAACAGACAACTTTTACAAACAATACCTTTAATATCAACGCGTTGGATATCGCCAGTGGATCATTGAGTTCCTCTAGCCGTAACAATATAAGATATAACGCTTCTATGTCTAGAAGTAGCTGTTTCGTCCGCTTCATCTCTCTAGGAATCTGAAAATTCAAATTGATAGGGTTATATTCCTACTGAAGTAATATCAGTCAGTGATTCACTAAAACAGGAGGAGAGATGGCGCACGGCGGTTAGTTTAATGGGTGAGGACCCTACACTACTTTGTTGATGGCCCTGAACAACAGTGACGGCAGGTGCGAGAGTTAATTTAATAGGCGACTATCCTGCTCGTTACCCCGAACTATGGGGTATGCGGTTAACTAATTTTATCCCACCTCAAAAAAGGGGGTTAGAGACATTTTTTCCCCCCTAAGTAAAAAATAAGGTTTATATTATTTAGATATTTTTATATATATTTTTATCATTTGACATGCTTAGCACTATACATTAAACACAAAGTGAAAAATGTGAAATCGAAAATAAGTCACGAGCAGGATTTGAACCTGCACCTCCTGGATACCGTCCAGATGTTTTGCCAATTCATCCATCGTGACAATTGCTCCTGGCTGCTAATTTCGATAACACATTCATACTTAACGTCTTTGGGTAACGCCTGCGCCATCTGTCGGACGTATTTTCATACATTATACCGACCAGGTAAACTTAATTTTACAATTAAGATTTTTACCTAATAATGACGCAAACCCTATAAACATTTAGATATTTTTATATATATTTTTCGCATTTGACATGCAATTGGAGGAGCAATTGTCACGATTTCTGAATTAGCAAAGCATCTGGACGGTATCCAGGAGATGCAGGTTCAAATCCTGCTCGTAACTGTTATTTTCGATTTCACATTTTTCACTTTGTGTTTAGGGTTTATATTAATCAACTTTGGTTGTTCTCACAGAAGATCTGAATGAAACAATGGTATATACTCCTACAATTGTTTCGAATGGTGAGTGAGAGCGCCGGAGGCTCAAACTCTCGATTTCCTCTCGTTAATATCCGCCCTCTCCACCTATCCTTTTCTGGTGTTGCTAGCGTCTATAGGCTACGGTTACCGCTTACCATCAGGTGGCCGGCATGCTTGTTTACCACTGACGTAGTATACAAAACTATTTAGAACATTCTGGAAAACAAGGCGAAGTATATAATACTTTCTAACATTTACGCGAATTTTACACATTTGTTGCTGCTTGCTTACAATAAAAATGTAAGCATAAATCTTAGTGTAGATATTTTTAATTGTGTTTCTAAACGAATATTATGTGGGTTGAAATAAATAAACCAAAAATTTGTAAAATCATATTACTGTGGGTAGATGCTATGTGTAGCTTTGGACATCTACCATCTAAGTCCACCCGTGATCATGAATGCTGTAAAGTATTCGAAACGTCGGGATAGTATAAAAATCAAGTAAACGCGATAGATTCCGTAAACGTAGTTTTATTTCAAAAAGGCGAAGTATTTTAAAAAGTTCGTTTCAAGTGGTTGAAACAAAATAAGTTAACCCTTCAAATTTCTATGATGCTCAATGTTTCTTAACAACACATTATTATTTTTGATCTATATTTTTTAGCATTTGACATGCTCCGCCACTTTTTAAATTACAAATTATCTGTGAATAAGGAAAAAGAGATATTTTTTTTTTAAATCGCGCCTTCAAATATTATGAATTTAATTGCAAAATTAAACTTACTATATTGGTTTAATGCATGTAAATGCATTCCGATAGATGGCGTTGGTCGTAAAGACAAATGTGATAAGGAGATTGGGATGATCGAAAGATCTGTACGATAGCTCAGTGGCTTAGAGCACTTCCCCGGATTGGAAAAGATGGACGGGTTCGGTTCCCACTCGTACAAAAAATCTCTTTTTCCTTATTCACAGATAATTTGTACTTTAAACACATTATTATTATTATATTCCACCACTGGACACAGGTATCCTCTCAGAGTGAGAGCACAGAATAAATGCATATAACGCGCACTCGAGCTACGCACACATAGACATCGCTCACGGACACGATATTTCAGGACGGTCAGGAACAGGGTAAAGATGGAGCAACAAGAGTTATTATAAGTTTTCAGTTGATGGATGTTTAAATTCTACTATAAACGGTGAATTCTCGTTTTTTAAGCTGTACCAGTTCTATCAGAGAGGTAAGTACATATTTGCTTGTATTTTAACGTAGCACAGAAAAATAGGTAGGTAAGCGCCGCCGGCCGCACGCCGAAAAAGCAAACATGAGTTTGTGGCATTGTAATATTTTTTACAATTTACATTATTTATTGTAGTATAAGCTGTGTAAGCCTTGTGTTCATTAAGGTCAAAGTCCACCACGCTACCTCAGTAGGGGTTGGCAGACTTCACAGGCCATATATAAAATCTCTCAGACAGCAGGTTTGCTCAAGACGTTTTCCTTCACCATGTGTGCATCCCCAAAGATGCCGCTGTGGATTTTAAATGGTATTTCGTCACACAACATCAATTTGACTTTTAGACTTGTTTTATCTACCTAGAATTCTCACTGCCTTACTAATAAACGTTGTATAACCTCTGAACAGTTATTCAGTGTTTTGTCTTTGTCAATATGACAGTTTGAGGACAAAACACAATGTTTATTAGTAAGGGGGGTCAATGTTTGATAGATATGCTATCAGCTGAAACGATATTTAAATTTACCTCTTGTGGATGGGTGGTACTGGCGACGCTCGACGCTCTGGACATTCGCGAAGGTGCCGTTTCTGTCCCCACCACTTCCACATCTATGATTTTCCTGGGAGCTGTCACGCTGCCACACTATATATAATATAGACGTTAGAACGATAATATGTGGACACTAACCAAGTGTGAGAATGTACCGTACATTTCTAGTTTATTTAGTATAGAACTCAAGACTATCTAAAAAATAAAGACACCGCATTGTCAACTAAAAAGTGAAGCCACTTTTTGAAAGATGTGTGTGTGAAAGTGTTGTCACCAGAAAGAAATAATCTCTATAATTTGGGTAAATATTTAAAAGTTTTATTTTTAAAACATAAAGGAAGTAAAAGTATTTAAGTGAGTTTACAGCAAGTCATATAGGGAATATTATAGCGCTGACGACGTATTAATGAAGGTAACGTACGTACGAAGTCATTTGGGGTAATTTTAAATCATACTCTGGTAAGACTGATGGTTTATGACTCATCGTTTTGGTTTTGTTTGTATTTATGTGCGTGAGCGCGTGTAATCACAAGTTTGGCATGGTTTTATATGGCTCCACTGAATTGCTTGTAATGCTCCGTCTATATTTTTTTAGTTAAGTCTGAGTTGTAGAAGTGAGAGATTTATGTCATAATAGAGCCTTTTGCCACTCTGTTCTCTCTGCATAACCCTCTCTATATATGTATGTGCTAAACACAAATACACGTGAGACAATGTTCTGCTATTGAATTTAAAAAAAAAACATTTTCACGCCTGTATTCCCTGAAGGGGTACGCTGAGATGTATTAAACACCCACAGTTCACAGGTAAAAGAGACCATTGACCCTGACGTTAATTATGGTTATTAGCCGTGTGGGGCCGGCACCAATAATAGCTTCACCCTGTCTCTTCCTATGGGAGTTTTAAAAACCAACTAAGGGATAACCGGAGGTCCGGGCAGCAGCGTTACCCTGTGTACTAAAAACATCCACTGCGATCGCCAACCCGCCTGCCAAGCGTGGCGATTATGGTAAAACCCCCATTTTTGGGAGACCAGCAGTGGACGATGAAAGGCTGATGGATGGATGGACCCGGACGTTATTGAATTTCATCTGCCATTATTAGCAATAAAATAAAACACATAGTGACATACCTGTAGTTTCCCGAGCGAGTTTTCAAACTGCGCCGGTACGTAAGTGCGAGGAGTGCCACTGTCTTCGCTCGTAGAATTGTGGCGATTGGAATTGTGACGTTCACGATGCGTATGACTCTCTTGTTTAACACCTATTATGCAGAAAAGCATTTTAAAATCAAAAAGGGTATAGTTTTAGATAGTGTACATCATCACAAGCGCACTGATTGAGATTCAATAGAATATCTATTGTCAATTTCTTCCTTTGAAGTAAAAATAAAACATAAATACTCCTTTTGTCCTGGAGGACCTGGAGGGAGGGGCGGTATAGTGAGATATGCCTATTTATTTTGCCGTTGAAAGTGCGATTTCTAAACAACCAAAAACGGCAAAAACAGCGTTTGAGCTCGAATAAGATTATACTTACCTGTATTTAAAGATAATATTTTGAAATTTTTAAGACTGTTCTAAAAAACTATATGGTTGTCTGTAAAGTCGGTTTACGAACGATAATTTTACGTGGTAACGTCATGAAGAAATTAGGTTTGTACTTTTAAACAATGTAATACTGATAGAAATTGAATAGTACATATAAAATGGTACGAGCGCGCGTCTTGGTTAATAGTTGAGATACACATGTTGCCCGGGCCGCGTTCGAGCGAAGAATATCATTGTCATGTCGGGCGGTGGCCTCGGTGGACTGGCCGCCTCCCTCCCGCAGGCGCTCTTCAGCCCGCCGCTCTCCTGTTGCATCGATCGCCATACATTTTTCGGAACGTGAGATTTTTCGTTTGTTGAATATGGCAATGTTCAACATTTATCTAAAGTTGGCTATACTAGGTTTATCTATGCTAAGTTGGTAACACTGTATAATGTGTGTGCGTAAGTCCGTAGTTAAAAAGTTGGTTGTACTGTAATAGATAGGTACTCTTACAAGATAAAAAAAAATACAGTTGATTCGTGCAAACTCTGCCTATTTTATTTCCAAAAAATCACATCAGGTTATGGGCCCAGGCACATAATCCTGTATGTCGATTTTGCAGAGTTGCGGTATTAATCTCTCATTGGAGCGGAAGAAAAGTAAGGTTGTCTTGCCGGCGTGGCGCGGTGTGCCGCTACGTTGTCGTCAAAAAGTAAAACTTGTTCTGGGTTTTTGAACAAATTTGGAAGATGGAGACTAATAACAATAACATCTACACGATCAAGCTAGAGGGTTCCAAAAACTGGAATGTCTGGAAATTTCAAACAACAGTACTATTGAGAGGCCACGCTTTGTTCGACATCGTGGAGGGAAAACGTGTGAAGCCCGAAGCTGCTGCTGAAATACCTGCATGGGAAGCTAAAGATGCCAAGGCGCAGACTTTGTTGGTCACACGGATGACGGAAGGGGCCATTTTACACATCATCACATGCACGAGTTCTGCTGAAATGTGGAGGAAGCTTCAAAGCGTATATGAACAGAAGACAGAAACAAGTGTACACATAATACAACAAAGATTCTTCCAGTACAAATACGAAACAGGTATCGAAATGTCAGTTTTCTTATCCAAGATACAAGAAATGCAAAACCAATTAAAACAGATGGGCGAAGAAGTCTCTGACAAATTTGTTATTACAAAAGTGTTAATGTCATTGCCTGATGAATATAAACATTTTGTGTCGGCGTGGGAATCGGCACCTGATGATAAGCAAACTATTGATAACCTGGTGGCTAGGTTATTAATGGAGGAGGAAAGGATAAAAGGAAAGAATGAGGAGTCCCAGCAAACATCATCCTCATCTGAATTCTTAGTGAAAAATAAAATATCTATTCTGTAAAATGTTTATAAGTATGGCAAAAGTGGACATTATCAAAGTGATTGTAAAAGTAATAAAAATAACAGCGAAAAAAAAGTAAATAATAACAACTTTAATAACTGTTTCTACTGTGGAAAATCCGGACACTACAAGGCGCAATGCCGGTTTAGAAAACAAAAAGCCAGTAACAGTGAGGACAAAGGGAAGAGTAATGCATTCGTAGTGTCTAATTATTCGTTACACGAAATGCATACGACAAGGTGGTTAGTGGACTCTGGTGCCAGCGAACGTATGTGTCGCGATCGCGTATTGTTTACATCGTTTTCAAGCATCTCACAAAAATCAGTGATCGTCGGTAATGGCGCGCTAATTAGTGCCCTTGGCTGCGGACAGATGGCGGTACAAGTATCGAACGGGAAAGAATGGATTGATACGGTCATAGACAACGTATTGTACGTTTATCATTATTCTGTCTAGTTTTGTGTTGGTGGAGGTGATATATCATTGTATTGTAAGTTTCTCTTCCCTTTTTACTATATTTTATACGCAAAATGGACGCCGAACCACCTGACCCGGGTGGTGGCGTTACCGATCCGAGATCCCGTTCACGATCCCCCATTGCCTTTGCAAATATCGACTAACACTAATATGGAAGAAGATATATTAAGTGCTAGCTTGGCTAGCAGAAAGTGTACCAAAAATCGTAAGGATTTGTCGACTTACCCTCCATCCAAAAAAAATATAGCCGACCATTTTTTTTTTTTATTTTAGGTGAGCAAAAATGTCCTACCGCACACCCCGCTGCCCGGGGAGACAACAGGGTAGTGTGGGGCTCTCAAACTCCCTTCACAGGCCACGCCATCGGCCATCCATACAATACACCTACTCACACCCAGATTTTACAACAGATAAACAGGTTTACTCAGACATCGATGCAGCCCCGTTTTTGGTACACGTGAGTAGACCTGTTGATGAACCTTCTTCGTCCATGTCCCTTCATCCAATAAAATTCGGTAATTTTTTGTATAAAAATAATATCAAGAATATTACGCGTGGCGGAGTCAAGCGTGTCGGTAGAAACAGGGTCTCAGTTGAATTTAATACTGCTGCTGACGCCAATTTGTTTCTCGCTCATCCCTCTTTGACCACTGGAAAATATGTAGCTACTATCCCATCCTATAGCATTACCCGAATGGGTGTAGTGAGAGAGGTACCTATTGAATGGTCCCTAGAAGAGTTTGTCACCGCCATACAATGCAGCATCGCTGTGTAGGTACATAGCCGAATTTACAACATTTAAAACATTGTATGGATGGCAGGACATAGGTCTCAACGGGCATTGATGTATAAAAACTATAGATATGCGAAGGTAGTTTTTGTCCTAGGAAGGTAAGCACTACCGTCTGGGTTGGGATTCAGGTTACACTACCGTCAGATATGGCTCTTCTATTGAGCCTGCGGGCCTTGATAACATTGCCATAGCCATAGGGCACATCTACGGCGGTGACACCTAAAATACTTGCTAAAATACCATGCTAAAATACTTCTAAGCAATTCACATGAGGAACTTACCACTACTGTAGAATGGATGATTTTGCTGGTTAGCCTTGTGTGCTTCTTTGAACCCTTCCTTCTCCTTGCTAGCTTGTCTCTCTAAGAACACCTAAAAAAAAATGACATTTAATACTGTCTCAATCTTTATTTACCATATTCAACACAACATTTATAACCATCTGAGACTCTGGTTCAATGTATACTGTTTAGGCCGTAACGGGTTTAACCCTTCCCTCCCCCTCCCCCCTGGTATTACGTGCTGAGCTTTAAGACAAAAACCCAAAATTACGTGTATTTTTTTAGTACATTTGCTTAAAAATTTCAGAATATTATCTTTAAATACAGGTAAGTATAATCTAATACAAGCTCACACGCCGCTTTTAGCGTGCAACGACAATATAAAATCACGTGATATATCACTGCTTTTGATCAGCCATTATGGAAAAGAGACGTGGTCTCTGAATGTTAGCCTTGTATCAAGGCTCAGTCACTCAACGGGCCATGGAGTGGGCTATGCTTGGTATTTCCCTACGTGATCGAATCCGTAGGAGAACGAGAGTGACCGACATAAGTCACCGGGTTGTCATGCTAAAGTGGCAATGGGCAGGCCACATCGCTCGACGAACTGACAACTGTTGGGGAAGAAAGGTTCTCGAGTGGCGACCACATATCGGATGGCGCAGCGTAGGACGGTCCCCCACCTGATGGACCGGCGATCTGGTCAAAGCCGCGGGGAGCCGTTGGATGCGGTCGGCACAGGACCGCTCGTTGTGGCGTTCTCTTGGAGCAGTCTATGTCCAGCAGTGGACGTCAAAAGGTTGATGGATGGTTATTTCCCTCGCTGTTATGTACCGTGAATCGCTATCGCTTCAGCTTGTATTAATATTGCTGTCTGTAGATGCTTATGGCACAGGTGGAATGCAATATGCGATTATACGCTTACACTATTACAGAGTAACAAATACCTACTGTATAATAAAAGTCATGTATATAGGGTGTCCCGGTGTTGAGCTGCAACATCTGAATGTTTATAAGCCATTGTTTTTCTCGCTGCGTCATGAGTCCAGCGTATTCGTCGCTGTCGCTTCCGCTTGTGTCATCACCGTTCATAGATTGTCTGGAATATAATACAATGTTGATATCTTGAGAAATAATGGATATACTACGGAATTCAATTATTTTTGACGTGACAACGTCTTATAAATTGGTTTGCCGGGTGACACTTCAAGAAACTGCGTTACGCTCCGCTCACGTTATGCGCTCACAATGAGAGCGAGTGAGAGGCACGCGTCCCTTCCACTCGGGCATGGTTAGCCCGCCTAAGAGCGAGAGAGACGAAGAAATAAAATTTTGTTAATATGAAATTCAGTGCGAGATTCTTTGTATAAATTAATAAATGTTTTAAATATAATTCTTTGTATAAATAAATGTTTTAAATTGTTACTATTATTTCATCCTTCTTCCTACTATACGAATGAATATTCACATTAAAATTATTTTACCACTCAAAGTCGTTGTCACGTAAAACTTTCGCCCGTATACCGACTTTACAGGCAACCAATTTTTTTTATCAATTAGACTGGAAAACTGTCTTCATTACAAACTTATTAATACTATAAATGTGAATGTGTTTATTTTCAAGCAAGGATGTTAAGGATATGAAGTTTCGGATCTGGATACGGATTTAAGAATAATATTATATCGGTTTCGGATTTCGGATTTCGGATTATTTCCTAGTTTCGGTTACGGATATTAGATTTTCAAAGAATTATAAAAGTAAAATAGAATTTTTTTAAATATCTTGATCTTTATTTTAGCACTTTACATTCTCAGCTAATTTAAAGAACAAATTATTTGTGAATGTGGAAAAAATAGAACTTTAGTGCGAGCGGGATTCGAACCTGCGTCTCTTTCAATCCGGGAAAGCGCTTTAGACCGCTAAGCCATCGCATTGACCAACGGCCAGTCCCGATGTTTGGGAATATGCATTGCCTTCTCTGTTTAACAAGCTAAACAAAGATGCTGTAGATAAACTTTTACGTAACACAGAGAAATGCAGGGACATCCTCAAATACGTATTACTGACCGAGAAGGTAGACACATGCAAGCCTCAGCATTTTCTATGATTTTTTACCTCTGTCTTTCATTATTCATAGCAGTTTTCATAAAGAATGTATTCTTCATGGGTGTGTGTGTAATGTATGGGTAGTTTATAAATATTTATTTTCGCAATTTAGAGTGTTAGTGCTGCTATACATAAACCATAACGGTTTTCTTTCGCTGCTTCTTGTTTGTAAAATAATGTAAAAATGTGAATAAAAAAAAATAAAAAAGTAGATTGTGAAGATTTTCACACCACATTTTGTAGAGGTGGCGTGGGTCGTAAAGACGATGCTAACCTCTAGAGGCGAGATATGCTTGGCAAAAAAGCCTTGTAATATAAGAAAGAGCTTACCTGTTATTATAAGTACCATTACTCCTCTGATTGACCATTGGATTATTGAACTGACTGTTAGTAAACACATTTCTATTATTATTTAACATCGGATGATGGTTGGCATTGTGAAAACTGTTCATATTATTGAACTGCAACATCGGATGAGTATTTTGTATCAACTGCACTAAATTCTGCGAAGTAATCTGTTTGGAGTTATTGTAGATGCGACTTTTTTGCATTTTTTGCTCATTAGGTACGACTTTTTGTGTTAATTTGCTTTGCGGGTTATTGGGGTTCAAATGGCTTGGTGATTTCATATTGTTTATGGGTTGGTTCTTCATTAGCTGTTGATTCATTAACATGTTTGGTTGGGATAATGGTTGATTGATTGGGTTTATTGTCTGTTCTGGTTTTGCTGGCATTGTAGGGGGCTGAAAATATAACAGAAACGGTCCTTAGTGTTGTGTCGAAGTACCGACAGCTTAACAGTCGAAAATATAAATGACACGAGGGTAGTTACAGACACCCACGCTTTACGTAGGCAAAGCTGCATCAGTCAACCCGTGACCGCGGCCGATGCAATACGGTCGAAACATCGAGAATAAATAAAATTATTTAAGCCATTGATCTATAACAGGGGTCTCTAAACTTTGAAGCCGACGCCACAATGTTTTTTCAGTATATTCCAAGGACTAAAACAGTTTTATTTTTTCTGCCCTTAACTATATTTCTAGACTAGTTGCAAAGTGCGCGACCTAAGCAAACATAAGCTTTGTTTTGCATTTCAATTACAATTGTTTTTTTTTTTTTTATTGCTTGTCGAGCCAGCCCATCTGATGGTAAATGGTAACTGTCACTCATGGACTCAACTATACCGAGAGTATTGTCAAGCCGCTGCTCACCATTTCATTTTACAGATACGAAATGAAAGTATCTCCTGCTACAGCCAGAACGCAACAATGTGCTTCATGGTCACACGGGACATGGTGGTACCAACCCGCTCAGGCCCGATACCAAGTAAGTACTCCCACTTGGTACCCAGCTCTACCACCAGTAATGCAATAGGTGATAATTGCTTACTTCCCTTAGTCGCCTCATACGACACCCGTGAGAAATAGTGGGGTGGTGACACTTGTATTCTTAGTCTGTCACCACACAGACAATTGTGTTGTCAAAGTGTGTTTTCTTCTTCAATTTATCACAGCAATAGTAACAACGAGTAAAACATTGGCTGTCGCGGGCTGGAATGATGGCACTTGCGGGCCGTATTGGGCCCGCGGGCCGTTGTTTGGAGACCCCTGATCTATAAGGACACACAATAGGCATGATGACTGTTTTTCAAAATCTATTCTATGATATTCAAAATAAGTGAAATAAGTGTAAAATATATTTCTGTAAAAATAATAGTTTTTTATGCATTAAACTAACTTATCATCACGCCATTTCCCTTGCGGGGTAGTCAGAAAGAATTTATGCATTAAAATGAAATTTAAATTTTAAGTTTCATTTCAAACTAACGACAAAACGCATGCCGATGTCATTCAGTTTGTCATGACGTCACGCCTCAGTACGGCAACAGTAAACATTAGAATCAAAAATAATGTAAGACACTACAATTACGTTTACTAAGGCGTGACGTCATTCGCTCTGATTGGTGTTTAAGCTATCATAGCGGATTGTTGTATTTTGTAGGTTTATTTTATCAAATATATTATTAATCTCACCATTAAAATAAGAATGAATATATTTTTCGAATCCTATTTCATTAGATCACTTCAATATTTTGGCGATATATGATTACTGTCATCAAGCCTATTGTGTTTAGAAATCGAGGCAAAAGTTGTATATATAATCTTATTTAATTTATAAGCATTCATTTCGTATTAACTTTATAAAATAGTAACAAACTTTTAACTGCGTGCCGGGGCCTCGTGACCACGGCTGCTGCAACGCAGTTGAAACGTCGGGTAAAAGGTAGTTAATAATTTCACCTATTTTATACGCGAAAAAAGACCCGTTTATGCTACTTTAAATATGTGTACAATTCGCGAATCTTTTAAAAGTTACTGATGGTAAATAGTTGTGGCTCTTGGACAATACTAAGAGAGTCGCTACTCATCATATCATTTCGTGGATGGAAAATTAGTTAATTCACGGCTATCTTCCGCTACAACCAAAACACACTGAGGTGTTTCAAGGTCAATCAGACAGAAGGACCAGAGGACCAGCTTGAGATTGATAATGACCGAGTACCCCCATTTGGTACCCAGCTCTACCACCAATATAATACTAAAGCAATACAATATATTGAGGGCCAAAAACTATCATCCAGTGTTCTAGACAATGCTAGAAAGCTGGATGAGGGTAAGCAAGCTGTGTCTTACGAAAAGTAACAGGATTGTACTCACCCGAAAATTCGTGTTATATTGCCCCATATTAGGGTTAAAATTCTGCCTAGGCATGTTCATACCAGGAGGTGGTGCAAGCATCCTATGCCCCATCATATGTGAAAACTGATTCATCCCAGGAAACTGATTACCATTAGGTACCATCTGATTAACGTTCTGACCCATCTGACCTATATTTTGATTAATTTGACCCACATTTTGCCCCATTTGATTCATCTGGTCAATACCACGACCAATACTATTCATGTTGTGATTAATTTGGTCCAGATTCCGTCCCATCTGGTTCACATTCGGGCCTATATGATTCATTGTAGTATTTTGCGACATTTGATTTAGAGAAGAATTTTGCCCCATTTGGTTCATATTAGTATTTTGGCCCATTTGTTTCAATGTAGTGTTTTGGCCTATTTGATTCATACTGTTCTGACTCATTTGATTCATACTGTTTTGGCCCATCTGGTTCATACTATTTGGGGCCATTTGGTTCATACTATTTGGGGCCATTTGGTTTAAATTGGTGTTTTGACCCATTTGGTTCATACTATTCGGGATCATTTGGTTCATACTATTTGGGGCCATTTGGTTTAAATTGGTGTTTTGACCCATTTGGTTCATACTATTTAGGCCAGTTTGGTTCAATGCACTATTTTGCCCCATTTGATTCAAACTGGGGTTTTGTGCCATTCTATTTATATTCAATGATTGTCCTTGTAGATTCATATTTTGACCTATAATATGATTATTTTGATTGATCTGGTGAATGTTGTGTGATAGGTTCATCATACTTCCTGACCCCATTTGGTTGGTTTGAAATTGATTATTTTGCATAAAACTTGCATTATGGTTCACATGGTTTTGCATCATTTGGTTACCTTGACCCATTTGATTCATAAGTTTGTTAAGTGGTTGATTCAATTGGTTCAAACCATGGTTTATTGTCTGTTGGGGTGCAAATGGTAATGGTACCGGTGCTTGTAGTCCTGGTGGTCGTTGGAGTATTACCGGTGGAAATCTCGGCTGCAAAAACAATAATGAAATTTTAAAATAAATATTTAATGATATTATGACAGAGAGCTTCAACTGTGAGGCACATTACAATGTGTATATGTAACAGGTCAAGATAGCCGATCGGCTGTGATGACAGACTAGGAATTAAGTGCCACTACCCCATTCATTCCCGCGGGTGTCGTACGAGGCAACGACGAGAAGTAAGCAGCTATCACCCATTACATTACTAGGTAGGGTAACAAGTTTTGTGGCTAGTTCAAGGCAGTCGGTACAACCATCTTCTATATGTCCAAGTGTAAAACACCTTCATGTGTTTTTATTGTAAAGGAAGATAGTCGTCCATTAATTTATTTCCCACCCAAGAAATAAAATGTTGATCAGTGGCTAGCCAGTACTTATCGCTTACCATCCAGGTGAGTTGTGGCTCATCCGTCATCGTAACCTGAGGGTATTGGTAAATCTTCACAGTATGCAGAAGTTTGTACACGACTCTGTTATTACTAGCGAATGAACAACAGTCTAACCATCAAATGGGTAGTTTTGTTGGGCATTAAAAAAGATAAAAAAGATCACCTGAAAGTAGTTCTGATTATTAAATGCCTGCTGCTGTTGTTGTTTTTGTCTCAGCTGCCTCTCCAATTCTTCCACTGTGCACACATTTTTGAGGTTTGCAACTGGCTGGAAAGAATAAATCCCATAAAAATGAGCCGTCACGGGACGTCTCGCAGATGTGATAACATCGATTTTCTTACGTTCTTCAACTAATGATATGAGTCTTATATAATTCTTGGTAAGCGCCCTCTCGCTATTCATAGGCGAATTAAAACTGTTATTGGTTTATTGATCCATCCATCCATCCATCAACCTTTCGACGTCCACTGCTGGACATAGGCCTCCCCAAGAGAACGCCACAATGAGCGGTCCTGTGCCGACCGCATCCTTTTTTTTTGTGTGCTCATTATGGGGGATAATGGCGTAATCGCCACGCTTGGCAGGCGGGTTGGCGATCGCAGTGGATGTTGTTAATACTCGAGGGAGTGCTGCTGCCCGCTCCTCCAACTCCAGCAATTGTGAAGTGGAGATTGAGCGTCACCGTCGAAGATTGCGATGGCTTAACGGTCTAGAGAATTTCCCCGGATCGGAAGGCGTTCGGATTGCACCACCGAAGGAATGTAACATAGTTGCAGTGGCCCGCCAATGAAGGCGGAGAGACGGCACACGGCGGGTTTCTTTAGTGGGTGAAGGCCCCACACTACCCTGTTCGTTGCCCCGAACAACGGGGTGTGCGGCTGGGATTTTTTTTTTCGCATTATAAAAAAAAAGGCGTTCCGATTCCGCTCGCAGTTAAGCTCTTTTTCTACTTTCACAAATAATTTGGTCTATAAGTAAGCAATATCAGGGACATCACTTACGGATTGCCAACCGTAGGGAAAGCGATAGGCGGTGGACAGCAGAGGAAAAAAAGATTGGGTAATGAGGGAAAGAGCCATTTTCTTTTTTGTTTAGGCCGGCAAAAATGTTCCTAACCGCACACCCCGTCGCTTGGGGCAACGAACAGGGTAGTGTGCGGCCCTCACCCACTAAAGAAACCCGCCGTGTGCCGTCTCTCCGCCTTTTTTAGCGGGCCACCGGAACCATATTACATTCCTTCAGTGGATAAATGAGGGAAAGAGCCTAGAAGGAAAGTATGATAGAGAATGGTGAGGTAGATACAAAGAATAATAGAGGTGTTGAGGGGGTTTATCAGTCAACTGCAATAGGAATAGTATGTTGCTTGGTGCCAATATTCTGTGAGAGGGTGGTATGTACTTTACAGGTTGATTCCATCTTTAGAGGTTTTATATGAAGTGTAACTTGAGACTATTATAGTATACTTACTGTTGGTGCAGCAGGGAAGCTGGATGGGTCATGACGCCAGACACTGGAGCTGAATGACTTGGATTGTGGCGCGTCAGTTTCATCCAGCACTAACTGGGATAGTGATGCTTCTGAAAAAAAAATATTCAATATAAACATTTTTAAAATTACAGCCCAGAGAAATTAAATATGTGTCTGAAAATCTGGGAAAGCTTTATATTGTTAATATTAGAGAAAAAAAAATCTGCAGTATACCTCAGCACAGTCCAACAAAAATTTATGGTAGTCTGTAAGCCACAATGTGACAAATTTTACCCAAATCTGTTCAGCTATCTTTGCATAAATGACAACAAACATATAAACATTAATTATTGCATTTTTATTGTAAGTAGGATTTGTAACCACCAAAAGGCTCGCCCCCTATTACGTGGGATTTAAACATAGCTGGCGAGTTGTGGGTGTGTAATACACCTCTGCCTACCGCTTCGGGGAATACAGCCTGTTTTTTTTGTTACTATGTAACCACCAAAGCAATTATATGTACAATAGCTGTTTCCTGCGACTTCATCAGTGTGGAAATGTTATTTTTTTTTTTTGTTCAGAACCATAATTCTCCAAACTAGCCTAAGTTACTCTTGATAACATCAGCTCTACCAGAGAAAGTCCCATCCAAAACTGGTAATTATTTATAGGTAACATAATTTATTACTTCAACATGCTATTTATCCATGTGGTGACGGATTAAGAATACAAGTGTCACCACCCCATTCTTTCCCACGGGTGTCGAATGAGGCGACTAAGGGAAGTAAGCAATTATCATCCATTGCACGACTGGTGGTAGGGCTGGGTACCAAGTGGAAGTACTCACTTGGTATCCGGCCCGAGCGGGTTGGTACAACCATCTCCCGTGTCCACCGGCCATGAAGCACATTGTTGCGTTTTGGCTGTAGCAGGAGATAGCCGTTTATATTTCATTTCATCTGTGAAATGAAGTGGTGAGCAGCGGCTTGACAATACTCTCGGTATAGTCGAGTCCATGGGCGACGGTTACCATTTATCATCAGAGGGACCGTAGCTCATCTGCCACTACATGCAATAAAAAAAATGCATTTAGTGAAAAGCTGTTATTTAGACATCACAAACAGACCCGTCCATTTTATTTAATTGTATATATGAAATAGACATGTACTCAAACAGGGCAGTGTGGGGCCATCACCCACTAAAGAAACCCACCGTTTGCTCTCCGCCTGTGTTGACGGACCACTGGTATGTTGGATTACTTCAGTGGTCCGCTGGCGGCTGCTGATACTACCCTAACATTGATTTTTAAAAAAATACCAATACTTACCAAGCTCTTGGTCCGCAAGATCGTCAATACCAGAGTTATGGCGGCGGCTGCTCTCAAGCTGTTCTGCCAATTGTTCATGTTCCACTTCCCAATCAAACTCGTCGGCTACAAAAAAAAATACTTTATGGTCTTTGCTTGAATAAGATAAACTTTTATCAGACAGTAGAAAAAGAATGGTTATAATGTTTATTTATTGTAAAAAAAATATCACCTATGTTAGAAAAATGTTTTACTATGATAGAAAAGAAATGTACAAAAAGGATTATCATCAGTGTCAGTTGATACAAAACACTATATTACCCCGGCTGTACACACTCGTCTATTTGTCTCGCGAACCTCTCGTCCACTCTCGTCTCGTAGAAGTTCGACACGAGACCCCATGTACACACTCGTTGTATCAATTGAACTTCGGATGCCCGTCGCGATGGACGTGGAAAAAACTGTTGCGGTGTTTATTTTTTTTATTAGTTATTATAATTTTTTAATCATTTACCATAAAAAAAATATATTAAACTGGCGAAAAAGAACTTTTTAACTATTCAACGGGAATATATTTTTTTTTAAATCTTCAACGGGGATATCAAATTCGTTGCTTACCGCAACCAAGCGTCGTGTAATGGTTGCTTATCCTTGTGCCTGACATTCTTAGGATTCCATAATAGTGCTTGCCTTTGGTAGGCTTCTAAAAAGCGTTAGACCACATCGTTGTCGCAGGCAGATAGCACGTATTTACGCGAACGCAGTTGGAGGGCAACTAAGCAAACGAGTGTGTAAAGGCGCGCTCCCGTTTTCATCGCGAAACTCACCGAGACCCTTTGACTCGTGCACAAAAAACCGACACGCTTCCGAGACATACCGAGAGCCGCGAGACGAGACGAGGCTACCATATACACATTCGCCCTCGGCCTGTCTCGTTGTGTCTCGACGAATGTGTACAGCCGGTTTTAGGTATTTTAAACTTGTGCAACAACAACTGCCTCTGTGATGCAGCAGTAGTGTGACCGACTGCTGATCATGAAGTCTCGGGTTTGATCCCAGTCGGGCAGTGTTATTGAGCTTTTTTGTAAAAAAGAAAAAATTCTCATTAGCAGCACGGAGTTTGGAATTGTGCCCGGTAGACGGCAATGCGCTCGCTATCTATTATTACATAGGGGACTCGTACATCGCTGGCTAACCGTGGTTTGTAATACACCTACCACCTATAATTTTTTTAGGCATAATTCACAGCATCCTATGGAATATTTTTTTACTAATACTACCCTTAAGCAAGGTAAACAGTTTAAAGAAAATACAAAATTAAAACACTCACAACCTTGGCCAAACGTCTCATCGTTAAGTGCATCATATTCGTCCTCTGATGGCCCTCCACCTCCTTCATCGTCATTTAAGTTCTGTGTGGAAAAAGAAAAATTAAATTGTAAAAATATTTATATGTGACTTAGAATATCTACATATATTTTATTTTAGCCGTGTGGGGCCGGCTTTAGAATTGTCCCACCCCTCTCTACCCACGGGCGTCGTAAGAGCCGAGTGAAGAAATACCGAGGGAGTGGACAGCAGCACTCCCTCGAGTATTAACAACATCCACTGCGATCGCCAACCCGCCTGCCAAGCGTGGGCATTATCCCCCATGACGGGACCGCTTGTTGTGGCGTTCTCTTGGGGAGGCCTATGTCCAGCAGCGGACGTTGAAAGGCTGATGGATGGATAGAATAGTTAGTGTTGCAGTTTCATACATTATAGAGAAACTCAAGAGAAGTCTATAGAGAAGAGAGTTATGATGGGACATAGGGAAAATGGATGAAGAAATATATATGGGATGGGAAGACCTTGTTGAACTTTCTCTGACCAAATTAAAGACATTTTCGAGAAAGGTTAGGTAAGAAGTACCTTTAACTGGCATGTATGAGGAAGAAATGGCACACGAGCAAGGATCATGGTAGTCAATTGTCTACCTCTCTGGAAAAGAGAATTTCTATAAACTCATATTTCAGACACTGAAAGAAAACCTTTATCTATACTATTATAAGGCTAAACTCATATTTCAGACACTGAAAGAAAACCTTTATCTATACTATTATAAGGCTGTAACTTAGCTATGTCTGTACATTTAAGATATTTGAGAAAAAAATGACTGTAATAGGCTATATAGGCATATCTAAACACAAAACGTTTTTTTTTTTCTGCCGAACGGATTTAGATGCAACTTGTTTTTATTTTATAGCTCATGATTAGACTTAAAAACTGGTATACATTTTATCCCACTACTATACCGGGAACCTGAGATATAATCCTAGCTTTTGGCTGCGGCGGAGCTGCAGGCAAAGACTAGTTATGTAATAAAAATAGCTTCATATCATTTTAAGTAAGTAAACGTCATCCCTCTGGTAGAAAATAATCTCAATAAAAAAAAATAACCATTTTATAATAAAAGCTATTTCATTTTTCAAGATAAACCGTAGCCTGTGTTCTTCTCTGTGCTGCAGACTATATGTATGCCAAATATTGTTATGATTGGTTAAGTAATTATCACATCGAGATGTAGCAAACAAACAAATTCACAACCAGAATGTACTAGTCCATCCCTACCATCACAGATAAAAATTATAAAATACTCCTTACAGTCAGCTGTATAATAGGTTTTGCCATTAAGTAGGGTCTTATCTTGATATTACCATGATTTAATAATAAATTTCTATAAGAGCTGACTTCGCAAAGTGTCTGGACGGTATCCAGGAGATGCAGGTTCAAATCCTGCTCGCAACTGTTATTTTCGATTTCACATTTTCACCCTTTGTGTTAATTTATAAGCATGTCAAGTGCTAAAAAAAATATATAAAAACATCAAAATATTTCTATAAGAAGTTAATAAAATTACCAGCATAATAAAACTGCAGATAATACAATTTAAAAACACAATATGTTTACTTCATTTTATTATAATCTTAAGTTGCATTAAACTTGCTTTACTAATAAAATAACACCATATAAATTATGCATAGAACAAATGCAAACTGACCTCCACAACTAAGAGATAAAAACATTCAGAGGTCAAAACAGATATTAATATTTTTGTGGGTACTGACTATCTACCCATACCAACAAATATGTTTGCTTAAACATATGGTTTGAATAACTGAAACTGACCTGAAGTTCAAGCAATATTATTTCTTAACTTTAAAGAATTGTAATTAAGTGCATAATTACGTAGTTTCTACATCTGTGTACTTATAGCGAGTGTGGTAAGTCAGATAACAAGTATGACTCAGAAACAACTATAAATACAATATTTTTAGACATACATATTTCATAATATTGTGTGCAACATTCAAGCAGGATTTAACGCGCGAAACAAAGTCGTAATGATTTGCATACGTGCTAAATCGTAACTTATATAGTATTACACCATATTACGTCTTTTTTTTCTCTAAAATAGAGAAACAAACAAGTCCCAAGTAAAAATATCGAATACATCATTAAAAACAACCTCTAACAACGTATAGTTGTCTGTTTATGTTTTCATGTTTATTTACAAAGTTATTGCGATGTTAACAGGAATTAGTAGAATAGATATAAGATAGTTAAATAATAGAAAGTGGAAATACTTGATCGTAATCTGAAATAGAACCTTTCTTAGTGGCGTGCTGGCAAACATTTACTACAAAATATAGGGGAGTTATATATCAAATTAATTGTCTGAAAGCGTACAATACTGATATTACTAACCGATAACGAAGTATCGAACCCGAAGAAAGAATCTGCCATTGGATTTTTTCATGTATCATGGACACAAATGACATGACTTGTCACGGTACCTACATATGTCGCAACGGCGATGGCGGCCATGACATATCCTATAGTGACGTATTAAGTGAATCGAAAATCGACTAGAAAACTAATTATATCAATGTCGAATCGAACAATTAAATCATTCAACACAGCATCTCGCGTAACGTTTGCTTCTATTATTTGAATCCCCACTCGCAGATTATCTCGTAACATTTTCTATTTCACGTTTAAGGTAACTTTATAGGGCATTTTCCTTTTGTTAAGATTCTTTATTATCGTCATAATATTATATATTCCTTGAACCATAGATTTTAAATAATGTAAAGAACATAATTGTCATCTTAGGATTCATTGTGTCAATGAATTTACAATACCTAATTTTGTTGAATAAAGCCTAAATAATAGAATTACAGGCGTATTTCTTATTACAATTTATTCAACAAAAATGGAAAGGTATCTTCGCCCTGAACGCTTTGACGGAGATCCGTCCTCTACTCAAGATTTGTCCCCTCGGTGGACTCATTGGAAAAATACGTTTACAAACATTCTAGCGGCAATCTCAACTGAGGAAAAACCTATTTCAAAGCAAGGTAAATTACAAATTTTAGCTAATTATCTGTCTCCTACGATAATAATTGGCCACGATATTCTTAAAAAATACAAGGCCTTAGAAATGTTCTTCGGTGGTGCAAAGCCTCCATTAAAATTATTTGCATTATCTCCAGCTAATATCGAACCGGTCTGCTTATTTTCAAATCTTTGGTCCAATTGCAAACCAATAGCCATTAAGTCGCATAGGTTCTCTGATGATGATATGCTGTTTATTAAAAATGAAATAAAGAAACTATTAGCTGAAGGGATAATTTAACCCAGCCTATCACAATGGAGAGCTCACGTACTCGTAACAACTAATGAAAATCATAAAAGAAGAATGTGTATAGATTATTCTCAAACAATTAATAGGTATACACAACTCGACGCTTATCCTCTACCGAACATTCAAAGTTTAATATCTAAAATAGCTAAATATAGAGTTTAAAGCAAAATTGATTTAAAAAGCGCCTACCATCAAATTCCTATCCTTGAGAAAGAAAAGCCCTATACAGCTTACGAAGCAGAAGGAAATTTGTACCAATTTAAGCGAATACCCTTTGGAGTTACCAATGGAGTAGCAGTTTTCCAACGAGCTATTAATAAAATTATAGCCAAAGAAGAATTACAAGGTGTTGACGATTACTTAGATGACATAACAATATGTGGCAACGATCAAACTGACCATGATCGAAAGCTGCAGAGCTTCCTTGACATTTCCAAAAAGTACGTAAGTTTAACATTAAACCTCGTTAAAAGTAAGTTTTCACTGAAAGAAATTAGTATTCTTTGTTATATATGTGTAGGAGTAATTAAGCCAGATGCTGAACGTCTGCGTCCGTTAATAGATCTACCTCCACCTAGTGACTCTGCATCTCTGCGCCGAGTTTTGGAACTATTCGCTCATTATTCTAAATGGATCCCAAGATTTTCTCAAAAGATTAAACCTCTTATTTTGCAAAGCACATTTCCAATTAATTCAGATGCCGCAGACGCTTTTTCAGCTCTGAAACAAGAAAAAGCGAAATCAGCAGTAAACGCGAATGACGATAAAGTACCATTTGTTGTTGAAACAGATGCATCTGACTACGCAATCGCAGGAACTCTATCGCAAGAGTATAGGCCCGTAGCATTTTTTTTCTAGAAGTCTTCATAGTAGTGAGAGGAATCATTCAGCTGTAGAGAAAGAAGCTGCAGCGATAGTTGAATGCTTACGGAAATGGAGACAATTTCTCTGCGGAAAAGCTTTTAAATTAATCACGGATCAAAAATCAGTAGCATTTACGTTTAATCAACGCCACGCTTCTAGGATTAAAAATGATAAAATTCAACGCTGGCGTTTGGAACTTTCTATATTTAACTTTGATATTGTTTATCGACCCGGTAAAGATAATTTAGCCGCCGATGCTTTATTGAGAGCCAATGAAGTATTAGTTGCCTCAACAAACTGCTCCGAAAATGCGTTAAAGGAATTACATAATACATTGTGCCATCCTGGAGTTACCAGAATACTGCATTGGGTTAGTAGTAAGAATTTAGCCTACTACACAGATGAAATAAGACGTATTACATCAACCTGTAATGTATGCGCTGAAGTAAAGCCCCGTTTCCATCTAAACGTTGGCAAATTAGTTAATTCAGTAACCCCGTTTGAGAGGATATCTATTGATTTTAAAGGTCCACATTCTTCAAATGGCACGGGTAACAATCGATATATACTAACGATTATAGATGAATATTGTTGTTCTCCATGGGCATTGCCCAGATTTGACCACTAAAACGGTGATTAATAAACTTACAGATTTGTTTTCAATTTTCGGCATGCCGACGTATGCCCACTCTGACCGTGGTACCTATTTTCTATCGAAGGAGATGAAAGATTTTCTTCACGAGAAGGGAATTGCTACAAGTTATACGACGCCTTACAATGCTCAAGGTAATGGTCAAACGGAGAGATATAACGGTATAATTTGGCGGACTGTGCAACTAGCTCTCCGTAGTTGTAACCTGCCTATAACCAAATGAGAGCCAGTTTTAACTAAACCTTTACATTCTATAAGATCACTTTTGTGCACGGCTACTAACTGCACTCCCCATGAAAGAAATTTACTCATACTAGAAGATCCTCAAATGGTCAATCAATGCCCACATGGCTAACTGTTTCGAACAAAGTACTTATGCTTAATCATAATCGGTCAAGCAAATATGATCCAATAGTCGAAGAAGTTGAGCTAATTGAAACAAATCCTCAACATACTCTTGTAAGGTTAAGCTCCGGGAGAGAAGCAGTTGTTTCTAATAGACATTTAGCTCCTGCTGGAGAACGACCTGTAGAATTTGACGAAGAAAACCTTGATGATGATGATGATTTTGCTGATGCGAGCGAAGAACCAGGTCCAACAGAAACCCTTCATGAAGTTACTCAGCCAGAAAACACCTTAACGTAGAGTTTGAGAGGGTCTGAAAGAGTACGTCGTCAACCTGCCTATTTGGCTGACTACATGACTCAATAAACAAGCCCAGGAGAATGTCATAATATTATATACTCCTTGAACCATAGGTTTTAAATAATGTAAAGAACATAATTGTCATCTTAGGATTAATTGTGTCAATGAATTTACAATGCCTAATTTTGTTGAATAAATCCTAAATAATAGAATTACAGGCGTATTTCTTACTACAATCATTGTAATAAAGCTTACCTTGTCCAAACAATGTGTGTGATCGCGGGGCACCCACCAAATTAAGAAAACATCCTGAAAAATCAATCATCTTAAAGCAGCGCCCTCCGTTAAGTCACCGCCGTTGTCGCTGGTCGCCCGGAGCTGGACCTCCCCCGGGTCAACCGGGGTTCTCATCCGGATCGGGCTGACTGCCAAGGTGGTGTGAAGACCCGGAGGGAGGCTGCTGAAGACACCCCCAGGACCACCCATTGTTCAATGGGTGAGAAGGGAGACCTCTGTCAGGGGGCAACCGCCCTGAAACATATTCCGCCCTCCACCCAAATGGAGGAGTGAAGCACCGTGGCTTTGTATCAATTCTTTAGGGACCTAAAATAGTGCAGATATGGATACTCCGGACTAGCTATTTTAGTTATTTCTAAGCTTATAAACCCAAGGTGGCCTAGCGAGAAGGATTCTCTGGACCCTAATCTGCCCTGGTCTTAGAAGGCTTTCTCCGGGATAAATACTGTCCACCGCGTGGACTTACTTGTTCCGCGAGTTTCCGACGAATAAACAAGATTAACAGGACGTTGCTTCTGTCATTGAAACCACCCCTTGCCTCACCTGCTACAAAACTACATATTAGACTAAATTACACTAACGTTTTGTTAATTTCTTTTGTTAACAAATTTCGCTTCCACAGTAAATATTAACAGCAATGCTTCCTTCTTTTTTGTATATATTTCCATTTCCATTACACCTAACCTCGAATATTACCCCTCATCTGCATTTTTGTCTGTCCTGTTCTAACGCATGTTTATGCAATCATGTTGTTTCATCTCCCTGAAGTTAGCGTTGTTCAAGTCGAAATAATCCGTTGGATAATTATTATAACAATTGAAAAATAGCTAACAACTTATTGGACAGATAAATAGTCGAATAACTTTATTCGCCAGGTAGTTACCATACATAAAATATCTGAAGATTGAACAATCGGCCCTAAGAAACATATAATTTGTTCACCATTAATTAATACAAGGTAAAAAAAAATACATGGCAAGGACGGTCTAAAAGTGGAGTATTACGCAAAATTTACTTCTCATCACACCATCTCCCTTGCAGGGTAGGCAGAGAGAACAAAGTGCCAAAAGTATTTTCTTGCAAACATCTTTCACTTCCTCAACAATCATAATTCTCTACATACACACTTGCCTATTTCGGAGACTCCTCGGTAGAGAGTATTATATTCTTTGCCTGACTCCACCTATTTTCAATACATGACTGACTTGGTCTAGGTAGGTTAGTCTTGGTCTGCTCGGTCTGCTTGAGGCTGCCCCTGTACCTGCATCCATAGACAAAAATTCCACGGAAAAAAAAAAAACATATAATAGTCCATGCTGGATCTGAAAAAGGTTTTGTGCCTAATGCCTTATTAGTGTTCAACACTTGCTAAATAAAAAATGGTTGATTATCATGACAACATGAACAGAAATTATGAAGTTATTGAAAGACATGCTGTTTCCTAACTTATCTGAAACTTCCGTCATTGTAATAAATAATGCAGGTTACCACGTGATACAAATAAATAAACCACCTACTGCTGAGGTTTTAAGCAGCAATTAAGGAAGAGCTGTTCAAAATTAACATCCCTTTGAACCTCAGACTATCTAGACAGAGCGAAGAAAATTCTTTGACATGTATGAGCGAGAACACAAGACAAAGAGAATGTACACAAGATACAATTTACTGGTGCAAAAAAACAGACAAAGCCATAGATTTTTGTCTTTGTCGCCGTGGCCAGTTTTCGGTATTGTCACGATGTCAAAATGCTTTGTCTGTCATGAGCCAACTGACATAATCGAACATTATGTATTAAAATTTAATGTTAATTTGTGTTAATGAGTGTTTCGAGAAAAAGACTACGTGATAATAGTGCTTGTAAAATAGTGTACTATGCTACAAAAGCTACAGCGAGCGAAAAAATACAGGTACAACATTTCATTCATATGTAGTCGAAAATTAAATAATTTAATGATTGAATGCTATAAAGTGATATAAAATGGGCTTTTTTACTCGAAATTAATAATTGCTACTAAGATACAAAACACGTCTCGTAAAACACGTTTTCTAGCTAAATTTCTATTACTTTGAATTGTTTCGGTGTTGCCTTATTGCGAATTTAATTTGCCCAATTTTCACTTTACTAATAAATTTATATGTCATTTATGAGATGATGATAAAAAATTACCATTTTAGGTTTTCCTCTAATCCAGATGCGAGATCGAAATGGGTGGATGCTACGGTCAAGGTGCCATGGCCCGGTGGAAGGTGCGCCTGGAAGAGCCCCGGGCCGGGTTTTCGACCGTAGAAGCGCTCCTGCTGGAGTACTGGGCAAAGTGACGGCACGGAAACCTCACCTTCCGACTGGTGCATGTGCTGTCGGGGCATGGTTGCTTAGGAAGATACCTACACATAGAAGTGAGGAGGGAGGTGACACCGTACTATCACTATTGCAGCTGTGGCGAGGATATGGCGCGGCACACCCTCGAGTCGTGTCTGGCTTGGACCGGGCAGCGTCTGGAACTTGTCGCGGCGCGCTTGTTGGCAGTGACAGGAATCGGGCCGTAATGGCAGCCTTCTCCGAGGAGGTCATTTCGCAGAATGGAGCAGCGGAGAGGGCATGTGAGGCGGATCCTTCCGCTGACTCGAACCACCGCCTGCAACTGGGACGGCGGCGCAGACGCGAATACCTGCACCTGATGCCACCCTAGCTGAGGCCTTCCGCGAATGTGCGACGCTCCATGTACGAATGCGTCGCCCAATAGAAAGTACTCGAAAGGGTAAGCCGCCAGCGGACCGCTGAAGTAATGTAACAGTCCCAGTGGGCCACCATTAAAGGTGGAGGGTGGAGAGACAGCACACGGCGGGTTTATTTAGTGGCTGAGGGCCCCACTACCCTGTTCATTGCCCTGAACGACGATAAAATGTACCTAACTGCACACAGTTAGGTACATTTTATCGATTTCCAGCAAAGGTTCTAATTATTGCGATAAGTTCACCGAATCCCGATAATGTAGCCTTAACATTAGTGTATTAGTAACTAGATTTTGCCAGTGACTACGTCCACATGGACTTTAGAATATAAATACCTCACTCTACGCCACAATAACTAAGTCTATGGTATCCCATAGGTACCATGTATTTTCCGATATAAAAAGTAGCGTGTGTTATTCCAGATTATAATCTGTCTGTGTGCTAATTTTTTTACAGATCCATTTAGCCATTCTGGCAACATCCATCCGAACTTTCACATTTATAATATTACATAATGTAATACCACGCCAGATGCCAAGCCGAGACCCGCCAACGCCATGCCAAAGCCAAGCCGTAACAGCCATTACACTGACAGCCAATGTCAAAACTTGCCATTATATAAAGCCTCGCTCGCATTTCGAGGGGTATTCGATTGCGAGCACTCAACTAAGTTGAAACTCTGCCCAATTACATATTAATTATTTTAAAAAGTCTGATTAAGTCTATTAAGTCTTTTATATTACCTACCGTTTCACTCCGAAGTGGGATATGAAGCGTAATCGCCCTATTGAAGAAGGCCGTAGAGTCCGTCCACCCGGATGAAACGAAGAAGAACCAAACAAGCGATGATGAAGAATATCAGCCCGCAAGAAAATTACTCAAGAATTTGCTTGAAAATATTTACATTTTATTTATTTATTTATCTTCCACAAAGGTACTGCCTATAAAACATGGCATTGTGTTTTTTAATAACAAACCTCTGTGGGAGACTGGTATCTGAACTAGGTTGTCCTGTCATACAGATTACTAGTCCCCCCCCTCAATGACTCAATGACACAAATAAAAACTACACAATTTAATAAACATAATAATTAAATTATACAATAAAATGATTAACAAAAATAGGTCTGTGTGTGTGTGTTTATATGTTTGTGTGTGTATGCATTACATATATGCTACTCGTATATATTAGACATTGTTACTTTGGCACAATTAAAAAGTTGTTCAACACTATTGTAGGTCTGACTCAAAAGCCAGTTTGTGACAACTTGTTTACATTTGTTCTTCGGAAGGGAATATATTTGCAGAATGATAAATAAAGTTGATAAGGCAATACACGAACTGAATCAAGAAACCAACCTAACGCACGAGCATTTCAGTGTCAACGTCCGGATGAATTATATGAGGCTTTCCTTTGTACCCTTGATGATTACCGCACACCTACATTTGACCCACGTGCGCCGAACAAAGACACTAAACAGCTTCAGCCAGACAAGAAGGTTAACCTTGTCCGCGTTGCAAAAAGACAGGCCATATCCTACGAAACTGCACACTACCTGACCAACGGATTTGTTTCAAATGTGGAGCACAAGACCACATTGCTGCTCTAGCACTTCAACTACACACACCAAACCGCGTATTGATCCGAATGGCGATGTAAAGGAAATCAAACTGCTACAAAATTATAACGAGATTTACAAAAAAGCCGTGAAGCTAAACGGGATTTATTTAAAATCCTATATTGATACGGGGAGCCAAGTGAATGTCATCAACAGTCAAATTGTCCGTCTTCTGGGCCTCAATGTAACGCCTACAAGTACTATTCTGAAAGGCTTTTCAGGTGGTATATTAATGAGCCGTGGTGAAGTACAATTTACCCTCGAAATCGATAACATTCAAGTGCAATGTACTGCGCATGTAACAGACATCGACATGCAAGATATACATTTGTTAATAGGTCAGCCAATTATCAACGCCAATCGTATGTCACTCGTAGTTACCAATGGGTCTGCCACGTTAAGACTAGACCCCGAGCCCTCGACGAAATTCGATGTAGTCGAGGACGTTCAAAAATTCAAAGTGGTAACCTCAAGCGAAGAATCACTACCCCCTGGTACCTCTATAATCAAGGTTCAGCTACGGGGGAACCCCGAAGGGAATGAAGTTTGCACAGCACCTCGTCACTACGAGCTACAGGGAGTCTCCTACTCACTACCAGCCAAGCTACTCCGAGGTTGTGAAGGCTACATCAAGGTTGTCAACACAGGAGCCAACAACGTTAAATGTAGAGCTGGCGAGGTCCTGACGCGAGCAGAGAGCTGCAACGAACCAGATGGTCAGCCAAGCCAAGTAAGTAAAGCCAAGCCATTACTTCCATGTTTAGCCAATAGTTTGCCTATGCCACATTGCTCAGCCAATATAACTTCTAAGTCACACGATCTTACCATTTCATCTGCCTCTATCTTAACTTTAAGGCAATTTCACTGGTATTAGCATAGGTGGGGTACCTATATCCGAAATCAATATAGGACATTTAAATGAAACCGAACACATTAGTTTAATAAATCTATTATTACAATATAAACACACATTTGCAACTAATACAAAAGATCTTGGCTGCACAAACTTGTTGCATATGAAGATAAAACTTACCACTCCACAACCTATTTATCGTCAACCTTATAGGCTATCACACACTGAACAATGATGGAACCGATATATTCATATCCATTAAGATATCAGTGATATTGGATGTATTCATGTATTAGTAATCAGACTCAATCTGATATGCTAATACGGGCGTATCGCTAATATGCCATATTCACTATATCGTGACCATGAACAGTAACCACTGAACGGGTGTGTTGCTATATCCATAGACTAGATAATCGCATATCGGTGAGAACATCGTACGTATCATTGAAATAAAAATGATGGTATCTATTATGGAGTGTAGAAGTAAGGAGGACCATCTTGTATATGGGATAAGTTGAAAAAAGTGCCCTCCTATAAACAGCAAGTTATTAATATTGTTATTTGTTTTAATAATGGAATTTTAAACAGATATGTGAATATAATGATAGTTAGATATTATTTTACATCTATTTCTTTTAGCAATTGACATGCTCCGCTACTTTTTAAAGTACAAATTATTTGTGAATAAAGAAAAAGAGATTTTTAGTAGGGGCGGGAACTGAACCAAGCATCTTGTCCAATCCGGGGAAGTGCTCTAAACCACTGAGCTACCCTACTGATCCTTCGATCATCCCAAATTCTTAATCAAATTTGTCTTAAGACTAATTTATTATTATTCTGAAACGAATAACACAAACTAACTGATATGCATACATGATATTATGATATGCAGCATATCTCTATATCCTCCGTATTAAATATTAGTGATATTCATATATTAGTTTATATATTATGATTACTTTTGAGCGAGTAGGTATGAAAGAGAGTATTGGTGTAAAGATGCGAAAGGGAATGCTCCGATGGTTCGGACATGTGGAAAGAATGCCGGACGAGCGACTGACTAAGAAGATGATATACAATGCGAAAGTGGAAGGATGTAGGTACAGGGGGAGACCGAGACTTACCTACCTAGACCAAACTGGTCATGTATTGAAGGAAGGTGGAGTCAGGAGTCTCCGAAACCGGCGAGCGTGTATGAAGAGAGTTATGAATGTTGAGGAAGCGAGAGATGTATGCAAGAATAGAGCCTCTTGGCACTCTGTTCTCTCTGCCTACCCCGCAAATGAAATGGCGTGATGATAAGTTAATTAGTTAGTTAGTTATATTACTTGGAGAATATATTCATATCGGCTGATATTGACAAATATCGGTATTAACCCATCTTTACTGAACAACAGATAGTCAATTCTAAAGTAGCTGAGTTGTTAGACGCCAATATTATTAAAGAATCCGAGTCAGATTATGCTTCTCCAGTAATCTTGGTCAAGAAAAAAAACGGTGACAGTAGGTTATGTGTCGATTATCGCTCTCTTAACGCAATAACTGTAAAAGATAGGTAACCGTTACCAAATATAGACGATCAAATTGCAAAACTAGCCGGCAAACAATATTTCACATGCCTTGATATGGCCCAAAGTTATCATCAATTATTAATATCGCCCGAAGACACTCATAAGACCGCTTTTAACACACCCCAGGGTCACTACGAATATTTGCGTGTTCCATTAATTCGGTTTAGCGAATGCACCCGCGGTTTTTATGCGTTTAGTTAGTAAAATCGTTAATTCAATCCGTTATGCACAAACTGACAGTTCACTGAATGAAATGCTTTTTGATTTATTACTACCCTCAATTAACTTTATTTCCGGTATAAAAATGTTTGAATCAGAAAACTTGAAAAATGTTCTTTCTTACAAAATAAAATTACTTACTTAGGACATGAAATCTCTCATGACCCTCATGAACAGCCTGCTGAATTAAAATTAATGGCTGTATCAAAGTTTCCTGTGCCTAACAATGTACATGAGGTACGTCAGTTTATAGGCCTTTGTAGCTACTTCCGGCAGTTTATTTATAGATTCGCGGTTATTGCTCGCCCGCTAACGGAATTAACTAAGAAAAATGTGTCTTGGGGACGACAAACAAGTTAATAGTTTTAAAGAGTTAAAGAAGTGTTTATGTTCTAAGCCGGTGTTAGCTTTATATGATCCTGAGTTACATACAGAAATACATATAAATTGGGAAAGATGCATGTAAATTGGGAACAGCGGGTATTTTATTACAACAACAAACCGACAATACCCTGCGCCCTGTTATGTACTTTAGCCGAGTCACATCTAGGGAGGAGACTGTGTATCACAGCACAGCTATGAGCTCGAGACGTTAGCAGTTGTGGAATCGTTACGAAAATGTCGTGTGTATGTGATAGGTAAACACGTCAAGGTAGTCACTGACTGTACCACCGTACGCGCCACTCTTATAAAACGTGCTATTATCCCGCGTATTGCAAGATGGTGGTTGTTAATACAGGAATATGATATTAGTGTAGAGTACAGACCCGGTGAATGCATGAAACATGTAGCAGGAATCCAATCGACGCCGTAAATATTAATCGCCTGGAAGTCGCCGATTGGTTTTATACTGTTCAATCTCAGGATGATAAATTGAAAAATATTATAGATCAACTTAAAGCTGGATCGGCGGGACCCGATATAGTAAATAGTTATTTATTGATAGACGACAGATTGTATAGGAAAACGCTTAACTGAAATCGACTTGTAGTACCCGGACCAGCTAGGTGGAAAATTATGCAAATGCATCATGACGAAATAGGCAACGTAGGATTAAAGCGTTGTACAGACCTAATTAAAAATGATTTCTGTTTTCCTTAAATGACACGTTTTATTCGTAAATATGTAACATCATGCTTACATTGTGCCTACGGGAAAGGAGTATACGGCAAAAAGGAAGGAACGTTACACCCAATCCCCAAGCCAAATTAACCTTTTAGAATGCTTCATATAGATCATTTAGGCCCATTCTGTAGGACAAAGAAAGGTTATGAATATAATTATGTTAGTCATAACCGATGGATTTTCGAAATTCGTAATCGCGGAACCTACTCGAACCGTCAACTCTGTGGAGACGATTAGGACACTCAAAATAATATTTTCATTGTTTGGTTATCCGGATAGAATAGTAACGGACCATGGTAAAGCTTTTACTAGTCGATATTATTCATTTCTGACAAACAGTTTGGTTTCCGTGTGGCGACGGACTAAGAATACAAATGTCACCACCCCATTCTTTCCCACGGGTGTCGTATGAGGCGACTAAGGGAAGTAAGCAATTGCCATCCACTGCATGACTGGTGGTAGGGCTGAGTACCAGTTGGGAGTACTCACTTGGTATCGGGCCCGAGCGGGTTGGTACCACCATCTCCCGTGTGACCGGCCATGAAGCACATTGTTGCGTTTTGGCTGTAGCAGGAGATAGCCGTTTATGTTTCATTTCATTTTTGTGAAATGAATTGGTGAGCAGCGGCTTGACAATACTTCTCGGTATAGCCGAGTCCATGGGCGACGATTACCATTTACCATCAGATGGACCGTGGCTCGTCTGCCACTACATGCAATAAAAAAACAAAAAAAAAAACCTGTTCAAACATACATTAAACGCAATCGCATGCCTGCGTGCCAACGGAGAGGTTGAACGCACTAATTGTACCATACTTAATGCCTTACGCGCTACTGACCCTAGTGAGGCAGCTAATAACTGGACTAATTGCCTTGCTGATGTAATTTGGGGTTTTAATAACACTTTAAATGATACTACTGGGTACAAACCTTATGATTTGATGTTTGCTCGTAGTGGTAGACCAGTGTGCGATGTTGATATTCCAGATCGCGTGTCTGAACCCACTCAATCCAAACGTGATAAAGCTAGTGCGCGTATTAATAGAGCCAGCGCTCGAATGAAACACAACTTTGATAAACGTCGTAAAAACTGCCATATCTATAAAAAAGGTGAATTTGTTCTATGGAAGCAGGACGCCTACAAGTAGTGCTACTAAGGTTAATACAAAGCTAGATGACTTATATTCAGGCGCCTATATTATAACAAAAGTTGTTGGCAATGACAGATACAGGATCAGGAGCATAATGGGTTTAAGGGGTTACAAAAACTTTACAGGGCTAGTATCCGCCGACTCCCTGCGACCCTATCGCAGTGTGGTTCCAGTATCGGACAGTGCCAGTAGCTCAGATGATCAGTTAGAGACTGAAGACCTCATTGACTTATTAGAGAGCTAATCAGAACTTGTGTATCCCATTGCGGGAGCAATTGTTACAGGATGGCCGATTGTAACACCACGCCAGATGCCAAGCCGAGTCGCACCAACGCCATGCCAAAGCCAAGCCGTGACAGTCACGTCACTCTGACAGCCAATGTTAAAACTTGCCATTATATAAAGCCTCGCTCGCATTTCGAGGTGTATTCGATTGCGAGCACTCAATTAAGTTGAAACTCTGCCCAATTACTTATTAATTATATTAAAAAGTCTGTTTAAGTATATTAAGTCTTTTATATTACCTACCGTTTCAATAAGTAATATAAAAATCTATCTACTTTCGCATTTATAATACTATAAGTGCACGGAGTTATTTGAGCATTATAATGACAGATTCGGCTTCTGATGGCTGGGCGACGCCCGCCGAATTGCCATGGCTCCTTGGAGCCACCGTCAGTAGTCGTAGCCGAGCGTAATAGGACCGCGAGCGCTGTTTTCTGCGAGAAGGTCATCTCGCAGAAGGAAGTGATGGAGAGGGCCAGGGAGAAAGTTCCTTCCACTGCCACCTAACCACCGCCAGTGACTGAGGCTGATGTCGCCCTAGCTGAGGCCACGTATGGATGGATTGGGGTAGATAGACCCGCAACGCCACCCGCCAATCTCAATAACAGGATGTGTAAAGCTTTATATTATTACTTTTCCTGAACACCCCAGCAAATTATGCTATGTCAAAATTACTAGAATGGAAAATTGATGGTTAATAAAGGATAATAAACAACTTATAAATTAATTTACCTTACTATATTACCCTAGTCCTGCAACATTATATTCTTTAATATTAATAGACTCGGCCTCTGTTCACTGATCTCACCTATGGAGGAGGATAGAGGAGGGCAAAACACCTCGTTCCCCCATATCCGCCTTAGCGTTTCCACTAACACTTTCGCCGCCAAGCATGGCACTAAGCCCAGCTTGGCAGCAAGCAGTGGTCAAGCTATGGTCGCTGTTATTGTAACGTGAATGGAATGTGTTTATTTGTATATAGTTCACTCATTCTTTAACCGGCCTGGCGGTCTAGTGCTTAGTGACCCTGACTTCGAAACTGGAGATCGTGGGTTTGATTCTAAGTAAGAATCAAACCGACATTTAGGTTAGAAATACTAACCCATGATAAATATATGAGTGGTGGGCACGAGTGTTTGCTCTATATGTGTATATCTGTAACGACACATTAGTCAATATATAACTGCGTAATTAGTAGTTAGTTAATAATTATTAATGGGGAAAATTTCTCATAGCCTGGCAACATTCTACAAATGCGCTAGGGTTGCACCTATGATGATTTTACTACATCACGCTATCTCCCTTGCGGGGTAGGCAGAGAGAGCAGAGTGACAAAAGGCTCTGTTCTTGCATACATCTCTCGCTTCCTCAACCAACATAATTCTCTTTATACACTCTCCGGTTTCCGCTCGCCGGTTTCGGAGACTCCTGACTCCACCCACAGCAGCAAAGCTGTCGTTTATAAAACTTGAAAATTTATTTTTCTAGTAAATTCTATTTGATTACTTTTTATTTCATTTTTAATGTTATTTTCAAGTCGGATTATTTTTTTAAACATTGTTTTTTTTTGTTGATCATAAAAGCGTTTTAGCTCTGAATTTTCGGTTATTAAATTTTATTGTCGAAATATCCTAAATTGGGTAAATAATTTTATTTTAATCAATACAACAAGCGCGAGCGCTTAGGCGGTTAGGCGCGCAAGCGACAGTCTTGTCTTGTGTCCGTTGTACCGTGGTCGGTACGCGAAGCGGTAGGCATTTAAGTAACTCGCGGCCTTGAGCGAGTGATGTACGCCTGTTAGAGGTATATTATGTCGAGACAAGCTCCAGTAGGAGTGTTCGTTATATTAAATAACTTGCTATTTATAAATAGTCTATAACCCCGTTATTTATTTCACAAGGCAAGCGTTATTTTCGATTATTTTTTATTATATAAACGCTACCACAACCGCTATGCCACGACGTCGACGACACACTACACTAACAAAACATCACAGTCACATGCACACTTGAACAGTCAGTCATACCGCGAAAGAAAGGGACAGAACGGAATGACCCTGACCCGTTCATATCATTGTCACATGCGAAATTATGCTCTAACTTTACCACTTATGAACTATACTACTGTCAATTATAAAAAATAACGTACAAAATAATCTAAGTATCTAAAACATCATTTCGTTATTTGATTTTATTTCGTTATATTTTTGAACGATGATATAATCAATCAGTACGGATAACTCGCTTACGCTGGAATAACGTATGATTATCCTGAGTTTTTGAGCGATTGCCGCGCGTTATTTGTTTAGATGTACCTACTTATAGTTTTTGATTTTAAATTATTCGTGGTGTTGGTTTGTTGTGTCTGTTTGTTTAGTGTATTATAAAACTGTAAATAAAATTTTGTTGTAGTACAGTGTAAATAATTTTCGGTTAGATAATATCTTTAAAAGTCTACTTAAATTTAATCAAAAATGTCATTGGGTCAGTAGTTATGGACATTTTAGTGTATAAAGTGTATTAGTAAGGATTGACCCAATTCTGAAGTTCACGCAGACGAAGTCGTGGGCAGAATCTAAATACATATATCTTAGATCACAATTTCAATACAATTAGTAGACAGTAATCTATTGTTAAGATTGTTAACTACTTAACGCGCGTACATAGCTATATGCACATATATATGTAACCTCAAATAGCGCACGATGTGCTATACGACGATAATCAAAAGATATCGTTTAATACATTAAAGCGTAAAAAATAATAGGCGTTTTAAAAATAGCACATCGTTATTTATCGTTTTTAATAAATAGCCGTTGCGAACACTCCTAAGCTCCAGTAAAAAATTACAGTATAACGTATAAAAGTATAATGAAGTATTAAATTATCGAACATAATTTTCATGCTAAAAATCCGCTACATATACAATTAGTCGCTAAGAATGTGTAACAAGACAAACGAGGTGGTAAAGAAACGGTATATTTATGTAACAATGTAAAAGTAAAGTTTTTGGAACGAAGTTCCCTATCGCACGGTACGGGCTTGGCGGAAAAAGTCACGTCCCTTTCTATAGTGTAGACGGCATGCGGTAGATGGCTCTGAAATAAAATTATGCAGTCTATCTGTTCTTGGCTCTAATATCCTACCGATCCGATCCAAATAACACACGATGAAATAATCTTGCTTTACTAGTCAGTCATTCATTCCGCTTCATTTCGTGCTCCAAGAAGTTCACACACTTTTTATTTTCTATATAGAATTTTTAGTTTCACTACTTCACAATAGATGTCACTGAAATAAAATTGTAGCCGTATACTATTATAGCAGCAGTATACTATTATAAAGCTGTAACAGAGCTGTGTCTGTACATTTAAGATATTTGAGAAAAAATTACTTTAAAATAGGCGTTTCTAAACCCAAAATATTTTTTTTCTGTTTAGCTGTTTGTTCGTTCGCGCATCACGCAAAAAACGACGCGTTCTTTTCAACCCGCGGCTCTCTTGTGGGCGCGAACATTAAACAATGCATCGATCACCATACATTTTTCGGAATGCGAGACTTTTTCGTTCATTGATTTATAAGACGTTATCACTTCAAAAAGGTCATTGACTAGACAATAGATTTGTCATTACAATGATATTGTATATAAATATCATTGAGTCATTACTAACTTTTTTATAATAACTAGTTGTCAATATTGGTCGTGATGTATGTGATCATGGAATATTGAATCGATATTTTTAAAAGTTATCAAGAATTTCTCTGTTAGTCTGCTGGTTAGGTACCTTTTCAAAAAATAACAATTAAAATTTATAAAGTATAAATTATTTGTGAATAAGGAAAAAGAGATTTATAAACTTTTTAGATCTATATTTTTTAGCAATTGACATGCTCCGCTACTTTTTTAAGTATAAATTATTTGTGAATAAGGAAAAAGAGATTTTTATTAGGAGCGGGAAACGAACCCGCGTCTTTTCCAATCCGGGGAAGTGCTCTAAGCCACTGAGCTATCCTACTGATCTTTCGATCATCCCAATTTCCTAATGTCTTACGACCAACGCCATCTACCGGCAAGCATTACATGCATCCAATATAGTAAGTTTAATTTTGCAATTAAAATTCATACTATTAGATGGTGCGATTTTTTTTAATCATCTATATTTTTTATAAAAAAGTAGCGGAGTATGTCAATTGCTAAAAAATATAGATCTAAAACGTTTAATTAAAATTTATTACTTATTTTTTTAATGCTTATGGTGGTAAAAGAGACACGGCTCAACAATAAGCCTAATGATACTGCTAGGCCGCTGCTCACCACTTCACTCTTGAGTAATATTGTTCTGTGCCGCTTCATTTCGAGGATAGGAAATAATAGTAACTTTTATTTTTATACTAAGTAGCCAACAAGCTTACGGCCCATCTGATGGTAAACGGTTACCGTAGCCTATAGAGGTTAGCAACACCAGAGGCATCACTCACACGTCGCCATCTCCAAAGAAAGGGATTTTCGATGGATAGGAAGAATAATAAGGAGAGAGGGAGGATTGACCCTTTTTTTTTGCGGTCCCTTGTAACATGCTCTATATAGATTGCGGCAAAATAAAACTCCATATAAATAACATATTTTTATTTTACGCATAAATTACAAAAATATAATTCTAATATCTAATCATTATAATTAAAATGAAAACGGTACAGACTATAATAATATTGGCACAGAATATCTACACTATACATGTACAATTTTGATCAAAAATATATATAATTGTGTATACAGAATGTTTTGATTTCGCGGATTTAATTTTAACCACGCCATCTTTTATGTAAATGGAATATTAGATATTGGGTGTTTGCCTATCAATTAAAAAAAATATGTAACAGTCAATCCCCGGGCCAAACTATTTTTTAACAGCGTTCACCCGCGTCCTTGCTGTGTATCGCAGTACTGGAATAAGTTTTAGCATTTTATGAAATCACACCAAGCTTATACCCTAATAGTGATTTTTGATCATCAACAAGCCTTATTATCATAATCGTTCATTCTTTGATTGCACATCCGTGAAATGAATAGTGAGCAGCGGCTTGACAATACTCTTTGCTTATACAATTTGTTTATTTTATTAGGATCGCCAACATAAGAATAATAACAAACAACATATTAACCCCTTGAGCATAGTATGTGGGTAGGTGAACTCATAACGGGGTACAAAATCGGATCGGGGACGCTTGAGATCGGAATAAACAAATTTATAAACTATGCTCTGTACTTCCTCAGTAATATTCCTTATATTATATATAGGAATCTAAAATACCAAAGCGCTATAATTAAATTAAAAAAAAAAAGACAGGTTTTGATTATTATCTTCTAATAAAGCGAAATATTTCTAATCATCCATTCATCCATCAGCCTTTCGACGTCCACTGCTGGACATAGCGACATAGGCCTCCCTCCGTCATGTTTTTTTTTTTTTTTTTTCGCTCATATAGGGGTAGTGCCGTAATCGCCACGCTTGGCAAGCGGGTTGGCGATCGCAGTGCATGTTGTTAATATGTTATATTACTAATAATATTGTTTAAAAAGTTTTTTTTTTAATAATACGTCACGTGGTTAAATTTAAACACACAATTTCATAAACATCCTGGATAAGACCTCAACAGGCATTACACCAGCTAAGATTACACCAAATGATTGAATAAATAAAACATCCTAAATTATTATTAAATAATCTTTCGAAAAAAAATTGTGATAAATAGTAATTAAATCTTATATTCTCAGTCTAATTTGATTTCAGACTAAGTTTTATTACTCTTAACATTTGAGGATAGAAAGACTTTAGAACCTAATAAATCTCAAATTATTATTCCAAGCTGATAAATAATACGACATAGCATAATAATTTTACACAACCATAAAGGAAGACTTATATCATATTTGAGGAGAAAGTGCTATGTAAACATTGACCTTAGACTAACTAAAAAATATAGACGGAGCATTACGAACTGGATTGCCAGTGAAGCCATATAAAACCATGCCAAACTTGTAATTACACGCGCTCACACACAAATATAAACAAAACTATGCCAAAACGAAGTGTCATAAACTATGAGTGTTACCAGAGTATGTTATAAAATTACCCAAAATGACTCAACGATAACGTTATGTACATGAATACCTCGTCAGCGGCATGATATTCCCTATATGATTTGCTGTATGCTTACTAATAATTTTACTTCCTTTATGTTTTAAACATAAAAAAATTTAAACACGTTTAAAAAGTGTTTAAGATTTAAATACTGTTTTGTTAAATAGATGTTTAGTTTGTGTTTTAAATTATTTTTGTGGTAAGACGGAAAACTTTTAAAAATTTACCCAAATTTTAGAGATTAGTTATTTCCGGTGCCAACACTTTCAAGCACACATCTTTAAAGAGTGGCTTCGCTTTTAAGTTGACAATGCGGTGTCTTTATTTTTTACTTAGTCTCAGACATTGACAGAAATACAGGTGAAAATGTCCAAATCTAAGACTTACATTTTATGAACTGTGAATAGACACAAAATAGAAAATTTAGCTTTATAATGATTAATTTTAGTTATCTTACAATTAAGATGGAATGAATTCGAATAAATACTGTAAAATTACAAACAAAATTACTTATCTACAGACTAATATTGAACGCACCATTGTTAGGTCTGTATTGAGCTAAGCCTAAGCCTAGAATTTAGGAACTCCTTAAACGAACAGTCCTGCTTTCAAGATCTTTACATTTCCATTCAGTCGTCTACGTTGGATAGATAAAAAATTCGACGATATTGAGTAAATTAGAGTATGTGTAAATTCCTCCACAGAGCTCTAATCGTCTGGAAGTGGCGACACAGCAACGGGAATTGAATTAAATATTTGAAGGATTTATTTTGCGTTCCTATTGTGCCTCCTATGTTTAGTAATAGTCACCGTAATAATAATTTTAAATAAAATTTCTAAACAGGGCCTTTAACAGATTCAAGAAATTCACTGTCTTATAACTGGAAAATCTTCTTCAAACTGTTCCAGTTTGGGGTTGAAGATTGGAATCTAAATTGAAAGCCTAAAATACCAGACCAAGCTTAGATCAAACTACCTCATCAGTTAGGAACGGTGCTGACTAACTACTTCTTACCTCCAAGCGACTCAAAGAAATTAACGAACTTATTGACACCAATATTCTTAGGCAAATCGTCTTCTGGTGGATCATTTGCCCTAATAACATCTTTCGGCGCCCCATTAACGCTGGAAACCATCTTGATTTCATTCGACGTCCTTATTTTCCTATCGCCATTAACATAATTATTGATAACAGTATTAACTGGTTCCTCGGGTTCTCGGACTTTTAGAGTTTCTTTAATCTCTTCAACAATATGAGCTGGTTGTTTAACTTCATCAACAATATGAGCTGGTTGTTTAACCTCTTCAACAATTGGAGCTGGTGTTTTAACCTCTTCAACAATTGGAGCTGGTTCTTCAATAACGTTATCTACCTCGTTTGTTTCTGCCACCTCTTCAACAATTTCAATTTCCGGTTCATTCGTATCGACCACTATTTCGCTTGACTCCGTAATGAGTTCACTTCTTTCTGTGATGATCTCATGTGATTCTGTGTATTCAGTTGATGAGGTGACGGATACCGTCGTGTTCCACTTCGAGTCGACAATTACTGGTGGATCGTATTTAATTGGAACTTCTTCGGTATTGGTCTTCGGATGTTCCCAAATCCGGAAGTGCTTGCTGTACAGCTCGTCCCAGAATTCCATCTTCTCCTTATCTGGGCTCGTTCCTAACGAAAGTTCCGAACCAAGGTTGAGATAATACTGGTTGTCTTTCGTTACTGGTAACCAAGTGACAGTTATGTAGTGGTTCTCGTCTGGTGTTGGATTACTGGAATCAGAAAATCTGTAGTTAGTAACGTAAAATCTGATATCGTAGAATCTCTAATAACTCGTCCGGGGTTCATAAGAGGAACTAATTGAATGTCTGTCTGATATCATTTTAAGTTTTAGAAATGGTATTTACGTAAGGGAGGTTTTATAAGTTTAAAGTGTCTCTCTGTGCGTGTCTATCTGTGGCATCATAGCTTGCGAACGGATATAGATTTAATTTTATTTTGTTGCCAGTATTAAAAATCTGTTCAGCCGTTTGAAGACTATCAGCTTTTTTTCACCAATTTACAGTAAAGATATCGTGTTTGGGCTCATTAGATTAATCTCAGTATATAGATCATAACTGCCTAGCTACCGTCTGATGGCCAGGGTCTGATAATGGAGTAAAGTCGGAGGTCAGGCGGTAGGATGTTTATGAGTTTGTATTTCTTTAGTGGATGATATTAGAAAGCAATTGAGAAAATTGAAGTATACACATATAAAAAATAATATGGCAAAAAGTTGGAATTAAGTACTTAAAGTTTAACATATAAATAATGCTCACCCGCTCTTAGCAAAATTAGTCCACAATCTGAGCATCCTCTCCCTCATCTTAATATCTAAGGTAGTTGGCTCTACATCCTTTTGATAGTCATTCTTAAACAGATACCCTAGCTCATCCATGTGCATTGGGTGCTTCAATCCGAGACTGTTAAGCAACTTCTTAGAAAGGTTTAATTCACCAACGTAATCAAACTTGTAATAATATACAGGCTTGTTTGTAACTTGGACCAAATATTGGATGTATCTGTGTGTATCTACATTAATAAGACTGTCAGAAATCAATTGGTAGTAACCATCTAAGCTTTCAACGCTAGTGTGATTGCCCTTGAAGTATAACGTCTTCAATTTCTCAACAATCTCCAAAGATTCCGCAGAATTTCTCTGAACGTTTAGCTCATCTGGGATGAAAATCTGCAAATCATCAGTCTTCTTTTCAAAAGCAAACTCTAGGGTTGTTGATCCGATCATTATTGGGATTTCTGATAGTCTGCCAGATGTCAGAACATCAATAAATGCTTCTGTTATTAAGGCTTCAACACCTGGGAATTCTTTTTCGATGACAACACTAAAGGGGTTTATTTTATCCGGAAACTCAGCCGATGGACTCAATTTATCATGAGCCTCAACGATCTCCTTCGCGGAACACGCGTTTAGAAATTCCAATATATCGTCAGGATCGCCTGACTCACAGCCTAAGCTTTGTGCTAGATTTCTGGCATTCTCCAGTGGAGTTTTCTGGTAAATCCAATGGCACAATCCTGTTCCCGACTGAATAATTGCCTTGCTAATCAAGTTCTTAGTTAGAGGACTAGCTGTCAACAATGAAACAGCAATACCGCCAGCACTTTCACCAAAAACAGTGACGTTGCCAGAGTTTCCTCCAAAATTTTCGATGTTACTCTTCACCCATCTGATAGCTTCCACAATGTCCTTCATACCTGCATTCCCGGGGACGTCAGGGGTGTTTAAGCTTAGAAAACCAAGAGCTCCACATCTATAGTTTAATGTTACAACCACTACATCTTTTTCTACCAAGTAATCTCCTCCATAAAGATTGCTGTTACCTGATCCTTGTTTAAATCCTCCTCCATGGATGAATACCATTACAGGTAGGAATGCCCCGTCTATATTAGGAGTATAAATGTTGAGGAATAAGCAGTTTTCATCACCTATGTACTCTTTGGTACCTAGAAAGTCAATTTGTGCGCTCACGTTTCCTTCAGATGTCGCGTCGCGGATGCCCTCCCATGGTTCTGGAGGTTGTGGTGCCTGTAAATTGATAATTAATAAAATTTTAAAAGTGCTTTAAGATTTTGATCTGTATTAGCACTTGACATGCTCAGCTACTTTAAAGAATAAATTATTTGTGAATGTGGAAAAAGAGAACTTTAGTGCGAGCGGGATTCGAACCTGCGTCCCTTCCTATCCGCAGAAGTGCTCTAGACTGCTAAGCCATCGCACTGACCGATGGCCTATCCCAATCTCCAGTTCTCTTGTGCCACTTTCACAAATAATTTGTCTTTATAAGGCACTAAGAATTTCTTATATTTTTTATCCTACTACGAGTAATATCATCAATGCGAAATTTTGAAGATAAACATCTTGTTAGTATTTTGATATTTTGTATGTAAATGAAATTATACCAATAACCAAAAAAATGCATTATTTGTAGATAATCTGTTACAAAATGTAAATAACATAAATTATGTATACATAATATATAAAGTATTTTATATGTATAATATATAATAGGATAAGCACGTTATCGCATTGGGTTTAATCTGTAATGATAGATGTATGTTATGTTAAATAAATAAATAAACTCCGAGCAAAGATGTCCACCAAATATCTAACTCAATAAGAACAAGACAATAAGAAGGAATGTGTTATCAAAATTCCCAGTTACGAGCAATTGTCACGATGGGTTTCCAGAAGATGCAGATTCAAATCCTGCTCGTGACTTATTTTTGATTTCACATTTTCGCATATTCAAACATCACAATTTGAATATTTTGATGTTTATCCGTCAATAACATTTGGTAATTACATGGACACTGGATATAAGATCATTTTAATCCTGAAAAATTAATAGTTTCCGTGAATTGATTTGAATAAATACCTAATGACTAAAGATATTTAAAAAAACAATTGGTATACAGATAAACTGCAACCTAAACACACACGAGTACATATTATATTTTTTTTACATACGAGTGCATTAAAATCCTAACTATTATAAAGCTGTAACAGAGCTGTGTCTGTACATTTAAGATATTTGAGAAAAAAAATACTGTATTAGGCTATATAGGCGTGTCTAAACACAACATTTTTCTTTTTAATTTTTCGTTCGCGCATCACGCTAAAACTACTAAAAGGATTTTGATGCAACTTGTTTTATTTGATAGCTCTTGATTACTTAAAAACTGCTATATATTTTATCCCGATACAATATCGGAACCTGAGATATAACCTAAAAACTAGGATTTAGATGCGGCGGAGCCACGGGCAAAGGCTAGTTTTTATATAATTTTATACTTAAACGACTCAATGGATTAGAAATTTAAATCAATAATGAACTGCCTACCTCTTCGGGGATACAGGCGTGATGCTATGTTTGTTTGTTTTGCCTGAGAGGTAACCACTCTCTATGAAACTGACGTGACGCAAAGAATGAAGATATTCTGACGGGCCTCGTTGGCGTAGTCGGTAGTGTAACTGACTTCCGTGCACGAGGTCGTTGGTTCGATTCCCACTCAGGACAATTATTTGTGTGATGAACCTCAGATATTTGTACTGCATCTGTGTGTTTTCTATCTATTATATGTAAGTATGTATTTACAAAAAAAGTAGTATATGTATTATATCCATAATCTGGTACCCATAGCACAAGCGTTAAGCTTAGTTTGGGACCAGAGGACGTTGTGTGAAAATGTCCGTGAATATTTATTTATTTATTATGTCCGTGAATATTTATTTATTTATTATTCTTTTGAGTAGATTACTACAAACAAACACTAATTACACGACTCTAGTCGTAAAACGAACATAAAGGAATTTACAAATTTAACATTAAAGTATTTAGCTCCGAAAACATGTTTTTAGGTTATGTAACGGTGACGTAGTGAGATGCTGTGTGTCTTATCGTATATGAAGATATATAGATAATAAGATTACTAGCTATCTTTGGTTGTAACTGAGCACTTTTATATTTGTTTAGTGGCTATCTAAAATGTTATACTAACGTAATTCTTGTTCAAAGTAGACTTTAGAAATTGCAAATGGCAGTATTTTAAACACAAAGTGAAAAATATGAAATCGAAAATAACAGTCACGAGCAGGATTTGAACCTGCAACTCCTGGATACCGTCCAGATGCTTTGCTAATTCAACCATCGTGACAATTGCTCCTGACTGGTAATTTCGATAACACATTCATACTTAACGTCTTTGAGTGACGCCTGCGCCATCTGTCGGAAGTATTTTCATACATTATACCGACCAGGTAAACTTAATTTTACAATTAAGGTTTTTACCTAATAATGACGCAAACCCTATAAATATTTAGATATTTTTATATATATTTTTAGCATTTGACATGCTTAGCACTATACATTAAACACAAAGTGAAAAATGTGAAATCGAAAATAACAGTCACGAGCAGGATAAAAATTGTAATAAATAATTGCAGTATTTACTTGAAACATGGTGATCAACCGTATATGTACCGATTTAATGTGTTGCTATACCGTATTTATTTATTTTTTTTGTTATATATGTACGATTATGCACTAAACTATTTTTTTCCCTAAGATGATAAATGATTTTGCACTTTAAATAACGCCTGAATGAATATTTAAATCTATCTAGGTTGTAAATTACATCCAATCAGAGCAAAGGTCCAGCTTCGATTGGTGTCAATCTTGACGAGCTTATGGAGAAGATGGTTGATCGAGAAGAGATCGAGTTTATTAGAATTGAGAATTGTTCAATAAAGGCCAAAAATATTATTAAAAAAAATTTAACTGTATCAAATGATGACAGATGGCGGAGTGGTTTAGATACCGGCCTCTCGTCTGAGTGTTATGGGTTCGCTTCCGTAGAGTAACTTTTATATTGGGAGATTCGACACAGGACAACTCTTTGTTTCTCACTCTCATTTTTTTCACAAATGGTTGTTATAAGTCTGGGTACCTATACTTTGTGTCCGTGAAATTGTATGTTTGTAAAGTCCTCCGCGATACAAGAATTATTCCTTAGTGCAGGGTGTTATTTGAAAAAATACTGAATACCTTGTTTTGTTCTCGCACCAAAGCCTTAACCCCGAAATCGAGAAGGATTCCAGCTAAATGTTCTCCCTCCCGACTACATATGTATTTTAAATACGTGACGTACTTAGCCATTTACCAGAACACAGAGTGCTAAAATGTGAAATAGAAAAGTCGTTATTACGCATTTGTAAACCATATACGAGTATATTTCAATCTCACCTTGAATCTTAAAGATCCTAGCGGCGGCTTAGCGTACGGTATACCCTGGAAGCTGTAGAAAGCCTTCCCAGAAGGACTGTTGGCGATGCGGCCCTGCAGTTGGCCTTGCTCCACTGTCACTACCGGTGACTCTGCCATTTTACCCCCTCTGAAACAAAACAGCATGGCACGTTATTTTTAAGTTCTGATTCCTAGAATATCTCCCATCCATCAGCCTTTAAACGTCCACTGCTGGACATAGGCCTCCCCAAGAGAACGCCACAACGAGCGGAATGCTCCCCTAGAATTACTTATCAATTATCATTTATCGTGGCTAGATTACTAACAATTGAGACTGAAATTAAATGGTAAACAGCGGCTTGGAAGTATTCTTAGTATTATTGAGTACATGAGCGGCGGTTGCCACTTACCATAAAAAAAACGGCAAATAGAAATATTTATTTTTATAGCTAATGATGGCAGAAGAGCTACGGCCTATCTGATGGTACCTAATTGGTAACCGTCACTCTCTGGTGTGGTGACACTTGTATTCTTAGTCCGTCATCACACGGAGCCTATATGACTAGACTGCCTTCTAACCTCTACAATAAACACCACACAAACAACCCAAATATATCTGTAGATTAACGATATTAAAAATAATTATATATAGTACACACCATACGTTAATATTAATAGATAACAGTATCATCTATTAGACAAATAAATACCGATAGATTACAAAGAATTAGTTCATGTAAATATGAAATTTAGATTGGGTAATTATTTATTAATATGCTATTATCATGTGGCAATGGGCACGCCACATCGCTAGACGAACCGACAACCACTGTGAAAGGTGTGGCGGAGATGGACCGATGACCTGGTCAAAGTTGCAAGCAGCCATTGATTACCACTGAAGTAATATAACACAGTTCCAGTGGTCCGCCATATAGGCGAGAGACGGCACACGTTGGGGGGTGAGTGCCCCACACTATCCTTGCATTTACGCATCCCTCCCGTCGGTAAAACTGACGGGGGTTATGTGGGACTCACCGGGTGCTCAAATTATGCCCGGGATACCCACTAAAACCACGCCTATTAGTAGGGATGCCGGAAGATCATCTTACGACATTCTACTCCAACGCTCCAGCCCCACTTTACCCTGTTCGTTGCTCTGAACGACGGAGTGTGCGGTTAGGTATATTTTTTCTCCCCTTAACAAAAAAAAGGCAGCCGTTGAATGCAGCCGGTATAGGAGCGTTCGTTACCCAACATTTAAGCAACGCTACCCGAGGGCACCCCCTGTGGGGTTAGGACCTCGGCTCAGGCTGTTGCTGGCAAAGTGGGATTTCCCACGTTTATGATTTAACCGCGACACGTCTTTCGCCCCCGTCGGCGGGGACGAAACCGTGGGTAATTACTTATTAGCTGCGCGAGCTGTGTATGCTCTGATCTGAGCGTGAGTTATGTCGTCGTCGACTTCGTCGAGGCTATTTCGCGGTCTGCGTACGCGCGATATATTAGAGGGTTTGTACCTAGCTGACTCAACCACTAGAGGGTTGGCGTGAGTAATGGCGGAGTCAAAGAAACTACGTGAACACCGTTTCATAAATTGCTTGATGGTCAATTGCAAGTCTATGTGGAGGTCTACATTGCGTATGAACCACGGTGCACCCGTAGCTCTGCGCATGAAACTATTCTGTAGTGTTTCTAATCTATGGATCCTGTGTGCCTTGGCGTGGGAAAATACTACACTGGTGTACGTCATAACAGGACGTATGCAGGCATTGTAGAGTCTGACCTTATTCCTATGTGAGAGTTTAGACCTAGAGTTTAACAGATAGTGCAAACGTCTCAAGACAAAGGCTGCGCGCGAGCGTACCACCTGAATGTGAGTCTGTTATCTAGTATTACACCTAAGCACTTGGCTCGCCTACTCCAAGGAATAGGTTTACCAAAGATGCTAATCTGTTTGATCCTCCGGGGGATACAGTCGGGGTAGTCTCCTATGAAACATAACCGCCTGGCTCTTCTCGGGGTTGATCTCTATTCTCCACTTGCTAAACCACGTACTGAGGGCAGTGGCCGCTGATTGGAGTTTCCTATGCAGTGTGGTAGGGTTAAACCCTGCATAATAAATAGCTGTATCGTCTGCAAAAAGTGCTGTCTGCACTTGCCGACGCTGAGGCATGTCACTGGTGTACAGCGAGAAGAGGATCGGTGAGAGGACGGAGACCTGTGGGACCCCGGCGAGTAGGGGGTGGGGGGGACCGTGTCCTTTCCACCCTAAAGCGGAAACTGCGGTTAGATAGAAAGTCTCGTATGATGAGTACGAGATACCGCGGTACTCCTGCAGCGGTAGCGTGAGCGACTGCTATTGAGCTTTTTCGTGAAAAGAAAAATTGTCAGTAGCAGCCCGAAGTATGGAAATGTGGCCGGTGGACGGCAATAGACTCGGGCTGTATTACGCGAGACTTAAACATAGCTGGCGAACCGTGGGTGTGCAGCAATACAGCTCTGCCTACCCCTTTGGGGTTGCAGGCGTGATGCTATGTTTTGTTTTTAATACTGAAGGCCGGAGGTCTAACTATCATTATTATAGCGTAAGTTTATGAAGATGTGTGTGTTTGTCCGCCATCACACCCACGACTGAGCCAAGAAGTGCACATATAAGATAGTATTTCGCAGATTTTTGCACTTTATAATGGTAAAATAATTATTATAATTGGTTGAGTAATTTCCAAGGTTATCGATTACAAACAAACATACATTTCTTCTAAAGAACAAATTATTTGTGAAAATCTGGAAAAAGAGAATTTTACTGCGAGCGGGATTGAAACCTGCATCCCTTCCAAATCGGGAGTGCTCTAGGCTGCTAAGCCATCGCAGTGGCCGACGGCCATACTCAATCTCCACATGATGGCGTGGGTCGTAAAGACAAATGTTATGTGGAGATTGGAAATAATTTGTTCTTTAAAGTAGCTGAGCATGTAAAGTCCTACAAATACAGATCTAAATACACATTTCCTCTTTATATTAAAGTACAGACTGGCGAACTACTTACGGCTTCGCTTGCGTAGTAGTGATGGTAGATGAAAAATCCATTTTGAATAGGATTTGCGTAAAATCATTTCTTAATGCTCACCTAAAGTATCAAATCACCTCATACATAAATTTTCAAGTTCCTAGCCCCAGGAATTTAGGATGTACGTTGATATGTCAGTCAGTTATTTTTTTATAAATAGATAATAACATAACTATGTGCTTTGGACTACCGACATATTTAATTCATTCTAAGCCCGGCGCCCGTCTAGAAACACGTCATTGCAGTTAAAACTAAGATATGAGCCGAAATATCTTAACGATTCGTCACACATACTTAAGCGACCTTGGAGTGATAATAGAGTCAATTTTTTCACATTTATGCACGTTAAAATATTGCAGCAGGTATGTATTTTAGTTATGATTATTAATTGTACTTTATCAAACTTGCGTTAAAATATTGCAGCAGGTATGTATTTTAGTTATGATTATTAATTGTACTTTATCAAACTTGCGTTAAAATATTGCAGCAGGTATGTATTTTAGTTATGATTATTAATTGTACTTTATCAAACTTGCGTTAAAATATTGCAGCAGGTATGTATTTTAGTTATGATTATTAATTGTACTTTATCAAACTTGCGTTAAAATATTGTAGCAGGTATGTATTTTAGTTATGATTATTAATTGTACTTTATCAAACTTGCGTTAAAATATTGCAGCAGGTATGTATTTTAGTTATGATTATTAATTGTACTTTATCAAAGTTAGGTACGTTGAAATATTGCAGCAGGTATGTATTTTGTTTATGATTATTAATTGTACTTTATCAAACTTACGTTAAAATATTGCAGTAGGTATTTTGGTTAGGAAGTTGATGCGGCGGTGGAGGGAAGAGCTGAAGTCTCCCTGAGCAGGACGGGAGACTTTAGAGGCGGTTACGCCACACCTCCACCGCTGGTTAAATCGAAGGCACGGCAACCTCAATTTTCGGTTGACGCAGGTTTCGGTAAGTACCTGCATCGTAGGTAAGGAAGAAGCCCCCGGATGCCACGAGTGTGGCGCACAAATCAGACGTGCGCCACACTGGAGGAATGCCCCGCCTGGGGGCCCCAGCGCCGCGCCCTGTCGGTGGCAAGAAGACCTGTCGCTGCCGGCTGTAGTAAGCCAAATGCTCGGCGGCGACGGGTTCTGGTCGGCCGTTGCGTCCTTTTGTGAGGTGGGTAGTAATTGCACGGAAGGAGGCCGCGGAACGCGAGCCTTTCCCCGCGCTAATAGGCGTGGAAAGGGCCGCTGTGAGTATTTCGGGCGCAATTAAGATCCAAGTGCCCGGCGGGATGCGTAAAGGCACTTCCATAGCAATAACAAAAAAAAAAGTATGCATTTTGGTTATGATTAATAATTTGTACATTTTCAAACTTGCAAATGTATCTTTGATATTTTTGGGTGGCAAACAAGCACAGGGACCGCCAGATGGTTACCACGGGATAGGCGCTAGCAACAACAGAGGCAAGATTGTCACATTGCCAACCTCAGGATAATATAAAGAGAAACTGAGGAGTTGGAAATATGAATATTAGGGATGAGATGAAAGCGCTTCCCACGTTCTCACTCGCCAAACGAAACAACAGTAGGAGTATCGGCGTTTCTTCACGCCGATCTTCTGTCAGAGGGTGGTGAGGAGGGCTCTACCCCTCATAAACTTTAAAAACAAACTTTAAGGGGATTTCTCGTTTAATCGATTGGTTGTGACACTCGGGCGGGAGGCCGGTTTCTAAACCGCTCCGCCATCTGTGCAGCATATTTATAACATACTTGTTTATATATTCCGTAAAAAGGATTTATTTTGTAAATATATAATATATTTTTTTATACACAGCACCAGTTTCTTGAAATAAGCTTTCTCCTGAATGCGAGGGAGTTCATTTGTAACCTCATACTAAGAACTTAATTTGTAAAATACCGGCAACACGTTTTGTTAAGGAGTTTTTGGCGGAACATTATGGGGAGCAACTGAAATGTTGTCATAAACTCCAGTCAATTTAGAAATGTATCTAAAATACAACGAAGTATTCCACTGACGTTTTCATGGTGGAGAGAAAAACCCGCTCTAGATACAACAACAATGTTTTGTAGTCGTCTTTGGCGACACATAATGGCGAGCGGTTAAAATCCCGTCACAAATTCAAAATATGTATAAAATATAATCTATGTACTCGATTTTCGTCAACATGGACTTCAGATTATAAACACGCCACATTAATTAACTCTATGCAAATACAATGATAGAGGTTCGCCATTGTGAGCGCATCACGGAAAAACTACTGCCCCCTTAGAATGAAAAACGAAACGTTAGACGAACTTTCGTTTCGAGTCATTGTAATTGATCAACAGTCCGACGCGTGTTTCCTGATTAGTCGAGATTTCGACGCGTTTCAGGCTACCAATCACAATAAAGCGAAACGAAATTTCATTTAACGTTTCGTTTTTCATTCTAAGGGGGCTGGATAGTTTCAAATTAAGTTTTCAAGTTTAATTTCTTAAACAAACCAAAAAAAAATGCAACACTTCATTTTAATTTAAAGATTTAAGAAACAACGCAGTCGCAGTCGGGGGTAGCAGCTAGTAAAGTATAACAGTGACGAACGTAGTTTCCATGCTTAAGATAAAAAGAATTACACCCCCACAAGGACAATAAATTGTTTGTGTGATTCACACATCAATGCATAAATTATACATCAATGGTTATTCACAAACGATTATTCCTGAAATACAATTGGTAATTTGTGGTAAAATATTTGAGCACTAAATAAAAAAAAAACGATATAAAGAGGAGTATTAGTCGGTTTATCTCAAACATGATCTAAAAATTTAAAGTAGATATTTTAACTGTGTTTCTAAACGAATATTAGGTGGGTTAAAATAAATAAACCAACTTTTGTAAAATCATATAACTGTGGGTAGATGAACGTTGAAATAATATGCCAGCCATGGACGTCTAACATCTAAGTCCACCCGTGATGAATGCTGTAAAGTACTCGAAAAAAAAATCAAATAAGCGCGATAGATTCCGTAAATTTTCATAATGTAAAAATTAAGAAATGCTATCGGTTAATTAGTCCTCGTCTCATTATAGTAAAGACTCGAGTTAAAAAGCAAACCGAATGAGATCGTATGTTCTTATCATTCTGTTATCGTTTTATATAAATATACTGCAGTGTAATTACGCTAAATATTATTTTTGTCTTTCCTCTTTATACTACTGATGTCCAAAGTAGACCATATCGACCCCCATACAACGACGGCTTGAACCGCTAAAGTAATGTCACACAGTTACATTAGTCCGCCAACACGGCGAGTTTAGTTAATGAGTGACCCTTATTACCTTGATCGGTGCCCTGAAAGACAGGGTTTGCGGTTAGGCATAGTTTTCCCGTGTTCAGAGAAAAAGGCAACGACGTGACGGCTTAAAAGAGTGCCATGTGAGCGTAGAAAAATGTAGTGGTTCGTGATATACGCCGATATTGGATCTCATTTAAGTAGTTTATCTTTAATCAACCGACTTCCAAAAAGGAGGAGGTTCTCAATTCGGATGTATGTTTTTTTGTGTTTTTGTTACGCGATTATTCCGCCAATAATGAATAGATTTCAATGATTATTGTTTTGCTTGGTAGGTACTACACCAGAGGTGGTCCCATTAAAATTTTATAAAAATCGGTCCAGCGGTTTTTGAAAAATCAACAAATATCTAAAAAATTGCATCCGGACATACATCGATGATATTTTCGGCCGACTCTCTGGCTCATTGGAGCAGTGCGTTTAGTTGGCATAGCATCACGCCTGTATGCCCGAAGGGGTAGACAGATGTGTATTACATACCCACGGTTCGCCAGCTATGTTTAAGTCCCTCGTAATAGGGGGCGAGCCTATTGCCGTACATTGCCTAGAATTTTTCTTTTTACGAAAAAGCTCAATAACCCTGTAACCCGGGGATCGAAGCCCAGACCTCATGATCAGCAGTCGCTCACACTACCGCTGCACCACCGAGGCAGTTTAGTTGGCGTACCCATATTATATGTATATGGGTACGCCAATCTTTCTTCACGTTCTTCGGACATATAAATATCATAAATATCATAAATATCATAAATAACCACTAAAAATTAAAAAATAAATTATTTTTAAATAAAAAAGTTATCGCCTTCAAAAGACACCTTTAACTAAAAACCAAAAAATAATTTAGTATTTACATACAATTTCCGTGCTAGACACCTACTGATGTGTTTGAAGTCGGTGCCTAGTCTAAAAATAACGAAACCATACTTATATAATAACAACAACAATAGGTAGGTATATATACCTACCACCGAAGGAATGTAACATGGTTCCAGTGGCCCGCCAATAAAGGCGGAGAGACGGCACACGGCGGGTTTCTTTAGTGGGTGCAGGCCCCACACTACCCTGGTCGTTGCCCCGAACGATAGGGTGTGCGGTTAGGAACATTTTCTCCCGCCATAACAAAAAAAAAAAGTTATATATACCTACTTATAATAACATTAACATCATCTTGGCACCGACTTCAAACACATCAGTAGGTGTCTAGCACGGAAAAATACTAAATTATTTTTTGGTTTTTAGTTTAAGGTGTCTTTTGAAGGCGGTTTCTTTTTTATTTAAAAATAATTTATTATGACTTTCTATTCTACTACTACAATAACATGCGGGCACGGACATTTTGACATGGTAGACAAATGAAATACCTTTCGGTAAAGTATATCTTATTATGGGCATACAAAAAGGAGTATGAGAGTAAAATCAATGCGGTCAAAATGCGATGTATGCAAGAATAGAACCTCTTGGCACTCTGTTCTCTCTGCCTACATCGCAAGGAGAGTGGCGTGATGATAAGTGGTAGTACCTATAGCTCTTCCTCGTGACGTATTCTTCATTATTAAGTAGAATAATTTTGACAATATATGGTGGGAAAGAACTACCGCCACTGCCAATGATCCACATTCATTCACTCTATAATTCACTACAACAAGAAATCAGTCAAAATAAATTTTATATAAATGAATTTGAAATAATTGAACATTAGCCAAGTCTATCCATCTTGCCTCGGGGTCTACCTGAAACCTAAAATTATGCCAAGTGGTCTATGAGTCACTAAAGTTTTAGGACCTCTGCTTTAGAACGAACTCCCCGCTACGATGATTCATACACGAGCGCCATGACATGTTTTTCTTAAAAAAATATGTTTCTTACGGTAGATAGCAGCTTTGGTGTGCCAAATGTAGTAGTGAGCAGCGGCTTCAAGGTTACTCTTAGTACCTATAGTTGAGTTCATGAGTAATGAGCGAAGTGGTAACCCCACTTACCATCAGGTGGGCCGTCCGTCTGCCACCTTAAGCAATAAAAAGCGTCCGTTTTCTAGACTGTAAAGATTTGATAAGGTACCTTTTAAATGGAGAACTTGTACGAGAAGCTAGCTGGCGAATAATCACCAATAGATACGCTCAAGAGTCGAAATAACTTCTCTATTTCTCTACAAACGAAACACAATTAAAAGTTTGCTAAAATCTGTATTTTAGCACTTGACAAGCTCAGCTGTCTATTTTAAAGTACAAATTATTTGTGAAAGTGGAAAAAGGGAACTTTACTGCGAGCAGGATTCGAACCTGCCTCCCATCCTACCCGGGGAAGCACTCTGGACCGCTAAGCTGTCGCAGTCACCCAACGGTGATTTTAAATGCTTTGCGGCTGTCTCAAACGACAACGTTAGCGACATGCGGAAACTTAGAATAGCACGAATAGAATGAAATAACATTCATAAAGGGCATTCATAAATTACGTCACGCTAATTCTGGTCTTTTATTCTATCATCACACTACTTCACTATTATTAGGACGCCTCGATAAATATTACAACATGAAACAACACACAAAAACACTTGTTTTAACTTGAAAATGATCCATTGCATAAAAATAAAGTTTTCCTCAGATCCTCGGTCGCCCCCATGTTACTTTTCGTCACAGCAAGCGATACCATTTTTTTTTGTTAAGGCGGAAAAAAAAATCCTAACCGCACACCCCGTCGTTCGGGGTAACGAACAGAGTAGTGTGGGGCCCTCACCCACTACAGAAACCCGCCGTGTGCCGTCTCTCCGCCTTTATTGGCGGGCCACCGGAACCATATACACCAACCGATACCTGCTCACGTTTGTTTGCGAACGTATTTTGATATTTTTGCCTTGTGTTTTATAAACGTAATTTTTGAATGACCCGTAAGAATATATTCAGGTGTTCTACTTACCAGAATGATACAGACCACTTAGTACAGAGCTCACAGTCACACTAAATCGTTATCATAAGAGTCGATAGCCGATAATATTGTTATCAGATAACCAACGAAGGATCTAATGTTATTTGTAAGAATTCATGATTCACTACGTAGAAACAGGACGTTGAATTAATATTTCACTAAAATTCCATCCACGATGCTGGTTACGTAGATTTCAGAACTGGGCCAAATAATACAAGAACGTCACTCGGCACGTTATATCTATACATCTATCTATCTAATATCTTTAAACGAGCAATTTTTGTTTAAGTATATATATATATATATATATATATATATATATATATACTTAAACAAAAATTAAATATATATATATATATATATATATATATATATATATATATATATATATATATATATATATATATACTTAAACAAAAATTAAATATATATATATATATATATATATATATATATAATCTGAATCTCGGAAACAGCTCTAACGATTTTCATGAAATTTTGTATGCAGGGGGTTTCGGGGGCGATAAATCGATCTAGTTGGGTTTTATTTTTAGAAAACGTCGTTTTATCCGGGCTTTCAGGCAATTAAAACTGCTACAATGTTATTGGAATACGAAGGTAAACTTCGCCGCCATCTACAAGGTTATATCTAATAGCTCAGGTGGGAAATCGGGCGATCCCAAAACCAGAAGACCCCGGTTCGAGTCCAGATGTCTCCAATTCGTTTTTTTTCCCCTTTTTACTAATTCTTTCTTTTGTGAGAAAAACTCGCAATTTACCAACAAATCGGTCATCCAGGTACTATATCATTAAATAAACAATCGATCATATTTTTGGGATAAAATGTATATAGTTTCTAGGTTCCGGACTACATCTCTAGCAGAAGCTGACCCGAGATGCCAGCGCACGTGTTCCGCGAGCGCCTCTCCACGAGTGAGGGCTAGGCCCTCCAAACCAGACGGGACCACAAACACTGGAGGCCAGGCCCTGTCAGGGGTAGAGGAAATCATGCGTAGAGCATATACCTCGCGCCTGGCCACAGGAATGAAGGGACACCGCAAGGTTTTAGCAGGTATACTGATTGTACCACTGAAGGAATGTAATATAGTTCCGGTGGCCCGCCAATAAAGGCGGAGAGACGGTACACAGCGGGTTTCTTTAATGAGTGAGGGACCCGCACTACCCTCTTCGTTGCCCCGAACGACAGGGTGTGCGGTTAGAAATATTTTTTCCCGCCTCAACAAAACACTGAAAAAGATATACTGATTGTGAAAATTGGGACGGCATAACCTCTCCGCCCGCCCGGCAGGGGGTATCCATAAAAGATTTCCCAGCGGGGAAAAAATAAAGCATCCGGACTACATGAATGCTGAATTTCGTGATAATAGGTTAAGTAGTTACGGCGTGAAAGGCATAAAACAAAAAGTGTAAAGCATAACAAGCAAACTAACTCACTTTCGTTTATGATACTACTAGGGTCACGCGACTCCATTCGCGTGGACTTCTATACTATTATAAAGCTGTAACAGAGCTGTGATTTCATTTCATCGATATGAAATGAAAGAATAAACGGCTATCTCCTGCTACAGCCAAAACGTAACGATGTGCTTCATGGGAGATGGTGGTACCAACCCGCTCGGGCCCGATACCAAGTGAGTACTCCCACTTGGTACCCAGCCCTACCACCAGTCATGCATTAGTCGTCTCATACGACACCCGTGGGAAAGAATGGGGTGGTGACACTTTTATTCTTAGTCCGTCACCACACGCCTTTGCTCGCGGCTCCGCCGCAGCCATGAGCTAGTTTTTGGATAATATCTCAGGTTCCTGATATAGTGGCGGCTTAAAATGTATACCCGTTGTTAAGTCTAATCAAGAGCTATTCAACAAAAAAGTTGCATCAAAATCCGTTCAGTAGTTTTTGCGTGATGCGCGACAAACAGATAAACAGATAAAAAAATCTAAAAAAAAATCGTTTTGTGTTTAGACACGCCTATATAGCCTATTTTACAGTATTTTTTCTCAAATATCTCAAATGTACAGACACAGCTCTGTTACAACTTTATAATAGCATAGATAGATAATGACTAGTTGCTGCGCACGACTCCCTCAGAGTGTTATCATCATACATATTTGGCGTAAGTACATATTCTAGAGTACAAAAACTTACCTAGGCTACTTTTTAAACAGTAAATGTGACTGCATAGATGGCGGAGTGGTTTAGATACCGACCTTCCGTCCAAGTGTTGTGGATTCGATTCCCACATAGGACAACTCTTTGTGTGATCCACAAATGGTTGTTCTGAGTTCGGGTGTAGTTTGTGTCCGTGAAATTGTATGTTAGCAAAAGTCCCCCGCGATACAGGGATTATTCCTTAATGCAGGGTATTGAAAATGAAAATCGTCAATTGGATATGTTAGCTGAGTCTGAATAAACAAATACCAAGAATTAGTTTAAGCAAATCAAGAAGTAGGTATATCGTTTGTATCTAATTAATATTAAGTATAAAACCAATTAAGAGGGCAAAGACACTATGGTATCAACTCCATAACAGGCAGTCATTAAATTTTAGATGATTCAACAAAGGAATATGTATTTTAGTTTTCTTGTTACGGTCAAAAATTAATATCATTTTAACATATATATATTATATCACTTTGATAATAGTTCAAGATCCTAGGGCTGCTAGACCTTGCTTATCCTGAACAAAAAAATGAAACAATACAGTATGAGCGTGATAAAAACCCGTAGTTATAAACATGAGGGTGTTTGGCATCTGCAACTGCCTAGCCAAATTTCATAAACGTCGTAGAATAGGATAGAATAATCAATGTATGGTATTGACAGTTAGTTCTCAAGTTGTCGTAGATTGGACAATTCCTATGGGATAGATGATTTGCGTAGTGTTGACGCAGACGAAGTAACGCGATGACACTAGATATAAAACTTAAGACTATGAGACTTCATAAGTTACTCATAAAATAAGTAAGGTCTGGCGGCCCTGGGTTCTTGCTCTAAAAGTGTTATCAATTCCATAAACCTTTCACGACTTGACAACAGACAATTAAAGTCCCTAGACATTTCACTATTTGCCCTTAGGGTAAATATTTTAGTCGACATTCAAACATCCACCATCTCTGCAGTATTTTTTTTTTCAATCCATTTCTGTCCCAGTGTTGCGCACGGGTCTCCTCTCAGTCACGATACTTGATTGAGAATTGAAGAGAGAGAGAGAGAGAGAGAATGAATCTGTAGAATTTACAAGCCGTCTAGAAAATCTTTTAGGCATGCAGTTTTTATCACGAAATTTTCTTTGACCGCGCATTGAAAAATGTAAACAATCACACACGTAATTTGGAACTAAATCGGAAATTAGCGTGTGGTGTGATCAATGTGGTCTGGACCTCGGACTGGGGATCGAACTCACTGTCTTTGCAGTCGTAGGTTTTAACACCAGGCTTAATAGCCTTGCAGTCTATGGAATGGTAGTTATTTATAATTAGTTGTTAAAGTTACTCCTTATAACAGCAGGTATTTGCCAGTGAAAATCTCGTCCAAATAGGTCCAGCCGTTTCGGAGATTAGACAACACAAATAGACAGTATAGATATCTTTGGTTTTCGAACAGCAAGAATCCGTCTCTTACCTTAAATTTACTTTATAATTTAGTAGAACGTCTCTAGAAGTAGAATTGAAGCGGCATCTTCTAGGCTCATTGCTTCTATTTTCCTCTATATGTCTATGCTCAAAAATATTTAAGCTCTTAGTCAAATCATCGTTCAATGAGTCCATAAAGTTAGACCAATTATTACTTTCATGTTTTCTTACGAAATTGGCAATTTTCTTATTGATCGGCTTCTTCCCGAGAGCCAGTAGCCTCGATTCTCTAGCTAACAGATATCGAAGAGCAGTTTTTTTCAATATTATAAACTCTTCTAGGGTTCTGGCCATAAATCAGCACACTTTATAAAAACTCAATTTATATATTACTTTCACAATTGGTAACACTCAACTGAAACGCGCCTATATAACCGTCAAAGATTTGAAATTACATTTTTTTAATTAAGAATTATAGGCAAAGGTACACCTTAATACGACCTAGTTTCGACTGAGCGGAAAATTCGTGATCATTTATCGGGCATGTGACAAAGTGATGTATTGCAAATTAGTATCCTGACGTTGTTCAGTTAAATTTATAAGCAGGCAACACAATAATGTTTACTTTGTTATCAATGGGTAAAGAATAACTGTTGTTTTCATAACAACCAGCCTGTTATAATAACAAGCCTAAACTTGGTAGCGTTCTTAGTTGTTTCGTTAATATTTTTAGCGAAGAAACTAAGGTAAAAAAAAAAAATATACAATTTTAGTACGTGGGTGGCAGACATGCATACGACCCACCTTATGGTAAGCCTATGTATAGACGATAGCAATACCTGAGACATCAGTCGCGCATCGCGAAGTTCAAGGAAAGGGTTTCATAAAGTTTTTTTCAAGTCAGTTTGCCAATTCAGCCACCGTGACAATTGCTCGGGATTGCGAATTTCGATAACGCATTCATTCTTAACGTCTGGGGCGACGCAGGACATGCGGGTTCAAATGCTGCTCTTGACTGTTATTTTCGATTAATCATTTTCACACTGTGTTAATTTATATAGCTACATGTCACTTGCTAAAAAAATATGTGAAAATATAAAAATTATCAATTTGATATCAAGCGCCCCACACTTTTTTACAAAATATATTTATTAAAAAAAAACATTAGCTGCCTCTGTGGCACAGCGGTAGTGTGAGCGACTGCTGATGATGAGGTCCCGGGTTCGATCCCCGGGTCAGGCAGTGTTATTGAGCTTTTTCGTAAAAAGAAAACTGTTCAGTAGCAACCCAGAATTTGGAATTATGCCCGGTAGACGGCAATAGACTCGCCCGCTATAACGTGGGACTCAAACATAGCCGCGAATCGTGGGCATGATGCTATTTATTATAATATTATTTTTTAGTACATAAACAGTAATTTGAAATGTGATATATTACGTAAAATTTGTTTTATGTAACAAGTACGACATGACAATTGTTTCCAATAGACCATAGATATACGAACGCTACATTCTAACCACATAATCACGATTCGTTCCTTCCGATAATAGTGAGTACTTTGTACTACAAATTATTGTATAACACTTATAAGGAGCAAGGTGTTAAGTGAGAAACCTTGATACTAGCACGTGTGCATTAACGTATTATGTTGAGGCTCAGCTAAAGATGTTTTTCAATGAATGATTTTTTTAATCTTTCAACACTTTTTACGTCAGCTATGACGCAATTAATGATGAAATATGTTGTAATATTTACTGTTAGTGCTTAGCTTATACCGACAGCAATTATAGCCTTTTGATGTGAAAACATCTAATGCGGAGGGATGGTAAAACCAACTGTTGGCAGCCAATTTATTTAATTGATTTTAATGCCATCTGTTGACAAAAGTATCTAACTAGGAAGTATAATATCAATCAATAAACCAATAACATATTTAATTCCTCTATGGATAACGAAAGGGCGCTTATCAAGAATTATATAAGACTCGAATAATATTATTTTAAAGAAAGAAAATCGATGTTTTCACATCTGCGAGAGGCCCCGTGACGGCTCATTTTTTTTTTTTGTAAAGTCGGGAAAAACATTTACCTAACCGCACACCCCGAACAGAGCTTAATAAACCCACCGTGTGCTGTGCCTTCGCCTGTATTGGCGAACCACTTGGAATGTGTTACATTCTTCATGTGTTACTTCTGTGGTCCTCCGCACCCTGTCGTTCGAGGTAACGAAGGTAAGTGTGGCCCTGACCTACTAAAATAACCCGCCGTGTACCCTCTCTCCGTCAGTATTGGCGGGTCACTGGGACTGTTGGACATTTCTTCAGTGTTCATAGCTATCACGGTCTAGATATAGATGGCGGTACATTAACCTTTAAATAATCATTTATTTTCACTGATTCAGATTAATACATACTTGTATTTAACAATATAATTAACAAATATCTACAGTAATTCTGGGTAACTTTGACATATTACAGCGATATTTTTCACAGTATTTTAAATGTTTTAATATTTAAATGACAATATTAAACTTTGTTAGTATTCTCAGAATATTTTTTATCCATAGATAATAATGAAAGACTATAACATCCATTAATTATAGAGAAAAACCTATTTTTGTAGTATGTCAAAGTTACCACCCACAAAAGTGTAACTTTGACACACATTAAATCCGTCACATAAATGAGGTAATATTTGATTATGAAATTACTTTAGGTAACATTGGTTTATATTATTCTCAAATTAGGGATGTGGCTATGGCAATAAAAACGTAAATATGTAGTAGTATCATATATGTATATTTGTAAAAAAAGGTCCATCAATCAAAATTTTGAAGTTACAAGTATATTTTTTTAATTGGCATCAAAACCTCGTTTAAATCCTATAATGAACAAACCGTTAAGCATATTAAAATGAAGACAAACTAAAATAATTAAAACAAACAAAAAATATGTAAACACTTGGGTCTGAAGTATTTATTCGCCTTACTCCATATACAGTAAATTGTCATCCATACAATCACAGAATATCAAAAAGGTTATGTACTACTGTTTCATGAACTCAAATTCGCGCGCTAATTTCGGACAAAGTTTTGGCATTAACTCTGTTTGACAACTTCGCTTTTATTTTAAGGTGTGGTTACGGAGCTTGTTTAAAAAATAAAATCTAAAGCAAGCATTAACAAAAAATATTGATTTCATAGGGAAAAAACATTAAAACATTATCATAGTCACACTGTCAATGTTACCCGAAGGAATCAAAGTTACCCAGATTAACTGTACCTTTTTGAAATATTTTGATCTGGCCGGATCTTTCTCAGTCAGGCCGCGTTCCGATCCGGTGGTAGCTTTTAAGGCTTAGCTTCTATTAAAATCAATATATTTAATAATAGAAACTAATAATCAATATTGTCTTCTTAATGGTAGTTTTTAGATTAATTAAAAAAAAATATTGGTAGTTTGTGGTAGAATTTTTAAGCACTAAATATAAACAAAAAATTTTAAAACTTAAAGGAGTATTATACAAATTTTATTATACTAGCTTAAAATCTCATACATTGTAAGCATAAAACTTAGAGTAGATATTTTTAATTGTGTTTCTAAACGAATATTATGTGGGTTGAAATAAATAAACCAAAAATTTGTAAAATCATATTATTGTGGGTAGATGAAACCGTTGAAACAACATATCAGCTTTGGACATCTACCATCTAAGTCCACCCGTGATCATGAATGCTGTAAAGTATTCGAAACGTCGGGATAGCATAAAAATCAAGTAAACGCGATAGATTCCGTAAACGTAGCTTTATTTCAAAATGTGTAAAATTCGCGTATTTTTAGAAAGTATTAACTGTACCTGTTTTTTTTTTATAAATCGCTGTCCTCCCCAATATTAGGTAAAAAAGTCGAAAATTCATAGTCCAAGATCCCAAAGCCACCAGACCTTACTTAATTCCTGAATAACCAAATTTGTTGACAATAATCTTTAAAAGATGCACCCAAATTAGTACTCGGAATTTCGTCCATTCCAGTTTACAGAGTATGTACTCTGCACTCTCTCCCATACTTTTTGTTGATCAGAAGATAACTAAGGTCTGGCGCTCTATAAATAAGGGTAGCAAGTATTACAGTTTAATTTTATTAGTGTTAGTATAACAAAAAGCGTGCCATTTCAATCCATTAGTGGTATTACTCGAGATTGGTCACATGGAGAGACTCACCGTAAGTCGTCCAAAAAGTCGTTCACCGCAGTTATCATGTTGTTTTAGAGCTGAAAAGAAAAAGACGGCACAATAAGATCTAACTACACAAACACACATACTTATTGATTTAAGATAATTAATTTTCAGAATTAAGGTATAAAAATAATTTAAAAAAAAGTGGATTGTACATGCAGTCATGACTACAGTATACGTGCAAGTTCTCTTTGAAGTTCCTCGCATATACTTCCTATCTTATTGGAAGTACACATTGGACTGGCAATTTCAACCAAGAGCTGAAATCTTCTTGAAAACTCGACACATACCTAAAAGCGTTTTTTTACGCTAAGAAAAAAAATGTCACTTGTTGGAATCCGCGGTGGCCCTCTGGAATGGTTCAGTTCCTACCTAAGCAATAGAAAACAGAGGGTGACCGTGGGGGGCCACTGCAGTGATGTCGCTTCAGTGAACTTTGGCGTACCACAGGGTAGTGTTCTTGGCCCTACACTCTTCATCATATATATCAATGCCCTGTGCTCATTGACACTACCGGCAGCAAAAATTTTCACATATGCGGATGATACTGCTATCGTTTTCCACGCAGACTCTTGGCCTAACGTTCATGAGAAGGCAGAATATGGTCTTAAAATTGTCGTCGATTGGTTGAAAAGAAATCTTCTGTACCTTAACATCGAGAAAACTAATGCCGTTTGCTTTAGTGTATCTAAACGAACCAGTCCCAGGGAGCCACTTATTGTAAAACTTCACTCCTGTTCTGATCCCAATAAATGTGACTGTCCAGTGATCAAAAACACAAACGCTATCAAATATTTAGGTGTCTACCTTGACAATCATCTGATGTGGACTAAGCATATCGAGTCATTACGAATTAGGATTAGAAAACTCTCATACGTGTTCAAACGTCTGGCTAAATTAGCAACGTACAAATTAATTAAAATTATATATCTGGCTTTGTGCCAGTCGGTTTTGGGGTACTGTATTGTTTCCTGGGGGGCAGCTGCAAAGACTAATCTACTTAAAGTGGAAAGAGCACAGCGGGTTCTCTTGAAATGTGCACTTCAACTTCCGTATAAATATTCAACTGACCTTCTGTACCAGGAGTCTCAAGTACTTAGAGTGAGGCAGTTGTATGTCATGTCTGTTGCTATGCGTTTCCACAGGACTAGCCTCTTTACATGTAATATACCATTACGTTCTAATCGGCTGCCTCGGTGGGACACAATTAGATGTTATAAATCTATTGGCCAGAAGTCATTCCTATTTATGGGACCCTATATCTACAATAAGCTAGAAAGAACTCTAAAAATAGCAAAACTACGGAAAAAAACTTGCAAAAACAAGATTTTTTCATGGCTAATAAGTTTGGATTACACAAGCACTGAAGAATTACTAAAAATACCGAAATAGCACTTAAGACACATTTACACTTTTAACAATACACGCATACCATAGTTATATAAACCCCATTTACAAACCAAACACCTCCATGCCATATATACCATACATAAACACACACACACACACACACACACACACACACACACACACACACACACACACACACACACACACGCACTATTATGATAAATCAAATATTATGTATGTTTCTAATACTGCCAGACCTCTTGGATTGTTAAGAGACTAGATCCCACGACACAGGGCATCCTAGTGTGGGGTCTAGTGTTATATTTAAATATTATCATTGTAATTTTGGCATAATAAAGACTTATTATTATTATTATTATTATTAAGTAAGTCGTCATAAACAAGGACTAAATTGTTCCCGCGATCAGACAAAGAGACTAAATAAAAGTGATCAATGTATGATCAAAACCTCTGTTTTATGGCTCGTTTATAAGTTTGCCCGTGCTGATCCTTGCAATACTCTACTGTAGACTCGCGAGTATTTTAATTTTTACGAAATTCGGCACTAAAAATGACTCCTGGATCACGATTTGCAAGCTGGCGATCCGAGCCGACAGTTTTAGCGAGAACGCAAAGCAGGCGAACCTGTTATGCCAATGAATTGTGTTTATTTTTTGTTATGAATTTTTCTACTAAGGAATCCATATAGCACAGGGCCATTACAAATATACAATTAACATATAAACACACCTTTTTTGATAAGGCGGGAAATAATGTACCTAACCTCACACCCCGTCGTTCGGGACAAGGAACAGGGTAGTGTGGGGCCCTCACCCATTAAAGAAAACCGCCGTGTGGCGTCTCTTCGCCTGTACTATCGGACCACTGGAACTGGTAGGAGTATTACTCCAGTGGTACGCCAGCAGCTTAGCCTTTCGAGTACCTTCTTTGTGCGACGCTCCCGGCCGTCGCAGCTTAGCAGGCCACAAACAATATTTGTGGATCGCGCAAAGAATTTTTTATGTAATAGTCGAGCCCAAAACACTAGTCATGGATGTTCGGTGCCTAAGGCATGAAGTCATCTGTGCTGTTCATAGTCACTTCAGAACGATTTTATTGATTTGTCATTTGATATGATCAGCTCAGTAAAGCTTTTGTGAAAGTGAAAAGAAAAATTTTCTACGAGCAGCATTCGAACCTGGGTCTATCCCTATTCGGGAGACTGCTATAGCTATCGTAGAAACCTATTGACAATCCCAATCTCTACCTCACATTTTAGTCCTAAAGACATTGATGATGACATGACACAGATGCATTCATTTTTGTTCTGATATAGTAAACTTAATGATTACAGTTAATTAAGAATAATATTCAATGATGGCACGATTCACGAAATCGTATGATCTACGGGCAGCGATATAGTGAATAAATACACAGGTATTTTATTTCGAAAAATAAAGAGGAGTACCTAGTGAGGTCTGGCTCCCGGAGTAAGAATCGAAATTGATACCTTTTGTTTGTTGTCTTTGCGTCCTTGGTCTTACCAGAGACAACCACTGATTACCAAAGTATTTATTTATTTTAAACTACGATTACGTTAGCAGATACTTTCAATTCCAACCTTTGAATGAAATCACATCATTGTTTAAACGTTCACATACGAATTAGTCACCGTATTGTTGGTATGGTATCTTTGTCATCCACAGTTTTGATCATCAATGACGTGTTCAACATGTATTATGATAGTGAAATCTAACACTATATAAGCTTAAGATCATCTAAATACAAAATGTGAAATAGAAAGTTACAGTCACGAGGAGGATTTGAACCTGCATCTCGTGGAATACAGTCCCAGATGTTTTGCCATCGTGACAATTGCTCGGCACTACGAGTTTCGATAGATCAGATTCCTTCTTAATGACTTAGGTTTTGTCTGCGCCATCTGTCAGATGTATTTGCATATCCAAAACAATAAGAAAGAATTATAAACGTGAATGTGATTTTGTATGTTCGGCTGTCACGCCGCAACTACTCAAATATTGGTCCGTGTGGTGACGGACTAAGAATACAAGTGTCACCACCCCATTCTTTCTCACGGGTGTCGTACGAGGCAACTAAGGGAAGCAAGCAATTATCACCCATTGCATTACTAGTGGTAGGACTGGGTACCAAGTGGGAATACTCTCTTGGTATCGGGTCCGAGCGGGTTGGTACCACCACCTCCCGTGTGACCATGCAGCACATCGGTGTGTTTTGGTTGTAGCAGAAGATAGCCGTTAATTCTTTCATTTCATATACCTATGTGAAATAAACTGGTGGGAAGCGGTTTGACAATACTCTCGGTATATTTGAGTCCATGAGCGACGGTTACCATTTAGCATCAGGTGGGCCGTGGCTCGTCTGCCACCACAGGCCAAAAAACGGCAAACATGCATACTGCCCACCTGATGGTAAGCGGTTACCGTAGCCATCTCCAAGGAAAGGGATAGGAGGTGGTTATTAAGGAGATGATATGATGATGAGGTAGGGGGTTTGGGCCTCTGGCGCTCTCACTCACCATACGTTAGAAGTACCTACCGTTGCTTCACGATGATGTGTGAGGGTGGTACTTCCCCGATCGATCCAGCCCATTCATGCTGGAATAAGCAAGGCTCTCTACTACGTTAATAAGCGATTCTTGTTGCGTACCGCATGCTCAGGGCTGTAAGTACTTTTACCTATTCTGTGCTAAAGAGAGCATTAAAATTTTCACCTAAAACAGCTATTTAGTTAGTTATTAATTAATTAATGATTTCTTTTTATAATGATGCGTTTGAGAGACAGACCGAGACTGGCCTAGAGATACATAGAGTACTTTAATTTCACCAAATTCAATGGTAGGCTGTACGCATTTTTGGTTGTATTGAATTTATCATGAAGTAAGTATTCTACCCGCGAATTTAGTATTAACAGAGCTGTGTATGTATATATAAGACATTTGAAAAAAAATGACTGGATTATAAATTAGGCGTGTCTGAATACAAAACAATTTATTGTCTGTTTGTCTATTTATGCGCATCACGCAAAAACTACTAAGGATTTTGAAACAACCCTTTTTATTCGATATCTCTTGATTAGACTCAAAAACTGGTATACATTTTATCCCGCTACTATATCGGGAACCTGAGATATAACCTAAAAATTAGCTTTTGGCTGCGGCGGAGCGGCGGGCAATGCCTAGTCAGAATATACACATAGCTAGGTATCATAGATAAACACTCCACCGATAGCAGTTTCACGATAACGTCAAATGATAACAATCGCTTGAGAAATATCTCATTTAAGAGTTGAATAGATACGATACGCGATGATTGGGAAGATCTTTTTACTCATTTTAGGTGTACATATTTCATCATTGGCTTTAGCGTGTTAAAATTAAATAGCAAATATTTTCTTTGTAATACTAGACATGCTCAGCTGCTTTAAACAACAAATTATTTGTGAATGTGGAAAACGCTCACTCACTGCGATGGCTTAGCGGTCTAGAGCAGTTCCCCGGATTGGTAGGGACGAAGGTTCGAATCCCGCTCGCAGTAAAGTTATCTTGTTCCACATTCACAAATAACATATACCTACTTAATAGTTTTATAAAAGTGTGACAATTAAAATTATATGGTTTAATCGATTAGTGTGACTCGGATGTCTCCATAATGAGAGGTAACTATTCTCATAAATATCAACATACTTTTTAAATACGAAACAGTATAATGAGCTAGTGAGAGTGGGGTCAGTGCACTATGTAAAATAACAAGGTCACTATTAATAATCAAAATTAGTAGAACCTGATTTTATACAAGCATACGGGTTACCAGATGGTAAGCGCTTACCGTAGTCTATAGACGCTAGCTACACGAGAGGCAAAAGAAAGAGGCAGGACAATAAGTTGAGGAGTTTTAGGTTTTGAAAATGACATACGAGTGTGCTTGAGACCACACGACTGAAGTAAAACCTAACAATAAATATATATATTATTAATAATGTTAATATTTATTAATAATGAGAAAGAAAAAAAGAAAATGTCGCACCTCTCTCTTGCCCCTACAGGGATTGATATACGAAACGTAACTCTCTCTCTCTCTTTCTATCTTCACTAACTTATATCTCCCTCTCAACTTCCGTTTGCCTCGCCCGATCACACTTTTCGTAACGCTCACGTCACGCATTCACCAGCTTACTCCCTAAGTTAAGCGTGCGTAAAGTATTTACTTCAACAGTGTAGTGAGATAATGGTGTCGTCTATATAAGATATAGTGACAAAGAATGAGAAAGGAATTTAAAGCTGGTTTGGGCACGCAGAGTATGGATGAAAGAAGCATAACAAAATAGATATAGCAAGAGTTGGGAGGGAAAGACATCGTCGAGTTTCGAGAAAAGTCTGATCGGAGCTCGTAGAATGTTACTCACTAAATAGTATCGACATAACATCGTGCCATTATTGCGACATCACGCGTCTGTCTCTCCAATCACAAATAAGACGATACTATGTCGATACGATATTGTGAATCACATCATTGGTCTGGAGATCGTTATTATTGTGATGTTCAAGATACTATCATTACTGATTTGCATCGTATGCTAATATCATCTAGTGCAAATGAACGACCTTGTGCTTACATAAATGTACTCAACAGGTGAAAGCATACAACCTACATTGCGAATAAAACCAGATTTCAGGGTTGTCACAGAATATTTAATATTATAAAGCTGTAACAGAGATAGCTTTGTATCTTGTATCTGTACGTTTAAGATATTTGAGAAAAAATAAATCTATTACGCTGTTTAGGCGTGAACAAATATTTTTTTTTATTTTTATTTTGTTTGGGCGTCATGCAAAAACTACTAAACGGATTTCGATGAAACTTTTTTGATTTCAGTGGTAGAGCCTTGTCTGTCCCAGCTTAAACGGGGCAACTCGCCCGGGGAAGCTTTTAAAGAAAATCAGCGTGAAACAACCGTAGGTACCACAGCTTTGTTTCGTATGGTGACTGAGACCGCCGGAGGCCCAAACAACCCCTCTCCTCTTTTCCTTGGCTTGTTATTATTCCTCTCTACACTCCGTCTATAAACTGAGAACCAAGATCCTTCAGAAAAAAAATTCTTATCACGATGTTTGTGTGCAATGAACTCCTAAACAATTGAATCGATTTCAATAAAACTTTTCACAATGTGTGCAGTTTGGTCTAACTTGAGAGAGGATAGTTTTTATCCCGATTGTTTCCTTTTTCTATTGAAAAATTAACAAGATTATATCAGGCGATGGATTCAGGAGGAAGGTTACCTGATCAATATTAAGTACTTGCTTACCATCACAACCCTTGCGGAGTATGCAGGTGGCAGAGAACAGAGTGCCAAACGTAAAAAAATCATAATTTAACAAATTATAAGTGTGCCACAGCAAAGGGCTGGGTCTGCAGGTCCAAATATAATATTTGCAAGTGGTGCATTATGTTTCGCGAACGCCTCGCAATGAGCGTTCGCGAACCCTCCTGGTTGGACGCTCTGAATCAGACGTGGCCACCAGAAATGGAGGTCCAGCAGGAGTGGTAGGGGAAATCATGCTCGGAGGGTATACCTCACCTCTGGCTACAGGTAGTTTGGAGGAACAACGCGGGTTTTAGTAGGTATAGCCTCTCTGCCAGGCGGGCGCAAAATTATCCACGAACAATTTGTTCTTTAAATTAGCTGAGCATGTCAAGTACTAAAATACAGATCAAAATAGGTACATTTAATTAAAATAATATAGCTATGCGTGTTATTCCAGGTGTGCCAGCCCTGACGTCATTACGGCACAGAATACAAGTTCGATTAATTTTGAACGTGTCGACAAATAATATACAAATAAAGAACTTGTTATTTGTTCATTGGTAATTCGGTAATAATAACCAAGTGATAAGAAAAACAGAATATCTAGTCATGAGGTTGTATCTATCTTCTATAAGTCTATATATATATATACTATTATAAAACTGTAACAGAGCTGTGTCTGTACATTTAAGATATTTGAGAAAAAATGACTGTAATAGACTATATAGGCATATCTAAACACAACAATTTTATTTAGAATTTTTGTCTATTTATCTGTTTGTTTGTTCGCGCATCACACAAAAACTACTGAACGGATTTTGATGCAACTTTTTTATTTGGAAGGCCTTGATTAGACTTAAAAACTGGCATACATTTTATCCCGCTACTATATCGGGAACCTGAGATATAACCGAAAAACTAGCTTTTGGCTGCGGCGAAGCCGCTGGCAAAGGCTAGTACTATTATAAAGCTGCAACAGAGCTGTCTGTACATTTAAGAATTGAGAAAAAATCACAAAACTTTTTTTTTATATTTTTTGCCTGTTTGTCTGTTTATTAGTTCGCGCATAACGCAAAAGCTACTGAACGGATTTTGATGCAACTTTTTTGATTTCATAGCTCTTGATTAGACTTAGATCACTATGATTGGTTGAGATATGAAATATGACATTCTGCCTCAGGGAGCTGGAGTCACATTTCATAGGTAAACGAATAATTTAATCACTTAGTTCCCTATTTTATACATTAAAATTAATATTAATTCACTAGAACAAAATAATTCAGTATTGCTAATATTCATTAGTGCAAATTACCCGAAATATGGGGGTTTTATATTTCTATATTTATTACTTTTTTATACTCTGATTTTTTATTTTGTAGAGTAAAATGATATTTGATTGCCATCGTTAAGTGTTGTTGTAGTCTGCGTTATCGAAAACACATTATTCATATTTTTTTTATTATAATAAATTTTCTGATGGTTTATTAATTTGAATTTGCGTTGGTCAGTAGTAAAAGTAGCTTGAATTTATTATTGTAGTGGCACTTACAAAATCTAAATAAACGTAATTATCATTCATCCATCCATCAGCCTTTTAAAGTCCACTGCTGGACATAGGCCTCCTCAAGAATGGGGTATAGTGCCGTAATCGCCACGCTTGGCAGGCGGGTTAGCGATCGCAGTGGATGTTGTTAATACTCGAAGGAGTGCTGCTGCTTACTCCCTCGGTAGTAATCATACTTATTGTAATATGTTTTAATGTAATAAAATTGCATTTGCGAGTGTTATTTATGTTCATAAGACAATTGCATTTAACGAAAGCGACATAAAATAAGGTGGTTGATGCCCACCGTATATATCTATTTGTCTGCTTATTAACATTTTAATCAAAATGGAAAAAAATAAAAGAGAACTTTTTCTGAATTATTATTTGAGAATCTGAGTCTGTTACATTTACTAAGAATCTTTTTGTTACAATCAATAAGGTGAACCAGTAGCATCATTTTTTTTCATTAGTTTATAACATACTCGATATATCTCAACTACCATTGCAGTGTCAACAACTTTAGCCCGTCAGTAAATAATTATTTAATTTCGGCCATTTTAAAACTTTTGTTATTTCTTGCGACATGCCCCTTTACCTGTGTCCATACACATTCGCCGGAACAGAACATAAAATAAGCCTAATTAAAAATATAGTGGAAAAATATTTAACAATTCGATTTCACCACATTTCAAGAACCACAAAACAAGAACCTCTCAAAGTAAAAGACAACATTATAATTAAACTACTCAGCTTAAGGGATGTTAGACATTAGGTACTTATAATAAAAAAGTAAACAAACATATTTTTCTTTTACTATATACCTACAGTAGTCACAACGGATCTTTGTGTCTTTGAAGTTGACTGCAAGACGCTGCGTAGTAGCCATTTATGTGTCGCAAGGCATGTGCGTCTTCTACAGTTTGCATTAATCGAAAAATGTTCGATTATAATTTAACAATTGTAATCGATCATTATATAATTCATCGATCGTAAGATGTGGACTCTTCTCTAAATCTAGATTAAAGCTTATTCACTGAAATCGCTCGTATACCTACTTTTTATTGAATATTAAAAAAAAATAGTACCTAAATACTTAGATATGAAAACATTATGATCTCATTCGATTGCTTTGTTAATCAAGTAATAACATTTGAATTGGTCAGCACTTATCGTATGATTCTGTCAAAATTCCCACTTCGCGCTCTGTGCCTAACTTCAGAGACGCAAAGATTTGTTGCGACTACTATACTCTTTCTTGATACAGATTTGTGCAGTAAGTTTTAAATAAATAAATACAGTAAAACAGTGTTTTTTTGGCTACTATTAACCTTTTCAAATAGTACGGTATATTTTATATATATTTCCAATAAATTTGTCTGCCAATCTGTATTTGTTAAAGGGTAAATTTGGCTAACATGGTATCCCTAAATTCACTCACACATAGATAGCCGCCGCCATTACCTTGCCTCAATTCTGTCTTAGCGAGACGCTGTCCGTTTCTTATATGTCCATGGTGTCTATGTAATTGAACTCCTAACCTAACTACTCAATCGATCACCATGAAATTTAGCATATATATAGTTCGGAACTTAAAAAACGACTTAGGCTAGGCCTATTGACCACTAAATGAGATGGAATGTAATATGGTGGCCCGCCAATAAAGGCGGTGAGACGGCACACGGCGGGTTTCTTTAGTGGGTGAGGGCCCCCCACACTACCCCATTCTTTGGCCCGAACGACGGGGTGTGCGGTTTTCCCACCTTAACAAAAAAATAGGCTGAAAAAATCTGATTCTTTTGAGATAGCAGGTTTGGCGTAGAAAAAATTAACACGACCTATAGTGACAATTTCATAGTATGTATTTGTTTCTCTTTTAACATGTGGAAAGAATGCCGGACAAGCGACTGGTTAAGAAGATATACAATGCGAAAGTGGAAGGATGTTGGTGCAGGGGGAGGCTGAGACTCACCTACCTAGACCAAATCGGTCATATTTTTATTCGGTTCATATTGAAGGAAGGTGGAGTCAGGAGTCTCCAAACCAGCGAGTGTGTATGAAGAGGATTATGAATGTTGAGCAAGCGAGAGATGTAGGCAAGAAGAGAGTAGTAGGTAGAGCCTTTTGGCACTCTGCTCTCTCTACTTACCCCGCAAGAGATGACGTGATGATAAGTATTTGACTCTTCTGAAACTATGGCAGAATCAAGTAAGCTATAAAAAACGAGTTATTATATTGCCAGTTTACTCTCGATAATTATTGGTAATCTATAGGTACTTAAATAATAAAGCTGTACCAGAACTATGTCTGTACATTTAAGATATTTGAGATAAAAAATAATGTACATATTAGGCTATTAGACGTCTCTAAAAACAAAACATTTTTTTTTTTAGAATGTTTGTATCTGTTTGCTCGGGCTTCACGTAAAAACTACTTTAGATAAAAAAAAAATTAAAAAATCTTATTTGACAGCTCTTGATTAGACTTAAAACTACACATTTTATCTCGGTACTATATAGGAAACTTGTGATGGCTGGCAATCGCTATTTAATAATTACAAAATAACACAGAGTATTGCATATTTAGATATTTTTATATATATTTTTAGCATTTGACATGCTTAGCACTATACATTAAACACAAAGTGAAAAATGTGAAATCGAAAATAACAGTCAGGAGCAGGATTTGAACCTGCATCTCCTGGATTCCGTCCAGATGCTTTACCAATTCAGCAATCCTGACAATTACTCCTGACTGCTAATTTCGATAACACATTCATACTTAACTGAATTGGTAAAGCATCTGGACGGAATCCAGGAGATGCAGGTTCAAATCCTGCTCCTGACTGTTATTTTCGATTTCACATTTTTCACTTTGTGTTTAATGACAGAGTATTGCATTTAATAAATAAAACGCTAGAGATGCTATCCTTGGAATTAAGTAGTGAAAGTATCAGACCAGTTACTCAACAGATATACTCGTAAAACTGTGTTCAACCCACCAATTCTCTGACTGAGGACAGACATTCATCGTATTCGATCTCGACTGTGTGAACCACTGAAGTAATGTCACAGAGTTCCAGTGGTCTACCGCACAAGGCAGGTTTATTTAGTGGGTGAGGGCCCCACACCACCCTGTTCGTTGCCTCGAGCGACGGGGTATGCGGTTTATAGGCACATTTTTTCCCGCCTTAACAAAAAAAAGCGATGGTTGCGATTACGCGAGAACATCTAATTCATCCCACCTGATTGAAGTTCAAAGTTTGAGTAATTCAAATAAAAGAAAAATAATAAGTCTGTATTATAAATAATTATACGCAGACTGCATTTAACGGGGGCAAGAATTATAACTACCTAAACGCTTCGGTGTGCGGGAAGCGTCCCTCAGAGTACCTACCCGAAAGGGTAAGCCGCTGGCGAACCACTGAAATAATGTCAAACAGTTCCAGTGGTCCGTTAATACAGGCGGAGAGACGGAACGGAGTACATCGGTGCCGTCACCCACCAAATAAAGCCTCTAACTAAGCTATATACTCGTATTTCCCCCTATTACGTGGGACTTAAACATAGCTGGCCAGTCGTGGGTGTGTTATACACCTCTGCCTACCCCTTCGGGGAATACAGGCGTGGAGGCTATGTTTTTTTTTATATATTTAAGAAAATTATGTAGGTATTAGGTTATTAAATTATTATTATTTACGCGTCAGTAAACACGAAACAATATTTTTTTTTGTTTTTGACCGATTTAGTGGGGTGGGTGAGGCATTGCATTACGCTGTTCGTTGCCCTGAACGACAGGGGAAGCGGTTAGGTACATTTTTCTCGCCAAAAGGGAATTCATATGCAGTGTGATCTTTGAGATGAGATCATCGACGCGACAAAAGCATGACGCGTAAATAGTTACACGCCGTTCACTCTCCAAGTAAAAGTCGTCTTAATATTTATTTACTTTCTTTACTAAGCGTGTATGCGAGATGATTTCAATATTTTAGAAAGAATCTCGTTTACATTTTAATATTTCACTATGCATCTTTAATACTCTGTGGCCTCGGTAGTGTAGCGGTAGTACTGATACTGCGTATAATGAGGTTTCAGGTTCGAATTCCGAGTTAACATAATAATAAAGCTTTTTCAATAACAGTTCGGAGTTAGGATATTATTATTATTATTAACTAGCCTTTGCCCGCGGCTCTGCAGTTATATTTCAGGTTCCCGATATAGTAACGGCATAAAAATTAGTAATGTATACCAGTTTTTAACTCTAATCAAGAGCTATCAAATAAAAAAAGTTGCATTAAATTCCGTTTCGTAGTTTTTGTGTGATGCGCAAACGAACAAACAGATAAACAGACAGAATATCTAAAAAGAATTGATTTCTGTTTAGCTAGACACGCCTAGCCTTATACAGTCATTTTTTCTTAAATGTACAGACCATAGATTTAATATTAAATATATCTATGGTACAGACACAACTCTGTTACAGTTTCATAATAGTTAGGATAGATGACCCGGTGAACTTCGTATCACTTACAATTTATTTTGACGGGCCTCGTGGCGTAGTCCGTAGTGTAACCGACTTCCATGCACGAGGTCGTGGTTTCGATTCCCATCAGGACAATTTGTGTGATGAATACAGATATTTGTACTGCGTCTGGGTTTTCTATCTATTATATGTATGTATTTACAAAAACAAAAATTATATATGTATTATATCCGTAATCTGGTACCTATAGCACAAGCATTAAGCTTAGTTTGGGACCAGAGGACGTTTTGTGAAAATGTCCGTGAATATTTATTTATTATTTATTTATTTTATCAGCGATTTTCAATCTTAATCTGCATCGTTTAAGATTTGGATATTGATAGGTTATTAAACGAAACTTGCTTATAATGCAAATGACTTAGAAATAATGAAAGTAGCTGTCTTATTTTCGTCTGTTAGCCAAATACCCATACAAAAATACCAATAAGTATAGAATTTTTCTAATTTCTTTTTTTAGGTTTCCCCTTTATTTTTATTTTTAAACCACCCCTGTATTAGAGTGAACAAAACAAAAAAACATACAATTATTCAAATCAGTCAAGCCAGGTTTGAGTTTTAGCGAGACTAAAGAACATCTATTGATTTTTATATAATTATTTAGACTATGAATGTTACATAAGTCTCTGGTATAGCCATAGTTAAAAGTTAGGATAGTTTTGGCCACTGAAGTAATACAACATAATTCCAGTGGCCCGCCAACACAGGTGGAGAGACGGTACACGATGGGTTTATTTAGTGGGAGAGGGCCCCACTCTACACTGTTCCGTGCCCCGAACGCCTTAACAAAAAAAAAACAATTTCACAGAAAATGTACCTAATTTATTATTGTTTATGATGAGAGATAAGATGGCGTCATGAATTATACATCTGCATTAATATATCGAAAGTGTTTTCATGAATTGTATTTTTACTCTGATAACGATGCGCCGAATAATATCTCTATGCCTCAAGGTCTTTAACTACTTAAACGATTACTTTATTTCTTAACTAATAGTTATAGAGGATACAGAAGGAAGAAGTATAGAGAAGGGCGTAGGATTTGAAAGAAAGAAATACGCTGTCAACTTTTCCAGTATTTTAAATAGTTCATTTAAATAGCTTATCCTACGGTAACTAAAGTTTTTTAGGATAATAAGCATGCAGTCTCATCTATTTACCTATAAAATTTAATTCATATCCGTTCAGTCGTTTATGCGTGATTGACGGACGGATTAGTCCGTCACCATTATAACCTATACGATCACATTGTTAAGGTTTATATTATTTGGTAAGAATCGAAAATAATTGTAAAATACTTTGGAAAACCCAAAAGTGCACACCTCATAATCTTCATTTTTCACAATAAAATTGATTATTTCATAAGTAACTAATAATGTATTGGTCTTACTAAGTAGTTTTCATGTATTATACGCCATCTAGCGCTAATTTTAAGAAGTACTTCTATATTAGTATTCTCGGTGGTGTAGCGGTAGTGTATGCGACTGCTAATCATGAGGTCTCGGGTTCGATCACCGGGTCGGGCAATGTTAATCAGCTTTTTCCTAAAAAGAAAAATTCTCAGTAACAGCCCGGAGTTTGCAAATGTGCCCGATAGACGTCAATAGGCTCACCCCCTATTACGTGGGACTTAAACATAGCTGGCGAGTCGTGGGTGTGTAATACACCTCTGCCTACCCCTTCGGGTAATACAGGCGTGATGCTATGTTTGTCTATATTGGTCTATAGAAGTAGTGTCGGGTCGAGAGTAAATATTCACTATTTTTTTTGTTTATTTAATAACAATTAAACCACATCAAATCAGACCCTGAAAAGTGATGGGGCTCTATTCGTAATTATACTGAATCTTAAAAGACAAAAAAGACTCGATTAGTAAAGTATTTCGGTCGTTATCGTATTAACATACATTATCCGAACATACCTACAACACACGGACGTCCAAGACAGAACTTTTTTAAACAGTTTTTTAACTAGTTTAAATAACAAAAATGGAATCAAAAATATCATGAGTGTTAAAAATAGTGTTTTTTCTTGATATGTGTGTGTATATATTAGTTTACAAGTGCAATATAATGATAAATAGAGACATTTTAAGTTTGAAAAATAAGTTGTTCTGTGTGAAGCGAGAGTAATACCCACTTTAACGCTTCACTTATGAGGCGTTTAATTAATTTTATCTGGTCGGCTTAGATAAAGATGTATCTAAGCTGGTCGATATAATGTATGCAAATAATTCCGACAGATGACGCAGGTGTCACCCAAAACGTATCGAAATTAGCAGTCCCGAGCAATTGGCACGATGGCTGAATTGGCAAAGCATCTGGACGGACGATGCAGGTTCAAATACTGCTCGTGACTGTTATTTTCGGTTTAACATTTTCCCACTGTGTTAATTCGGTAAAATATTATTTATCGTATGTGTGACGATGATACTGTGATTGTATTAAAAAGAAGGGACAGAATTGTTAAATCATTGTATTGTCCATCCAGCCTTGATAAGTGTGCAGTTTCAATTCATCCGAGGTTCACATTCAAAGATTCCGTTACATAGATATAGATAGATAGATACATGTGAAGCTAATATAATGCAAAGCGTATTAAAAATATACCTACACAATGTAATAAGTCAGAAGTGAGGAAACTTTTTTTTTGTTTAGGCGGGAAAAATGTTCCTAACCTCACATTCCGTCGTTCGGGGCAACGAACAGGGGGGTGTGGGGCCCTCACCCACTAAATTTATTTAGTGGGTGAGGGTGGGTGGTTTACCCGCCGTGTGCGGTCTCTCCGCCTTTATTGGCAGACCACTGGAACTATGTGACATTACGTCAGTGGTATCTTTGCAGTCCTTGGCTTTTCCACTAGACTATCATTGCTTATTGATGTGAAAACCTCTAATGCGGAGGGAGGGTAAAACCGGCTGTTGGCGTTTAATTATTTTTAATGCCATCTATTGACAAACGCATCTAACTAGGAAGTATAATGTCAATCAATAAACCAATATGTATCAGTTTTAATTCGTCTATGGATAGAAGAAGAAGGCTTACCAAGAATTATATAAGACTCGAACAATATTTGAATAAAGAAAATCGATATTTTCACATTTACGAGACGTCCCGTGACGGCGCATTTTTTTAGTCGTAACATCAATCTTAGTAGTCAAGGGTTATATTTAGTGTTTTATCGCGGATTGACTGTCACCACATGTAGTTAATTCCCAGCAGATGCCTGACTCACTAAACTAAACGGATGGCGGACATGGTATGAATCATTTATACATTCGTTAGTTAATTCTGTGTGACCAGCCAAGTTACTTTATAGTCTGTATTTAAAACACTTGTCTTTGTTGTTATATTAAGGGGGCGTCCATTAATTACGTGAGGGGTTCAGTTGTCAAACCTAATCTCACGTGGCATAGGGGAGAGGGGGTTTCGACAAATATCACGTAATTTTTTCGGGCAAAAAATGAGAAATAAAACCAGATTATTTTAAAGTAAAACATAATCTATAGACTAAAATACACACAATTCTTCTATATATTAAAATCAGATTTAATACTTAATGATATTTCTAAAATGTGGTCACGGATTCTTTTTTGGTTGAAAAATCCTCAAAAACACGTCACGTAAATGGACGAAGATTATACATAGATAGGTACCGCGTGGTCTTCAAAATATAAACACGTCACTCTACGACAAATTAATTATCTATATCTATACTATTATAAAACTGTAACAGAGCTGTGTCTGTATACCATACATACATACATCAACCTTTCGAAGTCCACTGCTGGATATAGGCCTCCCCAAGAGAACGCCACAACATGTGTTTCGCTCATATGGGGGATAGTGCCGTAATCGCCACGCTTGGCAGGCGGGTTCGGCGGGATCGCAGTGGATGTTGTTAATACTCGAGGGAGTGCTGCTGCCCACTCCCCCGGTATCCCTCAGTCGGCCTTTACGACTCCCATGGGTGGAGAGTGGTGGGACAATTCTAAAGCCGGCCCCACACGGCTGTGTCTGTACATTCAAGATATTTGAGAAAAAATGACTGTAATAGGCTATACATATAGGCGTTTCTAAACACAAAACAACTTTTTTTAGAATTTTTGTCTGTTTATCTGTTTGTTTGTTCGCGCATCACACAAAAACTACTGAACGGATTTTGATGCAACTTTTTTTATTTGAAAGGCCTTTATTAGACTTAAAAACTGGTATACATTTTATCCCGCTACTATATCGGGGAACCTGAGATATAGCCGAAAAACTAGAAAATTATTTAACCTAGATTTTTTTTAGAATTTATTTAAAAGAACTACTAGATGGATTTTGATGCAACTTTTTTTATTTGAAAGGCCTTGATTTGACTTAAAATCTGGTAGACATTTTATTCTGCTACTATATCGGGAACCTGAGATATAAACTAGCTTTTGGATGCGGCGAAGCCGCTGGCAAAGGCTAGTTTCTATATAAAAATATCTGTCCCATATGAACTATTCATGTGTCCGGGATGAAAGAGGCCTTTTTTTGTCTCCTTTTCTTGCTTCAGATTATATGTACGCGAAATTTCGTGATGATTGGTTCAGTAGTTAGGGCATGAAAGCGTAACAAACAAACAAACAAACTCACTTTCGCATTTACAATATTCAGCGGACCAAAGCTAGTTTTTAGGTTGTATCTCAAGACTAACTAACTTATCATCACGCTATTTCCCTTGCGGGGCAGGCTGAGAGAACAGAGTGCCAAGAGGCTCTTATCTATTCTTGCATACATCTCTCACTTCCTCAACATTCATAATTCTCTTCATACACGCTCGCAGTTTTCGGAGACTCTTCATATACGCTCGCAGTTTTAGGAAATTTCTTCAATACATGACCGATTTGGTCTAGGTGAGTCTCGGTCTCCCCCTGTACCTACAGCCTTCCACTTTCGCATTGTATATCTTCTTAACCAGTCGCTCGCCCGGCATTCTTTCCACATGTCCGAACCATCGGAGCATTCCCTTTCGCATCTTTACACTAATACTCTCTTTCATACCTACTCGCTCTCTTACGTCGTCATATATGTATCTCAGGTTCCTGATATAGTAGCGAGATAAAAAGTATACCAGTTGTTAAGTCTAATCAAGAGCTATCAAATAAAAATAAAAAAGTTGCATCAAAATCCGTTTAGAAGTTTTTGAGTGATGCGCGAACAAACTAATAAAAAATTGTGTTCAGATCATCCCTTTTTTATAAATCAATGGTTCAGACACACTTATTAGCCTAATACAGACATTTTTTTCTCAAATATCTTAAATGTACAGACATCTCTTTATTTAGCTTTATAATTTGTGATTAAAGAATAAGGATATAACTGAAATTGTGTTGAGTATGTTCTCTTAGAGGTTAACTTAACCCAAACGCTTGTCGATGCATAACTTAACCAGCGAGATAGTTTTTAATAGAAAACTTAGAACAATAAAATTTCTCCATACATAATATTATGATTACATATTCAAATGAAGTTTCTGTTCACGGCCAAGTTTCTTATTGAATAAATATAATTGTCAAAGCGACGTAAATAACAAATCTAATTAATATATAATTAATTAACTTCATATATATAATTAACGTTGCTTGTATCTTAACAATTTCAACTGTAATTAACTGTAATATTAACCGTTAACGAGACGAGTATTGTGCTAAAACTTAAGTTGTAACTTTATGAAATAAAAGTACAGGGAGTCTGTCGCTTTTACTTGACTTTTTGCTCCATGACTTTTGTCATGGTATAGCCTTGGAAGCGAGAGATGTATGCATGCCTTTTGGCACTCTGTTCTTTCTGCCTACCTCGCAAGGGAGATTTATTTATTTAAACAACCAACAAGCCATACATCGAGATCTTTTTAAAATTAATGCTTAACTTAAACTATGAACACTGTTGACTTAATTAGAGGTTGCCCTGACATGCATTAAAATAGAAAACAGAATTATTTTTATAACAAAAACTGGTTTTAAAAACATGTATTAGTATTAATTTAGATGATGCTATACCAAACCAAAAACATGAGAGAGAACTGGGACAAAACTAAAATTTGCTTACAATTCCAAGATCTGAACATATTATAAGAATGACTCAAATCAATATCCACAGAAGATGATATGGCGTGATGATAAGTATAATTAGTATAGCGATCTGTACTTTAGCACTTGACATGCTCAGGTACTTTATTTGTGAAAGTGGAAAAAGGGATACCTATTACGTGGGACTTAAACATAGCTGGCGAGTCGTGGGTGTATAATACACCTCTGCCTAACCCTTCGGGGAATACAGGCGTGATGCTATGCTTTTTTGGAAAAAGGGATCCCGCTCGCAGCAAAGCTCTCTTTTCTACTTTCACAGATAATTTGTTTATTGAAATGGCATTTTTTAAGTTTTTGTCTGTCTGTTTGTTCTGGCTAATCTCCGAAACGGCTGGACCGATTTTCACTAGCAAATAGCTGATATTAAAAAAGAATATAACCAAATTCCACGCGGGCGGTCACGGTTAGCAAGCAGTAAGAACTAATCCCATCAAAAACATAAATGTGAAATGAGAGTCAAGTTCAATATTATGAAATTATGATATATACCTTGATTGTTGACTTCAATGACAAAAGAAGTGAGATCTAAAAGAGTGCCACGTTTAATGGTCAGTCTTATTTTTTGTTGAGGCGGGAAAAAATGTTCCTAACCGCACACCCCGTCGCTCGGGGCAACGAACAGGGTAGTGTGGGGCCTTCACCCACTAAAGAAACCCGCCGTGTGCCGTCTCTCCGCCTTTATTGGCGGGCCACTGGAACTATGTTACATTCCTTCGGTGGTTTAATGGTCAGTCCTGAAATTTACATTATTTGAAGTTGTTATACAACATAAAATATTGTATAACAACTTCAAATATAATTTCTTCTTATAACTTAGGATAATAAATATATTGAAGCCTAAGGACTGACTTGGTTAGTTTTCATATACGAATTATATTATAGCCTTCGCCAGTTCAAAAGCTGTTGTTGTTTTTGACATGTTTATGTGAAATAGTTTGAGTTACGAGGGCGTCAAAAGTGGCTCCAAATGGTTCGTTTAACACACGATACTGCTCGCCAATTCTTTAGCTTGAACTTGGCTTGGCACGCTACCGCGTGTCTTGAAACAGTACAAACGTAACTACAAAAGACAAGGATTGCTTCTTCATCAGGCATCGTAAAGCTAATTGACGATGACACAAAATGTTTTCGTTACAACTAAAGCTGGTGACACGTCGCCCAGTCAGGCGGCGTGCGTTGCATACAATATGTGTTTGCGGAAGTCATTGCACTTTCAAGGTCGTCCGCAGGTTTAAACGTGACCTATCTTATTTTAAGTTATACTTATAACTGGATGGATGTACCCCACCATTTTTATGGCGTGTACCATTTCAATTCTTAATTATTATAAAGCTGTAACAGAGCTGTGTACATTTAAGATATCTGGAAAAAAAACTGTATTAGGCTATGTAGGCCTGTCTGAACATAAAACATTTTTTTTTTAGATTATTTGTCTGTTGTGAAGAAACTTGCATGCCTGAGAGATTTTCTCGGCTGTTTGTAAGTCTGCCAACCCACATTGGACCAGCGTGGTGGACTATGGCCTTATCATGGAGAGAGGAGACCCGTGCCAACTAGCGGGACAGCTAAAGGGTTAAAAAAAGGGTCACGTATACATCTGAAGAAAGTCACGTATACATCTAATTCATTAAATCCGAACGAAATGCTTTACTTTTTATTATAGGTTATCTGCTCAATACCGACCGTGAAACAAAGTTATGTTTTAGTTTTTTTTTAAATAATACTACGTTTACGGAATCTATCGCGTTTACTTGATTTTACTACTATCCCGACGTTTGGAATACTTTACAGCATTCATGATCACAGGTGGACTTAGATGATAGACGTCCAAGGCTGATGTCAGCCTTGGACATCTATCAGACTCAAATTAGAGTAGAGTAGTTTTATTTCAAAATGTGTAACATTCGCGTAAATATCAGAAAGTATTATATGTTCTAGTTGTTGCAGGAGATAGCTGTCCATTCATTCATTTACCATTCGCGAAATGAAATGGTGAACGGCAGCTTGACGGTATTTTTATTATTACTGAATCCATAAGCGATGGTTACCACTTACCATCAGGTAGGCCGTCACTCGTCTGCAACTATAAGTAATAAAAAAATACTAGGCAATTGACTACCGTGAAGATGAAGCATTCACTTGATGTCGAAGTGGAAATGGGATCTTATCGATTATAATTTATACTGCATTGCTAATTGTGATAGTTTTTATTACGATTCATTGACCGTTTTATCGATAAACTGCGTTCAACACAATATATTGAGCTTGAGAGAATTCATATTTATTTTATGATAAAACAGCTGCAGCTACAACGTCGTATAATATTCAATACTGTTTTTGCCGGGAAATAAGCTAATTTTAACATAAATATACTATAAATGAGTGCAGATTACGCTTTCCTGCACTCATTTCGTTTAGTATTGTTTCGACGCGCGAGTGGCCACAAGGTATCAACATGCCTATTAATACTAAAATTTCTTTTGAAAATCATTCACTGTCTCTTTTTCACTCGTTATTTCTGAATAGTGTCATTACACTCATAAATTAATGCGAAATGAATGCTATACATACGTACAACTTTTGCCACTATTTCTATTCACAATTGTGTATCCTTAATTTACGGGATCAATGGTGGTAACATTTGTATTCTTAGTTGGTCCTCCGGCTGTGAATCGAACACGAGACGTTTTTTTTATTGCTAATGATGGCAGACAAGCCACAGCCCACCTGATGGTAAGTGGTAACCGTCGCTCATAGAATCAACTATACCGAGTATTGTCAAGCCGCTGCACACTATTTCATTTCTCAGATGTGAAATGAAAGAATAAACCGCTATGTTCTGCTACAACCAAAACACACTGACGTGCTTCATGACCACACAGGAGACGGTGGTGGTGATACCAACCCGTTCGGACCGGGTAGCAAGTGAGTACTCCCACTTGGTACCCAGCCCTACCACCAGTAACTCAGTAATAAGGCAATGGGTGATAATTGCTTACTTCTTTTAGTCGCCTCGTACGACACGTGCGGGAAAGGATAAGGTGGTGACACTTATATTCTTAGTCCGCCACCACACGGACATATGATATTCCTTTACTTACAATCCATCCATCCATCCATCGGCCTTTCAACGTCGACTGCTGGACATAGGCCTCCTCAAGAGAACGCATCAACGAGCGGTCTCGTCATAGGGGATAATGCCGTAATCGCCACGCTTGGCAGGCGGGATGGCGATCGCAGTGGATGTTGTTAATACTCGAGGGGTGCTGCTGCCCACTCCCCCGATATTACTTACAAAATTTAAAAGCATTTGCGGTTAGTCCACGACACATAATTAGTTGTATAAAGAATACTATGAACACAATAGGACTCGAGCGAGACCTTATGTATAACAATCGAAGGAAGACGTGATTGTATGATTTAATGCATGACGTATTCATTGCCTGACTAAATAATAAGTTCGTGTGGTGACTGACTAAATATAAAATACTACCACCCACCATCTCATTAGACCTGAAGTTGAAACTGCTTTTTACCCGACTACGGCGAAGCCAAAAGGAAGGGTTATGATTTTCTTTTTATTATGTGAGTGGCGAAAAAGCATACGACCTGATGGTAAGCGGTTAATGTAGCATATAGACGTTAGCAACACCAGAGGAGTCACTCGCGCGTCGCCATCTCCAAGGATAGGGATAGGAGGTGGACAAGGTGTATAATAAGGAGAGGATAGATAGGATACGAAGGAGAGGATAGGAAGGATAATAAGGGGAGGATAGGGAGGGAGGTTTGGTCCTCCGGCGCTCTCGCTCACCATACGAAACAACTGTTAGATTAACTACCGCCGTTGTTACACGCTGATCTTATGTGAGAGTGGTACTTCCCCCATCGAGCCGGTCCTTTCATGCTGAGATAAGCAAGGCTTTACCACTAGAAAAGCATTTAGCAGTCTGTCAATGTTTGTATTTACGTATGTTCACTATGTTCCTCCGTAGCGCCTAAACTATTCATCCAATTTTGATGGATAAGTGTAAATCGATTCATTATTATGGCCCGGGTGCACCTGCATACTATGTGTGTCCGATACACCGCTTTTTTGTTTGTTAAGGCCTGAAAAAAAATTATATAACCGCATACCCCGTCATTCGGTGCAACGAACAGAGTAGTTTGAGGCTCTCACCCACTAAATAAACCCGCCGCTCAAGCTCAATAGAACCGCCCGACCCAGGGATCGAACCCGAGACCTCATGATCAGCAGTCGCTCGCAAATGGATCGCCAGCTTCCTGGGGGTCGGAGCATCAAAGTCGTAGTAGACGGCTGCTGCTCCAATACCATGGAGGTTAATGCTGGCTTGTGGCACACAAGGCTCGGTGCTCTCCCCGACGCTGTTCATCCTGCACATCAATGACATGCTCTCGATAGAGAATATGCGTTGCTATGCGGATGACAGTACGGGTGATGCGCGATATGCCGGCCGTCAGAAAGTTCCTCGGAACATGCTGGAGGAGAGTCTGAAATCGAAAGCTCTCTAGGGCGGGCCTCGGAATGAGGAGAAAAGAACTTGGTTCAATTCAACCCTACGAAGACACAGGTTTGCGCGTTCACTACAAAGAAGGACGCATTTGTCGTGGCGCCACAGTTCCAAGGAGTAACTCTCCCAATCTCCGATAGTATTGGGATCCTCGGCATCGATATTTCAAGCAAAGTCCAATTCGGGAGTCATTTGGAGGACACAGCCAAATTGGCAAGCAAAAAACTGGGCGTCCTGAACAGAGCCAAGCGGTACTTCACACCGAGGCAGAGACTTGCACTTTATAAGGCACAAGTCCAGCCGCACGTGGAGTACTGCTCACATCTCTGGGCAGGCGCACCAAAATACCAACTCGACCCACTTGACTCCCTGCAAAGGCGTGCTGTTCGAATTGTCGACGATCCCAATCTCACGGATGAACTGGAGTCGCTGGGGCAGCGGAGAGACTTTGGGTCTCTTTGTGTGCTCTATCGACTCTTCAATGGAGAGTGCTCTGAGGAACTGTTTGAGGTGGTACCAACATCCGCTTTTTACCACCGGACCACAAGACATCGTAGTAGGGTTCATCCGCACCACCTGGAAACGATCTCATCCAAGACGGTTTATTTCCAGCGCTCTTTTCTACCACGTGCGTGTAGGCTCTGGAATGATCTTCCTGCTGCGGTGTTCCCCCAGCGCTACGACATATCCCTCTTTAAACGAGGTTTGAGAAGAGCACTTTACTCACGGTAGGCGGCGGCTTGGCTGTACCCCTGGTGTTGCCAAAGTCCATGAGCGACGGTTACCACTTACCATCAGGTGAGCCGTCTGCTCGTCTGCCACTGTTGGCAAAGCCGTGGTCGCATGTTTATAGTAAATATCTATCTATACTATTATAAAACTGTAACAGAGCTCTGTCTGTACATTTAAGATAATTGATAAAAAAATGACTGTAATAGGCTGTATAGGCGTGTCTAAACACAAAACAAACTAATGAAACGGATTTTGATGCAACTTTTTTTATTTGAAAGGCCTTGATTAGACTTAAAAACTGGTATACATTTTATCCCGCTAATATATCGGGAACCTAAGATATAACCCAAAAACTAGCTTTTAACTGCGGCGAAGCCGCAGGCAAAGACTAGTGTAATATAGATCCAGTGGCTCGCGAATAAAGGCGGAGAGATGGCACACGGCGGGTTTATTTAGTGGGTGAGAGCCTCAAACTAACTAGTTCGTTACCCCGAACGACGGGGTGTGCGGTTATGTATTTTTTCAAGTATAATCATAATCAAGAGTTAAAAACAAATATCTTATACTCGTATGTACAGACATAGCTTTGTTACAGCTTTATATAGATAACACGATATGGTTGTGAAGCAGAAATGGATTGCTACGTGTACTATCTACCGGCTGCCGGTCCTAAAAGTTTTATATATTACAGAAACAGCTAACCAGGCGTATAAGGATAAGTAAATAAGGAAGACATTATATGTATAGGGTAAACTGTAGTATTGCTGGCCCTTAGTCATTGGCACATTGGATTTTAAATGCAAATATTAAGAACTGGTATAGCAAAAAACGTCTGTTCTACATTTTTTCATAATCTGCAATAGTAACATTGTTTGCAGAAAAAAGTAGGTTTTATAATATTAGCTATAATAGCACACTAAAGAAAATAAATATATACCGGCGCCATGCAGAACTGTTAAAACATCACTTTCTAATAAGGGTCATCAATTAACGACTGTAACATAGATTATTTATTATTATGCTTAGTCTTTAGGTAAATAATGGCAATGAGTGCTTTTTCTGACCAATTTTCTGTTATAATCTTACTTTATTAGGTGCCAATGACTGATTTATATGTGTTAATAACAGTAACTGTACTTATGGTGCCAATTACTGTAATTTCAAATATTATTTTGTTATTTTTAGGTTTTTCTATTAAAAATCTCTAATTAGATTGATTAATGCATTTTCATTTGAAAATATACATACCAGAGAACCCTTTATCAATGTTTGCTGACTTTTTAAAAACCTATCTATTTAAAAAATATATGAATCAATTTTAAATATGCTTAGAGTGCCAATCATTATACAGTTTACCCTAGTATGTATTATATTTATAAATATTATTCTAGTATTTGTATATCAATAGGTATTTAGTAATTTTCCTGCATCGATATATAATATAATGTATATTAACACAAAGTGTGAAAATTTGAATTCGAAAATAACAGTCACGAGCAGGATTTGAACCTGCATCTCCTGGATACCGTCCAGATGCTTTGCCAATTCAGCCATCGTGACAATTGCTCAGGACTGCTAATTTCGATAACACATTCAAACATACATTATACCGACGATGTAAATACTTCCGACAGATGGCGCAGGCGAAACCCAAGACGTTAAGTTTTTTAATTCAAAGTGAATTGAGTAGGTTTCAAAAATATTGTAAACTAGCCGTTTCGGAGATTAGCCGGAACAATCAGACAGACAAATGTTTTTAAATTGTTTTTTTATATAAGTATCGTCTATACTTTGATATTCATTTAATAAAAAAGTGTTGTTTAGATATTACACACATTTTACTAGCATCACTCGCACGTCTCTATCTCCAATGAAAAGTATAGGTGGTCAATATCCTTCCTATATTGAGTAGAGGATAAGGAGGGGATTTGGGCCTCCAGCGCTTTCACTCACCATACAAAACATCACGGTAGGAGTACCTACTATTTGATTGTTTCACGCCGATCTTTTGTGATAGGTAGTACTTCTCTGAACGAGCCGGCCCATTTGCTGAGATAAGCAAGTCTCTACTTAAGTAATTAATTTTAAAAACAGTTGGAGGACTGGTATTGTATTACCATATATTGTACCCCTTCGTGGTGAAGGAGGCTTCTTTTATTAACCTTTTATACGTGGGAATTTTCATTTCATATCTACGAAATGAAATGGTGAGCAGCTGCTTTACAGTACCCATATTTGAGTCCATGAGCAGCGGTTACCACTTACCACCAGGTGGACCGGTGCCCGTCTGCCAAAGAGTATATACTAAAGACCGTGTGCCACCCCAAGCGATAAAAAAGCCAATATGATTAACATAAAGGAAATTGGCTTGACCATAAAGTACAAAGCGTTAATGTAGAAACTATTTTCTTATTTATTCACCTATTCGGCATCCGGTGGTTTGTCTCTGAATACTGATACGACTATGAGTCACAAGATGCTACTTTGCTTAATTCTTTGCTAATACAAAAGCGAAAGTGCGTTCGTTTATTACTGTATAATAGTAGCCTTGCTTGTCCCAGGATAAATGGGAATGAAAAACGAAACGTTAGACAAACTTTCATTTCGAGTCATTGTGATTGATCAACAGTCCAACGAGTGATTTTTTTTTATTGCATGTAGTGGCAGACGAGCCACGGCCCATCTGATGGTAAATAGTAACCGTCGCTCATGGACTCAACTATACCCAGAGCATTATCAAACCGCTGCTCACGATTACATTTCACAGATATGAAATGAAAAAATAAACGGCTATCTCCTGCTACAGTCAAAATGCTACATGACATGACCGGTCACACAGATGACGGTGTACCGACCCGTTCGGGCCCGAGTACAACCATTTGTGGATCACTTTGTTTTTGTTATCATCAGCTATCATTCGAATCCTGCTCGCAATAAACCTCTCTTTTTCCACATTCACAAATAATTTATTATTTAATGTAGCTGAGCACGTAAAGTGCTAAAATACAGATCATAATAATTTTGGGCTGTTTATAAATTACGTCCTTATCTCATTTATTAAATACTCTTTTGGATCCGCTCTCGTCACATTTTTTACGAACGGCCCCTTTTCAACACGCTTTTATTAGCTTCGCCTGTATAATTATCTATGTAACGGAATCTTTAAACGTGATTTTCATCCACTTCAAAACGTAGGATTCAATTGAAATTTTGCAAACTTATTATACGAGTAGATCGATGTCAATATTGTATTGAGAGTGAAAGTGTAATAAAAACTATAGTTTAGAAAACAAAAAAAAAAGCTTTATCTGCTAGTTGAACTAAAAATGGAATTTTGAACTAAAAATATAAAATTTGAGAAGATTGTAAAAAAGCGTGGCCATTAAAATTATTTTACAAATAGTTCTTCAGCAGTTGTTTATAAAATGTATTATGATTATTAAGATATAGTACAAAGCGTTAACTATATTTTTTTTTAATTATTTATTATATTTTTTTTTCAACTAGCTATAAGGCGCTTTTTTTTATTAGTATAGATAAGTTTCTTTATCATGTATTTCAGATTGGTGACAATATAAACGATTATTAATACTAAAAATAAATATTTAAAATCTTAGGCCGCAATACGTAAGTTCCAGCGTATCAATACCTGGTATAATTAATCGATACATCGATAGTATCGGTACAATATTTAAGATAGTGCTTCGCGCGTAGGCAGTATCGTATTTATCAGGTATCAAATAACTGCATCTAGATTTAGATGTAAGTATACTAGACTCTATCCAAGGCTGTTTAGTTCTTATTTATGTTAGATTGTATTCTAAAGATCTTACCAGACAAAATTAGAGTCAGAATAGATCCTAACTATTATAAAGCTGTAACAGAGCTGTGTCTGTACATTTAAGATATTTGAGAAAAAATACTGTATTAGGCTATATAGGCGTGTCTGAACACAAAGATTTTTTTAGATATTTTGTCTGTTTGTTCGTTCGCGCATCACGCAAAAACTACTAAACGGATTTTGATGCAACTATTTTTATTTGATAGTTCTTGATTAAATTTCAAAACTGGTAAACATTTTATCCCGCTAATATATCGGGAACCTGATATAGGTATAACCAAAAAAACTAGCTTTTGGCAAGCCGCTGCGCACGATTTCATTTTTCAGATATGAAATGAAAGAATAAACGGCTATCGTCTGCTACAGCTAAAACACACAGACGTGCTACATGACCGCCATACAGGAGATGGTGGTACCGACCCGTTCGAGCCCGATAGCAAGTGAGTACTCTCATTTTGTACCCGGCGCTAACACCAGTAATGCAATGGGTGTTAATTGCTTACTTCCCTTAGTCACCTTGTACGACACCCGTAGGAAAGGATGGGATTGGTGACGTTTGTATTCTCAGTCCGTCACCACACGGTGAAAAATTAAGCGACTATACAAGAAGTCCTAATACGAGTTTTACTTTCCATTTCAAGGCGAGCGACGGTCGACGATAAGCCTACACAAACATGAAGTCCAATTACGCATATCTAAAGTGTCAAAAGGACTATGACCTCGATAAGAATAAATAAGGACATAGTGTATATATATATATATATATATATATATATCGTATCTGCCTCACTGGTCTAACGGTAGTTATATGCGACTGCGGATCGTGAGGTATCTGCTTCGAATTTCTGGTCGGGTCAAAAAAAAGTTGTTTATTTATTTAGGACAACCAATAATTGTTACGTCTAAACTGTGTGCCTAGCCAAGTTGCATTCTATAATCGCTAACGCTAATAGAAAACTATTATAATGTATGGAAATTTGACATCTCAAATGTTAAGTCACGTGACTTAGCGTTATAGATATTGTATAGATATCGTTAAAGATGTCAAATTCCCGTACATTATAATAATTTTCTATAACGTTAGCGATCATAGAATGCAACTTGACTAGGCCCACTGAATAGAAAATAACATAATTGAATTGGGATAGTAAGACTAGATTTTTTTTTTAAATTTTTATAATACTACTCTGTCAAGAAAGTACCGGGAAAAGATCAATAATACACAAAATTTGAAACACTGTTTCCGGAATTGAGTTCAGTTCTCGCCGCGAATTCTCCTTTATGTCTTCTACCGATTGAAAACGGGTGCCACGAAGTGGTAATTTGGGGTTAGGAAAAAGAAAGAAGTCGGCTATGCACAAGGCGTGCGAAGGCGCATTATCGTGGTGCAAAATCCAAGAATTTTCTTTCCACCAATCTGGCCTTTTTCGTCGAATTCGCTCTCTTAAACGCCGCATAACGTTTAAATAATATTCTTTATTTACCGTTTGACCTTCTGGCAAGAATTCCGAGTGCACGAATAGTCAAATAAAACAGTCAACATGACTTTGACTTTTAATCAACTTTGGCGTGGTTTTTTCGGTTTCGGTTCAGTCCGAAACTTGTTGACTAGTTTGCATGTCAAACTCGTAAACCCACGTCTCGTCACCAGTAACAATACGTTTCATGAATGTTGGGTCGGAATTGACTCGTTCTAGCATGTCCTCAGCGACACTCATGCGATTGAGTTTTTGGAGAAAATTCAGGTCTTTTGGGACTAGCCGAGCGGAAACATGTTTCATACCCAAGTAAATATTAAAAATGGTACAGATCGACTCGTGAGACACAGAAAGTTCGGTGGCTATCTCTCTCAAAGTTGAATGTGGATTTTCAGTCACTATTTCCTTCACTTTTGCAATGTTAACTTCAGTTGCAGACGTTGATGGCCTACCAGAGCGAGGCAAATCTTCCATCACATCTCGACCGCTTTTAAATGCTTTGTACTACTCATAAGCACGTGTTTTTGATAAATTCGATTCACCGTAAGCCTTGTAACATTTTCAGTGACTCCGAATACGAAATTCCATTGGCGATGCAAAATTTAAGACAAAACTCTTTGTTCGATGTTTTTGTCCATTATGAAATTCGCAATACACACACACTAGATATGATAACTAAAAACAACTAAAAACAGCACTGTATTTAATATAAATAACAGATGCAACTCAAACTCCGCGCCAAAATGGATAACAGTTGTGCCAATCTAACACATTGATCTAACAACAACAAAAAAAAAACAAAAATTTTAATTTGCAACCATAAACTAATCATCCATTCCCGGTACTTTCTTGACAGAGAGTATATTTAGCATTTGACATGCTTAGCCATACATTAAACACAAAGTGGAAAATTTGTCACCCAGGACGTTAAGTATGAATGTGTTATCGAAATTAGCAGCCGAGAGCAGTTGTCACGACAGCTGAATTGGCAAAGCATCTGGACGGTAGGAGATGCAGGTTCAAATAAATAAATAAATGTTCACGGACATTTCACACAACGTCCTCTGGTCCCAAACTAAGCTTAACGCTTGTGCTATGGGTACCAGATTACGGATATAATACATATCAGTCACGAGCAGGAGGAAACACTCGGGCGGGAAGCCAATATCTAAATTTCCACAATCTGCAGTCAATCATCTGGAAGCGTAAATAATCTCTGTATAAAAATAACCATCCCTAAGCAATTCACCATTTTTTCGGTATATACAAAGATACCTATGTCGAACGACTCGTCTACTCTGGACATATGTTCGGTTAAATAGCTACGTTGTTTAATACTTTCAAAATTATAGCGCCTATAATCTCCAGCCTGCCTGCATCAAAACCTGCTCACTCTTGCCCTAAAGGCACATTGCAAGTCGATGACGTCACAGGCAAAGTATTTGGAATTTACGACTTTGTTGTAGGTCGGGGATAACGAACCGTTCTAAGTTTAAACTCACTTTTTTCTTTATCTTGTGTGTCTATGAAGTGTCATGCAAGAAATATCATCATTGGCATGTCATTTATACCAAATTTAATATGGCTGGTAAGTTGAATATTTATAGCATGTAGGAATGATGTCTGACCCTTAGATACTGACCAATCATCAATTACTTATATGTATAGTATATACGAGTATTTGGTACTATTATAAAACTGCATAGGTATTAACACAAAGTGTGAAAATGTAAGTGTGGCTAAACATGTCAAATACTACAAAATACATATCAAAATACTGCATAGGTAGTTCCATGTAAAACTATAACGAAGCAGTGTCTGTACAATTAAGAAGTTTAAGAAAAAATGTCTGTATTAGACTGTTTAGGTGTGTCTAACTAAGCCCTAATTTGCGTAATATTCGAACAAATAAAAAAAAAATGTTTTAGATTTTGTCTGTTTTTGTTCGGGCATCACGCAATAAAACTAATCTGTTCATTATTCTTAACGAAACTTAATAACAACTTATCCAGGAGATGCAGTTTAAAAATCCTGCTCGTGACTGTTATTTTCGATTTCACATTTTTCACTTTGTGTTTAATGTATATGCCTAAGCATGTCAAATGCTACAAAAGTATATAAATATATTTATATAGTTTAACGTACCTACAATTGACCATCATTAAATGACTCTATTCTATAGTATTGGTATATGTGACTTATTTTACAGCTATGACAGATTTGATATCTCAAAATTTTAGTATGAAGCTTACCTTTTTTTAATACCGAATGTGGTGGTGGCATTTTAATGTATAAGCCACCGAAATTCGGTTAAACCGAATGTAAAACGAATTTCGGCCCATGCCTAGTTATTAAGCTTTTCCGTAAAAAGAAAAATTATCAGTAGTAGCCCGGAGTTAAGAAATGTGCCCGGTAGACGGCAATAAGCTCGCCCCCTATTACGTGGGACTTAAACATAGCTGGCGAATCGTGGAGTGTGTAGTGTAAGTACACCTCTGCCTACCCGTTCGGGGAATACAAGCGTGAGGCTATGTAAACAGACACCACTGACTCTAATTAGTGCCTAATTAGGTACCTATGTATTTACTTAAACTGTGAAAATGTGAGAAGAAAGACTTCCCCGGATTGGAAGGGATACAGGTTCGTATCCCGCTCGCAGTAAAATTATCTTTTTCCACATTTTCACAAATAATTTGTTCTTTATAATAACGAGAGTAGTTCTGTTGATTACGGCAGGTCTCAGGGTACAGTAACCACCCCATCTATTTTTAAACGACTACTAGTTACCTACTTTTTTTAGGCGGGAAAAAATGTTCCTAACTGCACACCCCGTCGTTCGGGGCAACGAACAGGGTAGTGTGGGGCCTGCACCCACTAAAGAAACCCGCCGTGTGCCATCTCCGCCTTTATTGGCGGGCCATTGGAACTATGTTACATTCCTTCTGTGGTAGGTAGGTAGTTAACTAGGTATAAGGTAGGAGGTTTACAATTACTTTATACCTACCTAGTCTGTATATAACATTACTGGACTTTTATACCTACGGGTAAAACTTCTTTTTTAAAACTAGCCTTTGCGGCTCCACCGCAGCCAACAGTTAGTTTTTATGGTACCTATATCTTAGGTTCCCGGAATAGTATCGGGATAACATAATATATCTACCTATCAGTTTATAAGTCTAATCAAGAGCTATCAAACAAAAAAGTTCAATCAACATCCGTTCAGTAGTTTCTGCGTGATGATCCCAACAAACAAAAATGTAAAAAAAAAATATCGTTATAGGTATTGTTATAAAAACAAAAATAGTTAATAACTACTTGAAACCAAAATTCAACATGATTGTGCTGCATTTCTTAAATTTTTCCAACAATTAAATAGGTTCGCATATTTTTATAACAAAAATAAAAAAAACCCATGAAATCACACCAGAAAGGTAATGTAGGTAGGTTAGGTACCAATACCTCTCACTAGCCCACTACTCTAAATACATTTCTACCCTCATTGTTAAATTATTGTATTTATCTGACATTCTATGACATGTGTAATCTCTACCTATATTGCTTATTCCTACGAACGGAACTTTCCCTTTTAAAATATAAAGAAAAAAAAATCTAAAATATCTTATATTATTTGGGCTAAAATATTACGCAAGAAAAATATATACATACATAGAGCACACTTAAATTTCTTTGCTCTATAAATATCAACAGTAACTGATATTATCCAATCCATGTTGCAGCTAAAATATCAGAATTAAAACAAAGCGACCAATTATGTAAAACCTGTTTGCAAAATCTCACGATTTCGCGCGGCCCGATGCGGCGTTAAGTTTTTATTTTCTTTTTTTATAACACTTAAGCAACGATATAACACATAGTAAACACAAAAGTAATCAAAATATTGATTATTATTTAAACACTTACCTGTAATTAAAACTGATACGAAAATAACGCGCAATTTAAATAAAAATTAAGTTCTAAAATGCGACAATTCACCGGTACACACTCGTGACTCGCGGACATTAACACTGGCGGGTACTGCCAACGTTACAAAATTACAATAATGCCGTTATGTTGGAGCTTTGGGCTACCAGTTGCCACAATTTTATTTCAATGTTACAAATTAAAAATAATGAAATTAATATTTGATTTTATAATAATATTATAAGTATTTACCGATACCGCAAACTATTATGTTTAATAAAGTTAATTTAAATTAATGTCTTAGAAATAATATTATTAAGATGAATCACAAGAAAAAACCGTGGAGAGATTTGGGCTCGTCTGCTTTATAAATAGATGATAAAAAATATTGAAAATTAGTAAAGAGATTGTTCAATATTTCTACCCAGTCAAAATATTGTTTAATTTTGTTGAATGTGTATGAGCCGGGATTTAGTTTGCCTACTGACGTCAAACATGAGGTTCTAAAATATTATTTGTTCATTAAATAGAGGTCAGTGATCCAATTACTCTGTTTTGATTTTCAAATAACGCGGTTGGTTGGTTTGTCTTGATTTTCAACCGTCACTTTTGAGTTTTGACCAGTTGACGAACGCGTCAAAACAAATTAAAATTTAAACTCAAAAGTTAGTTTCTTTTCTTGTTGTAACTGTAGTGTTAAACTATATATTTTTTTCTAAACGTTGTCTTAATTATCCGTGTTATTGTGTGTTTAATAAAAAATAATAATACGGGTCAAAGTTCTCGTAACGATTGTAATTATTATAATTTCGTGATTGAGCATTACGCTGGTTGTGAGTTTACATGTTAAAATAAGTTATAAAGCTCACCATGGATCCTATCGCCGAAAGGCTTAATAAGCTCAGAGAGGAAAGACTAGCCAGGGAGAAGGCGCGGATTGAGAAGGTAAATTATGTTTAATTCTTATCGGTACAAAGACCATCAAACATTACATTACATGTTATTATTCAGCTTACTTGCCTTATCGTAAACTTAAGACATACACTAAGGAATAATCCTTGTAGCGTGGGGGACTTTACAAACATACAATATATCGGATATAAAGTACACCCAGACTCAAAACAACCATTTGTCGATGATACAAAGAATTGTCCTGTGTGGGAATTAAACTCGCAACATTCGGTAACTAAACCACTTTGCCATTTGTGTTGTGCTTCTACAAATTTTTTTTATCTTTGCATGGTTAAATCTGCCATCATAACTACTAAATTCTTTGTTTTTAACAACACATCCCACTTTTAGAATATATCTCTCAGACCTAGAGAGATGTTGGTCTACCAGGCAGGCGCGGATACAGGCTTCAAAAAAAGTTGTGGTCACAGCACTCACAGCATATGCAAATTCTGTTTGTTTGTTTTTTTGAAGGCATTGGATATAATCTTATCAGCCTATCAAACTCAACAGATCATGAAAGTGTGATGTCGCAAGTCTATTAGGGTTGTGGGCATGCCCATCGTGCCCACAACAGTGGATCCGAGCTTGGCCCAGTGTGGGTTGACTTTTTCCTCTAACTCCATAAAATGTTATTTAATACTATATTATATTATTTAAGCTGAGAGAACTGAACCTCAAGAAATATAATAAACCAGGTGAACCAATAAAGAATTCAGCATCAAATGTATCAATCATCAGGAAATCTGTAAAATCAGAGATAAATATTAAACAAACTCCTGCTGAGAGTGTCAGGTTCAGTTCTCATGTAAACTGCACTTCAAGAAGGCCAATTTCAGCACTGCCTTCTAAGCCACATGTGAAAGACGTTGCTAAACCTAAAACCATACCAAATATTACAAAAGAAATTATAGTTGGCGCTGACACGAAAACTGTTAATACAGACAAAAAGTTTTCTAAAATTGATGAAAAACAAAGCAATATTGCAGAAAAAAAGCTTCCATTAGTTGCTACCAATAAAAGAGTTACCAATGGACCTTCCGTTTCCAAAATTGTCAACAATAACACGGCAGTTAATAACAGAAGAGCTACTATGGTAAATGTGGTTAAAATGGAAAAGAAATCGGAAAATGTCCGTGATGCTAATAGGAAATCTATTTTAAATAATAATTTAGGGCATAAGAATGGAGTCAACGAAAAACCAAATCATAGAAAACTAACGCAGAGTGCGTCTAAACCTTCAGCTGCAGCAAATTCAGTTTTCGAACGTCTTTACAAACCGAAAGTAAAACAAACAACTCAAGTTTCCGAGGTAGAAAAATTGCGTACAGACCCAACTTACTTGAAAAAAGTCATTAAATCAACAGGGCTCATTCTCAACAAACGTCACACAGTATTTGATACCAAACCTGCGATTGCAATGCCTGTCCGTAGATCAATATCTGCTGTACATTTTAAGCGTATCAGCAAGAGTGAACTAGGTAACTGTATCCATAAATGGTCTTCTATTGGTGATAAACTGAATAACGTTCACTTAAAAAATGTAGATGAGGATGATACAATTAAAGAAGACAAAGTAATATCTGCTGTGAAGAGTGAGCGAAAGAAAGTTACATTCATGACACCAATACCTAACTTAAATACGCCTAGGCCGGAAGAATTGCAGGCTAGACTGAAAGCCTGGTTGCAGAAGCGAGGGAAATCTCTTGACTCCTACCATCATTTACAATGTTTCGGTATACACCATTTGCCAAATAACCTAGGTTTTGATAGCAAAATTAACGATGATGAGAATAAAGAAAATATTGCATTGGAATCTGACTCAGATAATGACTCATACACTGAGAATATGAATGGGGATGCAGAGAATGTGACCAAATGGAGAACCGCAAGCATTGTGAGTGACAGTGTTGATTTTAATGAGTCACATAATACAACATCCACTTATAGTGATGCTCTCAATATAGATGACGTAATTATTGGAGCATTGAGTGATCTAACCGAGTTATTGCGAGAGGTAAGCCCTCTTTTTGTAATGCTTTTAAATCATATCTAATGAATCTCAGAACATAGACAAGATTGAAAGACTGTTACTTTCTTGTGAGATAGCTCTTGTATTATGGTTAATAATGATATGGTACTGACCCACCATATTCTGGTTAATAATGAGTGGGCACTCAAAATATGATGGCCTAATCTATCACCGGATTATTGAAGTTATAAATTTATTGGCAATGGTATATTAAAGGTTGTTTTCATGTGGTACTTAATAAAGTACAGTTTACAACTCGAGAGTATTGTTGAGGTTTTTTTGTTGTACAATGGCAGGGTTTCGCATGGGAACAATGCGCCCGTTGGTTGCGTGCGATTCGCGAGCGCTTTCCTTCAGCCACCGGCACTGCTTCTTATTGGGAGTGCCGCGCAGCCTTGGAGGAACGACGAGGAGATCTACCCGCCTCAGTCCAATGTTGGGAAGAAGCTATTGCAAAGGGAACAGAGGTAATTTTTTTTGAGAAACTAATTTGATTCTGATAAGTATTTCTTAAAGAATGTGATATTAAATTTTTTTAGTCACAATGAACCTTGTATTGCGTAAAAAAGCGGGAAGCGGGAGGGGATCTAAAATTCGTAACAGTATTTACAGGGGTGTAACAAAAATTTTAGCCAGTATGACGTTAGATAGGAGGGGTCCAAGAAACCAGAATTTAACGTAGACATATTGTTATATAATTTATTTCTGGCCTGTTTTTGATGTGAAACATCTAATGCGGAGGGAGGGTAAAATCGTCTGTTAGCGTGGCAACGTTTTTATTTTACTTGTCCCGTTCAATTCTTGCAAGTTAAATTTGACACACTTCCCGATTTCCGATTGAGCTGAAATTGTACACGCATATGTATATCGCGTGACAATGCAATATTATGATGAGATGGAGCCGGAAGGTGGACATAGGAACTCGTATAATGAACCGCCCAACCCCATTCATATGATTCGTCTTGACGAGTGCTTTGCCTCTAGATGGTATCCAGGGTCTGATGATGGAGCTGGAAGGTGGCCACAGTAACTCTATAATGAAACAACGCAACCCCATCGAGTTTGGAATCGTTTGATTCGCCTTGACGAGTACTTTGTCTTTAGATGCTATCCAGGGTCTGATGATGGAGCTAGAAGGCGGCCATAGGAACTCCGTTACAAAACGACATAACTCCATCCAGCTTGGGTTCGAATGATTTGTCTTGACGAGTACTTTTTCTCTAGATGGTTTCCAGGGTCTGACGATGGAGCTGGAAGGTGGTCACAGTAACTCTGTAATGAAAGGACGCAACCCTATCGAGCGAGGGTTATACTCGTTTGATTCGTCTTGAGGAGTACTTTGTCAAGTTACGATCATTTTATTTCTACAAAATAATTTGGATGTTTTCACATCTAGTAGACGTACCGCGACGTCTAGTTTTTTTTTTTTAAATACACCCTGCACTATCGAATAAACCTTGTATCCCAGGGCACTTACAAACATACAATTTCACGGACACAAAGCACACCCAATCTCAGAACAACCATTTGTGGAACACACAAAGAGTTGTCCTATGTGGGAATCGAAACCTCTTTATCATTTGTGTTGGCCCGGGAGAACTTCCATATTCCTTTATCAAATTCCATGATTTATCCCTCATTTTAAAGCGTATTGTGCTAGACAATAACGAAAAATTTCCTTTATTGAATGCGGAAATCCGCACGGGTTGACTAGTTTACCTTTAAAACTTTTTACTATATGCTACTGAATTTTAATTGGTAAAATCAATGGATTAATAATTAATTTAGTACCTCATATACTGCAACATTTTAATTACTGTTGCTATATATCTTTGCAAAGACTTTATTTTGTTTCTAATTTTTTGGAGGCTTGGGGTGACCATGTCAGCCTCATGGGTCTGACTGACTTGCAAAAGTAAAAAAAATGTGAAATCTTAAATTATTAGATTACAAATTAATTCTTATTTGGGCCATCATATTTTATTGACTTTTTCTATTTTCCAGCAATCAGTAGTGGAAGCTAATTTAGATCAACTGTTGGACAAATTCATGCAACTGAAGATTAGTCCAAACAGTAGTAAAACGAGGCATGTAGACCCAAAGCTGGTTGATGTCAAGAATGTGTTCAAAAGTACTATTATAAGGTTTGCTGTTCAACAAGCGAAACTGTAAGTATAGATAAAAAAAAAGAAATGGGCAAGTGTCATGGAACACTCGGTTGAAACGAAGTTCCTTTTGTAGTATATTATTATTGATAACCATATTATATTATTGATTAATAAATACAAATAAATTAATTACTAGCGTCTGACAGCAATTAAATGAAACTCAGAAATAATTAATGAATTGAAGGAATGGTAGGAAATTTCGTAATTAATATATAGTTTTTGGAGTTGTGAAAATAAGCATTTTATTGTACGTCATTTAATACATCTAATTCATTATAACCTTAATTTAAATGTAGATTACATTTTTTTTCTTAATCTATTAGTCACCTTTCAATTTTCACTGTTATATCAAAATTTTATTATGAATTTAATGATTTGAATAAAGTTACTAGTATTTCCTATCCTCGAAATAAAGTGGTGAGCAGCAGCTTAGCAGTATCCTTAGTATTGTTGAGCCGTGTCTCGTCTACCACCATAATAAGCATAAAAAAAATAAAAAAAAAATATCTTTGAAAAAGGTTTTTGTCATTTATCTTCACCAGCAGGCTAAAAGAGAAAATCTTGATAACTTTTAAAAATATCAATTTGATTTAATTAAATGCTCGTTTTCAATCATTCGTTTACTGAATAATTTTTCAATTGAATTGTTAGTAATGACTTAATCTACATGACTAGACAGTCGATAACCTTTTTATTTGATAAAAAAAGATTAGAAAGGAGATATAGATTATTATTTTAATATTTCAAATGCCTCAATTTTAATTCAGTGACATCTATTGCAAAGTAGTAAAACTAAAAATTCTATAGAAAAAAAATAATGTGTGAACTTCTTGGAGCACGAAATGAAGCGGAATGAATGGACTGACTAGTTGACAAACTAGTAAATCAAGATTTATTTATTTTATGTGTTAATCTGGATCGGCGCAGGACATATACATATATATCGCCAAAAAAAGATAGATTGCATAATTTTATTTCAGAGCCATCTACCGCATGCCGTCTACACTATAGAAAGGATCGTAACGGAAAATCACGTCAATCTTACATTATTTTCGCCTAGCACCCATCCGCCAAGCCTAGATAAGGAACTTCTTTCCAACTATGTTTGTCTTATCTTATGTGCTCCCATACGCACTCATATATGAAAGAGAAAACTTGACAACAGGCTCCTATTACATTCAACCACAAATCACCCAACTAGATAGACCTTAAATTTGATATTTAACGCATAGTGATCAATGTTTTGTTAATGCTTCTAGTCGGCAGTCGAACCAGCTATCTCCCGCGCCCAAATTCAGCGTGACGCCAGTCCGCCGCAGCGCTAGACTCAGCGCCCACTGGAGCGGAAACCCACTGTGTTCGACCGGAAAGAGAACTCCGCTACAAGTGTGCACGAGTATCCGTCAAGCTGGCCAACTCGTTGGAGAAGAACCGCGATTTGTGCCCAACGACAACTTGCATGGTACACCTTGATAATCAATCATCAAAGATCATATCAGGTTTTCTCAAATTTCTGTTCATCTACAGAAAAAAAATGTCTGTTATCAACACATAACATGTGGCGTAAATAAATACTGCAATTGCTTAAAGGCTGTAGGGTGAGTGTATGTAAGCATATTTGTTACAACTTTCTGGTCTGCTTCTTTATTATATGTCTATATGTCTAGACATCCATCATTCCAAATAACAAGCAAGATCTTTGGATTTAGTTGTATCGTATATTATAGGTTCTATGAGACTTCGTACAGGACCTCTATTATTAGTCATTTTTTTATTTAGATGGGCAGAATACTGTGAATACCGTTTAATTATTGCTATTAACTTACAGCCGCAGGACACGGCATACTTAAAATAAAAAAAATATATGACAGACAAGATTTCGCGCGAAATGTTAAAATTGTTTTTTTTTTAGTGACATAAAAGTGTCGCAATGGCGCGTACGTCACGTAGCGACAGCTCATTAAAAAGTGCGAGAAAAACGGGCAGCGGAAACTGCTATTTACTCTGACGGCTTGTGTATTTTCAATTCCCCTTTCCAAATAGGCAAATAGTAGCACTATTAAGAAACAGTAAACTCATTTTTATATTCTTCTTTCTCAGACTAAATATGCTAATTCTTCTCTCAGCGAAAACCCTACGCCATATCAAGTAATTTTTAACCAATAATAAAAACTTCTTTGATAACCTATTTAATTATAATAATTTAACTGTGTTAGTTTTTAATTCAATGTAATGTACTGGCGTTTTGGGTATTTTTTCCAACCCCTTACTGGCCTAGCTACAACTACTCTGTGTTTTTTTTTACTAAGGCATATACAAATGTATACATATTATACATGTTTGCATAATTTCGAAAAGTTAGTGTTGCATACCCCATGAAGACCTAATTTGGAAACAATTGTCACCATTAAGTATCTAAAACGTTGGTATACCAAACGCCTAAATAAGCAATATTTTTTTTAAACTAACAGTTTATGTTTAAGCATTACAGAGTATTGCTCTATTATGTTGTTTATTTAGTTACTACATTTAGATATAACCTTTTTACTATCATCATCCTAGTTATTAGACCTTTTTATTATCAGTTTCATCGCTTTCCCATGAAGCTGCAGTAGCTTAGTGATATTCACAGTCCAAATAATATGTTATCTGTATGCTTAGACCATAATATCAGGCTATCTGAGTTATTGTTCTCAACGCTTATACTATTTAACACATATACCAATATTTTTATAGGTATACATACTTTAATCACTGTAGTGTCAACTAGTTACCTTGCTTTTGTGTAAATTTTATATGAAATTAATTCCATATTGAAGTTCTAATCAAAACAATCCCCTTTACCTAATAAACATTGTATAAGCTCCGAATAGTTATTCAGTGTTTTGTTCCGTTTTTTCAACGTCAAACTGTCATATTAGTGACAAAGACAAAACACTGAATAAGTATACAAAGTTTATTAGTAAGGCAGATTTTGTGCAAGGTCCATAGAGACACTAATAGATAGAGTAGTCGAATCCTAAGCGTGAGTTTTAGTGAAAAAGTCTGAGAAAAAGACAAAAAACACATTTGGTACACGTTTCTCTGTTTAATGACGCATTTTATGTAAAGTGAGAAACGGTACTAATTCCATTCTCGGGATGACTGCTTTGCTCGTCTACTCTATGTATATATTATTATACCTCTATGGTACAAATTGCCATAGATATATTGGTTTTGAGTGCTATACCATTTCTAATAGCTTGCGAATCCTGTTACTGATTTTTTTCTCAATTTCAATCATGTCATAGTTTATATTGCGTGTGTAAATATAATTTTTAGTAGCTTCTTTAGTTGTAGTGGACATGATATTACTTGTTTGCAAAATATCTGCCTACAAATTTATTTCAGTCTTATCTATTCGATACTGCCAAACCAGGGATAGTGTCTGAGTGATTTACAACACATTTATAATTTATACAAGCCGGTGCATACACATTACCTTCAAGCTATCGTTGGTGCTCCCGAGTTATATATTTTTACTACATTCTATTTGTTTTATATTGGGGGAAACCTACGCCATCTATTGGATTTTAAATAGTCTTAAGGCGTATATATGGATCTGCTCGTGACCACGGCTTGTGCAAACGAAACGTCTGGAATAAATAAAGTAGGTATTCCACCTACACATATTATATACGCGTTAAAACTGAATGTTTTATGTATCTATGGGATTTATTTGTATAGATATAAATAGACCGAATTGACCAAGTCGCGGATTCGAATCCCGCTGACAATTATTGATATCCTATCTTAACAATAATTTGTTTCGTGCTTATTAACTGCTTCTGTGGTGCAGCGGTAGTGTGAGCGACTGCTGATCTGGAAGTCTCGGGTTCGATCCTCGGGTCGGGCAGTTATTGAGCTTTTTCGTAAAAATAAAACTTCTCAGTCCAGTCCGGAGTTTGGAAATATGCCCGGTAGAGGCAATAGGGGGTTACAGGCGTGATGCTATGTTTTTTTTATGCATTAACTTATATTTTTATTTAATATAACATTGGGCAGATATTTTGTGAATATTGTAAGTTATATTTTGTGTCACCAAAATGTGCATCGGTAAAAAATTATTATTGTAAATTTTTAAACAAATAAAGTGACTTGAGTTTCTACATTGTATTTTCATTTAATATGTAAATTTAGTTGCAAGAAAATGATCGTATCTCAGGGGTAGAGATACTGTAGCAGAGCTATGTCTGTACATTTAAGATATTTGAGAGAAAACATCGTATAAAGCTATTTAGGCGCCAAAAAAGAAAAGCTTTTTTTTGTTATAATATTCACAGTCGTTTCACACAACATTCTGGTCTCAAACTAAGCTTAACGCTTGTGTTATGGGTACCAGATTACGGATATAATACCTACATTATATTACTTACTTTTTTTTGTAAATACATACATACTCGTATAATAGATAGAAAACACCCAGACACAGTACAAGTATCTGTGTTCATCACACAAATAATTGTCCTGAGAGGGAATCGAACCCACGACCTCGTGGACGGAAGTCGGTTACACTACCGACTGCGCCACGAGGCCTGCCAAAGTAGAAGGATGTAGGTACAGGGGGAGACCGAGACATTCGCGTGCATTCTAAAGTCCACGTGGACGGAGTCACGGATAAAATCTAGTTTAAGATATAAGTATAAAAACAATTGTGTGAATTCTTGCCTTTTTCGCAAACCACGCAAAAACTACTAAATGGATTTTGATAATATTTGTTTGATAGCTCTTGATCAGACATAAAAACTATTACAATCATTATCCCACTACTATATCGGTAACCTTTGGTTTTTATTGCTTATGGTGGCAAACTAGCCATGGCCCACCTGATGGTAAATGATAAGCGTCGCTCATGGACTCTACTATACCGAGAGTACTGTCAAGCCGCTGCCCACCATATTGTTTCACATATATGAAATCAACGAATTAACGGCTATATCCTGCTACAACCAAAACACACCGATGTGCTTTATGACTGGGCACAAAGGAGATGGTAGTGGATGGCGGTACCAACCCGCTTGGGCCCAATAGCAAGTACTTCCACTTGGTATCCAGCCCTACCACCAGTAATGCAATGGGTGATAATTGCTTACTTACCTTAGTCGCCTTATACGACACCCGTGGGAAAGAATGGGGTGGAGACACTTGTATTCTTGGTCCGTCACCACACGGACTAAATAACCTCATATAAGTACAATCTAAATACTAGCTTTTGTCTGCGGTGGAGCCACGACCAAAAGCTAGTAATATTGTAAATGAGAAAGTGAGCATATTTGTTTGTCAGCCTTAAATCAGAAAAGACAGGTTACTTTACTTCTCGGAAAATAAATGGTTCCCTTGGGGGGCTATTTTTACATACCACCTTGGTACACGCGGGCAGTCTGGTGAGTGATAAATGCTTATTTCTCTGAGTCACCTTGTACGACACTTGGGAGAAAAAATGCATGTTTATATTGTTAGTCCGTCACACCACGGACTGTATTATGTGTAGCTAAAAATATATTTGCATTGGATTGGAGTTTTATTTCCTTGAGCTTTTTTCTGTTGTCACATTACAATTTTTTTTTTTATTTTATTTGTTTTAAGGCATTGGCAGAACCATCAGCCTAACAGTAACTTATAAACATCATTATTCTGTCACATTACAAGAGCTATACCATAGAGTAAAGTAATAGCTATACTGACCACTATACTGTAATCTTTGCAGTACGCTACCAAAACAAAATATACAAAAAAAAACATAACATAAACTTATAATAGGTACCTTACACATAGTTGAAAAAATCAGGGTATATTTATACTTGACGAGAAAATAATGAGCAGAGCTAGGCAACAGGTAAGTAATGAAAATACCTATTTAAATCTTTCCAAAGAGTAGAATAAAAAAAACGAGTGTGCTTTAGACCCACAGAACAATATTACTCAAGAGTTTAGACCACACGACTGAAGTAAAACTTAACAATAACTATACCATATCATTAATACCTAAGTAATGTTAATACAGTTTTATAATAAAACTATTTCGTTCATTTTATTTAAACTTGTGTGAAAATCGTAGAGCTCAATGGAAAATCGACGTAGGTACGACCAATAAAAACGTCGCAATTTACTTAGTTTCTGAACATGTATTAACTGAACCCCACATTTGACATACAGTATTAATGATTTGTTGGTCTTGGGGTATAAACATCTTCTCGGCTTCACTTCTAGTCATGAGTAGCACACTTTTAAAATGAGGATCGTGCTAGGCATTCTTTATTTCTTTTTATTAAGTGTGGTAGCACACTGTGCTACCACAATTACCACGAATGAGGCGAGGCTGCGGTGTTCTGTGTGAGCCACAGAACAATATTACTCAAGAAGCCACGATCTATGGCCACGATCGTGCGCGAGTAAGAGATGAGGGAAAGAGAAAGGTTATGTGACGTCGCTGTGTCGTTAATCGAAAACGAAAGGCGGCAATTAAACTTAAACGTTAACCCATTTACTTAGAGTCGTAAATAGACTAGACTGATCATGTTAAAAGTTTTGATTCTTATTCTAATTTTCCTTAGCGAAATTTGTTCAAAATCTTGACTTTGATTGACAATTGGATCGACGCTTGCGCGACCTAAATTACATAAAAGTGTTACAAAAGTTTTGTGTTCTTGTTGTGCAATAAATATGTAGCTTAATCTATGTAGTGTGCTACCACATCAAAATAAAAAAGAGTGAGTAACTCAATCTGTCGAAGTGTAGCTACAAGTGTGCTACCACACGTGCTGAGTACCCCACACTATCACTTCATCAAGATAGAACCCGAGTTGCGCCAGTTGACTTTTTGTTTGAGAAATATTTAATCAACATTGAATGCAATGTTTTTTCGGCAAAATTGAATATTGAAAGCATAAAAAAATATAGGTAATAATATATAACAAATAATGAGAAAGAGAGAAAGAAAATGTGTGCTCGCACCTATGACCTATCTCTCTTGACCCCACAGTAAAACGCCTATACGAAGCGTAACTCTCTCTCTTTCTATCTTCACTAACAAGTCTCCCTTTCAACTTCCGTTCGCCGCGCCCGATCAGCACTTTTCGTAACACTCACGGTCACCCATTGACCAGCTTACACCCCAAGTCAAGCGTGCGTAAAGAAGTATAAGCTGGCCGTGTCAGCTCGTGACACCTAAAAAATCGCACGTGTCTTACAACTAGTGCTACTCAGCATCAGCCCTCATAGAGCATACAAAATACATAGTAGTGATCAGCACTACACTAACACAGCCATATCACGCTTTGTTATCGTGCTTTAGTTCACATTAGGGCGTGTAATTAAATTTTAGTACACGACGCCCTTAACAGAACGCTACTTTTAGCACTGAGTGACAATCTCTGTAGCAACTATAGCAAGTGCTTTTCGTTGAATACATACTTATCATTATTTTAGCATGCCTATTCCGTATTACATAATGTACACAGATTACACAGGTAATCTGTGCATAAGTATCAACTGCAGAGTCATCTATTATTGAGTGGCAGCATAGTAACAAATAAGATACATCATGTTTCCTATAAGATGACGCTGAACGCGTTATAAACGAGCGTTTTAAAAATAATGTTTTATGCGTTTGTTTTAATACCTATATCAATGATGAACCCATTATTTTATTTCAGTTGGCAGCATTGCGATTGTTATTTCATTTGAGTTTTCTGTCAATGTCAACGAAGTGCTGTTTTTCGCACATCATAGAATAGAACATAGAGGCTCATTCAGTTCGCGCATTTCCTTTGTAGTATGTAAAGAGTAAAATATGGTATTGTGTTTGTAATAAATGACATTTGGTGTCTGGATATTTTTCGAATAAATTGATGTGCCTTTGCGAAAGGCTGCCTCGGTTCATGTTTAGTGTTTATTAAAATTAATGTAAGTTAATAATAATAAACGTTGCTCTCATTTACCTGAATTTAGTTCTGTGCTGTGTTCGGACTACCCATCAGCTGTTGAACAGCTGACTGAGGCTCCCTAGTTTGGTAAGTGAAGTTTTAAGTATAGTATAAAATAAAACTATTTAAATAAAATATTATTTTTAAATATCATACTGTACTATTACTGTTTTAAGTGAATGTGAAGTCATGGGCGCTTCCATGGCATGAGATGTTGTCAACATGGCATTGCACAACATTTTTTTTTTAAATACTTTGTAGTAATAATCCTTATTGCCAATGCATAGCGTGTTGTGGATATTAAAAAAAAAGGTATAAACGAATAGGTAGGTTCCGTGTTTTTTATTTAATTCATCGTAATGATGGTACTCGCTTCCTGGTCTCGATAAATAAGGACTCAAAACTGACTTAAAACTCATACATTTTCATTTTTGAATGTTTTAGATAATTAAAATCATGTTTTGTGTTCAAGTCGGACCTGTATTGACGTACCTAGCATCTAATTTTATAAGGTACCTAAATGCTTAGATAGGATCCTACTTTATCTAACCAGTTTTAATGTTATATCCTTTTCACTTTCAAAAAGTAGGTGATCAAGTTCAACCGAGACGCTAAGATGCATACCCGCGTGGAATTATGTCGTTTTCTTTTTTGTGCGGCACTAATGATTTTTCGACAATAAGCATAGCATAAGTTACTTCTTATAACATCAGAAAAAGTCCCGTGCAAATGAGTCTAGCCGTTTAGGGGATTAACTGGAACAGACGCTCAAAAGCTAAAAAATTGTTTTTTCTAGCCTTAGCCTTGTCTTGTGCTAAACATTGTCAGGGTCGGGTTCCAGTCTGTTCGAGTTAATCCACCAGTATTTAGGTACCTATACGGAGTAATACCTATCTGACCTCCACGAATCGACTAAGAGGACAATCGGCGATTTTAGAACGAAACCGGAGCCAGATTTTTTAGTCAGCACTTTGACAACTTGTAACAACTCCCAGGATGTTATTTGATAGCCGCGACCCACAGTTTATCGTGCCTTTTGAAGCACGGAGGAGCACTTTATTCAAATAAGTCTACTCGAGGCTGTTTTATGGTGAACGCACACTTATCCGAGCCGAACGCGTCGGAACGAGTCGAACGAAACGAATTTTAGAATTCTTTATATGAAATCTCATGAAACCACGCACACTTCCCCGCGTCGAATCGTCCGAATATGGAACGCGTAATATATTTAAACTTTGCTCGTCTTAGCATGAATGGGCCGGCCCGATCGGGGACATAAGTACCACCCTCTCACAAAATATCAGTGTGAAACAACGGTAGGAACTCCCTATGTAGTAGTAGTATTTTGTAGGTCTTGTGAGTGTGAGCGCCAGAGGCCCAAATCTCCCCCCTATCCTTTCCTTACTAGCCTTCCTATCCTCTCCTTAGTATCCTTCTTATCCACTTTCCTTGGAGATGGCGACGTGCGACTGATGATTCTGATGTTGCTAGAGTCTATAGGCATCAGGTGGGCCGTATGCTTCTTTGCCATTCACGTGATATAAAAAAAACTATTGTTGAAGAATGCGAAATTTTTGTCTGTGTAGTGACGGACTAAGAATACAAGTGTCACCACCCCATCCTTTCCCGCGGGTGTCGTACAAGGCGACTAAGGGAAGTAAGCAATTATCGCCCATTACATTACTGGTTTTAGGGCTAGGTACCAAGTGAGAGTACTCACTTGCTATCGGGTCCTGAACGGGTCGGTACCACCGTCTTCTGTGTGATCGGTCATGAAGCACGTCAGTGTGTTTTGGCTGTGGCAGAAGATATCCGTTTATTCTTTCATTTTTCCTACCTGAGAAGTGAAATGGTGCGCAGCGGCTTGACAATACTCTCGATATAGTTGAGTTCATGAGCGACGGTTACCACTTACCATCAGGTGGGCCGTGCATCGTCTGCCATCATAAGCAAAAAAAAATACGCCAACACAGACGGAGAGATGGATTACGTGGTTTATTTTTCTGGATAAAAGCTGCCCTGCTCGTTACAATTTACAATCAGAAGGGCCATTTGTCGGCGTTGTAACTACCTACTTACTATAAAAAATATGTTACATTTGTCAATAAAACAACGTCAGCAAGCTTAGTGTACTTGCCAGACGGGGAAACACACGATAAGGTATTTATTATCTTTTCATTAGCTATTATATAAATCTGATATATCACTGATGATTTACATGCATACCTACCTATCTATCTAGAAAATAACTGACTGACTTACTGACTGATATTTCAACGCACAGCCCAAACTCCTAGGGCTGACCGTGAGCCACTAAAAGAATGTAACATAGTTCCAGTGGCCCGCCAATACAGGCGAAGAGACTGCACACGGCGGGTTTATTTAGTGGGTGAGGGCCCCACACTACCCTGTTTCTTTGACCCGAACGACGGAGTGTGTGGTTAGGTTTCTACAATTTTTCCCGCCATTAACAAAAGTGCCGTGTGCGGCCGGCTTTAGAATTGTCCCCCTCTCCACCCATGGGAGTCGTAAAAGCTGACTGAGGGAATCCGGGGGAGTGGCACTCCTTCGAGTATTAACAACATCCACTGTGATCGCCAACCCGCCTGCCAAGCGTGGCGATTACGGCACTATCCCCCATTCTTGAGGAGGCCTATGTCCAGCAGTGGACTTTAAAAGGCTGATGGATGGATGGATTAATAACAAAAAAAAGCTGGGACCGTGACCACTTGCATAATTATGGGTTTCTTTGGTACGGTAGGTGATCATTAAGAAATGGTTTTTATGCACATCCTATCCAAACTGAATTTTTCCAGTACCATCACAATTATAGGACATCACTCTTACGTTAGCGAAGCCGCAGGTAATGCGCTAGTAACCTGTCTTATATTAAACACAAAGTGAAAAATGTGAAATCGAAAATAACAGTCACGAGCAGGATTTGAACCTGCATCTCCTGGATACCGTCCAGATGCTTTGCCAATTCAGCCATCGTGACAATTGCTCCTGACTATTATATATCCTGGAAGTATTTTCATACATTATACCGCCCAGGTTTTGCGACAGATGGGGCAGGCGTCACCCAGACGTTAAGTATGAATGTGTTATCGAAATTAGCAGTCAGGAGCAATTGTCACGATGGCTGAATTGACAAAGCATCTGGACGGTATCCAGAAGATGCAGGTTCAAATCCTGCTCGTGACTGTTATTTTCGATTTCACATTTTTCACTTTGTGTTTAATGTAGGTATAGTGCTAAGCATGTCAAATGCTAAAAATATAAAAATATCTAAACCTGTCTTATATTATTTCTCAACCTGTTTTTCTGTGGTTCCGCGAGATCTTCGTTATTCCTTTATTTCATGATTTAATAATAATAATAATAATCGTCTTTATTATACACCAAAATAACTAAACAAAGATCTTAAACATTAATATTGTACAATTTCGGTCCTATCGCATAAGGCAATCTCTTCCGGACAACCATTGGATGGAGTGAAAGGAATATATATAAGAAATGGGTTTTTGCCTGGTGCCGTGTGGGGCCGGCCTTAGAATTGTCCCACCCCTCTACACACATGGGAGTCGTAAGAGCCGACTGAGGGAATATCGGGGGAGTGGGCAGCAACACTCCCTCGAGTATTAACAACATCCACTGCGATTGCCAACCCGCCTGCCAAGCGTGGCGATTACGGCACTATCCCCCATATGAGCGAAACACATGTTGTGGCGTTCTTTTGGTTTCCTGTCACATTTATCCGCGATGAACTCCGAAACTACTTATCCGAACTTAACGTTTTTTTTTCTCAATATAAAAATAATGAAATTGAAATGTCTGTTTGTAATGTCTAAATAACAGCGATTTTTCGCTCGTAGATAGCTGATGTCATAAAGGAGTAACTAAGATTACTTTTATTTTGGAAACATAATTAGGGTTCCGCACTATAGACGAAAATAACTAAATTCCACGCGGACGAAGCAGTTAGTAAAGGTTATAATTTTAAGTAACGAACCGTAAAGGTAATTTAAAAATATATATATTTAACTATTGGTAGAACAAAATAAGGGTGACTGGATAAAGGATGAGGTACTACGAATACAAGTGTCACCACCCCATTCTTTCCCACGGGTGTCGTACTAGGTGCCTAAGAGAAGTAAGCTATGATCACCCATTGCATGACTGGTGGTAGGGCTGGGTACCAAGTGGGAGTACTCACTTGTTATTGGGCCAGAACGGGTTGGCACCACCATTTTCCGTGTGACTGGCCAAGAAGCACATCGGTGTGTTTTGGTTGTAGCAGGAGATAGCCGTTTATTCTTTCCTTTTATATCTGTGAAATGAAATGGTGAGCAGCGGCTTGACAATACTCTCGGTATAGTTGAGTCCATGAGCGACGGTTACCATTTACCATCAGGTGGGCCGTGGCTCGTCTGCCACCATACGCAATAAAAAAATACCCACGCGGTTGAAGTCGAATGTACCATCTAGTAAAGGCATAATTTTATGTAACGAATCCTAAAGGTAATTCTAAAAATTATAAATGATGTAACTATTGGTCGAAAAAAAATCAAGCTGGTAAGCTCGCGTCTCAAATTCTTTACCTTTAATATTTTACTGCGCAGGGCTTTATCACTGAAGTAATGTAACATAGTACCAGTGGTCCGCCTATACAGGCGGAGAGACGGTACACGGCGGGTTTACTTAGTGAGCGAGGGTACGCTACCCTGTTCCATAGTGTAACGAATAGTGGTTTAACTCCTTTGTTATGCCGCAAAATACCTACACTGCTGTCTCGACGTCTAGTACCTAAAAATATGCAAGGGTTGTCACAAAAACATTAATTTAGATAGTACCTAATATTTTTACATTTTATTTTATATGTATTCCTCGTAATAATTTATTCTTTGATTATATTAGTTTATATTTCTATACAAACATACCCATTGCCTCCCGCAGTTTCACCTAATTTGTCGTGGTTGAAACAAAGGCTTGTGTCTATGCAGTCATCTAACTAATTTCACTATAAAGCGGCATCTCAGGTATTCCGCTGATAATATTGGGAGTTGTTGGGGGTTAAACAAAATAAATAAAACAGGTTCAAAATATAAATTCGTTCTGTTTATTGAACACCGCCTTGTTACAGATGTGTAACCGACAAATATTTACGACGTTTATTATTAGGTGTTTTTAATTGTTTTTTGTTGAATTTCATTATATAATTAATTCTCATCCTTATACATACATAATTCAATAAAAAATCGTGATGGAAAGCAATCACATGCTTGTGAGAATTCAATAGCACTTAAGGTGTCATACAATCTTTTCCCGATATTTTCACCGACGAACGAAATAAAAGATTCTTTAAAAACGAGTTAATAGCAAAAGAAAATAATTTTAGTGTGTTGTTTTGTTGCTGCGTGAACACCAAATAAACATGCAATCAATTACAGTGATGAGTGACACGCTTAATTGGGCATACCGGTATGCAAGCGAAGCCGACCGGTATTACCGCAGACGTCGCGGGCAGGGGGGGACCCCGCTCTCCTTCGTACCTCACTTCATCGTTGCTCTGTCTAGTCGCTGAGTTGACTCACTATTAATATTCGTTACACTATGGCCTGTTCGTTGCCTCGAACGACGGGGTTTGCGATTAGGTATTTTTTTTTGGCTTTACATCATTTCCGATGCACTGTGTTGTTGCACCGTTAATTTCCTAACACCGAACTGCTTTTAAGAAATTCTTGACAAAAAAAATTAAAGCAGTCAAGAGGACTGCCGACAGAGGTGAAAACTTAAAACTATAAACAAACAGTTGTTATTTTTGGATATCCAAATTAAGTAATTATTTGATATTAAATTAAAACTTGTAAATCAAAATGATTCATACATTCATATAAAAAAATGTTATGTATTTAAATGATTAATTTCTTCATTCACAGCACAGCTGGCCCAGCGCAATAAGTTATATTAATAGGGACAGATATAGTGTTATCGTTAACACGTCACGTGACCAAAGCGTTCGGTGACGATGACGCGAATTCCATGATTTTTGTTAACCCACAAAGTGGTCAACGCGCCTAAAGAAGTTTACACTTCAAAAACCTTTTCTGGTCGCCTGACCCGAGATTCGAACTAGTGACCTCATGTTCATGACGTCAGTAGTCATACCCGAAGTAGTTTATAAAAAGGGCTACGTATTAGCACAGTAAATATATAAGCTAGATTGCGTGTCCATGAGACGCTCAAGTAGTTTGTTACCCTCTTTAAGTACCTTGATCTGTTCAATTGATATGATGTAGTGATACTATTTGTGTTGTACTTTATTGTCGACATGTTATTGTACTATTTAATAGAAATATCGACACGCTTAATTCTGTTAATACATATTTTATACCAGCCTTTATTTGCGGCTCTGCCGCAGCCATAGTTTTTAGGTTCTCACGTTCCCGGTATAGGTAGCGGGATAAAATATATACCAGTTTTTAAGTCTAATCAAGAGCTATCAAACAAAAAAAGTCATCAAAATCCATTTACTTAGTAGTTTTTGCGTGAAAACCGAATAAAAATAGACAAAAAGTCAAAATAAAAGGTTTTTTTTTTAAAATAAGCTAATACATACTAATACACTCACATTTTAAATGTACAGACATATAATGAACGAATGAACGGCTTCCTCCTGCTGCATCCAAAAACATCGAGATAAAACATCTCGTATCTCGTAGTCTGTTAAAAAGAGGTTTGAGAAGAGCACTTTGCCACGGTAAGCTACGGCTTGGCTGTGACCCTGGGTAGCGGGGGTTACCACTTACCATTAGCTGGGCCATTTGCTGGTCTGCCAGTGTTGACAAGAACAAAAAAAATCTCCCACTTCTAACCCATTCCTTTGGTTTGGTGCGCGAGTGTCGCCTTTGGTTGATTACACATAATTGCTTAAATAATTATAATTGCTTATTATCAGATCGGCCATGTGCTTATTTTCCACTATTATACTATAATAAATAATAATCTATATACTAATAAAGCTGTAACAGAGCTGTGTCATTGTGCATAATATATGTACATTTAAGATATTTGAGAAAAAATGACTGTATTAGGCTATATATGCGTGTCGGAACACAAAACAATTTTTTTTAGACTTTTTGTCTGTCTGTTTGTTTGTTTGCGCATCACGCAAAAGCTACTGAACGGATTTTGATGGAACTTTTTTTATTTGATAGATCTCGATTAGACTTAACAACTGGTATAAATCTTATCCCGCTACTATATCGGGAACCTGAATAAAACCGAAAAACTAGCTGTTGGTTGCAAGCAAAGGCTAGTAATTAAATATTTCGCTTTTCTCATAACTTTTGTTATTCACACATATTATTATTACAACAGAGAATGCGATTCATACGCCATAAATGTCAAAATGGACTTTTTACGCGATTTAAAATGTCTTTTAAGTGCGAGTAATGTTGCGCCGTGTGGGGCCGGCTGCGCCGTGTGGGGCCGGCTTTAGAATTGTCCCACCCCTCTCTACCCACGGGAGTCGTAAGAGCCGACTGAGGGAATACCGGGGGAGTGGGCAGCAGCACTCTCTCGAGTATTAACAACATCCACTGCGATCGCCAACCCGCCTGCCAACCGTGGCGATTACGGCATTATCCCCCATGATGGGACCGCTCGTTGTGGCGTTCTTTTGGGGAGGTCTATGTCCAGCAGTGGACGTTGAAAGGCTGGTGGATGGAATGTTGCAACGTATAATATTTTTTTATTTTTTATTGCAAGTAGTGGCAGACAAGGCACGGCCCATCTGATGTTAAATGGTAACCGTCGCTCATGGTGTCAAGCCGCTGCTCACCGTTTCATTTCACCGATATGAAACGAAAGAATAAACGGCTATCTCCTGCTACAGCCAAAACGCAACGATGTGCTTCATGGCCGGTCACACGGGAGATGGTGGTACCAACCCGCTCGGGCCCGATACCAAGTCAGTACTCTCACTTGGTAAGTACCCAGCCCTACCACCAGTCATGCAATGGATGATAATTGCATACTTCCCTTAGTCGCCTCATACGACACCCGTGGGAAAGAATGGGGTGGTGACAGTTGTATTCTCAGTCCGTCACTACGCGGACAAATAAATGTACAGAAAAGAGCAAAATTTTGCGTGACGTATTTCATGAACGATCCCTTAAACAAATGTTATGAGACCAGTAACGTCGAGCACTAGCCAACTTTGCATAAAATATTATAGTGCACGAGTGTGCATAAACACAAGTGCACTTCTCAGATATTCCGACACGCTGGAGAGATCAGCGCATGACAACGGCTTTAGGTTCTTCCCGATGTATGAGGCCCAAATCTCCCTATCCTCTCCTACCTATCTTCTTATTATCCTGCCTGTCCCTCTCCTATCTCTTACCTTGGAGATGCGAGTGATGCCTCTGGTGTTGCTAGCGTCATCAGGTGAGCTTGTTTGCCACCCACATAGTTTAAAAAAAAAACTGCCAAATTACTCCTGCAGATTTCGATGCGTGATTCAGGCCGTGTGGGGCTGGCTTTAGAATTGTCCCACCCCTCTCTACCCACGGGAGTCGTAAGAGCCGACTGAGGGAATACCGGGGGAGTGGGCAGCAGCACTCCCTCGAGTATTAACAACATCCACTGCGATCGCCAACCCGCCTGCCAAGCGTGGCGATTACGGCATTATCCCCCATGAGGGGACCGCTTGTTGTGGCATTCTCTTGGGGAGGCCTATGTCCAGCAGTAGACGTTAAAAGGCTGATGGATGGATGGATGGACCAACTCCTAACTCTTATTGAGAATTTATTGACATAAAAACTCAATATCTTTTTCTATTCTCGTTCGAATCCGTGACAGTCATGATCAACATACGCTACTCCTGGACCCTTGAGTCATTAATAAGATCTGGCAACCCTACTAGAACCAGGATTTGTCGTAGCGTTTGTTGTTAGCGTCTATAGGGTACGGTAACCGCTTACCATCAGGTAAGCCGTATGCTTGTTCGTCACCCATGCAGTATGAAACAGAGGGCAAAAACCATGGCGTTCCAAATTCCGAGATTATATCGCAATTTTTAATTTTTGTTTTACTTTTCAGAAGTTTCACTTATGCCGTGTGTGAATTGCACACATGGGTTTTTTTGACAGAAATCTCCAATAACTAATTATGATGTTCAGCTGCATATGCATATACTTTTGGCGCGGATAATGTTGCTAAACTACCGATACTGATGCGTTGAATACATACTAAGTCGGGGCAATAAAAACTGGATTAAACGCGATATTATCCGCGCCAAAAACCAAACGAATCAAGAACGGCGGCTTGTACTTATGTTAACAAATTGAATCGTCAACAAAACAGGTTTGCAAGTTCAGTGATCTTTTTTATTATAGACCACATTATAGACCTTTAATGGTTGAAAATAAATTATGTATTTTTACAATTCGAACAAGTGCTAATCAGACTTGCAAACCGTGTGGGTTCCGTATTTTATAGACTGCTCCGCGAACAAAAGCTAGTTTTTAGGTTATATCTCAGGTTCCCGATATAATAGCCGGGTAAAATGTATACAAGTTTTTAAGTCTAATCAAGTAAGTCTATCAAATAAAAAAAAGTTGCATCAACATCCGTTTAGTAGTTTTTGCGTGATGCGCGAACGAACAAACAGATAAACAAACCAACAGACAAAAATTCTAAAAATATTGTTTTGTATTTAGACACGCATATAGGCTACTACAGTCATTTTTTTCTCAAATATCTTAAATGTATAGACACATCTCTGTTATACAGCTTTATAAAGCTAAGCGTCCGTTTGAGGCGGGTCGGGCTGCAACGGTGGTTCGAGCATTTTTGCGTACTGCGTCCACTATACAGGGCGGACCGCGCCGCATTGGCGGATTTTTACAGTTAGTCGTACGTATGACAAGCGAGCTTATGGTAGCGTGACAATGGATAACTCCGATGGGGAATTATTTTTATTAATGTTATTCGATGAGGAGCAAGAAAATAATAAACGTCGCAAACATAAAGTCTGGGTTCACGATATAAAAGCAAGAAAGGATGACGTCGTGGTGAATTTCATCACTGACGAATTACAAAATTTATAATGAATATACTTCCTACTTCAGTCCAAATACTATTTCTATTCAATTCATCATGATACTTAGTATCGCCAATATCATATAATCCGGAATATTTTTAACCTAACGGTATAAGTAGTTTCTGGTTCATTTTTTACGTAAATACATAGGTTCGGTCGCTGCAACGTTCTACTACAAATGCTGCACTTCATGCGTCCACTGGAGGCGGGGCGGGCCTGGCCGGGATCGCATCGACGGAAAAATATGCTCGTCGAGCGATGAGCCGACGGATTCCGTCGCGGTCCGGCCCGCCGCGCCTCTAATCGACGCAGTTTCATACAAAATGTATAGAAAGCGGATTTTGTTGAGGCGGGAAAAAAAATTCCTAACCGTACACCCCGTTGTTCAGGGCAACGAACAGGGTTGTGTGGGGCCTTCACTTACTAAAGAAACCCGCCGTGTTCCGTCTCTCCGCCTTTATTGGTGGGCCACTGAAACTATGTTACATTCCTTCGGTGGCCCGCCGGCGGCTTACCCTTTCGGGTACCTTCTACAGAGCAACGCATCCACACACGGAGCGTCGCACCTTCGTGGGAGGCCGTACGGGTGGCGGACGTTACCCGGTACATCCACCCGCAGCCTCGGCTAGGGCGGCATGAGGCGCAAGTACTCGCGCCTGCGCCGCCTCAGTCGCTGGCGGCGGCTCAGGTCTGCGGAAGGATCAGGCTCCCTGGCCCTCTCCGCCGCTTCCTTCCGCAAGATTACCTACTCACAGAAGACAGCGATTGCGGCCCCAATTCCTGTCGCTGCCAAGCATCGCTCTGACGACGCTCGGCAGCGCGAAGTCCCCTCCTATTGCCGCGACGAGTTCACGGTGCTGCTCGGTCCAAGCCGGGCACGACTCGAGCGTGTGCTGCGCCGTGTCCTCGTCGCAGGCGCAATGGTGACAGCCCGGAATCGCTTCCCTCCTTGCGACTATGTGCAGATATCTGCCGCAGCAACCGTGCCCCGACAGCACCTGCACCAGTCGGAAGGAAAGGACTCCGTGCCGTCGCCCTGCCCACTCTTCCAGCACCGGCTGGAGTGCCCCTACGGTCCGAAGACCGGCCCGGGGCGCCTCCAGCCGCGCCCTCCAGCTGGCCATGGTAGCCCGGCGGGCGTAACCCTGCCATCTGGCCACCACGCTGGGTGGGGGACGCCCACCCCTCCCGCTCTTGCGACGCCCGCCGATACACCTCGGCGCGCACCTCCGCCTCTAAGTCCCACGCCTCCGCCTCTAAGTACAACGCGCAGGTCGCCTCCGTCGACACCGTGCGGTATCTACGTATGACATGACCCTGGACGCGACAAGTCTGTGTGGCCTCCACAGAAGAGCCCTGTTCAGTGCGTCCAGGGACTCCGCCCACACGGGTGCGCCGTACAGCGCCATCGACCGGACACGCCTATATAGCCTAATAAAGTATTTTTTCTCAAATATCTTAAATATACAGCACACATATACAGCACACATACACAGCTCTGTTACAGCTTTATAATAATATAGAGCTGCACCCGAAAATTGTATAGAAAATATATCGTAATATACCTTGCTATGATTTATATTATTATAGCTACGTGGCTTAAAAGTAATTCTAAATTGGCAACAAATATTGTACTTTGAGTGTGACTGTATTTTATATTTATCTAAACCTGTTCGTTTAACTTATCATTATTTTACATAATTACTTATATTAATTATATATTATCATAATTAATTGAGTGAGGCGACACTTGGCGGAAGTGCATTTTTACTATTATAGAATGGATATTTTAGGAGGAGAGCCCACCACTCACCCACGGATTGTCAATCCCGGTTATCTTTGGACAGAATAACCTAAGATTGCCAATCCGCACTCTCACAGATGTGATATGATGAGGAGAATGTGATAATAGCAAAGTAGCATGCACGATAATGACAAAAAACTCACCAACGCGACACAACCATGCGATACGGTAGAACTCTCAGAACCACAATATTGCAATATTCCGCAGAAATCCGAACATAAATTCGACACGTGTTTCGCCTCTAAACGAGGCATTCTCAAGAACGCTCGGCATTCTCGGCATTTGTTGCTATTATATTTGCTATTATCACATTCTCCTCTATCTGTGAGAGTGCGGATTGGCAATCTTAGGTTATTCTGTCCAAAGATTACCAGGATTGACAATCCGTGGGTGAGTGGTGGGCTCTCCTCCTAAAATATCCATTCTTTATTGAATAGTATATATTATCACTTTGCATTTGAGTGAACACCTCTACTTAAACTATTCGTGTTTTTTTAGTTTTCTTTCAACTTCTTAGCGTCCCAAAACTATTTTGATATTATACATATTTATAATTTCTTAAGCATTTGTGATGCTTGTCCATATTATATATTGTCATGCTTAGCCATATAAATTAACACATAGTAGTAGACGGTATTCTACGGCACACGGCGGGTTTCTTTAGTGGGTGAGGGGACAGTGTGTGCGCTTAAAAACATATTTTCCCGCCTAAACAAAAAAAGTTCTCGTGAAGATTACGATTTCACGTTCTCGCACTTTGTGTTTATTATACAAATAGCTCAAGTTCAAGTTCAAGTTTTATGAAACAAAACAACGCACAGATAAGTACCTAGTTTCACTACTAGACCTGGGGAATCCCCTAATACTTTTGGTTTTTCCGCAACATGCAAGATCAACAAGTAGGTACATATTTGAAATAAATTTTATCAAGTAAGATGAATGAATATACATTAAACACAAAGTGAAAAATGTGAAATCGAAAATAACAGTCACGAACAGAATTTGAACCTGCATCTCCTGGATACCGTCCAGATGCTTTGCCAATTCAGCCATCGTGACAATTGCTCCTGACTGCTAATTTCGATAACACATTCATACTACTAAGGCAGAGAGAACGGAGTGCCAAGAGGCTCTATTCTTGTATACATCTCTCGCTTCCTCAACATTCATAATGCTCTTCATACACACCTATTCTTCTTTTTTTTAATTTTTATTTTAAGATGAATATATATACTCTTATAGAGTAATGAGTACCTATATAATTATATTTTTAACACTTCACATGCCATATAAATTAACACTAAAGTGTGAAATTGTGAAATCGAAAATAACAGTCACGAGCAGGATTTTTTAATGTATTTGGGTGACGCTTGTGTTAATGAATATATATATATTATTGTAATACCAACTGTCTCACAGTCATGGACGGGTCTCCTGTCGGAGTGAAAAAGACTAGACGTAGTGCGGGTTCGCAGATTTCACAAGCCATCGAGAAATCTTTTGATCTGTAATTTAGCACTTGACGTGATCTAGCTGATCACGTCAAGTGCTTTAAAGAACAAATTATTTGTGAAAGTGCAAAAAGATAGCTTTTTTCCAATCGTGGGAAGTGCTCTAGACCGCTACTATTATTCATAGTTCAGTAGTTTGAATTTTATAATATTTTTCCGTGTTTGTTTTTTTGTAAGTGATAAGTCTGACCAACATTTGTGCTCAGATTATCGTTTTACTAAGAAATACACTGACCCCTGCCCTCTGCTGAGATGATTAGTGACTACTTGATTAGTGGTGATCTGCGGTTAACCATCTACTTTTCTCATCCAAACTATTATAAAGCTGTAACAGAGCTGTGTCTGTACGTTTAAGATATTCTGTTTGTTGGTTTGTCTGTTTGTTTGTTCGGGCATCATGCAAAAATTACTGAACGGACTTTTTTTGTTTAATAGCTCTTGATTAAACTTAAGAACTGGTACCTATACATTTTATCCCGTTAATATATCGCGAACCTGAGATATAACCGAAAAACTAGCTTTTGGCTGGGGGGAAGCCGCGGGCAAAGGCTAGTTAGTTAATAATATATTAAGTAACTAGCCTTTGCCCGCGGCTGCAGTTTTTAAGTCTAATCAAGGCCTTTCAAATAAAAAAAGTTGCATCAAAATCCGTTCAGTATACATATATATAGTTTTGCGTGATACGCGAACAAACACTAACACCCTGAAAGACGTGTTATACTATTTATAGGTATAGGCCTCAGCTTCCCAGGGGTGTGTACAGTCCCGGACTAAAGAAATGTAATACTTTCGGGTAAATCTTAATATTACCAATAATTCCAGACACGTATTATGTGTCGAAAGAAACTCACAGTCTTCTGTCTCATTCACTCACTCTGCTTTTCCTTTTTTTTTTAATTGTATACAAACTTTCTCCTGACAATAGCGAACACAAAAGAATTATCCAATTTGGTGCAGTCGTTCAGAAGTTAATATGCATTAAGTTAAAAGTTATACATTTCGAAGATTCATTTTTATTTATATTAATAATCTAATATTATTTTTACCTTTACGTTAAGTAATTCAGTGTTGCAATTAAAAGGTGAAAAAAGGGTATTCTGGGTATTGAAAGGACCTTGGGTATAATAATGAATGTAGCTCTCATGCGGAAGCTCTTAAGAAATAATTTAAACTTAAAATTGGTTGCCGCCTCTAATTAGGTACCTATTTTAAATTAACGCAAGTATTTATTTTAAACATTTTTTTTCCCGCGGGTCCGCCGTAACTAAAAGCAAGTTTTTAGGTAATATCTCAGGTTCTCATTATAGTAGCGGGATAAAATGTATACCAGTTTTTAAGTATAATCAAGAGCTGTCAAATAAGAAAATTGCATCAAAATCCGTTCAGTAGTTTTTGCCTGATGCGCGAACGAAAAAACAGAAAAAATAAAAAAAATGTTTTTAAATTATAAATTAGTTGTGAATAAGGAAAAAGCAATTTTTGTACTAGCGGGAATCGAACCCGCGTCTTTTCCAATCCGGGGAAGTGCTCTAAGCCACCGAGCTATAGTACAGATCTTTCGATCATCACAATCTCCTCATCACATTTGTCTTAACGACCAACGCCATCTATCGGAAACGCATTTACATGCAATTATCCAATATAATGTTTAATTTTTTTTATTTTTTTTTATTGCGTGTAGTGGCAGACGAGCCACGGTCCATCTGATGGTAAATGGTAACCGTCGCCCATGGACTCGACTATACCGAGAGTATTGTCAAGCCGCTGCTCACCAATTCATTTCACAGATATGAAATGAAATATAAACGGCTATCTCCTGCTACAGCCAAAACGCAACGATGTGCTTCATGGCCGGTCACACGGGAGATGGTGGTACCAACCCGCTCGGGCCCGATACCAAGTGAGTACTCCCATGGTACCCAGCCCTACCACCAGTCATGCAATGGATGATAATTGCTTACTTCCCTTAGTCGCCTCATACGACACCCGCGGGAAAGAATGGGGTGGTGACACTTGTATTCTTAGTCCGTCACCACACGGACAACATTTTGCAATTAAAATTCATACTATTTGATGGCGCGATTTTTTAAACATTATTCATCTGACATGCTCCGCCACTTTTTAAATTACAAATTATTTGTGAATAAGGAAAAAACAACCGCTAGTACAAAAAATCTCTTTTTTCTTATTCACAAATAATTTGTAATTTAAAAAGTGGTCTAGCATGTCAAATGCTAAAAAATATAGATCACAAATGTTTAAAAATTGTTTTGTGTTCAGACACGCATAATACAGTATTTTTTTTTCTCATATATCTTAAATGTACCTATAGGTACAGCTCTGTTACAGCTTTATAATAGAGTTGATGCGAAAATTTGTGAAGACACATGGACCGGGTCTACAAGCAGCATTACACTCATCAAAATACTATCATTTTGACAAATGGCGACTCAAAATTATCTATTTTACCGGCAGAGCCTTGCTTATCCCCAGCATGATATGTTTGATGGTTTGATCAGAGAAGTAAGTAGAAGCAAGAGAAGGAAGTACCACTCTTTCACAGAAGATAGGTACTACCGTTGTTTCGTATGGTGATTAAGAGCGCTGGAGGCCCACAACCCCTACCCTATCATCTCCTTAGTATTCTTCCTATTCACCTCCTATCCCTTGGAGATGGCGACGCACGAGTGACGCCTCTGGTGTAGCCTAACGTCTATAGGCTCGATAATCGCTTACCATCAGGTGCGCCGTAAGCTTGTTTGCCACCCATGTAGTTTAAAAAGTGAATGAAAGTAAATGAAAGAGAGTATTGGTGTAAAGATGCGAAAGGGAATGCTCCGATGGTTCGGACATGTGGAAAGAATGCCGAACGAGCGACTGGCTAAGAAGATATACAGTGCGAAAGTGGAAGGATGTACGTACAGGGGGAGACCGAGACTTACCTACCTAGACCAAATTGGTCATGTATTGAAGGAAGGTGGAGTCAGGAGTCTCCGAAACCGGCGAGCGTGTATGAAGAGAGTTATGAATGTTGAGGAAACGAGAGATGTATGCAAGAATAGAGCCTCTTGGCACTCTGTTCTCTCTGCCTACCCCGCAAGGGAAATGGCGTGATGATAAGTAAGTAAGTAGTTTAAAAACACATGGAAAACGTCGTGAAGAAACCTGCAAGCCAAGAGGTTCTTTCGACAGCATGACAAGACACTGGGCCAGTGTGGTGGACTTGTGGCTGGTGGAAATCACGTGCCAAACACTGGGATAGTAATGAATGGATGAGACCCTAGTTACATGGAAGTACGAGTAGCTACATGCTTAGCTCTGGACGTACGTTCTGCTTTCTTTTCATTCTACTATTATTTAAAAAAAGAACAATTACTTATGTCCTGTATAAAATACATTTATTCTACGTTTATCCCAAAATGTTTAAAAAATAAATGTCCACCCGTGCGCAGCCGAGGCGGGCCGCTAGTCTTCTATACAGATAGATGGTAGTTGAACTCTTTAAAACATAATTCAAAATATAAACATTTTAAGGAAGTAATTATTAAAACTTATAATTGGAGGCCTTATCTGGGATGGAAATGTGATCTACAAAATATTTCATGGATATTTAAAAATATGACCAATTAATAACAAAATAAATCAAATACACCATTTATAACTCAGAACGGCTTGACCGATTTTTATGATCTTTGATTTCTTGGATTTGTCTCCGCCCGGAATAGCAGTAGAACTATTGAAATAATGAAGAAAAAAATTCATGAAAAATAAATATGAAGAAAAGTATTTTTCGCATACATTTTGAATGGAACTAAAAATTGGTACGAAGCTTAAACGAAAATATATTACCATCCACATATTCATAATATAATTCTTAATTTACGTTCCATCTAATATGGATGGATGTCTGGAGGGAAAAAATGGTTATATGCGAAAAGGCCGCCATCATTTTAATTGTAACTTCCTTAACATTTTTCTATTTTAAATTATATGTACAAAAATAAAACATAGTATCACGCCTGTATCCCCGAAGCGAAAGGCAGAGGGTGTTACACACCCACGGTTCGCCAACTATGGTTAAGTCCCACGTAACAGACAGCGAGCCGATTGCCGTCTCATCCATCAGCTTTTCGACGTCCACTGCTGGACATAGGCCTCCCCAAGAGAACGCCACAACATGTGTTTCGCTCATATGGGGGATAGTGCCATAATTGCTACGCTTGGCAGGCCGGTTGGCGATCGCAGTGGATGTTGTTAGTAATACTTGAGGGAGTGCTATTGCCCACTCCCCCGGTATTCCCTCAGTCGGCTTTTACGACTCCCATGGGTGGAGAGGGGTGGGACAATTCTAAAGCCGGTACCACACGGCTATTGCCGTCTACCGGGCATATTTCCAAACTCCGGGCTGCTACTGAGAATTTTTCTTTTTACCAAAAAGTTCAAGAGCACCGCCTGACCCCGGGATCGAACCCGAGACCTCTTGATCAGCAGTCGTTCATACTACCGCTGCATCACCGAGGCAGTTCAATAATAAATAGTTAATCTATTTATCTATCTAAATTTGCCAGGCCAGCTGATTGAGGATAAATTTAATGTGGGCTTCACTCTCACGGTTCTATTGAAGCCATTTGTGATAGTGTGCAGCCTTCAATATATTTATGTAATGCTAAATACCCGCATCAATCGATTCACTGGTATAGTACCTATTTTTTTAAGGTAAAATATTGAAGGCCGTTTTAGGAGGAAATACTTAAGGTTACACAAGAGGTGAATAAATATATATTTTTCTGGTTTTCCAGAGGATTTTGAGCTATACTCAATATTTTTATAAGCCCAATTAATTGTGTTAATTTCAGACAAACTAAAAAATAAAGACGCATTGTCTACTAAAAAGTGAAGCCACTGATGGCGCTGACGTATTCATGTAACGTGGCGTACGTACGAAATCGTCGAGTAATTTGGGGTAATTTTAAATCATACTCTGCCAACACTCGTGGTTTATGACACTGCGTTTTGGCATGATTTGTTTATATTTGTAAGCAATAATGTTAAGAATCTCGGGCTATTTTTTGATGGTACGCTCCAGTGGAAAACCCAAGTCACTAACCTCTGCCAGAGAACGGGTACCCTTCGTTCTCTATATCGCATGAAAAACTTTCTTCCAGTTAAGGCGAAGGCAACGTTAATGCAAACCTTGGTTTTCCCTGTCATCGATTATGCTGATGTGTGCTATCTCGACCTGAATGCAGATCTCCTCAACAAACTTGACCGGCTTCTCAACAATTGCATTCGATTCGTTTTCAACCTCCGGAAATTTGACCACATTTCAAAATTTCGTGCTACTCTAAACTGGTTGGTCATTCGGCAAAGGCGCAGCTTACGAGCTCTATCACTGTTATACTCTCTTTTAAATTCTCCTAATGCGCCTACTTATCTAAAATCTCATTTCCAATTTCTTTCTGCCACACATGACCGACATCTCCGTTCTTCTAATAATCTTCTACTTCACTGTCCACCTCACACTTCAAGTCTTGTGCATTCTTCTTTTCATATCCAAGCTATCTTGTTGTGGAATGCGTTGCCTGTGGAGATCTGGCCGTGTGGGGCCGGCTTTAGAATTGTCCCACTCCTCTCTACCTACGGGAGTCGTAAGAGCCGATTGAGGGAATACCGGGGGAGCGGGCAGCAGCACTCCCTCGAGTATTAACAACATCCACTGCGATAGCCAACCCGCCTGCCAAGCGTGGCGATTACGGCATTATCCCCCATGACGGGACCGCTCGTTGTGGCGTTCTCTTGGGGAGGCCTATGTCCAGCAGTGGACGTTGAAAGGCTGATGGATGGATGGATGGATGGAGATCAGGATGGCTACAAGTCGTGAATTGTTTAAAGCCAGAGCCTGATACACGCCTGGTAGCAGAGTCCTCTATTTAGCTATTATTCAATTTAATCTGTTTTATATTTATTTATAAGTATATGTATTTATGTATATGTACATATATATCTGGATAATGTTTATTAGTATTTGTTGATATCTTAAATGAAGTATATTTTTATTATATAATATAATTTATTTATGTACTTATACTGTACAAAATATTATAATTTTTTTCAATTATTTTTAGTAGAAAACGTTTCAATAGCACCTACCACAATATATCTGCTGTACCTTGGGTCGACTGGAAGAGAATACCTTAGGCATTAAGTCCGTCTTGTACACTTATTGTGCAGAATTGTGCAGCGTGTATTTTACAAAAAATAAAAAAATTAAAAAAAATTGCATTTTTTTCATTTGCACTGCGTCCGGGTGTTTTCTATCTATTTATGTATGTATTTACAAAAAAAAAGAAATATATGCATTGTATCCGTAATCTGGTACCCATAGCACAAGCGTTAAGCTTAGTTTGGGACCAGAGGACGTTGTGTGAAATGTCCGTGAATATTCATTTATTGCACGCCTCATAAGCGAAGCGTTGAGATGTGTATTACTCTCGTTTCTCGAAGAACAACCGATTTTTCAAACTTAAAATGTCTCTATCATATATTGCACTTGTATAATAATATATACACACACATATCAAGAAAAAACACTATTTTTAACACTCATGATATTTTTGATGCCATTTTTGTTATTTAAACTAGTTAAAAAACTGTTTAAAAACGTTCTGTCTTGGACGTCCGTGTGTTGTAGGTAATGTATGTTAACATGATAACGACCGAAATACTTTAGTAATCGAGTCTTTTTTTCTTTTACGATTCATTATAATTACGAATAGAGCCCTATCACTTTTCAATGTCTGATTCAATGTGGTTTAATTGTTAAAAAAAAATAGTGAATATTTATTTAAACCAAAAAATAGTAAATATTTACGCTCGACTCGACACTAAAACCAGCGCCATATCTTATTTCGTGAGAACTACTTCTATATACCAATATAGTAATACTTCTTAAAAATTAGCGCTAGATGGCGTATAAGACATGAAACCCACATTAGTACTTTTTGAAATTAGCGTTGCGTTATCTATGTGATTTATTCAAAACTACGAGGCGTGCACTTTTGGATTTTCCAAAGTATTTATTTATATGCTTAATATCCCTTACATCTTTCATACGTAAAGAATGCTATGGAATAAGCTGCCAGCTTCAATATTCTCATCCGATTACAATGGGTGTCCTTAAAGTTAGAGTGAATAGGTTTTTATTTTACTAAGCTAATACGTCATACTATCCTAGACATTAAGTGGGGTATAGTCAAGAGCTCAAGAGCTTCCATTTAAAATACCCTATTCCTTTTTTATCGGTGTGACGATAGTAAGGTTTTGTAATAAAACAAAAAAAAAAAACACCATTCCATCGGTCATTAACTCCTTGATAAGTGTGCAAAGTTTCAATTTAATCTTACAATTTTGGTGTGGGGCAAAAAACACGTTTAAAGATACATACATAATTACATACATATTGTCACGCCTTTTCCCCGTAGGGGTAGACAGAGAACACTTCTCTCCACTTGCTAAGATCCTGACACACATCTTTCGCTTCAACTGCTTTTATCAGCGCTTTCATGTATGCTCGTTGGTTACGAGTACTCTTGACCTGCCCTCCCTTAAGAACGTCTCCGATCTGGTCAAGATACGTTCGTCTATGTCGACTTCTACCAACTTGCCCATTCACAGTCGCCTTTTATATCTGTTTTGTTAGTCTTCTTTCATCCATCATCTCTACGTGTCCGAACCACATAAGCATTCCTTTCTCTATTTTCGTCATTACATCTTCTTTCAAACCACAGCATTCTCGTATCACATTATTTCTCAATTTGTCCATCATAGTCTATCCTAAAGATAAGTTAAAGTAAGTTATAAGATGTTAAATAGGCTTAATATTACACAAGTTATTCTTAACCAAGGATAAATTAATTAACAATAGCAAACATAATTATAAAAATATAACTATTCGTATTTTATAGAATAAAGCAACGTTGGATACACTCCTACTATTGTGTTACGTATGGTGTGGTGAGTGAGAGTGGCAGACGCTCTAATCCCCTTCTTATTCTACTTTATGTTCACTTCATCATCATCACCTCTCCTCCACATCCTATCAGCTCTTGGGGTTGATAATGCGGTGATGTGATGCCGCTGGTTTTGCTATAGTTTATGGTAACCGCTTACATTCATTCAGGTCGAATGCTACCCTCGCAATATAAAAAAGGCGGGAAAATGTAATAATGCGTTCTGAGTCAAGCTACGTCGTGCCGGTTCGCTAGTTAGCAGAATGTTATATTGCGTAACAATTAATTATTTTTATTTTTAAGTACCTAAACATTTAACTCGTTCATTATCAGCTTAATTATTATTTAATTTAAATTAAACTATTTCTAGTTCAATTGTAACATATAAACATGCATAGGCTGTTACTGTTGTAATCGAATCGTTATAGCGTTCAAAACGTGTTTTAAAGTTCAGACTTGAATCGTGGGTGTGATTTTTTTAAACAGTTTTTTAACTTCCCGCTAAGAAAATTGAAAATTTTCTAAAGTTGGGAAGTTATTGGTTTTACCCCGTTTTTCGAAAATCGAATTCTCAACGTATGTTGACGTTTTGAGGTCCTAGGAAGCTTCCCCGAATGTTCCCGTTCCCGCGATGGTATGTGTGTGTGCGCGCGCGCGCGCGCGCGCGCGCGTGTATGTGTGTGTGTGTGTTTGTGTGTGTGTGTGTGTGTGTGTGTGTGTGTGTGCGTGTGTGTGCGTGTGTGTGTGTGTGTGTGGTGTGTGCGCGTGCGTGTGTGTGCGTGCGCCGTATGTAAACCTCTCATAACTTTTAAACGGCTTGACCGATTTCATCGGGGCTGGCGTCATTAGTCAATGAATACTGTTTTATTAAATCTCTATCAGACTTTTGAAATGAATACTGTTTTATTAAATCTCTATCAGACTTTTGAGCTCAAAGAGCTCAAAGAGCTCAAAAGCATAGAACAGTTATCTCTTTGAGCTCGGAGAGCTCAGAATTACACGAAAATTATATATAACTATAAAACTAACTAGCTCTTTGAGCTCAAAAGTCGTTTTCAAAAACATGGTCAGCTGGAGGGCGCGGCTGGTGGCGCCTCAGGCTGGTATTTGGACCGTAGGGGTGCTCCAGCCGGTACTGGAGGAGTAGGCGGGGCGATGGCGCGGAGGAGCCTTACCTTCCGACTGGTGCAGATGCTGTCGGGGAACGGTTGCTTCGGCAGATATCTGCACATAGTTGCAAGGTGAGAAGCGACTCCGGGCTGTCGCCACTGCAGCTGCGACGTGGACACGGCGCGGCACACGCTCGGGTCGTGCCCGGCTTCGGCCGAGCAGCGCTGTGAACTCGTCGTGGCAATAGGGGGGGACCTCTCGCTGCCGAGTGTCATCGGAGCGATGCTTGGCAGCGACAGGAATTGGGCCGCGGTCGCTGCCTTCTGCGAGGAGATTATCTCACGGAAGGAAGCGGTGGAGAGGACCAGGTAAGCAGATCCTTCCGCAGATCCTTCCGCAGACCCGAACCGCCGCCAGTGACTGGGGTGGCGCAGGTGTGAGTATTTGCGCCTAATGCCGCCCTAGCTGAGGCTGCGGGTGGATGGACCGGGGCACATCCGCCACCCGCAATGTCTCCCGCGAAGGTGCGACGCTCCGTGTGCGGATGCGTCGTCTAGTAGAGGGTACCTGAAAGGGTAGGCCGCCGGCGGACCACTGAAGTAATGTAACATAGTTCCAGTGGCCCGCCAATAAAGGCAGAGAGACGGCGCACGGCGAGTTTATTTAGTGGGTGAGTGCTCCACACTACCCTGTTCATTGCCCCGAACGACGGGGTGTGCGGTTAGGAACATTTAAAAAAAGGTTATACCTATCTCAGGTTCGCGATATAGTACCACCGAAGTAATGTTACACAGTTCCAGTGGTCTGCCAATAGACGCGGAGAGGCGGCACACGGCGGGTTTATTTACTGGGTAAGGGCCTCACACTACTTTGTTCGTTGCTCCAGGGTGTGCGGGTAGGTATATTTTTTCCCGCTTTAACAAAAAATTATAGAGATTATACTATGAAGACGTTTATCAAACCATGGAGGCTATATAAAAAATGACAGGAAATTAACTGTTTTATAATTGTTTTTTTTTAATTGATAATTACTAGTAGCCTTTTAAAAATAAATAACCTTATCTATGGTTACCAGTCTGCCGTGTGATCGACCGTGAAGTAGGTACCTTGAAGTGATTTTGGTTGTTGCGGGAGACGGACGTCCATTCATTCATTGTCCATTAGCAAAATGATGTTGCAGCGGCTTGGTGGTACTCTTTTTTTATTGTGTATAGTGGCAGACGAGACACGGCCCATCTGATAGTAAATGGTAACAGTCGCTCATGGAATCAACTATACCGGGAGTATAAAGCCGCTACCAAAACACACTGATGTGTTTCATGGCCGGTCACACGGGAGATGGTGGTAGCAACGGTTCGGGCCCGATACCACAAGTAATGCAATGGGTGATGATTGCGTACTTTCCTTTGTCGCCTCGTAGGACACCCGTGGGAAAGAATGGGGTGGTGACACTTGTATTCTTAGTCCGTCATCACACGGAATGAGTTTCTCATTAAGATAAAAAACTTTTTATCCTTGTGTCGCGAATCAGCTAGTTTATACTAAAATAGTATAAAATGTCAGGATTCTGTGACAAAATGGTTTGTGGTAGAACAATTCATGTTGAAAGCAACATGTCAAATTTCCATACATTTTAATAATTTTCTATTAGCGTCAGCGATCATAGAATGCAACGGGTCTCGTACGAAGCGACTAAGGGAAGTATGCAACCATCATCCATTGTATTACGGGTGGTAGGGCTGGGTAACTAGTGGGAGTACCCACTTGCTGTCGGGCCTGAACGGTTGTACCACCATTTCCCGTGTAACCGGCCATGAAGCACATTAGTGTGTTTTGGTTGTAGCAGGAGACAGCCGTTTATTTTTCATTTCATATCTGTGAAATGAAATGGTGAGCAGCGGCTTGACAATACTATTAAAAATAAATGGAGATGTGGAGTTGCCGTTAGGTGACTGCGATAGCCTAGTGTTCCAGGGTATTTCCCCGGATTGGATGGGACACAGGTTCGAATCCTGCTCGCAGTAAGGCTCTCGTTTTCCAGTTTCGCAGTAATTACTGTTAATTTCAAGATTTTTGTAGTTGATATTCAGTATGTTGATGGAAATCAAAGCGGTTTCTCATAAACATCTGTTTTAAACTGTTTGAAACTTTACTGGGCTCTCTGTCTGTGTCATGTTTATAAAACAATGTTCAAAACAACGCCTCCATTTCTTTTGAACAAAATTGAAATAATATTTCGTATTGAAAAAAAGATGAAATTTTGACTTTCATTCATTATATGTGATTCCGTAATTAACTTTATCGTTATGTACATTGATTTTATTTCTTCCTTGTTCCTTATTGTGATGCCTAATCATCAACATTGCCGTTTGGCGTTAGGCGATAAATCCAGTGGTGGTACTTCAAAGAAATTGAACGTTTAAGTATGGCTACCCAATTTATCGCGTTAATGCAATAATTATCGCGACGATAGGCATTGACGTGATATTAGTGTGGCCCAAGTATTACAGGCTCGCCGAGCCGAGGAGAATTGAATTGCAGACATTTGCCCCCTGTATGTATATTTAGTACTAGCTGACCCGTGCCCACTTAGTTGGGAGGTAAACATTAAAAAAAAAACCGTCTAATAGAAATATCACTCAATAGATTACGACACGGTCGCGGTTCCATACCTATGTCGTGTTCGCTCTTTAACTATTCGTCCAAATTATATGCAGTAAAGGGAAGTCTTTTGTTTTAAACACTTGAGACGATAAATTTACTTATTTTGATAAGAATTCATAATTGTTGATAATATGACCTTATGACCAATAAACATGACCTACCGATTTAAATTATTTTTTTAATATAAATCACTACTTTTTGTGACATAAATATAAAAATGAGACATATGCTGTCGTTGACTTTTTTGTAGGCATTATCAAGCTCTACAACTTTTCTCTAGAACTCAATCTTATATATCTCATCGTAAAGGCAGTGTTCTTAAGAAACGTTTTCGTTTGACAGTTTTTTCTCTGACTTACTTTGTAAATCCGACTACTACGAAAAAATCTTATCATTTTTCGGGTTACTATATAACCTATGACACTCACAAATAACGTGGGTTTCTATTGGTAAAAACAATTTCAAAATCGGTTCAGTAGATCCAGAGATTACCCCCAAACTTACCACGGCGGAGCCGCGGGCAAAGGCTAGTAACTAATGTTTAGTTCAATATTATCATTAGACGTGTGATAATATTCACTCTAACATTAGAACACGAGATAGCAAATATCTTTTATATTATGCGTGACATTGTTTAGTCAAACGTGCCTTACTTACAATTTCTTATCTCAAATATGATAAGATTGTAACATAGTAAGGGAAAGTTTACGCATGTACAGTAGCGAGCATTAAAAAGGGGTCACACGGAATAATATTTTTTACCTGACTGCGAAAGGAGAAGGGTTGTTTTTCGAGTGTATGTATGTATGCTTGTATATTTCTTTGGCACACCCTAGACTCTAGGGCCTAGAGCCTAAACGGCTTATCGTATTTTTATGTGTGGTGTGTCAATAGATTCGTCTTAGTCGTGAGAGTGACACTGGGTACATCAAAATTAAAAAAAAAAAACTAAATTAAGGATTTTTGGCGCCAAATAGTACTTAATCTCAAAAAAAAATGCTTTCAAAATACATTGAGTATATCAAAACAAAGATCTTTTAAAGGTGATTACGAATATATATATCCATCCATCTATCACTCAGCCTTTTAACGTCCACTGCTGGACATAGGCCTCCCCAAGAATGAGGGATAGTGCCGTAATCGCCACGCTTGGCAGGCGGGTTGGCGATCGCAGTGGATGTTGTTAATACTCGAGGGAGTGCTGCTGCCCACTCCCCCGGTATTTCCTCAGTCGGCTCTTACGACTCCCATGGGTGGAGAGGGGTGGGACAATTCTAAAGCCGGCCCCACACGGCATATAACTTATATGTTTTATTGGAGTTTGGAACAGGAAATGATAATAAATCACATCACACTTCACACTAATAATATAAATGCGAAGTTTGTGCTATTTTGTTACTTCTTCACGGTAAAACTTAAAAGATGGAAATAACAAAAAAACCTGACTGCGTCAATATCTGCCATCTTTATTAAATTCATTGTAAAACTAAAAAGATAGAAATAAGATTTTAATTTGAATATTTTATTTTGGTTTTAAATAATATTAGTTGACAGTATTCACATGTCCGATACGTGGTCGCCACTCGAGAACCCTTCTTCCCCAACGGTTGTCGTTTCGTCGAGCGATGTGGCCTGCCCATTGCTACTTCAGCATGGCAACCCGGCGGGCTATGTAGGTCACTCTCGTTCTCCTACGGATCTTCGTATTACGAAACAGTTTTAAATGTAAGGAATTATGTTACCATTAGAGTCATTCGAGGTAACTGTTCGCAGTGGGTAAGCGTGCGCAATATCGCCGTTCTTGAGATACAGCCTGGTGACAGACGGACGGACAGACAGAGCATAAACGAGTAAAGAAACACGTTTGTGTATGGGAGGTCCCCTTAAATATTTGTTTTATTTTAATTTAATTATTTATTTTTAAAGTGAATATATAACTAAATATTCTGTGAATATTTCAAGCATCTACCTGTTGCCGTTATCAATAGCGAGCAAATAGGGGCAAAAAAAATTACGCTTGTTGTATGGGAGCTCCCTTAAATATTGTTTTTTTTTTGTTTTTAGTATTTGTTGTTATAGCGGCAACAGAAATACATCATTTGTGAAAATTTCAACTGTCTAGCTATCTCCGTTCTTGAGGTACAGCCTGGTGACAGACGGACGGACAGACAGACGTTGTATGGGAGCCCCCCTTAAATATTGTTTTTTTTTTGTTTTTAGTATTTGTTGTTATAGCGGCAACAGAAATACATCATTTGTGAAAATTTCAACTGTCTAGCTATCACCGTTCTTGAGATACAGCCTGGTGACAGACCGACGGACAGACAGACAGCGAAGTCTTAGTAATAGGGTCCCGTTTTGACCCTTCGGGTACGGAACCCTAAAAAGGTTCGTCCAAAAGGCAATAAATTATCTTATAAACATAAAAACAACATCTGTTACACGAAGTAAAAAGAAACAGCTAATTTTATGCCGCTTTACACGGCACAAGCAAATAATTTGTGGGTGATAGAAGTAAAAAAACACAGTACGTTGGTACCTTTTGGACGAAAATACATATAAAACACAATTAAATGGGCTTAGACCTCACCAGACCTTGTGCCTATGCCTGTATTATTGGGCGCCAGTGTAAAAATCAGTCGTGAATAAGAATAGTAATACATTGTACCCACGCACACAGTCTCTCTCTCTCTCTCTCTCTCTCTCTCTCTCACACACACACACACACACACACACACACACACACACACACACACACACGCATTGCACGCTCGCACTCGCTACCTATATAACGTAAAACTAAATACCTACATATAAAAAAAAAATATAAAAAACAAAACTAAATATATCACTTATACCTACATAGTTACAAACTTGGCATCACTTACTTAGTAGGGTAAACTGTATAATGATTGGCACTCTAAGCATATTTAAGATGGATATATTTATTTTTTAAATTAATAGGTGTTTAAGAAGTCAGCTAACATTGATAAAGGGTTCTCTGTTATAGATATTTTCAAATGAAAATGCATTTATCAATCAAATTAAAGATTTTTAATAGAAAACCAAAAAAACAAACAAAATAGATATTTGAAATTACAGTCATTGGCACCATAAGTACAATTACTGTAATAACACATAGAAATCAGTCATTGGCACCTAATAAAGTAAGATTATAACAGAAAATTGGTCAAAAAAAGCACTCGTTGCCATTATTTACCTAAAAACTAAGCATAATAATAAATAATCTATGTTACAGTCGTTAATTGATGACCACTTAGTAGAAAATGATGTTTTAACAGTTCTGCATGGCGCCTGTATATATTTATTTTCTTCAGTAATGTCAGCTATAATATTATAAAACCCACTTTTTTCTGCAAGCAATGTTACTATTGCAGATTATGAAAAAAAGTAGAACAGATGTTTTTTGCTATACCAGTTCTTAATTTTTGCATGTAAAATCCAAAGTGCCAATGACTAAGGGGGTGCCAACAATACTATAGTTTACCCTACACCTAATCCGGAGAGAGTGTGGAGTTCTGTAATACAGGTTTCGACCTAGTTCAGACTCCAGATTCTCACAAGGACTGATCTTTATCTATGTAAATCGTTCATATTTGTATCTCAATGAGTTTCCTTGTGAGAAGTGAATAAATGTTATTATTATTATTGTTCACCGAGGGGAGAAAGTGATAGATTTCCGCTCGAGGATGCTGTTTCAAAGTGTTTGCTTTAAAAGCACCTGAGAACGGGAAACACTTTCTCTCGAGTGATACCTACATAGCACGTTATACTGCTCTTGCTAAGAAAATAAACACAATATTTTATTTAACGACTAGTTTACAAATTTAAAAAAAGGCTCGCTTGTTTGTCGCTGTTTTTAAAAAATACATAAATATATGCAGAATTTAGACATAATATAACATTTTCTCTTTAACAAAATACATAGATATTATTTCTCTAGCCTGCTTTTATTTGCGAGATCTCTCTTTCAAATTCCATGATTTATCTTTTAATTTTAGCATTCTAGAATTCTAGATTATCATGCTGACTAATGACGAATAATAGACCCACGGTCTAAATATGTAACACTTAAATTTGAGATTTAAAATCATCTAAGAAGAGGAGGTATTTTAAATGGATGCGGAATTCCGCACCGGTCGACTAGTATAAATTAAAGGAAATCTGCAAGCCTTACTGTAAGTACTTGTATATTTCCATCCATCCACAAATAATAAAAATCCTTATTAGTGCTTTTGTTTGTTACATTTTCCCACAGAGTACATACCTTTTTTTTTTGTTAAGGCGGGAAGAAATGTACCTAACCGCAAACCCCGTCGTTCGGGGCAATGAACAGAGTAGTATGGGGCCCTCACCCACTAAATAAACCCGCCGTTTGCCGTCTCTCCGCGTGTGTTGGCGGCCCACTGGTACCATCGAGTACATAACTAAGCTCAATGCATTTCCAGCCTTAAATACTAGTGGCCTTAGAGCTTTTCTTATCCCAGCAAGAATGGGCCGGCTCGATCGGGGGTAGTACTTACCACCCTCTCAAAACAGATCAGCGTTTAACAACAGTAGCAACGCCTACCGTTGTGTTTCGTATGGTTAGTGTGCATGTGCACGACAACGGAGAGCCCAGTTAAAGCAAATACTCACAAGTAGCGGGGGTTGTAACGAGCAATCTCGACACGTACTTTACGTAACTAATTAATACTATAAGTTAAATTGAACAATTATGTTAATATGTTATAATTATGATTCTGTTTATAATATACCTTTGAAAACGTTAGTTATGTAGACTAAGTTAGGATAGTTTAGTAGTATGTGCGGTAGTTATATATCACTAGTATAATAAAATTCTAGTTGACTTATATAAATGATAGATATTGTGTTGTTTACCATAATTTTTTCTCGCCTTAACAAAGAAAAAACAAAGGATAAAAATCCATGGAGACAACTGGAGGAGACCTATACCCAGAAAGGGGCCTTAGCTTGCGACTAAAACTATGTTTATTTATTATATTTTTTTTTCTAACTTCTTAAAGTAAAGTAAATGAAGACTTATTTTTATTAATGCTGCTGCCCGGTAGGCGGCAATAGGCTCGCTCCCTATTACGCGGGACTTAAACATAGCTGGCGAACCGTGGGTGTGTAAAATACACCTCTGTCTAACCCTTCGAGGAATACAGGCGCGATGCTATGTTATTTTATGTGAATCATTAGTGTGCTTTAAAATGAAGTATTTATATTCAGAAGTCTAGTATATATTATCTATATACATATAATAAGATTGTAAGAAATATTTGTTACAATCATATGTTTGCAAGTTTAAAATTAAATATTTGTATTCACATATCAGTTTAAACAAGTGTTTATATACACAATGTTTACTTTGTTATCTTATATAATGAAACTTACAAGTAACGCTGTAAATGTTGTGTGTATTTTATTTGAATATTGTTATTATTTCCAATTTTAATAACTGCCTCTGTGGTGCAACGTTAGTGTGAGCGACTGCTGATCATGAGGTCTCGTGTTCGATCCCCGGGACGGGCAGTGTTATTGAGATTGTTCGTACGAAGGAAAATTTTCAGTAGCAGCCCAGCAGCAGGAGTTTGGAAATGTGTCCGGTAGACGGCAACAGGCTCGCTCCCTATTACGTGGGACTTAAACATAGCTGTGCGTAATACACCTCTGCCTACCCCTTCGGGGAATACAGGTGTCAATAGCATGACATGTATGTATTCTAATTAACACGTTTTTATTTGCTTCGCCTGTAGCTATGTAACGGAATGTTTGAACGAGATTTTGACCCACTTTAAAATCTTGGATTAATAAACTTTGCAAACGTATCAAGGACCAATGACAATATGATAATTTGAGAAATTTGGCCGTTTTTATTTATTACAAATCAGTATTATCGTCACACCTACTATAAAAAGGTATAGGGTCTTCTAGGCAGTGCCGTAACTAGGGCGGTGCCAGCGCTGCCCAGGCACAGGGCGCAGACCCCGGAGGGGCGCAAAGATGGTCGTTACATGAACTTTGTTTCGCTTCATTGTGATTGGTCGCCTGAATCGCGCTTCGGAATCTCGACTAATCAGGAATCACGCGTCGGACTGGTTGATCAATCACAATGACTCTAAACGAAAATTCGTCTAACGTTTCGTTTTTCATTCTAAGGGGGCAGACCAGGAACACAAACAATTCCTATTATTTATAGCGTAATACGGTACATCCGTATCACACGGCTGCGTGTGAATTCATATAATTATGTATACATAAACGTAGTTTTGTAATTGTAAACGCGGGCTTATTTTTCCGCAACTCGACGTCGTGAGTGCGCCTATTTTGCGTGACGGGTTGATGGCACTACTCTTGCCAACCCAGCATCACCAGAAAGCCTAGCAGACTCTTGACTTAGCCGACGACTTCTGGGAGCGACCTCGGAGAGCCGAGGTATGGTGCCCTTTATCATAGTAGAAAGAGTAGGGAAGTAGGCTATCTCCGGCCCATTCCGCGATATAATTACCTACCATACTTGCCTGTCTCAGGGTTGTCACTTTTAGCTAAATTTTAATTCAGTACCTAGAAATTGGCAAGGGCCGGGAAGTTGTATTTTTTATGACATGACATTTAGACAGCCAAACACACAGCAATAAGTTCTCCTGCGATTATCACACATTTTTCATTTATTTAGCGGTGCCGAAAAGCCGTGACGTGCGAACCATGTATGTGCGGCGTTAGCCCCGACTGGCGTACTGAGAAACGGGTCAAGATTTTGTTAGAGTGTACGTACGATACTATGCCGCACACATACAAGCCATGCGCGGTGCGTTTGTATGAAGATAACCTACTTCTCACTCTGACCGATGACGTGGGCGGTTGTTTCGTCTGCCTACATGCAGGCTCTGCAAAGAGGGCTGTCAGTAACACCTAGAGTAAATAAGTGTTTATTCTATAAAGCATGTCCAGTAATGGCTCCTATTAGGAGCCGGAGCTGAGGCCTCTTCAAACGCCGTAGCTTTAGTGACAGTCCGGGGTAGATTGTCGGAAGGGCCTCTCTGGCTTGCCTGCATGTACCTAAGTTAGACCAGTAATCTTGGTGTTCTACTTTGGTGTTTTGTCATAGTGTGTTTCGGAGCCAAGCGAACGGCAGGGGTAGAATGGGCTCAGGTCCTTCCACTATCATCTCCGAACCCTCCCTTGCCAATTCATCGGCAGCGTCATTACCGCGTTAGTTGCTGTGTCCTTTGATCCACTGTAGGGTTATATCGTTGTCGATACATACCTGTGATAGGACTCGATGACACTCGTATATAAGACCCGAGGTTACAGTGTACCTTTGAAGGGCCTGTAGGACTGATCGGCTGTCAGAGAGTATGATGATCTGGTGGTCCTTTACCTTTCTAGAGTCGATTGCATGCGCCGACCTTAAAATGCCCACACATTCTGCTTGGAAGACCGTGTTATGAGCTCCTAATGGTGTAGATATATAAACGTAGTTTTTAGATGATAGATTTATTTTTATAAACATAAGATTTCATTGTCAGAACCAGGTAACATTTTTGATCTATATTTCTTAGCATTTGACATGATCCGCCACTTTTTAAAGTACAAATTATTTGTGAATAAGGAAAAAGAGATTTTTTGTACTAGCGGGAATCGAACCCACGTCTTTTCCAATCCGGGGAAGTGCTCTAAACCACTGAGCTATAGTACAGATCTTTCGATCATCCGAATCTCCTTATCACATTTGTCTTAACAACCAACGCCATCTATCGGAAACGCATTTACATACAAATATCCAATATAGTAAGTTTAATTTTGCAATTAAAATTCATATTATTTGATGGCGCGATTTTTTAAACATTTTTGATCTATATTTCTTAGCATTTGACATGCTCCGCCACTTTTTAAAGTACAAATTATCTTAAACACAAAGTGAAAAATGTGAAATTGAAAATAACAGTCAGGAGCAGGATTTGAACCTGCATCTTCTGGATACCGTCCAGATGCTTTACCAATTCAGCCATCCTGACAATTGCTCCTGACTGCTAATTTCGATAACACATCATACTTAACGTCTTTGGGTGACGCCTGCGCCATCTGTCGGACGTATTTTCATACATTATACCGACCAGGTAAACTTAATTTTACAATTAAGATTTTACCTAATAATGACGCAAACCCTTTAAATATTTAGATATTTTTATATATATTTTTAGCATTTGACATGCTTAGCACTATACATTAAACACAAAGTGAAAAATGTGAAATTGAAAATAACAGTCAGGAGCAGGATTTGAACCTGCATCTTCTGGATACCGTCCAGATGCTTTACCAATTCAGCCATCGGTATCCAGAAGATGCAGGTTCAAATCCTGCTCCTGACTGTTATTTTCAATTTCACATTTTTCACTTTGTGTTTAATGTATAGTGCTAAGCATGTCAAATGCTAAAAATATATATAAAAATATCTAAATATTTAAAGGGTTTGCGTCATTATTAGGTAAAATCTTAATTGTAAAATTAAGTTTACCTGGTCGGTATAATGTATGAAAATACGTCCGACAGATGGCGCAGGCATCACCCAAAGACGTTAAGTATGATGTGTTATCGAAATTAGCAGTCAGGAGCAATTGTCAGGATGGCTGAATTGGTAAAGCATCTGGACGGTATCCAGAAGATGCAGGTTCAAATCCTGCTCCTGACTGTTATTTTCAATTTCACATTTTTCACTTTGTGTTTAATGTATAGTGCTAAGCATGTCAAATGCTAAAAATATATATAAAAATATCTAAATACAAATTATCTGTGAATAAGGAAAAAGAGATTTTTTGTACCAGCGGGAATCAGCGGCCCAGTGGTTTAGAGCACTTCCCCGGATCGGAAAAGACGCGGGTTCGATTCCCGCTAGTACAAAAAATCTCTTTTTCCTTATTCACAAATAATTTGTACTTTAAGAACCAGGTAAGATTAGAAAAAAAAATTATGGGCGCTGTTATAGAAGCTCTTAAAAGGCTAGTTACAGCGCTTCTTCTAGGGAAACAAAGAGCGAAATGTGATTTAGAAAATAACAATCACGAGCAGGATTTGTAACTGCATCTTCTGGAATACCGTCCCAGATGCTTTGCGAATCCAGGCGAGAATTTAGGCCATTGTCCAGCTGGCCCAGTGCGGGTTGGCAAACTTCAGGATACGTCTAGAAAACCTCTCAGGCAGGCTAGTTTCCTCTTGTGATGTTTCCTTTTACTTGGTGATAAATTGTAAACATATACAAACAATTGACGGGCCTCGTGGCGTAGTCGGTAACCGACTTCCGTGCACGAGATTGTGGTTTCGATTCCCACTCAGGACAATTATTTGTATGATGAACACAGATATTTGTACTGCGTCTGGGTGTTTTCTATCTATTATATGTATGTATTTACAAAAACAAAAGTAATATAATTATAATTATATCCGTAATCTGGTACCCATAGCACAAGCGTTAGGCTTGGTTTGGGAGCAGAGGTCATTGTGTGAAATGTCCGTGAATATTAATATTTCGAAACATCTCGAAAAGTTGGAGGTGTGTGTGAGGTCTGCACCTAGGGATCGAACTCGATACTACTGTCGTTGCAGTCCTTGGTTGACTTTTACCGCTAGGCTATCGCTGATGGCTTATTGCATGCAAAATAATAATGTAATGTTACTTACTTAATAATCTTCAAAAGTAATTGTATTATTAACTTTAGTCACGTTGTTGGTTTCTCACGACATTGTAATTAATTACTTTTTTATATATTACTAGTACATTCCCCACGGCTTCACTCGTGTCATAGTATTGTTGATGAAAAATCAATTTCGGATAGGATTCCTATTATTAGGTATAAGCGTCGCCACGCTAACAGCCGGTTTTACCTCCGCATTAGATGTTTCACATCAAAAAAATAGGTTCCGATTAAATAATCACCAACATATCATATCATATATATACTAAAACCTTCTCCGAAACACACTGCATCTTATGGTGTAAGTATAATTCCGATCGGTTCAGTAGTTTTCGCAGTATCGCCGAACAAAAAAGCCGACTCTCTATTAGTATAGATATGCATATACCGCTTGAGACAAATGTAGGTGCTAACCAATAAAATACAATACTAGCTTTTGGTTATAGGTTGTATCTCAGGTTCCCGATATAGTAGCGGGATAAAATGTATACTAGTTTTTAAGTCTAATCGAGATCTATTAAAATTGCATCAAAATCCGTTCAGTAGTTTTTTCGTGATGCGCGAACAAACAGACAAAAATATAAAAAAAAATGTTTTGTGTTCAGACACGTCTATATACGAGTAGCTATCCTAATACAGTCATTTTTTCTCAAATATCTTGAATGTACAGACACAGCTCTGTCACAACTTTATAATAGTACTTATAGATTATGAAAAAAATAGGGATGTGCTTAATATTGTAAAACATTATTATATGACTGATAACAAATTGACAATCAATTAATATGCTAAGCATTTGTAAAATGTGTCACGCACACCTTGGATGTTTAAATAAATTAGCTACTGATAGATAACTAAATAGTTGTTTATTGTACACTTAACTACATACCAAGCAGCACTGTATTGCTAATAATACTCGTATATGATTGTTGATTGTGTTCTGCTATGAAATATTACAATTCCCGCGATGTTAGGGAAAACGGCTGATACGAGGACACGTGCCATGCACTATACTTCTTTTTTGTTAAGGCGGGAAAAATATACTTAACTGCACACCCAGTCGTTCTGCGCAACTACCAGCCCCCTTAGAATGAAAAAACAACTACGGAACCCTAAAAACCGATAAATACCGAATAATTTTATCAAATTAGTGTATTGTCATTGGTCCTCAATAAATCTACAGTTTGAACGAAATCTGGCCGTTTAAAGTGGGTCAAAATCGCGTCCAAAGGAGTCGGTTACAAACATACAAATATACAAACATACAGGTGAAGCTAATAAAAAGCGTGTAAAAAGAGTTAGACCTTGAACATGATCTAGGTACTTCTGTTTGCAGGCCGTGTCTTTATTCTCTTGTCCTTACTAATATTATAAGTGCAAAGTGAGTTTGTTTGTTTATTATGCTTTCTTTCACGCAGTAATCACGAAGTCGGGCACTCCCTCGAGTATTAAAAACATCCACTGCGATCGCCAATCCGCCTGCCAAGCGTGGCGATTACGGCATTATCCCCCATGACGGGACCGCTTGTTGTGGCGTTCTCTTGGGGAGGCCTATGTCCAGCAGTGGACGTTGAAAGGCTGATGGATGGATGGATGGTTATCCCAGAAAAATTGATAGTTCCGGTGGGGTAGCAATTTTTGCATAGTGATAATGAATGTGATTTAATTCGTAAGTTGGCGCGGACGAATTCCCGGGTAGGACCTAATGTATACAAATAGATATCATTGAAATGTCTGTTTTTAATGTCTAAATAACAGCTTATTACTAAATGCATATATAAAAGATACAGTTGTCACAACGGATCTTTGTGTCTCTGAAGTTGGTTGCAAGACGCTGCGCAGTAGCTATTTCTGTGTCGCAAGGGATGTGCGTCTTCTACAGTTTACATTAATCGACAAATGTTCGATGATAATTTAACAATTGTAATCGATAATCATATTATTTATCGATGTTATTAAAAGCTGTGGACTCTTATATACCCATCTAGATTAAAGCTTATTCACTCAAATCGCTCGTATACTTTTTATTGAATGTAAAAATAATAAATAGAACCTAAACAATATATATGAAAACATTACGATCTCATTCAATTGTTTTGTTAATCGAGTTATAACATTTGAATTGGTCAGCACTGATTGTATGATTCCGTCACAATCCCCACTTCTTGTTCTGTGCCTAACTTTATAGACACAAAGATCCTTTGGGACTACTATATACAAGTTACCTATTACAAAATAACAAATTTTAAAGGTTTATGTCTGTCTATGTCTCTGTTTGTTCCGACTAATCTCCGGAACGGATGGACCGATTTGGACGGGACTTTTATTGCAAGGTAGTTGATGTTATAAGCAGTAACTACTTTAATTTGATAAAACGATCCGCACATAAAATAAAAATAACTAAATTCTATGCGAACGAAGTCGCGAGTTGCGGCTAGTAAATAATTTCAAACATGTCGCATATTATGCGGTTGGCGATTGACCTACAAATTTATCTATTACTTCAAGAACCGTGCCATCTAACGTAATAAGGCTGACATTAAACACAAAGTGAAAAATGTGAAATCGAAAATAACAGTCACGAGCAGGATTTGAACCTGCATCTCCTGGATACCGTCCAGATGCTTTTGCCAATTCAGCCATCGTGACCCTTGCTCCTGACTGCTAATCTCGATAACACATTCATACTTAACGTCTTTGGGTGACGCCTGCACCATCTGTCGGAAGTATCTTCATACATTATACCGACCAGGTAAACTTACTGCTAAAACTGTAAATTTCCCGTACAGCTAAAGAGGAATGTAATGGAAATTATATTATCTTGTTTAAAAAATGTTCTTTCTCTATTATATATATTATTACTATATATTATTCTACCTGTATATGAAAACGTGAAATATTTATTGATTATGGAACACTTTAATATTACTGAGGTATGTAGGGCATACAGCTGTAATCTTAGGCAAGGAATTCGTAATATATATGAACAGCCTAGTTCAATTAATTATTATGGCGAGAGAACGCGAAAGTATCTAATACCGCGATTATATAATATGCTTAAATCAGATGAAAACTGTGGTAAGAGATGCTTTCAAACAAAAGTAAAAAATACTTTATTGGATATTTTTACACAAAATTTCTAGTAAAAGTCTTAATTGTCGCCTAATTCTGCTTGAGTGTTATGTTATGTTTGTGTATTTGTACTAAGAAAGACATTATTTTTTTAACTTTATTTGGTTAACTGTCTGGCACCAACAATCACTAATACTTAATATTTTTTGTTTGGAATTAGCGAGTGCTTCTTTTTTCGCCTACAAACTGTTCTGCAGTTTGGCGATAAACTGTATAGCTGTAAACTGTATTTACTTTTTTTAATATAAATAAATTAAACTAACTTAATTTTACAATTAAGATTTTACCTAATAATGACGCAAACCCTATAAATATTTAGATATTTTTATATATATTTTTAGCATTTGACATGCTTAGCAACATACATTAAACACAAAGTGAAAAATGTGAAATCGAAAATAACAGTCACGAGCAGGATTTGAACCTGCATCTCCTGGATACCGTCCAGATGTAGTATGAATGTGTTATCGAGATTAGCAGTCAGAAGCAAGGGTCACGATGGCTGAATTGGCAAAAGCATCTGGACGGTATCCAGGAGATGCAGGTTCAAATCCTGCTCGTGACTGGTATTTTCGATTTCACATTTTTCACTTTGTGTTTAATGTATGTAGCTAAGTATGTCAAATGCTAAAAATATATATAAAAATATCTAAATATGTAATAAGGCTGAACAAAGTTCAAGGTATTTTATTTTATGGCTATCTACTCAATCATTGAATATCAGTGTTGCATAAACTGCCTCTGTGGTGCAGCGAAAGTATGCATGTAAATGCGTTCCGATAGATGGCGTTGGTCGTTAAGACAAATGTGGTGAGGAGATTGGGTATGGCCGAAAGGTGGTGAGAGCACCTCCCCGTTCGTTTCCCGCTCGCACTAAAGTTATCTTTTTTTATTCACAAATAATAATTTGTACTTTAAAATAACTTACCTTTTATAGAACAAATTATTTGTGAATGTGGAAAAAGATAACTTTAGCGTAATAACTTACCTTATAATGTTGTTAAAGTGAATCGTGCAGAATCGTGATTATCGGATACGAGCCAGGGGCCCATTATTTATGGTGTCCCAAAGGCTTGGTTGGACGAAAATCAATGGGAGGTACTCGGGTTCGACCATGAACTTTTCACCTATAAACACTGAAGGTTACTTTTCGTATTCGTGAGCAATCTCATTGAAGTTAGTTGTATTTTTTTACATGCGACAGGGGACTTATAAATTGTCTGGAAAAATAAAAACTGATAATTTCATGAGGTCTCGGATTCGATCCCCGCGTCGGGCGGTGCTATAGAGCTTTTTTTTAAAAAAGAAAAATTTACAGTAACAGACCGGAGTTTGGAATTATGCCCGATAGATGGCAATAGGCTCGCCCCCTATTACGTGGGACTAAAACATAGCTGGCGAACCGTGGGTGTGTAATACATCTCTGCCTACCCCTTCGGGGACTACAGACGTGATACTATGTTTTTTGTTTTTATGTTTCGAAGGACTGATAGACGGAAAAAAAGTATCCCGGAAAATGTTTAGTTACTGCTGTGAGATACCAAGTTTTGCTTATAGATCATTAGTGTTCCGTATAGTAACGTATTCGTATTCTGAACTCCACGTGGACGAAGTTACAAGTAGAATCTATATGTAGGTATATAAAAATTACGTATGGGCCGAAAATCGTTTTACAGTCGGTTTAACCGAATTTCAGTGGCTTGAACAGAACTTCGGCTTTCCGCGGAAGTTAGGTTTAAATGCCGAACATTCGGTATAAGAAAAATCTACACTATTTCTACTAAAATTTTGAGAAATTTGTCATAGCTGTAAAATAAGTCACATATATATATATATACGAGTACCAATACTCTATAATCATTAAATCATGGCCAGTTGTTTGTTCAGCCATAATTAATTAAGATAAATTAAAATGTATAATAGAATAAACAAATGAATTAGCTTTTACGCAATTCAGGAGTCTAGGAATCCATCCATCCATCCATCAGCCTTTCAACGTCCACTGCTGGACATAGGCCTCCCCAAGAGAACGCCACAACGAGTGGTCCCGTCATGGGGGATAATGCTGTAATCGCCACGCTTGGCAGTCTAGGAATCAATAAACAATCATTTGCAATGCCAGCCTTACCCAGACTGTGTTTTACTGTCTTTCATAAAAAATACACACAAGACATGACATGTTACTCCGGAGAAAGCACACACCGAAGTTCGGCCGACCTTCGGCCGAATTTTTGCTGAACGTTCGGCCGAAGTTGAAGTTGTTATGTAGCGTATGGTGAGTGAGAGTGCCAGAGGCCCAAGCCCCCTTCCTATCCTCTTTTTATTATCCATTCTACCCTCTCCTTAGTATCCTACCTATCTTCTCCTTATTATCCTTCGTATCTACTGCCTATCCTTTCCCTGGAGATGGCGACGCGCGAGTGATGTTTCTGGTGTTGCTAGCTTCTATAGGCTATGGTAACCGCTTACCATCAGGTGGGCCGTATGCTTGTTTGTCACCCACGTAGTATATAAAAAAATATTAATATGTTCGTATCTACAGTCATATCGTTCATCCCATCCAATAATTCAGTATACAGAAAAGGAATATAGGCTACTAATTATCCCAAAAAAATAGATCGTTTTCGTTAAATAGCCTTTTTTTTTGTTTAGGCGGGTAAAAATTTACCTAACCGCACACAACGTCGTTCGGGGCTACGAACAGGGTAGTGTGGGGCCCTCACCCACTAAAGAAACAAGCCGTGTGCCGTCTCTCCGCCTTTATTGGCGGGCCACCGAAACTACGTTACATTCCTTCGGTGGTTTCGTTAAATAGCCTACAATATTTGAGACACAATATTTTTTTTCGAGTTTACTTTTGTCCGTGTGGTGACGGACTAAGAATACAAGTGTCACTACGCCATTCTTACCCACGGGTGTCCTACAAGGCGACTAAGGGAAGTAAGTAATTATCACCCATTGCAATTGTATCACTGGTGGTAGCGCTGGATGCCAAGTGGGAGTACTCACTTGCTATCGGGCCCAAGCGGGTTGGTACCACCACCTCCTGTGTGACCGGCCATGAAGCACATCAGTGTGTTTTGGTTGTAGCAAGAGATAGCCGTTAATTTTATTATTGGTTATGTAATTTCATTTCATAGATGTGAAATGAAATGGTAAGCAGCGGCTTGACAATACTCTCGGTATAGCTGAGTCCAAGAGCGACGGTTACCATTTACCATCAGGTGGGCCGTGGCTCGTCTGCCACCTTACGCAATAAAAAAAAAATACTAGTAAAATATAAGCAAAACCTTGTCACGTCATTGCGTGTCGATTGACCTACAGTGACCTAGATGTTTCGCTGTTAACAATTGACCTTTCCACGGTGCGATTCGATGGGGAACCGTAATTAATCGTCTGCCCATTTTTTAGGGCATTCAAATAAATTTTTTTGTATATTTTTAGACTGTTTCTTTCGTAAAACAAGGCAGTTACTTTTAAGGCTGTTAATGGTCCTTGATTGTAAAATTAACAACCGGATAAAGTAAATATTCACGGATATTTCACACAACGTCCTCTGGTCCTAAACTAAGCTTAACGCTTGTGATATGGGTACCAGATTACGGATATAATACATATATTACTTTTTGTAAGTACATACATATAATAGATAGAAAAACACCCAGACGCAGTAAAATTATCTGTGTTCATCACACAAATAATTGTCCTGAGTGGGAATCGAACCCACGACCTCGTGCACTACGCCACGAGGCCCGTCAGTAATAACTTTTTAGCTAAGATTTCCGAACAAATAATTTATATACAATACTTTCTGAGATTTACGCGAATGTTGATCACACATTATGATATCTATATCACAATGTTTGGATCAACACGGCACAAATATCAGTAAACATCCCCGTTATTTCTCATCAATGAATTGCAATGGTGAGAAATGACTATGCGGGATTCTTAGTAATGGTATGGCGATAGTTATCAGTTATCAAATACTTAGCGTCAGGTGGCGTGGCTCCTGTGATACTTAACCTATTCATTAAATTATCATGAAGTTCTTTCTTTTCGATCTGTATTTTAGCACTTGACATGCTCAGCTACTTTAAAGTACAAATTATTTGTGAAAGTGGAAAAAGAGAATCTTATTTTTGTTAAGACGGGAAAATATGTTCCTAACCGCACACCCCGTCGTTCGGGGCAACGAACAGGGTAGTGTGGGGCCTTCACTCACTAAAGAAACCCGAATGAAACTGTGCTGTCTCTCGGCCTTTATTGGCGGATCACTGGAACTATGTTACATTCCTTCGGTGGTCTCCCTTCCAATCCGGGGAAGTGCTCTAAGCCGCTGAGCTATCGCACTGACCTTCGGCCATACCCAATCTGCACATCACATTTGTCTTTACTACCCACGCCACCTATCCGATGCATTTACATGCATTAATCCAATATTTTTTTTTAAGTACTACTTTTTCATGGACGGACGGGCGCAATTTCACGGACACAAAGTACACTCAGACTCAGAACAACCATTTGTGGGTCCCACAAAGAGTTGTCCTGTGTGGGAATCGAATCCACAACACAACACTTGAATCTGAGGCCGGTATTTAAACCACTCCGCCATCTGTTGTTGTTGTTAGGATCATTTGAGTACCATACTTCTGAATGGACGCCAAGATTCCTATGTACAACTTATCTGTAATTCTGTACTGTGTTCTGTATTGTTCCAGGTACTTAAAATGGTGCTTAATCGTACTTAAGAAAAAAGAACGAATTACTTAAATATTGTAGAACACAATAATATTAATATTAAGAGCACAGAATGGACCCAGGATACTTCGACATTGAGAGGACACAGAATCCGAGAGAGAAGGCAAATTTACTCTCTAAATTTTCATTTTGGTAAGTATTTTATGTATTATTAGCCGTAAGTACCTGTGACTTCATTGGTTTTTGTTGCAAAACAAATTTTTACTTACATACTTACTTATCATCACTCTATCTCCCTTGTGGGGTAGGCAGAGAGGACGCCAAAAGGCTCTATTTTTGCATACAACTCTCGCTTTCTCAACATTCATAACTCCGCTCGTCGGTATCGGTGACTCCTGACTTCACTTTTCTTCAATACATGACCGATTTGGTCTAGGTAGGTTAGTCTCGGTCTCCTCCTGTACATACATCCTTCCACTGGCATTGTATATTTTCTTAACCAATCGCTTCCGGCATTCTTTCATCATGTCCGAACCATCGGAGCATTCCCTTTCGCGTCTTTACACTAATACTCTCTTTCAGACCTACTGTCTCTCTTACGCTATTGTTACGAATCAGTCAGCCTAACTCCCCAGATTTTCCGCAAGAATCCTATTTTTACCGCATTAATTTTACTGTCATACTCCTTTCTGCAGTACCCAAGTCTCGCTACCATATGTATAATAATGTTGGACAAGAACTGCGTTGTTTATTGTGACACGTGTTGAGGTGATGACTGTCGAGAGGTTTTCCCAAGGCTCCGTTCACTCTATTTTCCGCATTTACTCTTCTTTATATATCAGTGGTGTATCTTCAATCCCGACTGAATCCACATCTAAGCTAATTTATAATTAATTCTTAATATTTTTTGTTTTAAAACAAAGATTGCTTTCTTACCTTAATTCAACTATGAGTATTTTCACCTTTTATTGATATACTCTAGTTTCTAAATAGTTCCACTCTACCCTGTTCGTTGCCCCGAACGACGGGGTGTGCGGTTAGGTACCTAAATTTTTTCCCGCCTAAACAAAAAAAAGAAAAGGTTCTAAATCGTTTTCAACGCAATAATATAAAAAAGTCAGAAGACAATTTATTTGTGGAAAATAATGCATAACATTACAGTGTAAACCAATTCGTTATATACATAATAGATATAAACACAATTGAAAAAAAAAATCAAAAAGACAATAAAAACAGTAAATTATTTAGGTAAATTCCCTTCAATCCATCATCTCACAATAACTCAGGCATGTCCCGAAATACATCAACCCATCTTGCAGCAAACAGGTCACACACACGTTTAACATAGTCAGTGCACGTATAAAAGGAGAATTGGCATGTGACACTGTACGGGCAGGAGGTATAGCTAACAACAATCTGAAATAATTAAAAAAAACATTAGTAGCGTAAAGATAGTCTTTCACTTAAAATAGGATGTAACCAATATAGTCTTTGTTTTCTACTGCGTCGTCTCAGTTTTCGGTAAAAAGCCCCAAGAAAATTGCCTCCTCCACGTTTATTCTCAATTAATGTTGGTGCCAGACTGCCGCGCGCCCTTTTGCTGCCATGTGCCAACTTGACCTAATGTAATGTTAATACTTTATCTAAAGTAGGTCATCCAGTTCCAAGACATTACTTAAGAAACACCGCAATCCTACCTAGTGCGGGCGACCTGCATGGTTAACTATAGACTATATATCTATAATAAATAATATTTAATGGACTATATATCTATAGTTAACCATGCAGGGCGCAACTTTTTAATCTGAGAGAGAAGGAGAATCTGTGGAGTGAGGCTGACTGACCGCATTCGTAACGACGACGTAAGAGAGCGAGTAGGTATGAAGGAGAGTATTTTGGTGTAAAGATGCGAAAGGGAATGCTCCCATGGTTCGGACATGTGGAAAGAATGCCGGACGCGCGACTGGTTAAGAAGATATACAATGCGAAAGTGGAAGGATGTAGGTACAGGGGGCAGACCGAGACTTACCTACCTAGACCAAATTGGTCATGTATTGAAGGAAGGTGGAGTCAGGCGTCTCCGAAACCAGCGAGCGTGTATGAATAGAATTACGAATGTTGAGGAAGCGAGAGATGTATGCAAGAATAGAGCCTCTTGACACTGTTCTCTCTGCCTACCCCGCAAGGGAAATGGCCTGATGATAAGTTAGTTAGTAAGTTATATTACTCCCTATATAATTAGACTGGGTTTTTTCTTTACTACTAGTGACCTACCCTCATTTCCCAAGATTTAAATTCACAAATGTGTTATATCAAGAACTACAACTCGCTATTACGGTATTATAAAGCATCATATCTTAAGGTGTAGCCAGCGTATGCTATAGTAAATTAACTTGATTAAAAAACATTTATTTTACCTAGAACTACCTATGTGACGTCCTATGGCTATAAATTATTATTTGTGAATGAGGAAAAAGAGAACTTTAGTGTGAGCGGGAATCGAACCTGCGTCCCTTCCAATCCGGGGAAGTGCTCTAATCCACTGAGCCACCGCACCAGCCGTTGGCCATACCCAATTTCCTCATCACATTTGTCTTAACGACCAACGCCATCTATCGGATCGCATTTACATGCATTAATCCAATATAGTAAGTTTAATTTTGCAATTAAAATGCATGCTATTTGATGGCATGATGTTTTAAACATTTTGATCTGTATTTTTAGCACTTGCATTGCATTGCTTTAGCATTTGTCTTAAATGTGATGAGGAAATTGGGTATGACCAAAGGCTGGTGCGGTAGCTCAGTGGATTAGAGCACTTCCCCGGATTGGAAGAGACGCAGATCCGATTCCCGCTCGCACTAAAGTTCTCTTTTTCCTCATTCACAAATAATAATTTATACTTTAAAATAGCTGAGCATGTCAAGTGCTAAAAATACAGATCAAAATGATGTCATATGGATCACCGCTGAGCTTAGTCTCCCTGTAATGTATTGAATTTGGTGATTTACATTCAGTGTGCCAGCTATTGGCTCTTTTAAGAGAGGTATAATGTGCACATCTTCACGAGCTGCTAGAAACTCAAATGTCTACACTAGTATTGCATCGCTTAAGGCTTTCAATTGTTGAATGACGAATACAATGATGACAAATTACAAATTTTTCTAGTATTAGGAGCCTTGCTTCCATCCATCCATCCATCAGCCTTTAAACGTCCACTGCTGGACATAGGCCTCCCCAAGAGAACGCTACAACGAGTTGTCCCGTCATGGGGGATAATGCCGTAATCGCCACGCTTGGCAGGCGGGTTGGCGATCGCAGTGGATGTTGTTAATGCTTGAGGGAGTGCTCCTGCCCACTCCCTCGGTATTCCCTCAGTAGGCTCTTACGACTCCCGTGTGTAGAGAGGGGTGGGACAATTCTAAAACCGGCCCCATACGGCAAGAAGCCTTGTTTATACCAGCATAAATGGGACAGCTCGATCGGGGAAGTTGATAATTCCCCCTCTCATAAAAGATCAGCGTGTAACAATGGCACTTACTCCTGCCGTTGTGTTTTGTATGGTGAGTGAGAGCGCCGGAGGCCCAAACCCTTTCCCTATCCTGTCTTTGTTATTCTTCCTATTATTGTATATCTTATTACCCTATCATTGGAGATGGCGGCGACGCGAGTGCTGTTTCTGGTGTTGCTGGCGTGGCGTGGTAAGCGGTTACCGTAGCTATACGCTACCATCAGGTGGGCCGTATGCTTGTTTGCCATTCATGCAGTATAAAAAATAAAGAAAGTTAAACCAAGCAATGTTATTTAATTAACCACGTCAAATTGCTTTTAGGTACACAAGGTCTATCTTTGCCAATGGACGAAAAGGCCGGCTAAATATATCAAGTGTTTATAGGTAAGTAAATAATATTATCTAATTCATAGTCGTTAATTCCAGTGTTTATGAGTAAAGATTGCAATAGTGGAATCTGTTTACTATATTTTTTTTTTATTCTTAAGTGTATTACAATAATGATAATAACAGTATCTTTATTATAAAGCTGTAACAGAGCTATGTCTGTAAAATTAAGATATTTGAAAAATTATTAATGTATTAAGGTAAGTAGGTATTTAAAACTTTTTATTTTGTATTTTTGTCTGTTTGTTTGTCCGGCCATCACGTAAAAAACCACTAAACGAATTTTGATGATTTTCATTTTGTTTGATGGCTTTTGATTACACTTCAAAACTGGTATATATTTATCGCGCAACTATATCGGGAATCTGAGATATAACCTCAAAACTAGCTTTTTATACAAAATTATATTTAATTTATCAAAGCCATTATTTAGGTGTTATGTCTTGACACTATGAGCCCCTGGATCCAATCTAGGGTTGTAAAAATATTGAAAATATTGCTCTTTGTGAATTGACTTACAGGTGTACCCCAGGTCATAGGGCTGCCCCACGTGGCGACCAATTAGGTGTAAAATGGAAAAAACAATTAGAAAAACGAGGTGAGTTAAATTTGAATGAGATTTGAGAATGTATCTAACCACACATCCCGTCAACAACGAACAGGGTAGGGTGCAGGGTGCTTCTGAGCACTGGAATTATGTGAAATTACTTTAGTAGTAGCATGTCTGTCCTATCAAATCAAAAATGAAGGTATGCCGTATGTGCCGTGATTAAATCCTTGGGTAAAGGAAGGAGGTATATTATCCTTGTGGTGACAGACAAGTGTCACCGCCCCATTCTTCCCACAGGTGTCGTACGAGGCGACTAACGGAAGTAAGCAATTATCACACATTGCATTGCTGATGGTGGGGCTGGGTACCAAGTGGTAGTACTCACTTGCTATCGAGTCCGATCGGGTTGGTACCACCATCTCCCGTGTGACCACGACCGATACGTGTGACCAAGCCACGGCCAACCTGATGGTAAATGGTAACCGTCGCTTATGGACTCAACTATACTGAAAGTATTGTCAAGCCGCTGCTCACCATTTCATTTCACATATATGAAATTAAAGAATTAACGGCTATCTCCTGCTACAACCAAAACACACCGCTGTGCTTCATGGCCGGTCACAAAGGAGATAGTGGCACCAACCCGCTCGGTCCCGATAGTAAGTCAGTACGCCCACTTGGTACCCAGCCCTATTACCGGTAATTCAGTAGATGATAATCGCTTACTTCCCTTAGTTGCCTCGTACGATACCCGCGGGAAAAAATGGGGTAGTGACACTTGTACTCTAAGTCCGTCACCACACGGACCAAGTGGGAGAACAGAGTACACTTGTGTTTGTGCACACATTGGTGCATTATAACATCTGCGTTCATAGCTAACGTCATCAGATAATTATTTATTAATTTTGTTTATATTTTTCAGAAAAAGGGAAGAAGCCGTCGTTGTTGATGGCTATAATTCAAGTATATGGTCTCAAATTCATTATAGGAAATATATTATTTGCCATTATAGATGCAGGTCTTAGGTAAGAACACATCATTGATTTCAGCATCGCAACTATGCTAATGTACCTATTATTCTGTACTATGATTATAAAACTGTGTGTAGGGCTGGCTTTAGAATTGTTCCACACCTCCACCCATGAGAGTCGCAAGAGCCGACGAGTATTAACAACATCCACTGCGATCGCCAACCCGCCTGCCAAGCGTGGCGATTACGGCACTATCCCCCATTCTTGGGGAGGCCTATGTCCAGCAGTGGACGTTAAAAGGCTGATGGATGGATTAAAAAACTGTAACAGCTAGTTCTACTTACATTTAAGATATTTGAGAAAAGACCTTCTTTTAATATTTTTTTTTTAACTACGCTTGGTTGCCACCCACCAAGCATACGGCCCATCTGATGGTAAGCTGTTACTGTAGCCTGTAGACACTAGCAACACCAGAGGCTCAACCACGTGTTGCCAAATTCAAGGAAAGGGGTAGGAGGTGGAGTGGAAGAATAATAAAGAGAGAATAAGGATTGGATATGGGCCTCCGGCGCTCTCACTCACCATACGAAACAACTGTATGATGGGCAAAATACCTATATCCAGATTTAGAACAACCGTTTGTGGATCACACAAAGAGTTGTCCTGTGTGGGAATCGAACCCACAACACTCGGGCGGGAGGCCGGTATCTAAACCACTCCGCCATTTAGTTAGGGCTTACTAGAATGGTCTCAATGAATAGTTTATAGTTAGTATGTAACCAGGGTCGAGGGCTTTTGCGTCGCCCCGCCAATTTATTTGTTTTTAACGCCATCTGTTGACAAAGCATCTAACTAGAAAGTATAATGTCAATCAATAAACCAATAACAGTTTTAATTCATCTATGGATAACGAGAGGGCACTTCCATCCATCTATCAGCCTTTTAACGTCCACTGCTGGACATAGGCCTCCCCAAGAGAACGCCACAACGAGCGGTCCTGTGCTGACCGCATCCAACGGCTCCCCGCAGCTTTGACCAGATCATCGGTTCATCTGGTGGGGGGAGAGAGCACTTACCAAGGACTATATAAGAATCAAACAATATCTAAAAAAAAACAGAAAATTATGTTTACACATCTGCGAGACGTCGCGCGATGGCTAATTTTTTTATTTTTTTTCAGATTATCAATACCAATGTGCCTTGAAGGATTAATACACTACTTTTCACCATCCCATGGTGGCGTGTTAGCCGAACACGCTTACTTATACGCCGTAGGAGTAGTTGGGTAAGTCTCCTTCCTAATTTAAAATTTACAATGTGACTGCCTCGGTGATGCAGCAGTAGTGTGAGCGAGTGCTAACCATGGGTTCCATCCCCAGGTCAGACGGTGTTATTGAGCTTTTTCGTAAAAAGAAAAATTCTCAGTAATAGTTTGGAAATGTGCCCGGTAGACGGCAATAGGCTCACCCCTTAATACGTCGGATTCAAACATAGCTGGTGAATCGTGGGTGTGTAATACACCTCTGCCTACCCCTCGGAGAATAAAGGCGTGATGCTATGTTTTTTTTTGTTTTACAAATGTGACAGTTTGGTATGTTTATATGTTGTGTTTGTAACTCGAATCATGGTGGCAGACTATCCACGGCCCATCTGGTGGTAATTGGTAACTGTCGTTCATAGACTCAGTGGTACTAATAATACTGTCAAGCCGCTGCTCAATATTTCATTTCCGTATATCTCGCGCTACAACCAAAACACAGACCCAAGTCAGTCCACGGCAGACGATGGTAAACGCTCGAGGACGTGAGCACCAAGTGAGAGTATCACTTGCTATCGGGCTCGAACGGGTCGGTACCACCGTCTTCTGTGTGACCGGTCATGAAGCACGTCAGTGTGTTTTGGCTGTAGCAGAAGATAGCCGTTCATTCTTTCATTTCATATCTGAGAAATGAAATGGTGCGCAGCGGCTTGACAATACTCTTGATATAGTTGAGTCTATGAGCGACGGTTACCACTTACCATCAGGTGGGCCGTGGATCGTCTGCCATCATAAGCAATAAAAAAAACTGCACCACCACATTTTTTTATACGACGTGGGTGGCAAGCAAGCACACGGCCCACCTGATGGTAAGCGGTTAACGTAGCCTATAGACGCTAGCAACACCAGAGGTATCACTCGCGCGTCGTCATCTCCAAAGAGGGGATAAGAGGTAGATAAGAAGTATGTTAAAGAGAGGATAGGAAGTATAACAAGGAGAGGATAGGGAGGGGTTTGGGTCTCCGGCACTCTCACTCGCCGTACAAAACAACGGTAGTTACCACTACTGTTGGTTCACGCTGATCTTTTGTGAGGTGGTACTTCCCTGATCGAGCCGGCTCATTCATTATAAGCAAGTCTCTAAAAAAACTGCTTCTTCTTCTTCCTAACATTAGTCCCGTCATGTGGGGTTGTGTCCCCTCACATTCCTGCGCCAAGAAAAACGATCTTGGGTTGTCTGTTCAGGCAATTGGGCTTTCTTGAGATCTCGTTGTATATTGGACTACCTTCAAACGGAAGTGACGTTCAGTAAAATATCGTATATTTCCTTTACGGGAGTAGCCTAACTATAGTTTGAGCATATGTGTTATTTACACATTAATTTATAAATTTCAGTAATACATTATACTTAAATGTTATAATAATAATAATTGAATTAATTAATTTTATTTTATTTAAACACTGGGCCGTAATTTCTTAAAAAGCAGTTAACGACACGAATGACAGCGGGAAAATGGTATTTGACGCTTACAGACTAATAATTAGAGATATATAGTCGCCATGTTAGGAATGACTGCACGTTCTACCATTTTGCTGTTGTGTGGTGGCATTCGCGTAAAGGTTACACGCACTCATTTAATTTTAATGAAGTCATTGGTAATATGATCCTACTGGTAGTATAATATTTCAAAGTGCGAAATTCCATTGATTTTAGGATCAATCATTTTAGTAATATCTACCATCTTATTTATATATATTTTTAGCATTTGACATGCTTAGCACTATACATTAAACACAAAGTGAAAAATGTGAAATCGAAAATAACAGTCAGGAGCAGGATTTGAACCTGCATCTTCTGGATACCGTCCAGATGCTTTACCAATTCAGCCATCCTGACAATTGCTCCTGACTGCTAATTTCGATAACACATCATACTTAACGTCTTTGGGTGACGCCTGCGCCATCTGTCGGACGTATTTTCATACATTATACCGACCAGGTAAACTTAATTTTACAATTAAGATTTTTACCTAATAATGACGCAAACCCTATAAATATTTATATATATTTTTAGCATTTGACATGCTTAGCACTATACATTAAACACAAAGTGAAAAATGTGAAATCGAAAATAACAGTCAGGAGCAGGATTTGAACCTGCATCTTCTGGATACCGTCCAGATGCTTTACCAATTCAGCCATCCTGACAATTGCTCCTGACTGCTAATTTCGATAACACATCATACTTAACGTCTTTGGGTGACGCCTGCGCCATCTGTCGGACGTATTTTCATACATTATACCGACCAGGTAAACTTAATTTTACAATTAAGATTTTTACCTAATAATGACGCAAACCCTATAAATATTTATATATATTTTTAGCATTTGACATGCTTAGCACTATACATTAAACACAAAGTGAAAAATGTGAAATCGAAAATAACAGTCAGGAGCAGGATTTGAACCTGCATCTTCTGGATACCGTCCAGATGCTTTACCAATTCAGCCATCCTGACAATTGCTCCTGACTGCTAATTTCGATAACACATCATACTTAACGTCTTTGGGTGACGCCTGCGCCATCTGTCGGACGTATTTTCATACATTATACCGACCAGGTAAACTTAATTTTACAATTAAGATTTTTACCTAATAATGACGCAAACCCTATAAATATTTATATATATTTTTAGCATTTGACATGCTTAGCACTATACATTAAACACAAAGTGAAAAATGTGAAATCGAAAATAACAGTCAGGAGCAGGATTTGAACCTGCATCTTCTGGATACCGTCCAGATGCTTTACCAATTCAGCCATCCTGACATTGGTAATATGATCTTACTGTTAGTATAAGAGTTCAAAGTGCGAAATTACATTGATTTTAGGATCAATCATTTTAGTAATATCTATCATCTTATTCAGTTTTACTTCAACCGCGTGTAAAGGTTACACGCACTCATTTAATTTTAATGAAGTCATTGGTAATATGATCTTACTGTTAGTATAAAAGTTCAAAGTGCGAAATTCCATTGATTTTAGGATCAATCATTTTAGTAATATCTACCATCTTATTCAAAGTTTTACTTCAACCGCGCGTAAAGGTTACACGCACTCATTTAATTTTAATGAAGTCATTGATAATATGATCCTACTGGTAGTATAAGAAAAAAAAAAAAATAAAAAAAAAAATATTATATTTAATTAATTGTAATACCATTTGAGTATTTAAACAATGAATGTTGTGTACTTCTTTAACAGATATGCATATTAGAAAAATATGTTGTCTACAAATCCTGTGAAAATTATATATGCATGTTGTTGTGTATATTAATAAATAAATAAATAAATATAAGAGTTCAAAGTGGGAAATTCCATTTATTTTATGATTAATTATTTAAGTAATAACTACCATAAAATTCAAAGTTTTACTTCAACTGCTCGAAAAGGTTACACATATAAATTATTGCCTTATTGTATAATTTCTTCACTGCAGATTCATGGCGTTAAGTGCAAGCTTTATCCATCCAATGTTACTGTGGTTATTGGACATGGCGATGAAGATCAGAGTTGCATGCGGGTCTCTTGTCTATAGAAAGGTGAGTGATATGTATTTTTATAAATACGAGGGTGCCTGACAGAGCGATTACCGTAGCCTATAGACGTCAGCAATACCAGAGGCATCACTCGCGTGTTGCCGATCACTTTCTTTTTGTTAAGGCGTTGTCGACCATTTTTTTAAATTCCCACCAAGAAAATTAAAAATTTTTGAAAGTTGGGAAGTTATTGGTTTTATCCCGTTTTTCGAAAATAGAGTTTTTAATGTTGACGTATTGAGGTCCTAGGAAGCTTTCCCAAATGTTTCCGCGATGATGATGATGATGTGTGTGTGTGTGGTGTGTGTGTGTGTGTGTGTGTGTGTGTGTGTGTGTGTGTGTGTGTGTGTGTGTGTTGTGTGTGTGTGTGTGGTGTGTGTGTGTGTTGTGTGTGTTGTGTGTGTGTGTGGTGTGTGTGTGTGTGTGTGTGTGTGTGTGTGTGTTGTGTGTGTGTGTGTGTGTGTGTGTGGTGTGTGTGTGTGTGGCCGTATGTAAACCTCTTATAACTTTTGAACGACTTGACCGATTTCATCGGGGTTGGCGTCATTCAAAAGGACTTGACCAAACTTAGATTTTGAATACAAATAGGACCGATTCAAACCGGTAGATTTTGAGAAATCTCAAAAATACTACAAAAAAACATCCGATCGATTCCAAAAACTAATCAGGGGGCCTAGCCAAGTTGCATTCTATGATCGCTAACGCTAATAGAAAACTATTTAAATGTATGGGAATTTGACATATTTATCTAAGACATTAAGAATATCTATAACGCTAAGTCACGTGACTTAACTTTAGAGATGTCAAATTTCCATACACGGAGTACAGAAAAATAGCGGAGATGCCGCAAGCGACTAGGTCATGTCGCCTTCAAGTAGGTCAGTGACGTCACAGTGGGCGGGGCCTCAAACCGCAGTTTCGAGTGAACCGTCACTGCGTTAGGTTCGGACGCATCTTACGTTTAAATAAGTATTAAATTCTTTTAACCCTGAAGTGCGCTGTTGATGGTACACCCATCAAAAAAATGTAAAAATGGCTCAGGATCAAACTTAAAACAAAATGGCATAACATTTTATGTATAAATAGTGTAAATTTATAAATATATGCATTTTAAAACACATTTTCTTGTTTCATTACCAAGAGACATCTGTCGTCGAAAAGTGGCGTTCTACCCACAACTCACCGATATCGTCATTTTAATATTATAAAAGCATATTAATAGAATTTTCGGCACAAATAAGTAAATTTTGTTTAATTTCTTTATTAAAATATTAATTATTTCAAAGATTTATTGCTTAGTTACACGAAATTTGAGAAAATAATTATTGTAAAATGACGTGTCATCTGTTGGTGAGTATTCGAAAATAATTGATAACAAAAGAGTTTACATCGTACTAGCGAACCCACTACCTATCGAATATATTAGAGTCATGTTATTTATTGAATTGCTTTTATTTCTTCTTGTTATTGGTTATTTGTTATTATTTTAGATTACCTGTTTATACAGAAATTAGAAACGCATGAATACGTTAGGACTGCATGACGGAATTTATGCTAATAGGGATGGATTCATTTATCCCAAGCACCAAGATACCCGTCAGCAGTCGTAACAGTCCCTTGTTTAACAGTACATGCAGGGAGGCTGTATGTCAGAAGCAGTTCGCCTATTTGGCTTTGAAGACCAAGAGGTGTCAAGACCCGAACGCAAAAGAGGAGAAGCGAATGTATAACGCAGCTTCTAGATCTAATAGGAAAGTTATCGCCTATTATATTACAGGTGCATACGACTCCACCTGAAAATGATAAACATTGACATACGGCATTTTGTTTCGCTATCTCTGTTACTCTGGCGGTGGTTTGTACTTGATTAGGAACTTTCACACCAACGCTTCGTTGGTCTTTTGATCATTGCGTCTATGCCTAATACTGATTATCTATATATAAACAACACTAGCGGCCCGTTCCGGCTTCGCACGGGTAGACATTTATTTTTACACGTAACTGAAACGTAGAGTATATTGAATATTTATTATATTTATGGCAAATAGAGCAATAAAATACTATATTCATATATTTGTTTTATTGAGCATTTTAAAACTATATATAAAAGTAGCCATGACAGTAGCAGAGAGGGTGGAAATCCTAAAGATAATAGATTTTTTTAAATCGGTCCAGTAGTTTCGGAGCCTATTCAATGCAAACCAACAATCAAACCTTTCCATTTTATAATATTAGTATAGATGTGGTACAGCCATCCTAACGCATATGGAACAAACTGTTTTGCTTGTAACGCCGTAGTGGTGAAAATACAAACTAAATTAATAAAAAAATTGCTCTATAACAAATAACTCAAAACATTCTAGTAAAATGCACAACAGATATGATAACATGTAATACTGGTAATACTGGACTTTATTATATAATGCTTCTTTTAAAAAAGATTTCATAAAAAGACAAGCCTCAAAGAAAATAAAATATTAATTTTAAAATTATATATATTAATTTGGATGATTTGTTGCCGAGCGTTCCTGAGGATGCCTCGTTTAGAGGCGAAATACGTGTCGAATTTGTGTTCGGATTTTAGCGGAATATTGCAACGTCGTGGTTCTGAGAGTCCTGCCGTATCCGTTTGGTTGTGTCGCGTTGGTGAGTTTTTTGTCATTATCGTGCATGCTACTTTGCTATTATCACATTCTCCTCTATCTGTGAGAGTATAGATTGGCAATCTTACGTTATTTTGTCCAAAGATAACCGGGATTGACGATCCGTGGGTGAGTGGTGGGCTCTCCAAATTAACACACCCAAGGTTCCGTTACCTTTGACGGAAAAGTATACGACTGCCGCATTGGTGAATTTTATTTGTATAGGATTTTTTTCGGTAGTTTCTGTATCTATTAGATAGTTTTGATACAGAACCTTAAAAATAAACTAAGTTACTTTTTCATATTTTGGTAAAATATAAATAAACAATGTGGTCCCGCCATACGTATATAGAACGTTCTGGAACAAACTGATTTGCTTGTTACGCCGTAGTAGTGAAAAGAGGAACTAAATTAATGAAGTTAGCTCTGTTACCCTGTAAAATACATTTCACCGCTAGATGGATTTTGATCTAGGGGAGGAGCTATTGTTGTACCTCGTCCCCCGAACACCCGCATTTAGCGACGCTACCTTCTAAAGAGATTTTGCCTTGAAACACCTCCGTTATTTTTCTGTACTCCGTGTTTCCATACATTTTAATAGTTTTCTATTAGCGTTAGCGATCATAGAATGCAACTTGGCTAGACCCACTGCTCTTTACATCAAAAAACTACGTCGATCGCCGCCAGTCCGGTCAAAATCGGTTGTTTCGTTCGTGAGATATGGTTGTCGAAAAAAATGCTTTTTTGAGAATTTCTATGACATTTTAAGTCTGAGTAGTTCGAGCTTTAAGATTCTTCAAATAGCTCAAAAAGTTGCCTTGAATGTCGTAAACTACGAGAAAATCGGTTTATTCATTCAAAAGTTATTGCGATTTGAAAATTCAACGAAGTGTTTTATTAAATCTCTATACTTTTGAGCTCCAAGAGCTCAAAAGCATAGAGCTCGGAGAGCTCAGAATGACACGAAAATTAAACTTTTAAGCTCGAAGAGCTCAAAAACGTAATAAGTGCAACTTTGAGCGCTTAAGTATCAAATTAGCGGGAAGTTGCAGGGATGTCCTTTGGGGTCAATCGTTTTTCAGATTTTTTGCTTAGGAGGGATAAATGTTATGAATTTTGGTAATGCTGAAAAAAATACCTAACCGCACACCCTGTCGTTCGGGGCAACGAACAGGGGAGTACGGTATCGTCTTCCGGGTGACGGACTGTGGGTGTGTTTTTGTTACAGTCGGAGATATCGTCCACTCATTTCTCATCTGTTGAGCGATGAGCGGTGGTACTTACCACTTACCATCAGGTGGGCCGTGGCTCGTCTGCCACTACATGCAATAATTTTTTTCCACCATATAGAGAACTAATAGTATTGTTTTCCGTCCCAGCTCCTTAGATTAGATTTAACGGCTGGTGGTAAGGCATCCGAAGGTCTCGCAGGTCACGTGGTGAATCTGTTGACGACTGATGCACAGAGATTTGACATGGCTAGTCTTTTCATGGTAGACTTAGTCAGGACTCCCATCGAGAGCGCCCTGATCGTGTATCTGATGTACCGGCAGATTGGAGTCGCAACTCTTGTTGGGGTCGCGTTTCTGTTGCTGTTTATTCCTTTCCAAGGTATGTGGTTTTCTTTTTAAATAATACATAGCATCACGCCTGTATTCCCCGTAAGAAGGGGTAGGCAGAAGTGTATAACACACCCACGATTCGCCAGCTATGTTTAAGCACCAAGTAATAGGAGGCGAGCCTTTGCTGTCTCATCCATCCATCCATCTATCAGCCTTTCAACGTCCACTGCTGAACATAGGCCTCCCCAAGAGAACGCCACAACGAGCGGTCCCGTCATGGGGGATAATGCCATAATCGCCACGCTTGGCAGGCGGGTTGGCGATCGCAGTGGACGCTGTTAATACTCGAGGGAATTCAAATTCAATTCAAATTCAAAATCATCAATAACACTGCACGACCCGGGGATCGAACCCGAGACCTCATGATCAGCAGTACACTACCGCTGCACCACAGAGGCATCTCAAATTCAGGTATCAGATTTAGTAAGAACTATGGATAGTTCACCGGCGGGTTGCACCTCTACGAAACGCGAGCTGCACTGACACAAGATACATATACAGGGATCAGTGATGTTATGGATATGAAGTTTCGGTTCTGGATACGGATATATGAACAATATTATACCAGTTTCAGATATGATTACGGATATTAAATTATTTAGATTATTCGCTAGTTTCGGATAGCTTCGGCTACGTATATATTATTAAATTTTTTAAGAATTATAAAATACAAACTCTAGTAAATGTTAATTTAATCCCACAATCAGACACAAAGTACACCCAGACTCAGAACAACCATTTGTGGATCACACAAAGAGTTGCCCTGTGTGGGAATCGAGCCCACAACACTCAGGTGTGAGGCCATCTGTACAGTTACAACATTCATGGCCACATTTAAACTACGATTACCTTAAGTCTACCTGTGTCTGTCTTAGTCCATACTATTTATATTTGCGTAAATATCAGAAAATATTTTATCTATAATGTATTAGATTTTTCGTAAAAAAAAAAAATTCTCAGTAGCAGCCCGGTGTTTGGAATTGTGCTCGGTAGACGGCAATAGGCTCGCCCCCTATTACGTGTGACTTAAACATAGCTGGCGAACCGTGGGTGTGTAATACACCTCTGCCTATCCCTTCGGGGAATACAGGTGTGATGCTATATTTGTGTCATAATTTTTAAAATTATGCCTTGAAATATTTAGGAATATATTATATAATAACAGTTTTTTTAAGGTTATCTGGGTAAAATCTCAAGCAAGCTCCGCCGACAGACGGCATTACGTACAGACAATCGTATCCGGCTTATGAATGAAGTGATACAAAGTATAGAAGCTATAAAAATGTACGCTTGGGAGAACGCCTTTGCCAGGATCATTGGGCAGGCCAGGAAGTAAGTGTTTTTGGAATATTAGTTAAGTTAGCAAATTAGCATACGCACATCTGATACCTTTATAGACCAGCCGTTCTCCTTTGTGCCCCGTAAAACCTCTTCGTATAGTCTCTATAGAGGCTTCATACAAAGTATTGACCATAGTAAAAAAAATACTAAAGGGCACTCTAGACCGCTAAGCCATCGCAGTCACCGACGGTGACGCCCTATCTCCACTTCACAATTGCTTTTGGATGTCTTTGAAAGTTCTCTATTCCACTTTTAATAATTTGTTATTTAAATAAATAATAAATAAATGTCGAAAATCGAAAATAAAAAAATCGAGCAGTATTTGAACCTGCTGGAATACCGTTCCAGATGTTTGCCAATTCAGTCATCGTCACAATTGCTGGGGACTGCAATCGTCACGATGTTTGTCTTTTGAGTTTTTTTCGAATCGCCAGTCTCAGACCAAATAAAAAAAAATATATGTTTTATTTGATCAAAGCCTAGATCCATCCATCCATCCATCCATCCATCAGCCTTTCACCGTCCACTGCTGGACTTAGGCCTCCCCAAGAGAACGCCACAACGAGCGATCCCGTCATGGGGGATATTGCCGTAATCGCCACGCTTGGCAGGCGGGTTGGCGATCGCAGTGGATGTTGTTAATACTCGAAGGAGTGCTGCTGCCCACTCCCCCGGTATTCCCTCAGTCGGCTCTTACGACTCCCGTGGGTAGAGAGACAATTCTAAAGCCGGCCCACACGGTCCCAAGCCTATATCTACCAGGCCATAACAACGCGGGTTGGCATACTTATTAAGTATATATTTTTTTTAATTTACTTTTTTTATATATGTTTCGAAAGACATATTTTGTCAGTTGTCACATGACAGTTTATACTTAACAAAATGCATTTTTTTAGAAAAGAAATGAACGTTATAAAGAAGATGTCATGGCTGCGCGCTGTTATGATATCATGCGTGAAACTGAACACAAAAGTCGCCATCTTGTTGAGCATAGTCTCTTATATATCTATGGACAACGAGCTCACAGCTGCCAAAGTATTCGTCATATTCTCTTACTACGAAATTCTGAAGTACACTCTCGTGGACTTTCTGCCGTTAGCAATCACGTTTACTTTGGAAGCGTACGTCAGCGTCAAAAGATTGCAAGAATTTCTACTTCTGCCTGAAGTGGATAATCAGGATGGTGTTGATTTGTTGACCATCGATGAAAAGAGTGTTTCGCAGAAGAACGGAGTCTTCGAGAAGATTGGTAACGGGTGAGTTTTCGACAATGATACTTGGAGCTTAGATCCGCGCAGAATAATAGACTCAATTGTGAACAAGAACGGGTTGATTAATGTTTTTTATACTGCAAGGATGACAAACAACCATATTATCCTCTTTTTTGTTTTATTTAGGCCGGCCGCCGTAAGCGGTGGGTTCGCGGGGCGGCAGCGCACTCGACTGTTAGGCTAAGTTCACATGACAGCGAACGGTCGCGCAGTAGTCTGGCAATTAGGGAATGGATGATGAGGCAATTTTCTTGTGGATTTTGTATCGGAAACTGTGACGTTGCAGAAAATTAGCCGATACTGGGTACATTATTGTTCCTATCACAGTAATATATAATTAAAATCTAATGTCTTCTACAGTTTACATTAATCGAAAAATGTTCGATACAATTGAACAATAAAAAATTAATCGATAATCATATTATTTATCGATCGTATTAAAATATGTGGAGTGTTATTCTCGTATAGTTTTCATTTAATTTAAATATAATAAATATAACCTAAACAATTAGATATGAAAACATACTCCCATTCCATTGTTTCGTAAATCGAGTAATAACATTCGAATTAGTCAGCACTAAACCGGATCAATCCCCACGTCTTGCTCTGTGCCTAACTTCAGAGAGAGAGAAGAGTATTTATGTACTTATATATGATTTTTTTCAGCCAACAAACTTATATAAAATCTGATGCTGACCTGGAGACCCTAAGACCCAATGTCTTAATCGCCATGAAGGATTTCACGGCGTACTGGAAGAACGTTGAGGATGAAAAGGCGGATGGTAAAATACCGGCACTGGTAGATATCAACCTTACTGTGAGTGACTTAAATTATTATTTTTACTCGTCCTATGTTGACAAATTATAACAGCTGAATGCTAAAAACCTTGGTATTTGAATATTAAGCATCTCGCATTTTTATAAACGAATTTTGTTTCATGTTTGAATTTGGAACACCACTAAACCGACTGCATTCAGAAATGTTATTTAATTTCTCGTTATTTATTTTTATATAACGTACTTATAATTTAAAGCAAAGTGTGAAGCATGTCAAATGTTAAAAAACATAGCATCACGCTTGTATTCTCCGGAGGGGTAGGCAGAGGTGTATTACACACCCACGATTCGCCAGCTATGTTTAAGTCTCACGTAATAGGGGGCGAGCCTATTACCGTCTACCGGACACATTTCCAAACTCCGAGCTTGTACTGAGTGTACTGAGAAGTTTTCTGTTTAGGAGAAAGCTCAATAACATTGCTCGATCCGGGGATCGAAACCTAAACCTCATGAATAGCAGTTGCACACACTACCGCTACACCACCGAGGCAATTAAATGCTAAAAAAAATATAAAAATATCAAAGTACTTATAAGTTTTAAATTTTATTATTAAAATGGAAACTATACTATCGAATACGAAAACGCTCCTCAAATCCATCAGTCAGGTAGACAACAATAAGCTAAAGATGTCGATCGTTACCAATATTATGAACGTCACAGTGAGTTTGTTTGTTACACTTGCACGCCAATACTACTGAGCCAATAATCATGAAATTTTGCAAACATATAGTTTGAAGCCCAGATAAGGACATAGGCAACTTTTTATGCTGGAAAATGTGGAATAGCTATTTTTGCATAGGGATAGGAATTACTATTAGTGCCAAAGAGTGGCGCGGTACTTATATGTTGAATAAATGAATCTTTCTCTCGGGTTCGATCCCCGGGTCGGGGGTGCTATTGAGCTTTTTCGTAAAAAGAAAATTCTCAGTACCCGGCCGGAGTTTGGAATTATGCCCGGTAGACGGCAATAGTTGACGATGAGTGTCTAATACACCTTTGCCTACCCCACCAAGGGCACAGACTTGATGATATGTTTATGCTGTGTAACATACATCAAAATTATCAAAGAACAATCAGGTCCCCTGAGGCAGAATGTCATATTTCACGTGTCGACCGTATCGAGATCACTGTGATTGGTTGAGAAACCGACGCGTGATGTCACAATAATCCGTTGGCCAATCACGGTGATCGTACAAGCGAGACGATACGATCGACATGTGAGATATGAGATTCTGCCTAACCCCCCTGTAATCTTTCAGCACTTTTTCGTTAAGGTGGGAAAGAAATGTACCTAACCGCCTTTTATGCCTAGAAATTAGTCGTATGTTCAATACTACCAGATATGCACGTTGTTTGAAGTACACCCCGTCGTTCGGGGTAATGAACAGGGTAGTGTGGGGCCCTCACCCACTAAATAAACCCGCCGTGTGCCGTCTCTCCGCCTTTATTGGCGGGCCACTGGAACTACGTTACATTCCTTCAGTGGTAAAGTCTGCTGATACTGGGATCTTTAAATATTATATAATTGTTTGCAGATAAAGCCAGAATCTTTGACTACGATAGTGGGTACCGTAGGATCTGGCAAGTCCACCTTGCTGCAAGCGATTCTGAGAGAGATTAGTCCCACCAGCGGACACCTGCACACCAGCGCTGTGGTCGCTTACGCAGCGCAGGAGCCCTGGCTGTTTGAAGCTTCGGTAAGCTTTCAATCTTTATTAGTAGTAATAAAATAACGCTACGCTAAAATACTATTGAATTAATGTCATGCATTTAGATTTTTCTGCGTTGTTTTGCCATATAAATTAAAAAAATTCATTATTTCTACTTCAAAAAAGTATAGGTTCCGGATAAGTAATCACCAACATATCATATACTAAAACCTTCTCCGAAACACGCTGCATCTTTTGGTATAAGTGTTGTTCCGATCGGTTCAGTAGTTTTCGCAGTATAACCGAACAAAAAAACCGGCTCTCCATTTATTAGTATAGATTATTTAAAAACAAGCATATGGCCCACCTGATGGTAAGCGTTTGCCGTAGCCTATAACTTGTAGCAACAAAGAGGCATCACTCACGCATCGCTAACACCAAGGAAATGGAGAAGAGGTGGAGTAGTAGGATAATAAGGAGAGGATAAAGAAAGCAAAGGTGAAGAAGACTAAGGTCTACGACCAGTGTGTGTTACCTGTGATGACTTACGGAACAGAGGCGTGGTTTCTAAATGTTGGCCTTATATCAAGGCTCAAAGTCGCTCAGCGTGCCATGGAGCGGGCTATGCTTGGGATCTCTATACGTGATAAGATCCGTAATACGGAAATCCGTAGGAGAACGGGGGTAATCGACATAGCCCGCCGGGTCAGCATGCTGAAATGGCAATAGGCAGGCCACATCGCTCGACGAACCGACAACCGTTGGGGAAGAAAGGTTCTCGAGTGGCGACCGCGTATCGAACGGCGCAGTGTAGGACGTCCTCCCACCAGGTGGTTCAAAGTCGCAGGCATTCGTTGGATGCAGGCGGCACAGGACCGTTCGCTGTGGCGTTCCCTTGGGGAGGCCTATGTCCAGCAGTGGATGATGAAAGGCTGATGGATGGATGGATGGATGGATGGAAAGAAAGCGTTTAGGCCAGCAACACAACATTAGGAGTACCTTAGGTACAAATTATTTGTGAATGAGAAAAAAGAAAACTTAAATGCGAGCGGGAATCGAACCTGCGTCTCTTCCAATACGGGGAAGTGCTCTAAACCACTGAGCTACCGCATTGACCTTTTGGCCATACCCAATCTCCTCATTACATTTGTTTTTACGATCAACGGAAAGGTCAGTGCGGTAGCTCAGTGGCTTAGAGCATTTCCCCGGATTGGATGGGACACAGGTTCGATTCCCACTCGCACTAAAGTTCTCTTTTTCCTTATTCACAAATAATTTGTACTTTAAAGTAGCTGAGCATGTCAAGTTTTAAAATACAGATCAAAAAGTACCCTAGGTAGTACGGTTACGTTGATCTTCATTGAGTGGGTGGTATCTTCTCGATCGAGCCGGCCCATTCATGCTGGAACAAGCAAGGCCTCTAATAAAACATCTCGATATGATTTGGTTTGGCAGTATTCTTAGTATTGCTGAATCTATGGACTCGTCTACCACCAATTAAAAAATACTATCAATTACTCACATTCCAGGTCCGTCAAAACATATTGTTCGGTCAAGATATGGACCTCCGGAGGTACAAGCAAGTAATCAAGTGCTGTCAACTCAAGACTGACCTCGACATACTACCTCACGGGGACAAGACCATCGTAGGCGAAAGGGGTGAGTCACCCGTCATAATAACCTTTACAGCAGGGGCTACTGACGTATCTGTCACAGTGAGTTTGTTTGTACAACGTCTGTTTGTTGTGTTTCGTATGGTGAGGTAAAGAGGGAGGAGGGAGGAGGAAAGGAGGGACGGGGTTTGGGCCTCCCGGAGGCCCAAACCCCCTCCCTTCTTATTATCTTCTCCTTAGTATCCTACCTATCCTCTCCTTATTATCCTTCCCATACACTTCCTATCCCAATTTTCTTGGAGATGGCGACTCGCGGGTGATATCTTGGTGTTGCTAGCGTCTATAGGCTACGGTAACTGCTTACCATCAGGTGGGCCTTCACCAGCTGGGGGGTGGGTCTATCTCTGCCGCTGTTGACGTTAAAAAAAAGAATATTTCCTCAGGTGCTTCCTTGTCTGGGGGGCAACGCGCAAGAATCTCTTTAGCGAGATGCGTCTACCAGAACGCTGATGTGTATCTTCTGGATGATCCTTTAGCAGCTGTGGATGCCAAGGTAAACTTTGTTCACGTTTATTTGGTAATATTAAGCCATAGTGTACTAACTCATAAATTGTACATTAACTACTTATTGGTACTTGAACACGATGTGAAAAAATAGCCCAAGATCGATTCATAGTTGACATAAAAAAACATGTATATGCCTGTAAACCAACCCACATGTTTGGACTATGTATAAAAAAACTCAGCTTTAAACATTGACCTAATAAAAATGGACGTTGGGTCTAGTACAAAATTCATGAAAAAAGTCTCTAAAAATGCTTGTCTAATTGCCAGATTCACAGAGTACTTCGCGGTATCTCAAGCACTCTTATTGCTTTACATCAAATGTTGCAAATAGTTAGTATTGATAATAGTAAAAAGCACTCCACGCTTTTATACGATAATTGTTCATTATATTATTTTCTACGTTTTAGTTCAAACAACTATTAAAGCGTGTTTTTTTTAAACTATAATTTATTTTAAACACAAAGTGAAAAATGTGAAATCGAAAATCACACATTTTTCACTTTGTGTTTAATATATAGTGCTAAGCATGTCAAATGCTAAAAATATATATAAAAAAATATCTAAATATTTAAAGGGTTTGCGTCATTATTAGGTAAAATCTTAATTGTAAAATTAAGTTTACCTGGTCGGTATAATGTATGAAAATACGTCCGACAGATGGCGCAGGCGTCACCCAAAGACGTTAAGTATGATGTGTTATCGAAATTAGCAGTCAGGAGCAAGTGTCAGGATGGCTGAATTGGTAAAGCATCTGGACGGAATCCAGAAGATGCAGGTTCAAATCCTGCTCCTGACTGTTATTTTCGATTTCACATTTTTCACTTTGTGTTTAATATATAGTGCTAAGCATGTCAAATGCTAAAAATATATATAAAAAAATATCTAAATATAATTTATTTATTTTGAGTTATTCATGGAAAATACGTAGGCACTGATTTTTTTAATACATCTTGCATTACGGACTCACTGATTATGTCGATTTACAGTGGATATAGATTTCGAGTAATGGTGGTTTTATTTAAGGAATGGAAAATACCATTTTCGTGTTGCTAAGGATTTCCAATTATCGAAGTTATAGACGTACTGCCTTACTAATAAACGTTGTATAACCTTTGAATAGTTACACAGTGTTTTGTCTTTGTCACTAATATGACAGTTTGACGTTGAAAGAACGGAACAAAACAATGAATAACTATTCGGAGCTTATACAATGTTTATTATTAAGGGGGTTGGTATTTACCAGCAGCATAGCGGTAATGGTATTCCCTATGCTGGGTATGTTTTTTACTTTTTTTTTTTCAGGTAGCTCAAGCAATATATGAAGAGTGCATACGTAACTTCCTTAGGGATAAAGCAACTATATTGGTCACCCATCATGTTCAATACGCTAAGCATGCGCACAACGTCTGTGTCATGAGGTCTGGCAAAGTGAGTTTTTTATATCAAAACTTTATTTTTTCGTTATTTTGTATTTTTTTTATTGCCTATGGTGGCAGACGAGCTACGGCCCACCTGATGGTAAATGTTAACCGTCGCTCATGGACTCAGCTATACTGGGAGTATTTTAAAGCCGATGCTCACCATTACATTTCACAGATATGAAATGAAAGAATAAACGGCTATCTCCTGCTACAACCGAAACACACCGATGTGCTTCATGGCCGGTCACACAGGAGATGGTAGTACCAAACCACTCGGGCCCTATAGCAAGTGAGTACTCCCACTTGGTACCTAGCCCTACCACCTACACACACGTTTTATTTGTGAAAACTAATAGTGGATTTGATAAAATATATGTACGAGTAGATTATTCCTCTGTATAATAATTATAATTATAATCATAATCAATCACAAAACTTATAAAATAGTTTTATTAAAAATAGTTGGCACAATTAAAATAAAATAAAACAAATTATTATTTGTGAATGAGGAAAAAGAGAACATTAGTACGAGCGGGAATCGAACCTGCGTCCCTTCACAAATAATAATTTGTACTCTAAAAGTAGCTGAGAATGTCAAGTGCTAAAAGTATAGATCAAAATGTTTATAATAAAACAAATAGAATAATAACTATATATTATGTATAAGGCCTCGTGGCGTAGTCGGTAGTGTAACCGACTTCCGTGCACGAGGTCGTGGGTTCGATTCCCACTCATGACAATTATTTGTGTGATGAACACAGATATTTGTACTGCGTCTGGGTGTTTTTTATCTATTATATGTATGTATCTACAAAAAGACAGTAATATATGTATTATATAATCTGGTACCCATAGCACAAGCGTTAAGCTTAGCTTGGGACCAGAGGACGTTGTGTGAAAAATGTCCGTGAATATTGTCCGTGTGGTGATGGACTAAGAATACAAGTGTCACCACTTTTATCCCACTGGTGTCGTCCGAGGCGTCTAAGGGAAATAAGCAATTATCACCCATTGCATTACTGGTGGTAGGGCTGGGTACCAAGTGAGGGTACTTGTTACCGAGTTAGAGCGGGTCGGTACCATCGTGAAACACCTGGTTGTGGCGGTATATTACCGTTCAATAATTTCTTTCCCATCCGTGTCGTTATTCTTAGCACTCTCTACCATCAGGTGGTGGAGTTTACAATAATAAAATTGTGTTTGTCTATCTAGATTGTCGCGCAAGGCACCTACCACGAACTTAAGAATGGTGTTGCAGAATTCGAAAAATTAATAGAAATGGGCGAGAAAGTGGAAGAAGAGAAACAGAAGCAGAAGAATGCGTACGAAAATCCTGAGACAGTGGTAAGGTTCTTTAAATCCAATAGTTTTTTCAGCATGAATTTCCTTTAAATACTGGGTAGAGTTATCGTAGTAGGGTAACAGCTTAGTATTGATGATTCGCTTCTTATAGGCATGAAGGGCGCACGGCGCTTTCTTTAGTGAAGGAGCGCTTTTCTCTGTCCCCAGAGACGAAAGTGCATTTAAGTATAATCTTAATGACATCTAAAACAAATGTGAAGAAGTGTGAAGTGAAAGGTGTCACTATTAGGGGATTACGACAGCTTAGCGGTCTAGAGCACTTCCCCGGATTGGATGGACGCAGGTTCGAATCCTGCTCGCAGTAAAGCTCTCTTTTTCCCCTTTCACTAATTAATTTGTTCATTAATTTTCTTACCATTTTTTCTTTATTTGTCAAAATGACCACCAAACCAGTCGAAACTTCGGGAACAAGATTTTTTTTTCACGGCTAAATTACACTTGTAATTTTCTATTTAACGTAGAATAAAAAAATACACGTATTTATATAGGTATAAATAAAATAATAGAGGTTCGCCGTTGGGCGTGCATCACGTGTGTTATGTACATATTTTTCCATATAACAAAAAAAAGGGTGCCTTCGTTACTCGTAATAATATTAAGATTCAATTTATTGATTTACTTTTCTTTAAAAAGGTTTACAACGCGATAGTAAAAACGCTGGACGACAAGATGAATACTATACGAAGTGTTAGTTCATTACGTTATATTGTGTTAATGTAATATTAGTACATTATAAAATTCATCATCATCAACCTATTTATATAATACTTTGCGCAGAAATGCATAGGACTCTTAACGAATATATTAAAATGTTATCTGCATCTTAGGCGTCCATTGTAATTTTAGACTAATGTTTATTTTAAATTTAGATTATTTTAGTTATTTGTTGTTTTGAAGAACGTTTACTTAGTATATTATATATTTTTAGCTAGTTGCATGAACTATAATTTAAGATTCCACCACTTTGTGTTTACGTTTAATATTGAGTGAATTATATTATAATTTATTGCAACGATAGTTTTATAAATCGTAATAAGTACTACTTTTATTATAATACCTAAAAAAGTAATAATAGTTAAAATCGAATTCACTCGAAAAATACGATTTCGACTAATTCAGAAGGTATATAAATCATTGTAGTTATTTACATTTGAAATGATGTACCCAGGAACACAGCTACAGCAAGTTGCGATCACAACGGTCGATGTCAGAGGCGTCACAGCTGTCCTTCAATCTGGACATGGAGAACGCAGACCCTAAGTACGAAGGTGAGTAGACACCTGGATTGCTGTTTTTTTTTTTCAAAGCCCATGTACATTTATACCAGCCCAATAACCACCATATGCTCTATTATCAAAAATAATGTTGGTACGATGCCGACTACATAATCAGTACTAACACCGTCAATTGACCAATCATGAACGCATCTTTGTAGTTTGTCTTGAAGTTTTATAACTCACCAGCAAATGTCGTTGTAGTCCATCGTTTTCATCTGATTGCGGTGAAGTCCAAAGGTATGGTGATGTGTTTGAGCTGTGTCCGCTCGTAACTACTCAACGGCTCAATCGATTTTGATAAGTGTTACGTCATTAGATTGGTCTTGATGGCGCAAGAGTGACGGGTAAATAAAATACTTAAAAAAACGATTTTCTGTCGTGTGACTAAAGGGTTCGTATTTTTTTACGGATGAAGCTTATTTTCAGGCGAGAGTCAGAAGAAAGGCTCCGTGGATAATAGCGTGTACGTGGCGTACATCCGCAGTGGGGGCAGCACGCTGTCCATGGCTGTGCTGATACTGCTGTTCCTACTAGCTCAACTGTTTTACTCTTCGACGGACGTGTGGCTTAAAGAATGGTGAGATTTTTATAGATGAACGAATTGTACAATAATTTGTACACTTACTTATTTACTTATCATTACACACCATCTCCCTTGCGGGGTAGGCAGAGAGAACAGAGTGCCAAAAGGCTCTATTCTTGCATACATCGCTCGCTTCCTTAACATTCATTATTCTCTTCAAACACGCTCGCCGGTTTTGGAGACTCCTGACTCTACCTTCCTTCAATACATGACCGATTTGGTCATAATATTATATATATAGGCTACGTTAACCGCTTACCATCAGATGTCCTTATTTGCTAACCCCGTAGTATAAAAATAAAATCGACCTATTTATGATTTAGTGATATCTGATTATTAAAATTTGTTAACGCGCTTTGTGATCAGTTTTTGAGAAAAGCGTTCTCTATTTTTAGACATCGCGGTCTACTTCAAGTTTTGTGACGACAGATGGCGCTTGATTATATATATTTTTTTTACTTTTGCGAAAATTAATAATAAACGAAAGCTTAATATTAAATAGCCTAACCTCATTTTGAAATAAAACTACGTTTCAGGAAACTATCGCGTTTACTTGATATCAAGTGTTTGCGATAGATTCCGTAAACTTAACTTTGTTTCTAAATGTGTAACATTCGCGTAAATATCAGATAGCCTAACCTCCTTCAAAAACGGTGCTATGAAGTCCGCAACTGGTGGTATATATGAAGAAACCCTTCAACTTTATTATTTTAGTATTGATTAAACTATTATTTTTATTTTCAGGGTGAACATGGAAGAAGCAAACAGCGCTGCGATAGCTGCACAGAAGAATTTAACAGCGTCTGGTGGAAATTCAACCGGTAATATTGACAGTGATTGCGTAAGATCCCAAAGCCCCCAGTCCATCCATCCATCCATCCATCCTTTCAACGTCCACTGCTGGATATAGGCCTCCCCTGGGGGGGGGGGGGGGTATTGCCATAATCGCCACGCTTGGCAGGCGGGTTGGCGATCGCAGTGGATGTTTTTAGTACACAGGGGAACGCTGCTGCCCGGTCCCCCGGTAATCCCTTAGTCGGCTTTTACGGCTCCCATAGGCAGAAACGGGGTGAAGCTATTCTTGATGCCGGCCCCACAGTGCCCCCAGACCGACATAATTTTTGCAAATCTAAAGCTAGGATAAGAAAAAAAAGACAGTTGTGAATTCGACTGCACAGATAGTGGTGGTGGGGACTTTACAAACATATAATTTCACACACACAAAGCACACCCACACTCAGAACAACTAGTTGTGGATCACATAAAGAGTTGTCTTCTGTGGAAATCGAAACCATACCACTCGGGCGGGAGGCCGGTATCTAAACCACCGCCATCTGCGCAGTCAACTTCCCTTAGTCCCGTCCGTTACTATATTTTAAGACCGTCGGCGCGGATTGCTCCGCAGCGACCAATATGTATTTAACTTCAGGGAACGCTTTAGAGTGAAGCTGACGGGTCCGCGCGGACGGCTCCGCGGCACAGACGCGCTCAAATTACCGTATAACGTGACAAACTCTCCCGCGACGGCTCTCTGCTCGATTAAAGGATGAACATGTTGTTTCCTTCTTTGCAGTTTTATTTTTCTTGTGTAATACAGCGCAATCATTAGTAATACCCTCCATATTGAATGCATTGTTCGTGTCTGTACTCCGCGGCGATACTAAAACGAGTCGCGCGGACGATCGGCGCAGATTACCTACGCACGGATTGCTCCGCACCGACGGTCAGTGCGATACTAAAACCCGCCTACAACTAAAAAGATATTTCAGATGTGGTATTCCAAGAGCTTCCCAGCAACCGTTTCCACCTGACCAGGGAGCAGTGCTTGTACATGTATGGGGCCCTCATCGCTGTGTGCATCCTGTTCACATGGAACAAGTTGGTCGTGTTCTACAACACCTGCATCAGCGCCTCCGTGGCCTTGCACGATAAGATGTTCAGGTAATTATAGCAGACAGAAGTAGGGGGAGGTTATAGTAAGATAGTTTTAAAATATTAGGCATGGAAGGCAGAAGAGCTTAAGAAAGAGTGAGACATTAAACACAAAGTGAAAAATGTGAAATCGAAAATAACAGTCACGAGCAGGATTTGAACCTGCATCTCCTGGATACCGTCCAGATGCTTTGCCAATTCAGCCATCGTGACAATTGCTCCTGACTGCTAATTTCGATAACACATTCATACTTAACGTCTTTGGGTGACGCCTGCTGAAAATACTTCTGACAGAATTTTCGATTTCACATTTTTCACTTTTTGTTTAATGTATAGTGCTAAGCATGTCAAATGCTAAAAATATATATAAATAAGAGTGAGACAGTCAGACAAATTGCTAATGTGTCGGTTTGATATCCAAAGGGCGGTTCATAAATTACGTCATGCTAAATTCTGCTCTTTTGTATTCCTTTTCCCTTTACACATTTGTTATTGCACGCCTCATAAGCGAAGCGTTGAGGTGGGTACTACTGTCACTTCACACACAAAAAACAGCTGATTCTCCCTATAAATATTAAGTCAGTAAATCAAGATTTCCTCCCCCTTCCATGATCCATTGCGATAAAATGACTGTCTAACCGAAACAGGACTTCCTACCACAACTGAAGTTCTATTTTAGTTTCGGCCGACACCGAAATTTATTATATTTTACAGACATGTTAAATAACTATTGTTTATGGAAATTTGGCTTATTTGATACACTTATATACACAGTTAAATTTGTTAAATTAAATAAAAAACAATAATTGACAATACCACAAACTCACAACTCACGCCGGCGGGTGAGGAGAATCGCACTCCCCCGAAATCGCGCGATAATTCGAATTCCGATTCGAATACGAATGACTGAAGTTTCGGTAGATTTTCTGCGGAAACCAAAACTGGTGCCGAAGCTAGATTTGTTTGCCGAAATCGAAAACGGAACCGCATCTTCGTTTGGTCACAGAACTGAACATGACTTGTTTGCATTTGACATGCTGGATAAAATAAGAGTTTTCTACGAGCAGGACTCGAACTTGCGTCTTTCCCTATCGGTTAGGGGGATTTTACAAGACTAAAATATGACGCAGAGTTTAGGAGTTGCAGGTAGATTTCTAACATTGCGGTTTTAAGCATTCTTTGGATAGGAAAGGACACAAGTTTGAAACGTTCTCGTAATAAAACGTCTATTTTCACAAAAAAAATGTTCACCCTTGTCCCCCCTTGTCACTTTTGTCATATCAAGCGAGATTCCCTCCCCCCTTGTTGCAAACGTATTTTTTTCCCCTACTAATATTATAAATATGAATATTTGGTTATTCTTGGGTGACGCCTGCGCCATCTGTCGAAAGCATTTGCATACATTATGCTGACCAGCAGGCTTACCATGAACTCTTAGCTAGCGATTCAATTCCGACGCAATTCAAAATAGGTGTGTTGTTGTATTTCGTACCATGATGTCTAATTAAGCGATCTTGTTTAGGTTGTCAAGTAAGTTCATGGTACGAATTTCAATACAAAGATGTCATGTTTGCGATTCAGATTATGTGCTGATACGGTAAAAAACAAAAGATTGCGTCTTTGACACGTCATGGTACGAAATTGCGATTCAGTTCAGTTTAGGTCCTAAACTGGATCGCAATAAGAGTTCATGGTAACCCTGCAGGTAAACTTAATTTTACAATTAAGATTTTTACCAATTAAACCAAGACGTTAATAATGAATGTGTTATCGAAGCTCACAGTCCCGAGCAATTATCACGATGGCTGAATTGGCAAAAGCATTTGGCACTGGGGGGTATTCTAGGAGATGCAGGTTCAAACCCTGTTCGTGACTGTTATTTTCGATTTCACATTTTCACACTGTGCTGATAAATATTATTTAATACCGTTCTTTGCTCCCACCAGAGGCGTGACGAGTGCTCCCATGTGGTTCTTCCACCACAACCCATCAGGGCGTATCCTGAACAGGTTCTCAAAGGACATGGGGCAGGTGGACACCCTGCTGCCGGTCGCATTGGTCGATTGCCTTGGGGTGAGTAATTAGTGTTTTATATTCTTTACTTCAACCGATTTTGATACGATTTTACTCTTGTACTTACTTGCCATGAAGCGGGCTGTGCTTGGTATTTCCCTACGTTATTCAATCCGTAATACGGTGATACGCAGGAGAACGGGAGTGACCGACATAGCCCGCCGGGTTGGCATTCTAAAGAGGCAAAGACACATCGCTCGACGAACCGACAACCGTTGGGGAGGAAAGGTTCTCGTGTGATGACCGCGTATCGGACGGCGCCGCGTAGGACGGCCCCCCACCAGATGGACCGATGATCTGATCAAAGCCGAGCGGAGCTGTTGGATGCGGTCGGCGCAGGACCGCTCGTTGTGGCGTTCTTTTGGGAAGGTTTATGTCCAGCAGTGGACGTTGAAAGGCTGATGCATGGATTACTGTCTTGTAGGATTATTACAGTTAAGAGTTTTACTAAACAAATTAAGCTTACCATATCGGAATGAAAATGTATGCAACTTGCTTCATAGCAAACACATCCGATAGGTGGCGTGGGTCTTAATTAAATCTAAAAACAAATATGAAGTGAAGATTGGGTGTCACCATTATGTGACTGTGATAGCTTAGCGGTCCAAAGCACTTCCCCGAATTGGAAGAGATGCAGGTTCGATTCCCGATAGCAGTAAATCTTTCTTTTCCCACTTTCATAAATAAATTGTTCTATTAAATTACATTATAATTAAACTTTTTATTTTTATGTGTGGTGACGGTGTGAATACAAATGTCACCTAATATTCTTTCCCGCGGGTGTCGTACGAGGCGACTGAGATCAGTAAACCCCTCCCTATCGTCTTTTTTTTATTGCTTATGATGGCAGACGAGCCACGCCCACCTGATGGTAAGTGGTAACCGTCGCTCATGGACTCAACTATACAGACAGTAGTCAAACCGCTGCGCACCATTTCACACTATGTGACAGATGTGAAATGAAAGAATAAACGGCTATCTTCTGCTACAGCCAAACACACTGACGTGCTTCATGACCGGTCATATAGGAGACGGTGGTACCGACCCGTTCGGGCCCGATACCGAGTGAGTACTCCCACTTGGTACCCAGCCCTACCACCAGTAATGCAATGGGTCATAATTGCTTACTTCGCTTAGTCGACACCCGCGGGAGGGGATGGGGTGGTGACACTTGTATTTTTGGTCCGTCACCACACGGACACTTCTTAGTGCTGTACCTATCCTGCCCTTATTATCCTTCCCATCCATATCCTATCCCTTTCCTTGGGTATGGCGATGCGCGAGTAGTGCTTGATTCCCACCCACGTGGTAATAATGGTTCAATGTTTTTTTTTGTGCTTAGTTCTTCTTAGAAGTGATCGCGATTCTGGTGGTGGTGTGCCTGGTGAACTGGTGGCTACTGCTGCCGACTGGCGTGGTCGCTGTGCTCCTGTTCCTACTCCGGGACTTGTTCCTCGACACCAGCCGCGAGCTGAAGAGGATTGAGGCTATAGGTGAGACTCCTGTGATGCGCACCTCATACTTATACTAATTATGTGCAGGTTAATGATCGCTACGTCGTGTCAGTATGCTATTTAATTATTTTGTGATCACAGACACACAGTCTAGTGGTAGGGCTTTGCTTAGCTTGAAGGTACTGGCTCGAATAAGTAAGTACCACCCTCTCACAGAAAATCAAAGTGAAACAGTGGTATTGTGCGTCCAGAGCGCCGGATGCCCAAGCCATCCTCATCCACCATCCCTCGCGCGTCGACGTCTTCAAGGATAGGAATAGGAGTGTACGTATAATAAAGAGAGGAAAGAGAATCGATACTAAGGAGAGGATAGGGAGATACCCACTCCCTCGCCGCCATCGGCACACAACAAACACAACGTTAAGACTACCTACCATTACCAACTAAACTTGGTACTATTAAGTATATATTTATGCTTGGTAGCATTGACCTACCAACAATGGTGTCCGAACTAAAAGAGATCCAAAATACCAAAAGAGATAGAATCGCGCGCCAGTCTTCGTTTGGTCGACCGACATGACTATACATTTAATATGCCGTACTGTATTGTGAACACATTGTAGAAACTGCTCAAATAAAGTGAAAAAGAAGGAATATCATATTTTCAGTAAGCAAACTATTGTTTTATCATTTGCAAGTATTATTTTGCTTAAAAACAAAGAATTTCATTTCAATTTTAAATATTTGTAAAATTATTAATATTTACTAAAAGCTGCATAAGGTGATCATAGCTTATTGGCAGAAGCTATATATGTAGCTGCTAATAAATTATTGAAAAGAAAACTCAACACTAATATAATGCTACAAGGTTTCAAATTAGAATGTTGAAGTTTGTATGTATTAATATAGACTAGTCTATTGACTAGGGACACTGTTTTCGTGAATTTTGTACTAGACCCGACGTCCATTTTTATAAGATCAATGCTCAGTAGTATAGCATTACGCCTGTATTCCCTGACGGGGTAGGCAGAGGTGTATTACACACCTACGATTCGCCAGCTATGTTTAAGTCCCACGTAATTGGGGTCGAGCTTATTGACGTCTACCGGGCACATTTCCAAACTCCGGACTGCTAGTGAGAATTTTTCTTTTAGAAAAATGCTCAATAACATTGCCTGACCCCGGGGATCGAACCCGAGACCTCATGATTAGCATTCACATACACTATCAGTAGCTATATTATTTTTATCCTGAAAAAAATAATGGTTTCCATGGCGTAGCTATTTTTACATAGATGATGTACCTAATATATAGGTATTCTGAAATTAATAACATATATGATATTCTGCCATAAATTCATAATTTTGCTGTGTTAGTAGTAATTGACTGTGTGTTAATCTTTAGACAGGACAAGTAATTTTACATATGTATATAGATTTTCTGGTTGCCCACAGCCCGCAGCCAGTCACTAAACCATTTATCAGCCACAGTATCAGGCCTGACTACCATCAGATCCACTCGCCAACAGCAACGTTCCTTAGCCCGCGAGTTCGACAAACTGCAAGACCTGCACTCCTCCTCGTGGACTTTAGTGCTCAACACCAATAGAGCATTTGGGTTCTGGATGGACATGATATGCTGTTTGTATCTCGCCTGTGTTACATTCAGCTTCTTCTTATTCGCGAGTGAAGGTCAGTGAGGATACTTACTCCTACTTCTATACTATTATAAAGCTGTAACAGAGCTGTGTCTGCACATTTAAGATATTTGAGAAAAAAATACTGTAATAGGCTATATAGGCGTGTCTAAACACAAAACAATTTTTTTAATTTTTTTTGTCTGTTTGTTTGTACGCGCATCACGCAAAAACTACTGAACGGATTTTTATGCAACTTTTTTTCTTTGAAAGGCCTTGATTAGACTTAAAAAGTGGTATACATTTTATCCCGCTACTATATCGGGAACCTGAGATATAACCGAAAAACGAGCTTTTGGCTGCGGCGAAGCCTATATAGCTTTATCTATACTATTATAAAGCTTTAACAGAGCTATGCCTGCACATATAAGATATTTGTAAATAAATACGAATGTGTAAACACAAAACAATTGTTTTTAGCATTTATGTCTTTTTCTGATTGTTTGTTCGGCCATAACGCTCAAACTATTGAACAGATTTTGATGAAAATTTTATTTGATAGCTCTTGATTAGGCTTAAAAAGAGGTATGCTATTTATTCCGCTACTATATCAGAAACCTGAGATATAACTAATGTTTATATTAGCCCCCCAGCAAGTAATCCTGTGAAGTCTGATAGCGATTGAATCAATAGATTTTTTTGTTTTTTGAGTCATATCCTACTTACAATTTAAATGTAAATGCATGGGCTACCCATACCATACCCCAAAGCACGAAGTCGGAGCGTCTTGCTAAATGTTTTATATAAACGCATTTTTAAAAAACGACAGCATTTTTAGAAAACCAAATCATTTACATGTACAAATTTTATTAGGATAATTAAAAGTAAAGTAAAATTTTAGGTTCATGAGAAAGAGGAGTGATTCTTTATTATCGTCATCTTACTAGTCTTATTTCTTTTTTTTTATACTGCGAGGTTGGTATACGGCCCACCTGATGGTTAGCGGTTACCGTAGCCTATAGAAGCTAAAAACATCAGAGGCATCACTCGTGCGTCAACAAATCAAAGAAAAAGTATAAGTGGCAAAGAGGAGGAATAAAAATGAGAGGGTGCGGATTATCCCAAACTTGGGGTTGACTTCCGATCTATTTCGTTTTGGCTGGTCACCAGTAGGGACACGTAGTAGATCCGTCCTCCGTGACCGTTTACCATTTAAGACTGACAATTTATGACGCCTGCCATGATGTTATTTGACAGCTGGTTAACGTGCCTTCCTGCTATTCTTGACGTGACGTTCCTATTTTTGACGTGATAACGTCTTATAAATCGATAAACGTCGGGCTGCACGCACGAAAAATACTCACGTTCCGAAAAATGTATGGCGATCGATGCCACAAGAGAGCCGCGGGCTGAAGAGCGTCTGCGGGAGGGAGGCGGCCGGCCCACCGACTGACATGAATGATGTTCTTCGCCCGAACGCGTCCCGGGCAACACGCGTATCTCAATTATTGTATAGCAGCACGCGCGATCGTACCTTTTTATGTGTGCCATTCGATTTCTATCAATATTACACCGTTTAAAAGTTACAAACCTAAGTTCTTCATGACGTTATCACGTAAAATTATCGTTTACAGACAACCATATAGTTTTTTTTAGCAAACCTTAAAATATGTTACCGTTGTTCCAGACAGTATAGGTGGTAACGTTGGTCTTGCCATCACACAGGTGATAGGTCTTGTTGGTATGTGTCAGTATGGTATGCGACAGACTGCGGAAGTGGAAAACCAGATGACTTCTGTAAGTAGAAATTTACGTACACCTTGTTAATTTTAACTAGCTTTTACCTGCGGCTTCGTTTATGTTAAATTTGACGTAACAGATTACCCGATCCAATAGTAAATAATATAGGTAAATGTTGAGAGATAAATACGCACGTATTTGTTTAGACTACAACTAGACACATAAAATTGTGTAGACCACATTTATAATAATTTACACTGCGACTAAATACAACGTTGTGTAGGACAGATTTATAATGATTTACACTGCGACTAGATACAACATTGTGTAGGACACATTTACACTATAGACACATAACATGGCGTAGGACACATAATAATTTACGCTAAAACTACACGAGAGTGTGTAGGACACATAATAATTTACGCTACAACTACACACAAGATTGCGTAGGACACATTTATAATAATTTGTAATTATTGATGGAGTAGCTTGATATCTGGTATATTAATAATGATATTACAGCGACTAATGTAAAGGCAGGAGATACAATAGTACACTATTGTGTGCGCAAACAAAAGTGCACTCTCTGTTCCCTCACTCTCATAGTTAGATGGGACGGCATTAGGGCACGACCGGCGAGAGATCAGGCGCAGGACTTACGTGCTTTCCGAGGCACGCGGGTGAAACACCGCTAATTTCCTTACTCTTATATCCGTGTGGTGACGGACTTAGAATACAAATGTCACCACCCCATTCTTTCCCACGGGTGTCGTATGAGGCGACTAAGGGAAGTAAGCAATTATCATCCATTGCATTACTGGTGGTAGGGCTGGGTACCAAGTGGGAGTACTCACTTAGTAAAGGGCCCGAGCGGGCTGGTACCACCATCTCCCGTGTGACCGGTCATGAAGCACATCGTTGCGTTTTGGCTGTAGCAGGAGATAGCAGTTTATATTTCATTTCATATCTGTGAAATGAATTGGTGAGCAGCGGCTTAACAATACTCTCCGTATAGTCGAGTCTATGGGCGACGGTTATCATTTACCATCAGATGGACCGTGGCTCATCTGCCACTACATGCAATAAAAAAATAAAACAAAACATACGTACATACATAGCATCACGCCTGTATTCCCCGAAGGGGTAGGCAGAGGTGTTTTACACACCCACAGTTCGCCAACTTCGTTCGTTTAAGTACCACGTAATAGGGGGCGAGCCTATTACCGTCTCCGGCCATATTTCCAAACTCCGGGCTGCTACTGAGAATTTTTCTTTTTACGAAACAACTCAATAACACTGCACGAGCCGGGGATCGAACCCAAGACCTCATGATCAGCAGTCGCTCACACTACCGCTGCACCACAGAGGCAGTTACTCTTACTCCAAGCTGATATTAGATTGTTTTACCAGATAAAGCCAATTACTGATTGTTGGTGCAACCCGGGATTCAAACCCCCAGACCTCATGATCCGCAATCGCATACACTACCGCTAAACCATCTAGACAACATTGGAAATTGTTACACGTTTTATAAAATTTTGACTTTAATATTCTTCAAACAATCATTAAAATGTATACTCAATCTTATTAGGTGGAAAGAATATTGGAATACCAGAATTTACCAGCTGAACAGCCAGTAGAGACTGATAAGGTGGCGCTCCGGAAAAACCATCCACACCTCGACTTTGAGAAGTGGCCTATTAAAGGTGAGTACTTTTTTTATTTACAGAAAAATAGTACTGACTATAGACAAAACTGCCAAACTGTACAACAACACTATTGGCAAGAATGGCGTTTATAGCTTAATAAATAAATGTATTAAACATCAGTATTTACATATAAGAAGATACAGTAGTCACATCGGATTTTTTTGTCTCTGAAGTTGGCTGCAAGTCGCTGCGCAGTAGTCATTTTTGTGTCGCAAGGTATGTGCCTCTTCTACAGTTTACATTAATCGTAAAATATGCGATTATAATTTAACAATTGTTATCGATAAAATAATATTATTTATCGATCGTACTAAAAGTTGTTGACTCTTATATATCTAGATTAAAATTGCTCGTATTGATTATAAAAATATTAAATAGAACCTAAATAATTATTATATGAATACATTACGATCTGATTAGATTGTTTTGTTAATCGAGTAATAACATTTCAATTGGTCAGCACTAATCGTATGATTCCGTCACAGGCCCCACATTTTGCTCTGTGCCTAACTTCAGAGACACAAAGATCCGTTGTGACTTCTATAAGTATTTTGATATTTTTATATATTTTTTTAGCATTTTGACATGCTTGTACCCATATAAATTAGCACAAAGTATGAAAATGTCAAATCGAAAATAACAGTCACGTGCAGGATTTGAACCTTTATCTCCCGGAATGCCGTCTCAGATGCTTTGCCAATTCAGCCACCGTGACAATTGCTCGGGACTGCGAATTTCGATAACACATACATTCTTAACGTCTTAGGTGACGCATGCGCCGTCTGTCGGAATCTGCATTTTCTCCCCTACAACCAATAAGGTCTCCATTCGGGTCTGACAGCATATGGAACGTCCCACTTGATACCAAACTCTGCCACCAACCTCAGTTAATTTTTCAAGTGAAATATTTTCTTTTCAGGTGAGATAGAATTCGAAGATGTTTCTCTAGAATACGAAAGGCCTCCTGAAAGCGCTTCCACAGAGCCAATGGCTGTTGCTATTCGGGGGGTGAACTTCACCGTCAAAGCTGCGGAGAAGGTCGCCGTTGTGGGGAGAACTGGCGCCGGCAAGAGTTCTCTGCTCAGTGCACTGTTCAGGTGATAGTTACTACATTAGGATTAAAATAAAATAAGTTATTTTTTTATTTTGAATGACGTTACGTTTCGTCCTAACCGCTAAATAAAATCGTAAAACGTTCATGTAGTTCTGATAACATGATGCTGTCATACTAAACATCTCCTACAGGCTTGCTAAAGTATCCGGCAACGTCCGAGTAGACGGTATATCTGCTGAGACGGCTGGTCTTCGCGCCTGGAGGTCCAGACTGTGCGCTCTACCACAGAGACCTGCGCTGTTCGCTGCCACACTCCGAGATAACTTAGACCCAGAAGGGATATACTCGGACGCTGATATCTACAAGGCTCTAGATCAGGTATTTACATTTAAAAACTTTGTCTTAAAATTAATTACAGAACTACTAAGCTAAGAAAATGTGTCACAAATTGCTTAAATGTGAAATAGAAAATGATAGCCACGAGCAGGATTTGAACTTATTTCTCCTGGATAACTGTCCCAAACGCTTGGAGCACTTTGTGTTAATTTATATAAAAAAAAATTGTGCAAGTGTAAACATACCCTATTATTATAATATACTGGCGTTTGCACGCGGCTCCACCGCCGCCAAAAGCCAGTTTTTGGGTTATATCTCAGGTTCACGATATAGTAGCGGGATAAAGTGTATACCAGTTTTTAAGTATAATCAAGAGCTATCAAATAAGAAAAGTTGCATCATAATCCGTTCAATAGTTAAACATTTTTGATCTATATTTTTTAGCATCTGACATGCTTAGCCACTTTTAAAGTCAGATGCTAAAAAATGTAAATCAAAAATGTTTAAAAAAAAACCGCCATCAAATAATATTAATTTTAATTGCAAAATTAAACTTTTTTGTATTAATGCATGTAAATGCATTCCGATAGATGGCGGTGGTCGTAAAGATAAATGTGATGAGGAAATTAGGATGACCGTGAGGTCGGTACGGCAGCTCAGTGACTTAGAGCACTTCCCCGGATTGGGAGGGATGCGGGTTCGTTTCCCGCTCGTACTAAAAATCTCTTTTTCCTCATTCACAAATTAATTTGTACGTTCAATAATTTTTGCGTGATGCGCGAACGAACAAACAAACAAACCAATAAACAGTCAAACAGCCAAAAAATCTAAAAATAAAATGTTTTTTATGTGTATGTGAAATTTCACGATGATGTTCAGTAGTTATGGAGTGAAATAGTAACAAACAAACTCGCTTTTGAATTTATAATATAAGTAAGGATTTTTGTGTCCCAGGTGGAACTCCGCCAGATGGTATCGAACCTACCGGCTGGACTCAACACGAAGGTGGGGGACGGCGGCGGCAACTTGTCCGTGGGACAGCGTCAGCTCGTGTGCCTGGCGCGGGCCGCACTCGCCGGCTGTCGGGTCCTTATACTCGACGAGGCGACGGCTAATGTCGATACTGAGTGAGTGACCTATCTCTTATTATCTGCATACGATTGGATTCGGCTCTATAATGTTACCAGATACAGAAGCATATGACTGAAGATGTTCATGACAACTGGGGTTACCTGCCAGCGTGCCTTCTGAAAGTTCCGATAATTTATGAATAAATAGGCTTATTAAACCGTGCTGCTAAAGTAAGGATCAAATTCGGGATGTTTGTGTGGCAGTCTATATCTTTATAAGTAGTGTATGTCCATGCCGCTCACAACGCTCGAAATAATCCATAAGCCGTTCCACTTGACAAACAAAGTCGTTGTGCTCGGGCGAACACGTTCGCAATGACCATTGTGAGGGTTAATTCTACTACACTGCTTTTGTGACAGTCTGTATACGTTGGACATTTTAAATTAATTAAATTTACGTGCCAGTGATGTGTCTCGTTTGTGTGGTAACGGAATATAGCTGTACCGCCTCATTTCATCTCACAGGTCCCGTATGAGCTAGTTAACGTAAAATTTAACTCACAAGACCACTGTAAGATAAGTATAACAAACCGTTTTACCCTAATATACTCATCTGTGTATTTTACCCATATATACCCCGTTTCACACCTCTAAAATTTACCCTAACATAATCCGTTCCACATCTATGAAATTTACCCATACTTATTCAGTTTCACTTCTCCACTTCTCTAAAAATTACCCCAACATAATCCATTCCACACCTGTGAAATTTACCCTTGCATAGGGGAGTATCAGCTCCACATCTTTGAAATTTACCCATACTTACTCAATTTTACCTCAACATAATTCGTTCAACATCTGTGAAACCCTTGCACAGGGGAATATCTGCACCACATCTTTGAAATTTAACCATACTTACTCAGTTTAATATCTGTAAAGGAGAATGCCCATCATCCATACAAAAAAATACCTGAAATGTACAAAAATGAAATATACGCCAAAACGTACTACAAATCTTAGGAAACCAATTATAATATAAATTATTATCAAATAACTAGGTAGTAGCCAGTTCCAAACATTTTTTTAAACATAGGTTAAGTTATGGCAAGAATTGATATGCAATAATAAAACAACAATAGGTAAACATTTTTGTTATTTCCCCATTAAAAAACTAATATCATCACTTCAACAAACTGAGCAGGAGGATAAATATTAATTTGGTACCGCGCCCATGCTAAAAAGTATAATTCTTTAGTATAATATATACTCTTTGAAAATAATAATAAATAATGCAATATGTCAAACTGTCATGAAGGCAAAGGACACGTGTCTTATACAGCCACGATACGTTTTCTATTTTGAAAATAATTTTATTTTAATTGATATTGACACGCATATATTATTTTAATTAGATTTACGGTACATATACGTTGAATTATATCAAAATAATGATAACTGTGGACTAATTCTATCCTATTCGAGCGACTGGTTAAGAAGATATACAATGCGAAAGTGGAACGATGTAGGTACAGGGGGAGACCGAGACTCACCTACCTAGACCAAATCGGTCATGTATTGAAGGAAGGTGGAGTCAGGAGTCTCCGAAACCGGTGAGCGTGTATGAAGAGTTATGAATGTTGAGGAAGCGAGAGATGTATGCAAGAATAGAGCCTCTTGGCACTCTGTTCTCTCTGCCTACCCCGTAAGGGAAATGGCGTGATGATAAGTAAGTAAGTAAGTAATTCTATCCTACTCCGAAAATCTATAAGAATGAATTAGACGGATATCAAGTTTAATACTTTAATAGTCGTTATATTTTTGCCTTAGTCAAACAAACTTGAGAATTATTTCATTATACATATTTTATTATAAATAGAATTATGGACTATTAATAGTTGTAACTGTCCATTTCAGGCATTTTTTGGGCTTATCCATTTACTAAATTATCTTATTCAACAGGACAGATAAACACATCCAGCGCACGATACGCGACAAGTTCGCTCACTCGACGGTACTTACCATCGCTCACCGGCTCAACACCGTCATGGACTACGACAGGGTAATAGTAATGGACAAGTGAGTACTTGCGTAAGTTTTAACGTTTAAGTTTTGTTTACATCGTGGACACAATTGTGCACTCTCCAGTGATGTGAGCCTCGATAACTCGGACACCATCCCCACTGGTGTGGAAAGAGCCGACCTTCCAAGTCTAATGTAGCAGCAGTAGGAAGACCTCCGGCACTCTCAATTACCGCACAAAACCCAATACTAATAATCTCTACCATTACTGTACGCAGATATTATATAAGAATGTTACTTCCCTGGTCGAAGCAGCCTATTTATGCTGACAGAAGCAAGATTCATATATTACCTACAATTACAGTTATAACAGTTTACAATTTTCTAGTGTCAATCATCAGAATGACGGTGACGCGGTTCGCCACCCGTCACGTCTTGTTCCCATGGAATAGTGGACAAGAAAGGCTGTTTTATTGCAATCCGTTGTTGATTTATGATTTGATATAACGGGTTATAATTTATTTGTTATAGTGACTTGTATTTTTAGCATTTGTAAAACACAAAAAATATATTATAAACAAATGTGAAGTGGAAATTGGGAGACACCATTAGATGTGATAGCATAGCGGTATAGAGCTTTCCCACGGATATGAAGGAAAGTAGGTTCAAATCCTGCTGGCAGTAAATCTCTCATTTTCACGTTTATAAAATTTTCTTACGTTTTGTTTTATTTTTATGGCGTTTTATTACTTTAAACACTAAGTGAAAAATGTAAAATCGAAAATAACAGCCACGAGCAGGATTTGAACCTGCAATTCCTGGATACCGTCCAGATGCTTTGCCAATTCTGACTGCTAATTTCGATAACACATTCATACTTAACGTCTTTGGGTCACGCCTGACGTTGTTATAAATCACAGAGGCCGTGTGGCAGAATCAGGTCATCCATTTGAGCTGTTGACGCAGACTCCGTCGCAGGTTAAGGCTGATGTTCCACCGAAGAGACTGAGTTTGCTGTCTAAAAGCCAGGTAAGCTCTACAACACACACAAACCCACATGCACGCACGTCAACACCGTCACACACACAAACGCTCATATGCACGCACATACGCAGTCGCTCGCCGTTTATAGGATATTTCAATAAAGGCTAGGCTATAAAAAGCCAATGTTTCACGAGAACGTTTTGACCTTTATCCAAACAACCAAGCCGTGCCGAGCTTTACAAATGATCATCATGGAGTGGTAGCGTTTTACATTATTTCTTAGCATATCTGGTGACACACGCACGCAAACACACACAAACCCACATGCACGCACGCTAACACAGCCACACACACACACACACAAACACTCATACGCACGCACGGCTACGTATGTAGCCACTCGCCGTTCATAGGATATTCAACAAGTCTCTACGAAAAGGCAATATTTCACGAGAACGTTTTTCCTCCTATCCAAACAACCAAAAACATTATAAAAGAAAACATTTAATTAATTATTGTAATAATTCATAATAATTATATATAATTAATCGTAATATTGTAATCCCAGGCGCCACTAGCAATCCCAGAGAACTTTGCGGCAGAACAGAGTGACCAGAGCGAGACGTTTGTTCTTGCCAGAGATAGAATACGAACTTATTCCAACAGGTAAACACATAATGACAAGGATACCGCTTTTCATTTTAAAATACTTTTAATTTAAAATAAATTTGATTATTTACAAATTAATTAGTCTCCTCTCAAAGTAAAAGGGATATCGTTAATCTAATTTTATTTTTTTTCAGATCAGAGTTGTCGGAATCGGACTATTCTGGTGGTATCTTTAAGACGTTAGTTGAACAGACTGGGCAGGAGACGGCGGCCATGTTATACAGGATGGCTGAAGAGGTATAAACTAGCAACATATTGCAAGTTTTTTAAATTTTTAAAAGCTCAGCCTACCTAGGAATATTTTAAATCATAGTGTGGGCGAACGTGTTTGTGTGCATGGGCGTGCGTGGGCGTTTTCGTTTGTATATGTGTGGGTGCGCGTGTGTGCATATTGTATACGAGTACACACACTGGCTGTTCGACGAGTTTTGGGATCAAACGTGTCTTATTTGACAGTGTTAGCATATGACGCAGAATTAAGTTATTTTTCATACTTAAATTTTATGTTTTATTTCTTTTTTCAGAGCTACCGGAAGATGCTAGAGGCGAAGAAAACCTCGTGAATTGAATTTAAGGTGCAAACATTCCATAAAGGAAATGCCATTTTGTGTAGTTATACAATTCAATATATACATACGAGATATCTGCTCCTGTCGTTCCACATAATTTGTACTTATTTAGTTGTCTTAAAAATACAGTACAAAGCAATTCCTATATGAATAATATACTCGAAAACCGAATCAATCCTAGACATGAGTTATTTTGCTGGTATTAAAAATACTATATCTTAAAGACCAATTCTCTTCGCGAATGATTACTATGAAATGTAGACTTGAAATAAAAACCGAAATCCATCTGAACTTTTCTGACTCACAGTACTGCGTCAGGCATAAATAATATATTTCGGAATTTTTTATAATTTTAGTTGTTTTTTCTCTAGCGTAATGGCCTATATTCTGAATCTAACACACAGTGACACTGAAAAGAGTTGTGAAAAAATAACAATTTTAATATTGTGTTTACAACATACTATTTGACTATAAAATCATTTTAAATTTGTAAATAGTAATTATTATCACATGATATCTTAGTAGTCTGTGGTAAGGACATAAATAAAAAAATACTGACTGACAGATACAACAGAGTAGGCTATGACAGTTATAACAGCACGCACGACGATTTAGCGGAAGTATTTTTTTTATCAATGATTTGATTTCTACTTATTTATTATTTTTATATATATTTTTGTGATTATCGTGGGTATTAATATCTACGAAATAAAGCCATAAATAAAATATAGCTTCAATCAGAATTAGAATTGAACACAAAGTGCGAAAATGTGAAATCGAAAATGATTCTGGATCTAGCTCGTTTCTCATTTTGTGTTCATTAATGTGGTTAAGCGCGTCAAATGCTTAATACGTATATAGAAATAATAATATAGTTATCTTCTAAAAGTTTGAGCAGATATTTTGTATATATGTACATATATCTAATACCTACGAAGTAGGTCTCGTGGAGGAGGTGTACTCACATTAATCCCAGTATTTTAATTTAATGATTGAACATAGTTCTAGATTAAAAGAAAAGACTTTCTCTTTTCTATACCATACAGAAATTTTTTCATCTTATGTATTTACAATTAAATTTAGCAAAAAAGTCAATTCAAAATGTCAATAATTAATCTCAAATATTTAAAATAGCTTTGAGGTTTTTATATCGTATATATACTAGTGAAATATTGTTTAGTATTCATTTAAATTTTGAGGCTGAATCAAAGGAAGTACATAGTGAAATTCTTCCAAAAGTATTATCAAACTTAGCAAAAATTGGATTCCATTCAAGTCAATTTTAACTGCCTCTGTGGTGTAGCGGTAGTCTGAGCGACTCCTGATCATGAGTTCTCTGATTCGATTCCCAGGCCAGGAAGTGTGATTGAACTTTTTGTAAAAAAAAATATCTCAGTAGCAGCCTGGAGTTTGGAAATGTGCCCGGTAGACATCAATAGGCTCGCGTTACGTGGGACTTAAACACAGCTGGCGAACCGTAGGTGTGAAATACATCACTGCCCCCCTTCGGGGAATACAGGCGTGATGTTATGTCAATTTCAAATGTCAATTATCGGTAAACAAATATACCTTTTTTTGTTTAGGCGGGAAAAATGTACCTAACCGCACACCCTGTCGTTCGTATTGAATTACTTTAGTGGCAAACAAATATACCTACAAATAAAATATTGTTAAAAATTAATTAAAATAAATATTTAAAATGACTTACGCGGTGGTTTAGCGGTAATGTAGTTTAGGTAATCATGATTTCGGATCTCTGATCGAGCCAGACAAAATTGAGTTTTTCCTTCAAGAAATTCATTTTCATTATAATTAATCAGTTGAATGAAGGAAATAAATATATTTTTAAAATACATGCACTTTATCCATCGTCGCTTCCCTAAACATGGGTAGTGCTGTCATAGTTATTTTGTAATTATTATTACATTTTAAAATTACATTGTGTATACGTTTTTTCCTATTTGATTATAGAAAAGTGCAATGAGATATCAAAAGGTTTATTCTAAACCTTTGATGATTACTTTAATGGTATATAATTTATATAACAATTTAAAATAATGTAAAATGCTGTCGACATATTAAATTCCTAATTCTCTAAAAGTATAAAATGTACAAGCATTAAAAAATAAAAATCAAGTTGAACAGAAGCTTCAAGTTGTTAAGTTTAAAGAAAAGTGGCTAAAAGGTATGTATATAGTATTCAGATTTTTAATAACAATCATCCGAATGGCGACCACGTAGTTCGCCACCCTTGACGTTCACCAAAGCGGACAGCAGAATTATTGAATAGCATTATTCATAATTAATAGACTTAACGAGTTGGAGCGTTAATCCTTAGAACTGAGGCGCCAGGACAAATGGGGCTTTTTTGCACGCGCCAACTTGTGTTCATGGAATTAAATTTAAGTAACTAACGAAAACGGGCGTTAGTCCCTAGGTTAAAGAGAGAGGTGTTTTTTAATTAATTCTAAAAGCTTCTTAAACACTGATGATAAATGCAACTCCAGGCCTAGCTATTGCTTAGTAAATTCCCTTTTGGGTTTCTACTAACATGATACAAGAACACTATTTGTACGAAATCCAATCGCATTCTAACAATCGTTTATGGCAACATTGACAAAGTACGACAATTTTGATTTAAATCAGATAGGATTCGTCGTGTGTCCATTTATTACGAAATCATAGAAATTTGTAGCTTTAGGAATATTGATTGTAGACAATTATAACAATTAATTACGCCTTTCAAATGTCTCAAAATATGTAAAGAATTTTATTGTACTTAATAGGAATTTATTTATCACTAATTCTAGCTAATTTTGTATGCAAATTATATTTGTCAATTATAACGAAAATATTGTAATATATGAATGTAGTTGAATTCATTTTTTAGTTGTTTATAGAAATAAATGATTCGACAAGCATGGCGGCGGAACGCCACAACGAGCGGTCCTGTGCGCTCATATGGGGGGATAGTGCCGTAATCGCCACGCTTGGCAGGCGGGTTGGCGATCGCAGTGGATGTTGTTAATACTCGAGGGAGAGCTGCTGCCCACTCCCCCGGTACTTACGGCTCTTACGACTCCCATGGGTGAAGAGGGGTGGGACAATTCTAAAGCCGATCCCACACGGCCAAAAAGAGACAAACATACATATTTATATATATACCTTTGCGAGAATGAGATAGAAGATACAGTGTTTATCATCCTCTCTTCTTTATGAAAGTTTCTTTCTTTAACTTTTACCGCGTGTGAACTTACACGTTTTTTTGTCATTCAGTACAAATTAAAGTATGTATTTAATTGTAAACACTTATTGTTCAAATTTTGCATTTAAAATTGATAACGTATTTCTGTCATGTAAATTATTATATACAATATGATTTCATTATTTGTGTTCAATATGATTTCTTATAACATAACGTTAATTGTTTATTTTTATAAACAAAATGTTGTTCAATTGTTATCGTACACTCTCGTCCGAGTCTAAGCATAGACATTGCGATAGTGATGTAGTTAAATGTGATATATTGTAGCGAATAAATATATTTTTATTGTCATTTTTATTTTTTTATTGATTAAAGTGGTAGACTTACCACGATTTAACTATGTAACCGCTGCAACAATTTTGAATACATAAGTTCCTATGGCCCCCTTTATTCTCCATCAGCAATGCCTGGATATCATCTAGAACCAGTCTTTTTCAACCCCAAACACGACCAAAAGTGACGCCTATTTGTGAACGGCTGAATTCTTCCGTGCTTCGGAAGTTATGTTAAGCAGTGGATCTTGGAATTCAAATAACATTCTGCCAGTCGATAAGGATTGCCAAAGTCATCCTGTTGAAAACGCCGATCTTGTTCTAAAGTAGCCAGGTGCACAGGTGCTAGTTCGGTAGCGGAGATCTGACAGACAGATGTTTTGTGTAAATAATACTAGTGAGAATTGCGAAAGTCGGAATAATGTATGCAAATACATCCAACAGATGGCGCAGTTCCACCTAAAACATTAAGAATGACGCTTGGCTGCTTGACAAAGCATCTGGAAAGGTTTTTCAGGAGATGCAGGTTCAAATCGTGCACCACCAAAGGAATGTAACATAGTTCCAGTGGCCCGCTAATAAAGGTAGAGAGACGGCACATGGCAGGTTTCTTTAGTGGGTGAGGGCCCCACACTACCCTGTTCGTTGCCCCGAACGACGGGGTGTACTTTCCCGCCTTAACAAAAAAAAAGTTCATTCGTGCTCGTAGCTATTATTTTCGATTTCACATTTTCGCACTGTGTTGTGGTAAATGGCCGAGCATCGCTCGCCTGGAGCATGTTTAGTGCTTAAAATATTCATAAAAATGTTAAAATGTTGGTAACCAGCTAAAACTGAACAGATTGAGAAGATAGGTAGCGTGGGTCGTAAAGACAAATGTGATGTGGAGATTGGGTGTGACCGTTGGTCAGTGCGATGGCTTAGCGGTTAGAGTTAGCTTCTCTGGATTGGAAGGGACGCAGGTTTGATACCCGCTCGACTAAATTTATCTATTTCCACATTTCACAAATCATTTGTTCTTTAAAGCAGCTGAGCATCTAAAGTGCTAAAAATACAGATCAAAAATAATGTCAAATTATCATTCTGCAAAATCACGTATATTTACAGTTGTCATTAAAAAAATAATATATGTATGAACCAACCCACGTGTAAGGACTATGTATAGAAAACTCAAATATTATGCAGTTGGTACATTTTGGCATAACTGGTCATGTCGTAAAAATTTAATATCGTTGCAATAGGAAAATAGGTGGTAGAGCCATCGTCTCACAGAATAGACGAAGTAGCAGTCGTTGTTGCATTCGGCGAGTGAGGCTCGATCCCCTCTGATCATCTTTCTATTATCCTTCCTATCCAACTGTTCATGCCACAGCGTAGGTCTTTATTTAAAAACGCTCAGACGAAAAATAAGAAATAAAAAAAACAATTCAGTAATCACACCATTTATTTGAACATTGGTCCCATTCAATAACATAACTTAATAAACAAATAATTCAACATTTCATACATAGCCACCGTTTGAACACAAACCACTGAACTAAAGTTAGTCTACGTTGTGTGATCAAAACTGTTTTTAACTCAGTATCAACATAAAAAATGAAACTTAAACGCTTATTGCTAAAATAAGTTATTGTTTCAAAACGTTTATACACGTTGGTAATAGTTAAACTTTTATTACATACTAGATGTGCCCGCGAGATTAAAATTCCGGGATAAAAAAGCCTGTTTTTTCTGGGTGCTAGACTATATGTAACAGTTGAATAGTTTAAGCGTGAAAGTCAAACAAACACACGCTTTTACAATATTAGTAAGGATTATTTATACATTTCATGAATCCTCGATTTGTTCTAGCGTTATATAGCCTATAATCCTTTGTAATTCCTTCAGAGACTAACCATATTAAAATAATTATTTTAAAAAATCCGGAAAAGCGCGTTTTGTCGTTTTAACTCGAACTTACTGGTAGACAACACAAATCATTATAATCATGTCTGTACATTAGATATTTGAGAAAAAATACTGAATTAGTCTTATTTAGGCGTCTCTGAAGAGTATTATAAACATTTTTATTAGAATTTTTGTCTGTCTTCCAAGTTACGTAGTCACGATTTTGTGTGAAATTTGTGTTAATAATCATTACTGCACAGAAAATATCGTGAAGAAACTGCATCCCTGTGAGTTGTTTTTCGACGGTTTTTATAATGCTTATGATGGCAGACGAGCCTCGGCCCACCAGATGGTATATGGTAACTGCCGCTCATGAACAACTATACGAAGAATACTGCCAAGCCGATTCTCACCATTTGCGGATGTAAAATATAATCTGCTAACTCGCGTGTGATATTATTAGGACGCCCGACAGAAATGAAGCATAAAATATATGTAATCTTGTTTTGAGCATTTGGATGATTTTTCTTACATTATACATTAGTATAATCGCTGTATTGCGACGGAATTTACAAACATACACCCAGACTCATAACAAAATGGTTCACACAAAAAGTATCCAACGAGGGAATCGAACCTACACTCAGGGCGGTTAGTATTTAAATCACTACCTTTTTTAATATGTCACAATAGGAAACCAAATAAAAAAAAACAATAACAGAGCCATTACAACAAAACAAAATAACATCATGTTATATACATTTATAATATAAATAATAATATAGGAATGTTATAAACATTTTTGTACACAGTGCAATGCACACAATTTAGTATGACAATTACCGAGTGCCTTTTCAAAAGAGCTTACTCGTCAAGATTTTTTAGTATGGATTTGATGGACAAAACAATGATAGGTAAGTCTCTTTGACGAGTAACCGAATGATGTTTTTTTTTATCGAGGACATAATTCAATCAATATTGGCTATAAATCAATCAATATTTTTTTTACTGTTCCACTATTTTAAGAAGCAAGTACATACTTTATTGAAAATAAAATGGGAGAGTCTACATACAGCAATCCTATATTTTAGGACTCCAGGTGTCCCTCCTGCGGCGTGAGTTAGTTACAAATTATGACAATGGAAACAATATAACTAGAAGTGTAATTATAGTTTGCGTGTCTCTCTCTCTCTCTCTGTGTGTGTGTGTGTGTGTGTGTGTGTGTGAGTGCACGTGCGTGGGCGTAATAAACCAACATAATATTCAAAATTGTTGAGAATGTGCAGTTTGGACCGAATTGCACTAAAAAGAAAAACTTAAAAACGTGAAATAAGCGCTTCGTGCATGTTCATCATGGTTTAACGGGCCACATATAATTACTGCGCGCTAAGTTCTGCAACTATCGTCACAGTTTTTGTGACTCCCTCACCTATAAATTTAAATTACGCCACGAAATGAATACCTCCTCCCTTTTTCTTACTGTGTATATTGTGATATTTTTTTTTTGCGTACGTATTGAACGGCCGCTAGTCTGCTTCACATATTAAAATTATCATATTGAATATAAGATATTAAATCGTAAAAAAATAATTAAGTGAGACTATTAAAAATATTCGATATCTCGATTTGAGCTTGACGAACTAAATCATTTTACTTTTTAAGCGAGTGAATTTGTAGTATAGTCCAAATGGACTGACACAAGAACATAACTTTACAAATCGAATAAAAAACTTATAGATTGGAATAGAATTATAGAGCGTCCCCGACTACGTTATGAGCACACCTACCCATTAATATTACGTTGGAAGGGTAGGAGTTTTCTTTTATACTACGTTGGTGTCAAACAGCCCACCTGATGGTAGCCGCTAGCAACACAAGTAGCATCAATCGCGTATCACCAACTCCAAGGAAAACGATGGAAATGAAGGATAATAAGAATAGGGTGGAGAATAAGATGTGATCCATTTTGAATGGTAACCATAAACTTGATAGGTATTAATATACAATGAATTCGTATCTTTATTTGTTGTGAACGAATCGAATTAATCGAATGGCGATTCAATCGATCACTATAACTCGAATGATTCGAATCGAAGTGATAAGTCTTTTTTGAAAGTATTCTCGCAGTCATATTTAGACACAACAATCCTGCGTGAGCTATTTTTTTGAATGAGGCATTGCTTTTAAAAAACTGCAAATTATATCAATTATCATCAAGTATACAAATAGGTCCGTCCTGTATACATTTTTTTTAAATTAACAGTGTACAATTATATATTTTTGACGTGATAACGTCCTATAAATTGATAAACGCCGGCTGCACGCACGTTAAAGCATGACTCATTATCACATTCCGCCTGAGCCGAGCGTGCAAGCGAGAGCGCGGAACAATCGATAGAGAGGCACGATCGGCCTGAGCGTTCGGCTTGTGACGCTTCTATCGACATATATGACGTTATCACGTAAAATTATCTTCCATAAATCAACTTTGCAGACAACCATATAGTTTTTTAATTATGCTGCAGACAAATAACTATATCTATGTTAGAGAGTAATGCATTATTTTTCAAAGCAGATACGTAATATGGCGCAAAATAAAAAATAAATGCTTGTGTTAATTTGCGTGTGTGATCGATAGGAATTGTGTCATAACAGGTATACATACATATATAACAATGCAAATTAATCACAGTTTTATTGAGAAATTGGTTGTATTACCAAATTGCTCTTTGCCCGACCTGGGGATTCAAACCAGGGCACACAGGGCTTTAAAATGTTACATACATCGATAATATAAGCAAAATAGCGAAGTTTCACTTCCAACAATAACATGCTTTGCAATAACAAGACTAAATTATAATTCTATATAATTCACATATAAATAGTTTAGCTGTTACAATCGCACAAACACTAATACCCATAGAAATCGTAATGATAAGACAATAGAAATGGTAATTCAGAACCTGTCGCCGTGTCGTACACAAATTACAGCAATATCGGGGTCAAATCGTTTACATTACACAGAATATTTCGGAATAAAAGTGGCAGTCGGAAAATTATAATATTATTATTAAAAAAATAAATTACATAGGTAAATAAAAATAGTGCATGTATCAATAAAAACGCACAATGAGTTAAACTTCTGTAGGGTACATTTTCTGAAATTCAAATTAATTTATATATTATTCGAGAGAGACTAAATTTTTTTATCGATTTACAAGGGAAACGATTGAAAAAATATTGAAAGATTTTCTCCACTGCTTCTATGCCAACGCGTATGGAACCAGCTTGATAGAATCGTTGCCTTAATACTTCACATTCTAAAGACAGATTCACGCCCAGTATTAAGACAGTAAAGAAAAAAAATACACTATATGTAAACACTACTTATTATAAACGCAATGATATCATTTCTGTTGTGATATTATTAGGATTTCTATACTAAGACCCAAATAAATATATTCCCTAAGCAAATTTGTTCCTTCTAATATATACATTATTTATATTTAACTAAATTAATGTTCCATATCTAGCGTTGATAGTTTTCTTACAAATTCCGAACGTTGGGATGGTGTTAATTGCTGGAAACAAAAACAAAATAAATTACTATTATAGAATACCGTGCGTATTCCTTGTGAAAGGGGGTAAAAAGTACAAATTCGGCTCACTTTTATCCATTTAAGGGTAAAATTTCAAATTGTTTTTATTTTACCAATCTTCAAATCTTCAACATTAGTATTATAAATGCGGGAGTTTTAATGAATGTTTGTTCATCAATCATGCCAAACATATATGTATGCAAAATTTAATCATGATTAGTTGAAATGCCAGGTGGGTCACTTACGTGACCACTGAAGTAATATCACAGTTTCAGTGGTCTACCAGTATAAGCAGAGAGACGGGATCCAGCGGGTTTGTTTAGTAGGACTTCACACTGCCCTGTTCGTTGCCTCGAATGAGGGTTTGTGCGATTAATAGGTACATTGTGCCCGTCTTAAGAAAATAAAATGAGCTGTCACGGAACGTCTCGCAGATGAGAAAACATTGATTTTCTTTCTTTCTTAAAATATTGTTGAGGCTTATGTAATTCTTGGTAAGCGCCCTCTCGTTATCCATAGACGAATTAAAACTGTTATTGGTTTATTGATTGGCATTATACTTCCTATTAAATGATTTTGTCAACAGATAGTGTCAAAATCAATTAAATAAATTGTCGTTGCAACGTCGCCACGCCAACAGCCGGTTTTACCTTTCCTCCGCATTAGATGTTTTCACATCGAAAAGGAGGGCCACTTACGTAAGCTGGGTGGGTTACTGGCCGGGCTTGATCTTACCTAATTGTGACAGAAAATTTCATGGGATAAAGAACAACCACTTACCAGCACGAGGCTATTGACAGCCTGCAGTAACGCGTCCTGGTGTATGGCGCGGAGATTCCTCTCCAGGACTGAACCCTCGTCACCAGCTTGTTCTTCGAGCCAGCGGCATACTGCCTCGTTGTCATGCTCCCATTGGTGAGACTGTCAATAAAACACTATGTTAAAGCTCTTATATTTATTTATCCGGCTCGAAGGACCATTAATGTGAAACCTAATTCCGGTAAGATTAACGAGTGAGAAGGTGTACTGTAGTAGTGCCCGACTATGATAGTCGATATGGAGTACCTAGGACGCCATATTTATGGGAGCAGCAAAATACGGTACGGGCCTGGGCTGGCAATATGGCTAAATGCTGCCCTGGCATTACCCTCAATAAATATCTTTACATCCGATTTTATTATTTAATAATATTAATACTGCTGGGAATCCACAATATATCTCTCTCAATAGTCGGTAGGAATGTGAGGTATAAATTGAGTGCTGCAATTATTATTTACAGTAGTTCAGTTGTTACAGATTTTGGATCGAATTTCTTGAATCCAAATACCACCCGTAGTATTTTGTTATTTTCATAATAAACTCGACTTATTATAAAACATTGGTATATCTATATCAGGTATCGAAAGTCAGACGGCAGGATATTCTGAATCAGACTAAAAGCGAGCCAACATAATAGCGAGGAAATGAGGTGGGGCAGGTGTACCTGGGTCTCCCCCCGGTCTTCGGTGAACCAGCGGCGTAGTGTGGCGGCGGCGGCGCCCTGGTCCATGGGGGGGGCGGGTCCCCCGGCCGACTGCACGCGCCGCTCCTGCTCGTTCTGCCGCAGGAGCCGCCTCAGCCGCCAGTACAACAGCCTCCGGGACTCACGCCAAGGTATTATGTCCTACAAAAATCCAATTATTTACACAAAACTTTACATAGGCGGTTTTCCAGAGTATTCTCTGCCGGTGGCCCGCCAATAAAGGCGAAGAGAAGGCACACCGCGAATTTATTTAGTGAGTAAAGGCCCCAAACTACCCTGTTCGTTGCCCCGAACGACGGGGTGTGCGGTTAGGAAGATTTTCCCCGTCTTAACAAAAAAAGGGTATTCTCTGCCGACCACTAAAGTCACACACTTCCAGTGGTCAATCAATACAGGCAGAGAGACGGCACACGGCGGGTTTATTTAGTGAGTGAAGGCTCCAACCTATGCTATTCGTTACTCCAAACGATGGAGTGTACGGTTAGGTACATTCAATGCCTCCGAACGACGGGGTGTGCGGTTAGGTACAGTTTTTCCTGCTTTAACAGAAAAGTAGGCACTCGGCGGGATTATTTAGTGGGTGAGGGCCCCACACTACCCTGTTCAATGCTCCCGAACGACGAGGTTTGCGGTTAGGTACATTTTTCCCGCCTTAACAAAATAAAAAAGGTGTTCTCTATCAGTTTATTTTAGATAGTGAGAATAATATTAACTTACAAATATACAGCCTTTCTCTAACATTCTTTCAGCAGTGTCGTGTAGTTCCGCGAATTGTACGGCAATCTGAAGCAATACGTTATGTTAATTTTTTTTTATACTATGAGAATGCTAATGAGGATGCTGGATAAGTAGGTGTTACGTACTTCATGGTAAGTGGGTGCCAATTCCTTTTCTCGTGATTTGGCGGTCTTCTCGGCGGCCAGCAGCTCAGTCTCCAATTCACGGACGCGAGTCTCAGCTGCAACGATAATGATCACATTAATGTCCTTAGTGAGACAGTTTGTGAGTTTGTTACGCAATCAAACAAAACCTGTTAAAAGGATTCGGATGAAATTAGGCACACAGATAGTTGACAAGCTAAAATAACAAAATATTATATATTTTAGGGACTGTCATCAATTTATATTTATTTATCGCCAACACAATGTACATAGCTACAGTTCAAATATTTATACATTTATTATAAATTAATTGCTTTGCCATTGCAGTTATAGGCGAAGATTGCTTATGGTAAAACGAGTAATATATATAGGTATATGTATAGGAGAAATATAAACTTCAACATTTTGTAAGGAATTAGATACAATAAAATGGATACAGAATAACAATATTGCACGCCTCATAAGCGAAGCGTTGAGGTGGGTACTATTCTCGTTTTACGTAGAACAATTGAATTTTCAAACTTAAAATGTCTCTATTTATCATATATTGCACTTGTAAAACAATATATACACACATATCAAGAAAAAAGACTATTTTTGACACTCATAATATTTTTATGCCATTTTTGTTATTTAAACTAGTTAAAAAATTGTTTAAAAAAGTTCTGTCTTGGACGTCCGTTTGTTAAAGGTAATGTATGTTAACACGATAACAACCGAAATACTTTACTAATCGAGTCTTTTTTTTTTCTTATTAACTTCAGTACAATTACGAATAGAGCCCTATTTTCACGGTCTGATTCGATGTGGTTTAATTGTTATTAAATAAACAAAGAAAAAGTGAATATTTACGCTCGACTCGATGGCACAGTGATACACGAAAACCAGCGCTATAGCCTATACCTTATTTCGTAGAACTACTTCTATAGACCAATATTATAGTACTTCTTAAAATTAGCGCTAGATGGCGTATAAGATATGAGAAACAAATTAGCATTTTTTTAAAATTAGCGTTATCTATGTGATTTATTGAAAACTACTTAGTAAAACCAATACATTATTAGTTACTAATCAAATAATCTATTTTATTGTGAAAAATGAAGATTATGAGGCGTGTAGTTTTGGATTTTCTAAAGTATTTTGATATTTTTATATATATTTATAGCATTTGACATGCTTAGCCATATAAATAAACACAAAGTGTGAAAATATGAAATCGAAACTAACAGTCACGACCAGGGTTAAACCTGCATCTCCTGGATACCTGAATTGGCAAAGCATCTGGATGGTATTGTTATTTTCGATTCACATTTTCACATTTTGTGTTAATTCAGAATAATGATGTTGAGTAATCTACGTATTATTTAAGCTGTGACCCGCAAACGGACACAAAGTACACAGGAAGATTGGTATCTAAGTAACGCAACATTCTTGCTCCTGCACAAAAAGAAATCTCACCTTGCCTCCCAGCGTCAGTCCTTATGAGATTATCATCTATGCTCCCCCTGCGGTCCAGACCCTTGGATATATCTTTTATTTGCTCCTTGAGTTCTGTCGACAAATATATTAACTCATATTATATATAATTACATGCAGACCCGGCCACGAGTTGCTGTGGCACACATAATTTGTACATTCATTTTGAAATGTAAAAAGCTAGCATTTGCCCGCGGCTCCGCTGCAGCCAAAAGCTAGTGTTTAGGTTATATTAGTATCTCAGGTGCCTGATATAGTAGCGGGATAAAATGTATACCAGTTTTTAATTCTTAAGTTTATGAAGAGCATTATGAATGTTGAGGAAGCGAGAGATGTATGCAAGAATAGAGCCTCTTGGCACTCTTTTCTCTCTTCCTACCCCGCAAGGGAAATGGCGTGATGATAAAATTTAAGTTCAGTTTTTAAGTCTAATCAAAAGCTATCAAATAAAAAAAGTTGCATCAAAATCCATTCACTAGTATTTTATTTAGCGTGATGCGCGAATTTACAAACAGACCAAAGAACCTAAAAAAAATAGTTTTGTGTTTAAATAGCCTAGTACAGTATTTCTTTATTAGTATTTTTTTCTCAAATATCCTAAATGTACAAACACAGCTCTGCTACAGCTTATAATATTATAGATGAAACTTTAATTTAAATAGCCTAGTGGCATTAAACACAAAGTGAAAGCCTAGTAGCTATATTTAAATAGCTAAATTTAAATAGCCTAGTGGCTATATTTAAATAACTAAATTTAAATATCCTAGTGGCTATATTTAAATAGCAAAATTTTCCTCTTTTGAACCCCCTCTCCCCGCCATAAGTCTTGTAACTACCTTATAATGATCAAATCGGGCAGTCTATACGAAGAAAGATGGAGGCCCTTTTTTACACTACGTGCGTGGCATACAAGCATACCACCCACCTGATGGTAAGCGGTTACCGTAGCCTATAGACGCTAGCAACACCAGAGGCGTCACTCGCACGTCACCATCTCTAAGGAAAGGTATAGGAAGGATAATAAGGAGAGAATAAGTAGGATACCAAGAGAGGATAGGAGATTTGGTCCATCGGCGCTCTCACTCACCATCCGAAACACAACGGTAGTAGTATCTACTGTTACCACTGAAGGAATGTAATATAGTTCCAGTGGCCCACCAGTAAAGGCGGAGACACGGCACACGGCGGGTTTCTTTAGTGGGTGAAGGCCCCACACCCCCCTGTTCGTTGCCCCGAACGACGGGGTGTGCGGTTAGTAAATTTTTTTCCCGCCTTAACAAAAAAAGGGGTATCTACTGTTGTTTCACACTGATATTTTGTGAGAAGACCTCGTACCATACCCGTGGGAAAGAATGCGGTGATGACACATTTAATTCACAGCTGTAAGTCTCCCTCGGTCAGCATAAAAGATTTAGAAAATATAAACTCACCAGCTATCCTGGATTGGACCCTCAGCAGCTCCGGGTCGAGCCGGTGCATCGTCTTTAGTATATCTCGCTGCTTGTACTTCACTTCAACTATACCCTCGGCTTCTAGCACTCCGCCCCTTCACGCAAAAGGGAAGTCAGTGTTTAGTGATAACAATGTCTAGTCGTTTAAACGTGACTATCCATCCATCCATCCATCCATCCATCAACCTTTCAACGTCCACTGTTGGACATAGGCCTCCCCAAGAGCGGTCCCGTCATAGGGGATAATGCCGTAATGGCCACGCTTGGCAGGTGGGTTGGCAATCGCAGTGGATGTTGTTAATACTCGAGGGAGTGCTGCCCACTCTCCCGGCATTCCCTCAGTCGGCTCTTACGACTCCCGTGGGTAGAGGGAGGTGGGTCAATTCTAAAGCCGGCCCCACACGGCTTAACGTGACTAACGGACAAACAATAAAATGATCTCCAGACCTATTTCGGGCTGGGTATTAAGAGATTTTATAGTGCACTCGTGCACTCTCGTGTGCGCAAATACAAGTGCACTCCTAATTCGATGGGACGGCATCCGATTAGGCGTGGATCGTATCGCTTTTTCTGAGACTCGTATCTGAATCAGATTTCGATTTTCAATATCAGATTTCAAAATCTTATATTTTAATATCTAGATATTTTACGTTCGCGTATCCATCATACGAGTAGATTCAGATTTCAGAAATCTAATCCGATGCGCATCATCATCATAGGATACGACAATATCATCTGATTTCAATACAATTCGGTATTGTAGATATACTCGTACTTATATAATAGATGTTTAATTCGGTATTTATTTATCACTAGCTGACCCGGCAAACGTTGTTTTGCCATATAATATATTATATCTAGAGTATTTTTAGGGAATTTCTAGCGTAGAAAAATTGTGTGTGAGGATGTGTGACCTACCTACATATTATTTAAAAAAAACCATTAACACAGTCCCCAACGTCCATAACACACAAATCTTCCTAATTTTAAAACGCGAAGGAAATTCAAAGAAATGAAACTTTCTTCCGCAACTATTCGGACACAATTAAACAATAAGTACCTAATAAAACTATTACGTGCATAATGGTCCATAAGTACCAAAATTCGCTCAAGTTCAAGGCTAAATAATTAAAATTTTACACATCATTGATATCATGATTAGTACTTAACAGAAAGTAAGCTATAATTGCACAGCAATAAGATTTAAAATTACTTAAATATAATATTTATATAAAATCTGTTCAAAAATCTGATATTGTGATATTACTGTACCGCTCTAACTATTGTAATATTTGTATCTCACGCGCTTTGTCGCACGCATGTGGCCGATGCGTATCGTATCGCGTAGGTACAGACGAGAGAGCGAGTATTCAGTACATCGCAAATCTGATATTGTAATATTGCTGTACCGCTCTAACTAGTGTAATATTTGTATCTCACGCGCTTTGTCGCACGCATGTGGCCGATGCGTATCGTATCGCGTAGGTACAGACGAGAGAGCGAGTATTCAGTACATCGCAAATCTGATATTGTAATATTGCTGTACCGCTCTAACTAGTGTAATATTTGTATCTCACGCGCTTTGTCGCACGCATGTGGCCGATGCGTATCGTATCGCGTAGGTACAGACGAGAGAGCGAGTATTCAGTACGTCGCAAATCTGATATTGTAATATTGCTGTACCGCTCTAACTAGTGTAATATTTGTATCTCACGCGCTTTGTCGCACGCATGTGGCCGATGCGTATCGTATCGCGTAGGTACAGACAAGAGAGCGAGTATTCAGTACATCGCAAATCTGATATTGTAATATTGCTGTACCGCTCTAACTAGTGTAATATTTGTATCTCACGCGCTTTGTCGCACGCATGTGGCCGATGCGTATCGTATCGCGTAGGTACAGACGAGAGAGCGAGTATTCAGTACATCGCAAATCTGATATTGTAATATTGCTGTACCGCTCTAACTAGTGTAATATTTGTATCTCACGCGCTTTGTCGCACGCATGTGGCCGATGCGTATCGTATCGCGTAGGTACAGACGAGAGAGCGAGTATTCAGTACATCGCAAATCTGATATTGTAATATTGCTGTACCGCTCTAACTAGTGTAATATTTGTATCTCACGCGCTTTGTCGCACGCATGTGGCCGATGCGTATCGTATCGCGTAGGTACAGACGAGAGAGCGAGTATTCAGTACGTCGCAAATCTGATATTGTAATATTGCTGTACCGCTCTAACTAGTGTAATATTTGTATCTCACGCGCTTTGTCGCACGCATGTGGCCGATGCGTATCGTATCGCGTAGGTACAGACAAGAGAGCGAGTATTCAGTACATCGCAAATCTGATATTGTAATATTGCTGTACCGCTCTAACTAGTGTAATATTTGTATCTCACGCACTTTGTCGCACGCATGCGGTCGATGCGTATCGTATCGCGTAGGTACAGACGAGTGAGCAAGTATTCAGTTCATCGCAAATTTGATATTGTAATACTTAGATTTCGAAAGAGCCAGTAAGCGATTTTTAGATATTGTACCAATATCAGATTTCATATCTATATACGATTTGTATCGCCCACTTCTACATCCGATGCAACCGGAAAAGGATCAGCCCCCTTAGAATGAGAAATGAAACGTTAGACGAACTTTCGTTTCGAGTCATTGTGATTGATCAACAGTCCGACGCGTGATTCCTGATTAGTCGAGATTTCGACGCGTGATTCAGGCGACCAATCACAATGAAGCAAAACAAAACTTCGCCTAACGTTTCGTTTTCCATTCTAAGGGGGCAGGCGTAGGATCAACGGGTGTACCACTGAAGTAATGTTAACAGTTCCAGTGGTCCACCAATACAGGCGGAGAGACGACACATGGCGGGTTTATTTAGTGGGTGACCCCGTTCTTTGCCCCAAATGACGGGGTGTGCGGTTAGGTACATTTTTTCACGCCTTAACTGCTTCTTTAGTGCAGCAGTAGTGTGGGCGACTGCTGATCATGAAGCCTCGGGTTCGATCCGCCATAATTATTGAGCATTTTCGTAAAAAGAAAAATTCAGTAGCAGCCCGGTGTTTGGAAATGTGCCCGGTAGACGGAAATAGGCTCGCCCCCTATTACGTAGGACTTAAACATAGCTGGAGAGCCGTGGGTGTGTAATACACCTTTGCCAAAGGATCAATGGCTTAACGTCCTTTACGAGGCACGTGGGTGAAACGCCTCAAACTTTCTAATTCCGACCTGTTATTGGGAATTTCTTTGACGAAAAACGCAAGACATTTCATTCGCTCGACGCGGGATAGATCCCAAGTCCCCATGATCCACAGCCTCATACACTGCAGTTAGACAAACGAAACAGCAGTTTAGTATTTATGATATCAGCACGATTGTGAAATCCACTTGGTCTGTTCAACCATTTATTTACTATTGAGAACGAAAAATAAGATTTTTAATTATAACTAATAAATAGGTGATTGATATCTACTCCACTTTCTTAACTGTTATGTTCAAATAATGAAGTGTATTCTACTGGTGGCAGGCTTTAGTAAATCTCTGGGTTTCGTTTGCAGAAGATAGACGTTCAGATTTCTATCCTTCTGAAGGGTAGTGGACTGGTAGACTTTCAGGGTGAGGGGCTGGGCTATGCTTCTAGTATAGAGTCTACGGGCGGCGATTACCGATTACCACTTAAACATCAGGTGACTTGTGCCTTTTCTGCCACCGTAAGCAAAAACAATCGTATTTTAAAGCAAACTCGTCTCTTACCTAGCCTCCGGGTCAGCGTACATCTCCATCCTCAGACTATTAACGCTGGGGTCCACAACGGCCCAGGCTCCTCCTCTCAGCTCGGCTCCAGGAGGTATGTACACCAAAACGGGGGCTGTAGCCCCACGAAGAGCGCGTACTATTTCCGCACCGAATTTCAGGATTTGCTCGTACATATCTGGAATAAAACATCTTTTAAAAGTACCAACATTTAATATTGATTACATATTGATACCTGTTTCACAGCGGTATAGGCCGAGACAACGTATTGCCAACGGCCGCCCAATGCCGATTATTCAGCGAAAAGTGACGGGTGGCGAACCACATCCATAAAACTGCACAGATGGCGGAGCGGTTTAGATACCGGCCTCCCGTCCGAGTGTTGTGGGTTCGATTCCCACACAGGACAACTCTGTGTGATCCACAAATGGTTGTTCTGAGTCTGAGTGGGTGTACTTTATGTCCGTGAAATTGCATGTTTGTAAAGTCCCCCGCGATACAAGGATTATTCCTTAGTGCAGGGTAGTTTAAAAAAAAACCTCCTTTGCGTTTTTACGGGATTTTACAAACAGACACAATATACTTCCAGACTCAAAGCGTGACTCATACGTGAAACCTATAATTGACGTATGTGGGTATCGAACCTACAACATTACTATTACCCATATGAAAAATTACATGGTAAAATATTCCACCTACCTTTCTGCCCGCCGCTGAACCCTCGCCAGTTTGCAAAGATCATAATTGGCAGACCCTCCCTGGAGAAGTCGTTAATGGCTTGTGATGTTTTATATGCAGAGTCCGGGAACCAAACCTGACAAATAAGTTTTTAAATTATAAGATAGCATCACGCCTGTATCCCCGAAGGGGTAGGCAGAGGTGCATTAAACACCCACGATTCGCCAGCTATGTTTTAGTCCCACGTAATGGGGGGCGAGCCTATTGCTGTCTACCGGGCACATTTCCACAACATTACTCAAATAGCAAACCAGCATACGGCTCGCGTTATGGTAAGCGAGTACCATAGTCTATGTAGCAACAACAAACCACTGAAGGAATGTAATATGGTTCCGGTGGCCGCCAATAAAGGCGGAGAGACAGCACACGGCGGATTTATTTAGTGGTCACCCACTAACACCCCACACTACCCTGTTCGTTGCCCCGAAAGACGGGGTGTGCGGTTAGAAACATTATTTCCCGCCTTTAAAAAAAAAGGTAGCAACACCAAGGTATTATAGTTGTCACAACGAATCTTTGTGTCTCTGAAGTTAGGCACAGAGCGCGAAGTGGGAATATTGACAATCATACGAGAAATTCAAATGTTAGTGTTACTCGATTAACAAAACAATCGAATGAGATCATTATGTTTTCATATGTAGGTATTTAGGTTCTATTTTGTTTTATATTCACTAAAAAGTATACGAGCGATTTGAGTGAATTAGCTTTAATCTAGATTTAGAAGAGTCCACATCTTTTAGCACGATCGATAAATTATATAATTATCGATTACAATTATTAAATTATAATAGAATATTTTTCGATTAATGTAAACTGTAGAAGACGCACATGCCTTGCGTCACAAAAATGGCTACTGCCCAGCGTCTTGCAGCCAACTTCAGAGACACCAAGATCCGTTCGGAATACAGTAAGTACTGATGGGGTGCAATTGAAGTAATGTCATACAATTCCAGTGGCCAGTATATTAGCAGCTATCCGCCACTCCATTTTTTGTACAGTACCCTTATTATTTTCAACCGACTTCCAAAAGGAGGAGGTTCTCAATTCGACTATGTTTTTTTTTGTATGTTTGTTACATGATTATTCCGCTAATTATGAATTGATTTCAATGGTTTTTGTTTGGTAGGTGCTACTTCAGAGATGGTCCCATTTATTTTTTATCAAAATCGGTCGAAAGGTTTTTAAAAAATAAACACTTTTACATTGATGATATTTTTGCCAAAATAAAGTAGTGTTAGTTATTGATTATAACATCATCTATCTGCCAGTGAAAGTCGCGTTCAGTCCAGTGAACGTACCGTTCAGTCCATTTGTTTCAGAGATTAGCCGGAACAAACAGACAAACAGATAGACAAAAACTTTAAAAATTTATAGGTAACTATACTTTCATATGAATTTCCATCCATCAGCATTTCGACGTCCACACACAACACAACGAGCGGTCCTCAGCTGTTTCGCTCATATGGGGGATAGTGCCGTAATCGCCACGCTTGGCAGGCGAGATGGCGATCGCAGTAGATGTTGTTAATACTCGAGGGAGTGCTGCTATCCACTCCCCCGGTATTCCGTCAGTCGGCTTTTACGACTCCCGTAGGTAGAAAGGGGTGGGAAAATTCTAAAGCCGGCCCCACACGGCAACATCATCTAGGTGCCAGTGAAAATCTCGTTCAGCTAGCCGTTTCAGAGATTAGCCGAAACAAATAGTCAAACAGATAAATACTTACACACTAAAAACTTTAAAAAATTTTAGGTAACATTTATACTTTCATATGAATTTAGTTAAAATTAATTTAGACATTATAAATAGGCACTACAATTTAATTTATTTGTATAGTTAAACGATTTGCAATTGAGGTAAAGTGTTACCTGTCCAGCTTGCTGCAGAGTCTTGGCCTCGGAGTCGAGGTTGGCGGGGTCGGCGGGCTGCGTCACCTCCACGGTGCGAGTCTCCACGGCTATGACCCCCACGGGGATGCCTCCCAGCCGCGCGCGACCTGACGAGGACAAGAGTTTGTCAATTTTTACATTTATTATTTTTGTTTTTTTTTTGCCAAATGGGAAAGGCGCCGGTCGTCCACCTGGTAGTAGGTGGTGGTAGGTGGTGGTAGGTAACTGTCACTAATGGACTGTGGCAACAACAGCGGCCGCAGCCTACCGTGAGTGAAGTGCTCTTCTCAAACCTCGACCACAGACCATATTACAAAAATTACCTATAATCTATTTTTACTCAAATTTTCGTGTGGTGACGGACTAAGAATACAAGTGCCACCACCCTATCCTGTCCCGCGGGTGTCGTACAAGGCGACTAAGGAAAGTGGTGCCAATTAGCATTGGGGAAGAGTGGCAATAATGTGTCAGACACAGTAAGTGACGACCTCACACCAGGTGGATTGATGACTGATTGAAATCACATGGAGTACTTGTATTCAGGCGGCATAGGAGCGCCCGCTGTGGTGCTATTTTGAGTCGATTTATGTCCATTAGTGGAAAATGAAAGGCTGTTTATAGATGGAATGATGGTATAAAATATGTTACCAGTGATAACAGTCTGTGCCCAAGGCTGCATGATCTCATCGAAGCTGCCCACGTCGAAGAACCCTGGGCGGGCGCCGTCGCCGGTCAGCATCAGACGCGGGTCGTGCGCAGCTCTCGGCGGGACCCACTCCACGCGCCGGTCGATGGGGTCCGCACACCGCATTATGGGGACTGTGCTCAACTTGTCCTAGACAAAAAAATAAAAATAAATTATTACTAATGCAGCATGGCACACCTAATGTAAACCACAATAAATAATCACAAAATACTAATTAAAATTGTCCTGTGGTGACGCCCTAAGAATAAAAGTGTCACCACCCCATCCTTTCCCGCGGGTGTCGTATGAGCCGACTAAGGGAAGTAAGCAATTATCACCCATTGTATTACTGGTGGTAGAGCTGGTTACCAAGTGAAAGTGCTCACTTACTATCGGGCCCAAGCGGGTTGGTACTACCATCTCCCGTGTGACCGGCCATGAAGCACATCGGTGTGTTTTGGCTGTAGCAGGAGATATCCGTTTATGCTTTCATTTCATATCTGTGAAATGAAATTGTGAGAAGCGGCTTGACAATACACCCAGTTAGTGTAGTAGGTTATGGACCAAAACACAGGGATATAGTTATTAAATACATTTATTTACAAATTATAATTTGTGAATAAGGAAAAAGAGTATTTTAGTACGAGCGGGAATCGAACCTGCGTCCCTTCCTTTCCGGGGAAGTGCTCTAATCCTAATCTCTAATCTATCTAAATGCTTTGCCGATAGATGGCGTTGGTCGTTAAGACAAATGTGGTGAGGAAATTCGGTATTTCTAGAAATGGTACGATAGCTCAATGGATTAGAGCACTTCCCCGGAAAGGAAGGGACGCAGGTTCGATTCTCGCTCGTACTAAAATACTCTTTTTCCTTATTCACAAATTATAATTTGTACTTTAAGAGTAGCTGAGCATGTCAAGTGCTAAAATATAGATCAAAAATACATTTATTTAATTTACAAAAACTTGGATGCTAAAACACGCCACGTCCTAAGACCATGAAGTAAGTAAGTAAGACATAGATAAAGCAGAGAGTTGAATATTATATATCATCGGAATGCACGAAGGTCGAAGACTATTAACGATCAAGAAAGAGGTTGATTACCAGATTTAATATCGGTTTACAATAAATTAATTTTTGCACTGTCTCAGATCTGAATTATAGTTAGATATTCAACAGTTTCTATACTATTATAAAACTGTAACTGAGCTGTGTCTGTACATTTAAGATATTTGAGAAAAAAATACTGTAATAGGCTATATAGGCGTGTATGAACACAAAACATTTTTTTTTAGATTTTTCTGTTTATTCGTTCGCGCATCACGCAAAAACTACTGAACGGATTTTGATGCAACTATTTTTATTGGATAGCTCTTGATTAGACTTACAAACTGGTACATTTTATCCCGCTATTATATCGGGAACCTGAAACATAACCTACAAACTAGCTTTTGGCTACGGCAGAGCCACTGGCGAAGGCTAGTATATTATAAACTTGAGATATTTATAAAATGGTAAAAAGATATAGGTTCGAAGGAATAGAAAGTTGCAAGTAAATGTGGTACGTACCTTAGGCACGAATGAGAGCCACCTGACAGCTGTCCTGACAGCCTCTAGGTCCGTCGGGGCCACGGCGTGCGAGACTCCGTTGTGGTGCATCACGTTAACTCCGCCCAACTGGTTGTTACTGGCGTACACCGCCCGCCCCAGCACTTTGTTGAGGGCGGCGTATCCAGTGAGGATTATGTACGAGGATTCCACCTGGATAACACGGTGGCCCAATCTGGAAGATATGTTTTTTATAGATATTTTCGACTGTCGTTAACGTTAACACTTGTCGCTTGAACGATCAGCAAGGTTAAGCAACTTTCGCTCGGCTGGCAATTAGATGGATGGCTAAATAGTGACACCTATCTGTGGAAAACTGACCTTCTCCGAGCTTCGGAAGGCAAGTTAAGCAGTGGGTGCCTGCTGTCAAATAACCGCACGGAAAATATCTGACATAAGCAGTTCATCATTTAATTTAATATTTTTCGCGATATTATTAATTTTCCATTAAGCACAAAGTGAAAAATGTGAAATCGAAAATAACAGCCACGAGCAGGATTTGAACCTGCATCTCCTGGAATGTATAGTGTAGCATGTCAAATGCTAAATATATATATATATATATATAAATAATTTTCCATTGTTACGAAATTCCCTTCTCTGTTCTTCGTTACAAATTATTAATCCATATAAGCATAATTTTGCGTCAAGTATTTTATGAATAGCCCCTTGCCACAGAAATTAAAAAACCTATAGAATTAAATATAGTAGTGATAGTTTTGGCGGGAACATGTAAGTGTCATGTCGCCGCTCTACATTATTTTTTTAAAACTTGTGTTGAATAAATGTTGGCAAGTGATGCAATGCAGCTTAACATGTTTTTTAGTGTTGCCTCCAAAACTTCATAGAAGCTTCTCGGTAAAGTCGCCACCACTTTACTGAGGCAGACTTTGACTTGACTAATTTTATTTTATATGACTTCTGACTCCGACTTTTAGATGAATTAAACTTACTTGTGATAAAGAAATATAAATACGTCATTGGCAAATACTCAAACTGAGTAGCCATTATTGAAAAATAATCTAGTAAAAACACATACCGTACGACGTAAGACCCAATGCCGATGGCGCGACACGTGACGATGGATATAGTGACAATATCTTCGTACGCCTGAGCGGTCTCGCCGGCGATCAGACCTGCATCCCTGAGGCACTCCACTCCGAGACCGTCTTCTTTGCCTGCGGGCCAAGTGGCCAGATTAGTGATGTGCATTAATATAAAACTTGTGTCTGTGCATATATTAAAAAATAACTTTTTATAGCTCTTAATGGGGATCCACGGGCAAAGCTGAGCGCAGATGGCGCTATCGGCGAGATGGCCACTGTTAAATTGTAGTTAGCAAACAAAACCTGAGAATTGTTTGTTTTTTGTTATTTTATATGTTATTGTTATTTTTTGTGTTTAATTCAGTTGATCAGCGATATTGCTAAAATGTATAGTATCTGAAAGATTAACGCCCGTATTCAAGAACGATACCTAGGTAAGGTAGCAAGCAACACTGTGCTAAGTAAGGAATTTCTCACTGCGTTCGTCAGGGCAAGCCATTCCATTCACAAACAATACTCAAGCGATACTTCACTAAACAAACGCCACGGCGTCAATTATAGACCTGTGATTGGCTTCGATCAACATTGATCGACGGTGATTGGTCCCTTTCTGTTGCTAAGTTCTGTATATGGCAGATGTGCGGATGACATAAATAATTAAAAAAAAATGTATTGTATATAAAAAAGAGGATTTATGTCTATGTTTAAAACGTGTTATTTTATTATTGATATTATTGTTCTCTTTATTAATTTTGTTAAATATTTCATACCTTTTTCAAGCTCAAAAATCACTAGGTACTATAAAAACACCAACAAAATTAAACACAACAGAATATAATTTCGAAATGTATAAAATAGTGGCCCACCGGCATCGGGTGCAGGGACCCAGCCGCCGGTGGTTAGGGCCCCAAAAAAGGAACCCCTTAGTGCTGCCTTTTTCATTAATCCAGCTTTCTAACGACAGTCTCTTTAGGTGTTGTTCGAGACTCTTGGCGATTCGTCCCTTAACCGATATGACTATAGGAACAATATGGATGTGCATACGATTTCGGATTCTCTAAAAACAAGTATACCTAAGTTCGTAGAGCCTTGCTCATCCCAGCACGAATGGGCCGGTTCGATCGGGGAAGTACCACCCTCTCACATAAGATCAGCGTGTAACAACGGTAGTTACTCCTACCGTTGTGTTTCGTATGGCGAGTGAGATCGCCGCAGCCCCAAACTCCCTCCCTATCCTCTCCTTATTATCCTTCCCATACACCTCCTATCCCTTTCCTTGGAGATGGCGACGCGCGAGTGATGCTTCTGGTGTTGCTAGCGTCTATAGGCTTCGATAACCGCTTACGATCAGGTGAGCCATATGGTTGTTCACCACCCCATCTAGTATAAAAAAACAGCTGTGGCCTTCAATGCACAACCGGACGTGTCTCAAAGGAAAACTGTGCAGTTAAAGAGATGCTGAGAGATGATATTTAATTCCAAGAAAAGAAGGAGCTTTCCTAGGTATCCAATTATATGAGACGCTCAGGTGGAGGCGGTGGTCCTGCAGCCTCATCTGGTCTGATTTATATGAATAATAACATAAAATATCGCAAACTATGTACAAACAAAATTTCAAAGAGCAAATTTACCACTGAACCTGAACCGAGCCTCAGGTTCCTCACTGAACCTCATTTGGGACTAAAGCTACACTATGCGTTGGTTAAAATAGCTGCCTAGCTACTTTACGTAAGTGACGTTCCAAATTAACGCATAGCATTGCACACCGCTTAAGTATTGTTTATGAATCCGATTTACAGGCCCTATGCGTTCGTACGCACTGTGATACTTCATAGTATTGTTCTTGAATACGGGAGTAAGAATTGGAAGACGCTATGCTGTATAGCCACAAAATTGTTGCCACTTTTCTCACTTTTTTTTAATGTTGGATTTTGCGAAACAAATGTACATCGGGGTTATTACATTTTGGTACAGCATATAGAGGCATATTACGAGAAAATTAAAATTTACCAAATTACAGGTTACAAATTGTATGGAAATTACAGTTTCCAATGGTCATGTCGATAATACGCCATCTGCCGTGAAATGATGGCAGTAAATATCCCCATTGAACTTAAAAGCCGGTACATGTAGTTATATCACGCTACCATATGGAGTATCTATGATTTAACCAGAAATAAAATTGATTGTATGGATATATTTATTTCTTTTTCTTTAACCCTTTTTCTGTCCCACTAATGGGCACGGGTCTCCTTTCATGTAAGAGGAATTAGGCCATATTCTGCTAATCTAGCCCAGGGGTTGGCACTGCACAAGCCGTCGAGAAAATCTCTCAGGCATGCAAGGTTCCTCACGATGTTCTGCGACATAGAGCAGTAAAAAATTGTAAACAAACACATAATTTTGAAAAATCTCGAAGTACACACGGAAATTAGTATCTAATCGCGGATATTTCTGTTTTAAACAAAACTTACTTACCGATAATATCAGTGATTTTATATCTAGTCTCGCCTTCCTCCTCAATCAGCTCAGTCTTCACGGACCCTAACGGCAACAACTTCGTGTATGTCTCTGGGGTCAGATAGAGGTATTTGAAGCCACGTTCCGGCCTCTCAGAGTCTACCCACGCAACATTGAACTCCGATTTCACTTCCTCCGCCACGCCTATACGAGCACCGGAGTTCACGCTGACGTATATCTGTTTAAAGATTTAAGGGACCATTTTAGACCTCCTAGATGACATACGCTATATCACATAAACCAATTTTACTAGCATTTCATCTTTCCATCAACAAAATCGGTTTAGTCTATAAATTGTGATCGATAGACAAACTTTCAAAATAATAATAGGACACATTTTACTTACTCTCGGTATTTTCAACTCCCTCGCGTACTGTGAAGCCTTATAAAAGACCAAATCTTCTTGGGGTCCAAATGACCCCATGTAGTAAGTCAAGTCGTTCGCGATAAGAATTATATCCCGGCCGTCTGGACACTCTGGCGTGTAGAGGGTTAACCGCCACGCCACCATGCCCACCTATGAAGAAATACAACATTACTATAACTAATGGGGATCCACGGGCAAAACTGAGTGCAGATGGCGCTATCGGCGAGATGGCCACTGTCGAATTGTAGTTGCTTTGTTTCCTGAGAATTGTTTGTTATTTTGTGTGTTTAATCCGGTTGATCAGTGATATCGTTAAAATGTGTACCTGGAAGTTTAAAGAACTGAAAGTCGCTATGCTGTGTAGCCACAAAATTGTTGCGACTTTTCCCACTTTTTTAATGTTGGATCTTTGGGAAATAAACGTACATTGGGTTTATTACATTTTGGTACAGCACACAGAGCAATATTACGAGAAAATTAAAGTTTACGAAATTCCAGGTTACAAATTGTAAGGATTTCCATATAATTTGTAACCTGTCATTTGACAGTTTTAAATGGCCATGTCGATAATCCGCCATCCGCAGTAAAAATCACCATTGCGTATCATATATATTATTTTTAGAACATATTCTGCACGTGACTTTTATTTTCAATATCACATTTTCGCACTTTGTGTTAATCTTAAACAGTTAACATACTCAGCCATTTAGCAGAGCTTTTTTTTAAGCGACTGCGATAGCTTAGCTGTACAGAGCACTTCCCCAGATTGGATGGGAGGCAGGTTCTAATCCTGCTCGCAGCAAAGCTTTCTTTTTCCACTTTCACAAATAATTTGTTCTTTAAAGTAGCTGAGCATGTAAAATACAGATCAAAATATCACGCCATCTCTCTTGCGGGGTAGGAACTGCTTAGTTAGTGGGCATAAACTAACATCTAGATAGCTCATGTACAAAAAATACTAATTTTATAAACACTTACATTGTTCTGTCCAGGCAGTCTGGTGACCTCCACCACTCGCCGCTCTCCATCCGGTTCTATCACCAACTCCACCAGCGACATCACCGTGTCCGGAGGTGGACCTGGCATATGCCGAAACATTTATTTAGGTAGGAAACAATCGCGCAACCATTTTTTCCGCGCGAATAAGTCGACTAAGTAAGCAATTATTACTCATTGTATTACTAATGGTAGGGTTGTGACCCAAATGGGAGTAATCAGCTATAATCAGGCCCGAGCAGGTCGCCTCCACTGTCAGCCTCATTGTTTGTATGTTATATAATCACATGCCATTCGCACGTATGCACACACATATACACACACACACAACCACACATGCACATGTCACGGACGCACGTACTTGTATTATTTTGTTTATTGATGTGAAAACATCTAATGCGGAGGGAGGGTAAAATCGGCTGTATTGGTGGCGACGTCGCCACGCCAATTATTTATTTGATTTTAACGCTATCTGGTGATAAGAGCATTTAACTAGAAAGTATAATGTCAATCAATTAAAGAAAGATAATAGATGTTTTGACATCTGCAAGACGTCCCGTGACGGCTCATTTTTTTTAATACAATAAGATGCCTTGCAACACAGTTTATAACTAGTGTAGGCTCATCAACACACGTATTTATCATTTGCGTAGTTCCTAAAAAGTGCTCACCTTCGACGATACCCTCCTCGATACATTCCCTCCACCTCCGTTCAACCATTTGTCTGAACATGTCCGGAATGTCGTACACGTATGTTGTGCCTTGCGACGTCGCCTGTAAGTCGAAAAGTAGTTTAATATAAGGTTGGCAACACCCGAGTGATGCCTCTAGTGTTGCTAGCATCTAAAGGTTACGGTAATTGTTTACCATCGGGCGGGCCGTTTGCTTGTTTGCCACTTTTTGAATATAGTTTTATTTAATTTTTTGTAGAGCATAGCTTGCACCAGCATGAATGTGTCTGTTCGATCGAGAAAATTCCATCATCTCACAGAAGACCAGTGTTAAGCAATCGCTTGCCATCAGGTTAACCCAATATAATAAGAATATGAAATTTGAATACAAAATAACAATAATGTTTATTAAATTTCCCGCTATAACGCTCAATTATGTCACGATCACGATTTATCTGTGTGGTGACGGACTAAGAATACAAGTGTCACCACCCCATTCTTACCCACGGGTGTCGTATGAGGCGACTAAGGGAAGTAAGCAATTATCATCAATGACTGGTGGTAGGGCTGGGTACCAAGTGGGAGTACTCACTTGGTATCGGCGAGCGGATTGATACCACCATCTCCAGTGTGACCGGCCATGCAGCAAATCGTTGCGTTTTGGCTGTAGCAGGAGATAGCCGTTTATTCTTTCATTTCATATTGGTGAAATGAAATGGTGAGCAGCGGCTTGACAATATTCTCAGTATAGTTGAGTCCATGAGCGACGGTTACCATTTGCCATCAGATGGGCCGTGGCACGCCTGCCACTACAAGCAATAAAAAAAAAACTATCCACTTTTCAATGACCCTGTTATACTTCGATCAACATTGGTATTGTTGATTGTAGGTGTTATAGTATATTGTTTCAATCAATTTAATGCAAACACGGTCTGTGACGTCATACGGCGTTCGTGGTCACCTGATAACGTGTATATTTGCATCATTTTAAAATGATTCCAGTACTAGTCAATATTTACCAAAAATATTACTATTAATCGTTTAAACATAGTTTTACATGAAATTATGACTGGTGTCAAAATCCGTATTGTATATTTGTAAGCCCCCCCCCCGCGATACAGAGATTATTCCCAGGCAAAAGAAAAAAAAAAAAGAAAGAATATATCTAAACTCACCAAGAATCTCTTCTGCTGTAGAAAATTTTTGGTAACGTACGGCGTAGAGATGGGCAGGCCATGCATCGGACCTTGCCGTGGGCCGTATGACTGGAACATTATCTGTAGAAAATAATCATCTTTAATTCCCTCTTACTTAAGTACCAAATAAAACGTTTCTCAAAACATTCTACGAGCGGGGTTCGAACTCGCGCCGTGAAATTCTTTAGGGGCTATCGTTCCCATAACACATTGTATATACAAGTCTCAAGAGATGCCTACGCCATCTGTGGTCACGGGTAGACTAAAGTAGAAAACAAGTAAACATGGTAGATACCGTAAAATTACTTTTGTTTCATAACTAGCCTTAACCTGCGGCTTCGACGCCGTCAAAACCTAGTTTTTGGGTTATATCTCAGGTTCCCGGTATAGTAGCGGGATAAAATGTCGAGAGCTATCAAATGAAAATAGGTTGCATCAAAATCCGTTCAGTAGTTCTTGCGTGTTGCGCGAACAAACAAACAGACAAAAAATCTAAAAAAAAAAACGTTTTGTGTTTAGACACGCCTATAACAGTCATTTTTTCTCAAATATCTTAAATGTACAGACATTGCTCTGTTACAACTTTATAATAGTATAGATTCGCATAGATATCAGAAAGTATATTAATATAATTGATTGAATGACGCGACACTTGGCGGAAGTCTATTGTTATTATTATAGAATGGATATTTGAGGAGAGCCCACCACTCACCCACGGATTGTCAGTCCCGGTTATATTTGGACAGAATAACCTAAGATTGCCAAACCGCACTCTCACAGTAAGAGGAAAATGTGATAATAGTTAAATTTTTGCGGAATATTGTGGTTTTGAGAGTCCTACCGTATCGCATGGTTGTGTCGCGTTGGTGAGTTTTTTGTCATTATCGTGCATGCTACTTTGTCATTATCACATTCTCCTCTATCTGTGAGAGTGCAGATTGGAAATCTTAGGTTATTCTGTCCAAAGATAACCGCGATTGACAATCCGTGGGTGAGTGGTGAGCTCTCCTCCTAAAATATCCCATTCTATAATAACTATTATTTTATGATAATAAACATCTTTAGCAACTCTGTTCGAAATCTGACAAGGTTTCATATATATCTGAAACAATCCCTTTATAATGGAAAGCCCAATATAAAAAATACTTAAAAGAAACAATTTTCAAATTTAGTACGAAATACAAAGGAAATATAAAACTGATGGTACTCACCACACCGGTTCTAGGATCCGAAACTTCTTCATACGTGAAAATATCCAGAGAGTATCCAGAACCGTTGGATAAGCAGAGCCTCACATTCTTCGTGGGTGCACCTGGACCTAATAAATCACAATAATATATATTAATATACCAAGCATAAATTCTAGAGGGTATGAGTACGGCCAGAAAAGGCGACCCGACTAATTGTAAGCGGTTACTGTAGCCTATAGATGCTAGCAACATCAGAGGCATGATTCGGGCATTGCCAACTCTGAATTCCGAATAGTTGTAAAATGATAGGAAAGGAACAGGGAGATTTGGGCCTCCGACGCTCTCACTCACCCTACGAAACACAATAGTAGGAATAGGTACCGTTGCTTCACGCCAATCTTCTGTAAGAGTACTTCCCCTTGTGAGATGGCTTCATCCATCCATCCATCCATCAGCCTTTTAACGTCCACTGCTCGCCATAGGATGACTGAGATGGCTTACTCGTGGTGGAAATCGCCACCATGAAACCATTTTTTTAGCCTCATTACTTTCTACTAGAAGGCCTCCGCAGCGGTGAAATACAAAATTTCATCATAACTTGCCATACAATAGTGTGTAGCTCTGGTCTCTGCCTAATAGACGAGACCAGATGATATTAATCATTAAAAATCTATTAGCACTTTTTGCAGGACGCAGGTTTTGAACCTGGCATTTTGAACACTAATAGCTTTAAACCGATGCAGGTTCGGAGTTAATAAGCATTGCCATGAACACTGAAAATTATCTTATGTGCCGGTGCAGTTCTGGTTGCGTGATAAGACATCTAATTGTTCTGGTCAAAATGCAATTTGTTTGACACGAAACGCGTATTAGCACCTTAGATGTGATACCAGGCACTTATATATTAAAAATCACACAATAATATACAAATAACACAAATAAAAGCAAAAGGAATGCTTTCAAAGCTTGAAGTTTTGATTAAAAAAGAAGCTGTAATTTTTTTTTCAGCAGACAATAGAACTATACATTCACACAATAAAGAAATAACATAAAAGAAGATGCAAGCAACAGAAAACGCAGAATACGAAGAAGGTTATACACTAAACAAAATAAAAAACAAAGTACCACTTGAAGGTTAAAATGTAACGCACAAGTTCGTATAGTTATCGCATCGTGTCATTGTGATTGGTTGACAGATCACCGTGATTGACTGATGGTCTATTGTGACGTCACGCGACCTTGTCTCTACCAATCACAAAGAGACGATACAATGTCGATAGTATTATGTGTATCATACTAACGGGTTTGATAGAGAAGAAATGAATTACTATACCGTAGTTATCTATCTAATGGTAAGCGGTTACCGTAGCCTATAGATGCTACCAACACCAGAGGCATCATACGGGCATTGCCAACTCCGGACAGAAGTTGTTGTAAAATGGTAGGAAAGGAACGGGGAGGAGATATGGGCCTGCAACGCTCTCACTCACCCTACGAAACACAATAGTGGGAATAGGTATCGTTGCTTCACGGCAATCTTCTGTGAGAGTACTTCTCCGGGTGAGATGGCTTGTTCATGGTGGAAATCGTCCCCATTGAAACCAATTTCACATGAATATTCTTATAATATTCTTTAAAATATATACATTAGTTATATATTCGTTGTTACAAACAAAGAAAGAATAATCCACAAAACATTATAACTTAAAAAAAAAATATGTTCCTATAACCATTTGATCATTTTGCCATTGAAATGACACATAATTTGACGTAAACGGAAAAAAATTGCCACACTAAAAAAATAATGTAAATGAATGGGAGATCCATTTTTATTACAGAAAAATATTGGTTTATACAGCCTTAGTTGGCAAGCCTTGCAGCCTGGTAGTTTGGCAGCCCTAATAAATTTGAAAACTGCTTTTAATGCAATGAAACAACACTTTGATTTTGGCGGGAACATGAAAGAATCATGTCGTAGGTTTACATTATTTCCCAAAACTTGTGTTATTTCGAGTATTCATGTGCTAATTAACTATTTGTCTACGAGCATAAGTGTTGGCGAGTGATGTAATGCAGCGTTACTTGTTTTTACTTGTTTCCTCCAAAACTCCATATAAGCTTCTCAGTAAAGCTGCCACCATTTTACTGAGGCTCGACTTTGACTTGACTGTGACTAATTTTATATGCCTTTGACTGTGACTTGTCAAGAAGAAAAATATCCTTAATAAGTCACTGGCAAATACTCAAACTGAGAAGCCAATATTAAAAAAAAAAAACAATAAAACAACGCTTTGTAGTAGACCTAAGTTAAATATCATTCGTAATCGTTATTTGTTGATATAGGTATCTTAGGATAATCAACAGTTTGAAAGAACACGCTTTAAGTATGACAAGAACAACGATTAGTTAATTAGCACGAATCGACTCTGTTAACATGTATACAAGTTCGGTGGCCATTTGCAATATTGTAGATACGTCAAACTGGACTTAAATGGCGCGTTGAAGGGGAAAATATTAGTCTATCATTGGTGTGAAGTTAGCCAGTATAGTTATTTACACAAAGCGAAATGAAGCAAGTCAATTATCCAGCAGTGAGGCGTATGTATTATAATAAAAATGATATACAAATGCGAGGAATTATATGCGTAGAGTAGGCGAGCCAAAGAAAATGTCATCCCATTGATAAAGAGAGAAAGATAATATATTTGATACTCCTTTTTCTTTTCAACTCATAAGTCAACATAATGTCATGTGCGTTCATTACAGAAGAAGCCAATCAGATATGCCCCCTGAGGCAGAATGTCATATTTCACGTGTCGACCGTATCGAGATCACTGTGATTGGTTGAGAAACCGACGCGTGATGTCACAATAATCCATTGGCCAATCACGGTGATCGTACAAGCGAGACGATACGATCGACAGTGAGATATGACATTCTGCGTAACCCCCCTGATCGTATAAAATACGCATGTATTTTTAAATAGACTTATCACAAATATATTTGTTCTCTTTTTATAAAAGGGACATTTTCACTTTCTGAAGATTCGCTTACTCTATGTATATAATATCTCTATGTACGAATGATATTATTATGAGTTTATGAGGCTTGCTTCTGTGCCCACTTGCCTTGTTGGGATGCGGCGATACTCGATCGCCGTGTCGAGCTCGCGTGAATTGGCCCTAACGAAATAATTTGCTATAAATACACGAGTTTACTAACAAAATTAAATATTATTTACGAACAATCAATGGATATATTGATTTGAGAAATTTAAGTTTTTGCCTATGGTGGCAAAGCTGGTGGGTTATCTAATAAAGCAACCGCCACTCATGTTTTCGTTTTCAGCAACAATCTACACCAGAGTACCCCACCTATTGCAGGGAATGTCATAAATGAAGAGTGTCTGTTTAAAAAGGCTTGTTTTGTTAAAAACTTTTTTCTTTAGCGTAATTCGTTCCCCACTCAATATTCTCAATGGTTTTCAATGATATTATGGTGTTTCATAACATTCTTTTATAAATTTATAAAAGAAATATAAAACCAAACAAACAAATGGACACACATACAAAAAATCTATAAAAATAAAATTGTGTTCCGACACGCTTAATAATGTAATTTTTTCTCAAATATCTTAAATGTACAGACAGCTCTGTAGCAGATTTTTTAATAGTTAGGAAAAGCATTCTGTTCAGCATCAAAGAAACTTACTTTTTAATGTTTTTGTCCGTTCAATCAATCTAAACATTCAAGCCCTTTTCAAAATACACTACATAAATATAAACACTAAGTACACGCTGAATCATATACAAGTATAGATCGTAGAATTTATTGACTAGTCACAAAAATTTAAGGATATATAAAAAAAAAATCTGTGACTTTTAATACGCGGTAGCTTGAAGGAGAGAGAATTTGATGTGAAACCATCTAATGCGGAAGGAGGGTAAAACCGGATGTTCGCGTGGCGACAAAAAAGAAGCTTATTTGTTCAAGGATGTTTGAATTAACTACATTTATGACTAGACGCATAAAAGTATGCTGTTTTTGTAGATTGATTTCTAGAGGAAAAACATAATATCATTGACAAATATTGAGAGTATTGAGTTGGGACCGAATTGCATTTAAAAATTCGTCCAAAATAAGCCCTCTTAAAGGAAACTAGAAAAAAATTTTCGTGACATATTTTGTCTTGCACGAAAATTAAAGCTACGACCCTCAGCCATTAACACTCACTAAGTGTTTTACGTAGACGATATAATAGTATTTTTATTCAAAAGAAAATATAGTAACGCTTTTGCTCCCGGAGGTGTAATATACCACATGTAAATAATAGGGGACATCTTACCCATCCGTAATGTGAACCTGATCTCCGCCTGCAATACTCGCAGCTTCCACAACCTTGGGCCGTACCTCATCACCATACCAAGCACGGACTCTTCTATCTGTAACAAGCACTCTTTGAAAAGTGGTATGTGGTAGTCATACGTCTTATCGGAGGCAAAGACAACACATGCCCACTTTTATTGCTTATGGTGAGCCACGGTCAACCTGATGGTAAGTGGTAACCGCCGCTCATAGATTTAACTACAAAACTGCTGCTCATTCATTTCACGTATGGGAAAAGAAGAATGGTCGAGTATCTTCCGCTACAACTTAAATACACTAAGGTGCTTCCTTCTGTGACCACCCTGTCATACGGCAGACGGTGGTAGTGGTACCGACCCTCGTCTTCATGCGTTCAATAACCATCTTACTGCGACATATATTTTAAGCATTTGACATGCTCGGCCAGAAGATGCAGGCTCAAATTCTACTCGTGACTATTATTCCGAATTTTATTTTACTTTGTGATAATATACAAAGTGGGTCTTACTAATAAACGCTGCATAACCTCTGAATAGTTATTCAGTATTTTGCCGTGTGGGGCCGGCTTTAGAATTGTCCCACCCCTCTCCACCCATGGGAGTAGTAAGAGCCGACTGACGGAACACAGACAGTTTCACGTTGAAAGAAAGAAACAAAACATTGAATTACTATTCGGAACCTAAACAACGTTTATTAGTAAGGGGGTGTATAGAATTGGAGAGGTTAAGTCCCTTTATGTCTGCTGGTATCGGACAAATTGTGACGAAGCGTGACTAGATAGACGGGCCTCGTGGCGTAGTCAGTAGTGTGTTTCATGCACGAGGTCGTGGGTTCGATTCCCACTCAGTATAATTATGAGCAGGATCCTGCTCCTGACTGTTATTTACGATTTCACATTTTTCACTTTGTGTTTAATGTATAGTGCTGGGCATGTCAAATGCTAAAAATATATATAAAAATATCTAAAATATGAACACAGATATTTGTACTGCGTCTGGGTGTTTACTATCAATTATATATGTATGTATTTACAAAAAAAAAGTAATATATGTATTATATCCGTAATCTAGTACCCATAGCATAAGCGTTAAGCTTAGTTTGGGACCAGAGGACGTTGTGTGAAATGTCCGTGAATATTTATTTATTAATGTGCGCTCGCACACTTCTGCTAAGGGAAAGGTTAGTGCTCAAACACTGTATAAAAATATGTACCTTAGCAGGATCCATGATGACTGTCGGTCCGAAGTTTAGGAATATATGGTTGCAGTCTGTCCGCTTTGCCAATGGATGGGAGAACGCCACCTCCAGCTCGTCCATAGCTTCAAGCAACACCCTGGTAATGATATCATGATGTAATAATATTTATTTTATTTGTTATCCTTTAGGATTCGATGAGGGGGAAGCTGGGAACATTGATATTGGCGGAGTGGTTTAGATACCGGCCTCCCACCCGAGCGTTGTGATCCACAAATGGTTGTTCTGAGTCTGGGTGTACTTTGTGTCCGTGAAATTGTATGTTTGTAAAGTCACCCTGCGATACAAGGATTATTCCTTAGTGCAGGCAAAAAATTTTGACCGTAAAACCCAATATATATGTATGAGCGAGACCCGGGAATTGAACCCGAGATATTGTGATCTGCAGTCGCATACAATGCTAGACCAACAAGGCAGTTCAAGAATGAATGAAATTGTGAAATATTAAAATAGTATTATGGTCTTCAGAACCACAACCAGTCAGTTCTAGAAATCATTTTTTATAATGAATCGTACCTTTCACCCTCATTCTGCAGATATTCGAAGCTGGCTTCTTTAGTGATAAGATCTTGGTGTCTGATGATGGAACGGATGAAGAATCTGTAGTCTGCCACCTCTTGACCTTTTTTCACCTGTAGAGAAACATATGATGTATATATACTGAATTTAACAATATTTTCTAACGTATAAAAGTATACTGGATATTATGCGTTTTATCCATTGATCTATAAGTTAAGAATACACAATTGATCTATAAGTTAAGAATACACAATTGTGTGTGATGTTGAAATCGTGGCAAGTTGTATATACATTTAAGTAAGATAATTATCTTACTTAAATGTATAGCATTCATTTCGTATTAAATTTTTAAAAGAGTAACGACTTTTAACTGCGTGCGTGAGTGAAATGACACTAATTCAATTCAAAAAGAACAAGAGAAAAAGAGAAAGTGAATGAGTTTTTCTAAAGAGATTTTGATACCGACAGATTTTCTTGCCGGATCATGTCTGCCAAGCCGCACTGGACCAGTGTGGTAGACTGCGACCCTCTCACTATGATAGAAGGGCCGTGCCTAATAGTTCAATAGTACCTAATGGGTTGAAGGGGTCCAAAAAAGGTATACCTTGGCCTTTCCGAGATACAGGTGCATCTTCTGGTTGCTGGTCGGCAGAGCTTCCAGCTCATAACTCCTCATACGGTACAGCTCCAACTGGAAAGCAGAAGCGGGTTCCAGGTGGCGGTATATTGTGTCTTCCGTGAAGTCATTCCTGGCGCGATACGTGAAGAACTTGGGGAATTGACGTCTGCGGGAGAATAAAAGTTTTATTGCCGTATAATGGCTTTCCTGATGGTAAGTGGTGATCGCTTCTAATAGTGACAACAACAATATAAAACAATTATCTAAGTTATAATAATTAAATACAATAATACATACATACATAGCATTGCGCCTGTATTCCCCGAAGGGGTAGGCAGAGGTGTATTACACACCCCCAAGTTCGCTAGCTATGTTTAAGTTCCACGTAATAGGGGGCGAGCCTATTGACGTCTACGGGCACATTTCCAAACTCCAGGCAGCTACTGAGATTTCTTCTTTTTACAAAAAACCTCAATAGCACCGCCCGACCCGGGGATCGAACCCGAGACCTCATGGTCAGCGGTCGCTCACACTACCGCTGCACCACCGAGGCAGTAAAATACAATAATAGAGTCAATATAATTTTCCAATACCACTGCGGGAGCATACAGGCAGGAATATATGAGCCTATAGGCTCTCAAGAACTTACTTGATAAGCAGCATAAATGTGATCCTCCTAATTCGTTTCTGGTGCAGTTCATGTCTATGCAGGCGGCAGAAGTTCCCGAAACGCCGCGAGACGGCGCTGTCGGTGCTCTCGCCAGAGTCACGCACTCCTATCATCAGGATGTGGATCGGTTCTAAAGGCTGAAGGGATAAATATATCATTTAAATAAAAAAGATATTTCCGCTGAGCTTCTTGCCGGATCTATTCAGTGGAGAGTACCGATCCGGTGGCATATTATTATGAGCTGCTAAAAAAAGATAATAAAGATATTATTACGTAATGTGCAAAAAATATATTTACTGTTTTAAAAGCGCGACATGTGGGTAGGTGTGCACATAACGCGGTATAAAACTGGATAGGTGGCGCTCAAAGGTTTAAAATAAAAAAGCCAAAAAATATTTAAAATTGAGCGCAAGATAAAGCCTGCGAGAACGACGAGTATAAGTACTCTTCAGTTGGTCTTCGAGTCTTCACACGAAAGGCGCGCCCACATTGCAGTCCCACCTATGATAGCAAGCCTTCTTTATTTTACCACTAAAGAACCAGAAGTAGAATACTGACAGACATGATGGTAATAATTAGACAGTAATTACCACATCCTCTGCGTCAACAGGCTTAAAGTCGACCCCAACATTGATGCTGGTGCTGTCACGACTCTCGCTGCCTTCTTGTAATGCTGCCAAATCCTGGGGTATAAAAAAAATATAAATAAAATTACTGTGATAATCGATGGATATTAGTGTTCTCACCACATCTACGTGTTAATATTGACCGCCAGCGGACCACCGAAGGAATGATAGTTCCAGTGGCCAGCCAATAAAGGCGGAGAGATGACACACGGCGGGTTTCTTTAGTGGGTGAAGGCCCCATACTACCTTGTTCGTTGCCCCGAACGACGGGGTGTGCGGTTAGGAACATTTTTAACCGCCTTAAAAAAAGGTGTTAATATTGAGCCACTGTAATAATGTCACAGTTCCAGTGGCCCGCCAATAAAGGCGGAGAGACGGCACACGGCGGGTTTATTTAGTGGGTGAGGGCACCACACTACTCTGTTCGTTGCCCCGAACGACGGGATGTGCGGTTAGGATCATTTTTTCCCGCCTTAACAAAAAAAAAGTATTATTAGGTGAGAGTACAGGCTCGCGTGGGTTGGTACGACCGTCTGCAATATGTCCCATCGTGATGCACCTTGGTGCATTAAATTTCCATTCGTGAAATGAAATGGAGCGGCTTCGCAGTTTTCCTAATAGTACTGGGTCTATGAGCGGCGTTTACCACTTAGCATCAGGTGGGCCGTTGCTCGTCTGCCACCACAAGCATTTAAAACCCCCCGTATGCGGGGCAAGAAATAGAGTAGCGTGGGGCCCTCACCCACTAAATTAACCCACCGTCTGGCGTCTTTCCGCCTGTATTAGCGGACCACTGGAACTGGAAGACATTACTTCAGTGGTACATAACTTTTAGCCTACCAGTATAGTGTACTAAGCTTGCCTTAAAGAAGAGGCATAAACGGTCGGACGGCAAACGGGGTAAACTTCGGGCGCTACAGAATACCAGTGTTGTGGTGCCGTGATTAAAGCGTCACTCACAGCAAACTGAGTGTAGCGTTCCGTTTGCTCACTTATTGTTAGAGGACCACTATATTATCTTTTTTTTTTTTTTTTTAATTATTGGTAAAACCAATATATTTGTTAGCACCCTTGCATTTCCTTTTTCTTTTATTTATCTGATAGTTTTAGTTTTTAGTGCTGTAGATTTATTTAATGATATTTTTACTGTTCATATTAGCATAAGCGCGTCCTCTAATATGAATGAGACAATAAATTATTTTTCTTTCTTTCTTTTCTTTCTTTCTTTGCATACAACGCCCCCCTACCCCTCATATATAAAGACAAAACAAAACGATATAAAAGGATAGATTTTGTCTAAAAGGTGTTAGAACCTTATTGATTCCAGTGTGACTGAGGGTCACTCTTCAAGAATATCGGCGTATACTAATGGTAAATGATATGCTTCCTCCTTATATCAGGTCTTAAATTGTAAAATACGATCAAATTTGGACTCAAACCTCTCTCCTGACAGTAGCGGAGCTGGCAAAGTCATGCACCAAGTCCAGGAGCTCGTCGGCATACTGCACGAACTGATCGAAGGACTCGAAGGAGGCGAGCGCACCAGTTCTGTGGTGACACTTCCTCATCGCTGCCGAGCTCAGCTCCGCCGGGATACCCTCTTGGTCCTCCGCCGCTGACAGTTCTATCTCTGACTGACTGATCGGGATCCTAAGGACATACAGTATCCTAACTATTATAAAGCTGTAACATAGCTGTAGTTGTACCTTTAAGATATTTAAGAAAAATACTGTATTAGGCTATTTAAGTGTGTTCGCGCCCAACACTAGCAAACGAGCGGTATGAAGTGCGGGGACAGCGACGCTCGAGCCGCTGGCGAGCCGGCCACTCACTTTCGCAGCGCGGCCGATGTTGTCTAGTCGCATAGAATCTAATTTATTTAAATTTTAACATTATTAAGTATTGTTTGTTATCAAGTACTACAAGTTATATGTTGTATTGCAAGTTTAATTATACGTGAAGCCAGCAATAACTTGTATTATTTCAAATCAATCAAGTTTTATTGTAATATACAACAAGGTGTGTATGACTGACCACATAAAGTTTTTTGTCTGTTTCGCAAAAACTACTATCGAATATTGATGCAACTTTTTTGTTTGATAGCTTGATTAGATTTAAAAACTGAATTGGCAAAGCATTTTCAAATCTTGCTCGTGAATGTTATTTTCGATTTCACATTTTCACACATTGTGTTCATTTATATGGCTAAGCATGTCAAATGCTTAAAAAATATATAAAAATACCAAGTCTGTTTTTTGTCTGAAGCCCTCGTAAGTAAATGTAAATCAACGCCCTCTGTCCTCCCCCCAGGAAACACATGGGATTCTATATCTGTATGTTTGCATTACCTGTTGGGGTGTCCAGTTGGCAGCACAAATTGGAAGTGGACGACTCCCAGTTCACCAGACAGCGCGAGGTGTTGCAGGCACGTTATGTCGTAGGATGTATACGCACGGCGAACGTACACCTCCAGGGCAGCGTTGCATACCTTGAAAAGAGAAAGATGTATAAACATTTTGATTTTGGATACAGTTATTGAATACCTACTTACAGCTACTGAGCAACTGATAAACTAAAAATGCATTCGTCGCCATTGTAATTTAATGAATAACTTAACAAGACGCTGATGGCTTACGTGATACGTTTTTTTTTGACATTTTGCGACTGGTTTGGGCCTCTGGTGCTCTCACTCACCATACAAAATACAACAGTAGGAGTACATAATACTGTTTCACGTGAATCTTCTGTAAGAAGGTGGTACTTACGACCCATTCATGCTTGGACAAGCAAGCTCTACCACTACAAAACTGACAAAAACGGAACTCAAGCATTTAGTCAGATAGACATCAAAACAGAATTCTTAATTATGTTAAGTTGGTACAGTAGAATCCGTTTATTATGACTCCGCCTATATTGACCAACCGCTTATTATGACGTAATTACACAGTGAAGTTTAGTTTTCATATAAAATTCTTTATGACTAAGTCGGATATAATGCATATAGCATTCAAATTAAGAATGAATGTGTTATCGAAATTAGCAGTCGAGAGCAGTGGTCACGATGACTGAATTGGCAAAGCATCTGGACGGTATCCAGGAGATGCAGGTTCAAATGCTGCTCATGACTGTTATTTTCGATTTCACATTTTTCACTTTGTGTTTAATGTATATGCCTAAGCATGTCAAATGCTAAAAAAGTATATAAACATTTCTAGATAATTCTAGGGCTGCGTCATTATTTGGTAAAAATCTTAATTGTAAAATTAAGTTTAACTGGTCGGTATTATGTATGAAAATACTTCAGACAGATGGCGCAGGCGTCACCCAAGACGTTAAGAATGAATGTGTTATCGAAATTATCAGTCGAGAGCAGTGGTCACGATGGCTGAATTGATAAAACATCTGGACGGTATCCAGGAGATGCAGGTTCAAATCCTGCTCGTGACTGTTATTTTCGATTTCACATTTTTCACTTTGTGTTTAATGTATATGCCTAAGCATGTCAAATGCTAAAAAAAGTATATAAAAATTTCTAGATATATTTTTTTGTTTTAGATGTTGAAGACGTCGTACTCTTTGTATACACTGTTAACATCTTAAACAGCCTAATATTGGAGTTCTCGTATAAATATAACATTAGCTAATAGAATAAAATGCGGAAAAGGTCACAGATGGGACGAATGATTTTAAACGTTATACATAAAATATAATACAAAATGAGACTTAATTTCATATTCGAAATATGAATGTGGATTAGATATGTGGCTACTCCTTCGGGGACAAAGGCGTGAAAACATTTATAATTTTATTCAAACCTGCGGAGTCGCTACATAAATAATTGTGTATTAATTTTACTTTGTAGAAATATCTGTTATTTTTGCAGTTTCTAAGAAAAATATTAAGTACTTAGCACCATCGCTTTCACGACTTTTTTTGCTTAAATATACCACCACACGACTTAATATTGACCAAAATATTAAATAAATATTACACTTTCTCCACATATGACTAAAAAATGTTGTTTTATTAAAATATACTAAATCTAATAACTAACAATTCTCAGCCAAAAATTTGAATTCAAATATATTCCTATTTTGAAACAAAAATATCACCATTTCACCCTTAAATTGTAAATTACCTAGTTTTTCGTGTGTGAGCGATCTTAGCGGAAATTCGATGCGATGAGAAATTGTCTAAAGGTCATATCAACGTCGTAGAGCCCGCCTCACAACATCACATTATTAAGTATTATTAAAACTGAAAGAACTTCTTAAGTCTATTAAGTCTCTAACAAGTACTTACAGCAGCATTCGAGTGGTAGAAGAAGTCGTGCAGTATATCGAAAATGCTCGTCTCCGACAGTATGAGTTTCTGTAGGTTCTCTGGATGGAAGTCATGCCCGTACATATCCACAGCAGAAAGGAAAATGGACTCCATTTGGTTGTGGCGGAGCTCGTACGCTGGTTGGTGGGCAGCAATGAGGACCTGGACAGTGTGTAATTTGTGTATGTTACACATTATGAAATAAAACTACGTTTACGGAATCGATCGCGTTTACTTGATTTTCTACCATGCTGAAGTTTCGAATACTTAACAGCATTCATGATCACGGGTGGACTTAGATGTTAGACGTCCACGGCTGATATATCGTTTCTTATTTTAACCCACCTAATATTCTTAAAGTACAAATTATAATTTGTGAATAAATTAACGTACAAATTATAATTTGTGAAATAAATATATAACGTAATAAGGAAAAACAGTATTTTAGTACCTTATTAGTCCTTATTCACAAATTATAATTCGTACTTTAAGAGTAGCTGAGCATGTCAAATGCTAAAATATAGATCAAAACCACCTAATATTCGTTTAGAAACACGATTTAAATATCTACTTAACATTTTTTAGACTTACAATGTATGAGATTTTAAGTTTAATTAAAATGAGTGCCATACTCTTTCTTATATTGAAAAAAAATGGTATTTTATTTAGTGTCAAAAATTCTACTACAAACTACCAATTAAACTCTATTATTAAATTGCGACTCATTGACTTCTTATTAATGCCAGATTAAGAGTTTTATCATTCGAAGCAACGTGTAAACTGCGTCTGAACAACCTTTTGTCTTGCAAGAACCTCTACAACTACAATATTGCAAATGGCGGCCGAAGGTCACCAGTAGCGCCATAGCAAGTCATATTACGATATATTGTCTATATCGAGTGACCGCACATGTAGCTTTAATATATATTTCTATAACGTATTAAATTATACCGTAATTTATAATATAGCATGGTATATTAATATATATTATGGCTACGTGTGTGACAGGCTTTAATACTCATCATCATCGGCTGATGAAAAGATTATTTTGATAATAATGCAGTTCATAAATTAAGTCACGCTACTTTTTTTGCAACGCAATCAACAACATGATACATTACAATTAAAAAAAATTAAGTGAGTATCACGTTTTCTAAGACCCTTCTGTCCCCTTGTAAATTTCGTCACACTTTCAAGGCGGGAACATATGCACCCCACCGCACACCGCTCGCCCGAGGCAATGAACAGGGCAGTCTGAGACCCCCAAATGGCGAAAATATAACACGTCGCAGTCCCAATATTAACATCACGATTAAAACCAAATAAATTAACTTCTTCGATTGCACAGATGGCATGGAATGGTTTAGATACCACCAAATAAACCCGCCGTGCGCCGTCTCTCCGCCTGTATAGGTGGACCACTGGAACTATGTGACATTACTTCAGTGGTAAATTTACGGCTCCCCATTTTTATTGCGAACGTGTTTGGGCTTCTTAGACGTGAATATAAAATAGGTAGTTTTGAAAAGTGCCATAGTTAATATATTTTACATGTATAACGTTTATTAGTAAAAACTAATTGCTATCAAACAAATGGACCGTGTTATGCAGAAATGACCCAACCCACAAACTGGACAAAATTAATGTTTTAATGCCAAGCAATCGAAAATAATCTCTATTTTTATGTCACGAAGACTCGTTTTATTCTGAAAACTAAATTTCTTTTATGATAGGTAGTCTTCCAACCCAAGACTATGAATAACACTGAAAAAATAAAGCAGAAGTGGTTCAAATCACCATAACTTTTATGTGTTAGCCCATTTCTGCACAACACGGTCCAATTATGGTATTAAAGTAGTATTACCTGTCTAGCTCTCAAAGCGACTCGGCTGTGTTCAGCTCTATGCAGTGAGGTCAGTTCATTGAGGGTAGTCGCTAGCTCGTCCGTCAGACCCGGCTCGTTGGACCATAAATGGTCAATTAATAATGTTACCTGTTCAAAATAATATTAACCTTTAATTCCATAATCATAATACACAATTACCCAAAGTCTTATTTGATTTATAGTTAGGAAATTCTTCTAGTGTAGTAGCGCCTTGCTTATCCTAGCGTGAATGGGCCGGCTCGATCGAGAAGTACCACCCTCTCACAAAAATTACCGTGTAACAACGGCAGATACTCCTATCGTTGTTTCGTATGGTGAGTGAGAACACCGAAGGCCCAAACCCCCTGCCTATCCTCTCCTTATTATCCTTCGTATCCACCTCCTATCCCTTTCCTTGGAGATGGCGACACACGGGTAATGCCTTTGGTGTTGCTAGCATCTATAGGCTGCGATAATCCCTTATCAGGTATGTCCTACTTTTAGGACTTTTAGGCACTGGGGCAGCGTGGTATACTGTGGCTTAATCCCTCTCACCATAAGAGGATACCCGTGCCCGATAGTGGGACGAAAAAAGGGTTGACAAAAAGAAGTATGGACGAACACTTACCAGTAAGTTCTTCTTAGCAACTTGGTTGTGGGAGAAGATAATATTGGAGACAGCTTGCATGTCGTCTTTGTACCGCTCACGGAGAGCCACCACGCACTTGTCATATGACCCTAGACAAGTCAGTGCCGTCATTAGCTCATAAGCTGATTAATTTACAGAGAGTTATATTGAGATTTGTTGTAGTTAAATAGGCTACTCGGTGGGCTTGAATATGGCCACCTGAAGTAATTAATGTCTTCCAGTTCTAGACGTGCACCAGTACAGGCAGACATACGGCCCACGGCGAGTTTATTTAGTGGGTGAGGGCCCCGCACTACCGTTTCGTTGCCCTGAACGACGGGGTGTGCGGTTAGGTATATATTTTCCGCTTATAAAAAAAGGCTCAAAGGGGTACTTTCTTGCGGCGATTGCCACTTACCATTAGATATGCTGATATCTCAACTGCCACCGTATTCAACGAGAATTATTTTTTAGCTTAGACTCCCTAAAATCAGGCTCCCGGGTGCGAAAGCATGGTAGTTCAAATCCTGCTCGATGATAACGTAATCTTCTCTTTTCCATTTTCACAAAAGAAAAATGTTCTTGTAAAATAGCTGAACATGTGCTTTAAAAAAAAACTATATGGTTAAAGTCGGTTTACGGACGATAACTTTACGTGATAATGTCATGAAGAAATTCGGTTTGTACTTTTAAACAATGTAATACTGATAGAAATCGAATGGTACATATAAAAACGTACGATCGCGCGTGCTGCTATACAATAATTGGGATACGCGTGTTGCCCGGGACGCGTTCGGGCGAAGAATGTCATGTCATGTCGGTCAGACGGTCGGTGGTCTCGGTGGGCCAGCCGCCTCCCTCCCGCACACGCTCTTCAGCCCGCGGTTCTCTTGTGGCATCGATCGCCATATATTTTTCGGAACGTGAGTCTTTTTCGTGCGTGCAGCCACGCGTTGACCGATTTATAAGACGTTATCACGTCTAAAATGTTTTGTTTTGTTTGTAAATTTACGTGAGGGTAAGTGAGACTATGTGAGAGGAAAAAACTGAAGGTTCACCAACTGCCTTAAATTGGTTCAAGGCAGTTGGTAGTACGAACTTACCTAGCTGGAAGTGACTTTCCACTTGATAGTACTGCTTCAACAAATCGTGGACAGCTGCCTTCATTCTGCCCCGAATACCATTTCTGCCACAAAATAAATACATAATCAATTCTACACACTATATCTAGTTCCCTTCTTTTTTATCTGACTACGGCAAGGCCAAAAGGAAGGATTATGATTTTAGCAGTCTATGTATGTATGTTTGTACTTAAGCATGTTCCTCCGTAGCGCCTAAAATATTCATCAAAGTTTGATAAGGTGTCAATGGATTCGTTATTATGGCCCGTATAAACCTGGCTACATTTTAATCGACCGATAGTTTTTAAGCGCGAGGTAGCTAGGTAAAATTGGCTCTTTCAGAGAACCCCTTCACTCCTATAAACTCGTTACCCGCATATTGCTCACAAGATATGCATTTAAATTTTCATAACGTTTATCAAGCGTTAAAACAAAAAGTATAAAATAAAATATTTTTGATCTATATTTTTTAGCATTTGACATGCTCCGCTACTTTTTTAAAGTAAAAATTATTTGTGAATAAGGAAAGAGATTTTTGTATGAGCGGGAAAAATCTCATCACAAATAAATGTGTACTTTAAAAAAGTGGCAGAGCATGTCAAATGCTAAAAAAATATAGATCAAACATATTTAAAAAATCGTGCTATCAAATAGTTTTAATTGCAAAATTAAACTTACTATATTGGATTTATGCATGTAAATGCATTCCGATAGATGGCATTGGTCGTAAAGACAAATGTGATGAGGAAATTGGGATGACCGCCTAGGTCTGTACGATAGCTCAGTGGCTTAGAGCACTTCCCTGGATTGAAAAAGACGCGGGTTCGGTTCCCGCTCGTAGAAAAAATCTCTTTTTCTTTATTCAAAAATAATTTGTACTTTATAAAATAAAAAGCAAAGTTTAAAAACTGTAACCCGACTACGGAAATAAAAAAAAATGAAATCAATAAATGCATAGGTACAAAAATGATCAAGGTAGAGTCGTGGTCTGAAGGTGCTTTCACACTACAGTTGTACTGTAAGTGGTTTCGTGGTTTCATGTGTGTTCAGCTGTGGGCTCACCTATATCGTTGCACTAACAAGACCAGCGCTTGAGTGCTCATGAAGAACACATCTCTGTCAGCCCTCTTTGCTAACGATGCAGCGTGACTGTAATAAAAAACGTTAAATATTATATATTAAATATTCTAAAATTATGTAAGATATAGAAAAGACTGATAACGCAAGTTTTCATTCAAGTAGATAGTCTAGGTAGCCACAAAGAGCTATTGGGTGCACACTAGTGCTAGCTGTGGCACTTACTAAGAGAGGTCTATCTATCCTAGCTATTATAAAACTGCAACAGAGCTGTGTCTGTACATTTAAAAAAAAATACTGTATTAAGCTATATCAGGCGTGTATGAACACGAAACTATCTTTGTCCTGAGTGGGAATCGAACCCACAACCTCGTGCACGGAAGTATATTACACTACCGACTACGCCACGAAGCCCGTCATATAATATGTATATGAATGAAACAACTTACTGGTCGATGACGCTGGCTATCTGCTGGCTGGGGAACTGCGCTAGTACGCTCGTGATGTTCCTCTCGTACAACGCCATGAGCTTGCGGACCTTCTTCTCCACGGAGACAGGAATGCGGCCCGACGTGGACGACAACACCTGGGATTTATTAAATTTTCACTTACATATTCCCTTCTAATTCCTCTATCTATCCGCTTTTCATCGTTAATATACTACATACTTAAGGTACGTTATTATTTGTACATACATATATTTTAAGCACATGCGCTTAACCGTCCGCCGGAACACAAAGCGCAAAAACGCGAAATAGAAAATGGCGAAGTGTCTCCTCAATTAAAAAAAATATAATTTAGATAATAGGGCGGCATTTTTCACATAGTACAGGGCCTGGACAGTATTTTTATAGTACCCAGAGCGGTATTTATCACGGCACTAAGGGCAGTATATTTTACGGAACACAGGGCGATACTTTATATGGTAGGATATTTTTTACGGTACTTAGGACAGCATTTTTCACGGTACTTAGGACGGCATTTTTTACGGTACCCAGGGCGGTATGTTTCACGGTGCACAGGGCGGCGCTACGTATAGTTATAGTAATGGATGATTATGTAGAAATAAGACTCACCTCTTGTAGTTCTAGCAACGGTAAGGAGGGGTCTCGTAAACTTAGCATGAACTTTTCCACCACTTCTCGCAATCTCGGCGTGTTGTATGGTTCGGGAAGGCAGTAACCTTACATGGGAAAAGAATCTTAGCGATTAATCTATACTATTATAAAGCTGTAACAGAGCTGTCTGTACATTTAATATATTTAAGAAAAAAAATACATTATATAACTTATACTTTATATATTTAAATGGCTATATAGCCGTGTCTAAACACAAAACGTTTTTTTTTTTAGTTTTTTGTCTGTGTATCTGTTTGTTTGTTCGTGCATCAAGCAAAAACTACTAAATGGATTTTTATGCAATTTTTTGTATTTGGTAGCTCTTGTTTTGACTTAAAACTGGTAAACATTTTATCCCGCTACTATATCGGGAACCTGAGATATAGCTTAAAAACTAGCTTTTGACTGCGGCGACGCCGCGGGCAAAGGCTAGTCATATAATAAAACAGTATAACCCGGTGTGTCAGTACATTGAAAGTGTGTATAAGAAATGGAGAAGATTTTTAAATTTATCGTCTGTTTGTTTGTTTCCAGACATATGTAAAATCACTTAACGGATTTTAATGCCATTTGAACATGCTGAATATAGGCTAATTTGTCATGAAATATAATTATCCTTCTATAGAGATATTATAAATATGAGATTTTTTTGTTTTGTTTGTTACCTCATAACGCCGTTACTACTTAACCGGTCATCACGAAATTTGTCATACACATAGTCCAGAATACAGAGAAGGACATAGGCTGGACTGTTTATCCTGGGGAAATAGATGTTTCCTGCGGGATGGCTATTGTGTAGAGATTATTTTTGCGCCAAATGGTAACGTATTTAGAATAAAGGTGGCTAACATTTGCCAGCGGTGGCAAAAGCTAATGGATTATGAAAAATAATTATGAGCTGATTGATTTATTTTTATTTTTACTTTAAAAAGACAATACCCTGCACTGCAGGAATACTCCTTATACCGCGTGGACTTTACAAACATACAATTCCACGGACACAAAGTACACCCAGTCTCAGAACAATCATTTGTAGTTCACACAAAGAGTTGTCCTGTGTGGGAATCGAACCCACAACACTCGGGCCGGTATCTAAACCACTCCACCATCTGTGCAGCCAATTTTTTAATTGCCGTTACCTGCTAATGTGTTCTCCAGAATTAATCTATACTTATTGTGCGCGTGATTGAGCTTCTCAGAGAATGCGGTGTTATCTTCGATTGAGAACTGTCCCTTATAGGGCAGGGCAGTGGTCACCAACGATGGATCGTCTAGCTCTGAAATAAAAATACGATTACATATTTTGTTAATCAAGTTGGGTAGAAAGAATGTGGTAAGGAATGTGATTGCCTCGAGTGAATGTAACGATGGATCAGTTAGGAGAGCGTCTGGAACGGTAATCCAAAAAGTCAGGTTCAAATCCCGGACGTGGTTATCATTTTAAAGTTTCGCATTTTGTGTTCCCCTATAAGGCCGATCATGTCCATCAAATACGTATATAAAGAAATAACAACATTTGATCAAAAGTATCTACATAAAAAATATTTAATTAAAGTTACACATCCTAACGTTGTAACAGAGCTGTGTCTGTACATTTAAGATATTTGAGAAAAAATGATTGTAATACGCTATATAGGCGTGTCTAAACACAAAACAATATTTTTTTGATTTTTTGTCTGTTTATCAGTTTGTTCTTTCGCGCATCACGCAAAAACTACTGAACGGATTTTGATGCAATTGTTTTTATTTGATAGCTCTTGATTATACTTAAAAACTGGTATACATTTTATCCCGCTACTATATCGGAGATCTTAGATATCACCTAAAAACTAGGTTTTGGCTGCGGCAGAGCCGCAAATGTAAACCGCGATGAAAATTAATTGCTGTTCATAAGTCTTTTTTTTCCTTTTTCTTTTATTGCAAATAGTGGCAGACGAGCCACGGTCCATCTGATGGTAAATGGTAACCGTCGCCCATGGACTCGACTATACGAGTATTGTCAAGCCGCTGCTCACCAATTCATTTCACAGATATGATATGAAATATAAACGGCTATCTCCTGCTACAGCCAAAACGCAACGATGTGCTTCATGGCCGGTCACACGGGAGATGGTGGTACCAACCCGCTCGGGCCCGATACCAAGTGAGTACTCCCACTTGGTACCCAGCCCTACCACCAGTAATGCAATGGATGATAATTGCTTACTTCCCTTAGTCACCTCATACGATACCCGTGGGAAAGAATGGGGTGGTGACACTTGTATTCTTAGTCCGTCACCACACACACAAAAACTCAAAACTTGCTTGCCCGATTTGAATAATTGTTGTTTTGTTTTGTTCGCTCTAATACGGGGGTGGTTTATAAGTAAAAAATGAGAAGCATGTAAAAAAAAAAGTAGAAAACTATTGATATATTCAATATTGGTAACTTTACATGGCTAACACACGACAAAATGACAGCTACCGTCATTTTTTCTAATTCATTTGAATTAGGTACAAGCAAGTTTTATTTAATAGTCTATTTAAATTCAAATCTTAGACAATACAGATTGATTAATATTGATAATCACTGATAAAATAAATGGTAGGTGATACGAAGTTCACCAGGTCATCTAGTTATGAAATATGTTTAGGTTAGGGCCTATATTGAATTCGGCCAGGCCGTGTGGGGCCGGCTTTAGAATTGTCCCACCCCTCTCTACCCACGGGAGTCGTAAGAGATGACTGAAGGAATACCGGGGAGTGGGCAGCAGCACTTCCTCGAGTATTAACAACATCTACTGCGATCGTCAACCCGCCTGCCAAGCGTGGCGATTACGGCATTATCCCCCATGACGGGACCGCTTGTTGTAGCGTTCTCTTGGGGAGGCCTATGTCCAGCAGTGGACGTTGAAAGGCTGATGGATGGATATTGAATTTGATATTTACTTTAGTGTGTTTACTTTTGTTTCTTACTACTACTATAGCGTTTCGTACGGTGAATGAGAGCGTTGGAGGCCCTAACCCCCACCTTATTATCCTTCTTTTTTCACCTCCTAGCGTTACTTTTTAACGGTTGTGAACATTATTCCCGCCTGTTCACAATATCTGTGTATCATCCATCCATCAATCAGCCTTTCGACGTCCACTGCTGGGCATAGGCCTTCCCAAGAGAACGCCACAACGAGCGGTCCTGTGCCGACCGCATCCAACGGCTCCCCACGTCTTTGACCAGATCGTCGGCACATCTGGTGGGGCGCTGTCCGATACTTGGTCGCCACTCGAGAATGTTTCTTCCCCAACGGTTGTATCTGTGTATAGATTCCCCTAAATTTTGCGTCAAGTCACTCACCTAGAGTGCCTATGAGGGCTCCCATTTCCAGTACAGCACCAGGGCGTAACGTCCATGTGATTTTGCCGGATTCAGGTGCTGATAAAGTCATCACCATCTTCATCACCTACAAAACAAATATTTAAAATTTTATGGTGGTAAAGCCTTGAACACGACATGAAAATCTGGCGAAGAACCGTCCGTATAAGTACCACTCTCTCAAACTGTACCAGAGCATAGTGACCGTGGGTATATTATATCTACTGTTGTGTTTTGTTCAGTAAGTGAGAGCACCAGAGGCTCAAACATCTCTCATCTCTCTGCAACTCCTCTCTTTTCTTAGATTGGACTATGCTTAAGTAAGACCCCAAGAGAAAGCTTGAGTGGAAAAACAAACGTCGGAAACCGATTACCATCAGGCGCGTCCTTGACACCCTTTTAGTATAAAAAAGCATGGCTATGCTAGCCACGATACGATTACTAATAATTCGATAATTACGGTTATATTTTTAATAAAAAAAATCGAACTCTCTTGAAAGTCACAGGGAATATCTTAATTCCCCGTGATACCACTGGGGTATCATTTGGTTGTGTCAAGGGGAAAGAACGGCAAATTCAAGCAGCCGAGCGTGGCAAAGGCTTAAAAATAACAAAAAATAATCAGACGTACCTCAATTTCAGCATAGGGTTGTCCTTTATCTACATGGCCACCATCTTCTACCAGCGTATTTATGAGTTTGCCGGCAGATGGCGCACGCAGTTTTGACGGGTCCTTCTCCTTTTCGAAGACCACGGTTTGATTCCCGATCACGATGCGGTATTTATCCACCTCGTCCTTCAAGTATGTCGTGTAGGAGGCGCCGTCGACAGATAGCAAGGTGCCTGGGAGAAAAGATAGGGATGTTAATACTATTGACGTTAGCTTCGCCTGTATATCATAATAATAATAAATAAATAATATTCACAGACATTTTACACAACGTCCTCTGGTCCCAAACTAAGCTTAACAATTGCGCTAGCACCCAGACGTAGTACAAATACCTGTGTTCATCACACAAATAATTGTCCTGAGTAGGAATCGAACCCACGACCTCGTGTACGGAAGTCGGTTACATTACCGACTACGCCACGAGGCCCGTCATGTACCGGAATTCCTGAACGTGATTTTGACCCACTTCGAAATGTCTGATTAAATTGAAACTTTGCACACATATCAATGACAGAGAAAGAAGAAGTTTATCCAATGTTTTTTTTTATTACAAATCAATACTATGACACCTACGTTGAAAAAAGAAATTGTATCTTTTAAATACAAGTACTTTTGATGCTGTTTTGAGACTAAAAAGAAGAATATAATTTATATTTTGAAATACTAAAAATACACAATTTAGTAGTTAGTTCTACTTACTAAAAAATAGAAAACAATATTATACATTTTAGATCTATATTTTTTAGCAATTGACATGCTCCGCTACTTTTTAAAGTATAAATTATTTGTGAATAAGGAAAAAGAGATTTCTAGTAGGAGCGGGAATCGAACCCGCGTCTTTTCCAATCCGGGCAAGTGCTCTAAGCCTCTGAGCTATCCTAACGATCATCCCAATCTCCTTATGACATTTGTCTTACGACCAACGCCATCTATCGGCAAGCATTTACATGTATTCAATATTGGATTAATAATGCTAAACAAGGATCGTGATTCTTTCTATCTATCTATACTATTATAAAGCTGTAACAGAGCCGTGTCTGTACATTTAAGATATTTGCGAAAAAATTACTGAATTAGGCTATATAGGCGTGTCCAAATACAAAACTATTTTTTAGATGTTTTGTCTGTTTGTTCGTTCGCACATCACGCAAAAACTACTGAACGGATTTTGATGCAACTTTTGTTTTTGGTAGCTCTTGTTTAGACTTAACAACTGGTATACATTTTATCCCGCTACTATATTGGGAACCTGAGATATAACCAAAAAACTAGCTTTTGACTTGCGGCGAAGCCGCGGGCAAAGGCTAGTTGTAAATATTATTATTATTATTTATTGTAATATAATATAAGTTTTTGCTTTTTAGTTCAACAGCTATTAAAGCGTGTTTCTTTAGACTATGATTGTTTTAACTTACTTCACAAAACAAAGGTACTAGTAGCAACAAAACATTAACGATACGTTAAATTAATTAGTGAAAATAATGATCATAACAGCCGCGGCCGTAGAAGGGATTTTGAGTCGTTTCGAGCGTTATGAGTATATAGAACACGTCGCGCGGTCAAACGAACATGACGGTACATATTTTGTGCGAGGTAAGGTGCAAAATGGATGCAAGTTGGACGAAACAGGATGCTTTGGTGGGACTTGAGGGCGACTTATGACAAAAGCGACCAGGGGAGGAGGCAGCATTACGTTTACCCGACGTGGCCAGTAGGTCATCCACCTGGGGCGCTGACGTCCCTCCAGCACCCACGTTTAAGTGGGTATTCCGGGCGCAATCAAAACCTGAGCACCCGTCGAGACCCACATACCCTTATTCCTCTATCACCGGCGGGAGGAATTCATAAATGAATTTTCACAACGTGACATCACTTCAGCCGTTTGTCATTCTCCAACTATAATTTATAGTTTAAACATTACTTCATAAATGTAAATACTAACCACCATCAGTCATACTGTGCACCTCCAACTCCTTGAAGCTGGAGTTCATGGCGAGGAAGTATGAAGTTGGGCCGGACTTGGTGACGGACACTTTGTATTTGGACCCCGAGTGGATAAGTTCCACCTCCACGCTGTTGGATAACTGACTCGAACCTTGGATTTGACCTCTATGAACAGGATAAAAAATCAAAAATCAAGTACTAAAATAAAAAAGTCAGTGTGTCATTTTCACGCAGTAACAACTTATGCAATTGCTCAGACTTCATAATATAGGTTATAATTTACAGAGTTGGCATGCAAATAAACCTAAATAAGAAACTATTCTCGACGTTGGAATGCGTTATAATACTACCAAATTATATAGTCATCCATCCATCCATCCATCAGCCTTTCAACGTCCACTGCTGGACATAGGCCTCCCCAAGAGATCGCCACGAGCGGTCCCGTCATGGGGGATAAAGCCGTAATCGCCATGCTTGGCAGGTGGGTTGGCAATCGCAGTGGATGTTATTAATACTCGAGGTAGTGCTGCTGCCCACTCCCCGGATATTCCCTCAGTGGGCTCTTACGACTCCGTAGAGAGGGGTGGGACAAATCTAAAGCCGGCCCCACACGGCCAATTATATAGTACAGATGGGTTATGTTACCATATATAAAAATATTTCAAAATCAAAACTCACTTCTCAAGTCCACTCTTGAACTCCTGGAACTTTGTTGTGATAATGCTGTCTGCTATAAGAATGGAACCGCAGAGCACACCCAACATGATGTCCGGTTTCTCAGATTGTACCTGATAGGAGACACAAGATATATGAATTTATAAACCAAAACCTTCTTCTTCAAACCCTGTTTAATATGCTGCTTCTCCACCTTCAATCATCCCCCGATCCGTCCCATCCGAGGAAGTGCTCTGGGCCGATAAGCTATCGCAGTCGTCTAATAGTGACACCCAATCTTTAATTCACATTTGTTTTTAGATGTCCACTTTCACAAATATTTGTTCTATTGAAATAGCTGAGTATGTCAAGTGCTAAAATACAAATCACAAAGAGATATATATAGATATATATGTAATGTATGGTATTATAAAACTGTGACAGAGCTGTGTCTGTACATTTAAGATATTTGAGGAAAAATTACTGTACGTAGTATTAGGCTATATAGGCGTACCACTGAAGGAATTTAATATGGTTCCGGTGGCCCGCCAATAAAGGCAGAGAGACGGCACACGGCGGGTTTCTTTGGCGGGTGAGGGCCCCACACTACCCTGCTCGTTGCCCCGAACGACGGGATGTGCGGTTAGGAATATTTTTTCCCGTCTTAACAAAAATAGTCTATATAGGCGTGTCTGAACACAAAACATTTCTTTTTAGATTTTTTGTCTGTTTATCTATTCGTTCGTTCGCACATCACGCAAAAACTACTAAACGGATTTTGATGAAACGTTTTCTCTTTGATAGCTCATGATTAGACTTATTGAATGTGAGTTAAAATAATTTAATTGGTCAATTTAAATTCGATTTTAGGTTCTTCAAAAACTACAATGGATTGATCTTCGTCATGTTTTTCACTCGCGTTGTTAATGATTCCATAGAGGCTAAAATTGCTAACTTTGTAACCCGTCGTTGTCGACGACAATGGTATGGAGCATATTATTACAGCTATTTTGGTGACATAATTGCTCGGAGTTATCGGTATGGTGTAATTTTTACCCGGTTTAAGACATAAATTAATTGAATAGCGAAATCTTCGCTATCTATTATATAGTATGTTAGATGTAAGACTCACCCGCTCCGCAATGAGTGCATCAAGCCAGCTGGTGTCAATATTATTATCTTGAAAAGATCTAGTTTCCAACAAGGTGATGAGATACTCCACAGTGGTCCGGAAGTCACCACGGATGCTCAACTCTTTGAGTGCTATCACCAGATTCCTATAAAACAAATGCATATATGTATAGGGTAAACTATAGTATTGCTGGCACCCCCTTAGTCATTGGCACTTTGGATTTTAAATGCAAATATTAAGAACTGGTATAGCAGAAAACATTTGTTCTACTTTTTTTCATAATCTACAATAGTAAAATTGTTTGCAGAAAAAAGTAGGTTTTGTAATATTATAGCTGGCAGCACTAAAGACAATAAATAAATACCGGCGCCATGCAGAACTGTTAAAACATCACTTTCTAATCAATTAACGACTGTTACATAGATTATTTATTATTATGCTTAATTTTTAGGTAAATAATGGCATCGAGTGCTTTTTTTGGATCAATTTTCTGTTAGAATCTTACTTTATTAGGTGCCAATGACTGACTTAATAACAGTAACTGTAGATGGTGCCAATGACTGTAATTTCAAATATATTTTTTGTTTTTCTATTAAAAATCTCTAATTAGATTGACTAATGCATTTTCATTTGAAAATATCCATACCAGAGAACCTTATCAATGTTTGCTGACTTTTTAAACACCTATCAATTTAAAATATATATATATATATATATCAATAATATCAATCTTAAATATGCTTAGAGTGCCAATCATTATACAGTTTACCCTACCACCGTGTTGAATCCGTGTGGTGACGGACTAAGAATACAAGTGTCACCACCCCATTCTTTCCCACGGGTGTCGTATGAGGCGACTAAGGGAAGTAAGCGCTTTTCATCCATTGCATGACTGGTGGGAGGACCAGCGCCATCTATCGGAAGCATTTACATGCATTAAACCGATAAAAAATAAAGTCGTAAAGACAAATGTAATAAGGAGATTGGGATGGTCGAAGGACCTGTACTATAGCTCAGTGGCTTAGAGCACTTCCCCGGATAGGAAAAGACGCGGGTTCGATTCCCGCTAGTACAAAAAATCTCTTTTTCCTTATTCTCAAATAATTTGTATTTTAAAAAGTGGCGGAGCATGTCAAATGCTAAAAAATATAGATCAAAAATGCTCTATAACGTAGTTCGGAAGTTAGAAGTTCCCCCTACCTTTTTTAATTTCTCGTCTGTTTGTCTGTATTTGTTCGTACACGTTTTATTCCGCTACTATAGCGGGAATCTGAGTTATAACCTACGAGTAAAAACCAGGTATTGTCTGCGGCGAACAATGGTCCTAGTCCTAACTATAATAAAGCTTTACAGAGCTGTGTCTGTACATTTAAGATATTTGAGTAAAAAATACTGTAGGCGCGACCACTGAAGGAATGTAATATGGTTCCGGTGGCCCGCCAATAAAGACGGAGAGACGGCACACGGCGGCTTTCTTTAATGGGTGAAGGCCCCACACTACCCTGTTCATTGCCCCGAACGACAGGGTGTACAGTTAGGAACATTCTTTCCCGGCTTAACAAAAGAAAAGGCTATATAGGCGCGTCTGAACACAAAACAATTTTTTTTAGTGTTTGTTCACGTATCACGCAGAAACTACTGAAAGGATTTTCCTTACTTTACTTATCTTCACGCCATTTCTCTTGTGGGGTAGGCAGAGAGAAGAGAAGGATTTTGATGCAGTTTTTTGATATGAAAACATCTAATGCGGAGGGAGGGTAAACCGGCTGTTGGCGAGACGATTCCATGCCATTTTATTTAATTATTTTTAATGACATCTGTTGATAAAACCATTTAACTAGGAAGTATACTGTCAATCAATAAACCAATAACAGTTTTATTTCGTCTATAGATAAAGAGTATGGCGCTTACCAACAATTATATATAACTCGAACAATATTTGAAGAAAGAAAGAAATTTGATGTTTTCACATCTGCGAGACGTCCCAGGAAGACAATCTTTTTTTTTATTTGATAGATTTTGATTAGACTCAAAAACTGGTATACATTTTATCCCAGTACTAATCGGGAACCTGAGATATAACCGAAAAACTGAAATAAGTATCTTATAAATTTTAAAAACCTGACTCACTCTCTTGCTTGTTCTCTTGTCTCGCCCCAAGAAAAGCAGTGACCAAACTGAGAGTCAGCAAATTCATGGAGTCCACCCGAAGCGGCCACACTGAAGTAGCCCCACACGTTCTTGGACGATCTGAAGTTAAGCTCCTGCACTGTGCCCGATGATGGTTTGAAACCTGAAACGGAACATCTGGATCAATATTTTGATTTATTATTTGTGGTGACGGACTAAGAATACAAAGTGTCATCACCCCATTCTTTCCTACGGGAGTCGTACAAATCGCCTAAGGGATACAACTATCACCCATGGCATTACTGGTGGTAGAGCTGGGTATCAAGTGGGAGTACATAGCATCACGCCTGTATTCCCCGAAGGGGTAGGCAGAGGTGTATTTACACACCCACGATTTGCCAGCTATGTTTAAGTCTCACGTAATAGAGGCGAGTCTATTGGCGTCTACCGGGCACGTTTCCAAACTCTGGGCTGCTACTGAGAATTTTTCTTTTTACGAAAAAACTCAATAACACTGCCCGACCTGGGGATCGAATCCTAAACCTCACGTTCAGCAGTCAGTTACACTACCGCTGCACTACCGAGGCAAGTGGGAGTACTCACTTATCATCTGGCCTGAGTGGGTCGTTACCACCATATTTCATGTGACCAACCATGAAACACCTTGATGTGGTTTTCTTGTAGCTGTTCATAAATTAGTTTCCAATCCATGAAATGAAATGGTCAGCTTGGCAGTAATCTTAGTGCCGCTGAGTACATGAGTGACGGTTACCACTTACCATCAGGTGAGCCGTAGCTCATAACTAAGAAAGTTATATAGTAGATTATGAATAACTGCCTCGGTGGTGTAGCGGTAGCGTATGCGACTGCTAATCATGAGGTCTCGGGTTCGATCCCCGGTTCGGGCAATGTTATTGAGCTTTTTCCTAAAAAGATAAATTCTCAGTAGCAGCCCGGAGTTTGGAAATGTGCGCGGTAGATGTCAATAGGCTCGCCCCATATTACGTGGGACTTAAACATAGCTGACGAATCGTGGGTGTGTAATATACCTCTGCCTACCCCTTCGGAGAATACAGGCGTGATGCTATGTATGTATGAATCAATTACTCCATCAAGTCCCCCATGATAGACAATAAAAAAAATATAAAGAAGGTTTATACGGGTTATATCATTGTATCATTGTGATAGTTTTCGCTTTTTGTCAGATTCGAACAATCAGATAACACCATGTTAATAGATTTAAGCATTTCCATGTTTAGACTGAAGGACATGTTTTGACAGTGTTCTTGGTATTGGCGAGTCCATGAACATACTTTACCACATACCATTTAAGCGAACTGTGACACATTTGCCGCCAAAAAATTATGCAACTAAATATTATACCTTCGTCAGGGTTCTCAGAAGTGATTCTAGCGGCGATGACGTGCCCCCATGGAGACGGTCTCTGCTTGGGTTCATCTAATTCTATCGACGTTAGCCCCCACGGGGATTCCCCGTAGAGAAGGCGTATGTCCTTTATGTAATAAAGAGGTAAACCCATGGCAATCTGAAAGAAAAATAAATTAGATTAAAAAGGTAATTTACCAAAGATCTAATCAGAACACATAGCATCACGCCTGTATTCCCCGAAGGGGTAGGCAGAGGTGTATTACACACCCATGATTCGCCAGCTATGTTTAGATCCCACGTAATAGGGGGCGAGCCTATTGCCCTCTACATTTCCAAACTCCGGGCTGCTACTGAGAATTTTTCTTTTTACGAAGAAGCTCAATAACATTGCCCGACCCGGGGATCGAACCCGAGACCTCATGATCAGCAGTCGCACACACTACTGCTGTACCACTGAGGCAGTTCTTTTTCTCTTTCTAATCAGAACACAAAGAGCGAAAATGTGTAATCGAATATTATAGTCACGAGCAGGATTTTAACTTGCGTCTCCCGGATAAGCATTCCTATGCTTTGCCACCATGTATATATATATATGTATATATATATATATGTATATATATATATATGTATATATATATATATGTATATATATATGTATATATATATATATGTATTATATCCGTAATCTGGTACCCATAGCACAAGCGTCAAACTTAGTTTGGGACCAGAGGACGTTGTGTGAAAATGTCCGTGAATATTTATTTATTTGCAACAAAATTTTCGAGATTTTTCGACAATATGTATTTTTTTACAAATTATCACTGCTCAGTAACGCAAAACATCGTGAGGGAACCTGCATGCTTTTTTCTGTTAAGGCGGAAAAAAATGATCCTAACCTCACACCCCATCGCTCGGGACAACGAACAGGGTAGTGTGGGGGCTTTCACCCACTAAATAAACCCGCCATGTTGCGTCTCTTCCCCTGTATTGACGGGCCACTGGAACTACGTTACATTACTTCAGTGGTGGGAACCTGCATGCCCGAGAGATTTTCTCGACGGTTTGTGAAGTCTGCCAACCCGCACTGGGCCAGACTCGTACCCAACGGTGGGATGGTAATGGGTTGACAAAATCTTACCTGTAACTGCGCGGCTGGTAGATTGACATCAGCCACCATCTCAGTGCATGGATGTTCAACTTGCAGTCTCGGATTCAATTCCAGGAAGTAATACGACCCGGTAGCATGGTCGTACAAGTACTCCACTGTACCAGCGCTGACGTACCCCACCATTTTAGCTAGACGCACTGCGGCCTGGAAATACAATGACACAGTGATCATTTAATTTTATTTTTTATAACTAGCCTTTGCCCGCGTCTCTGCTGCAGTCAAAAGCTAGTTTTTAGTTTTATATCTCAGATTTCCGATGTCGTAGCGGGATAAAATGTATACCAGTCTTTAAGTCTAATCAAGGGCTATTAAATAAAAAATCAGTTCCGTAGTTTTTGCGTGATGCGCAAACAACACCCAACAAACAGACAAACTGGTAAACTAACAAACAGAAAAAACTTTAAAAATAATTGTTTTTTGTTCAGACACGCCTATATAGCCTAATACAGTATTTTTTTCTCAAATATCTTAAATGTACAGACACAGCTCTGTTACAGCTTTATAGTAGTATAATAGAAGTACGTTGCCGTGTGGGGCCGCTTTTAGAATTGTCCCACCCCTCTCAACCCATGGGGGTCGTAAGAGCCGACTGAGGGAATACCGGGGGAGTGGGCCGCAGCACTCCTTCGGATATTAACAACATCCACTGCGATCGCCAACCCGCCTGCCAAGCGTGGCGATTACGGCACTATCCCCCATTCTTGGGGAGGCCTATGTCCAGCAGTGGACTTTAAAAGGCTGATGGATGGATGGGATAGAAGTACAAGGGGCTAACAACACCAGAGACATGACTCACTCGCCGAGTTTTTTGAGGGAGGTCATGGAGAGCGGTTGAATTCCTATCACACACTCCAATAATTTACTGGTAGAGTCGTGCTTCTCCCAGCATGAATGGGCCGGCTCGGTCGGGAAAGTACCACCCACTCAGAGATCAGCGTAAAAAAGGTAGCTACTCCTGCTGTCGTGTTTCGTATGGTGAGTGAGAGCGCCGGAGGCCCAAACCCCGCTCTAGATACAACACTCACTCGCCGCGTTGCCAATATTTAGGAAAAGAGATTGGAGGTGAGGGAAGGTTGACGGACAAGAACGAAAGATGATGAAGAGGAAATGGCGAGGTGGATAGGAAGAATTATAGAAGGGTATTAAAAAAATTTAAAAAATAAAAATAAAAATTGCATGCCCAAATTGGTGCCAAACAGCTCAAAATAGGAAAATTTGGGCATCCTTGGAGGAGGCCACCAGAGGTTCTTAACTTAGTTTTATATTTATTTAGGAAGTACGAGGAGGGATCAAAAAGCAGTGAGAACGACATACTCCTTGGTAAGAAAAAAAATAAACACTGGCAGGCATAGCTCAGATACATATATGTAATATTAATAATGAAAAAAATCTTCGATTCTCTTTTGGTTTTTTCTGAATGTAGTCATTTGTTTGCTTCGTGTCGGAACGTGTTCTCGAAAATGGAGAAAAACTAAGTGCGAGCTGTTATTAAATACCACTGTTTAAAAAAGTTAACGACGCAAGAGATTCATTGCGATTCAGAGGCAACATTAGGAGAGTCTGCTCCGCCGTATTCCACGGTTGCAAGATGGGCTTCTCAATTTCGAGTAGGGAGAACGAGCACGGAAGACGAACATCGCTGCGGTCGTCCATCGACGTCAGTCACCCAAGAAAATGTTGCGAAAGTCGAGAAAATTGTATTGAGCGATCGAAGAGTTACCATCCGATATTTAATTCATGAAACGGGCATTTCATATGGAAGTATTCAATCCATATTGAAACAATCTTTGAATATGAGAAAAGTCTCCGCCGGAATGAATGTTAACTGACAGTCAGAAACAAAATCGACTTGACATTTCGAAGATATTGTTGGACAAGTTTCAAGAAGATTCTTTAATACTTTTTGTCTCGTTTCGTAACAATGGACGAAACATGGGTCCATCATTTTGACCCCGAGACAAAACAGCAATCTTTGCAGTGGAAACGGCCATCATCACCGACCCTGAAGAAGTTTCGTGCCGTGGCATCGGCTGGCAAGGTTGGCCTCAATATTTTGGGACTCAGAAGGGATATTGTTGATTGAATACCTGGAGCGTGGAACCACTATTACGGGCCAATATTATGCAGCTTTAGTTCCCAAGTTGAGGAATGCCATCAAAGAGAAAAGGAGAGGGAAACTTCGAAGGGGCGTGCTGTTTCATTACGACAACGCACCCGCGCACAGGTCGGCCGTTGCGATGGCTGCCATTCAGCAAGCTGGCTTCGAAATGGTTGACCACCCCCCTTATTCACAGATTTGGCGCCTAGCGATTTTTATCAGTTCCCCAAATTGAAAGAATACGAGTACTTAAGGGGGAACAGCTACGAAGACGATAACGAGGTGATGGATGCCGTGGAGAGCTTTTTGCAGGACCAAGACAAAACTTTTTTTTTTGAAATGGATTGAAGCCTTGGAAAAGCGCTGGACTCGGTGTGTAGAGAGACTCTGAGACTATGTAGAAAAATAAATTGTTATGTTATCAATAGCCATTATATTCTATCTCATTCTCACTACTTTTTGATCCCTCCTCGTAGTTTAATATCACGTATTTTTTTAAGAACAAATCGGTTTTTTTTTTTTAAGATAACACCCTGCACTGAAGAGTAATCTTTGTATCGCGGGGGACTATACAAACATACAATTTCACGGACACAAAGTACACATTTGTGGATCACACAAAGAGTTGTCCTGTGTGGGAATCGAACCCACAACACTCGGGCTGGTATCTAAACCACTCTGTCATCTGTGCAATATTTGGAACTCTTATTCAAAGATGTTACGATAAAAGTTATTTCCTTCATTCCTCACCTTTTCCATTTCAATGAAGACCTCAGGTTTGGCGATGGCCGCGGGCGCCTCCTCGATGATTTTCTGGTGCCGACGCTGGATGGAGCAGTCTCGTCCGAACAGGGAGATGGCATTGCCTGACAAAAATAAAAAATAAAAATAGTAAAACCAGAGCCCGCGGTTAAACTCGCGTGCACGAGTTTTGCGCACGATGTGAAACTGTCAATTCAATGATTATATTGTTTGTTAGTGTCATTTGACACAAATTTATTTAATTACGATAGTATTATAGCCTATGTTCATCAGTGATACCCTTAGATACCGGTGTTGTGGGTTCAACTCCCGTACAGGACAACTCTTTGTGTGATCCACAAACGGTTGATGGTAAGGTATCCCATAAAAATATGGTGATAATCTAATGATAGAATCTGGTGATAATTTAAAGTTGATTTTTATGTTAAATTATCTATTTCGGTTAGGTGGTTCAAAGATTACACCATACAAACAAACAAACACAGTTAACTGTTTATTACATTAGTAAAGGGCCATCCCATAGAAGAATATAATAACAGCCTTTATTTACTTACGGAGAACTCATTTTTTGAATCTGTAGTAGTTCTTAAATACATACCATACTGATCAGCTAAAAGTTGGACTTCTAAATGCCGAGCTGACTTGGCGAGTTTCATTACAAATATTGGAGATCCAGGAACTTCAGCTTGCACCTGAAATGTATATCAAATCTATAGTACTAACTACTGTGGTAAGCGTTGCTGATGGTAGCAGCCTTTTTTTTGTAAATGAACAAGAATTGAGAGTGAAATTTTAAGGACGCGTCACATTTTGTTACATGAGAGAGAAAGAGATATAATGAAGACATATTTTAGCACACAAAGGAGAATGCCCATACATGGTTTCGTTTTGTATCTATACTACTATATAATAGTGGGCGAGCCTATTGTCATCTATCGGGCACATTTAAAACTAGCAATAATTAACATTTAATACATTCAAAAAGATTGTAATTATATTGTTTTTCTTAAAATTAATAACTTATTTGTCACATCAAATACCTATAAGTAAAAACTTGATGAAAACGCAAAATATTGTATGGTTGTAAATAATTGAACACGTAAAATATAACCTAATTTGATGAACTTCGCTATCTTATTTTTCGAAAATCCGGCGAAGTAGGAATATTGTATTATTTGTAATTGTATGTACACTTAAAACTCTATAAATTAATATAAGTTTAATTAATGTAAAATGTGACTCTATCACATGTGAAACTGAAGCCACATTTATCCGCTCAACATACAGATAGAATCTCCCAGGTTTGCAACAGGGGTCAGCATCGCGTAGGCGAAAGCGGAGCGCAAAGCGCGCAATCGCAAAAAAAAAAATTTTTGGCGCTAAAAATGTATTTCCTACTCCTTCACTTTCAATGCTATCTACTCTTGAATGTTTGCCCGATACAGTCTGTTCATTCTATAATCTGTATATGATTTTTGCTTACGCCTATATATACTGTATCAACGAGAAATAATTCCTAAACGTAAACGTCAACCAGTTGCGACTATGGACTCGAACCGTGCGGTAATAAAGGCGAGTTTTCAACGGGAAAGTCAAATAAAATTAAAATTTGTGGAAATTTTTCGTTTTATAACGTCAGTGTTATTATTATGATAATTAGTGGATAGTGGTTTTAAGTGTTTTAGTGCATAAAATAGTTATTATACTTGACAATAAACATGGATTTTTCAACAATGGGTAAGTAGTTTTTTTTTATAATTTTTTTCATAAAAAGTGTCCACCCGTTACGGCGCGTGGCCTCGCGCGGCGTCGCGTGGCAATGGCACTGTATCGCTTTGCATGCTTATGGAGACTATGGTCTCCTTAGTGGTTCTAGCGGTTATGGGCATTCTCTTTTAGACTCTATGACTACCAAATATGACAAATAAAACGCCTGAATTTGAAGACCTGTGGCCAGTCGCCTGCATATGCAAACGGTAGAACCTTGCTTATCCCAGCAATGGCCCAGCTCAATCGGGAAAGTACCACCCTCTCACAGAGAATCTACATGAAACAATTCCTATCCACCACTTTCTCTGGAGTTGGTGAAGCATTATGCCTTTGGTGTTGCTAGCGTCTATAGACTACGGTAACCGCTTACCAACAGGTGGTTTGTAAACCACCTGCATAGTATAAAAAAAGTATATCTGTATGCTAAAACCTTATTTTTTTTAATTGCACGTGGTCTAAACATTGCATTGAAAAATGAACCTTATGAAAAGGACCAAAAGTTGCTCCTTTGTTTAAAAGGTTAAAAAGTTTCTTTTTGCACGCGCTATTTTTTATATTAGATCCATACTACCCCACTTCCCAATAATATTATAAGTGCGTTGTTAATCGTCAATACGCCTAAAGTACTGAACAAATTTGGGTGAAATTAACTAAGTATATAGGTGAATCACTGGATTAACATAACATTTGATCGTGCAACAAGAGGAACAGTTCTCATCGAATAGAATCCCGAAATTTGTTCCTGTGAGACGCATAACCAACTTGAAGAATTTGAATTTTGGAGCACACTTAGGCAGGCGCAGACAGACATTGATAACAGAAACGGGATGGAAATTATTAAAAAAAAAATGCCAAACCTGTCTAAACATGTTGTTAAAATCATCAGGGCTATCCACTTTCCTGATGCCTTTCCCGCCACCGCCTTCAGAGGCCTTGATCATGACGGGGAAGCCGATTTTATGCGCAGCTTGGAGACCCTGCTCAGGGCTGGTCACACAACCACGGGCGAACAACTCTGAGGATATCTTGATCTTCTTACTGTTATATTCCGCTTTGAGTTCTGTAGGGAATAAATAGATAAACAAATAAATATTCATGGACATTTTCACACAACATCCTCTGGTCCCAAACTAAGCTTAACGCTTGTGCTATGGGTACCAGATTACAGATATAATACCCAAATAAGAGATTAAAATGAATGTTAGCGCTATTTCGTGGCATCTATATGAGCCCAGAATGACTCTCTGGTCCAATCCCTAGACGCCACTATAACGCGATACGAAACAGGCCAATAGGAAGCAGTGATCATCACGTCACATGAATGCGCATGGTTAACCTCACTTGTTATAAAGGCTTGAGCGGGTTCGTTTCACCGTTTACCGTGTAACCGACGATGGAGCATCCCTTTTCGCGAGTGGTAAACAAGCATACCTGATTGGTAAGCGGTTACCGTAGCCTCGCCCGTCGCCAATTCCAAGGGAAAGTATAGAAGTGAAGAAGAAGGATATTAAGGATAGGCTGCAGCATAAGGAGAACGTTTGGGCCTCCGGCGCTCTCACTTAGCATACAAAACATAACTAGGAGTACCTACTGTTGTTTCACGTGGATATTCTGATAGAGGGTGGTACTTCCCAATCTAGCCGGCCCCTTGATGCTGAGGCAAGCAAGGCTCTATCCACTATGTATTGCCTATAAAAAACAAGAGATTTACCACTCCCACTCCAAGGTAAGGTGGGTATATCAGCTGTCTGAGCCACTATAGACGAAGCGATCTTGTCTCCTAACGCCCACATAGCCTTTTCTGGCGGACCAATGAACACTACTCCGGCACGGTGTAGCAATTCTGGCAGCTTGGGATTCTCTGACGCATGTCCCCAACCAGCCCAGACTGCCTGAAAATGAAATATATTATGTATTTAACTTATATATACTCACACCTCTGACTAGTGGAGAATAAACGTCCTTATTCACCGATCCCAAAATTCCATAGTCGTGGGGCTAGCAAGGGTACATACACACAAACACACACGCATACACACACGCGCATGCACGCACGCGATCACGCACGCACGCATACACTAACTAGCCAATACCCGCGACTTCGCCTGCGTTATTATATTAACAGAAAAAGCACATCACTGTACTTTTACGGTGTGAAAGCTTATTATTCACTATTGGGCATTGTTCTCCTCCAGATCATATTCCACCACACTGGCTCCGTGCGGGTTGGTAGACTTCACAAGTCGTTGAGAAAATCTCTGAGGCATGGTTTCCTCACTATGTTTTTCTTCACCAAATGAAAATATCGCAATATTTTTTTAGATAAATTCCAAGTGTTTATAATTAAAACTTAGTTTAAATCTAAAGTACAAAATATTTGTGAATGAGGAAAAAGAGATAGTACGAGCGGGAGTCGAACCCGCGTCCCTTCCAATCCGGGGAAGTGCTCTAAGCCACTGAGCTACCGTACCAACCTTTTCGGTCATCCCAATCTCCTCATCACATTTGTCTTTACGACCTAGTTTAAATCTATCTAGTAGTTTTCCCATGATAACCGCAGACCTCTTATCATTTTAATTATATAGATATAAAATAGCAAAAATTGAAAAGCTAAATCAATGCGGAACTGCAAATGGACGCGTACAGTTCTCCATAAAAAAACTGCCAGGAGATGAAAATTTGCCACAATTAGTTGCCCTACTCAACGCTTGATGGAGCTGTTCAGTTTGTTGCCATAGCAACAAATATAACAACCAACCTGCACTTGTGTTCTCACTGCAATGTCGACAATCAGCTCAACATTGGCATAATTGTTGTTGTTTGAACCACCGGGCACTGGCACGTAGTGGTCGGCCATTTTTATATATTCGGCATTCGCTTTCAGATCTTCTGGGGTTACCTAAATAAAAAAAAAACAATGTTCGATTATTCTTCTTAATACTGAATGTACAAGTAAAGACATTGACAGAAAAAGAGATCGACAGTCAAGACATCGTCAGAGAAATTGACATTTTTAATGTTAAACGTTGGCGTGGCGACGTCACCACACCAGTTTATTTAATTGATTTTAACGCCATCTGTTGAAAAAAGTATCTAACTAGGAAATATAATGTCAATCAATAAACCAATAACAGTTTTAATTCGTCTATGGATAACGAAGAAGCGCCCTGCGCTTACCAAGAATTATATAAATATATTTGAAGAAAGAAATATAGTATTCGATGTTTTCACATCTGCAAGACATCCCGTGACGTCTCATTATTTATTAATACTGTGTGGGTGGTAAACATGTATACGGTACACCTGATGGTAAATGGTTGCAAAGGCCTATAGGCGCTAGTAACACCAGAGGGATCAGTTGCGCGTCGTCATCGCCAAGGAAAGGTATATTATATGAGTTAGATAGGAAGAATAATAATAAAGAGGATAGGTTGGATATTAAGGAGAGTATAGGAATGATTATAAAGAGAGAATATGGAAGGGGTTTGTGCCTCACTATATTAAAACCAAACTCACCATAACAACGAATCTCACAGCACGCTCGTTTTTGAACATCTCGTAGGACCATCTTCTTATAGAACGCATACATTTTACTGCACCAATACCGTTGTTGGCTATCAGTACCTGGAAGTAAACAGACCATGGTTTTCAGAACAGACTATTGAACCGCTATTCCAAACCCTTTGGAAGACTGACTTATTTGAAGGAACCCTAAAGTAATGGGGCATATTATACTTTGTTACATTAAGATTCTCTATACATAGCAGCACGCCTGTATTCCCCGAAGGGGTAGGTACAGATTTATTCCATTCACGGTTCGCCAGCTATGTTTAAGTCCCACATAATAGGGGGCGAGCCTATTGCCATCTACTGTGCACATTTCCAAACACCTGGCTGCTAATGAGAATTTTTCTTTTTACGAAAAATCTCAATAGCACCGCCCGACCCGGGGATCGAGCCTGATACTTCATGATTAGCAGTCGCCCAAACTACCGCTGCACCACAAGGGTAGTTATCTATGCAAATAAATAAAATCGAAAGGTCTGCTTGTAATGGCTAAATAACAGCTTTTTACTAGATGTATACAAGAGTATACACACTACGTATAACAAAATACCAATTTTTAAAGTTTATATCCGTCACTCTATTTCTCCCGGCTAATCTCCAGAATGGCTGGATCAATTTGGACGGGACTTTCACTAGCAGATAGCTGTTGCTACAAGGAGTAACTTAGGCTACTTATATTTTGGAATAATAATTAGGAATTTAAAAATGACTATTTTTATATATTATAATGTTTATTTAGTAATAAGCTGAATGGACATGACAAACAGCCACGTCAATTTTATTTATTTGTATATATTGATTCATCCTTAGTAAAATGATAATGTATAATTTTTTATATACCTTTACTATGAGTCTAAATACTTTAAAATAATACATTTTAATCAACTACTTAAACTAACCTTATTAATAGCCTTTGTGCCCTGGAATCTCTTGACAAACTCTTCAGGAGTAGCTACCGTGAAGTCCTTTTCTTGGAACCTCTGGCTATGGATCACAGTGCCTTGGGACATAGACGGCCTGTAAGAAAATAGTGGAAAGTTAATTAATGTTGCAACGTTCTTAAGCTAGGCTGCATGGTGAGACCACTGAAGTAATGTCATACATGCCAGTGGTATACCAATACCGACGGAGAGACAGCACACAGCAGGTTATTTTAGTGCGAGGGCTAGACAGGATGTGCAGATAGAAACCTTTTTTCCTACTTTAACAAGAAAAAGGCTGTATGATGAGCGATGGATGACTAGAAGACCACATAGTCCTAAAACCTCCACACACTGTACCTACCATTCTGGCTAGTGTAGTGTAGTAAGCTTATTAATTGCAGAAGAGGCTATTGCCCTAAATGAGAAATATAAGGTAAGGTTTAAGAAGTCTATAAGTAAATGTGGCTGGTAGACAATAATTTTAAGTAGTCTGGATACTGTTAAAAAAGAGTTTATGGAGTTCCAGAAAGAAAAGATTGTAATGCTTACTACTTTTTATCTTGCCTCATTGAAGTATTTGTATAACAAGAATGTTCCCGTTAAGTACTAATTATGTGATAAAGTTTATTTATACTATACTTTTCCGAGCCCTAGTCAAAATGTATGCAAAATTTTGTGATGATCGGTTCAATAGTTACGGTGTAAAAGATTAACAAGCAAATACACTTTTGTACTTATAATATTAATAAGAATATTGGGTGGCCTATTGTGAATAATGTACATAAAGGCTTTAGTTTTTTAAGTCAATAAAGGAGCTGGAATTGATGTAATATTTTTTTAGAACCCGGGACTGTTCTTCACCACAGGTCTCCTTCAGAATGAGAGCCACCATGCTGGCCCTGTGCGTGTGTGGGCAGACTTTACTAGTTGTTTTGATAATCTCTTAGGTTTACACAGGTTTCTTGACAATTTTTGCCTTCATCAAACAGTAATATTTTGTCAACCAATACACACATAATTTTGAAAATGCCTCAAGGTGTCGACCTTCCAACTGGTGACCGAACTCAAAACCAATGTCTTTGCAGTCCTTGGTTTTACCGCAATCACTATTAGGCGCACTTAAATTATATAGAAAAATAATAAAAATAACACTTTAGTTACAAATTTTTTATAGATCTACACCGCAAAAAATAAGAAAAAAGTAGAATCCTTTCGGGTTTTTTTTAATTATATGATACATATTATTTTAATTAGAGAAACTTGGTGAAATCACTTCTCGTGGCATACTTAAAGCGACATCGACACGTACCTCGATAGCGAGTGCGTAAATTAAAAGAATAGCTCAAATTAAATCGAATGCAAAAGCCGTACGAGCTTTATTACAAGTATATACTCTAAAATTTAAAAAAACAATTACTATAACAATACTTTTTTTATTTCTAACCTGTAAAGTGCGTCAGAATAGAGCCCATTCATCCCTTGATACATTTTCATGAATAAAAACCACACTGAACACAATATTTTGAATATTCGAACAGTTTATCAGTGAGAATATAAATTACATTAAATTATTTATCATTTCATCAACACTGCAACAGAAACAGTTTTGTTTTCATAATTTGACATATAGAATTCGCAAATGAACTCATATGACGATTGACGGATCATACGATCGTGTTTTCTCTTTCATGCGAACTAAATTCTAGTGGCGGGAAAGAGATAACAAACTAAGTAGTTCAAAGTTGCCATAACAAGGAAATTGCAGGATAAATTACATGAACTTCTTATCAAACGATAGGGTTGTTAAGTTCATGACCTTCATTCATTTAATTTGATAATTTTATACATACAAGTCACTTGATATTGTCTTTTACCACGCAAATAAATTTAAATAAAATCAATATATTATAAGCTTCTCCCAAGCTTAACTAATTTATGCTTTTTTACAATGAATAGATGACTTTTTTAGAGACCGTCATCCATAAAGGTTCTACTGATGTTATTGAAGTTCTATAAGCGTCTCAGACTAAGAACTTAACTAAGCGTAGTGTTATATGCTCTTTGGTTCTATTTACGTATTATTTTGTAATATCAACACACTATTACGTTATGAACACTCAATGTGTTAAAGCCATGGACCTATCATACAACGTTAAAGCAAAGTAAAACAGTGTATGGTAATGGTACGCGTGTAGGACAGGTACATAACATTAACCTGTTGGTCCACACGCAGGTTTTTTTATATACTTAACAATATTTATTATCTTAAATACTTATAGCTGTGAAACGGTACTTATCCACGCGCTATTTTTATTTATTTTTTTGCTATTTATTGATAATTTTAGCTGATAATTTGCATTGTAAAATGCACGCCTATCTACTAAATGCAATTATCTTAAGTGTATTATGAGCATTCGGGTATTGTATTCAAGTATTTTGTGGATTTATAGTTTGAAAAGCACAAACATGAAAATTAATCAGACGTTTACTTGTCAGTGTTAATCAGTGCTGAAGGAATTAATAAATAAAATTCCTAGCATATTCATACACAAAAGTGAAATGGCCTGACCATTAAGTTTATGTTATTATCGGGTGATGGGACTATAGTGCACAGTAACCACTGTCACAGTAAATATATAAGCTAAAGCAGTAGTGAAACTAGACCTATTCGTTGAAATAATTACCTACGCTTCGTTGGAGCGTTAGGGTTGTCCCCGTAAGTTCATACAAATTAGCACCCGACCACATGTTGTCGTGGTTCGTGCGAAACAATGTTTATGATTATCCTAATAACTTTGTTCCTAGTTTCCGTACTGGTTTATATATTTACTGTGCCACTGTTCATAGACTAAACAATGTCAGAGGCACATTTATCACCACAAGCAAATATTAAAATGTTCTACAGTTGGTTAAATTGTCTAAACATTACCATCACCTGTGTTTTTTTACACCTCAATGAGGGCGAATAGGCATAGGGCCTTGCTAGCAACACCGGGAGCTAAATGATGCCGTGTGGGGCCGGCTTTAGAATTGTCTCACCCCTCTCTACCCACGGGAGTCGTAAGAGCCGACTGAGGGAATACCGAGGGAGTGGGCAGCAGCACTCTCTCGAGTGTTAACAACATCCACTGCGATCGCCAACCCGCCTTCCAAGCGTGGCGATTACGGCATTATCCCCCATGACGGGACCGCTCGTTGTGGCGTCTCTTGGGGAGGCCTATGTCCAGCAGTGGACGTTGAAAGGCTGATGGATGGATGGATGGAGCTAAATTAGCACATTGCCATCATAGAAAAAATATTTAATTGTTGAAGGGACAAGGTAATTAATGGGGAGAATTTTATTACTTTGGTGGTAGCCGCCGTTCATTGAATTCAGCTATACTAAGAGTTCTGTCAAGCACAGCTCACTATTTTATTTCGTGGAAATGAAAGAATGAACGACTATAATATTTCCTGCTTCAACCAAAACACATCGAGGTGATACATGACCGGTCACATGGAAGACGGTGGTACCGACCCACTCGGGCCCCATAACACGTGATGGTACCCATTTAGGCCTTCTCATTCACTAGATTAGTTGAAGTTAGTTTCCTTTACATTATTTTATTGCTAACAGTGGCAGACGAACAAACGACCCACCTGATTGTATACGGTAACCGCCGCCCTTGTACTTTGGCAACACCAAGCACAGAGCCAAGCAGCTGCCTACTGTGAGTAAAGTGCTTTTCACTAATACCTTGTGTTTTTCTTTCTTTTTATACTATATACATGGGTGGCGAACAAGCATACGGCCCACCTGATGGTAAGCGGTTACCGTTGCCTATTGACGCTAGCAGGTATCACTCGCGCGTCGCCATCTTCAAGGAATTGGGATAGGAAAGATAATAAGGAGAAGATAGGGAGGGGGGTTTGGGCCTCCGGCGCTCTCTCTCACCATGATACACAACAATGGTAGGCGTAACTATCGTTGTTACACGCTGATCTTTTGTGGGAGGGTGGTACTTCCCCGATCGAGCCGACCCATTCATACTGGGATAAGCAAGTCTCTATCACTAGAATGTATAGACACTAATTTATACATATACAGACAGCTCTGTTACAGATTTATAATAGTAGGTACAGATAGATATGCGTAATTAGTGGACCTGTTTCATTTAGTGGCCTGTTTTAACAGGTAATATTCTTAAAAAAAAAACCTATGCATTATGCATCATTAAAATAGTTTAATAGACAATTAGTACGTTCTCTTTAGTATATACTCTTTGTACGTTCTAGAATAAAATAATTTACACACTACGCTACTAAACGTAGTGTTATATGCTCTTTGTACGCGACATTGGCAAAGTTGTGTCCATAGATAAATAACTATACTGGTTGTGTCTGCATTAAACCAAGAATCAATGGCTGAGTTCTGACCACCACATAACTTTAAGCAAAATAATCAAGAGAACATTGTCATCGGCGGAATTATCAGGATCGCCACAAGTCAGACGAAAAAAAAACCAAGAATCAATCAATCAATCAATAATTTCCACATATAACTCTAAAGACATAAGGAGAGCCTTTGCCTGTGGAGAGGGAAATGCTAGTTATTTGGTTTTATATCTGGATACCGACATAATAAAAAAAAAAGAAAATAGTGCGTGGAGTCCCTCCGCGCGGAAGAAGTGAAACTTCGTAATGTGCAAATTGGACGCTACTTGTTGCTAACGCTCGCGCTGGCCTGTAACAGGTATACTACGCGCATGCGTTCGAGTGCCACGCATTCATTCTCGCTCTGTCTCTTTCTATTCCCCCTCCCCAGGAGTGTTGAACGTTTAACACAACAGTGCTTTCATACCCCCTCCATGGTAGCGTTAAGCGTTTAACGCAACCTTGTTGGAAGTCGCATTAGAAGTTTCACTTCAAAAAGACAAAACATGTAAGAAAAATGTTTTAGGTTCAGACAGCACTAGTGGTAAGCGTTGCTTATCCCAGGGCCGGCTCGGTCGGGGAAGTACCACCCTCACACAGAAGATCAGCTTGAAACAACAGTAGCTACTCCTACTGTTGTGTTTCATATGGTGAGTGAAAGCACTTGAGGTCCAAATCCCCTCCCTATCCTCTGTTCGTTATCAGCCTTTCGACGTCCACTGCTGGACATAGGCCGCCCCAAACTGAGGGATAGCAGCAGGCGGGTTGGCGATCGCATTGGATGTTGTTAATACTCGAGGGAGTGCTGCTGCCCACTGCCACGGTATTCCCTCAGTCAGCTCTTATGACTCCCATGGGTGGAGAGGGGTGGGACAATTCTAAAGCTGGCCCCACACGGCAAGCATACTTCCTATAGTCTTTTTATTATCGCTCCTGTCCTCCCGAACACAAAATGCGTAAATGAAAATAATAAATGATAACCACGAACTGGGATTGAACCCGCCTCTTATGGATTACCGTTTCAGACGCTCCTGCCAATTGAGCTATGGCAACTTCCATATGACAGTCATGTATTCCAAACCAGTTAAAATCAGGTCAAACAAATGGTTACTTCCTTACTAATATTATAAATGGGAAGTGTATTTGTTTGTTTGCTACGCTTTAACGCCGTAACTTCTGAAGCGATCATCATGACATTTTGCACACATTTCATTCTGAAAATATAGGTACGTGCCTAAGTACAGTACCTACACTTAAATTAACTGCCTCGGTGGTGTAGCGGTAGTGTATGCGATTGCTAATCATGAGGTCTCGGGTTCGATCCCCGGGTCGGGCTTTAAAAGTGGTATACATTTTATACCGCTACTATATCGGGAACCTGAGATATAACCTTAAAACTAGCTTTTCGCTGCGGCGGAGCCGCGGGCAAAGGCTAGTATTAACATAATCCATCCATCCATCCATCAGCCTTTTAACGTCCACTGCTGGACCTAGGCCTCCCCAAGAATGGGGGATTGTGCCGTAATACGTACGCTTGGCAGGTGGGTTGGCGATCACAGTGGATGTTGTTAATACTCGAAGGATGCACTCCCCCGGTATTCCCTCAGTCGGCTCTTACAACTCCCATGGGTGGAGAGGGGTACATTATTAGCGATATTTCGCTAATAAATCAAGCTGACAGCACAATAACAACATTATATTATGAAGCAATAAAATGTAATCACGTTTCGCACACACAAGCTACTAAATAAACTACCAATAACGATACAATAATTACCAAACATCCTCGTTTGACACAGAGTTAGACCTGTCGTAGAAATTTTACGATTTTATTTTCATATTATTTTTCTTTTAAGCCCTAATAATCCTTATATAGTGGGTGACTTCATAAACATACAATTTCACGGACACAAAGTACGCCTAGAGTCAGAACAGCCATTTGTTGGTCACACAAAGAGCTGTTCTGTATGGGAATCGAACCTAAAATACTGAAGCGGGAGGTCGGTATCTATCTAAACCACTCCGCCATCTGTGCAGTAATTGTCCAATTGATAGGTACGGGTCACCTCTTGGAGTGAGAGGCGGCTGTAGTCAACCACGCTGGCCCACTGCAGGTTGCTAGCCTTCACGAGCCGTCGATAAAACTCTCATGTTCGCAGATTTCTTCACGATGTTTTCCTTCACCGAGCTGTGATTTTTTTTTTCGAACGAAGGGTTTAATTTCTCTAGTCTACCTCAAAATGAGGATCAGACTTGGTACAGATCTTTGTAGTCATTGATCCTGTTGGGCTGTGATTGCTATATATAAAATATAAATTCTACCAAAAAGTATTTCTTGAGAAAATACATTAAAAGTAAAATAATCTAGAAGTACTGTAGCGACAACGCCGATACAGTTAAACAAAGAGATATATTTATGTAGGTAAATACCGTAGAGACATTATGTACATATATAGTGTAGACGATTAATAAACAGCCCCTCTAGCCAAGCGGCATAAACTTTGTAGAATAGAATAGAAGTAGAATACAATACAATAATCAAAGTATTCAATTCAATTCTTCTTAATGGTCCCGTTGATTTCCCCCGTATCTAGTGTTGAGTGGATATAATCAAAGTATGGGATTGACAGTCGGTTACGCTTACGTTGTCGTAACCTTATTCAACCTCATAAATATCATTGTATTCTATTCTACTAGCGTTTAATGCCACTTGGCTAGAAGGGCAGGCAAGAACCACTGAAGGAATGTAATATGGTTCCGGTGGCCCGCCAATAAAGGCGGAGAGACGGCGCACGGCGGGTTTCTTTAGTGGGTGAGGGCCCCACACTACCCTGTTCGTTGCCCCGAACGACGGGGAGTGCGGTTAGGAAAAAAATTTCCCGCCTTAACAAAAAAAAAACAAAAAAAGGGGGGGGGGGGGGCTGGCAGGCAAGTAAATAAAAATTTCCCGTCGATACTAAGAGACAGAACACACATTTGAAATGGTAGGTATAGGTGCGTATTTATGCGTTATAATCTACTATAATATTATAAAGCAGTAATATGATGAGAAAAAAATAATGTTTTAGTCATGGACGTATCTTTAGTCCATGGTTTTAGTATATTTAGGTGCCTCAGAACTAAAACATTTTTTTTTGGAATTTCGTCTATCTCTCTGTTTATTTGTTCTCGCATCACGCAAAAACTAATGGACAGATATTGTTCAAACTTTTTTGTTTGATGCTCTTGATTAGACTTAAATACTAGTATAGGTTTTACCGCGCTATCTATCATAAACCTGAAACAGGCACGTAAAAATGTAGGCGCCGCGGGAAAACGCTACGTTTTATATTATATAGTCTATGAACGTTTTTTTTTCTTAATTAACGCGCCTAACTAGATATTTAACATGCGCCTATAAAGGAACAGACAGCACGTTTTTGCTTGGCTCGTCTACTCTATGTACATTATATCTCTATGGCAAATCCGCCACTGATGATGATGTATAACAGCATGTAATTCTATCGTGTGAAATAATTATAATGCAGTGTTATATTCACACGTGTGATTTTACATAGAAACATTATTGTCATTGTATTTTTAACCACCGACGTAAACGGGGAGGTGTTAAATGTTTCACGCGTATACCTATCTCTCTGTTTATGCGTGTCTGTGGCATAATAGATTGCAAATGGCTGAACGGATTTTGATGTAGTATTTCTTATTTAGATATTTTTATATATATTTTTAGCATTTGACATGCTTAGCAACATACATTAAACACAAAGTGAAAAATGTGAAATCGAAAAATAATAGTTACGAGCAGGATTCGAACCTGCATCTCCTGGATACCGTCCAGATGCTTTGCCAATTCAGCAATCGTGACCCCTGCTCCCGACTGCTAATTTCGATAACACATTCATACTTAACGTCTTTGGGTGACGCCTGCACCATCTGTCGGAAGTATTTTCATACATTATGCTGAATTGGCAAAGCATCTGGACGGTATCCAGGAGATGCAGGTTCGAATCCTGCTCGTGACTATTATTTTTCGATTTCACATTTTTCACTTTGTGTTTAATGTAGTATTTCTTGTTTCAATGTCGGAGTGTTACCTATTAGCTATAATTTAAAAAATCTGTTCAGCCGTTTGAAAACTAGATTTTTTTTTGGGAAAGTAGATAAGAGGATTCGAACTTACGATATGGGCCTATCCAGAGGAATGGCTGCTGAGCTATCGCGGAAACCTAAGCGTAACTACCAATATATTTAAAGTACAAATTATTTGCGAATAAGGAAAAATATATTTTTTGTAGTAGCGGGAATCGAACCCGCGTCTTTTCCAATCCGGGGAAGTGCTCTAAGCCACTGAGCTATAGTACAGGTCTTTCGACCATCCCAATCTCCTTATCACATTTGTCTTTACAACCAACGCCATCTATCGGAAGCATTTACATGCATTAAACCGATATAGTAAGTTTAATTTTGCAATTAAAATTCATACTATTTGATGGCGCGATTTTTTAAAACTCTTTTTCCTTATTCGCAAATAATTTGTACTTTAAAAGAGGCGGAGCATGTCAAATGATAAAAAATAGAGATTAAAAATGTTTAAAAAATCGCGCCATCAAATAGTATGAATTTTAATTGCAAAATTAAACTTACTATATCGGTTTAATGCATGTAAATGCTTCCGATAGATGGCGTTGGTCGTAAAGACAAATGTGATAAGGAGATTGGGATGGTCGAAAGACCTGTACTATAGCTCAGTGTCTTAGAGCACTTCCCCGGATTGGAAAAGACGCGGGTTCGATTCCCACTAGTACAAAAAATCTCTTTTTTCTTATTCGCAAATAATTTGTATCTTAAAAAGTGGCGGAACATGTCAAATGATAAAAAATATAGATCAAAAATACCAATATATTTGTTTAATTTTTCAATTTATTATACTCACTGAAGACTTCCAGATTGCGTTACTCTCAATAACCTTGAGTCCTGCTGTTGCTTCTGCAGGTCTTCTTGCTTTTCCTCTTCTGCGTCCGTTTGCAACGTCATCTGGAATTTCTGCGTCAAGTTCGGTATGACTTCTGCAGGGTCCTCATCGTCAAATGATTGTTGTTCCGTGTTCTCTCCAAGAACGAAACGTTTCGAAGTCCTTCGCTTTAGCATATTGAAGAGTTTCTCACAAATTGTAAGATTCCAAATGTGTATGGAACGTTCATATATTTATTCTTGTAACATGATATTTTTGCACTTTATTGTCTTTTTTGAAATTCACAAGTATTGGTAATTTATATATTATTTTATTTTGATAACACCTTTAAAAAACTTTTTAAGAACTAAATGGGTAATATTCTGAATACGCGGGTAAAATTCATAAAATTCATATATTATTTATAGGTACTTCATCCATCAGCCTTTTGACGTCAACTCCCCAAGATTATTGCCGTAATCGCCACGCTTGGCAGGCGGGTTGGCGATCGCAGTGGATGTTGTTAATACTTGAGGGAGTGCTGCTGCCCACTCCCCCGGTATTCCCTCAGTCGGCTCTTACGACTCCCATGGGTAGAGACGGGTAAGACAATTCTAAAGCCGGCCCCACACGGCAAATATAGGTACTTACATTTTTACAAATAATCAATTTTATTGTGAAAAATGAAATTATGAGGCGTGCACTTTTGGATTTACCAATTTTTTTTTTAATATTTTTAACGATTTTTTTTTAATATGTTTTTAATCGCATTAGTCAATGGCTCAAAAATTATTGATGTTTTGGAACAGCACCAATCAAAAAAGAATAATCGAATGTGGCGCGTAACTTTACGAACTATAAACAGACACATTCTGAGTGTATCCAAACTCGGAACAACTTTTAACTAATGTCAATCAGAGCCTACACCATCTTTATTATATATTGTTCTAATGAGGTAATAGCCTAATGGCAATTTAGATTCATACCAGTACCAAATGATGACGCAGCCATTAAGTAGGTATATTATGTAATAGACGCTATCCACGACTTCGTCCGCGTGGGATTTAGTTATTTTCATTTTTGTGCGGAACCCTAACTCTTTTCGAAAAACAAAAGTACCCTAAATAACTCCTTATAACATCGGTAATAAGTCCCGTCTAAATCAGTCCAGCCTTCCCGGAGATTAAGCGCAATAAACAGACAAGTCAACAAAACCTTTAGAAATTGCTATTTTGAATTGCTATATTTATTTTATAATCGGTAACGTACTTACGAGTATATACCTTTTTTTTTGTTAAGGCGGGAAACAATGTTCCTAACCACACACCCCGTTGTTCGGGGCATCGGACAGGATAGTGTGGGGCCTTCACCCACTAAAAAAACCCGCCGTGTGCCGTCTCTCCGCCTTTTTTGGCGGGCCACTAGAACTATGTTACATTCCTTCGGTGGAACGTAGTACTTATATACCTATACGAAAGTCATGTGCATTTAGCAAACAACTGTGCAAACAGATACTTCTATTTTATTTATTTGTATAGATAATTATGATGATCAATTTTATTTATTGATATCATGTCCCCAGTCTAAGGTCACCGCACACACCACTGACTTTTCGAGGTTTTTCGAAAATATGAGTGTACTAGTCGACCCGTGGGGAATTCCGCATCCATTAAAGAACCTCTTCTTAGAACAAACAAAACAAATAAACATAGCACCACGCCTGTATTCCCCGAAGGGGTAGGCAGAGGTGTATTACACACCCACGGTTCGCCAGCTATGTTTAAGTCCCACGTAATAGGGGGCGAGCCTATTGCCGTCTACTGGGCACGTTTCCAAACTCCGGGCTGTTACCGATAATTATTTTTCTTTTTACGAAAAATCTCAATAACATTGCCTGACCCGGGGATCGAACCCGAGACCTCATGATCAGCAGTCGCTCACACTCCCGCTGCACCACAGAGGCAGTTAGATGAATACTCTACTTAGATGATTTTAAATCTCAAATTTAAGAGTAGCGGTACATTTTTAGACCGTGCGTCAATTCTTCGTCATTAGCCAGAAAAACAGGCTTGAGAAATAATATATACTTACCTAAGATCATAGATTTAATATTAAATTATATCTATGCCTAAGATTTGTTTTTTGATCTGTATTTTAGTACTTGACACGCTCAGCTACTTTAAAGAAACAAATTATTCGTGAATGAGGAAAAAGAGAAGTTTAGTGTGAGAGGGATTGACGGGTCTCATTGCGTAGTCGGCAGTGTAACCGACTTCCGTGCACGAGGTCGTGGGTTCGATTCCCACTCAGGACAATTATTTGTGTGATGAACACAGAACTTGTTATGCGTCTGGGTGTTTTCTATCTATTATAATATGTATGTATTTACAAAAAAGAAAGTAATATATATGTATTATAATATCAGTAATTTGGTACCCATAACACAAGCGTTAAGCTTAATTTGGGACCAGAGGACGTTGTATGAAAATGTCAGTGAATATTTATTTATTTATTCGAACCTGCGTCCCTTCCAATCACTTCGATATGGCAAGCCACGTGCCACCCGATGGTAAATGGTAACCGTCGCTCATGGACTCGACTATACCGAGAGTATTTTTTTTTGAGCGTAATTCCGCCTCCTTCTACAACCAAAACACACCGATGTGCTTCTTGGCCGGTCACACAGGAGATGGTAGAGTAACAACCCGCTCGGGTCCGATAACAAGTGAACACTCCAACTTGGTGCCCAGCCCCACCTCTAGTAGTTACCCATATGGGAAGAAATGTGACCCTATACCCTGAACCTGTGTAGGTACACTTTTATATTGAGTGTAGATCTTCATGCTAGACACGGGATAAATTGTGCTCCTAGTACGGCTGAATCTAGCGGCGGTTAACTCTCACCATCAGGTCGGCCATGACATACCTATTTGCCGCTGTTAGCAGCAAAAAGACTATCGCGAGTCTCATTGTAAATATTATCTATGGCTTGTTTTGTTTTTATTTTCACAAATTCACTATCACGGATAATAGGATTTATATGTGTTATCTATCATAATCGTGTATTATCTTATATATCATACATATTGCACATATTCTACTAATATTACAAATACGCAAGTTTGTCTGTGAATGAGGAAAAAGAGATTTTTAGTACGAGCGGGAATGCATGTCCCCGGATTGTAAAGGACGCGGGTTCGATTCCCGCTCGTACTAAAAATCTCTTTTTCCTCATTCACAAATAAATTTGTAGTTTAAAAGTATCTGAGCATGTCAAATGCTAAAAAATATAGATAAAAAAAACGCAAGTTTGTCCTGCAATAAAGCCTAAACAACTGAGCGGAATTCGATGAAATATGTTAAGAAAGTAGATGATCCACTGAAGTAAGTGCAGCGGGTTTATTTAGTGTGCCCTACACTAACCTGTTAGTTATCCCAAACGATGGAGTGTGCAGTTAGGTTAGTTTTCATTTTTTCACGCCGTACCTACCAAAAAAAGGCTATTACTGCTATATTTACGTGGTGGAAAATAATGCGCTGAAAACACACAAGTTCATGTTTGTTATTTAAGTACCTACATATTATTTATGAAGACTATACTTTTTTTTTTACTTAATTTAATTACGTTTAATATATGAAGACTTACCTAGAACAAATTGTTCATGTATTGAAGAAAGGTGGAGTCAGGAGTCTTCGAAACCGGCGAGCGTGTATGAAGAGAATTATGAATGTTGAGGAAGCGACAGATGTATGCAAGAATAGAGCCTTTTGGCACTATGTTCTCTCTGCCTACCCCGCAAGGAAAATGGCGTGATGATAAGTTAGTTGGTAATATGTATGTATTTCCAAAAAAAATAGATAATATATTAGGAATTATATCCGTAATCTGGTGCCCATAGCCCAAGCGTTAAGCTTAGTTTGGGACCAGAGGACGTTGTGTAAACATGTCCATGAATATTTATTTATTATTATTTATCCCTACACCACACGAAAGACCTCTGTGCGAATATCGCTATTCCGCAACAAATACCCATATTTCCAGGATAAAAAGTTTTTAATTCTATGTAAAACTACCACCACGCAAAAAATCATGTTTTTCCTTGATTTTTTGCGTGGTATGGTAGTCTAGTTTTTTTAACTAATTTAAAAAACAAAACCATCCCACGGGAAACGCACATTTTTCTGGGATAAAAAGTAGCTAATCCAGACTATAATCCATATCTGTGCCAAATTTCATCCAGATCCATTCAGCAGTTCTGGCGTAATTGAGTAACAAATTTCCATCCAAAATTTCGCATTTACCTAGTAAGAAGATTAGTAATATGATTCACAGAAACGCTTCAGTAAGTGCCTACTAATGTTTAATTAAATAATTATGTAAATTTTACTAAAGTTCTTTTTTAAATCTTAGTAAGTACTAGATAATGTTTAATTGCATTAGAATTTTAATTAACAACTAAATAAATTATCGTTTGCGTAAAATCACTTTGATTCGTGTTCTCAGAATAATGTTGGTTCATTAAATTGTTTTTTTAAAGTTTCAAGTTATGGAAAAATATATTTTTACCGCTTAACAAAAAAAGTATATGATTCACTTCGGGGAAGAGTGAGAAAAATACTTTATTTAAATTAGTTATAACTGTCATGGGAATACTTACCAAGTGAACATAACAAAACACAGATATTAGTTTATTATTGAATGCATATCACTTTTTCTAAGTTCGAAAAAGTGAATGAAGTGAATGAACTATGTACACCGTGGTCATATGGTTTAAGTATTGATCACGCAAGCCGGAGACCGAAGTTTCAAATCAACTACCAAGGAATACTTTTTGTGACAAAATAATTATTTCAAAGTTAACATAACTTTAATGGACTTTTCTGTAACTGACTGGTAACCCTATACATTTATGTGTTTGTTCTTTATCGTGACGCATTTTCGTTTCATCGAATTTCAAATCACAACGATTTAGAAATTTCACTTCAAAAAAAGGTACTGGTTGTTATTGTAGGCACTTTTAAGTAAAGATTAGGGTCACGAGAGGCTGGTTCATTCGTCACTATGGCAGATGAGCGTCGACTGTCTTGTTAGCCATGAAGTCTATGTAAGGATATCGATGGTTCGACTACACTGCTGGTAGCGTGTAATACTTTTCGTTTACTGTGAGACCTGGAAGAGTAGTTAGTAATGCTCCGCCAGCCCGATGTAGCAAGGGAATAACTACAGCGTGCCCTCTCTCCGCTTGGAAACTATTTAAATACGACCTGCATACGTAGATAGAGGATCACAGAACATTTTTACTCTAAGAGGATATACTTAATAGACTCGCTACTATTTTAATACAAATGAAGAAAAGGATGCACATAGGATAGGTCATAGCAAGAGTGAGCAAGACACATGTCATGTATAAGTTTTTTATTTTTCTTTAGACCCAATTCAACTGGGTCCCAACAATAAGGTGGCCAACCATCTCCATCATCAGTAATCTATCTATACTATTATAAAGCTGTACCAGAGCTATGTCTGTACATTTAAGATATTTGAGAAAAAATATAGGTACTGTATGCTATATAGGCGTGTCTAAACACAAAACAATTTTTTTTATAATTTTTGTCTGTTTGTTTGTTCAGGCATCACGCAAAAACTACTAAACAGATTTATAATGAAAATTTTTTGTTTGATAGCGTTTTTGCGTTGACTTATTACCATTTTATCCCGTTACTATGTTGGTAACATGAAATATAATCTAAAAACTAGTTTCAGGTTGCGGCGGAGCCGCGGACAAAGGCATGTCTAATATGTATAAAGTTATTAAAGTTTCAAGAAATAATGACTTTTATAAGTACATAATAAGCAACGCAGAGACGAGCTATAAATTACTAAATGCACAGAGAAACGAATCTATCAATAATTTAAGATATATGTGTATATTTTTACAATAACTATAAAATCAATCAATTTAATCAAAACGTTTTGTCTAGTAGTTTTTAATATTCAACAAAACAACAAAATTATCGCATTATTCGTTTCACGCTATTATCGTTTTATTTATTGCTTATGGTAGCAGTCGCTCATAGACTCAACAATACCGAGAGTACTGTCAAGCCGCTACTCAACATTTCATTTAGCAGATATGAAATGAAAGAATAAACTATCTCCTGCTACAACCAAAACACACCGATTTGCTTCATAGCCGGTCACACGAGAGATGGTGGATACCAACCCGCTCGGGCTCGGTAACGAGTGAGTACTGCCACTTGGTACCCAGCCCTACCACCAGTAATGAAATTGCGTACTTCCCTTAGTCGTCATGACATTTGTATTCTTAGTCTGTCACCACACGGACAAGTCATTATCTAATCGAGTAGATTTTTTTTAGTCAGGGATTGTTTTTTATTGTGTCTAAATGTATCTACAAATAAACAATGTTATTAATGGATCAATTATTTCTGTTTCTTATTTCTTTTTATAGAGGATACCCTTTTTTTTGTTTTTTTTTGGTTAAGGCGGGAAAAAATGTTCCTAACCGCACACCCCGTCGTTCGGGGCAACGAACAGGGTAGTGTGGGGCCTTCACCCACTAAAGAAACCCGCCGTGTGCCGTCTCTCGGCCTTTCTTGGCGGGCCACTGGAACTAGGTCACATTCCTTCGGTGGTTTATAAAGGACACCCTGCACCAAGGAATTATCTTTGTACCGCGGTGGATTTTACAAAATAGAATTGCACGGACACAAAGTACACCCAGACTAGCAACAACCATTTGTGGATCACACAAAGTGTTGTCCTGTGTGGGAATCGAACCTACAACACTCGGAATTTGGTATTACAGAATCCAGATCCATTCGTACACCTTTGGAGACAATTAGAGACAAGTGAAGCTGGATGATGATGACGGATTGGTTCTCTGGTACGTCTTTGCTCATCATCAGCTAACATCCTATTTCGAACTAATTAATCTTACTAATATTATAAATGTGGCAGTTTATGTGTCTACTAATATTATAGATATTTAGATATTTTTATGTATATTTTTAGCATTTGACATGCTTAGCACTATACATTAAACACAAAGTGAAAAATGTGAAATCGAAAATCCTGCTCGTGACTGTTACGTGTATTTTCGATTTCACATTTTTCACTTTGTGTTTAATATTATAGATGTTTGTCCGTCGACTGCTAATCATGAAGTCTCGGGTTCGATCCCTAGAACGGGCCGTGTTTTTCAGCTTTTTCGTAAAAGAAAAATCTTCAATAGCATCCCGGAGTTTGGAAATATGCCTTAGTAGACGGCAATAGGCTCGCTCCCTATTACGTGGCACTTAAACATATATGGCGAACCGTGGGTGTGTAATACACCTCTGCCTACCGCTTCGGGGAAATACAGGCGTGATGCTATGTTATATTATTAGACTAGACATGGGCTCGAACAATTATACAATTTCAAACCTTTTTTTTATCCCACTATAATTTGGGTACGGGTGTCCTCTCATGGTGAGAACGATAAGACCATAGTCCACCACGCAGGCCCAATGCGCATAGTAGAAAGAGTGGGAAGTAGGTTATCTTCATACAAACGAACCGCGCGCGGCTTGTATGTGTGCGCCATAGTATCGTACGCACACTCTAACAAAATCTCGACCCGTTTCTCAGTACGCCAGTCGGGGCTATCGCCGCACAAGGTTCGCGCGTCACGGCTTTTCGGCACCACTAAATAAATGAAAAATGTGTGATAATCGCAGGAGAACTTACTGCTGTGTGTTTGGCTGTCTAACTGTCATGTCATGTCGATTTCTCAGTATTGTAGGTAAAGTGACTAAGTAATAATCGTAAGTAAAAATCGTAATTTAAAATAATCTGTGTTGTGTCGTCTGGGTTCAGGGTTAGTGAGGTCGGTTTTACCTAAACAATTACAAGTAAAAAAAATACAAGTTCCCGGCCCTTGCCAATTTCTAGGCACTGAATTAAAATTTAGGTAAAAGTAACAACCCTTAGACAGGCAAGTCAAGCAAGAATGGGCCGGAGATAGCATACTTCCTCACTCTTTCTACTATGCAGTGCGGGTTGCCAGACTGGCAAACCCGTCGAGTAAACTTCTCAGGCAAGCAAGTTTTCTGACTGTTTTCCTTTACCGAGCTATGATACATTGTAAACAACACACGACTGAACGAGTGGATAATAGTTCCCGTAGAATAGGCTATTTTTGGAATAAGGAATGAATAACTGAACGAATTTGTACGAAATTTGATGTAGGCAGATAAATTAAGACTATTTTTATCTTAATATGATATATTAAACACAGAGTGAAAAATGTGAAATCGAAAATAACAGTCACGAACAGGATTATCTTTGTTGTTTTTTCACTTTGTGTTTAATGTATAGTGCTAAGCATGTCAAATGCTAAAAATATATATAAATATTAATATGATATGCTTAAACGATGAAAAAAGATGCGGGAGAAGAGCTAGTTTGAAATAAAATTACTTTTACAGAAACTAGGTATGAGCGGTTCATTTGTTGCCAAGCGGTCCTGAGGATGCCTCGTAAAGAGGCGAAACTAGTGTCGAATTTGTGTTCGGATTTTTGCGGAATATTGCAACGTTGTGGTTCTGAGAGTCCTGGCGTATCGCATGGTTGTGTCCCGTTGGTGAGATTTTTTGTCATTATGTGCTCTATTATCACATTCTCCTCTATCTGTGAGAGTGCAGATTGCCAATCTTAGGTTATTTTGTGTGTGTCCAAAGGTAACCGGGAATCTCAATCCGTGGGTGAGTGGTGGGCTCTCCTCCTACAATATCCATTCTTATAAATACTACCGCGTTTACGTTTACTGTGTTCATGGTCATGGAAAGTATTCGAAACGTCGGTAAAGTAGGAAATCAAAAATGCGGTAAATTTCGTTAAATTTGTTTTATTTCATATTAATATTCGCGTATTCCCTGGTGCTGCTGCTTCATCAGCGAAGACCTTCATACGGCGGAAATATAATAACCTTGAGGGTAATTATAATTTTCGAACCATTTGGTCGAAACGCTTGGGTGTCGGGTTCGATCGTAAATTTTGTAAAGAAATTATTGCGAGTCGACTGATCGACGCCTCACATGATCAGAGGACCGGCCTTTACCTAGCACAAAGGATTAACATTGCCAATCAACGTGGCAATGCTGCCAGCCTTCTGCAGTGATGCGGATGAATTTTATGATGCATAATTTTAACTTTTTTCTTTTCAACATTTTGATCTGTACGATTTGTGAATGTGGAAAAAGAAAAGTTTAGTGCGAGCGGGATTCGAACCCTTCCAATCTGAGGAAGTGCTCTAGACCGCTAAGCCATCGCACTGACTGATGGCCATTCCCAATCTCCACATCACATTTGTCTTTACGACCCTCGCCATGGTCTAGAGCACTTGCCCGGATTGGAAGGGACGTAGGTCCAAATCCCGCTCGCACTAAAGTTATCTTTTTCCACATGTCACAAATAATTTGTTCTTCTTTCTTTTCATTTCTATCTTGTTCTTTTTTTTTCTTCTTTTTTAAACGGTAATAGTATTTAAGAGTATAAATGCTTTGTAAATAATTATCAAGTAAATAAAAACTTCGCGTAAATATCTTAAAGAGTTAGCAAACCTTTGACTATTTTGTATCTTAAAAACTGTCTGTTATTTTCGATATTCAATCCGGTGAATAAAACGCAGTGTTTTTAAAATGACGACACCATTTATCTGTTGTTTTAACAAAATGGCTGCTAAATTAGTGTCACAATCTTAACGACATCTTAAATATATTTTGATTGCGTAAGTGTCCTTTGTTACAAGCATTACACTTCTGAATGTTAAAAGATTATTATATAGAATTTCAAACTTTCATGGTCACTTATAATTCTAAACGTTTTTACGGGATTTATACCATGTAAATTTTTACTTACGAGTTTCCGATATTTCGGCACTGTTGCAAGCGCCATGATCACGGAACAACAGTGCCGAAATATCGGAAACTCGTAAGTAAAAATTTACATGGTATAAATCCCGTAAAAACGTTTAGATTATTATATATTTGTTACGTTCATAGATTTTAATATTATATCTATGGTTACGTTTGTTTACAATTCTATTGTCATTATTATTCTCTTTATTTATTTTATATCACATTATATACACTTTTAAATATATTATGAAAAGAAACAAACACTCACACAAACATACTAACATACTTATAAAAATACAAACAAAAACACAAACGAGTAAACATAACAAATTTAAAAATGTATAAAATAGATAGACCACCGACATCGGGTGCTGGGACCAAGTTGCCGGTGGTTAGGGCTCCAGAGTAAGGAACCTCCTCACAATACGTGCCGTGTCGAGGAGTACTGCCTTTTGCATCAAGCCCTTAAGCCAGCCGTCCAACGAGAGTCTCAATAGGTGTTGGTCGAGACTCTTGGCAATCAGTCCATTAACCGATATGACTATCGGAACAATAATTGTTGAATCAACATCCCACATGTCGGTAATCTCGTGAGCTAAATCCAAATATTTCATTTGCTTTTCTTTTTCAGCTTTCACGAGATTCTCGTCATGCGGAATAGTGACGTCAACAATTATTGCACGGCGCTCTGATCGGTCTATCACCACTATATCAGGCTTGTTAGCAACAATAGTCCTGTTAGTAATGACAGACCGATCCCAGTACAACGTGGCACGGTCATTTTCGAGAACTGGGTCGGGCACATATTTATAGTATGGCACTTCAATTTCCACCAGATTGTATTTAAGAGCAAGTTGCTGGTGAACAATCCTGGCTACCTGGTTATGTCTGTGCAAATAATCGCCGTTGGCAAGACGAGTACAACCGGAAACAATATGCCTGAGTGATTCTCCGGGACGGTGGCATGCCCGACAGATGTCAACCGTACCATATTTCAGGATATATTTTCGGTAGTTATTCGTCATCACAACTTCATCCAATATTGCAAAGACATCATTATTATTATTATAAAGTTGTAAATAGAGCTATGTACCTACATTGAAGAACCCATTTCTCAGAGACAATGGGATGAGCCGTTATTTTTTTATTATACTATATAGGCCTATGTCCAGCAGTGGACGTTGAAAAACTGATGGATGGATGATATAGATAGCAAACTAGCGGTAATTGGTTACCGAAGTCCATAAACGCTAGCAACGCCAAAGGCCCACTAATAGGGCGTTATCATCTCCAAGGAAAGGGATAGGTGTATGGAAAGGATAGTAATGACAAGGGTGTTTGGACACTCTCACTCACCATAGGAAACAACGGCAGGAGGTAAGATACTCAGGAGGAGTATCTTTGTTACACGCTGATCTTCTGTGAGAGGTTGTTACTTCCCCGATCGAGCTGGTTCATTCATGCTGGGACTGTGTTACTAGGATAGTGTAACAATGATTTTATAATAACAATAAATGATAGTTTAAAAAACTAAAATAACACGCTTTAAATAGCTAGTTGAACTAAAAAGTAGTAGGGGAGGAGGGGGCATAATGGGGTACTTAAGACTCGAGCATACCTACAAGTTAGAATATTATGATTAAAATAGCCTTTGCTTAAGGTTAACTTTGTTTAAGGCTAGGCTTCGCCGCAGCCAAAAGCTAGTTTTTCGGTTATATCTCAAGTTCCCGATATAGTAGCGGGATAAAATGTATACCAGTTTTTAAGTCTAATCAAGGTCTTTCAAACAAAAGAAGTAGTATTAAATTCCATCCAGTAGTTTTTGCGTGATGCGCGAACAGACAAACAGACAAAAATTCTAAAAAAAGAAAAAAAAAAGAAGACGATTCAATTTCATAGTTTAACGCATTGCGAATGACTATGGATATATATTTTTTTTGATTACGATAACAAATCTAAGATATGTGAATACATAAATGTAAAATGGTATTTGCCCCGCTATGCCCCCTATATAGGGGTAAAGCGGGGTACCCCATGGGGCATTGTGAACTACAAAACTTTGGCAAAAATAAGAAACTCCTCATCATCATAAATTTCTCTTTTAAAACTCTAGGTAGTTAACAAAAAAAAAAAAAGACGTGAATATCAAAGTTACTAATTAAAAAATTTTTGTCAACACACATTGCGCATAAATGAGTAGCATTTTATACAACGAATCCATCCCTCTGTGGATTCTGACCACAAGTAGCCACAATATATGCATTCAGCATCACCATCATCTTCTAAGGAATGTTTGCTGCCTTTCTTTTTAGACAGCCTTTTCTTTTTATGTTTTAAATTCCAAATCTTTAGCTACCCTCTTTTTTGTTCTTCTAATTCTGTGGCCTTTTTTTTGGGCCTCAAGCTCATTTTTGTACGGTAACTCTGTAATTATTGCTGTTTTCCCTCTTAGCTTAGTGATTCTTTTGTTTGTTCTATTCTCCTTGGGTAGTGGCATTATTTGATCTGGAGTTGTTGTAAAAGACGAGGGTCTATCAATCATCCAAGAACAACCAGGTTGTGGAGAAAGTTGCCTTATTAAGGTTGGTTGTGTGATTGGGGTCTCCTCAACAGGCTCAACTTCTAGGAGTTTTTGTCTAAGTGGTGTATTGTCATCCTGCAAAATGGCTTCATCAACTAATGGCATCTGAACAGGTTCAGGATTATCTGTAGGTTCCGCGGGTGCAAAGTCTGCGTCAGTAAATATATCCTTATTCATAGGCGCGAGTGAGCAACGGTCTGAAATTGTGTCACTACGCGTCCTGGATGGGACCGTAGCCAATTTTTTACTTCATTGGCATAATATGTGCTTATAGGCTTCATGAACCCAACATCCAGTGGCTGGAGTCAGTGTGCGCAATGAGGTAGAAAGCACAATAAAATGACACCATTTTCACGAGCCAAATCGATGACCTCGAGAGATTTGACATGTGTTGCATGACCATCTAGCAATAAAAGTACTGGATCATCCTTATTGGAATGCGGCCACTCAATGAATCTTTTTAGCCAAAGGACAAATAAGTGACTCTGGATCCAGCCAGATTCGTGCCATTCTCCCCATGATCCAGCTGGTGCTCTATCAAGCAATTCCGGCTTCATACGCTTTCTGGGAAATATAAACATCGGTGGCATATAATTACCAACTATGCCTCGCTACCCCACTATGCCCCCTTCCCCTTCCCCTAAATAATATTACAATAAATAATGATTGTAAAAATGCGTGAGGTGCATAATCAAATGTTACAAATAGTTCACCTATATAGTAAAGTACCCCACGATTTTTTACAATCATTATTTATTGTAATATTACTTACTACTTTTTAGTTCAACTAGCTATTTAAAGCGTATTATTTTAGTTTTTTAAACTATAATTTATTTTCTTCTTTTTAGTCTCAAAATAGTATTATAACTTCAAAAGTACGAAACAAAGAGACAAGATTAAAGTAAAAGTAATACTACATGAAAGTAGAACATAGATAAATAACTATAATAAAAACTAAACTAAAAGCAAAAATATTCTTATTTCGCAAACACTCATATCGCGATTCAGAAACATCGAACAACGCCGGTGCGATTCAGAAACTTACACATTCAACAACTACGGAACCCTAAATACCGATAAATACCGAATAATTTTATCAAATTAGTGTATTGTCATCGGTCCTCGATAAATCTACAAAGTTTGAACGAAATATGGTCGTTTAAAGTGGGTTAAAATCGCGTCCAAAGGAGTCGGTTACAAACATACAAATATACAAACATACAGGTGAAGCTAATAAAAAGCGTGTAAAAATACATGCTACTGGCAACCCTATTTGTTTTTTTTATACTACGTGGATGACAAACGGCCCACCTGATAATAAGCGGTTATCCTACTGGTTAGGCTACCATATAGATACCACCGAAGGAATGTAACATAGTTCCAGTGGCCCGCCAATAAAGGCGGAGAGACGGTACACGGCGGGTTTCTTTAGTGGGTGAAGGCCCCACACTACCCTGTTCGTTGCCCCGAGCGACGGGGTGTGCGGTTAAGGAACATTTTTTCCCGCCTAAAAAAAAAAAAAAAAAAAAAAGGCTACCATATAGATGCTAGCAACACCAGAGGAATCTTTCGCGTGACGCCACCTCCAAAGAAAGGGATAGGAAGGATAATAGCGACAGGATAAGGAGGGGGTTTGGCGTCTATCGGTTAAGATATAAACTAAAAGCGATACTAAAAAGCCCGTAAAACTAAAGTACTAAAGGTTATGTTCACAAATTAGTATTAATTGGAATGACATTGATATGACTATTTTAACTCTTGGCTCAGTGAGTATTCGTTTTGCATAGATAAACTTGTACATATTCACTTAGATGATTAGGGTTGCCACTACACTGGATTTTCTTTAATTTTCCCTGTAATTTATATTTTGTACTAACGAATAGTTTCTATCGACTTTGAATCTCATTTAACTTCGAATCTCCATTTCCCTCGTAATATATATATACTACCTATTATAAAGCCGTAACTGAGCTGTGTCTGTATATTTAAGAAAAAAATACTGTGATAGGCTTTATAGGCGTGTCTTAACACAAATATTTTTTTAGAATTTTTGTCTGTTTATTGTTCGCGCATCACGCAAAAACTATTGAACGGATGTTGATGCAACTTCTTTTATTTGATAGCTCTTGAATATACTTCAAAACTGGTATACATTTTATCCCGCTACTATATCGGGAACTTGAGATATAACCTAAGAACTGGTTTTTGGCTGCGAAGCCTAGTAATTTAATAAAAACATGACTGCAGAGATGGTGGAGTGGTTTAGATACCGGCCTCCCGTTCGAGTGTTGTGGGTTCGATTCCCACACAGGACAACCCTTTGTGCGATCCACAAATGGTTGTTCTGACTCTGGGTGTACTTTGTGTCTGTGAAATTGTATGTTTTGTTAAGTGCCTCGCGATACAAGGATTATGCCTTAGCGTAGGATGTTCTTTTTAAAAAAATCTTGTATAAATACTTTTTAAAGTACAAATTATTTGTGAATAAAGAAAAAGAGATTTTTAGTAGGAGCGGGAATCGAACCCGCATATTTTCCAATCCGGGGAACTGCTCTAAGCCACTAAGCTATCCTACTGCTCTTTCGATCATCCCAATTTCTTAATCACATTTGTCTTACTTTATTCACAAATAATTTGTACTTTAAAAAGTAGCGGTGCATGTCAATTGCTAAAAGAAATAGATCTAAAATGTTGTATAAATACTTATTGACTCACTCATCATCACGCCATCTTCCGTGCGGGGTAGGCAGAGTGAACAGAGTGCCATAAGGCTCCATTCTTGCATACATCTCTCGCTTCCTCAACATTCATAATTCTCTTCATACACGCTCGGCGGTTTCGGAGATTCCTGACTCTACCTTCCTTCAATACATTACCGATTTGATCTAGGTAGATATTATTAAGTAGGTATATATAGCTTAATACAGTTATTTTTTCTCAAATAGGTTAAATGTACAGACATATCTCTGTTGTGGCTTATATAATATATATAACTTATCGATAATAACAACTCCCATATATATATCATAGATATCTATTATCATAGATAACAAGATAAGAAAACTAAGTTATCTGTTTATTTTTAAATGTCAAATAATATTTATATACAATTACGGATATTTTTCCATGTATACCATTCTTTTTTATTGTTTTAATCAACTTCAAAAAAGGAGGAGGTTATCAATTCGGATGTTATAGAATTTCAAACTTTCATGGTCACTTATAATTCTAAACGTTTTTACGGGATTTATACAATGTAAATTTTTACTTACGAGTTTTCGATATTTCGGCACTGTTGCAAACGCCATTCCGTAAAAACGTTTAGAATTAATTCGGATGTTTATAGTTTTTTTTTGTATGTTCTATAACTCCGTCAATGTTAAACATTTTAAAGCTGTGATGGTGCTACTTGAATTATAAGTTATATATAAAATTATTTTACCTGCCTTGCTTAACCCAGCATGAATGGGCTGGAGATAAAGCTGTAACAGTACATTTTAGATATTTGAGAGTAAATATTATTAATGTATTTAAATAATGTATTAAGCTATAGGCGTCTCTGTAGAATTCTTGTCTTTTTTTATTTATTTGGGCTTCACGCAAAAACTACTGAACAGATTTTAATGAAACTGTTTTGTTTTTGTTCTTACTTGATTAGAATTAAAATTGGCATACATTTTATTCCGTTACTGTATCCGGAACTTGAGATAGAACTTAAAAACTAGCTTTTGGCCGCGACGGAGCCTAAGCTAGTACGGTATAATACTTTATGATATATACGCGATCATCGATCCAAAATCTTAGTCCACCTATTAACCATGATTGCTATAGAGTATTCGAAACGTTAGGATAATAGAATATCGACCAGTGGCCCGCAAGTACAGGCGGAGAGTCGGCACACGGCGGGTTTATTTTGTGGGTGAGAGCCCCACACTTCACTATTCGTTGTCCCGAACGACAGAGCATGAGTTAGTTACATTTTTTACCGCCTTAACAAAAAAAGAATAAATTATTTATGAAAATGTGCAAAAAGAGAATTTTACTGCGAGCGTGATTCGAACCTGCGTCCCTTCCAATCCGGGGTAGTGTTCTGGTCCGCTAAGCCATCGCAGTGACTGACAGCCATACCCTATCTCCACATCACATTTGTCTAGAGCACTTCCCCGGATTGGAAGGGACGCACGCAGGTTCAAATTCCACTCTCAGTAAAATTCCCTTTTTCCACATTTTCACAAATAATTTGTTCTTTAAAGTACCTGAGCATGTCAATTACTAATACAAATCAAAATAAAATAAAGGATAGTAGAAAATCAATTATACGCGACAGATGACGTACATGTAGTTTTATTTAACTAAATACGATGTTTCGCTAGTCCAAAGCGCAGCCCTATCGAAGTAAATAGTCCGCATGACCTTCGCAATGGAACTTTACTCTTTACCTAATGTATTATCTTATGATTCTATACATACGTACATCTTATGATGCTGACGGCAAAAACATTATCGTTCGATACTCATTACTTATTCGCTAGCTGCTGCGCGCAAATCCGTTTGCGTAAACCTCAGAATTGGCTCAATAATTCACCCTATCCATCCATCCATCAGCCTTTCAACGTCCACTGCTGGACATAGGCTTCCCCATGAAAGCACCATAACGAGCGTTCTTGAGTAACGGCTTCCTGCGGCTTTGACCAGATCGGTCCAGCTGGTGGGAGGCCGTCCTACGCTGCGCCACTTAGGAACCTTTTTTCCGCAACGGTTCATCGAGTGATGTGGCCTGCCCATTGTCACATTGGCTATGTCGGTCCCTCCCGTTCTCCTACGGATCTCCGAATTACAAATTCGATCACTTAGGGAAATACCGAGCATAGCCCGCTCAATGGTACGCTAAAGGAATTTGGGCCTTGATACAAGGCCAACATTCAGAGATCATCTCTCTGTACCACATGTCATCATATGGCATTAAAAAATATCACGCCTGTAATCCCGAAGGGTTAGGCAGAGGTGTATTATACACCCACGGTTCGCCAGCTATGTTTAGGTCCCGCGTAATAGGGGGCGAGCCTATTGGCGTCTACCGGTTCGGTATAATGTATGCAAATACGACAGATGGCGCAGGCGTCACCCAAGACGTTAAGTATGAATGTGTTATCGAAATTAGCAGTCCCGAGCAATTGACACGATGGCTTAATTGACAAAGCATCTGGACGGTATCCAGTAGATGCAGGTTCAAATCCTGCTCGTGACTTATTTTCGATTTCACATTTTCACACTTTGTGTTGGTATTGTGTCTATTTCTTCCTCATACACTGAGTATGCGTAAGTATATTTCGAAACATTAACACAAGATGGATCTAAGCCCAAAATTACAACGTAGGTTCGCCCCCAAGTGTCGCCAGTAGACCTTTGAAGTGATGTCACAGAGTTCTAGCCCAGTGGTCCTCTAGCACGAGCGGAGAGACACACGGTGGGTTTATTTAGTGGATGAGGGCCCCACACTACCCTGCTCGTTGCACCGAACGATGGAGTGTGCGATTAGGGAAACTTTTTCCCGGTTTAACAAAAAAAAATTTGTTTCCAACTACATGCATTGACGATCTAGTAGTGGCTCTCTCTAGGGAGGAGTTGGTCCTCAGAAGGTGGTTTCCTAATTCCCATTATAGCTGTGGAAGGGTCCACATTTGCTTTTATTGGGGATTCCGGCACAGATCACACAATGAGTAGTATCCTGCCTTTCACCGGCGAAAAGGACAGTACAGATGGAACTCAAGGAAGTTAAAACCCCATCGTCTCAAATAAAACACTAGTGAATGTAGTCATGACATATTATGTTTTCAGTCAACACATAAAAAATTACTTTTTGCAAAATAGTCTTCCGGTTGAGTAATTTACCTTGACTGACGTGTTTTTAGTGGTACAAAAAAGCAACATCTTTAATTTTCTTCAATAGATTTGGTTAAATACCTGCACATGGTAGAATGGTTTATATGCCGACTTCACGTCCGAAGGTTGTGGGTTCATGCAGGAAAACTTATGTGATCCACAAATAGTTGTTCCGAGTCTGGGTGTACTTCGTGTCCGTTAAATTGTGTGTTTGTTAACTTCGGCTATACAAGGATTATTGCATTAGTACCTTTTAAAAAAAGTTTAGGAAAGGAGGTAAGTAATGTAACACAGTTTCAGTGGTCTGTTTTGAGTAGTGAATTTATTTAGTACGTGCTGCCAATTCATTTAATTGTTTTTAAAGCCATCTCTTGACAAAAGCATCTTACTAGGAAGTATAACGAATCACTTTTTTTAAGATCCAGACTATATTATGAAATAATTAATGATGATTGGTTGGCGTGACGGCCCCACACTACCGTGTTCGTTGCGGTTAGGTAAACTTCTTCCCGCCATTACAAAAAAAAAAGAAGTTATGTTTGATTTCCAGTATGACGTGAAGCTTTTAGATAATGTACTTATTTTTGTATATCATGGTTTTCTCGCATTGAATCTGTACGTTCTGTATTACCCAATGATATTTTAGTATTACCTAAATAATTATCTACCGACACGACTTTTTCATGTAAGTATTAGTATTTCGTCTTATCTATATAAACGATGTTATCATTTTAGCACATTGTTATCTGTTTCACGAATTACAACTGTTCAATGAAGGATGTAACAGGCCCGATCGTTAAAAATGTATATCCGCAGATACGGACACGGATACGGATCTTTATTCTCCCTCGGATATCCGCGGATACGGATATCCGGCACATCACTATAACAGACTTAGCCCGAAGAAGTTGGTACCTGATGAGCAGGCTACATGAGTGACGGAATGATGGCCGTTGCCAAAGAAAGGCAGAAGAAAAAGTGATAAAGATAACTAATTTTTTATATTACGCTGATCGCAAACAAGCATACGGCCCACCTGATGGTAAGCGGTTACCGTATACTAGCAGCATAACAGGAGGTGGCTACTGGTCAGTAGCCACCTCCTGTTTTTGTTAAGTGATTAATAACAGGAGTTGCTACTGCTTCTGTGGTGCAGCGTTAGTGTGAGCGACTGTTGTTCATGAGGTCTCGGGTTCGATCCCCGGGTGGGGCAGTATTATTAAGCTTTTTCGTAAAAAGAATTATTCTCAGTAGTAATAGCCCGGAGCTTGGAAATGTGAGCCCATTGCCAGTTAGACGGCAATAGGCTCGCCCCCTATTACGTGGGACTTAAACGTAGCTGGCGAACCGTGGGTGTGTAATACACCTCTGCCTACCCCTTCGGGAAATACAGGCGTGATTAAATGTGTTTAAAATAATTGGTTAATAAACTCCGAAGAACAATAATTATCCTACAAAATTGATAGTTTGACTGAAGCGGCCTCGACTTCGAATACGAGTATGTTTAACGAACGAGGTCATAAAAATTATTAATAACCAGCTGATTTTTTGTATGCTTTGTAAATATTTGTATAATAAAATGGCCTTATAGTCCCACAAATTTAGTGGTACGTTTTCTCAATTCCACGCTTGGAAGTTGTCGATTCCACGGTAAATTACATGTCAGGAGGTGTTTAGGAGGTTTACCGACCTTCCTCTCAAGTGTTGTGGATTCGATTCCCACACAGGACAACTCTTTGTGTGACCTACAAATAGTTGTTCTGAGCCTGGGTTTACTTTTTGTCCGTCAAATTGTATGGTTTTAAGTCCCGCGCGATACAAGGATTATTCCTTAAATCGTTAGTGCTGGATGAAGGCTTTTTTTAAAAAAAAATGGTCCGTTATTGGATCAGATAAAACCGAATAATTGGAAGCAGTCCCTAATATGCTAGGGTTACACAAGTTTCACCACCGAAGGAATGTAACATAGTTCCAGTGGCCCGCCAATAAAGGCGGAGAGTCGGCACACGGCGGGTTTCTTTAGTGGGTGAAGGCCTCACACTACCCTGTTCGTTGCCCCGAACGACGGGGTGTGCTGTTAGAAACATCTTTTCCCGCCTTAACAAAAACTAGACGTCGCGGGATGTCTAGCAGATGTGAAAACATCGAAATTATTTTGTAGAAATAAAATGATCATAACTTGACAAAGTACTCCTCAAGACGAATCCAACCAATATACACTCGATAGGGTTGCGTCGTTTCATTACAGAGTTACTGTGGCCACCGTCAGCTCCATCGTCAGACCCTGGATACCATCTAGAGACAAAGTACTCGTCAAGACAAATCATACGAGCCCAAACTCGATGGACCTATGTCGTTTTATAACGGAGTTCCTATGGCCGCCTTCTAGCTCCATCATCAGACCCTGGATACCATCTAAAGACAAAGTACTCATAAAGACGAATCAAACGTGTCCATACTCGACGGGGTTGCATCGATTCATTATAGAATTACTGTGGCCACCTTCCAGCTTCATCATCAGGTCCTGGATACCATCTAGACACAAAGTACTCGGCAAGACGAATCATACGAGCCCAAACTTGATGGGGTTGCGCCATTTCATTATAGAGTTCCTATGTCCACCTTCCAGCTCCACCATCAGATCGGCTCCATGTCATCATAATATTGCATTGTCACGCGATATACACATGCTTGTAAAATATCAACTTAATCGGAAACCGGGAAGTGTGTCAAATTTAACTTGCAAGATTTGAACGGGACAAGGAAAATAAAAGCATCGCCACGCTAACAACCGATTTTACCCTCCTTCCGCATTAGATGTTTCACTTCAAAAAAGGGTTACACGAGGATAGAAAGATGATGGCAGGACTAATATAGATGTTCTCATGTAAAGTCTTCGTGATAAAATTGAATCCTTAAATACAAGGAATAATTGAAAGAAAGAAAGAAGAAAAATGTTTATTGTGACGAAAATAATATGTAAATAAAATATTTAAAGATTACAACAATTTTGTGATTCGTCACAAAACGACACAGCTCAGCATATTATTATAAAAAATATAACCTGCGCTGATCTTCCGCCGGGCCGTTTTTGTTTTTTTTGGTTGATGTAATTAGAAGCAGTTTCTAACATGCTAGGGTTACACAAGGCTGTTCGTTGCCCCGAAAGACGGGGTGTGCGGTTAGGAACATGTTTTCCCGCCTTAACAAAAAAAAAGGGTTACACAAGGCTAGAAAGATGATGGCAGGACTAATATAGTTGTTCTCATGTAAAGTCTCCGTGATAAAATTGATTCCTTAATGCAAGGATTAGCGAAAAACAAAATAAAATAGAATTTATACTGGTCCTAAAAAATATTTTATGGGGTTGACAGGATACGTCTTTCTCCTATATGCATAGACTAAATGAAAGAGTTTTGATTTAAAATTATGACTGCCCGCGAAACTGAGGTCAACCGTGTTTTTTTAATTTACAAAAAAAGAACAAAATTCGTTACGACGTAGCCATTAGTTGCTACTTTTTATGAAATTTAAATACTTAATGATCTAAGCGTCGTATCTATATTTTTATATATTTAAATAAGTATTTAATTTTTTTCTAGTAGGAGTTTGTTTCGGTATAGATATTAATGACTAAATTAATTACTAACCTTTGCTAAGTATAGAATTATTATTATCAGATTTGTTTCATGTAAAAACTAATGAAAATTACCCATTATTTTGTTTATTTTTACACTATTTTTTTAATAAAACGAAAATGTACGAGACCGTATTACACCACAAAAAAAAAACACGGACTTAAAAATCAGTCGGACTTTGAAAACAAATTCACTTCACACGCAGACTTTTTTTCACTAAAGATTATGGTTTTCGATGTTTTGTAATCACAGCTTAGTGATGTACGAAACAATCGAGTTCTCGATTCGAGAGTCAACAACTCACTGAAGGCTTTGGCGCGAAACTGCCCGGCTACGTAATAGCGGTAATAGCATAGTCTGCCCATGACTTATTAACTTATTACGTAACACGATGCTTATTGCATCTTGATAGGCAATTACTTGTACGTTTGTTCTTCTTTAGGATTATTAAGAAATTTCTTTCAAAATTACAATCGAGTTTAAAAACGAATAAGAAAAGGCTTTTTTCTCTTTTTTTTTTCCACATTTTCTCAAATAATTTGTTATTTAAAAGTAGCTGAGCATGTCAAGTGCTAAGAACAGATCAAAAGGATTTTTTGGAACGCAGTTTTTATAAAGTACACTAGCTCACCCGGCGAACTTCGTACCACCATTTTTTTTTCGTGAATATTTTTTAAAGAGGGAGGCAGTAGAAGGATGAAAATTAAGGGTTGCATGTATTTTTTAATTTATTTCTTTTGTCTACCAACAGTTGTTTATATTGAAACATATACGTAAAACATACATTAGGATATAATAATAATAATGTAACAACCACTTATAGGTAAACACCTCATGCACAATAACAACTAATGCGGCAAAAATACACTAATATTTAGTTAACAAACTTACTGAAATATTTAATTTATACTATTTATCCAATAAATACTTCAACAACTGGCACCTCACACGAGCTAACGAGTCAAAATGTACCTATATCAATTGTATCGCTATATCAATTGATTATTTCACATAACCTTGCACAAGCCGAGTTAGCGCCAAGGACTGTCCTTCTATGGGGATGATGAAGTGGCGCAATACGTTGGCGAGGCATTCTTGTAGGAGCGCGGAATTCAAAATGGGAAAGCAACCGGGGACAATCTATACTATTATTAAATATTTTACATGCAAACAATGCATCGATTAATGCTCTTCGTTTGTCTAGGCTGTGCATACTGAACTTCCTCAATCTGTCTTTATAAGAGTGTATCGTTTTAGCTACTCCTGTAGAAAAAACCAGGTGCCAGACGAACCGTTTCTGAATACGTTCTATACGTAAGGAATGGGTAGCATAGTATGGTCTCAGACTACACTACCGTATTCTAAGATACTTCGAATTAAGCTATTATATAGTGTAATTTTGACTTTAAAGTTGCGAAAGTTTTTACAATTTCTTACTACAAAGCCCAACATCCGAGATGCTCTCTTAATTACATTATTTATGTGTGAAACAAAGGTCAGTTTTCTATCATAAAGTATTCCTAGGTCATGTATGTTGTCCAATTCAGTTATTGATTCTCCATTGATGAAATAATTAGATTAAATTAAATTATGTGTTCTAAGGAATTTTATTTGAAAGCATTTGTTTAAGTTATGATGCATTCTGTTGCACTCACACGGTGTGAGTCACACCACTGCATTAATCTACATATATTAAACATAGCATCACGCCTGTATTCCCCGAGGGGTAGGCAGAGGTGTATTACACACCTACGACTCGCCAGCTATGTTAAGTCCCACGTAATAGGGGAAGAGCCTATTGACGTCTACCGGGCACATTTCCAAACTCAGGGCTGTTACTGCGAATGACAACTTCTTTCTACATATATCACTTTGTAATTTATATGCATCCTCTTCAGTTCTAACGACCCTTAAGAACTTATGCAAATGACCGCATACATGAAAACTTCTGAATGTTTAAAGCAATCCGGGATATCATTAATGAATGGACCCAAATGTGAACCTTGTGGCACACCAGATGTTATGTTTAAAGTTCCTGACTTCTTTACGACTTTAACGACGAATCATAAAAAAATCAAATAAAATTTTTATAGTACAAACTATTATTTGTGAATGAGGAAAAAGAGAACTTTTTACGAGCGGGTATCGAACCTGCGTCCGTTCCTATCCGGGGAAGTGCTCTAATCCAATGAGCTATCGTACTATCTTGCGGTCATACCCAATTACCTCATCACATTAGTCTTAACGACCAACGCCATCTATTGGAACGCATTTACATGCATTAATCCAATATAATAAGTTTAATTTTGCAATTAAAATTCATACTATTTAATGGCGTGATTTTTTTAAACATTTTGATCTGTATTTTTAGCACTTGACATGCTCAGCTACTTTTAGAGTACAAATTATTATTCGTGAATGAGGAAAAAGAGAACTTTAGTTCGAGCGGGAATCGAAAGGTAAAAGCTATAGTTTATAATGTTACTAGCGCATTAACCGCGGCTTTGCTCCATTTTACATAGGATTTGATTTGCGTAAAATACTTTCTTAGTGCTTACCTATAGTATCAAAGAACCCACATGCTCGTAGTCTAAGCCAAAGCAATTAAACTAAAAAATATCATCATAATTCGCCCAGTAAGTAGTTATTGCGTGATGTACGAAAATAAACACAAAATATTCTAAATAAAGTGTTTTATGTTTAGAGACGCTTAAAAAGCCTAATAAGTACAGTAATTTTTTCACAAAAAAAATACTAGACGTCGCGGGACGTCTACCAGATGTGAAAACATCGACATTATTTTGTAGAAATAAAATGATCATAACTTGACAAAGTACTCCTCAAGACAAATCAAACGAGTATAAACTCGATGGGGTTGCGTCGTTTCATTACAGAGTTACTGTGACCACCTTCCAGCTCCATCATCAGACCCTGGATACTATCTAAAGACAAAGTACTCATCAAGACGAATCAAACGTATCCAAACTCGGTGGGGTTGCGTTGTTTCAATATAGAGTTCCTATGTCCACCTTCCAGCTCCATCATCAGATCAGCTCCATGTCATCATAATATTGCATTGTCACGTGATATACATATGCGTGTAAAATTTCAGCTAAATCGGAAACCGGGAAGTGTGTCAAATTTAACTTGCAACATTTAAACGGGGCAAGTAAAATAAAAGCGTCGCCACGCTAACAGCCGATTTTAGCTTCCCTCCGCATTAGATGTTTCACATCAATAATGTAATGTAGGTACCTACAGACATAGCTCTATTATAGCTTTATAGTAAAGAGATAGATAGATATATAATAAAAGAGCATGATAGTAAAATCAATGCGGTCGAAATGCGATCTCTGCGGATTAATATATATTATTATTATATTATTTAATGCTTCCTACCTATCCACAAAAAATCTATTAAATAACACCCATTATTCTCATTCTTTCAAAAGAATTAGTAATATCTCAACATTAGTTCTTTCTTGTGTACGTAGATTATAATTTTAACTTTTTAAGATTCTAGTAAGTACCAAACAAATACTTTCCTCAGTGCCAACCTCTCGGAAAATGGGGTACCATCTGACGGCCAACTCTAGTACCGCAAGCGCTCATTGGCTTCCCCGGCTTTATGTTATAACTTCCGTCTCGTTTTAGGAATTCACTCCCACAGATTGTGCAGGAAAGCGAGAGGAAAGATGTTACATATAAAAAAATTATATGGTTTTCTAACTGCTGCACACAGGCGTAGCTATAGGGTGGTAGGGCTGGCAAAATGCCACGGGCCCCCGACCTGACAGGGGCCCCCGGCCCTAGAGGCAAGCTCAGAATTAATTTTAACATCTAACTTTTCAGAAGGGAGGTGAAGAAAAAAATAAGGTGAAGAAATTAAATTATTCCATCCATCAGCCTTTTAACGTCCACTGCTGGACATAGGCCTCCCAAAGAATGGGGGATAGTGCCGTAATCGCCACGCTTGGCAGGCGGGTTGGCGATCGCAGTGGATGTTGTTAATACTCGAAGGAGTACTGCTGCCCACTCCCCCGGTACTCCCTCAGTCGGCTCTTACGACTCGCATGGGTGGAGAGGGGTGGGACAATTCTAAAGCCGGCCTACACCGCTGATTAAATATTTATTATATTTTTATTAAATTATTATTTCATTAAAATTATGTAATATCTACCTATGCTTTTAAAACTAAAAAGTATTAGATATTATTAAAATTAAATTACAAAGTGCCGATATTTACTGGGAGGCCCCATCCAATGGATTTGCCACGGGCCTTAGATTGTATAGTTACGCCATTGTGTGCAGCCACACATGTCCTAAACATTTAAATACCGACTACCGACTACTCGTCGTAGAGCCTTGCTTAAACCAGCACGAATGGGTCCGCTCGAGTACCACCCTCTCACATAAGATTGCAGCGTGTAACAACGGTACCTACCGTTGTGTTTCGTATGGTAAGTAAGAGTGCCGGAGGCCCAAAACCCCTCCCTATCATCTACTTATTATCCTACCTATCCCCTCCTTATTATTTTTCCTATCCACCTCAAAACCCTTTCCTTGGAGATGGCGACGCGCCAGTGTTGCCTCTGATGTTGCTAGCGTCTATAGTCTACGGTAACCGCTTACAATCAGGTGGGCCGTATGCTTGATCGCCACCCATGTACCTAGTATAAAAAAAACTATAAGGTTGTCTGTAAAGTCGCTTTACGGACGATAATTTTACGTGATATATTATGTTATCGGAGAGTTTCACAAACATGCATCGGAACGGAACGTGACACTTTTTCGTGCGTGCAGCCGGCGTTCATTGATTTATAAGATGTTACCACGTCAAAAAAACAATTTCGAGGATTTGATTCCCATAATCAATCCATCTATAATGCCTTCATTTAGTTTTTGTCTTGCGGATCTCTGTATTATGTTTCAATCACATTGTATAAAAGATTCCATGTAACGCCCTCAATACGGCACGCTGCGCAATTTTGAGATTCTTTAAAGAGGTCAACGTAATATAGGAACCACGTCTTTGTTCTTTTTATCACCCCCTTTTTTTATTAAGGGCAAGAATGTGCCTAACCGCACACCCCGTCGTTCGGGGCAACGAACAGGGTAGTGTGTGCCCCTCACCCACTAAGTAAACCCGCCGTGTGCCGTCTCTCCGCCTGTATTGATCGGCCACTGGAACTACATATTGTTCCTATAGTTACAGTGATTAAAAAGAAGGTTTCCGTACAAAATCTATAAAAATATGTCAGATAAACAAACTTTATTTGAATTTCACTAAATTCGTCCCGCAGGAATGGATGGGATGGTGACGCTTGCATTCTTAGTCCGTCACCACACGGACGTTGCCAGAAAAATATGATGGTTGGCACATAATATTTATTGATGGGTCAAAGAGTACTAATGGTCTAGGAGCTGCATTTTATAATCCTTTTCTAAAAGTAGTGGAAGTTTTAATGTAAATGGCAACGTTTGTATAATGTCAGTGGAATTGATTACGGCCTCGGAAGCACTTAATGTATTAATCAATTAGTGATTTATTAAGATAGTGGTAAAAATTATATTGCAATCTTCATTTAATTTTTGCCACATTTAGGGCGAATAGCCGTAGCCGTAGCGTAATAGCCACACTGAAGTGTAATATTAAAGCTAAGCCGTCCAGTGTATTATTGGTCCGAGCGTGAGACGTGACGGGAAGTTTCCGCCAGTTGGCCAGCTAAAAAAATTATTTGTCAAAAATAGTTTTAGTCTATGTTTGGGATTTGTTACAATACAATAAAAATCAAATCTGATTTATTAAATTAAAGTCAGGTTAATTTTATAATAATAATTTTATAATACTCTTTAAATGATAGTTACAGTTCACTCACTGGTCAGAATCATTCACTCGCTTCTCGCATGCCAATGATCCAAAGACAATCTAGGATTTAGAAATGTCAAATAGAGATGATCATTTTTTATCTGTTGAAATGGATTCTGATATTTTAAACATTTTATGAAAATAATTGTGGTTTGAATATTTAATATGAAGCAATTTTTGGTGTATGTGTGTGTAATATCAAGTGTAATAATCAAGACGCTCATAACTTAGGTAACGTTTCGGATTGATGCCAAAACTCATGATTTTCGTACCCAGTACGGTTTGTCTACGTCTTAGGACAAGTTAACAAAAATACACTATAATAGATTTTTTTTACAATTGTAGTACCTACCTACTGTAACTTTTAGTCGTAGAACCAAAACAAAAAAGTTAGTAAACTTTTTTGTTACCTACCTAGTTTATTATTTTTTCGAAACTTGATTTTTAGACGTACCTACGTCACGGTAATAATACCTACGTCGCTTTTTGACGAACATGCAGACTGCAAAGTAGGTACATAACTTTTGGGTAAACGCCGCGCCGACTAGACTATCCGATCGGAAGCGCACTGGTAGGTACGTTGCGATTGCGAGGGGTAGGTATGCGGCGAGTACAATGAACTCTGTAGCTAGGTAGAAATTTAACAGCTGATTTAAGCGGCTTTCGTAAGAGGAGTTCAACATCCATTGCTGTTTTTTTAATTTTAGCTGTTTCATTTACATTAATGGACTGCTGCGTGTAGAGAATGTAATTGTACATTAAAACAAAGGAACAGTAACTGAAAAAGACGATGAAAAAATAAAAATTTTCCGGAGAAAATTTCCAGTGGAATATGACTCAGAATGAGGACCTGAATGCATCCTTTCAGTTTATGGAGAACCGTCTCTTCCACCCGGTATAATAAACTGCCTAATGTATTTAAGGATCTCAATATTAAATTATTTAAGCGAAATTTAAAAAGCCTTTTAATAAAAAAATGTTATTATGTTATTAATGATTTTTTGAATGATAACCAAGTGATGTAATTATTTTATAATTTTTGTTTAGACCTAAATTAGTTGACATTGAATTATACCTATTGAAATTGAATTTAATATAATTATGGTGAATAGAATCTTGCACGAATAGATGTTTAATTTCACAAATATATGTTTTCTGATTTCTGGCTGCAAAGCTTTTTTATATTTGTATGCTGCAATAGGGGCTGAATGTGAGTACGTAAATATATTTGATATCCTGTACTGTGTGCACACCATGTTCAAACAAATAAAGAATTATTATTATTAAAAATGTTAATAATATATAAATGATGAAATACAACAAAATTGTAATTTTCTTTACAATCTTTGTACAAAACTACTTTGGTGTTTATGAACACTAAATGTAATGGTAACTTGAATTACAACGTTATTGCACGACTATTTATAATATTTTTTAACGTGTCATGACCTGTATTATGCGTTAAACTTTTACTTACTTACTTATCATCACGCCATTTCCCTTGCGGGGTAGGCAGAGAGAACAGAGTGCCAAGAGGCTCTATTCTTGCATACATCTCTCGCTTCCTCAACATTCATAACTCTCTTCATACACGCTCGCCGGTTTCGGAGTCTCCTGACTCCACCTTCCTTCAATACATTGTTACGATGTATCCGAACAAATTACTATATAAATTATAAAGTCGCATATTCAATTGATACCGGATACCATATCCGCAAATTTAAAATACGCGCGGTTGCCTGGCCCCTACCCAGTTAGATTATCGCCATGTATCCACTCCCACAAAGGCCAGAATCAAATATGATTACCATATATGGCCAGCATGCGATCCCGGATGCGAGCAGAGTACGCCAGGGTTCGGGAACGTTCTATGGCTACTCCAATCGCAAGCGTATGGATAGGAAAAGTTCTAGAACAAAAAACTATCCACCAATGAGTAAGACGAGGCAACAGTGCTAAGAGATGGCAAGTATAATCTTAGAAGGGGGTATTATTAGAGTTAAAATATAAATATGGAACAGGAGACAGGAGGTAGATTTTTTTCTCTGACTGAATTATCGTGTATGTCAAGGCAGATAACACTGCTTAAATTAATACAGTAAATTAATATAGTAATACATTAATAACATTATTTTTGCCTAGGGCATTTAAAAGTAAAAGTGTGTGACTAGGAAACCCCAAAGGTACGTTTTATAATCATTTCTATTGTAGGACTCGTTTTTCTTCGTTACTTTATTGGTATAACCATATTTGAAAAGTAGATTTTTACGTGTAACTGTTCTATAAAGTTCAACTGTTCAATGAAGTTTGTTCTAACGAGATTATTGGACGTATTGTATAATACATACCTACCAATCATTTGTTTCAAAGGTACATAATTATCAAAAACATCATACTGTTCGTACAGAGATTATTACCTTTTAGTACTACTACTACACAATATTTCGTACCCACCATATAATTTTTAATTTGTTAAGGCCACAGGTCATAAAGTAAAAAAAAAGTAGAATTCCTAAAAGTTTTGACACTGTAGGTACTTTCCCTCCAGAACTCAGCTGAAGGGAGCGCATTTTTAGTTACTTATCAAATAATCAATTTTATTGTGAAAAATGAAGATTATGAGGCGTGCAGTATTGGATTTTCCAAAGTATTTAAGATTGTAACATACCAACTGCATTTAGAATTTTATTCGCTTCTACCTGTAAAATATAATAGTTCGCATACAGTATATAATTATATATTGCTTTTTGCTACTTGCTACTTAACATCACTCTGTCTCTCTTATGGGGCAGACAGGCACTTTTAAAACAGTTATATCATAAATGTTATACATCATCACGCCGTCTCTCTTATAGGGCAGACAGGCATTTTAAAACATTTTTTTGTTAAATGTTATATATCTTCACGCCGTCTCCCTTATGGGGCAGACAGGCATTTTAAAGCTATTTTTTTGTTAAATGTTATATATCTTCATGCCGTCTCCCTTATGGGGCAGACAGGCATTTTAAAGCTATTTTTTGTTAAATGTTATTATCTTCATGCCGTCTCCCTTATGGGGCAGACAGGCATTTTAAAGCTATTTTTTGTTAAATGTTATATATCTTCACGCCGTCGCCCTTATGGGGCGGACAGGCGTTTTAAAACGGTTTTATCGTTAGATGTTACTTATCATCTAGTATATTATGCAACTGGTATTTTTGTTTAAATGTAGTCAAAAATGATTCTGTTTGTATGTTGCTATATCATCTCACCGCCACCCTTAGGGGGCGGTTATTTATTAGGTAACTATTTTTTTTTTTTCAGTATCAATGCTTTATACCTGTGCCCCTACATTCTTCTAGGTTCTGATTTATTTATTTTTTTATTAAGTTTTCTCCATGTTTATATTTTGGATGGTCTCCCCCCCATTCTGTTAGGATTGTTTTTATTAATAATTTAATATGGACACTGTAATGGTCGGCCGACACCCTCGGACCTGAACCTATTTCAGGTACGGGGGCTCGGCGGGAAGAACCAGAACAGTGTCCCAAGGAGTTGAGACGTTCCACCCTGTGTTTTCCTGCCCTTCGGCCCAGTTAGAGCCTCCCCCCGCAGTTGAGTAGATGACGGTCTTGGGGACAGCAGTCTACCGTTAATACTATACTCCGGCAAACTGTCTCAAAGTTCCTTTCGTACAACCGTATAAAATGCTTTCTCCAAATCAACAAAACTGCAGAAAACTCTCTGGCCTACAGCCAGATGCTTCTCCACAATGTTGCGCAGAGAAAACACTTGATCCATGCATCCCTTTCCACACCTGAAACCTCCTTGAGCCTCACAGATAAATTCATCAGACACCATCCTCATTCTCCTTTCATTAATCTTACCATACACTTTGGCTGCCAAACTGGTCAAGCTTATGGCTCTGTTGTTTGCAGAGTCATAACGTGAACCCTTGTTTTTAAGCAAGGGCATGATGACTGCTCTTCTCCAGTCCTTGGGAACCATTCCTGAGCTCCACCATAAATTGAGAAGCATCAGGAAGGATTCACAGACACATGAGCCTCCAAGCTCGATCATATCAATACTCGCTGCCTTACGATTTTTCAAACTTCTAATCGCCCATTCATCTTCATCCATACTAATGTCATCGGAGGATGCCGGTACCGAATGTTGATCTGGTAGACCACATGTGGCACCGCCATCACCCTGAACATTCGCATACATATTTCCAAAATATTCACTCTATCGGCTTAACACATCTTGTGTTTGCGTAAGAATGTCTCCACCTTTAGACCTTAGTTTATTCATTCTGAAAGCTGACCAACCTTTTCTTCACCTCCCTCCAGAAAAGTTAACCTTTTTTTAACACAAATAGACGACAACGACAGTGATGATGAAAATTAATAGTTGCTAAAGTTTATTGTTTATTTGTTTATTTTGATGCAAAAGTAAGTCGTAAATTACTATTCTATGATGTCAAAATTTTTAGCCATCTTGGTGAGCCGTTAGTTATTGATGTTGACGTCATAAAATTTTGCTGTACCTACTGTAGACTATGTTTTAAAACTAAAATACGGATTAAGATCTATGATTGTATTGATTTTTAATAAATTTAATAATTATATTTATTAAACACAAAGTGAAAAATGTGAAATCGAAAATAACAGTCAGGAGCAGGATTTGAACCTGCATCTTCTGGATACCGTCCAGATGCTTTACCAATTCAGCCATCCTGACAATTGCTCCTGACTGCTAATTTCGATAACACATCATACTTAACGTCTTTGGGTGACGCCTGCGCCATCTGTCGGACGTATTTTCATACATTATACCGACCAGGTAAACTTAATTTTACAATTAAGATTTTACCTAATAATGACGCAAACCCTTTAAATATTTAGATATTTTTTATATATATTTTTAGCATTTGACATGCTTAGCACTATACATTAAACACAAAGTGAAAAATGTGAAATCGAAAATAACAGTCAGGAGCAGGATTTGAACCTGCATCTTCTGGATACCGTCCAGATGCTTTACCAATTCAGCCATCCTGACAATTGCTCCTGACTGCTAATTTCGATAACACATCATACTTAACGTCTTTGGGTGACGCCTGCGCCATCTGTCGGACGTATTTTCATACATTATACCGACCAGGTAAACTTAATTTTACAATTAAGATTTTACCTAATAATGACGCAAACCCTTTAAATATTTAGATATTTTTTATATATATTTTTAGCATTTGACATGCTTAGCACTATACATTAAACACAAAGTGAAAAATGTGAAATCGAAAATAACAGTCAGGAGCAGGATTTGAACCTGCATCTTCTGGATACCGTCCAGATGCTTTACCAATTCAGCCATCCTGACAATTGCTCCTGACTGCTAATTTCGATAACACATCATACTTAACGTCTTTGAGTGACGCCTGCGCCATCTGTCGGACGTATTTTCATACATTATACCGACCAGGTAAACTTAATTTTACAATTAAGATTTTACCTAATAATGACGCAAACCCTTTAAATATTTAGATATTTTTTATATATATTTTTAGCATTTGACATGCTTAGCACTATACATTAAACACAAAGTGAAAAATGTGAAATCGAAAATCTAAATATTTAAAGGGTTTGCGTCATTATTAGGTAAAATCTTAATTGTAAAATTAAGTTTACCTGGTCGGTATAATGTATGAAAATACGTCCGACAGATGGCGCAGGCGTCACCCAAAGACGTTAAGTATGATGTGTTATCGAAATTAGCAGTCAGGAGCAATTGTCAGGATGGCTGAATTGGTAAAGCATCTGGACGGTATCCAGAAGATGCAGGTTCAAATCCTGCTCCTGACTGTTATTTTCGATTTCACATTTTTCACTTTGTGTTTAATGTATAGTGCTAAGCATGTCAAATGCTAAAAATATATATAAAAAATATCTAAATATTTAAAGGGTTTGCGTCATTATTAGGTAAAATCTTAATTGTAAAATTAAGTTTACCTGGTCGGTATAATGTATGAAAATACGTCCGACAGATGGCGCAGGCGTCACCCAAAGACGTTAAGTATGATGTGTTATCGAAATTAGCAGTCAGGAGCAATTGTCAGGATGGCTGAATTGGTAAAGCATCTGGACGGTATCCAGAAGATGCAGGTTCAAATCCTGCTCCTGACTGTTATTTTCGATTTCACATTTTTCACTTTGTGTTTAATGTATAGTGCTAAGCATGTCAAATGCTAAAAATATATATAAAAAATATCTAAATAATTATATTTATTTTTATTCTTACTATCAAACATTATTTATTATCTATTTTATATATTATTATTAGATTTAACTGCATGGTTATCACAAGAGAATTGTTGAGAGGTTTATTATTATTTTCATGAAAAACACTTAAATTTTAGAATGAAAAACATTGTTAGACTATACAAAATTTCCATGCATACTCGTATACTGCTACCGTAACTGCTATCGTAATTTGGAGTTACAATTATCTGAAGCCAAAAAAAGAAAGCCTAATAAAAAATCTTGATTGTAACTCAGATGTACAATGTTTGTTATTGTAACATAGGTGCTTTTATTAAGTATTGTTTTGACGTGTCCTGAAAAACCATGAAAATGAGTTTTCTTGTAGAATCTTAAAGTACATACAAATAGTGCACCTAAAATGCACTAGATAGCGACACTTTCAAAGATTGTAGGGATTAACCTTGAGAAGAGAGAATTTTTTAAATCTTAATTTTGCTCTCACCGAAAAACAAGAAAAATGAATTACAATGCAGTAAGCATGGGAGTGTCTGTCTAAACACAAAACGATTTTTTTTATATTTTTTGTCTGTTTGTCTGTTTATCTGTTTGTTTGTTCGCGTATCACGCAAAAACTACTGAACAGATTTTGGTGCAACTTTTTTTATTTGATAGCTCTCGATTAGACTTAACCTTGCCGTTCATCGACTTATAAGATATTATCACGTCAAAAAACGCGAATGAGATACCTACCTGTTCGCACCTATAAACTAATTAAATATGGCCGCCGCATAGTATGTAATTTTAAATAGGTACTTAAGTAATGATAACAATTAACAGTCAAGGCAAATAGTTTAATTACACGATTATAAATATATATCTGGTTTATATTTAATGGCAGGAATGTTGTACAAAAATGCAACTCATTTGCCGTAATAGTATTTAATTAATCCTGCCACCTGTAACTCTATCCGCATGGTTCTTTTTATATCCATTTATACTATTATAAAGTTGTAACAGAGCAATGTCTGTACATTTAAAATATTTGAGAAAAAAGTACTGTGTTAGGCTATACATATAGGCGTGTCTAAATACAAAACGATTTTTTTTATATTTTTGTTGTTTGTCTGTTTGTTGATTCGCACATCACGCAAAAACTACTGAATGGATTTTGATGCAACTTTAATTTTATTTATTATTATTAGACTTAAAAACTGGTATACATTTTATCCCGACACCATATCAGGAACCTGAGATATAAACTAAAAACTAGCTAGTAGTATATATAGCATCACCCGCGTATCACCAACTTGGAGGATAGGTTATTATATTAATAAGAAAGGTTAAGTAGACGCTCTATTTTACCATACGGAAGTTGTGTTCCAAAGAAGTACTTGCCATTTTAGATCTATTTTTTAGCAATTGACATGCTCCGCAACTTTTTAAAGTATAAATTAATTGTGAATAAGGAAAAAGAGATTTTTAGTGGGAGCGGGAATCGAACCCGCGTCTTTTCCAATCCGGGGAAGTGCTCTAATCCACTGAGCTATCCTATTGATCTTTCGATCATCCCAATTTCCTAATCACATTTGTCTTGCGACCAAACGCCATCTATCGGCAAGCATTACATGGTAATTTTGTAAGTGCATTTTGTTAGTACCGTAGTATATACGTTTCGCAAGTGTACATTAAGTAAAGCTGCTGCTGTTATTTAACATTAAAAACAGACCCTTAAATTTTATTTATTTGTAAAAATGGTGACAGGTTAATTTATTATCAATAATAACAGTTTGATTTAAGGTGAACGCACACATCCGAGCCGAACGCGTCGAACAAGTCGAACGAAACGAATTTTAGAATTCTGTATATTAAATCTCATGAAACCCCGCACAATTCCCCGCGTCGAATCGTCCGAATCTGGAAAAGGTTTCATGAGATTTCATATACAGGATTCTAAAATTCGTTTCGTTCGACTCGTTCGGCTCGGATAAGTGTGCGTTCACCTTTACTGGAATGAATAATTTCCGTGTCGTTACGGTCTTATAGTACAAAGGTCACCACACCATTCCTTAGTGTAGTACGAGGCGACTGAGAGAAGTAAGCGATTATCACCCATTGCTTCACACCAGTGCTACCACCAGGTAGCCTAAATAGTAACCTTGCTAATCGTTAAGCAGCAAGTACTCAACTAGGCTAGTAGAACTTGGGATCAGGGGACGGGCCTCGTGGCGTAGTCGGTAGTGTAACAGACTTCCGTGCACGAGGTCGTGGGTTCGATTCCCATTCAGGACAATTATTTGTGTGATGTACTGCGTCTGGGTGTTTTCTATTTATTAATATGCATGTATTTACAAAAAAAAAAGTAATATATGTATTATATCCGTAATCCTAACCCATAGCTCAAGCGTTAAGCTTAGTTTGGGACCAGAGGACATTGTGTGAAATGTCCGTGAATATTTATTTATTTATTTATGTACCTATATTATATTAGAAATTAAAAGCCGAAGTGTTCCATAATTAAACATACACAACTTACCTGAGTTTACTCCGTTTTTCCGCTAGGGCGAGCTGCTGCGCTACTGTCAGTCCTCTCCTCAAGTTGGGTGGGGGTGCATTAGGAAAAGAGTCCCTTCCCTCGTGGGCAGGACCGTCGTCATCCATATTCTCCTGATCGGGTTCCTCTCCTACAGTGAAATCGGTGCGATCGCCCTGAAACAGCAATATGACGTAACAGTACAGTATTAACTTGGCTTGGTGGTGCAGCGGCTGCTGAACATGAGGTCTCGCCTTCGATCCCCGGGTCGTGCAGTGTTATTGAGCTTTTTCGTAAAAAGAAAAATTCTCAGTAGCAATCCGGAGTTTGGAAATGTGCCCGGTAGACGGCAATAGGCTGGCCCCGTATTACGTGGGACTTAAACATAGCTGGCGAATCGTGGGTGTGTAAATACACCTCTGCCTACTTCTTCGGGGAATACAGGTGTGATGTTACGTTTTAGTACGAAGGATAGTGGTAATCTTTATGGGGACGACCAGCGTTAATATTATTAGTGGTAGTTGCTTGCTTATATATTCATGCTGGGCATGAATGGGCCGACTCGATCGAGGAAGTACCTCTCACAAAAGATCAGCGTGTAACAACGGTAGTGGTACCTTTTTTATTTTTTGTTAAGGCGGGCAAAAATGTTCCTAACCGCACACCCCGTCAACGAACAGGGTAGTGTGGGGCCTGCACCCACTAAAGAAACCCGCCGTGTGCCGTCTCTCCGCCTTTATTGGCAGGCCACTGGAACTATGTTTCATTCCTTCGGTGGAACATTAGTGGTACCTGCCGTTGTGTTTCGTATAGTGAGTGAGAGTGCCTACCCTCTCCTTAGTATCCTACATATCCTCTCCTTAATATACGTCCTATCCACATCCCTTTCCTTGGAGATGGCGACGCGCGAGTGATGCCTCTGGTGTTGCTAGCGTCTATAGGCTACGGTAACCGCTTACCATCAGGTGGGTGGACCTGGTATGCTTGTTTGCCACCCATGTCGTATAAACTAATATTGACGCGAAGACTACAGACCTCTCACAATTATATTTTTCTGTGTAATGAGTTATTTAATTCATAAAACATTATTATTTTCTTCATTATTATAATTTTGTGTGACATTTGATGTGATGTCATATTCCAATATAGGGGCTCGTGGCAATTATTTGTGTAATGAAAACAGATATTTGTACTGCGTCTGGGTGTTTTATATCTATTTATGTATGTATGTATTTACAAAAAAAAAGTAATTATGTATTATATCCGTAATCTGATACCCATAGCACAAGCGTTAAGCTTAGTTTGGGACCAGAGGACGTTGTGTGAAATGTCCGTGAATATTTATTTATATGCTGGCTACCTACTAGTTTGTTGTTAAAAAATATTTTAATTATTATTTATTTATTTATATACATAATGACTTATATATAATATATGCAATAACTTTTTGTTGGAGAGCTCTTGGATAGCGTTTAATTATAAGTACTTATAAATATACATTTTATTTCGCTACTGTAACCGGAACCGAAGATATAACAAAAATAAGATAATTGCTGCTCTTTTTAAAATTCGACTAACGATTAGTTTTCATGGTCAAGAAGAAATCCGCTAAAGGTAACAACAACTGGCATACCGTATGCTTATTTCCTAAGCTTATTCCTTACATAAAGGCTTTTTTGTTATCCATGTACTATAAAATTACGTCATTACGGCTTCGTTCGCTTCATAGTGATCCATTTTATATAGAATTTGCGTAAAATCTAATCAAAGAAACTAATGTGAATTTTCACAGCGCCAGGAGTTTGGGCTTTGCGTTGATATCTCTGTCTGCCCGTCAGTTTTTATTTTATCTACACTAATAAATGGAGAACCGGTTTTCTGTTCGTTTATACTGTAAAAACTACTGAACCGATCGGCATAATACTTATACCATAAGATGCAACGTGTTTCGTAGAAGGTATATGATAATGTTGGTGATTACTTATCCAGAATCTATATTTTTGATGTGAAACATCTAATGCGGAGGGAGGGTAAACCGGCTGTTAGCGTGGCGACGCTAATACTTAATAGGAATCCTATCCAAAATTGATTTTTCATCGACAATACTATGACGCAAGCGAAGTCGCGGGGAAGGTACTAGTAGATATATATATAGATAATATCCTTACATTTTCATCGCGGCACGCTTCATCTGAATCAATTTTCTCGAAATTGTCACTTTCACTAGATGAACAGCGCCCCTGTTCCTGCTGCTCAGCCATATCTGGAAGGAAGGAAATCTTTATTAACACTAGTATTGCTATCTGGAGTTTTCCGGGTAAGAGTATGTATAGCAAAAATATTTATGGCACTTATATTATAATTTATAATAATTATTATGTCAACAAAATAATTAATACCACTAATACAATAAAAAATAAGCGGTCACGGGACGTCTCGCAGATGTGAAAACATCGATTTTCTTTATTTCTTCAAATATTGTTCGAGTCTTATTTAATTCTTGGTAAGCGCCCTCTCGTTATCCCAGACGAATTAATACTGTAATTGGTTTATTGTTAGACATTATACTTTCCTAGTTAGATGCTCATGTCAACAGATGGTGTTATAACCAATTAAATAAATTACCAACAGCCGGTTTTATCCTCCCTCCGCATTAAATGTTTTCACATTAAAAAGAACCTGCTTCGAAACTTTAAATGCAATCAACCGAAACGTAATCAGTCTAGTATTTTTCAAGGAAAATGGTACCAGACATGCAATTAACTTCTAATATCAAACGCATATACCGCCTCAGTTCCATTCCATCCACTTCGCCGTATAGGTAAAACGTGAACATTTTCAACTGCTGCTGGTAGTATGAGCGACTGCTGATCATGAAGTCTCAGGTTCGATCCCGGGTCGGGCAGTGTTATTGAGCTTTTTCGTAAAAAGAAAAATTCTCAGTAGCAGCCCGGAGATTGGAAATGTGCTCGCTAGACGGCAATAGGCTCGCCACCTATTACCTGGGACTTAAACATAGCTGGCGAACCGTGGGTGCGTAACACACTTCTGTCTACTCCTTAGGGAAATACAGGCGTGATGTCCTAACTTCGTGCGCGTGGATATAAATACGTCACTCTACACTAATGATCTCTATCCAAAAATTGTTATTCCCGGGATTTAGCCTAAGTATGTCCTTTTCTGGGCCTTAGAGTCTAAAGTTTAGACTATCCATCCATCCATCAATCAGCCTTTCGACTTCTACTGCTGGACATAGGCCTTCCCAAGAGAACGCTACAACGAGCAGTCCTGTGCTGTTTCGCTCATATGGGGCATAGTGCCATAATCGCCACGCTTGGCAGGCGGGTTGGCGATCGCAGTGGATGGTAATACTCGAGGGAGTGCTGCTGCCCACTCCCCCGGTATTCCCTCAGTCGGCTCTTACGACTCCCATGGGTGGAGAAGGTGTGGGACAATTCTAAAGCCAGCCCCACACGGCAAGTTTAGACTATACGACTATACGTATGCAAAATTCTATGCTGATTGGTTAACTAGTTGCGGCGTGAAAATGTAACAAACGAACACTTTAGCGTTTATAATATTAGTAAGGATTTATTTTTTCTTACAAAGGTTCCTCTAAATTGCATAAAATATATTGAGCCCACATCATCGGTCTAAACTAATTCTCAAACTGGAACTAATAACGTACACATAATGCAAAACATCATTGAAATCTGTTGAGATGTTTCGGAGATAAGCGACGAACACGTGATTTAAGAGTATTAAGATAAGAAAGCAAGAATCATTGTTATTTGGTATTATTTTTATTGATAACGGCTGCAGATGAACCACGGCCCGCACCCGATGGTAAGTGGTTTTTTCCGTTAATAGACTAACAATACACTCAAGAGAGAGAATAGGAACAGCAAATTTAATTAGCTTCATAAATATTTTGATGTATTTTGGAAGGAATGTGTTATCGAAAATCGCAACCCCGAGCAATTGTCACGATGGCTGAATTTCCAAAGCATCTGGGATAGTATTCCAGGAGATGCAGGTTTAAATCCTGCTCGTGACTTCGTCATTTTCGCACTTTGTGTTATAAGTTTCTTTAAACGAGTATATAGGTGATACCTAGTAATAAATTGAGCGACTAGGAGAGTATTGGTGTAAAGATGCGAAAGGGAATGCTCCGATGGTTCGGACATGTGGATAGAATGCCGAACGTACGAATGCGAAAGTGGAAGGATGTAAGTACAGGGGGAGATCGAGACTCATTTACCTAGACCAATTCGATCATGTATTGAAGGAAGGTGGAGTCAGGAGTCTTCTAAACTGGCGAGCGTGTATGAAGAGAATTATGAATGTTGAGGAAGCGAGAGATGTATGCAAGAATAGAGCCTTTTGGCACTCTGTTCTTTCTGCCTATCCCGCAAGAGAGATGGCGTGATGATAAGTAAGTAAGTAAGTAAGTGAATTTTCTTAACGATCCAATAATTCTTTTGTTGGCCCGATTCGGGAATCGGACTCGAGATCTCGTGAGTCGCATAAACTACCGCTAGACCAGCAAGGCAGTTAAAAGTAAATATCGAGCCGTCGAACGCCTATAAATTAATAATGGCAATATTCTTTTCATCTTAAAGCACATCTACCTATTTCTTTCCCTCCATCAGCGTCCACTGTTGGACATAGCTCAGTTGACAGAGAATTTGTAACAATAATCTAGGAGACGCAGGTTCAAATCCTGCTCATAGAATCCCTGCTATCATTTTCAATTTATCGCACTTTGTACTACATATTTAGTGGTTTTCATATGTATTATTAGTACTTGACATGCTCAGCTACTTTAAATAACATATTATTTGTGAAAGTGTAAAAGGAGAACTTTACTGCAAGCAGGATTCGAAACTGCGTCCCATCTAATACCGCGCTTTAGACCGCTAAACTATTGCAGTCAATGTATGCAAGAATAGAGCCTTTTGGCACTCTCTCTGCCTAACCCATAATGGAGCTGGCATGATTGTAATGTGCATGATGATAAGTAAGAAAAATAGTTTATGAAAAAAGGTTTGAAGCACCAGCATTTCAATATTTTCAAGCGAGGTCATCCGATATTGGCAAATATTTTTTTCACGCGCCGCAGATGGAATGTTATTATGGAATTGATGGGATTCCAAGCAGGCACCTGATCTCTATTGGAGAACCATTAATCGCATAACTCCGTTTTAATATTGGAAAACGGTTCTTGAAGATGTGGAATGTTTGTGCAATATTATTATTATATATAGCTCAGCGTGAAACAACAGTAGTGGTACCTGTCGGTGTTTCGTATGGTGAGTGAAAGTGCCCGAGCCCCCTAGAGGATAACTTCTCCTTAATATAATTCCCATCCACCTACTATACCTTTCCTTGGAGATGTTGATGTGCAAGTGATGCCTCTGGTGTTGCTAGCGTCTATAGGCTACGGTAACCGCTTACCATCAGGTGTATGCTTGTTTACCACCCACGTAGTTTTCTATAAAAACTATAAATTTGCGCCATTTTTTTTGTAATTGCGTATGGTGGTAACTGTCGTTCATGGACTCAACTATACTAAGAGTACTATCAAGTAGCCGGTTACCATTTCGTTTGGCGGATATGAAATGAACAATTATCTCCTACTACGTAATTAAAATACACCGATGTGCTACATGTTTGCCAGTGGTATTGACCCACTAGGCCCGATAGGGAAGGAGTTCTCACACTTTGTACCCATCCGTATCAGTACAATACCAGTAAGATTTTTATTGATTTGTTAAATAATTGCTAAACAAAAATTTTTTATGACTTTATTTTTATTTTAATAAGACAACAGCTTGCAAATAATCCTTATATCGCGGTGTAATACAATTTCACGGACACAAAACACAAAATACACCCAGACTCAGGGCAACCTTATTTGGATCACACAAAAAGCTGTCCTGTGTAGGAATCGAACCCGCAACACTCGGGGGAGGCCGGTATCTAAACCACTCCGCCATCTGTGTCGTAAAATCTAATATTGTTTATACGGGACAAATTTTGAGATAATTCAAATAAAAAATAATAGGTTATCGAAATCGCTAGACGTACACATACAACAAAGATATCGCTAAATATACAAACAAACAAAAAATAGACGTCGCGGGACGTCTACCAGATGTGAAAACATCAAAATTATTTTGTAGAAATGATGAGTAGAAATAAAATGATCATGACTTTTTCAATGTGTGCTTGTATTAAATTATGACATGTGTAAAATAACGGAAATGAACATAAATCATCATCATCAGGCCCTGGATATCATCTAGGACTATAGTACTATTCAAGATAACCCAAACTAGCCATAAATCGATGGGTTGCGATAATTACCGAGTACCCAAGGCCACCTTCAGCTCCATCATCAGACCCTGAAGACTATCTAGAGACAAAGTACTCAGCAAGACAAATCAAACGAGTATAAACTCGATGGGTTTGCGTCATTTTATTATAGAGTTACTGTAGCCACCTTCAAGCTTCATCATCAGACCCTGGCTACCATCTAGAGACAAAGTACTAGTCAAAAAGAATCAAACGAGTCCAAACTCGATAGGGTTGCGCTGTTTCATTATGGAGTTCCTATGTGCAGCTTCCAGCTCCATCATCAGATCAGCTCCATGTATTCATAATATTGCATCGTCGCGTGATGTACATGTGTAAAATTTCAGCTCAATCGGAAACTGGGAAGTGTGTCAAATTTAACTTGCAAGATTTGAACGGGACAAGTAAAATAAAAGCGTCGCCACGCTAACCGCCGATTTTACCTCCCTCCGCATTAGATGTTTCACATCAACATTTCAATCTTTTTGAAGTTGGTTACTTAAAATGTTTTTTTTTTATGAAATAAAACTACGTTTACGCGATCATGAGTACAACAGTAAAAATGATTTAATTTTTAGTAGTTTTTAGATACTCACGGCTTCTGCGTTACTTATTTTAACACGCTTATATTTAGCTTGGTATGTATACATACGTAGTATGTCTTCGAACGTGATTTTCTCTCCCTTCAAAACGTCTGATTGATTTGAAACTTTGCACACTTATCAAGGAGCAATGACAATATAATCATTTGAGAAGTTTAGTCCTTTTTTTAAATTAGATATCGGTATTATCGTTACGCCTTTTTATAGGCAGGAACAAATATACCAAACAGCACACCCCGTCGTTCGGGGCAACGAACAGGGTAGTGCGGGTCCTTCACCCACTAAATAAACCCGCCGTGTGCCGTCTCTCCGCCTGTATTGGTGGGCCCCTGGAACTATTTTTCATTAATTAAGTGATTATCGTCACACCTACGATAAAAAAGGTATAGCGGTCTTTCAAATAGAAGTACTTTTGATGAACAAATTGTTTGTGAAATGTGGAAAAAGAGAACTTTAGTGTGAGCGGGAATCGAACTTGCGTCCCTTCCAATCCGGGGAAGTGCGGGGAAGTGGTAGTTTAAAGTAGCTGAGCATGTCAATACTTAAATTATAATTTAATAACTAAGTTAATCATAACGATCAAGTTGATGTCAAGCACTCCATACATTTTACAATAAGTATTATCAATAATATGACATTATTTTCTATTTTTTTAGTTCGCAAAAAGTGTTTTTTTTTAGTTTTTAAATTTATACGAGTAACTATTATTATATTAAACCACAGACATCATAGACATGCGTCACAACATTATTTTGCAAATTGACAACAAGATAAGTATAAAAATTAAAACAATATTGTACCTCTTTCGTAATCGATAGCAAATAAATAACTCATCCCAAACCTAGCAACACTGTAAAACACTCCCAATTCGCGTGTCGCTCACGTGCAACACCAACTTTAAAAAAATCATAGTCATGAGGAAGAGTGTCGAATATCGTTATAACGGTTATCGAAAGGGTTATCGATATATCAAATGTCAATGTCAGTTCATGTATTACGTTATATTGAAGGTGACACAGGACGAGCGAAGCGATAGCTTTTGAAAATCAGTGGTGGGCAACTGGTAACTGCTAGTATTACGTAAATACCTAATTAAAAGTATTATAAATAGTGCGTGGGTAATATTATTCATTGTCATAGATAATTAGATTTTATTTTTGTGATTCAAATAAACTTATTATGTGTGACTTGTTTTAGAGTAATTTGCGCGGGAAATATATGTAGTACCTACTTTAATATGTTTTTGATGCGAAAAATCTAATGGGGAGGGAGGGTAAAACCAGCCGTTACAGTGGCGACACTGGCGACGCTTTATTTAATTGTTTTTAACGTGATCCATTGTCAAAAGTATGTTACTAGGAAGTATAATGTCAATCAATATACCAATAACAGTTTTAATTCGTCTATGAATATAAAGAGGGCGCTTACTAAGAATGATATAAGACTCAAACAATGTTAAATAATAGGATAATATATTTACACTTACTTATAGGTTAATTTCCTTTATGTTCATTTCCGTTATTTTACACATGTCATAATTTTATACAAGTATACATTAAAAAAGTTATGATCATTTTATTTCTACTCATTATTTCTTCAAAATAATTTAGATTTTTCCACATCTTCCAGACTCCCAAGACGTCTATTTTTTTTTAAATATATAGTCTCACTGTTCTGCCCCCTTTTTTTTGTTTAGTTAGGAAAAAATGTACCTGACCGCACACCCCGTCGTTCGGGGCAACGAACAGGGTAGTATGGGGCCCTTACCCACTAAAGAAACCTGCCGTGTGCCGTCTCTCCGCCTGTGTTGACGGACCACTGGCACTGTGTTGGATTACTTCAGCGATCCGCCGGCGGCTTACTCTTTCGGGTACCCTCTATCACTGTTCTACCCTAGACGATGCCCCGTATGTGGTAATTTACTTCTCATTACGAAATCCGGATCTGATTTTTTTTTCTTTACTTATGCTTTTATTTGGTAATAACCCCATGGTAAATACAACAATACAAATCTATATCTATACATACTACATACATAAAACAAGCAGATAGCTGTTGTAACAAGAAACGTTCTGACGACGCTCGGCAGCGAGGGGTCCCCTCCTATTTCTGCAACAAGTTTACGGCGCTGCTCGGCCCAAGCCGGGCACGACTCGAGCGTTGCTGCACCGTGTCTTCGTCGCAGCCGCAATGGTGACAGCGCGGAGTCGCTTCCCTCTTTGCTACAATGTGCAGATATCTGCCGAAACAACCGTGCCCCGACAGCACCTGCACCAGTTGGAAGGTAAGAACTCCGTGCCGTCGCCCTGTCCACTCTTGTAGCACCTGTTGGAGCGCCCCTTTGGTCCGAAGACCGGCCTGGGGTGCCTCCAGCCGCGCCCTCCAGCTGGCCATGGCAGCTCAGCGGGCGTCGCCCTGCCATCTGGCCACCAAGCTGGGTGGGAGACGTCAACTCCCCTCCCGTTCTTGCGACGCCCGCCGATACACCTCGGCGAGCACCTCCGCCTCCAAGTCCCACGGAGGGGTTCCGGCCAACGCGCAGGCCGCCTCCGTCGACACCTTGCGGTATCCACGTGTGACACGCGACTGTGGCCTCCACAGAAGAGCCCTGTTCAGTGCGTCCAGGGACTCCGCCCACACGGGTGCGCCGTACAGCGCCATCGACCGGACCACCCTCGCGTAAAGCCGTCGGCACGCATTGTTGGGTCCGCCCATATTCGCCACGAGCCGTGCAAGGGTGGACGCCGCACCGACGAGCCTCGGGGACAGTTGACGGAAGTGCTCGCGAAAGCGCCACCGCCCATCCAGCACCAAGCCCAGATACTTAATCCGAACCTGCACCCCAATTTGGACCCCGTCCACCGTGATCGAGACGCCAGCAGGTGGCCGACGTCGGGGCCCATGGAAAAGCAGGGCCTCCGACTTCTCCAGGACCACCCAAAGCCCCAGCGCCCCAATCCTCTTGACCTCTTCCGAGGTCCCTAAGGTGGCCAGGAACGCCGCTTCCTCGAAGTTTTCACCCCGGGCCACGACTAGCGTGTCATCCGCATAGCAGATGACCGCAAGCCCGGGGGGAGCCAACAGCGGAGCACCCAGTCGTAACCGATGTCACACAGGAGCGGCCCTAGAACCGAACCCTGTGGGACACCGCACGATATGTATGGATGTTCACCTAAAACTCGAGAAACGTAAGCCCACCCAATTTATTGATATTGATATGAACCTTTGCACACATATAGGGGGCGACATGAACACTCCGACGAACATAGTTACGTTAATGCCGGATAGGTGGCGCTGGTGGCAGTGATTTTTATCTTTTGAACCATAGCTTGAATTGATATGAAATTTTGTACATATTAAAAATGGTAGATTATTTTAGGTGAAGCGAAGCGCGCTGGGCACCAGCTAGTATTAGATACAATTAGAAAACCAGTAGCAGAAAACTATCAATTAAGTAACTAATTTATGAAGTAATTAAAAAATATCGATTAATTCGGGGTCAGCGTAGTACTACCCTATATTCAATGCTTAAAGAGATAGAACGTTGGAAAAACACTGAGTTAGAATGAGATCGCATATTTACGTCATCATGGGCGAACAGCCAGCTATTGAAACGCATTTTGAAATAAATATTTTGTTATTTTGTGTTGCTTATATTTATCGATGAAACGTTATTATCTTCCTTGTTATTTGAAGAATCACAATTTGGCACACCACTTAATGGAACATGTTTGAATTTTTGTACGGATTTACTTATTCCAAGCAAATGTTCACAGTCTCAAGAATTTATAGTTGCAATTGAAACGAAAAAACGAAAACTACATCGGTGGTGCAGCGGTAGTGTTTGCGACTGCTGATCATGAGGTCTCGGGTCGGGCAACATTATTGGCTTTTTCTTAAAAAGAAAAATTGTCAGTAGCATCCCGAAGTTTGGAAATGTGCCCGATAGACGGCAATAGGCTCGCCCCCTATTACGTGGGCCCTAAATATAGCTGGCGGACCCTGGGTGTGTAAAACACCTCTGCCTACCCCTTCGGGGATACAGGCGTGATACTATGTTAAGTATGTTATGTTGAAACGAATCGAGTACTGGAACTTCTTATATATGCCGTCTACGCCTTGGCCATTCTTGCACACCTGTCTATCTTGCGAAAATTCGAATCAGGGACTCGTCTCTGTGCAAATGCGGGTGCAAAAACTCTTTAGTTGCCCCAGGATGACCTCCACCCACCCTCGATCCCTCGCCGTTTTAGGTAATTCAACAGCTTTTAAACTATCGCTCTTAATTTTTTTTAACATAATATGTACTTTCATAAATCTATAGGTACCATAAAAGTCAGTGGAGATTCACTTACTCGCTAAGCTCTGCTCTTGTCAACCAATTCAATCAGAATCCACTCTACACTGGATGCTGGCGAAATCAACGAGAAAAAACAAATTGGGAAGCACGTTCTAATAAAACGTCATTTTAGATATACATAATATGTGCCTCTGTAATCAAAGTGCTTCTGAACTCTGCCCTAACATTAGGTGTCCATTGGTTGGTTAGTTCGTAGACAAAAATAAAAAGACGATGTTTTGATTTGTGACACGCTAAATAGTATATCTTTCTATGTCTATAATATACGTACAGACACAGCTCTGTTACATTTTTATAACAATACTAGCCTTTGCTCGCGGCTCCGCCGCAGCCAAAACCTAGTTTTTAGTTTATATCTCAGGTTCCCAATATAGTAGTTGGATAAAATGTATACCAGTTTTTAAGTCTCAAGGCCTTTCAAATAAAAATAGATGCATAAAAATCCGCTCAGTAGTTTTTGCGTGATGCGCGAACAAACAAACAGATAAACAGACAAACAAACAAACAAAAATTCTAAAATAAATGTTTTGTGTTTAGACACACCTATATATAGCCTATTACAGTCATTTTTTCTCAAATATCTTGAATGTACAGACACAGCTCTGTTACAGCTTTATAAGTATAGATTTTATGCGTCGTTGGTGAATTTAATGATTTAAGGTTGTTTCTCGATATATAATAATATATGGTAATATCGGCCGTGTGGGGCCGGCTTTAGAATTGTCTCACCCCTCTCCACCCATGGGAGTCGTAAGAGCCGACTGAGGGAATATGGGGGAGAGTGGGCAGCAGCATGCCTTCGAGTATTAACAACATCCACTGCGATCGCCAATCCGCCTGCCAAGCATGGCGATTACGGCACTATACCCCCAATTTGGGGAGGCCTATGTCCAGCAGTGGACGTCGAAAGGCTGATGGATGGATGGAATAATATATGGCGTAATAGGTTACTCGTGTTCTCCTTCCGTATTACCTCTTCTACTTATCATTACACCATCTTCCTTGCAGGGTAGACAGAGAGAACAGGCTTTACGACTGAGCTTTGTTATGAGACCAATATTTAAATTGCTATAATGCCGGCGCCAGACAGAGTCAAATATTTGAACAAAGACTTTGTTCACACATTTGAAAACACGTTTGCTTTACCTACCAGACATGCTTTACAAATATGTTTGCTTCATAGTATTCATTCATAGACAACAAACAGAATGGATGATGATTTTGTGGACGCGGTATACTTGTATCATATGTGTAGGTATGTATGTAATTATTTACTACATAAGCACAAAAACTAAAAATACCTGAGAATAAGGCACATGAGGATGTATGAAATATATCGTTATCGAACATAGACAGATTTTATTTAATACAAGCTCATAGTACTCCGCGTCGCGATTTATGTCGCAGAAGAACGGTCGACACTGTTGTTGTTGGAGCTTATTATACTTTGCGGTCAGAAAGTGAGGGTAGTTCAAGATACTCTCACACAATATAAATGACAAACACCCGCTCTCACCAGTCTACTCGTGACCACGGCTGATGCAACTCAGCCGAAACGTCGAGGTTAGTCAAAATAATAGTACTTTGAGAAGTTTAATGCACGTAATATAGACCCGTTAAAAGTGTTATAATAATACAAGCTTAGCCCAATGAGTAGAGTGAATAATACCTTAACTGAACTGAACTTTGCACAAGTGCAAACCTCACATTTGATCTTGGAACGCTTTGATGTGCGCTCAAAAAACCGACACCGAATGGCAAAGTGCAAATTAATAATCCGACTTTATACAAATATCGAAATACCCGTGCGTCACAGAAGTTCAAACAAGTGTTCAACTCACATTTGAACTTGGAACGCTTTGATGTGCACTCAAAAAACCGACACCGAATGGCAAAGTGCAAATTAATAATCCGACATTGTACAAATATCGAAATACCCGTGCGTCACAGAAGTTCAAACAAGTGTTCAACTCACATTTGAACTTGGAACGCTTTGATGTGTGCTCAAAAAACCGACACCGAATGGTAAAGTGCAAATTAAGGATCCGAATATGTACAAATATCCAAATACCCGTGCCTCACAAGAATTCAAACAAGTGTTCAACTCACATTTGAACTTGGAACGCTTTGATGTGCGCTCAAAAAACCGACACCGAATGGCAAAGTGCAAATTAATAATCTGACTTTGTACAAATATCGAAATACCCGTGCGTCACAGAAGTTCAAACAAGTGTTCAACTCACATTTGAACTTGGAACGCTTTGATGTGCGCTCAAAAAACCGACACCGAGTGGCAAAGTGCAAATTAAGGATCCGAATATGTACAAATATCCAAATACCCGTGCCTCACAAGAATTCAAACAAGTGTTCAACTCACATTTGAACTTGGAACGCTTTGATGTGCGCTCAAAAAACCAACACCGAATGGTAAAGTGCAAATTAAGGATCCGACTTTGTACAAATATCGAAATACCCGTGCGTCACAAGAGTTCAAACAAGTGTTCAACTCACATTTAAACTTGGAACGCTTTGATGTGCGCTCAAAAAACCGACACCGAATGGTAAAGTGCAAATTAAGGATCCGAATATGTACAAATATCCAAATACCCGTGCCTAACAAGAATTCAAACAAGTGTTCGAATATTGTTGCTGTGTTTGGCGCCAGCTTAAGCATAATTTGTAATCAGTGATAGCCTAGTTAAAACCAAGGACCGCAAAGACAATGGTTTCTAGTTCGACTCCCAGTCCAAAGTCAAGGGCATACACCATTTTGTTTTTGTTAAGGCGCCTACTTTTGGTACTACATGATGGCTTTTGAAGTCTGCCAACCCACACTGGCTACTGTGGTGGACTACCGCCTGGATTTCTCTCACGCTGACAGTGGGCCAGTAATTAGTCGAAAAAATAATATGAAAAGACAATCTTTCTTCCATTTATACAGGTTTATGTCCGCGTCCAAATATAAGGAAAATCTTAACATAAATACAAAAATAATTTCTACATAAAAATAGCTTTTGTCCGTGTGGCGACGCTCTAAGAATACAAGTGTCACCACCCCCTTCTATCTAACGGGTGTCGTACGAGGCGACTAAGGGAAGTTAGTAAAGATCATCCATTGCATTACTGGTGGTAGGGCTGGGTACCAAGTGGGGTCCTTGCTTGTATCGGGCCCAAGCGGGTTAGTACCAGCATTTTCTATGTGACCGGCCATGAAGCACATCGGTGTGTTTTCTTTGTAACAGGAGATAGCCGTTAATTCTTTCACTCATATCTCTGAAATGAAATGGAGAGCAGCGGCTTGACAATACTCTCGGTACAGAGTCCATGAGCGACGGTTACCATTTACCATCAGGTGGGCTGTGGCTCGTCTGCCACCACAGCTATCCCACAGGAACTATTTTTTTGTTAAGGCGGGAAAAAACGTTCCTAACCGCATGTCGGTCGGGTCAACGAGCAGGGTAGTGTGGGGCCTCACCCACTAAATAAACCTGCCGTGTGCCCTCTCCCCGCCTGTATTGGCGGCAACTAGAACTGTGTTACATTATGTACATTAGGGGACGTACCCATATTACGCGACCTATTTTTTATGATTTTTCGACCCCACCCTCCCCTCAGTGACCACTCTTAGTAAATGCCAAGACCCTTTCTTTTGTTATGGCGGGAAAAAATGTTCCTAACCGCACACCCCATCGTTCGGGGCAACGACCAGGGTAGTGTGGGGTCTTCACCCACTAAAGAAACCCGCCGTGTGCCATCTCTCCGCCTTTATTAGCGGGCCACCGGAACCATATTACATTCCTTCAGTGGTATATGCCAAGACCCTACCCCTCCCCTTAAAGCTTTTACGTAGTATTGACAAGTATAATTTTTAATCATTGTACAGCATAGACTTTCGTCGACTTGCTTGACAGCTTCAATGAACTACAAACTGCCTGACAAACAGTGTCTGTTTTCGATCAGCTGACGACTCGACATATGTGCGTCAGCGCTACTCAGCATAAATAAGATACTCTATGGTCAGCGCCATCAACTGTCAGTTTAAGAAGCACTAAACACTGCGCGTCATATTCGAAATTAAGTTGAAAAAGCGCGAAATTTCTCTCGGCGAAGTCAAGTACGTAAGAAAAATATAAGTTACCCACCCGCTCCTGTGACTGAGCGTAGTATTTTAAAGAAATCCCTCCCTCCCTTAAACGGGTCTCGTAGTATGGATACGTTCCCTTACTTCAATGGCCGATCCTGACTACGTAAATATATCAACACTTACTAAACAAAGTACTGAATAAATTTGAATGAATACTATTGTAGTATTATGTACATAATTTATATAAACTGTAAATTGTTGACGATTCTTTAGAAGCAATTACTTTTAAGTTTAAAATACCTACGCATTTAAGTTATGACATTTTTTGATCTATAATTTAGCTATTGACATGCTCAGCTACTCTTAAAGTACAAATTATAATTTGTGAATAAGGAAAAAGAGTATTTTAGTACGAGCGGGAAACGAACCTGCGTCCCTTCCTTTCCGGGGAAGTGCTCTAATCCACTGAGCTATCGTACTAATTCTAGAAATACCGAATTTCCTCATCACATTAGTCTTAACGACCAACGCCATCTATGACATTAGATATTATAAAAACAATATCATATTTTTTTATTAGCTGCCTCGTGGTGCAGTGTGAGTGACTGCTGATCATGAGGTCTCGTGCTGCCCGACCCGAGGATCGTATCCTCGGGTCGGGCAGCGTTATTGAGCTTTTTCGTAAAAAGATATATTTATGTATGTATATTTACTGTATGTATTAGTATAATATATGTATGTATATCTATTCTACACATAATCATATTTATAATATTCACGCTATCCTCTCGCTGGTCTGCTGGAAGAGATTTCTATTAGAAATAAGCAGTACCTTTGTACTATTACTATATTTATCCGTTCTTGTATTGTGGTTAAGATCTCTGTGTGTACATAAATAAATAAATAAATAAACATTCTCAGTAACAGCCCGGAGTTTGGAAAAGTGCCCGGTAGCCGGCAATAGACTCGCCCCCAATTACGAGGGACTGATACATACAAGCTGGCGAACCGTGGGTGTGTAACCACTTAACAGTACACTTCTGTCTACCCCTTCGGAGAATACAGGCCTGATGTGATGCTATGTAATTATGCATGTATGTTTTATTAGTTTCGCCTGTATATGTGTAACGGAAATCTATGAACGTGATTTTTACCTACTTCAAAATGTCGAATTAAATTGAAACTTGGCGCACTTATCAAGGACCGATGACATTACAATAGTTTGGGAATTTTGTCCGTTTTTATTTTGTTTTTGATGTGAAAACATCTAATGCGGAGGGAGGGTAAAACCGACTATTGGCGTGGCGACGTCGCCCTGCCAACAGCCACGTAACCGAGCTATGTCATTTAAGATATTTTAGAAAAAAAAATCATTTTATCCCGCTACTGTACCGGGAACCTGAGATATAATCTAAAATCTAGCTTTTAGATGCGGCGGGGCCGAGCAAAGGCCAGTTAAAGTTTTAAGAACCAACGACTTTTACAAGCACTACAAGTTCACCGATGTGTTTTTTTTTGTTAATATAATAAGTTACGCCGACAAAGTCGCGGGTATTAGCTAGTACAAGATAAGATCTGACTTCCACGACCTAAATATGGCATCTGTTACTGGCAACATCACAACAAGATGGAACAAAGGTGCTCATAAACTATTGTCCTTCATCCATCCATCAGCCTTTCAACGTCCACTGCTGGACATAGGCCTCCCCAAGAGAACGCCACAACGAGCGGTCCCATCATGGGGGATAATGCCGTAATCGCCACGGTTGGCAGGCGGGTTGGCGATCGCAGTGGATGTTGTTAATATTCGAGGAAATGCTGCTGCCCACTCCCCCGGCATTCCCTCAGTCGGCTCCTACGACTCCCGTGGGTAGAGAGGGGTGGGACAAAGAACAAATTATATGTTAACGATTTTATTTTCTCTATTTTTAAATGACGTGGATGGCAAACAAGCTACGGCCCACGTACTTAATAAGCGGTTACCATAACCTATAGACGCTATTTACATCAGAGGCATTAATCACGCGTCACCATCTCAAGGAAAGGGATAGGAGTTGGAGAGGTAGGGTAATAAGGAGAGGATAGGTAGAGGGTTCGGGCCTGCGGCACTCTTACTCACCACACGAAACACAACGGCAGGAGAACTTACCGTTGTTTCTTCCCCGATCAAGCCAGCCCATTCGTGCTGGGGATAAGCAAGGCTCTACGACTAAACGTAGATCCTCATCAATCCATCCATCAGCCTTTCGACGTTCACTGCTGGTTATAGGCCTCCCCGAGAGAACGCCACAACGAGCGGTCATTTGCACTCATAATAGTGCCGTAATCGCCACGCTTTGCAGGTGGGTTGGCGATCGCGGTGGATGTTGTTAATACTCGAAAGAGCGCTGCTGCCCACTCCCCCGGTATTCCCTCAGTCGGCTCTTACGACTCCCATGGGTGGAGAGGGGTGGGACAATTCTAAAGCCAGCCCCAGACGGCTGGATACGTGGATAAAGAGCAGTAAAGCTATCTTTTTCTATAATAATAATTAATTTAATCTTTGAAGTACCTAGCTGAGCACGGCAAGTGCTAAACTACAGATTAAAAATAATATAGCATCACGCCTGTATTCCCCGAAAGCGTAGGCAGAAGTGTATTACACACCCATGATTCGCCAGCTGTTTAGGTCCCACGTAATAGGGGGCGAGCTTATTGCCGTCTACCGGACACATTTCCAAACTCCGGACTACTGAGAGTTTTTCTTTTTACGAAAAAGCTCAATAACATTGCTCGACCCAGGGATCCAACCCGAGACCTCATGATCAGTTAAAATATTGGCCTATAAATAAGCGAATATATCAAATTAACTGTCAATCCATCGCGCCGTACATCTGTACCTAGCACTAGTTTATGTAGAAATGCTACCACCTCGTGAATTGCCATTGTACACCAATCAGGAAGATCCTTGAGTACTTCGAACACAATAATGCAATTTTATATTACTTAATCTGTTATTCAATAAAAATAACGGTTTGAGGTCGGTGATGTTTCGTCATAGATTCACAGAGATCTTCATAAATCTTTTTCTTTTCCGTGTGGTGACGGACTAAGGATACAAGTGTCACCAATCCATTCTTTCCCACGGGTGTCGTACGAGGATACTAAAGATGGGTGGATAATGAAATGTGATTCTAAGGCAAACTCGTAGCAATGGTAAAAAATAGTTGAATTTGAGTAGGTAGGTAATGAGACGACACTGAAGTAATCAAACACAGTACCAGTGGTCCGTCAACACAGGCGCAGAGACGACACACGGCGGGTTTTTTTAGTGGGTGAAGGCCCCACACTACCCTGTTCGTTGCCCCGAACGACGGGGTGTGCGGTTAGGTACATATTTTCCCGCCTAAAAAAGGTAGGTAATGAGACGACATTGTTTTATATAGAGCTATAGATATAGATCTCTGTATTTTTATATGAGGTCAATAGTTTAACTTATTCAGATTTCGTTAAACGCAATAATAACCTTATCAGTTATATGCATTTTTTTTATTGAAAACTGATAATAAACACGTGATAAAAGACCTTGGGGGTCACACACACGTCATGGACTTCACAGCCACCATGAATGGCCAGGAAGTACAACTCCCATAGGATATCAGCGTATAGTAACGGTATTTATATATACTGTTGTGCTTCGCATAGTGAGTGAGTGCGCCGGTGGCCCAACTACTCAACCTTCCTATGCAGTTTCTCGTGATGGTATTACTAATAATAGATACTACTGGTAACCGTTTACAAAGTAAGGTAAAATACTTTGGAAAATCCAAAACTGCACGCCTCATAATCTTCATTTTTCACAATAAAATTGATTATCTGATAAGTAACTAATAATGAATTGGTCCTACTAAGTAGTTTTCAATAAATCACATAGATAGCGCTAATTTCAAAAAGGACTAATGTAGGTTTCAAGTCTTATACGCCATCTAGCGCTAATTTTAAGAAGTACTTCTATATTGGTCTATAGAAATAGTTCTCATGAAAGGTATAGCGCTGGTTTTAGTGTCGCGTCAAGCGTAAATATTCACTATTTTTTTGTTTATTTAATAACAATTAAACCACATCGAATCAGACGGTGAAAAGTAATAAGGCTCTATTCGTAGTAATACTCAAGTTAAAAAGAAAAAAAAAAGACTCGATTAGTAAAGTATTTCGGTTGTTATCGTGTTAACATACATTAGTACCTACAACAAACGGATGTCCAAGACAGAACTTTTTCAAACAGTTTTTTAACTAGTTTAAATAACAAAAATGGCATCAAAAATATCATGAGTGTTAAAAATAGTGTTTTTTCTTAATGTGTGTGTATATATTATTTTACAAGTGCAATATATGATAAATAGAGACATTTTAAGTTAGAAAAATCAGTTTTTCTGCGTGAAGCGAGAATGGTACACACCTCAATGCTTCGATTATACGAATTAGTATGATTAAGAATAGAGCACTATCTCTTTTCACGGTCTGATTTGATGTGGTCTAATTGTTATTAAATAAACAAAAAAATAGTGAATATTTACGCTCGACTCGACACTAAACCCAGCGCTACGCTATACCTTCCATCCATCATCCATCAGCCTTTTAACGTCCACTGCTGGACATAGGCCTCCCCAAGTATGGGGAATAGTGCCGTAATCGCCACGCTTGGCAGGCGGGTTGGCGATCGCAGTGGATGTTGTTAATACTCGAAGGAGTGCTGCTGCCCACTCCCCCAATATTCCCTCAGTCGGCTCTTACGACTCCCATGGGGGGAGAGGGGTGAGACGATTCTAAAGCTGGCCCCACACGGCTATACCTTATTTCGTGAGAACTTCTTGAACTATTTCTATAGACCAATATAGAAGTACTTCTTAAAATGAGCGCTAGATGGCGTATAAGACATAAAACCTCATTAGTACTTTTTGAAATTAGCGCTATCTATGTGATTTATTGAAAACTACTTAGTAGACCAATACATTATTAGTTACTTATCAAATAATCAATTTTATTGTGAAAAATGAAGATTATGAGGCGTGCACTTTTGGATTTTCCTAAGTATTTAGTATCTTTGTTCGGAGATCACATAAAAACTACAGAACAGACTTTGATGATTTTTAAAGTGTAAAATTCTTTAAGCGCGTTGAGCACTTTTTGGGTGAATAAAAATCATGGAACTCGCGTCATCGGCACCGAACGCTTTGGTCACGTGACCTGTTAACTATGACACTTATCTATACTATTATAAAACTGTAACAGAGCTGTGTCTGTACATTTAAGATATTTGAGCAAAAATGTCTGTAATAGGCTATATAGGCGTATCTAAGACCAAAACAATTTTTTTAGAATTTTTGTCTGTTTATCTGTTTGTTTGTTCGCGTATCACGCAGAAACTACTGGACGGATTTTGATGCAGCTTTTTTTATTTGAAAGGCCTTGATTAGACTTAAAAACTGGTATACATTTTATCCCGCTATTATATCGGGAACCTGACATATAACCGAAAAACTAGAAAATTATTTAAACTAGATTATTTTAGAATATATTTAAAAAAAAACTACTAGACGGATATTGATGAAACTTTTTTAATTGAAAGACCTTGATTAGAATTAAAAACTGGTATACATTTAATCCCGCTACTATATCGGTAACTTGAGATATAACCGAAAAACTATCTTTTGGCTGCGGCAAAGCCGCGGCGCAAAGGCTAGTCTATTCCTATTAGTATAGCTTATTGCGCTGGGCCAGATGTAAATGAAGAAATTCTTAATTATTTTTTTTTTATAAATAAATTAATAATTTTATTTACAAGTTTTAATTTAAGATCAAACAATTAATTTGGATATCCAAAAATAGCAACTATTTGTTTATAGTTTTAAGTTTTTACTTCTGTCGGCAGTCCTCATTACAGCTTTGTTTTTTTTTGTATGACACTTCTTGGGTACACTTAAAAACTAGTGATACATTTTAGCCCTCTACTATATTGAAAACCTGAGTAATAACCTAAAAACTAGCTTTTGGCTGCTGCAGACCCGCCGATATTCTAACTACATATTAAAAAGCTATAACAGTTTTTTTTTTTGTGACGTTGGTTTTTAGCCTCAGATGGCTATGACAACCTTACCTGGACAATTGGTGAGCGCAGAGGCCTCTCAACCCGACATTTAAGCAACGCTACCCGGGGGCACCCCCTGTGGGGTAAGGACTTCGGCTCGGGCTGTTGCTGGCAAAGTGGGATTTCCCACGTTTACGATTTGATGCTGTAACAGAGCTGTGTCTGTATATTTAAGATATTTTAGAAAAAATACTTACTGCATTAGTCTATATAGGCGTATCTGAACACAAAACATTCGTCTCTCGCTCTCTCTACCTCAGATACAACTCTGTCTCCGATATAACCCAAAAACGAACTTTTGGATGCGGCGAAAGCACGTGTTCTAAATCATTACTAAGATAAATAGTACGAACCGACATAATATATTTTTATAAAATAAATTTGTGATTATTTGTCTGTTGATTACACATATTGAAACACGAGCGTGCCATGATTGTGCATCGTGTGACGTTACATTTTACTATTTCATACATCTTTATTTTATCGTATGCCCATTTATTAAGAAATAATAAGCCAACTATCGATCTGTCACGGCTTCGCACGGGTAAGATTTACTTATGAAGACAATGTTTAGTGTTTTAAGAACTAAGTACAACGCTCTAGAATTTTATATTCATGTACTTAACTACATAAATATCTCATATTTAGCCAGACTTCATTACACCACAGATGGCGGAGTGGTTTAGATACCGGCTTCCCACCGTGAGTTGTGGACTCGATTCTCACACAGGACAACAGTTTTATGTTTAAAACATAAATATCTATACTATTATAAAGCTGTAACAGAGCTGTGTCTGTACATTCAAGATATTTGAGAAAAAATGGCTGTAATAGGCTATATAGGCGTGTCTAAACCCAAAACATTTTTTTTTAGATTTTTTGTCTGTTTATCTGTTTGTTTGTTCGCGTATCGCGCAAAAACTAATCGACGGATTTTAATGCAACTTTTTTTATTTGAAAGGCTTTGATTAGACTTAAAAACTGGTATACATTTTATCCCGCTACTACATCGGGAACCTGAGATATAACCGAAAAACTAGATCATTATTAAAACTAGTTTTGGGCAAAGGCTGGTTATAATATAAAATTATAAAGTACTCATGTACGTAACGCATCTACTTACGTAATCGTTGGGTCATTTGGGGTGATTTTAAAATCATACTCTGATAACTTTATGTCACTTGATACTCAATTCAAGTGTTCTTAGGCAAAGACAAAAACGAATTCTTATTATGCTGACCATAAATCATAATTTCTATGTTTTGGAGATTTATAGTAATTTTATACATTGGCACGGCTTTCGCCTTGTAGGTTGTCATTTTCACAATTAAACTGAAAAAGCTGTACTAATTTGTAACTGAGCTGAGAAAATATTTAAGAAACCTTACATTAGGCTATTTCAGCGTCTCTGAACACAAAACATTTTTCTTTATTATATGTATGTATATGTGTATCTGTTTGTCGATTTATCTGTTTGTTTATTCACACAACACATAATAATTACTAACCGGGTTTTGATGAAACCTTTTTTGTTTGATAGTTTTCAATTTGGTAGTGGTAGAGCCTCGCTAATGCCAGCATGAATGGCCGGCTCGATCGGGGAAGTACTACCCTCTCACAGAAGATGAACGAGAAACACGTTGTATTTCGTACAGTGAGTGAGAGCGCTGGAGGGCTCCCTCCCTATCCTCTCATTTTTACTAGAGATGGGCCAAATGTGATTTTAACCGAACGCAAACTTCGGCCGAATTATTCGGTAAATATACAAAATTCGGCCAAACTTCGGTGTGTGCTTTCTCGGGAGTAACAAGTCGTGTTCTGTGTGTATTTTTTATGGAAGACAAGGTCGTAATACAATAAAAAACAGTCAGTGTAATGTAAGGTGTCACAGTATTTCCAATTTTTTTTTTTAGACGACGACGGCTTATTTATAAGGAATAATCCTTGTATCGTAGGGGAAAGTCCCAACATACAAATTTACGGACACAAAGTATACACAGACTCAGAACAACCATTTGTGGATCACACAAAGAGTTGTCCTGTGTGGGAATGGAATCCACAACACTCGGGCGGGTGGCCGGTATCTAAACCACTCCGCCATCTGTGCAGTCATTCACACATTAGTCTATTATTGGGTTTATTGATTCGTAGACTCCTGGATTGCGAAAAAAACTAATTCATTTGTACATTTTAATTTATCTATATTTATATAGTTTAACATACCTACAATTGACCATCATGACTCTATTCTATAGTATTGGTATATGTGACTTATTTTACAGCTATGACAGATTCGATATCTCTAAATTTTAGTAGGAACCTTACCTTTTTTTAATACCGAATGTTCGGCATTTTAAACCGAATGTAAAACGAATTTCGGCTCATCCCTAATTTTTACCCTTCCTATACAGCTATCTATCCCCTTCTTTGAAGATGGCGATGCGCGAGTGATGCCTCTGGTGTTGCTAGAGTCTATAGGCTACGGTAACCGCTTACCATCAGGTAGGCCGTATGCTTGTTTGCTACCCACGTTGTAGATATAAAAGAAGACTTAGAAACTGGTATACATTTTATCCCGCTACTATTTCGGAACATAATATATTTATATAATTTAAAAACCACCTCCTTCCTGCGTCGGAGCCGCGGACAAAAATTAGTATTTCATAAACTTTCCCCTTTAATTCGTTTATAACATTGTAGTAAATTTGGTTTATTGGAATATGACGTCTCTCAAATGTCACGCGAAATTTCAATTGAATGAAGAAAATAATTATGTTTTATGAATTAAATAACGCATTACAAAGAACTGCCTCTGTGGTGCAGCGGTAGTGTGAGTGACTGCTGCTCATGAGGTCTGGGGTTCGATACCCGGGTCAGGCAGTGTTACTAAGCATTTTCGTAAAAATTTACACTAGCAGCCCGGAGTTTGGAAATATGCCCGGTAGAAGGTAATAGGCTCGACCCCTATTACATGGGACTTAAACATAGCTGGCGAACCGTGGGTGTGTAATACACCTACTTCGGGGAATACAGGCTTGATGTTATTTACATTACAGAGAAAAAGATAATTGTGAGAGGTCTGTAAATTTTAAAATACTTTTCCGATAACAGTCAAGTAACAATAGCCAATTGCCTCCCATGTGGTACAAATAAAAAGGTAAACTTTCTGAGTAAGCGCCACGGAGTACTTATTTTCGGTACTCCGTGGTAAGCGCCTTCAAATCTAAACTATTATGAAGTTGTAACAGAGCTGCTGTATGTACGTACAATTAAAATATTTGAGAGAAAAAAAGTTATGTGTATAGACTTTACAAACGTACAATATCGTAATAACACGGACACAAAGTACACCCAGACTCAGAACAACCATTTGTGGATCACACAAAGAGTTGTCCTGTGTGGGAATCGAATCCAAAACACTCGAGCGGGAGGCCGTATCTAAACCACTCGGCCATCTGTGCAGTCAGATGTTTGTTTGTTCGTGCTTCATACAAAAATTACTGAACGGATTTTAATGAAACGTTTGCTTGTTTGATAGATCTTGATTATACTTATAAACTGGTATAAATGTTATACAGCTACTACTATAACGGGAACCTGAGATATAACCTAAAAACTAGGCAAAAGCTAGTTCGTTTTACTTTGTAGCCTATTATTTTTGTGCTGGCTACATTTTGAAGCTTGTTTACTTCTAAAACAATTCAAATAGCAATTAAATTTCGCAATCAAGTGGACCTCGAAACCATTTATATGAATAAACAACCGGACCATATTATCAAGTGTTACATCACTAGTAGCTAAACCGGTAAATGTTGTAAAAAAACTAGATTTGACGAAGACAACACCCAAACAGCCTACTCTATGGCACAATGTTTGGGAACTCCCTCTTATTACGGTTCGATTGATCGATTTCGTAGAGAGCGTGGGATTCTGATTCTGAGTCTGAAGAATCGATCTCTCTAGAATATTGTATTGGTAACGCAAACTGAAGTCCCATACGTTTGATTTTATAAAGTTTAACATCCTATTTGTTCATTAATATCATTTTTATTTCTTTTAAGAATACTTTTAGTTGGGATAAAATAATTCACTTTTGATTCTCAATGTGCTTTTATGAGATTCGTTAAATCTGGTCATAATCCGTACTAATTGACTGTACACGCATAATAATAACGTAAGAATTTATTTCTGATTTAATTTTTGTATCTAAAATTTAAAGAGAAGCTGCTTATCTTTATCTCTATATATTATATAATTCTACTGTACGTGTGTATGTCACTGAACTCCTCCTAAACGGCTGGACCGATTTGAATATTTTTTTTTATATGCGTTTGGATGGCGCCCTGGATGATTTAGATTCACATTTGGACCCGGTAGGTGGCGCTACAATAGGAATTCAGGATTTATTTCTTCAATATTTTTGAATGTAATAAAAAGATACCTATCTAACGAATCCCAACTAAACGACAATGTTTGGACAGGATAACGTCTGTTGGGTCCACTAGTTGTATATAAAAATTCAAATTTTATTTTAGTGAAGTTTAACTTCTTAAAATTTATTATTTTATGAAGATTCAGTTATTTTATCATAGAAAATAATAGAGCTAATATAATAGACCTGCTCATATAATATACTCTGTTTTTTTTTGTTACCTGTCTATATAACTCCGACACTGCCCGGAGATCCCGTGATCGTGTGTAACCAATCCCGAAATCCCCGGATTAGAAAAAAGAACCCGGATCGAAATCTCTACATCGACGCCATTCGGAACTTTATAATGTGGAGCGTCCGAAATATATTACATTTGTCAGCCCTCTTTACAACTTCAGAGCACTGAAATCCTGCCATTAGTGCATTTGCCCTCTACAAATCTAAGAATCATTTGATCCTCTAGTCTAGACCCTGCCAAGATAAACGCATCATCCGAAGATACAAAGAGTCGTTAAACACAAAGTGAAAAATGTGAAATCGAAAATAACAGTCACGAGCAGGATTTGAACCTACATCTCCTGGATACCGTCCTGATGCTTTGCCAATTCAGCCATCGTGACAATTGTTCCTGACTGCAAATTTCGATAACACATTCATACTTAACGTCTTTGGGTGACGCCTGCGTCATCTGTCGGAAGTATTTTCATACATTATACCGACCAGGTAAACTTAATTTTACAATTTAGATTTTTACCTAATAATAACTGTGACTGTTACTTTCGATTTCAAATGCCAAAAATTTATATAAAAATATCTAAATATACAAAGAGCCCTTTTTTGACACATGCCCGAGAGCCATTTTGTGATGACGAGTTATTCATTCTAATGGCTGTTCAAGGAATGCTCAGCAGTCTTCTCCAGCACCATCTCAAAGGCGTTAATACCTCTGCGTACACAGCTCTTAATGCACCAAGTCCCGGTGCCGTGCAAACAGATGGAGCACCCCAGTGTGTGACTAAATTACACTTTTGCTCTTCGAATATTGCTTCGATTTTTCGACTTAACCAACATTTTTCAATGCGTTTTTTATCGCTATCGCTATTTCGGTTCTTCGGCAAATCTCTCCCAGTTTCAGTCATTCTTTACCAGCCCAGATACACAATTTCTTCAACTTTTTCACAAATTAGGGTTTTATCGACATCTTGAAGAAGCTTGTCCAAACCAGTACCATAAATTTGGTTTTGGAGTGGTCAGTGGGAACCAAATCCAATATTCTCTTCATCAAGTCTTCGGAGGAACTAATTTCTCTTAGCTGGCTTCACCACTAGTGTTGCAACAGCATTACTTGTGATTTTTGATCTACCATTGGGACCGCTGCGCCAGTTCTAAAGCGCTCTTCTCATGATTATTGTGTACCTTAAACCTTGAACATCATTGAAAATAAATACATGCTTGACGTAGACCTCCCTCTGCATGAAATTACTTTAAAGAGGATGCCATCTTTGACGATATACTCGAATTGAAATATTTCTCCAAATTAAAAAATCGAATTGATAACTTGATTAGGCATAAGAATTGAATGATGAATATTACATAACAGTTAACAAGGGGAAAGATTTTTGATTTGATTATTTTAGCTTTCTAAGAGGGTCTAGTGTGTTTGTATCTGACAGATGGCGCAGGCGTCACCCAAAGACGTTAAGTATGAATGTGTTATCAAAATTAGCAGTCAGGAGCAATTGTCATGATGGCTGAATTGGCAAAGCATCTGGACGGTATCCAGGAGATGCAGGTTCAAATCCTGCTCGTGACTGTTATTTTCGATTTCAGATTTTTCACTTTGTGTTTAATGTATATTACTAAGCATGTCAAATGCGAAAAATATATATAAAAATATCTAAATAAATATTAATCTTTATAAGCGGCTGTTCAAACACACAAAAACAACGGACAATTTTCACGCATTTTAATCGATACTGACAATTTTCGCGCAATTTCATGCTACAATCTCAATTCAATTCTTGATTTAATGGCGTTGTTGACTTATCTTATACATATTTTTCACCTGTCACATCTGCCATCTAACGTTTCGTTCAATAAATCCTTTTAATTACTTGTGTACGTTCTGTTTTAACTTGAAATATCTATAAATAGTTCAAAATTACCCAAATTAGTGTTTCTTCTACGCATACGTTTTACAATAAAGATTATAAATAAAGTATTATTTTTATTTTTGACAAAGATACAAAGTTGAATATATGTAGGTATTGAAAATAAAGTAGGATACGTATTATAAAATATGGTTCAAAACTATAATCATAAGTTTGTTGGAAACTATTGATTATTCATCATAAAAATGAAGTTCAAAAAAAGGTAACCAGACTACGGTAATAAAATAGTGATCTAAAACGTACGAAACAAGAATATAATTTAGGCAGGAGGAACGCGGCAAATACTTTTTTTTAATGCAAACGTACTTTGACCCCATGTGAGTAATTAAGGGTAAATCAAAATCGTTGGATGAACTAACAGTCTCGACGCTTAGAGTTGCCGTAAAAAAATATTATTTGAAATTAGAACACCCTAAATTACTAATAGTAGCCAATCTTTTTTATAATCGCCTACTATTGACTAAATACTAAATTATTATTTTTTTAGTTCTATCGCTTAATTAAATGTGTTCTAAATTCAAAAATGAAGTTAAGTACGTTATTGTTAATGTTAGAGGAATAAGTGATGCTTAACCTTGAATAATTAATTTTAACTTAGCTTTTCAGTATTCACACGTAAGTACATTAACTTTATTTAGATATTTTTATATATATTTTTAGCATTTGACATGCTTAGCACTATACACTAAACACAAAGTGAAAAATGTGAATTCGAAAATAACAGTCACGAGCAGGATTTGAACCTGCATCTCCTGGATACCGTCCAGAAGCTTTGCCAATTCAGCCATAGTGACAATTGCTCTTGACTGCTAATTTCGATAACACATTCATACTTAACGTCTTTGGGTGACGCCTGCGCCCAAATTAGCAGTCAGGAGCAATGGTCACGATGGCTGAATTGGCAAAGCATCTGGACGATATCCAAGAGATGCAGGTTCAAATCCTGTTCGTGACTGTTATTATCGATTTCACATTTTTCACTTTGTGTTTAATAGGTACATTAACATTATTTCACAGTAGAGAAACAATACTTATTTTGAGTTATGGGCCGAAATAAAATCTATATAGGCACATAAATCGTTGCAAGTGGCCAGAATATATTAAAATAATATACCATTATTTATTTCCCTCAAGATCAACCTTGAACATTGGCCAGTTCATTTATGAGCATTTTACAGCTCGTCAATAAAACGTTTTATATGATTAAATTTATATTATTACACGTCCTTATAAACGAATAAACAATCTGAAAAATACGAAGTTAAAAACAAACACACACTAGCGCTTGTTTACCAGAGGGGTAAGCAGAAACAACGGCATTTCGTTGACCAATTCCTTTTATTTAGTTTAATAAAAAATAATATTAATAAAAATTGATATTATCAGTGGTAGTCTTGCTTATCCTAGCATGAATCGGCTCGATCGGGGAAGTACCACCCTCTCACAAAAGATCAACGTCTAACACCGGTAGTTAATCTTACCGTTGTATTTCGTATGGTGAGTGAGAGCGCTGGAGGCCCAAACCCCCTCCCTATCTTTTCCTTATTATCCTTCCTATCTTCTTCTTAGTATTCTACCTATCCTCTCCTTATTATCCACCCTATCCATCTCCTATCCCTTTCCTTGAAGATGGCGACGCGCGAGTGAAGCCCCTGGTGTTGCTAGCATCTATAGGCTACGGTAACCGCTTACCATCAGGTGTGGGCCATAAGCTTGCTCGCCACTCAAGTAGTGTAAAAAAATAAACATCTTTTCAATGAAGCCATGAAACCATCCTTAAAGATGAGAATGAGGTAAAACAGTACACCAGCGTCAGCGCTCGTTCTTGTGTAAAAATATCATAAATATAGGTATCCCACGTAATGACAAATCACACTGTCCAACATGATCGATAAAATTGCTTAAGAAGACATAAAACTTCTTCATTATACAGAATTGGATTCTTTGTGCACCCTCGACTTCGTCCGGACTTTAGAATATAAATATGTCACCACGGTACACTAACTCAATACAATAATTCTTATCCCATAGGATCCACCCATTTAGAACACTGAAGTAATGTAATATAGTTCCAGTGGCCCGCCAACACATGCGGAGAGACGGTACACGGCGGGTTTATTTAGTTAGTGAGGGCCTCATACTACCCTGTTCGTTGCCCCGAACGATGGGGTGTGCGATAAGGAATATTTTTTCCCGCCTTAACAAAAAAAAAAAAGGGTCAACCCATTTTTTCAAAATAAAAATCCCTATGTCCGTTTCTGTACTCCATAAATATAACGCTGATTGGTGCAGTGGTTACCGCATGAATGCATATAACAATCAAACAAATACACAAAGAAACGCATAGTGATTATAATATTAGAACGGATAAATAAAAACACATCGTGGATTAATCGAATAGAGGCCATGTTCGTTAATTACAATTTACTTCATTTTTAAAGTTTAAAGCATAGGATTAGTAATATATGTGCTATTATATGCTAATAGAACTCGTCAAGTCAAAGTGACAATGATTGTACATTTTCATTTTATATTAAATTAACTCGTCCAATATATTTGAAACAAGGTTATAAGTAGCTCTGTAAAATTATATTTCAAGAATATAGTCTTTGCTATCACCAAATATAAATAAATATCACTCACAAAAATGAATTTATAGCATTATCGTTTGAAATCGATGCCAATATTAATAATAAAATAATATTAAAAAAGTACTCACTTAAATTCTCAGTTCCTCTTTCAAAATCAATAAAACAATAAACAACTATGAAAGTAATAAAAAAAATAACGGACAACATAAAAAAAAAACAAAATGTCACATCACTACACACACTGTCACAGCATGTCGTAGACTGAACAAAACTCCCGCCAAGTACATAAATCAACCGATTGCGACTGGCTACATAAAATAACAGTTCGGGAATAAGCAATCAATAATTAAAAACTTTTCGTTTCGATATCTGCAAATTCTCGTTACGGGTCACTATAATCGGGCACATAATGTTATTTTTCTACGTCGTGGCGCGTTCTCAACACGGTCGCGCCATTACTAAGGTATAACTGAAATAAAGCTGCTTTTAACCTTGTGATAATATTAGACGTCTAGTAGTTCGTGTGCGTGGGTTAGCTACATCGAGCGCGTTTTTCGCTTTATTTTTTTAAAGAGTGATCCCTGAACTTAGATTTATATCTTATCACGTGTGCTACATTTAGTTTTAAAATGATAAAGGTTATATTATTGAAGATGGTGTGCTCTACATGTGACAAAATCTTAGTCTCATTTAATTCTAGACAATGAATAGGTAACATAATTTGTATTTTACTAGATTCTGCCGTAGTCTTAAGTATAATAAATACGAGACTCTATGGCACAGTAATTATCTCTACAAAATATAATTATATTCAATAGGAACCCTCCATTACCCAAGATAAAAAGAGGCCTATGTTCTTCTCTGGGCTACCATGTACAATTTTATGATGATTAATTTAGTAGCTTTGGTGTGAAATACGCGTAAAATAAATAAACAATAAAAATATTAAAGTAATTTATACCTAATATCATTAAATAAGGAAGAAAGGAAGTAATTATGGCTCTAACTCAAGGCTAAGACTTAGCTAATAGCCGTGTTACAATCTTTTTGGATGACGAACTTTTTCGCCAGTAGTTACCAATTTTATTGATAGTTGACAATGACTGCACAGATAGCGGAGTGGTTTAGATACCGGCCTCCCGTCCGAGTGTTGTGGGTTCGATTCCCACACAGGACAACTATTTGTGTGATCCACAAATGGTTGTTCTGAGTCGGGGTTTACTTTGTGTCCGTAAAATTGTGTTTCTAGACCCCGCTAAAAAAAAAATTTTAATTTTTTTTTGGTTAATTTTTCTTAAGTCCTATAAAGAAAAATTCTCAGTAGCAGCCCGGAGTTTGGAAATGTGCCCGGTAGACGTCAATAGGCTCGCCCCCTATTACGTGGGACTTAAACATAGCTGGCGAATTGTGGGTGTGTACTTAATACACCTCTGCCTACCCCTTTCGGGAATACAGGCGTGATGCTATGTTATGTTCTAAAGTCCCCGCGATACAAGGATTATTCATTAGCGCAGGGTGTAGCCTTTAAAAAAAAATTGGATGAGAACACTAGTGTGGGAAGTGTGGTGGTAAAGACTTACTTGTCCCCGCATGAATGGGCCAGCTCGATCGGGAAGTACTCTCACGGAAGATCAGCGTAAAAGAATACATAGTGAGGAAATCTGTATGCCTGAGAGATTTTCTCGACAGCTTGCAAGTCCAAATTACACTGGGACAATTTAAAAAAAAAATAGTGCGTGTAACCTTTACGTGCAATTGAAGTAAAACTTTTGCACACAAAATAAATGGCATAAAAAATATCACGTGTCAAAAATAGTGTTTTTTCTTGATATGTGTATGCAATATATATGATAAATAGAGACATTTTAAGTTTGAAAAATCAGTTGTTCTGTGTAAAACGGGGAGGCGTTGACGTGGGCATAGTACCTACCTCAACGCTTCGCTTATGAGGCGTGCAATAGAGCTCTATCACTTTTCACGGTCTGATTCGATGTGGTTTAATTGTTATCAAATAAACAAAAAAATAGTGAATATCTACGGTCGATTCGATGGTACAGTGGTACACTAAAACCAGCGCTATCCGCCTTATTTCGTGAGAACTACTGAGAATTTTTCTTTTTGGGAAAAAGCTCAATAACATTGGTGGACCCGGGGATCGAACCCGAGACCTCATGTTTAGCAGTTGCATACACTACCGCTACACCACCGAGGCAGTTATCTATGTGGTTTATTGAAAACTACTTAGTAAGACCAATACATTATTAGTTACTTATCAAATAATCAATATTATTGTGAAAAATGAAGATTATGAGGCGTGGAATGGGCACTTTTGGATTTTCCAAAATATTTTAAATTTAATGGTAGATATTACTGAAAAGATTAATCATAAAATTAATGGAATCTCGTACTTTAAACTTTTATATTACCAGCAGTAGGATCATATTACCAATCACTAGGTACATAAAAACATTTTTTCACTAATTAAAATCATAACAGCCGCCATCAAAATGAGTTAAATTTAATATTATGATTAATTCGGTAGAAATTGAGTTTGCTAGCGTCTATAGGCTACGGTTATCGCTTGAGTGTAAGCGTCACGTTTAGGTACATTCGTTACATGAGAGAGAAGGAAGATAATATAAAAAAAAATAGTGCGTGGAGTCCCTCCGCGCGGAAGAAGTGAAACTTCGTAATGTGGAAATGAAAATAGGAAGGGGTAGAAATAGATTTTTAGTGAAATCATATTGTTTCTTTAAGACAAACTTTATTAACATTGCTTACAATTCACAATTGATCGTATCTTTTAATTATCATTTTCGAGCAGAGAAATATCAAAAAAAAAGGTATAGGTATACTACGCGCATGCGTTCGAGTGCCACGCATTCACTTTCGCTCTCTCTTTCTATTCCTCCTCCCCAGGAGCATTGAACGCTTAACACAACAGTGCTTTCATACCTCCTCCATGGTAGCGTTAAACGTTAAACGCAACCTTGTTGGAGGTCGCATTAGAAGTTTCACTTCGTGAAAATACATTTTAAACGGTCTGGATGTGAAAGTTCAGGCGTAACTGGCCACCGCCGCGCCATATTCAGATGATTTAATTTATTGTCATAGCTTTAATGTCTATATTGGTGTGCTAAAATATTGTTTGATAAATTTGCGCGTGTCGTGAGAGTATTGAAAATAAACCTTATGAAAAGGACTAAAAGGTAATTAAAATTCCATAGAGAAATAAGATCATTAGGTCATTGTAATTTAGCTTTAATAGCCTTAAACATTATTGAAGTTAATATGGAAACTGATAAACACAGTTTTCTCAAGAACAAGTCAATATAACACTTAGATAAATTACTTCAAGTTAACATTTATTTTTTCTGTGTCCGTGTTTAAGACAACAGCTCGCTGTACATGCTTTAAATATCCTCTTCTGTGGGCCTCGCCAAGTCGCATTCTATGATCGCTATTTAACGCTATAGAACACTATTCGCTGCGTTACGGCAAGTATTTTGCCGTATTTGACAGTCCGCCAGTGCAGCAGCTAGTTGTCCTTGTTTAGCGCGCTATGCGGGGGTGATCTAACTATGTTCCTATACGTGTAGAAAAGAGATAGTGATCTTTTCAATATTGTTGCTTTTAATGAAATCATATTGCGCACTAATAATACACGGCAAAATAGTTGCCGTAACGCATAGTAAGGTAAGTATTTACCGATTGAATCGCGTTAGACTCCCGGGAGTCTTACGCGTGCCAAGCGATACAGTGCCAAGGCCACGCGAGGCCGCGCGAGGTCACGCGCCGTAACGGGTGGACACATTTTATGAAAAAAATCATAAAAAAATAACTACTTACCCATTGTTGAAAAATCCATGTTTATTCTCAAGAATAATAACTATTTTATGCACTAAAACACTTAAAAACACTATCCACTAATTATTATAATAACATTGACGTTATAAAACGAAAATTTTCCAAAAATTTTAATTTTATTTCACTTTCCCGTGGAAAACTCGACATTATTACCACACGATTCCAGTCCATTGTCGCAACTGGTTGACGTTTACGTTTAGGAATTATTTCTCGTTGATACAGTATATATAGGCGTAGGCAAAAATCATACACAGATTATAGAATGAACAGACTGTATCGGGAAAAAATTCAAGAGTAGATAGCATTGAAAGTAAAGGAGTATGAAATATTTTTTTAGCGCCAAAATTTTTTGCGATTGCGCGCGCGGCGCACCGCTTTCGCCTACGCGATACTGACTCCTATTGCAAACCTGGGAGCTGGCCACACGTTACGAGAAGATTGAAAAAATTAAAAAGTGTTTTTATTGTTACCGCAATCTTAGAAAAGATTTCAGCAGTCGTGAGACAGATAAGAAAGTGAGTACATTTATACAGAGTGCGTACATTTTGCCAAGAATGTCAAAAGGCTATGTGTTTAAATTGCTACAGTGAAAAGCATGATAAATAAATATCACAACAGCTTTATAAAAAATATCCGTTAATTTTTATTACTAATTAAGTTTTGTAAACTGAAAGTTGTTCAGTGTGATAACTACCTACCAGTACCTCTTAGAACATAGAAGGCTGATGAAACCATACCTAGTTTTAAATTTACTTTATTTCGTCATATTAAAGTTCCTAATATTGTGTGATTTCATCATAGGTTCTAAAGTAATTATAATTTTGTTAATTTTTATTTTTGTTGATTTTTTTTATTTTAATTTAAATACCTGGGCCATTTCCTTACAGAAGGCGATGTGGACATTAAGAGGGAGCGTAGGGCTCTAGCGGTCAGAGATAACATGCTGGCCCGCTGATTCTCCCGTTGCTCTGAGGAGGTGAAGATTTCGCTTTTTAAGGCATATTGTCAGAACTTCTATACGGGAAGTTTGTGGGTCAGCCACACCAAACGGGCGCTGGATGCTCTGCGCATCCAGTACAACAATATCTTCAGGATGGTGTTGGGGCTGCCTCGTTTCTGTAGTGCGTCGGAGATGTTTTTGCTATATCGCACTGACGGCTTTCAGAAAAACAGCGGCATCCCTGATCGACCGGGTACGCGGTAGCCGCAACACGATCTTAAACACAATAGCGGACAGGATCTCGTCTCCTGTTTGGAGATCCTTAGTGACCTGCATAATATAATTAAAATTATTTACTATTTATCAAAATTATTCAGTTTATTTAATTAATGAAATTTTATAGTTAGATTTTTAATATTTAAATTTAATGATGTTTAGTAAAATTCTATTTTATTTTAATTTGCTATGGATTATTTGTTATCCGAAATAAATAAATTATTATTTGTCCTAAGTAGGTACATATCTGACTACTTCTTTTTTTAATCTAAAAAGATTAAAAATAAAAAGTAGGCATCAGTATTACAAGTATTGCCTATTTTAAAAAATATTTATGTATTTTATAATAACGATATTGACTAATTAAAGAAGTTATGTTATGTTGAATTGTTGATTCATAGAATGTTAAATTTTAATGTCGTGTCTTTAATAAATAATATATTTAAAGTATCGATTGTCTTAAAAGTAAACCCCATCGCTAGCATATTTTCACTTCTATGCTATACGGCAAATATATTGCCGTGCGATTTTGAAAATTCCCTGTATCTTTTAAAATATAGTACAGAACCCCGGGCTACCGCAGCTAGGTATATACGAAGATGTAGCCTATCGATTCGTTAAAAAAAGCAATTGGTATGGGGAGTTTCCACGTCTGTATGGACTTTGAAAGTCAGGTGCCGGTACGGCAAAATAGAGGTCGTAACGCACAGCAGGAAATATACTCGTAGATACGGGCAGTATTTGTCTCGTACCGCACTAGCAGAAGGTTTAAATCGAATGCTGCCGCAGCAAATGTGTTAAAATGTATGGGAATTTCACATCTTTTACGATATCTATAACGCTAAGTCACGTGACTTAACGTTAGAGATGTCAAATTTCTATACATTTATTTTTCTATTGCGTTAGCGATCATAGAATGCAACTTGGCAAGGCCCACTGGTATCTGTTTTACCTGACGTTCTGATTTTTCCAGAGGCTTAAGGCCGATCACACACGTACCTATAATATAAATTAAATATAAATCATGGCAAGGCATATAACGATATATTTTTTATACAAACTTTCGAGTGCCCGTACGGCGCTTAGATATAATATATATTCCTATTACGTCACTAACTTATACAATAATATATATTACTATATGGTATATTAATAATTATACTATAGCTACGTGTGTGAGGGGCTTTAAAATATAATAATTTTTAAGACTCAACAATCAACTAGCTTAATTAGTTGACAATGTTAACGAATCGTAACGTAAACGCAACCCTATTAAAAATGTCTACTAGTTTTTAACGAGTTAACAATTTACCGAAAACGGTTTCGTTTTGCGTAATAACCAACGACCCACTAGGTTAGAGTAGACTCCGCCGGCGGACCACTGATGTAATCTAACATAGTACCAGTGGTCCGTCAACACAGGCGGACGGCACACGGCGGGATTCTTTAGTGGGTGAGGTCCCCCACACTATCCTGTTCGTTGCCCTAAACGACGGGGTGTGCGGTTAGGAACATTTTTTCCGCCTAAACAAAAAAAGGTTAGAGTAGACTACAGCGCCATCTGTGCAGTCTGTGCTTATGATAACATCTCGCTGTACATCGGCTCATTATTCTCTACTGGTTCCTTCTTCTTAACTTGACGTTCAGATTTTTTCAAAGGCTTTGTATATAATAATTCAAGATTACTGTCTGTCTCTGCATATGAATTTATATTATTATACTTTACAGCTTCCCTCTTCTTAGGTTGACGTTCAGATTTTTTCAGAGGCTTCGTATATAATAATTCAAGATTAATGTCTGTCTTTGTATATGGATTTATATTATCTATCTGTGCATATGAATTTATAGTATTATCTATCTCTGTATATAGATTTATATTATTATCTATCTGTGCATGTGGATTTATATTATTATCTATCTGTGCATATGGATTTATATTATTATCTATCTTTGCATGTGTATTTATAGTATTATTTTTCTGTGCGTATGAATTTATATTGATCACTCGTCTATGCGCATAGACATAGTCATATTTATTTTCTCTCGGCCTTGGATTTGCTGGCAGAGGAGTTGCGTTGTTAGCCTGAAAATAAACAATGCACTTCATAATTTTGTCTTTATACTATTAGCTAACTACTATTTTGTAGGTAGACACTAGCTACACCTGACACATCAGTCACGCGTCTACATCTTCACGGAAAGGGATAGGAAGTGGAGGTTTAGGATAAACATGAGAGGATAGGAAGGATAAAAAGAAAAGTGCAGGGGGTTTGATCCTCCGGCATTCCCTACCCTCGTAGTATAAGAAAGTGTAGCTATTATAGGAGGTTTAGGGAAGACTTCAAAATTACCTTAGTGATATAAGGCTTCTTGGGCCGTAGGTATACAAAGGCAGCAGTAACTGCCGCCAAGACGACAATAGTGGCAACAGCCAAATAAATGATGAATGTCCAATCTGCAAAAAAACGAGATAGATTGAATATATAGTGAAAATGTGAAATTGAATATAGCAGTCACGAGAAAGATTTAAATCTGCGGACAACTGAAGTAATGTAACATAGTTCCAGTGGCCCGCCAATACAGGCGGAGAGGCGGCGGGTTAAGCAGGATTAGAACCTGCAACTCCTGGAATACCGTTCCAGATGCTTAGCCAATTCAGCAATCGTGACCATTGCCTGGGAGTGCGTATTTCGGTTATACATTCACATTCCATCCATCCATCCATCAGTCTTTCAAAGTCCACTGCTGGACACAGGCCTCCCCGAGAGAACGCCACAACGAGCGGTCCCGTCATGGCGGATAATGCCGTAATCGCCACGCTTGGCAGGCGGGTTGGCGATCGCAGTGGATGTTTGTTGTTAATACTCGAGGGAGTGCTGCTGCCTACTCCTCCGGTATTCCCTCAGTCGGCTCTTACGACTCCCGTGGGTAGAGAGGGGTAGGACAATTCTAAAGCCGGCCCACACGGCTAACAATAAAGGCACATTCACATTACGCCGACGGTATTCCAGGAGACGCAGATCCAAAATATTTTTTTTTGTTGAGGCGGGACATGATATATCTAACCGCACCCCTGTCGTTCGAACAGGATAGTGTTGGTGGTATAAATTAAGACAAAGTGCGACATTGTGAAATCGAATTAAAGTCAAGAGCAGGATTTAAACCTGCGCACCACTGAAGTAACGTAACATGGTTTCAGTGGCGGCAGTGGTCCGCCAATACAGGCGAAGAGACTGCACACGGTGGGTTTATTTAGCGGGGGTGACTCCACACTATCTGTTCGTCACCCCGAACGACGGGGTGTGTCGTTAGGTAGGTATATTTTTCCCTCCTTAGCAAAAAGCAAAGGTAATTTTCTTATACATCTATACTATTAATAAAGCTGTAACAGAGCTATGTCTGTACATTTAAGATATTCGTGGAAAAATGACTGAATTAGACTATATAGGCGTGTCTAAACACAAAACGATTTTATTTTTGAATTTTTGTCTGTCTCTGTCTGATCTGTATTAGATCTATATTTTTTAGCAATTGTCATGCTCCGCTCCTTTTTAAAGCATAAATTATTTCTGATGGATGGATGGATGGATGATGATATATTTTTTATCCCGTTAGTATATCGGGAACCTGAGATATTACCTAAAAGCTAGCTTTTGGCTGCGGCGAAGCCGCGGGCAAAGGTTAGTAACGGCATAAACTAATGGTAGCCGCATACCATTATATATGTGCCGTATGCTTTATACCTCCCTCAGAAAACAGAAGTATAATTTAGGCGTCGCCAACTTGAAGTAAGGGATAGGAAGGGGAGAGGAAGCATAATAAGGAAAGGATGAGGGGGTTTAGGCCCCCAGCGCTTTAGCAGTAATAGTACCTACCATTTTTTTCACGCTAATCCTCTGTGAGGGGTTGGTACTTCGCATGAAGAGCCGGTCAATTCGTGCATGGACACGAAGGGCTTCTTCTCATTTCTAGTAATCGTTGCAGAAAACCAAAACTGTCTAAGTAACTATGAGTCGAAAAATGACACGAATACTTACTGTTAGTCTTAATTTCATTCAGTTTGAATATTACTCTGTACACATAATTATTGTCGTTTAATTTTATTGCACAATCAACCCAGTTCTCGTTGTTAGAAGATGTTAATTGTTTCGAAAATCGAACCATCGAATCATTGAATACGGTGTAGCTTGTGCCTAAATAAAAAAAAAAGTTTATCGTATCTAGTAACCACGGATCAAGTATTTATAAATAAACTTCGAAAATCGTCAAAAATACACTAATCATTAACACGAGCGCCTGAGGCGAGTGCATCCGCAACAACAAAGTGGCGATTGCAATCGCTACAAGCGGCCGAGGTCTAAGATCCTTACTAATATGTCTTACAAATGCGGAAGTGAGTGTGTTTATTTGTTTGTTTATTATGCTTTCACGGCATAAGTACTGATCATGAAATTTGAACATATTTGAGTCTGGAGCCCCCAAAAGGACATAGGCTTCTCTTCATCCCCGAAAAATTAATGCGTTCCCTGGGGATAGCTATTTTTACATAGAGATAATTAGTGTGCCATTAAAGTGATGCATAAATATTCTGTAATCTACGCGGATGAAGTCGCGGGTTTAATCTAGTTCGGAGTAATGAAGGTTTTTGAGCTCAAAGAGCACATAATAAGGGTTTGTAGAGTTGTTGATTTTTTTTATTAGCTTTTTACATATATTTTCCACGATTTAATACTTGTTATGTCACACTATAATCCACCATAAGCAAAAAAAAAAGAGAAACCTGAATGCTTTGGAAAATCCAAAAGTACACGCCTCATAATCTTCATTTTTCACAATAAAATTGAAGTAACTAATAATATATTGATCTTACTAAGTAGTTTTCAATAAATCACATTCAAAAAGTACTAATGTGGTTCTCATGTCTTATATAGATGGAGCTAATTTTAAGAAGTACTACTATATTGGTTCTTTAGAAGTAGTTCTCACTAAACAAGATAGATAGCGCTGGTTTTAGTGTATGATCGAATCGACCATACATATTCAAACTAATTTTGTTATTTAATAACAATTACACCACATCGAACCAGACCGTGAAAAGTGATAGGGTTCTATTTCTAATTATACTGAAGCGTAAGAGAAAAAATAAGACTCGACTACTAGAAAAGTATTTCGGTCGTTATCGTGATAATATACAGGATCCGCACATACAGACACATGGACGTCTAAGATAGAACTTTTTAAACAGTTTTTAACTAGTTTAAATAACCAAAAGGCATCAAAATATCATGAGTATTAAAAATAGTGTTTTTTCTTGTAATGTGTGTATGTATTTTACAAGTGCAATATATGATATATCGAGACATTTTAAGTTTGAAAAATCAATTGTTTTGTGTGAAGTGACAGTAGTACTCACCTCAACGCTTCGCTTATGAGGCGTGCAATATCTAAATACTATTTTTGTTAGTTAAATATAAAGGTGATATTTAATAAAACCCTATACGTTGTAGAATAGAATAGAATGGTCAATGAAGGCGGGATTGACAGTCTCTTACGCTCACGTCAACGTAATCTTATGTCAACATCATACATTGTCTTTAGTATATACTCTTTGATACATTAATATTCTATTCTATTCTACTAGTATTTATGCCACTTGTCTTGGGGTGCTGGTAAGATAAAATATTTAACTTACTTTCCGAATAGTGGTATCTCAAAGTAACCTTTGTGTCGGCATACTGACAGCTTACGTTAACCCTCTCACCATCATCGTATGAGTATGTGGCAATACCATCATATGGCGTCTGTGAAGAATTCGTCACTGTGAATTCTACGTCTTCGTCACCGATACTCATCTTTACTAATTCTGGAAAATCATATTATGTATGCTAAAAAACCACAACTTAATCTAGCTTAAAATTAAAAGTAATATGTAAGCCTCTTATGGAGTGTCAACTAAAAAGAAAAAAGAAAAAAAAAAGCTTATTTCGTCATAATTGCTTCAGATCTTAGACGAAGAATAATATCCTTTGTCTAAGCTTCAAATTGTTTAAACCATAGACTGACACTGTGGTATATTCCAAGTACATGGTTTGAAAGAACAAAAAAACATTGAAGTATTCAAAAAGCACAGCACATATTATAGAGTAAGAGGGGTTCTGATTTTCGGGTTAAATAGATTATACGTCCGTATGGTGACGGACTAAGAATACAAGTGTCACCACCCCATTCTTCTCCGCGGGTGTCGTTCTAGGAGACTAAGGGAAGTAAGCAATTATCACATATTGCAATACTGGTGGTAGGGCTGGGTACCAAGTCAGAGTACTTACTTGATATCGGACCCGAACGGTTCAGTAGCTCAGTACCTACCACCGTCTCCTATATGACTGGTCATGAAGCACGTCAGTTTTGGCTTAAGCAGAAGATACTTAGCCGTTTAATAATAATAATGTGAATTATTTCCTTCACAAAGGTTCACGGATAACACATCATACTTAACGTCTTTGGGTGACGCCTGCGCCATCTGTCGGAAGTATGTGTTATCGAAATTAGCAGTCAGGAGCAATTGTCAGGATGGCTGAATTGGCAAAGCATCTGGACGGTATCCAGGAGATGCAGGTTCAAATCCTGCTCCTGACTGTTATTTTCGATTTCACATTTTTCACTTTGTGTTTAATATATTAAGACTCATCTGTGAGAGGCTGGTATCTGCGAAAGGTAGACCTGTGTTACAGATTACCAGGCTCCCACCCTTCGGACATGAGTAAGAATAGTAATAAAAATTGTGTGTGTGGGTATGTGCGTGCGTGATGGTGTGTGTGTGTGTGTGTGTGTGTATGTTTGCGTGTGTGTGTGATTATGCGTTTGTATTATTGCTATTCTAATGGTGTAAGCATTTTTTCAGTTGCATCATATGACAATTTCTTTGACCAGGATTTTAACTCTTTCTTTAATTTGTGCTTTGTAAAGCTGTAAATATGCAAAAAGGAATTAATTTTATTGTATAAGTATAGGCCAAGAAAACAACAAAACCTACGAGAAAGGCCTAATTTATAAGAACTGGTGGGACATATTGTATTTTTACGACGCTTCTTTGAAATAATAGTGGGATTGTACGTAAGAGTAGAATGCGTTTTAGAGATAACATGAAGAACGAAGAGTTGTCGCACGTTTAGAACATTAAATTTTTGATATACCTACTAAAGCTGTGGGATGAAAAAATGGTAGAAAGAGACAAACTTTTATAAAAGCTCTTCGTGCGCGCTCCAAACTTATTAATTTACTTTTTGTTGCTCCACCCCAAGAGGATATTCAATAACTTAATATCGATTGACATAACGCAAAGTATGTCATCTTTAATATATTTTGATCAGCGACATGCCGAAGATTTTTGAAAATATAAATTAATTTACGTACTCTGGAGGTTAACAATTCAATGTGTGCATGGAAGTTAAGGTTTCGTTTCGTTAAGGTACCACGAACGCCAATCCGAGACAGTTTGTTCAACTGCAGAGGGACAGAGACTGTATCGAACGCTTTCGCAATATCCAAGAATATTGCTATTACTTTCTTCTTTTTTTCTAAGCAGTTAACAACTGTATTAGTTAATTCATGTACAGCATCTTCAGTCGATTTTTTTTTACGAAACCCGATTTGCGAATCAGATAAGAGGTTTTTAGTTTCCAAGTAATTCACTAGTCTATTATTAGTTATTTTCTCAATTATTTTTGATAGTCCTGGAAGTATGGATATTGGTCGATAGTTGTTGGTACAGTCTCTGTCGCCTTTTTTATATATCGGGTGAACAAGAGCTCTTTTGAAAGCCGAGGGGAATGTACCGGTAGTGAAAGCTAAATCACATATATATGCAAGTGGTTCAATTAATAATGATTTGTACCTTTTGATCAGCCCATTTGATATATTGTCTAATCCAATGGCACAGTATTTTTTGAGATTAACGTTTATTCTTTCATTTCATATCTGAGAAATGAAATGGTGCGCAGCGGCTTGATAATACTCTCGGTATAGTTGAGTCAATGAGCGACGGTTACTACTTGCCATCAGGTGGACCGTGGCTCGTCTTACATCAAAGCAATAAAAAGGACCATATGATTGTCTGTAAAGTCGGTTTACGGAAAGTAATTTTACATGATAACGTCATATATAAGTTTCCTAAGAGTTTCACAAAATGTAATACTTATAGAAATCGAATGGTACATAAGTACATATAAAAAGGTACGATCACACGTGCTGCTATACAAAAATTGAGATACGCGTGTTGCCCGGGACGCGTTCGAGCAAAGAAAGAGTTTTGTGATGTCGGTCGATGAGCGCAGCCGGCCACTTCCCTCCCGAAGACGCTCTTCAGCCCGTGGCTCTCTTGTGGGCGCGAACATCAAACAATGCATCAGTCACCATACATTTTTTTGGAACGTGAGGCTTTTTCGTGCTTGCTTCATGGATTTAAAAGACATTATCACGTCAAAAAAAAAACAACAGTGGTATTTAGATCTTACCTGCAGCTATAACATGGACCGTGAACGTTATAGTAAAGCTGTTTGGAATATCCGGATCAAAGAAGCATTTCCACGAAGTGCTCATGTCGTTGGTCACTCTACCAACCTTAAAAAATTTCACATTTTAATTTTGACTAACATACCAGCTAGAGGCCTGATGGTAAATATCTACAACCCACATGTATAGGGACGAGCCTAGATTACTCCATCACGTATTTCGGGAGAGTTTCTCTTAAAGCCGAGCGTCCACTGGTCCGCACCGGCTACAACGCACGCACGACACGCAACGATTTGAACGGCGGAACAGAAATGCTCGCGGTATGGATCGGATAGTGGACGCAGTGCGATAAAAATTCATACAAAGCAAACAAAAATCCGTTGCGTGCAGTGCGTGCAGTGCGACCGGTACGAACCTATGGACACTCAGCTTAAAAAAAAACTAAAACATTTTGTTAAACAAACGTTAAAATAGGATAAGTAGTGTTTATGCCTTCTACAGCCAGTGGTCAGTTCTTTATTTTCTATTGGCACCGCCGACTACCAGGTTTTGGCATTACGTTCAAAACTTATGAGATATGCACTCACCTTGATCAATACTAGGCAAATCCGGGAAAACCGTTGTCGACGGGACACACACACCGACACGTACAAATGTTTCGCTGGCCAGCCTCACTATCTCACAAATGTACATACACGTTTTGTTACGTATATAAATTCTTAAAAACACATAAATTATCCGTAACAGCAATGAAAGTAAGTTTTACAAGGTTTTATAGTTCTGCCATGAACATAGCGTCCATACACCGACCGAAAGCGCGGGGCAGTGTCTTTTTCCAAATTACCCTTCACCGATCTTAGATTTGCACATACCCACATATTTATTGAAAACAATGCCAAAACAAGTAGTTTCGGAGTTCATTGCAGACAAACATTGTGGCAGGGAAGTTTTAATATATTGGAATAGACTAGCAGACTATGTGCCACGCGTTGCTGTGGCACATAAATCGTTCGTTTATTTTGCAATAAAAAACGAAAATTATCGGGATAAAAATTATCCTTTATCTCAAGTTGAACCAAACTGCACATATTATGTGCAAAATTCGTGCACCTAATCTCTCTTCAGTCGTGTGTGTAAGAGTGTGAGGGTATAGAGTATAGCCTGATACTCATCATCACGTAGACCGTGGCTCGTTTGCCACCAAAATGCATTTGTGTGATTCATAAATATTACTTAATTCTAAACGTAGCATCATCTGTATTTTCCGAAGAGGTAGGCAGAGGTGTATTACACACCCACGGTTCGCCAGCTATGTCCATGAGCCTTGGACGCCTACAGGCGAATTTGCTTAGGTACACATCAATGAGCCTTGGACGGGTTAAGTACCACGTAATAGGGGACGAGCCTATTTGCCGTCTACCGGGCCCATTTCCAAACACCGGGCTGCTACTGAGAATTTTTCTTTTTACGAAAAAGCTCAATAACACTGGCCGACCTCATGATCAGAAGTCGCTCACACTACCGCTGCACCACAGAGGCAGTTGAATTATAACTTAATTCTAAATCTGGTTAGTGTCCGCCCATTGAATATTTTTGAAGTTTCCACAATTCTTTAGTCTGAAAAAAGGTAAGAATCCATAGGCCGTCAAAACTACCTACTTTAATGAGAGTGAAATTCTCTTCATAATAGAGCTGAACAGGAAAAGTTTGCGATTCGCGTTCGCGCCGCGCACGTTGGCAACTAAAAAAGAAAACACTTAAAATTAACACAGACCGAGGTTTCAGCTGTAACGTCTCTTGGTCTATAGGTCTAGGTCGTAGCGTAGTTGAGCAATCTAATCTAGCATAGAGCTGAATCTGAGTCTGGGTGCGCTTTGTTTTTTCTTAAAGACAACATCCTTATTCTCCAAAAATCTGTGTTTGTCACACTATAATTGTCCTGAAATCTCGAACCCACGACATGGAAGTCGGTTACACTACCGACTACGCCACAAAGCCCGTCAATTAATTAAAGAAATACTTACTAATATTCCGTGTATGTATGTTTAGCGAACTCCAGTATCATAGGCAAGTTTTTAAAAGGTCTTATTTGGGCATTAGACTCAACTTGTTTTGCACTTAAGTAATCTTCCGGAATGCGAATTGAAAATCTCATGTTATTAGGATGCAAATCTGAAATGAAATATTTGCGTTTATGGTACTTTGTAATCTAATATTTAAAATTCTCGTGTCACAGTGTTTGTCACCATTCTCCTCCGAGACGGCTTGACCGATTCTTATGAAATTTTGTGAGTATATTCAGTACGTCTGAGAATACGATATGAAGTATTTTTCATACCTCTAAGTGATAAGTAAGCGGGCCCGGTAACGGCGGAGCAGGGGGTGCGAAGAATCTTCGGTCGTGGCAAGGCTACCAAAAACAACGACCTCTGGCCCTGGTAACGCACAACGTTCGAACACTTCGGACCGACGAGAGAATCACCGAGCTGAAGAAGGAATTGAGCAAGATCCACTGGGACATTATAGGGTTGTCAGAAGTCGGAAGAGAGGGTGAGGGCACGACAATCCTCCAGTCCGGGAACTTGCTCTTCCACCAGGAGGGCGACCACCAGTCCCAAGGGAGTGTCGGGTTTATCGTTCGCAGGTCTCTCGTAGGCAACGTGGAGAGGTTTGAAAGTATGTCGAGTAGGGTAGCGTACCTTATACTCAGAATAACCAACCGGTATTCGTTGAAGGTCATACAGGTTTACGCACCGACCTCGGCTCACTCCGATGACGAGGTGGAGGCCCTATATGAGGATATCTCGAAGGCCATCCACTTGTCTAAAACCTATTTCACGAGGTTATGGGAGACTTTAACGCGAAACTGGGCAAAAGGACGGACGATGAGCTGAAGGTGGGGCACTATGGATTTAGGCAGAGAAACCACAGGGGCCAGATGCTGGCTGATTTTCTGGAGAAGGAAGGCCTCTGTATGATGAATTCCTTCTTCAGGAAGCAGCCCCAGCGAAAATGGACCTGGGTTAGCCCTGATGGTTCAGTGAAAAACGTGATTAACTTCATCCTGTCGGACAAACGACACATATTCAATGATGTCTTAGTGATCAGCAGGATTAAAACTGGGAGATCACCGACTAGTCAGGGGTATCTTGAATATTAGTACAAAAGTCGAGAGGTCGCGCTTGATGAAGTCTACGCTCCGACCAACACCTGCCCAATACCAGAACCCCGAGAGCTTTCAGCTCGAACTACAAAATCGCTTCCAATGTCTAGATGAGTACGAATCAGCGAGCGATATGAACAGCAGGTTCGTGCAAACTGTCTATGCGGTCGGATCGACTTACTTCAAGGCTCGTCGCGTCAGTAGGACCCGTAAACTTTCGGACCATACTCTCAAACTCATGGAAAGGAGAAAAGAAATGATAGTCCAGTCCTCAGCCGATTGGTCCTGCCTAAGGCGGATAAACAGACAGATCTCCAAGGCTGTGCGGCACGATATTCGCCAATTTAATACTACCTGTATTAAAGAGGTGATAGAGCGGAACCAAGGCTCGAAAGTGTTTGCAAGAGATCTGTCTGTCGGCCAAAGTCAGTTGACTAAACTGAGGACCAACAACGGCACTGTCATTTCTTCTCGAGATGAGATCTTGGGAGAGGTCCAGCAGTTCTATGGACAGTTGTACAGATCCCAGAGCCCTGTTATTGGTTTGGTCCAAAACCCCAGATCCAAGCTAACTCGGCACTTTACCGAAGATATCCCAGACGTCAGCCATGGAATCGTCAGAATGGCTCTCAAACAACTAAAGAACGGAAAGGCACCGGGAGACGACGGAATCACCACAGAGCTTCGAGGCTTCTTATTTTCGAGGGTCATTACAAATCGACTCACGCGCAGGCTTGACGACTTCCAGCCTCCCGAACAAGCCGGTTTCCGAAAAGGCTATAGTACCATAGACCACATCCACACGCTACGCCAGATTATACAGAAAACCGAGGAATACAATCGGCCTCTGTGTCTGGCGTTTGTGGACTATGAGAAAGCCTTTGATTCGATCGAAACTTGGGCGGTGCTGCAGTCCCTTCAGCGGTGCCAAATTGACAATCGGTACATCGAAGTGCTGAAGTGCTTGTATAGAAACGCCACCATGTCAGTCCGTGTTCGGGATAGGAGTACGAAACCGATCCAACTGCAGAGAGGTGTTAGACAGGGAGACGTTATGTCCCCGAATCTCTACTGCTGCATTGGAAGATGTCTTCAAGCTCTTGGACTGGACCGGATTCGGCATCAACATCAATGCCGAATACATCACTCACCTTCGATATGTCGACGACATCGTAGTCATGGCAGAATCGCTGGAGGACCTTGGCACCATGCTCGATGATCTCAGCAGGGTTTCCCGACTAGGGGGTCTCAAAATGAACATGGATAAGACGAAAGTCATGTCTAATGTCCATGTCATTTCAGCACCGGTCTAAGTTGGGAGTGCGCTTCTCGAAGTTGTCGACCATTATGTCTACCTGGGACAAACAGTCCAGTTAGGTAGGCACAACTTCGAGAAAGAGGTCAATCGACGAATCCAACTCGGCGGGGCAGCGTTCGGGAAGCTAAGGAAGATCTTCTCGTCCAATATTCCGCAGTGTCTGAAAACGAAGGTCTACGACCAGTGTGTGTTACCAGTGATGACATACGGAACAGAGACGTGGTCTCTGAATGTTGGCCTCATATCAAGGCTCAAAGTCGCTCAGCGGGCCATGGAGCGGGCTATGCTTGGTATTTCCCTACGTGATCGAATCCGTAATACGGAGATCCGTAGGAGAACGAGAGTGACCGACATAGCTCGCCGGGTTGCCATGCTGAAGTGGCAATGGACGAACCGATAACCGTTGGGGACAAAAGGTTGTCGAGTGGCGACCACGTATCAGACGGCGCAGCGTAGGACGGCCCCCCACCAGATGGACCGACAATCTGGTCAAAGCTGCGGGGAGCTGTTGGATGCGGTCGGCACAGGACCGCTCGTTGTGGCGTTCTCTTGGGGAGGCCTATGTCCAGCAGTGGACGTTGAAAGGCTGATGCATGGATGGATGTAAGTGATAAGTGGTCCACCCAAAAAAATGTTTATTTTTTACTCATAAAGTTATTTATTTGAATTTTTTTTATGATTCGGCATTAAAAAATACATATAACCCTAAATTTTCACCCTTCTACTGCCAAACCCTATTTTTTAATAGCGATATTAGTACTTGAATAATTTTCATTGCAAAATATTCACGAAAAAGAAATACTGCAAAAGTGCACGCCTCATAATCTTGATTTTTCAAATAAAATTTATTATTTGATAAGTAACTAATAATGTATTCAATCAATCACATAGATAGCGCTAATTTGACGATTTTCATGTCTTATACGCCATCTAGCGCTAATTTTAAGAAGTACTTCTATATTGGTCTATAGAAATAGTTCTCATGAAGGGTATAGAGCTGGTTTTAGTGTCGCGTCGAGCGTAAATATTCGGTATTTTTTGTTTATTTAATAACAATTAAACCACATCGAATCAGACCGTCAAAAGTAATAGGGCTCTCTTCGTAATTGTACTGAAGTTAATAAGAAAAAAACTAGACGTCCTGGGACGTCTAGCAGATGTGAATACATCGAATTTATTTTGTTGAAATAAAATTATTACAACTTGACAAAGTACTCCTCAAGACGAATCAAACTTATTCAAGCTCGATGGGGTTGCGTCGTTACATTACAGAGTTACTGTGGCCACCTTCCAGCTCCATCATCAGACCTTGGATACTATCTAGAGACAAAGTACTCGTCAAGACGAATCATACGAGCCCAAACTCGATTGAGTTATGTCGTTTTATAACGGAGTTCCTATGGCCACCTTTTATCTCCATCATCAGACCCTGGATACCATCTAAAGACAAAGTACTCATCAAGGCAAATCAAACGATTCCAAACTCGATGGGGTTGCGTCGTACAATAACAGGGTTTCGCATGGCCAGCTTCCAGCTCCATCATCAGACCGTGGATACCATCTAAAGACAAAATACTCATCAAGACGAAACAAACGAGTCCAAACTTGATGGGGTTGCGTCGTTTCATTATAGAGTTACTGTGGCCACCTTTCAGCTTCAGGACTATGGTACTATTTAAGATAACTCAAATTAGCCCTCAATCGATGGGTTGCGACCACCTCTTTTTGACCACCTCCAGCTCCATCATCAGACCCTGGATACCACCTAGAGACAAAGTATACGTCAAGATGAACCATACGAGCCCAAACTCGATTGAGTTATGTCGTTTTATAACGGAGTTCCTATGGCCACCTTTTATCTCCATCATCAGACCGTGGATACCATCTAAAGACAAAGTACTCGTCAAGGCAAATCAAACGATTCCAAACTCGATGGGGTTGCGTCGTTTAATTACAGGGTTTCGCATGGCCAGCTTCCAGTTCCATCATCAGACCGTGGATACCATCTAAAGACAAAGTACTCATCAAGACGAAACAAACGAGTCCAAACTTGATGGGGTTGCGTCGTTTCATTATAGAGTTACTGTGGCCACCTTCCAGCTTCAGGACTATGGTACTATTTAAGATAACTCAAACTAGCCCTCAATCGATGGGTTGCGACCACCTCTTTTTGACCACCTCCAGCTCCATCATCAGACCCTGGATACCACCTAGAGACAAAGTATACGTCAAGATGAACCATACGAGCCCAAACTCGATTGAGTTATGTCGTTTTATAACGGAGTTCCTATGGCCACCTTTTATCTCCATCATCAGACCGTGGATACCATCTAAAGACAAAGTACTCGTCAAGGCAAATCAAACGATTCCAAACTCGATGGGGTTGCGTCGTTTAATTACAGGGTTTCGCATGGCCAGCTTCCAGTTCCATCATCAGACCGTGGATACCATCTAAAGACAAAGTACTCATCAAGACGAAACAAACGAGTCCAAACTTGATGGGGTTGCGTCGTATCATTATAGAGTTACTGTGGCCACCTTCCAGCTTCAGGACTATGGTACTATTTAAGATAACTCAAATTAGCCCTCAATCTATGGGTTGCGACCACCTCTTTTTGACCACCTCCAGCTCCATCATCAGACCCTGAATACCACCTAGAGACAAAGTATACGTCAAGATGAATCATACGAGCCCAAACTCGATGGGGTTGCGCCGTTTCATTATAGAGTTACTATGTATTCAGCTTCCAGCTCCATCACCAGATCAGCTCCATGTCATCATAATATTACATTGTCACGCGATATACATATATATATGTGTGTAAAATTTCAGCTCAATTGGAAACCGGGAAGTGTGTCAAATTTAACTTGTATGATTTGAACGGGACAAGTTGATTTGATTTGAAAAGCGTCGCCACGCTAACAACCGAATTTACCCTCCCTCCGCATTAGATGTTTCATATCAAAAATAAAGACTCGATTAGTAAAGTATTTCGGGTGTTATCGTGTTAACATACATTACCTACAGCAAACGGACGTCCAAGACAGAACTTTTTTAACCAGTTTTTTAGCTAGTTTAAATAACAAAAATGGCATTAAAATATAAAGTGTCAAAAATAATGTTTTTTTTTATATGTGTGCGTATACGAGTATATTGTTTTACAAGTGCAATATATGATAAATAGAGACATTATAAGTTTGAAAAATCAGTTGTTCTGTGTAAAACGAGAATAGTACCCACCTCAACGCTTCGCTTATGAGGCGTGCAATATGGCGGTACGAAGTTCGCTGGGTGAGCTAGTAATATATGAAAGCTCAAACCAACCAGTCATCATCCATTCTCATATTTTCTTTCCACCTGTCTCATTCTCTGCGGGTGGCAACGCACACTGACTTAATTGTAATGCTTTTTTTTTTGTTTTGTTAAGGCGGGAAAAATGTTCCTAGCCGCACACACCGTCATTCGGGGCAACGAACAGAGTAGTGTGGGGCCCTCACCCACTAAACGAACCCGCCGTGTGCCGTCTCTCCGCCTTTATTGGCTGGCCACCGGAACTATATTACATTCCATCAGTGGTACTGAAGTAATGGCTACCTTTTGTCAGTGTGGTGACGGACTAAGAATACAAGTGTCCTTTACCTCGGGTGTCGTACAAGGTGACTAAGGGAAGTAAGCAATTATCATCCATTGCATTACTGGTGGTAGGTTTGGGTACCAAGTGAAAGTACTCACGTGCTACCCGGTCTGAATTGAACGGATTGGTACCACCGTCTCCTGTGTGACCGGTCATAAAGCACGTCAGTGTGTTTTGGCTGTAGCAGAAGATAGCCGCTTATACTTTAATTTGCTTGACAATACTCACGGTATAGTTAGTCCTTCATTAGCCTATAAGCTATTTAAGCAATTACTTAGGGCATCCCGTCTAGGTGGCCAGCAGAGATGACTGAGAAAAAAAAACGAGCACACGAAAGTTAAAACAATTCCAAAACCCGCGCGTTTTAAATTGTAGGCGGCCCGTCGTAAAATTATAGCCGAATCTTAGGATGACATGCGAAAACCACCGAAGAAATGTAACTTGGTTCCAGTGGCCAGTGGAGAGACGGCACACGGCGGGTTTCTTTAGTGGGTGAAGGCCCCACACTACCCTGTTCGTTGCCCCGAACGACGGGGTGTGCGGTTAGGAATAGTTTTTCCCGCCTTAACAAAAAAAAAGGATGACATGCGAAATCATATTGTGCCGACCCCACTTAGCATATTGGGATAAGGGCAGGAGGAACAAGACATACATATTCTACCTACAATACGTATTAACATTTTTTTTTAATTTTTTTTTTTAGTTTACATAAGGATAAGGTGCCCACAGGAAAAGATTGCTTAGGGCATCAAGCTACCTTAATCCGGCACTGGGTATAGTTGAGTCTATTAGCCACGGTTACCACTCAGGTGGGCCGGGTCTCGTCTGCCATCATAAGCAATAAAAAAAAAGTTACAGTGGTCTACCAGTACAGAGAGAGAGATAGCATACGGCGGGTTTATTTAGTGGGTGCGAGCCCCACACTACCCTGTTCGTAGTCCCGAACGACGGTGTGTGCGGCTAGGCATTTTCTTCCCGCCTTAACAAAAAAAGCCGTTGACGGCCAACTTTATGTCTCACATATTACGCTTTATTACTGAGTGTACAGCCGAGTGGAGCCAGGCGCTCATCAATATACGTAGAAGGGCTTTAGTCTAGTATCTATACCAAACATTGAAGTGTACTTTATAGTTTATGGGAATAACCACAACAAATTCCCTACTAGGACGTGACTGATAAAAGGAAAAAATAATAGGGTTTCGCTGTTACAGGCATATAACTACTAATTCAAATGTATTCATGTAGGTATAATTGAGTCCAAGAGCAGTGATTACCAGCTGGGGCAGATCTATTTAAGTGTTTCAAGGGCTGCAGCCCAGGGTCCCGTAGATACAATAGACGATACTCTTTTGAAGTAAAGAAATTATATCCAAAAAAAAAAAGTTTTTATACGGACCATTTTGGTATGGACTATTGTTTTGCAGTAAATAAGGCCGTCATTTGTCAAAAAAAAAAATAACAACATTGTTTAATATAGGTGCTTCAGAATCATGCAGACTCTTATCCATCCTATTTTTTCTTATACTGTATACCTATATCACTATAGAAAACAGTTTTCTGACAAAATGCCAATTAGATTGAAGGCCCCTGAGTAGTATTAGTCCAGGGGGGTTAGGCAGAATCTCATATCTCTCATGTCGATCGTATCGTGATCACTGTGATTGGTTGAGAGATCATCGTGATTGGCCAACGGATTATTGTGGTTTCTCAACCAATCACAGTGATCACGATACGGTCGACACGTGAAATATGAGATTCTGCCTAACCCTCCAGGGCTCCACTTCACGATCCATCCCTGGTTGTTACCATCATCAGATGGGTTGTGGCGTAAGGATTGAGGAGCCACTTCAGATTTTAAAAGGAAAATCACCGGCAAAATTATTTACTTTCTTACTAAATAAAAATATTTAGTAACAAAGTAAATAATTTTGTAGGCCAAATCCTGAAATTTGTAGTAAAATATATCCAAAGATATACCAATGTAAAAATCCAAACATCTGAATTGAGGAGCCACCTGAAACACGGAAAGTATTTACCTAATATTTCTGAAAATTTTCTATCATTTAGTAGTAATTGTGTATAGTGCCTACTAAAAATCTGAGACCAGTACTGTTGATATTCAAGAATATACAATACTTTTAATGTGGCTCCTCAATCTATACATAGGAATGTGAATTTTTATAGAAGTAATGGTCAATTTATATTCCACGCAAAAAAAAACATTTAGTAGTGTGTTCGAATTTGTAGCATATGGAGAAAGTAGTAAAACTGAGTGAATTTAATAAATAAATGCATTTTATTTGGCTCCTCAATCCTGACGTTCAGCGTAATAAATAGTTGACTGTACCTACCGCAGACTAGGAAGGAATATTACCTACCCCTTATAGAGCTCAATGTACCTACCTCAGATCACAACGTAATCAAAAAACAGAGACACTAACATTTAGTATAAACGTCTACTAAATAAATATGTATAGATCAACATTGTATAGGTATATTCGGTATCAAAAAACAAATAACTTTTCGATATTCCTTAAAAATTCGCAATTAAGGGTGACCATGTTATATGAATGAAACCAAGAGACTAGTTTTTAAAATTTAATTTTCATCAAAACGACATTGTCGAAATTCTAAGCAACTATTGTAATATATTTATATTTTTTTATCTATCTGTACTCTACTATTATAAAGCTGTGACAGAGCAGTGTCTGTACATTTAGATATTCGAGCAAAAATGACTGTACTTAATAGGCTATATAGGCGTGTCTAAACACAATATTTTTTTTAGCATTTGTCTTTTTATCTGTTTGTATATTCGCGCATCACGCAAAAACTATTGCACGGATTTTGATGCAAATTTTTATTTATTTGGTAGCTCTTGATTAGACTGAAAAACTGGTATAATCCGGAACCGGAGATATAACAAAAAAGAAACTAGCTTTTGGCTGCGGCTAAGCCACGGGCAAAGGCTAGTAAATAGTACTTAACTTATAATTATTTGATGAATTAGTGACTAAAACAACAAAATCCTTATTATTTATTCGTTATTTTATGATTTTCTTCAGAATCAGCCAATATTATAATAACAAGACGTCAATACTATTTTATAAGCCCTATTCTATACAACAGAGCTACTACAAAGCTTCAAATTTATTCTCTTCCATCCATCCATCCATCAGCCTTTCGACGTCCACTGCTGGACATAGGCCTCCCCAAAATGAGGGATAGTGCCGTAATCGCCACGCTTGGCAGGCGGGTTGGCAATCGCAATGGATGTTATTAATATTCGAGGGAGTGCTGCTGCCCACTCCCCCGGTACTCCCTCAGTCGACTCTTACGACTCCCATGGGTGGAGACGGGTGGGACAATTCTAAAGCCGGTCCCACACGGCAAGGGCCTTCAAGCTACCTTTAAAATTTTAATGACATGCTGTTGGTTATGCCGTTAGTCGAAGTTCAATCTACAGTTTCCGATTTTGGGTACCTACTGACTGTATTTTGTATACTCTACTAACTCATCAATATGATAAAGCACTTCCTGTATACCTAACAACTACCTAACTAGACAAAGGGGTTAGTTCCCGAAACCCCCCGATTCTTTATTTCAGTGTGTCTATAAAGAATAGTTGAAAAACACAGTGAACACAGATAAATCGAAGTAGATATAGTAAGTAATGTTAGCTATAGCTTGGCAGATTTTTTGACACATTCATAGACACTTACTTGAGAGAGGGTTGGTCCAAAAGGACCCATTTTTCAATGTTAAAATACTTACAGCATTTTCCAAATGATTGAATGAAAATCAACACAGTCCAAAATACACGGGACATCGTAACATTATATAAAACAATCTTTTAACAATCTATTAGAGCTATAATACTGATCATAAAACTGTTTACCGAATAAAGGCAAACGTATAATATCCTCAATAGTATGATTCATAGTAATATTTTGTTATAAAATGTACCTATATATTTATCCTTCAATGTCACGCAACGGTTGGTAAATCGATATCGATGAGATCTGGTGTAGCTGATCGATATGGAATGATGTCGATAATTCACATTACTTTCAAGAAAGTATACAAGTTCATAATTTAGGCGGAAATAAATATTATTCTAATATGATTGTTTAAGTAATGACATACTGAACAGAGACGTGGTCTCTGAATGTTGGTCCTGTATCGAGGCTCAAAGTTACGCAGTGGGCTATGCTCGATATTTCTCTAAATGATCGAATCCCTACACCTAGGGGTGGGCAGAGACCACTTCTCTCCACTTGCTACAATCCTGACACACATCTTTCGCTTCATTTACTTTCTATATAACTAGAGAAAATATTTTTCTTCAGATGGAGATGGCACACGGCTGGTTTATTTAGTGGGTGAGGGACACTACTGTTCGTTGCCCCAAACGACAGGGTATGCGGTTAGGTACATTTTTTCCCGCCTTAGTACCGTTTTGTTTGTGATTCTTTTAAAAGAATTACAAGCCCATCCGCATGTTTGTTCCTATAACATTATCTATTTCGGGAACATCAGTGTTGTTATAGTATAACGGAAAATGTTATATTTTGTTGATAATTGTTGTTGTCATTTTCACAATTAGTGCTTATGGAATGTTGAGAATTAAAATAATTTAAGAAAAGTAGCATAAACGCTCCTTCAAAACAAATTAGGTGATATAAGTATATTTTGATGTGAAACATCTAATGCGGAGAGAGGGTAAAATCGGCTGTTAGCGTGGCGACGCTTTTATTGTACTTGCGTACTTGGCCCGTTCAAATCTTACAACTTAAATTTGACACACTTCTCGGTTCCCGATTGAGCTGAAATTTGAATCGAGTTAGGGCTCGTTCGAAATGTCTCAAATGTCCTGACTAGAACTTCAGTCATAGATAATATCCAGGGTCTGATGATGGAGCTGGAAGGTGGCTATAGGAACTCCGTTATAAAACAACATAACTCGATTATGGGCTCGTATGATTTGTCTTGACGAGTACTTTGTCTCTAGATGGTATCCAGGATCTGACGATGGAGCTGGAAGGTGGCCACAGTAACTCTGTAATGAAACTACGTCCTACCCTATCGACTTTATACTCGTTTGATTCGTCTTGAGGAGTACTTTGTCAAGTTATGATAATTTTATTTCAACAAAGTAATTTCGATGTTTTCACATCTGCTAGACGTCCCGCGACGTCTAGTTTTTTTTTAATAAGTTAAGCTAAGGGTTATTGGAGGTACCACCGAAGGACTGTAACACAGTTCCAGTAGCCCGCCAATAAAGGCGGAGAGACGGCACACGGCGGGTTTCTTTAGTGGGTGCAGGCCCCACACTACCCTGGTCGTTGCCCCGAACGATAGGGTGTGCGGTTAGGAACATTTTTTCCCGCCATAACAAAAAAAAAAAAAAAAAAAAGGGTGTGATAGCACAGCCATTTTTTTTTTGTGTGACTTTTGAACGGGTGCTACTGGTGGTGACTAGTTGGTCTCACTATCGTAGGAATGGGTTGTGAGGATCAGCAGGCTTACCACAAACTCTTATTGCGATCCAGCTTAGGACCCAAACTGAACTGAATCGCAATTTCGTACCATGACGTGTCAAACACGCAATCTTTTGTTTTTTGCCGGATGAGCACATAAAGGTAGGTACTCAGCAGGATGGAAGGTAGGTATCCTCATACGTAGTATCTAACTATTCTGTGTGGCAGATGAACTTATGGGAGGATTCCCTTATATTCATCTGCCGCACTTGAGTAAATCCCAAAATCCCCTCTTCGGCTCGTCTAATCTATATTACATAGAAAAGATTAAAAATAGTTCCAAGTTATATAGGTATTACAAATTATCACTGGTTTTTGAACGAACATGACGTACAAGAAGTAACCACAACCACTACTTAGTAGGGGTGTCCATTAAAAAAATATATCAACATTTATATTCGATTTGAAACATCGACTCCCAGTATCGATATATCGCTTGAAAACATCGATATTTGTTCAATATCGAATACTTTCCACAAAATTTTAACATTAGATACTTTTCTCCACTAAAACGCAGAAAGTCCACTGTCTTTGATTACGTATGTATGAATGTAGAATCAGAGATCAGAATTTCATAGATATACAGGTAGAGTAATTATAGTGGTTTTCTATGAGTATTACTTGAATAGACCTGTACTACTAAGATAGTGGTAGGATGACTGAGATCCACCGAAGGAATGTAACATAGTCCAGTGGCCCGCCAATAAAGGCGGAGAGACGGCACACGGCGGGTTTCTTTAGTGGGTGAGGGCCCCACACTACCCTGTTCGTTGCCCCGAACGATAGGGTGTGCGGTTAGGAACATTTTTTCCCGCCATAACAAAAAAAAAAAAAAAAAAAAGGGTGTGATAGCACAGCCTAAGGCTTGTAATTCTTTTAAAAGAATCACAAACAAAACGGTACTAAGGCGGGAAAAAATGTACCTAACCGCATACCCTGATAATAACGGTGTGCGGTTAGGTACATTTTTTCCCGCCTAAACAAAAAAAAAAAAAAAAAAAAAAACAAAAGATGACTGAGATGAGTTATAATAATAATGCGTTATCGCCAAACAGCATAAAACGAAAAAAAAAGAGTGAGATTAAGGGAATAAAATGAACCCACACTATTTATTTTGCATAAATGATGTAAATACGGAACGACAAAAAGTTCACGTTTATATATAAACACATCTCGTAGGCTTAAAACCACGTACCAATCGACCTCTGGATATACTTAGTATTGGCAATAATTTACTTCAGACGCATTACGCAAAAAATAGTGGGGTGCGGTAAAATACAATGGATTGTGATTGTTAATATGATATTGTGAAATAATATTATTGCATAATTGGTGCAATAACTACCGTTTCAGTAATATCGTCAAATTTTATCGGTCAGCGCTACTCAGCATAAATAAGATACTCTATGGTCAGCGCCACCAACTGTCAGTTTAAGAAGCACTAAACACTGCGTCATATTCAAAGTTAGGTTGTAAAAGCGCGAAATTTCTCTCGGCGAAGTCAAGTACGTAAGAAAAATATAAGTTACCCACCCGCTCACTGTGACTGAGCGTAGTATTTTAAAGACCTCCCTCCCCCCCTTAAACGGGTCACGTAGTATGGATACGGTCCCTTACTTCAATGGCCGATCCTGACTACGTAAATATATCAACACTTAACGTCACTAAACAAAGTACTGAATAAATTTGAATGAATACTATTGTAGTATTATGTACATAATTTATATAAACTGTAAATTGTTGACGAATACTTTAGAAGCAATTACTTTTAAGTTTAAAATACCTACGCCTTTAAGTTATGACATTTTTTGATCTATAATTTAGCTATTGACATGCTCAGCTACTCTTAAAGTACAAATTATAATTTGTGAATAAGGAAAAAGAGTATTTTAGTACGGGCGGGCAACGAACCTGCGTCCCTTCCTTTCCGGGGAAGTGCTCTAATCCACTGAGCTATCGTACTAATTCTAGAAATACCGAATTTCCTCATCACATTTGTCTTAACGACCAACGCCATCTATGACATTAGATATTATAAAAACAATATCATATTTTTTTATTAGCTGCCTCGTGGTGCAGAGTGAGTGACTGCTGATCATGAGGTCTCGTGCTTATGTATGTATGTTTACTGTATGTATTAGTATAATATATGTACGAGTATGTATATCTATTCTACACACAATCGTATTTATAATATTCACGCTATCCTCTCGCTGGTCTGCTGGAAGAGATTTCTATTAGAAATAAGCAGTACCTTTGTACTATTACTATATTTATCCGTTCTTGTATTGTGGTTAAGATCTCTGTGTGTACATAAATAAATAAATAAACATTCTCAGTAACAGCCCGGAGTTTGGAAAAGTGCCCGGTAGCCGGCAATAGACTCGCCCCCAATTACGAGGGACTGATACATACAAGCTGGCGAACCGTGGGTGTGTAACCACTTAACAGTACACTTCTGTCTACCCCTTCGGAGAATACAGGCCTGATGTGATGCTATGTAATTATGTATGTATGTTTTATTAGTTTCGCCTGTATATGTGTGACGGAAATCTATGAACGTGATTTTGACTTACTTCAAAATATCGAATTAAATAGAAACTTGGCACACTTATCAAGGACCGATGACATTACAATAGTTTGGGAATTTTATCCGTTTTTATTTTGTTTTTGATATAAAACATCTAATGCGGAGGGAGGGTAAAACCGACTATTGACGTGGCGACGTCGCCATGCCAACAGCCACGTCACTGAGCTATGTAATTTAAGATATTTTAGAAAAAAAAACATTTTATCCCGCTATTGTACCGGGAATCTGAGATATAATGTAAAATCTAGCTTTTAGATGCGGCGGGGCCGAGCAAAGGCCAATTAAAGTTTTAAGAACCAACGACTTTTACAAGCACTACAAGTTCAGCGATGTGTTTTTCTGTTAATATAATAAGTTACGCCGACAAAGTCGCGGGTATTAGCTAGTACAAGATAAGATCTGACTTCCACGACCTAAATATGGCATCTGTTACTGGCAACATCACAACAAGATGGAACAAAGGTGCTCATAAACTATTGTCCTCCATCCATCCATCAGCCTTTCAACGTCCACTGCTGGACATAGGCCTCCCCAAGAGAACGCCACAACGAGCGGTCCCGTCATGGGGGATAATGCCGTAATCGCCACGGTTGGCAGGCGGGTTGGCGATCGCAGTGGATGTTGTTAATATTCGAGGAAATGCTGCTGCCCACTCCCCCGGCATTCCCTCAGTCGGCTCCTACGACTCCCGTGGGTAGAGAGGGGTGGGACAAAGAACAAATTATATGTTAACGATTTTATTTTCTCTATTTTTAAATGACGTGGATGGCAAACAAGCTACGGCCCACGTACTTAATAAGCGGTTACCATAACCTATAGACGCTATTTACATCAGAGGCATTAATCACGCGTCACCATCTCAAGGAAAGGGATAGGAGTTGGAGAGGTAGGGTAATAAGGAGAGGATAGGTAGAGGGTTCGGGCCTGCGGCACTCTTACTCACCACACGAAACACAACGGCAGGAGAACTTACCGTTGTTTCTTCCCCGATCAAGCCAGCCCATTCGTGCTGGGGATAAGCAAGGCTCTACGACTAAACGTAGATCCTCATCAATCCATCCATCAGCCTTTCGACGTTCACTGCTGGTTATAGGCCTCCCCGAGAGAACGCCACAACGAGCGGTCATTTGCGCTCATAATAGTGCCGTAATCGCCACGCTTTGCAGGTGGGTTGGCGATCGCGGTGGATGTTGTTAATACTCGAAAGAGCGCTGCTGCCCACTCCCCGGTATTCCCTCAGTCGGCTCTTACGACTCCCATGGGTGGAGAGGGGTGGGACAATTCTAAAGCCAGCCCCAGACGGCTGGATACGTGGATAAAGAGCAGTAAAGCTATCTTTTTCTATAATAATAATTAATTTAATCTTTGAAGTACCTAGCTGAGCACGGCAAGTGCTAAACTACAGATTAAAAATAATATAGCATCACGCCTGTATTCCCCGAAAGCGTAGGCAGAAGTGTATTACACACCCATGATTCGCCAGCTGTTTAGGTCCCACGTAATAGGGGGCGAGCCTATTGCCGTCTACCGGGCACATTTCCAAACTCCGGACTACTGAGAGTTTTTCTTTTTACGAAAAAGCTCAATAACATTGCTCGACCCAGGGATCGAACCCGAGACCTCATGATCAGTTAAAATATTGGCCTATAAATAAGCGAATATATCAAATTAACTGTCAATCCATCGCGCCGTACATCTGTACCTAGCACTAGTTTATGTAGAAATGCTACCACCTCGTGAATTGCCATTGTACACCAATCAGGAAGATCCTTGAGTACTTCGAACACAATAATGCAATTTTATATTACTTAATCTGTTATTCAATAAAAATAACGGTTTGAGGTCGGTGATGTTTCGTCATAGATTCACAGAGATCTTCATAAATCTTTTTCTTTTCCGTGTGGTGACGGACTAAGGATACAAGTGTCACCAATCCATTCTTTCCCACGGGTGTCGTACGAGGATACTAAAGATGGGTGGATAATGAAATGTGATTCTAAGGCAAACTCGTAGCAATGGTAAAAAATAGTTGAATTTGAGTAGGTAGGTAATGAGACGACACTGAAGTAATCAAACACAGTACCAGTGGTCCGTCAACACAGGCGCAGAGACGACACACGGCGGGTTTTTTTAGTGGGTGAAGGCCCCACACTACCCTGTTCGTTGCCCCGAACGACGGGGTGTGCGGTTAGGTACATATTTTCCCGCCTAAAAAAGGTAGGTAATGAGACGACATTGTTTTATATAGAGCTATAGATATAGATCTCTGTATTTTTATATGAGGTCAATAGTTTAACTTATTCAGATTTCGTTAAACGCAATAATAACCTTATCAGTTATATGCATTTTTTTTATTGAAAACTGATAATAAACACGTGATAAAAGACCTTGGGGGTCACACACACGTCATGGACTTCACAGCCACCATGAATGGCCAGGAAGTACAACTCCCATAGGATATCAGCGTATAGTAACGGTATTTATATATACTGTTGTGCTTCGCATAGTGAGTGAGTGCGCCGGTGGCCCAACTACTCAACCTTCCTATGCAGTTTCTCGTGATGGTATTACTAATAATAGATACTACTGGTAACCGTTTACAAAGTAAGGTAAAATACTTTGGAAAATCCAAAACTGCACGCCTCATAATCTTCATTTTTCACAATAAAATTGATTATCTGATAAGTAACTAATAATGAATTGGTCCTACTAAGTAGTTTTCAATAAATCACATAGATAGCGCTAATTTCAAAAAGGACTAATGTAGGTTTCAAGTCTTATACGCCATCTAGCGCTAATTTTAAGAAGTACTTCTATATTGGTCTATAGAAATAGTTCTCATGAAAGGTATAGCGCTGGTTTTAGTGTCGCGTCAAGCGTAAATATTCACTATTTTTTTGTTTATTTAATAACAATTAAACCACATCGAATCAGACGGTGAAAAGTAATAAGGCTCTATTCGTAGTAATACTCAAGTTAAAAAGAAAAAAAAAAGACTCGATTAGTAAAGTATTTCGGTTGTTATCGTGTTAACATACATTAGTACCTACAACAAACGGATGTCCAAGACAGAACTTTTTCAAACAGTTTTTTAACTAGTTTAAATAACAAAAATGGCATCAAAAATATCATGAGTATTAAAAATAGTGTTTTTTCTTAATGTGTGTGTATATATTATTTTACAAGTGCAATATATGATAAATAGAGACATTTTAAGTTAGAAAAATCAGTTTTTCTGCGTGAAGCGAGAATGGTACACACCTCAATGCTTCGATTATACGAATTAGTATGATTAAGAATAGAGCACTATCTCTTTTCACGGTCTGATTCGATGTGGTCTAATTGTTATTAAATAAACAAAAAAATAGTGAATATTTACGCTCGACTCGACACTAAACCCAGCGCTACGCTATACCTTCCATCCATCATCCATCAGCCTTTTAACGTCCACTGCTGGACATAGGCCTCCCCAAGTATGGGGAATAGTGCCGTAATCGCCACGCTTGGCAGGCGGGTTGGCGATCGCAGTGGATGTTGTTAATACTCGAAGGAGTGCTGCTGCCCACTCCCCCAATATTCCCTCAGTCGGCTCTTACGACTCCCATGGGGGGAGAGGGGTGAGACGATTCTAAAGCTGGCCCCACACGGCTATACCTTATTTCGTGAGAACTTCTTGAACTATTTCTATAGACCAATATAGAAGTACTTCTTAAAATGAGCGCTAGATGGCGTATAAGACATAAAACCTCATTAGTACTTTTTGAAATTAGCGCTATCTATGTGATTTATTGAAAACTACTTAGTAGACCAATACATTATTAGTTACTTATCAAATAATCAATTTTATTGTGAAAAATGAAGATTATGAGGCGTGCACTTTTGGATTTTCCTAAGTATTTAGTATCTTTGTTCGGAGATCACATAAAAACTACAGAACAGACTTTGATGATTTTTAAAGTGTAAAATTCTTTAAGCGCGTTGAGCACTTTTTGGGTGAATAAAAATCATGGAACTCGCGTCATCGGCACCGAACGCTTTGGTCACGTGACCTGTTAACTATGACACTTATCTATACTATTATAAAACTGTAACAGAGCTGTGTCTGTACATTTAAGATATTTGAGCAAAAATGTCTGTAATAGGCTATATAGGCGTATCTAAGACCAAAACAATTTTTTTAGAATTTTTGTCTGTTTATCTGTTTGTTTGTTCGCGTATCACGCAGAAACTACTGGACGGATTTTGATGCAGCTTTTTTTATTTGAAAGGCCTTGATTAGACTTAAAAACTGGTATACATTTTATCCCGCTATTATATCGGGAACCTGACATATAACCGAAAAACTAGAAAATTATTTAAACTAGATTATTTTAGAATATATTTAAAAAAAAACTACTAGACGGATATTGATGAAACTTTTTTAATTGAAAGACCTTGATTAGAATTAAAAACTGGTATACATTTAATCCCGCTACTATATCGGTAACTTGAGATATAACCGAAAAACTATCTTTTGGCTGCGGCAAAGCCGCGGCGCAAAGGCTAGTCTATTCCTATTAGTATAGCTTATTGCGCTGGGCCAGATGTAAATGAAGAAATTCTTAATTATTTTTTTTTTATAAATAAATTAATAATTTTATTTACAAGTTTTAATTTAAGATCAAACAATTAATTTGGATATCCAAAAATAGCAACTATTTGTTTATAGTTTTAAGTTTTTACTTCTGTCGGCAGTCCTCATTACAGCTTTGTTTTTTTTTGTATGACACTTCTTGGGTACACTTAAAAACTAGTGATACATTTTAGCCCTCTACTATATTGAAAACCTGAGTAATAACCTAAAAACTAGCTTTTGGCTGCTGCAGACCCGCCGATATTCTAACTACATATTAAAAAGCTATAACAGTTTTTTTTTTTGTGACGTTGGTTTTTAGCCTCAGATGGCTATGACAACCTTACCTGGACAATTGGTGAGCGCAGAGGCCTCTCAACCCGACATTTAAGCAACGCTACCCGGGGGCACCCCCTGTGGGGTAAGGACTTCGGCTCGGGCTGTTGCTGGCAAAGTGGGATTTCCCACGTTTACGATTTGATGCTGTAACAGAGCTGTGTCTGTATATTTAAGATATTTTAGAAAAAATACTTACTGCATTAGTCTATATAGGCGTATCTGAACACAAAACATTCGTCTCTCGCTCTCTCTACCTCAGATACAACTCTGTCTCCGATATAACCCAAAAACGAACTTTTGGATGCGGCGAAAGCACGTGTTCTAAATCATTACTAAGATAAATAGTACGAACCGACATAATATATTTTTATAAAATAAATTTGTGATTATTTGTCTGTTGATTACACATATTGAAACACGAGCGTGCCATGATTGTGCATCGTGTGACGTTACATTTTACTATTTCATACATCTTTATTTTATCGTATGCCCATTTATTAAGAAATAATAAGCCAACTATCGATCTGTCACGGCTTCGCACGGGTAAGATTTACTTATGAAGACAATGTTTAGTGTTTTAAGAACTAAGTACAACGCTCTAGAATTTTATATTCATGTACTTAACTACATAAATATCTCATATTTAGCCAGACTTCATTACACCACAGATGGCGGAGTGGTTTAGATACCGGCTTCCCACCGTGAGTTGTGGACTCGATTCTCACACAGGACAACAGTTTTATGTTTAAAACATAAATATCTATACTATTATAAAGCTGTAACAGAGCTGTGTCTGTACATTCAAGATATTTGAGAAAAAATGGCTGTAATAGGCTATATAGGCGTGTCTAAACCCAAAACATTTTTTTTTAGATTTTTTGTCTGTTTATCTGTTTGTTTGTTCGCGTATCGCGCAAAAACTAATCGACGGATTTTAATGCAACTTTTTTTATTTGAAAGGCTTTGATTAGACTTAAAAACTGGTATACATTTTATCCCGCTACTACATCGGGAACCTGAGATATAACCGAAAAACTAGATCATTATTAAAACTAGTTTTGGGCAAAGGCTGGTTATAATATAAAATTATAAAGTACTCATGTACGTAACGCATCTACTTACGTAATCGTTGGGTCATTTGGGGTGATTTTAAAATCATACTCTGATAACTTTATGTCACTTGATACTCAATTCAAGTGTTCTTAGGCAAAGACAAAAACGAATTCTTATTATGCTGACCATAAATCATAATTTCTATGTTTTGGAGATTTATAGTAATTTTATACATTGGCACGGCTTTCGCCTTGTAGGTTGTCATTTTCACAATTAAACTGAAAAAGCTGTACTAATTTGTAACTGAGCTGAGAAAATATTTAAGAAACCTTACATTAGGCTATTTCAGCGTCTCTGAACACAAAACATTTTTCTTTATTATATGTATGTATATGTGTATCTGTTTGTCGATTTATCTGTTTGTTTATTCACACAACACATAATAATTACTAACCGGGTTTTGATGAAACCTTTTTTGTTTGATAGTTTTCAATTTGGTAGTGGTAGAGCCTCGCTAATGCCAGCATGAATGGCCGGCTCGATCGGGGAAGTACTACCCTCTCACAGAAGATGAACGAGAAACACGTTGTATTTCGTACAGTGAGTGAGAGCGCTGGAGGGCTCCCTCCCTATCCTCTCATTTTTACTAGAGATGGGCCAAATGTGATTTTAACCGAACGCAAACTTCGGCCGAATTATTCGGTAAATATACAAAATTCGGCCAAACTTCGGTGTGTGCTTTCTCGGGAGTAACAAGTCGTGTTCTGTGTGTATTTTTTATGGAAGACAAGGTCGTAATACAATAAAAAACAGTCAGTGTAATGTAAGGTGTCACAGTATTTCCAATTTTTTTTTTTAGACGACGACGGCTTATTTATAAGGAATAATCCTTGTATCGTAGGGGAAAGTCCCAACATACAAATTTACGGACACAAAGTATACACAGACTCAGAACAACCATTTGTGGATCACACAAAGAGTTGTCCTGTGTGGGAATGGAATCCACAACACTCGGGCGGGTGGCCGGTATCTAAACCACTCCGCCATCTGTGCAGTCATTCACACATTAGTCTATTATTGGGTTTATTGATTCGTAGACTCCTGGATTGCGAAAAAAACTAATTCATTTGTACATTTTAATTTATCTATATTTATATAGTTTAACATACCTACAATTGACCATCATGACTCTATTCTATAGTATTGGTATATGTGACTTATTTTACAGCTATGACAGATTCGATATCTCTAAATTTTAGTAGGAACCTTACCTTTTTTTAATACCGAATGTTCGGCATTTTAAACCGAATGTAAAACGAATTTCGGCTCATCCCTAATTTTTACCCTTCCTATACAGCTATCTATCCCCTTCTTTGAAGATGGCGATGCGCGAGTGATGCCTCTGGTGTTGCTAGAGTCTATAGGCTACGGTAACCGCTTACCATCAGGTAGGCCGTATGCTTGTTTGCTACCCACGTTGTAGATATAAAAGAAGACTTAGAAACTGGTATACATTTTATCCCGCTACTATTTCGGAACATAATATATTTATATAATTTAAAAACCACCTCCTTCCTGCGTCGGAGCCGCGGACAAAAATTAGTATTTCATAAACTTTCCCCTTTAATTCGTTTATAACATTGTAGTAAATTTGGTTTATTGGAATATGACGTCTCTCAAATGTCACGCGAAATTTCAATTGAATGAAGAAAATAATTATGTTTTATGAATTAAATAACGCATTACAAAGAACTGCCTCTGTGGTGCAGCGGTAGTGTGAGTGACTGCTGCTCATGAGGTCTGGGGTTCGATACCCGGGTCAGGCAGTGTTACTAAGCATTTTCGTAAAAATTTACACTAGCAGCCCGGAGTTTGGAAATATGCCCGGTAGAAGGTAATAGGCTCGACCCCTATTACATGGGACTTAAACATAGCTGGCGAACCGTGGGTGTGTAATACACCTACTTCGGGGAATACAGGCTTGATGTTATTTACATTACAGAGAAAAAGATAATTGTGAGAGGTCTGTAAATTTTAAAATACTTTTCCGATAACAGTCAAGTAACAATAGCCAATTGCCTCCCATGTGGTACAAATAAAAAGGTAAACTTTCTGAGTAAGCGCCACGGAGTACTTATTTTCGGTACTCCGTGGTAAGCGCCTTCAAATCTAAACTATTATGAAGTTGTAACAGAGCTGCTGTATGTACGTACAATTAAAATATTTGAGAGAAAAAAAGTTATGTGTATAGACTTTACAAACGTACAATATCGTAATAACACGGACACAAAGTACACCCAGACTCAGAACAACCATTTGTGGATCACACAAAGAGTTGTCCTGTGTGGGAATCGAATCCAAAACACTCGAGCGGGAGGCCGTATCTAAACCACTCGGCCATCTGTGCAGTCAGATGTTTGTTTGTTCGTGCTTCATGCAAAAATTACTGAACGGATTTTGATGAAACGTTTGTTTGTTTGATAGATCTTGATTATACTTTTAAACTGGTATAAATGTTATACAGCTACTACTATAACGGGAACCTGAGATATAACCTAAAAACTAGGCAAAAGCTAGTTCTTTTTACTTTGTAGCCTATTATTTTTGTGCTGGCTACATTTTGAAGCTTGTTTACTTCTTAAACAATTCAAATAGCAATTAAATTTCGCAATCAAGTGGACCTCGAAACCATTTATTCATAAACAACCGGGCCACATTATCAAGTGTTACATCACTAGTAGCTAAACCGGTAAATGTTGTAAAAAAACTAGATTTGACGAAGACAACACCCAAACAGCCTACTCTAAGGCACAATGTTTGGGAACTCCCTCTTATTACGGTTCGATTGATCGATTTCGTAGAGAGCGTGGGATTCTGATTCTGAGTCTGAAGAATTGATCTCTCTAGAATATTGTGTTGGTAACGCAAACTGAAGTCCCATACGTTTGATTTTATAAAGTTTAACATCCTAATTGTTATTTAATGTCATTTTTATTTCTTTTAAGAATACTTTTAGTTGGGATAAAATAATTCACTTTTGATTCTCAATGTGCTGTTATGAGATTCGTTAAATCTGGTAATAATCCGTACTAATTGACTGTACACGCATAATAATAACGTAAGAATTTATGTCTGATTTAATTTTTGTATCTAAAATTGAAAGAGGAGCTGCTTATCTTTATCTATTATATAATTCCACTGTACGTGTGTATGTCACTGAACTCGTCCTAAACGGCTGGACCGATTTGAATATTTTTTTTTTCTATGCGTTTGGAGGGCACCCTGGATGGTTTAGATTCACATTTGGACCCGGTAGGTGGCGCCACAATAGGAATTCAGGATTTTTTTCTTCAATATTTTTGAATGTAATAAAAGATACCTATCTAACGAATCCATAATAAACGCCAATGTTTGGACAGGATAACGTCTGTTGGGTCCACTAGTTGTATATAAAACTTCAAATTTTATTTTAGTGAAGTTTAACTTCTTAAAATTTATTATTTTATGAAGATTCAGTTATTTTATCATGGAAAATAATAGAGCTGATATAATAGACCTGCTCATATAATATACTCTGTTTTTTTTTGTTACCTGTCTATATAACACCGACACTGCCCGGAGATCCCGTGATCGTGTGTAACCAATCCCGAAATCCCCGCATTAGAAAAAAGAGCCCGGATCGAAATCTCTACATCTACGCCATTCGGAACTTTATAATGTGGAGTGTCCGAAATATATTACATTTGTCAGCCCTCTTTACAACTTCAGCGCACTGAAATCCTGCCTTAAGTGCATTTGCCCTCTACAAATCTAACAATAATTTGATCCTCTAGTCTAGACCCTGCCAAGATAAACGCATCATCCGAAGATACAAAGAGTCGTTAAACACAAAGTGAAAAATGTGAAATCGAAAATAACAGTCACGAGCAGGATTTGAACCTACATCTCCTGGATACCGTCCTGATGCTTTGCCAATTCAGCCATCGTGACAATTGTTCCTGACTGCAAATTTCGATAACACATTCATACTTAACGTCTTTGGGTGACGCCTGCGTCATCTGTCGGAAGTATTTTCATACATTATACCGACCAGGTAAACTTAATTTTACAATTTAGATTTTTACCTAATAATAACTGTGACTGTTACTTTCGATTTCAAATGCCAAAAATTTATATAAAAATATCTAAATATACAAAGAGCCCTTTTTTGACACATGCCCGAGAGCCATTTTGTGAAGACGAGTTATTCATTCTAATGTCTGTTCAAGGAATGCTCAGCAGTCTTCTCCAGCACCATCTCAAAGGCGTTAATACCTCTGCGTACACAGCTCTTAATGCACCAAGTCCCGGTGCTGTGCAAACAGATGGAGCACCCCAGTGCGTGACTAAATTACACTTTTGCTCTTCGAATATTGCTTCGATTTTTCGACCTAATCAACATTTTTCAATGCGTTTTTTATCGCTATCGCTATTTCGGTTCTTCGGCAAATCTCTCCCAGTTTCAGTCATTCTTTACCAGCCCAGATACACAATTTCTTCAACTTTTTCATAAATTAGGGTTTTATCGACATCTTGAAGAAGCTTGTCCAAACCAGTACCATAAATTTGGTTTTGGAGTGGTCAGTGGGAACCAAATCTAATATTCTCTTCATCAAGTCTTCTGAGGAACTAATTTCTCTTAGCTGGCTTCACCACTAGTGTTGAAACAGCATTACTTGTGATTTTTGATCTACCATTGGGACCGCTGCGCCAGTTCTAAAGCGCTCTTCTCATGATTATTGTGTACCTTAAACCTTGAACATCATTGAAAATAAATACATGCTTGACGTAGACCTCCCTTTGCATGAAATTACTTTAAAGAGGATGCCATCTTTGACGATATACTCGAATTGAAATATTTCTCCAAATTAAAAAATCAAATTGATAACTTGATTAGGCATAAGAATTGAATGATGAATATTACATAACAGTTAACAAGGGAAAAGATTTTTGATTTGATTATTTTAGATTTCTAAGAGTGACTAGTGTGTTTGTATCAGAATAGTTTGTAATTTTGAGCAATTTATAAGAAAATTAAGTTTACCTGGTCGGTATAATGTATGAAAATACTTCTGACAGATGGCGCAGGCGTCACCCAAAGACGTTAAGTATGAATGTGTTATCAAAATTAGCAGTCAGGAGCAATTGTCACGATGGCTGAATTGGCAAAGCATCTGGACGGTATCCAAGAGATGCCGGTTCAAATCCTGCTCGTGACTGTTATTTTCGATTTCAGATTTTTCACTTTATGTTTAATGTATAGTGCTAAGCATGTCAAATGCTAAAAATATATATAAAAATATCTAAATAAATATTAATCTTTATAAACGACTGTTCAAACAAACAAAAACAACGGACAATTTTCACGCATTTTAATCGATACTGACAATTTTCGCGCAATTTCATGCTACTAATCTCAATTCAATTCTTGATTTAATGGCGTTGTTGACTTATCTCATACATTCATATTTTTCACCTGTCACATCTGCCATCTAACGTTTCGTTCAATAAATCCTTTTAATTACTTGTGTACGTTCTGTTTTAACTTGAAATATCTATAAATAGTTCAAAATTACCCAAATTAGTGTTTCTTCTACGCATACGTTTTACAATAAAGATTATAAATACAGTATTATTTTTATCTTTATTTTTTACAAAGATACAAAGTTTAATATATGTTGGTATTGAAAATAAAGTAGGATATGTATTATAAAATATGGTTCACAACTATAATCATAAGTTTGTTGGAAAATATTGATTGCTCATCATAAAAATGAAGTTCAAAAAAAGTTAACCAGACTACGGTAATAAAATAGTGATCTAAAACATTGACGATAAATATGTCAGATATAATAAGCATATGAATAATTCTAACATAAAGTGCACTATTGTCACATGTAATGTTTCGGGTTCGACGATAACTATTTAGTTTCAAAATTAATTAACAATTTGAGTGAATTTCTATAAGAAGTCCAGTGCTACACAGGCTAGCAACGTAATATTAAGGCTTTATCAATGAATAATAATTATAGAGAACAAGTATATTGTTAATATGACCAAACGTACATTGAGATATCCCCTAAAAGAAACGATATGGTCAATATTGTGCTGGCCATATCGAGCAATAAAACCACTAGATGAAATGGTCGGCCACATCACGAAGTGATCAATTCTAATATCCGACATAATTATACCAGCCCTAAAGTATTTAACAAGATTACAAGATAGTCATCTGAAAAAGATTGCCCCGAGGATGTGGCCAGACTGGCCAGGACCCTTAATAATGAGGAGAACTCTGCAAGGAGCCAAGAGCCAAGCCATTAGATTAAAATGTGGATCGATAAGGCAAAAATACGGAAAATCAAATAGTAATTAATGTAGTCCATAAATTATTTTGTATCGTGCTATTATACTATATATTGGCACGTATGTCGTCGTTTTCTACGATCGCTAACGCTATAGAAAACTATTAAAATATATGATAATTTGAAAAACGTACGAAACAAGAAAATAATTTAGGCAGGAGTAACGCGGCAAATACTTTTTTTTAATGCAAACGTACTTTGACCCCATGCGAGTAATTAAGGGTTAATCAAAATCGTTGGATGAACTAACAGTCTCGGCGCTTAGAGTTGCCGTAAGAAAATATTATTTGAAATTAGAACACCCTAAATTACTAATAGTAGCCAAATCTTTTTTATAATCGCCTACTATTGACTGAGTACTAAATTATTATTTTTTTAGTTCTATCGCTTAATTAAATGTGTTCTAAATTCAAAAATGAAGTTAGGTACATTATTGTTAATGTTAGAGGAATAAGTGATGCTTAACCTTGAATAATTAATTTTAACTTAGCTTTTCAGTATTCACACGTAAGTACATTAACTTTATTTAGATATTTTTATATATATTTTTACTGTACTATAGCTCAGTGGCTTAGAGCACTTCCCCGGATTGGAAAAGACGCGGGTTCGATTCCCACTAGTACAAAAAATCTCTTTTTCCTTATTCTCAAATAATTTGTACTTTAAAAAAGTGGCAGAGCATGTCAAATGCTAAAAAATATAGATCAAAATGTTAAAAAATCGCGCCATCAAATAGCATGAATTTTAATTGCAAAATTAAACTTACTATATCGGTTTAATGCATGTAAATGCTTCCGATAGATGGCGCTGGTCATAAAGACAAATGTAATAAGGAGATTGGGATGGTCGAAGGACCTGTACTATAGCTCAGTGGCTTAGAGCACTTCCCCGGATTGGAAAAGACGCGGGTTCGATTCCCGCTAGTACAAAAAATCTCTTTTTCCTTATTCTCAAATAATTTGTACTTTAAAAAAGTGGCAGAGCATGTCAAATGCTAAAAAATATAGATCAAAATGTTTAAAAAATCGCGCCATCAAATAGTATGAATTTTAATTGCAAAATTAAACTTACTATATCGGTTTAATGCATGTAAATGCTTCCGATAGATAGCGCTGGTCATAAAGACAAATGTAATAAGGAGATTGGGATGGTCGAAGGACCTGTACTATAGCTCAGTGGCTTAGAGCACTTCCCCGGATTGGAAAAGACGCGGGTTCGATTCCCGCTAGTACAAAAAATCTCTTTTTCCTTATTCTCAAATAATTTGTACTTTAAAAAAGTGGCAGAGCATGTCAAATGCTAAAAAATATAGATCAAAATGTTTAAAAAATCGCGCCATCAAATAGTATGAATTTTAATTGCAAAATTAAACTTACTATATCGGTTTAATGCATGTAAATGCTTCCGATAGATGGCGCTGGTCATAAAGACAAATGTAATAAGTAGATTGGGATGGTCGAAGGACCTGTACTATAGCTCAGTGGCTTAGAGCACTTCCCCGGATTGGAAAAGACGCGGGTTCGATTCCCGCTAGTACAAAAAATCTCTTTTTCCTTATTCTCAAATAATATGTACTTTAAAAAAGTGGCAGAGCATGTCAAATGCTAAAAAATATAGATCAAAATGTTTAAAAAATCGCGCCATCAAATAGTATGAATTTTAATTGCAAAATTAAACTTACTATATCGGTTTAATGCATGTAAATGCTTCCGATAGATGGCGCTGGTCATAAAGACAAATGTAATAAGGAGATTGGGATGGTCGAAGGACCTGTACTATAGCTCAGTGGCTTAGAGCACTTCCCCGGATTGGAAAAGACGCGGGTTCGATTCCCGCTAGTACAAAAAATCTCTTTTTCCTTATTCTCAAATAATTTGTACTTTAAAAAAGTGGCAGAGCATGTCAAATGCTAAAAAATATAGATCAAAATGTTCTCAGTTCCTCTTTCAAAATCAATAAAACAATAAACAACTATGAAAGTAATAAAAAAAATAACGGACAACATAAAAAAAAAACAAAATGTTACATCACTACACACACTGTCACAGCATGTCGTAGACTGAACAAAACTCCCGCCAAGTACATAAATCAACCGATTGCGACTGGCTACATAAAATAACAGTTCGGGAATCAATAATTAAAAACATTACGTTTCGATATCTGCAAATTCTCGTTACGGGTCACTATAATCGGGCACATAATGTTATTTTTCTACGTCGTGGCGCGTTCTCAACACGGTCGCGCCATTACTAAGGTATAACTGAAATAAAGCTGCTTTTAACCTTGTGATAATATTAGACGTCTAGTAGTTCGTGTGGGTGGGTTAGCTACATCGAGCGCGTTTTTCGCTTTATTTTTTTAAAGAGTGATCCCTGAACTTAGATTTATATCTTATCACGTGTGCTACATTTAGTTTTAAAATGATAAAGGTTATATTATTGAAGATGGTGTGCTCTACATGTGACAAAATCTTAGTCTCATTTAATTCTAGACAATGAATAGGTAACATTTGTATTTTACTAGATTCTGCCGTAGTCTTAAATATAATAAATACGAGACTCTATGGCACAGTAATTATCTCTACAAAATATAATTATATTCAATAGGAACCCTCCATTACCCAAGATAAAAAGAGGCCTATGTTCTTCTCTGGGCTACCATGTACAATTTTATGATGATTAATTTAGTAGCTTTGGCGTGAAATACGCGTAAAATAAATAAACAATAAAAATATTAAAGTAATTTATACCTAATATCATTAAATAAGGAAGAAAGGAAGTAATTATGGCTCTAACTCAAGGCTAAGACTTAGCTAATAGCCGTGTTACAATCTTTTTGGATGACGAACTTTTTCGCCAGTAGTTACCAATTTTATTGATAGTTGACAATGACTGCACAGATGGCGGAGTGGTTTAAATACCGGCCTCCCGTCCGAGTGTTGTGGGTTCGATTCCCACACAGGACAACTATTTGTGTGATCCACAAATGGTTGTTCTGAATCGGGGTTTACTTTGTGTCCGTAAAATTGTGTGTTTCTAAAGTCCCCCCTAAAAAAAAGTTTATTTTTTTTTGGTTAATTTTTTTTAAGTCCTATAAAGAAAAATTCTCAGTAGCAGCCTGGAGTTTGGAAATGTGCCCGGTAGACGTCAATAGGCTCGCCCCCTATTACGTGGGACTTAAACATAGCTGGCGAATTGTGGGTGTGTACTTAATACACCTCTGCCTACCCCTTCCGGGAATACAGGCGTAATGCTATGTTATGTTCTAAAGTCCCCGCGATACAAGGATTATTCATTACCGCAGGGAGTTGCCTTTAAAAAAAAATTTGATGAGAACGCTAGTGTGGGAAGTGTGGTGGTAAAGACTTACTTGTCCCCGCATGAATGGGCCAGCTAGCCAATACATAGTGAGGAAATCTGTATGCCTGAGAGATTTTCTCGACAGCTTGCAAGTCCAAATTAAACTGGGACAAATTAAAAAAAAAAATAGTGCGTGTAACCTTTACGTCCAATTGAAGTAAAACTTTTGCACACCTCATAAGCGAAGCGTTGAGGTGGGTACCACTATCGTTTACGCAGAATAACTGGAGAATTTTTCAAACATAAAATGTCTCTATTTATCATATATTGCACTTGTATGTTCGGATAATGTATGTTAACACGATAAAGACCGAAATACTTTACTAATAGTCTTTTTTTTTCTCTTACGCTTCAGTATAATTACGAATACTTTGGAAAATCCAAAACCGCACGCCTCATAATCTTCATTTTTCACAATAAAATTGATTATTTGATAAGTAACTAATAATGCCTATTGGTCTTACTGAGTAGTTTTCAATAATTAAGAAGTACTTCTATATTGGTCTATAGAAATAGTTCTCTTGAAAGGCGCTGGTTTTAGTGTTACGTCGAGCGTAAATATATTTTTTTGTTTATTTAATAACAATTAAACCACATCGAATCAGACCGTGAAAAGTAATAGGGCTCCATTCGTAGTAATACTCAAGTTATAAAGAAAAAAAAAGAGTCGATTAGTAAAGTATTTCGGTTGTTATCGTGTTAACATACATTACCTACAACAAACGGGCTTCCAAGACAGAATTTTTTAAACAGTTTTTTAATTAGTTTAAATACTTAACAAAAATGGCATAAAAAATATCACGTGTCAAAAATAGTGTTTTTTCTTGATATGTATATGCAATATATATGATAAATAGAGACATTTTAAGTTTGAAAAATCAGTTGTTCTATGTAAAACAGGGGGGCGTTGAGGTGGGTATAGTACCTACCTCAACGCTTCGCTTATGAGGCGTGCAATAGAGCCCTATCACTTTTCACGGTCTGATTCGATGTGGTTTAATTGTTATCAAATAAACAAAAAAATAGTGACTACGGTCGATTCGATGGTACAGTGGTACACTAAAACCAGCGCTATCCGCCTTATTTCGTGAGAACTATTTCTATTGACCAATATAGTAGTACTTCTTTAAATTAGTGCTAGATGGCGTATAAGACATGAGAACCACATTAGTACCTACTTTTTGAAATTCGCGCTATCTATGTAACATAGAACATAACATAGCATCACGCCTGTATTCCCCGAAGGGGTAGGCAGAGGTGTATTACACACCCACGATTCGCCAGCTATGTTTAAGTCCCACGTAATAGGGGGCGAGCCTATTGACGTCTACCGGGCACATTTCCAAATACGGGCTGCTACTGAGAATTTTTCTTTTTAGGAAAAAGCTCAATAACATTGGTGGACCCGGGGATCGAACCCGAGACCTCATGTTTAGCAGTCGCATACACTACCGCTACACCACCGAGGCAGTTATCTATGTGGTTTATTGAAAACTACTTAGTAAGACCAATACATTATTAGTTACTTATCAAATAATCAATATTATTGTGAAAAATGAAGATTATGAGGCGTGGAATGGGCACTTTTGGATTTTCCAAAATATTTTAAATTTAATGGTAGATATTACTGAAAAGATTAATCATAAAATTAATGGAATCTCGTACTTTAAACTTTTATATTACCAGCAGTAGGATCATATTACCAATCACTAGGTACATAAAAACCATATTTTTTCACTAATTAAAATCATAACAGCCGCCATCAAAATGAGTTAAATTTAATATTATGATTAATTCGGTAGAAATTGAGTTTGCTAGCGTCTATAGGCTACGGTTATCGCTTGAGTGTAAGCGTCACGTTTAGGTACATTCGTTACATGAGAGAGAAGGAAGATAATATAAAAAAAAAAATAGTGCGTGGAGTCCCTCCGCGCGGAAGAAGTGGAACTTTGTAATGTGGAAATGAAAATAGGAAGGGGTAGAAATTGATTTTTAGTGAAATCATATTGTTTCTTTAAGACAAACTTCATTAACATTGCTTACAATTCACAATTGATCGTATCTTTTAATTATCATTTTCGAGTAGAGAAATATCCAAAAAAAAGGTATAGGTATACTACGCGCATGCGTTCGAGTGCCACGCATTCACTTTCGCTCTCTCTTTCTATTCCCCCTCCACAGGAACATTGAACGCTTAACGCAACAGTGCTTTCATACCTCCTCCATGGTAGCGTTAAACGTTAAACGCAACCTTGTTGGAGGTCGCATTAGAAGTTTCACTTCGTGAAAATACATTTTAAACGGTCTGGATGTGAAAGTTCAAGCGTAACTGGCCACCGCCGCGCCATATTCAGATGATTTAATTTATTCTCATAGCTTTAATGTCTATATAGGTGTGCTAAAAATATTGTTTGATAAATTTGCGCGTGTCGTGAGAGTATTGAAAATAAACCTTATGAAAAGGACTAAAAGGTAATTAAAATTCCATAGAGAAATAAGATCATTAGGTCATTGTAATTTAGCTTTAATAGCCTTAAACATTATTGAAGTTAATATGGAAACTGATAAACACAGTTTTCTCAAGAACAAGTCGATATAACACTTAGATAAATTACTTCAAGTTAACATTTATTTTTTCTGTGTCCGTGTTTAAGACAACAGCTCGCTGTACATGCTTTAAATATCCTCTTCTGTGGGCCTCGCCAAGTCGCATTCTATGATCGCTATTTAACGCTATAGAAAACTATTCGCTGCGTTACGGCAAGTATTTTGCCGTATTTGACAGTCCGCCAGTGCAGCAGCTAGTTGTCCTTGTTTTGCGCGCTATGCAGGGGTGATCTAACTATGTTCCTGTACGTGTAGAAAAGAGATAGTGATCTTTTCAATATTGTTGCTTTTAATGTAATCATATTGCGCACTAATAATACACGGCAAAATAGTTGCCGTAACGCATAGTAAGGTAAGTATTTACCGATTGAATCGCGTTAGACTCCCGGGAGTCTTACGCGTGCCAAGCGATACAGTGCCAAGACCACGCGAGGCCGCGCGAGGCCACGCGCCGTAACGGGTGGACACATTTTATGAAAAAAATCATTAAAAAAAAAACTACTTACCCATTGTTGAAAAATCCATGTTTATTCTCAAGTATAATAACTATTTTATGCACTAAAACACCTAAAAACCACTATCCACTAATTATTATAATAACACTAACGTTATAAAACGAAAATTTTCCAAAAATTTTAATTTTATTTCACTTTCCCGTGGGAAACTCGACTTTATTACCGCACGATTCGAGTCCATTGTCGCAACTGGTTGACGTTTACGTTTAGGAATTATTATTTTTTTTTTTTTTTTGTGTGTGACTTTGGTTGTTAGCCTCAGACGGCTATGACAACCTTACCCGGACAATTGGTGAGCGCAGAGGGCTCTCAACCCGATAGGAATTATTTCTCGTTGATACAGTATATATAGGCGTAGGCAAAAATCATACACAGATTATAGAATGAACAGACTGTATCGGGCAAAAATTCAAGAGTAGATAGCATTGAAAGTGAAGGAGTATGAAATATTTTTTAGCGCCAAAATTTTTTGCGATTGCGCGCGCGGCGCACCGCTTTCGCCTACGCGATGCTGACTCCTATTGCAAACCTGGAGTTTGCCACACGTTACGAGAAGATTGAAAAAATTAAAAAGTGTTTTTATTGTTACCGCAATCTTAGAAAAGACTAGCAGTCGTGAGACAGATAAGAAAGTTAAAAGAGTGCGTACATTTTGCCAAGAATGTCAAAAGGCTATGTGTTTAAATTGCTACAGTGAAAAGCATGATAAATAAATATCACAACAGCTTTATAAAAAATATCCGTTAATTTTTATTACTAATTAAGTTTTGTAAACTGAAAGTTGTTCAGTGTGATAACTACCTCTTAGTACCTCTTAGAACATAGAAGGCTGATGAAACCATACCTAGTTTTAAATTTACTTTATTTCGTCATATTAAAGTTCCTAATATTGTGTGATTTCATCATAGGTTCTAAAGTAATTTTTATAATTTTGTTAATTTTTATTTTTGTTGATTTTTTTTTTATTTTAATTTAAATACCTGGGTCATTTCCTTACAGAAGGCGATGTGGATATTGAGAGGGAGCGTAGGGCTCTAGCGGTCAGAGGTAACATGCTGGCCCGCTGATTCTCCCGTTGCTCTGAGGTGAATATTTCGCTTTTTAAGGCATATTGTCAGAACTTCTATACGGGAAGTTTGTGGGTCAGCCACACCAAACGGGCGCTGGAGGCTCTGCGCATCCAGTACAACAATATCTTCAGGATGGTGTTGGGGCTGCCTCGTTTCTGTAGTGCGTCGGGGATGTTTGTGCTATATCGCACTGATGGCTTTCAGGCAAAAGAGCGGCATCCCTGATCGACCGGGTGCGCGGTAGCCGCAACACGATCTTAAACACAATAGCGGACAGGATCTCGTCTCCTGTTTGGAGATCCTTAGTGACCTGCATAATATAATTAAAATTATTTAATATTTATCAAAATTATTCAGTTTATTTAATTAATGAAATTTTATAGTTAGATTTTTAATATTTAAATTTAATGATGTTTAGTAAAATTATATTTTATTTTAATTTGCTATGGATTATTTGTTATCCGAAATAAATAAATAATTATTATTATTGTATTTGTCCTAAGCAGGTACATACGACTACTTTTTTTTAATCTAAAAAGATTAAAAATAAAAAGTAGGCATCAGTCTTACAAGTATTGCCTATTTAAAAAAATATTTATATATTTTATAATAACGATATTGACTAATTAAAGAAGTTATGTTATGTTGAATTGTTGATTCATAGAATGTTAAATTTTAATGTCGTGTCTTTAATAAATAATATATTTAAAGTATCAATTGTCTTAAAAGTAAACCCCATCGCTAGCATATTTTCACTTCTATGCTATACGGCAAATATATTGCCATGCGATTTTGAAAATTCCCTGTATCTTTTAAAATGTAGTACAGAACCCCGGGCTACCGCAGCTAGGAATATACGAAGATGTAGCCTATCGATTCGTTAAAAAAAACAAATGGTATGGGGAGTTTCCACGTCTGTATGGACTTTGAAAGTCAGGTGCCGGTACGGCAAAATAGAGGTCGTAACGCATAGCAGGAAATATAGATACGGGCAGTATTTGTCTCATACCGCACTAGCAGAAGGTTTAGATCGAATGCTGCCGCAGCAAATGTGTTAAAGTGTATGGGAATTTGACATCTTTTACGATATCTATAACGCTAAGTCACGTGACTTAACGTTAGAGATGTCAAATATCCATACATTTATTTTTCTATTGCGTTAGCGATCATAGAATGCAACTTGGCAAGGCCCACTGGTATCTGTTTTACCTGACGTTCTGATTTTTCCAGAGGCTTAAGGCCGATCACACACGTACCTATAATATAAATTAAATATAAATCATGGCAAGGCATATAACGATATATTTTTTATACAAACTTTCGAGTGCCCGTACGGCGCTTAGATATAATATATATTCCTATTACGTCACTAACTTATACAATAATATATATTACTGTATGGTATATTAATAATTATACTATAGCTACGTGTGTGAGGGGCATTAAAATATAATAATTTTTAAGACTCAACAATCAACTAGCTGAATTAGTTGACAACGTTAACGAATCGTAACGTAAACGCAACCCAATTAAAAATGTCTACTAGTTTTTAACGAGTTAATAATTTACCGAAAACGGTTTCGTTTTGCGTAATAACCAACGACCCACTAGGTTAGAGTAGACTCCGCCGGCGGACCACTGATGTAATCTAACATAGTACCAGTGGTCTGTCAAAACAGGCGGAGAGACGGCACACGGCTGGATTCTTTAGTGGGTGAGGTCCCCCACACTATCCTGTTCGTTGCCCTGAACGACGGGGTGTGCGGTTAGGAACATTTTTTCCGCCTAAACAAAAAAAGGTTAGAGTAGACTACAGCGCCATCTGTGCAGTCTGTGCTTATGATAACATCTCGCTGTACATCGGCTCATTGTTCTCTACAGGTTCCTTCTTCTTAACTTTACGTTCAGATTTTTTCAAAGGCTTTGTATATAATAATTCAAGATTACTGTCTGTCTCTGCATATAAATTTATATTATTACACTCTACAGCTTCCTTCTTCTTAGGTTGACGTTCAGATTTTTTCAGAGGCTTCGTATATAATAATTCAAGATTAATGTCTGTCTGCATATGGATTTATAGTATTATCTATCTCTGCATATAGATGTATATTATTATCTATCTCTGCATATAGATGTATATTATTATCTATCTTTGCATATGGATTTATATTATTATCTATCTGTGCATATGGATTTATATTATTATCTATCTTTGCATGTGTATTTATAGTATTATTTTTCTGTGCGTATGAATTTATATTGATCACTCGTCTATGCGCATAGACATAGTCATATTTATTTTCTCTCGGCCTTTGATTTGCTGGCAGAGGAGTTGCGTTGTTAGCCTGAAAATAAACAATGCACTTCATAATTTTGTCTTTATACTATTAGCTAACTACTATTTTGTAGGTAGACACTAGCTACACCTGACACATCAGTCATGCGTCTACATCTTCACGGAAAGGGATAGGAAGTGGAGGTGAAGGATAAACATGAGAGGATAGGAAGGATAAAAAGAAAAGTGCAGGGGGTTTGATCCTCCGGCATTCCCTACCCTCGTAGTATAAGAAAGTGTAGCTATTATAGGAGGTTTAGGGAAGACTTCAAAATTACCTCAGTGATATAAGGCTTCTTGGGCCGTAGGTATACAAAGGCAGCAGTAACTGCCGTCAAGACGACAATAGTGGCAACAGCCAAATAAATGATGAATGTCCAATCTGCAAAAAATCGAGATAGATTGAATATATAGTGAAAATGTGAAATTGAATATAGCAGTCACGAGAAGGATTTACATCTGCGGACAACTGAAGTAATGTAACATAGTTCCAGTGGCCCGCCAATACTGGCGGAGAGGCGGCGGGTTAAGCAGGATTAGAACCTGCAACTCCTGGAATACCGTTCCAGATGCTTAGCCAATTCAGCAATCGTGACCATTGCCTGGGAGTGCGTATTTCCGTTATACATTCACATTCACATTCCATCCATCCATCCATCCATCAGTCTTTCAAAGTCCACTGCTGGACACAGGCCTCCCCGAGAGAACGCCACAACGAGCGGTCCCGTCATAGCGGATAATGCCGTAATCGCCACGCTTGGCAGGCGGGTTGGCGATCGCAGTGGATGTTGTTAATACTCGAGGGAGTGCTGCTGCCTACTCCTCCGGTATTCCCTCAGTCGGCTTTTACGACTCCCGTGGGTAGAGAGGGGTAGGACAATTCTAAAGCCGGCCCACACGGCTAACAATAAAGGCATATTCACATTACGCCGACGGTATTCCAGGAGACGCAGGTTCAAAATATTTTTTTTTGTTGAGGCGGGACAGGAACAGGATAGTGTTGGTGGTATAAATTAAGACAAAGTGCGACATTGTGAAATCGAATTTAAGTCAAGAGCAGGATTTAAACCTGCGCACCACTGAAGTAACGTAACATGGTTTCAGTGGCGGCAGGGGTCCGCCAATACAGGCGAAGAGACGGCACACGGCGGGTTTATTTAGCGGGGGTGACTCCACACTATCTGTTCGTCACCCCGAACGACGGGGTGCGTCGTTAGGTAGGTATATTTTTCCCTCCTTAGCAAAAAGCAAAGGTAATTTTCTTATACATCTATACTATTAATAAAGCTGTAACAGAGCTATGTCTGTACATTTAAGATATTCGTGGAAAAATGACTGAATTAGGCTATATAGGCGTGTCTAAACGCAAAACGATTTTATTTTTGAATTTTTGTCTGTCTCTGTCTGATCTGTATTAGATCTATATTTTTTAGCAATTGTCATGCTCCGCTCCTTTTTAAAGTATAAATTATTTGTGAATAAGAAAAAAGATATTTTTAGTAGGAGCGGTAATCGAACAGGGAATTGGTCGTATGACAAATGTGATGAGGAATTTGGGATGATCGATAGATCGGTAGGATAGCTCAGTGGCTTAGAGCACTTCCCCGGATTGGAAAAGATGCGGGTTCGATTCCCGCTGCTACTAAAACTCTCTTTTTCCTTATTCACAAATAATTTATGTCTATCTGTTTGTTTGTTTGTTTGTTCGCGCATCACGCAAAAAACTACTGAACAGATTTTGATGCAACTTTTTATGTTTGATAGCTCTTGATAAATATATAGACTTAACAAGTGGTATATATTTTATTTTTGGCATTATCCCCCATTCTCGGGGAGGCCTATGTCCAGCAGTGGACGTTGAAAGGCTGATGGATGGATGGATGGATGATGATATATTTTATCCCGTTACTATATCGGGAACCTGAGATATTACCTAAAAGCTAGCTTTTGGCTGCGGCGAAGCCGCGGGCAAAGGTTAGTAACGGCATAAACTAATGGTAGCCGCATACCATTATATATGTGCCGTATGCTTTATACCTCCCTCAGAAAACAGAAGTATAATTTGCGCGTCGCCAACTTGAAGTAAGGGATAGGAAGGGGAGAGGAAGCATAATAAGCAAAGGATGAGGGAGTTTAGGCCCCCGGCGCTTTAACAGTAATAGTACCTACCATTTTTTTCACGCTAATCTTCTGTGAGGGGTTGGTACTTCGCATGAAGAGCCGGCCAATTCGTGCATGGACACGAAGGGCTTCTTCTCATTTCTAGTAATCGTTGCAGAAAACCAAAACTGTCTAAGTAACTATGAGTCGAAAAATGACACGAATACTTACTGTTAGTCTTAATTTCATTCAGTTTGAATATTACTCTGTACACATAATTATTGCCGTTTAATGTTATTGCACAATCAATCCAGTTCTCGTTGTTAGAAGATGTTAATTGTTTCGAAAATCGAACCATCGAATCATTGAATACGGTGTAGCTTGTGTCTAAATAAAAAAAAAAGTTTATCGTATCTAGTAACTACGGATCAAGTACTCGTCAAAAATACACTAATAATTAACACGAGCGCCTGAGGCGAGTGCATCCGCAACAACAAAGTGGCGATTGCAATCGCCACAAGCAGCCGAGGTCTAAGATCCTTACTAATATGTCTTACAAATGCGGAAGTGAGTGTGTTTATTTGTTTGTTTATTATGCTTTTACGGCATAAGTACTGATCATGAAATTTGAACATATTTGAGTCTGGAGCCCCCAAAAGGACATAGGCTTCTCTTCATCCCCGAAAAATTAATGCGTTCCCTGGGGATAGCTATTTTTACATAGAGATAATTAGTGTGCCATTAAAGTGATGCATAAATATTCTGTAATCTACGCGGACGAAGTCGCGGGTTGAATCTAGTTCGGAGTAATGAAGGTTTTTGAGCTCAAAGAGCACATAATAAGGGTTTGTAGAGTTGTTGATTTTTTTTATTAGCTTTTTACATATATTTTCCACGACATATATTAAGACTTGTTATGTCACACTATAATCCACCATAAGCAAAAAAAAAGAGAAACCTGAATGCTTTGGAAAATCCAAAAGTACACGCCTCACAATCTTCATTTTTCACAATAAAATTGATTATTTAATAAGTAACTAATAATATATTGATCTTACTAAGTAGTTTTTAATAAATCACATTCAAAAAGTACTAATGTGGTTCTCATGTCTTATATAGATGGAGCTAATTTTAAGAAGTACTACTATATCGGTTCTTTAGAAGTAGTTCTCACTAAACAAGATAGATAGCGCTGGTTTTAGTGTATGATCGAATCGACCATTCATATTCAAACTAATTTTGTTATTTAATAACAATTACACCACATCGAACCAGACCGTGAAAAGTGATAGGGTTCTATTTCTAATTATACTGAAGCGTAAGAGAAAAAAAAAGACTCGACTACTAGAAAAGTATTTCGGTCGTTATCGTGATAATATACAGGATCCGCACATACAGACACATGGACGTCTAAGATAGAACTTTTTAAACAGTTTTTAACTAGTTTAAATAACCAAAAGGCATCAAAATATCATGAGTATTAAAAATAGTGTTTTTTCTTGTAATGTGTGTATGTATTTTACAAGTGAAATATATGATATATCGAAACATTTTAAGTTTGAAAAATCAGTTGTTTTGTGTGAAGTGACAGTAGTACTCACCTCAACGCTTCGCTTATGAGGCGTGCAATATCTAAATACTATTTTTGTTAGTTAAATATAAAGGTGATATTTAATAAAACCCTATACGTTGTAGAATAGAATAGAATGGTCAATGAAGGCGGGATTGACAGTCTCTTACGCTCACGTCAACGTAATCTTATGTCAACATCATACATTGTCTTTAGTATATACTCTTTGATACATTAATATTCTATTCTATTCTACTAGTATTTATGCCACTTGTCTTGGGGTGCTGGTAAGATAAAATATTTAACTTACTTTCCGAATAGTGGTATCTCAAAGTAACCTTTGTGTCGGCATACTGACAGCTTACGTTAACCCTCTCACCATCATCGTATGAGTATGTGGCAATACCATCATATGGCGTCTGTGAAGAATTCGTCACTGTGAATTCTACGTCTTCGTCACCGATACTCATCTTTACTAATTCTGGAAAATCATATTATGTATGCTAAAAAACCACAACTTAATCTAGCTTAAAATTAAAAGTAATATGTAAGCCACTTATGGAGTGTCAACTAAAAAGAAAAAAGAAAAAAAAAAAGCTTATTTCGTCATAATTGCTTCAGATCTTAGACGAAGAATAATATCCTTTGTCTAAGCTTCAAATTGTTTAAACCATAGACTGACACTGTGGTATATTCCAAGTATATGGTTTGAAAGAACAAAAAAACATTGAAGTATTCAAAAAGCACAGCACATATTATAGAGTAAGAGGGGTTCTGATTTTCGGGTTAAATAGATTATACGTCCGTATGGTGACGGACTAAGAATACAAGTGTCACCACCCCATCCTTCTCCGCGGGTGTCGTACTAGGCGACTAAGGGAAGTAAGCAATTATCACATATTGCAATACTGCTGGTGGTAGGGCTGGGTACCAAGTCAGAGTACTTACTTGATATCGGACCCGAACGGTTCAGTAGCTCAGTACCTACCACCGTCTCCTATATGACTGGTCATGAAGCACGTCAGTTTTGGCTTTAGCAGAAGATACTTAGCCGTTTAATAATAATAATGTGAATTATTTCCTTCACAAAGGTTCACGGATAACACATCATACTTAACGTCTTTGGGTGACGCCTGCGCCATCTGTCGGAAGTATGTGTTATCGAAATTAGCAGTCAGGAGCAATTGTCAGGATGGCTGAATTGGCAAAGCATCTGGACGGTATCCAGGAGATGCAGGTTCAAATCCTGCTCCTGACTGTTATTTTCGATTTCACATTTTTCACTTTGTGTTTAATATATTAAGACTCATCTGTGAGAGGCTGGTATCTGCGAAAGGTAGACCTGTGTTACAGATTACCAGGCTCCCACCCTTCGGACATGAGTAAGAATAGTAATAAAAATTGTGTGTGTGGGTATGTGCGTGCGTGATGGTGTTTGTGTGTGTGTGTGTATGTTTGCGTGTGTGTGTGATTATGCGTTTGTATTATTGCTATTCTAATGGTGTAAGCATTTTTTCAGTTGCATCATATGACAATTTCTTTGACCAGGATTTTAACTCTTTCTTTAATTTGTGCTTTGTAAAGCTGTAAATATGCAAAAAGGAATTAATTTTATTATATAAGTATGGGCCAAGAAAACAACTAAACCTACGAGAAAGGCCTAATTTATAAGAACTGGTGGGACATATTGTATTTTTACGACGCTTTTTTGAAATAATAGTGGGATTGTACGTAAGAGTAGAATGCGTTTTAGAGATAACATGAAGAACGAAGAGTTGTCGCACGTTTAGAACATAAAATTTTTGATATACCTACTAAAGCTGTGGGATGAAAAAATGGTAGAAAGAGACAAACTTTTATAAAAGCTCTTCGAGCGCGCTCCAAACTTATTAATTTACTTTTTGTTGCTCCACCCCAAGAGGATATTCAATAACTTAATATCGATTGACATAACGCAAAGTATGTCATCTTTAATATATTTTGATCAGCGACATTCCGAAGATTTTTGAAAATATAAATTAATTTACGTACTCTGGAGGTTAACAATTCAATGTGTGCATGGAAGTTAAGGTTTCGGTCTATTATCACTCCTAGGTATTTTGTTTTCGTTACTATCTGAATCTCCTGACAGGAGCATTGACTGTATTCTCTACAAGAATGAACAAATATGTGCCCAGTTGATTCGAGTATATTTTTATCTTTGGGGGAGAACGATATGAAGTTGCATTTTTCTACATTTAGGGTAAGGAGATTAGTAGTAAGCCATTTGGAGACCATATTCATTCCTTGCTGGGCGTATCCATACACACTTTCCCAAGAATCAGCATGGAATATAAGGGAAGTATCATCAGCAAAAGTGATAATCTTTCCGTTACTTATTTTAAGTTGACAGAGGTCATTAATAAAAACTAGAAATAACATAGCCCCCAAAACACTCCCCTGTGGCAAACCTACATGAATGGGAAGATCAGTACTTCTTACACCTTCGAGACTTAAACATTGCGTCCGTACTATTGGCTTTCAAAAAATGTAAGCTGCGTACCACGAACGCCAATCCGAGACAGTTTGTTTAACTGCAGAGGGACAGAGACTGTATCGAACGCTTTCGCAATATCCAAGAATATTGCTATTACTTTCTTCTTTTTTTATAAGCAGTTAACAACTGTATTAGTTAATTCATGTACAGCATCTTCAGTCGATTTTTTTTTACGAAACCCGAATTGCGAATCAGATAAGAGGTTTTTAGTTTCCAAGTAATTCACTAGTCTATTATTAGTTATTTTCTCAATTATTTTTGATAGTCCTGGAAGTATGGATATTGGTCGATAGTTGTTGGTACAGTCTCTGTCGCCTTTTTTATATATCGGGTGAACAAGAGCTCTTTTGAAAGCCGAGGGGAATGTACCGGTAGTGAAAGCTAAATCACATATATATGCAAGTGGTTCAATTAATAATGATTTGTACCTTTTGATCAGCCCATTTGATATATTGTCTAATCCAATGGCACAGTATTTTTTGAGATTAACGTTTATTCTTTCATTTCATATCTGAGAAATGAAATGGTGTGCAGCGGCTTGATAATACTCTCGGTATAGTTGAGTCAATGAGCGACGGTTACTACTTGCCATCAGGTGGACCGTGGCTCGTCTTACATCAAAGCAATAAAAAGGACCATATGATTGTCTGTAAAGTTGGTTTACGGAAAGTAATTTTACATGATAACGTCATATATAAGTTTCCTAAGAGTTTCACAAAATGTAATACTTATAGAAATCGAATGGTACATAAGTACATATAAAAAGGTACGATCACACGTGCTGCTATACAAAAATTGAGATACGCGTGTTGCCCGGGACGCGTTCGAGCAAAGAAAGAGTTTTGTGATGTCGGTCAATGAGCGCAGCCGGCCACTTCCCTCCCGAAGACGCTCTTCAGCCCGTGGCTCTCTTGTGGGCGCGAACATCAAACAATGCATCAGTCACCATACATTTTTTTGGAACGTGAGGCTTTTTCGTGCTTGCTTCATGGATTTAAAAGACATTATCACGTCAAAAAAAAAACAACAGTGATAAATAGATCTTACCTGCAGCTATAACATGGACCGTGAACGTTATAGTAAAGCTGTTTGGAATATCCGGATCAAAGAAGCATTTCCACGAAGTGCTCATGTCGTTGGTCACTCTATCAACCTTAAAAAATTTCACATTTTAATTTTGACTAACATACCAGCTAGAGGCCTGATGGTAAATATCTACAACCCACATGTATAGGGACGAGCCTAGATTACTCCGTCACGTATTTCGGGAGAGTTTCTCTTAAAGCCGAGCGTCCACTGGTCCGCACCGGCTACAATGCACGCACGACACGCAACGATTTGAACGGCGGAACAGAAATGCTCGCGGTACGGATCGGATAGTGGACGCAGTGCGATAAAAATTCATACAAAGCAAACAAAAATCCGTTGCGTGCAGTGCGTGCGGTGCGACCGGTGCGAACCTATGGACACTCAGCTTAAAAAAAACTAACTTTTGACGATTAGTGCTATATAATAAGCCTACGAAATAAAGATATTTTTGAATTTGAATTTGAAATCACAAGGCTTTAGCAGGTTATGGAAATCCGGAATAGCCCCTTTACCAGCCCGCCAAGAGGTACCTATGTATGTAAAGGGTATCCTCCCGTAAGAATATAAACGGTTTTTATTATGAAATTCATTGAAGTAAATTAATAGGTAGGTATTAATTTCATACCAGCATACCAGGTGACGTATTGTTGACACATAATTCATTCATTAATTATGCAATAAAATAAAAAGATAAAGGTATGTAATTGGACAAAAAAATCTTATCATTTACTTTGGAACCATGGACGTAATATTTTTACATGTCCATGTTTGGAACAAATCAAACATTTTGAAAAACAAACGTTAAGATCGGATAAGTAGTGTTTATGCCTTCGACAGTCAGTGGTCAGTTCTTTATTTTCTATTGGCACCGCCGACTACCAGGTTTTGGCATTACGTTCAAAACTTATGAGATATGCACTCACCTTGATCAATACTAGGCAAATCCGGGAACACCGTTGTTGTGTGTCCCACACACACCGACACGTACAAATGTTTCGCTGGCCAGCCTCACTATCTCACAAATGTACATACACGTTTTGTTACGTATATACTCGTAAATTCTTAAAAACACATAAATTATCCGTAACAGCAATGAAAGTAAGTTTTACAAGGTTTTATAGTTCTGCCGTGAACAGAGCGTCCATACACCGACCGAAAGCGCGGGGCAGTGTCTTTTTCCATATTACCCTTCACCGATCTTAGATTTGCACATACCCACATATTTATTGAAAACAATGCCAAAACAAGTAGTTTCGGAGTTCATTACAGACAAACATTGTGGCAGGGAAGTTTTAACATATTGGAATACACTAGCAGACTATGTGCCACGCGTTGCTGTGGCACATAAATCGTTCGTTTATTTTGCAATAAAAAACGAAAATTATCGGGATAAAAATTATCCTTTATCTCAAGTTGAACCAAACTGCACATATTATGTGCAAAATTCGTGCACCTAATCTCTCTTCAGTCGTGTGTGTAAGAGTGTGAGGGTATAGAGTATAGCCTGATACTCATCATCACGTAGACCGTGGCTCGTTTGCCACCAAAATGCATTTGTGTGATTCATAAATATTACTTAATTCTAAACGTAGCATCATCTGTATTTTCCGAAGAGGTAGGCAGAGGTGTATTACACACCCACGGTTCGCCAGCTATGTCCATGAGCCTTGGACGCCTACAGGCGAATTTGCTTAGGTACACATCAATGAGCCTTGGACGGGTTAAGTACCACGTAATAGGGGACGAGCCTATTTGGCGTCTACCGGGCCCATTTCCAAACACCGGGCTGCTACTGAGAATTTTTCTTTTTACGAAAAAGCTCAATAACACTGGCCGACCTCATGATCAGAAGTCGCTCACACTACCGCTGCACCACAGAGGCAGTTGAATTATAACTTAATTCTAAATATGGTTAGTGTCCGCCCATTGAATATTTTTGAAGTTTCCACAATTCTTTAGTCTGAAAAAAGGTAAGAATCCATAGGCCGTCAAAACTACCTACTTTAATGAGAGTGAAATTCTCTTCATAATAGAGCTGAACAGGAAACATTTGCGATTCGCGTTCGCGCCTCGCACGTTGGCAACTAAAAAAGAAAACACTTAAAATTAACACAGACCGAGGTTTCAGCTGTAACGTCTCTTGGTCTATAGGTCTAGGTCGTAGCGTAGTTGAGCAATCTAATCTAGCATAGAGCTGAATCTGAGTCTGGGTGCGCTTTGTTTTTTCTTAAAGACAACATCCTTATTCTCCAAAAATCTGTGTTTGTCACACTATAATTGTCCTGAAATCTCGAACCCACGACATGGAAGTCGGTTACACTACCGACTACGCCACAAAGCCCGTCAATTAATTAAAGAAATACTTACTAATATACCGTGTATGTATGTTTAGCGAACTCCAGTATCATAGGCAAGTTTTTAAAAGGTCTTATTTGGGCATTAGACTCAACTTGTTTTGCACTTAAGTAATCTTCCGGAATGCGAATTGAAAATGTCATGTTATTAGGATGCAAATCTGAAATGAAATATTTAAGTTTATGGTACTTTGTAATCTAATATTTAAAATTCTCGTGTCACAGTGTTTGTCACCATTCTCCTCCGAGACGGCTTGACCGATTCTTATGAAATTTTGTGAGTATATTCAGTACGTCTGAGAATACGATATGAAGTATTTTTCATACCTCTAAGTGATAAGTAAGCGGGCCCGGTAACGGCGGAGCAGGGGGTGCGAAGGATCTTCGGTCGCGGCAAGGCTACCAAAAACAACGACCTGCCGAAGTGGCCCTGGTAACGCACAACGTTCGAACACTTCGGACCGACGAGAGAATCACCGAGCTAAAGAAGGAATTGAGCAAGATCCACTGGGACATTATAGGGTTGTCAGAAGTCGGAAGAGAGGGTGAGGGCACGACAATCCTCCAGTCCGGGAACTTGCTCTTCCACCAGGAGGGTGACCACCAGTCCCACCTTCGATATGTCGACGACATCGTAGTCATGGCAGAATCGCTGGAGGACCTTGGCACCATGCTCGATGATCTCAGCAGGGTTTCCCGACTAGGGGGTCTCAAAATGAACATGGATAAGACGAAAGTCATGTCTAATGTCCATGTCATTTCAGCACCGGTCTAAGTTGGGAGTGCGCTTCTCGAAGTTGTCGACCATTATATCTACCTGGGACAAACAGTCCAGTTAGGAAGGCACAACTTCGAGAAAGAGGTCAATCGACGAGTCCAACTCGGCGGGGCAGCGTTCGGGAAGCTAAGGAAGATCTTCTCGTCCAATATTCCGCAGTGTCTGAAAACGAAGGTCTACGACCAGTGTGTGTTACCAGTGATGACATACGGAACAGAGACGTGGTCTCTGAATGTTGGCCTCATATCAAGACTCAAAGTCGCTCAGCGGGCCATGGAGCGGGCTATGCTTGGTATTTCCCTACGTGATCGAATCCGTAAGACGGAGATCCGTAGGAGAACGAGAGTCACCGACATAGCTCGCCGGGTTGCCATGCTGAAGTGGCAATGGACGAACCGATAACCGTTGGGGACGAAAGGTTGTCGAGTGGCGACCACGTATCAGACGGCGCAGCGTAGGACGGCCCCCCACCAGATGGACCGACAATCTGGTCAAAGCTGCGGGGAGCTGTTGGATGCGGTCGGTACAGGACCGCTCGTTGTGGCGTTCTCTTGGGGAGGCCTATGTCCAGCAGTGGACGTTGAAAGGCTGATGCATGGATGGATGGAAGTGATAAGTGGTCCGCCCAAAAAATTGTTTATTTTTTACTGAGAAAGTTATTTATTTGAATTTTTTTTATGATTCGGCATTAAAAATACATACAACCCTACATTTTCACCCTTCTACTGCCAAACCCTATTTTTTAATAGCGATATTAGTACTTGAATAATTTTCATTGCAAAATATTCACGAAAAAGAAATACTGCAAAAGTGCACGCCTCATAGTCTTGAATTTTCAAATAAAATTTATTATTTGATAAGTAACTAATAATGTATTCAATCAATCACATAGATAGCGCTAATTTGACGATTTTCATGTCTTATACGCCATCTAGCGCTAATTTTAAGAAGTACTTCTATATTGGTCTATAGAAATAGTTCTCATGAAGGGAATAGCGCTGGTTTTAGTGTCGCGTCGAGCGTAAATATTCAGTATTTTTTGTTTATTTAATAACAATTAAACCACATCGAATCAGACCGTCAAAAGTAATAGGGCTCTCTTCGTAATTGTACTGAAGTTAATAAGAAAAAAACTAGACGTCCTGGGACGTCTAGCAGATGTGAATACATCGAATTTATTTTGTTGAAATAAAATTATTACAACTTGACAAAGTACTCCTCAAGACGAATCAAACTTATTCAAGCTCGATGAGGTTGCGTCGTTACATTACAGAGTTACTGTGGCCACCTTCCAGCTCCATCATCAGACCTTGGATACTATCTAGAGACAAAGTACTCGTCAAGACGAATCATACGAGCCCAAACTCGATTGAGTTATGTCGTTTTATAACGGAGTTCCTATGGCCACCTTTTATCTCCATCATCAGACCCTGGATACCATCTAAAGACAAAGTACTCATCAAGGCAAATCAAACGATTCCAAACTCGATGGGGTTGCGTCGTACAATAACAGGGTTTCGCATGGCCAGCTTCCAGCTCCATCATCAGACCGTGGATACCATCTAAAGACAAAATACTCATCAAGACGAAACAAACGAGTCCAAACTTGATGGGGTTGCGTCGTTTCATTATAGAGTTACTGTGGCCACCTTTCAGCTTCAGGACTATGGTACTATTTAAGATAACTCAAATTAGCCCTCAATCGATGGGTTGCGACCACCTCTTTTTGACCACCTCCAGCTCCATCATCAGACCCTGGATACCACCTAGAGACAAAGTATACGTCAAGATGAACCATACGAGCCCAAACTCGATTGAGTTATGTCGTTTTATAACGGAGTTCCTATGGCCACCTTTTATCTCCATCATCAGACCGTGGATACCATCTAAAGACAAAGTACTCGTCAAGGCAAATCAAACGATTCCAAACTCGATGGGGTTGCGTCGTTCAATTACAGGGTTTCGCATGGCCAGCTTCCAGCTCCATCATCAGACCGTGGATACCATCTAAAGACAAAGTACTCATCAAGACGAAACAAACGAGTCCAAACTTGATGGGGTTGCGTCGTTTCATTATAGAGTTACTGTGGCCACCTTCCAGCTTCAGGACTATGGTACTATTTAAAATAACTCAAATTAGCCCTCAATCGATGGGTTGCGACCACCTCTTTTTGACCACCTCCAGCTCCATCATCAGACCCTGGATACCACCTAGAGACAAAGTATTCGTCAAGATGAATCATACGAGCCCAAACTCGATGGGGTTGCGCCGTTTCATTATAGAGTTACTATGTATTCAGCTTCCAGCTCCATCACCAGATCAGCTCCATGTCATCATAATATTACATTGTCACGCGATATACATATATATATGTGTGTAAAATTTCAGCTCAATTGGAAACCGGGAAGTGTGTCAAATTTAACTTGTATGATTTGAACGGGACAAGTTGATTTGATTTGAAAAGCGTCGCCACGCTAACAACCGAATTTCCCTTCCTCCGCATTAGATGTTTCATATCAAAAATAAAGACTCGATTAGTAAAGTATTTCGGGTGTTATCGTGTTAACATACATTACCTACAACAAACGGACGTCCAAGACAGAACGTTTTTAACCAGTTTTTTAGCTAGTTTAAATAACAAAAATGGCATAAAAATATAGTGTCAAAAATAATTTTTTTTTACCCGTTTTTTTTTATATGTGTGCGTATACGAGTATATTGTTTTACAAGTGCAATATATGATAAATAGAGACATTATAAGTTTGAAAAATCAGTTGTTCTGTGTAAAACGAGAATAGTACCCACCTCAACGCTTCGCTTATGAGGCGTGCAATATGGCGGTACGAAGTTCGCTGGGTGAGCTAGTAATGTATGAAACTCAAACCCATCAGCCTTCATACATTCTCATATTTTCTTTCCACCTGTCTCATTCACTGCGGATGGCAACGCACACTGACTTAATTGTAATGCTTTTTTGTTTTGTTAAGGCGGGAAAAATGTTCCTAGCCGCACACACCGTCATTCGGGGCAACGAACAGAGTAGTGTGGGGCCCTCACCCACTAAACGAACCCGCCGTGTGCCGTCTCTCCGCCTTTATTGGCTGGCTACCGGAACTATATTACATTCCATCAGTGGTACTGAAGTAATGGCTACCTTTTGTCAGTGTGGTGACGGACTAAGAATACAAGTGTCCTTTACCTCGGGTGTCGTACAAGGTGACTAAGGGAAGTAAGCAATTATCATCCATTGCATTACTGGTGGTAGGGTTGGGTACTAAGTGAAAGTACTCACGTGCTACCCGGTCTGAACTGAACGGATTGGTACCACCGTCTCCTGTGTGACCGGTCATAAAGCACGTCAGTGTGTTTTGGCTGTAGCAGAAGATAGCCGTTTATACTTTCATTGGCTTGACAATACTCACGGTATAGTTAGTCCTTGATTAGCCTATAAGCTATTTAAGCAATTACTTAGGGCATCCCGTCTAGGGGGCCAGCAGAGATGACTGAGAAAAAAAAACGAGCACACGAAAGTTAAAACAATTCCAAAACCCGCGCGTTTTAAATTGTAGGCGGCCCGTCGTAAAATTATAGCCGAATCTTAGGATGACATGCGAAAACCACCGAAGAAATGTAACTTAGTTCCAGTGGCCAGTGGAGAGACGGCACACGGCGGGTTTCTTTAGTGGGTGAAGGCCCCACACTACCCTGTTCGTTGCCCCGAACGACGGGGTGTGCGGTTAGGAATAGTTTTTCCCGCCTTAACAAAAAAAAAAGGATGACATGCGAAATCATATTGTGCCGACCCCACTTAGCATATTGGGATAAGGGCAGGAGGAACAAGACATACATATTCTACCTACAATACGTATTAACATTTTTTTTTAATTTTTTTTTTTAGTTTACATAAGGATAAGGTGCCCACAGGAAAAGATTGCTTAGGGCATCAAGCTACCTTAATCCGGCACTGGGTATAGTTGAGTCTATTAGCCACGGTTACCACTCAGGTGGGCCGGGTCTCGTCTGCCATCATAAGCAATAAAAAAAAAGTTACAGTGGTCTACCAGTACAGAGAGAGAGATAGCATACGGCGGGTTTATTTAGTGGGTGAGAGCCCCACACTACCCTGTTCGTAGTCCCGAACGACGGTGTGTGCGGCTAGGCATTTTCTTCCCGCCTTAACAAAAAAAGCCGTTGACGGCCAACTTTATGTCTCACATATTACGCTTTATTACTGAGTGTACAGCCGAGTGGAGCCAGGCGCTCATCAATATACGTAGAAGGGCTTTAGTCTAGTATCTATACCAAACATTGAAGTGTACTTTATAGTTTATGGGAATAACCACAACAAATTCCCTACTAGGACGTGACTGATAAAAGGAAAAAATAATAGGGTTTCGCTGTTACAGGCATATAACTACTAATTCAAATGTATTCATGTAGGTATAATTGAGTCCAAGAGCAGTGATTACCAGCTGGGGCAGATCTATTTAAGTGTTTCAAGGGCTGCAGCCCAGGGTCCCGTAGATACAATAGACGATACTCTTTTGAAGTAAAGAAATTATATCCAAAAAAAAAAAGTTTTTATACGGACCATTTTGGTATGGACTATTGTTTTGCAGTAAATAAGGCCGTCATTTGTCAAAAAAAAAAATAACAACATTGTTTAATATAGGTGCTTCAGAATCATGCAGACTCTTATCCATCCTATTTTTTCTTATACTGTATACCTATATCACTATAGAAAACAGTTTTCTGACAAAATGCCAATTAGATTGAAGGCCCCTGAGTAGTATTAGTCCAGGGGGGTTAGGCAGAATCTCATATCTCTCATGTCGATCGTATCGTGATCACTGTGATTGGTTGAGAGATCATCGTGATTGGCCAACGGATTATTGTGGTTTCTCAACCAATCACAGTGATCACGATACGGTCGACACGTGAAATATGAGATTCTGCCTAACCCTCCAGGGCTCCACTTCACGATCCATCCCTGGTTGTTACCATCATCAGATGGGTTGTGGCGTAAGGATAGAGGAGCCACTTCAGATTTTAAAAGGAAAATCACCGGCAAAATTATTTACTTTCTTACTAAATAAAAATATTTAGTAACAAAGTAAATAATTTTGTAGGCCAAATCCTGAAATTTGTAGTAAAATATATCCAAAGATATACCAATGTAAAAATCCAAACATCTGAATTGAGGAGCCACCTGAAACACGGAAAGTATTTACCTAATATTTCTGAAAATTTTCTATCATTTAGTAGTAATTGTGTATAGTGCCTACTAAAAATCTGAGACCAGTACTGTTGATATTCAAGAATATACAATACTTTTAATGTGGCTCCTCAATCTATACATAGGAATGTGAATTTTTATAGAAGTAATGGTCAATTTATATTCCACGCAAAAAAAAACATTTAGTAGTGTGTTCGAATTTGTAGCATATGGAGAAAGTAGTAAAACTGAGTGAATTTAATAAATAAATGCATTTTATTTGGCTCCTCAATCCTGACGTTCAGCGTAATAAATAGTTGACTGCACCTACCGCAGACTAGGAAGGAATAGTACCTACCCCTTATAGAGCTCAATGTACCTACCTCAGATCACAACGTAATCAAAAAACAGAGACACTAACATTTAGTATAAACGTCTACTAAATAAATATGTATAGATCAACATTGTATAGGTATATTCGGTATCAAAAAACAAATAACTTTTCGATATTCCTTAAAAATTCGCAATTAAGGGTGACCATGTTATATGAATGAAACCAAAAGACTAGTTTGTAAAATTTAATTTTCATCAAAACGACATCGTCGAAATTCTAAGCAACTATTGTAATATATTTATATTTTTTTATCTATCTGTACTCTACTATTATAAAGCTGTGACAGAGCAGTGTCTGTACATTTAAGATATTCGAGAGAAAATGACTGTACTTAATAGGCTATATAGGCGTGTCTAAACACAAAATATTTTTTTTAGCATTTGTCTTTTTATCTGTTTGTATGTTCGCGCATCACGCAAAAACTATTGCACGGATTTTGATGCAAATTTTTATTTATTTGGTAGCTCTTGATTAGACTGAAAAACTGGTATAATCCGGAACAGGAGATATAACAAAAAAGAAACTAGCTTTTGGCTGCGGCTAAGCCACGGGCAAAGGCTAGTAAATAGTACTTAACTTATAATTATTTGATGAATTAGTGACTAAAACAACAAAATCCTTATTATTTATTCGTTATTTTATGATTTTCTTCAGAATCAGCCAATATTATAATAACAAGACGTCAATACTATTTTATAAGCCCTATTCTATACAACAGAGCTACTACAAAGCTTCAAATTTATTCTCTTCCATCCATCAGCCTTTCGACGTCCACTGCTGGACATAGGCCTCCCCAAAATGAGGGATAGTGCCGTAATCGCCACGCTTGGCAGGCGGGTTGGCAATCGCAATGGATGTTATTAATATTCGAGGGAGTGCTGCTGCCCACTCCCCCGGTACTCCCTCAGTCGGCTCTTACGACTCCCATGGGTGGAGACGGGTGGGACAATTCTAAAGCCGGACCCACACGGCAAGGGCCTTCAAGCTACCTTTAAAATTTTAATGACATGCTGTTGGTTATGCCGTTAGTCGAAGTTCAATCTACAGTTTCAGATTTTGGGTACCTACTGACTGTATTTTGTATACTCTACTAACTCATCAATATGATAAAGCACTTCCTGTATACCTAACAACTACCTAACTAGACAAAGGGGTTAGTTCCCGAAATCCGGGGAGATTTCGGGAACTAACCCCCCGATTCTTTATTTCAGTGTGTCTATAAAGAATAGTTGAAAAACACAGTGAACACAGATAAATCGAAGTAGATATAGTAAGTAATGTTAGCTATAGCTTGGCAGATTTTTTGACACATTCATAGACACTTACTTGAGAGAGGGTTGGTCCAAAAGGACCCATTTTTCAATGTTAATTTATATGTGATAAAAATACTTACAGCATTTTCCAAATGATTGAATGAAAATCAACACAGTCCAAAATACACGGGACATCGTAACATTATATAAAACAATCTTTTAACAATCTATTACAGCTATAATACTGAACATAAAACTGTTTACCGAATAAAGGCAAACGTATAATATCCTCAATATTATGATTCATAGTAATATTTTGTTATAAAATGTACCTATATATTTATCCTTCAATGTCACGCAACGGTTGGTGAATCGATATCGATGAGATCTGGTGTAGCTGATCGATATGGAATGATGTCGATAATTCACATTACTTTCAAGAAAGTATACAAGTTCATAATTTAGGCGGAAATAAATATTATTCTAATATGATTGTTTAAGTAATGACATACTGAACAGAGACGTGGTCTCTGAATGTTGGTCCTGTATCGAGATCGAGGCTCAAAGTTACGCAGTGGGCTATGCTCGATATTTCTCTAAATGATCGAATCCCTACACCTAGGGGTGGGCAGAGACCACTTCTCTCCACTTGCTACAATCCTGACACACACCTTTCGCTTCATTTACTTTCTATATAACTAGAGAAAATATTTTACTTCAGATGGAGAGATAGCACACTGCTGGTTTATTTAGTGGGTGAAGGACACTACCGTTCGTTGCTCCAAACGACAGGGTATGCGGTTAGGTACATTTTTTCCCGCCTTAGTACCGTTTTGTTTGTGATTCTTTTAAAAGAATTACAAGCCCATCCGCATGTTTATTCCTATAACATTATCTATTTCGGGAACATCAGTGTTGTTATAGTATAACGGAAAATGTTATATTTTGTTGATAATTGTTGTTGTCATTTTCACAATTAGTGCTTATGGAATGTAGAGAATTAAAATAATTTAAAAGAAGTAGCATAAACGCTCCTTCAAAACAAATTAGGTGATATAAGTATATTTTGATGTGAAACATCTAATGCGGAGGGAGGGTAAAATCGGCTGTTAGCGTGGCGACGCTTTTATTGTACTTGCGTACTTGGCCCGTTCAAATCTTACAACTTAAATTTGATACACTTCTCGGTTCCCGATTGAGCTGAAATTTGAATCGAGTTAGGGCTCGTACGAAATGTCTCAAATGTCCTGACTAGAACTTCAGCCATAGATAATATCCAGGGTCTGATGATGGAGCTGGAAGGTGGCTATAGGAACTCCGTTATAAAACGACATAACTCGATTTTGGGCTCGTATGATTTGTCTTGACGAGTACTTTGTCTCTAGATGGTATCCAGGATCTGACGATGGAGCTGGAAGGTGGCCGCAGTAACTCTGTAATGAAACTACGTCCTACCCTATCGAGTTTATACTCGTTTGATTCGTCTTGAGGAGTACTTAGTCAAGTTATGATAATTTTATTTCAACAAAGTAATTTCGATGTTTTCACATCTGCTAGACGTCCCGCGACGTCTAGTTTTTTTTTAATATGTTAAGCTAAGGGTTATTGGAGGTACCACCGAAGGAATGTAACACAGTTCCAGTGGCCCGCCAATAAAGGCGGAGAGACGGCACACGGCGGGTTTCTTTAGCGGGTGCAGGCCCCAGATTACCCTGTTCGTTGCACGGGGTGTGCGGTTAGGTACATTTTTTCCCGCCTTAACAAAAAAGGGGTTATTAGCGGTTACTTATTGGGTATACATATATTATATAGTTTCGGATTATCTAAAAAACCATACAAAATGGACTTGAGCTGCTCTTCATTCACTTCTTGCCCGTGTGGTGACGGACTAAGAATACAAGTGTCACCGCCCCATTCTTTCCCATGGGTGTCGTATGAGGCGACTAAGGGAAGTAAGCAATTATCATCCATTGCATGACTGGTGGTAGGGCTGTGTACCAAGTGGGAGTACTCACTTGGTATCGGTTGGTACCACCATCTCCCGTGTGACCGGCCATGAAGCACATCGTTGTGCTTTGGCTGTAGCAGGAGATAGCCGTTTATGTTTATTTTCATATCGATGAAATTAAATGGTGAGCAGTGGCTTGACAATACTCTCGGTATAGTTGAGTCCATGAGCGACGGTTACCATTTACCATAAGATGGGCCATGGCTCGCCTGCCACTACATGCAATACAAAAAAATAATTGTTTGCACTACAATGGTGTCTTGTGATTGATTGTTTTTTTTATAATGGCGTAGGTACTAATTACTTCGGTGATGAACAAATTATTTGTGACTGTAGAAAAAGAGGACTTTAGTGCGAGCGGGATACGAACCTGCGTCCCTTCCAATCCTGGGAAGTGCTCTAGACCGGTAAGCCATCGCACTGATCAACGGCCATTCCCAATCTCTACATCGAATTTGTCTTTACGACCCACTCGCACTAAAGTTCTCTTTTTCCACATTCGCAAATAATTTGTTATTTAAAGTAGCTGAGCATGTCGTGCTAAAATACAGATAAAAAAAACTAGACGTCGCGGGACATCTACCAGATGTGAAAACATCGAAATTATTTTGTAGAAATAAAATGATCATAACTTGACAAAGTACTCCACAAGACGAATTAAAGGAGTATAAACTCGATAGGGACGCAACCCTAAACAACCCCTTCATTACAGAGTTACTGTGAACACCTTCCAGCTCCATCGTCAGACCCTGGATACCATCTAGACAAAGTACTCGTCAAGACAAATCATAAGAGCCCAAACTAGATGGAGTTATGTCGTTTCTATAGCCACCTTCTAGCTCCATCATAAGACCCTGGATACCATCTATCATCAGACCCTGGATACCATCTAAAGGCAAAGTACTCGTCAAGACGAATCATACGAGCCCAAACTCGATAGGGTTGCGCTGTTTCATTATAGAGTTCCTATGTCCACCTTCCAGCTCCATCATCACATCAGCTCCATGTCATCATAATATTGCATTGCCACGCGATATACATTTGTGTGTAAAGTTTCAGCTCAATCGTATACCGGAAACTAGGTATGTCAGATATAACTTGCAAGATTTAAACGGGACAAGTAAAATAAAAGCGTCGCCACGCTAACAGCCGATTTTACCCTCCCTCCGCATTAGATGTTTCACATCAAAAATACTTCAGTGGTATTTTTCTGTGTTCATTCATGTGGCTGGATCTGTCATACTACCTTAAAAGTCATTGCCTGTGGCGGCGTTGTGATTATGTCTTGGTCTCTAATATTTTGGGGGTTGATAGCACAGCCATTTTTTTTTGTGTGCAGCCATGCATCAGACTTTTGAACGGGTGCTACTGGTGGTGACTAGTTGGTCTCACTATCGTAGGAATGGGTTGTGAGGATCAGCAGGCTTACCACGAACTCTTATTGCGATCCAGCTTAGGACCCAAACTGAACTGAATCGCAATTTCGTACCATGACGTGTCAAACACGCAATCTTTTGTTTTTTGCCGGATGAGCACATAAAGGTAGGTACTCAGCAGGATGGAAGGTAGGTATCCTCATACGTAGTATCTAACTATTCTGTGTGGCAGATGAACTTATGGGAGGATTCCCTTATATTCATCTGCCGCACTTGAGTAAATCCCAAAATCCCCTCTTCGGCTCGTCTAATCTATATTACATAGAAAAGATTAAAAATAGTTCCAAGTTATATAGGTATTACAAATTATCACTGGTTTTTGAACGAACATGACGTACAAGAAATACACACAACCACTACTTAGTAGGGGTGTCCATTAAAAAAATATATCAACATTTATATTCGATTTGAAACATCGACTCCCAGTATCGATATATCGCATGAAAACATCGATATTTTTTCAATATCGAATACTTTCCACAAAATTTTAACATTAGATACTTTTCTCCACTAAAACGCAGAAAGTCCACTGTCTTTGATTACGTATGTATGAATGTAGAATCAGAGATCAGAATTTCATAGATATACAGGTAGAGTAATTATAGTGGTTTTCTATGAGTATTACTTGAATAGACCTGTACTACTAAGATAGTGGTAGGATGACTGAGATGAGTTATACGTTTGTAAGTGAAACAAAAACGACAAATTTAATAATAATGCGTTATCGCCAAACAGCATAAAACGAAAAAAAAAAAAAAGAGTGAGATTGAGGGAATAAAATGAACCCACACTATTTATTTTGCATAAATGATGTAAATACGGAACGACAAAAAGTTCACGTTTATATATAAACACATCTCGTAGGCTTAAAACCACGTACCAATCGACCTCTGGATATACTTAGTATTGGCAATAATTTACTTCAGACGCATTACGCAAAAAATAGTGGGGTGCGGTAAAATACAATGGATTGTGATTGTTAATATGATATTGTGAAATAATATTATTGCATAATTGGTGCAATAACTACCGTGTCAGTAATATCGTCAAATTTTATCGGTATACTTATTACTGCTACTAATTAGTAAACGTTATAATACTTATCACATGTACATCGATATTGCCCCCTCTGCTATTGATGTTAGCTTTGTGAGCTCAAATCTTGCATCATTGTGTGTATGGTCTGTCTATGATGACACCATGGGAAGTTATCATTACCCAACAATAACAGAGATCACATTGTGCATAGATAGATATCAAATTAACTCCCCAGTTGATAAATTCCTGTACAAAAAAGCTGATTGGAAGACATATAAAAAACCTCTCGAAAACAATCTTTAATAACCTGGTCTTTAAATTAGATGATTCTATTTCAACTTATTATTTCTGTATTCAATTAAATACTCTAAAAGGATTGTCAATTCCAAAGTTCATTAAAACAAATAAGTTTACAAGCAAACCTCCAGCCCCTTGGTGGAATGATATTTGTGAACAAAGTGTTATTGCATCATATAGAGCATTAAAACTATACAGAAGAGAGCCAACTATGAATAACTACATAGACTACAAAAGAAAAGATGCGATTAAAAAAAGAACAATTTCAGAGCAGAAAAAAATAGGATGGAATAACTTATGCACATCTTTTAACAGAAACACCCCCAAAAATAAGTTATGGAACCTCTTAAAAATGTTTAAAGCCATAAAGGCTGGCAACAAATCTTATAAAGATGAGCATATCTATTCATTACTCAATAAATTATCCAATAATAATAATAATATAATCAATACTGATGACTTACATAAATTTTTTGAAAACAATAATAATAACCAAAATTCAAAATTTCTGTTAGAACACTTTTCATGGTCCGAATTTACAAAAAGTTTACAATCACGACTTAATACAACTCCTGGATGATTCATTAGATGATTTTCCTTATATTATCATTAAAAATTTAGATGACTGCACAAAAAATATTTCTTAACATTCTTAATTTACTTTGGCACAATAAAACTATTCCACAGTCATGGAAATCACAGTGTATTACACCAATACTTAAAGCAGATAAAGCGCCTGAGCTTGCCAGTTCATATAGACCAATCTCACTTTCATCATGTCTCAGAAAAATATTTGAAAATATGATTAAAGTTCGTCTGGATTGGTATGTTAAATCCAATGCTATTATTCCACATATACAGCATGGCTTCCGTAGAGAGCGTAGTTGTGCAGATAGTTTTACTTCTTTAATCTCTGATCTGAAACATGCCAAAAATAAAAGATTACAAATTATTTGTGTTTTCCTAGATGTTCAGGGAGCTTTTGATAGTTTAGATCCAGGTATACTTTTCAAAGTTATGGCTAAGGTACACATACCTGGACAGTTATGTAAATGGATATATAACTTTCTGAGTAACAGGACACTCTATATAAAACACAACAATACATTATATGGACCAAAAACAGCCTCTAGAGGTATTATGCAAGGTTCAGCTATCTCTCCTTTACTGTATAATATATATACATGTGAAACTTGTAAATATGTAAATACTTCTGATGTAAATATATTACAATTTGCTGATGACATTGTAATATACACCAGTAACTATAGCCTACAAACTGCAATAAATAATATAAATACAGCTTAATTCCAAAATTACAAATAATACCTCCATTTAGAAATAAACACAGCAAAAATTAGTGTTCTAGTCTTAGGCAATGAGACCCCTCTCCCAAACGCTATATATAATGGAGAAATTATTAACAAAGTAGATCATAAAATTTTTTTAGGAATAATCCTAGATAAAAAATTAACTTTTAAGCAACACATAAAATATGTCTCAAAAAATGCTCTCAGGGGACTAAATATTTTAAAATGTCTTGCAGGTGTATCATGGGGAGCAGACCCTAAAATATTGACAATGTTGTACAAATCTATTGTAAGAAGCCATTTTGATTACAGCTCACTGGCTTATATAAATAGTGCTCATGTAAATAAATTGGATACATTTCAGAACAAAGCTTTGAGGATGATATCCGGTGCAATGTGCTCAACTCCCATAAGGGCCATGGAGGTTGAGACAAAAATATTGTCCCTTAGCTTGAGAAGATTGTTACTCGCAAATAGATATTGTTTAAAATTAATTTCCTCTAACAATACACAAATAATAAACAAAATTGTACCTCAAAGAAATAGAACTCCCTATCCATTAGCTACAGAAGAGAGCCTCTTACAGGGTAAATCTCCATGTCTCTCACATATATTGCTAGAAACAGGCAAAATATTTGCTAAAGTCAGAAAACAGAGTCCATGGCCTTGCTACTCCTCCTATAAATGCATCTCACATCCAATTACTATAATAAAAACTATAGTGTCTAATAATTCAGATATGCTGCAATTTTTGCAAGAAAATCAAAATTATTATAGTATGTACACTGATGGTAGTAAAGGAAGCGATTATGTGCGTGCTGGGCTATACGATCCACAAACTAAGTTTTCTCAAAGCTTTGTTCTGCATGAGTCCTGTACCATATTTACAGCAGAGGCATATGCGGTGTATCAGGCATTAAAACGTATTCAAAAAATTTATAATGTTAAGTATGTTTTAATAATCTCGGATTGTTTGAGTTTGATAGAAGCTTTAACCAGACTAACAGTTCATTATAAATCAAACTATATACTGTATTTTATAAAAGAAATTATTGCTCAATATTACCAAAACAATATCGAAATTTCTTTCTTGTGGGTGCCTTCTCACAGAGGTATCTCAGGCAATGAAATGGCCGATAAAAATGCATATGAAGGCATTAATGCCATCCATCGATGGCATTAATCAAACACGCAATGGAAGTCCCTATTACTGATTTTCTGCAATACATAGACATAAGTATTAGTAAACTGTGGCTTAAAATGTGGGAGAAAGATCAGGAAATAAAAGGAAAGTGGTATGGCGAAATTCAAGATAACTTACCGATTAAACCGTGGTACCTATTACCAAATAGAAGAGACCAATCTTCTGTGCTCGGCATTGATGAAAATTTGGGTTAAAGGTAGTTAATATTTCACCTATTTTATACGCGAAAAAAGACCCATTTATGCTACTTTCAATATTGTAATCTTTGGTTGAAAACTCCATTTGTCCACATTGCGGAACAGAAGAAGGAAGGAACTAGAAGTGGGTGATACAAATCGTATATAAATACGAAATCTGATATTGGTACAATATCTAAAAATCACTTACTGGCTCTTTCGAAATCTAAGTATTACAATATCAGATTTGCGATGTACTGAATACTCGCTCACTCGTCTGTACCTACGCGGTACGATACGCATCGGCCGCATGCGTGCGACAAAGCGCGTAAGATACAAATATTACACTAGTTAGAGCGGTACAGCAATATTACAATATCAGATTTGCGATGTACTGTACCTACGCGATACGATACGCATCGGCCACACGCGTGCGACAAAGCGCGTGAGATACAAATATTACACTAGTTAGAGCGGTACAGTAATATCACAATATCAGATTTTTGAACAAATTTTATATAAATAAGTAATTTTTAATCTTAACACTATGCAAATAAAGCTTACTTTCTGGTAAGTACTAATCATGATATCAATGATGTCTAATATTTATTTAGCCTTGAACTTGAGCGCATTTTGGTACTTATGGACCATTATGCACGTAATAGTTTTATTAATTATTAGGTACTTATTGTTTAATTGTGTCCGAATAGTTGCGGAAGAAAGTTTCATTTCTTTTAATTTAATTCGCGTTATAAAATTTAGAAAGATTTTTGTGTGTGATGGACGTTGGGGATTGTTTTAATGGATTTTTTAATTAATATGTATAGTGTAAAATAATAACGGATAAAATAGTACTAGTGTATATAATAATAAAAATATAAGTAGTCAAGTGAAACTATTGTGTTTTCTTTCACTAGTGTAAATACATTTGTAAATATTCATTATAATTTAAAGTAAGTTTATGTGTAAGATTATGCAAAAAATCTTTTAAATAAAGTGTACATACCTACCTATATATAAAAAAACTTGTGTCGTGTTAAAGATTAGTTGTAAATATCAAAAATGTCGCGAAAAAATATGCGCGTCGTTTGGGACTATTTTGAAAAAATAAACGACTGATAAAAAAGCTAGATGTAGTGTTTGTGGTGATCTGTATAGCTACAAGGGATCGACCGGTAATTTAAAAGCACATTTAAAGAAGAGGCACTTGGATGCGTACACCCAAGTCGTAACGGCACAGCAGCCAATAAGGTCAGAACCACAAAGGGCCTCGACTTATGTGTCTGTTCCTGTTACTGCGACATCTGCCCCTATACCTACTTTTTAACTAGTTTAAATAACAAAGATGGCATCCAAAATATCATGAGTGTTAAAAATAGTGCTTGTTCTTTATATATGTGTGTAGATATTATTTTACAAGTGCAATATATGACAAATAGAGACATTTTACTTTTGAAAAATCAGTTGTTCCGTGTAAAGCTGGAGTAGAACCCACCTCAACGCTTCACTTATGAGGCGTGCAATAACATCGCAGTAAAATAATGATCAAGTAAGTACTGCGCGCGCATTTATGATGTGCATGTATACCACATCCTCACACACTTACAACAAGTTAGTTATTTTTTTCTACGCTAGAAATTCCCTAAAAATACTATAGATATAATTTATATGGCAAAACAACGTTTGCCGGGTCAGCTACAGCTAGTGATAAATAAATAGGTACCGAATTAAACATCTATTATACATATAAGTACGAGTATATCTACAATATCGAATTGTATTGAAATCTATGATATTGTCGTATCCTATTTAAAGATGCGCATCGGATTCGGATTAGATTTCTGAAATCTGAATCTACTCGTATGATGGATACGCGAACGTAAAATATCAGATATTAAAATATAAGATTTTGAAATCTGATATTGAAAATCGAAATCTGATTCAGATACGATTCTCAGAAAAAGTGATACGACCCACGCCTAGAAGGAACTAAGCTTGGAACACTTCACAAGTACAAGTAGCATGTGAAATTTCATATGAAATGAATTTTGATACTTCGCATCTGCTACCACTCTTCATTTGGCCTGTGAAACGTCACACCCAATGAAATCGCGGGAACGAGCGAGTAGCGACTTAGCGAGCGACGAATCGCGCCCACTAGGTAGGTATATAGTTTGTTCGTTCTATCACGCTCACTGTTGGCGTGATAGAAAGAACAAACTATATTTAGATGATTCGTCGCCGGAGCGTAGCACCACACATGCGCCGTTTTAGTACTATATGCCTCAGTTTTGACCTTGATTATCCTAAAAGAGTATTTTAAAAATAGACTTTAAATTAAGTGCCGTAAAATATTAATTTCCTTGGAATCATTTGTCGCAGATCTCAAAATCACGTGTTTGTTTACATGAATGTAATGAAATGAAGTTTCATTATTATCGCAGACCACAGCTCAGTCGGTCGAGTGGGTCTTCGATGATTGTTTGCGATTTACTTACTTTCATTGTACATCAGTCAGTACATAGTTTATTGTAATTATATAGGTATAGATTATTATTTTTTATTTAGTAAGTCAGTATAGGTATATGTATAGCGTTAATGTACATATGTTAGATTAGTGTAAATGAGACCAATAGATAGATAAAATAAACCTTCGTTAGGAGTATTCATACAAAACTTCCTACTTCATTTTATACTAGCATACGGAACGTGTGACGTGGGAAATCATATGATTATTTTTTTAAATATCATCCAATGAAAATGAAATAAAAGTAGCAATCATTTCCATAACTAGAAGGAACCGTTACACATGATTTTTGAACGTCAAAAATTTTTGATTGACAGAATTAATCTTAGCCAGTGAACTAAGTAATGTGAAAATATTAAGTGATTCCTCATCCCGCCCGCCGCCACTTAATCAGTTACTAAAGAACAAAAAATCTTTTCAACCCCTATATACATATATAAAAAATACGATTAAATCAATATAAAACAATAAATAGATAGAAGGAAACTGAAGAAATTACCTAAAGGTCTTAGTAACCAGGTCATAAAATTACACAAAAAAAAAAATGATGGATATCTACTACTTGGCAACACTGCGTCAAACATTCATCAAAAAAGTTATGTAAAAGTCAAGTGTCGTGTAGTGAAAGACACGTTTTCAGTGATTTTAATTACTTTTACGTTAGCTAAAGATATTATTTATTTACTCTAATAAGTGAGCCGTGGATGGATAATTGTTTGTGAACGATATAGTTGCTATAACGAAATGATTATAGAAAATCCTGACGTTTTTAAGTCGTGGTTGACCTCCATATTGGAACCCCTGTAAGTATTGCTTATCGAGTACATCCGCTGCCATATTTTATTATTTACAGAATTCATTTTCCAGAACATGTAAAGTATGACCTAAATAATTCGTATAACTTAATTGTGGACTGTATTCAGGGTCCAAAATTAGTTCAGCGACTAGGAAAAGTATCAAATTTCACCGCTTTCGCATCGTTTGTCACAGTTGACATTTCATTTTATTTTTTATTCATATAATAGGGATTTTCTACTTTATTCCGTATAAATAAACTTAGTTTTATAAATTAAGCACTGTACGTATTTAATTTTTAGTTATTACTCTGAGCTATGCATTGATTTTCTATTTACTGAACATCAGACATCATTTTAGAATAATGCACAAGTAATGAGTTGCATTGACGATGCCAATAAGCCTACTAGTTTTTCATCGATTGTAACTTAATACATAAATACATAACTCTAATACCTTATTTTAGTACAATTTTATTATAGTGTAAGTGAATGCAATACAAAATATAATATATCATCTATAACCAAAAAAATAATAGGCTACCTATGAATGGTCAACTCTGCAATATTTCCTTTTCTTGTCTAATTTACCTACCAGTAAATTAGCGGTTGTTCTCTTGCGAGCCTTTACAATTAATTAATATATCCATCATACTCCTTCAGATAAATTAATAACTTCAATAGGGTTTTGTATATTTTTAAGGGTGCATTTGAATCGGTAGTGACAGTATTTAAGTAGCAATGCTACTGAGTGTAAACACAATGTTAATCTATCTTCCACTTAAAATGAACAGGAACCTCCCAAATACTGGTCTCATCATAATGTTATAGAATAAAGTTTACTAAAAGAGATATATGCTAATTACCAATACATTCTAGGCCTGGAAAGGATGATAGTTGTTTTGAAGGTAAAATGAGTGCTAAATTGCCCTGTTTATCTCTTTTCATACTAAAAATTCATAGTGATAGGATAAAATTCATTAAGGATGGAAATAATTTTACAATTGAAATATCTCAATTTTGATTATTTAAATGAATATTTTTATTAATAACTGTAATTATTTCTTAGATATATTAACTTTACACATAGTTCTTTTACAGCTTTGTAATAATATGTGTGTAACAAATGAACAAACTCACTCATATTTATAATATTTAGTAAGGATTGTTTTAAAAAAAAAATAGTATTTTTTAATTTTTGTGTACTCTTTTGTTATTTTTGTGTACTCTTAGGTACAGGTTTTTGTGTATTTTGTAGGTAACATGACATAATCAGGGAGTTATTTTGAATGACTATATTTACTATGTGTACACAGAGTAGAATTACAAAATAAACATGTAATATAGTGTGATGTAAATCTAAATGTGCAATAATTTTTATCATTATTATCATTAGCAAAGATAAGCAATATGTTTTCTTAGTAAAATTACATGAAGCTATCAAGATTGTTGTCCTACCTAATATTTTAAATATGAATCTATGAAAATTTATCTTGATAGTGTTATCCTTACTTACTTATCATTTCGCCTTCTCCCTCACTGGGTAGGCAGAAAGAACAGAGTACCATAAAGCTCTATTCTTGCATACATCACTCCATTTTGGAGACTTGACTACACCTTCCTTTAATACAAGACTGATTTGGTCTAGGTAGGTTAGTCTCGGTCTCCCTCTGTACCTAAATCCTTCCACTTTTACATCCTTACCAATCTATACTATTATTACTGTATATTTAAGATATTTGAGAAAAATTACTATTAGGCTACATAGGTGTGTCTAAACACAAAAGGATTTTTGTCTGTTTGTTCGTTCGCGCATTAAGTAAAAACTACTGAACAAATTTTACTGCAACTTTTTTTATTTCATAGTTCTTGAATATACTTAAAAACTGGTATATGTTTTATCCCGCTACTATATCGGGAACCTGAGATATAACCCAAAAACTAGGCTTTTGGCTGCGTCAGAGCCGTGGGCAAAGGCTAAATTAATTAAATGTGAAAGTGAGTTTGTTATGTAATAAAATTTTGCACACATACATATCTCATATATGTGTGTCATGAGACTATACAAGTCGGGAGCCCAGAAACGGACATAGGCTACTCTTAATCCCAGACTAATTAATGGTTAGCGTGGGATAACTATTTTTATGTAAAGATAATTAATGTGCCATAGAGTTATGTGGTGTGTGAGTAGAGTGATTTATATTATGAAGTCCACACGGATGAAGGCCCAGGTATAATCTAGTTTAATATAAACATATTACATACTAGCATTTGCTCACGTCACTGAAGGAATGTAATATAGTTCTGGTGGCCCGCTAATAAAGGCGGAGAGACGGCACACGGCGGGTTTCTTTAGTGGGTGACGGCCCCACACTACCCTGTGTTGCCCTGAACGATGGGGTGTGCGGTTAGGTAAATATTTTCCCGCCTAAACAAAAAAAAAAGGTTGCCAACATAGAAGCAGGTTAAAACGTATGCCATTTTTTATAGAGCTATCAAATAAAAGTAATTTTTGGGTGATGTTTCTCACATCAAAACGTAATTTCTCTGTTTTCAGACATCTAAATACTCAACACAGTATTTTTTTCTCCAATACCTTCAATGTATACATTGCTTGGTTTTAGCTTTTTTTTAAAAGACCTCCCTGCACTAAGGATTAATCCTTGTATTGTAGGGGCATTGAGATAAATACTACTAGAGTAGTACTCTAGTACAAATAAGTCTCAAAAAAACGTACCCACTTAAGAATTAAAAAGTCGTAGCTTTGAAACAAACACGTAAGCCAAAGAAAACTATGTTTGTCTCGTTTTTACTACCGTCAAACTGATTACGTCAAAAGGAGACAATACATTGTCATTGGGAAAAAGGGCAAAAGTTGCCAGAGGTCAGAAAAAAATCCCCAGAATTAATTAATAATTTGGATATGATACAGCATTGGTATTTTGATAAACTTTCAATAGATCATAATCATGTTAGATCTAAAGAAATTGACAAGGATCACTGTTAGGAAGAATAAATAGTTAAATGAGTTAACGTAAATAATTTATTTTTAACAAATTAAATCAATACGTAAAAAGAGAATATGTATTTGTACATAGATAGGCTAGTAATATAAAAATAAAATTTACAAGTATAAAAAAATAAATACAAATCGTTTACAATGGAATATTATTATGTAATTGATGCGTACGTCAATCAGTTTTTAATCGACGTAAAAAGTAGGTTCTCAATTTGACACGTAGTAGGAGGTACTCCTTATATATTTTTTTATGTTTGACAACTTTTTATTAGATCCCAATTAATTTTCATCAATATTGGTACAGTAGTTTTTTGTTTACTTACTTATCATCACGCCATCTCCCTTGCGGGGTAGGTAGAGAGAACAGAGTACCAAAAGGCTCTATTTTTGCACACATCGCTTGCTTCTTCATAATTCTCTTCATACACGCTCGCCGCTTTCGGAGGACTCAAGACTCCACCTTCCGTCGATATACGACCAATTTGGTCCAGGTAGGTGAGTCTCGGTATCCCCCTGTACCTAAATCCTGCCACTTTTGCATTTTATATGTTCTTAACCAGTCATTCGTTCGGCTTACTTTTCCATTCTTTCTACATGTCCGAACCATCGGAGCATTCCCTTTTGCATCTTTACACCAATACTCTCTTTCATACCTACTCGTTCTCTTACGTCGTTGTTACGAATACGGTCAGTTAGCCTCACTCCACAGATTTTCCGCAGAGATCGTATTTCGATCGCATTAATTTTACTCTAATACTCCTTTTTTACATAACCAACTCTCACTTCCATATAATAACTTTGGGACAAGCACTGCATTGTGTTTTGCGACACGTGCCTTCTGGCTGAAGTTGAAGATGGCTGCCGAGAATTTGTCCCAATGCTCCGTTCACTCTATTTCCCGCATTTACTCTTCTCTCTATATCAGTGGTGCATCTTCCACCCCGACTGAATGCACATCCAAGATATACAAATCATCCACTTGTTTTAGAACACAAACGCTTATTGATACTCTAACATCTGTTCTGGCTTCTCCTCTTGCAAAAACCATTATTTTGCTTTTGCTCACATTCACCCGTTTATCTTGATCTTCGTGTTTTTGATTTATCTAGATATTTTTAAATGTTACGTTTATTAAAACAACATTTCAAGTAATACTTTCTGATATTTACGCGAATGTTACACATTTTGAAATAAAACTACGTTTACGGAATCTATCGCGTTTACTTGATTTTACTACTATCCCGACGTTTCGAATACTTAACAGCATTCATGATCACGGGTGGACTTAGATGATAAACGTCCAAGGCTGATATATCAGCCTGAATGGCAGCCTGAATGGCTGATATATCAGCCTTGGACGTCTATCATCTAAGTCCACCCGTGATCATGAATGCTGTAAAGTATTCGAAACGTCGGGATAGTAGTAAAATCAAGTAAACGCGATAGATTCCGTAAACGTAGTTTTAACATTTCAAGTATCTTAAAGATACCTGTTAATTTATTAATCACTAGATATGTAGCTTATCCACTAAAAATAAAAAACTGCTACTGTTGTAGACGGTAGCCAGCCATTTTTTTTTTGCGTAAAAGCCTTATTCCACCTTTTTATCCACTCCTCCTTGGCTTTTGATCTTTTGGTACTTTCGAATATAAATAGGAAATCATTATATATACTACTGGCCCTACTTCTGACTATTGTACGATGATTATTACGGCGGCTGTACACACTCGTCGAGACACAACGAGACAGGCCGAGGGCGAGTGTGTACATGGTAGCCTCGTCTCGTCTCGGGGCTCTCGCTATGCCTCGGAAGAGTGTTGGTTTTTGTGCACGAGTCAAAGAAAAAAATCTCGGTGAGTATCGCGATGAAAACGAGACCGCGCCTGTACACACTCGTTTGCTTAGTTGCCCGCCAACTGCGTTCGCGTAAAGACGTGCTTTCTGCGTGCGACAACGATGTGTTCTAATGCTTTTTAGAAACCTACCAAAGGCAATCACTATTATGGAATCCTAAGTATGTCAGGCACAAGGATAAGCAACTATTACACGACGTTTGGTTGCGGATAAGCAACGATTTTGATATCCACGTGGAAGATTTAAAAAAAATATATATTCTTGTTGAATAGTTAAAAGGTTCTTTTTCGGCATGGTATAATATATATTTTTTAAAGTAAATGATTAAAAAATTACAATAACTAATAAAAAAAATAAACGCCGCAATTGTTTTTTCCACGTCCATCGCGACGGGCATCCGAAGTTCAATTGATACAACGAGCGTGTACATGGTGTGCTTTCGTGTCGAGCTTCTACGAGACGAGAGTGGACGAGAGGTTCGCGAGACAAATAGACGAGTGTGTATAGCCGGGGTTACACTTTATGATAAAAATAACATAAATTACTAATAATATTCTGACTAACTCTAACTGTGTTTGTCATTCACTAAACTCCCAACAGTGTGGGAAAATTTAGATTCATTTTCTGGCAGCACTGATGGCTAAAACAATGTATGATAACTTTATTTCGTTTTAAATGCCAATTTGGATTCCTGAACAAAATTAAGCAAGTATCCCACGACACAGGGCATCCTAGTGTGGGGTCTAGTGTTATATTTAAATATTATCATTGTAATTTTGGCATAATAAAGACTTATTATTATTATTATTACTTGTGAAAAGTAGCACCACTCGCTTTGTCGTCCTTTTCGGTCAAATTCAAATTTAAATTCAAAAATATCTTTATTTCATAGGCCTATTAAGTAGCACTTAAAATCGTCAATAATACACTAATAATATAAAATAATTAACACGAGCGCCTGAGGCGAGTGCAACCGCAATAACAAAGTGGCGATTGCAATCGCCACAAGCGGCCGGATTCCGTAGTAAAGCCTTTCATGAGAAGAACCCGGCAAGAAACTCCTGGGCCACTTTTTTAAATTGGCAATTTATTACAATTTAATATAATCTTTATAACAAAAATTACATTATATGTTATAAAACAATTTTGAAAATTAATTAATGAGGAGCAGCTCAAGCCCATTTAGTTTTATCCTCAAGATAATCCGAAACAGTGTAATAACCTTGATTACAAAGTCTAATTTTTATGGCTTTCTTAAACTTATTTAGTGGCATGTTTCGGACATTTTCAGGAATTTTATTGTAGAAGCATATACATTGCCCCATGAAAGATCTACTAATTCTGTGGAGACGAGTACTGTGAGCAACAAGATTGCCTTTGTTCCTTGTATTAATGTGATGAACGTCGCTATACTTATCAAAGCTTCTGATGTTTTTCTTGACATACAACAGATTTTCATATATAAATTGAGACACGACAGTTAGAATATTTATTTGTTTAAATTTCTGTCTAAGGGAAACTCTCGGGCCCAGATTATAGATTGCACGAACGGCCCTTTTCTGAAGTACAAATATAGAATTTAAATCGGCGGAGCATCCCCATAGCAGTATGCCATAGGACATAATACTATGAAAGTAACTGAAATAAACTATTCTAGCCGTTTCAACATCAGTCAATAATCTAATTTTTTTTACCGCATATGCCGCTGAGCTAAGCCTACCTGACAATTTTTTAATATGGGGGCCTTATTGGAGTTTGTTATCTATAGTGATACCTAGGAAAACCGTGGACTCCACAATGTCCAGTTCGACGCCATTCAATTGTACATTGGTTTCTACAAGCCTTACATTGGGTGTAGTAAATTTTATACATTTCGTTTTATTTTCACTTAAAACTAGGTTATTAGTATTGAACCAATGAACAACTTTAGATAGTGTGTTGTTCACATCGTCATAATTAAGTAGTTGCCTTCTTATTTTAAATAATAAAGATGTATCATCTGCGAACAACACAATATTTCGATTATCTCCTACGTAGTATGGTAGGTCATTAATATAGACTAAGAACATAAATGGCCCCAAAATGGACCCCTGCGGCACACCCATTGTCATGACAGACCCATGTGATAACGTGCCATTAACATCGACCCTTTGAATTCTATTGCTTAAATAAGAAGTCAAAAGCTCGAGAGCCCTGTTCCTGATTCCGTAATGGTTTTTTTAACTTTTTAATATGTACACAGTCAAATGCTTTAGACAAATCGCAAAATACGCCTAACGCATCGTGCGAATCTTCCCAAGCTTTAAATATGGTTTTTAACAATTCTAGACCTGCATCAGTAGTAGAGCGATTCTTTGTGAAGCCGAACTGGTATATATGAAAAATTTTATGATTGTCAAAATGATCAACCATTTGTTTGAGAATAAGCTTCTCAAATACTTTACTTAGTGTCTGTAGTACAGAAATTGGACGAAAATTATTAAGGTCTGAGGTACTGCCAGATTTAAACAAAGGAATTACTCTACTAAACTTCATAAGGTCGGGGAATACACCATTAACAAAACAGCCGTTAAACACAGATGTCAATTGGGGAGCAATAATATGAATAATTGAGTTAACTAACTTAACAGACATAAATCCGCATTTTTTTAAATATTAAGACTTTAAAAAAAATTTATAACACTGTTTACATTGACATCCTAGAATTTAAAGGAAGTATTACATATCGGAACACATTGCCTAAGGAGCGATTCGGCTGCAGTAGGAGACAACGTCAGATGTTTTGTTGTTAAAACAGGAATATTAGTAAAATAATTTTCAAATGCTGTTGCCACTTCTCGATTTGCTCTTAAATTTTTGTCATCAAGGTCTGCAACATAGACATTTTAACTGCACAAATCACCATTTTGGAAACTTTAGTTGTACGTTGCGGATACGTTTGCGCTCACTAATGTCAAGTTGGCAACTGAAGTCAGATATGCCTGCAGGCATCTAATAAGTAGCCCCGCGTCGGTGCGCTATACTACATATCTAGTGTTTATTACATCAATGTGTAGGGGACTTTACAAATATAGAATTTCATGGACACAACATACACCCAGACTCAGAACAACCAATTGTGGATCACACAAAGAGTTGTTCTGTGTGGGAATGGAACCCACATCACTTGGGGGAGGCCGGTATCTAAACTACTCCACCATCTGTGCAGTCAAGCTTTATAATAGTACTAGCCGGACTGGCCACGTGTTGTTGTGGTACACTTATAATTTGTTTCCATCCATCCATCCATCAGCCTTTTAACGTCCACTGCTGGACATAGGCCTCCCCAAGAATGGGGGATAGTGCCGTAATCGCCACGCTTGGCAGGCGGGTCGGCTATCGCAGTGGATGTTGTTAATACTCGAAGGAGTGCTGCTGCCCACTCCCCCGGTATTTTCTCAGTCGGCTCTTAGGACTCCCATGGGTGGAGAGGGGTGGGACAATTCTAAAGCCGGCCCCACACGGCAAGCAATAATTTGTTTAGTTATTAATAACTGCTTCACAGGTTCCCTCTTCCAGATATAAAAACATTAATTTTGTAATAAAAAAGATAAAAAATATATATTTGATTCCAGCTGTGATGCGGACCCAGCTGCTCTTGCCAAGTATGTGTATGCGTTGGTCAAGAAGGACAAGCCCGTCGAGGAGCTCCGTGAGGTGATGGTGGACCAGCTTGATGTGTTTCTACAACAGGGTGAGTTATAATTTTTAATTAGCAATATTTATTTGTAGAGCTGACATGGCTGGTAACAATAATTTATTCAAAAATTTAAAGATATACCCCTATTTAGTGGATGGTTTAGATTCGCAATTTATATCGTTAGATGGCTCTGAGATCGTGTAGTTGTAGAGATTAATGCGTTTAAATAAAGATTTTTTGTCTTTTTACCACCAAACCATTGACTTGCCAGTTAGGATTCATCCTAATCACCACCTGGATACGTTCAAGAAGGTTTGATTTCAGACCCTTTTTCGACAGTATATATGTAAATAATAATAAATATTCACGGACATTTTCACACAACGTCCTCTGGTCCCAAACTAAGCTTAATGCTTGTGCTATGGGTACCACATTACGGATATAATACATACATTACTTTTTTTTGTAAATACATACATATAATAGATAGAAAACACCCAGATGCAGTACAAATATATGTGTTCATCATACAAATATTGGTCCTGAGTGGGAATCGAACCCACGACCTCGTACACAGAAGTCGGTTACACTACCAACTACGCCACGAGGCTCGTCAAAAGCAACCCGAACAAAGTTCAAAATCCGTCTTATACTTTTTGCTGCGTGATTTGCGAACAAACAAACAGACAGGAATACTAAAAAAATATGTTTTAAAGTACTAACTAATATTTGTGAATTGAACCTGAGTCCCTTCCAATCCGGGGAAGTGCTCTAATCCACTGAGCTACCGCACTACCTTTCGGCCATACCCAATCTCCTCATCACATTAGTTTTAACAACCTTACTTTAAAGTAGCTGAGCATGTCAATATTTTGTTACAGAACAGCCACATATTTTTTTTCTCAAATACAAAAGTACAGACAAAGCTCTTTATAATAATAGTACAGGGGTCACACGTAAATTTCCAATTTTAACACTATATATTATGTTTCTTTGAGGTGGCAAGCTAAACTTACCGCATACGTCGATCTGTCTTAAAATAGACGCCTCCCACGCCGATTTATTATAATGGTTGCATTTAAAGCAATTGTATTTTTGGTTGCACCAACAATTTTAAATACTTTTTTGAATTCGACTGCACAGATGGCGGAGTGGTTTTGATACCGGCCTCCCGCCAGTGTTGTGGGTTCGATTCCCACACAGGACAACTCTTTGAGCATCCACAAATTCTTTTTGTTGTCATTATGGTTGTTCTGAGTCTGGGTATACTATATGTCCGTGAAATTTAACTGCCTCGGTGGTGTAGCGTTAGTGTATGCGACTGCTATTCATGAGGTCTCGGGTTCCATCCCCGGGTCGGGCAATGTTAGGAAAATTCTCAGTAACAGTCCGGAGTTTGGAAAAGTGCCCGGTAGACGTCAATAGGCTCGCCCCCTATTACATGGGACTTAAACATAGCTGGCGAGTCGTGGGTGTGTAATACACCTCTGCCTACCCCTTCGGGGAATACAGGCGTGATGCTATGTTATGTTAAATTATATGTTTGTAAAGTCCCCCGTGATACAAGGATTATTACCTAGTGCAGGGAGTTGGCAATGTTGACATTTAAAAAAAAATAGCTATTACAGAGCAATGTCCACACATTTAAGGTATTTGAGAAAAAATACTGTGTTAGGGTATTTAGATGTCTGAAAACAGAATCTCGCCTAGCAGATGCATCCTCAAACATTGCCTGTGGCTGGACAGAGGAACTGTTTATTGCAGCAAGTTCTGCAGATTGCAGTGATGCACTGCAGAAAAAAAGCTTATATTTGCAGATAGTGTACCGGTAAATCTTTTTTTTTTTTTGCATGTAGTTGCACACCAGCCACGGTCCATCTGATGGTAAATGGTAATCGTCGCCCATGGACTCGACTATACCGAGAGTATTGTCAAGCCGCTGCTCACCAATTCATTTCACAGATATGAAATGAAATATAAACGGCTATCTCCTGCTACAGCCAAAACGCAACGATGTGCTTCATGGCCGGTCACACGGGAAATGGTGGTACCAACTCGCTCGGGCCCGATACCAAGTGAGTACTCCCACTTGGTACCCAGTCCTACCACCAGTCATGCAATGGATGATAATTGCTTACTTTCCTTAGTCGCCTCATACGACACCCTTGGGAAAGAATGGGGTGATGACACTTGTATTCTTAGTCCGTCACCACACGGATAATTTATTTTTTACGGTTGCTTCCAGAAACGAAACCTTTCGTTGAGATGCTGTTCAAGTCTCTGGAATCCCAGGAATACCTCAAGTCTGATGTTGAGGAGAAACAACCATCGCCTCCTTCTGAAGAGCCCCCTACGGAACTACAACAACAACAACAACAACAACAACAACAACAACCACCACCACCACCACCTCCACCACATATTGAGAACCATGGTAAGTTATTAAGAGTTTTCTCTTATGATGTAATACTAATGTGAACAGACAAATACTCAAATACCTGATCGTAAGCAGTTACCAACTCCAAAGAAAGGGATGGGAGGTGGACAGGAAGTACCAAAAAGGATATAATAAGCAGAGGGTTTATGCCTCCGGCACTCATTTACTACAGGAAATACGAGAGTAGGAGTATCTACTGCTTCGCACTGATTTTCTTTGAGAGACAGTTTTTGCGTGATGCGCGAACAAACAAACAGATAACAGACAAAAAATCTAAAAAAAATTGTTTTGTGTTCAGACACGTCTATATAGCCTAATAGAGTATTTTTTTCTCAAATATCTTAAATGTACAGACACAGCTCTGTTACAGCTTTATAATAGTATAGATTAAGAGAGATACGTAAAGATAGTATCACGCCTTTATACCCGAAAGGGAAGGTAGGCAGAGGTGTATTACACACCCATGGTTCGCCAGCTATGTTTAAGTCCCACGTAATAGGGGGCGAGTCTGTTACCATCTACCGGGCACATTTTCAAACAACAATTCTAAAGGAGACGTTAGATGTTTTTATAAATCTACTAGCCTTTGCCTGCGGCTCCGCCGCTGTCAAAAGCTAGGTTTTTAGGTTATATCTCAGGTTCCCGATACAGTAGAGGGACAAAATGGATACCAGTTTTTAAGTCTAATAAAGAGCTCCAAAAGCTAGGTTTTATGATATATCTCAGGTTCCCGATACAGTAGAGGGATAAAATGGATACCAATTTTTAAGTCTAAAAAAATGTTGCCGTTCAGTAGTTTTTGCGTGATGCGCAAACGGACAACCCGACAAACAAACACAAATCTAAAAAAATGTTTTGTGTTTAGACGCGCCTAATATATTCATTTTCTCTCAAATAGCTTAAATTACAAACACAGCTCTGTTACAGTTTTATAATAGTTGGGAAAATGTTTATTTTGTGAGCACACACATAAAACAATTAAAAAATGTATTACTTAATAAGCAAGTAGTACATTTTTTCATTAAATATATTAAATATATATTATATACAGAAAAGCATTCTATTCAGTGTCAAAGAGACTTACTTCTTATTTGTATTGTCCATTCAATCCATCTAAGTATTCATGAAGAAATAAGCACTCCATATTTATAATACAGGGTGGGCCATGAATTTGTTTAAATTTAAATATCATTTCCCGCGCAAATTCTAGCGGTGCGAGGTGCGGGGGAGAGCCTAGTCGTTAGCTTGTTTTTCGGAAATTTAGTCAAAATGGATCGGTTCACGGGACCGCAGCGCGCCTTTTGCGTAAAGAATTTTTACAAGAACAATTTTTCGCCCATTATTGTAAGGCGCATGTTTCGTGTTGAGTACAATTTACACGACTTAAATCAGTGTCCGAGTGCAGTTTTAATAAAGAAATGGGTGAAGAAGTTTGAGGAGACAGGATCGACATTAAATGTGAAGCAAACTGGCGGCCCACGGATTTCTTGGAGTGAAGAGAATGTGCAGAGAGTTTCGGCTTCAGTTCGACGCGAACCAGCTTTATCGACACGCAAACGTTCGGCTGAATTAGGACTATCACGGACATCGTTACGCCGTATTATGAAATTAGATTTAAAATTACATCCATACAAGCTCCTGTCAGTGCAGGAATTACAACCTAAAGATTTAAATTTACGCAAGTCCTATGCCGAAACAATGTTGAATCGCTTCAAAAACTTCAACAACATTTTGTTTTCCGACGAAGCACATTTTCACTTTAACGGCCACGTTAATAAACAGAACTGCAGATATTGGAGCAGCGAAAATCCTAACACTAAACATGAAAGGCCCCTTCATTTGCCAAAGCTGTATGGGCAGCAATTTCAGCTACAGGAATCATTGGGCCCTATTTCTTTGAAGATTTTCGCGGGCGTACCATCACCGTTAACTCTACAGAATATGTTAAAATTTAACGTGAGTTTTTAGCACCAAAGCTACAGGAATTTGCTGGCTACAATCGAAACACGTGGTTGCAGCAAGACGGAGCCACTTGCCACGCTTCAAACGAGTCCCTGCCCGTAGTTAAACAAATGTTCCCGGAAAAACTGATTTCGAGGAGAGGCGACATTATGTGGGACCAGGAGTCCTGATTTGACGCCAGCAGATTTCTTTTTATGGGGATATTTGAAGAATCATGTATACGCTCACAAGCTAAAAACACTGCTTCAATTAAAACTTAAGATTAGAGAAGAGATGTCTTCCATTTCACACTCTCTTTGCCGAAGAGTCTTTGAAAATTTCCGTGTGCGTTTAGAAGAATGCCAAAGACGAGATGGCGGTCATTTAGTTGATATTATTTTCAAAAAGTAATTGCCTATTGGCTATATTTTAAATAAATAATTTTAAAAATAACTTCTATGGTTTTATTGTTATTTATTTATAAAATGTTAACAAATACATGGCCCATCCTGTATATGACGGGCCTCGTGGCGTAGTCCGTAGTGTAACCGAGTTCCGTGCACGAGGTCGTGGGTTCGTCCCACTCAGGATAATTATTTGTGTTGTGAATACAGATGTTTGTTCTGCATCTGGGTGTTTTCTATCCATTATATGTATGTATTTATAAAAAAAAGGTAATAAATGTATTATATTCGTAATCTGGTACCCATAGCACAAGCGTTAAGCCTAGTTTGAGGCCAGATGATGTTGTGTGAAATGTCCGTGAATATTTATTTATTTACTTATTGATGTGACTTTTTTTATTTGATAGGCCTTGATTAGACTTAAAAACAAGTATACCATTTATCTTGCTACTATATCGGGAAGCTGAGATATTACCTATAAAAAAAACTAGACGTCGCGGGACGTCTAGCAGATGTGACAACATCGAAATTATTTTGTAGAAACAACATGATCAAATAACTTGACAAAGTACTCCTCAAGACGAATCAAACGAGTATAAACTCGATAGGGTTGCGTAGTTTCATTACAGAGTTACTGTGGCCACCTTCCAGCTCCATCGTCAGACCCTGGATACCATCTAGAGACAAAGTACTCGTCAAGACAAATCATACGAGCCCAAACTCGATGGAGTTATATCGTTTTATATTGGAGTTTCTATGGCCACCTTCTAGCTCCATCATCAGACCCTGTGTATATAGGTGTACCTACGCTGTAGCGTGTTCTGCGCTGGTGGGTCTGTGCCGTGTATTTAAATAATACTGAACTTCCAAGAATGTACAAACTTAGTTTATTTCGTTTAACAATTTTAACAATAGTAGGTAATAGGACATTTTGCATTATAGAAAAATGGTTATTCAAAAGTAAGTTCTTTTGACAAGGCAATCCTAAGTGCGTTTGTAAAGATTTTTATGGGGTGTTTATCATTTAATCACGTCAAATCCAATAGCCCTGGCTGATGGTAAGCGGTAACCGTGTAGATGTAGATCAAGGATTATGGTAACACCAGGGGCACAGCCGAGCCGTCCCCTATCGTGAAAATGTGAAGTTGGTACTTGGTACTGAAATTGACACTAAACGTCATCTTCGAACTTTTTTTTTTAACTAACTAACTTATCATCTCGCTCGGGAAATCCTTGCGGGGTAGGCAGAGAGAACAGAGTGCCAAGACGCTCTATTCTTGCCTACATCTCTTGCTTCCTCAACATTCATAACTCTCTTCATACACGCTCGCCGGTTTCGGAGACTCCTGACTCCACCTTCCTTAACTACATGACCAATTTGGTCTAGGTAGGTAAGTCTCGGTCTCCCCCTGTACCTACATCCTTCCACTTTCGCATTGTATATCTTCTTAGCCAGTCGCTCGTCCGGCATTCTTTCCACATGTCCGAACCATCGGAGCATTCCCTTTCGCATCTTTACACCAATACTCTCTTTCATACCTACACGCTCTATTACGTCATTGTTACGAATGCGGTCAGTCAGCCTCACTCCACAGATTCTCCGCAGAGATCGCATTTCGACCGCATTGATTTTACTCTCATGCTCCTTTTTACATACCCAACTCTCGCTTACATATAATAACGTTGGGACAAGCACTGCGTTGTGTATTGCGACACGTGCCTTCTGGCTGAGGTGGTGGCTGCCGAGAAGTTGTCCCAATGCTCCGTTCACTCTATTTCCCGCATTCACTCTTCTTTCTACATCAGTGGTATACCTACCATCCCGACTGAATCCACATCAAAGATATACAAATTCATCCACTTGTTCTAGCACACCATTTCCTATTGCTACTCTAACATCTGTTCTGGCTTCTTCTCTTTCAAAAACCATTACTTTGGTTTTGCTCACATTCACACGTAGGCCCCTTTTCTTACAATCTTCTGCCATTACGTCGACTAGGGTTTGCAGGTCAGTCGCAGACTGCGCTAATAGGACCGCATCGTCTGCATATAGCAGCGAGTTAACCACTGAGTCGCCCATCTGAACTCCCACATTCATTTCATTCAACCTTTGTAGACATTTATCCAGATATATGATAAACAGTCTGGCTGATAGAACGCAACCCTGTTTAACGCCGATATTGACATCAAACCAGGGTGACATTCCATCATCCAGCCGCACACAAGCTCCGCAGTCCATGTAGTTGGACTGCACCGCTTGTAGCAGTCCACCGTTAATACCATACTCCGGCAAAATGTCCCAAAGTTCCTTTCGTACAACAGTGTCAAATGCTTTCTCCAAATCCATAAAACTGCAGAAAACCCTCTGGCCTACAGCCAGATGCTTCTCTACAATGTTGCGCAGAGAAAACACTTGATCCATGCATCCTCGTCCACACCTGAAACCTCCTTGTGCCTCACACAAAAATTCATCAGACACCATCCTCATTCTCCTTTTAATAATCTTACCATACACTTTGGCTGCCAAACTGGTCAAGCTTATGGCCCTGTAGTTTGCACAGTCATAACGTGAACCCTTGTTTTTAAACAAGGGCACGATGACTGCGCTTCTCCAGTCCTTGGGAACCATTCCTGAGCTCCAACATAAATTGAGAAGCATCAGGAAGGATTCCCAGACACATGAGCCTCCAAGCTTGATCATCTCAGCAGACACCATATCAATACCCGCTGCCTTACCATTTTTCAAAATTTCTAATCGCCCATTCAACTTCATCCATACTAATGTCATCAGAGGATGCCGGAATCGAATGCTGATCTGTTAGACCATATGTGGCACCAGCATCACCCTGAACATCCGCATACATATCTCCAAAATATTCACTCCATCGGCTTAACACATCTTGTGTTTGCGTAGGAGTGTCTCCACCATTAGACCTTATTTTTTTCATTCTGAAAGCCGACCAACCACTCCGAGATTTCTTCACCTCCCTCCAGAAAAGTTTGCTGTTGCTGTCGAAGTTTTTGGACAGCCTTTCTTCTGCAATCATATTTGCTCTATCACGCTTCTCTTTCACTAAGGCTTTGGTGTCATTCTTACGTTGCCGGTATATTTCTTTCTTCTTTTCTTTCATACTTGCACTCAGGTTCAAAGAAAATACATAGTCCAGCCACGCTTTCTTCTTTTGGTCTACGGAAGCTGCTACTTCCGTATCCCACCATGCATCACCTTTCACTTTCCTATGCTTCTTTGGGCATCCACATACTTCTTTCGCTGTATTTACCATACTATCTTTCAATACTTTCCAGCATTATTCTATGTCAGATCCCGGCTGATTTGCCATTGTCAGCCGTTCACGGACACCCTCTACATACTTTGCTCTTACAATCTCTTCTTGCAACTTTTCAATCTTTATTCTTTCAAGCCCTCCGAAGTGGACACGCTCTCACCAGTGTCTCCACTTTCTGAACAGACCACTAAATCTCGCAATAACGAGATAGTGGTCCGTGTCGATAGTGGGATCCAGGATTTTACTTCGGAGGCGACTGTCTACCAGAATTAAATCTATCATACTTCTCTGTTCATTCCTTCTCCATGTATACATATGGATGTCCTTATGTTTAAAAAATGTGTTTTGACACAATAAGGTTTCTCTCCATATATACATCCGCAATGAGCCTACCTGCATCATTCACTCTCTTATTACCAAATGAACCAAGCACGTCCTCGAAGTCTGGACGCTTGGTCCCAACCCATCCATTCAAGTCTCCGCATACGTTCACGCTTTCACTAGCTTCTGCCAAATCCAGAACTTCCCTAACATTATCCCAGAACTTCTCTAGATCCGATGCCACCGAAGAGCCTACGGGAGCATAAGCTGCGACCATGAAGACCCTGGTGACCTAGTTTTATTCGGACCCATAGAAGTCTGGGATCAAACAATCCGTAATCTTTCACACCTGAGGCCAAGCGAGCGGACAGCAACACCCCCACTCCCATGCTGGCCTGATCGCTCTGCAGTACACCAGACCACAGAGCTAACCCGCCACCTGGAAGATCACAGGCGTCGCTACCCTTTCGCTTGGTCTCTGTTACACAGAGCACATCAAGCCGTCTGTCCGACATGACGGTCGTGTAACTTACCTTCCACACCACCTCTTACATTCCACGTGCCTACTCGACACTCTGATCCCCTCGACTCGCCAAATTGGGCAAGGCGTGATGGGTGGCGGCCCCCATCGCCGCATCTGCCGTTGTTCGTACCGACGGGGGCGGGTCGGTACGCGTCGCCTCTGGGGCACGCCCTAACCCGCACTGCGGTACACATTCGAGCCGGATTGCAGCCTGTGGACAGGCTGGTAGGGATCGCGACGAGCACGCTGCGGACTATGATATATATTTTTTTTAATTTAACTAATTATAATTTTGGCAATGGATTGCGTAGATTGTGTTTAGTATGTAGTGAATGGTTGAAAAATAAGCATTTATGTGTGCAGTGGCGGCGGCCGCGTCGGGCGCAGGGCGGGCGGGCGGCGAGTCGGGCGCGCGGTCGCCGCCGGCGGGCGCCGTGGCCCCCCCCCGCCTCGTGGTGACGCGCGCCGCGCGCCTGGCCGGGCCCGCGCGCCACGTGCACACCGAGCACACGCTCGTCAAGGTAACCTCTGTTTGATCAATTAAACTTACCTGTAACCAGAGAATAACGATATTTATAAGTTTCTGTTAGGCTGAAGGATCTGCCAAACCCTTAAACTATTTAAAAAAAAATAAGGTAACCTCTCACTTCTTCTTAGAGAGAAAATCGCGAAATGAAATGATGAGCATTAACTTGACAGTATTCTTAGTGCAGGGTCCATTTTCGTAGCAGATGAGTTACCATCTACTACAAAAAACTGATAAGGACCTGGCCTCGCTTTGATCATGTCTAAAGAATAAGGCCAAGTTCCCATACATAGTTATTTTTTACTGCATATGCTGCCGAGCCACGGCCCATCTGATGGTAAAATGGAAGAATAAACGGCATCTCCCGCTGGCTGGGTCACACGGAATATGGTAGTGCTAACCCTTTTGGGCCGGCTGGCAAATGAATACTTCCACTTGATACCCAGCCCTACCACCAGTCATCCAATTGGTGATTATTGCTTACTTCCCTTAATCACCTCGTACAACACTCATGGGAAAGTATGAGGTGATGACTCTTGTATTCTTAGTCCATTACCACACGGACAGTTTCAGTCAAAATCTTTTATTTTGACGTAACAGTTATACCAACCTAGTGATTAAATTAACATCAATGATAACTCTGTTTTTTTTTCCAAATTATTACAAATTTTATAATTACCCATTTAAAGAAAATATCTCTAGAAAATCGGCATGTCTTAGAGACTAATGAAGTTGCACCCGCATGGTGGGGTATAACCTCGAAAGAAGTGATCACCCGCATTAGTCACGAGCACCACCAAACTATTTCCCACCGCAAAAATAAACTGTTCCACCCTCAAGAGGAGTACAGATAGTCATCAGTATAATCAAGACGAAAGTCAACAGCTATCCCCGTAATGAAAAGCACAACCATGCCATTTTCTGCGAAGAAAATCAACGGCTACACTTGAGAGATTTAGTAGGCAAAACCAGTAAAAGTTATTGTAATAGGCATTCACTTGTGACATTTAACTTATACAAATATTTGTTATAGGTATTGCCATTGACTGAGCTATTAGAGGAGCCAGTAGACCAGCTTCCCAGAAGACGAGACAGGCGGGGAGACTCCGTAAGTAGTGCTTAATTAATAGTAAATGTCTATTGGATATGGAATTTGAGATTTAAAGTCATCATTTTCAAGAACAAATTATTTGTGAAAGCAGAAGCTGAGCCTGCGTCCGTTCCAATCTGAGGAAGTGTTCTAGACCGTGAAGTCATGGCAGTCACCAACAGTGACTCTCAATAAAGACTTTTAAACTTTCGCGATTTGTACACATTATACACAAATATTAATATATCGGGTCTTAATCGCGTATATAATGTTGAGGTTGAATACCTTAATTTCCCGACGTTTCGACCGTATTGCATCGGCCGTGGTCACGGGTTCAATCTCCACTTCACAATTGCTTTTAGATGTCTTTACGACTCACGCCACCTATCGGATGCATTTATATACATTATTTCAATATAATTGCATCCGATAGGCGGCGTGAGTCGTAGAGACATCTAAGCTGAGCATGTCAATATAGATCAATTATTATAATTTTCAAATATTTTTTGAAGTAAGTACTTCTTTATGCGCGCTTGACTTGGAGAGTAAGCTGGTGAATGCGTGACGTGAAGTTACGAAAAGTGCTGATCGGGTGAGGGGGATATAAGTTAGTGAAGATAGAAAGAGAGAGAGTGTTACGTTTCGTATATTAAGGGAAGTACTGTAGGGGCAAGAGAGAGAGGTGCGAGCACACATTTTCTTTCTCTCTTTCTCATTATTTGATTTTTTTTATGCTTTTAATATTATTTGTGCCGTGTGGGGCGGGCACCAAGAATAGCTTCACCCCGTCTCTTCCTATGGGAGTCGTAAAAGCCGACTTAGGGATTACCGGGGGACCGGGCAGCAGCGTTCCCCTGTGTACTAAAAACATCCACTGCGATCGCCAACCCGCCTGCCAAGCGTGGTGATTATGGTAAAACCTCCTTTTTGGGGAGGCCAGCAGTGGACGATAAAAGGCTGATGGATGGATGGATGGATGGAATATTCTATTTTGCCGAAAAAACATTGCATTCAATGTTGATTAAATATTTCTCAAAAAGTCAACTGACGCAACTCGGGATCGATCTTGATGTTAGTGAAGTGAAGCCAGATGTTTATGCCTCAAGACCAACAAATCATTAATATTGTATGTCAAATGTGGGGTTTAGTTAATACATGTTTGGAAGCGGTCGTGTCGATTGTCGTGGAAGTCGTGGGTCGTACGTCGATTGTCACACAAGTTTAAATAAAATTAACGAAAGTTAGAAGTAGTTTTTTCACTTAACCACAGAATAGATGCTAGTCCTACGGACAGAAACATCACTTCCATTAAAACTTGTCCAAAATCTCTCTATAATAGGTTACAAAGTCTTAATAATAATAACAATTGTTCGTAGCGAGAAGAAATGTACCTTATGTACACAGAAATACAGTTGAGATTGTTTTGCCCGCCGCATGAACCACGGGCAAACGCGTCATTCTACGAATGTGCTAGGGTTGCATCTATGATGATTTTACTAACTTACTTATCATCACGCTATCTCCCTTGCGGGGTAGGCAGAGAGAACAGAGTGACAATAGGCTCTCCTTCCCCCCGGATCTCTGTGACGATCAGACGTGTTTTAAGCAAAAGTGTTATATCTATTTTATAAATTAAATACAGTTTAAATATAATATATGCAGTGTAAACAGTGTAAAGTACTAGGAGCGCACACGAACTAGAAGCTTTGACGGTGCGCCTGCCACACCTCTCCTACTACCGTCGCCGTTGGACACGCCCACTACTGCTACTCCAGGTTTCTTGGAGGCGGGGTAAATAATCTGCCAATTGCTGCGCACTCGCACGTCGTTTTATCCTCCACCCGACACTTACACGTATAAGGAGATTTTAAAGGCGTTTACGCGAGTTGATACTTTATGACCCGTTGCGATTGTGCAGTTTGCATCTAAGTAAAACCGAGGTAATCAAATCGATTTTCTTTAAGTTTTATTATGCCACTTAAAAGGACCCCGCCTGTAACACCACAAGGAAAAATTACAATGGATCCTAGTCAGAGCTCAGTGCCGGTTACCGACACAGATAATGAGAGTTCCAGTAATGTTGCCACCAGACCTAGGGCACGCAAGCGTCAACATGACGATGAGGTGTCTGCCGTTATTTTAGACATTAAAAACTCCCTTGAAACCTTTAAAAAACAGCAAAATACAATACAGGAATCCATTATAGATATACAAAAGCAAAACTCTGATATAATTAAATCCATTGAATTTATATCCAAGCAGTACGAAGAAATGCGAGACAAACTTATAACGTTGGAAACTGAGAAAAAGACACATTTGGCATATATACAGACTTTAGAATCTAAAATTGAAAACCTTGAAAGATCCCAAAAACAGACTTGCATAGAAAATAAGAAATATTCCTGTACAAAAAAGTGAATCTAAGGAGTGCTTGGTAAATTTAGTTAATAATGTTGCATTGGCCACCAAAACCAGTATGGAACAGACCCAGATTAGAGATGTATTTCGCCTAAATGCGGATAAAACCGGAAACAGAACTATAATAGTGGATTTTTCTTCTGTAATCCTCAAGGAGAAGATATTAACATCTGTGAAGACCCACAATCGGACAAACCGAGATAATAAATTGAATACTACTCATCTACAAGTAACTGGCGAACCACAACCGGTTTATGTCACGGAATGCCTTACCCAAAAATCACGTAAATTATTTTATTTAGCTCGTGAGTTCTGTAAGAAATACAACTATGATTTCTGTTGGACGGCCCATGGTAAGGTTTTTCTACGACAGAAGACTGGTGCTCCATCCCACCGGATTGATAATGAATGTGACTTGGAGAAGTTACGTGTTCACTCATCTACTCTGCATACACTCCAGCTGTGACTGGGAAGCCTTGTATGGTTTTTCAGTTTAATTTATTGCATGATTCTACCAATATTATATAAAACATATTCATTTTTGCCTCAGTTACCGATTGCCACAAGCTCCTATACAAAAGTCGTTATATAACACAACATCCCACACACTGTACAAGTTAATTAACACAACATCTCACACACTTTACAACATACACACACACCAGAAAATTACTAAGCCACACGCACCTACATACTCAAATATAAATAATATTTCATCAGTCTTAAAAAATCTTGCTCACACATTAAATTACTATTTTATGAACAATCATAATTTAAGTGATATTCAATTAAGCACTCTTGTAATTTCTGTATTTAACAGTGTTATTTCTAGATAGGATGTCACTGGATATTGATACGGCTCAAGTATCCAGTTCAATTATCTGCTCGCCTGAATCATTAAGCAATCATATTGATATCACTCGAACTGAACTAACAGTAATGCACACAAATATTCGTAGTGTAACATGTAATTTTGACGCCTTAGTTAGTCTTCTAAAACGTATCTGTATACAATGCGATGTTCTCGTGTTAACTGAATGTTGGCTTAGCAAAGCCTTGATTCCGCCTGAGATTGACGGTTATACGTCATATTCGTCTGAATATCAAAATAAAATGATGGCGTTCTTATTTATATTAAAACTGAGATAAGTCATTGCATAAAAACACCCACATTTTCAGAAGCAAACTGCCTAATGTTACAATATGACAATGAATATGCTATTGTAGCTATTTACCGCTCGCCTTCCCAATGTAATAGAAATCTTTTCTGTGATAGTCTTGACCTATGTTTGTCATCATTAAAGTCTGTTAAATCTGTAGTCGTAGATAGGTGATATTAATATAAATATTTCACCTGATAGTAATAACCCAAATAGTTGCCATTACTTGGACTTACTGGCATATCGGGGTTTTTTACCTGCACATGTATTTCCTACTCGTAAAAGAAGCTGCATCGATCACGTGATGCTAAGAACTGATAAATATGCGGCTACCTATGTCCTTGATACTTTTATAATAGATCACGCACCTTTAGTTTTATATTTGGATTGTAGACTGAAAAGAAATATTGCTAACACTACGATGTTAAAGGTTGACTATCGATCACTTGTCCAAAAACTTTCTAATACTGATTTTAGTACGGTATTTAATACTAGGGATGCTAATGTTGCAACTACCAATCTAATTAATATAATATCGAATGCCATTAATGTTCATTCCAAGCAAATTATTATTCCTCATCGCAAACGTTGGCTAACACCTGGACTGATAAGGTGCATAAGGCATAGAGATAAATTGCATAAGCAAGCTAAATTTCACACAAATAACGCTGTGTTACAAGTGTCTTACACAACATCTCACACACCAGGTACCGCAATTTTTGTAACAATCTCTTGAAAAAGCTTATAATGATTATGAAAAAGCAGAGTTTAACAAGAATAAATTAATTCCAAAAGGAATGTGGAAAACAATTAATAAAATAGTCACCCTTAAGAGCTCCACTCCTCCGCCAGTTGAGCTACTACATCTAACTCAAAACCCAAACGAGTCCATTAACTTAGTAAATGACTATTTTGCCGGTATTGGTGAAACTTTTGCTAACACCATATTGAATCAAAGAGGTACAATCCAACGAGAATTATATGCTGCTTCTTCTGATTGCCAGGCTCTCCGAGATTCTATAGTATTACTTGATACATACGACAGAGATTGATAATATTATTGTTGGTTTAAAAACAGATTGTGCAATAGGTCTTGACAACATCCCTACTCTGGCAATAAAAAATGCGAAGGCTAGTCTAATCTCTCCTCTAATCCATGTGTGTAACGTATGCTTACATAGTGGAGTATTTCCTAATGATCTGAAGCAGGCATTGATACATCCCATTCATAAGGGCGGTGATAGAGATAGTGTTGGAAACTACAGATCGATTTCGGTATTAACTGTCATATCCAAAATATTAGAAAATGTTCTAAATTCTAGACTTATAAATTATCTACATCATAAAAAAATTATAGCGGACAATCAACTTGGCTTTATGAAAGGTAAATCAACTGAAGATGCAACTTTATTATTAATTGAACTCATTACTAGAAATCTTGACAAAAAAAAAAGAAAGTTTTAGGAGTGTTTCTCGACTTATCAAAGGCGTTCGACACTGTCTCTATCCCCCACTACTCTCTAAAATGGAATCGATAGGTCTGCGTGGCATCGTTTTGCAAATGTTTCGTTCTTATCTCTCAAATCGGAGCCAATGTGTTAAAATAGGTACCTTTATTAGCGAGCAAAGACTACTCTCTTTTGGTGTACCACAAGGTAGCGTGCTCGGTCCCACTCTCTTCCTCTTATATATCAATGCCTTGTGTACGTAAGAAGTCGATACCAAAATCCCTGTGTTTAGAAAACATAGACATTCCGCTGATTACGATAGTCTGCTATGTGTCTATTATGCGCTTGCTCAAAGTCTACTAAAGTATTGTATAGTTGTCTGGGGGGGTACTGGCAAGACTACTCTCCTTTCACTCGAACGTGCCCAAAGATCTATACTGAAAGTCATACTTGGAAAACCACGTAGATACAGTACAGATGATTTATATCGCGAATGTTCTGTCTTAACTGTTAGACAAATTTTTATACTGTCTACTGTACTTAGAAAACATAAAAGTATTACTTTCAGACCTATTTTAAAGCGTGACAAAACAAAAGTTTGCTCAGTGCCACCTCACAGAACGACTCTGGCTGGACACCATTATTATGTCATTGGTAACAATCTTTATGTCATCAATAGAGCAAATAATATATATGCATTGCCGTTGAACATATGTAAAAATACAGTACAGAACTGGCTCCTTCAACAAGGCTATGCTGAAACAGAGGAACTTTTAAAAAACTAACATAACGAAGTGATACACAGTCGTATATATACGTACAACACACTCACACATATACACATGCTTCACACAAACGTACTACACTCACATACACACACACACACACACACACATACACACACACACACACACACACACACACACACACACACACACACACACATATATATATATATATATATATATATATATATATATATATATATATATATATATATATATATATATATATATATATATACACTCACATACACACACAATCACACACTAACAGATACTTTTCTGTGGTAATCAACCTTTTGTAATTTCCTCATTTATTATTTTATTTTACTTTATATATTTTGTTTTTTTTTGTTTTAGTTCTCCTTTGAAGTAGTATTTCTTGGTTTATTTTTAAATATACAAATCAATTAATCCCAAATAAGCTTAGAACAATGTATGTTTTGTAGTGTTTCTTTATGGTGGAAGACGCTGGCGATTGTGGCACAGTTTATACTGGTACAATCGTCAACGCATCCTCTTTAGAAAATGCATCTTTGTTTGCTCCTGTATAATTTTAGACTAAGAGAATTTTTGTAATTTTGTTTAGTGAATAAATATTATTATTATTATTCTTGCATACATCTCTCACTTCCTCAACATTCATAATTCTCTTCATACACTCCAGTTTCCGCTCGCCGGTTTCGTAGACTCCTGACTCCACCGACAGCAACAAAGCTGTCGTTTATAAAAATTAAAAAAATATTTTTCTAGTAGATTCTATTTGATTACTTTTTATATAATTTTAAATGTTATTTTCCAGTCGGATTATTTTTTTATAAATTGTTTTTTTTTGTTCATATACGTTTAGAGCTCTAGCTCTGAATTTTCGGTTATTAAATTTAGTGTCGAAATACCCTGAATCGCGTAAATAATTTTATTTTAATCAATACTACAAGCGCGAGCGCTTAGGCGCGCGTACGACAGCCTTCTGTCGGTTGTACCGTGGGCGGTACGCGAAGCGGTAGGCATTTAACTCGGGGCCTTGAGCGAGTGATGTACGCCTGACATAACTGTATTCACTTGTTAATAGATATTAACATTATTAATAATAAATATATATATTTATTGTTAAGTTTTTCTTCAGTAGTGTGGCCTCTAAAGCACACTCGTTTTTTATTTTTTTATTTTAGACCCGGGATAAGGACGACCGTCGCCGAAGAAGATCCCGTTCTTGGGAGAGACGCGTCAGAGCGAGACGACATACAAGAGACAACGAACACAACAATGACGTCAGAAGGCAAGTTATTTTTTTTATAGTCCGTCTGCGTCCACGTGAACCAACTGCACTTTGGTATGCATATTGGTGCGCAATGGTACGCTTTGCTTATGAAGTCTGGCGACCCACAGTGAGCCGTTATGATGTATTTCTGTATTCTGATATACATGAAGAACACTGGGGCAGCCCTACAAATATATTGATATTATCAAGTACTTATAAAAAATGTTATTCAGGGATGACACCAAACCACTGAAGTAATGTAACATAGTTCCAGTGGCTTGCCAATACAGGCGGGAGGTGGCACACGGGGAGAATATTTAGTGGGTGAGGCCCCACAGTACCCTGTTCGTTGCCCCGAACGACGGGGTGTGCGGTTAGGTGAATCTTTTCCCGCCTTAACGAAAAAAAAAGGGTTGACACCAACATCGACTGAAGTAATATCACACAGTTCCGCCAGTACAAGCGGAGAGACTGCACATGGCGGGTTTATTTAGTGAGTGAGGGCCCTACCATACCCTATTCGTAGCCCCGAACAACGGGGTGTGCGGTTAGGTACATGCTTTTCCGCCACCAACCGTGTTGGTGATTGGTGACATCAACATTCTTAATGTGTATTCTGTAGTTGTGTCATTTCTTTGAGGCCATGAGTTCCATGGCAGGTATAAAGTACACCCAGGCTCTATTTGAAAATCTTAAACACAACAGGCGTTAATCCCTATATAGGAAGGGATCTTGTAAACAAACAACTAATGCACACAAAGTATACCCAGACTCTGAACAACAGTTTGCAAGACGAGATGGAAATGTGAATTAAAAAATGATAGCCGTAGGATTTGAATGTGTGGCCCATGGATTACCGTTCTTATCGATCGGGACTATAAGTTTCGATAACACATTCTGATTTTCAATGACTAAGTCCGAGAAAAATGTCACAATAGCTCAGTTGGCAGAGCATTATCATTTTCTATTCCACATTTGCACATGTAGAACACTCTGCACTGGGCCATATTGGACATAAAATGGGGTTTTCAGCAACTATGTTCAAACAAAAAGCCATCATCACTCCCGTACACTACTGGTATAGATGGTAATAGATTGATCTATTCACAGACGACCTCCATCTCGTTCACCATCCCCACGCGGTCGCTACAAGAACAGAAGTCCACCACCAGGACTCGAGAGACCGGCCAGCAGATCTAGGTATGTACCTTCAGAGCAGACATAAGTCCTCTTGAAAAGTAAGTGTACTCCTACATAAAATTGGTCCTTGTTAATTCTTTAATGCCGTGTGGGGCAGGCTTTAGAACAAATTAAAAGAAAAATACCGTTTGATAGAAACATTACGCAGCTTACACACACAAGGGAATTGAGAGTTAGAGTAGAGAGGGCAGGGCATGGCGGCATAAGAGAACGTCACAACTGTTTGCCGTTGCATCACGAGAGTCGGTTTTACTACCAAGGCGCACCAATAGATGTTTCACATCAAAAAAATGGGAATTAAACAATCTCCATACACATAAACCATTCTTCAAACCCAAAACACAAAGTGCGAAAATATGAAACCGTGACATTCATGTCGGAGTGGCACTATATTCAGCGTCTGAACTATATTCAGTAGGCGAGGGTTCGATCTCCGCTTGTGGCTATCATTTTCTAAATCCACATTTTCGCACTTCGTATTCTGGTAAATGCCCAAATAATAAACAACAATAAAAATCATTACATACCTATATTATTTGGAGGTGAAGCTGGCTCTTTAGTTCCATACTCAAATATTATTTATTTTATAAAAAAAAAAAAAAAACATTTAAAAATCTTTCTGAATCGATTAACGAGGATTAGGCACCATTTCAGCTACTTTTAATATTACATATTTTTCTTGTGAATAAAAATAGATTAGTTTCCGAAAAAAAAAGAAAGTTATGAATAAATAGAGTAGGTAGTCCGTCTCTTCCTATGGGAGTCATAAAAGCCGACTAAGGGATTACCGGGGGACCTGGTAGCAGCGTTCCCCTGTGTACTAAAAACATCCACTGCGATCGCCAACCCGCCTGCCAAGCGTGGCGATTATGGTAAAACCCCCATTTTGGGGAGGCCTATGTCCAGTAGTGGACGATGAAAGGCTGATGGGATGGGGTTGGGAGATTAGTTTATTTTATCAAAAAAACTTTATTTATGCAAGAACTATTTATTGTTGGCAAGAAAATTTTTTTGTGGCTCTTTAAAAACTGAAATTTTGTAAATTGTAATTTTTGACTCTTCCAACTCAAAAGGTTGCCAACCCCTGGCTTAGAAGAAGAGAACGGTAGAATAAACTGGGTCTAGCTAAGTTGCATTCTATGATCGCTAACGCTAATAGAAAACTATTAAAATGTATGGAAATTTGACATCTCTAACGTTAAGTCAACTTACCGTATAGATATTGTTAAAGACTTAGATAAATATAGGTTCTTTATCTATGGTTATAGATGTCAAATTCCCATACATTTAAATAGTAGCGTTAGCGATCATAGAATGCAACTTGGCTAGACCCACAGACTCGTATATCGATTTTAGTCTACATTGTGAATAGATTTACCTCCTGTTTGCAGATCAAGGTCTCCGGTTCCAAGGGACCGCGATCACGAGAGAGAAAGGCTACGGCTGCCTCGCGAGATGGAGCGAGACAGAATGTCTCGAGACAGGGAGCATAGAGACAGAGTGTCGAGATCACGTGACAGGGAGCGGTGAGTGATTAACTGCCTCTATAGTGTAGTGATAGTGTATGCTACTACTGCAGATCAGAAGGTCTCAGGTTTGAAGCCCGCTTATATACAGTAAGTTTTCAGCAAATCATATAGGGAATATTATGGCACTTACGATGTATTCATATACGTAACGTACGTATGAAATCGTAGTCGGTTTTTGACACTTCGTTTTCGCATGGTTTTGTTTGCCACACAGGCATGGTTTTATATGGCTTCACTGGATTGTTCAATAATAAATGCTACGTCTATGTTTCTTAGTTAGTCTGAGCCAGCAGGTTGATATTCCTACTGGTGTGTTCCACTAGCTGAGTATGACAGCCACCTAGAGACCCAAAACATAGTGGTGTTGGCTCTGCCCCTCAATCTCTCCATGTGTATACCATCCAAAGAGGTTTCACTGGTGCTATTGAGGTCAGATAGGGTGATTAGCTAAACAGATCGGAGACCAACCCTGACAGACAATAAAGTTAGGAAGATGATGACCAACATTAATTCTATAACATTTCTTTGTTTGATTGTATGCTAGGGGGAACCGCTTACCACCAGGTGGGTCGTACTTGTTTTCCATCCATAAATAGTATAAAAAAATATATTATTCACAAACACACCCTTGAATCACACAAGGATTTGTCCTGTATGGGAATCCAACCCACAACACTCAGCTTGGCGAGTTTGTTATCCAAATCAATCTGCCATTTGTGCATATACATAAAAATAAATAAATATTCACGGACATTTCACACAATGTCCTCTGGTCCCAAACTAAGCTTAACGCTTGTGCCATGGGTATCAGATTACGGATATAATACATATTAAATTTTTTTTGTAAACACTTACATATAATAGATAGAAAACACCCAGACGCAGTACAAATATCTGTGTTCATCACGCAAATAAATGTCCTGAGTGGGAATCGAACCCACGACCTCGGGCACCGAAGTCGGTTACACTACCGACTATACCACAAGGTCCGTCGTATTTGTTATAATTTTGTTTTTCCCTACACAGGTCTCGTGACAGATCTCGTGACCGGTCTGCGTCCCCTCATGACGGCAGACCAGAACATGGCGACGCTTATAAACGGCGCTGTAGAGATTTTGATGGTAAGTCTTGTGAATATATTTTGATATTTTTGTATATTTTTTTAGCATTTGACATTGATTAGCTATATAAATTAAACAAAGTTTGAAAATGTGAAATCAAAGATAACAGTCACGAGCAGGAGTTAAGCCAGTATCTCCTGGAATACCGTCCCAGATGCTTTGCCAATTCAGCCATTGTGACAATTGTTCGGAACTGCGTCACCCAAGACATTAAAAATTATGTGCTATCGAAATGTGCAGTCCCGAGCAATTCAAATCTTTTTTTTTTGTTTGTTAATGCGGGAAAAAATGTTCCTAAACGCACACCCCGTCGTTCGGGGTAACGAACAGGCTAGCGTGGGGCTCTCACCCACTAAATAAACCCACCGTGTGGCGTCTCTCCGCCTTTGTTGGCGGGCCACTGGAACCATATTACATTCTTTCAGTGATATAGCAATTCAATTCAAATGCTGTCCGTGACTTATTATCGATTTCACATTTTCACATGTTGTGAATATTTTAAATGATGGTAGAGCGTTGCCATCCCTGCGTGGACGGTCGGTTTTCCACTGCAAAATTACCATCCATAGCGCGTTTATTGACTTTATTTCATACTCATGAAATCCTTATTAATATTGTAAATGTGAAAGTGAGTTTGTTTGCAATGTTTTTACGCCGTAACTACTGAACCAATCATCATGAAATTATATATATATATATATAGTCTGGAGCCCAGAAAAGAACATAAGGTATTTTTCATCCTGAAAAAATTAATGATACCTTTATTCTGAAAAAATGAATGGTGCCTCGTGGGCTATTTTTACATAGAGATATTTTTACGTAGAGTGACGTATTTATATTTTGAAATCTATTTTTTTTTTACAGAGAAAGGCTATTGCATGCGAGGTGACTTATGCCAATGGGACCACGGTAGTGATCCCGTGGTATTAGAGGATGCTGCCGCTGCGCTGTCTACCGTTTTAGCGTTACCACCTGTGCCTGGTAAGTACTATAATATTTATACTTCACATCCCGTTCCGTCACCATTTTTCGGTAAAACGGGAAAAAATGTACCTAAACGCACATCCCATTATTAGAGGCAACGAACAGGGTAGTGTGGGGCCCTCACCCGCTAAACAAACCTGCCGTGTGCCCTCTCCGCCCTCCGTCATTTCTAGATCCGGGCCAGACGCTATTAACTACTAAGCCACTGTAGGCCTTTCTCGCATACTTCATCCTCGTAGTGCGTGGAGGCTCACGTAGGAGTGAGGCACGTGTAGGAAGGCATGCACTAAAGAGTAGAGTGTGCGCAGAGTACAACCCGCTGTCGCCCGACATCTGGTGCGGCGCGGGCTACGCGCCCTACCCGCCGCACCTGGCGCGCCCGCCGCCGCCGCGCGAGCTCATCCCCATCCCCAGGTACGTCACAGCTAGCCAATGCCTCTCAACTTTAAAAAGTTATCAAATCTATTGTTTTTTAATAAGTTCAATATAATGTACTAGGAATAGTCACTTTGATGCCATCAATAGATGCCTTTCAAATTTAAAAAATTCCTAATTTTTTTTTATTTAATTCATCATTATGTATTAGGAATACTCACTTTACTGCCATGATTTTTTAATTCGCGTAGTCTATGTGTATCTTTTGTTTTCTCTTTTTTAATCATTCGAACGGGCCTCGTGGCGTAGTCGATAGTGTAACCGACTTCCGTGCACGAGGTCGGTGGGTTCGATTCCCACTCAGGACAATTATTTGTGTGATGAACACAGATTTTTGTACTGCGTCTGGGTGTTTTCTATCCATTATTATATGTATTTATTTACAAAAAAAAGTAATATATGTATTATATCCGTAATCTGGTACCCATAGCACAAGCGTTAAGCTAAGTTCGGGATCAGAGGACGTTGTGTGAAAAATGTCCGTAAATATTTAATATTATTTATTTATTATTATCATTTATCGCATTTTGGCCAATGACAAACATACAGACGTACTACTACTATTTTGTGAGTTTGGTTCCCGTCTTGCACAATAGTTAAATTACAAAATACTTCTTGCGAAGGTAACTTATTTTAATTTAACTCATATGCCCTCCGCGGCTGTAACTCATTTTACCTTCGCGAAATGCAATGGTAACCAATAGCGTTGCAGTATTCTTATTTGTGTTGAGTCCATGAAAGGCGAGTACCAATTATCGTTAGGTAGGTCGCAGTTCTACTGCCACCGTAAGTAATAACAGAATCCTCTCTGTACTGTACATTTTGAAATTCAGAACACAAAAACGAAATTTGACGATGACTTGAAGATTAATTTTACAATTAAAATTACAATTAACATACCTATATCTATATTTTTCACAGTACGAGCGGGAAACGAACCTGCGTCCCTTCCTTTCCGGGGAAGTGCTCTAATCCACTGAGCTATCGTACTCCCTTGCGATTGTACCCAATTTCCTCATCACATTTCTTTTTTTGACCCAATTTCCTCATCACATTTCTTTTTTTGTCTTAATGACCAAAGTTCTCTTTTTCCTCATTCACAAACAATAATTTGTACTTTAAAAGTAGCACCTGAGCATGTCACGTGCTAAAAATATAGATCAAAATGTTTGAAAAATCACGCCATCAAATAGTATGAATTTTAATTGCAAAATTAAACTTACTATATTGGATTAATGCATGTAAATGCGTTCCGATAGATGGCGTTGGTCGTTAAGACAAATGTTCTCTTTTTCCTAAATCATACTATTTGATGGCGCGATTTTTTGAATGTGAAGCAGAGATTTGGAGTAACCGTTGGGTGACTGCAATAGCTTAGCAGTCGAGAGCACTTCCCCGGACGCAGGTTCGAATCCAGCTCGCAGTACAGCTCTCTTTTTCCACTTTCGCAAATATTTGTTTTAGTTTATAGTTAGTCAGGACGACGTTATTTTTGTTTGTTTTTTTTTGTTTGTCAAGTAGTAGAACAAATACTAAAGTAACATACAGCATGGCACACAGAGTGAGGCCCGACGCCCCTATCCCGGGCCCCAGGATGCCGAACTCAATGCCGCCAAGACATATGCCACCGCATAAGAAGAACTTCGATTACACACGATTTGGTAAGTTGTCACAGATAACTTATTTTTTCGTTAAGGCAAATAAATGTACCTAACCGCATACCCCGTCGTTCGGGGCAACGAACAGGGTAGTGTGGGGCCCTCGCCCACTAAAGAAACCCGCTGCGTGCCCTCTTCGCATGTGTTAGCGGGCCACTGGAACTATGTTGGATTACTTCAGTGGTGTCATAGATTACCTAGACCCGTAGAATGTAACTCACTAAATCGTATCGACATGCAGAGAAACCAAAGCGTGATTTCGCAATAGTCCCTCGGTTAATCACGGTGATCTCTCAACCAATCACAATGACAAGATGCGATGTCGATACGATTTAGTGAGATACATTATAAAATGTCAATTTTACTAACATAATGTAATTAATTGAATGAGGCGACACTTGGCGGAAGTGCATTGTTACTATTATAGAATGGATATTTTAGGAGGAGAGCCCACCACTCACCCACGGATTGTCAATCCCGGTTATCTTTGGACAGAATAACCTAAGATTGCCAATCCGCACTCTCACAGATAGAGGAGAATGTGATAATAGCAAAGTAGCATGCACGATAATGACAAAAAACTCACCAACGCGGCACAATTATGCGATACGGTAGAACTCTCAGAACCACAATATAGCAATATTCCGCAAAAATCTGAACATAAATTCGACACGTGTTTCGCCTCTAAACGAGGCATTCTCAAGAACGCTCGGCAACAAATGTATATTGACTGATTTAAACTACTGACTTCTTATTCTTTTAATATTTCTACTTTCACATATCACAGGCGTGGTACGGCAATTGTGATTCACTCGGTGATCGCCGTTTTTCCCATTCCACTTGCTTGACGATCCCGGTCTTTGTGGTCGCGGCGAAAACATCATCAACGATGTCATTATTTTACAATGACCCATCCAAAGAGTTGGGTATGATAAGATCACTTATAAATAAGTCGAGATTTATAAATTTCAATATATCAACACATAAAAATAAATTATACTATTTAAAAAAAAATTGTGGAACTTTATGCCACTTTAGGCTCTTTAAAATCTACCAATTCTAACATTTAACTCAACGATCAAACTCTACAATATGTTTTACTTAGGTTTATGAATGCAACATACACAAGCAGGTGGAACGTTAAAAACAGAGGTTAAAAACCTAATTTAACATCCTGGGGTTTCAAATACTTTACAGCGTTCATGACCCGTGACTGGTCACTTGTAATCACAAAATGTCGTTATTTTCAGGTCCTACGCGACCTCCACATCCTGGTAATGCTGCGAACTGCTCCTTGGATGTCAAGAAAGTACCCAGAGGACTCAATGATATCACACATCTTAATAATCATTTCTGCAAGTACGGCAAGATAGTTAATATACAGGTATTTATGGCAATTAGTATTTATTTTGTTACATATGGAGGCAGATAAGACATGAGCCACACGAAGGTTACCTTGCATAATTATGGTGGCAGATAAGGCATGGGCCACACGAAGATCGCCTTGCATATGGTGGCAGATAAGGCATGGGCCACACGAAGTTCGCCAGTTGTGCCCTTAGTTGAGTCGTGGAGATCAGATAGGCAGCCGCTTCGTGGAAATTTTGGTTGATCAGCTATAACTAAACAGATCGCCGACCCCTGTAAAGTTTAGTATAGGGAGGTGATGATGATATTTAATAGACTGAAGCTGAAGGTAAAAACTAGTGGAATAAAATGCCATTAGGGGTCGTCCGTTAATCACGTGAGGCTCGGAAGGGGGGAGGGTGTGTTGTTGAACGTGCGATTTCTAAACAACCGAAAAGCGGCTTTGAGCTTGAATTAGATTAGATTTGAATTTGATTAGATACTTACCTGTGTTTAAAGATAATAATTCTTATGAAATTTTTAAGATACTTTGTACGAAAAAATTACATGTTATTTTTAGTTTAGTCTTAAACCCCACCACGTACCTCTAGGGGGTAGAGTGAAGGTTATAAAATAATACTACTGTACTAGCCCTAACGGCAGTAAGTAAATAATATTTTTCTTTCTTTCATTAGTATGTTTAACATTCCAGGTCTGCTATGAAGGTGACCCAGAAGCAGCTCTTATCACTTTCTCTAACCCTACTGAGGCTAACATCGCATACAAGAGCACCGAGGCTGTTTTGAACAATAGGTTCATCAAGGTCTTCTGGCATAACCCTGAGGTAAGTAATATATTTTGATATTTGTAGATGAACTTTTAGTGGTTCAGTCTGTTATACGGTTTTTTGATAATACATTACCATTTTTGATGTGTATTTTAGCATTTGACATGTTCAGTTACTTTTAAAGAAATTGGAAAAATAAATTATATAATGTGGAAAAAAAGAACTATCTAATAATCGAACCTGCGTCCCTTCCAATCCGGGGTCATAAAGACAAATGTGATGTGAAGATTGGGTATGGCCGTTAGTCAGTGCGATGTCTTAGCGGTTAGAGCACTTCCCCGGATTGGAAGGGACGCAGGTTCGATTCATGCTTGCATTAAAGATCTCTTTTTCTACATTTCACAAATAAATAACTGCTGATGAAGGGAGATATTGTGATGAGACTGACATGCCTATGAGACTTTCTCTGCACTAGGGATTGTGGCCTAAATACCACTTAGTCTAATGGAAGAGCTCTCTTCAACAGTAGGACAGAAATGATTTGTTAAAGAAAGGGAACAACTGTCTGTGTCCTGCGCCTGCATACAACGGCTGCCTGCAAATTTGACCAGGACATCAGTTCACCTGGTGGAAGGTCGTCCTATACTGCGCCTTCCGATACGTGGTCGCTGTCCGTTTCCTCTTCAGCGTGTTACGGATACTAAACAGAACTTGATTAATGTTTTAATTTCTGAACAGCCCCCATTCATTTTTAATAAACAATGAGTCCGAACAGTTACGATTAGGGCTTGCAAGAGATTTTCTCCAGCCTGTCCCACTATTGGGCACGGGTGAGAGGGATTAAAGCCGCAGTCCACCACGCTGGCCCAATGCGGGTTAGCAGACACACAGCCGTCGAGAAAAATCTCTTAAACATACAGGTTTCCTTACAATGTTTTCCTTCAACTAGATTCCATCCATCAATCCATCCATCAAGCCTTTCATCGTCTACTGCTGGACATAAGCCTCCCCAAAATGGGGGTTTTACCATAATCGCCACGCTTGACAGGCGGGTTGGCGATCGCAATGGATATTTTTAGTACATAGGGGAACGCTGCTGCCCGTTCCCCCGGTAATCCCTTAGTCGGCTTTTACGACTCTCATAGGAAGAGACGGGGTAAAGCTATTCTTGGTGCCGGCTCCACACGGCAAACTAGATTAATTTATTATAATTTGTCAATTCACGTATGCATATTCTATTTCAATCTCCGTTTATGAACTGATTCATTAGTTCCGTTAAACGATTGCTTCCACAGAAACAGGATAACATGGTGCCCGGTGGCCAACAAGCAAACAAACCGATCGAGAGACCAGACGCCCAGCATCCATTATCACATCACAAAGTCCTTATCAACAGAGACAACATCAAGGCGACCGCTGATAACAACAAGCAACAGTTGGAGAAAGTAAGTATATGTCGTGTACTAGCTCTAATGTAATGACATCTTCCCGGTTGATCTAGATGACCGAATTATCATTAAAAAAGCAGTAATGGCCTGATCGTAAAACCACTGCAAAAACAGTGGTCTCGAGTTTGATGCACAGTTCCAGGGCCAGTCCTCTGACTTATTGAAATTTTTTGAAATTATGTATGTATTTGTCTCCAAATTATCACTGCACTGTAAAGAAAGACTGCGCAGACGGAGTGGTTTAGATACCGGCCTTCCGCTCGAGTGTTGTGGGTTCGATTCCCAGACAGGACAACTCTGTGTGATCCACACATGGTTGTTCTGAGTCTGGGTGTACTTTGTGCCCTTGAAATTGTTGTTGTCCCCCGCGATGCAAGGATTATTCCTTAGAGCAGGGTGTAGTCCTCTATATAAAAAAAAGTGAGGAAACTGGCATAAGAAATTTTAAAAGTTTGCCAACTACTGGGCTGTTGTGGTGGATTACGACCTAAATCCCTCTCACACTGAGAGAAGACCCGTGCCCAATAGTGGGACAGTTAAGGGGATAAAAAAGGATTATTCCTTCTGCAAACAGTCATTGAAATGCTGGAAGTAGTGAGCGGAATGGGACAAGGTGCAATTTTGACGCTGTTTAAATTTACACACCCACGGTTTACCAGCTATGTTTTAGTCCCACGTAATAGGGGGCGAGCCTATTGCCGTCTACCAGGCACATTTCCAAACTCCGGAGTGCTATTGAGAATTTTCTTTACAATATATCTATATAGTTTTAAAACGAGCTTTATTCTACAGGAAAAAGAACAAGAAAATATAAACGGAATCGAACCCAAAAAGGAGGCGATCAAGCCTATAGCGAAGAGCAAACAGATCATAGAAATGAATAAACGTGCCCAGGCATTACTTGAAACACAGCTGCAACAACAGATGTTGCTTATACAGCGGTTAGAATCCGGTAAGTAAGAAACGTTTTTGTTATGGTCACATGTTTTTTTTACTACTAAATTATTTTTTCAAAATATTTAGCTCTTATATGGCAATGATTTTATAGAAATCATTTCATAGAAATCATTAATGGGCTATAGAATGACGTATTTCTTGAAAAAAGGTACTGTTTTACGGAAAAGAAATAAATAAATGTTTACGGACATTTTTTACACAACGTCCTCTGGTCCCAAACTAAGCTTAACGCTTATGCTATGGGTACCAGATTACAGATATAATACATATATTACTTTTTTTTTGTAAATACATACATATAATAGATAGAAAACACCCAGACGCAGTACAAATATCTGTGTTTTGATCTGTATTTTTAGCACTTGACATGCTCAGAGTAGCTGAGTTAAAGTACAAATTATTATTTTTGAATGAGGAAAAAGAGAATTTCCTATCTTCCTTGAAAAACATTAAAACAAAAGGCTACTAGCACATAAAATACTTAAAAAGTATTTATTAAACAATTACCAAAAGAATTAATAATATACAGGACACTGCACAGATGGTGGAGGGGTTTAGGTACTAACCTGTCCGAGTGTTGTGGGTTTGGTTCCAACACAGGACAATTATCTGTGTGAAATACAAATGGTTGTTCTAAATTTGTGTTTGTTAAATTGTATGTTTGTGAGGCTGTGTGGGGCTGGCTTTAGAATTGTCCCACCCCCCTCCACCCATGGGAGTCGTAAGAGCCGAATGAGGGACTCCCGGGGGAGTGAGCAGCAGCACTCCCTCGAGTATTAACAACATCCACTGCGATCGCCAACCCGCCTGCCAAGCATGGCGATTACGGCACAATCCCCCCATATGGGCGCACAGGACCGCTCGTTGTGGCGTTCTCTTGGGGAGGCCTATGTCTAGCGGTGGACATCGAAAGGCTGATGGATAAATTGTATGTTTGTAAAGGACTTATACAAAGATAATATTATTCCTTAGTGCAGTGTTATCATTAAAAATTAATGAAAGAAAAAAGATAATCATGCACAAAATTCCATTCCAGGCAATGTTACGGAAGCCCAACGCACTGCCTTGTTAGAAGCCATCAATTCAGCACAGGAAGGCATCGAGAAACTGCGCAAAGAGCTTGTCGCTTACAACGGCACTATAAAACAAATGCAGGTATTTATCATTACACCGTTTATGTCTTGAAAACTAGAGTCGCCTCAGCTATAGCTATGACAGCGACTGATTAAGGGCTATGGTGTTGTTTCTTGCCGGATTCTTCTCATGAAAACCCTTACTACCGAACCCGGCCGCTTGTGGTGATTCTAATCTTGACATTAGTGCTGCAGGTGCATTTGCCTTAAGCGTTCGTTTTAGTTCTTAGTAAACTTTGACGATTTTAGGTGCTAATAAGAAACCTAGCATCACGCCTGTATTCCCCAAAGGGGTAGGCAGAGGTATATTACGCCCCACGTTTCGCCAGTTATGTTTAAGTCCCACGTAATAGGGGGCGAGCCTATTGACGTCTACTGGGCACATTTCTAAACTCCGGGCTGCTACTGAGAATTTTCCTTTTTACGAAAAAGCTCAATAACACTGCCTGACCCGGGGATCGAACCCGAGATCTCATGATCGGCAGTTGCTCACACTACCGCTGCACCACCGAGGCAGTTAATAAGCCAAGTAAAGATATTTTTCAATTTGAATTTGCCGTTCTGTAAAAGTCGTTTATATCAACACTATTGTCTTGAACTGCCTCGGTGGATAGTGGTAGTGTATGTAACTGCGGAACATAAGATGTTAGGTTCGATGGCAAAAAGTGCTGCCCCTATCTCTCTCTGGCCGTGTCGGAATGCACTATGAGTGTGAGGGAACAGATACTGTACTTGTGTTTGCCGACACTCGTATACTAAACCTGCGTACATAGTGCTAGTGACTATTGATATTGGCCGCCATGACCGATTTTGCGATCTGGAGGGCATCATTACTATCTCGATCTAGTGTGTGGGTGTGTAATACACCTTTGCTTACCCCTTCGGGGAATACAGGTGAGATGCTATTTTTTTTTCGATCTAGTATTGAATTTATCACGGTAAAATCAGTCATTGACGATATCCCTAATATCACTAATTCCATGGGCTGCAATTATTACTTTCCAGGGCCATGTTTGATTTAACGGGGAAAAAAGCGTACCATGCTTTATTTAAAACTTAAAATAGATCAAACGATATTGTCTCCTTCCCAGCGTTGTTTGCCAATCCTGTCTGACGACTATCCCGCTCGCACGTGTAAAGATGTTAGCGTGACGTAATATGTGAACGTCCCCTCATCTCTGTTCTAGTTCGTTGAGGCGATGTTATTTTTGTGATCATGTAGATTAGAATATATAGTGTTCACAGTAAGCAGTGGCTTGGCTTTGTCCCTGAGGGTGACCAGTTACAATCAGGTGTGCGATGGCTCGTCTGCCTCTGTTAGCAAACAAAATGCATTTTTTTTTTCACTTAGCCCATTATTATCCTACTTTAGTGCAGGTCTCCTCTCAGAGAGATAGAGGAGATAGGCTATATTCCACCACACTGGCCCAGTGCGAGTTGGCAGACTACATATGCCGTCGAGTAAATCTCGATCTCACTATTAGACTACCAATGCTGGGGGGTTAGGCAGAATCTCATATCTCACATGTCGATCGTATCGTGATCATTGTGATTGGTTGAGAGATCCCCGTGATTGGCCAACGGATTATTGTGACATCACGCGTCGGTTTCTCAACCAATCACCGTGATCACGATACGATCTACATGTGAGATATGAGATTCTGCCTAACCCCCCTGGTATTTTTCTCACTGAAACAATGAAAACTGCCAAATTTTAAAATCCAGAAATATTTATATGGTAAAAACGATTACGTTTTTGATATTTTTATATAATAAAGCACTTTACATGCTGCATTTACCAGAAGATAAAAGTGCGAAACTGATAGCCACAAGCAGAATGTGAACCTGTGTATCTTGGATAACCGTTCTTAACGTGATATTTGCTTGGGGCTATCAATTTCCTTCTTAATGTCTTCGATGACGCTTGTGACATATGTCGATGTACCTGGTCGGTATAATGTATGCGTAATGTGTTCTGGTAACGATAAAGTCTATAACATGGATTTTAGAAGACTTGCTTATCCCGGCATGAATGGGGCCGGCATGATTGGGGAAGTACCACCCCTCTCACAAAAGATCAGCGTGAACCAACAGTAGTGGTACCTACCACTACCCAAACCCCCTCCCTATCCTGTTTTTGTTATCCTTCCTATCCTTAGTATACTTAAACACAAAGTGGAAAATGTGAAATCGAAAATAACAGTCACGAGCAGCATATGAACCTGCATCTCCTGGATACCGTCCAGATGCTTTGCCAATCCAGCCATCGTGACAATTGCTCCTGACTGCTAATTTCGATAACACATTCGTACTTAACCTCTTGGGTGACGCCGGTGACGTTATTTTCGATTTCACATTTTCCACTTTGTGTTTAATGTATATGGCTAAGCATGTCAAATGCTAAAAATATATATAAAAATGTCTAAATATAAAAAAGTACTTAATATATTTTCTATTTACCTCCTATCCCTTTCCTTGGAATCGCGAGTAATGCCTAGACTATGGGAACCGCTTACCATCAGGTGGGCCGTATGAAAAAGCCCTTAACAGTAGGAGAGTCAAACCTCGATATTAATGTTGTATTGTGATGACAGGACGAGTCCGTGGCACGCTCGATGTCTCGGTTGCAACTAGCTCAGGTACTGCTCAGTGCATTATATGGACGAGGCTCGTTATTGTATATACAGGATGATGCTTATGTACACATATACAAGATGTTATACGCACATGTATTGCACATGGTGCATATATACAGAGTGTTTATATTATGCACCTGTATATAAAATTTCGCTTATTCCACATTTTTGTATTATGCTCTTGTATTTCTCTTATTTCGAAAATGCTATTTTGTATTATTCTAACTAGAGTTTCACCATTTTTGTATAATAATAAAAATGTGGATTAGAGCGCTTTTTATGCTGTGTGATATAAATGCAGATCGTTGTGAATCTATGGTGTAATATACTTGTATACAGGGTGTTTGTATCTCATGCTTCATCCATGAATTTTGTTAAACTAACATTTGTTCATTTGTATCATTGTGTCACTCTTATCGATCTGCTTGCTAGCCATTTCCACTGCGAGTTTTATAATGCCACTGGCATTCATTGGTTATCGATAAGATAAATTATTCTATACAATACTAAGCTATTTTTAGTTTTGAAGTAGTAAACATCATTTGATTTTGAACATATATTCAAAACTACATTAAGTATCATCCTGTAGATTAAAACCATAAACATAACTATCCACGTCCAAAACGTGCACTGAAATTGTTGCGTTGCGCATGCAGTTTGTACATGTATAAAATAATAATCATTTATGCATAATCAATGGAGCATCGTGTTATATATTACTCTAGTTATTAGTAGATTTCATCACAAAAAATAGGTATGTAAAGTCTGATAGCAATTTATATAGACAATATATGACTGCACAAATGGTGAACTGCTCTACAATGCCGAATATTGTGGGTTCGAATCTCACATCAGTTCTTGTGATCCACCAATGGTTGTTCTCAGTGTGAGTGTACTTTGTGTCGTCACTCAGGTCACGCACTTACGTTTTTTGTTAAGGCAGCGAAAAATTTACCTAACTGCACACCCCGTCGTTCGGGGCAACGAACAGGGTAGTGGGTCCCTCGCCCACTAAATAAACCCGCCAGTGTTTCCACCTATACTGGCAGACGACTGGAATTATGTGACGTTACTTCAGTGGCTACACAATTTCACCTAAATATCACAATTTCATTCATCCATCCTTTCGACGTCCACTGCTGGACATAGACCTCACCAAATTGGGCATCGCAGTGGATGTTGTTAATACTCGAGGGAGTGCTGCTGCCCACTCCCTCCGGTATTCCCTCAGTCGGCTCTTACAACTCCCATGGGTAGAGAGAGGTGGGACAATTCTAAAGCCGGCCCCCACACGGCCGAATTTCTTTCAAATTCCACAATTTCACATATATTACACTGTTTCGTACACATTATTTGTACATAATAAATCACCTAAGTTATACAATTTCATCTCAGTATTTAAGCACTGCAACAAAATAATTTCACTTGCATAGAGTTTAATTAAAAAGAAACGTCATTATAACAGCACCTCAGAGACCGTCTTGATATGCTCGTAATTAGTGCCCGTTTACAGATTACAATTAAAACATAACATAGCATCACGCCTGTATCCCCGAAGGGGTAAGCAGTGGTGTATCTCGCACCCACGGTACGCCAGCTATTTTTTTAGTCCCACGTTATCCTATCAAAAACATAAATGTGTAATAAGAGCCAAGTTCAATATATACCATTATAAAACTGTAACATAGTCTGTACATTTAAGATATTTGAGAAAAAATTACTGTAATAGGCTATATAGGCGTGTCTAAACACAAAACGATTTTTTTTAGATTTTTTGTTTGTTTGTTTGTTCGCGCATCACCCAAAAACTACTGAACGGATTTTGATGCAACTTTTTTTATTTAATAGCTATCGATTAGACTTAACAACTGGTGTACATTTTATCCCGCTACTATACGGCGAAGCCTAAGGTCTGACTTGGCTACTTCTAATATATGAATTATATTATAGCCTTCGAAATTTCTAAAGCTGTAAGTTCATATTTTATTCTTCTGAAAGTAATCTTTACATTATTTTGTAATTCCAAACGGCATGCAAAACGCAATTTTATTTCATTATTTTGTCAATGTATATTAGTAATTTTTCATCATGTAATATATTTACATATTTATTTAGAAAAGTAACCCTTCAGTCATGTGGTTTTAGTAACTATTGTGTTATCAGTAACAACTTAGTAATAAGATTACAGAGACTATATTATATTATGGTACTATATTTTAATTATTATGATACATAAAAGTTTTGCGTATAATACCATAACACATAAAGGTAAAGTATTTTTTAATAATTTTATTTCGGCTGTTACATCAACTGTGGTAACGAGAGATTTTCTTAAAACGATAGAAAATTGGAAGTCTACTACGTTTTTACGAATTATTAAAATTGCAAAAAAATAACAAAACAAATTCTTAATAGGAAGTTTGCGGTGTTACACCCGTGAGTAGAAAACACTTTACACTGTAGATCCTTTCTTTTCGTTAAGGCGGTAAAAAATCTGTTGATCCTGCGTCTCACGTTGTGTCGGATCGCCGTGTCATTGGATTATGAGAGTGTAATTTACGCACACGTTCATGCACTATAATATCTCCTACGCATATGGCTAGTATATGTTGACAGTTGCCGCTCTGACCGAAAGAGAGTGAGAGAGAGTCTGTGGAGTCATAATTATATTTATGGCTAATGTAGTCAGGAGGTCATATATCAGTGAGAACAATTTTTTTTCCGTTATCACAGCTGAAGTAACTCAGCCGAAATTTAAGATTTTGGTCGGAAAAGATTAGTTAGATGTATTATCAAGATAGGTGATGTTTAACTGTCATTATTCCTCCCACAGTTGGATAATATGGACTATTTGGGTGTTCCAGGCAAATTTAGTTCGAATCCAACCATCAATACATTCCAATTGCCAATCGCAGTCGAGTGGGAAAGATGGGATGGTGACACTTTTTTTAAACATACTATAAGGGTGTACAAGTATACACTGATGGTAAGCGGTTACTGTAGCCTATAGACGCTAGCAACATTAAAGGCATCGCCAATTAGAAAGGGATAGGAGGTGAAGAAGAAGCATAATAAGGAGACGATGAGGAAGAGTTTAGACCACCGGCGCTCTCACTCACCATACGAAACAACAGTAACTACCGTTGTTTCGCACTTGATGTTCTGTAAGAGGGTAGTATTTCCACGGTGGAGCTGGCCCATTTATGTTGGGAGAAGCAAGACGTATATTTTTAGTATAGATGGATGGAATCGGATATCCGATTTGGTTCATTAATAGAAATTAATTCCGAGATTTGGTTCATTAATAGAAATTAATTTAGGATCCTTAGTCTTTTAACACTCGCTGAGCTGTTTATGTGTGTGTGTGTGTGCGTGTGTATAACTGTGTACATTTTGTAAACATGTCATTTTGCTAACGTCAAACTCAGAACGATGGAAATGTGTACTTATCTAATATCAACGTGTGTATTAATTATAGTTATAATTAGACTTAGCTAGATACATTATTCGATTAGATTTTTAGATGTAGTTGCATTTATAAAACAGTCATACCTTTTGTTGGAGTAATTCTCTATTTTCTCCCAACGTTTTTCTTAAGACAGGATAAAATGTTCCTAACTGCACACCTCGTGTGCGGTCCCTCCCTCACTTAATAAACCTACCGGTAGTCTCCTTACCTGTATTTGTGGACCACTGGAATCGTGTGACATTGGCTTAGTGGTCCACCGGCGTCGCGATTTTTTACTCCTGACATGTTGTAAGGCTCGATCTTGTGTACAGGACATTTTATAATCAAGACAATTTTTTTTTGTTAAGGCGGGGTATAATGTTCCTAACCGCACACCCTGTCATTCGGGGTAACAAACAGGGTACTGTGGGGCCTTCACCCATTAAGGAAACCCGCCGTGTGCCGTCTCTCCGCCTTTTTGGCGGCCACTAGAACTATGTTACATTCCTTCGGTGGTCCGCCGGCGGAAAATGCCTCAAACCTAACAAAATATTGTGTGAGACTTAACGCTTTAACATATTAAAGGTTTGAAAGGGATTCGCAATGAAAAAAAAAAATATTCTTCTATTAGAAAATGGGCCATTCACAAATAACGTCACGCTAAATGCAGCTGTTTAGGCCCTCCTCGTCACATTGTGTTACATTTCTTGTGACTTTCCCTAAAACTATTTTGAAATGCACGTGAATGTCTTTTGGCTGAAGCAGAAGATAGCCATTTATTCTGTTATTTCATATCTGAGAAATGAAATGGTAAGCAGCTGCTTGACATACTCTCGGTGTAGTTGAGTCCATGACTGATGTTTACCAATTACCATAAGGTGGGCTGTGGCTCGACTGCCATCAATAAAAAAATAGCACTTAAGAAAAAGGTTTTTCAAGGATAAGAAATAAGCCCTTTTAGGACTCTCCTCAAATGAAAATAAGAACTCTCATTTCGGAACAAAATATTCTTTAATTCTGTCAAAAATTCACACTTCGACGATATTACGGTGATTTATAACTGCTGGTTTGCCTTTTTTTTGTTGTTTAGGCGGGAAAAAATGTACCTAACCGCACACCCCGTCGTTCGGGGCAGCGACAGGGTAGTGTGGGGCTCTCACCCACTAAATAATATTCTATTTAGCGTCAAAGAAACTTAATTCGTTTCACCGTTCTATCTATTGCAATGAGCCCTTTTTAATAGTCATTCCATAAATGTCACAACAGCTTCATCTACCCACAAGTATTGGCAAAGTCGCGCTAGGTAAATGAACCTACTCAGTCTCCAAATGTGAACTTGCTCCAGGGAGAAGTCACTGTCGTCTGAAACACAGCTTCAGCTAGTTCAGACGCCAGGGAATTCAGTATAATTTAAATACTTTGTTTAATGTAAAAAAAAAAACTCGCTTTAAAGACCCTCATATCGTACTTTACTTCAACTGAACTGGATTCTTGAAGCTTACAAGCTTTGTACATAGCTTTAATAGTATTACCGTGTATTTGTTAGCAGGCCAAGAAACCGAAGACCAGGGAGGAAGCGCAGAAAGAGATCCTCGATGCTGAACTGGACCTGTTCAATAAACAACAGGTGAGCTTTATATATATTTTTGTTGCATGTAGTGGCAGACGTGCCACCATCTGATGGTAAATGGTAACCGTCGCTCATGGACTCAACTATACTGACTCACTATTTCATTTCATCAATATGAAATGAAATAATAAACGGCTATCTCCTGCTACAGCCAAAACGCAACGATGTGCATCATGGCCGGTCACACGGGAGATTGTGGTACCAACCCGCTCGGGCCCGATACCAAGTGAGTACTCCCACTCGGTACCTACCCAGCCCTACCACCAGTCGTGCAATGCATGATAATTGCTTACTTCCCTTAGTCGCCTCATACGACACCCGTGGGAAAGAATGGGGTGGACTAAGAAAGTCAGAGAGGAAATTTTATTTTCTAGTTTTCATTGAATTCGCGAAATGAAATGGTGACCAGTGGCTTGATAGTATATCACGATATGATAATATAGCACCACATACCATCAGGACAAACGTGGCTCGTTCGTTATAAGCAATAAAAAATGCTTAGTAATATTTATAAGTGTGAGCGTTTGTTTGTCTGCTACGCTTTGACGCCATTATTACTCGACCAGTCATCATGAAATTTAGCTAACATATAGTCCAGAACCCGGAAAACCGGACATAGGCTGCACAGATGGTGGAGTGGTTAAGATACCGGCCTCCCGCCCGAATGTTTGTGGCCTCGATTCCCGCACAGGACAACTCTTTGTATGACCTACAAATGGTTGTTCTGAGACTGGTTGGTGTGCAGTAGTGACGCAATTATATTCTGAATTGCAAAGAAGCTTAGGTGATGACGTTTATCTGGCCAGCCTGTGTATTGGCCGCGGTGACTGTTTACCATCAGGCTTATTTGCCACTCATTTAGTATAAATCAAAAATATGTAGAAAATCAATGAGAGGATTTGTGACACTAGGTGTGGCAGTGGTTCGCATGTACCGTATTTTTGAGTAAAGAGCAATTGCCGCTATTTTTCTTATACCTAACCGCACACCTCGTTCACGCACGCTTCGTTCGGGGCAACGAACAGGGTAGTCTGAGACTCCCTCATTCGGTAAATAAACTGGCCTTGTGCTGTCTTTCCGACTGTATTGCCACCACAGGCATCACTCGCGCGTTCCACTAAAGGAATGTAATATGGTTCCGGTGGTCCGCCAATAAAGGCGGAGAGACGGCACATGGCGGGTTTCTTTAGTGTGTGAGGGCCCCACACTACCCTCTTTGTTGCCCCGAACGACGGGGTGTGCGGATAGGAACATTTTTTCCCTCCTTAACAAAAAGGAAAGGCATGACTCGCGCGTTGCCAACCTCAAGAGAAGGGATAGGAGGCGGAGAGAGAGCATGATAGAGAGGAAAAGGAGGGGGTGAGCACTGTCAAAAAAAACATAGCATCATGCCTGTATTCCCCGAAGGGATAGGCAGAGGTGTATTACACACCCACGATTCGCCAGCTATGGTTAAGTCCCACGTAATAGGGGGCGTGCCTACCGGGCACATTTCCAAACTCCGGGCTGCTACTGAGAATTTTTTCTTTTTTATTTACGAAAAATCTCAATAACACTGCCCGACCCGGGGATCGAACACTGTCACCATATGAAATAACAGTATAGTATCTATCCTTGTTTTACGACAATCTTCTGTGAGGAGGTGGTACATCCCCGGTCGAGCCTGCACATTTATGCTGGTAGAAGCGAGACTACCACTACTAAATTGTATTTGTAATTCTTGGTTTTACCATTAGGCTGTTACGGATTGTTGCACAACCGTTAACAACAAACTATATAATTTTTTATTATATACCTACAGGAAGGGCAAGACGTTACTGAGCTGCAAAAGAAAATTGCCGAGTTGCGCCGACAGATGGCGATACAGTTTCCTACGCACAATATCATGAGAAGGCCGCACGCCAGGTAATTTTTCCATCTGATCTTATTTAGCTTAACGGTAGCTTAGTAGGTAGGCTCAACTGTTCCCGCCTGTCTTGGACATGAGTTCTATTATGTGAGGTCAGTACCTTCAATCATCTCACATGTAACTTTAGAGTATCTGATCGCAAACGTTTGATGGCTAACGTTCTATAGAAAAAAAAATACTCTTCTACTTCTAGCCTCTAGTGAGTGAGAGCGCCATAAGCCATTTTATTTTCTCTTTCTAGTGGACAGTAGCTCATCTTGCATTAGGCCTATGATCAGTTCTGATATAGATAATAATCTCGTATGTTAAATTTCAAGCTATCGCATTGTGAAAAGGAGACTTAGGTGAGATATAATATTACTACTTATATATAAATCATTAATCTTTATATAGGTACACTAGCTTCTGCCCGCGTGGAATAGCTACTTTGCGCTAACGCTAACTTCAGTACTTGATCATTATTTTGCTGCGATGTTATTTTAAAACTGCGATATCTCCTAAGATATTAATTGAAATCGAATTATGTAAAGGGCAATTTTGTTTTAAATTAAATACTTATGATGAATAACGTATTTATTTGGATAAGGATTAATATCATGTTTATAAAAATACCTTCGCAAACAATACATTATTTTAGAATAAATTTGTTTTGCATAAAAAAGGTTATAATGAGCCAACCTTCAGATAGACACATTCTGTCGCGGACGTTTTTTTATAACTTTTAAAGGGGAATAATTTTGACATACATGATTTTTGCGAAACTTTAAGCGTTTACGTAGCGTACGCAGCGGAAGCTCTCAAAAAAAAAAAAAAACGATTTTGAAACATTCTTCATTAGTGCTCCGCTCCTATTGGTCTTGGCGTGATGATATATAGTCTATAACCTTTCTCGATAAATGGGCTATCTAACACTGAAAAAAAATTTCAAATCGGACCTGTAGTTCCTGAGATTAGCGCGTTCAAGCAAACAAACAAACTCTTCAGCTTTATATATTAGTATAGATTATAAAGGCGAAAGGGCGCTTGTGTGTACTTTTACTCCATAACTACTAAACCGATCGTGATGAAATTTTACATATACATAATAGTATATAGTATAGTTGTCTATGTTTATCCCGAAAAATGTATGCTGGTATAGGCTGTTGTTGCATAGATTTAATTAACGTACCGTAGAGTCTGGTACTTATACGCGGACGAAATCGCGGGCAGATTCTAGTCTATTCTTATATTTAAGCACTTGGCATGCTGATGTATTTATTAGCATGATTTACTGTGAACATGGTATTCCAAAATCTGCGGTAGCTTAGTGGGTATTTGAGTACCAACTATAACCTCCATCCATCAGCTTTCAACGTCCACTGCTGGACATAGGCCTCCCCAAGAGAACGCCACAACGAGCGGTCCCGTCATGGGGGATAACGCCGTAATCACCACGCTTGGCATCGCAGTGGATGTTGTTAATACTCGAGGGAGTGCTGCTACCCACTCCCCCGGTATTACCCCTCAGTCGGCTCTTACGACTCCCGTGTGTAGAGGGGTGGGACAATTCTAAAGCCGGCCCCACACGGATAACCTACCCATGGTCATATTTTTAACACGCTTTCATAATAATTGATTAAAGTGGAACTTTCAAACGAGAATTGAGTGACATTTTAAGGAATCATTACAAACGCGATGTCTAGATGACCAGTGCGAAGCATCTCTAGGTTATATTTACTAGTAACCACAGTATTTACGACGAAAACTGAAAACCATTATCAAGTAATTACATGATTTAAACTATTTCAGGGGTGGCAGGTTCAACACAGCGACGCGCTTCATTCGTGGCGGCCTCACCAAGTACAACCACAGCGTGAATCAGACTGTGGACCACAGGCCGCGGGCTCTGCTCATATCTGGGTTCGAGGCTGACGAGCTGGACGCCTTAGTCGCACACTTCTCGGTAAGTTAACAAAACACCATGACCAATTTTTAAAGTTTTTGTCTGTCTGTTGGTGTCTGTCTCTCTGTTTGTTCCGACTAATTTCAGGAACGGTTAGACTTTTTTGGACGGGACTTTCATTAGAAGATAGCTGTTGCTACAAGAAGTAACCAAGAATACTTTTATTTTAGAAAAATAATTAGGGTTCCGCGTAAAAAAGAAAGAAAACACATTAAATTGTGAAATACCTCTCCGGAACGTCAGGACAGATTTGGAGGGGACTTTCACTAGCAGATATCTGTTGTTGCAAGGAGTAACTTAGACTAGCTTAGGGCGTCACCCAAAGACGTTGAGTATGAATGGGTTATCGAGATTAGCAGTCAGGAGCAATTGTCACGATGGCTGAATTGGCAAAGCATCTGGACGGTATCCAGGAGATGCAGGTTCAAATCCTGCTCGTGACCGTTATTTTCGATTTCACATTTTTCACTTTGTGTTTAATGTAACTTAGACTACTTTTACTATGGGAAAATAATAAGGGTTCTGCACTAAAAAAGAAAAAAATATCCACGCGAACGATGTTGCGGGTAGCAGCTGTACTAGCTACTACCGACAACTTCTTCGTTCTGTTATAACTGTCACTCCTCCCCGTTTCTCTTAGCTTTCCCTTTTCTACAGTTTTTCTGCTATGTCAGCTTCTCCAGACCCTTCTCTCCCATACACCTTACACACTCACCAGTCAGTCTTCTTCCAAATCCCAACTGCGTCGGTCGTATAAAATAATTTCGATTATTACCAAATTATTGTGTCCTCTAAAAAATAGGTGAATATAATTAAAATTATTTTAGGCTAAAATTTTTTTTTTTTAACCGTTTTACCTTATCCCGGATAACAGTTCGCAGTAAAAAAAATATCGGTTGCTTCGAGCGGTCCTGTGCGCTCATATGGGGGGATAGTGCCGTAATCGCCACGCTTGGCAGGCGGGTTGGCGATCGCAGTGGATGTTGTTATTACTCGAGGGAGTGCTGCTGCCCACTCCCCCGGAATTCCCTCAGTCGGCTCTTACGACTCCCATGGGTGGAGAGGGGTGGGACAATTCTAAAGCCGGCCCCACACGGCAAAATGCTTTAAAGATAACAATTTGAATTCCTTTTTTATATTTCCTTTGGCGCCCTACGCATGACTGCGAGCTACGATCTCTCGTTGTTCATAGTCAATTGTTAATGTTAAGTCTGCTTCTATATTAGAAGTTTGCGGTATCTGTAATGATCATCATATCTGTCCAGCAATACGGTGAGGTGACCAGTAAGGAGGTGGAACTGTCAGTACCCCAGCTGGTATTACAGTACAAGTCGCGTCTTCACGCCGAGCAGGCCGCCGCTAATGGAAAACATTACAACGACCGGACACTCTCGGTGAGTTTTTTTTTCACAGTGATAGACCAGCCACTGCTGATATGATAATACATGGTACTCGTAGTATTACTAAGGCAAGCCCCGCCTTGAAACTCAGAAGAATGAGGCAATTAGGCCCTTAATTGGTATCTTCCTAATTGGTAAATGGTTTATTTTTAATGGTATATTGTAAGTTTCAATACCAGCTGGGTTAGAATGTGCATGAATGTTTCATGGCAATCACCAATCGGTTGATATCACGTGTCACTGTCAGTCTTAAGCAATCACATTGAAAATATTTAGACGTAGTTATTTATTTATTTGTTGTTAGTGCTTGCTCTGTATATTCGCGATAGTCCAGGATTGGGTTAAACAAAGTCAAATAGTGGCGCAGGCGAAGGTATTGATGAGAGGGACGCGACTAGTCAAATGGCGTATAGAAAGTTGTACAAAACTACCCTCACTATAGGTACATATCTCGCTTCTGAATATATTGGTTTTACTCACACTATAAGATCTCCTCGCTGTAATGTTCACCTGGTAGTTGTGCACACTATTTTTACTAAATATATTTTATTTAACCACTTCGCCATCTGTGCAGTCAATTAAATTTATATGGGTGTTCTGGACACACACGACCGCATGTAACGGAGTCCGAAAGGAAGAGGAATGCCAATTAACAGTGTTGACATGTCTTGGTTGCAGATAACATGGGTGGGTAATACAACCAACAGCCGTCCGAGCGCCGCCGTGAGTGAACCCCGCCCACCAGCAGCCAGAAATGGCGACAGTACACAGGAAAATAAGGACGAGGTATATCTATACTAATAAATGAAGAGCCGGTTTTTTGTTCGGTTATACTGTGAAAACTTCTGAACCGATCGGAATAATATTTATACCATAAGATGCCGCGTGTTTCGGAGAAGTTTTTAGTATATATGTTGATGATTACTTATCCGGATCCTATATTTTTGATGTGAAACATCTAATGCGGAGGGAGGGTAAAACCGGCTGTTAGCGTGGCAACGCTTATACCTTATAATAGGAATCCTATCAGAAATTGATTTTTCATCGACAATACTATGATTCGAGCGAATCCGCGGGGAATGTACTATTATTATATAGTACAACCTTGCTTGTGACAACAATGGGCCGGCGCGATCGGGAAGGAACCACTCATAAAAGTCAGCGTGAAACAACGGTAGGTACTTTTACTAATATGTTTCGTATGGTGAGTGAGAGCGCCGGAGGCCAAAACGCTATCCTTATCCTTCATCATCTTATATTATTATATCCTTCCTCTTTACCTAATATCCCTTTGCGGAGTTGGCGACTCGTGAGTGATGCCTCTGGTGTTGCTAGCGTCTATAGGCTCTACGGTAACCGCTTACTATCAGGTGGGCCGTATGCTTGTTTGCTAACCGCTTAGAATACAAAATATATTAACTTGTTTATTAAAAAAATAATAAAATATTCTATTGAATAAAATATTAATTTATTTAAAAAAATAAAATAAAAATCAAGAACATTAACTATTTTATTTAAATAAATAAAATAAAAATAAAAAGTTTACTTTAGCAACGTCAAGGTTCTGCTAGGCTTTCTGGGGATGCTGGTTTGGCACGAGTAGTGTCATCAACCCGTCACGCAAAATAGACCTACGTCGTCGAGTTGCGGGAAATAAGCCCGCGTCTACATACATATTTAATTTTGTATATATCTTTTTCCATTTGCATTAACTTTGTAAATACTGGCACAATTATTTTGTAGAAGGTTTAAAAAGTATAAGAGGTTTTGACATTGAAATATAAGATTGAGAAACAGTGTAGTGAGAGAATGGTGTGCTGTAAAAGATAAATAGTGACAAACATTGAGAAAGGAATTTTAAGATGATGGACTTATAGAGAGCATGAATGAAAAAAGAAGATAAAAATAAATACCTATATGGCGAGTGGGAATAGTGAATTTGGGAGGGGCAAACCTCATCGAACCTTCTCGGAACAAATCGGAGACAATTTCGAGAAAGGTCAGGTCGGGAATACCCGTAAAGCCCGTCACAAACGCAGCTATAATATATTTTAATATACTCGTACCATACTATAATATAAATTACGATATAAATTTGTGATGTTATAGAAATATATTATGGCTGCATGTGCGGTAACTCGAAAATTTGTGTAGAAAATATATAGTAATATGCCTTGCTATAATTTATATTAATATATATTATAGCTACGTGTGCGATAAGCATAATGGACGTGTTGTATGAGCACGTATTATATAATGAAAGTGAATGAGGCAAAACAGGTGAGCAAGGATTGTGGCAAGCCAAAATTCGTTGTCTCTGCCTAGTCTTCTAGGAAACAGGTGTGAGTCTGTATATGTATATTTCTGGATATTTTTTTGAAAAGAGAATGTCTAGTATAGGCCAGCTATACTTATTTCTGACCTATCCATCCATCCATCAGCCTTTCAACGTCCACTGCTGGACATAGGCCTCCCCAAGAGAACGCCACAACGAGCGGTCTCGTCATGGGGGATAATGCCGTAATCGCCACGCTTGGCAGGCGGGTTGGCGATCGCAGTGGATGTTGTTAATACTCGAGAGAGTGCTGCTGGCCACTCCCCCAATATTCCCTCAGTCGGCTCTTACGATTCCCATGGGTAGAGAGGGTGGGACAATTCTAAAGCTGGCCCCACACGGCAACTATAAATTAAACATTCGTATCTGACTACAGCCAGCAGTCGAGATCCCAGAATCCGTTCTCCGCTTCGACGAGGAGGAGGAGGAAGAAGCGGATGAAGAACGTTCGTGGCGACGTTGACATCGAGCCCGCGGCCAATAGCCCACTTGCATCCGCTTCCGGCCCACACGTTCATGGACCACCCGGCTTCTAGCACTCGATGTACTGTTACACCTTTGTATTTAGGAGTGAGCTTATCATTCTTTGAACTCTGATAGACATTCTGATCCCTGTTAATAATTAGTTTTAATATTATTAATGAGTTTGAAGAACCCAAAACGAAGGACCAGTGAGGTGGTCGCATTATCCGGTTCTGGTCCTCCACCCATCCATGGGCCACACAGCTTGGGAAGCTTATCCTATACTGTCTCTTATTTATTTAAACACTTTACAAGTTTGTCCATTTAAAAGAATCAACAGCGATAATGTGAAATAAAAAAAGAGGGCCACTAATGTGGTTTGAACCCACGCTTTCGGAATATCTCGCAGTTGGAAGGCGCCGGTTCAAACCCCGGTGTCGGTTATCATTTTATAGTTTACATATCCTCGCTTTGTGTACTTTTAGTCGATTTTATAGCGTACAATTAGTTTTTTTTAGCACTAATATACATAGTGAAAAATGTTGCCTTAATGAAGATTTAAAGTAAAGTATTCTATTATAATTTTAGTAAACAATATCAAGAGAATCTTATATATTCACTTCTATATACCAAGGTGTAACATAACGCAAATATAAATACATAATGTTGTAATAGAAAAGCTTTCAACGATGCTTACAGGCAATAAGTCTTCCCAGCTTACCTCGTTACAGAAATAAGCCTGGAGATATAATTAGTATATACATTACAGAAAAGTGGCGTTTTAATAGCCGTGTGTCTCATTCTGTCGAGTAAACCTTAGATAAATCTAATGCAGAGGGAGGGCAAAATCGGCTGTTGGCGTGGTGACGTCGCCACGCCAATTTATTTAATTGTTTTTAACGTCATCTGTTGACAAAAGCATCTAACTAGGAAGTATAACGCCAATCAATAAACCAATAACAGCTTTAATTCGTCTATGTATAACGAAGGCGCTTACCAAGAATTATTTAAGAATAACAATATTTGAAGAAAGATACAAAATCGATGTTTTCGCAGATATGCGAGGCGTCCCGGGACGGCTCATTTTTATATAAAATAATTGAGGAGAGAAAAAGAGTCAAGCTAGAGTGGTTAAATAAATATTAATCTAGAATGCCATAAGAACTACCGGTAGTACTTAACGCGGTACAAAACCAGGTCCTTGGAGCTCGAATGGTTTCGAGTTTTTGTTAAAGACATACTAGGAACCCTATGTAGCGCATTCAGCAATTATTTCTGGTCTCTTGAGAAACATCAATCGTCTTCCTAGCGTAATTCAATTTTGTTGAGGTCGGCTTCGCAGCTGTTCTACCTGTTACACTGAGTGACTGTCTATCTGACCTCCACAATAACTAGAGAGACAACTGGCTACCTTAACAAAGACATGAGACCTTAGAACGTGGTCTTCTTGAATGTGATCACGAAAATCAAATATCAGAGGAGCATTACAATACCATCGTCTCTTTGGGACATAGTAAAGATTATTTTTCCGAATCAAGTAACTATTACTTTGACCATCCTACTTATACCATTTGTAATAATAAATTCGGGAATGGACACACGGTCTATCAAAAAGGCTAAAATATGGCAAAATTGTTTGTCGAGAGATTGGTATCATTTGTGCCGTGGAGCGGTTTAGTTACTGTAATTCTAGATAGGCTGGATTTTTTTAGTAATACTAACTTAAATAACTCTGTTCACGAATATCGATTAGTGTCAATAATCGACTCATTAAGTTGCTGCAATCGCTTTAGCTTGTTTTAACAAGATTTTTAAGGTATAGATTTTTACAGGCAGTTCCTTTTTTCTTTGTTTATGACAAACACTTTATCGCTCATAATGGTTGGTAAATTCGGATAAAATCTCAATAAGTTCTAAATTTGTTAAATACAATAGCTATCAGCGCGTATTGAACCGGCGTCTTCTGGATTTCGACAGTTTTAATACAGCAACGTATAAGATCCATCATTTTAGTCTTATAAAACCGAAATTGATTGAGTGTGAATCGATTATATCCAACTATTAATTTTATCGCGTTAAACTCGATTTTGTAGAGTTTAGTTCGGTTTTTATTGCTAACGTCTGATTTTATCAGCCTTATGTCTTTTTAGACTTTGCCTTACGTTAGATATACGGTCATAGTAGGGTATATACAAATAAGATTACAGAAACCTAGCCCCATTAAAACGTTTTTGTTTTTATTTGTTAATATTAACCAGTTTGTGAATTTTAATTTACTCTTATTTAATAAGTTGTGGTCGATATTGAGGCACACTGTCGTTTTGATAAAGGTAATATAAATTTAGTTACGTCAAAATGTACCAACTGCATATCGAGATAAATAATTGTAGATTGAGTTTTTATACATAGTATGATTTGTATGTCCAATCTGAATAGATGTTGGGTTGTTTTTGCAGAATGGTCATATACCATCGTTTTTTCTGGCGGGAAAAAATGCACCTAACCGAACTACCCGTAGTTCGTAGCCCGTAACGAACAGGGTAATGTGGGGCCCTCACCCACTAAATAAACCCGCCGTGTACCGTCTCTCCGCCTTTATTGGCGGGCCACTGGAACTATGTTACATTAGTTCAGTTGTGTCATATACCATCCTTTTTCTTTTTTTTTAAGGCGGGAAAAATGTTCCTAATCGCACACCCCGTCGTTCGGGGCAACGAACAGGGTAGTATGGGGCCTGCACCCACTAAAGAAACCCGCCGTGTGCCGTCTCTCCGCCTTTATTGGCGGGCCACTGAAACCATGTTCCTTTGGTGGTGTCATATACCATCCTACTCAATTTGGTGTCAATAATTATTTTTTGGACAATTTTTGGCTTATTTCACGTGCAGTTGGCTGCATTTTTGCTACAGCTGTGCTGTACTTACTATATAAATTGTAAAAATATTCAATTACAATTTGTAAGACCGTTACAAATCTACACAAAGCGATATTGAAACTACAGTGTGAATCCTGATGATTGAGTGTTTGTTTTTTCGATATAATTGTTACATAATATTTTAATTTTTATTAATAAATTATATTAATTAGTTTTTAATTATAGCAAGAAGTGATAGCGCGTTTTAGGGAACATATGATATGGTAATTTATATGTATACGTGTTAAGTGATTTCGTCGCGACGAAGCATTTTCGATATATATTACACGGATAGCACACTGGTTTATCTAACGCCTTACTGTGTTGAGTGTAGTGGATTCGAATCCTACATAAGATTTATTAGTTGTGATTCACAAGTAGTTGTACTCTAGATGTATTTGGCAATATTTATTGACATTAAAAACATGTTATTACATTGAGGAAATCCCTGGCTTCTGTATTTCAGAAAACAGTGTCCCTGAGGGATTCAGAAGATTACCCTAATTATTTAAGACTTTATACACAATGTAATGCATCCCCTGCCAGTCAACTTTTAGACTATATAAAATATAGAAACAATGATTGTATATACCCCCCCCCCCCATTTCTTTTGTTTTGGAAAAAATGTACCTAACCACCACGGGGCCCGGGGTTGTAAGTCTTCAAAATGACAATGTTTGCTCGACGTACACTGTCTCAAGATAAGCCTGTATTTTAGTGCTTTGAACCATTACACATATTTCACATAAAATAGTTGTGACTGTGAATCACTCAAGAATTACATCTTCAGAAATCGAACTTGCACTATATGTCTAAAAGTTAATTATAAACATTCATTATGTTCCCCAAAACGCGCTGTTTATTAGTTTAGGTCGTTTTTATTTATGAACTATGAGTGGACTTTTGCGCGCTTACTAATAAACGTGTTTGAATAATTATTCAGTATTTTGTCTTTCTCACTAACATGACAGTTTGACGTTGAGAGAATGGAACAAAACACTGAATAACTATTCGGAGCTTAAACAATATTTATTAGTAAGGGGGTTGAGTTTCAGCATTTGTCGCATAGCGACAGCGGCGGATAAATGTGAGGTGACATTTGAATGTACTTGAATACTGAGTTACAATATCACACAAACCACAGATATATTTTTATTATGAAGCAGACTTAACGTATTTACTGCATAGATAAATTTACTATGGGTCAATTTGTACCCAATACTCCTCGGAATAGGTTAAATAAGTACTAAGCTACGTTAGATAGTACTTGTAATAATATTCTTTTTACATTCGTATCGTCTAGTTTGAAACGTCTACGCCATATATCGAATAATCCATAATAAAGTAGGTCACTGTGGAAAATGTCTGTCTCCAATATAAAATGTGTATCTATTTTATTTTACTAATAGCGGTATTTGCATATAGACATTATACTATTTAATGCAAAAGCCTTGTAATGTCTTACGACCTGATGTCATGGCTGCACAGACTGTAAATTATGTCAATGTTATGGCAAAAAAAAAACATGCGGGGCAGTCTTTGGAGACTGCCGATGCTGCTGGTAAGAAGTGTTAATGACCAATTCAATGAAAGGTCATTAACACTTCTTACTTACAATCCAAAAATAATTTAAAAATAATAATCTAGTAGCTCGACGATATAATTCACAAGTTACTTAGTTTTCACTTCTATCGGAGCGTTCGGTGACGATGACGCGAGTTCCATGATTTTCGTTCACCCAAAAAGTACTCAACGCGCCTAAAGAAGATCGGAGCGTTCGGCAACGATGACGCGAGTTCCATGATTTTTGTTCACCCAAAAAGTACTCAACGCGCCTAAAGAAGTTTTCACTTCAAAAAATGCCAGTCAGGTACGTCCTTGACTTGGCTTTTTGGCTTCTGACTAACGTTATAAAACAAAACTTACTGCAGTGGTTTCCTAAGACTCGACTCGCGAAGGGAATCTAAGTAGGCATTACAGTTGGGTGAAAATGTGACGTAGAAACTATATACCGATATGTATAGCAAATACAGTAAACCAATTTTTCTCCCGTTGTGGCTCATGCCTATTATTTGGTAGCAAAGAAATTTGGTCTGTTTCTTTTTATTATACGTCTGTGGTTCTTCTCGTGTGACACTGACGAATGACAATGTAATTGTTGTTAGTGTTGCCATATTCAAATTTGTGCCCTGTTTTTCTCGTGTTAGTACATTTATCTGACGCTCTAGCGCAGCGACTCTGTCGCGTATCTCCAAGTCCACCAGTTTGTATGCTCTGCGGTTGCAAGGGATGGTTTGTTATGTTGGACCGTGGACTATATACTAATATTTAAATATAAATGGTAGATGGTTCGTATCGAGTGGGATTTATGATATCACCATTTTATAAATTATTATAATTTATTTACCAAATATTCTGTTCAGAATCGATATTTACTGAAGTAATTAAAATTTGACTGAAGTTAATATTTAATATTCAGCGCGCTACGCTACCGGTTTTCTCGAGTGAGATCACACGGTCGTACTTAACGCGCACCACGGGTGCAGCTCGCCATTCAGGCGTGTATGATAGCCCGGTAGACTAAAACGTGGGTTTTTTTTTGGTATTGGGCTCAAATTGGTGAATATTCTGACAGAATTGAACTCCTCTATTATTGCCATCCAACAGTCTGTGGGAAACTAGAAGTGGTATCGTTGTATAAAAACCTGAATACCTTGATAATTTGTTTAACTGTAATTTTTATGTGTAGTTTAAAATTAACGCTGTGCGTTCCACACAGAGTAGCTTTGATCACATTGAATGTGAATCAATTGCGATAATTTTCTGTCTAGAAATAAGATCGATATCACTTCTATTCTGGTTTTTATGGTTTCTATGTGTGAGTCCCGCTTTGGATGGCCACCACACAGCAAATTATCGCAATAAAGTTTAGTTTATAGTCCAGGGTTCAGCAATGTGGCTATAGTATTGTATAGTTAGATACGTCTCGCTAGATTTTAATTTCAATTTACATTATGTTTGTACATATTTTGAATGTTTCTAGTTTTAAGGAAGACGGTCGTATGTTATATGGTTCTCATAGTGATAATTGTAATGATGATGATGAATTGGTATGAAGACAGCTTTTAGATCATATGCCTATTTGAAACTTGATTTCATTTGCTTATTGGCTTTTAATGATTCTACTACTATTTTGTTAAATGTTAAAAATGTCCGCAGTTGTAATTTGATTTTGATATTCGAAATTTAATTCGAATAAACCTAGTTAACAGGTTCCCTGTCCCATGAGTCATATATGATACATAACAATTAAATTTTTATTGTGTCTACAAACGGACAGGGAATGGGTTAAACTTTAACTAGGTTTATTCGAATCGAATTGCAGAGCAGTTCGAAATTTAATTCAGTTAAACTTCGATGAAAAGGGAGTCAAAGGGTTAAATGCACTAAATTTAATTAGAATTTATTTGGAATAACAGTTTTATTTTCAAAATGTATTCGTGTTTTAATAATACATAGGTATTTATCTTGAAGCATTTGAACAGGAAGTACTGGCTAAGCAATAATAGGGTTAATGCATACGATCGTCATAACGATGTCTGGTATTCAAAATCGCGAATTTGTTTACATCAGGTGTTGGCAATACTGAAGCGTTACAATAATATGTGTGGCCAACCCACTATATAGAGAAGCGTTTTACCTCTCGACCTGATGTTTAATTTTCGTGGCATTGAATGCCGAACGCCAATGTACATATTAGCAATAAAATTACATAATATAAACACTGACAATGTAAAAAAGAAATATAAAAAAAATAACCTTTTAGCCGTTAAAAGAAAACCGGGCGGTAAAAAATATTTTTTCTAAGTCAGTTTAAGGCGGCTATACACAATGTAACACAAGAAAAAATTGACTTGTGAATGGTTTTTTTCTTTTGTAAAAAAAATAATATGGCCGCCAAAATAAAAAAAAAATAAAAATATTTCTGGTTTCTACCAACAGAAAAGTCACTTGCCGAAAGGCATTTTTTTACAGCAGAAGAGAGAAAATTCAGAAGTTGAAATAGGAAGATTGATTTAGAAGAATGTTATTGCAAGAAAGAAGAGTGTATTATTAGACCAATTCTCGTGATGTCATAATTATTTATGCTCCCTTTTTTTGTTAATGCGGAAAAAATGTACATAACCGCACATCGTTTGGGTCAACAAATAGGGTAGCGTGGGGCCCTCACCCACTATATAAACCCGCCGTGTGCAGTCTCTCCGTCTGTACTAGCGGATCACTGAAACTGTTTACTTCAGTGGTCCGCCGGTGCCTTACCCTTTCGGGTACCCTCTTTGAGCGACGCTACTGGGCACTGGAGCGTTGCACCTTCGCGGGTAGCCCACGTTCCTCGGGTACATCACTGTGACCCGACGTATTGCCGCGACGTTTCACGGCGCTGCTCGACTCAAGCCGGGCACGAATCGAGCGTGTGCGATGCCATGTCCCCCTCGCAGCCGCAATGGTAACAGCACGGAGTCGCCTCCCTCCTAATCATGTTCTTAGGCAGTAATAAAATGCGAGTGTGTTGCCAATAAGAAAAAAGTCTGTGCCTCGTATTGCTAAAGTGCATGAGTGACGATCACCACATTCCATTAGGTATACCGCGGCGACTTTTGCTATTTAGTAGCGGCCACAAAGATGTATTAGTTATAGTGCTGCGAGCCTCAACATGATTTATTATGTGTTTATTTAAACTATAACTAGAGCACCGCCTTCCCCGGATTGGAATGGACGCAGGTTCGAATCCCGCTCGCAGTAAAGTTCTCTTTTTTCACATTCACAAATAATTTGTTGAACAAATTTTGTTCCCTAACTCGTTGACATAATCTCAGGAGGCGTAAGCTGGTTGGCTTTAATTGAGAATAATAGCTGATTCAGCTTATTGCATGAAAAATGTTCGAGTCTTGGGTATAAAGCCTATTTTTTCAAGGGGCCACAGCAATCCCACGGCCTCCTGTACAATGGGGCCCTCATAGTTACTGCCAAATCAGCGTCCAAAATCGATAACCAGACGATTTAATGTATTTTTCATAATCAAACGATGGTTATTTACTGTAATTAGGCGTTTGTATTATCTATTACAGATATACGAGATAACGGCGTCCGATGACTATAGGCCTTATTATCCTAGTGCCCAGGGCCTCGAACAGGTCTACAACGGGCCTGATTATAAAAAAAATACCACCGCTTAGGTTAAGCAGAGATCTACATTTCGGAATTATTTAAATCACGAGAATGAGTCTAAGGTACACGTATATACATGCACCGCTTTGGATCTGAAGTCAACAGAAACAGATTTATTTAATAAAAAAAAATTGTATTCTTTATTTCTTATAACCTTTTGCACTTTGCAGTTTAGTCTGCCAATCCGCACTGAGTCACCGTGATGAATTAAAGCGTAAGCTCCTCGTGCATACTCGAAAGTATAAATCGGAGGCCTAAACCCCCCGTATCCTCTCCTTATTATCATAAATATCCACCCCCTATACCTTTCCTTGGAGATGAACACGCGCAAGTGATTCTTCTGGTGTTGCTAGCGTCTGTAGGCTACGGTAACCGCTCACCATCTGGTGGACTGTATGCTTGTTGGCCACCCGCGTTGTATATGTTGTACCCTAAAGTTGTGGGTTCGATTCCCACACAGGACAACTCTGTGTGTTCCACAAATGGTTGTTCTGAGTTTGGGTGTAGTTTGTGTCTGTGAAATTGAATTTTTGGAAAGACGCCCGCGATGCAAGGATTGTCTATTAGTGCAGTGTTGTCTTTAAAAAAAAGTAGTTTGACTCTGATCACAGTATCTAATGATGGTGATGATAATGTTCGTCATTATAATATATAATAAAATATTTGTACATGGGCGGGATATCTACTATTGATTTTATCTGACTAAACATTAACCCACAAACCGGGTACCTAAATGTCTTAGTATCCATCCATCCTTCAGCCTTTTAACGTCCACTGCTGGACATGGGCCTCCCCAAGAGAACTCCACAGCGAACGGTCCTGTGCCGCCTGTATCCAACGCCTGCGTCCAAATGATACTCTGTCGCCACTCGAGAACCTTTCTTCCACAACGGTTGTCGGTTCGTCGAGCGAGTATCATTACGCGAGTGTAAATAGCGAGATGATTGCTTTTATACACAGCGTTCGGTTTGCAATTACAGTCGAATGCGGTAAGCGCAAATTACTTTTCACGATAATGTAGCGTTTGTCTTTGTCAAGACCGATTGGGTATGATAAAACTTAGACTCGCGAAGGTGCGACGCTCCGTGTGCGGATGCGTTGCTCAGTAGAGGGTACCCGAAAAGGTAAGCCGCCGGCGGATCACTGAAGTAATGTAACATACCTACGTAATTCCAGTGGCATAGCAAGTATAGTAACACAGGCGGAGAGATGCCACACGGCGGGTTTATTTAGTGGGAGAGGTGACATTATTCTGTTCGTTGCCCTGAACATATTTACCCGCCTTAACAAAAAAAAAGTGTGTGTGTACTAATAATCTTTTAAATTTTTTTATCTTTCGTCTTATTCTACGTTTGTGAAGAAAACGACACTAACAATAGAAAAAAGGTAGGTATTTAATAGATTGAAAGATCTATTATAACGCATTATCTAGTTAAATAAAGTTTATTTAAATATCACAAAAAAACTAAAATGTTGACTATATCTATCTTCAGGGTGTCGGTTTTTCGAGACGGTGTGCGCGCGCATCGTAAAAATTTTCATCATTTTTCCCTAACGCGCCTAAAGAAGTATAACTTCAAAAATTCGTGTGGTGACGGACTAAGAATACAAGTGTCACCACCCCATTCTTTCCCACGGGTGTCGTATGGGGCAACTAAGGGAAGTAAGCAATTATCATCCATTGCATGACTGGTGGTAGGGCTGGTTACCAAGTGGGAGTACTCACTTGGTATCGGGCCCGAGCGGGTTGGTACCACCATCTCCCGTGTGACCGGCCATGAAGCACATCGTTGCGTTTTGGCTGTAGCAGGAGATAGCCGTTTATTCTTTAATTTCATATCGGTGAAATGAAATGGTGAGCAGCGGCTTGACAATACTCTCGGTATAGTTGAGTCCATGAGTGACGGTTACCATTTACCATCAGATGGGCAGTGGCTGGGCTGCCACTAGATGAAATAAAAAAAATCTTGAAAGAACTTTGATTTATTGGCGGGCCACTGGAACTGTGTTCATTACTTCAGTGGTCCGCCGGTGGCTTGCCCTTTCGGGCATCCTCTACTGAGCGCCGCACTTTCGCGGGACGTGTAAGTACCCTATCTGTTGTCCCGGACGACATGGTGCGTGATTAAATGGACCGCTCCAATAGTTCTCATTCTTCACGCTACGCCGGATAAGATCTTCACGCGATGTTGTGATTGGATTAAATTTATCACAAAGCACACGGCAAGTTTTTTTACTGAATGAGGGCCCCGCTACCCAGCAGGGTGTACTGTTAGGAATATTTTTGTCGCCTTAACGAAAACTAAGCTGCCTCAGTGGCGCAGCGCTATTATATGAGACTGCTGATCATGAGGTCTTGGGTTCGATCCCCGGGTTGGGCGGTGTTATTGAGCTTTTTCCTAAAAAGAAAAATTCTCTGTAGCAGCCCGGAGTTTGGAAATATGCCAGGCAAACAGCAAGCAGCTGCAAGCAGCAAGCTCGCCCCCTATTACATGAGCTTAAACTGAGCTGGCGAACCGTGGGTGTGTACCTAATACACCTCTGCCTACCCCCTCGGGGATACAGGCGTGATGCTATGTTTTATGTTTCTTAACGAAAAACAAATGGTAAACTTAACTGAATTTATTGACGAGTAACAATTTTATTACAATATTGACTATCAAATTTGATGCACTTCTGCAGTTCAACCAGGAGTCGGAGCCTTCCTGTTGCTCTCGAACCATATGACAAATGTTCTTATTTGTGTGGGCCTAAGCGTGACCACGTATTCCGGGTCCTCAACCACCTCGCCGGTCTCATCGTCTTTCGGTAACGTTCTGTAATTATGATCAGCTATTAGTCTTTGATATATTTTACTAATATTATAAACGCGAAAGTTTTTATGGATGCTTGTTACTCTTTCACGCAAAAACTACTGAATGGATTTTAATGAAAATTCAATAATATAGCAGAATAACACATTGACTATCATTTATAAAGAAATTGTTTGAATTGTCCAAAATATAACGATTAGTAACAAATAAGTAGGAAAAAAGCGAGCTATTCTGGTGTGCGCTGCAAAAAGCCGTTAGTTACACGTATATAATGTATAACGGAAATGAAAGATAGTACTGTAGCTCATTGGAGCACTTCCCCGGATAGGAAGGGACGCAGGTTCGATTCCCGTCTACTAAAATACTCTTTTTCCTTATTCACAAATTATAATTTGCACTTTAAGAGTAGCTGAGCATGTCAAGTGCTAAAATATAGATCAAAATGTTTAAATAGTTTACAAAAAAGCCTGCGACAGCATATATCTTTTATGTGTAAGCCATTATCGCCAAAATAGTGACCCATTAATAATAAAGTCTATGCGGACGAAGTCGCCGGCAGAATTTAGTTAACAATAACTCCCAAACTGTAATATCGGTCACATTGTATCAACAGATACTAGTCCATGTACGCAGAAGATATAATAGGTAGCGCACCAGTGTGAACACAAACAAGAGTGTTTCAAAGTGGTAGCATGAATGAGCCGGCTCGATCGGGGAAGTACCACCCTCTCACAAAAGATCAGCGTGAGCCAACAGTAGTAGTACTATTGTTTCGTATGGTGAGTGAGAGTACCGGAGGCCCGAACCCCCTTCCTATACTCTCCTAAATCTTTCCTGTCCTCTTCTTAATACCCTACCTATCGTCTCCTTAATATACTTCCTATCTCTTTCCTTAGAGATGGCGACGCGCGAGTGATGCCTCTGGTGTTGCTGGCATCTATAGGCTACGGTAACCGCTTACCAACAGGTGGGCCAGTTTGTTCGCAACCTACGTAGTATTAAAAAAAAATAGAATATATACTACAGCGCACGGATCTGTCTGTAACATTGTGACTAGTACACACTGATACTGCACTGACGGCGTGGTTGAAATACCGACACACAAAGAACAACTCTTTATTTGATACACATATGATTGTCCTGCGTATGGGTGTATGTAGGTAACAACGGCAGTTAGTCCTGCCGTTGTGTTTCGTAAGGTGAGTGAGAGCGCCGGAGAATCAAATCCCTCCCTATCATCTCCTTGTTATCCTTCCTATCCACCTCGTATCCCTTTTCTTAGAGAAAGCGACGCGCGAATGATGTTTCTAGTGTCTCTAGCGTTTATAGGCTACGGTAACCGCTTACCATCAGGTGGGTCGTATGCTAAAAAAGCTCCCGTGATTGGCATGGTCTTAAAAAATAAACAATATGACGGGCCTCGTTGCGTAGTCGGTAGTGTAACCGACTTCCGTGCACAAGGTCGTGGGTTCGATTCCCACTCAGGACAATTATTTGTGTGATGAACACAGATACTTGTACTGCGTCTGGGTGTTTTCTATCTATTATATGTATGTATTTACAAAAAAAAAGTAATATATGTATTATATCCGTAATCTGGTACCCATAGTACAAGCGTTGAGCTTAGTTTGGGACCAGAAGACGTGTGTGAAAAATGTCCGTGAATATTTTTATACCGTGAATTTATGCTCTTACTCTCACCGATAGAAGCAATAAGACCAAATACCTCTTTTGTCTATTATTCTGTGTTCTCGCATTTATGATTTCCTTCTCCAAATTATCCAGATCTTCATCAGAATAATCAGTGTCCTCCATACCACTGTTGTCTTTACGGACTCTAGCTCTTGTCTCCCAATCTTTAGTAGACTCTAAAAATAAATATTATAATCAAGATTCTGCCCGTGATTTCTGCGTGGAATGGAGTATTGACCCCATTAAATAGTTAAATCTGAACCAGAAAAATTTTTTTTAGAATGACTGTTTCAACAGAACTGTTCCGTGTGGTGACGGACTAAGAATACAAGTGTCGCCTTTACCACGGGTGTCGTACAAGGGAAGTAAGTAATTATCATCCATTGCATTACTGGTAGTAGGGCTGGGTACTAAATGGGAGTACTCACTTGCTATCAGGCCCGAGCAGGTTGGTACCACCATCTCCCGAGTGACCGGCCATGAAGCACAGCGGTGTGTTTTGGTTGTAGCAGGAGATAGCCGTTTATTATTTCATTTCATATCTGTGAAATGAAATGGTGAGCAGCGGCTTGACAATACTCCCGGTATAGTCTATGAGCGACGGTACCAGTTATAATCTAAAACTAAATTACAGTTTGCCACTATACAGTTTTATTACCTGCCAAGCTGCAACAGTCAGTGTGGTGCACTAAGACCTTAATGAGCCTTATTCCGAGAGATAATCTACCTAAGAGTGGAATGCTTACCTTTAGCGGTGTTGTCAGCCACCTTATGTCTCCCACTTCTCTCATTGTGGGGTTTAAATCTTCTCCGAGGGTCATTCAAGAAGAAAGGCATGCCTGTGGTCGGACCTTTTCTCCTCTTGTTCTGTTTTCTGCGATTTCTTCTAGTTGTCTGTTCGGGCACGTCATCGTAGTAATCGATATTGGATTTGTACCTGTTGTTTATCAAAATAAGATATAGCATTTAATTCGTGTGGTGACAGATAGCCGTTTTATTTTAGTTTTTCATTTCATATCTGAGAAATGAAATCGTGAGCAGCGTCTTGACTATACTCTCGGTATAGTTGAGTCCATGAGCGACGGTTACCACTTACCATCAGGTGTGGCTCGTCTGCCACAATAACCAATAAAAAGAAATAGGTATGTGATGGCCGATAATATTTTGAACATTTTATTATTAACATCTCGGTGGTGCAGCATTAGTGTGAGCGATTGCCGATCATGAGTTCTGGGGTTCGATCCCCGGGACAGGCTGTGTTATTGAGCTTTTTCGTAAAAAGAAAAATTGGCAGAAACAGCCCGGAGTTTGGAAATGTGCCCGGTAGACGGCGATAGGCTCTCCTCTTAACGACTTAAACAAAGCTGGCGAGCCGTAGGTGTGTAATACACCACCACCGAAGGAATGTAACAAAGTTCCAGTCACGGCGGGTTTCTTTAGTGGGTGAAGGGTCCACACTACCCTGTTCGTTGCCCCGAACGACGCGGTATGTGATTAGGAACATTTCTTCCATCCTTAACAAAAAGAAAAAGCTGTGTAATACACCTCTGCCTACCCCTTCGGAGATACAGGCGGGAGACTATGATTTTTTTTATCCTTCTTGTTTTTTTTAATTGTTATTAGTGTGTCCGCTAGTATACTACCTTCTTGATTTCTTCTTCTTTCTCATGATTTTATCTTCTTCTGAGCTTCTTGACGGTTTCTTCTGCTGGTTGAAGTTCTGACGTCTATAGTACATGTCATACATAGACTTCGTGATGCCGTCGTCAGTATCATCAATAATAACTTCTAAGGAGATGGAAGAGGTATTTAGATATTTTTATATATATTTTTAGCATTTGACATGCTTAGCACTATACATTAAACACAAATTGAAAAATGTGAAATCGAAAATAACAGTCAGGAGCAGGATTTGAACCTGCATCTCCTGGATACCGTCCAGATGCTTTACCAATTCAGCCATCCTGACAATTGCTCCTGACTGCTAATTTCGATAACACATCACACCTAACGTCTTTGGGTGACGCCTGCGCCATCCGTCGGAAGTATTTTCATACATTATACCGACCAGGTAAACTTAATTTTACAATTAAGATTTTTACCTAATAATGACGCAAACCCTATAAATATTTAGATATTTTTATATATATTTTTAGCATTTGACATGCTTAGCACTATACATTAAACACAAATTGAAAAATGTGAAATCGAAAATAACAGTCAGGAGCAGGATTTGAACCTGCATCTCCTGGATACCGTCCAGATGCTTTACCAATTCAGCCATCCTGACAATTGCTCCTGACTGCTAATTTCGATAACACATCACACCTAACGTCTTTGGGTGACGCCTGCGCCATCCGTCGGAAGTATTTTCATACATTATACCGACCAGGTAAACTTAATTTTACAATTAAGATTTTTACCTAATAATGACGCAAACCCTATAAATATTTAGATATTTTTATATATATTTTTAGCATTTGACATGCTTAGCACTATACATTAACTATTATTTTCACTTTGTGTTTAAGATGGAAGAGGGTCAATATTTGAAAACACATTCGTCTATTTTTTATAATAATATGACAGTGGCAAACACTCCTCGTGGTAAGCGGTCGCCGTAGCCTATAGACGACACCAGAGGCATCACTCGCGCGTTGCCATCTCCAAAGAAAGGGATAGGAAATATGTAAGGAGAGGATAGGACCTCCGGCGCTCTCACTCACCAAACGAAACACAACGCTAGGAGTAATTACCGTTTCGCCGGTGGACCATTGAAGTAATCCAACCAGTGGTCCGTCAACACAGGCGGAGAGACAGCACACGGTGGGTTTCTTTAGTGAGTGGGGTTCCACACTACCTGGTTACCTGGTTGTAGCAGAAGGTAGCCGTTAATTCTTTCATTTCATATCTGTGAAATGAAATGGTGAGCAGCGGCTTGACAATACTCCCGGTATAGTTGAGTCCGTAAGCGACGGTTACCATTTACCATCAGGTGGGACCGTCATAGGGTGGTGGGTGAAGATACATACTTTAATTTAATTACTTTAAGGAATACCCAAAGAAAACAAATAGAAAACTGTCTATAATAAAAATAAATAATTACCTTCTTCTCTAGGCTTTTTCTGGCTTTTAGAACCACTCCTTCTCCTAGGAGATCTTTTCTTCATATTATAAGAAAAATCTTCTTCTTCAGAAGCTTCTTCTACCCAACCTTGAGGTGCATTGCTCGGCTTCGTTCGACTCAAGAAGCTTAATTTTGGCGTTTTCTGACTCACAGGAATTCGGTAGAACTCGTCGATTTTCTTTGTGATATTCTGTCTTTGAGTAAAAGTGGTATCTTGAGAGAATTCCGTTGTCGTATCATTATATTTATAATAATCTACTAAAGTATCGTTAATTATACTATCGCTAACACCCCCAGAGAAGTTTGTGGATCTTTTCTTCCTGTCCAAGTCACGATCACGGTCTACATATGGCGGCATTTTGATTTTCGATCTACTTTTTTCCCCATATCTTTGTCGATGTAGATTTTTTCTACGGTTTAAGTCTTGATCCTCCTCTGAGTAGTGTCCTGAAATTAAAGTAGAATATCTAGAGATATTAGATAGCTAGACAAATGTTCTGTTGATGTGAGAGTGTGTTGATGTAAGCATTTTTATATAATCGTATTAGTTTAGCTGCTTCTGCAATTGACGCGCATGAAAAACATCTCGAGAGAAACTTAAATTTTCTTGTTTCTCTATCTTCCAAGTCACCCCTTCTGCTTGCCTCTTTTATAGAGTGGTAATAATATTATTACCACTCATATTATCACCATTGTCTATCCATCCATCCATCAGCCTTTCAACGTCCACTGCTGGGCATAGGCCTCCCCAAGAGAATACCACAACGAGCGGTCCCGTCATGGAGGATAATGCCTTAATCGCCACGCTTGGCAGGCGGGTTGGCGAACGCAGTGCAGTTGTTAATACTCGAGGGGGTGCTGCTGCCCACTCCCCCGGTATTCCCTCAGTCGGCTCTTACGACTCCCGTGGGTAGAGAGGGGTGGAACATTTCTAAAGCCGGCCCCACACGCCCATTGTCTATACTAATATTATAAAGAGGAAAGATTTGACTCTTTGTTTGCGTTGAATAGTCTCCGAAACTAATAAGCCGATTTGAGAAATTCTTTCACCATTAGAATCATACATTACCTATCCCTGATGAACATAGGTGATAGAATATTTTCAAAAAGTTAGGGATCCATATGAAAACTTCGATAATGTAATCCAACGTAAGAAAAAATACGTAAAAAATCCTTATATCATCAATATCTACATAAATGTTCGGGATAACATACGTTTAACTATAACAGTTATGTCACAATAACTATTTTATCATGTTAAAATATGCAATAGTAACACCGGTACAAACTAATATTACTTGTATAGAGGAGAGAGGAAAGATTTGTATTTGTGTATGTATATAAATGACATTGGCTATATTTATTACTATAAATAGATTTTTTGCATGAAGATACCTACATTTACTCTACGTTTATCCCAAAATGTTTAAAAATAAATGTCTACCCGTGCGAAACCGGTACGGGCCGCTAGTTATTACTATATTAGTAGAAAGGTCTAACTACTTTATTGGAAAGAAAAGCGTTATTCTGATCATGAGCTCAATAGAGCAATTAGAGAAGACTTTAATGCGTCAATGGTCTTTTTGTTTTTATATTTTTTTGACGTGATAAATCGATAACGCCGGCAGCACGCATGAAAAAGTCTCACGTTCCGAAAAATTTATGGCGACCGATGCATTGTTTGATGTTGGCGCTCACAAGAGAGCCGCGGGCTGAGGAGCGTCTGCGGGAGGGAGGCGGCCAGCCGCCTTTACTGATCGACGTCCGACAAGACAACCCACATCGCATTCTTCGCCCGAACTCGTCCCGGGCAACACGCGTATCTCAATTATTATATAGCAGCACGCGCGATCGTACCTTTTATATTTACCATTCGATTTCTATCAATATTGCATATTGTGAAACTCTCTAAAAACATATATTCCGTATAACGTAAAATTATCATCTGTAAACCGACTTTACAGACAACCATATAGTTTTTTTTTCATAGAATTTAGAGGCTTGAGGAACAGTGTGCTGGTTTTTTTAAATCATTAGTGTCCAGCAATGCGTTGCATACCAGAATCCTGTTCTTCCATTTGTTTTGATGGTTTATCCTTGGTCTCTTCTATATCTTCTGGAAGCATACCATCATCGGCGCCACTGTATACATATCTGAAACAATATAAGCCTATTGCCGTTTACCGGGCACATTTCCAAACTCGGGGCTGCTATTGAGAATTTATCTTTTTACGAAAAAGCTAAATAACACTGCTCGACCCGGGGATCGAACCCGAGACCTCATGATCAGCAGTCGCACACACTACCGCTGCATCACCGAGGCAGTTATAACGAATGAAAAAAATATTATTTTTCAAATAAGAAGAGTTATTATATCTACCTAGTACTCCAATCCATTTGCCGTGCATCATCTAACCACTGGTTGGCGGCGAGCGTGGTTTCCCGGATCATCTTTATCTGCATTTGCAAGAAGATCTTCCTCAGTTCCACTGTGATATGGGTTGGCTTAGCAGTATAATCGTCAGGGTTATCAGATTTGTCGGCCTTGTAGTTGTAGCGATCTGGAGAGGCAAGTAATTTTTAAAGAGTTTGGTATGAATTTTAATTGTAATAATTAAGATTCATACCACCAAAATATAGCCGTAGGTGTAAATACATATATGAAAATATTTATATTTACTTGACGGGCCTCGTGGGACTTCCGTGAACGAGGTCGTGGGTTCGATTCCCACTCAGAATAATTATTTGTGTGATGAACATTTGATATTTGTACTGCGTCTGGTTGTTTTCTATCTATGATATGTATGTATTTCCAAAGAAAGTAATACATATATATGTATTATATCCTTAATCTGGTACCCATAGTACAAGCGTTAAGCTTAGTTTGGGACCAGAGGACGTTGTGTGAAAATGTTCGTGAATATTTATCGGCGCAAATTCAAATATGACACGAACACCTGCCGGTTACGTCACTTGTTTGTGTAATTTGTGATTCACTCCCCACTCACGCCATCTTATAAAAAGCATCGACCGGTAGTCAGAGCGACATTCGGTCGTGAACAGTCAAGCTGTACGGACCTCTCGTGTTACTATAGCGTTATTTATTTAATTTTATTTGTTGAACTTATATTGTTGGTGAATTTGATTTTGTGTATTAACTAAATTACATATAAATTATATAAAATATACATTAAAATTAAATAAACATGGATGATCAAGAAAGTGTTTTTACTAGAAATACCCCTCTTCCTATATATTTAGTTATGTATTTATTTAATTTATATAATTAATAATATTATGATTATGTGAGGGTTGGTCAAGTCCGATGTTGGCCATTATACGTGAGATAGTACAGACGCTTTTTATTGTTCTCTACCCCTATAGTTCTAAGGTATAGATTTTATCACCAGAATTCTTTAGGAAGTAATATATGTATTATATCTATAATCTGGTACCCATAGCACAAGCGTTAAGCTTAGTTTGGGACCAGAGGACGTTGTGGAAAATGTCTATGAATATTTATATTTATTTTATTTCTGCGGATCCTATATGGAACTCCAGTGTCGCATCTATCCGATTACCAAATTTTATCGAAATCCATTCAGTCTTTTAGGCGTGATTAACAGATAAACGTCCAATCATCTTCACGAACTTTCGTGCTTAGTTTCGGCTGTATGTAGACAATTAATATTCACTTTTTACTAAGTACTAATTTATTATCAATAGCCTTTAAGGGCCCTATATCAACTTAGTCTAGGGGTCCTGTAATGTATGTATGATGAAATCCGTTTAATAAGGCAAATTTTTTTTAAAGATGGACTTTTCTTATAGGAAGGGAATATATTCTTATATGTAAACTGGGGCGCTGACTTATAATAAATATTCACGGACATTTTCACACAACGTCCTCTGGTCCCAAACTAAGCTTAACGCTTGTGCTATGGGTACCAGATTACGGATTACGGATATATTACTTTTTTTTGTAGATACATACATATAATAGACAGAAAACACCCAGACGCAGTACAAATACCTGTGTTCATCACACAAATAATTGTCCTGAGTGAGAATCGAACCCACGACCTCGTGCACGAGGCCCGTTAAATGATAATAAAATGGCTATGGTCCAAAGTTAGTGATAGATACTTGTGAAATACCTCTGATTGGACTCTCCAAAGTATTCTCCAGTCGCAGCAGTACAGTTCCTGCTTTCCAAGGTTCCAGGGTCAACACATGAATATGTCGAGGTAGACCATGCAGCTTCAGAGCTGAAAACTATCCAACGAATGCCTGATCATATAATTTCTTTTGAGATTATTTCTGGTACTAATTTTGACTAAAATAAGCGACAAAAAATTATCTTGGGTAAGTACTCTTATGTACCTAATTAAGATTAGGTACATATATTCGCCAACCCGCCTGCCAAGCGTGGCGATTACGGCACTATTACGGTCCCCCATTTCTTGGAGAGGCCTATGTCCAACAGTGGACGTTGACAGATGAATGATGATGGAAAAAAAAGATTAGGTTGGTTATTTTTGGTGAACAATATTTTGTGTTAAAGTGGAAAAAGATAAATTTTCTACAAGCAGAATTCAAACTTGCGTCTTTCGTTATCTGAAGGACTGCTTTAGACCGCTAAGCTATTGTACAAAACTATTTGCAACTTCCACTCTCCACCTCAGATTTGGTATTCAGTCTATATAATGTAAGATGTATTTTCTTTTATAACATAAAATCCTAGTGGCTGACTAGGATTCTATGTTATAAAAGAAAATAAGTATCTGGTTATTTTAAAATTTATGTATTTTGATAGACTAAAATTGTTTTTTTTTTCTTTTACACTACTACATTAGGATGTGATCCTATAAAAGTAGCTGTAAGTTTGGAGAATAAATAAATAAATAAATATTTAAGTTTACTATAGCGGAACAAAAAAGTATGCAAATACATTCGTTAGAAAATGCGGGTCTTGTAAGAAAAAGGATTTGAGAAAAGCAAGGCTTTTTTTTATTACGTTTGGTAGCGGACGAGCCACGACCCACCTGATGGTAAGTGGTAACCGTCACTCATGGTCTCAATTATATCGAGAGTATATTCAAGACGCTGCTCTCCATTTCATTTCACAGATATGAAATGAAATAATTAACGGCTATCTCCTGCTACAACCAAAACACAATGTGTGCTTTATGGCCGGTCACACGGAAGATGGTGGTACCAACCCACTCAGGCTCGATTACATGTGAGTAGTCCCACTTGGTACCCAGCCCTACCACCAGTAATGCAATGGGTGAAAATTGCTTACTTCTTTTAGGACGGATTCGACCAAACAAGAATACATTTTAATCTTATAATAAATCGCTACTTACTCGAAAATAAATCAATTTTACATTTTACCAACAACAATTCGAAGAATAGCGAGCCTATTTGGGAATAGTGACTATACCACCGATAAGCATCGAATAAGGAGTTAACCCAAGAATAAAAAAAATGCCGTCATATTTTTCGAAATCAATATCGGTTTTGGGCGCGTGACAGCTACTTTCTCACGCTATAATACGACAAATAAGAGTTGAGATGAGTTAAGCTATACACTGTCCCGTTTGTAGAACAATTTCTTTTTTGCTGGGTATTACATTCACTTCGCTATTCGCGAATAGCTATTCCAAGTATAAGCGATACGTCAGAAGGCGTGGAAAAACGACTGTTGATTATTTAAGAGAATAAAATCGTGGAATAGATTATTGCCGGTATAGTTATTCTTGTATATATTCAGGTTTGGTCGAATCCACTCTTAGTTGCGTTATACGACACCCGTGGAAAATAGTGGGGTGGTGACAACTTGTATTCTTAGTCCGTCACCACACGGACAAACTACTGCTACTTACTCTCTTATTTCTAACATTCTGCCATTTTCTCCTGTTTAGTTTTTCTCCTGATGTGAGAAAGAGCCATGGTTCGTATTGCCACTTCCTGGCTGAGAAGGACATCCGTTCCGAAAATGTCTGATCGTCAACTGGGAACGTAAAGAAAATTAACTAAATCTATATCTTGGATCTCTAAAACATTTACAAATTATTTATTTGAGTAACTGCCTCTGTGGTGCAGCGGTAGAGTGAGCGACTGCTGATCATGAGGTCTCGGGTTCGATCCCTGGGTCGGGCAGTGTTATTGAGCTTAAGCAGGTAGGTACTCCTGCCGTGCCACCGAAGGAATGTAACACAGTTCCAGTGGCTCCCCAATAAAGGCGAAGAGACGGCACACGGCGGATTTCTTTGGTGGGTGCAGGCCCCACACTACCCTGTTCGTTGTCCCGAACGACGGGGTGTGCGGTAAGGAATATTTTTTCCCACCTTAAAAAAAAAAGGTACTCCTGCCGTTGTATTTAATACGGTGAGTGATAGTCCCGGAGGCTCAAATCTCCTTCTAATTTTCTCCTATATCCTTTCTATGATTTCTTTAATATTCATCCTATCCTCTCCTTCCTTCCTTTCCACCACCTATACCTTTCTTTGGAGATGGCAATGCGCGTGTGATGTCTCTTGTGTTGCTAGGGTTTTTAAGCTACGGTAACCGCTTATATTTGCTATTCGTTCACCTGATAGTGGTAACCGCCAGCTATGGACTCAGCCACCACCTCTTCTAAATGTGGTGACACTTGTATTCTTAGTCCGTTAAAATACCTTCAAATTCCTAATTTAGAGGTTCCATTTGTAACGTCCTTAAAGCGGACGCTGTTGATGCCAAGTCTTGACCTTTTGAGTTATAGTCTACTGGACTTTTTTTTATTGCCTATGGTGGCCGACGAGTCCCAGCCCATCTGATGGTAAATGGTACCCGTCGCTCATGGACTCAACTATACCGGGAGTATTGTTAAGCCGCTGCTCACCATTTCATTTTACAGATATAAAATGAAAGAATTAACGGCTATCTCCTGCTACAATCAAAACACACTGATGTGCTTCATGGCCGGTCACACAGGAGATGGTGGTACCAACCCGCTCGGGCCCTATTACTATAGGGAACTTACTTACTAGTAAGTACTCTCACTCAGTACCCATCCCTGCCAGCAATAATGCAATGGGTGATAATTACTTACTTCCCTTAGTGGCCTTGTACGATACCCGTGGTAAAGAATGGGGTGGTGACACTTGTATTCTTAGTCCGTCACCACACGGATCAGCATGGACACACGGACTTCAGCCTATTAGCCTCTTTCTGCCACTTACTTACTTATCATTACGCCATCTCCATTGTTGGGTAGGCAAAGATAACACAGTGCCAACCGGCTCTATTCTTGCATACATCTCTCGCTTCCTCAAAATTCATAATTCTCTTGATGCACGATCGCTGGTTTCAGAGACTGTTGATTCCACCTTCTTTCAATGCATGAATGATTTGGTCTAGGTAGACGAGTCTCGGTCTCTCCCTGTACCTACATCCTTTTACTTTCGCATTGTATATATCTTGTTAACCAGTCGCTCGACCGGCATTATTTCCACATGTCCGAACCATCGGAGCATTCCCTTTCGCATCTTTACACCAATACTCTCTTTCATACCTACTCGCTCTCTTACGTCGTCGTTACAAATGCGGTCAGTCAGCCTTACTCAACAGATGTCCCGCAGTGATTCAATACAATGAACAATACTCACTATCTTGCCTGTAGTTTCCAAACAAAATTCGATGTTTGCCTTTTACAACCAGCCCGATTCCATATGCTTCTTCATTAAGAGTCTCTTCTAAGCCAAAGCCATCATCTGTCAATAGTCTCCTATGGACCTGTTAGATGAAACAAAAGTACTAGAAGTCTCATGGACGGTTTTAGGTATATACTCTATTTTTTCTATACTAAGTGGGTGGCAAACAAGCATATGGTCCTGTCTCTACATTTAAGACATTTGAGTAAAAATTATTGTTCAAGCTATATAGGCGTGTCTGAACAACAAACTATCTTTTTTTTTTTAGTTTTTTTTGCCTGTTTATCTGTTTGTTCGTTCATGTATCAGGCAAAATCTACTGAACGGATTTTGATACAACTTTTCAAACTTTTGGTCTTGATTAGACTTAAAAACTGGTATATATTTTATCCCACTAGTAGATCGGGAACCTGAAATATAACCTAAATACTAGCTTTTGGCTGCGGCGGAGCCACAGGTGAAGGTTAGAATATTAAAATAAATGTGTTGTATTGTTGTGTGTATTTGTGTGGGATTGCGCGTGCGCGCGTGTGTGTGTGTGTGTGTTTCACAGCGAATTGGTAAAGCATCTGGGACGGTATTCCAGGAGATGCAGGTTCAAATTCTGCTCGTGACTGTTATTTTCGATTTCACATTTTCACACTTGGTGTTAATTTATATGCCTAAGATGTCAAATTCAAAAAAAAAATTACAAAGATATCAAAAAGATACCATTAGTTCAATTTCCCCATCATTGTAAGAGGTCCCTCCTTGGGTCCTGTCTGTCAACACACACATTTCTATCGAGCTGTTGAGGGAGTGGATGCAGATACGAGACGCAACAGGATAATAACAGGATGCTATTGGCTTCTTCTGCTGCTGTGCTGTTGAAGAAATGCAAATTAAAAAAAGAATGAAAAATATCCTTATAAAATGTATTTTAGCATTTGCTATGCTCAGCTTACACAAAAGCTAAAACTAACTATAATACGAGTCGAAAAGAGAGATTTACTGTAAGCAGGATTTGAACTTGCGTTGAAGATTGGGAGCCATAATTTTTGGTGAAAGTGGTAGGATGGCGCTCCAGAGCACTCCCCCAGATTGGGAGGGTTGCAAGTTCAAACCCTGGTTGCAGTAGATCTGTCTTTTTCCACTTTTACAATTGTTTTTAGTACAGAAAGTATAAAATTAGAGTAAATGCTTTTTACTGCAAAACATCTGTTCTTGGTATGATGAAGAATCTATCATTCCAAAGGCATCTTCTCAAAAACACATACATACTATCAGAACAAATCTCCACATCACATTTGTCTTTACTATATACTATCTTTTTTCATTCAAAATGTTACCTTTATTAGCGGAATATAAAAATATCTGTTTCATCTGCAGTCCAAACACCACATCTGTGAACATGTTCTAAATACTTTAATCACCCAGTTTATTTCTTCTACATATTTGAGAATACTCACTAGCAGTCTCGTTCCAGCAAGTCCTCCTCATCATCTGCCGTCCATTAGAGTCCGTAAAGAACTCACCATTGCTGGTGATGTTCGTGGTGAACAAACTCACCACCTCTTTGCCAAGATCCGTTCTAAAATCGTCAAAGATAAGTATCATTTAAATGTGGCAATTTGAAGAACAAATTATTTGTAAATGCGGAAAAAGAGTACTTTAGTGTGAGCGGGATTCGAACCTGCGTCCCTTCCAATCTGGGGAAGTGCTCTTGACTGCTAAGCCATCGCACTGACCGATGGCCTTTCCCAATCTCCACATCACATCTGTCTTTACGAGCACTTCCTTTCCACTAAACTTCTCTTTTTCCACATTCACAAATAATTTGTTCTTTAAAGTAGCTGAACATGTCAAGTGCTAAAATACACATCAAATCATATGGAAATTTGATTTATTTAATAGATAGGAAGTTTGCGTCATAATTTTTTTTAGACTACTTGGGTGGCAAACAGGCATACGGCCCGCCTGATGGTAAGCGGTTACCATAGCCAATAGATGCTAGCAACACCAGAGGCGAAAGGATAGGATAGGGGCTGGAGAGCTAAGAGGAAAGATGAGATGAATAGCAAGTGTCGAGCCGACCCATTCGTGCTGGGAGAAGCAAGGCTCTGTCACTCATCTCACAGTCTGGATAGCTTTAATGCTCTAAGAATTTCGGTTCTTGAAGCCTAGAATGTAGTCACACTAGATTTCTCATCTCACGATGCATGAGGGCACACACTCTTATTAGTAAATTTTGACGTGATAACGTCTTATAAATCGAAGAACGCCGACTGCACGCACGAAAAAGTGTCACGTTCCGCCTGAGCCGAGCGTGCAAGCGAGAGCGTGGACCAAGTGATAGCGTCACGATCGGCCTAAGCGTTCGGCTTGTGACGCATCTATTATATATGACGTTATCGCGTAAAATTATCGTCCGTAAACCGACTTTACAGACAACCATATAGTTTTTTACACTTAATAGGATGGCAATGGAGATGCAGATGGCGTATAGTACAGACATTGGAGGGGTAACGGAGTATGAAAACCTTGAGTGTTACTAAGCGCTCATCTATCATTACACAGACCATGCGAAAAATTACTTTCCCTGGATAAACAAACTCACCCAATAGGAACAGGTCCAATAATCCATTCCAACTCCACGTACTCCTCACCACGATACAGCCTTATGATCTGCGTGATCCAGTCAGAAAACCTCTGGCGGATCTCCTTGATCAAAGATCCTCTGATCGTGTTATAGGAAACCTTGTCTGACACCTAAAAGTTCATAAAACAGATCTTAGAACACAATTAGAAACATTTTGGGTTCAGGAGAGATTTTTCGTTAATATCACAGCAAGGTGAAACTATAATAGATGGGCTTTTTAAGTAAATTACCCATCAAATAATCCCCGGCTCCAAAATTGGGTTACCTCATCAGTAAACACAAAGTGAAAAATGTGAAATCGAAAATAACAGTCAGGAGCAGGATTTGAACCTGCATCTCCTGGATACCGTCCAGATGCTTTACCAATCCTGGATACCGTCCATCTGGACGGTATCCAAGAGATGCAGGTTCAAATCCTGCTCCTGACTGTTATTTTCGATTTCACATTTTTCACTTTGTGTTTAATGTATAGTGCTAAGCATGTCAAATGCTAAAAATATATATATAAATATCTAAATATTACCTCATCAGTGTTTGAAACTGAATAATAGGTTAGTTGGTTCGTAGTGTTTGAAGATAAAAGTGCTGAGCATAATCAACATCTCCCTTCATTTATGTATTTCTAAACAGCATAAATGTAGGACCCTCAAAAGTCAGACTACGTCGTCCCACACATATCCAGCAGTGCATTATAGGAACATGGAACTCGCAATAGTATTTCAATGTTTCAGCTAGAGGGGTTAATAAAATTTACTGTCGAAAGGGCTTTTCTGTCATCTATACTATTATGAAACTGTAACAGAGCTGTGTCTGTACATTTAAGATATTTGAGAAATAATGACTAATAGGCTATATAGGCGTGTCTAAACACAAAACAATTTTTTTTAGATTTTTTGTCTGTTTGTCCGTTTATCTGTTTGTCTGTTTGTTTGTTCGCGCATCACGCAAAAACTACTGAACGGATTTTCATGCAATTTTTTTTATTTGATAGATCTCGATTGGACTTAAAAACTGGTATACATTTTATCCCGCTACTATATCGGGAATCTGAGATACAACGTGAAAACTAGCTTTTGGTTGCGGCAGAGCCGCAAGCAAAGGCTAGTCGTAGATAAGAATGACCGACTCCAGCATATACTGAGATCACCTATTACAGTGTTGATCTTCTGAAGGAGGTAAGTAAGTCGTAGGATAAATTATTTGGTAGGTTACTTACAGGTACTGGTCTTTGTTTTTCAGGTCTGAAGCTGTACGCCCCTGACTGCAAAGGCTGCTGGGTTTGTCCGTAATAGAAGAAATTCTGTGATATGTCTATCTTCACGCCGTCAACATGCGTGATGGATTGTAGTAGACCTGTAGTCTTGTCTACTGATACTTTGAGGTACTGAAAAGAATAGAGCATAACATGATTAAAAAAAATGCATGTTGATAAAGACTTGCTGATCGAGCATGTGGTGACGGACTAATAATATAACTGTAACCACCCTATTCCTTCCCGTGGGTGTCGTATGAGGTGACTAAGCAGTTCATTCAATACGTTACTGGTGGTAGGATTGGGATACCAAGTGACTCTCCCTTGGTACTCGCTTGTTATCGTGTTCGAGCGAGCTGGTACCACTATCTGCCGTGTGACGGACCGTGAAACACTTCGATGTATTTTGGTTGTACCAGGAGAGCGTTTATTCATTAATTTCCTATCCATAACTGCCTCTGTGGTGCAGCGGTAGTGTAAGCGACTGCTGATCATGAGGTCTCTGGTTCGATCCCTGGGCCTGGCGGTAATATTGAGCTTTTTCGTAAAAAGAAAAATTCTCAGTAGCAGCCCGGAGTTTGGAAATGTGCCCGGTAGATGGCAATAGGCTCGCCCCCTATTGCGTGGGACTTATACATAGCTGTCGAATCGTGAGTGTGTAACCTCTGCCTACCCTTTTGGGGAATACAGGCTTTATAATATATGTCCTATCCGTTAAATAAAATGGTGAGTAGCGATTTGGCAGTATTCTAAGTACTTCGGAGTCCATATAACCCGCGGCTTTTAAGGGAGGAAGCTGTTTGGATGGGACCGTGGTATAACTAAATCCTTGAGTGTCTATTATATATATATAAATTTTAGCTGATTTTGCCTGACCCACGAACTAAATCCAGGATTTCCATTCGCAGTAAGAGGGTGAGAAGACTTCAAAATTAGTTAAATGGAATTATCAGATTATAACCTCATTAGAAATATACGGTATGATCTCTTGTTCAGCTTCAATCTTCCCCTGCGATGACTTCTTGTGGTACTCATTCTCCTCCTGAAAAAATAAAATGTTGTTTGCATAGATATAAATGCAATAATAGCTTAGCGGTCAGATCGTTACCTGGCAAGGCACACCTCGGCATTTTTAAAATTTTCCAAATATGTGTTTTTGATGAAAATTAATGCTCGTTGACGAAAAACATCGTGAGGAAATCTTCAAGCCCGAACGATATTCTCTACAGCTTGACAAGACTTTGTTAAGGCGGAAAAAAGGGCCCTAACCGCACACCCCGTCATTCAGGTTAACCAAACAGGATAGTGTGAGGCCCTCACCCACTAAATAAAACTGCCATGTGCCATCTCTCCGCCTGTATTGGTAGATCACTAGAACTGTGTTAGATTACTTGATTGGTCCACTGAGCTTATCAAGCCTGCCAATCCGCTTTGAACCGACATGGTGGACTATATACTAGATCTAAAAGTAGACCAAAGACCAGTAGTAGGACAGTAATGAATTAAAAGTGAGAATTTAACCTTTGGGGGCACTCAATGTAGAGTTAGAGTACTTGGTATTTCTTCACTTCCTGAGAGGGTGATCCCATTTTATGTGTGAGGGTGATACATCTTTGGTCAAATCTGTACATGGATACTGGAACCAGCAAAACTCTTTTGGGCTTCAGAGTTCAGATAGCAGTCCATAAAATTGACTAATATTGATGTCAGTAATTTGCTTTTTTACTGCGTCGGTGGCAAACAAACACACCCACCTGATGGTAGGTGGCTTTTCAGAATGAGAGGAATTTAAGCTTTAGTAGCCCACTGCGTGTTCAATCCCCACTTATGTCTTCATCATCATTTCTTATGTCTTTGATGCTGACATTTTCTATAGCTTACGCTTACCACTTACTATCGGGTGAGCGGCTTTTATGTCAGTCTTTAGATTTTGGATTTAAGCCTTACCAGTTGATCCCTCACAGGCGATATATAGTATGCTGTGAAGCCCAGAGGTGGTATGTTCTCAGCTTCGAAGCATAGCTCTTGGATAGCTGTGGAAGCCCTACCAGGCAGGTTGATTATGGCAGCGGGGAGGGGTACCAGCTGGTACTCTACTTCTTCGTCTGTAACAATATTGCCATTTTTTAAGCTAATGCTGATTAAATGATGGTATTTTCTTTTTAATATTACGTGGGCGGCAAACATGCATTCGGCACTTTATGGTAAGCGGGACTATAGACGCTAGCAACACCAGAGGCATCACTCGCTCATCGCCATCTCCAAAGCTTTGGGAGAGTTAGGAAAGATAATAAGGAGAAGAGGAGGATAGTAAGTAGAGGTGACAAATCATAGATATGAATTTTAATCGCAAAATTAAACTTATTATATTGGATTAATGCATGTAAATGCGTTCCGATAGATGGCGTTGGTCGTTAAGACAAATGTGATGAGAAAATTAAATAAAAATAAACAAATAAATATCCACGGACATTTCACACAACGTCCTCTGGTCCCAAACTAAGCTTAACGCTCATGCTATGGGTACCGGATTACGGATATAATACATATATTACTTTTTTTTTGTAAATACATACATATAAAAGATAGAAAACACCCAGACGCAGTACAAATATCTGTGTTCATCACACAAATAATTGTCCTGAGTGGGAATCGAACCCACGAGCTCGTGCACGGAAGTCGGTTACACTACCGTTACTAAATTGGACTAGAGCACTTCCCCAGCTAGGTGGATTAGAGCACTTCCCCGGATAGGAAGGGACACAGGTTCGATTCCCGCTCGTACTAAAAGTTCTCTTTTTCTCATTCACAAAAAATTACGTACTCTAAAAGTAGCTGAGCATGTCAAGTGCTAAAAATATAGATCAAAATTGTGCGAGTCTTTCATAATTTTTGGCAAGAGCCCTCTCGTTATCCATAGACGAATTAAAACTGTTATTGGTTAATTGATTTGCATTATACTGCTTAGTTAGATGCTTTTGTCACCAGATGGCGTTTAAAATAATTACATAAATTTGTTTGAGGACGTCGCCACGCTAATAACCGGTTTTAACACTCTTTCCGCATTAAATCTTTTCACATCAAAATATTTTAATTTGAACATACCGTTATAGTCCCTGATGGTATAATGCAGAGCGATTGCTGGCAGTCGTACGTGGTGGTATGTCTTCACACTGAGTGGGTTGTACACTAACAACAACAGTGCTTCTTGAGTTTCTGAGAACTGCAACCAAATATATGTTTATATAATATAACGAGTAGCGACACGCCATATGCCGGGACGAACCAACCCGTTGTGCTAGATGAGCGACGCGACACGATGCGACGTATTGCGGCTAATACTTTAACCGCTTTGCGTTGCATTCAAATTAGGCGACAACGTAGGCCATATGTACATTCAACCCGTTTATCGTTCACTCATTGTCCTAGGTGAGCGACAAACGAAATATCAAATAGAGGTTGTATGTCTTGAATGCGACGCAAAGCGGTTAAAATATTAGCCGCAATACGTCGCATCGCGTAGCAACGCGTAGCATCGCGTCGCCTCGCTCACCTAGGAGAACGGGTAATAGCGACCAACTTTGGTACATCTCGCGTGCATACTATAAACAAAAATAAACAAAATGCAGTCTCTGTATGTAGCTTTGTATATATAACGTATAGTTACTGTGTTTCTCTTCTTCCTTATTGTAATTATATTATGTTTAGCGTATAAGCCTTTTTATTATTCTTACATTTTTGTTGGTAATAAAATAATATATGAAGCTAGTCTACTCTAGTCTCAGATGATGGTAGCGAAGATTTACTTACTCTACACTGGCTCATGTTCAGCTGATGACAAAGTATGAATTGTTGATTATTTTTGGATCGCCTGCTTCCACCCCAAGTGGGAGTCAAAAAGCTGCAATCAAAAACGAAATGAGTGCAGGAAAGTGTAATATGCACTAAGTTATAGTAGACACTTTTAGTGCCTAAATGTAGATCTTCTCTTTTTTATACATCAATGTTTGAAACCAAAAAAATAATTAAATGTACCTTAGTAAATTAGAGACCTTCTTTGAACAGATCTCGATGGCCTCGCTTAAGATTCTGGTGAAATCATTGCTGACGTGTTGTTGGCTAGTACCTGCAACGAGAAGTCAATTTTCTCGTTCAAGTTCATGCAAGATATAATTATAATCTATTGCTTACAGATATTATATATAGACGGGCCTCGTGGTGTAGTCGGTAGTGTAACCGACTTCCGTGCACGAGGTCGTGGGTTCGATTCCCAATTAGGACAATTATTTGTGTGATGACAGATATTTGTACTGCGTCTGGGTGTTTTCTATGTATTATATGTATGTATTTACAAAAAAAAAAATGTATTATATCCGTAGTCTGGTACCCATAGCACAAGCGTTAAGCTTAGTTTGGGACCAGAGGACGTTGTGTGAAAATGTCAGTGAATATTTATTTATTTATTATATCTTTACTACCAACAATTACATCACCAGGATCACCGTTTAAACCAGCAGCTTATTCGTTTTTTTTTTCCTTTTTTTTTAATAATGTAACCTTGCACTAAGGTATAATCCTTGTATCGCAGGGGACTTTACAAACATACAATTTCACGGACACAAAGTACATCCAGACTCAAAACAACTATTTGTAGATCACACAAAGAGTTGTCTGTGTGTTGTGCGGGAATCGAACCCCCAACACTCGGGCGGGAGGACGGAATCTAAACCACTCCGCCATCTGTGCAATCACTTGAAGTGAAATTATCTTGGAGAGTTACTTCTTTGAATTGAGGTGCAATCATAAATGACTTTTATACAGTGAATACTATATCTGGTAAATTCGGGTTCTGGTAAATTAGACCAGTCTAGGTTGCCCTATTTTTAGACCTGCCTTGAAGCTTATCTTCGCTTTTATTACATCTTCTATATATAATACATTCCGATGGATTATTGCTTACTTATCATCACGCCATCGCCCTTGCGTGGTAGGCAGAGAGAACAGAGTTCCAACAGGCTCTATTTCTGCATATCTCGCTTGCTCAATATTCATAATTCTCTTCTTACACGCTCGCCTGACTCCACCTTCCTTCAATACATGACCGATTTGTTCTAGGTAGGTGAATCTCAGTCTCCCCCTGTGCCTACATCCTTCCACTTTCGCATTGTATATATTCTTAACCAGTAACCTATTATTGTCTATAATGTACTGTACTAAGTGGCTTTGGATAAAGCAGTCTTATAATACGTCAGAATTAATAAAACATTGTTCTGGTTCAGCAGCCGTAACAACAATTATTATAAACCATTTACTGAGTGCCTCGAGGGGTCGGTGCAAATCTACTAAAGCTAAACCTATGGCTAAAATTCACTTCAATAAAAAACCTGAACTCCTGAAACCTGAAACCTGAACCTGACTCATTGCCCTAGAGTAGCATGTTGTTTCTAAGAATAAAATGAATGGTACCAGTTATTGCATCGTGATGTAGCACAAGACTGACGGCATGCCGGAGCAAATGCAGCTCGTAGGAATCTCCCAATTTCGCAAGTACTGTGAGTTGTTTTACAACCTGTAAGATAATGCATCTTAGTATCTTAACTGCCTCGGTGATGCAGTGGTAGTGTAAGCAACTGCTGAGCATGAGGTCTCGGGTTCGATCCCCGATAGTGATATTAAGCTTTTTCGTAAAAAGAAAAATTCTCAGTAGCAGCCCGGAGTTTGGAAATGTGCCCGGTAGACGGTAATATTACGTGGGACTTAAACATAGCTGGCGAATCGTGGGTGTGTAATATACCTCTGCCTACCCCTTCCGGGAATACAGGCTGATACTTGATGCTATTTTTAATACCTTAGATTTCATACAACCTCATGGACGAATGAGCCGTCATTAACTAGCAATATTGGTATGCTGTCAAGCCATTGCTCGTTATAAGGATCAATTATTGGGAGGACTAAGAATGGGATCATCGATCTTCCACTACAACCAAACCCTCAAAGCTTGGTCCATCAGTGTAGTGCTGGCTAGTCTCATGAAAAATCTGACACCTACTTTTTTCTGGTGTTTGGATTGGCTACCACTAGTGAGTACCCACTTTACACGTGTTTAGCACCCTAGCGGTTTAGTACCACCATCTCCCGTGTGACCGACCATGAAGAATCTGAGTGTGCTTTAGTTGCAGCGAGAGATAGTATCATTCTTTAATTTCATGTCCGTGAAATGGTGAGCAGCACTCTTAGTATAGTTGAGCCCATTAACAGCAGCTTTATAGTGGTACAGCCTTGCTCATCCCAGCATGAACGGGCCGGCTCGATCGGGGAAGTACCACCCTTTCACAAAAGATCAACGTCTAACACCGGTAGTTAATCTTACCGTTGTATTTCGTATCGTGAGTGAGAGCACCAGAGGCGAAATTCACCTTCCTATCCTCTCCTTATTATTCTTCCTATCCCTTTCCTTGGAGGTGGCGACGCGCGAGTGATACGTCTAGTGTTGCTAGCGTCTATAGGATATAGTAATCACTTACCATCAGGTGGGCTGTACGCTTGTTTGCCATCTACGTAGCATAAAAAAGTTACCACTTACCATCTGGTAGACCGGTGATCGTCTGCTACCATAAGCAATTAAAACAAACTTTTTGAAATTTGTAGTATCAAGAATTATTTTGCTAAATCTACGCTAAGAAATTATTTATAATGTGGCCAATAGTTTTTATGATCAATTTGACCGTTCACCATCCTTGTGGAGGTACAAATAAAATTCCTGTAACTTACTTGTAGAAATATGTGGGCCCTGCGCACCAAGTACTTGAGGCTTGGCCTTGAAGTGTAATAGCCCGTCCAATAAGTGACTAAATCACTACCATATGGGAGATGATCACCCTGAAAATATAATTAAAATATTTTGATATTTTTATGTATTTTTTGAGCATTTGACATGTTTAGCCAATTAAATTAACACAAAGTGCGAAAATATGTAATCGCAGATAACAGTCACGAGCAGGATTTGAACCTGCATCTCTTGGAATACATCCGGACCACTGAAGCAATGCAACATAGTTCCAGTGGCCAGCCAATACAGGTGGAGAGATGGCACACGGCGGGTTTATTTAATGGGTGAGGGCCCTAGACTACCCTGTTCGTTGCCCCGAACAGCGGGGTGTGCGGTTAGTTACATTTTTTTCCACTTAACAAAAAAAGGCGTAACATACCTAGTAATATTATAAATGCGAAAGTAGTTTGTTTATTCGTTTCTTTGTTACATTTTCACACACGTAACTATTAAACGAATGGTGTGACACCCAGAAAAGGACATCTATAGGTTACTTTAATCCGGAAAAAGGATAGTTAATAATAATAATAATTAATTTTTGTTCTATATTTTTTGCATTTGACATGCTCCGCTACTTTTTAAGTACAAATTATTTGTGAATAAGGAAAAAGAGATTTTTAATACGAGCGGGAAAAAAATCGCGCCATCACATCACAAATAATTTGTACTTAATAATTTATTTCCAAAAACTTAACTTTTTAAACAAACGAGAACAATTTGACAATTTTATCAATACAAGTTTTCTGAAACACTAGTACACAGTTCATGTGGGAAAGCTATTTTTGCATAGCGATAATTAATAAACATTCTGTATTATAAAAATAAATGTGTATTATTTTACTAGATTTTTTATATTTAACTTGCTTTTACCCGCGGCTCCACCGCAACTAAAAGCTAGTTTTTAGGTTAAATCTCAAGTTCCCGGTATAGTAACGGGATAAAATTTATACCAGTGTTTAAGTCTCATCAAAAGCTATCAAATAAAGAAAGTTGCATCCAAATCCGTTCAGTAGTTTTTGTGTGATGCGCGAACGAACAAACAGACAATAAATCTAAAAAAAAATGTTTTGTGTTCAGACATGCCTATATAGCCTTATAATAAAGTATTTTTTTCTCAGATATCTTAAATGTACAGACACAACTCTGTTACAGCTTTATAATAGTTAGGATTAAAATGTCCAGTGCAGGAGAGGTCAGTGTAGCAGATGGGTTTTTTCCGAGGTACAAAAAGAACTTATAAGCTTTTTAAATGTTAAATTTACCTTTTCAGTATAAACGGCTTTATCTCGCCTTCCATAAAGGTATATAGCCTTTAGATAACAAGAAGGTGTTGAGTAGAATACGTTGATATCGGACATGTTCGCTGGATGCGTGTTCACGTGACTGAAATAATATAAAAATATGAGTGCGGACTGAATTGTTTTATAATTTACCCCCCAAGAAAATAGAATTTATTTATTTATATTAAATGACCGTTAAACACAAAGTGAAAAATGTAAAATCGAAAATAACAGTCAGGAGCAGGATTTGAACCTGCATCTTCTGGATACCGTCCAGATGCTTTACCAATTCAGCAATTGATGCAGGTTCAAATCCTGCTCCTGACTGTTATTTTCGATTTCACATTTTTCACTTTGTGTTTAATGTATAGTGCTAAGCATGTCAAATGCTAAAAATATATATAAAATATCTAAATATTTAAAGGGTTTGCGTCATTATTAGGTAAAATCTTGATTGTAAAATTAAGTTTACCTGGTCGGTATAATGTATGAAAATACGTCCGACAGATGGCGCAGGCGTCACCCAAAGACGTTAAGTATGATGTGTTATCGAAATTAGCAGTCAGGAGCAATTGTCAGGATTGCTGAATTGGTAAAGCATCTGGACGGTATCCAGAAGATACAGGTTCAAATCCTGCTCCTGACTGTTATTTTCGATTTCACATTTTTCACTTTGTGTTTAATGTATAGTGCTAAGCATGTCAAATGCTAAAAATATATATAAAAATATCTAAATATTTAAATGACCGGGTTTGGATGACAGGCTTACAAATGTGTGCCAAATTTCAACTCGATAGGTCAAGTTGTTTCGGAGAAAATTAGCTCTGAAAGACGGACGGACGAACAAACAGACACAGAAGGGATAGTATAAGGGTTCTGTTTTTTTCCTTTTGAGTTACGGAACCCTCAAAGTTTAAGTGTACGTGGCCAATGTAAAATAAAATTTCCTGCTCACTGTACATACTACAATGCTGGCAATGAGATCCCTTCCTTCCTCTGTGCTTAGGAAGGCACGTTAAGAAGTGGGCTGTCGAACATTATCCCGGCAGTCGTTATAGACTGTGTTACAGGTGTTTTGATGTAATAAAAAAACTATATGGTTGTCTGTAAAGTCGGTATACGGACAACAATTTTACGTGATAGCGTGATATGCTTCTAATCATACCTAAATATCAATTTAACGGATCTAGGCTGGTCACATAGTAACTTGGTAAATCCGCCATCTTACAAACCGCAGATAAACCACGTAGTCAGATTACTTTAAATACCGCCACCTATTTTTATTTTTTAGCCACCCGGGCGGTACGTGACACTTTTTCGTGCGTGCAGCCAGCGTTCATAAGACGTTATCACGTCAAATTAAAGCTGACTCCCGTCTTGTTCGAAGGTCACCAGTTGCCCACTTAGTTATGTCGTGGAGGTCGGACAAGCAGTTGGTCCGTGTAAATCTGGTGGATCAGCTAAAATCAAAACATATCGGAAGCCACCACAAATAAAAAAAATAGTTCAGGGAGATTATGATGATTAATCTTTTGGACCCCGCAGATAGACGAATAAAAACTACGTTTTATATAAATTACACCCCCCAACAAAATTTTGGAATGACTCACTTGATCAGCTTATCCATGTTCATAAACCAATTGGCAGCGCTCTGGTACGTGAAGTCACCACCCATGGTCACCATGATATTATCATGGTCATAGTACTTCGCTTGTCTCTCAATCTGCGTGATAAAATCGTTTACCTGCGGAAGAAAGAATAATTGATCACACACGAGGGAATATTTTGTAGAAAGGTCTGGTTGAGGCAGTTGAAGAGGTAGGTCAAAATTCTGACTCATCTGCATAAACATAGCCCCCTCCTTATCAATTGTCATGGAGTAGGTGATCCACCAGAGATGTCTCTGTAACGGCTTACCATCAGGTTCATCAATCAATTTTACTACTTTTCGATCTTTTGTGAGAGGATGCTATATGGGCAACAGCTGAGCCAGCTCATTGATGCTGGGAGAAGCAGGCTCTACAAATACAAGTTCATTTTCGTTTGGTATTATGTTGGTCCTGCGTGGTCACAAATCTACTACATCATAAGGAGGTAACTCACCCTCTTATCAGCATTGTAAACCTTATTGTCTGGATCATCAATGATGGGCTCATCGTTGCAGAGGAAGTCAAAACAAAATCCCTCAGGCGCATTGTAAAGGTTGAACAGGGTATGCGTCATGATATCTGACATTTTTCCTGTAAAATAGAGATTATTAGCATAGAGTTATGATATAGATAGGGCAGACGAGTGTTAAGCTCCGGCAAGCTATTGAAGTAATGTGTTCTAGTTCCAGTGGTTAGCCAATGCAGGGGGAGACACGACATGTGGTAGGTATATTCAGTAGGTGAGGGCCCCACGCTACCCTGTTTGTTGGCCCGGAGTGTGCGGTTAGGTAATTTTTTCTCTCCTTACCAAAAAAAAAATTACAGCAAGTGCGAGTCGGACTCGCCCATGAAGGGTTCCGTGGCAGCAAGTAACATAATACAAAAGTTCTTGTAGTTCGTTGTAACTTTGATCGATGTTTTTAATAATAGCGTATTTTTAAATTGCGGTTTACGATTTATGACGTATTAAAAAAAACTACTTACTATATCTCATTCAACCAATTTTCGGTGGAAGTTTACGTTGTAATGTACATCATTTTTTTTTTAGTGTTATCATTCTCTTAATTTAGAAGTTACTACACACACATTTTACCACTTTGGAAGTGTATCTCTCGCAAACTATTTAGTTTAGAAAAAAATAATACTAGAAACCTCAATATCATTTTTGAATACCTATCCATAGATAAAAACCGTTGTACCGTATTAATTAATGTGCCAAAGCGTGACAAATATTTATATTCTGGGATACACGCGGCTGGAGTATTTATATTTTTACAATGACTAACACTTATTTTTTGTATGGATGGCGAACAATTATTCCACCCACCACCTGATGGTAAGCAGTTACCGTAGCATATAGACATTATCAACACCAGAGGTATTACTCGCACGTCGCTATCTCAAAGGAAAGGGGTAAGAGGTGGATAGGAAGGATAATAAGGAGAAGATAGATAGGATACTGTAAAAGATAAGAAGGATAATAAGGAGAGGATAGGGCACTCTCACTCTTAGGTCGTATGGGGCCGGCTTTAGAATTGTCCCACCCCCCTCTCCACTCACGGGAGTCGTAAAAGCCGACTGAGGGAATACCGGGGGAGTGGGCAGCAGTACTCCCTCGAGTATTAAAAACATCCACTGCGATCGCCAACCCGCCTGCCAAGCGTGGCGATTACGGCATGACGGGACTACTCGTTGTGGCGTTCTCTTGGGGAGGCCTATGTCCAGCAGTGGACGTTGAAAGGCTGATGGATGGATGGAGGGCGCTCTCACTCACCACACAAAACAACGGTAGGCGTAACTACCGTTGTTACACGCTGATCTTTTGTGAAAGGGTGGTACTTCCCTGAGCCGGCCAACTCGTGTTGGGATAAGCAAGGCTCCCCACTAGACTTTGTTCTCTATCTAAATTATTTTACCAAGTACATCGCTTCCTCTCCACATAAATTCCATCCTGTCTTCTTCAATCATTGATTCTCTTTCCTTGTGGTCGACACGACCTGAAAATAATAATATAATTATTTTTTTTGTGAAACATTACGCGTATCACAATTCTCCGGCTTGGGTGTGCGCACTTGTGTGTGTGTTTATATTTACGCGTGTGTGCTTGCGTGTGTAGCAACATCTATCTCGCTACATACGAACAACTAAAAACTGACGTATCCTACATCGCGATATTAAAGTTATCCGAGCGATTGAGTATATATATAGAAGAACCCGACAAACAACCGTCGGGCAGTAGCCCACCAGACACAACACCCGTCTGGTCGGAGGATCCTCCCTTTTCAATGGTGGATGATAAACTTTACACCCTGTTCATCTCACCCCCAAACGCCTGTGTGTGTGTGTGTGTGTGTGCATGGACTGGACGGTCACGTAAGGTCCAATACCTATGAAGAGTCCGTCGTAGCCCATTTGAGCAAGCAGCGAGACTTGTTCCCGAGTATGCCCGTACGTGTCGATCTGCCAAGCCGCTTTTGGCTTCCCGCAGGGTCCGAGGGTGTCATTGATTTTTCTGTAAATTTTACAATATCTATTATCTTTGTATTTTTAGCTACATTACTCTCCCAATGAGGGAGAAGGAGGAACAGATAAAAGGGGGTCACTTGCTTCTGGTACCTGGCTAAATCGACGGATGGAAAGGACGGGCCTCGTGGCGTAGTCGGTAGTGTAACCGACTTCCGCGTACGAGGTCATGGGTTCCATTCCCACTCAGGACAATTATTTGTGTGATGAACACAGATATTTGTACTGCGTCTGGGTGTTTTCTATCCATTATATGTATGTATCTTCAAAAAAAAGTAATACCTATATGTATTATATCCGTAATATGGTATCCATAGCACAAGCATTAAGCTTAGTTTGGGACCAGAGGACGTTGTGTGAAAATCCATCCATCCATCCATCAGCCTTTCAACGTCCGCTGCTAGACATAGGCCTCCCCAAGAGACCGCCACAACGAGCGGGCCCGTCATGGGGGATAATGCCGTAATCGCCACGCTTGGCAGGCGGGTTGGCGATCGCAGTTGATGTTGTTAATACTCGAGGGAGTGCTGCTGCCCACTCCCCCGGTATTCCCGTGGGTAGAGGGGTTGGACAATTCTAAAGCCAGCCCCACATGGCGGTGTGAAAATGTCCGTGAATATTTATTTTATTTATTTACTAGCCTTTGCCAGCGGCTTCGCCGCAGCTAAAAGATGGTTTTTCGGTTATATCTCAGATTCCCGATATAGTAGCGGGATAAAATGTATACCACTTTTTAAGTCTAATCAAGGCCTTTCAAATAAAAAAAATTGCATCAAAATCCATCTAGTAGTTCTTTTAAATAAATTCTAAAAAAAGTAATTTTCTAGTTTTTCGGTTATATCTCAGGTTCCCGATATAGTAGCGGGATAAAATGTATACCACTTTTTAAGTCTAATTAAGGCCTTTCAAATAAAAAAAAATTGCATCAAAATCCATCTCGTAGTTCTTTTAAATAAATTCTAAAAAAAAGTAATTTTCTAGTTTTTCGGTTATATCTCAGGTTCCCGATATAGCAGGATAAAATGTATACCAGTTTTTAAGTCTAATCAAGGCCTTTCAAGTTAAAAAAGTTGCGTCAAAATCCGTTCAGTAGTTTTTGTGTGATGCGCGAACAAACAAACAGATAAACAAACAAACAGACAAAAATTCTAAAAAAAATTGTTTTGTGTTTAGACACGCCTATATAGTCTATTATAGTCATTTTTTCTCAAATATCTTAAATGTACAGACACAGCTCCGTTACAGCTTTATAATAGTATAGATAAATAAGAAAATTTTGTCCACCCAACATCAGATGGCATATAAAAAGGTTGACATCTATTGTTTAACACCTTTTTTCTGCCAAGGGTTAGGTATACGCTCTACACATGAGGTCCTCCACGCCTAGCAGGTCTGGGCTTCCATTTCTGGTAGTCCTGTCTGTTTTGGAGGACCAAGCCCTCCCTCGTCGAGCGGCGCTCATAGAACACATGCGTCGCCGTCTCGGGGCCTGCTTCTGCTAGGGTGACAGACTGCCTTAGGCCCATCACCTCACCTTCTCCATGCTATGGATGGCAGGCTAAACTTTCCACCTCTCAAATAATAACCTAACAGTCTTGATCTATATGTTTAGCACTCGACATGCTCAGCTACTTTTAAAGTACATATTATTTGTGAATGAGGAAAAAGAGAAATTTTGGTTGGACCGCAAGGGAGTACGGTAGCTCAGTGGATTAGAGCATTTCCCCGGAAAGAAATGGACGCAAGTTCGTTTCCCGCTCGTACTAAAAGTGATCTTTTTCCTCATTCATAAATAATAATTTGTAGAACCTAACAGTCCTTGCAGAATGTCGGAAATTCTGAATAAAAAATCCGATCTTGTTCAACTGGGGGAACAAGTGCTATACTTGCGTGAAACAACGGTAAGTACTACCCACGGAGGCCCACACCCCTTCCTATCCTCTCCTTATTATACTTCTTATCCTCTAATTATTATTGTTGCTGGTGTTGCTAGCGTCTATAGGCTACGGTAACCGCTTACCACCCACATATTATAAGAAAGAAAAAAATAATGGGGACGTTTACTGCAATCTTTTCACGGCTGATGGCGTAGTATCGCTGCTAACGATTTCATTTTACAGATATGAAATTAAAGAATGAATGGCTATCTCCTGCTACAACCAGAAGATGCCAATGTGCATCATGGCCGGTCATACGGGAGATGGTGGTACCAACCCGCTCGGGCCCGTTAACGAGTGAGTACTCCCACTTGGTACCCAGCCCTACCACTAGTAATGCAATAGGTGATAATTGCCTACTTCCCTTAGTCGCTTTGTACGACACCCGTGGGAAAGAATGGGGTGGTAACACTTGTATTCATACTCCGTCACCACACGGAATAGCCTCATATATAGCATAAAGATTAACTCACCTCAATCCCCAAGTATACTGGTCAATGATGTGCAGGTAATCTGGAGTAGCTTCATCATTATGCACCCAGCCACCTCCAGCAAATTCAATACGACCTTCTTGCACCATGGTTCTGAAGGTGGCTCTCGTGGTAGGACGCTGCTCCTTCCACCAGCGCCAAAAGTACGCAGTTTCCGAGAATGTAAACCTAAGATTGACAAAAAATTACATGTAGTCAGAATTATACTTATTTTTATTTGGCAACTCATATCCCTACCATTGTTGCAGGTCCACCCTTTTTTATTGTTAACGCGGGAAAAAATGTTCCTAACCGCACACCCCGTCGTTCGGGGAAACGAACAGGGTAGTGTGAGGCCTTCACTTGCAGGTCTACCCTCCATTTATTTGTGTGATGAACACAGATATTTGTACTGCGTCTGGGTGTTTTCTATCTATTATATGTATGTATTTGCAAAAAAAAGTAATACAATGTATTATATTCGTAATCTGGTACCCATAGCACAAGCGTTAAGCTTAGTTTGGGACCAGAGGACGTTGTGTGAAAATGTCCGTGAATATTTATTATTATTTATTAATTAAGGAGGGTTAGGGTCACCACGATAGCCCAGTGTGAGTTGGCAGACTTAACAAGCCTCGGAAAAAATCTCTCAGGGCATACAGGTTTACCACAAAAGTTCACAGTTCCAGTGGTCTGCCAATACTGGAGAGACGGAACACAGCGGGTTTATTTAATGGTTGCGAGCCCTACACTACCCTGTTCGTTGCCCCGAATGATGGGGTGTGTGGTTAGGTCCAATTTTTCCCGCCTTAAAAAAAGGCATGCAGGTTTCCTCACGATTTTTCCTTCTACCAAAAAATATCTATTCCACAGAAATCCTGTGTTCCTTCGGGATAAACTGTAGCTTGTATCCTCCTCCGTTTATTGGACTATTTGTAGTCGTTATAGACTTTAGAACAAGACTGTAGTCTCGACAGACTAGTCTTGTTCTAGTCCTAATTTTTTATTGTTAATGATGGCAAATGAGCCACGGCCCTCCTGATGGTAAGTGGTAACCGTCACTCATGGACTCAAATATACTGAGAGTATCATCAAGCCGCTCCCCACCATTTCATTTCACAGATATGAAATGAAAGAATAAACGGCTATCTTCTGCTACAGCCAAAACACACTGACGTGCTTCATGACCGGTCACACAGAAGACGGTGGTACCGAGCCATTCGGGCCAGATAGCAAGCGAGTACTCTCACTTGGTACCCAGCCCTACCATCAGTAATGCAATGGGTGATAATACAATTGCTTACTTCCCTTAGTGGTGCGACACCAGTGGGAAAGGATGGGGTGGTGACACTCATGTTAATGGTGGATCAGCAAAAACTAAACAGATTGGATGCAAACCCAAATAAAGCTTAGGGTAGGTGTAGGTACCACTGAAGGAATGTAATATAGTTCCGGTGGCCCGCCAATAAAGGCGGAGAGACGGCACACGGCGAGTTTCTTTAGTGGATGAGTGCCCCACACTACCCTGTTCATATCCCCGAACGATGAGGTGTGCGGTTAGGAACATTATTTCCCGCCTTAACAAAAAAAAAACAAAAATGGTAGGTCTAAGAAGAACAAAAACAATATTGGTATATATATATTTTTTTTTTGTGTAGAGTGCTTATCCCTGCATGAATGGCTCGATCGGGGGAAGTTCTACCCTCTCACGGAATATCGGCGTAAAACAACGGTAGGCTCTCCTGTCATTATGTTTCGTATGGTGAGTGAGAGCGAACATCCTCCCTATCCTCTCCCTAGTATCCACCCTATCCATTCCTCATTATCCTTGGTGACGCGCGAGTGATGCCTTTGGTGTTACTATCGTCTATAGGCTACGGTAACCACTTGTTTGTTACCCACGTAGTATAAAATAAAATGGTAGATAAATATCAGCTACAAGAAATATCTTCGTCTAGTAAAATCCAGATGAAGTCGTGAGCTAGAACTAGTATCAACTAATCTTACTTTCTTCTTTTATCATGCAGCAGCTCCGACAACACCGAATGGTATATTAACTGGACATTAGCTGAACTGATCGATGTTTTGGCTGTAACAAAAATAATTATCAATCAATCAATTTTTTGGACGTTGCTTGATTGCGTAATGAAGGGGCTCGACTGGGAGCACCACCCTCACTGGTACATTGGTTGCGTTCCCATCCCACGCCTCATCCCCTCTCTGTCGTTTTTCTATCTATCTCCTATCCTCCTATTTATCAATTACGGTTCATGAGATACAGCAAAAAAACGTCAAAAAATAGCAAGTTGCTAGTTACCCTTTTTATTTTAAAATTTTATTTTATTTTATTAGTTGTTGTGCGACCACATAAATACGCATTGTGGGCAAATTTCAACTCTCTACCTAATTACGGTTCGTGAGATATAGCCCGTTGACAGACAGACGGACAGAGGAGGCTTAGTAATAGGGTTCCGTAGGCTCCTTTTGGGTACGGAACCCTAAAAAATATGAAAATATTTTTTTTTGTCATCAATGAATTGGACAGTTATAAACTATTCCAAAACATAGGTCTCTCCAGGGGTCTGCGATCTTTTACCCTTTTAATGGCTTACTATTAGGCACTGCTGATCATGAGGTTTCGGGTTCGATCCCTGGGCCAGGCAGTGGTTATTGAGATTTTTCGTAAAAAGGAAAGTTTTCAGTAGCGGTTTGGAAGTGTGCCCGGTAGACGGCAATAGGGTCGCCCCCTATTACGTGGGCCTTAAACATAGCTGGCAAATCGTGGGCGTGATGCTATGTTTTATGTTTGTTTACTATTAGACACGGGCCTCCTATAATTTTGATATAATCCACCACGCTGGCCAAGCGCAGGTAGGCAGACTTCACAGACCGTCGAGAAAACTAGGCTTGAAAGTTTCTTCACGATGTTTTTTTAACCGAGCAGTGATGATAATTTGTAAGTAAATGAGTGTATCATAATTTCTAGATAAATAATCTCGAAATGTCAATAAAATAATTTCGAAATGTCAGATGTGTGTGCCGTGCGAGGTCTGAAGCTCGGACTGGGAGACTCGCTTTATTTGCAGTTCTTGGTTTTACCGCTGGACTATCGCTGACTGATCCAGCCCTTTTCTAACCTACGAGTAGTATACTCCAATCACTCATAAAATGCTCTGGGGTAGGTTCTAAGTCTACTTCACTTACTTCCATAGTAATATTCATCGAAAGTCTTGACCCATCCAGCGTCCATGTGCGAGTGTGGCACCAGGTGGACATTGAGAGCACCATCTCTGGTTTGGGGGCATTGCTGAAACAACATGTTATTTTGATTATTGATCATTTTTTTTCTAAATCCCGCGGATTTTTTTTTATTGCTTGTAGTGGCAGACGAGCCTCGGCCCATCTGATGGTAAATGGTAACCGTCGCTCATGGATTCAACTATACTGAGAGTATTGTCAAGCCGCTGCTCACCATTTCATTTCACCAATATGAAATGAAAGAATAAACGGCTATCTCCTGCTACAACCAAAACGCAACGATGTGCTTCTTGGCCGGTCACACTGGAGATGGTGGTACCAACTCGCTCAGGCCCAATACGAGGTGAGTACTCCCACTCAGTATACAGCCCTGCCACCAGTCATGCCCTCCCACCTATCAGCCTTTCGACGTCCACTGCTGGACATAGGCCTCCCCAAATTGGGGGTATAGTGCCGTAATCACCACGCTTGGCAGGCGGGTTGGCGATCGCAGTGGATGTTGTTAATACTCGAGGGGGTGCTGCCGCCCACTCGCCCCGGTATTCCCTCAGTCGGCTCTTACAACTCCCATGGGTGGAGAGGGGTGGGACAATTCTAAAGCCGGCCCCACACGGCAACACGCACCAGCAGGCACGGCACCAGTCATGCAATGTTTGCATGCATGCATGAATAATTGCTTACTTCCCTTAGTTGCCTCATACGACACCCGTGGGAAAGAATGGGGTGGTGACATTTGTAGTCTTAGTCCGTCACCACACGGAAAAGTGCTTGATTATACTCCCTCTGACGTGATGGCTACTTTCTCTCTCTCGCTAGAGAGCCAAACCCCACCTCTCTCTCCTCTCCATCATGTTACCCCTCCTAATCAGCCATCTTTTTCAAAAGAATGCAGTTAATTTATTTAAACTTACCTTATAACCACATTCAATCTTAAGTTTTACAGTACAAACACATTTTAATTCTAATAATACTATAAATATAAAAATATTGTTCATATTGACTCAATTAACAATTAAAATCGGTATTTAACAGCTAGCATGTTCTAAATTCGAATATCAGTTTTTAAAAACATATTTAGTTCGTTATTTTAATGATAAAATTCGTAATAGTTGTTGGTGTTATTATTAAAGTTTAAAAATGAATTTTAACAGACTAGGGTATTGGTTTCAGTCGATTATTGGTTTTATATAATAGTGTGCTACTTTTGTTAATGGGTTATGATCACAAGGGAAACTAAAATCGAACTGTTGAAGTAATGCGGTAGTTAGTATTGAAACCAGAGTTTGTTTACAGTAAAGTATTGTTCACAGACGTCGTATGTTTGAAAATTTAGTACAGACTTTCACTGGCGGAATTTTAACTTATAAAATTTTATTATAGTTAGGATTATTTAAGAAATGCTAAAAAACATCACATGATTAATGGAATATCCCTTTTATACTTATATTGTAAAACCCTTGTTGCCTATAATAACTACTTACCAACAAGCGAGTGGTACAGCTGTCTACCAAAGACAATGCGAGGAAAACTCCTTTATAGTTTACTAGCTGTTTCCCGCGGCTTCGCTCGCGTAAATAAATGAATACGAGTATAGGTTACTGCAAAAAAATGAAAAACTATGTTCCACGTGAATGAAGTCGCGGGTTGCACTTAGTTAACAAAGTTTGTTACTTAAACTTTATATAAGATAGCTGTTACCCGCGACTTCGTCCGTGAGTAATTTCATAAAAATAAATAAAGCAACCCTTGGAATTGTCGGTAATACAGTGCAACGATATTACAGTACTCGGGGTTGGAACTTCATTACTGAAATGCTAGATGGCGTTGAAGTTGCTAGATTTTGAGATTTTGTGACAAACAATTTTTTTTTTTTTTACGTATTTTTTTTAATAAAAAGTATCCTATGTTACTTCTAATACCTCCGAGAATATGTGTACAAAGTTTCATGATGATCGGTTAAGTAGTTTTCACGTGAAAGCGTAACAAACAAACTTACATTAACATTTATAATATTAGTATGAAATAACAAACCCGGTCACGCGTTGCTATGGCTCAGTTACTTTAAGGCAAACCCACACTGATTTTGGACAGGATTTCCGTAAAATCCTTTCTTAGTGCTGACTGATCCGACTCGTGGCTATAATTTTCTATTTTACATTTACGGACTTTGCTTTTTTCTGGTGTTTGTAATAGCACTTAGCATTATTGGTGCATGGTAAACACAGCTTAATTTACCAGCGACCACCGGTATCAGTTGAACAAAAAGGCTTTTCACTTCGATTGAACAACATTCAACATTTTCACACATGACTCGTATTCTTTGGTATTATGTAACTTTATACTCGTACTCTAGGAGAATTAAAACATAAATGATTTCTGATACTCGAAGATAATTGAAAGAAAAGGGTGGAATGATTTCTGATCCGCCGGCGGACCACTGAAGGAATATAACATAGTTCCAGCGGCCCGCCAATAAAGGCGGAGAGACGGCACACGGCGGGCTTATTTAGCGGGTGAGGGTCTCACACTACCCAGTTCGTTGCCCCGAACGACGGGGTGTGCGGTTAGGAACATATTTTTTCCGCCTTAACAAAAAAGAACTAAAAAGGATGATTTCTGATACTCAAAGAAGAAAACGGAAGGTAGGAAGGTTACGCTGCGGGCCCCAGCAGTCAGGTGACCTGGCAGTCGCTACAGATGGTCAGAGGCTTGAATAAAAATCTGGCTACGGACTTGTTAAGGTCGCCAGTTGTCCCCTTAGTTGTGTCGTAGAGGTCTGATAGGCGGTCGTTTTTTTTTAATACTACATGGGTCGCGAACAAGCATACGGCCCAGCTGATGGTAAGCGGTTACCGTAGCCTATAGACGCTAGCAACACTAGAGGTATTACTCGTGCGTCGCCATCTCCAAGGAAAGGGATAGGAGGTGGATAGGAAGAATAATAAGGAGAGGATAGGGAGGGGGTTCGAACCTCCGGCGCTATCACTCACCATACGAAACACAACGGTAGAAGTAACTACCGTTGTTACACCTTGATCTTATGTGAGAGGGTGGTACTGTCCTGATCGAGACAGTCCATTCATGCTGGGATAATCAAGGCTCTACCAATAGGATAAACTGTCTCACCACCGAAGGAATGTAATATAGTTCCAGTGGCCCGCCAATAAAGGTGGAGGATGGCACACGGCAGGTTTCTTTAGTGGGTGAAGGCCCCACACTACCTTGTTCGTTGCCCCGAACGACGGGGTGTGCGGTTAGGTACATTCTTTCCCGCCTAAACAAAAAAAAAGTATAGACTGTCTCCCGCTGTAACCAAAATACACTGAAGTATATCACGGTACCGACCTCTCAAGCCCTTTAACACCTCTCACAAAAGATCAACGTGTAACAACGGTAGTTAGTATAGAAAAAGAATCCTCTCGCTATCTTCACCTTGTTACTAACTCCTATCCCTTTCCTTGAAGATAGCGATGCACGAGTGATGCCTCTAGTGCGTCTATAGGCTACGGTAACCGCTTACCTTCAGGTGGGCCGTATGCTTGTTTGCCACCTATTTGGTATAAAAAAAATAGACGTCTCGATACATCTGGTAGATGTGAAAAGATCGAAATTAATTTGTAAAAATAATGAGAAGAAATAAAATATATAAATAAATATTCACGGACATTTCACACAACATCCTCTGGTCCCAAACTAGGCTTAACGCTTGTGCTATGGGTACCAGATTACGGATATAATACATATTATATTACTTTTTTTTTTGTAAATACATATAATAGATAGAAAACACCCAGACGTAGTACAAATACCTGTGTTCAAATAATTGTGATGAGTGGGAATCGAACCCACGGCCTCGTACACGGAAGTCGGTTACACTACCGACTACACCACGAGGTCTTGTCAAATGATCATAATTTTTTCAATGTGTGCAATGTGTAAAATTATGGCCATGTGTAAAATAATGGAAACGGACCTAAAGGCAATGAACTTATAAGTGTGAATTTATCATATTACTATAAATGAGAATATTGTCCGAGTCTTGTATAACTCTTGATAAGTCTTATATAAGTCCGTGTGGTTAGAATACAAGTGTATTCTTCACAAAGGATTCACACAGGAGACGGTGGTACCGACCCGTTGGGGCCCGATAGCAAGCGAGTACTCAATCAACTCAACTCAGTAATGCAATGGGTGATAATTACTTACTTTCCTTAGTCGCCTTGCACGACACCCGCGGGAAAAGATGGGCACCACCCCCATCTTTACTACACTTGTATTCTTACTCCGTCACCACACGGACAGTGAGAGAGTAAGAAGAGATCCTTTAATCGGAATTCCGTACGCGTCGACTAGCACGTATAGTATTATATTATTTAATGATCTAATAAATGAGTAATTATACCAGTTAGTAGCCGTGATCGTTTTGCAAATCAATAAATTAACGGTTAATTTAAAATATACTTATTTATATGTATACCAAGGTTGTTTACATATCAAATATGGTTGCGTAGATATGTAGTTAAGGCCAAGACATTTATCTATAGTATTATAAAGCTTCAACAGAGGTGTGTTTGTACATTCAATATATTTGAGAAAAAATGTCTGTATTAGGCTATATAGGCGTGTCTTAACACAAAACTATTTTTTTTTAGATTTTTTGTCTGTTTGTTCGTTCGCGCATCACGCAAAAACTACTAAACGAAGTTTGATGCAACTTTTTTATTTCATAGCTCTCGATTAGACTTAAAACATTTTATCCCGCTACTATACCGGGAACCTGAGATATAACCTAAAAACTAGCTTTTGTCTGCGGCGGAGCTGCGGGCAAAGGCTATTATTGAATAAAGTCAACTAGGTTCTAGAACGATAACACATTGTTCCGACAAGGTAAACTTAATTATTACAATTGAGAATACACCAAATGATGACATGGACTTACAAATAATTTTTATGTAGGAACATTTTAAGCAATGGGGATCCACGGGCAAAGCTGATCGCACATAGCGCTATCAGCGAGATGGCCACTGCCAATTGAAGTTGCTTTGTTTACCTGAGAAATTGTTTGTTATTTTTGTGTTAATCTGGTTGACCAGTGATATTGTTTAGATGTATAATAACTGGAAGATTAAAGAATAAAAAGATGCTATGCTGTGTAGCTACACATCTTTTGCGACATTTGGCACTTTTTTAAATATTTTTTTAATTTTGGTGTAGCACACAGAGACTTATTAAGAGAAAATTAAAATTTACCAAATTGCAAGTTACAAATTGTATGGAAATGACAGTTTTCAATGACCACGTTGATAATACGCCATCTGCCGTGAAATAATGCCAGTAAACATCCCCATTGACTTGCACAGCCATTATTAAAAATTCCCTATTATTTAGGATGGCTCTAGACTATTTAACATCACGCTACGACTAAAATGAAAAAGTCGGTAAGAATACTAATCAATTTCGAGGTAAATTTTTAATGAGATTCTCGTATGCAAAGAAAACTTAACGTAACTTCTTAGCTTGGCTTCGCCTTAATCACCGTTGACGTTTATTAATATCCAGTTATTGCATTTTGTAAGTACGTAATATAAGATACAAATCAATATCTTGCAAAATTATAATTAATTATGCTTATGTTAATTTTGTATACCGCACGCCTGACTTTAGAGGTTTTTTGAAAATATGTGTGTTGGTATTTTAAAAATTATCACTGCTCGGTGAAGGTAAAGTCGTGAGGAAACCTGCATGTCTGAGTTTTTTCGATGACTTGTGAAGTCTGCCAATCCACACTGGGCCTGGGCCTGAGAGGAGAGGAGGCCCGTGCCCAAGAGTAGGACAGTCCATCCATCAGCCTTTCAACGTCCACTGCTGGACATAGGCCTCCCCAAGAGAACGACACAACAAGCTGTCCCTTCATGGGGGATAATGCCGTAAACTCGGATGATCATAATCGGATGTTTTTAATACTCGAGGGAGTGCTGCTGCCCACTCCCCAGGTATTCCCTCAGTCGGCTCTTACGGCTCCCGTGGGTAGAGAGGGGTGCGACAATTCTAAAGCCGGCCCCACACGGCTGAGTAGAGCGGGAGAGAGTAGCACAGTAATGGATTGAAAAAATAGTTAAATATCTATTAAGGGTTACGATAATTATGTTAATATGAAATTATTAAGGTAGAATATATATTTTTAGTACTAGAGCAGACGAGACGTGGCCTATCTGATGGTAAGGGCAGGCGTACATCACTCACTCAAGGCCCCGAGTTAAATGCCTATCGCTTCGCGTACTGCCCACCGTAGAAGGCAGTCGCAGGCGCGCCTAAGCGCTCGCGCTTATAGTATTGATTAAATTAGTATTTAAACAGTAAAATTTAATAACCGAAAATTTAGAGCTAATACTCTAAACTAAACGTAGGTATATGATCAACAAATAAAAAACAATTTACTTATAAAAAAATAATTCGGCTTGAAAATAACATTTAAAATCATATAAAAAGTAATCAAATAGAATTTACTAGAAAAATACTTTTTTAAGTTTTATAAACGACAGCTTTGTTGCTGTCGGTGGAGTCAGGAGACTCCGAAACCGGCGAGCGGAAACCGAAGAGTGTATGAAGAGAATTATGAATGTTGACGAAGCGAGAGATGTATCCAAGAATAGAGCCTTTTGTCACTCTGTTCTCTCTGCCTACCCCGAAAGGGAGATAGCATGATGATAAGTAAGTAAGTAAAAACATCATAGGTGCAACCCTAGCGCATTCGTTGAATGACGCGGTTGCCCGTGGATCATGCGGCGGGCAAAACAATCTCAACTGTATTTCCGTGTACATAAGGTACATTTCTTCTCGCCACGAACAATTGGTATTATTATTAAAATTTTGTAGGCTATTATAGAGAGATTTTGGACAAGTTTTAATGGAAGTGATGTTTCTGTCCGTAGGACTAGTGTCTATTCTGTGGTAAGGGATAACTGCTGTTCAAAGCCTCAGCAGGAGCACAACCAATTCAGTGTGCGACGTGATCATCAACCACTACGGTCAACGTACGAAAAACAGGAGCTTGCACAAATTCCGTGAAATAGAAATTGATAACTTTGTTTGTGATTAGAACCTGCGACTCCTGGTTTGCCGGTTCACACTATCAGTATTTGTACCCGCAGTGTTTAAATTATATGTGATATGGTTTTTATTAGCTGGAGATCTGACCTGGTCTGGGAGACCACTCAAAATTTGTTTTAGTAATAGAGAAAATAACAAATAATAATAAAACTTCAGAAGATTATAAAAACTGCAAAATGAAAAATGCAAAATTTACTATATTGGGTTAATGCATGTAAATGCATTCCGATAGATTGCGTTGGTCGTAAAGACAAATGTGATGAGGAAATTCGGATGACCGAATAGGTCAGTACGATAGCTCAGTGGCTTAGCACTTCCCCGGATTGGAAAAGACGCTGGTTCGATTCCCGCTCGTAGTAAAAATCTCTTTTTCCTTATTCACAAATAATTTGTACTTTAAAAAGTAGCGGAGCACGTCAAATGCTAAAAAATATAGATCAAAAATGTTTGACAAAATACTGTCAGAAACATTTTTTGTGAAAGTGGGCAGAACGCTTTAGACCGCAAAGTTATTTGTAGAAGCCTCCCAAAACTTCCGATTTCTCTCCGGATAGAGAAAGATGCCAGTTCAAATCCTGCTCGTTGAAAACTTCTCTTTTTCCAATTTCAAAAGAAATTAATTATGAATGAATAAAAATCCATCTCGTACCATCAATTTAACACCCACGCGAAACTTTGAGGCTGATTAAATAAATAAAAAAATAGAATTCGCAGCCATTTGTTTAAGGCCGTTGACTTTCAATTAAAACGGCTATTTTATTGAAAGCGAAGTGGTTTACCTCGAAAACTAGTGACAGAGCAAAGTTTATACATCACTTAGAGATGTCGTAAAAGCTAAGATATGCTAACACGATACTTAACATACTGGAATATTTTGATGCAGGAGGCTCCATCGCAATTCGCCAATACGTTCCGATGCAAATAATTCCGTCTACTATCTAGGAACAAAACGATCACGTACCTATTGAAAGAATGTGGAGTCTCCGAAACCAGCAAGCGTATATGAAGAGAATCAACTATTACTAATTTGATTTACAATTAATTTTTATGTGAAACATCTAATGCGGAGGGAGGGGTAAAATCGGCTGTTAGCGTGGCGACGCTTTTTAACTTGTTCCGTTCAAATCTTGCAAGTTAAATTAGACACACTTCCCGATTTCCTATTGAGCTGAAATTTGATAAGCATAACAAAAACATAGCATCACGCCTGTATTCCCCGAAGGGGTAGGCAGAGGTGTATTTACACACCCATGATTCGCCAGCTATGTTTAAGGCCCACGTAATAGGGGCGAGCATAGGCTCGCCCCCTATTACGTACGTCAATAGTGACGTCTACCGGGCACATTTCCAAACTCCGGGCTGCTACTGAGAAGTTTTCTTTTTAGGAAAAAGCTCAATAACATTACCCGACCCGGGGATCGAACCCGAGACCTCATGATTAGCGTAATAATGCAATATTATGATGACATGGAGCTGATCTGATGATGGAGCTGGAAGGTGGATATAGGAACTTCATAATTAAACGGCGCAACACTATCTAGTTTGGACTCGTTTGATTCATCTTGACGAGTACTTTGTCTTTAGATAGTATCCAGGATCTAATGATGGAGCTAGAAGGTAGCCATAGGAACTTCAATATAAAACGACACAATCCCATCAAGTTTGGGCTCGTATGATTCGTCTTGACGAGTACTTTGTCTCTAGATAGTATCCAAGGTCTGACAATGGAGGTAGAAGATGGCCACAGTAACTCTGTAATGCTACGACGCAACCCCATTGTGTTTATACTCGTTTGATTAGTCTTGACGAGTACTTTGTCCCTAGATAGTACCCAGGGTCTGATGATGGAGCTGGAAGGTGGCCACATTAACTCTGTAATGAAACGACTCAACCTTATCGAGTTTGGAATTGTTTGTTTCGTCTTGACGAGTACTTTGGTCCTAGATGATTTCCAGGGCCTGATGATGATGATTTATGTCTAGTTCCGCTATTTTACACATGACATAATTTTATGCAAGCACATATTGAAAAAGATATCATCATTTTATTTCTACTCATTATTCCTACAAAATAATTTCGATGTTTCACATCTGGTAGACGTCCCGCAACGTCCATTATTTTATTTTTCTTTAAAAATATTTGTTGCTTTTTAGTTCCTTGGTTTTTAGATGGCGGTTTTCTCTTTTTTTAATTCCTTCCTTTGGTGCATTTCGTATGAGAAAGCGTTGAGCACAGGAGTCTGAAAATGACAAAGATTAGCGCTAAAGCGCATTAGAAAAAAAATTGAGCACAACGTCTCGGAGAGTCTTCCGAAAACCGTGAAGAATGACTGTATACGTATTTAATATGGGTACGCCAACTAAACGCACTGCTTCAATGAGACAGGCAGGTTTTAGAGTACCTAAACGAAAAATATCATAAATGTAGGTATAAATTTTTTTAGATTTTTTTGATTTTTTAAAAACCGCTCCATTGATTTCTATAAAATTTAAATGGGACCATTTTGGAATAAAGAATTTTGCAAATATGTCTATATCTAGTGTGCTTTCCCGCTCGCACTTAAGTTATTTTTTTCATATTTCACAAATAATTTGTACTTTAAAGTAGCTAAGCATGTCAAGTGCTAAAACAAAACATTTAAAAAAATCGCGCTGTCAAATAGTATGAATTTTAATTGCAAAATTAATCTTAATATATTGGATTAATGCATGTAAATATCATCTCAGCAGACACCATATAAATACCCGCTGCCTTATCATTTTTCAAATTTCTAATCGCCCATTCAACTTCTTTCATACTATTGTCAACAGAGGATGCCAGTACCGAATGCTGATCTGTTAAACCACATGTGACACCGGCATCACCCCGAACATCCATCCATCCATCCATCCATCAGCCTTTCAACGTCCACTGCTGGACATAGGCCTCCCCAAGAGACCGCCAAAACGAGCGGTCCCGTCATGGGGGATAATGCCGTAATCGCCACGCTTGGCAGGTGGGTTGGCGATCGCAGTGGATGTTGTTAATACTCGAGGGAGTGCTGCTGCCCACTCCCCCGGTATTCCCTCAGTCGGCTCTTACGACTCCCGTGGGTAGAGAGGGGTGGGACAATTCTAAAGCCGGCCCCACACGGCCCCGAACATCCATATCTCCAAAATATTCACTCCATCGGCTTAACACATCTTGTGTTCGTGTAAGAATATCTCCTTAGACTTATTTTATTATGATATGATATACATTATATCAGAATGAATTATACATTTTATCCCGCACGGAAATTAAGTCATAATCTAAAAATAAACACGCTTATTACTTAAAATATGCGTATCAGTATTATTTTGGTAAGTGTCATACTGTCGCCAACCAAGGCAATGTTATGCGTCATTTTTTTAATTGATACAATTAAAAATGGCTTCCTGCAATACAATCCAGTTTTTTAATTTTAACTTTATTATTTTGACTTAAATAATACAACAACAACGCCATTTGTAGTAACTCGACTGAAATTTCGTGATACCTTGCATACTTTTAAGCTAAATTTATTAAAACATTTCAGTGGTTCGTTGTAATTTTGTTTTTTGTACAATATTTTTCCTAACCTTGTTTGTATGTTTCTTCTTTTTTAACTACTAATCTTTAATTGTAAAATCATTTGTGTAGTTAAACAATGAATGTTGTGTACGTCTTTAACATATATGCATACTAGAAAAATATGTTGCCTACAAATCCTGTGAAAATTATATATGTATGTTGTTGATGTACCTTAATAAATAAATAAATAATTAAAGGTTTCTTTACTTAAAGCTAAGTGGATCGCTATTAATAATAATAATAATAATAATAATAGAACAACAAGACGTAGTCAGTGCAGTCCGTTCTTTGGCAAATTGGAAATCTCCAGGACCGGACGGACTGCACAACTTTTGGCTTAATTGGCTACGCAGTTCACATGCTTGTTTGGCATCTCAGTTTCAATCGTCTGTGGAATCCGGGTCGCTGCCGGATTTTATGACGACTGGCATCACTCATTTGCTCTATAAATCAGGTAGTACCACGGAACCAGGTAATTATAGACCTATCACGTGTTTACCATCACTCTATAAGCTTCTTACATCCATTCTGAGAACCAAAATTACCAAACATATTGATACTTATTCGATCATGTCCAACTCTCAGAATGAATGTAGGAAGGGGGGCCGTGGTACTAAGGAGCTCCTCCTTATTGATGCGGCCATAAGCCAACAGGCTCGCCGTAGGAAAAGGGATCTGATGACATGCTGGATAGACTATAAAAAAGCTTTTGACTCTGTGCCACACACATGGCTCTTGAGGGTGCTAGAGTTATATAAAGTTAACAAAACTTTATGCACCTTCCTGAAGTCTTATATGGGGCATTGGAGGACAGCTCTTTGCTATCCAGTATGTCGGCGGACCCCGGATTGTCATGGTGAGCTTATAAGGATTGAGCAGGGTATATTTCAGGGCGACAGTCTGAGTCCTTTATGGTTCTGTTTAGCCATGAACCCTCTTAGTACCTTATTAGAGGGTTCAGGACTAGACTATAGGTTGCGAGGTGATGGTTGCAAAATATCCCACCTGTATTACATGGATGATCTCAAATTGTTTGCCCCTACCAGATTTCAACTAATGGAGTTACTAAAGTTAACCGAATCCTTTAGTAATTCCATTGGGATGAAGTTTGGTGTAGATAAATGTGCGATCATGCATGTAAAACGAGGAAGGGTAGTGGAATCCGAGGGAGATCAACTCTCGGATTGTACTCATTTGCGATCACTCCTCGTAACTGACACATATAAATACTTGGGTATGTTGCAAGCTCTAGGCATTAATGAGGTGGACATGAAGCAATCGTCGCGGGAGCGTTTCTTTGGCCGCCTGAAAAAAGTACTGAATAGTCTTCTATCAGGTGGCAACAAGGTGCGCACCTACAACGGTTGGGTTATGCCACTTCTGATGTACTCCTTCGGCATACTCAAGTGGACTCAGACTGAACTTGACGATCTGGATAGAAGAGTCCGCAGTTTATTGACCGCATATCGTATGCATCATCCTCGCTCATCGGTAATGAGGCTGTACATCCCACGAAAGTGTGGAGGTCGGGGTTTCTTAAATGCCAAGACCTTGCACAATCGTGAGGTGTACAACCTCAGGGAATATTTCCTTCATACTGATAAGGATATGCATCGTGATGTGGTCGCTGTAGATTCCTGACTCACTCCACTCTCCTTGGCTAAGGAGAATTGGCGCAGACCTGTGGTACTTGGTACTGACGATCCCAGGGGTGTATGGCAGGGCAAGGAACTCCACGGAAGGTTTTACCGGGCCTTACGTGGGCCGGACGTAGATTTCATGGCCTCCGTGGCCTGGCTACGTTTCGGTAACCTATTTGGGGAAACCGAAGGTTTTGTCTGTGCAATTGCTGACGAAGTTATCATGACGAACAACTACCGTAGACATATCCTGAGGGATGGTACGGCTGACATATGCCGTGCCTGCCACCATCCTGGTGAGTCCCTTAGACATATTGTCTGTGGTTGTTCTCCTCTTGCTAACGGCGAGTACTTGCACAGGCATAACCAAGTGGCCAGGATCATCCACCAACAAATTGCTCTGAAATACAGCCTTGTGGACGTAGAGGTGCCTTACTACAGGTATGTAGCTGAGCCAGTTCTCGAAAATGGTCGTATCACACTGTATTGGGATCGATCAATCATCACGGACAGGACTGTTGTGGCAAACAAACCTGATATTGTGTTGGTTGATCGATCTGAGCGCCGGGCAATGATAGTTGATATCACCATCCCACATGACGAGAATCTTGTAAAGGCCGAGAAAGATAAACAGATTAAGTATCTGGACTTGGCTCACGAGATTGTTGACATGTGGGATGTAGATTCAGCAATCATTGTGCCGATAGTGGTTTCAGTTAACGGACTCATAGCCAAGAGCCTCGACCAACATCTTAAGAGGCTCACGTTGGGTATTTGGATCAAGGGTTTGATACAGAAAGCGGTACTTCTGGACACGGCACGCATCGTGAGGAAGTTCCTGTCTCTGGGGCCTTAACCACTGGCAGTTTGGCCCTTGTGCCCGCTGCCGGTGGGTCTACACACTTTTTATATTTTTTAATATTTTATTATTTTTCATAATACATATATTTCAAAATGTATTTAGTTGTAGGATATATGTAAATAAAGAGATAATAATAATCTTTATTGAAACCAAACAAAATACAGAAATATAATTACTAACCTTATTATGTAAGTAAGTAAATGTATATATAATTATTTGAACACTAACATCTAAACTAGGCCGAGCCTGTATTATAGACGCTAGTTCCTTTCTTTGATACTTGCACAATACACAATACTACAATGAATTACCGAAAATTATGCATGTAAATGCGTTCCGATAGAAGGCGTTGGTCGTTAAGACAAATGTGATAAGGAGTTTGGGTATGTCTAAAAGATAGTACTGTAGCTCAGTGGATTAGAGCACTTCCCCGGATAGGAAGGGACGCAGGTTCGATTCCCGCCTGTACTAAAATACTCTTATTCCTTATTCACAAATTATAATTTGAACTTTATTACCTATGTAACTTAAAGATTTACATAGAGAAGTTACAACCACTTAATATAATATTATAATACCATAGCTAGTAAGTAGTTCAGTACATAAATCATCTCTAAAAAAGATATCTGTGTGGGCAGCGTATATATCGTGAAGTTAACAAATATCACTACTAGTTGTATGATTTTTTATTTTTATTTGAAGTAAAATATTCATATTTGTTTTAATTTCAAATGTATTTGTATGCACCACTAAGAAAAACATATTATAATATAAGATATTTGGAATAATTTTACATATCTATGGCGAAAAGTTTTTACGATTTAAGATAAAATAAATACCTATATTTATTTTATCATAATGTTACAAATAAGTTTTCTATTTGATCATAATTAATATCCATTCAAATTGTTTTATTTTTAGCTGATGATGGCGGACGAGCTACTGGTGACCTGATACAAATACCAGGGGCACTATCCATTGTCCACCATGAAGGTCCACGCTTATTAGGGCGGCGCAGGGGCCTGATGCCGCCCTAAATGAGGCCGCGGATGGATGGACCAGAACGTCCATCTAGCGAAGGTGGCTCAAGGAAGGTACCAGAAAAGGTAAGCCACCGGTGGGCCATTGAAGTAATGTATTCGAGTGGACCACCAGTACAGGCGGCGAGACGGCACGCAACGGGCTTATTTAGTAGGTGAGGGCCCCACACTACCCTGTTCGTTGCCCCGAATGACTCTCATCCATCCATCCATCAGCCTTTCGACGTCCACTGCTGGACATTGGCCCCTCCAAGAGAACGCCACAACGAGCAGTCTTGTGCCGACCACATCCAACGGCTCTCCGCAGCTTTGACCAGATCGTCGGTCCATTTGTTGGTGGGTCGTCCTACGCTGCGCCGTCCGATATGTGGTCGCTACTCAAGAACCTTTCTTCCCCAATGGTTGTCGGTTCGAGCAATGTATCCTGCCCATTGCCACTTAGGCATGGCAACCTGGCGGGCTATGTCGGTCACTCTCGTTCTCTTACGGATCTCCGTAATACGGATTCGATCACGTAGGGAAATAAAAGCCAAGCATAACCCGCTCATGGCCCGCTGAGCGACTTTGAGCCTTGATACGAGGCCAACATTCAGAGACCACGTTTCTGTTCCATATGTCATCACTGGTAACAAACACTGGTCTTAGACCTTCGTTTTCGTCTGAAAACGAAGGTCTACGACTGCGGAATATTGGACGAGAAGATCTTACTTAGGACGAGAAGATCTTACTTCGGCTGGGCCGCGTTCGGGAAGCTCCCGAACGCGGCCCAGCCGAGTTGGATTCGTCGATTGACCTCTTTCTCGAAGTTGTGCCTACCTAACTGGACTGTTTGTCCCAGGTAGACATAGTGGTCGACAACAAATGACTCTCAAACCTACCGAATCCTCTGCCTATCCACCTCCTATTCCATGGAGATGGCGCCGCGTAAGGGTTGCCTCTGGTGTTGCGTTTATGGGCTACGGTAACCGCTTAACATTAGGCGGGCTGTATGCTTGTTTTCCATCCATGTAGTATAAAAACATAAATAAAAAGAACACAGGCGTAACCCAGTAAATAAATAAATCTTTCATCTACGACATTAGTCTATATATGTCAATGCCCATCGAAGGACACAAGGAAATAATCGATTAGATATCTCGAAACAGCATCGCGAGTCAAACAGTGCGGAACTACAACACTTAATTAGCGACCCGTTAAAATTATAGGTACTATATTTTTTGTATAGCAACTAAGTATACAAGATATTATCCGTAACTTCCTCTACGTGAGCCTAAGAATTGGGTCGTATAACTATTAGGGCTATCACAAACTGGGCGACTTGTCGTCGCGTCCAGTCACTGAGCTGTCGCTGTCGCGTGGCGCCTAATGTTCGCTTAAACTTATAAAGCTGTAACAGAGCTGTGTCTGTACATTTAAGATATTTGAGAAAAAAATACTGTATTAGGCTAAATATAGGTAGGCGTGTCTGAACACAACACATTTTTTTTTTTTTTTTTTGTTTATCTGTTTGTTCGTTCGCGCATCACGCAAAAACTACTGTACAGATTATGATACAACTCTTTTTTATTTGATAGCTCTAGATTAGAATTAAAAAACTGGTATACATTTTATCCCGCTACTATAACGGGAACCTGAGATATAACCGAAAAACTAGCTTTTGATTGTGGGAGAGTCGCGGGCAAAGGTATCAACTCTACGGCACAATATTTTTTTTAAGACTATACCCTGCACAAACATGCAATTTCACGGACACAAAGTACACACATTTGCGAATTACACAAGGAGTTGTCCTGTGTGGGAATCGAACCCACAACACTCGGGCGGGAGGTCAGTATCTAAACCCCTCCGCCATCTGTCCAGTCTAACAGTCAGATCAGTAGCAGGTGCCCAGGCTAATGGATTTCCGTACATTAATACTATACATATATGTCGTGTGGGGCCGGCTTTAGAATTGTCCTACCCCTCTCCACCCACGGGAGTCGTAAGAGCCGACTGAGGGAATGCCGGGGGAGTGGGCAGCAGCACTCCTTCGAGTATTAACAACATCCACTGCGATTGCCAACCCGCCTGCCAAGCGTGGCGATTACGTCACTATCCCCCGTTCTTGGGGAGGCCTATGTCCAGCAGTGGACGTTAAAAGGCTGATGGATGGATGGATGGATGGATGGAATACTACACTAACACTACTCAATCCCATAAATTGGTCTGCTCAGGTAACTTAGGATCTTGGCCGATTACATGCTTTTATTATACACGAATTTCCATCAAGATCGGTCAAGCCGTACTTGAGTTATGAAAGGACATATAAATAGATATATAGAGAGAGACAAAAAACAATTTAGAACATGACAGAATTGGAATCAGTAAGTTTTTAAGGGACTCTTCGTCACAAAATATGAGAAAAATAACGAAATTAAGACAGTGCTCACAGATTTATATACACAGTAGTATCACAGTCTTAGACTATGGTAGTCACAGTACATTTTTACTCTACGGGGTGGTAGTATAGGCGTCACAATGGATATTTGTGTCTCTGAAGTTAGGCACAGAGCAAGAAGTGGGGATAGTGACGGAATCAAACGATTAGTGCTGACCAATTCAAATGTTATTACTCGATTAACGAAACAATCGAATGGGAACATAATGTTTTCATATCTAATTGTTTACGTTCTATTTATATATTTTTAATCTACATATAGAAAAACGCCCACATCTTTTAATACGATCGATAAATAATATGATTATCGATTACAATTTTCTAATTATATCGAACATTTTTCAATAAATGTAAACTGTAGAAGACGCACATCCTTTGCGACACAAAAGCAGCTATATACTGCGCAACGTCTTGCAGCCAACTTCAGAGAAACAGAGGTCCGTTGACTTGTATTAAGTAGTAAAGATAAATTGAAAATTGATTATGTACATTATTTAACATGTAAAATTGTTTATTTACAACAGCGACCTGTGTTATTTAATTCAAGGTAAACTGTATTATTTTTTTTTTGTAAATAATATTTGTTTATTAAACACTTCGCCTATATGTATAAAATAAATAATTAAAAAAATAAAAATCTGACTGCAAAAAAGATAACTTAAAAGTAATGCACTAAAATGGTCGAAACAAGATTGAGAATAGAAAACAAAATTGAAATACCCCTTCCTTGGCAGTCGGGTAATTAATGGGTTCCGCTTGCAGGCTTTAAGCTCCTAATATAGTCTAAAACTGAAGTAGAGTTCACTTTCTTTATAATTGATTACCCGACTTGACCCGAGCTTTGCACAGTATACAGCCAAAAGTTAATTTTTAGGTCATATCTCAGGTTTCCGATATAGTAGCGAGATAAAATGCATACCAGTTTTTAGGTCTAATCAAGAGCTATTAAATAAAAAGTTGTATCTAAATCTGTTCAGTAGTTTTTGCGTGATGCGCGAAAAATAAACAGATAAAAAATCTAAAAAAAAACTTGTTCAGATACGCCTTTATAGCCCTTTTTTTCAAATATCTTAAATGTACAGACACAGCTCTGTTACAGCTTTATAATAGTTACTATAAAAATATGTTATTTAGATATTACAAACTTACTTCAATCTTATTTACTATAGTTTACCGATTCAGTACTAAACTTTATCGCTAGATGGCGACACGCCTATTCAGAGGTCCACCTATAGTCGCGGGTAGTAATTAGTAATTTAATAAACCTTGATTAGGTGGTTATCCATCTAACGACGTGACAGTGGCAGTGTTGCTTGACCTCGACGATTTATGTGCGTCACAAAACCTTTCTACAACCTCAACGCACTGTTAAGGCTTCAACTTCCGTCCTAACAGCAAATATTATCCTTCTGGTTGCCAAACTGTATTTTAAATAATGCTCAAATGGCCTCATAGACTGCACAGATGGCGGAGTGGTTTATCCGAGCCACCAACCCGAGTATTGTGGATTTGAATATACTAAATATACATATAATTTAAAAAGACAACACCCTGCACTAAGGAACAATCCTTGTATTGCGGGGGAAATTATAAACATACAATTTTACGGACACAAAGTACAACCATACTCAGAACAACCATTTGCAGATCACACAAGGAGTTGTCTTGTGTGGGAATCAAACCCAGAACACTGGAGCGGAAGGCCGGTATTTAAACCAATCCACCATAATGTGCATTCCCACACAGGACAACTCTTTGTTTGTATCCACGAATATTTATTCCGAGTTTGGGTGTACTTTGTGTCTGTGAAATTGTATATTAGTAGCGTCCCACGATACAAAGATTATTCCTTAGTGTAGAGTGTAGTGATTAAAAAATATACAAAATAGAATGCCCGTTATTTCAAAAGGGTTGGAAATACCTTCTTACTGCGTTTACAAATCCAGCTACCGGAGGTCAAGCGCAATGGGAAATTACTAAACAGATAACCATGAAATGTTGCATGCATATTTATAGAAATAAATTAAATTGAAGTCCGTTTTTTTTATACTACGTGGGTGACAAACAAGCATACGGCCTACCTGATGGTAAGTGGTTACCGAAGCCTATAGACGCTATAGCAACACCAGAGGCATTACTTGCGCGTTACCGTCTCCAAGGAAAGGCATAAAAGGTAGATTGGTCACTAAGAAGAGGATAGGAAGTAGAATAAGGAGTGGATAGGGAGGGGGTTTGGGCCTCCAGCGCTCTCACTCACCATACCAAACAAAATGGTAGCAGTATCTACCCAACGGTATAAATAACTTTCACGCTGATCTTTTGTGTGAGGGTGACACACTGATCAAGCCCATTTATGCTCGGATAAGCAAGCCTCTACCGCAAGGTAAAGGCTAGATTTTATTATATTCATACTGCATACATATTAGTAATATTATAATAATCACTCTGTATAATACAGAGTATAACAAGAACTCGTTCTGCTCGAGTTGTGACGTGCGTGCTCAATTTGATGTGCTCCAAATACATGACGGATAAGGCAAAGTTTACACTGAACTTATTTTTTTTAATTTTTTTCGTTTTCTGTGCGGTACCCTAATTATATGTCCAAAATGAAAGTAGCCTAAGTTACTCCTTATAACCTCAGCTATATGCCAGTTTATATTATATTGGTCTAAACGTTTTGGAGATTGGCTGGAGCAAACAACCAGACTAAAATTTAGAAAATTGGTATTTTGTTATATGTAACGTATATAATTTTATATGCATAATAGTAAAAAGCCGTTATTTAAATGTAACACTTCAATTTATTTTTATAGATATTTATGCAACATTTCATGGTTTTCGTTTTAGTAGTTTGGCATTATTTGAGTTCAAAATTTAGAATCCCCAGACCAAGAACACGGCACACATTTCTGACTTTTCGACTTTTTCGAAAATATGTATGTATTTGAAAAACATCGTGAGCGAACCTGCATGCCTGAGAGATTTTCTCGACGGCTTGCGATGTGACGACAACTGGGCTAGCATGGTGGACTACAGCCTAAATCCCTTTCCCTCTGAGAGGAGACCCATGCCCAATTGTGGTACAGCCATAGGTTAAAAAAGGAAATAGTGAACCTTTCGAAGAATATAATTTCTTTGAAATAGGTGCAGTCGTTCCCAAGATTATACATACACGTGACGGACTAAGAATACAAGTGTCACCACCCCGTCGTTTTCCGCGGGTGTCGTACAAGGCGACTAAGGGAAGTAAGCAATTAACATCCATTGCATTACTGGTGGTCGGGCTTGGTACCAAGTGAGTCTACTCATTTGTTATCAGGCCCGAACGGGTCGGTACCACCGTCTCCTGTGTGGTCATGAAGCACGTCAGTGTGTTTTGGCTGTAGCAGAAGATAGCCGTTTATTCTTTCATTTCATGTCTGAGAAATGAAATAGTGCGCAGCGGCTTGACGATACTCTCGGTATAGTTGAGTCCATGAGCGACCTTATCATCAGGTGGGCCGTGGCTCGTCTGCTATCATTAGAAATAAAAAAAAACAATTAATTCACAAAATTTGCACTCTCTATAATATAAAAGTGAGCGAGGCTTTACTTCGGCTTACTGACCTTCGTAAGTGATGGAATCTATTAATATCTGATCTTAAGATAATGTGACGCCATTTATGACCTTAACTATATACATAGGTTCAATTTTTGTTCTACGAGAAATTAATAACCTTTTTAACCGACTTCAAAAAAGGAGGAGGTTCTATCTTCCACTGTATATTTTTGTTATGTATGTTCGCCGATTACTCCAAGACGACTGAACTGATTTGGAACATTTCAATTATATCGAAATAGTGAAGCGATTTTTAAAATCTCAAAATAATCTTTAAAAAATTTAGGTACCTCCATCCATCCATCCATCAGCCTTTTAACGTCCACTGCTGGACATAGGCCTCCCCAAGAATGAAGGATAGTGCCGTAATCGCCACGCTTGGCAGGCGGGTGGTTTGTGGCGATCGCCGTGGATGTTACTCGAGAGAGTGCTGCTGCCCACTCCCCCGGTATTCCCTCAGTCGGCTCTTACGACTCCCATGGGTAGAGAGGGGTGGGACAATTCTAAAGCCGGCCCCGCACCGCAACAAAAAAATGTAGGTACCTATACTGATAGTATTTTTTCGTTAAACACAAAGTGAAAAAGTTAATAAAAGTTAATTGTAAAATTAAATTTACCTGGTCGGTATAATGTATGAAAATACTTCCGACAGATGGCGCAGGCGTCACCCTAAGACGTTAAGTATGATGTGTTATCGAAATTAGCAGTCAGGAGCAATTGTCAGGATGGCTGAATTGGTAAAGCATCTGGACGGTATCCAGAAGATGCAGGTTCAAATCCTGCTCCTGACTGTTATTTTCGATTTCACATTTTTCACCGTCACGATTCGTGTCGTCGATTCCGTTCGATTTCACCGTCGTTCAGGCCAACGAACAGGGTAGTTTTTTTATTACATATTGCACGCCTCATAAGCGAAGCGTTGAGGTGGGTACTACTCCTTTTTTACACGGAACAACTGATTTTTCAAACTTAAAATGTCTCTATTTATCATATATTGCACTTGTAAAATAATATCTACACATATATAAAGAACAAACACTATTTTTAACACTCATGATATTTTTGATGCCATTTTTGTTATTTAAACTAGTTAAAAACTGTTTGAAAAAATTATGTCTCGGACGTTCGTTTGTTATAGGTAATGTATTTAACACGATAACGACCAAAATACTTTACTAATCGAGACTTTTTTTTCGTTTACGAATTATTATGATTATGAATAGAGCCCTATTACTTTTCACGGTCTGATTCGATGTGGTTTAATTGTTATTAAATAAACAAAAAAAATAGTGTATATTTACGCTCGATTCGACACTAAAACCAGCGCCTCCCTAATTCATGAGAACTATTTCTACAGACCAATATACAAGTACTTCTTAAAATTAGCGCTAGATGGCGTATAAGACATGAAACCACAGTACTTTTTGAAATTAGCGCTATCTATTTGATTTATTGAAAACTACTTAGTAAATTATTAGTTACTTATCAAATAATCAATTTTATTGTGAAAAATGAAGATTATGAGGCGTGCACTTTTGGATTTTCCAAAGTATTTATTATTACGACAAACCACAGTTGACCTGATGTTAAATGGTAACCATCGATCATGGTCTCAACTATCCCGAGAGAATTGTCAAGCCGCTGCTCACCATTTCATTACACAGATATGAAATGAAAGAATAAACGGCTATCTCCTGCTACAACCAAAATGCACAAATGTGCTTCATGGCCGGTCACACGGGAGATGGTAGTACCAACAAGCTCGGACCCGATAGCAATTGAGTATTCCCACTTCGTACCCAGCCTTACCACCAGTCATGCAATGGGTGATAATTACTTACTTCCCTTAGTCACCTCGTACGACGCCCGTAGGAAAGAATGGGGTGGCGATACTTGTATTCTTAGACCATCACCACGCAGATAAAAAAAATGTGGGTCCTTCACCCAAACAAAAAACTGTCTCTCTACCTGCATTGGCAGACCACTAGAGCTATGTGACAGCACTTCAGTGTGGTGCCATTACAACCCTTTTTTTAACATTAATTTGTAGAGTGGTAGCCTTATTTATCCTAGCATCAATGGAGCTGCGATCGGAAAAGTACTACCCTTCCTTTTTATAAATTTTGATAATATATTAAACTTTTATTGTTATATATATATATTTTTAGCATTTGACGTGCTTAGCCATATAAATTAACACAAAGTGTGAAAATGTGAAATCGAAAATAACAGTCACGAGCAGGATTTAAACCTGCATCTCCTGGAATACCATCCCAGATTCCAATTGAGCCATCATGATGACTTTGTGTTAATTTAGTTTTTTTAGTTAAATAATGCCATTTATGTTCTTCAGTTTATAAAATCAACTAGCCTTTGCTTGCGGCTCTGCCGCAACCAAAAGTTAGTTTTTAGCATGTATCTCAGGTTCCCGATATAGTAGCGGGATAAAATGTATACCAGTTTTTAAGTCTAATCTAGATCTATCAAATAAAAGAAGTTGCATCAAAATTCGTTCTGTGTGTTTTTGCGTGATGCGCGAACAAACAAATAGACAAACAGACAAAAAATCTAAAAAAAATTGTTTTGTGCTCAGACACGTCTATATAGCCTAATACCGAGTTGCCTCTACTTTTAATACCGAGTTGCCCCCTACTTTTAATAAATAAACATTTTCTTAATATACCTGGCCTCTCAACAATTACAAACGCACAGCTAACTTATTTTGAGAACCATAAATATTGTGATGCAATCATTCATTCGGAAGTGGTGAGCCTTGACCATATCATGAAAATAATAAATAGTCTGAAATCCAATGCTGAGGGTTGTGACCTCATAACTTTGGACATGATAATTTTGACTTTTTCTTGCACTATAAACATCATTAGACACTTGGTCAATACGTGTATTACTGCTTCTATAGTGCCAGATGTTTGGAAAACTGCAATTGTTCAACTGTTGCCTAAGGTCCCACAACCTACAGATCTAAAATAATTGAGGCCTATAAGCATATTACCTTGTCTATCAAAGGTTATGGAGAAGGCGGTATGTAACCAACTAGTGAATTACCTCGAGATTAATAATATTCTACCTGAGATGCAATCAGGTTTTCGGAAGGGACGTAGCACAGTTACAGCTATGCTTGACATATCTGATAATATACTGTGCTCACAAGATAAGGGTCTCTGTACATTACTTGTACTATTGGATTTTTCAAGAGCATTCGACTGTAATATAAATCTACTGTTATCCAAATTATCCTTTTATGGTTTTGATGCCAAAACCTTAAAATGGTTCAATAGTTACTTATGTAATCGTTGCGAGTACGTCAGCCTTAACAGTAATGATGGAATGACATTAGCATCTGAAAAACTACCTGTGACTAGTGGAATTCCCCAGGGTTCGATATTGGGGCCAATCCTGTTCATCCTTTATACTGCTGATATAACCAGGCATATTAGACACTGCAAATTCCATATTTACGCAGATGATATTCAGGTATATATTTCTTTAAACCGTCTGAAATCGATAGTGCTATACTCCGACTAAATGAGGATCTTGCAAACATTGTTGTATGGTCCACCAATAACTGCTTGCTGCTTAATCCAAATAAAACGAAATACCTAGTTTTTGGTAGTAAGCAACAACTATCTAGATTTCGCCCATCAATTAGTATTGCAATTTTGGGGGATCCCATTGAGCGTGTATATGAGGCACGAAGTCTAGGTTTACACATGGATCTACGCTTTGAGAAGCATGTGGCAGAATCAGTAAAGAGTTGTTTTTATAAGCTCAAAGTATTGTACAAAATGAGGCCATTTTTACAGGAAAGCCTGCGGATTTAATTAGTGGAATCCCTTATATTATTTAAATTTAACTACATGGATATAGTCACTGGCCCTCGCATGCTAGCCAGAACACAAAAACTAATACAGCGTGTGCAAAATGCCTGCGCCCGTTTTTGTTTTCCAATTCCGCCAAGGGCTCACGTCACTCCATACTTAAACAGGCATACTTTCTCCTTTTTTATAAATATAAAAAACATAGCATCACGCCTGTATTCCCCGAAGGGGTAGGCAGAGGTGTATTATACACCCACGACTCGCCAGCTATGTTTAAGTCCCACGTAATAGGGGGCGAGCCTATTGACGTCTACCGGGCAGTAGTGCTACCCTATATGATATAAAGCACTCTGTGCAGTGCTATAAATTCAAACATTCTTGTATATTACCTACTTACAAGTGTAATTATACATTGTCTATGGTAACCTAGGTTGTAATTTGTTTCTTTTTTGTTTTAATTTGTTTTCTTTTTTTATGTTATTGTTATTTGTTTTGTTTTTTATATATTTATAATTAGAAATACATTCTTGTCATCCGTTACATCAGCCAAAAAAAAACGGCCCGGCTGAAGATCAGCGCAGGTAATTTTTTTTTTATAGCCTTCATTATGCTGAGCTGTGTCGTTTTGTGACGAATCACAAAATTTATGTAATCCTTAAATATTTTATTTACATATTATTTTCGTCACAATAAACATTTTTCTTTCTTTTCTTTTGTAATACGAGTACAGTATTTTTTTCTCAAATATCTTAAATGTACAGACACAGCTCTGTTACAGCTTTATATAGATTAAGTTATCAATCACCCTAGATCACGTGCATAGTTGACTAAGAACAGTTAATGTATACGTCAGATCCTACTGACATTATAAATCTAAAAAATTATAGTGTTTAGAGCTATAAAAAACTGACTGAGCAAATTAGTTAAAATACTACGTAAGTAGGTATATTGAACTATAATGTTTCATTTAAAATTTCAAAATATGTGTAATGTGTAAATCTGGGAATAATTATGACTCATAAATTGAAATGGGAAGATCACATTATCTCTATAGTAAAAAAAGCCAACTATTTTATTTATGTTATACGAAGATCATTCCAATCAATAACAATTGAACTCTTTATTAAAATATATAAAACATATATAAGGCCATTGTTGGAATATGGTTTTCAAATCTGGAGCCCATATCTAAAAAAGGATATCAATCTGCTGAAAAGTGTACAACGAAAGGCGACAAAGATGCCAGCTTCACTAAGAAATAAGCCATATGAACAAAGACTACGCATCTTACACCTCACCACTCTAGAGGAGAGACGCTGCCGAGGAGATTTGATCGAAACATATAAAATCCTCACTGGAAACTATAACTTTCCAAACCTACACAATGCATTTGTAATGAAAGAAATCCATAAGTCATCTCGAGGACATCAATCTAAAATAGCACGGTCACTATCAAAAACCAACACTGCACATCACTTCCTTACCAATCGAGTAGTTCACAACTGGAACCGTCTGCCCCAAGAAGTTGTCTCTGCGACCTCCATCAACTCCTTTAAAAACAACCTAGACAATTGGATTAAAGACAAAAAGTGTTGTTGAGTGATCAGTGAAATATGATACGAAACAACTTTCAACTCTCTGATATAGATACATCAGCATGTGCTGCTCATCTATAAATAAAATAAATAAATAAATAATTGGTAGATCGCACAGGGTTTCGTAAGTAAAAAGAAGATCTTGAGTATAATCAAGTTGGCCACCCCTGATCTACACTAATATTATAAAAAAGATTTGTATTTTTGTATGTTTGTAACGAATACACAAAAAATTCTTTCACCATTAGAATGCTACGTTATCCCCGAGTAACATAGTTTATATTTATCACTTGAACAATTAGGGATCCCTACTATAAAACTTCAATAATATATATATACTAGCCTTTGCCAGCGGCTTCGCCGCAGCCAAAAGCTAGTTTTTCGGTTATATCTCAGGTTCCCGATATAGTAGCAGGATAAAATGTCTACTAGTTTTTAAGTCAAATCAAGGCCTTTCAAATAAAAAAGTTGCATCAAAATCCATCCAGTAGTTCTTTTAAATAAATTCTAAAAAAATCTAGTTTAAATAATTTTCTAATTTTTCGGTTATATCTCAGGTTCCGGATATTGTAGCGGGATAAAATGTATACCAGTTGTAAGTCTAATCAAGGCTTTTCAAATAAAAAAAGTTGCATCAAAATCCGTTCAGTAGTTTTTGTGTGATGCGCGAACAAACAAACAGACATACAGATAAACAGACAGACAAAAATCTAAAAAAAAAGTGTTTTGTGTTTAGACACGCCTATACAGCCTATTACAGTCATTTTTCCTCAAATATCTTAAATGTACAGACACAGCTCTGTTACAGCTATAAAATAGTATAGATGTACTGCATAAAGATACATTTACTCTACATTTATCCTAAAATGTTTATAAGTAAAAGTCGACCCGCGCTTAACCGGGACTTGTTCTAGTCATAATAAATGACATAATCCAAATAGAAATTATGTCATTACGTGAAATGCTGTCGAAACCTACGACGCAACGACGCGAGTTTTTTCGTTATATCTCAGGTTCTCGATATAGTAGCGGGATAAAATGTATACCATTTTTTAAGTCTAATCAAGAGCAATCAAATAAAAAAGTAGCATCGAAATCCGTTCAGTAGTGTTTGCGTGATGCGCGAACCAACACACAGATAAACAGACAACAGAAAAAAAATATAAAAGAATTGTTCTGTGTTTAGATACGCCTATATACCCTAATACAGTATTTTTTTCTCTAATATCTTGAGTATACAGACACAGCTCTGTTAACAGCTTTATAGGTAATAGGATAATAAAAGAAGGCTTTGTACGTTGTTGTATAAACCCATCCAAGCGGATGAACAGAAACATTTGCGTCATATTTAATTGCTCACGAGAAACGCTATTGAAAGATATATAACGTTATACGTATTAAACTCTAAATTACATCGTAGAGTCTCACGCCTATATCCCTGAAGGTGTAGGCAGAAGTGTACACACGATTCGCTAGCTATGTTTAAATCCCACATAATAGGGGGCGAGCCTATTGCCGTCTACCGGGCACATTTACAAACACCGGGCTGCTGCTGAGAATTTTTCTTTTTACGAAAAAGCCCAATAATACTGCCCGACCCGGGAATCGAACCCTCGCATGATCAGCAGTCGCTCACACTACCGCTGCACCACCAAGGCAGTTCAGCGCTAGATTATGCAATAGATATCCATTTGTAATTTAAATATATCATCCCTGGCACAAAAATAATATAGTAAGTATATACCAAAATAACAATCCCACAGAAAAAATACATTATTCCAGGATGTAGTCAGTATAACCTTTGTCCTTTTCTGGATGCTGGATATAATATACGCTAAATTTCAGATCGGTTAAATAGTTATGGAGTTAAATCGTAACAAACAAACAAACAAATACAAACTCACTGTTACTTTTACAATATTAGGGTAAACTATAGTATTGCTGGCCCTTAGTCATTGGCACTTTGGATTTTAAATGCAAATATTAAGAACTGGTATAGCATAAAACATCTGTTCTAATTTTTTCATAATCTGCAATAGTAACATTGTTTGTAGAAAAAAGTATGTTTTGTAATATTATAGCTGGCAGCATTAAAGAAAATAAATATATACCGGCGCCATGCAGAAATGTTAAGACATCACTTTCTAATAAGGGTCATCAATTAACGACTGTAACATAGATTATACTTAGTTTTTAGGTAAATAATGGCAACAAGTGCTTTTTTGACCGATTTCCTGTTATAATCTTACTTTATTAGGTGCCAATGACTGATTTCTATGTGTTAATCACAGTAACTGTATTTCTGGTACCAATGACTGTAATTTAAATTTTTTTTTGTTTTTTTTGTTTTTCTATTAAAAAAATCTAATTAGATTGATTAATGCATTTTCATTTGAAAATATACATACTAGAGAACCTTTTATCAATGTTTGCTGACTTTTTAAACACCTATCAGTTTAAAAAACATATATATCAATCTTAAATATGCTTAGAGTACCAATCATTATACAGTTTACCCTACATAGTAAGGACTACTATCATACCAATATTTTTATTGCGAACGAAGGCAGACGAGCAAGCGGTCCACCTCATGGTAAATGGTAACCAGTGCTCGTAGACTGGCTACACCAGAGGCCACCACCAACCCTGTAAATCTGCTGATCCCAAACCTCGTTTATAGAAGGACGTGTTATACCGCTGGGGAATCACTACAGCAGGAAGTTCAATCCAGCAGCCTTAAAATGTGATTTACAAAATCGTATCGACTTATTTGTGATTGTTAGAGACATAGACGGGTGATGTCGCAATAATCGCTCAACTAATCACGATGATCTCTCAAGAATTCTCAACCAATGACAATATCACGATGAGATGTCGATACGATTTAGTGAGTTACATTCTACGGGCCCAGATCCATAGCGCTCAGGAATGGACATTCTAGAGCCTACATGCGCGTGCTGAAAACGACCAGTCTTGCACGAGATCTTTTCCAGGTGGTAAAGATAAACCCTACTGCGACGTCTCGTGTTCTCATTAAATACTGACGTCCCATGCAGTGTTGTGGACTTATGGATTCGACTACCATCCTCTAGATCCGAAAGAGTAGAAACCACTGTCTTCTTTAATGTGTTTCAGTTGCAGAAGAAGATATCTGATCCATTCCCCTACCTCTCAACAGCATGAGCAGCGGTTATGACTTCCATTCATCCATCCATCAGCCTTTTAACGTCCACTGCTGGACATAGGCCTCCCCAAGAATGGGGGATAATGCCGTAATCGTCACGCTTGGCAGGCGGGTTGGCGATGGCAGTGGATGTTGTTAATACTCGAAGGAGTGCTGCTGCCCACTCCTCCGATATACCCTCAGTCGGCTCTTACGACTCCCATGGGTGGAGAGGGGTGCTACAATTCTAAAGCCGGCCCCACACGGCAAGTAAGTTTATGACTTACCATCAAGTGAAACAAGCATTGAAAACAAACACGTTTTTTTTGTTAAGGCAGGAAGAAATATACCTCATCGCACACTCCGTCGTTCGGGGCAATGAACAGGGTAGTGTGGGGTCCGGCGAAGGTGCGACGCTCCGTGTGCGTCGCTCAGTAGAGGGTATCCGAAAGAGTAAGCCGCTGGCGGACCACTGAAGTAATGTATCATAGTTTCAGTGGCCCGCCAATACAGGCGGAGGGACGGTACACGGCGGGTTTATTTAGTGGGTGAGGGCCCCTCACTAGCCTGATCGGTGCCCCGAATGACGGTGCGTTTAGGTACATTTTTCCCGCCTTAACAAAAAAAAAAACCAGCCAAGTGCGAGTCGGACTCGTGCACGAAGGGTTCCGTACCATTGACTAGGCAAACAATATTACACTATTTAATTGTAACTCTCTGTAACTATGGTGTTTGGCTGTTACCAAATTTTGTAAGTAAAATTTAACTCATTTCGTATTTTTCAACTTAGACTTAGATGCGAAACGAGTAAAGAAACACGTTTGTGTATGGGAGGCCCCCTAAAATATTTGTTTTATTTTAATTTAATTATTTATTTTTAAAGTGAATATATAACTAAATATTCTGTGAATATTTCAAGCGTCTACCTGTTGCCGTTATCAATAGTGAGCAAAAAGGGCAAAAAAAATCACGTTTGATGTATGGGAGCCCCCCTTAAATATTATTATTTTTGTTTTTAGTATTTGTTGTTATAGCGGCAACAGAAATGCATCATTTGTGAAAATTTAAACTGTCTAGCTATCACCGTTGTTGAGATACAGCCTGGAGACAGACGGACGGACAGACAAACATTGTATGGGAGCCCCCCTTAAATATTATTATTTTTTTGTTTTTAGTATTTGTTGTTACAGCGGCAACAGAAATACATCATTTGTGAAAATTTCAACTGTCTAGCTATCGCCGTTCTTGAGATACAGCCTGGCGACAGGCAGACGGACAGAGAGCGAAGTCTTAGTAATAGGGTCCCGTTTTGACCCTTTGGGTACGGAACTCTAAAAAGGTAGCGTTGGACCCTCACCCACTTAAATAAACCTCCCCCTCTTTCTTCCGGACATCTAGGTTCATCACCTCATGATGTTTAATAGAATAAAGGTTTAAAAGAAAACTATAGAGAAGAGAATACGCCTAGCGAATGAAATGAATGAATTAATGATTTTAAATTTTCTAGTACATAATCCATCCATCAGCCATTCGACGTCCACAGTTGGACATAGGCCTCCCCAAGAGAACGCCACAACGAGCGGTCCTGTGCGCTCATAGGGGGTGATAGTGCCGGAATCGCCACGCTTGGCAGGTGATCGCAGTGGATGTTGTTAATACTCGAGGGAGTGCTGCTGCCCACTCCCACGGTATTCCCTCAGTCGGCTCTTACGACTCCCATGGGTGGAGAGGGGTGGAACAATTCTAAAGCCGGCCCCACACGGCGGAGTCCATCCAGTCCAGTCCAATAATATAACTATTTTTTTAAATGGAACTATTGGGTCCTAAATAACGGCTCTGATTACGGAACTACGGACGAATGAACTTTATTCGTCCGTGTCCGTTTTGTAAAAAAATACCACTTTTGTGGTTTAATAACCTTGGTTAATTTTAATTATATAAAGATTGTATCTATTATTCAGCTAGTATACTCGTATATACGTTGTAGCTTGTCTCGACTGATTGATTCGTCAACGCAGTGCGTAAACCGCTAAAGCATTCATTTATTAGCAGTTGATGCCTTTTTGGTTGTAATCATCCACCAAGAAAATATTTTTGAAAATTTTCTCTCCTAATCTATACTATTACTTATTACTTATTATTATTACTTATTATTAATATTACTTATTATTGATTAGACTTAAAAACTGGTATACATTTTATCCCGCTACTATATCGGGAACCTGAGATATAACTGAAAAACTAGAAAATTATTTAAACTAGATTTTTTTTTTAGAATTTATTTAAAAGAACTACTAGATGGATTTTGATGGAACATTTTTTATTTGAAAGGCATTGATTTGACTTAAAAACTGGTAGACATTTTATCCCACTAATATATCTGGAACCTGAGATATAACCGAAAAATTAGCTTTTGGCTGCGGCGAAGCCGAAGCGGTTATAAGCGTAGGTTATAAGGGATGAACAGTTGTATCAAAATCTGCCATACTTATAGTAGGACAAACGATATTTCGTATAAAAGCCTAGCAAATTGCATTCTATGATTTCTAACGCTATAAAAAACTATTAAAATGTATGAGAATTTGACATCTTTTAACGATATACCAGCCTTTGTCCGCGACTTCGCCGCAAAAACGCCAAAATCTAGTTTTTACCTTATTTCTCAGGTTCCCGATGTAGTAGCGGCATAAAATGTATACCAGTTATAATAATACTTTCTAACATTTACGCGAATTTTAAATATTTTGAAATAAAACTACGTTTACGGAATCTATCGCGTTTACTTGATTTTTATACTATCCCGACGTTTCGAATACTTTACAGCATTCATGATCACGGGTGGACTTAGATGGTAGATGTCCAAAGCTGATATGTTGTTTCAACGGTTTCATCTACCAACAGTAATATGATTTTACAAATTTTTTTTTGGTTTACTTATTTCAACCCACATAATATTCGTTTAGAAACACAATTAAAAATATCAACTCTAAGATTTATGCTTACAATGTATGAGATTTTAAATTAGATTTTTAGATTATTAGTAGAGAGGTAATCATAGGCAGTAAAGTCACAAAATTACCTCTAATTCAGTTTTTAATTTTTGAATTGTACGAGTATATTGAATTGAATTGATTATATACCAGATTACTATTTAAAAATAAAATTATAGCAAAAATGCTGGTGGTAAATGTTTATTGTTGCCGTGTGGGGCCGGCTTTAGAATTGTCCCACCCCTCTCCACCCATGGGAGTCGTAAGAGCCGACTGAGGGAATACCGGGGGTGTGGGCAGCAGCACTCTTCCGAGTATTAACAACATCCACTGCGATCGCCAACCCGCCTGCCAAGCGTGGCGATTACGGCACTATCCCCCATTCTTGGGGAGGCCTATGTCCAGCAGTGGACGTTAAAAGGCTGATGGAGTGGAGTGAAAATGTTTATTGTAGACGAAAGCCACCAAGCAGCGAATAAAATTATATATTAATACGGTTTTTTTTTAGTATTCTAAACGTCGGAATAGTACAAAATCTAAAGTAGTTTTATTTCAGACAGGTCATTTAAGATAATTATGTAATTCATTGCTCGTTTCTTGCCGAGTGTTCCTGAGGATGCCTCGTATAAAAAGGCAAAACACGTGTCGAATTTGTGTTCGGATTTTTGCGGAATATTTCAACGTTGTGGTTCTGAGAGTCCTGCCATGTCGCATGGTTGTATCGTATTGGTGAGATTTTTTGTCATTATCGTGCATGTTACTTTGCTATTATTACATTCTCCTCTATCTGTGAGAGTGCGGTCTGGCAATCTTAGGTTATTGTGTGTGTCCAAAGATAACTGGGATAGACAGTCCGTGGGTGAGTGGCTCTTCTCCTAAACTATCCATTCTATAATAATATTTTTACATTTATTAACCTTTAATAATAATATAAATAATTCCAATATTTGTAACAAATGAAACTTGTTTTAATACTTAATATACTATGAACAGGATTCATACAATATCTATAACTATTTTATCGTATTTCATTTTCCTTTTTTACCTACCATAGCCGGCTCTGTTGTCTGGTCTCAATAAATCATAATCTATGCCTCAAAGACGACCATTGAACTAATACAATTGACAATTGAAAAGATATAGCTATCTCTTTCTCTTATATGGTAATCCTATCTTTTGTAGTGTTCATTAATGCAACTTGTCAAGAGTGTGCGCGATAATAGTGCGCGTAGGTAGTAGTAATGCGGGAACAGATTTTAAACGTCATTTACTATGAACGTAACATATCTTGTGTAAAATATCATTGATCCCTATGAGGGTGAATTAGGAATGGAAAGTTTGATATAGTCAGGAGTCTAGATAGACTTTTAGCCCATATGCAATGGGTGATAATTGCTTACTTCCCTTAGTCACCTACGACACCCGCGGGAAAGGATGGGGTGATGACACTTGTATTCTTAGTCCGTCACCACACATAACAAAGATCTAGAATGAATCTATTATCAATCTATCTAATCTATCTCATAATTTTTTGCCAGCGTGACCCGCAAGTTGATTACTTCGTGACCTGATTATAAAAACTAAGAATTTAATTATGACATCTCAGTGACGACTGCCTCAGTAGTCCAGTGTATGACTGCGGAACACGAGGTCTAGGTTTCGATTCCCGGTAGAGGGTACCCGAAAGGGTAAGCCGCCGGCGGACCACTGAAGTAATCCAACACAGTACCAGTAGTCCGTCAACACAGGCGGAGAGACGGCACACGACGGGGATTCTTTAGTGGGTGAGGGCCCCACACTATTCTGTTCATTGTGTGCAGTTAGGTGGCTACATTTTTTCCCGCCTAAAAACGAAGTTGGCGATGTTTCACACCTGTACCTCAGAGAGCACGTAAATCCGTTGGTTTCCTGATTTTTCTTAAAGAGAGGGAAAAGAGAGTTTTGTTTTTGAATCATCCATTTATCCATCCATCAGCTTTTTAACGTCCAATGCACATAGGCCTCCCCAAGAAAGCGGTAGTTCTTCTGTACTGACTATATCCAACTGCTCCCTCAGGTTTGATCACGTCATCGGCCCATCTGCTATGAGGCTGTCTTACGCTGCGCCGACCAACACGTGGTTGCCACTCGAGAACTTTTTATCCCGACAGGTTGTCTTTGATTGCCACATCAGCCTGCCAACCAGCTACGTCACTACAGTTCTCCTATAGAACGTATTACGGATTTGATCACGTAGATAAATACCGAGCGTAGCCCGCTCCATGACTCACTGAGAAACTTTGACCTTTGATATAAAGCCCACAACTTTATTCGGTGAAATTTTAGACGAGAAGATCTTTCTTAGCTTTCCGAACGCTGCCTAGCCGAGCTGGATACATCGCTTGACCTCTTTCTCGGAGAACTGCTTACATAACTGGACTGTTTGTCCCAGGTAGACATAGTGGTCGGCACCTACGAGAAGCGCATTCCCGAATAGGGCCGATGCTGAATTGACATGGCCTTTATACGTGACTTGAATATTATAGCATAATTATTGGCAAAAAACTAACGCCATCTTACGTCGCAACAATAAACTGTATTTACGCTACGTAAAATATAGATGGTGCTCTACAAAATTACCGCATGCTGGATTAACAAATTATCTATATCTATACTATTATAAAGCTGTAACAGAGCTGTGTCTGTACATTTAAGATATTTGAGAAAAAATTACTGTAGGTAAATAGGCTATATTTGCGTGTCTGAACATGAAACTATTTTTTTAGATTTTTTGTCTGTTTATCTATTCGTTCGTTCGCGCATCTTATATTTGATAGCTCTTGATTAGACTTAAAAAACTGGTATACATTTTATCCCGCTACTATATCGGAAACCTGTATGGCGTAAAAACTAGCTTTTGGCTGCGGCGGAGCTGCGGGCAAAGACTAGTTAATAGTATAATCACGTGGGTAAGTTTCTTTGTTTGTTTATTTGGTGTTTATATTATCTACAGTTTCATGCCTTAACTACCGAATCAAACAATCTTGAGCCCAGAATTGAAAATAATACCTTTTATTAAAAAAAAAAACAAATTATTTGTGTATGTGGAAAAAGTGAGCTTTACTGCGACCAAGATTCGAACCCGCATCCCATCCAATTTGGGGAAGTGCACTGGACTGCTAAGCTATCGCAGTCACCTGATGGTGACTCCCAATCTCCACTTCACATTTGTTTTAGGTGCCTGTAAGACCGGAAAAATGTATGATTCCTCTGGGATAGATATTTTTATATACAGATAATGTGCCGTAGAGTATATTCTGAAACTACTACGTTGAAATTAAAGGCTGGCGAAACCGCAGGGTAAAGCTAGTCTATAAACTATACATATAATAAAATTATAACAAGCCGATGTCTTTACATTGCAGATATTGAAGAAAAATTAATATGGTCTTTATTAGAGCAACACAACACTACAACAATTATTAGAATGTTTGTCTCTCTGTCTGTATGATTGTTCGCCCATCACGCAAAAACTACTGCACGGATTTTGATAAAAGTTTTATTGATTGATTGCTCTTGATTAGACTAAAAACGTTACGTTTTATCGCGCTATTATATTGGGAACCCGAGATATAACCTACTAAAACAAATAATATATTAACCTTTTTTTGGTGATTGCTCTAGATTGGATTTAGAATCTGGTAGATGCGTACGAAGTTGTTAGCAAGAGCTAGTATCTGTTTAAATATAGATAAATAGTGTTTTAAAGGAATCACTATTATATTGTTAAGATAATAAACAGATAGTTTTGCCTATGTAACCTAGCTCAGATTTGATAGAGGACTAACCTAGTGCTAACTAACCGAGAATTTCCTTTCAAATAACTCAATTAAAATCTTTGTGCGCCCCAGGCTTCGGACCTGAGACCTTGCGGTTAGAACTTAATACTTTCACTTCAGGAATAACGAGATATTATTCAAAGAATAATTATCAATGCGCGCAGTGACAGCCTAGCGGTAAAACCAAGGACTGCAAAGCAGTGGTATCAAGTTCGATACCCAGACGTCGTACGGCACAAACCTCTGACTGTCCGAGATATTTCTAAATGGTATGTATTTGTTTATGGGCCAGCGTGGTAGACCATGGCCTTAGACTAACTAAAAAATATAGACGGAGCATTACGAACAATCTAGTGAAGCCATATAAAACCATGCCAAACTTGTAATTACACGCGCTCACGCACACAAATACAATCAAAACTATGCAAAAACGAAGTTTCATAAACCACAAGTTACCAGAGTATGATATAATAATACCAAAATGACTTGACGAATTCGTACGTACGTCAGCGCCATAATATTCCCTATTTATTATATTATTTGCTGTAAAGTTTAATTTTAAGTTCATACAACTAACTAACTTAACTAACTTATCATCACGCCATTTCCCTTGCAGGTTAGGCAGAGAGAACAGAGTGCCAAGAGGCTCTATTCTTGCATACATCTCTCGCTTCCTTAACATTCATAACTCTCTTCATACACGCTCGCCGGTTTCGGAGACTCCTGACTCCACCTTCCTTCAATACATGACCAATTTGGTCTAGGTAGGTAAGTCTCGGTCTCCCCCTGTACCTGCATCCTTCCACTTTCGCATTGTATATCTTCTTAGCCAGTCGCTCGTCCGGCATTCTTTCCACATGTTAAACATACAAATTTTAAAAATTTACCCAAATTATAGGGATCAATTCTTGCCGGTGGCAACACTTTCATGCACACATGTTTCAAAAAGTGACTTCACTTTTTAGTTGACAATGCAGTGTCGTTATTTTTTAGTTAGTCAGAGACCGTGGTCTAATTTTTCTTACCATTAGAGGATACTCGTGCCCAATAGCGGGGTAAAGGGTTGAAAAAAATGCCTTAAAATCCTTAGCATTTTTTGATGTGAAACATCTAATGCGGAGGGAGAGTAAAATCGGCTGTTAGCGTGGCGACGCTTTTATTGTATTTGTTCCGTTCAAATCTTGCAAGTTCAATTTGACACACTTCCCGGTTTCCGATTGAGCTGAAATTTTACACGTATGTGTATATTACGTGACAATGCAATATTATGATGACATGGAGCTGATCTGATGATGGAGCTGGAAGGTGGACATAGGAACTCTATAATGAAACGGCGCAACCCCAGTTTGGGCTCGTATGATTCGTCTTGCCGAGTACTTTGTGCTGATGATGAAGTTGGAAGGTGGCCACAGTAACTCTATAATGAAATGACGCAATCCCATCGAGTTTGGACACGTTTGATTCGTCTTGATGAGTACTTTGTCTTTAGATGGTATCCAGGGTCTGATGATGGAGCTGGAAGGTGACCATGCGAAACTCTGTAATTAAATGGCGCAACTCCATTGAGTTAGGGCTCGCTTGAAATGTGCTGACTAGAACTTCAGTCATAGATGATATCCAGGGTCTGATGATGGAGCTGGAAGGTGGCCACAGTAACTCTATAATGAAATGACGCAATCCCGTCGAGTTTGGACACGTTTGATTCGTCTTGATGAGTACTTTGTCTTTAGATGGTATCCAGGGTCTGATGATGGAGCTGGAAGGTGACTATGCGAAACTCTGTAATTAAATGGCGCAACTCCATTGAGTTAGGGCTCACTTGAAATGTGCTGACTAGAACTTCAGTCATAGATGATATCCAGGGTCTGATGATGGAGCTGGAAGGTAGCCGCAGTAACTCTGTAATGTAACGACGCAATCCCATCGAGTTTGGAATCATTTGATTCATCTTGACGAGTACTTTGTCTCTAGATGGTATCCAGGGTCTGACGATGGAGCTGGAAGGTGGCCACAGTAACTTTGTAATAAAACTACGCACCCCTATCAAGTTTATACTCGTTTGATTCATCTTGAGGAGTACTTTGTCAACTTATGATCATTTTAATTCTAATTTCGATGTTTTCACATCTGCTAGACGTCCCGTGACGTCTAGTTTTTTTTTTAGGCGGGAAAAAAAATACCTAACCGCACACCCTGTCGTTCGGGGCAACGAACAGGGTAGTGTGGGGCCCGCACCCACTAAAGAAACCCGCCGTGTGCTGTCTCTCCGCCTGTGTTGACGGACCACTGGTACTGTGTTGGATTACTTTAGTGGCCCGCGGAAAAATCCTTAAAGCCTATGTATCCAGTTCTATCCCTAGAAGGTCGTTCATAAATTACGTTAAATGTATTCTGGTTTTTGGACCCTCTATGCCACCTCTTGTCGTCACTGGATCAATATTTTTGCGACCCATCTGTCTATTACAAAAGTATCTACATAAATCATGGCTATTAAATAATCCTCTCTATACTCTTATTAGTGTCCTGCCTATCCTCTCCACCCCACCACCTACTATCCCTTTCTTTAAAGACTCACAAACACTCTCACACAATCACGCGTACGAGCAAACACACACACATACACACAACACAAATTCAATGATTTATATACCTATGTATTTTAATATTAATTCTAGGCATTAGACAAACGTATCTTATTGATAGTCACGATACAGGCTGTGCCTAGTGTGACTATAACAGTAAATATACCATATGTGACTTATCTTATCTAAATATACATCTTATCATATTTTATCTTGGCGGCAAACGAGTGATGCCTCTGGTGTTAGCGTCTATAGGCTACGGTACCTACCCCTTATCATCAGGTAGCTTGTTTACTATAAACCAAAAAACAATCAAGTTGCCTTAAAACCGAGTGCTTTTTCAGACAGTGCTTTGAAAACCGTTTAATAGTCTTCAAAGCATTGTCTAGAGAAGAAGATTATTTTTGACAAAATAGATGGCAAAGGTGCTCAGGGAAGATCACTTACTTCGGTCTGATACTGTAAGAAATCGGTGGGCAAGCACCGTGCGTTCCATTGCGTAAATGACCACATATGACCTGATCTTCAATGACTACATAGATCGTCAGCAGTGAGGGAACAAGGATGCATAAGGACCATGCATAAGGAGGATAGAATCCCAGGTCAATTCTACAAGACCACTGAAGCAATATAACATAGTTCCAGTGGCCCGCCAGTAAAGGCGGAGAGACGGCACACGGCGGGTTTCTTTAATGGATGAGGGCCCCACACTACCCTGTTCGTTGCCCCGAACGACGGGGTGTGCGATTTGGAACATTTTTTCCCGCCTTAACAAAAAGAAACGAAAAGGTCAATTCTACAAACAAGATTGGTGTAGGTTATATTTCTACAAGCATACATATTCGTATATTATGCAGACAGACTTAATTTATTAGTAAGCTTGACTCCATTATTATTCAAGACGGGTAGCCCAATATGATGTCATACTCATCACATAAACCATTTTGTGTGTCGACCGAATACAAATTTCAAACGCCATAATATACAGGGTTGCGAGCTATCTATAGGTACTATATTAGCATGCTTTATTTCATAGCAAAATTTTGTGGCTATAGACGATTTAACTTAACCCTAAGACCTTCAAAGACGTGGCAAAAAATAATCATTAAACTAAATAAGCGCCATCTGTCGACAGAAAATTAAAACTAGACTGCAATATTTAAATATAGATGGCGCTTTATTAAATATTGATTTTAAGCTGAGGTAAATTATTTATCTGCACTATTATAAATCTGTAATAGAGCTATGTCTGTATATAAATAAGATTTATTTTAAATTAAAAGTCGGTTGATATTATTGAAAAAATCCTACGCCTATGGTTGAAACGATGAGGCGCAGCCAGTATCTAATAAATTATTCTTGTTGTAAAACTGCAATCAGGAGCCGTATATAAATTACTTCACGTAACATTCTGCTTTTATTGGGCTCCTTCCTTAACGTGGTCATGATGACTGAATTTTGCTACCTCCATACAAATATTAGGTAGGTAACTACGTCACAAAATCTGGGCACCCTTCTTTTAATTAATACAAAAATAACATACATATCACATATTATAAAAATGGGTTCTTGTGTGTTTGTTGGACAAATTAATTTTTTTTTGTCTTTACGATGTCAGAGCACTTCCCCCAAAACAATAAAAAAAACAGCCCAGAAATCAGATCTGAGCGAACGGTGTACATACACACAAAAAATATACCTCCTCTTTTTTTGAAGTCGGTTAAAATCGTCAGAGCGTCTCGCCGAGATGTCTCGTTGAACAGCAAGACAACCTATTAACGAATTAAGTACTTTTTGTATGTTATTTTAAAACCTGTTACAGCAAAAAGCCTCGGCTTCCGGCTGACGTGGATTCTAATCAATAATAGTTCACTAAATTCTTGATTGCTAAATCTATATTTGAACTGAATTTGGAAGTATATTAAAAAAAAAACATAGCATCACCCCTGTTTTCTCGAACGGGGAGGGAAAGGTGTACTTACACACCAATGGTTCGCCAGTTATGTTTACAGTCCAACGTAATAAGGGGCAAGCTTATTGCCGTCTACCGGGCACATTTCCAGACTCGGGCTGCTACTGAAAATTTTTATTTTTACGAAAAAGCTCAATAACATTGTCCGACCCGGGGATCGAACCCGAGACCTTATGATCAGCAGTCACTCACACTACCGCTGCACCACAGAGGCAGTTAAAATATATCTAGCTACTATATTTTTTTTTAGAGTTGGAAAAAATATACCTAACCACACACCCCGTCAGTAACGAACAGGGTAGTGCGGGGCCCTCACCAATTAAATAAATCCGCTGCAAGAACTGCCGGACCACTGGAACTGTGTGACTATAGTTTAGGTCCGCCGGTGGCTTACCCTATCGGGTACCCTCATGACATTGGAGCCTCGCACCTTCACGGAAGGCCAAAAACTGACCCGAGGCGCCTTCAGCCGGGCCCTCCAATGTTCCTTGGCTAAATATAAACAATTTCTTTAATCTATGCTACGACAAACAAATTATCCTTTTTGATCTGTTTTTTAACCGACTTCAAAAAAGGGTGAAGATTCTCAATTCGGATGTTTATTTTTTTTATGTATGTTCGGGCATAATTCCGTCATATAGGTATTGACGGATGAGAATGTTGGAAACATTCTGTTTTTGTTTGAAAGGGGTTTAAGCCGAAATGGTCCCATTTAAATTTTACAGAAATCGGTGGCGTGGTTTTTAAAAAAATCAACAAATATCTAAAAAAAATGTATGCGTCACAGATATTTTTTCGTTTAGTCTAAATTTTTTTCGTTTAGGGAGGCCTCCCTATCATGTACGACTTTTTTTTTTGTTAAGGCGGGACAAAATGTTCCTAACCGCACACCCCGTCGTTCGGGGCAACGAACAGGGTAGTGTGGGGCCTTCACCCACTAAAGAAACCCGCCGTGTGCCATCTCACCGTTTTTATTGGCGGGCCACTGGAACTGTGTTACAATCCTTCGGTGGTGCCGACCTACACTAACCTACGCACCTATTTTATAAAAATTCACTAAAAAGCAAAAAATAAACATAAAAAAAAAGATAACCGCCTTCAAATGCACCCAGGAACTAAAAAGCAATAAATAATTGGTATTTACATACGATTTCCGTGCTAGACACCTACTGATGTGTTTGAAACCGGTAAATATTTTTAACCAAGTAATTAGCGACATAAGCTGGCTACACTATTATTTTAAAATACGGGACTTCATGGCGAGCGCTTGAAATCTTGTCACATATTCCAGTAAATTTATTAATTTACTGAAAATTACAGAAATGTATAAGGCTAATGAAGTATTTCACTAAATCCCCTCCAGATACAACAACATTAAAATGTAGTAATAGAACATGACATATATTACACACCCACGGTTCGCCAGCTATGTTTAAGTCCCACGTAATATTTTTTTCTTTTTACGAAAAAGCTCAATAACACTGCCCGACCCGGGTATCGAACCCGAGACCTCATGATCAGCAGTCGCTCGCACTGCCCGCAGCTGCACCACAGAGGCAGATTAATAATAATCAAATAGAGTTGTAGTTCTTCAAAAATCCTATAGTTATTCACATCCGTACCAAGCAAGGGCGTGTCGCTAGTTTTTCAATAAAAAAAACATCTGACATTTGACAGCTATGAAATCTGCGCACCCATCACACGTGGTTAAACAACACCTTGAACGCAACAAAAAGTATAATTAAATCTAATTAATAGATATAGTTTTCAACTGATCTATATAAAAAGTGTGTAAAATATAGGTCGCTTCTACCGTGAAGATTCGGGTCAGTTGTTAGGCCAACTGCAAACGTAAAAAACTTCCAATCTATTATCTGGTCTTGCTAGATTAATAACTAGTCTTAAAGTAATCATGTAGGTATACAAACACGTCCACCGAAGGAATGTAACATAGTTCCAGTGGCCCGCCAACAAAGGCGGAGAGACGGCACACGGCGGGTTTCTTTAGTGGGTGAGGGCCCCACTACCCTGTTTGTTGCCCCGAACGACGGGGTGTGCGGTTAGGTACATTTTTTCTCGCCTAAACAAAAAAAAACACACACAATCTACTGTTTTTATGTGTATGTCTTGGCCATAGAACTGCCTCTGTAGTGCAGCCGTAGGTAAATTCTCAGTTGCAGCCCGGAGTTTGGAAATGTGCCCGGTAGACGGCAATAGGCTCGCCCCCTATTACGTGGAACTTAAACATAGTTGGCGAACCGTGGGTGTGTAATACACCACTGCCTACCCGTTTGGGGGATACAGACATGATACTATGCTATACTTTATAATATGCATTTATCGATGACAAAATTCTTCTCGCGACTCTAAATCTCTCCTCACATGGAGAAAAAGCAGTCCTTACTGAAATCGATGCCAGTCATTTTCAGTGACTGGCCTAGGGACTTAATTGTTAGGGCAAAACACACATTAAGAGGGATCTGTATTCTTTAGTATTATTTTAATTTCTTCAGGACACTCTTATGGAATTAACGGTTTTCGTGGAATGAAATAAAATTTCCTTGACCACGTTCGGTAATTACCGCGGCTCTGTTTTTTTTTGTTAAGGCGGGAAAAAATGTTCCTGGCCGCACACCCCGTCGTTCGGGGCAACGAACAGGGTAGTGTGGGGCCTTCACCCACTAAAGAAACCCGCCGTGTGCCGCCCCCTCCTTTATTGGTGGGCCACTGGAACTATGTTACATTTCTTCAGTGGTCGCTTACATACAACCTACTAACCTACGGCGTGTTTAACGTTATCTCGTCATATAATAATAATAAGCGGTATAACGAAACAATAATCCGATTGAGAAAAAGTGCATAATGCCATCTATCAAACGTATACTTATTTGTAATGCAAACTATGAATTTAAGCAGTAAAAAACTTATTTTTACAAATAAATAAAATTTTAATGTCTGTTTATAATGTTTAAATAACAGCTTTTTACTAAATGCATATGAGAGTAACAAAATGCAATTTTTAAGTTGCTGTTTGACTGTTGGTTTCGGCTAATATCCATAACGGCTGGACCAATTTCGATGGGACTTTCACTGGCGTAACTTGCAAGGAGTAACTTTGGATACAATTATTTTAGAAACATTATTAATGCAAAAAATTAATAATTAAATTCCACGTGAACAAAGTAGCGGGTTGCACTTAGCTTATAAAGTTGTTTACTTAAACTTTATTTAATAAGATGCTTCAATATTGAATTTCATGCTTCTTCTTTTATAAATAACAAACTTTTTAAGCAATCTTTCGACCCTTAATTCACCCTCTTAGGGGTAAAATATATAAAATCGCCTATACACGTGTTCATTTATTTTTATCCAGAAACAGGTATATGAAATTTGGTGTTTCTTACTTTAAAAATGACAGACTTCCCATACAAAACTTCAACCCCTAAATAACCGTCTTGGTAGTATTTTTTTCTAAATTCCAATATACATGTATCTTCATTGCTGATCAGAAACAGATATATAAAATTTCGGGCTTCTTACTTTCAAGCTTACAGAGTTCCATACAACCGTTTATACCTTATTTTACCCTCTTAGGGGTGAAATTTTCAAAAATCCTTTCTTAGTGGATCTATACAACAAAAAAGGCATCAACTACCAAAATTTCAAGTTTGCAACCCCAGCGGTTTAGGCTCTGCGTTGATCGTCAGTCAGTCGATACAAGCAATTATATGTATATAGAAGATTAGTAACGAAATAAGGAAAATAAATGTATGGTTAAAGGCCTGTTGTATTGCACAGATTTTTTTAAGTAGAAAAATTACAAGCACAAAGGAAATTAGACGAAGAAAACCTTTGATTTATAAGGCACGTAAAAATTTGTTCGGGGCAAGACAACTAGAAATACATATATTATTTATATTTAGCATTATTGTCCTGATGTGTAACTGTACAGATTGCGGAGCGATTATTTTTTATTGCCCGCGGTGGCAGGCTTGCAAACGGCGCACCTAATGGTAAGTGGTAAGTGGCAGAGATGCGCAAACTAAATCACCAATGAGATCAGGGATTTATAAATCTTTTTCTTCGAAAGATTTAAATCACTCTTTTAAATCTTTAACTCTTTTAAATCTTTGGTTACGAATGACGTTATTCATTCAGTTGATCATAAGTGATGCAAATATCTATTGATTCATGTAGTTATTCTCTAATTCCCTCAAGTCGCAACTGGTTTTGAGCTTTTTACTAAAACGACAGAGAGTCTAAGTTTCTGTGTACCTATCGTCATTGTATTTCAAGAGTGCGTTTGTGCGTGCCTACAACTTATGTTATCTCTTTTCAATTCACAATATCCTTTATCTATTGTCTCATTCTAAATCTACGTCCATCATTCCATCTATTCAATCCTAACGTAGTGAGCTAGTGAGTTAAAGATGTATTTTCGAAACCAAAGATTTAAAGATTAATTACGCATTTTGATAGGATTATACATCTTTTGTATCAATCACTCCTGAGTTACACATCTCTAGTAAGTGGTAAACATCGCTCATGGACTCAACTATACTTGACAACACCAGGGGTACAGCCAAGATGCCGCCTATCGTGAGTAAAGAGCTCTTCTCAAAATACGTTTCAAAACAAGTCATAGCGCTGGAGATTGATTGTGTAATTCACGAATTGTTGTACTGAGTCTCGATGTGCATTGTATCTCGTCTGCCATATCCCCTGCGGTACAAGGGTTATCCCTTAGTGCAAGGGTTTGTCTTTAACCACTGAAGTAACATCACATAGTTCCAGTGGTCCGCCAATACAGGCGGAGAGACGGCACACGGCGGGTTTATTTAGTGGATTAGGAGCCCACAATACCGTTATTTTTTAAAGAAACCCGCCTTGTGCCGTCTCTTTGCCTTTGTTGGCGGGCCACTGGAACTATGTTACATTCCTTCGGTGGTAGCCCACAATACCCTGTTCGTTGCCCCGAACGAAGGGGTGTGCGGTTAGCTAATATTTTTCCGATTTAACATAAAAAAAGGTTTAGTCTTTAAACAAATCAAATAAACTGCCTCTTCAGTCTTCCCTTTTATCCTTACCCTCCTAATCTTATTTTTTTTTATTTATTTATTGCATGTAGTAGCAGACGAGCCATGGCCCGTCTGATGATAAATGGTAACCGTCGCTCATGGACTCAACTATACCGAGAGTATTGTCAAGCCGCTGCTCACCATTTCATTTCACCGATATGAAATGAAAGAATAAACGGCTATCTCCTACTACAGCCAAAACGCAACGATGTGCTTCATGGCCGGTCACACGGGAGATGGTGGTACCAACCCGCTCGGGCCCAATACCAAGTGAGTACTCCCACTTGGTACCCAGCCATACCACCAGTCGTGCAATGGATGATAATTGCTTACTTCCCTTTGTCGCCTCATACGACACCCATGGGAAAGAATGGGGTGGTGACACTTGTATTCTTAGTCCGTCACCACACGGATCTTGGCTGTTGTCGACGTGTGAATGATGCCTCTGGTGTTGATAGCGTCTATGGGCTACAGTAACCGCTTACCATCAGGTGAGTCGTATGCATGTTTGCCACCCATGTATATAAAAATAGTACATTGTTACCCTAGGGATGAAAGCAACAAGTAAATAATAGTCTTTATCCCGAGGTAAACACTGTGCTTTTCATTACGAATACGAGGAAACTAAAAATAAAAATCATGAATTAGCTAAAGAAAAAATGGGAGACTTTATAAAAATTAATTTGGAATCGACGTTTTCCCGCCGATTTTGTTTTTTTTTTCTGTGGCCTGTCAACTATTCAGCCATTATTTTTCATTTTAATCATTGAAAAAATATAAATCTTCGTTATTTTAAAGATATAGTTAACTATATTAAAATAAAGTCATATAAAAACATATTCTTTAATAAATAAGTACATAACTTTATGTTATTTCAATTTTACATCGCGCTGTAATTGACTGGCTGTACAGAAAATAGAACTGTTTTTTTAATAATTACTCAGCTGTCAGTTGAAAGTAATTCTCCCTAGGGCTGAAAAGTATTACTTTCAACCCGCTCCTCAGGCAACTTCAGGCCTATTTTCAAAGTATGAGTAATGAAAAATATTTTTCTAATTTTAAATCCGTTAGAATATTCCAAAAGACTAACAAAGTACAGTCAGGGTCACGGAGGTCAGGATACTGCTAACCTATTTATTTAAAATCCATAATTATTTCATAATAGACTAGTGGTATAACGGACTGCATAAGGACTGCAAGATCATGGGTATGGAGTTCGATCCCCAGTTTCAGTTCTCGACCTCAGATCTACCTGACTGTGTGCCTTTACTAAATGATGTATTTGTTTACAAATTATCACTGCTCGGTGAAGAAAAAATTTGTGAGGAAACCTGCGTTTTCTTGACAACTTATTAACCACCTTAGTGGTCTTCGTCCTAAATCCTTCTCACAATATACCTAATCGCACACCCGCTGTGTGCCGTCTTTCTGCCTGAACTGGCGGAATGCTGCAACTGTGTGACTTCAGTCGTTGACCCCTTTTTTTTGTTAAGGCGGGAAGAAATTTACGTAACTGCACACCCCGTCGTTCGGGACAACGAACAGGGTAGTGTGAGGCCTCCAGTCGTTGACCCCTGAGTACTGAGAGACAGCAAGTGATTTTCTATATTATTAAAAAGCTGTAACAAAGCTGTGTCTGTACATTTAAGATATATGAGGTACAGGAATGTATTAGTCTATACCTATAGGCGTTTTAGTTGCTCAGCTACTTTAAGAACAAATTATTGGTGAATGTGGAAAAAGAGAATTTTACTGAGAGCGCCGCAGTAAGCCTCTCTTTTTCCCTTCTCACAAATAATTAGTTCTTTAGAGGCGTGTCTGAACACAAAACATTTTTTTTAAATTTTTGTTTATTTCTTTATTTGTTCGCTCATCGCGTAAAAACTACCGGACGGCTTTTAATGCAACTTGTTTTGTTCCATAGCTCTTAGTTATATTTAAGAACTGGCTCTGGTTTATCCCGCACGAGAACTTGAAATATAACCTAAAAACTAGATTTTGGCTGCGTCGGGGCCGCGGGTAAAGGCTAGTACTGTTTGCTGTTTTTACGCTATAACTACTCAACCGCATATGACGAAATTTATTCTTTGTTTATATAAATAGTATCTTTAAAATTAATTAATAGACTACAAAATTCTATAATTTAAAGATGACGTCACAGCGGGATTATAGGAACTGCAACTAAATATATAACTTTTGTTATTTGAACTCTAATTGTTTCAAAGCTCGTCGAGCGTGGAGGTCAAGTTTAATTGGTTAGTAGTTTGATGAAAGCCTTCAAGGAGTTAAGGTTTGTAGCACAGTGCGTAGATATAAAATACGTTATAGCTTTAGATATTTCAAATTCTTACAAATCGAAGTCATCTGAGTTGCATCAGCTGTGGTCACAAATGATGTAACATTCTCTATGCAGTAACAAAGATAAACATGATTAACACGACATAACAAAACATAAATAATTTCTTTTTTTTTATCTATATTTTTTTAGCATGTGACATGCTCCGCTACTTTTTAAAGTACAAATTATTTGTTAATAAGGAAAAACAGATTTTTTGTACAAGCGGGAATCGAACCCACCTCTTTTCCAATCCGGGGAAAAAGAAATAATTTCTCTAAAGCGCAAGCAGCTGGGATTCGAAACAGTTATTGGTTTTTTTAATCCGATCGAGTCGTCCCATTCACGATGAGACGTGCTCGTCTCATCGTGAATGCGACGCGATAGAGCAAGGCTACCTACTAAAAAAAATTATGAACTGTAGTTATCACTTATCACCTGGTTTGATAACCACGTCTGCCATCGTAAGTTATTTGGCGGTAGAGCTTACCTGATACCAGTAATAATGGATCAGATTTTACTAAAACTTTGATTCGAGAGGTATAAACCCTCTTCTCATGTACATCATTCTTCCTTTTCACCTATTATTCTTTTCCTGAGTTTAACAAGGCACGAATTATGCCTCTGTTATTGCTAGTATTTATAAGCAGCTATTTATTCATAAATTACGTCACCCCAAATTCTATTCTTTTGGGCTATTATTATCACACAGCGACACAATTTTTGGAAACCCCTATACATATTACGTCATGAAACCTAGACACCCCCACCGTTTTTACTTTATTCATATTATATGCAATTAAAAAATTAAGCTACGTCGTATTTCGTTAGACCCTCGGACTCGGATCGGATACATTTCGTCACAACAAGTGATACCCTCCTCTCCTTGTCTGCGAAATTATTCTTGAATGGCCCCTTACAATGTTACTTTGTATTTTGTTTTATTGCTAATGAAGCCACATGAGTCCCGGCCCACCTGATGGTAATCAGATTAGTCATAGACTCAACTATAGCAAGAATATTGTCAAGTCATCATTTCATATCTCAGATATGAAATGAAAGAATAAACGGCTATCTTCTACTACAACCAAAACACACTGACGTGTTTCATGACCGGTCTCACAGGAGATGGTAGTACCGATCCGTTTGGGCCTAATACCAAGTGAGTACTCCCACTTGGTACCCAGCCCTACCACCAGTAATGTAATAGTGATAATTGCTTACTTCCCTTGGTCGCCTTGTACGACACCCACAGGAAAGTGGGGGGTGGTGACACTTGTATTCTTAGTCCGTCACCACACTGATTACTTTGTAGTATGAAAAGCTATAAAATATAGTATATATCTTGCAGTATCCTCACACCTAGCACCAGTATATAAGTCACAAGGCTACCCTTGCCCGTTCAGTATTAGCAGGCGCGTGTCGTTTGCTACAAGTAATTGTTACTCAGTAATAGTACTTGTGCAGTGATAGTGTTGTGCTCCAGTTTTCTGATTCGATCTTCCGAGTTTTACCGACTTTTCAGAATTCCGAGAATAGGGAGCAAGAGTGAGTAGTTTTTTTGGGTTTTCATTGATTTTTAAAGTATTGGTTTTGTTAATTATGGTATAAATAATTAATTTACTAAATTTAACAGACCAAAACGTTTGTTGTCTTATTTATAGTATCCGTAAAAATATTTATTTATTTCTAAATTCATATGACAGTATATGCGGTAGTTAACTACAAACAATTTCAAAAAAAAAATCCCTTGGTTCGGGCTATTCTCCTAAACGGCTGTTCCGTCCACTGGCAGATAGCTGTTGTTATAAGAAGTAGCTTAGATAACTTTTAGTTTCGAAAATGAAAGAATTCTCGCAAATAAAACTAAATTCCAAGTGGAGGGAGTCGTGGGTAGTATCAAGAATTCAATAAAAGTGAAAAAGGAAATAGATTTTTTGCAGGATTTTCATTCTCTCCGAAGATATAAGCAGACGTATAATGATCACATGTGCCTAAGTAATTAGGTATATTCTTGCTTATTGTCTGATGGGAACAGTTCCAAATCCTAAGAATTCCTTGACAGCATCTATATTTATAGCCGTATTAGTTACACCAATTATAACTTAACAATGGCTGAACCGATTTTTATGATGAACAATTTAAAAATATTATAAAAGAAAATTATAAACATAGCATTACGCCTGTATTCCCCGAAGGGGTAAGCAGAGGTGTAATACACACCCACGATTCGCAAGCTATGTTTAAGTGCCACGTAATAGGGGCGAGCCTATTGCCGTCTACCGGGCACATTTCCAAACTCCGGGCAGCAGCTGAGAATTTTTCTTTTTACGAATAAGATCAATAACGCTGCCCGAGCTGGGGATCAAACCCGAGACCTCATGATAAGCAGTCACAGCAGCAGCACAAAATTAATTATTACATTACACAAAGAAAATTTTGAAGAGAACATACATAACATAGCATCATGCCTGTATTCCCCGAAGGGGTAGGCAGAGGTGTATTACACACCCAAGACTCGCCAGCTATGTTTAAGTCCCACGTAATAGGGGGCGAACCTATTGACGTCTACCGGGCACATTTCCAAACTCCGGGCTGCTACTGAGAACTTTCCTTTTTTTTTAACGAAAAATCTCAATAACACTTACCGACCCGGGGATCGAACCCGAGACCTCATGATCAGCAGTCGCTTACACTACCGCTGCACCACAGAGGCAGTTACATGAGAATTAATTTTATCATACAATTTTTTTTTTATAATAACATCCTGTACTAAGGAATAATCCTTGTATTGCGAGAGACTTTACAAACATACAATTTCACAGATACAAAGTACACCCAGACGCAGAATAACCATTTCTGGATAACACAAAGAGCTGTCCTGTGTGGGAATCGAACCCCACAACACTCGAGCTGGATGCCGGTATCTAAACCACTCCGCTATCCTGTGGGTCTAGCCAAGTTGCATTCTATGATCGCTAACGCTAATAGAAAACTATTTAAAAGTATGGGAATTTGACATCTTTAACGTTAAGTCACGTTACTTAGCGTTATAGATATTGTTAAAGACTTAGATAAATATAGGTTCTTTATCTATGGTTAAAGATGTCAAATTCCCATACATATAAAGAGTTTTCTATTAACGTTAGCGATTATAGAATGCAACTTGGCTAGACCCACTGTGCAGTCAACACATTCCTGTAATTTGCAGTAAATCAAGTATGTGTCAGGATTTCAACCGCTAGCCATGAAGGCCCGCCAAAAACTCCGCTGATTAAAATATCTTGTTCAGTGTTGCCAGTACTTGGATTGCTACTACCCTTCACTAACAATATTCTGCCCTAAGTCACTCAGTCCCTTTTTTTTGTTAAGGCGGGAAAATATGTACCCCGTCGTTAGGGGCAACGAACAGGGTAGTGTAGGGCCCTCACCCATAATTATATTAGCCTCTCCGCCTGTATTGGCGGGCCACTGGAACCATGTTACAATGATTCAAGGTTCAAGGTAAGTCACTCAATCCCTCATCACATTTTTACTCAAGAGTTCAGTCCCAATTGACATTGGCCTTCACAGAATTACGGCCAAGAGAACTCCATAATGTTTTATTTTATAGTTGCAAGCAATTACCGAACGTATTTAAATATTTAGTGTTATTATTTAAAATTCGTTGCTTAATGTGTTATAAATACATAAGTTATGTGTTAAAAAGTGGACATTGAGTAAGCGATGTCATAATTTTGACGGGATGGCTTTTTGTCATAATAGTTTACTTATATTTTATTATAAAAGACCTTGGAAATATATTTTTTATACTACGTAAACAAGCATAGGCCGACCGGATGATACCTAATAGACGCTAGCCACACCAGAGGCATCATTAGCGCGTCACCAAATCCAAGGAAAGAGATAGGAAGTGGAGATGAACAATAAGGAGAGAGTTTGAGCGCTTTCATTCACCATACGAAACACACCAGTACCTACCATTGTTAACAAACCTCATGGCGTAGTCGGTAGTATAACCGACTTCCGTGCAAGAGATCGTGTGTTCGATTCCCACTCAGGACAATTATTTATGTGATTAACCACAGATATTTGTACTGCGTTTGGGTGTTTTCTATTTAATAAATGTATGTGTTTACAAAAAAAGTAATAATATGTATAATGTATTATATCCGTAATCTGGTACCCATAGCACAAGCGTGAAGCTTAGTTTGGGACCAGAGGACGTTGTGTGAAATGTCTGTGAATATTTATGTATTTATTGTTTTACGCTGATCGTCTATGATGCTCGGGCCACACTAATCGACAACGTCAATGCCCATCATCGCGATAATTATTGCGTTGACGCGATATATTGGGTGGCCACACTTGAGCGTTCAGTTACTCTGATGATGTACCGCCACTGGAGTGATCACCCATCGTCAAACGGCAATGTAATAAATACCAAAGTTAAACGTCCATTTTCGGGATAATAATCAGCGTTTACCATTAGTGTAGCCCTAGCATAAGGAGTGGTGCCTCTCCGATCGATTTTTTTTTGTTAAGGCGGGAAAAAATGTTCCTAACCGCACACCCTGTCGTTTGGGGCAACGAATAGGGTAGTGTGGGGCCTTCACCCACTAAAGAAACCCACCGTGTGCTGTCTCTCCGCCTGTATTGGCGGGCCACTGCAATTATGTTACATTCCTTCGGTGGTATTCCTGCTGAAATTAAGATATACCGAATACTTAAGTAATAACAGTACCTTAAATACAATTTCGTATGCAAATAGTTTCTAAGGAACATAACGATAATTATAAAATCTATTTTTGCTAATAATGCTGTTAATTTATCAATTATAATAGTCGTTTCAATTAATAGTCTTATTGACTAAACTTGCTCTTGAATTTATTACTTACTAGCTTTTGGCTGCGGCAGAGAGTTTTAGATTATATCTCAGGTACCACTGAAGGAATGTGTATGGTTCCGGTGGCCCGCCAATAAAGGTGGGGAGACGGCACACGGCGGGTTTCTTTAGTGGGTGAAGGCCCCACACTACACTGTTCGCTACCCCGAACGACGGGGTGTGCGGTTAAAAACATTTTTGACACCTTAACAAAAAAAGAAGAAGGTTAAGTAGGTATATCTCAGGTTGCCGATATAGTAGCGGGATAAAATGTACCAGTTTTTAAGTCTAATCAAGGCCTATCAAATAAAAAAGAAGCATCAAAATCCGTTTAGTAGTATTTGCGTGAACAAACAGACAGAGAAAAATTCTAAAAAAATTGTTTTGTGTTCAGACACGCCTATATAGCTTACAGTATTTTTTCTCAAATATCTTAAATGTACAGATATAACTCTGTTATTGCAAAAGATTTCCATCTCTATATACAAGAATACTCACCCTGTAGGGCCCCTCCATTCTTCCGGCATAAATAGTAACCTATGTCTCTGTACTCCGTAGTATACGTAATCAAAGTTTCATCCCCTAAGTAATTAAGGCGTATATAATTTCACCGTGAAACAACCGTAGCAACTGTACCATCGAAGGAATGTAACATAGTTCCAGTGGCCCGCCAAGAAAGGTGGAGAGACGGTATACGGCGGGTTTCTTTTGGTGGGTTAAGGCCCCACGCTACACTGTTCGTTACCCCGAATGACGGGGTGTGCGGCTGGGAACATTTTATCGCGCCCAAAAAAAAAAAAGCATTCTGCCAAGAGAAGTGAAAACTTAAAACTGTAAATAAACAGTTGTTATTTTTGTAATTATTTTTTTAATCTTCAATGGGCTCGCCCCATATCACGTGGGACTTAAACATAGCTGGCGAATCATGGGTGTGTAATACACCCCTGTTTACCCCTTCGGGGAATACAGGTGTGATGCTATGTTTAAATCAAAAACAAAGTACTCGTCAAGACGAATCATACAAGCCCAAACTCGATGGTGTTATGTCGTTTTATCATCATCATATTTTCATCATCAGGTGGGCCGTACGCTTGTTTACCACCCCCGTTGTATAAAAAATATCTACATACAACATTGCATGATTCCTTTCGGTTGCTTAACCAGCCCCCCTTTTTTTGTTTTTGTTAAGGCAAGAAAATATGTACCTAATCGCACACTATGTCGTTTGGGGCAATATTTGTGGATCACACAATGAGTTGTCCTGTGTGGGAATCGAACCCACAACACTCAGGCGGGAGGCCGGTATCTAAACCACCCCGCCGTCAGAGAATATTTCAACGGTAAACACAAAGTGTGAAAATGTGAAATCGAAAATAATAGTCACGAGCAGGACGAACCTGTATATCCTGGATACCGTCCAGATGCTTTGCCAATTCAGCTATCGTGACAATTTTCGATATCACATTTTCACACTTTGTGTTAATTTATATAACCCAGCTTTAGAAAAAACCACGTTTACTGCTCAGCATGTCAAATGCTAAAAAAAATATATAAAAATATCAAAATACTAGCCTTTGCCCGCGGCTTCGCCGCAGCCAAAAGCTAGTTTTTCGGTCATATCTCAGGTTCCCGATATAGTAGCGGGATAAAATGTCTACCTGTTTTTAAGAAAAATCAAGGTCACTCAAATAAAAAAAATTGCATCAAAATCTATTTAGTAGTTTTTTAAATAAATTCTAAAAAAAAACTAGTTTAAATAATTTTCTAGTTTTTCGGATATATCTCAGGTTCCCGATATAGTAGCGGGATAAAAAGTTTACCAGTTTTTAAGTCTAATCAAGGCCTTTCAAATAAAAAAGTTGCATCAATATCCGTTTAGTAGTTTTTGTGTGATGCTCAAACAAACAAAGAGACAAACAGATAAACAGACAAAAATTCTAAAAAAAAATATTTGTGTTTAGACACGCCTATATAGCCTATTACAGTATTTTTTTCTCAAATATCTTAAATGTACAGACACAGCTCTGTTACAGCTTTATAATAGTATAGATTTTAATGGTTTCTGAACGCTGGTACAATGCGGGTTGGCAGCCCGCATTGTACCAGCGTGACGGTCTCTGAAACCTTCTCATTCTAGGCCTCTGCTCATTACTAAGACAGAAACGGAATGGGTTGATGTTATGTCATCGTTGTGTATGTCGTTATTATCACGTCTTCACACGCAGAAAATTCTGTGGTATGAAGTAATTATGTTCAACCTTAAACATAGCTATGTGCATGGATGTGCAAATGTTGGATATGGTATTTTATTTTTGATGAATCGAATGAAATACTCGATTATTATGTTGATGAATAATTGAATATTGATATTCATATCATTGTAGTAGAATGAATTCTTGCTGATTTCAGTATAAATCACCAAGATATAGAGTTTACTAATATTATTAGGTATAAAGTATAATGGTTGCCAGGAAGAAATCGCTATTAGGAAAAATTTGCGATAAGACCACCAATTATTATACATTAGTTTAATTATTACTTAATGTTTTATATGCTATTATATAGCTGCTACATCCCTATGTCTGTACATTTAAGATATTTTTGTAAAAAAGTTGACTGTATTAAGCGGTTGGGGACACATGCCAATTTCAAAATGTTTTGACTGTTTTCTCTGTTTGTTTGTTTGTTCGCACATTATGCAAAAACTACTAAAACGATTTTAATGAAGCTTTTATTTGATAAATCTTAAAAACTGGCATACGTTTGATCCCGCTACTATATACTATATATTATATATATATATATATATTATAGATAATATCCAGGGTATGATAATGGAGCTGGTAGGTAACCACAGTAACTCTGTAATTAAGTGACGCAATCCCATTGAATTTGGAATAATTTGATTTGTCTTGACGGGTACTTTGTCTTTAGATGGTATCCAGGGTCTGATGATGGAGCTAGAAGGTGGCCATAGGAACTCTGTAATGAAACGACGCAATCTTATCGAGTTTATAATCGTTTGATTCGTCTTGAGGAGTACTTTGTCAAGTTATGATCATTTTATTTCTAAAAAATAATTTCGATGTTTTCACATCTGCTAGACGTCCTGCGACGTCTAGTTTTTTTAAATTTGATTGCCAAAATCTTAAATCCCAATCGAAAAGTGGGCGGCAGTAGGCCCTTTTCTGATAAGTGGCAATCTGTTGTCGCTGCCTACCTCAGCGAAACAGCCGTGATCTATGATGTTTATATTAAATCACCGAAAATGTAGTGTGTATTTTTAGTAAAAAATACATTAGTTAAAAAAAACCAGTAACAACGTGATATTTTCTATAATTTTGCGGGGACCAACCCCCATTTACGCGCCCTCATCGTCGTCAAATCATCATTTACGCGTTTACGCGTATCCATCAGCCTTTTATCGTCCACTGCTGGACATAGGCCTATTTACGCGTATATAATCTTGAAATGTACTTATTTTGTTAACCAATATTATATTCGTCTATGACCTCTCTACCTCTTTTACTTTTATAGATATTCAAGCATCGCACTTTAAAAAAAAAGCTAATGTGTAATTATGTACACGCGTTAAAAGTTATACTTCTTAAAATTTTATCTTTCGCCTTATTCTACGCTTGTAGAAAAAAAATTGGTTGCCTGTAAAGTCGGTATACGGGCGAAAGTTTTACGTGACAACGACTTTGAGTGGTAAAATAATTTTAATGTGAATATTCATTCGTATAGTAGGAAGAAGGATGAAATAATAGTAACAATTTAAAACATTTATTTATACAAAGAATTATATTTAAAACATTAATTTATACAAAGAATCTCGCACTGAATTTCATATTAACAAAATTTTATTTCTTCGTCTCTCTCGCTCTTAGGCGGGCTAACCATGCCCGAGTGGAAGGGACGCGTGCCTCTCACTCGCTCTCATTGTGAGCGCATAACGTGAGCGGAGCGTAACGCAGTTTCTTGAAGTGTCACCCGGCAAACCAATTTATAAGACGTTGTCACGTCAAAAACGACACTAACAATAGATAAAAGGTATTTAATACATTGAAAGTTTTATTATAACGCATTATCTAATTAAATAAAGTTTATTTAAATATTACAAAATGAAAAATTAAAATGTTGACTATAGCTAACTTCAGTGTGTCGATTTAGATATTTTTATATATATTTTTAGCATTTGACATGTTTAGCACTATACATTAAACACAAAGTGAAAAATATGAAATCGACAATAACAGTCAGGAGCAGGATTTGAACCTGCATCTCCTGGATACCGTCCAGATGCTTTGCCAATTCAGCCATCCTGACTGAATCCTGCTCCTGACTGTTATTTTTGATTTCACATTTTTCACTTTGTGTTTAATGTATAGTGCTAAGCATGTCAAATGCTAAAAATATATATAAAAATATCTAAATCTTTATAGGGTTTGCATCATTATTAGGTAAAAATCTTAATTGTAAAATTAAGTTTACCTGGTCGGTATAATGTATGAAAATACTTCCGACAGATGGCGTAGGCGTTACCCAAAGACGTTAAGTATGATGTGTTATCGAAATTAGCAGTCAGGAGCAATTGTCAGGATGGCTGAATTGGCAAAGCATCTGGACGGTATCCAGGAGATGCAGGTTCAAATCCTGCTCCTAACTGTTATTTTCGATTTCACATTTTTCACTTTGTGTTCAGGGTGTCGGTTTTTCGTGACGGTGTGCGCGCGCATCGTAAAAATTTACTCTCATCATTTTTCCCTAACGCGCCCAAAGAAGTATAACTTCAATAGCGAACACACACCATATCCATTTATTACAAATCTAAGATAAAATAATTATTAATATAGTACCCCGCGGTCATAAGTACCAAAGGAGGTCAATGCCAAATTAGCAAACTTTTATTTACCATTACATTTCAATAAATCATTGAAAACTAGACTCTATGACAATGTTATTAGAATCACCCATGCATTTCTTGACGTATTCATTCATTTGTATTTTATTTTAATTTTTATAGACAGACGATTGATTTTTAACTCCGCAGTTATTGGATTACAGTTGAATTTTGCTTAGTGGTGATTTTATAATTTTGTTTCTGTTTTGATTTGTGAATGCTTAAATTCACCGATTAAAAATATATGGTTATGACTTTTAAGTGGTTATTAAATTATTCAATGATTAATTTAAAGTATTACTTTACATGATTAATGGTTAAATAACAAGATTCGTTATATTTGGTTTTATTTTTATACTAGCCTTTGCCCGCAGCTTCGCCGCAGCCAAAAGCTAGTTTTAGGTTCCCGATATAATAGCGGGATAAAATATATACCAATTTTTAAGTGTAATTAAGAGCTATTAAATAAAACGTTGCATCAAAATTCGTTCAGTAGTTTTCGCGTGATGTACGAGTGAACAAACAGACAAAAAGTCTAAAAGATATTTATTTGTTGTTAGATACGCCTATATATAATTTTTTTTATTGCATGTAGTGGCAGACGAGCCACGGCCCATCTGATGGTAAATGGTAACCGTCGCTCATGGAATCAACTATACCGAGAGTATTGTTTTACCATTTCATTTCACGGATATGAAATGAAAGAATAAACGGCTATCTCTTGCTACAGCCAAAACCCAACGATATGCTTCATGGCCGGTCACACGAGAGATGGTGGTACCAACCCGCTCGGAGCCGATACCAAGTGAGTACTCCCACATGGTACCCAGCCCTACCACCAGTCATGCAACGGATGATAATTGCTTACTTCCCTTAGTCGCCTAATCGACACCCGTGGGAAAGAATGGGGTGGTGACACTTGTACAGTAGGACTTGTTTACTAGTGTTAGTCTTGCTTGTCCCAGCATCAATGGGAAGTAACCTCTTACAGAAGATCAGTATGAAACAATGGTAGGTACTCGTGACGTTGTATTTTGTATGATGAGTCAGAGCACTTTAGGCCCAAACTCCCTCCTTCTTATCCCTTTATTACTATTCCTCCACTTCCTATCCCTTTCCTTGGAGTTGGTGATGCGCGAGTGTGGCTACCGTAACCGCTTACCATCAGGTGCGCCGTATGTCTGTCACCCGTTCTCCTAGGTGAGCGAGGCGACGGGATGCTACGCGTTGCTACGCGATGCTACGCGTTGCTACGCGATGCGACGTATTGCGGTAATACTTTAACCGCTTTGCGTCGCATTCATATTAGGCGACAACGTAGGTCGTAGGTACATACAACCTCTATTTGATATTTACGTGTCGCGTCGCGTCGCGTAGTATTGACGCGTTTGTCGTTAACCTAGGACAACAGCCCCCTGAGGCAGAATGTCATTTTTCACGTGTCGACCGTATCGAGATCACTGTGATTGGTTGAGAAACCGACGCGTGATGTCACAATAATCCGTTGGCCAATCACGGTGATCTCTCAACCAATCACAGTGATCTCGATACGGTCGACACGTGACATATGACATTCTGCCTAACCCCCCAGGTTAGCCCCTCGTGTAGTACTAATAAAATATGTTATACGTCTAATACTCAATTTCAAATTAAAAAATATCTTTATTTTATAGGACTATTATATAGTACTTAAAATCGTCAAGAATACACTTATAATTAACACGAGCGCCTGAGGCGAGTGCATCCGCAATAAAGTGGCGATTGCAATCGCCACAAGTGGCCGGATTCCGTAGTAAAGCCTTTCATGAGAAGAACCCGGCAAGAAACTCATGGTCCACTTTTTTTAAATTTTCCAATTTATTACAAGTTAATATATCTTTATAACTAAAATGACATTATCATATAAAACAGTTTTGAAAATTAATGAATGAGGAGCAGCTCAAGCCCATTTAGTTTTATCCTCAAGATAATCCGAAACTGCGTAATAACCTTGATTACAAAGTCTAATTTTTATGGCTTTCATACATTGCCTCACGCAAGATCTACTAACACTGTCGGGCAAATGCTAAAATGTGAAATAGATGTTGATAACTCCCTGCTAGTAGTTATTATTTTCTACCAGCTGACCGGACTTAGCTATGAATATTCAATTACTTTCGAACTGTAAAACGCGCAAAGTTAAAATAGTCGTTGTTTTCAGAAATTTTCCAATTTTCTGTGCAATTTTCTTACATTTTTTTTCGTAACAACCTTCCAGAAGGTATTAAAAAATAGGGATCCATTTATATATATATAGAATTCGCATTCACACCTCGTGTCCCATACAGGGTAATATTTTATATGATCCACAAATTGTAATAATAAATGAATATTCACGGACATTTTTCACACAATGCCTTCTGGTCCCAAACTAAGCTTAACGCTTGTACTATGGGTACCAGATTACGGATATAATACATATTATGTATTACTTTTTTTTTTGTAAATACGTACATACAATAGATAGAAAACACCCAGACGCAGTACAAATATATGTGTTCATCACACAAATAATTGTCCTGAGTGGGAATCGAATTCACGACCTCGCGCACGGAAGTCGGTTACACTACCGACTACGCCACGAGGCCCGCCGAATGGTTGTCCTGAGTCTGGGTGTACTTTGTGTCAATGAAATTGTATGTTTGTAAAGTCCCTCGCGATGCAAGGATTATTACTTAGTGCAGGGTGCTGTCTTATACTGAAGGAATGTGATATGGTTCCAGTGGCCCGCTAACACAGGCGAAGAGACGGCACACGGCGGGTTTATTTAGTGGGTGAGGGCCCCACACTACCCTGTTCGTCGCCCTGAGCAACGGGGTGTGCGGTTAGGAACATTTTTCCACCCTTAACAAAAAAAAAGGTGCTGTCTTTAAAAAAAATATTTAACTTTTCGAACCTGAGACCTCAGGGTAGATATACTACCGTTAGTGCACCGAAGCAGTCACGTTTATTATATCTAGTGGTTGAATCATTCTCCGTCAGTGTCGGTCAAGAGCACTTTTAGACGTGACTTAGGAACGTGAGTGTACATAATAATATATCGAAGGATTGCAGTCATAGCGCAGTGGTTGAGATTGGCAGCTTGATTTCTTGAAGTGAAAACTTCTATAGGAAGGTTTGGATAGGGAGTAAATTGATGTAATTCGTCATCGACGTGTCGCGTGACGTGTTAACCATGAAGTCAAAACTTCATTGTTAACACCTCACCTATATAATTGTTGCTCAGAGTGCCGATAGATGTCAAAACCCGATAAATGTAAAAAGTTTTGATTTACAATTAAACAATTAACTTGGATATCAAAAAATAAAAACTGTTTGTTTATAGTTTTAAGTTTTCACTTCTGTCGGCAGTCCTCATGACTGCTTTTTTTACTACACGGGTGACAAACGATACCTAACACCAAAAACATCACTCGCGTGACACGTATTCACAAGGAAAGGCATAGGAGGTGGAGAGGCGCTACAGGAAGTATAATGAGAGGGTGAGGAGGGAGTTTGAGCCTCCGGTACTATCACTTACACCATTTTTTTTTCATTGCCTGTAGTAGCAGGCGAGCCACGGCCCATCTGATCGTAAATGGTAACCGTCGCTCATGGACTCAAGTATACCGAGATTATTGTCAAGCCGCTGCTCACCATTTCATTTCACCGATATGAAATGAAAGAATAAACGGCTATCTCCTGCTATAGCCAAAACGCAACGACATTCATGGTAAGTATAGCTTTATAATAGTTAGGAGTAAAATTCACTAGCGCCCAATAAGTTGCGATAGTCTATGCTCCAACTAAAATCTGCTTGCCGGGGCTCAAACCCAGTCTACCTGCTCTTCAAGCTCATAAACGACTTTTAAGCTCTTCAAGCTTAAAAGTATAATTTTCGTGACATTCTGAGCTCTCCGAGCTCAAAGAGATAACTGTTCTATGCTTTTGAGCTCTTCGAGCTCAAAAGTCTGATAGAGATTTCATAAAACACTATTCGTTGAATTTTCAAATCGCAATAACTTTCGAATAACTGAACCTATTTTCTCGTAGTTTACGGCATTCAACGCAGCATTTTGAGTTCTTTGAAGAATCTAAAAGCTCGAACTGGTCAGAGTGAAAATTTCATAGAAATTCAGAAAAAAAATTTTTTTAATTTTTTTCGTGTACAATATCTCGCGAACAAATCAACCGATTTAACCGGACTGGCGGCGATTGACGTTATTTTTTGATGTTAAGAGCTGATTCGTTTTAGGAATCGATTGGTAAAATCCTTTAAAAGTTATTCCAAAAAAAAACATTTGAAAAAATAAATAGTTTTTCTGAGATTTCTCAAAATCTACAGGTTCGAATCGGTCCTTATTATATTTAAAATCTAAGTTTGGTCAAATCCTTTCGAATGACGCCAACCCCGATGAAATCGGTCAAGCCGTTCAAAAGTTATGAGAGCTTTACATACAGCCACACACACACACACACACAAATATACATACAGACATCATCGCGGAAACATTCGGGGAAGCTTCCTAGGACCTCAAAAGGTCAACATCCATTGAAACTCGATTTTCGAAAAACGGGGTAAAACCAATAACTTCCCAACTTTTGAAAATTTTCAATTTTCTTAGCGGGAAGTTAAAAAAATTGAACGTTTGTCTGTTTGTTTCTCTGAACTTATGTTGATATAACTTTTTTGGTTGATAACTTTTGATTAGACTTAAGAACTGGTAAACATTTTATCCAGCTGGTACATCAGGAACCTCAGATATAACCTAAAAACTAGCTTCTGGCTTATTCCTACTAAGCCAGTGTGGTATAGGTACTACGACTTAAATCCCTCTTATTCTAAGGGAGACCCGTGCCCAACATTTGGATAGTAATAGGATAAAAAACAAGAAGAATATCCGTAAAACATTGTAAACACAGTCATCCTACTAGAATGGTCAGTCACTATTCGACCAAGGATAAAGTTTTGCAATTTCGTCCTACGTTTTATGTGACTTCAAACGTTTAACACCATCTATAATAGAGCTGTGTTTAAACCAAATATACTCTGTGGTTTAAACATTAAAGATATGTGAGAAAAAAATTACTGTAGGCGTCTCTGAACCCAATACATTTGTTGTATCCTTACGTGTCTGTTTACTCTATTCGTTTATTCACATTACGCAAAAGATATTGAACAATGTAGTGACCATAAATATAGTATACGTTACTATATCTATGGTAGTGACGGACTAAGAATAATATCACCACCCCATCCTATCCCATGGGTGTCGTACAAGGCGACTAAGGGAAGTAAGAAATTATCATCCATTGCATTACTGGTGGTAAGGCTGGGTACAAAGTGACAGTACTCACTTGCTATCAGGCTCGAACGGGTCGGTACCACTATCGTCTGTGTGACCGGTCATGAAGCACGTCAGTGTGTTTTAGCTGTAACAGAAGATAGATGTTTATTCTTTTATTTTATACTTGAGAAATGTGTGCACGCAGCGGCTTGACAATACTCTCGGTGTAGTTGAGTCTATGGCGACGGTTATTACCACTTAATACCATCAGGTGGGCCACGGCTCGTCTGCCATCATTAGCAATAAAAAAAAGAAGAGATTTTAAAGATGTTTTTGGTTTAGCTCTTGATTCGAATTTTAAAGCTAATATTCATTTTATATTGCAAGTTTCTAGGGAGCCAGAGACATATTTAAATTAGAAAAACTAGAAAACGACGCTTACTACGAACCATAAAATAGAAAATAATGTTATAATTTTAATAATTATTATTATAAAGTGTGGAGTGCTTGACATCAAATTGATTATTAAGATTATAGTAAAAAGCATCCCACCTTTTCAGTCCTAAGAGAGAGCACTTCACCGGATCGGATGGGGCGCAGGTTCGAATCCCGCTCGCAGTAAAGTTCTCTTTTTCCACATTCACAAATAATTTGTTCTTTAAAGTAGCTGAGCATGTCAAGTGCTAAAATGCAGATCAGAATATGATTCTAAATCATAATTATTTATTTATATTTGGTTCGTAGTAAGCGAGTCATTTTGGTTTTTTAAACTAAAATTTATTTTCATGTTTATTAGTGTCAACATAGCATCAAAAGTTCTATTTAAAAACATCTTATTTCTTATTTTATCGTTAATGCGACGAAAGTATCGATTTGTAATTAAAAAAAAAACAAATAAGCCGGATAATTTTCTCAAATTATGGTATTGTCATCGATCCTTGATAAGTGTGCAGATTTATTTTATGTTCTTTTGAGATAGTTTCGATTTATTCCGACATTTTGTAGTGGGTCAACATCAAAGATTTAGCATAGAGTACATAGTCCAGTCATTCTGTCCGAAAATAGGTCCTGAATTTGAGAACAGTCGATGTCAGGTGAAAAAGTCATATGACATAAATTGTAGAGAATAAAAATCTAAACAAAACAATACCGTCATTATATTTTTTTTTTTATTAATTCCAAGCCAACTTCCCTGTAGGACGACGAGCCGAGTTACAACAAAAACAAAAATGCACTCTAATTTCAAGTGATTCACAAGCCGTCGAGAAATTCTCGGGCATGTAGATTTCGTCACGATATTTTCCTTCACCGAGAAGTGAGTAATTGTAAAGACACACATAATTACGAAAAGTTTCGAAACAATGTGTGTGGCCGTACGAGGTCTAAACCGTGGATTAGCTATATTACCTAGATGAAATATAAACTATGTAATAGTACAGCACTCGTGGTGTAGTCGGTAGTGTAACCGACTTCCGTGCACGAGGTCGTGGGTTCGATTCCCACTCAGGACAATTATTTGTGTGATAAACACAGATATTTATACTGCGCCTGGGTGTTTTCTATCTTTTATAAGTATGTATTTACAAAAAAAAGTAGTAGGGTAAACTGTATAATGATTGGCACTCTAAGCATATTTAGGAATGATATATATATATTTTTGAAATTGACAGGTGTTTAAAACGTCAGCAAACATTGATAAAGGGTTCTCTGGTATGTATATTTTCAAATGAAAATGCATTAATCAATTTAATTAGAGATTTTTAATAGAAAAACAAAAAAGAACAAAATAATATTTGAAATTACAGTCATTGGCACCATAAGTAATTAACACATAGAAATCAGTCATTGGCACCTAATAAAGTAAGATTATAATAGAAAATTGGTCAGAAAAGGCACTCGTTGCCATTATTTATCTAAAAACTTAGCATAATAATAAATAATCTATGTTACAGTCGTTAATTGATGATCCCTTATTAGAAAGTGATGTTTTAACTGTTCTGCATGGCGCCGGTATATATTTATTTTCTTTAGTGCTACCAGCTATAATATTATAAAACCTACTTTTTTCTGCAAACAATGTTACTATTGCAGATTATGAAAAAAAGTAGGAAATATGTTTTTTTCTATACCAGTTCTTAATATTTGCATTTAAAATCCAAAGTGCCAATGACTAAGGGGGTGCCAGCAATACTACAGTTTACCCTATATGTATTATATCCGTAATCTGGTACCCATAGCACAAGCATTAAGCTTAGTTTGGGACCAGAGGACATTGTGTGAAATGTCCGTGAATCTTTATTTATTTACATAGCATCACACCTGTATTCCTCAAAGGGGTAGGCAGAGGTGTATTACAAACCCACGATTTGCCAGCTCTGTTTAAGTCCCACGTAATAGGGGGCGAGCCTATTAACGTCTACCGGGCACATTTCCAAACTCCGGGCTACTACTGAGAATTTGTTCTTTTTTTTTTTTTTTACGAAAAATCTCAATAACACTGCCCGACCCGGGGATCGAACCCGAGACCTCATGATCAGCAGTCGCTTATTATTATTTATTAATTTATTTTTTAATTTAAAATCTACGAGGCTGAAACAGTGCCGTTAGTACTGGTGTACTACAAGTACACGGTACAATAACATATAATAAAACTAAAATGTTGTATGTATATAACTGACAAAGTTTTCGCACGTAATAAATATTACTCTATATTTTATTGCTGTGAATTCAAAATTCCGGAAACGTACATAACAGTACCTACGGTAATAACTATTATAAAAAATGTATTATTGTAGTTTTTATTAAATATTTTTTTTAATATTCGAGGCTAGACCTTTCACGAACAATAGTTTATTAAAAAGTTTTGACTAAAGTATCTATTGATGTGCATAATTGTCTGTCTATAGTGAGGTCTATAGGTACTACGTTTAGTTTGTGTAGTGACAGACTAAGAATACATGTGTCACCACCCCATTCTTTCCCGCGGATGTCGTACAAGGCAGCTAATTAGAAAATTTTGACCCATTGCATAACAGTTTTTTTTTTTTTTTTTTTTTATTGGCAGACGAGCCACTGCCCATCTGATGGTAAATGGTAACCGTCGCTCATGGACTCAACTATACTAAGAGTATTGTCAAGCCGCTGCTCACAATTTCATTTCACCGATATGAAATGAAAGAATAAACGGCTATCTCCTGCTACAGCCAAAACGCAACGATGTGCTTCATGGCCGGTCACACGGGAGATGGTGGTACCAACCCGCTCGGGCCCGATACTAAGTGAGTACTCCCACTTGGTACCCAGCCCTACCACCAGTCATGCAATATATAATAAACGAGCTACGTCGTCTGCCACTACAGGCGATAAAAGAAAAGTAAAAATTTGCCATTGATAGAAAGATATTTAACATACATATCTCGTATACTGAACAAGATATAATGTAGTTAAACGATTAATTTGTATAACGCGTGCGTTTATATAAATTCGATTTTTTAATCATTTCAATGGCATGCATCCTTAAAGAAAAAACGAATAACCATTTTCTGTCTCTCTCTATCGGCGGGGTGGCTCTTTACGTGGCTTATCTGCTCTATGTAAATAATATCTCTATGACACCGACACTTTTGACAACTGAAGCGTACATTGCAACTTATAACTCTTTAGGGACACAACCTTGCGTGACTCGCATAGTACAACCTACTTTGTTACATCTGAGCTGTGCTTACTGCTCTACCTTTGTAAGTCGAAGCGTGATGTTATACATATTAATTACATACTTAAGTATAGATTCACGCCTGTTTTCCAGAAGGGTAGACATATAACGGATGGCCATTTAGCATAGAATGGCTTTCCAATGCTCACTTTTTGATTCGTTCCTCTTTACTAAAATAAAAAAGTTGCATCAAATTCCGTTCAGTAGTTTTTGCGTGATTTACGAACGAACAAACTGATAAACAGACAATAATGTGAAAAAAATAGTTTTGTGTTTAGACACGCCTATATGGCCTAATAAAGTATTTTTTTCTCAAATATCTTAAATGTACAGACATAGCTCTGTTACAGCTTTATAATACTATAGATAAAAGATAGATTACCTTCATAAAAAGCCTCTAAAGATTTTTTCAATACTAAACTTCACTCGTGCGAAGCCAGATAGCTCACTAAATAATATCTAAATTATTGAATAAATAGCAGGCTGCAATTCAAATAGCCATGGCCTTACGTGAGGTCCAACATTATGTAACCGCGATGGAGGCTTAGAGGTCAATATTTAAGTGAATGGCTGTTATTATTCAGTCAGTCTAAGGTCATGGGGATCCCTGGTTTCCGGATTTTGAAGAGACAACCAGTGTTAGTACAGTTACTAGGGAATATAATAATACCCGGAGAACTTCCTTCCACCTTTTTTTTTTCGTGAATATTCTGCAATGACAATTATTAAAGCACTAATATCGCTATTAAAAATAGGTGTTGGCAGTAGAATGGTGAAAATTTAAGTTTGTATGTATTTTTAATGCCGAAATATAAACAAAAATTAAATAAAAAAAATTATCCGCAAAATAAAATGAAAATTTTGGGATGCACCGGACCACCCTTATCACTTAGGGGTATGAAAAATAGTTTACATCCTATTCCCAGACTTACTGAATAAATACACAAAATTTCATAAGAATCGGTCAAGCCGTTTCGGAGGAGAATGGTGACAAACATTGTGACACGAGAATTTTATATATTAGATATATTCCTCTATAGGGTAGTATTGGAACCACTGAAGTCTTCCAGTTTCAGTGGTCCACCAGCAAAGACGGAGAGACTGCCATCTCTCGTCACTCACGGTGGGTTTATTTAGTTGGTGAGGGCCCCACACTGCCCTGTTAGTTGCCCCGAACGACAGGGTGCGCGATTAGGTGCATTTTTCCCGCCTTAACCAAAAACATAAATTCAATACTATGATTTATGTGACTGGTCGTGAAGCACTTAAGTATAATAAATAAATATTCACAGAAATTTTCACACAACGTCCTCTGGTCCCAAACTAAGCTTCCCGCTTGTGCTATGGGTACCAGATTACGAATACAACACTGCACTAAGGAATAATCCTTGTATCGCGGGGGACTTTCCAAACATACAATTTTATGGCCACAAAGTACAACCAAACTCAGAACAACCATTAGTGGATCACACAAAGAGTTGTCCTGTGTGGGAATCGAACTATCTAAACCACTTCGCCATCTGTGCATTTGTTATAAGAATGCTTGTATTTTTTAGACTTTTTTAAAAACTAGAACTTATAGTGAAAAAATGTGAAATCGAAAATAATAGTCACGTATTGATCTGCATTTTAGCACTTGACATGCTAGCTGAGCATGTCAAGTGCTAAAATACTTTGAAGAACAAATTAGTTGTGAATTTAGAAAAAGAGAATTTTTCTGAGAGCAGGATTTGAACCTGCGTCCCTTAGATTCCGGAGAAGTGCTTTAGACCGCTAAGCCATCGCGGTGATCGACGGCCATACCAAATCTGATGACATTTGTTTTTACGTTCCACGCCACCTATCGGTTGCATTTACATTTTTAAAGGCTAGGCTAAGCTTTAAAAATTCACACAGCTAGCACTCGCCGTCCTCGTCTAACGAGTAGCGTTGCGCGATAACTCTCTTTCATTTTATCTTTAATACCTAACATTTTTAACAGCTAACAACCCTAATTTGCGTTAATTTTTTCACAGGTAGCGGTATATAATCGTAATTAAAAAAAAAAGCTTTAATTTGATGTATAAAACATGAATATACGTCATGAACGTATAAATACAACAAAGTATTACCTTTTTAAATTTAAATTATTTTTGAATGAGGAAAAAGAGATTTTTAGTAGGAGCGGGAATCGAACTCGCGTCTCTTCCCATCCGGGGAAGTGCTCTAAGCCACTGGAGCTATCCTACCGATCTTTCGATCATCCCAATCTCTTCATCACATTTGTCTTACGACCAACGCCATCTATCGGCAAGCATTTACATGCATTAATCCAATATAGTAAGTTTAATTTTGCAATTAAAATTCATAATAATTGGTGGCGTGATCTTTTTTTTTAATTTAGGAGGGGAGGATAATATCTTGACGGGTACTTTGTCTCTAGATGGTATTCAGAGTCTGATGATAGAGCTGGAAGTTGGCCATGGGTACTCCTGCTAGCCCTAAATCGATGGGTTGCGACGTATAATTACCTGTCGCAACCCACTAGCCCTAAATCGATGGATTGCGACGTATAATTACCTGTCGCAACCCACTAGCCCTAAATCGATGGGTTGCGACGTATAATTACCTGTCGCAACCCACTAGCCCTAAATCGATGGGTTGCGACGTATAATTACCTGTCGCAACCTACTAGCCCTAAATCGATGGATTGCGACGTATAATTACCTGCCGCAACCCACTAGCCCTAAATCGATGGGTTGCGACGTATAATTACCTGTCGCAACCCACTAGCCCTAAATCGATGGGTTGCGACAGGTAATTATACGTCGCAACCCATCGATTTAGGGATAGTTTGAGTTATCTTAAATAGTACCATAGTCCTAGATGATATTCAGGGTCTCATAATGGAGATGGATGACCATGGGCACTATTATATAAAGCGCCGCAATTCTATCTACTTTGGAATCGTTTGATTCGTTTTGACAAGTACTTCGGCCCTAGATGATATCCAGGGCCTGATTATGATTATTTATGTCCATTTCCGTTATTTTACACATGTCATAATTTTATACAAGCACATTGAAAAAGTTATGATCATTTTATTTCTAGGTAAGTACTCATTATTTCTACAAAATAATTTCGATGTTTTCACATCTGGTAGACGTCTCGTGACGTATAATTTTTTTTATTAAAAATATTTGCGATGTTATTTAATTTAAATTGTTATCGATGTATTGTCCTAATAAAAAAATAATGTATAAATTTGAGGTTGAGTAGGTATCTAAGTGATGAACGTATAGATTTTGCATCCGGATTTTAGACTATTATATTAGTTATGTACAAGATTTCAACCGTTCCAAATGTTTTGCCAATTGAGGCATCGTTACATCCGTTCGAGTCTAATTACTTCGATAACACATTCGTTTTTAATGGCACAGGTGACGTTTTTTAAACTGATATTTTATGACTAAGCACATTTCAAACCTATCGTGTTTTGAACGATTAAATTTGATCGTTGAAGGATGTATCTATAAAAAGAGGATGTATATTTTTTCTTATTGAAATTATATCTCAGGTACTGAAATAGCCGCCGGTGGATCACTGATCACAGTTCCAGTGGTCCGCCAAAACATGCAGAGAGACGGCACACGAAGGGTTTATTTAATGGGTGAGGGCCCCACACTACCCTGTTCGTTGCCTCGAACGGTGTGCGGTTAGATACATTTTTTCCCGCCTTAACAACAAAAAAAAATTAGACATCTCGGAACGTCTGCCAGATGTGAAAACATCGAAATTATTTCGTAGAAATAATGAGTAGAAATAAAATTATCATAACTTTTGTGCTTGTTTACAATGGGGGGGCGGGAACTTGAGATATACCTTTTTTTTGTTAAGGCAGGGAAAAATGTTCCTAACCGCACACCCTGTCGTTTGGGGCAACGAACGATTACATTCCTTCGGTGGTAACCTGAGATATACCTAACTTAAAACTAGCTTTTGTCTACGACGAAGTCACGGGTAAAGACTAGTATAACAATAAAATATTGTAATTGCTTTATTTATATAAACCTTGTACTATATAGGAAATCCACAATTATTTAGATGAAATATAAAGGAAGTAATTCAGATAAAAATATCATACGAAGTAATTATGGAAAACATATCATAAGTACTTGAACAAATTATAATAATACTAGCTGATAGCCGCGACTTCGTCTGCGTTACTTATTATATTAAATCATGAGGCAGATGTAGAAGAGATTTCCCCTCCCCAAAACTTCTCCTTGACAAGTAAACACATATCACCGAACACACAGTGCTTATAAAAATCGTTGTTTCTTAAAATTTTAATAACTATATTATTTAGCTAATTTTTAGGAACAAATTATTTTGTGAAATTTGGAATAAGATAACTTGAATGTGAGCGGGAAATGATCCTGCGTCCTTTCCAATCCGGGGAAGTGCTCTAACCGCGGGATAAAATGTATACCAGTTTTTAAGTCTAATCAAGAGCTATCAAATAAAAAAAGTTGCGTTAAATTTCAGCAGTTTTTGCGTGATGCGCGAACGAAAAAACAGATAACAGAAAAAAATTCTAAAATTTTTTTTTTTGTTTCAGACACGCCTATATAGCCTATTTTAGTATTATTTTATTCAAATATCTTAAATGTACAGACACAGCTCTGTTACAGCTTTATAATAGTTAGGATGAAAATATAGCAGTATTTTTTTAGATATGGCCCAAGTGGCTAAGAAATGGGTAAACCTTAGAAAATTTAATTGAAATCTATGATCCAGTAGTTTTTCAGTGATGTGCGCCCAAGTGCAGATCTCTATTAAATTATTTATAAAGATTAGCCTTGGGAGCCGGGGGCTCCGCCGTAGGCAAAAGCTAGTTATTTGGTTATAACTCCGGTATCATTATTACATTACGCCATCTCTCTTGTAGGGTAGGCAGAGAGAACAGAGTGCCAAGAGGCTCTATCCTTGCATAAATCTCTCGCTTCCTCAACATTCATAATTCTCTTCAAACACGCTCGCCGATTTTGAGGACTCCTGACTTCACCTTCCTTCAATACATATAAACACCTTCTAAGTCTAATTAAGAGAAGAATTTATACAAATGACAATTCCATAATGTTGTTATAAACTTTTTTGTTAAGGCGGGAAAAAATGTACGTAACCGCACACCCCGTGGTCCGGGGCAACGACCAGGATAATGTGGGCCTTCATCCACTAAATAAACCGTTTTTCGCCTCTCCGCCGGTATTGGCGGACCACTGGAAGAAACCTGCATGCCTGAGAGAATTCCTCGATGGCTTGTGAAGTGTGCCTGGCTGTCACTGTGTGCTGTATTGCACTATGGCCCAATCCCTCTCACTTTAAGAGGAGGCCTCTGCAAAATTTTGGAACAGTACTGGTTTAAAAAATTAACCAGTAGCCGGAACTCTTTTAATATTTTAACTATTTTAATATTTACTAGATGGCCCGGTGAACTTCGTATAACCTACAGTTTATTTTATCAGCGAATATCAATATCAATCCTATAAATCTGCATCGTCTAAGATTTGGATTTTGATAGGATATTAAATGAAACTTGCTTGTATATAAATAAATTAGAAGAAAAAATGCCAGTAGCTGTAATTTTGTCGTCTGTTAGCCAAATACCCAATTAGTCAAATATAGCAATATAGAATTTTTAAATCTATGTTGCTACTTTCTACTTTTTTATAGGGCCTATCTATCAAATCGGTCAAGCCAGTTTTGAGTTTTAGCGAGACTAACGAACAGCAATTGATTTTTATATATAAGACACCTATATATATTTTTTAAATTTCACAAAATGAGAAAATGTAACCTTGTAAATAACAGTCACAAGCAAGATTTGAACTCGCATCTCTTGAAGTACCGTCCCAGATGCATTGCCAATTCAGCCATCGTGATAATTGCTCGGGACTGTGAATTTCGATAACACATTTCTACTTGATGCCTTGCGTGTCGCCTGCGCCATCTATCGGGTGTATTTGCATATATCTTGTTGAACTATCATAGTCCATATTATATGCTACTCACTTAGACAAAGTAATATTCTTTGTCTAAGGCTACTCATATTTGTCTCCTACGTGGCAGTGACCCGTCAACATATAGCACTGACAACTGTCACTCAAACCACTAGGCCATTTTGTCAAGGTTTTCAGACAGGTGACTGGCTAATAATTGCTGAACCCAGTTTTAACAATGAATGACCGTGACTAACAATCCAGTACCCTCAGGGCTCAACCTTCTGAAAATCACGCATTTAGATTGCATTTGTCATAATGCCTGTCAATGTTTTTGATGGACATCGTGGCGTAGTTGGTAGTGTAACCGACTTCCGTGCGCGAGGTCGTGGGTTCGATGCCCACTCAGGATAATTATTTGTGTGACGAACACAGATATTTGTACTGCGTCTGGGTATTTTCTATCTATTATATGTATGCATTTACAAAAAAATATATAATATTTATGTATTATAAATATTATATTTTTTTAAAGTAATCTGGTACCCATAGCACAAGCGTTAAGCTTAGTTTGAGACCAGAGGACGTTGTGTGAAAATGTCCGTGAATATTTATTTATTTGTCATTACCCAAGTAGCAAAAATGTTATATTAAATTATATTATACAACTAACAGACATATAAGGGCCTTATAACTGTTTTGCAGCAACTAAACAGTTGTAAAATGGTACTCAATACAACACATTAGTTATATATAATTAAGTCATATTAATGTGTCTGATAAACGTATTTTCAATCATTTTTTTATGACTATAATATAACGTCTCTGCCATAACGTTTACACGACCGGGGTTTAAGCCGAGTTAATGTTTCAGTTAGATAATAGTCATGAGCGGAATTTTTTGTCTAAATTAGAACCTTTTATACAACATCTACAAAACAAACTGTCCTTTAATGATTTTCTAATTCACTTTTATAAAACAGTCGTATTAAGTCGTGTACTTCCACCTTTATGTAACTTTCAGGTTATAACGTTATTGTAACATAACTTTTATAAATAATTTGATTATTTTAACGTTAATTGGTGACTTTTGTATAACTCAATCGCCATTTTTGAATTAATATATAACAATCAATTCAGAAAAGTGGTACCTAAATAATAAAGTTAAATGATGATTTTAGAAGAAAATTAAGAGCAACCCAATCGTTAAAACAACAACATCTTCATGTAATCTAAAAAAAAAATTGTACTGCAACCGTCATGGTGGAGGCCATAAATTGTATAAATAACCTTTATAAAACGAATTGTTATATACTTGTCGTAATGCGGTCGCCCAATAACTAATAGCAATATGGCGGTCTCTTTGATGGCAATTAATAGATTTTATTTTAATATTGAATATTGAAATACCAATATTATTAAGGCCCATTACAATCTCAACAAGGATTACCATACATATTATCGAAAAAATTTAATTCCCATGTATAAATCTATATTAAAACGCTTTCTTTACGTAACTATAAAAACAATAGTAATTATTAAACACTCTCCAAAAATACAAAATGTTGTCTATAGTTTGCACTGACATCTAGCTTAACAATTTTGACATACTCTTTTTTTTAAATGTCTGTATATACAAGGTTATAATAGTCATATAAGAGATTTAAAAGTGACGATTAAAACTGTTAATATAACTTAGACGTTGCATATTTAATTTATATAATTATTATGTGATTTTTATGCAACTTAATTATCGCCAATACGACCACAAAGCGAACCCTTACACGACTAAATTGTTATATAAAGTGCGCCCAAACCCGCGTTATATATTCATATATAAAACTATTATAAAACCTTTTTATATGACTAAAAGTGAAATCAAAACGTTAGTCCACCATATATGACATAATTTTGTTAGTTGGGAATGCCTGTCAATGTCAGCCACGACGCTGTTTTTTTATTGTATTTTGAGGGTGACTAGCCATGATACTTTTTTGAAGTTATACTTCTTTTGGCGCGATAGAGAAAAATGATGAGAGTGAATTTTACGATGCGCGCGCACACCGACACCTAAATTCTACATCGTGAAGTTAGTTCTAGGTGGCATGCATGATAATTGATAACTATGTTCAAGTTGTATATTCTAGTATTTTTATATTTAGAACACGTGTTTCGTAAGAGTACAATTAAACAGTGTGAATAAATAAATATTATTTTGGTGTTTTTATTAAATCAATTTCATATACGACGGTGATACTAATAATTTATTATTTATTAGTATATCTATATGTATTGAATATTAGTGATAAAACTGATTTGAATAAACTGTTTTGAGTGCATTTATAGATTTGAGGCTAATTGTCGGTATGTATAATTTATTTACATCGTTAATTAAAAATTATTACATTATTATCTAAAAAATATTTTTTCTTTCGTTTTGTTTTATTTCTGGTATATTAACAAATTTTATGAATAAATAAAAAAAAATAATAAATTTTCTATACTTGTTTTCAATACGCCAAAGAAGTATAACTTCTAACGCGTGTATATAAGTACACACATTTTTTTTTTATTTGGCTGGAAATAATGTACCTAACCGCACACCTCGTTGCTCGGGGTAACGATCAGAGTAGTGTGGAGCCCTCACCACCCAAAAATAAACCCGCCATATGCCCTTTCCGCCTGTACTTATGGTCATTGGATCTGTATGATACCAGTACGGCCCATGGAAAAGAGAACAGCGATAATGAATCAACGGGGATGCACGGGCAAAGCTGAGCGCAGATGGCGCTATCGGCGTGATGGCCACTGTCAAATTGTAGTTGCTTTGTTTGCCTGAGAATTGTTTGCCATTTTTTGTGTTTTATCCGGTTAATCAGTGATTGAGTGATGAATTAAATTGTACATGACCTGGACGATCAGAGTTGAAAGACGTTATGCTAACATTTTTGCGACTTATCCCACTTTTTTAATATTGGATCTTTGGGATATAAATATACATCGGGCTTAATACATTTTGGTGCAGCACACAGAGCCGTATTACGAGAAATTTAAAATTGACCAAATTACAGTATATAAATTAGCCTTTTTCCTAGGAAGATTTAAAAAAGATCCGCTAGGGGCTGCACCAGCAGCCGTAAAATGATGGCAGTAAACATCCCCATTACATCATATTCGTTAAAATTGGATTTGACGGGTACCTACGTGTAGTTGTTTGCGTGTTCTATGATAAAATAAATTGATTTATTGATTCACATTTTCGCACTTTCTGTTAATATTAAAACCCTGTTATATTGACGGACCTCGTGGCGTAGTCGGTAGTGTAACCGAATTCCGTGCACGAGGTCGTGGGTTCGATTCCCACTCAGGACAATTATTTGTGTGATGAACACAGATATTTGTGTTTTCTATCTATTATATGTATGTATTTACAAAAAAAAACAGTAATACATAATTATATCCGTAATCTGGTACCCATAGCACAAGCGTTAAGCTTAGTTTGGGACCAGAGGACGTTGTATGAAATGTCCGTGAATATTTATTTATTTATATTCAGTATTCTTGTATTTTTACTTCACATTAATACAACTGAGATTAAATATTAAAGCACTAAAAATAGAATAAATTAACAGACTTCGCCTGTGGTGCGGCGATAATGTAAGCGACTGCTAATCATAAGGTCTCGGGTTCGATTCCCGGGTCTAGCCGTGTTATTGAGCTTTTTTGTAAAAAGATAAATTGTAGAAAGTTTTTTTTTTAGTACATAGGTGGTGAACAAGCATACCGACCACCTGATGGTAAGCGGTTACCGTAGCGTATACTATTGACAGTATAGACGCTAGCAATACCAGAGCCGTGTGGGGCTGGCTTTAGAATTGTCCCACCCCTCTCCACCCATGGGAGTCGTACTGAGGGAATAGCGAGGGAGTGGGCAGCAGCACTCCCTCGAGTATTAACAACATCCACTGCGATCGCCAACCCGCCTGCCAAGCGTGGCGATTATGGTAAAACCCCCATTTTGGGGAGGCCTATGTCCAGCAGTGGACAATGAAAGGCCGATGGATGGATGGATGGAAATAGGTTTTTCTTGGCGCAATCATTCAGATTTGAACTTGAATCTTGATCGCATACCAAATATATACTACTAATAGATATGTAACTCGTTTAATTAGACTTTTATATTGAGGCTAATTTAAATTTTCCTTTGTTACAGGCACATTAACGCGAATAAATATTATGAAAAACATATGATAACTAAAATGGCACCACAAGAGAGAAATTCCTACGTCGAGGAGAACGACCAAAGCGCGACATCCAATTTATCAAATATAGACTTAAGCGGCGGTTTCGTCAACAAAGCATACGAGAATGACAGTTCAGATGTTGCCACACCAAAAAATAATGCCGTAGTAGAAACAGAAAAGAAAAAAGCCACAGATTTCGATGATTTACTACCATATGTGGGAGAATTTGGGCTATACCAGAAGATATTGTTTTTGTTAATGATACCGTTTGCGTTCTTTGTGGCGTTTGTGTATTTCTCGCAAATTTTTATGACAATTGTACCCGAGCAACATTGGTGTTGGGTGCCGGAGCTGGCCAATTTGACTGTGGAGGAACGGTGAGTGTTTTTATTTATTTACTACCCTCATATTTTTAACCTCAGGCTTACAATATAGTAGTAGGATAAAAAATACTTGGTTCAATTCAACCCCACGAAGACACAAGTTTGTGCGTTCACTGCAAAGAAGGACGCATTTGTCGTGGCGCCACAGTTCCAAGGAGCAACTCTCCCAATCTCCGATAGTATTGGGATCCTCGGCATCGATATTTCAAGCAAAGTCCAATTCGGGAGTCATTTGGAGGACAAAGGCAAATTGGCGAGCAAAAAACTGGGCGTCCTGAACAGAACCAAGCGGTACTTCACACCGAGGCAGAGACTTGCACTTTATAAGGCACAAGTCCGGCCTCACATGGAGTACTGCTCACATCTCTTGGCAGGCGCACCAAAATACCAACTCGACCCACTTGACTTCCTGCAAAGGCGTGCTGTTCGAATTGTCAACGATCCCAATCTCACGGATGAACTGGAGTAGTTGGGGCGGCGGAGAGACTTTGGGTCTCTTTGTGTGCTCTATCGACTCTTCAATGGGAAGTGCTCTGAGGAACTGTTTGAGGTGGTACCAACATCCCCTTTTTACCACCGGACCACGAGACGTCGTAGTAGGGTTCATCCACACCACCTGGAAACGATATCGTCCAAGACGGTTCGTTTCCAGCGCTCTTTTCTACCATGTGCATGCTCTGGAATGATCTTCCTGCTGCGTGTTTCCCCCAGCGCTACGACATGTCCCTCTTTAAACGAAGTTTGAGAAGAGCACTTTACTCGCGGTAGGCGGCGGCTTGGCTGTACCCCTGGTGTTGCCGAAGTCCATGAGCGAGGGTTACCGCTTACCATCAGGTGGGCCGTTTGCTCGTCTGCCACCGTTGGCAATAAAAAAAAAATGTACCAGTTTTTAAGTCTAATTATGAGCTATCAAACAAAATAGTCTCATCAAAATCTGTTCAGTAATCTTTGCGTGATGCCCGATCAAACCAACAAAATTATAAATAAATGTTCACGGACATTTTCACACAACGTCCTCGGGTCCCAAACTAAGCTTAATGCTTGTGCTATGGGTACCAGATTACGGATATAATACTTATATTACTTTTTTTTTGTAAACACATACATAATTATAACTAACTAACTTAACTAACTATCTTATCATGACGCCATTTCCCTTGCGGGGTAGGCAGAGAGAACAGAGTGCTAGAGGCTCTATTCTTGCATACATCTCTCGCTTCCTCAACATTCATAACTCTCTTCATACACGCTTGCCGGTTTCGGAGACTCCTGACTCCACCTTCCTTCAATACATGACCAATTTGGTCTAGGTAGGTAAGTCTCGGTCTCCCCCTGTATCTAAATCCTTCCACTTTTGCATGGTATATCTTCTTAGCCAGTCGCTCGTCCGGCATTCTTTCCACATGTCCGAACCATCGGAGCATTCCCTTTCGCATCTTTACACCAATACTCTTTTTCATACCTACTCGCTCTCTTACGTCATTGTTACGAATGCGGTCAGTCAGCTTCACTCTACAGATTCTACGCAGAGATCGCATTTCGACCGCATTGATTTTGCTCTCATGCTCCTTTTTACATACTCAACTCTCGCTTCCATATAATAACGTTGGGACAAGCACTGCGTTGTGTATTGCGACACGTGCCTTCTGGCTGAGGTGGTGGCTGCCGAGAAGTTGTCCCAATGCTCCATTCACTCTGTTTCCCGCATTCACTCTTCTTTCTACATCAGTGGTGCACCTTCCATCCCGACTGAATCCACATCCAAGATATACAAATTCATCCACTTGTTCTAGCACACCATTTCCTATTGCTACTCTAACATCTGTTCTGGCTTCTTCTCTTTCAAAATTACTTTGGTTTTGCTCACATTCACACGTAGGCCCCTTTTCTTACAATCTTCTGCCATTACGTCGACTAGGGTTTGCAGGTCAGTCGCATACTGCGCTAATAGGACTGCATCGTCTGCATATAGCAGCGAGTTAACCACTGAGTCGCCCATCTGAACTCCCACATTCATTTCATTCAACCTTTGTAGACATTTATCCAGATATGTGATAAACAGTCTGGCTGATAGAACGCAGCCCTGTTTAACGCCGATATTGACGTCAAGCCAGGGTGACATTCCATCATCCAGCCGCACACAAGCTCTGCAGTCCATGTAGTTGGACTGCACCGCTTGTAGCAGTCTACCGCTAATACCATACTCCGGCAAAATGTCCCAAAGTTCCTTTCGTACAACAGTGTCAAATGCTTTCTGTAAATCAACAGAACTGCAGAAAACCCCTCTGGCCTACAGTCAGATGCTTCTCCACAATGTTGCGCAGAGAAAACACTTGATCCATGAATCCTCGTCCACACCTGAAACCTCCTTGTGCCTTACACAAAAATTCATAATTATAATAGATAGAAAACACCTAGACGCAGTACAAATATCTGTGTTCATCACACAAATAGTTGTCCTGAGCGGGAATTGAACCCACGACCTAGTGTATGGAAGTTGGTTACACTAAAGACTACCCACGAGGCCGGTCAATTAAAAATTAAAAATCAAATTAAATTCTAAAAAAAAATATTTCGTATTCGGGGGTGCATAAATAGACTTATATTTAATTCTTCTCCTACCCTAAAAATATGCATTTAATAACATAAACCCCATCCTAATCGGATCAGTAATGTTCTAGAAAATCACGGACATATTATAATCTTGCATAATGAGTCAAATATTAACCTTTTTATTGAAGTCGATTAAAAATAATTTTACGAGATCTTTGATAAATTATTATTCAAATGGTTTTGGCTGTCTGGCAAGGCTAATTTATTAATCACTTAATAAAGCATTTATCAAACAAATCATAGCGTGCAAGCACTAACGATTTAAATGCATGCAAAAAACTTATTAATAATTATTGGACAATTAAAAATTAAATGAAGTTATTATATTTACTAGTTATTCGAACGGTTCCCATCAATCATGTTTTATAATTATGGAAATGAATTCATTAATATTAGAACAGTGCCAGCCACTAAGTAGGATTACCCGACCTTCATTTCTTCGAGTCTAGATTCTCGCTTGAACGAACTTTAGTCCACTCAGTCTAAAGTTCGTTCAAGCGACAATCTAAAGATAATTCATTCATGAATCCTCGTCCACACCTGAAACCTCCTTGTGCCTCACACAAAAATTCATCAGACACCATCCTCATTCTCCTTTCAATAATCTTACCATACACTTTGGCTGCCAAACTGGTCAAGCTTATGGCCCTGTAGTTTGCACAGTCATAACGTGAACCCTTGTTTTTAAACAAGGGCACGATGACTGCGCTTCTCCAGTCCTTGGGAACCATTCCTGAGCTCCAACATAAATTGAGAAGCATCAGGAAGGATTCCCAGACACATGAGCCTCCAAGCTTGATCATCTCAGCAGTCACCATATCAATACCCGCTGCCTTACCATTTTTCAAACTTCTAATCGCCCATTCAACTTCATCCATACTAATGTCATCAGAGGATGCCGCTACCGAATGCTGATCTGTTAGACCACATGTGGCACCAGCATCACCCTGAACATCCGTATACATATCTCCAAAATATTCACTCCATCGGCTTAACACATCTTGTGTTTGCGTAAGAATGTCTCCATCTTTAGACCTTATTTTATTCATTCTGAAAGCTGACCAACCACTCCGAGATTTCTTCACCTCCCTCCAGAAAAGTTTGGTGTTGCTCTCAAAGTTTTTGGTCAGCCTTTCTTAATTAATTTATCTAATATATAAAATTTTCGTGTCACAGTGTTTGTCGCCATTCTCCTCCGAAACGGCTTGACCGATTCTTGTGAAATTTTGTGTGTTCATTTTCATTCAGTAGGTCTGAGAATAGGAAGTAAACTATTTTTCATACCCCTAAGAGATAAGGGTGGTCCACTCCAAAAATTTTTTTTATAATTTTTTGTATATTTTTTTTATGATTTTGCATTAAAAAATACATACAACTCTAAATTTTCTTCTACTGTCAACCCCTATTTCTTAATAGCGATATTAGTATTGTTATTTTATATATAGTAACTATATATAGTATTGTTATTTTATATAGTTTATATGGCAAAACGACGTTTGCCGGGTCAGCTAGTAATTTATGTTATATTTCGGTGTATATACTTTTTAGTTAAAGTTCTGAAATGAAGTTACTTTTAAAATATGACAGATAATAGATGCATTTATTTTTTACGGTATACTTAGTAGTTATAGTTGTATAAAAGTATACTTATTTTAAAACATTTTGATGACTGCACAGATGCGGAGTAGTTGAGATACCGGCCCTGCTCAAGTAGTGTGTGTTCGATTCCCACACAGGACAACTCTTTGTGGTTACACACAAATGGTTGTTTTGAATCTGCATGTACTTTGTCTCCGTTAAATTGTATGTTTGTAAAGTCCCCCGCGATACAAGGACTATCCCATAGAGTAGGGTGTCGTTTTTTTTCAAGAAAATTAAATAAATTATATTGGAATAATTTATTTTTTTCTAGTTGTAAACGTATTCTGCAAAGATTAACTATAAAACTAGCTTACCATTTACCAACACTAGGAATCTTATTAAGCGCTGAATTAATTTAAAATAAAATATGTGTTCCAGTATACAAATCGCAATACAACCTTGGTGAATGCAAAAAAGTTACGCGAATACCAAATGTTATAATAAAATGTTATAGTTGAATAATGTAGTGAAAAACATAATTATGTTATATATTATTTCTCTAGCCTGCGGGTGTAGCCAAGTTGCATTCTATGATCGCTAACGCTAATAGAAAACTATTTAAATGTATGGGAATTTGACATCTTTAACCATAGATAAAGAACCTATATTTATTTATCTAAGTCTTTAACAATATCTATAACGCTAAGTCACGTGACTTAACGTTAGAGATGTCAAATTTCCATACATTTTAATAGTTTTCTATTAGTGTTAGCGATCATAGAATGCAACTTGGCTAGACCCACTGTTTTTCTGTCAGTTTGCAAGATCTTTCTTATTCTTTTATCAAATTCATGATTTACCTCTCGTTACAGAGGTTATCGTGCCGGATAATGACGAAAAATAGACCCATTGTCTAAAAATGAACCGCTTCTCTTATTGAGATTTAAAATCATTTAGAAGAGGTATTTTAATGGATACGTCGATTTCTTGATAGATATCGAATCGGATTCGATAAATATCGGACTGCGGAATTCCGCATGGGTCGACTAGTCTTCTTTGTAAATGTTAGTTAATTTAAGGATTTCCTTATTAAATTGGATACGCATACAGTCGCTCTTGAAGTAGAAACTGCTCGGGCCTGTTTTGAGTACATATTGTTGTCTGTTCTGTGCGGCGTTAAATAAGCTTCGCACTCTTCTTTACGGAGACCCTTCAGCCTAGCCTCTTCACCAGGGTGGTCGAGGGCCTTATTCCGCGACGGGTAGAGCATACTTCATGGCACAGCCAGGTAAAGACCGGGCGGCTGACGATAGTGTATCGCCCGTCACCGTGTCGGAAATGATTCGTTCTAAGAATACCGCCCCCGGCTCGGACTGGATACTTGTCTCGTACTCGTAGGTGCTGACCCTGGCATTGGACCACCTAGAGAAAACAGTCCAGGACGTGGACCAGGTCCACCGCAGGACTGGTCGATGCGTTCCTGGCGTTCGGACGATTCCCTGACTGCTAGAAGGAGGGAAGGCTGGTACTCCGGCCGAAGCCGGGATGAATGTTGGATTCGGTCGGGGCTTTCAGGCTCATCGTGCTGCTAGACGAGCTGAGTAAGCTGCTGTAGAGAATCCTCGCTAGCTCTATCATCCAGCATCTGAGCAAAGTCGGTCCGTTTTCAGACTGATCGTTCAACGGTCGCCGTGATTATGTGTCTGGGGCCTGCAGCCACGGTCACCTATGGTAGGGGACTGTTGACGATGTCCCTTGATATCGCCAGCACGTTCAATAGTCTGCGGTTTAACTGCATCAGGAAGGAATTCCTTTTGCGGGAAACCCCCAATATCACGGAGTGCTCGCAATACCCGAGGATGCTAGTGGCAGGCTACAGCCGCAGCGTCCTCTATGAGACCCGCCTACAAGCATTTTGGCCACCCTATGCCAGAAATGCGGATTTGTTACCTTGGAGGTTGTTGGGAGGATCGAGCGCTAATGCTTAGGCAGGCCCTGGATAAGTTGGAGACCTTACTATTCCATAGGCTCCGACGTCAACACCTGCTGGCGCTATCTGGGCCTGGTTTTGGACACCCGGTCCGGTGGTGCTTTTGCGAGCACTTTCGCCAACTGTCTCGAAGACTTGGCGAGCGGAAGGAATTGGAGGCGGGGTGCTCGGAAGAATTTTATCGGCAGGCGTCGCAAGACCATTGAAGTAATGTCACACAGTTCCAGTGGCCCGTTAGTACGAATTTTATTTTGACGGGCCTCGTGGCATAGTCAGTAGTGTAACCGACTTCCTTACACGAGGTTGTGGGTTCGATTCCCACTCAGGACAATTATTTGTGTGATGAACACAGATATTTGTACTGCGTCTGGGTGTTTTCTATCTATTATAAATATGTATGTATTTACAAAAAAAAAGTAATATATTATATGTATTATATCCGTAATCTGGTACCCATAGCACAAGCGTTAAACTTAGTTTAGGACCAGAGGACGTTGTGTAAAAATGTCTGTGAATATTTATTTTTATTTATTTATTTAGTACGGGTGGAGAGAGAGAGGGTTTATTTATTGAGTGAGAGCCCCACACTACCCTTTTCGTTGCCGTAAATATTCCGTATACGTAGTTTTATTTCATAACGTTTTATGCAATCAAATTAACTTATAAATATGCATACTCTGTGGCTATTGAATTTATTATGGCAACTGACATTTGGCTATGAAGGAAGTAAACATTATCGTATTCATATAAAGATAAGCTAAATGATTCAATATGTATATTAATTGGGTATCTAAATAAACTTAATTTTGATTACTTGTATGTCAGACTCAAAATAAATAGGTAATTTAAAATAGTTGCATTAGATAATCAATATTTTTAAATTTCGCTTTTAATAAAACCGATTTAATTTTCTCATTTGTATAAAAATAGTAGTAGAAAATAGTAGTAGTGGTGACGGACTAAAAATACAAGTATCACCACCCCATCCTTTCCCATGGGTGTCGTACAAGGCGACTAAGGGAAGTAAGCAATTACCTATCACCCATTGCACTACTGGTGGTAGGGCTGGGTACCAAGTGAGAGTACTTAGGTACTTGCTATCAGGTCCGAACGGTTCGGTACCACCGTCTTCTGTGTGACCGGTCATGAAGCACGTCAGTGTGTTTTGGCTGTAGCAGAAGATAGCCGTTTATTCTTTCATTTCATATCTGAGAAATGAAATGGTGAGCAGTGGCTTGACAATACTCTTGGTATAGTTGAGTCCATGAGCGACGGCTGCCACTTACCATCAGGTGGGCTGTGGCTAGTCTGCCATCATTAGCAATAAAAAAAAATTAGAGCACTTCCCCGGATTGGAAAAGACGCAGGTTCGAATCCTACTCGCACTAAAGTCCTCTTTTTCCAAATTCACAAATAATTTGTTCTTTAAAGTAGCTGAGCATGTCAAGTGCTAATACAGATCTAAAAGTATGATGGGGTAAACAGTTAGCTCAGAGTTTTGGGAGGTTAACAAATTTGTAATTTATACTTCTTTTAACCTTTATATTATAAATATTTAACGCTTAGACAAGGAAGTACAATCACTGTGGAAAATCATTATGAATTAACAATTCGATGTTTGCAAATTCGCGGTCGACTGGAATGTTATTTGAATGTATTATTAATTCTGTGAAATATATATTTATTAACGTTCCATTTTCATTTTGAATTAATATTTTTATTGCATTTTTTTTTATTATGATGATGTACTTGAAGATAGCATATAATATGCCAAAGGTTTATTTATAACGTTACAAGACTTTTGCAGTCCCACAACAACTACTCGTACTAACCTATAAGTTTTTTCCGATATAAAATGTCTTGACTGAAAAGACAGTGAGTTCGACTCCCGTCCGAGGACCTCGTATAGCACACAACTGTGACATCTCGAGAGTTTAGCGCGCTATAAATTAGCTTCGCCTGTCTGTATCTTTGTAACAGAATCTTTGAACGTGATTCTCACCCACTCGAAGACGTCGCATAAAATGGGGATTTCATTTTTCTTTTCTAAAAAAAAAAAAAATGTTTTCTGTTAGGAAACGCCTAACAGAGAAGAATTAATACAATTTTTCTTTTTTTTATTGCATGTGGTGGCAGACTAGCCACGGCCCATCTGATGGTAAATGGTAACCGTCGCTCATGGACTCAACTATACCCAGAGTATTGTCAAGCCGCTGCTCACCATTTCATTTCACTGATTTGAAATGAAAGAATAAACGGCTATATCCCGCTACAGCCAAAACGCAATGATGTACTTTATGGCCAGTCACACGGGCGATGGTGGTGTCAACCCGCTCGGGCCCGATACCAAGTAGGTATTCCCACTTGGTATCCAGCCCTACCACCAGTCATTCAATGGATGATAATTGCTTACCCCCCTTAATAGCCTCATACGACACCCGTGGGAAAGAATGGGGTGGTGACACGTGTATTCTTAGTCCGTCACCACACGGACAAATATCTTAAACGTACAGGCATAGCTCTGTTACAGCTTTAAAACTACGAAACTACAACTACGTATATCAACTATTAGCTATCTTTTGTCATTGCTTACTAGCTTTGGTTCTGTAGAAGAGGAAAAGCTAGTAGTCAAAATAAATATAAACACGTCACTCTTGGGCACAAAAATTATACTTTCCTACAGAAACCTTCCATTATTCCAGGATAAAAATAGTCTCCTTCCCTATGTGCCGAGTTATATGTATTTATAATTTACCCGTAGTCCACCAAGCTGGCCCCATGACGGTTGGCAGACTTCACAAGCCGCTGAGAATATCTCTCAGAAATGCAAATTTTTCTTTAACGAGCTGATCATTTGTAAAAAAATATACATAATATAATTTCTAATAAGTTATTGTTTATAAAAAACACGCTTATATAAACAACTAAAAAATAAACCTAGCATCACGCCTGTATTCCCCGAAGTGGTAGGCAGAGGTGTATTACACACCCACGACTCGCCAGCTATGTTTAAGTCCCACGTAATAGGGGGCGAGCCTATTGACGTCTACCGGGCACATTTCCAAACTCCGGGCAGCTACTGAGAATTTTTTCTTTTTAGGAAAAAACTCAATAACATTGCCCGACCCGGGGATCGAACCCGAGACCTCATGATTAACAGTCGCATACACTACCGTTACACCACCGAGGCAGTTAGAAAAATAGAAAATGGATAATTATTATAGATTAATAAATGTATGCTTGTAAAAAAATGTGGGGTGCTTGACACTATTTTGAGATGTATTGAAAATCAACTCACGCTTTTATACAATTATTATTACCTATCCGTTATAATATTATTATCTATTTATATTAGCTATTTAAAGAGTGTTTTTAGCTTGTTAAAATATAATTTATAAATTAACACAGTGTAAAAATGTGAAATCGAAAACATTTTATCCTGCTACTATATCGAGAACCTGAGATTTAACCTAAAAACTAGCCTAACCTAAAAGGAACCGCGGGCAAAGGATAGTTTGTTAAGGTGCACCCGTGTCCATGAGTAACCATAGCACGTAAGTTGATACGTAACTAATACATAAAAATCAATTTTTAGGATAAAAACTAGTTTTTAGGTTATAATATCTCCGGTGCCCGATATAATTAAGAGATATATTGCATACTTACCAGTTTTTCTAACCAAGAGATATCAAACAAAAAAAATTGCGTTAAAATCCGTTCAGTAGCTTTTCCTTGATGCGCTAACAAACGAACAGACAAAAACCTAAAAAAAATATGTTGTTCAGTTCAGTACCTATCATGTTCAGCCCCCATAAAATGTGATTTACAAAATTGTATCGACTTCGTGCCGTCTCGCTTGTGATTGGTAGAGAAACCGACGTGTGATGTCGCAATAATCCCTCGGCCAATCACGATGGTCTCTCAACCAATCACAATGACACGATGCTATGTCGATACGATTTAGTGTGATACATTCTAACTTCCCAGACACGTCTTACATATACAGTCATATTATTGTCTCAAATACCTTACATGTATAGACACAGTTCTATTACAGCTTTATAATAGTATAGAATACTACACAGACCGAATCGCGGGCAGAGTTTAATAAATAATATTTGTAGAATGCGGATATTCATACGCTTAAAATAAGCATACCCTTGATAATGAGGCATAGCAGGATCGGTTTATTTATGCTAGTTGATATACCACAATCACTTCCTACTGTTTCTGTAAATAAAGTCATCGACACATTGTTAAAAGGACTTATCGTCTTTTTTCCCTTTTAAGGCGTGAAAAAATGTACGTAACCGCACACCCCGCCGTTCGCGGCAACGAATAAGGTAGTGCGAGGCCCTCACCCACTAAATAAATCATGTGTCTCTCCGCCTGTACTGGCCATAGGAACTGTGTGACATTACTTAATTGGTTTTCTTGCCCTTTTCACACTTCATGTGGTGTCAGCACAACATGTTTTTCTCTGTCACTCTCGTCTGTCATGCGTAATCTCAGTATTCACTCCTTCTCATGTCGTTTATTACACAATCCGTCCATGTTTTTTTTGTTTTATCGACGACTCTCCTTCCATTCACCATCATGGCTAATATTCTTTATGAAATGGCTCAACTTTTTTAAGAACGTATTTTTTAAACAAAGCCGAGTTTAGCTGAACCCTTGACGTAATGCAACTTGTTTTCTTTTTTAAAGACACCCTGCACTAAGGAATAGTCCTTGTATCGCGGGAGACTTTACAAACATACAATTACACCGACACAAAGTACACCCAGACTCAGGAACCATTTGTGGATCACACAAAGAGTTATCCTGTGTGGGAATCGAAGTCACAACACTCAGGAGGCCGGTCTCTAAACCACTGTTGACCACACTGATATTACAAGGACGGAGCCAACTTATAGGGGGCGGGTCATATAGTCAGACAGACTAGAAATTAGATTACAATAATAAATAAATATTGCCGTGTGGGGCTGGCTTTAGAACTGACCCAGCCCTCTCCACTCACGGGAGTCGTAAGAGCCGACTGAGGGAATACCGGGGCAGTGGGCAGCAGCACTCCCTCGAGTATTAACAACATCCACTGCGATCGCGAACCCGCCTGCCAAGCGTGGCGATTACGGCACTATCCCCCATATGAACGAAACAAAATCATGTTGTGGCGTTTTCTTGGGGAGGCCTATTTCCAGCAGTAGACGCCGAAAGGCTGATGGAATAAATAAATATATACGAACATTTAAACAGCATTTATACATACGTGTGTATGATTCGCATATGTGTTTGTCTTCACACAATTAATTTATCAATGAAATTGTGGTAGAGCTTTGCTTATCCCAACAGGAATGGGGCCGGCTCTACCTAGGCAGTATCATCCTCTAACAGAAGATCAGCGTGAAACGATGGTTAGAACTCCTACCGTTGTGTTTCGTATGGTGAGTGAGAATGCCAGAGGCCCAAGCACTCTCACCATTACCTTCCATATTACTCTTCCTATCCTGTCTTTATTATGCTTACTATCCTCTCCTTTTTATCTTGTCTATCCTGTCTTTATTATCCTACGTCTCCACCACCTATCCCTTTCCTCCGGTGTTGCAGGATTTATAGACTACAGTAACCGCTAACCGTCAGCTTACCATCAGGTGGGCGGTATGTTACGGCTGTATGCTTGTTTGCCACCCATATACCAATTATGTAAAAAAAACAATAAAATTGTTTTCCACGCCATCTATTATTAAATCCCATACAAAAAAAAATCTGTTCATTGTATTTTTACGATCAATGCAAACATGTTTAAGTACGCGTAGATATATTCGCAACGAATGTCATTTTATTTGCATAATTTCATTAACAACAAATTCTACGACACATTAATGGAATATATAAAATATAACTGAACCTGATGTAACTATGTATGTCTCTTTAATTATATTTAATGATATTGCCAAACAAGCATTATTATATCAATTAATTATTAAATCGTTTGGATGTATTTTTAAAAGCGCGACGGTTTGAATGTCAAAAAGGAAAGGTCAAGTCTAATGGATCCTAAGTATAATTCCTAGTCTATTCTAACTGGTGGGTCTTGGTGGTAAATTGCGCTTTTATCCAAGCAGGGTGGTAGAATTGTTTTCCAAGTGGGAGAATACTTTATTTTCGGGCTCATAAGCGATAAAAATGAGCCTGAAAATACTAATTTTTTATTGTTTTTTTTTTTTCGTATGAATAAGTGAGTAGGTCTGAAAGAGAGTGTAAAGCTCCTATGAGAATGGTCCGATGGTTTCCACATGTGGAAAGAATTCCGGACCAGCGATTGTTTATGAAGGTTTACGTTGCGAAAGTGGAAGGCTGTAAAGGAGAAGGTATAGAGGAATACCGAGACTCACCTACCTAGACCAAATCGGTCATGTATTGATGGAAGTTGGAGTCAGGAGTCTCCGAAATCGGCGAGCGTGTATGAGGAGAATTATGAATGTTGAGGAAGAGAGAAATGTATACAAGAATACAGCCTTATGGCACTCTGTCTATCCCGCAAGGGAGATAGCGTGATGATAGTAAGTAAAATGCTTTTTACATCTAAAAACATATCTATCATTTATCCTACCTACGGAAATTAACGGCGATATAGGTAGCATTTTGTGGATAGTCAGTCAACCCGTGCGGAATTCCGCATTCATTAAATGATCTCGTCCTAGATGATTTTAAATCTGTAATTTAAGAGAAGAGGTACATTTTTAGACCGTGGTATTTTTGGTCACTAGCCGGCATGATAAGAATTTGATAAAGGAGTAAGGAATATCTCGCAGACCGCAGATAAACAGGCTTGAGAAATAATACGAGTATATAAGATTAAACCGCACATTTAAACACGTGAAGTGTTCATTCATTCATATAATAATAGACAATCTAACATGTATAATCTAATTCTGAGTTAATTCAATACAACGCAATTCTTTGGTTAATGGCGAAGATGATTTATAGACATAACTTTGTCAGTGTCCCGTGGAAATTCGAATAGACCAACAAAACAAGGAGATTATGCCGTGGCAATTAAACGGGCCATAGATTTTTTTATACTAGGTACGTGGTTGGCATCCGTGTGGTGACGGACTAAGAATACAAGGGTCACCACCCCATTCTCTCCCACGTGTGTTGTACGAGGCGACTAAGGAAAGTACCTAATCATTTATCATCCATTGCATGACTGGTGGTAGGGCTGGGTACCAAGTGGGAGTGCTCACTTGCTATCGGGCCCGAGCGGGTTGGTACCACCATATCCCGTGTGACCGGCCATGATGCACAGAGACAGTCGTTAATTCTTTCTTTTAAATGTGAAATGAAATGGTGAGCAGTGGCTTGACAATACTCTTGGTATAGTCGAGTCCATGAGCGATGATTACCATTTACCATCAGGTGGGCCGTGGCGTAAGCGTTTTTTTTAGTTTTTCTAACTATAATTTATTTCAAACATTTTAGATCTATTTTTTTTAGCAATTGACATGCTCCGCTACTTTTAAAGTACAAATTATTTGTGAATAAAGAAAAAGAGATTTTTAGTAGGGGCGAGAATCGAACCACGCATTTTTTTCTTCTTTAAGCTCAAAACACCTTCACAAGTACTACTATTTAAAAACCCTATTAATTTTTTATCGCAGGTTAACAATAGTTATTAATTGTAATAAAAAAATGGACAAGCTTCTAAAATTATTATATTTTTATCGGTCCGTGATATGTGTGTAATGTTTCCATTTAATCCAAAATTTTAAAGTGGTTCAGAAACATGTTCAAAGATTCCGTTACATATAGATGAAACTAATAAAAACACAAACGAAGCTAATAGAAAGCCTGTAAAAAGACGATAATTCTAAAAAACTGTTTTGTGTTCAGAGACGTTTAAATGGTCTAAAAAATTTTTTTCAATATCTTAAATGTACAGACGTGATGACACAGTTCTGGTACAGCTTTATAATAGTTAGGACGTGCACGCAGGTGAAGTTGCGGCTAGAATCTACTATACATTGAACACAAAGTGAAAAATGTGAAATCGAAAACAACAGTCAGGAGCAGGATTTGAACCTGCATCTTCTGGATACCGTCCAGATGCTTTACCAATTCAGCCATCCTGACAATTGCTCCTGACTGCTAATTTCGATAACACATCATACTTAACGTCTTTGGGTGACGCCTGCCCCATCTGTCGGAAGTATTTTCATACATTATACCGACCAGGTAAACTTAATTTTACAATTAAGATTTTACCTAATAATGACGCAAACCCTATAAATATTTAGATATTTGTATATATATTTTTAGCATTTGACATGCTTAGCACTATACATTGAACACAAAGTGAAAAATGTGAAATCGAAAACAACAGTCAGGAGCAGGATTTGAACCTGCATCTTCTGGATACCGTCCAGATGCTTTACCAATTCAGCCATCCTGACAATTGCTCCTGACTGCTAATTTCGATAACACATCATACTTAACGTAATTGGTAAAGCATCTGGACGGTATCCAGAAGATGCAGGTTCAAATCCTGCTCCTGACTGTTGTTTTCGATTTCACATTTTTCACTTTGTGTTCAATGTATAGTGCTAAGCATGTCAAATGCTAAAAATATATATACAAATATCTAAATATTTATAGGGTTTGCGTCATTATTAGGTAAAATCTTAATTGTAAAATTAAGTTTACCTGGTCGGTATAATGTATGAAAATACTTCCGACAGATGGGGCAGGCGTCACCCAAAGACGTTAAGTATGATGTGTTATCGAAATTAGCAGTCAGGAGCAATTGTCAGGATGGCTGAATTGGTAAAGCATCTGGACGGTATCCAGAAGATGCAGGTTCAAATCCTGCTCCTGACTGTTGTTTTCGATTTCACATTTTTCACTTTGTGTTCAATGTATAGTGCTAAGCATGTCAAATGCTAAAAATATATATACAAATATCTAAATAGAATCTACTAACTAAAAAAAAAGATGAGTTTTTTTTTTATATTGTTACACAATAGGTATTTAAAATACTTTTAGACGAGACAGCCGGATGTCCGGTCGAAAGAAGGTTACTATTGCGTGTAATTCGTAATGTTTTGGCGGTTATTTATCGCTGAATGAGATAAAGGATTTCTTTCGCTGATTTTTAATAAAGGTTAAGCCCAAGGACTTTTGAAATTGTTTGTAATATCTATATTTTGTAATAAATAAAAAAGTTCTTTATTTCATAGTTCATTGTTATTTTTTTAATAAATCACGACGCGTCACGTTTAATTACTTTTTTTTTATAGTCAATGATTTTCTTTGTTTAGTCTTAAGTTTTAATAGTTATATAGATACTCTGTGGTACTTCCATATTAATAGCGCATGTTATGACACCTTCAAAATATCTAATTTATCTTTGTAATTATTTTATGTTCGATGCATATGATATAACAGTTTTTAGTTTTTTTTTAAACAATTGTCAGCATTAGGGAACTATCCCTGGATCGCAGTCATAGAGTAAATTTGATCGTAGTGGACGTTTTTTTATACTATGTGGGTAGCAAACAGGCATACGGCCAACCTTATGATAAACGGGACCGGGAGCCTATAGACGCCAGCAACACCAGCGGCATTACTCGCGCGTCGCCATCTCCAAGGAAAAGGATAGGAGGGGAAAAGGAAGAATAATAAGGAGAGGATAGAACGGATAATAAGGAGAAATACAACGGTAGGATAGGTACCTACCATTGTTTCACGCTAATCTTCTGCGAGAGGGTGGTACTTCACCGATCGGGCCGGCCCAGCAAGGCTCTACCACTAAGATAGGAAATGGGATAAAAATATAACCAACAATATACCTACTGCTTGCACTATTATAATGAAAAAACAACCTTTGTTATAAGTCAGCGCCATCTAGTGATACAGTTCTATACTAAGCCGGTAATCTTAGCATATTATTGATAATTGTTCATAAGCTTCTTAACCACCTAATGTTAACTGTAACGTATAGAGGGTGGCAACACATAGGTTTTATTTACGCGTTGCCAACCTCAAAGAAAGGGACACAAAGATAATAAGGGTGTGAACAGATGATAGAGACGGAGTGAACAGTGAGGAGCATAAGAATGGGATGACTGGAGGTTTTGGTCCCCCAGCACCCTCATTGAAACAGAACAGAAGGAGTATCTTCCCTTACGACGATCTCTTGTGAGAGGGTGGTACTTCCCCAATCAATCCAGCCCATTCATGCCAGGAGAAGCAAAACTCTACCACTACAAAAACCACCACTATAGATCACGGGCCTTCTCTCAAAATATCAGATATAGGTAAGCCGACCACGCTAGCCCAGTGAGGGTGACAGACGTCACAAGTCGACATAATCCCACAGACTAAAAGTCCTCGCAATAGCACAAATAAGTTTATGAACACACACATTATTTTTTATACTACCGCTTACCGTGATTAAGCTTATCGTATCTTTGTTAATAATTGAGATTATACAAAAAACGGTAAATTTTTCCATTTAGGGCTTGATTTAAAGATCACAGTACTGTAAAAAAGTCATACGTACATTAACACGACTTACTGTACTTATGACAACGGGGGCAGTATAGTCCCCTACATCCACACCACTTAAATGCTGCAAAGGGGACACTAGTCACCTTTTGGATTTGAGCTGCTAACATGGGTGGCAACCAAGCATACGGCCCACCTAATGGTAAGCAGTTACCGTAGACTATAGACGCTAGCAACACCAGAGGCATCACTCATCCATCAATCAGCCTTTCATCGCCCACTGCTGGGCATAGGCCTCCCCAAAATGGGGGTTTTATCATAATCGCCACGCTTGGCAGGCGGGTTGGCAATCGCAGTGGATGTTTTTAGTACACAGGGGAACGCTGCTGCCCGGTTCTCCGGTAATCCCTTAGTCGGCTTTTACGTCTCCCATAGGAAGAGACGGGGTGGAGCTATTCTTAGTGCCGGCCCCACACGGCAAAGGCATCACTCACGAGTCGCCATCTCCAAGAAAAGGAATAGAAGAGAAAGATAAAGGATAATAAGGAAAGGATAGGGAGGGAGTTCAGGCCTCTGGCGCTCTCACTCCCCATACGATACACAACAGCAGGAGTCTCTACCGTTGATTTACGCCGATCTTCTGTGAGTGAGTGGCAACCGATGGAGCGAGCCCATTCATGCCGGGATAAGTAAGGCTCTACCATTAAACACAAAGTGAAAAATGTGAAATCGAAAATAACAGTCACGAGCAGGATTTGAACCTGCATCTCCTGGATACCGTCCAGATGCTTTGCCAATTCAACCATCGTGACAATTGCTCCTGACTGCTAACTTCGATAACACATTCATACTTAACGTCTTTGGGTGACGCCTGCGCCATCTGTCGGCAGTATTTTCATTATACCGACCAGGTAAACTTAATTTTACAATTAAGATTTTTACCTAATTATGACGCAAACCCTATAAATATTTACATATTTTTTCAAACAGCATACTGCCAACAGATGGCGCAGGCGTCACCCAAAGACGTTAAGTATGAATGTGTTATCGAAATTAGCAGTCAGGAGCAATTGCCACGATGGCTGAATTGGCAAAGCATCTGGACGGTATCCAGGAGATGCAGGTTCAAATCCTGCTCGTGACTGTTATTTTCGATTTCACATTTTTCACTTTGTGTTTAATGTATAGTGCTAAGCATGTCAAATGCTAAAAATATATATAAAAAATATCTAAATAAGGCCCTACCACTAATAAAAGTTTCGACTGGGTATCGAACTCGATACCACTGTCTTTGCAATCCTTAATTTTACCACTAGATTATAACTGCAACGAACGAAGTATAAGGAAATTAAATGAAACGCTGCCGGCAACGATTTCGTTCGACCTATTAGACACGACCTTAATTTAAATGACCTTAATAAAAGGTCAGTGCACAATGAATTGCTATTTTGAGTTCACTAAGGTGGAGAATGGATGGGTGCGCGTTCTATTGGTAATCGCTCAAGTGGTACTGACAGTTGAAGGCTTGAAGCGTTTTGCCTTTTTGATGTGGAATTCCTTTACTATAAAAAAACATCCTTGACCTAAGTTGTTTTCAACAGAATATTTGAAAATTTAATATAGAGAAAACCTCTATATCGTGCGCCTATTAAACATAGCATCACGCCTGTATTCCCCGAAGAGGTAGGCAGATGTGTATTACACACCCACGGTTCGCCAGCTATGTTTAAGTCCCACGTAATAGGGGGCGATCCTATTGGCGTCTACCGGGCACATTTCCAAACTCTGGCCTACTGAGAATTTTCCTTTTTACGAAAAAGCTCAATAACACTGCCCGACCCAGGGGTCGAACCAGAGACCATCATGGTCAACAGTCGCACACACTACCGCTGCACCACTGAAAAGGTGATTAATATTGTAATTTAACGAAACATCCATGTTTTTTATCAATTGATTATTGTACCTATATTACTCATACTTTATTATTTCATAATTGTATTAGTTTTATAATTTATATTTCGCATATTTAAATTATTATTAATTTCTAAACCAATGTTTAACCAACACAAAGTAAGAAAAAGTGAAATCGAACATAATAATGTGTACAAACTTTCGCGCTTTGTGTTCAATTACCTGTATACGATATGGCTAAGCATGTTAAATGTTTAAAAAACATATCAAAATATATAATAGTATGCAATACATTAGACAGGTGCCACAGGTGACATCCAAGATATTAAGAAGGAATGTGCTATCGAAATTCATAGTCCCGAGTAGATTTCAAGTTGCTGAATTGGCAAAGCATAGCTGAAATGTTTCTTCATGAGCTGTACATTCGCACGTTGTGTTCATTTGTATTGCTAAACATTGGAAATGCTTAAATATGTAAAAAAATATCAATGTTAACCCAGCGTGGTGGCCAGATGGCAGGGCGACGCTCGCCGGGCTGCCATGGCCAGCTGGAGGGCGCGGCTGGAGGCGCCCCGCGCCGGTCTTCAGACCGTAGGGGCACATTATAGAAAACACCCAGTAATCTATAGTGTAACCGACTTCCGTGCACGAGGTTGTGGGTTCGATTCCCACTCAGGACAATTATTTGTGTGATCAACACAGATATTTGTACTGCGTCTGGGTGTCTTCTATCTATTATATGTATGTTTTACAAAAAAAAGTAATATATGTATTATAAATATCTGTAATCTGGTACGTACCCATAGCACAAGCGTTAAGCTTAGTTTTGGACCAGAGAACGTTGTGTGAAATGTCTGTAAATATTTATTTATTTATATACTAAGGCAATATTTTTTCAAATAAGCCAGACTAATCGTAGAGACTAAACTGGGGGATATTTTGGTTCCTACATCTGGTCCGCCTTCATTTTAATATTGTTTGGCATATTTGATGATAAATATGCATACATTCAAATTAGCGGGAAAAATATAGTTTTAAGGTTATATTATTAGGTTCCCGTTTATACGGCATAATAATTCTAATTAAGAGCGATAAAACAAAACACTTTCATCAAAATCCGTACATCGTTCATCAGATCCTAATTTGGTGACAATGGGACCGATTTAGAAGTTTTTTTTGCCACTGCGCTCGACGAACCGATGTCCGTTGGGGAAGAAAGGTTCGCGAGTGGCGACCACGTAACGGACGGCGCAGCGTAGGACGGCCCCCCACCTGATTTGGTCAAAGCCGCGGGGAGCCGTTGGATGCGGTCGGCACAGGACCGCTCGTTATGGCGTTCTCTTGGGGAGGCCTATGTCCAGCAGTGGACGTTGAAAGGCTTGATGATGGATGAATGGATGGATGACTTTTTTGAAGTCAATTAAAAACAATGTTCTATGTTCAGAAACTCTACATTACCTAAAATAGTCATTTTATCTCAAACTTTAGTCATATGAGGGAGGAAACTTTTTAAACTATTTTCTATTTAAAGTACAAATTATTTGAGAATGAGGAAAAAGAGAAGTTTAGTGCGAGTGGGAATCGAACATGCGTCCCTTCCAATCCAGGGAAGTGCTCTAAGCCACTGAGCTATCGCACTGACCTTTCGACCATACCCACGGAGTACAGATTTTTTTCTGTACTCCGTGGCCATACCCAATCTCCTTATCATATTTGTCTTTCCGACCATCTTTAAAGTAGCTGAGCATGTCAAGTACTAAAATACAGATCAAAATATTTTCCATTTCTTTGCACCCAATTTTGAAATCCACAGAAGAAATCGCGAGCAATAACTAGTATTATTATATTTATTCTTATGATATTGTTAAAATCATATAATTGTTATTAATAGTTTTTATAAATAGTGATAAATATCTAAAGAGCAAAAAACTTGACTTCCTCCTAATTCAAATAAAAACTTAACGTGCAGTTCACATTGTATTTTTTTGTTGGCACTTAAATAGAACTGATGGTATATTTACAAAAGTTTGTCGTGACTGACCCATCAGTATACGAAATAAAAACCCATCTTTTTCTATCAATTCTAGAAAATACCTTGGCTAAGGTTATGCCGGACCTCCGATACGAACACGTATCAGTAAAAACCCCAAGGTGTTTCTTCTAACCATAAGCCATGACTTGGCGTATACTTCCAGTCTTCCACAACCCCTTTTATGTCGTATTTTTCGTAATTTGATGTCATATGCACACATATTTTGCGTGACGGGTTGATGACACTACTCTTGGCAACCCAGCATCCCTAGAAAGCCTAGTAAACTCTTGACGTTGCCGATGACTTCTGGGAGTGATCCGAAGTATATTGCCCGGTATTCTGCCACCCCCGGACATTCAAGAATGACGTGGGCGGTTGTTTCGTCTGCCTCCATGCAGACTCTGTAAAGAGGGTTGTCTGTAATACCTAGATAGAGTGAATAAGTGTTTCTTCCATAGAGCATGTCCAGTGATGGCCCCCGTTTGAAGCCGGAGCTGAGGCCTCTTCAAACATCGTAGCTTTAGTGATAGTCCGGGGCATCTTCATTATATACTCTTTGGACCAGGGTAGATCGTCGGAAGGGTCTCTCTGGCTTGCCTGCATGTATCTAAGTTAGACAAAAGGGTCCTTATTACGTAATATTAAATAATTAAATTGTCTATTATTTATGAAGTAGAAACTGTCATACGCACAATTTGGCGAATATAAAGAATTTAAATGAGTAAAAAGTGTAATGAGATTTAGATGGATGAAAAATCTCATTTCGAGTCTTATTAACAACGCTTCGATCTTTACTGATTTGGACGCGACTCATGGGATGGGAATCACTACTTTTATTTTGGAAAAATAATTAGTGTGCCGCGGAAAATTACATAAAATTGTGAATATGAATGATTGATGACACTCCAGAACGGCAGGTGCGATTTGGACGGGACTTTCACTAGCTGTTATTACAAGAATTAACTTAGAGCTTGTACACAAAACTGCGAATCGGCGCAATGCGAATTCGCAACGTAGGAAACTGCGATGCAATTTTGTACGGTAAGGCGTCTCCCTTCCGATTCGGGTGACCATTCCTTCAATGACCGTGTGACGTAACATCACAGGAATGCGTCATGCGAATCAATGCGCAAGTTCTTGCGATGCGTCATGGGGGCTCATAGTTTTTACGATGTGACGTCGCATCATAAAGTCTTGTGTACATGCCCTTAGATTACTTTTCGGGTTCCGGGTAAAAAAGACCATGAAATTGTTTTTTTTGTTTTTTTGTTTTTTCAGAGCTGTGTCTGTACATTTAAGATATTTGTAATACTGTAATAGGCTATATAGGCGTGTCTGAACACAAAACAATATTTTTATATTTTTTAGAATTTTTGTCTGTTTGTCTCTTTATCCGTTTGTCTATTTGTCTGTTTGTCTATTCACTCATCACGCAAAAACTACTGCAGAGATTTTGATGCAACTTTTTATATTTGATAGCTCTTGAGTAGACTTAAAAATTGGTATATATTTTATCCCGCTACTATATCGGGAACTTGAGTTATAACCCAAAAACTAGCTTTCGGCTGCGGCGAAGCCACGGGCAAAGGCTAGTAATCTATAAATTATCTGATACTAATAAACTATATAATATCTCTGACGCTAACACATTTTCTTAAATATATTGGAAGTTATAGCTATTTATATTCCTACTTGTGGTTCCTTGTGAATCCTTGTGGTAACGGTTCGGTAGTGTATTTTCTATTGCAAAATTCATAAGCAGTTACTTACACGTAACTGATACTTGCGTACCATGTCGCTGGAGAACCTAAGCATACTCAACGACCTCAGCAAGGACTAGAAGTACTAATAAAACAAAAAAAAGAAAATTCAAAGGGCAGGACAAAAGTGAAAACTTTAAACAATAAACAAACAGTTGTTAATTTTGGATATCCAAATTAATTGTTTGATCTTAAATTAAAACTTGTAAATCAAATTTATTCATTAATTCATAAAAAAAAAATATTATTTTAACTATTAATTTCTTCATTCACAGCTGGCTCAGCGCAATGAGTTATACTGGAACAGATATAGTGTTATAAGAGGTGATCCATTTCGAGATACCCTACTTTTTTAAAGAAAAAAACACAGAAATTTCAAATTTAATGCAGAATGTTTATTATCATTTGAAAGAACATTCTTTGGCATTTATTTTTTGAAGATTATGTCTATCGAATGTTGGCCGTTGCTACGTCGCAGATGGTCCATCCGTTGAGTCCAATTTTCGATGACTTCGATGTTCCCAAAGATTCAACATTAAAAAATGGTGGGAAATGTCGCATAAAATTTGTGGCTACACAGCATAGCGTCTTTCAATATCGCTCAACGATCGATCAACCAGATTAAACTCAAAAATAGCAAACGATTCTCAGGCAGAGAAAGCAACTACAATTTGATAGCGGCCATCTCGCCGATAGCGCCATCTGCGCTCAGCTTTGCTCGTGACGCAACGATGTGGCATGCGGCTATCGCGTGGTGTCGCTGGTGGCTGCAATGTGGTCGGTATCGCCACGATTGCGTTTGGCGACTAAATGTGGTCCGTGTGAATTAATCTATTAATTTTCATACAAACTGGTACCCCGCCACGTGTGTTCGTGTGAAACAACACTTAATTTCACATCACTCGAGTAGGTATCCACTGAACTAATCGAAGTACTTTTTCTACTTTTCCAGGCGGGCCCTAGCTATTCCCCCGTCAAACGGCCCGTACTCCCACGACCGCTGCAAGATGTACTCAGCTGACTTCAGTGCGGCCTTAGCAGAAGGCAGAAGTACTCCTGATGACGAATGGCCTGTGGTGCCCTGTCAACATGGTTGGGAGTACAACCGAAGTGATGTGCCATATCATACTATAGCTTCGGAGGTGAGTTTTACGTTTACTTATCTCAGTTGTGAACTAATTATATCTCAGTTGTGAATTTATTTTATCAGTGACAGTCCAAGACTTCTCTTATGTAAACCTCTAGCTTAGATCCATAGAGAGAGTTTAAAAAAATTGTAGGACAAAATGTCTCATCTGTAAAGTTGTTTGCGCTTTTCGACTGTTGTTTTATGTTTGTTACCTGCACTTTCGACTGGGTGGACCGATTTTGATAATTATTTTTTATATGAAAGTTGGTGCTTTCCGTGTGGTCCCTTTTCAATCAAAACTTCGTTCTGACAATGGCCATCCATGAGAAAACCACATACTTAAGTCTTAACTTGAAGTCGGTTTTTTGTGATGTTTAAATAGAAATTATAAAAAAACAGTTGTAGTATAAAACAGCACCATCTAGTGATGAAGTGCAGTATCAAATCGATAATCTATACAAATAAATAAAATTGAAGTCCGATTGTAATATTTAAAAACAGTTTTTTACTAAACGTATATAAGTAGGCCCAATCCCTTACATACGTAATCCCTCTCCTTGTTATCCTTCCTATCCTCTCCTTAATATCTCTCCTATCCTGTCCTTGTTATACTTCCTCTCCACCTCCTGTACCTTTCCTTGGAGATGGTGACGCGTGAGTGATGCCTATGGTGTTGCTAGCGTATATAGGCTACGGTAACCGCTTACGGTATGCTTGTATGCGACTCACGTAGTATAAAAAAGGAAAAGTTCCAATAGCAATTTTAAAGTTTTTGTCTGGCTGTTTGTTTTGGCTAATCTCCGAAATTGCTGGACCGATTTGGATGGGACTTTCACTGGCAGATAGCTGCTATTATAAGGAGTAGCTTAAGCTTTATTTAAGGGCAACATAAATTCGGGAAGCGCACAAAAAAAAGAAACAACTAACGCCGGTAGTAGCTAGTTTTAACATTGATGATAGTCGGTTTATAGAGATAAAAAAGATGTATCTACCTACCTCGGCTATCTTTGGGGCGATTTTATGACGGACTAAGAATACAAGTGTCACCACCCCGTCCTTTCCCACGGATGTTATACAAGGCGACTAAAGAAAGTAAGCATTTATCACCCATTGCACTACTGGTGTTAGGGCTGGGTGGGTACCAAGTGAGAGTACTTACTTGCTATCAGGCCCGACCGGGTCGGTACCACCGTCTCCTGTGTGGTCATGAAGGACGGTGTGTTTTGGCTGTAGCAGAAGATAGCCGTTTATTCTTTCCATTATGTATCTGAGAAATGAAATGGTACGCAGCGGCTTCACAATACTCTTGGTATAGTTGTGTCCATGAGCGACAGTTACCACTTAACATCAAATACTCAGCCGTTTCAGCGTAATTTAGTAACAAAAATACAAAACATTCATATTTATAATATTAATTGAAGTATGAAAAAGATAGCTTCGAATTTGGAATGCTTCCCCATCTTTTAGAACACCAGTCAAACGCTCTGCCACTTCAGCTATCGTTTTAGTTGCCTTGAGCCATTAATTTCTACATCACATTCATTTTTACCGTCTTTAGTGACGTCAACGTCGAAGCAACAGCCAAAAAATAGATGGGTTTTAAGAAATCTTGCAGTTGGATGTTAGGCTGATCGGATTCGATTCCCAAGACAGTAAAACAGTGTTGTGATTATAAAATGGAGAGGAAGAATACAGAAGAGGATTATAAGGGAGAGGGGATGAGAAGAAGGCTTTCGTATCCGGAACTTTTGAACAACAGCAGAAAAAGGTTCTATAGTATCACGCCGATATTCATCCATCCATCAGCCTTTCGAAATCCACTGCTGGACATAGACCTCCCCAAGAGAACGCCACAACATGTGTTTCTCTCATAAGGGGGATAGTGCCGTAATCGCCACGCTTGGCAGGCGGGTTGGCGATCGCAGTGGATGTTGTTAATACTCGAGGGAGTGCTGCAGCCCACTCCCTCGTTATTCCCTCAGTCGGCTCCTACGACTCCCATGGGTGGAGAGGGGTGGGACAATTCTAAAGCCGGCCCCACACGGCGCCGAAATTTACAAGGTTCTATCAACGCCATCTATTGCCACTTTGCTAATGTAAAATCCTAACTATTATAAAATTGTAACAGAACTGTGTCTGTACATTTAAGATTAAATTTTTTCTGTTTATCTGTTCATTCGTGCATCACGCAAACACCAGTGAACGGATTTTGTTGCAACTTTTACTTGATAGCTCTTGATTAGACTTAAAAACAGGTATACATTGTATCCCGCTACTATATCGGGAACCTGAGATATAACCTAAAAGCTAGCTTTTGGTTGCGGCGGAGCCGCGGGCAAAGGCTAGTGTAATGATAACAATTTATATTTACAGTTGGATTGGGTCTGCGAGAAGGACAATCTGGCGGCGACAGCGCAGGCCATATTCTTCTGCGGTGCAATCGTGGGCGGTCTACTTTTTGGGTGGATCGCTGATAAATACGGCAGAATACCAGCGTTAGTTGGTAAGTACATTTTCTATAGGCATAGGTATTTCACGGATTTTCGGTGGGTAAAACCCACGGAGTACAGAAAATGAGGTAAAACCTTATGAGTTGCACCGACATGCTATGCGTGCGAAATTTTTAACATGGCCATCCACAACAGTAAACGGCTCATATCATTATAAATGCTAGTTATATATTTACTCAGATTACACTACACCCTACGATTTTAGTTTTAAACATTAACAAAATGTAATAATATAAAAACATTTGACGTGATAACGTCTTATAAATCGATGAACTCCGGCTGCACGCACGAAAAAGTCTCACGTTCCGGAAAAATGTATGGCGATCGCTCCATTGTTTGTGAAACTCTCAAGAAATATATATTATGACGTTATCACGTAAAATTATCGTCCGTAAACCGACTTTACATACAACCATATTTTTTTGTTTACCTCTTCTCGATTTATGTCTGCATTGAACTTTTCAACCGTTTGGCCGTGTGGGGCCGGCTTTAGAATTGTCCCACCCCTCTCTACCCACGGGAATGTAAGAGCCGACTGAGGAAATACCGGGGGAATGGGCAGCAGCACTCTGTCGAGTATTAACAACATCTACTGCGATCGCCAACCCGCCTGCCAAGCGTGGCGATTACGGCATTATCCCCCATGACGGGACTGCTCGTTGTGACGTTCTCTTGGGGAGGCCTATGTCCAGCAGTGAACGTTGAAAGGCTGATGGATGGATGGATGGAGGGAACTTTTTAGAACTAAAATGTACTCTTCACTTTACAGATTCAGACCTCTTGGTCTGAGTCTCACCGGGTTCTAATATTTAATTTTAAATATATCAACAATCTAAATTATATAAAAAATAAAACAAAATTAAAGACGTCTAACTCTAAAAAAATATATATGCCGTTTATTTATTCTTCAACTCCCAAATATAAATAAGGAGATATATACTAAACTAATTCTATTATAATAAAATTAAATATAAATAAAAACTAGCACGATCACTTGAACGAACTTTAGACCAAGAGGACTAAAACTCGATCAAGCGTCATTACACTGGCGATGTGCCCAAAATACTGGCAGCTGGCAGCATTTAGGTGCCGTTTAGGTTTAAGCGCAAAAAAAAAACTACAATGAAATCGATACAATACTTTTGAATAAAAATGATGATAGATATATACATACACACAAACAAACAAACTCTAACCTCAAACGCATATATTACCTCTGTTCCTTCCCTACCGTCGCGGTATAAAAAAATTACATATATTAAATAACTCAGAGGTATATTACACACCTACAGTTCGCAAACTATGTTTAAGTCCCACGTAATAGAGGGCGAGCCTATTGCCATCTGCCGGGCACATTTCCGAACTCCAGTCCGGTCTCCTACTGATAATTTTTCTTTTTACGGAAAATGTCAATTGCACCGCCCGACCCAGGGATCGAACCCTAGACCTCAAGATCAGCGGTCGCACTACTGCTGTACCATAGAGGCAGTTAAATAAATTAAACACAAAGTGAAAAATGTGAAATCGAAAATAAATTAACCTAAATTATATCTCTCTTCCAGGCACCAACCTGCTAGGGTTTACAGCGGGAGTGGGCACAGCATTCTGCGACAGTTTCTGGTCTTTTGCCCTTTGCCGGTTCTTCGTGGGACTGGCTTTCGACAACTGCTTCACAATGATGTATATACTTGGTAAGTTTCCACAAAAACACCACTTCTTAATATCCTAGAGCCTTGTTTGTCTCAGCATGAATGGATCGATCAGAGAAGTACCAACCTGTCACCGAATATCAGCGTGTAACAACGGCACGTATTTCTACTGATGTGTTTCGTATGGTGAGTGGGACAGCCCAAATGCACGTCTTATCCTTACCTTATTACCTTCTCCACCTAATGTTGGTAACGTGCAAGTGAAGCCTCTGATGTTGCTAGCGTCAATAGGCTACAGTAGCTGCTTACCGTCAGATAGGCCGTATGCAAATTAGCCCAATACACGGGCGTAGTATTAAAAAAACCATAGCTATCACCATTAATTACTAGTAGGTACTAATAACAACTTTCTTAAGACCCTGCGCTAAGAACTAATCCTATTGTACGGGAACAAACAACTTTTTGTGGATGATACCTGCGTGAGAATCGAACCACTATACTCGGGCGGCAGGTCAATGTCTAAACGATTCCGCCAATCCGCGTCAGCGCCGTAGGCCCGAACTCTGTCCATATCCTCTCCTTGTTATCGTTCCTATACACCTCCTATCCCTTTCCTTGAAGACGGCGACGCACGTGACAGGTTTCTCCTCATTCCTTCACCGAGCAGCAATAATTTATTAACAAATAATAGTAATGCAGTAGTAAGCAGGTTTAAAAAGTCAACGATATTTATAACTCTCATCATTCTTTCCCTTTTCATTCCAGTTTTGGAGTATGTTGGACCCAAATGGCGAACGTTCGTAGCCAACATGTCCATCGCTCTATTCTTCACGTTGGCTGCATCTCTGCTACCCTGGATAGCGCTGTGGGCTGATGATTGGAGGATGTTCGCGATGGGTACAAGTTTGCCTTTTGCACTGGCTATTGCTACACCTTGGGTGGTTCCGGAGAGTGCCAGGTAAGATACGTTTTATCAAAAACTCGAAGTCCATATCCAGTTTCTAAACTATTAGTAGTAATAGAGTTCTTTTAATATCTTTTAAACACTTGTCATGCATAGCCATATAAATAAACACAAAGTGCGAAAATGTAAAATCGAAAATAACAGTTACGAGCAGGATTTGAACCAGCATCTCCTGGAATATTGCCAATTCAGCACTGTGACAATTACCCGGGACTGCGAATCTCGATAACACATTTCTTCTTAATGTCTTGGGTGACACCTGCGCCCTCTATTGGATGTATTTGCAAATATTTGGAATTGTCACAGAATCTAGGCTTATCCTTTAATCAACGTTTACGATGTTTTGGCTAAGCGTATGCTGAGACGCAGGCGATGCAGATCCATGCAGCGCAAGAAAGGTCAGGTTTTGCTGCGTATATTGTGGTGCAGGCACAGAGACATATCTGCGTTGCATGTGCTTTTCTCGCAACGTACGCAGCTTATGGAGTTAAGGATGTTCAAAGCATTACAAAATCTGCCCTGCCCCGCGATGCGTGGGCCTGCATCACCTGCCTGTCAGCATACGCTTAGCCTTACCCTCTGCAAGGAACAAAATGGCTCAATGGGATTGGTATGATCTTTTGTTTGTTACAGGTGGTTGGTATCGCAAGGTAAGATAGACAAAGCACTGACAATTATGAAGAAATTTGAGAAGATTAATAAGACCAAAATACCCGAAAAAGTGCTCAGTGATTTCACAGTAAGTAATTTAATCGTTTGATCGTTGAGTGTAAATCTGGATTTTGGGTTCGAATATGAATATTTATTTGTGTTCAATTCTGCTGCATCGGAAGACCAGCTATTAAGGCGTATGACACCTTCCAAATGCTTGCTTGTTATTTGTAGTAAATTAGTGGATTGTTTGCCTCTATGTTCTCGTATATTTATAACTTAAAGCTTAAGCTATAATTGTCTTTTCAGGAATCTTCTTTAAAGACAATCAAAGAATCGGAAGCAGAATGCAGGAGCTACTCCGTGTTGGACCTGTTCAAGACACCCAGACTTCGCAAGAACGCCATACTTCTCATCGTTATCTGGATGGCCATATCACTGGTTTTTGATGGCCATGTGAGAAACGTGGGGTCTCTGGGCCTGGATATATTCTTGACGTTCACTATTGCATCAGCGACAGAGCTTCCAGCTGATACGTTTTTGACTGCAGTTTTGGACAGGTATGTCTGAAATATGTCTAAATAACAGTTTTTTTATTGAGCGCATACGTTTCATTGAAAATTAGCGTCGCAGTGTATCATACTTGGTGCACTGTGGAATCAATGCTAAATGGGAGCCCTATTGTCACTTCTACTCTAATTATCAATTTGATGTTTTTCAGTTTTAGTTTATTAGTTGTGTACAATAAAAATAGATTTCTTTCTTTCTTTACACAAAATACCATTTTTTTAAGATTTTATCAGTAGCCAGGCTGATTTCCGAAATGGCTGGATCAATTTAAACATGAATTTCGCTATATCGCAGATATCTAATATTTTAAGGAGGGCTTAGTATTTTCGCTGGAAAAATAATTAGGATTCCGCACATAAGATGAAAATAACTAAATTCTACACGGATGAAGTCACAGGTAGCAGCTAGTACAATATGTCATACATATCTAGATGGTTACGTCTGTTTAAAGCTTCGAAAATGATTCATTTCCAATGACAAGATGAACATTTCAATGTGTGAAAAAGACACGGGTGGGGACCAGAAATCCGCTTTAAGAGCTACATCTGCATTATAATTTATACAGACGAGTTTCACGCTGAATTTTGTTTTAAGGTGGGGTCGTAGATGGTTGGCGTGCGGTTCCATGGTAGTTAGTGGTATCTTCAGTCTATTGGCAACAGCTGTGCCCGTGGGTGAGTAGTGGCTTCTATAAGGTCTTAAAACATTTTAATTTGTAGCTGTCAACTTTTTTAAAGTTAGAACATCGTGAAAAAACAGTGCTTACACAGTTCTCGATGCCAAATTTAGGTTGAGGTGAAATTATGCAGACGATATTTGGGTGTTTTATGCTTGTACATGGCGTAAGTTGAAGAATAAAGACGTGAGACAGGTAGCAATAGCAGAAGCATCATTCGCAGGTTGCCATCTCTAAGAAAATGGATAGGAGGTGGACAGGAAAAATAATAAGGAGAGCATAGATAGAATACTATAGAGAGGAAAAGAAGGATAATAAGGAGAGAGGATAGGAAGGAGGTGGGTTTCCAGGGCTATCACTCGCTATACAAAACAAAGAAAGGAATACCTGCTATTATTCACTGCTATTATATTTCACGCTGATCTGCTGTGAGAGGGTGCTACTCCCTCAATCGAATCAGCACATTCATGCTGAGATAGCAAAGCTCTACCACTAGATGGCTGCATTACTACTTACCTTCATCAAATACTGCAAATTTTTCCTTCAAAAAGTCCGACTTCCTCTAGTATATCACTGCCAATCTGAAACCGTAAGAAATAACAATCTTTGTATATCAGGTGGACCATCGGCGTCTCTGGCTATCCTCGGACGTTTCGCGGTTAACATCTCTTATAACATCGGTTTACAATACGCTGCGGAGCTTCTGCCCACTGTTGTGAGAGCTCAAGGCGTTGCGTTGATACATATCATGGGATATGTAGCATCGATTGTGGCACCTTTTGTGGTTTATTTGGTAAGTACTTTGTTATTATAGAATTTCAAACTTTCATGGTCACTTATAATTCTAAACGTTTTTTCGGGATTTATACCATGTAAATTTTTACTTACGAGTTTCCGATATTTCGGCACTGTTGCAAGCGCCATGATCACGGAACAACTGAAGTCCTTGCGGGTGGGAATAGTTTTTATTATTCTGCGGTTAGAAATATCGGTCTACCCGCTTTCTCACTCGTTTATGACACGCAACACTATCTATGGAACCACTACCACTGGTCTCACTCACGTATCGAGCTCGATCACGACACACAACACTTACGGTGTCGACCCTGGTTTTTGAGGTGTTTTTCTTCTTCTTTGTACATAGACGAATCACGGGACGCCAGGTGCTAGATAATTGAAAACCATCTTCACGGTTGAAATTTTTGTATTTCGTGATTTCAATGGCTTCTCTCACCAATCTGGGTATATAGTGGCGTTCTGTCGAAAGTATCTGAGGATTATGTAAATTCTCGATGTAGTGACTCGTTCCTGCCTCCAAAAGGTGTTGTGCTATCGCCGATTTTCCTGGGTCATTGTTTTTATAAGCCCTAATGTGTTCTTTCATTCGACATGCTACAGTACGCTTAGTTTGGCCAATGTATGAACTTCCACAGCTACAGTCCACTTTGTACACGCCTGGTCTTTCCAATGGGAAATAATCTTTCGGTGTGCGCAATAGCTGGGAAATCTTTTTTAAAGGAGTGAAAATCGTTTTTACTGAATACTTATTTAAAATATTTGCGACCTTATCTGTCACTCCTTTAACATATGGTAAATAAGCCGGCTGTCGTTCTACCTGAATGGGTCTTGCCTTCATTTTTTGTCGTGGTGGAGGGAGCTGTCCTTTATAACCATTCCCCCGTAGAACTGCGCTTACATGTTGTAGTTCATCCGTGACATGTTCCTTGTCACACAAATTATATGCGCGGTTGGTGAGAGACGTCACTACAGAGTTTAGGTGTCGAGGGTGGTGATGCGAGTCAGCGTGCAAATAGCGGTCTGTGTGAGTTGGTTTCCTAAATACTGAGTGACTGAATGAACCGTCCTCTCGGACTCCTACTTTGATATCGAGAAATGCTATGCTGCGGTTTTTCTCTATTTCATACGTGAACCACATTTTGTCGTGTATGTTGTTCAAGTGTGTGACATATTCTTTAACGACTCCTTCATCGCCTTTTATTATAGAGGATACGTCGTCGACGTATCTTTTCCAAAGTTTAATTTGGCGTGGGGCGGTGGTGATGGCTATCTTTTCAAAATGTTCCATCCATATGTTGGCGACGATTGGGGCTACTGGACTTCCCATTGCCACACCGTCGAGTTGTATGTAGTACTCGCCCTTGTACACGAAATAATTAGTCGTCAGACAATGTTTCACCAGATCAACATATTCTGCGGGGATCTTTTGTTGTTCTATTTTATCTGCGATTACCTTCATACAATCAGCTATTGGGACATTTGTGAAAAGTGATTCCACGTCAAAACTGACCATCACTTCGTCCGGTTCTAAGTTGTTGTGCTGAAGGGTCTCAATGAAATGACGAGAATCTTTGACGGAAGATCCAGTTCCTCCTGCTAGTGGATTTATGATGCTAGTTATATGTTTAGCTAACTCATATGTCGGGGAATCCACTTGACTCACAATTGGTCGTAGAGGGACGTTCTGTTTGTGAATCTTAGGTAGGCCATATAGCTTAGGTGGGTGGAGGTTCCTAGGTCTTAATAAATGTTTCACTGTTTCTTCGCCAATCGCATATTTGCATTTATTAATAAGCTCTCGAGTCTTTCGATTCGTCCTGGCAGTGGGGTCGTATTTAACTTTCATGTACGTTTTTTCATCGGCTAATAAATCTCGTACTTTTTGTTCGTATTCATTAGTGCTCATAACAACCGTCGCGTTTCCCTTATCCGCTCTTAAGACCAGTATCTCTTGATCGTTCTTAAGCTCTTGTAATGCGGACATCTCAGCGGCACTGATGTTGGGTTTAGGACATTTTGCACTGCGTATAGTTACAGCGATGTCTTGCCTTAAAACCTCCGCGTCCGCTGGCGGTAAATTATTTTTTCGGATAACTTCCTCAACGGTTCCAATAATTTGTTCGTAAGGGATGCGATTTGGAGCAGGAGCGAAATTCAACCCTCTCTCAAGAACGTTCATCATAGGTTCAGTCAACTCTTTGTCCGATAGATTAAAAACAGTTCGAGTGTTTTGTGACTTTGCAACATGGTAGGGGACACGTGATTTTTGTTTATCGATAAGTGATTCAAACTTTCGTTCCTGTTTTTTAGCACTTAACTCACGTGAACGTTGGGCTTGTAGGTATGTGATGCGATCACATATGTCAAAGTCACTAGGTGATAACAGGTATTCAGGTAGAACGACAGCCGGCTTATTTACCATATGTTAAAGGAGTGACAGATAAGGTCGCAAATATTTTAAATAAGTATTCAGTAAAAACGATTTTCACTCCTTTAAAAAAGATTTCCCAGCTATTGCGCACACCGAAAGATTATTTCCCATTGGAAAGACCAGGCGTGTACAAAGTGGACTGTAGCTGTGGAAGTTCATACATTGGCCAAACTAAGCGTACTGTAGCATGTCGAATGAAAGAACACATTAGGGCTTATAAAAACAATGACCCAGGAAAATCGGCGATAGCACAACACCTTTTGGAGGCAGGAACGAGTCACTACATCGAGAATTTACATAATCCTCAGATACTTTCGACAGAACGCCACTATATACCCAGATTGGTGAGAGAAGCCATTGAAATCACGAAATACAAAAATTTCAACCGTGAAGATGGTTTTCAATTATCTAGCACCTGGCGTCCCGTGATTCGTCTATGTACAAAGAAGAAGAAAAACACCTCAAAAACCAGGGTCGACACCGTAAGTGTTGTGTGTCGTGATCGAGCTCGATACGTGAGTGAGACCAGTGGTAGTGGTTCCATAGATAGTGTTGCGTGTCATAAACGAGTGAGAAAGCGGGTAGACCGATATTTCTAACCGCAGAATAATAAAAACTATTCCCACCCGCAAGGACTTCAGTTGTTCCGTGATCATGGCGCTTGCAACAGTGCCGAAATATCGGAAACTCGTAAGTAAAAATTTACATGGTATAAATCCCGAAAAAACGTTTAGAATTACTTTGTTATTATCTGTGTGGTAATTGACCAAAGATATCCTTTCTACTTTATGAGTCTATCCAAATCCAAGCATTCTCAATCTTGAGGCAAGAACAATCAAATCAAAACAAAAGCAAATTATTTATGAAAGTGGGATTCGAAACTGCATCCCTTCCAATCCGGGGAACTGCTCTTTGAAAGGGACCCAGGTTCGAATCCCGCTCGCAGTAAAGTTTCTCTTTTTCCACTTTCATAAATAATTTGTTCTTTAAAGCAGCTAAGCAGCAATTGAGTATTTGAATATTTTAGATCAAAAACTCATGTCGAAAAAGATCTCGATATCTAAATTGTTGGTCAAGGATCTTTAAGGTTACTTTAAAGAATATTAAAAATTTATTGCAGGCTAACATCTCGCAAGATCTTCCTCTCTTGATCCTTGGAGTGCTGGGCGTGGTTGGTGGTCTACTCTGTCTTTTCCTTCCGGAAACCATGGACACAGATATGCCACAAACGTTGTTAGATGGAGAGAACTTTGGCAAGGACCAAAAGTTCTGGGATATACCTTGTTTCCCCAGGTAATTAATTCAAGATTGTTGGAGAAATTTTTAGATCCTTTTCCCAAAATAGATAATAATGTTACATTAATATACGCTACACTGACCATTCGATATATTTTCACAACCCATTACTCTCCAACTATACACATGTCTCCTCTCAAAGATTTTTCTACAATTTAGACACCACGCCTTTGATGAGATTCTATCAGGCATGCAGGTTTCCTTATAATGTCTTTTTCACTAGGGAGTGGTAAATTGTGAAAAAATAAAACCGAATTCCCAAAAGTCGGAGGTGTGTACCTTGTGAGACCTCGACATCAGACTGGGCATCGAACTCCATACTTCTGCCTATGTACCTAGTCCATAGTTTTGCCACTAGGTATTACTTAATTTTATTCCTGACTATCAAATAAACGAGCAATAAAATTTTAAATAAATAATAGAATAACATCACGTTAAGTATTAATGATGCGAAGTAACTTATATTGGAAAATTAAAGTAATATACTAAAACTATAAAGCTTTGATACCGCCACGAAATTACGAAGGTGAAGTTACATAATAGATGAAAAAAACATTTCTTTAAGTCTCCAATAAATTATGTTATAGGAAAAAAGAAGAAGATGATGAAGAGAATCCTGGAAAATACGTCAAACGAATATCAATCGTCAATGCCGCTCAACCCCAAGAGTTTGTCCGAGCTGTTCCAAGTACCATAGGATCCAGAGCATCTATTAGAGCGTCGATAAGAGCATCCACAAGGAGAAGAGACACTAACAAAGATCACAATGTAGTCTGAAAACCAAAAATTTTGTAGCTGGTAGCCAAAAAAATAAAAAATTGGTCCTAGACTTCACTGGTTTGATAAAACAGCCAAACCAGATTTCGGAACGAAATGATCTCATACGAGGTTTGTGCTAAAATCGCTTACGGGAAAATTTGTCATACTAAATTTAGATCTGAAAGGTGCTTTCACACGCTGCTTGGGACTCCAAGTCATGAAATGACTATAAACAATGGATAAAGACTGGGTTGTATTATAATTTATAATTATAAAACAAGTATTTGGAAAGGTTAATTCTCTTCTAATGGTAAAAGTTGATTTATTTTTTTCACCAATCATACTTTAACATCATGATTTCATTTATCCATACAGCGCTTTACATCTCATTTTTTAGAATTTATTGATAGAGATGGTACATTTGAGTATATTTTATAGTTAAATGTGCTCCATCAACGACTGTTTCATGAACGAATATTAGATTCGACCTTATAAGGTAAACCGTTGCTTATGGATTGTGAATTGGATCGAACGAGTCAGAATCTATAAATATGTTGACAGCTGGTCAAACATTTTATTTCGATATCTGGTCATCAGTCAGCAAGCTCTCTATTGAACTTGAGACTTGATGTATAGTTCTGAAAGTATGTTACGTCCATGCTTGAGACAGAGCGTCGGCATTTAATTGAAGTATAACTGTCAAGTGGTCATAGACTTTACGATGCGACTTATTTTTTTTTTATGCGAAAAACTTAGTTGTTTATCTGCCAAAGTACAAACAGTAATATATATTGGACTGTGCTACAAATTTGAATGTGTGTTTACCGAATTAATTGTTCTGATTGTACCTGCATATTTAGTTTTTTCTTGTAATAGGATTAATATTGATTGCCTGAGTCTTGCCTTATGAAATAATATCATGACCCATTTCATTTCATTCATAAATTTTTTCTTGATCGTTTTTAATTAGTACATTAAGACCAACGAGCGCATACCTAATGAAGAAGAAATGTCGTTTGTTTTGTTTGATAGAAATTCCGTCAAGTCCCTGCGGTGGTCGATGTGCGCTGAGCTAATCAAAAGCAAGACGTATAGATCGCGCGCTTAACGCTATTTTATTTTAACTATCCGGTATAACTTGAGCCGTGATAAAATTTATGTAAATTGGCAAATAGTTTATTAACTGTTACTTACCGATGAAATGTGATTCGATCTGTTTTATAGTTCCATTTCTTGCAATTTTCCACACTACGGAATATAACAGCACGCCATTTTGAAAGTGTTTATAAAGTCATTTGGAATATACGGGGTGTATGCACGGGTCAGTTGTCGGTGCAGTACTGAAGTTCGAGCGAGATTTCATATTTATTGGTGATAAATCACTGATCAGTTGCGGCATTGGATGGCCCGTATTACCGCTATATTGGGTATGTGCTCGATGATTGAGACCAAGTATTATTAGTCTCCCATATATCAGTAATTGTGAGGAACTTGTATATAATTTATTGTGTAATTTGCTTGTAATTGTGATAATTACCACTATTATGTAATCTATAATCCGTTAAGTCTGGCTTTTGAAGTTTAATATTAGTCTGACAGAATAAAACAGCGTTCATCCATAAATGTAAACAGTTTTGATTTATAAGTTTTAATTTAAGATCCAAAAATAACAACTGGTTGTTATTAGTTTTAAGTTTTAACTTCTGTCGGCAGTCTTCATGACTGTTTTTTTTTTATTTGAGCAGACTCTATTCTCGACCATGAATATAATGTCCGTAAATTTTACACTATACAAAAAATTAAATTTTAGATATTTGAGACATTTTTTTAATCGCAATAAGCATCCGCAATGAATGTTTCCACCAAAAAACCTATCTTACTACATATACAAAATATGAAATACTAATACAAGACTATATGTATTTTTTTTAAAAGGGTAAAATTAATTTAAAGGCTCTTGTAAAGCGTTATCGGATTCCTATTCAAATAATTTACTGATGCATATTTTTAGTTTTTTATCGTCAATCGAGTTTTTCATACACAAATTAAATAATACTTCGTTTTTGGAACAAACTGTGCTGTAGTCAGACTAATTTAAAAGTCAGAGGCGTGTTTCCTAGCCAGTTACTTATAGTAATAGTAAGTTATTTAACTTAAGTTTTACTGTAATAAATGTAAATAGATACGTTATTCTCAATAAATCTTGAAAAGTTTTCTAGAGAATAAAGTACAATACAAACAAAATAAAAATGACAGTTGTATAAATACATTTTTTTTTTTCATCAATTTCTCATATTTCAGCAGTTTTTTTGACGTGATAACGTTTTATAAATTGATAAACGCCGGCTGCACGCACGAAAAAAGTGTCACGTTCCGAAAAATGTATGGCGACCGGTGCATTGTTTGTGAAACTCTCAGAAAACATATATGACGTTATCACGTGAAATTTTCGTCCGTAAACCAACTTTAGAGACAACCATAGTTTTTTTTTTGGATTTTTTTTTCCTTGTACCGCAGGGGATTTACAAACAGGAATGTAATATGGTTCCGGTGGCCCACCAATAAAGGCGGAGAGACGGCACACGACGGGTTTCTTTAGTGGGTTCCCACACTACCTTGTTCGTTACCCCGAACGACGGGGTGTGCGGTTAGGAACATTTTTACCCGCCTTAGCAAAATAAAAACTAAACGTTGTGGGGCGTCTAGCAGATGTGAAAACATCGGAATTACTTTGTAGAAATAAAATGATCATAGCTTGACAAAGTACCCCTCAAGACGAATCAAACGAGTATGAACTCGATAGGGTTGCGTAGTTTCATTACAGAGTTACTTTGGCCACCTTCCAGCTCCATCGTCAGACCCTGGATACCATCTAGAGACAAAGTACTCGTCAAGACAAATCATATGAGCCCAAGCTCGATAGAGTTATATCGTTTTATAACGGAGTCCCTATGGCCACCTTCTAGCTACATCATCAGACCCTGGATACCATCTAAAGACAAAGTACTCGTCAAGACGAATCAAATGATTCCAAACTCGATGGGGTTGCGTCGTTTCATTACAGAGTTACTGTGGTCACCTTCAAGCTCCATCTTCAGACCCTGGATATCATCTATGACTGAAGTTCTAGTCAGGATATTTCAAACGAGCCTTAACTCGATGGAGTTGTGCCATTTAATTATAGAGTTTCGCATGACCACCTTCCAGCTCCATCACCAGACTCTGGATACCATCTAAAGACAAAGTTCTCATCAAGACGAATCAAACGTGTCCAAACTCGACGGGGCTGCGTCATTTTATTATAGAGTTACTGTGGCCACCATCCAGCTTCATCATCAGCCCCTGGATACCATCTAGACACAAAGTACTCGGCAAGACGAATCATACGAGCCCAAACCCGATGGGGTTGCGCCGTTTCATTATAAAGTTCCTATGTCCACCTTCCAGCCCCATCATCAGATCAGCTCCATGTGATCATAATATTGCATTGTCACGTCATATACACATGCGTGTAAAATTTCAGCTCAATCGGAAACTGGGAAGTGTGTCAAATTTAACTTGCAAGATTTGAACGGGACAAGTACAATAAAGGCGTCGCCACGCTAACAGCCGATTTTACCCTCCCTCCGCATTAGATGTTTCACATCAAAAAGGGGTTCACAAACATTTCAGGGACACAAAGTACAGCCCGACTCAGAACAACAGCTTGACTATCACACAGAGCGGTCCTCTGTGGGAGTCGAACCCACAACACTAAAGCGAGAGGCCAGTATTTAAGGCACTCTGCCAACGGTGTAGTCAGAGAGTCACTCTCCTTATCGTCTCCTTGTTATTCCACCTCCTATCGCTTTCCCTGGTATTGGTGACGCGCCAGCGTCTATAGGCTAGCACTTACCATCAAGTGAGCCATCACCTCCTGGATAGAACTAGAGTCTCCAAAACATTGATGAGAAACATTAGATTAAAAAAAACTGCTTCGGTGTTGCAGCGGTAGTTTGAGTGACTGCTAAACATGAGGTTTAAGGCTTTTTTGTAAAAGGAGAAATTCTAGAGTTTGGAAATGTGCCCGCTGGTAGACGGCAATGTGGAAATGTGAAAAGGATGTCGGACGATCGATTAGTTAAGAAGATATACAATGCGAAAGTGGAAGGATGTAGGTACAGGAGGAGGCCGAAACTCACCTTCCTAGACCAAATCGGTCTTGTATTGAAGGATGGTGTAAGGAGTCTCCGAACTCGGCGAGCGTGTATGAAGAGAATTATGAATGTTGAGGAAGCGAGTGATATGAATAGAATCTTTTGGCACTCTCTGTCTACCCCACAAGAGAAATGGCGTGATGATAGGTAGGCGCAGTCTTATCTTCCAGAGTCTTCTCGAAGTTCTGGTGGCGGTGCTATAACGGCTGAATCACACAAATGGCGCAAGTATTCTAACCTTGACAGAGGTTACTTATTTGTGCCGTTTGGGGTAGAGACAATAGGCCCCTGGGGACCTGGCGCATTTGGAATCTATAAATATTTAGTGGGGAAGCTTGTAGAGCCTACATGTGACAATAATGCTGGTTTTTACCTTGGCTTAAGGACTAGCCGCGCTATCCAGCGAGTTAATGCTGCCAGTGTTTGAACTTCACTTGAACGAGATTTAGTTCTATTGGTCTAAGGTTCATTCAAGTCAGGGGTCTCCAAACTACGGCCCGCGGGCCAAATCCGGCCCGCCAGTGCTATCAATCCGGCCCGTGATAGCTTAAGACTAGTGTCATCAATCTGGCCCACGACAGCCAATGTTTTACTGTTGTTACTATTTCTGTGATAAGTTGAATGGAAGAGAATGAAAACACAGAATATTATAATTCTCAAAAAAACTCGGTTTTATTTACTTGCAAGGTAAAACTTTACGACAGAAATGATGACGCAGAAAACTCAACTCAAGTATCTAAGCCAAGCATATTAATAACTAACAAATAATGAAATTGAAATTAATCCCACTAATAAAACAAAAAACACTAATTAGATTTATGTAATTGTGATTTTTGACCGACAATTGTTTGTAGTTGTGGATTAATTTTACTTGTACCAATTATTAAAAGAGATTTAAGATGCTCATCGGTTAATTTAGATCTGTAAAAATTCTTTATGTACTTCATCTTGGAAAACGATTTATCACACAAGTGTGTGTTTGGTACAACAACCCACGAGCAAATTTATGCAAATTATTAAATTGTACCAGTGGAAGACTCTTATAAAATTCCAACAAAGACAAATTTTGATATTTGTTCTTAAACATATCACTGTACTGTAAATCAATAATTTCACAGGGTTTCAATATCAGAATCAAAAGGATTTTGAAAAAGCTTAATTTCATTCGCAATTACAGCAAAATCTGAGAAACGAGTATCGAAATTTATCTCTAAAGCACTCAAAGTTTCGACTGCAAAATCGACGGGAAATTCAGTCTCTGTAGTGTGGCTGAATATTTCACATGTTTTAAAATGTGTGAAAGATTTTTTACGTAATTGCGATTGAAATAGTATTATTTTCTGCCTGAACGATTTGTTATTGGTGTATAAATCTGAAGAGTAGAATAAGAAAGTAATTTTCTCCTTGCAATCTCAAATTCATTTCGTTCATATGATTTGTCAAATCGACATACGAATGCTAATTTCCACAGTCATTCACTATTTCCTAAATCGGCACAAGGGCGATGCTTCTCATTAAAAAAATTCGATCTCTGCTCGAAGTTCAAAAAAGCGCTTAAGGACTTTTCCGCAACTAAGCTTAGCCATATCATACTGCCATACGCTGGGTACGGCAGTGTGATATGGCAAGTCATTTTCTCCAATCTCTTCAATAAAGTCGCGCAATTGTCGGTGATTCAGCCCTGTTGATCTGATGAAGTTAACAACTGATATGACTGGTTTTAGAACTTCAGACAAATCCAAATATTTTCTGCACAAGGACTGTTGATGAATGATACAATGTAAGTCTAATAGTTTTGAACCAAAAACATTTTTTACAGCCTTTCAAACAAGTGCGACCACTCTGCCATGTCTGTCCCAATTGTCGTGCCGTGAATATTATCCATATCAAGAAGTTCTTCATACACTTCATAGCTTTTATCTACTCCACGAATAAAAATCAACACCTGAGCCGATACATCCGTTAACTCATCCAAGGCTAGACAAAACCACTCAAGATGTCAATTCTTGTCAGACAGTTGAGATGATATATTTTCTGCGATGTCTTGCACCTTCCGAGTCACGGTGTTTGCTGACAAAGTGACACCTTTCACTAAATATACCTTTTCGCATATTTCCTCAGCTACTGCAATCAAGCATTCTTTTATCATTTCTTCATCAGTGAATGATTTTCCACGTTTTGCTATTTCAAGAGCCACACGAAAGCTGGACCGAGTAGCAGACTCTTGCTCAGTATTTGTTTGGTAAACAAAGATTGCTGAGATTTCAGTCCGCGCTTCAAACCTTAAAATTTTTCCATCCACAAACGTCCTGTATATATAGAGTAATTTTGAAGACGTTTCGATTCATAGTGATGTTTAATGTTATATTCTTTGAGAACAACTATGGTTTCATTCACAAATTAGACATAGCGCCTTACTATGCTATTATACTGCACTCAATCATAAAATACAGAAAGTTCCATTTATCTTGGAACGTTCTGCATTCACTGTCAATTTTTCGCTTTTTTTCCATACTAATAAATCACACATAAAAACAAGTCTAATCAAAATAATCTTATGCACGGATGTAACTCAGAATCAGGAGTCTCCGAAACCGGCGAGTGTGTATGAAGAGAACTATGAATGTTGAGGAAGCGAGAGAAGGGAGATTACTTGATGGTAATTAAGTAACAAATGTGTCGTTTGTAAAGTAGTATAAGATTGTAAATAAAGAACTTATAGATACTAGAATGTTCCTAGCTGATTAGTAACTATATGACTCCCATCATCTGATAACATGATTTTCATAGCTGGGATATTGACTTACAACAAAAGCTTATCAGCATACTGATAACTGGTACTGAAGGAAAACATCGTAAGGAAACCTGCATGCCTTTCTTTTTTGGACAGAAAAAAATGAGCCGTCACGAATCTTCTCGCAGACGTAAAAACATTTTAGTGGGTAGGGCCCCACACTACCATGTTCGTTGCCCCGAACGACGGGGTGTGCAGCTAGGTACATTTTTTACCGGCCTAAACAAAGAAAAAAAGGATGTAAAAACATCGATTTCCTTTCTTTCTTCAAATATTGTTTGTCTTATATAATTCTTGGTAAGCGCGCTCTCTTGGTTTATTGATTGGCGTTATACTTCCTAGTTAGAGGCTTTTGTCAACAGATGGCGTTAAAACAATTAAATAAATTGGCGTGGTGACGTTACCAGACGGTTTTACCCTCCCTCCGCATTAGATATTTTCACATCAAAAAGGATCGGGAAAAAATAGCTGGTACTTAACTATCCTGGTGGAAGGGTTGGGTTTAAAGTGGGATTACTCACTTGTTAGCTTAAACTGTACACCGTTTACCTATCGGTACTACAGTCTTACCATGTGACTGACCATAAAGCACCTCGGTATATTTTTTTGTTTCTATAAAGACAGCACCCTCCACTAAGGAATAATCTTTGTATTGCAAAGTCCCCCACTTTGCAAACATACAATTTCAGGGTTTCACACACACAAAGTACACAAAACAACCATTTGTGGATCACATTAGTTGTCCTGTATGGGAATCAAACCCACCACATTCGAGCGCGGGCTGGTATCTAAACAACTCCGCTTTCTGTACAGTTTTGGTTGTAGCGCGAAATGACATTGTGAGTACCGGCTTGGGAGTCTTTCTTATTATACATGAGCAGTAAGCGCTTACCATCAGATGGGCTGTGACTCATATGCCACCATAAGCAATAAAAAAACATGATTTCTAGAAATATCTGATACCATAGTCACTACTTTTTTAAAGTAAAATCTGTACTATTATAAAGCTGTAACAGAGCTATGTCTGTACATAAGATATTTGAGAAAAAATGACTAACCTATTAGGCTATATAGGCGTGTCTAAACACAAAAAAGTGTTTTTATTTAGGTTTTTTGTCTGTCTGTTTATCTGTTTGTTTGTTCGCGCATCACGCAAAAACTACTGAACGGATTTTGATGCAACTTTTTTGTTTGACAGCTCTTGATTAGACTTAACAGCTGGTATACATGTTATCCCGCTATTATATCGGGAACCTGAGATATAACCAAAAACTAAAATCAAAAAGCGAAGGGAAAATACAAGCATAAGGCCACCTGATGGTAAGCGGTTACCGTAGCCTATAGACGCTAGCAACACCACAGGCATCAGTCACGCGTCGCCATATCCAAAGGAAGGGATAGGAGGTGTATAGGAAGGATAATAAGGACAGGGTTTGGGCATCCGGCGCTTGCACTCAGCGTACGATACACAACGTAGGAATACCTGCCGTTATTTCACGCTGATCTTTTGTTTATGTGAGAGAGCTACTACTGCCCCAATCGAGCCAGCCCATTCGTGCTGGGATAAGCATGGTTCTACCACTTGAGAAATGCCGGGAGTAACTAGTTAAAATTGAGTTAATAATGGTACTAACTAGCCTGGGTCCGGAGCCTAACCAGAATATCCAATTCCAAACAAAACCAGTAAAATAATATATGAAGTAAAGTTCCGTTAATGACGCTAATGAAAAGTGATTGGTGCCGACATTTCAAAGTTCAGATGATACAAAGAATAAAATAACAGACATGTCTTTAAATTTTTGAAGTGCCCTTTCATGTCAGTATATATATTTCAACGGCGCATGTATTCTATCCTTGACAGAGGTTATTAATTTGTGCCCTTTGGAGTAGAGACCATGGGCCACTAGGGACCTAGTGCTTTCGTAATCTATAAAGATTTAGCGGGGAAGCTTGTAGAGGCTACACGTGACCAAAATGCTGGTTTTTAATTTGGCCAAAGGATTAGCCTCACTATCCAGCGAGGTAATGTTGCCAGCATATTGAGCACGTTACCGATGGTAGAATATCACTTGAATGAACTTTAGTCCTCTTGGTCCAAGATTCATTAAAGTGAAGTTTTTATTTATATATATTTTTATTATAATCGGATTAGTTTAGTTTGTATCCCCTTATTTATAGTTTTTAAAATAGTATAAGATTGTATATAAGTATGACAATAAAAGTCTGCATTTCATAGTCCTTCTTACTATTAGCGCAGTCGAAGAACCAAACACTCAGTCCCCGCCTTTGATGTTGTCGAAAAAGCCGAATCCGTCTAGACATTCGTCACTACGAATAAAAGTGCAAAGTAGAAGTTGTCACATTAGCAGGAAATAAAAACATTATATTTTAATATTTTATTTTGATAGCCCTGACAAATTGCTCCCGACCGACTGAGCGTAGATGTTCGGCCGTTCGGGAGCACCCCGCCCTCGGCTCACCCCACACCGCACCTCAAGATTACTCTGTCTAGACGTCTTCGATGGCCGACTGTATGGTCCTTTGGCTGTGCTGTTAGCCTAGGAAACATGGGTGGGATATATGTGGAAAGGTAGGTTACCATCTTACACAGTTTTTGTCCAGCCATGGCCTGCATTACATGGGGATCCGTAACGGTCCTTTTTGCGCGTACTGTCGAAGAAGTGGACACCGCGGAGCACATAGGCAATCAGACCTAACGACTTTTTTAAAATTTCGTATACAAACAAATTATATGCTGGATAAACGTATTTTTACCTCTATAAGCAATTCCTACAATATTTTTACCCCGAATACAATTAACTTAGGCTGAAAATATTTTGTCTGCTCTACAATTTTAAACGAGCTGTCTAATCTATGGTACACGCGAATCAATTAAACTTCATAGTAATTCCTTGGCAACAGTCGTGGCAATTTAAAATTGGAGCATTATATTTTTAAATTATAAAGATTTTTTTTTATTATTTTTCTGTCATTAAGGCCAATTGAGACTGCATTTCCAGAGTGTACAGCGCAGGGGTTTGTTTAGGTAAGAAACGCACGCGTTCTAGTTTTACCTTTACAACTACAAGAGCATAAATATAAGTAGCGGTTGGGTCGTATCCTGCTCTTCACACATCTCTACTACATAGTATGTAAACTCCATGTAATCAGAGTTTAAACAAACATTAATTATGATAAAAAGCGTGCCGCGTTCGTGCAAATTCATTCAGCCTACACCGAGCAGCGCAGATACACGTTCGATAACGTGTATCTAATAGTAACATTTTTATCTGTGGAATAGCGTCTTTGGCGGGAACGATAAGAATTTTTTGTAAGTTGTTTTTTTTTTAACTTTAAATTAGACCAAGTAAATGTTTACTTTTTTTGTGTTGACGAACTAAGGGGTTTTTTTTTTCATGCACATCTCTTGATTAATTTGGTTGCATAATATGGAGCAATTCGGCATACTCGCAATACAGGAGTCCAAGTTATCTCCGAAAAAAAAAACTAGACGTCGCGGGACGTCTAGCAGATGTGAAAACATCGAAATTACTTTGTAGAAATAAAATGATCATAACTTGATAAAGTACTTCTCAAGGCGAATCAAACGAGTATAAACTGGATAGGGTTGCGTAGTTTCATTACAGAGTTACTGTGAGCACCCTCCAGCTCCATTGTCAGACCCTGGATACAATCTAGAGATAAAGTACTCGTCAAGAAAAATCATACTAGCTCAAACTCAATGTAGCTATGTCGTTTTATAACGGAGATCCTATGGCCACCTTCTAGCTCCATCATCAGACCCTGGATACCATCTAAAGACAAAGTACTCGTCAAGGCGAATCAAATGATTCCAAACTCGATAGGGTTGCGTCGTTTCAATACAGAGTTACTATGGTCATCTTCAAGCTCCATCATCAGATCCTGGGTATCATCTATGACTGAAGTTCTCGTCAGAACATCTCAAATGAGCCCTAATTCAATGGAGGTGCACCATTTAATTACAGAGTTTCGCATGGCCACCTTCCAGCTCCATCATCAGACCCTAGATACCATCTAAAGACAAAGTACACATCAAGACGAATCAAACGTGTCCAAACTCGTTGGGGTTGTGTTATTTCATTATAGAGTTACTGTGGCCACCTTCCAGATTCATCATCAGCCCCTGGATACCATCTAGACACAAAGTACTCGGCAACACGTATCATACGAGCCCAAATTCGATGGGGTTGCACCGTTTCATTATAGAGTTCCTATATCCACCTTCCAGCTCCATCATCAGATCAGGTCCATGTCATCATAATATTGCATTGTCACGTGATATACACATGCGTATAAAATTTCAACTCAATCGGAAACCGGGAAGTGTGTCAAATTTAGTTTGCAAGATTTGACCGGGACAAGTACAATAAAGGCGTCGCCACGCTAACAGCCGATTTTACCCTCCCTCCGCATTAGATGTTTCACATCAAAAAGTGTCACGTTCGCAGATATTCTAGTGCACGAGTGTGCGCAAGCATTCTCTGTATGCACTCTCTGTTCTCTCACGGCGTTCCGACACCATATTTTCCAAGACAACAGGCTAAATCACAGCCATCTTCCTAAAGCCGAGGTGTTATGAAGAGAAGAATATCAATTAACTGACTTAACATGGGAATCGAAACCGAGACCCCATGATTCTCAGTAACATATAAGTATGCATCAATCCTTTAGTTTATTTATAACGATTATTTGAAATTCCAATGCATTCAATATCTATGAGTTTGAATGAGCATAGTCCAATGCATTCAATTATAGTTTAGTGTTGAGATCAGACTACCACTGAAGGAATATAATATAGCTCCGGTGGCCCGCCAATAAAGGCGGAGAGACGGCACACTTCGGGTTTCTTTAGTACATCTTTTTATTTTTATTTCATATACATGTATATATTTTTAATGAATAAAGTAAATATCCTCTATAAACCACCAGCCCCCCCATTTCTTAAATATATTTCTTTCTCTCCATCCAATGGTTGTCCGGAAGAGATTGCCTTATGCGATAGGACCGCCAATTGTACAATATTAATGTTTAAGATCTTTGTTTAGTTATTTTGGTGTACAATAAAGAAGTTTATTATTATTATTATTATCCCACACTACCCAATTCGTTACCCCGAACGACGGGGTGTGCGGTTAGGTACATTTTTTTCCCGCATAAACAAAAAAAAAGAAAATGTCTCACTGTCCTCAGATGGATATATCGATTCAAGTTGATTCATATTTAGATATTTTGATATATATTTTTAGCATTTGACATGCTTAGCACTATATATTGGGTAAACTTTGTGTTTAATCAAGTTGATTCGTTATCAAAAGCGAGACTCACACGTCCGAAAGAGAAACGTACTCCACAAATCTGGGCTGTAGCAGATAAACCTCCTGTTTTTGGGTACATAGCTTAAGACGATACCAACACAGAGCTCATTACTACACACATATAACCCTAAAAAAAGGAGAAAATAATAAAAAAAAAAAAATTGGAGGGGCAGTAGTGGAGATGAGAAAGCATATTTTTTTTTACAAAATATCTCGTTTTGCTTCCATTAACTTGGGTTTCTCTTATATTTTAACATATTACGTAAATAAATGAACAAAGTGCGAAAATGTGTCAAAGATAACTAAAATACGAAGAAATTGTGTCAAAAATTCAAAAGATGTAGGTTCATACCCCGCTTGGTTTTAATTTTGTATATCACATTTCCGCATTTTGTATTTTAGTAGGTAAATAGACATTAGATAGAGTATGTCAACCATCCATCAGCCTTTCAACGTCCACTGCTGGACATAGGCCTCCCCAAGAGAACGCCACAACGAGCGGGTCCCGTCATGGGGGATAATGCCGTAATCGCCACGCTTGGCAGGCGGGTTGGCGATCGCAATGGATGTTGTTAATACTCGAGGGAGTGCTGCTGCCCACTCCCCGATATTCCCTCAGTCGGCTTTTACGACTCCCGTGGGTAGAGAGGGGTGGGACAATTTTAAAACCGGCCCCACACGGCCAATACGCTCATGGACTCACCTATATAGTGTTGCAAAACTTTTATTAAAAACATATTTTAAACACCTGTTTACACAAGTAGATGCCAACCTTAATACTTACTTACTTACTTATCATCACGCCATTTCCCTTGCGGGGTAGGCAGAGAGAACAGAGCGCCAAGAGGCTCTATTCTTGCATACATCTCTCGCTTCCTCAACATTCATAACTCTCTTCATACACGCTCGCCGGTTTCGGAGACTCCTGACTCCACCTTCCTTCAATACATGACCAATTTGGTCTAGGTAGATAAGTCTCGGTCTCCCCCTGTACCTACATCCTTCCACTTTCGCATTGTATATCTTCTTAGCCAGTCGCTCGTCCGGCATTCTTTCCACATGTCCGAACCGTCGGAGCAGTCCCTTTCGCATCTTTACACCAATACTCTTTTTCATACCTACTCGCTCTCTTACGTCATTGTTACGAATGCGGTCAGTCAGCCTCACTCCACAGATTGTCCGCAGAGATCGCATTTCGACCGCATTGATTTTACTCTCATGCTCCTTTTTACATACCAACCTTAATGTCAAGATATTATTGTCTGGAGCAAAAACATACATACGCTTGCGATGCTTTGCCAATTCAGCCATCGTGACAATTGCTCCTGACTGCTAATTTCGATAACACATTCATACTTAACGTTTTTGGGTGACGCGTTATCGAAATTAGCAGTCAGGAGCAATTGTCACTATGGCTGAATTGGCAAAGCATCAGGACGGTATCCGGGAGATGCAGGTTCAAATCCTGCTCGTGACTGTTATTTTCGATTTCACATTTTTCACTTTGTGTTTAATGTGTAGTGCTAAGCATGTCAAATGCAAATAATATATATAAAAATATCAAAATATTATCTCTTTTTACGAAAAAACTCAACAACGCTGCCCGACCCGGCGATCGAACCCGACACCTCAGGATCAGCAGTCGCTCACACTACCGCTGCCAACCACCAAGGCAGTTCTAGTTATAGAGGAACTTCTAAAGTGTTTTAAATCCTACTAGCTTCTAGCTTATATCTGAGGTGCCCGATTGATTTAGCGGGGTAAACTATCTATTAGTTTTGAACTATGAAACAAAAATACATCAAAATCAGTCCAATACTTTTTACGTAATGTGCGAACAAACGTATATAAATTCAAGCAAAGATGGGGTGAGAAGGAGTTTAGATCTCTTCTGTCGCCGTACCTCAAACACATACGATAACGATATTTTTCCATGGAATATATTGACATTCAAATTTTGCGGAAAATACTTAACATGAAAATATGGCAACTAATCAATAATGTAATGTTTTTACACGACCATTTTTGAAAGTGTTAATAAGTATAATATTGGGCGAATGACGTCAGCTTTAATGACTACGTCTCCTAAGCTATTGTTTTTACACTAAATTTGACCCGCGACTCTGTTCGCGTGTACTTCATAATATAAATACATCACTCTTTAGCATATTAATTATAAACATAGCATCACGCCTGTATTCCCCGAAGTGGTAGGCAGAGGTGTATTACACACCCACGACTCGCCAGCTATGTTTAAGTCCCACGTAATAGGGGGCGAGCCTATTGACGTCTACCGGGCACATATCCAAACTCCGGGCTGCCACTGAGAATTTTTTTTTTAGGAAAAAGCTCTGTAACGTTGCCCGACCCGGGGATTGAACAGTTTAATTATATCTATGCAAAAATAGATGGGTTACTTTTATTTATACAAAATTCATTCCGCATTCGTAACGACGACGTACCTAAGAGAGCGAGTAGGTATGTATTTTTTTTTTATTGAATATAGTGGCAGACGAGCCACGGCCCATCTGATGGTAAATGGTAACCGTCGCTCATGGACTCAACTATACTGAAAGTATTGTCAAGCCGCTACTCACCATTTAATTTCACCGATATGAAATGAAAGAATAAACGGCTATCTCTTGCTACAGCCAAAACGCAACGATGTGCTTCATGGCCGGTCACACGGGATCCATCTGGTGGTACCAACCCGCTCGGGCCCGATACCAAGTGAGTATTCCCACTTGGTACCCAGTCCTACCACCAGTCATGCAATGGATGATAATTGCTTACTTCCCTTAGTCGCCTCATACGACACCCGTGGGAGAGAATGGGGTGGTGACACTTGTATTTTTAGTCCGTCACCACAAGGACAACGGTATTGGTGTAAAGATGCGAAAGGAAATGCTCCGATGGTTCGGACATGTGGAAAGAATGCCGGACGAGCGACTGGTTAAGAAGATATACAATGCGAAAGTGGAAGGATGTAGGTACAGGGGGAGACCGAGACTTACCTACCTAGACCAAATCGGTCATGTATTGAAGGAAGGTGGAGTCAGGAGTAACCGACAAGCGTGTATGAAGATAATTATGAATGTTGAACAAGCGAGAGAGGTATGCAAGAAAAAATACTCTTGGCACTCTGTTCTCTCTGCCTACACCAGAAAGGAAACGTCGTGATGATAAGTTAGTTAGTTAATTATGCAACATTTCATAAAATTGGTTCTTCAGTTACGGCATGAAAATGTAACGAACAACCAAACTCACTTGCGCATGTATACTATATTAGTAAGGATATCTTTTAAGCTCTTTACGTACTCAACCATTGAAGGGGTAGGCAGAGATATATTACACACCCACGGTTCGTCAACTATGTCACGTAATAAGCGGCGAGCCTATTGCCGTCTACTGGGCATTTCCTAACCTGGCTGGGCTGCTACTAAGAATTTTTCGTACGTTGTATACGTACAACGTACGAAAAATTCTCTCGCTCGTAGACTCGTACTATATTATATATTACGTATAAATAACGTATGGACTTAAATTTTGAAGGTTGACATACTTTATATGACGATAAGAATCTCTATAAACAAAATAACCTTTCCGTAAATACAGCATTTAACGTTATTGCGTAATAATAATTTATTATTTACTCGTTATATCAACGGCTTTAAACACTTAATATTTACAGTCATCATAAATGCAAAATGATAATTATATCAAATGTCACCGTTTTATAACTGATAAGACAATATGTAAATAATACATGTTTGAAAAATAATTTTGGTATGTCTAATTTTATCTCCAACATTTTTTTGGAGATTAATAATTATTAGGTCATATGACAAAGCACCAGATCTCTATTTTCAATATAAAAAAAAACATAGCATCACGCCTGTATTCCCCGAAGGGGTAGGCAGAGGTATATTACACACCCACGACTCGCCTAGCTATGTTTAAGTCCCACGTAATAGGGGGCGAGCCTATTGACGTCTACCGGGCACATTTCCAAACTCCGGGCTGCTACTGAGAATTTATATATATATTTTTCTTTTTTTATAATTTATTTTTATATTTTCAATAGACTGGGTGTAAATGACATCATACCGATAGCTCCGGCCAAAGATCTCACCCAATATCTGTAATAATATGTCCTATACCATTTTTATAGACAACGACGGGTTACAAAGTCAGTAATTTTTTAGCTGCCATCGACTCATTAACAACACGACTAAAATACATCACGAAGGTTTTAATCCATTGTAGGTTTTAGGGTAAATCGGTGATTAATCGGTCCTCGTGGCGTAGTCGGTAGTGTAACCGACTTCCGTGCACGAGGTCGTGGGTTCGATTCCCACTCAGGACAAATATTTGTGTGATGAACACAGATGGTTGTACGGCGTCTGGATGTGTTCTATCTATTATATGTATTTATTTACAAAACAAAGTAGTATATGTATTATATCCGTAATCTGGTACCCATAGCACAAGCGTTAAGCTTAGTTTGGGACCAGAGGACATTGTGTGAAAATGTCCGTGAATATTTATTATTATTATTATTTATGATGTCATTCGCACCATGTATAGGTACTATTATAAAGTTGTAACAGATCTATGTCTGTACATAAGATACTAAGAAATAAATGTATTAGGCTATTTAGACGTCTCTGAACACTATAATTTTTGTCTGTTTTTTGTCCGGCCTTCAGCAAAACTACTGAATGAAACTTTTTTGTTTCGTTGTTCTTCATTAGTCTTAAAAACTGGTATACCTACATTTTATCCAGCTACTGTCAGGATCTCGATATATAATGTAAAAAAAATAGGGCAAAGGCTAGTTAAAATATACTGGATGACTTTTTTACCGTCTCGTAACAATAGGGGATGATAAGTAAATGATATTAGAATTTATTTTTACTGACTTCATCTGAAATTAATCTACCAATATAAACTACTAGCTTACATTCTATTTTTCATATTTAAATGTTTAACTAACTAACTTATCATCACGCCGTTTCCCTTGCAGGGTAGGCAGAGAGAACTGAGTGCTAAGAGGCTCTATTCTTGCATACATCTCTCGCTTCCTCAACATTCATAACTCTCTTCATAAAAGCTCGCCGGTTTCGGAGATCCTGACTCCACCTTCCTTCAATACATGACCGATTTGGTCTAGGTAGGTGAGTCTCGGTCTCCCCCTGTACCTACATCCTTCCACTTTCGCATTGTATATCTTCTTAACCAGTCGCTCGTCTGGCATTCTTTCCACATGTCCGAACCATCGGAGTATTCCCTTTCGCATCTTTACACCAATACTCTCTTTCATACCTACTCGCTCTCTTAGGTCGTTGTTACGAATGCGGTCAGCCAGCCTCACTCCACAGATTCTCCGCAAAGATTAAAATAAATGTTTAGCAGATAATAATTTAAAAAGGTAAAAAAAAATCGTAAGCATAGTCACCCTAATAAACGCGCGCCAAATAGGAATGATTTCTACAAACAGGTAAAACTATCTCTAGGCAATTCAAGCGTGGAAAAAACTATTGCAGCGTATTTCATTACGCACGCCAGACTTGGGGAGTAAGCTGGTGAATGCGTTGCGGAAGTGCTGATCGGGCGAAGCGAATGGAAGTTGAAGATATAACTTACTGAAGATAGAAAGAGACTGTAGGGGCAAGAAAGAGAGATGCGAGCACACATTTTCTTCCTCTCTTTCTCATAATTTGTTTGCATTATACATAGGTATATTATATATAATTATATTTTATTTATGTTTTCAATATTCAAATTCACCGAAAAAACGTTGCATTAAATATTGATTAAATATTTCTTGAAATAAATATATCTCAAAAAGTCAATTACCGCAACTTGGGACGAGCAGAATATCAGGGATCCATAATACGAAGTTTCTTAATTATATGTTTTTATGCATAGAACGTGAGCTAAGTATTTATTTTTTTTCAATACCATGTTTTTGATATTGTGATTTGAGAGCTATATATCATCCAAATATAATGCAGTATTTTCTTTTCCGATATTACCCTTTTTTTTGTTAAGGCGGGAAAAAATGTTCCTAACCGCACACCCCGTCGTTCGGGGCAACGAACAGGGTAGTGTGGTGCCTGCACCCACTAAAGAAACCCGCCGTATGCCGTCTCTCCGCCTTTATTGACGGGCCACTGGAACTATGTTACATTCCTTCGGTGGTCCGCCGGCGGCTTACCCTTTCGGGTACCCTCTGCCGAGCGACACATCTGCACACGGAGCGTCGCACCTTCTCGGGAGGCCTGGCAGGTGGCGGACGTTCCCCGGTCCATCCACCCGCAGCCTCAGCTAGGGCGGCATGAGGCGCAAGTACCTGCGCCTGCGCCACCCCGGTCGCTGGCGGCGGTTCGGGTCAGCGGAAGAATCCTCCTCCCTGGCTCTCTCCGCCGCTTCCTTCCGCAAGATAACCTCCTCGCAGAAGGCAGCGACCGCGGCCCAGTTCCTGTCGCTGCCAAGCATCGCTCTGACGACGCTCGGCAGTGAGAGGTACCCCCTATATCCGCGACGAGTTCACGGCGCTGCTCGGCCCAAGCCGGGCACGACTCGAGCGTGTGCCGCGCCGTGTCCTCGTCACAGCCGAAGTGGTGACAGCCCGGAGTCGCGTCCCTCCTTGCGACTATGTGCAGGTATCTGCCGAAGCAACCGTGCTCCGACAGCACCTGTACCAGTCGGAAGGTAAGGACTCCATGCCATCGCCCCACCCACTCCTCCAGCACCGGCTGGAGCGCCCTTACGGTCCAAAGACCGGCCCAGGGCGCCTCCAACCACGCCCTCCACCTGACCATGGCAGCTCTGCGGGCGTCGCCCTACCACCTGGCCACCTCCCTGGGTAGGGGGCGTTCGCCCCCCTCCCGCTTTTGCGACGCCAATACACCTCAGCGAGCACCTCCGCCTCCAAGTCCCACGGGGGGATTCCAGCCAACGCGCAGGCCGCCTCGGTCGACACCGTGCGGTATCTGGGGGGTGCCGCTGAGACGTCGGTAATCGTATTGAAAACATCCGGTGATTTCTTAGAATCACTCAAAATCAGTACACGCTGTATAAGTTTATTTGAAATAACCATATAAGCTGAGCAGGGCCGCTTGTGTCCTTAGAAAGGGTTGCCAGCATTGCATGTTGAATCCTGGGCGCACGGCAATGCGTACGAAACGACGCGGCGCAGTCTTGTCACTTTAAGCAGTTTTAAATGTTGTTATTGTGTACGTGCGGTGACTCGTAGGTACTGGTACGCACCCAAACGACGGGGTGTGCGGTTACGTAAGTCCATTTTTTCCAAAAAAGGTACTGGCACGCACTCATGCAAATCACACTCAGTTCGGTTGTATGAAGATAACTATACTGACGGGCTGTATGTGAGTGTATGAATGTGTATATGTGTATACACATACACATTCATACACGCATGTGTTTGTTGGGCAAACCCAACACAAATGTAAGAGGGTTCATGTTCACCTTTTTTGTTGTTGAGGCGGGAAAAAATATTCCTAACCGCACACCCCGTCGTTCGGGGCAACGAACAGGGTAGTGTGGGGCCTTCACCCACTAAAGAAACCCGCCATGTGCCGTCTCTCCGCCTTTCTTGGCGGGCCACTGAAACTATGTTACATTCCTTCGGTGGTCTGCCAGCGGCTTAACCTTTCAGGTACCCTCTACTGAGTGACGCATCCGTACACGGAGCGTCGCACCTTCGCGGGAGGGTTCATGTTCACCTAAGAAAATAAATACGAAAACAAAAATGTTTAAGTAAATTGAGGTATTAAGCATCGAATATCTTTGTTTCAGTCTAGCGTTGAAGCTTCAGGTCTCTGTAACCAGAAACACGTCGGGAAAAGTGTCTTTTAAGGCTAAAACTCTATTCGAAAATGGAATCACATGAGAAGAACTTGTCTATGGGGTCCGACCAGAACCCCTCCAGACCTGAACTTATGGAAATGAACGGAGTAACAGGTGAGTTGCTTGGGTATTCTAATGATTGGGACAGAAGAGCCAACATGCACCTGGATGTTACGAGTACAATCAACAAATTAGCAATACCTCATCACGTAACTACGACCCTTGCTCTTCATCTCTTCAAAAAATTACCATAGCCTATACATACTAGCAACACCAGAGGCAATACTAGTCCGTTGCCAATACCACGGAAAGGGTAAGGAGGTGGGATAATATAAAGAGAATTAGGAGCTTACAGGAGGCACAACAGTAGGAGTATTTACCAGTGCTTTACTCTGACATAATAAACGGAAACAAGTACGCTAACTCAGAGCCCGTTCGCGCGATAATTACCTACGCACGCAGGGCTGGTCACTTTTAGTTTATTCAATCGTCATAAATACAGAGCCAGTTACAAAATATTAAAATTAATTGAAACTTAGGCAGAACATCAGGGATCCATAATAGAACGTTTCTTATTTATATGCTTTTATGCCAGATATTAGGGTGCAATGATATCAGGTTTTATTGTTGTGATTTAAGAAGATCCCGTCTATGTGTCAAAATACAAAACAGTATTTTCTTTTTCGATATGTAGCCATTTTTGAGCATGAATAAATAAATACCGAGCGGTAGCGGCGATCAAGGAAGCCTGGGCGCACGGCAATGCCTATGGAACGATGGCGCAGTCGTTTCGGGTGCACCTTTATCAGTTTTAAATTTAGTATGTGCGTGCCGCGACTCGTAGGTACTGGAACACACCCAAGCAAACCGCGCTCCGGGTGCTTCCGTATGAAGATAACTTACTTCTTTCCTTTTACTATGACTCTAATCTTCTGTAAGATCATCGTACTTCCCCGGATTCGTACTAGGAAAAGCAAGGCTCTACAAATTATTAAAACATTTTCAAAACTCCTTACAGGCATGACATCGATGGAAACCCCAGAAAACTTTTTTGTTCGACCCAGGATACAAATGTGAGACCTTGCGGTTGGAAGCTGCACATCATGCCACTAGACTAATAAGAGCACAATGAAGATAGCTATAATACAAGATACATTACCAGTAATTTTATATGTTTCAGTCCCTGATTCTCCAAACAAGAAATACTTAAAAGATATGGATGACCTGTTCCCCTACATAGGGGACTTTGGCTGGTACCAACGGTATCTCTTCCTATTGATGATACCTTACTCCTTCTTCTTCGCTTTCGTCTATTTCGGACAGATCTTCATGACTGTGGTACCCGAGGAGCACTGGTGCTTTACAGCAGAATTGGGAAATCTGACTGTTGAACAGAGGTACGATACACAAGTAATGTTATAAAACATTAAAAATAAACTTTTGGATATTTTTATATATTTTTTTAGCATTGACATGCTTAGCACTATACATTAAACACAAAGTGAAAAATGTGAAATCGAAAATAACAGTCACGAGCAGGATTTGAACCTGCATCTCCTGGATACCGTCCAGATGCTTTGCCAATTCAGCAATCGTGACAATTGCTCCTGACTGCTAATTTCGATAACACGTTCATACTTAACGTCTTTGGGTGACGCCTGCGCCATCTATCGGAAGTATTATATGCTGAATTGGCAAAGCATCTGGACGGTATCCAGGAGATGCAGGTTCAAATCCTGCTCGTGACTGTTATTTTCGATTTCACATTTTTCACTTTGTGTTTAAAATAAACTTTTGGTTAAATAATAATAATAATGCTTTAATTGCACACAATAAAAATCGATAGTAATTATATCATTCGGTAATAAAATTAAATTATAATGATAGTAAGACAATACCACAATAAAAAAAATACACAAAAAGAGGTTATTTCTTGGTTTATATATAGCACATGCGCACACTTAGCAACTGGCGCGTGCAACCGCATCCAGTTCTCCAGTACTGGGAAAGAAAGAAAGAAAAAAATGCTTTATTCATAGGGCACAAATTAAAAATGCTTAGCATAGCATCTCGCCTGTATTCCTCGAAAGGGTAGGCAGAGGTGTATTATACACCCACGACTCGCCAGCTATGTTTAAGTCCCCCGTAATAGGGGGCGAGCCTATTGACGTCTACCGGACACATTTCCAAACTCCAGGCTGTTATTGAGAATTTTTCTTTTAGGAAAAAGCTCAATAACATTGCCCGACCCGGGGATCGAACCCGAGACCTCATGATTAGCAGTCGCATACACTACCGCTACACCACCGAGGCAGTTAGTAGGACAGGGGACAAATTAAAAAAGCATAAACAATTAAATGATAATGCCCCCACTTATTAGGGATCACCCATCACTTCGTACTCTTAAGATGCTGTGAGAGCTGTTGCGCATTCTATTGAATATGGAGGCGAAGCTTCTCCTGACAATAGCTTGAAAGCCATCGACCTCGCTTTTCGTAAACATCCCAGAGGCACTACAATAGCGTGGTAGCTCTAACAGCACTCAGAAAACATTATTGCACTTAACACGCAAGCCGCTATCTGCCCTCTGCGAATACCGAACCAAGGCTTAAAGAACATTTTGAATTACCTGCAATTATCGTTTAAATCTCCTTTCAGACGTCATCTATCCATCCCGTTCCATGAAGGCAAATACGATAAATGTTCAGTATACGATGTTGATTGGGTAGCTGTTCTTAATAATCACACTTTGGATCCTAACCCAGAATGGAATGTAAAAAAATGTCAGCAATGGGAGTTTAACTACAGTGATGTTCCATATGAAACAATTGCTACACAGGTATTATTTTCTTTTCTTATATAATTAGCAAAGATAATGCCAATGAAAGGATCGTAGCCTACTAGCAGATACTACGATTGGTATTAGTCAAGCAACTTTCGCATACCGGTATCAGATGACCAAAGAGTTCACTTATACAAACAAGTCCACCAGGACACGTTATGCCTTAGAGATAATTTTGACGGCTCGTGAAATCTGCTAACCCCTATTGGGCCGTGTTAGATTCTGGTCTAAATTCCTCTTACTCTGAGAAGAGACTCATACACAACAGTGGGACAGGGGTGCGAAAAAAATAATTAAATTGACATCTCTCTTACTCTCTTACAGCAAGGCTGGGTGTGCGATAAAGATAGTTACCCAGCAACAGCTCAGTGCGTGTTCTTCTGTGGGGCAATTTTAGGAGGATTTATCTTTGGATGGATAGCTGATAAATATGGGAGAATTACTATGGCATTACTTGGTAAGTTCAATTCAAAATTTCTCGTTCCCACCAACAATTTTTGGCCAAGTCAACCTCAGGTTCCTCTTCACCTCATAGACTAAAAACAGCCACAATTTTCATACTAAGTGAGACAAGAAGAAGACAAGCTACCGAAAATCTAATTCAAAAATATATTTCATAGGCCTATTATATAGCACTTAAAATCATCAAAAATCCGCTAATAACTAAAAGGAACGCCCGAAGCAAGTGCATCTGCAGTACCAATGTCACGATTGCTATTACCACAACGACAGGCAACTGTGACTGATGCTGGGTTGATAATGATGAAGTTCAATGCCTACAATATTAGAGTGCTTACGTATGAAAACTATTATTTGAGAAGCACCTGCATTCTTCTACTTTTTCCGTGTGGTGACGGACTAAGAATACAAGTGTCACCACCCCATTCTTTCCCACGAGTGTCGTATAAGGCGACTAAGGGAAGTAAGCAATTATCATCCATTGCACGACTGGTGGCAGGGCTGGCTACCGAGTGGGAGTACACACTTGGTATCGGGCCCAAGCGGGTTGGTACCACCATCTCCAGTGTGACCGGCCATGATGCACATCATTGCGTTTTGGCTGTAGCAGGAGATAGCCGTTTATTCTTTCATTTCATATTGGTGAAATGAAATGGTGAGCAGCGGCTTGACAATACTCTCAGTATAGATGAGTCCATGAGAGACAGTTACCATTTACCATCAGATGGGCCGTGGCTAGTCTGCCACTACAAGCAATAAAAAAAATCTAAATGCCTGCATTTTGACTGTGAAATTGCTCATCCGTACAAACGGCTGAACTTGGTCCAAACCCCCTCACTTTAGTCTCCCTATTATAATAGGACGTATACGTCCTATCCTCTTTATATTATCCTTCCTATCTTCACCTTATTATCCTTCCTCCTTCCTATCTTCTCCTTATTATCTTTTCTCTGCACCTTCTATCCGCTTTTTCCATATATAGTGACGCAAGAACGGTATTGCTTGCATTTATAGGCTACGGTAACCGCTTAAAGTAGGGGGTTGAGGTAGTCCGTATGCTTGTTTGCCACCCACGTAGTTTAAAAAAAGATAAAGCTGGTCATGAACGTCTCAGAGCACATTGATGTTGATTGTTCCAGGAACCAATCTAGGAGGTTTCGTTGGTGGTATTGGTACGATTTTCGCAAATGACTTCTGGTCGTTCTGCCTGTGCAGGTTCATAGTCGGGCTCGCTTATGACAACTGTTTCGTGATCATGTATATTGTTGGTAAGTTTTTAAGCGTCATCATCAAAATATTCATATTATGCTCCCTCAATATGTTGGGCTACATTAGCTGCTATCTAAATGTCACACGGATCTAGTGGTACAGGTTTGCTTATCCCAGAACGAATAGTCTAGCTTGATCGGTGAAGTACAAACCTCTCGCAAAAGATCAGCGTGTAGCATCGGTAAGCACTCCTGCCGATGTTTACAGTATGGTGATAACGTCGGAGGCCCAATCCCCTTTCCTATCCTTATTTTCTGATTTTTTGACGGGTCTCGTGGCGTAGTCGGTAGAACCGACTTCCGTGCACGAGGTCGTGGGTTCGATTCCCACCCAGGACAATTATTTGTGTGATGAACACAGATATTTGTACTGCGTCTGGGTGTTTTCTATCTTTTCTATGTATATATTTACAAAAAAAAAAGTAATATATGTATTTTATCCGTAATCTGGTACCCATAGCACAAGTTTGGGACCAGAGGACGTTGTGTGAAATGTCCGTGAATATTTATTTATTTAATTTTATTTCAGGATATTTTATAAGACAGCACCCTGTACTTGTTAATAATCCTTGTATCGCGGGGGACTTAACAAACATACAGATACGCGGACACAAAGTAAACCCAGACTCAAAATAACCATTTGTGGATCCCACAAAGGGTTGTCCTGTGTGAGAATCGAACCCAGAACAATCGGGAGGCTGGTATCTAAACCACTCCGCCATCTGTGCAGTTACATTTGTGTTTCTCAATTTTATTTTTAAGTATGTATATTGCACGCCTCATAAGCGAAGCGTTGAGGTGTGTACTATTCTCGTTTCATACAGAACAACTGATTTTTCAATCTTAAAATGTCTCTATTTATCATATATTGCACTTTTAAAATAATATATACACACACACATATCACGAAAAAACACTATTTTTAACACTCATGATATTTTTGATGCCATTTTTGTTATTTAAACTAGTTAAAAAACTGTTTAAAAAAGCTCTGTCCTGGACGTCCGTGTGTTGTCCGTGGTAATGTATGTTAACACGATAACGACCGAAATACTTTACTAATCGAGTATTATTTTTTCCTTTACGATTCAGTACAACTACGAATAGAGCCCTATCACTTTTCACGGTCTGATTCGATGTGGTTTAATTGTTATTAAATAAACAAAAGATAGTGAATATTTACGCTGGATTCGACACTAAAACCAGCGCTATCCTTATCTCGTGAGAAGTGTGAGAACTATTTCTATAGACCAATATAGAAGTACGTCTTAAAATTAGCACTAGATGGCGTATAAAACATGAAAACCATGAAATTAGCGCTATCTATGTGATTTATTGAAAACTACTTAGTAAAACCAATACATTATTAGTTACTTATCAAATAATCAATTTTATTGTGAAGAATGAAGATTATGAGGCGTGCACTTTTGGATTTTCCAAAGAACCTATTTGTAATTTAACCAACTTTAAGTTAATTCGTGTGTTAGTTGTAATTGAGGGAGCACAAGACCTGTTTTTGTATTTATATATTTTAATTATTGTTAGAGTATGGCTCGTAAAAAAAGTTAATGGACATCCTCTTTTTTTTCTTCCTATCCTCACCTTATTATCCTTCCTATTCTTTCCTTATTATCCTTCCAATCCACCTCTTATTCCTTTCGATGGAGATGCAAGTAATGTCACCTACCATCAGATGGACCGTGGTGTTTGCCACCCATCCATCCATCCATCCATCAGCCTTTCAATGTCCACTGCTGGACATAGGCCTCCCCAAGAAAACGCCACAACGACCGGTCCCGTCATGGATGATAATGCCGTAATCGCCAAGCTTGGCAGGTGGGTTGGCGATCGCAGTAGATGTTGTTAATACTGGAGGAAATGCTGCTGCCTACTTCTCTGGTATTCCCTCAGTCGGCTCTTACGACTCCCGTGGGTAGAGAGGGATGGGACAATTCTAAAGAAGGCCTCACACGGCTTGCCGCCCGCGTGATGCAAAAAAACCTCATATTATGTTTTCTTCACAGTACTCGAGTACGTTGGTCCAAAATGGCGGACGTTCGTCGCTAACATGTCCATAGCCGTGTACTTCACATTTGCGGCATGTATGTTACCATGGATAGCTCTGAGTATTCACGATTGGAGAATGTATACCCTCGCTATCAGTGTACCGCTCGTATTGGCTGTGCTGACTCCTTGGATGGTTCCAGAAAGTGCAAGGTGGGCTTTATAATATAATATTTTTAAGAATTCATCACGTTTACTTGATTTTCTACTATTCTGATGATTTTACTCTAAAATTACAATACAAAAAAATTTACAGATGGCTCATCTCTCAAGGAAGAATAGACGAAGCTATGACGATGTTGAAGACCTGTGAGAGATGGAACAAAAAGAAGATACCAGATGAAATCCTGAAGGAGTTTAAGGTAAGGAAACTACTTTTAGTTAACCTCATGCCAACGACCTTAACCCATCACACGGTTATCAGAAGCGCCAAAAGAAGTAATGTTAAGAGAAACAGTAGACATATGACAAAAGGAAAAGTCGAAATAAAAGCCCTATCAATCGTTAAACACAAAATTAAAAATGTGAAATCGAAAATAACAGTCACGAGCAGGATTTGAACCTGCATCTCCTGGATACCGTCCAGATGCTTTGCCAATTCAGCCATCATGACAATTGCTCCTGACTGCTAATTTCGATAACACATTTATAATTAACGTCTTTGGGTGACGCCTGCGCCATCTGTCGAAAGTATTTTCATACATTATACCGATCAGGTAAACTTAATTTTACAATTAAGATTTTTATCTAATAATGACGCAAACCCTATAAATATTTAAATATTTTCACATATATTTTTAGCATTTGACATCTTTAGCACTATACATTAAACACAAAGTGAAAAATTTTAAATCGATATTATACGAGTATATATCGTATGAATGTGTTATCAAAATTAGCACTTAGGAGCAATTGTCACGATGGCTGAATTGGCAAAGCACCTGGACGGTATCCAGGAGATGCAGGTTCAAATCCTGCTCGTGACTGTTATTTTCGATTTCACATTTTTCACTTTGTGTTTAATGTATACTGCATATATATAAATATGGTATATATTTTATCCCGGCACTATACCGGGAACCTGAGATATAACCCAAAAACTAGCTTTTGGTTGCGGCGGAGGCACGGGCAAAGGCTAGTTATGAAATAAAACTACGTTTACGGAAAAGTCTATCGCGTTTACTTGATTTTCTACTACCGACGTTTCGAGTACTTCACAGCATTCATGATGGTAGACGTCCAAGGCTGATATACTTATTGTTTTGCGGTTTCATCTACCCATAGTTATACATTCAGTCAAGAAAGTATTGGGAATGGATGATTTGTTTATGGTTCCAAATTAAAATATTTGTTTTTTTTTGTTGTTGTTAGATTGGCACAACTGTTATCCATTTTGGCGCGGAGTTTAAGTTGCATCTGTTATTTATATAAGTATATTAAATACAGTGCTGTTTTTAGTTATATAATGTCTAGTGAGTATTGCGAATTTCATAATGGTCAAAAACATCGAACAAAGAGTTTGTCTTAAATTTTGCATCGCCAATGGAATTTCGTGTTTGGAGTCACTGGAAATATTACAGAAGGCTTACGGTGAATCGATTTTATCAAAAACACGTGCTTATGAGTGGTACAAAGCGTTTAAAGGCGGTCGAGATATGATGGAAGATTGGCCTCGCTCTGGTAGGCCATCAACGTCTGCAACTGAAGTTAACATTGCAAAAGTGAAGGAAATAGTGACTGAAAATCCACATTCAACTTTGGGAGAGATAGCCGCCGAACTTTCCTTATCTCACGAGTTGATCCGTACCATTTTAAATAATCACTTGGGTATGAAACATGTTTCCGCTCGGCTAGTCCCAAAAGACCTGAATTTTCTCAAAAAAACTCAATCGCATGAGTGTCGCTAAGGACATGCTAGAACGAGTCAATTCCGACCCAACATTCATGAAACGCATTGTTACTGGTGACGAGACGTGGGTTTACGAGTTTGACATGCAAACTAGTCAACAAGCTTCGGAGTGGCAGCTTCCAACTGAAACGAAACCGAAAAGCCACGCCAAAGTCAATAAAAAGTCAAAGTCATGAAGACTGTTTTCTTTGACTATTCGCGGTGTTGTGCACTCGTAATTCTTGCCAGAAGGTCAAACGGTAAATAAAGAATATTATTTGAGCGTTATGCGGCGTTTAAGAGCAAATGCGACGAAAAAGGCCAGATTTGTGGAAAGAAAATTCTTGGATTTTGCACCACGATAATGGGCCTTCGCACAAGGCCATCATTGTGAATGAATTTTTGTCCAAACACTCAACAAATACCATCGATCAACCACCATATTCACCAGAGATGGCTCCAGCCAACTTCTTTCTTTTTGCTAAAGTCAAATTACCACTTCGTGGCACCCGTTTTCAATCGGTAGAAGACATAAAGGGGATTCACGGCGAGAACTGAACTCAATTCCGGAAACAGCGTTTAAAAAATGCTTTGATGGTTGGATTATTCGTTGGCGTAAGTCTATCGTTTCTGAAGGAGCACACTTTGAAGGTGATAAAATAAATTTGGATGAATAACAAAAATTTTGTGTATTATTGATCTTTTCCCGGTACTTTCTTGACAGAGTAGTATATATGATTTTACATAAAAAAAATGATTTACCTACACGGTGCTGTAGGTAAAACACTGTGTTACAAGGATATCCGTCAAGTACATTCCAAAACAAATAATTACATACCATACATATTCGCGGACATTTTAACACAACGTCCTCTGGTAAAATAAATATTTGTTAATCACACAAATATTGTATTTAATGAAAAACTTATTACCGCAGCTATCACACAGATTCAATTACAAACAAAGAAATCATTTGGTTTTAAAGGAAACTGCAACAGAAATAGCTAAGGCTGAAGAGGAGTTCAAGAACTACAGCGTCCTGGACTTGCTTAGAACCCCCCGACTGCGCCGTCATAGCATGCTTCTGGTGGTTATATGGATGTCAATTGCCATGGTTTTCGATGGGCACGTCAGGAATGTTGGGACATTAGGTAAGTGTTTTGCCGTGTGGGGCCGGCTTTAGAATTGTCCCACCCCTCTCCACCCATGGGAGTCGTAAGAGCTGACTGAGGGAATACCGGGGGAGTGGGCAGCAGCACTCCTTCGAGTATTAACAACATCCAATGCGATCGCCAACCCGCCTGCCAAGCGTGGCGATTACGGCACTATCCCCCATTCTTGGGGAGGCCTATGTCCAGCAGTGGGCGTTAAAAGGCTGATGGATGGATGGAGGTAAGTGTAATTAAATACCACGACAGCCATCTTGTTGACGCCACAGTATCGCTCGATTTTTGTAAAAATATGTACATTATTTGTTTTAATTTTTTATAGGAAATGCTTAGGTAATTTATGAAATTTGATTCAATGATACGGCATTTCTGATTTCACCATAAATGAGCTGGACTACAGAAGTACCACCTTTTTTTTGTTAAGGCGGGAAAAATATTCCTAACCGCACGGGGCAACGAACAGGGTAGTGTGGGGCCCTCACCCATTAAATAAACCCGCCGTGTGCCGTCTCTCCGCCTTTGTTGACGGGCAACTGGAACCATATTACATTCCTTCAGTGGTAAAACGTGCAAACCTGCGGGCCAGCATACTACTTCTAACCGCCAGGGCCCGCCTAACTATGCCTTTATCAAGAATAATACGTGTGAATAATGTCTCTGATGTTGCTGATGTCTACAGGCTACGAGTACCCCTTACCATGCGAACCATATACTAGTTTATCACCTTTATATTACAAAATTAAAGTAGGAAGCAGCTTCACTGTACCTAAAAATGCATGACATCAACCACGTGACCACTGACCAAAGTTGACAGTAAAAAAGTCAAAATAATACTAGTTTGGTAAATTCGAAGCGAATATACAGGGTCTGTCGTAAATAATGGATAACCCGTTAAATTGGAGGTACCCCTGATGTCTAGCTGCAAGAAAATCGATTTTTTATTTTAGAGTTGCAACTGCTGATCGTGAGGTCTCGATTAGGGTTAGGCAGTGTTATTGAGCTTTTTCGTAAAAATAAGGTTTTTCCGTGTGGTGACGGATTAAGAATACAAGTGTCACCACCCCATTCTTTCCCACGGGTGTCGTATGAGGCGACTAAGGGAAGTAAGCAATTATCATCCATTGCATGACTGGTGGTAGGGCTGGTACTGGTATCCGGCCCGAGCGGGTTGGTACCACCATCTCCCGTGTGACCGGCCATGAAGCACATCGTTGCGTTTTGGCTGTAGCAGGAGAGAGCCGTTTATATTTCATTTCATCTGTGACATGAATAGGTGGGCAGCGGCTTTACAATACTCTCGGTATAGTCGAGTCCATGGGCGACGGTTACCATTTACCATCAAATGGACCGTGGCTCGTCTGCCACTACAAGCAATAAAAAAGAAAAATTCTCAGTAGCAGCCCAGAGTTTGGCAATGTGTAGACGGCAATAGGCTCGCCCTCTATTACGTGGGACTACATAGCTGGCGAACCGTAGGTGTGTAATACACCTCTGCCTACCCCTTCGGGGAATACAGGCGCGATGCTATGTCTTTTGCATAATATAGACTCATTAGGTGCTTGATTGCAATATTGGTTTCCAGGTTTGGATATGTTTCTGACATTCAGTGTTGCCACGTTCACGGAGTTTCCAGCCGATATACTGCTGATACTGACCCTCGATATGTACGTATTCATTTCTATCTCACCTTAAACCTTATATAGTAGTTACAATGGATCTTTGTGTCTTTAAAGTTAGGCACAAACCAAGAAGTGGGCATTGTGACGGAATCATACGATTAGCGCTGACTAATTCAAATGTTATTACTGGATTAAAAAAACAATCGAATGAGATCGTAATGTTTTCATATCTAATTGTTTAGGTTCTATTTATTATTTTTATATTCAACTATAGTAACTAAAATGTGGAAAAAGAGAACTTTAGTGCGAGCGGGAATGATGAAGTGTTAAACACAAAGTGAAAAATGTGAAATCGAAAATAACAGTGACGAGCAGGATCTCCGAGGAGTCTGTTATTTTCGATTTCACATTTTTCACTTTGTGACACTATACATTAAAACTATATATTAAACACTATAGATACATTAAAATGTATAGTGTTAAGCATGACAAATGCTAAAATTATATATAAAAATATCTAAATGATGAAGTGCTTAATTGAAGCTTAGCGGTCACAGCACATCTCCGGATTGGAAGGGGTTACGCAGGTTCGATTCCCGCTCGCACTAAAGTCATTGATATATTAAAAAGAGAAGATACACAATCAGGCACGAAAAGTGTCCACTATCAATGAGTGCAGATTACGCTTTCCTGCACTTCTTTCGTTTAGTATTATTTCGACGCGCGAGTAGACGAAGCGTGTCAATATCTAATTGTTCGATGAAAAAATGCCGAAATAGTGCATTAAAAGTACAAAAAAAGGATGGCGTTTCTTATTTTCGGTAAGTATTCCCTCCCCCGGTAAGTATTCCCCGGTATTCCCTCAGTCGGCTCTTATGACTCCCGTGGGTAGAGAGGGGAAGAATGAAGAATGTATTCAGTTTAAATTTGATATAATGCGTTTTGAACACTAGCTTTAGTACACAGTGGAACTTTTTTCCAAAGACTGTTACGAAATTATTTTCTTTCTGGTACAGGGTTGGTCGTCGTTGGCTCGCCTTCGGGACTATGGCAATCAGCGGTATATTCAGCCTATTAGCTACAACAGTACCTACAGGTATAGTACAATCAAGCAGTAATCCTTATAGGTAGTAGCAGGTTTTGATCATCTATACCAATAAGACACAGTGTCACGAACAAAATCAAGCTAAAAACTGTCCGTGTGAATATGCATATACTTATACAGCTACATCTGTTTACTAATGAGACAAAGGTTTTCAAAGAGTTTTAAGTTCAACCTAATTATAATCATGATACTTAATTGGTAATAAAGTCACGAATCTGTAAAATATAAACATAACATAGCATCACGCCTGTATTCCCCGAAGGGGTAGGCAGAGGTGTATTACACACCCACGACTCGCCAGCTATGTTTAAGTCCCACGTAATAGGGGGCGAGCCTATTGACGTCTACCGGGCCAAACTCCGGGCTGCTACTGAGAATTTTTAAATAGCAACAAATAAAGTACATTTTGAACTAAAAAAACTTACATTATCTCTCACTTGAGAAGTGAGCTCTTAAGATCACTTCGCTTTCGCTGTAATCGCTTGCACTGTTATTTACCGAGACAGATTTTTTGGGTAGACGCGATATATATTGCTTTATTGATCGAAGGTAGCAGGCAAGCCAGGAAGTCTAGCCAAGTTGCATTCTATGATCGCTACTAAAATGTATGGAAATTTGACATCTCTAACGTTAAGTCACGTGACTTAGCGTTATAGATATTGTTAAAGACTTAGATAAATATAGGTTCTTTATCTATGGTTAAAGATGTCAAATTCCCATACATTTAAATAGGTTTCTATTAGCGTTACCGATCATAGAATGTAACATGGCTAGGCCCACTGGTAACTCGAGTTATAATACCTCTATAGGTATGACTATTAATACTAGGTTGTTGACTGCACAGATGACGGAATGGCTTACAAACCGGCCGGGTGTTGTGGGTTCGATTTCCACACAGTATTAAATAAACATAAAGATTGTGAATATTTACGCTCGACTCGATGGCACAGTGATACACTAAAACCAGCGCTAGCCTATACCTTATTTCGTAGAACTACTTCTATAGACCAATATATTAGTACTTCTTAAAATTAGCGCTAGACGGCGTATAAAACATGAGAAACACAAGTATTTTTTTGAAATTAGCGCTATCTATGTGATTTATTGAAAACTACTTAGTAAGACCAATACATTATTAGTTACTTATCAAATAATCAATTTTATTGTGAAAAATGAAGATTATGAGGCGCGCAGTTTTGGATTTTGCAAAGTATGTTTGTAAATGCCCCCAACATACAAGGATTATTCCTTAGGAAAGGATGTTGTCATTAAAAAAAAAAGATAGAGGGGCACAAACAAACTAATAGGTATTGACGTAATACCAGGGTCTCGAACAAGCTGCTTTCTACCATGGAAAGGAAGTTGACTGTATTTCCTTGCAGACTGAAATACATGGAGACATTCTACTACCAGTATACGTTTTTTAAGAATTTTAACCAAATACATATCTTTGCGACAGGAATGCCATCAGCGTCCCTGGCAATAGTCGGCCGTTTCGCCGTAAACATATCGTATAACATTGGCCTCCAGTACGCGGCAGAACTGCTGCCCACCGTGGTCAGAGCGCAAGGTCTCGCACTGATACATATTAGCGGTTATGTTGCCACAATACTAACACCATACATTGTCTATTTGGTAAGTCCTATTTGTATTCGGTAAGTACAGTTCCTTTACTTTCTTCTTCTTTTCTCTCCTTTCCTTTTGATCCTTTCCTTCTCACTCCTTTACTTTGTCTTTCTTAATCGTTCTTTTATTTCATTAATAAATTCATCCATCCATCCAGCCATATCAGCCCTTCATCGTCCACTGCTGGACATAGGCCTCCCCAAAATGGGTATTTTACCATAATCGCCACGCAGGCGGGTTGGCGATCGCAGTGGATGTTTTTAGAACACAGGGGAACGCTGCTGCCCGGTAATCCCTTAGTCGGCTTTTACGACTCTCATAGGAAGAGACGGGGAAAGCTTAATACATTATTAGACTTTAACTACGTGACTTTCAACAGGCAACTATATCTCGTGAAATACCACTACTGATTCTTGGAGTATTGGGGATATTCGGAGGATCCTTATGTCTCTTTCTACCAGAGTCTACAGGAAAAGACATGCCGCGGACAATCCAGGATGGAGAAGATTACGGGAAAGATCAAAAATTCTGGGAGTTCCCAGGTTTCAAACGGTAAGTTTTATTTTAGGCAGTTTCACGATTTACTAAGCTAGTTTTATAAAAAAAACTTTTTAGCTGTCGTTCTTGTTATAATTGGTGGTATCAACTTCCCAAAACTGTCGCACAACGAATACTCCTTTAAGATATTAGCTTCAAAAAGTAGAGATAAATATAAAAAAAAAATAGTCGTCGCGGGATGTCTACCAGATGTGAAAATATCAAACTTATGATGTAGAAATAAGTATTAGAAATAAAATTATCATATTTTTTTCAATGTGTGCTTGTATAAAATTAAGACATGTATAATAACGGAACTGGACATAAATCATCATCATTAGGCCTTGGATACCATTTAAAGATAAAGTGCTCATCAAGACAAATCAAACAAGTCCAAGCTCGATAGGGTTGCACCGTTTCATTATAGAGTTCCTATGTCCACCTTCCAGCTCCATCATCAGATCGGCTCCATGTCATCATAATATTGCATTGTCATGCAATATGCATATACGTGTAAAATTTCAGCTCAATCGAAAATTGGGAAGTGTGTCGAATTTAACTTGCAAGATTTGAACGGGACAAGTGAAATATACGCGTCGGCGTCGCCACGCTAACAGCCCATTTTACCTCCCTCCGCATTAGATGTTTCACATCAAAAACAATTTCGTTTCAGACAAAAGAAGATCGTCGAAAAGGACGAAGAAAGAAGATATTAAGGCGTTAAGAAACCAGTTATTAAAAACAATTTATAAGAAACAAGTTACTTTGTTAATTAATGAATCCTTACTAATATTATAAATGCAAATGTGTGTTTCATTTACCTATTCGATCCTAATCGATCATCATGAAATTTTGCATACCTAAATATTTATAGTGCAGAACCCGGAAGAGCACATACGTTACTTTTTATCCGGGAAAATGAATAGTTCCCATAAGATAGCTGTTTTTTACATAGATAATTAATTTATCGTAGCGTGACAGGTATTTCAAACGATCGCAGGTATTAATTTATGAACCACCGAAGGAATGTAACATTGTTCCAGTGGGCCGCCTATAAAGGCGGCGAGACGGAACACGGCAGGTTTCTTTAGACATTAGTGGGTGAAGGCCCAACACTACCCGCTTTGTTGCTCCGAACGACAGGTTGTGCAGCTAGGAAGATTTTTTCCCGCCTTAACAAAAAAAAACTATTAATTTATGAGAGACTAGCCTTTGCGCAGCCAAAAGCTAGTTTTTGGGTTATATCTCAGGTTCCCGATATAGTAGCGGGATAAAAACTTTTTAAGTCTAAATAAGAGTTATCAATTAAAAAAAGTTTCATCAAAATCCGTTCGGTAGTTTTTGCGTGATTCGCGAACAAACAATCAGACAAAAACCTAAAAAAAATCGTTTTGTGTTCAGACACGCCTATATAGCCTTATACAGTATTTTTTTCTCAAATATCTTAAATGTACAGACACAGCTCTGTTACTTATAGTTCTCTTACTAAACTTTATAATAGTGTAGATAACTTCTAGCTTTATAATTAAAAGAGCAATTGGATTGGATTTCCAAAAGGCTGTAGGTTCCAAATTTAAATTCTAGATTGCTGATCATGAGTTCTCGAGTTCGATCCCGGAGTCGGGCAGTGCTATTGAGCTTTTTAGTAAAAATAAAAATTCCGGAGATCGGAAATGTGCCCGTTAGGTGGCAATATGCTCGCCCGCTATTACGTGAGACTTAAACGTAGCTGGCGAACCGTGGGTGTGTAGTACACCTCTGCCTACCCCTTCGGGGAATACAAACTTAATACTGTTTTTTTTTCTATGTTTACGAGCAGGATTTCAACCTGCATCTCTTTTAATATCATCCTCTATATCTGCGAATTCAGCAATCGTGCCAATAGAAACTGCGAATTTCGATTACACATTCCTTCAACGCTTTGGGTAACGCCTGCGCCATCTATCTGGGACGGTATTCCAGGAGATGCAGGTTCAAATCCTGCTCGTGACTGTTATTTTCAATTTCATATTTTGCATTTTCTAAGCTAAGCATCTTAAATATATATCAAAATACGAGATTAATATGTTACACCTAAACTTAAATGCAACTATTAGTGAATAAAATGTTAATTGCAAAATTAAACTTACTATATTGGATGCATGTAATGCTTGCCGATAGATGGCGTTGGTCGTAAGACAAATGTGATGAAGAAATTGGGATGATCGAAAGATCAGTAGGATAGCTTAGTGGTTTAGAGCACTTCCCCGGATTGGAAAAGATGCGGGTTCGATTCCCGCTCCCACTAAAATCCTCTTTTTCTTTTTCTTTATTCACAAATAATTTGTACTTTAAAAAGTAGCGGAGCATGTCGATTGCTAATAGAAATAGATCTAAAAATGCTTGATATTGTTTTTACTTTCTTGATTTGTTTTATACTACGGTAGATACCGAGGCCTATAGATGCTAGCAACACCTGTGGCATCACTCGCACGTCGCCAACTACAAGGAAAGGGGTGGGTGGAGATGAACTATAAATAAGGAGAGAATAAGAAAGGTGTTTAGGGCTCTGCCACTCTGATCCACCATACGAAACACTATAGTAGAACTACCGTTGTTACATACTGGTCTTCTGTTGGAGGGTGATACATCCCCGATCGACCTATACAGATATAGGTTGCTTTGGACCAGGAACCACCACTTCTTTTTTTTTTATTGCAAATGATGGCAGATGTGCCACGATGTAACTGTCACTCGTGGACTCATCTATACCGAGAGTGTTAAGCCACTGCTCACCATTTCATTTCTCAGATATGAAATTAAAGAATTAACGGCTATCTCCTGCTGCAGCCAAAACACACTGATGTGCTTCATAACCGGTCACAGAGGAGACGGTGGTACTAACCGTTCCGTTGGCCCGATACCGACTGAGTACCTCCACCTGCCCTACCACCAGTAATGCAATGGGTGATAATTGCTTACTTCCCTTAGCCGCCTTGTACGACACACGCGGGAAATGTTGGAGTGGTGACACTTGTATACTTAGTCCGTCACCACACTGTTACTTTTTGACAGAAATCCGGCCTATAGTAATGGTAGAAGATCTGTTGCACTTGGTTCGGTGTGTGAGAGTGCCTAAGAACCAGACCCTCCCCTCGTCCGTCTGTCATTTTTCTTGTTTCCCGCACAACCCATCGTTCGGGGCAACGAACAGGGTAGTGTGGGGCCTTCACCCACTAAAGAAACCCGCCGTGTGCCGTCTCTCCGCCTTTGTTGGCGGACCACTGGAACTATGTTACATTCCTTCGGTGGTCTTGTTCACTACCTATCCCTTTCTTTGAGGTTGACAACTCGCTAGTAATGCCTCGAATTTTGCTAGCATTCATTACCAACGTTAATGTTGTATGTTTGTCTGTTTGTCATAGTAATTTGCATGGAAATCAAAATTAATACCTTTGGTGTGGCATGGTTTATTTTTACGGCTATGATATTATTTGTCAATTAAAAAGACTTCAAAACAAATTCAAAACTCCGTTGAGTGATCTATAAACATATAAAATTGTTTATAAAAATAAATTAAACAATTGTAAACACTGTGTATATATACGGCGATACGACGAAAACCGTAAATATTGTGTTTTAGTGATGTGCTTTAGTCGATAAAATATATTTTTGTTGTTGTGATAATTTTAGTTGTTTTTTTTATACAACATGGGATAATAAACATATTTATACAAACTTGCATAAGGCCCACCTGATAGTAAGCGGTTACCGTAGCCTATAAATAAATAAATATTCATGGACATTTTCACACAAGTCCTCTGGCCCCAAATTAAGCTTAACGCTTGTGCTATGGGTACCAGATTACGGCTATAATACATACCTATACTATTTTTTTTTGTAAATACATACCTACAATAGATAGAAAACACCTAGACGCAGTACAAATAACTGCTTTCATCACACATAATTGTCCTGAGTGGGAATCGAACCCACGACCTCGTGTACGGATGTCGGTTAAACTACCGACTACGCCACGAGGTCCTTCCGCTATAGACGCTAGCAACACCATAAGAATCACTCGCGGATCCAATGAAAGGGATAGGAAGTGGAGGAGAAGGTATCATAAGGATAGGATGGACACTAAGGAGAGGATAAGAAAGATAAGGAGAAAATAGGAAGGAATTTGGACCTCCGGTGCTTTCATTCACCAATATCCGTGTAGTGACGGACTAAGAATACAAGTGTCACCACCCCATTCTTTCCCACGGGTGTCGTATGAGGCGACTAAGTAAGCAATTATCGTCCATTGCACGACTAGTGATAAGGCTGGGTACCAAGTGGGAGTACTCACTTGGTATCGGGCCCGAGCGGGTTGGTACCACCATCTCCCGTGTGACCGGCCATGAAGTACATCGTTGCGTTTTGCCTGTAGCAGGAGATAGCCGTTTATTCTTTCATTTCATATCGGTGAAATTAAATGGTGAGCAGCGGCTTGACAATACTCTCGGTATAGTTGAGTCCATAAGCAACGGTTACCATTTACCATCAGATGGGCCGTGGCTCAACTGCCACTACATGCAATAAAAAAAAAAAACATTTTTGTTAAGGCGGGAAATAATGTTCCTAATCGCACACCCCATCGTTCGGGGCAACGACAGGGTAGTGTGGGGCCTTCACCCACTAAATAAACCCGCCATGTGCCGTCTCTCCGCCTTTATTGGCAGACCACTGGATTTATGTTACATTCCTTTGGTGGTCAACGATAGGAACACCAACCGTTGTTTTTCTTTTGTAGTACTCCCCCGATCGAGCTGGCCCATTCATGTTGGGCATAGGCTCTACAACTACAAAATTTACGAAGTTTAGCAACCCACCAATTATGTGCGTGGTATAACAATAATTACTGTCTCGGCACGGGTTATCACCATCACACATTGGTAAAAAATATAAAAAAAGTTGTCCTTAACTTTTCAAACCGACCTATTCTACTGGAATCGATAGTCATATAACATAGATTTATATCTTTGAAATGCATGGGCAAAAAATCAAGCATTACATACAAACAAAAAACATAATCTCACGCCTGTATCCAGGAGGTAAGCAGACGTGTGTTACACGCCCATGGATCACCCGCACGTTATGTTCCATTCCCACGTAATAGAGGGCGAGAATATTGCCGTCTAGCGGCACATTTCCAAACTCCGGGCTGTTACTGACAATTTTTCTTTTACGAAAAAGCTTAATAACACTGCCCGACCCTGGGATCAAATACCTCATGACCAGCATTCAAGTAACTAAAAGTAAAAGTAAGCATTAAATAATCTTAACAAAATATCGATAAAACTCCACACTCACCACTAGAGCAATCAACAATCCAAAATTTACAAACAATACTACACAGAAATATCTTAGCTATTATATACTGAATTCTTCTCATTCTCAACTCGCCAACCGAAGTAATGACATTATGTCCACTAAAATAATCATTACTTTAATAGCTGTGATATTTAACAAAGTTAAAATCATTCAGTGCAATTATTTAGAAGCTGAAGCAAATTATCTGAAACCAAAACTGGAAAGAAATAACATTGTGAACAAAGGTGTTTGGGTTCGTAACAACTTTAATGAGCATTCGTTCGATAAAGCAAGAATTGGTGACTTTATATTCAAAGAAAACTCCTTAGATGTTGACAATCTACTGCAGAATAATTTCGATGCGTTTAGTGCGAATTATATGCAAGATGCACCGTTTGTTTCTACGTATGTTGAAAGGCAAAAGAGGTCCCATTATAGTAAGTACTTTCATTTATATACGATGTATACTACCTCGCCGATCTGTAGCTATTTAGTATGCAGCTGCAGATTACGAGGTCTCAGGTTCGAATTCCGGATTGAAATAGCAAAAAAATATTGAGAAATTCTCAACAGCACCTTGAGGTTTAGGATGTTGGATTTGCAAGCGGCATTTACAAAATAAATCCAATAGGTATTCATATAGTTATGTAATGTTCAAATCCGCGATAATTTTGATATTGTGAAGTAACATGTATTTTTATAGCTATATAATATGTATAATAACAACGAAACGCAGTAAATATTTTACTGAGGATATCATTAATAAAACTTGTATCTTGGAAAATACTTTATATTATACTTGATGTGAACATATAATATGTTATTTGAAATAAGGAGATAACTTACAACTTATAATACTTTACAGGTCCAACGCACAAACGTTTTAGAAAAAGTATAATAAACAGAATTAATCAAAACGTTAGAAATAAAAATTATGATAGTAACGACTTCGCAAAATCTAAAATAATAAATCATATAAGACCAACTTCAATTTTTAATGACTATCCTTATCAGGTGGCTATTTTATTAAATAATAATAAAAACCAATTAGATAGAATGACTTATGATAAACTAAAACAGAATAATGTGTCAATAGCAGTAAATGAAAAATTGAATAATACAACTATACCATTCGACCCAGAAGTAAATAATGCCAATAATACGGTAAATAAAGTGCCTTTGCCAAAAAGAAGTATGAAATATGACTATGAGACAGAAATTATCAAAAAAATAGAACTTAGTGAAGATCTTAATAAAACTGAAGAAATCAAAGATAAGGAGACTATGAATGACAGTAAATTAGTTATCGATAAAGTTATCGATAGAAATGTTTTCGATAAAGATAATTCCGAATGGCATCAAAATGCACCTATACCGGACGTTAATGTGTATAAAGTTGTTCCAAAAGAACCGATGCAAAAAAGCAAACCAGTTACTGAAAGAGGACTAATCAAAGTAATTTCAATGTTGACCAAAACTTTTAAGAAAATAATGAGACAGCATACCGAAATCAAAGAAATACAAAGTAAAATGAATGAAATTAGCGAAGAACTTACTAAAAAATCTGCATCACTTGAGTCTAAATTTCAAGATTTTGATCTAAAATATTTATACATTGTCAAATTCCATGATAAACTAAAAGAATTTGATGCAAAATTAGCTTCCAAGGAGGAATATTTTAAAAACAAGGAAAAAGATATGGCAAGAAATTATAAAGAATTTGAAAATCAACAGAAAAAGTTTCTACTACAACAAAAACAGTTTTATAATATACAAAAATTGATGCTCTCACAAAATGAGAAAATTAATCTAAAGCAGAACTTAATAGCAAAAACACAAAGTGAAATATCACATAGACAAAACAATTTTGCTAGAATACTAAAAAAAGCAAAACAGCTTTATATAGATAGCCGAAACCCCGCAATCACTAAGTTAAGTACTAGTATATCTAAGAATAAAGAGCCACAAAAAAGCTTTGAGCCTAGACCCAAACACACATCTACACAACGACCTGAATCCACAACGGATTCTATAAAAATAAATCTATTCTCAATACCCACAACAAGTAAAATCCTGCAAAATCCAGATGAGTTGCTATTAAAAGAAAAAGACGAACAAGCAATAGACGACCTTGTCTATAAATACTATTTTAACAATACGTTTATTGATAACTTTATGAAAACTAAAATTCTAAATAGCTTTATGAGCAATTCAGAAAATAATGGTAGTATTCGCAATGTCAAAAATAAACGAAATGAATTAGCAACCACTATACTACTGCCCATAATTGAAAGCAATGAATCTAGCCATGATAACAAAAGGGAGAGGAGATGGATTAACCATCATTCCAGAAATAAAAATAAAAGACGACATCACGGCAAGGCACCATTAGCTCAATTGGTTAATGTCACCAATGAAAACCAAGTGACTACCGAAGGAAGCCCTAAAATATCCACAAATATCCGTACAAAAGTCCCTATTGAAGTCATTAATATTAAAAAAGATCCCTTTATGATAATGGCTAAGAGTTTCTGCAATGAAATTCACCAAAATCATAATCAACTGATGATGAGGTGGTGCATTGAGAAGACGTTGAGAAGATTGCAAATACTTGGTAAGTTGAACATATACTGTAAGAAGTCCCTTTGAACTAATGTGATAGACTAAAATGAAAATACAGTAGATACCTAACTCTAGACTTTAACAACCTACACTAATGAATAATCCTTGTATTGCGGGGGACTTTACAAACATACAATTTCACGGACACATAGTACACTCAGGCTCAGAACAACCATTTGTGGATCACACAAAGAGTTGTGCTGTGTGGGAATCCAACCCTCAATACTCGGACGGGAGGGCGGTAACAAAACCACTCCGCCACCTTAATAAAAAAAAAACAATTAAAGATATTTATGTCATCCTTTTTTTTTTTTTTTTTTGTTAAGGCGGGAAAAAATGTTCCTAACCGCACACCCCGTCGTTCGGGGCAACGAACAGGGTAGTGTGGGGCCCTCACCCACTAAAGAAACCCGCCGTGTGCCGTCTCTCCGCCTTTGTTGGCGGGCCACTGGAACTATGTTACATTCCTTCGGTGGTGCTATATTTATGTCATCCTATTATATTGCAGTAAATATAATTTTAATTTTTCTAGTTGTAGTGCTAATCACTTACTCATGAAAAAGAATCAACGTGCTAGATAAACGCGTACACATTTCAAAATACTATATAACGTAAACACTAAATGAAATAATAGCATATTTGATCACACTAGTCTGATGACATCATCGGCAAAACGTTGTCGGCTCGACCGTTGTCAACTAATTAATAGTCTCGTATTTAATTATGACAGTATTTTGTAACACCTTACCTTCCCAGTTAGCCTTGCTTATCCCAGCACGAATCGATCAGGCAAGTACCACCCTCTCACAAAACATCACCGTGAAACAATGGTAGAGGTACCTACCGTTGTATTTCCTGTAGTGAGTGAGAGTGCCGGAAGCCCAAACCCCCTCCATATCCTCTCCTTATTATCCTTCCTATCCTCTCCTTAGTATTTTACCTACCTTCTCCTTAATATACGTCCTAACCACCTATCCCTTTCCTTGGAGATGACGACGCGTGAAGTTTGACCACTGTACCACATAAGCAAAAAGCCGTTTTCATGTTAAAAATAAATAAGCTATATTCCCAACATAATCATGATGAATAAAAATCTGATTTAATTACAGCTAGGCTATTCTGTAAGATTTCTGGAACCATACGTCAAGTTCGGCACTGTCCGTCCCCTGCTTAATAGTATTTTCACTGCGAATTCAGAAGTGAGTTCGCTAGTGAAATCTTACAGAATATTTAGATATTTTTATATATATTTTTAGCATTTGACATGCTTAGCACTATACATTAAACACAGAATAGCCTAGCAGTTTTGTCTTTGTATTAAAGAAAACACTTTGTATAATAAACGACGACTGCTTTCGAATAGTCTTAGCCTTAAATTGAAATTAATCTAGAAATTAAATAAAACTTTTTTAAATGTCTTGATCTGTATTTTAGCACTTGAGATGCTCAGCTATATGAATCAGCGGTATGAATTTTAATTGCAAAATTGATCTTACTAAATTAGAATAATGCATGTAAATGCATCTGATAGGTGGCGTGGGTCGTAAAGAAAAATGCGATGGGTAGGAGGTTGGGTATGGCCGTTGGGCATTGCGATGGTTTAGCGGTCCAGAACACTTCCCCGGATTGGAAGGGACGCAGGTTCAAATGCCGCTCGCAGTAAAATTCTCTTTTTCTACATTTTCACAAATAATTTGTTCTTTCAGATGTAAAAATGTCCTCACTAGAACCACCAGAACAAACACAAACACCAAATGCTACTCCCGAAGATCCAATTGGGAGCCAGAATACTATAGAGCATATAAATGTTGTACCACTTCTGAACGAGAAGATGAAACAGAGTCACCCACCAGTAATACAGAACAAAGATGTTGTAACTGATTCAACTTTCAGTCCAGTCACTTCACAAGCTACTGGTAAGTAATCATATAAGCACGTAAGAAACAATTCCCTGAAGATTTTCAGGTAAAAATATAAGAGAAAAAAAAAATAAAGAGGAGGGTTAATGATTGTTTGTTTTTTTGTTGATTTTAATGATTTTGTCTAGAGCTGCCACGAATACCGATAACCTTTCGGTATTCGGCTATTCGTTAATAACGAACAGTAATTCACAAAAAAAAAATGCATAATATTACTCACAAATTTTTTATATTACCAAAATACATATTAAAATCAACAGTTCAGTGGTAAGTTATGATAGGTAAAAAATTGAGCCATCACAGGACGTCTCGCAGATGTGAAAACATCGATTTTCTTGTTTTCTTCACATATTGTTCGAGTCTTATATAATTCTTGGTAAGCACCCTCTCGTTACCATAGACGAATTAAGACTGTTCTTGGTTTGTTGATTGACACTATACTTCTTAGTAAGATGCTTTTGTCAACAGATGGCGTTAAAAACTAATAACAGCCAACAGCCGGATTTACCCTCCCTCCGCATTACATGTTTTCACATCAATATTTTTTTCAGCATTAAATCAACAACAATTAAAGCGTGTTGTGACGTGACTCAATCACGAATGAAATAATAGTGCCCACGGCGCGTCGTCATCGCATGACGCAGGTTAAAACCTGTCACTGATGCTAAGTGTTGCAGAATATTTTGCGCTTCGGCCAAAAGCCTCGCCAAATATTCGGTATACGGCTAAATCACTAGTCGTGGCATCTCTAATTTTAACCCACACATACATTATTTACTTTCTCAAATAGTTTGTTCTTTAAAGTAGAGTAAGCATGTCAAGTTCTAAAATATATCTAAATCACAAAAATATATAAAAGGAATGTAACATAGTTCCAGTGGCCCGCCAATAAAGGCGGAGAGACGGCACACGGCGGGTTTCTTTAGTGGGTGAAGGCCCCACACTACCCTGTTCGTTGCCCCGAACGACGGGGTGTGCGGGTAGGAATATTTTGTTCCCGCCTTAACAAAAAAAAAAGGTAGGTACTATACGTAATCCGGTTTTATCCTTCCCTTGTGATACGCGAGTGATGCCTCTGGTGTTGCTAGCGTCTATAGGCTACGGTAACCGCTTGCAGACTAGATCTGATTGTCCGTGCTAATTGTCACTAAGCTCTTCATAATTCTTTACCAATTGTACAGTTTCAATACTTTCGGCAATTAGTGGAGCATTCTAGCTATCGTTTACTGATTTTGTAAGCGTGTAAATGTTGTTTTCTGTTTTCAGTTGGTCGTAAAGACAAATGTGATGAGGAGATTAGGATGACCGAATAGGTCAGTGGCTTAGAGCATTTCCCCGGATTGGAAAAGACGCGGGTTCGATTCCCGCTCGTACTAAAAATCTCTTTTTGATGTGAAACAACTAATGCGGAGGGAGGGTAAAATCGGCTGTTAGCGTGGCGACGCTTTTATTTTACTTGTCCCGTTCTAATCTTGCTAGTTAAATTTGACACACTTCCCGGTTCCCGATTGAGCTGAATATTTACACGCATATGTTCCTTATTCACAAATAATTTGTACTTAAAAAGTAGCGGAGCATGTCAAAAGCTAAAAAAACGTAGATCAAAAATTGTTTTCAGTTGTTTTCATGTACTTAACTTTTTGTTGTACCTTTCAATCGTTACCTATATTCTTTTCAGCTTCGTCAACAATGAAATGGACTACGCCTACCTTAGTGACCACAGATACAATATATACAAGTATACCATTACAGACCGCTACATCACCATATCTACTACATTTCCCTGGTAAATAAATATTCTTTCAATCTTAATCCTAATATTATGTATCTGATACTAGTTTTAATGGCCGAAACCATAACCAAAACCAAATTTCGGTTTTGGTCTTATTTTCGGCTGAAACCGAATCTATATCGTAATGTACGAAAACCTACGCAATCTATACTATTCATACTATACTATTATTATAAAGAGGTAACGTTTGTGAGTTTGTGACGTTGTAAGGGTTAATATCTGGATCTACTGAACCGATTTTCAAAATTATTTCACCAATAGAAAGCTACGTTATTGTAGAGTGTCATAGGCTATAATAATTTCCAAAATTAATTACGCATCTTTACTTAAACTTGAATAATGTAATCCAAGTTGTAAAAAAAATTGCTTTCATCGCGTGCGCTGCGGATACTATTGAGGATAGAACAAAACAATGTACTAAAATATTAAATAACGTATCAAAATCTGTAAAAAAGTCCGTGATAGCATATGCCTATCTCCTACGGATAACTCACAATAACTGCTTTTACTGTTAAAATTGTGGATAAAAATATTTTTTGTGAAGCTTATTTAGCCCATATGGTATTAATTTATATCTTTATAAATATGTTTTTAGAACAGAAATTCAATGTAGAATATTTGTGCCCTTTACTCAGTTTAAACAAATATCTTCAAAGATATTAGCAAAATAAAAACGTGCGGTGCGTGCCGCCCCGGCCGTTGCGTGGCGATATAGGCAGTATCATACATCAGTCATCAGTATACATCTACTACTTTTGTTTGTGCGGGCGATTTTCGGCAAACGCTGCCAGTAATACCAAAAGGAACACGCGCCGATGTCATTAGGGCATGCTTAAAATCATCATGCTTATGGAGTTCCGTTGAAACTCTCAATTTACGAACAAACATGAGAGCCCATTTGAGCGACAACTACGATAACGACTTTCCGCATCAACTACTGAATCTTGGAGAAGGAAAAATTTACTGTCCTAACACCAACAGTAGGGATGACATTAAACTTGACAATCGGTTAGGTCACATATTACACAGGTTAGAAGATCTGATAGACGCAATATATCCCGGTCTTGAAAGTTTAATGGAAAGAGATTATCATTGGCTTTGTTCTAGGGCAATAGTCTACAAAAACCAATAAAAAAAAAACAAAAACAATGAAAAAAAACAAAAAACCTAAATAACAAAAAAAAATCTACATCATCATAATTTTTATTTATCCCGAACTTTTAACCTGAAGTATTACGCGGGACAAACGGGCCGGGACAAAAATATTTCTAACGCGGAACGGAGTCCGCGGGGACTGCTAGTAATATTATAAATCTGTAATAGAGCTGTGTCTGCACATTGAAGATATTTGAGGAAAAATTACTTTATTAGGCTATATAGGCGTGTCTAAACACAAAACAATTTATTTTTAGATTTTTTGTCTGTTTGTTTGTTTGTTCGTTCGCGCATCACGCAAAAACTACTGACCGGACTTTGATACAACTTTTTCATTAAATTTTGTTCTATTTTTAATTTTAGTTTTTCTGAGAAACAAGTGAAGGAATTTATATTTCAACCGATGTGAAATGACCGGCTGAAACATAGTCCTGTTTTCATTTAAAATATATTTTCGTTTTAAATTAAAACATAACATTTAGATCTACAAATATGGTATATTTTTAGTGGATATGTCTTTATAGAAATAAGGGCAAAGACTATCCATCCATTCATAGTATTATTTATTCTAATTTTGTTCCAGATAATGACGAATTGGAATCGAACCTAAAACAATTCGGTAAGTATCATAACCTTTTCACTGACAGCGGTCGGAGTTAACGGCTCTGGATAAAAATAGTTACCGCCTACCGTTAAAAATGAACGGCCATTTCAGTCAATGATACTTATTGACTTCATATGTTAAGTATGAAAGAGAGTGAGATGTAAAGATGCGACAGAGAAAGCTCCGATGGAACGGAAATGTGGAAAGAATGCGGGACGAGCGACTAGTTGAGAAGATATACAATGCGAAATTGGAAGGATGTAGCTACAGGACACTCAATTACCTAGACCAAATCGGTCATGTATTAAAGGAAGGTGGAGTCAGTAGTCTCTGAAACCGGCGAGCGTGTATGAAGAGAATTATGAATGTTGAGGAAGCGAGAGATGTATGCAAGAATAGAGCCTTTTGGAACTTTGTACTCACTGCCTATCCCGCAAGGGAGATAGCAAGTAATGGTAAGATTTTTGATGTGAAACATCTAATGCGGAGGGAGAGTAAAATCGGCTGTTAGCGTGGCGACGCTTTTTTACTTGTTCCGTTCAAATCTTGCAAGTTAAATTAGACACACTTCCCGATTTCCTATTGAGCTGAAATTTTACAAGCATGTTTATATTGCGTAATAATGCAATATTATGATGACATGGAGCTGATCTGATGATGGAGCTGGAAGGTGGATATAGGAACTTCATAATGAAACGGCGCAACACTATCGAGTTTGGACTCGTTTGATTCGTCTTGACGAGTACTTTGTCTTTAGATAGTATCCAGGATCTGATGATGGAGCTAGAAGGTGGCCATAGGAACTCCAATATAAAACGACATAACTCCATCGAGTTTGTTCTCGTATGATTCGTCTTGACGACTACTTTGTCTCTAGATGTTATCCAGGGTCTGAAGATGGAGCTAGAAGATGGCCAGAGTAACTCTGTAATGAAACGACGCAACCCCATCGTGTTTACACTCGTTTGATTAGTCTTGACGAGTACTTTGTCTCTAGATAGTACCCAGGGTCTGATGATGGAGCTGGAAGGTGGCCACAGTAACTCTGTAATGAAACGACTCAACCTTATCGAGTTTGGAATTGTTTGTTTCGTCTTGACGAGTACTTTGGTCCTAGATGATTTCCAGGGCCTGATGATGATGATTTATGTCCATTTCTGCTATTTTACATCATATCATCACTATTTTATGTCATAATTTTATGCAAGCACACATTAAAAAAGTTATGATCATTTTATTTCTACTCATTATTCCTACAAAATAATTTCGATGTTTCACATCTGGTAGACCTTCCGCGACGTCTATTATTTTCTGTATAAATAAAACTTAAAATTTAGGTCAAAGGCATGACTAAAATTATACTTTTGATTTCATTATTAGATTTAGTCCCGGATACCGACGGAAACGTTTACTATGAAGGCAGCATTCATGCGAGTGATCTTATGTGTAAGTTTTTTTGAACTATGTTGTTTTCTAATAACACTACAAATCTCTTTCACGAGGTAAAGTCTATAAACAGAACAGTCTCAATGTAAAATCAAAATCCCAATACACACTAAAAATAGCCCATAGTTTCACCCGCCCTAAAACCAAAACCGTTTATTTACGTCACGCTCTCAGACTAACAAAAAACTAAAAAAAACACTATCAACTAAAAAATGATGTCACTTTTTTTAAAGATGTGTGCGCGAAAGTGTTATAACTAGAAATAAAAAAAAAATAAAGTTCTATGTTTAAAACATAAAGGAATAGAAAAAGTATAAAGTAAGTTTACAGCAATCATAAATATTATGCTGCAGAATACGTCCATGGCTGCAGACGACGTATTTAATTCATATACGTAATGTACGTACTGTTATAAATGGTCCTCGTATATAAAAGTACTAAGGAACCCTATTCTAGTTCACCTAGTCAGCACTTTTGAGCTTTCTTTATAATTATCCATATAGAGCAGTTCAGTTCGTATCCATCATCCGCGCGCGTGACACTTGCCCCAAATCAAGCCCAGTTTTATTGTAATTCATCTAATAAATAATTTCATTTTTTAATTCTGTTTTTTAAAAAGGCCTTCGGCCGAATCCATATAACAATTTGGTGGCAGCGGTGGGATACCGATGGTGAAGGTATCCTTGGGACGTCTCCGTTCGGGCTCATTAATTTGTGAATGCTGAAAAGTGACCTTTCCGCGAGTGTCAAAAAGTGCATCGAACTCATATCCATCTCTATTCCAATTTTGAAGAACTATTTCGTGCTGAAAGCTTTCGTGTTATCCTGGTGAATATTGTGTCTCTACCCCGAAATAAATCTGCATCCTGAAAAAATAATTACCTACTAAACCAAAGAAAGTTGTTGTCACGTTCCTGAAAAGAAAGGAAGAATCGTTAAAACTTACCTGCTATTCTGAAGATTCATGTGGTTCTGCGGATCCCCGAGGCGTGTGGTGCTTCCTGTAAAGAAAATAAGGTGAACTGGTCATGTTCCTGCACCTCTGTTGCTGCGCGATCCTGTAAGTTAATTTATTTTCCAATTAACAGTGAAAGTGCAGTTCTATATAAGCCGAAACATTCAAGTGCGTAATTGAAGTGAATCATTCGTGGTCCGAAAATCTATGTTTGACGAATTTAAGACTTTTAAACAATCGTTTTAATTATAATATTATCTATAAGTAACCATTATTGTTCCAACATTATAATCTCACGGGTCAATTCTTAGAAATTACTGCACAAACTACTCGACGCTATCTGAGTATTAAGTTACTTGGGTGGCTGCCTATTACACCGTATAGCTTCACTGTTCATTTAATTTAAATTTTATTTTATTTTTGTGTGTCTTAATTTCTTTTAGCCATGTCTCTTAAGGAATCTCAACTTAAATCCGAGAAGGTGGATGGCGTACCCATTGCCACATTATTTAAATTTATTAAACCGTTTGACGGAACACGTGAAAAACTAAATTCGTTTGTTTCTAACTGCAGCAACGCTATTGAATTGGCGTCAGGGCCACAACAATTAATTCTATTCAAATATATATTGTCACAACTAGAGGGAAAAGCCGAGATAGCCTGTTCAATAAAAGAATTCGATAATTGGGACCAGTTATGCGACTTTTTAAAGACTCAATTCGGAGAGAGAAAGCATTACGCGCACTTATTAACTGATTTGCAAGAATGCCGACAGAATATTAATGAACCCGTTAGCCAATTTGCATTACGCTTAGAAACTTGCCTTTCAAAATTATTAACTGAAGTAACCCTATCCAATAAAAAGAAGTCGGAGCTTAGTGGTCGCATAGCAGCCATGGAAGACTTGGCACTCCATACGTTTTTACTTGGCCTTAAGCCTGAACTCTCTAATTTAGTCCGGGGTAAGAACCCATCAAACCTTAACGACGCTATCAATTTAGCAATTTCCGAAGAAAAAATATTAAACTTATTTAACAAACGTACTAACTTCCACTCTTCCATACCACAACGTCCACCTCCAAGACCCTACCAAGCATCCAAACCTATCAACTTCAACGGAAGTGCTAGGCCCCAAATTCCGAGACCTTACAACCAAAACAACCAAGGTCAATACTGTCGTTACTGCAAAACCCAAGGGCATACAATCGAGACCTGCAGGAAACGCGAATACAATAACAATCGGTTCAAAATACCTCAGCCTTCGTATTCCCAGCATCGCCCAAATCAAGACAATAATAAACCTAATTCCAGTCGCGTAAACTGTCTAGTCGACGACGGTTACAACTATGATGAAACTGAACCACAACCATCTACTAGCACTGATTACCCACAGAACGACCTTAGCCAAAATTTAAACGACTAGTGGGCTCACGGAGGTGTCTCGTGAGACCCAAACAACGATTTCAGGCAAAACCCCTAAATGATAATGGCACCTCTTCGATATCCAAGGACCACACGGGTAGCCAGCCCCAAACAAGTGTCCATAGTTCAATTCCCAAGGATCACATGGGTAACCAGCCCCAAGCAAGTGTCCAAAATTCAATTACCAAGGACCACACGGGTAACCAGCCCCAAGCAAGTGTCCAAATCTCAATTTCCAAGGACCACATGGGTAGCCAGCCCCAAACAAGTGTCCATTGTTCAATTCCCAAGGACCACACGGGTAACCAGCCCCAAGCAAGTGTCCAAGCTTATTCCGAATCCAAACAAAAACACAAAGCCCTTGAAAAGCCAATTCCAAGAGAAAACGAGAGTAAAATATATGAACTATCTTGTATTTCTAGTAAAGTATCCTTACCTCATGTTCTCATTTCAACATCCGTATCCTCTAAACCACTTACTCTTCTTGTTGACACTGGAGCCTCCGTATGCCTTATAAAGAAAACATCCATCCAATCATTTTCGCACATACCACTCAGGAACAATATAATTAAATTAAAGGGTATAGATAGTACTGAAGACCCTGTACCCACTCTTGGTAATTTCGACATTAAACTTATATTTGGTAAAGAAGCAATTCCTTTCACCTTTCACATAGTAGACAAGATAGACTTACCTTATGATGGAATAATAGGCACAGATTTACTTACCCGCTTCCAGTGCTCTATCGACTACAATCGCCAAATTCTTTACCTAGAAAAAAATAAAATTAAACTTAATTTCACTGATCCTACTTACCAAATTCCTCCTCGATCCGAAGTAACCGTAGAATGCTCAGTCACAAATCCTGAGCTAAGAGAAGGTCTCATTCTTGATCAGCACGTTAGTGATACACTATACATCGCTAATTGCTTAGTAAAAGTAAAAAATAATAATCGCGTGAATCTTACTGTCTTAAATACTTCTGAAAAACCCGCTATCATAAATTCCAACCTTCGACTTACCTTGTATCCAGTCGATTACGAATCTTGCCAGCCATGTGGCACTAATAAGTCATGTTTAGAAAGAACTAATGAAGTTCTTAAACTACTCCGCGTTTCACATTTGAATTCCGAAGAAACAGAATCCCTTTATGACATATGTTCTAAATACTCTGATATATTTCACCTACCTGAAGACTTACTTACCTCAACCGATGCTATCCAACATGAAATCCGAACGTCTTCTGATCAACCCATTAATGTCAAATCCTACAGATTCCCTGAGATACATAAGCAAGAAGTAAATACACAAATTAAAAAAATGCTCGATCAAAAGATTATCCAGCCTTCCTTATCTCCCTGGTCTTCTCCAATATGGATAGTTCCGAAGAAAATCGATGCCTCTGGCCAAAAGAAATGGCGCATCGTAATAGATTACAGAAAATTGAATGACAATACCATCGGTGAAACTTACCCTATTCCTAACATAGTCGAAATTCTGGATCAGCTAGGTAACTCTAAGTATTTCTCAACTCTCGATCTCGCTTCCGGGTTCCATCAGATAAAAATGGCCCCCAACGATGCTTGCAAAACAGCCTTTAGTGTACCCCAGGGTCACTTTGAATTTACCCGAATGCCATTCGGTTTAAAAAACGCACCTTCCACTTTTCAACGTCTTATGAACAATGTTCTCACTGGTCTTCAAGGGGAAAGATGCTTCGTATATCTAGACGATATCGTTATCTACTCCTTCGATTTGGCGTCTCATATCCAAAATCTAACGGCTGTATTCCAAAAACTCCGCTGTTTCAATCTAAAACTACAACCAGACAAATGTGAGTTTCTAAGAAAGGAGGTTGGTTACTTAGGGCACATCATTACCGAAAACGGTCTTAAACCTGATCCAAACAAAATTAAATCCGTCCAAGAATTTCCTGTACCAAAATGCCCTAAAGATATTAAGTCATTTTTAGGCCTGATATCCTACTACAGACGTTTCATTTCCGAATTTTCTAAACTATCTAAACCACTCACAAACTTACTGAAAAAAGATATCCCCTTCAATTGGTCTAACGAGCAGCAACTCGCGTTTGAAAACCTAAAAAGCAAACTAATCACTGCTCCAGTCCTTATCTACCCAGATTTTACAAAACCTTTTAACCTTACCTGCGATGCCTCAAACTACGCAGTATCCGCTATTCTTTCTCAAGGTCCAATAGGCAAAGATCATCCCGTTTCCTATGCTTCCAGAACGCTAAACAAATGCGAAACTAATTATAGCACAACTGAAAAAGAGTTGTTAGCTATAGTTTGGGGTTGTAAAACCTTTAGACCATATCTGTTTGGCCGCAAATTTACTATTGTAACAGATCATCGTCCTTTAAAGTGGCTATTTAACCATACTGATCCAAGCAGTAAACTACAACGTTGGCGCCTTCAACTCCAGGAGTTTGAATACGAAATAATATATAGAAAAGGGAAACTTAACTCAGCTGCTGACGCTCTTTCTCGCTATCCTGTTAATCCCGTGTATCCTGAAATCTTACCTGACTCTGAACTAATAGACTTAGGCCCATTAGATATAAGTCCATTCGATGCCGAAGCTACTGACTTCAGTCCCTTGAATCCTCCGAGTCCAGTAAACTTACCTGATGCTACACCTGATCCGGAACTTGTACCTGAAAATGTTAATCTTAACCCTGAAAATCAAATTGAACCTGAACCTTCAACAAGTAAAGAAACTCCAGTTTTGCGCTATCCAAACCCTGAAATAAATTCCCCAAGCCATGTCTTACCCGACTTTGATGATACTTACACGAAATTCTTAAAAATCCCCTTGACTACGCGTTACAATACTGCTATAATCGAACACAATGATAGTTTGTTAAAAAGTCAAAGTAAAATCATAGTTATACCTACATCTCTCGATCTCGACGAATCAATCCCTTACGTTCTAGAAGTTCTATCAAACTCGTCAGACTCCGAATCATTCATAAACTCAGAAAAAACTTTACTCTCGTATAAAACTCTTCCACTTAACGATAAAAGCTATTACTTTTTATTTACTAAAGTACACCATTTCGATACCTGTACTTATAACGAAATCTTTGAATCGTTAAAAAATCTTCGTAATCATCTCATTGTTGAAACTAATAATATTGATCAAATAAGTATCACCGATTTTAAGAACCCATTCGATAAACATACATACATAAAAATTTACAACATGCTTGCACATCTATTCCATAATACCAATATCCAAATAAATATTTATCGTAATAAAATATACTACCCTAGTCCTACCGAGGTCCAAAAAATTCTGCGCGAAAATCACGACATACCTGTCGCTGGACATCTCGGTTCTAGTAGAATGTACAATAAAATCCGCGAGCAGTACTATTGGAAAAACATGCGTAACGAAATAGAAAACTATGTTAAAAACTGTAATCAATGCCAAACAAATAAAGCACTTAGGAAGATTAATCGTGCTCCAATGCAAATAACAACAACCTCGACAGCTCCCTTTGAAAGATTGTCCCTTGATATAGTTGGTCCTCTGCCCGAATCCGGTACAGCCAAAGTTAAATACATCCTCACTCTCCAAGACGATCTCACTAAATACTCAGTAGCATATCCCATTCGCAGTACTACCGCTGAAGAAACCAGCGACTGCCTTATCCATTTCATTTCCTTGTTTGGCATTCCTAAAACAATCCTTACTGATCAGGGTGCGAATTTTACTTCAGAAATGTTTAAAGAAACATGTAAGTTTTTAAAAATCAAGCAGCTGTGGTCCTCTCCTTATCACCCACAAACACAAGGTGCATTAGAAAGGAGCCACTCCACTCTAAAAGAGTATTTAAAATCATACGTATCCGAAAACCAAGACAACTGGCCACGATACGTGTATACGGCTATGTTGGCATATAACACAGCAATCCATTCTACAACTAACTATACCCCATATGAGTTGATTTTCGGTCACAAACCTATCCTGCCAAATTCTATTTATGAACCAGCTTCAAATGCAACTTACCCTGACTACATTAGAATGTTACAACATCGCCTAAAAGTCACTAGAGACCATGCTATTAAACGCATACAAAAATCTAAAGAGTCTTCCAAGGCTCACTACGACCTCCACACTCGCCCAATAAGTTATCATGCTGGCGACTATGTCTACTTAAAAAACCATCTCAGAATGCGTAAGGCTCTTTCACCCATCTGGAAAGGCCCTTATAAAGTAATCAAATTAAATGGTAGGAATAGTCTAACCTTACTGATAAATAGACGCCACGTAATTCATCATTTTGACGAAATAAAATTAGCTCGTCGTTACAACGCCTAGTTTATTACAATTTAATTTTAATCATATATACAATCTAATTTTAAAGATATATACAATTAAATTTTAATCATAATATACAATTTAATTTTAATCATATATACAATCAAATTTTAATCATATATACAATCTAATTTTAATCATATATACAAACTAATTTTAAAGATATATACAATTAAATTTTAATCATATATTTACACTATTATATTAAATAAAATTAAAAAGGAAACGAGCACATAAATTAAATAAATATTTATAGATAACTACTGTTAGTTAGCATATACATGTTTTATAATTAGTTTAAGATAATTATATAAAAATTAGTTATTAGATATTATTCCTTTGCAGTTCCTTGTCTTCTGCACACGAAACATTCATTGAACCCTCAATGAATACATCTGGTATACATTTTGACCCCATCGGGTCACTCAAAATAGTAGACGGACATCTTAGCGTAATAATCCCCGTAGATATTTCGTACATACAACCACACATTATAAACCTGAACGGTGTGATAGGCAGCTCGAAATTTCTATGTAGGCAAAATGCTCTCTACACTGATGTTGAATGTTTAAACTTACATCAACCGTTATCAATAAGATATAATGACATAATTCGCGACTTTGAATCAATATCACACTTAATTGAAATTAGATCTAAAAGGTCGGCCTGGTTTAGCGGTGTTGGTACCTTGTCTAAGCATCTGTTTGGTACAATGGATGAAGATGACGCTATTCGCTACAGTAATGCCATTCAAGTTATAGAAAACGACCAAACTAAATTATCTAAATTACTCAAACAAAATATTCTTGTCACTACTTCAACCATTTCGTCTTTTAGGGACACCCTAAATAAAATTAGTATCAATGAACAACAGCTAAATAGTGCAATTGATACTCTAATGATTGCACAACAAAATTCGACATTACTTTCAGACAGCCTATTACAAAGGTCAAAACTAAATGAAATATTAAATGTCTTAGAGAGCAGTTTGCTAACACTATCATTTAAGTTAGAAGATATTATTAATGCAATTATGTTCAGCAAATCAAATATTTTATATCCGTCTATAATAACACCGAAACAATTGTTTACCGAACTTGTCGACAATTACCGATTTTTGGCTGATTATCACCAATTCCCCATAAGTTTATCACTAGATAGTATTTATACGCTAATGAATGTGTCTGAAATCGCTACCTATTATGATAACAATAAAATTGTATTTGTTCTAAAAATACCACTTGTCGATTCAAAAAAATATCACTTGTATCATAGCATCCCTTACCCTGTAGCCATTACTAACAATACATATAGTACAATTATTCCATCTACTAAATACATCGCCATCACTAGAAATAGAAACCATTATTGTAAGTTGAATAGTCTAATTACTTGTAAGGTAATATATAATTTAAATTACATTTGTGAAAATTTAGATGCCTATTCAAGTTCTACAACCCCGATCTGCGAATCGGAAATCATTTCAAGAGCTTTAAATTCTGTACCCGATATTTGTAAAACTAAATTTCTCGGAGGTCATCTAGACATTTGGCAACCACTGTCCAACAATAGGTGGATATTTGTGATTACCGACCCTTATAAGCTCTCCATAGATTGTCAAGATTCAACTAGTACAGAAATAACAATAGCAGGTACAGGCATCTTAAACCTCCCCATACATTGTATAGCATTTTACAAAGACTCGAGGTTAATACCAAAATATTCAAAAATAATTAAATTTCAACCAATTCAAATTAATTTCAATCTTATAAACGACTCTTGCTGTAATTCTATAACTTTACATAAGACCAAATTGCCTTTCTTGAATTTGTCTAATATTAACCTTGACTCTATCACTTCACAACAACATACAGAGATAAGTAACATTATAAAAAGTCTAGATACAATTAATGAAAAGCCGCACATTGTTCTATACGGTGAATATTATTCCTATACAACCATTATCATTTCTATTGTAATTATAATCTTCATTTTAGTTGTATTTTATAAAATTGTAAAATCGGGCACGTGTCACCGTCTTTTAAAATTTAAAACTAAATTAAAAATAAATAAAATCGAAGAAAATTCAGAAGTCACCGCCGATTCACCTGGTATACCATTACCAAAACTCCGTACATCTTTCTCATAAACTTAACCCTTTTGGGGTAAGTTTACTCTTGGCCCCGGGGCTGTTATAAATGGTCCTCGTATATAAAAGTACTAAGGAACCCTATTCTAGTTCACCTAGTCAGCACTTTTGAGCTTTCTTTATAATTATCCATATAGAGCAGTTCAGTTCGTATCCATCATCCGCGCGCGTGACACTTGCCCCAAATCAAGCCCAGTTTTATTGTAATTCATCTAATAAATAATTTCATTTTTTAATTCTGTTTTTTAAAAAGGCCTTCGGCCGAATCCATATAACAGTACGAAATCGAGAGTCATTTCGTCAGTCATTTTTTGCACGCCTCATAAGCGAAGCGTTGAGGAGGGTACTGCTCTCGTTTCATACAGAACAACCGATTTTTCAAACTTAAACACACACATATCAAGAAAAAAACACTATTTTTAACACTCATGATATTTTTGATGCCATTTTTGTTATTTAAACTAGTTATAATACTGTTTAAAAAAGTTCTGTCTTGGACGTCCGTGTTTTGTAGGTAATGTATGTTAACACGATAACGACCGAAATACTTTACTAATCGAGTATTTTTTTTTTCTTTTACAATTCAGTATAACTACGAATAGAGCCCTATCACTTTTCACGGTCTAATTCGATGTGGTTTAACTGTTATTAAATAAACAAAAGAAATAGTGAATATTAACGCTCGATTCGACACTAAAACCAGCGCCTCCTTATTTCGTGAGAACTATTTCTATAGATCAATATACAAGTACTTCTTAAAATTAGCGCTAGATGGCGCAAAAGACATGAAAACCACAGTACTTCTTGAAATTAGCGCTATCTATGTGATTAATTGAAAACTACTTAGTAAGACCAATACATTATTAGTTACTTATCAAATAATCAATTTTATTGTAATAAATGAAGATTATGAGGTGTGCACTTTTGGATTTTCCAAAGTATTTACTTTTTAAATTAATGTTTTTTTAGTGTTTTAAATTATAATTTATTAGTCTGAAAACTGGACGGTTCCAGTGGGTTAGCGATTTTTTTGTAGAGATTTGCTTATCTCAGCATGAATATGCCGGCTCGATCGAGGAAATACTACTATCTCACAGAAGATCAGCGTAAAACAGAGGTAGGTACTTCTACTGTTGTTGCGTATGGTGAGTAAGAACGTGCAAGAGTCCAGCCCAAACACCTTTCCTTTCCTCTCCTTATTATCCTATCCACCTCATAGCCCTTTCTTTGGAGATGACGACCCGCGACTGATGTCTCTGGTATTATTAGCATCTATAGGCTTACCATCAAGTGTGCTGTATGTTTCTGACCAAAGTCTGATGTTCACAAAGACGACGATTTTTATACAGTGGACAGCGAGAGCCAAGGCGTTGATGACATCATGCCGGGATTGGACAGCAATTCTCGAGTGGAAGTAGACCCTATGACCTTCGATGTACAAGCTAAACGACGAGCCTTAGTTAGAAAGTGAGTATCCATTTGAGATGGTGCATTTTCATGGCCAATAACTGTCCCACCTTGGGACGGATCTACGCCATAGTTCACCAACACCCAGCGCAGGTTCGTAGACTCTTCTAGATGTGGAGCCTTGCTCATCCCAGCATGAATGTGCCGGCTCGATCGGGGAAGCACCATTCTCTCACAGAAGATCAGTGTGAAACAGCAGTAGGTCCTACTGTTCCGTTTCCTATGGCGAGTGAAGAGTGCCAGAGGCACACACCCTCTCCTTATTGTCCTTCCTATCCACCTCCTATCCCTTTTCTTGGAGATGGCGATGCGCGAGTGATCCCTCTGGTGTTGCTAGCTTCTATAGGCTACGGTAACCGCTTACCATCAGGTGGACCTGTATGCTTGTTATCTCGATAGTAGACGATAGAGACATGCATTAATCCTATATAATAAGTTTAATTTTGCAATTAAATTTCATACTATTTGATGGCGCAATTTTTTATACATTTTGATCTGTATATAGATATTTATATATATATATATATATATATATATATATATATATATATTTATTTATAGCATTTGACATGTTTATTAGCCTTATAAATTAACACGAAGTGTGAAAATGTGAAATCGAAAATAACAATCAAGAGCAGGATCCTTCTTTTTCAACCGACTTCAAAAATAGGGGAGGTTATCAATTCGACAGTTTTTTTTTATATTTGTTACCTCAGAACTTTCGACTGGATAAACCGATTTAGATGATTATTTATTTGAAAACTGTTTCTTCCGGTGTAGTTCGTTTCAATTTGGTCCAGTTCTGACAATGGCATTCATGAGAAAACCATATAAGTCTTAACTTGAAGTGACACTTCTAATGCGACTTCCAACAAGGTTGCGTTAAACGCTTAACGCTACCATGGAGGGGGTATGAAAGGAAGGGGAGGGGGAATAGAAAGAGACAGAGCGAGAGTGAATCCTATTTTCATATCCACATTACGAAGTTTCACTTCTTCCGCGCGGAGGGACTCAACGCACTATTTTTTTTGTGATGTTTAACAATTTCACATTTTCACAGATTGTGTTCATTTTGATCTGTATTTTAGCACTTGACATGCTCAGCTACTTTCATCATCATCATTATCATCAGCCTTTTAAAGTCCACTGCTGGACATAGGCCTCCCTAAGAATGGGGGATATTACCGTAATCGCCACGCTTGGCAGGCGGGTTGGCGATCGCAGTGGATGTTGTTAATATTCGAAGGAGTGCTGCTGCCCACTCCCTCGGTATTCCCTCAGTCGGCTCTTACGACTCCCATGGGTGGAGAAGGGTGGGACAATTCTAAAGCCGGCCCCACACGGCGTACTCAGCTACTTTAAGTATAAATTATTTGTGAAATGTGGAAAAAGAGAACTTTAGTGCGAGCGGGAGCCCTTCTAATTACTATATTGGATTAATGCATGTAAATGCATCCGATAGGTGGCGTGGGTCGTAAAGACAAATGTGATGTGGAAATTGGGTATGGCCGTTAGTCGGTGCTGTAATGTATTTCATAAAAGTAGTTTTATTTCATAATAACAGTTTGAAATTATACCTACATCTTTCACTGTTCCAGATTAAACGAAAGGATTAAAATGTCGCTGGGTTAATGCATAACAATTTGTTTATTTATTTGTAAGTTAATGATTAGAAATATTTCAAATATTATAACTTATTTGTAAGTTTATTACCTATCTATACTCGTATTATTAGATGCTACTAAGTTTAAAATAAATTGTTTAATAGATAAATTGTTAATACATACAACTTGTTTTATTTTTATCACAATTTTAAATCTCTGGGTTAGTTTTAATTGCCACCACAGTACCAACCCACTCGGGATCAGAAGCAAGTGAGTACTCTCACTTGGTACCCAGCCCTGCCACCAGTGGATGGGAGATAATTACTTACTTCCCTTAGTTGCCCCATACGACATACGCGGGAAAGAATGGGGTGATGAAACTTGTATTCATAGTCAGTAACTGCACTGACCTATATAATGAAAAGATAAAATGTGTTTGGAACTGTTTCAATGAAGTGGCAAAGGATAATACATAGTAGTGATTGACGCGATCAAGAAAAACAAAATCTAATTGCTAACGAGATTGACTTTTTCTTAAAGATATCACGAATCGATCACAATCACGACCAATACATTTGCCGCCTCACGCCTCTTACCAACAAATGCAGAAAATTTGGTATTCATTCACCACAATTATAACAAACATTTTTGACGTGCGATTATAAAAATAAACGGTGTCCATAACCTATTGTAGTATGATCTACCTTGTGTAAAATAATGAGATTTTATTGAATTTTACTATCCGGAATCCGGCCGGATACTGAATTACTATCCGGTACAGCGGTGGATTTACACTAGGGGCAGTCGGCAAAATTTTTAGGGCGGCAAATTTTCTAGATCGGGAAAATTTTAAAAGTGAAAAATTTTTTTTTTTTTTGTCAAGATTGCTCAATACAATTAATTAATTCTATTAACCTTAATTGGGCATGCCTTAAAAGACACACAACTAGTTTATTAAAAGTAAAATCAGAAACCAATGCAAAATTAGACTTCAATTAATGAAAATATTTGAATTGCATATGCATTAATATTAATCAACATTTAAACCCCTTTTTAATATAATTAATATATTTTTAAATAATATAAAATATTTTTTATAAATACTTGTTTAGATTCATTCTAGTAAACTTAAAACGTTACAATTTTGGGAGACTACAATCATATGATCATTACACACGTGTTTAGACACTTAGAGCATTCCATTTTAAAGACATCTAAAACAAATGTGAAGTGGAGATTGGGTATCACTATTAGGTGACTGCGATAGCTTAGCGGTTCAGAGCACTTCCCCGGAATGGATGGAATGTAGAGTTGGATCCTGCTCGCAGTAAAGCTCTCTTTTTCCACTTTCACAAATAATTTTCCACCCAGTCTTTGTTTTAGACCATAAATAACAAAGTTAACAATTATTTACCTACCGGGAAATTTAGTCCACACAAACAGTCACCTGGGGTGTCGTGCACCCCAAACATGCTCTCTATGCCCAACCGTCCACAATCTAACACCGTTCACGACTAAATTGTAAACGTCAAACGTGCTTACGAAGCTACCTAGAAGACCAGCGCCCTAAATTAAGATTTCAAGAAGTTGTTAGCCTAGAAACTTGCGTTGGGGGGACCGATCGCTGAAGGAGGCGGCGGAGAGGGCCCGGGAGGAATCCTCCTTCGCGGAACCGATTCGCCGCCGGCGCGTGGGCAGCGTGCGCGTTCTTACCTGCGCCTGATGCCACCCTAGCCGATACTACGGACGGTGGGGTCGGGGATTGCCCTGCCGTCCGTGGAAGCCTACCGCGAAGGCGTGACGCCCACGTGCGCGGGGCGTTGCACAAGAGAGGGTGCCCGAAGGGGCTGCCGCCTGCGGATCGCGGTCGATACGCAGTACCCGTGATCCGCTACAGTAAGGGCGGTGACGGCGCACGGTGGGTTTTTAGTGGGTGAGACAGGAAATTTTTATCCACCAAAAAAAAGGGGTGTATGACACCTCACGCGCCCAATTAAGGGTTTATAATTTTATGTTTAATTGATAATTCAAGAAAAAAATCATCCATTATTTGTGAATTAATAATAATAATAAATATTAGCCATGTGGGGCCGGCTTTAGAATTGTCCCACCCCGGGATTTAGAATTGTCCACGCGGGGAATACCGAGGGAGTGGGCAGCAGCACTTCCTCGAGTATTAACAACATCCACTGCGATCGCCAACTCCCCTGCCAAGCATGGCGGTTACGGCATTATCCCCCATTCTTGGGGAGGCCTATGTCCAGCAGTGGACATTAAAAGGCTGATGGATGGAATAAATATTCACGGACATTTTCACACAACGTCCTCTGGTCCCAAACTAAGCTTAACGCTTGTGCTATGGGCACCAGATTACCGTCCGTGAGTATTTATTATTTATTTATTTATTATTATTATTATTTGTGAATTATAATTTTGGCATTTTTGGTAAAAAATAATAATCAAAATGATTTAATCAATTTATTTCCTTGGAGATTTAAAATAATTATTATTTTTTCTATTTTCTGGAATTAGAAATTTAATTACCTATTTAGTATTTTTTTTTAAAAATTGAAAAAAAAATCGGAATTTATTTTTGCATTTGTCAAAACTAATCAATAAACGAATTTAAAACAAAATTTGATGAAAAATAAAATATATAAACTATAAGTTTAAGTAAAATTCCAGTATTGGGGCGGATTTTTTTTCGGTGCCCAGGAGCGGCATTAAGTTTAAATGCGACCCTGATCCGGTATTCGGCCGGATAGTGAAAACAAGGCCGGATAGACCGGATACCGAATAGTTACCGGATATCCGTTTCATCTCTAGTTTTTACTTGATAAACAAACATACAATCAGTCAAAAAATATATAAAACTGTATTAAGTTTAGACACATATAGAAAATGTACCTACTTAACCGCATACCCAGTCCACCAAAAAACCCGCCGTGTGCCGTCTCTCCGCCTGTATTGGCAGATCACTGGAACTGGAAGACATTAGGTACTTCAGTGGTAGAGACGATAGTCTAGAGCAGTTATTTTTTCTCAAATGCCTTTAATGTACAGACAGACTCAGTAGTGTAGCGATAGTGTATTCGACTGTTGTTGATAAAGTCTCTGGTTCAAATCTCGGGTCGGGCTAAGTAATAACATAGCATCACGCCTGTATTCCCCAAAGAGGTAGGCAGAGGTGTGTTACACACCCACGGTTCGCCAGCTATGTTTAAGACCCTCACAATAGGGAGCGAGCCTATTGCCGTCTACCGGGCACATTCTCAAACTCCGGGCTGCTAGTCAGAATTTTTCTTTTCACGAAAAAGCTCAATAACACTACCCGGCCCGGGGATTTAACCCGAGACCTCATGATGAGCAGCCGCTCACACCACCGCTATAATAGATATAGCGAAAAAGTTACATTTAATAATAAGCAAACACTACAACTATGTACTGTCTTTTGCACCGTAACAGCGGCATAGTTATTATGCGTGTTTTTGTCCGTGTGGTGACGGACTAAGAATACAAGTGTCACTACCCCATTCTTTCCCACAGGTGTCGTATGAGGCGACTAAGGGAAGTAAGCAATTACCATCTATTGCATAACTGGTGGTAGGGTTGGGTACCAAGTGGGAGTACTCACTTGGTATCGAGCCCGAGCGGGCCGGTATCACCATCTCTCGTGTGACTGGTCATGAAGCACATCGTTGCGTTTAGGCTGTAGCAGGACATAGCCGTTTATTCTTTCATTTCATATGAAAGAATAAACGGCTATCTCCTGTTGAGTCCACGAGCTACGGTTACCATTTATCATCAGATGGGCCGTGGCTCGTCTGACATTACATGCAATAAAAAAAGGTTATAGTTAACGAAAAAAAATATTATTTAATTATACATGTTTTTCTTTTAGAAGTTTTATGAAGAGCACTGTCTCCACGGCAAGCAAAGGCTTGGCTGCCTCTGGAAATTCTGAATCATTGAGTATTATTTACTTCTGGCAATATTTTTTCGTGGGTGGCAAACAAGAATATGGCCCACCTGATGGTAAGCACTTACTGTAGCCTAAAGACGCTAGCAACACCAGAGGCATCACTCGCGCGTCATCTCCAACGAAAAGGATAGGAAGGATTTAATCAGAGGGCAGTTAAGATGCTAACAAGTAGATCGAAAGTAAAATAAGGAGAGTTTTTGAGTTTGAAAGCTACTATATCGGGAACCTAAGTTATAACTTAGCACTAGGCTGTGACGGAGCCTTGACCACTGAAGTAATGTAACATAGTTCCAGTGGCCCACCAGTACAAGCGGCGGCACACGGCGAGTTTATTTAGTGGGTGAGGGCCCCACACTACCCTGTTCGTTGCCCCGAACGACGGAGCGGAGCGGACAAATGCTAGTGATATTATAATAGCGAAAAGTTTGTTTGATTGTTACGCTTTCAACACTTATATACTAAACCAATAATCATAAAACTATATAATATACCCAAGCATGTATTATATACAGGTTAATTTTTTTACCAGTACGCAAATTTTGAGAAAATAAATTTAAGCAAATTTTAATAAACACATTTTTTATTTTGATATGTCTTAGTACTAAAAAATAAAGTTATCGCAACACATCGATCACAGCTCGTATGCGTCGTGTTACTCTGGCCGTAGGGTCATAAGACACTGCTTTGTATAAATTTGTGTCCTTTAACAAATTCTGAATTTTTGAGTCATAATCGTCACGGTCCATGACCACAGTGGCGTTAACTTTATCGGCCTTCAACACAAAAATGTCATCATTTTGCCGAATGTGTTTTAGTGCTGATCGCTCTTCTGTAGTGACATTACTTTTAGGTAGTTTAGCCTTGCGTAATATGATGGCAACATCCTGTCTGAGCGCCTCCGACGGTACGTTGTTACGGATAATAGCTGTTTCCACGTGACTTATTATATCCTCATAGGGAATTCGTGTAGGTGTAGTCGCAAAATTTAACCCCTTGGCTAATATTTTCTGTGTGTCATCTAATGTAGTGTTGGAGAGATTTACCACCATAGACGGTGACTCCTGTGTATCAGAATGTTGTGTATTATTCAGTTTATTAAACTTCTTATTATGTACCTCACTGCATAAGTCATAAGTTCGACTCGCTTGTTGGTAAGTAATCCGATCACATAAGTCATAATCACTACATGTTAACACTGCACTACACTGTAGATGTACTACTAATTATGATGTAAACAGACAGCCGGTGTTCTTACCGTATGTGAAAGGGATAACTGAAGTTGGAGATGTGCTGCGGAGGCTATCAATAAAAACTATATATACACCCTTATCTAAAGTGGCGCAACAAGTCCGTACAGCAAAGGATATTATCCCATTCCGAACACCAGGCGTTTACAAAATTGACTGTAGCTGCGGGAGTTCTTATATCGGCCAAACAAAGAGATCCATCACCGATAGAGTGAAAGAGCATATCGCAGCCGTAAAGAATAGTCAGCCCGGCAAGTCAGCGATTGCGGAGCATCTACTGGAATCCGGTACAAATCACTGGATAGCGTTTCACGACCCTAAAATCCTCTCCACGGAACGCCATTTCTACCCAAGGCTGGTCCGTGAGGCGATAGCAATCAAAAAGTACCGAAATTTCAATCGAGGAGATGGTTTTAGGTTGTCATCATCGTGGAACCCCGTAGTGGCCAAGTGTCCGCGTCGCGATTTGTGTCTCTGAAAAACGGTCGACACCGTTAGTGTTGTTGTGACCTTAATACTTTGCGGTCAGAACGTGAGGGTAGTTGAAGATACTCTCACACAATATAACCGACGAACACCTGCTCTCACCAGTCTACTCGGGACCACGGCTGGTGCAACTCAGCCGAAACGTCGAGGTTAGTCAAAATAATAGTATTTTGATAAGTTTAAAGCGCGTATAGACCCGTTAAATGTGTTATAATGAATATAAACTTTTTAAGTTTAGGTCGTGACCTGAAGTTATGTGTAAGAGTAGTTCCAATTTTGCCTTCATACTTTCATGGGCTTAGGACCATTAAAATGCAGAAAATAAAGCTTCGAGCTGCTCGTAAGATTGGTTTACATATTTTACTGATTTCAAGTCGGATAAAAAAATAAATGAAACAGATTTAACAATTAATGGAAATGTGTTCTATTACTGATATAGAACCAGCAAAAAAATTTGCGCTCTGGTTAAAAAACTACCCTGTATTAGGTAGTTTGGAGCCTTGAAAAGGACATTAGTAGGTATTTTGATCGGTATTTTAGCACTGTATGTTCAGCTACTGTAAAGAACAAATCCGATAGGTGGCGTGGGTCGTAAAGACAAATTTGATGGGTAGATTGGGAATGGCCGTCGGTCGGTGCAATGGCTTAGCGGTCTAGAGCACTTCCCCGGATTGGAAGGGACGCAGGTTCAAATCGTGCTCGCACTACTTCTCTCTTTTTCCACATTCACAAATTGTTTGTTCTGTAAGGGCATTTTAGTAGTTACTTTTCATCGCGGCAAAATGAATGGTTCCCCTGAGATAGCTATTTTTACATAGAGATAATTAGTGTGCCTCAGAATAGTATTTTTATATTCCGAAGTCTCGGGCAGAATTTAGTAATAGACTAAATAAAACATCAAAAATAATTACCCATCGACCATTAACAAACCCGTGGAAGTCTTTCTATATTCCTATTTTTTTTATGTTGTTGAATAGATTATAAAAAAGAAGAAAACCGCCTTCAAAAATCACCCAAGAACAAACTAACTAACTTATCATCACGCCATTTCCCTCGCGGGGTAGGCAGAGAGAACAGAGTGCCAAGAGGCTCTATTCTTGCATACATATCTTGCTTCCTCAACATTCATAACTCTCTTCATACACGCTCGCCGGTTTCGGAGGCTCCTGACTCCACCTTCCTTCAATACATGACCAATTTGGTCTAGGTAGGTAAGTCTCGGTCTCCCCCTGTACCTACATCCTTCCACTTTCGCATTGTATATCTTCTTAGCCAGTCGCTCGTCCGGCATTCTTTCTACATGTCCGAACCATCGGAGCATTCCCTTTCGCATCTTTACACCAATTTCATACCTACACGCTCTCTTACGTCATTGTTACGAATGCGGTCAGTCAGCCTCATTCCACAGATTCTCCGCAGAGATCGCTTTTCGACCGCATTGATTTTACTCTCATGCTCCTTTTTACATACCCAACTCTGGCTTCCATATAATAACGTTGGGACAAGCACTGCATTGTGTATTGCGACAAGTGCCTTTTGGCTGAGGTGGTGGCTGCCGAGAAGTTGTCCCAATGCTCCGTTCACTCTATTTCCCGCATTCACTCTTCTTTTTACATCAGTGGTGTACCTTCCATCCCGACTGAATCCACATCCAAGATATACAAATTCATCCACTTGTTCTAGCACACCATTTCCTATTGCTACTCTAACATCTGTTCTGGCTTCTTCTCTTTCAAAAACCATTACTTTGGTTTTGCTCACATTCACAAGTAGGCCCCTTTTCTTACAATCTTCTGCCATTACGTCGACTAGGGTTTGCAGGTCAGTCGCAGACTGCGCTAATGGGACCGCATCGTCTGCATATAGCAGCGAGTTAACCACTGAGTCGCCCATCTGAACTCCCACATTCATTTCATCCAACCTTTGTAGACATTTATCCAGATATATGATAAACAGTCTGGCTGATAGAACGCAGCCCTGTTTAACGCCGATCACACAAGCTCTGCAGTCCATGTAGTTGGACTGCACCGCTTATAGCAGTCTACCTTTAATACCATACTCCGGCAAAATGTCCCAAAGTTCCTTTCGTACAACAGTGTCAAATGCTTTCTCCAAATCCACAAAACTGCAGAAAACCCTCTGGCCTACAGCCAGATGCTTGTCCACAATGTTGCGCAGAGAAAACACTTGATCCATGTATCCTCGTCCACACCTGAAACCTCCTTGTGTCTCACACAAAAATTCATCAGACACCATCCTCATTCTCCTTTCAATAATCTTACCATACACTTTGGCTGCCAAACTGGTCAAGCTTATGGCCCTGTAGTTTGCACAGTCATAACGTGAACCCTCGTTTTTAAACAAGGGCACGATGACTGCGCTTCTCCAGTCCTTGGGAACCATTCCTGAGCTCCAACATAAATTGAGAAGCATCAGGAAGGATTCCCAGACACATGAGCCTCCAAGCTTGATCATCTCAGCAGACACCATATTAATACCCGCTTCCTTACCATTTTTCAAACTTCTAATCACCCATTCAACTTCATCCATACTAATGTCATCAGAGGATGCCGGAACCGAATGCTGATCTGTTAGACCACATGTGGCACCAGCATCACCCTGAACATCCGCATACATATCTCCAAAATATTCACTCCATCGGCTTAAGACATCTTGTGTTTGCGTAAGAATGTCTCCACCTTTAGACCTTATTTTATTTATTCTGAAAGCTAACCAACCACTCCCTTCACCTCCCTCCAGAAAAGTTTGGTGTTGCTCTCGAAATTTTTGGTCAGCCTTTCTTCTGCAATCATTTTTGCTCTATCACGCTTCTCTTTCATTAAGGCTTTGGTGTCATTCTTACGGTGCCGGTATATTTCTTTCTTCTGTTCTTTCATACTTGCACTCAGGTTCAAAGAAGATACATAGTCCAGCCACGCTTTCTTCTTTTGGTCTACGGAAGCTGCTACTTCCGTATCCCACCATGCATCACCTTTCACTTTCCTATGCTTCTTTGAGCATCCACATACTTCTTTCGCTGTATTTACCATACTATCTTTCAATACTCTCCAGCATTCTTCTATGTCTGATCCCGGCTGACTTGCCATTGCCAGCCGTTCACGGACACCCTCTACATACTTTGCTCTTACACTCTCTTCTTGCAACTTTTCAATCTTTATTCTTTCAAGCCCTTCGAAGTGGACACGCTCTCGCCAGTGTCTCCACTTTCTGAACAGACCACTAAATCTCGCAATAACGAGATAATGGTCCGTGTCGACAGTGGGACCCCTGTAGGCTCTTGTATCCAGAATTTTACTTCGGAGGCGACTGTCTACCAGAATTAAATCTATCATACTTCTCTGTTCATTCCTTCTCCATGTATACATATGGATGTCCTTATGTTGAAAAAATGTGTTTGACACAATAAGGTTTCTACATACATCCGCAATGAGCCTACCTGCATCATCCACTCTCTCATCACCAAATGAACAAAGCACGTCCTCGAAGTCTGGACGCTTGGTCCCAACCCATCCATTCAAGTTTCCGCATACGATCACGCGTTCACTAGCTTCTGCCAAATCCAGAACTTCCCTAACATTATCCCAGAACTTCTCTAGATCCGATGCCACCGAAGAGCCTACGGGAGCATAAGCTGCGACCATGAAGACCCTGGTGACACCTAGTTTTATTCGGACCCATAGAAGCCTGGGATCAAACATTCCGTAATCTTTCACACCAGAGGCCAAGCGAGCGGACAGCAATACCCTCACTCCCATGCTGGCCCGATCGCTCTGCGGTACACCAGACCACAGAGCTAACCCGCCACCAGGAAGATCACAGGCGTCGCTACCCTTTCGCTTGGTCTCTGTTACACAGAGCACATCAAGATGTCTGTCCGACATGACGGTTACCAGCTCGTGTAACTTACCTTCCACACCACCTCTTACATTCAACGTGCCTACTCGACACTCTGCTCCCCTCGACTCGCCAAACTGGGCATGGCGTGATGGGTGGCGGCCCCCATCGCTGCATCTGCCGTTGTTCGTACCGACGGGGGCGGGTCGGTACGCGTCGCCTCTGGGGCACGCCCTAACCCGCACTGCGGTACACATTCGAGCTGGATTGCAGCCTATGGATTACAGGCTGGCAGGGATCGCGACGAGCACGCTCCGGACTATGATCACCCCCAAGAACAAAAAGGCAAAAATAATTAGTATTTACATTATGATTTCCGTGCTAGACACCTACTGATTTGAAGTCGGTGCCTAGTCCAAAAATAACAAAAACAATACATTTTGATCTATATTTTAGCACTTGACATGCTCAGCTACTCTTAAAGTACAAATTATAATTTGTGAATAAGGAAAAAGAGTACTTTAGTACAGGCGGGAACAATACATTTAAAAAACATTTTTTATATAAATAACATTAAAAACATTTTTGGCACCGCTTCAAACACATCAGTAGGTTCCTAGCACGGAAATTGTATGTAAATACCAATTATTTTTTCCATTTTAGTTCCTGGGTGTTTTTTGAAGGCGGTTTTCTATCCTTTTATAAGTATTATTTATTTTTTTAGTGGTTTTTAATAAAATAGGTAATTAGGTTAGAGTAACGTATGATGGGGAGGCCTTCCTTGGGTGAATCTCGTATGAGAAAGCGTTGAACACAGGTGTCTGAAAATTACAAAGTTGAGCGCCTAAAGCGCAATAGAGCACAGCGTCTCAGAGTCTGCCGAAGACCGTGAAGAAAGGCTTTATGTATAATATAGGTACGCCAACTAAACGCACTGCCTCAAAGAGACAGCGCCGGCTCACAGTATTCGAAAAAATATCATCGATGTAGTTGCATGTGTTTTTTGAAGTCGGTTAAAAAGACAACGCACTAAGGAATAGTCCTTGTATCGCGGGGGACCTTACAAAAATACAATTTCACGGACACAAAGCACTCAGAATCACCATTAGTGAATCACACAAAGAGTTGTCCTGTCTGGGAATCGCACCCGCAACACTCAGGCGGGAGCTCGGTATCTGTACCACTCCACCATCTGTGCAGTCAAATTATGCTGATGGTAACCGGTAAATAGACTCAGCAATTCCAAGAATATTGACTATCTAGCCGCTGCTCACTATTTAATTTCACAGATAAGAGATGATTGAAGGGGCAGCGATATTTATATGATATATAGACGATTATTGATCATACTAAAAGATGTGGACTCTTCTATATATAGATTAAAGCTTATTCATTCAAATCACTCATATACTTTTTATCTATACTATTATAAAGCTGTAACATAGCTATATCTGTACATTTAAGATATTTGAGAAAAAAATTACTGAATTAGGCTATATAGGCGTATAGTATACGTTATACACTATATCTATGGTCTAAACACAAAACGATATTTTTTAGTTTTTTTGTCTGCTTGTTTGTTTGCGCATCACGTAAAAACTACTGAACGGATTTTGATGCAACTTTTTTGTTTGATAGCTCTTGATTAGACTTAACAACTGGTATACATTTTATCCCTACTATACCGGGAACCTGAGATATAACCTAAAAATTAGCTTTTAGCTGCGGCGGAGCCGCGGGCAAGGCTAGTTGAATATAAAAATAATAAAAATAACCTAAGCAATCAGATATGAAAACATTATGACCTCATTCGATTGTTTTGTTGATCGAGTAATAACATTTGAATTGGTCAGCACTAATCGTATGAATCCGTCTAGGGCCGGCTTTAGAATTATCCCACCCCTCTACACACGGGAGTCGTAAGAGCCGACTAAGGGAATAAAGGGGGAGTGGGCAGCAGCACTCCCTCGAGTATTAACAACATCCACTGCGATCGCCAACCCACCTGCCAAGCGTGGCGATTACGGCATTATCCCCCATGACGGGACCGCTCGTTGTGGCGTTCTCTTGGGGAGGCCTATGTCCAGCAGTGGACGTTGAAAGGCTGATGGATAGATGAAATCGTATGAATCTGTCACAATGGCTAGTGAGCTGTGATAGCGTAGCGGTAAAACCAAGGACTGCAAAGACTGAGGTATCGAGTTCGAGTCCAAGATTCACATCTCACACGCCACTATTTATTTTTCGAGATTTTTTGAATTTATATGTGTATTTGTTTACAATTTATCACTGCTCGGTGAAGGAAAACATCGTCAGGAAACCTGCATACCTGAGAGGTTCCCCGACGGCCTGTGAAGTCTGAACCACATTGTGCCAGCGTGGTGGACAATAGCTTAATCCCTCTCACCATAAGCGGAGACCTTGCCCAATAGTGGGACAGAAAAAGAGTTAAAAAAAAATCAGGAAATACATGGCCAGTGTCTGTTAACATTGGCTGCCATGGCGGAAATTATACTCTGCAGATCATTATTATTGGCAATGGAATTGATTGCATTAGGCCTGCTAAAGGAGACACTTCGTACGAATTTTTCTGTTTTTTGTCTCATACGATGAAAGGTTCATCGTTTTTTGTTTAGGTGGGAAATAATGTACCTAACCGCACACCCCGTCCTTCGGGGCAACGAACAGGGTAGTGTGGGGCCCTCATACACTAAAGAAACCCGCCGTGTGCCGTCTCTCCGCCTGTGTTGGCGGGCCATTGGAACTATTATAACTTCTGTGGTTCATACGATGAACCTGCGGGTAAGAATAGACCAATTTATCAATAAAAAATGACAAGTCAAAAGCACACAGCCTCCCATGTGACTCGTAGGCACTTGTTATAAACTCATAACGAATAGCGATACATTTCTTATCGATCAAGTTTTTTATGGAAGCGAATCTTAAAAAAAGGACAACTCTGATAACTTTGTTTACGAAATTCATCTCATTCAACCAGTGTTGACGGTGGAACGTATCGAAGTAGGTTGTTTAATAGTCAATTAATAAGTGTAACATTATATTTCTATTTAGTTTTATTATGGAAATTGTAATAATCAAATTATATTAGGTGTTTTGAATCTATCAAGATTTAGCAGAATACCAAGTTCTACACGAGGACGTCTGACTTTGACAACTCAGAAGGATTCAATATTCTAAGGTTAGACCAGGTCTGCATTGGAGGTGTTCTGGGGTGTTAGAGTAGAATGAGCAATGGAGGTGAGGAAGGGGCCGCTGTGGTTTGAGTGGGTATTCTGGGCGTGATTAAGATCTGAGCGCCTGGTGAGTCCCACATACCCTCTTGTCTGTCCCTGGTGGGGGGGATGCGTAAATGCATTTCCACAGCGACAACAAAAAAAGGTCTGCATTGGAGGTACCGATTGCTCACATCGCCTTTCACAGATGTGTATGAGAACTTTAGCATGCATTCAGACATGAATTAGCCTCGAGGTTTGTCCTTTCAGCACAAGTTTAATTTTTACAGTCGCGTACGACAAAAAGTGAAAGCACCGAAAAATTTTGACATTACCCCTTTCTATAGTCATTCCTTTACACTAGCTTATGCCCTCTCTCATCCATCCATCCATCCATAAGCCTTTCAATGTCCACTACTGGACATAGGCCTCCCCAAGAGAACGCCACAACAAGCGGTCCTGCGCCGACCGCATCCAACGGCTCCCCGCGGCTTTGACCAGTCGGTCCATCTGGTGCAGGGCCGTCCTACGCTGCGCCGTCCGATACGTGGTCGCCACTCGAGAACCTTTCTTCCCCAACGGTTATCGGTTCGTCGAGTGATGTGGCTTGCTGTTCAGCATGCCAACCCGGTGAGCTATGTCGATCACTCTCGTTCTCCTACGGAACGCTGCCCAGCCGAGTTGGATTCGTCATGTCATGTTATGCTCTCTATATTTGAATTATATTCTAAACCTTAAGTGCTTTTCCATGAGGTTGCCAGTTCATTGCTTAAAACTGCCGCCGCTTGCCATCAGTTCTATCATTTGTGCTTGTTTGCCACCTTTGCAGTATAAAAAACTATAACCTCTTTTAATATTTTTATATTTTTTTAGAATTTGACATGCTTAACCATATAAATTAACACAAAATGTGAAAATGAGAAATCGAAAATAACAGTCACAAGCAGGATTTGAACCTGCATCTCTTGGATACCGTCCAAGTCATTATTTGGTAAAAACCTTAATTGTAAAATTAAGTTTACCTGGTTGGTATAATGTATGCAATTATTAGGTAAAAATCTTAATTGTAAAATTAAGTTTACCTGGTCGGTACAATGTATCAAAATACTACAATGTATGAAAATACTGCCGACAGATGGTGCAGGCGTCACCCAAAGACGTTAAGTATGAATGTGTTATCGAGATTAGCAGTCAGGAGCAATTGTCACGATGGCTGAATTGGCAAAGCATCTGGACGGTATCCAGGAGATGCAGATTCAAATCCTGCTCATGACTGTTATTTTCGATTTCACATTTTTCACTTTGTGTTTAATGTATAGTGCTAAGCATGTCAAATGCTAAAAATATATTAAATACAAAGTGAAAGTGAAAATATATATAAAAATATCTAAATATTTATAGGGTTTGCGTCATTATTAGATAAAAATCTTAATTGTAAAATTAAGTTTACCTGGTCGGTACAATGTATGAAAATACTGCCGACAGATGGCGCAGGCGTCACCCAAAGACGTTAAGTATGAATGTGTTATCGAGATTAGCAGTCAGAAGCACTTGTCACGATGGCTGAATTGGTAAAGCATCTGGATGGTATCCAGGAGATGCAGGTTCAAATCCTGCTTGTGACTGTTATTTTCGATTTCACATTTTTCACTTTGTGTTTAATAACCTCTTTATTTCAGTACGCAAACTATCCAAAGTTTGTGTGGCACATATGACACGATGCGACTACGACGTGGTATTCTACAGGGTGTTCTGTGTGACACTGCTGGCTGTAGCTTTCACATTCACTTTAATTTTAACAAATGTATTTATAGACATAGATGGTCTGCTACTTAAAAAACAAGGTAAGTCATATACTTTTGCTATAATACCTTAGGACTTATACAGAAAACTGCGAATCAGCGCAATGCAAATTTGCAACGCAGAAAACTGCGACACGAATTGCTGCGATGCTATTTTGTGCGGCAAGGCGTGCACGGTTCGGGTGACCATCCCTTCGACGACCGTGTGACGTAACATCGCAGTTTTCTGTACAAGCTCTTACTGAAAGATTTAAGCTTTAATATTTCAAAACTCCCTCCCTATCCTCTCCTTAGTATCCACCCTATCTACCGTTCCTTCAATATGGCGACGTGCGAGTGATGCCACTGGTGTTGTTAGCGTCTAAAGCCTACGGTAACCGCTTGCCATCAGGTGGGCCATATGCTAATTCGCCACTCACGTTGTATAAAAAAAAAAATTACGCCACGCGCGATCTTGGTAAGCAAAGTTCACAAGCCTTTGAGAAAATCTCTCAGGCATACATTTTCTACGGGATTTTTCAGTTTTAAACTCCAGTCCAGTCGTGAAAGTAACACCACGACTAAAACCACAGGGCGATCTTAGAACAAGACCAAAGTCAGGTTTTACACTAAATCCTCTGACAACTTGGAAGGATTGTATCCATGTGGTGATGGACTAAGAATACAAGTGTCACCAATCCATTCTTTCTCGCGGGTGTCGTACGAGGCGACTAAGGGAAGTAGGCAATTATCACCTATTGCAATGCTGGTGGTAGGGCTGGGTACTAAGTAGGAGTACTCACTTGCTATCAGGCCCGACCGGGTCGGTGTTTTGTAGCTGGAGATAGCCGTTAATTCTTTTATTTACGTGAAATGAAATGGTGAGCAGCGGCTTGACAATACTCTCAGTATCGTTCAATTCATGACCGTCGGTTACCATTTACCATCAGGTGGGCCGTGGCTCGTCTGCTACTAATAAAAAAAAGGAATACCAGAATGTGTGTTTGGTTCATATTTTATCTTGCTACTATATCTGAGACTTAACCTAAAAACCAGTAATACCATTTAAATAAATTAAGTATTCGTCTCTAACCACCATCCCCTATACACTAAATAAAAATTTAAATCACATTACCTTCGTGTATAGTTTCAGCTAGTACCATGATATGCATCCCTGAGTGGCATCTAACCTGCGACCTAATCTTCAGTTGGGTGTCTGGAGATTATCTTATATCATTTAATCTGTGTGAGGGAACCAAATTCCAATAGCCCCAAGCTTTATTGTCGTAACAGATGGTTACAGGAAGAAAAAATATACCAACTGTTGAAGTACAATAACACTAAATCTTTATGGTCTTAGGATTTGGGCGCCAGTGATACAACTTTAGTGTTGATTCCAAATTAATATATAGTCAACACAAAGTGTGAAAATGTGAAATCGAAAATAACAGTCACGAGCAGGATTTGAACCTGCATCTCCTGGATACCGTCCAGATGCTTTGCCAATTCAACCATCGTGGGAATTGCTCCTGACTGCTAATTTCGATAACACATTCTTTAAAGAATGAATGTGTTAGTAGTATTTTTGTAGTTGTAGTCAACTGCCTTACATGAAAGAGGTTAGTATGGTGAACTATACGAATATATCATTCTAGGTAAACAAAAGATAGTTGTCGAGAATGGAGCTATTCCTAAAGTCATCACTCCCAAACCAGCCGTGATAGATGACATGAACTATGTTGAGGGTGATGATTCTTACAGGACCAAAAGATCTGTTGGTAAGTAATACTAATAATATATTAAAATGGATAGAGTACGTCGAAGAAAAAGCATCAAAGGAACTATCCTCTTGTATTATGCCAGGAGACCAGTTAATAATAGTAATCATTAATTCTTACTAATAGTATAAAAGTGAAATAGAATTTGCTTGTTACGTTTTTAGGCCTTAACTACTAAGATAATCATCATAAAATGAAATTTTGCGTGCATATAATCTGGAACCCCGAAAAGAACAAAGACAACATTTTATCCCACAAATATGAATGGTTGCTTAGTGCTTACTTAATAATAATTTGTATCACAAAAATTTTCTTTTAATAATCCACAGAAACACAAAATATACTCTTTCATATAAGTAATCCAAAACTTAAAAATATCTTAACAAATCGCTTAGAAAGTTTACTGGGATCATTAGATGAAGAACGCGAAAACAGCAAAGAAAACGATAAATTGGTTTTAAAAGACGAAACAAAAGATTTCACAAAAGAAGTTGAAGCCATTGTGGATCATAAAAAAGAAGAAGAGAAAATGCAAAGTCAGAAAGATGAAGACTTGCTGCATTTAAGTGTACACAACATTCTTTTACAAGGAATCATTGGACATATGGACTTGAAAGAAGTTTACAAGAGAGTTGGGTCGTTGATGCTTAAATTAGATAACGGGAAGGAAGAACTTAGAGGTATGTTTCTAAATAGTTGTCATCTTTAACGTTACGTAACAGTTAGATCATTTTTACTGACTATTTATTCAACAATATCTGGATATCATGTGAATATCTAAATATTCAAACATCTGCCCTCTACTCATCAACCGCCAAAATGAATTGCTGTTTCGAATCCTTGTCAATCAGATCTATGGCTCGATATAATACCATATATTTGTTATCAATACATGTTTTCATTTTACAGTCAATCAAATATCAGATCAAAAGAAACTACGTCGTACAATACAAGGTCACAAGAATCCGGAAAAGAAGAAAACAAAAGACAATACACCAGTATTACCAAAAGAAGAATTCATCGCGGAACTTGTCAAACGTAACAAATTACAAGAGAAACTAATAGATGGCGCTATAGATAATAATGAAAATAAAACAGATTTGGATCCCAACGTTAAGTTGATACTAGCTAAACAAGTAAAGAATATGGCTATAAAGATACCACAAACAAAACAACTAGTAACAGATACAGATGTAAATACCAAAACTGGTAGGTTTTTTGATGAATTGTTTGTGCAACTTTGTCTACGTGAATTTTAGAAAATGGCCCAAAAAGTATCTATAAATGTGTGAATAACTATATATATACCTTAGTTGACAAAGTTTCTGGAATGGTTATCCAAGAGACAAGTTCAAATCCTGATTATATATAAGCATAAATAATGTATAATTGAAAATTCTAGTCATATGGCTAGCATTTTCAATTTTACATTTCACAGTTTGTGTTCATGTACTAGACATGGCCGAGCATGTCAGATGCTAAAAATATATATAAAAAAATCTAAATATTTACAGGGTTTGCGTCATTATTAGGTAAAAACCTTAATTGTAAAATTAAGTTTACCTGGTCGGTATAATGTATGAAAATACTTCCGACAGATGGCGCAGGCGTCACCCAAAGACGTCAAGTATGAATGTGTTATTGAAATTAGCAGTCAGGAGCAATTGTCACGATGGTTGAATTGGCAAAGCATCTGAGCGGTATCCAGGAGATGCAGGTTCAAATCCTGCTCGTGACTGTTATTTTCGATTTCACATTTTTCACTTTGTGTTTAATATATATAAAAAAATAACAAAATATGTTATTTTTTATATATTTTTACAAAAAATGTTATCTATTACACCATTTAAGCAGGCAGTTCAGTACTACATCGGCATTTTGATAAATTTTGTTAAGCTCTGTAATGAAAAAAATCTCGGGAAATGTCCCAAAATAAAAATGTTATGTTGATTCAGGCTACTAGATGTGTCCGAAATTTTTAGCATATCTTTTTAGCCGTACGTGATTGAAACATCTAATTTATATACGCATACGTTTCCCCCAGGTTACTAATGCGTGAATAATATCCCTAGATATAATTGGTATCTAAGGCTCATCCATACCCAAATACCGTAACCATGTGCCTATTTGCCACTTTTGTAAGATCAATTTATAATTATAATAGTAAATAGATCATTAAACCGTAAAAGAAAGTGGCATGGAGAAATCTAAATGGCCAAAAACTATTATCGATGACTGTGAAGTCTATCAACCACATTAGTTTAGGCAGCGAAATCCCTTACATTCTGACTAAAAACCCGTGCACGCCAACAAAATTATCAGTGCAATAAAATAGCAACGGATTGTAATTTCCCCTCTCCACACATGGGAGTCGTAAGAGTCGACTGCGGGAATGCCGGGGGAGTGGGCAGCAGCACTCCTTCGAGTATTAACAACATCCACTGCGATCGCCAACCCGCCAGCCAAGCGTGGCGATTACAGCACTATCCCCCATTCTTGGAGAGCCGGGGATAGTGCCGTAATCGCACGGCTGGACGCACAGCAGTTGACGTTAAAAGGTTGATGGATGGATGGATTAATGATTATTTGATTGATAAACACATGATTTAATAAATAGAAAACTGCCTCGGTGGTGTAGCGGTAGTGTATGCGACTGGTAATCATGAGCTCTCTGGTTCGATCCCCGGACCGGAAAATGTTATTGAGCTTTTTCCTAAAAAGAAAAATTCTCATTAGCAGCCTGGAGTTTGGAAATGTGCCCGGTAGACGTCAATAGGCTCGCCCCTATTACGTGGGACTTAAACATAGCTGACGAGTCGTGGGTGTGTAATACACCTCTGCCTACACCTTCGGGGAATACAGGCGTGATGCTATGTATTTTTTTATGTTTTAATAAATAGATAGATACCATAATATATGAAATTCAAATTATTGTAATATAATTAAGTAGTACATTTATTTTCAATCACGGTTTTATATATTAAATTAATTTGTTAAAATAAATAACAACAATAAACACATATAAACTAATAAATAATTTAAATACTTAATACTTATTAATATGCATTAATATAATTTAAAAAAATATATCTTATGTAAATAAATTATAATACAATATATAATAAACATTATTAAAATATATAACATGCAATAATACTTACATAAATAATATATAATGCTAATAATATTTAAAATGAACAATAAATTTAATATTAAAAGAAAATAATATAATAGCAATAAACAATACAAATAATTACCAAAAATACCTTATACATCATCCTCTTTTCTACTTTTCGCTGTGCCCAACAGGATCCATAATTGTTACTCTTTTATCATTATGTTACCACCTACTATATACATTGTGGAATGCGAAAATAAATGAATATGAATATGGATGGATGGATTGTAATTAAGAAATGATTTTATTTTCAGGACCAAGCATCTTGGTAAATACTATCATTGATATAAAAACGATTGACAATGAAAGAAACCAGAGGTAAGTTGACTTTTATGATGTTTTACTTATAACAATAACCTTTTTTTTTATTGCCAACGGTGGCAGACGAGCAAACGGCCCACCTGATGGTAAGTGGTAACCGTCGCTCATGGACTTTGGCAACACCAGGGGTACAGCCAAGCCGCCGCCTACCGTGAGTAAAGTGCTCTTCTCAAACCTCGTTTAAAGAGGGACATGTCGTAGCGCTGGGGGAACACCGCAGCAGGAAGATCATTCCAGAGCCTACACGCACGTGGTAGAAAAACCTATAGTTAACTTATTAATAGTGTGTTTTATTACAGTATCTCTAAGGAAAATATACATGGAGTTATAGAACTTATATATAATGGAAGATCATTGATGTTTTCTCATCCAGATTTGAATACAAAAAGCAGTTTAATTAAACCTCATAGTGTCACCGAAACAGAGTTCACTAAAACCAAAAAAGCGTCTATAGAGACAACAACACTATCAAGTGCAATCAATAATAATGATTTCAAAAACATTCCTAAGAATTATCTAAGCAAATTTGTAACAGAATACTTCAAACGCTTCCCAAAAAATCCAAAACAAATAGAGGAATTTCCGGAAAGACTTGAAGCTAAGCGTCGGAAACGACATGTCAAAATTAAGTTTTTGCAAAGAGAAAACACGGCTCATGCTCAACAACCAAAACAAACAAAAAAAGAAGATGACGAGTTATATGTTGAAATTGAAACGCATTTTGATAGTAAAGGACTGAAAGGTGAAAAGAAAAAGAAACTAATAAGAAATTTGGTTAATAAAATACAGAAAGCTATACATTCTGGAGAAACAAAGAAGCTTCTAGAACCTAGCAATAAAATTAATGAAAAGAAAATACATAAACAACTACATGTAAGAAAACGTTTACAGAACCCATTAAAACACAAAGAACCAGATAAAAAGCACATTTATCCGGTAAACGGAATTGTCCACAGGCAGTTAAACCCTATAACTATACCGAAAACTATTCCATCGCAAGAACGTTTGCCTACTGTTAGAGACAAATCTGGTGACGCTTGGAAAAGAGAGTATATTGGTCCAGCATTCCTAACTGCAGCTAAATCTATAAATTCTGCAGAGATGAGTGAATTGGATGTTGATTATAATAGAGTACTAGACGTTAATGGTGTTCCTCAGCGATTACAAAAACCTCTTAATACAGATATGAGTGAAGAAACAATGAACGCCAACTCAATTTATGATTTAGGTAACATGAAGTTCTTCATTAAAGACATTGATGGTTCAGGCTTCTCTATAGGATATAATCAATATGTTGATGAACCACCTGATATAGAATCGATCAAATTGTTTACAGGCTTAGAAAATGTCATAAAAGCTTACCAGCAAAACTTTGACGATACGGCTTTAGAAGATAATGCCGATCCATCTTTAGATGTTGGTGATAATCAACAGGAAATTATAAATCAAAATGACCACATGATATTCCGAAGATCTGTTAATAAGGAACAGGATTACCATTCCAACGAGTACAAAATAATTTACGACAGTAAATTTCTGCCTTATGATAGCTATAAAGATATTTATGAAAGGAAAAATTCTAACACGAACTTACAATTTGATGGCTTAAATAATGCATTCAAAGAACCGCCGTTAATGGTAGACGAAAATATTTTTGAGAAACATTTAAAACCCGCTGAGATATTTGGTTTAGCTAATCTATTTCAACGTAAAAAAAGATCAATAAGTGTTAAAAAAATATCGAACTTAAAAAACAAAATTAAGCTTAATAGATTTTTAAATACTAAAGCCATGGCGACTAAAAGAATATTTCTAAATAAAAAAAGAAGTAAACGGCAAATTAATAAAATTAGGATAATCGCGTCAGATTATCCACAAAAAGATTCACATAGCGACGAAAATATTTTCGTTGTTTCGGATGATAACCTATTTGCTCAAAGAGCTACAGTAAAAGAAGTTGGTACACCTGTAAACGAACCTGAAAAACTTGATGAACCAGAATATGTACCATACCAAACAGAAGACACTGACTATCCGAGTTATAAAATATTTGACGGGAAATTCAGGCACAATTCCTTAATGTCAAAATATCCTCATATATTCATGGAAGAGATTACAAGATCTAGAGAAGAAACTGCTCCTGAAAATACAGTAGTGTTTGGTAAAATACCATTTTTCGATAACATCCAAACGATAGACACAGAAAAACAATATAGTAACACTATTTTCAAGGGAGCAACTACTGAAGAAAATTCTTTGTTACGTGTAAACACAGAACCTACAGAAAAATCTCAACAACTACATGAAATAGTAGAAGCTCTTCAAAGCCCTAAAACAAAATACAAAGTTACAGTCAAAATAGTACCTAAAAATTTAACATCAAGTTTAAATTCGGGATTTAAAGAGATCCACACTAGTATTAATAAAAGTTTCAATAAAAATGGTTTAATCTATTCTTCACTAGTTAACGTATCGGAAATATCAAAAGTTACACAGGCTAATAAAAAAAATCATACTAAAGATAATCAAGAAACTGCGGATACATATTTAACTAATAAAATCAAAGGCCAACAAGAAAAAATGAAATTACTGTTACGACAACATCAAAAACACATCGACGAGCAACTGTTGAGATTAAACCAAGAAAAAAGTAATTTAGAAGCTATACTAATTCCCCATGACGAATATTTAGGAATGCCACCTTCGAAATTGCATGACATTTTACATCTTAATAAAGACGAGCTAAATAAATTAGATGAAATATCTTTTGTGGATAAGGGCCCACTAACAACGAGCACAAAGATGACGACAACGACGACGACGGCAGTACCAACAACAACTACACAAAAAACAACTACAAAAGCACCAATAAGAACACAAACAACACCACAGTTCAGTGATAACTTAAAAAGAAATATACTTCGCAAAATAGAGAGAAATCAAAATCTAACAGATGAGGTACTGAAGAAAATCGATAAAAACACAGAAATACTACAATCGTTTCTGAAAAAATTAACAGACAAGTTAACCTTCGGTAGATCAGAACGAAGAACGTGCAAAGAAGAAATCAAAACTGAGAAGCCAGTTGAGAAATTTGATAACCGATATCCAATCGATTGGAGAAATCATCCCTCTTATATTCCTAATACGAATTTTTGGAAAAACGATTCGCATAATATGGCAATACCATTTGTTTATGCATACCAACACCCAATACAACCTCATAAAATCAATACTCCTGTAGCCAGCGTGGTCTACCATGGCCATATTCATGCTAATACATTGCATTCCAATTTAGCAAATTCATTAGAAAAAGATAAAAATCATGTGGCACAATTGACTAAAACATCACTAAAAGGCCCTGACGGAGAATCATGTAATCAAACTCGTTTCTTTATAGATGCAATAGAAAACGATTACAAAGTAATACCTGCGAAAGATCTTATAAAATTACGTAAAAATGGAACCATTACATAACGTTTTTGTTAGTTTTTATTAAAATAAATGATTTGTATTTTTATTTCATTTTAATTATTACTACGACTGCCCAGTTAAAAAAATACCAATTTAGAATTTCAACTGTTCAACTGATTTCCTGAGCTTTCTTTTTTTTTAAATCACTCCTGTATTACAGCAACCAAACAAAACAACAATTTTATTATTTAAATCGGTCAAGCCATTTTTGAGTCTTAGTGACTGACGAACAGCAATTGATTTATCTTCTATTTATACTATTATAAAACTGTAACAGAGCTGTGTCTGTACATTCAAGGTATTTGAGAAAAAATGGCTGTAATCTATACTATTATAAAGTTGTAACAGAGCTGTGTCTGTACATTTAAGATATTTGAGAAAAAAATGTCTGTAATAGGCTATATAGGCGTGACTGAACACTAAACGATTTTTTTTAGAATTTTTGTGTTTCTCTGTTTATCTGTTAGTCTGTTTGTTTGTTCGCGCATCACGCAAAAACTATTGAACGGATTTTGGTGCAACTTTTTTTATTTGATAGCTGTTAATTAGACTTAAAAACTGGTAAACATTTTATCCGGCTACTATATTGTAAACCTGAGATATAGCTTAAAAACTAGCTTTTGGCTGCGGCGGAGCCGCGGGCAAAGGCTAGTATATTCATATATCTTGGAATTTTGATTTAACGAAGATTATTTTTACTTTGTAGCTAGTATATATACTATATATAAAGATGGCGGCAGACAAAACACAACCTATCTGATGGTAAGTGGCAACCGCAGCTCATAGACTCAGCTATACTAAGAATACCTACTGCTGAGCACTTACCATTTCATTTCACGGACGGAGGTATTCCACGATTGGTGCAACTTTTTTTATTTGATAGCTGTTAATTAGACTTAAAAACTGGTAAACATTTTATCCGGCTACTATATTGTAAACCTGAAATATAGCTTAAAAACTAGCTTTTGGCTGCGGCGGAGCCGCGGGCAAAGGCTAGTATATTCATATATCTTGGAATTTTGATTTAACGAAGATTATTTTTACTTTGTAGCTAGTATATATACTATATATAAAGATGGCGGCAGACAAAACACAACCTATCTGATGGTAAGTGGCAACCGCAGCTCATAGACTCAGCTATACTAAGAATACCTACTGCTGAGCACTTACCATTTCATTTCACGGACGGAGGTATTCCACGATTGGTATACGGACCGTGGTACCGATCCACTTAGGCTTGATAGCAAGTACCACTGAAGTAATGTAACACAGTTCCAGAGGACCGTCAATACAGGCGGAGAGAGCACACGGCGGGTATATTTATGTAGTGGGCGAGGGCCCCTCACTACCCTGAACGACGGGGTGTGTGGTTAGGTACATTTAATTTCCGGCCTCACAAAAAAAAAGGCCAGTGAGTACTTCCACTTGTTACTCAACCCTGCCACCAGTAATGCAATGGGTGATAATATAATTGTTTAGATTAGTTTTTTCTTTTTTTTGTTAAGGCGGGTAATAATGTTTTCCTAACCACACACCCTGTCGTTCGAGGCAACGAACAGGGTAGTGTGTGGCCTTCACCCACTAAAGAAACCCGCCGTGTGCCGTCTCTCCGCCTTTAATTGGCGGGCCACTGGAACTATGTTACATTCCTTCGGTGGACCTCGTGCTACAAAAAAAAAGTGGAGTATGCTGAGCCCATCACCACACATATAGGTATTTTAAATACATGATCATTTACTGTGGAGTGACGCTGACTGACAGTATTCGTAATGATGACGTAAGAGAGTGAGTAGGTATGAAAGAGAGTATTAGTGTTATGATGCGAAACGGAATGCTCCGATGGCCCGGAGATGTGGAAAGATTGTCGGACGAGCAACTGTTTAAGAAGATATACAATGCGAAAGTGGAAGGATGTAGGTACAGGGGCGACTGTGACTCACCTACCTAAACCAAATCGGTCATGTATTGAAGGAAGATGGCATCAGGAGTCTCCGAAACCGGCGAGCGTGTATGAAGAGAATTATGAATGTTGAAGAAGCGAGAGATGTATGCAAGAATAGAGCCTTTTGGCGCTCTGTTTTCTCTGCCTACCCCGCAAGGGAAATGGCGTGAATATAAATAAGTAAATAATATGTCATTTAACAATAATTAACAAAACCATTATAACAGACTTGTAATATAAAAAGTTAATTATATAGATGATAACGCGATTGATAAAATAATTAAAAGGTACTTTATATATATGTGGTCGGCTGTTAAAATATTCCACTTTGGTTGGTGGAAAATGAAGAATCTGCTGGTAAGTTTGATATCTATACTATTATAAAGTTGTAACAGAGCTGTGTCAGTACATTTAAGATATTTGAGAAAAAATGAGTGTATTAGGACGATGTATATAGACGTGTAGAGAGGCGTGGGACAATTCTAAAGCCGACCCCACACGGAAAAAAAAACGTTTGGTTGCTCTTAATCGGACTTAAATCTGGTAAAGATTTTGTCTCTCCGGAATATCTGGAAACATAGATAAAACTTAAAAAGCGCAGGCATAGATTAGTGAACAAATTACGGGTCTCATGGCGTAGTTGGTAGCGCAAACGACTACCGTGCACGAGGTCGTGGGTTCGATTCCCACTCAGGACAATTATTTGTGTGATAAACACAGATATTTATATTGCGTCTGGGTGTTTTCTATCTATTATATGTATGTACTTACAAAAAAAAAGTGACATATGTATTATATCTGTAATCTGGTACCCATAGCACAAGCGTTAAGCTTAGTTTGGAACCAGAGGACGTTGTGTGAAATGTCCGTGAATATTTTTTTATTTTAAATGTCTATCTGCGAATTACGGTCGCTTGATTTGTTGATATCGGTGCCTAATGAAGCAAAGCATTGTGAGGAAAGTCCGTGAGGTGACCGACTAAGAACACAAATGTCAGAACTCCATCCTTTCCCGCGGGTTTATACAACGACTAAGGGAAGTAACACTCACTGGTTGTAAAGCTGGGTACCAAGTGAAAGTACTCACTTGCTATCGGGCCCGAGCGGGTTTGTACGACTGTCTCTCGTGTGACCGGCCATGAAGCACGTCAATGTGTTTTGGTTGTAGTAAGAGATAGCCGTTTATTCTTTTATTTCATATCTGCAAAATGAAATGGTGAGCAACGGCTTGACAATACTCTCAGTATAGTTGAGTCCATGACCGAAGGTTACAACTTACCATCAAGTAAGCTGCAATTGTGAAACAAAGTCTAACTATGACCATTTTCGTTTCAGCTAAAAATATGTCTGCTACTTTTAGCAGTAACATGGAGCTATGGATATTCAGTTTCCAGAACAAAAGTACGTTTATCAAAGAGCTTTGTTTTGTGCACTTAGAACCTACCTTTCTTTTTTTTAATTTTTTTTTTGTGGCAATTGCAAGCACATGCATTACTGTAGTATTCCGCAGAAAACTTAAGTTAGTGAGGACCTTGATCAAAAACGCCTTAAATCTGCCGTCAGCATTCAACTTAAATGCCTTAGAAACATCATTTCTATTTCCACACCAAATTTTATTTCTTATTACTGCTGAAATCAGTTTTTATGGTTTTGACGAAAAACTGTCATTTTTCTAATTTTTCGTGTTTCCATTGCTGACATTAGTTTTTACCGGTTTTTGAGATGGATCCTTTGTAATCCTAAGTATTAGGTATAAAGCTGTAACAGAGCTGTGTCTGTAAATTTCAGATATTTCAGAAAAAAATACTGTATGAGTCTATATAGGCGTGTCTGAGCTCGTAACAACTTTTTTAAGATTTTTTGTCTGTTTTTTTTCGCATCACGCAAAAACTACTGAACGGATTTTAATGCGACTTTTTTTATTTAATAGCTCTTGATTAGAATTAAAAAATAGTATACATTTTATACCGCTACTATATCAGGCACCTGAGATATAACTTAAAAACTAGCTTTTGGCTGCGGCGAAACCGCTGGCAAAGGCTAGTTTTATAAAAAACTAGCAGTTTTTCTATTTTGGTTTGTCTATTGAAGCCTAAAATTTTATTTTTGACACTAAATTATTGGTAATAAGCCTTTATGCCGACTTGAGTTTTCGCACTTTTTCAGGTAGAGCTTTTCTAGCTTAATGTAATTAATCTAACCATAACCAAATTAAAATTTTTTGGCACTACATTAGCACTAAATTGTTAACTAACATTTATGCGACCTCTCTAGTTTTATATACGTGACTAACACCCCTTTAAAGCCCTTTAGTTTTGTAATGAATAATTTAGTAATCCCTTTTTTAATGTGAAAACATCTAACGCGGAGGGGGGTAAATCCTGCTGTTAGCGTCGTCGACTCAAACATTTGAAGAAAGAAAGAAAATCTATGTTTTCACATCTGCGAGACGGCTCATTCTTTTTTCTTTTGTGTTTGGTTAAAATAAATTTGTAACAATAAAATAGTCTTTCTTTCTATTTTGGAATTATTAATTCTCCATGCTAGAGTACTTTAATATTTAATCTTTTTACAGGGTGAACTAACCGAAGAGAGACTTAAAAGGGCTTATTACATGGTAAGACTAATCACATTATACCACTATAATGCTATATCCAGAACAGCACATTCCAATATTTTATAGGCTGCCTGAGTCAACATCTACTTTATAATTTTATTGCTTATCCAGAAACACTAAATGACAACTAACTCCTAAATGATAACTATAGTAGTCACAACGAATCTCTGTGTCTCTGAAGTTAGGCACAGAGCGCGAATTGGGAATTTTGACAGAATCATACGATAAGTGCTGACCAATTCAAATGTTATTAGTCGATTAAAAAAACAATCGAATAAGATCATAATGTTTTCATATCTAAGTATTTAGGTTCTATTTATTTTTTATATTCAATAAAAAGTATAGGAGCTATTTGAATAAATAACCTTTAATCTAGATTTAGAAGAGTCCACATCTTTTAGTACGATCGATAAATTATATAATTATCGATTACAATTGTTACATTAAAAAACTGTAGAAGACGATAGATGGCGTTGGTCGTAAAGACAAATGTGATGAGGAGTTTGGGATGATCGAAAGATCTGTACGATAGCTCAGTGGCTTAGAGCACTTCCCCGGATTGGAAAAGACGCAGGTTCGATTCCCGCTCATACAAAAAATCTCTTTTTCTTTATAGATATATAATTTGTACAAAAGTAGCGGAGCATGTCAAATGCAAAAAAAATATAGATCAAAAATGTTTAAAAAAATCGCGTCAGCAAATAGTATGAATTTTAATTGCAAAATTAAACTTACTATATTGGATGAATGCATGTAAATGCATTCCGATAGATGGCATAGGTCGTAAAGACAAATGTGATGAAGAGATTGGGATGATCGAAAGATCTGTACGATTTCTCAGTGGCACTTCCGCGGATTGGAAAAGACGCGGGTTCGATTCCCGCTCGTACAAAAAATCTCTTTTCTTATTCACAAATAATATGTACTTAACTATTTAAAATTTTTAGACTGTGGGCTGTGCCCCTGGTAATGTTAAATTGCGATCAAGGCTTTTTTTTATTGCTAATGATGGCAGACGAGCCACGGCCCACCTTCGTCGTCTTTTACGACACCCGCGAGAAGGGATGGGGTGGTGACACTTGTATTCTTAGTCCGTCACCACACGGCTTACCAACAGATGTTGCTTCCATAGATGATATAAAAATATAACCAGATATATTTCAGTTAAACGATCTCCTGCTTGTTACCGATGATGATGATGACTCAGATCCTGCTAAGATATTTGAATACCAGCCAAAGCCTTATGACATAAATCAATCGGAATACGGTGAAGAAGGACAAAGTGTGAGTATCAATATTGATAGCTTCTACACTGCCAGTGATTCTGACAAAACTTCGTAGTCTACATATAATGAAAGGGTTAAAATATATTATGTTGTCCTGCACTTAATATAACTATTAATATATCTAGTGTTATGATTCGAGCCGTTGATAGCCGTGTGGGGCCGGCTTTAGAATTGTAATGGGAGTCAGTGCAGGTTGGCAGATTTCGCAAGCCATCGAGAAAATCTCTCTGGCATGCAGATTTCCTTGCAATGTTTTTCTCCACCAAGCAGTGGTAAATTGTAAACAAAAACACATAATTTCAAAAAAATTTGAAATTTCAGGGGTTTGTGCCGTACAAGGTATTGACCTTGTACATGGGATCAAAGTCTATATCATTGTCTTTGCTTTCCTTACTTTTACCGCTAGGCTATCAACTTTACTTAAACGTTATAGAGGCCGAGATTTTTATTGCCAGCTAAATACTGTTTAAGACTTTTTAAGAAGCCCAATAACGCATTTTAGTTGATCAAGATACACAAACACGATTTAAAAGGTGCAAAGGTTTTACCACTAAACCAATGAGGCAGTGTAGAGCAATGCTCTGTTCACCGTGTGTTATTTACAGATTTTTCTACTCATTTCATTCTTTCTTGTAGATAAATATTAACACTCCATCAGAAAATAATGAATTGAGTCTCCAAGTTCCGGTTATTTTAGAATACTTCCCGGAGGCTGATGGTAATGAGAGAGATAGCACATTTATTTGTATTGGATCTCCTAAGTGTCCTACTAATATTAATAGTGAGGATCGGGATAAGGACGTTAATGAATCAAAAGCAATAGATACCGAAGAAGACAGTTCCACAGAGGACAGTCGTTGCGTAAATTCAACAAGTGAAGATACAGCTGCAGCAGATAAAGACCCGAAGGATAACAATACATCCTTGGAAGCTAGCAAAGATAAGAGTGGTAACAACGAGATTAGCGACAAAATAAGTTGGAGCGACCTATGTAATATTTTTAATATAGACAATATAAGTGCAATGCCAAAACCAATAATCTCAAATATTATTGGTTTCTTTACTCATTTATTCAATAAAAAAGATAAAGGAAGACAGCAGGCACCAAATGAAACTATTGAAAAAGATAAAGAAAACACAGGCTTTTATCAAAATTTACAAGGGCTGTTTCTGAATATTATCAAAGACAATGTATATATTAATAACGCTGAATCGCCAATTAATAATCCTAATATTTTACCAGAGAAAGACATAGAAGATGACAATGATACTGAAGAAAATTTTACGGAACCTACAAACTTAGGTAAACACAAAACTACTACTAAACATCCTAAAGAGGATTTGGAGCCTACAACGGAAAAAAAATACGATAAAACGACTGCAGATAATATTAAAGATACACATAATGAGGAATCAGGAGACTCTACAGAAATAACTGAACCTGAAATATCACATAATTCTGACGAAGGTTCCATTGAAATTATACATAATAAAGACGAAGATACTACCGTAAAGCCAAAAAATCCTACAACAATTACTTCAGTACATATAGATGTAGATGACCTAGACAAAATTACAGAACATAATTCAAGTGGTAGTGCAAACAAAACCGAAAAACCATTCGCTGATAATGATAAAAAAGTGGAAAAGGGGAAGGTATTAAACACACATTCAAATATATAACTGTTGTAGTTATCGCTTCAATCAAAAATGCAATAGATTTCGCGTCGACGAGTAAGCTCTGATTTTATTTAGTTCAAAAAGTATTTTTTAAAGCTTGATTTCACAGTAAATGGTATTTGTCTTTTTACTTTTAAGTGGCAGTAACAAATTCTTGTGGCTGTATAAATATTTCACACGGACAGTTTTTAGCTAGATTTTGTTCAGGACACTGTATCTTGTTAGTATTGATGATCGAAGAGTTATCGTCTTATTTTTAGACTATAACAGGAGGCTAAAGATCTTATGTGCATCTTTAGGGCACACAATTCCTGTTAGAATATATACAAGTTCATCACCTTTAGAATTCAATTTGCATTTTACAGCAAATATTTTGAAGAAAGCTATAGGTAGGTAATAACGCTACGTACATCCCTTACGGATTAGTCTATAAAGAATAATCAAATAATTGTCATCCGACATTACAAAGTTAAAACAGAATTGCGATATGTAAAGATATAAATGGCACTTACCTATAGCAATCAGATTTCTTTGAAATTGGCTAGAGGTGGCCATACTTATCCCAGCATAAATGGGCCGGCTCGGTCGGGGAAATACCACCCTCTCAAAAGATCAGCGTGAAACAATGATAGGTACTTCTACCGTTTGGTTTCGTGTAGTGAGTGAGAGTTCCGGAAGCCCAAACCCTCTCCTTAAGGAGAGGATCCTTAGTATCCTACCCTACGCTCTCCTTAATATCCTTCCTATCCACCTCCTATTCCTTTCCTTGGAAATAGCGACACGCAAGTAATGCCTCTGGTGCTGCTAGCGTCTATAGGCTACGGTAACTGCTTACCATGATTGTTTGCCTTCCAAGTATTATAAAAAAAATAAAAGGCGGGATAAACTGCAGAGAATACAGTTACCCGTTTTTACAATATCACTAATTAAAAAATGGATTTTAAACATAGAATTCTACTTATTTCAGAAGCCAGATGAAAATCGTCTACCAGAATCTGACAAGAAAGATTATTTTTCAGATGTCATGAACAATGTAAGTATCTGCACCAGTAAGAGATTGAAAAGTTTGTAAGCATTAGCGACTGACTGCAAAAATTGCGTAGAGGTTCTAATATTCCGTGCAAAGTATTGTGGATATGATTCACAGAGGAACCAAATGGTATTTGTTTATCGAAGTCCCTAATGCTTCCATTTATTAGTCGAAAAATACTAAGTCAATATCATGTCTAAATATATCCATATAATTATCATATAAATTCCAGGAAAAGTTCTGGGATTTCCTTGGAGGTATGGCTGGGAAATACTTTGAATCACTTATGACGGTAGGTGGAACTAAAACTATCTTTCTTCCCTGTAAGATGAAAAGTAAAACACATTACCTACTATAAAATAAAATATTTGTCAGATGAATTGGTGAAGCGGCCTTCGTTCTTTTAGGGAACCCACCAGGTACTAGGCGATAACTGTTTATAATTAAGGACTCCACAATAAATAAACGAATTTAATAGATTGTTGTCTACTAGAGAAACAAATGAAAAATACAGCATGATGGCGATGATGAACACCCTGTTTTCACAGTCTCTATCCTACCTAGTGTGACCTCATTCTCTAGAGCGAAGGTTACCCTCGCTATACGGTGGGCATCTGCCGCTTCTGACGCTATAAGTGAGAGAGTAAAAGTACTATATACGAGTAAGAACTGACCATACATTTCCAAGGACTTTTTCATTCTATTTCGTCTCTGCCCAGTAGACGGCAATAGGCTCGCCCGATATTACGTGGGACTTAAAAATAGCTGGTGAATCATGGGTGTGTAACAAGATTGGCGGGTTAACACAAAGTACGAGAATGTGAAATCAAAAAATCCAGTCACGTCGTGACTGTTATTTTCTCTTGTTCGTAACTGTATATATTTTCGATTTCCCATTTTCGCACATTGAGTTAATTTATGCGGCTAAACATGTCAAATGCTTAAAAACATATAAACATACCAAAAGATTGATGTATTGATGTAATTATGTTAACTAATTTTTAAAAAGAATACGCTCTAGACCTGTCTTTAAATTTGCTTACTTTACAGCATACCAGTACATTCATAGAAAAAGAAATCGTAAACAAAATAAAAGAATATTTAAACAAATTAGAAAATCTTAAAAATACAGAACTTTCGAACGAAGATTTTGCTCCAAAAGAACACGATGACGGAAATAAAGATACCCACTCAAAACATGATAAGGATAAAGTTACTGCTAATAAAAGCTCAACAGCTAGTGATAAAATAAGCAATAGAAGTACTATTTCTGAACCTGAGCATAGTGAGCCCGGAAAAGTTGATATTGTGAAGGATAAAGATTCCACTGAGATAAGCAAAGACGAAGAACAGAACACTACAGGTCCATCTAAACCTAAAGAACGTAAAGAAAGTTTTAACGTAAACACATCTAAAGGTAAAGACGAAAATACCAAACCTAATACAACCACAGATGAAAAACAAAGCACTGAAGACTTATCTAAAACTAAAGATAAAAGTAAAGAAAATAATATCGTAAACCCACCTAAAGGCAAACGCGAAAATACCGAACCTAATACAAGCAAAGAGAAAGAACACAGTACTAAAGGTCCAATGGAAACTAAAGATGGGGGTAAAGAAAATACAACTGTACATCCGCCCAAAAACAAAGGCAAGAATACCACAACAAATGAAACAGGCCCATCTCAAACCAAAAATAACAATAAAAAAGGTGACAAGACAAGTAATGACCCAGAAACAAATGTAGATAAAGATGTCAATAAAAAAGATAACGCCATTAATTCACTGAAACGTGAAAATGACGATACAATGAATGAATCTACAGAACCATCTCAAGTAAATGACAACAAAAAAGTTGATAATGATAAAGAAATATTGACAAACAAAGAAGTAAATAACAAAACTAGCTCAACATCTCCATCTAAAACAGAGAGTAAAAACGAAATAGGAACAGAAACATTGACAGATAAACAAATTAATGAAAAAGGTAAGGTTTTCAATACATCTGAAACTAAAGACAATCAAGTTAAAATTCCACAGCTTCCTGAAGACAAAGTTGAAAGCGTAAAAGTAAATAAGTCTAAAGATCTATCTAATGCCACAGAAGGTAATGAAAAAGATGGAAATGTATCTAAATCTGAAATCAATAAAAAGGAGCAAAATGGAAGTCCATCTGAATCCAAGAAAGATAGTGAAGAAGCTAAATCCACAAAATCAGATAAACTAAACTCTCTTGATTATATTACGGGAACTCCTACTACTAAAGTGACCACGATTTAAAACCGTTCATCGAAATAAATAAGCTAACCAAAAGTGTGTTGTAAATTTTACACAGGAACCTTACTGAAGATAGATAAATAATTGATTAAAATAAGTACATATTTTGATGTTTAGACTAAGTCTTATCTGTAATAATAATAACTTTAAAGCTGATTTTTAATAAAATTGAAAGCGCGGTGGGCCTATTCTTGAAATCAGTTTCAATTCCAATCCAATCCAATTCTAATCTCATCAAAGTGAAAGTGGGTAGGTACTCTTGAACGATATCGAGATTGAGATTGAAATAGAGAACACGATCGACTCAAGACTTCAACTTCAACCGTAGACAGAGAAACATATAGACAGATACCTGTGGGTCTAGCCAAGCAGCATTCTATGATCGCTAATGCTAATAGAAAACTATTTAAAATGTATGGGAATTTGACATCTTTAACCATAGATAAAGAACCTATATTTATCTAAGTCTTTAACAATATCTATAACGCTAAGTCAAGTGACTCAACGTTATAGATCACTCACTCAACTCAACTTGGCTAGGCCCACTGAACCTATAGATCTTCTTTTTTTACCCACAAGAAAGAAATGCAAAGTAGTTACAATGCTTGCCTTATAATTATAACAAAAGAAAAGACTTTTCTTTTCATTAAATCACGTTTGACATTTGCTAATCGCAATAAACTTCTTTGCTTTAACTAGTTTTTTTAGACTTTATTTTGTGCAAATATAGACTAATTTTTCATTGTATTATTGCTAAAGATGGTCCGGTGTACTACGGTAATTTACTGTAAAAGTTATAGTGAGCGGTAAAAATAGGGATTTTCTTTCATTTTGCATATTTTTACTCGTATTATGATACAAATTATAATTTGTGAATAAGGTAAAAGAGTATTTTAGTACGAGCGGGAATCGAACCTGCGTCCCTTCCTTTCCGGGAAAGTGCTCTAATCCATTGAGCTATCGTACCATTTCTAGAAATACCGAATTTCCTTATCACATTTGTCTTAATGACCAACGCCATCTATCGGCAATGCATTTACATGCATTCATCCAATGCAGTAAGTTTAATTTTGCAATTAAAATTCATACTATTTGATGGCGTGATTTTTCAAACATTTTTGATCTATATTTTAGCACTTGACATGCTCAGCTACTCTTAAAGTATAAATTATAATTTGTGAATAAGGAAAAAGAGTATCTTAGTACGAGCGGGAATCGAACCTGCGTCCCTTCCTTTCCGGGGAAGTGCTCTAATCCATTGAGCTATCGTACCATTTCTAGAAATACCGAATTTCCTTATCACATTTGTCTTAATGACCAACGCCATCTATCGGCATGGCAAGTGCCAAAATACATTTTGAAATAAAACTACGTTTACGGAATCTATCGCGTTTACTTGATTTTTATGCTATCCTGACGTTTCGAATACTTTACAGCATTCATGATCACGGGTGGACTTAGATGGTAGATGTCCAAAGCTGATACGTTGTTTCAACGGTTTCATCTACCCACAGTAATATGATATTACAAATTTTTGGTTTTTTTTTTTCAACCCAAATAATTTAAGCCACTCAAAAGAATTAGTCAATTTTTACCACCAGTCAAGTGCCATATACCCTTACAGGATGCAGGAGTGTACAAGCTGGATTGTGATAGTGGTCTCTCCTACATTGGGCAAACAAAGAGATCCATAAGAACTCGGATCAAAGAACACATAGCTGATGTGAAGCATCGTCGCTATACAAAGTCTGCAATTTGTGAGTACACACAGGACCACATCCACCATTACATCAGGTTTGACAAACCTCAAGTCCTCGCAAAAGAACATCGATATCGTCCTAGAATGATACGTGAGGCTATTGAAATTAAGAAACATCCCAATTTCAATAGAGACGACGGCTGGGTCTTACCATCAAGCTGGAATCCTGTGATAGGCCTCACCAAACATAATACAAGAAGGCACACCACAAGATTGCAAGACACAGTTAGCGCTTATTGTGTAGATAAAACCCACAGTAGTGAGTACTTTCCGCATAAATTTAATAATCCATAACAAGTTGTTGCCTACTGAGTTTTCTGGCCGGATCTTTCTCAGTCAGGCCGCGTTCCGATCCGGTGGTAGCTTTTTAGTCTTAGCTTCTATTAAAAACCATATATTTAATAATAGAAACTAATAATCAATATTGTCTTTCTTAATGGTAGTTTTTGATTACTTAAATATTTTAATTGGTAGTTTGTGGTAGAATTTTTAAGCACTAAATATAAACAAAAATTTTAAAACTTAGAGGAGTATTACACTTATTTTATTATACTAGCTTAAAATCTCATACATTGTAAGCATAAAACTTAGAGTAGATATTTTTAATTGTGTTTCTAAACAAATATTATGTGTTTTGATCTATATTTTAGCATTTGACATGCTCAGCTACTCTTAAAGTACAAATTATAATTTGTGAATAAGGAAAAAGAGTATTTTAGTACGAGCGGGAATCGAACCTGCGTCCCTTCCTTTCCGGGGAAGTGCATTGCCGATAGAGGGCGTTGGTCGTTAAGACAAATGTGATGAGGAAATTCGGTATTTCTAGAAATGGTACGATAGCTCAATGGATTAGCGGTATAGATATCGATATAGATGTCAAATTCATTTAAATAGTTTTTTATAGCGTTAGTGAACATAGAATACAACTTGGCTAGGCCCACAGGTCTCATCTACCACCAAGAACAACTCTTCTTCTTCTCACTCGCTTTCAATTCCAAGGGTAATAACACACGTTTATATTTTAACTATTTATTATTTACTAAATAACAAAACTCTGAATGTATGGCACAAGCATTAACATAATAATAGCCCTGTAGGAACAATGTCAGATGAACTACATATTTGCTAAATTGCAATTGGCAAACATAATAATGCGTAGCATTATATTCAAAATAACACATTAAACGGCTTCTTACTTACAAAAATAATGTTATTTTGAATAACCCCCAACGTTTCAGCGGAGTTACGCTAGCCTATGAATAGTGACCACAGCTGATGTAACTCAGCAGAAGCATTAAGTTTATTCAAAATAAAATTAATTAGCATTAACGTGAACCGTATATATTTAAATGTGTTATCAACGTACTTAATAAGCGCAAACAGACTTGTCCTAAACCTTCATTCAGATTGTTACAATGAACACAACAAAATGGTTTATTTATGACGCTAGAGCGCAGCATTATAAAGGAAGTTATGGTGAAATGTTGTATACAATTTAATTTTAACCACTCTTTGATGGATTCCTTGAGTATGACACTAAGTGTCTTCTTATAACCATTAAATGACAAAGTACGATAGTATACACACAAATAGTGAAACGCTATACCCCTCGAGCGCGTTGCGGTTAACCTGTAGTTCTTAATGCGTTATAAAGTTAGCGTCGCACACGAAGTTTTAAATTTTAATAGTCGCTTACTATTTATTATCGTATAATAATTTTATTTACAGAATTTACATTTCTATGAATGTAAAAGTTGAGAAACGATTATTTGTTATTAAAAATGAGCGTTACTTAAATATTGAGTACCAGCGTTTCATTATTTGACTGTATTTTAAACGTGTTTCGTTTAAAAATAGGTACCTAAATTAACTGTGAAGGTTGCTTATAGTAATTATCTGTTGTGTGTTGTAATAAAGTTGATATTTTACGGGATGCGAGACCGAGGCAAATAAGTAGTTGTAAAATACTAATGTACTTATATCTAATCAAACCGAACCATTCAAATAAGCAGTGAAGACCACAACAAGCAATATGTGAACTTATCTATTGAAGGAATAATTATTTTATACATATTTTATTTATTATTAAACAAATGAATTATTGAATAAATAATTTATTATATTTATTCATAATTATTCGCTATATTTTGTCAAATGTACCAGTGTATAGAATATAAATTAGATTATTATATTGTCAAAAACTTATTTAAGCAAATCCTTTTTTATACCACTTAATTTTGCTCTGACATTGACAACTTATTAAATCTTCATATTGCAAATTACTCCTGTATATCTTTGCATTACAAATGAATTAAGTCTAGTGGCGGATCTGTGGTTATTTATTTTCTTTGTTTAAAACCAAGACCTTAATTTATTTTAGAAGAGTTGTGAGATGTGTTCATAACTATGCTTAGCAAAGTGCTTTGTGCTTTTATTTACTGAATTAAAAAGGATATAGAATTACAATGTATAATTTTATATTTTTTTAACTGCAATTGAAACGTTATATCAATCACAGTTGAAAATATTAGTCCTTAATAAATTACATTTGAAAGCAAAATATTGATGCTACTAATATTTTTATATAATCTTAATAAGTATTAGAAAAATATATAAAACCCTTAATTCTATAAAGTAGAGTAAATAGATATTAAAACTTCATAATAAACTTTATTTCATATAAAAATTCTTAACTACATAATATTTCACTAACGCTATATTTAATTAATTTAAATAAATACATTAAAAATTCGATAGAGAACGATTAAATTTAATTAAATATTGGCAATGACAACGATAAAATTAAGTTAAATATATGAGCAAGTTTCATAAATTATAAGTTCAATAATAACATATAAATGTTTACTTCAATATAAAAAGCGATACAGAGTAGCCATCTGTTAGCTTATAAAACCTTATTACTACTCTACTCTACTTGATTATTCAGAATGTTTCTCCGACACTTAGATATCTTATTAAAAGCCCGTATTTTTCTTGAGGAAAAAACAATATTTAATGATATTAGTAAAGTTGAAAATAATATAATATATTACATGAAAGAATGATGCGAGTGTAATTATGAATTATTTACTTATTTAAATGTACCTAATATATTATGTTATGGATATTTATATATCTGTGACTGTACTTTTAGTACTATATGTGAATATAGCAATTATTTATAAATATTATTCAATTACTGTTTACAATTTGTAATAATTTTTAGACTGTTTAAGCATTGCCTGTCTTTTACTGAACAGTTTTTCAAAAAAAATCTAATTAACTAATATAATTATTGTGTGCATGATAATAATTAGTATAAAATAATTAAGTAAATTGATTTAATTTATTGATAAACAAAAACATTATAATTTACTTTGTCTTAATAGTAACAGGAACATAGTTGATGGAAGAAATATAATTGATTACATTTTTGACACATTACATTAATACGCATAGCAATGGAAAAACCACCATATTGGCAAAAAAAACAATAAATATTTAATTAATTTGAATGAGTTTTGATAAAAAAATAACAATTTTAATAATAATTAAAATGATCCCATAAATGTAAAAAATAGATATTTTAGATTTTTACTATACCACTACTGTCTCATGGATGACACAGGGATTTTCCCTTAGAACGACCAGTTTTCATCAGTCAGTGGGGTTGACAGACTTCACAGACCATCGATAAATTTCTTTATAAATTGTACTCGATGATATAGAAAATAAAAACGAAAGTATAACATACTAATAAATAATATGAGTGAGATTGTTTGTTCCTGGCGTTTTCACTGTTTAACCGATCATTATTAAATTTTGCATGCATATGGTTTGGAGTCCAGAAAAGACCTTCCATTCCAGAAACTTTACGGTTTTTATGGGATTAACTATCATTATATTATTGCAAAAAGGATAATTTATATACTATGGAGTGACATATTTGTATCATATTGACGTCCACATGGGGGATGTCACCAGCAGAATCTAGTTTTTAAATAACCACACAATTAGGGAACTGTGAAAATGTAAATACATCGTGACACTTTATATTTTAGTGCGTCACACAGAATATAACTAAGCTCGGTTATACTAAGCCCAACGCCCAGCGAAACGATATTAGATAAATAATATTTTTTTAATTCATTGCCTCCTGACCAGTAAACATAGCTGCGTCCATACTTACATTTAATATTGGCTTAACTAGAAACTCCAAGACTTATGAACTTAGAATCACTTTACTTACTACTAACGTGGCCATTGGAGTTTTTTTACACTCTCATCTCACTCTTTATGATATGACATGAATGTATTCACACGTATAAATACACGTGTTTTTGACTAACCTTGACGATTCGGATGAGTTACATCAGCTGTAGTCACGGTAAAAAATACTTTTTAATACGAGGCACGTATAGACCTGTTTTATATGCTATCAATGAAATAACCCATCCCTATAAGTAGAAAAACATACTATATTTTACGAGTTATTTTTACTGGCTATCAGCAAAAAAAAAATCCCAAAAATCAAAATATATAAAAAAAGAAATTTAATTTTTAATTTTTATCAACAATAATCTGCTGTAATAATTCAAATTATATTTATTTAATTTAACGGATCTAATTATTTTATTGAGCTAACTAATTAATATTTATTTAAAAGATTCATATAAAACATTTTTCATTTATAGTAGTTTTTATAAAGATTTTTGTGTTTTGTGTTAATATATTTTTTTATATTCCAAGGTTGGCAAAGGAATATATTTTAGTCCACGTGATAGTAAGCGGTCACAGCATATAGACATTCACAGACATCACTAACGGGTAGCCCACCACAGGGAAAAGGAAATGAGGTGGAAGGGAATGATATTGTAGAGATGGGAAGAGTTGGAAAGAAAGTTCCCCAGGATTTAAAATAAACCCGGGCAACGGCCGGATATATCTGAGACAGTATAACAAATATTACCCAGATATTTACCCATCAAGTCTATAATCTCCAGAAAAGCCAACGGTATCTCTAAATTACTTATCACTAATTCTCAGCTCAGCTAATTCCTGTTCTTCATCCACTTCATCCTCATCATCAGAACCATGGACTGAGGCGGCGGGAGTTGTACCTCCTGTCAAACAGTAATTTTGGGTAAGTAAAATACAATAGTTATATAACTGCCTCGGTGGTGCAGAGATACTGTGAGCGACTGGTAATCATGAGGTCTCAGAATCGGGTAATATTGAGTTTTTTGTAAAAAGAAAAATTCTAAGTAGCAGCCCGGCGTTTGGAAATGAGAGGCAGAGGTTTATTACACACCCACGGTTCGCCAGTTATGTTTAAGTCCCACGTAATAGGGGGCCACGTAATAGCCTAGTGCCATCTAGCGGGCCCATTTCCAAACTCCAAGCTGCTACTGAGAATTTTTCGCGTTGCGAAAAAGCTCAATAGCACTAGCCCGACCCGGGGATCTAGCCCGGGACCTCATGATCAGCAGTCGCTCAGACTGCCGCTGAACCACCCAGGTAGGTTCAAGACCTGTATGACAAATGACCAGGCTCCCTCACTACTATAGATATATTATAGGTTATTATGTAATATGACTGCACAGATGACGGACTGGTTTAGATACCGGCCTCCATCCGAGTATTGTGGGTACGATTCCCACACAGGACAAAACTTTGTGTGAATCACAAATGGTTGTTCTGGGTGTACTTTGTGTCCGTGAAATCGTATGTTTCTAAAGTCCCCCGCGATACTAGGATTATTCCTTAGTGTAGGGTGTCGTTTTAAAAAAACGACATACAGATAAAAAAAAAAAAAGCTGTTGAAGATATCATTCTTTAGTGGAAAATAATAGCAGAATACTTTACATACAAATAATAGACTAAATGTACCCACTCAGAACAAATATTCGTAGACACAAATAATTGCAGTGTGGGAATCGAACCCACAACACTCGACAAGGAAGGTTGGTACCTTAATTCGGCACCTCATTTCGAAAAAAAAGTCACTGCATAGTGACTTTTTTTTCAACCCTTTTTCTGTCCCACTATTGGCCACGGGTCTCCTCTCATGGTGAGAGGGGTTAGGCCATAGTCCACCACGCTGGACCAATGCGGGTTGGCAGACTTCACAAGCCATCGAGAAAATCTCTCAGGCATGCAGGTTTCTACGCGATGTTTTCCTTCACCGAGCAGTGATAACTTGTAAACAAACACAAACAAAATTTCGACAAATCTCGAAAAGTTAGAGGTGTTTGCCGTACGAGGTCTGAACCTTGGACTCGTAATCGAACTCGAAACCACTGTCTTTGCAGCCCTTGGTTTTACCGCTAGGCTATCACTGCTGTACCACCGAAGGAATGTAACATAGTTCCAGTGGCCCGTCAATAAAGAGAGACGGCACACGGCGGGTTTCTTTAGTGGGTGAAGGCCCCGGCCCCACACTACTCTGTTCGTTGCCCCGAACGACGGGGTGTGCGGTTAGGAACGCTTTTCCCGCCTAAATAAAAAAAAAAGGCTATCACTGCTGTGCGTGCAGTGATTACATCTAGCAAATATGAACCAGATTATTTATTGTTACTATACATAGCCTTTAAATTACTTCAAAATTAATTCCCATTAATACGGATAATGACTACATTATTAGTGCAAGCAAAAATAGTCTTAAAATTCACAGCGAATGTCGTCAACTCTAAGTGCTATACACCAAGAAATATATTGCAATGTTGCTATACACTACCAAAAAAAAACTACCAAAACTACTATTACGTGGTAAAACCTTTCTAATGTAGATCCAAACTGTGACCAAAAATCAGAACGTGATAAGCCCAGATTGGCGGCTGCCAGAGTTTCCATTTGCCCGGGATTCGTTGTATATTTTAGGCTGACAACACTGGCGCCATCTGTCAACATGGCGTTATTACTTGAATATAGGGATTTGGTAGTTAAAATATTGACAGATGGCAGTCAAAATTATATAGTATAATACCAGCGCTAACTACTTGATTTCGGTATTCTATTGCACAGAGTACATACTACAGAGAACTACTATTTTTTAAGAAGACTATATTGAAACTTTATTTTTATAATACTTTCTGATATTTACGCGAATGTTACACATTTTGAAATAAAACTACGTTTACTGAATCTATTGCGTTTACTTGATTTTTATGGAAAAGAAGAAAAAAATATAATGTTATTTGTTAAAAAAATATTTATATTTTTATATACTATAAATATTAAAAGATCAAAAAGGACATCTTTCACAAGTACCTATTTAAAAGTAGGAAACACATACACCCAGTTGCAAAGTATTTTTTTTTAAATTTATTATACCTTTTAAATATATGCATGAATATTAAAAAGGATTATTTCTACTGGTAAATTGATATAAAAGCTTAGTTTTCATTAAATAAAAAAGCGTGTAATTACATTTTTTTTAAAGACAATTTTAATTTTTGATATAACCCTGTACCTATTAAAATGGTAAACAATATAACAGTAACTAATTGACATAAACTACCCGACTCACAACTATTAATGCATCACACAGACTTCCCGATTTTGAATCCGTAACAACCGGATTTATCAAAACATATCGGAAACTAACTACTACGCCAACTGGGCATTTTACTCTGGCAACCCCCATTCGAAAACCGAACCTAATTTTCTCCGTCAACGCAATCAGCAAGCTTGGCAATCAGCTGATCGATCTGTTGAGAGACTGCTTCGTTCAAAGGTTCCAAAAAGTTTTCATTTGGCGTTCGGTAATCCTCGTGTTCAGATTCGGTAAAGTTCGGTTTCTCGAAACTTATCTCGAGACCCGCGTCGCCCCCGTCATCGGTAATCTCAAGTATTTCTAGAGACTTTTGTACGTTCAGTACATTTTTCTTTTGGACTTCCGTCAGAATTTTTTCGTCATTTGTTTGTATTTTCTTGTCATTAGTGTCGGTTTCGGATGAGCGGGACAAGTGCACTGCAGTTTTTATACTTTTTTTATAATATCCCTTTAATATACAATCATAGTCTGATCATAGACACTACCATATTCATTTTATTTTCGGTGTGTTAGACCAGGGGTCTCCAAAATAATGCCATAATTATTTTTCAGTATATTCCCCTTGGATTTTATTTTTCAGTATATGGCCCTTGCCAAAACACATTTACATAAATCTCATTAATGTTTTACTGTGATTAGTGGGATTCATTTCAATTATTTGTTAGTTATTAATATGCTTAAGCTTAGATACTTAAGTTTCATGCGTCATCGTTTCTGTCGTGTTAAGTTTTACCTTGCAAGTAAATAAAACCGAGTAATTATCATTCTGTGTTTTCTTCTTCAACTTATAACAGAAATAATAACAACAATAAAACATAGGTTATCGCGGGCCAGACTGATGATACTAGCCTTAAGCTGTCGCGGGCCAGATTGATGGCACTGGCGGGCCGTAGTTTGGAGACCCCTGTGTTAGACTATAGGAAGAGCGACACAGAGAGAGACAAATTATGTCGGTTTTATCAAATAATCACTAAAAGAAACCATATTGAGGAAACCTGTGTGCCTGCTACTAACTTAGTAATTCGTTTTGATCAATATACCCGAAAATATGTGAGCAAAATTTCACTCCCTCGCCAATACCTGATGCCGCCATCAACCCCTCTGGACAACTTAAACCCCTTGAAGTGAATTCTGTTGTCCTGATATAGTTTTATGTGTAATTACTTAATAAATTAACACAACGTGAAATCGAAAATAACATCACGAGCAGGATTGAAAAACTGCATCTCCTGGAATACCGTCCCAGATGCTTTGCCAATTCAGCCATCGTGACAATTGCTCGGGACTGCAAATTTCGATAACATATTCTTTCATAATAATATGCCGTGTGGGGCCGGCTATGCCCTGTCGAGTCTTAACTCTCTCGAGTATTAACAACATCCACTACGATCGCCAACCCGCCTGCCAAGCGTGGCGATTACGACACTATCCCCCATATGAGCGAAACACATGTGGCGTTCTCTTGAGGAGGCCTATGTCCAACAGTGGACTTCGAAAGGCTGATAGATGGATGGATTCTTTCATAATGTCTTGGGTGACGCCTGCGCCATCTGTCGGAAGTATTTGCATACGTTATTCCGACCAGCGGGCTGATTACGTAAAAATTAGCAGACAGCAACCACCACGCGACAGCTGTGCAATAGACCCGCAACCGGTCGCAATATGTCAAAAAAAACGTATCACGTAAGCCATCAGCGTCTTGTTAAATTATTCATTAAATTTGAATGGCGACGAATGCATTTTTAGTTTATCAGTTGCTCAGCAGAGGCAGCACTGTCGATCGCCGATTGTCTGCTCTCACATGATACGAAACTGACATTTGACAGCAGCTATTGCACAATTTTCGGCTGTTGCTAATCGTCTGCAAGATACGTAATCCGGGTGCAGGTAAGCTTAATTATTGCAATTAAATTTCGAATCAAATAACAACGCAGCCCTATAAATATTTCGCAATAGCATCTGGAACGGGTGTAGGTTCAAATCCTGCTCAGACTGTTATTTAAGATTCACATTTTCACACTTTATGGTTAAGCATGTCGAATGCTTAAAAAATATCTAAATATTTAATAATATGAGAAAGAGATAGACTTACTGGAGTGAGAGGGACTTGGTGGCTCGGAGATGGGTCGTGGGTAGTTGAAGCTCTTGCCTAATGTCTGATCCATGTGATCTACGTAGTCTGGGTACACCATCTTCAAGGCTTCAGCGCGGGCTTGCCGGTAATACTGGAATGGCGATGAAATTATTTAGATGAATAATGGTCAACAGCTTGCCCGTACCACTGGTGTTCCTGAAATGCATGGACGGTAGCTACGATTTACCATCAGTTGGATCGACGGTGAGTAAGCTGTTCGTGGACTTGGCAGTAAAAAATTACAATAGGGTACAGTCAATCTGGGTAACTTTGATTCATTCGGGTAACATTGACAGTGTGACTATGAGAATTTTTTAATGTTTTTTCCCTATGAAATCAATATTTTTTGTTAATTGTTGCTTTAGATTTTATTTTTTAAACAAGCTCCGTAAACACACCTTAAAATAAAAGCGAAGTTGTCAAACAGAGTTAATGCCAAAACTTTGTCCGAAATTAGCGCGCGAATTTGAGTTCATGAAACAGTGAATAACTTCGTTGATATTCTGTGATTGTATGGATGACAATTTACTCTATATGGAGTAGGGCGAATAAATACTTCAAACCCAAATATTTACATATTTTTGTTTGTTTTATTATTTTAGTTTGTCTTCATTTTAATATGCTTAACGGTTTGTTAATTATGGGATTTAAACGAGGTCTGGATGTGAATTAAAAAAATATACTTGTAACTGCTAAATTTTGATTGATAGATAGACCTTTTTTTACAAATATACATATATATGATACTACTACATATTTACGTTTTTATTGCCACAGACACATCCCTAATTTGAGAATAATATAAACCAATGTTACCTAAAGTAATTTAATAATCAAATATTACCTCATTTATGTGACGGATTTAATGTGTGTCAAAGTTACACTTTTGTGGGTGGTAACTTTGACATACTACAAAAATAGATTTTTCTCTATAATTAATGGATATTATAGTATTTCACTATTGTCTATGGATAAAAAATATTCTGAGAACACTAACAAAGTTTAATATTGTCATTTAAATGTTAAAACATCTAAAATACCGTGAAAAATATCGCTGTAATATGTCAAAGTTACCCAGAATGACCGTATTTCCACCAGACTAGTTACAGTGTAAAAGCAAAACAGACAAACTCACTTTCGCATTAATAATATTACATAGCATAACACCTATATTCCCCGAAGGGGTAGGCAATGGTGTATTACACAACCATGGCTCGCCAGCTATGTTTAAGTCCCACGTGATAGGAGCGAGCCACACTACCGGCCACATTTCCAACCTCTGGGCTGCTACTGAAATTATTTATTTTTACGGTATAGCTCAATAACACTGCCCGACCCGGGGATTGAACCCGAGATCTCATGATCAGCAGTCGCTCACACTACCGCTGCACCAAAGAGGCAGTTAAAACTAAGAAATGATCTTATTGATACTCACAATGCCCAAGTTTCTCCAGTCGAGAAGATCCGACAGTCTTTCTGTTCTATTTCTTTGTATGATGCGTTGTCTTCGCGTTAATCTGGGTACATAAACACAAATTATATATGTCAGAGAGCGTTATATTGTAACCAGCAGGTGCATCAAGACACACAAGCACAGGTGCGAGCGCACGTGCACGCTGGTGCAAACGCACGTGCAAGCCAGCTGGCCGCCGCACCACTCGACTTATGTCTGTTATCGCCTGCCGTGAAGATATAAAAGCGGACGGTCGGTACGGGGATGAGCCGGCTTTCCATAACGAATTTAATTTCTTAATCTTAGCTCATGGTAAACAACACATTAATTTTCTGACCAGCTCATGTGACTAGAGGGATGGCTGATCTAAGGAAGGGTGAAACTCGCAGTTTTCTCAATTTTTTATCGCAATTCCATGTTCAAGTTTAGGAAGGGGGAGAGAATAGTAGGAATGTGAATAGTACGTGTGAAGATATCAGAATGTCAGGCATAAAAAGTTATGTGCCTTTCAATAACATATCTGCATGTTTATTGATTATGAACCTTGCACACTATTTTGATCTATATTTTAGACTTGACATGATCAGCTACTTTAAAAAACTCAACTTATTTAAAAATTAATTTAAAAATAGTAATGAGGACTGGCGGCAGAAGTGAAAACATTAAATTATAAAAAAAATCTTATACCGCTGGGTTTATCTATACTACTATAAAGCTGTAACAGAGCTGTGTCTGTACATTTAAGATATTTGAGAAAAAATAACTGTAATAGGCTATATAGGCGTGTCTAAACACAAAACGATTTTGATGTGAAACATCTAATGCGGAGGGAGGGTAAAATCAGCTGTTAGCGTGGCGACGCTTTTATCTTACTTGTCCCGTTCAAATCATTAAAGTATTTGACACACTTCCCGGTTTCCGATCCGATATCGCGTGACAATGCAATATTATAATGACATGGAGCTGATCTGATGATAGAGCTGGAAGGTGGCCACAGTAACTCTGTAATGAAACGACGCAATCCCATCGAGTTTGGAATCGTTTGATTCGTCTTGACGAGTACTTTGACTTCAGATGGTATCCAGGGTCTGGTGATGGAGCTGGAAGGTGGCCACAGTAACCCTTTAATAGAACAACGCAACCCTATCGAGTTTATACTCGCTTGATTAGTCTTGAGGAGTACTTTGTCAAGTTATGATCATTTTATTTCTACAAAATAATTTCGAAGTTTCACATCTGGTAGACGTCCCACGACGTCCAGTTTTTTTTTAGATTTTTTGTCTGTTGGTTGTGCGCGCATCACGCAAAAACTACTGAACGGATTTTGATGCAACTTTCTCTGTGTGATAGCTCTCGATTAAACTTAACAACTGGTATACATTTTATCCCGCTACTATATCGAAAATCTGAGATATAGCCTAAAACTAGATTTTGACTGCGGCGAAGCCGCGGGCAAAGGCTAGTTATATATATATCTACATTCACAGCTGGCCCAGCGCAATAAGTTATACTAATAGGAACAGATATAGTGTTATAGTTTAACACGTCAAGTGACCATGTTGATGACAACTTACATGAATTTACTTCCTATCCAAATCTTGCTATAAAGGTTTTCACTTCAAAAAAAATAAATGGCCCCTAAACGCTAGATGACTAGTGAGCTCTTAAGGTCTGTCCATAAAGAAAGGAGTACTTACTTGGTGAAATCATACATGTACTGCGCCAGTTGCTGCACAGACCCTTCCAGGGAGATGTATCTTCGGTCCACTACATAGATACCATAGGACATAGGATCAGCGATGTGCTCTTGCATAAAGCAGCCGAACCCTGAACAACAATATTAGTATTTTGTATAATATTTTGCACGCCTCATAAGCGAAGCGTTGAGGTGTGTATTACTCTCGTGATATGCAGAACAATTGATTTTTCAACCTTAAAGTGTCTCTATTAGACAGTAGTGAGTATTTTTTTTCTTCTACAATTCAGTATAACTACGAGCCCTATCACTTTTCACGGTCTAATTCGATGTGGTTTAATTGTTATTAAATAAACAAAAAAATAGTGAATATTTACGCTCGATTGGACACTAAAACCAGCGCCTCCTTATTTCGTGAGAACTATTTCTATAGACCAATATAGAAGTACTTCTTAAAATTAGCGCTAGATGGCGTATAAGACATGAAAACCACAATACTTTTTGAAATTAGCGCTATCTATGTGATTAATTGAAAACTACTTAGTAAGACCAATACATTATTAATTACTTATCAAATAATCAATTTCATTCTGAAAAATTAAGAATATGAGGCGTGCACTTTTGGATTCTCCAGGGTATTTTTTATTTCTTATGGTGGGCAGATGAGCCTCGGCCCACCTAAATAAATGGTACCCGTCGCTCATGGACTCTATACCGAGAGTATTGTCACACCGCTGCTCACCATTTCATTTTGCAGATATGAAATTAAAGAATAAACGGCTATCTCCTACTACAAACAAAACACAACGATATGCTTCATGGCCGGTCACACGGGAGATTGTAGTACCAACCCGCTCGGTCTCGATAACAATAAGTGAGTACTCTCACTTGGTACCCCGCCCTACCACCAGTAATGCAATGGGTGATGACGCGTACTTCCCTTAATCGCTTCATAATACACCCGTGGGAAAGAATGGGGTGTGATACTTGTATTCTTAGTCCGTCACCACACGGTAATACGGCATAAATAGGGTCTTTTTAGAATGAGATTATCATCTTTCATTATATTTAGATATTTTTATATATATTTTTAGCATTTGACATGCTTAGCACTATACATTAAACACAAAGTGAAAAATGTGAAATTGAAAATAACAGTCAGGAGCAGGATTTGAACCTGCATCTTCTGGATACCGTCCAGATGCTTTTATCAATTCAGCCATCCTGACAATTGATAAAAGCATCTGGACGGTATCCAGAAGATGCAGGTTCAAATCCTGCTCCTGACTGTTATTTTCGATTTCACATTTTTCAGTTTGTATTTAATCTTTCATTATCTTTTATTATCCCCCCTATCCACCTCCCCTCCATTTCCTTAGTGCTGGCGACGCTCGAGTGATGCCTCTGGTGTTGCTAGCGTCTATATACTACGGTAATGTTTGCCACCCGCGTAGTTTAAAATATATTAGCTATGGTGACAGTAACAGACCAGTCTCGGACCATCAGATGGTAACAGCCACCCTTTTTTTTTTGTTAAGGCGGTAAAAACTGTTCCTAACCGCACACCCCGTCGTTCGGGGCAATGAACAGGGTAGTGTGGGGCCTTCACCCACTAAATAAACCCGCCGTGTGCCTTCTTTCCGCTTTATTGACGGGCCACTGGAACTATGTTACATTCTTTTGGTGGTAGGTAACAGCCATCTGCTGCAGCTCAACTGCTGCCAAAAGTAAAAAAAAAATGCTTTTTTATACCACAAGGGGAACCAGCATACGGTCCACCTGAAAGTAAGCGGTTACCGTATCCGACGGGTTTAGGCCTCCGGCGCTCTCACTTGCCATACGATACACATTAGCAGACGTACCTACCGGTATTTCACACTGATTTTCTGTGAGAGGGTAATACTTCCCTGGCTGACCCAGCCCTTTTATACTTATTTTTTTTTAAAGACTACAATAACGACTTTACAAACGTACAATTTCACGGACGCAAAGTACACCCAGACTCAGAACAACCATTTGTGGATCACACAAAGAGTTGTCCTGTGTGGGAATCGAGCCCACAACACTCGGTTGGGAGGCCGGTATCTAAGCCACTCCGTCATCTGTCTGCGACAAGCTTCTGAAAATAAACAACTGACCTGATAAGTTAGTGGTGATGCTCGGTATCCCCATGACGGTACACTCAGCGGGGGTGTATCCCCAAGGTTCGTAGTACGACGGGAACACCCCCAAGTGACAGCCACGGACGAATTCCTCGTAGTCCAGACCGAAGAGGGGATTCGTGGAAGTCAAGAACTCTGGATGGAAGATCACCTGAGGAATATATCTATACTATTATAAAACTGTAACAGAGCTGTGTCTGTACACACATTCTTACAAATATTTCCTTAATAATATTATAAATGTAGCCTAGCGGTAAAACCACGGACTGATAAGACGGTGGTATCAAGTTCGATCCCAAGTCCAAGGTTCAGACCTCGTAAGCAACTCTCGACTTTTCGAGATTTTTCGAACGAGGTCGTGGTTTCGATTCCCACTCAGGCCAATATTTGTTTGATCACAGATATTTATACTGCGTCTGGGTGTTTTCTACCTATTATAATTTATGTATGTATTTACAAAAAAAGTAACATTCGTATTATATCCGTAATCTGGTACCCATAGCGCAAGCATTACGCTTAGTTTGGGACCAGAGGACGTTGTGTGAAAAACGTCCGTGAATATTTATTTATTTATTTATTTACAATTTATCACAGCTCGGTGAAGGAAAACATCGTGAGGAAACCTGCATGCCTGAGAGGTTTTCTCGACGGCTTGTGAAGTCTGCCAACCCGTATTGGGTCGGCGTGGTGGACTATGACCTAAACTCTTTCACCATGAGAGGAGAGCCATGGCGAACAGTAGAACAGAAAGTGTTTAAAAATAATTATAAATGCGAAAATATTTAGATATTTTTATATATATTTTTAGCATTTGACATGCTTAGCAACATACATTAAACACAAAGTGAAAAATGTGAAATCGAAAATAACAGTCACGAGCAGGATTCGAACCTGCATCTCCTGGATACCGTCCAGATGCTTTGCCAATTCAGCCATCGTGACCCTTGCTCCCGACTGTTAATTTCTATAACACATTCATACTTAACGTCTTTGGGTGACACTGCACCATCTGTCGGAAGTATTTTCATACATTATACCGACCAGGTAAACTTTAATTTTACAATTAAGATTTTACCTAATTATGACGCAAACCCTATAAATATTTAGATATTTTTATATATATTTTTAGCATTTGACATGCTTAGCACTATACATTAAACACAAAGCTTCTTTTTTTTTTTCTCTTTGTTTTTAATATAAATATATAAATGCGAAAGTTACGATCGGCGATGAACGAATTCTTACACGTACTCAAATTCACTCTTATTCGGGAATTAATGAATGAGGAACGATGCGGATAGGAGCGGGATTGATATTAAAGATCTCTAAAGATATCAATGCCATTGACTGGTGTATTTAAATCAAAAAAAAAATATTACTTTTGGAGTATACAGAGTCTGTTTGTTTATTAAGCTTCAAAGCTGTAACTACTGAACGAATCATCGTCAAATTTTACACCTTTTATTCCAGAAAAATTAATCGTCCCCGTGAGCTAGCGATTTTTATATAAAGATAATTTAATGCGCCGTAGAATAATAATAAATAAATAAATATTCACGGACATTTTACACAAACGTCCTCTGGTCCCAAACTAAGCTTAACGCTTGTGCTACAGGCGTGATGCTATATCACGCCTGTATTCCCCGAAGAGGTAGGCAGAGGTGTATTACACACCCACGACTCACCAGCTATGTTTGGGTCCCACGTAATAGGGGGCGAGCCTATTGACGTCTACCGGGCACATTTCCAAACTCCAGGTTGCTACTGAGAATTTTTCTTTTTAAGATAAAATGTATACCAGTTTCTAAGTCTAATCAAGAGCTATCAAAAAAAAAAGTTGCATCAAAATCCGTTCAGTAGTTTTTGCGTGATGCGCGTACAAACAAACAGACAAAACATCTAAAAAAATATCGTTTTGCGTTTAGACACGCCTATAAAGCTTATTTCAGTCATTTTTTCTCAAATATCTTAAGTGTACAGACATAGGTCTGTTACAACTTTATAATAGTATAGATAACATATAATAGATAGAAAACACCCAGACGCAGTACAAATATCTGTGTTCATCACACAAATAATTGCTCTGAGTGGGACTCGAAACCACGATGTATTTATATTGTGAAGTCGGAACGGACGAAGTTGAGAGTTTTCTATAATATACATTTAAGAAAATAATTCTGTATTAGGTTCTTTAGGTATGTCTGTATTTTTGTCTGTTTGTTTGCAAATCACACAAAAACTGCGGAACTGATTCAAATGAATCTTTTTAAGTGAAAACATCAAATGCGGCGGGAGGGTAAAACCGACTGTTGCGTGACAACGTCGCTACGCCAATTTATTTAATTGTTTTTAACGCCATCTGTTGACAAAAGCATTTAACTGGGAAGTCTAACGACAATCAAATAACAATTTTAATTCGTCTATGGATAACGAGAGGGCGCTTACCAAGAATTATATAAGACTCAAACAATATTTGAAGAAAAAAAGATAATCGTTTTCACATCTGCGAGACGTCCCGTAACGGCTAATTTTTTGATAGCTCTTGATTAGATTGGTTTATTTCATTAATATACATGGGAAATCAAAATTCAATGCCAATAAAAGCTAATCCTTACTTATTAATACTATAAATGTGGTTTTTGGTCTTACTTCTTACTTACTTAACCGATTATCACGAAACTTAGCATGCATATAGCCCGGAGTGCAGAGAAAGATATAGTACACTATTTATCCAGGAAAAGAAGGCTCATTTGGGGTGGCGATTATGTATGGAGATTATTTTTGTGCTAGTTTTAACTATAAGAATGATACTAACTTTGACTTTATCGTTCACAGTATTGAAGAGTTCACACCTCCTGATGGAATTCAGAACTGGATCGCTCCAATCATCAACCTGAAGAAAAACATATAATGATCTCCACCGCAATTTCGATCATGGTCAGAGCGTTTGGACCAGCACCCCAGAAGATGCAGGTTCAATCTCGGCTACCACTAAAGTAATGTAACACAGTTCCAGTGGTCCACCAATACAGGCGGAGAGACAGCACACGGCGGGTTTATTAAGTGGGGAAGAGCCCCACTGTCCTGTTCGTTGCCCCAAATGACGGGGTGTATAGTTAAGTACATTTATTCCCACCTTTACAAAAAAAACCGTTCAATCTCAGCTCGCAATTATCATTTTCTAATTTACATTTTCACAAAAATTGTTCAAATGACGTCGGGATTGTCATTGAAAAAATGTGATATGTTTTTCGATGGTAGCAAAAGCAATTCATGACACTTACCACATTGTGAGTGGTCACCGGTGGTAGACTGTCTCTATGCAAGCTGTATAAACAACGCTTGAGCCGGACCATGTCATCTTTTTCCAAGAGACCCGACGATTCAGGTAGATGGCCTCTGCATTTAAAATATAATTTCTCTATAATATGTTTTAAGGATTATGTTATAAAAATCTTATTACTGTATCAAAATTAATATTTATAACTTTATATAATAGACTAGTATACATTTTAACCCGCTATAAAATAAGCGTCACCACGCTGACAGCTGGTTTTAATCTTCCTCCGCATTAGATGTTCCACATCAAAAATATAGGTTCCAGATAAGTAATCAACAACTTATCATATACTAAAACCTTCTCCGAAACACGATGCATCTTATAGTTTAAGTATTATTCCGATCGGTTCAGTAGTTTTCGCAGTATAACCGAACACAAAAACCGGCTCTCCATTTATTAATATAGAATTATAGATTATATAGATTATTTTTCTCTAAACATAAAAATAGGTTAATATGTTTATTTTAGGGATATACGCAACAGCTTAAAGAAGCAGCGTATGCCATGAATTAATTTCTTTAAAAAACATTATAATTACGCACTAAGAAAATAAGTATGTGTTATAAGTACTTAAAAATAATTCCATCCATCCATCAGCCCATAAACGTCCACTGCCTCCCCACGAAGGGGGAAATGTCATAATCGCCACGCTTGGCAGGCAGGTTGGCGATCGCAGAATGGTGTTAAACGTTTCCCAGGAGTATGTTGCTGCCCATTCCCCTGGTGCCCCCTTAGTCGGTTTTTACGACACCCGCGGGCAAGTAAGGGATGGTGACATATCGTATTCTTAATCCGTCCCGTAAGAAAAATACAATTAACGGAGACAAAGTTGGTACACCCAGACTCAGAAAAACCATTTGTGGATCACACATAGAGTTGCACACTGTGTAGGAATCAAACCCACAACCCTTGGGCGGGAGGTCGATATCGAAACCACTACGCCATCTGTGCAGTCACATTATCAATTAAATCTAAAAGACAAACAAACAGACACAGATTAAGATTTTATGCTATTATAATTGTAGTATCTTCTATACTAATAAATGGAAATCCGTTTTTTTGTTCGGTTATACTGCGAAAACTACTGAACCGATCGGAATAATACTTATACCATAAGATGCCGCGTGTTTTGGATAAGGTTTTAGTATACGATATGTTGGTGATTACTTATCCGGAACCTATATTATATATTTTATTGACTTGGAAATAATGTTTTTTTATAATTTATATGGCAAAACAACGTTTGCCGGGTCAGCTAGTATAGTATAAATTGTTCGAAAATCTATATTGCTATACACTCACCTCAAACACATATCGTACATCCTTTTCCCAACCTTCTGCTGAATATCCTGGATGGTATCTCTCAAAGCTTTGGTGACAGCGTGACCTCGGAGACTCTCCACGTTGAAGTTGTTCGTCTTCGCCGGGAATATCATGAAGGCTACCACCGTCATGTCGGACCCTGACGACTGCAGAACAGGTATTCAAGTTAAACGGTGGTCCAGGGGATTTTTTCACGACATATTTTTTTTGACGTGATAACGTCTTATAAATCGATGAACGCCCGGCTCCACGCACGAAAAAGATTCACGTTCCGAAAAATGTATGGCGGTCGATGCCACAAGAGAGCCGCGGGCTGAAGAGCGTCTGCGGGAGGGAGGCGGTTGTTTCACTGACCGACATGACATTCTTCGCCCGAACACGTCCTGGGCAACACGCATATATCAATTATTGTATAGCAGCACGCGCGATCGTACCGTTTTAAAAGTACAAACCTAATTTCCTCATGACGTTATCACGTAAAATTATCGTCCGTAAGCCGACTTTGCAGACAACCATATATTTTTTGCTTTTTGTTACTGCAAGGATGGTAAGCATATAATATTATAAGACAGACGTAACACTCGCACGTCGCCTATTTCAGGGAAAGCGATAGGAGGTGGAGGCAAAAGGTAAAGTTAAGAAAAGTGGTGTGGGTCTCCGGCGCTCTCATACACCTGTAACAAACGCTTTTTTATTGTGAGGCAAGAAAAATATACCTACCACATACCTCGCTCCAGCGAGACAATGGAGTGCGCTCTCACCTACTAAACAACCCGCCGTGCACCGTCCCCCGTCCGTACTCGGCGGACTACAAGAACCGTATATTAACTATTTAAGTAATCAAACTAGTACCTATCCAGTGTAGTTATTTCTTTTAATTTTCGTAATAGAGCGAGCCTATTGCCATCTACCGAGCACATTTCCAAACTCCGGGCTGCTAATCTTAATTTTTCTTTTACGAAGAAGTTTAATAACACTGCCCGACCCAGGGATCGAACCCGAGACCTTCGTGATCAGCAGTCGCTTACACTACCGCTGCACCACCGAGTTAACGTATAGAAACCATAATTTTAAAAATCAGATTACCTTTAAATAATGATTTAATCTCGCCAAAGCTTCTATAAATACGTCGGCTCCTTTATTACCGAACTCATATCGGCCAGCAATAAAGAAATACAATGTATTGTCTAAATCGAAGTTGAAGTGACTGAAAGAGAAAAATCACTACTGTTAATCTGTCGAAAATAACTAACGTCATACAGGTGTCATTTTGCCGCAGCAGACATGCAATCGCCGCAGCTGACAGGCATTTGCTACAGCTGACAGGCATTTTCCACAGCTGACAGGCATTTTCTACAGCTGACAGGCATTTACTACAGCTGACAGGCATTTGCTACAGCTGACAGGCACTTCCCACAGCTGACAGGCATTTGTCACAATTGACATTTGAGCCACAAGCGTCCTGCTTACGTTGACACACACTATTGGCAACTCCAACATTATATTGAAATACTAATAAATCTCTCTTCCGGCTACGCCATCTCCATCAACTATTCTTACCCATAAAAATGCCCTCTAGAAAATTCATTAATCTTCTCTTTAGCCAATGCGTGAAGATTTTGGAACTCGTGGAGAGCGGAGAATTTCTTCACATTGAGGCCGTTGGGGGTGATGATGTCGGGTTTGCGCTTCAGTAAGTGTTCTGCTTCAAACCCTGGTGAAGAATATATATTGAGTATTTTTGTGTAAATAGGGCTTAACATTAACTAAACCAAATTGGGGTTAAGGTACTTTGACTTTAATTTTTTTAATTTTAATTTTTTTTTTTAGTTATATCTCAGGTTCCCGATATAGAATCAGAATAAAATGTATACCAGTTTTTAATTCTAATCAAGAGCTACCAAATAAAAAACTTGCATCAAAATCCGTTCATTAGTTTTTGCATGATGCGCGAACGAATCAACAGACAAAAAATATTTAAAAAAACTGTTTTGTGTTTAGATACACCTATATAGCCTAATACATTAATATTTTGTAAAATATCTTATATGTATAGACACACAGTTTTATATTAAGATGAATTATATCAAAAAGTATAATACAAAAGTATAAAACAATATATAATATTATATGAGTAAATAAGTGTATAGTTTAGGTTTCATAGTAGCGAGATAAAAAGCATTCCAATTTTTAAGATAATCAAGAGCACAGTTTCCTTAAAATCGGTTAAGTAGTATTAGCGTGATGCGCGAACAATCAAACCGACAAAAAATATAACAACAAATAGTTCTAAATGCAGGCAAGTCTAAATAATTTAGGTACCATTTTTTTCTATTTAATGTATGGCAGCTCTGTTAGTATTTATCAGTAGTGTTTCTGTATGCGTTTATCACTGAATCTCCTAAATGGCTGGTCGTTTATTGATGTTTTTTTGTGTATTTAAGTGATTCAGTCCGTATGGTGACGGACTAAGAATACAATTGTCACCACCCCATTCTTTCCCACGGGTGTCGTATGAGGCGACTAAGGGAAGTAACCAAATATCATCCATTGCATGACTGGTGGTAAGGCTGGGTACCAAGTGGGAGTATTCGCTTGGTATCGGGCCCGAGCGGGTTGGTACCACCATCTCCCGTGTGACCGACCATGAAGCACATCGTTGTGTTTTGGCTGTAGCAGGAGATAGCCGTTTATTCTTTAATTTCGTATCTGTGAAATGAAATGGTGAGCAGCGGCTTGACAATGCTCTCGGTACTCTCATTGGCTCTAGTTGAGTCCATGAGCGACGGTTAACATTTACCATCAGATGGGCCGCTGCTCGTCTGCCACTACATGCAATAAAAAAAAAATCACTTGAAAATTCGTGCAACTTTCCCCCGTTTATAAACTAGCATACGGCCCACGAAAAGCGAAAGGGTAGGAGGTGGCGATGAAGGATAATAAAGAAAGGATATTAAGGAGAGAATACTCCGGCGCTCTCACTCACCATACGAAACACAACGGTATACCTACCATTTTTTTCGGTATCTTCTGTAAGAGGATGTTACTTCCCCGATCGAGCCAGCCTATTCATGCTGGGATAAGCACGGCTCGACCACTAGAAAAACGAAAAAGCTTCCCGATCCGGGGATCGAACCCTCATGATCTGCAGTCGCTCACACTACCACTGCACCATAGAGGCAGTTTTAAATAATAATCTTATTTATAGTGTTATGACACAGCTTACCCGTGATATCAGAAACTGTCGTGAAGATATGCGTCATATGGGCAGCCGCCCGCTCCATGCAGTAACGGTGGTATATTTGACGCTTGCCAGCTTCCTCGTCTACCGAGAACTAAAGTACAAATAAAACAATAAATAAATAAATATTCACGAACATTTTCACACAACGCCCTCTGGTCCCAAACTAAGCTTAACGCTTGTGCCATGGGTACCAGATTACGGATATTATACATATATTACTTTTTTTTGTAAATACATACATATAATAGATAGAAAACGCAGACGCAGTACAAATATCTATGTTCATCACACAAATAATTGTCCTGAGAGGGAATCGAACCTCGTGCATGGAAGTCGGTTACACTACCGACTACGCCACGAGGCCCGAAGAAGTGACTTAAAGGGCTTATATCTCAAGCCCACATTCTCAATGATTTTCAATTATATTGTGAAAGTGGAAAATTAGAGTTTTACTGCGACCAGGATTCGAACTTGCGTTGGGACGCAGGTAAGGTGGTCGGCAGAGCCGCCAAGGCCAGAATGGCGGCGCCGATGGCTCGCATCAGCTTACCGTGTAGCATTTATTTTTAACATGTGTCTATCATTTGAATGACTGTATTTCTTATGCCTTTGCCCGCGGCTCCGCCGCAGCCAAAAGCTAGTTTTTTGGTTATATGTCAGGTTCCCGATATAGTAGCGGGATAAAATGTATACCAGTTGTTAAGTCTAATCATGAGCTATTAAACAAAAAAGTTGCATCAAAATCCGTTCAGTAGTTTTTGCTTGATGCGTGAACAAACAAACAGATAAACCGACAAACAGACAAAAAATCTAAAAAAACACGTTTTGTGTTTAGACACGCCTATATAGACTAATTCAGTCACTTTTTCTCAAATATCTTAAATGTACAGACACAGCTCTGTTACAGCTTTATAATAGTATAGATTCAGTACTATACGCAGATTGAAATTAAAATTTATAGTTGAATATCTTAAAGTACAAATTATTATTTGTTAATGAGGAAAAAAAATACAAGTGCGAGCGGGAATCGAACCTGCGTTCCTTCCAATCCGGGGAAGTGACGCCATCTATCGGAACGCATTTACGTGCATTAATCCAATATAGTAAGTTTAAAAAATCATACCATCAAATAGTATGAATTTTAATTGCAAAATTAAACTTACTATATTGGATTAATGCATGTAAATGCATTCTGATAGATGACATTGGTCGTTAAGACAAACGTTATGAGAGATTCAGTATGGCCGAAAGGTGGTGCGGTAGCTCAGTGGATTAGAGCACTTCCCCGGATTGGAAGGGGCGCAGGTTCGATTCCAGGCTCGTACTAAAGTTCTCTTTTTCCTCATTCACAAATAATAATTTGTACTTTAAAGTAGCTGAGCATGTCAAGTGCTAAAAATATAGATCAAAATGTTGGATATTTTGTCTACTATTGATTTCACATACATTCCCATTTTCCAATTATTAAGTTAAGATAAAAAACGCGATTTTAATACCCTAAATCGAATCCAACCATCCATCCATCCATCAGCCTTTTAACGTCCACTGCTTGACATAGGCCTGCCCAAGAATGGGGGATAGTGCCGTAATCGCCACACTTGGCAGGCGGGTTGGCAATCGCAGTGGATGTTGTTAATACTCGAAGGAGTGCTGCTGCTCACTCCCCCGGTATTCCCTCAGTCGGCTCTTACGTCTCCCATGGGTGGAGAGAGGTGGGACAATTCTAAAGCCGGCCCCACACGGCAAAAATAATTTCAATCAATCATCAATAATTTGCAAAAATCTCATAATTTCCCGAAAATTTTCAGGTAAATACCTACGATCCGAAAAAAAAATTTACTTGCGTCGTCATAAAACGACACAATTAGTTTTTTAAAGGGTTTTTTTAACTTGAGCAGGCAGCAGGTAATATATAAATAGCACAAGTATAAAACGCACTTCAACATGATTTCAATGATCGTTGATATAAGACATTATTATGAACCGGTCGTGTGGGGCCGGCTTTAGAATTGTCCCACCCCTCTCTACCCACGGGAGTCGTAAGAGCCGACTGAGGGAATACCGGGGGAGTGGGCAGCAGCACTCCCTCGAGTATTAACAACATCAAATGCGATCGCCAACCCGCCTGCCAAGCGTGGCGATTACGGCATTATCCCCCATGACGGGACCGCTCGTTGTGGCGTTCCCTTGGGGAGGCCTATGTCCAGCAGTGGACGTTGAAAGGCTCATGGATGGATGGATGGATTATGAACAGGTCTTGAACATATTGATATGGGAACACCCCTGAGAGCTCTCTCCCCCCAGTCTACCGTTCAAAAATTGTCTATGGCTAACTTATAATGAATGCAAGATCAAAAACACAAAGGAAGATTACCTTATCCAAATTGTTATAGAAATCAGTGTTCCCCGCGCAGAGATAGCGGCCGAGCAGAGTGGCGTGAGTGGTAAATACCGTCGCAACGTCAATGTGCCGAGTCCTGGACAATAATTATTTTTTTTTTATTTATTTATTTTACGTCCGGGCACAACCGGCCCGGCCAGTGAACGTGTCCTAACATTATTAGGATATTTGGTATGGTAATAAATTGTTTGCACAAGTTTTCCTTTTACAATTTGCCACCCTTTTGGGACGATTTAAGTTTTTCCTTTACGTATATGGTTCAATATTTTATATTAATTGTTCCATATGGTGACGGACTAAAAACACATGTGTCACTGGTCACCACCCCATTCTTTCCCGCGGGTGTCGCACAACGCGAATAAGGGTAAGTAATTATCACCCATTGCATTACTCGTGGTAGGGCTGGGTACCAAGTAGCAGTACTCACTTGTAATCAAGAACGTGCGGGCGTGCAGCATCTTCCTTGAAACAGACCGTACAACACGTTGGTTGCAGAACGGAAGAGCCGTCCATTGTTAGTTATGCTACTGACTGCTAGATGGCGCTGTTTTCAATTTGTTGATTGGTTTTTATAAACAGAATAGGCTGACAGTAATCAAGTATCGCCAAAATATTGAAGTGATCTAATGAAATAGGATTCAAGGATTTCAAAAAATGTATTCATTCTTATTTTAATGGTGAGATGAATAATATATTTCATAAAATAAACTTACAAAATACAACAATCCGCTATGATAGCTTAGGTAAACACCAATCATAGCGAATGACGTCACGCCTTAGTAAACGTCATTGTAAAATAGTGTCTTACATTATTTTGTACCAAGGCGTGACGTCATGACAAACAAATGGCATCGGCGTGCGTCACTTATTAGATACTTTTGAATATCATAGAATAGATTAAGATTAGAGAACAGTCATCATGCCTATTGTACTTACCTCAACATAATAAGACCGATACCGGCTTGCCACTCGTGGAAATGCGCCACAACGCGAGGTGGAGTATCGCTATAATTTTCCACTGCTTTACGGAACTGGAAAAGGGAAAAGTAATAAATAAAATAAATAAATATTCGCGAACATTTCTCATAACGTCCTCTGGTCCCAAACTAAGCTTAACGCTTGTGCTTTGGGTACCCGATTATGGATATAATAGGGTAAACTATAGTATTGCTGGCACCCCCTTAGTCATTGACACTTTGGATTTTAAATGCAAATATTAAGAACTGGTATAGCAAAAAACATCTGTTCTACTTTTTTTCATAATCTGCAATAGTAACATTGCTTGCAGAAAAAAGTAGGTTTTATAATATTATAGCTGGCAGTACTAAAGAAAATAAATACTTTGGAAAATCCAAAACTGCACGCCTCATAATCTTCATTTTTCACAATAAAATTGATTATTTGATAAGTAATTAATAATGTATTGGTTTTACTAAGTAGTTTTCAATAAATCACATAGATAGCGCGAATTTAAAAAAGTAATAATGTGGGTTTCATGTCTTATACGCCATCTAGCGCTAATTTTAAGAAGTACTTCTATATTGGTCTACCTCTCAGTCATTTTGCAAGGCGCCATCTGGCAATTAGTAAGAACAACAATCCATGAGTTTACATACATACCTGCATAAGTGCATATAATATATATAAACATGTAAAATTGAATAATTTATTAAACTGTAAACAAAAACAATTTAAGAAATTTATTTCACACACACACATTCGGTGGTAGTTAGTAAGACCGTATTTTTTTTGTTAAGGCGGGAAAAATTTTCCTAACCGCACACCCCGTCGTTCGGGGCAACGAACAGGGTAGTGTGGGGCCCTCACCCACTAGAGAAACCCGCCGTGTGCCGTCTCTCCGCCTTTATTGGCGGGCCACTGGAACCATGTTACATTCCTTCGGTGGTAGTTAGTAAGACCCTGCCACTAGTCATTTCCATTCCTGCTGAAATCATCAAAACTTTTGAACTCACCTCACCAATAAGCTCGGCAACCATGAACCCCAATATCACCGAGTCATTGGCTTCAACATCAAGGTGTGGAATCCCTATGGAACAGGTGCTCCATAACTCCTGCTTGTAACTGTCCAACTGCCACGCACCGGAGCCGATGTCGAAGAGAATGATCTGAGGATTTCCATCCACTAGCCAAGTTCCTGTGTGGACCTGGATAAAATAACGTATTTAAGTAACCCAACCATCTCTTCTACTTACTACAACAAATTTTCAGCCGTGTAGTGACGGACAATACAAGTGTCATCACCCCATTCTTTGAAGCATTTATCACTCTTTACTTAATTTGTGGTAAAATGTGGTAAAAAAAGTTTTTTTTTTATTGCGTATGGTGGCAGACGAGCCACGGCCCACCTGATGGTAAATGGTAACCGTCGCTCATGGACTCAACTATACCGAGAGTATTGTCAAGCCACTGCTCACCATTTAATATTACATATATGAAATGAAAGAATTGGTTATCGCCTGCTACAACCAAAACACACTGATGTGCTGCATCATGGCCGGTCACACGGGAGATGGTGGTATCAACCCGTCACCACACAGACAAAAAGTAATAAATTTGAAAGTGCAAATATATTTAACACCCATATTTATCAAGGACGTACAACAGCATGATAAATATTTTTCATAATTTGATATTTTTATATATTTTTTAGCATTTGACATGCTTAGCCATATATGGCTAAATTGGCAAAGCATCTGAGACGGTATTCTAGGAGATGCACATTTTATTTTATTTTCGATTCACATCTTCATATTTTCTATGTTAATATTTTTAATTTTACAACCCATTAAGGACTGACTATTGGGCACAGTTCTTCAAGAGATTTAAAACATAGTTCACGCTAACTCCAGCGGTAATAAGCAGACACGAACCATTCCATCCATCCATCCATCAGCGTTTCAACGTCCACTGCTGGACATAGGCCTCCCCAAGAGAACGCCACAACGAGCGGTCCCGTCATGGGGGATAATGCCGTAATCGCCACGCTTGGCAGGCGGGTTGGCGATCGCAGTGGATGTTGTTAATACATATAACTCGAGGGAATGCTGCTGCCCACTCCCCCGGTATTCCCTCAGTCGGTTCTTACGACTCCCGTGAGTAGAGAGGGGTGGGACAATTCTAAAGCCAGCCCCACACGGCCATACCGAAACACGAACCATTAGAGGCTAGTAACACCAGAGGCATCAATCCCGCATTGCTAACGCCAAAGACAGGAGGATAGGAGATAAAAGATAAAAAGGAGAGGATGAGTAGCGGGTACAGGCCTCCAGCGCTCTCATTCACCATACGAAACACAACAGTATAAATACTTTTATTTTTTTTTTTCATATAGAAAGACAACAAACACCCTGCACTAAGGAATAATCCTTGTATCGCGTTTTACGGACACATAGTACACACAGACTCAGAACGATCATTTGTGGATCACACAAAGAGTTGTCCTGTGTAGGAATCGACCCCACAACACTCGGGCGGGAGGCCGGTATCTAAACCACTCCGCCATCTGTGCAGTCGCCTTTGTTTCTGCAGTGAGAAGGTCTGTCGACCAAGGTTCTATGTGCAATGTTACCAGCTCACCTTGTACCCTTGACTCCTCATGGCATTCACAGCGGTGCTGAGAGGAGAATTTGGTGGAAACTCGGCCTCTTCCACCTCAGTCCTGGCGCAGTGCTCTTTGTAGGGTCCAAGGAGACAGTAATTGTCACCCATCTCCTCCGTTGATACGTATGCTTTAGACCTGATTACCGTGTAGATACCTCCGACTGGAATTAAATAAAAAATAATCTATAAAAAAACGCCTTCAAATAACACCCAGAAACTAAAAAGCAATAAAAATAATTTGTATTTAGTTACGATTTCCGTCAGTAGGTGTATAGCCTACTGATGTGTTTGAAGCCGGTGTCAAGTCCAAACGTAAGAAAAACAATGCATTTGTATACTTAAAATAGCCTTTGCCCCGCGGCTCGGGTTATCTATCAGGTTCCCGATGTAGTGGCGGGATAAAATGTATACCAGTTTTTAAGTCTAATCAAGAGCTATCAAATAAAACAAGTTGCATCAAAATCCATTCAGTAGTTTTTGCGTGATGCACGAACAAACAAACAAACAAAAAATCTAAAAAAAAACGTTTTGTGTTCAGACACACCTATATAGCCTAATACAGTAATATTTTCTAAAAAATATCTTAAATGTACAGACACAGCTTTATCTATTTGTTCGTTGGCGCATCACACAAGAAATACTGAACTGATTTTGATGCAACTTTTTTATTTGATAGCTCTTGATTAGACTTAACAACTGGTATACATTTTATCCCGCTACTACATCGGGAACCTGAGATATAGCCCAAAAACTAGCTTTTGGCTGTGGCGGAGCCGCGAGCAAAGGCTGGTATAAAAATAAAACAGTTTCACGTAAGTATAATAATTTACTTTTAGAAACAATAGATACCAATGTCCTACTTATAACAATTCTTACAAGACAATCTATGCTAAGGTAACCTGTACTACAAGTCTAGGTTTCACGGTGGATGAGTGGGTACAATGGAGTATTTTGTTACAAATAAAAGGAGTCTCTGAAGTCTGGAACTTCATGGTCTCTCGTTCATTGTGTTATCGTTTGTTAATGGAAGAAAAGCAGTCATGAGCAATTGTCACCATGGCTGGATTGGCAAAGCATTTTGGACGCTATCTAGGAGATGCAGGTTCAAATCCTGCTCGTGACTGTTATTTTCGATTTCACATTTTCACACTTTGTGTTGATTTATATGGCTAAGCATGTCAAATGCCAAAAATATATATATAATATCTAAATATATATAGGGCTGCGTCATTATTAGGTAAAAATCTTAATTGTAAAATTAAGATTACCTAGTCGGTAATATCGGTATAATGTATGAAAATACTTCCGACAGATGGCGTAGGCGTCACCAAAGACGTTAAGTATGAGTGTGTTATCGTAATTAGCAGTCATGAGCAATTGTCACGATTGCTCAATTGGCAAAGCATATTGGACGGTATACAGGTGATGCAGGTTCAAATCCTGCTCGTGACCGTTATTTTCGATTTCACATTTTCACACTTTGTGTGGAAGAAAAGAAGGTGAGACGATTGGATGGATTGAGTTTTTATCTGTAGTTTTCTGTTTTGAGTTCGAATTCAGTTTGAAAGAAGCACGTGATCGAAAATATTGATATCGAACTTATCAGTGAAGGATGTAGGAATGTAATATGGTTCCGGTGGCCCGCCAATAAAGGCGGAGAGACGGCACACGGCGGGTTTCTTTAGTGGGTGAAGGCCCCACACTACCCTGTTCGTTGCTCCGAACGACGGGGTGTGCGGTTAGGAACATTTTTTCCCGCCTTAACAAAAAAAATGTATGAAAGAGAGTATTTGTGTAAAGATGCGAAACGGATATGAACGGAACGGGATGGTCCGATGGTTCGTATATGTGAAAAGAATGCCGGACGAACGACTGGTTAAGAAGATAGGAATACAATGTGGAAGGATATAGGTACAGGAGACAGAGATTCACCTACCCCACCTACCAAATCGGTAATGTATTGAAGGAAGGTGGAGTCAGGAGTCTCCGGAACCGGCGAGCGTGTATGAAGACAATTATGAATGTTGAGGAAGCGAGAGATGTATGCAAGATTAGAGCCTTTTGGCGCTCTGTTCTCTCTGCCTACCCTGCAACACGCTGGCATGATGATAAGTAAGTAAGTATCAGTAATTTTACCTTTGTTAGCGACTTCCCAAGCGGTCTCGAAGGTCCACCTGTTCTCGTCGCTGGCTGCTTGACCCTTGTCCATGTAAGACAGGAGATCATGAGTGGATTCAGCGCGGTAGAACCGCCTCGATGACCTGTCACGCGACATCGTGACCTGTAAACAAGGATCGTGATTCTTTCTATCTATCTATACTATTATAAAGCTGTAACAGAGCTATATGTCTAGACATTTAAGATATTTGAGAAAAAATTACTGTAATAGACTATAACAGGCGTGTCTAAACACAAAATATTTTTTTTTTAGAATTTTTGTCTGTTTGTCTGATCGCGCATCACGCAAAAACGACTGAACAGATTTTGATGCAACTTTATTTATTTGATAGCTCTTGATTAGACTTAACAACTGGTGTACGTTTTATCCCGCTACTATATCGGGAACTTGAGATAAAACCTAAAAACGACCTTTTGGCTGCGGCGAAGCCGCGGGCAAAGGCTAGTCTATACTATTATAAAGTTGTAACAGAGCTGTGTCTGTACATTTAAGATATTTGAGAAAAAAATGACTGTATTAGGCTATATAGACGTGTCTGAACACAAAACAATTTTTTTTAGATTTTTTGTCTGTTTGTCTGTTTATCTGTTTGTTGGTCCGCGCATCACGCAAAAACTACTGAACGGATATTGATGCAACTTTTTTTATTTGATAGATCTCGATTAGACTTAAAAACTGGTATACATTTTATCCCGCTACTATATCGGGAACCTGAGATACAAGCTAATAACTAGCTTTAGGTTGCAGCGGAGCCGCAAGCAAAGGCTATAATCATCACGCAAACACTACTGAAAAACTTTTTCTATTCGAAAGCTATTAATTAGACTTAAAAACTGGTATACATTTTATCCCACTAATATAACGGGAACCTGAGATATCACCCAAAAACTAGCTTTTAGCAGCGGTGGAGCCGCGGGCAAAGGTTAGTATAATAAATTATAAAACTGTAACAGAGCTGTGTCTGTTATATTTGAGACAAAATTACTGTAAAGGGCTATTTAGGCATCTCTGAACCAAAACATTATTTTATAGTTATCGTTGTATGTTTGTTAGCTCATCCAGCAAATATTACTGAACAGATTTCGATTAAACTTTCTTTGTTTGACAGCTCTTGATTAGACTTAAAAACTGCTATACGTTTTTATCCAGCTATTATATCGGGAACCTGCAATAGAGCCTAAAAACCAGCTAGCAAACGCCATTGAAGGAAGGTGGAGTCAGGAGTCTCCGAAACCGGCGAGCGTGTATGAAGAGAGTTATGAATGTTGAGGAAGCGAGAGATGTATGCAAGGATAGAGCCTCTTGGCACTTTGTTCTCTCTGCGTACGTCCCAAGGGGAATGGCGTGATCATAAGTAAGTAAGCAAACGCCAGAGTACTATTATAAAACTGTATTAGAATTTCCACAGGACGGCCGGTTCAACCCCTGTTTACTAACAGACTGTCTTCTTCTATTTCACATTATCATCACAGTGTATTTTATTAAATTACGAATATTTAAAACAGACTAGTTTAAATGGGAGTTTAGCATAAATTACCAATTTAATTTAAATAAATTCTTCCAACTTATTTGTAATTACTTAAAATATAGAATTTTTGATCGTTTTGCCACGGGGACGTTCAAAAATTACGTTCGCCAAAGAAAAGGTATTTTTTTTGCCAAACAAACGGAGGCTTACCTCATGGCAAGCGGTCACCGTAGCCTATAGACGCTATCAAAACCAGAGGCAGCAAATCTTATAGGAAACATTATGGCGCTGATGACGTATTCATGTACCTAACGTACGTACGACATCTTCCAGTCAATTGGGGTAATTTTAAATCGTACTCTGGTAACACAACACTCGCAGTTTATGACACTTCGTTTTGGCATGGTTTTGTTTGTATTTGAGTGCGTGAGCGCGTGTAATTACGTTTGGTATGGTTTTATATGGCTTCACTGGATTGTTCGTAATGCTCGGTCTATATTTTTTAGTTAGTCTCAGTGGTCACAGGTAAACAAATCAACTACAATTTGACATTGACAGTGGCCATCTCGCCGCTAGCGCCATCTGCGCTCAGTTTTCCCTGTGGATCCATCATTATAGCGACATATTAGTTTAACAGAGGCACAAATAGATTCGTTTCAATGTCAATTCATATGCTAATTGTGTATAAAATTAAATCGAAAATTTTACATAATAATAAACCATCGCTGTTTAGTCAAATAAGATTCTACAGTCGAAAAGTCAAACGCTTCTAAATCTATAAAAATAAATGAAATTGAAGTGTATGTTTGTAATTAACAGACTTTTACTAAATGCATGTGAAAGTTACCTGTAACTAAATAGCAGTATTTAAAAATTTTTGTATGTCTATCTGTTTATTTGTCCCGGCTAATTTCCGGAACGGCTGATACGATTTGGACGCTAATGTTATAAGGTACTATTTCAGAAAAATAATTAGGTAATTTAATAATTTTATGTATTGTTTATATAGCATTTTACATGCTTAGCCATATAAAAGAACCATCCATCCATCCATCAGTCTTTCGAAGTCCACAGCTGGACATAGGCCTCCACAAGAGAACGCCACAACGAGCGTTCCTGTGCCGACTGCATCCTTTTTTTTGTGTGCTCATTATGGTGGATAATGCCGTAATCGCCACGCTTGGCAGGCGGGTTGGCGATCGCCGTGGATATTGTTACTACTCGAGGGAGTGCTGCTGCCCACTCCCCCGGTATTCCCTCAGTCGGCTCTTACGACTCCCGTGGGTAGAGAGGGGTGGGACAATTCTAAAGCCGGCCCCACGCGGCATATAAATTAACACAGAGTGCGTAAACGTGAAATTGAAAATAACAGTAGGTAACGAGCATGGTTCGAACCTGCATCACCTGAGAACTGTTCCAGATAACAGTCCCGAGTAATTGTCACGGTGGCTGAATTGGCAAAGCATCTGGGACGGTATTCCGAAAGATGCAGGTTCAAATCTTGCTCGTGACTGTAATTTTCGATTTCAAATATTCGCACTTTTTGTTAAATTATGGGCTGTATAAATAAAAACAATATTTTTCCCCAAAAAGGTATGCTTAAACGAATATTATATTTCTGGATTTTCTAAATTCGAAATTAAGGAAAATATGCGTGTAACATGAGCGCAACAATGTGTCATTATCTAGCAGTAACTTAGAAGAAGAATAATATAAACTCGCTACTATTTTGACATTAAGGATGAAGAAAAGGATGCACATACTAGGTTTTACCAAGAGTGAGAGAGAGACAGGTATAAGTATATTTATCCTTTTCGCGTATGCGTCAGTTGTATTTGGACCCAATGAACTGGGTCCAAACAATAAGGTGGCCAACCGTCCCCATCATCAGTATGTAAGCTTGTTTTTGTATTGACGCAAAAAAACCTATATTAATCACGTTATATACGCTAATATTACATGTTCTAATACATTTTAAGCAAAATATAAGCATAACTGCAATTTCTTTTGTCCTGTCATTCTTTTATCCGGCTAAAATAGGTAGTACATTTTTAGTCAACAAAGTTATAATCATAGTTATCTTTTAAAATTATTCCGGTTATCTATTGCTATCTCGACACTGCATACGCTGATAGCTTGTCTATAATATCCTTCGTCTAAGAGCAGTAATAATAATTTCATACATGGGCACTATTTTTTTTTTATTGCTAATGACGGCAGACGAGCCACGGCCCACCTGATGGTAAGTGATAACCGTACCTAGTTCATGGACTTGTAGCGACATCCCCCATTGAAAATGGAGGATGAGGAACCTTACACACTGTTCCTCTTTACCCCAAAGACTCAACTATACCCAGAGTATTATCAAGCCGCAGCGTACCATTTCATTTCTCAGATATGAGATGAAAGAATAAACGGCTATCTGCTGCTACAGCCAAAACTAACTGACGTGCTTCATGACCGATCACACAAATTTTAATACAATGATTACATATTTATAATTAACTTTGATTTACGTGGTTCAATCCAGATCTGGTGTTTTCTCAGATCTGTGATTTTTCATATTGATTTTTCAGCATTTGATGCAAGTGACAAAAAAACAATTATTGTAGCCGCAATATTTTACGCCATATTTTTTATTCCTCTCAATTTGAATTTGAAATTCGAAAATGGAGAAAAAAGAAAACTGTGCATTGCTAACATCGTTGCCAGAAGGTTACTTTTGTAACCTTTTAGGTGATTTTGAGCTACGTCATGTTACTTCAAGGTTAGTTGACTGAAAAGGTTACTTTTATGTGATTTTAGAAATTAGCAAAATTTATTTTTAATTTCTTACTCTAACATACACTTTTCTAACATAAACTAAAAAAAAAGGAAATGTGCCCGGTAGACGGCAATAGGCTCGCCCCCTATTACGTGGGACTTAAAACATAGCTGGCGAACCTACCCTAACCTCAGCCTACCCCTCTTTTTTTTTTGTTAAGGCGGGATAAAATGTGCCTAACCGCACATCCCGTCGTTCGGGGCAACGAACAGGATAGTGTGGGGCCATCACCCACTAAAGAAACCCGTCGTGTGCCGTCTCTCCGTCATTATTGGCGGGCCACTGGAACTATGTTACATTCCTTCGGCTGGACGCCTCAGCCTGCCCCTTCGAGGATACAGCATAAAAAGATAAAACTATGAAATCGTGACAATATATCAAACATCAAAAGTGATGCTTAAAATATTTTTTTAAAGACAACACCCCTGTCAGACTTTTGTACTTAATATTGTAAAAAAAATATAAAATGTTATTTTATTATCTAATTCAGGTAACTTTTTTCATATCCTCTCTGGCAACACTAAATTGTTAATTGTCATTATTCAGCCGCTAAACAAACCGCTTGGTCCAACACTTGACCGATCGTTGAATGTGATGAAATCATGATCAATACGTTATTGATCAGATATCTCTACGTCAAACGCTTGTATTACGAATGAATTTAGGTAGTCTTGAACTTGTTTATATCGACCATAGATAAGATAAACCATATTGTAATGTGTGTTAATGGTAGTCATTTTTGTTATCTTTATTAAATAACATTTGAACTTATCTTCTTAACCTATTTTTCTTTGCGTGTTCATATTTTTAAAACGAATATAGAAGCAATCACTTAGTACGGAGACCTATTATAACAGGCAAAGCAATATTTATCTATCTATATCTATACTATTGTAAAGCTAAAAGCTGTAACAGAGCTGTGTCTGTATATTTACTTAATATATTTTAGGAAAAATGTAGGCGAACAAAAACAAAAACAAAATTTGTTTAATGTCTGTTTGTCTATTTGTCTGTTTGTTCGTACGCGCATCATGCATTAACCAAAAAACGGATATTGATGTAAAAAATATATATATATATTTATATATACATTAGATAGCTCTTGATTAGAATTAAAATCTGGTACATATTTTATCCCGCTACTATATCGGGAACCTGAGATATAACCTAAAAACTAGCATTTGGCTGCAGCGGAGCTAGTATTTATTATTCTTATCATCAAAAAAATACTTTTAATGATTTAATTTAGGTAAAGCAATTTTTTTTATTGCAATCGGTGGCAGAACAGCAAACAGCCCACCTGATGGTAAGTGGTAGCCGCCGGTCTTGGACTTTGGCAACACCAGGGGCACAACCAAGCCGCCGCCTAATGTGAGTAAAGTGCTCTTCTCAAACCTCGTTTAAAGAGGGACAAGTCGTAACGCTGGGGAAACACCGCAGCAGGAAGTTCATTCCAGATCTTACACGTACGTGGTAGGAACGCTGAAAACGAACCGTCTTGGACGAGATCGTCTCCAGGTTGTATAGATGAACCCCACTACGGCGTCTCGTGATCCAGTGGTAAAACGACGATGTTGGTACCATCTCAAACAGTTCCTCAGAGCACCCCCCACTGAAGAGTCGATAGAGCACACAGAGAGCCCCAAAGTCTCTCCGCTGTCCCAACGACTCCAGTTCATCCGTTTTAACATTTTCGTTACAGTTAGTTTCGCATAATACTTTGATTAGATGTGACGTTACTTCTTCCACCCCTTGGGGGTTAGGCAGAATCTCATATCTCACATGTCGATCGTATCGTCTCGCTTGTACGATCACCGTGATTGGCCAACGGATTATTGTGACATCACGCGTCGCTTTCTCAACCAATCACAGTGATCTCGATACGGTCGACATGTGAAATATGACATTCTGCCTCAGGGGGCAGGTCACACAATATGACATTTCATTGAAATTATAGTTCTATATGCCTAACGGTGGAATAATGTTTAGTTATTCCTCCCCATTTATCCATATTCTGTACTTAAGATTAATAAGATGCAAGCTGTAAACCGTCCGTGGCCGTGTGGGGCCGGTTTTAGAATTGTCCACTATCCCCCATAATGAGCACGCAACAAAAAATGGGACCGATGATCTGGTCAAAGCCGCGGGGGGCGTTGGATGCAGTCGGCGCGGGACCGCTCGTTGTGGCGTTCACTTGGGGAGGCCTATGTCCAGCAGTGGACGTTGAAAGGCTGATGGATGGATGGATGGATGGATGGATGGAGAGTTTGTTTGTTACGCTTTCACACTACTGAACCGATCATCGATCATTTATACTTACATTTAGTCTGAAGATCAGAAAAGGACATAGACATCCCGCAAAAATGAATAGATCCCTTGGGATAGCTATGTTTACATAGAGATAATTAACGTTCCTTAGAATGATGTATTTATATTCTGAAGACCTCGCGAACGGAGCCGCGGGCAGAATCTAGTAAGTAATTATACAGTAGTCACAACGGATCTGTGTCTCTGAAGTTGGCTGTAAGACACTGCGCAGTAGCTATTTTTGTGTCGCAATGGATGTGTGTCTTCTACAGTTTACATTAATCGAAAAATGTTCGATTATAATTTAACAATTGTAATCAATCATCATATATTATTTAACGATCGTAGTAAAAGATATGGATTCTTCTATATCTAGATTAAAGCTTATTCACTCAAATCGCTCGTGTACTTTTTATTGAATACTATTATAAAACTTGGCCGTGTGGGACCGGCTTTAGAATTGTCCCATCCCTCTCTACCCACGGGAGTCGTAAGAGCCGACTGAGGGAGTACCGGGGGAGTGGGCAGCAGCGCTCGCTCGAGTATTAACAACATCCACTGCGATCGCCAACCTGCTTGCCAAGCGTGGCGATTACGACATTATCCCCCATGACGGGACCGCTCATTGTGGCGTTCTCTTGGAGGACGCCTATGTCCAGCAGTGGACGTTGAAAGGCTGATGGATGGATGGATGGATTATAAAACTGTAACAACTGTGTCTGTACATTTAAGATATTTGAGAAAAAATTAGCGTAATGGACTATATAGGCGTGTCTAAACACAAAACGATTTTTTAGAATTGTTGTCTGTTTGTTTGTTCGCGCATCACGCAAAAACTAATGAACGGATTTTGATGAAACTTTTTTTTTTGATAGCTCTCGAGTAGACTTAACAACTGGTATACATTTTATCCCACTACTATATCGTGAACCTGAGATATAACCCAAAAACTAGTTTTTGGCTGCGGCGCAGCCGCGGGCAAAGGATATATGAAAACATTATGATCTCATTCGATTATTTTGTTAATAGAGTAATAAAATTGAATTGGTCAGCACTAAGCGTATGATTCCGTCACAATCGCCACTTCTTGCTCTGCGCCTAACTTCAGAGACACAAAGATCCGTTGTGACTTCTACTATAAGCAGTTATTTTAGTATTCTGCCAAGGCTATAAATATTCAAAATGGCGAGTAATTTTTGAATTTAGAAAAAATGTTATACTTAAAATATTAAAATATAAACTTTTTTACTTCCTTTCATATATTTTTTTCTTTTGTTTTTAAATTTATTGTTTAACCATCGCCGCACAAAAGTAATTCTTTTGCGGGCCAAGGGTTTAAATACATAAACCTGTATGGCAGTATAGTAGTAATGCGATCTCTGCGGAAAAATCTGTGGAGTGAGGCTGACTGACTTCATTCGTAACGACGACGTAAGAGAGCGAATATGTATGAAAGAGAGTATGGGTGTAAAGAAGCGAAAGGGAATGCTTCGATGGTTCGGACATGTAGAAAGAATGCCAGGCAAACGACTGGTTAATAAGACATACTACTCTGTCAAGAAAGTACCGGGAAAAGATCAATAATACACAAAATTATTATTATTCATCCAAATTTATTTTATCACCTTCAAAGTATGCTCCTTCAGAAGCGATATACTTACGCCAACGAATAATCCAATCATCAAAACATTTTTTAAACGCTGTTTCCGGAATTGAGATCAGTTCTCGCCGCAAATTCTCCTTTATGTCTTCTACCGATAGAAAACGGGTGCCACGAAGTGGTAATTTGAGTTTAGTAAAAAGAAAGAAGTCGGCTGGAGCCATATCTAGTGAATATGGTGGTTGCTCGATGGTATTTGTTGTGTGTTTGGACAAAAATTCATTCACAATGATGGCCTTGTGCGAAGGCGCATTATCGTGGTGCAAATTCCAAGAATTCTCCACAAATCTGGCCTTTTTCGTCGAATTTGCTATTTTAAACGCCGCATAACGCTCAAATAATATTCTTTATTTACCGTTTGACCTTCTGGCAAGAATGCCAAGTGCACAACACCGCGATAGTCAAAGAAGACAGTCAACATAACTTTGACTTTTGATGGATTTTGGCGTGGTTTTTTCGGTTTCGGTTCAGTTGGAAGTCGCCACTCCGAAGCTTGTTGACTAGTTTGCATGTCAAACTCGTAAACCCACGTCTTGTCACCAGTATCAATGCGTTTCATGAATGTTGGGTCGGAATTGACTCGTTCTAGCATGTCCTCAGCGAATCTCATGCGATTGAGTTTTTGGAGAAAATCCAGGTCTTTTGGGACTAGCCAAGCGGAAACATTTTTCATACCCAAGTGATTATTTAAAATGGTACGGATCGACTTGTGAGACACGGAAAGTTCAGCGGCTATCTCTCCCAAAGTTGAATGTGGATTTTCAGTCACTATTTCCTTCACTTTTGAAATGTTAACTTCAGTTGCAGACGTTGATGGCCTACCAGAGCGAGGCAAATCTTCCATCACATCTCGACCGCTTTTAAACGCTTTGTACCACTCATAAGCACGTGTTTTTGATAAAGTCGATTCACCGTAAGCCTTCTGTAACATTTTCAGTGACTCGGAACACGAAATTCCATTGGCGATGCAAAATTTAAGACAAACTCTTTGTTCGATGTTTTTGTCCATTATGAAATTCGCAATACATACTAGATAGGATATAACTAAAAACAGCACTGTATTTAATATAAATAACAGATGCAACTCAAACTCCGCGACAAAATGGATAACAGTTGTGCCAATCTAACAACAAATATAATACAAGGAAGGATGTAGGTACAGGGGGAGACCGAGACTCACTTACCTAAACCAAATTGGTCTTGTATTGAAAGAATGTGGAGTCAGGAGTCTCCGAAACCGGCGAGCGTGTATGAAGAGAATTATAAATGTTGAGGAAACGAGAGATGTACGTAAGAATAGAAGCCCTTTAGCACTCTATTCTCTCTGCCTACCCCGCAAGGTAGATAGCGTGATGATAAGTAAGTCAGTCACTCTTGTATATACTTATAGAAAGATTATATAAACACAGATAAATTAGGCTTAGTTTTGACCTTGTCCATCGAGTTATGATAAACTATGAGAATATAATATGATGTATGGAATATATAATTATATATTAACTTTAGATCGACTGGTTAAGAAGATATAAAATACGAAAGTGGAAGGATGTAGGTACAGGGGGAGACCGAGACTCACCTACCTTATTTTTTGTTAAGGCGGGAAAAAATGTTTCTAACCGCACACCCAGTCGGTGTGCGGTTAGAAACATTTTTCACCGACTGGGTGTGCGGTTAGAAACATTTCAGCAACGAACAGGGTAGTGTGGGGCCTTCACCCACTAAAGAAACCCGCCGTGTGCCGTCTCTCCACCTTTATTGGTGGGCCACTAGAACTATGTTACATTCCTTCAGTGGTCCGCCGGCGGCATACCCTTCCGGGTACCCTCTACTGACTAAGACTATCACCTGTTGCTCGCAATTTCATTTCACGGATAGAAAATTAATACATTGGATGTCTATCTCCCACTACAAGCAAAACACACCGAAGTACTTCGATCGGTCACACATTACACGGTAGTACAGACCAACCCAAGCCCGGCATCAAGTCTTTGTCCTTGACTAAAAATAGGTTAAAAATACCTTCGTTTTTGTTAAAAATTTACCTAACCGCATACCCCGTCGCTCGGGGCAACGAACACGGTAGTGTGAGGCCTTCACCCACTAAATAAACCCGTCTCTCTGCCTCTATTGGCAGACCACTGGAACAGATTAGAAAATATCTAAGACATGAAAAACGCCTTTTAAAAAAAAGTATTTTGCGAGATAATAGTTGTAATGTTATTTGAAAAAAGAATTTGACAGAACAGCATTAGGGTAGCCAGTAAAAATAATCATTTAAAAAAATATCGCTCAATAACTAACGGAATGTTCTAAAAAAAATCAAAATACCTGTGAATAAATAACTGTGATTTTTTTAGATTTAACTATTTTATGCACTTACCAAGTTGCATGAATATTCACGAGCCATAACAGCGTGACTTTTTCGCTAAATTATTTATATGTTCTCGAGTCTACATTTTAAGTGCTGAATTTTACTTTCCCTATTAGATATTATGAAACAATTTGTACAAAATATGTAAAGTATGTGTTATTTAAACCTACACTGGGCCGGCACACACCGAAGTACGGTCGAATTTTGTATTTTTACCGAATATTCGGCCAAAGTTCGTATTCGGTTAAAATCACATTCGGCCCATCTCTGCTAATCTTTAAATGGACTGGGTTCTTTAAATGTACTGGGTGGATTTGACAAACCCTTCTTGCGTTCTAAAGACAATTCATTCAGGAAGGCTATAGGACACCTATCGTCACGCTACGTCCGCAAGGAGCACTGCAATAAACTAAAAAAGTTAAACCGTTAATGTTTAAATGTGTCGTAAATCCATTACATTACTGGTGGTAGGGCTGGGTACCAATTGAGAGTACTCACTTGCTATCGGACCCGAGCGGGTTAGTACCACCACCTCCCCGTGTGACCGGCCATCGGTGTGTTATGGTTGTAGCAGGAATTAGCAGTTTATTATTTCATTTCATATCTGTGAAATGAGAGAGATAGCAGCGGCTTGACAATACTCTCGGTATAGTTGAGTCCATGAGCGACAGTTACCATTTACCATCAGGTGGGACGCGGCTCGTCTGCCATACCGATTTCAGTCACCGGACACCAGTCTTCTACGCATGAGATATTATAGTGCACGGGTGTGTGCACATGAGTACACTCTCTATTCCCACACTCTCTTAGTACGATAAGACGGCATTTTTTCTTAACATCCCGCTAACAAAATTTAAAATTTTCAAAAGTTGGGAAGTTATTGGTTTTACCCCGTTTTTCGAAAATCGAGTTTTCAACGGATGTTGACGTTTTGAGGTTGGAGGTTTGAGGAGGAAGCTTCCCCGAATGTTTCCGCGATGATATCTATATGTATGTGCCTGTATTTGTGTATGTGTGTGTGTGTGTGTGTGTGTGTGTGTGTGTGTTTCAACAAAAACTAATCAGCTCTTAATATCAAAAAACCACGTCGATCGCCGTCAGTCCGGTCAAAATCGGTTGATTCGTTCATGAGATATCGTCAAAAAAAAATTAAAAAATGATTTTTTCAGAATTTCTATGAAATTTTTAGTCGACCAGTTCGAACTTTAAGATTCTTCAAAGAGCTCAAAAAGCTGCGTTGAATGCTGTAAACTACGAGAAAATTGGTTCATTCATTCAAAAGTTATTGCGATTTGAAAATTTAACGAATAGTGTTTTATTAAATCTCTATCAGACAGAAAAGCATAGAATAGTTATCTCTTTGAGCTCGGAGAGCTCAAAATAACACGAATACTATATTAAACACAAAGTGAAAAATGTGAAATCGAAAATAACAGTCACAAGCAGGATTTTTAGATTTTATGTTGCTAAGCATGTCAAATGCTAAAAATATATATAAAAATATCTAAATACGAATATTATACTTTACTTCGACGAGCTCAAAAAAGCTAGTAGAGCTCAAAAACGTAATAAGAGCAATTTTGAGGGCTTAAGTATTAAATTAGCGGGCAGTTGCAGGGATGGCCTTTAGGGTCAACCGTTTTACAGTTGTTTTTTTTTTGTTAAGTCGGGAACACAGTTTTCGAGACACAGGGGTGAAATACCACCTGCCTATTTGTTATTTGTTTTTTTTTAAGACTACCTTTGTTACACGCTGATTTTATGTGAGGGTGGTATTTCCCGATCGAGCCGGCCCATTCATGCTGAGATAAGCAAGGCTCTACCACCTCACTACACTCCTAACCAAGTCATCATTGAGAATTTCTTGAAGGAAAATCGCTCATGGACTCGACTATACCCAGAATATTGCCAAGCCGCTGTGCACCGTTTTATTTCTCAGATATGAAATTAACGAATAAAACACGGAAAAAAACCGATAACTAGTCATTAGGTACTTCAGTGGTCCGCCGCTTACTAGTCCGGCCTGGGATTCGAACCTGAACTTCATGATCAGCAGTTGCGTAAGGCGCTAGACCACCGACGCAGTTTCTTCACTAATTTATGTGCAAGTTTTTACATGGTTGCATTATAATGTTCATGCAATTTAGAGGTTTCTAAAAAAAATATTTAATCTTATTTTAGCTAAAGAATTTGTATCACTCTGTTGAGAGCAGGTATTTAGTCTGTGCAGAGACTTGCTAGGTTCTCAGTTCTCGAGCACTTTTGGCAAATACCTATTGAAGTTAAAGAGAAACCATTTTTTAAATTATTTATTTTTTGTTAGTCTCGCTACATATTATACTAAATATTATAAAACTGTAACAAGGTCTGTACATTTAAAAGATATTTGAGGAAAATATTATGTAATAGCCTTTGCTTAGCTAGTTTTTAGGTTATATCTCAGGTTCCCGATATAGTAGCGGGATAAAATGTATACCAGTTGTTAAGTCTAATAAAGAGCTATCAAACAAAATAAGTTAATAAGTTTGGAAATGTGCGCGGTACAAACCGCGGGCAATGGCTAGTCATAAATAAATATATTCACAGACATTTCACACAACGTCCTCTGGTCCCAAACTAAGTTTAACGCTTGTGCTGTGGGTACCAGATTACGGATATAATACATATGATATTACTTTTTTTTTGTAAATACATAAATGTATAATAGATACCCAGACGCGGTACAAATATCTGTGTTCATCACACAAATAGTTGTCCTGAGTGGAAATCGAAACTACGACCTCGTGCACGAAAGTCGGTTACACGCCATGAGGCCCGTCAATTTGATTCTTAAAACTTTAATAATATTTTTGAAATAAAACTACGTTTACGGAATCTATCGCGTTTACTTGATTTTTATACTACCTACCGACGTTTCGGATACTTTACAGCATTCATGATCACGGGTGGACTTAGATGGTAGATGTCCAAGGCTGATACGTTGTTTCAACGGTGTCATCTACCCACAGTAATATGATTTTACAAATTTTTGGTTTATTTATTTCAAACCACATAATATTCGTTTAGAAACACAATTAAAAATATCTGCTCTAAGATTTATGCTTACAATGTATGAGATTTTTAGCTAGTGTAATAAAATTAGTACAATACTCCTTTAAGTTATAAAATTTTTGTTCTACCACAAACTACCAATTAAAATTATTAAGTAATCAAAATACTACTATTAAGAAGACAATATTGATTATTAGTTTCTATTATTAAATATATTGATTTTAATAGAAGCTAAGACAAAAAGCTACCACCGGATCGGAACGCGGCCTGACTGAGAAACATCCGGCCAGAAAACTCAGTATGCAACAAGTTATTATGGATTATTAAATTTATGCGGAAATACTAACTAATCACTACTGTGGGTTTTATCTACACAATAAGCGCTAACTGTGTCTTGCAATCTTGTGGTGTGCCTTCTTGTATTATGTTTGGTGATCTCAGGATTCCAGCTTGATGGTAAGACCCAGCCGTCTTCTCTATTGAAATTGGGATGTTTCTTAATTTCAATAGCCTCACGTATCATTCTAGGACGATATTGATGTTCTTTTGCGAGGATTTGAGGTTTGTCAAACCTGATGTAATGGCGGGTGTGGTCCTGTGTGTGCTCACAAATTGCACTTTGTATAGCGACAGTGCTTCACATCAGCTATGTGTTCTTTGATCCGAGTTCTTATGGATCTCTTTGTTTGCCCAATGTGACCCGTGATCATGAATGCTGTAAAGTATTCGAAATGTCGGGATAGTATAAAAATCAAGTAAACGCGATAGATTCCGTAAACGTAGTTTTATTACAAAATGTGTAAAATTCGCGTAAATGTTGGAAAGTATTTTAATAATATTTTTTTTTAGATAAGGTATGTGTAATACCAGTTTTCAAGTCTTAAGACCTACCAAATAACTTGCATCAAAATCCGTTCAGTAGTTTTTGCGTGTAGAGCAAACGAACAAACAGACACGCCTATATAGCCTAGCCTAATACAGTATTTTATTCTCAAATATCTTAAATGTACAGACACAGCTCTGTTACAGCTTTATAATAGTTAGGATGTAACACAGTAATAGTATAGCGTCAAAATCAAGGATGGCAAAGATAGTAGTTATGATTAAACACAAAGTGGAAAATGTGAAATCGAAAATAACAGTCACGAGCAGGATTTGAACCTGCATCAACCGGGATTGGGTTTGCTAAAGGGTAAATTCCTCTAAATCTGAGAGGAGACTAGAGCCCAATAGTGGGTTGTGGAATCAATGCTTAATTTGGCATTAATAGATAGTGATGTAATCTTTTTTACAATCAGTTGTTTTTCATGAATTGTTGAGCCTCGTGGCATGGTTGTAACTGACTTTCGTTGCTTTTTTTGTAAATACATACTTATAACATATGTATGTATTTACAAAAAAAGTAATATATGTATTATATCCATAATCTGATAACCATAGCACAAGCGTTAAGCTTAGTTTGGGACCAGAGGATGTTGTGTGAAATGTCCGTAAATATTTATTATTATTTATAAATAGGAAAGATTTAATCCTTATATAAAAACGGAAAAAATGAGTGTAAATTTTTAATTATCATAAGAAATAAGCATTTACTTAGTAGCAAATACTAAAAGAAAATTAAATTTAAAAATATATCAAAATGCTAAATGGGTCTTTAAAAATATCAAACAGGCAACAGGAAATAAACTCACATAGAATGCAAAGAATACCTAATTACACATTCTCATATCGAAATTGTTTAAATAAATATTTTTTTCCACAGAATAAATACAGTGCTGCGTGAGGTTGAATATGACTTAATGTATGTATAAAACTTGTTTAGCATTATTTGTCGACTAGCAGGTACACTTAGAATCAAACGAACTATTTTTAACCACGCCGACCGACAGAATGTAACTACGATTTATAAAAAAGTAATAAATACTCACCGATTAAAAAGTTAATGCCGGACGTAAATAATGGGAAAACACAATTTTTTCACCTGAAATTACACTGAAAACTAGTCTTAATATAACTTTATTCACAGTTTTGTGGTAAGCGAAATTATTTACGACAATTTAACCACATAATCTATGTCTACGCGGGTAGACGATTCAAAGTAAAATATTTTTTGTAGGTTACAAAACGTCAAACTTGTTCGCTTTGAAGGTCACCTTGAACTGACAGCTTATGTTGTCAAGTTATAAATTACGTTTAGTTATTGATTTTCTTCTTCTCTACTTTTACTTTGATTGACGGGTATTTATTTTACAGAATTGTTTCCATGTGTTTATTACCTCTCATAAGATTAAATTACTAATGGAAATGAATTGACCACTATTCTGTATTATACAAAATTCAGGCCTGACTGACTGACCACCGAAGGAATGTAACATGGTTCCAGTGGCCCGCCAATAAAGGCGGAGAGACAGCACACGGCGGGTTTCTTTAGTGGGTGCAGGCCCCACACTACCCTGGTCGTTGCCCCGAACGATAGGGTGTGCGGTTGGAAACATTTTTTCCCGCCATAACAAAAAAAAAAAAAAAGGCCTGACTGACTGAGGCCGTCAACAATGCCATGCCATTACGTCCTATTTGGGCTATGCACTTCAATAAGTTCACTTCCACTTCTTCACTTCCTTGGACCAGGTCAGCCCGATTGCCTTCATTTATAAAAAAGGACATAGGCTACTTTCTTTCTTTCTAACCTACCTACTATAACTATACAAAGAGTAGAATAATCTAAAAAAAGACTACTATAATATAACCGTTTTATTACAATGGTGTATTGCCGATGTTCGAGTAATTTTATTATATGTTTAATCAAGTGATTTTATCATGCGATAAGCTTAAAGTGAAGTTATTTAGTAGACTTATACTGTATTTGTATAATCTAGGTGTACTACCCAAGCCAACAAATTTCTAAGCAGTGGTTGTGGGTTCGAATCCCACACAGGACAACTCTTTGTGTGATCCACAAATGGTTGTTCTGAGTCTGGGTGTACTTTTTGTTCGTTAAATTAGATGTTTGTGAAGTCCCCCGCGATAGAAGGATTACCTTACTGCCCTTACTGCAGGGTATATTTTTTTCAAATAACTGGAATTTTTAGTGGCCAGTCCAGGACCGGGCGGCGGTGTAGGTATACGTATAATATACCTCTGGTATCACTCACAGGTTTCTAATGAAATCTATGTGACATTTTTGCCATTTTCTCTGTTTTCGCCTATAAGGATTTAGATCCACGCAATAGAGAGCGAATTCTGCACAGCTACTACTGAGAATCTTAGACTTAGTGCAAAAACTAGTGACAAAGCTATAAGTTACAGTCAAATACCGATTTATCCTTGTAATAACTAACAAGGCATTGTATTGCTTAAAAAATCTGATAATTACGCGAATTGTGAAAATTATGAAATTAAATTTCTTTTAAGGCACGCGTTTACGACTTTACCTGATTATATACTGTACCGATCGAATACTTTACAGCAGTCATGGTCACAGACGGTACGCAATAAATCGATTTATGAACTTGATATTGACGGCACAGATAGCGGAGTGGTTTAGATACCGGCCTCCAGCCCGAGTGTTGTGGGTTCGATTCCCACACAAGACAACACTTTGTGTGATCCACAAATAGTTGTTCGGAGTCTCTGTCTGAGTGTACCAAAGTAGACAAGGGTCGTTCTCGCGTTTCGTGCAATTCACCTTAAAACTCAAATTAAAAAAAAAAAAAAAAAAAAAGTATTACGTTTTTAAAATGTCATGAATTAAATAATAGTGTATTTATATGTCTGGAATATTGCCTGTATACAAATATTTTAGAAAAGTAAGCCTATGTTTAATAACTTTGGAAAAATCTGCTTATATTTCATTAAACTCTGTGCCTAATGCATAAAACTGATTCTTTCATATCATAATGTAACTCACTTATTTAACATTTAAGTGACATCATTAGTTTAATTGATAGGTTAGTAATTAGTTATTAAGTAAATTAAAAATAATCCGATTTTATGATCCCTGTACATATTTATGCTATGATGAGTCTTTGGTACTCGAAATCCTTCATTACCTACGCGCGAACTGATATTCGCTAACTATAGATACCCACAACAATTTTGGTCGTCGTCCACGCTTCCTATTGGGTAGTCACCCCAGGTGCTTCATGCAGACCACAGCTGTGTTTATATTAGTGAAAATATTTTCGTTGTCGTGTCTGAAAACAAGTTTTGTCACGAAAGTGCCTTCATCACATTCCATCAAGTGAGAAGGTAAGTACTTAGTGAAGAAATGTTATTGATATTGCCTTTTATGTCATTTTGTTTAGTCTTTTAGCTAACCAATTTAAAATATTGAACGTTAAATATTACTAAGAATAATTTGAAAATAACTGCTGATATTTCATTTATCTCCTTTTCACTACCTTCGTTACCTTCCATTTTTTATATGGATGGTAATGATGAATTATGGAATGCTATGAAAGTGGTTTGGAATGTAATTAATCTATTTGGAAGGTAATTAAATAATACAGATTTTCCGATTAAATGTAGAAATTTTAAATGCTTATACCCCTTAAAAAATAAAGTGGCCAATCCTCAGCCAGCTCCATAATAATCAAATTTTTATTGTACAAGAAGTATTGTAAGTACGTGATATACTTACGCAGTTTGAATCTTATTGACTTAAAGTAAAAAATGAACCTTCTTTAATGTGGAAAGTTACACCGATATTGCGCTGTAGCATGCAGTTGACCAATAAGACGCTACTTTCTAAAAGTACAAATTGTAATTTGTGAATAAGGAAAAAGGGTATTTTAGTACGAGCGGGAATCGAACCTGCGTCCCTTCCTTTCTTCTTATTCACAAATTATATTGTCTTTTTTCCTTATTCACAAATTATAATTTGAACTTTAAGAGTAGCTGAGCATGTCAAGTGCTAAAAGATAGCTAAAATATAGAGGTACTTTCTTTTCTTATAATATATTTTTTTTATCAGATATTGAAACCTAAGAAAAGACCTTTAACCAAATAAGAAAAGCTAGCTAAAGATCCCCTAAGAAAGAAACAAAAATAGAGGCCGTCCTACGCTGCGTCGTCCCATACGTGGTTGCCACTCGAGAACCTTTTTCCCCAACGGTTGTATTAGTCGAGCGATGGGGCCTGCCCATTGCCACTTCAGCATGCCAACCTGGCGGGCAATGTCGGTCACTCCCGTTCTCCTACGTATCTCCGTATTATGGATTCGATCACGTAGGGAAATACCAAGCATAGCTCGCTCCATGGCCCACTGAGCGATTTTGAACCTTGATACGAGGCCAACATTTAGAGACCATGTCTCTGTTCCATATGTCATTACTGGTAACACACACTGGTCGTAAACCTTCGTCTTCAGACACTGCGGAATATTGGACGAAAATATCTTCCTTAACTTCCCGAACACTACCCAGCCGAGTTAGATTCGTCGATTGACCTCTTTCTCGAAGTTGTGCCTACCTAACGAGACTGTTTGTCCCAGGTAGACATAGTGGTCGATAACTTCGAGAAGCGCACTCCTGACTAAGACTGGTGCTGAAATGACATGGACATTAGACATAACTTTCGTCTTGTCCATGTTTATTTTGAGACCCACTAGTCGAGAAACCCTGCTGAGATCATTGAGCATGGTGCCAAAGTCCTCCAGCGATTATACCATGACTACGATGTCATTGGCATATCGAAGGTGAGTGATGTATTCGCCATTGATTTTGATACCGAATCCAGTCCAATCCAAGAGCTTGAAAACATCTTCCAATGCAGTGCTGAATAGTTTCGGGGATCTAATGTCTCTCTGTCTAACACCTCTCTGCAATTGGATCGGTTTCGTACTCTTGTCTTGAACATAGACTGACATGGTGGCGTTTCTACACAACCACTTCAGCACTTCAATGTAGCAATAGTCAATCTGGCACCGTTGTAGGGACTACAGCACCGACCAGGTTTCGATAGAATCGCAGGCTTTCTCATAGTGCACGCCAGACACAAAGGCCGATTATATTCCTCGGTTTTTTGTATAATCTGGCGTAGCGTATGGATGTGGTCTATGGTACTATAGCCTTTTTGGATCAGCTTGTTCGGGAGGCTGGAAGTCGTCAAACCTGCGCGTTTGTCGATTTGTAATGAATGATTTAATTAAATTTCATACAATGTTTATGAAATTGAGAGCATTTCCAAAAAAAATGTTTCGCTTTTTTAGATTGAGTATCGATAGTTTTGATTGACGGCGTTGCGAGAACACTGGACTATAGATGTCTCCGTAGCTGTTTTAATTAGGTCGGTACAGTGAGTTGGTGAGCGGCCTCGAGCTCTCTTTCCTTCAACCGACCTCTGGACAACGAGTCCCCAAAGCGTCAATCTTACTGCGATCCTGCATTTTAATTGTCCAGGTTTCAGCTCCGTAAAGAAAAATTGGAAAAACAAGGGATTCCATGAGTCGTACCCTTGTATTCTTTGTTATCCTCCTGTCCCTCCAAATCTTTCCCAGCCTTTCTACTGCTGACCTTGTGGTAGCGCACAATCGTCTGATCTCATCTTCACAACCGCTTTTATTGGAGATAGTAGAACCAAGGTAAGTGTAGCTTTGAACCACTTGGCAGTTACCCACAGTTAGTATTTCTGGTCTGTTATATTCGGCCCGGTCCACTATCATAATTTTTGTCTCTCTCGGTTGATGACAAGACATCTTCAGAGGTCTTCCATGTCTTTTTGAGTTCTTGTAAGAAGAGTAGTATCGTCAGCAAAACGTAAATTATTTATCACGCACCCCCCGATTGATAAACCTTTATGCCAACCCTCTAATACAATTCGCATTATGTGCTCTGTGTAGATATTAAATATTAGTGGTGACTAGATACACTCTTGTCGGACACCAGATTGGATCTTAGTTTATTTATTTATACCAAAACTTACAACTATCATTACAGGCAATGCCTAATTCGACAGTGCAGCATATCTTATACTCTATAACATAAAATATATAAAGTAAGTTATTAGAGAGGGTATCATCTACTTGTACTGCCACTGTACCATCATCATAAAGTCGTTTTAGGAGGTATGTTTAGTGCTGTGGTACTCTCATTTCTGCCAATATTTTCCAAATGTGCTGCCATATAACAGTATCAAATGCTTTGCGAAAATCTACAAAGCAAATGAATACAGAAGTATTGAACTCCCTGGATTTTTCTATTATTTGACGCGGTATGAACATTTGTTCGCGGGTGCCACTTCCTTTAACGAAATCTGCTTGTTCTGGTGCGATTTGTGGCGAGAGGTAAGCCTGTAGTTGTGTGTTTAAGATATGAAGCAATACTTTACTAGCATGTGATATGAGGTAGATTAGTCTGTAGTTGTTACACTTTTTGGTAGAACCTTTTTTATGCAATGGTATAAATATTGATAGGGACCACTCATCTGGCCACAATCCTAATTCCCATATTTTGCAACAGACTCTGTGCAATACTTCTACCCCCGCTTTAACCATAGTTTTAAACATAGTCATAACTTACAATACCCTAAAATAAAAATATAATTTCTTTATTATCCTATCCTGAGTTCAAATATATATATTGTATTAGCCTTTGCCTAAGCATGCAATTTTTTTTAAATAATGATAATCTCTTTATATAAAAATTAATTGACTTTTGTGCATCAATTCATTTTTATATACTTATTGCGACTTTGTATACAATGGCGTCTTAGGACGTCTGCGTTTTTTACTAATCTTTTAAAAGCTTGTATACTTATTTCTGCAGCGGCCAGACAAAAGTTGCTCGTGGGCACCGCCTCTTACATTTTATAATTGGCAATTTTGTTATACGTTTACATTTTAATAAAAACATGCTTATTTAGTTCCTATTTGAAGACCAATTTTTGTATTATTGTTAATTTAAAAAAATATATATATTAATGATGACGAATAATAAGTAGTGTGTTATAAGGCGTGTAATTATAATGCAGTTTTTGATTTTTTCATTTTGTCACAACTTTATATTAATAATAAAAAACATATATTATAACTAAAATTTGCTTAAATATAATTACCATCCTCGCCATGAATTACCTTCCTTATAAGTTTTCATTCCTATCCTTTGCGTAACATTACCATCTTCCTGAATTTCATTGCCATCCATGGTTTCATTACCAGTCGTCTGTTTTTTCTGTATTTATTAGTATTACAAAGGTACCTTCTTCAAAGTAATATCAAATTTAACGTATATAATATATTACGTACTAAAAAGTCCAAACTTAAGTAAAATATTTTATTCAAGAGAACGCCATCAATTTGCACGAAACGAGAGAACAACCCACAAACCTTGTCCGTGAACTTGTATGTTTGCCGCGACACAAGGACAAGGAAGCACATTAGTGATACTAGAGCTCTTTTTAAAATATATATATATTAAAATTAATTTAAAAATTAATTAAATGAATGCGTGTAACCTTTACACGCGGTTGAAGTAAAACTTTGAATAATATGGTAGTTATTATTAAAAATATTAATCATAAAATAAATGGTATTTCGCACTTTGAACACTACATTTTTTTTGTTTAGGCGGGAAAAAATGTTCCTAACCGCACTCCCCGTCGCTCGGGGCAACGAACAGGGTAGTGAGGGGCCTTCGCCCACTAAAGAAACCCGCCGTGTGCCGTCTCTCCGCCTTTATTGGCAGGCCACTGGAACTATGTTACATTCCTTCGGTGGTACTTTGAACATGGCTTTGACTTTTGATCGACTTTGGCGTGGTTTTTTCGGTTTCGGTTCAGTTGGAAGTCGCCACTCCGAAGCTTACTAGTTTGCATGTCAAACTCGTAAGCCCAAGTCTCGTCACCAGTAACAATGCCTTTCATGAATGTTGGGTCGGAATTGACTCGTTCTAGCATGTCCTCAGCGACTCTCGTGCGATTTGTTCGATGTTTTTGTCCATTATGAAATTCGCAATACACTAGATATGATATAACTAAAAATAACACTGTATTTAATATAAATAACAGATGCAACTCTAACTCCGCGCCAAAATGGATAACAGTTGTGCCAATCTAACATCAAAAAAAACCAAAAATTTGAATTTGGAACCATAAACAAATCATCCATTCCCAATACTTTCTTGACTGAATGTACAATGCGCCAAACTTAAATAAAGTACCTATAGATGTAGCCATGGTACATTAGGAAGTGAGAAGGGCATATACAAAATACCTAGGAAAATCGAGACAAAGTATCGAATCTTCTATCCCATATGACGTGCAGATTTTTCAACTGGCGAACTTTAAATAGTTTGCCATACGTGACTAGCAGGATGGCCATTATAAGAAAAATTAGGTGGCATGTTTTGGGGTTGAAAAAATGCCGTCTCACGCAAATGTATTCAAAAATAGACATTCGCACCTAATTACATATTATTCCTACAGTGATAAGAAGAAGGGTTCCGTACAAAATCTATAAAAATATGTCAGATAACCAAATTTTATTTGAACTTCACTAAATTCGTCAAAATCATCATCACCATAATATAACTGTCTGATATCACTGATATTTATTTCTTCTACTTCTTATGTCAAATCGTGTTTTGAGCTATCTTTCATGTAATCTAACCCTTGTTTCCATCCATCAGCCTTTTAAAGTCCACTGCCGGACATAGGCCTCCCCAAGAATGGGGGATAGTGCCGTAATCGCCAGGCTTGGCAGGCGGGTTGGCGATCGCAGTGGATTGGCAGTGGATGTTGTTAATATTCGAACGAGTGCTGCTGCCCACTCCCTCGGTATTGCCTCAGTCGGCTCTTACGTCTCCCATGGGTAGAGAGGGGTGGGACAATTCTAAAGCCGGCCCCCACACGGCAAACCCTTGTTTAAATGGTTTAAAATAAGTACATTTTCCGTCGGCCTGTATACATATATTGTTATATAATAAGTGATAGATATTAATGTATAAATCAAGGGCGTAATAATTATGTATATTGCGATCTTCATTTAATTTTTGTCAGGGCGAATAGTACATAATAGCCACACTGTATTGTTATCTTGCTGTCTCATGAGAAGCCACGCGATGGCTACATCTAAAGATTCTTTATCTAAGGCGCCAAAAAATCTAAATGTTGTATCTCAAAACTATGTCACCGATTTGTCTGTCAGCCAACAATAATATAACGACACAATAATTAACAATTTATTAATCATTATATAATACTTATAACGAATTTACATATTACTTAGGTATTAAATATTTCTAGACAAAAATCACTTAAAAACAATTCACAGTAGTAACCTTTGACTATTGTTATAAGGAAGGCCAACTCGCCTCTTTTAATGGAAGCCCATGCACATGAGTGCCCAGTGATAATAAAATAACTCAATCTGATCTCTACTTCAATCTAAGCTCAAAGGTGGACTACCATCAAACTCCTCAGCAAAATGATCTATGTTATTGTCATTGGAATCTTTAACGTCAAAATCAATTTTCACAGGATTCATGCCTTTCACAAAAGTCTTGTTCAATAATACTGGGCTGTTGCTAATCTCGCAACTGATTTCTCCACATTTTATGGGAGTATTTTTTAGATCCGCAACATTTCTCGAACTATTACATTTTGAATTTTGAATCAAACGGTTTTGATGACTAGGGGTGGTACGAGGGATATTATTACAAGGTTTGCCGGTATTTGATAATAAAGGGCTTTTATAGGAACTAGAAGCTTGTTTTGATCTATTAATAATGTGCATAGGCGATAGAGGGGGTGGTTCGCCATACATTTTTAACCTAGCAATTTTCTCATTGATTTTTCTTCTTCTTTTTAATGCTTCCTCAGAAAGCTGCGTGTCTTGTTTGAAAGTAGAATCAAAATCTATCCCAGTAAGATCGAAACTGTCTTGTTTATTAGGATTGAGTATAGGAGAATCTATGAACATTTTATTTTTAGATATATTAAAGTCAGTGTTGTTCATACATCTATATGGCGAAACGTTTTCATTGTTCTGCTTAGCTACAGAGTAGTTATTTTTTAAAACTAAACATTCCTGGCAAAATTTTCTTTTATCTAAGCCCGCCATTTTTTTATTAAATTCCTCTAAAATTATCCTACTATTGTCACTCCGAGGTGTTTGAGTAAAATATGACAACTCAGTTACCCGATATTGTGGGATACTTTTACGTGTGTTGCCAGCTCTCTTTTGTAAATTCACACATGACACAATTTGCCCGGTATCCAACACATTTTGAAAGCCGAACTTTTTTAAACCACCCCAAAAATTAGCACAAATCATATTTTTATCGATATCTGTCAAATAAACATTTTGAAATGCTTGTTTAGTCGAATCGAATATGTCTTTAGCTGGATCGATTAAAAATATTAGACCTACTGTATCAATTTCATTAAAATCAGTTGAGATATTAGGATTTTCAGCAAGCTCTTTGAGAGTGTAACATTTACGTTTTAATAGATTTACGTAATGTTTGACTTTTTCTGATTGTGGTAACTTGGATGTACTGAAGACTGACTGCCTGCCTGCAGATATTTGAATTTCTCCGTACCTGAAAGTTGGAAATATTTTAGTGCCTGTTTCAAAAACTATTAAATACATAGCCTTACCGACGTGCAAAGTCGGACTGGTAAACAATCAGGATGATGTTGTCCAGCTATGCCCTAGAGTGCACGGGCCCCCTAAATATCTACTAAGGGCTACGATGTATAAAATATTTAAAGAGAATTAAAACAGAAAACTTGCCTTCGGTACGCGGTTACCGTAGCCTACAGACTCTAGCAACACCAGAGGCATCACTAACGCGTTGCCAACTCCAAGGAAAGGGATATGAGGTGGAGATAAAGTATAATATTTGTAATTTAAATGATGACATTTATAGTAATAAAAATAATGACATTTCATGTACTAATTTAAATTACAATATGAGACAATAGAGATATCCTCTTGCTTTAAAAATAGTTTATCAACCAATTATAATCTAATAAAGACAAAAGAGACATCCTCTTGCTCTAGTAATAGTATATTGTGTAATAATAATAAATTAAAGCCTATCAACCTGGTACATCAAAATATGGTATGCTTGGTAAAGAATTGGAAATTGAATTATTTATTAATGATTGTGAATTAGATATTCTTTGTATTACAGAACATTGGCTCAAAAACAATCAATTCATTTTCAATTTTCCCAATCACCAGGTTGCTTGCTCATTCAACAGAGACATTAGTATACGGGGTGGTGCCCTATTTATTATAGATAATAAAATTAAATATAAAGTACGTAATGATATTATGAGCCTCTCTGTTGAATGGGTTATTGAAATTGCTTGTATTGAGTCTGAGCAGTTCATTGTCGCTTGTGTTTATAGACCCCCATGTTCACCATATGATGATTTTGAGAGACACTTAGAGGATATTTTATTTAAAACCTCCTGTTCAAATAAAACAATTGTGATCTGTGGAGATTTTAATATAAATTTACTTGAAAATAGTACTATTACTCAAAAATTTATAACTATAATGAAATCTTATAACATGTACAATGTTTTTCTGGAACCTACTAGGATTACTTCTTTGAGCGCAACTTGTATAGATAATATATTTACAAATGCAAAACCAATTAATAAATCTATCATAAATAAACTGGAATCTGATCACTGTGGACAACTTGTTGTATTTCCTGGAACTAGTAGAGTCCATAAAGATAAAGTTACCTTTGTTCCAATGAACTCTAGCCGCTTAGAGCTTTTTAAATGTAATCTATCTGAAAAAGTACCACGGTTGCCTTTTCATGACAACCCTAACGATTTATATACTGCTCTATTCCAGTTGATAAGTAATGAATTCAGCAAGAATTTTAAACCTAAAACTGTAACTATTGGCGCTCACGTGGGCTTTAGTGAATGGGCTACCTGTGGTGATTATAAAAGTTGACTAAGGTTATATGAACTTTATAATGAAAAAACCTATAATCACAACCCAATATTTTTGGAATATGTAAAAAACTATTCCAAAACATTTAAACGAGCCTGTTCCTGTGCTAAATCACTATATCTGAAAAATAAAATCAAAAAATCCGGCGATATTATTAAAATGACTTGGAAGGTGATAAACAGTGAAACTGGTAGAGAAACAGTGCGCAAGAGGGACTTTAACTTGAAAATAGATGACAAAAATGTAAGAGCGAATCGAGAAGTGGCAACGGCATTTGAAAATTATTTTACTAATATTCCTGTTTTAACAACAAAACATCTGACGTTGTCTCCTACTGCAGCCGAATCGCTCCTTAGGCAATGTGTTCCGATATGTAATACTTCCTTTAAATTCTCGGATGTCAATGTAAACAGTGTTATAAATTCTTTTAAAAGTCTTAATATTAAAAAAACTGCAGATTTATGGGGTATGTCTGTTAAGTTAGTTAACTCAATTATACATATTATTGCTCCCCAATTGACATCTGTGTTTAACGGTTGTTTTGTTAATGGTGTATTCCCCGTTTAGTAGAGTAATTCCTTTGTTTAAATCTGGCAGTACCTCAGACCTTAATAGTTTTCGTCCAATTTCTGTACTACCGACACTAAGTAAAGTATTTGAGAAGCTTATTCTCAAACAAATGGTTGATCATTTTGACAATCATAATTTTTTTCATAAAAACCAGTTCGGCTTTACAAAGAATCGCTCTACTACTGATGCAGGTCTAGAATTGTTAAAAACCATATTTAAAGCTTGGGAAGATTCGCACGATGCGTTAGGCGTATTTTGCGATTTGTCTAAGGCATTTGACTGTGTACATCATGAAACCCTCATTAAAAAGTTATACCATTACGGAATCAGGAACAGGGCTCTCGAGCTTTTGACTTTTTATTTGAGCAATATAATTCAAAGGGTCGATGTTAATGGCACGTTATCACATGGGTCTGTCATGACAATGGGTGTGCCGCAGGGGTCCATGTTGGGGCCATTTATGTTCTTAGTCTATATTAACGACCTACCATACTACGTAGGAGATAATCGAAATATTGTGTTGTTCGCAGATGATACATCTTTATTATTTAAATTAAGAAGGCAACAACTTAATTATGACTATGTGAACAACACACTATCTAAAGTTGTTCATTGGTTCAATACTAATAACCTAGTTTTAAGTGAAAATAAAACTAAATGTATAAAATTTACTACACCCAATGTAAGGCATGTAGAAACCAATGTACAATTGAATGGCGTCGAACTGGACCTTGTGGAGTCCACGGTTTTCCTAGGTATCACTATAGATAACAAACTCCAATGGGGCCCCCATATTAAAAAATTGTCAGGTAGGCTTAGCTCAGCGGCATATGCGGTAAAAAAAATTAGATTATTGACTGATGTTGAAACGGCTAGAATAGTTTATTTCAGTTACTTTCATAGTATTATGTCCTATGGCATACTGCTATGGGGATGCTCCGCCGACTTAAATTCTATATTTGTACTTCAGAAAAGGGCCGTTCGTGCAATCTATAATCTGGGCCCGAGAGTTTCCCTTAGACAGAAATTTAAAGAAATAAATATTCTAACTGTCGTGTCTCAATTTATATATGAAAATCTGTTGTATGTCAAGAAAAACATCAGAAGCTTTGATAAGTATAGCGACGTTCATCACATTAATACAAGGAACAAAGGCAATCTTGTTGCTCACAGTACTCGTCTCCACAGAATCAGTAGATCTTTCATGGGGCAATGTATATGCTTCTACAATAAAATTCCTGAAAATGTCCGAAACATGCCACTAAAAATAAGTTTAAGAAAGCCATAATAATTAGACTTTGTAATCAAGGTTTCGGACACTGTTTCGGATTATCTTGCAGATAAAACTAAATGGGCTTGAGCTGCTCCTCATTCATTAATTTTCAAAATTGTTTTATAAGAAATAATGTAATGTTATAAAGATTATATTAAATTGTAATAAATTTGCAATTTAAAAAAGTGGCCCATGAGTTTCTTGCCGGGTTCTTCTCATGAAAGGCTTTACTACGGAATCCGGCCGCTTGTGGCGATTGCAATCGCCACTTTGTTATTGCGGTTGCACTCGCCTCAGGCGCTCGTGTTAATTATTTTAATTATTAGTGTATTATTGACGATTTTAAGTGCTACTTCATAGCCCTACGAAATAAAGATATTTTTGAATTTGAATAAGGAAAGCATAATGAGGGGCTTTCAGCCTAACTCTCTCACTCACCATACGAACCACAACAGTAGGTACCTAAAGTTGTATTACGCTGATTTTCTGTGAGAGTACTTCCCCGATCCCAAACAAGCCCATTCATACTGGGCTAAATAACCCCGGGTCGGGCAGTGTTATTGAGCTTTTTCATAAAAAGAATAATTCTCAGTAGCAGCCATCGAGCTTCTTATAAGGGGGAGAGGAAATGACTACAAATTTACCGAGCCAATTCTTTGAAATCCAAAAATGGCGGAATTTCCGCAAGGGAAGCGCGTAAAAAATATCGATATCGATACTTCAGTCCTTCAAGCGATCTATAAATTTTTGGGTGTACAAAGGTTTTTTTAATTGCATAAATCTTTATCTACCTATACCTATAATTATATCTATGTGTATCAAATTGCAACCCAATCTAGTCAGTCATATGAGCTAGTGGTTGATAGATCAATCAGGCATGCCTTCTTTAACAAACAGAAAATTAAGGGCATAACACTCTATTTAATAGATTTGGATTGTAAAAAGCATAAAGAAATAAATAATAATTTAATCCTAGGTATAGTCGTTCATTCTAAGTCCAAACATACCTATATAAGTTTGTGATGTGATGACATCAGGAGAAAATGATTTGAAAGCGAGGTATTACGATAACTAAAAACAAGTATATAATAATATTTTATTCCATCCATCAGTCATTCGACGTCCACTGCTGTACATAATAGATCTCCCTAAGAGAACGCCACAATAAGCGGTCCTTTTTTTTTTTTGGTAAAACGGTCCAAAACGCAAGTTTACGCACGTCCCTGGGGTACCAACACGATCCAGGGGGAGTTTGGGGCTTGATGTCATACAGGCTCGATAGTCATATAGTACCATGATAGCCCTAGATGATATTCATGATCTGGTAATGGAGCCACAATCCCATCAACTTTGGAATCGTTTGATTTTGACAAGTATTTCAGTCCTATATGATGTCTAGGGCCTGATGATGATGATTTATGTCCATTTCCGTTATTGTACACATGTCATAATTATACAAGCACGCATTAAAAAAGTAAATGCTTTGAATGCTAATAATAATACAATTCTAAATCAATCAATTCGATAAATTAATAAAAATTATTTTATTTAATGGTATTAAATAAAATAATTTTGCCGCTAAGCCACTGCTCACCACTTCATTCCGAGCACACAAAATTAATAAATGGACGGTTTCTTCCCACTATATGAAAATTTGTGACGAATAAAAATCACAAATTATTAGTGGTGGATGCTAGGTTGGAACCTAAATAGCGCAAATTAAATATTTTTGAAATAAAGGATATTTAATATATATATTTTAAAACAACGATATATCGATAGTTGTTGGTTCTTCCTGCATCCCTAATTGACAGCTGACATACAACAGATAAAGGCTTTGTTCCGATATACACTGCGAGCACTGTGATATCACGTGATCAACAGCTTCCATAAATATAACAATTTGCACTATGGAATATTATTATTAGTATTGAGTATTGTAATAAAAGATACCCAAACATGGCAAATGTAAAGAAATTGTGTTTAATGAAGTGTAAAACCAATACTTTGTATGAAATGAAAGTAATGACAGATCAGTATACTGGACTGCATTCCGTTATAAACAGTAACCAGTATAGCTAACCATAAAGGAACGACTTCACAGTATACTAAATTGACATCACACCTTACAGTGGTAGCAGTGTATATCGGAACACACCCAAATTACGCTGTCATCGTAACTATTAAGATGGCGGACGACAGCCGAAGTGAGTCACTTTTACTAGGTATATGAAGATTAGGGCGCCTCCTTCTTATAGAGCTCAATGGTAGCAGCCCGGAGTTTGGAAATGTGCCTGGTAGACGGCAATAGGATCGCCACCTATTACTTAGGACTTAAATATAGCTGGCGAACCGTGGGTGTGTAATACGCCTCTGCCTACCCCTTCGGAAATACAAGCGTGATGCTGTTTTTTTTTTGAAGTGAAACTTCTTTATCGACGTATGGTAGAAATTTTATAGCAATGTAACGTTTTTCTGTTACGCGCCATCTTTATTTCTAAGTCACATTTTTCCGTTACGAGCCATATTTATTTTATATGTTTTTTTTTTAAATATGGATTACAAGACTAAATTCTCGAATTATGTTATTTATGTCTTTAAGGATAATTTTCAAGCTTTTATTTAACTTGTCCCGGTCAAATTTTGAAAGTTAAATTTGACACACTTTCCGGTTTCTGATTGAGCTGAAATTTTACACGCATATGTATATTGCGTGACAATGTAATATTATGATGACATAAAGCTGATCTGATGATGGAGCTAGAAGGTGGCCATACCTACTTCTACATACATATAGCAGAGTACCTATTGCCACCTTCCAGCTCCATTATCAGACCCTGGATACCATCTAGATATCAAGTACTCGTCAAGACGAATTATACGAGCCCAAACTCGATGGGGTTGCGCAGTTTCATTATAGAGTTTCTATGTCCACCTTCCAGCTCCATCATCAGATCAGCTCCATGTCATCATAATATTGCATTGTCACGCGATATACATATGCATGCAAAATTTCAGCTCAATCGGAAATCGGGAAATGTGTCAAATTTAACTTGCAAGATTTGGACGGGACAAGAAAAATAAAAGCGTCACCACGCTAACAGCCGAATTTACCCTCCCTCCGCATTAGATGTTTCACATCATAAAAGTGAAAGCAATGGTGATGTGGCTACTAACCTGATAGAAGTGGGGACGACATTCATAACATCGATCCAAGCGCCCTCTTTTACTATCTCGCGTACAGCGTCGTTTGCATTCCATATAGACATCATACCTGCAATACGCATATTATGAACTTCAGATTTTTTTAAACTACGTGTAGTGTGGCAATCGGACTGTAAGCGGTTACCGTAGCGCGTCGTCATTTCCAATGAAAGGTCATATTCCTAGGCGGGTAAGGATATGAAGGATAATAAGGAGAGATAGGGAGGGGTTTTGGGCATCCGGCGCTCTCACTCACCATACGTAACACAAATGGGGACGAAAACTATTATTTTTTTACACCCCAAAAGATGGGAAATTCATGAATATCGCCCGATATAAACAAAACAAACCGAAGTGTCACAAGCAGTCACACTGCACACGGTGGTACTTACTTAATACCCAACCCTACCGCCAGTAATGCAATCGGTGATATTGCTTACTTCTTGAAGTTAACCCCTTTTTCTTTTAATGAGGCGATAAAAAATGTACCTAACCGCACACCGTGTCGTTCGGGGCAACGAACAGGGTAGTGTGGGGCCCTCACCCACTAAATAAACCCGCCGTGTGCCGTCTCTCCGCCTGTGTTGGCGGACAACTGGAACTGTGTTACATTACTTCAGTGGCTCGTCTGGACCTTGGACTGGCGATCGAACTCGACACCACTGTTTTACCACTAGGCTAATCAATAACCTTACCTTTAGTAATTTCTATATTATCCTCTTTATCTCTTACACCAGCTATTCTGATCTTCAGCAAACTGACAACGTTTCTGTTCACACACACTCCAGCTTTCTCCATTCTTTCTCTAACTCTTGTCTGCATCTCTTGAAGAAGCTTTTCGTGGTTTCTCGAATTGTATTCTTCCAGAAGATGTGCTTGAGAATTGGTCAATTGAGCCTGAAAAAAACACAGTCTAGTGGTAGAGAATTGGTAGAAGCTTGTCCCATGATCGGGAAAGTAAAACCCTCTCATAGAAAGATCAGAGTGAAATAACAATAGGTACTCCTACCGTTGTATTTTGTATGATGAATGAGAAAGCCGGAGGCCCAACACCCCTCCCTATCATCTCCTTATTATCCTTCCTGTCCACCTCCTATCCCTTTCCTTGGAGATGACGACTCGCGAGTAATGCCTCTGGTGTTGCTAGCGTCTATAGGCTTCAGAAATCAAATACCATCACGTTGGCCGTATGCTTGTTTGATACTCACATAGTATAAAAAAATATCACAACGTCACAGAAGTAAATACGTAATCTATATACACAGTTAACTCTTGAGACTCACTCTGAATTCTATTGGATCCTTGTGCCTCTTCATCATTTTAGCGATTTGAGAGCCGGAGTCCATACACGACCTTTTGTAACTGTCTGTCAGTCCTTCAGAATCTTGAGACTCCTAGAAAGATAAATAAATTAGATATGCAGCCCCCTTAGAATGAAAAAACGAAACGTTAGACAAACTTTCGTTTCGAGTCATTGTAATTGATCAACAGTCCGACGCGTGGTTTCTGATTAGTCGAGATTTCGACACGTGATTCAGGCAACCAATCACAATGAAGCGAAACGAATGTTTGTCTAACGTTTCGTTTTTTATTCTAAGGGGGCAATTTGTATTTTTTGCCATTACACATGGTAAGATATTTACAAATAACAATGTTTTATAGAAAATAATGTCTGACACTGCCAAATTTCGTGTTATATTGCTACAGTCTCAAGACCGATTCCCCAAAGCCGGCAACTCAATGAAGTGGCCATTGCGTGAATTTTTTACATGCCCTCGATTAAAACCAGGCTTTTTCCCCTGTCTTAATACGTTGATCATCGACAATCACCACCGTAGCCAGAAGGTATATGTCGCAACATAGAACGCAGTGCTTTTCCCAAAATTATTGCACTGAAGCGAGAGTTGGGCATGCAGAATGAAGCCTGAGACTAAAATTAATGCGACCAAAACGCGATCTCTGTGGAAAATCTGTGGTGACCGCATTCGTAACAATGACATAAGAGAGCGAGTAAATCTGAAAGAGATTATTTGTGTAAAGATGCGAAAGGGAATGCTCCGATGGTTCGGATATGTAGAAAGAATGCCGGTTAAGCGATTGGTTAAGAAGATACACAATGCGAAATTGGAAGGATGTAGGTACAGGAGGAGACTGTGACTTGGACCTGATCAGTCATGTATTAAAGGAAGGTGGAGTGAGGAGTTTCCGAAATCGGCGAACGTATATGAAAGAAGAATTATGAATATTGAGGAAGCGAGAGCTGTAGGCAAGAATAGTCGTTGGAACTCTGGTTCTGTCTGCCTACACAACAACAATCAAAATAAAAATCAGACTTCCCAGAACCGTAAAAAGCACGTTTTTAATTTGGATTTACCCAAGTTCGATGTAACATGGTGGGAATTATCTATACATATATTTTTTTGTTAAGGGTATCTGTGCCAACCCTAGCCGTTATACGCCATTTAGGTACTGTCTAGACGTTGTCGGCATTTGCGACGAGATCAATGGCTACTACTGTCTGATTTCTTTATACTGTGGTGGAAGCGAGATAATAACAATTATGTATACTAGTTAACATTATTAAGTCTAATCAAGAATAATCAACCAAAAAAGTTTTATCAAAATTGTGTTAGAGAACCAACTAACAGACAATATTCTAAAAAAATATTGCTTTGAGTTCAAACGCCTAAATAATAATAATACAGTCATTTTTTTTTTCAAATATTTCTAATGTACAAAGCTCTGTTCTAAAGATAGATTACTATTCACAGGAATGAAAGTGGGCAGACGGAGAACGGTTGGTAGGCCAAGGAGAAGATGGCTGGATTGTTGGAATGAAGTCATGAGAAAGAAAGCGGTTAATGCCAAGATGACCAGTGATAGAAAAGTTTTAAATGGAAGATACCTGTAGTGCCGGCCACACAAAGTATAAAAGGGCAGGGAAAGAAGATATATTAATATTTACCCGAAGAGCAAATTCCTTTTCAACTTCTTCATAAACTTTCTCCATGAACGCTTGACGATCGGATTCAGTCTTCATCTGTTGAAGGTTTTCTAGACGTTCGGATCTGGTCACTGCCAAAGCAAGTATCACCAGTCAATTGTGCACCTAGCTCATACTAATTTGCTTATTTATCATCACGCCATCTCCCTTGCGCGGTAGGCAGAGAGAACAGAATGCCAAAAGATCTATTATGCATACATCTCTCGCTTCCTCAACATCCATAATACTCTTCATACACTCGCAGATTTCGGAGACACATGACTTCACCTTCCTTCAATACATGACTGTGATTATAAGAAGAGGATAGGAAGGATACTAAAGAGAGATTTACTCATCTATACTCTATACCACTATATAAATCTGCAACAGCGTAATTTCTATTTTACTCAAAATTTTTGCCTGTCTGTATGTATTTATTTATATTTTAACGAACCCCTTATAGATATAGAGATCAATGAAAAATGTTACAATGTATCCATGTGGTGACGGACTAAGAATACACGTGTCACCACCCCATCCTTTCCCACGGGCGTCGTGCTAGGCGACTAAGGGAAGTAAGCAATTATCACCCATTGCATTACTGGTGGTAGGGCTGAGTACCAAGTGACAGTCCATCCATCCATCAGCCCTTCAACGTCCACTGCTGGACACAGGCCTCCCCAAGAGAACGCCACAACGAGCGGTCCTGTCATGGGGGAAAATGCCGTAATCGCCACGCTTGGCAGGCGGGTTGGCGATTGCAGTGGATGTTGTTAATACTCGAGAGACTGCTGCTGCCCACTCCCGCGGTATTCCCTCAGTCGGCTCTTACGACTCCTGTAGGTAGAGAGGGGTGGGACAATTCTAAAGCCGGCCCCACACGGCCACGTGACAGTACTCACTTGTTATCTTCTGTGTGACCAGTCATGAAGCACGTCAGTGTATTTTGGCTTTTTCATATCTCAGAAATGAAATGGTGCGCAGCGGCTTGACAGTACTCTCGGTATAGTTGAGCCCATGAGCGACGGTTACCAATTACCATTAGGTGGGCCGTGGCTCGTCTGCCATCATAAACAATAAAAAAAAAAATATAGAGTCTGAGAAAGTACTTAGTAATCAAACGTTAAAAGCCCATCGAAGTGGTTTAGGTACTGGCCTTCCGCCCGAGTGTTGCGAGTTTACACAGGACTGTGATCCATAAACGGTTATTCTGAGTCTGGGTGTACTTTGTGTCCGTGAAATTGTATGTTTGTAAAGTCCCCCGCGATACAAGGATTATTGCTTAGAGCAGGGTCTTTAAAAAAAAAACTGTAGGGTGGGTTTAGGCTTTTCAATGGAGAATATTTATTTTATAACTGCCTCGGTAGCGCAGCGGTAGTATGTGCGACTGCTAATCATGAGATCTCGGGTTCGATCCCCGGGTTGGGCAATGTTATTGAGCTTTTTCCTAAAAAGAAAACTTCGCAGTAGCAGCCCAGAGTTTGGAGATGTGGCCGGTAGATGGCAATAGGCTCGCCCCCTATTACGTGGGACCTTAACATAGCTGGCGAATCGTGGGTGTGTAATACCCCTCTGCCTACCCCTTCGGGAATATAGGCGTGATGCTGTGTTTTTTTATGTTTTTTATTTTATCGTATCTCAAGAGCATAAATTAGAGGACTGAATTTAAAACTTTAAAAAAATATCGCCGTCGAAGTCGCGGTCAACTGCTAATTGTTTAGTACTGGTAATCAAACACAGGTATGTCTCTAATGACGTTAATTGCAAGACTGGCTTGACACACGGTACCCCGCCGCACCGCAGCTGAGACACATAGGGTAAACTGTATAATGATTGGCACTCTAAGCATATTTAAGATTGATATATATATTTTTTAAATTGATAGGTGTTTAAAAAGTCAACAATCATTGATAAAGGGTTCTCTGGTATGTATATTTTCAAATTATTTTCATTTGCTTTAATCAATTTAATTAGAGATTTTTAATAGAAAAACAAAAAAGAACAAAATAATATTTGAAATTACAGTCATTGGCACCATAAGATAGAAATCAGTCATTGGCACCTAATAAAGTAAGATTATAACAGAAAATTGGTCAGAAAAAGCACTCATTGCCATTATTTACCTAAAAACTAAGCATAATTACTAAAATATTACTTACCAGTGCTGCCGTCTTCAAATTTCTCAACATACAACGCAGGGTAGACTCTAGTAACGAACACTCGAAGCTTGGACACTTTCCCGCCCAGCACTTTGACAGATGACAGCTGAGTCAGCAAGGCGCCTTTGCTATAGTAACCGAGGCGGGCATCCCAACGCGCACGGCGGGTAGAATTCCCGAAGATCTTTAGACGAACCGCTGACGTGTCCTATGATTCAGTCACGTTCATTTTTTTTTTTAAGAAATTATGACGTCTCAAGGGGATAAATACCAGCTGCTTAACTCTTCATATTATGGGATGGAAGTCAATAAGGCATCCTATTAATAAGTGATGCTGACTTCGATGTATTTTCTCGGATTTGGTTTAAACTTTTTTTCCCACCATGCAGGGGCGCTTAAGGCCATAATTCATCACGTCTTGTGATGTTGCTGTTCCTGCAGTAGACTGTAGACTGAAATTGATACCCATACGTTTTTTTGAATATCAAGAATCAAATTCTAACAATTTTAAGAAAACTTATGTCAGCTTATGATGGGTAAAGAGTACACATAAAAAAGGTTTGTATTATTTTTAATGTGGTCTGGATTCTTATACCCGGCCCTACGAATCTCCCTTACCATTGATAAGGCCCTTGAGTGTAGGTTAGGTTTGTATTATTATAATACATGTATATATTATTATATTACAATCTGTATTTTTGCTAAATGATTTCGTTGCCATAAAAGTTTCGAGAATCTCTATATTAGACAGGCAATCTCAATACAATATAAACTTATGCCTTGCGAAGTTTCTAAATGACAAGTCTTATACTATTTACGTTGTAGCTTAGTGTGGGTGACGGCTGTCATTCAAATTACGCCTATCAAGTTCCGTAATTTGAGACGCCTACACTGTACGCACGGCAATGTTGTACTTTATTGCTAGCAATGTTGTACTTTATTGCTAGTAGCGCATTCGGGAGAGAAAATTTATATAATAATGTTTGTTCTGTTGTTTCGTTTAACTATATAGATGACGTTGACTATGTAGATGTTTAACTTTTATTATACATTCTCAACGAATTTCGTATTTCTCAACGTATTTATTATAATTATTATATTAAATAACTTTTTTTTCGATTGTTATTCAGAATAGTTTTCCCGTTTTTAATCGATACTAAATACTAGGCCCTGAGAATCCATAATCGATACTTACTAGTTCGAATAATAGTTGTTCAATCTCTAGTCATGTCAAACTCTCACCTGTCACCCACACCAAGCTACAACGTAAATAATAGTTTGAAGCGAGACAATACCAACCTCCCAAGGTGACACACCCTGATCACAACCCATCAGCTCAGCTCCCGTAGTCACAATCTTACAGCCAACAGTAATCTTGTTGGCATAAACCAGTTCAGCCAACATCTTGTCTATGACACAGCGGATGCAGTACCAACCGTCTGTCACCAATAGTTCTATCTTCGAATTTAGATTTGTGACGCTGAAATGGCGTTCTGATTATGACTTATTATTTTGATCTATATTTTAGCACTAGACATCCTCAGCTACTTTAAAGAACAAATTATTTGTGAAATGTGTAAAAAGAGAACTTTAGTTCGAGCGGGAATCGAACCTGCGTCCCTTCCAATCCGGGGAAGTGCTGTAACCACTAAGACATTGCACTGAGCAACGGCCATTCCCAATCTCCATTTCACATTTTGTCTTTACACCCACGCCACATATCGGATGCATTTACATGCATTAAGGTCATGACCTCGCACGACACACGCCTCTGACTTTTACCAATTATCATTGCCCACCAAACATTTGGCGAAATGCTTATTTTTATTCTATGCGACTGGCAAACAAGCATACGATCCACCTAACGATAAGCTAACCGTATCCTATAGACGCTAGCAACACCAGCACGAGTATATGCAGTATATGCACAGATACTAGTATACTCTTTGTTCAATATTCCGACACCGCCATAGCTCCGGCGCAGAACCAATGGGTTTACGTGCTTTCCGAGATACGGGGGTAATATTTTCTTGATTGAAAAACTTAATGAATTTTTGATGACCCGATATTCTAAACCGACATCCGATGACCCCCCACAATCACATGCGCTACCGCTAGACCACCGAAGCGATTAGAGGCAAATAGAACTGGGATAAATCAGTGACTCTTACAATACTAATAATATTTTGTCCATGTGGTGACGAACTAAGAATACAAGTGTCACCACCCCATCCTTTCCCACGGGTGTCGTACAAGGCGACTAAGGGAAGTAAGCAATTATCACCCATTGCATTACTGGTGGTAGCGCTGGGTAGCAACTGAGAGTACTCACTTGCTATTAGGCCGGAACGGGTTGGTACCACCGTCTCCTGGTCATGAAGCATGTCAGCGTGTTTTAGCTGTAGCAGAAGATAGCAGTTTATTCTTTTATTTCATATCTGAAAAATAAAATGGTGCGCAGCGGCTTCACAATACTCTCTGTATAGTAGAGTCCATGAGCGACGGTTATCACTTACCATCAGGTGAACCGTTGGCTCATCTGCCATCAAAAGCAATAAAAAAAAATATTAAAAATAAAAAAATGAGTTTGTTTCTTTATTATGCTTTCACACTGTAACTACAATACCAATTAAATATATATACAGTCTCTAGCCCAGGAAAGAACATAAACTACTTTTCATGCCGAAAATATTAATGGATCCCTTGGGATAGTTATTTGTACATAGACTAGTTGTAGAGCCTTGTTCATCCCAGCACGAATAGGCCAGCTTGATCGGGGAAGTACCGCCCCCTCACATAAGATTAGCATGTAACAACGTTGTTTACTCTTACCGTTGTGTTACGTAAAGTGAGTGAGAACGCCGGAGGCCCAAACGCCCTCCCTATCCTCTCCTTATTATCCTTCCTATCCCATTCCTTTGAGATGGCGACGCCTCTGGTGTTGCTAGTGTCTATAAGCTACGATAACCGCTTACCATCAGGTGGGCCGTATGCTAGTTCCCTACCCAAGTAGTATAAAAAAAAGGAGATAGTTAGTAGATCGGTTGTGCCGTAGAAGATCAAATTCATCAATATTTATATTCAGAAGTGACGGAGAATGGACAGAGTCGTGGTCAAAATCTAGTTAAACACAAAATCAAATCAAACATACCTAGATACGCTAACCGCATCAGCATATATTTCAACGATACATAGGATCATAGTCTTAGATGGTATGTCATCTTTCTCCAGAATCTTCCGCAAGGCAGGTCTCTCAGCGTTATAGAGCTCTTTGATGTATCTATAATTCAATTGCTCTAGAACATTCTTCGCCGTACATACTACAGATTTAAAAACGACTTCGTATGATATTAATTTCCATAAAATCAATTTCAAATGGTTATCCAGCCAATGATTTGGAACTAATTTTAGATTTACTGAGTCCAAAAAATATTCTTTTATTACATTTATTGTCATATTAACCTTGGTTATATCATTCCTGTCACCTTTGAACTCTAACTGCAGTAGATTATCATATTTAAAGTTTAATAGATATGGATCTATTTTAGCATTAATTTTAATTGTTTTTTCTTTTAAATCTTTTAATGTAATAGTTTTGTTTTTCTTGTAATCTTCTCTGTAAATTATTTTCTTTTCTTTTTCAGTCTTGTCATTAGGTTTAGGCATAGGCTTAAATGTGTTTTCAAGTTTATATGGCGTCTCAAATTTCTTTCGCTTTTTAGCTCTTGAACATAATAATATAGGGCTACCAGACCTCTTTGATTTCTTAGGTGTCTCCCTAAAGTCTTCAGTGTATAATTCTTCATAAAAATTATTGATTATTTGAGTATCTATTAGACTACCTATATTTTCTTGGTTAATGATATTAATCGTTTCATTTTTGCCTTCTTTTAATAAACTTACATCTTTGTTAACATCTACTTCATCAAGTATTTTTTTAGATTTTACTAAAGATTCCTTTGAGACAACTACAGCTTTATTATTGCCAGTTTGAAAACCAAAGTCAAATTTTTCGTTTCGTGTCTCCTTTCTTTCAATATCTATAAATACATGCTCAGTTTCGGCGAAAGCATTTTCTGATTCACCATCCTTTCTACTACCTGTTTGAAATTTAGATATATCCATAGTGTTTACCTTTTTTATTTCCGTTAATGCTTTAATTTCTGGAGCTTTGGCTACTAAATTACTACCAGTTTGGAAACCAGATGAACTTACTTGGTCTAAATATATTGTGTCCTTTTTAATTTTTTCTAGAGCAGATTTTGATATAGATACTGGCTTACTATTAGCGGTATGGAAACCTTCAAATTTTTGGGTTATTTTATTAGTGTCACCTAATATTTGCATATTGCCATCTTTATTATTGTGTTGATAGATTTCTTCAGGATACAAAGATTTTGCTTTAAAATCTTTATTTGTATTAGATAGGTTTAATGTGTCAATATCATTGAATATTTTTTTACTATTAGCTAAAGCTTCTTCAGATATTTTGACTTGTTTGTTACTAGCTGTTTGAAATCCAGAAAATACCGCTTTAACAGGCATATCTAGTGATAGTTGCTTTTCTAAGCTTTGAAATAACTGTTTGTCGCTCGCCAGGGCATTCTCAGGCATAGTAATGTGATTTTTGTTCCCAGTTGAAGTTGTGCAGTAGAGATTTAATATAGGACTGCTAGGACTGTCTATTTTGTAATCAGAATTACTATTCGATTGTTTTTTACCGTAAATATTATTTTCTATACTGAAATTATAGTCACTATCTACATCCTGAAATATTTGTTTCCTTTTAAGCAATGCTTCTGATGATACTTTAACCAATTTCTTACTGGCCGTTTTAAAACCTCGTAGTTTTGGTACATCTGCAGTATTTACATTGGGATCTAATGGATCAAAATTTGTTTCCACACCAGTAATTGAGTGATGCTCTCTTTCTTTATTATTAATCATTTGAAAATTTGGTGAATCAATATCTTTGAAAATATTTTTAGTTACTCTTAAAGACTCTTCAGATATATTAATGTTTTTATTATTTGCTGTTTTGAAACCAAGAAATTTTGAACAGCTTTCATGAATAATAGCATTACTATTGTCTATAGACGCTTTTGAAATTCCGTTTTCATTTATTGTTTGATAAATATCTATCAAATTGTCAATTTCAAAATTGTGACTGGTATTTAGTTCTTTAGAAACAGCTGTCTCTGTACAGTGTTTATTTACAGATTGTAAAGTATCAAATTGTTTATCATCACAGCTATGGTCACTTATGTTATACATTTCATCTCGATGGTTTTCTTCTATTAAATCTGTTTTTGGATAATCTTTATTTGTTTCATTTGGTAACCTAATGGAATCAACATCGCTAAATATATTTTTGGTACTACTCCAAGCTTTTGTGGATATATTAATATTCTTATTGTTAGCAGTTTTAAAGCCTACAAAACCCTTACTTGTGGAAGGCTTATTCACATGAATATTTGACTTATTGTCAATTTTGTCCTGGATAGAAAGCTCATTTGCTTTTCTAGGTAAATCTGGTTTGGGATTAATGCTTTCTAAAGAATTTTTAGATTCAGCCACAGCGGTTTTAGGTATCCGAGCAGTAGCTACCATTTCTATATTTTGTTTCTTATCTTCTTCTAAGGACATTTCTGTATTCACAAACTCCTGTATGAACTCATCATCAAAACCTTGCAAAACATCAGATGTATTACATTCATCTACTTTGTGATTGCGAACTTGACAATTATTTGTTTCTAGTAAATCTTTTTCAAGGAGATGGAAATTATCATTCAAATCAATATCTTGGAACACTTTTTTTGATTTAGCTAAAGCATTCTCAGATAAGCTAATCTTTACATTACTAGCTGTTCTAAAACCTAAAAAGGTGCTACTTGCTTTTGATATTTTGGGGATACTTAATTGATGTAACACTTCTGTGTTGGTAGTTTGCAACTGTTTATCTTTAAAAACATTGTTTGTATCACAGTTTTGAACTAGTTCAGTGACTGTTACTTCATCAGTTGAGACATCAGTCAAAAGATTTTTAGCTTTAGCAAATGAATCTGCACAAACTTGTATAGATCTATTGCTTGCAGTTTGAAAGCCAACATACATGGTTTTGTCAAGAACATCTGATTGGTTATAGAAAGAGGTTTCCAAGGCACATGTGAATGGTAGATCTTGGGTTATTTTAGTGGTGCAATCTTCTTCATCACTACTAAAGAGAATCTCATCTTTAAATTCATCTATAGTGTCTTTGTTAATTTTCTTTGAATGCAAACTATTTAATTGATCAATAATTTCTTCAGATGTTTCTTTGTCAATTTGTATGAGTTTTGCCTCCGTATTTTGTACAGGACAACCTACGTTTTCTAACTCATCAATTACTGGTCTAGAAATATCCCTTACGTTAAGTTGTATGTCTTCATTAATGTTAATAAGTAATTCTTTGTTCAATAATTGCGAATTTATAATATGTTTGGCACTGTTATAGTTGCCAGATTCTATTAATGGTATTACAATACGTTCAAAATGTTCAAACTTTTCTAAGCTAAAAATTAAGGGGGGTGGGCTTGAATTTACTTTTGAATCCTTTTTATGTAATATAGGACTTAATGGCCTATCTAAATCATCATTGTCATACATTTCAGAGCCCTGGTTTAATAACTGACTATGTTCTTCAATTTCGGTGTTTTTATTTTGTACACTACTTGTGAGGCTAGGATTGTTTCCCTTGTGTTTATTTATAATTTTTGAGTGTAATATCTGACTTACTTGAATTTCAATATCTTTTATATTTTCAATGGAGTGCTCAGCACCTTCAACAGTTTCTCCATGTTGTCTAACATTAACACTGTCAGTACTAAACACCTTTGAAGACACTATAGCCTGAGAATTTGCAATATCTTTGCTATCACTATTATTTGTGGTTGCATAGATTTCTTCATTGGTAACTGAATCTTTAGCACCACTATTCCCTATATCTAAATTATTTGGTAATGTATTTCCCACAGGATAATTAGTTTCTTTATCATTCTTTTCTCTACAAATAATTTTGGTCTTAAGTTCTATTGGACTAATTTCTCCCTCATTTTTCTCTGTATTATGTATGAAAGCTGTTTCGAATTCTTGTGTAATTCCATGATGTGTATCGAGAATCTCAGCATCTTCTATTACATTGATGAGTTGTGTATCTGTGATACAAAGAGTATCAAATTTTGGTAGCTGTTTAGGTATCTATAAAAAAAGATTTCAGGATATGAGAAATATATACTTGATTAAATTCAATCTGAGCAGAGTAGTTATGGTTTATGTATCTTGCTCCACTATCAATGAGAGTTGAATTCAAGTGCAAATCTTTCAAACCCAAAGTTTGAGTATTTTGGTGTTTAGGTCACATTTTATCAACTCTACACGGATAGCTGAATGTTAAATATTTCCTCTACAGTTATCAATTTAGTACTCTATTTTAAGATAAGATGGGATGATAGAACATACAGTTTTTTCTTTCCTGATTTGGACTGATATAAAATTTTTGAGTGTTATAAGTGGGTAGATGTGCTCGTACCACAGTACGAAAACGGATGGAGGATGCTCTAGGATTTCAATATATAAGTTACAGTTTCCCATCATAGTTACCCTTGTCAGTCATTACCATTAGTAGAGATACAACTAGCTAAATAATATAAAAATGATTTAAACTTGGTCAGTATTTTACAAAGCCATTATGCTAGCTAATTATGAGTTTAAAGTAAGCAACTTAAACAGTTGCAGATGTATATGGTTATTTTGTTGCTTTTACCAAGAGTATTAAATCCTTCTAAATGTATCAAAAACCATCAGGATATATATATAATATTATTTCATACCAATATTCACTGAATAATGCTGTTTTGTGCAAAGTTTCGACAGCTAGAGACCTTGGGGTATTATTAGATGCTAAGCTACACCTTGATAAGCATATTGACAAAATTGTCAATAATGCCTATCGCATGTAGGGCTGTCATGAGATCTTCTCTAGATTTTAAGGTTACTGACACATACATCCATTTATATAAGGCTCTAGTTAGATCTCAATTAGAATATGCAGTGTTGATATGGAACCCACTCTATCAAAAATATAAAGATATGTTAGATAGAGTTCAATGCAAGTTTCTTAAAGCAATGTAGTATTGTTGCCGCCATAATATAAATGGCACCTCTAATTTTCTTAACATTAACCTACCAGCTTTAGAATCAAGGAGTCTATTTCTTGAAACAATGTTATTATTGTATTGTGTGTAATGTTTTTACTTAAAATGTGGATAACGTTGTGAGTTATGCAATGATATAGCTAACTGTTAAGACTCTAGCATAAGAAAATTGTGTAACTGTTTGTTTTCCCTAATAAAATAAAAATAAAATAATTGCTTTTAGTGTTTATATCGTAAATTACATTAGATATTTATCAATTAAGGTCAATTCGGCAAAGACCGTCTGTCGGGTAAGACCGTACAGTTAGAAATATGACGAATCCTGAATAGTTAGACAGATGGCAGCCCATTGAACGCAACCGTCAAATAGTTCTAGTGTTGATAAATTTACATAGATGGCGTTATTTATGGCAAAGAGCGAAAAAATTACACTTGAAAATTAGTCCGCCTGTAAACTTGCATTTCAAATGAACCACATGCTCAAAAAACCTTTTTTTAAGTGATTTTTCAATGCTGTTACGCTGATCTGTGCAAGTAAGTTTATTAATTAACATTTGCTTTATCTAAATACCCTATTAGAATAGACAAAAACAAACTTTTTCACGATATTAGATCTGACTAAAAAAATCTAATCTCAAAGTGCAAAGTGTAGTGGGAAAGTCCGTCTAGTCTTGAAGGCGAAGATCGGCATATGGCCGGTCTTCGCCGTTTTCAGACGTTGCAAACCTGTTTGACTCGAGCTAATTTTTAAACAACTATGTGTTACAACATTGTTGTAAATTTACATAAAAAACGAAAATAAATAATTAAGGGAAAGTCGGGTAGCTCCGGACGGCGCGTTACCCTGGCCATTTCAATTTCTAAGAAACTAAATGCGTTGCATTGTAAATGTGTGTCCTTTAGAGTAGAAAACAAACACAATTCAATTGCAACATAAGCGCCGAGAAAAGTTGTTATGAGGGAATGTTTTGTTCCCGACAAAAAAATTTCGTCGCTCCTGTCAAAATTCACTGCAGGTTATCAAGTACAATACGTAAGTGTGAATTACTTGTATACATGGACGTATAAAGGAACGGACAGCGCCTCGCTAAGACAAAATTGAAGATACGTAATGGCGGCGGCTATCTATGTGTGAATGAATTTAGGGTTGCCATGTTAGCCAAATTTACCCTTTTTATTATACATATTAAAAAAAAACAGGTTGGCAGATAAATTTATTGGAAATGTATATGAAATATACCGTACTATTTGAAAAGGTTAATAGTGCAAAAAACACAATTTTACTGTATTTATTTAAAACTTAAAATAAATCATCGGCAGATAATGGGTAATAAAGGATAACATAATTATGTCGATAAAACGGGATTAACTTGCATGTTTGTCGGGACTAAAGTGGCCAAGGTGTCTTTACTGCTTTGACAGTTAATGTGTTTCCGAGGAATCCGATGCAGTTGTAATCGGCAGAGTTATTGTTCTGGCGCAAATGGGGTTCACATAATTCTAGGAAACTATTGCTCTTTTTTGAGGTGAGCGGAATACACAAAGCTTACTGTTTTAAACAGTTTTATGTTATCTATATATGGGCCACTACAGTTTCTAATTGTAAGCAGATATATTATTATTAAAATGGAATATTTTGATGAGTGGCTAGAGGTAATTTTGATGATTTCGTTTTGGTATTAGATAACGCTTTTTACCACTCCCATGAGGTAGAATAAAACTGCCACTACAGGGTGGCCCAGTTCAAAAGTGGCTAAACTCAAAGAATGTAAACAATTAATAAATTAATACACTGATTAGAGCAGAATTACTGTAAATCATTACAAAAGAAAAGACTTGTTATCAAAAAATGTAGTTGAGGAGTTCACTGTTGAGTTTGGTGTCAACATCTTAAAAGACTTCCTTAGCAATGTAAATCAAAAATCCCATATAACTAGTATGGGCACAGGTAAAGGGGCGTGTCGCAAGAAATAACAAATGTTTTAAAATGGCTGAAATTAAAGAATTATTTACTGAGGGCTAAAGTTGTTGACACTGCAATGGTAGTTGAGATATGTCGAGTATGTTATTATACTTAAATTAACCCTAGAAAGATAATCATATTTTGATGTGCATAAAAGATAATTATGCGTAAAATTGACGCATATTTGTTTTGGCTATAAGGTATAGGCATATATTTATTATATTGAATAAAATATCCGTTATTATATTTTAACACACATATACAAATAATAAAAACCACAGATAATTTATTTATATTTATTATTTATATATAAAAAAACCTAAACTTAAACCTCTTCTATAAATTAACAAAACTTGTGAACATTAGTTTTTACATCATAAAACAATTTTTTTACTGAAATATTTTTTTTTTTTCATTATAAAAAGAATATTAGTATATTTTACATTAATTAAGAACATAAATACTTACTGATATTTACGCGAATGTTACACATTTTGAAATAAAACTACGTTTACGGTATCTATCGCGTTTACAGACATATCAGCCTTGGACGTCTATCATCTAAGTCCACCCGTGATCATGAATACTGTAAAGTATTCGAAACGTCGGGATAGTAGTAAAATCAAGTAAACGCGATAGATTCCGTAAACGTAGTTTTATTTCAAAAAGAACATAAATGTTACATAAAAATAAGTCAGAAACAGCTTTGGCAAATATCAATATTATGCTCTCGGCAAATAACGTTTATGCATTTTTTTTCATGATGCATTTGCTTTTCGCCTTATTTTGGAGGGACAATAAGTACATATAATTCGTTACTTCTCTACTGGCCCTTTGGTATTGTCTTCTGATGGACCAGGCACCTCTTTTGCAACATATTAGAAATATTATCGCGCAAACATCTCTTCAAAGTAGGAACTTCTAAACGCTTGTGTATAAACGCCGATGACAGTCCCATGCTAACAGCAACAACAAACAGATGGAAGCATAAGACGCGTCATATATTACAGTACATACGCATCGGTCCTATTTGAGATCTAATAATATTCAGCCCTAAAACACGACTATGGCTCGTGGGTTTCGAAGTTGACCATCCTCTAATAGTCCTCTGTAGCAAAGCTAAGATTCTATTAGAAGCCGATGAAGAGGCTAGTTGTTTGGTAGTACTTTGTTGTTCCAATACTTCATTTCCACTTGGCGGCAGATGATTTTTCTCGTGTTTCATCTATAAAACCTTCTTCAATGTCACTCTGCACGCCATCTTCACTTTCGTGGTCTGATACTTCACTATCGGTGACCTCACAGGGAAGCTCGTCATCGCTTTGTAAAAGAGCGGCCAGAATACTGTCTTAGTTGAAATGAGAGGTTATAGTATATTTTAGTATCGATATCTATAAAGAAAACAGTAATATAAAATAAGATATCAAGTATAAAAAGATGACAAACCAAAAAAAAATATCATATAAATTAAAGTCTTAAAAGTCACGTAAAAGATAATCATGCGTCATTTTGACTCACATAGGCATCATATTTCAAAATCGGTGGCACTTACCTTAAGAACACATACGCCTCACGGTAGCTCCTAGCGACGAATGAGATGTCCTAAACGCACAGCGACGGATTCGCGCTATTTAGAAAGATAGAGCAATATTTCTAAAACACATGCGTCAATTTTACGCAGACTATCTTTCTAGAGTTAACGAAATAAAATGATGCTACTCGTTCACCTTATTGATAATGTAACAGAAAGATTCTTAGTAAATATAGATTCTGAAAGTAATATTTCAGAAATAAATTGTGATTAAGAAAGTTCGGCTTTCATTTTTTCCATTTTGACTAAAATGATAATAAGCAGACAAATAGGCATCTACGGTGGGCATCTATCATCTTATTTAAGTCGCTTTCGTTAAATGTGATTTTCTTATGAACATAAATAACACTCGTAAATGCAATTTTATTACGTTACTAGCCTTTCCTCGCAGCTCCGCCGCAGCCAAAAGTTAGTTTTTGGGTTATATCTCAGCTTCCCGATAAAGTAGCGTATAAAATGTATACCAGTTGTTAAGTGTAATCAAGAGCTATCAAATAAAAAGTTGCATCAAAATCCGTTAGCAGTTTTTGCGTGATGCGCGAACAAACAAACAGATAAACAGACAAAAAATTAAAAAAAAACGTTTTGTGTTTAGATACGCTTATATAGTCTATTACAGTATTTTTTTCTAAAATATCTTAAATGTACAGACACAGCTATGTTACAGCTTTATAATAGTATAGAAAACATATTAAAATAGGTATGATTACTTTAATTTAGATTTTGTAAATGCTACAATAATAAATTCATGCTAAGGTAAGGTACTATTTGTTTAGGTTAAATTACTATACTTTGATTTTTTATTTTGTGGACTAAAATGATATTTGATTGCCATGTAGCATTAATAGTGTTGTTGTAGTCTGAGTTATCGAAAACACATAATTAATATATTTTTTTTATTATAATAAATTTTCTGATGGTTTATTAATTTGAATTTGCGTTGATCAGTAGTATAAGTAGCATGAATTTATTATTGTAGCATTTAAAAAATCTAAATTAAAGTAATCATACCTATTTTAATATATTTTCTATACTATTATGAAGCTGTAACATAGCTGTGTCTGAACATTTAAGATTTTTTAGAAAAAATGACTGTAATAGACTATATAAGCGTATCTAAACACAAAACAATTTGTTTAAATTTTTTGTCTGTTTATCTGTTTGTTTATTCGCGCATCCCGCAAAAACTGCTAACGGATTTTGATGCAACTTTTTATTTGATAGCCCTTGATTACACTTAACAACTGGTATACATTTTATACGCTACTTTATCGGGAAGCTGAGATATAACCCAAAAACTAACTTTTGGCTGCGGCTGAGCTGCGAGGAAAGGCTAGTAACGTAATAAAATTGCATTTACGAGTGTTATTTATGTTCATAAGTAAATCGCATTTAACGAAAGCGACTTAAAATAAGATGATAGATGCCCACCGTAGATGCCTATTTGTCTGCTTATTACAATTTTAGTCGAAATGGAAAAAATAAAAGCCGAACTTTCTTAATCACAATTTATTTCTGAAATTTTACTTTCAGAATCTACATTTACTAAGAATCTCTTTATTACATTATCAATAAGGTGAATGAGGCATCATTTTATTTCGTTACTTTAAGTATAATAACATACTCGATATATCTCAACTACCATTGCAGTGTCAACAACTTTAGCCCTCAATAAATAATTCTTTAATTTCAGCCATTTTAAAATATTTGTTATTTCTTGCAACACGCCTCTTCACCTGTGCCCATACTAGTTATATGGGATTTGATTTACAGTGTTAGGGAAGTCTTTTGAGATGTTGACACCATACTCGACAGTCTCATCAAGTACATTTTTTGATAATAGGTCTTTTCTTTTGTAATGATTTACAGTAATTCCGCTTTAATCAGTGTATTAATTTATTAATTGTTTACATTCTTTGAGTTTAGCCACTTTTGAACTGGGGCTTACGCCACCCTGTAGAGGCAGTTTTATTCTACCTTATGGGAGTGGTAAGAAGCGTTATCTAATACCAAAACGAAATCATCAAATTTGCCACTCTTCAAAATATTCTATTTTAATAATAATATATCTGATTACAATTAGAAACTGTAGTGGCCCATATAGATAACATAAAACTGTTTAAAACAATAAGCTTTGTGTATTCCACACACCTCAAAAAAGAGCAATAGTTTCCTAGAATTCTGTGAACCCCATCTGCGCTAGAACAATAACTCTACCGATTACAACTGCATCGGATTCCTCGGAAACACATTAACTGTCAAAGCAGTAAAGACACCTTGGCCACTGTAGTCCCGACAAACATGCAAGTTAATCCCGTTTTATCGACATAATTATGTTATCCTTTATTACCCATTATCTGCCGATGGTTTATTTTAAGTTTTAAATAAATACAGTAAAATTGTGTTTTTTGCACTATTAACCTTTTCAAATAGTACTGTATATTTCATATACATTTCCAATAAATTTATCTGCCAACCTGTTTTTTTTTTAATATGTATAATAAAAAGGGTAAATTTGGCTAACATGGCAACCCTAAATTCATTCACACATAGATAGCCGCCGCCATTACGTATCTTCAATTTTGTCTTAGCGAGGCTCTGTCCGTTCCTTTAATACGTCCATGATTATAGCACTCCTAATTTTATTTTAAGTGAACACAATAATAACAGAAGTGTCTGGGACTACCCCATCTTCCCCTATTTATAGATCATAAGCATAGTATTGCTATAGTTCCACATTATTTGATATTGACGCGTTTTAGTTCTTAGTGCCTACATATTGTGATTTATGTTAAATATCTACTTCAAATGAAAGGATGATTTACCAAAATAAAACATTTTTAAAGTGATGAATTTTTATGTTTTTTACCCCTGAATGGCGAAATATGCTTACCCGACAAACGCTTCTTTATACAATATATGCCGTTTAGATCCTTCTATTTAACATTTGATGGCATACATTTAACTGCCTTTCATATATCTATTCATATGCTATGTCTATGTTCACGTAAACCGTTTCTTTATAGGTTTTTTCCTTAACAGACGGTCTTACACGACATAGCAGAAAAATCTGTCTGAATCAAGGTTTTTTAAAAACTGAGTTTGCTCATAAAGTAACGACTTTTATGTAATTTTAATAGTTTTTTCCAATAGTCAGTTAAATATTTCATCAAATAATATGGTGCTGCTTACTAAAAATATTCAAGAAATTATCAAAATTTGTCATCGAATGAAAATTTTAATAAAGTATGCCGATCTTCGCCACATTGACCTTATGTTGGGTCTGAGGTACCATAGAGCAGCTAGATCTATCTATGCAACTTAACTCAACTGGGTGTCAAGCTCGAATGACTCATTTTCTGAGACTGGTTTCTACAATTAATGCTTTAAAAAACTATCAGATTTTACTGAGAAGAGTAATTTCAGTACAAGCAAATGATTCCATTCATCAGCATTTGGCTCCTTGGCTATATTAGACCTATCAAAACGAAAAAATAGAATCTATTTAAAACAATGTCTAAGGGACCGTTGTCATCGCGTAGTAATATCAGGACAACGTACAACGAAAGACGAATTTAAAATGGACTGCAAGTAAACCAGGGGGTTTAGGCAGAATCTCATATCCAACGATACGGTAACGATACGATCGACATGCGATATATATGAGATTCTGCCTAACCCCCTGGACTGTTTTTTTTTACTTTTGAGATTGATTTACGTAATAAAATTGAAACAGTATTACACTTACTTGTTCATAGACTGGTAACTTGTTTATGCAAACAAAATTTGATTGTTTATTCAAAATCACACTATTTGCACAATTTTTTCTGTTTTTTTTTAAAGAATCTGCCATCTGAATTGCTCTAAGTTGTGAAGATACAATTGATATTACATCTTGTGGTTTACATGTATGTTTGTTTGCTGTTTTATTTTTACGATAAAGAGCTAAGGAGCTACTTGAGTTTTGATTTTTCAAAACAAACTCAAAACTTTGGACAGGGTCACTCATAGTTTCTATCTACAGAAAATGTTTTGTAACTTCGTAACTCTTCACTGCCACTATTATTTTGTTTAGTATTGAAACTAGTATTTTACGTATTATAAAAAATATATTACGTATTTCAATAACTCATAAAACTATTTTTAGTTGTTTTTAGTAACAAATAATGACATAAACAAAGCGCGATTCGAACGAACTATGCAAAGAGTAGTACGTAGTAGTAGTAGGGATACCGATATCAAATCGATTAATCTAAGAATCGATTACTCGAATCAAATAAATCGATTTTTTAATTTGATATGATATACTGAATCGATTCAGTGAATCGATATGTTACACATGAAAATCAACAATCGATTTTTTCTGTTTTGGTAAAAAGAAAGACCATCCGAAATTAGCTAAATGTACTTGCAATATTGCAAAATTCATTTTGTTGACCATGTAGCCTGTTCTCGAGCAATAAATAGAATAAATACTTCAATTTTATATTCAATTACAGCAACAACTTCCACAAAATAATAGTGAAGAATTCGACGCAATAGAAGGGACTGATTTAGAAAAAGGAATTTTGGATTTTAATAAATTGCTTGTCAAAAAGCAACTCTCTACATGTAATACACTTGCACTAGAAAGTCAAGGCTTAAACGAAGAATATAAACACTATTATCACAGGCAATTGTGCACCTAAAGTATGATCCTATACTTTACTGGCAAGATCAGAAAAATTATATTTATCACCATGTTCACTCAATAGCCGTGATGTATATGAGTATTGTAGGATCATCTGATCCTTGTGAGCGCCTCTTTTCAATTGCCGGCAACATCGCAAGTGATGAGCGGAACCGCTTGGATCCCAGTAGATTTGACAGATTATTGTTTTTAAAAAGCTTAGCTATGAAGCATTGGGAACTATAAGCTATATTATCTATTTTCTTAACTTTTTAATGTAACACATACATTTAGAAAATAAATATGATATTGATATGGTAATAAAAATAATTGTAATTATCGAATTCCCTGAACTGAAAAATTCCTGATTTTACTTATAAGAGATTCCAAAGATTGTTATTATGGTATCATTCTTGTTTTTCATAAAATGGATTAATTAATTATTTATCGGCCGTGTGGGGCCGGCTTTAGATTGTCCCACCCCTCTCCACCCATGGGAGTCGTAAGAGCCAACTGAGGGAATACCGGGGGAGTGGGCAGCAGCACTTCCTCGAGTATTAACAACATCCGGTTTCTATTCCGATTCATCAGGTTACGATTCCAATTGATTTAAAAATCGATCTTTTTGGAAAGAATCGCCATCCTTAGTACGTAGTACGTGTAGAGTAGACCAGGGGGGTTAGGCAGAATCTCATATCTCACATGTCGATCGTATCGTCTCGCTTGTACGATCACCGTGATTGGCCAACGGATTATAGTGACATCACGCGTCGGTTTCTCAACCAATCACAGTGATCTCGATACGGTCGACACGTGAAATATGACATTCTGCTAGAGGTGGGTCGTCAGCGGTTTTTGCATTAACGAAACGAAACCGTTTACTATAAACGGTTAACTAGTTAACAAACCAGTTGGTCTGCTGACGTTTCGGTTTCTGCGAACCAGTTAATACCGTCAAATGGTATGTGTAACTGTAGATAGAAGCTATGAGTGACCCTGTCCAAAGTTTTGAGTTTGTTTTGAAAAATCAAAACTCAAGTAGCTCCTTAGCTCTTTATCGTAAAAATAAAACAGCAAACAAACATACATGTAAACCACAAGATGTAATATCAATTGTATCTCCACAACTTAGAGCACTTCAGATTTCAAATTCTTTAAAAAAAAACAGAAAAAATTGTGCAAATAGTGTGATTTTGAATAAACAATCAAATTTTGTTTGCATAAACAAGTTACCAGTCTATGAACAAGTAAGTGTAATACTGTTTCAATTTTATTACGTAAATCAATCTCAAAAATAAAAAAAAACAGTCCTGGTTTACTTGCAATACCTAGTCCATTTGCCGAAAATTCAAAATTATTAAAAGAAGGAAAGGAACATGGAAATGAGGGAAATACGTTTAAATTTGGAACAAAAGGAGGCGCCAGCTTATCTGCAAATAACTCGAGCCATATGGAAGGATCATTAGAGAGATATTGTTATTTTTAAAGGATCCTCTAAACTTTTTAATATGATCCCACACTAAAGATGATGGAGTTTTCGGAGACAATTGTTCACAAAAATGTATCCAATCTTGTTTCTTTTTCTTTTTTAGGATTCTAGTAGTTTGTGCAGCAATTTTTTTGTATTCCAAAAAAAATTCCGATGTCATATTCAAATTGTAGCGTGTTTCAGCTGCTTTCCTATTCTTAACAACTTGCGAACATTCAGGATCCCACCAGGGAGAAAAATTTTGAATTTAGATTTTTTTTCGTCTGAAAAGTCTGATCAGCACTTGAAGTAATTGAATCAACAAATTTAGAATATATATCAACAATATTACTGGAAGTTACTGGCGGAAGGGAAACTACTTTACTGACAAGTGAAGATGCAGAAGATGACCAGTCTGCATTTTTTAAACGATATTTAAAAAAAGGATTGATATCAAAAATTGGAGTAGATCTATTACAGATGTTGATAAGGATAGGAAAGTGGTCACTACCATATGTGTGATCCAAGTACCTGTACTATAGCTCAGTGGCTTAGAGCACTTCCCCGGATTGGAAAAGACGCGGGTTCGATTCCCGCTAGTACAAAAAATCTCTTTTTCCTTATTCTCAAATAATTTGTACTTTAAGAGTGGCGGAGCATGTCAAATGCTAAAAAATATAGATCGGAAATGTTTAAAAAATCGCGCCATCAAATAGTATGAATTTTAATTGCAAAATTAAACTTACTATATCGGTTTAATGCATGTAAATGCTTCCGATAGATGGCGCTGGTCGTAAAGACAAATGTAATAAGGAGATTGGGATGGTCGAAGTACCTGTACTATAGCTCAGTGGCTTAGAGCACTTCCCCGGATTGGAAAAGACGCGGGTTCGATTCCCGCTAGTACAAAAAATCTCTTTTTCCTTATTCTCAAATAATTTGTACTTTAAGAGTGGCGGAGCATGTCAAATGCTAAAAAATATAGATCGGAAATGTTTAAAAAATCGCGCCATCAAATAGTATGAATTTTAATTGCAAAATTAAACTTACTATATCGGTTTAATGCATGTAAATGCTTCCGATAGATGGCGCTGGTCGTAAAGACAAATGTAATAAGGAGATTGGGATGGTCGAAGTACCTGTACTATAGCTCAGTGGCTTAGAGCACTTCCCCGGATTGGAAAAGACGCGGGTTCGATTCCCGCTAGTACAAAAAATCTCTTTTTCCTTATTCTCAAATAATTTGTAAAATAATAACTTACCAGTAGGTACAATATCTACATTTGAGCTCAATTGATTACACTACAAACGAATATCTATCCACAAGTATAGATAATAAGCAATGAAAAATTTCGATAATTTAGATCAGAATTAAACAGAAATTATTAAAATTTGAACAAAATCTCTCTGACACGTGTGACAACCATGCCCTTCTTTTTTCTTTTTTCCTACAAAAAGCTAGTAACTACTACGAACTCAGACTAAACACAATAATTTTTGAAATCTGTCAAATTATCTTAATATTTAGTTGGTTTTTTTCTCTTGGACCAATAATATACTGGACGGAGTCTTAGCTTCAAATGCGTGTCAATTTTTTATATGTGCGTTTGACGTTCTGTTATTGTGTGCGTAATCTAGTGTTGTGAAGAATGACGCCACGATGTCGAATATCGATAACCAGAATACCAGTACTCTCTTTTATTGTACGTTTACTGCCTGGTTAAAGTTAGATTAAATCAATAATTTTTAATTTTATTCCTATAGTGGTGCTATATATATAAAGCTAATATATATTTAGATATTTTTATATATATTTTTAGCATTTGACATGCTTAGCAACATACATTAAACACAAAGTGAAAAATGTGAAATCGAAAATAACAGGCACAAGCAGGATTCGAACCTGCATCTCCTGGATACCGTCCAGATGCTTTGCCAATTCAGCCATCGTGAACCTTGCTCCTGACTGCTAATCTCGACAACACATTCATACTTAACGTCTTTGGGTGACGCCTGCACCATCTGTCGGAAGTATTTTCATACATTATACCGACCAGGTAAACTTAATTTTGCAATTAAGATTTTACCTAATAATGACACAAACCCTATAAATATTTAGATATTTTTATATATATTTTTAGCATTTGACATGCTTAGCAACATACATTAAACACAAAGTGAAAAATGTGAAATCGAAAATAACAGTCACGATAAATATATAAGTCATGATAATAAAACTATATAGTTATATCTCAGGTTCGCGATATAGTAGCGGGATAAAGTGTATACCAGTTTTAAGTCTAATCAAGAGCTATTAAATAAAAAGTTGCATCAAAATCCGTTTAGTATTTTTTGCGTGATGCGCGAACGAACAAACAGACAAAACACTAAAAAAGATTGTTTTGTGTTCAGATGCCTATATAGCCTACAGCTTTATAAAAGTAGATATATATTACAGAATCGTAGTGTAACGTGCGCTCTGTTAGATATCATCTTTAGGATCCTTTAATTAGACTTGGTACTGCATCAGATTTTAGTTTCATTATTTTTAAACTAAAAATAAAACAAGATTGTTCAAAATGCTCAAAGCATAGGCGGGAATATTTATTTCGCTCCCAGTTTTCTCTTCTTATGGATTTGATGCACGCTTTTCTAACTTCAGGATATTTTGGAAACCTATAAAAGAAAACAAACTTTATAAAACCATAACAAAACAAATGTTGGTTGAACTATCGATAAAGTGGATGTAAATGACTATTGTCTACATCACTACAAAGGGCGCCTAAAACAATGCATATTATTTTAATAATTTTAACTAATAAACGTGTTTTTATATCAATGTATAATAATGTAATCATATTGATAACATCTAAATCTTCCAATATCTGACGAATTTTTATTGGGTTTCGTAGTTATTTAAGGTGAAAATAGCTGGCATAGACTAACGTGTGAAATTACAAATGTGGATTCTGTACAGCTCCTTGCGTCGTTCTGGATGAACAAAAGACAGCCACACACGATATATTTTCACCAGTGCACAAGATATCTAGCAACTTCAATAGGATTTTCTATTATTTCACTTTTAATATGCACGAAATCGCAATGTTTTGACCTACTAGTCGGTCAGCCTATGACACGAGACACGAATTTCACATGCAGTGCGTCACTGTCAAACTTATATAAGCTATCTTTTTTACTCTTATTGAGACTTCGAACAATAGACAGAAATAACAATACTGTGCTTGACTAATGAATACAGAACGGCAACAGCGCTATGGCTCCGTCCAGTAGTATACTTAGTCTATGGTTTTCCTTTTCAGAACGTGTTTGTATAGACCACAGGCTACATTTGGACTGATTTAGACACAGAGTATTTTCTCGAGAATACTCAAAAAAATAAATCTGAAACTTAATCGATTCGGCGTTCTGTATGACATAGAGAACTAAGGAATAAAATATTGAGTATCTTATACTGTGTTTAATAGCAATATCACTAAAGATAATTCATTTATCCTCTACATAATGGTAAGATATAGTTTGCTAAATCGTTTTTCATAAAAAAAAAATGGCGGTAAAAACTAGGTTATTTTACAGTCTCACACAATTTTACTGGTACAACCGGGTCCAAGGCCTGAAACTAGAACGTATTCGGACTATGAAAGTGTCAACGATTGCATGGAAGGTGTTTGTAAGATATACGAAGAACACTTAAAACGGCGGAATCCTAATACGCCGACAATAACATACGATATATCTCAGCTCTTCGATTTCATAGATCAAGTAAGTTTATTACTATTAGTGATTGCTAAGTGCACAGAACGGGTTAAAAACCTGTAGGTAAAACGTGTAGGTACCTGTATTTAGTTATATTACCGCACATACCTATTTCAAGTGATAAATTGTTGCTACTAGAAGAGTCGACACCACACAGCCTATAAAATGCTCATACATACTACAACCTCAATAAGATTGTACTTTTGCAACAAACGTGACTCCTTTGTTGATGTGTTTTGGTCTTAGGGGGAGATGGTCATCCGTTTATTAATTTCCCATCCTCCAAATGAAATGTAGTAGTATTATTATACTAAAGTACTTATACAATTGCAGTGATAGCATAGCGGTAAAACCAAGGAATACAAAGATAGTGGCACAGAGGTTTGATCTTGTGTCCAAGGTTCAAACCTCGTACCGCACACACCTCGTAACTTTTCAAATTATGTGTTTTCATTTTCAATCTATCACTTCTGAAAAAAACAGTGAGGGTTTCCTCACTGCAGGTTTCTGCAAGCTCGTGAAATTTTCTTGATGACTTGTGAAGTCTGCCAACCCGCATTATGCCAGCATGGTGGACTATGGCCTAATCCCTCTCACCATGAGAGAAGATCCATGCCCAATAGTAGGACAGAAAAAAGGTTGAGGAAAAAGTATTAAAATAGTTTGTTTTGTACTTCTCAGCTTGCAGACCTAAGCTGCCTCGTCTACCAGAAGTCTACAAACACATATGCTCCTTACAACAAAGATTGGATAAAGGAAAAGATATATGTGTTACTTCGTCAGGCCGCTGGTCAGAATGAATAGAATAGCTTGGTTATCATGTGGTACTTGAAAACATACATAAACTCTATTAATAACTAAATTAAATAGCAGTTGTTGAACTAATAACGTCTTATTCGTCTAGTACTTTCAGTTTGTAACTGAAATTTAAAAGCTAAAATTTTCCACTCCCAAATGTAGTGGTGGATCTTCAGAATCAGCAGTACTATCAGGTGGCCATGGCTCATCTACTCCAATAAGGGATAAGAGTGTTGGTTTTGACCACTTTATAGTAACAACATTAATTCTTTCAAAGATGTTTAGTACTCAACCATACCAGTCAGCAGTATTGGCCAAGTGGTATGTTCACAGTGACTGTGGCTCTAAGGAAGAGAAAGTGCCTTAACAAGTAATAAACGTCCAATATCAAAGATTATTATTTTCATGATAGGGCACAAGTTGTTTCTGGTATCCATACACATGGATAGAAGTAGCCTATACCATCAGTTAGGCCAGTGACATCTTTGCCATCATGGGTTTATATTATGGTTCCATCAAGTCCTCTGACCATGGAAGCTGTTAAGCAGCATATTGTTGGGATATTAAATGAAAAATGATTTTCATAGACAATCAGCTTTATGATGACACACTCAACCTCTTTCATAACTACAGCTGCTACTATCAAGTCCCTTGATACAGAAAGAAAGAGAAGAACTTGGTACTTGTTTCTGTATAATTACAGATATGATGATGATGATATGATTGTTGTGATTTAAGTATTTCTATGGTTACAACTCGGTCAAAAATTATTTATGAAAAAAATATATTTTGATAGTGCAAGTAGAGGGCCAGTACAATGTAACTCACTAAATCGTATCAACATTGCATCGTGTCATTGACATTGATTGAGAGATTCACCGTGATTGGGCGATCAATTTTGCGACATAATGCGTCGGTTTCTCTACCAATCACAAGCGAGACGATACAATGTCGTTGTTGATTTAATGAGTTTTTCTATGGACGAGATGAGATTTATCATAGATATAATATGCGAATTTTAATCATAGCCTAAAACCACCCTCATTCTGCGAAATATTACAAGCGTCCAATCCTTGCTTGCTCTCTCTGTCCGCTTTAAGAAGGCTTTTTCTTGACTCATGTTAGGTTTTCGTTTAGATAATAAAATAATAACTATAATTTTTACTCGCTATTACCTAATAATTAGGTGACGATAAGACATTATGAAGTACAGGATTAAAATTTACTTAGAGCATCTATAGAGGAGCTTAACTTAAAACATTGGCAAAACATCCATAAAGTATAAACCTGGGACAGTAAAATATCCACATGATAAATTCTTTAAAAATCAAAAGGTAGTCTTGCACATTCCCTTATGATGGTCCCGCTCGATGGGGAAGTACCATATTCCCTTAAAATATTGCAGAATAACAGTAGGTAACACTTTCTCTACACATATTCATTTGCCCATAATTATAACGGCGAGTGTTGCCTTGGTGATACAGAAACGAAAGAATATACTCGGTAAGTAAATATTCATTGCTGTAACACAAGAATATTGATCTGTGGGTACGGTATTTGACAAATACAATTTAAGGAATCCCTTTTTACAAATGTAGAAAATATTCTATGTCTATGTTTGGTTTTCAAGTGCCACTTTGTATAAATATCTCTAAAAATGTTTGTTGATTTTTTGTACCTATGTATGGTTAGCAGTTATTGTATGTAACAGCAGACAGATTGGTACTGATTGATCTACTAATCTTTCTTGTATTTACGCAAATCCCAGATGTAAAATCACTTTCAGCAGAATACTGTGAACTTTGAGTTCAAAATTTTATAAAAAAAGCCGCATATTCTTTAAAAGTAATATTATTACATAATTAAACGTAATAAAACTGAAAATTAACTTCAGTTTAGATTTCAGATATTCCATGTCATAAATCATATATTATATATTTTTTTAAGTTAAAGAGTATTTTTTGTAATCTTTTGTCAATAGCCCTCTTATGTAAACAGTCAAAGGAACATATTATTTTGGTAGTAATCTCTTTTCTTGAATAAACAAATCTGTCCCAGTTTTCTAAATAATCATCATTTTATGTTTAAAAATTGATCAATTTTAACCTGATTACTTTGTCCAGTGAGATTCTTTATTTTTTTTTTACATGATTGAGATTGCAGTTGGTGGGTGGGTATATGAAGGTTTTATGTAGTCTTTTCCGTAGTGGAAAAATTATGACAAAATAATGACAATATGATAATTTAACCATTATGCAAATGAACTAATTTTCAGTCTGTGGGTCCATGATCAAAAATTTGGGTGTACCACAACTACCAAATTTTTTCTTATAAGGTGTGCCTCAATCTGCCCAAATAATATGACGGTGCGTTATTATTTCTGCGGTTGCTCTTTAGATTTTTAAGATAATTGTAAGTACTTTATAAGAATAAAAAATTTAACGTAATATTTTTTTATTTAGAAGCCCTTCACTTTTGTGATTATGATCACATGTCTTACGACACTTGCCCTAAAAATTATTTTTTAACTAGCAAAAAGCTGACTTTTGTGAGGGCTCGCGAAATTTTCTACTTAATTTATAATTTTCGACAGATGGCCTAAGGAATACAATAAAATTCTAATTAATAAAAATTGTTATATTTTTTTATGTATACGCACCGTGCAGCACTCCCTCGAGTATTAAAAAATACCCCTGCGATCGCCAACCCGCCTGCCAAGCGTGGCGGTTACGGCACTATACCCCCAATTAGGGGAGGCCTATGTCCAGCAGTGGACGTCGAAAGGCTAATGCGATGGATTTAATCATGCAGTAGCCTCTTAAGAGCTTCCTAGTAATGCGAGGATCAGGTTTACAAATAGGTGTCACATTTGGTCGCCCATCTATCTTACCGAGCAATAGATGCCGATTTTACTTCTAGTCGTTGCCTTCCTCAGAGAGCAGCGTCGTATTATAATCGCGTCTGTCTATTTGTGCATGTATAAGAAGTCCTCATTAACTGAACATCTTCATTACTTTTAGCGAAATGAAATTTTTCAAGTTAATATGCGCCATGGACTGGCACCAACTTTTTTTTAGGGTGGCACAAAGGTGCCCGGAGTGACAACGGGGTACTGCGAGGCTCTCATCCACTATAAATTCACCGTGCGCCCTCACTCGCCCTTCTGACGGCGGATTACGGGTACCGCGTCGTAGCGACCACGATCCACCGGGTGGTAATACCTAAGATATAAGTACTTTATTGTAATAAAGAGCTGTAGTTTACAATTTGTAATTTCATCCGTGCGAGTCGAGGGCGGGTCATTACTTATAAATAAAATGAATGTAATAGTACCTTTATTAATCAAAACCTATTTACATCCATCCATCAGCCTTTCAACGTCCACTGCTGGACATAGGCCTCCCCAAGAGAACGCCACAACGAGCGATCCTTTCATGGGGGATAATTTACATAATCTTGTCTTAATATTTACAATAACAATTTTTTTTCTAAAAACGACAAGTAATATATCACTGAGACTGACATACCTTAGGAATCTGCAATTATAACTATCGCTTATCTTTAATTAATTTTAGTCCAATGAGACTTAAATGTTTTAGTCCATAGTACGAGCCCCGATGCAAAATAGTTCGTCTAGTGTGAAATTTCCTGTGAGATTTTTTCTAACTTCATTATTTTTGTATATCCATATAAAATATACTATCACATGTCGCGTTACTAATGCCATTATTTAATTATGAACCAATAAACAATTTTAGCTTTTTAAATTTATACATGTTTTAAATTCGAAGAAGTTATAAGCACAATAGTTCGTCTAATTGTTAATCGATGCAAAAGAGTTCGTCTATTGGTGAGTTAAATAAGATTATTCCTTCTTTGTACAATTATGTTGCATAATTTAAATTTGTAAAAGTAATTCTGTGTCATTTGTCAAGTGAGACAGTATACATTCTGAAAATTTCAGTTTTTTTCATTAGTTTTCAAATAACAATGGGTCGTGGCAAACCTGTGTATGAAGAGCTTTGAAAGCGAAGTTTGTGGGTTCGATGCTAGCAAATCAAGTGACCAAATATCTAAAGACTTGATACTTCCCAGGTCTACAGTCCAATTTATCAATCAGCACTATAAAAAGAATAGAACGACTTCTTGTTTGAAGAAAACTGGTCGACCACGCATCACAAGTGCAGTAGAAAACAGAATCCTGAAGAAAATTATCAAAAATAATCGTGCTCGAGCTGGAGAACTCACGGCAATGGAAGGACATGATTCACAAAGACGTCTCAGTTGATACTTGCAAAAGAGTCCTAAAAAGAATGGGTTACGGATTTTACACCGCTAAGGAGAAACCACTGTTGGCTGCTGTACAAAAGAAAAAGAGATTGAAGTTTGCTCGTGATCATTTAAATTGGACTTCCGATCAGTGGCGTTGAAAGGAAAAAAGTGATTCGGAACAAAAATGAGGCATTTCATACTGATTGTCTCAAACGCAAAGAAGTTTCCGGCGTCTCTTCTGATATGGGGCTGCATGTCTGCACAAGGTTTTGGTGGTATGCACTTTGTGGATGGTTCTATCAATGCTGCAAGGTATCAAAACCTTCTTGAAGAGAATTTACTGCCCTCTATTCCGTCACTTAAGCATCAAGATTTCTTCATTTTTCAACAGGATGGTGCTTCCTGCCATACCGCAAGGACAACAAAGACGTGGCTACTGGCGAAAAGCATCCCTACAATCGAATGGCCATCTAACAGCTCGGACTTGTCGCCGATCGAAACCCTATGGTAGAAAATGAAAAAAGTTCTCCGTAAAAATCCATCAAGATCGAAGAGTGACTTAAAGGCTAAACTCTTGGCTGTCTGGGAGTCAATTACGCCTGAGGAGAGTGCAGCGTTGGATGCAACCATGCCTCTTCGCATTAAAGCTGTCATTGAGAGCAAAGGCGACACAACTAAGTGGTAGAGGAACTATTTTGCGTGAGTGACAAGGGTAGACGAATACTTTTGCGTTATGTTTTTTAGAATATTTTTTTAAATTTTTTATGTTATGTAAAGTCATGAAAGAATTTCAGTTATGTGATAGCACTATGAAATAAAACGATGTCTATCACATTCACTCGTCCGTGGCGATGAACGCTTTAACACGTCGAGATAGCATAAAATCTAGTAGGTAAGCGCGATAGATTACCTACTAATTTATACCTTTTCTTGGAGACCTCTGGTGTTACTAGCGTCTATAGGCTACAGTAATCGTTTACCATCTGCCTTCTTAGAATGAATAACGAACGTTAGATGAACTTTTGTTTCGCTTCTTGTGTTTTTGTGATTGGTCGCCTGAATTACGCTTCGGATTCTCGACTAATAAGGAATCACGCGTCGGAATTGTTGATCAATCACAATGACTCAAAACGAAAGTTCGCCTAACGTTTCGTTTTTCATTCTATGGGGGCTGGTGGCCCCTTGTTTGCTACCCCACGTGGTGGTGGCTAACAAATTTTACGGATTTCGTTTATTTCACACAAAAAGTCAGTCTATATATATAGTATATATTATAGTCAGTTTATATGTATAGGTAAGTGCCTACTCGTCCCAAGTTCTCGTTTCAACATATTTTGTTCAATTCCTTCCCATTGTTAACGAAAACCAGCTAAATATATTTGTCCGTGTGGTGGCAGACTAAGAGTACGAGTGCCACCACCCCATTCTTTCCCATGGGTGTCGTACGAGGCGACTAAGGGTAGTAAGCAATTGTCAAGTGAAGATTGGCGTAGCCATCGGCTACTGCGATGGCTTAGTGGTCTAAAGCATTTCCCTGGATTGGGGGCTCAGGTTCGAATCCCGCTCGCAGTAAAGCTCTCTTTTTCCACTTTCACAATAATTTGTTCTTTAAAGTAGCTGAGCATGTCAAGTGCTAAAGTACAGATCGAAATACTCTCTATGGTACTCTAATTATTCGAATAATAATTTTAATATTTCGATCTCATCTATACTATTATAAAGCTGTAACAGAGCTGTGTCTGTACATTTAAGATATTTGAGAAAAAAATACTGTATATATAGGCGTGTTTGGACACAAAACAATATTTTTTTTTTATTTTTTGTCTGTGCGTTCGCGCCTCACGCAAAAACAACTGAACAGATTTTGATGCAACTTTATTTATTTGATAGCTCTTGAGTAGACTTATTAACTGGTATACATTTTATCCTGTTACTATATCGAAAAATTGAGATATCACCTAAATATAAATTTTTAAGAGAATGATTTTCATAAGCACTACAGTGATGTGTGTTTTGTTTTTGCTGCCTCTGTCTCATGATGTTAGGATAATAAGCAACTCAGACAAAGTCGCGGGTATCAGCTAGTTATTAATAAAAATGTGGTTTAAACTGCTATTCGACTTAACGTCAATGTCACTATGCTTAGGTGAATGGAACACGGTGACGATGGTGGCTTCCGTCCATACATCACCCAAAAATAAATGAATATTCACGGACATTTCACACAACGTCCTCTGGTCCCAAAGTGTATTACACACCCACGACTCGCTTTAATGTTTAAGTCCCACGTAATAGGAGGCGAGCCTATTGACGTCTACCGGGCACATTTCCAAACTTCGGGCTGTTACTAAGAATTTTTCTTTTTAGGAAAAAGCTCAATAACATTGCCCAACCCGGGGATCGAACCCGAGACCTCATGATTAGCAGTCGCATACACTACCGCTACACCACCGAGGCAGTTAAACTTATAATATCATCAGAAATTATTCTAAAACTAGACAATTACTTACCGCCGGCGGACCACTGCAGTAAATAATTTTATAATGGTAGAGCCTTGCTTATGCCAGCACGAATGGGCCAACTCGATCGGGGAAGTACCACCCTCTCACAGAATATCGGCGTGTGACAATGGTAGGTTCTCCTGCTGACGTTTCGTATGGTGAGTGAGAGCGCCGGGGGCCTTACCCTCTCCTTATCCACTAACCGCTTACAATCAGGTGGGCCGTATGCTTGTTTGCCACCCACGTAGTATAAAAACAAATAGATAATTCTTTCTTGCAATACTAAAAATGTTGCCACAGTTCCAATGGTCCGCCAATACAGGTGAAGTGACGGCACACACCACCAGCCTTTCAACGTCCACTGCTGGACATAGGCCTCCTCAAGAGAACGCCACAACGAGCGGTCCCGTCATTGGGGATAATGCCGTAATCGCCACGCTTGGTAGGCGGGTTGGTGATCGTAGTGGATGTTGTTAATACTCGAGGGAGTGCTGCTGCCCACAACCCCCGTTATCCCTCAGTCGGCTCTTACGACTCCCGTGTATAGGGGGGTGGGACAATTCTATAGCCGGCCCCACACGTGACGGCACACACGGCAGGTTTAGTGAGTGATAGCCTCTAACTACGCCGTTCATTCCTCCGAAAGACAGGATGTGTGGTTAGATACATTTCCCAACGTAAAAAAGGCAATATAATACTATCATAACTAATCGTATTTCGCATTCGACATGCTTAGCTAAACACCACATAATATTGGGTAATTGATATAATTAATTATATAAATTGATAAATTGATTTTGCCGTGTGGGGCCGGCTTTAGAATTGTCCCACCCCTCTACACCCATGGGAGTCGTATGAGCCGACTGAGGGAATACCGGAGGAATGGGCAGCAGCACTCCTTCGAGTATTAACAACATCCACTGCGATCGCCAACCCGCCTGCCAAGCGTGGCGATTACGGCACCATCCCCCATTCTTGGGGAGGCCTATGTCCAGCAGTGGACGTTAAAAGGCTGATGGATGGATGATGGATGGATATAATTAAGCTCATAAAGCGTTTCCCCCGCACGGTTATTGCAATCATGCTCACAGACACCATAGGAAGTATAATGTCAATAAATAAACCAAAAACAGTTTTAATTCGTCTATGGATAACATAATGTAAAACGAAACGTTATACGAATATTCGTTTCGCTTCATTGTGATTGGCAATTGACGGGCCTCGTGGCGTAGTCGCTAGTGTAACCGACTTCCCTGCACGAGGTCGTGGGTTCGATTCCCACTCAGGACAATTATTTGTATGATGAACACATATATTTGTACTGCGTCTGGGTGTTTTCTATCTATTATATGTATGTATTTACAAAAAAAAAGTATATGTATTATATCCGTAATCTGGTACAAGCGTTAAGCTTAGTTTGGGACCAGAGGACGTTGTGTGAAAAATGTCCGTGAATATTTATTATTATTATATTTATTTAATTGTCAGTCTCTCGACCAATGAGAACTCACGGACTGTCGACCAATCGCAATGAAGCGAAACTAACGTTCATCTCATAACATTTTGTTTCACATTCTAAGGGGCTTTGGTCACATTGAATTATTCACAGACTATTAATAATATAATAATGATACCAATCTAAAAATGACTTTAAAATCGTGACCATGTATATATTATACTTACTTATTGCAATGCGCAAGTACAAATGATACGAGATAGAAAAATAAAATTTGATTGTAGTGACGCTATTTTTTATTATTAGCTCGCTATTTTATTAGGTATCAATTTCAGTAAATAAAATGTCGACTTCTTTATTATGTACCTATGGGCTGAGTACACTGACATAATTATGTCACAATCAGTTTTAGTATGTCTTATAGCGAAGTTAAACAATAGGCTTTCCCCCTTAGAATGAAAAACAAAGCGTTAGACGAACTTTCGTTTCGAGTCATTGTGATTGATCAACAGTCCGACGCGTGATTTCTGATTAGTCTAAAATTCTAAGCGTAATTCAGACGACCAATCACAATCAAGCGAAACTAAAGTTCATCTAACGTTTCGCTTTTCATTCTAAGGGGGCTGTTCATTTCGCCGTTGGGTATTTAAAAAAACGGTTTTATGGTATTTTATATATTTATAATAATTTTATTAGGCTATTAACAAGTTTTGATATTTCAAAATGACACATTAAACCTAATAATTTTATAATATAAAGTAACAAGTATCAATAATACAGAGCGATAATTAATTTCTTTGTCTCTCATATTTAATCACATGATGAACACTGAAAATAATTTATATTCTTGCATGGATCATGATGTAGTTTTTGATCTGAATAAAAATTAAAAATAGCAGGAATAGCCTAGTGGTAAAACTAAGGACTGCAAAGCCAGTGGTATCGAATTCGATCCCCAATCCAAGGTCATCGGCATACACCTCTGACTTTACGAAATAATTCTGTGTTTACATTTCGTTATCGGTAACATGTTATCGATGTCTATTATTGGGAAAGATAAAAGCATTTCTTGAGTTTATGTTTCAGTATATACACCTTGTATATTAATTTATTTATTATAAATTTTTACCAGTACACGTACCAGTGTCATTTTTGGTCTCGTCATAATTACTTTATAGCCGATCTATACGGTAGTATTATATATTAAATCTATGTTTAAAACAGATAAAAGTGTGTGCTTGCCGAGTTCTCGCACTCACTCTTTGCAATCCTTGGTATATAAAATGGTTCAAGAAAATGCGATTGTAAGTCAAAGATCGTGGATACGAATCACTTTCGTGGTATAATTTATTGATTCCTTTTACATGGAAAATCGTGACCCATGGTAGTCTTATGTATGTATTTCTCTTTCATAATTTCGATCCGAATAATAAATGATGTAATTGATGATGATTTTAGTTCCTTAACTCTAACTGAATGTCGTGTTTAAGTAGAATTTCAATTATAAATATTAGCGCGAAAGTTTTACCCACTTCTGAATTAAAAAATTAAAGACAATTAATAATATAAATATTAATTGTTTGTCAATATTTGGTCATAAATCTGACATCACTATCACCAAAACACACATCATTACAAAACGTTGCGTGAAAATTATTTCTCTAATTATCCACATACAGTTTCATCTAAGATTCACTATGAAATCATGAAACGAATTTTAAGCACTTATTTTTTAAAAATCTGTCGTAACAGATAACCTAACATTTAAAGAGTTAAACAAATTTGAATAGAAACTCTTTATATTGTCAAAAAGTCTCTGTAAGTTTGACATTTCTATTGTTATTTTATTCACATAAATCCATAGTTATACGCTATAATAATGAAAGTTAACTTACTTAATATACTAATCTAATTTATATAACAAATATATTAGAATCTAAAATTACAAATGTTACTAAACTATGTACATAATATATTTTATAATAGAAAACACGTGAATTTATTTAGTTATCAAGTTCGGTGTGCGATTTAAAATGATAAAAAAAACATAGCATCACGCCTGTATTCCCCGAAGGGGTAGGCAGTGTAGTATTACACACCCACGATTCGCCAGCTATGTTTAAGTCCCACATAATAGGGGGCGAGCCTATTGCCGTCTACCGGGCACATTTCCAAACTCCGAGCTGCTACTGAGAATTTTTATTTTTACGAAAAACCTCAATAACATTGTCCGACCCGGGGATCGAACCCGAGACCTCATGATCAGCAGTCGCTTATACTACCGCTGCACCACAGAGGCAGTTAAAATGATAAATATCAACCCATTCCCATGCCGTCCATCAGGCTGAGATTTTTTAAAACTAAAATGAAGGAGATTCAGGCCTTAGCCCTCTAAAATAGAACAATGTCTTTTTGCAGACTTAAGTCGAAAAAAATGTCTAATGCACACAGTTTTCCTCACACAATATTTTCCTTCGCCGAACAGTGATACATTGTAAATAAACACACATGATTAGAAAAAGTAAGAATTCATAGTCAGCGGGATTAGAGTGTGCGTAACACAATTCAATATCGAATCGCTTCATTTGATTACTTGCGAGGAGATATCACGCGTCAGCCCCTCAATCAATCGCAATTAAACGATGTAATATCGCGTTGAGTATGTGGATCCAATGCCGAACAAAATGTTATACTAATTTTCGTTTCGCTTAGTTGTGATTGGTCGCCTGAATCACGCAGTCGGTATCTCGACTAATCGAAACGCACGCGTCGCACATTTGACTAATCACAATAATGAAAGTTCGTCTACCGTTTCGTTTTTCATTCTAAGTAGTACTTTGCAGTATTACCACTTATCACATGTATATAATGGACAAAATCCTCTTATTCTTAGATCCTTTCTGATTGATTGATGTTAATCTTTAAATCACAGAACTATTAATATAATAATGAGGTGTCTTTTAAAAATGCATTTTGATTTTTTTTGCTTTAGTGCAATTTGGTTCCAATTCTACATTCCCAATGATATTATGTTTGTTTATAACGATGATACGATTTGTTAAGTTAATTTTCAGCCCCCTTAGAATGAAAAACAAAACTATAGACGTACTTTCATTTCAAGTCATTGTGATTGATCAACAGTCCGACGCGTGATTCCTGATTAGTCGAGATTTCGACGCGTGATTCAGGCGACCAATGACAATGAAGCGAAATGAAAGTTTGTCTAACGTTTCGTTCGGGAAACTGCGTGCGCAACAGAGAGATAATAATTGTATGTGAAATATACAATTAGTAACAGTACGCAATCCATTTAGGTAGCACCTAATAATTAGGGATCATTATTGAAAATGGACAATAGTAACTGTTATATATGTTACTTAGATATGCATTTATATTTAGAGTTGATTAATTAAATAAAAATTACCAATCAACATATTCAAAAAACTCAAATTTAAGATTAGAGTAACCATTTCATGTTTCAGTGTAAATTAATTCTATTATTTTACAGTATAAAGTCGAGTTTCAAAATAACTCATATCTGTGCAAAGAGATTTTTTCCTATAGAGTTAGTTTTTCAAAGTACCCCCAAATATTTTCCTGTATTTGATATGCATGTTTTAAAATGTTTTTAAAAACAAATAAGTTCAGTGTTGTGTTTTTATAGACCAGGATTCCAGCGAATTATTTTTACGTTTTGATGAAATGTTTGAAACCGTTCTCAAGTCAACCAATCACTTTAGACGCTTATATTTTAAGAACAATTTAAAGTTCAGCAAAGATTTTAAATAAATAATTATAGCCATATTTTCATAATCAACAGAGCAGAAAATTTCTGACTGAAACATATTCTATCCAATAATAATGTTAGAGATAGCATCATTTATTCATCCATTGCAAAAAAAGTTCTCTCTCTCGTGATGGGATCTTAGACTATTAGATGTAAAACTCTAGACTACGACTCTAGGCCTAGTCATAATATCGTAAATTAGTTGCCAAATATATATTTGTTTATGCTTCAATCAGAGTGAAAGGTTGAAATCAAGAGATGTCTTACGTTGTTAGACCTACCAATAATTCTGTTAAGGGGTAAGATAATCTAAAAAGATAATATCGAGGAATGCTATAATTTTGAGACATCCTCAGCTTAGCAATGCAGCACATTCTGATACAAGTATTTAAAAAAATAGGGGTATTCTGAAAAAAGCCTACTCTTCAAGCAAATCTATACCTTATTCATACGTTAGGGATCGTCGATTAACCACGTAAGGCTAGGGGAGAAGGGGCTCGGAAAAAATCATGAAATATCTATCACAAGGGGGTTGAGGGGGAATGGTGTAGTGAGATATCACGTATTTAATTTTTCGCTGAACGCGCGATGTCTATACCAAAAGCGGTGACCTTGACTCGCTGTTGCCAAGCAACGATTCCTCGACCCACCACGTCAACCCCTCGGCAGGGCTTGCAGCAGCCAAGCCGAGCGTCGTCATTGATACGGCAATTACCATATTATATGGCAATCCAAAAGTTTTTTTAGAAAATAGGGCTTAAGACTGCCTTCCCTTCCGTATCACAATTTACGGCAACCGGCGAGCGGCAACTTTAATCATGCTCCAGCCACATTCAAATTTTTGTACACTAACATAAACTTACTTAGCTGGACCAAATGAATGGTATTTTAAAGATAATATTCAAATTTTTTTAATAATACTGTTTACTAAAATAATGGGAGGGGGGTAATTTAAAACCTCGCCACTAGTTGGGTTAAAAAGTTGCTAAAAACATCACGTGATTAATGGACAACCCCTTACAAAGGTGATTCTATTTTGTAAGTTTCGTACTACAGTTCTACGCATTATGTATCGTAACATACAAATTTGTACCTTATGTTATGGACAGTAGGGTCTATTCCGAATCGGAGTCACTTATAACCTTTTTTTTTCTTTTGTTCTTCGGGTGAGCCTTGTAGACGTGTTTTTGGAGATCTTTTAACTGTCCATACCTGGAAAATAGTATGTATATTGATGTTTCTGGAGACGAACTAAGAGCAGACTATTTCTCATCCATCCATCCATACGTCAGCCTTTTACTGTCCGCTATTGGATATAGGCATCCTGAAGAGTTCCACAACGAGCGGTCCTGTGCCGCATAACTCCATGCGGCTTCGACCAGGACAAGCAAATATATATCATCATTCATTACCCTATTTTTACCCACAAGTCTCATATTTCGAATAAATGATAGTGGGAGGCTTCGGCTTTGAATTAAGTGCCACCCACCGTAAAGCCGTTAAATGATGTAAATCATGTTCAGATGATATTAATTTAAAATTTTGCCAATGAAGTCAAAGCCACACGGTATCAAGCTTGGTGGTATATGGTCCAAATCCCTCTCACGGTGACGGTGACGACCTAAGAAAACAAGTGTCACCACCCCATTCTTTCTCACGGTGTCGTACGAGACACCAATGGAAGTAAGCATTTATCACATATTCCATTACTGGTGGTAGGGCTGGGTACCAAGTGGGAGTGCTCACTTGCTATCGGGCCCGAGAGGGTTGATACCACCATCTCCCGTGTGACCGGCCATAAAGCACATCGGTGTGTTTTGTTTGTAGCAGGAGATAGCAGTTAATTCTTTCATTTCATATCTGAAATGAAATGGTGAGCAGCGGCTTGACAATAATCTCGATATAGTTGAGTCCATAAGCGACGATTACCATTTACCATCAGGTGGGCCGTGACTCGTCTGCTACCAAACGAAGCCCAAAAATGGGAGAGATGGATACAGTAAAGATAATGACTTACTTGCAATGACACAGCTTACAAGGGAACTTGAAGTCTTCCGGCTTGCCATGCAGTCTGAGCTGGTGACGGTCTCTTATTACTTCTGTGGAGAAGGAACGGTGGCAAACCGGGCATTCGTAGGGCTTCGATGTGCTGTGGGACTGTGGAAGCAAAAATTTTTAACACGCTTTATATTAGCTTCGCCCGTATCTATGAAACGGAATATTTAACGTGATTTTCATCCACTTCAAAACTTTGAAATTGAAACACTCATCCAGGACCAATGAAAATACAAATAGTTTAAGAAGTCTGTCAGTTTTTTTTTATTATTATTACAAACCGGTACTTTCAGCACGTCTATTATAAAAAAGTAAGCAACCTTTACGTAATGTGTACATTTAGTAATACCTTGACCTTGACCCTTAGAATGAAAAAACGAAACGTTAGACGAAGCTTCGTTTCGCTTCATTGTGATTGGTCGAAAGTATGACGCGTAAGTAATATAGCTAAAATAATGTTCGTCCAAATATTGTTTCTTAGTAAGAAGATATAGTGTGACAACTTAATGATAAAACTAAGGATTAAAAAGACAGAGGTATCGAGTTTGATTCCTACTCTGATGATTCAGCCCGGACTTTGCCTGCGCGGTTTCAAAATTTGGTCCATCGTTTCGTTTAAGTATATGCCACAGGATACCAAATTTTGTCATTTAGGACAAAGAGCTGTTTAATTTTTTTTTAGGGATTAAAAGTGTACTATATTGTTAATAAGTGTACTATGTTGTTGTCTCCTGTATCTATTTTGATATTTTTATATATTTTTAAAGCATTTGATATGCTTAGCCATGTTAATTTAACACAAATTACGAAAATGTGATATCAAAAATAACAGTTACGGGCAGGATTTGAACCTGCATCTCCTGAAATACCATCCCAGGTGCTTTATTAAATCAGCTATCGTGAAAAATTGCTAGGGACTACGAATTTTGATAACAAATTCCTTCTTAATGTTTACGGTGACGCCTGCGCCACCTATCGGATTTTTTTTCTTTGCATACATTCGCACTTTGTGTTAATCCTGTATCTTACTACCAAATTTATATACACAGGCGTGAGACTAAGTATGTATGTGTGTGTTACGTTGTCGTAATCATATCAATTCCATACATGTGATTATTGCACGCCTCATAAGCGAAGCGTTGAGGTGGGTACTACTCTCGCTTCACTAAGAACACCTGATTTTTCAAACTTAAAACGTCTCTATTTATCATAATTATATTGCACTTGTAAAATAATATATTATATACACACACATATCAAGAAAAAACACTATTTTTAACACTCATTATATTTTTGATGCCATTTTTGTTATTTAGAAATTTTTATATATATTTTAGCATTTGACATGCTTAGCCATATACATTAAACACAAAGTGGAAAATGTGAAATCGAAAATAACAGTCGCAAGCAGGATTTGAACCTGCATCTCCTGAATACCGTCCGGATGCTTTGCCAATTCAGCGATCGTAACAACTGCTCTCGACTGCTAATCTCGATAACACATTCATACTTAACGTCCTGGGTGACGCCTACGCCATCTGTCAGAAGTATTTACATACATTATACCAACCAGGTAAACTTAATTTTACAATTAAGATTGTTACATAATAATGACAAGAACAAAATTTTTTAAATATTTATAGGGCTGCAAGTCTTTTTTTTATTTGGTTTGTCATGTTTTTTGTTTATCTACGAAATAAAAGCATAACCAAAAAATTGTCCAAATCTCAATTGTATATCACAACAAAAATTGAGGCACTTCTATTCCATCTTAATGTGCAAGAAATTGTAAATATACTCACAACTTTCAAATGCCTCTTGAGACTGGAATTGGTCCCGAAACTAGTCTTACAAATCTCACAGAGGTACGGCCTCTCATTCCTGTGGGTTCTTTCGTGTACCTGCAGGGAACAAACAAGTGTTATTATTTATTTTGGTCTGTATTTTAGCACTTGACATGCTCGGCTACCTTTTTTAAGAACAAATTATTAGTGGAAATAGAGACATTTACTGCAAGCAAGATTCGAACCTGAGTCCCATACAACACGGGGAAGTGCTATGGACCGCTAAGCTCGCACACATCTTTCGAAAAGCGGCTCCACTTTTTAGTTGAAATTGACAATGTGGTGTCTTTATTTTTGAAGTAAATACTTCTTTACGCACGCTTGACTTGGGGAGTAAGCTGGTGAATGCGTTACGAAAAGTGCTAATCGGGCGAGGCGAACGGAAGTTGAGAGGGAGATATAAGCTAGTGAATATAGACAGAGAGAGTTAAGATTCGTATATTACTGTAGGAGATGCAAGAGAGAGAGGTGCGAGCACATATTTTCTTTCTTTCTCATTATTTGTTATATATTATATATTTTTTTTAAACTTTTAATATTCAATTTTGCCGAAAAAACTGCATTCAATGTTGATTAAATATTTCTCAAAAAGTCAACTGGCGCAACTCGGGATCGATATTAATGTTAGTGAACTGAAGCTAAAAGATGTCTATGCCCCAAGACCAACAAATCATTAATACTGTTCGTTAAATATGGGGTTTAGTTAATACATGTTCGGAAACGATAAGTAAATTGCGACGTTTTCATTGGTCGTACTTACTATGATTGTCACACAAGTTTAAATAAAATTAACGAAATAGTTTTTTAGCTTTAACTGCCTCGGTGGTGTAGCGGTAGTGTATGCGACTGTTAATCATGAGGTCTCGGGTTCGATCCCCGGGTTGGCAATGTTATTGAGCTTTTTCCTAAAAAGAAAAATTCTCAGTAGCAGCCCAGAGTTTGGAAATGTGCCCGGTAGACGTCAATAGGCTCGCCCCCTATTACGTGGGACTTAAACATAGCTGGCGAATCGTGGGTGTGTAATACACATCTGCCTATCCCTTCGGGGAATACAGGCGTGATGCTATGTTTGTGTTTTGTATGCTAAATAGTTTTTTCACATAACTGCATTCACTTGTAAATAAATATCAACATTATTAATCTATACTATTAAAAAACTGTAACATAGCTATGTCTGTGCATTTAAGATATTTGAGAATAAATGACTGTAATAGGCTATATAGGCGTGTCTAAACACAAATCGATTTTTTTTAGATTTTTTGTCTGTTTGTCTGTTTATCTCTTTGTCTGTTTGTTTGTTCGCGCATCACACAAAAACTACTGAACGGATTTTGAAGCAACTTTTTTTATTTGAAAGGCCTTGATTTGACTTAAAAACTGGTAGAAATTTTATCCCGCTACTATATCGGGAACCTGAGATATAACAGAAAAACTAGCTTTTGGCTGCGGCGAAACCGCTGGCAAAGGCTAGTAATATATATTTTTATTGTTAAGGTTTATTTCAGTCGTGTGGTCTAAAGTACACTCGTTTTTTTAGTTAGTCTGAGGTGGTTATTAAAATTTGATATACATTGGCAGTCGATTACCGCTCATGAATTCAGCAATACAAGGCACATCCAAACTAAACTGCGTTAGAACTCTCCTTAAACCATGTTCTTTTTTTTTAATACTATGTGGGTGGCAAACAAGCATACAGCCTATAGACGCTAGCAAAACCAGAGGCATCACTCGCGCGTCACCATCTCCAGGGAAAGGGATACGTGGTGGATAGGAAGTATATTAAGAAGAGCATAGGTAGGATACCAAGAAGAGGGCAGGAAGGATAACAAGGAGAGGATAGGGAGTTTGGGCCTTCGGCATTCCCACTCACCATACGAAAGACATCGGTAGGTACTACTTAACGGTAGGTTGGTACACGCTGAGTGTGGTACTTCCCCGATCGAACTGGCCCTTTCATGTTGGGATAAGCAAGCCTCTACTACTTTAGAGAAAATATCTATTTACCTGTAAGCTATAAGATTCAAAGAATCCTTTAGCACAGTAAGTGCACCTAAATGTGGCCCCTCTCAGGTACTTCTCGTGAGTCTTCATATGCATCCTCAGTAACATTTGAGAGCCAAACTTCTTAGGGCATTCTGCACAGCCGTGAATTTTCTCCTGTAAATAAAAATAATCTGCATCTATACATAGTATAAAGCAATTTATGTTTTTTCTTCTTAATCAGCGTCACGGGGGAATTTACAAATCTTAATTTTTCACAATAAAATTGATTATTTGATGAGAGAACTAATAATGTATTGGTCTTACTAAGTAGTTTTCAATAAATCACATAGATAGCGCTGATTTCAAAAAGTACCTATTAATGTGGTTCTCATGTCTTATATCCCATCTAGCGCTAACTTTAAGAAGTATTACTATAACTATACTATTATAAAGCTGTAACAGAGCTGTGTCTGTACATTTAAGATATTTGAGAAAAAATGACTGTAATAGGCTATATAGACGTGTCTAAACACAAAACAATTTTTTTAGATTATTTGTCTGTTTATCTTTTTGTTTGTTCGCGCATCACGCAAAAACTACTGAACGGATTTTGATTCAACTTTTTTTATTTGATAGATATCGATTAGACTTAAAAACTGGTATCCATTTTATCCCGCTAATATATCGGGAACCTGAGATACCAGCTAAAAACTAGCTTTTGGTTGCGGCGGAGTCGCAAGCAAAGGCTAGTTGGTCTATAGAAGTAGTTCTCACGAAATAAGGTATAGGCGCTGGGCGCTGCTTTTAGTGTCGAGTCGAGCGTAACTATTCACTATTTTTTTATTTATTTAATAACAATTAAACCACATCGAATCAGACCGTGAAAAGTGATGGGGCTGTATTCGTAATTATACTGAATTGTAAAAGAAAAAAATAAGACATTATTAGTAAAGTATGGTCGTTATCGTGTTAACATACATTATCTGAACATACCTACAACACGCGGACGTTCAAGACAGAACTTTTTTAAACAGTTTTTTTTAAATAATATTTATATTAATTCTAGTTCGGAAATCTAGAGGGAGCTACAAATCAATATTCACACAAAAGAGGTCTTGAGAGGTTTCTCTTTCTCTGGTTTATTACGTTTCTATCTGCTTAATACTAAAACTTTCACACCCAGCAAAAAACAATAACTAATGAACAAATAAGGGTCATCTGTCGTCACAAATTTAGAAGTAGACTGCGATATAAATAATAAATAGTCACGGACATTTTCACACAACGCCCTCTGGTCCCAAACTAAGCTTAACGCTTGTGCTATGGGTACCAGATTACGGATATAATACATATACTACTTTTTTTTTGTAAATACATACATATCATAGATAGAAAACATCCAGACGCAGTACAATTATCTGTGTTCATCACACAAATAATTGTCCAGAGTGGGAATCGAACCCACGACCTCGTTCACGGAAGTCGGTTACACTACCGACCACGCCACTAAAATATAGATTTTTATTTTTTTAAACACATCACCCTGCACTAAGGAATAATCCTAGTATCGCGAGGGACTTTACAAACATACGATTTCAAGGACACAAAGTACACCCAGACTCAGAGCAACCATTTGTGGATCACACAAAGAGTCAACCTGTGTGGGAAGCGAACCCACAACACTCAGACGGGAAGCTGAAATCTAAACCTCTCCGCCATCTGTGCAGTCAAATCATCTTCACAGATAGATGGCGCTTTTCAAATATATTTAATCAAGTTACTCCTAAGTAGTTCTAAAACCTTAAAGGCAAGCAACCACTGTTAGAAAATAATCACATGCCTTTAAATATAACAACATTGACTCACCAAATGTGTATCAGAGTGTTTAGCCAACGAGTGTGAGTATTTAAAACGCTTAGGGCACTGATGACATTGGAATCCGCTACCTGCTTCAGCAACATGAGTAGCCATATGGTTCCTTAAAGCAATCCAGCCTGCGATTGGCTTATGGCAGACTCTGCATTCACGGACACGAGTTGGATGACTTCTGAAAAATCACCACCGCATAAAATAAAATCGTGGTGCTCTATATGTCCAGACTACTCTTGAAAGGCACATATGATAATACGAGCGTCGTAAAGACAAATATGATGTGGAGAATAGCGCTATACCCAAGCTGTCAGTCACTGCGATAGCTTAGCTGTCTAGAGCACTTCCCTATATACTTAACCCCCATAAAAGGAGAAATAAGGACTGGGAGGGCCCCATACCAAATGCAACAAAAAGGAGAATGCTCACACTGGTTTCATAATGTATCATGTTGAAACTTACCTTAATTTATAGTGTTTTAAGTGTAAATACCATTATAAATAATACAATAACCTTACTTCGCTAGAATTTCAAGGAAAAAAATAATGAAGTTCATAAGTTAGGTTATATTTTACGTGTTTGTACCTACAATTATACAAATATTTTGCGTTTTCATCAACTTTTTTTATAGGTATAAGTAGAACATATAAAAAGAACGCTAGCGGTCATGCTGCGCATTAGGCAATTTATAGGTTTATTTGGTGGTGTGAGATGCGGCGCGGGGCGGGTGGGTGACGCGCCGCATGCTTGCAGGTGCGCTATTGGTTAGTCAGTTATCTTTGCTTACCATTTTTTGTACCCATGCGCAAACACACCCCTTCACCTTCCTCCGGCGTTCATTTTACACGACGCGAACTGTAGTTAATGTGACAAAAATGAGCCGTCACGGGACGTCTCGCATATGCGAAAACAGCGATTTTCTTTCTTTCTTCGAATATTGTTTGAGTCTTATATAATTCTCGGTAATCACCCTCTCGTTATCCATAGACGAATTAAAACTGTTATTTGTTTATTGTTTGATTTTATAGTACTTCAGTTAGAGGCCTTTGTCAACAGATGGCATTAAAACCAATTAAATAAACCCACCGGGTCTTTGCCCTCCCTCCGCATTTGATGTTTTCACATCAATAGTTATCGCTTTAAAGAAAAATAATATAATTACAATGCTCTTAAAAGTATTAAATGTTAATTACTGACAGTTTCAGATGTGCCCGATAGATGGCAATAGGCTTGCCCACTATTACATGGTAGTATTCGAATGATCAAAGTAGGTAAATTACTTTTTAATTAGCGGATTTTTATCCGTCGTAATTTTTAAGTGATATTTGTAGGCATTAAAAATTTAATTTTTGAGACCAATGTGAGTCTGATACAAAACGAAACCATGAATGGGCATTCTCCTTTTAACTATTATAAAGCTGTAAAAGACCTATTTTTTCATTTAAGATTTAAGAAAAAAAATATACTATTATTATTATTATTATTATTAGTAGCAGACTAGCCACGGTCCATCTGATGGTAAATGGTAACCGTCGCCCATGGACTCGACTATACCGAGAGTATTGTCAAGCTGCTACTCACTAAATCATTTCACAGATATGAAATAAAATATAAACGGCTATCTCCTGCTACAGCCAAAACGCAACGATGTGCTTCACGGCCGGTCACACGGGGGATGGTGGTACCAACCCGCTCGGGCCCGATACCAAGTGAGTACTCCCACTTGGTACCCAGCCCTACCACCAGTCATGCAATGGATGACAATTGCTTACTTTCCTTAGTCGCCTCATACGACACCCGTGGGAAAGAATGGGGTGGTGACACTTGTATTCTTAGTTCGTCACCACACAGACATATATTTTATCATGCTACTATATTGAGAACCTGATAACCTAAAAAGAAGTCTAGTCTTTTACTATTATAAAGCTGTAACAGAGTTGTGTCTGCACATTTAAGATATTTGAGAAAAAATTGCTGCATTAGGGTATATAGGCGTGTCTGAATACAAAACGATTATTTTGAAATTTTTTGTCTGTTTGTTTGTCCGCGCATCACGCAACAGCTACTGAACGGATTTTGATGTAACTTTTTTTATTTAATAACTCTTGATTAGACTTAAAAACTGGTATACATTTTATCCCACTAGTATATCGGTAACCTGAGATATAACCCAAAAACTAGCTTTTGGCTGCAGCAGAGCCACAGGCAAAAGCTAGTAAATTGTATAAAACCCTATACATACCTCTGCCTATGATTCTTCAAACTACCTTTAGCACTGAAAACCTTATCACAGTCTTTACAAGCCCAAGTCTTCCCTGTAACCTTCTTATCAGTCACATCCATTGCATTAATCCTTTCAATGATCTTGGCCTCTTTCCTTTGGTTTCGTTTCTCTTCTCTCTCTCTTAGTAGCTCTGTTCTCTTCTCTATTGTTAAGCCAAAGGTATGCCATTTGTTGTGAATCAGAAAGCGTTTTGGATTCTTGAATATAATACCACAGTGCGGGCATTCATAGCAGTCTTCAGATTTAACATCTAGAATGTTTTTATTAATAAGGTATCAGATATCAAATCATAAATTTTTCTTTAAATCCTATACCATAAATATTTATTACCAAAACATAGTTCTAGGCTTGATGTAGTTTACCACTGAAGCAATGTAACATAGTTCTAGTGGACCGCCAATTGAGGTGGAGAGATGGCTCACTGCAGGTTTATTTAGTGGGTGAGGGCCCCTCACTACCCTGTTCATTGCCCCGAAGGAGACGAGGTGTGCGGTTAGGAAAATTTTTTCCCGCCTCAACAAAAAAAAGGCTTGATATAGTTTAAAAAAAATAACTTGCAACTCTTACGTAATTAAATTGTTTTGCATAAAATAAAATTTAAGAAAGAGGGTAGGGTTTATTTCATGACAATATTTATAGGGGGTAGCAAAAAAATTCTAAAGAAGTGTGATGTCAGGGAGTGCATCTAAAAGTATAGAATTTAGCATGACATATTTTATGGGCAGCGTGGCGACTACGGCACTATCCCCCATTCTTGGGGAGGCCTATGTCCAGCAGTGGACGTTAAAAGGCTGATGGATGGATGGATGGATTTTATGGGCAGCATAATAAAAAAAATTACCATTTTTTAAGGCAGCTGTCGCTTCCGTAACACTGTTGTCACTGTCAATAATTCTTAAATCATATGCGTCTTCCCTCTGAAACGCATTAGGATCTCTAAAAAACGGTTGTACATAATCAGTGTCAGTCCAACTGGCTTTTTCTATTTTGATTTCAATAGTTTTATCTGTCACCATTTGCTTTTCCTCTGGGAATATTTCCATTGTTATACCAACTGGTTTTATATCCAGCATTTCTGAAGGTTCTTCTATTGGTACCTCATCAGGCTCAGAATAGTTTTCCGATTTATTTTCACTTACTATAGGGCTTTTTATAATACTAGGTCTTTCCAGACTCGCTGTTCTTTTAGAATCTTCCATAGTTAATGGTAGAGGATCATCAAGGGTTTCAGTTGATGAAGTGTCTTTAGGACTGAGATCTGAGTTTTTATTATAATTACTTTCCTGTGGTTCATTACATATTGTCTCTGGTACTGGTTCTCTATGAACGTTTGTGGAGTTTATTAAAATATTTTCAATCAACTTTACCGTGTTTTCAATCTTCTTTCTTCTCATATTATCTAACGGTAATCTTTCATGGGGTTTAAAGCTTAGATCTAAATTATGATTTGAATTATCGAATGAATCGTTATGTACATAATCGTTGCTGTAATACGGTTTATTTGGTATTTGAGGTATATTCAAAGGCGTCTTTCTGACATTATACTCTTTGCTAAAATCAGGCTTATGCATCTCCATAGGCGATTTCTCATAAGGGTAATTTATAACGTTCGTGTTGAGCTCACTGTGTACATTCAAATTCATAGGGAGCATACCGTTTTGGAAGTTCCCATCGTTGACGGCGCCATGGCTATGATTCGGATAACTGTTCTGATAACCCAAATGTTGATATTGATGGTTTGGATATTGTGGCATTTGAGGAGCCATATTAAAATGTTGATGATGATAAAGTCCGTAGTCTCCTAGACCGTAAGGTCCATTAGGCGTGGGAGTGTTTCCATGGCCTAGTTTGGCTAAATGGTTTAGATTATTAACAATATTCATTTGACCAGTAGGAGTCATGTTCACTGGTGCTCCGGGAGTCTCGTTTGGCCCAAAAGGCCCCGTGTTATGCAACATAGTTATATCAGATCGCACTTTTGTAAACAATTTACGTCTTGCCGCTACATTTTAATGTATAAAACACAAAACAAATAAAGCTAATGTATGTAAGCCATTTTGATTTTTTGACGTATCGTTTTCCTTACACCCCGGTGGGGTTGCCAAGATCTTCATATATATATATATATATATATATCATAGAGTAAAGAGGATATAGCAACACACCCATGTTCAGTGGTCACTTCATGTTCACGATATATAATGAATATGGCATATTAGCAATACGCCCGTATTAGCATATCAGATTGAGTTGGATTACTGATACATGAATACATCCAATATCAATGATATCTTAATGGATATGAATTTATCGGTTCCATCTTTACTCCAGTATGTATGAGCACTGGACAGTGATCGTAGTGTTTATCGGAACACAGCCTAATATAAATATCAAAGAGTAGAAATAAACATACACAGAGTACTTTCATAAGAGAATAGAATAAAATAAAACCATAAACCCACCATAGTGGATGGAGAATACTGGAGATCAGAACAACAAAAACAATGTATTTTAAAGAGAATAAAACCACTACATTTAATGTATTTGTATAGTAATACTTATACCTAATCATACTTCGACCAAAATAAAATTAATTCATAGGTATTCCTGTTTCAGGCCATATTAATTCAAAAATAAAAACATCATCTGTTCTTGTCTTGGTCGAAACAGATCCAACGTTTTATCTTTGCTTCAAAACGATTGCTTTTGATATCTCAGTAAGATGAACAAGTTATCAGTGTGTAGAATATGTCTGGTTGAGGACGGTTTACACTCAGTTAACACAAATATTCAGGAACTTTATGAGAAACTGACGGCGATGCCGGTAAGTGAACGCAGGCCGATATCTCACATACATTTTTGTTTATTTACTATGTGAGTTAGTGTACATTGAAAATCAGTAAACCAGAAACATTGTGTAGCCAGTTGATTTGTACCTTGATTGAAATATGCTCAAGAGGAACCTACTGATATAAATACAAAGTTCTTGTTCCAGTTTCATACAAAAGATTTAAGACCGTTACGACTGTGCTATGTGTGTTATGCAAGGCTTCGGAACTGTTACCGTCTGCAAGCCAGCTGTTTGCAAAGCGAGGAGTTCTTTGCTCAAGTGCTGGCAAATAATAAGGTAGGATTAACTACATCTTGAGAATCTTTTTTGGATTGCTTCACAACAACTCATGCTTAAAATAATAAATGGGTAACTTTTGGTTTTGAGAAATATTGTGTCTTTGTAAAAGTAAGCGAGTCCTTCAATGCGAAAGGTGCCATTTATTTAATGAAATGCTAAGAAATTATATATTTTGCATCACTCATGCGTCTCACCCATTCCAAGCAAAGGGACAGGAGGTGGTGAGAAAGGATAATAAAGAGAGGATGACGGGAGAGACCTTGGATGTTCTCTAAAAAAATAAATTATAATTTATATCTATTACAGCTACAACCTACACCATTAAAATATGTGAATACATTTCAAATAGTGCATCCATTAGTTCATTTGAGTTGCGTACCTGACGGTCAAAGCCAAATCAGGATGGAACGTTCTGGAACAAGATACAATATCCAAATAAAGGAGGAACCAATTGAAGGTGCTTATCTTTTTTTCGATTTGAACTCATTTTCAACCTCTTTTAAATTTATGGGGGTATGGGTTATTATTATCTTTTAAATTTATGGGGGTATGGTAATTTATGGGGTTATGTTTAATAGTTTTTATACAAAAAAATAATTTATAGTGCAATATGTTTGTAGGTATGCACATAACACGGTGACATCTTTATCCAGATTCATTGGTATAATGTCATTTACACTCTGTATATAATCCAGACTATATGTAGAGTCAGACATAGTCAACTTTTAAGAAAGATGGTCATGTGTTTAGATTACAGGGGGCTTTTTTTTAGTTTTTTGTTCTAAAAAAAGGTGCTGACTCCAGACAGTAATCAAAATATAAAACCATTTTATTATTTTTATATATTCATATTTTATGCACTTGACATGCAATATTTATAGGGCTGCATCATCTTTTGGTATAATTCTTAATTGTAATAATTAAGCTTACTTGCTCAGAACAACAACTATTGATAGTCCCGAGCAAGTATCACAATAGCTTAGTTGGCAATCTAGAATGGTTGTCAAGGACACGTAGATTTAAATACCGCCTGTGATAATCATTTTATAATTCGTATTTTCATTTGGTGCTCAGGGTAAGTATATAACTTATAATATAATAGTGCGTGGAGTCCCTCCGCGCGGAAGAAGTGAAACTTCGTAATGTGGAAATGAATAAAGAATAGGATTCACTCTCGCTCTGTCTCTTTCTATTCCCCCTCCCCAGAAGCGTTGAACGTTTAACGCAACAGTGCTTTCATACCCCCTCCATGGTAGCGTTAAACGTTTAACGTAACCTTGTTGGAAGTCGCATTAGAAGTTTCACTTCAACAATAACTGAATAATATAAACAATCGACGTAATACCGTCCCGCACCGCGCGGCCTTGCGCAGTTTACCGCACGCACACACACACGCACACTCGCATGTATTTACATTGCGGATTTTGCAGCGTGCTTACAGTTAGTAGTTTTTCGATTGTTATTCGAATTAGGATGGTGAGGAAATACTAAATCGACAATCGATCAAAGTTGTTTGAATATTACCTAATCTAGATACGTCAAATGTGTAAAAGCTATATAGGTAGCAATAGTAAAATAATTAACTACAGCGTTACATAAATCATTATTCTTGTGGCACAGGACAAGATGATATCACACCAAAATTCGTCACAGAATATACAGAACCAGATGATATTGTTAAAACAGAATTTGAATATACTTTAAATTACAAGACCCAATATCAACGGCGTGATGTTGATGTAAAGCTACATGCAGAAGGTTTAGCTTCCAATTCTGGTGAACGCACTGCAGAAAATCCTGTAAAACTAGAACATATCCTTGATGCCACAGAACAAGAAGAAGACTTAGAATCAGATCACAGTGCAGCTTCCACAGAATTGAATGATATTTTTCTAAAAACTGTTAAGATTGTTTTAACCAGAGTAGACGTCAATGAAACAGGTAAGTCAATCTGTACTATCATAAATCTGTAATAGAAGTATGTCTGTGTATTTAAGATCTTTGAGAAAACTTATGGTCACACTGTCTGCCTTGTGGCGTAGGCAAAGAGAACAGAGTGTCAAAAGGCTCTATGCTTGCATACATCTCTGGCTTCCTCATTATTCATAATTCTCTTCATTAACGCTCGCCGGTTTCAGAGACTCTTGACTTCACCTTCCTTCAATATATGACCGATTTGGTCTATGTAGATAAGCCCACCAAGGCCTACACCCTTCCACTTTCGAATTGTATATTTTTAACCAGTCGATCATCTGGTATTCTTTTCACATGTTCGAACCATCAGAGCATTCCCTTTTGCATCTTTACACCAATACTCTCTTTCATGCTTACTCGCTCCCTGACGTCGTCGTTACGAAGATATTTGAGAAAAAGTTACTCTTGATTAAGACTTAAAAACTGGTTAATGTTTGGAAGTAGTTTCTGAAAAACGTTTCAACCCACAATCTTAAGTTTCGAGAAAATTGAGTTTTTAGTTCAATTTTGTATTACTATCTCACATTTTGCATTATCTAGTATAAGATATATACTATATGTCCGTTTTAAGATTTTTACCGAATAATGACGCAAACCCTATAAATATTTATATATATTTTTAGCATTTGACATGTCAAAGGCTTAGGACCATCAAAATGCAGTAAACTGCATAACCATGCTGCAGTAAACTGCATTTTGATGGTCCTAAGCCCATGAAAGTATGAAGGAAAAATTGGAACTACTCTTACAAATAACTTCAGGTCACGACCTAAGTTTAGTTCGAAACTAATAACATTAGCGGCCAGTAACCCGCATAGATACCTACGCGTCCGTGCATTGAACGAGCGCGCCGACGTAGGTGTTTACAGACGCGGGCGGGTCGTGTGACCATAAATTTTGTGTCAAAAGTAAGCACCTTTCGTTAGCAAGAACTTAATTTTTGAGTACTAAGACATATCTAAATAAAAAATACGTATTTATTATTGGCCGTGTGGGGCCGGCTTTAGAATTGTCCCACCCCTCTCTACCCACGGGAGTCGTAAGAGCCGCCTAAGGGAATATCGGGGGAGTGGTCAGCAGCACTCCCTCGAGTATTAACAACATCCACTGCGATCGCCAACCCGCCTGCGAAGCGTAGCGATTACGGCAATATCCCCCAGGACGGGACCGCTCGATGTGGCGTTCTCTTGGGGAGGCCTATGTCCAGCAGTGGACGTTGAAAGGCTGATGGATGGATGGATGGATGGATTTATTAAAATTTGCTTAAGTTTATTTTCTCAAAATTTGCTTAAGTTTATTTTCTCAAAATTTGCGCACTGGTCAAAAAATTACCCTATATGTGCAATAAAGAGGTGTGTTTCAAAAGTAGTTAAACATACAACAACTTTACTGACGATAAGCGGTTGTTTTTACTGGAGCCTTTTTTTTGTTTAGGCAGGAAAAAATGTTCCTAACCGCACACCCTGTCGCACGGGGCAACGAACAGGGTAGTGTGGGGCCTTCACCCACTAAAGAAACCCGCCGTGTGCCGTCTCTCCGCCTTTATTGGCGGGCCACTGGAACTATGTTACATTCCTTCGGTGGTCCGCTGGCGGCTTACCCTTTCGAGTACCCTCATCTGAACGATGCATCCGCACACGGAGCGTCGCACCTTCGCGGGAGGCCTTTCGGGTGGCGGACGTTCCCCGGTCCATCCACCCGCAGCCTCAGCTAGGGCGGCATTAGGCGCAAATATTCACGCCTGCGCCGCCCCAATTGCTGGCGGCGGTTCGGGTCTGCGGAAGGATCAGCCTCCCTGGCCCTCTCCGCCACTTCCTTCCGTGAGATGACCTCCTCGCAGAAGGCAGCGACCGCGGTCCAATTCCTGTCGCTGCCTAGCATAGCTCTGACGACGCTCGGCAGCGAGAGGTCCCCTCCTATTGCCGCGACGAGTTCACGTTGCTGCTCGGTCCAAGCCGGGCACGACTCGAGCGTGTGCTGCGCGTGTCCTCATCGCAGCCGCAATGGTGACAGCCCGGAGTCGCTTCCCTCCTTGCGACAATGTGCAGATATCTGCCGAAGCAACCGTGCCCCGACAGCACCTGCACCAGTCGGAAGGTAAGGACTCCGTGCCGTCGCCCTGCCCACTCTTCCAGCACCGGCTGGAGTGCCCCTACGGTCCGAAGACCGGCCCGGGGCGCCTACTGGAGTCTAGCCGCTATTTACTGTTAATGTATGGCTGCTTCTTGCCCTCTATCTATTATATACATTTATGTTCTAGGCAATCTGGCTGCCAAGAAGCCTAAACAAGCTGAAAATACTAGCCAAGCTGTGAAAAGCTCTCAACCATACAAATGTGATATATGTGAGAAATGTTTTAGTATAAGGGCCAATTTAAACAGGCACATTCTTATACACACTGGTGCAAGACCATACAAATGTACTATATGTGAAAAAAGTTTTGGACGGAATAGCCATTTACATACTCATAACCGTACTGTACATGGTGGTGAAAAACCATACAAATGTGATATATGTGATAAATCCTTTACTCGTGTTAGTAATTTTTATACTCATAGCCGTATACACAAGGGGGAAAAATCATTTAAATGTGATACATGTGGAAAATGTTTTAGTCGAAAATGTAATTTAGATATTCATAACCGTACACATACAGGGGAAAAACCATTTAAATGTGATATATGTGGGAAATGTTTTGGTCATAGAAGTTTTTTAAAGGTTCATATACGTACACATACTGGTGAAAAACCGTACAAATGTGATGTATGTAATAAATGTTTTATTAGTAAGCCATCTTTAAATTATCATAGTCTTCACTCAAAAAACCATATGAATGGGTAATACCTTAGACGAAGAATAATATAGACTCGCTACTATTTTAACATTAAGGATGAAGAAAAGGATGCACGAACTAAGGTTTTACCAAGAGTGAGAGAGACACAGATATAAGTATATTTATCCTTTTCGCGTATGCGTTAGTTGTATTTGGACCCAATGAACTGGGTCCAAACAATAAGGTGGCCAACCGTCCCCATCATCAGTATGTAAGCTTGCTTTTGTATTGACGTAAAACAAACCTTTATTAATCACGTTATATACGCTAATATTACATGTTCTAATACATCTTAAGCAAAATATAAGCATAACTGCAATTTATTTTGTCCTGTCATTCTTTTATCCGTCTAAAATAGGTAGTACATTTTTAGTCAACAAAGTTATAATCATAGTTATCTTTTAAAATTATTCCGGTTATCTATTGCTATCTCGACACTGCTGACACACTGATAGCTTGTCTATAATATCCTTCGTCTAAGGGTAATACGGAATTACGTCAAGTAGGCATGCCTTAATGGTTGTCATTACAGATTAGTTAGTACATTTTGTACTAGTTTTTCTTTTAATCTACAATCTACGGTTTCTCATTTGTTGGCAAACCTTTCATTCCTTTTTCAAGACTGCTCGAATATTTTCATGTGAAACATTCTTTAGAAATATATCCGTGTATCAGTGGGCCTAGCCCAAGTTACATTCTATGATCGCTAACGCTATAGAAAACTATAAAAATATATGGAAATTTGACATCTCTAACGTTAAGTCACGTGACTTAGCGTTATATATATCGTTGGAAATAGTTATAGTTTTGTTTGGGTATAATGCTATTTGTGTTTGACTGCACAAGTGTTTTTCTTGAAGTACAAATTATAATTTGTGAATAAGGAAACAGATTATTTTAGTACGAACGGAAATCGAACCTGCGATTGTGCGATGTGATTTTTAGAAATACCGAATTTCCTCATCTCATTTGTCTTAACGACCAACGCCATCTATCGGCAATGCATTTACATGCATAAAAAATCACACCATCAAATAGTATGAATTTGAATTGCAAAATTAAACTTACTACATTGGATGAATATCCACAAATTATAAATTATAATTTGTACTTTAAGAGTAGATGAGCATGTCAAGTGCTAAAATATAGATCAAAATGTGTTTCTTGAGATCAATAAGTTATTATTATTGATGTGAAAACATTTAACGACGAGGGAGGGTAAAACCGGTGCATTGTTTTAACGCCATCTGTTGACAAAAATATCCAGAAAAAGATAGGAAGGATAATAAGGAGAGGATATGAACTATAATAGGATTTGGAGAGGTTTTAGATTTGAAAGATTGCATTGGGTAAGTATAAATGGAAACTGCGTTTTTGCTCTTTTCTGGTCAGTGTAACTCGGGGCCCGTAGAACGTAACTCACTAAATCGTATCGTTTCGCTTGTGATTGGTAGAGAAACCGACGCGTGATGTCACAATAATCCCTCGGCCAATCACGGTGATCTCTCAACCAATCACAATGACATGATGCGATGTCTATACGATTAAGTGAGATACATTCTAACCCCCCTGGTTCCTGTGCGTGTTGATTTTTATTTATGTTCTTAGAGCTTAAATCGACCAATCGATTCAATTTAAAAAATATAGTACAATATTTATCGTTAAAAATATTAGTGTAAAAAAAAATGTTTATTTTAAATTAAATAATGTTAAACAAAATCTTTGTTGAATATTAATAATAATTTATATTTATTACATTTCCAGTGTCAGTAATGCATTAAAATATTTAAAACGAAGTCAATTTTATTTTCATTTTAATCCTCAATATTAAAAGCTGTGCACTCCGACACAGCGACCCACTTTTTTATATTACGAGCAAACAAGCATACAATCCCCCTGATGGTGTGTGATTACTGTAGCCTATAGACGCTAGCAAGCTACTAGAGGCATCAGTTGCGCGTCGCCAATTCCAAGGAAAGGGATAGCAGGTGGAGAGGAAGGATATTAAGGAAGGGATAATAATGAACATAAAAAACATTGCATCACGCCTGTATCACAAAAGGGGTAGGCAGAGGTGTATTACACACCCACCCTTCGTCAGCTATGTTTTAAGTCCCACGTAAAAGGGGGCGAGCCTATTGCCGTCTATCGGGCACATTTCCAAATTCCGGGCAGCTACTGAGAATTTTTCTTTTTACGAAAAAGCTCCATAGCGCTGCTCGACCGTAGGATCAAATCTGAGACCTCATAATCAGCAGTCGCATACACTACCGCTGCACTACCGAAGCAGTCATTGTAATAATGAAGAGAGGATTTAGACTTCCATCCGGCGTACCTACTGATCGTAAGTGGAAAGGTGGTCAAGGTGGTACTTCCGAATGCTGCTTATTCTCTTCCATTGATTAAATAAAATATAATATTTATATATATTTGTAGCATTTGACATGCTTAGCACTACACATTAAACACAAAGTGAAAAATGTGAAATCGAAAATAACAGTCAGGAGCAGGATTATGCTTTTACCAATTCAGCAATCCTAACAATTGCTCCTGACTGCTAATTTCGATAACACATCATACTTAACGTCTTTGGGTGACGCCTGCGCCATCTGTCGGACGTATTTTCATACATTATACCGACCAGGTAAACTTAATTTTACAATTAAGATTTTTACCTAATAATGACGCAAACCCTATAAATATTTATATATATTTGTAGCATTTGACATGCTTAGCACTATACATTAAACACAAAGTAAAAAATGTGAAATCGAAAATAAGCATCTGGACGGTATCCAGAAGATGCAGGTTCAAATCCTGCTCCTGACTGTTATTTTCGATTTCACATTTTTCACTTTGTGTTTAAAATATAATGTTTACTAATCACAGGTAATATTTAGTTTTGGGTCTTTGTGCGTTGACTTGCAACTTCAAGTGATATTGAAGAGGCATTTAAAAAAGTCTGTGCCTTTCTAAGCTTCCCAATCCTATAATTATAAAAGCTGTAACTATGTCTGTACATTTAAGATATTTGAAAAAAATAAAATACTGTATTAGGCTATAAAGGCTTTTCTGAACACAAAACATTTTTATTTTAAATTTTTATCTGTTTGTTTGTTCGCGCGTCACGCAAAAACTGCTAAAAGAATTTAGATGCAACTATTTTTATTTGATAGCTCTTGATTAGACGGGTGGGTTGGCGTTCGCAGTGGATATTGTTAATACACGAAGGAGTGCTGCTGCTCACTCCCCCGGTATTCCCTCAGTCGGCTCTCACGACTACCATGGGTGGAGAGGGGTGGGGCAATTCTAAAGCCGGCCCCACATGGCAAATGGTATATCGCATGACAATGCAATATTACAATGACATGCAACTGATCTGATGATGGAGCTGGAAGGTGGACATAGGAACTCTATAATGAAACGGCGCAACCCCATCGAGTTTGACCTCGTATGATTCGTCTTGACGAGTACTTTGTCTCTAGATGGTATCCAGGGTCTGATGGTGGAGCTAGAAGGTGGCCATGCGAAACTCTGTAATTAAATGGCGCAACTCCATCGAGCTAGGGCTCGTTTGAAATGTCTTGACTAGTACTCCAGACCTAGACGATATCCAGGGTCTGATGATGGAGCTGGAAGGTGGCCATAGGAATTCCGTTATAAAACGACATAGCTCCATCGAGTTTAGGCTCGTATGATTCGTCTTAACGAGTACTTTGTCTCTAGATGGTATCCAGGGTCTGATGATAAAGCTGGAAGGTGGCCACAGTTACTCTGTAATGAAACGACCCAAACCCATCGAGTTTATACTCGTTTGATTCGTCTTGAGGAGTACTTTGTTAAGTCATGATCATTTCATTTCTACAAAATAATTTCGATGTTTTCACATCTGGTGGACGTCTCGCGACATCTAGTTTTTTTATTTATTTCCTTGATAGTAATGATGTAAAAAACATAGAGGTACAAAATGAGTAGTCATAGCAGTGGACGCCTATGTGATACATTATCACTGATAGTGCATATATTTCTACTTATATTTTATTATACATATTATTATATGTCATAATTGAAACGTGTACAAGAACTAGTTCTTGCCAAGTTATAGTTTAGGTTTTGAATTTCATATAATTATACTATTAAACTTCAGTAATTACATTTGAAGGTAGCATGGCATGCTGGAACTTATATGGCAGCTAATATAGTACACACATTTGTATAAAAATATTGAGGTCAGTGGTGTTGTCTGTCAATGTCACTGTAATCAGCTGTCAACACAAAAACAAAGGGTGTGTTCCGATATACACTGGAGCACTGTGATGTGTGACGTCAATTTAGTTTACTGCGAAGTTGTTCCTTTAAAGTTAGCTATACTGGTTACTGTTTATAATGGAACGCAGTCCAGTATACTGATCTGTCATTACTTTCATTTCGTGAAAAGTATTGATTTCACACTGCAATAAACAAAATTTCTTTACATTTTCCATGTTTCGATATCTCTGAATAACAATATTCAATAATAATAATAATTTTCAATGGTGTTTTTATATTTCTAGACGCTGTTGATCACGTGATCAAACCACTGAGAGAACCTTATCTCGAAAACGCCAGTGCTCACAGTACAAAAATGGCGATGATTCAAGACGTCATATATTTCCCTAGCATACTGCGGCAGTATACTGTCAGTCTATAAAGGAACGATTTTTCTCCAGTAAGAGCACTGGACAGTGCTCTCAGTGTATTTCGGAACACAGCCATTTTCTCTACGAGGCTGTCAATCATTATCAGTTGTCAGATTTTATGTAATTTTTATAATTGAGTTATTTAAAAAATTCTAAATTATATTTATTAGCGATTAAAGCAATATATAAGCAGATATCCCTTCGGATAGGTGGCAGACCTTGGGTATAGAGCACAATGGGCACCGTACACGCTAAGGTGATAAAACATTTTTTTTATATGTTGAGCTTAGGTTATGTTATTTTCATTATAAAATAACAATATATTATAGTACCAAGATATAAGTCGTAGAAGTGGCAGTGTTTTTATTGTATCTTATGAATATTTATCCCCTCCTGCTCTAAGTATCGAAATGTAGTGATTAATGTTTTTGAGGATTTTTCAAACTACTTGACTCATATTGCGCCTTATTACTTATTATTAGGCGGACTTATATATATATACTTCCAGACTTTACAAACACGCATTTTTAGGTGTCTAATTGCTATTAGTGTTTTCAATACTCATTATAGACCATAACAATAATTACTAAAGTAGTATTGCTTTAGCCATTTTTTCTCTTTGCTCTGAGCATAGTTGACTAGAGGAAAATATCACAGTGATAAGTCCATAAATGTACATACATTTTTGGAAACAAATAATAAATGCAAAGTATGAAACTAGAATTCAAAATGTTCGCAACACACTGTTAGAATATACGGAGTTTAATTTCCTAGGCTCAGTCACCCAATATTTCTACTATTTTATCATAACTAGTTGCCTGTAGATGTAGCTTCTGTAACAACTAATTGACAATGTACTAATTAACATATTTTTCAAAGAAATCATGCATGTGATATTCTAAATTTGAGAACATTTTCTGTGAGTTACTTGTTTAGTACTATTTATCTTATACTACCTATGTAAAATATAGTGGATAACTGTTTATATCCAAAATAAGATAAATAAACAAATAAGACAGGAGAATCTTAGCATAATATGGCCAGTAATCTTGTAATAAGTGAATAGACGTAACAAATTTAATAACAGTACATTAGGAAGTCTTAAAGAGGTGCTCTTATTGTTGCTAATTATGTCTTGTACATATGTCTCCTAAAAGAAAGGTTTAATCAGTAATCCTAACAATTATAAAGCTGTAACTATGTCTACATTTAAGATATTTGAAAAAAAAATTATTTGTGTGTTAGGCTTCTCTGAACACAAAACAATTATCCGTGTGGTGACGGATTAAGAATACAAGTGTCACCACCCCATTCTTTCCTATGGGTGTCGTATGAGGCGACTAAGGGAAGTAAGCAATTATCATCCATTGTACGACTGGTGGTAGGGCTGGGTACCAAGTGGGAGTACTCACTTGGTATTCGGCCCGAGCGGGTTGGTACCACCATCTCCCGTATGACCGGCCATGAAGCACATCGTTGGGTTTTGGCTGTAGCAGGAGATAGCCGTTTATATTTAATTTCATCTGTGAAATGAATTGGTGAGCAGCGGCTTGACAATACTCTCGGTACAGTCAAGTCCATGGGCGACGGTTACCATTTACCATCAGATGGACCGTGGCTAGTCTGCCACTACATGCAAAAAAAAAAAAAAAATTTTAAAATCAATGCTTGGGCATCACACTAAAACTACTGAAAAGACATTGATGAAACTTTTATGTTTTATAGCTCTTTTGTTGTTCTATTTTGTTAAGACTTGGGTGCATTTTCGGTTACTATGTCAGTCTAATGTGTTTTTACTAATGAGATGTGTTTGGAAAGCTCTTGATTAGGCGCAGAGTAGCAAGATAAAATACAACTATTTAAAACCTGTATTTTATACTATACCGGGGATCTGAAATAAAACCCAAAAATTTGTTTTGGGCTACGGCAGAGCCCCAGGCAAAATCTAGTTTATAATATGCAAGAGGACAGCAATGTTTTAAAATCCCATTGTTGTTTTGACTCGGGGACATTCTTACTATCTGTAACTGGGAAATAATTAATCAATACATTAGGGCGATTGAAATTTTGCAATCATCACACCTAATGGAGAATCTTGTTATTAAGATAATGTTGTCTCTTGTTATGATTTCTGTAGTAACAATAAACATACCCCCCAGGCGGCGCCAGGCAACACGGGCAACATGCTAGAGATCGAGGAGTCGCTGGAGGATGACGAACCTCTCGCCCGACCTGCCCCATCCATCAATCTCCACGGCGTGCGGGTAAGCCACGACTGCTATAACCACAAGCTTATAATTGAGAAGCAGACTTAATATCATCTATTTATTAATATATCACTTAATTTCACATAGATGTGAAATTAAGTGATACACAAACCCTCCAATAGAGGTGTGGTTTTCCAAAAAGATGCTGTGTAAGAAGGCGGCAATAAATAGGCTCGCCCCCTATTATGTGGAAAAAATATAGCTGGCGAACCGTGGGTGTGCCTCTGCTTACCCCTTCGGGGAATACAGGCGTAATGATATGCTGTGTAATAAAGCTTAAAATAATAATTGAATTTCTCATAAAAAGAATATCCTAAATCCCCTAGATCCTAATCGGATATTTACTTTGATATTTTTCTATTTCATATTATAGTTTTGTATATTTAAGTTTGAGGGTAGAATGACAGTAATATTTGTTGAGTTTCGCAACTCGGTGTCAACAGGCGCGTGTAGACCGTGTGCACGTGGACGGCCTGTCGCGTACGAAGGATGACATCGTGCGCTGCACTGTGGACGAGCTGTTCCATGCCACAGACTTTGAGGACGTTATACTGCGGGCACACAAGGTACATGCTCTCTTGTCACATTGCCGTCGTTAAATATTTCAAGGTTTCATTCACCAAGTATGCATTATTATTTTTTTAGTTATAACAATCCCATATTTACTAAGCCTTTGAAAATAAGAATAGCATTTGCAAAGTGTTCTTTATGCTAATCATTTTCATGATTCATGATGCTCCTGACTGCTAATTTCGAAAATCTAAATATTTAAAGGGTTTGCGTCATTATTAGGTAAAATCTTAATTGTAAAATTAAGTTTACCTGGTCGGTATAATGTATGAAAATACTGCTGACAGATGGCGCAGGCGTCACCCAAAGACGTTAAGTATGATGTGTTATCGAAATTAGCAGTCAGGAGCAATTGTCAGGATGGCTGAATTGGTAAAGCATCTGGACGGTATCCAGAAGATGGAGGTTCAAATCCTGCTCCTGACTGTTATTTTCGATTTCACATTTTTCACTTTGTGTTTAATGTATAGTGCTAAGCATGTCAAATGCTAAAAATATATATAAAAATATCTAAATAATTATGATATCATCAATATACATAAGTCATTAAATCTCACACTATGACATTATCCAATTATTATTAATCGTCGTTTATCGTCTTTAGAACGATTGACGGAGTCGCATTACATCTACTAAATCTTTTTTCACTTGTTAGTATACTTCAAAGCGCGTAAGGGATATAGCTTGTAACCTAGACGATTTAACAAAATTTCGAACCATTTCTTATTTATATGCCAAAGTTTGGAAGTATAAGAACAGCGCTGTGCGTTCCACTAAAGTAGTAACTTAATTGGTAGTTCCACTAAAAATGAGTAGGTACTTTATTCTTTTATTTTCTAGTTTACGATGCGTGGACGTCACTTAGACTGTTTGTAATTCTATGTTGGTAGGTGCGCCGCGCGCTAGAATCGATGGGGTGCTTCCGGGAGATTGGCGTGCTCATTGATGTATCCTCAGGGCCGGACGCCACTCCCGAGGGGTTGGAGGTCACATTCCGTGTGCGTGAGCTGTCGCGCATCGTAGGTGGCATCAACACCACAGTGGGCGAGAATGAGGGAAACCTTGTACTTGGTACCGTGTTTTTTCTTTATTTGCTGACAAAATAGTACCGCTGGAAAATGGCTTACAACACTACAATGTCGATGTTATGTCTATATGTGACTACAATATCGAGTTAGCAGGGCCCGTAGAATGTAATTCACTAAATCGTATCGACATCGTATATTCTCGGTTGTGATAGGTAGAGAAACTGACGGGTGATATCGCAATAATCCCTCGGCCAATCCCGGTGATCTCTCAACCAATCACAATGACACGATGCGATGTCGATATGATTTAGTGAGATACATTCTAACCCTCCTAATGTTAAGGGATTTTCGGGCTCATTGAATAATTATTACTAAATCAAAAGAATATAGTAAAAGTTATCAATCAAGTCAATCAAGTAATATGACTGAACATTATGTAAACCTGTTAATTTTTTACGACTAAAAAACCGATTTTGATGAAATTTACTAAATTGCAGGGGACTTAGTAAAAGTTATCAATCAAGTCAATCAAGTAATATGACTGAACATTATGTAAACCTGTTAATTTTTTACGACTAAAAAACCGATTTTGATGAAATTTACTAAATTGCAGGGGACTTTACACTGACTCGAAACACTTGTCTCGAAAGCCTGACTCGAAACACTTGCTTAAAAAAAAAACCTTGGACAACGGGTAAACGCCATCGTCAACTAGACATCGTCAGTTGTCTGGTAGATAGTAGGCCCGTACTAGATGGCGCTGTCCTTGTGCGCAGGTGTGAAGATGCCCAACGCGCTGGGCCGGGGGGAGCGCCTCGCGGCGGAGTACAGCGTGGGGTACCGCAGCTCGTCCAACTTCAGCGTGGCGGCCACCAAGCCCTACCCGCACAAGCCGCTCGTACCTGTGTTAGTCTTTATACCACCCATATTTTTGCTTTTTATGAAATTTTGCTATTATTGCTTAGCCAATTCAGGCATCGTGACAATTGTAGTAGTGTGTAGTACAATTGTAGTAGTCCTAAGTAATTTAAAATACTGGAACTGATAATGTGTCCTAGACACACAAGGCCAAAATCTTATATTAGTCCGGTTAATAACATATAACTCTGATTGATTTTGAGGATACACGTGCGCAACAATGGCACTGAAATTTTTGCCTCTGTAGTGGAGCGGTAGTGTGAGCGACTGCTGATCTGCTGATGAGGTCCGGGGTTCGCTCCCGGGTCGGGCATTTTTCATTAAAAAAGCAAAATTTGGGAGATTGGAAGTTTTTTTGCCTGGTAGACGGCAATATATATATATGTATATATATAAATAATTTAGAATTATCCCACACCTCTCCACCCATGGGAGTCGTAAGAGCCGACTGAGGGAATACCGGGGGAGTGGGCAGCAGCACTCCCTCGAGTTAACAACATCCACTGCGATCGCCAACCCGCCTGCCAAGCGTGGCGATTACGGCACTATCCTCCCTTTGGGGAGGCTTATGTCCAGCAGTGGATGTCGAAAGGCTGATGGATGGACGGATGGAGACGGCAATAAGCTCGCCCCCTATTACGTGGGACTTAAACATAGCTTGCGAACCGTGGGTGTATAATATACCTCTGCCTAGCCCTTCGGGGAATACAGGCGTGGTGCTAAGTTATTTGATACTTGATGGTTAAGCCCTTTTCAGAAATATTATACTACATCATTTCTAGCCTAGCTAGGTTATGTCTCAGGTTCACGGTAGCGGAATAAAATATATACGAATATCTGTTTTTAAGTCTAATTACTATCATACCAAAAAGTTTCATCAAAATCCGTTCAGTAGTTTTTGCGTAATGCCCGAACAAACAATACATAGCCTAATACATTCATTTTTTCTCAAATATCTTAAATGTAGAAACAAAGCTCTGTAACAGCTTTATAATAATATAGATTTACAAATCACACAGCGTTTTTTTTTCTATCTGTTTGCTTATATGGACTTAACTCCGTAACGGCTGAACCGATTTTGATGAGGTATCCACTCATTGATAGACGATCGTTTATATTTACGTCTTTTTATTTAGTTAAGTATATGGTTGATGTGCAGGTTGTCAGCGACGGTATATCAACAGAATCACGAGTACCCATGGTCTGGCTACCGCTTACTGGACCGCGGCGTACTGCTCGACCTGGCCTTCCGCACATCTCCCGCAGTGAGTCTCTTTCTCTATCTCTCTTCTACGGCGACACAAGAACGATTTCTCACTCATGTAAACATGTTCATATTGTACATAGAACCTGCGCCCAGTGGTGTATGTATCTGGACGATTGAGCTTCGCTCGGTCTTTTTGTATTGCTAATAGTGGCAGACGAGCCCCGGCCCACCTGGTGATAAGTGGTAACGGTCGCTCATGAACTCAACTATTTCATTTCATTTATTCAAGTAACCATGACTCATTATTGTTAGTAATAAATAAAACTTAACCTATGTTAGTGGCACATTTACAATACATAATATTTTATTTTACTACTTAACTATACAGAGAGTATTGTCAGGTACCGACCCGTTCGGGCCCGATAGCAAGTAGATAGAGTACTCTCACTTGGTACCCAGCCCTACCACCAGTAATGCAAAGGGTGATAATTCCTTACTTCCCTTAGTCGCCTCGTACGATACCCGCGGGGAAGGATGGGGTGGTGATACTTGTATTGTTAGTCCGCCAACACATGGACGAAATTATTTAGACAGTAACTTACTAGTTAAGTTGAAAATTTGGGATGATCGAAAGATCAGTAAGATAGCTTAGTGGTTTAGAGCACTGCCCCGGATTGGAAAAGGTGCGGGTTCGATTCCCGCTCCTACTAAAAATCTCTTTTTCTTTATTCACAAATAATTTGTACTTTAAAAAGTAGCGAAGCATGTCAATTTCTAAAAGAAATAGATCTAAAATGTTTAAAAAAATCGCGCCATCAAATAGTATGAATTTTAATTGCAAAATTAAACTTACTATATTGGATGCATGTAATGCTTGCCGATAGATGGCGTTGGTCGTAAGACAAATGTGATTAAGAATTTGGGATTATCGAAAGATCAGTAGGATAGCGTAGTGGTTTAGAGCACTTCCCCGGATTGGAAAAGATGCAGGTTAGATTCCCGCTCCTACTAAAAATCTCTTTTTATAAATAATTTATTGTTTACTATTATAAAGCTGTAACAGAGCTGTGTCTGTACATTTAAGATATTTGAGAAAAAAATACTGTAATAGGCTATATAGGCAGGTCTAAACAAAACATTTTTTTTTAATTTTTGTCTGTCTGTTTATCTGTTTGTTCGTTCGCGCATCACACAAAAACTACTGAACGAATTTTGATGTAACTTTTTTTATTTGATAGCTTTTGATTAGATTTAAAAACTGGCATACATCTTATCTCGCTACTATATCGGGATCCTGAGATATAACACAAAAACTAGATTTTGTCTGCGGCGGAGCCGTGGGCAAAGGCTAGTTGTTTATAAAATAAATCTGTCGTCCAGAAACTACGTTTTCGTAAACTTAATTACAAGTACTTGGTAGAGTTCTGAATAAGGAATTATATACCTATAAAATGCATTTATGATTATTTTGCAGACGAAACACAATATCCAGTGGGAGGGGTTTGTCCGTGATACTTCGGTCCTCAACAAGACCACCAGCTTCGAAGTGCGGGAAAGCAGCGGTTGGTATATATATACCTATTCACAGCTGTGATACGTTCCACCATAGTGCACAAGTTTTTAATAAATTTATTCTACTACATAGATGGCGGAGTGGGTTCGTTTCCCACACAGGACTACTCAGTTTTTTTTTATACTATATGTATAGCGAACAAGCATACGGCTCACCTGATGGTAAGTGGTTACCGTAGCCTATAGACGCTAGCAACACCAGAGGTATCACTCACGGGTCGCCATCTCCAACTCCAAGGAAAGGGATAGGAAGCATGACAAGGAGAGGATAGGTACGATACTAAGGAAAGGATAGGAAGAATAATAAGGAGAGGATTGGGAGGGTATGGACCTCCGGCGCTCTCACTCACCATATGAAACACAACGTAACTACCGTTGTTACACGCTGATCTTTTGTGAGAGGGTGGTAGTTCCCCGATCGAGCCGGCCCATTCATGCTGGGATATGGGATTCCTTGCAGGCTGTTCGTTACCCCGAACGACGGGGTTTGCGGTTAAGTACATTTTTCCGGCTTTAAGAAAAAAAAAGTGGTAAATGAGCCAGTGACCAACTTGATGGCAAGTGGTACTTGCCGTTCGTGGACGTCAACTATTTCATAGCAATATCCAAGACAGATACTCACAGCTGTTTAAGATTTAGATTACTCGTAAAAAACAGACAAAACCAAAAATTGTTAACGACTAATGCCATACTTACAATGCAAAATTAAACTTACTATTTTGGATTAATGTATGTAAATGCGTTCCGATAGATGGCGTTGGTCGTTAAGACTAATGTGATGAGGAAATTGGGTACGACCGTAAGGGAGTACGATAGCTCAGTGGATTGGAGCACTTCCCCGGAAAGAAAGGGACGTGGGTTCGATTCCCGCTCGTGCTAAAGTTCTCTTTTTCTCATTCACAAACAATAATTTATATTATAAAGCTGTAATAGAGCTGTGTCTGTAAATTTAAGATATTTGAGAAGAATATACTGTGTTACACTATATAGGCGTGTCTGAACACGAAACAATTTTTTTAGATTTTCTGTTTGTTTCAACTCGTAAACTCAACATCACGTAGGTACCTATAAAGAGTTCAAAATAATCACCAGCTCAACTTACACACAGTTCACGAACTCAGGATAGTACCTGGAGGTCCATTTTTATTTGGTCGAGTGTAAGCTTCAGACATATTGTCACCACACCTAGTATACACACACCATTTCGGTGTATTAAATGTTAGGTAACTTATCGATATGCCTTTGTGAATCGATCGTGTCACAGGGGCCACATTAATTACAAATTTCAACCTGCGCCGGCGCGGGGAAGAACGCAACTAGCCATCCATCCATCAGCCTTTTAAACGTCCACTACTGGACATAGGCCTCCCCAAGAATGGGGGATAGTGCCGTAATCGCCACGCTTGGCAGGCGGGTTGGCGATTGCAGTGGATTTTGTTAATACAAAGGAGTGCTGCTGCCCACTCGCCCGGTATTCCCCCCTCACTCTTCTCGGCTCTTACGACTCCCATCGGTGGAGAGGGTTGAAACAATTCTAAAGCCGGTCCCACACGGCTACTAGCGTGACCTTTAACTCAAATTCGGTCAAATCAAAGGATAATTACCCGCCCCCGCCCTCCTCATCGCACCGCCGCGTGCGTAACTGCCTAGTTTATGTGGAGTTAAGAAGAATTTAGAACTATAAATTTGATATTTTTTTTTTGTATGAAAAAAAAATCATTGAAATAAATTGTTGTTTATGAACCAAAGCCGCTGTTAAGAGGTTTTGAGTTAGTTATAAATAACCTGCATAGAGATCAGTTTTACAAGCGTTGGGTTACTCTGAAAGATTGTCCTCAGGGCCGCAGATGAAGTCTCTCCTGAGGCACATAGTGTCGGTGGAGCACCGTGACGAGCCGATCTTCCCAACGCGAGGCACGTGGCTACAGTTCTCGTCCGAGGTGGCCGGGCTGGGGGGAGGCGTTGCTAACATCAAGACGGAACTTCACGCGCAGGCCAACTATGAGATATTCGACAACGTCGTGAGTAGCGCTGGTTTGCTTATACTACGAAGGTGGTAAACATGCACTCGGCCCACCTGATGGTAAGTGGTAGGAGAGATGTTGAAGGATTTTGGATCACCGACGCTTTCACTCACAACAAAGCAACAAGGTGATGAAAATTGCAAACATGTTCTAGGGCAGACCGATATACCAATGAGGTAATGTAACATAGTTCCAGTGGCCCGCCAATAAAGGCGGAGAGACGGCATACGGCGGGTTTATTTGTGGGTGAGGGCCCTCACTACCCTGTTCGTTGCCCTGAACGACGGGGTCTGCGGTTAAGAAATTCTTTCCCGCCTATAACCAAGAAGAACAGGGCTGCCCAGTATGTGTTGCCATAAATAATATTATTTTCAAGCTTTCCGCAAGAGATTCCCATCACAAACTTACGATACGAAGGACCTTATCCTTCAAAAGGATCTGCGCCAATAAGGATGGCACTGGTCGTCGATATCTCAACACCAATAATATATTATTATATTGAAATACTATCCTATTTAGAATTGACATCGTCACAAATTTAAATTTATTGTTTTTTTTTGTTAAGCGCCTGTCGTTCGGGGCAACGAACGGGGACAGAGTGGAGCCTTCACCCACTAAATAAACCCGCCGTGTGCCGTCTCTCCGCCTTTATTGGCGGGCCACTGTAGCCATATTACATTCCTTCAGTGGCAGTGTTCTTAGTGTCTTCAAAAACCATTTGACGTGGCCAGGTACTGCAGGGCGCTTGCGCAGCGGGAGTGCTTCACGACGTATTCGGCACGGAACTGCCGGACCGCCTCTTCCTGGGCGGACCCACTACCCTCCGAGGCTTCAGGCAGCGGGGGGTTGGACCCCACAGCGATGGACAAGCTACCGGTGGCCGGGTTAGTCGCTCACAGATATGTGCAATCGATAACATCGCATTATTCAATCACAGTACACTTTTTTATAATTACAAATTATCATCCATATATTCATCAGCATTTCAATGTCCAGTGCTGGACATAAACCTCCGTAAGAGAGCGCCACAACGAGCAGTTTTGAGTCGACTGCATCCAACGGTTCCCTGCGGCTTTTACTAGACCCATTTGGTCATTTGGTGGGAGGCCGTCCTACGTTGTGCCGTTGGACCTTTTTTCAACAACAGTTGTCGGTTCTTTTAGTGATGTTGCCTGCTCATTGCCACTTTAGGATGCCAACGCACGAAAAATAGGGGATGAAACTCCCCAAATGGTATCGCGTGAGAACCCAGAAGGGTTTTTATATAAAAATGTGAAAATAACTGAAAGATTACAATTTTATGAAAAATCAATGTCATAACACAGAAATCATAAAATTTATATAGCTCGTGTCGAGTAAATACTTATCGAATTTACTTTAATAGATGATTTCGATAATTTTGCTATTTTAGTTTACGGTTAAGGCGCGAATCAGTAATAAACAAACTCATTTTCGCGTTTATAATATTAGTATAGTAGTCACAACCGATCTTTGGGTCTCTGAAGTTAGACATAGAGCATGAAGTAGGAATTGAATTGTGATGGAATCATACGATTAGTGTGGACCAATTCAAATGTTATTACTCGAATAACAAAACAATCGAATGAGATCATAATGTTTTTTATATGTAATTGTATAGGTTCTATTTATTATTTTTATATTCAATAAAAAGTATACGAGCGATTTGAGTGAATAAGTTTTAATCTAGATATAGAAGTGTCCGCACCTTTTAGTACGATCGATAAATAATATGATTATCGATAAAAATTATTAAATTATAATCAAACATTAAATTATTATTATTATTATTATTTTTTATTCTATACAATATAATAAGAGGGCTTTATCAGAAAGATAACGCTGCCCTCATTGGAGAATACATAAACTTAAGGTCTATTCTTAAAAACTATGGAACATACTATAAATACATTTTGTCTTGTCCGCTAGCAGGGTAGATAATAGAGTGAGATATTCGCAGGTATTTTTTGTGTTGGAGTTGAGTTTTTGCCTTTGTGTCTCGCTACGGACACACTCAACTATTAAATGATGGATATCCTCAATAGAATTACACAAATTACAATTTGGCGATTCGACTTTACACATCATATACGCGAACTTATTGAGTGGAAAGTGTCCGGAGCGAAGCCTCAATGCTGTAACAATGGTATGCCGTCTCATATTGGTATTTGCAAACCAAAGTAAACCTGGTAGTTTTGTTTGTATTATTTTGTACCAAATGCCTCTACTTAGTGATCGTTCATCAAAATATTCGCTCCACATATCTCGACATTTTAATCGGATATCGCATAGGATGTCTGAATAATAGGGACAATAATCTGTTGAAATGCCAGCTGAACTGGCTCCTCTTGCAAGGTAGTCTACCTCCTCGTTGCCAGCTACGCCAATATGGGACGGCAACCACTGTAGGACAATATTTTTACGTTTTTTAAGTTCTACATTTTATTATAGAATAAGCCTATATAGTATATTTATATTAGAATCAGCCTGTTGAGACTTTAGTTCATTATGGACGATAACTAGTAAAGGCTTTTTTTTATGAGTCCAGAAATTAGCTTGTGAAGTCATTGAAGACAACGTATCTAACTCGTCGATTAAATCATTTTGTTTGAAAAATTTGAGTTTTAACCAATACTTGTAGGTCAGATAAAGTCTACGGATATTAAGGGGTGGAAGCAATAATTCAGACTCCATGACATGTATAGGGGTGCTTTTAATATACCCGCTAATCAAACGCATGCCTTGATTTTGTAGGCGAGTAAGATTACCTAGAACTGTTGCACAGCAATTATCGTATAACTGGCAAGCGTAGTCTATTCGACTACGTATAATCGCAATGTACAGTTTTCTTAGGTGTAGCGGATGCACTCCCCAGCCAGAACCAGCGAGGAATTTAAAGATGTTCAGGTATTTTTGTGTCGTTATCTCGAATATACCCTACATGTTTGGTCCATCGTAAGCTTTTGTCTAACCAAACACCCAAATATTTGACTGAGTCTACTAAATTAAGATATGAATCGTCAATTTTTAAAGGGAAAGGTTCTAAGGTACGTCTTCGGGTAAAAATACAAACTTGACTTTTGCTGGCGGAAAGTTCTAAACCCAGACCTAAAAGCAGCTCATTAACAGTATTCAATGATATTTGTAGATTTTCTAAACCAGTTACGGACTCTCGATATGTGCAGTAAATCACAAAATCATCTGCATATTGTGAAATGAAAGTATTATCCTCTAGCCTCTTACAAATATTATAAGTTGCTATGTTGAATAACAAAGGTGAGAGCGGGTCACCTTGGGCCAGACCCTTACCTATTAGTTGATCGGCATCTATATCCTTCTCCGGTAGATATATTGAGGTGTCTTTCTTTAAGAAAATTCCACAGATAAGTGCACAGCTTTGACCCAATATTGAGTTGATCTAAGATCTTGACTAGCGAGACAATATCAACGTTGTTATAGGCGTTGTTGATGTCTAGAAAGCACCCTGCTGTTGAAAGCCCTTCAGAGAACCCGATCTGGATGCGTGTGACTAATTGAACGAGGCTATCAAGTCCTGACCGTCCTTTCCTAAACCCAACGACATTTTTAGAAAATTTATTCTGCTTCTCTAGATACCACTCTAGTCGCATGTTTATTATTGCATGGAATATCTTACATAAACAGAACAGGACATCATGGAGATAGGTCTTAGATCTGATGAGTCATTGGTACTACCTGGTTTTGGAATCGGCACAATATGTACTTCACGCCACTGATATGGGATATACCCGGAAGTAAGGATTTTATTATAAAAAGTTAATAATATTCGCCTACCGTTATCAGGGAGTTGTTGGATCATCCTATATGTTATGCCATCGCATCCTGGAGATGTATCCTTATGTTTGATACATTTATTTAGCTCCTGCATGGAGACTATGACTTCTAGATTTGGATAATCAGACGAGAAGTTTGGTTGGTTTGGAACCGCATAGTCTGGAGCTAAGGAACGAAGGAGACAGTCGGCGGTATTCTGATCGATACTGAATCGTGGCCTTTTAATGGCCCTTAGCCAGCTCATTATATGCCATAATTCCGCGGCTGAGATTGATTCCTTAAACGAAGAACAAAATTTCTGCCAGTCCGCAATCCGTGCGCGACGTATCTCGCGTTGCGCATCGGCTATTTTAGACTTTAAAATATTGAAATTTCGGGGAGTGGGGTTGCGCCTAAATTTGGAAAGAGCTAGTCTCCTTTCAGCTACCATTTTGAGAAAATTTGGTGCATGAGTCTTGGTTGATTTTGATGAGCGGAATATTCAGATGCGCAGCAATATCTATATATTCGATAAATAAATCATAAGATTCTTGTATGACTTCTGATGGTTAGAAGGTTTGAAAGAGATCATTAGGACATTTCTTATAGGAAATCCAGTCTGCCGACTTGAAGTTTCGCTTAGTAGTGGTCACAATTCTAGCATGGAACAATGAAGATATAAGTAAGTAGTATATAAGTAAGTGGTCACTTCCAAGTGATTCATTTAATACATTCCAATTAAAACCCAGTGCTATATCTGATGTACATAACGAAATATCTGGTGAAGATTGCTGTACGATATTATTAACTAATCTCATTCGGGTTACCTTTCCATCATTCAGTGAGACGATATTATTACACAGGAGGGAATCGAAGATCTGCGTACCTCTTAGATCTGTTTTATAAGACCAAGATGAATGGTGAGCGTTAAAGTCACCTAAAATAATGGTTTTTGTAGTAAATTTTGAAAACAACTCATACCAATCGTTTAAGGTTGTTTGTTTAGTAGAGGGACAGTACACTGAAATTACATAATTAATTTGCGGGCAGTTTAACACTCTCACACATAAAGTCTCGATCCCGGAATTGTGAAGGTGTAAGACAACACGTTGGACCCTTAATGATGTATGTGTGATTATGGCAACTCCTCCATATGAATCACTTCTATCCGAACGGAAAATATTGTAGCTGTTTATTGTAAATTGACTACCTGTCTCTAACCATGTTTCATTAAGGGCAGCTATGTGGACTTTCTCTTGGGTTAATAATTGTTCAAATGATTGCTTTTTTGGTTTGATACTTTGGGCATTCCATTGTACTGTTTAACTTATTATTTTGAGCATTAGCCAGTATTACAAAAATAATCTAAAATGATCTTCAGTAGGGGCCAGTCTGAGATATAATCAACAATAACAAGAATAAGCCACTCCAGGCAACACTTAATTACTCCGTTTAATTTAGATTCTACACCTGCTCCCCTTAGAAAAATTTCTCGTGAGTCTATTCAAAAGCTCGTCGAAGTGCACTGCTTTTTTTGGCTTGTTAGCTGGAGGTTCTATAAATTCACTGTTATTCTCCAGTAGCACTGGATTCGTGGGGTACATACGATCCGGAGTGTTCTGATCGCGCTTATGGGGGGAGGACTTTCTTGCAGATTTGATTGACGACTTTTTATTGTCTTCTTTCTGAAAGTTCACTGCACTTTTGAGTATTTGGGCAAATGTTGGTGTGTCCTCCGAGTCTACTTTAGAGCACTGTTGAGAGCTTGTGCTAGCAATAATCGGCTGACAAGATATAATTTCAGGGATGTCTTCCTTAGGGGCTGGTGAAGAAAGTGGTACCTATACGGTGAGTGCTTTTCTCTAGGTACAGTTGTATTCGGCCATGATCTCCCTTAATCGTTTCTCTCGAAGAAAAACAGGGCAAGACGCTTTTAACACTGCCATGTGGTTACCGCCACAATTCACACACTTGTATGTCTTTGTCTCGCAGTTTTCATGTGGAGTTCCACACTTCGGGCATATTATATTTTTGGAAGGACATTGTTTTGTCATATGGCCAAATCGCCAACATTTAGCGCACTGAGATACTGGAAATACATAAGGTGTAACCTTGATACGTATGCTGTCTACGTTCACATAGGGTGGGATGTACGTACCTTTAAAGCATAGCCGTACCGCTTCACTTGGTATCCAGCCTTCACCCTCACTGCCACGCCGTTTGAGCCGAAATACGGATATAATTTCTGCCGATGATGGGCATGAAATATTTTTTAAAATATCCTCATCTGATATATCGAGATCGACATCCTTAATAACTCCATAAGACAAGTTTCTTTCCATAGCTCTTTGAACCCTCCACCCTTTTTCTCTGAACACCTCACAGCCCTCCAATTTTTTAGCGTTTATTTCCTCTGTCACATCCAAACGTACCTTATAGGGATTAATATATTTGACACTGTCTATGTCCACAATACCACACGAAGTTAATAATTTAGCCAAGGAAAATTGTTTCGGTAATATTTCTTTACTTGAGAAATATATTTCAATTTTTTCCGGCCTTATCTTTTTTTCTTTCCTCGAGACCAACTTCCATTCGCCTTCTTCCTCATCTCTCTCTTTTTCTTCCCTCTTTGTTAATCCTTCTCTTCTCTATTTCCTGATTATAATTTAAATCCTCTTCTTGATGGTCTTCCATATCGATTTCCAAAATCTCGTGGTCACTTACCGCATTATTATCTTCGACCGTAATAGTATATCCATTATCCAAGTTAATATTAATAGTATCCATCCCGTTTTGTTGAGCAAACTTTAATCCAACTAATGCTCAGATCGGCCGGCCGCAGGTATGAACATCGCGGCAACTCGACACGACCGAGATGTCGACAGCGCGCGCGCACTAGTAAACGACAGAGACGTAAGATAATTACGAGAATACACGTTGCACGCGTCCACTACGAGCGAGTAGTGACTCGGGAATGGAAATTATTAAATTATAATCAAACATTTGTCGATTAATGTAAACTGTTTAAGACGCACATGGCTTGCGACACATAAATGGCTACTGCGCAACTTCCTGCGGTGGTAACAAACACACGGCTCAATGTGGCGGCAGGTGTACTGGGCGGGCGGCGTGCACGTGTACGCGCCGCTGCCGTTCGCGGGCGCGCGCTCGGGGTTGGGCGCGCTGTTCCGCTCGCACGCCTTCCTCACCGTGGGCGCGCTCGCCGCCGCCCGCCACGAGCTGGGCGCGCCGCGCGCCGCCCTGGGGGGCGGGCTGGCCGCGCGCCTGGGCGGCGCCGCGCGCATCGAGCTCAACTACGTCGTGCCGCTGCGGGCCCTGCCCGGGGACGTCACCGCGCGCGGCCTGCAGTTCGGCGTCGGCGCCAACTTCCTCTAGCGCAGGTGCCTCGTTATAAACTTTATTAAGAAAATGCGACGACGTACCGGTCCTCGTTTTCCTAGCCCTATCCTAAACTTTCAATCTGTTCGGTTTTAGCAGATCAATCTGATCTCCACTCCTTAGAACGAGACCAGGTCAGATTTTTTATTCAGGACAGGACAGGACAACCTGTAACGACTGCCAAGATGTTATTTGACAGCCGGGACCCACTGCTTAATGTGCCTTCCTAAAAACGCAAGGGGAGCGGCTGTCCAGCACAGAGATCACGTGTCTACGATGTAACACTACCTTCTTAAAAAGACAGCAAAGCGGAGAAGCATTAATTTTCCTTTTGATGTATCAAAAGCCTTTAATAAGGTCTATCACAAGTGTTCGTTCATTAAACTTGTACTTTCTGATTACTATTTATATAGAACAACATATTTTAAAATAGTTTTACTCAAAAAACAAGCTCTCCTAATCGCAACAGTTGCCTCGATATTAGAAACAATCTCAAAAAACATTGGGATTCCTCAGGGTTCAATTCTTAGCCCCTACTTTTTTGCTGTATATGCACTATCTGCTCAAGCGTGGTATCGATAGATATATGACGACACAATTGTGGATATATGTTACCAATAGAGCAATTTAACGAGTCGGTATGAAATGCAATTCAAGAAAAGATACGTGTCCTCTTTTGTCATTGCTAATAATCACAATGACACCAGATTTTGTCTGTGTGGTGACGGACTAAGAATACAAGTGTCACCACCCCATTCTTTCCCATGGGTGTCGTATGAGGCGACTAAGGGAAGTAAGCAATTATCACCAATTGCATGACTGGTGGTAGGGCTGGGTACCAAGTGGGAGTACTCACTTGGTATCGGGCCCGAGCGGGTTGTTACCACCATCTCCCGTGTGACCGGCCATGAAGCACATCGTTGCGTTTTGGCTGTAGCAGGAGATAGCCGTTTATATTTCATTTCATATCTGTGAAATGCATTGGTGAGCAGCGGCTTGACAATACTCTCGATATAGTCGAGTCCGTGGGCGACGGTTACCATTTACCATCAGATGGACCGTGGCTCGACTGCCACTACAAGCAATAAAAAAAAAAGATTTTTTTAAAGGCAACGCGTCCTTTTCAATGGAATAACGATGTATAGCGGATCACACTTCTTCTTCACAAATATTGCACATAGTACGGTTGACTTAGAACAACTATATGAGGATATCGCAAAGAATATTCATGTGTGGGAATCGAACCCACGCCACTCTAAAAACGCTAAACCCACTCCGCTACCTGTGTCCATCTTGTAACAGTTATTATATTTACAGGTATAACCGGAATGGTTGCCTCTGCAGCTGAAACCGCCGCACACAACTTGTAAATAGAATAAATCGCATCTTACCACACGTCACTGTGACACTTGAAGTAAACGACAAGTTAAACTTGTCTCATTGACATGTGGCGTTGCAATGTCACTTTGACATGTACAATGTGAACTCTCGCGCGACAAAACGTATCCTAGTTGTTGTAGACATTAAATTATTGAGTTTTATAATAAGCTTTCATTAATTCTTTAATCTCTATAAAAATATAATGCTGGACACTAATTACGTTAAGTTGTCACTCACTTTGTCAAATTTTTACTGTACTTTGTTGAAAAGTGACCAAACAGTATTTCTTCTTTATTGATTATGGCAATCTGCCGAAGACATTTTGCCAATATTGATAGTAACTTTTATTTATCGAATATTTCACAGTAGAAGGTAGTCTTATAAAATTAGACTTAATAAGCCAAGTCTGTTATATAAAAATAGCATTTCAATTAAAAAAACACGAGGGATATATCATGCAGTCGGATCTTGGAATAAACCTTGCCATTTATAATGCAATAAGCAGAAGTTTAACATTACAAATGAAACAAACACTTTAACAGGTAATATATTTACTAAATGTCTAATAACTATAAATAATACATATTTACAATTCAAACTATTTTGATGATCAATGGATCACATAAAAGTTAAATTATCCAGACAGTATAACTGCTAGAGAAGGCAACCTTGAAATAATCCTGTGCTATTCTCTGGCCGGTGCGCAGTTGCAGGTCATTTGAATTTCACTTTACCTAAACACATTTGTGACGACAAGACGTTACTATGAAGAAGTATATAGTTAACGGATCTTTGTTTCTCTGAAGTTAGGCACAGATCAAGAAGTGGGGATTGTGCCGGAATCATACGATTAGTGCCGACCAATTCAAATAAACGAATATTAGGTGGGTTAAAATAAATAAACCAAAAATTTTGTAAAATCATAACTGTGGGTAGATGAAACCGTTGAAACAACATATCAGCCTTGGACGTCTAACATCTAAGTCCACCCATGATCATGAATGCTGTAAAGTATTCGAAACGTCGGGATAGTAGAAAATCAAGTAAACGCGATAGATTCCGTAAACATAGTTTTATTTCAGAACATTATTACTCGATTAACACAACAATCGAATGAGATCATTGTTTTCATATCTAATTGTTTAGGTTCAATTTTATTATTTTTATATTTAATAAAAAGTAAACGAGCAATTTAAGTGAATAAGCTTTAATCTAGATATAGAAGAATCGATGTGGACTTTTATTACGATCGCTAACTATTGATTACAATTGTTAAATTATATCGAACATTTTGCGATTAATGTAAACTGTAGAAGATGCACATCCCTTGCGACACAAAAATAGCTACTGCGCAGCGTCTTGCAGTCAACTTCAGAGGCACAAAGATCCGTTGTGAGTACTGTATGTTGTTGTTGTCATTATAGGGTGACATATGCCCCGTGCCCATTAATCATAAAAAAAAATCTCTGCCTAGTGTGACTGACGATAGTAGCTGATAGTACGGTGTCATTCTACTTCCTCTTTTCAGCGTTGAACACGTCATGGTAGTGCAACTTGGTGGCAAGCATGTCGTCCTCTGAGATATTGTTGATCAAGAGGGGGGGCAGCAAGGCGGCCGCCACTGCCCTGCAATAGATGATATTAAACTATGGAGAGTAATGGCAAGAAAACTTAACATGCTAACTTTTGTATATTACTATTGTCAAAAACTGGTAATAGACTAAACATTCGGTTTCAACCACATTTCTGCTTTTTAACTTCCGACTAAAAATTTTCAAAAGTTGGGAAGTTATTGGTTTTACCCCGTTTTTCGAAAATCGAGTTTTCAATGGATGTTGACGTTTTGAGGTCCTAGGAAGCTTCCCTGAATGTTTCCGCGATGATGTCTGTATGTATGTGTGTGTGTGTATGTGTGGCCGTATGTAAACCTCTCGTAACTTGAATGGCTTGACCGATTTCATTGTGGTTGGCGTCATTTGATGCCCGGTTCCTATTTCAACGAATCGTCGTTGTATAACAGCTACCAGAAGTTTTCAAGATACCGATACCGAGGCTTCACAGGTGTTTCACAACATTAATATCACGTCTAACGGTAACGAGCAACTGTCGGTTAAGAATACCGATGACCCTCTTTACGTTTCATTATTACATCAATCTTTTCACATGATGTTCAGAAAAAACGGAGTGTTTTAAAAATAAATGTAGTTATTTATAAAAAAACCTTTTTTACACACAATTAAATTATAGTTTATTAACAATTAAATAGTTAAGACATAATTTAGACTTTAATAATTTATGTTAAACATTTAATGCCTACACCTAAACGAAACGCTAACAAGCTAAATACTACTGTCAATTTGAACAACAATCATAATTATGACAACACCCATAGCCACAGGATTCTCTTTTCTATGGCCCTTATATAAAGAGCATGGAAGTAAATAATACTACGTACAACGTAGTACTTATTAATGATCGATTATGATTTTTACAAAATCTAAATCGCTCTGATATCAAGTATCTGAAAGTAGATGCAGTCTCCATTTCAATCTCAAAGTTCGATATCTTTTCCCTTTGTAAGCCTCAATAAGCACATACCAGCACATGACTAATAATAATGTAAACATATCACCTACGGTTGGTATATTAGACAACATAACTATCAGTTGTTTTTTTTATAGAAACACCATAAATCTTCATTTCCATAGATTATTGTTGCAGATCGTAAGTGAAAATCCTCCCATCCGTTAGTTGCAAACTGTCAGCTAATTCACTTACGACTGGTATTTTATAGGAACAGAATATACTTATGCCTGGTAGAATATTCTACCGTCCGTAAGCAAAACGATCAGTTTTATTATTATAGGAACCGGGCATGAAAGCACTTGACCAAACATAGATTTTGAATATAATTAGGACCGATTCGAACCGGTAGATCTTGAGAAATTAAGTTAAGATTCTTCAAAGAGCTCAAAAAGCTGCGTTGAATGCCGTAAACTACGAGAAAATCAGTGCATTTATTAAAAGTTATTTTAATTTAAATATTAAAAAAATGCTGTAGCTCTTCAAGCTCAAAAGCATAGAACAGTTATCTCTTTGAGCTCGGAGACGCGAAAATTATCACTTTTGAGCTCTAAGAGCTCAAAAACTTAATAAGTGCAATTTTGAACGCTTAAGTATCAAATAAGCGGGACGTTGCAGGGATGGCCTTTAGAGTCAACCGATTTCCAGAATTTTTTTAAAGACCACCCTTATCAGCCTGCACCAAGGAATAACCCTTGTATTGCGGGGGATTTTACAAACATACAATTTCCCGGACACAAAGTACACACAGTCTCAGAGCAAAGATTTGTGGATTACACAAAGAATTTTCCTGTGTGGTAATCAAACCACTCGGGCGGGAGGCCGGTATCTAAACCACTCCGCCATCTGTGCAGTTAGGTTTCTGCCAAAAATTGGCTGAAGTTTTTTTATTTTCATTTTCACATAGCTTTTACGGTAGGCGGCGGCTTGGCTGTGCCCCTGGTGTTGCCAAAGTCCATGAGCGGCGGTTACCACCTACCATCAGGTGGGCCGTTTGCTCGTCTGCCACCGTTGGCAATAAAAAAAACATTAGTTTGCGGTAATGTGATGTGGAGATTGGGTATGGCCGTTCGTCAGTGCCACCTTCCAGCCCCGGATTGGAAGGGACGCAGGTACGGATCCCACTCGCACTAAAGTTCTCTTTTTCCACATTCACAAATAATTTTTACCACTGTTAGTTTTATATAATTGTTCTCGCTCTCTCGTTATTCATAGACGAATTAAAACTGTTATTGGTTTATTGATTGACATTATATTTTTGTAAAAGTAGTTTAAAATCCTGGGGTTGTTACTCACCGTCCCTCTGAATTGAGGAAGTTGAAGGTGGAACAAGCATGCTCAGTCTGCAATATTTCCACATTAAGTTTAGCAGCTCGTGCTGTTTTGAATACAGAGTCCACGACTTCGCGCACATTTGAGTCTAGACCTATTACCTGTAAAATAAATCATACTATTGACTTACGTCGTGTGGGGCCGGCTTTAGAATTGTCCCACCCCTCTCCACCCATGGGAGTCGGTAAGAGCCGACTGAGGGAGTGGGCAGCAGCACTCTTTCGAGTATTAACAAAATCCACTGCGATCGTCAACCCGCCTGCCAAGCGTGGCGATTACGGCACTATCCCCCGATATGAGCGCATAGGACCGCTCATTGTGGCGTTCTCTTTGAGAGGCCTATGTCCAGCAGTGGACGTCGAAAGGCTGATGGATGATTGACTTATTATTGAAGCCTTGGCTTTGGGTCGGCAGTCTCGATATTGGTAGCGATATCAGTATGGATTTCAATTGAAGACCTAATAAAAATGGAAACCGGGTCTAGTACAATATTCACGAAAAAAGTGTCTCTAGTCAACCTATAGAAACGTAGGTACATTATATACAAACTTCAACATTCTAATCTGAAAATCGATTTCGGAGACACGCTGACTCCACCTTCCTTCAATACATGACCGATTTGGTCTAGGTAGGCGAGTCTCGGCCTTCCCCTGTACCTACATCCTTCCACTTTCGCATTGTATATCTTCTTAACCAGTCGCTCGTCAGCAATCTTTCCACATATCCGAACAATCGGAGCATTCCCTTTCGCATCTTTATTACCAAATAAAAAAATGTAACAGGGACTTACCAATAAATCAATCGAGGGCTCAAGCAATTTGAAGAGTCTCAGAGACTCCTGTGTGATGTTGTGAGAGCCGTCCACTTGCCACGATAGCACCGACCTGCCACAACATAAGTAAAGCATCTTTTTTGAAGTAAGTCAATACATAGCTGGAACTGGTTATTGCTGGTAAGCAGTAATTAACACTACATTAGGCGGGCTGGCGGATAGTTATTTTTGGAACTAAGTTCCTTACGGCAGCCTTAGAGGATATAGGGATTTTGCTGCGCGACCGAACTGAAAGAAATGTGAGACTAAAACCGTAAGAAAAGCATATAACGGAAGTGCTTTAGTCGTTGACAAGCGAATAGTGTATAATACCTTTCTCTTGCTCCTTCTTTCTTTCTGTTCTCTCATCCCTTTTCTTTCTGATCCCACTCCGCCTCGCCAATACATAGTATATACTTATGAATACATGTACAAGCAACGTGCATGCGCGAAATTCTTCTCTAAGCACGTGGTGTATACTCACATTAACAAGTGACTTAAATGAAATTGACAGTGATAATAGTGAAAAATTAATTAGTGCAATAAAATTAAATACGTAAGTAATAGTTTATAGATATAAGTTAACCCGTGACGCGGACAAAAAGAAATCGCCAGATTCACGTATTAACAACAATCCAAAAGAATCGACAACGAGATATGGTACTACTATTGATGCTGTTTTTTCAAGATATTTGCAAAAAATAGAATCGCAAACATATGTATCTTATTTTATTTACCACAAGCCAATAGCTTCAGCAATAGAATTTAATGATGAGAATTGATTAATAAAAATTACCTATATTAATAAGCTTTTTTTAATTATTATTTAATTTTATATTGTCAAAAAAAAATTAAATAGACATGTTTTTTATTTTACTTAATAATTTGAATTACTATTTTTTTTTTGTTTGATTTATTTTACTTAACGTTATTTGTTATTTTCTAAAATATTAAATTTCCTAAATACTTTTATGTAGGTACTTAAATATGTAAAAAACCAATCAGGAAAATAAAAAAAAAATCAAGAAAACATATTATTATATAAAGATAAGCAATATTTTTTTTTCAATCTGTGTTGCTTCTATATTATCCGAAGGAACTTCGTTTCTACCTGGTGTCCCATGACACCACTTCTTTTTATTTTGTTTTATAATACGTGGGTGTCAAACAGCGGCCCACCTGAAGAGGTTAACGTAGCCTATAGACGCTAGCAACAGCCACAGGCATCACTCGCGCGTCGCCATCTCCAATGGAAAGGGATAGGAGAGGATAGGAAGGATAATAAAGAGAGGATAGCACGATAATCTTAAAATGATGGGTATAGATCATGGAATTTGATAAAGGAATAAGGAAGATCTCGCGGACAGACAGAAAAACAGGCCAGAGAAATAATATATTATAAGATCCATTTGTTTTTACAATATAGTCAATGATCTTACCTTGGAAATATAGCCATGGGCCCGAGAACGGTGAGTCCATTGTTAAGTTTAAAGCCATACTGAAATATACCAAAAATTAATCATTTGCACTTTCAAGACTATCTGAGGAGTCAGTAGTCACACCATTTGTTTAACACTACAGTACTACTACACTAGCCACTGGTATTCAACTCAAGATGACTGTCCGTGTGGTGACGGACGAAGAATACAATTGTCACCACCCCATTCTTTCCCACGAGTGTTGTAGGAGGCGACTAAGGGAAGTAAGCAATTATCATCCATTGCATGACTGGTGGTAGGGCTGGGTACCAAGTGGGAGTACTCACTTGTTATCGAGCCTGAGCGGGTTGGTACCACCATCTCCCGTGTGACCGGTCATGAAGCACATCGTTGCGTTTTGGCTGTAGCAGGAGATAGCCGATTATTCTTTCATTTCATATCTGCAAAATGAAATGGTGACCAGGGGCTTGACAATAGTCTCGGTATAGTTGAGTCCATGAGCGACGGTTACCATTTAACATCAGATGGGCCGTGGCTCGTCTGCTAATACATGCAATAAAAAAAAATAGTGCGATCGGGAATCGAACCTACATTCCTTCCAATCCGAGAAAGTCCTCTAACCACTACTCCATCGCACTGACCAACGGCCATACCCAATCTCCACATCACATTTGTCTATAATTGTGTGATGAACACAGATATTTGTACTGCGTCTGGGTGTTTTCTATCTATTATATGTATGTATTTACAAAAAAAAAAGTAATATATGTATTTTAATCGTAATCTGGTACCCATAGTACAAGCTTTAAGGTTAGTTTGGGACCAGTAGTAGGGGAGCCGCAGAAGGAAGTTTGGGATTTACTCGAGCGCGGCAGATTAACATAAGGGAGGATACCTTGCATCCTGCTGAGTACCTGTGCCATATATAACCCCTCTATATAGTGACGTGCGTCTAGGGCAGCCCATCAAATTAGTAAAAAAAATCGATGGTCAGAAATATTAAAGCGCGTCAGATTAAGATAAGGTGGGTTGATTATGAGCTAATAAGAATATATTTTGAAAATCTGACGATTTGAGCGTGACGAAAAGGAGTGGGAGGGTTACAAAGCTGCAAAAAAAAAACGATATCATGACATTCTCGAGCGTGACTAATTTTTTTTTATTTTGAAGGAAATAATTCAAGGGTAACGAAAAATATAAAATCTGACGATTTCCACAAGCCGAAGTGACAAAAATTCGTTGTCGATGGAAAGTTCAAAATGATCTGGTTTGCAGGATCAATTGCCGAAAGCGTATGAACATGTAGTCATAACATCTGATATTCTTGAGGATATTCCAGAATCAGGTATATCTTTTCTCCAATAATTAAAAAAACACGTTAGTACATAACAAAAAAATATTGTTAAATATTTTAATGATTTCTAGTTACAGATACGCACTCTGTGGATGAAATCGAGCCAGAAGAGGAAGATGTTGCTACGGATGAAGATCATGATTAATTAATCAATTAAATATATAAAAAAAAAATTGTAGTTATTTTCGTATAGATACAAGTATTCTACTTAAAAAACATACACTTTTTTATTTGCACGCTATTTCCTGAGCTGTTAAATTAATTAAGTACAATTATTAGAAAAAAGATTAAAAAAAAATTTTTGTCCTCATATTAGGCAAATCTCTCTAGGTAATCGTCAGATTATGAGACAGCACAGGACATAAAGATGAACCATATATATCTTAATCTGACGCGCTCGAGTATTTCAAAATGGCGATTTTTTTTTGCAAATTATATTAATGACCGCGACTTTGCGTCACATCGAAATCGTCAGATTATTGAATGAGAGCTTTTTTTATGTTCACTTAACATCCCCTTAGAAAATCTAACGCGCTCGAGTAAATTTTTTTTTTTTCATTTTCAACCCTTACATACAACCACCCGCATCATGCAAACGATCAGATTAACATACATACATTATTAAAAATACGCAGGACATTGATGATATCAATATCTGACGCGCTCGAGTATGTCCATGCAACAGTTTGTTTTACAAATCTATAGCTGCTTACCCCACTAATGAAAAGGATACATTACGTATATAATATTTTATTCTTATTAACATCTAAGCTTTGAAACCCAAAAGGTCTCCATGACGCTCGAGTAAATTCCCAATTAGCATTGTCAGCTCCCCTATTACAGAGAATGTTGTGTGAAATGTCCGTGAATATTTATTTATTACACACCCATCGTTCGCCAGCTATGTTTAAGACCCACGTAATAGGAGGCGAGCCTATTGCCATCTACTGGTCACGTTTTCCAAATTCCAGGCTGAATAGCACCGCTCGACTAGGGGATCGAACCCGAGACCTCATGACATAACGGTAAGGCGTGAAAGCGTTAGAAACAAACAAATGCACGGTCAGATTTACAATTCTAGTTAGGATAAATGAAGGGACATAGATCAGTTGTTATTTATAATGTCATTACTGTAGAGTAAGCGTCGATCATAAGTCCAAGTTCGTAGTCCTGGTTGATCACCTTCACTGTAGTCTTACCTTCACCTTCATATGCTGCCTTACCCCGCACCAAACTAAAACAAACGATAAAATACTTTCTAATTATTATGCGTATGTTACATCCTTACCAATATTATAAATGCGAAAGTACTTAACCCAGAAAAGGACATAGGACATTTTATTGAGCCCAGAAAAGGACAAAAGTTATATTTTATTGAGTCCAGAAAAGGACGTAAGTTATAATTTATTGAGCCAAGAAAAGGACATAAGTTATATTTTATTGAGTCCAGAAAGGGATATTAGTTATATTTTATTGAGCCCAGAAAAGGGCATGTTATATTTTACTGAGCTCAGAAAAGGACATAAGATATTTTATTGAGCTCAGAAAAGGACATAAGTTATAATTTATTGAGCCCAGAAAATGTATGTTATATTTTATTGAGCTCAGAAAAGGCTTCAAACACATCAGTAGGTGTCTAGCACGGAAATTGTATCTAAATACTAATTATTTATCGCTTTTTAGTTTACTACACTTAGTTTCACTTGAAGGCGGTTTTCTTTAGTAGGAAATCAAGTAAATGTTGTGATGTATTCTGTAGACAGAGTTGTATTTCAATCAATGTTTGGGACAATATTTTCCCAACAAACAACAGTAACCACCATATTGAAGCAATCATAATAATAACTGACAGTTAAACTCTGACTTCTCTAAGTTATATGTAAGTTGTCTAGCTTGACTGGTCTTGCTTATTAATTATAAAATAAATTATGATTATTTCTGAAATAGGAAAAAGGGAGTTTTACTCTGAGCAGGGTGCGAACTTGCAGCTCATCCAATCTGGAGAACTGCTCTGGATTGCTGAGCCATCGCAGTCTCCTAATGGTAATGTCTTTAAGAACAACGCAGCCTATCGGATGGATTTGTATACATTTTATATTCCAATATAGTAGATTTACTTTTGAAATTAAAATTCATACTATTCAATGGCATGATTTCTTAAATATTTTGGCTTGACTTGACTTCTCTGGTTTTTGGGTTTAGCAACCCAGAGACAGTCGACCGGTTATTTTAATTCTTATTCTGCTGCAATCCAGAATGATAAACCAATAGACCTTAATATCTCATTGTATTGTACCATATTGATCTGTATTTTAGCACTTGACATACTCAGCTTTTCGATATTTATGAAAAAAACGTCGCATCCATTAAGGAGATGATTTTAAATCTCAAAGTTAAGAGAGGTGGTAAATTTTTAGCCCTTAGGTTTATTTTTCGTCATAAGCCGGCACGTTATTAAACTTAAAAATGAGGGGTCAATCATGGAATTTGATAAAAGAATAAGGAAGACCTCGCAGACCAACAGCAAAACAAGCTAGAAAATAATAAAATCAATTGAAGGATAAACTAAAATCAATTGAAGCAAAATTTTGTTTTGGTAACAAACTAACCTCAAACATGGCCTATAGTTTTTCAATAACCAGGTTCGTTTTATAATATTTAACGACATGTTGCAATTATTTCAGTGTCCTTAATACTCATTTATATTTTAAAATAAATGATTGTATTTTTGCAAATCCAAAACAACAAATCGGTTCGCTGTTCGTATACTTCGTATACACATACAATGTCAAAGTTGTCAAATCAAAAGTGTCATTTGCAGGGTTGCCAACTCGGTACTACGGTTAGGTGCTAAATGTCATTTGAAAAAGTACTAGATTTCTATAGAAATTCAAAAAATAGTGCTAAATTTGTAGGACCATCAATTAAGTAATAATATCACATAATTAGACAGTTTATTAATTCCTTAACGCTTATGATAATTATTTTAAAACTATATCCAGTCATCTTCACTGTCATCTGTCTCTGATGCTCGCTTTTCTTCTCTCTTTGAGTCACGGGATGTTGCAGTTGAAGTGGATGGTTGTTCAATTTAATTTACAGCCGACTTTTTCAATTTAAGATTATAGTAAAGTACTAGCATCGATCTTATAAGAGGCTACCGTTGGAATCGATTCAAAATATCGATTTTTTGTCATAGATCGGAAACCCTAATACATTTGGACCGTGCTGTGCAGAAATGAGCTAACCCACATAAAACTTATGCTGATTTGAACCACTTCTGCTTTATTTTTTCAGTGTTTATGGTTTATGGTTTTTTCAGTGTTTAGTGTCTTGGGTTGGTGTACCCTATCATTAAAAGAAATTTATTGTTGGAAGAATAAAACGAGTCTTCGAAACATATAAATAAATTAATATTCATGGACATTCATTAAACACAAAGTAAAAAATATGAAATCGAAAATAACAGTCACGAGCAGGATTCGAACCTGCATCTGCTGGATACCGTCCAGATGCTTTGCCAATTCAGCCATCGTGACCCTTGCTTCTGACTGCTAATTTCGATAACACATTCATACTTAACGTCTTTGGGTGACGCCTGCACAATCTGTCGGAAGTATTTTCATACATTATACCGACCAGGTAAACTTAATTTTACAATTAAGATTTTACCTAATAATGACGCAAACACGATGGCTGAATTGGCAAAGCATCTGGACGGTATCCAGGAGATGCAGGTTTAAATCCTGCTCGTGACTGTTATTTTCGATTTCACATTTTTTACTTTGTGTTTAATGTATGTTGCTAAGCATGTCAAATGCTAAAAATATATATAAAAATATCTAAATATTTATAGGGTTTGCGTCATTATTAGGTAACTTTATAAACATGGTACAGTGTTGTGTTTTCAGCTGTAAAAATCGCAGCGAACGAAAATATGAAAATATATCCTTTCACACGTAAGTACAATAAAATATTGTTTTATCGAAATAATAAAGTAATACAATATTAAAAACAGTTAATTATATTAAATGGTGTGCAAAATTCATGCTAAATATTGATAAAATCATATATTTGAATGCAAAATTTTAATAATATTAACCCACTAACGAAGTTTGTCGTCGAAGTCAAGGTGACGGCTATTTCTTACGTAAATTCAATTTAGCCCGGTTATCTAGTATTTAAGGGATACCGGTTAAGATGAATTATATTACCCATCTACGTGGGGAAAATAATTTAATTCTAAATACAAAAATATACGAAATGGTGTCTTATATTCCTCGCAAAATAGTATAATACATTGAATAGATCATATAATTGATTGCTAATTTTGTATAATTTGTATTAACTGACTAATGAAGTTGGCCGTCTAAAGTCAAGGTAAGCAGCTTCTCCAATTTAGGCAAGTTATCCAGCATTTTATGCATAGCGGTTAAGGATAAATTATATTAACCATTTTATTGTATTTAGTGGCAGACGAGCCAAGGGCCATCTGATGGTAAATGGTAACCGTCGCTCATGGACTCAATTATACCGAGAGCATTGTCAAGCCGCTGCTCACCATTTCATTCACAGATATGAAATGAAAGCATAAATGGCTACAGCCAAAACGCAACGATGTGCTTCATGGCCGGTCACACTGAAGATGGTGGTACTAACCCGCTCAGGCCCCGATACCAAGTGAGTGACCAATGTGAAGACTTCGTTTTTAGAGATTTTACAATAGTTCGTTGTGTATTTTTCAGATTCCATATAGATAAGAAAGTGCCTGACCTATGGATAAAGATGAGCTGGCTACTGGGCGGCTAAGTAGGATTTCTGCAATCCTCAACTCAAATTGAATTTGAAATATTGGTGACTTATCTAGGTCAAGTGATCATACCACTGAAGGAATGTAATATAGTTCCGGTGGCCCACCAATAAAGGCGGAGAGATGGCACACGGCGGGTTTCTTTAGTGGGTGAGGGCCCCACACTACCCTGTTCGTTGCTCCGAATGACGGGTGTGTGGTTAGGAACATATTTTCCCGCCTTCACAAAAAAAAAGGAAGATTTTTACTGCGTGGGTAAACGCAGTAGAAATCCACACACGCACTTCTTCAAAGCCCTTTTAGAGTCACTTGTTTTACAAAACTCAGCGCAAGGTGTTTTTGGCTAAGTCGGCACTTCCAAAATTATTGAAACATGTAAGCTCTATGAAATTGATATTTAAAAAAATTGTTTATATTTAAATTTATGTGTTTAAACTAAATACTACTAATCCATAAGTGCTTATTTGTTTGTTACTTAATCACGCAAATATGACTAAATGGATTTGGGTAGTATTTGGCACACATACGTAGGATACTTTTTATCCCGTTATTGGCATGGGATCAGGAATAACGCCTCATTTTGGTTATTATCACGTTATTAGCTGGTTTCTGTGTGGTGACGGACTAAGAATAATAGTGTCACCACCCCACTCTTTCCCACGGGTATCGTACCAAACGACTAAGGGAATTAAGCAGTTGTCACCCATTGCATTACTGGCGGTAGGGCTAGGTAAGAAGTGGGAGTGCTTGCTATAGCGCCCGAGCGGGTTTGTACCACCACCTCACGTGTCGACCATGTAGCACATCGGTTTTGGTCGTAGCAGGAGACAGCCGTTCATTTTTTCATTTCATATCTGAAATGAAATGGTGAGCAGCGGCTTGCCAATATTCCCGGTATAGGTGGTGGAGTGATTATTTGTGAGCCTGTAAACCTAAGATACTTTCTTGATGGCTTGTTCCAGCCAGCAGGCAGGCAAATTTTTAACAAACAAATAAGTAAACTCACTTTCGCATTTATAATATTAATAATGATCAACTATATCACAAAATTATATTTTTAATTAAATTATGTTATATGTATTTTAGAACTACATTGAAGAAGATATTGATGACCAGAACGTAGAAGATGATGTGCAACCTGTGGCCAGAGAAGTTTTAGTATTCATGCTCACTTGTTTAAACAGTAGCTGAAAATTTCCTGAGGGGTTAAACAAACACTATTCCTAGTAAAGATGTAGGTAAATAAATATGGTCAGTGAATATGGACTTGAAGTTTTGAAACACCTCAGTAAATTTTGCTATGGCAAAATTATTAGGATGGAAAATAGATGGTTAATAAAGGATAATAAACAACTTATAAATTGATTTACCTTACTATATTACCCTAGTCCTGCCACATTATATGTTTTAATATTAAAAGACCGCCACTATTCGCTCATCTCACCTATGGGGGAGGAGAGAAGGGGGCAAAATACCGCCTTCCTCCATATCCACCATATATCCGCATAGCGTTTCCACTTACACTTTCGCCGTAAAGCATGGCACTAGACCACGCTTGGCAGCAAGCAGTGGTCAAGTTATGGTCGCAGTTATTGTAACGCGAATGAAATGTGTTTATTTGTATATAGTTCACTCATTCCTTAACCGAGGGAGATCATAGTCCGGAGCGTGCTCGTCGTGATCCCTGCCAGCCTGTAATCCACAGGCTGCAATCCGGCTCGAATGCGTACCGCAGTGCGGGTTAGGGCGTGCCCGAGGCGACGCGTACCGACCTGCCCCCGTCGGTACGAACAACGGCAGATGCGGCGATGGGGGCCGCCACCCATCACGCCTTGCCCAGTTTGGCGAGTCGCGGGGAGCAGAGTGTCGAGTAGGCACGTGGAATGTAAGAGGTGGTGTGGAAGATAAGTTACACGAGCTGGTAACCGTCATGTCGGACAGACAGCTTGATGTGCTCTGTGTAACAGAGACCAAGCGAAAGGGTAGCGACACCTGTGATCTACCTGGTGGCGGGTTAGCTCTGTGGTCTGGTGTACCGCAGAGCGATCGGGCCAGCATGGGAGTTGGGGTGTTGTGTCCGCTCGCTTGGCCTCAGGTGTGAAAGACTACGGAATGTTTGATCCCAAACTTCTATGGGTCCGAATAAAACTAGGTGTCACCAGGGTCTTCATGGTCGCAGCTTATGCTCCCGTAGGTTCTTCGGTGGCATCGGATGTAGAGAAGTTCTGGGATAATGTTAAGAAAGTTCTGGATTTGGCAGAAGCTAGTGAATGCGTGATCGTATGCGGAGACTTGAATGGATGGGTTGGGACCAAGTGTCCAGACTTCGAGGACGTGCTTGGTTCATTTGGTGATAAGAGAGCGAACGATGCAGGTAGGCTCATTGCGGATGTATGTATGGAGAGAAACCTTATTGTGTCAACACATTTTTTCAACATAAGGTAAGGACATTCATATATGTATACATGGAGAAGGAATGAACAGAGAAGTATGATAGATTTAATTCTGGTAGACAGTCGCCTCCAAAGTAAAATTCTGGATACAAGAGCCTACAGGGTTCCCACTGTCGACACGGACCACTATCTCGTTATTGCGAGATTTAGTGGTCTGTTCAGAAAGTGGAGACACTGGCGAGAGCGTGTCCACTTCGGAAGGCTTGAAAGAATAAAGATTGAAAAGTTGCAAGAAGAGAGTGTAACAGCAAAGTATGCAGAGTGTGTCCGTGAACGGCTGACAATGGCAAGTTAGCCGGAATCTGACATAGAAGAATGCTGGAGTCTATTGAAATATAGTAAGGTAGATACAGCGAAAGAAGTATGTGGATGCTCAAAGAAGCATAGGAAAGTGAAAGGTGATGCATGGTGTGATACGGAAGTAGCAGCTTCCGTAGACCAAAAGAAGAAAGCGTGTCTGGACTATGTATCTTCTTTGAACCTGAGTGCAAGTATGAACGAACAGAAAAAAGAAATATACCGGCAACGTAAGAATGACACCAAAGCCTTAGTGAAAGAGAAGCGTGATAGAGCAAATATGATTGATAGAGGCAAAAGAAAGGCTGACCAAAAACTTCGAGAGCAACACCAAACTTTTCTGGAGGGAGGTAAAGAAATCTCGGAGTGGTTGATCAGCTTTCAGAATGTATAAAATAAGCTCTAAAGTTGGAGACATTCCTACGCAAACACAAGATGTGTTAAGCCGATGGAGTGAATATTTTGGAGATATGTATGCGGATGTTCAGGGTGACGCTGGTGCCACATGTGGTCTAACAGCATTCGGTACCGACATCCTCTGATGACATTAGTATGGATGAAGTTGAATGGGCGATTAGAAGTTTGAAAAATGGTAAGGTAGCGGGTATTGATATGGTGTCTGCTGAGATGGTCAAGCTTGAAGGCTCATGTGTCTGGGAATCCTTCCTGATGCTTCTCAATTTATGTTGGAGCTCAGGAATGGTTGGATGGACCCAAGGACTGGAGAAGCGCAGTCATCGTGGCCTTGATTAAAAACAAGGGTTCACACCCTGAAGGGACCGGGAGACCTCAATCCGGATGTACCGATGATCGGACAAGGTCTCAACTTCCTCCAGAACACGCCAGTTCCTCACTGGTGCTGCGACGTCGGGGCTAGCGAACGAAAGGTCCACTATCGACCCACCCCGTTGCCGCACCCACGTGTTGACGGAGCCTCTGTTTAGCAAACAGAGGCCCGTTGAAGCCGCCCACTCTACCACCGCCACTCCACGGGCGTCCGTCGCAGGGGACCCCCACGCCGTAGATTTGGCGTTGAAGTCCCCCACGACCAGGACGTGGCTAGGTGCCAGTCGCCGTATCAAGGTCTCCAGGCTGTTAAGCCAGACCTCGAAATCAGCCAGACTCCGGTTGGGGGAGAAGTACACGTCGTACAGCGTAACTCCCCTCCAGTCGGCTGCTACGTATCCCATGCCCCTGTCTCTGATCGACAAGGGCGGAGAGCGCAGCGCCGTGGAGTTGACGATTGCCACGGAGCCATCGCGGCTGCCCACCCAATGAGGATGGTCAGGAACGCAGTAAGGCTCCGCAGCTACGGCTACACCAATCAACCGCTCCACCATGGTTTGCAGGAGAAGATCCTGCGCCCTGGCGGAGTGGTTGAGATTCGCCTGGAGGAGGATAGTGTCACGGTTGAATTTTAAGCCGTAACCATATCCTCCTCCACCCTAGACGGTGGCGAAGCCGCGCTAGGGGAGGCAGCCTGGGCCGATTGGCTGGTCCCCCCTTTTAGGCCTGACGTCGAGGGTCTACATCCCTCCCGCCCCATGCAGTGCTTGGCAGGCCTATTGCCTGCCACGCATGTGGGGCAGTAAGGGGCAGCGGTGCAGGTTGCCGCCCGATGCCCTGCCTGACCGCAGCGGAAACAGAGACCGCTGCAGTCAAAACAGTTAGTGCACGTCGGCCAGGTGTGTCCTACCGCCATACACTTATAGCACCTTGCGGGCCGGGGCTCCAGCACGGTGACCCGTGCAGAACTCTAGCCCACAAGGAGCCTGCCTGCGGCAGCCAAGGTACTGGCCGCCGCGACAGGGCAACTCGCCCAGACGGCACCTATACCGCAAGCTCCTTCCGGAGCTCTGCCACCTCCGCCTCGAGGTGCCTGCAGCGGCAGGGCGCCTTCAACTTGCCGATCCCCTCTGGCGCTGGGTTACGCCGGAGAGACTCCACCGCGCTAAAGGCTACCTTAGTAGCCTCCTTGAGGGCCTCCGCGAGGTCGCCCCGAAGGCCTCGCGACGCATTAGCCACCGTGGAATCGATGGCCAGGGCGTCGGAAACCCTCTGGGCAACCTGGTCCGCTGTAGGTGGACCATCCTCGTTCGGAGGCTCCTCTCGGAGCCTCGATGTGAGGAGGGTTACCCTCTCCTCCACCGAGAGCTCCACTCCCAATCCCCTAACTGCGGCCTCGTCTGCTTGCGATATGGATAGCGGCACCGAACCCAGGCCCCTACCAGCCCCTCGGCCTCTTTTGGCCGTTCTACTCAGTCTGCCCGGTGGGGGCATCGACGTAAGCTGCCCTCGGACTCCGAAGCATCGCCCTCGCGCAATCGAGCGCTTCAAGAACCGCGAAGGCCACTTCACCACACCGGCTGCGTCCGCACGGGACCCCGACGGCTCCGGCAGACAGACATCCGCGACCGCAGCAAGAGCGCTACCGGCGTCCGACGTCACCACTGTGTCAGCGGCAGAACTAATTACCGCGGGAGTGCTTTTTCTCCCACGGGTCCTCCTCTTTTTTGTTTTCTCCGTCTTTTTTTCTTCATTGGCGTAGGTTGCCCCCCTCAGATACGTGGGGCTGACGGAGCCGGTTTTGGTACCCAGCTCCGTGAGGGATTCTCCAGGTGCATTGCACCCGGTACCCTCCTGAGGAATAAAAGTATTTTTACTGTGTGCCATTTTTAAGTTTAGAGTCCTTCGACTATTGTGCCGCCCTCGCGACTGGATACCCTCCAGCCATTCATCCCTCGCCGGGCGGCAGAGCTTGGATTGGGGTGATTTTTTATAGGGGTTTTCTTCCCCGCGGTCCGAAGACCCCTGGTACTGTCCGTTCAGGGTTACGGGACGGGCCGAACGGTGGTCTGCATCAGACCGTGCCCATCGCTCGCAAAGCAAGCAGTGAGCCCATCGCCCCTCAGGCTTAAAAGCCCCGTCTCCGTCTCCCAGGGCCAGGGGAACCACTATGGCCCCGCTGGCCCTCCACGGCAGACGTTCGGCCCACTGTAAGCAGTGAGCCCGTCGCCACTCGGGCTAAAAGCCCCGTCTCCGGGGACGGGGAGGGCACTGTGACCCCGCTGTCCCCCTCCCAGAATCGGGGGGGCCACTATGGCCTCGCTGACCCTCCACGGCGGACGTCCGGCCTATCCACTGTGCCCTCTGCTAGTTAGAGGGACACGCGGAGACCCGCCCCCTGCCGGGACTCAGCCGCCGGCACCAGAGTGCCGACGTTGCCCGGGGTGCACCAACGCGGAGGTATCCCGACCCGCACCCCGTGATTATAGAAGCCTAGAGGCGTGCATATACTTTGAATACTAGATATAGCTGGTATATCAGCCAGTCTTCACTGGCTTTGATGAGGTTATGACGACACTATGTTTTCAGCACATACTTTTCCTGATGCGCATCTAGAAAACGGGATTCAGTATCATCTTAAAAAAATCTTACTGCTTATGGTGGCAGACAAGCCTCAGCTAAACTGGTGGTAAATGAATAACCGCCATTAATGGGTTCAATAATATTAAAAATATTGATTGAATGAAGTGACACTTGGCGGAAGTCCATTGTTATTATTATAGAATGGATATTTTAGGAGTGCCTACCACTCTCCCACGGACTGTTAACCCCGGTTATCTTTGCACACACAAAATAACCTAATCCGGCTTTTTGCGGAATATTGCAACGTTGTCGAGAGTCCTGCTATCGGATGGTTGTGTCGCGTTGGTGAGATATTTTGTCATTATCGTGTATCCATCCACCATCCATCCACCAGCCTTTCAACGTCCACTGCTGGACAAAGGCCTCCCCAAAAGAACGCCACAACTAGCGGTCCCATCATGGGGGATAATGCCGTAATCGCCACGCTTGGCAGGCGGGTTGGCGATCGCAGTGGATGTTGTTAATACTCGAGAGAGTGCTGCTGCCCACTCCCCCGGTATTCCCTCAGTCAGCTCTTACGACTCCCGTGGGTAGAGAGGGGTTATCGTGTATGCTACTCTGCTATTATCTCATGCTCCTCTATCTGTGAGAGTGCGGATTGGCAATCTTAGGTTATTTTGTGTGTCCAAGTTAACCGAGATTAAACAAAAAGTGGAAAATGTGAAAATCGAAAATAAATCTACTGGATACCGTCCAGATGCTTTGCCAATTTAGCCATCGTGACACTTGCTCCTGACTGCTAATTTCGATAACACATTCATACTTAACGTCTTGGGTGACGCCTGCGCCATCTGTCGGACGTATTTACATATATTATACCGACCAGGCAAACTTAATTTTACAATTAAGATTTTTACCTAATAATGACGCAGCCCTATAAATATTTAGATATTTTTATATACGAGTATATTTTTAGCATTTGAAATGCTTAGCCATATACATTAAACAAAAATAACAGTCACGAGCAGGATTTGCACCTGCATCTCCTGGATACCGTCCAGATGCTTTGCCCATTCAGCCATCGTGATTTAATATATAAAAATATCTAAATATTAACCGGGATTGACAATCCGTGGGTGAGTGGTCGGTTCTTCTCCTAAAATATCCAATCTATAATAATAATATGTTTAAAAAATATTGTCAAGCCGCTGCTTAACCTTTTATTTCGCGGCTATCTCCTGCTACAACTGAAACACACCAATGTGCTTGACGGTCGGTCAGACAGCAGACACATGGAACCCAACCGTATCAGTAATGCAATTTGTGTGATAATTTCTTACTTCCCGTGGTTGCTTTGTACGACACCCTCGAAATAATCAGGGTGGTGACACTTGTATTCATAAGTTCGTTCACCGGATAAAATGTCCTCTGGAATGAATTAATTTCGCCATCATTACAGGATTCATGGGCAAGGTGTTAATAGAAAAACTGCTGTACTCCTGTTCAGAGCTCAGCTGTATCTATATCCTCATGAGGAACAAGAGGGGAGTGAAATCAGAAGATAGACTAGCAGATTTGTATTCTTGTGCTGTGAGTACTACCTACTTATTTGAGTAGTTTACCTAGAAACAGCTTTTTCATGCAGCACGAACAGCAGCTAAAAATGAAGGCTTTAAATACATCTGGACAAAGCATTCAACCATACTCGCCAGGGAAAATGAGAATTCTGCGGTTGTGGCCATTCGGTCATCCAAGGATATCGCGAAAATTAACAATATCTCTAAAAAAATGTCAAATTAACTTTAAGCTCATATTAATATTACTATTACCTTTTTTTTATAATTCTACTATGGATTTTCATAGACATCACAATGTTATATGTAAGGGTAGGCATCTGAACAAGCTATTTATACTATCTATAAAATGTATAAACTATATAAATCAACAACGTACACGTTATATAAGACATCTACACTTCTACAATATATTACAATTTAAAATACTCAATCTTACTAATGGCTAATAGAAATAATAACTTAACCATTTATTACCAAAACTGTCGTGGTATGCGTTCTAAATTACAAACAATATATTTTAATATACTCTCTAGCTGTTATGATATAATAATTTTTACGGAAACTTGGTTAAATCCTAGTATACACGATAAGGAGTTTATAGATGATAGATACGTTGTCTACAGATGCGACAGAGATCTTACTTCTTCTCAAAAGCGTGATGGAGGTGGTGTATTAGTCGCGGTCATGAGACACCTCAGGCCACGCTGTGCGACTGTGTCTTCACAGATTATAACATTGAAATACTTGGAAATTATATTTATAGAAATACCCAGTAGTGATCTTTCAGGGTGTCTTCTAATTAGTGCCGTGTACATTCCGGATAAATCTCCTTTAGCTGTTTACAATTTGTACTTTGAGATCACGAACGAAATAATAAGAAATAGTTGCACTTCGAACTTTCTATTATTTGGAGACTATAATATTTCAGACGCGAGGTGGCAACCTCTACCGAACTCTAACTCTCTAGGATGTTCTGGTACTTCCCTGATCTGCCAACAATTACGTGGTTTTATGGCTATCCATGACGCTAAGCAGTACAATATGTTCCTAAATGCAAACGAAAGAATACTGGATTTATGTATGACTAATATGAAAGACTGCAGCACACACCAACCTCATAATTTTATATCCATCCCCAGACGCCCATCATCCCCCATTTTATGCAATGATTCCCTTCACGTTTAAAATTACTCCCATGAGCCGTTGTCCTATTTCACACAACTTTCTTAAAGGCAATTACGAGCTTATAAACAAGGACCTTAATAAAATCCCATGGGACGAATTAATTGGGAATCTATCAGCAGAGCATTCAATTAATATATTTTACGAAATAATCTACAGTATTGTAAAAACACATATACCTTTAACAAAGCCTAGATCATCACGATATCCAGCGTGGTTTAGCCCATCCCTTATACACATATATAAAAATAAACATAAAGCCTGGAAAAAATGGAAAAGGTATAAAAACATTTCAGATTACGAGGTATTTTCACTATTCCGGGTGAGATTCAGAGCAGAAGTTGTGAAATGTTACAAAAATTATATTAAAAATGTGGAAGGCTTCATTCCAAATAATTTTAAATATATTTGGACATATGTAGGTAACAAAAAATCTAAGACCGGTATACCATCCAGTTTGATATATAATGGTCGAGAATCCCGCGTTCCCAAAACTATTTGTATCTTGTTTTCTTCTTTTTTTGAATCTGTGTTCATACCATCAACTCTAACCCATGATTGGTTACCACCTTCTGATGTCTCTGATCAGTGTGTTTTATTAAATAGTCTGTACTTCGATACTAACACAATAATTAAGGAATTAAAATACCTTGACACAACCAAAGATCCAGGGCCAGATAATCTACCAGCTGTATTTTTTAAACTAACTGCTCAGTCCATAAGTAGACCTCTGTACCTTGTCTTCAATAAATGTATTACTGAAGGCTACCTTCCAGACGTTTGGAAATGTGCATATGTCGTTCCTATCCATAAAAGTGGTTATAAACATAATATAGAGAACTATCGTCCTATTTCGATACTATGTGAAATATCCAAAGTATTTGAGAAATTAGTACACGCCGCAATTTACCCAATTATTCATAACTACATCATACAGGAACAACACGGTTTTGTGAAACGAAGATCAACGGTTACTAATCTAACAGTATTCTTAGATTTTATGTTTTGGAATTTTGATAGACGCATACAAGTGGATGCAGTTTACACAGACATTCAGAAGGCATTCGACAGTGTGGATCATGAAATTCTTCTCAATAAGATAGCTTATAATGGAATAAGAGGCAATTTATTACAATGGTTTAGATCGTATATTACTAATAGAAGTCAGATAGTGGTAGTCAATGGTTACAAATCTGTGAGTGCTAAGGTAACATCTGGTATTCCACAAGGTTCATTACTAGGTCCTTTACTGTTTGTCATCTTTATTAATGATATCAAAAAGTGCTTCAATTTTGCTAACTTTCTTTTATACGCCGATGATTTAAAAATATATCAAGTTATTAAGAGTAATGAGGACTGTTTAAAATTTCAAAATGAACTCGACAGACTCTCTGAATACTGTAGGCTTAATAAACTAAATCTAAGTTTCTCTAAATGTCATGCCATAAGTTTTACAAAAAATAAAAACATTATAAAATTTGATTACTCCTTGTGTGGTAATACTTTAACCAGAGTTACGCATCTGAAAGACTTGGGTATATTACTTGATGACAAATTACACATGGACCTTCATATTGAAGCAATTACCACAAAAGCCTTTCAAATGTTCGGCTTCGTCATGAGATCCGCTTGCGATTTTGTCCGCCCCTTTACATTCATTCTATTATATTGTTCTCTAATTCGGTCACAGTTACAGTACGCTTGCTTCGTGTGGGACCCCTTGTATGACAAATACAAAAAAGCCATAGAAAGAGTTCAAAAGAAATATTTTCGAAAAATGCACTATAAATGTCAACATGCACGTGCACCATACGACCAAGTTTTGACTCAATACAATATATTGCCCCTAGATAAACGAAGAGCGCTTCTTCAGATGTCGACACTATATGATATACTTAATAACAGATTATACTGTACCACGTTGAATAATGAGATTAAATTAGTAGTACCTAGATTCATCCACCAACGTAGAGTGCGCAACTACCCACTCTTTGCCTTACGTTCATTCAGAACAAATGCTGGTAACCGTGCTCCAATTCAACGTGTTACACAAATGTACAATACATTTTTCTTTGATATTGATATATTTCACCTATCTAAATCTATTTTTAAGAAAGAAATTTTAAACAAGCTTAGGAATATTAATATAAATTCTAATTTATGACACTTGATAACTATTAACTAATTAAAGTAGGATATACTATTTTGTTTTTTAACACTAGGTAAGTACATATTATTTAAATACCATATTCTGTACACAGCTAACTAATCTGTGGAAAATGTTGTGGTTATTGCATTTACTAACATTATATAAAAGCATATCATTGTTTAAGCATATATTATACAATGTAATAACGTTTATTTTCCCAAATAAAGTAAAATAAAATAAAATAAAATAAAATAAACGTTTCAATGTCGCTAATGTAAACATATTAGGTAATTTAGCATGTAATAAGCATTGTCACTGTCTTAATGCATTATTCATGTAGGTACACATATCAAGTTATGTGTAATGAATAATGCATCAAGACAGTGACAATGCTTATTACAGTGTAACTATCGTGAAATAGATATTTGAATATCAAATTAGGTAAAAACAGATGTTATAACTATATTTAAACACGAGTAGAAAACGTGCATTTTTATTAGTTTTAATGCTATTGTTAAATGTTCTGTCTAAGCAAGCAAAACGAACGGTCTCTATGTGGTGAACAATCATCTCATAGTCCAGGATGTCTAAATGTATACCCAAACTCGCTGGCCACACATTACCCTACAAAATATGTGAAAATGTCTGGTTGATTTTCCATCAGTCACGCCTAAAGAACTGATCAGATTTGGATGTAACTAAGTAAGTAGGTACCTACATAAAGAAATAAAACACAAGAAAATGTGAAATCGAAAATATTAGCCACGAGCAGTATTTGAAAATGCATCTCCTGAAAAACCATTCCGACCAGCTGATCTGATGATTGTCTTATATTTCTCTATAAGCTCAGAGCATTCTTTTTATGCGGATCTGTATATAAAACATTTTTTTAGAATTTTAGTCCATCTGTCTGTTTGTCGGTTTGCCAGTTTGTTCGTACATCACGCACTTTTTTGTTCTTTACTAGGTATATAGGAAACCTGAGAAATAACCAAAAAACTAGCTTTTGTCTGCGGCGGATCCACGGACAAAGGCTAATCATAAATATAAAGAAAAACATCTGTGTCATTGGAGTCTGAGAACAAAAATATACTTACGAGTACTATAATATAGGTCTACCCCGAAAGCACGTAACGTAACAATTTTTTTAAAATATTTTCAGTGCTTTGATAGATTGAGGAAAGAGAAGCCAACCATATTCAAATCTAAGGTCTTCGTTATAGCTGGAGATATAATGGAAATTGGTTTAGGTGAGTAAATTTTATGGGAGTATGAAAATTACACACATACTCGTATATACAGTGTTACTGTCAATATGACGGCAATCCGTTAACGGAATATAGGAGAGATCATTTGCAACCAAATTACCCTTTATGACCCCTGTGCAAAAGTCAACCATTTTCGAGTAATTTAAAATTTTATATTTTGTTGAAGATATTATCTGCGGTACAAATTTAAAAATTTATTAAAAAAGCAATCTATGATTTTTTTTATTATTCTGCTTGCTTACGCGTTTACATTGTAATCAGTCATAAATAATAATTATATTAAATATTTTTTAAATCTGAGTATTTAAACAATTTGGGAAATCCAAAAACGCCTCATAATTTCATTTTACACAATAAAATAGATTATTTGATAAGTACCTAATAATGTATTGGTCTTACTAAGTAGTTTTCAATAAATCACATACCTAGATAGCGCTAATTTCAAAAAGTACTAATGTGTTAGAAATATATCACCGGCAATAACTCACGTTGAGGATCGATTTAGTCGACCCGGGTTTCGAGCATATTCGATGCTCATCATCTGGGCGAGCGCGCAGCGGTGTCAACGAGTTCCCGGCGGGCACTGAAGTACTTCCTGTAAGTAGTTGTATGTCATGTAGTTAGAGTTTGTATTTTTTGTTTCAGTGTATCTCATCCGTCGTGTTGGATTCATTTTTCATCGTTTATTTCTCTTTCACCGAACAAATTTCCTTCGTTCGACGGTCTACCTTAAATTAAGTGTTTTAGTGCATAAAATAGTTATTATACCTGACAATAAGCATGGATTTTTCAACAATGGGTAAGTAGTTTGATTTTTTTCATAAAAAGTGTCCACCCGTTACGCCGCGTGGCCTCGCGCGGCCTCGCGTGGCCTTGGCACTATATCGCTTAGCACGCGTAAGACTCCCGGGAGTCTAACGCGATTCAATCGGTATACTCGATGTGCTCACACTGCCACAACAAGAGCCATTAAACAAGAAGATAAGATAAGACAATGTTCTTTAGATTATTTTGCTTATAGATATGTGGTGGTCAGAACTTAGTTCAGTTCAGTCAAAGAGTATAGTAATAAATGGCAAGTACGTGCCGTTGCTGACAATTCTGCCAATGACGGTCGCAGTGGAGACGATAGATAAAGTATACTATATCTATCTCAGATAGCTCAGATATCTATGGTGGAGACACGTGTGTATACTTTTTAATTAAAAAAGGTCTTCAAATCACATTGGAACTAGATGTGAACGATTTTGTGGCTAAAACAAAAGGAGGATCACAAATAATTATTTAATTAGTACTAATGAGGAATATCAATTATAATTAGTAAGGGAAGCGATTAGTATGTGGGTGTCCAAGACTTACAAGCTAATGGAATTGAAGTGCTATACACTCACCAGTGAATACAGAGGACTCCCTAGGGCACCTAAATTTTAAAATTATTTTCAAATTTTGGTAGAATACCGCAGTACCAATGTGGCGAGTTTCTGATAATTTTGAAGCATCCGTAAAAATTTTTCAAAGTAGGACGACCGCTCCTGAACTTATGAATTGAAGGTAGCGTTCGCCGAAACGGATGTTTTGGAGATTCCTATGTCCAATAATATTTCAGGTTGGAAACAGATTACTTTGTATTCAAAGTTGAACAGGGAAAGCCTATCCTGCTCTATGATAGGTCCCTCAAGATTTTGAAACAACTGAAAGGCCTGGATAATCAGAGGGGATTCTTTATGTTGGCAATAGTTAGTTACGTTGCATAGATGATTTAAGTGGGAAAGTTTTTGCTTTAACGGGTGCGTCTTTCTACTAATGGATCTGGACAGGAAACGAGTGGCTAGATATTGTCTTCTCAGAGCTAAAAGGGGTTCTCCACATTCGACCTGTAAGGCATTAGCAGGGGAGGACTTCATGCACCCAGAGATGATTCGCAGACATTTAGTTTGTAGTTGTTTAGCCTCGCCAATGCGCCTTTATTACAAGGAATTAATAAAAAGGCCCCATAATCCATTCTGCTTCGGACTAGACCGTTGTAGATCAGTTTCAAAGTGAAATGGTGTGCACCTCACCACACACCAGACAAAGCTTTATAATATTTATGACACTTTCACATTTTTTAATAGAGTGGTTAAGGTGATGAATGCCAGTTAATTTAACATCGAGATAAACGCCTAGAAATTTCACTTTGGGTGCAATAGGGATTTTATACCCCAGGATGCTTAATTCTATTTGTGGAATAGTTCTTTTACGAGTAAATATGGTTACAGAGTTTTTTTGGACTGAAAGACTTAAACCATGGTCTAGTAGCCACTGATTAAGAGAGCCCAGGGATATACCCAGGGAAGAGAAGGCTGCGTCGCAAATTAAAAGGTCCTTCACATACAAAGCCAGATCGTCCGCATACTGAAGAATATGGCAGTTAGGGTTAAGACATGAGCCAATGTCTGCTATATAAAGGTTGAACAGTAAGGGACTTAGGACTGAGCCTTGTGCCAGCCCTTTCCAAGCAAACCTTCTAAGCATAGGGACAGCCTGAGCTCTCAGTACCAACGACCGAGACATAAGAATCTTACAAATGCAATGAACCATCTTGACCGGAAGTCTCAGCTGGTGGCCTGAGAGTGGGAAGATAGACACAATCGTATACAGCAGATATAATAAGGAAAGCTGCCACAACAGATTCCTTGTTAGACAGAGCAATTTGTATATCCGTAATAAGAGTCCCTACACTATCCATGGTGCTGTATCCCTTTCGAAATCCAAATTAGTAGCTAGGTAATAAAGTCTCGAGATTCTGCTATATATTCCAGACGGTTTTTTATGAGATGTTCAAGCAAGTTTTTTAATAAAACAGAGGAGAGAGCAATTGGTCTAAAGCTATTTGGGTCGTCAGCGGGTTTGCCCGGTTTTAAAATAGGGATTATTATTTAGATCTTCCAGGTTGAGGAAACCCAGCCGTTGTTATAGCAGTAATTTAGGAGTACAAGGAAATATTTTTTGACCATAGGACCGGCATGAACAAAAAAAGAATAAGGTATGCCATCAACCCCTGGCGCAGAATCCTTAGTACGTTTATGCACCATTTCCAATTCGAAAATAGAAAATGGGGCATCTAACGGATCATCTGATGCATGAGAAGTGGGGTGGTATGGGTGATGGATTTCTGCTAGAGAAGGAACATAAGGAGGCGCTAAATTATTAAAAAACAGTTCAGCAATTTCCTGGGTTATGGCCGAAGAAGTTGATGGCGCACATCCAGATCTAAATTTGTTAATGTTTCTCCAGATAAGAGATGTTGGAGTAGACGGGGACAATGATGAACAAAAACGAATCCAGCCTGCACGCTTTTTCTTACGTAGCAGGCTTCTAGTTTTTGCACACACTTGTCTGTAAAGTAGAAGATTATGAGTGCTCATTTCCCTACCATACCGCTTCTCTGCTTCTTTCCGTTCGCTTAGCAAATTCTAAGCCTTAGAACAAAAATTGACATTTTAGTAGTATGTTTTTAGGTTACATCTCAGGTGCCCGATATACGAGTAGTAGCGGGATAAAATATATACCAGTTTATATTTCTAATCAAGAGCTATCAAATAAAAATAGTTGCATCAACCCCGTTCAGTAATTTTTGCGTAATGCGCAACCGAACAAACAGACAAATAAATCTAAAAAAAACAACTTTTTGTGTTTAGACACGTGTTATACATTAATACCACAGACAGACCGCGGATTCAGCAGCAGTATAATTATTATAGAAAACATCAATTGCGCAAGTATTGTTTCGACGCCGCCGTGTCGCCGGAAATGGGGAGCTGACGCTGCAATCGTCATGTACTCAATTTATTTAGTTTCAACATAATTTTAGGCATTCAATATTCATACATCGAATAGATTAGGCTAATTAAATTTATTGTAATTTCTAATTAATTAAATAGTTTTAAAAGTAATTTTGGTTTTTTTTCGATTTTACGATTACGTTCCGTAACGTAATTGGCGCAGTCGGTAGGATCCTCGCGGGCCGGTTCGCGAGAATTAGAATTCTCTTATATCGAAATTCGCGTCGCGAATCGCCCGGGTGGCTTTCTAGCCCCGACACCGAGGTTCCTGAATCTACGGTCCAGCTGCAGTTTCTTGAAGGAGAGTCCAGACTTCGACTCACGAAAGAGAAACCAAGATGAAATATATGTAAGTACACTTGAATTGTTCTCGTGTTGCTTGCTTCTCTAATTCCTAGTTATCTCCATTATCCAAAATTTTCAATCCGGAAAATTCAAAGCACCGAGATCCTGTATCTCGGCAGGCTCGTTGGAGTATTATAGACTTAAATAGAAATTTAAATAGTAGCCCACCACAGAGTTCACAAAATATGGCTCAAGCACAGGGGAACGTAGCAATAGTAACTCATGACCCGGACACTATTTTTAAGGCACTTCGCCTAGTCCCGGAGTTCGATGGGAACCCGAATATTTTAACTAGATTTATTAATATATGTGATAGAATAGTTGTACACTATTTAAGTGATCAACCTGGAAACGAACTATCAATCTTGTACTTATTAAATGGTATCTTAAATAAAATTACTGGTTCAGCCGCAAGTACTATCAATTCCAATGGCATACCAGACAGCTGGCTAGGTATAAGAACAGCCTTAATTAACAACTTTTCCGATCAGCGCGACGAAACTGCTGTCTATAGTGACCTATCCTTAGCCAAACAGGGTACAAAGTCCGCTCAAGAGTTTTACGACCAATGCCAGACACTATTCAGTACAATAATGACCTTTGTAACCTTGCACGAACCGATTAGTACCACAGTAGAAGCTAAACGAATACTATATAAAAAAGTTGCTATGCAGTCGTTTGTAAGAGGGTTAAACGAACCGTTAGGGTCCCGTATACGATGCATGCGATCGGAGTCGATAGAAAAAACGCTCGAATATGTTCAAGAAGAGTTAAATGTAATATATTTGCAACAGCGATATGACGCCCCGAAATCGTCAAACACCCCTAAGGCATAAGCAATTACATTCCACCCCCTATAAATTACCAACCTCGCGCACAAAATCTTATTCACCCCCACCACAAGCGTTTAAATTTAATTCCCCTCAGAACCAACCATTTCAGTATCGCACCCCCAATCGTACTTAACAAATATTTCGCGCTCAACCCCCTGGGTACAACCCGCAAAGTAACGTTTTCCGGTTAGCCCCTAGGCACGTTCCTCCACAAAACCTAGGCCCAAAACCTATGAGTGGCGTTCAGCACTTCACCCCTAAACCAATGTTATCTGGTCATGATTGGCGCAAATCAGGGAACCCACCACCTAGTAATTATTTTAAACCACGTGAAATGAACATGAATGAGTGTGCGTCATACGAAGAGTCATATTACCCAGTCGAGTATTGTTACGAACAGGAGGATTCTCATTGTTACAATAATTATTATAATTAATACAACCCATACACTACATTAGAGTGCACCGATAATACTATGTATTACGATATGAGTGATGAAATTCAGATTACCGAAAATATAAAATCTCAACCCGGTACAAGTTCATCAGAGTTGGATTTTCAGTTGAGCCCAATGTCAAAAAAGCCAAAATAGAATTAAATCTCCAAACTCAGAGACAGCTACCATATATTTCAATTTCAGAACCACCCTTAAAACTATTAATTGATACCGGTGCAAACCAGTCGTTTATTAGCCCGGAAGCAGTCGAATTATATTTCTCTAATTTTCCATTAAACTATGACCCATTTGAGGTTACCAACGTACACGCCGTTAGTAGAAATGATTATTCTATTACTCAGCCCAGCTTTACTGAATTTAATGACCCTTTTTTTTTTTAATTTTAGGTGGGCAAAAATGTCCTACCGCACACCCCGCTGCCCGGGAAGACAACGGGGTAGTGTGGGGCTCTCACCCACTAAAAACCCACCGTGCGCCTCCACCCGCCCTTGCTACGGCGGATCACGAGTACCGCGTCGTTTCGACCGCGATCCGCAGGTGGCAGCCCCTTTGGGCACCCTCTCTTGAGCGACGCCTCGCGCACTTAGGCGTCGCACCTTCGCGGTAGGCTTCCGCGGACGGCAGGGTACTCCCCGTCACCACCGTCCGCAGCCTCGGCTAGGGCGGCATCAGGCGCAGGTAAGCGCGCGCATGCCGCCCCGCGCGCCGGCGGCGAATCGGGTTCGCGAAGGGGGATTCCTCCCGGGCTCTCTCCGCCACCTCCTTCCGTGAGATGACAGCCTCGCAGAAGGCGACGACAGCGGTCCAGGCCCTGTCACTGCCAACCATCGCTCGCGCACCGGCCGGCAGCGACAGGTCCACGCCTATGACTGCAACGAGTTCCCGGCGCTGCACATCCCAGGCCGGGCACGACTGGAGCGTGTGCTGCGCCGAGTCCTCATTGCAGCCGCAGTGGTGACAGCCTGGGGTCGTCTCCCTCCTAGCGATCATGTGCAGGTATTTGTCGAAGCAACCATGCCCCGACAAAACCTGTACCAACCGGAAGGTGAGGAACCCGTGCTGCCGCCCTGCCCATTCTTCCAAGATCGGCTGGAGTGCCCCCACGGTCCAGAGACCAGCCCGGGGCGTCTCCAGCCGAGACTTCCACTTTAGGACGGTGGCGCGGCGGGCATCTTCCCGCCACAATGACCCGCGTATTGCTCTGACCGCTACGACCCTCTGTGGACGCCACAGAAGGGCCTTATTGCGAGCGGCTAGGGACTCCGCCCACACGGGCGCGCCGTACAGTGCCATCGACCGTACTACCCCCGCGTAGAGTCGTCGACACGCGTGACTCGGTCTGCCCAAATTCGGCATCAGTCGCCCGAGGGCGGACGCCGTGCCGACGAGCTTTGGCGCAAGATGGCGGAAGTGCTCGTCAAAGTGCCACCGTCCATCCAATACCAGGCCCAGATATTTGATGTGGGCCTGGATTGGCAAGCCCACACCATTGACCGTTATCGAGGTGCTGGAGGGCGGGCCCCGTCGGCGCCCATGAAAAAGTAAGGCCTCCGACTTTTCAAAGGCCACCCTAAGCCCCAGCGCCTCGATCCGCCTGTCCACCTCCGCGGTACCTGAGGTGGCCAGCGTTGCCGCCTCCTCGAGGGTCCAGCCCCGGGCTGTGACGAGCGTATCGTCTGCGTAGCAAATTACGCCCAGCCCGGGGAGGAGCTGGCCATGGAGGACCCAGTCGTAGCCGATGTCCCACAGGAGCGGCCCAAGAACCGAACCCTGCGGGACGCCGCACGACATAGCCCTCCTTACAACGTCCCCTACCCGGTCCACGAAGAGGACGCTGCGGCCGTCGAGGTAGTCTGCCACCAGCCGGCTTAGGTAGAGGGGCACTCCATGGTACCGGAGTGCCTCCTTAATGCAGCCGAATGGCAGACTATTGAAGGCGTTGGCGATGTCGAGCGACACCGCCAACAGCACATCCCTCGAGGTGACGGCCTCCGCAGCCGCGGCCTTCAGGCGCAGAATAGCGTCGACCGTAGACCGACCCGCCCGAAATCCAAACTGGGCGTCGGACAGGTCGGGGCCGACCGCTCCTAGGTGCCGGACGATACGGGCAGCGACTACCCGCTCGAGGAGTTTGCCCACCTCGTCCAGCAACACGATGGGCCTGAAGGCCGAGACTGTATTCGGAGGCCGTACCGGCTTCGGCAGGAGCACGAGCTTCCCCTCCTGCCAACAGTTAGGGAACCGTCCGGAGACCAGGCAAGCGCCGAACAGTCCCCCGAGGCGGGGCTCAAGGTGGTCGAGGACCAGGGCCAGCACTCGGGCGGGAACCCCGTCTGGCCCGGGGGCGGCGCCTCTCCGCATACGCACTGCCGCCGCCCCCATTTTCGTCGTCGTCACGGGCGGTACCTCCACGTCGTCGGCCTCCCGGTCATCATCTGGCGGGGCCATGACCGGGGGCGTGTGCACCGCCCGTGAAGGGAAAAGTCCCTCGACCACCTCAGAGAGGAAGCCCGGCTGGAGGGTCCCCGTAAGGCGGGCCCCAGGGCACGGAGCTTGTTAAGCGCCGCGCGTTACGGGCGTCCCCAGGGGTCACGCTCGAGACCCTCCAGCATCTCCTGCCTTTTCGCATCTTTGGCGCGACAGATGGCCAGCTTTAACGCGGCGCGCGCACTGCTGTACGCCGTATACAGCCGGCCCTCCCGCTCTTCGTCGCGGATTCGGCGACGGCGGCTGCGGGTGTAGGACCTCCGGGCACGAATACAGGCTGCACGGAGGTCCGCCAGCTCCGGGGACCACCAGTAGACCCCCTTCCGTCGAGGCGGGCGCCGCACGCGGGGCATGGCCGCATCGCAGATCTGCGTAGGCATGCCGCTAATGCGGCCAGCCTCGGCGTCCACGTCTTCCGTCAGGGGGGGAGGCAGCCAAGATTGAAAAATGGCCGCCTCCACTAGCAGGTTCCGGTCGAGCCTACCCACAGCCCATCGCGGAAAAGCGGGAGTTCAGTCCGCCGCGTGACCCCTGCTGGTGCCCTGAAGGTTCCGGGAGACCTCTATCTAAATATATCTGTGGTCAGATAGGGTCTCGACCTCCTCCAGGACTCGCCAGCTCCTTACGCGTGCGGCGACACCGGAGTAGCGAACGAAAGGTCCACTATCGACCCGCCCCAGGGTCGCACGCACGTTTGGTCGGACCCTCGGTTGAGTGACACGAGGTCCGCCGCTGCCGCCCACTCTTGGACCTGGGGGAACCCCATGCCGTTGATTTGGCGTTGAAGTCCCCCAGCACAAGCACAGGGCTCGGTGCTATACGCCGTATCGAGGTCTCCAGGTTGTGCAGGAAGACCTCGAAAGCCGCCAGACTACGACTAGGGGAGAAGTACACGCCATACAGCGTTACCCCTCCCCATTCGGCCGCCACATATCCTGTGCCCTGGTCTTTGAGTGACAAGGGCGGGGAATGTGGCGCCACCGAGCCGACGACCGCCACGGAGCCATCCCCGTTATCCGCCCAATTGGGGCGATCCGGGACTATGTAGGGCTCCGCGGCTACGGCAACACCGATCGACTGCTCCGCCATGGATTGCAGGAAGAGGTCCTGCGCCCTGGCGGAATGGCCGAGATTCCCCTGGAGGAGGATAGCGTCGTGATCCGTTATTGGACCACGATATCCTCCTCCATGCGCTGCGGCGGTCCAGCCGCGCCGGGTTGGGCAGCCGGGGCCGATTGGCTGCCCACCCCCCTCTTAGGGCCTGACTTGGCCGGAGGCCTGCACCCCACCCGCCCCATACAGTGGTTGGCGGGGCGATTGCCCGCCGCGCACGCGGGGCAGTGTGGGGCGGCAGAACAGACAGCCGCCTGGTGCCTGACCGCAGCGGAAACAAAGCCCGCTGCAGTCGAAGCAGTTTGTGCACCGCGGCCGGGTGTGACCGACCGCCATGCACTTGTAGCACCTGGCAGGCCGGGGCTCCAGCGCGATTACCCGCGCGGCGCTCCAGCCCACCAGAATTCTACCAGCGGCGACCAAATCCTTGGCTGCCGCGACAGGGCACGAGACCCAGACGGCACCCACACCACCTGAACCTGGGCGAATGGTGCCCACCCGGACGGCGCTGCTGGGAGACCCGGTTTTTGAGACGATTGCCTCCCGGATCTCTTCCGCCGTCACGGAATCGTCCAGCCCGGAAATGCGCAGTTCGGCGCACTTCACGGGTCTGGCGACCCGGACACCACTCTCCTCTGGGAACAGGCCCAGCAGCCTCGCGGCCATTGCGTCGGCCGTCTTGGCGCTCTCTGGCCCCAGGTACTCGAAGATCCGAGCACCTGTCCGGGCTTGGCGGGAGCGAGCGGAAACGTCCCCGAGATCGAAGACGTTTATCTCCCGCCGGGCACGCTTCAAGACGGCCTCGTAAGTCAGGCCCTTTTCTCTTCCCTCCGGCAGCACGGTGATCACCACCGCAGCTGCCTTCGGAACCTTCAGCTTCCGCGACTTCTTTTTTCGCTTCGGGGCTTCCCCTCTCTGATTGATTGGCGCCGCCTCACGCGACCCTTGGCCCGGGATCGCCGGGGCCCAACCACCTGCCAGTCCCCGTCTGAGGACGTAGCAGTGGCAGGGGCGGGGGAAGGAGCTCGGGGCGCGACCGACGCAGCCCGTGAGGGTGCGACCGTTCGTCTCGGCGCAGTAGGACGCGGAGGCGCAGCGGCGCTTGGCAGAGGCGGAAACTCCTCTCGGGGCTGATCCCTCGGGGCTTGTCCCGCCTTGTCCTTTTTCTTCGACTTTTTTTTTGGCCTATTCCTTGGCCTACAGGAGTCGGCGAAGGTTTTACCGCTGGTGGTTTGGCCGCCGGTGGTTTGGCCGCCGTCGTGGCAAAAGAAACATGCCCCCCCTGGCACGGCAAGGGTGTCGGTGCCGAGGACGATGCGGCACTTCCCTTATCAGCCGCAAGCGGCGGCCGAAGTCGGGGCTCCGGCGGCAATCTTGCGGCTAGGGCCTCAAATCCTGGGCATCCATGCGGTCGATAACCGCGCGGAGCATTTCATCCTCCAGCACGGTTACAGGGCCCGACTGAGCGGCAGACGGAGCCGAGGCGGTCGCCAAGGCGGGGCGGAGGCGCGGCGGCGACGGCGAGGCTGTCGCCGAGGCGGGGCGGAGGCGCGGCGGCGATGGCGAGGCGGTCGCAGGGAGACCAGGCTCGACCCGCATTGCGGAATCCGAAGCACTCGGGATGGCCTCTGGGAGCCCAAGTTCGGCTCTCATATTGGCCATGCTTCGATGCAGCTCCTCGACCATTGTCTCAAGGCGCCCCAAGGTTGGCTACCTCCGCCACAAGCCGCTCCACCACGTTGGACAGTTCCGTGGCGGCGATTTTAAGACCCCGTACGAAGCTACTCTTGAGGTTCCTCGAGCCCAGGGCCACCGTCGAAATTATGGCCACGCTGTCCGCGGCTCTTTCGGCATATTTGGCCGCAGTAGGCGGCCCATTGTCCTCTATGGGAAGACGGAGCTTCTCAGAGAGGAGCGCCAAGCGCTCCTCTGCATGCTGCACCGTCTCCGCCCGCTTCAGACATCGCGTCTCGGCCTCTTTCGCTGAGGCGGCACGCGGTATCGGCGTCCCGGGTCGGCTGATACCTCGACCCCTAGCCGCTGCGGGTATTTTTGGGGGAGGCATCTCTGCCGAGCTCAGGTCGGACACCGAGGCAGCGCCCCCCTGAGGGGTGCACGGTGGGTTTTTAGTGGGTGAGAGCCCCACACTACCCTGTTGTCTCCCCGGGCAGCGGGGTATGCGGCAGGACATTTTTGCCCAACTAAAATAAAAAAAAAATAAAAAAAAAAATGAAAAATAGGGTGCGCTTGCGCCAGAAGCGCGACTCCGACGTAACCTCTGCCGGCCGCGATTGCCGATTCTCAGCAGCCTCAGACAGGCCACCTTCCTCAGTGGCAGACATCTCGGCAGCTGAAGTGCAGGCCGAGCTGCCCCACTGTCCCCCCTCTCCAGAGCCCGGTGAGTCAGTCTGGCCCCACCGACTCCGACGCCTGGTCTATTCGCCATGCCCTCTGCTTAGTCAGAGGGACGACACGCGGAGACCCGTCCTGTCCGGAATTTTAGCCGCCGGCGACTGCCGACATAGCCTGGGGTGCACCACTAGGAGGTAAACCGGACAAATTAGCACCCCGAATTTAATGACCATAATCCAGTTAAATTATTTGTGCACCGCTATTCTACTAACTATTTCGACGGACTTATAGGCTTAGATTTATTAACTAAATGGGAGGCTAAGATAGACTTAAAAAACCAAAAATTAATAACGCAATACGCCTCAAACCCAATTCATATGTACAACTCTTGCAACGTAAATTTATACGAGGATATTATACCAGCCAAGTCAAAAAAAATTATTAAAATTCCTATTGATACTCCAGACAGCGCAGCATTGGTTAGAGAACAGACTATATGTAATTGCACTATCCACGAATGTATTACTAACGTAAAGAATAATCGCGGCTATTTAGAAATCGAAAACTCTACACCTAACGATATAATATTCTCACTCGACCGACCTGCACACGCGGAATTATTTGATACCGAGTGCATGCGTACCGAACAACCAAGCTCGCGCGTCTCAGACGTTATATCACGTTTACGTATGGAACATTTAGGACCAGAAGAAAAACCTAACCTTACCACATTATGCTCTCGCTACGCGGACGTTTTTTTCATAGAAGGAGAGACGCTTACTTTTACGAACAAAATTAAACACCATATTAGAACCACCGACGAAGTATCTTGATGACATTGTGGTCTTCAGCACCTCACTCCAAGAGCACATGGTTAACCTTGAGAAGATATATGGAAGATATATAGAATCGTGATGGAAAGACGAACCACTGTGGAATCACAGAAAGTTACTTAGCTCTATCTCGTAAATACTATTGGCCTAAAATGAAAGATCAAATCACTAAATATATAAATGAGTGCATTATATGCGGCCAAGCTAAATACGATAGGAATCCTATCAGACCCTGTTTTAATATCGTGCCCCCTGCAACAAAACCACTCGAGATAGTTCAGATGGATCTATTCAACGTACACAATGAAAAATATATCAGCTTTGTAGATGTATTCACAAAATATGGGCAGGCATACCACCTTAGCGATGGCACAGCTGTAAACATATTACAGGACCTTTAAAATTCTGTGCCCATCACGGAGTACCATTAACTTTAATAACAGATAACGGAACCGAGTTTACGAACCAACTCTTCTCAGAGTTCACACGGCTTCATAAAATAAACCACCATCGCATCTTACCTCATTCTCCTAACGATAATGGGAACATCGAACATTTTCATTCCACCATTCTTGAACATCTTCGTATCTTAAAATTGAAAAGTAAAAATGAACCCATAGTTAACTTAGTGCCTTATGCTATAATAGCTTACGATAGCTCTATCCATAGTTTCACAAAATGTAGACCGTTCGACTTATTAAATGGACACTTTGACCCAAGAGATATGCTAGACATAGATTTCACACAACATTTACTACAACAATATAGCCAAAATCATAAAACTAAGATGAAAGAAGTTTACGAAATAATAAATGAATCATCCTTAGCTAAAAGAACCACCCTCATAGAACAAAGGAATAAAAACCGTGAGCCTGAGATAGAATACACTCCCCAACAGCAAGTTTTCATTAAAAATCCGTTTGCCAATCGCCAGAAAGTTGCACCGCGATTCACTCAGGACACTGTCCTAGCTGATCTACCTATACATATTTACACCTCTAAAAACGCGGACTAGTAGCCAAGTCTAGGCCTAAAAAGAGGCCATAAAGAACCTAAATTGTTGCAGGATTCTACTATTACTGATCCTACATGAGACAACGCCTCTTGAGATAAAACTTGAGAGTTTAGCCGATGGACCAGGACTTCTCCCATACAAACTTGGAGCAGCACGGATGACAACGCACTACCACACTTTCTTACAGTTTGTAGATTTAGCAAATTTTGAAGATAAAGTTAGGTCGGTACAAACTAAGTTGCAAAGTTACAAAGATCGTCTTAATAACGATACTTACATGTTATATGAATTTCAAGCAGACTATTTCACTAATAAGATTGAGGGAACATTAATGCAATTGCGATCTCTAGAACCCAGTCGGACTAAGAGAGGTCTCGTAGATGGCCTTGGCTCTATAATTAAAAGTATAACCGGCAATTTAGACTATTCAGATGCCCTTAAATATAACAAAGCTATTGAGACTTTACAATCTAATCAGGATAAAATAGTTGCAGTATATAACAATCAGATAAGTCTCAGTAAAGAATAGATGGATAACCATAATAAAGTTCTAAATCAACTAGTAGAAAACCAAAATGAAATTAACGATACTCTAGAATTAATACTTAATGATAATGTCTACCGATCAGAAAGTCTTATAAAGTATGCAAATCTCGGCCGGCTCTTAGTTATACTTAGTGAAAACGTAGAAGATTTAAGGTTAGAAATAATTAGAATAGAAAATGCATTAGCTTTCACTCATACTTCGAGTATGCACCACTCAATGATAGACATTGAAACGTTAAAATCTATGTTAGATAAGTTAGATGTAATTTATAACAAAGATGAGATCTTAAGAGTAGAATTAAGACAGTACTATGATACAATCATCCCCAGTTCATATTTCTTTGAAAAACGAATAGTAATGGTTTTCAAATTCCCCGTAATTTCTAAAGATTATTTTAATATATTTAGATTAGCTATAGCACCCAACGGAAACCGACAGGCCCTTGTACCTTCCTATCCTTTTATTGCAATCAACACAGATAAATTCGTGTACATGGAGGCTGAATGCCCGAAGGTTGGGAGTTGGTATCTCTGTGAGAAGGGAACCTCGCTCCAGATGCGTGTCAGCCCGGATTGCGTTCAAAAGCTCATAATGAGACAAGCCTTGTATGACTCCTGCCAGTTCACAACAATTTCATTAACTACAGAGGCAATGGAAAAGTTAGATGACCAGCATTGCGTATTATCTTTCCCACATCCAACTAAAGTACAGATAGTATGCGGACGAGAGGACTTTATATTACTAAACGGGAGCTATCTTGTCACAATCCCGATCAACTGTTACCTGAAAACTACAGAATTCACTGTCATGAACGAAAACGACGAGATAAATGGCCAGCCCCTGAAATTAATTAATATTCCATTTAATGCTGAGAAACAATCAAACGCTGTACCAAAGCATGCAAGTCTTAACTCAATAGATCTGCGAGGTCTGCACAGCATCCAGAATAAAGTACAATTGGAGACACCACTGCAAATTGTGAAGATAAACTCAGACGCCCCACCCACCACCATACCATTTTACGTCATGATAATAGTAGCAGCTTTACTCATCATAAGCACACTGATTTATCGTCGCTCATGTCTAAGCAAAGATCATATCCCCACAGCATCATTACAGCGAGAAGGTGTCCACATGACCCAAGAAGAGAAGACAAAGAATCAAGAAACCCCCAGAGAACATCCCAGCGACATTTTCACTCAGCGTTCTAAAATAGTCGCAGACCTACGGGGGGAGGTGTTATACATTAATACCACAGGAAGACCGCGGATTCAGCAGCAGTATAATTATTATAAAAAACATCAATTGCGCAAGTAGTGTTTCGACGCCGCCGTGTCGCCGGAAATGGGGAGCTGACGCTGCAATCGTCATGTACTCAATTTATTTAGTTTCAACATAATTTTAGGAATTCAATATTCATACTTCGAATAGATTAGGCTAATTAAATTTATTGTAATTTCTAATTAATTAAATAGTTTTAAAAGTAATTTTGGTATTTTTTCTATCCTTTGACTGCCGAGAACGTAATTCACGCCTATATAGCCTAATACCTACAGTATTTTTTTCTCAAATATCTTAAGTACAGATAATCTGTTACAGCTTTTTAATAGTACTAGTAGTGACTATTAGGTACCTACACAAGTAAATGCTACTAATTGTCTATATATATGAGTATTAGTTTTGTCATTATTGAAAAATATACTATTTAGTGGAGGACAATTAATAAAGTCCATTTGTATGCAGGTTTAATAAAAAAAAACATTATCACGTTCGTACACTCAAAGTAATATAGAAATAAATAAATATACAAAGGTTTTAAGATGAACAAAAATAAATAAAAAGATATACATGACATAGTGTAATTATTAATATTCACTGTGTATAATTATTAAAAAATGTAACCATTATGACTCGTGCTCAATATATTTCTGTTGGAGTTTTTGCATTGGTATTTTACACGCTTTTTTTTTTTCTTTAGAAATATTGACCTTGTAGTTTGTGTCGCATACATTGAGTTATATGTTACTACGTAATACATCAATAGGCCACATACAATAAAAATAAAAAAAATAGGGTCACATACAGTAGGCATGATGACTGTTTTTCAAAATCTATTCTATGATATTTAAAAGTATCTGATAACTGAAAAATATAACCATATTTCTGTAAAAATATTGGTTTTTTATGTCATAACGTCACGCCTCAGTACGGCAACAGTAAACGTTAGGCAAAGAGAATGACCTACCCCACCCAAACCTGTAAATTTGAGATATAAAAAAAAATACCAATCGCTTCACTTTAAAAAATAATTAAAGATACTACTTGCCACACCGTCGATATCACTTGAAATATAAAAGAAAGTGCTATTTAATATACCTACGTCGATTGGAATTTTTTTTATATCTCAAATTTACAAGCTGGGGTGGGATAGGTACTTTACAATAACGTTCAGGCGAAACGCGTCACGACTCAGTACGTGACGTCATTCGCTCTGATTGTTGTTTAAGCTATTATGGCGGATTGTTGTATTTTGTAGGGTTATTTTATCAAATATATTATATTATTAATCTCACCATTAAAATAATAATGAATAAATTTTTTGAAATCCTTAAATCCTTTTTCATTAGATCACTTCAATATTTTGGCGATACTTGATTACTGTCATCAAGCCTATTAAAGCTGCTGTATCTTCACCAGATTGTGTAACAGTCTAGTATCTAATAGAGTCTCGCTTATCCCCAGGGCCGCGCCGACCCCGAAAGCGCCTGTGTGCGAAACCTATGAAGCACCTCTTTTTTTCACGAATCTTCATGTTTCAACCATGGACTTAATAAAAAGAATAAGATAAAAAGAATAAGAAGACAGAATGGACTGAGTGTCACATCTAGCCTACCTAGCTGGTGGTAGAAACCTAACACATCTAGGCAGTGACCATGCGGTCGCTTTACGGGTGTAGATTGAGAAGAAAACTACAACAAAACAGTATAACTAACAGCGTATATTATAGGAACCACTAGTAATTAACATAATATATACACTAAAATCTCAAGGTGTAGGTTCTAGGCACAAGATGAGGTGAAGTAGCGGAACGATATATGGCTACTCAACTTAAGTGTCGATGACCGATGCGTAGTAAGAGAGGGCGGCAACGGGCACGCCGCGGTATATAAATGGCCGCGCGGAGTGAGGTTTGAGGTCCGGGCGGTGTATGCGTAGGAGAGCTTCGCTGGCGCGACGTATGACGTCACACACCCCCTCCGTTAGGCCAGAATTTTCGCTGCCAGAAAATTCGGCTGCTGGCAGGCACCCGGCAGGAGCTGAGCTGGTAGTCACCCTGCGCGCGCTGTAGGCAGGACAGACGGCAGTCAACCGAATGCTCTGAAATAGAGAGAAGAAGGGTGAATAGCGATTATAAAAAAATACGAAAACATTTGATCAATATGCTGAAAGAATAATAGTTACGAGGTTAAGTTGTAACAAAACGAGAAATAGAATGAATATGCGAGTATATGCCTGATTCTGAAATGATACCTTTAACCACTGAGTCGTGTGGGAATTTTTTTAATAGATATTATTACAGTTTGTTGTTACCTGAATAACCTTAAGGATAAGTTTTATATTTTAAAAGACTATTGTTTATAGTTTGTTTGTTTGATGTCTTTTATGTGCCATTCACCTAACGGCTTGTCTGACATATCTGCGAGTTTATAGACTAGGGGTGACTTTTTTGACACAATTTTGCATTTTATAAATTTTGGGGCTAATTTTTTACTGAAGTACTTATCCTTATCGCTTAGGTAGAATGTACGCCTCCATACAACATCGCCAACATTGAACTCTGCCGGTTTTCGGTGAAGATTATATGAATGGCAGTTTCGCTGGTGAGCGTTTAACAAGGCTGCCTGTGTTTTATCGAAGACAGATGCTAAATGACCGAGAGACTCTGCGTAGGCATCGTGCGGCTCCAATACCGAATTGGATTCGCCACTGATATAGCGAGAACTACATGTTATGAGTTCGCGGCCGAAAACTAAGAATGAGGGAGTGAAACCTGTTACTTCATTTACTGCACAATTAATAGCGAATTGAATTTTAGGTATTAGAGTATCCCAAATCCTATGATCGTTTTCAATGAAGGTAGATAAAGCTGTAGTAATAGTTTTATTGTGTCTTTCCACCGTGTTAACGTGTGGGGTATACAGAGGAGTATAGTGTAGATTAGGTACTTTATATTTGGTTAGTAAGTTTTTAAATGTAGCACTAACAAATTGTTTACCATTATCTAGTATGACAGTAGAGGGGATGCCGTGTACCAAAAAAATTCTTTCTTCTAGAATTTTAGTTATTATTTCCGCTGTGGCACGTTTCAAGGGGAAAAGTAAGCAGTATTTTGAGAAACAACAACAGACCACGAAAATGAAAGTATTTTGATTTCTAGTGGGCGGCAAGGGGCCAATTAGATCGATGCTTATTGTCTGAAAAGGTTTAGAACAAGATTTAGGTCCACCCATATTACCTAACACTGAATGATTCTGATGCTTATGAGCGATACAAACATCGCAAGAATTGATCGCCTCGACGACATCGGAATACATGCCTGGCCAATAGTAGTTAAGTGCTAAACGCTTGTAAGTTTTAAATATACCCAGGTGGCCAGCCGTGGGCAGTGAGTGGTTTTGTTGTATTATGTCTGTTCTGTTTTCATACGGAACGACTTCTTTCCATTGAAAGTCCCTAGTAAGAGGGTTAAGACTTTTTTTGAAACGATATAATTTGTTATTAATGACCTGATAATCGACAAAAGAGGTAGGAGATTGTGAGCAACCGTTAAAGATATTTACATACCAAGAGTCATTAGTAGTAGATATAGTTTTAATATTAAAGTGTAAATTTTGATTATTATTATTCGCCTTTATATTAGGAGAACGAGAAAGAAAGTCTGGCACAACGTTTTTAGAACCACGACGATGCCTAATTTCGAAGTTATATGAGGAAAGACGAACAACCCGTCTAGCCAGACGGCCAGTAGGATTATTGAGGTTAAGAAACCACTTAAGCGCAGCGTGATCAGTATAAACTATGTTTTTTTTTCCATTTTCAATATAACAACGCCAGTGTTCGATAGCAGACAAGACAGCGAGCGCTTCACGCTCAGTAGCACTATAGTTTTTTTCTTGCTCTGTAAGAGATTTACTGTAGAAGGCTATGACCCTCTCCTCACCATTGAGGACCTGACAGAGAACCGCTCCAAGACCAAAATTGCTTGAATCCGCGTGGATTTCAAAAGGTTGGTTATAATCCGGACAAGATAGTACAGGAGAGAAAGCTAAGCATTCCTTAAGCTTGTTGAAAGCTAAGTCTGCCTCTTGTGACCAGCAGAAAGCAGGTGCCTTTTTGCCATTTGAAGTTAATTTGTTCAAGGGATCTGCCAAAGTGCTGAAATTTGGTATAAACCTCCTATACCACGACGAAGCGCCTAGAAAACGACGAACCTCTTTTTTATTTGTAGGTGTAGGATAGTTTTTAATTGATTCTACCTTATCGGGATCCGCGTGGAGCCCGTCGGAATCTACAGTGTACCCTAAGTATTTTAACTTGTCCCTAAAAAAAATACATTTGTCAAGGTTAATAGTTAAATTAGCTTGTTTTAGTTTATTTAATATTTTAGATAATAGTGAGATATGGGTTTCGAAAGAATCCGATATACAGATTATATCATCAATGAAACAGAATACTTTGTTTTCGAACTCGGGACCGTAAAATAGAATGTCTGCCAAACGCTGCTGAGTTGCAGGCACATTTGTTAAGCCAAATGGCATCGACTTCAACTGAAATGTACATCTAGTAGGCACATAAAAAGCCGTTTTACAGCGATCCTCTTTTTTATAAGGGTTTGCCAAAATCATTTAGATATATCAAGGCTAGATAGGTATTTAGCATCTCTTAAGTTATCTAAAATCTCCGATATGTAAGGTAAATTGTAGGCATCCTTTTTAGTTACAGAGTTTAATTTACGGCTGTCAAGATAAAAACGTAGTTCACCATTTTTTTTAGGTGTTAAGATTACAGGATTAGACCAAGGGCTTTCAGAAGGCTCAATAACATCCTCTTTAAGCATTTCATCGACATGTTTAATCAAAATACGTTGTTTATCGGGGGACATCCGATAATACCGTTGACGAATGGGAAGACTATCCCCTGTATCAATTGAGTGCGTAATGAGAGAAGTACGACCTAGACCCCGCTTTTGATAGGAAATATCAGTAAATTGAGAAATGATACTGTTAGCGGTGACTCTCTGATCAGCTGTCAAGTGGTCAAAGGACACGAGATGACTAGCGGCGCTTTGTAATTCCGCGACGCTAGTATTAGGTTTATTTTGGAAAGCGACAGTTTCCAAGTGATTAGGAAATAAATTAAACCCTCTCCAAAAATCCATTCCTAGGATTAAGGAATCCTTAATTCCAGGTACAATGTGAGTAACCAACGAAATGGTTTTATTTTGAAACTCGAATGGAAGTAAAACCGAGCCTAGTGAAAAGTATCTATCGCCACCAGCGGTGATAAATTGCAACGATTTAGTATTATTAAGTTTTAACCCTTTTGAGAAAAGATAATGGGAATTATTACCTAGGATAGTAGTACTAGATCCGGAGTCGAGTAGACCAATAGTATTTTTCCCATTTATTTTGACGGGGATGTAAGGAGTACGATTAATTGAGTAGCAGATTAGGGAAAGTTGTGGATTATTAAAAAATTTTGATATATAATTTAACCAATCCTGCCATTCAGTTTTAGAAGTTTTATTTAATGTTGAAAATTTTCCCCAATCGTAGCCTACTCGTTTTTTGAAGTTGTATTAATTTTATTACAAGTAGGACAATTATTCACTTTGAAACCCTTTAGCCCACACTTAAAACAGATTAAAAAGCGTTGTTGTTTGCAAGAATGCAAGCTATGAGAACCAGTTCTACACCTCAGGCAGAATTGTTTAGATTTGAAAGGTACGTTAGAAATCGCATTAGATTGAATCATTTCGCAATTGTTAACGGAAAATGGTTGCGTGTTATAATTTTTAAACGTAGGATTAAATTTTTTATTATTATTGTAGAAAGTGCTGTTATTAGTGTATTTGTTTAGAATATTAGTATTAGTATAATTATAAGCAAACTCAGGAGCCAAGGTCTCAGAAGTAATTTTAGGCGGTTCAGAGAAATCCTTATTACGACTATTATATTTTTCAAAATTCCAACAGACACCAATTAAAGAAGGAATATTCACAATATTAGTTGTTAAAAGCGAATTAGTATAACAAGGCCTAATATTATTAAATAAGATTTCGAGTTTTTCAGACTCGCTGATAGGTGTATCTAAACGAGAAAACAAACCCTGCATTTTAGATATATATAAGGTTATGTTCTCTTTTTCGCCTTGAGAACGAAGTCTTATTTCCGACATCAACTTGTAGTCGTAATTATGAGGAATAAAATCACGCTTAAGTAATTGACAAAGATCAAACCATGTATTAACATTATTTTTGATAAAACGATACCAGTGCAAAGCATCGTCTGAAAATATTTCAAAAGCAAAGGAAAGTATTTTAGACTCAGGTATACCTCTGCAAGACATAAATTCATTAACCTTTTGAATGAAGGCGCGCACACAAGTTTTACCATTACATATAAATCTACTAAGTTCCGAAAACAACTTACGCTCGTAACATAGCTCAGCTAAGGAATGATCGCTAGTGATGGATTGCCCGGCTAGCTCAGTCGGTAGAGCATGAGACTCTTAATCTCAGGGTCGTGGGTTCAAGCCCCACGTTGGGCGCCCGTGTCACATCTAGCCTACCTAGCTGGTGGTACAAACCTAACACATCTAGGCAGTGACCATGCGGTCGCTTTACGGGTGTAGATTGAGAAGAAAACTACAACAAAACAGTATAACTAACAGCGTATATTATAGGAACCACTAGTAATTAACATAATATATACACTAAAATCACAAGGTGTAGGTTCTAGGCACAAGATGAGGTGAAGTAGCCGAACGATCTATGGCTACTCAACTTAAGTGTCGGTGACCGATGCGTAGTAAGAGGGCTGCAGCGGGCACGCCGCGGTATATAAATGGCCGCGCGGAGTGAGGTTTGAGGTCCGGGCGTTGTATGCGTAGGAGAGCTTCGCTGGCGCGACGTGTGACGTCACATGAGTCTTGCTAACAAAGGATTGTGTCACTCAGAGTTAGCCAGTTCGCTGTACGTACATGCCAACACGCACACATTCACACGTTAGTCAGCCATTGCGCGGGCAACTGTTAACACAGCCGGTACGTCTACGCTGCAAAAAAATATTAAAATACAGCATGTCTTGTGTGGTGAAATGGTGTAAAAACCGTAGTGACCGAAAGAAAAAGAATCCAGGATTCACGTTTCATAGGTAAACGAATAATTGAATCACTTAGTTCCCTATTTTATAGATTAAAATTAATATTAATTCATTAGAACAAAATAATTCAGTATTGCTAATCTTCACTAGTGCAAATTACCCGAAATATGGGAGTTTTATGGTTTATATTTATTAGATTCTATATTTATTACTTTTTTATACTCTGATTTTTTATGTTGTAAAAATGATATTTGATTGCCACGTATCGTTAATAGTGTTGTTGACTCTGCGTTATCGAAAACACATTAATATTTTTTTATTTTAATAAATTTTCTGATGATTTATTAATTTAAATTTGCGTTGATCAGTAGTATAAGTAGCATGAATTTATTATTGTAGTGGGATTTACAAAATCTAAATTAAAGTAATCATATCTATTTTAATATGTTTTAACGTAATAAAATTGCATTTGCGAGTGTTATTTATGTTCATAAAAAATCGCATTTAACGAAAGCGACATAAAATAAGGTGATAGATGCCCACCGTATATGCTTATGTCTGCTTATTATAATTGTAGCCGAAGTTTTCACTATTTATTTCTGAATTATTATTTTCAGAATCTGAGTCTTACATTTACTAAGAATCTTTTTGTTACAATCATTAAGGTGAACGAGTAGCATCATTTTATTTCGTTAGTTTATAACATAATCGATATATCTCAACTACCATTGCAGTGTCAACAACTTTAGCCCGTCAGTAAATAATTCTTTAATTTCGGCTATTTTAAAACTTGTTATTTCTTGCGACATGCCCCTTTACCTATGTCCATACTAGTTCTATGGGATTTAATTTACAGTGTTAAGGAAGTCTTTTGAGATGTTGACACCGTACTCGACAGCTAACTCATCAACTACATTTTTTGATAATAAGTGTTTACAGTAATTCTACTTTAATCAGTGTATTAATTTATTAATTGCATTACATTTATCCACTCTTTTATTTAGCCATTCTTGAACTGGCCTTACGTCACCCTGTAGTGGCAGTTTTTTCTACCTTATGGGAGTGGTAAGGGGCGTTATCTAATACCAAAATCGTCAAAATTACCTTTACCCACTCCTCGAAAATATTCTATTTTACACGCTTTTTATTAGCTTCACTTGTATGTCAGTATGTCAGTATGTCAGTATGTCAGTATGTCAGTATGTCAGTATGTAACTCTCCGTGGGTTATTAGCGCGCCTGCGGCCGTCCTTGGCACTCGTAGCCGTTTCTCAGGCAAAGTGTTTTTACATGTTTGCAGTTTTTATATTGTTGAGACAATTTTTTTTTATTGTGTATGGTAGCAGTCGAGTCACAGCCCACCTGATGGTAAATAGTAACTATCGCTCTTGGACTCAACTATAACGAGAGTATTGTCAAGCCGCTGCTCACCATTTCATTTCGCAGATATGAAACGAAAGAAGACTGCTATCTCCTGCTACAACCAAAACACACAGATGTGCTTCATGGCTTACACGGGAAATGGTGGTACAAACCCGCTCGGCCCCGATAGTATCGTATATCAAGCGCCCCACGCTTTTCCATCCTGTCTGCTATCCTCGGTCCACGTTGGTGATTGAGGTCTTAGTTTGTTCGTCGTTTACAGGCCTTTCTATCGATACTACTTTTACGCAGATAATCCTTCAGGTTTCTGAAATATAACACAGTTTGTACCACAAAAAGTCGTTCGTAGAACATTTTTATCAGTTTTTGCAGCTTAACTTCACTTTTTTGTATAGAGACCCTTCCGGTTTCTTCACCTATCGTGTAGTGCTCATCAAGCCCTACACGCCGATACCCCATTTGTGCCCTTTCTGATCACTCAATTTTTAAAATTGACCTGCCCAGCTACTCTTGTACTGCATATTCCGCTTTTTCGCCTATCACTTGGTAGTGTTTCATCGATAAATAAGGACTTACGGTAGTGATATAAGCCATATTACTTATTACAATATTCTAATCAAAAACGTCGTCATTCATAATTATCACAGATATCAATTGTAAATATTGAATTTGATGACGACATTCACTACGAACGACAGTATGAATATTTTCGACAATCAAAAAGCTATACTTGAAATTTTCTCTTCCAGTCAGAGCTGATTTTACAACTCTCCGCCCTCTGTTAGAAATTCGATATACTATCTGCATCAACATTAAATTTTAAAATTTCACACCTCAAATTTTATTGCGTTGTTGAAGAAGAATTTTACATTCATGCACCCTCTGTTGGAAATTAATAATACTATTAAGTAGAACTGGAAAAAAAAATCTATAGACAATAAATCAAACTAAAAAGTTAAAAATAAATATAGTTTAAAAAAACTAAAAAAACACGCTTTTTATAGAAAACTAAACTAAAAAATAGAAAATAAATTTTAATAAATTTGAATTAATAATAGTGTAAAAATTTTTAATAAATATAAATTAATAATAGTGAAAATAAGGAAAAAATGTATTTTATTTTAAAAAAAGCGTGGGGTGCTTTTTAAGATATTGTCGAAATAATAATCCTTCTATACTTATAGATATAAGTATTCTATGGACAGATAATACTTTCTGATATTTACGCGAATGTTACACATTTTGAAATAAAACTTCGTTTACGGAATCTATCGCGTTTACTTAATTTTACTACTATCCCGACGTTTCGAATACTTTACAGCATTCATGATCACGGGTGGACTTAGATGATAGACGTCCAAAGCTGATATGTTATTTCAACGGTCTCGTCTACCCACAGTATATGATTTTACAAAATTTTTGGTTTATTTATTTTAACCCACCTAATATTCGTTTAGAAACACAATTAAAATATTTACTTTAAATTTTTTGTGCTTACAATGTATGAGACTAAGTTAGTATATTAAAATGAGTATAATACTCCTCTTTAAACTAAAATTTTTTTGTTTTTATTTAGTGCTCAAAAATTCTACCATAAACTACCAATTACTACCAGTAAGAAGACAATCTTGGTTATTAGTTTATATTATTAAATATATTGATTTTGCCAGAAGCTAAGTCTAAAAAGCTACCACCGGATCGGAACGCGGCCTGACTGAGAAAGATCCGGCCAGAAAACTCAGTAGGCAACAACTGTTATGGATTATTAAATTTTTGTACGGAATTACTGAAAGCTAATTAAGTTTAAAAATTTTTTAAAAGGCAATATATATAATACTAAAACTAATCACTACTGTGGGTTTTGTCTACACAATAAGCGCTAACTGTGTCTTGCAATCTTGTGGTGTGCCTTCTTGTGTTCTGTTTGGTGAGGCCTATCACAGGATTCCAGCTTGATGGTAAGACCCAGCCGTCTTCTCTATTGAAATTGGGATGTTTCTTAATTTCAATAGCCTCACGTATCATTCTAGGGCGATATCGATGTTCTTTTGCGAGGATTTGAGGTTTGTCAAACCTAATGTAATGGCGGGTGTGGTCCTGTGTGTGCTCACAAATTGCAGACTTTGTATAGCGACGGTGCTTCACATCAGCTATGTGTTCTTTGATCCGAGTTGTTATGGATCTCTTTGTTTGCCCAATGTAGGAGAGACCACAATCACAATCCAGCTTGTATACTCCTGCATCCTGTAAAGGTATATGGCACTTGACAGGTGGTAAAAATTGACTAATTCTTTTGAGTGGCTTATAGTAGGTTTTGATTGAAGCTTTTTTGAGAATGTAGCCAATCTTGTCAGTGACTCCTTTAACATAGGGCAGGACTGCAGGGAGGCGCTCAACTGTGGGTGGCTTCACTCGGTTTCTGTGACGGCGGCGTGGAACCTGCAGCTTATTAGCATGTAAAACTTTCTTTACATGCTGCAACTCCCCAGCCAGGTGTTCTTCATCACAGATTCCTTGTGCTCTCTGAAACAAAGATTTAGACACGGTAGCCAGCTGTGAAGGATGGTGATGAGACTCTCCATTCAGGTACTTATCAGTATGGGTTTTCTTTCGATACACTGTATGACTCAAGGTGTTGTTAGGGTTACGGATTACCATAACATCTAAGAAAGCTAAAGAGTTATTAATAATAATATATCTGTTTACAATTAGCAAGCGTCTTCTTCAGTTTACATTAATCGAAAAATGTTCAATTATAATTAATCGATAATTATATAATTTATCGTTCGTAAGATGTGGGCTCTTCTTAATCTTCAGTAAAGAGTAAAGAGTTACTGTAGCCCTTCTAGCTCCATCATCACACCGTGGATACCATCTAGACACAAAGTACTCGGCAAGACGAATCATACGAGCCCAAGCTCAATAAAGTTATATCGTTTTATTATAGAGTTCTTATGTCCACCTTCCAGCTCTATCATCAGATCAGCTCCATGTCATCATAATATTGCATTGTCATGTGATATACACATGCATGTAAAATTTCAGCTCAATCGGAAACCGGGAAGTGTGTCAAATTTAACTTGCAAAATTTGAACGGGACAAGTAGGTACAATAAAAGCGTCGCCACGCTAACAGACGATTTTATCCTCCCTCCGCATTAGATGCTTCACATAAAAAAAATAAAACCTAAATACTTAGATATGAAAATATTATGATCTCATTCGATTGTTTTGTTAATCGAGTTGAATTGGTCAGCACTTATCGTATGATTCTGTCAAAATTCCTATTTCACTTCGCGCTCTGTGCCTAACTTCAGAGACGCAAAGATTCGTTGTGACTACTATACCTACTCTTTCTTCATTCAGATTTGTGCAGTAAAGTTTAAATAAATAAATACAGTAAAACAGTGTGTTTTTGCTACAATTAACCTTTTCAAATAGTACGGTATATTTTATATAAGAAAAGGGGCCTACGTGTGAATGTGAGCAAAACCAAAGTAATGGTTTTTGAAAGAGAAGAAGCCAGAACAGATGTTAGAGTAGCAATAGGAAATGGTGTGCTAGAACAAGTGGATGAATTTGTATATCTTGGATGTGGATTCAGTCGGGATGGAAGGTACACCACTGATGTAGAAAGAAGAGTGAATGCGGGAAATAGAGTGAACGGAGCATTGGGACAACTTCTCGGCAGCCACCACCTCAGCCAGAAGGCACGTGTCGCAATACACAACGAAGTGCTTGTCCCAACGTTATTATATGGAAGCGAGAGTTGGGTATGTAAAAAGGAGCATGAGAGCAAAATCAATGCGGTCGAAATGCGATCTCTGCGGAGAATCTGTGGAGTGAGGCTGACTGACCGCATTCGTAATAATGACGTAAGAGAGCGAGTAGGTATGAAAGAGAGTATTGGTGTAAAGATGCGAAAGGGAATGCTCCGATGGTTCGGACATGTGGAAAGAATGCCGGACGAGAGACTGGCTAAGAAGATATACAATGCGAAAGTGGAAGGATGTATGTACAGGGGGAGACCGAGACTTACTTACCTAGACCAAATTGGTCATGTATTGAAGGAAGGTGGAGTCAGGAGTCTCCGAAACCGGCGAGCGTGTATGAAGAGAGTTATGAATGTTGAGGAAGCGAGAGATGTATGCAAGAATAGAGCCTCTTGGCACTCTGTTCTCTCTGCCTACCCCGCAAGGGAAATGGCGTGATGATAAGTTAGTTAGTTAGTTATATTTTATATATATTTCCAATAAATTTGTTTGCCAACCTATATTTGTTAGGGGGAAAATTTGGCTAACATGGTAACCCTAAATTCACTCACACATATCTATGTGTGAGTGAATTTAGGGTTACCATGTTAGCCAAATTTTAATTTTAATGGCGGCGGTTATCTAACCGCCGCCATTACGTATCCTCAATTCTGTCTTAGGGAGACGCTGTCCGTTTATTCATACGTCCATGGTTTCAACTTATGTTTTTTTATTATTTATTATTGATGTGAAACATCTAATGCGGAGGGAGGGTAAAATCGGCTGTTAGCGTGGCGACGCTTTTTTACTTGTTCCGTTCAAATCCCGATTTCCTATTGAGCTGAAATTTTACAAGCATATGTATATTGCGTAATAATGCAATATTATGATGACATGGAGCTGATCTGAAGATGGGGCTGCAAGGTGGATATAGGAACTTCGTGATGAAACGGCGCGACACTATCAAGTTTGGACTCGTTTGGTTCGGCTTGACGAGTACTTTGTCTTTAGATAGTATCCAGGATCTGATGATGGAGCTAGAAGATGGTCATAGGAACTCCAATATAAAACGACATAACCCCATCGAGTTTGGGCTCGTATGATTCGTCTTGACAACTACTTTGTCTTTAGATGGTATCCAGGGTTTGATGATGATGATTTATGTCCATTTCAGCTATTTTACACATGTAATAATTTTATACAAGCACACATTGAAAAAGATATGATCATTTTATTTCTACTCATTATTCCTACAAAATAATTTCGATGTTTCACATCTGGTAGACGTCCCGCGACGTCTATTATTTTTTGTTCATTTTGACCATAATAAATGTTCTCCAGTTTTATATACTTAGATAATATCTTCCTTAATAGGTAAAACCAGTTCATTACCGCTTGCCAATTACTGTAAAAAAATAAAACACGAATTTAATATTTACATAACTTATTTATGATGTTATATCTAATTGTATACTTAGATATTAATAACAAAATAGCTGACTTTTCTGATAATACTGATTTAACTATTGCGCAAGATATGTTAAAAAAAAAAACAACAAGAGTCTAAAATATATAAGAATATAAACATACTTAAATTATATTATTTCCACTCTTCTCGCTTTTCTGTTTGCGAAATCCTTAATAATCTCGTGTATGTCTATATGATCTAATATGGCCTCCTCTATGGATATTGTTGCTAAATTTGTTAATCTTTCCTGGCTCATTGTTGAGCGCAGGTAATTTTTTATAAGTTTTAATTTAGAAAAGGACCTTTCCGCGTTTGCTGCGGTAACTGGCATAGTTAGCAAAATTCGTAATGCTATGGTGATGTTAGGGCAAACAGCTGTCAAATTGTTTAAATATATAAATTCGAGAATTTTCACCACATCATTATTTATTCTTTTGAAAAGAGACTGACACGACACAATTTCTTCAAACAAATCATCGGCGTTAATATCCAATGAATCATTTGCAGAAAGTTTTTTTTTGCAAACGATGACAGCTACTTCTTAATCGACTTTGATCTTGGTCATCACTTAGTTTGAATAAAAAAATAAACACGTCATTGTGATTATTCAATAAATTAAATCTATATATATAAAGATAAAGCTTGATCCGATATATAAAAAAATACATTAATTTTAAAAGCGGTCTTTAGATCATTTATAGCATGGTCTTCGTGTTCATAATCAAAACTCTTTGGCGTCTTACGACGTCTTAGGGGTCTGGATCTGGAAGTTTCAAATTCAGCCTCGACATCTAATTTTTCGGCAATTTTTATGGCATCATTTACAATTTCCTCAAAGTTTGCGTCGGTTCTAGTTTTTATCATAAACTTCTTTAATTCCGTTAAAACATCTAAAGCAACTTGCATATTCATATCGATGGACTGCAGAATTTTGCTCACAAAATTTACTTTTGTCAAGATCATATGCCATATCTTTAGTGAACAAATGAATGGAAAGGAGCATATTTTTTCTGCTAGACATTTAGCGTCATATTTTGCCTTCTGATCATATGATATACAATTTGATATTTCATATAAGGCATCATAAATTTCTGGTAAATTTGTAAACAGCGGTTTGATAGCATCTATTCTGCTTGACCATCTTGCTTCAGACACCTTGTTTCGTACCTGCGTACGGGTTTCTTAAGTCTTTTAGGGCGGTTCACGGGTAAGTCCACCTGTGGGCTTTATGTTAACTCGTCAACTCGGTCCGGTAGTTCTGAACGCGACTCGCTTGCCTTGGACTCCACGAACTCCTTATCTATGTTTAGATCACTTACGGTTTCAGATGTCGAATTCTCTTCAATCGACCTATCACTTAATGATTCCGATACCGCATTCCTCCCGTCTAATCCGGTATCCGGTGATGAATCGCTATGATCTACAGATGGCATCCCATAACTACTCCTCCTACCTATAATCTGATCTACATGTCTTTTTAAGAATGGACCACCTTCCTTGCCTATAACATAATTACGTGACCCAATTTTTTCAATAATCTTACCACCTAGCCATTTATCCCCCGTAAAGTTACGTGCCCACACAGAGTCGCCCACATCAGAACTTCTAGCTGTACCTCCTGCATTATATATTTGCCTTCGTTGTGCTTCGCAAACACTAGATTCCACTTGGCTATCCTCTCCCAGTAAATTTAACCTAGTCTATAAGTTTCTTCGCTGTAATAACATAGCTGGAGATACAACTGTAGAACTATGTTCTACATTTCTATACATCATAAGGTATGTTTGCAGTGCTTCGTCTAATTCAATCCCGTCCCTTAACGATTTCTTAATAGCGCAATTGCAAAGTTTGACTGCGTTTTCCGCGGCGCCGTTAGATGGATGATAAATTGGTGTGTAAGTGACTTTAATACCGTTATTATCCATGAATGTCTGATAATCCTTACTATTAAACGGTGGACCGTTGTATGAAACAACTTCTTTGGGTAGCCCAAAACGTGCAAATGTGGTACGAAGCACCTTAATAACTGCACTAGCTGTAGTTTGTGGCATTAAAAATACTTCTAACCATTTACTTGTAGACTCTACAAGTACCAAGAATGTTTTACCTTGAAAAGGTCCCAAAAATCTACATGTAAGCGTGACCACGGCTCTGTGATATAGGGCCACGGCTGCGGTGGCACTTTCGGCAGTGCAGCACTTTCTAGACAACACGTTATGCACTGCTTATAAGTAGCTTCTATATCACCATCAATACCTGGCCACCATACAATACCACGCGCGAGGCTTTTAATTTTTACTATACCTAAATGCCCTACGTGCAATTCTTTTAGCACTGGTTCTCTTAGTTTACTCGGAACAACTAACCGATAACCCCATACTATGCATCCTCTGTCTAAATACAGTTCATTCCGTCTCGTAAAATATGCCTTTAAGTCAATATCTTTAAACTCGCTGGGCCATCCTGTTTTTATAAAATTTATTACTCTATTGAATATGTCATCCTTACTAGTATATTCTCGCAAGTTTTGCCTCGTAATGGGTAAATGATGTTGAATTAAATTCAAATATGCATATCCTTCATTTAACTGTTTCTCTTTGTCTACTGGTAAACGAGACAAAGCATCCGCGGCATTCTTATTACTACGTACATATTCTATGGTGTAATCGTACCCGGCTAGAATGATTGCCTAACGTTGCATTCTACTAGCGGCCATGACCGGTATTCCTGTTTTATCCCCAAAAATTGTGACTAGCGGCTTATGATCTGTCCTTAACATAAATTTTCGCCCATACAAATATTGATGGAATTTACGTACCCCATAAATTATAGCTAAAGCTTCGCGCTCAATTTGTGTACGCCCTTTCAGCCGTATTGAGTACTCGTGATGCGTATGCCACTGGTCGCTCGTTTCCATCTGAGATGAGGTGTGAGATAACAGCGCCAACCCCCACACTACTCGCGTCTGTCGTCAATACCAGCGGTAGGTTAGAGGAATAGTGAGCTAATATTTTGCTAGACATTTTGCTTTCTCAAAAGCTTGCATGCATGGCATAATTATTACATTTTACCTCGTCACTGCCAGTGTCCTGATTATCTACGTCCGCATTCTTGAATTCCTGTATATTATAACAATTTGTGTTATTTCGCAACTTTGGACACATTTTCTTTAAATGCCCTTCTTGGTTGCATACTCTACAGACGTACATCTTGAACTTGCAACTATGTTCCTCGTGGGCACCCCGCAGACGATACATTTTTGATTTTTGCTATTTAAGTTTGTACGACTGGCATTCACCCTGTTACCGCTAGCGCTGCCCGCTCTGCTTATGCCGCGTGTACCACCGCCGCCGCCGGTCAAAGAGTCACGCGTAATGGGTGTAATGCCGCTCTGGCCATAACTTTTTCCCTTCTTGTTCTGTCCCATGAAATGCACTGCTATGTCAGCACTTGGTATACTATCGCCCGTAGGTCTCCCCCTGGTACAGCCTTCCACCAATGCCGCATTTGTCTCCGCTGCTTCCATGGACATAGCTATTGTTAATGCCCTATCGAACGATGTCTTGTCATCTTCTGTAAACAACTTTTGCCGTATGTCGTCGTTTATGAACCCGCACACAAAATGATCTCGAAGGTTTTCGGTTAAATTTTGAAAGCCACAGTTTTTACTCAACCTTTTTAACTCGGCCACATACCTAGCTACATTTTCTTCTTTCTTTTGTATACGTTGACGAAACTTAAATCTCTCTGCTAACTGACTTGGTTTAGGGTTCAGATAGCTTTTCATTAGTGCTACTAAGTCAGCGTAGTTTTTCTGGCCGGTTTGTCGGGCGTACACAAATTCACCATTCGATCGTAGGTTTCACTACCAATCACGGTTATCAATGTAGCTACTTGTATCTCTGGCTTCACTTGGTTAGCCACAAAATACTGCTCCAGGCGGTCGACATACGTCTCCCAGTTGTCCTTTGTAAGGTCAAACGCTCCTATTTTCCCAATCGACATTTTGACACTATACTTATTTAATTACGATATCATATACTGCTTCACTATGTACTTATATTGTACGCGTTTTTGAGTCCTCGTCGCCAGTAGAGAGTGTTAAACACAGTGAGAAATACGTCTATTGTTTATGCACTTTATTTGAGACAGTACTTATGTTTACATACGTTACACAAATGACGTTAATCCAGCGCCAGTTGTATCGATAATTGGACAGAAAGCTAGGAAATGCTCCCTTATTTCCGACTTTCTATTTTCTGTGTTAAAATAGACAAATCTTATTATAATACTAATTTGCTCTACGTGTGAAACGTCAGGTGTACAATCCAGTATTATTGGAAAATATTTATTAATTTGACATAAATTTAAAATAAAATGTTGAATTTGGTTACCAAGTATGTAAATTTTCATTTTGGATCTTATCTCCAAGATAAGTCGGCATATTTTTGAAATCCGAATCATTCGTTACGCGTCGTATATGTTAAGTCGTTGAAAGATCGAATTTTCTTAACAGTTCAATACATTTTAAAAAATTACCATTGTTACGGTCGTATAATTTTTAACTTTGGTCACGAAAAGTCATATTTTGTGTACTTAGAAATTGGACAACATATATTATTCATTTGATTACATCGTACCAGCGCTGCTTCAACCTCTAAAAGTTTTTGTTGAATACTATCAATAGTGCTTTTATTTTTAAAAGCGTGACATAAATCTGTCCATTTTTTATAATTATTGAAATGAGCAGAACTTTTCTCATGTCTGCCGCAATACAAAGCTAGACGTTGCCAATCACTAAATCCCTCGCAGAATTTATTGTTATGTTTTGATTCAAATAGCTTGTAACAGAAGCAATAAACGGCATTTTTGGACACTGAATACAGCAGCTACTCTCTGTGATACTTTTCACCGTTTTCTAAATGCCTTTCATAATAATACTCGGAAAATTTTCGCCCCGAAGTGTCACGCGGAAAATTATACTGTTTAATTTGTTTAATCGGATTTTCTATTAAATACTGGATCAAAGTAGCATCGAAAACTTTTGGCCAGAGTCCAGGGTCATCTTTGGAAAAAGTTGGTATTGGTGACGATCATTGTCTTGGCGGTGATCCATCCATCCATCAGCCTTTTAAAGTCCACTGCTGGACATAGGCCTCCCCAATAATGAGGGATAGTGCCGTAATCGCCACGCTTAGCAGGCGGGTTGGCGATCGCAGTGGATGTTGTTAATACTCGAAGGAGTGCTGCTGCCCACTCCCCCGGCATTCCCTCAGTCGGCTCTTACGACTCCCATTGGTGGAGAGGGGTGGGACAATTTTAAAGCCGGCCCCACACGGTGACAATGGTTGTATCAGGCAGGGGCACGGAGTGCTCGCAATAGGGCCCTTCTGTGGCGTCCACAGAGGGTCGTAGCGGTCAGGGCTATACGCGGGTACCGCACGGTCTCGTGCGATGCAGCCTGCGCGTTGGCCGGAACCCCCCCGTGGGATCTGGAGGAAGTGCTCGCCGACGTTTATCGGCGGGCGTCGAGGGCGCGGGCGGGGGGCAGCCGCCCTTCGCCAAGCGCAATCTCAGCGTGGCGGGAAGATGCCCCATCCTAAAGTGGAGGTCTCGGCTGGAGACGCCCCGGGCTGGTCTCTGGACCGTGGGGGCGCTCCAGCCGATCTTGGGAGAATGGGCAGGGCGGCAGCACGGGGTCTTCACCTTCCGGTTGGTGCAGGTTTTGTCGGGGCACGGTTGCTTCGGCAAATACCTGCACACGATCGCTAGGAGGGAGACGACCCTTTTTTTTTTTTTTTTTTTTTTTTTTTTTTGTTTAGGCGGGAAAAAATGTTCCTAACCGCACACCCTGTCGCTCGGGGCAACGAACAGGGTAGTGTGGGGCCCTCACCCACTAAAGAAACCCGCCGTGTGCCGTCTCTCCGCCTTTATTGACAGGCCACTGGAACTATGTTGCATTCCTTCGGTGGTGAGGGAGACGACCCTAGGCTGTCACCACTGCGACTGCGGCGAGGACTCAGCGCAGCACACGCTCGAGTCGTGCCCGGCCTGGGATGTGCAGCGCCGGGAACTCGCTGCAGTCATAGGCGTGGACCTGTCGCTGCCGGCCGTTGCGTGAGCGATGGTTGGCAGTGACAGGGCCTGGACCGCGGTCTCCGCCTTCTGCAAGGCTGTCATCTAGCGGAAGGAGGCGGCGGAGAGGGCCCGGGAGGAATCCTCCTTCGCGGACCCGATTCACCGCCGGCGCGCGGGGCGGTGTGCGCCTGCTTACCTGCGCCTAATGCCGCCCTAGCCGAGGCTGCGGACGGTGGGGTCGGGGAGTACCCTGCCGTCCGCGGAAGCCTATCGCGAAGGTGTGACGCCCAAGTGCGCGGGGCGTCGCACAAGAGAGCCCGAAGGGGCTGCCGCCTTCGGATCGCGGTGAAACGACGCGGTTCCCGTGATCCGCCGTAGCAAGGGCGGGTGAGGGCGCACGGTGGGTTTTTAGTGGGTGAGAGCCCCACACTACCCCGTTGTCTCCCCGGGCAGCGGGGTGTGCGGTAGAACATTTTTGCCCAACTAAAAAAAAAAAGCAGGGGCACGGACGTAACTTCGGCGGCATCATCTTAAATTAAAGAGAGACGAACAAAGACATATGAGTACTTAACTACCTGTCTGAATAAACTGATTTATCTATCTATGAATAATTAAGTATGATAAAATAAATAAATAAATTAATATTTCTCGACAATCAAACTCCGCCGTCTAGTCCCAAGCTGAGCAAGGCTTGTAATGAAATTAAAAAAGAAAATGTTTTTTTTATTTTAACATTACAAACAGACAATTACATAAAAATCACGTACTTGAAGCGTTTTTTGAATCAGATTTTATAACATCTTCATCGATAACATGACTGGTTTCTGTCTCTAATGATTCTTCGGAAGTGGATGGTAGAGACGTAAAATATTTAGTTGTATTTTTATCATGTTCTTCTTCTTGTTTTCTTTTCCTTATTAAATTCTGATAACAAATTAATTTCTTTTTTTTATCTTGAGTACTATCACTCATCGTGAAAACACGTTAAAACAATCACTAACACACAAACTATATATTATTTTTAGAGCTAGAACTTCATCTTATTATAAAAAAACAATTATATTAAAAAAAAAATGGGTGCGTGTACTTATGTACGCGCGTGAGAAGTTATACTTCTTTGGCATCATTAAATAATTAATATTAAAAATTGAAAATTAATATATTTATATAATAATATGTTTAATATATATATTTCAAATATATATATTTAATATAAATTTATATAATATATAATTAATATAAATATATATATATATATATATAATTATTAAAAACCAAATTTAGAGAATAATAAATATATAAGACATAATTTGTACTAAATATTATAAGATTCTTAATTTTAAATGTTTATTATTGATTATTTAATATTTTAAAAATAAATTTAATAATAAATTCAAAAATTGAATTTAAGGTTGGTCATTTTTTAAATATTTTTATTGATTTCTTAATTTAATATTCACTTTTCATTTTTATCAAAAAGTTGCATCAAAATTAGTTCAGTGGTTTTTGTTTGATGCGCGAACAAACAAACAGACAAAAATTCTAAAAAATATTGTTTTGTGTTTAGACACGCCTATATAGCCTATTACAGTCATTTTTTCTCAAATATCTTGTAGAATATAGATTATTATAACTTAGAATTAATAAAAAATGTATAACAGCGCCATCTTACCGTATTGCTTAGAACTACCACACAATAGTGGCTACACGATTATTCGTAGTACTAATTATTTCCTGTAGATATCGTTTTCATGTTGATAAGATTATTAATTCTTATAACCTATACATAAAGTAGATAATAATTAGTCAGCTGTTATCTGTTATAGTAGCAATAGTTATTATTTATTAATGATGATTGTTGTAGTGAGAATATAATATTTGTAACATCAAAGATCACTGTAGTTATTTGGGTGATTTTAAAAAGTTCTGTAAGTGCCTACTAAAGTTTGTTGGCCGTGAGAAGAACTATAACCTAAAAATATAAAATAAAAGTATTTTAATTTATATCAATAAATAATACATACGGATAGTTAACCTCAATTATATTGGAGCACTTGAAAAAGTATATAAGCACAATTTTTTTCACTAATATTCACAAATAGTAAGTAATATCAATCAAAATATTCAATTTAAATCACTACTGAATATAATTTATTAGCACATATATAATTCGCACTTGTATGAAACTAAAACACGTGGTGTGAATGTGTAAACTAGAAACATGTTGATAAATATTATAAATATGAAAACAGTGATCAGAGGTGACGAGCGTACCAACATGCGCGACTAATATCGAGGTTCAATTTCTATTTTGTTGGTAGCTTTTTTTTCGAGACTTAATGAGCGGTTAAGCAGACAACTTCATACTGTAGACAACTTCATACTGTTAATTTTGTGTCACAGATGCGCGCGCATCTTAAAATTTCACTCTCATCATTTTTTCATAACGCTCCTAAAGAAGTATAACTTCAAAAACCTTGCACACACTTTCAATTGACTGATTCAAAGAGTAAAGTAATATGGACTGATTGTTCAATTATTGTTTTGGCACTCTCGTTCCTTAAAGTCGGGGAATCCCCGTGACCACACCCCGCTTGCGTCGCACGCATCGCATCGGGTTACGTTCATAATTAATTCAAAAAAACTCATGGCGGTTCTTATGATTTTAACGCTGAGCTCGTAACTAATGTTAACTTAAACCCAAAGCGTAAAATTAAACCACACACGTGAATATTATCTTAGAAGACTTGTACAATAAGCGCATTATAATTATGTTGGGTAATTTACAAGGCATATGTTGCGCCTATTGTACCTACTTACTTATCGATACTCCACTACAAAGAATATGTTGTTGTGTTAGTGTATCAAAAATAATATCGATGGCGGCGCCTCTATTGTCTTGGCACCTGTGTGCGCCGCACAATTCACACACAGGGGCGGCGCGGCTCTGCTTATCCCAGCACAAATGTCTGGCTCGATCGGGGAAGTACTCTACCCTTTTACAGAAGATCACCGTGTAACAACGGTAGTTACCCCTACCGTTGTGTTTCGTATGGTAAGTGAGAGCGCCGGAAGCCCAAGCCCCCTCCTTATCCTCTCCTTATTATACTTTCTATCCTCTCCTTAGTATTCGGCCTATCCACCTCCTATCCCTTTCCTTGGAGATGGCAACACGCGAGGGATGTCTCTGGTGTTGCTAGCGTCTATAGGCTACGGTAACCGCTTACGATCAGGTGGGCTCTATGCTTGTTCGGTACCCGTGTAGTATAAATAAGGGAAAAAACCCATGTGTGTGTGATTCACTCACGGCAGAAGTGAAATTTCTGAAAAGTAGCCTACGAGAGATCGAGATTGATAATATAATTTTAGAGTATCATTTTGGATCTATATATTTTAGCATTTGACATGCTCTGCTACTTTTTTAAAGTACAGATTATTTGTGAATAAGGAAAAAGAGACATTTATTCCCGCTCGCACAAAAAAAAAAAATCCCTTTTCCCTTTTTCACAAATAATTTGTATTATAGAGTATCATTTTCGTTTCATCGAGTTTCAAAACACAACGATTCTAAAGAAGTTTTACTTAAAAAAATATATGTATATCAGTTTTTAAGTCTAATCAAGAGCTATCAAATAAAAAAAGGTGCATTAAAATCCGTTTAGTAGTTTTTGCGTGATGCGCGAACGAACAAACAGACTTATAGTCAAAAAATTTAAATAAAATTTGTTTTGTGTTCAGACACGCCTATATAGCTTAATATACTTTGAAATATCCAAAAGTGCACGTCTCATAATCTTCATTTTTCACAATAAAATTGATTATCTGATAAGTAACTAATAATGTATTGGTCTTACTAAGTAGTTTTCAATAAATCACATAAAAACTTCAAAAAATACTAATGTGGCTCTCATGTCTTATACGCCATCTAGCACTAATTTTAAGAGGTACTTATATATTGGTCCATAGAAGTAGTTCAAATAGTTCTCACGAAATAAGGTTTAGCGCTGGTCTTACACCCATATTCTAAGACGGTTCCTTGAAAATTTCTCGACTCCACTCAAGCGCACTCAAAGAGATTGATATTCTTAGTTGCAAAAAATCTCCTCCACTCGACGCCTTTCTTCACTCGAGGTGAGGAAACAACTGTCAATCTAAAGGTACGTCGGGACCAACCTTAAGGAATTCTCAAGGAAGTTTATGTTCTATAAAAAATTTACTGAAGCTCATTATTTCATGTGAATATTGTTCTCTAGTGCTTAAAATAGATTTCCAGCGGTTTTTGAACTGGCTTTATGACAATCCGTATGATTATCTCATAAGATGTTACTTGCGAGTTACTGAAAACCCAACTGAGTTTTACGATACCGTAGAATTCTAGAATTCCAAAGACGTAAGCTATTTTTTTTTCAGCAGGATTACCGGCGCCTAGTAGCCGTCGAATTTCTTTTATATTAATTTGGTACGAGTTCTTATAGGCATAACTTTACCGACTCACTGAATATTTGTCTTGCTGACGTATTACAAAATAAATAATATCTAGACAATTTATACTAGCTAGAGCTACAAAACAAACACCGCAAAAAAAAAATTACGTTGACGCGACGACTATGTAGGTACTTTCTGGTTATACGATATACCTACGTATTACTCTCTGCATTGTACCTGAATTTTACTCCTTGTGGCGATCTTTGTACCTATTTATCCTTAGATAAATAACCTATAGATGTAGCCATGATACATTAGGAAGTGTCTATACTCGTCTTGCTGGACTGTTCAAGGGCATTTGATGGTATAGATAGAGATTTGCTGCTTGCCAAACTAGTATATTATGATTTTGAAAATAATTCTGTGGAATGGTTTCGGAGTTACCTCTTGAATAGATCACAACATGTTAAACTACAAAAGGCAGATGGCTCAACCTCTAAATCTGCATCATGTTGTGTGACCAGGGGCGTGCCTCAGGGATCCATACTAGGCCCGTTACTGTATATTCTTTACAGTGCTGATATTATAAACTCAATTAGCAACTGCAAATACCATATGTACGCGGATGACATACAGCTCTATATAAATACTAAACCAGGAAACACCCAGGCAGCAGTAGACAAAATTATCCAAGACCTTCAACATATTGTCACGTGGGCAGAACAGAATACCTTAGTGCTTAACCCATTAAAGTCCAAATTCATGGTTCTGGGAAGTAAACACCAAATTAGGACAATGCTTGTGGTAAACCCAGAAATTGTTATCTCAGGAGAGAAAATTCCCAGAGTAGACTACGCTAACAATTTGGGTTTGATATTTGATCCTGAGTTGCGCTTCGAGAGGCACATAAAGCAGGTCTTGAAGTACTGTTTTTATAAACTAAAGGTTCTCCATAGAGTACCTTTAGTTTCTCCTAAGATAAGAGACTACATTTCCACAGCATTGAGAATCAAGCTTATGGATAGTTTAATATTGTCGAAGCTCAATTACTGTGACACAGTATATGGGCCATGTCTCTTAAAGAGGACTGAGTGTTTAATACAAAGGATTCAAAATGCCAATAATGTACTAAAAATGGCAGCCAGGAGGACAGTACATCTAGCCAGCCTTACATATGGTGTTATATAAACCTGCCTATCTTTTTAACAAATTATGCTGGAAACAGGAACATTATAAATACCCCATACGGTCGAAAGTGTACCCCTTGACTATTCCTAAGCACCGGACCTCAGCATTCAGGGGAAGCTTTAAATATGCTGCCACGCACTGCTGGAACATACTCTGGCCTCCAGGACGTACACTGAAAACAAAAAATAGTTATACTATTAATCTTAAAAAGTATTTATTGAATTTACAATATCAGAGTTAATACAATTTTGAAATGAAATGGTGAGCAGTGGCTTGACACTAATACCTAGAGGTATAGTTGAGTCCATGAGCGACGGTTACCATTTACCATCTGCCAATAAATGCAATAAAAAAAATCAAGTATATCTTATACATATTTATGATAAAACGAAATATATATATCATTATAATATATATATATATATATTATAATTATTTTATATAGACAATTAATATTTTGTAATATAGTTAAATCTATTATTCCATTTTACACATTGATTCTTTATCTTATTTATAATAGTTTTGATGTGATGTGACCTTTGAATAAATGATTTATCATTGATTCATGGGTAGCATAAGTACCTATGATGTCTGTTTGCCAAATATGCTTACCTTATTATTTTGCACTAGTCAGACTAAGGCAGCAGGCAGTTACTCTTCAGTGCGTGGTAGTACCAAACTTTCCCCTGTGTCCCTTAGTAAATGTTGTAGTCAGCACACAATCATATCCAGTAATATCCACTTGAATACTTACTCAAACGATTAGTAATACTTTCTGGTTCAGCAATAAGTAAGTCTCTTTTTAAATATTGGTTATTCAGTTTATTTAATGATGGTTCTACACCCCATTGGTTACCTTAGATGGATGTTAGATTATGCATGTGTACACATAACATAACCTATAATTTATTTTGTTCATATATAGTTTAAATTCACTGTACTAGTCCAAAAGGTACATTTGAACATAATCAGTTTGTTAATTTATATATAAATAAGTTCTATTTAATATTATTGTTGTAGGAATCGTCTTTTTTTTTCTTTTTGCACTTTTTGCATTTTTGAATGTCAAACTTCAAGAGAGGACATTGCTGAAAATCAGCGTTGCTATAGTACATATAGGTACGTATAGCAACACCAGCTGTTCGTCCCATTTCTGCACGTTAAAATTGTACTGAACATATATTAAATACCTATTACCTATTTCTTTTTGTTTTTTGTGTGTGGAAATAAATCTTTTCTTTCTTTCTTTCTTTATTTAAGTGTAGAAGTGAGACGGGCATATATGAAATGCGCTAAGAAAATTGAGACAAGTATCGTATCTTCCTGTCTCATATGACGTGCAGGTTTTTCAACTGGCGAACTTTCAAAAAGTTCGCCATACAACTTAATCACCATGACTAACAGGGATGCCATTAAAAGGAAAGTTAGGTGCCGTGTTTTGTGTTTGAAAAAATGCTGTGTTACAAACAAATTTATTAATAAGCAGACTTGCACGCCTGATTATAATAATAAATAATAATAATAATAATAATTACATATTGTTCCTATAGTTAGTGATTAAAAAGGTTTCCGTACAAAATCTATAAAAATATGACAGATAAACAAACTTTATTTGAATTTCACTAAATTCGTCCCGCGGGAATGGATGGGATGGTGACACTTGTATTCTTAGTCCGTCACCACACGGATGTTGCAAGAAAAATATAATGGTTGGCACACAATATTTATTGATGAGTCAAAGAGTACTAATGGTCTAGGAGCTGCATTTATTTTATAATCCTTTTCTTAAAAATAGTGGAGTTTTACCTTTTTTAAATAGTTACGTTAAAATTTTGTGAGAGTTTATTGTCTCTAAACTCTCACATAATTTTGCATTCACAATATTAATTAGGATAATAAGTGATCGATATTAATGTATTAATCAATTAGTGATTTATTCAGATAGTGGTAAAAATTATATCGTGATCTTCATTTAATTTTTGCCACATTTATTTTGCGAATTGTACGTAATAGCCACACTGAAGTGTAATATTGCTGTCTCATGAGTGGCCACGCGATGGCTACATCTATAGGTTTTTTATCTAAGTATTTATCACTAAGATAGGAAATTGATAAACATCTGTTAACTTTTGAGTGACCACAAACCACAGATATAAAATCAAAGATATTTTGCCCAAAACAATGATCTATCTACAATCCATCCATCCATCCATCAGCCTTTCAACGTCCACTGCTGGACATAGGCCTCCCCAAAAGAACGCCACAACGAGCGGTCCCGTGCTGACCGCATCCAACGGCTCCCCGCGGCTTTGACCAGATCGTCGGTCCACCTTGTGGGGGGCCGTCCTACGCTGCGCCGTCCGATACGTGGTCGCCACTCGAGAACCTTTCTTCCCCAACGGTTGTCGGTTCGTCGAGCGATGTGGCCTGCCCATTGCCACTTCAGCATGGCAGCCCGGCGGGCTATGTCGGTCACTTTCGTTCTCCTACGGATCTCCGTATTACGGATTCGATCACGTAGGGAAATACCAAGCATAGCCCGCTCCATGGCCCGCTGAGCGACTTTGAGCCTTGAAACGAGGCCAACATTCAGAGACCACGTCTCTGTTCCGTATGTCATCACTGGCAACACACACTGGTCGTAGACCTTCGTTTTCAGAAACTGTGGAATATTGGACGAGAAGATCTTCCTTAGCTTCCCGAACGCTGCCCAGCCGATCTACAATACAATGACGTATTACCTCGACACCACCTCACTCGAGGTTCCTCGAGCTTTGTTCGAGTTTTAAACTAAGAATACCAATTTCGAGGATTCCTTGAGATATTCCTTGAGGTATCCTCAGTTGAGTTTGAGTCGAGGAAAGGTTGACGAAACGTCTTAGAATATGGGTGTTAGTGTACCATTGTGCCATCGAGTCGAGCGTAAATATTCACTATTTTTTTGTTTATTTAATAACAAATAAACCACATCGAATCAGACCGTGAAAAGTAATAGGGCTCTATTCGTAATAATACTGAAGTTAAAAAGAAAAAAAGACTCGATTAGTAAAGTATTTCGGTCGTTATCGTGTTAACATACATTACCTACAACACACGGACGTCCAACACATAAATTTTTTAAACAGTTTGGCACAAAAAATATCATGAGTATTAAAAATAGTGTTTTGTCTTGTGTGTGTGTATATATTATTTTACAAGTGCAATATATGATAAATAGAGACATTTTAAGTTTGAAAAATCTGTTGTTCTGAATAAAACGAAAGCAATACCCACCTCAACGCTTCGCTTATGAGGCGTGCAAAAGTATTTTTTTTCTCAAATATCTTAAATGTACAGACACAGGTCTGTTACAGCTTTATAATAGTATAGATAGATAGATGTGTGCTCACTCACATACATTCATCAGCCTTTTAAAGTCCACTGCTGGACATAGGCCTCCCCAAGAATGGGGGATAGTGCCGAAATCGCCACGCTTGGCAGGCGGGTTGACGATCGCAGTGGATGTTGTTAATAGGTACTCGAAGGAGTGCTGCTGCCGACTGAGGAAATACGGGGGAGTGCCCCGTATTCCGTAACGTGCACCGTTAGACTTTTTCCTGTGGGGATATGTAAAGTCTAAAGTTTATGCGGACAAACCCGCTTCGATTCAGGCCTTGGAGGAAAACATCACGCGTGTCATTCGCCAGTTACCAGTCGAAATGCTCGAACGAGTCATGAAAAATTGGACTCAACGGATGGACCATCTGCGACGTAGCAACGGCCAACATTTGATAGACATAATCTTCAAATAATAAATGCCAAAGAATGTTCTTTCAAATGATAATAAACATTCTCCATTAAATTTGAATTTTCTGTTTTTTTCTTTAAAAAAGTAGGGAATCTCGAAATGGAGCACCTCTTATTTCATGCAATAAATTTCATTTCATTTCATTTCATTCTCAAATTGTTAATTGAGAGCGGCTTGACAATACTCTCGGTATAGTTGAGTCCATGAGCGACGGTTACCATTTTCCATCGGGTGGGCCATGGCTCGTCTGCCGCCATATGCAATAAAAACAAAACACTTAGCTAGACTTGAAGTCATGGTTCATTTGAATCAAAGTCCGCAATCCTTGAAGGAAAAATACAGCTATTATTTTGCAAATACCTAAATATGTTATGTTATATTTATTAACGATAATGGTCAATCAAGGCGACACTTAGCCGAAGTCCATTATTATCACGAATTTTTTTTTTAATTGATACTTCTTTCGAAACAATATACCTCTTTTTGTTTTGTTTTTCCTGTCGTTTGGGGCAACCCAACGGACTATGCTTTTAAGCCTACTGCGTCTCAGCACTTAATAAAAAAAAAAAAAAAAACTGGTTATGAAGCAATTATATTTATAAATATCTATTTAAAAATAATAAAAAAAATATACCATACTTATGCGTTAGTAGTTAATTGTATGAAAATGCGTAAGTAATTAGTTACTAGAACAATGGAATAACATATATAATGATTATGAATTAACATTATAACAAGAATATAAAATATATTTCCAAACTTCAAAGATCCATGGCATAGTGGAACGACCATAGACTTAGAATAAACTAAGTACAAAGAAAGTATTCTAAGTGTTAACTTACGCAACAAACTATATGTGTACCAAATATTATCCAAATCTGTTGTGTTTTTGCTTGATTGAGTAACAATCATTCAGTTATCCAAACAGACAAAATTTTACATTCATAATATTAAAAAGGACTCGCTACTATCATGACTTCGTTTGCGTAAATTGGGGTGTGATTATCCAGGCAATAATTTGCACCTATACCAAAAAGTTATCATGCCTTTTTTTCTTTCTATGCGGGAAAAAATGTACCTAACCGCTCACCCCGTCGTTCACGGCAACGAACAGGGTAGTGTGCACTAAAGAAACCCGCCGTGTGCCGTCTCTCCGCCTGTGTTGGCCGGCCACTGGTACTATGTTGCATTATTTCAGTAGTTATAAGTGCCAAAAATAATCCAGTGTTTCATTTAATTACCTAACTCATCCTAATTTTTTAGTCATATAAGCGTGATTGATTTTAGTAGGATATAATTTTTAAGGGATAACAAGTGCGATTTTATTACCAATAAAGTCAGGATTATTACTAAGTAAATAATGTAAAAAATATGCCATTTCCCTTGCGGGGTAGGCAGAGAGAACAGAGTGCCAAGAGGCTCTATTTTTGCATACATCTCTCGCTTCCTCAACATTCATAACTCTTTTCATACACGCTCGCCGGTTATGGAGACTCCTGACTCCACCTTCCTTCAATACATGACCGATTTGGTCTAGGTTAGGTGAGTGTCGGTCTCCAACTGTACCTACATCCTTCCACTTTCGCATTGTATATCTTCTTAACCAATCGCTCGTCCGGTATTCTTTCCACATGTCCGAACTATCGGAGCATTCCCTTTCGCATCTTTACACCAATACTCTCTTTCATACCTACTCGCTCTCTTACATCGTCGTTACGAATGCGGTCAGTCAGCCTCACTCCACAGATTCTCCGCAGAGATCGCATTTCGTCCGCCTTGATTTTACTCTCATGCTCCTTTTTGCATACCCAACTCTCGCTTCCATATAATAACGTTGGGACAAGCACTGCGTTGTGTATTGCGACACGTGCCCTCTGGCTGAGGTTAATGACTGCCGAGAAGTTGTCCCAATGCTTCGTTCACTCTATTTCCTGCATTCACTCTTCTCTCTACATACCTTCCATCCCGACTGAATCCACATCCAAGATACACAAATTTATCCACTTGTTCTAGCACACCATTTCCTATTGCTACTCTAACATCTGTTCTGGCTTCTTCTCTTTCAAAAACCATTATTTCGGTTCTGCTCACATTCACACGTAAATAGTGCCGAGTCTGAAAAAGGATATAGGCTACATTTTATCCTAGAAAAAGATATGGTTCCTAAGGTATAGTAGTTTTTGAACAGATACATTTTGATCCAAAATATATATTTTATCTGTGACGAGCATAGATTGGCAATCTTTCGTTATAATAAACTAGCGGTCCGTCCCGGCTTCGCAAGGCACACATTTATTTTTAAATATTTTGGTATAAAAGTAGAGTAAATGTTATGCAAGATATTATCTATTTATAGTAATAAATATGACCATGCCACTTGTATGCATACACAAATACAAATCTTTCCTTTTTATAATATTAGTTTGTACCGTCGTTACTATTGCATATTTTAACATGAAAAAGTACATAGTTATTGTGACATAGCTGTTATAGTTAGACGTATGGTATTTCAGACCTTATCGTAGATATTGATATCCTCTATAAAACTGTAGTACTTTGCTCTATTGTCAATAATTTCCGCAGCTTACGCGATATAAGGGTTTCTTTTGGTATTTTTTTCACACGTTGGATTATATTATCGAAATTTTCATACGGATCCCTAAGTTTTTAGAAAATATTCTATCACCTATGTTTTTTTATTTTTTTATTTGCATGTAGTGGCAGACGAGCCACGGTCCATCTGATGCTAAATGGTAACTGTCTCCCATGGACTCGACTATACCGAGAGTTGTCAAGCCGCTGCTCACCAGTTCATTTCACAGATATGAAATATAAACGGCTGTCTCCTGCTACAGCCAAAACGCAACGATGTGCTTCATGGCCGGTCACACTGGAGATGGTGGTACCAACCTGCTCGGGCCCGATACCAAGTGAGTACTCCCACTTGGTACCCAGCCTTACCACCAGTCATGCAATGGATGATAATTGCTTACTTCCCTTAGTCGCCTCATACGACACCCGTGGGAAAGAATGGGGTGGTGACCACACGGAGTCACCACACGGACAAGGATAATGTAGGATTCTAATAGTGAAATAATTTTTCAAACCGGTCCAGTAATTTTGGAGCCTACTTAATGCAAACAAACAATTGAAGAGATAACTGCGAGTGGTACATACCTGCAGTAACCGTTTTTTATATCAAATTTTTCCAAGTTTTGTAAGCGTCGGGCTCTGGTCTATTCGGTTTAGTTGATCCACCAATGTTAACATGTAGCGACTGTCTGTCAGACCTCCACGACTCAACTAAGGAAACAATTGGCGGCCTTAGACCAAGACTAGAGTAAATTTTATATATTTATATACATAGGTATGTATTTTAAGCATTTGACATGCTTAGCCATATAAATTAACACAAAATGTGAAAACGCGAAATTGAAAATAACAGTCACGATCAGGATTTGAACATGCATCTCGTGGATACCATTCAGATCGTCACCCAAGACGTTAAGTATGTATGTGTTATCGAAATTAGCAGTCCTGAGCAATTGTCACGATCACTGAATTGGCAAAGCATCCTGGATGGTATCAAGGAGATGCAGGTTCAAATCCTGCTGGTGACTGTTATTTTCGATTTCACATTTTCATACTTTGTGTTAACTGGAGTATTTTTTTTAGGTAGGTACCTCTGACAACCTTTAACCAATCACAGTGATCACGATACGATCGACATGTGAGATATGAGATTCTGCCTAACCCCCCAGAGCTAAGCCTGAATCTCAAGAAAGTGCATAATAAATACTCTACTTTTTATTCATATCTCGCGTCCCCGGAATAAATAGGGTAAGTTCTTAAAATTTAAACATTAAACATAGCATCACGCCTGTATCCCCAAAGGGGTAGGCGGAGGTATATTACACAAACAATTGACCAAACATTAAACACAAAGTGAAAAATGTGAAATCGAAAATAACAGTCAGGAGCAGGATTTGAAGGTTCAAATATAGGTCATCTTCTGGATACAGTCCAGATGCTTTACCAATTCAGCCATCCTGACAATTGCTCCTGACTGCTAATTCAGGGCGTCACCCAAAGACGTTAAGTATGATGTGTTATCGAAATTAGCAGTCAGGAGCAATTGTCAGGATGGCTGAATTGGTAAAGCATCTGGACGGTATCCAGAAGATGCAGGTTCAAATCCTGCTCCTGACTGTTATTTTCTATTTCACATTTTTTACTTTATGTTTAATGTATAGTGCTAAGCATGTCAAATGCTAAAAATATATATAAAAATATCTAAAAAATTGACCAAACTTAGATTTTGAATACAATTAGGACCGATTCGAACCGGTAGATCTCGAGAAATCTCAAAAAATCTACAATTTTTTTTTCAGATGTGGTTTTTTTTGGAATAACTTTTAAACGGTTTTACCGATTGGTTCCAAGAACTAATCGGCTCTTAACACCAAAAACCACGTTGATCGCCGTCAGTCCGGTCAAAATCGGTTGATTCGTTCGTGAGATATCGTTGTCGAAAAAATGTTTCCTTCAGAATTTCTATGAAAATTTCATATTGCATATGCTTTTTGAGCTCTTCGAAGAATCTTAAAAGATTCTTCGAGATTCTGCGTTGAATTCCGTAAACTACGAGAAAATCGGTTCATTCATTCAAAAGTTATTGCGATTTGAAAATTCAACGAATAGTGTTTTATTAAATCTCTATCAGACTAGAACTAGACAGCATAGTTAAACAGTTATTTCTTTGAGCTCGGAGAGCCCAAAATGACACGAAAATTATACTTTTGAGCTCGAAGAGCTCAAGAACGTAATAAGTGCAATTTTGAGCGCTTAAGTATCAAATTAGCGGGATGTTGCAGGGATCCTTTAGGGTCAACCGTTTTCCAGAATTTTTTTATTGCGTATGGTGGCAGACGAGCTACAGCCGACCTGACGGCAAATGGTAACCGTTGCTCATGGACTCAATTATACCGAGAGTACTGTCTGCTCTGCTCACCATTTCATTTCACAGACATGAAATTAAAGAATAAACGGCATCTCCTGCTACAACCAAAACACACCGATGTGTTTCATGGCCGGTCACACGGGAGATGGTGTTACCAACCCGTTTAGGTCCGATAGCGAGTGAGTACTCTCACTTGGTACCCAGCCCTACCACTAGTAATGCAATGGGTGATGATTGCTTACGTCCCTAGCTAGTCGCCTCGTTCGACATCCGTGGGAAAGAATGGGGTGGTGACGCTTGTATTCTAAGTTCGTCACCACACTGCGAAACTGCGGTTTCAGCTAGTATATGATTGAGACAAAAACAACGAACTTATAAAATGTGCATGCATCTGTGTAAGATCTCAGTTTAGTTCAAGCGAGCGCTTTAGTTCGACCGGCCGACTTGGTGGCGAATTATTTATTTTAGTTTTTATTTACGCGTGAGTTCATTTATATTCCATTTTTTATTGATTATTCTGGCTGATCTCGTGGTATAAGATGTACCGCTACTGGATTTAGGAATACCAGAGGCACAGCCAAGAGACCCTGGCTATTATAAAGATTCCTTAGGAGGAGAGAGAGACTCCTTTAAAAAAAGAACTGCATAGATGGCGGAGTGGTTTCGATACCGGCCTCCTGCCCGAGTGTTGTGGGTTCGATTCCCACACAGGACAACTCTTTGTGTGATCCACAAATGATTATTCCGAGTTTGGGTGTACTTTGTGTCCTTGAAATTATAATATATTTGGCAGTGCACTTAATGATATTTCTTATCAACTCGATACTTATTATGTATTTATGTAAGTATATTTATCATATATATGTTTCTTATATTATTTTAGGTGTGTATATTATGTAGGTTTATCATAGTATTAGTTATATGTATTGGTATATATGTATATATTATTATGTATTGACATTTATTTGTCTATTGCACCTACCATCGTTAATTTCTGCTCCACCTCAGGTCGAATGTAAGAGAATGCGTAAGGCATTAAGTCCGCCTTGTACCTTATATAATTGCAAAAGTTTTAAATAAATAAATAAAATTAATATATGTTTGTAAAGTTCCCCGCAATAAAAGAATTATTCTTTAGTGCAGGGTGTTGTCTTAAAAAAGTACCACCACACTAGATAATATGTGACACTTAACGCTGAAATGGTTTAAAGTACAGAGTCCTGAAAGTATAACAATTATTAATGTCAGAATTTATAATCGATATACTCTCAGGGATGGCCACCGCTGACGATTCTGATACTCCTGCTAGCTAAAATCTGGCTATAAGATCCATGTGCAGAGTACCTTAGGTATTCTATGTGATGGTATCTCAGAATAAAAAGCATTATGCCTGATCCTGTCATATTTAGTGACCATGTTACACCAAACCCGTTTGGGAATAAAAGTATGAAACTATTCTCTATAAATAACTTTTTTGTGATTGTTAATTTACTAGAACACGTTATTGCAAAAGTGATAAGAAGATTTTCTACGAGCATGATTCGAACTTCGTCTTTTGCTATCCGGGGAATGCTTTATATTGCTAAGTTATCGTAGAAACTTACCTACTTGCAACTTACACGCAATCCACCAGGCTGTATTTGCATCCGCCGGCGGACCACCGAAGGAATGTAACATAGTTCCAGTGGTCCGCCAATAAACGCGGAGAGACGGCACACGGTGGGTTTATTTAGTGGGTGAGGGCCCCACACTACCCTGTTTGTTGCTCCGAACAACGGGGTGTGCGGTTAGGTACATTTTTTCCCGCCTAAACAAAAAAAAAAAAAAAAGGCTGTATTTGCATACATTTTTGTTTTGATACAGAACCTATTCAAATTGAATTATCTATCTAATATATAAAATTCTTGTGTCATAGTTTTAGTGTTTATACTCCTCCGAAACGGCTTGCCGATTTTGATGAAATTTTATATGTATATTCAGTAGGTATGAGAATAATAGGTTTATAACTAATTTTTATACCCTTAAATGTTAAGGGTAGCTCAACCCAAATTTTTTTTTTCATTTTTTGGACAATTGTTTTTTGGCTATTTTTTTTTGGTGTGGCATTAAAAATACATTTGGTCCTAAATTTTTACCCTCCTACCACCAACCCCTATTTTTTAATAACATGTATTTTTTAACCCCGGTCGATAGCTGATCGATGGGGTTCCGTTTTTCCAAATTCCTCCGCTTGGGAGTTCGTTTGTTCGTTCGCGTATCACGCAAAAACTACTTAACGAATTTTGATGCAACTTTTTTATTTAATAGTTTCTGATTAGACTTATATACTGGTAAATGTATACCAGTTTGTTACACACCAGTCGTTATCCCGCTACTATATCGGGAACCTGAGAAATAACCTAAAATACTAGCTTTTGGCTGCGGCGATGCAGCGGGAAAAGACCCGTGTCCGAACCACCAGAGCATTTCCTTTCGCATCTTTACACCAAATAAATATTTGACGGGCCTCGTGGCGTGGCCGATAGTGTAACCGACTTCCGTGCACGAGGTCAGTGTGTTAGGTTCCTACTCAGGACCATTATTTGTGTAATGAACATAGATATTTGTTATAATTAATTGAATGAGGCGACACTTGGCGGAAGTCCATTGTTACTCTTATATAATGGCTCATTTGTTGCCGAGCGTTCTTGAAAATGCCTCGTTTAGAGGCGAAACACTCGTCGAATTTATGTTCGGATTTTTGCGGAATATTGCAATATTATGGTTCTGAGAGTTCTACCGTATCGCATGATTGTGTCGCGTTGGTGAGTTTTTTGTCATTATCGTGCATGCTACTTTGCTATTATCACATTCTCCTCTATCTGTGAGAGTGCGGATTGGCAATCTTAGGTTATTCTGTCCAAAGATAACCGGGATCGACAATCCGTGGGTGAGTGGTGGGCTCTCCTCCTAAAATATCCATTCTATAAGAATAACAGATATTTGTACTGCGTCTGGTTGTTTTCTATCTATTATAATTATGTATGTACAAAAAAAAACTAATGTATCTATTATATCCGTAATCTGGTACCCATAGCACAAGCGTTAAGCTTAGTTTGGGACCAGAGGAGGTTGTGTGAAATGTCTGTGAATGTTTATTTATTGTTTATTATATTAATTATTATAATTAGACGTCCATGATTATGACGACCAGAAAGGCTCTAAGGGTAAATTCGGCACAGCTATCAATGCTTTTGTCCATGTTAATCAAATGGCTCATCAAAAATAATCATATTAGGTAATGTGACTATCGTCACGAGTATAAGCTACAAATTTTCACAGTTTGGTGCGAACTTACAATTTTAAAGGGGTTTTTATATCTGAGTAAAACGTATTGACACTAAATATAAATATATGTTTGTTTGTTGTAGCAAATTCTTTCCCGACTAAGACGAAGCCAAAAGTTGTGATTTTAGCAGTCTATTGTATGCATGTTTGTATTTACGTATGTTCCTCCGTAGCACCTTTTTTTTTTGTTTAGGTGGGAAAATAGTTCCTAACCGCACACCCTATCGTTCGGCGCAACGACCAGGGTAGTGTGGGGCCCGCACCCACTAAAGAAACCCGCCGTGTGCCGTCTCTCCGCCTTTATTGGCGGGCCACCGGAACTATGTTACATTCCTTCGGTGGTGTCCTCCGTAGCACCTAAACTATTCATCTGATTTTGATGAATTAGGTGTCAATCGATTTGTAGAGCCGTGGTCGCATGCCTGTACCATGTATGTCTGAAGCACCTACAAAATTATAATGGCGTATTTATTGTAAACATGCGACCATGTCTCTACCTTGCCATTATTTTTGTATCTATGAAAATCTTAGTTTCTGTCTTAATTATTTTCTTGTTTTGTACTTTTTAGATAAATTTTTTTTCTTCCATAGTCGCGTTAGCGTAACCATACCAATATTATAAAGATGAAAGGTTTTAATGTTTGCATTGAATAGGCTCTGAAACTACTGGACTGATTTGAAAAACTGTTTCACCATTATCCTACATTATACCTGATGAATATACGAAAAAATCCTTTTATCACGTACACTGCGGAAATTGTGGACAATAAAGCAAAGTGATGTACTACAGTTTTATAGATGATATCAATACCTATAAAAAAGTCGGTGATTAAATACGTCTAACTATAACGGTAATATCATAATAACAATTTTTTCATGTCAAAATATGCAATATAATCAAATATTATAAAGAGGAAAGGTTTATATTTGTGTAAGTATTTAAATGACATAGGATATATTTATTACTATAAAAAAACATAGCATAGCATCACGCCTGTATTCCCCTTTAGGCAGAAGTGTATTACACACCCACGACTAGCCAGCTATGTTTGAGTCCCACATAATAGGAGGTGAACCTATTGACGTCTACCAGGCACATTTCCAAACTCCGGGCAGTTACTGAGAATTTTTCTTTTTTTTTTACGAAAAATATCAATAACATTTCCCGACTCGGTGATTGAACCCGAGACCTCATGATCAGCATTCGCTTACACTACCGCTGCACACAGAGGCAGTTTACTATAAGTAAATATAGATGTCTTGCATAAAAATGCATTTACTTATGTTTATCCAAAAATGTTTAAAAATAAATGTCTATTTTGAAATAAAACTACGTTTACGGAATCTATCGCGTTTACTTGATTTTACTACTATCCCGACGTTTCGAATACTTTACAGCATTCATGATCACGGGTGGACTTAGATGATAGACGTCCAAGGCTGATATGTTATTTACACCTAATATTCGTTTAGAAACACAGTAAATATCTACTTCAAATGTTTATGCTTACAATTCATGAGACTTTAAGTTAGTATATTAAAATGAGTATAATACTCCTCTTTAAATTGTAAAATTTTTGTTTTTATTTAGTGCTCAAAAATTCTACCACAAACTACCAATTACTACCAGTAAGAAGACAATCTTGGTTATTAGTTAATATTATTAAATATATTGATTTTGCCAAAAGCTAAGACTAAGAAGCTACCACCGGATCGGAAGGCGGCCTGACTGAGAAAGATCCGGCCAGAAAACTCAGTAGGCAACAACTGTTATGGATTATTAAATGTCTACCCGTGCAAAGCCGGGACGTGCAGCTAGTTTTTTTTTATACGTATAAAATTAAAACTATATGTAGTTTTCAGTGCATGTCTCTGTATATAGATGACGTAAGCATCTATAATTATCCAGTGATCCTATGCAAGTGTCAAGAGGCCCGTAATCAATGGCGTGTCAGATCAATGCTTGATAACCAGTAATGCCAACACAATACTATCTAAATATAATATAATGTATATTTCCTTTCGAAAACCTAAAGATACGTCATAATACCTAGTTAATTATTCATTTATTTTTTGGACATATCAATGTAGAATGTTGCCTGTATTAATAATGCATGTGTTATTGGAGCTTATGACCTTCAATTGCTTACATACGACCCTGGTCATAATTTAAAAAGTGCTTTTAAATTATGTATTTAGTAAGTTTAAATTAAAAGTACAGTATTTTTAATCGACTACAAAACAACGAGGAGGTTTTCAAATCGGATGTTCATATATTTCTTTGACGTATGTTCGGGAATAACTTCGTCGGATTTGCAAAATTCTTATTTTTGTTTGAAAGAGGTTTATTCCGAAATGGTATTATTTTATTGTTGTGAAAACATCTAATGCGTAGGGAGTGTAAAACCGTCTATCGCCACGTCAAATTATTTAATTGTTTTTAACGCTATCTGTTGATAAAAGCATCTAACTAGGAAGTCTAAAGCCATAACGTCAATCAATAAACCAATAACAGTTTTAATTCGTCTAAGGATAACGAGAGGGCGCTTACCAAAAATTATAGAGGACTCAAACAATATTTCAAGAAAGAAAGAAAATCGATGTTTGCGCATCTGCGAGACGTCTCTCGACGCCTCATTTTTTGTGAAAACAGACAAACTCTAAACTCTAATAAATGCCAGTAAATCAACCGCGATTGCATTTTTTAGGCTATCGCAACACAACGTAGTGCTTGTCCCAACATTATTTTATATGGAAGCGAGAGTTGGGTATGCAAAAAGGAGCATGAGAGTAAAACTAATGCGGTCGAAAAGCAATCTCTGCGGAGAGTCTGTGGAGTGAGGCTGACTGATCGCATTCGTAAAGAGAGTATTGGTGTAAAGATGCGAAACGGACTGGTCCGATGGTTCGGACATGTGAAAATAATGCCGGACGAGCGACTAGTTAAGAAGATACACAATGCCAAAGTGGAAGGATGTAGGTACAGGGGGAGACCGAGATTCACCCACCTAGACCAAAGCGGTCATGTATTGAAGGAAGGTGGATTCAGGAGACTACGAAACCGGTGAGCGTATATGAATGTTGAGGAAGCGAGAGATGTATGCAAGAATAGAGCCTTTTGGCACTCGGTTCTCCCTGCCTACCCCGCAAGGGAGATGGCGTGATGATAAGTAATTACGACGGTAACATACTTTTTACATATTGAAAGAACACTCATGAGTCATGTACATAATGTATTGTCTATACTCTGTGTCTATTTGCATAACTAATAGTCAAGGTGACTATTATTTGACTTAGGTTTATACGGAAATAATTTACGTAATGCAATAGCTGCATCGGTGGCCTAGCGGTAGATGGTGCCGGTTTCGAGTCCCAGGTCAGGCCATCAAAAAATTACTCAATTAGGCCGATCGCGGATTCTTCCCAATAGCTATCATTGCACTTATAAAATTAGTAGCAAATAGGATTAATTTGATTGTATTGTTTCTCTAGTTTCCTGACGTCAATTCCTGATCACCATGGTACCACGGCCCGCGCCGCATACATCACCACCGCCACTGATCCCCCAGTACTTCTCCGGGAGGGAGATATTTATCACCGGCGCCACAGGATTTGTCGGAAAGGTATATTTTATATATTTTTGATCTATATTTTTTAGCATTTGAAATGCTCCGCCACTTTTTAACAGTACAAATTATTTGTGAATAAGGAACAAGGTGTTGTCTTTAACAATGTAGATAATTTTTGATGGTTCAGGTGTTAGTGGAACGTTTGCTGTGGACGTGCCCAGAAGTCTCACGGCTCCATCTTCTGATGAGACCCAAGAAGGATGTTGCACCTGATACAAGGCTGAAGCAGCTTCAACAATCTCAGGTATGAAGGGCATTACAGCATTTAGTATATCGCTTGTATGTTATAGTGGAGAGTCTGTACAACAGACAAAGGTGCACCGCAGGGTACTGTCAGTTGACCACTGAAGGAATGTAATATAGTTTCGGTGGCCCACCAATAAAGGTGGAGAGACGGCACACGGTGGGTGAGGGCCCCACACTATCCTGTTTGTTTCTTTTTATTGCATTTAGTGGCTGACGAGCCACGGCCTATCTGATGGTAAATGGTAACCGTCGCTCATGGACTCAACTATAATGAGAGTACTGTCAAGCCGCTGCACACCATTTCATTTCACAGATATGAAATGAAAGAATAAACGGCTATCTCCTGCTACAGCCAAAATGCAAGGATGTGCTTCATGGCCGGTAACACGGGAGATGGTGGTACCAACCCGCTCGGGCCCGATACCAAGTGAGTACTCCCACTTGGTACCCAGCCCTACCACCAGTCACGCAATGGACAATAGTTGCTTACTTCCCTTAGTCGCCTCATACGACACCCGTAGGAAACCATTCTTTGTTTTTTTTTCTTTGTGACATTTATATTTTTAGTCCGTCACCACACGGACAAAATCGTTGCCCCAAACGACGGGGTATGCGGTTCGGAATTTTTTTTCCCGCCTTAAAAAAAGGGTACTGTTAATTAGCGAAGAAAGATGTAGTAACGGAAAAAGAAATATGCTTACCAGGTTTTAATTTTAATCAAGAACTTTCAAACTAACAAGCAATGATGCCCGACAAAACGAAGACTTGCTTCGTCTTTGTTTTTTCTTTAGTGTTCGCCTATGTCCAGCAGTGGAAGTTAAAAGGCTGATGGATGGATGGATGTAAAACTACATTTATTTTAGATCTATAATTAGGGCTCCGTACAAAAAAAATATACTAAATTCGACACATATCATTGGGGGTACCAGTTAGTATAATACTTTTACATTTCTCAATAATAATAATTACAGATTCGATAAAGATACGCGTAATTGATTGAACTTAACCGTTTCCTGTCTTGTGCTTGGTTCAAACATTTATATATATATTGCCTGTTACATTTATAATAGTGTCTTTACTACAACATCAATTCCCACTATCAATATGTTCTAATTAGTTGTTCAAACACATTCAAGAATTTTTTAAAGAATTTTTGACTCTCTTTCATTTGCTTCACCTGTATCTATCTATATACGTATTCTTACATGATATTTAAGCGATATTTTCACCCACTCAGGGCCGGATTTAAACTAAATGCCGCTCCTGGGCACCGGAAAAAGATCCGCCCCAATACTGAAATTTTACTTATAGTTTATATATTTTATTTTACAAAATTAAAATAACTAATTTATTGCAGAAACTTTATTATGAAATGAATGAATGAAATTATTGTTTAATGAAATGATAGTTTAATCAGTATACATTAACAAAATAAATTACAGCAGTGGTCTCCACACTACGCAAGCCTGTATCGTGAAGACCTAACTACGATTAACAGATAATATTAAAACCTAAACTTAACACTAGTATCGTGTTTATGTAGTTATGTATATCAAAGTATTATTGTATATTTAAATATAACATAATTATAATAGATATTGATAGTAAATTATAATTGCAATAGTGTCTCATAGTGCCAACAATCTTCCGTACCCGAGCGGAGAGCGCTACAATGTGTTTTTTAAGCGATAAGTTTTCGTCTATGAGGACCCCAAGATATTTTACAACAATTGCTCTAGTAAGTGAATCACACTCACATTTTATTTTATTGCACAATGGTTTGTGAATTTTGATGTCTGCTTTGGCAATCGGAGCTGAAGCAGCTGTTTTATGAAAGCAAAGATATACAGTTTTCTTTGTATTTAACGTCAGTAGGTTCTTTTGCAGCCATTCAGAAATGTAAGTCATGCCTAGCTCAGCATAGGAAAGAGCTTTGGGCCAATTAGATCCGTGAAATACAATGGCGGTGTCATCAGCATAGCAAATTATATCTGCGTTTAAGATCTGCGTGAATTTGCAAATCATGCATGTCGTTGATGTACGCCGTGAAGAGAGTAGGTCCAAGTATACTTCCCTGCGGCACCCCAAAGGTTATAGATTGTGGACAACTCAAACATTGGCCAATCCTCACACACTGTCGCCGTTCTGTCAAGTAACTCTTAAACCAGTCAGAGGCAATACCTCTGATACCCATGTTATTTAATTTCTTTAAGAGTATAGGAATAGAAACAGTATCGAAAGCCTTGGCCAAGACCAAAAACACTCCAACACAGTTTTGTTTGTCATCAAGCATTGATGACACGGTAGAAGTCAAAAGTGATACCGCATCTTCAGTGCTCTTTCCTCTACAAAACCCAAATTGTATAGGTGATATTAGGTTACGGGATTCTAAATAGTTTGTTAGTCTTTTATTAACCAGTTTTTCTAGAAGTTTCGAAAAAGCATTTAAAAGAGAAATAGGTCAGTAGTTCTCAACGCAGTTTTTGCAGCCACTTTTATAAACTGGACTAACGGATGGTAGTTTCCAATCATGAGGGAAAATTCCGCTTGAAAGGCTTTGATTAAAAATATGTGTAAGCGGGATAATAATCGCATCTTTTATCTATTTAATTAACAAGTTAGTCAAGCCATCAATACCTGGTGCCTTGCCGTTATGCAGGTTCATGATCATTCTTTCAACTTCGTGTTTGTCCGTGGGAGTCATGAAGAATGATTCCGCTGGTGTAGCTATTTTCTTAATTGCATCAGCGAGATCTGTTTCCGTTTTATTCACGTTGGACATTATTTGATTAGCCAGTTGTTATCCTACTGCAGAAAAATGATCATTACGTAAGTCAAGAGGGTGATGTGAACTATTTAAGTTTTTTATAGTCAACAGTTCAGTGGGGTCGTGTCTATTATCAACTATACCACAAAAGTCTTTAACCGATCTCCAAAGCTTTTTAGGGTTTTTAACGTTATTTCTTAATTCCTTCTGTTCATATTGAATTTTTAGTTTACGCAAGAGGTCAACAAAAAAGTTTTGATATCTTCTATAAGAAATTTGAAGAATTAGATTTTTAGGCTCAAGTTTTGCTCGTTGATGAAGTCGATCTCGGTGCCTCATGCATCGAATGAGCCCTGGAGTAATCCAGGGTTTGAGATTGTATTGAGTTCGGCTGAGTCGTACTTCACGAGTATGATTAACTACAACATCAGTCAAAATGTTAAAAGTTTTCGTCAGGTCATTTACATCACCGTTTTTATCACATATGAAACTCCAGTTAATTTCTAAGAGATCTTTTTTATTGAATCATACTCTCGTTTTATCACTATACGACTGGGTCGAGAGGGATTATATTATATGTTATATATTCCAAAAATATAAATAAATATTTGTTTTTTTTTCTAACAATTACTTATAAATTTGGTACTAAGGGTGACTCATAATTATAATATTTGAAATAAATTGATTAAATCATTTTGATTATTAATTTTTATCAAAAGTGCCAAAATTATAATTCACAAATAATGGATGAATTGAATTTCTTGAATTATCTATTACACAGAAAATTATTAATTAATATAATTAATTAATTATATTGAGGAATCTTGATAAGACTAAAAAAAATTATTTCACTTTCATAATTTTGCCGCCCTAAAAAATCTGCCGCCCTGGGCACTTGCCCCGACTGCCCCTAGTGTAAATCCACCGCTGCACCCACTTCAAACTGTCGGATTAAACTACTATATCTATGGATTATTAAACTGGCATAATATATGCCAGTTTAATCCGATCCAATGACCGATGACAATACACTAATTTAAGAAGTTTGTCAGTTGTTTTTATTACAAACCAATACTATCGTCACACAATTTTTTTAAAAAAGTAATATGGTTTTTTTGATTTAAGTAGATTTTAATTTTATTTTGAGATTAAAAAAGATTTTTTTTATTGCTATTGATGGCAGACGAGCCACGGCCTACCTGATGGTAAGTGGTAACCGTCGCTCATAGACTCAACTATACCGAAAGTATCCGCTGCTCACCTTTAATTTCTCAGATATTAAATGAAAGAATAAAACTGACGTGCTTCATGACAGGCACACGGGAGACGGTGGTACCGACCCGATTGGGTCCGATAGCAAGTGAGTACTCTCACTCGGTATCCAGCCCTACCACCAGTAATGCAATGGGTTATAATTGCTGACTTCCCTTAGTCGCCTTGTACGACACCCGCGGGAAAGGATGGGGTGGTGACACTTGTATTCTTAGTCCGTCACGACACTGACAAATTAAATTAATATGTTTTTAGATGAACTTTTTAGATCAACATAATTATTTAAAAAGCGTGGGCTGCTTTTTACTAATAAATCTTAGACTTATAATTATAATAAATCTTGTAAATACCAATGACCCACTAGTATTTGTAACATTTGATGCCAAACGTCCCAAGCTTTTTTACAATCATTATTAATTTTTATAATTTTATTTTTTACTTTTTAGTTCAATTAGCTTTATTTAGTTTTATTTTATTTATTTTAAACACTATAACATCTCGTAGTTTGAGTCTAATCACATTATTTTAATAATACGAGACTTTTACCTGTTTGATAATCTTATGATAAAACACAGGTGTTTGACGTCATCAGACAGAGCTGTCCAGAACGACTGGAGAAGCTGGCCGTGGTGGCCGGTGACGTCACGAAACATAACTTTGGCATGAACAGAGATGCGCTTAAGAAACTCAGCCAGGTAAGTGAATATCTTAATTTGCTTTTATGTAATTACCTTGATAAAATTTTATAAGTTAAACTAGCCTTTGCCAGCGGCTTCGCCGCAGCCAAAAGCTAGTTTTTCGGTTATATCTCAGGTTCGCGATATAGTAGCGGGATAAAATATCTACCAATTTTTAAGTCAAATCAAGGTCTTTCAAATAAAAAAAGTAGTATCAAAATCCATCTTGTAGTTCTTTTAAATAAATTCTAAAATAAATTTTCTAGTTTTTCGACTATATCTCAGGTTCCCGATATAGTAGCGGGATAAAATGTATAGCAGTTTTTAAGTCTAATCAAGGCCTTTCAAATAAAAAAAGTTGTATCAAAATCCGTTCAGCAGTTTTTGTATGATGCGTGAACAAACAAACAGATAAACAGACAAACAGACAAAAATTCTAAAAAAAATTGTTGTGTGTTTAGACACGCTTATATAGCCTATTACAGTGATTTTTTCTCAAATATCTTAAATGTACAGACACAGCTCTGTTACAGCTTTATAATAGTACTAGCCTTTACCCGCGGTTTCGCCGCAGCCAAAAGCTAGTTTTTCGGTTATATCTCAGGTTCCCGATTAATAGTATAGATAAAATATTTTAACTAAGTAAGAAGTTTTTGGTTAAAGTTTCGTCATGAGTGCTAGTGTATTGTTAATTTAAAAACCTTGGATAATGAAAGCCTGGCTGTAAAACCGAGGACTGCAAAAACCGTGGTATTGATATATCTTCGTGATTTGTATTTTAGCACTTTTTGCTCAGCTACTAACTAATCTATACTATTATAAAGCTGTAACAGAGCTATTTCTGCACATTTAAGATATTTGAGAAAAATTGTGTTGTCTGTATTAGGCTATACATATAAGCGTGTCTAAACACGAAACGTTTTTTTTAGATTTTTTGTCTGTTTGTTCGTTTGCACATCACGCAAAAACTACTGTACAGATTTCAATGCAAATTTTTATTTAATAGGTCTCGATTAGACTTAAAAACTGGTATACATTTTATCCCGTTTATATATCAGGAACCTGAGATATAACCTAAAAACTAGCTCTTGGATGCAGCGGAGCCGCGGGCAAAGGCTAGTAAGGTTATAAAATACTTATGATACAGAGGTAAAGTGGAGATTGGGCGTCACGATTAGGTGACTGTAGTAGCTTAGCGGTCCAGAGCACTTCTCCGGATTAGAAGGGATGCAGATTTGAATCCTGCTTACAGTCAGTAGTGTCACGTTCAGCCCTCAGTCCAAGGTCCAGATCTCACAGTGTACACACTCCTGATTTTCCTTCTCAAAATATGCGTGTATTTGTTTAGAAACTATCACTGCTCGATGAAGGAAAACGTCATGAGAAAACCTCCATGCTTGAGGGCATCATCTGCGCAGCTTTTGAAGTCTGTCATACTGAAAGCCTCGTAAGACACCACCGCTTAAGAATGGGGTGGTGACACTTGTATTCGTAGTCCGTCACCACATTGTGTAGCAGACCGTAGTCACATTTTATGTTGAACACATATTCTCACTTCACGTTATTCACATCTATAAAATTATTTGACGGGCTTCGTGGCGTAGTCGGTAGTGTAACCGACTTCCGTGCATGAGGTCGTGGGTTCGATTCCCACCCATGACAAATATTTGTGTGATGAACACAGATATTTGTACTGCATCTGGGTGTTTTCTATCTATTATATGTATGTATTTAGAAAAATAAAGTAATATATGTATTATATCCGTAATCTGGTACACCCATAGCACAAGCATTAAGCTTAGTGTGGGACCAGAGGACGTTGCATCAAAAAAAAAACAAAAAAAAAAAAATGTCCGTGAATATTTATTTATTTATTATTATTCAGGTGTCAGTGGTGTTCCACTCTGCTGCGACACTCAAGTTCGAGGAGCCCCTGGCTTTGGCTGTTGAACAGAACCTTCGCTCTGTTATCACGCTCATGGATGTCTGTGACCAGCTACCTGAGTTGCAGGTTAGTAAACGCCAAGAAGATAACTTCTTGGATTACATGAACAAATTATTTGCGTAAGTGGAAAAATTGAGATTCACTTCGTTCTTCTCTGTGTCTCTTTGAAGCTGAACAGAATTATTTTTGTAGATAAATTTCTAGAGGCAACAGGCTCTTATAACACACCATAACATTATTAAGAATGTGGAGCCGAGACCAAATCGCACTTAAGACATTATTTTTTCCAATATAACAGATAATCAATTTCAATCCAATCCTAATATTAATTTGAAATTAAGTTTGCGCTGATCATGATCCACATTTGAAATAACAAAGTGCTTAATTTTCACAACTAATCTGCCATCAATTGCTTCAATCATTTGGATATCGAGCTTGACTCTTAGTCCCAAGAAAATTTATGGTTCCAGGTATTAGTGTACGTGTCGACCGCGTACAGCAACGCTGAACTGTCTCACGTGGAGGAGCGAGTGTACCCGGCGCCGACCAGTCTGCAGCATCTGCTCACCTTGGTAGACAACCTGCCCGAAGATTTGCTCGCTGAAATGACACCTAAGTAAGACCATAATTTATGTCGGGTCCAAGTCTTCTCTCAAAGTAAACGGCTTGGGCAAAGTAAGATTCTGAATTCACCATTACAGTGAAAGTGGATTTCGTCTTGCTTTTCGACTAAGACTATATAGTGAGGAAAGTAGGTCACTGTTGTTGTCTTCTTCTATTAATACTTAAGTAAAAGAGACAGCAGACTGAAGAATCAACAAAGATGTACTGCCTCAGCTAGTAGGTAGGTACCTATATATTTTTCGGGGCGTAAATTTGGAAGTTTGTTATATGTATACTGCCTTTGACCGCGGCTCCGCTGTAGGAAAAGGCTACTTTTTAGGAGCTATTTCAGAGAGAGAGGTTCTAAATATGGCAGCACGATAAAACGTATACCAGTTTTAAAGTCTAGTCAAGAGTTATGAATAAAAAAATACATAACAATTAAAAAATAAATGGTTTTGTATTCATGCTATGTTACAGCTTTATAACAATAAAGCTATAAAACAAAAAAGTTTCATTAAAATCTGCTCAGTAGTTTTGCTAAATGTGCGAACAAACAAAAATTAACAAAAATAATGTTTTGTGTTCAGAGACGCCTTAAAGTAATTTTTTGTCAAATATCTTAAATAACCCTATTCATGAAGATGATGACGCGCGAGTAACGACTCTGGTGTTGCTAGCGTCTATAGGCTACGGTAACCGCTTACCATCAGGTGGGTCGTATGCTTGTTTGCCTTCATAAACTTTTTTTTAAATTTAAGACGATGTTAACCCTATCTGTAAATTAGCAACTAGGTTATTAAATTTTGTTTAAAAAAAAGGGAAGCATTTAGTATGTTTTACCCATCAGATTAATATCACCGAAGCCAAACACGTATACGTTCACGAAGGCGATGGCGGAGAGTGCCTTCGCTGAACGAGCGCGCGATGCCTCCTACGCCACAGCTATCTTCAGACCTTCCATAGGTAAGACTATGCTAAATGTTAACTCAATTTTAGCAATCTTCTTATTAAAACTAAACTTGTGCATAAAACTAAGTTGCAATGTCTCTTAATGATCTTACAACCGTTGGAGAAAAAAGTTTCGTAAATGGTCAATTTTTATATTAAGCAATTCAGTAGATACTATCGTTACACCAACGATAAAAAAAGGAATAATCTTTTAAGAAAGTACTTTCAATGCTGTTTTGAGACTAAAAAGAAGAACATAAACTATAGTTTAAAAAATCTAAGAAAACACGCTTACTACGAAATAAACAATAGAAAATAATGTCAGGATTAATAAAAATGTTACAGCCATTTTTATTAATCCTGACATTATTTAAAAGCACCACTTGCTTGACATCAATTTGATTATTAAGATTATAATTGAAAGTACCCCACGCTTTTTAAACGTGAATTGAAAAAACAGTGGACCTAGCCAAGTTGCATTCTATGATCGTTAACGCTATAGAAAACTTACATACATTTTAATAGTTTTCTATAGCGTTAGCGATCATAGAATGTAACTTGGCTATGCCCAAGAGTTTACTCATGGCTTTGCTGTATCTGTACGTGGGGACTTCCTTTATGGATACATCCCGCCGGGTGTGCAAAGTAGTTATAAACTCTAAACTCGCTTTCTCATTTATAATATTAGTGAGAATAGTACATTTTGACATTTTTTTAAGCATTTGACATGCTTAACCATATTAATTAAAACAAAGTGCGAAAATGTGAAATCGGAAATAGCATTCACGAGTAGGATTTGAACCTGCTATGTCCCCGTCCCAGATGCACATAGTGAGGCATAGTGAGGTAATGGGCTGGGAAATACGAATGTCATCTTTTATTTATTCTTTCCAGTGATATCGTCTCTTAAACATCCGTTTCCCGGTTGGACAGAGAACCTCAATGGTCCAACGGGTGTGATGGTAGGTGTTGGCAAGGGTGTGCTTCATGTCGTGCCGTGTGATGGAAACAACAGAGCCGACATGATACCTGTCGACATCGTCACTGATACACTCATAGCTGTAGCCTGGGAAGTGGGGATTGAAGAGTTAGTATTATTTTTTTGCTTGGGCTAATTTGCCCAATTGCAGCATTGCAGCAATTTGCGTTGCTGTATTTTCTTAAATCTAAGTCATCGCCATCTAGTTTCGAGTAGAAGCAATATTAGATTTCATAATTATGTTTTTTTCAGGCTTTTGAGTGTATGATTAAACTAGTGCCGCTTGTTGTTGTAGTAATATTGGTACAGCGTATTTTGCATAGCAAAATATTCCTGTCTCACCAGAAGCTTTCGAAATGTTCTGTGTTTATTTTGTGAATATTTAGTTGAAAGTAAAAATTATGAAAGCGAAAAAAGATGTTTATCTGCGAGCAGTATTCGAACGCAGGGACACCTCTTCCAATCTGGGGAAGTATTCCGGACCCGCTAAAAATCGTAGTTACCTTATGAACCACACAATCTCTACTTCACATTTTATCTTTAAACTTTTAATTACCTTTGTAGCACTCGTATGGCGCGCGTCTACAACTGCTCATCGTACGAGAATCCCACAACGTGGTCTGAATTCAGAGTGCGTATGCTACGTGGAATCCGTGAACATCCCTTCGATAGTCCTCTGTGGTATCCCACCGGGTTCTTCATGAAGAGTTCGTAAGTAAAAAATATTAAATGCTATATATAGCTTCCAATTTGCAACCAGCTAGTTGAATACCTAGAATCTCACAATATTTTACCATAGACGCAATTAGGTTTCAGAAAAAGGCATAGAACTGCAACAGCAATGCTTGGTGTTTTTGATAATATACTGTGTGCTTAGGATCAGGGGCTTTGCACTTTGTTAGTGGTGGATTTTTTGAGGGCATTCAAATCTATTAGCATTGATTGTTATTTAAATTATCCTTTTATGATTTTGACTCTAATGCTTTAAAAGGATTCCACAGTTACCTAAGCAACTGTTCTCAATATGTGAGGCTTTATTGCAATCAATATCAGATAAGATGGTAGTCACAAGGGGAATTCCTCAGGGCTCGATATTGGAGCCAATCTTCTTCATTTTATTTACTGCATACACACATTGAAAATGCTTACCTTAAAAATATCATACAGATTCAAAATGCTTACATTTGGTTAATTTAGAGGCAATTTCAGGCTTCCTGATTGAGTAAGTAATGATTATGGCTTAAGTCCAGGGCGTTATCTTAAAAAAAAAACGATACTTATAAAGTATTTACAATTGGACCGTGTTGTGCAGAAATGAGCTAACCCACATAAACGTTATGCTGTTGAACCACTTCTGCTTTATTTTTTTAGTATTATTAGTCTTGGGTTGGTATAACCAATCATAAAAAAAAAATCTAGTTAAAACGAGTCTTCGTGATATAAAAATAGAGATTATTTTCGATTGCTTGAAACTAAAACATTAATTTTGTCCAGTTTGTGGGTTGGATAATTGCTGCACAATACGGTCCAATGTATAATCAGTTATTTTTGGAGTTGGAGTAAGTCCCTGAATAGCAGTTACCATTAACCTCTTGGGTTGTGGCTCTTTGTTAGACACAATAAGAAATCTGTATTTTGCAGGTTACTGATGAATGTTACTGCGTGGTTGCTACAGACGGTGCCTCTGTTAACTATCGACTTCATCTACACAACACTCGGACTCAAACAACGGTGAGAACTTACCAGAGTCCGACTGGGCATGAGGAACCCGTGTGGGATTATGATTTTTTTGAATCCAATCCAAGCTTGGGATAACGACATCGACTCGTGGTGAAGCTAAAATTTAGCCGCTATAGCCCAAAGAACCTGTATCATATAGTAACACAGTGGTAGCTGTGCCCTCCCACTAATTTACTAAAGGCTATTGGCTTGAATTCGATCGATACAATTCTAGAGATGGGATTTATCTCTCCTTTCCTTATTGTTCTCTCTATCCTCACTTTATTATCCTTATTATAATCTCCTTACTGTCCTTTTTTTAGTATCCACCCTATGCTTTTAATTCTCTCATTATTATCTTTCTTTTCCAACTCATATGCCTTTCCTTGGAGATAACAAAACGGAGTTTTCTATAGCTTAGCAGCTAAATTATCACCCCCTGGGTAGAGAGACATTTAGTGATTACTCTAATGACATTTGCGCGCTTCAGAGATTAACTTTAAGTCAGTTTTAGATTCTTCTATCGCATCCTTGACCACATACCAGCTAATAGTACAGTTGTAGTCCTTGATGACGAAATTTTGTAATATTAATATTAATTTCTTTTTCTATAAAGATAACCGCATTTTAAATGACCATTTGTTTCCAAGAGAGAACCAGAGGCTCATCTTTTTCTATTATAGTATAAAGATGTCTACCGTATGCCACCGGCTACGAGCTATGAACGACGCTCTCAAGTACTTCATGGTGAGGGAGTGGCAATTCAGCACTGACAACGTGCAGCGTATGAAAGACAGACTCGCACCAGCTGATGCTGCCGTCTACAACCTGGATCCTCACACTATAGAGTAAGTTACGTCATCTAAATATGATTAGGAAGACTTTCGGAATTTCTCCCTGCCCTTATTACAATATTTTGTTGGGGTTGGTTTGCAATCTGCCCCCTTAGAATGAAAAACGAAACGTTAGACGAACTTTCGTTTCACTTCATTGTGATTGGACTCCTGAATCACGCTTCGAAATCTCGACTAATCAGGGATCACGCATCGGACTGTTGATCAATCACAATGACTCAAAACGAAAGTTCGTCTAACGTTTCGTTTTTCATTCTAAGGGGGCTGTTCAGGTTTAGCTAATCAACCAGTATTTATGAGAAGCTACTTCTTATCTGACCTCTACGACGGGAGATAGCCGTCCGTCATTCATTTCCGAGCCGCGGAATGAACTGCCTCTGTGGTGCAGCGGTAGTGTGAGCGACTGCTGATCATGAGGTCTCGGGTTCGGGCAGTGTTATTGAGAATTTTCGTAAAAAGAAAAATTCTCAGTAGCAGCCCGGAGTTTGCAAATGTGCCCGGTAAACGGCAATAGGCTCGCCCCCTATTACGTTGGACATAGCTGGCGAATCGTGTGTGTAATACACGTCTGCCTATTATACCTCTTCGGGGAATACAGACGTGATGCTATGTTTATGGAATGAAGTGGTGAGCAGCGGCTTGGCAGTATTATTAGTACTGTTGGAGACCACAAGCAGCGGTTACCGCTTACATCAGGTAGGCCATGGCTCAACTGCCACTATAAAAATTGAAATGAGGTAATATTATGAAGATAAAGTGCGCGGTCCACAGAGGAGCTAATATTAGCACCTAATACAATGATCCATAGGAAATTGTGAAGTGTGACCGTTTGTCAGTGGCTAAGGGTAGATAATTTTAAAAGGTAGCACGGAGGAAAATAAATCCTCCCAAAAAAACGTATCTCCTCCTATTACCGAATTCATGCAAGCTACGTATATTTTTTTTAGTTGAAACATGTTTTATCGGTGAGTCCTGGGACGGTATTTCAGGAGATGCAGATTCACAGCCTGCTCGTGACTGTTATTTTCGATTTCACAATTTGCCACTTTGTGTTAATTTATATGACTAAAGCATGTCAAATGCTAAATAATATAAAAACAGCAAAATATTTCTAGGGCTGCGTCATTATTTGGTAAAATTGTGAAATTAAGTTTACCTGGTCAGTATAATGTATGCAAATACTTCCGACAGATGGCGCAGGCGTCACCCAAGACGTTAACAATGAATGTGTTATTGAAATTCGCAGTCCCGAGTAATTGTCACGATTGCGGAATTGGCAAAGCATCTGGGTCGGTATTCCAAGAGATGCACTTTCAGATCCTGCTCGTGACTGTTTTCGAATTTCACATTTTGTAATACTTTCTGATATTTACGCGAATTTTACACATTTTGAAATAAAACTACGTTTACGGATTCTGGCCGGCTTTAGAATTGTCCCACCCCTCTCTATCCACGGGAGTCGTAAGGGCCAACTGAGGGAATACCGGGGGAGTGGGCAGCAGCACCCCCGATTATTAACAACATCCACTGTGTTCGCCAACCCGCCTGCCAAGCATGGCGACTACGGCATTATCCCCCATGACGGGACCACTCGTTGTGGCGTTCTCTTGGGGAGGCCTATGTCCAGCAGTGGACGTTTAAAGGCTGATGGATAAATGGATGGATTACGGATTCTATCGCGTTTACTTGATTTTCTACTATCCCGACGATCGTGATCAGCACAACAGCATTCATGCTGTAAAGTATTCGAAACGTCGGGATAGTAGAAAATCAAGTAAACGCGATAGAATCCGTGTAGTTTAATTTCACATTTTGTGTTAATTTATATTATTAATGTCATTTATAAAACTCAATGTTAAGATCTTGGGCGTTTGAGCTGCATTAAAGTCTGCTTAGCTCTGCGAGGTGAAGCCGATGAGAAACGGCTTCTACGGAGCCTTCGCCACTGGCGTGTGTGTGTTTTTATTATTTCTTTTTGCATATGGATACGAGCCATGGACCACCTGGTGGAAAATGGTAACCGGCGCTCATGGACTCAACTATACCGAAAGTATTGTCAAGGCGCTGCGCACCATTCCATTTCATATCTGAGAAAGAATAAACGCCTATCTTCTGCTACAGCCAAAACACACTGACGTGTTTCATGGCCGGTCACACAGGAGACGGTGGTAGTAACCCGCTCGGGCTTGATAGCAAGTGAGTACTCCCACTTGATACCCAGCCCTACCACCAGTAATGCAATAGGTGATAATTGCTTACTTCCCTTAGTCGCCTCGCACGACACCAGTAGGAAAGAATGGGGTGGTGACACTTGTATTCTTAGTCCGTCACCACACGGACAATTTATAACAGATCACTATAATTTAGTTATTTACTTGCTTAGTTGGGAGGCTCACTGCAAAGACTTCGTCAAAGGTGTTCGCAGATATATACTGCGTGAGAGTGACCAGGGTTTGGAGAAAGCGCAATCCAGAGTGCAAATGTAAGTATCTCAGAGATTATTTATTTATTTATAGTATTTTTTTATTATAAATATATATTTTTTATATATAATTTCATAATTCTTTTTTTATTATAAAGATGTATATTTATACTGCTATAAAACTGTTACTTTAACCTGTAGTTTTCTCACAGCACATAACATTATTTTCATACCCTACATTATGTGACAAGATAAAGATAATTTATTGCAAAACTGTGTACATATAAAAGGTCTTAAATAAACACATATCTATCCATATCGGTCGTGCAATATTAAAATAAAGAATAAAACTATTTTTGACAAATCCTTATATAATAATTAGATGAATGAATATGCTTATGATTTACTTTCAAAGAACTCATGCAGGTTGTAATAAACATTATTTAATAACCATTTCTAATTAGATTTAAACATTACACCTTTTAATTCTTTAATAGTTATTGGTAAATGTATGGCCGTTATGTATGCGCTTTTAGGAATACAGTGTATTTCTAATAAAGAATAATACTAAACTATGCTCATATTTAGTGTGGATATTTTCCTTCGTGTTTGACTTTAAGGGGAAGTAATGCACAAAAAAATGTGGGTAGACTTTTCAATATATCATGTATACTTTTTTTAATGTTTTTACTGTACAGAATGCTACTGCTTAGTGGTTTTAAGATTGTAAGTTGGTAATTGTTATGTAAGATGTTTGTTCCAATAAATAAATAAGAAAAAGTTGATTTAAGATATTTGAGAAATAAATAGTAATAGCCTACCGTTTAGGCGTCTTTGAACACAAAACATTTTTTAGAACTTTTGCATGTTTTTTTGTTCGAAAATCGCGATAAAACTAATCTATAGATTTTGATGAAACTTAATTGTTTAATAGCTCTTGATTAGACATAAAAGCTGGTATACCTGGTATTATTAGATATATTAAGATACTAGATGGCGTTATTCATTAATTTTGCGTCTTTCAAAATACTTACATATTATTTTCTTTGATTTGTAAAGGAGGCGGCTATTTCTGGGTCACAAAATGTAAAGATACGAAATATGCCTCAAAAAAATTGTTACCTTTTTATATTTTAAATATAAAACATGTCAACTTAACATTCTATCAAGAAATTGAGAAAATATTTAGATATTTTTATATATATTGTTAGCATTTGACATACACATTTTTCTCAATTTATTAAACACAAAGTAAATAACCAAACTACGTTAAGTATGAATATGTTATCGAAATTAGCAGTCAGGAGCAATTGTCACGATGGCTGAATTGGCAAAGCATCTGGACGGTATCCAGGAGATGCAGGTTCAAATCCTGCTCGTGATTGTTATTTTCGATTTCACATTTTTCACTTTGTGTTTAATAAATTGAGAAAAATAAAAAGAAGTTAAGTATCGTATTGAAAATACAACCTGAGAACAGAAAACAGTGACATTGTGACAGATCATGGAAGTAAATCCTACGTACAAACTCAGACTAGACTATTAAAATTTCTGCTTGCTCGCACCAGGTAACTGTTCTGCCTATAGTTTGTTGAGACAAATGGAACATATTGCAGATTATAGTAACGAAGTGATCTAGACGGTATATTAAAGTACATCTTTTCAAGGAGTTCAGGACAATCAATTTCACTATTTATTATTTTTAATAGAAATGTAAAATCTGCCACTTAACGTCTATTAGCAAGTGGGAGGAGATGAAATTTTTTGCAAAGCTCTAAGTAATTGTTTGGATGATAAGGAAACCTTTGATGAAAGCATAAGTATTTAATGAAACGTTTTGGTATTTTTTCTATCCGATCTATATATCCAAGATAAAGTGGATTCCATATTTGAGACGCGTATTCCAAATTACTTCTGACATAAGTACAGTAGAGGATATTTAGTGTTTTAGCTTCACTGAAGTTTTTGCCAAGACGCATTATAAATCCAAGTGATTTTGAAGCCTTTTTAACTATGTAATCTATGTGTGCATCAAATATAAGACCACAGTCATGATAAACACCTAGATTTATTTATTTATTTTTTTATTCAGGAAAATTAACAATTGTACATTGCTAGTAATGGAAATAAAAATAGTTAACAATTTAAACTTAAAAAAATGTACAAATAATAATATTAATAAATAAGGGGAAAACGATGTTAACTAGATACTAGGTATACCTAAAAGAAACACAATGATGAAAATGAATTATGATAATGCAGACAGAAGAGAAAAAAAAAAAATAAACATTAAAACAGCTGTTGAACTGAATGTGTATGTGTTGCATCATCATCCACGTATTCACTAAGCACTTTAAAAACTTGATTTTTAAATTGATTTACAGTCAGTGCGAATAAATTAACATCAACAAGTATAATATTATATTGTTCTACTAGCATGCGTATGGGAGAGCGTAATCCCGCATTAGTTCTGCATGTTCCAAGTGCAAATAATGTCTTGGTCTTCACTTTACGACGATATATAGTTCTAGGAACTAAGTAGCATAATTTGCTTACCATTTCTGTGCTATCGATATAATTATTACATATTTTATAGAGCAACGATGCTCCTAATTGAATCCGTCTAGATTTTAAAGATATTATATTATATAAATTTAATAATTGTTGATATTCAAGGCGTCTACGGTGGAAGCGGTAGTATAGAGATCGGAGGAATTTACGTTGAACTTTTTCGATCTGGTTCACATATTTGCTGTATATGGGATTCCAAATACTACAGGCATATTCTAATTGTGGTCTAATAATTGTCTTATAAAGGATTATAAATTTGCTTTTTTTTTAAAGTCTTTACTTGCCCTCATTACGAATCCATGTATTTGCAATGCTTTGCTTACGATAATTTCTATATGAGTGTTAAGATGTAACTTATAATCTAAATGAATGCCCAAATCTCGCAGAGATGTCACTTTTGTGAGTTGCGTATTATTTAACTTATATGTGAAGTTTATTACGTTTCTGTTCTTTGTAAAGCTAATGCTGTTACATTTGGGTATACTTAGTTGTAGGTTATTACGTTCACAGTAAATAGATAGTCTATCTATGTCCTCTTGGAAGAGATTACAATCAACTAAAGTTTTAATGCTTCGATATGCTTTAAGATCGTCCGCATATAACAGAAATTTGGAATGTTGGAAGCATTTATCTATATCTAATTAATTTAGCTTTTTTGTTTGTTATTATGGGAGTATGATCTTTAATTATATAATTTACTTTAGAATAAAATGTATCAATAGCTTGTTCAGAAGACAAGTGATTCAATACTAGAGTCCAATAAATTTTATTCAGATCATTTTTTATTAAATCATAATTGGACTTTCGGAAATTAAATCTGCGCAGTGGGTTTAGTTTTATCTTAAATGTATTGATAGGAAAAAGAGATTGAATAAGGAGTGGAGGATGATGACTATTACATTTAAATAGAAATGTATTTGGCTGATAAACTTGACAGTTAATAATAATAATAATAATAATTTATTAACCAAATAATACATCCATGCGCCATCTTAAATGCTAAATTAATACATAATAACAGTATTTCGTTGAACACTGGTACCCATAGTAAGATTTAACTTGTGGCATGGGTACCAGGTCTCCCGCAGGTCAAATCTAGCTTATTTGTAAAATAGATGGATGTGTGTGTTTGTGTTTGTATGTGTGTGCGTGTTGTATGTGGGTACGTGTGTGTGTGTGAGTGGGTGTGGGTGTAATAGTGCGTGTGTTGATGTGGTAATGTGCAAATGGACATGTTTGATGTTACAGAACGCTTAATTTTAATAAGTTTTCAGTTTCCAGATAAGTTTTGTCGATGAGCCAACTTAATACTTTCTTTTTGCATTTGCTTCGAACTAGCGGGTATATTTTACAATATCTATTGATAATATTATAAAGGTAGCAACTGAGTACACTATAATGCCTTGCAGCTAAAGAACTCTTGAAGTATTTTACCTCACATACTTTGTGACTACGGCGTTTATTTAAATTGTTAGGTTCATACTGCAGAGAAATGTGTTTTCTAGTAATAATTTCCAGCACGAACAGCTGCCTCACACTAAGTACCTTACAGTCCAAATATAATTGTGTAGTTGGATATCTGAAAGGCCTGAAACACATAACTTTAAGCACAGCCCTCTGTGCACGTTCCAGAGGTAGTAAATGTGTCTTATGTGCTCCACCCCAAACAACAATGCAATATCTCAATATAGATTGGCATAAAGAATAATATACAATTTTTAATATATCAGTGCTAGCAGAGTGCCGCAATTTTTTGAAAACTGATATCATTTTTCTCGTTCTGGAGGTAAGACAGACTAAATGATCCTTCCAACTCAATAAACAGTCTATGTATACTCCGAGATATTTTGTTTGAGTAGATCTACTTAGTGCCAAACAGTCACACGTTGCCATATTTTCAAAACATGTATGAGCTTTAAGAGTATATGCGTCTGATGTCGGTTGCGTCAGTTTCGATAGGGAGAACGTCAAATAAGTCGTTTTAACTAAATTAATAGTTAGCCGACTTTCTGAAAGCCACTGCATAACACGTTTTAACGCTTGGTTAGCTAGCATGAAAACATCAGCCCAGCTTTTGCCGTGAACCAACAAGGCGGTGTCATCGGCATATGAATATAAAGAGCAGCAAGGTAGATAGAGCTTACATAATGAGTTAATATAGAGAAGAAAGAGTGACGGCCCCAAAACTGAACCCTGAGGGATGCCAAAACTCAATGAAGCAGTGTCGCTAATGTAAGGACCAATCTTCACACATTGTGTTCTCTCAGATAAGTAGTCCTTAAATATTCGAAGTGCATAACCTCGTATTCCCATTCTCTCCATCCTCGTCAATAGAAGTGGAACAGAGACAGTGTCAAAAGCTTTTTTAATGTCAAGGAATATACCTAGACATTTTTGTCCATTATCTAGCCTATCAACTACTTCATTGACCAAGGAAGCTACTGCATCCTCTGTGGATTTACCAGCCCTAAAACCATACTGGTTTTCTGCAATTATATGGTTATGATTCAGGAAATTCATGAGGCGCATGTTAAGTAGTTTTTCCAGTACTTTAGAAAGTGCCGGCAAAATTGATATGGGTCTATAGTTACTCACACTGTCCCTGCTACCACTCTTGAAGATTGGATAAACAATAGCTCTTTTAAATGCTTTTGGGAATATACCTCTGAACATAGAGATATTACAAATATGAGTAATAACCGGCACTAAAGTGTCTGAGCACTTCTGTAAAAGTTTTGTGGTGATTTCATCCCATCCAGCTGCACTGTCACTACGCAGACTTCGAATAATTCTCTCTACCTCGTACTTGTCTGTTGGCAGTAGCACTAAGGAACCGACTGTCGTGCCATCGGCTGATTCCAGCTTAGAAGAGGACATTCTTGGACCAAATTGACTTGCCAGATCTTTACCAACACTAACATAATACTCGTTTACTTTATTGACAGAAGACATTTCATTTTTTTCTAAATTTAGAAGCTCTTTCGAAGAGTCTCTCAATTGGCTCATCCCGATAATTTTCTTAATAACATTCCATGTACTTTTAGGATTATTTTGTGCTTTTTCGAATTCATGTTTTTCATAAGAATGTTTAATGTTTTTTAATAATTTGTTACAAAAATTACGATATCTGACATATGTTAGCTTTAAGTTATAGTTTTCAGGATCACGCTTCAACCGGCAACATAATGCGTCTCGATTACGAATACACTTTAACAGTCCCTTCGTAATCCACGGCTTAAAAATTCTATGTTTTGAAGGAATAGGTTTATGAGAAGAGCTTGATTTAATAACTGTCCTGATCATTGTAATCAGCATCTCTGCTGCTGTGTTAGGATCTGAGTTATTCATGACTATGCTAAAATCAAGGCGCGATATTGTTTCATAAACAGCGCAATAGTCTACTTTAGAAACGAAATTTTTTTGTGTTTAGGAAGTTCTGACTTTGTTTCAATATTAAGAAAGATAGGTGCATGATCAGTAATGTAAGTGTCGAATACCAACGTGGTGTTTTTTAAATCAGACTTTAATAATATATGATCTAAACAATTTTTATCTCGAGTCGGCAAGCAGTGTGTGGGTGTAAGACCATGGTGCGCAAAAAGATCAAGATATTCATTTGCTTGAGGATACAATTGTGTTGAAATAATGTTTATATTAGTGTCTCCAACAAGGACTATGTTCTTAAAATTAGAAAGAGACAAGAGAGTATTATCCAGGCATTCAAAGAAGTCATCCAAATTACGATTACATGGAGGCCGATATATAGCTATGACGGCAAGGCTAACAGATTCCATCCTATATATTAAGCAATTAAAACCTACTGCTTTAGGTTCTATAATCTTATATGACAGCGATGATTTAATGTACATTATAAGTCCATCGTTTTGGTTAATATTGTTTTCAGTTTTGTATCCACAGTAGCCGTTAATTGTTGGAATAATTGTTGTTTTACTTAACCAACACTCAGATAGCACTATAATTTCAGGTAATATTTTTATACTTTGTAAGAATACAATAAATTTGTCAAAGTTTCTATTGACACTGCGAATATTTACGTGCAAAATATTTATAGAGTAGGTACTATTGCTCAACATATCATGACTATCTTCCGGTTTACAAATATAAGCAGAACCAGAACCGAATTCATCTAGTTCATTAGATAATGATATTATATCTAACATTTATAATAGTAAAAAGCACTTATATAATAGTATACCCTCCTGGTTCAGAACTATATATATCATTAGACGCTTAGAGAACATAGAAACTGTTACATTACTGTGATCATTATTTATCCCTATAGTAAAGCATAACAATAACGCAACTATACCCGTAATTATTATGATATTCTTTGCAACTATAACTAATAAGGATATACGTCTGTGATAATCTAGAAATAGCATATTATAACTGCAGCATAAGTCCATACATTTTGATTGGTAAGAGAACTGTATTGTTAAAAATATAATTAATGTAGCAGTAATCTTATTGCAGTTATTACTGTATTGTATAAACTGCTGTGAATATTTTATGTGCATATTTGTTTTGTGTAGATAATTTTTATGAAGTGAAATTGTGTATATGCTGACATTAATTTTACATAAATGGATTTTAAAAAATAAGTTAAAATTAATATAAAATAGCTGGATTTCAGTTTTGTGGTTTGGAACAATGAAGCTTTTTAAGGCAGGATTTTGATTTAATGACAATTGCATTTGTTCTCTCTCGCTCCCGTAGAAATATGCGTTCATTTTTCGTCCAGCAGAATTTATAATTATTATTTTTTGAATATATTGGACAATACTAAATCAAGCATCCTTCCATTATAGTGGGAATCGGTAATACTATTATATTGTGATAAATTAATTGTTGTCATGAAATTTCTTAATTTATCACATATTTGTGAGTTACTACTGCATTGCATACCTAGTGAAATACTCTTATTGGCCCATGTGGTGAATGGTAAGTTGTAATCACCAACTATGAGGAAATTATCTATATCCATGTGTTCAAAAAAATTAAGTATCATTTCAAAATGTAATTGATAAGTATCAATGCGCATATTAGGCGGTATATACACAGTACTAATAATATGTTTTTTCAATGCATGGGAACTAGGGATGCATATAGAAATATGTTCAAAATACTTATTTACTTGAGCTAATTGAGACACATATACCTCAGTTGGGTACAAGGTTTTAAGTACGGCTATTAACACTCCACCTCCATCCCTCTTACCAGTCGCGTTACGATTCCGGTCGCATCCGAAAACAGAGTATCGTTCATCAATGAATTCACTATCAGAAATATCAGGAAAAAGCCAGGTTTCTGTTAAAATAATAATATCATAAGAAAAAGCAAGTACACTCATATAGAAATCGTGGAGTTTAGTACGCATACCACCGCAGTTTTGATAATAAATCAATAAATTATCCATTACTGAATATAGATATTAAATAAACAATGATTAAATAAAATAATAGAATCGCGGATATTATAAATTGTAAATTATAAGAAAAATAATAATTATTATAAATAAAATTCTCGATAGCACGAAATTCTAAAACAGTAATGAGAATATAAATAGCACATAAATTAAAGAAGTGATTTTTAAGATTAACGTAGACCAATGTCGTATGTGAAATGTCACCAAACAATGTGTTATCGTTATAAAAATCTAAAATAAATGTAATAATTAGTATGTGTAAATAATAAATAAAATGACTTATATTATTATTATAAAAATTAAGCTTTTCGTCACTAGCGCTAGTCATTGTTTGTTTTTTATTAAATACTTTATTTAATTTTGTTCATGTCCGCCTGAGAACGAATAGCAAATATTGGAGAATTATCAGATTTACATGCAAGTATATTGCCATGTTTGACCTGACCACAAAGTGGAAAATGTGAAATCGAAAATACAATTTATTTATTTTCGATTTCACATTTTCCACTTTGTGTTTAATGTATATGGCTAATTGGCTAAGCATGTCAAATGCTAAAAATATATATAAACATTTCTAATTACTAACTAGTATTAATATGTTTTTACAGATTGTACGTACTTCATCGATTGAGCCAGGTTTTGATAATATTCTTCATCAGTGGAATGGCAGTTAAGAGCGCTCCCGCCATCTTGAGGACAATTCGAGCATTAGGTTGGTTGGGCCATGGGCAAAAAAACTTGATGTAAAAGGCTAATTAAATGCACTAACTAATTGTCATTGTGTGTCAGGCTCAGTTATTTATACAGTTTAATAATAATTAATTTATAATAGAATACTTTTATTTATTATAGACTAAATGACCCGGTGAACTTCTTATCCTATCTACAATTTATTTTATTTGTGATTATCAATCAAACAAATCTGTGGGCCTAGCCAAGTTGCATTCTATGATCGCTAACGCCACAGAAAACTATTAAAATTTATGGGAATTTTGCTTCTATAACGCTATTAGCGTTATACATATTATAACATTTAAATAGTTTTCTATAGTGTTAGCGATCATAAAACGAAACTTGGCTAGGCCCACTGTATCGTCTAAAATTTGAATTTAGATCAGTTATTGTAACTTGCTTGTAATGCAAATGAATTGGAAAGAATGACAGAAGCTGTCATTTTGTCGTCTGTTAGCTAAAAACCCATACTTACCAATATTATTTTTTTCAATTTTCCTACTGTTTTTATGGGATTTGCTTAATTTTTTAAGCTTTTAAACCATCCCTGTATTAGAGCGAACAATAAAAAATAGCAATTATTCAACACTCTCAAGCCATTTTTGAGTTCGAGCGAGACTAACGATCAGTAATGATTCATTTTTAAACTTTTTAGATCTATATTTTTTAGCATTTAACATGCTCCGCTACTTTTTAAAGTACAAATTATTTGTGAATATGGATAAAAGAGATTTTTTTTCGTACGAGCGGAAATCGATCTCGCGTATTTTCCAATCCGGGGAAGTGCTCTAAACCACTGAGCTATCGTACAGACCTATTCGGTCATCCCAATTTCCTCATCACATTTGTCTTTATGACCAACGCCGTCTGTCATAATATTGTTTCGTATAGCCCTTCATGCTGGGACAAACAAGTCCACAAGAAAAGTAGGAATAGTTTATGTATTATTAGGAATAATAACTGTGAATTTACGTGAAGAAAAACATTTGTACCCCTTTTTTAGCACATTGCACCGGGAAGTGTGAGATTTGGCACAGTTAAAGTTTAAATGGAAGAGTGAAAAATAATATTTTTATATGATATGCATTAGAAATATGTAGTATTTTTGTATAACATTCATTAGGAATATATTAATTCAATAAAATACATTTTACAGGACGGATTCGACCATACACCAAGCGTTGTACGTACGCTTGTTGTATGGTCGAATGTTGACCACTAGTTCTAATGTTAAGTACAAGGTTATTAGTTCATAATTATAATTTAGTTAAATAGTTATTAGGTATAATTAAGTAAAATTGTAGAAACAGCTGAAAGAAAATAAGGTCTGGAGTTATCGTCTATTATTTAAACCATTATCTACTGTTACCTACTGTTACATTCTTTGTTGTCTATGGTTAGATTTCTTCCCACAAAGAGAAAGCTCCACGCTGGATTAATTGGGTTTGGTCGGCTTGAAGGGCATCGAGATCAACATATCTCAGGTTTTATGTATTTAATTATGTTTATACTAGTCGACTCGTGCGGAATTCCGCAGTTCGACATTTATCAAATCCGATTCGATATCTAATGAAAAATCGATGCATACATTAAAAGACCTCTTCAAAGGAGAAGTGGTACATTTTTAAAATGGGTCTTTTTATTCATTAGCTGGCACGATACGCTTTAAAATGAAATAGTAAATACCTATATCATGGAAGTTGCTAAAGGAATAAGAAAGATCTCGCGGACCGACCATAAACAGGCTAGAGAAATAATATTTAAGATAGCTACTTTATCTGTGCGGATGTCAAAGTGAGGAATATCTCACAGGAAGTCCTGCAATCCTACCAGGAACTCTCATTGCGATGCAGTTTAGGACTCCAACTGAACTGAATCGCAATTTCGTACCATGACGTGTCAAAGAGGCAATCTTTTGTTTTTTTTTTCCAAATCAGCACATAATCTGAATCTCAAACATGACATCTTTGTATTGAAATTCGTACCATGAACTTACTTGACAACCTAAACAAGATCGCTCAATTAAACATAATGGTACGAAAACAACAACACACCTATTTTGAATTGCGTCGGAATTGAATTGCTAGCTAAGAGTTCATGGTAGGCCTGCTGATCAGGGTAAAAATTCTACCATCCTGCTCTTACTAATATTATACATTTATATATATATATTATATTATTTGCCACATACAACTAACAAACGAACGGCTTTGTGGGAAAAGTATACAGATAAATTAAGACCCTTTTTACCCCCATAAGGAGTTCCTGATGATGCCTGAACGACTTATACCTGCAGCACCACCAGCTTTATACCAAACTTTGTTAGGGTTGGCAGATTGGAAAATTGGAAAATCTGTTCGTTTTTAGATGATATATTATAGACATAGAGAGACTTTTGACCTTCACGACACAACTAAGGGACACCTTAAACAAGATCGAAGTAAATTTTTTTATTAAGGACTCTGACAACCTGTAATGATATTTTGATCTGTATTTATGCACTTGACATGCTCAGCTATTTTTTTTATTTTTATTGCATGTAGTGGCAGACGAGCGACGATTTTCCATCAGATGGACCACGGTCCATCTGATGGTAAATGGTAACCGTCGCCCATGGACTCGACTATACCGAGAGTATTGTCAAGCCGCTGCTCACCAATTCATTCACACGGGAGATGGTGGTACCAACCCGCTCGGGCCCGATACCAAGTGAGTACTCCCACTTGGTACCCAGCCCTACCACCAGTCATGCAATTGACGATAATTGCTTGCTTCCCATAGTCGCCTCATACGCCCCCTAAGGGTGGCGGTGAGATGATATAGCAACATACAAACAGAATAATTTTATGACTACATTTAAACAAAAATATAGTTGCATAATATATGACTGCCCCCTAAGAGTGACGTCTAGATGATAAGAAACATCTAACGATAAAATGGTTTTAAAAATGCCTGTCTGCCCCATAAGGGAGACGGCGTGATGCTAAGTATAGCAAGTAACAAAAAGCAACATTCTTAAATTATATACTGTATGCGAACTTATTATATTTTACAGGTAGAAGCGAATAAAATTCTAAATGCAGTTGTATGTTACGATCTTAAATAATTATTTATGAAGAAGATCAAACGGTAAATAAGGAATATTATTTAAGCGTTATGGGGCGTTTAAGAGAGCAAATTCGAAGAAAAAGGCCAGATTTGTGGAAAGAAATTTCTTGGATTTTGCACCACGATAATGCGCCTTCGCACAAGGCCATCATTGTGAATGAATTTTTGTCCAAACACTCAACAAATACCATCAAGCAACCACCATACGCCGTGTGTGACCGGCTTTAGAATTGTCCCACCCCTCTCCACCCATGGGAGTCGTAAGAGCCGACTGAGGGAATACCGAGGGAGTGGGCAGCAGCACTCCTTCGAGTATTGATAACATCCACTGCGATCGCCAACCCACCTGCCAAGCGTGGCGATTACGGCATTATCCCCCCTTCTTGGGGAGGCCTATGTCCAGCAGTGGACTTTAAAAGGCTGATAGATAGATAGATAGAACCACCATATTCACCAGATATGGCTCCAGCCGACTTTCCTTTTTCTTTTTCCTAAACTTAAATTACCACTTCGTGACACCCGTTTTCAATCGATAGAAGACATAAAGGAGAATTCGCGGCGAGAACTGAACTCAATTCCGGAAACAGCGTTTAAAAAATGTTTTGATGATTGGATTATTCGTTGGCGTAAGTCTATCGTTTCTGAAGGAGCACACTTTGAAGGTGATAAAATAAATTTGGATGAATAACAAAAATTTTGTGTATTATTGATCTTTTCCCGGTACTTTCTTGACAGGGTATATATTCACGCAGTGTTATCTGCCTCGACACACACACTTTAGCTTTTAAATAGTACCTACTATAAGATAGGGCACAAAGTGCAAACATGAACGCGGTTATCAGCGCGCGTATATATTCTGCTTAAAGTGCAGCGAACGGCCTGTCATGACTAGGTACAGGTATCTAACATTATTCAGCACATGGCTACTACAGGACTTCCCCCTTTTTTTGTTAAGACGCGAAGAAATATACCCTGTTGTTTGGGGCAAAGAACAAGGAGGTAGTGTGGGGCTCTCACCCACTAAATAAACGTGTCATTTGACCGCCTGTATTGGCGGACCACTGGAACTGTATGCCATTACTTCAGTAGTCCGCCGGTGACTTACCCTCAGGTACCCTCTCTGAGTGACGCATCTGCAGACCTAAGTAGGTATGGCAACACTCTAACGACGTGTTCCGCGCCGTGTCCTAGCCGCAGTGGCAATGGTGTCGGCACGGAGTCGCTTCCCTCCTTTGTATTGTAAACGCGGGCTTATTTTTTCCCGGACATTATTCAAGAATGACGTGGGCGGCTGTTTCGTCTGCCTCCATGCAAGCTCTGCAAAGAGGGCTGTCCGTAACACCTAGAGTAAATAAGTGTTTATTCCATAAAGCATGTCCAGTAATGGCTCCCATTAGGAGCCGGAGCTGAGGCCTCTTCAAACGCCGTAGGTTACAGTGTACCTTTGAAGGGCCTGTAAGACTGCTCGACTGTCAGAGAGTATGCGGATCTGGCGGTCCTTTACCTTTCTAGAGTCGATTGCATGCGCTGCCATTAATATGCCCACACATTCTGCCTGGAAGACCGTGTTATGAGCTCCTAATGGTGTAGATATCTGAATGTTCAGGTCCTCGGAGAATACACCAGTACCTGACCTTGTTTTAGATTCATCTGTGAAGATTCTCAGCTCTCGTGGGTTAAAACCTTCACCCGGTTGTTCTTGTAGTTGTATCTTGTACTTTTTGTCAAATACGAATTGCTTAGGTATCCTGTCGGTCACCGCTGCCATGAGCGGCTCCTTACCTGTTAACTCACTGAGGATCTCGGTGTGCGGTACCCTTGCTAACCTCCAGAGACCCAGGTTTTTAAGCCATACCGCTGTAGCTGCTGCCTCTTGTTTATGAAGAGATGCAGTGGCGGCAGGCCAAGAATAGCTTCCAGGGCAGCAGTTGGAGTTGTCCTCATGCATTCCGTGGCCGCCATACAGGCCAATCTCTGGAGTCGTTGTAGCTTAGCTACGACAGTGGATAATTGGGTCCGTGGCCACCACACCACCGCCCCATAGCTAATCATTGATCGGATTACGACCTGGTATAGCCATAGAATGATTTTAGGGTCTAGGCCCCACCTTTTACCTATCATTCTGCGGCATTGCCAGAAGGCGAGTGTAGCTTTATCTATTTTGCTATTTAAATGATTACTACTGCCTCGGTGGTGTAGCGGTTGTGTATGCGACTGCTAATCATGAGGTCTCGGGTTCGATCCCCGGGTTGGGCAATGTTATTGAGCTTTTTCCTAAAAAGAAAAATACTCAGTAGCAGCCTGGAGTTTGGAAATGTGCCCGGTAGACGTCAATAGGCTCGCCCCCTATTACGTGGGACTTAAACATAGCTGGCGAGTCGTGGGTGTGTAATATACCTACGCCTACCCCTTCGGGTAATACAGGCGTGATGCTATGTTTGTTTTGTGTAAATGATTACTCCAGTTTAACTTACAGTCAAGAATTACGCATAGATACTTAACCTGTGTTGATAGCTGGAGTTCTGTCTTGAATAATTTGGGCAGTCGGTAGTTTCCCAGGTTGCGTTTGTTAGTGAACATTACTATTTCCGTCTTTTTTGGATTGACTGTTAGTTCGTTGATAGTACACCACCATTCCACGATGCCAGCGCAGAGCGTGTAACGTCGCATACTGTACTTGTACTGTTGCCGCTTGTCAGTATCACTAGATCGTCGGCATACCCGACTGTATAATAGTGATTGTTGTTCAGTGTAGCAATCAGATCATTCACTACTAAGTTTAACAGTAGCGGTGAGAGCACCAGCAATCCTTTGGCCACCAGTTCCTTATGTGTTCCGCCTGTGCTAAGCTTAACGATCCTTTTGCTTAACATGTCATTATTATATATCCATTGGATCATAACTGCATTTACTCCGTGTCTTTCGAGTGCTGCAGTTAAAATGCTAGTGAATTTGGTCTTGTCAAAGACTCCCTCGATGTCTATGAAGGTGCCTAGACATATAGACTTGCTTGAAATCGCTTCTTCAATTTTGCATACCACTGCATGAAGTACCGATTCTGTCGATTTACCTTGACAGTAGGCGTGTTGATGTGGGTGCAGGGGGGCGCCTAGTAGAGCCCCCTCCCTCAGGTTCTCACATTCTCAGTTCTCATCACACAACCTCTCCAGTGTTTTTAACAGAAAAGAGGTCAAGCTAATAGGTCTGTAGGATTTGGGGTCCGAGTAGTCGCTCTTACCTGGTTTGGGTATGAAGATCACCTTGACTTCTCTCCAACTTTTCGGCACATACCTATGAGCAAGACAGGTGACCAGAATTGTGGTGAGTATTTGAATGAGTTACTCGCCGCCCCACTTAAGCAAGGCAGGAAAAATCCCATCCAGGCCTGGTGATTTGTATGAATTAAAGCTGTTGATGGCCCACCGTACTTTTTTTGGGCTGACAACATCAAGTGTTTGGTGCCATTCCGCTTCAGATAGGATTACCTCCTAATCTGTCCAACGGACTGACTGCAACATCTCGCAGTCGGGGAAATGCGTCTGTACCAAGATGTATTCCGCTTCCTCCCGTGAACTAGTGAGGGTATCGTCTGGCTTGCGTAGGGATCCCAACATAACCGTGGGCTGATCACAAAGAACCTTACTTACCCTGTTAGCCTGTGCTCCATTCTCTATATCGGAACAGAAGTTGCGCCATGAGCACCTGATTCTATACCTGAGACGTTTCTTGTACCTAGACCTAGTTGACTTATAGTTATCCCAGTCCTGGTCAGTACCTGTGTTCATTGCTCGGTTGAGTTATCACCTCATCCTTATCCTGAGTCTATCCAGCTCGGGTCCCCACCAGTCGGCTCTTTTGCCTCGACTGGGCGGTGGAGAGGACAAGGGACACGCCTGGTGATAGTAATCCAGCATGGTATTTGTGAGGACGCTTACCTGCCTTTCTATTTCTGCCGCACCTTTCAGTTTTGTGGGAACCTCTGTCTGCACTAGGGCTAGGCACATTTGTTCCACGTACCGGATACGATCCGTTTCCTCCACGGGGTTGCTGCGATTATCTTTAGTTGAATATCGAATCGAATTCACCTATGGTCTGAGCATGATAAATCTTTTGATACATGCCAGTTCGAGATGTGATTCGAAACATCTTCGATTGCCAACGTCAAGTCAATGATTGTCTTGCTCCGTCTGTTTACAAATGTCGGTTCTGAGCCTGTATTAAGTATATTAAGGTCAGTTGTAAAAAGGTACTCAACAAGCTTCTTACCTCTTTCGTTACCTGTCGTCATCCCCCATAGGTGTGCGTTTGCGTCAGTGGCCACGATGATTTCGAGCCCGGTCTCTTCACAGTAGGTGATTAGCCGTGTCAGGTCGTGGGGTGGTGGATCATCAGCCTCCGGCATGTACACGGATGCAATAACCACCTCCCACGACCCACGGCTCCTGGATCAGTACTATGGCCGTGTCGTTGACCTCCAACCATTTCCGGATCTGAGCCCTCGCGGTTTCACTATGGTGGAGGTTGGCTTGGAGGATATTATAAAGCAGAGAAAGGGTTACCCTCTTGGGGTCATCCTCTTCCGCCGATCCTCCCTCCACCTCTTCCTCACCTATGGCCAGGCTCTTCAGACCCTGGGCGCAGTATCCCCCGGCCTTCGAGGGATCACGAAGACTTCCTCGTCCTCCTCAGAAGCAGGGGCAGTCTGCACCGACGTCTGAGACCCAGGCAACACCTCAACTTCTCCAGTGCTTGCCTTGGTCCCCACGGAGGTGTCCATAATCTCGGATTCAGCAGGTACCTTATTTTCTCGGGTGCCGGTGTCGCTAGGTGGTGGGTGTTCCACGTACTTGCTTCGCGGTCCTTGGAACTTTACGTACACCGAGCCTAGCAGGAAGCCAAGCCGGCGTTCGCGCTCTACAAGGACCGCCACGACCATCTCCGGTACACTAACAACAGCAAACGTGTCCGTTTCCTGTCGTTCCATTTTGTGGAGTAGCCACTGGTCAATCTGCGCCCACGGGTTTTGGTACCGAAGTGTGAAATCTTCCCAGACCCCCGGGAACAGTATACCACAGCGTACTCTTCGTAGTAACTCGCTCTGGCGTTTCACGGCAACTTTGTCACCTGTAGATAGGGTCATAGTTGCCGTGCACCGCCTGAGCCATGCCAATGTAGGTGGTCCTCACACCATAGCCGTAGGGCACCGTTGAATAATAACTGCTTTCCCCGGAATAGTGGGCCAGAGGATTGGCTATTGCTAGGCTGCATGGATTCCTGCATAACCAGTGCCTGCAGCTGTTTCTGGACCTCTTCAGACAGCTGCGGAGTGAGGTGTCCTGAGGTCACTGTGGTAACAGCAACCAGCAGGTCCGCCTTCAGGGCACCCGCGAAAGCCACCTTCGGAGTATCCCCCGTAGGCTCGAGTCTCAGCCTCTTGGTCTCGCCTCGAGGAGAGATGGTCTCATCCGCGCGATTCCTTTTGGCCGAAGGTCGAGATTCCGGGTTAGTACTCGTTGCAGGCCTGTTCTTAGCCCTTTTCCTTGCACGGCTGGCGGGGCGTGCTACTGGGGTTCCAGCGGCTGCCTTCACCGGCTCTTGTTTGGAAGCACCTAGTTGTTGTTGAGGCGCTGGGGCTGTTGTATTGTTTTTTTCTCCAAAGCAGCTCGCCTCTGCCTGGACTTGCAACGCTGTTTTTTATTTTTATGCGTCTTCCACTTAAAGTCCGGCAGTGTCCAACCTGCGTCGAGCTGCGCGGATGTAGCGTCCGTTGGGGGTACCGCTGGTGTCTGCTCTGGTTCAACCAATTTCTCCATTGACGGAGCGACCTCCTTAACGGCTCCCTCGGTGTTAGGTGATGGCTGGGTACGGTCATGAGCCTGCCCCGAGCCTGTCGGTGTCGTCAACGTGCCGGGTGTTCGAGGCGCTGGGATCCCAGCAGCCTTTTTATGTAAAAAACAGTACGTCCGGGGGCACGGACTGTTTTTTACGTGGGGGCACTGTGGAAACAGCACCGTCACGGTGTTTGGTGTATCGAGGCACTGTGGGAACAGCACCTCCCATTTGTATGGGGAATGTGGAGGTGTCAGGCACAGCGTGAGCCGCACCGTCTCCTCCACGTGTTTGGGTGCCTGTGGGGTTAACCTCAGACGCCAGTGGGGTTTGGGATCTGGCTTTATCCATGCCGTTTAGTTTCTTTTTTCCTTCATCTCTCGAGCTTCCGACCCTCCATGGAGCCCGCTTCCCTCCTTGCGACTATGTGCAGGTAGTATCTGCCGTAGCATCCATGCCTCGACTGCACTTGCACCAGTTGGAATATAAGAACTTCGTGCTGTCACCTTGCCCACTCCTTCAGCATCGGCTGAAACGCCCCTATGGTCCACACTACAAGACCCCTACTCCCATTGATTAATATTCTAGCCATTCTAACTAGGTATAGACTATTTTTCAGGATAATACGAGTAAGTCCCTATAATACATAGGTAACTATTATAGGGAACCAACTTAGGTATAAATACGCGTCGTGGTTTCAGTCAGACTCCAAGCTATTACTGTTTAGTTTCCTGATTGAAATTATTGGTCTGAACAAATAAATCAAAAATGCTAGATTTTTAAATAAATTCAATTTAAGCCATATTCATAATATAAATAAATTCAGTTTAAGGCGTATTATAACCTCACTTTATAAAATGAAAAACACGAATTTCTCTTATACTCGGATACCTAAATGAAAACTATTTATAGATTATGAAACTATGCATTTTTTTCTATTAGATAGATAAGAAATCAAGAAGGCACATGGATTATTGTACTGGGCCTAATCACCTAACAAAATTGGCATTCTCCTTTGGGACATATATATCGAGACTCGTATATGAAAACTAGCCAAGTCTGACCTTAGGCTTCAATATATTATCCTAAGTTATAAGAAGAAATTATATTTTAAGTTTTTATAAATAAATTTCAGGACTGACCATTGAACTTGGCAGCCATTTATGAGTAGATGTCACTTCTTTTGTCGTTGAAGTCACAACCAAGGCATATATCATAATATTGACTTGGCTCTCATTTCACATTTATGTTTTTGATGGGATTTGCTACTACGAGGTGGCAAACAAGCACCTGATGGTAAGCGGTTACCATAGCTTCTAGAGACTAGCAACACCAGAGGCATCAATCACGCGTCGCAAACTCCATGGAATAGGAGAGAAAGGATAATAAAGAGAGGGTTTAGGCCTCTGGCACTCTCACTCATCATAAGAAACACAACAGTACAATTTAACAACGACGTCAATTAATAACAGTGATAATTTCATTATATATAATAGATACCTATAGAAATTTGAGGCTGGATCTCTTACAATTAGTATAAAAAAGAAAGAAAATGATATTGTTTTTATAATCTATCACTTTTTTTTAAATAATAAATTACAAAAAAAAAGAAAAGCGCCTTCAAATAACACCCGGAAAAAACACTAAAAAGCAAAAAATAATTGGTATTTACATAGGATTTCCACGCTACAATATAAATTAAAAATAATTTATTTTTTGCTTTGACTAAAGTGCTTTTTTTTTTTAAATAGGTGCGTAGGTTAGAGTAGGTGATACTTGATGGGGAGGCCTTCCTTGGGTGCATCTCGTATGAGAAAGCCTCGAGCACAGGAGTCTGATAAAGATGAGCGCCTAAAGTGCACTAGAGAAAGAAATAGAGTACAGCATGTCGGAGAGTCTTCCGAAGACCGTGAAGGAAGGCAAGCAGGCAAGAGTACGATAACTGAACGCACTGCTGCTACTGGTCGTTAAGACAATGTGATGAGGAAATTGGGTATGACCGCAAGGTAGTACGATAGCTCAGTGGATTAGAGCACTTCCCTGGATAGGAAGAGACGCAGGTTCGATTCCCGCTCGTAATAAAGTTCTCTTTTTCCTCATTCACAAATAATAATCTTTGTTCATTTTTAAAAAATCGCTTCACTGATTTCGATAAAATTTAAATGGGACCATTTCGAAATTAAGCCCTTTTAAATAAAAAATAATTTTGCAAATCCGACTATATATGACGGAGTTATGCCCGAACGATAAAAAAAATATAAACAACCGAATTGATAACCTCCTCCATTTTTTGAAGTCGATTAAAAAAAATATTTTTTACCCCTCCAAGCTCAGTTCACGACAGGTGCACAGACTACTATGAGAACACATATAAAAAAAACAGTCTTGCGGATTGCTTTTTTTTTGTTGATATTTTACAGCAAAGAGAATTTACCACTACGTTTATTTTACGTATATTTAGGATACCATTCAGATAAATACCTAAAAAAATATCTAGACCACCTATCCCAGTTCTGTAAACGGTATTAGCTTTGTGAATTGTTACTTTATATAAAGTAATAAAGCTCTAAAACTAACATCAACTACATAAAAACGGAAACAGTACGACAAAGACAGTTGTATTCCTATAAGTATATTTTTATAAGAAATCGAATGTTATGTGGTTAGAAATTAATTAGAAAAGCATAAAGAAAGTCTATTTTTAATATTTCAATAATAATATATTATAGATTACAAATTATTTGTGAATAAAGATAAAGAGATTTTTAGTAGGGGCGGGAATCGAACCACGCATCTTTTCCAATCCGGGGAAGTGCTCTAAGCCACTGAGCTACCCTACTGACCTTTCGATCATCCCAAATTCTTAATCACATTTGTCTTACGACTAACGCCATCTACCGGCAAGCATTATGTGCATCCAATATAGTAAGTTTAATTTTGCAATTAAAATTCATATTATTTGATGGCGCGATTTTTTCAAACATTTTAGATCTATTTCTTTTAGCAATTGACATGCTCCGCTACTTTTTAAAGTACACATTATTTGTGAATAAATATATTGGATGCATGTAATGCTTACCGGTAGATGGCGTTAGTCGTAAGACAAATGTTATTAAGAATTTGGGATGATCGAAAGGTCAGTAGGGTAGCTCAGTGGCTTAGAGCACTTCCCCGGATTGGAAAAGATGCGTGGTTCGATTCCCGCCCCTACTAAAAATCTCTTTTTCTTTATTCACAAATAATTTGTCACGACGGCTGAATTGGCAAAGCATCTGGACGGTATCCAGGAGATGCAGGTTCGAATCCTGCTCGTGACTGTTATTTTCGATTTCATATTTTTCATTTTGTGTTTAATGTATGTTGCTAAGCATGTCAAATGCTAAAAATATATAAAAATATCTAAATATTTATAGGGTTTGCGTCATTATTAGGTAAAATCTTAATTGTAAAATTAAGTTTACCTGGTCGGTATAATGTATGAAAATACTTTCGCCAGATGGTGCAGGCGTCACCCAAAGACGTTAAGTATGAATGTGTTGTCGAAATCAGCAGCCGGAAGCAAAGGTCACGATGGCTGAATTGGCAAAGCATCTGGAGGGTATCCAGGAGATGCAGGTTCGAATCCTGCTCGTGACTGTTATTTTCGATTTCACATTTTTCACTTTGTGTTTAATTTAGAGGAATCGACAAAAATATTCTTTGGGTTTCATAAAGCCGGTTCATTGTTCAGGATCAGAAATGTCTAACGTACTCGGAGAATAAAATGTTAACCACCATTATTTTAGCTTTAGTACTATAACTTGTTTCTGATCTGTAGGTGCCTATTCATCTGCTCAATTTAGTTTTTTTTTTTTGCAATTTTATAGTTATTTACGGATATACAAAATATTGGAGATTTTACATAAGGTTGTAATTACAAGAATAAAATGTTAACATTATCTTTATATATATATTTTTTGTGTGTGATAGATTATTTGAAATGTTTTGTTTAAATATTAAAAAAAATATCCAATTAAGTACACTTAAATATGTGTGTGTCTCATATTTTGTAAGTACCTACTAATCCTGCCAACAGTACCGATAGCAAACTGTTATGAATTTGACTAGATTTTACACTATTGTTATTTATAGGTTACATTTTACATTAAGTTACAATAATAAGATTAATTTTAGGCTTATTTACATGTTTAAATATAAAGATTAAAAAAAAAATGATTTAACATTATTAGCAAAAACTAGCAGCTCAAATATAAAATTTTCTAAAAAACACGTGGCCGTCCGACTTGTTTGTTCACTGTTATAAAAGGAGACGTGTCAGACGGATCGGGTCACTTCTCGATCGTCCGCCGAACCCAACGGAGCTCCGAGTTTACGCTACCACATAAAAGCTGAGTAAATATTAAATTCTTATTATTTTACTTTTATTGATTAGATTATGTAAACTATTCTGGTCTGATATTTCTATTTTTTTTTACGTATTTTATAAAGAAATTAGGAATTAAACAAAAATCAAATATCTTACGAGGTATTTTTTTAAATACGCTATAGATATAACTTAATTATAAGATATGTATGTAGGTGGTATGGTAGTATATATGTATGTGTATATATACATATAAACAAACATACATAAAATATGTGATTTCAATAAATACATATAAATGAATTAATTGGTTTATTTTTATATTTATTTACTGAATATATATACCTAGATAAATTACGTATTAATATAAAATAAATTCATTTTGTACGTGTGTATGTCACTGAACTCCTCCTAGACGGCTAGACCGATTTTGATGAAATTTTTTGTGTGAGTTCAAGGGGATTCGAGGATGGTTTAGATTCACATTTGGACCCGGTAGGTGGCGCCACAATAGGATTTCAGGACCTTTTATTCTATTTATTTGTGAATGTTTGCCTAAGTACCGGGATGGTTTAGATTCACATTTGGACCCGGTAGATGGCGCCACGATAGTATTTCTGGTTTTTTTCTTTAATTTTTTATAATGTAAAAGGCCAATATTTGGACAGGACAACGTCTGTTGGGTCCACTAGTTAATATATATATTCCCACTATGACATTTCATTAAATAAAATGATCCCGTAGATAAACTTTAGAATAAAACAATGTGAGAAAATATGAAATAGAAAATGATATACACGAGCGAGGATCAAACCCACGCCTTCCGAGTTACCTACTTTCAGACGTTCTTCCAAATATGCTATCGTGACATTCGTTTGTGGCTATCAAATTATATAAATATATTATTATTTTTATATAGAGAGATTTTTATATTGCTCTGGCTCGCTGGAGGTCGAGGGAGAAGCGGGTGGCATCCTGTGTGTTGTGGATCTGAAATAAATACATTGCCATTAGTATGTAGTGGCAGACGAGCCACGGCCCACCTGAAGGCAAGTGGTAACCGCCACTCATGGACTCAACTATACTAAGTATACTGAGAAGTCCCAAGGCCCTCCGTCCTTATTATCCTTTATCTGCACGTGGTATCCTTTTCCTTGTAGCTGGCGACGCGCAAGTGATTCTTCTGGGGCTGCCAGTATCTATAGGCACCGGTAACCTCTTAGCACCAGATGTGCCTAATGCTTGTTTGCCACCCATATAGTATAAAAAAGTCATCTGTGTGGCGACGGACTGAAAATACACCCCATCCTTTCCCACGGGTGTTGTACAAGGCGACTAAGGGAAGTAAGCAATTGTCACCCATTGCATTACTGGGGTAGGGCTGAGTACCAAGTGAGAGTACTCACTTGTTATCAGGCCCGAACGGGTCGGTATTACCGTCTTCTGTGTGACCAGTCATAAAGTACGTCAGTGTATTTTGGCTGTAGCAGAAGATAGGCGTTTATTCTTTCATTTCATATCTTAGAAATGAAATGATGCGCAGCGGCTTGACAATACTCTCGGTTTAGTTGAGTCCATGAGTGACGGTTATCACTTAACATCAGGTGGGCCGTGGCTTGTCTACAATCATAAGTAATAAAAAAAAACACAATGAAGTAGAGAAGAGAAGCGTATGGTGGCGGTAACGAAGTCTGTCGATCAACTAGATTTTCCTAAAAACAAGTTAGCAGGCCCGTGGTATCCACTGGGCGCTCTGTCAATTCAATGATAATAATTACTGACTATCCTTACAAAATCAAAATATAATAAATATGAAAGTGAGTTAGTTTGTTATGCTTTCAAACTGCAACTACTACGAACCAATCTTCATGAAATTTTGCCAATCTGAAAGTGCCTACGGCTCCTTTTGTCCCTTCAAGAAGTAAAATACCACTATTCACAAGATCAATATTTACAAAAAAATAATCAGTACCTCCTACTGTGGAGTCTCCGTATATATCTAGTTGGTCGACCTTGTTCGTCTCATCCTCGTCCTCACTAACCTCCGCATACCGAATAATTGCTTACCGAATTTGGTGAAGTTTTCTGCTCCCACGTCATTTTCTCTAAATCATAAATACTTAGAAAAAGATATAGATCTATATATGTTATATGGTACCGTTGCATACAGGCGGCATAAAACCTGCTGATGGGGTGCTGCCTTAGAGAAAAACCTTTGTCTGTATGTCCAGCAGTGGACGAAAAAAGCTGATGAATGGAGATTATGTTTCAGATTCCTGATATAATAACAGGATAAAACGAATACGAATTTTAAGTCTAATCAATAGATATCAAACAAAAAAAGTTGCATTAAAATCCATTTAGTAGTTTTTGCATGATACGCGAACAAATAAACAGACAAACCTACAAAAATCAAAAAAAAAATATTTAGTGTTCAGGCACACCTAAATAGCCTGATACAGTTTTTTTAAATTTATTAAATGTACAGCTCTGTTACAGCTTTATAATAGTTAGGATAAACTCTATATAATAATAATATAATAGAAGGAGATAAAAGATAAAAGGTACATGACGACGGTGAAACTATCGACACCTAACATAATCGATGATGGGCACTATAACACCAACCTTTTTACCAAAATTAACAGAATTTTTCCGTATTCATTTTTCGACTTCTTATTATTCAATTACTTGCATAAATAATTATTATGAATATCACTATGCAGCCTATTACTATTTTATTTTTCAAAACTTTGTTAGCCACACTTCAAAATAGGGTAATTTATATTGCCTATTTTCTGCATGTAATTAATACAACTACAATGAAATCCATAAATCCAATTATGTAAATAACTTTATCATATCTAAAATAACATACTATTTATTGCGTAAAATAATGCTCTTACCTTTTATAAAAATAATTTCCACCAAGCAGTAACACTCCACATTATTTTTTTTTTTGGCGGTTAGGTACTAACCTCTTTAAAAAAACCTCTTTGTTTGGCTGTACCCGGAGGCAGCTCCGGCGCCAACTCGAACCCACAGAGCACCCTAGTATATACGGAAAGCCGAGCCACCGGTGGCTCTCGGGCTCCTGAGGGTTAATCGATAAGTTTTCTATATTTTAGGAATATACGAATTGTGTTCTGGGTACGCTGGGCTAGATTTAGAAAATAATCAATAAAAGTTATGGTAGCTATCCAGACATTGAGCTGTGGGGTATGACATACAGCTGTGTGGGGCCGGCTTTAGAATTGTAATGGGAGTCGTAAGAGCCGCCTGAGGGAATACCGGGGGAGTGGGTAGCAGCACTGCCTTTTTTTTTTTTTTAGGTGGGCAAAAATGTCCTACCGCACACCCCGCTGCCCGGGGAGACAACGGGGTGAATGGGGCTCTCACCCACTAAAAACCCACCGTGCGCCTCCACCCGCCCTTGCTACGGCGTCAGTTACGACCGCGATCCGCAAGCGGCAGCCCCTACGGGCACCCTCTCTTGAGCGACGCCTCGCGCACTTGGGCGTCGCACCTTCGCGGTAGGCTTCCGCGGACGGCAGGGTACTCCCCGACCCCACCGTCCGCAGCCTCGGCTAGGGCGGCATCAGGCGCAGATAAGCGCGCGCACGCCGCCCCTCGCGCCGGCGGCGAATCGGGTCCGCGAAGGAGGATTCCTCACGGGCCCTCTCCGCCACCTCCTTCCGCGAGATGACAGCCTCGCAGAAGGTGGCGACCGCGGTCCAGGCCCTGTCACTGCCAACCATCGCTCGCGCAACGGCCGGCAGCGACAGGTCCACGCCTATGACTGCAACGAGTTCCCGGCGCTGCACATCCCAGGACGGGCACGACTCGAGCGTGTGCTGCGCCGAGTCCTCGTCGCAGTCGCAGTGGTGACAGCCTGGGGTCGTCTCCCTCCTTGCGATCGTGTGCAGGTATTTGCCGAAGCAACCATGCCCCGACAAAACCTGCACCAATTGGAAGGTGAGGACCCCGTGGGTAGCAGCACTCCCTCGAGTATTAACAACATCCACTGCGATCGCCAACCCGCCTGCCATGCGTGGCGATTGCGGCACTATCCCCCATATAAGCGAAACACATTATAATCTTGTCCTTAGTAATATTATAAACTAGATCCTGCACACGATATCGTATTCGTATTTCAGAATTTGATCAATCAGCAATCCCACAAGATCCGCTCTAAAATATATGTATGCAAAAATTGATGATGATCAAAAACAAACACACTCACTTTCTGATTTATAATATGAGTAAGGAAATAAGGATCGAGATATGATGTTTTCAGTGCTTTGATCACGTGATCAACAGCGTCCAGAACACTCCTTAACAACTGGCACTATTGATAATTGTTGTTTTTATTGAATATTGTTATTCAAAGATACCAACCGCTCAATTCCGTCGTTCTCGGGGGCGACGTTCCAGAGTCGTGGACCAGGAGCGTGGTGGTGCTGTTCTTCAAGAAAGGTGACAGAACCCTCTTGAAGAATTACGAACCCATCTCGCTCTTGAGCCATGTCTATAAGTTATTCTCGAGGGTCATTACAAATCGACTCACGCGCAGGCTCGACGACTTCCAGCTGACAAACCGGTTTCCGAAAAGGCTACCGTAGAACACAAACATACGCTGCACCAGATTAAACAGAAGACCGAAGAGTATAATCGGTCTCTGTGTCTAGCATTTGTGGACTACGAGAAAGCTTTCGATTCGATCGAAACTTGGGCGGTGCTGCAGTCCCTTCAGCGGTGCCAAATTGACTATCGATACATCGAAGTGTTGAAGTGTTTGTATAGAAAGGCTACTATGTATGTCCGAGTTCAGGACAAGAGCACAAAACCGATCCAACTGCAGAAAGGTGTTAGACAGGGAGACGTCATGTCCCCAAAACTCTTCACCACTGCACTGGAAAATATTTTCAAGCTCTTGGACTGGACCGGATTAGGCATCAACATAAATGGCGAATACATCACTCACCTTCGATTTGCAGATGATATTGTGGTCATGGCAGAATCGCTGGAAGACCTTGTTACCATGCTCAACGACCTCAGCCATGTCTCCCGACTAGTGGGTCTAAAAATGAATATAGACAAGACGAAAGTTATGTCTAATGTCCATGTTATTTCAGCACCGGTCCTGGTTGGGAGTACGCTTCTCGAAGTTGTCGACCACTATGTATACCTAGGACAAACTGTCCAGTTAGGTAGACACAACTTCGAGAAAGAGGTCGATCGACGAATCCAACTCGGCTAACAAGTGTTCGGGAAGCTGAGGGATATCTTCTTGTCCAATATCCCACAGTATCTGAAGACGAAGGTCTACGACCAGTGTGTGTTACCAGTGATGACTTACGGCACAGAGGCGTGGTCTCTGAATGTTGGCCTTATATCAAGGCTCAAAGTCGCTCAGCGTGCTATGGAGCGGGCTATGCTTGGGATCTCTCTACGTGATAAGATCCGTAATACGGAAATCGGTAGGAGAACTGGAGTGAACGACATAGCCCGCCGGGTCCGCATGCTGAAGTGGCAATGGACAGGCCAGATCGCTCGACGAACCGACAATCGTTGGGGAAGAAAGGTTCTCGAGTGGCGACCGCGTAACGGACGGTGCAGTGTAGGACGGCCTCTCATCAGGTGGGCCGATGACCAGGACAAAGTCGCAGGCAGTCGTTCATTTGTAGTTAGCTATACTTGTTACTGTTTAAAATGGAAACACAGTCCAGTATATCATTTGTCATTACTTTAATTTCATACAAAGAATTAGTTGGACACTACAATAAACACAATTTTTTAAATTTTTGCTTATAGCCTCTGGAGGGCTTTGAGGACCGGCTTTCCGCCTGCCCTCAGTAGCTCTATAGTAATTCCGTCGTCTCCCGATGCCTTTCCGTCCTTTAGTTGTTTGAGAGCCATTCTGATCTTGTACAGGCTGACGTCGTACCGAAGATATCCCATCTTCGGTATAGTGCCTAGTTAGCTTAGATCTGGGCTCATGGACCAAGCTGACAACAGGGTTCTGGGATATATAACTGTCCATATAACTCGTGGACCTCTCTTAATATCTCATCTTTGGAAGAAACAACAGTGCCATCATTGGTCTTTAGCTTGGTCAGCTGGCTTTTCCCAACAGACAGATCTCTTGCGAACACTTTGGAACCTTGGTTCCGCTCTATCGCCTCTTTAATACGCGAGGTATTAAATCGGCGAATGTCTCGTCGCATAGGCTTGGAGATCTGCCTGTTTAGTCGCCTCTGATTGGACCAATCAACCGATGACTGCACCGTCATTTCTGTCCGTCTCGCCATGAGCTTAAGAGTTTGGTCCGAAAGCTTTTGAGTCCTATTGACGCGACTGGTCTTAACAAAAAGGTCGACCCGACCGCTTGTTCATATCGTTCACTGAATTGTACTCGTCTAGGCACTGAAAGCGATTTCATAGTTCGAGCTGAAAATTTTCGGGGTTCTGGTATTGAGCAGGTGTTGGTCAGAGCGTAGACTTCATCAAGCGTGACCTCTCGACTTTCATATTTAGATTCAATATGCCTCTAACTAAGAGGTGATCACTCCCAGTTTTAATCCTGCTGATCACTGAGATATCATTGAATATGTGTCATTTGTCCGTTAAGATGAAGTCGATCTTATTTTTCACTGAACCATCAGGGCTAATCCAGGTTTTTTGTAATGAATGTAACTTAATGAATAGCAGTATTTTGGATATTAGGTCCTTACATATGAAATTGGTGTTTTGTCAAATTAGCCACTTTGATTACAAATATCTGGCGTTTGGTTAGAAATTCAATTAATTTCAAATTTAGTTTAAGTGTATTTGTGTTTCCAATTCAGCAATTCAGTTGTTTTCGCGCCATAAGCGCCATGAGCGTAAATACTCTCGATTCGACACTAAAACCAGCGCTATCCATATTTCGTGAGAACTATTTCTATTCACCAATATAAAAGTACTTCTTAAAATTAGCGCTAGATAGCGTATAAGACATGAAAACCACAGTACTTTTTGAAATTAGCGCTATCTATGTGATTTATAGAAAACTACTTAGTATAAGACCAATACATTATTAGTTACTTATCAAATAATCAATTTTTGAGGCGTGCACTTTTGGATTTTCCAAAGTATTTTAATACTGCATTTAAATTTAATTGTATACAATAAATATAATTTATAGACACGCATCTATCTTTTGTTATTTTTTTTTATATATTTTAAGCTAGAAATGCTCAGCTTTTTATCAGAACACAAGGAGTAAAAATGTGAAATGGAAAGTTATAGTCACGCACGAGTAGGATTTTCGCAGTTTGTAATCCAACCATCAATCATATTATATACACACGCGGTATTGTGTCAAGCAAAGTTCCAGCTAAAGAATTGGCGAACAGTACTGTGTGTAATATTACACAAATGATTTGGAGCCACTTTTGACCCCCTCATAACTCCAAAACTATTTCACATAAAGACATGCTCAAAATGTCAAATCGAAAATAACAGTCACGAGCAGGATTTGAACCTGAATCTCCTGGATACCGTCCAGATGCTTTGCCAATTCAGCCGTCGTGACAACTGCTCCTGACTGACTGACTTTCTTCTGACTGAATTGGGACATTGTAGGATTATCAGAAGTGCGAAGACAGGGTGAGGGCACGATAATCCTCCAGTCCGGAAACTTGCTCTTCCACCGGGAGGGCGACCACCAGTCCCAGGGTGTTTTTTTTTATTGCGTGTAGTGGCAGGCTAGCCACGGTCCATCTGATGGTAAATGGTAACCGTCGCCTATGGACTCGACTTTACCGAGAGTATTGTCAAGCCGCTGCTCACCAATTCATTTCATAGATATGACATGAAATATAAACGGCTATCTCCTGCTACAGCCAAAATGCAATGATGTGCTTCATGGCCGGTCACACGGGAGATGGTGGTACCAACCCGGAAAGGCACCGGGAGACGACGGAATTACTATAGAGCTTCAGAGGACAGGCGGAAAGCTGGTCCTCAAAGCCCTCCAGAGGCTATTCAATTCCGTCGTTCTCGGGGGCGACGTTCCAGAGTCGTGGACCAGGAGCGTGGAGGTGCTGTTGAAAGGTGACAAAACTCTCTTGAAGATTTATAGACCCATCTCGCTCTTGAGCCACGTCTATTATATAAGTTGTTCTCAAGAGTCATTATAAATCGACTAACGCGCAGGCTCGACGACTTTCAGCCTCCCGAAGAAGCCGGTTTCCGAAAAGGCTATAGTACCACAGACCATATACATACGCTGCGCCAGATTATACAGAAGACCGAGGAGTATAATCGGCTTCTGTGTCTAGCGTTTTTGGACTATGAGAAAGCCTTCATTAGATCGAAACTTGGGCGGTGCTGCAGTCCCTTCAGTGGTGCCTAATTAAGTACCGGTACCGGTACATTGAAGTGTTGAAGTGCTTGTATAGAAACGCCACTATGTCTGTCCGAATTCAGAACAAGAGCTCAAAACCTATCCAACTGCAGAAAGGCGTAAGACAGGGAGACATCATGTCCCCGAAACTCTTCACCACTGCATTGGAAGATGTTTTCAAGCTCTTTGAGTGGACCGGATTCGGGATCAACATAAATGGCGAATAAATCAGTCACCTTCGATTTGCAGATAATATCGTGGTCATGGCAGAATCGCTGGAGAACCTTGGTACTATGCTCAATGACCTCAACAGTGTCTCGAAAGTAGACGAAAGTCATGCACAATAACCATGTCATTTCGGCACTGGTCCTAGTCGAGAACGCGGTTCTCGAAATTGTCGATCACTATGTATATATGGGCGCTACTCGCCAATTTCATTAAAACATTTACTTTGAATATTAAACTATATTTCAATAATTTTTAATAATTATTTTGTTATAATTTCATTTATTTGTTATAAAAGAAGTTGTATTGTAAAGCAGGTATAAAAACGGTTGAATCATGTAAAAATGCTCTGTTCTGTACTAGAAATTGCGCGAAAATAAACCAAGTAATATTTGGTACGTGTTTTCATTGTGATGGAGTCTGAACGTGAAGACCCTGGCATATCGCCGACAGCAGCGGTGGGATCACAGACCCAAGACTCTTCAAGACCTCCGGTTGAGGCGACCTTCACTATGGAACAAGTGATGGGTCTTTTAACATCCATTACAAAGACTGCTGCAGCAAGCGCTGCGAGAGCGACGATATCTGCGGAGATCACACCCGGGCGACGTCACCATGACTTTTACCTACCGCCTTTTAACCCTGATGAAAGATCACATGATATCCAGGACTGGTGTGCTAATGTGGACGAAACCATCACGAAGCTGAATGTTCCACCTCATGAAGCTCGAATAAAGGCCAAGCCAATGGTGGTCACTGCATTTGACCACATGGGAGCAAGTGAAGGACGAGCTGATCCATATGTTTGGGAAGGAGTTCAGGTATGCGGATGACGTGCAGAAATGGCGTAGCTACACTTCGGACGAAGCGAGAAACTACGCTGAGTACGCTACAACGGCCTGGACGCTTTTCAAGAGAGTTCGACCAGAAGCTGCCGATACTGAGGTGGTAGATGCACTGATCACAGGTATTTATCCTGAATTTATTCGTTCTGAGTTGTTGAGAAATACCCCCGAATCGCTTCCTAAATTGGTATCGATTTTAAAAACATTTCGCAAACGTAAAATTGAAAATAAAGAGATTAAATATAACGATACTAAAAAAACACGTTTTACGGGACCTTCAAAGGATCAAACCGTATGTTTTAATTGCAATAAGCCGGGTCATTTGTCACGTTATTGCAAAGATAAAAATCTCTCTACGCCTGACCCTGTTTCATCACAATCAGATAACAAATCCATTTCCCGTAGCAGTTTTAGTAACGCTAAGGTTATTGAGAGTGATTACTGTCATCGTAAGGGCCATTTGGAGAAAAATTGTTACCGGTGTCAAAATGATGAACGTAATGCCCCAAATAAAACTATCAACTATTGTTTATCTATTAAACGTAGCACTGTTAATGTAATCATAGGTAATTAAAAAATATACCTGTCTTTTTGATACTGGATCAGACTGCTCATTAATTCGAGAGAAAATAGCTGGCTCTGTTCCTGGTAAACGTAAAGACGTTGATGTGAAGTTTATGGGTATTGGGGCTCAAACGGTTATTTCAAAACAAAGCATTATAACTATAATTGAAATTGATAATGTTAGCTTAGAGCTTGAGTTATATGTCGTAGGTGATAATAAAACTCAATTTGATACCTTAATAGGTTTTAACCTTTTAAAAATACCCGGTCTTAGCGGTACTCTCAGCGAGGACCATATATCTATTAATCGCGAGTTCATTATCAACAAATGCTCAAATTTGACGCCCCCTTTTGAATTAGATACCGATATTACGGACCCTACACAAATTAATGAAATTTATCGTATTATTAATGAGTTTAAGGATAATTTTACGTCTGAAAATCGCGTTTCACAGGTGACAACTGGGGAGCTAAAAATTAGATTAAAAAATCCCGATAAGATTGTGCAACGCCGACCATATCGATTGTCCCCTGTGGAACGTGAGAAAGTCAGGGAAATTATTATAGACTTAAAAGAAAATGGCATAATACGAGATAGCTCATCCCCATTTAACAGCCCTATATTGTTAGTCAAGAAAAAGGACGGTACGGACCGACTTTGCGTTGATTTCCGTGAGTTAAATTCAAATACCGTTAGAGGCAATTATCCCTTACCTCTTATAGCGGACCAAATTGACAGATTGGGTAAAGCTCGTTACTACAGTTGCTTAGACATGGCTTCTGGTTTCTACGGAATACCCATAGCAGAAGACTCTATTGAGAAGACGGCATTTGTGACGCCGGATGGACAATTTGAATATCTGCGAATGCCATTCGGTCTTTGCAATGCTCTGTCCGTATACCAAAGGGCTATAAATGCCGCCTTAGGTGATTATAAAGATAATATTGCTTTAGTTTACATAGAAGATATATTAATAGTAGCCCAATCCGTGCAACAGGGCTTAATAAATTTGAAACTTATTTTGACTAGATTAACTCTAGCAGGATTTTCTCTAAACATATCCAAATGTTCCTTCCTCAAAACTAAAATTGGTAACATCATAGAAAATGGCACTGTTAGGCCGAGTCCTAGAAAAATTAAGGCTTTGACTGATTCTCCAACACCTAAAAACATCAAAGAAGTTAGGCAATTTAACGGCTTAGCAGGCTATTTTAGAAAATTTGTACCTAATTTCTCTAAAATCATGGCTCCTTTATACAATTTGACTAAAGTAAATGTTTCTTTTAATTGGAAAGATCAACACGAACTTGCTCGACAAAAAATAATTAACATACTCACATCCTCTCCGGTTTTAACTATCTTTGATCCTAATCTGCCGACAGAGCTACATACAGACGCCAGCTCTATTGGCTATGGTACCGTATTGATTCAAAGACAAGATGGGAACCCTTTAGTAATAGCTCATTATAGTGCAAGAACTTCAGATACAGAGAGTAGATACCACTCATATGAATTGGAGACTCTTGCTGTAGTGAAGGCTATAAAACATTTTCTCCATTTCCTTCATGGCCGCTCATTTAAGGTAGTTACAGATTGTAACTCCGTAAAAGCTTCACGTCACAAACGAGACTTAACTCCCAGAGTACACAGATGGTGGGCCTTCTTGCAAAATTTTCAATTTGAAATTGAATATCGCAAGGGCGATAAACTTGCTCATGCCGACTTTTTTAGTCGTAACCCAATTAAAAATTCGAATGAACATTGATTAAAGCAGTGCTTCAAAATTAATAAATCCAGCTCCCTAATTTGGTCCGCTAACACGGCTACTCTTGACCATAACTGGCTCCTTATTGAGCAAAAACGCGATTCAACCTTAGCTTATATTGTAGAACAATTGAAAGGTGATTCGATTGCCAAAAATATCGCAGATACTTATGTTATACTTCAGGATAAATTGCTTAGACGTAAAATACAGATAAATAACAAGACACATAAGTTAATTATAGTCCCACGTAGTTATAGATGGAATCTTATATCCCATTACCATGATAATCTTCAATATTTTGGGTGGGAAAAGGTTCTTGAAAAACTACGAGAGCAGTATTGGTTCCCTAATATGACCAGACTAGTTAGAAAATTTGTCTAAAATTGTGTTATGTGCAGAGTAAGAAAAGGAGTATCGGGTGCTAGACAGGTTACTTTACATCCAATTGAAAAAATCGCTGTGCCTTTCCATACTGTTCATGTAGATATAACCGGACGAATGAATGGCAAACGCAATGAACCTGAATACGCTTTTGTATTTATTGAAGGTTTCACTAAGTATGTCCATATGATTTACACAAATGATCGCACAAGTGAAACTGCTATCAAATGCTTTCAAAATCTTATTGCAATATTCGGTCCTCCATCGCGATTAATTACAGAGCAAGATAAAAGCATGACCTCTACAGAATTTAAAAACTATTGCGTTGGATATGGGAGCTAGCAGAGCCATCGGGCAGGTAGAACGTTTAATGAAAGTCATAAAGGATAACATGTCTGTCATAGAACTTACTAGGCCATGGCACACAGCTTTACAAGAATTACAATTGGCTATAAACTGCACAGTATCAAAAAGTACAGGTAAAAGCCCCATGGAACTATTATTAGGCAAAAGATGTTCCCCACCTGCTATTAAAATATTGCAAATTGACGATGACATACTGACAGACAACTTAGAGGAAGTTAGATCGATAGCTAAAAAACGGATGGACGAGCGGTCCCGTACCGATAAAGAGCGTTTTGATAAAGGCAAAGCCACGATTCAACCATTTAAGGTCGGTGATTTTGTGTTAATGCGACGCCATGAGCGACACACCACTAAATTAGGCTCTAAATTTGAAGGTCCAATGGAAATCTTAGAAATATTGCCAAATGACCGATGCAAACTTAAGCACGTTAACCTTTGCGGCAGTTCAGAAAAAATTGCAAGCCACGATGCCTTACGTCCTGCCCCCACAGCTCAATTAGACCCTTTTAATGACTCTGACAACTCAGACGAATTGACCGTATGGGCGGAGAAATCAGTAGAGAGCGATTTACGCGAGGGTGCTTCTACTTCCTTTGCGGACAATGTTGGGTCTAGTTCTATAGAATATATGATTGCATTATATTGATATGTTTATAATTAATTTCATGATGTAATTAATGTGTGTGCGTGGATGTGCGTTTGTGTAATTTATTTTTCCTATCCAATGTCCTTCCCAAAATGCTGGCTGGCCACCATGCGTATCCTCAAACCTGGTCTTGTTGGCTAGATCCCAGGATGGGTGATGCCTTGTGTGTTGGCTAGATCCCAGGAGGGGTGATGCCTTGTGTGTTGGCTAGATCCCAGGAGGGGTGATGCCTTGTCTGAAATTATGTCATAACATAAAAACAGCGCAAGGGGCGCGCTGGAGTCAGTATGGCCGTATGGGCGCTACTTGCCAATAATTGTCAAATACTGATTTCTGTGATTATATTAATATCGTAATATGTTTGAAATATACGGAAATAATATTCAAATAGCTATTAGTAAATATAAAACCATTATTAGTAAAATTTAATATTTTATTATACACTGTTTTGACTTTTCGGATAGTTTAAAGCCACATGATGTTTAATTTATTGTTTACACTAATTTTAATATTTAAAACGCCAAAATTAAATATATTGAAATTAATAACATTATTCTAAATCAAATTTGATTATTTTATGCAATAAGTAAAACATTTGAATCGTGTTTACAGCGTTATCGATTGACGAACTATTTAAGAATGTTTTGATTATATTATGAAGATCTAATTTGTGTAAAATTTATCTTTTGGGTTATGTGAAAATTCATTAAAACATTTACTTTGAATATTAAACTATATTTCAATAATTTTTAATAATTATTTTGTTATAATTTCATTTGTTTGTTTTAAAAGAAGTTGTATTGTAAAGCAGGTATAAAAACGGTTGAATCATGTAAAAATGCTCTGTTCTGTACTAGAAATTGCGCAAAAATAAACCAAGTAATATTTGGTACGTGTTTTCATTGTGATGGAGTCTGAACGTGAAGACCCTGGCATATCGCCGACATATAACTGGAAGACACAGTCCAGTTAGGTAGACACAACTTCGAGTAACAGGTCAATCGACGAATCCAGCTCGGCTGGGCAGCGTTCAGGAAGCTGAGGAAAATCTTCTTGTCCAATATTCGACAGTGTCTGAAGATGAAGGTCTACGACCAGTGTGTGTTACCGGTGATTGCTTACGAAACAGAGCCGTGGTCTCTAATTTTTAGCCTTATATCAAGGCTCAAAGTCACTCAGCGTGCCATGGAGAGTGGGCTACGCTTGGGATCTCTCTACATGATAAGATTTGTAATACGGAAATCCGTAGGAGAACGGGAGTAACCGACATACCCGCTGGGTCAGCATGCTGAAATGGCAATGGGCAGGCAACATCGCTCGACGAACCGACAACCGTGTGGAAAGAAAGGTTCTCGAGTGGCGATCGCGTATCGGACGGCACAGTGTAGGATGGCCTCCCACCAGGTGATGCAGGAGGCACAGGACCGTTTGCTGTGGCATTCCCTTGGGGAGACCTACGTCCAGCATGAAAGCCTGGTGGAGCTGGATGGAGCTGAAACTCCTAATTGTTACCATTAAACTACCTATATATTTGATAGTTAAATATTTAAAATAGTTGGCAAAAACACATTTAAACAATAATAAAATTCTCATTAAATGACAAAGCGAAGCAGCTATTATCATATTAGAAATACAATGGCCAAGTAAGCACAAATTTATATGTTAAAAACCAATAAAGTCCCAACTTATACGAGACGGGGTTAAGTATTTACACACAATTGTAAATAACTACAATAATAACTATAGTTCTTCGAAACCGAGGGTTTTTGACTCATTGGTATGGTTCAATTTTTTTTAAACTCAGATTGATACTGATATATTTACCTAGTACGTCTGGGTCAATACATATTACAACATTATATCAAAGGCACTGATTTCTACCCAGTAGTTCAAGATTAAAACTATGCCGATTAATTGATGAACCAGATTAATGATGATCAAGGCAGAAGATTTTCCGTGTGGTGATGGATTAAGAATACAAGTGTCACCACCCCATTCTTTCCCACGGGTGTCGTATGAGGTGACTAAGGGAAGTAAAATTATCATCCATTGCATCACTGGTGATAGGGCTGGGTACCAAGTAGGAGCACTCACTTGGTATCCGGCCCGAACGGGTTGGTACCACCATCTCCCGTGTTACCGGCCATGAAGCACATCGTTGCGTTTTGGCTGTAGCAGGAGATAGCCGTTTATATTTCATTTCATCTGTGAAATGAATTGGTGAGCAGCGGCTTGACAATACTCTCGGTATAGTCGAGTTCATAGGCGACGTTTACCATTTACCATCAGATGGACCGTGGCTCGTGTGCCAATAAATGCAATAAAAAAAAAAAGTTGTATGAGATTATGCAACATATTAATTAGAATCAGGCACACAAATGAGAAAAATGTTATGTTTAATCATTTTTATGGGGAAATACCTGGCAAATGTAAAAATATTTACTATTGCATGTACTTTTTAGTTCAAATAATGTAATCTTGCATTAGGTTTTAATTACTTATAACGTTGACACACCTCAGTAAATGGCACATAAAGTAACTTTTTTGCTATTTGAATTACGATCACGTATTGGCACAGATAGCTTTCCTTTAAAATTAATTTAAATTCTTAAAAATAATATAATCAGAAAGCGAAAATATTACAAAATTCTTAAAACGATTTAAATTTAAAGTAAAACTTTAACTAACTAAAATAAAAGAAGACAATCAGACTTAATTTTGTAACAGGGACTTTGAATGAGAAATCGTAGAGCAATAGGTATACGATAGTATTGCTCTGCGATTTCACATTCATGTTTTAAAAGATTAAAAAATCAAAAATGTTCTAATGTTCATCATTAGAATCTATTAAATATGGATCAACATTTTCTAAATCGACTCATAAATAGTCTGCCCAGATGGTTGCCTATCCCCTTTGGACGGCCCCTTGGACTTTTGTGAGGACGGGCACTTACCCGTCCAGAAGCATTTTCCTTGCCTTTACTTTTTTTTTAATTCTTACTTTGCATACAGGGAATTCTTACATAATATATAATGCTTTGTAATTGGTTTTAAATAGTATTCTATTTTGACAGGGCACATCTAAATATGGAGTACTTTTGTAATTTTTGCCTCTATTCGTTTCAGTTGTTTCTTATATCGTTAAATTTTTTGTTTCATATGTGATTATTCTTAGTAATATGACTTACAATACTTTCACCATCTTATTCTATAATTTAATTTATGTTGCTTTTTTCTGCGTGTGTAAAACTGACGATACTTTTCTTGTTTTTCCTTCCAGAATTCCTCATTATTTTAATTTTTTTATATAGCCTTCCAAGTCTTGTCTTTAGTAGTCTTTTTTCTTTTATTTATGTCATGGGATTCAACCTTTTTAAAACAGTAGAGCTGAAAGAAGAATGTAACAACAACCTAATTAGTATGTTATTTTCAAATTTATCTGGTCTTAAAAGAGCCAGATAAATCCAGATTAATGCGACCCAGACAAATCGGACCGGACGGTATCCAGGAGATGCAGGTTCAAATCCTGCTCGTGACTGTTATTTTTTTATATCTCACATTTTTCACTGTGTGTTTAATGTATAGTGGTAAGCATCTCAAATGCTAAAAATATCTAAAATATCTAAATGAAGTCAGATTAATTATGCAACTTACGTGACAAACACCAGATGACAAATTTTGATCGTAACTTTTTACTAAAGTAAACCGTGTATTGGAGCACTTCGTATAACAGGACGATACTGACTGACGCGGCCAATCACGAGTCGATATAATTTTATCAAATACTTTATGTTTACATTAAAAAACGGCTGATGAAATGGCGCCAGCTGAATTATTATTTTTGTGGCATTTTTTAAAATAGTGTAATTATGAAAATGTACAATAATTTTCCATTTAAATAATAGAATATCAAGTAAAAAGTATTTGAATATCGGTGGAACTTACTAATGCCAGTATATTGCCTCAATTATATTACCAAAACTTTATTAAGAAGAGCTACAAAAATTGGGGATGGCGACATACCAGATTAATTAGTTTTGATTGTTGTCTGCTGAGTTAATTAATTACTGTTTTAATTAATGATAATTCGCTATAGAGGCCTCGATAGACATCATAATTTACTAAAAATCCTGAAATTGATGTCTAAATTAGAAAATATTTTCATAATTGTTCTTCAGTGAAAAACACTCTAAAACTACGTTCCGAAGAATCACCCAGTAAGTAGTCCGTAATAACTATAGTAAATGTTGTAAAATTTTAAAAGGAATGTGGAGATGTTATATTATTAGTAATAGGAGCAAGTAATTAAGTTTAAGCGCACGGGCAGTTCGTGCAAATATATCCTTGTAATAAATATAGTTAAAAAAATTAAAAAACACGCTTTTATAGCATATCGAACTACAAAGTGGAAAAAAATATTATTAATATAAGTAGAAAAACAACCACGCTTTTTTTTACAGGAGGGAGCGAGGTGGCCGTGGCGCGGGGAGCGGCGCGGCAACGCTGTACCCGGCATCGAAGCCAGCGGGAAGACCCACAGAGTACATTCAATATATTTATATCTCGGACCAATAATACACTGGACGGAGTCTTAGCTTCAAATGCATGTCAATTTTTTATGTGTGCGTTTGATGTTTTGTCATTGTGTGCGTAATCTAGTGTTGTGGAGAATGACGGCACGATGTCGATTATCGATAACCAGACTACCAGTACCATATTTAGATATTTTTATATATATTTTTAGCATTTGACATGCTTAGCACTATACATTAAACACAAAGTGAAAAATGTGAAATCGAAAATAACAGTCAGGAGCAGGATTTGAACCTTTTTTTTTTTTTTTTGTTTAGGCGGGAAAAAATGTTCCTAACCGCACACCCCGTCGCTCGGGGCAACGAACAGGGTAGTGTGGGGCCTTCACCCACTAAAGAAACCCGCCGTGTACCGTCTCTCCGCCTTTATTGGCGGGCCACTGGAACTATGTTACATTCCTTCGGTGGTCCACCGGCGGCTTACCCTTTCGGGTACCCTCATCTGAGCAACGCATCCGTACACGGAGCGTCGCACCTTCGCGGGAGGCCTTGCGGGTGGCGGACGTTCCCCGGTCCATCCACCCGCAGCCCCAGCTAGGGCGGCATTAGGCGCAAATATTCACGCCTGCGCCGCCCCAGTCGCTGGCGGCGGTTTGGGTCTGCGGAAGGATCAGCCTCCCTGGCCCTCTCCGCCACTTCCTTCCACGAGATGACCTCCTCGCAGAAGGCAGCGACCGCGGCCCAATTCCTGTCGCGAGAGCGAGAGGTCCCCCCCTATTGCTGCGACAAGTTCACGACGCTGCTCGGCCCAAGCCGGGCACGACTCGAGCGTGTGCTGCGCCGTGTCCTCGTCGCAGCCGCAATGGTGACAGCCCGGAGTCGCTTCCCTCCTTGCGACAATGTGCAGATATCTGCCGAAGCAGCCGTGCCCCGCCAGCACCTGCACCAGTCGGAAGGTAAGGACTCCGTGCCGTCGCCCTGCCCACTCTTCCAGCACTGGCTGGAGCGCCCCTACGGTCCAAAGAGGCAGGATTTGAACCTGCATCTTCTGGATACCGTCCACATGCTTTACCAATTCAGCCATCCTGACAATTGCTCCTGACTGCTAATTTCGACAACACATCATACTTAACGTCTTTGGGTGACGCCTGCGCCATCTGTCGGACGTATTTTCATACATTATACCGACCAGGTAAACTTAATTTTACAATTAAGATTTTACCTAATAATGACGCAAACCCTTTAAATATTTAGATTTTCGAAATTAGCAGTCAGGAGCAATTGTCAGGATGGCTGAATTGGTAAAGCATCTGGACGGTATCCAGAAGATGCAGGTTCAAATCCTGCTCCTGACTGTTATTTTCGATTTCACATTTTTCACTTTGTGTTTAATACCAGTACTATCTTTTATTATACGTTTACTGCCTGGTTAAAGTTAGATTAAATCAATAATTTTTAATTTTATTTCCATAGTGGTAAAGCTATATAATTATATCTCAGGTTCGCGATATAGTAGCGAGATAAAATGTATACCAGTTCTAAGTCTAATAAAAAAAGTTGAGAGGAGAGCAAGAGCTATCAAATAAAAAAAGTTGCATTAAAATCCGTTCAGTTATTTTTGCGTGATGCGCGAATGAACAAACAAACAAAAAACTAAAAAAAAATGTTTTGTGTTTAGACGCCTATATAGCCTACAGCTTTATAAAAGTATAGGATCCTAGAGTAACGTGCCGTGTGGAGCCGGCTTTAGAATTGTCCCACCCCTCTCCACGGGAGTCGTAAGAGCCGACGAATATCAGGGGGAGTGGGCAGCAGCACTCCTTCGAGTATTAACATCATCCATTGTGATCGCCAACCCGACTGCCAAGCGTGGCGATTACGACACTATCCCCCATTCTTGGGGAGGTCTATGTCCAGCAGTGGACATTTAAAAGGCTGATGGATGGATGGATGGTGAAACGTGCACTCTGTTAGGTATAATATTTAGGATATTATATATTCAAAATGCTCAGAGCATTGGCGGGAATATTTATTTGGCTCCCAGTTTTCTCTTCTTATGGACTTTATCCACGCTTTTCTAACTTTAGGATATTTTGGAAACCTATAAAAGAGAACAAACTTTATAAAACCGTAATAAAGCAAATCAGTTCAGGACCCCGATTCTCGTGCATTAGACTTTTATTTCGAACTCGACATATGTCGAAAAAAATTGCGAATGTCGAGTAAAAACCAATTTTCGTATTCTCGGAATGTCACGTTAGAGATAAGTCTACCACTCAGCGCACGACATGCAACGAGTAGTCTTTAGCAATCGACATGCAAAGTCGAATGATAATTCGAACGTCACTTTGTTTTTGTTGTGAATAGTTGTGGTTGTTCCAACCCAATCCTTGATATCAAGTGGAAGTCAAGAAAATGGCTGATGAGCTAATTGTCGCATTTATTAATAATCTGGTGGAGGCTACAGAAGATGCGGCACTGGGTATTCCACATCGGCAAGGTCTGTGGCGTTATAACGCTATGGAGTTAGGTGATGCAGCGTTCCAAAAAACCTTTCACCTATCGAAGGAACTGACGGATGAACTAATAGACATAGTGGAACCAGTCTTATGTCATTGGACACGACTCCTTTTTTTTGTTAAGGCGGGAAAAAATGTTCCTAACCGCACACCCCGCCGTTCGGGGCAACGACCAGGGGTAGTGTGGGGCCTGCACCCACTAAAGAAACCCGCCGTGTGCCGTCTCTCCGCCTTTATTGGTGGGCCACTGGAACTATGTTACATTCCTTCGGTGGTATAGGACACGACCCTGCTTTTTTTTAATTATTCTATACTTAGAAACACAAATTAACAAACAAACGACACTGATAAATATAATACTATATTGTAGGATTTTTACTTTTTATCGTTTTGGTAAAATATTTCGTATAATGCAAGTAGTCTTTCAACAATTTTTTGTTACACTATAATACATATATTAATATTGCACTAGGAGATCTTCTAACTGTGCAGCAATGAATAGAATTATAATATTAAATTGACGCTACATATATATAAACACCTTCTTTTTTTTAAGGCGGGAAAAAATGTTACTAACTGTACACCCCGTCGTTTAGGGCAACGAACAGGGTAATGTGGGGCCCTCACCCACTAAAGAAACCCGCCGTGTGCCATCTCTCCGCCGTTACTGGCGGGCCACTGGAACTATGTTACATTCCTTCGGTGGTATATGTATGTATAAACACCTAAAACATATTTTAAAACATTTTTATCGCTTAATCGATATTTTTCCCAACACAATCGATACTTTTATAAAATAATCGAGAAAACGGAACGTCATTTTTATATGTCTACAGAAAAGTCGAAGACAAGAATCTCTATTGTGACCGAGAATACAATTTTATGATACTGTAGACATTTTGGCGACATTTTCCATAGAGATTTTAAAATTAGAGATTATCTCTAATTAGACATTATCTCTACAAAACGAGAATCGGGGTCGGCCACTGGAACTATGTTACACTCCTTCGGTGGTATATATATATATAAACACCTAAAACATATTTTAAAACATTTTTATCGCCTAATCGATATTTTTCCTAACACAATCGATACTTTTATAAAATATTCGAGAAAACGGAACGTCATTTTTATATGTCTATAGAAAAGTCGAAGACAAGAATCTCTATTGTGACCGAGAATACAATTTTATGATACTGTAGACATTTTGGCGACATTTTCCGTAGAGATTTTAAAATTAGAGATTATCTCTAATTAGACATTATCTCTACAAAACGAGAATCGGAGTCCAGTTCAGTTGGTTGAACTATCGATAAAGTGTAAATGACTATTGTCTACATCACTACAAAGGACACCTAAAACAATGGATATTATTTTAATAATTTTAACTAATAAACGTGTTCAATGTATAATATCAATGTATAATAATGTAATCATATTGATAACATCTAAATCTTCCAATATCTATCGAATTTTTATTAGGTTTCGTAGTTATTTAAGGTGAAAATAGCTGATATAGACTTACGTATGAAATTACAAATTTGGATTCTTTACACCTTCTTGCGTCATTCTGGATGAACAAAAGACAGCCTCACACGATATATTTTCACTAGCGAACAAGATATTTAGCAACTTCAATAGGACTTTCAAGTATTTCACTTTTATGATGCACCAAATCGCATTGTTTTGACCTACTAGTCGGTCAGCGTGTGACACGAATTTCACATACAGTACGTCATTGCCAAAGTTATATAAGCTATTTTTTTTACTCCTATTGAAACTTCGAACAATAGACAGAAATAACAATACTGTGTTTGACAAATGAATACAGAACGGCAACAGCGCTATGGCTCCGTCCAGTAGCATACTTAGTCTATGATTTATATGGGGCAGAACATGTATTATCAACGGGGCAGACCACACAGCGCTATAGCGGCGGCGGCGTAGTGTTGTGTAACGAGAAATGAGAAGGGACCCTATAATAGTGGGTCTGCGATGATCATCCGTCTTGTAAAGAAATTGTTAGCTCTATAAGGGTAGTTTTTTTTATTTGCGTTCAAAACTATACTATGACATAATAATAAACTTCAAAATTATTCAATTGAATTTCAGTTGGAATTTATTTACTTTAAAGTACAATGAATGTTTTTATGAATGAGGAAAAAGAGAACTTTAGTGCGAGCGGGAATAGAACCTGCGTCCCTTCCAATCCGGGGAAGTGCTCTAAGCCGCTGAGCTACCGCACTGACCTTCGGCCATACCCGATCTCCTCATGACATTAGTCTTTACGACCAACGCCACCTATTGGATGCATTTACATGCATTAATCCAATCGCACTAAAGTTCTCTTTTTCCTCATTCACAAATAATTTGTACTTTAAAGAAGCTGAGCATGTCAAGTGCTAAAATACAGATCAAAATATTTATTTACTTTCTTTGTACTATGTATACTAGGAATTAGAAGGTTATTCAACTTTACAGTCCAAATATCAATCCGTTTATAATGAGTATAAAATTATAATAATATTAATTAATTATATATAGGTATAGATTTTGATTTCTTTCCTAAATAGCCTTTGCAGAGCCGTTGCTGCCGCAGCCAAAAGCTAGTTTTAGAAAGCGGGATATAACGTATACTATCAGTATTGATGTAAGAACATCTAATGAGGAGGGAGGGTAAAACCAGCTGTTTCGTCAATTTAGTTAATTGTTTTAACCCCTTGAGCGTCCTGTGGTCCATACGTATGACCACCACAGACCAGTGTCATTTATTTCTTGTTTTTTCTCTATCGGCATCGACGCAGTAACGTTATCAATTTACTTAATCGATTTTCAATGTAACAGACTAAATTTCTACCACAATATTTATACTGTGGACACTAAACTGTTGAGTAAAACTGACTCGTAGACGCAACGCTACAGCGAATAAAAGCGTTTTGCGCCATTTTGAATATTAAGTTTCAGTTTAATGGCGTCGTTTATCACGTGTGTACATTTACATTAGAAGCTACAGCGGTAAACAAATTATTATAATCTTTAAACAAATGTCTGTAGAATGTGCTAAAAGTGTTGTACTATGTGTTCATTGTGTATTTTTTAACACCTAATCTGTTTTAAACACAAAGTGAAAAATGTGAAATCGAAAATAACAGCCACGAGCAGGATTTGAACCTGAATCTCCTGGATACCGTCTAGATGCTTTGCCAATTCAGCCATCGTGACAATTGCTCCCGACTGCTAATCTCGTTATCGAGATTACATTATACTTATTAGTTAGATGCATTTGTCAACAGATTAGGCATTATTTAGATATTTTTATATATATTTTTAACCTTTGACATGCTTAGCAATATACATTAACCAATAATAGTTTTAATTTGTCTATGGATAACGAGAGGGCGCTAGCCTAGAATTATATAAGCCTCGAAAAATATTTGAAGGAAGAAAGAAAATCGATGATTTCACATCTGCGAGACACACGTGATGGCTTATTTTTTTAAGTCTATCAAGAGCTATCAAACAAAAAAGTTTTCGCTCCGTAGATTTTGCAATAACGCGAACAAACAAACAGACAACGATTCTAAAAAATAATGTTTGGTGTTCAGAGCGACATTATTTTTTTCTTAAATGTACAAAGACATAGCTGTTACTGCTTCATAATAATATAGATAGATAGATTGCTTCACTATCGAATTTAAATTGCTATGAAATAAAAACAAAAGTAATTATGTACCTAACTAAACAAAATATATTATGCAAATTCCTTTTGCGTTAAAATATTCCGCATTGACGGGTCGCTAGTTTATATAAATAAAGATTTATAAACTAAATGTTATTGTATAGACATTGGCACTGTGCATAACTGTAGCTATTCGGGCACTCGTTCAACTCTTTAGATAACAACCAGAATTTCGGTAAGTTTAAGTTTTTTTCTTGCAAAATGAAGACCCACCAGTACTACTCTTTAAAATAATGAAAGTTTACTATGATTACTACTCGCAACATGATTATTTAGATTATTGTTATTATAATTATATAGAGGAGAAGCGAACAAAATTACATGCTAGTCACAAATTTAGTCATAAAATCTTTATTTATCAATAAATTTAAATATATATGCAGACGGTGCGGTCTTATTAGCGCAGTCTGCAACTGAATCGTAAACCCTTGTCGACGTAATGGCAGAAGATTATAAAATAAAGGGCATACGTGTGAATGTGAGCAAAACCAAAATAATGGTTTTTGAAAGAGAAAAAGCCAGAACAAATGTTAGAGTATCAATAGGCAACGGTGTGCTAAAACATGTGGATCAATTTGTATATCTTGGATGTGGATTTAGTCGGGATAGAAGGTATACCACTGATATAAAGAGAAGATTAAATGCGGGAAATAGAGTGAACGGAGCATTGGTACTACTTCTCCGCAATCATCACCCCAGCCAAAAGGCACGTGTCGCAATACACTACGCAGTGCTTGTCCCAACGTTATTATGTGGAAGCGAGAGTTGGGTATGCAAAAAGGAGCATGAGAGTAAAATGAATGCGGTTGAAATGCAATGTCTGTGGAGAATCTGTGGAGTGAAGCTGACTGATTGCATTCGTAACGACGACGTTAGAGAGCGAGTAGGTATGAAAGAGAGTATTGGTGTAAAGATGCGAAATGGAATTCTCCGATGAGTCAGACATGTGGAAAGAATGTCGGGCGGCTGGTAAAGAAGATATACATTAAGAAGATTCAGATTATATAATACATACAAGAATTGCTCGTTTAAAGGTATTAGATTTACTTTCTTTCTTTCACCTTCACTTCCTTTTATCATTTTTAATCTGCTCATACCATCTCTATCATCCTTACTCACCACCTATCTTTTTCTCTCTTTTCCTTTTTTACTTTTATCATCACAAGACTTATTCATCTAATGGAAACTCCTTACGAGCGGGCGGACTGTATAGGTACTTGTTTCTCCTCAACTGGGCCACGTGGACTTTAGGATATAAATTCGTCACTCTTCAGTAAATTTACTATCCCTGCAAAAATAGTTGCCCCAATAGACCCATCTATTTTGAGGTATAAAAATAATCCTTGCTCCAACTATGTTTGCGAAATTTTATGATGACTGTTCGGTAGTTAGGGTGTGAAAGAATATAAGTAAATAAACAAACTGATTTTCGCATATATCATATTAAACACAAAGTGAAAAATGTGAAATTGAAAATAAATGAATTGAATTGCTGAATTGGCAAAGCATCTGGACGGTATCCAGGAGATGCAGGTTAAAATCCTGCTCGTGACTATTATTTTCGATTTCACATTTTTCACTTTTTGTTTAATGTATAGTGCTAAGCATGTCAAATGCTAAAAATATATATAAAAATATCTAAATATATCATATTAGTTAGGTTATATGATAAACCCCCTTAGTTTGGTCGTGGAGGTCAGAGAGGCCGCTCCGTGATAGCTAGTGGATCAGGTAAAAAGTTTTTTTGTTTTTTGTACATGGATATTTTAAAGTATTGTATAATATATACCTAGAGATATACATTTTATTTTTCTGTTAATTTATGCTATTAGGTATATTCTTGTTGTGTTACGATATTAATTGTATGCGCATAAAATTTTATGTTATGTTCAATGTCCCCAACATTGTTTAAAAATAAAATAAATAAATATTCACAGACATTTCACACAACGTTCTCTGGTCCCAAACTAAGCTTACCGCTTGTGCTATGGGTACCAGATTATGGATATAATACATATTTTACTTTTTGTATAAACAAATGTCATATAAACAAACTTTATTTGAATTTATCTAAATTCGTCCCGCGGGAAAGGATGGGATGGTGACACTTGTATTCTTAGTCCGTCACCACACGGACGTTGCAAGAAAAATATAATGGTTGGCACAAAATATTTATTGATGGGTCAAAGAGTACCAATGGTCAAGGAGCTGCATTTATTTTATAATCCTTTTCTTAAAAATAGTGGAAATTTTACCGATAGCCTATGAAGTATTAAAAAAGATCTACGACTTGCAATCGAGGGGAGTATCTTTGAGACTGCAGTGGATCCCAGGATATATCGGAATTAGGGATAACGCAAAGGCAGACCAACTTGCTAAATCAGCTTCTTCGAGTGGGACATACTATGAAATATTTCCTCATTCAAGTAATCCCTAGATAAAAAAGGAAATTCTGCGATATATGGCAGGAATATTTTGATGTAAGATCAAGAGAAAAGGTTATTTGGTATAAAACCATACAGTGCTCAATCTTTCGTAGCCCCTAGTCCGGAGATGTCATAATTAACAGCCAATATTTAAAAATTGTTTTCAAACTCCGTTCTGGTCACTATCCATCTGCAATCCAATCAATTCTGGCAGAATCCGCTTCAGTTGCTGCATGAAGGGTATATAAGATGGTGGTTGCTTCTCAGCAGCTCCTCCCTGCTGCTTAGATTAGATAAGGTTAAGATTGTTATTAGTTAAGAAGAGTACAATGGGACTGGCATATCCATGTTCGATAAAAGTCCCCAAACTAAATAAAGAATAAAAAAAAAATATACATTTTATTTACCACAATATCCGATGTGAAATCGCTACAGTACATTTACTAATAACTACTTGATGTTGCAGAATTTTAGTGTTGAACATGTCACATAAAATCAAACCTTTTTTAAATAGTAACGTTAAAATTTTGTGAGAGTGTAATATCTCTAAACTCTCACCTAATTTTACATTCACAGTACAATTAGATTAAAAATTATATTGCGATCTTCATTTAATTTTTGCCACATTTAGGGCGAATGGCCGTAGCCGTAGTGTAATAGCCACACTGAAGTGTAATATTGCTGTCTCATGAGTGGCCACGCGATGACTACATCTATAGGTTTTTTACCTATACAATTATTATAAAGAGGTAACGTTTGTGAGTTTGTGACGTTGTAAGGGGTAATCTCTGGATCTACTAAGCCGATTTTCAAAATTATTTCACCAATAGAAAGCTACGTTATTGTGGAGTGTCATAGGCTATAATAATTTCCAAAATTAATTACGCATCTTTACTTAAACTTGAATAATATAATCCAAGTTGTAAAAAAATGGCTTTCATCACAAGCGCTGCGGAAACTATTGAGGATAGAACAAAACAATGTACTACAATATTAAAGAACGTATCAAAATCTGTAAAAAAGTCCGCAATAGCATATGCCTATCTCCTACGGATAACTCACAAGAACTGCTTTTACTGTTAAAATTGTGAATTAAAAATAATTTTTGTGAAGCTTATTTAGCCCATATGGTATTAATATACATATATCTTTATAAATATGTTTTTAGAACAGAAATTCAATGTAGAATATCTGTGCCCTTTACTCTATACAGTTTAAACAAATATCTTCAAAGATATTAGCAAAATAAAAACGTGCGGTGCGCTCCGCCCCGGCCGTTTACAAGATACATCTTTAATTATATGGGACGAATGTGCCATGAGTCATAGAGCTCATATTGAAGCCGTGAACCGTACGCTAAAAGAGATCAGAAACTCAGACGCTGATATGGGTGGTGCTACTTTTGATTTGCGGGCGATTTTCGGCAAACGCTGCCAGTAATAACAAAAGGAACACGCGCCGATGTCTCACTCTCAATTTACGAACAAACATGAGAGCCCACTTGAGCGACAACTACGATAACGACTATCTGCATCAACTACTGAATCTTGGAGAAGGAAAAATTTGCTGTCCTAACACCAACAGTAGGGATGACATTAAACTTGACAATCGGTTAGGTCACATATTACACAGGTTAGAAGATCTGATAGACGCAATATATCCCGGTCTTCGAAGTTTAATAGAAAGAGATTATCATTGGCTTTGTTCTAGGGCAATAATCTCACCCAGAAACGATTCAGTGAATGAGATAAATAAAATAATTTTAGGAAAAATTCCCAGTCAAGTCAATCACTATAAGTCCATTGACACGGTGTGTATTATTGAGGATACAGTGCATTATCCTCAAGAATGTTTAAATAGCCCTTCTGGCTTACCTCCCCAAGTTACCTTATGCTAAAAGTTGGCATTCCTATCATGCTTTTAAGGAACTTGAGACCCCCCAACATGTGTAATGGCACAAGGCTGCTCATAAAATAGTTGCGGGAGAATATAATCGTGGCGACTATTCTCACAGGGCCAGCAGTGGGACAACTTGCTTATATTCCGCGGAACCCATGATTCCGACTGATTTACCTATACCGTTTAAAAGGTTACCCGTCAAGGTCTCTTTTGCCCTCACTATTAATAAGTCCCAGGGTCAAACATTTTCTCTGGTGGGCATTGACCTGAGAAAGCACTGTTTTTCTGCCATATACTTTTAGCTTTCAGTTATATGTTGGCTTATCTCGGGTTGGAACTCCTGAAAGACAATATATTTTAGTACCAAATGACAACATTATTACTAATATAGTATATCGACAAGTTTTGAACAATTAAAATAAGTAAACATGATGTAAATAATTTAAATAGTGTATATTAACACCAAGTAATAAAAATAACAACAAAAAACAGTACTTTACATAAAAAACACAAAACATACAAAAAACATTAAAAAAAACAAAAAACCAAAATAACAAGAAAAAATCTTCATCATCATATTTTTTATTTATTCCGAACTTTTAACCTGAAGTATTAAGCGGGACAAACGGGCCGGGACAAAAATATTTCTAACGCGGAACGGAGTCCGCGGGCACTGCTAGTCTAAGATAACAACTTTTTGAAATTAGCGCTACCTATGTGATTTATTGAAAACTACTTAGTAAAACCAATACATTATTAGTTACTTATCAAATAATCAATTTTATTGTGAAAAATTAATATTATGCGGCGTGCACTTTTGGATTTTCCAAATTCTTTGTTTGTTCTTATAAATCTTGTGTAGCAAAAAATAAATGCTGTAAATGTGTTAAAAAAAAAACCCGATTGATATTGATAGTATAAAACCTTGTGGTAATGCGTTGCTTATCCAGCATTAATGGGCCGGCTCGATTGGAGAAGTACCACCCTCTCACAAAAGATTAGCTTGAAACCACGATAGGTACACTCACCGTTGTGTTTCATATGAAGAATGTCCTTATCCTCTCATTATTTTGCTTCCTAGCCTTTCCTCGAGATCCTACATATCCTCTCCTTATAATTCTTCCTATCCACCTCTAATCCCGTTCCTTTAAAATGGCGCGAGTGATATTCTGGTGTTGCTAGCGTCTATAGGCTACGGTAGCGACCTACCACCAGGTGGGCCGTTGTTTTTTTTTTTCGACTCGACTATACCGAGAGTATGGTCAGCCGCTCCTCACCAATTCCTTTCACAGATATGAAATGAAATATAAACGGCTATCTCCTGCTACAGCCAAAACGCAACGATGTGCTTCATGGCCGGTCACACGGAAGATGGTGGTACCAACCCGCTCGGGCCCGATAGCAAGTGAGTACTCCCACTTGGTACCCAGCCCTACCACCAGTTATGCAATGGATGTTAATTTAAACACAAAGTGAAAAATGTGAAATCGAAAATAACAGTCAGGAGCAGGACTTGAACCTGCATCTCCTGGATACCGTCCAGATGCTTTGCCAATTCAGCCATCCTGACAATTGCTCCCGACTGCTAATTTCGATAACACATCATACTTAACGTCTTTGGGCGACGTTATTTTGGATTTCACATTTTTCACTTTGTGTTTAATGTATAGTGCTAAGCATGTCAAATGCTAAAAATATATATAAAAATATTTAAATATGGATGTTAATTGCTTACTTCCCTTAGTCGCCTCATACGACACCCGTGGGAAAGAATGGGGTGGTGACACTTGTATACTTAGTCCGTCACCACACGGATAAACCTGCCGTGTGCTTGTTTGCCACCCAATTAGTATAAAATGTCTGGCTAGGGTCTCCAGCTGAACACTAGAACACTGTCGAAAATACCAGTACCTATGCTGAAAGCTTCGATCAACAACGCAATAGATACCGCGTCGGCCCAAAAAAATCCGTTTCGGTAAAAAACAGCACACTTGAGAACTGAGCTCTTATTTTGTTTAGTTCAAAAAATATTTTGTTGCTTTTTAAGCATGATTTCACAGTAAATTTTATTTGTCTTTTCACTTTTAAGTGGTAGTATTAAATTATTGCTTTGGTCGTTTTTGTGGCGAATGATCGTAAATGTATGATATTTTAAAGATTTGTGACTTTATTACTAAGTGCCATGATTGTAATTAGGTTGAACTTAAAATTATTTTACACCTACTTTTTAAACTTTTATCTCAATTCGTTAGTAAGCAGATGTAGCTGTATGTGTGACACTGTATCTTGTTGGTATTGATGATCGAAGGCTGGAAGGCTAGCTTCCTTATTCTGAAATGGACTAGCATTTGAATATTTTTGTTCATCAGGTTTATAACGTTGCCTGGTCAATATGGTCCCTCAGCCGGTAGCCCTGACATCAGAACCCTGCCTTATCTCAGAGTATTTTGCTGGGAGAGACGTGTTCATTACTGGCGCTACAGGATTTATGGGGAAGGTAGGTTTCTTTAATGATATGCCCATTTTAGCAGTAATAGTGTAAGTAGTAGTCGAACCAATAAATACATACATACATACATACATGTGCGATCCCCAGTTATTGCCCCGAACGACTGGGTGTGGTGCAGTTAAGTAAATTTTTTCTCGCCTATACAAAAAAAGGCCGTCGTCCAAGTCAGGTGCCGCACTTACCTCTGATTTTCGAGATTTCTTAAAAGGAATATCACACAATAATCCTGTCACTGTCCCAATACTCAAGGATCCTTATTTTCCTAAAGCAGCGAGTCCTCTGTGACTTTCTCCGTATGGTGACTAAAAATTAGCATTCTGAATAAACGTTACTCAATCAGTACTCACTTACCAGGTGTTAGTGGAACGCCTTTTGTGGACGTGCCCAGAAGTATCGCAACTGCATCTTCTGATGCGACACAAGAAGAACTTGTCACCAGAAGAGAGATTAATGCAGCTGCAACAATCTCAGGTAAGAGTGTAGTCTGTAATAATATAAATTTGTAAGAGAGTTATGTCTGTTCATTTAAGATATTTGAGAAGGTAAAATGTTTGTCTGTTTGACACATCAAGCAAAATCTACTAAGAGTATTTTAAAGAAACTGCTTCGTTTCTTTTTAAGAATTTGTCACCGCCTACCTAAACGCATACTCCAGGAAAAAGGCGTTAATAATGTTACATAGCAACATTATCGGCATTTGAACAATAACTGACTGTACAAATGCGTGGTCGGGACCACTTGTCATAACTCTTTATTTCTTTTATAAGCCCACTAATAACGTCTTTATTATAATCGTTTTATTAATATGTACATATTCACATACTTCATTTATTGAAAAATGACGGGCCTCGTGGCGTTGTCGGTAGTGTAGCCGACTTCCATGCACGAGGTCGTGCACCAAATTAATAAATCCGCTGTGTTCCGTCTCTCCGCCTTTATTGGCGGGCCACTGGCACTATGTTACATTACTTCAATAGTTCCTAGAACAGATTTACTATATTCATTTGGAGACTTAAAAGCCGCAGCAGATCACGCTCGTGACCTGGGAGTAATTCTCGATAGTAAATTACGATTTAATGTGCATATCGGCAATCTGTGAGTTTAGGGCTTTGGTCTTTGTGTTACAAAACTGTAAGGCTTTTAAAAAACCCACTACGGGGATTACAATTTGCAATGCCGTCGTGACACTGCAGTCTAGAGTACTGGCTCCTTAGAATGAAAAACGAAACGTTAGACGAACTTTCGTTTCGAGTCATTGTGATAGATCAACAGTTCAACACATGATTCCTGATTAGTCAAGATTTCGATGCGTGATTCAGGCGATCAATCACAATGAAACAAAACAAAAGTTCGTGTAACGTTTCGTTTTTCATTCTAAGGGGGCTGCAGTGTTTTAGAACCTACATTATGACATATATAGCAAACGTTTGGAGAGCTATTAAAAGTGATTCCTCTGGAATTTGTCATACAACTGCCATTTAGCTAAATAATTACCGTCATATGGCGATAATCTTCGTTATTTCCGTCTGGAATATCTTTATTCTCACAGAAAGCTGTTGACAGGTATGTTTCTTTTTAAGTTAGTTAACGATTACATACCAGTAACTTCTACTCGAAATGGAATATTTGTGTACCCAGAAGTCAGCCTAGATACTGTAAAAATTTAAGCCTTTTGTGACAAATAGCGCTGAATCAAATTTAGGTCATTACCGATCGTAAGCAACTACAATGTATTTCATACTGCCAAATCTGAATCTTACGATGAAGGTAGATTCAATAACCAGCATGAAATTGATGTTTTTTCAAGGAACATATTTAAATTTAAAATAAGTTTTAGGCTGATTCTCTCTAAGTCGTGATGACTTTGATTTTTTATTCTCTTTTCTTCTCTTCTAGATGTTATTATTTTGAATTAGGGTATAATTATTTATGTTATCTTATCTTAAATTACAATCCAATTTATAAAAATTATCTCACTAACGCGACAAAACCATGCGATACGGCAGGACTATCAAAAACAACGTTGCAATATTCCGCCTCTAAATGAGGCATCCTCAGGAACGCTCGGCAACAAAAAGCTCATTTGCCTAAAGATAACCGGGATTAATAATTTGTGGTTGAGTGGTGGGCTCTCCTCGTAAAATATCCATTCTATAATAATCACAATGGTCTTTCGCCAAGTGTCGCCTCATTCAATCAATTAAATCATATTAAAATAAAAAAAATACATTTTATATATTATGTAGATAATTATGGTATATTAAATTTAAGCTGTTGTCTCCCTTGCATGCTGTTTGCACCTTTTAATTGAGGTGACACTTACCATGAAACCTACTTAATTTTCAACTTGTTTGTATAAGTGTAACTTTGTTGGTAAAAAAAAATGTTAGTGTAACAAAAAAAATCTAATTTCTTATTTATTGGATTTAATCTATCTTCTATACTATTATAAAGCTGTAACAGAGCTGTGTCTGTACATTTAAGATATTTGAAAAAAATGACTGTAATAGGCTACGAGTATACCTATAGGCATGTCTAAACACAAAACAATTTTTTTTACAATTTTTGTCTGTTTGTTTATTCACGCATCACGCAAAAACTACTGAACGGATTTTGATACAACTTTTTTTGTTTGATAGCTCTTGATTAGACTTAACAACTGGTATACATTTTATCCCGCTACTATAACGGGACACTAAGATATAACCAAAAAACTAGCTTTTGGCTGCGGCGGAGCCGCGGGAAAAGGCTAGTATGGCATATTTGTCTGAATTGCTGTCAGTTTGCGAGATGGTCAAGTTTACAAAGAGTACTGAAATCTCTTTACGGTAATCAGTAATTGTTTTAGTTTAGTTTACACCTTTCCATGGCGACGGCCAGGGCCATTTTATTTCAAATAATTCCTAAGTACCTGGATGACCGAGCTTTGCTGGGTATTTTTTTTTGGTAAATCGTGAGTTTTTCTTACAAAAGAATGAATTGAATAAAAGGGGAAAAAAAACGAACTGGAGACATCTGGACTCGAACCGGGGTCTTCTGGTTTTGGGATCGCCCGATTTCCCACCTGAGCTATAACCTTGTAAAATATTTACCTTCATATTCCAATAATAATGTTGCAGTTTTTCATTGCCAGAAAACCCGGATAAAACGACGTTTTCTAAAAATAAAACCTAGCTAGATCCATTTATCGCCCTTCGGGGACCCCTGCATACAAAATTTCATGAAAATCGTTAGAGCCGATTCTGAGATTCAGATTATATAGATATATAGAAGAATTGCTCGTTTAAAGATATTAGATAGATTATTTTGAACTCATTTTATGTAATACTTAAGTCTTCAGCCATAACACGTTAGCGATAATCTGAATATGAACCTATTACAAATTAATTATTCTTATTCATAACTAGCTGCTACCCGCAACTTTGTCCGAGTGGAATTTAGTTATTTTCTTTTAAGTGCAGAATCCTAATTATTTTTCCAAAATAAAAGTAGCCTATGTTACTCCTTGTAATAACAGCTATCTGCTAGTGAAAGTCCTGTCCTAATTGGTCCAGTCGTTCTGGAGATTAGCCGGAACAAATAAACAGACCGACAGACAGACAGAGAGACAAAAACTTTAAACATTGGTATTTTGTTATTTTGGCCGTGTGGGCTTTAGAATTGTTCCACCCCTCTCTACCCACGGGTATATTATAGTGTTGTGACTCGGCCGTGTCCTTGAAATAATTACCTACAGACGCGTTGTACGTAAATACGCAATAGGGCTGCCCGCCTCCAGTATTTTAATTTCATCTACCTACTTGAATTTCTTTCTAGATAGTAAAGTTAAGTAGTATTAAACACTTCCTATTTCATTCGCAACAAATTCCATTCTTTTTAATTAAAATATACAACTACAAATCTAGAATGAAATTCAAGTAGGTAGATGAAATTAAAATACTGGAGGTGGGCAGCCCTATCGTGTGTTTACGTACGCGACTGTAGGTAATTATTTCAAGGACACGGCTGAGTCACAATACTGTATAGATAATATTACCGTGACCAAGGTCACCAGTGTTGGGACATTGGTTCACAACCGTGTAGCAGGCGCTTAAGTGCTATAATATATTTATGTAGGCCTATAAAATAAAGATATATTTGAAAATAACGTAAAAAAATATAAGTATCATCTCATCTATGTAGGTATGTATGATAATGATACTTGCTTGCTATTAGTAAGTATAGTAAGCAAGTATCTGTAGGTGGGGTTGGATACCAAATGCGAGCACTCACTTGTTATCAGGCATGAGTGGGTCGGTACCCCAACGGTCGCTATGTTTGATCGTATAGTTTGAGCCCATGAGCGATGTTTACCGTTTACCATCACATTGGCTGTGGCTCATCTGCCACCATAAACTATAATCACGCACTTTTCATAACTGTTTCGGTCTATGAGAAGAATATAATACTGTATATATTTTAACACGCAGGTATTTGACGTGATCAGAAATAAATGTCCAGAGCGTCTGGAAAAGCTGAAAATTGTCGTGGGTGACATTTCTAAACATAACTTGGGTATGGACAGTGAAGCGGTCAAAACATTGAACCAGGTATTAAAGCAATGCTTACTTATTAATAGGAACTTTTTCTCGCGTCTCCGCCGCACACGAATGCCAAATGACATCTCTGCCCAAAACCTCGCAACCTATATCCTTTTTTGATTTCCTTCCAATATCTATTTTTCCGTGTCTTTCTAGTCCTTGCATGCCTGGATCATAACCAAATAACTCTTTGCTCTGTAAAAATAATTTTCACAACACTTTCTAATCTAGTTTTCGACCCGTTCATACTACCACTACCTTCCTAGTCAATATTACTGATGATATCAGGTCTGGCATGGAGGATAGAAACTTGGCAGTTCTCTGTTTAAATTTCAGCAATATTTTTGGTACTGTTGAATTTGATGTGCTACTCCTTATACTAGGCTCTTTTAATATCTTCAAGGTTTATAAATTGCTTTCATAGTTACCTGTTTGGATGCCGGCAGCCATTTCGGTTGGATATCATATTCTTCGTAGGCTTTATTGCTATTGGTGTACCACAGGGTGGCATTATATCAATTTTAAAAAAAATTCAACAGAAGGATTCTTTGTCCACATTTTCACAAATAATTTGTATTTAAAGTAGCTGAGCATGTCAATATATTTGCTACCCTTTCACAAAATCATTGTCCAGACGATGTTGCAGATATCTGTGGTATTCCACTTGGCTGCGACCGTCAAGTTCAACGAAGCAATGGCGGTGGCTGTACAACAGAATCTCCAATCTATAATCTGGCTCATGGACATCTGTGATCAGTTGCCTATGATGCAAGTAAGGAAATGTAATTTGAATAAACTTTGCCATTCATCTATCCAGATCCTTTTATCAACTGCTTAAGGTCTGACTCACTAGAACACCAAACGCTTGGTCCTGTGCCACCTGTATCCAACGACGCCTATTCTATACATCTAGGTATAAATAAATTAAACTGAAGTGTATCTTTATAATGTCTAAATAACATATTTTTACTATATGCAAGTTTTTCTGTTTGTCTGTTTATTTCTTCAAGTGAAACAGCTGGACGGATTAGGGTGTGACTTTCATCAGCAGGTAGCTGATGTTAAAAGGTATTCGTTAGGCTTTTATTTTGGAAAAATAATTAGGGTTTCGCACAAAAATAATAAAAAAAAAATCCCATGCAGCTAGTAATATAAGAAATGTTTTGGTGTTTTCCAGGTGTTGGTGTACGTTTCAACAGCGTACAGTAACGCAGAATTGTCTCGCGTAGAGGAGCGAGTACACCCGGTGCCCATCAATCCAGACGACCTCCTTACCCTGGTTGACGCCCTGCCAAAGGAATTGCTCACTGAAATTACACCCAAGTAAGTTTGTCTGTGTGGTGATGGACTAAGAACACAAGTGTCACCACTCCATTCTTGCCCACGAGTGTATTAAGCGACTAAGGGAAGTAAGCAAATTTTCACCTATTTCAATACTGGTGGTAGGGTCTTTTACCAGATCGGAGTAATCCCTTGTTATTTGCCCCGAGTGGGTCGGGAGGCTGTCCCTCCAACCAATAAAAATTCTGTTGAGTAGCCGTCGTGTCGAAAACACTTAATAATACTAACACTTACATTACTCAAACAACACAACTAAGTACACCAAACAAAATAATGCAATACACAACAGTTTTAAAAAACACTTACATATCTACAAATTGAAGATACACAAGAACACATCATTATCAGACATTGTGTTAAAACAAACACAACTGAACAAAACAGTAACAATAACAAAAATAAAAATACACATACAAATCACAAATACCGAATGCTATAATATTATTTATGTGTCGAGAGTCAAATACAATAAAAATGCAGGTAAAACGACATCCACTGAAGGAATGTAATATGGTTCCGGTGGCCCGCTAAGAAAAGCGGAGATACGGGACACGGCGGGTTTCTTTAGTGGGTGAAGGCCCCACACTACTCTGTTCGTTGCCCCGAATGACGGGGTGTCCGGTTAAGAACATTTTTTCCCGCCTTACCAAAAAAAGTGGTAAAACGACATAGATTTCCGAACTGTATTAATCCCAATAAATTATAAACAATCAGGTCTGATTAAATTAATCGAATCCTATACAAATAATCAACAATAGTTTAAACTAAGAGTAAAGATCTATAATAAAGAAGCAGTCCGCATACCTGGCCTGGAATAGGGTCAGGAATAGTCGGGATCCGAACGCCAAAGAGGAGAAGCGAAAATTTAATGCTGCTTCCAGGTCCAACAAGAGGGCCATTGCCGAAGCCAAGGCAGAACACGTTGCCAGAATTGGTGAGCGGCTTGAGAGATATCCCACTGGGAGTCGAGCTTTCTGGTCGCTTGCCAAGGCAGCACAGGGCAACTTCTGCCAGTCTAATCTTCCTCCACTCCAGAAACAGGATGGCAATATGGCCCATAGCGCAAAGGAGAAAGCCGACCTACTGGGCCAACTCTTTGCCTCCAATTCAACTTTGGACGCCGGAGCGGCCCCATCACCTGCCATCACACGGTGTGAAAGCTCACTGCCTGAAATCCGCATCACGCAGCGTACGGTCAGGCGGGAGCTGCAGCTGCTGGACGTCCATAAGTCGAGTGGGCCGGATGGCATCCCTGCGGTGGTTCTTCGAACGTGCGCCCCTGAGTTGACCCCCGTCCTCACGCGCCTGTACCGCCTCTCATACAGTACCGGCAGGGTTCCAGCTTCGTGGAAGGTAGCCCATGTTCACCCGATTCCCAAAAGAGGTGACCGGTCGGACCCGTCGAATTACAGGCCGATTGCGATGACATCTCTACTCTCTAAGGTCTTGGAGAAGGCTATTAACCACCGGCTCCTGCAGTACCTAGAGGATCACCAGCTGATCAGTGACCGCCAATATGGCTTCCGTTACGGTCGGTCCGCTGGTGATCTTCTTGTGTATCTTACCCAGCGTTGGGCTGAGGCCTTGGAGAGTGGGGGTGAGGCGCTAGCAGTTAGCCTGGACATTGCGAAGGCGTTCGATAGGGTCTGGCATAGGGCCCTTCTGTCGAAGCTACCATCTTATGGAATCCCCGAGGGACTCTGCAAATGGATTGCCAGCTTCCTGCGGGGTCGGAGCATCAAAGTCGTAGTATACGGCTGCTGCTCCGATACCATGGAGGTTAATGCTGGCGTACCACAAGGCTCGGTGCTCTCCCCGACGCTGTTCATCCTACACATCAATGACATGCTCTCGATAGAGAATATGCGTTGCTATGCGGATGACAGTACGGGTGATGCGCGATATGCCGGCCATCAGAAAGTTCCTCGGAACATGCTGGAGGAGAGACGGGCACAACTTGTGTCTAAAATCGAGAGCTCTCTAGGGCGGGCCTCGGAATGGGGAGAAAAGAACTTGGTTCAATTCAACCCTACGAAGACACAGGTTTGCGCGTTCACTGCAAAGAAGGACGCATTTGTCGTGGCGCCACAGTTCCAAGGAGTAACTCTCCCAATCTCCGATAGTATTGGGATCCTCAGCATCGATATTTCAAGCAAAGTACAATTCGGGAGTCATTTGGAGGACAATGCCAAATTGGCAAGTAAAAAACTGGACGTCCTGAACAGAGCCAAGCGGTACTTCACACCGAGGTAGAGACTTGCACTTTATAAGGCACAAGTCCGGCCGCACGTGGAGTACTGCTCACATCTCTGGGCAGGCGCATCAAAATACCAACTCGACCCACTTGACTCCCTACAAAGGCGTGCTGTTCGAATTGTCGACGATCCCAATCTCACGGATGAACTGGAGTCGCTGGGGCGGCGGAGAGACTTTGGGTCTCTTTGTGTGCTCTATCGACTCTTCAATGGAGAGTGCTCTGAGGAACTGTTTGAGGTGGTACCAACATCCCCTTTTTACCACCGGACCACGAGACATCGTAGTAGGGTTCATCTACACCACCTGGAAACGATCTCATCCAAGACGGTTCGTTTCCAGCGCTCTTTTCTACCACGTGCGTGTAGGCTCTGGAATGATCTTCCTGCTGCGGTGTTCCCCCAGCGCTACGACATGTCCCTCTTTAAAAGAGGTTTGAGAAGAGTACTTTACTCACGGTAGGCGGCGGCTTGGCTGTACCCCTGGTGTTGCCAAAGTCCATGAGCGACGGTTACCACTTACCATCAGGTGGGCCGTTTGCTAGTCTGCCACCGTTGGCAATAAAAAAAAAATAAAAAAAAAATATATAAATTGCACTGAGGCCAGTTTGTAGCTGAAAACAATAATTAATTTGTTTTCATTAATTAATTATCCATATCTAGTGTCAAGGATAAGCCAGTAGCGGTGTACAACAAGTGCACCGTGCCACACCAGAGCCAAGACCACAGAATATTTTTACTCTACGCGGCCAAGGCTGCTTTAGCAACGGTCGCTCCGACTATCTTATACATACAGTGATACGGAACGATGGTACATTAATTTTAACTACTTACGATATTGTACTTTATTTTGTCGAGTGGCAACACCCGTCGCCATTATCGTTTGACCAACACTGTACGGTTCCGCAATAAAAACTATGAAATAATTTAAATAAACCTGGTTTTACACAAAATATCACTTAAGACGAATTTCATGCAATAATAGTATCACCTTTGAAGAACCTACTCTCTATGCTCAGAGAAAGTCGACTATTTCCGTTCCCTAAATAGAAAACAGTCGCAACACTGTCATGGTACACGCTACCACAGAATAGATACTAGTCCTACGGACAGAAACATCGCTTCCATTAAAACTTGTCCAAAATCTCTCTATAATAGCCTACAAAATCTTAATAATAATACCAATTGTTCGTAGCGAGAAGAAATGTAACTTATGTACACAGAAATATAGTTGAGATTGTTTTGCCCGTCGCATGATCCTCGGACAATCGCGTCATTCAACGAATGCGCTAGGGTTGCACCTATGATGATTTTACTTACTTACTTATCATCACGCTATCTCCCTTCCGGAGTAGGCACAGAGAACAGAGTGATAAAAGGCTCTATTCTTGCATACATCTCTCGTTTCCGCAACGTTCTAGTCACTTTTTTGCGACTGGGTCACGCAGGGTCAAGCAATACAAGTCAGCAGATTGGGATGGACTTTGCGAGTTCCTCGCTTCCTACCCTTGGGAACAGCTATGCTTCTCCTCTACGGTCTCTGATATCTGTGCGGATTGCATCACAGAAACTGAGATCGTGAGGTTGCAATAATTTCTCTTGTAGATAAAAACATGTAAATTTAAAATACTGATTAGCGCTTTTACGTTTTGCATATTCACATATTACTTCCATCCATCCATCCATCAGCCTTTCAACGTCTACTGATGGACATAGGCCTCCCCAAGAGAACGTCACAACGAGCGGTCCTGCGCCGACCGCATCCAACGCCTCCCGCGGCTTTGATCAGATCATCGGTGTCATTTTTTGTTGCGTGCTCATTATGGGAGATAGTGCCGTAATCGCCACGCTAGGCGGGTTGGCGATCGCAGTGGATGTTGTTAATACTCGAGGGAGTGCTGCTGCTCACTCCCCCGGTATTCCCTCAGTCGGCTCTTACGACTCCCGTGGGTAGAGAGGGGTGGAACAATTCTAAAACTGGCCCCACACGGCATAATTTTACACATATTACTTATGTATGTCATAATATTATGTTACCTATGTGAATATGGAATACAATTGAATTAAAATCGATTATTAATTTGGAAATTATAACTTCCATGGAGAGTGTATCAAAAATGTTTTACCTGACAGGCTGATATCACCGAAGCCCAACACGTACGCATTCACGAAGGCGATGGCGGAGTGTGCCTTTGCTGAACGAGCACGCCATGCTTCCTACGCTACGGCCATCTTCAGACCTTCCATAGGTTATAATGCTAAATTAAATATCTCGTGTCTAACTAATTTAGTTCTAACTAATGGTCAGAAAAGGCTTAATTTTTGTCTGGCCGACCGACCAGGATTAATTTTGTTTAAAGAAAACACCTTACACTAAGAAATAATCCTTGTATCGCAGGGGACTTTATAAACATACAATGTCACAGACACAAAGTACACCCAGAATCAGAGCAATCATTTGTAGACATAGACATGTCCTGTGTGGAAATAGAACCCAGCAGTATTTTTAATACTACTGAGTCTATGAATGGCATAATAAACGTAATAGTCAATAAGCACTTATATTTTAGAAGTAGAGAATAAGCGAAGGCTTGTTTCATCATGAAAGGGACGGCTTGGGGAAGTACCACCCTATCACAGAAGATCAGCGTGAAACAACCGTTGTGTTTCGTATGGTGAGTGAGAGTGTAACATTGCAAATATTATCTATTAAATTGCTGTTAGAAATACGCCTAGTGCCATCTGACGATCGGTGACAATGGTTCCATCGAGTTGTGTGAGTAGTCGGTGCTAATTCAAATAATTGTATTGCTTGTGTTACAAACTTCTGAGTGAATATGGATCACCAAGTATTTTGATTCCAGGTCTCCTAAAATATCTTCTTGTGTGAGGAATCGAGTTTTGTTTTTGTAGGCTCTCTCTTAGTATCTTTCCTACCCTTCATTTTTCTTGCTTCACCTCTTACCCCTTTCCATGGAGATGGCGACGCGCCTATAATGCCTCTGGAGTTCCAAGCGTCTTTACCGCTTACCATCAGGTGGGCCATATGATTGTTTACCGCCCTCGTAATACAAAAAGAGCTATAGAATATTGCAAGTTGCAATTCAGTACCAACCATAAATCCCCGATCAAGCCAGTTCATTTATGCTGGGACAAGCACTAGATAGCCTAGCCCATTCAAAAAAAACACTCCTTTGATAAGATATTATGATATTATAATGTAATTTGTAATTTTTAATTTTTTCAGTGGTATCATCACATCGGCATCCATTTCCCGGTTGGATAGAAAACCTGAACGGTCCTAGTGGTTTAATAGCGAGTGCCGGCATGGGTCTACTTCACACTTTACCATGCGTTGGTGTCAACATCCTCGATATGATACCCGTAGACATTGCTGTTGATACCCTTATAGCAGTGGCTTGGGAAATTGGGATTGAACAGTCCGTATTTTATTTATCTTGAATGCATCTCTAGTTAAGTCTTACACACAGAGAGGAAGTAATGTATACCATTACAGTGTTATGACTCTATTCTATTTAGGGAGAGGAAATAGTCAACTTTCTCTGAGCATAGAGATTCAGAATTTCTTAATCTGCTCAGCTCATTACTAGCACCAATAAAGTTTTTAGCATTATCAAAGTAAATAGTAGTAGGTTTGCCTCTTCTGGCAACAAACCTGTGTAGACATAGAATAAAGGTGTTGCTGTTCATATTACTAACCACACACATAAATAGCATTTGGAGGATTTTGCCCTCTAACCCTTTCTTTTCAAAATCAAAAATGGTCCAGCAAAATTTGTGCCACTGATCGCAAAAGGGAAGGATGGAGTAACACAAGAGGCAAATTACCCATGATAGGTAGGAAAGACTTTGCCTTAAATCGTGGACAGCGAATACACCTTCTTACTGTCTTAGTGGCTAGTGTTTTGCCAACTATTAGCCAACATTGTTCACGTATAGAATTATAAAGCTGTTGAGGACCACAATGTAACAGCCTAAGATGTTCTTCACTGAATAGCATCATTTCTTCTAAGCAATGAGGCTGAGTGACCTAAATACAATAACTTACTCATTGTGTTACCTAAACTAAGCACATTATTCACATTAATACTGGAAAAAGCAAGGTTCAACCCCTACAATAAAGGGTATAGGGAAATTATAATAAGAAGAGAAATATTAGAGACTTTTATATATATTTTTAGCATTTGACATGCTTGGCCATAAACATTAAACACAAAATGGAAATGTGAATGTGAAATCGAAAATAACAGTCACGAGCAGGATTTGAACCTGCATCTTCTGGATACCGTCCACATGTTTTGCCAATTCAGCCATCGTGTCAACTGCTCCCAGGCGTCACCCAGGATGTTAAGTATGAATGTGTTATTGAGATTAGCAGTTGGGAACAGTTGTGACGATGGCTAAATTGGCAAAGCATCTGGACGGTATCCAGGAGATGCAGGTTCAAATCCTGCTCGTGAGTGTTATTTTCTATTTCACATTTTTTTTATTTTTATTTGAGGTTTTAGCCATACATTGACTATATCACCCCGTAAATTAAATCAACAAATTGACAACATAAAACGGTAACAAAGTCTAAATATGTAAATACTTAATCTAATATATTTATATTATCTGTTATGGACCACAAATATAAGTCCAAAAGTTTTTTTGCGTTAATGGATAAGGGCGAGGACAAGATACTTATTATTACGTATATATTACTTATACCTACATTATAATTGTTAGCAAAGAGCTGAGAACTGCGACGATGAGCCGCGTTCCGGGCACATTCCGTCAATACGTGATGCACATCTTTTACGACGTTGCAGTCAGTGCAGTTTGGTGAATTTGACAACTTCATCAGGTGTTTGAACTTGTTTGTAGGAATGTGCCCATAACGTAGTCTTATCAGTGTGACAATTAGCTTCCTAGGTAAATTAGTTTTATGAAACTACGGGTAGCGAGGAAGTTCACACTGGATCGTTTTAAACCAAATTCCTTTTGAACGCGATCTTTCATCAAAATATTCACTCCACTGGAGGTGACATATTTCTTTAACTTTAAATAGTATTTCATCATGTGTGGGTAGACAAATATATGGAATACCGTCACCGACGGCCTGATGAGCCGCACAGTCTTCTTCCTCGTTACCAGTAATGCCAATATGGGAAGGGAACCATTGAATAATAATAGTACTACTACTACTAGATCTGCGGATTTTTAGGATTGTATCTAGGATGGTGTAGGCTATCGGGAGGCCTCGACTATTCGAGGTTAACCGAGCCAAATGTAAGAGTGCACTCTTCGAATCGGAATAAATGACAAACTTTTCAAAGCTTAATGAATTAATATATGCTAGTGATTCGGATATCGCAATTAATTCGCTATGCATAATTGATATGTTTGCGTTAATTTGGAATGCAACTCTAATGTCAGCCTGAGGGTCAAAAAATGCTGCTCCTGACTGCATCCCATTTTTTGATCCATCCAAAAAGATACTATAAAAGGAATCATATGAACGACTGTAAAATGAGTTGCAATGGTTGCGAATCGTTGCAGTGTCATGCAGGTGCTTAGGCATATTAACTTCTTCAATGTAAGTTTTTATCACTGTGGAAATATCAAACTTGGAAATCCATGTGTCCATAGAATGCATTAGTAGCTTATTAGATGTATGGATGGATACATTTTTGAATTAATAATAAATATTCACGGACATTTTTCACACAACGTCCTCTGGTCCCAAACTAAGCTTAACGCTTGTGCTATGGGTATCAGATTACGGATATAATACATAAACTACTTACTTTTTTTTGTAAATACATACATATAATAGATAGAAAACACCCAGACGCAGTACAAATATCTGTGTTCACACAAATAATTGTCCCGAGTGGGAATCGAACCCACGACCTCGTGCACGGAAGTCGGTTACACTACCGACTACGCCACGAGGCCCGTCCGAATTGCGAATGAGTGGCTACTAACATAGGTAATTTCTTTCTTGTCCAGTGTCTAAGATTACAATTACATTCTAATTGTTCAATCACTTTTATACTCATGTTATTAGTTAACGATCTGGCCTTCAGGTAGAATTTTCCTGCACGGTAGCTCCTACGTATGTGTAAAGGTGGTAAGTGTAGCTCATTTTGCATGACGTGAATGGGTGTGCTTTTAATATATCCCCCAATTACTCGCATAGCCATATTTTGAATTGTTTCAAGTTATTGAAGATGTTTTTTTATGCTGTTATCATATAAAAAAGTACCATAGTCCAGTCTGCTGCGCATTATAGACATATACAAGCGTCTGAGATATTTAGGGTGAATGCCCCACTCACCACCGGCAAGAATTTTGAAGATATTTTTTTATGAATCTAAGTAATTTTTGTTTGATTTCGTTGATATGATTACCCCATTTCAAACGTCTATCTAGCCACATACCTAAATATCGAACAGTATCTACTTGCTGAATAATGTGATTATTGTTAAATTTTAAACTGATACTACAATTTTTTTTTCCTCTACTAAATACACATACCTTAGACTTCCTAAATGAGATTGTAAGCCCTATTTCTTCAATTATTTTGCAAAAAGTAATGATTGCGTTTTGGATGGATTTGGAGGGGAAGTTTTTTGAACAGATCCATTTACAAGTTTTAACCGTGTAGGACTACTGTCGTTTAATGTCACAAAGCCATTGTCTAATGCACTATCTAATATAAGGTTGCCTCTAGTGTCCGTTTTGGATAACCAATTCGTATGGTGCCCATTGAAATCTCCGGCTATTAATGACCTGTGATTTAGACGAGAAAATATATAGTTCCAATCTCTAGAAGACGTACTAACATTCAGAGGGCAATAAAGAGTATTATGTTTTTGAGATGTTCACAGTTTTGTAATTTCACTTGTATCAATCTGTCCATTGGGGTGGGACGAAGAGTCACAAATTTGTGCCCTTATGGAGCGATGGGCTAGAATTGCTACACCCCCAAAACCGTCATGGCGGTCTCTTCTGAAAATATTGTAGCCACTTATATGAAAACTGCTATTTGGGACGAGCCAAGTCTCACTTATTATTGCTAAATGGATTTTTGCCTGAATTAAAAGTGCTCCAAATTCAGAGCTTTTTGGGCGGAGACTTTGCGCGTTCCATTGTAGTATATTGATAGAGGAATGTATTAAGTCAGGGTCCATGCAGGTTTAAGAATGCGAGCAATGGCAAATTTGAAAGATATTGTACGACCAACGATATGACTGACTCATATAGTATTTGTAAGCAACTTTTTATCTTATCTTCCCATGGTGTATTAATTTCTAGAATATTTTCTTCGATCTTCTTAAAGAGTTTAGTCTACGTGATTTTATTTTGTGTATTTTCTGCTTGCTCCTCTGAGCTATCTGTCGACTGTGTTATTATACTACCCTCACTTTCATTTTTATCATTATCTAATTCTTAGTCTGTATATTCTCTCAATTTTTGTTGATTTTTTCTTCGAATTTTCTGGTTACTCTTCTTTTTAGTTTGTACTTCCTTTGGTTTAGTCACATCAGCGAAAGTCTTTCTTCGGTAATCTACAGCAGGCTTCATTGGTGTTACTAAATCTTGATCGTGTAATTGTCTGTTAGGTAATTCAGGGAAGTCCTCTCTTATATTCGGGACTGTAGGAGACTGAGGTACATATAACAACAGAGCTTTTTTGTATGAACAGTTAAATTCGGCAATCAGCTCTCGAATTTTCTTTTCTCTAATGAAAAATAGGGCATCTCTTGGACAAAGACATGTGTTTACCTCCACAATTGTTACATTTGAATGATAAAGTTTCACAGTTTTCATGGTTATTTGCACATTTTGGGCAAATAATTTTCCTAGCGGGGCACATTCTAGCTATATGTCCAAATCTCCAGCAATGTGAACACTGCGTAACTGGGTAAACGTACGTTTCTAATTTAATCTTGGCATCGAATAGGTGGACACATGGTGGTAGTGATGGGCCTTTGAAACTTATTCTGATGGATTCGCTATTCTGCCACTTGCCATCCAATGTATCTCTGCGTTTGAGCCGTTTGATGCCTAATATCTCTGTCTCACAACTCAGACTTTTAATAATTTCTTCGTCTGTGAGGTCCAGGTCAATATTTTTTATGACTCCGAAGGACTGACTCACCTCCAAAGTTCTTTGGCATTTAATTCCATTTTCATTAAATGTTTTGCAGTCTAAAAGTGAAGCAGCACTTTCCTCTTTACTAAACTGTAATAGTACTTTGTATAGGCTTACATATTTTATATTAACCACATTTTGAATATTTTGTTCTTTAAGGGATTTTGCCAATCGAAACTGTTTGGGTAATTTATCACGACCCGTCATGCTGATCTCAATTCATTCCTCTGATACCCTTGTCAATTCATCAACGCCTGCCACTCTGGCGAAGCGCTTTCCTCCTCTACCAACATTGGTCCAAATTTCCTCTTCATCTAACCCGCGATTCCTTTTGGATATCCTTCTTGTTTCGGTCTGCTCGATGTTTCTTTCTTCATCACAGAATTCCATATCCGATTTGGCCACATTTTTGGTGCCTCTTCTCGACTGATCATAACGCTGCATCAGAATAGCCAGGTCCCTATGTCCTCTATATGCGTCGATTTCACTATCATTGAGTAATTCGAAACTATTCTCGCAGGTAATCGCATCGCGTGCCATTAGCAATGGCGCGCTGAGGCGACTCGCGTGTCGCTCGAATCTAGCTCAAACCAGTTACGCGTTTATAGCGAGAACGCGTCCGGCAATAACAGGCGCCCGCGCTCGTCTGTGTATTTCATATTTTCCACTTTGTGTTTAAAGAAGATAATTATATTTCTTTTGTTTTTCTGCCACAGTTCGAGTAAGACTCGGGTCTACAACTGCTCTTCCTATGACAATCCCATGACGTACTCCGAGTTTAAAGAGCGTGCGATTCGTGGAGTCCGCGAGCATCCCTTTAACACACCTCTGTGGTACCCGTTTATGTTCATCACCAAAAGCGTGTCAGTAAAGATTATTATGTGTTTAATTTTAAAAGTGCTTATACCAATGTAATATCCTTAAAAATAATTGGAAATGTGGAGTTGGCACTGAATTGTAATCCATCCATCAGCCTTTCAACGTCCACTGCTGGACATAGGCCTCCCCAAGAGAACGCCACAACGAGCGGTCTCGTCATGGGGGATAATACCGTAATCGCCACGCTGAATGAAAACTATTATTTTTCAAAAGGATCAATAAGCATTTTCAAAAAAGTCACTAATGAAATCAAATTATTCATTACGTTGTAAGACGAATATAATCTACAAAATATGTTCATATTTTTTACGTGATGCGTGAGCAAACATACAGACACAGACTGATGAAAATTCTAAACATTGTTGTTTTAAACTTCGGTTGCTCTAATAATTCAAATTCAAAAATATCTTTATCTATGATCTATCCTATGATACGATAAGAGATAATAAACACACACACACACACACAAACAATATTAATCATTAATGATCCCCAGCGATGTCTGTTACAACGTAATTTAAATGTAAATGTAATTTGTAAATTATGATTATTGATTTATATTTTGCGACGCTTTATGCAGTAAAGCGCCATCTAGTAATAAGTAGAAGAACTATTAAACTATTTTTAAGTACAAACCCGAACTGCATAGATTATCACCACGGGTAAGGAAATTCATTTTTAGTTGAAGCAAATATTATTTTAGAAACTAAATAATAAACTATTTGGTTAGTCGCTAAAAAACTTAATCCCTATTAAATCCTACTTCCAACTTATACCTTGCACAAGTTTGTGAAGATTTTAGATATTTCAATGTTTACCTATCTGTGAATCACGCAACGACTGAACGTATTAAGATTATAACTTCATCCCTAGAGAGATGATGACATACTAGACATGAAGATCTTTACTTTTAATGCCGAGATAACAAAATTTTCCAGTAGAATAGCTGTTTTGGGCTGGACTGACTATGGATTTTAGCGAAGTTGTGAATTTGGTAAACTAGCATAGTTTATAACACGCAGACGAAGTCGAACTAATAAATATTATTACGAAAGTCCACAAATAAATTGCATTCTTTATGACATCGCTCCAATTAGATAAAGAGAGCATCGCAGCTGTACCTATATCATTTCAAAATGCTAAAATATGTTCCAGACGGGTAGCGAATGTGTCTGAGTGGTTGCTACAGACGGCGCCTCTGCACACTATAGACTTCGTCTGTACCACCTTCGGGATCAAACAGCGGTGAGAATTATATAAGTATATTATTCTAAACTAACTACTATTTACCGTTGTAAAAATATATTTTAACAAGCAAGTCTAAATTTATTTTGCGTATCTTAGAAACGACTATAATGAATAACATTATGTATTCAGATGATCTTTTACAAAAAAAGAACAAGAACATTTTTATAACGCCATCTCGTGAATTTCTTTAAGGTTGCTATATTGTTGTTAAATGTCACACTGGTTCTTCAAAACTCTACAAGATGGCGCTACATTTTTTTTTAAACGTTTTTCTTTTTATGTTAGTCTAAATAGAATCTTATTAGTAAAGGCCGACATAATTACGGATTTTATCGCGTACACTTGGCTATCTGCTATCGAGATGTTTTGTATACATTATAACATTAATGGTCACGGGTGGATTAAAATTTTGTCACTACTAAAACTCTTGACGCGATAACTACTTTGCAAATAACCACAAAATTTGGCGTATAAATAGTATGGAATTAAAAGAAGGACGTAGCTTAAGAAGATATACAATGCGAAAGTGAAAGGATGTACCTACCTAGACCAAATCAGTCATGGAAGGAAGGTGGAGTCAGGAGTCTCCAAAACCGGCGAGCGTGTATGAAGAGAATTATGAATGTTGAGGAAGCGAGAGATGTATGTAAGAATAGAGCCTCTTGGCAGTCTGTTCTCTCTGCCTACCCCACAAGGGAAATGGCGTGATGATAAGTTAGTAAGTTAGTTAGCTACTATGTGTCGCGGAAAAAATAGGATGCTTGGCCCTGTGGGAAGACAATTGTTGAGTAATTTTTCTTTATGCTTATATTTAGATTAGAGGTAACGAGTAAAGTATTTATATATATTATATACTATTATAAAGCTGTAACAGAGCTGTGTCTGTACATTTAAGATATTTGAGAAAAAATGACTGTAATAGGCTATATTTGCTTGTCTAAACACAAAACATTTTTTTTTTAATTTTCGTCTATTTGTCTGTTTATGTTTGTTTGTTCGCGCATCACGCAAAAACTACTGAACGGATTTTGATGCAACTTTTTTTATTTGGTACTTAGCTCTTGATCAGACTTATTATCTGGTAAACATTTTATCCCGCTACTATATCGGAAACCTGAGATAAAACTTAAAAACTAGCTTTTGGCTGCGGCGAAGCCGCGGACAAAGGCTAGTTATTACTAATATTATAAATGCGAATGTGATTTTTTTTATTGCATGTAGTGGCAGACGAGCTACGGCCCATCTGATGGTAAATGGTAACCGTCGCTCATAGACTCAACTATACTGAGAGTATTGTCAAGCCGCTGCTCACCATTTCATTTCATCTATATGAAATGAAAGAACAAACGGCTATCTCCTGCTACAGCCAAAACGCGACGATGTGCTTTATGACTGGTCACACGGGAGATGGTGGTACCAACCCGCTCGGGCCCGATACCAAGTGAGTACTCCCACTTGGTATCCAGCCCTACCCAGCCCTTTGTTTATTTGTTTCTTACACATTCACGCCGTAACTACTGAACTAGTTATCTTAAAATTTTGCATACATATAATTTTGAGCTTAGGAAGGGACATAGGGTAAATTTATTTACATCATCCCGGAAAATGAATCGTTCCCGTAGGATAGCTGATTTTACTTAGAGATATCTAATGTACCGTAGAGTAATGTATATTCCAAACTCCAAGCGCACGACGGTTAGAGTCAAGTAAAGTTTTATTTTTCTTTTATTTTTATTTCTCACCACAAATTATTTAATTAACAGCTTTACAAAAACAAAATAGAGAAAGAAAAACAAGTTGTAGATCTTTTTGAAATAAAACTACGTTTACGGAATCTATCGCGTTTACTTGATTTTTATGCTATCCCGACGTTTCGAATACTTTACAGCATTCATGATCACGGGTGGACTTAGATGGTAGATATCCAAAGCTGATATGTTGTTTCAACGGTTTCATCTACCCACAGTAATATGATTTTACAGAAACAGTAAAATCATATTCAACGGTTTCATCTACCCACAGTAATGTGATTTTACAAAAACAGTAAAATTTTTGTTTTTCGAAACGTCGGGATAGCATAATAATCAAGTTAACGCGATAGATTACGTAAACGTAGTTTTATTTCAAAATGTGTGAAATTCGCGTAAATGTTAGAAAGTATTAAGTTGTAGATCGCTGGTGCCTGTGGTAGGTATAGAAAACACCTGTGTTAAAGGTCACCACCCTCGGATACTGTTGACATGCGCATTATATAAGTACATTGATGTGAGGAAAAGGGTGTTTGTGTGCGTGTGTGTGCGAGTATGTGTAATTGCGTGCGTGCTATTTACATATTATTTACACTATTTACAAGTATAAATGATAATAATATTATCCACAGTATAAATATGTCAACGATGTGTTACCGACTTCGAGCTATGACTGACGCTCTCAAGTACTTCACGATGAGGGAGTGGCAGTTCAGCACTGACAACGTGCAGCGCCTGAAAGACAGACTCGCGCCGGCTGATGCTGCCGTCTACAACCTGGATGTTCATACAATAGAGTTAGTTTAATCATGATTGAATTGCAAATCTGAGAGGTATACTTATCATCAAATATCTTGGCAAGATTATGGTGTAATGAAAGTGCGCATGTACACTGATGGGGAAATCAAAATGGTCATTGTTATTAATTGCTTACTGAACGTCGACACAGCGCGGGGGTAATAATTGGCGGACTTAAAACACTTAAACTTTTATTTTATTTTTGTTAAGGCGGGAAAAAATGTTCCTAACTGCACACCCCGGTCGTTCGGGGCAACGAACAGGGTAGTGTGGGGCCTTCACCAACTAAAAAAACCCGCCTTTATTGGTGGGCCACTGGAACTATTTTACATTCCTTCGGTGGTAGCCTACCTACCTAAAAATTATTACTGTGCGTGTAACAAAAATTGCCAAGATAACCAATATTAATGCATGAAGCCTATAACGGTTAACTTCTGCTGATGGCAAATCTACTATTATTAAATTACAAATTATCTTGTTATTTTATCTTAATGTTTAAATTGAGAGTAAAATTTTTCCCGATAACTGACTTGAAATAAAATTCTATCTTGTAAAAGTCACATTGGAACGCTTTCAGTAGTTTTGTGTGCGCTAACAAACAAACAGACAAAAAAATAACAACATTCTCAAACATTCTCTTGCTGTCCCTCACCATTTTTGAAACATAACATCAATATTCGTCGTAATTAATAATCGTCTTATTAGACACACCAGATTTTACTACCTTATTATAGTATTCAATAATATTATTTTTGCCAACATTTCTTGTCTTTATCTGAAAGTTATTTATTTCCCTTACTTTATCGAAGTTATACTACTTTATATTAAATGATATAAACCAGCCTTTGGCTGCGGCTCCGCCGCAGGCAAAAGCTAGTTTTTAGGTTATATCTCAAGTTCCCGATATAGTAGCAGGATAAAATGTATACCAGTTTTTAAGTCTAATCAAGAGCTATCAAATAAAAAAAGTTACATTAATATCCGTTCAGTAGTTTTTTGTGATTCGCGAATAAACGAATAGACAAACAGACGAAAAATCTAAAAAAATATATATGTTATAATGTCGACAGCATCGTTAATGTCTCTATTCAATTTTATGTCATCAGGCTTTTCTCTATTAAATACGGATATCATTAAATTAAAAAAAACTGGATACAGTCCAATATTTCAAATCGTCCACAAAGAATCAAAAATTTTACCAAAGGAATACCTGGTCCTAAGTGAGATCCCTTAGGCATACAAAACAAGGTGATAGCTATACACATTTTATGTTGTTTAGATTTTAAAGTTATAAAATCTCTGAGCAGTTACGTTAATAAGACACCGATTACTACGATAACGAATTATGTTTACTTGTATGAAGAAATAGCAGTTAACGAAGTCAAACGTCTTTCTAAAATCAATGTAAACTGAAAGATCTGTATTATTTGAAATTATAGTTTCTTTAAACACAAAGTGAAAAATGTGAAATCGAAAATAACAGTCAGGAGCAGGATTTGAACCTGCATCTTCTGGATACCGTCCAGATGCTTTACCAATTCAGCCATCCTGACAATTGCTCCTGACTGCTAATTTCGATAACACATCATACTTAACGTCTTTGGGTGACGCCTGCCATCTGGACGGTATCCAGAAGATGCAGGTTCAAATCCTGCTCCTGACTGTTTTTTTCGATTTCACATTTTTCACTTTGTGTTTAATGTATAGTGCTAAGCATGTCAAATGCTACAAATATATATAAATATTATAGTTTCTTGTCTTTCAGAAACATTTTCTACATTACAGAAAGACATGAGTCATATTTTTCTTTAATTATAGCCAATGTGGATTCTAAATCTGTTTTGATTATAACTGTCTGTTTTTGCAACATAAAAAGTATGTTTTTGGTTTGAGATCTAAATCTCTTACCACTGACATGTATGCATTTCTACAGTTACATTTAACTTATTATATAAAAAAAATATTATGTTTTGTATATTATTATTTAACGGATGGAAGGTACACCACTGATGTAGAGAGAAGAGTGAATGCAGGAAATAGAGTGAACGGAGCATTGGGACAACTTCTCGGCAGTCATCACCTCAGCCAGAAGGCACGTGGCGCAATACACAACGCAGTGCTTGTCCCAACGTATGCTCCGATGGTTCGGACATGTGGAAAGAATGCCGGACGAGCGACTGGTTAAGAAGATATACAATGCGAAAGTGGAAGGATGTAGGTACAGGGGGAGACCGAGACTCACCTACCTTAACCAAATCGGTCATGTATCGAAGGAAGGTGGAGTCAGGAGTCTCCGAAACCGGCGAGCGTGTATGAAGAGAGTTATGAATGTTGAGGAAGCGAGAGATGTATGCAAGAATAGAACCTCTTGGCACTCTCTTCTCTCTGCCTACCCCGCAAAGGAAATGGCGTGATGATAAGTAAGTAAGTAAGTAATTATTTAACCAGATTTATAAAGTATGAATTCGTCTTATTAGTACTGTCAAAGAGGTCCTAAGATATTAATAAATTTAAAAATAATATAGATTTGAAGTTGTTATCACGGGGATTTTTTATGTGTGTTTTGAATTTACCTTTGAATACTGACATTACAAAACTTGCATGTTGCTGTTTAATTTCACCACTATAATATTTAATTTAGTTTTTTCACCGAAAGTTGATTTTCAGTGTACATTTTTTGAATTCTATAGTTGACTTGTTTGACTCTTTTCCTTATATATTATGTTAATTTTTTGGGATGTTGCTGACCCTACGATATCACAAACGTTTTGTTTTTTTTATGATTGATCTGGTATAACAGATATTATTTCCATTTGAGGAACAAAAATTTTTGGAAAATCCAAAACTGTACGCCTCATAATCTTCATTTTTCACAATAAAATTGATTATTTGATAAGTAACTAATAATGTATTGGTCTTACTAAGTAGTTTTTAATAAATCACAGATAGCGCTAATTACAAAAAGTACTAATGTGGGTTTCATGTCTTATACGCCATCTAGCACTAATTTTAAGAAGTATTTCTATATTGGTCTATAGAAATAGTTCTCATGAAAGGCGCTGGTTTTAGTGTCGCGTCGAGCGTAAATATTTAGTATTTTTTTGTTTATTTATTAACAATTAAACCACATTGAATCAGACCGTGAAAAGTAATAGGGCTCTATTCGTAGAAATACTCAAAAAAAAGACTCGATTAGTAAAGTATTTCAGTTGTTATCGTGTTAACATAGAACAAACGGACGTCCAATACACAATTTTTTTAAACAGTTTTTAACTAGTTTAAATTACAAAAATGACATGAAAATATCATGAGTGTCAAAAATAGTGTTTTTTCGTGATATGTATACACACACATATTATTTTACAATATTGTTTTACAAGTGCAATACATGATAAATAGAGACATTTTAAGTTTGAAAAATCAGTAGTTCTGTGTAAAACGGGAATAGTACCCACCTCAACGCTTCGCTTATGAGGCGTGCAATAATTACATGCTGCGTTATATATATCGAATATAATATGCATAAACATCTAAAAGATAGCCCAGGCGTCACCTAAGGCATTGGGAAGGAATGTGTTATCGACATTAGTAGATCAGCCCCTGATGTCACGGTGGCTGAATTATTGGCAAAGCCTCTGGAACAGTCTTCCAGTAGAAGTAGGTTCAATTCCTACTCGTGACTATTACTTTCAAATTCATATTTTCGCAATTTGTGATCATTTATATGGCAAGCATTAATTACTTAAACAATTTATAAGAATTTCAATAATAATTGCTTACCTACATTAATTTAATGCCAGTTGGGAGGTTCAATGCAAGGACTTTGTCAAAGGCGTTCGCAAGTACATACTGCGAGAGGCTGACCAAGATTTAGAAAAGGCGTACGCCAGAGTTCGGATGTAAGTGCATTTAATGAGTTATTTTTTTAAAACGCCCTCCCTGTTCGTAATAATCCTTGTTCACGGACACAAAGTAATAATAATATCCCACAAAGAATTGTCCTGTGTGAGATCGATGATTTGTTGTATCGAATTTGGCACGGGAGGTCGATATCTACTACTCCATCAACTTCGTAGCAGATTACAAAGTTGAATTGTCGCTACAACTATCACATGATTTATCTCTTTAAAGTCAAGCATGGATGATTTACTATGTACAAATCCTGATGTCCCAGCTGGTGAAGAGAGAGCTGATAGTGGTCATAAGTAATTCTTTTATTTCATTGTCACGCACCAAATTCTTTTGTTTTTTGTACTACGAGGGCGGCAAACAAGCATATGCCCACCTAATGGTAGGAAGGATAACAAAGACAGGATTCAAATAAAAGATAGAAAAGGTAAGGAGTAGAGGATGGAGAGGGGAAGGGGTTTGGGCGCCCGGCGCTCTCACTCAACATATACAACAGTAAGAATGTCTACGGTTGTTTTGAGCTGATCTTCTGTGTGAGCGTGGTACTTCACCGAGCCGACCCATACTGGGATAAGCAAGGCTCTAAGGTGGCTGTCTAGTGGTACACTACTAACTAGACAATTCTTCACAGTTCTTCTCAAGAACTGTTTTTGATCGAATAATTTGTCCCTGTCCCTAGAACGTCGTCAATTTGGTTCAAAAAACTAACGCATTTCTTCCTTTTGGTAGCATTTTATACACATTAGCGTTTAGCTTTATAAAACCTATGTATTAATAATATATAAATATAAAATATTTGAAATCTTTACAGGCTATACATACTTCATCGACTAACTCAGTACTTGATAGCGTTCTTCATTTGTCGAGTGGCTGTAAAGAGCGCACCCGCCATCTTGAGGACAATAGCAGCAATAATAAGATTGAGAAAAAACGCGCCAAAAATTTATGAATAAGCAATTAAATTATTTTGTATTATTTTATTTACTTTATAATAATTGTTAATACTTGTTATATTATTACTGTATATCAAAGACTAAAGTAATACTAAGGGAACTGTATATACTTTTATATGCATGCAATAATATTTATGCGTTTAGGTTTAATGAATAAATACTTTATTAGCGCAGCTCTAAATTAAAAAATAAAGTTATATGCTACTTACCTACCCTGGTATTTATATTAGCTATAGATACTATTATAAAGCTGTAACGGAGCTATATCTGTACATTTAAGATATTTAAGAAAAAAAAATATTAACCTGGATGTGTCTGAAGACAAAACATTTTTGTCATGAATTATGTCACATGCACAAAACATTTTTTTAGAATTTATGTCACATGCAAAAGCAACGGAATGAATTTTGACGAAACTTTAGCTCTTGATTAGACTTAAAAACTTATTTATTACTTTAACATCATGCTATCTTCCTTGCGGTGGGCAGAGAGAACAAAATGCCAAAAGGCTCTATCTTGCATACATCGCTCGCTTCCTCGACATTATAATTCACTTAATTTCCTTCAATACATGGTCAATTTTCGTCTAGGTAGGTTAGTCTCACCACTGAAGGAATGTAATATACTGTCACAAACTGGCTTTTGAATCAGACCTACAATAGTGTTGAACAACTTTTAATTGACCAAAGTAACAATGTGTAATATATACGAGTAGCATATATGTAATACACACACACACAAACACATAAACAAACACACACACAAACACATAAACAAACACACACAGACCTATTTTTGTTAATTATCTTCTTATAGTTTATCTCATTCTATAGTAAGATTTTTATTATTACTTTTATTATTATTTACTTCCATTTTATTGTATAATTTAATTATTAAGTTTATTAAATTGTGTACTTTTTATTTGTGTTATTGAGGGCTGGTAATCTGTATGACAAGACAACCTAGTTCAGATACCAGTCTCCCACAGAGGTTTGTTTGTAAAACACACAATGCTATATTTTTATATGCAGTACCTTTGTGGATGTTAAATAAATGCTTATGCTTATAATGCTTATGCTTATATAGTTCCGGTAGCCCACCAGTAAAGGCGGAGAGACGGCACACGGCGGGTTTCTTTAGTGAGTGAAGGCCCCACACTTCCCTGTTCGTTGCCCCGAACGACGGGGTGTGCGGTTAGGAACATTCTTTCCCGCATAGTTCCGGTGGCCCGCCAATAAAGGCGGAGAGACGGCACACGGCGGGTTTCTTTAGTGGGTGAAGGCCCCACACTACCCTGTTCGTTGCCCCGAACGACGGGATGTGCGTTTAGGAACATTTTTTCCCACCTTAACAAAAAAAATGGGAGAAAAATGTAGGTATGGAGGCCATAGACGAGCAGCACCTGTGGCCGCCAAGCATTCGTGAGATTACGGCTGGCAGCAATAGATCCCCTTCAATTACTGCCGACAGAGCGCAGCGCTGGGGCCCCCTCAGGCGGGGCATTCCTCCAGAGTGTGGCGCGCGTCATTGACTTGCGTGCCGCACTCGTGGCATCCGGGGGCCCCTTCTCTGCCAATACGATGCAGGTACTTATCGAAGCACTCGTTTTCGGTAAGCACCTGCATCAACCTAAAAGTGCGGTTGCCGTGCCTTCGATTTAACCAGCGGTGAAGGTGTGGCGCAACCGCCTCTATAGTCCCCCGTCCTCTCCAGGGTACTTCAGCTCCTCCGTCCACCGCCGGATCAACATTTCTCGGGCCGCTTGTCTGCCCAAACAGATCGGGGCACCATACAGCGCCATGGACCACAGAATCCTGCTGTAGAGTCGGCGGCAGGACGACCCTGGACCTCCAGTGTTTGGCAGAAGCCTGCCCAAGGCCGCGGCAGATTTGATAAGCCAATTTGGCAGTCCTAGGTCAACTAACTATTGATAAAATCTTCTAATATATAAAACTATTGATAAAATCTTCTAATATATAAAATTCTCGTGTCACAGTGTTTGTCGCCATACTCCTCCGAAACGGCTTGACCGATTCTTATGAAATTTTGTGTGTATATTCAGTAGATCTGAGATTAGGATGTAAACTATTTTTCATACCCCTAAGTGACAAGGGTAATCCACCTCAATTTTGATGTCAAACATCTAATGCGGAGGGAGGGTAAAATCGGCTGTTAGCGTGGCGACGCTTTTATAATACTTGTCCTGTTCAAATCTTGAAAGTTAAATTTGACATACTTCCCGGTTTACGATTGAGCTGAAATTTTACACACATGTGTATATCACGTCACAATGCAATATTATTATGACATAGAGCTGATCTGATGATGGAACTGGAAGGTGGACATAGGAACTCTATAATGAAACGGCGCAACCCCATCGAGTTTGGGCTCCTATGATTTGTCTTGCCGAGTACTTTGTGTCTAGATGGTATCCAGGGGCTGATGATGAAGCTGGAAGATGGCCACAGTAACTCTGTAATGAAACGACGCAACCAAATCGAGTTTGGAATCATTTGATTCGTTTTGACGAGTAATTTGTCTTTAGATGGTATCCAGGGTCTGATGATGGAGCTAGAAGGTGGCCATAGGAACTCCGTTATAAAACGACATAACTCCATCGAGTTTGGGCTCGTATGATTTGTCTTGACGAGTACTTTGCCTCTAGATGGTATTCAGGGTCTGACAATGGAGCTAAAAGGTGGCCTCAGTAACTCTGTAATGAAACTTCGCAACCCTATCGAGTTTATACTCGTTTGATTCGTCTTAAGGAGTACTTTGTCAAGTTATAATCATTTTTTTCTACAAAATAATTTAGATGTTTTCACATCTGCTAGGTGTCCCGTGACGTCTAGTTTTTTTATTTTATTTTGTGGACAATTTTTTTTCTTTTATGATTCGGTACTAATTAAAAAATACATAAAACCCAAAATTTTCACCCTTCTTCTGCCAAGCCCTATTATTTAATAGCGATATTAGTTATACATGACAAAACAACGTTTGCTGGGTCAGCTAGTAACTATATGTAACGCATTGTCTCGTGAACACAACTACATTATGAACAATAAAGAATAAAACGCTTGCAAATAAATTAAATATAATTTAATGATAAGTAATAAGTAACGACTTACCTTAATTAAAAACACTGTATTGTTTCGGAATTATAAATCTTAATAAAATACAGTCATTAAACAACAAAAAAAAAGCATTATGACGAATGCTTCCTACGAGAATTAAAAATCTTATAATTCCGGAAATTAACGTTTACGTCGGATATTACTACATACTCACATAGAATATAGCATCACGCCTGTATTCCCCAAAGGGGTAGGCAGAGATGTGTTACATACCCACGGTTTGCCAGCTATGTTTAAGTCTCACGTAATAGGGGGCAAGCCTATTGCCGCCTACCGGGCACATTTCCAAAATTCGGGCTGCTACTGAGAATTTTTGAAAGCTCAATAACACTGGCCGACCTGGGGCTGGCGAACCCAATACGACATAAGTTAAGTAATTACGTGTATGCAGTTGAACAGGGATATAGCGAGGAGAAAATCAAGAAAACTAGTCCTTAAATTGCCCTATGTATCGTAGGCTTATGACACAAGTCCTAACTATTATAAAGCTAGTCGTAAGACAAATGTGATTAAGAATTTGGGATGATCGAAAGGTCAGTAGGGTAGCTCAGTGGCTTAGAGCACTTCCCCGGATTGAAAAAGATACGCGGTTCGATTCCCGCCCCTACTAAAAATCTCTTTTTCTTTATTCACAAATAATTTGTACTTTAAAAAGTAGCGGAGCATGTCAATTGCTGAAAGAAATAGATTTAAAATATTATAAAGCTGTAACAGAGCTATGTCTGAGATATGTCATTAAAGATATTTGTGAAGAAATTATTGTATTAGGCTTTCTGTCTTTTTTTATGCAAAACACAAAACTGTATTTTCTTTCTTTTTTTATGCAAAACACAATACAACGACTTTAGATTGCACAGATGGCGAAGTGGTTTGTATACCGGCCTCTAGTCCGAGTGTTGTGGGTTCGATTCCCACACAGGACAACTCTTTATGTGATCCACAAATGGTTGTTCTGAGTCTGGGTGTGCTTTGTGTCCGTGAAATCGTATGTTTGTAAAGTCCCCCGCGATACAAGGATTGTTCCTTAGTGGTATCGAAAAAAATGTTTAAGATTTTTTTCGTAGGTAAGTATTTTAAATGGCAGTGATAAGAATTTCAGGCGTATGACGGTGATGCGTATAAGATTTTACCCCTCTGAAATTTACCGCCCGCGTCTATAAAAGTTTCCATTCCAATAAAAATGATAATTTTACTTTATTCTTACCAATACATTTGTCAACAGCGCAGCGTGTAGATGAAAAGGGGGACTCCCAGTGACGCACCACTGACGCACACGCGTGACAAATATCTTAATTTGTTATATTATACAGCGAGATCTTTATATTAAATAAATTAAGTTGAATGCCTCTGTGGTGCAGCGGTAGTGTAAGTGACTGCTGATCATGAGGTTTCGGGTTCGATTCCCGGGTCGAGCGGTATTATTAAGCTTTTTCGTAAAATTCTCAGTAGTAGGCCGGAGTTTGGAAATGTGCCCGGTAGACGGCAACAGGCTCGCCCCCTATTATGTGGGACTTAAACATAGCTGGCGAACCATGGGTGTTTAATACATCTCTGCCTACGCCTTCGGGGAATATACGTGTGATGCTATGTTAAATTAAGTTTGGTACCAGGCATCCTATATCCCTGAATGTTTGTTGCTCAATCGAGTATAACCTGCTGCGCATATTTAAAAATGTGGCGCACAGATAACCTGTTTCCATTTTTTTTTGGTTAAGGCGGGGAAAATGTTCCTAACCGCATACCCCGTCGTTCGGGGCAATGAACAGGGAAGTATGGGGCCTTCACCCACTAAAGAAACCCGCCATGTGCCGTCTCTTCGCCTTTAATTGGCCACTGGAACTATGTTACTTTCCTTCAGTGGTAGATAACCTGTTTCCTAACCTATAGGATTTTTAAATTTTATCCCGGGAAACTTTTGGGTTCTAATGGGATATAATACATGTTTTCACAGAGGCAATTAATGTTTCATATCATACTAACAATAATTAAATGACTGTCCAGAGATAATTATTATCTGCAGACCCTAATTTTGATCACAGCGGCTTTACGTGCCCTCTGAGGCACGTGAGTGAAACACCGCCAACTTCCCAACTCCGGGCTGTTTTTGAGAAGTTCTTAACGGAAAACCCTAATATTTTTTTTAGAATTAGGGAATCGAATCTCGCACTCTGCAGTCGCACACCGCTAGACCGATTCAGTTAAAAAGTTATTTAGGTAACATACTTAAATCGACTCATTTCTGAGGTCCACGAATACGAAGTTGCGCTCCACAATAGGAATTGGTTTAATTACATCTTGTCGCTATATTTACCCTTGGCGTACCTACGCGTTACAAGAGCATAGGAAGGATACTAAGGAGAGTCCATCCATCAGCATTTATAGTCCACTGCTGGACATAGGCCTCCCCAAGAATAGGGGATAGTGCCGTAATCGCCACACTTGGCAGGTGGGTTGGCTATCGCAGTGGATAATGTTAATACTCGAAGGAGTACTGCTGCCCACTCCCCCGGTATTCCCTCAGTCGGCTCTTACGACTCCCATGGGTGGAGAGGGGTGGGACAATTCTATATCCGGCCCCACACCGCGGAGGAGAGTATAGGGAGGGGTTATGGGCCTTCGGTGCTCTCACTTACCATACAATTCACGCTGATCTGTGAGAGGGTGGTACTTCCACGATCGACCCGGCCCATTAGTGCTGGGACAAGCAAGGCCTACCTATAAATGTCTGCAACACTAGTTGCATAACAAGCATGAAGACGCCATTTTTACTATCGATAAACTTATTAATACTAGCGTGCTTGTCTATGCTGCTACTTTCTTGTAACTTTGGTTATGTGTTTAACTATATGTTAATTATTTTGTAATTGATGTATTGAATAAAAAATAATAATACGTTTCTTTGTTAGCACCCATATCATAATAATAAATACGTATTCACAGACATTTTTCACACAACGTCCTCTGGTTCCAAACTAAGCTTAACGTTTGTGCTATGGGTCACGGATATAATACATTTGTTACTTTTTGTAAATACATACATATAATAGATAGAAAACACCTAGACGCAGTACAAATATCTGTGTTCATCACACAAATAATTATCCTGAGTGGGAACCGAACCCACGACCTCGTGCACGGAAGTCGTTTACACTACTGACCACGCCACGAAGCCCATAAATTTTGTCCGTGAACCTTTTTAGGAGAGGTCCATGAGTTCTATGGACAGTTATACAGATCCCAGAAACCTGTTTTCAGCTTGGTCCATGAGCCCAGATCCAAGCTAACTCGGCACTTTACCGAAGATATCCCGGACGTCAGCCTGTACGAGATCAGAATGGCTCTCAAACAACTAAAGAACGGAAAGGCACCGGGAGAAGACGGAACTACTATAGCGCTTCTGCTGCCCTCCAGCGGCTATTCAATTCCGTCGTTCTCGGGGGCGTTGTTCCAGCGTCGTGGACCAGGAGCGTAGTGGTGCTGTTCTTCAAGAAAGGTGACAGAACCCTCTTGAAGAATTATAGACCCATCTCGCTCTTGAGCCACGTCTATAAGTTGTTTTCGAGAGTCATTATAAATCGACTCACGCACAGGCTCGACGACTTCCAGCCTCCCGAACAAGCCGGTTTCCGAAAAGGCTATAGTACCATAGACCACATACATACGCTGCGCCAGATTATACAGAAGACCGAGGAGTATAATCAGCCTCTGTGTCTAGCGTTTGTGGACTATGAGAAAGCCTTCGATTCGATCGAAACTTGGGCGGTGCTGCAGTCCCTTCAGCGGTGCCAAATTGACTACCGGTACATCGAAGTGTTGAAGTGCTTATATAGAAACGCCACTATGTCTGTCCAAGTTCAGGACAAGAGCACAAAACTGATCCAACTGCAGAAAGGTGTTAGATAAGGAGACGTCAGTCCCCGAAACTCTTCACCACTGCATTGGAAGATGTTTTCAAGCTCTTGGACTGGACTGGATTCGGCATCAACATAAATAGCGAATACATAACTCACCATCGATTTGCAGATGATATCGTGGTCATGGCAGAATTGCTGGAGGACCTTGGTACCATGCTAAATGACCTCAACACTGTCTCCCGACTAGTGGGTCTAAAAATTTACATGGACAAGATGAAAGTCATGCACAATAACCATGTCATTTCAGCACCGGTTCTAGTGGGGAACGCGGATCTCGAAGTTGTCGATCACTATGTATACCAGTCCAGTTAAGTAGGCACAACTTCGAGAAAGAGGTCAATCGATGAATCCAGCTCGGCTGAGCAGCATTCGGGAAGCTGAGGAAAATCTTCTTGTCCAATATTCCACAGTGTCTGAAGACGAAGGTCTGCAACCAGTGTGTGTTACCGGTGATGACTTACGGAACAGGGGCGTGGTCTCTAAATGTTGGTCTTATATCAAGGCTCAAAATCGCTCAAAGTGCAATGGAGCGGGCTATGCTTGGGATCTCTCTACGTGATAAGATCCGTAATACGGCAATCCGTAGGAGAACGGGAGTAACCGACATAGCCCGCCGGGTCAGCATGCTGAAGTGGCAATGGGCAGGCCACATTGCTCAACGAACCGACAACCGTTGGGGAAGAAAGGTTCTCGAGTGGCGACCGCGTATTGGACGGCGCAGTGTAGGACGGCCTCCCACCAGGTGGACTGATGACCTGGTCAAAGTTGCAGGCATTCGTTGGATGCAGGTAGCACAGGACCGTTCTCTGTGGCGTTCCCTTGGCGAGGCCTATGTCCAGCAGTGGATGATGAAGAGCTGAAGGATGGATGGCTGGACGTTTTCGTAGTTTAAAAATATGAGTGAATCTGGACTGTTTTAGAAAAACTGATTTTGTTGTTTACATTTTGTCTCACGCTAAAATGGATAGGGGCCAAGACCAACCTTTGTGTTTTTTATTATGGTAGGAACAAATTAAACTAACCGCACAGCACATCGTTCGTGGCAACGATAGGGTAGTGTGGGACCTTCACCCACTAAATAAACCCGTCGTGTGCCACCTCTCAGCCTGTCCTGTTGGTGGCGGACAACTGTGTGACATTAAATGGTTTACAAGACCACCCTGTACCTACAATTTTATTTGTTATTTAATTGCAAAAGCAAAAATCTAAAGGATAACGTATTAAATGATTCATTGTTATAACGTACAAAGTTTACGACCATTACATTTCCGCGGTCACGAAGTAACTCCAGGAAATGTTGACGAATATTTTAATCTATAGGCAGGTACTATTATAAAGTTGTAACAGAACTATAACTGTACATCTAAACTAATATTATAAAGAGGTAAAGTTTGTGAGGTTGTTAATCTCTGGATGGATGGACCGATTTTGAAATGTTTTTACCAATAGAAAGCTACGTCATTTGTGAGTGTCATAGGCTATTCATTAATCTGAAAAATGAAAAGTCTTTTTCGTGGTAGTCGGATTTGCAAAAGTCGGAGAAAAAACGGTCCAACGAAAGGTTGCAGCTGTAAAGTTAGTAGTTGCCTTAAAGATGGGAGATATAATGATTGAGTTCTACAGAAAAGTTGTGCAGCTTAATAATGCTTACAAAAAAGTCAACGCCAGCATATGTCTCACTTTTATATTTAAGTCACAAAAAATAGTTTTTTATATTAAAAAAATAAATTAAATCGTTACGTCATGTTCATTTAGTAATTATTATCAATAATTATGAATTCTTATCAAAATAAGTAAATTTATCGTCTCAAGTGTTTAAAACAAAAGACTTCCCTTTACTGCATCTAATTTGGACGAATAGTTAAAGAGCGAACACAACATAGGTATTGAACCGCGACCGTGTCGTAATCTATTGAGTGATATTTCTATTAGACGGTTAGTGGGCACGGGTCAGCTAGTTTAAGATATTCGAGAAAAAAATACTGAATTAACCTATAGGTATAGGCGAGTCTCAACACAAAGAATTTTTTTTTGGTTTTTTGTCTCTTTATTTGTTTGTTTGTTCGCGCATCACCCAAAAACTACTGAACGGATTTTGATGTTACTTTTTTATTTGATAGCTCTCAATTAGACTTAAAAGCTGGTATAAATTTTTTTCCGGCTACTTCACTGGGAACTTGAGATATAATCCAAAAACTAGCTTTTGGCTGCGGCGGAGGCGCGGTCAAAGGCTAGTTAAATTATACAAATATATTTTAGCTTTTTATAAAGTAGTGGTGACGGTTCGCTCTGTAGGAGTTTGAGACCCGCATGACAAACTACGTTCTACGTATTTTTCCCAGTACCTAGAAACAAAGAGGCTTGTTGTTGTTAGGCTGCAATAGGGGCCCGTGGTTTCCTGCTTATATAATTACTAGCTTTTACCTGCGACTTCGTCCGCGATGAATTTCATTATAATAAATAAAGCAACCCTTAAAATGGCAAACAATTTTTTTATCGTTCGTAAAAAATTTTTTTTTTTAAATAAAAAGTCCTATGTCACTTCTAATACCTCCAAGAATATGTGTACAAAGTTTCATGATGATCGGTTAAGTAGTTTTCGCGTGAAAGCGCAACAAACAAACTTACATTCACATTTATAATTATTATTAAGTACTAGCCTTTGCCAGCGGCTTCGCCGCAGCCAAAAGCTAGTTTTTCGGTTATATCTCAGGTTCCCGATATAGTAGCGGGATAAAATGCATTCCAGTTTTTAAGTCAAATCAAGGTCTTTCAAATAAAAAATGTTGCTACTAAATCCACCTAGTAGTTCTTTAAAAATAAATTTAAAAAAAAATCTAGTTTAAATAATTTTCTAGTTTTTCGGTTATATCTCAGGTTCCCGATATAGTAGCGGGACAAAATGTATACCAGTTTTTAAGTCTAATCAAGACCTTTCAAATAAAAAAAGTTGCATCTAAATCCGTTCATTAGTTTTTGTGTGATGCGTGAACAAACAAACAGACAAACAGACAAAAATTCTAAAAAAAATTGTTTTGTGTTTAGACACGCCTATATAGCCTAACAGTCATTTTTTCTCAAATATTTTAAATGTACGGACACAGCTCTGTTACAGCTTTATAATAGTATAGGATATGATGTATTTGAACCGCGACTACGTTCGTGTGGAATTTAGTTGTTTTTTTAAGAGGAACTCTATTTTTTTCCTAAAATATAAGTAGGTTACTCCTTAAAATCCTCGTCTGCCAGTGAAAGTCCTACATCAGACAAACAGACAGCCAGACGGACAGGCAAGTACTTTAAAAATTTGTATTTTGTTATAGATAACGTATAAACCCTCATATGCATTCAGTAAATAAAAGAATATATTATAAAATAATAAATAAATAGATAAAAGTAATATAAAGTAATAAAAAAAAACGAGCCTTTTGCCGTAGTAGTTTTAAATATTTCTGTTGTAGGTATGTACATGTGAATATTATAGGTGTGTGGATCCACTTGTATCTTGAAAGTATTTTTACTCTATTTTTTATATTTCCTGACATGGGACCCAAAAATTCATTTTTTTTTCATACTTTCTTTATTTGTAAGGCCGATAGAATATTTTTTATCTCGACTAGGAGTTCATGTAGGATATCTTAAATATCCATATCGTAGAGTTGTCTATGAGTCGAGTTTTGAAGCCAAAAAACAAGAAACTAGTCTTTAAATTAATTCCAAATACTTACTTTTTGCTTTTATCATTAAGTACTAGTAAGTATCTACATTAAATACGTCTTGTGACAGGAAATTAAACTTCAAATTCTTACTTGTACAATCGAGAACCGTTCACGTAAGCCTCGATAAGGAACAACAATTAGTTAAATAGCAATTTGAAAAAGTGATATCTTTGGTGTCTTTACATAAATATTTATTTTAACCTAACTTATTTTCAAGTTCACTTTCCATATTAAAGTGATCATTTCTTTCTTCTTTATAACTGACTAACCATTGCTCGCGGCTCTACCACAAGCTAATTTTTAGGTTATATTTTAGGTTCCCGATATAGTAGCGGGATAATATGTACATCAGTTTTTTAGTCTAATCCACAGCTATCCAACAAATAAACTTTCCTCAAAAAATAAGGGTAATATATATATACCACAACCGAAGGAATGTAAGATAGTTCCAGTGGCCCGCTAACAGAGGCGGAGAGACGGCACACGACGGGTTTATTTAGTGGGTGAAGGCCTCACACTACCCTGGTCGTTGCCCCAAACGACGGTGTGTATGGTTAGGTACTTACATTTTTACCACCTTAACGAAAAAAGGACGCTTATAATAATGTAGATGGTTCCATTAATATTTTGACATATTTTTTAGCATTTGACATGTTTAGCCATATCAATTAACACAAATTGTGAATATGTGAAATCGAAAATAAAAGTCACAAGCAGGATTTGAACCTGCATCTCCTGGAATACCGTCGCAGATGCTTTGTCAATTCAGCCATCGTGAAAATTGCTCAGGTCTGTGAATTTCGATAAAACGTTCATTCTTAACGTTATGGGTTATGGGTGACGCCTGCGCCATCTGTCGGCTGTATTTACATACATTATACCGACCAGGTAACTTATTTCGTATAAATCTTAATTGTCACGTTGGCAAAGCATCTGGGACGATATTCCATGCGATGCAGGTTAAACTTCTGCTCTGGGCCGTTATTATCGTTTTTACATTTTAGCACTTCGTGTTTATTTTTAAGGTTAAGCATATGAAATGGCTAAAAAGTATACCAAAGTATTCATAGCTCTCGATTGGACTTAAAAACTGGTTTACATTTTATCACGCGGTAAAAACAAGCATAGAATCATGCCTCTATTCCCGAACTACTACTGAAGGAATGTAACATAGTTTCAGTGGCCCGCCAATTAAAGGCGAAGAGACGGCACACGGCGGGTTTCTTTAGTGGGTGATGGCCTCACACTACCCTGTTCGTTGCCCCAAACGACGGGGTGTGCGGTTAAGAACATTTTTTCCCGCCTTAACAAAAAAAAGGCTACCCCTTTTTTTTACACACCCACGGTTCGCCAACTATGTTTAAGTCCCACGTAATAAGGGGAGAGCCTATTGGCGACTACCAAGCACATTTCCAAACTCCGGGCTGCTACTGAGAATTTTTTTACGAAAACGCTCAATAGTACTGCCGGACCCCGGGATCGAACCCAAGACCTCATGACCAGCAGGCCTACCATGAACTCTTAGCTAGCGATTCAATTCCGACGCAATTAAAAATGATGTCTAATTGAGCGATCTTGTTTAGATTGTCAAGTAAGTTCATGATACTAATTTCAATACAAAGATGTCATGTTTGCGATTCAGAGTATGTGCTGATTCGGCAAAAAACAAAAGATTGAGTCTTTGACACGTCATGGTACGAAATTGCGATTCAGTTCAGTTTGGGTCCTAAACTGGATCGCAATAAAGAGTTCGTGGTAAACCTGCAGCAGTCGCTCACACTACCGCTACACCACAGAGGTCAGTGAGTACCTGAGATATAATCTAAAAACTAACTTGTTTGTGACGGAGCCGGAGCGGCAACGGTTATTTATAGTTAACATCTCCAAATATGATTGGTCTCTGTGCTCTGTCTTGGGTTTTGCAACTGTTATGAGCACGTTTCGAGGTAATTATCATTATTTGTTGTTTCTGGCTTATAAATTACCCCTCGTCTAAGGTAATTTTTTGTAGATGAATTCATTGAAAATTGTCATCGCTTGCATGTAGATCTATACTATTATAAAGCTGTAAAAGAGCTATGTCTGTACATTAAAGATATTTGAGAATTTTCGTTCGGGCATATATCAGAGATGAATGGGTTACTCATCAAATATCTTCTCTACGCTGATGACCAAGTTATATTTGCGTCATCGGCTGCTGAGTTACAGGAGGTGGTAACATTAATTAATGAATCCTTGAAAAGGAAATGAATGAAAGTGAATGTTGAGAAGACGAAAGTATTGGTTTTAGAAAGAGATGAATGCATGACCCCGTGTGACATAGTGATTGAAGGAGTGAAGGTTCAACAAGTAAAAGAGTTTGTGTATCTGAGAACATTGTTTACGAGAGATGGGAAGTATGAAAAGGACATTGAAAGGAGAATGAATGCAGGTAATCAGGTGAATGGGGCACTACACTCCTTTACAAGTAGTCGGAAAGTGTCTGAAAAGGCATGACTCGCCGTGCACAATGGAGTGTTAGTACCAACTCTAATGTACGGAAGTGAAAGTTGGGTGTGGCAGAAGAAGAACGAAAGTAGAATAAATGCAGTGGAGATGAGAGCTCTAAGAAGTATGCTTGGTATAACTTTGAAAGACAAAGTAAGAAACAGTGTAGTGAGAGAACGATGTGGTGTAAAAGAAGATATAGTGACAAAGATTGAGAAAGGTATGTTAAGATGGTTTGTACACGTAGAAAGGATGGATGAAAGCAGGATAACAAAAAAGATACATATGGCGAGTGTGAATGGTGCAGTTGGGAGGGATAGACCTCGTTGAACGTTCTCTGATCAAATCAGAGAAGTTCTCGAGAAAGGTCAGGTCAGAAGTACCCTTAACCGACGTGCATGTATGAGGAATATAATGATAGTGAATGAGGCAAAAAGGTGAGCAAGGATCGTGGCAAGTGGAAATCCGTTGTCTCTGCCTACCCCTCCGGGAAAAAGGCGTGAGTCTATAAATAAATAAATAAAATTGTTCGGGCATCAAGCAAGAACTACTGGACGTGTTTTAAAAAAACTTTTTTGTTTAATAGCTCATGATAGACTTAAAAACTGGTATAGTAGCGAGATATTTTATCCCGCTACTATATCGTGAACCTGAGATATAATTCACAATTTGTGTTTATTTATATGGCTGAGCATATCAAATGCTAAAAAAGTATATAAAATTATCAAAACATTTATAGGGCTGCATCATTATATGGTAAAAATCTTAATTGTAAAATTAAGTTTACCGGTCGGTATAATGTGTGCAAATATTTCCGACAGATGGCGCAGGCGTCACCCAAGACGTTAAGTATGAATGTGTTATCGAAATTAGCAGTCTTGAGCAATTGTCACGGTGGCTGAATTGGCAAAGCATCTGGACGGTATCCAATAGATGCAAGTTTAAATCCTGCTCGTGACTGTTATTTTCGATTTCACATTTTCACGTCTTAACCTGAGATATAACCTAAAAACTAGCTTTTGGCTGCTATGCAGCAGTGTGCAAAGGCTGGTCTTCATAAAGTTGTATTTTAGTTTGTTATGACTACAATGGACACTCTTTATCCTTTTCCATTATTTCGATAGTTACAGTAATGGCTATAGTTTAATAAAGTTAAGGGACCTTAATCATTAATTTTATACTACCCTTGTGATATACTAGCATACGGGCCACCTGATTAGCGGTTACTGTAGCCTATAGACGCTAGCAAGACCAAAGACATCACTCACGCATCACCATCTCCAAGGACTGTGTTGATGGATATATTGCATCGTACAGAGTAGATAGGAAGTAGTGATGATGGAAGCACATACTAAAGGGATACAGGGACAGCTTAGATAAAAGATATTATAGACAAGCTATCAACATATGCAGTGTCGAGATAGCAATCGTTTCACATATGATAACCGGAATAATTTTAAAAGATAACTATGATTATAACTTTGTTGACTAAAAATGTACTACCTGTTTTAGCCGGATACAAGAAGGATAGGACAAAAGAAATTGTAGTAATGCTTATATTTTGCTTAAAATGTATTAGAACGTGTAACATTAACGTATAATACAAAACAAGTTTGCATACCGATGATGGGGACGGTTGGCCATGCACCTTATTGTTGGGACCCAGTTGATTGGGTCCAAATAAAAATAATGCATACGCGAAAAGGATAAAATACTTATACATGTGTCTCTCTCACTCTTGCTAAAACCTAATATGTGCATCCTTTTCTTCATCCTTAGTCTCAAAATAGTAGCGAGTCTATAGTATACAGTCTAAGCCATTTATATTAACATTTCCCATCAGGTGGGCCGTGGCTTGAACGAATTGCAAGAAAAATCTTATTATACATACATATTGTTACGCCTTTTTCCCGTAGGGATAGGCAGACACTTCTCTCCACTTGCTACGATCCTGACACACATCTCTCGCTTCATCTACTTTCATACATGCTCGTTGGTTACGAGTACTCTTAACCTGGCCTTCCTTAAGAACGTCTCCGATCTGGTCAAAATACGTTCGCCCTATACCAATGATAATGAGAGAAATAAAATAAATAGATTATGGAATCGTAGACTTGTTTCCACCCATAAATTAGTTATTAATATGTTATTATAAATATGTTATTAGTTATGCTAAAAAGTACAACTGCGTAAAATTTACTTCTAGAAAATAACGTTTAAAGTTTAAGTTTCCTATAAATAGTTGATACGTACATGTGGTTTAGTTAATTTCATACTGACTTAATGTATTTTTTGTCAAATTTAAGTTTAGTTTAGCTGCTTTTGCTGGACTTCGTTGGATCCTGACATTGCCTTATATAACACAACATATAGAACGAGAGCATAATTTATACCACAGCGTCTGTGTGGTGACGGACTTAGAATACAAGTGTCACCACCCCATTCTTTCCTACGGGTGTCGTACGAGGTGACTAAGGGAAGTAAGCATTATTTATTTGAGCAACAGAACCCAAAACAAGAATTTTTAGAATTTTCTTTTGTCCGACTTTGTTTGTGCATGAATCACGCAAAAACTACTGAAGAGATTTTGATGAAATTTGTTAATTTGATACCTCTTTATTAGACTTAAAAACTGGTATACATTTTATCCCGCTACTATATCGGGAATCTGAGATATAACCTAAAAACTTTTTTTCTAGTGGTTAAGCCTTGCTTATCCCGGCACAAATGGGCCGGCTCGATCAGGGCAGTACCTACCACATAAGATCAGCGTGTAACAATGTTATCAACCGTTGTGTTTCGAATGGTCAGTGAGAGCGCTGAAGGCCCTAACCCCCTATCCTCTCCTTAGTATCTTTCGTATACTCTCCTTAGTATCCCACCTATCTTCTCCTTATTATTCTTCCTATACACCTCCTATCCCTTTCCTTGGAGATGGCGACGCGCTAGTGATGCCTCTGGTGTTGCTAGCTACTAGGCTACGGTAACCGCTTACCATCAGGTGGGCCATATGCTTGTTCGCTAGCCATGTAGTATAATAAAAAAAACACCTACATTAGATAGAGTCGATGTTAAAATAAACACAAAGAAAAAATTTAATTAAACTATGTGGTGTCTCACAGGTGTCGAAGACCTTGGGCAGAAATTTATGTTGATACCTTATGTATATATCTATTTTTTGTCTGTGCTAAACCATAGTAAAAGGAAAGAAGTAAGTTATCTTGATACTAACGAGCCGAGCGCGGTTTGCATGTTGCGTGCCTATGAGTCACCGCACGCACACAATGACAATATTTAAAACTGCTAAAGGTGCGCCCGTTAAGACTATGCCGTCGTTTCGTATGCATTACCGTGCCCCCAGGCTTCGTTGATCGCCGCTACCGCTTGGTATTTATTTATTTAATCTCAAACATATCGGAAAACAAAATACTGAATTGTATTTGGACGACATAAAGATATAATCTTCTCAAATGACAACACTAAAACATGATATCATTGAAAAAATATATACTCATCAGCTCCCGTTTTATGCATAAAAACATAATTAAGAAACTTTGTGTTATGGATCCTATTGTGGATCGATGTTCTGCCCAAGATTCAAGATAATTTAAATAAATAAAATATATAAATTTAAAAATTAAAATTAATTTTGTATATAAAATAAAAACTAGCTCTGTATTTATCACGCACAGGATCTGAGTTAACCCCTAGACTCCCGGGAGTCTAATACCTACAGATATATATAAAAAAAAATTTGTTCAAAAGTCCTTTTTTTTAATCCAGGGGCCCGGAAAAGCGGGCCGGATTTTTTTTATTTCTAGGTAAACTGGTATAAAAAAATAACTAGACCACTTATCTTAGTTCTGTATAAGGTATCGGCTTTATGAATTGTTCCTTTATGTATAGACGTAGTGTCTGCACTTTACGCCTATATAAAATAAACAATACGAAGTACGTACGTACGACGTAAATACTCGTGCAATGACCTTGACCACAAGAATTGTCAAAGCAATATTCTATAAATGTTTTACCGTACTTGTTTTCTTTTACTGTGGTAAAACACCCACGCCAACTGGCTGTAGTGAGATAGATATTTGTTATTTAAAAGTAACTTGCAGGTATAGGAGTAAATATATTTTAAATACGGTTGTGGTTTGGAAAAATTGTGGTCGATATTTTTTGCGTAGCACAAATTTCTTAAAACTCCAGCTGAACCGGCAAACGTTGTTTTGCCTTATAAATTATTTTCAGAGATTTTTTAGGGAATTTCTAGCATAGAAAAAATAAATAACTTATATGCCGAATCAATAAAAAATAAAATAAAAAATTTGATCCAAAAAATGAAAAAAAGAATTTTTGGGGTGGCCCACTCCACCCACCACTCATATCATTTAGGGGTATAAAAAATAGTTTACATCCTATTCTCAGGCCTACTGAATATATACACAAAATTTCATAAGAATCGGTCAAGCCGTTTCGGAGAAGAATGGCGACAAACACTGTGACACGAGAATTTTATATATTAGATAACATTAAAAACATTTTTGGCACTAGCTTCAAACAAACACATCAGTATCCTACTTTTTTGAATTCGGTTATAAAAATTCTAAATTATAGTTTATGAAGCAAAGGCTCGATCGGCAAATCCGTGTGGTGACGGACTAAGAATACAAGTGTCACTACCCCATTCTTTCCCACGGGTGTCGTATGAGGCGACTAAGGGAAGTAAGCAATTATCATCCATTGCATGACTGGTGGTAGGGCTGGGTACCAAGTGGGAGTACTCACTTGCTATCGTGCCCAAACGGATTGATACCAAAGTCTCCCGTGTGACTGGCCATGAAGCACATCAGTGTGTTTTGGTTGTGCCGTTTATTCTTTCATTTCATATCTGTAAAATGAAATGGTGGACAATACTCCCGTTATAGTTGAGCCCATGAGCGACGGTTACCATTTCCCATCAGGTGGGCCGTGGCTTGAACGAATTGCAGGAAAAATCTAATTGTATATACATACATATTGTCACGCCTTTTTCTCGTAGGGGTAGGCAGAAACCACTTCTCTTCACTTGCTACGATCCTGACACACATCTCTCGATTCACCTACTTTCATCAGCGCTTTCATGCACACTCGTCTGTTACGAGTACTCGTAACCTGGCCTTCCTTAAGAACATCTTCGATCTAGTTTTTGTCCATGTGGTGACGGACTAAGAATACAAGTGTCACCACCCCATTCTTTCCCATGGGTGTCGTATGAGGCGACTAAGGGAAGTAAGCAATTGTCATCCATTGCATGACTGGTGGTAGGGCTGGGTACCAAGTGAGAGTACTCACTTGGTATCGGGCCCGAGCGGGTTGGTACCACCATCTCCCGTGTGATCGGCCATCGCACATCGTTGCGTTTTGGCTGTAGCAGGAGATAGCCTTTTATATTTCATTTCATATCCGTGAAATGAATTGGTGAGCAGCGGCTTGACAATACTTTTGGTATAGTCGGGTCCATGGGCGACGGTTACCATTTACCATCAGATGGGCCGTGGCTCGTCTGCCACTATACGCAATAAAAAAATAAGAAAAAATAGTCAAAATACGTTCACCTAGGGCTACCTCTACCAACTTGCCCATTCACAGTCGCCTTGTATAATATATCTGTTTCGTTAATCTTCGTTCATCCATCCTCTCCACGCGTCCAAACCACCTAAGCATTCCTTTCTTTATTTTTGTCACTACATCTTCTTTCACAGTACAGCATTCTCGTACAAACTATTTCTCACTTTGTCCATCAGAGTCACTCCGGCTATGTTTCTCAGACTTCTCATTTCCACAGCATTTGCCATACTCTCATGCTTCTTCTGGCATGCCCAACATTCACTACCATGTATAAGTGTAGGGACCAGCACCAAACAGCACAAAACAGTTTGAAAATAGCTATGGAATGAATTTACATAGTATTGGAGCACCACTATCAAAAGGAGCCATACGACTGTATAAATTGGTACAATCAGCAATTAGACGTAGAGATAATTAGTTTTAAGTTTATCGATGTAAATGTATATAAGGTTCTCCCACTAGGGTGGCATGATCAATCCGGTGGCCCGCCAATAAAGGAGAGATGGCTCACGGCGGGTTTCTTTAGTGGGTGAAGGCCCCACACTACCCTGTTCGTTCCCCCAAACGACGGGGTGTGCGGTTAGGTACATTTTTCCCGCCTAAACAAAACAAAAGGTACATAGATAAACTTTAGTAAAACAAATTTTTTGTGAAAGTGGAAAAAGGGAACTTTACTGAAAGCAGGATTCGAACCTGCGTCCCATCCCAAGTGAGCAGCGGCTTGACAATACTCTCGGTATAGTTGAGTCCATGAGCGACGGTTACCATTTACCATCAGATGGGCCGTGGCTCGTCTGCCACTACATGCAATAAAAAAAAAGTTAAATTATCTTTTAATCCTGAAAACATTCTTCTCGTATGTTAAATATTTGTAGAATATACACATAATGGTATATAATTTCGTGTCATGTTTTCTTTTTTAAGTTTAGCTCTTAAATTAATAAACAGATTTCAATGAAATTTTTCACATTGTGTGCAATTTGTTCCAACTTGAGAGACAGGATGGTTTTTATCCCGATTATGTCCTATTTTATTGAAAAATTAACGATTTTTATTTCTGGAGAGTGATTCCAGGCGTCTGTACGGTGCTATATTAATCGATTTGAACGAAACTTGATGTACTATTATGCTTTGAAAATATATATAAAATATAATATAAGCTAAATAATGGATTGTTATGTATTAGAATTTGTGTTATCAGCCCTTTAAATTCATACTCCCATACCAATCAAACGATGACTGCAAGTTCATAACAGGTCTAATACGCACACGCACAATATTCAATAAACCCCGCGTGTTCCCAGTAATTAAATATTCCACTTCAAATACCTTACGCACGTCAAAGCTGTAAAAGCAATATCGGTCAATAAAACAATAAAAAATTCTATGAAATATAATTTATAAGTAAATAATGTTTTTTCCCCATTTACAACAACAGTTTAAGGCTGTATCAACGGTACATTCGTCAGTTAAGTTTTGCCCGCAGCTGAATGTGCTCGCGTCAAAGCATCTTAATTATAAAACCGTTATTTAAACGCGGGCAAAACGCGGGAACTTTGAGTGAATTTTGACAATTTCAGTGACAGTTGCTTTTTTTTTAAGTGATGAAGGGGCAATGCAAACGGTTTGTCTCACACAAAGGCAAGGCGTACGATATACATAGAGAGAAAAAAAAGAAAGATGACAATATTGGATTCCTAAGTCTTGTGAGTTATATATTATTATATTATTAATTTAACTAGACGACCAGGTGAATTATTTCGTATCACTTACAATTTATTTTATCAGCGATTAATAATCTAAATCAATTAAAAATAATCCTAATCATTTCGCATCCTCTAAGTATTGAATAATATTAAGTATTTGTTTTTATGGTTTTATACCATTTGAATTTAGATAGATTTGCATGTAATTCGAATGAATTATAAAGAACATTATTATTACATTAGCTGTCAACTTGTCGTCTGTTGTCAGTTCCAAAATCCAAAAAGATGACTCCCATACAAAATTATCAAATTTGGAATTTTCTATTTTTTTTAATATTTGTATAGTTCCCTATTTTTCTTTCTTTGATACCACAGCTGTATTATTTTATTTTTTATTTTTTTATTGCTTATGATGGCAGACGAGCTACGGCTTACGGTTATGCCAAATAAACCAAATAAAAACAGTTTTTTTGAGTTATAGCGAGACTAACGAACAGCAATAATTAATAATATAATAGTTATTACATACAGCTCCAATCTACTGAATGACTATATCATACTATATCAATGACTGCAATTATCATGGATTCTTAAAATCTATACTAATAAATGGAGAGCCGGTTTTTTGTTTGGTTATACTGCAAAAACTACTGAACCGATCGGAATAATACTTGTACCATAAGATGCAGCGTGTTTCGGAGAATGTTTTAGTATATTCGATATGTTGGTGATTACTTATCCAGAACCTATATTTTTGATGTGAAACATCTAATGCGGAGGGAGGGTAAAACCGGCTTTTAGCTTGGCGACGCTTCTACCTACCTAGTAATCCTAACCAAAATTGATTTTTCATCGACAATACTATGACGCGAGCGAAGCCGCGGGGAATGTACTAGTATATTTATATATGATTACATTTGTATGATGTAATTTATAACGTATTAGCAAATAAACTAAATAGTCTTTGTGAAAAACACGTGGTTTAAAATTATAGCTTATAAGAACTATCAAAAGATATTGTTAATGTCATATTATAATGTATTTGTGTCTGCTGTTCGAGGCATTCGATCTCACTTTATATCGTGTAAATTAAATATTTACACATTACTAAACACATCGACTTAATGCTATGTAAATGTAAAATATATAAATGTTATCAATTAGACATTTCTTATTTCTTTTTAAATAACTAATTACATTAATTCAGTAAAAGCTATACAAATAATAATTTAACCTTCACAGTTTAAATTATTATTTGTAGATTATCGAATTTTATTAATGGCTTAAAATAGTGTTGCTCTAGAACTTTTTTCAATTTAATTTGAAAAATTCAACGACGAAAATTCAGTCTTCCTGGTGTTTTTTTTTTTAAGATAACACCCCAGTGTTACGGAATAATAAATTCCTGTATTGCGGTAAATTTTACATCCATTCTACTCTGACTTTGACTGCAAAGATGGCGGATTTGTGGGTTCGATTCCCACACAGGACAACTCTTTGTGTGATCCACAAATGGTTGTTCAGAGTCCAGGGGGGTTAGGCAGAATCTCATATCTCACATGTCAATCGTATCGTGATCACTGTTATTGGTTGAGAGATCACCGTGATTGGCCAACGGATTATTGCGACATCACGCGTCGGTTTCTCAACCAATCACAGTGATCACGATACGATCGACATGTGAGATATGAGATTCTGCCTAACCCCCCTGGTGTACTTTTTCTTGCGTACATATCGAGTCTTGATCCTGTTTGTTGCGTACCTGACGAGTCTTAATTCTGTCCGTGCATTCGAGTCTTTGTCTTGTTCTTGCGTACATATCGAGTCTTGATCCTGTTTGTTGCGTACCTGACGAGTCTTGATCTTGTGCGTGCATTCGAGTCTTTGTCTTCTTCTTGCGTACATATCGAGTCTTAATCCTGTTTGTTGCGTACCTGACGAGTCTTGCGTACCTGACGAGTCTTGATCTTGTGCGTGCATTCTAGTCTTTGTCTTGTTCTTGCGTACATATCGAGTCTTGATCCTGTTTGTTGCGTACCTGACGAGTCTTGATCTTGTGCGTGCATTCGAGTCTTAGTCTTGTTCTTGCGTACATATCGAGTCTTGATCCTGTTTGTTGCGTACCTGACGAGTCTTGATCTTGTGCGTGCATTCGAGTCTTTGTCTTGTTCTTGCGTACATATCGAGTCTTGATCCTGTTTGTTACGTACCTGACGAGTCTTAATTCTGTCCGTGCATTCGAGTCTTTGTCTTGTTCTTGCGTACATATCGAGTCTTGATCCTGTTTGTTGCGTACCTGACGAGTCTTGATCTTGTGCGTGCATTCGAGTCTTTGTCTTGATCTTGCGTACATATCGAGTCTTCATCCTGTTTGTTGCGTACCTGACGAGTCTTTATCTTGTGCGTGCATTCGAGTCTTTGTGTTGATCTTGCGTACATATCGAGTCTTGATCCTGTTTGTTGCGTACCTGACGAGTCTTGATCTTGTGCGTGCATTCGAGTCTTTGTCTTGATCTTGCGTACATATCGAGTCTTCATCCTGTTTGTTGCATACCTGACGAGTCTTGATCTTGTGCGTGCATTCGAGTCTTTGTCTTGATCTTGCGTACATATCGAGTCTTCATCCTGTTTGTTGCATACCTGACGAGTCTTGATCTTGTGCGTGCATTCGAGTCTTTGTCTTGATCTTGCGTACATATCGAGTCTTCATCTTGTTTGTTGCGTACCTGACGAATCTTGAATTTATTTTTGCGTACACTCGACTCTTTTTTTATCTTGTTCTTGCGTAATTGTTGATGGATGTAATTTGTGTCCGTCAAGTATAGATTTGCAAAGTCTCCTGCAATACAGGGATTATTCTCTAGATTAGGAGGTGGACTTTTGAAATAATACTGATTCATAGATTGACGCGTAATATTTGATTGTTTTTTTAAACACGTTTTTGTTTTTGTTTTGGTCATAGTGATGTCACTATATATAATAATATTGTTTTTTGCAATAATAAGATGCAAACTGCTATCTCATCACACAAGGGCTTCTCCTTGGTACTATTGAAGCATGAAAGTACATAAATGTCTTTTTCATGCATGTTCATATTTTTTTAATGATAATCTGACTGTTTTGTACTGGCAACTCAAATCTAAAAATAATAATACATTTAATATGAATGACAATATTGTTTAAATAAAAAAATAAAAAAGTAAAGTAACAAAAACAATTCATAATATACTTAGATACCTAACATTAAAAATTAAAAACATTTTTGGCACCGGCTTCAAACACATCAGTGCGTGTCTAGTACGGAAATCGTATCTAAATACCAATTATTGATTGCTTTTTAGGAGTGCATTTGAAGGCAGTTTTCTTTTTTTATTGTTTATTTTTTGATTTTTAGTGATTTTTTATAAAATAGGTGCGTAGGTTAGGGTAGGCCGTACCTATATGAAGGGGAGGCCTCCCTAAACGAAAAAATATAATCGAGCCTACCTCGATATACATTTTTTTAGATTTTTGTTGATTTTTTAAAAGCTTCGATAAAATTTAAATGGAACCATTTCGGAATAATCCCCTTACAAACAAAAAAAATAATTTTGCAAATCCGTCAATATATGACGGAGTTATGCCCAAACATACATACATAAAAAAACCATCCGAATTGAGAACCTCCTCCTTTTTTAGAAGTCGGTTAAAAACTGTTTGTGGTCTTTACAATATATAATAATAAATCCATTTATCCATCCATCCATCCATCAGTCCACTGCTGGACGTAGGCCTTCCCAAGAGAACGACACAACATGTGTTTCGCTGATATGGGGGATAATGCCGTAATCGCCACGCTTGGCAGGCGGTTTGGCGATCGCAGTGGATGTTATTAATACTCGAGGAAGTGCTGCTGCCCACTCCCCCGGTATTCCCTCAGTCGGCTCTTACGACTCCCATGGGTGGAGAGGGGTGGGACAATTCTAAAGCCGGCCACACACGGCTCAAATAATAATAAATATACATAATAATTAATGATTTACAATATTAAACCTTCCTTTTAACATTCATCATTCTCTACTTACACGTTCGCCGGTTTCGGAGACTCCTGACTCTACCTTCTTTCAATACATGACCGATTTGGTCCAGGTAGGTGAGTCTCGGTCTCCCACTGGTTCTACCTAGTTTTTATATCTATCCTTTAAAACCTTTCTCAAAGGTCATTAAATCACAATAATCACCACTTTCTCTACCAGCAGATGAAACTAAGATAGAAAGGCTCAACAACACTTTGCGCTCTGGTTAGTTTTAGCTCCGAAAACATCTCAGCTAGAAATTGAAAACAATCCAAATCAATTTTAAATTAAATTTACAGCCCACCTTTATGAAAGCCAATAGTTTTAAGATAGCTTGTAGGTTAAAATAATAGCTGAAATATTTTTTTATAGAACCATAGAAAATCATTATCAACATGAGAAAGAAAAAATTATATATTACAATAAACACAAAGTGAAAAATGTGAAATCGAAAATAACAGTCAGGACCAGGATTTGAACCTGCATCTCCTGGATACCGTCCAGATGCTTTGCCAATTCAGCCATCCTGACAATTGCTCCTGACTGCTAATTTCGATAACACATCATACTTAACGTCTTTGGGTGACGCCTGCGCCGTCTGTCGGAAGTATTTTCATACATTATACCGACCAGGTAAACTTAATTTTACAATTAAGATTTTTACCTAATAATGACGCAAACCCTATAAATATTTAGATATTTTTATATATATTTTTAGCATTTGACATGCTTAGCACTATACATTAAACACAAAGTGAAAAAAAAACCAGGCGTCACCCAAAGACGTTAAGTATGATGTGTTATCGAAATTAACAGTCAGGAGCAATTGTCAGGATGGCTCAATTGGCAAAGCATCTGGACGGTATCCAGGAGATGCAGGTTCAAATCCTGCTCCTGACTGTTATTTTCGACTTCACATTTTTCACTTTGTGTTTAATGTATAGTGCTAAGCATGTCAAATGCTAAAAATATATATAAAAATATCTAAATATATATATTACAACTTTATATATTAATTTTCTAGCCGTTTTAGTCCGCGAGATCTTCCATGTTCCTTAATCAAATACCATATTTTACCCCTCATCTTAAAGCTTATCGTGCCGGCTCATGACGAAAATTCACCACCCACGGCGGGTAAACTATTATCGTAGTCTATATAGATGCTAGTAACACCAGAGGCATCACTCGCTTGTCGCACCTCCAAGGAAGGAGATAGGATAGGAAGGATATAATATTAGTTTTCTAGCCGCGTGGGGCCAGCTTTAGAATTGTCCCACCCCTCTCTACCCACGGGAATCGTAAGAGCCGACTGAGAGAATGCCCGGGGAGTGGGCAGCAGCACTCCCTCGAGTATTAACAACATCCACTGCGATCGCCAACCCACCTGCCAAGCGTGGCAATTACGGCATTAGGTAACCCCCATAATGAGCACACAAAAAAAAAAAGGATGCGATCGGCACAGGACCGCTCGTTGTGGCGTTCTCTTGGGGAGGCCTATGTCCAACAGTGGACGTTGAAAGGCTGATGAATGGATGGATGGAGGAAGGTTAATAGGGAGATGATAGGGATGGGGCTTGCACCTCCAGCACTCTCACTCACCTTATGAAACACTACGGCAGGAGAACCTACTGTTATTTCACGCCTATTTTACTGTGAGAGAGTGGGTACTACCCGATCGAGCCAGCCCATCATGCTGGAATAAGCAAAGCTCTATCACTGCAAATCTGAATAGCTGGTTTATCTTATAATATTGTTATTCTTTTGTGTTCTATCCATCCATCAACCTTTCAATGTCCACTGCTAGACATAGGCCTCCCCAAGAGAACGCCACAACGAGCGGTCCCGTCATGGGGGATAATGCCGTAATCGCCACGCTTGGGCCTGCCAAGCGTGGCGATCGCAGTGGATGTTATTAATACTCGAGGGAGTGCTGCTGCCCACTCCCTCGGTATTCCCTCAGTCGGCTCTTAAAACTCCCATGGGTGGAGAGAGGTGGGACAATTCTAAAGCTGGCTCCACACGGCGAATACATCAATAGATTAGCAATCTTAAGAAGCTGCTAGAATCTTGCTGATTCTTCTGATTGTCAATCAGAAAATTGGCATAAAATAACAAAACGTGATCTTACTTACTTTCTGATATTTAATACGCGCATTTTACATTCTGAAATAAATCCACGTTTACGTAATCTATCGTACTTAATTCATGGTTATTCATGGTTACCGGTGGACTCGACCCTTGACCATGAATGCTGTAAAGTATTCGAAACGTCGGTATAGTAGAAAATCAAGTTAACACGATAGATTAAGTAGTAAACGTGAGTTTTATTTCATAAAGATAACCCTTAAGACGGGAAAAATGTACTTAACCGCAAACCCTGTCGTTCGGGGCAACGAACAGAGAAGTCTGGGTCCTCACCCACAAAATAAACCCGCCATTTGCCGTCTCTCCGCCTGTGTTGGCAGACCACTGGAACTGTGTTACTTAGTTCAGTGGTTCATAAAGGTAGGTAACCTTATTGTTGCGTTTCCTTCAGTGAGGAAGACCTCATGCGGAGCTCTTCCTTAGTCAAAAAGTTCAATTAGGTATCTTTTTTTTATTGCTACCTAGCAGACAAGCCACGGCCATGGTTAGTGGTTACCGTCGCTCATAGACTCAACTATACCGAGAGTATTGTCAAGCCGCTGCGCACCATTTCATTTCTAAGATATGAAATGAAAGAATAAATGGCTATCTCCTGCTACGGCCAAAACACACTGACGTGCTTCATGACGGCTCACAAAGGAGATGGTGGCACCGACCCGCTCGGGCCCAATACCAAGTAAATACTTCCACTTGGTACCCAGCCCTACCATCAGTCACGTAATGTGTAATTGCTTACTTCCCTTAGTCGCCTTGTACGACACCCGGGGGAAAGAATGGCGTGGTGACACTTGTATTATTAGTCCGTCACCACACGGACACCTCCTCATCTCCTATCATTCCACGTCTCCACACTTGTCTCTTACCCAGTGTCATTACACTCATGATGTCTCTGGTATTCCTAGCGTCTATAAACTAACCAAGCAGGTCATATGCTTGTTTGCCACCCTCTCAGAAAAAAAGTTGAATTGGAATCGCTACGGACGTTATTTTATTTCATATGTGTTTTCCTAATCATTCCAAATACCATTAGTATTGGTTTATTCTTAACGATATAGTTAATTAAATACTTATTATATACTCGTATTAATAGGAATTTCCAGAAAAATATCAGAACAATGACGCATGGTTATAGGCATAACCTTGCTTCCGCTTGCGTACTATATAAAATAAATAGTCTAAGTACTTTTTAGATACTGAATTACCTGTGTGTCAAATTTAATTATGATCGGTTATCGGTTCCGTAAAGTTGGTTATAATAAATATGGTGATATTATTTATTGTGGCTAGGGAATTAAAAGCCTGCCACTGAAGGAATGTAACATAGTTCCAGTGGCCCGCCAACACAGGCGGAGAGATGGCATACGGCGGATTTCTTTAGTGGGTGAGGGCCCCACACTACCCTGTTCGTTACCCCGAACGACGGGGTGTGCGGTTAGGTACATTTTTTTACGCCTTAACAAAAAGAAAATGCTAGTAAAAGCCTAATCTTGGAAAAATGTCCCCATATTTTTCTCAGATGGCAACACCAAAACTGATACTTCTTCAACGTGATGTTCCCACGAGTCTATTATCATTATTATAATATAATTATGTTTATTTAATTGATAATAACATTAAATTATAAATTATATAAATAGCTGTTTATTTCACATTTTTAATGTGAGTCGTAAATACTCACTACATTATCTTTATATATAAAAATTTCACGTCCGCGATGAACCCTAATCAATAAACCAATTTTATTGAAAATTTGCACACCGTGTGCAGTTTGGTCCACCTTGAGAGAAGATAGATTTTATCCCATTTAATTTATTTTTTTTATTGCAAACAGCGATTTTATATCCATAGAAAGAACTTGAGAAACGGTTACTTTATTAATTTAACGTACATATAATAAATAATTGGACGATTTATAAGTGTACCACAGCAACGCGTGGCCGGGGCTGCTAGTTTAATATATACATCAATTCTTTCTTTTCTTAAATACAATTACATAATACTAGCTAATAACCGTGACTTCCTACGTTGCTTACTTACCTACTTATCATCACGCCATCTACCGTCCAGGTTAGCCAGAGAGAACAGAGTGCCGAAAGGCTCTATTCTTGCATACATTTCTCGCTTCCTCAATATTCATAATTCTCTTCATACACGCTCACCGGTTTCAGAGACTCGACCTGACTCCACCTTCCTTCAATACATGACCGATTTGGTCTAGGTAGGTGAGTCTCGGTCTCCCCCTGTACCTACATCCTTCCATCCGTTTTTTCCGCATTATCTTGTATCTTCTTAACCAGTCGCTCGTCCGGCATTCTTTCCACATGTTCGAACCATGGGAGCATTCCCTTTTGCATTTTTACACCAATACTCCTTTTCATACCTACTCGCTCTCTTACATCGTCGTTAAGAATGCGGTCAGTCAGCCTCACTCCACAGATTCTTCGCAGAGATCGCATTTCGACCGCATTGATTTTACTCTCATGCTTTTTTTTTTGCAAACCCAACTCTCGCTTTCATATAATAACGTTAGGACAAGCACTGTGTACGTTTTTATGTAATGCGTGAACGAACAAACAGACAAAAGTTATAAAAAAAAATTGTTTTCTGTTTACACACGCCTATATACCCTATTACAGTATTTTTTTCTCAAATATCTTAAATGCACACAGCTCTGTTACAGCTTTATAATAGTATAGATGAAGATATTGCAATATTTTTTTTAAATAAGGGCCTAGTACCTAAAAAATAAAACTTCATTGAAATCTATCCAGTAGTTGTTTTCGTCATGCGCGGACAACGGCAGACCTCTACTATTTTTTAGATAGATGTTTTTGCTGGCAACATTATTCACATTTGCGTATTTTTTTTTAATGTAAATGTTATATAATCATTTATGAAATATATGTAGGACGTAAGCCTAGTAATAAAGATAACATATAATATGAAAAATAAACCTCAATTTTTTTATCGTCAATAGTTACTGCGTGTTTTAATTTACAGCATAAAAATCTTCATTTTTTAATACTATTATATTTTTTTTGCTGGCAACATTGATGTAGGTATGTAATGAAGTTATTTTTTAAAGTAGTACTTATAAAAATAATATGCGGTTGGGGGACCCCCGTTTACGTTTTTTCTTCAACTCCGAATGTAGTTTGTTATGAAATCTGTATATATTATTTCAAAAAAAAAAATATAAATGAAAAAAAAAAACAAATAAAAATATAAAAAATCAACATTTTGATCTGTATTTCAGCACTTGACATGCTCAGCTACCTTAAAGTACAAATTATTTGTGAATGAGGAAAAAGAGAACTTTCGTGCGAGTGGGAATCGAACCTGCGTCCCTTTCAATCTGGGGAAGTGCTCTAAGCCGCTGAGCTATCGCACTGACCTTTGGCCATACCCAATCTCCTCATCACATTTGTCTTTACGACCAACGCCACCTATCGGATGCATTCCCATTCCTTCGATTCCCTTCGAAGACCGCTTCGGTAATAAAGATATGACATTTTAAAACGCAATATATCGATGAAGTTAGCAGCGGTATCATTTCTAGTATTTATTAATGATTTCTGTGGCCATCGATTTTAAATACCTAAATCAGTACAATCACAAAAAATAATGGAACTAATCAAATGAGTTTTTCGACACAAATAAATCCGTCAGAATTTCCGCTAAACTACATATCTATATATAAAATCTGTCCGCCTGTACAAGGTTTAGCCTTTCACTACGTGAGGAATTGTTCGCGCGGGAATCGAACTGTGACCTCTCGCATTCGTGTCTTTTTCATAAAAGATACGTCACCTGATACGAGGACTTTTTAAATGGTTTTCAGTCATTGTTTGAAAATATGCTTTGAACAGGAAATGAAGTTATTTCAAGGCTGAATGTACAGGTGGCGTACTGGTATATTCCGAACTCCGATGGCCGTGTTGTGTGTTCGATTCTCATGCAAGACACCTTTTTGTGTGACACAGAAATTGGAGTGTACTTTGTGTCAGTGGAATTGTACGCTTTTTTACGCTATGCAATCAACTCAAAAGTATAATTTTCGTGTCATTTTGAGATCTCCGAACTCAAAGAGATAACTGTTCTATGCTTTTAAGCTCTTCGAGCTTTTGAGCTCATCGAGCTCAAAAATAGAGATTTAATAAAACACTATTCGTTGAATTTTCAAATCGCAATAACTTTTGAATGAATGAACTGATTTTCTCGTAGTTTACGGCATTCAACGCAACTTTTTGAGCTCTTTGAAGAATCTTAAAGTTCAAACTGGTCAGACTGAAAATTTTATAGAAATACTGAAGAAAAACTTTTTTTTTAATTTTATTCGGCAACGATATCTCACGAACGAATCAACCGATTTTGACCGGACTGGCGGCGATCGACGTGGTTTTTTGATGTTAAGAGCTGATTAGTTTTTGGAATCGATAGGTAAAACCGTTTAAAAGTTATTTACAGACATCATCGCGGAAACATTCGGGGAAGCTTCTTAGGACCTCAAAACGTCAACATCCGTTAAAAACTCGATTTTCGATAAACGGGGTTTTCATCTTACTTAGCGGGAAGTTAAAAAAAGGATAAGCTAGGCTCTACCACTAAAAAAGTATGTTTGTCTATGAAATGTTTGTATTGATCCCCACATTACATTCCCACATTACATTGATTTATTCTCTATTGCAGTGCAGAGTGACTGTCCAGATATTTATATTGATTTAATTTTCGTTGCTTTTATTTCACGCCCTAGATGGCGTTATTGCACGCCTCATAAGCCAAGCGTTGAGGTGTGTATTACTCTCATTTCATGCAGAACAACTGATTTTTCAAACTTAAAATGTTTCTATTGCACGCCTCATAAGCGAAGCGTTGAAGTGGGTACTATTCTCGTTTTACGCAGAACAACTGATTTTTCAAACTTAAAATGTCTCTATTTAACATATATTGCAATTGTAAGACAATATATACATACACATATCAAGATAAAACACTTTTTTTGACACTCATGATATTTTTTATGCCACTTTTATTATTTAAACTAGTTAAAAAAGCTGTTTAATAGAGTTCTGTCTTGGACGTCCGTTTGTTGTAGGTAATGTATGTTAACACGATAACAACCGAAATACTTTACTAATCGAGTTTTTATTTTTCTTTTACAATTCAGTATAACTACGAATAGAGCCCTATCACTTTTCACGGTCTAATTCGATGTGGTTTAATTGTTATTAAATAAACAAAAAATAGTGAATATTTACGCTCGATTCGACACTAAAACCAGCGCCTCCTTATTTCGTGAGAACTATTTCTATAGACCAATATAGAAGTACTTCTTAAAATTAGCGCTAGATGGCGTATAGGACATGAAAACCACAGTACTTATTGAAATTAGCGCTATCTATGTGATTTATTGATAACTACTTAGTAATACCAATACCTTATTAGTTACTTATCAAATAATCAATTTTATTGTGAAAAATGAAGAATTTGAGGCGTGCGTTTTTGGATTTTCCAAAGTATTTGTTTTTACTGTATCGCGATATCGTTCGCTTCACGTTGTTAGTTGAAATACGTAGGATTAAGAATGTGAAATGTAAATCATGTGAACCGTTATACATATAAGTGAATATACGCATATACCTATTGTGTGATTGTATTATGGTAAGGAGACTGTACTACTGTACACCTGTAGTAAGGACCCCAGTATTTGTACAGTGACCTTTAAGAAAGGTATTTATTACTGTAGATTATAAAAAGAAGAATTTGGCCCGTAGAGTCGTATAATTTACCTGTACTTGAATACTAATTTGACATGGATACAAGTAAATTTAGTTAAGTAATTTCCAAAGACCTAATGTTTTATTTTTCGAGTTAGCATATGAAGTGATGAAAATATACATACAAATATTAAAATATTTATAGGGCTTAGTCATTATTTGGTATGAATCTTAATTGTAATAAGCTTACCTGATCGGAATAATGTATGCAAATGCATCTGACAGATGGCTCAGGGTCCATCCACAAGCCATTAAGAAGGAATGTGTTATCGAAATTCATAGCCCCAAGCAAATGTCCGAGTATGTCTATCTACTTACTAAATTTCATCCAAATCCGCTCAATGTTTTTTGACGTGAGTAATTAAAAGTAAAATCACAATCCCCTCATACTTTTTTATTGTTTATGTTAGCAGACACTGCCTACCTGATGGTAAGTGGTAACCGCTGGCCGTGGACTCAAATATACTAAAAGTACTGTAAAGTCAGAGCATAGACTTAAATTACCGCACCATTGAAGTAATTTAGATATTTTTATATATATTTTTAGCATTTGACATGCTTAGCACAATACATTAAACACAAAGTGAAAAATGTGAAATCAAAAATAATAGTCACGAGCAGGATTTGAACCTGCATCTCCTGGATACCGTCCAGATGCTTTGCTAATTCAGCCATCGTGACAATTGCTCCTGACTGCTAATGCGTTACGGCGTTAGTTTAAACGACTTTGAGCAACCAATAATTTATTTTAACTATATAGGTATACTATTAGGCTATAGGTATCTCAGGTTCCCGAAACAGTAACCGGATAAAATGTATGTTGCATCAAAATCTGTTCAATCGTTTTTGCGTGATGCGCGAACGAACAAACAGATAAACAGACAAACAGACAGAAAATCTAAAAAAAATCGTTTAGTGTTTAGACAAGACTTTTTTTTGTTTAACCTGAAAAACATGTACCTAACCGCACACCCCGTCTTTTGGGGCAACGAACAGGGTAGTGTGAAACCCTCGCCCACTAAATAAACCCGCCGTGTGCCGTCTCTCCGCCTGTGTTGACGGACCACTGGTACTTTGTTGGATTACTTCAGTGGACGTCTATATAGCCTAATACAGTACATTTTTTCCAAATATCGACATAGCCCTGTTACAGTTTTTTAATAGTATAGATTTCGAAATAAGAACTTTTTGAATTTATGCGTTTAAGTATTTTTTAAGCTATTAAAAACAAAAAAGTACAAGCAGCCTGAATGAAAAGGGTTTTGGCGCGAACATTAAAGAATCATGACTAATTATATGATTTTGACTGTGACATATTTGACGAATTATTTTTATTATACTTAGCTGACATGACAATTAAATTCTATTAGTATTTGTTTTCGCATTAAAAATGTGTCTATCTGAAGATATTGACATCGACATACTTATAGATGAAGTAGAAACGAGGCCACGACGGTCAGAGGAGCAGTATCGCAACGTGCGTTAGCGCTCGTCATATGAACTTTCTTTAATTTTTATCGTGCGCTGACATGCATTAACGCGCATTATATTTGAAATCAGCCTAAAGAATTTTCATATAACTACTACCAGCATATTAATTGTATGATGTAGGTATTTTTCTTGCACTAGTACCAACGTAATTTCCTTGCAGGTATAGGTATAGAAACATCTTAATATTATTTCTGTTTTACTGTCGGTCCGCGATATCTTTCTTATTCCTTTATCAAATTCCTTGATTTACCTCATTTTAAAGTTTATCGTGCCGGCTAATGACGACAAATAAATTTACAAATAGTACCGCTTCTCTTGAATTTGAGATTTACAATCATCTAAGAAAAGGTCTTTTAATGGATGCGGAATTCCGCACGGGTCGACTTGTAAGTACGATTATATTGACACTATGTCAGGATGGCTGAATTGGTAAAGCATCTGGACGGTATCCAGAAGATGCAGGTTCAAATCCTGCTCCTGACTGTTATTTTCGATTTTCACATTTTTCACTTTGTGTTTAATGTATAGTGCTAAGCATGTCAAATGCTAAAAATATATATAAAAATATCTAAATATTTAAAGGGTTTGCGTCATTATTAGGTAAAAATCTTAATTGTAAAATTAAGTTTACCTGGTCGGTATAATGTATGAAAATACTTCCAACAGACGGCGCAGGCGTCACCCAAAAGACGTTAAGTATGATGTGTTATCGAAATTAGCAGTCAGGAGCAATTGTCAGGATGGCTGAATTGGTAAAGCATCTGGACGGTATCCAGAAGATGCAGGTTCAAATCCTGCTCCTGACTGTTATTTTCGATTTTCACATTTTTCACTTTGTGTTTACTATTTCCAATCTAATATCTATGTCACTAGGTAAATCACATAGTATATTATTAAGCCATTAATAGCTATCAAGCAGTGACAGCCAACTATAAGGACCAAAGACAAGTGTATTGATTATTTGTGAATAAGGAAAACGAGATTTTTAGTACGAGCGGGAATCGAACCCGCTTCTTTTCTAATCCGGGGAAGTGCTCTAAGCCACTGAGCTATAGTACAGATCTTTCGCTCATCCCAATCTCCTTATCAAGTTTGTCTGAATGAAAAACATACACAAATACCAAGCAAAATAAAGTGTGGTGGTGAATAAATAAAACGATGATTTAATTTTATTTAAGATGTTTTTATATATATTTTTAGCATTTGACATGCTTAGCACTATACATTAAACACAAAGTGAAAAATGTGAAATCGAAAATAACAGTCAGGAGCAGGATTTGAACCTGCATCTCCTGGATACCGTCCAGATGCTTTGCCAATTCAGCCATCCTGACAATGTAATTTTAATTGCAAAGAAGTCATTGTAAGTTTAAAAAAACTTCTTGACTATGGAGAAGCGCGAGGAGGATTATTACTTTAGCATGTAAACCAAAACTTAGTTTTTAGGTTACGCAGCCACGCTTAGGAACATATTTTGCCACCTTAACAAAAAAAAAAAGAAAAGTTACGCAGCCAAAACTTAGTTTTTAGTCTATATCTCGAGTTTCCGTTTCGGGATAAAATGTATACCAGTTATTAAGTCCACTCAAGAGCTATCATATAAAAGTTGCATCAAAATCCGTTCAGTAGTTTTTGCGTGATGCGTGAATGAACAAACAGATTAAACAGGCAAAAAATCTAAAATATATTATTTTATGTTCAGACACGCCTTTAAAGCCTATTACAGAATTTTTTTTCATTTGTTGACTCTCACTCTGTAAATAAAACCTCCGTGTAACCACTGGAACTGTGTGTCAATACCTACTTAAGTGGTTGTAGGGCAGTCACTACAGTAGATGACACAATGTGTTCCTAAACGATTAAATTACATTTTAAACCACCGGAAACAATAATTTGGTTAGAATTAACATTGTTAATATAATTATGTTTTTTTATTTAAAAAAAAACAAACAGTAAACATTATTTGTTGTTTTTATTGTTTTTCATGAATTAATCAAACAGGAAGACAGATTAACATAATGGTCGTTACTGTCATAAAAATTAACATAAGTTAATATATTTTGTGGTGAATTTGTAATTAATAAGAGCTTATATAATAATAACTAACTCCCTTACATATAATTTAGTTTATTACAAAACTCCTTGTCCGCGTGCATATTAGAATATAAACACGTCACTCTAAATATTTCTACGTAAAAATTGCTATCTACAAAAAATATCCATATTTCCGGGATAAATAGTAGCCTAGGTTATTTCTGGGTGACCACTGAAGGGATGTAATATAGTTCCGGTGGAACACACGGCGGGTTTCTTTAGTGGGCGCAGGCCCCACACTACCCTGTTCGTTGCCCCGAACGACGTATGCGGTTAGGTACATTTTTTCCCGCCTTAACAAAAAAAAGGCTTATTGCCATAATCGAAAAAGAAGAAGAATATAATAAAACTATTAAAAATAAACTTTTGTTCATTATTTATTACCATATCCTTAACTTGAGATATTATTTAATTATTTATTACTAAGCTTGGGATATTATTTTCTTCTTGTCTGTTCATTAGTATGCTCATAACGTGGTTGCTTTTTTTTTTTATTTATGGATAATTTTCTGCGATCTATATTTTGCTAACTACCTCACGTGGTTTAATCCGCGTCAACTAGGTTTACTTATTAATATAGCCTATGTAACCTTCCTCAATAAATAGGCTCTATCAGGATCTTTTTTCAACCCTTTTTTATGTATTACTATTGAGCACGGGTCTCCTCTCATGGTGAGAGAGATTAGGCTATAGTCCACCAAGCTGGTCCAGTGCAGATTGGCAGACTTCACAAGCTGTTGAGAAAATCTCTCAGGCATGCAGGTTTTCTCAAGATATTTTCTTTCACCGAGCAATAATAAACAGTAAAAAAAAGCGTGGCAATTATGGCAAGACCCCCCCTAGCTCCCCTAGGCCTATGTCCAGCAGTGGACGATGAAGGGCTGATGGATGGATGGATAGAAAAAAAAATACACACATAATTTCGGAAAACCTCAAAATGTGAGAGGTGTATCTGTGAATAAATAGATAAATGGGCTGTCTAGCGCACAAGGATTTTTTTGAAATCGGAAGGATAGTTTCTGAGACTACTGCGTCTAAACATACACACTCTTCAGTTTTTAAATAGTACTATAAGATAGGGCACAAACTGCAAACATGAACGCGGTTATTTGCGCGCGTATATGTTCTGCTTAAAGTGCAGCGAACGTTCTGTGATGACTAGGTACAGGTATCTAACATTATTCAGCACAAGGCTACTACAGGATTACCCCCATTTTTTTAAGGCGCGGTAATATATTCCTAACCGTACACCCTGTTGTTTGGGATAAAGAACAAGGAGGTAGTGTGGGGCTCCCACCCACTAAATAAACTTGTCATTTGATAGCCTGTATTGGCGGATCACTGGAACTGTATGCGATTACTTCAGTAGCCCGCCGGCGGCTTAACCTCAGGTACCCTCTCCGAGTGACGCATCTGCAGACCTAAGGTAGTATCTGCCGTAGCATCCATGCCTGGACTGCACCTGCACCAGTTGGAATATAAAGACTTGCCCACTCCTTCAGCATCGGCTGAAGCGCTCCTATGGTCCACACTACAAGACCCCTACTCCCATTGATTAATATTTTAGCCATTCTAACTAGGCATAAACTAGTTTTCAGGATAATAATTCCCTATAAAACATAGGTAACTAGGGAACCATCTCGTCATGGTTTCAGTCAGACTCCTGATTGAAATTATTGTTCTGAACAAATATATTATAAATGCTAGATTTTTAAATAAATTCAATTTAAGGTTTATTCATATAAATAAATTCAGTTTAAGGCGTATTATAACCTCACTTTATTAAATGAAAACACGAATTTCTCTTCAACTCGGGTACCGAAATGAAAACTATTTATAGATTATGAAACTAGACATTTTTTTTCTATTAGATATATGAGAAATCTAGAAGGCACATGGATTATTGTACTGGGCCTAATCGCCTAACAAAATTGACATTCTCCTTTCATGATGACCGTTCGATTAGTTACGGCGTGAAAGTATAACTAATTAACAGATGCTGTTGCGCATTTATAATAAAGAATCTATCGCGTTTAGTTGATTTTCTACAATCCCGACGTTTCCAATACTTTACAGCATTCATGATTACAGCTAAACAAATTTAAAGAACTTGCATGCAAACCTTCATCCTCTATTTTATCGCTATGAAATGCACACATGTCCGTGTGGTGATGGACTAAGAATACAAGTGTCACCACCCCATTATTTCCCACGGCTGTTTCGTACAAAGCGACTAAGGGAAGTAAGTTATTATCACCCATTGCATTACTGGTGGTAGGGGTGAATACCAAGTGAGAGTATTTACTTGCTATCGGGCCCGAACGGGTCGGTACCACCCTACCACCGTCTCCTGTGTGACCGGTTATGAAGCACGTCAGTGTGTTTTGGTTGTAGCAGAAGATAGCCGTTTATTCTTTTATTTCATATGTGAGAAATGAAATGGTGCGCAGCGGTTTGATGATACTTTCGGTATAGTTAAGTCCATGAGCGACGGTTACCACTTATCATCTGGTGGGCCGTAGCTCATCTGCCATCATTAGCGATAAAAAAAATAAAAGATGAATTAAAAAAAGTAGCATATTGCACGCCTCATAAGCAAAGCATTGAGGTGGGTATTATTCTCGCTTTACGTAGAACAACTGATTTTTCAAACTTAAAATGAACAAAACTGTTTTAAAAAGTCTTGGACGTCCGTGTGTTGTAGGTAATGTATGTTAACACGATAACGACCGAAATACTTTACTAATCTTTTTTCTTTTTTTACGATTCAGTATAATTATGAATAGAGCCCTATCACATTTCACGGTCTAATTCGATGTGGTTTGATTGTTATTAAATAAACAAAAAAATAGTGAATATTTACGCTCGACACGACACTAAAACCAGCGCTATACCTAATTTCATGAGAACTACTTCTATAGACAAATATAGATAGAAGGCTAGATGGCATATAAGATATGAGAACAAGATTAGCACTTTTTGAAATTAACGCTATCTATGTGATTTATTGAAAACTACTTAGTAAGACCAATAGATTATTAGTTAGATACTCATCAGATAATCAATTTTATTGTGAAAAATGAAGATTATGAGGCGTGCACTTTTAGATGTTCCAAAGTAGGTATTTGTATCAGCGCCTATTCTAGAAGATTTAAAAATCGAACAGCGCGGCTGTATTCAAATATTTCCCAAACACTTACAAACGTAGGTAAAAATTGTTTTTGATCTATATTTTTTAGCATTTGACATGCTCCGCCACTTTTTAAAGTATGTTATTATGGTCGTAAAGACAAATGTGATAAGGAGATTGGGATGGTCGAAAGACCTGTACTATAGCTCAGTGGCTTAGAGCACTTCCCCGGATTGGAAAAGACGCGGGCTCGATTCCCGCTAGTACAAAAAATCTCTTTTTCCTTATTCGCAAATAATTTGTACTTTAAAAATTGTTCTTTTCATTCTTTACTTAAAAATTACCTCTCAAGATGTAGGTAATATCCGTCAGTTTTTTAAATATCATGTTTTCAAGTCGTTAAAATCTTGTGACGAAAATGGTGCTACTACGCGATGAACGTTTTAATGTCATTGTATTTACAGAGTGTTTTAAATTTGTTTAATAGATACTTGTTTTACCCGCGATTTCGTTCACGGTGACTTCAGAGCGTATATTATGGCACATCAATTTTGACGTAACAACGTCTAATAAATCGATGAATGGCGGCTGCATGCACGAAAAAGGATGACTTATTGTCCCATTACGCTCATTGTCCCGTTACGTTCATTGTACGCTTGCGCCGCATCCAATTTTATTCATAAAAGTATGCAATAATTTCATCAATGTCTTGTTATGACTTTGTCACGTTAAACTATCGTCCGTAAACCGACTTTACAGACAACTATTTGTTTTTTTTTAACCCTTTTAGGCTTAGTTACAGAACGGAATAGTAGTATACTTACGTATACCACCTACCATTACGATCATAGACGAAGGTTTTTTTGCATACATTCTACGTCTATGGTTACGATACCTTATTCTGTGACAGGGTACCTATTATTTCCCCGAGCCTCACCAAATTTTTTTTTTTTTTTTTTATAATAATTGACAAGAAAAAAAATACAAAATAAAAAGCTTTTTTAATCAACCTGTACATACCTACGTTATTAACATTTAGCACTAATGTTTAAGAAAGTGGAAAAAGAGAGATTATCTAGCAGGATTCGAACTTACGACTTTCCCAATTACAAAAAAAAAAAGATGAGATGGAAATTGGGAATTGCAATTTCATTTCTACGATATCTTAGCAGTTGAATGTATTATCCCTTATTGGGAAGAACGCAAGTTCGAATCCTGCTCGAAAATAATTATAATCTCTCTTTTATCACATTTATAAAAAAAAAATATCCTGTACTCAACAGATTTATAAACAAAATAAGTTTAAAAATGAACAACAAAATACGGCATTTAGCGTAAATTATATTAATGATAAAAACTATTGTCAAAAGTTGAATAAAATTATAATAATAATTAATTATCCTTAGCGTTCTAAAATAGAAAATTCTACGCCAGTAAATAATAGAACAATTAATGAGATAATTAAAAAATAAAAGACCTCTTTAAGGATTCATTATGAATATTTAAGAACACACCGCCGGGCTCAGAAAAAAATTGACATTGCCACTCACTCAACTCTCAACGAACTAAAGTTAGTCTTGGGCTGTTTAGATAATTATACATGAACGTACCGACGAATCGTTTATCTTATCATCATAAAATTTTACAAACATATATTCTGGTCTACAGAAAAGTAGAGTATGTCTTGTCTTTTTGACTTTTTGTCCCCAAAAATTAATTTTGCCCTAGGTATAACCAACATTGATTGAGCCTCAGCAATACATGAGTGGGATTGCTAATGCTGCACAGATGGCGGAGTGGCTTCGATACCGGCCCTACCCGAGTGTTGGGGATTCGATTCCCTCACGTCCTGTGAGGGAATCGAATTCTTTGTGTAATTCACAAGGTTGTTCTGCGTGTGGGTGTAAAAAAAACTAAGTACCTATATGGTTAAATAAATATATAAATATTCACGGACATTTCACACAACGTCCTCTGGTCCCAAACTAAGCTTCATGCTTGTGCTATGGGTACGAGATTACGGATATAATACATATATTGCTTTTTTTGTACATACACATACATATAATACATAGAAAACACCCAGACGCAGTACAAATATAAGTGTTCATCACACAAATATTTGTCCTGAGTGAGAATCGAACCCACGACCTCGTACACGGAAGTCGGTTACACTACCGACTACGCCACGAGGCCCGTGATATATTACGTAACCAGAAAAAATCTCAGTAGCAATCCGGAGTTTGGAAATGTACCCGATAGATGGCAATAGGCTCGCCCCCTATTACGTGGGCCTTAAACGTAGTTGGCGAAACCTGGGTGTGTAATACACCTCTGCCTAGGCCGAGGATAGAGGCGTGAGGTACCATTAGTGCATCTTAGAGAGACGTATTTATATTTTGAAGTCCACTATACGAATTCGCCCCCCGAATATAGTTCTCTATACGAGTTAATTATCAATATTGTAAAATTGCGGACTTGTCAAGTTTTTAAATTATTTACTACCAATATATTATATTATATTACTGTTGGCTAAGAGCGTCCTCCAAAATTGAAAATAAATTTGGCTGACCTACATTGAGCAGATGGTGTGATGACGGACCAGTAAAACAAGTATCACCATTTTAATAGTACAGATTATTATTTGTGAATGAGAAAAAAGAGAACTTTAGTGCGAGCGGGAATTGAACCTGCGTCCCTTCCAATTCGGGGAAGTGCTCTAATCCACTGAGTTACCGCACTAACTTTTGGTCATACCCAATCTCCTCATCACATTTGTCTTAACGACCAACGCTACTTATCGGAACGCATTTATGTGCTTAAAATACAGATCAAAATGTTTAAAAAATTACGCCATCAAATAGTATGAATTTTAATTGCAAAATTAAACTTACTATATTGGATTAATGCAGTTAACGTAGCCTATAGACGCTAGCAACACCAGAAGTATCACTCGCGCGTCGCCATCTCCAAGGAAAGGGATAGGAGGTGGATACGAAGGATTTAAAGGAGAGGATAGGGAGGACGTGTGACCGTTTTGGTTGTAGATAACTGTCTATTCACAATTGTTTTATAACCGAAATAAAAGATTGCCTTGATAGTATTGTTATATTGCTCAGACCACTAGCCATATTGGACGAGCCGCGTCGCATCTGTTACCACAAAACCAGAGTAATAGCGTAATAAACAGATAAACAATCTAAATTTAGCACAGTCTATAATCAGTTACTTTTTTTTATTGCGTATAGTGGCAGACGAGCCATAGCCAACCTGATGGTAAATGGTAACCTTCACTCATTGACGCAAATATACAGGGAGTATCACACAGATATGAAATGAAAGATGAAATGGATATCTCTTGCTTAAACCAAAACTCATCAATGTACATCATGGCCGGTGACACGGGAGATGGTGTTACCAACCCGCTCGGGCCCGATAACACGTGAGATCTCCCACTTGGAACTCAGCCCTACCACCAGTAACGCAATGGGTGATCATTGCTTACTTCCCTTAGTCGCTTCGTACGACACCCGTGGGAAATAATGGAGTGGTGACACTTGTATTCTTAGTCCGTCAATACACTCAAGGAACAAATTATTTTGAAAGTGGAAAATACATCTAAAAATAAATGTGAAGTGGAGAACTGTGTGCCTACGATAGATTAGCGGTCCAGAGCACTTCCCCGGATTAGATGGTACCCAGGTTAAAATGCTACTCGCAGTATAGCTCTCTTTTTTCGCTTGTCTTTTACTAAAAATTTGTTCTTTAAAGATACTGTACCTATGTCCATCCGAGATTTTAATCAAACTGTTTGTTCGTTGCCGTGTCATTAGCGTGAACGGTGCTGGCCAGGAACCGGTTAGTGTGAGGCGACTCCAATATGCCACTTTCGCATCACATAATTATATACATAAATTATATGCACTCATTTAAATTATAGAATAAAATAGGAGTAGGATTTTTTCGCATATATGAAATAAACTAATATAATATGCTTTAACTAAATCAATTATTAAAAAAACTAAACTAATATATAAATGCTTTAACTTAATTAATTATTTAAAAAACTAAGCATCATGCCTGTATCCCCAAAGAAGGGTAGAGGTGTATTACACACCCACGGTTCGCCAGCTATGTTTAAGTCCCACATAATAGGGGGCGAGCATATTGCCGTATAACGGGCACATTTCCGAACGCCGGGCTGCTACTGAGAATTTTTCTTTTTAGGAAAAATTAAGTATATAAACCTAAAAATAACATAAACTAACAATTAAGATATATATATATCTATGACACTTGAACGAACTTTAGACTGAGTGGACTAAAGTTCGTTCAAGCGACAATCCACAGCCGGCAACTTGCCTAAAATGCTGGCAGCATTACCTCGCTGGATGGCGAGTCTTAACCTTTGGTCGAGATATAGCCCAAAATTCAGTCACGTGTCGACATCAAGAAAACTAAAAATAAAATTAAATGCACTTAATAGCACTGATTTCACTAAAATACTGTTTTGTCCCTTTTCAACAAAGTACATTGACAATTTGTCAGAAAGTGACAAAAATCTGTCAGCTTAAACCATTGACCTAATAAAAATTGACGTCGGGTCTAGTACAAAATTCACGAAAAATGTGTCTCTAATCAATAGACTACAATCAATAGATAGTCTATAATAATACATACAAACTTAAGCCATAAGCTTGACCAGTTTGGCAGCCAAAGAGTATGGTAAGATTATTAAAAGGAGAATGTGGATGGTGTCTGATGAATTTTTGTGTGAGGCACAAGCAGGTTTCAGGTGTGGACGAGGATGCATGGATCAAGTGTTTTCTCTGCGCAACATTGTGGAGAAGCAGCTGGCTGTAGGCCAGAGGGTTTTCTGCAGTTTTGTGGATTTGGAGAATGCATTTGACACTGTTGTACGAAAGGAACTTTGGGACATTTTGCCGGAGTATGGTATTAACGGTAGACTGCTACAAGCGGTGCAGTCCAACTACATGGACTGCAGAGCTTGTGTGCGGCTGGATGAAAAAAATGTCACCCTGGTGGAATGTCACCCTGGTTTGATGTCAATATCGGCGTTAAACAGTGCTGCGTTCTATCAGCCAGACTGTTTATCATATATCTGGATAAATGTCTACAAAGGTTGAATGAAATAAATGTGGGAGTTCAGACGGGCGACTCAGTGGTTAACTCGCTGCTATATGCAGACGATGTGATTCTATTAGCGCAGTCTGCGACTGACCTGCAAACCCTGGTCGACGTAATGGCAGAAGATTGTAAGAAAAGGGGCCTACGCGTGAATGTGAGCAAAACCAAAGTAATGGTTTTTTGAAAGAGAAGAAGCCAGTACAGATGTTAGAGTAGCAACAGGAAATGGTGTGCTAGAACAAGTGGATAAATTTGTATATCTTGGATGTGGATTCAGTCAGGATGGAAGGTACACCACTGATGTAGAGAGAAGAGTGAATGCGGGAAATAGAGTGAACGGAGCATTGGGACAACTTCTCGGCAGCCACCACCTCAGCCAGAAGGCACGTGTCGCAATACACAACGAAGTGCTTGTCCCAACGTTATTATATGGAAGCGAGAGTTGGGTATGTAAAAAGGAGCATGAGAGTAAAATCAATGCGGTCGAAATGCGATCTCTGCGGAGAATCTGTGGAATGATGCTGACTGACCGCATTCGTAACAATGACGTAAGAGAGCGAGTAGGTATGAAAGAGAGTATTGATGTAAAGATGCGAAAGGGAATGCTCCGATGGTTCGGACATGTGGAAAGAATGCCGGACGAGCGACTGGATAAGAAGATATACAATGCGAAAGTGGAAGGATGTAGGTACAGGGGGAGGCTGAGACTTACCTACCTAGACCAAATTGGTCATGTATTGAAGGAAGGTGGAGTCAGGAGTCTCCGAAACCGGCGAACGTGTATGAAGAGAGTTATGAATGTTGAGGAAGCGAGAGATGTATGCAAGAATAGAGTCTCTCGGCACTCTGTTCTCTCTGCCTACCCCGCAAGGGAAATGGCGTGATGATAAGTAAGTAAATAACTTCAACATTCTAATTTGAAACCTGGTTCCATTATAATAGTGTTGAATTTTCTTTGCAATAATTTATCAGGTTATGTAGCTTCTATTAATAGGCCGCACCATAATCACCTTATGCAGCTTTTAGTGATTGTTGATTGATGATTTATTATAACGAATATTCAAATTTTAAATAAAATCTTTGTTTTTAAACAAAATAATACTTGCAAATTATAAAGCAATAGACTTTTGTTTTTTTTACTGAAAATATTCTTTTTTCCTTTTATTTGAGTAGTTTTTACACGTTTTCACAATATGAACTTATAGTCAAGTCGGTCAAACGAAGACTGCCGCGCGATTGTATCTCTTTTGACGTGTAATATCTCTTTTAGTTTGGACACTTTTGAGCGCGACATTAAGTCCAATTTTGTTGCTAGGCCAATGGCTGAAACATTGTTTTAAAATATTACAATTAACTTCCTCGTTCTAAAACCAGGTCTTTCAGTGATTCATAAGCTGTGCATAAATCATTAAAATATAATTAGTTTTTGTGCATCACAACTTGGGATTCGACACTTCATATCCGCAATTAGTGATGAATTAATCACTTAAGTCTTGTTCACTGAGATAACGATGTCATTAATATATTTATTTATTTATTTTTTACACATCTTAAGAACTGGAAAAATCTAAATATGTCCTGAAATGACACGCAAAGTACTTTAAAGTTTTGACGCACATCGATCTATACAAATAAACTAGCGCAATTGACTGACGTTAAGCTGCCCGAACATTGGCGTTTTGTTATGGAGAACTTTATTTCAGCTACTAAGGATATTATTTCGTTACAAAAATGGGGTTGTTAGTATAGGAAATGTTGTTGTTAAGTATAATATGTTTTTACATTAGAATAAATTGAATAAAAAATCCTGAAACCCTATCGCGACGCCTCCTACCTACCGGGTGCAATAGTGAAACTCCACCATTGAATATACGCAAAAAAAAATCAGATTTGGTCAAACCTTTATAACCCTTTGCGTGCTTTATCTGTTTAAAAAAAAACAGATAAAGCTCGCTTGTATTCCCCGAAGGGGTAGGCAGATGTGTATTACACACCCACGATTCGCCAGCTATGTTTATGTCGTATTGACGTCTACCGGGCACATTTGCAAACTCGGGGCTGCTACTGAGATTTTTTTATAATATCTCTATAACACTGCCCGACCCGGGGATCGAACCCGAGACCTCATGATCAGCAGTCGCTTATGCTACCGCTGCGCCACCAAATCAAAGTTATTTAAACATTTATATATATACATGTCCGTGGCCGTGTAGGGCCGGCTTTAGAATTGTCCCACCCCTCTCTACCCACGGGAGTCGTAAGAGCCGACTGAGGGAATGCCGGGAGAGTGGGCAGCAGCATTCCCTCGAGTATTAACAACATCCACTGCGATCGCCAACCCACCTGCCAAGCGTGGCGATTACGGCATTATCCCCCATGGCGGGACGCTCGTTGTGGCGTTCTCTTGGGGAGGCCTATGTCCAGCAGTGGACGTTGAAAGGCTGTTGGATGGATGGATGGATATATACAAAACACCAAGAACTGATCAAAACTGCGAATTTCTATAACACTGTCTTGAGTGCGCCAGCTCCTCGTGTAGTATGTGTTTGCATACATTATTCCGACTAGATAATCTTAATTATTAGAATTTTATTAGATGAATACAAAGTGAGAAAATAGTTTTTTTTTTGCTTGTAGTGGCCGACGAGCCACGGCCCATCTGATGGTAAATGGTAACTGTCGCTCATGGACTCAACTATACTGAGAGTATTGTCAAGCCGTTTGTTCCGTGTGGTGACGGACGGTTTCCCACGGGTGTCGTACGAGGCAACTAAGGGAAGTAAGCAATTATCATCCATTGCATGACTGGTGGTAGGGCTGGGTACCAAGTGGGAGTGCTCACTTGGTATCGGGCCCGTGTGGGTTGGTACCACCATCTCCCGTGTGACCGGCCATGAAGTACATCGTTGCGTTTTGGCTGTAGCAGGAGATAGCCGTTTATATTTCATTTCATATCTGTGAAATGTAATTGGTGAGCAGCGGCATGACAATACTCTTGGTATAGTCGACTTCATGGGCGACGGTTACCATTTACCATCAGATGGACCGTAGCGTGTCTGCCACTACATGCAATAAAAAAAAAGCTGCTGTTCACCATTTCATATCATCAATATGAAATGAAAGAATAAACGGCTATCTCCTGCTACAGCCAAAACGCAACGATGTGCTTCATGGCCGTTCACACTGGAGATGGTGGTACCAACCCGCTCGGGCCCGATACCAAGTGAGTACTCCCACTCGGTACCCAGCCCTACCACCAGTCATGCAATGGATGATAATTGCTTACTTCCCTTAGTCGCCTCATACGACACCCGTGGGAAAGAATGGGGTGGTGACACTTGTATTCTTAGTCCGTCACCACACGGAAAAAAAATCGTTCATTTATATGATAAAATGAAAATTTCAGAAAAATAGGTTTGAAGGTCAAGGTGCCTTAACTTTACTATAGTATACAAGTAGGTATCTGTACATAGGAGGTTGTGCCCTTCAAGAGAAAGAAAATGATAAGAATTATCTATGAATCGTTCATGGCTCGACTGGGGAAGTAACAACCTTTTTTTTTGTGTTAAGGCGGGAAAAAATGTACCTAACCGTGCGGTTACATTTTTTCGTTCGGCGCAACGAACAGGGTAATGTGGGGCCCTCACGCACTAAATAATCCCGTCGTGTGCCGTCTCTCCGCCTGTATTGGGCCACTGGAACTATGATACGTTGCTTCAGTGGTTAAGTACCACCCTATCATCATCTTTAAATATTTATACACATCAATTGTTACCTCATTTGGATTTAATTAAATAGAATTCTCTGGCGCGATATAGAAAGGTGCAATATTTAATATTTCTTAACGAATGTGCCTGGGATTCCTCGGGTAGAGTGCAGTTCTGAGATTCATATCATTATATCTCAGCAACTGCAGACAGGAAAATTGTTAGTTTTTGACGCCTGGGCCTTTTAGCACGATAATTATTTACATGGGCAATTTTTTTCGGGAGCCATTACTGTTCTACTATTGGGTAAAAGTCTCCTCTCAGACTTAGAGATGCAAATGTAAATTATTTTGATATGCATTTTACCACTTGACATCTCAATTATTTGTGAAAAAGTTTAAGCAGAGAATTTTACTGAGAAAGGGATTCGAACCTGCATCCATTCCAATCCGGGGAAGTGCTCTAAACCGCTAAGCAGTCGCAGCGAAAATGGAGTGATGACTCTTGTGTTACTAGTCCGTGCATGAGGTCGTGGGTTCGATTCCCACTCAGCACAATTATTTGTGTGATGAACACAGATATTTGTACTGCGTCTGAGTGTTTACAAAAAAAAAGTAATATAATTGTGTATTATATCCGTAATCTGGTATCCATTGCAAAAGCGTTAAGCTTAATTTGGGACCAGAGGACGTTGTATGAAATGTCCGTGAATATTTATTTATTTTATTTTATTGTTTGGATAGTAGGTATTTATGTCAATATTACTGAACTTGACATTAGGAAACATTCATTCCTTGACCTTGTAACGCCAATTAGATGAGATGTCGCACTTATTATCTACTTATTCGAATCGAGAAGGTCAAAGGTTTTGCAAATTATGTATCTACAAAAACAAATAGCTATGTAAATTTACTCTTCTATACTTACATATTTTAAAAACTAGCTTTTTTAAACAAAAGCTATTTTTTAGGTTGTATCTCAGGTTCCCGATATAGTAGCGGGATAAAATGTATACCAGTTTTTAAGTCTAATCGAGATAGGTATAGCTGAATACAGTATTTTTTTTCCCAAATATCTTAAATGTGACAGACACAGCTCTGTTACAGCTTTATAATAGTATAGAATAGACTAGCCTTTCCCAGGTGCTCTGCCGCAGCCAAGCGCTGGTTTTTAGGTACCTATATCGCTGGTTGCCACCGGCAGACCGCTTTATGGGGCTGTTCAAACATTATGTCTGCAAAACAAACTGCGGGGTGATCACTTAGTATGATCAACAAACGTTCCACACCTTTGCAGTTTGAAATTTATCTTGTAATATATAAAATTATAATATATATACTATTATAATTATACTTATAATATATATAATATTCACGTGTCACAGTGTTTGTCGCTATTCTCGTCCTAAACGGCTTGACCCATTCTTATGAAATTTTGTGTGTATATTCAGTAGGTCTGAGAATATAATGTAAACTATTTTTCATACCCCTAAGTGATAAGGGTGGCCGACGACACCCGCGGGAAAAGATGGGGTGGTGACACTTGTATTCTTAGTCTGTCACCGATTATTATCCTACTTCTCCCATCCTTGCTATCCTTTCTATCCCTTTCCTTGGAGATGGCGACACGCGAGTGATGTCCTCTGGTGTTGCTAGGCCGTATGCTTGTTTGACATCCACATAGTATAAAAAAATATCTAAAGAACAGTAAAATATGCGTTGCGTAGTTTAGAAGACAAAAGAAGACAAACAAACACACGCGGTTGTGACCTTAATTCATACTATATATAGATATTGATGGCAAAACATGACTTGCTCTATTCCATGGCATGACTTCACAAATCAAACGGTCACCAAGCCGCAGAGGAACCTTCTTACTAGGTAATAATATCATGAATACGAGCACTTGACCTCGATGAGAATGCACAAGGTCATGAACCTCTTAGCCGCTTCAAGGGGCTGTTCAAAAAATACGTCTGCAAAAGGAACTGTGGAGTGATCACTTGCGTGTATGATGAATAAATGTTCCACACGCTTGCAGTTTGAAATGTATAGAAATAGTAAACAAACAAACATTAAAAAAGCATGACGCCTGTATTCCCCGAAGGGGTAGGCAGAGGTGTATTACACACCCACGATTCAATTGAGCTATAGTACAGATCGAAAGATCAGATCGAAAGATCTGTACTATAACTCAATGGCTTAGAGCACTTCTCCGGATTGGAAAAGACGCGGGTTCGATTTCTGCTAGTACAAAAAATCTCTTTATCCTTATTCACAAAAAATTTGCACTTTAAAAAGTGACGGAGCATGTCAAATGCTAAGAAATATAGATCAAAAAAGATTTATAGGTGGTTTTCATGAATGGGCTGACTAGATTGTGTAAGTACCATCCTCACAGAAGACTAATCGGAGTTTTAGTAAAACATCGCGAGAAAGCGGTATAAAAATAAAGTAACTACCTCTGTGGTGCAGCGGTAGTGTGAGCAACTGCTGATCATGAGGTCTCGGGTTCGAAACCCGGGTCGGGCGTTAAAAGAAAAATTCTCAGTAGCCGCCCGGAGTTTGGAAATGTGCCCGGTAGACGGCAATAGGATCACCCTCTATTACGTGGGACTTAAACATAGCTGGCGAACTGTGGGTATGTAATACACCTCTGGCTACCCTTTCGGTGAATACAGGCGTGATGCTATGTTATGTTCATCGCGAAGAAGCCTGCAAGCTGGAAGGAATTTCTGTACGCGCTGGACACTAGACCAGCTTCTTACAGCAACACTTTAATAGTACATAAAAAACGTTATAGGAGGCCTCATTTGGCATTTTAAAATGCCCATAGCATTTAAAAATAAAAATGAAGCTACATTTCACACGTATGAATAATTCACAAACCAACCTTGAACTTGTCCGAAGCTGTCGAGCAACGTTCGACCATGGCCGAGCAACGGCGAAGGTAGCCGAGCTGTTATTGACGGATCGGTTACTATTACTTTAGGACGTAACTTTTTATTAAATTCATATGAGTATATACAATTTTTAAAGTTATTCTCTGTCTGTCTGCTCCGGCTAATCTCCAGAATACCTGGACTGATTTAGACATGTTCACGGTGCCTCAGGAGTTAGGGTTGTGTTGTTATGTCAGTTAGCCAGTTATATCCTAACTTAAAAAGCTGTAACAGAGCTGTGTCTGTACATTTAAGATATTTGAGAAAAAAAATACTGTATTCAGCTATACCTATAGGCGTGACTGAACACAAAATATATTTTTTTAGAATTTTTGTTGTCTGTTTGTTTGTTCGCGCATCACGCAAAAATTACGTAACGGATTTTGATGCATTTTTTATGTGATAGAGCTTGATTAGACTTAAAAACTGGTACACATTTTATCTCGCTACTATATCGGGAATCTCAGATATAAGCTAAAAAACTAGCTTTTGGCTGAGGTGAAGCCGCGGGCAAAGGCCAGTATTATTATAAAAACATCTCCACCGCAGACATATGCTAGTCTACGTGATAGAGGATACCGATCAAAATCTATGGCATGGTATAAAGGATTAAGTAGAAGAAACATACTTACACAGAGAGCGATCTAGTTTTGAACTACAAGTTTCGAGATTTACTAAACCGGTATTATAACACAATGAAATGATTCACGTTGTTGCCTCGGGCAATTATCATATTTTAATCTTAATTTTTTATATTACACTGGTGGCAAACAAGAATACGGCCTATGGACAAACAAACACACAGATAAACAGACACACAGACAATAGAATCTAAAAAAAAACGTTTTTTGTTTAGACACGCATATATAGCCTAATACAGTCATTTTTGTAGTATTTTTGGACGTGTGGGGCCGGCTTTACAATTGTCCTACCCCTCTCTACCCACGGGAGTCGTAAGAGCCGACTGAGGGAATACCAGGGGGAGTGGGCAGCAGCACTCTCTCGAGTATTAACAATATCCACTGCGATCGCCAACCCGCCTGCCAAGCGTGGCGATTACGTCACTATCCCTCATTTCTTGGGGAGGCCTATGTCCAGCAGTGGACGTCGAAAGGCTGATGGATGGATGGATGACAGTCATTTTTCTCAAATATCTTAAATGTTCCCGATGTAGTAGCGAGATAAAACGTATACCTACTAGTTTTGCTATTCTTCTGTATAATTTAAGGACTTGACATCGATTCGGCTTTTAGCTAGAACACAAAATACTTTCGATTTCACATTTTCGTGCTCTGGGTTAGACGAAATCTCATATCTCACAATCAACATCGTATCGTGATCACTGTGATTGGTTGAGAGATCACCGTGATTAGCCAACGGATTATTCCGACATCGCGCGTCGGTTTCTCTACCAATTACAAGCGAGACGATACGATGTCGATTGTGAGATAATGAGATTCCGCCCAACCCCTGTCTCATATATTATGACTGGGGATGTCAAATGCTTGAAATATACAATAATATAACACAAAGTATGAATTGTGAAATCGAAAATAACAGTCACGAGCAGGATTTGAACCTGCATCTCCTGGCTAAGCATGTCAAATGCTAAACATATATATAAAAAAATCTAAATATTTATATTTGTTACATTACTTCAGTGGTATGATTAGAAAGGCCTAGCGTGATTTTATTTACCGTTTTGAGTAAACAATAAGATAAGGAATAAAGTAACGTTAATTATTTTAGCACTAAAGTTGTTTAATATTTTATGAGACGATCGAGTCGTTCGAGCTTATTTTTTTGATGAAATAAAATGAAAAAAAATCATAATATTGAGTTTTCATATCCTTTTTTTTTGTTAAGGCGGGAAAAAATGTGCACACCCGGTCGTTCGGGGCAACGAACAGGGCAGTGTGGGCCCCTCAGCCACTAAATTGACCCGCCGTGTGCCGTCTCTCCGCCTGTATTAGCGGGCCACTGGAACCGTGTTACATTGTTTCAGTAGTGTACTTTTCATATCCTAACTTTTATAAAACAGGACCGGTACATTTAAGATATTAAAGAAAAAAATGGCTGTATTAGGCTATATAGGCGTGGTTAAACACAAAACAATTTTTTTTAAGATTTCTTTGTATGTTTTTTGTGAGATATTTAGCCTAAAAACTAGCTTCTGCCTGCGGCGGAGCCGTGGGAAAATGCTAGTAAAAATATTATTTGGTATTTTTGTGAATATTTTAGCAATTAAACCTCCTACTATCTGAGAAACAAAACAACTTTAATAAAATAAACCTCCGTTATAACTAGGCATAGATAGCCCTAATTGCAGAGTCGATAACCCTCCGTGCGAGTGAAACGGCAATATATAATCAACTTATTATATATTGCCGTCTCAAACTATTGAACCTTTGAAAACCTGTTCGCATGTAAAAATGTTTTAATAGTTTTATTTAATCCACGCAAACATTGGTTTAAGCGCTCAATTTGAACTTGCTATTGCGGAGACTGGAAATGAGTCGAAGCCTTTTAGCCTAACTGTCTTCTTTCCTACATACCTTGAGTTATCCAACAAGCTTCAAAATGGTACATATTGTTAGGTGCATAAGCGGAGTTAACCGCTTACCGTGGCTGTTTTTTTAATATAAGTACTACGTACAAGCATATGGCCCACCTGATGAGTAAAAGTTTATCGTAGCATATAGACGCTAGCAACACCAAAGGCTTCACTCGCGTGTCATCATCTCTAAGGAAAGGGATAGGAGGTGGATAAGAATGATAATATGGAAAAGAAAAGTAGGATAATAAGGAGATGGTAGGGCGTTTAAGCCTCCGACGCTCTCACTTACTATACGAAATACAACGTGAGCTTTTGTGAGAGGGCGGTACTTCCCCGATCGAACCGTCCCAGCGTAAACAAGTCACGCTAGGCCAAGCGGGGCTATACCACTAGCTGCATAGATTAATATTAATTTGACCTCGTGGCCTCGTGGCGTAGTCGGTAGTGTAGCCGACTTCCGTGCACGAGATCGTGGTTTCGGTCCCCACTCAGGACAATTATTTGTGTGATGAATACAGGTATTTGTACTGCGTCTGGGTGTTTTCTATCTATTATATGTAAGTATTTACAAAAAAAAGTAATATAAAATGTATTATTACCGTAATCTGGTAGCCATACGCACAAGCGTTAAGCTTAGTTTGGGACCAGAGGACGTTGTGTGAAATGTGCGTGAATATGTATTAACAATTTACATTTGCATTAAAGTTATAATTTTCCTGTCTGCCGTCGCTGAGATAAAAAACTAAGTGCTGTACTGTACCGGGGGAATCCCAGGCACACACCTTTCTAAATCGCGCAAGAAAATATATGTATGTTCAATCAAATCCAAATAAGGTAGAGCTGATGTGTATAAATATTTATAGACGTCGCAAACAAATTATTTAAAAAAAATATTACATAATCAAATTATCGTGAAATAGAAAAGGATGGGTGCGTTGATAACTGCGTGAGGCCGGCTTTAGAAATGTCCCACCCCTCTCTACCCACGGGAGTCGTAAGAGCCGACTGAGGGGACCAGGGGTGTGGGCAGCAGCACGCCCCCGAGTATTAACAACATCCACTGCGATCGCCAACCCGCCTGCCAAGCGTGGCGATTACGGCATTAGCCCCTATGAGGGGACCGCTCGTTGTGGCGTTCTCTTGGGGACACCTATGTCCAGCAGTGGACGTTGAAAGGCTGATGGATGGATGGATGGATGGGTGCGTTAGGGACGTTCGTCATTGTTATAGTTAACTTTAACGTTAACTATAACCGGAGCTTTGGTGCAACTAACCCTTAGTCTGTAGCTGAATATAAATACTAGTACATTAACAATATTTAATGTCAAATGTTGTACCAATTGTTTATTAAATAAATAAATAATAATAATTGCAAAGCAGAATGCTCGAGAAGGAAGGAACCCCAAAACTACATATTGCAATATTCCTCAAAAGTTTTGAATACAATACGTGTTTCGCTCTCCACGAGGGCGAGCCATTCGATAATTCGTCAGTGCGTAGTGGGCTCTCCTCTTAAATGATCCATTCTTACATTAATTTAATTTATCTACTTAAAAAAGTAATTACCATGATTTACATATTTACAAAAAAAACTTGCTACATTCATTTTGCCATGAGGCGTAGTAGCAGGCCGTCGCAAAGCTATTCAATATCGGCACATTCTTGAGGAAATATAATAGGTACATGTTCTTGCCCAGTGCTAACAAGATCCAGCCAAATCAAATATCTTGGTGTCGAAATAGATGATGGACTAAAATGGGATAAACAAACCGATACAGTAGATATTAGAACAATGCGTCTTATCCATGTATTTAAGGCTCTGCGAGAGTCTGCTGATCTTGAGACTCTGAAAATGGTCTATCAAGCATTGTGCCAATCAGTTCTTGGATACTGCGTTACTGTCTGGGGTGGAGCAGCCAGAACACATTTGTTAAAGGTAGAGAGCGCTCAGAGAGCAGTGTTAAAAGTTATGAGAAGGAAACCCTACCGATACCCTACAAGTCACCTTTACTCTGATTGCAAGTTACTAACTGTTCGTCAGCTATACGTGCTCCGAACAGTCCTTAAAATACACGGCTCCATGCCACTTTTAGATCCAAACAAACGTAAAACCCTTTCGGCAGGTGTGAGACACAAGACGTCATTTGCAAAACACCAATATTACGTTATAGCTGTCCACATATATCAACAAATCCTAAAGGAGCACAGCATTCTTAACTTAAATAGATACGACTTAAACACTATATTAACTAACTGGCTTCTACAATAAGAATATTTAAGTACCGAAGCATTATTAACATACATTATATAATAGTTCAAACACACACACACACACATACACACACACACACACACACATAGAGAGAGAGAGAGAGAGAGAGAGAGAGAGAGAGACATACACGTATACTTTCACACAAAAGTACGCACCCATTTCAGTTTTTTATCTTATAAATATGTTGTACTTACAATATAGATGTAACCATTCTGCTTATACATTATATAATTAAATGTAATTTACCGGCGGAATCTTGTCTCCTAAGATACAGGCATTAGCCTAGTTTAAGAGGCAAAGATCCAAAGATTTGCACAGCTTGTTTTGGCTTTGTTATATAATGCTCAATTGTACGGTGCTTTGTAAACTTTTTGTCAAATAAATATTATTATTATTATATTCACCGCGGCTTCGCTCGCGTTATATTTTTGTCGATGAAAATCTATTTCGGATAAGATTCCTATTATTAGGTATAAAAGTCGCCGCGCTAACAGTAGGTTTTATCCACCCTCCGCATTAGAAGTTTCACATCAAAAATATAGGTTCCGGATAAGTAATCACCAAATATGATATACTAAAACCTTCTGCGAAACACGCTGCATCTTATGGTGCAAGTATTATTCCGATCGGTTCAGTAGTTTTTGCAGTATAACCGAACAAAAAACCGGCTCTCCATTTATTAGTATAGACACAAGATACAGTAATATTCTAGTGGAAAATCTACGGACTGTATAGCCTTTTTTTATTGCCAACGGTGGCAGATGGCCCACTTGGTAGTAAGTAGTAACCGCCGCGAGTAACCGCGTGAGTTAAGTGCTCTTCTCATACCTTGTTTAAAAGAAGGGCATGTCGTATCGTTGGGGAAACACCGCAGCAGGAAGTTCATTCTAGAGCCTACACGTGCGTCGTAGAAAATAACGCTGAAAATGAACAGTGTCCGTGTGACCAAAAATTTTGTAAAATTATATACTGTGGGTAGATGAAACCGTTGAAATAACATATCAGCCTTGGACGTCTATCATCTAAGTCCACCCGTGATCATGAATGCTGTAAAGTATTCGAAACGTCGGGATAGTAGTAAAATCAAGTAAACGCGATAGATTTCGTAAACGTAGTTTTATTTCAAAATGTGTAACATTCGCGTAATTATCAGAAAGTATGATACTAAGTAGAAGATAGGAAGGATAATAAGGAGATGATAGAGAGAGAGAGTTTGGGCCTTCAGCGCTTTCTCTCAGCATACGAAACACAACAGCAGATATACCTACCTACCATTGTTTCAAGCTAATCTTTTGTGAGAGGGTGGTACTTCCCCGATCGAGCCGGCCCATTCATGGTGGGATAACCAAAGCGTCACGTCAAATGCAGTACGTTAGGATCCCTTGTTATGGAAACTTTTTATATGTTTATTTCCTTGCATAACAAAGTATAATATAAATATTCCGCGAAACTCAATAAAACTGAATGTTCTACGTCATAAGCTTAGCAAGGCATTTGAATAACTAACTGTGGACGCGATGCGTTTGAGAAAAAAACATTTGATTTTTGTTGGGCACGCGGGCATAGATCGCCATACTACCTCTATGGGGAGACTTCATAAGCAAAATCACTTACGTTTTACACAACTGGCCAAAAAAAGCGTGTAACGTTTTCTGGGTTTGCGCATGTGCGTTTTTTTTATACTACGTGGGTGGCAAACAAGTATACGGCCCACCTGATGGTAAGCAGTTACAACACCAGAGACATCACCTGCGCGTAACCATCTCCAAGGAAAGGGATAGCAGGTGGAGAGATTTTCGACAGATGGCGTTAGGAATACAATAAAATTCAAATTAATATTTTTTTTTATATTTGCATACACATAATGTATAAAATACTATGTTTTGATGAGATGATAGATAACATATTTAGAAATAAATTGAAATTACTATGTCAAAGGCAGTCAAAAGCCCAAATCTGAAAGTGTGATAGTTTCTCAGTAAAGCAGTAAAGTGTACCACAATATGCATAGATTGTGGATTAGTACTAGGGCTCGCTTCGCACGCTCTAATTATAGAGTGACTGCAAAAGGGCTCATTTTCTCATGATAATTTAGATTGAGTGTACGGACAAAATATTAAATAGTAGGTAAGTCCCTTTGACGTTGAGCAAAATTATTTCTTATTTATAAAGTTCTAGAGAACATAAACTGCCATAAAACACCATTGATATATAAAAAAAATGTGTGTGTACTTATGTAGACGCGTTAGAAGTCTTCTTATTATTCTTTATTTAAATATCACAAAAAAACTAAAATTTTGACTATAACTAACTTCAGGGTGTCGCTTTTTCGCGACGGTGTGCGCGCGCATTTTACTCTGAACATTTTGCCCTAACGCGCCAAAAGAAGTAAAACTTCAAAAAGAGAATTATTAGGCACTAAATTGTTGCAGATTACGCAGCTCTCCGGCACTCATTTCTTTTAGTGTTGTTTCGACTATAGATTAATATGTATACATATTGGGAAATTTCGACGCGCGAGCAGCCACAACGCACCCAACGTATCAACATGCCTAATAACACTAAGATCTCTTTTGAAAAACTCATTTACTGTCTCTTTATTTGTCTCGTTATTTCTGAATAGTGTCATTATACACACGCACACAGTTAAAAGTTGCTTGTGTACAATTTAAACCCACATCTGCTGTAACCGTTCCATATGCTATGCCAATTTAGCAATCGTAATATCCAGAAACTGTTTGTAAATGTCGGTTTCGCATTTTAGCACTTTGTGTTACGTATAAGTCTAGCAGTAGACGATATCAGGCTGATATATAGATAGATAGTGCCTAATTGTGGATCTACTGTCTTTTTTATACATCAATGGCCTCGTGTAAACCATTTAAACTATATACATGCTAGTCTCCACATGTGATCGATTTGGGTTAAGAGGAAATTCGCAAAATAATTGTAAGATAGCTTGTTTTGATAACAACTTTTATCATAAATTACCTCAATAATCGCCAAACCGGTTATGTAAGGCTGTGGCAACATCGACAGAATTAGCAGGCACAGTTTTATAAGTTTTAAAATGAAATTGTAACAGGTCGATGTCTGTACATTGCAGATATTGGGACGGTGGAGTCTATATTATAGCAACAGAAGCCAAAACAACATTTTTTTAAATTTTTCACCATCTGTATGTTTGTACACGCATCGCGCAAAAACTGCTGAACGGAATTAAAAAGGGATCAGGAGGGTTTTATGCTTCCAGTGATGGAATGACGAACGGGTTTATGAGTTTCTGTGCGAGAATCGAATCTGTTGAGGTAAATACGCGGTTTTACATGCCACTAAGCGATCACCACTGCGTGAAAGATATCTTGGATTTCCCCATTGCAACGTGCCACACTTAGCATACTATTAAGTGTCGTTGACGTATTAAGTGACTAATGAAAATGAACGCGTATTATCGTTTACGGAATATATACATATATAAATTATATATATTTATATGTAAGTATATATAAATAAATATATATCTTTGTATCGCGGGGGACTTTACAAACATACAGTTTCACGGACACCAAGTACACTCAGAACAACCGTTTGTGGATCACAGAAAGAATCGTCCTTTGTGGGAATCGAACCCACAACACTCGGGCGGGAGGCCAGTATCTAAACCACTCCGCCATCTGTGCAGTCGAATTGTCTGTTTGTTAGGTCTAAATAAGGGATTTTTATTAAATGCGTATAAAAATATATAGGCTGTTAGCACGCAGAAGCGGCGAACCGCGGTAGCGGTAAACGTTCCGACACGAAAAAGCGAAATGTTAGCGACATTGCGGTTGTTTCTACATCAATTTCGCTATTTCGTATTTCCTTACTCAGTGCAACATGTTGGAGCGTTTTCGCCGCGATATTTTGTCAAAAAAGACACGGCATGTCGATTTTCTCCTAACAGCTAAACTAATATAGTGGTACCCCGGCGTTCCCGCATCTTCCTGATTTTAAGGCGAATTCTTACAATATTTACTTATATTACACATATTGAGTGTCTCTTTAAGAGACGATGAGCGGACAAAAAAGTCAAGAAATGACTGTTTGACGTTGAACATAATGTTTATTTGTAGCTAATTTGCCACTGGAAAGAAGCTGTTATAAAACACTATAATATCTTCTTTTTTTATTTTTTTTATAGCATGTAGACAGACGAGCTACGGGCCCATCTAATGGTAAATGGTAACCGTCGCTCATGGACTCAACTATACAGAGAGTATTGTCAAGACGCTGCTCACCATTTCAATTCACCGATATGAAATGAAAGAATAAACGGCTATCTCCTGCTACAGCCAAAACGCAACCAAGTGCTTCATGGCCGGTCACACGGGAGATGGTGGTACCAACCTGCTCGGGCCCGATATCAAGTGTATACTCCCACTTGGTACCCAGTCCTACCACCAGTCATGCAATGGATGATAATTGTTTACTTCCCTTAGTCGCCTCATACGACACCCGTGGGAAAGAATGGGGTGGTGACACTTGTATTCTTAGTCCGTCACCACACGGACAGTATCTTAATATTTTTATATATATTTTTTAGCATGTAACATGCTTAGTCATTATATTAACACAAAGTTTGAAAATGTAAAATCGAAAATAAGTCACGAGTGGCATGTAGCATCTGGGACGGTATTTCAGGAGATGCAGGTTCAAATCCTGCTCGTGACTGTTATTTTCGATTTCACATTTTCACAGTTTGTGTTAACCATAATATCATTAAAGTTTAATTATTTGTGAAAGTTGAAAAAGAGTGCTTTACTGCGAGCAGGATTCGAACCTGCGTCCCATTCAATCCGGGGAAGTGTTTTGGATCGCTAAGCTATCGTATTTTTTTTACTTCAGAACTGCTTCGTAATTCATACTTAGTTCAAGTACATTACAGTTTTCTTAAGAAGCAGTGCCTAGCTTGTCCTAATTACTTAGTAATGGATAGCGTGCTATGCAATCCAATTAAGCATGCTCTAAAAGTTTAATGTCAATATCGTTAGGGTTGTCGATTTGTAAATTCAATAGAATATAACAAAACCATTTGAACAGTAACAGTCATTGAGAGAGTTGTAGAGCTTTGCAACCGTTTTGGTTAGGAAACAGTGTTTATTTCTAAATTCTAGAGTTCCGATAAAACCGTTAAAAAATGCAGTGACCACCTTTTTTTGTCTAAGACGGTGAAAAATGTATCCACACACGCCGTCGTTTGGGGCACCTCTATCATCTACAATCATTTACTAGTCCACTATGTCCTAATGCGTGTTGGCATACTTCACAAACTATCAAGAAAATATCTTGAGCCTTTTTTTAAAGGTGTGAAAAATGTACCTAACCACACACCCTGTTGTTCGAGGCAACGAAGAGGGTAACGTGGGGTCCTCACCCACTAAATAAACCAACCGTGTGCCGTCTCTCCACCCGTACTGGAGGACTAATGGCACAGTGTGACATATCCATATCATAGATATAACCTAAAAACCAGCTTAGGCTAGTTATAAATAAACCTAATATTGTCTATATTTTATTAGAGAAATAAATAAATATAAATATATTCACGGAAATTTTCACATTACTTCCTCTGGTCCCAAACTAAGCTTAACGCTTGTGCTATGGGTACCAGATTACGGTTATAATACATATTTATATTACTTTTTTTGTAAATACATACATATAATAGATAGAAAACACCCAGACGCAGTACAAATATCTATGTTCATCACACAAATAATTATCCTGAGTGCGAATCGGTTACTCTACCGACTACGCCACGAGGCCCGTCTAATAATACTTGTAATAGTCTCTAGAAAATACTATATATATATATATATATATATATAATTAAAGAAATACTTGTCTGTAATAGTCACTCTCAAAGCCCATCAAACGTCAAATAATAGCGTGCACTAAAACACCAACAATTTCTCAACAGTTGTTACACATCTGCCAAGGCCCTCCATTGTTAACCGTCGTAAAGTAGAACAGCTTCCTTAGAAACTCATTAATTATTCATCCACATCCTTTATTTATTCATTGCAATGAAAGTTTAATGTCAATTTTAATATTCAATTACCTAGTGTTAATTATTTACACAGATAAAGCTATTTTGATCATTAACGTTATCACACTGCTACTTAACCTACTTCAAATATAAAGTATTTTTATCGTGTGTATTCGAGTTTAAGTATCTATACTATATATTATAAAGCCTTTGCCCGCGGCTCCGCTGCAGCTAAAACCTAGTTTTTTTGGTTATACTTATCTCAGGTGCTCGATATAGTAGCGGGATAAAACGTATTCCAATTTTTAAGTCAAATCAAGAGCTAGCTATATATACGAGTATATATATAAATAAAAAAAAGTTGCATCAAAATCCATTCAGTAGTTTTTGCGTGATGCGCGAACGAACAAACAGACAAAGAGATAAACAGACAAACTTTAAAAAAAACTGTTTTTAACACAAAACAAATACCACGGAGTACAGAAAAAATACACGGACAAATAACAAAGCTGTGTCTATACATTTAAGATATTTAAGAAAAAAATACTGTAGGCTATATTATAGTAGCGGATATCCGAAAAGGTAAGCCGCCGGCGGACCACTGAAGCAACGTAACATAGTTCAAGTTGACCGCCAATAAAGGCGGAGAGACGGCACACGGCGGGTTTCTTTAGTGGGTGAGAGCCCCACACTACCTTGTTCGTTGCCCCAAACGAATGACGGGGTGTGCAGTCAGGAACATTTTTTCCCGCCTTAGAAAAAAGGCTATATGTGTAGGCGTTTCTGAACACAAAACAATTAAAGTACAAATTTGTGAATAAGGAAAAAGAGTATTTTATTACGAGCGGGAATCGAACCTGCGTCCCTTCCTATCCGGGGAAGTGCTCTACTCCACTGAGCTACCGTACTATTTCTAGAAATACCGAATCCCCTCATCACATTTGTCTCAATTTATTTTAGATTTTTGTTACCATAGCCTATACTCGTAGATACTAACAAAATCAGAGGCATTACTCGCGCGTTGTAACAGAGCTAAGGCTCTACCAATAGCCATCCATCCATCCATCAGCCTTTTAAAGTCTACTGCTGGACATAGGCCTCCCCAAGAACGGGGTGTAGTGCCGTAATCGCCACGCTTGGCAGGCGGGTTGGCGATCGCAGTGGATGTTGTTAATACTCGAAAGAGTGCTGCTGCCCACTCCCCCAGTATTCCCTCAGTCGGCTTTTACGACTCCCATGGGCGGAGAGGGGTGGGAAAATTCTAAAGCCGCTCCACACGGCCAGATGATGATAATCTTTGGCTTATCATACTCACAGCAGACAAGAAACTTGTTTACGTGAGTCATTTGCGGGAATACGTTTATAGCCGTTTTATGAGCGATTGTAATCACTGCCGTGAGCACCTGACCCTGAACTTGACTTTTGTGTGTTCTTCGTGATGCGTGAATAGTTCAATGGGTTTTTTTGTGGGTATATATTACCCCTCAGAAAGTAGGTTGATGAAATAAAAGCTGCAGCAGGTATTACATGGTTCTGAAAAGCCAGAAACGGGTAAGAATGGATACAGTTTGGGGAGGCCTTTGCCAGGAACCAAACAAATCTAGTTCCTATATTAATCAATTTGAGTCAAATTGTTTAAAAACATCTGAATAAAGGCTAGTATTAGGGGTTAAAGTATTAAATTCCCGATTTATAATTGAAAATTCGTTTTTTTTTTCATTTCACATATTTATTTAATCAAAATATCTACCATTATTATCTATACATTGCTGCCATCTAATAGGAAGGTCATTTATGCCTTTGCGATAGAACTCTGGTGATCTAGATTCTACAAACGCGTGTGAAAGCATTTTGTACTGCCTCCTGGGAAGAAAACTTTTTATCACGTAGAAAATTGTCCAAATCACGAAAAAAATGGTAGTCCGTTGGATCAAGGTCTGGCGAATACGGAGGGTGACGAATGGTTTCTAATTGTAGTTCCTGTAGAGTTAAAACGGTTTCTCGTGCTGTATGAGGTCTCGCGTTATCATGGAGCAATAATGGTGAAGATCGATTCATGAGTCGGGGCTGTTTCACTGCAAGTTTTGCTATCGTTGTTCGGAGTTCGGCACAGTAGACATCTGCCGTTATTGCTTGACCAGATCGGAGAAAGCTATAGTGAATGACACCATGCTGAGACCACCAAACAGTTACCTTTTTATTGGTAAGCTTTGCTTTAGGACACTGTTGCGGCGTTTGATCTGGGGTCAGCCATTTCATTTTTCTCTTACGGTTATCGTAAAGAATCCAGTTTTCATCACATGTCACAATTTGATCCAATATTCCTTCATTTCTGTATCGATTCAACAAGGCAACACAAGTTTCAACACGCGTTTCTTTCTGCAGATCAGTCAAACCTGAGGCACCCATTTTTTATATTTTTTTATTTTATTGATTTGACGCAAATGAGTTAATATTGTTGGTAAGGTAACGTTAAATTATGCCGCTAATTCCTGGGTAGTTTGGCTCGGATCGGCTTCCACCATCTCTTTCACATCATTGTTATTCACATGTGTGGGCGCTGTTCCACGTGGTTCGATCTTCAAATCAAAATTTCTATCATGAAAGCATTTAAACCAAAATCGCACGGTGCGTTCATTAGCAGTTTCCTCTCTAAACGCAACATTGATATTGCGAGCTGTTTCTGCAGCGTTAGTTCTGCGTCGGAACTCGTATTCAAATATCACACGAATTTTCGAAGTATCCATCTTTCTTGTCTAAGCTGAATAAAACACACAACTGAAATATAAACGAAAGTTGCACATTTTTTAAAAAAAGAACCTCATAGGTAGCTACCATTTGAAAAACGTCTCACTCATTAATCTCAAATCATGAAGTTTCTATGTCAATTCGAAGTACCTATTACAATAAAAGGCAATTTCATTTAACCCTTATTATTATTATTTACATAAATATATCAATAGATTTAGGTAATATGTCAGGTTCCCGATATAGTAGCGGGATAAAAAGTATACCAGTTTTTAAGTCTAGTCAAGAGCTATCAAGTAAAAGTTGCATCAAAATCCGTTCAGTAGTTTCTTTGCGTGATACGCGAACAAACAAACAGATAAACAGAAAAACAGACAAAAATTCTAAAAAAAAATTGTGTTTATACACGCCTATATTATAGCCTAATACAGTATTTTTTTTCTCAAATATTTAAATGTACAGACACAGCTCTGTTACATTTTTATATCATTATCGGTTGCTCTATTAGGTTTTAGCTGGTATACTTGTATTTACACTTAGCGACTGCATATCCGGCCTCCACGACCCGGACTGGAGTCATATTTTTATATTTAGGATTCTGAGCTTAAGTTGTCCATATGGTGATGGACTATACAAATGTTACCACCCCATTCTTTCCCACGGGTGTCATACGAGGCGACTAATTCCCTTAGTAGTAGTAAGCAATTATCTCCCATTGCATTATTGGTGGTAGGGCTGGGTACCAAGTGAGAGTACTCACTTGCTATCGGGCACGAGCGGATTAGTACCACCATCTCCTGTGCGATCGGCCATGAAGCAGATCGGTGTGTTTTGGCTGTAACAGGAGATAGCCGCTATTCCTTTTATTTCATATAATGTGAAATGAAATGGTGAGCAGCGGCTTGACAATACCCTCGGTATATATAGTTGAGTCCGGCTACCGTTTACCAACTGGTGGGCCGTGGCTAGTCTGCCACCATACGCAATAAAAAAAGACTTGCCTTTCAAAGCACGGAGTGAGAGGTGTTACATTTGGGATTCCCATCTGATTACCAACCGAGTTACTTTTGTGAGTTGCTTAACCTTGGCGATCCTTCGAACCACAAATTCACAATCTATAACTAACAACTAACTGCCTCGGTGGTGCAACGGTTGTGTGTACAACTGCTGATCCTGAGATTTCGGGTTCGATCCCTGAGTCGGGCAATGTTATTGAGATTTTTCATAAAAGCAAAAATTCTCAGTAGCAGTGCGGAGTTTGGAAATGTGCCCGGTAGATGGCAATAGGCTCGCCTTCTATTACGTGGGACTTCTTAAACATAGTTAGCGAATCGTGGGTGTTAATACACCTCTGCCTAGCCCTTCGGGGAATACAGGCGTGAAGCTGTTTTTTTTGATTTTATAACTAAGAACCTATCGCATCCATTAAGGTGGCGTAGTTCTAAGTCTAAGATAAATGTGAAATGGAGACTATTACACCAAAGGTAACTGCGATAGCTTAGCGGTCTAGAGCACTTCCCCGGATGGCAAGGGATACAGGTTCGAATCCTGCTGTAAATTTCTCATTTTCCACTTTCACAAATAATTTGTTGTAATAAAGTGACTGAGCCCGTTAATGCTAAAATACAAATCACCAAGAAATGTTATTCTGTTACGACAGTTAGTAATATTTTAAACTGTAAAAGATTTATGCAGTTAGAGCAGCTCGAATTACAATTTCAGTATAAGCTTTATGCCGCTCGCTACGATGCAAAATAAATAATTATAATATGTCCCATCGCGTGCAGGGTCGTGGAGACACGCAGTGCCGATACGGGTTCGGTAGGAAGCCCCTCGTCCGTGCACCGATACTCTACCGGTCACACCGCATGTTTGAATCGTGCTCTTTGTTTTGCACAGATATTTATATAAATAAGGGTTCTGTACATTTTCACAAGCTTTAAATTTACTTACAATATCCGTATGTAAATAAAAACATAGCATCACGCCTGTATTCCCCGAAGGGCAGAGGTGTATTACACACCCACGATTCGCCAGCTATGTTTGAGTCCCACGTAATATGTGGCGAGCCTATTGCCGTCTACCGGGCGCATTTTCAAACTGCGGGCTGCTACTGAAATTTTTTGTTTTACGAAAAAGCTCTAGTAAAAGCTGCCCGACCCGGGGATCGAACCCGAGACCTCATGATCAGCAGTCGCTCACACTACCGCTGCACCACCGAGGCAGTTGTATGTAAATTGTCCGTTTAAAAATTTGCAAACCATTTTCCAGCCACATACTGTAGAATGTTTTAGTAATTTTGCGTGCTTATTCGATTCTGGTGACAACACACGAAATATAAAAAAAGATGGCGGATTTCAAAATGGCTGCCCTATAATTTGAGGACTGAAGACAAAATTTACAATCAACTTATATTCCAATTTTCATATACCTAGTTCAATTCTAATTAAAATACGTAAAATTCGAAAAAAAGAATAAGATGTAGATTTTAAAAGGACCGCGAATACAACATAGAAAAAATAGATATTGGATATGCATATTCAGTTTTAGTAAAAAAAGCTTGTCTATAAAAATATTTTTTTTTTAATTTTAATTTATTTAAATGAAGCTTAGCCAAGAATTAACAACCTGTTTTATAATAACCAGCCACCGTAGTCTTATCTTAAAACTTTGGCATTATCGAACCGTGAACTATCAATTTATATGATATAAATTCACAGAGTGACTGCCTATTTGATCTCCGCGACCCAACTAGTAGGACAACTAGCAACAATAAGGCTAAGCGTGTGCTGAGTCAGAGGCGACGCGGATCCACGCAGCGTAGGGCCTTTAGCCTTAAAAACTCTTTAGGCGCTGCAAAGCCGTATAATTCATATGATTTTTTTTTAATTACCATGAATGACTGAACTAATTATATATTTTTGTTCAACCAAGAATTGGAACTTAGGAGTCCGTGGTGTATATTTTGATTTGTAAACATAATACAGCTGTTTCAGTTGCACTACTTTCTTCTTCGCGGAAAGTCACTAAGTCTCTGACTGACGTAAAAAATCGTCTAAACTTGTTTTTTATTTATTTCTTAAGCTCTATTACATTTTATACTCACCAAACTAAATCGTAGGTGTGTAATACACCTCTGCCTACCCCTTCGGGGAATACAGGCGTGATGCTATGTTTATGTGTGTGTATAATATTTATTACATAACAATAACGTCGCAGGTATGTTACTATGTTTCCTTAATGTAATCACTTAAGTGTTATCTAACAGTGTATCTTTTAGATTTTTCTTTCCATCCATCCATCCATCCATCAGCCTTTCGATGTCCACTGCTTGACATAGGCCTCCCCAAATTGGAGGTATAATGCCGTAATCGCCACGCTTGGCAGGCGGGTTGGCGATCGCAGTGGATGTTGTTATTACTCGAGGAAGTGCTGCTGCCCACTCCCCCCGGTATTTCCTCAGTCGGCTCTTACGACTCCCATGGGTCGAGAGGGGGATTTTTCTTTAATGTACAAATGTTCACTTTTTTCTGCCTTTTTTAAGAAGGGGAGGCTGGTACTCCTGCCGCAGCCGGGGCAAACGCTGGATTTGGTCGGGGTCTTCAGGCCCATCGTGCTGCTGGACGAGGCGGGTAAGCTGCTGGAGAGAATCCTCACTGCTCGCATCGTCCAGCACCTGCGCGACGTCGGACCCGACTTGTCGGATGCCCAGTTCGGTTTTTGAGCTTGTCGTTCAACGGTCGGCGCGATTATGCGCCTGAGAGGTGGTCGTCGCCGGCGATGGAGTGCTGTTGGCGTTGTCGCTTGACATCGCCAACGCATTCAACAGTCTGCCATTCAGCTGCATCGGGGAGGCGCTCCGGTATCACGGGGTGCCTGCATACCTGAGGCGGCTAGTGGCAGACTATCTTGAGGGCCGCAGCGATCTCTATGAGAGCTGCATAGGGGACGTTGAGAGAAGTCCCATGTCGTGCTGTGTCCCACAGGGTTCGGTTCTAGCAGTTACGACTGGGTGCTACGCTGTCGGCTCCCCCCTGGGCTTGCGGTCATCTGCTATGCGGATGACACGCTGGTCGTGGCCCGGGGTGGAAACTTCGAGGAAGCGGCGTTGACCTCGGAGGTGGTCAGGAGGATCAGGGCGCTGAGGCTTAGGGTGGTCCTGGAAAAGTCAGAGGCCCTGCTTTTCCATGGGCTCCGACGTCGGCCACCTGCTGGCGCCTCGATCATTGTGGACGGAGTCCAAATTGGGGTGCAGGCCCAGATGTATCTGGGCCTGGTGCTGGACGGGCGGTGGCGCTTTTGCGAGCACTTCCGTCAACTGTCCCCGAGGCTCGTCGGTGCGGCGTCCACCCTTGAACGGCTTATGCCACATATGGGTGGATCCAACAATGCGTGCCGACGGCTTTACGCGAGGGTGGTCCGGTCGATGGCGCTGTACGGCACATCCGTGTGGAGTCCCTGGACGCACTGAACAGGGCTATTCTGTGGAGGCCACAGAGAATCGTCGCGTCCAGGGTTATACGTGGATACCGCACGATGTCGACGGAGGCGGCTTGCGCGTTGGCTGGAATCCCCCCATGGGACTTGGAGGCGGAGGTGCTCGCCGAGGTGTATCGGCGGGCGTTGCAAGAACGGGAGGATGCCCCCTACGTTTTTTTTTTTTTTTGTTAAGGCGGGAAAAAATGTTCCTAACCGCACACCCCGTCGTTCGGGGCAACGAACAGGGTAGTCTGGGGCATACATTCCTTCAGTGGTGTTCCTTCAGTGGGGGACGATGGCTTTGCCTCTTGCATACGGACCCCAAACACTTGTCAGGCTTCTCACGCACGTTGTCACTGTGAAACAAGTATATAGTATGTTTCTGTCACAAAACATATCATAGCACGCACAAAGGACGATATGCTTTAAATCACCGTGACCGAATCATTCGTGTCGAGTGTTGTGGATTCGATTCCCACATAGGACAATTCCTTGTTTATCTACAAATGGTGGTTCTGAATGAGCAGTCTGGTGTCAGTGTCAGTGACGGGCTAAGAATGCAAGTGTCACCATCCCATTCTTTCCCACAGGTGTCGTATGAGGCGACTAAGGGAAGTAAGCATATATCATCCATTGTATGACTGGTGGTAGGGCTGGGTACCAAGTGGGAGTACTCACTTGGTATCGGGCCCGAGCGGGTTGGTACCACCATCTGCCTTGTGACCGGCAATGAAGCATATCGTTGCGTTTTGGCTGTAGCAGGAGATAGCCGTTTATTCTTTCAATTCATATCCATCCATCAGCCTTTTATCATCCCCTACTGGACCTAGGCCTCCCAAAATGGGGGTTTTATCATAATCGCCACGCTTGGCAGGTGGGTTGGCGATCGCAGTGGATGTTTTTAGTACATAGGGGAACGCTGCTGCCCGGTCCCTCAGTAATCCCTTAGTCGGCTTTTACGACTCCCATAGGAAGAGACGGGGTGGAATAGCTCCACTCTTGATGCCGGCCCCACACGGCAAATTCCTTTCATATCGGTGAAATGAAATCGTGAGCAGCGGCTTGAAAATACTCTCGGTATACGAATAGTTAAGTCCATGAGAGACCGTTACTATTTACCATCAGATGGGCCGTGGCTTGTCCGCCACCACATGCAATAAAAAACAAATGTGCTTTTTTTACACGCATTAAATTTAATAATGGATGTAAATTAGCTACCCCGCCGGAATCTTCAGTTTTTCCAGGATAAAAGGTAACTTGAAATGATGCTATATTTTGCTTCATGGGGATTCCAAATAATGGCTGTTGATTCCAAATTACTTCGAACGAGTGCATTATATAAAATTTTGATGACCGCTATATTATCAAAATCTTTACAGTTTCTTATAATAAATCCTAAGTTTCTAAATGATTTACTACAAATCTTAATAATGTGCTTACGAAACGTCATCTCCGGTAGCATTTCAACACCTAAGTCGCGAGTGGAATTTAAACGCGGTATTAACTCACCATCCATCTCATATCTGTAGTGCTGTGGAGTCCTGGCTCGGCTGTAGCTCATTACTCCACATTTGGTTACGTTGAAATGCAGCTTTTTTGTATTGCTCCACTGGACTACCCGGTCAATATCACTCTGCAATCGCTCAGCATCCGAAGCGTCCGCTATCGACAGATACATCTTAAGGTCGTCTACAAAAAGCATACACTCAGCATGCTGGATGATTGCTGGTAGGTCATTAATCAGCAGAATAAATTCCAAGGGTCCTAAATTAGAACCTTGACTCACACCAGAAAAAGTAAAATATGGACTGGATTTGTGACCCGCATACTCCACGTACTGCCGCCGTAAGCACAGGTAACTTGCGAACAATTTGAGTAAATGCGGGGTAAAACCCAGAGCTGCAAATTTCGATAGTAGTACGTCGTTATCCACTGTATCGAACGCTTTTTGGAAGTCGAAGTACACGCAGTCTACCTGGCCTCCAGCATCAATGATAGGCGTTACGTTCGTCATAAACGATAGCAGATTACTTCCCGTACTCTGTCCCGTCCGGAAGCCATGCTGAGCATCGGTCAGGTTAGAGACTATTTGCGGATAAATGCATGCGTAAAGTGCAGATTCAAACACTTTGGCGAACGTTGACAGAACCGCTACTGGTCTATAATTACTGACATCATCACTTGAACTACTTTTCGGAACTGGTATTACTCTAGTGGTTTTTCCATTGATCCGGGTAACGGGCTTCTCTTAAGCATAAATTAAAGATGTGTAACAGAGGGTCTCCAGAACACCTCGCGACAATTTTTAACAATATATGGTGGTATCTCATCGGGTCCAACCGAGTGCTTGGGCTTGAATCGGTTAAGCGCCGCACGCAGCTTATGTTCGTTAAGCTGGCCCACATGCACCCTAACTGCAGAAGCGTGCGGGCCCGATGAATGTTCGGCTTTTGCCGGATCCAGAAGGGGACGCTGAGTGCTATACACTGAGTGAAAATATGTACCAAAAGAATCCGCACCCTCTGCCTCGCTCAACACCCTGCCCTATTTTTTTTTTTTTTGTTGCGTGTACCTTGTTTATTTTTAATATTATTCCAGAAAGATTTAGGATCATTGTTAATATTACTTTGTAGTCTATGCTGATATGCTACATAGGTCAATACAAGTTTTTGTTTAACCAATGACCGATACCGAGAAAATGTTCCGTAGTCACTCGTTAAGCCTGTTATTTTATACATTTTATGGTACCTTGATTTTATTTTTATATCATTAATTAAATCTAAAGTGAACCACTCTGGATATGTGTTTCTATCACTCGTTTTAAACTTACGAGAACTGTGCTTAAAGAGAGTGTATTCGTTGATATTTCTAGAAATGGTACGATAGCTCAATGGATTAAAGCACTTCCTCGGAAAGGAAGGGACGCAGGTTCGATTCCCGCTCGTACTAAAAATACTCTTTTTCCATATTCACAAATTATAATTTGTACTTTAAGAGTAGCTGAGCATGTCAAATGCTAAAATATAGATCAAAATGTATGAAGAAGTTCTGTTTTTGTACGGCTTGGAAAGAAGAAATCTGTGGATTCCCTCCTTTTAGAATATTTTTAGAAGCCAACTTAGTCTTCCTTCTATTGACAACCTTTCAATCATCATCAGCTGCACAAGTCTTTAATTCCAATAAATTTTGTTGAGGCAGTGGTAAATTTTCATCAGTACTAGAACTTTGTGTGAGCGCACCCTTATCTTTATTAGACATTTCAGATCGCGCCTGCGCCCGGCGCACACGTACTGTCACATTGGGATGATTTTGCGATATCTTTGTCTTTGAAACTTCCGTGGTAAATGCTAGTGTCTCACTCGCACTCTGCATATCTGTTATCTTGGTCGCTTTATCCATCTCGCTCGCATCTATCAATGCTACAAGTCTATCAACTTTATTTGATAAGTCTGCAATCATCTTCATCATGTTATTTATGACATTAAAATTTCTATCAATTGTCAGCTGTTGATCTTCCTTTTTCTTATTTTGTGTCTCAATCAAGCTAGTCTGGGCCGTAATCTTCACCGTCAACATGGAAACTTTCTTAGATAATTCGGCCATAGCCGTCTCAGTGCTAAATTTAGATATTTTACTAGTAAAAATATTTAAAAACCGCAGAGACTGACGTGACGCACGAAAAGACTTTGACACCAAAAATATGTTTTAACGTAATAAAATTTTTACGCATTTGCGAGTGTTATTTATGTTCATAAGAAAATCGCATTTAACGAAAGCGACATATAATAAGGTGGTAGATGCCCACCATATATGTCTATTTGTCTGCTTATTAACATTTTAGTCAAAATGGAAAAAAATAAAAGAGAACTTTCTTAATCACTATTTATTTCTGAATTATTATTTGAGAATCTGAGTCTGTTACATTTACTAAGAATCTTTTTGTTACAATCAATAAGGTGAACCAGTAGCATCATTTTATTTCGTTATTTTATCCATCCATCCATCCATCCATCAGCCTTTTAAAGTCCACTGCTGGACATAGGCCTCCCCAAGAACGGGGTATAGTGCCGTAATCGCTACGCTTGGCAGGCGGGTTGGCGATCGCAGTGGATGTTATTAATGTTAATACTCGAAGGAGTGCTGCTGCCCACTCCCCCGGTATTCCCTCAGTCGGCTCTTACGACTCCCATGGGTGGAGAGGGGTGGGAAAATTCTAAAGCCGGTCCCACAAGGCAAATATAACATACTCGATATATCTCAACTACCATTACAGTGTCAACAACTTTAGCCCGTCAGTAAATAATTATTTAATTTCGGCCGTTTTAAAACTTTTGTTATTTCTTGCGATATGCCCCATTACCTGTGTCCATACACATTCGCCGGAACAGAACATAAAATAAGCCTAATTAAAAATATAGTGGGAAAATATTTAACAATTCGATTTCACCACATTTAAAAAATAGAGGGAATTACAAGAACTTCTCAAAGTAAAAGACAACATTATAAAAAAACTACTCAGCTTATGGCATGTTAGACAAGTACTTATAATAAAAAAGTAAACAAACATCTTTTTCTTTTACCCATATACCTACAGTAGTCACAACGGATCTTTGTGTCACTGAAGTTGGCTGCAAGACGCTGCGTAGTAGCCATTTTTGTGTCGCAAGGCATGTGCGTCTTCTACAGTTTGCATTAATCGAAAAATGTTCGATTATAATTTAACAATTGTAATCGATATTTATAATTCATCGATCATAAGATGTGGACTCTTCTAAATCTAGATAAAAGCTTATTCACTGAAATCGCTCGTATATCTATTTTTTATTGAATATTAAAAAAAATAGTGCCTAAATACTTAGATATGAAAACATTATGATCTCATTCGATTGTTTTGTTATTCAAGTAATAACATTTGAATTGGTCGTCAGCACTTATCGTATGATTCTGTCAAAATTCCCACTTCGCGCTCTGTGACTTCAGAGACGCAAAGATTTGTTGTGGCTACTATACTCTTTCTTCATACAGATTTGTGCAGTAAGTTTTAAATAAATAAATACAGTAAAACAGTGCTTTTTTGGCTACTATTAACATTTTCCAAATAGTACGGTATATTTGATATACATTTCCAATAAATTTTTCTGCCAACCTGTATTTGTTAAAGGGTAAATTTGGCTAACATGGTATCCCTAACTTCACTCACACATAGATAGCCGCCGCCATTACCTTGCTTCAATTCTGTGTTAGCAAGACGCTGTCCGTTTCTTATACGTCCATGCTGTAACAGTGCTGTGTCTGTACATTTAAGATATTTGAGAAAAAGATACTGTATTAGGCGACTAGCTCTTGATTAGATTTAAAACTGGTATACATTTTATCCCGCTACTATATCGGGAATCTGAGATATGAATTAAAAACTAGCTAGCTAGGCTAGTAATTTTATAAAATAGTAACAACTTTTAAATGCGTGCGTGAGTTCAATGACACTATAATAAGCGTATAAATCTTTAAATGCATGGTAGATACCTATAGTAACTATATACTGACGTATAAATCACCTGACAGCTAGATAACGCGTGACCAATTTTGACTTGTCAATGCGCACACATTGACATATTGGATAGTGATGTAAGTTTTATCTTAGACTGACGATAAAATATTAAAACAAATCAGTTTGTTTAACGAATTCAAATTATCATCTTCAACTATCATATTATTTATACTTCATGTTATTGAGCTTTTCCTAAAAAAGAAAAATTCTCAGTAGCAGCCCGGAGTTTGGAAATGTGCCCGGTAGACGTCAATAGGCTCGCCCCCTATTACTTGGGACTTAAACATAGCTGGTGAGTCGTGGGTGTGTAATACACCTCTGCCTACCCCTTCGGGGAATACAGGCGTGATGCTATGTTTTTGTTTTATAAACCGTGAAAAACTAGCTTCGTTAGCTTGTCGACTTTAGAATACTTTGTTTTTGAAGTTATACTTCTTTTGGCGCATTAGGGAAAAATGATGAAACACAAAGTGAAAATTTAATGTATAGTGCTAAGCATGTCAAATGCTAATATATATATAAATGATGAAAGTAAATTTTTACGATGCTCGCGCACACTGTCACGAAAAACCGACACCCTGAAGTTAGAAACCCTGAAGTTAGCTATAGTCAACATTTTAGTTTTTTTTTTGTGATATTTAAATAAACTTTATTTAACTAGATAATGCGTTACAATAAAACTTTCAATGTATTAAATACCTTTTTTCTATTGTTAGTGTCGTTTTTCTACAAACGTAAAATGAGGCGAAAGATAAAATTTTTGAAAAGATTTTTATCTTGTTACGCCAAAGAAGTATACCTTCTAACGCGTGTACATAAGTACACACACACTTTTTTTGTTATGGTGGGAAAAATGTACCTAACCGCACACCCAATCTTTCGGGGCAACGAACAGGGTAGTGTGGGGCTCTCACCCACTAAAGAAATCCACTGTGTGCAGTCTCTCCGCCTGCGTTGGCGGGTCACTAGTACTGTGTTGCATTACTCCAGTGATTCGCCAGCGGCTTACCGTTTCGGATACCCACTACTGAGCGAAGCATCCGCACATGGAGCGTCGCACCTTCGCGTGGACTTTAGACTACCTGTCATTCAAAAAAGCTTACAATGACATTAGATTCACTTTCCTCTTCCATTTTGCTATATTGCCGTATAAGATTTTCTTCTCGCTCACACGCTTTGGTGATCTATACCTTTTTTTTTGTTTAGGCGGGAAAAAATGTTCCTAACCGCACAACCTATCGTTCGGGGCAACGACCAGGGTACTGTGGGCCTGCACCCACTAAAGATACCTACCGCGTGCCGTCTCTCCGCCTTTATTGGCGGGCCACTGGAACTATGTTACATTCCTTCGCTGGTCCGCCGGCGGCTTACCCTTTCGGGTTTGGTGATCTATACCTACGTATATACTATATCTATGACTATAAGTATTCAGGAAGAGCGAGAGAAAAAGAGACGATTTGTTTTTCAGAAGAGATTTTAGTATTATTAGGTATTTTGATACGTTGCGTATTTCTGGGTACATTTTATGGTTCTTTGGTTACGTGCGTTGCGAATACTCGCGCTTCTAAATGACACTAAACGAAATGAGTGCTAAATGCGTAATATTTTTTTTTTATTGCATGTAGTGGCAGACTAGCCACGGTCCATCTGATGGTAATTGGTAACCGTCGCCCATGGACTCGACTATACCGAGAGTATTGTCAAGCCGCTGCTCACCAATTCATGTCACAGATGAAATGAAATATAAACGGCTATCTCCTGCTGCAGCCAAAAAGCAACAATGTGCTTCATGGCCGGTCACACGGGAGATGGTGGTACCAACCCGCTCGGGCCGGATACCAAGAGAGTACTCCCACTTGGTACCCAGCCCTACCACCAGTCATGCAATGGATGATAATTGCTTACTTCCCTTAGTCGCCTCATACGACATCCGTGGGAAAGAATGGGGTGGTGATACATGTATTCTTAATCCGTCACCATTTCATAGTGAATACAAGATCCTCTTAGTACTTTTTGGATCTTCTATTTCTTATACATCAATGGCTATAATGTAATAAGCCAATGACGTAAATATATTTTTGAATATGAATTTGAATAACATGGGGATGTCTCTTCACAGTGGCGCTATGCGACGGTGGCAGAACGGCTGGTAGCTGCTTGCGGCGTGATGTTAGCTTTGCTGAGCTCGATGGGCACAATCGGTGGCATCGTATTGTACGGGGAAATCTGCGCTTTGTTCGTACAACGACACAAAGCAGCAGTCGCCACTGAAGCTTATATACTGAGCGCTTTTGGTGGTGGGGAGTATATGTAAGTAACTAACATAATTTTGTAAACAAAAGACTCAAAACAATGGTATGGAGTTCAATCCCCAATCCAGGCGTAGTCGGTAGTGTAACCGACTTCCGTGCACGAAGTCGTGGGTTCAATTCCCACTCAAGACAATTATTTGTGTGATGAACACAGATATTTGTACTGCGTCTGGGTGTTTTCTATGTATTATATGTATGTATTTACAAAAAAAAGTAATATTATATTATGTATTATATCCGTAATCTGGTACACATAGCACAAGCGTTAAGCTTAGTTTGGGACCAGAGGATGTTGTATGAGATGTCCGTGAATATTTTTATTTATTATGAAAGGAGATTTGTGCTCAACAGTTTTGTAAATTATTGTGCATGATAAAGATGCCCCGAACGACGGGGTGTACGGTTAGCTAAATTTTTCACTGCCTTAGATAAAAAAAAGCTGTCACTGCATTTTTATTGGAACTCAAAAATTTAGTTACTTATCAAATAATCAATTTTATTGTAAAAAATGAAGATTATAATGGGCGCAATTTTGGATTTTCCAAAGTATTTATATTTAAGATCCTCGCACGGCACACATATCTGACGAAATTATGTGTGTGTTGGTTTACAAATGATCACTGCTCGATTAAGGAAAACATCGTGATGATACATACATACATATTATCACGCCTTTTTCCCGTAGGGGTAGGCAGAGACCACTTCTCTCCACTTGCTATAATCCTGACACACATCTTTCAATTCATCTACTTTCATCAGCGCTTTTATAAATGCTCGTCGGTTACGAGTACTCTTGCCCTAGCCTTCCCTAAGAACGTCGCCGATCTGATCAAAATACGTTCGCCTAGGGCTTCCTCTATCAACTTGCCCATTCACAGTCGCCTTATGTATCTGTTTCGTTAATCTTCTTTTATCCATCCTCTCTACGTGTCTGAACCACCTAAGCATTCCTTTCTCTATTTTTATTACTACATCTTCTTTCATACTACCACACCTGTGAGTTTAAATATTTGAGTATGTGAGGATACCTACCTGAGATATAATTTCTCAAAGGCTTCTAAAGTCTGTCATACTTTACTCTGAGAGGAACTCCGTGCCCAATAGTCAAAATAAAATTCTTATTATCTATTTATTTGCTCGTCACAGCCCGGCTGGTAACCGCTCGCTGCACATGGAGGCGCTGGTGAGAGACAGCGTGGCGTTCGGCATCGCAAGTGCGGCCGTCATATTGGCGCACTGCCTCACCGCTGCCGTTGCAGTCGCGCTCATCTGCTGGGCTTCCTCAAAAATGGTAACTATCTTTCTTTAACATATTTCTAGTGGTAGATCTTTACTTATCCCAGCATGAATGGACCAGCTCGATCGCGGAAGTACCACCTTCTCATAGAAGATCGGCGTGAAACAACGGTAGGTAGGTACCAAACCTTTGTGTTTCGTATGGTGAGATTTTTTTTATTGCCTGTAATGACTGAAGAGCAACGGTCCATCTGATGGTAAGTAGTAACCTTCGCTCATGGACTCAACTATACTGAGAGTATTGTCAAGCCGCTGCATTCATTTCTCAGATATGAAATGAAAGAATAAACGGCTATCTTCTGCTACAGCCAAAACACACTGATGTGTTTCATGACCACACGGGGACCGTGGTACCAACACGTTCGGGCCCGATAGCAAGTGAGTACTCTCACTTGGTACCCAGTCCTACCACCAGTAATGCAATGGGTGATAATTGCTTTCTTCCCTTAGTCGCCTTGTACGACACCCGCGAAAATGAATGGTGGCACATGTATTCTTAGTCCGTCACCACACGGACAGAACAGTCTCTTTTGCAATTCCTCGCAAATAAATGCAATGGAGTCCGACCTACTATCGCCTTAAAGGGAGAGGAAATGATATATTACTAATGGTAGAGCCTTGCTTGTCTCAGCACAAATGAACTGGCTCAATCTGACAAGCACCACTCTCTTGCAGAAGATCAGTGTGGCACGTTTAGGCCGCTCGTGCCACTCTATCACTTGTTCCGCGCTCTCGCTTGCACGCTCGACTCAGGTGGAACGTGACACTTTTTCGTGCGTACAGCCAGCGTTCATCGATTTATAAGACGTCAAATCAAAAACAGTGCAAATAAAAGATCTTAAAGTTTCTGTTTTAATCATAATTATATTCTACAGGTGACGCGCATTAGACTGCGGCTGCTCCGGTCGGTGCTGAGCCAGGAGATGGCGTTCTTCGACACGAACACCACCATGAACTTTGCATCATCCATCACCGAGTCAGTATTATATTTACATGCAGCAGAACATTCTTACTCTACCCAGAAAAATGTTGACTCCATTTTATTGAGGAAAGATTTTCTCATGCCATCTGTGTTTGACCCACCAAAAGAAAGCTGAAGATAGTGCGGTAAATTCACTCTGCGAAAATTACATATTATGATTATTATTGCTCTTTGTAAACCATTGTATACTATCCAAAAGAAAACTACGTAACTCAAAATGTCAAGAGTTTCATACACTTTTGCTTTACACAACCGAGCTCGATAGTTCCCCATTGTAATACGTCCGATAATATGACTGTATGTTACAACAGCCTGCAGCTCAGTACTATGATAGCGACATTTCAAAAACCCACTAGCGACATCTAGGGCCGCATATGTCAATAACTCTTTTACTTTGCTATCATTGTCTCTTTCGAAATTTGATACCCACATATGAACAGATTGTAGAACAAAACTGACCCTCCTGATTTACACGATTGAGAAACCCAAGGCCTTCTGATCTTTTCTTAAAAAACACTGAAAGACTACGAGTATATGGTTGTCTGTAAAGTCGGTTTACGGACGATAATTTTACGTGGTAACGTCATATATTATATGTCGATACATGCGTCACAAGTCGAACGCTTCGGCCGATAGTGCCTCTCTATCGCTTGTTGCGCACTCTCGCTTGCACGGTCAGCTCAGGTGGAACGTGATAATGAGTCATGCCTTTTCGTGCGTGCAACCGGCATTTATCGATTTATAAAACGCTATCACGTCAAAAATCTTCTCTTTAAAATTTATCTAACACATGCGCGTTGAAAATATTCTTATGAACCTAAACTCGCTAATTGTCTGCTATGAGATGTTGAAGGGTCATTTATCCTGCAGAATATGTGATCTCATGATCTGCAGTCACATATTTATATTACAGCTCCGTTCGATAATAATTTCAACACAAATATTACCACCGCTTCTCCTCTAAGCGCAACAAAAAGAAAACTCTTCTATTGCGCTAGTGAAATCGCTCGACGGCTTCACAAAAAAAATACATATTTACGTGGCTTTTGCGGTTTCAGAGACATGGAGAAGTTCAAAGGTGGCGTGGGTCACCACGTGGCGATGGGTGCTAACCTAGCCGGCACTGTGATAATCGGTGCAGCGCTAGCTCTACAATACGGCTGGCAGCTCACACTGGCCGGACTGTCCGTGGTACCAGCTTCAATAGCGGTGGCCACGATAGTAACGAAGGTAAGCCTATTGAACCATAAAAACAGCTTCTTTTTGTAACATCAGAGGCATCACTTGCGCGTTGGCATCTTGGAAAAGGAATAGGAGATAGATAGGAAAGGTTATAAGGAGAGGATAGGAAGGGGGTTTGGGCCTTAAGCGTTCTCACTCACCATTCGAGACACAAAATCAGGGGTACCTACCATTGTTTCAAGTTGATCTTTTGTGAGAGGGTGGTACTTTTTTTTTATTGCTAATGACTTGTCTGCCACGAGCCATGGCCTACCTGATGGTAAATGGTAACCGTCGCTTTTGGACTCAACTATACCGAGTGTATTGTCAAGCAGCGCACCATTTCATTTCTCAGATATGAAATTAAATAATAAACGGCTATCTTCTGCTACAGCCAAAACGTACTGACGTGATTCATGACCGGTTATACAGGAGACGGTGGTACCGACCCGTTCGGGCCCGATAGCAAGTGAGTACTCTCACTTAGTACCCAGCCCTACCACCAGTAATGCAATGGGTGGTAATTGCTTACTTCCCTTAGTCGCCTTGAACGACACCTGTGGAAAATGATGGGGTGGTGACACTTGTATTCTTAGTCCGTCACTAGACGGACTTAACCGATCGAACCGGCCTTTTCATGTTGGGATAAGTAAGGCTGTACCACTTTTGGTTTTTGTAACCCTTATAAATATTAGGTATCTACCTTTATTACCCTTGCGATTAAAAACATCAGTGATATAAACTGCCAACGTCAGCTTTTCCTACACCCGTGACATTTCGTCACACCTATTACTAAGAAACTTATATTATAACACAAAATATAAGCTCCTTGCCTGTTTCCAAAAAGTTATTGTAAATTAAATTATAACGCCATCTATGTGTGTTTTATAGTACCAAACAAAGCACTCCGGCCGGGAGATAGTACTGTACGGCGCCGCCGGCCGCATAGTCGAGGAGGCGCTGTCGGCTATCAACACTGTCCGCGCTTACGCCGGAGAACGAGTCGAAGTTGACAGGTGATAATATACCTTTTTCACCGCACATTCCAACATTCGGGACTACAAACAGGGTAACAGTAACAGGTCTCACTCTTTATATGAGCCCGCCACTGCTGCCAACTTAGCGCGTTAGGCGCCAGATCTAGCGCTTTTTTTTGGGTTCTAGTGCGTTTTAACGCCTAGCGCCAAATCTAGCGCTTTTATGGCTTTCAGTATGACCTTAAAAAACACCCGGCTTAAGAGTGAGTGGAAGCAAAATAACGCCTATAAACATTGTTTTAAATCTGTTCTTGGAGATACAACAAAAGCTCAATGTATTTATTGTAAACTAGAATTTTCAGCAAAATATCAGTGACATATAACGACAGAGTCAGCCTGTCAATGACAATAAACAGACAAACCATCTTTAGATACTACACAGAAAAAAAAATCATTTGCGTCGCAACAAGTGAGTGAAAACAATAAAGCTGAAGCATATTTGTCAATGTTACAGTAGACCACTAATATATTAGTTCGGTTCTTTGTGAAAAAATGAGAAACAAGTTAAAAAAAAATCTAGCGCGTTCTAGCGCTTATTTGAAGCGCTGACAGCGCGTTTTCGCTCAGCCAGTTGGCAGCCGTGGAGCGCGCCGTGTGCTGTCTCAGACCACTGGAACTGGAAAAATTACTTCAGTGCTAGGTCATAATTATATTTTATTATAATTTACCTAACCGCACACCTACCTAGCATAAGCTAAGCTAGTTTCTAGGTTATATCTCAGGTTTCAAACCTAGTAGCGGGATAAATTGCATAATTTTTTAAGTAAAGCTAGCTATAAAACAAAATGTTTTATCAAAATCCATTCAATAGTCTGTGCGTGATGTGCAAATAATTAAACAGAGATAAATAAAAATAAATGTTTTGTGTTCAGAGACGCCTAAAAAAGTAATATATATTTTAAACGTAAATATAACCTACAGCTTTATAATTTTTTTAGCCTTTAGCGGGATAATATATACCATTTTTTTAAGTGTAACTAAGAGCTATCGAATAAAAAAGTCACATCAAATCCGCTCAATAGATTTTGCGCGATGCACAAACTAACAAGCAGACAAAAAATCTAAAAAACAAATGTGTTCACGCCTATTGTATAGCTTAATACAGTCATTTTTTTCTCAAATATCTTACATGTAGAGACACAGCTCTGTTACAGCTTTATAATAGGATAACAGTAACAACAGTCCGGAGTTTGGAAATGTGCCCGGTAGACGTCAATAGGTTCGCCCCCTATTACGTGGGTCTTAAACATAGCTGGCGAGTCATGGGTGTGTAATACACCTCTGCCTACCCCTTCGGGGAATACAGGCGTGATGCTATGTTTTAACAGTAGATTTTTTAAGCGTTTGATATACTTAGCAACTTACCAGAACAGAAGACGCGCTTCTCTGGCTGAAAGGTATTCAGAAGCCGCGCGTTTAAACCCCGCCCGTAGTGTCTTTTCTATTACACATTTTCGCACTTTATATTCTAGTAACGGTACCAACCCTTACTATGGTAAAATGCTCAAGATAATAAAATATTTACAGATACAAATCAGCGCTGAAGGAGGCTTCAAGCGCATCGCGATCTCGTGGATTATGGGCTAGCGCAGGTTCTGGTCTCGGCTGGCTGTTCACCTACGCGCTGAACGCGATCGTGTTTGCGTATGGGTCCGTGCTGTGCGTGCGAGACATGGACTTGCCACCCGATCAACAGCAGTACCACCCTGGGATCATGGTCACTGTGAGTACACACATATTTGTTGAAGTCTTTATAGTTAAGCAGTGTTTTTACGGTGGCAAATAAATCACGGCCCAAGTGATGGTAAATGGTACCTAACTGCCGCTTATAGACTCAATCAGGGCCCTATATATCTAAACTTAGTTTTCTGTACACTGTGAAAAATGCCACGCCACTCCACGGGTGTGATTTGTAGAAAGAATACCGGACGAGCGACTGGTTCAGAGGATTATACAATACGAAAGTAGAAGGATTTAGATACAGGGGGAGACCGAGTCTCTCTTACCTAGACTAAATTGGTCATGTATTGAAGGAAGGTGGAGTCAGGAGTCTCCGAAACCGGCGAGCGTGTATTAAGAGAATTATGAATGTTGAGGAAGTGAGAGATGTATGGAAGAATAGAGCCCCTCGGTCTCTCGGCACTCTGTTCACTCTGCCTACCTGCAAGAAAGATGGCTAATGATAAACGTAGTATAACAAAAAAAAACATAGCATCACGCCTGTATTCCCCAAAGGGGTAGGCAGAGATGTATTACACACCCACGACTCGCCTTATAGATACCATAAAAAATATACTTTAATTTTTCAGGTGACGTTCCTGACCTTTATGGCAGCCCAGAACGTGGCCATGTGTTACCCCCACCTGGAGATGTTCAGTTCGGCACGCGGCGCTGCCCGCTCTCTCTACCGACTCCTGGAGAGAACATCAGCCATTAACGCCCTAGACAGCAAAGGAGTTAAAGACTCCTTCAAGGGAAACATTGTGTTTGATAACGTGTACTTCAATTATCCTTCCAGACTTGATGTTAAGGTAAGTTCTTACTGCCCCGTTTTTGACGAGGAAACTTCGCTTCTCCAAGAGTAGACTTAGACTCTTATGACTCCGAGTCACCAAACTGATAATGCAGGGTGTTCTGCACTTACCACTCAAGTAATGTCACACAGTTCCAGTGGTCCACTAGGTGGAGATAGGGTTTCTTTAGTGGGTGAGGGCCCCACACTACCCTGTTCGTAGCCCCGATTACCTAGTCACTTTTAAAAATTGTATTTTTGCACGCCTCATAAGCGAAGCGTTGAGGTGGGTACTACTCTCGCTTCACGCAGAACAACTGATTTTTTTAACTTAAAATGTCTCTATTTATCATTATATTGCACTTGTAAAATAATATATACACACACATATCAAGAAAAAACATTATTTTTAACACTCATGATATTTTTGATGTCATCTTTGTTATTTAAACTAGTTAAAAAACTGTTCGAATAATGTATGTTAACACGATAACGAACGAAATACTTTACTGATCGAGTCTTTTTTTTCTCTTACGCTTCAGTATAATTACGAATAGAGCCCTATCACTTTTCAAGGTCTGATTCGATGTGGTTTAATTGTTATTTAAATAAACAAAACAATTGTGAATATTTACGGTCAATTCAATGGTACAGTTGTACACTAAAACCAGCGCTATACCTTATTTCGTGAGAACTACTTCTATAGACCAATATAGTAGTACTTCTTAAAATTAGCGCTAGATGGCGTATAACACATGAGAGCCACATTAATACTTTTTCAAATTAGCGCTATCTACGTGATTTATTTAAAACTACTTCGTAAGACCAATACATTATTAGTTACTTATCAAATAATCAATTTTCTTGTGAAAAATGAAGATTATGAGGCGTGCACTTTTGGATTTTCCAAAGTATTTTTATATTGCGTGTGGTGTCTGACGAGCCACGGCGGCTACGTGATGGTAAATGGTAAACGTCGCTCATGGATTCAACTATACCGAGAGTATTGTCAAGCCACTGCTGACCATTTCATTTGAGTTATGTAATGAAAGAATAAACAGCTATCTCCTGCTACAACAAAAAAAAACACACCGATGTGCTCTTCATGGCCTGTCACACGAGAGATGGTGGTACCAACCCACTCAGGCTAGATATCTAGTAAGTACTCCCACTTGGTACCCAGCCCTACCACCAGTAATGCAATAGGTGATAATTGTTCACTTCCCTTAGTAACGTCGTACGAGACCTGTGGGAAATACTGGGGTTTACACTTGTATTCTTAGTCCGTCACCACACGGACAAAAAATATGAATATGATTTAAAGTCGTTGTATTGTTTTATCTAAATTAGATTTTAGGTAAGAAACCCATTAATCACCGATTTACTCTAAAAACTATAATGGATTTACAATCTTCCTCAAGTTTTGACGTGAAAAATCTTATAAATCGATGAACGCCGGCTGCACGCATGAAAAAGTGTCACGTTCCGCCTGAGCCGAGCGTGCAAGCGAGAGCGTGGAACAAGCGATAGAGAGGCACTGCCTCTGCTGTTCAGCTTGTGACGCATCTATCGACATATATGACGTTATCACATAAAATTATCATCCGTAAACCAACTTAACAGACAACCATATAGTTATTATTATTTGTGAATAAGGAAAAAGAGATTTTTTGTACGAGCGGGAACCGAACCTGCGTCTTTTCCAATCCGGGGAAGTTGCATTAAACCAATATAGTAAGTTTGCATGTAAATGCTTTCCGATAGATGGCGTTGGTCGTAAAGACAAATGTGATAAGGAGATTGGGATGATCGAAGGATCTGTATGATAGCCCAGAGGCTTAGAGCACTTCCCCGGATTGGAAAAGACGCGGGTTCGGTTCCCGCTCGTACAAAAAATCTCTTTTTCCTTATTCATAAATAATTTGCACTTTAAAAAGTGGCGGAGCATGTCAAATGCTAAAAAATATAAATCAAAAACCATATCGTTGTTTTAGTCGCATTGTTAATGATTCGTTGGCGGTTAAACAATTGCTAACTCTATAACCCGTCGTTGTCGACGAAAATGGTATGCATATATATTATTGCAGCTATTTGGTGACATCTTTGCCTGGAGTTATCGGTATGATGTCACTAGCACCCGGTATAACGGATTATAGTCCGGTTACCACACGGACAATGAATAAACAGTAAATACATGATAATGACAGTTATTATTCGCAATTCCAATCACAGTTTCATTAGTGTACTGTCTCTGTCCGACAGTATTACATGCCAATTTGCTGATGTCTCTAAGCATTTTAATGTCATTCATATTAATGCCCAAAGTGTTTCGGCACATTTCTCAGATATGCTGGCAAATTTTGACCGTAAGAATATTCATGCTATCCTTGTTTCTGAGTCTGGTTAAAGCCATGTTTACCCTCAACATCATACTCCCTTCCTGGATTCAAACTCATTAGAAACGATCGTACCGTTGGAGCTGGAGGTGGTGTTGCCATTTATTTAAGATCATATATTAAATACAGGATCATACACCAATCTCCGCAACCTCCGCCCACGAACACTGGCGAGCACCTATTTATTGAGCTTGAACTCAATTATACCAAACTCCTACTCGGCGTATATTATTGTCCCTCTTTACGTATAGATTTCTTCTCCTCTTTCAAAACCTTACTGGTAGATCTATTGCCGTCTTACAGTCACTCTATAATAATGGGCGATTTTAACACCTACCTATTAAAAAATGATTCCCGTTCCAAATCACTCTTTTCTGTAACTGAATCCTGTAACCTGTCTATTCTTCCTCTTAATGCCACACATCACTTTCCTAACTCTAACCCTTCTCTTCTTGATCTAATGATGGTTTCTTCAAGAGAGCGCGTCACTAGGTATGGCCAATGCCCAGCTGATGCGTTCTCCTACCATAATTTACTCTTTTTTTCTTATAAGCTTCGGCCACCCAAGTCTAAACCTAAAGTCCTAATGCAGCGTAATTTTTGTGACATAAATCTCAGCAATCTGCGTGAAGATGCAAACGGTATCGACTGGACAGCGCTTATTAGTTCTAGATCGATAGATGACAAAATAAAAATATTTACAGATAATCTCTTCAAACTTTATGACAAACATGCACCGATCCGTCCAGTCAAAATTAAACATCCGCCTGCACCATGGCTCACTACTAGCATCAAACACTTGATTTCGCAAAAGGCTGCAGCTAAATTTAAATACGAAATTAAGCCTAATGAGTTAAATTTAAAGAAGTACGTTGCCATTAGAAATAACTGCAATAAGGTGTGAAGGGATGCTCAACGCCAGCATATTCATAACTCGGTTCAAAACGGAGACTCGGCAAAAGTCTGGAAATTTCTCAAAACATTGGGAGTTGGAAAATCACGACAAGAAATAAATCCTAGTGACATCAATATTGATTTACTTAACCTACATTGCTCTGCTTCGTCCAACTTTGACAGGACTACTAAAACTGATACAATTAATCGTCTTTCATCATTTCCTACTCCCAGTTTTCCACCGTTTGTTTTTAATCTTTTCACTGCTTGTGGTGTTAAGAAGAGCATAATGTCGATCACCTGCAATGCAGTTGGATCCGACTGTGTCATCCGTAATATGATCCTTCCTATTGTCGATAAAATCCTTCCAATCCTCTGTCACGTCCTGAATTTTTCTCTATCCAGCGGGGTCTTTCCATCTATGTGGAAAGATGCTCAAAATCACTCCTTTGCCAAAAAAGCATAATCCCACAGCGTTTTCCGATTATCGTTCCATATCTATATTGCCTTTCCTCTCCAAAGTCCTTGAACGTCTCGTCTACAGTCAATTAAGTACTTTCCTTACCAAAAATAATCTCCTTAACCCATTACAATCCGGGTTCCGTCTCGGTCATAGTACCACCACAGCCCTATTCAATATTACGGACGACATCAGATCCGGTATGGAGTGTGGTAAGCTGACTGTACTAGCTCTGCTAGACTTCAGCAATGCATTCAATATGGTAGATTCTGAGATGTTACTCTCTCTATTTGGCTCTCTTAACATATCTCCAACGGTAATAGATTGGTTTCGCAGTTACCTGTGTGGCCACTGACAATGTATTCACATTGAAAATACTTATTCCTCCTGGTGCAATACAGTAGTAATATAGTAAGTAATATAGTCAGTCAGTGTGCCCCAGGGTGGCGTTTTATCCCCTCCACTTTTCGCAATTTTTATTAATTCCATCTCTAATAACCTGTCTTCTTCCTACCATCTTTATGAAGACGACCTTCAAATTTATTTGCAGACTCCGTTATCACGACTGTCAGAAACTATGAAGTCACTTAATGACGAGCTCAATAAAATTAGTGAATGGAGTAAATGTTATGGTCTAACTGTTAATCCGTCTAAGACACAAGTGACTATTGTAAGTAGTTCTAGACTGATCCCAAGAATTGATTGGACACAGTTGCCTCTGATCGTTTTTGAAGGTGTCACTATTCCTATAAGCCACAGAGTATACAATTTAGGCTTAATAATCGACTCAAATTTTACTTGGGAGCCACAACTCCAAGAAGTTAGATGTTTGCTTCTGCAGGTTCTCTGAAACGGTTGCGCAATTTTCTCCCTACTTCTACCAAAATTACGCTTGCAACTTCTTTACTTCTTCCTACCCTTGACTACGCAGACGCCAGCTATCCAGATCTCGCCGAAAACCAATTGGATAAACTTGAGCGCCTCCAAAATTTCTGCATAAGATTCATATTTGGTCTACGCAAGTATGATCACGTTTCTCAATTTCGAACACAGCTTAAGTGGTTACCAATACGACATAGCCGGAACACTCATATTCTCTCATTACTATATAATGTACTGTTTAATCCTTCAACTCCTTCCTATCTCAAAAGTCGTTTTAAATTCCTCCATGATACACATAGTAAGTGCTTAATGTCATCGCAAAACTTGAAGTTAAAAATGCCACTGCATTTCACAAATTTCTTCGGAAAATCCTTTACAGTCACAGCCATAAGCCTATGGAATGCCCTACCGATTGAAATAAGACGGGCAGAGACTATATCCAAATTTAAATTATTACTTAAAAATCATTATCTGAATGAGCAAGTTCTATTCCTTTAAAATTATCATTAATTGTATTTTTTTATTATCGTATTTATGTTATTTTGATGTATTGTAATATAATACGTACGTTGTTATGGCTATATGTATGTATATATTTAAAATATTTGTATGTAGTGTATTTTGTATGTATATATGTATTTAATATCTATATATGTAGGTATGTTACACCAATTACTACCTCTCTCTCTCAATCGTCTCCATCCAAAGGTTGCCTGGTAGAAATTACTTTTAGTAATAAGACCGCCCATTGTACCACATAATATAAGATATTACTTTATATACTATTGATTTTTACTTACTTCTTTGTCTACTTTAATAAACGTGTACAATAAAGTATATAATAAATAAATAAATATCAGTTGGGGCAGAAAGGTTCTCGAGTGGCGACCACGTAGGTATCAGACGGCGCAGCGTGGGACGGCCTCCCACCAGATGGACCGACGATCTGGTCAAAGTCGCCGGTAGCTGTTGGATACGGTCGGCGCAGGACCACTCGTTGTGGCGTTCTCTTGGGGAGGCCTATATCCAGCAGTGAACGTTGAAAGGCTAATGGATGAAATATCAGAAATTACGAAGCTGCTGTTTAAATTTCTAGGTTCTCCGGGGTCTGACGCTGAACATCCGAGCAGGTGAGACAGTGGCACTGGTGGGCGGATCTGGCTGTGGCAAGTCGACCCTGTTGCAGCTGCTGCAACGGCTGTACACACCCGAGGCTGGCACCGTGACCGTTGACGGGCGTCCACTCGCTGATCTCGACTTGCACCACTTCCGCGCCAGCATTGGTGAGCAACTCTTTTCTGTCGAGTACGGGTCTCCTATCAGAGTGAGACTCATTGCGGTGGTAATTTAGGCGCTACGAAGGAATATACTTAAATACAAATATACGTACCTATGTATGTACATAGACTTCTAAAATAATAACCCTTCCTTTCGGCTTCGTTGTAGTCGGGTAAAAAAAATTAGGAACAGATCACTGGAGATCAGCTAAAGTCGAATAGATCAAAAGCCAACTTCTACAAAGTTTGAGAAGAACATTAGAAAGATGAGAATATTTTTATTAATGTGGTATATGACGATAGGAGTGGTCAGCCAAGAGCCAGTACTCTTCAGTGGCACCATCCGCGACAACATCACGCTTGGGACAGAGGGCGCCACCGAAGAAGACATAATTGCTGCCGCCAAACTCGCTCACGCGCACCAATTCATCACCAGTCTTGTGAACGTGAGTACAAACCTACTTCAGTTACCACTACTAGTAAATATGTTTTCTGATGAACCTACCATTGAAAAATCCATCACATTCGGCTTGACTTTCACGCCTTAACTACTAAATCAAAACATCATGATTTTTTGATGTGAAAACATCTAATGCGGAGGGAGGGTAAAAACCGGCTGTTAGCGCGGTCGCCACGCCATGTTATTTAATTGATTTTAACGCTATCTCTTGACAAAAATGTCTAACTAGGATGAATAATGTCAATCAATAAATCAATAACAGTTTTAATTCGTCTACCAAGAATTAAATATGACTAACAATATTTGAAGAAAGAAAGAATGTCGATGTTTTCACATCTACGAAACGTCCCGTGACGGTTATTTTTTTAAATTAGTAGATGGGATTAGTAGAGGTATTAAGTCTGTATTATATCAAGCAATCACGGACAGCCGACGCAATTATAGCTTATGAAACATTTTAGGGTTACGACACAGTGATAGGCGAGCGCGGAGCATCGCTATCGGGTGGACAGAAGCAGCGGGTGGCGATCGCTCGCGCCGTTCTGCGTCGCCCCGCCATCTTGCTACTGGACGAGCCCACAGCTGCGCTGGACCCCGCCGCCGAGAGGCAGGTGAGTCCTTGCCCCAGCACCTACACTTACTGAATATGCGTTGATAGGGTATTAATAAACGCACGACAACGTCTACCGGGTTCAGCTCTTTAGGAAAGATTTGTTTATTTTATGTATTTTTATAAAGTATAAACCCAAAAACTACTAAAACGATTTCAAAAATTCTTGCACCATTAGAATGCTACATTATCCTGGAGTAACATAGGCTATGTTTATTACTAATATTATAAAGAGGAGACATTTGTATTTGTGTATGTATATAAATGACATAGGCTATAAATATTATTTAATAAAGTAATTTGAAAAAAAAAACTTTTTTCCTGCATAAAGATACATTTACACTACCTACGTTTATGCCAAAATGTTTAAATGTCCACCCGTGCGCGGCTGGGACTGGCCGCTTGTAGTATTATAAAGCTTTAACAGAGCTGTCTGTGAGATAAAAGAACTGTGTTTTTGTTCTGCCATCGTCTACCTTTTATCCCTGATAATCTGCCTCTGTGGTACAGCGGTAGTGTGAGCGACTGCTGATCATGAGTTCTCGAGTTCGATCCCCAGGTCGGGCAGTGTTATTGAGCTTTTTCCTTAAAAGATAAATTCTCAGTAGCAGCCCAGAGTTTGGAAATGTGCCCCGTAGACGGCAATAGGCCCTATTACGTGACCCTATACTTAAACGTACCTGGCGAACCTTGGGTATATAATACACCACTGCCTACCCCTTCGGGGAATACAGGTGTGATATATGCGGACATGACGTATTGACCTATATTATTTGACTTAAATTGGGGCAGCGATACTAGTAGCTAAAGACTGCCAAGAACTGTGGTATCAAATCCGATTCCTAGCCCCAGGTCCAGCCATCTCACCACTAAAGTAATGTAACATGGATCTACCTAAAGCCATGTACCTAACCAAACACTCCGACGTTAAGAACACCGAACATGGTAGTAAAAGCTGATGTTTTAGGTTATATCTTAGGATAAAATGTATACCAATTGTTAAGTCTAATCAAGAGCTAATAAACAAAAAAAGTTGAATCAAAATCCGTTCAGTAGTTTTTGCGTGTTGAGCGAACGAACAAACAGATCAACAGACAAAAAAAAATCTAAAAAAAAGATTTGTGTTCAGACACGCCAATATAGCCTAATACAGTATTTTTTTTACCAAATATCTTAAATGTACAGACACAGCTCTGTTACAGCTTTATAAAAAAAAAACATAGCATCACGCCTGTATTCCTCGAAAAGGTAGGCAGAGGTGTATTACACACCCACGATTCGCCAGCTATGTTAAGTCTAACGTAATAGGGGACGAGCCTATTACCGTCTACCGGGCACCTTTCCAAACTTCGGGCTGCTACCTACTGAGAATTTTTCTTTTTACGAAAAAGCTCAATAACACTGCCCAACCCGGGGATCGAACCCGAAAACTCATGATAACTGCTTTAGAATAGTTAGGCAATAAACCATCATTCTACAGCCAGTTTCGGTATGCTCGGCAGGTCCAAGCGGCGCTTGACGCAGCATCAGAAGGTCGCACGACCTTGGTGGTGTCGCATCGTCTGTCAACCATAGTGAACGCGACTCGTATTGTCTACATGGAGCAAGGCGCCGTGCTGGAGCAGGGTACGCACCAAGAACTCATGGAGAAGAAAGGCCTGTACTACAAGCTCGTGCAGGAAGACATGACTCACAAGTGAGTGGAGAAGGAGATCAATGAATCCCTTTTAGAGCATCTTCCTGACCACAGAACAGTTCTTTTTATAATCCACAAGTGGCTGTTCTGAGTGTGGGTGTACTTTGTGTTCGTGAAATTGTATGTTTGTAAAATCCCCCGCGATATAAAGAGTCCTTAGTGCAAAGTGTTTAAAAATGTAAAAAAAAAATACAATTATTTTATCACGAACATGTTTTATTTTAGGAGCATAGAGAGTCTTTGCATCCCGGAGGAGTCGGAGGAGGAGGAACAAGTGGACAGCGCGCCTGATACGACGCACTTCCGACGAACTCTCTCCACTGCCTCTAGAAGTAAGTCCAAAAGTAGTTCTTTACAAATTCTTCTTCAGGTAGGTCTGCTATGAAATTATGAGGGTTTGAACAAACCTCAATTATTGATTACAATAGATAAAATATTATTGACGAGCCTCGTGGCGTAGTCGGTAGTGTAACCGACTTCCGTTCACGAGGTCGTGGGTTCGATTACCACTCAGGACAATTATTTGTGTGATGAACACAGGTATTTGTACTGCGTCTGGGTGTTTTCTATCTATGATATGTATGTATTTACAAAAAAAAAGTAGTATAGGTATGTATTATATCCGTAATCTGGTACCCATAGCACAAGTGTTAAGCTTAGTTTGGGACCAGAGGACGTTGTGTGAAAATGTCCGTGAATATTTATTTATTTAGTAACTTTTTGATCTGTATTTCAGCACTTGGCATGCGTGTGTTGGTATGCGAGTGTAGTGATTGGGTATGGCCGAAGGTCAGTGTGATAACTCAGCAGCTTAGAGCTTTTCCCCGAATTGGAAGGGACGCAGGTTCAATTCCCGCTAGCACTAAAGTACTCTTTTTCCACATACACAAATAATTTGTACTTTAAAATATCAACTGATAAAATTGGAGTATTCGCAGATAAACTTATCTATTTTATCTTAAAGAATTTTAGTGAGCATTTTATAGCAAAACATGAACTCAAAACAAATAATCATGAATATTTTTTAACTACTACTACTTATCATCACACCATATCCCTTGTGGGGTAGGCAGAGAGAACAGAGTACCAAGAGGCTCTGTTCTTGCATACATCTCTCGCTTCCTCAAAATTGATAATTCTCTTAATACACGCTCGCCGGTTTCGGCAAATCCTGACTCCACCTTCCTTCAATACATGACCGATTTGGTCTAGGTGAGTCTCGATCTCTCCCCTTACCCCCTGAAAAATTCTCAGTAGCAGCCCGGAGTTTGGAAATATACCCGGCAGACGGCAATAGGCTCGCTCCCTATTACGTGGGACCTAAACATAGCTGGCGAACCGTAGGTACACACCCACGGTTCGCCCACACCTCTACCTACCCCTTCAAGGATACAGGCGTGATGCTGTGTTGTAGTCTGTTATCCTATGCGCCAACGGCCTCGTGGCCTACTAGCGCCAGTATAATAGTATACAATGTGTGTGTCCAGGTTCAACATTAGTCCGCAGCAGCATGCGGCTTAGCGCGGCATGGACTCGCGTGCCTAAGGACGCCCTCAATCTCGTCGTGAGTATATAAAAACCTGTAGCTGTCTTAAATTTAGCTAATAATCTCCCATAGATTAAAATATTGAAGCTTGGACCTTTGTCGTAAATCTGCGGCCCCTTTTTTTTTTGTTAAGGCGGGAAAATATGTATCTAAGCGCACAGGCCGTCGGCGCAACGAACAGGGTTGTGTAGGGCTCTCACCCACAACCCGCCGTGTACCATCTCTCTGCCTATGTTGATGGACCACTGGTACTGTGTTGGATTACTTCAGTGGCCCGCCGGCGGCTTACCCCTTCAGGTACCCTCTACTGAGCGACGCATCCGCACGCGGAGCGTCGCACCTTCGCGGGGTATGCGCGCCTAGACCCCCAAGTTGCATAAATGTTGTAGACATTGTTCAAAGAGTAGAATAAATAAAGAAAAGAGATATTGTTATAGAATAGAATAACCAATTTATAGGATTGACAGTCTTTGTCACTAATATGGACGTTGAAAGAACGGAACAGAACACTGAATAGCTATTTGGAGCATAAATAATGTTTATTAGTAAGGCAGCCTTTATTTTAAGAAAAACTAACAAGATAATTGATTTGAAATAAATGGATGATGACAAATCCATTTTGTTTAAAATTTTCTTGATACAATTGCTGAAAGACTCTCCCTATTTGGTTAAATACAGTATTCTGCCCGCGACTAAGACCGTGTGGAATTTAGTATTTTTTCTGCGCAGAGCTCTAATATCAAAATAAAAGTCTACTATTTGCCAGTGAAAATAAATAAATATTAATTACAGAGACAAAAAAAATGTAAATTAATTCGTTATAAGTACCGCATATACTTTATTTCATTGTGAATGAAGTAAAAAGTTTTTATTTAGAAACAAACATTTCAATTTAATTTATTTGTATAGATAGGATTCAGATGACAAACTTTTATAATAAAAAAGTCACTCTCATAGGAGCCCCAGGAGCCGCTGGACGTCACGGAGGAGGAAGAGGCCGAGGCGGAAGAGGAGGTGGCGCGTGAGGATCCCACGTGGGCGCTGCTGAAGTTAAACGCGGCGGAGTGGCCGCTGCTGGCGGGCGGGGCGTTCGCGTCGCTGATGGTGGGCGCCACCATGCCCGTGTTCGCTGTGCTCTTCTCTAAGTTGTACGGCGTGAGTGTGTCTACCAATTTCTTATCCACTAGTCGTAGCCAACGGCTCTGCCGTTGACTGAAAGTAGTTTTTCTTTTTACCAATATAGTTTCTGGTTATCAATATAGTAGCGGGATAGAAGAGTGCACATAATGCGAAATATTTAAATTATTTCAACAGTACAAATAAACAAGTGGTTGATATGTTCCAGATGTTCGCGTGGTCAGACAAGGACGCCATATTAACGCAGTCAGCTCTGTATGCGACGCTCTTCGGTGCCGTCGCAGCCGCTTGTGGCTTGGTTACCTTCCTCCAGACTTGGTTGTTTAATATAGCTGGATCCAGACTTACTGACAGGCTACGCGAGGTCACCTTCCAGAACTATCTACAACAGGTAACTGATTCGGCCTTTATGACAGTTATAATGTCATAAATTAATACCATGAATGTTATAGTTTCTGATGAACACAAATTATAATTTGTGAATAAGGAAAAAGAGTATTTTAGTACGAGCGGGAATCGAACCTGCATCCCTTCCTATCCGGGGAAGTGCTCTAATCCACTGAGCTACTGTGCTATTTTTTAGAAATACCCAATCTCTTCATCACACTTGTCTTAACGACTAACGCCATCTATCGGAATGCATTTACATGCATTAATCCAATATAGTAAGTTTAATTTTGCAATTAAAATTCATACTATTTAATGGCGTGATTTTTTAAACATTTTGATCTATATTTTAGCAATTGACATGCTTTGCTAAGCTTAAAGTACAAATTATAATTTGATTGGGTATTTTTAAAAAAAATGTATGGTAGCTCAATGGAATAGAGCACTTCCCCGGATAGGAAGGGACGCAGGTTCGATTCCCGCTCGTACTAAAATACTCTTTCCTTATTCACAAATTATAATTTGTACTTTAAGAGTAGCTGAGCATGTCAAGTGCTAAAATATATATCAAAATATTTACACGAATGTTGACTAACTATCGTATCGAGCTCGATCAGTGATCACGGGGGTTAGAATGTACAAATCGTAACGACATCGCATTGTGTCATTGTGATTGGTTGAGAGATGGCCGTGCTTGGCCGAGGGATTATTGAGAAATCACGTGTCGGTTTCTCTACCAATCACAAGCGAGACGATACGATGTCCATGGAGGTTAGGCAGAATCTCATATCTCACATGTCGATCGTATCGTGATCACTGTGATTGGTTGAGAAACCGAAGCGTTTTGTTGCAATAATCTGTTAGCCAATCACGGTGATCTTTCAACCAATCACAGTGATTACGATACGATCGACATGTGAGATATGAGATTCTGCCTAACTCCCCATACGATTTATGCCCGGTTCCTATAATAATAAAACGGATCGTTTTACTTACGATTGGTGAATATTCTACCAGGCGTAAGTATAATCTGTTCCTAAAAAATACGAGTCGTACGTGAATTGACTGACATTTTGCAACTAACGGATGGATAGCTGTTAACAATGACGATTCGTTGAATATAGGAACCGGGCATTAGTGAGTTACATTCTACGGGCCGTTAGTCGCGATCGAGCTTGATGCGATAATGAAACTAGTGGTAGCGGCTATAGTGTTAGTATTGCGAATCATAAACACGTAGAATATAAAGCTATTAGCCGTAAGTGAGTACTTCAGTTGCTCCGTGATCATGGCTCTTGGAATAGTGCTGAAATATCGGAAACTCGTAAGTAAAGTATATGGTAGTAATCCCGTCAACAACTCTTTATTGTTTTGATGGGTTATTGGCAAGCATTAGCATAGTTGAAAATGCTCAATTGGCAAAGCATCTAGGACGGTATTCCAGGAGAAGCAGCTTCAAATCCTGCTCGTGACTTTTATTTCCGATTTCACATTCTCACACTGTTAAAAATTTGCCTCTGGTATTTCCAAATTGCAGGAGCCTTCTAAATTGCAGGAGCCTTTAGAAAACAAACTCATTTTGGCTTTGATTAGTAATGAATGAAACTGAACTAATGAATGATGTTGCAGGAACAAGGCTGGTTCGACTGTCCACGCAACTCAGTGGGAGCACTATGTGCGCGTCTGGCCACTGACTGCGCCAACGTTCAGGGTGCCACCGGTGAGTATACGGCTTCTTATGCTATAAGCTTACGGCCTGTCCGATGTTTAAAGGCTAACGACGCTAGTTACACCAACTTTTTCTCTCACGCAATAACCAAAATACAACGAATTGTATCACGTTTGGTCACAATGAAATTTCCTAGTTTCAGAGCTTTGGTTATTCCAGCATGAATGGGCCGGCTCGATCGGGAAAGTACCACCCTTTCACACTGTGCGTGTAACAACGGTAGTTACAGATACCATTGTGTTTCGTATGGTGAGTGAGAGTGGCGGAGGCCCAATCCTTTGCGTATCCTCTCCTTATTAACCTTTCCAGCTCTTATGCCTTTCCTTGGAGATGGCGATGCGAGAGTGATGCCTCTGGTGTTGCTAGCGTCTATAGGCTACGGTAATCGCTTACCATAAAGTATGCTTGTTCGCCACCCATCTAATACAAAAAAAAAACACGCGGACGAAATTGCAGATAGCAGCTAGTATATTATAACATTAAAATATTAATTAAACACAGAAGCTGGAAGATATAATTATGTTGATATTCTATGAGAAGTTGGAACTTCCCACGTCAGTCTAACATTGACTGGAATAAGCTTTTACCAATTTAAGATTTATCCATTATTTTGCTTCAGGAACTCGAATGGGCGTAATCCTGCAAGGCATAGCAACGATGACGCTGGGCGTGAGTCTTGCTTGTGCCTACTCCTGGAAGATGACGCTCGTCAGCCTCATTAGCGTCCCTGCCGTGAGTACTCTAACTTTAAGTATATTCTAATAGAAATCACTATGTATCAGCAAGTTGTCAAATTCAAATAATAATCTTTATTTCATAGGCTTATTATAAATGAATAAAAAATAAATGTTCGCGGACATTTCACACAACGTCCTCTGGTCCCAAACTAAGCTTAACGCTTCTGCTATGCGTACCAGATTACGGAAATAATACATATTACTCTGTCGAGAAAGTACCGGGAGAAAATCAATAATACACAAAATTTTTGTTATTCATCCAAATTTATTTTATCACCTTCAAAGTATGCTCCTTCAGAAACGATAGACTTACGCCAACGAATAATCCAATCATCAAAACATTTTTTAAACGCTGTTTCCGGAATTGAGTTCAGTTCTTGCCGCAAATTCTCCTTTATGTCTTCTACCGATTGAAAACGGGTGCCACGAAGTGGTAATTTGAGTTTAAGAAAAAGAAAGAAGTCGGCTGAAGCCATATCTGGTGAATATGGTAATTGCTCGATGGTATATGTTGAGTGTTTGGACAAAAATTCATTCACAATGATGGCGCATTATCGTGGTGCAAAATCCAAGAATTTTCTTTCCACAAATCTGGCCTTTTTCGTCGAATTTGCTGGTACGAATTGACTCGTGAGACACCGAAAGTTAGGCAGCTATCTTTCATGGATGCAAAATTTAAGACAAACTCTTTGTTCGATGTTTTTGTCCATTATGAAATTCGCAATACACATTAGATATGATATAACTAAAAACAGCACTGTATTTAATATAAATAACATATGCAACTATAACTCCGCGCCAAAATGTATAACAGTTCAACCAATCTAACAACATAAAAAAACAAAAAATTGAATTTGGAACCATAAACAAATCATCCATTCCCAATACTTTCTTGCCTGAATGTACATACATATAATAGATGGAAAACACCCAGACGCAGTAAAAATAACTGCGCATTAATAATTGTCCTGAGTGGGAATCAAACCCACGACCTCGTGCATGGAACTCGGTTGCACTACCGACTACGCCACTAGGCCCAACATTATAGCACTTAAAATCGTCAAAGTTACTAATAACAAACACGAGCGCTTGAGGTAAGTGCATCCGTAATGTCACGATTGCAATCGCCACAAGCCGCCCAATTCCGTAGTAAGGCTTTTCATGAGAAAAACCCGGCAAGAAACTCATGAGCCACTTTTTTAAATCTTTAATTTATTTCAATGTTTAAATTTATATAAGTACTACTAAAGTAGGTGCTCACCAGGACACACAATATTGTGGTGAAAAAAACCAATATAATCAAATAAAATGGAGTATGTGCTTATTTAAAACAATATTTTAAAATGAAGAGCAGCAGTACCCATGGTCCTTATTGCGTAGGTGATGGGTGGCATCTACTTGGAGGGCTGGGTGAATAGATGTGCGGAAGTCAAGGAGAGGAAGGCCCTAGAGCTGGCATCACGGATTGCTACAGAGGCAGTCATCAACGTGCGGACTGTGCACAGTCTCGGTTAGTAACAATTATTTTTTGGAATGTCAGTGGCTGTTATTTTTTTTATGCTTATGTTGGAAGATGAGCCACGGCCCACCTGATGGTAAGTGGTAACCGTCGCTCATAGACTCAACTATACCGAGAGTATAGTCAAGCCGCTGCGCACCATTTCATTTCTCAAATGTAAAATGAATGAATAAACGGTTATCTTCTGCTACAGCTGAACACATTGACGTGCTTCATGACCGGTCACACAGGAAACGGTGGTACCGACCCGTTTGGGCCCGATAGTAAGTGAGTACTCTCACTCAGTACCCAGCTCTACCACCAGTAATGCAATAGTGGTAATTGCTTACTTCTCTTAGTCGCCTTATGCGAGCACTCACGGGAAAGCTGGTGACACTTGTATTCTTAGTCCGTCACCACACGGACAAAAGGATGTCATACAAACTTATGGATATAGTAACGTAATCTATGGGTCCACCTGGGTGGAGAGGGGTGGGACAATTATAAAGCCGGCCCCACACAGCAGCGTTAGTGCACTAGCTGACATAAATAATCCGTAGCGTGTAAATGAAGCCTTAAAACTACGTTTACGGGATCTATCACGTTTGCTTGATTTTCTACTATCCCGACGTTTCGAATACTTTAGGGTAGAAACCGTTACCACCGAAGGAATATAACATAGTTCCAGTGGCCCGCCAATAAACATTTTTTCCCGCCTTAACAAACGAAAATAAAATAAAAAAATGTAGAATCCGTTCCCGCTCCGTGTGTGGATAAGTCGCTCAGTAAAGGGTACCCGTAAGGGTAAGCTAAGCTACCGGCCGACCACCGAAGGGATGTAACATAGTTCCAGTGGCCGCCAATGAATGCGAAGAGACGTCATAGGGCGGGTTTCTTTAGTGGGTGAAGGCCCCACACTACCCCGTTTATTGCCCCGAATGACGGGGTGTGTGGTTAGGAACATTTTTTCCCGCCTTAACAAAAAAAAAGGGTTAGAGTCCGTTGAAACAACATATCAGCCTTGGACGTCTACAATCTAAGTCCACCCGTGATCATGAATGCTGTAAAGTATTTGAAACGTTGGGATAGTAGAAAATCAAGTAAACGGGATAGATTCCATAAACGTAGTTTTATTTCAAAAATACATTCCATAGTTTAATTTTTCAACACATTACGTTATGAAACAAAACTACGTTCACGTAATCTATTGTGCTTACTTGATTTTTATTACCTAGAGGTTTTTAATGATTCCAAATTTACAGCATTCTTGGTCAAGTGTGAATCGTCGGGAGAGTAGAAATAGAAGTAAACACGATGTGTTCATTCGCATAAATATCAAAAAGTAATCCACTACATGCTAACGTTGCTATGATATCGAGACTGCCTGTTTTGACGTGTGATGATGTGCAGGCGTAGAGGAGACGATCCTGAAGCGCTACGGCGCAGCGCTCGCGGAGGCAGAGGCCCGCGCGGCACCTTCACGCTACGTGCGAGCGCCTGTGTTCGGCGTGTGCGTAGCGGCGCCTACTCTCGGCTACGCCGTAGCGCTCACATACGGTGGTTATCTCATCGCCATGGAAGACATGCCCTACGAATACGCCATACTGTAAGTATTTTAATTGTGACCAGGAATTGAAGTTTATTTTTCTTTTGTTGAATATCTGTGCGTATTTTGAAATATTCAATTTTTCCTTTGGGATTAAAATATGGAGACAGAGATAAACCCAAGTCAAGCAGGATGTAGAAGCATTTTGAGCGTTGTGTTAAAAAGTAAACTGAAACTAAAGTAAAAATCTTAGTGAAATTACTTTATAAATGTTTATAGGCGTCTGACTGCACAGAAAGTGTAGAGATTTAATACTGACCTTCCGTACCGAGTGTTGTGGGTTCGATTACCACGCAGGTAAATTCTTCGTGTGATCCACAAATGATTGTTCTGAATCCGTTGTATGTTTGTGTCCGTTAAATTGTACGTTAGTAAAATCAGCCGCGATACCAGGATTTCCTGAGTAAAAGGTGTTGACTTTTAAAAATAAATTGTAACGTGGCGTGTATGCCGCAGCGTGTCGGAGGCGCTCGTGTACGGCGCGTGGATGCTCGCGGCGGCGCTGACGTTCGCGCCGTCGCTCGGTGCCGCTCGCCGCTCGGGCGCGCGCGTGCTCGCTGCGTTGCGTCGCTGCCCCGCTGTGAGCTCCGACCCCGGCGCCGTAGAGATGCCTGACTGGGTGAGTCGCCATCACAAGCCACTACTCTGTTTGAGAAGAATTTGGCAGACTATAATATAAGCTGTCATCAATATTTTCAGATTTCCTCATGATGTATTATTTACCGAACAGGGATAATTTGTCAAAAAATATGCACATAATTTTGAAAAATCAGAAATCTCTTCCTTTGATCTTGATTTCAGACTGAATATCGAACTGTTTTACATTCCTCGCTTTTACTGTTAGACTGTGAGTCTAGACTCATAATTATGAGGAACTGCCATTGATGACGAAAATAAATAAATAAATATTCACGGACATTTTTTTTTTTTGCACACTACGTCCTCTGGTCCCAAACTAAGCTTAATGTTTGTGCTATGGGTACCAGATTACGGATATAATACATATATTACTTTTTTTTTGTAAATACATACATATAATAGATAGAATAAAAAAGGATTTTATCTTAATGATAAGATGAAATCCTTTTTAATAATGATATTAAGTTAAACAACTATGTCTGACTAGCAATAGTTAGATATGAGCATCTCAAATAAAAATTAAATCAATATTGTTATACATTGAAGAACAATAAAGGCTTCTCGGTATGGCAAACACGAAAATATTACTACATAGGGCAGCAACATCGTGCCAAACGTCCTTAGACGTCAACGCCCCAAATAATGTGTTATGAGTTGACAACCCTCGTGTCCCCAGCGGCCGTCGGGCGAGGTGCAGTTCTCGGGCGTGCAGTTCGCGTACCCGTCGCGGGCGCGCGCGCCGGTGCTGCGGGGGCTGTCGCTGCGGGTGCCGGCGGGGCGCACGGTGGCGCTGTGCGGCGCCAGCGGCTGCGGCAAGTCCACGCTGCTGCAGCTGCTGCTGCGGAACTACGACCCCGCCGAGGGCACCATCGTGAGTCGCTGTTCTACTACATTCAATCAGCGCCATCTATCTTACGTTACTGCTACACGACTACTAGCGCCATCTATTACTCAATTTTGACAATTTACGATATACAAGATATTTAATATTAACGCTGTTATGTTATATTGAAACAAATATTTTCGCTATAGTTTTAATTGAGTTAGGTATATAATCTTTTAATAAATTGATTTTTAAGATACTTATTAATAAAAATACAAATGACTGAATCTTTCATCCTTTCAATATTGATTACTGGCCGTTCTTTTGGATATAGTTTTACAAAACAAGTTAGTTACATATATTGTAGGCTCAGTAATCAAAAGCACCAAGCTTAATCTGAGGGGCCTTGGTCTTAGCTATTGTATAGGCGCAAATAAAATACGATTTGGGGTGGACCACCCTTATTACTGGGGGGTGAAAAATAGTTTACATCCTATTCTCAGACCCACTGAATATACACACAAAATTTTATAAGAATCAGTCAAGCCGTTACGGAGGACAATGGCGACAAATACTGTGACACGAGAATTTTATGATATTACAATATGACTTAACATTTAATTATTTCGGTTGTCAGGAGCTGGACGGCAAGGACACGAAGCGCAGCCTGACGCTGGCGCAGCTGCGGCGCCAGCTGGGGCTCGTGCCGCAGGAGGCGGCGCTGTTCACGCGCTCGCTGCGGGACAACATCGCGTACGGCGACACCTCGCGCCACGTGCCCATCGACGAGGTCATACACGCCGCGCGCCAGGCCAACGTGCACGACTTCATCGCGGGCCTGCCTCTGGTAACACGACGACAACACTCTGCTCTAGGGAATAAATTGTATCGTTGGACTTTACAAACAAAGTTTACACTCAGAGCAATCATATTTTTTTGAACCAGAATTGTCCTGTGTGGTAATCTCTCAACACACTGCAAGGATGCTGGTTATCTAATGCACAGCGCCATCTGTGCAATCTAATACAATCAACCAGCACTGATTTATATTACGAGCCAGTATCCGAGATGCCAAAATTGAAGGCAAGCAATTTAGCTTAGGCTACTTACTTCTTATCATGTCATTTCCTAGCAGGGTAGCCACAGAGAACAGAGTGCCAAGAGGCTGTATTCTTGCATATATCTCTCGCTGCCTCAACATTAATATTTCTCTTCATACACGTTCGCCGGTTTCGGAGATTCCTGATTACACCTTCCTTCAATACATGACCGATTCGGTCTAGGTATTACCCACGGTACGCATTGTATATCTTCTTAACCAGTCACTCTTCCGGCATTCTTTCTACATTCTCTTTCGCATCTCTACACCAATACTCTCTTTCATACATACTCGCTCTCTTACGTCATCGCTACGAATGCGGTCAGTCAGCCTCACTCTACGGATTCTCCGCAAAGAGATCGCATTTCAACCGCATTTTTACAGTGGCAGGTGGAAGGCACCGTACCAAACTCCCTCCATAACCTTTCCTTACTATACTTCCTCTCCACCGTATAAATAATAGGGTAGCTGTATACAGCTACATATGGAGAAAGGGTGCTTCTCCGAGATTCTAAATGGTAGAGCCTTGCCTTGCCTTGCCCAGTATGAAAGTCTACAATGACTCATTTCGTTGTCCCTCAGGGTTACGACACAGAGGTGGGCGGAGCGGGTGGCGCCAGCCTGTCGGGCGGACAGAAGCAGCGCGTGGGCATCGCGCGCGCTCTCGTGCGCCGCCCGCGCCTGCTGCTTCTGGACGAGCCCACCTCGGCGCTCGACGCTACCAGCGAGAAGGTAAGGGCCGTCTGATACCACCAGTGGTACCCATCATGACGTTGTGAAAATAATTTATGATTAGATTAGCGACCCCACCAAAAATCTTTAAGGTTTTTTCACGCTTTTTTACAATCATTAATTATTGTAATATTATTTACTACTTTTTAGTTCAACTAGCTATTTAAAGCGTGTTATTTTAGTTTTTTAAACTATAATTTATTTTCTTCTTTTTAGTCTCTCTCAAAATAAAATAGTATCAAAACTTCAAAACTACAAAGCAAAGAGTAAAGTAATACTACATGAAAGTAGAATATAGATAAATAACTATACTAAAAACTAAAATAGAAGCAAAAAGATTCTTATTTCGAAAACATTAATATCGCGATTCAGAAACATGGGACAACGCTGGTGCACATCTTAATATCGCGATTCAGAAACTTACACATTCAACAACTACGGAACCCTAAAAACCAATAAATACCGAATAATTTTATCAAATTAGTATATTGTCATCCTCCTCCTTGGTCCTCGATAAATCTACAAAGTTTTAACGAAATCTGGTCGTTTAAAGTGGGTCAAAATCGCACCCAAAGGAGTCGGTTACAAACATACAAACATAAAAATATACAAACATACAGGTGAAGCTAATAAAAGGCGTGTAAAAATTCTAGTTTTAATAACTTTCTAGATTTTCGGTTATATCTCAGGTTCCCGATATAGTAGCGGGATAAAATGTACACCAGTTTTTAAGTCTAATCAAGGCCTTTCAAATAAAAAAACTAGCGTCAAAATCCGTTCAGTAGTTTTTGTGTGATGCGCGAACAAAAAAACAGTCAAACAGATAAACTGACAGACAAAAATTCTAAAAAAAAATCTTTTTGTGTTTAGACATGCCTATATAGCTTATTACAGTCATTTTTCTCAAAAATCTTAAATGTACAGACACAGCTCTGTTACAGCTTTATAATAGTATAGATATAGACTACTAGCTGACCCGGCAAACGTTGTTTTTGCCATATACATTATTTCTAGAGTATTTTTAGGGAATTTCTAGCATAGAATAAAATAACGTAAGTGCGAATATGTGGTATATGAGTGAAAGAGGCATGGAGCGCTATGAACGATGACGGATTATAAAAATAACATTACTAATAACGCTATTAAAAAATAGGAGTTGGCAGTAGAAGGGTGATAATTTAAAGTTGTATGTACTTTTAATGCGGAATCATAAAAAAAAAAAAATTTGCCCAAAGAATAAAAATTTAAATTTTGGGGTGCTCCACCCTTATCACTTAGGGGTATGAAAAATAGTTTACGTCCTGTTCTCAGATCTTCTGAATATACACACAAAATGTCATAAGAATCGGTCCAGCCGTTTTGGAGGAGAATGGCGACAAACACTGTGACACGAGAATTTTATATATTAGACTAGCAGCCTTTGCCCGCTTCGCCGCAGCCAAAAGCTAGTTTTTCGGTTATATCTAAGGTTCCCGATATAGTAGCGGGATAAAATGTATACCAGTTTTTAAGTCTTATCAAGAGCTCTCAAATAAATAAAATTGCATCAACATCCGTTCAGTAGCTTTTGCGTGATGCGTAAACAAACAAACAGACAAAAATTCTGAAAAAAATATATTTTATGTTTAGACACGCCTATATAACCTATTACAGGTATTTTTTCTCAAATATCTTAAATGTACAGACACAGCTCTGTTACAGCTTTATAATAGTATAGATTACTCGCTGTAGCCTACAGGAACTCTTTATTTTATTATAATGTTTATCGAGGTCATTGGAGATGTGTCTTAACATAAAAAAAACCTATTTATCGAATATAAATAGTCACAAGATACTGCAACAATCGTCTGCCATGTTCTGATACCAGTACTAACAGTAATATTGTCGTTAATAACCACAGGCGGTGCAGGCGGCTTTGGAAGCAGCAGCAGAAGGTCGCACTACCATCATCATCGCGCATCGCCTCGCCACCGTGCAGCACGCAGACATCATCTGCATCATCGACAAAGGTACCATCACTACTAACAACAACACAACACCGCTTACAAACAACTCTTACATAGCATCACGCCTGTATTCCCCTAAGGGGTAGGTAGAAGTGTATTACACACCCACGGTTCGCCAGCTATGTTTGAGTCCCACGTAATAGGGGGCGAGCCTATTGCCGTCTACCGGGCACAATTCCAAACTCCGGGCTGCTACTGAGAATTTTTCTTTTTACGAAAAACTCAATAACACTGTCCGACCCGTGGATCGAACCCGAGACCTCATGATCAGCAGTCGCTTATACTACCGCTGCACCACCGAGGCCCAGCGTAACTCTTACCTGTAGATTATAATAAGGTGGTAACTCTGTTAGTTCTTAGTTAGAGTAGCAATTATCATCCTTTGCGTTACTGGTGGTAGGGCTGGGTACCAAGATGAGATGGCACAGGCATCACCCAAGACGTTAAGTATGAATGTGATGTCGAAATTAGCAGTCCTGCAGGTCTACCATGAACTCTTAGCTAGCGATTCAATTCCGACGCAATTCAAAATAGGTGTGTTGTTGTATTTCGTACCATGATGTCTAATTAAGCGATCTTGTTTAGGTTGTCAAGTAAGTTCATGGTACGAATTTCAATACAAAGATGTCATCTTTGCGATTCAGATTATGTGCTGATTCGGAAAAAAACAAAAGATTGCGTCTTTGACACGTCATTGTACGAAATTGCAATTCAGTTCAGTTTGGGTCCTAAACTGGATCGCAATAAGAGTTTGTGGTAAGCCTGCTGAACAGTTGTCACGATGGCTGAATTGACAAAACATCTGGACGGTATACAGGAGATGCAGATTCAAATCCTGCTCGTGACTGTTATTTTCGATTTCACATTTTCACACTTTGTGTTTTAAAACACCTTTATTATGAAAACATCAAGCAAAATGTATAATGCTATGCATCGCCAGGTGTGGTCGCCGAGAGCGGCTCTCATGCGGAGCTGGTGAAGAAACGAGGCTTGTATTGGCAACTACTGCAGCAACAGGCGCCTGGCTCGCACGCGTGATGTATCGCCAGTGAACAATATTTGCGGCCTCTCTCTTTTAATGAGTACATCTCGTAGGCTAAAAGCCAATTTGCTTGGGAATTTATAGAACCATTTTATAATCAAAATATTGTGGAATCTGACCAAAGTAATATTAAATTTTATAATTTCCATGCACCTAACTAAATTTAACTTTGTATTAGACGCATAGGTCAAATTTATGGTGAAGTGTCTTGTTTTACTATAACATGAGACAGAAAGGTTTTAGCTCAACAAAAGCCGTATACCTAATTTGAAAAAATCACAAAGCTACCATCAAATATGACATGTGTGTGAAATACGTTCAGACGTTTGGATTGGCTACTAACTACTTACTTATTTCCAACATTAAGAAAACAAAATACGTAGGTAAATGTATTAATTATCTCACCTTGATTGATTTTTCCAATATTTATAAATTAGTTAGTATTTATATTAAAATAATATTTACAAAATGGCAACATTTAGTAAATTTGTTTATATACAAAATCACAACATTTTGTAAACTTGATTGTTTATAAAATATTAATATTTTGTAATGTTTATTTATAAAAATTAAATGTAAGTGGATGTAGGGTAAAGCAGAAAGTTATAAAGTAGAAATAAAGATAGATTTGGGAAATTTATAATTACAGTTCTATATAGGAATCTAAATTATCATCAAACCAAACTACTCTAAAATTGGTATAGATTTTCGTTTATTTTTAATTCTATTTTGAATATTTTGGCATCAAATTAACGTACAATTTAACGACAAAAAAATTAAGAAGCAAGCCTCATCGACGCGTAACAAAATGCTGTTTTATAACAGAATGTATAAATATACTTAAACAATGTGAAGTTGGGACAGAATTGCACTATAAAAAAGAATTTCCGAAACGAAATAATACGTTTTGATTTGACACGCCTCAAATGTTGTTCTAGTAACATTTAGAAGATTGCGTAGTTTATAGTTAGTAATATAGTTAGTTCAAGTCTCAGACTAACTAAAAACAGACGGAACATCACGAACAATCCAGTGAAGCCTTTATATGGCTTCACTGTATTGTTGCACAAACTTGTAATAACCACCACCACAAACTTATAATAACACGCGCTCACGAACACAAATCAGTAGTGTTCAACGTTGCTATATGGCAATAATTTGCTTAATGTTATATGCTTTATTTTTAAGCATGTTATTTTACGTGCTTTTTTTACTTTAGTTAACTCTCAGCTTCTACCTTATCGTTGGACTCGTGCGTCGGAACATGCTTAAGAATATTACACCGCGTTTATTAATTTATTACGATAAAATGGAACAGTAAAAAAATCAATGTACTTTCCTTCATACTTTTCAGGTTTGGTTTTGGGTTTGCAGGGACTGTCTATAACTGGCTGGCTGTGTTATTAAGAAATAAGTTAGTATGCAAAGCCATTATAGTCGTATTTAAACGTTCAGTGATTGTATGTACAAATTCAACTATGTACCTACATATTAACATTATTCTTCTCAATCAATCTTCCACACAAACAATTTATAGTCAATAATTCAATATTGTGTGTCCTATCACTGTTTACACTAAAAAAACATGAAGCGAATTAGCGTAGGTATATTATAACCGATAACAATGGCTAGCATAGCATGCGACGACTGGCCGCTGGCGCCGCCGCTTGCTACTTGCGTTTTGTGCGATGCGTTGTGACGCGCGATGTTCAGAGTGCGGTTAAGCATATAGCAAGAAGAGAAAGCCACAATATCATATGCTTTATGTTATGTATATTAAGCAGGGTGCTTAATGTTGCTATATGATATATTAAGCACCACTAACACAAATACAAATAAAATCATTCCAAAATGAAATGTCATAAACCACGAGTGTTACCATAGTATGATTTAAAATTACCCTAAATGACTCGACGATTTCGTACGCACGTTACATACATGAATACGTCTTCAACGCCATAATGTTTCCTATATGATTTGCTGTACACACAAGACATAAAGCTTTTAAAAATTTACCTAAATTATAGAGATTATTTCTTTCCGGTGACAACATTTTCACGCACACATCTTTCAAAAGTGGCTTCACTTTTTATTTGACAATGCGGTGTTTTTATTTTTTAGTTAGTAGGTACCTATACAATATTGTATTGTGATTTTAATGTGCCTCGGATAAACTAGGAATAGGTTAGTGAGAACCAAATTATTGTATATTTAGAAACTGCTGTGATTGTATATCTCATATGTTTTGTATATAATTTTATAAGGTTAGTTATAAAATAATTGAGCTTTGGAATCATCAGCTCAGTGTCGCGATCTATCTTGCCTTTAGTATATACACGATATTAGCAATAATAATAGGAATTAATTTCTTTAATATTATTTAATCATTATATTGCTAAAATGGATATTTTAGGAAGAGAGCCCACCACGTACCCACGAATTCTCAATCCTCGTTATCTTTGGACACATACACAAAGTAACCTGAGATTGCCAATCCGCACTCTCACAGCTAGAGAAGAATGTGATAGTAGCATGTCAGCGGTCCTGAGGATGCCTCGTATAGAGGCGAAACACGTGTCGAATTAGTGTTTGGAGTTTTACGTAATATTGCGTCGTGGTTCTGAGAGTGATGCTGTATCGCATAGTTGCATCGCATCCTCTATCTGTGTTTTTTTGTGTGTGTCCAAAGATAACCGGGATTGACAATCCATAGGTGAGTGGTGGGCTTTCTTCCTAAAATATCCATTCTATAATAATAACAATGGACTTCCGCCAAGTGTCGCCTCATTCAAATTAATTATATTATATACTGCTAAATTTTAAAGTCACAGTTAGTTGTATTATAACAGACCTCTAAGCCAAAGGCTGTTAGTAATGCCATAGACTATTATCTTAATGATTATCGATAATAATTTGGGTGCGAAAAACTAAATGTTGTGTTATAGTCACATAAATATATAGATAATAATTTACTAAAATTACAGATTAAATCGCACTTTCGAGGCGCTTTGCAACAACTAAATATTAATTCACTGCCACGTCATGATGCTAAAATATCGTTGGTTTGAGCCTTCGATCAACAATGCAATAGATATCGCGTTGGCCCAAAAAATCCGTCTCGGTAAACAACAGCACACTTGAGAAGTGAGCTCTTATTTTGTTTAGTTCAAAAAGTACTTTATTTTGTTGCTATTTAAGCTTGATTTCAGAGTAAATGTTGTCTTTTCACTTTTAAGTGGCAGTAGTAAATTATTGCTGTACGCTGTGTTTTTTGTGATGAATGATCGTAAATGTAAGATAACATTTTAAAGATTTGTGACTTTATTACTAAGTGCGATGATTGTAATTAGTTTGAACATAAAATTGTTTTAAAACCTATGTCTCAGTTCGTTAGTAAGAAGATGTGCTGTATAAGTATATATTCACACTGACAGTTTTTAGCTTGATTTTGTTCGTGAAACTGTATTGTGTTGGTATTGATGATCTAAGGTTTGACCATTTAAAACATGTTGCAATCTGATAAATTTTCTTGACTTTATTGAAGAAGACGGAACGGTTGAACGATTCAAAATTGCTTACTTATAGATTTATAATATTTGTGTTCATGTATATGGCTAAGCATAGCAAATACTAAAAATAATATAACAAAATATTGCTACTAATGTTACTAGGCATTTTTGATTTTTTGTTTAAGCATATACCTATTTGTAGTGTTGTACCTTAAATATTAATGAGAATATTTTTTATGGTATGGCTACCTCATTAAACAGCCGTATTTTTAAAAAAAGTATTGATAAATATGGAAAAAGAGTCCCAATGTCGGTGCGTGGCTGAGCCGTCGCGGATATAAAATGTATGTATACAAATACATCCGATAAATGGGGTGGATTATAAGACAAAACCTAGAAAGGGAATATGTAAATTGGGATATTAAAATTTAATAATGGTTTAATGGTATATAGGAATTCCATCGTCATTGGGAAAGAAGCGGGTTCGAATCATGTTTGTAGATCTCGTTTTCCACTTTCACAATACACTTTCAAAACTGCAGTGTGCAGAATTTCAAAATCGGTTCATTAGTTTAAGAGTTTATCGCGGACAACGAAAAACTTATCTACATTAATAGTATAGATAATAGAGATTTATAGGTATTGTCGATACCTTAATAATTGTACACAGACATGTACTCTAAGAAAATGTAATTATTTAAAATCTATCACAATTAGTAGATAACATTGAAATAAAATATGTTTTTGAATGATTATGATTTTTATTATAAATACCTGTTACAGTTTATATTGTAAAATAAAACTTTTTACTGCAGAGATAGCGGACTGGATATTGAATTCACGGGCTCGATTCCTAGATAAGACAACTCTTTGTGTGATCCATAAATTGTTGTTCTGAGTACGTATAGGTGTACCTACGGCCACGGCTCACCTGATGGTAAGTGGTAACCGTCACTCATGGGCTCAACTATACCAAGAGTATTGTCAAGCCGCTGCGCACCATTTCATTTCTCAAATATGAAATGAAAGAATAAATGGCTATCTTCTGCTACAGCAAAAACACACCGACGTGCTTCATGACCGGTCAACACAGGAGACGGTGGTACCGACCCGTTCGCGGACGACTTTACGACACTTGCGGGAATAGATGGGGTGGTGCCACTTGTATTCTTAGTCCACCACCACACGTTTGTAAAGTCACACCGCAGATGTTGCCTCTTTAAAAAAACTATTAAGACTTCCCTGATGCAAGCCATACTAATATTATAATCGTCAATAATTAATCACGCAACTGTTGGTTTGTTGGTGGACAGATGGCGCTGGCGTCACCCAAGACGTTAAGAATGAATGTGTTATCGAAATTCGTAATCCCCTGCAATTGTCACGATGGCTGAATTGGCAAAGCATCTAGATGGTATACCAGGAGATGCAGGTTCAAATCCTGCTTGTAACTGTTATTTTTGATTTCACATTTTCACCCTCGTTCGCCTGTGATTAAGCAAACGTGACAAACATAAATTTATTATAGGTACCGCGTATAGACCACACGGCTTGATGTTCGGTTTATAGACATTTATTTCTCAAAATAGGACGAAGTCCTCTCACATTGAGAAAGTGCATACAATCTACTCACATAAAATATTGTTTTTATAATAGCCAGTTTTAGGCTAGATTGAATCCTTGTTTAAGTAGTAATTGTGGCATTTTTTTTAAACTTAATCTGTTATTGTCCTCGTTAAGTGAACCTTCTAATTAGCAGGTAAACCAGTTTTGTAGATTTAAATTTAGTGGAAGTACTCACTTGGTATCGGGCACGAGCGGGTTGTTACCACCATCTTCCGTGTGACCGGCCATGAAGCACAACGTTGCGTTTTGGGTATAGCAGGAGATAGCTGTTTATATTTCATTTCATATAATATAATATGTGAAATGAATTGGTGAGCTACGGCTTGACAATGCTCTCGGTATAGTCGAGTCCATGGCCGACGGTTACCATTTACCATCAGATGGACAGTGGCTCGTATGCCACTACAGTAACATGCAATAAAAAAAATACATAACCGATTTGGTCTAGGTAGGTGAGTTTCGGTCTCCTCCTGTACCTACATCCATAGAGAATATAACCGCTACGTTTATACATCCTTCCACTTTCGCACTGATATCTTCTTAACCAGTCGCAGGTTATTAAACAAAAGAGAAAAAGATATTATTACGGATCAATAGAACGAAACTATCAATGTCAGCGCCATCTCGTAAATTTTTTGGGTACTTGTTCATCTTACCAAAAGAACTAATACGGACGCTATCGTTTATCACTGTTTTCCAGGATTATAATTGTCAGAATGTTGTATACCAAATTGCACAATTTATTTATCTTGAGATATAATACTACGGATATGTTACCGTGTTATACATTATTTTCACATAAATACACCTAATCCTCTCCACCCATGGGAGTCGTAAGAGCCGACTGAGGGAATACCGCGGTAGTGGCACTCCTTAGAGTATTAAAACATTCACTGCGATCGCCAACCGCCTGCCAAGCGTGGTGATTACGGCACTATTCCCCATTCTTGGGGAGGTCTATGTCCAGCAGTGGACGTTAAAAGGCTGATGGATGGATGGATGGACACCTATTCCAGTTTCAGTTCATATCAATATTCATAAATATGTAATAAGTAAACAACGCTTCGTCAGACAAGGAACGAGGAATTGAAAGTCTCGTCGTACTCAACTCTAAAGGAGGAACGTAAAAAAAAAAACAAAAAAAATACAAGTAGTTTTTTTTTTTGTTTTTCGAGACCGAGATACATAGCGAACTTATAAAATGTGCATGTATCTGTGTAAGATAACAGTTTAGTTCAAGAGAGCGCTTCAGTTAGACCGACTTGGTGACAGGATTTGTATTAGTTTTTATTTTCGGGTGAGTTCATTTATTTTCCATTTTTACACGCTTTTTATTAGCTTCACTTGTATGTCAGTATGTCAGTATGTCAGTATGTCAGTATGTAACTCTCCGTGGGTTTGCACCTATCCACTACCGGTAATTCTGCTTGCACGGTGGTGGTTCTTACCTTAGATTGTCCGCTGTTAACAGCCCTCTATTTCAACACCACATTTGTAGCAATATCTTATATAGTTTTTTAGTTATTTCGTAGTTTCTGTGAAAAATCAAACTAAAAAGTTAAAAATAAATATAGTTTAAAAAAACTAAAAAAACACGCTTTTTATAGAAAACTAAACTAAAAAATAGAAAATAAATTTTAATAAATTTGAATTAATAATAGTGTAAAAATTTTTAATAAATATAAATTAATAATAGTGAAAATAAGGAAAAAATGTATTTTATTTTAAAAAAAGCGTGGGGTGCATGGTGTCAATCGTTATAAATATTTAGTTGACATCTGTCCATAGAATACTTATATCTATAAGTATAGAAGGATTATTATTTCGACAATATCTTAAAAAGCACCCCACGCTTTTTTTAAAATAAAATACATTTTTTCCTTATTTTCACTATTATTAATTTATATTTATTAAAAATTTTTACACTATTATTAATTCAAATTTATTAAAATTTATTTTCTATTTTTTAGTTTAGTTTTCTATAAAAAGCGTGTTTTTTTAGTTTTTTTAAACTATATTTATTAATAGAATATTGTGACTGTTCTTGTAGCCTGCCTGGTTGTAAGACGTAGTGCTACTGGATTTAGGAATACCTGAGGCACCGACAAGAAACCCTACCTATTATAAAGATTCCTTTGAAAAAGGAACATGGCTAAAGGCCTTTTTTTATTAAGTCGAGAAAAAATGTGCCTAACTGCACACCCCGTCATTTGGGGCAACGAACAGGGTAGTGTGGGGCCCTCACCTCGCCCACTAAAGAAACCCGCTATGTGCTGTCTCTCCGCGTGTGTTGGTGTGCCACTGGAACTATGTTACATTCCTTCGGTGGTGCTATATAATAAGCCTAAGAAATAAACATATTTTTGAATTTAAATTTGCTTTTGGCTAGCAGGAGTATTGAAGAAGAATCGTTATTGGCGGTTGCGATTCCCGAGATGATACCCATTACTTATGCTGGCATTCCACAAGGCTCTGTACTCTCTGTACTCTGACCATTTCAGCGTTAAGTTCTTCTTATTACCTGGTGTCGTTAGTGACGGTACACGGCGGGTTTCTTTAGTGGGTGCAGGCCCCACACTACCCTGGTCGTTGCCCCGAACGATGGGGTGTGCAGTTAGGATTTTTTTCTGCCGCCTTAACAAAAAAAAAGGTTATTATATAGCACTTAAAATCGTCAAACTTACTAATAACTAACACGAGAGCCTGAAGCAAGTGCATCCACAATGTCGCGTCCGTAAGGCTTTTCATGAAAAGAACACGGCAAGAAACTCATGAGCCACTTTTTTAAATCTCAAATTTCTTACAATGTTTAAATTTATATAAGTTCTTAACTAAAGAAGGTGCTCACCAAGAACATACAATATTGCGAAAATAATACAAAAGAAATAAAAAAAATATTCTTTATATTAGGTATTATATTAGGTATTCTAAGTTATAGTAACTCCGAATAAAGAACCTTACATATGACCCTTTCATATTTAGTCTATACGTTACATCTTAGCCCTTTGGGAATTAAAGCATAGAAATATTTAACTTTTTGCAGTGAAAACTTCTACAGGAAGATTTAAATATTTATATATATATTTTTAGCATTTGACATGCTTACAATATACATTAAACACAAAATGAAAAATTTTAAATCGAAAATAATCCTGCTCGTGACTGTTATTTTCGATTTCACATTTTTCACTTTGTGTTTAATTCTACAGGAAGGTTTGAATAGGAAGTAAATTCATGTAAGTCGTCATCGACATGGTCACGTAACGTGTTAATGATAACACTATATCCTGTTCCTTTTAGTATAACTTATACGCCAGTTGTTCATGAAGAAATGAATAATTTTAAATAATATTTTTTTTAATGACTGAATTTTGATTTACAAATTTTAATTTAAGGTCAAACAATTAATCTGGATATACAAAAATAACTACTGTTTGTTTATGGTTTTAAGTTTTTGTAATTATTAGCATTTGACATACTTAGCTAATTTACTAGATCACATTTTTGCGAAAGTGAATAGATAGATTATCTACGAGCATGATTGATATTCGCCTGAGAATTGTGTGCATTTTTTTTGGGTTTATCCGGTTAATCAGCGATTCTATTAAAATGTACAAGTATTTGGAAGAAGGACGAATTGAAAGACGCTATGCTTTATAGCCACAAAATTTTTGCGACTTTTCCCACTTTTTTAAATGTTGATCTTTGAGAAATAAACGTATGTATCATTACGCCTGTATTCCCCGATGGAGTAGGCAGAGGTGTATTACACACCTACGGTTAGCGGGCTATGTTTAAGTCCCACGCAATAGGGGCTTTTTGCTGCGGCAAATCCGCGGGCAAAGGCTAGTTTTTCATAAAGACACTCTCCTCTTCAATAAATGCCAAAAAATCTCAACTGCTGCTATCGTATATATATAGAAGCATTATTTACGCAATCACAAAACATAACATTCCACCCGTACCATCTAAAGGGAAAGAAAGAAGTCGATTTTTCTTTGGTTAAGAATCTTTTGTTACGTCTACGTGGTATGAAATAGAATTTATTTGATTTTATTGTTTCCTTAGATTCCTGACGTAATTTCCTGATCACCATGGTCCCACGGCCCGCGCCGCATACATCACCACCGCCACTCATCCCCCAGTACTTCTCTGGTAGGGAGATATTTATCACCGGTGCCACAGGATTTCTCGGAAAGGTATATTTTATTCTCAACAAATCATACAGAGGTAGAGTCCAGCTGTGACCACGTCTATATAACCATGTGTGTAATTCAGTGCAATATTCTGCCTCTTTTTGAAATCTTTGGCAAAGATCCACGAAATAATTTTAAACCACAAAGTGGTGGACAACCGCACAGTCCACCTCATATCATCTTCACACTGCGCAGGAAAAGGGATGAGCAGGTGGGGAGGAATAACAATAAAAGGGAAGATGACGACAAGAGTTGGGCCTCCGGCTCGTACTATAGTAGTAACACTTGCCGTTGCTTTACACTAATATTCTGTGAAAGCATGGTACTTTCCCGTGCAAGCCAGCCGTAACAGGCTTGGAGAAGTAAAGATATACCTTCAGGATGCGTCAAAACTGCGTCTTCTGCAATGCCAGTCTGAACGCTCCGCAACTGTATTTTTTTCTTTTATTAGTTATTATAGCAGATAAGCCGTAGCCCTACCGATAGCAAGTGGTAATTGCCGTTCATGGACTCAAAATGACTCCATAGTTAATTTTTTTTTTGTTGTTCTTCGGTTTGCTATTTGGGACCGGCTTTTGTCCCACCCCTTTCCACCCATGGGAGTCGTAAGAGCCGACTGAGGGAATACCCAGGTCTTTAACAATGTATACAATTCTTGATGGTTCAGGTGTTAGTGGAACGTTTGCTGTGGACGTGCCCAGAAGTCGCGCGGCTCCATCTTCTGATACGACCCAAGAAGGACGTCGAACCTGACACAAGGCTGAAGCAACTCCAGCAATCTCAGGTATGAAGCACATTTTGTCCGTGTGATGACGGACTAAGAATACAAATGTCAATTCCATTCTTTCCCACGGTTGTCGTACGAGCCGACTAAGGGAAGTAAGCAATTATCCCATCAAAACATAAATGTGAAATGAGAGCCAAGTTAAATATTATGATATAAGCTCACATAAAGTATGCCTTGGTTGTTCACATTAACGACAAAAGAAGTGAGATCTAAATGGGTGCCAAGTTCAATGGTCAGTCCTGAAAGGAGATGTGCCAAATGCCCATACATTCTCGGCCTGGAAAGGACATACATAAACAATATTTTTTTTTTTTAAATAAATGATTATCCTATTGTCCTGTGTATTTCTATTCACACTAAAACTTTTGGATGATGAGATAAAATACATCTAAGATGGATATGATTTTGAAATTGAAATACCTCAAAATTGAATATTTGATCAAAAATAACATCATAATTATAAATAAATAAAAAAAAAAGACGTCGCGGGACGTCTATGAGATGTGAAAACATCGCAATTATTTTGTAGAAATAATGAGTAGAAATAAAATGATCATAAGTTTTACAATGTGTGCTTGTATAAAATTGTGACATGTGTAAAATAACGGAAATGGACATAAATCATCATCATCAGGCTCTGGATATCATCTAGGATTCGGTCCTACTTAGTAGTTAGTACTTGTCAAAACGAATCAAACGATTCCAAAATTGATGGGATTGCGGCGTTTTATAGCATAGTGCCCATGGCCATCCGGCTCCATCATCAAACCCTGAAAATCATCTAGGACATGATACTATTCAAGATAACTCAAACTAGCCCTAAGTCGATGGGTTGCGACGCTTAATTACCGAGTACCCAAGAACACCTTCCAGGTGATGGATCATCAGCCCCTGGATATCATCTAGAGATAAAGTACTCGTCAAGACGAATCATACGAGCCCGAACTCGATGGAGTTATGTCGTTTTATAACGGAGTTCCTAAGGGCACCTACTAGCTCCATCATCAGACCCTGGATACCATCTAAAGACAAAGTACTCGTCAAGATGAATCAAACGAGTCCTAACTCGATAGGGTTGCGTCGGTTTATTATAGAGTTCCTATGTCCACCTTCCGGCTCCATCATCAAATCAGCTCCGTGCCATCATAATATTGCATTGTCACGCAATATACATATGCGTGTAAAATTTCAGCTAAATCGAAAACCGGAAAGTGTGTCAAATTTAACTTGCAAGATTTGAACGGGACAAGTAATATAAAAGCGTCGCCACGCTAACAGTCTATTTTACCCTCCCTCCGCATTAAATGTTTCACATCAATAATGTCTACATATAAAAACAAATATTGAGGCTTAATATCACAAAATATAATAATATAACTTACACTAATAAAATCAAAATATTCTTGACATATGACATGACAGATGTAAAATGTTTTGCCATTATATTCAAAGAGGTATATACATCATAATTGCTACTATTGATTAGATATTAGTTTTCACCAAATAATTATAAAAAATATTTTATTAAATAGGCATATTACTGTTCTCACGAAATTATTTAAGAAATAACTACGTAATATTCTTTTGTAATATAATAGTACCAAACTTTTTAATGTTGTCAATTCAGCGTAGCGGCCATGTAGCCGCAATATCCTATTTGATTGTCAAAAGATATGGTCCAGGAGCCGCCGCCTATTTTTTTTAGTGTTTAATAACAGGCTGAATATTTGTGAGTAGGTTCCGTTCGATTAGACACGCAAATTTTTCTCAGTGAAAAATCTTGTAAGAGTTAGCTATTAAGTGTCCGTGAATTCGACAACTTGCAAGCGTGAGACAGAGAAAACGTACCACTAAATTTGTAGGACTATATGGCCATTTCATTATGCAGATATTTACAAAGCTGCATTAAAAAAATCAGATGGTTAATAATTTGAATGACCTCTTTATATTGGTCTCTCTATATTTATAGTGGCACGCTCCAGTCAAACTACCCATTTTGTAGGGCAATTGTTATTCCGAGTTTATTATCAATTATCTTAACATTTAAACTTACTGTTAGTCAATACAATTTCGACAACCCACCATATCGAAATGTTTTATACCTGCGCTCCTTGTTAGCTACCTCTATCAAGATTTTTCACAGAGATAAATTTGGGCGTCTTGTCGAACGGAACCTACTCACAAAGATTGAACCTGTTATTAATCACTTAAAAAATAGGCGGCGGCTCCTGTACTAATAACAATCATCCACCAATAACCATTACGATAAAGTACAAATTCAAAATAATAGTCTTTTAAACTATAATTTTTTTCTAAAGTTCTATCAAGAAAAGGAAACCACTGAAGGTTTTTATAAATTATTAGTTTAATTTTAAATATTGAAAACATTATGTCCGCCACAGGCCGTATATGGCACATGTGATTTATTTATAAAAACAAAATATTTTATAACAAAATATCATTTCTTCTTATAACTTAAGATAATATAATATAATATAAAAAATAATAAAAAGAGAAAGGTGCTTTTTACTGCTTATATCTTAATTATCGTAATAAATCTTGTAATGACCTTCGAGTATTGCACGCCTCATAAGCGAAGCGTTAAGGTGGGTACTACTACCGTTACCTCGACGGCCGCAGCGTCCTCTTCGTGGACTGGGAAGGGGACGTTGTAAGGAGGGCTATGTCGTGCGGCGTCCCGCAGGGTTCGGTTCTTGGGCCGCTCCTGTGGGACATCGGCTACGACTGGGTCCTCCGTGGCTGGCTCCCCCCCGGGCTAGGCGTAATTTGCTACGTAGACGATACGCTCGTCACAGCCCGAGGCAGGACCCTCGAGGAGGCGGCAACGCTGGCCACCTCAGGTACCGCGGAGGAGGTCAGGCGGTTCGAGGCGCTGGGGCTTAGGGTGGCCCTTGAAAAGTCGGAGGCCCTACTCTTCCATGGGCGCCGACGTGGCCCACCCGCCAGCGCCTCGATAACGATCAATGGTGTGGGACTTCCGATCCAGGCCCACATTAAATATCTGGGCCTGGTTTTGGATGGACGGTGGCACTTTGACGAGCACCTCCGCCGTCTTGCGCCAAAGCTCGTCGGCACGGCGTCCGCCCTCAGGCGACTGATGCCGAATTAGGGCGGACCGAGTCTCGCGTGCCGACGACTCTACGTGGGGGTAGTACGGTCGATGGCACTAACGACGCGCCCGTGTGGGTGGAGTCCCTGGCTGCTCGCAATAGGGCCCTTCTGTGGCGTCCACAGAGGGTCGTAGCGGTCAGGGCAATACGCGGGTATCACACGGTCTCGACCGATGCAGCCTGCGCGTGGGCCGGAACCCCCCCATGGGATCTGGAGGCGGAGGTGCTCGCCGACGTCTATCGGCGGGCGTCGACGGCGCGGGCGGGGGGCAGTCGCCCCTCGCCGAGCGCATTCTCATCGTGGCGGGAAGATGCCTGTCGCGCCACCGTCCTAAAGTGGAAGTCTCAGCTGGAGACGCCCCGGGCTGGTCTCAGGACCGTGGGGGCGCTCCAGCCGATCTTGGAAGAATGGGCAGGGTGGCAGCACGGGGTCCTCACCTTCCGGTTAGTGCAGGTTTTGTCGGGGCATGGTTGCTTCGGCAAATATCTGCACATGATCGCTAGGAGGGAGACGACCCCAGGCTGTCACCACTGCGACTGCTATGAGGACTCGGTGCAGCACACGCTCGAGTCGTGCCCGGCCTGGGATGTGCAGCGCCGGGAACTCATAAGTATATTTTTTTATTTTTTATTATTATTATTTTATATTATTTATATGAACATATAGTGACTACTTTTTTATTATTATTCCTTTATTTACAATTCTTTTTCGACTTAATACATTTTTAAATATAAATATATTATAAAAAATAACATAATATTTAAAAATATAAAAAGTGCGTAGATCCACCGGCAGCGAGTACAAGGACCAAACTGCCAGTGGTTAGGGTTCCAGAGACAGGAACTTCCTCACGATGCGTGCCGTGTCCAGAAGTACCGCCTTCTGTATCAGACCCTTAACCCAGCCACCTAACGTGAGCCTCTTGAGATGTTGATCGAGGCTTTTGGCTACCAGTCCGTTAACTGTAACAACTATCGGTACAATGATAGCCGAATCCACATTCCACACGTCAACAATCTCGTGCGTCAAGTCCAGATACTTCATCTGTTTATCTTTTTCGGCCTTCACGAGATTCTCGTCATGCGGAATGGTGATATCAACAATCATTGCTCGGCGCTCAGATCGATCAATCACCACAATATCAGGTTTGTTGGCCACAACAGTCCTGTCTGTGATGATTGATCGATCCCAGTACAGCGTGATACGACCGTTTTCGAGAACTGGCTCAGCTGTATACCTGTAGTAAGGTACCTCGACGTCCACAAGCCCGTATTTCAGAGCAAGTTGTTGGTGGATGATCCTGGCCACTTGGTTATGTCTGTGCAAGTACTCGCCGTTAGCAAGACGAGAACAACCCGAGACAATATGCCTAAGGGACTCACCTGGACGGTGGCAGGCACGGCAGATATCGGCAGTACCGTTCCTAAGGATATGCCTCCGGTAGTTGTTCCTCATGATAACTTCGTTAGCAATTGCACAGACAAAACCTTCGGTTTCCCCAAAGAGGTTACCAAAACGTAGCCAGGACACGGAAGCTAAGAAGTCTACATCAGGCCCATGTAGGGCCCGGTAGAATCATCCGTGGAGCTCCTTGCTCTGCCATACGGCCCTGCGTTCATCAGTACTCAGCACTACTGGTCTGCGCCAGTTTTCCTTAGCCAAGGAGAGTGGAGTAAGTCCGGAATCTACAGTGACCACATCACGATGCATATCCCTATCAGTATGCAGGAAATATTCCCTAAGGTTGCACACCTCACGATTGTGCAAGGTCTTGGCATTTAAGAAACCTCGACCTCCACACACAAACTGAAAACTGTTCCAACATTAACTTTAACATTAATTTGTTTGCTCTTGATCAAATCAAAAACTGGTATACATAATATATTATCCAGCTACTATATCGGGAACCTGAGATATAGCCTAAAAACTAGTTTTTGGCTGCGGCGAAGCCGCGGGCAAAGGCTAGTAGTATATAGATGTATATCAGTGTATAAATGTTTATCTATACTATTATAAAGCTGTAACAGAGCTGTGTGTGACATTCAAGATATTTGAGAAAAAATGGCTGTAATAGGTTATATAGGCGTATCTAAACCCAAAACAATTTTTTTTACAATTTTCGTCTGTTTGTTTGATTGATCGCGCATCACGCAAAAACTATACTCTATTCCAATTACGAAGTCCCTTTTGACACTTCTTAGAACGTAACTCTTCAGGTTTCGCATAATTTGAAATAATAATCATTTTTTGTTCATGGTCGTAAATCAACATATTGTTTTTAGACATCGTGCTCAAAATAATTAAAACTTTAAAAGATAATAATATTTCACTGCAGTTTTGCGTTTACGTTCTATAGTTTTATTTTTCCTTTTGTACATAGTGACGTGACTAAAAGAATCGTATAAATTCGGTTATAGACAGATTCTTTGCGCGAGTGAAAATCTGTCAATACTGCGTCCACCTCGTGATCACGACCCGCCATTTTGTTTATCTCTTCAGTACGAGTGCAGAAACCTTGTATACGATACGCGTGTTCAGTTTAGTTAATTTTGTGTTGTGTTTTTATTTCGTTCTTGTTATTGTAGTTATAATTGTTTGATAATTCTTTCGTTGTTATTAAGTTTTGACTGTTATTTGATTTGGTTTATTTATATTTATAAACACTATGGCCGAAACTGAGACCACTAAAAGAACAGTGTTGCGCAGTCAAGCGCGAGAGTTTGTAGTACGCCTACAAGATTACTTTGAAAGAGAGTATCAGAATGGTGGTCCATTGTTGCCACTTTCATAAGTGACTAACCGAGTAAGTGCAGCTCTTGGTATTAGTCGAAAAACTGTTTCCCGAATAAGTAAGGAAAAACATGGTAAAGATTTGATTTAACGGAAGATAACAAATTAAAATCGCCATTTAAAAAAAAAGTTAGAAGATTGATAGTTAGTATTAGCACGGAAGTCGGTTACACTACTGACTACGCAACGAGGCCCGTTGATAAAAATAAATGTTGAGCTGCTGCATTTAGTTGCTATAAATAAGCCAGCTAGACCAAAATACGTATTGGACGAAATGGCTAAGGAAGCCGGACACAATGTAATGCGCCTTCCACCCTACCATTGTCAATACAATGCCATAGAATTGATTTGGGCGCAAATTAAAGGTAAGAATTTAAACAAATCTTTTTTATAATTATTTTTACATTGTAAAAATACCAGCACACCATTTACTGCAAACAAAATGCTGTCATTGTTGCAAGAAGCTTGTGATAGTATTACTGCCGCGAATTGGGAAAGTGTACTTTTACGAACAAAAAATTTGATTTTCGCTGATTGGGATAGAGACACACATATCGATGCCATCATAGATAACCAAATTATAATAAATACAGGGGATTCTACAGACGATGATGAGGGTGATGATGACGATGCCGACCATGAAATATCGATTTCGGCTAGTGATGATGAATAAGTTCCATCTTGATAAACATATCTAATAAAAATTTAAAAAACAAAGTTTTATAAATTTAATTTTATGCTAATCCTTTTTCTGTCAATACAATTTTAATTTGTTCGTTATAGTAATCGAAGATCAATATCGTCGAGTATCGACTATAGCGGTACTTTACTAGTACTTGATTATTGACATCTGTCAAATGGGACTTCATAATTGGAATAGAGTATACTGACGGATTTTGATGCAACTTTTTTTTTATTTGAAAGGCCTTGATTGTACTTAAAAACTGGTATACATTTTATCCCGCTACTATATTGGGAACCTGCGATATAACCGAAAAACTAGCTGATGGCTGCGACGAAGCCGGGGGCAAAGGCTAGTATAGTATATAATAGTAAATTATGATTACAATACTTAAACTACAATATTTATAAAACAGTATTAGAGTAAGTTCACGATTTGATATTTATTAAATTTCCCATGTCATCATACTCGTAGTGTATAGTCAGCCATTTCTGCACTACTTTTTTAGCCTTATACTTGAGCACTTGAGAGCGGAATTGTACATCCATGTGTGCTTATAAGCTGTCTTAAACGTCAGGTGCGTGTAGTTTTAACGAGTAGTGTTGGTAAGTCTACCACTCTTCGTTTTAATACTTAGACGAAGGATATTATAGACAAGCTATCAGCGTATGCAGTGTCGAGATAGCAAAAGATAACCAGAATAATTTTAAAAGATAACTATGATTATAACTTTGTTGACTAAAAATGTACTACCTGTTTTAGCCGGATAAAAGAATGACAGGACAAAAGAAATTGCAGTTATGCTTATATTTTGCTTAAAATGTATTAGAACATGTAATATTAGCGTATATAACGTGATTAATAAAGGTTTTTTTTTTACGCCAATACAAAAACAAGCTTACATACTGATGATGGGGACGGTTGGCCACCTTATTGTTTGGACCCAGTTCATTGGGTCCAACTACAATTGACGCATACGCGAAAAGGATAAATATACTTATACCTGTGTCTCTCTCACTCTTGGTAAAACCTAGTGTGTGCATCCTTTTCTTCATCCTTAATGTCAAAATAGTAGAGAGTCTATATTATTCTTCGTCTAAGTTTTAATATATCTACATATTCGGCAGAAATCAAAACAGATTTATGAGCAGAGAGATTTGTTTTCAATATAAAAAGCTGTCTGATACTAAAGCACACCACTGGCTTTATAAACATCAGAGGTTGGATGTCTAAACGGCCTTTTCATTATAATTTTCAAAAATGAACGTTGAGCTCTTTCAGCTTATATAAAGAAAGTCTTGGCTGCACTACCCCAGCAAGTAATATAGGTAGTATAGGGACGTCAAGCAAAATATATGGATTTTAAAGTGTACATGCTACATCACGCAAGTGTCTTTTAATGCCAACGACCTTCCATACTCGAGTGGACTGTGCTACAATGTGTATATTGAAACGATAAGTTTTCTATATTTTGATCTGTATTTTAGCACTTCACATGCACAGGAGCATAAACAATTTATTCGCTACGTTTTCGTCTATGAAGACCCCAATATATTTGACAAGATTTGTTCTGCTAATTCAATCACAGTAACCCACACGTTATTTTCTAATAACACAATGTTTTGTGAACTATGATATCTGCTTTGGGAATTGGAACTAAATCAGCTGTTTGATGAAAGCAAACATATATAGCTTTGTTTGTATTTAGCGTCAGTATGCTCTTTTGTAGCCACTCAGAAACGTAAGTGGTGCCCAGCGCAGTATATAAAAGAGCTTCAGGCCAAAAAGAATATAAATACGATGTGAAATACGATGGCAGTATCATCAGCATAGCAAATCATTTCTGAGTTTAGAATTGGCAAACCGTGGGTGTCGTTGATGTACGTCGTGAATAGACTGAGTATGAATATGATTCCGTGCGGTACCCCAAAGGTTATGGATTCTAGACTACTCAAACTGGTCAATCTTCACACAGCGCTCCATTAGGTAACTCTTAAAACAGTCAGAGGAAATACCTCTAATACCCACGTTATTAAATTTCTTTAAGAGTACAGGAATTAAGACAGTATCAAAAGCTTAAAAACACTCCAAAACAGTTTTTTGTCATCACGTCTTAATGACACCGTCGAACTTAAAAGTTATATTTTCAATGTCCTTTCCTCTTCGAAAACGAAATTCCCTTGGTGATAGTATTAGGGAACTTAAGTAGTAAGGTAGTCTTTTATTAACCAACTTTTCTAGTAATTTTGAAAAGGAACTTAAAGAAGTAATAGGTCTGTTTTCAACGCAGTTTTAGGGGCCACTTCTATAAACTAAACTAATTTACGATTATAGAGGAATATTCCACTTGAACCTACCTTTCCCATAAATCCTGTAGCGCCGGTAATGAACACGTCCCTCCCGGCAAAATACTCCGAGATAAAGCAGGGTTCTGATGTCAGGACTACCGGCTGAGGGACCATAATGACCAGGTAATGTTATAAACCTGATGAACAAAAATATTCAAATGAACTAAGGTCAGAAGGAAGATTGCCTTCCAGTATTCTGGTATTTTCGGTGGCCTTCTGTGTGTGCTCAGCTGCAGTTCCTAGCTAGACAGGGTTTTTTTCATAATTATCTTCTATATCCCTAGCTTTATTTCCATCTGTTTTGTTGGGGTCGGATTTACCTGATTCCAACAGTATTTACTCGGAACGACTGCCTATGTGACCTACCAAACTAAGGAGTTTTATGAGTCAGTAGGTTTATTTATTTGTATATTACGCTTAACACTTTTTTTTTATACACCCCGTCGGTGGGGGCAACGAACAGGGTAGTGGCCCTCACCCACTAAATAAACCCGCTTTATTGGCTGGCCACTGGAACTATGTTACATTGCTTCAGTGATACGCTTAACACCCATAACTACCGAACAATCATCATAAAAATTTGATTCCCCAAAAATCTTGGTTGGAGATAATTAATTAACCAATAAGTGACGAAATTATATTCTGCAGTCCACGAAGTTGAATACAGAATCTATTAATACATGGCATAGCATCACGCCTGTATTCCCCGAAGGGGTAGGCAGAGGAATATTACATACCCACCATTCGCCAGCTATGTTTAAGTCCCACGTAATAGGCAGCGAGCCTATTGCCATCTACCGGGATTTTCTGAAGTTCCAACTCGCGTTAAGTCAACATAAAACTGCCATGGAAAAACACTCATTTCTCATGTAAATACCCACCAGAGAGAATGTTTGACCTTTTTTTTTGTTTTAAAGCGGAAAAAATGTACCTACCTGCACACCCCGTCATTCGGGGCTATCAACATGGTAGTGTGGGGCCCTCACCCACTAAATAAACCCGACGTGTGCCGTCTCTCCGCCTGTTCTGGCGGACAGCTGGAACTGTGTGACATTTTATTCAATATTCCGCCGGTGGTTCCCTCTTTAGGGTATCCTCTATTGAGCGACGCCTCCGCACAAGAGACCTACGTGGCAGGCGTCGCAGAAGGTAGTGACCACGGCAGAATCTTTGGCCTTTTGGCGATATTAGTCCCACAATTATTTTATCAGTGAGCTTGTGTCATCACACTCATCACATGTAGGGAGAGGTCAGGTTTATTAACAGCATGATAGGAATTCCAACTCTTAACAAATGGTTGTGAGTTGGTAGGCCAGAAGGGCTCGTGGCTCCTCTCGACCAGTGGTCCGTCAACACAGGCGGAGAGACGGCACTCGGTGGGTTTCTTTAGTGGGTGCGCGCCCCACACTACCCTGTTCGTTGCCCCGAATGACGGGGTGTGTGGTTAGGTACAATTTTTCCCACCTAAACAAAAAAAATGCCTGAAGGATTCAAAGAAATTAAACATTCTCGAGGATAGCACTCTGTATCCTCAATATTACACACGATGGCGACTGACTTATACTATTTGACTTGACCGGAAAACTTTTTCTTTTTTCCTAATTGTAGAGCCTTGCTTTTATCCCAGCATGAATGGGCCGGCTCGATCGGGGAAGTACCACCCTCTTATAAAAGCATGCTTCTTATCAGCGTGTAACAACGATAGTTATTTCTAACTTTGTGTTTCGTATGGTGAGTGAGAGCGCTGGAGACCCAAATCGTGTGCTGAGTAAACAGTGTTTGATATAGGCGAATATTTTTCATTAGTCGTTCTATACAAAGCAGCGGCTTAATTGAGCTCTTGATTTTTATACGCTGGTTTCCAGACTATAAATGTAAAACTTTTTACGGTCCTCGTGGCGTAGTCAGCAGTGTAACCGACTTCCGTGCACGAGGTCGTGGGTTTGTTTCCCACTCAGGACAATTATTTGTGTGATGAACACAGATATTTGTACTGCGTCTGGGTGTTTTCTATCTATTATTTGTATGTAACTGCCTTGGTGGTGTAGCGGTAATGTATGCGACTGCTAATCATGAGGTCTCGGGTTCGATCCCTGGATTGGGCAATGTTATCGATCTTTTTCCTAAAAAGAAAAATTCTCAGTAGCAGCCCGGAGTTTGGAAAGGTGCCCAGTAGACGGCAATAGGCTCGCTCCCTATTACGTGAGACTTAAACATAGCTGGCGAATCGTGGGTGTGTAATACACCTCTGCCTACCCCTTCGGGGAACGCAGGCATGATGCTACGATTTTTTTATATCTATGTATGTATTAAAAAAAAAAACTGCACGCCTCATACTCCTAGCATCATCTGTTGACTATCGGATGAATCTTTACACACCTGGCAACGATTTAGTAATGGTAAGTGTCACCAGATGGTTTTCGCTATCGATTGATATATTAAATAGTATGCAATTTGGACGACCGGCGCGAACTCATTGTTTACTTAAATTCAAAATTATTAAAAAAATAGTTTTTAAATATTTGAAAGTAAAAAAAAAATATATTTATATCGGAAATAGTGTATATTATACGAAGGTAAGTTATTTTTTCAAATTATGACTGTTTTATGTACTAAAATATCAATTAGTTTAAATGTTCCGGATATGGTACACCATGCGTTAGTTTACATCTAACCTTTTGTTGAAGAGGAACTTGTCTGATACGGAGATCCAGCAGTATTTATATATTCCATCAGAGTGAAGACGGCCAAGACTTTTCGGACGCGGAAAGTGACGATGACATAGCAAAAATAAGACATACATCTAACATTGCCACTTGCGACATCTAGGACTACATTTGTCAATATCTCTTTTATAAAGTAAAACAGCGACATCTATCAATAGAAAATTGCAACTTTGGACAATATTATACGACTTATTTAAAAATCAAAGAGTTCAACAAGAAATCTCTAAACCATTTATCTTCCTAACTTGGTTGCCTTATAATTTTATACTTTGTTCTAAGTGAAAACACCGTGACGCCAAGGCCACGCAAAAAATAATGTAGTATGTAAAATATGTTTTTTTCGTGTTTTATAACGTTGGTGTGTTATTATTTAGGTGTGTTTAGTGTTTTTAATTATTGTTATGGATAAAATAGTTATTATGCTTGACAAATATCATCAGTTCGTCAAGCAAAGGTAAAAACTTTCTTTTAACAAAAAACTATGTACCGGCCGGGCGAACGGCGTTCTGTTCTGTTGACGATAGTAAAACCACCGGTGGCTATGCGTACGTAAAAAGGTAGGTAGTTCTCATGAAAGGCGCTGGTTTTAGAGTCGCGTCGAGCGTAAATGCCGTAAATATTCAGTATTTTTTTGTTTATTTAATAACAATTAAACCACATCGAATCAGAACGTGAAAAGTAATAGGGCTCTATTCCTAGTCATAATAATTCGTAAACGAAAAAAAAAAGACTCGATTAGGAAAATAGTTTGGTCGTTATCGTGTTAACATACATTACCTACAACTCACGGACGTCCAAGCCAAATTTTTTTCAAACAGTTTTTTAACTAGTTTAAATAACAAAAATGGCATCAAAAATATCATGAGTGTTAAAAATAGTGTTTGTTCTTTATATGTGTGTGTAGATATTATTTTAAAAGTGCAATATATGATAAATAGAGACATTTTAAGTTTGAAAAATCAACTGTACCGTGTCAACCGGGAGTAGAATACAATAGTATATGTATTATATTTGTAATCTGGTACCCATAGCACAAGCGTTAAGCTTAATTTGGGACCAGGAGAAGCGAGAGATGTGTGCAAGAATAGAGCCTCTTGGCACTCTGTTCTCTCTGCCTACCCCGCAAGGGATATGGCGTGGTGATAATTTAGTTAGTTAGTTATGACGTTGTGTGAAAATGTCCGTGAATATTTACTTATTATTATTATTAAAATAAACTTACTGAAAATTTAAAAATGTGGTTATTATTTAAAGAGTCGAACGAGTATCCGAATGACTAGCTAAGATTACGTGCACTACCGACAGATACAACTGATACTTGGAATTGACATGGAAACACTATCATTATATGATATACAATTATGTATCAACCTTAAAAAGATAAAGTTGGCAATGTGTCCAATTCCATGGATAAGACATCTGATATCTTATCTATACTTTTATAAAGCAGTAACAGATCTATGTCAAATTTAAGATATTTGAGAAAAAATTAATGTTTTGAAAGAAAAGAAGGAAATCTTAAAGGCTATTTAGATGCTACACACAAATCATTATTACGAATTTTTTTAATATACATTCGCTTTCTTGCTAAATTTATCAATATAATTATGTTACGCACACTTTATTCGACGTTTTCCAAAAAACTACTTTTTCTAGTTAGGTCTCTATAATTCTAAAGGTGCGATATATTTTGGAATGGATCTTGTGGGATTGCTGATTGATCAAATTCTGAAATCCAAGCAGATAATATCGCATGCAAGATCTAGTTTATAAAACAACTAAGTACCAGGTAATAATTCAATATCCCACAGCCCAATGTATGGATAGCTACCATAACTTAAATTTATTATTGCACGCCTCATAAGCGAAGCGTTGAGATGGGTATTACTCTCGTTTCATGCAGTACAACTGATTTTTTAAACTTAAAATGTCTCTATTTTTCATATATTGCACTTATAAAATAATATATACAAACACAACCTTAAAATGTTTCTATTGCACGCCTCATAAGCGAAGCATTGAGGTGTGTTCTACTCCCGGTTGACACGGCACAGCTGATTTTTCAAACTTAAAATGTCTTTATTTATCATATATTGCACTTTTAAAATAATATCTACACACACATATAAAGAACAAACACTATTTTTAACACTCATTATATTTTTGATGCCATTTTTGTTATTTAAACTAGTTAAAAAACTGTTTGAAAAAATTTGGCTTGGACGTCCGTGAATTGTAGGTAATGTATGTTAACACGATAACGACCAAACTATTTTCCTAATCGAGTCTTTTTTTTTCGTTTACGAATTATTATGACTAGGAATAGAGCCCTATTACTTTTCACGTTCTGATTCTATGTGGTTTAAGTGTTATTAAATAAACAAAAAAAATACTGAATATTTACGGCATTTACGCTCGACGCGACTCTAAAACCAGCGCCTTTCATGAGAACTGCCTACCTTTTTACGTACTGTTAGCACGGAAATGAATTTAGCCTTTTTAAAAAAGAACTATTTATTTTACACACTTTTATATTATATTTAACAATCAGAGAATTAATTATTTAAGGCAACCGCTCTTTTCGAGTGTTGAACGCAGACTGACTATGAATCCTAACTGAGACTAAGAGCTAAGGTGGTTTTGCTTACTAGTCAGGTTAGGGGATGCTTGGGTAGCAGTAACCCTTACATAGTGCGGGTATAACACCTCCCCCCTTAAGAAGAGGCTTTGAGGTTTAATTTCAAAGGCTCTACTATACTCTGGTTCTGAGTGGAGCAACCGGGCTAACTGTTTGAATTTCGGGGTCTTGTATAGTTGTCATGTCATGTATGTTTATGTCTTCAGGATTTGGGGGAGTCGAGGCTTTGTTAATATTAAATTTAAACTGAAAAGGGCGGTTTTTACGAATATTACATACTTTCTTAATAGCTAGGTGAGATATGAATACAGTGATAAAAATGAAAACTATAATTATAAGGATTGAGTAATGCGTTCCGTATTCTATGATATGCGGCTGTTTTTGAAATTCTATATTTCTTAAATCACTTAAAATAGAGTCCAGTTTGATTTTGTTTTCAGAATGGAAATCATCCAGGTCTATGTTATGTAAGTGAACAGGGGACACATTGTCAATCATGTTATCTAACTTAATTATATTACAGCAACTATCGTTAATTAAATTAAAGTCTGGAATGTGGTTGATGGGTGAAGTAATATTTAAAACATTATATTTGGGTATGAGAGTAGTGCTCTTACAGTAACCAATACAATCTTTAGGTATGTGTAATATACCAGTACCTACTATATTACTTTCAAATAATTTGGAGTCCAAACAGTCTATAGATAACTTTTGAGGTTCCGATTGTATATAGAGCCACTTATTATTTGCTAAAGGTTTCCAAACATCAATTTTACCTAGAATTGTTTTCGTTTCACACTGTGGTGGTTTTTCACTGATCACTTTAGTGAGAAGTTCACTTTCGCACGTGTGCTTAGCTTCGGTAGAGTACACATTCTCAATATCACATATGAAGTTTCCTGGTGTCACAGATTTACATACATTTAAATTATTAAAAACACAGTAGTGTGCTTTGTCAATGGTCATTGCTATGTATTTGTTATCTGGAATAATCAATGAGAAGGAATTAGGTTCTTTAAAATTGTGTGGTGTCGGAAGTGCTAGATTATGAAATAGTACATATTCTTTAGTATTGACTAATGGTACTTGAAGGACGAATACAATCTTACTATTACTATAATAACAAACTAACTTAGAGATACTTAAGACTAAATGTATAGAATTAATATCTAAACTCACGGGCAGCTCTAGTTCACTAGATAAATGCCTATAGTTATTGGCAAGTTCTTGATATAATTGACCTGGCGTCATTATAGCGGGGTGGAGAATATTTTGGCTGCTAAATAATATTGCATTAGTTACGTCTTCTAACTGGAAGGATAAGGTAAGTATTGATGCTTCCAGTGTATTAAATATTTCGTTAATATTAACAAGTATTTGGAGCCCATTAGTTATCTCATTGATGTTTTTAATATTTAACGAAAGCTTTTCTACGGCATCATAAAGGTTGTTCTTGTTTTCTCTGATTTTGAGTAAAGTGTCGTTATAATGTTTTAGTATGGAAGTAGTGACCAAAATATTTTCCTTCATGAGCGAGGCTAGTTGTTTCTCATTGTTTTGTAGTAAAGTTATCGCCTCATCGTATCTTATGCCGTCATTTTCGTCTAGGGAACCAAATATTTGTTTCAGAGCTGATCCTATTCCTCCTATCCAAGCGCTACGCTTGGCCCTATTGTCAATCAGATGTGAAATGGCAGAAAACTCTTTATTCATATCTTGGAACTGTGCCTTTAGTGGTTGTAATAAGTTGTGACATTCTAACTCAATTTCTATAATTCGAGTATCGTTACACAGACGTTTGACGGTAGCTAAGGTAGTTTCAATATTTTGTATATGCGGTTTAAAATGTGCAATATCTACTGGAATTAAAATTTGTAATTGAACATTATTTATTTTAAGTTTTCCTAGGTAGTCATAATAGAGGCCTGAGCTTGAAATTATCGGCTGGACGAAATCTCGATGAGATTCTCCCTGAGTTGAGCTGCAAATAATGGTTATGGTAAGCTAAGGTAAGTAAATATATTCTATTTTAAAACTACTATTCTAACTTATTTATTTCTAATTTATCAATATTATTATTATTCCTATATTTAGTTTTATTACTAATGCATACTTATTTTATTTTCAGGTTTAAGGAGATTAATCGCGAAGAGAGTAAAAGGTAAGGTAAAGGTATCTACGTTATATTATAGCTAATGTATCTATGATTTACAGGTTATCACCAATGTTGGCTGGTTTCACCTGATCATAATGGTGTGTTACGTGACGTCTATTGATTAGCAAGGTAAGTGTATTATTACCGTTAATCTTAATAATTTTATAGGGCCCTTTCCAGAGGGGTGAGAGGGCTTTACGCATTCTCAAATGATTTTTCAGGTAGACAAATTCGCCTGCTTTATATTTGACTGGACGAGTATGATTATCGTAGTAAGATTTCGAAGATTCTTTAGATTTCCTGATGAATTCTATAGCTTTGTCTCGTGAATGTTTTAATCTATTTTGCAGTATGCGGACATAGTCCGGGTAAGTTGCCCCTGGGGCTTCTTCGTAGACAGAATTCGGGATCACAGGTTTACTTCCGAACATAAGCTCGTATGGAGTATAGTGAGTTGTGGAATGGACAGACGTGTTGTACGTGAGCATGGCTGTATAGATATAGCGGGGCCAATTTGATTGATCTTGGTCTACAAAGGACCTTAAATATTCCTTGAGAGTCGAATGACTTCGCTCTAAGGCACCTTGGGTTTGAGGGTGATATGGAGAGGCCCAAAGGTTTTTAATTTTTAAGAACTTACAGGTTTGCTTAAACAAGTCTGAAGTGAAGTTTGTTCCCTGATCCGTGAGTATTGTTTTAGGGATACCAAAGATGGATATATAGTGTAGTAGACATTCACTGGTCTCTTCCGCAGTCGTACTACGTACCGGGTATGCGGAGGAGAATTTGGTGAGGTCATCTTGTACCGTTAAAATGTATTTAAGTTTTGCTGGGCCTGCTTCAGGTAGTGGTCCAACAATATCTAAGGATACACGCTGACAGGGTTCAGTTGAAGTGCTGGTGATCTGCATGGGCGCACGGTTCGTTTGTCTAAGGGCTTTGTTAAGTTGACATTGTTGGCATTTCTTTACAAAGTTTTCAATGTCACTACGCATGTTCTTCCAGTAAAACGTTTCCTGGATTCTTTTGAGCATACGACTACTACCGAGATGTCCGGCAATCGGGATATTATGATTGTCTTTCAAGATTTTAGGAATTTCGACAAGAGATGGGTATATGATTTTATCTTTATATATATGTATATTAATGCCTGAATTACTGAAAAGAAAGAGTAGCATGTTATAGATTTTGACAAATTGGTGCGTGTCAAACGGATTTTTGAATTCTGTTATTGCTATATCTGTAGCAATATTCCTGTCAAGGCTTACGATTAGTTCGTTCCTAAGAGATTTAAGACTATTATAAATATCTACGTAAGAGGATTTATCGAAGTGATAGACCTTAAAGAATAGAAAATAGTACGTTTTGTCCTCGTGTTTGAACGATATGAAGGAGCTAAGGGATCTTTCCTTATTTAAGGTTTCTGTGTTATCGGGTATACAGTCGAGGATACCTTGAATGAATGGGTTAGACTCGTCTAGATCAATAGAAGTAGGTAAGATAATTATTTTATATTTTGATTTAGTTATGTTTTCATTATGTTCTACGATTTTTGTGTTAAAAGTATTGTTGTTATTTGTCATTATTTTCAGGAAAGTAGAGTAGTCGTCATCGGGTAAGTTTAAATCTGGAGAGGCGCTAGTGGAAGGGATTGGATCGGCTGCGGCCAGATCGTGAAAGGGCTGTGTTAACTCAGGCACCTGTACAGGTAAGTCAGACGTTTCGTTTTCAATTTGCATTCTCAACGTGTCGGGGATATTGGAAGGTAAGTTTGTATCGAGTGACGGTAAGATGTCTTCGTCGAGATCGAGATTTGGAGCAGGTAAGTTAATGTCATGTGATGGTGCGGCGTCGTCATTAGTTTGTAGAAGATCGGGCGTATGAACATTTAACTCATCAGGGTTGAAAGAAGCCGGCGATATGAGTAAGTCCATTAAGTCTTTGTCTAATTCTCTAGTAGAGGTTTTGTTTTGGCTGGATTCAGAAGTTTCAGGTTGGATTGGGTTAACTGGAAATCGAGACAGGGCATCGGCATTAGTGTTTATTTTACCTTTCTTATATTTAATATCATATTCGAACTCCTCTAGTTTCAGACGCCATCGGATGAGTCGCGACCCTGGGTCTTTACACTTGAAGAGCCATTCTAGTGGTTTATGGTCTGTCAGGACAGTGAATCGGTGACCGTAGAGGTAAGGCCTGAATACTTTAGTGCCAAAAATTACAGCTAGACATTCTTTTTCCGTTACGCTGTAATTGCATTCAGCTCGATTGAGAGTGCGGGATGCGAAGGCAATGGGACGATCTTGTCCTATAGGGCCTTGTGAAAGTATTGCTGATATTGCGAAGTTAGAAGCGTCACATGTCAAGAGAAAGGGTTGTGTGAAATCTGGGTAGGCCAGAATTGGAGCAGAGATTAATTTGTTTTTTAAAGATTCGAAGGAGAGTTGTTGTTCATTGCGCCATTCGAAAGGGGTATCCTTTTTCAAGAGAGAGGTTAAAGGTTTAGCAAGTTTAGCGAAGTCGGGTATAAATCTCCTATAGTAAGAGACTAAACCCAAGAAGGATTTTATATCTTTTGGAGTTTGAGGGGTTGGAAATTCAGATACAGCTTTTGTTTTTTCTGGGTTCGGTTTTACACCGTTTTCACTGATGATGTGTCCTAGATACGCCACTTCTTTGCGTAAGAACTCACACTTTTCTGGCTGAAGTTTTAAATTGAAATCACGGATTCTGTTGAATACGGCATTGAGGTTGGAGATGTGGGAACGGAGATCATGGGAGTATATCACAATGTCGTCAAGATATACAAAGCAGCGATTACCTTGGAGACCAGAAAGGCAATTATTCATAAGTTTCTGAAAAGTAGAGGGCGCATTTTTAAGCCCAAATGGCATTCTATTAAATTGGTAATGTCCTTGAGGTACGGAGAAGGCTGTCTTAGGAGCGTCTTCGGGGGAAATGAGGATTTGGTAGAAACCGGAAGTTAAGTCTAGAGTAGTGAAGTATTTGCTATTTCCTAGTTGGTCAAGAATTTCCGATATCTGTGGAATGGGGTAAGTTTCGCCTACAGTAATATCGTTTAATTTTCGGTAATCGATGACAATTCGCCATTTGCGTTGACCCTGCGAGTCTGCCTTTTTCGGTACTACCCAAATCGGCGAGCTCCAGGGAGAGGAAGATGGTTCTATGATATTTTGATCGAGCATTTTGCTGATTTGCGTCTCAACTTCCTTCTTATGACATTCCGGAAATCTGTACGATTTGGTGTGAATGGGGATATCGCTATTTGTCCTAATATGATGTTTAATCGCGGATGTGTAAGTTAGTTGATCATTGGGAAGGTAGAATATATCGGAAAATTGGGAGCAGAGTTCTACAAGAGCGGTTTTCTCTTCGTGGTTGAGGTGAGTTAGTCTAAGCGAATTAATAACCTCGTCGGTTCTTTTAGATATCTGTCGGCTTAGTGTATTAACTGGATATGCAATTGAATGTAGGGGTTCAATAGTAAGATTTAGATTTGTTTTAACATTTGCAAAAGATTCTGATGTATTAGCTACGGTTATATTAACACGGTTGTTATCTTTTATTTTGACAATGCAATTGGGTACTAGTATGTTTTCAGAGATGTGTTGATCAAAGATTAAACCTTCTTTTAAATTGGTCTTTTGTACTGAGCATTCTATTACTGCTTCAGTGCGAGGTGGAATAACAAAGAATGGCTCGGAGAATAGTAATTTAACTCCATATTTACCTATTTTCAGGACATCATGTGTATAATCTATCTTGCAGCCGAATGCGGTTAAGAAGTCTGTACCAATGATACCATCGTAAGGTAAGTTGATATTTTGAACAACGTGAAATTTGAATTTTAGATGTTTCCTGTCCAGCATATTTAATTTTAATTGGAAATGACCTATGGTTGGCGTCGGTTCGTCGCCCGGGTCTATACCCTTGAGCTTGATAGATTCTTTGACTAGTTTCTGGTTATTCCGTATGCTAGATTCTTTTAAGAGACATATTGTAGAACCTGAATCGACCAATAAAGATAAAGGTATGTCTGATGCTTGCGTATCCATTAACACGTGTGGTAAGAGTCGTTTCGTCGTATCGATATGGATTTCATAAATTTCTTTATTCGCTTCATTCGAAACAGCCTCGAAGTCGTTGGTACTATGCGAATTCGGTTCAGACGTGTTTATTGAAAGGGCACTTGCTTGGGGCTGGTTACCCGTGTGGTCCCTATGAGAAAGAGAAAGGGCACTTGTTTGGGGCTGGTTACCCATGTGGTCCCTAGGAGATTGAGAAAGGGCGCTTGCTTGGGGCTGGTTACCCGTGTGGTCCCTATGAGAAAGAGAAAGGGCGCTTGTTTGGGGCTGGTTACCCATGTGGTCCCTAGGAGAATGAGAAAGGGCGCTTGCTTGGGGCTGGTTACCCGTGTGGTCCCTATAGTACGAGGAAAGGGCGCTTGTTGGGGGCTGGTTACCCGAGTGGTCCCTTTGATTGAGAGGCTGTGGTTGTGGTATGGTGTCGGCTTTTATATTTTGTCTCGGGCGACACCCGGACGAGACTCCTACTCGTTTAAAGGCTGGGGGGATTGATCGACAACGTCATGGCCGGCCTCTTCGTTGGGTTGTTCCAGGTAGTTTACTCGTGGAGGCGGCCTATAAGAATTTTGGTTTTGTTGGAATCTGATGCGGTTATTATATTCGCGTCTTTTGCAATCATTTATATTGTGGCCGGTCCTTTTACAGTAATGGCAGAACAAATTAATTTGCGGCCTTTGATTTGCGGGAGTAAATGGTCGCTGTGGAGAGAAGTTATTATTTGGCCTAGAGATACCTGTCCTGAATCTATTAGTATTATTATTAGTATTAGGTTTTTGATCCACTTGTGGCCGTCTATATAGCGTTTGCTGTATTCGTTCCTCGGAGATTGCGAAGTTAATCGCTTCATTTAATGATTTGGGGGATCTACATCTCACAATGTTTGAAATACGGGGTTGAAGACCCATTAAAAATTGGTGGAGGGCGAGATCCTCCATGGCTGCGGTACGACCCGGAAGTTCTTTAGCCTTTGTGGTTGATAATGACAGTTCTGTCAATAATTGTGAGAGGTAAGTCTCCATGCGTAAGGCGTACTGACTAACATTCTCTTGTGGACCTTGCCTGCTCTCTTGAAGTTCCATCAGGAGATGCGAGTAGTGTTTCCGTTCACTGAATTGTGTCTTTAAAAAATCTTTAAGTTGTTCCCAGGTTGTAAACTCTTTTATGGAACAGGCAATTTCCGCTTTACCATTTAATTGAGAAAGAATGAATTTAAATAATATGGGCCTTTGTGCCTCTGTAGCTAATTCGAATGCGTTATCACAGTTCACAAGGAATGAATTGAGAGTTTCCCTGTTGCCATCATAAGGTTTAACAAATTTAAATAGGATATTTAATTCTAACTCGGCCATTGCGAGTGCGGCGGCTGTCCTTCTCGTGATGCGGGGAGAACACAAAGGTGATTTATTTATGCTATCGCTTGCGACCTGTTCTGTTTCGGGGATATCGATGTGAAGTTTGTTGTCTTCGGCTTTTGGCACTTTTGGCATAATTAATTTACCGAAATAAGTTTAAGAGAACAAGTCGCAATATACAGTAAACATATATTAAAATTCAACAAATTAATTAGGTGGAGTTACTTAAATATAAACGGAACCCTAATTCTAAGACAAAGCAATGACCAAAGACTTACAGTACAAGTGCGTGGGCGACCGATAAGAACGCGACGGCGGGCAGGAACATTCCCACGAGATAAGGATGAAGTCCGTCTCAGCTTACAGATTGTTGAATATAATTGAAGAATATTTCGTTTTGTAGATGCAGAATCTCGAGGTATGAACGAAGGATGGTGAGTATTTCTTCTTTTGTGGTAAGGAGTTAGAAGTAACTTTTCTGCGTGTATGCAGGTGGATGGTTGCGCCTCAGGATGCAACGTGATTCTTGTTACAGAGATATTATCTTCGGGATCTTGCAGGATTCTTGTAAAAACTGGTAGAATGTGACACAGCGGCTTTATATACTATACACGTTTCACACACTAGTTCACTGGATAATATTTTGAACACTATTTATTAGTTTTAAGTTTTATGTTCACAGGATTAGATTTTGTAGGACACGGAGCGAGACTGCGGAGCGGAACCTAGGCACTGGGGAATTCCGTATCCCACCGCTGCCACCAAAATATGTTAGCACGGAAATGAATTTAGCCTTTTTAAAAAAGAACTATTTATTTTACACACTTTTATATTATATTTAACAATCAGAGAATTAATTATTTAAGGCAACCGCTCTTTTCGAGTGTTGAACGCAGACTGACTATGAATCCTAACTGAGACTAAGAGCTAAGGTGGTTTTGCTTACTAGTCAGGTTAGGGGATGCTTGGGTAGCAGTAACCCTTACATAGTGCGGGTATAACAGTACGCATAGCCACCGGTGGTTTTACTATCGTCAACAGAACAGAACGCCGTTCGCCCGGCCGGTACGTTGTTTTTTGTTAAAAGAAAGTTTTTACCTTTGCTTGACGAACTGGTGATATAGGCCTCCCTAAGAGAATGCCACAACGAGCGGTCCCGTCATGGGGTATAATGCCATAATCGCAAAACCTGGCAGGCGGGTTGGCGATCGCAGTGGATGTTGTTAATACTCGAGTTTGGTACTCGATATAGTATAGTACTCGAGTTCTTGTTAAAACTCGAGGGAGTGCTGCTGCCCACTCCCCCGGTATTCCCTCAGTCAGCTCTTACGACTCCCGTGGGTAGAGAGGGGTGGGACAATTCTAAAGCCGGGCCCACATGGCCTACTGCACTGCACATTTATCCACACCAAACCCCATTCTGATAGATTTACTAAAGGTTTCAGTTACCTTAAGTAAAGCCATCAGTTGGGGTCCGGTGGAGGCAAATAACTTTAAGTAATCCATGTAAAGGAGGTGGGATAGACCCCGACTCCCTCTCCCCAACCGATAACCTAGGCCTGAATTCTCTAGTAGAGTACTAAGAGGATTCAGGGCTAGGCAAAACCACAATGGACTCAGGCTGTCTAGACCAGTGTCGATAATTTTCAAAACCAAAAAAAATAATAGTAGGATGAAACCCATTGGAAAACTAAGAAAATATAACAAAATTAAAAGGAATAATAATTTACGGGTGATTTGACATCGGGAATGTTTTTTTTGCATTTTCTGCGAAAATTTTCCATAGTAATGTGTATTTTTTTTTGTACCATCAAATAAAAGAGATGTCATAGTATAAAAAGCATACCGATTTTTTTCAAAAAGCAGATATTTTGCCGTGAGAATTTTTGATTGAAAATTAGGGTGATTTTTCGATATTTAATCAAAATAAGAGGAAAAAATTAATATTTTGCATCAAAAAAATTATAATGTGTTTGAGATATAAAAAGATAAGTTTTCACCAAATTACCCGAAAAAAATATTATTTTTTGTGCAAGTTAAAAGTAAAAACTAATAAGTCGGCTTTTTAGATTTTTCACATAAATTTTGAGGTTATGTGAAAAAAGTGTTAATACAAAAGTTGTAGATCTTTTTATTGCCTATAATTTTATCTTAGTTTTGCCGGAAATCGTGATAAACCGATTTTTACCCTTAAAAGCTCATCCCCACCCCCTTCCCGACCTCAAATCACCCGTAAATTAGTTTTCCTTTTATTTTTGTTATATTTTCTTACTTTTCCAATGGGTTTCATCCTTCTATTTTTTTTTTCACTTTTTACCATTTTCAAAGGCTTCGGCACTGGCCTAGTCCCCTTGAAAAATACCCCACTCAATTTTTATTGGTTCGTCTTCAACCTGAAGCCAGCGACTATCTGGATAGCACAGGGCCGTTCTCTATTGCCCCATACATGCCTTCAAAAAGGCACAGAGTTGCATCTATTTTATACAACTCCAGTACCCTCAAGAGCCATGTATGGGGAACAAACTAATAAAGTTTATCTATAATTAAGAGATAATAGTAATAAGATTTTCGGTTTGTTCGTCATCAAGTTAATTTTTGCAACCATTTGGTTAGTTTAATTTTAACTTTACGTTTATCGAGATGATAAATGGATTGGGTTTTATGGACTCTGTTATACAGTTGAGTACCTGTGGCCACAAACTGCCGACTGGCAAATTGGGTACGACATAGTACTGGGTCACACACGGGAAAGCCTTTGCGTCTTTTCATTTTGTCAAAGTCCAAGTATAGTATGGAGTGTTTACGCAGTACGATATGGAATATGAGAAGTTGTCGCACCGTCAAAACTCCGGCTTCTACATAAAGTTGTGTTGTCGGAAAATTCCTACACTTGAAATGCATAACCTTTAATATCATACGTTGAGTTCTTTCTAATTTTAGTAATACAGATTTGTATGTTCCCCCCCAAACAGGTATACAATACGTGATAATGGATTGACAGAGACTTTGGTAAACTAGCAATAGAGTATCAACATCAGCTGAGTATCTGAGTTCTTTAAAAATATAAATAAGTTTTCTGACACGCGTGCATAAGACTTCTATATGAGGTTGCCAACTAAGTTTGGAATCAATGTAAATTCCAAGATATTTAATGTTTGTCACGAGGTTTATGAAAGGACATTTACAAAATGATTTGTCCCCAATGCAAGTGTGGGCTTTAATTAGACCTGTTTCATGCAGTGGAGTTATTGTATTTGGTAAGGTAAATCTTATGATTTTGGTTTTATCAATATTTAGAGTTAGTAGGCTAGTTGAAAGCCATTCCATAATAAGTCGAAGCGAGTTTTCCGCTCTCTTTCTTGCTTTATCCCAATCCGTGTCGTAAACTACTAGTGCTGTATCATCTGCATATGGAAAAATATTACAATTTGGAATTTCAATTTGACAGAGGTCATTGATATATAGCAAAAAAAGAAGGGGTCCAAGAAAACTGCCTTGCGGAATGCCGAAACTAATAACTTCTTCGTCACTAACTGTAGAGTCTATTTTAACATACTTTATTTGAGAGGTAATCTTTAAATATATTAAGTGTAAGGCCACGAACCCCGACACGCTCCATTTTATTGACCAATATGGGAATAGAAACTGTATCAAAAGCCTTGGATAAGTCGAGAAAAATACCATAGCATTTCATATTTTTATCCAATTTATTGATTATAGTATTGCTAAGGTCAGTTATAGCATCTTCCGTTGAGATTACAGGCCTAAAACCATATTGGTTAGTAGCTAAAACTCTATTTTTTATGAGATATTCATTTAGACAATTAATCGTACTTCTTAGGTATCTGTAGTGTAGGGACGCACACACATACACTCTATGTAAGTGCACGTACACGGATGTGTGGGTGAGGTGTCATCTATACAATTTCCCCCTGTTCGTCAGTTCGGTATAATATAGTAACCCATGAACACGTAACTTGTAATTAGAGTAAGTTAATTATTGTGGCCCTGAAATAATAAGTGAAGTCTCCCAAATTGTGCGTTTTATTTACCAGGACTTAGTAGAGTGTTAATCAACCGGACTCAGTTAGGTCATACACATCCTAAAGTGGTGACCCCGACGTGATTGTTTGGGCCACAGTGATTCGTGTAGGAACTTTGAACTTATATCTAAAAAAGTGACTTTATCGGGGAAAATGAACACCAGTGCGCCAAGCGTTCCACAAATACCACCTGCAGATATCATGGCCGTCACAATAGCATCGCGTATTCCCGAATTTTGGGTGGACCAGCCACGCGTTTGGTTCATCCGGGTAGAAGCCATACTGGCTCCCCAGAAGTTGAGTGACGATGCCAAGTTTGATTTGATCGTCGCAAAGTTACCTAAAGATGTCATCGTGCAGCTATCGGATTTTTTGGCTAAACCACCAGATTCAGGTAAATTCATAGCGCTAAAGACGAAGATGTTGTCGCTTTTTGAAGACTCCACAAATAGGCAAATCGAGAAACTCATCGGTGAGATGGAGCTGGGTGACCAGAAGCCCTCACAACTCCTCCACCGAATGAGAGACTTAGCACGCGACAAGATTCCAGATGACACATTAAGGGTGCTGTGGCAAGGTCATCTTCCGACGACAGTACGGGCCGTATTGGCCGTTTCAGACACAAAACTACTTGATAATTTGGCAGTGATCGCGGACAACGTAGCCGAGGCCACAAGGGTTTCCCAAATTTCCGAAGTGACCCAAAAGAGTCAGCTAGCTAAGGAGCAACCCAGGGATACTTCGGCTATAGAGCAGCTGGCGGCGGAGATTGCCAAAATTAACGCCAAATTATCGAATCTAGAGCGCAACAGATCGAGATCGCGTTACAAATCGCGTAGCCCGAGGCGTTTTTCAAGATCTGCGTCAAGACATCGTACTCCAGGTTCCCCTGATTGGCTTTGTAGCTATCATTTCCGCTACCGCCATCGAGCCCACAAGTCCGTACAGCCTTGTGCGTGGAAGCCCAGGGAGGGTGCCAAAAAGGAAAATGCCAAACAGTCGCGGTCGGAAAACTAGTTGAAGAGGTACAGCCTTCGGCGGAGGCCTGTGCCGTGGTACCCTGCAGCCGCCTATTAGTCACTGACTACAATTCTGGAGCGCATTTTGTCGTTGACACAGGAGCCAACGTGTCTATTATACCGGTAAATAAAAGGTTTTTAAAAAATGTGAAGTGCGCGGACTGTAAGTTATATGCTGCCAACGGTACAGAGATTGCTACTTATGGCGTAAAGTCGCTTGTTTTAGACCGTTGGGAGTTTATAATAGCGGATATTAAACAACCCATTCTGGGTGCTGATTTTTTAGCGTATCATAAAATATTAGTAGATGTAAGCCGACGTAAGCTTATAGATCAAGTAACCGACTTAAATATTAATGCATCCATAGTTCAACATTCAACAATTAATTCTATTATTGAAAACCACCCGTATTACGATTTATTGTCTATGTATCCCGATATTACGAAACCAGCGTCATTCAGGGAAACGCCTACGCATAATGTATTGCATTACATCGAGACGACGGGACCTCCCGTCCACGCTCGCGCACGTCCGTTACCACCCGATAGGTATAATAAAGTTAAAGCAGAATTCCAAGTTATGCAAGAATTGGGTATCTGTAGGCCTTCTAAAAGTGCTTGGGCCAGTCCACTGCATATAGTCCCAAAGAAAAACGGTGAGTTAAGGCCCTGTGGTGATTATCGTCGCTTAAACGCGATTACGAAACCTGACAGATACCCCATTCCAAGGCTACATGATTTTACTTACGTTTTGGCTAATAAAAGTGTATTTTCAAAATTAGATATAAATAGAGCCTATCATTGTATTTGCGTAGCTCCCGAGGACATAGAAAAAACCGCGATTATCACTCCTTTCGGACTTTTCGAATTTCCCCGAATGACGTTTGGTTTACGAAATGCGGCACAAACATTCCAGCGATTTATGAATAATACTGTTTTACAGGGCCTAGACTTTCTATTTAATTATTTAGATGACGTCATTATAGCCAGTCCGAATATAGACTTACATAAGAAACACTTAAGGTTAGTTTTCGAACGCTTTAATACTTACGGTATAACTATGAACTTAAACAAGTGTTGTTTCGGACAGTCGAGCATAGAGTTTTTAGGGCACGAGGTAAGTACAGACGGCATTAGGCCACTTAATGAAAAGGTTCAGGCAATAGTGAATTTTCCCAAGCCCGAAACCGTAGCAGATTTAAGAAGATTTTTGGGCATGTTAAATTTTTATAGGCCCCATTTGCCAAATATAGCTTCGTATCAGTGTGAACTTAATAGGTATTTAGTGAACTCTAAAAAGAATGACAAAACTAAAATTTGTTGGACTGATGTTTCCGAAAATGCGTTTGTGCAATGTAAAACGGGACTTGAAAAAGCCGTTACGTTGCCACATCCATCACCAGATGTTCCTCTCGCATTAATGACCGACGCTTCTAATACTTCTATGGGTGCCGTCTTACAGCAAAAAATAAACGGTGCTTGGAGCCCCCTTGGCTATTTTTCAAAAAAGTTTACCTCATCCGAGCAAAAGTATACCACTTACGATCGCGAGTTGTTGGCAATATATAGATCTATCAAATACTTCCGTAGATTGTTCGAAGGTCGGCCTCTGACAGTATTCACAGACCACAAACCGTTATGTCACGCGTTTTCTAAAATAGGTAAAGAAGATAACGAAATTCCTCGAAGGACGCGTCATCTTCTTTTTATTAGCGAATTTACAGTCGATATTCAACACATTAGTAGTAAAGACAATATAGTTGCAGATACTTTGTCGCGTGTAGAAACGATTTTGTGCCCGACTGTACTAGATTACAATGCACTCGCTGACGCGCAATTGAAAGACGAGCATTTATCACATGTTTCGAAATGTTCGGATAATGAAAATAATGTTACATATAAACGTATTATGTTAACAGAGTGTAACAAACCAATTTATTGCGAGGTTTCTACAGATTTTGTAAGGCCGTATTTAACAGAAAATTTTAGGAAGATCGCTTTCGATAGCGTACATAAGTTGAGCCATCCAGGTGTTCGCACTACGCGAAAGATGGTTGCAAAACATTTCTTTTGTCCTAATATGAATAAGGACGTGGGTCTCTGGGCCAAAGCCTGTTTGCAATGTCAGAGATCGAAAGTTAACCGGCACGTAATGTCAGGCGTGGGAGAATTTACTCAGGCTGGTCGCTTTGAACATATCCACGTAGATATTGTTGGACCGTTACCAACATCTCCGTGTGGATATAGGTATTTAGTTACTGTTATAGACAGGTGTACCTGCTGGCCAGAAGCTTTTCCGGTACAGGAGATAACTGCCGATATTGTTGCGAAAAAGATTTATGAAGGGTGGATAGTAAGGTATGGCTGTCCCATCAGGATAACGACCGATCAGGGTCGGCAATTCGAGTCGTATTTATTTAAAAGTTTAATGCAATTTTTAGGCATTTATAAATTTAGAACCACACCATACCACCCTCAGAGTAACGGTGCCGTAGAAAGGTGGCACCGATCTCTGAAAGCCGCCCTTATGGCACGTTTGCACGATAGCACTACATGGGTTGACGAGTTGGCTACCGTAATGTTGGGTCTCCGCGCAGCTATGCGCACGGATAGCGGAGTGAGTACCGCGCAGTTAGCTTTTGGTAAAACCATACGTTTACCGGGTGAATTTTATGAACGCTCAACTGACAAAAAACCCGTATAGTTTAGTCGAAAAGATTCGCAGCACTATTAACAGTTATCGTCCCACGCGAAATAAACTTAGTAGTAGGAACATTTTTATTTATAAGGATTTACAAGACGTTAGTCACGTTTTCGTGCGAGATGATGCGGTTCATAGATCGCTCAAACCCCCATATGATGGACCGTATAAGGTTTTAGAGCGAGGACCCAAAGTTTTTAAGGTTCTGTTACCGGATCGTGAAGCTCGCATTTCAATTGATAGGTTGAAACCAGCTTCCATGATTAAGGAAAATGATAATTTAATAAGCAATAACATTTTAAATAAAGACGATGATATTCGTATTGCACAATTCCCGGTACCACAGCAGAATGTGCAAACTAAGACGCAGGTGTCGAGAAGTGGCCGAGTAATACGACCACCCGTTAGGTTCACATAGTAATTCTATCTTTATAGCATAACGCAATCTAATAATGACGTATTATGATTATGTGTTATGATTATTGATGTTAGTAGAATATAAATTATAGGTGTATTATCATTATTACGACGTATCTTTTTACAAAAGCTACTGTCAATGATTATTTAATTGTTATAGTATACACGTTAGAGTATAGGTTATATATACAATATAGGATACATACAGTATAGGAGTATATACAATATAGGACTTTATTTAAAATAGTTAATAGTACGTAGATATACAATTAATACTATGCGTAGTTAGGAATAATTTAGTTACACAGTAAGAGCATTTAGGGCCACGCAGCAATGTTATGTAGTCGCATATGGGATCAAATACCAAAATATTTCACGGGTTTTCAATAGTCTAAGATAGTTATAGATAATATTGTTTGTATAGTTATAACTCAAATCGCCCATCTACATTTTATTGTATTCTACATATTGGCGTATATATTATGTGTACTGTCTAAAAATGTTTAGCTACGTAGGTATTTATTTATTGCAAATATATTATTAGGAGTAAGCAAGGGTGATGCAATCATATTTATAAGGTATATAAGTTTACTAGTCATGTAAAATATAACTTATTATAAGTGTATAAAAAAATAGGCCAAGTATACGTATCGTAAACAAATATATGCTAACCTTTGACCTAATAATGTATTTAATGTAACTGTGTTCCATGTAACTTCTTAATTTGTTTTTATTATTGGAATTGTATATATTTTTTTTAAAGGGGGAATGGTGTAGGGACGCACACACATACACTCTATGTAAGTGCACGTACACGGATGTGTGGGTGAGGTGTCATCTATACAATTTCCCCCTGTTCGTCAGTTCGGTATAATATAGTAACCCATGAACACGTAACTTGTAATTAGAGTAAGTTAATTATTGTGGCCATGAAATAATAAGTGAAGTCTCCCAAATTGTGCGTTTTATTTACCAGGACTTAGTAGAGTGTTAATCAACCGGACTCAGTTAGGTCATACACATCCTAAATGTAGCAATAACATATTGAATTTTAGTTATCAAAAGATCCATAGCCAAATTGGGATTCATTTCTTTCGTGACCATACTAAAATCAGTATCATTTAAGTCTTTATGAATTGCTGATAAATTGTATCGCAAGGTTAAATTAGAACTATTTTTGTTTTCAGTGCCTTTGTTTTTTAGAGACAAAATAAGTTTGAAGAATTAAAACAAGTGCTGTATCTTTGGTTTTTAATAGTACGTGATCTAAGCAGTTCTCTGGCCTTGTTAGTCTGAGATGGGCTGGGAGCAGCCCAAGTGCAGCAGTAAATGTTAAATATTTGTTTGAATTTCGGTCACGGTTAGATGGTTTTATATCTATATTAATATCACCAATGAGAACAATATTGTGGAATTTGCTTAGAGTACTTATTAAAATGTTTAGACTGTTAAAGTATGTATCTAAATTTGAGTATGATGGGGAACGATATATACAGATAATAAAAGTATTTTCTACAACGCACACTAGACAATTAGCTTCTGAAAAAGTTGGTTCATGTACCGTACATCGTAAAGAACTTTTTGTATAAACTATGACACCGTCATTTTGTGTTTTTTTTTTGTGTTGTTTACATTGACATGACTTGTATATCCCTCTATAGTAGGAACGGGTCCTGATACTTTAAGCCAACATTCTGTAAACACTATAATATAAAAAATAATGTTAGTTGTGGACAGCATAGTGATAAATTGTCCAAAATTCTTTTTAATACTTCTAATGTTAAAATGGATTATTTTTAAATTCTCATTAGGATGCAAAATGTAGTCCAAACATCTGTCGGGCGGACATTCGTATGAAGTAGCCAGGGAAATATTATCAATTTCATTAGTTATGTTATTAATGTTAGCCATTGAGATGAAAAAACACATTAAAAATAGTGTGTAAATGGAACGTAATACACCTCTGTCTATGCATTTGGGGACTCAGGCATGGTGCTATAATTTTGTGATGTTTTTGTTGTTCGAAAATAGTTGCAAAACTGAGAATTAAATAAAGTACGAATTCAAAATTTACAGATAACCTCCTGCAAATAAATCATATTTTTTATGAACTTTTGGTAGTTTTGTCAGCAGTTTGTTAGCCACTAAAGGCAAAATTAAGTTGCAGAAGTTAATCTTATTACTAATGTTAATAGTATAATGTTTTTGGTATACAAAATTAAACATGATTTTTATAAAACTATTGTCATAATAATAAATAAGCAATGGTTGAGGTTGAGGCCAATAAAATAGATAGTAGCATGAATAATTAAATTAGTTAAGAATAATATAATAATAATTCCATCCATCCATCCATCAGCCTTTTAACGTCCACTGCTGGACATAGGCCTCCCCAAGAATGGGGGATATTGCCGTAATCACCATGCTTGGCAGGCAGGTTGGCAATCGCAATGGACGTTATTAATACTCAAAGGAGTGCTGCTACCCACTCCCCCGATATTCCCTCAGTCGGCTCTTACGACTCCCATTACAATTCTAAAGCCGGACCCCACACGGCAAACAATAATAATTAAGAAATAGAAAATATAACCTAAAGTACAAATTATAATTTGTGAATAAGGAAAAAGAGTATTTTAGTACGAGCGGGAATCGAACCTGCGTCCCTTCCTTTCCGGGGAAGTGCTCTAATCCATTGAGCTATCGTACCATTTCTAGAAATACCGAATTTCCTTATCACATTTGTTTTAATGACCAATGCCATCTATCGGCAATGCATTTTCATGCATTAATCCAATGTAGTAAGTTTTTTTTTATTTTAATTGCAAAATTAAACTTCATTTGAAAATTTTAAACCACGTTCATGGTATGAATGTTGTATCAAGGCACATTTTGTTTTTCGCTCACTCATATCTCTAACCAAACCTGTCAACACCGCATCATGTTCAGCTTTCCAGGAAGAAAGTCATTGTCATTTTTCCACGAGAGGAGCATCTCCATAATTTTATTTTTAAAATCATTAAATATACAGAAGAATTGGGTATTTTCAGTATAAGGTAAATCATCTATAAGCTTGCGGCTGTTCCTAATGGTTAAATTTAGTTCGGTCAAATCTACGGGTTCAGATGTAGAAGGTAGAATATTTCCTGATGCAGATTTCCCTTTCCGAATTTTAGGGGTCTTTGTTTTTGTCGGAGTACGTTGAGTAGCCATTGTTTTCTGGGTAATAATAATCTTGCGAAAATTATATTAATATAAATTGGTAGTCAAGTACACAAATTGACAAGCTTACCCCGTCAAAGACAAAAACGATGTCATCCAGAATATGTAAAATAAATTTAAATAGATATAGTAATTTATATCACTATTATATACAAACAGTTCTAGATATAGTATTTAGTAATAATATAATTTTTCACACTATTTAGGGTAATATTTACACGACTATTTAACGACTGTAACGCTTTGCGTACCACTCTGAGTAAACGCGACTTAATCCCACAAATTGTTCGCTGGTGGTTGCAGTTCTTTGAATACGACTGTTCAATAGAATATCGCCCTGGGGACAAAATGGCGCACGTTGACGCCCTGAGTACGGGTGCTATAGAGGGTAAGCCAGACGTCGATCACGTGTTGGATGTCCTTTCAGTCGGTACTGACGATTAGCTTGCAACTGTGCAGCAGATGGATGAAGACATCAAAAACATTGCTGGTATTTTAGGTGATTTTAAATGTAGAGATGCCGTCGACATTTTCAGTGGTACCAGATGGCAACTATTGAAAGCCAACCACGATGATGTGGGGCACTTCGGGTTTGACAAAACTTTAGGACGCTTATAAGCTACGTATTGGTTCCCAAAGATGAAACGGTTTATAAAGACATACGTCTCAGCTTGCCTTAAGTGCGCCCATCACAAACTACCGAGTGGTGCCAAGTCTAGTAAACTACACCCCATCCCTGAAGTTACCGTGCCATTTCATACCATTCACGTGGATCATCTCGGTCCTTTTATCCGCACCAAACGGGGCAACACATACATCCTTGTTGTATAGTAGACGGTTTACTAAATTTGTTGACATCACGGCTGTGCGAAATACGAATTCAGTTACAAGCATTAGAGTATTCAGAGAGCATTTTAGTTACTTTGGCGTGCCAACCCGCTTAATTACGGACCAAGGGATAAGCTTCACTAGTAAGAAATTTAAGACTTTTATTCAATCATGTGGTATTAAGCATGTGCTTAATGCTGTCGCCACACCCCGAGCAAATGGCCAAGTGGAACGGTACAACCGGCCATTTTAGCGGCGCTCGGTCCAATGAATCACGACAGACCAAATGGGTTATGGGATGAACATTTATCAGACATACAGTTGGGTGTCAATACCACAGTACATGCCACCACAATAAGACTCCAGCGAAGCTTCTTTTTGGTCGCAATTTAACCAACCGACGTAATAAACGAAGTCACGCCCAAAGTCGGGGAAGGTCTAGACGCTATTAGGGCAGGTGCCGGTGACCTCATTAAAACACAACCGGAGAAGAACAAGAAACGGTATGATAGGTACAGGAAAATAGGAATGAATTACAAGGTAGGCGATTTAGTTAGAGTAGTAAGAGCTGCGACAGGAATAGAAGGACAGACAAAGAAACTCGAACCTAAATGTAGAGGTCCTTACAGAATTAAAAAGGTGCTCCCCAACGATAGGTTTGTTGTCGAGGATACACCTCTCACAAAGTCTAGTAGGAGGTACGAGGCTGTAGTAGCCATTGATAAAATACTTTCATGGATCTGCTTCAACGAACCAATATCAACCGATTGTGAATCCGAGTGTGATGGTAGCGAATCTGATAATGGAATTTTGTAAATTGACATATAATTAATTTATTCAAACAAATGAAGTTGCTCAATGTACATTGGCTTAAATAAGCAGGTTTATTAGAGGTTATTCTATCTAAGAATCCTTAACCAAATTGTTTGTGGTTGAGTACATAGAGTATTTCTAAAATGCATGCTTAAAGTAAATAAACAATAAGAAAACGATGTTTTTAATAAGGTAATGATAATGTTATTTTAGACACCAATGATTAGTGCCATGTAAATAGTTTCAAGTATTTAATGGCTGAAATATTTGCTGGTCAGTGTTATGGACCGGTAAATACCGATTCATTGGTTAGAGTCATGTATTGATGAATCGGTGTGGGGTATCAGGTAACGGATGCCTCGCATTTTAGCAATCAGCACAATAGTGATAGCGTGATTTTAGGTAGATACCGATGATTAGTGTCATGTATCATCGTAAGTAGGTAGCTCAAGTATTTGATGGCTAAAATATTTGCTGGTGAATTATGTTACTGTTAAATTCGTTCGGGAACTAAATATAACTAAGGACCATTATTTAAAGTAACATAAACGGGTCTTTTTTCGCGTATAAATTAGGTGAAATTATTAACTACCTTTTAACTTTCAACTGCATTGCAGCAGCCGTGGTCACGGGTCAACTGGTGTAGATCAATCTACCCTACAAACTGTCGAGGAAAAATAAAGTAGCTCGCCTCTCCAGTTGTCCCGTGACTACGGCTGCTGCAACGCAGTTGAAACGTTGGGTAAAAGGTAGTTAATAATTTCACCTAATTTATACGCGAAAAAAGACCTTTTTATGTTACTTTAAATATGTGTACAATTCGCGAATCTTTAAAAGTTACTAAGAACCATTATGTTCAATTAACGAAACAAAATGTATGTTCTGTTTTTTTGTTTGTAACATCCTCACATTTAGGTAATATTTGTAAATTATATATTTAGAGAGCACAATGATTATTTATAGTTTTTTTTGCGTAAAACTACATGTAGAACGTGGCACTCGTTGAAAAACGGATGGCCGAGCTGTTATAAATATCTAAATATATCTATTATTATTTTCATATTGGGTAACATTTTTATAAAGTTTTACATTAAAAGTACTTCTTATGATTGGTCGAGATACTGTCAATATTCAAAGACCAATCACAAGCAAGTTAATTGGTAGGATGAAATTATAACAGCAAGCAATGGGTGTCGGCGATTTTGGGTCAGCCATTCTTTATTCAATATCGAGAATAAACACATGTTCTTATATGGTATCGCTGTTAGGCTGCTATTTAAATTCAACAGCTTAAAACAATTAATAAATCTGACGGCACCTGCACCGTCGTACTAGCAAAAATGTTGTAAACGACACTTGCTACTATGACGTGAACAAGCGCACCATTCAATTGTTTCAATCTCCCCACTACTCAATCTGTATAAAATGGTCTGAGCGACCGCTGCTAAGGCCCTTCACATAGACTTGCAATTGCCTACCATCAAGCAATTTATGAAACGGTGTTCACGTAGTTTCTTTGACTCCGCCATTACTCACGCCAACCCTCTAGTGGTTGAGTCGGCTAGGTACAAACCCTCTAAAATATCGCGCGTACGCAGACCGCGACATAGCCTCGACGAAGTCGACGACGACATGACTCACGCTCAGATCAGAGCACACACAGCTCGCGCAGCTAATACAAGTAAATACCCACGGTTTCGTCCCCGCCGACGGGGGCGAAAGACGTGTCGCGGTCAAATCATAAACGTGGGAAATCCCACTTTGCCAGCAACAGCCCGAGCCGAGGTCCTTACCCCAGAGGGGGTGCCCCCGGGTAGCGTTGCTTAAATGTCGGGTTGAGAGCCCTCTGCGCTCACCAATTGTCCGGGTAAGGTTGTCATAGCCATCTGAGGCTAACAACCAACGTCACACACAAAAAAAAAAAAGCTGCTAAGGCAGTCTTGGCTCTGGCGTGGCACAGTATACTAGTACTCAGCTACTGGCTTATCCTTGACTCTTTGGATAGTTAATTTGTAAAAACGAATTAATTATTATCTTCAGCTACAAATTAGCCTCAGTGCAATTAGTAGTTGACCCTATTAGTTTGAACTATTGTGGATTAATTGTATTAAAGATTAGATCGAGTTACTGTCTTTAAAGGATGGAATTAGACCTAATTTAGTTAAGATTTATTGGAATAATTATAGTTCAGAGAGTTATATCGTTTTACCCGCATCTTTTATTCATGATCATCATCATGCCAGACCTACCTTCCGACAAATCAAATAGTTAATACCACATTGTGTTTCTGCATTTAAAATCCCCACTTCAGAGTTGGTGAACTATATCGGTTCAGTGTTGCCATGTTATTCTTAAAGTAACTACTAAAATTATGTCATGTTTTATTTTATTTTTAAAATCATGACACAATGCCATAATTATTGCGGTAAGAGGCGGTAGACGGTAAAGGTAGTGTAGCCGCACCATGAGGAAACCTGCATGCCTCAGAGATTTTCTCAACGGCTTGTGATGTCTGCCAATCTGCACTCCGCTAGCCACTAGAGAAGACTCGTGCCTAATTGTAGGAAAGAAAAAAAGGGCTGACAAAAATATTTAAAAATATTTAATTAAATATAATCGATAAAAACAAAGTGTGAAAATGTGAAATCGAAAATAACGGTCACGAGCAGGTTTTGAACCTGCATCTCCAGGATACCTGTAATGTAATGAAACACCGCTGTGTCTGGTTAGCAATTGGTTTATTCAAAATTGAAGGTGTACGTGAATAACATAATATTTAGTAATACCCACAACATCTTCCCTTTAATAATATAAACAAACCTCATGATCTGATTTGACCAAATAATCGTTTTTTACATGTGATGGGTCATTACTCCTAAGCAAATATCAGCGATTTTGGCGATAAATACCTTTTCTATTGTTTACTATATAAGAGCGAGGTGTTGACGCTTTAGTTATAATTTTACCGCGAATTCATTCATTTTTACTGGTATTTTCTAACATTATAATATCATCGCCAACACTTAATTCAGGAAACGGTTTACAATGTTGGTCATAATAATATTTACAGTTTTCATGTTGCTTTTCATAATTGCTATTTTGAAATTTTAACAAATCATAGTGAATAGGTAATCTACAATTCAGTCGCCGTCCCATCATTAGTTGTGCAGGCCAGACTGACTTTTTTAAATTTTCTTCATAGTTTGCACGGCTCTTTCACTCTTTCCGTTTGACTGCGCGTAATACGGAGAAGATGTGACGTGAGAGAAACCCCACTCAGCGGCAAATTTAACAAAATTTCTACTCGTAAATTGTGGACCATTTTCACTAATGTTTCCGGTATTCCATAGCGAGCAAAATTTTCTTTAAATATATTTATTACAGAGATTTATGAAGTATCTCTCAAGTATGCGACTTATTCCACGGCAAACTCGGTATTGGTACGGAAATCATGGGCTCTTTACTCGTTTTATTTAAATTCTCCTGACAAACTGTACAATTCCTAACGTAGTGTTCAACATCTTTTGATATACTCGGGCAAAATATTACGTCGCGGGCGCATCTCTTACAGCAATCAATGCCTAAATGGCCTTCGTGAATAAGTTTTAACATATCATTTTGCAAAGAACCTGCTATCAAAACAAGCTTATTTTTAAATATTACACCATCAACAGAGTATAGTTGTTCTCTTATGGACCAATAGTACGTCAATTCCTTACAAACTTGTAACTTATTAGGCCAACCTTCTTGAATGTATTTTAACAACAACATAAAAATTGTATCTTTACTTGTTTCCTTTTTTACAAGCGTAAATATAGCAAGGGCAAGTGCCTATGTGGCACATTATCGACTACCATTTTTAATTGAATTACTACGGTTCTGCTTACCCTATCGTCATATAATTCGGGAAGAGGTGCGCGCGACGGCGTGTCTGTGATATACATAATTATATACCAGGCTTTTATATAACCAACAAATCATATGCTTGTACCTTTAACATCATGCGCTGCAAACGCGCTGGGATCATGAATAACGATTTTTTTAAAATACTTTGAAGGGGTTTGTGATCTGATTCAACAACAATATTATTTTTACCGTAAATGTATTGGTGAAATTTTTCATACGCAAACACAATGGATAGAATTTCTTTTTCTATTTGTGCATACCGTTTCTGCGTGTCGGAGACTATCCTGCATGATTACAGTGCCGAGTGCGGTGCTACTCGCGTCTACTGACAACAACACGTCACTGTGTACATTATACAACGAAAAAACCGGTGCATTACTTATTAAACGTTTTAATTTTTCAAATGCTTTTTTATGCCCGACTTGCCAATTCCACAACACGTCTTTTTTTAATAATCTGGTAAGAGGAAAAATATTTTCTGAATAGTTTGCAAACTTAGCTAGATAATTTGTGTCCCCCAAAATTAGTTCAAAACTTTTCCGATCAGTTGGTTCTGGCATGTGTTTTATTGCTCTTACTTTTTCAGCATCGACTTTCATTCCGTTTTTGTTAAATATATGTGCTAAATATCTTACCTCCTCGACGCAAATTCGTCATTTATCCTTATTAAATTTTAAGTTGATTTCGCGAGCCCTATTTAATAAAAATTTTAATCGCAAGTCATGTTCTTCCTTAGTTCTTCCCAAGCAAATAATATCATCTATAAACAAGTCTACTTCCTCCAAACCTTCAAACAATTGTTTGATTTTGGCATGAAATACTTCTGGTGCACAACTCAAACCGAATGGTAGACGCATAATATATTGATATCGCCCAAACGGTGTGCTGAACGTACATAAGTCCGCACTCGCATTCTCTAGTTTCACTGACCAAAATCCAGAATTTGCGTCCAAACCTGAAAAATACCTAGCACCCTGTAATTTAGTCGCTAATTAATTTATTGTAGGCAAATAGAAATGCGCACGTTGTATAGCCCTATTAAGCGGTCTAGGATCTAAGCATATACGTAACTGGCCATATTTTTTTTGAAACAATTTCTAATTAATTTACAGAAGGAGTTGGATGAGTTTAATTCTACCATTCTATTTAACGGTACCACAAATCACAGGCATCACTGTGTTATCGACTAAAACCCCGGGTGAATATCAACCCGGTAAACACACTCCTTTTTTTTTTTTTTTTAAGCGGGATAAAATGTACCTGCCGCACACCTCGATGTCCAGGGAGACATCGGGGTAGTGTGGGGCTCTTACCCACTAAAACCCGCCGTGCGCTTTCATCCACCCTTACTCGGCGGACCACTGTTACCGCGTGTATTCTCTTCAGTGGCCCGCGCTGTGGTTCAATGGGGCTACCATTGAGCTCCCTCTCTGAGTGACCTCCCCGCGCATCTGGGACGTCACACCTTCGTGGTAGGCTCAACGCGGGTGGCGGATAATCGCACCCACGCCGCATCGCACGCCGGCGGCGGGTCGGGCCAGAGGAGAGATTGGCCTCCCTGGCCCTTTCCGCCACCTCCTTCCGCGAGATCACATCCTCGCAGAAGGCAGCGACCGCGGTCCAGTACCTATCGCTGCGGATCATAGCTCGCACAACAGCCGGCAGCGACAGGTCCTCTCCGATGACTGCAGCGAGATCGCGGCGCTGCCCAGCCCAGGCCGGACAGGACTCGAGCATGTGCTGCGCCGAGTCCTCGCCGCAGTCGCAGTGGTGGCAGCGGGGAGTCTCCTCCCTCCTAGCGGCCGTGTACAGGTACTTGCCGAAGCAGCCGTGCCCCGACAGCACCTGCACCTCCACCGGGCGATGATAGCGCGGCGAGCGTCGCCCAGCCATGCGCTCATTTGACGCGCTGCTGACGCTCGCCGATAAACTTCGGCGAGCACCTCCGCCTCCAGGTCCCACGGGGGGGTTCCAGCTAATGCGCACGCGGCCTCGCACGACAACGTGCGGTAGCCGCTGATTGCTCTGACCACCATGACTCTCTGCGGTTTACAGAAATCGCAAATTTTAATTCATATGGTACATTTTTATACTGCCTACTGAATAAAATCGCCACTATACGATTGCGATTATTGAAATCCTGCTCGTGACTGTTATTTTCGATTTCACATTTTCACACTTTGTGTTTATTTATATGGCTGAGCATGTCAAATGCTAAAAATATATACAAAAATATCATTGATGTATAAAAAAGAGAAAATACACAATCAGGCAGTGTCCACTATAAATGAGTGCAGCCCCCTGAGGCAGAATGTCATATTTCACGTGTCGACCGTATCGAGATCACTGTGATTGGTTGAGAAACCGACGCGTGATGTCACAATAATCAGTTGGCCAATCACGGTGATCGTACAAGCGAGACGATACGATCGACATGTGAGATATGAGATTCTGCCTAACCCCCCCAGATTACGCTTTCCTGCACTCCTTTCGTTTAGTGTTGTTTCGACGCATGAGTAGACGAAGCGTATCAAAATCAATGAAGAAATGCCGAAATGTACCTACTACATTAAAAGTACAAAAAAAGGATGACGTTTCTTATTTTCGGTAAGTAATATTAGGCAGTATTTCTATTTCATACATACTTTTTTGTTGCTTTAAAGTCGCATTTTTTTTGTTTTTCAATATATTTTGTTTCAAATTATGGACGATGGCCCTGTATTAAATTCTCTTTATTTTATTGCTCACGAAATCCTAAGTGTGAACTAAACTTTAGCAATAGGTACTTTAAGACTTGTCGCGATCTTCGAATGTCGGCATTTGTCAAAGAAAAGTAGTCTTTCAAATTAAAATAGTAATTTAACGACAATATTTAATGTATGTTTTCGTATACCATCGCTACCGTGATACATGTGTTTCTATGTCCTGTGATACATGCCGCCTTCGCCACTATCGGAATTTCATTCCATTCAGTCACTGTAGAATACAACAACTGTACCTACAAAGTAAAAAATATTTTTTGTGAATGTGGAAAAACAGGAGTTTAGTGAAGCGAGATTGGTACCTGCGTCCCTTCCAATCCGGGGAAATGCTTTAAGCCGCTGATCTATCGCACTGACCTTCGGCCATACCACATTTCTACATCACATTTGTCTTTACGACCCACGCCACCTATCGGACGCAGGTTCGATTCCCGCTCGCGCTAAAGTTCTCGTTTTCCACATTCAAAAATAATTTGTACTTTAAAGTAGCTGAGCATGTCAAGTGCTAAAATACAGATCAAAACTGTACCTACAGTTTGTGCGAGTGTTAGTGGGTTCGCGTTCGAATCTCACACAGAAAAACAAATTTGGTAAAGAATTGACGAAGAGTACAAGACTTCTCTCGTCACATCAGCATCATCAAACCTGGTTATCACTGATCACCAATAGGATTTATAGTTAAATTAAAGACGACAAGAGAGATTATTATGTAATCTTAAGGTTTCGGTTTTTACCACCGATGGGTAAGTCATTAACAAAAATACTTATTGAATAATTGATTAAATAATTCATTGGCGGGAGACCAATAGACTCAACGAACTTGGCAGTGGTAGTGGCGCACGCGGCACGGACACGGACAGGTTCCGACCTGCTGTTTTACGCCCGTAGGTACCTACCTAAATGTTTTGTAAATTCGACGACCAGGGTCAACGCTCTCGCTATAATGAATGGTAACTTATTAATTATAGTGACTAGACATTACGTAGTAATCGGGATCGTAAACATTTGGCTAATAAAATGGATTTCTAAAATATAATTTTAAAGTTTCATAACTTTTTACTTATGTTATATTTTCTTTTTCCAACACTAGTAATGGATTCCTTATATGGAGCTTAATAGGCCTGATTCCCCTGGTAATACCCTTAGAGTTACTCCCTGTATATAATAAACAGATTGATTTTAAAAAAAATGTGTGTACTTATGTACACGCGTTAGAAGTTATACTTCTTTGGCGTATGGAAAAAAAATAACTAAAATGCATTAGTGATTAACGATAAATATTAAATTTTTATTTAAATAAAGGTTTTATTAACGTAAAAATATGACAACACAGTAAAAATATACAATCATTTATCATTAAGGCAATGAACCAAATATATTAATAAATATTTCAAATAAACTATTTTACATTCGTAGATTCTTCTCGTAGTGACTGAATAGGCACGTGAGTAACAAGAGGTTTGTGGTAGCTAAAATATCATATAAATGGTCTCGTTGAAACTGTAGATAAGTATCTTGTGAATACACCATCAATAGTAGTGTCATGCCGTGTTGTTGAAACTGAAGAGTCATTATTAATTAATAGATTTAAATCGTCATTAAAAAAAATAATTGAAATGTCAATAAATCAAATTTTAACAAATAGTTAAGATCAAAGATAAAATAAACATTCAGCATTTAAGGTTAATATTAACAAGTATAGAAAATTTATTATTTTTTTTTTATTTATGCATAAAATTTGTTAATATAACAGAAATAAAACAAAACGAAAAAAAATATTTTTTTAGATAATAATGTAATAATTTTTAATTAACGATGTAAATAAATTATACATACCGACAATGAACCTCAAATCTATAAATGCACTCAAAACAGTTTATTCAAATCAGTTTTATCACTAATATTCAATATATATAGATATACTAATAAATAATAAATTATTAGTATCACCGTCGTATATGAAATTGATTTAATAAAAACACCAAAATAATATTTATTTATTCACACTGTTTAATTGTACTCTTACGAAACACGTGTTCTAAATATAAAAATACTAGAATATACAACTTGAACATAGTTATCAATTTTCATGCATGCCACCTAGAACTAACTTCACGATGTAGAATTGTACACTCTTCATTCTTTATACAATCTATTCTTCTTTGGAACGCTCTCCCTCTCGAAATCAGGTTGTCAGGAAGTCGTAACATATTTAAGTCCAAGGTTTTCCATTTTTACATTGACCAAATGACAGTTGATGAATCAATATAAACTCTCATTTAATTGTAGTATATTTACAATGTATATGTATATGTTTATAGATGTATAGAATCTATGTTCTATGTATATATGTATGTTTATATAATTATATTATCTTCTTATTATATATATAATTATTATAGTAGCATTTCTTTCACATTTGATCCATTTGGTACCTACCTAAGATATTTTCTGCACGACCTAAAGGTTGACTGGCAGATAATGCATTTAGCATTAAATCCGCCTTTGTACAGATAGTGCATGAAGTTTTTAAATAAATAAATAATAAAAATATCTAAAAATCATAATCGCTTGAAAATTTTGATGGGCCATCCGGCACTAATTATACGCTAAAACAGCTTCTATGATCAGTTTACGTGATAGTCACTTATTATTATTAAATAAATAATAGAACCGAACATACAGAGAAAAAAGTGCATTTTATTGAATCAGTTTTGGCGAGTTTTTTCTAAGCTTCAGTAGTACAGCTACTACCCTCAAGATGGCGGGAGTGTTCTTAACTGCCACACGATAAACGCAGAATGTAATCAAAAATTGGCTTAATCGATGAATTACGTACAATCTGTAAATAAATAAGATCTACAATTATCTATAGCACAAAATTCATAGAAATAAATATTTTTAAAGCTAAAGGAAATTTTATTAATTGTGCCATCTAGTATCATTGTATAATAATACCTCTATCTTTATAGTATTTGGAATACTTACACACGCATTCTGGATTGCGCTTTCTTCAAATCCTGGTCGCTCTCCCGCAACAGGTACCTGCGAACGCCTTTGACGAAATCTACGCAGTGAGCCTCCCAACTAAGCAAGAAATTAACGAAATTATATTACTAAAACACACACTGCTACACGTAACTTGTTCTCCTATAAATCACCATATAACAAATTTCACCTTGTATAGAGATCTCGGGTTTAACCCTCTTAATTTGAACTTATTTATAAGACTAATCTATTATATATTGCTTGTGGTAGATGAGCCACGACCCACCTGATGGTAGGTGATAACCGCTGTTCATGAACTTAAGCCGCTGTTCACTATTTCATTTCGTGGATAGAAAATGATTGAATAGAAAACTATTTGCCATGACAAATAAAACACATTGAGGTGTTTTTATTGTCGCTTGAACTGCAGACGGTAGTATCGATTAGCTTGGGCCCGATAACAAGTACCCTACCACCAGTAATGCAATGGGTGATAAGTGCTAACTTTCCTTAGTCGCCTCGTATGACACCTGTGGGAAGTAATGGGGTGGTGACACTTGTAGTCCGGATTTAATTGGTAGAACTGCACCAAAGACAAATAATCAAATTATGAACTTCTAGTATGCTCTCTTTTCTAAATAATCAAACCTGTCACAGCTTCAGCTTACTGGTATGTGGTACACACGTTCAGATTTTACAGATAAAAGAATTTTGTAAAATCTTTTTAAGCTTAGATTACGTAATCACAAACCCACTCTATAGTGTGAGGATCCAGGTTGTAGACGGCAGCATCAGCCGGTGCGAGTCTGTCTCTCAGACGCTGCACGTTATCAGTGCTGAACTGCCACTCCCTCATCGTGAAGTACTTGAGAGCATTGTTCATAGCTCGTAACCGGTAGCATATGGTAGACATCTTTATACTATAACAGAAAACGTCAAATTGCGTAACGTTTAAGTGAGAGGGCAAATCTGACTGTTACCTGATTCGTGGAATATTTGGTTGGCTAAAGGCCTTTGGTGGTTGAAATGGAGACTTTGTAAATAAATGTATTATGTCCGTTGCCGGAATAAAGTACTCACGGAATTGAACACCAAGCAGTTTAATACACAAAGCACAAAACAAGAACACAGTTATATACGAGTAGAAGGAGAAGAACAGTTAGCGATAGTTTACTTAAGCACAGGAAGATTACAGTATAGCACAACTAGCACAAGCAAGCTTTTACATATAAATCGCGGCGAACAGTATACGATACATATGCGCGTAGCAGATACAACCGACACGGCAAAGGGTAGGCTGCGACTGAGGAATGCGCTTGCGGCCTCACGCATCGTTCGGTCGATGCGTCGCGCGGACTAACCTGCTGTCGTTTCTCGTTTCCATTACACGACACGGCGAGCGGATGCGCTCACGGCAAGTAATAAATAAGTTACCCACAGGCCGATCTTAGAAAAAACTGTTCATTGAAAATAGAGCAAAACTCAATAAATATTAACATTAGAAAACGAGTACTATTGGGTGGATTGTGGTTAAAGATACGATTGCAGAAGATAATCCGACTTCATGCTTATAAGGAGCGTGCAAATGCTCATTTCAGAAATGGCTAAATATCTTATATCTACCCGGGGAAAAACGCTTTGGCTACTAAGCTATCACGGATCCTGCTCGAAGACTCTAATTTCATCATTGATGGTAGTATTTATCTCGATCAATTTCATTATCAGATCTTTCAAGAACGAATAATTTGGGAAAGTGGGAAAACGAGAGCTTTACTGCAAGCAGGATTCGATTCTGCGTCCAATCCAATCCTAGGAAGTGCTCTGGACCTCTAAGCTATCACAGTCAATGATGACATCCAATCTCCACTTCACGTTTGTTTCAGATGTGACAGTGGAAGCCCATAACAAAATTAAGGGCAACATCCTTATTTGTCATAGTGTACAGTGTTTTACTAGTCAAGCCCTTTCATTTAATACCCATATTGAGGGGGTTGTGAAAAAATATGTAACTCGCCATTTTGTAGGCGCCCATATTGAATTTGCATTTTTTTTTAAATATACTCTATTTTACTAGTCAAGCCCTTTTATTTGATACCCATATACACCATGTAAGGGAACTGCTTCCGAAAACGAAGACAGATAATTCTACTAGTAATATTTTATATGATAGAATAGAAAAAAAATCCCATGAAAAAAAAACATATTTTTTATCGTTATATTTACATTATTTACACTAGCATGTTATTAGAGCTAAATAAAGCGATAACTTAATAAAAATAATATCACTTTAATAAAAAAAACAGCAATGTATTGCAAAATTTAGAATCAGCTAATAGGTACCTACCGTGCAGTCGCTACCTATCTGTTTTGTGCTAGCGGACCGCACGCTTGCGATCCAGGTAGGTACCTCGCCATTTTAAATTTTCATTCGCATTCAGTAGTTGTATAAACCAAGTAGGTAGATACCTACGTACTTGGTTCGATTCCTCACTAAAGACACTTAGACAAAAGTCTAACAAGGTTACAATTATGATTTTTTATATTTTTATTACCTACATCGTTTAGATATAGTTAATAACATAACATACTTTCACGCCTGTATCCCGAATGGGTAGGCAGAGGTGTATTTTTCTTGCCATCCCCTGTTGTCTATGTTTAAGCCCCGCATACCTAATACATGGGAATATGTTGGCACATTAACTATAATACGCGTTTGAATCTAGCGCGCAACAGCAGAGAGGAGGGCGCGCAAGCGACACGAGTGCCACCACTCACAATTAAACGAAACACGCACTTGATAATTTTCTTAACGACCGTTACACGCACTTTTATATTCGCAATTGTATAAAGTACCCAAAAGCTTTGTAACTGCAAGTAAACGTATGTACATCAAATCGAATTTCATTCCACCTCAGCCAGTATACGCACAAACATAAAATTTTGGACCTTCGGAGCCAGATTTCCAAGAAACTGGACCAGAGAGAGTGGATGAGCATCAATTATGAAGAAGAAAGTTGCAGTGCTTTTGGTGAGACGTACCAGCTGAAACTTCCTGTCACTTCTTTCCTCTTCACCTGTTTAATATTGTGCTGTGCTTCATATTCAGTGCTTTTGCGCTGCGCTTTGCCTCCCTACGCTTCATGGTTTTGTGCAGTAACACGGGTAAGAGTTTCGTGATACATTTATATCCCTAGTTCATAACTGAAAACAATAAGGCAAATACAAAAGTTTCATTATTTAAAATCATCTCTGAAGGGTAATGCTAAGTCAGTAATAGATTCGTTGGAATTCTCGGCAGATAATTACGACGTTGCCTGGGAATTGCTTATTAAACGATTCGATAATACTAAATTATTGGTACATAATCACGTGAAGTCTATATTTTCTATTACTGCATTAACTAAAGAATCACCAGTATACTTACGTAAACTTATTGATACCTTACTTAAGAATTTACGTGCTTTAAAGCTCTTAGGTGAACCAACTGAGTATTGGGATACCTTAATTATTTATATTATTGTTACTAAATTAGATACTGTAACTGAACGCTAGTAGGAACAATACAGGTGTTCGTTACAAACAAATAATCAAAATAAAACTATAAAACTGGATGATTTGATGCAATTTTTACGAAATAGGGCTGATATTTTAGAAACACTTTTACGCTCACACAATAAATCAGTCACAAATTATTATAGTTCTACACACACGAGTAAGCATCAACCTAGTAATAATTCCCACACGCCTAAAGTTCACTGTAATGCAATTATCGATAAATCACGTAAATCACAGAAAAAGATCGTGCGTAATTTTTACAAGAGCTGTCTTATGTGTAACGCACAACATCCATTATATTCATGCCCACAATTTTTAGATCTATACGTTCCAAATAGACATAAGTTTATCACTGACAAAAATCTATGTATTAATTGCATGCGTGCCGGACATTGCATCGATACATGTGTTTTCGTTCCGTGCAGAAAGTGTGAACAAAAACATAATACTCTAATCTGTGAGTCAGTTAGCTATAAAAATAATAAATCAGCTGCGGGTACATTCGCAAGCAGCGAGCCGTCAGCTGGGCCTAGTATGTGCTTAGACAAAACACGCGCACACAGTCACGCATTACAGGTACACAACATTCACACAAACGACTATAACCTAACAAAGACAAACATTACTCATTTTAGTCAGAGAACTCAAATAGAAACCCCTAGTGTTAGTTACCAAGGGATCCAGATATGTGAAGTAAACACCACAAAATTTTTAGGAATAATAATAGACAAACAATTAAATTGGAAACCACATATGGTTCAATTATGTAAAAGGTTGAGTAGCTGTGCATATGCTCTATTTAAATTAGCGCCGATAGTTAATGATGATAGTTTGCTCACAGCTTATCATGGTTTGGCAGCTTCAGTCATGAGGTATGGAATTATCTTTTGGGGAAACTCAACTGATGCCATAACAGCTTTCAAAGTTCAAAAGCGTTGTATCAGATCCATGTATAGATTGAACAATACCGAAAGCTGCAAACCATATTTCAAAAAACACAAGATTTTAACACTTCCGTCTTTATATATCCTTGAAGTGGCTTTGTTTGTTCGAAATAATCCAAACAATTTTCAGCGAATATCTGATTTAATAAAGCGCAACAGGCGCGATAACGATCGCTTAGTTGTACCTAGAGCTGGGACTGCCCTCATGTCAAAAAGTCTATTATGTATGGCACCCATAATTTATAATAAGATACCTAAGTGTATCAAAAAATCTGATAAATTTAAAGAAAATCTAAAACAAATATTAGTGGATAAATGTTATTATAGTATAAATGATTTTATTGATGACAAATGCCTTTTTTAAATTATTTTGATATCCTAATTTATACAATGTAAATTTTTAATTAAGTATTTGACATCAAACAATTTAATATTATTTAATCTTAATTTATTATTATTGTAATGCTCGTAGTCATTTTTAATTTAATTATGTATCTGAATTAGCTAAATGTAATTACGTTATAAAACAAATATATTTTATAAAATTTTGTACGCCTAGTTAGGCAGAACATGTGGATATCGCAATGAAATAGAATAACATCAATGCATATTCTTGTATTATGTATTTTACTCATGTTTCGACAAATAAAGAATCTTATCTTATCTTATCTTATCTTAACGCAACAAATGGGATGACACAGGTTGTTGTTGTCCACAGCTATAGTGGAGGTTCGAAGCCCATCAGGGGTTTATCACCAAGCGCGCGTAGTACTTCATAGCGGCAGCGAACGTTCATTTATTACGCAATCATTTTGTCAAAAAATTAATTCGCATATCATACAGTCCACTCAAAAAATTTTCGGCGTAGTTGACTCGATAACACAAAGTACACAATCTTGTAAGAATAACGTCAAAGGTACCTTTTTTTTTTTTTTATTTTAGGTGGGCAAAATGTCCTACCGCACACCCCACTGCCCGGGGAGACAACGGGGTGAATGGGGCTCTCACCCACTAAAAACCCACCGTGCGCCTCCACCCGCCCTTGCTACGGCGGATCACGGGTACCGCGTCGTTACGACCGCGATCCGCAGGCGGCAGCCCCTACGGGCACCCTCTCTTGAGCGACGCCTCGCGCACTTGGGCGTCGCACCTTCACGGTAGGCTTCCGCGGACGGCAGGGTACTCCCCGACCCCACCGTCCGCAGCCTCGGCTAGGGTGGCATCAGGCGCAAGTAAGCGCGCGCACGCCTCCCCACGCACCGGCGGCGAATCGGGTCCGCGAAGGAGGATTCCTCACGGGCCCTCTCCGCCATCTCCTTCCGCGAGATGACAGCCTCGCAGAAGGCGGCGACCGCGGTCCAGGCCCTGTCACTGCCAACCATTGCTCGCGCATCGGCCGGCAGCGACAGGTCCACGCCTATGACTGCAACGAGTTCCCGGCGCTGCACATCCCAGGCCGGGCACGACTCGAGCGTGTGCTGCGCCGAGTCCTCGTCGCAGCCGCAGTGGTGACAGCCTGGGGTCGTCTCCCTCCTTGCGATCGTGTGCAGGTATTTGCCAAAGCAACCATGCCCCGACAAAACCTGCACCAACCGGAAGGTGAGGACCCCATGCTGCCGCCCTGCCCATTCTTCCAAGATCGGCCGGAGCGCCCCCACGGTCCAGAGACCGGCCCGGGGCGTCTCCAGCCGAGACTTCCACTTTAGGACGGTGGCGCGGCGGGCATCTTCCCGCCACGATGACATTGCGCTCGGCGAGGGGTGGCTGCCCCCCGCCCGCGCCGTCGACGCCCGCCGGTAGACGTCGGCGAGCACCTCCGCCTCCAGATCCCATGGGGGGGTTCCGGCCAACGCGCAGGCTGCATCGGTCGAGACCGTGTGGTACCCGCGTATTGCCCTGACCGCTACGACCCTCTGTGGACGCCACAGAAGGGCCCTATTGCGAGCAGCCAGGTACTCCGCCCACAAGGGCGCGCCGTACAGCGCCATCGACCGTACTACCCCCGCGTAGAGTCGTCGACACGCAAGACTCGGTCCGCCCAAATTCGGCATAAGTCGCCCGAGGGCGGACGCCGTGTTGACGAGCCTTGGCGCAAGACGGTGGAAGTGCTCGTCAAAGTGCCACCGTCCATCCAATACCAGGCCCAGATATTTGATGTGGGCCTGGATTGGGAAGCCCACACCGTTGACCGTTATCGAGGCGCTGGCGGGCGGGCCCCGTCGGCGCCCATGGAAGAGTAGGGCCTCCGACTTTTCAAGGGCCACCCTAAGCCCCAGCGCCTCGATCTGCCTGACCACCTCCGCGGTACCTGAGGTGGCCAGCGTTGCCGCCTCCTCGAGGGTCCTGCCCCGGGCTGTGACGAGCGTATCGTCTGCGTAGCAAATTACACCCAGCCCGGGGGGGGAGCCGACCACGGAGGACCCAGTCGTAGCCGATGTCCCACAGGAGCGGCCCAAGAACCGAACCCTGCGGGACGCCGCACGACATAGCCCTCCTTACAACGTCCCCTTCCCGGTCCACGAAGAGGACGCTGCGGCCGTCCAGGTAGTCTGCCACCAGTCGCCTTAGGTAGAGGGGCACTCCATGGTACCGGAGTGCCTCCTTGATGCAGCCGAATGGCAGACTATTGAAGGCGTTGGCGACGTCGAGCGACACCGCCAACAGCACTTCCCTCGAGGTGACGGCCTCCGCAGCCGCGGCCTTCAGGCGCAGAATGGCGTCGACCTTAGACCGACCCGCCCGATATCCAAACAGGGCGTCGGACAGGTCGGGGCCAACCGCTCCTCGGTGCTGGACGATGCGGGCAGCGACTACCCGCTCGAAGAGTTTGCCCGCCTCGTCCAGCAACACGATGGGCCTGAAGGCCGAGACCGTATTCGGAGGCCGTCCCGGCTTCGGCAGGAGCACGAGCTTCCCCTCCTTCCAGCAGTCCACCAGGCAAGCGCCGAACAGCTCCCCGAGGCGGGGCTCAAGGTGGTCGAGGACCAGGGCCAGCACTCGGGCGGGAACCCCGTCCGGCCCGGGGGCGGCGCCTCTCCGCATACGCGCAGCCGCCGCCCCCATTTCCGTCGTCGTCACGGGCGGTACCTCCCCGTCGTCGGCCTCCCGGTCATCATCTGGCGGAACCATGACCGGGGGCGTGTGCACCGCCCGTGAGGGGAAAAGTCCCTCGACCACCTCAGAGAGGAAGCCCGGCTGGAGGGTCTCCGTAAGGGGGGGGCCCTGGGCGCGGAGCTTGTTAAGCGCCGCGCGGTACGGGCGTCCCCAGGGGTCACGCTCGAGACCCTCCAGCATCTCCTGCCTTTTAGCGTCTTTGGCGCGACAGATGGCCAGCTTTAACGCGGCGCGCGCACTGCTATACAGTTGGCCCTCCCGCTCTTCGTCGCGGATTCGGCGACGTCGGCTGCGGGTGTAGGACCTCCGGGCACGAATACAGGCCGCACGGAGGTCCGCCAGCTCCGGGGACCACCAGTAGACCCCCTTCCGTCGAGGCGGGCGCCGCACGCGGGGCATGGCCGCATCGCAGATCTGCGTAAGCATGCCGCGAATGCGGCCAGCCTCGGCGCCCACGTCTTCCGTCAGGGGGGGAGGCAGCCAAGATTGAAAAATGGCCGCCTCCACTAGCAGGTCCCGGACGAGCCTACCCACAGCCCATCGCGGAAAAGCGGGAGTTCTGTCCGCCGCGTGACCCCTGCTGGCGCCCTGAAGGGTCCGGGAGACCTCTATCTGAATGTATCTGTGGTCAGATAGGGTCTCGACCTCCTCCAGGACTCGCCAGCTCCTTACGCGTGCGGCGATACCGGGGCTAGCGAACGAAAGGTCCACTATCGACCCGCCCCCGCGCCGCACGCACGTTAGAGCCGACCCTCGGTTTAGCAACACGAGGTCCGCCGCTGCCGCCCACTCTTAGACCGCCGCACCTCGGGCGTCCGTCCCGGGGGACCCCCACGCCATTGATTTGGCGTAGAAGTCCCCCAGCACGAGCACAAGCTCGGTGCTATACGCCGTATCGAGGTCTTCAGATTGTGCAGGAGGACCTCGAAAGCCGCCAGACTACGACTAGGGGAGAAGTACACGCCATACAGCGTGACTCCTCCCCATTCAGCCGCCACATATCCCGTGCCCTGGTCTTTGAGTGACAAGGGCGGGGAATGCGGCGCCGCCGAACCGACGACCGCCACGGAGCCATCCCCGCTACCCGCCCAATTGGGGCGATCCGGGACTATGTAGGGCTCCGCGGCTACGGGAACACCGATCGACCGCTCCGCCATGGATTGCAGGAAGAGGTCCTGCACCCTGGCGGAACGGCCGAGATTCTCTTGGAGGAGGATAGCGTCGTGATTCGTTATTGGACCGGCGCGGCTGGACCGCCGCAGCGCATGGAGGAGGATTCCTCCATGCGCTGCGGCGGTCCAGCCGCGCCGGGTTAGGCAGCCGGGGCCGATTGGCTGCCCACCCCCCTCTTAGGGCCTGACTTGGCCGGAGGCCTGCACCCCACTCGCCCCATACGGAAAAGTCTAACAGTGTGATATTACACGTTCTTGGTGGCTAATCGACCAGCCCAAAACGTGAAATTATATGCTCACCGAAATGTTCTTTCAATAAATCCATTGATTGATGCGATGTGTGGGAAGTGGCGCCCTCTTGCTGAAACCAAATGTCGCCGAGATCACGAGCTTCAATTTCAAGCATCAAATAGTCGGTTATTATGTCACGATAACGGTCGCCATTGACGGTTACGTTCGCACCGGCATAATTTTTAAAGAAATATGGACCGATGATTCCATCGGCCCACAAACCACACCAAACCGTTGTTTTTTCTGGATGAAGTGGCAGTTCTTGAATCTCTTCAGGTTGCTCTTCGTCCCAAGTGCGGCAATTTTGTTTGTTTACATACCCATTGAGCCAGAAATGGGCCTCATTACTTTGTTGTTACCAGTCGAAATGCTCGAACGAGTCATCGAAAATTGGCCTCAACGGATGAACCATCTGCGACGTAGCAACGGCCAACATTTGATAGACATAATCTTCAAAAAATAAATGCCAAAGAATGTTCTTTCAAATGATAATAAACATTCTCTATTAAATTAGAATTTTCATTTGAGCAATGTTTGTTGGTAGGGTGGGGGCAAGCACTATGAACTAGCTATTCCCAAGAAAATTTGTCAATATGGTGATAGTGCCTCCCAAATTAAATATTTTTCCCTGAAATTAGACTAAATGTCCCTAATTTCCTAAGGGATCTCGCTAGCTAGGTTCTGACACTGCTCACCCGTGACATACTGTTTTTTGCTATTGTTAAATAACACACCAGGATATCGCAGCACATATTTAATCAATATTCTATTAAACATTTATACCCGAATTTTCTCTAAGTGTTTCACAAGTCTTACGTACGTTTATAGTGCTCGTGAATACGGAAATACGTGAATGTGCTTTGGGGAAGCTCGTGACTTTCTTCGTCTTTCGAAGAGTCGAACCCGGTACTCGACTTTCTCAACGCTGAGGAAATCTACTTTGGTCTAGGCCGGTAAGCCTTTTCATACCTACAATTTTTTTTGAAACGCTTATCACTATTGTTTTTAATAGGTAGATAGGTACCTACCTAACTGAATACTTACATTGGAACTTCCAATGTTTCCAATTTAGAAGTGGCGTAGTGGTTTGTAATGCGACTGCTAATCACGAGGTCTCGGGTTTTTACCAAAGAAATTTCTCAGTAGATAGGTACCTGCCTAGCAGCCTGTAGTTTGCTAATGTGCCCGGGAGATGGCAAATGTATTAGGTATGCGGGGCTTAAACATAGCGAACAGTGGATGCCAAGAAAAATACACCTCTGCCTACCCCTTCGGGTGTATCCCGTAGGCCCCCGCCTGTAGGCGTGAAAGTATGTTATGTTATTAACCACATCTAAACGACGTAGGTATTAAAAAATATGGACCACTGAAGGAATGTAATATGGTTCCGGTGGCCCGCCAATAAAGGCGGAGAGATGGCACACGGCGGGTTTCTTTAGTGGGTGAGGGCCCCATACTACCCTGTTCGGTGCCCCGAACGATGGGGTGTGCGGTTAGGAACATTTTTTCCCGCCTTAACAAAAAAAAAGTTATTAAAAATATAAAAATAATAACTGTAACCTTGTTGGAATTTTATCTAAGTAAATGTGTCTTTAGTGAGGAATCGAACCAAATATGTAGGTACCTACCCACTTGGTTTATTCAACTACTGAATGCGAATGAAAATTGAAAATGGCGAGGTACCTACCTAGATCGCAAGCGTGCGGTCCGCTTGCACAAAACAGATAGGTAGCGACTGCGTGGCATATACCTATCAGCTGATTCTAAATTTTGCAATACATTGCTGTTTTTTTTTTATTAAAGTGATATTATTTTTATGAAATTATCGCTTTATTCAGCTCTACTAACATGATAGAGTGTAAATAATATAAATATAACGATAAAAAAATGTGTATTTTTTCCTTTGCCGTGTGGGGCCGGCTTTAGAATTGTCCCACCCCTCTCCACCCATGGGAGTCGTAAGAGGCAACTGAGGGAATACCGTGGGAGCGGGCAGCAGCACTCCCTCGAGTATTATCAACATCCACTGCGATCGCCAACCCACCTGCCAAGCGTGGCGATTACGGTACTATCCCTCATTTTGAGGAGGCCTACGAGAGCAGTGGACGTCGAAAGGCTGATGGATGGATGATTAGACCTTTCAGTGCACGTAAATAGAAATAAGAATAGTTCTGAAAAGAACTGTTTTTTGACATTTTCAGTGCCATAATAGAAATAACCATCAAGCCACCAACACGTCACACCTTCATATCTTCTCTGCAAAACGCATCTTCCTATCTTCTCTACAAGCGACGAGAATATATTCACGTTCAGCTTCGCTCGACGACATGTCGCACGTCGTGACGCAACGCGGCATGTTGACAGCGTGATGGATCAACGGCCTATGACATCGCGACGCTCGTGATCTTTACAACACCCCGGCTGGGGCGTGCGGAAGCAGTGTCGAGGCTTTATAGCTTCCTGTCTGCAGTGTCCACCGTGGACCCAGGAGTCATCGCGAATTACTCCACGCGCGATTTTATTTGGCCCGCAGAAGGATGCGGGCGCGCGGGGGAGTGTCTACGCGATCCCGTGTAAAATAGTGTCGTGATATGGAAGGTTAGCTCAGAAAATTTGTAATGTGCTATGTTACAATGATGTGAGTGCAATGAATATTTCTTAGCTTAACAGAGAGAACTTATTACTAGCATGCACACTTATATGCGCAAGCGTCTTGCGAAGAAAAGTTTATCGTTTTACTAGGCTCGGTAGTGCCGATATTAAGATCAACTGAGGACTCATCCATAGTAGTTGATAATCGCGTATCATTCGACTTCCATTTGCTTAATCTCATACACGCAGAGGCTAGAATACTAGTGACCCTATCGCGAATATCTAAGACCTCTTGTATTTCAGAACCGCCTGAGATTAAATAATCAACGAAAAAATCTCTAAGTAATAATAATTTCGGCGATTTTAGGATCCTTGCATTCCAGACCCAATTGTTTAAGGCATCTAGTCGCCAAAATTGGAGCACTCGCCGTACCATATGTAACGGTATTCAACGTATAAGTTTGTTATGTCTCCACTGAATTGAAACGCCACAGTATATTTTGTAAATGACGATCATCAGGATGTACCACCACCTGTCGGTACATCTTTTCTACATCTACCGCTAAAACATACCTATGCTGTCTAAAGCCTATAAGTATAGATAAAAGGTCATCTTGAACCTGTGGTCCTACCATCTGAATATTGTTCATGGAAACTCCTAAAGTGGTCGGACTACTGGTGTTAAACACAGCCCTTAACTTAGTAGTAGTACTGGTTTCCCGCAAGACGCCATGATGTGGTACGTAATGTAAGTCAGGTCTAGTATCTGTACATTCCGACATATGACCTAGTAATTTGTATTCTAACATGAAGTCAGAGTACATCTTTCCTAAGATAGGTTGAGCCTTATTTCTACGCTCTAAAGAAAGGAAACAATGCTTAGCTCTTATAAATGAATTACCTAACAATTTAGGGTCCTTTTTAATGGGTATTCTTACGCAAAAGCGACCGTCTTCTAACCGAAAAGTATTATAAATAAAATGTTCCTCACATAAGCGTTCTTCTTTAGAATAATTATACTTAGGGCAGACTTCTTCTAACTGTCAAAAACGCGCTAATTGGTTTTGTAAATCATCATTGACAGAAGAATCGCTAAAATCATTCTTTGCGAAGTTACATTTAATTCGGTTAAAAGAGTGTGTGATAAACTCACTATTTATCGGACCTGAAACTAACCACCCTAATTGGCTTTGAGAGCCTAAAATGTCCCAGAAAACATCCGCATCAATAATTAAGTCTATGTCAGCAGGTGAATGAAAGCTAGGATCCGCTAACCTGATGTCCGACGGTATATTTAACTGTGATAAATTTATATTACCGCTTGGAACTCTGTCGGTTATTGACGGCAGAACAAAACACTTAATATTATTTGAATAATGATTATCTAATGACTTATTATACAAATCACACATCCTTTGGATATGTATAACTACATTATTTACACCTAACACAGATTTATTTATACTCATAGCAGGCACATTCAACTTAGTAAACATCTTTTCTGTAATTAAGCATGACGTACTGCCACTGTCCAGTACAGCGCGCGTGATATGTTCTCGCTTATTTGTATCGATTATCTTAATTAATGCACTCGACAATAACCTCTCGTGCGCCGCTGCCGCGACTGGAGTGGGTGACGTTTGCCGCTAACGTCAGATTGGATAGCGATGCAACTGTGTTAAGCCCTGATGCTGTTGCTAGCATATTATCACTAAAGCGATTAGCTGTTTGTAACGGTGGACTATTTGTAGTAGATTTCTGTACAGCCGTAAAATCAGTTACGTGTATCATAGTATGATGTTTACGTTTGCAAACCTTACAGCCCTGTCATTTACAACGATTTGCGAAGTGTCCCCTGCTAAAACAATTAAAACAAACTTTAAATGTCGGCAATAATTGCAACCGTGCCTTGTTATCTAGTGCTATGAATTGCGAACAAGTGTTTAGGTTGTGATCGTGACTTTTACACATGGTACAAGTTTTAATTGATTGAATAGAACTATTACTATAATTATTGCTACTTTTCTGCATTGTAACCATAGATTTATGTTTAATTTGGTGTTTAATAGGAGAATGACTGTGCTCTTGATTAGAATTCCGTGCTAGATCCAGTGTTTCAAATAAATCAGCTCGGTTACGCAAAAAAGTGTTAAAAGACTCTAAGTTAATCACGTCATTTTTATTCATACGACCTTTGAACTCTTCCCACTCACGGAAAGTTAGTTTATGGCTTTTACCACTAAATAATTCTATATCGAGACTACTTGACCCGTAAACTTTGACTCGACACAAGCCCGTTTTTTCCACAACGATATCTCTTCCTTTTTTATTTTTGAATAACTCCACAGTGCTATAATTCTTTAAATCCGGTTCGATCCAGGACCAAATGATATGGAAGGTTAGCTCAGGTAATGTTTAAAATGAAAAGCTGCGGTATCCGTTAAAGCAAAATTTGTAATGTGCTCTGTTACAATGATGTGAGTGCAATGCATATTTCTTAGCTTAACAGAGAGAACTTATTACTAGCATGCACACTTATATGCGCAAGCGTCTTGCGATGAAAAGTTTATCAGGCGCTTCGCGAACATGTCGTGTGCAAATTATACGCAATCTTATTGGTCAGAGTAGTTTTAAATAAATCATATAAATTGAGCAGGATTTGTAAATAAATTCATTCAGTAGCCTAACCAGATTACAGAGTTTAATTTAAGGCTGATTATATTAACTGCCTCTGTGGTGCAGCGGTAGTGTAAGCGACTGCTGATCATGAGGTCTCGGGTTCGATCCCCGGGTCGGCCAATGTTATTGAGATTGTTCGTAAAAAAAAAACATAATAAAAATTCTCAGTAGCAGCCCGGAGTTTGGAAATGTGCCTGGTAGACGTCAAAAGGCTCGCCCCCTATTACGTGGGACTTAAACATAGCTGGCGAGTCGTGGGTGTGTAATACACCTCTGCCTACCCCTTCGGGGAATACAGGCATGATACTATGTTTTTTTTTTTGATACCTCCAAAGTCTCTCTAAAACAATGATACTGAATATATGAAATTGTATTGTCATCAGAATATACACTTCTACAAAATATTCCAAACAAACAAGAAACCGGACAAGCTAAATAAAACCCTTTAATAATAATACATTTCTATAAATTCCTAAAGGATTTCATTAATAAAAGCCGAGCTAACATATACTATTCTCGAGCTCTTGTAAATTAGTATCAATAATACGGGGCCCATAGGCTTAGGGCCTCAATATTTAGTAAAATGACTAATAAATTTTATCTTCAACTCTATCAGGTCAACAACAGACTTGGCAAATGTTATCCCAGGCTAGAACCCAACTCCAAAAATCAAAATACCACCCGAACCTCTCATGCCCAGCCCGACCCTGGTAAGTTCTTACCGTTGTTTTACTCCAAGCGTGGTGTATATAAAGTCGATAGTGAGCAGAGGTATCGTCTGTAGGAACCACTCAGCAGCCTTCATGACGAACCTGCATAATACAGATAATGTAAAAGAAAGTTAGAAATCAAAGTAACTTTATGAGTTTTAAATTGATAACGTTTTTCATATCCTGTGAGCCTTGGACTTTGGTCTTGCCAAAGTCCATGAGCGGCGGTTAGCACTTATCATCAGGTGGGCTATTTGCTCGTCTGCCACCGTTGGCAATAAAAAATAATTGTGATAGAAAATGAATCGCAAGATACTCTGAGGGCGAGTGTGTCCAATTATAATGATGATTCGGTTTAACAAATGCAGTGGTAGCCTAGCAGTAGAACCAAGAACTGCAATTATAATGGCACTAAGGTCGACCCCCAGTCTAAGACCACTGATCATTTGGTATTTTCGTAATTATGGGTTATTTTTTTAAAACTCTTACTATTTAGTGAATGAAAACATCCCAAACAAGCCTGCAAGCCTAAAAAAATTTCTCGACGGCTTGTGAAGTCTGTCAACCCGGGCAAACTGGATTATGCCCTATGTCCCTCTCACTCTGACAGGAGACCGACACCCCATAGTGGTGCAGTAATGCGTTGTGAAAAAAATATAAAGAAAGAAAGAAGAAAGAAAGAAAAATGGGTTAATACCCATTGAATATAGAAGAAAAAGAAAATGAAATAATTAGAAAATAGTTTAAATTTAGTCAACGACCAAATGGTTGACAGCTCAGCATAGTGCCAGGCAGAAGCAAGATTGCAAACCACCTGACGCTGGTATTCTGCTGCAACCAAAATGAGAGAACGCACAAGAACGGTGATTAATAAACAAAAAAAAATATAGTGATAAAGAATACAGTTTTAGATACCAAAAGAACTGTAAACGCTTTTACTTCATACGCTTTTACTTCCTATAAATTACCTATTTCAATGAGCCTGCATGAAAGAGCTGATGAAAGTAGATTAAGCGAAAGATGTGCAAGGATCATAGCAAGTGGAGAGAAGTAGTCTCTGCCTACCCCTACAAGGAAGGAAGGAAGGAACAAGGCGTGTCAATATGTATGAATGTATGTATTCAATGTGTGTGTCACTATCCAATGAATTTAGAGAAAACAATCGCTATAAAGTGAAAGTTTATAATTATGATTACTAGCCGCTACCCGCAATTTTGTCAGTGTTTGAGTTCGTACTTTCTAAATTTGGCCCCCATTTTACCCCTTAAAAATAAAATTCCGAGACGGGTCGCATTATTGCCTGCAGTCGCGGCTTTTTCTATTCCGAGACAAACTGCAAACCGCACATGTTGCTTCTGTCGACCTCAGTAGTCGAAATTTTTAGGAGACGTGGCACGCACTACTATATGATGAAGCGGTGGTGGTGCCAATCGTGAAAAACAAAACAGGGGATATCGGTGACAAACATAATTATAGACCTATCATGATGGCCACTTTAGTCGCTAAGGTGCTTGATGGTGTGCTGAATGGAGCTCTCATTCGATCCGTAGAACTCGAAGATGCACAATTTGGTTTTAGACAGGGTCTCTCGACGGAGAGTGCGATATTAGTTCTAAAGCACACCGTCAGGTACTACACGGACCGTAGGACTCCAGTATATGGTGCCTTTTTAGACCTATCGAAAGCATTTGATTTGGTGGATTATGACAGACTGTGGGAGAAACTCAATGAGGAGAGGTTGCCAGGTGGTATTACAGACATTTTCAAGCACTGGTACCAGCACCAGACTAATTATGTAAAGGTAGTCGGGTTCCTTTTCGGAGGCCTATCATTTGAAGTGTGGGATGAGGCAGGGGGAGTTAAGCTCACCTAGACTCTTTAATATATAATACTCGTCGTACGTCAATAATACACAAAATTTTTGTTATTCGTCCAAATTTATTTTATCACCTTCAAAGTATCCTCCTTCAGAAACGATAGACTTTTAAACGCTGTTTCCGGAATTGAGTTCAGTTCTCGCCGCGAATTCTCCTTTATGTTTTCTACCGATTGAAAACGGGTGCCACGAAGTGGTAATTTGAGTTTAGGAAAAAGAAAAAAGTCGGCTGGAGCCATCTCTGGTGAATATGGTGGTTGCTCGATGGTATTTGTTGAGTGTTTGGACAAAAATTCATTCACAATGATGGCCTTGTGCGAAAGCGCATTATCGTGGTGGCAAAATCCAAGAATTTTCTTTCCACAAATCTGGTCTTTTTCGTCGAATTTGCTCTTTTAAACGCCGCATAACGCTTAATAATATTCTTTATTTATCGTTTGACCTTCTGGCAAGAATTTCGAGTGCACAACACCGCGATAGTCAAAGAAAACAGTCAACATGACTTTGACTTTTGATCGAATGGCGTGGTTTTTTCGGTTTCGGTTCAGTTGGAAGTCGCCACTTCGAAGCTTGTTGACTAGTTTGCATGTCAAACTTGTAAACCCACTTCTCGTCACCAGTAACAATGCGTTTCATGAATGTTGGGTCGGAATTGACTCGTTCTAGCATGTCCTCAGCGACTCTCATGCGATTGGGTTTTTAGAGAAAATTCAGGTCTTTTGGGACTAGCCGAGCGAAAACATGTTTCATACCCAAGTGATTATTTAAAATGGTACGAATCAACTCGTGAGACACAAAAAGTTTGGCGTCTATCTCTCTCAAAGTTGAATGAGTATTTTCAGTCACCATTTCCTTCACTTTTGCAATGTTAACTTCAGTTGCAGACATTGATGGCCTGCGAGGCGAATCTTCCATCACATCCGCTTTTAAACACTTTGTACCACTCATAAGCACGTGTTTTTGATAAATTCTATTCACCGTAAGCCTTCCGTAACATTTTCAGTGACTCCGAATACAAAATTCCATTGGCGATGCAAAATTTAAGACAAACTCTTGGTTCGATGTTTTTGACCATTATGAAATTCGCAATACATACTAGATATGATATAACTAAAAACAGCACTGTATTTAATATAAATAACAGATGCAACTCAAACTCCGCGCCAAAATGGATAATAGTTGAGCCAATCTAACAGGAACAAAAAAAAAACAAAAATTTGAATTTGGAACCATAAATAAAGCATCCATTCCCAATACTTTCTTGACTGAATGTATATATATGCGGGGGCTTGTCCGTGAGCTCAACAGCACCGAAGTAGGCTACTCTATAGATGGACAAATAATCAGTAATATAAGCTATACTGATGATAATATGGTGTTGTTGAGTCCATCGATCAGTGCCCTATGCAGATTGATGAGCATAATTTGTGAGACGTATGCACGGATGCACGGATTAAAGTAACACGGGAAGAAGAGCGTACTGCTGGTGCTTAGGGGCGGTCTTAGGAATCCGTCGCATGTGCCGACTGTACGGGTATGTGGTGTTGAGCTGCTGCAAAGAGTCACTCAGTTTGTGTACCACGGTCATGTCGTGAATAAGGATCTAACAGGCGATCACGACAGATAGAGAGCGAAGGGGGCTGACGATTCGGTGTAACATGATGGTACGTTTGCAAAGTGTTCCATACCTGTAAAGATAAGGCTGTTTCGAGAATTCTGCCAATCTTTTTATACCTGCAACCTGTGGTGTGCAGGAAAAATTGATAGCCCCTTATGGAGGAGGCACTGGATACGTCTACATGTAGGTGTATCGTTACTCCGATAGCGACACATTTACTAACATATTTTTTAAGATTTTCTTATGTATTACTAACAAAATATGGACTGTCTGAAATAAAGAAATTATTAATATTATTATTTACTGCTGGTACTGCGGCCGTACGCTACAGTGTCACGTTGTTCGGAATAATTTTCATAGAAACTCATAGAAACCAGTAGCTTGCGATTGCCGTTTGCGGTTGCAGTCCATCTTGGGCCTGTACCTTTGTGTGCAATTTTGCATAACCTTTTAATGCAAGATTTTAATCTTACAATATAATGTTTAGTATAGTTTGTTTGTTTGTTACTCTTTAACACTGTAACTACTGGGCCAACATGAAAAGGACATAGGTCACTTTTTATCTCAGAAAAATGGATGATTCCTATGTGACAGCTATTTTTGCATAGATGTAACTAATGTGCCTTAGAGTGACCTATTTATATTGAGAGAGTGGGCTGCTGGGCAGAATGTCTAGTTTATAATATTACTACGTTAAGTAAGTAAGGAAAGAATTACTAAGGATTTACTACCATCTATACAACCAAACATAATATGTCCCTATTAAATTTACTTACAAGCTCTGGATGAAGTAACCGGAGGGATACCACAGAGGAGTGTCGAATGGATATTCACGGATCCCGCGCATCATACGCGCTTTGAATTCAGACCACGTTGTGGGATTGTCATACGATGAGCAGTTGTAGACGCGTGCCTCGCGGAAGCTAAAAAATTGTTAAATAAATTAAACAATTTTAAAGCTTCATGTGAAAAATAAATATTTTAATTAGATTTTGTGTATTTTACTTATTTTAACAAGCAACTAAGTTTTTATAATACCTTGAAAATCCTGGTAACAAAGCCATTATATAAAAAGAAAAAGAACAGAAATGACTTCTACTACATACTAGATGGCATTAATTTTAATTACAAACTACTAACTCTTCAATTCCAGCTTCCCAAGCTGCAGCTATCAGTGTATCAATGACGATGTCGACAGGTACCATGTCAGCTTTGTTGGTTAATTCACATTGCAAGACATGAAGCAGCCCCTTGCCAGCTGCTACCATCACACCGCTTGGGCCGTTGAGGTTTTCTATCCAACCGGGAAATGGGTATCGAAGAGATGATATCACTGAAAAATATAAACGAAAGATAAGAAAATAACAAACATTAGGTAATTACTCGACGAACTTTAAAACCGTATTATTATCCATTCTCTTCCACGGACATGGTAATAAGAAAACTAGAAAAAAAATCTCTACAGTAAAAATGTTTTTCACTAGTTGACAGAAGTTGACCAATCTTAGCTAGGAATATTCGTTTACTTGTGAACTGCTAAACGAGCAAAGTTAAAATAGTCGTTAAGTATTCCGGAATTTTCCAATTTTTCTTTCCGTAAAAACCTTCTTCTTTATTTTGATCTGTATTTTAGCACTTGACACGCTCAGCTGCATAACAGAAGATTAATTAAATCGGTTAAAGGTGCTCAAGTTATAGTGTAACCAAGGGTAATAACAATTATTTTTTAAACGTATTATAGATAAACTAATTTATATTTTATGCTACGCAAAATTTACAATTTAGTAATCAGTGGGCCTAGCCAAGTTGCATTTTATGATCGCTAACGCTAATAGGAAACGATTTAAATGTATGGGAATTTGACAACATTTGTTCTTTAACCTTAGATAAAGTACCTTTTTTTTATGGTGGGCAAAAATGTACCTACCGCTGTCCGGGGAGACAACGGGGTAGTGTGGGGCTCTCACCCACTAAAAACCCACCGTGCGTCATCCCCCGCCCGAACTCGGCGGACCACTGGTACCGCGTATACCTATTCACTCTAGTGGTCTGCGCGGCGGCTAACCCTGTCGGGCTTCCTCTGTGAGCGAACCCTCCAATGGGCGATGATGGCGAGGCAGATGTTGCTCTGCCATGCATCTATTTGACTGGGCGGGAGGCGAATGCCTCCCGCACGCACTTCTGACATCCGCCGATAAACTTCGGCGCGCACTTCCGCCTCCAGGTCCCACGGAGGGGTCCCACCTAATGCGCAAGTGCCCTCGCACGACACCGTGCGGTAACCGCGGATTGCTCTGACCACTACGACTCTCTGCGGTCTCCACAGAAGATCCCTATTATGGTCAGAGACTCCGCCCACACGGGTGCACCGTAAAGTGCCATCAACCGGACCACCCCCGCGTACAGGCGTCGGCACGCAATGCTGGGTCCACCCAGGTTTGGCAACTGACGCCCGAGGGCAGACGCCGTGCCAACCAGTCTTGGCGCGAGCTGGCGGAAGTGCTCGTCGAAGTGCCACCGCCCGTCAAGGACCAGGCCCAAATATTTTATGTGGGCCTGGATTCCTACCTCCACATCATTTACCGTAATCGAGGCGCTGGCGGGTGGACCGCGTCCGCGTCGGGGCCCGTTAAAAATTAGTGCGGAGCTGGTTCAGCGCCGCATGGTACGGGCGTCCCCAAGGGCCACGGTCGAGATCCTCCAGCATCTCCTGCCGCTTCGCCTCTATGGCGCGACAGATGGCCAGCTTAAACTCGGCGCGCGCGTCTCGGTACGCCTCATATAGCCGGCCTTCATGCTCTAGATAGCGGTTCACCCGCCGGCTGCGGGTGTAGGACCTCCGGGCACTGATGCGAGCCGCACGGAGGTCCGCCAGCTCGCGGGACCACCAGTAGACTCCCTTCCTTTGAGGTGGACGCCGTACACGGGACATAGCTGCGTCGCAGATTTGCGACATTGCTTCGCGCCAGCGGCCAGCCTCGGCATCCACGTCCTTGGTTGGGGGGTTGCGGACAGCCACGACGACACAATGGCCGCCTCCATCAGCAGCCCACCGCGGAAATGCGGGAGTTCTGTCCGCCGCGTGACCCTTACTGGGACCCGGAGGGACCATCTCTCTATCCGAGTATATGGATGATCGGATAAGGTCTCAACCTCCTTCAGGACACACCAGTCTCTTGCCCGTGCTGCGACGGCGGGGCTAGGAAACGAAAGGTCCACTATCAACCTGCCCCACCGCCGCACGCACGTATTGGCGGACCCCCCGTTCAGCAAACAGAGGTCTGCCGCTGTCGCCCATTCCTCGGCCGCCGCTCCAAGAGCATCTGTCCTGGGGGACCCCCACGCCGTGGATTTGGCGTTAAAGTCCCCTAGTACCAAAACGTAGCTAGGTGCTAATCGCCGTATCAAGGTCTCCAGGTTGTAAAGGAAGACCTCGAACGCAGCCAGACTCCGATTGGGGGAGAAGTAGACGTCATAGAGCGTGATACTCCCCCAATCGGCCGCGACATCGGCCGTGCCCTTGTCCCTGACCGACAAGGGCAGGGAATGAAGCGTCGTAGATCTGACTACCGCCACGGAGCCATCGCAGCTGGCTGCCCAATTAGGATGGTCAGGAATGCGATAGGGCTCCGCGGCTACGGCTACACCAACCACCGCTCCGCTATGGACTCATTGAGCTATTACTCAACGCAGAATTCACTGTACTCAACTTTAAAGTAAGCACTGAACAATAATAAAAATACCACTTTTCACGCTTTTCCACAAATGAAGCAATCAACACCAATCAACACATATACGTACACTGACATGTGTCTCTCTCACTCTTGGTAAAACCTAGTATGTGCATCCTTTTCTTCATCCTTAATGTCAAAATAGTAGCGAGTCTATATTATTCTTCGTCTAAGTACGTACATAACACGTTTGAACACGTTACCGGCAATACAAATGTCAAATCATGTCATATTGTCAATCAAATTCAAATCAATAAGGGTTGCTAGTAAAATAACAATATATAACCTAAAATATTTTTAGAAATAGATAATAAATGTTATTATATTTTTAATTTAAAAAAAAACTTCATATCTATGATTTCATAAAATAATCTTCTACTATAGTGGAGTCATTTTAATGGGTAACATTTAACAATTAACAATTTTAACTGCCTCGGTGATGTAGCGGTAGTGTATGCGACTGCTTATCATGATGTCTCGGGTTCGATCACCGGGTCGGGCAAAGTTATTGAGCTTTTTCCTAAAAAGATAAAATTCTCAGTAGCAGCCCGGAGTTTGGAAATGTGCGCGGTAGACGTCAATAGGCTCGCCCCCTATTACGTGGGACTTAAACATAGCTGGCGAATCGTGGGTGTGTAATACACCTCTGCCTACCCCTTCGGGGAATACAGGCGTGATGCTATGTTTAACATTTGACAAATCATCAAAATTCAACAACGTAACCTTGTAACGGCGGGCAGAAAATAATATATTTTTTCGTTTTGTTAGAAATGCACAATTGCTTAACTTTTGCACGCCTCATAAGCGAAGCGTTGAGGTGGGTACTACTCCCGTTTTGCACGGAAAAACTGATTTTTCAAACTTAAAATGTCTCTATTTATCATATATTGCACTTGTAAAACAATATATACACACACATATCAAGAAAAAAACACTATTTTTAACACTCATGATATTTTTATGCCATTTTTGTTAATTAGACTGGTTAAAAAACTGTTTAAAAAAATGTTGTGTTGGACGTCCGTTTATTTGTAGGTAATGTATGTTAACACGATAACAACCGAAATACTTTACTAATCGAGTCTTTTTTTTCATTTTATCTTGAGTATTACTTCGAATAGAGCCCTATTACTTTTCACGGTCTGATTCGATGTGGTTTAATTGTTATTCAATAAACAAAAAAATACTGAATATTTACGCACGACGCGACACTAAAACCAGCGCCTTTCATGAGAACTACATTTTTACGTACACATAGCCATCGGTGGTTTTACTACCGCCAACAGAACGCCGTTCGCCTGGCCGATACATTGTTTTTTGTTTTTTAAAAAAAAATCATACCTTTGCTTGACGAACTGATGATATTTGTCAAGTATAATAACTATTTTATCCATAAAAATAATTAAAAACAATAAACACATATAAATAATAACACACCAACGTTATAAATCACGAAAAAAACATATTTTACATTCCACAATTTTTACGACACTGAAATGTCAATCTTGACGTAATGACGTTTCGGTTCATTTTGAAAGCCGGGCGCAAGGGATTTTACAACTTGTTTTTACAAGGATACAGTTTATATTGAGTAATTTTAACTATAACCTAGAATACATACTAATAAAATTTAAAAAGACATTGACCTCTAACAAAATTTTAAGCGGGAATGTTTTTAACGGCGCGGGGTCCCTTTTGTTGCGTGGTCTTGGCGTGCTCGTGGCCCGGAACTGAGAGGTAGACCAATATAGAAGTACTTCTTAAAATTAGCGCTTGATGGCGTATAAGAGATGAAACTCACATTAGTACTTCTTGTAATTAGCGCTATCTATGTGATTTATTGAAAACTACTTAGTAAGACCAATACATTATTAGTTACTTATCAAATAATCAATTTTATTGTGAAAAATTAAGATTATGAGGCGTGCAGTTTTGGATTTTCCAAAGTATTTTCAATTACGATCACATATTTATTGCAATAATGACCGATACGAGTAATTATACGATTTGCTTTCACTTATAAACCATTCTAAACATAACAAACAATTTCTGATCTAAGGAACTAAACGTCGTTACAATGTTGCGTCAATTAACCCTTTTTCTTTTTAAACCCTTAATTTTTTTTTAAGTAAATGCTTTGAATGCTAATAATAATACAATTCAAATGTTAATCATCAATTCGATAAATTAATAAAAAATATTTTATTTAATGATATGCTGCTAAGCCACTGCTCACCACTTCATTTTGAGCACAAATTTGTGACGAATAAAAATCACAAATTATTAGTGGTGGATGCTAGGTTGGAACCTAAATAGCGCAAATTAAATATTTTTAAAATAATATATATTTAATATATCAATATTTTTTAAAACATCGATATCGATGTTTTAAAAAATATATAATAAAAATATATATCGATATAGTTGTTGGTTCTTCCTGTATCCCTAATTGACAGCTGACAAACAACAGATAAAGGCTTTGTTCCGATATACAATGCGAGCACTGTGAAATAACGTGATCAACAGCTTCCATAAATATAACAATTTGCACTATGGAATATTATTATATTCCTTTATTTACAATTCTTTTTCCACTTAATACATTTTTAAATATAAATATATTATAAAAACTAACATAATATTTAAAAATATAAAAAGTGCGTAAACGTACCGGCAGCGAGTACAAGGACCAAACTGCCAGTGGTTAGGGTTCCAGAGACAGGAACTTCCTCACGATGCGTGCCGTGTCCAGAAGTACCGCCTTCTGTATCAGACCCTTAACCCAGCCACCTAACGCGAGCCTCTTGAGATGTTGATCGAGGCTCTTGGCTATCAGTCCGTTAACTGTAACAACTATCGGTACAATGATAGCCGAATCCACATTCACACTTCAACAATCTCGTGCGCCAAGTCCAGATACTTCATCTGTTTATCTTTTTCGGCCGTACCGTCCCTAAGGATATGCCTCGGGTAATTGTTCGTCATGATAACTTCGTCAGCAATTGCACAGACAAAACCTTCGGTTTCCCCAAAGAGGTTACCAAAACGTAGCCAGGACACGGAAGCTAAGAAATCTACATCAGGCCCATATAGGGCCCGGTAGAATCTTCCGTGGAGCTCCTTGCTCTGCCATACGGCCCTGCGTTCATCAGTACTCAGCACTACTGGTCTGCGCCAGTTCTCCTTAGCCAAGGAAAGTGGAGTGAGTCCGGAATCTACAGTGACCACATCACGATGCATATACCTATCAGTATGCAGGAAATATTCCCTAAGGTTGCACACCTCACGATTGTGTAAGGTCTTGGCATTTAAGAAACCTCGACCTCCACACTTTCGTGGGATGTACAACCTCATAACTGATGACCGAGGATGATGCATACGATTTGCGGTCAAGAGACTGCGGACCCTTCTATCCAAGGTGTCAAGTTCAGTCTGAGTCCACTTGAGTATGCCGAAAGAGTACATAAGAAGTGGCATGACCCAGCCGTTGCAGGCGCGCACCTTGTTTCCACCTGATAGAAGACTACTTAGTACTTTCTTCAGGCGGCCAAAGAAGCGCTCCCGCAACGATTGTTTCATGTCCAACTCACTAATGCCTAAAGCTTGCCGCATACCCAAGTATTTATAGGTATCAGTAACGAGAAGAGGTCGTAAATAAGTAGAATCCGAGAGTTGAATTCCCTTGGATTCCACTACTCTTCCTCGTTTTACATGCATGACCGCACATTTGTCTACACCAAATTCCATCCCAATCTAATTACTAAGGGACTTGGTTAACTTTAGTAACTCTATTAGTTGAAATCTGGTGGAGGCAAACAACTTAAGGTCATCCATGTAATACAGGTGGGATATTTCACGACCATCACCTCGCAACCTGTAGCCTAGCCCTGAACTCTCTAATAGTGTACTGAGAGGGTTCATGGCTAGACAAAACCATAAAGGACTCAGACTGTCACCCTGGAATATACCCCGCTCAATCCTTATAAGCTCACCGCAGCGAACCAGAGCCTGCCGACACGCTGGATAGCTAAGAGCTGTTCTCCAGTGCCCCATACATGATTCTAGGAAGGTGCATAAAGTAGGATGAACTTTATATAATTTTAGCACCCTCAAGAGCCATGTATGTGGCACAGAATCAAAAGCTTTTTTATAGTCTATCCAGCATGTCACCAAATCCTTTTTCTTACGGTAAGCATGTTGGCTAATTGCCGTATCAATAAGGAGGAGCTCCTTAGTACCACGGCCCCCACTCCTACATCCATTCTGAGAGAAAGACATGACCGAATTTGTTTCAATATGATTAGAAATTTTTGTTCTCAGAATAGATGTAAGGAGCTTATAGAGTGTCGGTAAACACGTAATTGGTCTATAATTACATGGTTCCGTGGTACTGCCTGATTTATGGAGCAAATGAGTGATGCCAGTAGTCATAAAATCCGGCAACGACCCCGATTCCACAGCCGATTGAAACTGAGAAGCCAAACGAGCGTGTGAAGTTCGTAGCCACTTAAGCCAAAAATTGTGCAGTCCGTCCGGTCCCGGAGACTTCCAATTTACCAAAGAACGGACTGCACAGGCTACGTCTTGTTGTTCTATTTTGATTTGTTCCATCGCTGGGATTTGTTCACAAGCTCGTTCAACATTCTCAATCCAATCGCCCTCAGTATGTATGATGGGCACCGACCAGATGTTGCGCCAAAATTTATTTGTTGTTTCAGCATCCGGCAGCTGTACATCACACACACCTTCACGAGGCCGCTCCCAGCTTCTATAAACTGACTTCTCATTTTTTTGAAACATGCGATTCACAGTATAGCGTTCCATACGTTTTTTGTATCTGCGAATTCGATTAGCCCATGCATATAGTTTTTGTTTCAGGAGGTCGATGCGCTCCGTAACACGGGACATAAAATCTTGAGGCCTAATTCCAGTCTCCAAGAATGCCCGTTTCACGAAACGCATCACTCGTGGACGTGTATTACCCATCCTGAAACAATTCAGTTTACCAATTAGCACCCTTGTCTCGGCGATACGGTACTCAATCCTGCACTGCCATACAGGTTTCGCATACAGCGGCCGCATAGTGGACTCCTTTTTTAAAATAGCCTGTCATACGCCACGCCGCAACGGCTGTACAGTACAAGATGGAGTGTGTATCGGCAAGATTTTCACTAGTGTCTAAGTAACTAGGCAAAAGCGAATCAAGGGTACTAACCAGCAACATGTTCCTCCTATGCATGGGTAATCGAGGCAGATAGGGCCTAAATTCTATTGGTTTGAATCTATACTCACAAATCGCACATTTCAAAGCCTCTCTTACCTCATCGCAGTACTGAGTGTTGACAGAAATAGTCTCATCACCCACATTCTCGTATGACCTTTGTGGAACATGGTCTTGAACGGATGTAACAGTTATTGGTTGCGAAGGAATGCGGGTAACATGACTAATCCGTATAAACTCCGAGCGTAGCCGATCAAGTACGGTGTCGTCCAACATGCGAGATCGTTGAATGGCCCGTACTTGGTCCGATAGTCGCTGAGCCGAGACGTTGATGGCTGGTTCCAGGCCCTGAAACAGAAGCAGCATACGGTCACGGTAAGCGGTAAGGCAAGTTCCTCCCTCTGTGGCCCCAAAATAGGCGCGCATGACATTTTCGTTTATCGAATTCGTCCATTTCATGCGCTGCACTTTACCACTGGCAGTGGGAACCCTGTTTGAAACCGGTGGGCCTCGGGGTGCCAAACTAGCCGGTGGCCGGCCTCTCTTTCGCCGACGTACTGGTATTGGCGACGTCGGCGCTGAGTAGTACTCATCACTGGAAGAGCTCGGTGCGTGTGGTGTGACCGGTACCGCTGGTGCGATCACTGGTGGCTGCGGCGCAGAGCTGTGTGACGAGCCCGGGGGTGGTATGCGTGCTGCTTGTGCTTTTGATCTGGTTATCATATTATTAAAACGGTATTTATATCATTTTGTAGATTAGGATTTTCATTTTGACGTTTGGTCTCGTGTCAAATGTCATATTGTTATTACTTTATGCTTTTCTTCGTATTTTATAAATTTTCCAATAGATATAATATATAATTTGCGTTCTTCAGTTCTTTATATTTTACTGGATGTTGTTAAAAATATATAAATATTATAAAATAATATGTTTAATCAAAATCCATTTACAAATACAGTTAGCCGTTTTAGTGTTGCCAGATCATTTTATTATTATTATTGAATATTGTAATTCAAAGATACCCAAACATGGAAAATGTAAAGAAATTTTGTTTATTGCAGTGTAAAACCAATACTTTGTATGAAATGAAAGAAATGACAGATCAGTATACTGGACTGCATTCCGTTATAAACAGTAACAAGTATAGCTAACTATAAGGGAACGACTTCACAGTATACTAAATTGACATCACACCTTACAGTGCTCGCAGTGTATATCGGAACACATCCAAATTACGCTGTCATCGTAATTATTAAAATGGCGGACGACAGCCGAAGTAAGTCACTTTTACTAGGTATATGAAGATTAGGGCGCCTCCTCCTTATTACGAGCTCAATGCCATTACATGACGCAGTCTTTTGTCGTTGTGCACAGACTACTACGCGTTGTGCGAAGTGACTGTGCGTTTTTGGTGTGCTCTCTGTTATATTTTCCGGCTTTTTTATTGGACTGATCTTACTGACTACGTTTACCTGGCTATAAATTGGACTCCGATTGCTTAACGATTAGTAAACGAGAACAACATTACAGTCTTATCATGCTGAAACGGGGGAAAACGCTAAACAGTCAACCTCGCGAACATTACACAATTAGTTGTTGAAATGAATTTTGTGGTTTTTAAAGAGTGGTTTGAGAAGCTGCTAGTCAGTTTAGAAAACCCATCGAAAATTATAATGGACAATGCACCATATCATTATGTACAAGTTGATAAACCACCAACTCAAGCAAATAAAAAGCAAGAAATTGTCTCGTGGCTGGTAAGAAATGGTGTGGATGCAAGTCCAACTTTATTAAAAGTTGAGTTGTTCAATCTGGTAAAAGTAACTAAGCCGTCCAAGCTCCGCTATGTAATCGATGAACTAGCCCTAGAGCATGGACACGAAGTTATTCGATTGCCTCCCTACCATTGCCAGTATAATGCCATCGAGCTTATTTGGGCACAAATAAAGGGTCATGCAGCGCGGAACAATACTCAACCACCCTTCAGTACTGCTAAAATAATGACTCTGCTACAAACTGCGTGTGCAGAAGTCACTACAGAAGACTGGAGAAAAGTCGTAGAGAAAACAAAAAAAAATAATTTTACAAGATTTTTAACGAGATGTGAGAATAGACAATATTATTGAAAATAAATTAATAATACCTATACCTTAGTGCTGACAGCAGTGATGAAGATGACAATACTAATAACAGTTCGGATAGTTCAGCTGAATAAATGCAATTTTTTTGTTAAATTATATAAGTACTTGTCTTATCTTAAATTTACGAAAGAAAAATTAGTAATGGGACAGGGATTCGCCTGATGATTTTTAAAATTCACATATGTTTCAAGTCCTTATCGATTCATTCACTTTAATCGATGTTTTTATGTAGATCATCTCCCTATGAAGATAAAACTGACAGACGTCAAATGTTACCTATTAAAATGACTACACTATAATACCTACTAAGTATTATAATAGGAGCTCTTTAGTATATACTCTTTGATAGGAGCGCATGTGCGTTTTCTTTTATTTAGGTATTTTATATCAATATTCTTACTATTTGGCTTTAAAAATGGGTATAGTAATAAACTAGCGACTATCCAAGCCTTCCAATAAATATGGCAGTGCCGCTTATTTCGAATTTAATAATATGTATATCTTTTCTTTTTTAAACTTTGAAACCCCACTTCGCTTATGACTAAAATAAATACATATAACATCATTATTCAAAAGACGATTTTTTATGTTTATATAGTTAAGGCGCACGACGGGCACAATATAGCCTGGTTTTCGCTTTCGCTTTTCTGGCCTCAGTTTTATTACGGTTCACGGGCCAAACATATAGTTTTGTAAGGGACTCAACACATTTCGTCCAACTGTTGAGAGATGTACGAATCGAACCCACTGAGATTATGGTAAGTTTCGACGTGTCGTCTCTGTTCACCAATGTACCAGTAAGAAGAACATTAGAACGTATTAGTGCCTTGATACACGACTCTGACTTACCAGCTGAATACATTGAGTGGATAGAACTTTGTCTGACAAGCGGATACTTCATGTGGCGAGGAGAGTACTACCTGCAACTGGACGGTGTGGCAATGGGATCCCTGGTAGCACCTGTGGTGGCCAATGTATTCACGGAGTGGTACGAAAATCAGGCGTTAAGTACAACCAAGTATAAACCACGTTATTGATGGCGCTATATCGATTATATATTTTCAATAGTGGATAGAGACAACCTGAGAGAATTTACGGAATACCTAAACAATTTACTTCCTAAGATTAATATTACCGTAGAGGAGGAGAAGGAAGGGATATTGCCATTCTTGGATGTAAGTGTTATCCGTGGCTCTAATGGAATTTTGACCCACACTATACATCGAAAACCTACGCACACGGATCAATACCTTCATGCGAGTTCATACCATCACCCTGCACACTTGCCCTCAGTACCGAGATCATTAATTGACCGAGCCCTCAGACTATACGATCCCCAATTTATACAGCAAGAGCTCGAGCACGTTAGGGGTGTACTAGAGGACAACGGTTACAAGTGGCCTCAATGCTGCCGGACAACAGAACGGAGGGGCGTACCTTTCATTAGAGGAATAACAGATCGAATCGGACATCTGTTAAGACGAAGGTATGATATTAGAACGTTCTTTCGTGCCCCTGGTCGAATAAGATGCTACGCTCACCAAAAGACAAAGACCACGTCAGGGTACCAGGCGTGACCGCATACCATGTGACTGGGGCAAGAGTTATGTGGGATAAACTCGACGCAATATCGCCACCAGACTATCTGAGCACATTAGGAGTATTAAGGATATGGACACAACCAAATCGGCTCTAGCAGTTCAACCACTTCTCTCGGACACCAACCATTACATTCGGTTCGATAAAGCTTCCGTATTGTCACAAGAAAAGTTCTTTGTCCCTCGCAAGATACGGGAAGCAATAGAGATCAACTGACATGCAACTTTCAACAGAGATGGTGGATGGAAACTCTCGTCCGGCTGGAGATCAGTCCCTAATACTACCTCGAGCATTCACATATTCGTGGGTATGGAAGGCGACACGGTCAGTGTGGTATGCGAACCTACCCCTGCCGATCAAAGAAACAATGAAGCAACAACACCACCATCCACTCCTGATCGAAATCGGGCCTCTTTTATTTATTTATTTAAGGAAACTCTACAGCTTTTTGGAGGCGATACATGCAATTTGTGCTAGAACAATAATACAGTAAGCCAATTACAGAGTTCCACGACAATACACATTTGGGTAGGCAATGTAATATAAGTAACAGACCATTGGGTAAAAAAAAGAAGCAACAAAACAAAATTTAGATATTTTTTTTTACAATTTTAACTAACAATTATTGCATCCTAGGAAAGGTTGTGTGACAAGAACGCGAGTGATTTCATCTTTGAAACTTTGTTTAGATAGAAAGAAAATATCGATATCACTAAACTTGTTATTATATAAGCGCAGTAGTCGTTCTACAATTGAGTTTTTACCGTAATTTGTGCGGTGATGAGGTACTGAAAATAGGGAGGTGTTTCTAGTACGAGTTTTAGGAGTATTAAAATGAATATAAGATAAAAATTCAATGTTATCTGAGACACTATGTAATATATCAAATAATAAGCACATATCAATTAACACTCTTTTGTCTACAAGGGGCAACAATTGATAGTGTCTGCAGTCTTCAATGTAAGTATTGTGGCGCTTGTGTGTTTTGAAATTTAGATGCTTTATGAATCGTCTTTGGATGAGTTCAATTTGATTAATATACGTGGAGTACTGGGGGGACCAGATAGGACTGCCGTATTCAAGAATACTACGATCATAGGCGGAATAAACAGCATTTAATGTTTGAGGTTTTCTAAACGGTGCACATGTGCGTATGACAAAACCAAGGTCACGGAAAGCCCTTTTTGTGATATAATCAAAGTGTTGTGTAAGTAACATCTTAGAGTCCAACAGAACTCCTAAGTCGCGCACCGATTCAGACCTACAAAGTAAATGATCCCCAAACTTGTACCCATATTTGATAGGACTAACCTTACGACTAAAACTAGTTACCAGACATTTATTTATATTGACAGATATATTATTTACCTTATAATATTTGTACAAAGAATTTAAATCATGTTGTATAATTTCGCAATCAATCCGATAGCGGATGCGCATATAAATTTTTTTGTCATCTGCGTATAGGAGATGTTTAGCATACTTAAAGCAATTATTTATATCATTTAGATACGCACAAAAAAATAGAGGACCCAGATGTGAACCCTGAGGAACCCCAGAGGGTATATCAATGAAGTCTGATTTAAATCCACCTATAATCACTGCCTGTGAGCGATTGGAGAGGTAAGATTGAACCCACCTAAGTAGATCACCACGAATACCCAGGAACTGTAACTTAGCAAGTAAAATCACGTGGTCAACGCGGTCGAATGCCTTTTTGAAGTCTGTGTATATCACGTATACTTGACCCGAGTTTTCCATTTCACAAAGTACATAATTACTGAATGTTGCTAAGTTTGATGTAGTGGATCTGCCTTCTTTGGCTGACATCGGCAGTGACGAACATGCACCATCTCCATGCAACGCCCCGCCGCCACCCGCACATGTGTGTCAAGCCGAGCTGCGCGCTACGCGCGCGGGCACTCGTTAACACCGCTGCGCGCTCGCCCTGATGATGAGCATCGAATATGCTCGAAACCCGGGTCGACCAAATAGATCCTCAACGTGAGTTATTGCCGGTGATATATTTCTAAGCGTTAGCGATCATAGAATGCAACTTGGCTAGATCCCCAGGTCTAAGAAAAAAAATTTTTAGTGAAATGTGATATTTGTTAAATTTTATAACATTGATTTGATATAAAAGAATAACTGTTAGTACACTTAAATCGTAAAAGACTACAATTTACATGTTAAATTGTAGACTTTTACGATTTTTTTTATTACAGATCTACTCATGTGAGGCACTGATCAAAAAGTGACCCATTCCCGGATTATAGTGGATCAGGTCTCAATGGTAAGTGGTTACCGTAGCCTATAGACGCTAGCAACACCAGAGGCATCTCTTGCGCATCGCAATTTCCAAGGATATGATATGTAGGATACTAAGCAGAGAACAGAGAGAGGGTTTAGGCCTCCCTTTTGGCCTGTTATATATATTATAGCCGTGTGGGGCCGGCTTTAGAATTGTCCCACCCCTCTCCACCCATGGGAGTCGTAAGAGCCGACTGAGGGAATACCGGGGGAGTGGGCAGCAGCACTTCTCGAGTATTAATAACATCCACTGCGATCGCCAACCCGCCTGCCAAGCGTGGCGATTACGGCAATATCCCCCAAAAAAATGAGCACCCAACAAAAAACGGCCCTCAGTCACGGCAGCTCCGCTATTCCGTGGCCTAACGGTAGCGGGCCCGGTAACGGCGGAGCAGGGGGTGCGAAGAATCTCCGGTCGCGGATAGGCTACCATAAACAACGACCTCTGGCCCTGGTAACGCACAACGTTCGGACACTTCGGACCGACGAGAGAATCACCGAGCTGGAAGAGGAATTGAGCAAGATCCACTGGGACATTATAGGGTTGTCAGAAGTCCGAAGAGAGGGTGAGGGTAAGACAATCCTCCAGTCCGGGAACTTGCTCTTCCACCGGGAGGGCGACCACCAGTCCCAAGGGGGTGTCGGGTTTATCGTTCGCAGGTCTCTCGTAGGCAACGTGGAGAGGATTGAAAGTGTGTCGAGTAGGGTAGCGTACCTTATACTCAGAGTAACCAAACGGTATTCGTTGAAGGTCATACAGGTTTACGCACCGACCTCTACACACTCCGATGACGAGGTGGAGGCCCTATATGAGGACATCTCGAAGGCCATCCACTTGTCTAAAACCTATTTCACGGTGGTTATGGGAGACTTTAACGCGAAACTAGGCAAAAGGACAGACGATGAGCTGAAGGTGGGGCACTATGGATTTGGGCAGAGGAACCACAGGGGCCAGATGCTGGCTAATTTTCTGGAGAAGGAAGGCCTCTTCATGATGAATTCCTTCTTCAGGAAGCAGCCCCAGCGAAAATGGACCTGGATTAGCCCTGATGGTTCAGTGAAAAACGAGATTGACTTCATCCTGTCGGACAAACGACACATATTCAATGATGTCTCAGTGATCAGCAGGATTAAAACTGGGAGTGATCACCGACTAGTCAGGGGCATCTTGAATATTAGAACAAAAGTCGAGAGGTCGCGTTTGATGAAGTCTACGCTCCGACCAACACCTGCCCAATACCAGAACCCCGAGAGCTTTCAGCTCGAACTACAAAATCGCTTCCAATGTCTAGATGAGTGTGAATCAGCGAGCGATACGAACAGCAGGTTCGTGCAAACTGTCCACGCCGTCGGGTCGACTTACTTCAAGGCCCGTCGCGTCAGTAGGAAGCGTAAACTCTCGGACCATACTCTCAAACTCATGGAGAGGAGAAAAGAAATGATAGTCCAGTCCTCAGCCGATTGGTCCTGCCTAAGGCGGTTAAACAGACAGATCTCCAAAGCTGTGCGACACGATATTCGCCAATTTAATACTACCCGTATTAAAGAAGCGATAGAGCGGAACCAAGGCTCGAAAGTGTTCGCAAGAGATCTGTCTGTTGGCCAAAGTCAGTTGACTAAACTGAGGACCAACAACGGCACTATCATTTCTTCTCGAGATGAGATATTGGGAGAGGTCCAGCAGTTCTATGGACAGTTGTACAGATCCCAGAGCCCTGCTGTTGGCTTGGTCCAAGACCCCAGATCCAAGCTAACTCGACACTTTACCGAAGATATCCCGGACGTCAGCCTGTACGAGATCAGAATGGCTCTCAAACAACTAAAGAACGGAAAGGCACCGGGAGATGACGGAATCACTACAGAGCTTCTGAGAGCAGGCGGAAAGCCGGTCTTAAAAGCTCTTCAGAGGCTGTTCAATTCCGTCGTTCTCGGGGGCGACGTTCCAGAGTCGTGGACCAGAAGCGTGGTGGTGCTGTCTTCAAGAAAGGTGACAGAACCCTCTTGAAGAACTATAGACCCATCTCGCTCTTGAGCCACGTCTATAAGTTGTTTTCGAGGGTCATTACAAATCGACTCACGCGCAGGCTTGACGACTTCCAGCCTCCTGAACAAGCCGGGTTCCGAAAAGGCTATAGTACCGTAGACCACATTCACACGCTACGCCAGATTATACAGAAAACCGAAGAATACAATCGGCCTCTGTGTCTGGCGTTTGTGGACTACGAGAAAGCCTTCGATTCGATCGAAACTTGGGCGGTGCTGCAGTCCCTTCAGCGGTGCCAAATTGACAATCGGTACATCGAAGTGCTGAAGTGCTTGTATAGAAACGCCACCATGTCAGTCCGTGTTCAGGACAAGAGTACGGGACCGATCCAACTGCAGAGAGGTGTTAGACAGGGAGACGTTTTGTCCCCGAAACTCTTCACCGCTGCATTGGAAGATGTCTTCAAGCTCTTGGACTGGACCGGATTCGGCATCAACATCAATGGCGAATACATCACTCACCTTCGATATGCCGACGACATCGTAGTCATGGCAGAATCTCTGGAGGACCTTGGCACCATGCTCAATGATCTCAGCAGGGTTTCCCGACTAGTGGGTCTCAAAATGAACATGGACAAGACGAAAGTCATGTCTAATGTCCATGTCATTTCAGCACCGGTCCTAGTCGGGAGTGCGCTTCTCGAAGTTGTCGACCATTATGTCTACCTGGGACAAACAGTCCAGTTAGGTAGGCACAACTTCGAGAAAGAGGTCAATCGACGAATCCAACTCGGGTGGGCAGCGTTCGGGAAGCTAAGGAAGATCTTCTCGTCCAATATTCCGCAGTGTCTGAAAACGAAGGTCTACGACCAGTGTGTGTTACCAGTGATGACATACGGAACAGAGACGTGGTCTCTGAATGTTGGCCTCATATCAAGGCTCAAAGTCGCTCAGCGGGCCATGGAGCGGGCTATGCTTGGTATTTCCCTACGTGATCGAATCCGTAATACGGAGATCCGTAGGAGAACGAGAGTGACTGACATAGCCCGCCGGGTTGCCATGCTGAAGTGGCAATGGGCAGGCCACATCGCTTGACGAACCGATAACCGTTGGGGACGAAAGGTTCTCGAGTGGCGACCACGTATCGGACGGCGCAGCGTAGGACGGCCCCCCACCAGATGGACCGATGATCTGGTCAAAGCTGCGGGGAGCCGTTGGATGCGGTCGGCACAGGACCGCTCGTTGTGGCGTTCTCTTGGGGAGGCCTATGTCCAGCAGTGGACGTTAAAAGGCTGATGGATGGATGGATGGATATAATTATGTAGTGGCAGCTTGCGTTTAAAACATTATTGATGTAGATTAATGCAGATTTACTAGTTTCACGAATTCCCGTTGGTCGTAAATACATCACACTCAGCCACAACCTTTTTTTTGTTTGGGCGGTAAAACATGTTCCTAACCGCACACCCCGTCGTTCAGGGCAACGAGCAGGGTAGTGTGGAGCCCTCACCCATTAAAGAAACCCGCCGTGTGACGTCTCTCCGCCTTTATTGGCGGGCCACTAGAACTATATTCCTTCGGTGGTACACGCAGCCAACCTAAGTACGGAGATATATTATGCTTCTGAAAACATATTTTTGATAAATAGAAGATAATTATATTATAATACTTTCTGATATTTACACGAATGTTACGTACACATTTTGAAATAAAACTACGTTTACGGAATCTATCGCGTTTACTTGATTTTCTATTGTCCCGACGTTTCGAATACTTTACAGCATTCATGATCATGGGTGGACTTAGATGGTAGACGTCCAAGGTTGTTTTAACGGCTGGTGAAACCGTCGGAATAGTAGAAAATCAAGTAAACGCGATAGATTCCGTAAACGTAGTTTTATTTCAAAATAGAAGATAGCCAAAAGGGGATTCATATGTAAGCATGCTATGCCTTACCTATGGAAGGTCTGAAAATGGCTATTGAGTAGAAGGAATTACGTGCTTTTTCAGCGAAGACACTCTCCGCCATCGCCTTCGTGAACGTATACGTGTTTGGCTTCGGTGATATTAACCTGATGGATAAAAATAACTTATACTTTGTTTCTCTTCTGTTTTAACAACTTCACCTTATGACATCACTTGTTTTGGAGGCGGCCGTCATCGAAAGTTGTTTTTCAAATACTTAACTAACCTGTGGATCTAGCCAAGTTGCATTCTATGATCGCTAACGCTAATAGAAAACTATTAAAATGTATGGAAATTTGACATTTCTAACGTTAAGTTACGTGACTTAGCGTTATAGATATTGTTAAAGACTTAGATAAATATAAGTTCTTTATGTAAGGTTAAAGATATCAAATTCCCATACATTTAAATAGTTTTCTATTATTGTTAGCGATCATCCTTCAGCTAGTACACGTTTTTCGGGACTTGAGATCTGTAGTGAAATGCTTTGTTTACGTAACTCCTCGCTGAAGAAGACAAAGTAAGAATGCCGAGGGATGCTTCAGCATGCCGAGGCATCTCGTGGCATGCCAGAGAATGCTGAAGGATGCCGTGGCAGGCCAAAACATGCCGCGGAATACTGCACATTTGATATGAGGCCGGCGCTCAATTCTTTATTTATCCATTCGGTTTTCGCGTTGTTCGAAAGTTAGTTGTGTATTAAAAAATGATAAAACGGGATTTAGTGATAATAGCAGTTCTCGCTGAACAGGAAGAAAAAAAATACGTGCTGTAATATAAAGAAAAAAATTCTGCGTACATAAGCTATGGAGACAAAGATGTACAAAAGGTGAATTTAGCAACTTGTTCAATGATTTAAGATATGAGGCGTCATGACCCGCCCTCCGCACCGCACTACCTACACTCGCATCTGTACGTACGTCCCACTGAAGCCCGTCGTTGCGTCCCGAAGCCTGCCGTGGAATGCCAAAGCATGCCGCGGGAGCCCGAGAGATGCCGCGGGATGCCGCAGCATCCCGCAGTATGCTCCGTCTGCTTGTAACGATATAAATGAAATTTGTGTGCCAATAGTATTATAATAAGATTCAAATTCATTTCCTCTCACAAAAATCCTTTGCCGTGCCATCCCGCGCTATGCCGTAAAGTGAGCGCCGGCCATAAAAGAAGACTTGGACCCGACAGTAAGACATTAATAAGTTATGCTCATACTTAGGTGTCATTTCAGTGAGCAAATCTTCGGGGAGGGTGTCTACCAAGGTGAGGAGATTATGCAGGCTGGTGGGCGCTGGGTACACTCGCTCCTCCACGTGAGACAGTTCAGCGTTACTGTATGCGGTCGAAACGTACATTAGTACCTGAAATAAATGTGTCAATTTTTTAAGAATTAAGACTAAATTTCCATATATTATTCAAATTATTTAAACTGTAGATCAGTAAATAAGTATACCAGTTTTTAAATGTAATCAAGAGCTATCGAACAAAAAGTTTCATCAAAGTCCATTCAGTAGTTTTTGCGTGATGCCTGAACAAACAGATACAAAAATAAAAAATACTGTTTTACCTTCAAAGACGCCTAAATAGTCTAATATCATCTCAACATTCATAAAAATTCTCTTGTTACACGCTCGCTGGTTTCGGAGTCTGTTGACTCCACTTTTCTTCAATACATGACTCTGTATCCCCCTGTACCTACATCCTTCTACTTCCGCATTATATAGGTATATCTTCTTAACCAGTCGCTCGACCGGCATTCTTTCCATATGTTCGAACCATCGCAACATTCCCTTTCGCATCTTTACACCAATATCCTCTTTGATAACTATTCGCTCTCTCATGTCGTCGTCACGAATGCGGTCAGACAGCCTCTGGCTTCCATATAATAACGTTGGGACAAGCACTGTGTTATGTATTGCAACACGTGCCTTCTGGCTGAGGTAGTGGCTGCTGAGATATTGTCTCAATACTCCTTCACTCTATTTCCCGCATTTACTCTTCTCTCTATATCAGTGGTGTACCTTCCATCCCAACTGAATCCACATCCAAGATATACAAATTCATCCACTTGTTTTAGCACACCATTGCCTATTGATACTCTAACATCTGTTCAAGCTTTAAACACAAAGTGAAAAATGTGAAATCGAAAATAACAGTCAGGAGCAGGATTTGAACCTGCATCTTCTGGATACCGTCCAGATGCTTTACCAATTCAGCCATCCTGACAATTGCTCCTGACTGCTAATTTCGATAACACATCATACTTAACGTCTTTGGGTGACGCCCACGTTCACTTTGTGTTTAATGTATAGTGCTAAGCATGTCAAATGCTAAAAATATATATAAAAATATCTAAATATCTGTTCAAGCTTCTCCTCTTTCAAAAACCATTAATTTGTTTTTGCTCACATTCACACGTAGTCCCCCTTTTCTTAAAATCTTCTGACAATACGTCGATTAGGGTTTGCAGGTCAGTCGCAGATTGCGCTAATAAGACCGCATCGTCTGCATATAGCAGAGAGTTATATGCAGACGGTTAAAATCATCCTACATTCATAACGAACACCCTACTCTTTATTATCCTTCCAAACCTTTTGTTAGTAGTGATGCTTCTATTGTTGCTGGTGTCTGTAGGCTACAGTAACCGCTTACCATCAGGTGGGCCGTATGCTTTTTTGCCACCGAAGTTGTATAAAAAAAAGATTAGGTGTACAGTTTGTTAATGTAATATGTTTCCGGTGGCCCGCCAATAAAGGCGGAGAGACGGCACACGGTGGGTTTCTTTAGCGGGTGAGGGCCCCACACTACCCTGTACAGGGTGTACGGTAAGGATTTTTTTTTCCGCCTTAACAAAAAAAAAGTGTATATTTTTCAGGAAAGATGTAAAATAACAGAGTACTCACTCTCAGACTCCACATTTCAAAAACAAATTCAAGTGATTGAATCTTCTTGGCGTTTACTAACCTGCAACTCAGGCAGCTGGTCACACACATCCATAAGCGTAATCACAGAGCGAAGGTTCTGTTCAACAGCCAACGCCAGGGCCTCATCAAACTTAAGTCTTGCAGCAGAGTGGAACATCACGGAGACCTATATTATATATGTGAATAATCTGAAAGAAGTACCTACTATCCTCTCACATAAGATCAGCGTGTAACAACAGCAGTTGTGTTTCGTACGGTGATAGAGAGTGCTGCAGGCCTAAAACTCTCCCATTTTCTCCTTATTATCATTTCTATTCTCTATTTACTATCGATCGGCTCGATCAGGGTATGATACCCTCTCACACAATACACGTCTCACAGAAAATCAGCGTGAAACAGCGGTATGTACGCCTTTGTTTCTACCCATCCTCTTCTTATTATTCTTCCTATCCACCTCATATCCCTGTCCTTGGAGATGGTGGTCGTGTTATCGGTTCTTTTTACCTCCCATCCCTTTACTTGGAGATGGCGACGCGCGTGTGATGATTCTGGTGTTGCTAGCGTCTATAGGCTACGGTAATCGCTTATGCTAGTTTGCCACCAACGTTCCATCAAAAATACACAGAGAGCAGCCATTTGGGGATCACAAAAATAGAATAATTGACCTGCTTAGGAATCGAAGCCGGTGAACTCGACATAGGCCATTACTTTCCCAGTGTTGCACAAAATTTGAATGATACATGCCCGGTGAAATTGTTTATAATTTACAAAATTTTATCAAATATCCTTACGTAAATTGTAGAATTAATATGTTCAATTACCTGGCTGAGTTTCTCTAACGCTTCTTTGTTCATGCCAAAATCATGTTTTGTGACGTCACCCTCTATCACGCTCAACTTCTCCAGCCGTTCTGGACAGTTCTGTCTGATGACGTCAAACACCTGCCACACAGTATGACCAAGAGCCGTCACAAATTTCAAGTCATAACACACAGAGTCAGAAGTAATTGACCATTGATCTATAATTTAAGGATACACAATTGCGTTTAGAAATCAAGGCTAAAAATATATTACTATGTACCATTCATTTCGAATTAATTTTATAAAATAGTAATAACATTTAACTGCGTGTGTGAGTGTAATGACACTATTCAGAAAGAACGAAAGAAAAAGAATCAGTCAATGAGTTTTTTTAAAAGAGATTTTAGTATCACTAGATGAAAACCCGGCTTCGCTCGGGTGAAATGTGACTCATAATATACAATCTTTTACAAAACTGATACGTGGGAATCGGCCTTAACGAATTCAAGATGGCATCCGAGTGGCCAATATGGCGACTGCCATTTGCACCATTAGAATTTAACTAAATACTCGACAATCCGAATTTTGCGGATATAGGTATGTTGTCGACTCGAAATCATTATTTTTTTATGTTTTATTATTCAGGTAAGGTTTCAATCGAGTCTACCGTACCCCTTGACAGAATTATTAGGCACGTTGATACGTTGCGACGTTGCGGCTGCTCGCGCGTCGAAACAACACTAAGAGCGAGCGCACGTTGAGCCACTAGAGGCGACCACACTAGAACGACTAGTGGCCACCACAAGTTGCGGACGCGTTTCTCCATACATTTTGTTTAGTATCGGAGCACACCGAGCGTTTGAGTGGCCGCGTCCAAGCCACAAGCTGCAGGTGTCGACCGCGCTTGCTACTTGTAGCCGCGTTTTGTCAATCGACTCGCGCGCACACGCGGTCACAGTCGCCGGCTTCTCCCTGCTCCCGCGTTTCAGGTTTGTTGTAAGCAACGTACTGAATGCACGAACACGATGTGTACGGATCCGATTCCTCATTTTGATGTTGATGTTTTTATTTCCGATATCGAAGAGCGTCCGGTCTGGCTATTTGAGCATTAAAGTCAGAGTTGTATTGTGACCGGCAAAAAGCAATTTGCGCTGTCCATTTTTATTCCATCCATCCATCAGCCTTTTAAAGTCCACTGCTGGACATAGGCTTCCCCAAGAATGGGGCATAGTGCCGTAATCGCCACGCTTGGCAGGTGGGTTGGCGATCGCAGTGGATGTTGTTAATACTCGAAGGAGTGCTGCTGCCCACTCCCCCGGTATTTCCTCAGTCGGCTCTTACGACTCCCATGGGTGGAGAGGGGTGGGACAATTCTAAAGCCGGCCCCGCACGGCATGCCATTTTGTTTCGTAAAGTTAAAATAGGATGAGCCCAGTAACGCCGATGAATTGGACGTCGATAATTCTGAATTCTGCAACGTTTTCTACGTCTTAGTATAATAAGCAACAATAACGAAATCAAGAGTGCGTCCATTTTTGACAAACACACATCCGCCTCTGTCGAGTACACTTGAACAACTGCCGAAGTGGCAGCCACTGACGGCCACATCCAGCCACCAGTGGTTTTTTATACATCAGTGTTTCTGACTAATAAAACGTTTACATAATTCAGACAATTTTCGTGCTAACATCAACTACTGAACATAGGTTCAAGCCCAAGAGCCCACAATGCGCCATCCTGTGCCACCTGCATCCAATGGTTCTATGCGCCCGAATCAGTTTTTTTTTTATTGCAGACAAACCGCGGTCCATCTGATGGCAAGGAGTCCTACGGGAGGGCTATGGGGCTCGGCCATGCTGACGGCGCAAGGGCTTGTGGGACCACTGGGGGAACTGCGATCTGTTCTCTCCAGTCGTCTGCAGCACTCAATGTCGCGCATGAGACCCCAACTGGCTGTGTCTATATCTCTCAGGTGGTCCTGGTGTCCGAAATGACATCCCCAAAGGTGCGGGCTCCATGGAGGGTGGGAAGCTCGAGAGATTAAGTTAACTACACAGAAATCATGGAACCATCCAGATCCCCAACCCCAAGGGCGCCAGAGGGTTATCTCAAAGGCTCCCATACACACGGGGATGACGGTGTGGCTAGCGCTGCCTAGCCTGTTGCCCCCCTACAAATACACAGGGGAGATGGTGCTGTTACCACAGTGCCTTCCTCCTCCCGCGCCTTAAGGGATGCGAAAGTGGGCCGGAAAGGTGCAGACATACAACAAGGTGGCGCTGTCTCGCCAGTGCCTCAAAATACTACACCTCAAGGGAGTGCTGTCCGCGCAGTACTCCCGCACACTCAATAAAACGGCGGTACTGTTTCCACAGTACCCCAACGCACAAAACACCGTGGCGGTGCTGTCTCCACAGTGCCCCCACGTAAAAAGCAGTCCGTGCAGGGTGGAAAAGCCGCTGGGTCCCCAGCGAATCGAACACCCAGCACGTCGACGATATCGTCAGGTATAGTGAAGGTTTTTAACCCCATCAAGCCCACACTACACACAGCGGGAGTCGCCAAGGAGGTCGTTCCGGCAACGGAAAAATTCGGTAGGCTCGAGCTGACACCGACGGCGCCCGCCACAGACAATACATCCACACAGCTGGATGCTGGCTGGACGCTGCCTGAATTCAGGTGGCAGACGCACAAGAATAAAAAACAGCGTCACAAGTCCAGACAGAGACAAGCTGCTATGGAAGCCAAAACAGCCCCGATACCTCGGCAACAGCTGGATTCCCCTTCACGGGAATCGGTAAAGGCAGCCGCTGAAGCCCCAGTAGCACGCCGTGCCAACCCTAAAGAACAAAAAAAAAACCTGTTTTTTTTGTGTTCCAACCGTAAAGGGAAAAGGGAAAAAAACAGGGCCACTACGAGTAGTACACCGAAACCTCAACCCTCGGCTAAAAGAGCCCGTCTCGAGGAGACTATTTCTCCTAGAGGCGAGGCCAAGAGACCGAGACTAGGGACACCGGGTGACACTCGGAAGATTGCATATGCGGATGCACTGAAGGCGGACCTACTAGTTGCTGTAACCACAGTGACCTCAGAACACCTAAGCCCACCACAGTCTGAGGTCCAGGAACAGATGGAAGCCCTGCTAATGCAGGAAGCCATGCAGCCAGGTAACAGCCAATCCTCTGGCCCACTATTCCGGGGTAAGCCGACCCTAACAGACAGAGCCGGAAGGAGCTGTGTTTGTGGTGCGAGGATGAGGCCACGCTGACATGGCTCAGGCGTTGCACGGTGACCATGACCATGTCTACAGGGGATAGGTTAGTCGTGAAATGCCAGAGCGAATAAACACGCAGAGTACGATGTGGTGTACTGTTCCCGGAGATCTGGGAAGACTTCCGAGCTGTAGCGAGGACTCTTCGATATCAGAACCCATGGGCGCAGATTGACCGATGGTTCCTCCACAAAACCGTACGACAGGAAACTGACACGCTTGCTGTCGTTAGCATACCGGAGACGGTCGTGGAGACTCTGGTAGAGCGCGAGCGCCGGCTTGGCTTTTTGCTAGGCTCGGTGTACGTGAAATTCCAGTGACCACGAGGCAGGTTCGTGGAATATCCACCACCTAGCCAGACCGTCTCCAAAGACGAGAATGCTATAGAATCCTCCCGTAAGGAAACAGCCGAGAAGACCAAGGCAATAGCTGGTGAGGTGGCAGTGTTGCCGGGGTCCCAAACCCCAGTGCAAGCCGCCTATGCATCCGAGAAGAACGAAAAACATCTTCTTCTTCACGACCCCTTGGGAAGCAGGGAGGACTGCGCGCATGGGTTAGACAGGCTGCCCATAGGAAAGGAGGAATCGGAGGGGTTGCCGGAGGAGGAAGACGCCTCCAATAGCGGTACCTCCCTCGCTTCACTGTATCATTCTGCAAGCCAACCTTCACCACAGCGAAACCGTGACGGCTCAAATCCGGAAATGGCTGGAGGTCAACGACACGTCCATAGTACTGATCCAGAAGCCGTGGGTCAGGAAAGGCACCGTCTGCGGACTCCGGAACATAAGATATAAGCTCACTGTACATATAGGACCGGGCAATCCCCGAACCTGTATTTACATTTCAAGAAATATACATGCGCAACCCTTAACGAGTTTCTGTTCTAGAGACCTGTGCGCTATTAAAGTGCACGGGGCGCAAGATTCCAGCCTACAGGAGGTGGTTATCGCATCTGGTATATGCCGGATGAAGAAGATCCGCCAGCTCACGAACTGACACGGCTAATCACCTACTGCAAAGAGACTGGGCTCGAAATTACCGTAGCCACTGACTCAAACGCACACCACCTCCTTTGGGGGGTGAACACAGGTAACGAAAGAGGTAAGAAGCTTGTTGAGTACCAACTTTTACAACTGACCTTAATATACTTAATACAGGTTCAGAACCGACATTTGTAAACAGACGCAGCAAGAAAATCATTGACTTGACATTGGCAACCGAAGTGGCTTCGAATCACATCTCGAACTGGCATGTTTCAAAAGATCTATCATGCTCAAACCATAGGTGGATTCGATTCGATATTCAGATAAAAACAATCGCAGCAACCCCGTGGAGGAACTCCCGCAGAACGAATCGCACCCGGTACGCGGAACAAATGGGCCTAGCCTTGATACAGACAGAGGTTCCCACCAAACTTGAAGGTGCTGCGGAGATAGAAAAACAGGTAAGCGTCCTTACAAACACCATGCTGGACTGTTATCACCGAACGTGTCCTTTATCTTCTCCACGTGCCAGTTGAGGCAAAAAAGCCAACTGGTGGAGACCCGAGCTGGATAGACTCAGGAAAAGGATGAGGCGACAACTCAACAGAGCAATGAACTCAGGTGCTGACCAGGGCTGGGATAACTATAAGTCCATTAAGTCTAGGTACAAGAAACTTCTCAGGTACAGAAGTAGGTGTAAATTGCTCAACTTCTGTTTCAACATAGAAAGTTGAGCACAGGCTAACAGGGACCCTTACGCAAGCCAGACGACACCGTTACTAGTTCACGGGAGGAAACAGAATGTATCTTGGTACAGACGCACTTCCCTGACTGCGTGATATCACAGTCACTATGCTGGACCGATGAGGAGACCATCCCATCTGAAGCAAAATTGCACCAAACATTTGAGGTTGTCAGCCCACAAAAGGTACGGTGGGCCATAAACAGTTTTAATTCATACTAATCACCGGGCTTGGATGGGATCTTCCCCGCCTTACTTAAGTGGGGTGGCGAAGAACTCATTAAAAACTCACCACAATTCTGGCCGCCTGTCTGGCTCATAGGTACGTGCTGAAGTTGGAGAGAAGTCAAGGTGATCTTCATACCCAAACTAGCTAAGAGCGACTACTCGGACCCCAAATCCTACAGACCTATTATCTTGACCTCTTTTCTGTTAAAAACACTAGAGAGGTTATGCGATAGGAACCTGAGGGAGGAGGCTCTGCTAGACGTTCCCCTGCCCCCATGTCAACACGCCTACAGCCAAGGTAAATCTACAGAATCGGCACTTCATGCAGTGGTATGCAAAATAGAGGAAGCGATTTCAAGCAAGTATTTATGTCTAGGCACCTTCATAGATATCGAGGGAGTCTTCGACAAGACCAAATTCACTAGCATAACGGCAGCACTCATAAGACACGGAGCCAATGCCGTTATGATCCAATGGATAAATAACATGTTAAGCAAGAGGATCATCAAGCTTGGCACAGGCGAAAAACATGAGGCATTGGTGCCCAAAGGATGCCCTCAAGGAGAAGTGCTTTTGCCACTACTATGGCACCTAGTAGTAAATTATCTAATTGCGACACTGAACGACAATCGCTATTATACAGTCGGTTATGCCGATGATCTAGTGATGTGAGTGCAACAGCACAAGTACAGTATACGATGTTACACGCTCCGCGCTGTTCATCGTGGAACGGTGGTGCACTATCAACGAACTAACAGCTAATCCGGAAAGGACGGAACTAGTAATCACTAACAAGCGCAATCTGGGCAACTACCGACTGCCCAAACTATTCAAGACAGAACTCCAGTTATCAACACAGTATAAGTATCTAGGCGTAATACTTGACAGTAAGTTAAACTGGAGTAATCATTTAAATAGCAAAATCGGCAAAACAGTCGCTTTATGGCAGTGCCGCAGAATGATAGGTAAAAGGTGGGGCCTAGACACTAACATCATTCTGTGGCTGTACCAGGTAGTAATCCGACCAATGATTAGCTACGGTGCGGTGGATTGGTGGCCACGGACCCGATTATCCACTGTCGTAGCTAAACTACAACGACTCCAGAGATTGGCCTGTATGGCGGCCACGGGATGCATGAGGACAACACCAACTGCAGCCCTGGAATAGGCGTAATACTTGACAGTAAGTTAAACTGGAGTAATCATTTAAATAGCAAAATCGACAAAACAGTCGCTTTCTGGCAGTGCCGCAGAATGATAGGTAAAAGGTGGGGCCTAGACACTAACATCATTCTGTGGCTGTACCAGGTAGTAATCCGACCAATGATTAGCTACGGTGCGGTGGATTGGTGGCCACGGACCCGATTATCCACTGTCGTAGCTAAACTACAACGACTCCAGAGATTGGCCTGTATGGCGGCCACGGGATGCATGAGGACAACACCAACTGCAGCCCTGGAAGTTATTCTTGGCCTGCCGCCATTGCATCTCTTCATAAAACAAGAGGCTGCAACTACAGCGGTACGGCTTAAAAAACTGAATCTCTGGAGGTTGGCTAGGGTACCGCACTCCGAGATCCTCAGTGAGGTTATAGGAAAGGAGCCGCTCGTGGCAGCGGTAACCGATAGGATACCCAAGCAATTCGTTTCTGACAAGAAATGCAAGATACAGCTTCTAGAACAACCGGTGGAAGGGCTTAACCCACGGGAGTTGAGAATCTTCACAGAAGGATCCAAAACAAGGTCAGGTACTGGCGCGGGAGTATTCTCCGAGGACCTGAACATTCAAATCTCTACACCATTAGGAGCTCATAACACTGTCTTCCAGGCAGAATGTGTGGGCACCTTAATGGCAGCGAATGCAATCGACTCTAGAAAGGTAAAGTGACATCAGATCCGCATATTTTCTGATAGCCAATCTATCCTACAAGCTCTCCAAAGGTACACTGTAACCCCGGGTCTAATTTACGAGTGTCACCGAGCCCTGTCACAGGTATGTATCGACAATGATACAACCCTACAGTGGATCAAAGGACACAGCAACTCACGCGGTAATGACGCGGCCGATGAATTGGCAAGCAGATGAAGGGGGGGTTCGGAGATGATGGTGGTAGGGCCAGAGCCTATTCTACCCCTGCCATTCGCCTGGCTCCGAAACTTGCTGCGACAAAACACCAAGAAGACTGGTCTAACTTAGGTACACGCAGGCAAGCCAGAGAGGCCCTTCCGACAATCTACCCCGGACTGTCACTTAAGCTACGGCGTTTGAAGAAGCCTCATCTCCGGCTCCTAATGGGAGCTATTACTAGACATGCTCTATGGAACAAACACTTATTTACTCTAGGTGTTACAGACAGACAGCCCTCTATGCAGAGCCTGCATGGAGCCAGATGAAACAGCCGCTCACGTCATTCTTGAATGTCTGGGGGTGGCAGAATACCGGGCACTATACCTCGGGTCTCCGAGGTCTCTACCAGAAGTCGTCGGCAACGTGAAGGGTCTGCTAGGCTTTCTTGAGACAACTGGGTTGGCAAGAGTAGTGCCATCAACCCGTCACGAAAAAAAGGCGCATCTATGACGTCGAGTTTCAGAAAATTAGCCCGCGTCTACATACATACATACAAATAAATATTCACGGGCATTTCCCACAACGTCCTCTGGTCCCAAACTAAGCTTAACGCTCATGCTATGGGTACCAGATTACGGATATAATACATAATTTTACTTTTTTTGAAAATACATACATATAACAGATAGAAAACACCCAGACGCAGTACAAATATCTGTGTTAATTATACAAATAATTGTCCTGAGTGGGAATCACGAACGCACGACACGACCTGATGCACGGAAGTCGGTCACACTATCGACAACGCCACGAAGCCCGTCATACTTTCTTTTTTTTTATTGACCGTGTGTGGACGGCCTAAGAATACAAGTGTCACCACCCCATTCTTTCCCATGAGTGTCGTATGAGGCGACTAAGGGAAGTAATCAATTGTCATCCATTGCATGACTGGTGGTACGGCTGGGTACCAAGTGAGAGTACCCACTTGATAATGGGCCCGAGCGGGTTGGTACCACCGTCTCCTGTGTGATCGGTCATGAAGCATATCGTTGCGTAGAACCACTATGTAGCCGTTTAATCTTTTATTTCATATGGGCGATATGAAATGGTGAGCAGTGGCTTGACTTGAATACTCTCAGTATAGTTGAGTCCATGAGTGACGGTTACCATTTACCATCAGATGGGCCGTGGCTAGTTTGCCACGACATGCAATAAAAAAAATCTGGTAAACGGTTGACTTCGGTTGGTTGCTAATGGCTATCCGGGCAACTGCACGCTAATTTGATACTTAAGCGCTCAAAATTGCATTAATAACGTTTTTTAGCTCTTTGAGCGTAAAAGTATAATTTTTTCGTGTCAATTTGAGCTCTCCGAGCTCAAACAGATAACTGTTCTATGTTTTTGAGATTTTGGAGCTCAAAAGTCTGATAGATATTTAATAAATCACTATTCGTTGAATTTTCAAATCGCAATAACTTTTGAATGAATGAACCGATTCTCTCGTAACTTACGGCATTCAACGCAACTTTTTGAGTTCTTTAAAGAATTTTAAAGCTCGAACTGGTCAGACTGAAAATTTCATAGAATTTCTGAAAAAAACATTTTCTCCAATTTTTTTCGACAACGATATCTCACGAACGAATCAACCGATTTTAACCGCACTGGCAGTGATCAACGTGGTTTTCTGTTGTTAATAGCTGATTCGTTTTTTGGAATCGATTGGTAAAACGGTTTAAAAGTAATTCCCAAAAAAAAACCACATTTTTTGAGATTTCTCAAGATCTACCGGTTCGAATCAGTCTTTGTATATAAAATATAAGTTTCACCAAGAGTTACTGTTTTGTCTTTCGAATGACCCTAACCGAAATGAAATTGGTGAAGCCGTTCAAAAGTTATGAGAGGTTTACAGACAGCCACACACACACACACACTCACACACACACACACACACACACACACACACACACACACACACACACACACACACACACACACACACACACACACACACACACAAAAACATATACACAGACAAACAGACATCATCGCAGAAACATTCGGGGAAGCTTCCTAGGACCTCAAAACGTCAACATCCGTTGAAAACTAGATTTTCGAAAAACAGGGTAAAACCAATAACTTCCAAACTTAAAAAAATTCAATTTTCTTAGCGGGAAGTTAAAAATTCAAACTAACAGCCTTCTATAAATAATGTTGTTATGTCCTTCATACCTGAGATCGTTGGAGCTGCTTTAGTCTTATATCAGGTTCAACTTCCTTCTTGGGGCGCATCAGAAGATGCAGTCGCGAGACCTCTGGGCACGTCCACAACAAACGTTCCACTAACACCTGAACCATCAAAAATCTTATAATTTTTTTTAACATGACATTTAAATATAATACTCTGCTATGTAATAAAAAAATAAATTAAATAATGAAATAATTCCTTTATTACGGTAAAATTTTCTAGTGATACAGCCTTGCTTGTTACAGGATGATTGGGTCGGATCGATCTAGAAAGTACCATCGTCTCACAAAAATCAGCGTGAAACAATGATAGGTACTCTAGGTCTATTGTGTTTCGTATAATGAGTGAAAGTGTCGAAGGCCTCAATATCTTCTTAACCAGTCGCTCGTCCGGCATTCTTTCCACATGTCCGAACCATCGGAGCGTTCCCTTTCGCATCTTTACACCAATGCTCTCTTTCATACCTACTCGCTCTCTTACGTCGTTGTTACGAATGCGGTCAGTCAGACACTCACTCCACAGATTCGCAGAGATCGCATTTCGACTGTATTGATTTTACTCTCATGCTCCTTTTTGCATACCCAACTCTCGCTTCCATATAATAACGTTGGAACAAGCACTGCGTTGTGTATTGCGACACGTGCCTTCTGGCTGAGGTGGTGGCTGCCGCGAAGTTGTCCCAATGCTCCGTTCACTCTATTTCCCGCATTCACTCTTCTCTCTACATCAGTGGTGTACCTTCCATCCCGACTGAATCCACATCCAAGATATACAAATTCATCCACTTGTTCTAGCACACCATTTCCTATTGCTACTCTAACATCTGTTATGGCTTCTTCTCTTTCAATAACCATTATTTTGGTTTTGCTCACATTCACACGTAGGCCCCTTTTCTTACAATCTTCTGCCACTACGTCGACTAGGGTTTGCAGGTCAGTCGCAGACTGCGCTAATAGGACCGCATCATCTTCATATAGCGGAGAGTTAACCACTGAGTCGCCCATCTGAACTCCCACATTCATTTCATTTAACCTTTGTAGACATTTATCCAGATATATGATAAACAGTCTGGCTGATAGAACGCAGCCCTGTTTATCGCCGATATTAACATCAAACAGGGTGACATGCCATCATCCAGCTGCACACAAGCTCTGCAGTCTATGTAGATGGACTGCACCCCTTGTAGCAGTCGTTAGTATATTATATAGTTAGTATCGTTAATACCATACTCCGGCAAAATGTCCCAAAGTTCCTTTCGTACAACAGTGTCAAATGCTTTCTCCAAATCCACAAAACTGCAGAAAACTCTCTGGCCTACAGCCAGATGCTTCTCCACAATGTTGCGCAGAGAAAACACTTGATCCATGCATCCTCTTCCACACCTGAAACCTCCTTGTGCCTCACACAAAAATTCATCAGACACCATCCTCATTCTCTTTTCAATAATCTTACCATACACTTTGGCTGCCAAACTGGTCAAGCTTATGGCTCTGTAGTTTGCACAGTCATAACGTGAACCCTTGTTTTTAAACAAGGGCACGATGACTGCGCTTCTCCAGTCCTTGGGAACCATTACGGAGCTCCAATATAAATTGAGAAGCATCAAGAAGGATTCCCAGATACATGAGCCTCAAAGCTTGATCATCTCAGCAGACACCATATCAATACCCGCTGCCTTACCATTTTTTAAACTTCTAATCGCCTATTCAACTTCATCCATACTAATGTCTTCAGAGGATGCCGGTACCGAATGCTAATCTGTTAGACCACATGTGGCACCAGCATCACCCTGAACATCCACATACATATCTTCAAAATATTCACTCCCCATCCCACCATGCATCACCTTTCACTTTCCTGTGCTTCTTTGCCTCCATCCACATACTTCTTTCTGTATTTACCATACTATCTTTCAATACTCTCCAGCATTCTTCTATGTCAGATCCCGGCTGATTTGCCATTTTCAGCTGTTCACGGACACCCTCTGCATACTTTGCTCTTACACTCTCTTCTTGCAACTTTTCAATCTTTATTCTTTCAAGCCCTATGAAGTGGACACGCTCTCGCCAGTGCCTCCATTTTCTGAACAGACCACTAAATCTCGCAATAACGAAATAGTGGTCCGTTTCGACAGATAGTCAATATAGAACAAGAAGAAGAATATAAAAGCTTAACTACACAATTTGATAATTTCAATTCTCTAACTGAACTTATAAGAAGTATAACATATCGCAAGAGATTTTTTAAGCAAAAGATATTGAAAAAAAACTTAAATGCAAACCTTACTACGGAAGAACTATACAAATCGTTATTATAGTGCATAATAACAGTGCAAGGTGAAGAATTTGTGGAAGAAATAAAAACATTGAGAGAAAATAAATAAATAAAAAGAACAAGTACATTGAAGTCTTTAGATCCATATTTAGACGAAGACGATATTCTCAGGGTGAGCGGACGCCTAAGACACTAGAATTTAACTGATGAATGCAAACATCCCATTATATTGGTAAACAAAAATACATTTAGTTGTTGCTTATGCGCACATGAAAACTTTACACGGTGGCATACAACTCATGCTTTACCACCTGAGATCTAAATACTGGATTATACGTGCCAAATCTTTAGTAAGAAAGATTGTTCATCATTGTCTAGTCTGTGCCAAACAGAATGCAACTACTAGGTCTCAGATCATGGGTGACTTGCTAAAAGCATGAGTGATACCCACACGACCATTTTTACATTCAGGTGTTGATTTCGCTGGACCGCTTCAAATTCTACAAAGTAAGGGCAGAGGAAGCATAACGCAGAAAGCATAGATTTGTGTATTCGTATGTATGGCTACCACAGCCATGCATTTGGAACTGATTGGCGATTTAACCTCTGAGGCATTTATCGGCACATTTAAAAGATTTTGCGCTTGCTGTCATATATGGAGCGATCAAGGAAGGAACTTCGTTGGTGCAAATAAAGAGTTAGAAGCTCTTTGGAAGGAAGCATGCCTGGAGTTTTCTGGAGAAATAACTGATTCCCTAGCATCTGATGGGACACAATGGCATTTTATTCCTGCATACAGTCCAAATTTCGGTGGACTCTGGGAGGCCGGCGTGCGATCGGTTAGTTATCATCTCAAGCGCATACTAAATAACAACTTAACTTTCTAAGAAATATCCACAGTAGCTTTGCGAAATCGAAGCGTGCTTGAATTCTAGACCGATGTATTCAAGAGACAACCTTGATAATCAAACTGTGGATCCTGTCATACCCGGTCACTTTATAATAGGGGAAGCGCTACCATATCCAAACCGATGCAAAAAATGACAAAATACACTATCTATCACGATGACAATATACTTGCAAATTAGTGAATGACTTTTGATCTAGATGACAAAAAGAATATTTGCATAGACTACAGCAACGGCCTAAGTGGTTAAAACGAGAAATTGAGTTTTGAGATTGACAATATTGTGTTTATAAAACATGATAACCTACCTCCAGGAAAATGGCTGCTAGGACGTATAATAGACAAACATCCCGGACCAGATGGCTATACCAGAGTATACAGCGTTAAAAGTGGATGTTACGGGGAACTCTAACAATTTTGTGGGTGCTCCTCGTAGAGATGATAATGAAACGTCGATAAGCACTGGTTATATTTGTATATTACTTTACATTGCGTTCTGTCCGACTGACCTCCTTACATACTAGCCTGCTTATATACATATGTGATTGCGACATTATAATATGCAATTCGCATAATAACCACATACACCCCATTCTAAAAAAAATGTTTACTATAATTAACCATCACAAAATACAACAAAACCAAAAAAAAACAATAAAATGCCATGACCTTATTACTACTAACACAATTTATACACAATAATATTATTGCTAACTTTGCATTTACCTACTTAATAACTTATTGCAAATCAATAAACCTCACGGGCCTTTTAACAATTCTGCCCCTTTGCGTTTTTTTTATTAAGGGCGTGTTTACATTAACATTTTTATACTGATTCAAATCGCTATTACACGTGCTGTTGGAAACCTCTCGAATGTATGCTGGCTTAACCCTGTCGATAGAGACCTTACACTCCTTACCATTTACCAAAATGGTGAACACCCTTTTGTCTCTTTCCACAACTTTGTAGGGACCACTATATGGCGGCGTCAAGGGTTTTCTCACAGCGTCTATTTTCAGGAACACATGTGAACAGGAATTTAAATCAGCATGTACAAACATATTGTTATTACTACGACTAGCGTCCCTACTTTTAGATCTAATTCTATCTAATGTATCCTTAAGCCTAAGTATGTACGCTTGTGGATTATCTATTGTAGTGCTATTCTCATTACAAAACTCACCAGGTAACCTTAAACAATGCCCCAACGTAAATTTCGCGGCGCTTATAAAATCGCTATCCGCTTGACACGCAGCTCTTAATCCTAACATTACTGTGGGCAATTCCGTTAACCAATCTACATTATTTCTTAACCTACATGTAAGTACGGCTTTTAATGACCTATGCCATCTCTCAATTTTACCATTTTCCTGCGGGTGGTATGGGGTGGTGCGTGATTTGTCAATACCTAATAACCTCATAAGGTCTCTGAACAGATCACTTTCGACCTTGGTCTGTCGTAATTTTCAAAGGCACTTCCATCCTTGAAATCCACCCCTCGTAAACTGCCCTTGCCACCGTCTCTGCCGATATATCCTTAAAGGGAAAAATTTGTGGCCGTCGCGTACGCCGATCTATCATAGTTACGCAATAACGAAAGGCCTGTTCTGTCACCGGCAAGGGTCCTACAATATCTACATGTAAATGCTCGAAACGGTCGCCTACCTCAAAATGGCTAAGCTAAGACACCGTGTGACGTCCTATCTTATACTTTTGACATTTAATACATGTCTTTACCCATTTTCCTATATCCCCGTTCATTCCTCGCCAAAAGACTTTCTTACATAATAACGCTCGAGAAGCTCGAGTTCCGGGATGAGATAACCCATGTAAAGTATCAAATATAGTTTTTCTAAATTCTAATGGAATGTAAAGTCTAACATGGCCAGTAGAAATTTCACAATAAATCATATCCTTATTTATTCTCATGCGTTTTAATTGAATGTTATTATTCGCATTTGTATTACACAATAGCCTTGCTAGCTCATCATCTTTCGTTTGTGCTACCGCGATTTGCTTATAGTGCAAGGTCACCGGACTCGATATCGTCTCTACTCTAGATAATGCTTCCGCGACCGCATTCTTGCTACCATCTATGTGTCGTATATCGCTTGTAAATTCGCTAATATACAACAACTGCCCAACTCTTCTGGTTAACTCCTTATCCAAACCTAGCTTAGTGAACGCAAACGTGAGAGGTTTGTGATCCGTATAAACCGTAAAATTCCTTCCCTCTATTAACTCCCTAAAATAAACCTCCCCCGAATAAATACCCAAAAGTTCATTATCATACGTACAGTATTTCTTTTGGGATTCCGTAAGCCGTTTAGAAAAATAACCAAGGGATCTCCATGTATTATTTTCTTTCTGTTGTAAAACCGCGCCTATACTGAAATCGGATGCGTCGGTCATTAAAGCTAATTGTGCGCTCGCGATAGGGTGAGTTAACGTGGCAGCCTTTTTCAAGTTCTCCTTACACCTTTCGAATGCTCTGGTTGCCTCGTCCGTCCATTCTATCTTACTCTTATCTCGATTTTTCGCGCCGTGTAAATACTTATCTAAAATTCCCTGAACTGTTGCTGCGTTAGGTATATGGTTTCTGTAAAAATTCAACATCCCTAGGAACCTACGCAGCTGTTCAATCGTCTCTGGTTTCGGGTATGTCTCTATAGCCTTAACCTTATCAGGTAAGGGACTAATACCCGTTTCCGTGACCTCATAACCTAAAAAATCTATTTTTGACTGCCCAAAGACACGCTTGCTTAAATTAATGGACATCTTGTATTTCCTAAATCGTTAGAATAACAACCGCAAATGTTCCTTATTTAATGCCTCGTTATCCGACCCTATGATGACGTCATCTGGGTATCCAAACACAACCGACTGTCCTATGTTATCCTTATAGCTACCCTTATCACTAAGACTAGAATTAGAATTAGAATTATTATTATTTATGAGCCTTTGTAAGGTTTGTGCTGCGTTACGAAGTCCAAATGTCATCCTGGGGAACTCATACAGCCCAAAAGGGGTAATTATAGCTGTCTTTTCTATATCTTCTGGCCTAACCTTAATGCAATGGTATGCCCTACAAATATTGATCTTAGAAAATACCTTTTTATTATGTAAACCGTACGTAAAGTCCTGCACTCTGGATATAGGGTTAGGGATCCGGTTTTGTTACCTCGTTAGGCATCCTATAGTCTCCGCAAGGATGAATGTCACCATTTTTCTTAGGCACCACGTGTAAGGGGCTCGCCCATCCGCTTTTTGACGCTCTACATATTCCTAGCTCTTGCATTAAATCAAACTCCTTCTTAATCTTATCATACCTGTGCGGCGGTAACCTTCTTGCGCGAGTACGTACTGGCTGGCCCGTCGTCTCTATGTGGTGGTAAACGGCATGCTCCGGCACATCCTTAAACGTAGGTGGCTGTGTGATTTCCTGGAATGATTCTAGTAAATCCGCGTATGAGTGCCTACTACTAATGCATTTTATCGAGCCATCGGCAACATTATCCAACATCCCTGACCCGTCGGCTATAGCCGCTACGTCGCAGGACCCTGTGCTCTCCACGATCTTGTCTGCTATCGCCGCTATGCTGTCCAGCGGCTGGGTCACAGACGTGGCATACGGTGATGACCGCTCGTACACATGAGGGCATCCTCGACGGCCACAAGCTCTTTAACGTCTGGTCCGAGACCTGTGCCTTACGCCCTAACTCTCTCATCCGCCGCAGTAAATGTGTAAGCTTCTGGGCGCCCTGTTCCAGCTCTGACACTAGTTTCTGCAACTGGCGCTTGGCGCTCTCCTCGTACACCTGCAGCAGCCTGTTTTTCAGCGTAGTGTACCTGTTTTCCTCTGGTGGTGACGTCAACAGGCCGCTCACCTGTTGGATGGACTCTCTCCCTAGCTTCGCGATGATCATATTGAATTTGGCCTCGTCTCGCTGCTTCTGCGGCGCCATCACGGCCTCAAACTGGGCGAACCACAGCCGTGGCATATCTACCCAGAATTCGAGCAACCTCGCCGACACGCTGATGGCAGCGAGAGTCGCGTTCGCGGACTCTGCTGCGGCCGAAGGGCAGGCCCTCGTCGCTCGGGCGTGCGCAGATCGATGCCGGAAGGCGTGTGAAGCCAGCGCAACAGGCGCCGGAACAAGTACTCGGAAAGTCGTAACCTGGAACAACTTGCTTGTAACCCGGAACAACTTGCTTGTAACCAGGAACAGCTTGCTTGAAATCAGGAACTGCTGGAGCTGGAAAACACAGTGCGGAACGTCGCAACCCCTGGGGACGCTGTTCTGATTCTTCTCGCCGAGCCCACGTACCCGAACTAGGTTCAGGTCCATGGTGTTGGCCGACCATTACAGCGTCCATATTAAATTATAAAAAAAACAATCCTCACAGAATGGGGGGGGCACCTAAGATATAGACACGGTAAAAGTTAAATAAAAATAAATCAGAGCCTCCCTACATTCTGCAGGTATAAAGAATTGACACTGACAAAAAATTGTCGCGTAATATATGACCACCCTCTAAGGGTGGCGGTGAGATGATATAGCAACATCCAAACAGAATATTTTTATGACTACATTTAAACAAAAAAATTGTTGCATAATATATGACTGCCCCCTAAGAGTGACGTCTAGATGATAAGTAACATCTAACGATAAAACGGTTTTAAAATGCCTGTCTGTCCCATAAGGGAGAAAAAAAATGGTACGATAGCTCAATGGATTAGAGCACTTCCCCGGAAAGGAAGGGATGCAGGTTCGTTTCCCGCTCGTACTAAAATACTCTTTTTCCTTATTCACAAATTATAATTTGTACTTTAAGAGTAGCTGAGCATGTCAAGTGCTAAACTATAGATCAAAAATGTTTAAATATATTTTTGTAATATTTTTATAAATGGTTGTCAGTGTGACAGTGTGCGCGAAAATAGTAGGTACGCGTACCAGTATAAACTCTTTGACGCGTACTAGCACAGAACAATATCACTCAACTAGATAATGCGGGAACAGTTTTTAAACGGTATTTCGATGAACGTAACATATCTTTGTGTAAAATATCATTGTCTGTAGGCCAATTGGTTCAAACGAATAGCTATATTAGAGATGTAAAAGTATTGACAAATTTGGAATAAAGTTCTATGGAATGACAACTATGTTATGAGTATTACTAGGCATTTTGGCAAAGCATTAACAAGTATATAATAGTATTATAATAAGAAGTCTTTTGGAAGAGTTTCGGTCAACTAAATTAGTGTAAAAATTTTGATTTGTAAAATTATCTAACGTAATAAAATGACGAGTAGTAACAATAAAAAAATATATGTGGGTTAAATATTCCTCCAAAAGAATTTTAACATACACACGAAATTGCGCAGCAGGCATGGGCTATTTTTAAAGCTTAATTTGGAATTGTAAATGTACGTTACCTTATATTCAGATCTTAATTATATGTGCGAACGCGGTATATATAAGATTGAAACAAATGATTCGTGGGTATGTATTATACCGATCTCACGAATCATATTACACAATACATCTACCATCTCGTTAGAACAAACTTTATAGAACAGTTACACGTAAAAATCTATATCATAAAACGAAAGAAAATGAGTCCTACATTAGAATTTATTATAAAACGTACCTTAGGGGTTTCCTAGTCACTCGCTAAAGAATGCACTGGTAAAATTATTATATTAAATACGCAGTGTTAGATTTCTGCCTGGAAACACACAATAATACCGAGTGAGAAAAAACAATTCTACCCGACTTGAATTCTTATATTTTAATTCTTATACCTACTTCCCACTACAATTAGATTGCCATCCCTTTCTAGAGCTATTGCGTCCGGGCCTGCTCATTGGTAGATAATTTTAAGTTCTAGAATTTTTCCTATCTATACGCTTGCGATTGGAGTAGCCATAGAACGTTCTCGAACCCTGGCATACTCTGCTCGCAGCTGGGATCGCATGCTAGCCATATATAGCAATAAAATGTGATTATTGCCTTTGTGGGAGTGCAGTCATGCGGCCCATTGGTCTAGGCAAACGCGCGCATTTCAAGTTTGCGGATATCGTATCCAGTATAATTGAATATGCAACTTTACAATTTATATAATTATTTGATCAGTTACATCGTAACATGGAGATATGATAACCAAGAGAACTGTCACTAAACTTTGTTTGTTACCTATTGACACTAATTGTGATGATTAAGTAGTTGATACAATCATAGTTTTTTTTTGCATTGATTGGTTTGTATTATTGTGATTGCACAAATTGTAAAGGACTAGTTGTCCTTTAGTGGGCGGCATGTTGGATTATATACTTTATTAACACTCATAGATTGTCCACTTCTCTATACCTCAATACTTATTAAATGTCGACCACCTAAGTACTTGCATACAATAGTGTTCATTTCAGTAGCAAAATAAAGTTAGTCAAAGACACACGCTCATTCATTAATTATAAATCCTATCCAAACAGCTATTCAAAAGTAGACCTTATTGGCTGTACAACGTGGATTATTGCACTGAATGACATACATGGTGAAATAAACCTGGTCATACCTAAATTCTTCCACTGTATGACCAGATTAGTTAAATATACCTTTCCCATAAATCCTGTGGCGCCGGTGATAAATATCTCCCTCCCGGAGAAGTACTGGGGGATGAGTGGCGGTGGCGATGTATGTGGCGCGGGCCGTGAGACCATGGTGATCAGGAAATTACGTCAAGGAACTAAGAAAACAATGAAATCAAATAAATCCTATTTTGTACTAATATTATAAGTGCAGTGATACCCTTTGTTAGGGTTCCGTACCCGAAGGGTCAAAACGAGACCCTATTACTAAGACTTCGCTGTCTGTCTGTCTGTCTGTCCGTCCGTCTGTCACCAGGCTGTATCTCAAGAACGGCGATAGCTAGACAGTTGAAATTTTCACAAATGATGTATTTCTATTGCCGCTATAAGAACAAATACTAAAAACAAAAAAGTATTTAAGGGGGGCTCCCATACAACGTCTGTCTGTCCGTCCGTCTGTCACTAGGCCTTATCTCAAGAATGGCGATACAGTTGAAATTTTCAGAAATGATGTATTTCTGTTGCCGCTATAACAACAAATACTAAAAACAAACAAAAAAACATTATTTAAGGGGGCTCCCATACAACGTCTGTCTGTCCGTCCGTCTGTCACCAGGCTGTATCTCAAGAACGGCGATAGCTAGACAGTTGAAATTTTCACAAATGATGTATTTCTGTTGCCGGTATAACATTCATCATCGTCCATCAGCCTTTCGACGTCTACTGCTGGACAAGGGCCTCCCCAAGAGAATGCCATAAGGAGCGGTCCTGTGGGCCAGTGGCAAGGAGCGGTTCTGGGGGGGTAGGGCCGTAATCGCCACGCTTGGCAGGCGGGTTGGCGATCGCAGTGGATATTGTTAATACTCGAGAGAGTGCTGCTGCCCACTCCCCCGGTATTCCCTCAGTCGGCTCTTACGACTCCGGGGGGTGGAGAGAGGTGGAACAATTCTAAAGCCGGCTCCACACGGCAACGACGGTTGCCGCTATAACAACAAATACTAAAATCAAAAAAAAATATATTTAAGGGGGGCTCCCAAGACGCTTGAAATATTCACAGAATATTTAGTTATATAATTATTCACTTTAAAAAGAAATAATTAAATTAAAATAAAACAAATATGTATTTAAGGGGGCCTCCCATAGATAAACGTGTTTCTTTACTCGTTTTTGTTCTGTCTGTCCGTCCGTCTGTCACCAGGCTGTATCTCAAGAAAGGCGATATTGCGTACGCTTACCCACTGCGCACAGTTACCTCGAATGATTCTAATGATAACATAATTCCTTACATTTAAAACTGTTTCGTTAAGCGCATCTAAGTCTAAGCTGAAAACCACGAAATGGGTCAAATTTTACTTCCAAACACCATGGTTACAGAGAGTTACAATAGTGTAATGTTGTTTATCTAGTCAATGGTACGGAACCCTTCATGCGCGAGTCAGACTTGCACTTGGCCGGTTTTTGTTTTGTGAAGGCGGGAAAAAAATTACCTAACCACTGAGATTTATTTTAGTAGATCTTTAACATCATCTTATGGAATTATTCTTTTGTATCTGGATGGTTTAGACTTATAATTGGTCTCAATAGGTGACGCTAGGTACATGTTTAAATTGGTTTAAAGTTATATTAATATTTTAACAAAAATATTTTTGATCTATATTTTTTAGCATTTGACATGCTCCGCCACTTTTTAAAGTACAAATTATTTGTGAATAAGGAAAAAGAGATTTTTTTTACCAGTGGGAATCGAACCCGCGCCTTTTCCAATCCGGGGAAGAGCTCTGAACCACTGAGCTATAGTACAGATCTTTAGATCATCCCAATCTACTTATCACATTTTGTCTTTACGACCAACGCCATCTATCGGAAGCATTTACATGCACTTACTATATTGGTTTAGTAGATTGGGATGATCGAAAGATCTGTACTATAGCTCAGTGGTTCAGAGCACTTCCCCGGATTGGAAAAGGCGCGGGTTCGATTCCCGCTGGTACGAAAAATCTCTTTTTCCTTATTCACAAATAATTTGTACTTTAAAAATATTTTTTTTTAAAGTTCCTGTATGATATTTTGATCTGTATTTTACAGCTCTTGATATGCTCAGATACTGTATAGAAAAAAATATTTGTAAAAGAAAAAAGAGAAGAGAGGTTCGGGTTAAGGCATCTTAAAGCAATAATTGTGAAGTGGAGATTGTCTCGCAGTAAACCTCTCTCCACTATCACAAATAATTTGTTCTTCTTGTAAGATATTTAAAAACTGAAAACAATTTTCGGTTTTCAACATTTTCAAGTTGTAAAATGCTTTAAACACAAAGTGAAAAATGTGAAATCGAAAATAACAGTCAGGACCAGGATTTGAACCTGCATCTTCTGGATACCGTCCAGATGCTTTACCAATTCAGCCATCCTGACAATTACTCCTGACTGCTAATTTCGATAACACATCACACTTAACGTCTTTGGGTGACGCCTGATTGTCAGGATGGCTGAATTGGTAAAGCATCTGGACGGTATCCAGAAGATGCAGGTTCAAATCCTGGTCCTGACTGTTATTTTCGATTTCACATTTTTCACTTTGTGTTTAATGTATAGTGCTAAGCATGTCAAATGCTAAAAATATATATAAAAATATCTAAATATTGTAAAATGCTTTTATGGTTTCAGCAAACAAATATTAAATAAATATAATTTTAAATTATGAGGACATAAATCAGTAAAATAAGATATCGACCATTTCTTGAGTTAGATGCCCCGTAGTTCAGTAAGAATAGGATTCAACTTTAAGGTTTTGTTTTTTTTATTTATCTGTGTATCACACATTGTTTAGATGATCTCCGAAAACAAAGAGAATCGTCCTCTAATATATCCATGCTCAAAAAAAAAAGAAAAAAAGCGTTTTCACTGACTTGAGTCTTCTATGGTCTGTCTGTAAATTTTGTTTGTGTATATGATAGTGACAATTGCGCTTTTTTGCACCGATAAAAAAGAAATATTTTTATATTATACTCTCCAGGTAGTCCCTTTATTATCAAGCTAGGATCTGATGATGGAATCTCAAGGAAATACTTACAACGTAACAAAATCTTAGAATATAAATTATTTGTGAATAAGGAAAAAGAGATTTTTAGTAGGAGCGGGAAACGAACCCACGTCTTTTTCAATCCGGGGAAATGCTCTAAGCCACTGAGCTATCCTACTGATCTTTCGAAGATCCCAATTTCCTAATCACATTTTGTCTTACGACCAAAAAAAATCTCTTTTTCCTTATTCACAAATAATTTATACTTTAAAAAGTAGCGAAGCATGTCAATTGCTTAAAAAAAGATCTAAAATGGTTAAAATCTTAGAAGTCAATTTGTACTTATGTAAGTTTAGTGACAATGTAATAATCTGGTACTATTGAGCTGATCTGATGATGGAGTCAGGAGGTGGATAGTGGAACTCCTCAACGGCGACACATAGAGTAAAGTAATCATTTTTCAGCGGTCGAAGGCGTGCGCTGCGTTAAGTGCGTAAATAGTACTTGGTAGCGGTAATTCGTATCTGTAGTGACATAGCTTCTCTTCTATATTAGGTATTTTTTTTTAATTAAAACTTGTTTTGCACTAAAAAAGGTAAAATAAATTATTAAAAAAAAACGACTTCAAAACCACAAATGGGCACTCAAAAGCGAAAAATAAATGAATACTACCTAGACATGTATATAATCTAAGACAACCTACAAATATCCTACCTTCTTACTACATACATAGTATCTACATTTTTTTTTGTTTAGGCGGGAAAAAATGTTCCTAACCGCACACCCCGTCGTTCGGGGCAACGAACAGGGTAGTGTGGGGCCTGCACCCACTAAAGAAACCCGCCGTGTGCCGTCTCTCCGCCTTTATTGGCGGGCCACTGGAACTGTGTTACATTCCTTTGGCGGTGCGCCGGCGGCTTACCCTTTCGAGTACCCTCTACTGAGCTACGCTGAGCTATCCGCAGATTAGACTTGGCTGTGACCGACTTCAAATAGAGGAGCGGGTAGCGCTTATTATAATTATATTAATTTATTTTTCGCTTTTGAGTGCCTATTTGTGGTTTTGAAGTCGATTTAATATATTTTTTTTAAATAATTTATTGAATTAAGCGACATTATTATTTCAGCAAAGTTTTATTTTATTAGATTTAAAACTAAGAACATTGACGGATTATTTGACAAACAAGTGCAGTATATTATTAGATATTTTTTAAGCATTTGACATGTTAAAATTAGCTCCTCTTGATATGGGCCTGGATTCCTAACACACCATTTACTGTAATCGAGGCGCCGGCGGGTGGGCCGCGTCGGGGCCCGTGAAATAGCACGGCCTCCGACTTGGTAAGGGCCACCCCAAGCCCCAGCGCCTCGATACGTCTGACCATCTCCACGGTACCCGAGGTGGCCAGTTGTGCCACCTCCTCGAAGGTCCCTCCTCGGGCCGTGACGAGGGTATCGTCAGCATAACAGATTATGCCAAGCCCCGGGGGGAGCTGGCGACGCAGGACCCCGTACCCGATATCCCACAGGAGCGGCCCCAGGACCTAACCCTGTGGGACACCGCACGACATTGGCCTCCTCACAGTGTCCCCTTCCCTGCTTATAAAGAGGACACTGCGGCCTTCAATCCGTATATACCGGTGATCGGATAGCGTCTCAACCTCCTCCAGGATGCACCAGTCCCTTACCCGTGCCGCAACAATGGGGCTAGCGAACGAAAGGTCCACTATCGACCCGCCCCACCACCGCACGCACGTATTGGCGGATCCCCTGTTAAGCAAACAGAGATCCGCCGCTGCCTCCCATTCCTCGACCGCCGTTCCGCGGGCGTCCATCCTGGGGGACCCCCACGCCACAGATTTGGCGTTAAAGTTCCCCAGCACCAAGACTTGGCTAGGTGCTAGTCGCCGTATCGAGGTCTCCAGGTTGCAAAGGAAGACCTCGAAGGCAGCCAGACTCCGATTGAGGGAGAAGTAGATGCCGTAGAGCGCGACGCCCCCCCAATCGGCCGCGACAAATCCCATGCCCTTGTCCCTGACTGACAAGGCCGGGGAATGAAGCGCCGTAGATCCGACTACCGTCACGGAGCCATCGCGGCTGCCCGCCCAATTGGGACATCCCACCTCCTCCCATGCCCATACCGACCATTCGGTCATACTGGACGAAATGTGTGAGTCCTACACCCGCAGCCGGCGGCGTAACCACGATCCAGAGCGGGAGGGCCGGCTTTACGACGCGTATCGCAATGAGCGCGCCGAATTTAAGCTAGCCGACTGTCGCACCAAAGAGGCGAAGCGGCAGGAGATGCTGGAGGCCTTAATCGTGACCCCTGGGGGCGCCCGTACCGTTCGGCGCTGAACAAGCTCCGCACTCGCCCCCCAACCCCAGAGTAGGATCCCTACAAGCCCTCCGCTCCTGCCTAGTCGCGGTACTACTGCACTCCAACGCCGACCAGCATGTATCACCTCCAGGTCAGCCGGCAGTACCCCCGCGAGAACAGGTAAAGCGGCAGCACTCGATGACCGGTACGCCATTGTGAGCAAAATTAGGGCGGGCCATTGAGTACGCAATAGCGCACTCCGAACTACACGCATGCCTGAACCACACTGCTGCGGCATACGTTAGCATGGCCACGAACGTGCCTCGGTACAGTACCTTAAGGGCATTGTACCTCATACCCCAAGAACTACCTGACACCCTCGACATCTTACCGAAACAATTGGCCGAACGTTCTCCTACTGATACTGCATGCCGCGCAAAGGACAAAGACTGGTCGACTACCACCCCTAGTGCCCAATTGGGACAACCCACCTCCTCCCATGCCCATACCGACCATCTGGTCATACTGGGCGAAATGCGTTGGTAGGTGCTGCCCAATTGGGACAGTCAGAACTGCGATAGGGCTCCGCGGCTACGGCTACACCGATCGACCGCTGCGCCATGGACTGTAGGAAAAGATCCTGCGCTGCATCGGAGCGGCCGAGATTTGCCTGGAGGAGAACGGTGTCACGGTCCGTGATCAGATCGTGACTATTGCCTCCTCCTCCCGCACAGGCGGTCACGTCGAGCTAGGTGGGGAGCCTGGGCCGATTGACTGCCCCCCCCCCCTTTAGGACCTCTGGCCGGAGGTCTGCACCCCTCCCGCACCATGCTATGATTGTCGAGACGCTTTCCCGCCGCACACGCGAGGCAAAACGGGGCTGTGGTGCAGGTCACCACTTGGTGCCCTGCCTGACCACAGCGGAAGCAGACACCGCTGCAGTCAAAGCAGTTCTTGCATGTCGGCCGTGTATGTCCGATCGCCATGCACTTAAAACACCTCGCAGGCCTGGGCTCTAGCACGGTGACTCTTGCGGAGCTCCAGCCCACGAGAATTTTACCTGCGGCGGCCAATGTGGCGGCCGCCGCGACAGGGCATTGAACCCATACGGCGCCTACACCTCCAGGCCCGGGGCGAATGGTGCCCATCCGGACGGTGTCCGCAATAGATCCGGTATTCAGCGTTACCGTCTCCCGGATATCGTCCACCGTCACTGGAGTCGTCCAGTCCGGAAATGCGCAATTCTGCACACTTCACGGGCCTGGCGACCCGGAACCCACTCTCCCCGGCGAACAGACCTCGCAGCTTTTCCGCTATGAGGTCGGCCGTTTTCGAGCCCTCCGCCCGGGGGAACTCAAGTACTCGAGCGCCCGTCCGGGCTTGGCGCGTCCTTGCGGCGACGCCTCTGATTTCGGATACGTCAATTTCCCGCCGGGCTCGCTTGAGGACCACCTCATAGCTGAGGCCCTTTTCTTTTGCCTCAGGCAGCAGGGTGACCACCACCGCTGCAGTCTTTGGCGCCTTCAAATTACGCTTGCGTGACCTCTTCTTTTTATTATTTCCACCGCCGGGTTCGCCCCTAGATGCAGTAGGTGCCACTTCTCGAGCTGCGGTGCCTTGTCTCTTCTTGCCCCGGGACTTTCTTCCGCCACCAACAGTCTGCCAACCCTTATCAACAGGCATGGTGGTGCAGGGTGCAGGGTCCCGAGGCGCAGCTGCTTGCGCCTGCGAGGGTCCGGCAGTGCCGGGTAGGGCCGGGAATTCCTCCCAACCGTGAGGCCTCTGGGGCTGAGCCCTCGGTGGCATGGCCTTGATGGGCTGCCCAGCTTTGGCACCCTTTTTTCTTTTAGGGGCGCGTTCCGGTGGTGGTGCCATCGCTGCTGCAGAATATCGCCATGTAGCCACCCTGACAAGTAAGCGGCGCTGGCGCCGAGGGTGCCGCGGCACTCGTTTTATCCGCAGCAAGCATCGGACGTACGTGTGGCTCCGGTGGAAGCTGGGCGTTGAGAGCGCTGATCCGCGGGCCGAACACTGCCTCAGCGCGGTCAATTAGGCAGCGGAGCAGCTCCTCCTAAGCATCGATTGGTGGTGCAGATGCGCCTGAAACGGCGGCCGAGGACGGCCTCGGGACTGCCTCAGGGATCCCTTCAGCTCTCATATTGGCCATCCGCAGGCGCATTTCTTCTACATTAGCCTCGAGGCACTGATTACGCGCCCCGAGCTCAGCCACCTCCGCTTCCAGGCGTTCATTGTGCGCCTCCAGCCGCTCCCCCACGTTGGACAACTCCGTGGCGGCATTTCTTAGGCACCTTACAAAGGTGCCCTTCAGATTTTTTGAACCTGTGGCCACCGTTGTAATTATGGCCACGCTGTCCAAGGCTCTTGTCGCTACACGGGCCACTGAGGGCGGCCTGTGTTGGTTAATAGAAAGGCGGAGCTTATCTGATAGGAGCGCTAGCCGCTCCACTGCGGTTTGCTCCGCCTCTTTCCTCTTTAAACTAGCCTCGGCCTTGTTGGCCGAGGCTTGGCGTCCCCGGCCAGCTATTGCCTCTACCCCTAGATGCTGTGGCTATTTTCGGGAGAGGCATCTCTGCTGAACTCCCGCCGGACTCCAACGCAGCGCCACCCTGTGACAGGGTTCGCTTGCGCCAGAACCGCGACGGGAGCGGCTCCGGCTCCACCGCAACCTCCGCTGGCCGCAGTGTCTGCACTGTGGCGACCACACTTGGGCCATCCTCCTCGTTCGCAGACATCTCAGCGGCTGAAATTACCACTGAGCAGCCCGTCGCTGAGTCGTCCCTCGAGGATTGGGACTCTCCCATCTTCTTGCCCTTGCGGGACTTTCTGCCGCCACGCATTTTTCGCGCGGCCGCATTTGCAGCCGATCCCCTATCGGTTGAGGCGTCAGAACTATCACCCGACTGCGTCGTTTTTTTATTATTTGAACAAAATTCCATAATGTTCCCACGAGTATGGGAGAAAGTAGGTCCACCCGGGTAGAGCTCCCTTTACCCGGGTAAGCGTACATTTATAACTCAACCCAGGGGGTCTGCAGTTACCCTGGCTGGGGCTGCGCTAGAGACTGAACTACCCATCAGCCATGCATCTCCTCGTCGCGCGCCAGAACTTAAAATTCAGAGTAATTTTTTATAGAGGTTGTCTTCCTCGCGGTCCGAGCGATTAAGCCAAGACTCGACACTAAAACCAGCGCTTACAGCGCTATACCTTTCATAAGAACTATTTCTATAGACCAATATAGAAGTATTTCTTTAAATTAGCGCTAGGTGGCGTATAAGACATGAAACCCACATTAGTACATTTTGAAATTTGCGCTATCTATGTGATTTATTGAAAACTACTTAGTAAGACCAATACATTATTAGTTACTTATCAAATAATCAATTTTATTGTGTCCACGTGTACGGAATCTCGGGCAGACTCTAGTTAATAATAATAGTAGATTGTATCATAAGGGAGCAAACTTATATTTTTACGGCGAGGGCGCTTTTTTGAATCCAAAGCGAAGTAAGGGATTCTAGAGTAGAATCCTGAACGTAGCGAGCGATTCAAAGTAAGTTGAGCCAAAAATATATTTTGCGCCCGAGTGATACACTCTACTTTTCATCACCCACTATGAGAAAATAAAAGGCGCCTCATATTTTATTGTAATATTATTATTTAATAAAACATAGAGTAACAACTAAATTAAAATTAAATAGTATCTATTAAACACAAAGTGAAAAATGTGAAATCGAAAATAACAGTCAGGAGCAGGATTTTTCACTTTGTGTTTAATGTATAGTGCTAAGCATGCATGCAAATGCTAAAAATATATATAAAAATATCTAAATAGTATCTAATAATAAAAACAACCAAAAACTTATATTTACATTTGAGGCATTTTCGCAATTATGAAAATTTATTGTGACAGTTTTATTAGGATTGGAGATTGTATATGGGCCGTCGTACCAGCCAGTCTTTATTCTAATAATATTTGCGTTAGATTTCTTTGGCGCTGAACACTAAGATGTTCCAAATTCAAAAAGTGCGCGGCAAAGATAAATGCGGCGCACTTCTTAAAGAGGATTAATAATATAAGTGGATCTTAGTAAATGGACATTTTAATTACCATCATATAGACGGGCATCTTCTCAAATCACAAAACTAAAAACTTGATATCATTGAAAATGTACTCAGCTCCCGGTCTATGCATAAAAAAAACATATTATTATGATACTTTGTATTATGGATCCCTGAGACTGACGTTCTGCCTAACTTTCAAGTTAATTTATTTTAATTTTGTATATGAATACTAGCTCTGTATTTATGACGATTCAGTAAACTAAAAATAACCCTACGTGTGTAGGTTATTATCGCGCGCACGGGGTCTGAGATAACCTACTTGTTTCTTTATACCTACTATGGTATATAACTATAGACTCGCTACTATTTTACTATTTTAATACTAAGGATGAAGAAAGGGATACACATATTAGGTCTTAGCAAGAGTGAGCGAGACACATACATAAGTTTTGTATCCTTATCGCGTATTCGTTAATTTTGTTAGGACCCAATCAACTGGGTCCCAACAATAATGTGGTCAACCGTCCCCATTATCGGTATTTAAGCTTTTTCTTGTGTTTTTGTATATAAAAAAGGTTCGTTAATCCCGTTATATACGCTAATGTTACACGTTCTAATACATTTTAAGCTAAATATAAACATAACTGCAATTTCTTTTGTTCTGTCATTTAAAACAGGTTATAGTCACATTTATAGTCTATAAGTTACAATCATAGTCTATACTATTATAAAGCTGTAACAGAGCTGTGTCTGTACATTCAAGATATTTGAGAAAAAAATGCTGTTATAGGCTATATAGGCGTGTCTAACCAAAAACCCAAAACAAGAGAGATTTTTTTTTAGAATTTTTGTCTGTTTGTCTGTTTACCTGTTTGTCTGTTTGTTTGTTCGCGCATCTCGCAAAAACTAATGGACGGATTTTGATGCAACTTTTATTTGAAAGGCCTTGATTAGACTTAAAAACTGGTATACATTTTATCCCGCTACTATATCGGGAACCTGAGATATAACCGGAAAACTAGCTTTTGAATGCGGCGAAGCCGTGGGCAAAGGCTAGTTATCTTCTAAAATTATTCCGGTTATCATAATGTCAAACTATTGCTATTTCGATACTGTATACGCTGAGAACATGTCTATTATATCCCCTGTCAACGGTTTTGAAGTTACTCTTGTATTTTTTTTTCGTTCACTGTTTAAATGCAAAAGTGCGGTTGTTTATTTTTGTTACGCTTTCAAGCCGTAATAATTCTACCGATTATCATGAAATTTAGCAAACGTATAGTTCAGTACCCAGGAAAGGACACAGGCTTTTTTCCATTTAGTCCCGGAAAAATAGACAGTTCCCTTGGGATAGCAAAGTTTGTATAAAGACCATTAGTGTTTCGTATAGTGACGTATTTATATTATGAAAGTTTAGAAAATGGATTCGCGGGCAATATCTTGTAGGCAATTAAAAACGAAATATAAATATACTCACATGTAAATATGAACCAAAATATAACAACAAGTAAGCTGTCACTAAGTCGGCCGGTCGGACTAAAGCGCTTGCTTGAACTGAACACATTTATATACAAGTAACGACCCTTCAAAATTTGCACTATCACCAAAACTTTGTATTCTATTAATAATTTAAATTGTAAAGGTTTGTATGTTTGTTACTCTATCACGCTAAAACAGATAAACATAATTTAATGACATTTGGCTCACAGATAGTTTATTATCTACTTGTGAATGATGTACGAGGTCGTAGGCTAGTTGCAGTTCGAACGATCGGCAAGGTTAAGCAACTTTAACTTGGCTGCAGTCATACGGGTCACCAAAAAGTGGTACCTATTTATGGACACCTTACCTCCTCCGTGCTTCAAAAGACACGTTCAGCAGTCGGTCCTCTTTAGTAATATTACAGTATTATTAATAATACTTTGAAAAATCCAAAAGTGCACGCCCTATAATCTTAATTTTTCACAATAAAATTGATTATTTGATAAGTAACTATTAATGTATTGGTCTTACTAAGTAGTTTTCAATAAATCACATAGATAGCGCTAATTTCAAAAAGTACTAATGTGGGTTTCATGTCTTATACGCCATCTAGCGCTAATTTTAAGAAGTACATCTATATTGGTCTACCTCTCAGTTCCGGGCCGCGCGCAAACCAAAGCTACACAAAAAAGGGCACCCGCGCTGCTAAAAATATTCCCGCTTAAAATTTTGTTAGAGATCAATGTCTTGTTAGATTTTATTAGTCTGTATTCTAGGTTGTAGTTAAAATTACTCAAGCCAATATAAACTGTATCCTTGTAAAAACAAGTTATAAAATCCCTTGCGCCCGGCCGTCAAAATGAACCGAAAGGTCATTACGTCAAGGTTGACATTTCAGTGTCGTAAAAATTGTGGAATGTAATAGTACATTGTTAACCTAGGGATGAAAGCAACCCTCGAACTATTAGAGCCCTCGCTACGCTCGGGCGCCAAACCCCGTCTCGGCACTAAATAAGTCTTTATCCCGAGGTAAACACTGTGCTTTTCATTACGAATACGAGGGAACTAAAAATAAAAATCATGAATTAGCTAAAGAAAAAATGGGAGACTTTAAAAAATTTAATTTGGAATCGCCGTTTTCCCGCCGATTTTGTTTTTTTTTCTGTGGCCTGTCAGCTATTCAGCCATTATTTTTCATTTTAATCATTGAAAAAATATAAATCTTCGTTATTTTAAAGATATTTTTAGTTGCAACTATATTAAAATAAAGTCATATAAAAAACAAATTCTTTAATAAATACTTAACTTTATGTTATTTCAATTTTACATCGCGCTGTAATTGACTGGCTGTACAGAAAATAGAACTGTTTTATTTTTTATAATTACTCAGCTGTCAGTTGAAAGTAATTCTCCCTGGGGCTGAAAAGTATTACTTTCAACCCGCTCCTCAGGCAACTTCAGGCCTACTTTCAGAGTATGAGTAATGAAAAATATGTTTTTTTCGTGTTTTTATAAGTGTTTTTAATTATTGTTATGGATAATATAGTTATTATACCTACTTGACAAATATCATCTGTTCGTTAGGTGGCGCCACAATAGGATTTCAGGACTTTTTCTTCTATTTATTTGTGAATGTTTGAATAAGTACCGAGATGGTTTAGATAAACATTTGGACCCAGTAGATGGCACCACGATAGGATTTCAGGATTTTTTTCTTAAGATATGCCTATCTAACGACCAATGTGAAACGCCAATGTTTGGACAGGACAACGTCTGTTGGGTCCACTAGTAATATATAAATATTTAGCATGAGGTTCGATTCCCGCTCGTACTAAAGTTCTCTTTTTCCTCATTCACAAATAAAAATTTGTACTTTAAAAGTAGCTGAGCATAATTATGTCAAGTGATAAGAATATAGATCAAAATGAATTTCAGCTTTAATTTGGTTCATTAATCCTAACTGTTATAAGCTGTAACAGGGCTGTGTCTGAACATTTAAGATATTTAAGAAATACTGAATGAATACTTTTTAGGTTTTTCGTCGGTTTGTTTATTTGTGTGTTAGTTCACGCATCACGCGAAAACTACTGGACGGATTTTGATTCATTTTCTTTTATTTGATAGCTGTTGAGTAGACTTAAAAACTGGTAGGTATACATTTTATCCCGCTATTGTATCGGAAAAAATAAGGAGCCACGGGCAAGGGCTAGTTTATTCTAATACTTTGAGCTATTGGTATCAAAACAACTTAATTTATTGACGACGTTGCGTTTAATTTGAGCGATGAATGCCATAATATATTTAAATGTACCAATCATCGAGAAAAACAACTTTGTTATTGTACTTAGTTTTATGATATTTTTTTTGTATAGCTAAAGGTGGCAGGCGATCCACGGCCCACCTCATGGATACAGAGAGTGTTGTCAAGCTGTTGCGCACCATTTCAATTCTCTTTGAAATGAAATAATGATATTGTAGATGTCATACTTCTTAATTATGGTTTATTTATATGACGGAGCGCAGGGACACACATCTTCATTTTTATGTTCCTCAGGATGATGAACTGACATAAGGGTAGTCTTGAAATCACACTCCTCATTGTTCAGTACACTGATCTCTATGGATAGCTTAGATTAGGTAACAAATGTTACGCGATTAGGTACTACTTTCTAGTACGTATCTAGGGTATATATTTTATAAACTAAGATTAGAACTCCGACTGTCATTTTTTTCTGCTGACAGTGTTTGTGGTTAACGCGTGTGTCCGCAATTTTCGACCTATTTATTGTATTTTGTGACCTTTGTGGCTTGTTTTGATATTGTTTGTGTTTGTGAAGTGTCTTAATTAGACGGCAAAAGGTTAGTTTTTACGTTTTAACAGTGTTTACCAACAACCTAAACCACCAGATCCCCCTGATATCCCTGCACCGTCCACTCCCATCTTTTCCACGCCCCCGGTCTTCCTAGATGTTCCAAACTCGAATCCCATAACCCAATTAGCAGAAGATGTATGTAGCATATCAGACTCTGAGATGCATCACATCAACTTGCGTAAACGTTCAAGTGGAGACCAGAAGTCTGACTCCATCTGTCCATCGAAGCAATTAAGAAGTCAGATAGCCAGAAATAAATACAGTAATTTGGACAAATCCCCATTTATTGTTCATGTTTCACGTATTGAGACTAGTACACAATCTAGTACCACCCTCCACCCAGTGTCATTCGGTTTATTCTTGCCCCAAAATAATATATCTAACATTGTACATGATGGTGTGAACAGAGTAGGTAGGAACTGAGTTTCCGTGGAATTTGCGGCTCCCCAGGATGCCAACTCCTTCCTGGTAAACAACTTGCTCCCCAAGAACAGATTCACCGGCTCAATCCCATCATTTAACATCACTCGGATGGGAGTAGTTACGGGTATACCTGCGGACATGACAGAAGATGATGCCATGAATTATATTTCAGTTCCTTCTGGCTGTGGCAAAATTTTAAAGGTTAGGCGAATTAATAGGAAAGTTTTTAAAGATGGAACCCCTGAATGGAAACCCACGGAAACATGCGTACTTACCTTTGATGGACAAATACTTCCCAAACGTGTTTATTGCTGCTACACATCCTTACCAGTCGAGCAATACATTTACCCCACGATCCAATGTCACAAGTGTTGCCGGTTCGGACACGTTAGATCTATATGCAAGTCTAAACCGTGGTGTTTCAAATGCGGACACGAACATCCAGGCAATGGATATGAAGTAGTAGAGAGCGAAGCTTTCTGCATACTGTGCTCCGGGGGTCACTATGCAAACAGCAAGTCATGCCCGGAGTTAGGTAGACAGAAAGCCATTAAGACAGCCAAGAACAGAGCGTGTTATGTCTCACCTCCTATACCTCCAATATCCCGTAGTTATGCTAATGTGACTAAATCTGTACCCTCATCTACCATAACATATAAAGAAACTGTTTTTCTAAAACCCAAGACCCATGCCCCCATATCCCCTTCATATGACAAAATTAGCCATAAAAATATTATTAGAACTTCCCCTTCATCTCAGTCTAATGGCTGCGCTCTAGATAATCCCCACCAATCTTCTTGTTGGAGGTCTGGGGTTGAGGTTGAATAATATTTATACGTCTATAATCAAATAATACTTTATTTAAACTTACAATTTCCACCAGCAGCCATTGCTCAGACCAGACACGGACACAAAAGTAAGAGTGGGCGGAAACGGAAATACAAATCAAAAATCAACTAGTGTTGCAACAATACATTAGTGTTGTACATTGCATAATATATCTCAATACTCTCCCTCAATATGCAACATCATACCTATTTCTGTTAACAGATATTTGAACTGGCTTATAGGAAGTGGTTTGGTTAACATATCAGCAAGCTGTAACTTAGTATTAATATATTTTACAATAATTAAACCTTCTTCCACTTTCTGTTTTACAAAGTTATATTTAATGTCTATATGTTTCATTCGTTTCTGGTCTGAATTCTTTACAGTTTTTATAGTACTTTGATTATCTTCATATATAATAACATTTTCAAATTTGACATTTAAATCAATCAATAAGATAAGATAATGTTTATTTAGACAATATAAATTTAACATAATTATCCTATATTTACTGTGATCACTAGGCTCTGCCTGTATCGTGACTATCAAAGATCTTAATTATAATTCATATTAAAATAAATGTATCTATAAATTGAAATGTGTTGAAATTGAGTAAGTGTTGTATATTATGATTGCGCATGCGTGCGTGTGTGTGTGTATGTGTGAGTGTGCGAACGTGTGTGCGTGTGTGCGTGTATGTACGCATGTGCATAGGTGGCAAAATTTTTTGAAGAAGAGATAGATATCTAGAGAGTTCTATCAAACAATAATTTGAAAGAGTTGTTCTATTACTTGGTAATTTAATTTGGTGATGAAGTTTGTAACTATATTTTGAGCTTCACGCGTAGTCCTATGCTTGAGATCGCATTTTTTAGCTATTTTATTGTATAAATAAGGGAACATATATTTTTGAAATCGCAATGCAAAAGTAGTTTTGCATTTTGTTATATTGATATTAAAGACTCTTCTATTAAGTATAATGTTGTTATAATCAAATTTCAGGACCAATTTATGCATATGGGTGATCGCATTTAATACATACAGTTGCCTTATACTTAAAAGGCCAGCAGTTTTATAGAGTTCAACAGTTGAATATCTTATAGGTTTTTTAAACATTACTTTAAGTATTGATCTCTGGGTTCTCTCCAGTTGTATTAAGTGTGATGTTGCTGTCCGTCCCCAAACACGTAAACAGTATGAAAGGATGCGATGTACACGGTTTTCAGAAGTTCAATACAAGCAACCTCTCTGAGTTCTTTCATTACATAGATTCTGCATATATATATAGCTGTCTGCATCTAGTCGAGAGGGCAGCTATATGTTCAGTGAATGTTAGATTTTCATCAATGATTACTCCGAGGTACTTTATGGATTTCATTCTCTGAACTTCGTTACAGCCACAGCCGATGTTTATATTAATTTGGTATAAGTTACATGTATGAATTCTAAGGTTTAAATTACATGCTGGCGATGATGCCCTAGTTTTATGGAAACAGAGAAACTTTGTTTTGTTGGTATTTAAAGTTAAAAGGTTATTATTAAGCCATTCGGCCACCAACATCATACCTTCCTCTGCTCTCAGCAAACATTCGCTCCATGTTTGGTCATGAAAAATTAATGCAGTATCATCTGCATAACAGTAAGGAAGCTAAATCATTTAGATACAAAAGGAATAACGTCGGCCCGAGAACACTTCCTTGTGGTATTCCGAAAAATGTTTCTTTAGGATTACTGAGCCAGGATTCTACCCTGACTCGCTGATTTCTCCCTGTTAAATAGCTCTGAAACCAGTCTAGTGCAATACCTCGTATTTCTAGTTTTCTCAATAAGATTGGAATAGCCACAGTATCGAAAGCTTTTGCTATGTCAAGAAAGACTCCAACGCAAGCGCGCCCATTATCTAGGTGAGTAACAATTTCTTTAGTGAGTAGTTTTACTGCATCTTCAGTCGACTTTCCTTTACGGAAACCAAATTGATTGTGGGACAGAATATTATTTTCTACTGGATATTTAACAAGGCGTACATTTACTACTTTTTTAATATCTTTGCGAATATTTAGATATTTTTATATATATTTTTAGCATTTGACATGCTTAGCACTATACATTAAACACAAAGTGAAAAATGTCCAACCAATTCAGCTGAATTGGTAAAGCATCTGGACGGTATCCAGAAGATGCAGGTTCAAATCCTGCTCCTGACTGTTATTTTCGATTTCACATTTTTCACTTTGTGTTTAATCTTTGCGAATATCGGAAGCAGAAATATGGGTCGGTAATTGTTGGGCAAATTGGTTTCGCCCTGTTTATGAATTGGAACTATGATTGCAGTCTTCCAGTCTTGTGGAACGATCCCTGTTGATAGGCTTTGGTTGATTATTAACTTGAGAGGTTCTACTATTTGATTCTTGACTTTTCTAATTAATAAACTATTAATATCATCTAGCCCTGGTGCACTGTCGAGATTAAAGGTCATGATAATGTTTGCTATTTCTCTATTGTCTGTTGGTTCGAAAAAGAAAGAGTAAACAGGTGATCTAGAATTTTCAATTTTATTCGCCAAAGCAGTATAGGTTGATCCAAGATATTGTAAAATTTTGCCCGCATATTGTTCTCCCACTGAAGCAAAAAACTCGTTCCAACTATCAACTGTAGTTTGTGGTCAAGAATCTTTGGTAAGCAATTCAGATGCCTTGGAATTAGTATCACTTTTTTTGTGAGTGATTTTATTAATTGCCTGCCTTAGCTTTCGTGGATTGTTTTTGTGTTCTTGCAGCAAATCTGTTTCATAGGCATTTTTTGTTTTACGCAATAGGCTGATGTAAAAGTTACGATATCTAGTGTAAACTATTGATTTCACATCAATCCCTGGACTATTTCTCGCCTCCATGTGAAGTTTATCACGTATACGTGAACACTTCAACAGTCCCTGAGTCATCCACCATTTAATAATTATTTTAGAACGATTAATCAACAAAGTTTTTGAGTTTGAATTGATTACGTTCTTTATTATGTTGAGAAAAATATCCAATTGATCAGATACGTTCTGAATATTACTTAACTTAGTCCAGTCCACTCTATATAATTGTTTTACTATAGAATCATAGTCGAGGCGTAGCTTATATCTTGGTGAAATTATTGGTTTCATGATGTTGTTATTTATACCAGTGATTACTATATCGTGATCAGTCATTGCTGATGGACAGACGATAGTTTCCACCTCCTGTGTGCCACTGATAAAAACATGGTCAAGGCATGCACTCTTTCTGGTGGGTACATTAACAGCTGGTCTTAATCCCATTTCGGTCATAGCACAGAGATAAGCATTTGATTCTGTATTGTTAATTATATTTATATTAATATCGCCTGTAAAGACTGTGCAGGGTTTTAAGTTTATAGACTGCATCATGTCATGGACTGAAATAATAAATCTGTCAGAGTTCTTAAAAGAAGGTGATCTATAAACTCCTAATATAGTTATTATATTGGGTATAGCAATGGCGATGCATTCAGCATCCTCTACAGCGGGTTCGAATACCCGTAGAGACCAAATATTGTTCACATACGCAACAACACCACCTGCTTTGTTTATATGTTTTGATGTATGAAAAGCACTATATCTGTCTATACGATACAATATAAAGTTATCACGTTGCCAACATTCTGTCAGTATAATCACGTCAAAATCAATATTAATTTTTTAAAGAATAACAAGTAAATTGTTGAAATTGCGACTAAGGCTTCGTATGTTTAGCGTTAAGATCTTTATATTATATTTATGAATAATATTATAGCAATCCTCTGGGAAATTTGTAGGATGGCATTTTACTGTGAACGCGTTATCTATACATTGTATAATATTAAGTGTAGCCATAAAAGATTATAATTATAATCTAATAATAGTCTATATTAATAGTTTGATTAACCAACATACTTCTACCACTGATTCACATAAGGACACTAATTCAGCTTCAGTTGTACTGAGCGCTACAGTTGTTTGTTTTGTAGGTTTTGTAGTATAGTATAGAACTATAATATTATTAAACAATTTAAACAAATATCCACTTGTTGACTTTCTATCTTTATCATTAGCAAAATTTGCATCTGCATATCCAATCAATGGACTTAAAGTTTTACAATCATTTCTAGTATAACATAAACTATAATTAACAGTTTGTTTTACATATCTGAGTATTCTTTTCAATGCTTTCCATAAATTTTCACTTGGTTTTGACTGAAATCTACTTAAATAGCATACAGCAGCAGCTATATCAGGTCTTGTTGTACAAGCAATAATCATTTTATGACCGTTTGAAACCATAGTCACTTATAGTTTCATTAAACTTTTCGTACCAATATTTTGGAGATTTCTTGAGTCCATATAAAGACTTTATTAGCTTTAGTCCTTCCGGTGGTTTCAAATATACATCTTCTTTAATATCACCACATAAAAATGCTCCCTTTACATCTAACTGATGAACATGACATGACCTGGTTTACCACAAGTATAACATGAAAATGCATTACTAACATGTTGACTGTCCTGTACTGTATAAGTTTTCTTCTTCTCTTCTTCGCCCAATAATCTGGTTTTAACAAATGTCATATTATTTAAATCAGTAACTGTTTCCAGTGCAGTGGTAATTCCTTCATATGACTGTGGCATGGACAATAATAAATAATTTCTGTCTTCTCTTCTTTGAGCTCTGTGAATAATTTCTCAACTTCCATAAAATGCTGTGATAACGGCTGTTTTTCGTTATATTTTAAATCTAATAATTTTCTTCTCAAGAATAATAATTACTGCGTACACCTTTTCTTTTAAAAGTATTTTCTAGACATTCAAACATTGAAAATGCGGATTCCTGTTTTAAATATTCAATATGGCTGTCAGCTAATCCCGCAATAATAATCGCCTGCGCCTTTGCCTCACTACTTGCATTTTGTTCATCTTGATGATAATCCCTTTTTTCTATAGCCGTCAGTACCCCATTCCCCTTTAGAATGCTTTTAATTCGAAAAGCCCATATGTTAAAATTCTCACCGGCAAATGGCGTCAAAGGGTAGGAGAGTTCGCAACGGCTATTTATAACGATGTGCTATTTTTAAAAAGCCTATTATTTTAAAACGTTAAATAACGATGTGCTATTTTTAAAAAGCCTATTATTTTTTACGCTTTAATATATTAAACGATATCTTTTGATTATTGTCGTATAGCACATTGTGCGCTATTTGAGGTTACGTTATTTAATATAGCTACGTTCGCGCGTTGAGCAGTTAACAATCTCAACAATAGATTACTGTCTACTAAGTGAATTGAAATTGTGATCTAAGATATATGTATTTAGATTCTGCCCACGGCTTCGTCTGCGTGGACTTCAGGATTGGGTCAATCCTTACTAATACACTTTATACGCTAAAATGTCCATAACTACTGACCCTATGACATTTTTGATTAAATTTAAGTAGACTTTTAAAGATATTATCTAACCAAAAATTATTTACACTATACTACAACAACATTTTATTTACAGTTTTATAATACACTAAACAAACAGACACAACGAACCAACACCACGAATAATTTAAAATCAAAAACTATACGTACATCTAAGCAAATAACGCGCGGCAATCGCTCAAAAACTCAGGATAATCATACGTTATTCCAGCTTAAGCGAGTTATCCGTACTGATTAATTATATCATCGTTCAAAAATATAACGAAGTAAAATCAAATAACCAAACGATGTTTTAGATACTTAGATTATTTTGCACGTTATGTTTTATAATTGACAGAAATATAGTTCATAAGTGGTAAAATTAGAGCATAATTTCGCATGTGACAATGATATGAACGGGTCAGGGTCATTTTGTTCTGTCCCTTTCTTTCGCGGTATGACTGACTGAAGTGACTGACTGTTCAAGTGTGCATGTGACTGTGATGTTTTGTTAGTGTAGTGTGTCGTCGACGTCGTGGCGTAGCAGTTGTGGTAGCGCTTTTATAATAAAAATAATCGAAAATAACGCTTGCCTGATGAAATAAATAACGGGGCTATAGATTATTTATAAATAGCAAGTGATTTTATGAGTTATTTAATATAACGAACGCTCCTATCAAAGGGAAGCGTTCCTTGAATGTCGACATAATCGATCTTTATTCACGCAAACTCCATAAAACCACTAACACAACCAGAACCACGCTCTGCTACCACTGTTGGAGGTCTGGGGTTGTGGTTGAATAATATATATACTTCTATAATCCAATAATACTTTATTTAAACTTACAATTTCTACCAGCAGCCATTGCTCAAACCAGACACGGACACAAAAGTAAGAGTGGGCGGAAACGGAAATACAAGAATTTTTTTTTTATTGCATGTAGTGGCAGACGAGCCACGGTCCATCTGATGGTAAATGGTAACCGTCGCCCATGGACTCGACTATACTGAGAGTATTATCAAGCCGCTGCTCACCAATTCATTTCACACATATGAAATGAAATATAAACGGCTATCTCCTGCTACAGCCAAAACGCAACGATGTGCTTCATGGCCAGTCACACGGGAGGTGGTGGTACCAACCCTACTAACTAGTGTGTACCTAGTCTTGCAACATTACATTAGTGTTGTACATTGCATAATATATCTCAATACTTCTAATAGTTCTTCAGCAATAATGCAACTCCTCATCCAACTACTAACTTCTTTCTTATCTCATAATACTACTCAACCTGTTTCCCCCTCTCAAAATTCTTTACTATCACCGTACCACTACGCAGAAAAACTTATTAATCTTCTTTTAAATTACAAAATTAGCTCACCGGGTATTTCTGCAGTGGAATGTGAGGAGCGTGTATCATAAAAAACATGACCTCACATATCTCATGAACAAGTACAAGCCGATAGTATGTTCCAAAGCTGAGACTTGGTTAACCCCAAGTCTCAATTTCCGTATTCCTTTTTTTAATATAATCCGAAGTGATTGAGCAGATGGGTATGGAGGATCTGCTCTTTTCATTAATAATCTTCGACCCTTTGTTCCCATTGCTATGAGCTTCAACATTTCTAACCCTGATTAGGCAAAATTTTCTTCAGTTCTAGAAAATAAAATAAACTCTCTTCCTATTTTTAATCAGCCATATCAACGGCATCCAGATCGTCACCATGGCCAATTATGCTGGCAGTATTTTATACAAGCCATAAATTCAAGTGCAGAGGAATACTTTCCAATCAAGAACAGCGCCAGGGGTATGATTCCATCTCCCCCATGGTGGGACCATGAGTGTTCTAGAGCTATAAGAGAAAGAAAGGACACTCCTTTTTCGCTCGCCGAACTGGAGATGGTCCTTAAGTATGTCAAGGACTCGGCCCCCGGCCCTGATGGCATTCCATACTCCTTCCTGGTTAATGCCGGATCCAATGCCAAGGTGTACCTGTTAAGTATATTGAACTCCATATACTCTTACGGATACCCATCCGGGAGTGGAAAACTTAAATTATCATTCCAATATTAAAGCCAGGCCTAAATGTTGGTGATCCAAACAGCTATAGACCCATAGCCCTCTCTTCAACCTTACTGAAATTACTGGAGCACTTAATAAAAAACCGACTTGAGTGGATTGTGGAATCCCGCAATTTGTTACCAAGCTATCAATTTGGTTTCAGAAAGGGTCTCAGTGCCGTGGACAGCATAGGAGTCCTTATAACCGATATTCGGTAACCTCCCTGTTCAATAAGTATTCGGTGGTTGCAGCATTCCTCGATGTTTCATTTACATATGACAATGTTCTTCTTCCCGTTCTCAGGTAGAAACTGCTCGAGCTGAGATTACCGGCTAAGATGATCTACTGCATATGTGAAATTTTTATGTCTCGCACACTGATTCTGAGAGTACAGGGTGAAAATGTGGGGAGAAGGCTTATATGGAAGGGATTACCGCAGGGCTCAGTCCTAAGTCCCCTGCTATACAACCTATACACAGCAGACATGGCCCGTTCCCTTAACAATAATTGTCATATACTATGCCGATGACCTGGCTTTGTATATGAGCAACTCCTTAATAAGTACTGCTGCCTCGTCTCTCCATATTTCCCTGGAATCCCTGAATCGTTGGTTACTAGCACATGATCTGAACCTTTCTGTTTCTAAAAGTGCAGCTATTGTCTTTACTAGGAAAAGGTCTACCCCTCAGGTGAACCTAATTATCCAAGGCCATAGGATCCCACTGGCAACTAATGTAAGATTCCTTGGGGTCTTTTTGGATTTCAAACTTAGTGGTATCTTTCACCTGAATAGTCCGATGACTATTGCGAACAAGTTATCAACATTCTGAAGGCACTAGCTGAGATTTGGTAGGGAGCTCATCCCTATACCATGAAGCTTGTTTACAATGCCTTGGTCCGTAGTAAAATATACTATGGGTAATTCATGTTAATGCCCTCCAATAAAAGTGCCCTGGCAAGGTTGAACAGGTTACTATCACTATACCTTCGAATTATTACTGGGTGCATGAAGTCCTCTCCAGTTAATGCACTACAAATAGAATGTAATGATTCTCCCTTAATGCTGAGAAGGCAATATTTGGCTGCACGCTTTGTATCTAGCGTAATCTGCAGGGAATCTCACCCATTGTTTGATAAATAAAATTCCCTAAAGAATCTTCAGTATTTACTGGAGAATGCCTTGTCATATTGGAAGCTTGCCTGTTCATAGAGACCCAAAATGTTAGTGAAGCAGTAATTTTCACAGACTCTTTTAGTTGCCTTAAAGCTTTACTCCAAAGTCCACTTAAGATTCGTACACGCAGCCAGCTTATATTACTAATTAGAAAAACTGTTCTTTCCTGTACCCGGAATCAGAAGTAGGTCCATCTGGTGTGGATTCCAAGTCATTGTGGCAACGAAGGCTGTTTGTGTGATCTAAAGCACTTTGCTCACCATTGCTACGACCTGCGGAGCCTTGCACAAGTTACTTTGCGTAGGGCCTGGCAATCACAGTGGGATAGCAGTAGCAGAAGAAAGGGGAAATTTTACCATGCAATTCAGCCGACGATACCACCGAAACCCTGGTACTTTAAATTTAAAAAAACACCCAGAGCGATCATTTCTACGATCTGGCGACTCCGGATTGGACATTGCTCCTCGCCAGTCTTCTTGCACAAAATTAGAGTCTGGGATTAATCTCTGTATGAGTGCGGTATAGATGAAGGACACCTTGAACATATCTTCTTTGAGTGCCCTAACAACAACCCAAAGGACATGTACCATTTACGGCCTGTGGCGGCTATAATGTTTTCAATATTTAAAATTAATTTAATAATTTATAAAATCCGTTAGTGGTTTTCTTTTCTTGATAGAACTTCAGAAAAAGATTATAGTTTAAAAAGCTATTATTTTGAATTTGTACTTTATCGTAATGGTTATTGGTGAATTATTGTTATCTGTTGACAATCAAATAGGATATTGCCGCTACGCTGAATTGATAACTTTGGTACTATTATATTACAAAACAATATTACGTAGTATTTCTTTAATAATTTCGTGAGAACAGTAATATGACTATTTAAGAAAATATTTTTTAGAATTATTTGGTGAAAACTGATATTATTTCTAATCAAGAGTAGCAATTATGATTCAAAATATTGGCAACAACATTTTTTACATCAATCATTTCATGTCATTCTACTCATCTACTGTTGTTATTGTGTATCGTGAATATTGTATTGTGATTTTATGAGTGTAAGTTATATATTTAGTGATTTTAAGCCTTATTATTTGTTTATATATGTAGATATTATTTTATTTATTTATAATTATGGTGTTATTTTTGATCAAATATAAGATTTTGAGGTATTTCAATTTCAAAATTATATCCATCTTAGATGTCTTTTATCTTATCATCCAAAAGTTTTAGTGTGAAAAGAAATACACAGGGCAATAGGGCAGTCATTTATCTTCAAAACACATATTGTTTTATGTGGGTCCGTCCAGGCCGAGAATGTACGGGCATTTGGTACATCTCCTTTAGACCTATATAGAATAGTAATGAACGTGAAAATTCCGGTGCCCATTAATTTTCCTTCACTGCTCACGTATTCGTCCCCTAAGGTGTTTAGAGTCCTCATCCACTTCATTCGTTGTAATAACATAAATTTGTGACGTGTCAGCTACTAACTTGTTAATAGAATTATGTTTGTGATAAGCTAAAACCCCATTAACGTTACCCACTAAGTTTTTTACTAATCAAAATGGTGTATTATGATTATTTGTGTATTGTCCGTTTGTTTTTGGTGTTGTAGTCTGGTAAACGAGGCCCACATCGTGTCTGTGCACTTCTGTGCAATCAGTCTACAAAGTTCCGCATTATGCACACGTGTATCCTACTAATCATTTGTCGTTGGCAGAATTGTCGTCATCGGTACGGCTCCGCTTGTCATAAAGAAGGATAGAATAGAAACCTTATTAGAGCTCAATGAATAGAATGTACATTGAGCTCGTAATAAGGAGGAGGCGCCCTAATCTTCATATACCTAGTAAAAGTGACTTACTTATGCCCGGTTTTTATAATAATAAAACAGGTCTTTTTACTTACAATCGGTAGAATATTCTACCAGGCGTAAGTAAAATTTGTTCCTTTGCGACTAACGGATGGGAGGGTTTTTAGTTACGATCCGTAACAACAATCTATAGAAACGAAGATTTATGGTGTTTCTATAAAAAAAAGTAACCGATATTTATGTTGTCAAATATACTAACCGTAGATGACATGTTTACCGGCCAATTTCGGACGGTTTTGAGAAGTCGTGTGCTGGTATATGGTTATTGAGGCTTAAACGGGAAAATATATTGAACTCTGAGATTGAAATGGAGACTGCATTAAATTTACTCTCCGATACTGACATCAGAGCGATTTTGATTCAAAAGAAACTTGTTTTACACCTTTAGTTGTAGGGTTTAAAGATAATCTCGATCCTTAAATTCGGATGGTTCATTGAATCTAAGGCAAAAGCAGCGGCAAGGAAGCTTAGCGTACTTGCGAAAGTGCGACAGTACTTTACGTCAGGGCAGCTTTTAATGTTATATAAAACCTAAGTCCGCTCATGCATGGAGTAGTATTTTCTGGTTATACGCATTACTCATTGAGTACTCGTTTGAACCGATGCTGCAAAATATCATCTATATTTTTACTGACCATTAGGAGGGTTATAGTCAAGCACTCGCTTAGAAAAAGTAAAAAAATTCAAAATGGATCAGTAATAAATACTACGTTGTACGTAGTATTTTACTTCCATGAGCTTTATATAAGGGCCATAGATTATAGAAAAGAGAATCCTGTGATTGTTGTCATAATTATCTTCTTCTTTTTATTTAATGGCTTTTGTGTCATAATTATCTTATCTTATCTTCTTGTTTAATGGCTCTTGTTGTGGCAGTCATAATTATGATTGTTGTTCAAGTTGACAGTAGTATTTAGTGCGTAAGCGTTTCGTTTAGATATAGGCATTAAATAGTTATAATGTTTAACATAAATTATTAAGGTCTAAATTGTGTCTAAACTATTTAATTGTTAATAAACAATAATTTTATTATTTGTATTAAAGTTAAGTATATAAATAACAACATTTATTTTTAAAAAGCACCTTTTTTCTGAACATCATGTGAAACGATTGATGTAATAATGAAACGTAAAGAGGGTCATCGGTATACTTAACTGACAGTTCCCCGTTACTGCTAGATATGATAATAATGTTGTGAAACACCTGTGAAGCCTCAGTATCGGTATCTTGAAAACTTCTGGTAGCTTTCATACAATGACGATTCGTTGAATATAGGAACCGGGCATTAGCCTGTCGTCCGCCATCTTAATAGTTACGATGACAGCGTAATTTGGATGTGTTCCGATATACACTGCGAGCACTGTAAGGTGTGATGTCAATTTAGTATACTGTGAAGTGGTTCCTTTATAGTTAGCTATACTGGTTACTGTTTATAACGGAATGCAGTCCAGTATACTGATCTGTCATTTCATACAAAGTATTGGTTTTACACTGCAATAAACACTATAAATTTCTTTACATTTGCCATGTTTGGGTATCTTTGATTTACAATATTCAATAATAATAATAATATTCCATAGTGCAAATTGTTATATTTATGGAAGCTGTTGATCACGTGATATCACAGTGCTCACAGTGTATATCGGAACAAAGCCTTTATCTGTTGTATGTCAGCTGTCAATTAGGGATGCAGGAAGAACCAACAACTATCGATATATCGATGTTTTAAAAAATACTTTTATAAAATATCCTTTATTTTAAAAATATTTAATTTGCGCTATTTAGGTTTCAACCTAGTGTAGGGACCATGTAAGTACGAATGAGGTTAGTCATGTCAGCAGTTTAGCGTGCAAGCGAGAAGTATGTTAGGCGCTCGACCAGTTACTACGCACTGGCCAGCCCGTAAACTTGTGTGTTAGATTTGGGGAATTTAATTAATAATTTACTGAATAAATTAGTTGGTTTTTTGGGACTTATTGGTTTTCTTTATTCGCGTAGGGTCAGGTGCAGTAGCTCACAGTGCAATTAGGATCCCCACGCTCACTACAGTCAGGAGAACACGCACATTTTATTCCACGTCACATACGTAGGTTATTAGGAACTAGGTTGTGACGTAAGGCATCTTACAGTATAATCACACATAGAGACTGCGGGGTATAGGCAGAGATAGTACCCACCCCACAGTTAGAGAGCACTCGTACACCCCGCGTACAGTGGTGACCCGTGATTTTAAGTGAGGCTGTTTTGAGTGCGGGGATTGCTAGGACAGTTGCACAGGTTAGATTAAGGAGTAATTTAAGTGGTGAATAAGGACGCTAAGTGTTTATTTATAGAACCAAACGCCGCAAAAAATAAATATAAGTGATTTGATATGGTCGGCTGCAGGTAATCCTAGTGTAGAATTGGCTGCAATTAGTGTGCAATCGCGTCTACCGGACTTTTGGGCGCAAATGCCGCGATTATGGTTCGCACAGATAGAGAGCATACTCGGTCCTCAGAAGCAAAGTGACGAGACCAAGTTCAATCTGGTGGTGGCAAAGTTAGGTCGCGACGCTCTGCAACAAGTGAGCGATATTTTAATCACACCTCCCGAGTGTGATAAATATAAAGCGATAAAGGAGCGACTACTGCACGTACATGAAGAAAGCGCGGAAAGGCAGTTCCAGAAATTAGTGAGTGAGATGGAATTGGGAACGCAAAAACCATCTCAGCTTCTGCGGCGGAGCGTGACCTGGGGAGGAACGCACAGATATTCGAGCAGACTCTGCACAACTTGTGGCTCGCCCGTTTGCCAGCATCAGTTAGATCGGTGCTGCTTGTCAGCCAAGACGCTGGAGAATTTGGCCAATATAGCGGATAAAATCATCGAGAATATCCGGGGAGGTGAAGTAGCGGAGGTCAGCACGGCAGCGGCCAGTGGTACCCAACTGCCGGTGAGCGAGATGTTGGTGCAGATGCACAAGCTGAGCCTTGAAGTAGCGGCACTGCGCGAGGAGGTTAGTGAGCAGCGTCGCAGCGCTTCCCGGGGCTGAGGCCGTACACCATCAAGAGGGCGCTCGAGAACAAGATCAAGAACATCGGCGGACCCGGACTGGCTATGCAGGTGGCATTTTCGATACCGGTCTAGAGCGACAAAGTGTGAGAAACCCTGCGCATGGAAGACGGAAAACTAGACGCGGTACAAAATACGGCGGCGGTGAGTTTTGTGCCGGGGATTAATCACCGTCTCAGCGTTTATGATAGAGAAAATGGTTTTAAATTTTTGGTGGATACAGGTGCGAACATATCAGTTATTCCTGCCACGAAGAAGCAGAAGTTATCAGCAGCACATACGGACTATAAGTTATTTGCGGCAAATAGTAGTGAAATCAAAACTTACGATTCAAAAACATTACATGTAAATTTAGGCCTACGGCGGCCATATAGGTGGACTTTTGTGGTCGCGGACGTTAGCCTACCGATATTAGGTGCGGATTTTTTGGAGCATCACACCTTAGTAGTAGACCTAAGTGCGCGTAAATTAGTCGATAAAGAGACGAATTTACTAACGCTGGGCAGCATAGCCACTTGTGATCAGGTGTCAATTACAACCATAGATAGGAACCACCCCTTAGTAGATTTATTAGCAGAATTTCCAGAGATAACTCCACTGCTCACCATTTCATTTCACATCTGTGTGATATTTATGAAATGAAAGAATAGAATATACGGCTGTCTCCTGCTACAACCAAAACGCACCGATATGCTTCATGGCGGGTAACACGGGAGATGGCAGTGCTAACCTGCTCGGGCCCGATAGCAAGTGAGTACTCCCACTTGATACCCAGCTCTACCACCAGTAATGCAGTGGGTGGATACTTACTTCCCTTAATCGCCTCGTACGACACCCGTGGGAAAGAATGGGGTGGTGACACTGGTATTCTTAGTCCGTCACCACACAGACAAATTTATATTTAAACGACTAATAGTATTACTTGAATATTTAAAATATTATTTTTAAAAACATCTTAAAATAAATAGAATAAATTTAAAATTACACATTATCATGTGACCACGCCATATGACGTCATGGACCGTGTATCTCTTTGTAGCTGTGGTATGGATATATGTATATATAATATCTCTAAACGAGTAATTCTTGTATATATATATACATATATATAATCTGAATCTCGGAAACGGCTCCAACGATTTTCATGAAATTTAGTATGCAGGGGGTTTCGGGGTCGATAAATCGATCTAGCTAGGTTTCATTTTTAGAAAACATCGTTTTATCCGGATTTTCAGGCAATGAAAAACTGCTACAATATTTTAAACACAAAGTGAAATGTGTTTAATGTATAGTGCTAAGCATGTCAAATGCTTAAAATATATATAAAAATATCTAAATGCTACAATATTATTAGAATACGAAAGTAAATTTCGCTACCATCTACAAGGTTATAACAGCTCAGGAAATCGGGCGGTCCCTAAACTAGAAGACCCCGGTTCAAGTCCAGATGTCTCCAGTTCGATATTTTTCCCTTTTTTTTTCAATTCTTTTTTTTGTGAGAAAAACACGATTTACCAAATACCGAGCAAAGGTCGGTTAATCAGGTACTATAAATAAACTGAGGAGTTTTGGCTGGAACATGAAGAAGCTCATTCCGCCACTCTGTATTCCAAAACCTGTGTGACTTCAACTATTAATGTATAAAAGTGATGGCGTTTTGCTCATTAACTATTGATACTATCATTTTCACTAATATTTTCACGTACAAACGTGACTCTGAATGATCTTCTGACTGAGAATGATAAATATTGTGTACAATGTAATTTCAATTTAGTATTATAAATTGTACTAGATGAAAACCCGGCTTAGCTCGGGTGAAATGTGAATCATAAATCATGTACACAATGTTTTACAAAACTGATACGTGTGAATCGCCCTTAACGAACTCAAGATGGCATCCGAGTGACCAATATGGCGACTGCCATTTTCACTATTAGAATGTAACAAAATACTCTACAATCCGAATTTTGTGGATGTAAGTTGTCGACTCGAAATTATTCTTTTTTATGTTTTATTATTCAGGTAAGGTTTCAATCGAGTCTACCGTACCCCTTGACAGAATTATTAATATATAGATTTAACCCAGAGGCGGTTAGTAATATTAACAATATACGTATTCAGGCCTAGCAACCTCAGGATTGTGGGTGACTGAGAGATGGCAACATTTCTTAGATTATCTACATAATTATTTCTCAAATAACGTGTTAATGTAAGTTTATCAAAATATAATTATATTGCTGTAAAACTTAATTAATGGCAGCGTCGGACTGGCCATTTAGTCGAGGTGGCTTTTGCCAGCCGGGCCCCAACTTGCGCGGGCCCCCCTATAGGCATACTTTGAGGGGCTTGCCGCAAGCCAGGCGATAGGTAGGCCCGCGCAGGCTAGAACACAGAATCGGATCTAATCAAGGATGACGAGAACAGCAGCTTTTACGATTGAGTTATTAACAGCTTAGCTGAAACTGTACTTTAGGTAAATAATATATATCGTTGATAATTAATAATTTATATATTTCATTATTTTCCGATAGTATCCATCTTATCCAGTCTCGGGCCCTGACGGTAGCCACCCGGGCCCTTCCGGCCCAGTCCGACCCTGATTAATGGTAATTGATGGCAAATTTTGTTTGTCAACTATTTGGCAGCAATACGTATTATTTATTAAAAAATAATACCTGCAGAAATCTTCAGTCAGATCTCGGGGAATCTTATGCTATATTATCACCACAGAACAATTTTCCTCTACGAGATTATCATAGGTTGCGTGATAATCACTTTGCAAGCTTTTACAATTAATTATATTATTAGGTAGATATATTCTATAATAAATAAATTATTATTAAACTGTATAAATAAATAATAGAACCTAAGATTTAATGAAAAATAGTCCGTTTTAAGTAATCATCTTCAAAGCATTTTTTCTTAGCGCCAATAACGCCGCTATTGCCCTCAAGATGGCGGGAGCGTTCTTGATCGCCACTCGACAGATGAAGAATGTTATCAAAAACTGGCTCAATCGATGAAGTACGTACAATCTGTAAATAAATAACATCTTAAAACGAGGAAAATATGTCATACGATAAAAATAATAATAAAATACACAGATTAAACGAATCAAATATTTTAAAGACAATTTTATAATACCGCCATCTAGTTTCATAAAATTTAAAAAATGAGCGTAATGGCAATTCGTTCGAAATGCGATTTCTGCGAAGAATCTGTTGAGTGAGGCCGACTGTAATGATGACGTAAGAGAGCGAGTAGGTATAAAAGAGAGCATTGAAGATGGAGTCAGGAGTCTCCGAAACCGGCGAGCGTGTAAGAAGAGAAATATGAATGTGTGCCGAAGCGAGAGATGTATGCAGGAATAGAGCCTCTTGGCATTCTGTTCCTCTGCCTACCCCGCTAGGGAAATGGCGTGATGATAAGTAGTAATAGTAGTATCTAGTTTCATTACTTATAATATCAAGTTGACAGTCCTTAGGATACTTACACACGCATTCTGGATTGCGCTTTCTCCAAATCCTGGTCGCTCTCCCGCAACAGGTACCTGCGAACACCTTTGACGAAGTCTACGCAGTGAGCCTCCCAACTAAACAGGAAATCAATGAAATTTTATTACTTTAAACACACACACAGTACAACTGGGCCCGTACAATATAACTTACTAAATCATGTCGACATCTCGCTTGTGATTGGTAGAGAAACCGACACGTGATGTCGCAATAATCCCTCGGTCAATCACGGTGATCTCTCTACCAATCACAATAACATGATGCGATGTTGATACGATTTAGTGAGATCTCATCTAAGAGTGAGATATATTCTAACTCCCGTTTTCCTACAGATCACTATTACAACATTTACCTCGTACAGAGACCTTGGGCTTTCATCATCTGAATTTTAACTTATATAAAGGACTAACATATTTTTGTTACTTGTAGTGGCAGGTGAGCTACTGCCCATCTGTTTTTTTTATACTACATGGGTGGCAAACAAGCATACGGCTCACCTGTTGGTAAGCGGTTACACCAGAGGCATCACTCGCGCGTAATTATCTCCAAGGAAAGTGGTAGGAAGGCTATTAAGGAGAGGATAGGTAGGATAAAACAAAATGGGCTTGAACTACTCCTCATTTTAAAGTACTATTTTAAATAGGTAAGCACATACCCTATTTATTTCTTGGTTAGCACCTACATTAGTTAAATATAAAAATTTAAACACTGTAAGAAATGGGAGATTTAAGAAAAGTGGCTCATGAGTTTCTTGCAGAGTTCTTCTCATGAAAAGCCTTACTTCAGAATCTGGCCGCTTTTGGCGACTGCAATCGCGACATTGCGGATGCACTTGTCTCAAACGTTCGTGTTAGTTACAACTTAGATGCTATATAAAAAAAATTCAAAGCAGTCATGAGGAATCACAGAAGGGAAAACTTAAAACTATAAACAAACAGTTGTTAATTTTGGATATCCAAATTAATTGTTTGATCTTAAATTAAAACTTCAAAATGAATCATAAAAAAAAATTGTTTAAATTATTCATTTCTTCCTTCACAGCTGGCCTAGCGCAATACTTATACTAATATGAACATATTTAGCGTTATCGTTAACACGTCACGTGACCAAAGCGTTGGGTGACGATGACGCGAGTTCCATGATTTTTGTTCACCCACAAAGTGCTCAATGCACCTAAAGAAGTTTAATAATGATATTTTTTAATTTGAATTTGGATTTGATACTAACGATCGAAAGGATGGTAAAGAGAGGACAGGGAGGGAGTTAGAGCCTCCGGAGCGGTCACTCACCATACTAAACACAATGGTAGGAGTTCCTACCGTTGTTTCACACTGGTCTTTGGTGGGTGGTACTTCCCTAATCGAGCCGGCCTATATATTCTGGGACAAGCAAGGCCACAATAGTGGCCAAATACCACTAGATGTTCATTATGCTCACTCTTCTAAATAAGCCATGTCACAGCATCCAGTAGCTGTTTCTACATTTTCACATTTCTATAGACCTATATCTTAATCTATACTATTATAAAGCTGTAACAGAGCTGTGTCTATACATTTAAGATATTTAATTTAAAACGACTGTATTAGGACTGTATTATTGTCTAAACATAAAACATGTTTTTCTTAGATTTTTGTCTGCTTATCTGTTTGTTTGTTCGCGCATCACGCAAAAACTACTGAACAGATTTTGATGTAACCTTTTTTATTTAAAAGCTTTTGATTAGATTTAAAAACTGGTATATATTTTATCCCGCTACTACATCGGGGGCCTGAGATATAACCGAAAAATTACTTTAGTATGAACTAGGCTAGTACTAGACTTCGCCGCAGCCAAAGGCTAGTTCATAGTAAAACTGTAATGTCAGTTTTCGTATGTTCAGTTCTTTGGCAACACATCTCGTAGGTCAGATTTTTCGGGTAATAAAAAGTCTTTCTAATCTTATTTAGATGACATAATCACAAACTTACTCTATAGTGTGAGGATCCAGGTTGTAAACGGCAGCATCAGTTGGTGCGAGTCTGTCTCTCAGACGTTGCACGTTGTCAGTGCTGAACTGCCACTCCCTCATCATGAAGTACTTGAGAGCGTCGTTCATAGCTCGTAACCGGTGACATACGGTAGACATCTTTATACTACAATAGAAAAGACAATATGTGTATAGGTATTTGATATAAATAACGCTAACGTTAAGTCACGTGACTTAACGTGAAAGATATTCAATTTATTTATTTATTTATTGGCACACAAAACAGAATGCAATCAATGTGTTACAAGGTAGTATATGAATAGTTACATGAGCTTAGAACAAGATTATATTCCAACACTATGTGTACTCAGCATGCTAGGTTTATAATTGGACGACCGTGTTATTAATTTACGAAAAGATAAGTTTTACTGAACATTATGCAATAATAAAAATTAAACAAAAAAGTACTATAAAAACAAAAAGAGATCACACAACATTTCGCGATATTTAAGACCATACAATTATTCTTACACCAACTGTTTACCGTTTTCAAGTCTGACTGAAGTGCAATAGCGCCCTGAACCACAGTAGTTGTAATTGATTCAGAAACCTTGACGAATGAAATTTAAATGGACGATTAAATAGGTAATGAAGAAGATTAGTAAGTTCTCACCGTTGTTTGACTCCAAGCGTGGTGTAAATAAAGTCAATAGTGAGCAGAGGTGTTGTCTGTAGGAACCATTCTGCAACATTCATCACTAACCTGTAAACAATGATACCTACTAATAAAATTTATATACATGCCAAGATTTAAATTGAGATTATGGAGACACCTGTGAGAGGTATATATACCTAACTGTAACGACCTACGTTTGTAAATCAATCTCGATATTTAAAATCTTTGCCTAATGCGATAATTTGAAATAAACTATGATGACGAGCGAGTTTTGCACTCGCGTCTTGAGAATACTGTTTAGACGCTCTACCAACTAAGCTATCATGACATTCTCTCAATGTATCCACATTCGGAAATTTCCATAACACATTCAAACTGTCGGATGTATTATTTTGCATTGTGCATGTGTCACATAAGGTAGAAAATCTGGTGAATTCCCAAGCAGGTGAATGTGCTTATAATGTACAGTGACCGACCGAAGATACGGTTTCAGTTACCGCAAGTTTCAGCAAAAAAAGCTCTGGCTTTTTCACAAGCTTCGGTTCCGGAATAAAAAACATTTGGCCGCACCGAAAGTGAAAGTTCGTGAATTATTGCGCGTCGCTCAGCTGACTTCAGAAAGTTCGTGTCTCGTGTGTCACCTGCCATCGTCAGCTGCCAGATCGCTGGCCGATTTGTCGTGATCGTGTTGTGAGTTTATGAATCGTGTGTGTAATATTATTGTTTATTTCATAAAAAGGATTAACTTACAAGCTCTTGGTGAAAAACCCGGTGGGATACCACAAAGGACTGTCGAAGGGATGTTCACGGACCCCACGCATCATACGCACTCTAAAGTCAGACCACGTCGTGGGATTGTCGTTCGACGAGCAGTTGTAGACGCGTGCTTCGCGGGAGCTAATAAAATTTAATAGAATTCGGATTTACACCATTTCTTTTTTCATGCTTTTATTTCATAACTAAACCTATGGTAAACCCAAAAGATGGAATTTATAAAGAATCAGCCGTTACTCGCGGCTCCGCCGCAGTCAAAAGCTAGTTTTTAGGTTATATCTCAGGTTCCCGATATAGTAACAGGATAACATGTATACCAGTTTTTAAGTATAATCAAGTGAAAAAAAAGTTGCATTAATATCCGTTCAGTAGCTTTTGTGTGATGCGCGAACGAACAAACTGATAAAATTAAAAAAAATGTTTTGTATTCAGACACGCCTATATAGCCTAATACAGACACTTTTTCTCAAATATCTTAAATGTACAGACACAACTCTGTTTCTAAATTTGCCGGAAAAATTTTATAAACAAGAATATTTTTTGAATTTTTCGCTTAAACGCTCATTTACGTCACGAACTGCTAATCAATAGTCATTCGTGCGGTATTTAATATTTTGTTTCTGTCAGTTTTTTTATAACTATGCCATAAACTACTAAGAGATAAATATCAAGCAAACACGGTCCATGACGTCATACGGCATTTGTGGTCATGTGGGGATGTGTATTATTTACAACTGGCAGCAATATTCGCATTATAATGAAATAAATAAAATTAAAACTGCATTCAAACGTATTTAGATAACTTGTGGTGAGTAATAAATATTCCGTTTTGCTTTTCCTCCTTTACCTTATGACAAGTAACTCTAACTTTATATGATACCCTCAAAAGCCACTAATTATAAGAAAATATTTTTTATATTTGTTTAAGGCATTGGCAGAACCATCAGCCTATCAGAAACTTATTGTAACAAAATAAGAAATCCGAAATGGCTTCTACTCCACACTAGATGGTGGTGATATTAATTTCAAATAATACTAACTCTTCAACCCCCACTTCCCAAGCTGCAGCTATGAGTGTATCAATGACGATGTCGACAGGAATCATGTCTGCTCTGTTGTTTCCAGCACATTGTAGGACATGAAGCATACCCTTGCCAGCACCTACCATCACACCACTTGGACCGTTTAGGTTCTCTATCCAACCGGGAAATGGATGTCGAAGAGACGATATCACTGGAAAAAATAAGCGAAAGATAATGTTCTGACTTCACAACTAATATTCCCAGAATTGGGCTTGAGTCTCCTGGCTGAGAAAAAAGGATTTAGGTTATAGTCCATCGCCTCGGCCCAGTGCAGGTTGGCAGACTTTGCAACCCGTCAAGAAAATTTCTTAGGTATGCAGTTTACTCACCACCGAAGGAATGTAACATGGTTCCAGTGGCCCGCCAATAAAGGCGGAGAGACGGCACACGGCGGGTTTCTTTAGTGGGTGCAGGCCCCACACTACCCTGGTCGTTGCTCCGAACGATAGGGTGTGCGGTTAGGAACATTTTTTCCCGCCATAACAAAAAAAAAAAAAAAAAAAAAAAAAAAAGGTATGCAGTTTACTCAACCATTGAAGTAATGCAAAATAGTACCAGTGGCCCGCCAACACAGGCGGAGAGACGGCACCTGGCGGGTTTATTTAGTGAGTGAGGATCCCACACTACCCCGTTCGTTGCCCTGAGCGATGGGGTGTGCGGTTAGGTAAATATTTTCCCGCCTTTCCAAAAAAAGGCTGCTAATCGAACTCGTTCTAAACCAAGAAATTATTAGTACTTACTACTTACTTACTTATTATCACGCCATTTCCGTTGCGGGGTAGGCAGAGAGAACAGAGTGCCAAGAGGCTCTATTCTTGCATACATCTCTCGCTTCCTCAACATTCATAACTCTCTTCATACACGCTCGCCGGTTTTGGAGACTCCTGACTCCACCTTCCTTCAATACATGACCGATTTGGTCTAGGTAGGTAAGACTCGGTCTCCCCCTGTACCTACATCCTTCCACTTTCGCATTGTATATCTTCTAAACTAGTCGCTCGTCCGGCATTCTTTCCACATATCCAAACCATCGGAACATTCCCTTTCGCATCTTTACACCAATACTCTCTTTCATACCTACTCGCTCTCTTACGTCGTCGTTACGAATGCGGTCATTCCCCTCACTCCACAGATTCTCCACAGAGATCGCATTTCGACCACATTGATTTTACTCTCATGCTCCTTTTTGCATATCCATTAGTGCTTTTTCTATAGTAGATAAAATTTCCAAGTACAAAATAATAAAATCAATAGATACATTAATACAGCTCTCTATCTATTATGATTCTTTGTCTATCAAATAAATCACGGCCCAAGAGATTCGTGTAAGTATCCTTACTCCTTGTAACAACAGCTATGCACGGGGCTAGTGAAAGTCCCGTGCAAATCAGTTCAGCCGTTCCTGGGATTAGCCGGAACATACCGACAGACAGACAGACAAAAACTTTAAAAATTGGGGAGTATCATTTGACATTGTGTTACCTATGGAAGGTCTGAAGATAGCTGTGGCGTAGGAGGCATCGCGCGCTCGTTCAGCGAAGGCATTCTCCGCCATCGCCTTCGTGAACGTATAGGTGTTTGGCTTCGGTGATATTAACCTGATGGGCAAAAAACTTAAATACTTATTTTTTATTGCAAACGGTGGCAGACGAGCAAACGAGCCACCTGGTGATAAGTGGTAACCGTCGCTTAAGACAAAGAAAGACTTCGGCAACTCCAGGGGCATAGCGAAGCCGCCGCCTGCCGTGCGTAAAGTGCTCTTCTTAAACCTCGTTTAAAGAGGGACAATCGTAACGCTGGAGAAACACCGTCGTAGGACGTTCATTCCATATATCTGATCTTCTCATTTTAAATAATTCTGCCCGTGACTCCTACTGCGTGGACCTCAAAATATAAGGAATTTTCAACAAGAACTTTGTTTTTTAAATCAAAATAAAACAATAAATTTAGATGATAATGATTACAATTTTTATTGTATTACAATAAGTAAGGTTTGATAATTATAAATGACAAATAATGTCTAATAAATGTCCACCACGCGTGGATGTTGTTAATACTCGAGGGAGTGCTGCTGCCCACTGCCCTCGGTATTCCCTCAGTCGGCTCTTACGACTCCCATGGGTGAAGAGGGGTGGGACAATTCTAAAGCACGAAAAAAAAAGCTAATTCCCACACGGTGGGAGACTTTACAAACATATAATTATATATACCTACACCCAGATTCGGAACACACCATGTGTGGATCACACAAAGAGTTGTCCTGTGTGGGAATCGAACCCACAACACTCGGGCGGGAGGCCGGTATCTAAACCACTCCGCTATTTGTGCAGTAATTTATAACATTAGTAAGTAGTTGTGCCGTGTGGGGCCGGCTTTAGAATTGTCCCACCCCTCTCTACCCACGGGAGTCGTAAGAGCCGTCTGAGGGAATACCAGGGGAGTGGGCAGCAGCACTCCCTCAAGTATTAACAACATCCACTGCGATCGCCAACCCGCCTGCCAAGCGTGGCGATTACGGCATTATCCCCCATGATAAGCACACAACAAAAATTGGCCCCCAGTCACAGCAGCACCGCTATTCCGTGGCCTAACGGTAGCGGGCCCGGTAACGGCGGAGCAGGGGGTGCGAAGAATCTCCGGTCGCGGAAAGGCTACCACAAACAACGACCTCTGGCCCTGGTAACGCACAACGTTCGGACACTTCGGACCGACGAGAGAATCACCGAGCTGGAAGAGGAATTGAGCAAGGTCCGCTGGGACATTATAGGGTTGTCAGAAGTCCGAAGAGAGGGTGAGGGCACGACAATCCTCCAGTCCGGGAACTTGCTCTTCCACAGGGAGGGCGACCACCAGTCTCAAGGAGGTGTCGGGTTTATCGTTCGCAGGTCTCTTGTATGCAACGTGGAGTGGATTGAGAGTGTGTCGAGTAGGGTAGCGTACCTTATACTCAGAATAACAAAAGGTAATCGTTGAAGGTCATACAGGTTTACGCACCGACCTCGATACACTCCGACAACGAGGTTGAGGCCCTATATGAGGATATCTTGAAGGCTATCCACTCGTCTAAAACCTACTTCACGGTGGTTATGGGAGACTTTAACGCGAAACTAGGCAAAAGGACAGACGATGAGCTGAAAGTGGGGCACTATGGTTTTGAGCAGAGGAATCACAGTGGCCAGAAAAAAATATTGTAATAGGCTATATGGGCAATTAGGCATGTCTAAACACAAAACAATTTTTTTTAGAATTTTTGTCTGTTTATCTGTTTGTTTGTTCGCGCATCACGCAAAAACTACTAGACGGATTTTGATGCAACTTTTTTTTGCGGCTCCGCCGCAGCCAAAAGCTAGTTTTTGGGTTATATCTCGGGTTCCCGATATAGTAGCGCGATAAAATATATCTATACTATTATTATAAAGCTGTAACAGAGCTGTGTCTGTACATTCAAGATATTTGAGAAAAAAATACTGTAATAGGCTATATAGGCAATTAGGCATGTCTAAACACAAAACAAAATTTTTTTAGAATTTTTGTCTGTTTATCTGTTTGTTTGTTCGCGCATCACGCATAAACTACTAGACGGATTTTGATGCAACTTTTTTATTTGAAAGGCCTTTTTTAAGTCTAAAAACTTGATATGCATTTTACCCCACTACTATATCGGAAAACTAGAAAATTATTTAAACTAGTTTTTTTTTTATTTATTTAATGAAAACTACTAGACGGATATTTTTATTTGAAAGGTCCTAATAAAAACTGGTACACATTTTATCCCGCTACTATATCGGGAACCTGTGATATAACTGAAAAACTAGCTTTTGGCTGCGGCAAAGCCGCGGGCAAAGGCTAGTTTTAGTTATAACGGTTATATTAAAATGTAATAAATTAGCAAATTAAAAAAGATGCTTATGAGTTTCTTGCCGGGTTCTTCTCATAAAAGGCTTTATTACGGAAACCGGCCGCTTGTGGCGATTGCAATCGCCATTTTGTTGTTGCAGATGCTCGCCTCAGGCGCTCGTGTTAATTATTAGTGTAATCCTTGACGATTTTAAGTGCTATTAATAGGCCTATGAAATAAAGATATTTTTGAATTTGAATTTAAGTAAGGATGACAACGCCTGTTTTGAGGCGACCTTCATCGAGATGTACTTTTCGAACACCTTGACGGGTATGTATTCTATTAACTTACGTATATGTGTAAACCTGTACACACTGTATCTTAGATTTTAGGCGTAGTATGACATATGAAACCCTTTGATACCATCGTCTCGTCGTATGAAGCACGTCAGTGTGTTTTGGCTGTAGCAGAAAAAAGCGGTTTAATCTTTCATTTCATATCTGAGAAATTAAAAAGTGCGCAGCGCCTTGAAAATACTCTCGGTATAGTTGAGTTCATAAGTGACGGTTACCACTTACCATCAGGTGGGCCGTGGCTCAAACAAATAACAAAATAAGTATAACAGTAAAAATAGCAATAAGCTAGCCTTTGCCCGCGGCTCCGCCGCAGCCAAAAGCTCGTTTTTGGGTTATATCTCGGGTTCCCGATATAGTGGCACGATAAAATATACCAGTTGTTAAGTCTAATCAAGAACTATTAAACAATAAAGTTGCATCAAAATTCGTTCAGTAGTTATTGCGTGATGCGCGAACAAAAAAACAGACAAAAAATCTAAAAAAATTCGTTTTGTGTTTAGACACGCTTATATAGCCTAATTCAGTCATTTTTTTCCAAATATCTTAAATGTACAGACACAGCTGATTTATAATAGTATAGATTTAGAAAAAACCGAGCGCGTCTAGACAGCTCTACAAGCAGATTAATTACTTTTTTTTGCATTTAATTAGTGATTATAATTTTTTGCATGCTGTACCGAAATGTATGATAATGACAGGTATAAGGAGTGAGTGAGAAGCAATGATTAGCGTCACCATTTAAGATTGTTTTCTTTATTGGCGCGGGTAATACTGCCCCGATCAAGCCGTTCCATTTATACTGGGACAAGCAAGGCTTTAGCATTTTGAAATAAAACTACGTTTACGGAATCTATCGCGTTTACTTGATTTTACTACTATCCCGACGTTTGGAATACTTTACAGCATTCATGATCACGGGTGAACTTAGATGATAGACTGGACGTCTATCATCTAAGTAAGGCTGATAGACGTCCAAGGCTGATATGCTTTAGCATTTTTGATCAATATTTTTTAGCATTTGATATGCTCTGCTACTTTTTTAAAGTACAAATTATTTGTGGATAAGGAAAAAGAGATTTTTAGTGCGAGCGGGTATTGGATTAATGCATGTAAATGCATTCCGTTAGATGGCATTGATCGTGAAGACAAGTGTGATGAGGAGATTAGGATTTTAAAGTCGGTGCGGTGGCTCAGTGGCTTAGAGCACTTCCCCGGATTGGAAGGGACGCGGGTTCGTTTTCCGCTCGCACTAAAAATCTTTTTTCCTTATTCACATTTGTACTTGGCTTTACCACTAAAAAGTACGTACATATTTTTCGGGACTTGAGATCTCTAGTCTCCAATCTCTTTTGCATAAGTCCTTGCAGAAGAAGACAGCTACACTGTTCTTCTACTTTCCTAAGTCCCTAAAGTTACAAATCAAGCATTTTGCCACTGCGGCAGTGAACCCGGAATATTAGTATGCTCTTACTTAGGTGTCATTTCAGCGAGCAAATCTTCGGGCAAGTTGTCTACCAAGGTGAAGAGATTATGCAGGCTGGTGGGCGCCGGGTACACTCGCTCCTCCACGTGAGACAGTTCGGCGTTGCTGTACGCGGTCGAAACGTACACTAACACCTGGAACCATCGAGTCAGTTATCTTGGGAATTTGCATTATGATTTTTAGCATTTGATATGCTAAGCTACGTTTACTGGAACATATTATTTGTGAAAGAAGATTAAGAGTTTTTCACTGTGATTGAACCCGTCTTGGACTTGTAGGTAGGATACTAGGGAGAGTATAGGAAGGATAATAAGGAGAGGAAAATTGGCGCTCCTCCAGCGCTCTCAATCACCATACAAAACACACGGTAGGAGTACCTACCATTTGTTTAAGACGGGAAAAAATTTTCCTAACCGCACACCCCGTCGGTCGGGGCAACGAACAGGGTAGTGTGAGGCCCTCACCCACTAAAAAAACCCGCCGTGTGCCTTCTCTACGCCTGTGTTGGCGGGCCAACAGATCCATATTACATTTCTTCAGTAGTACGGCAGGAGTACCTACCACATTTCCTTTCACGCTGATCTTCTGTGAGCTGGGGTAAGTAAGGCTCAACCATTAATTGCATTCAATCTCTCGCTTCCCACTTTCACAAATATTTGTTTTAGTAATTCAGCGCTTACTAACCTGCAATTCAGGTAGCTGGTCACAGACATCCATGAGCGTGATCACAGAGCGAAGGTTCTGTTCAACGGCCAACGCCAGGGGCTCCTCGAACTTGAGAGTGGCAGCCGAGTGGAACACCACGGACACCTGTATCGTTTTATACATGTGAATAATGTGAATTGGCAAGATGTGATGTGTTGATGGACTAAGAATGCAATTGTCACCACCCCATTCTTTCCCACGGGTGTCGTATGAGGCGACTAAGGGAAAGCAATTGTCATCCATTGCATGACTGGTGGTAGGGCTGGGTACCAAGTGGGAGTACTGACTTGGTGTCGGGCCTGAGCGGGTTGGTACCACCAAAAATTCCCACTTCACGCTCTATGCCTAACTTCAGAGACACAAATATTCGTTGTGACTACCATAAAATTTTAATAATCTACCTGATGTGTAGGATTAACAATTAACTAAGATAATTATACTAATTTACGTAAGAGAGCGAGTAGGTATGAAAGAGAGTATTGGTGTAAAGATGCGAAAGGGAATGTTCCGATGGTTCGGACATGTGGAAAGAATGCCGGATGAGCGACTGGTTAAGAAGATATGCGAAAGTGGTAGGATGCAGGGGGAGACCAAGACTCGCCTACTTAGACCTAATCGGGTGTATTGAAGGAAGGCGAAGTCAGGAGTTTGGCCGTGTGGGGCCGGCTTTAATTGTCCCACCCCTCTCTACCCACGGGAGTTGTAAGAGCCGACTGAGGTAATACCAGGGAAGTGGGCAGCAGCACTCCCTCGAGTATTAACAATATCCACTGCGATCGCCAACCCACCTGCCAAACGTGGCGATTACGGCATTACCCCCCCCTTTGGGGAGGCCTATGTCCAGCAGTGGACGTTAAAAGGCTGATGGATGGATGGAGTCAGGAGTCTCCGAAACCGGCGAGCGTGTATGACGAAAATTATGAATGTTGAGCAAGCGAGAGATGTATGCAATAGAGCCTCTTGGCACTCTGTTATCTCTGCCTACCCCGCAAGGGAAATGGCGTGACGATAAGTAGTAGTAGTAATTGAATGATACTAACTGGTAGCTAATTAAGTTGATTAAATTTTCAAAACTTATTGCTTAAATAGGATGTTCAATTACCTGGCTGAGTTTCTCAAACGCTTCTCGGTTTATGCCGAAGTTATGTTTCGTGACGTCACCGGCCACCACGCTCAACTTCTCCAGTAGTTCTGGACAGTTCTGTCTGATGACGTCAAATACCTGCAACACAGTTTCAGATATGATGAAGATCCGTCACAAGTTACAAGACATAACACACTTATTTCCGACTAATAAAACAAGAGGGCAAAAAGAAGCCTTGCTTATCACGGCATGAATGGGCCGGCTCGATCGGTGAAGTACTACCCTCTCCCAAAAGATCAACGTGAACCAACAGTAGTGGAACAGTCCCTTTGTGATCGATATCGGGTTGTCAAAATTTAAAGCACGCAAAATTGGACCTTATAGAAAAATGAAATACTTTGGAAAATCCAAAACTGCACGCCTCATAATCTTCATTTTTCACAATATAATTGATTATTTGATAAGTAAATAATAACGTATTGGTCTTACTAAGTAGTTTTCAATAAATCACATAGATAGCGCTAATTTCAAAAACTAATAATGAGGTTTTCATGTCTTATACGCCATCTAGCGCTAATTTTAAGAAGCACTTCTATATTGGTATATAGAAGTAGTTCAAGCGATTCTCACGAAATAAGGTATATCGTAGCACTGGTTTTAGAGTCAAGCGTAAATATTCACAATTTTTTTGTTTATTTAATAATAATGAAACCACATCGAATCAAACCGTGAAAAGTAATAGGGCTCTATTCGTAATCATACTAATTCGTAAAAGAAAAAAAAACTCGATTAGTAAAGTATTTTGGTCGTTATCGTGTTAACATACATTACCTACAACAAACGGACGTCCAAGACAGAACTAGTTCAAATAGTTTTTTAACTAGTTTAAATAACAAAAATGGCATCAAAAATATCATGAGTGTTAAAAATAGTGTTTTTCTTGATATGTGTGTGTATATATTATTTTACCAGTGCAATATATGATAAATAGAGACATTTTAAGTTAGAAAAAACAGTATTTCTGCGTGAAACATGAATAGTACACACCTCAACGCTTCGCTTATGAGGCATGCAATAAAACTTTAAGTTTTTAAACAAAAGTGGCGCTTACGACGTTTTATGCGTCGGGACTCTAAGCGACTTTAGTGCCTACCGTTGGGTTTCGTATAGTGAGTGAGAGTGCCGGAAGCCCAAACCCCCTCCCTATCCTCTCCTTGTTATCCTTCCTATAGTATATATACTGCCCATCCACCTCCTACCCCTAAACTCGGAGATAGAGATGATGACGCACGAGTGATGCTTCTGGTGTTGCTAGATTTTATAGACTACGGTAGCCACTTACCATCAGTTGAGCCATATGCTTGTTTGCCACCCATATAGAATAAATAAAAAAAAACATGAAATTATCCAACCAACGAATATAGCGACGGTTACCATTTACCATCAGATGGGTCGCGGCTGGTCTGCCACCACATGCAATAAAAAATACATTATGTCTATCGTACCTGAGATTGTTGGAGCTGTTTCAGTCTTTTATCAGGTGCGACGTCCTTCTTGCGTCGCATCAGAAGATGGAGACGCGAGACCTCTGGGCACGTCCACAGTAAACGTTCCACTAACACCTGAACCAACAAAAGTAGTTAATATTACTTAGAAATTGCATTTTTAAGGCAATATCCTGAACTGGGCAATATTTCGCTATATCGTGCGAGATTTTATATACCAAACCCCCTCCCTATCCTTTCTTATAATCCTGTTTATCCTCTCTTTATTAATTTTCCTTTACCTCTCCTATCCCTGTCCTTGGAGATGGCGACGCGCGAAAGATGCCTCTGGTGTTGCTAGCGTCTATATGCTACGGTACCCGCTTACCATCGGCTGGGATGTATGCTTGTGTGCAACCCGCGTAGCATAATAAAAAGATACAATTTAACGGACACAAATTATATCTAGAGTCAGTATAACCATTTATGGATCACACAAAGAATTGTCCAGTATTGGAGTCGAACCTACAAGACTTGGTAGGGGAACTCGCAAACAAATTCAACCGACCCATTGGTCGTTAGAACTGTAGGCCTAGCGAAGTGTCGTTCTAGGATCGCTGACCCTATAGAAAACTATTAAAAGTGATGGGAATTTGACAGCTTTCGATATCCATAACGCTAACTCACGTGACTTAACGCTAGACATGTCAAATTTCCATACATTTTTATAGTTTTCTATAGCGTTGGCCGTGTGGGGCCGGCTTTAGAATTGTCTCTCTCTACCCACGGGAGTCGTAAGAGCCGACTGAAGGATACCGAGGGAGTGGGCAGCAGCACTACCTCGAGTATTAAGAACATCCACTGCGATCGCCAACCCGCCTGCCAAGCGTGGCGATTACGGCATTATCCCCTCTTTTGGAAGGCCTATATCCAGCAGTGGACGTTAAAAGGCTGATGGATGGATGGATAGCGTTAGCGATCATAGAATGTAGCTTGGCTAGGCCCACTGGTATCAAATTAACGTTCGCAGTTGCTCTAAAACCCGAGCGGTAATATCTTCTACATTTTAAACAATAGTGACGCTATGATAGCTCATTGGCAGAGCGTTTGGACCGGCATGCTAGAAGACTCGGATAGAATCCTCGCTTACAATAACTGTACAAATATTAAACACAAAGTGAAAAATGTGAACGGAAAATAACAGTCAGGAGCAGGATTTGAACCTGCATCTTCTGGATACCGTCCAGATGCTTTACCAATTCAGCCATCCTGACAATTGCTCCTGACTGCTAATTTCAATAACACATCATACTTAACGTCTTTGGGTGACGCCTGCGCCATCTGCCGGAAGTATTTTCATACATTATACCGACCAGGTAAACTTAATTTTACAATTAAGATTTTACCTAATAATGACGCAAACCCTTTAAATATTTAGATATTTTTATTTATATTTTTAGCATTTGACATGCTTAGCACTATACATTAAACACAAAGTGAAAAATGTGAAATCGAAAATAACAGTCAGGAGCAGGATTTGAACCTGCATCTTCTGGATACCGTCCAGATGCTTTACCAATTCAGCCATCCTGACAATTGCTCCTGACTGCTAATTTCGATAACACATCATACTTAACGGTTTCACATTTTTCACTTTGTGTTTAATGTATAGTGCTAAGCATGTCAAATGCTAAAAATATATATAAAAATATCTAAATATTTAAAGGGTTTGCGTCATTATTAGGTAAAATCTTAATTGTAAAATTAAGTTTACCTGGTCCGTATAATGTATGAAAATACGTCCGACAGATGGCGCAGGCGTCACCCAAAGACGTTAAGTATGATGTGTTATTGAAATTAGCAGTCAGGAGCAATTGTCAGGATGGCTGAATTGGTAAAGCATCTGGACGGTATCCAGAAGATGCAGGTTCAAATCCTGCTCCTGACTGTTATTTTCGATTTCACATTTTTCACTTTGTGTTTAATGTATAGTGCTAAGCATGTCAAATGCTAAAAATATATATAAAAATATCTAAATATTTAAAGGGTTTGCGTCATTATTAGGTAAAATCTTAATTGTAAAATTAAGTTTACCTGGTCGGTATAATGTATGAAAATACTTCCGGCAGATGGCGCAGGCGTCACCCAAAGACGTTAAGTATGATGTGTTATTGAAATTAGCAGTCAGGAGCAATTGTCAGGATGGCTGAATTGGTAAAGCATCTGGACGGTATCCAGAAGATGCAGGTTCAAATCCTGCTCCTGACTGTTATTTTCGATTTCACATTTTTCACTTTGTGTTTAATTTATAGTGCTAAGCATGTCAAATGCTAAAAACATATATAAAAATATCTAAACTGTACAAATAATTAAAAATAAAATGTCAAACCATTTATGTCCTTTTTTTTTGTTAAGGCGGGAACCATTACTAACCTAACCGCACACCCCGCTGTTCCGGGTAACGAACAGGACAGTGAGGGGCCCTCACCCAAAATAAACCCGTCTCTTCGCCTTTAGTGTTACGAGAGTTACGAGTTGGGAGACAGCACAAGCCATGCGAGTTGGGAGACAGCACAAGCCGTGCGAGTTGGGAGACATCACAAGCCATGCGATTTGGGAGACAGCACAAGCCGTGTGAGTTGGGAGACACAGCACAAGCCGTGCGAGTTGGGAGACAGCACAAGCCGTTGAAGAAATCTTACAGGCATACTAGGTGTCTTCATGACGTTTTCCTTCACAAAGTAGTTATAATATACAAACAAATGCACACAAAATTTCAAAAAAGCCTCGAAAGCAAATTTGTGGCATGCGAGGTCCTTGGACTGGTGGCTGAATTCGATACCACTCTCTTTACAATCCTAGTATGAAAATACTTCTGACAGATGGCGCAGGCGTCACCCAAGACGTTAAGTATGAATGTGTTATCGAAATTAGCAGTCAGGAGCAATGTAGGAGAGACCACAATCACAATCCAGCTTGTACACTCCTGTATCCTGTAAGGGTATATGGCACTTGACTGGTGGTAAAAATTGACTAATTCTTTTGAGTGGCTTATAGTAGGTTTTAATCGAAATCGTTTGTCACGATTGCTGAATTGGCAAAGCATCTGGACGGTATCCAGGAGATGCAGATTCAAATCCTGCTCGTGACTGTTATTTTCGATTTCACATTTTCACACTGTGTTTAATAATGCCTTTTTTCCTTTTAATACGACCACTGCTTCAAAAAGATCAGCAGAGCATCTCAAACAAACAAACTTAGCACCACGCCGGTATTCCCCAAAGAGGTAGGCAGAAGTGTATTACACACCCACGGTTCGCCAACTATGTTTAAGTCCCACGTAATAGTTGACGGGCCTATTGCCGTCTACCAGACATTTCCAAATTCCGGGCTGCTACTGAGAATTTTTCTTCTTACGAAAAAACTCAATAGCACTGCCCGACCCGGGGATCGAATCCGAGAGCTCACGATCAGCAGTCGCTCACACTACCGCTGCACCACTGAGGCAGTTATTAATTCATAAGCAGAGCATCTCAAAAGCTTTAAACATACTCCATTAGCAAGACATACCTTTCCCATGAACCCTGTCGCTCCGGTAATGAATACCTCCCTCCCAGAGAAGTACTCGGGGATGAGTGGCGGTGGTGCCGTATGTGGTGCGGGCCGTGGTACCATGGTGATCAGGAAATAACGTCAGTCAACTAAACAAACAATAAAAACAAATTAAATCCTATTTCCTATGAATCTATACTATTATAAAGCTGTAACAGAACTGTGTCTGTACATTTAAGACATTTGAGAAAAAATTACTGTGACTGTAATAGTATTTTATATATTACTAGCTGACCCGGCAAACGTTGTTTTGCCATGTATATTATTTCTAGGAAACATTTTTTTAGTTCAATAAAAATAACTATCTACTATAAGTGTGCGGGGATTTACTTATAATCGAAAGCGTTGTAGACAATGAAAGTATGCTTTATTTAGGATCATGTACGTATAAGGAACGGACAGCGCCTCGCTAAGACAAAATTGAGGATACGTAATGGCAGCGGCTATCTATGTGTGAATAAATTTAGGGTTGCCATGTTAGCCAAATTTCCCCTTTTTATTGTACATATTAAAAAAAAACAGGTTGGCAGATAAATTTATTAGAAATGTATATAAATTATACCGTACTATTTAAAAAGGTTAATAGTGCAAAAACACTATTTTACTGTATTGATTTATTTAAAAGTTAAAATCAATCATCGGCAGATAATGGGTAATAAAGGATAACATTATGTCGATAAAACGGGATTAACTTGCATGTTTGTCGGGACTACAGTGGCCAAGGTGTCTTTACTGCTTTGACAATTAATGTGTTTCCGAGGAATCCGACGCAGTTGTAATCGGTAGAGTTATTGGTCTAGCACAGATGGGGTTCACAGAATTCTAGGAAACTATTGCTCTTTTTTGAGGTGAGCGGAATACACAAAGCTTATTGTTTTAAACAGTTTTTTGTTATCTATATGGACCGCTATAGTTTCTAATTGTAAGCAGATATATTATTATTAATGTAGAATATTTTGGAGAGTAGCTAAAGGTAATTTTGAGGATTTTGTTTTGGTATTAAATAACGCTTCTTACCACTCCCATAAGGTAGAATAAATCTGCCACTACAGGGTGGCGTAAGGCCCATTTCAAAAGTGGCTAAACTCAAAGAATGTAAACAATTACTGAATTAATACACTGATTAAAGCAGACTTACTGTAAATCATTACAAAAGGAAAGACTTATTATCAAAAATGTAGTTGAGGAGTTCACTGTCGAGTATGGTGTCAATATCTCAAAAGACTTCCTTAGCACTGTAAATCAAATCCCATAGAACTAGTATGGGCACAGGTAAAGGGGCGTGTCGCAAGAAATAACAAATGTGATAAAATGGCCGAAATTAAAGAATTATGTGCACTGTGCGTTAAGTACGTTTCAGCTACAGGACAACGTTTACACCGATTAATAAATCTTAAAACGTAAACAACAGTACGGTTTAATCTCAAAAAATTAGAAAACCTATCGAAATTAATTAAACCTGTATACGAGGTTTCACAAATGCTAACCTTCAAAGTAACTTGTCGTGTCTCGGGTAAATTTTCATTCCTAATAACACTGACAGGCCAATGAGCTGAATTTAATTTTAAAAACTTGGGCCCTGACCACCAAACATCAAGGGATTGAATAGACTCAAAATCAACCCCGCGCGTTATGTAATCAGCTGGATTCATATCTGTCGTAATATGTCGCCAAGTGTGAGCACTTGTTTTTTCTAAAATATCTGCAACTCTATTACGAACAAATGGTTGTAACTTGCTGGGTAGCATCTTTAACCAACCTAACACAATGGTCGAGTCTGTCCAGAAGGTTACACTTTTAATCTTAATCCTTAGCGAACTAATAACCTTCTCGTACAGTCGCACGCCTACTAACGCCCCGCATAATTCCAACCTCGGCACGGTAGTAGGTTTTACTGGAGCTACACGGCTTTTTGCCAACAAAAGGTTAACCTCACAAACCCCTGACTCACTAACACTACGTAGGTACAGACAAGCACCGTACGCTCGCTCTGATGCATCGGAGAAAATATGCATTTCAATATATTTAAAGTCTTGGCAAATTACATGCCGTGGCACACGAATTTTATTTAATAATGGTAAACTACTAACAATGTCAGCCCAAAGTGTACTGATTTCCGGCGGTAGCTTATCATCCCACGATATTTTTTCGAGCCATAGTTTTTGTAAAACTAACTTCATCCTTATTACACATGGCGCTAACATACCTATCGGGTCAAAAATCTGTGCAATTACAGAAAGTATGCTGCGTTTAGAAATTGTACCAATGGGAAAATATATTTGATCGGGCTCAGTCAACCAACCAAGGCCTAACGTTTTACTAGGCTCGGTAGTGCCGATATTAAGATCAACCGAGGACTCATCCATAGTAGTTGATAATCGCGTATCATTCGACTTCCACTTCCTTAATCTCATACACGCAGAGGCTAGAATACTAGTGACCCTATCGTGAATATCTAAGACCTCTTGTATTTCAGAACCGCCTGAGATTAAATCATCAACGAAAAAATCTCTAATAATAATTTCGGCGATTTTAGGATCCTTGCATTCCAGACCCAATTGTTTAAGGCATCTAGTCGCCAAAAATGGAGCACTCGCCGTGCCATATGTAACGGTATTCAACGTATAAGTTTGTAATGTCTCCACTGAATTAAAACGCCACAATATATTTTGTAAATGACGATCATCGGGATGTACCACCACCTGTCGGTACATCTTTTCTACATCTGCCGCTAAAATATACCTGTGCTGTCTAAAACGTAAAAGTATAGATAAAAGGTCATCTTGAACCTGTGGTCCTACCATCTGAATATTGTTCAGGGAAACTCCTGAGGTGGTCGGACTACTGGCGTTAAACACAGCCCTTAACTTAGTAGTAGTACTGGTTTCCCGCAAGACGCCATGATGTGGTATGTAATGTAAGTCAGGTCTAATATCCGTACATTCCGACATATGACCTAATAATTTGTATTCTAACATGAAGTCAGAGTACATCTTTCCTAAGATAGGTTGAGCCTTATTTCTACGCTCTAAAGAAAAGAAACAATGCTTAGCTCTTATAAATGAATTACCTAACAATTTAGGGTCTTTTTTAATGGGTATTCTTACGCAAAAGCGACCATCTTCTAACCGAAAAGTATTTTTAATAAAATGTTCCTCACATAAGCGTTCTTCTTCAGAATAATTATACTTAGGGCAGACTTCTTCTAGCTGCCAAAAACGCGCTAATTGGTTTTGTAAATCATCATTGACAGAAGAATCGCTAAAATCATTCTTTGCGAAGTTACATTTAATTCGGTTAAAAGAGTGTGTGATAAACTCACTCAGAGATGTGATAACTCACTATTTATCGGACCTGAAACTAACCACCCTAATTGGCTTTGAGAGCCTAAAATGTCCCAGAAAACATCCGCATCAATAATTAAGTCTATGTCAGCAGGTGAATGAAAGCTAGGATCCGCTAACCTGATGTCCGACGGTATATTTAACTGTGATAAATTTATATTACCGCTTGGAACTCTGTCGGTTATTGACGGCAGAACAAAACACTTAATATTATTTGAATAATGATTATCTAATGACTTAATATACAAATCACACATCCTTTGGATATGTATAACTACATTATTTACACCTAACACAGATTTATTTATACTCATAGCAGGCACATTCAACTTAGTAAACATCTTTTCTGTAATTAAGCATGACGTACTGCCACTGTCCAGTACAGCGCGCGTGATATGTTCTCGCTTATTTGTGTCGATTATCTTAATTAATGCACTCGACAATAACCTCTCGTGCGCCGCTGCCGCGACTGGAGTGGGTGACGTTTGCCGCTAACGTCACATTGGATAGCGATGCAACTGTGTTAAGCCCTGATGCTGTTGCTAGCATATTATCACTAAAGCGATTAGCTGTTTGTAACGGTGGACTATTTGTAGTAGATTTCTGTACAGTCGTAAAATCAGTTACGTGTATCATAGTATGATGTTTACGTTTGCAAACCTTACAGCCCTGTCATTTACAACGATTTGCGAAGTGTCCCCTGCTAAAACAATTAAAACAAACTTTAAATGTCGGCAATAATTGCAACCGTGCCTTGTTATCTAGTGCTATGAATTGCGAACAAGTGTTTAGGTTGTGATCGTGACTTTTACACATGGTACAAGTTTTAATTGATTGAATAGAACTATTACTATAATTATTGCTACTTTTCTGCATTGTAACCATAGATTTATGTTTAATTTGGTGTTTAATAGGAGAATGACTGTGCTCTTGATTAGAATTCCGTGCTAGATCCAGTGTTTCAAATAAATCAGCTCGGTTACGCAAAAAAGTGTTAAAAGACTCTAAGTTAATCACGTCATTTTTATTCATACGACCTTTGAACTCTTCCCACTCACGGAAAGTTAGTTTATGGCTTTTACCACTAAATAATTCTATATCGAGACTACTTGACCCGTAAACTTTGACTCGACACAAGCCCGTTTTTTCCACAACGATATCTCTTCCTTTTTTATTTTTGAATAACTCCACAGTGCTATAATTCTTTAAATCCGGTTCGATCCAGGACCAAATGATATGGAAGGTTAGCTCAGGTAATGTTTAAAATGAAAAGCTGCGGTATCCGTTAAAGCAAAATTTGTAATGTGCTCTGTTACAATGATGTGAGTGCAATGCATATTTCTTAGCTTAACAGAGAGAACTTATTACTAGCATGCACACTTATATGCGCAAGCGTCTTGCGATGAAAAGTTTATCAGGCGCTTCGCGAACATGTCGTGTGCAAATTATACGCAATCTTATTGGTCAGAGTAGTTTTAAATAAATCATATAAATTGAGCAGGATTTGTAAATAAATTCATTCAGTAGCCTAACCAGATTACAGAGTTTAATTTAAGGCTGATTATATTAACTGCCTCTGTGGTGCAGCGGTAGTGTAAGCGACTGCTGATCATGAGGTCTCGGGTTCGATCCCCGGGTCGGCCAATGTTATTGAGATTGTTCGTAAAAAAAAACATAATAAAAATTCTCAGTAGCAGCCCGGAGTTTGGAAATGTGCCTGGTAGACGTCAAAAGGCTCGCCCCCTATTACGTGGGACTTAAACATAGCTGGCGAGTCGTGGGTGTGTAATACACCTCTGCCTACCCCTTCGGGGAATACAGGCATGATACTATGTTTTTTTTTTTGATACCTCCAAAGTCTCTCTAAAACAATGATACTGAATATATGAAATTGTATTGTCATCAGAATATACACTTGTACAAAATATTCCAAACAAACAAGAAACCGGACAAGCTAAATAAAACCCTTTAATAATAATACATTTCTATAAATTCCTAAAGGATTTCATTAATAAAAGCCGAGCTAACATATACTATTCTCGAGCTCTTGTAAATTAGTATCAATAATACGGGGCCCATAGGCTTAGGGCCTCAATATTTAGTAAAATGACTAATAAATTTTATCTTCAACTCTATCAGGTCAACAACAGACTTGGCAAATGTTATCCCAGGCTAGAACCCAACTCCAAAAATCAAAATACCACCCGAACCTCTCATGCCCAGCCCGACCCTGGTAAGTTCTTACCGTTGTTTTACTCCAAGCGTGGTGTATATAAAGTCGATAGTGAGCAGAGGTATCGTCTGTAGGAACCACTCAGCAGCCTTCATGACGAACCTGCATAATACAGATAATGTAAAAGAAAGTTAGAAATCAAAGTAACTTTATGAGTTTTAAATTGATAACGTTTTTCATATCCTGTGAGCCTTGGACTCTGGTCTTGCCAAAGTCCATGAGCGGCGGTTAGCACTTATCATCAGGTGGGCTATTTGCTCGTCTGCCACCGTTGGCAATAAAAAATAATTGTGATAGAAAATGAATCGCAAGATACTCTGAGGGCGAGTGTGTCCAATTATAATGATGATTCGGTTTAACAAATGCAGTGGTAGCCTAGCAGTAGAACCAAGAACTGCAATTATAATGGCACTAAGGTCGACCCCCAGTCTAAGACCACTGATCATTTGGTATTTTCGTAATTATGGGTTATTTTTTTAAAACTCTTACTATTTAGTGAATGAAAACATCCCAAACAAGCCTGCAAGCCTAAAAAAATTTCTCGACGGCTTGTGAAGTCTGTCAACCCGGGCAAACTGGATTATGCCCTATGTCCCTCTCACTCTGACAGGAGACCGACACCCCATAGTGGTGCAGTAATGCGTTGTGAAAAAAATATAAAGAAAGAAAGAAGAAAGAAAGAAAAATGGGTTAATACCCATTGAATATAGAAGAAAAAGAAAATGAAATAATTAGAAAATAGTTTAAATTTAGTCAATGACCAAATGGTTGACAGCTCAGCATAGTGCCAGGCAGAAGCAAGATTGCTGCAACCAAAATGAGAGAACGCACAAGAACGGTGATTAATACACAAAAAAAAAATATAGTGATAAAGAATACAGTTTTAGATACCAAAAGAACTGTAAACGCTTTTACTTCATACGCTTTTACTTCCTATAAATTACCTATTTCAATGAGCCTGCATGAAAGAGCTGATGAAAGTAGATTAAGCGAAAGATGTGCAAGGATCATAGCAAGTGGAGAGAAGTAGTCTCTGCCTACCCCTACAAGGAAGGAAGGAAGGAACAAGGCGTGTCAATATGTATGAATGTATGTATTCAATGTGTGTGTCACTATCCAATGAATTTAGAGAAAACAATCGCTATAAAGTGAAAGTTTATAATTATGATTACTAGCCGCTACCCGCAATTTTGTCAGTGTTTGAGTTCGTACTTTCTAAATTTGGCCCCCATTTTACCCCTTAAAAATAAAATTCCGAGACGGGTCGCATTATTGCCTGCAGTCGCGGCTTTTTCTATTCCGAGACAGACTGCAAACCGCACATGTTGCTTCTGTCGACCTCAGTAGTCGAAATTTTTAGGAGACGTGGCACGCACTACTATATGATGAAGCGGTGGTGGTGCCAATCGTGAAAAACAAAACAGGTGATATCGGTGACAAACATAATTATAGACCTATCATGATGGCCACTTTAGTCGCTAAGGTGCTTGATGGTGTGCTGAATGGAGCTCTCATTCGATCCGTAGAACTCGAAGATGCACAATTTGGTTTTAGACAGGGTCTCTCGACGGAGAGTGCGATATTAGTTCTAAAGCACACCGTCAGGTACTACACGGACCGTAGGACTCCAGTATATGGTGCCTTTTTAGACCTATCGAAAGCATTTGATTTGGTGGATTATGACAGACTGTGGGAGAAACTCAATGAGGAGAGGTTGCCAGGTGGTATTACAGACATTTTCAAGCACTGGTACCAGCACCAGACTAATTATGTAAAGGTAGTCGGGTTCCTTTTCGGAGGCCTATCATTTGAAGTGTGGGATGAGGCAGGGGGAGTTAAGCTCACCTAGACTCTTTAATATATAATACTCGTCGTACGTCAATAATACACAAAATTTTTGTTATTCGTCCAAATTTATTTTATCACCTTCAAAGTATCCTCCTTCAGAAACGCCAATGAATAATCCAATCATCAAAACATTTTTAAACGCTGTTTCCGGAATTGAGTTCAGTTCTCGCCGCGAATTCTCCTTTATGTTTTCTACCGATTGAAAACGGGTGCCACGAAGTGGTAATTTGAGTTTAGGAAAAAGAAAAAAGTCGGCTGGAGCCATCTCTGGTGAATATGGTGGTTGCTCAATGGTATTTGTTGAGTGTTTGGACAAAAATTCATTCACAATGATGGCCTTGTGCGAAAGCGCATTATCGTGGTGGCAAAATCCAAGAATTTTCTTTCCACAAATCTGGTCCTTTTCGTCGAATTTGCTCTTTTAAACGCCGCATAACGCTTAATAATATTCTTTATTTATCGTTTGACCTTCTGGCAAGAATTTCGAGTGCACAACACCGCGATAGTCAAAGAAAACAGTCAACATGACTTTGACTTTTGATCGAATGGCGTGGTTTTTTCGGTTTCGGTTCAGTTGGAAGTCGCCACTTCGAAGCTTGTTGACTAGTTTGCATGTCAAACTTGTAAACCCACTTCTCGTCACCAGTAACAATGCGTTTCATGAATGTTGGGTCGGAATTGACTCGTTCTAGCATGTCCTCAGCGACTCTCATGCGATTGAGTTTTTAGAGAAAATTCAGGTCTTTTGGGACTAGCCGAGCGAAAACATGTTTCATACCCAAGTGATTATTTAAAATGGTACGAATCAACTCGTGAGACACAAAAAGTTTGGCGTCTATCTCTCTCAAAGTTGAATGAGTATTTTCAGTCACCATTTCCTTCACTTTTGCAATGTTAACTTCAGTTGCAGACATTGATGGCCTGCGAGGCGAATCTTCCATCACATCCGCTTTTAAACACTTTGTACCACTCATAAGCACGTGTTTTTGATAAATTCTATTCACCGTAAGCCTTCCGTAACATTTTCAGTGACTCCGAATACAAAATTCCATTGGCGATGCAAAATTTAAGACAAACTTTTTGTTCGATGTTTTTGACCATTATGAAATTCGCAATACATACTAGATATGATATAACTAAAAACAGCACTGTATTTAATATAAATAACAGATGCAACTCAAACTCCGCACCAAAATGGATAATAGTTGAGCCAATCTAACAGGAACAAAAAAAAAACAAAAATTTGAATTTGGAACCATAAATAAAGCATCCATTCCCAATACTTTCTTGACTGAATGTATATATATGCGGGGGCTTGTCCGTGAGCTCAACAGCACCGAAGTAGGCTACTCTATAGATGGACAAATAATCAGTAATATAAGCTATACTGATGATAATATGGTGTTGTTGAGTCCATCGATCAGTGCCCTATGCAGATTGATGAGCATAATTTGTGAGACGTATGCACGGATGCACGGATTAAAGTAACACGGGAAGAAGAGCGTACTGCTGGTGCTTAGGGGCGGTCTTAGGAATCCGTCGCATGTGCCGACTGTACGGGTATGTGGTGTTGAGCTGCTGCAAAGAGTCACTCAGTTTGTGTACCACGGTCATGTCGTGAATAAGGATCTGACAGGCGATCACGACAGATAGAGAGCGAAGGGGGCTGACGATTCGGTGTAACATGATGGTACGTTTGCAAAGTGTTCCATACCTGTAAAGATAAGGCTGTTTCGAGAATTCTGCCAATCTTTTTATACCTGCAACCTGTGGTGTGCAGGAAAAATTGATAGCCCCTTATGGAGGCACTGGATACGTCTACATGTAGGTGTGTCGTTACTCCGATAGCGACACATTTACTAACATATTTTTTAAGATTTTCTTATGTATTACTAACAAAATATGGACTGTCTGAAATAAAGAAATTATTAATATTATTATTTACTGCTGGTACTGCGGCCGTACGCTACAGTGTCACGTTGTTCGGAATAATTTTCATAGAAACTCATAGAAACCAGTAGCTTGCGATTGCCGTTTGCGGTTGCAGTCCATCTTGGGCCTGTACCTTTGTGTGCAATTTTGCATAACCTTTTAATGCAAGATTTTAATCTTACAATATAATGTTTAGTATAGTTTGTTTGTTTGTTACTCTTTAACACTGTAACTACTGGGCCAACATGAAAAGGACATAGGTCACTTTTTATCTCAGAAAAATGGATGATTCCTATGTGACAGCTATTTTTGCATAGATGTAACTAATGTGCCTTAGAGTGACCTATTTATATTGAGAGAGTGGGCTGCTGGGCAGAATGTCTAGTTTATAATATTACTACGTTAAGTAAGTAAGGAAAGAATTACTAAGGATTTACTACCATCTATACAACCAAACATAATATGTCCCTATTAAATTTACTTACAAGCTCTGGATGAAGTAACCGGAGGGATACCACAGAGGAGTGTCGAATGGATATTCACGGATCCCGCGCATCACACGCGCTTTGAATTCAGACCACGTTGTGGGATTGTCATACGATGAGCAGTTGTAGACGCGTGCCTCGCGGAAGCTAAAAAATTGTTAAATAAATTAAACAATTTTAAAATTGTTTAAGCTTTAAAGCTTCATGTGAAAAATAAATATTTTAATTAGATTTTGTGTATTTTACTTATTTTAACAAGCAACTAAGTTTTTATAATACCTTGAAAATCCTGGTAACAAAGCCATTATATAAAAAGAAAAAGAACAGAAATGACTTCTACTACATACTAGATGGCATTAATTTTAATTACAAACTACTAACTCTTCAATTCCAGCTTCCCAAGCTGCAGCTATCAGTGTATCAATGACGATGTCGACAGGTACCATGTCAGCTTTGTTGGTTAATTCACATTGCAAGACATGAAGCAGCCCCTTGCCAGCTGCTACCATCACACCGCTTGGGCCGTTGAGGTTTTCTATCCAACCGGGAAATGGGTATCGAAGAGATGATATCACTGAAAAATATAAACGAAAGATAATAAAATAACAAACATTAGGTAATTACTCGACGAACTTTAAAACCGTATTATTATCCATTCTCTTCCACGGACATGGTAATAAGAAAACTAGAAAAAAAATCTCTACAGTAAAAATGTTTTTCACTAGTTGACAGAAGTTGACCAATCTTAGCTAGGAATATTCGTTTACTTGTGAACTGCTAAACGAGCAAAGTTAAAATAGTCGTTAAGTATTCCGGAATTTTCCAATTTTTCTTTCCGTAAAAACCTTCTTCTTTATTTTGATCTGTATTTTAGCACTTGACACGCTCAGCTGCATAACAGAAGATTAATTAAATCGGTTAAAGGTGCTCAAGTTATAATGTAACCAAGGGTAATAACAATTATTTTTTAAACGTATTATAGATAAACTAATTTATATTTTATGCTACGCAAAATTTACAATTTAGTAATCAGTGGGCCTAGCCAAGTTGCATTTTATGATCGCTAACGCTAATAGGAAACGATTTAAATGTATGGGAATTTGACAACATTTGTTCTTTAACCTTAGATAAAGTACCTTTTTTTTATGGTGGGCAAAAATGTACCTACCGCTGTCCGGGGAGACAACGGGGTAGTGTGGGGCTCTCACCCACTAAAAACCCACCGTGCGTCATCCCCCGCCCGAACTCGGCGGACCACTGGTACCGCGTATACCTATTCACTCCAGTGGTCTGCGCGGCGGCTAACCCTGTCGGGCTTCCTCTGTGAGCGAACCCTCCAATGGGCGATGATGGCGAGGCAGGTGTTGCTCTGCCATGCATCTATTTGACTGGGCGGGAGGCGAATGCCTCCCGCACGCACTTCTGACATCCGCCGATAAACTTCGGCGCGCACTTCCGCCTCCAGGTCCCACGGAGGGGTCCCACCTAATGCGCAAGCGCCCTCGCACGACACCGTGCGGTAACCGCGGATTGCTCTGACCACTACGACTCTCTGCGGTCTCCACAGAAGATCCCTATTATGGTCAGAGACTCCGCCCACACGGGTGCACCGTAAAGTGCCATCAACCGGACCACCCCCGCGTACAGGCGTCGGCACGCAATGCTGGGTCCACCCAGGTTTGGCAACTGACGCCCGAGGGCAGACGCCGTGCCAACCAGTCTTGGCGCGAGCTGGCGGAAGTGCTCGTCGAAGTGCCACCGCCCGTCAAGGACCAGGCCCAAATATTTTATGTGGGCCTGGATTCCTACCTCCACATCATTTACCGTAATCGAGGCGCTGGCGGGTGGACCGCGTCCGCGTCGGGGCCCGTTAAAAATTAGTGCGGAGCTGGTTCAGCGCCGCATGGTACGGGCGTCCCCAAGGGCCACGGTCGAGATCCTCCAGCATCTCCTGCCGCTTCGCCTCTATGGCGCGACAGATGGCCAGCTTAAACTCGGCGCGCGCGTCTCGGTACGCCTCATATAGCCGGCCTTCATGCTCTAGATAGCGGTTCACCCGCCGGCTGCGGGTGTAGGACCTCCGGGCACTGATGCGAGCCGCACGGAGGTCCGCCAGCTCGCGGGACCACCAGTAGACTCCCTTCCTTTGAGGTGGACGCCGTACACGGGACATAGCTGCGTCGCAGATTTGCGACATTGCTTCGCGCCAGCGGCCAGCCTCGGCATCCACGTCCTTGGTTGGGGGGTTGCGGACAGCCACGACGACACAATGGCCGCCTCCATCAGCAGCCCACCGCGGAAATGCGGGAGTTCTGTCCGCCGCGTGACCCTTACTGGGACCCGGAGGGACCATCTCTCTATCTGAGTATATGGATGATCGGATAAGGTCTCAACCTCCTTCAGGACACACCAGTCTCTTGCCCGTGCTGCGACGGCGGGGCTAGGAAACGAAAGGTCCACTATCAACCTGCCCCACCGCCGCACGCACGTATTGGCGGACCCCCCGTTCAGCAAACAGAGGTCTGCCGCTGTCGCCCATTCCTCGGCCGCCGCTCCAAGAGCATCTGTCCTGGGGGACCCCCACGCCGTGGATTTGGCGTTAAAGTCCCCTAGTACCAAAACGTAGCTAGGTGCTAATCGCCGTATCAAGGTCTCCAGGTTGTAAAGGAAGACCTCGAACGCAGCCAGACTCCGATTGGGGGAGAAGTAGACGTCATAGAGCGTGATACTCCCCCAATCGGCCGCGACATCGGCCGTGCCCTTGTCCCTGACCGACAAGGGCAGGGAATGAAGCGTCGTAGATCTGACTACCGCCACGGAGCCATCGCAGCTGGCTGCCCAATTAGGATGGTCAGGAATGCGATAGGGCTCCGCGGCTACGGCTACACCAACCACCGCTCCGCTATGGACTCATTGAGCTATTACTCAACGCAGAATTCACTGTACTCAACTTTAAAGTAAGCACTGAACAATAATAAAAATACCACTTTTCACGCTTTTCCACAAATGAAGCAATCAACACCAATCAACACATATACGTACACTGACATGTGTCTCTCTCACTCTTGGTAAAACCTAGTATGTGCATCCTTTTCTTCATCCTTAATGTCAAAATAGTAGCGAGTCTATATTATTCTTCGTCTAAGTACGTACATAACACGTTTGAACACGTTACCGGCAATACAAATGTCAAATCATGTCATATTGTCAATCAAATTCAAATCAATAAGGGTTGCTAGTAAAATAACAATATATAACCTAAAATATTTTTAGAAATAGATAATAAATGTTATTATATTTTTAATTTAAAAAAAAACTTCATATCTATGATTTCATAAAATAATCTTCTACTATAGTGGAGTCATTTTAATGGGTAACATTTAACAATTAACAATTTTAACTGCCTCGGTGATGTAGCGGTAGTGTATGCGACTGCTTATCATGATGTCTCGGGTTCGATCACCGGGTCGGGCAAAGTTATTGAGCTTTTTCCTAAAAAGATAAAATTCTCAGTAGCAGCCCGGAGTTTGGAAATGTGCGCGGTAGACGTCAATAGGCTCGCCCCCTATTACGTGGGACTTAAACATAGCTGGCGAATCGTGGGTGTGTAATACACCTCTGCCTACCCCTTCGGGGAATACAGGCGTGATGCTATGTTTAACATTTGACAAATCATCAAAATTCAACAACGTAACCTTGTAACGGCGGGCAGAAAATAATATATTTTTTCGTTTTGTTAGAAATGCACAATTGCTTAACTTTTGCACGCCTCATAAGCGAAGCGTTGAGGTGGGTACTACTCCCGTTTTGCACGGAAAAACTGATTTTTCAAACTTAAAATGTCTCTATTTATCATATATTGCACTTGTAAAACAATATATACATACACATATCAAGAAAAAAACACTATTTTTAACACTCATGATATTTTTATGCCATTTTTGTTAATTAGACTGGTTAAAAAACTGTTTAAAAAAATGTTGTGTTGGACGTCCGTTTGTTGTAGGTAATGTATGTTAACACGATAACAACCGAAATACTTTACTAATCGAGTCTTTTTTTTCTTTTTATCTTGAGTATTACTTCGAATAGAGCCCTATTACTTTTCACGGTCTGATTCGATGTGGTTTAATTGTTATTCAATAAACAAAAAAATACTGAATATTTACGCACGACGCGACACTAAAACCAGCGCCTTTCATGAGAACTACCTTTTTACGTACACATAGCCATCGGTGGTTTTACTACCGCCAACAGAACGCCGTTCGCCTGGCCGATACATTGTTTTTTGTTTTTTAAAAAAAAATCATACCTTTGCTTGACGAACTGATGATATTTGTCAAGTATAATAACTATTTTATCCATAAAAATAATTAAAAACAATAAACACATATAAATAATAACACACCAACGTTATAAATCACGAAAAAAACATATTTTACATTCCACAATTTTTACGACACTGAAATGTCAATCTTGACGTAATGACGTTTCGGTTCATTTTGAAAGCCGGGCGCAAGGGATTTTACAACTTGTTTTTACAAGGATACAGTTTATATTGAGTAATTTTAACTATAACCTAGAATACATACTAATAAAATTTAAAAAGACATTGACCTCTAACAAAATTTTAAGCGGGAATGTTTTTAACGGCGCGGGGTCCCTTTTTTTGCGTGGTCTTGGCGTGCTCGTGGCCCGGAACTGAGAGGTAGACCAATATAGAAGTACTTCTTAAAATTAGCGCTTGATGGCGTATAAGAGATGAAACTCACATTAGTACTTTTTGTAATTAGCGCTATCTATGTGATTTATTGAAAACTACTTAGTAAGACCAATACATTATTAGTTACTTATCAAATAATCAATTTTATTGTGAAAAATTAAGATTATGAGGCGTGCAGTTTTGGATTTTCCAAAGTATTTTCAATTACGATCACATATTTATTGTAATAATGACCGATACGAGTAATTATACGATTTGCTTTCACTTATAAACCATTCTAAACATAACAAACAATTTCTGATCTAAGGAACTAAACGTCGTTACAATGTTGCGTCAATTAACCCTTTTTCTTTTTAAACCCTTAATTTTTTTTTAAGTAAATGCTTTGAATGCTAATAATAATACAATTCAAATGTTAATCATCAATTCGATAAATTAATAAAAAATATTTTATTTAATGATATGCTGCTAAGCCACTGCTCACCACTTCATTTTGAGCACAAATTTGTGACGAATAAAAATCACAAATGATTAGCGGTGGATGCTAGGTTGGAACCTAAATAGCGCAAATTAAATATTTTTAAAATAATATATATTTAATATATCAATATTTTTTAAAACATCGATATATCGATAGTTGTTGGTTCTTCCTGTATCCCTAATTGACAGCTGACAAACAACAGATAAAGGCTTTGTTCCGATATACAATGCGAGCACTGTGAAATAACGTGATCAACAGCTTCCATAAATATAACAATTTGCACTATGGAATATTATTATATTCCTTTATTTACAATTCTTTTTCCACTTAATACATTTTTAAATATAAATATATTATAAAAACTAACATAATATTTAAAAATATAAAAAGTGCGTAAACCTACCGGCAGCGAGTACAAGGACCAAACTGCCAGTGGTTAGGGTTCCAGAGACAGGAACTTCCTCACGATGCGTGCCGTGTTCAGAAGTACCGCCTTCTGTATCAGACCCTTAACCCAGCCACCTAACGCGAGCCTCTTGAGATGTTGATCGAGGCTCTTGGCTATCAGTCCATTAACTGTAACAACTATCGGTACAATGATAGCCGAATCCACATTCCACACTTCAACAATCTCGTGCGCCAAGTCCAGATACTTCATCTGTTTATCTTTTTCGGCCGTACCGTCCCTAAGGATATGCCTCGGGTAATTGTTCGTCATGATAACTTCGTCAGCAATTGCACAGACAAAACCTTCGGTTTCCCCAAAGAGGTTACCAAAACGTAGCCAGGACACGGAAGCTAAGAAATCTACATCAGGCCCATATAGGGCCCGGTAGAATCTTCCGTGGAGCTCCTTGCTCTGCCATACGGCCCTGCGTTCATCAGTACTCAGCACTACTGGTCTGCGCCAGTTCTCCTTAGCCAAGGAAAGTGGAGTGAGTCCGGAATCTACAGTGACCACATCACGATGCATATACCTATCAGTATGCAGGAAATATTCCCTAAGGTTGCACACCTCACGATTGTGTAAGGTCTTGGCATTTAAGAAACCTCGACCTCCACACTTTCGTGGGATGTACAACCTCATAACTGATGACCGAGGATGATGCATACGATTTGCGGTCAAGAGACTGCGGACCCTTCTATCCAAGGTGTCAAGTTCAGTCTGAGTCCACTTGAGTATGCCGAAAGAGTACATAAGAAGTGGCATGACCCAGCCGTTGCAGGCGCGCACCTTGTTTCCACCTGATAGAAGACTACTTAGTACTTTCTTCAGGCGGCCAAAGAAGCGCTCCCGCAACGATTGTTTCATGTCCAACTCACTAATGCCTAAAGCTTGCCGCATACCCAAGTATTTATAGGTATCAGTAACGAGAAGAGGTCGTAAATAAGTAGAATCCGAGAGTTGAATTCCCTCGGATTCCACTACTCTTCCCCGTTTTACATGCATGACCGCACATTTGTCTACACCAAATTCCATCCCAATCTAATTACTAAGGGACTTGGTTAACTTTAGTAACTCTATTAGTTGAAATCTGGTGGAGGCAAACAACTTAAGGTCATCCATGTAATACAGGTGGGATATTTCACGACCATCACCTCGCAACCTGTAGCCTAGCCCTGAACTCTCTAATAGTGTACTGAGAGGGTTCATGGCTAGACAAAACCATAAAGGACTCAGACTGTCACCCTGGAATATACCCCGCTCAATCCTTATAAGCTCACCGCAGCGAACCAGAGCCTGCCGACACGCTGGATAGCTAAGAGCTGTTCTCCAGTGCCCCATACATGATTCTAGGAAGGTGCATAAAGTAGGATGAACTTTATATAATTTTAGCACCCTCAAGAGCCATGTATGTGGCACAGAATCAAAAGCTTTTTTATAGTCTATCCAGCATGTCACCAAATCCTTTTTCTTACGGTAAGCATGTTGGCTAATTGCCGTATCAATAAGGAGGAGCTCCTTAGTACCACGGCCCCCACTCCTACATCCATTCTGAGAGAAAGACATGACCGAATTTGTTTCAATATGATTAGAAATTTTTGTTCTCAGAATAGATGTAAGGAGCTTATAGAGTGTCGGTAAACACGTAATTGGTCTATAATTACATGGTTCCGTGGTACTGCCTGATTTATGGAGCAAATGAGTGATGCCAGTAGTCATAAAATCCGGCAACGACCCCGATTCCACAGCCGATTGAAACTGAGAAGCCAAACGAGCGTGTGAAGTTCGTAGCCACTTAAGCCAAAAATTGTGCAGTCCGTCCGGTCCCGGAGACTTCCAATTTACCAAAGAACGGACTGCACAGGCTACGTCTTGTTGTTCTATTTTGATTTGTTCCATCGCTGGGATTTATTCACAAGCTCGTTCAACATTCTCAATCCAATCGCCCTCAGTATGTATGATGGGCACCGACCAGATGTTGCGCCAAAATTTATTTGTTGTTTCAGCATCCGGCAGCTGTACATCACACACACCTTCACGAGGCCGCTCCCAGCTTCTATAAACTGACTTCTCATTTTTTTGAAACATGCGATTCACAGTATAGCGTTCCATACGTTTTTTGTATCTGCGAATTCGATTAGCCCATGCATATAGTTTTTGTTTCAGGAGGTCGATGCGCTCCGTAACACGGGACATAAAATCTTGAGGCCTAATTCCAGTCTCCAAGAATGCCCGTTTCACGAAACGCATCACTCGTGGACGTGTATTGCCCATCCTGAAACAATTCAGTTTACCAATTAGCACCCTTGTCTCGGCGATACGGTACTCAATCCTGCACTGCCATACAGGTTTCGCATACAGCGGCCGCATAGTGGACTCCTTTTTTAAAATAGCCTGTCATACGCCACGCCGCAACGGCTGTACAGTACAAGATGGAGTGTGTATCGGCAAGATTTTCACTAGTGTCTAAGTAACTAGGCAAAAGCGAATCAAGGGTACTAACCAGCAACATGTTCCTCCTATGCATGGGTAATCGAGGCAGATAGGGCCTAAATTCTATTGGTTTGAATCTATACTCACAAATCGCACATTTCAAAGCCTCTCTTACCTCATCGCAGTACTGAGTGTTGACAGAAATAGTCTCATCACCCACATTCTCGTATGACCTTTGTGGAACATGGTCTTGAACGGATGTAACAGTTATTGGTTGCGAAGGAATGCGGGTAACATGACTAGTCCGTATAAACTCCGAGCGTAGCCGATCAAGTACGGTGTCGTCCAACATGCGAGATCGTTGAATGGCCCGTACTTGGTCCGATAGTCGCTGAGCCGAGACGTTGATGGCTGGTTCCAGGCCCTGAAACAGAAGCAGCATACGGTCACGGTAAGCGGTAAGGCAAGTTCCTCCCTCTGTGGCCCCAAAATAGGCGCGCATGACATTTTCGTTTATCGAATTCGTCCATTTCATGCGCTGCACTTTACCACTGGCAGTGGGAACCCTGTTTGAAACCGGTGGGCCTCGGGGTGCCAAACTAGCCGGTGGCCGGCCTCTCTTTCGCCGACGTACTGGTATTGGCGACGTCGGCGCTGAGTAGTACTCATCACTGGAAGAGCTCGGTGCGTGTGGTGTGACCGGTACCGCTGGTGCGATCACTGGTGGCTGCGGCGCAGAGCTGTGTGACGAGCCCGGGGGTGGTATGCGTGCTGCTTGTGCTTTTGATCTGGTTATCATATTATTAAAACGGTATTTATATCATTTTGTAGATTAGGATTTTCATCTTGACGTTTGGTCTCGTGTCAAATGTCATATTGTTATTACTTTATGCTTTTCTTCGTATTTTATAAATTTTCCAATAGATATAATATATAATTTGCGTTCTTCAGTTCTTTATATTTTACTGGATGTTGTTAAAAATATATAAATATTATAAAATAATATGTTTAATCAAAATCCATTTACAAATACAGTTAGCCGTTTTAGTGTTGCCAGATCATTTTATTATTATTATTGAATATTGTAATTCAAAGATACCCAAACATGGAAAATGTAAAGAAATTTTGTTTATTGCAGTGTAAAACCAATACTTTGTATGAAATGAAAGAAATGACAGATCAGTATACTGGACTGCATTCCGTTATAAACAGTAACAAGTATAGCTAACTATAAAGGAACGACTTCACAGTATACTAAATTGACATCACACCTTACAGTGCTCGCAGTGTATATCGGAACACATCCAAATTACGCTGTCATCGTAATTATTAAAATGGCGGACGACAGCCGAAGTAAGTCACTTTTACTAGGTATATGAAGATTAGGGCGCCTCCTCCTTATTACGAGCTCAATGCCATTACATGACGCAGTCTTTTGTCGTTGTGCACAGACTACTACGCGTTGTGCGAAGTGACTGTGCGTTTTTGGTGTGCTCTCTGTTATTTTCTTCTGACCCGGCTTTTTTATTGGACTGATCTTACTGACTACGTTTACCTGGCTATAAATTGGACTGCGATTGCTTAACGATTAGTAAACGAGAACAACATTACAGTCTTATCATGCTGAAACGGGGGAAAACGCTAAACAGTCAACCTCGCGAACATTACACAATTAGTTGTTGAAATGAATTTTGTGGTTTTTAAAGAGTGGTTTGAGAAGCTGCTAGTCAGTTTAGAAAACCCATCGAAAATTATAATGGACAATGCACCATATCATTATGTACAAGTTGATAAACCACCAACTCAAGCAAATAAAAAGCAAGAAATTGTCTCGTGGCTGGTAAGAAATGGTGTGGATGCAAGTCCAACTTTATTAAAAGTTGAGTTGTTCAATCTGGTAAAAGTAACTAAGCCGTCCAAGCTCCGCTATGTAATCGATGAACTAGCCCTAGAGCATGGACACGAAGTTATTCGATTGCCTCCCTACCATTGCCAGTATAATGCCATCGAGCTTATTTGGGCACAAATAAAGGGTCATGCAGCGCGGAACAATACTCAACCACCCTTCAGTACTGCTAAAATAATGACTCTGCTACAAACTGCGTGTGCAGAAGTCACTACAGAAGACTGGAGAAAAGTCGTAGAGAAAACAAAAAAAAATAATTTTACAAGATTTTTAACGAGATGTGAGAATAGACAATATTATTGAAAATAAATTAATAATACCTATACCTTAGTGCTGACAGCAGTGATGAAGATGACAATACTAATAACAGTTCGGATAGTTCAGCTGAATAAATGCAATTTTTTTGTTAAATTATATAAGTACTTGTCTTATCTTAAATTTACGAAAGAAAAATTAATAATGGGACAGGGATTCACCTGATGATTTTTAAAATTCACATATGTTTCAAGTCCTTATCGATTCATTCACTTTAATCGATGTTTTTATGTAGATCATCTCCCTATGAAGATAAAACTGACATACGTCAAATGTTACCTATTAAAATGACTACACTATAATACCTACTAAGTATTATAATAGGAGCTCTTTAGTATATACTCTTTGATAGGAGCGCATGTGCGTTTTCTTTTATTTAGGTATTTTATATCAATATTCTTACTATTTGGCTTTAAAAATGGGTATAGTAATAAACTAGCGACTATCCAAGCCTTCCAATAAATATGGCAGTGCCGCTTATTTCGAATTTAATAATATGTATATCTTTTCTTTTTTAAACTTTGAAACCCCACTTCGCTTATGACTAAAATAAATACATATAACATCATTATTCAAAAGACGATTTTTTATGTTTATATAGTTAAGGCGCACGACGGGCACAATATAGCCTGGTTTTCGGAATTCGCTTTTCTGGCCTCAGTTTTATTACGGTTCACGGGCCAAACATATAGTTTTGTAAGGGACTCAACACATTTCGTCCAACTGTTGAGAGATGTACGAATCGAACCCACTGAGATTATGGTAAGTTTCGACGTGTCGTCTCTGTTCACCAATGTACCAGTAAGAAGAACATTAGAACGTATTAGTGCCTTGATACACGACTCTGACTTACCAGCTGAATACATTGAGTGGATAGAACTTTGTCTGACAAGCGGATACTTCATGTGGCGAGGAGAGTACTACCTGCAACTGGACGGTGTGGCAATGGGATCCCTGGTAGCACCTGTGGTGGCCAATGTATTCACGGAGTGGTACGAAAATCAGGCGTTAAGTACAACCAAGTATAAACCACGTTATTGATGGCGCTATATCGATTATATATTTTCAATAGTGGATAGAGACAACCTGAGAGAATTTACGGAATACCTAAACAATTTACTTCCTAAGATTAATATTACCGTAGAGGAGGAGAAGGAAGGGATATTGCCATTCTTGGATGTAAGTGTTATCCGTGGCTCTAATGGAATTTTGACCCACACTATACATCGAAAACCTACGCACACGGATCAATACCTTCATGCGAGTTCATACCATCACCCTGCACACTTGCCCTCAGTACCGAGATCATTAATTGACCGAGCCCTCAGACTATACGATCCCCAATTTATACAGCAAGAGCTCGAGCACGTTAGGGGTGTACTAGAGGACAACGGTTACAAGTGGCCTCAATGCTGCCGGACAACAGTACGGAGGGGCGTACCTTTCATTAGAGGAATAACAGATCGAATCGGACATCTGTTAAGACGAAGGTATGATATTAGAACGTTCTTTCGTACCCCTGGTCGAATAAGATGCTACGCTCACCAAAAGACAAAGACCACGTCAGGGTACCAGGCGTGACCGCATACCATGTGACTGGGGCAAGAGTTATGTGGGATAAACTCGACGCAATATCGCCACCAGACTATCTGAGCACATTAGGAGTATTAAGGATATGGACACAACCAAATCGGCTCTAGCAGAACAACCACTTCTCTCGGACACCAACCATTACATTCGGTTCGATAAAGCTTCCGTATTGACACAAGAAAAGTTCTTTGTCCCTCGCAAGATACGGGAAGCAATAGAGATCAACTGACATGCAACTTTCAACAGAGATGGTGGATGGAAACTCTCGTCCGGCTGGAGATCAGTCCCTAATACTACCTCGAGCATTCACATATTCGTGGGTATGGAAGGCGACACGGTCAGTGTGGTATGCGAACCTACCCCTGCCGATCAAAGAAACAATGAAGCAACAACACCACCATCCACTCCTGATCGAAATCGGGCCTCTTTTATTTATTTATTTAAGGAAACTCTACAGCTTTTTGGAGACGATACATGCAATTTGTGCTAGAACAATAATACAGTAAGCCAATTACAGAGTTCCACGACAATACACATTTGGGTAGACAATGTAATATAAGTAACAGACCATTGGGTAAAAAAAAAGAAGCAACAAAACAAAATTTAGATATTTTTTTTTACAATTTTAACTAACAATTATTGCATCCTAGGAAAGGTTGTGTGACAAGAACGCGAGTGATTTCATCTTTGAAACTTTGTTTAGATAGAAAGAAAATATCGATATCACTAAACTTGTTATTATATAAGCGCAGTAGTCGTTCTACAATTGAGTTTTTACCGTAATTTGTGCGGTGATGAGGTACTGAAAATAGGGAGGTGTTTCTAGTACGAGTTTTAGGAGTATTAAAATGAATATAAGATAAAAATTCAATGTTATCTGAGACACTATGTAATATATCAAATAATAAGCACATATCAATTAACACTCTTTTGTCTACAAGGGGCAACAATTGATAGTGTCTGCAGTCTTCAATGTAAGTATTGTGGCGCTTGTGTGTTTTGAAATTTAGATGCTTTATGAATCGTCTTTGGATGAGTTCAATTTGATTAATATACGTGGAGTACTGGGGGGACCAGATAGGACTGCCGTATTCAAGAATACTACGATCATAGGCGGAATAAACAGCATTTAATGTTTGAGGTTTTCTAAACGGTGCACATGTGCGTATGACAAAACCAAGGTCACGGAAAGCCCTTTTTGTGATATAATCAAAGTGTTGTGTAAGTTACATCTTAGAGTCCAACAGAACTCCTAAGTCGCGCACCGATTCAGACCTACAAAGTAAATGATCCCCAAACTTGTACCCATATTTGATAGGACTAACCTTACGACTAAAACTAGTTACCAGACATTTATTTATATTGACAGATATATTATTTACCTTATAATATTTGTACAAAGAATTTAAATCATGTTGTATCATTTCGCAATCAATCCGATAGCGGATGCGCATATAATTTTTTTTGTCATCTGCGTATAGGAGATGTTTTAAGTATAAAACAATTATTTATATCATTTAGATACGCACAAAAAAATAGAGGACCCAGATGTGAACCCTGAGGAACCCCAGAGGGTATATCAATGAAGTCTGATTTAAATCCACCTATAATCACTGCCTGTGAGCGATTGGAGAGGTAAGATTGAACCCACCTAAGTAGATCACCACGAATACCCAGGAACTGTAACTTAGCAAGTAAAATCACGTGGTCAACGCGGTCGAATGCCTTTTTGAAGTCTGTGTATATCACGTATACTTGACCCGAGTTTTCCATTTCACAAAGTACATAATTACTGAATGTTGCTAAGTTTGATGTGGTGGATCTGCCTTCTTTGGCTGACATCGGCAGTGACGAACATGCACCATCTCCATGCAACGCCCCGCCGCCACCCGCACATGTGTGTCAAGCCGAGCTGCGCGCTACGCGCGCGGGCACTCGTTAACACCGCTGCGCGCTCGCCCTGATGATGAGCATCGAATATGCTCGAAACCCGGGTCGACCAAATAGATCCTCAACGTGAGTTATTGCCGGTGATATATTTCTAAGCGTTAGCGATCATAGAATGCAACTTGGCTAGATCCCCAGGTCTAAGAAAAAAAATTTTTAGTGAAATGTGATATTTGTTAAATTTTATAACATTGATTTGATATAAAAGAATAACTGTTAGTACACTTAAATCGTAAAAGACTACAATTTACATGTTAAATTGTAGACTTTTACGATTTTTTTTATTACAGATCTACTCATGTGAGGCACTGATCAAAAAGTGACCCATTCCCGGATTATAGTGGATCAGGTCTCAATGGTAAGTGGTTACCGTAGCCTATAGACGCTAGCAACACCAGAGGCATCTCTTGCGCATCGCAATTTCCAAGGCTATGATATGTAGGATACTAAGCAGAGAACAGAGAGAGGGTTTAGGCCTCCCTTTTGGCCTGTTATATATAATTATGTAGTGGCAGCTTGCGTTTAAAACATTATTGATGTAGATTAATGCAGATTTACTAGTTTCACGAATTCCCGTTGGTCGTAAATACATCACACTCAGCCACAACCTTTTTTTTGTTTGGGCGGTAAAACATGTTCCTAACCGCACACCCCGTCGTTCAGGGCAACGAGCAGGGTAGTGTGGAGCCCTCACCCATTAAAGAAACCCGCCGTGTGACGTCTCTCCGCCTTTATTGGCGGGCCACTGGAACTATATTCCTTCGGTGGTACACGCAGCCAACCTAAGTACGGAGATATATTATGCTTCTGAAAACATATTTTTGATAAATAGAAGATAATTATATTATAATACTTTCTGATATTTACACGAATGTTACGTACACATTTTGAAATAAAACTACGTTTACGGAATCTATCGCGTTTACTTGATTTTCTATTGTCCCGACGTTTCGAATACTTTACAGCATTCATGATCATGGGTGGACTTAGATGGTAGACGTCCAAGGTTGTTTTAACGGCTGGTGAAACCGTCGGAATAGTAGAAAATCAAGTAAACGCGATAGATTCCGTAAACGTAGTTTTATTTCAAAATAGAAGATAGCCAAAAGGGGATTCATATGTAAGCATGCTATGCCTTACCTATGGAAGGTCTGAAAATGGCTATTGAGTAGAAGGAATTACGTGCTTTTTCAGCGAAGACACTCTCCGCCATCGCCTTCGTGAACGTATACGTGTTTGGCTTCGGTGATATTAACCTGATGGGTAAAAATAACTTATACTTTGTTTCTCTTCTATTTTAACAACTTCACCTTATGACATCACTTGTTTTGGAGGCGGCCGTCATCGAAAGTTGTTTTTCAAATACTTAACTAACCTGTGGATCTAGCCAAGTTGCATTCTATGATCGCTAACGCTAATAGAAAACTATAAAAATGTATGGAAATTTGACATTTCTAACGTTAAGTTACGTGACTTAGCGTTATAGATATTGTTAAAGACTTAGATAAATATAAGTTCTTTATGTAAGGTTAAAGATATCAAATTCCCATACATTTAAATAGTTTTCTATTATTGTTAGCGATCATAGAATGCAACTTGGCTAGGCCCACTGCTTCTACTGCTGTGATTGATTGCTCCACATCAGACTTAGATTGATTATCCCACATCAGACTTAGATTGATTATCCCACATCAGACTTAGATTGATTGCCTCACGTTACTTTTTATCATTTACTCATTCACTTTAAAGAACAAATAATGTTTTGTGAAATGTGTAAAAAAAGAACTTTAGTGCGAGCAGAAATCAAACCTTCGATCTTCCAATATGAGGAAGTGCTCTAACCGCTAAGCCATCGCACTGACCAGCGGTCATTCCCAATCTCCACATCACATTTGTTTTTACAACCCACGCCACCTATCGGATGCATTTACATGCATTATTCCAATATAGTAAGTTTATTTTGCAATTAAAATTCATACTACTTGAAGGTGCGATTTTTTTTTAAATTTTGTAAAAACGCAGCATCCTTCAGCTAGTACACGTTTTTCGGGACTTGAGATCTGTAGTGAAATGCTTTGTTTACGTAACTCCTCGCTGAAGAAGACAAAGTAAGAATGCCGAGGGATGCTTCAGCATGCCGAGGCATCTCGTGGCATGCCAGAGAATGCTGAAGGATGCCGTGGCAGGCCAAAACATGCCGCGGAATACTGCACATTTGATATGAGGCCGGCGCTCAATTCTTTATTTATCCATTCGGTTTTCGCGTTGTTCGAAAGTTAGTTGTGTATTAAAAAATGATAAAACGGGATTTAGTGATAATAGCAGTTCTCGCTGAACAGGAAGAAAAAAAATACGTGCTGTAATATAAAGAAAAAAATTCTGCGTACATAAGCTATGGAGACAAAGATGTACAAAAGGTGAATTTAGCAACTTGTTCAATGATTTAAGATATGAGGCGTCATGACCCGCCCTCCGCACCGCACTACCTACACTCGCATCTGTACGTACGTCCCACTGAAGCCCGTCGTTGCGTCCCGAAGCCTGCCGTGGAATGCCAAAGCATGCCGCGGGAGCCCGAGAGATGCCGCGGGATGCCGCAGCATCCCGCAGTATGCTCCGTCTGCTTGTAACGATATAAATAAAATTTGTGTGCCAATAGTATTATAATAAGATTCAAATTCATTTCCTCTCACAAAAATCCTTTGCCGTGCCATCCCGCGCTATGCCGTAAAGTGAGCGCCGGCCATAAAAGAAGACTTGGACCCGACAGTAAGACATTAATAAGTAATGCTCATACTTAGGTGTCATTTCAGTGAGCAAATCTTCGGGGAGGGTGTCTACCAAGGTGAGGAGATTATGCAGGCTGGTGGGCGCTGGGTACACTCGCTCCTCCACGTGAGACAGTTCAGCGTTACTGTATGCGGTCGAAACGTACATTAGTACCTGAAATAAATGTGTCAATTTTTTAAGAATTAAGACTAAATTTCCATATATTATTCAAATTATTTAAACTGTAGATCAGTAAATAAGTATACCAGTTTTTAAATGTAATCAAGAGCTATCGAACAAAAAGTTTCATCAAAGTCCATTCAGTAGTTTTTGCGTGATGCCTGAACAAACAGATACAAAAATAAAAAATACTGTTTTACCTTCAAAGACGCCTAAATAGTCTAATATCATCTCAACATTCATAAAAATTCTCTTGTTACACGCTCGCTGGTTTCGGAGTCTGTTGACTCCACTTTTCTTCAATACATGACTCTGTATCCCCCTGTACCTACATCCTTCTACTTCCGCATTATATAGGTATATCTTCTTAACCAGTCGCTCGACCGGCATTCTTTCCATATGTTCGAACCATCGCAACATTCCCTTTCGCATCTTTACACCAATATCCTCTTTGATAACTATTCGCTCTCTCATGTCGTCGTCACGAATGCGGTCAGACAGCCTCTGGCTTCCATATAATAACGTTGGGACAAGCACTGTGTTATGTATTGCAACACGTGCCTTCTGGCTGAGGTAGTGGCTGCTGAGATATTGTCTCAATACTCCTTCACTCTATTTCCCGCATTTACTCTTCTCTCTATATCAGTGGTGTACCTTCCATCCCAACTGAATCCACATCCAAGATATACAAATTCATCCACTTGTTTTAGCACACCATTGCCTATTGATACTCTAACATCTGTTCAAGCTTTAAACACAAAGTGAAAAATGTGAAATCGAAAATAACAGTCAGGAGCAGGATTTGAACCTGCATCTTCTGGATACCGTCCAGATGCTTTACCAATTCAGCCATCCTGACAATTGCTCCTGACTGCTAATTTCGATAACACATCATACTTAACGTCTTTGGGTGACGCCCACGTTCACTTTGTGTTTAATGTATAGTGCTAAGCATGTCAAATGCTAAAAATATATATAAAAATATCTAAATATCTGTTCAAGCTTCTCCTCTTTCAAAAACCATTAATTTGTTTTTGCTCACATTCACACGTAGTCCCCCTTTTCTTAAAATCTTCTGACAATACGTCGATTAGGGTTTGCAGGTCAGTCGCAGATTGCGCTAATAAGACCGCATCGTCTGCATATAGCAGAGTTATATGCAGACGGTTAAAATCATCCTACATTCATAACGAACACCCTACTCTTTATTATCCTTCCAAACCTTTTGTTAGTAGTGATGCTTCTATTGTTGCTGGTGTCTGTAGGCTACAGTAACCGCTTACCATCAGGTGGGCCGTATGCTTGTTTGCCACCGAAGTTGTATAAAAAAAGATTAGGTGTACAGTTTGTTAATGTAATATGTTTCCGGTGGCCCGCCAATAAAGGCGGAGAGACGGCACACGGTGGGTTTCTTTAGCGGGTGAGGGCCCCACACTACCCTGTACAGGGTGTACGGTAAGGATTTTTTTTCCGCCTTAACAAAAAAAAAGTCTATATTTTTCAGGAAAGATGTAAAATAACAGAGTACTCACTCTCAGACTCCACATTTCAAAAACAAATTCAAGTGATTTAATCTTCTTGGCGTTTACTAACCTGCAACTCAGGCAGCTGGTCACACACATCCATAAGCGTAATCACAGAGCGAAGGTTCTGTTCAACAGCCAACGCCAGGGCCTCATCAAACTTAAGTGTTGCAGCAGAGTGGAACATCACGGAGACCTATATTATATATGTGAATAATCTGAAAGAAGTACCTACTATCCTCTCGCATAAGATCAGCGTGTAACAACAGCAGTTGTGTTTCGTACGGTGATAGAGAGTGCTGCAGGCCTAAAACTCTCCCATTTTCTCCTTATTATCATTTCTATTCTCTATTTACTATCGATCGGCTCGATCAGGGTATGATACCCTCTCACACAATACACGTCTCACAGAAAATCAGCGTGAAACAGCGGTATGTACACCTTTGTTTTTACCCATCCTCTTCTTATTATTCTTCCTATCCACCTCATATCCCTATCCTTGGAGATGGTGGTCGTGTTATCGGTTCTTTTTACCTCCCATCCCTTTACTTGGAGATGGCGGCGCGCGTGTGATGATTCTGGTGTTGCTAGCGTCTATAGGCTACGGTAATCGCTTATGCTAGTTTGCCACCAACGTTCCATCAAAAATACACAGAGAGCAGCCATTTGGGGATCACAAAAATAGAATAATTGACCTGCTTAGGAATCGAAGCCGGTAAACTCGACATAGGCCATTACTTTCCCAGTGTTGCACAAAATTTGAATGATACTTGCCCGGTGAAATTGTTTATAATTTACAAAATTTTATCAAATATCCTTACGTAAATTGTTGAATTAATATGTTCAATTACCTGGCTGAGTTTCTCTAACGCTTCTTTGTTCATGCCAAAATCATGTTTTGTGACGTCACCCTCTATCACGCTCAACTTCTCCAGTCGTTCTGGACAGTTCTGTCTGATGACGTCAAACACCTGCCACACAGTATGACCAAGAGCCGTCACAAATTTTAAGTCATAACACACAGAGTCAGAAGTAATTGACCATTGATCTATAATTTAAGGATACACAATTGCGTTTAGAAATCAAGGCTAAAAATATATTACTATGTACCATTCATTTCGAATTAATTTTATAAAATAGTAATAACATTTAACTGCGTGTGTGAGTGTAATGACACTATTCAGAAAGAACGAAAGAAAAAGAATCAGTCAATGAGTTTTTTTAAAAGAGATTTTAGTATCACTAGATGAAAACCCGGCTTCGCTCGGGTGAAATGTGACTCATAATATACAATCTTTTACAAAACTGATACGTGGGAATCGGCCTTAACGAATTCAAGATGGCATCCGAGTGGCCAATATGGCGACTGCCATTTGCACCATTAGAATTTAACAAAATACTCGACAATCCGAATTTTGCGGATATAGGTATGTTGTCGACTCGAAATCATTATTTTTTTATGTTTTATTATTCAGGTAAGGTTTCAATCGAGTCTACCGTACCCCTTGACAGAATTATTAGGCACGTTGATACGTTGCGACGTTGCGGCTGCTCGCGCGTCGAAACAACACTAAGAGCGAGCGCACGTTGAGCCACTAGAGGCGACCACACTAGAACGACTAGTGGCCACCACAAGTTGCGGACGCGTTTCTCCATACATTTTGTTTAGTATCGGAGCACACCGAGCGTTTGAGTGGCCGCGTCTAAGCCACAAGCTGCAGGTGTCGACCGCGCTTGCTACTTGTAGCCGCGTTTTGTCAATCGACTCGCGCGCACACGCGGCCACAGTCGCCGGCTTCTCCCTGCTCCCGCGTTTCAGGTTTGTTGTAAGCAGCGTACTGAATGCACGAACACGATGTGTACGGATCCGATTCCTCATTTTGATGTTGATGTTTTTATTTCCGATATCGAAGAGCGTCCGGTCTGGCTATTTGAGCATTAAAGTCAGAGTTGTATTGTGACCGGCAAAAAGCAATTTGCGCTGTCCATTTTTATTCCATCCATCCATCAGCCTTTTAAAGTCCACTGCTGGACATAGGCCTCCCCAAGAATGGGGGATAGTGCCGTAATCGCCACGCTTGGCAGGCGGGTTGGCGATCGCAGTGGATGTTGTTAATACTCGAAGGAGTGCTGCTGCCCACTCCCCCGGTATTTCCTCAGTCGGCTCTTACGACTCCCATGGGTGGAGAGGGGTGGTACAATTCTAAAGCCGGCCCCGCACGGCATGCCATTTTCATTGCGTAAAGTTAAAATAGGATGAGCCCAGTAACGCCGATGAATTGGACGTCGATAATTCTGAATTCTGCAACGTTTTCTACGTCTTAGTATAATAAGCAACAATAACGAAATCAAGAGTGCGTCCATTTTTGACAAACACACATCCGCCTCTGTCGAGTACACTTGAACAACTGCCGAAGTGGCAGCCACTGACGGCCACATCCAGCCACCAGTGGCTGCCACTGATGGCGGCGTAAGTGGTCTGACTGAACCACTGGTGGTCGCGTTTAGTAGCGGCGACTGGTGACCATAATGTGCGGGGGCTCTAAATGAAATGAGTGCAGTAAAACGAAATCTGCACTAATTTATAGTGGACACTTTTAGTGCCTAATTGTGGATATTATCTTTTTTATACATCAGTGTTTCTGACTAATAAAATGTTTACATAATTCAGACAATTTTCGTGCTAACATCAACTACTGAACATAGGTTCAAGCCCAAGAGCCCACAATGCGCCATCCTGTGCCACCTGCATCCAATGGTTCTATGCGCCCGAATCAGTTTTTTTTTATTGCAGACAAACCGCGGTCGATCTGATGGCAAGGAGTCCTCCGGGAGGGCTATGGGGCTCGGCCATGCTGACGGCGCAAGGGCTTGTGGGACCACTGGGGGAACTGCGATCTGTTCTCTCCAGCCTTTCGTCTGCAGCACTCGATGTCGCGCATGAGACCCCAACTGGCTGTGTCTATATCTCTCAGGTGGTCCTGGTGTCCGAAATGACATCCCCAAAGGTGCGGGCTCCATGGAGGGTGGGAAGTTCGAGAGATTAAGTTAACTACACAGAAATCATGGAACCATCCAGATCCCCAACCCCAAGGGCGCCAGAGGTTAACCTCAAAGGCTCCCATACACACGGGGACGACGGTGTGGCTAGCGCTGCCTAGCCTGTTGCCCCCCTACAAATACACAGGGGAGATGGTGCTGTTCCCACAGTGCCTTCCTCCTCCCGCGCCTTGAGGGATGTGAAAGTGGGCGGGAAAGGCGCGGACATACAACAAGGTGGCGCTGTCTCGCCAGTGCCTCAAAATACTACACCTCAAGGGAGTGCTGTCCGCGCAGTACTCCCGCACACTCAATAAAACGGTGGTACTGTTTCCACAGTACCCCAACGCACAAAACACCGTGGCGGTGCTGTCTCCACAGTGCCCCCACGTAAAAAGCAGTCCGTGCAGGGTGGAAAAGCCGCTGGGTCCCCAGCGAATCGAACACCGATATCGTCAGGTATAGTGAAGGTTTTTAACCCCATCAAGCCCACACTCAAGTAGTCAGTAGTAGTAAGTGGAGTCGCCAAGGAGGTCGTTCCGGCAACGGAAAAATCCGGTAGGCTCGAGCTGACACCGACGGCGCCCGCCACAGACAATACATCCACACAGCTGGATGCTGGCTGGACGCTGCCTGAATTCAGGTGGCAGACGCACAAGAATAAAAAACAGCGTCACAAGTCCAGACAGAGACAAGCTGCTATGGAAGCCAAAACAGCCCCGATGCCTCGGCAACAGCCGGATTCCCCGGGTAAAGGCAGCCGCTGAAGCCCCAGTAGCACGCCGTGCCAACCGTAAAGAACAAAAAAAAAAACCAGTTTTTTTTGTGTTCCAACCGTAAAGGGAAAAGGGAAAAAAACAGGGCCACTACGAGTAGTACCCCGAAACCTCAACCCTCGGCTAAAAGAGCCCGTCTCGAGGAGGCTATTTCTCCTAGAGGCGAGGCCAAGAGACCGAGACTAGGGACACCGGGTGACACTCGGAAGATTGCATATGCGGATGCACTGAAGGCGGACCTACTAGTTGCTGTCACCACAGTGACCTCAGAACACCTAAGCCCACCACAGTCTGAGGTCCAGGAACAGATGGAAGCCCTGCTAATGCAGGAAGCCATGCAGCCAGGTAACAGCCAATCCTCTGGCCCACTATTCCGGGGTAAGCCGACCCTAACAGACAGAGCCGGAAGGAGCTGTGTTTGTGGTGCGAGGATGAGGCCACGCTGACATGGCTCAGGCGTTGCACGGAGACCATGACCATGTCTACAGGGGATAGGTTAGTCGTGAAATGCCAGAGCGAATAAACACGCAGAGTACGATGTGGTCCGTTGGAAAAACTCCCGTAAGGAAACAGCCGAGAAGACCAAGGCAATAGCTGGTGAGGTGGCAGTGTTGCCGGGGTCCTAAACCCCAGTGCAAGCCGCCTATGCATCCGAGAAGAACGAAAAATATCTTCTTCTTCACGACCCCTTGGGAAGCAGGGAGGACTGCGCGCATGGGTTAGACAGGCTGCCCATAGGAAAGGAGGAATCGGAGGGGTTGTCGGAGGAAGAAGACGCCTCCAATAGCGGTACCTCCCTCGCTTCACTGTATCATTCTGCAAGCCAACCTTCACCACAGCGAAACCGTGACGGCTCAAATCCGGAAATGGCTGGAGGTCAACGACACGTCCATAGTACTGATCCAGAAGCCGTGGGTCAGGAAAGGCACCGTCTGCGGACTCCGGAACATAGGATATAAGCTCACTGTACATATAGGACCGGGCAATCCCCGAACCTGTATTTACATTTCAAGAAATATACATGCGCATCCCTTAACGAGTTTCTGTTCTAGAGACCTGTGCGCTATTAAAGTGCACGGGGCGCAAGATTCCAGCCTACAGGAGGTGGTTATCGCATCTGGTATATGCCGGATGAAGAAGATCCGCCAGCTCACGAACTGACACGGCTAATCACCTACTGCAAAGAGACTGGGCTTGAAATTACCGTAGCCACTGACTCAAACGCACACCACCTCCTTTGGGGGGTGAACACAGGTAACGAAAGAGGTAAGAAGCTTGTTGAGTACCAACTTTTACAACTGACCTTAATATACTTAATACAGGTTCAGAACCGACATTTGTAAACAGACGCAGCAAGACAATCATTGACTTGACATTGGCAACCGAAGTGGCTTCGAATCACATCTCGAACTGGCATGTTTCAAAAGATCTATCATGCTCAAACCATAGGTGGATTCGATTCGATATTCAGATAAAAACAATCGCAGCAACCCCGTGGAGGAACTCCCGCAGAACGAATCGCACCCGGTACGCGGAACAAATGGGCCTAGCCTTGATACAGACAGAGGTTCCCACCAAACTTGAAGGTGCTGCGGAGATAGAAAAACAGGTAAGCGTCCTTACAAACACCATGCTGGACTGTTATCACCGGACGTGTCCTTTATCTTCTCCACGTGCCAGTTGAGGCAAAAAAGCCAACTGGTGGAGACCCGAGCTGGATAGACTCAGGAAAAGGATGAGGCGACAACTCAACAGAGCAATGAACTCAGGTGCTGACCAGGACTGGGATAACTATAAGTCCATTAAGTCTAGGTACAAGAAACTTCTCAGGTACAGAAGTAGGTGTAAATTGCTCAACTTCTGTTTCAACATAGAAAGTTCAGCACAGGCTAACAGGGTAAGTAAGGTTCTCTGTAACCAGCTCATGGTTACCTTGGGACCCTTACGCAAGCCAGACGACACCGTTACTAGTTCACAGGAGGAAACGGAATGTACCTTGGTACAGACGCACTTCCCTGACTGCGTGATATCACAGTCACTATGCTGGACCGATGAGGAGACCATCCCATCTGAAGCAAAATAGCACCAAACATTTGAGGTTGTCAGCCCACAAAAGGTACGGTGGGCCATAAACAGTTTTAATTCATACTAATCACCGGGCTTGGATGGGATCTTCCCCGCCTTACTTAAGTGGGGTGGCGAAGAACTCATTAAAAACTCACCACAATTCTGGCCGCCTGTCTGGCTCATAGGTACGTGCTGAAGTTGGAGAGAAGTCAAGGTGATCTTCATACCCAAACTAGCTAAGAGCGACTACCCGGACCCCAAATCCTACAGACCTATTAACTTGACCTCTTTTCTGTTAAAAACACTAAAGAGGTTATGCGATAGGAACCTGAGGGAGGAGGCTCTGCTAGACGTTCCCCTGCACCCATGTCAACACGCCTACAGCCAAGTTAAATCTACAGAATCGGCACTTCATGCAGTGGTATGCAAAATAGAGGAAGCGATTTCAAGCAAGTATTTATGTCTAGGCACCTTCATAGATATCGAGGGAGTCTTCGACAAGACCAAATTCACTAGCATAACGGCAGCACTCATAAGACACGGAGCCAATGCCGTTATGATCCAATGGATAAATAACATGTTAAGCAAGAGGATCATCAAGCTTGGCACAGGCGAAAAACATGAGGCATTGGTGCCCAAAGGATGCCCTCAAGGAGAAGTGCTTTTGCCACTACTATGGCACCTAGTAGTAAATTATCTAATTGCGACACTGAACGACAATCGCTATTATACAGTCGGTTATGCCGATGATCTAGTGATACTGACAAGCGGCAACAGCACAAGTACAGTATACGATGTTACACGCTCCGCGCTGTTCATCGTGGAACGGTGGTGCACTATCAACGAACTAACAGCTAATCCGGAAAGGACGGAACTAGTAATCACTAACAAGCGCAATCCGGGCAACTACCGACTGCCCAAACTATTCAAGACAGAACTCCAGTTATCAACACAGATTAAGTATCTAGGCGTAATAATTGACAGTAAGTTAAACTGGAGTAATCATTTAAATAGCAAAATCGACAAAACAGTCGCTTTCTGGCAGTGCCGCAGAATGATAGGTAAAAGGTGGGGCCTAGACACTAACATCATTCTGTAGCTGTACCAGGTAGTAATCCGACCAATGATTAGCTACGGTGCGGTGGATTGGTGGCCACGGACCCGATTATCCACTGTCGTAGCTAAACTACAACGACTCCAGAGATTGGCCTGTATGGCGGCCACGGGATGCATGAGGACAACACCAACTGCAGCCCTGGAAGTTATTCTTGGCCTGCCGCCATTGCATCTCTTCATAAAACAAGAGGCTGCAACTACAGCGGTACGGCTTAAAAAACTGAATCTCTGGAGGTTGGCTAGGGTACCGCACTCCGAGATCCTCAGTGAGGTTATAGGAAAGGAGCCGCTCGTGGCAGCGGTAACCGATAGGATACCCAAGCAATTCGTTTTTGACAAGAAATGCAAGATACAGCTTCAAGAACAACCGGTGGAAGGGCTTAACCCACGGGAGTTGAGAATCTTCACAGAAGGATCCAAAACAAGGCCAGGTACTGGCGCGGGAGTATTCTCCGAGGACCTGAACATTCAAATCTCTACACCATTAGGAGCTCATAACACTGTCTTCCAGGCAGAATGTGTGGGCACCTTAATGCAATCGACTCTAGAAAGGTAAAGTGACATCAGATCCGCATATTTTCTGATAGCCAATCTGTCCTACAAGCTCTCCAAAGGTACACTGTAGCCCCGGGTCTAATTTACGAGTGTCACCGAGCCCTGTCACAGGTATGTATCGACAATGATACAACCCTACAGTGGATCAAAGGACACAGCAACTCACGCGGTAATGACGCGGCCGATAAATTGGCAAGCAGATGAAGGGGGGGTTCGGAGATGATGGTGGTAGGGCCAGAGCCTATTCTACCCCTGCCATTCGCCTGGCTCCGAAACTTGCTGCGACAAAACACCAAGAATACTGGTCTAACTTAGGTACACGCAGGCAAGCCAGAGAGGCCCTTCAGACAACTACCCCGGACTGTCACTTAAGCTACGGCGTTTGAAGAAGCCTCATCTCCGGCTCCTAATGGGAGCTATTACTAGACATGCTCTATGGAACAAACACTTATTTACTCTAGGTGTTACAGACAGACAGCCCTCTATGCAGAGCCTGCATGGAGCCAGACGAAACAGCCGCTCACGTCATTCTTGAATGTCTGGGGGTGGCAGAATACCGGGCACTATACCTCGGGTCTCCGAGGTCTCTACCAGAAGTCGTCGGCAACGTGAAGGGTCTGCTAGGCTTTCTTGAGACAACTGGGTTGGCAAGAGTAGTGCCATCAACCCGTCACGAAAAAAAGGCACATCTATGACGTCGAGTTTCAGAAAATTAGCCCGCGTCTACATACATACATACAAATAAATATTCACGGGCATTTCCCACAACGTCCTCTGGTCCCAAACTAAGCTTAACGCTCATGCTATGGGTACCAGATTACGGATATAATACATTATTTTACTTTTTTTGAAAATACATACATATAACAGATAGAAAACACCCAGACGCAGTACAAATATCTGTGTTAATTATACAAATAATTTTCCTGAGTGGGAATCACGAACGCACGACACGACCTGATGCACGGAAGTCTGTCACACTACCGACAACGCCACGAAGCCCGTCATACTTTCTTTTTTTTTATTGACCGTGTGTGGACGGCCTAAGAATACAAGTGTCAACCCCCCATTCTTTCCCACGAGTGTCGTATGAGGCGACTAAGGGAAGTAATCAATTGTCATCCATTGCATGACTGGTGGTACGCCTGGGTACCAAGTGAGAGTACCCACTTGATAATGGGCCCGAGGGTTGGTACCACCGTCTCCTGTGTGATCGGTCATGAAGCATATCGTTGCGTAGAACCACTATGTAGCCGTTTAATCTTTTATTTCATATGGGCGATATGAAATGGTGAGCAGTGGCTTGACTTGAATACTCTCAGTATAGTTGAGTCCATGAGTGACGGTTACCATTTACCATCAGATGGGCCGTGGCTAGTTTGCCACGACATGCAATAAAAAAAATCTGGTAAACGGTTGACTTCGGTTGGTTGCTAATGGCCATCCGGGCAACTGCACGCTAATTTGATACTTAAGCGCTCAAAATTGCATTAATAACGTTTTTTAGCTCTTTGAGCGTAAAAGTATAATTTTTTCGTGTCAATTTGAGCACTCCGAGCTCAAAGAGATAACTGTTCTATGTTTTTGAGCTTTTCGAGCTCAAAAGTCTGATAGATATTTAATAAATCACTATTCGTTGAAATTTCAAATCGCAATAACTTTTGAATGAATGAACCGATTCTCTCGTAACTTACGGCATTCAACGCAACTTTTTGAGTTCTTTAAAGAATTTTAAAGCTCGAACTGGTCAGACTGAAAATTTCATAGAATTTCTGAAAAAAACATTTTCTCCAATTTTTTTTGACAACGATATCTCACGAACGAATCAACCGATTTTAACAGCACTGGCAGTGATCAACGTGGTTTTCTGTTGTTAATAGCTGATTCGTTTTTTGGAATCGATCGGTAAAATGGGTTAAAAGTAATTCCCAAAAAAAACCACATTTTTTGAGATTTCTCAAGATCTACCGGTTCGAATCAGTCTTTGTATATAAAATATAAGTTTCACCAAGTCTTACTGTTTTGTCTTTCGAATGACCCTAACCGAAATGAAATTGGTGAAGCCGTTCAAAAGTTCTGAGAGGTTTACAGACAGCCACACACACACACACACTCACACACACACACACACACATAAACATACAACACAGACAAACAGACATCATCGCAGAAACATTCGGGGAAGCTTCCTAGGACCTCAAAACGTCAACATCCGTCGAAAACTAGATTTTCGAAAAACAGGGTAAAAGCAATAACTTCCAAACTTAAAAAATTTCAATTTTCTTAGCGGGAAGTTAAAAATTCAAACTAACAGCCTTCTATAAATAATGTTGTTATGTCCTTCATACCTGAGATCGTTGGAGCTGCTTTAGTCTTATATCAGGTTCAACTTCCTTCTTGGGACGCATCAGAAGATGCAGTCGCGAGACCTCTGGGCACGTCCACAACAAACGTTCCACTAACACCTGAACCATAAAAATCTTATAATTTTTTTTAACATGACATTTAAATATAATACTCTGCTATGTAATAAAAAAATAAATTAAATAATGAAATAATTCCTTTATTACGGTAAAATTTTCTAGTGATACAGCCTTGCTTATTACAGGATGATTGGGTCGGATCGATCTAGAAAGTACCATCGTCTCACAAAAATCAGCGTGAAACAATGATAGGTACTCTAGGTCTATTGTGTTTCGTATAATGAGTGAAAGTGTCGAAGGCCTAAATATCTTCTTAACCAGTCGCTCGTCCGGCATTCTTTCCACATGTCCGAACCATCGGAGCATTCCCTTTCGCATCTTTACACCAATGCTCTCTTTCATACCTACTCGCTCTCTTACGTCGTTGTTACGAATGCGGTCAGTCAGCCTCACTCCACAGATTCTCCGCAGAGATCGCATTTCGACTGTATTGATTTTACTCTCATGCTCCTTTTTGCATACCCAACTCTCGCTTCCATATAATAACGTTGGAACAAGCACTGCGTTGTGTATTGCGACACGTGCCTTCTGGCTGAGGTGGTGGCTGCCGCGAAGTTGTCCCAATGCTCCGTTCACTCTATTTCCCGCATTCACTCTTCTCTCTACATCAGTGGTGTACCTTCCATCCCGACTGAATCCACATCCAAGATATACAAATTCATCCACTTGTTCTAGCACACCATTTCCTATTGCTACTCTAACATCTGTTCTGGCTTCTTCTCTTTCAATAACCATTATTTTGGTTTTGCTCACATTCACACGTAGGGCCCTTTTCTTACAATCTTCTGCCACTACGTCGACTAGGGTTTGCAGGTCAGTCGCAGACTGCGCTAATAGGACCGCATCATCTGCATATAGCGGAAAGTTAACCACTGAGTCGCCCATCTGAACTCCCACATTCATTTCATTTAACCTTTGTAGCCATTTATCCAGATATATGATAAACAGTCTGGCTGATAGAACGCAGCCCTGTTTATCGCCGATATTAACATCAAACAGGGTGACATGCCATCATCCAGCTGCACACAAGCTCTGCAGTCTATGTAGATGGACTGCACCCCTTGTAGCAGTCGTTAGTATATTATATAGTTAGTACCGTTAATACCATACTCCGGCAAAATGTCCCAAAGTTCCTTTCGTACAACAGTGTCAAATGCTTTCTCCAAATCCACAAAACTGCAGAAAACTCTCTGGCCTACAGCCAGATGCTTCTCCACAATGTTGCGCAGAGAAAACACTTGATCCATGCATCCTCTTCTACACCTGAAACCTCCTTGTGCCTCACACAAAAATTCATCAGACACCATCCTCATTCTCTTTTCAATAATCTTACCATACACTTTGGCTGCCAAACTGGTCAAGCTTATGGCTCTGTAGTTTGCACAGTCATAACGTGAACCCTTGTTTTTAAACAAGGGCACGATGACTGCGCTTCTCCAGTCCTTGGGAACCATTACGGAGCTCCAATATAAATTGAGAAGCATCAAGAAGGATTTCCAGATACATGAGCCTCAAAGCTTGATCATCTCAGCAGACACCATATCAATACCCGCTGCCTTACCATTTTTTAAACTTCTAATCGCCTATTCAACTTCATCCATACTAATGTCTTCAGAGGATGCCGGTACCGAATGCTAATCTGTTAGACCACATGTGGCACCAGCATCACCCTGAACATCCACATACATATCTTCAAAATATTCACTCCATCGGCTTAACACATTTTGTGTTTGCGTTAGAATGTCTCCACCTTTAGACCTTATTTTATTAACTCTGAAAGCTGACCAACCACTCCGAGATTTCTTCATCTCCCTCCAGAAAAGTTTGGTGTTGCTCTCGAAGTTTTTGGTCAGCCTTTCTTCTGCAATCATATTTTCTCTATCACGCTTCTCTTTCACTAAGGCTTTGGTGTCATTCTTACGTTGCCGGTATATTTATTTCTTCTGTTCTTTCATACTTGCACTCAGGTTCATAGTAGATACATAGTCTGGCCACGCTTTTTTCTTTTGGTCTACGGAAGCTGCTACTTCCGTATCCCACCATGCATCACCTTTCACTTTCCTGTGCTTCTTTGCCTCCATCCACATACTTCTTTCTGTATTTACCATACTATCTTTCAATACTCTCCAGCATTCTTCTATGTCAGATCCCGGCTGATTTGCCATTTTCAGCTGTTCACGGATACCCTCTGCATACTTTGCTCTTACACTCTCTTCTTGCAACTTTTCAATCTTTATTCTTTCAAGCCCTATGAAGTGGACACGCTCTCGCCAGTGCCTCCATTTTCTGAACAGACCACTAAATCTCGCAATAACGAGATAGTGGTCCGTTTCGACAGATAGTCAATATAGAACAAGAAGAAGAATATAAAAGCTTAACTACACAATTTGATAATTTCAATTCTCTAACTGAACTTATAAGAAGTATAACATATCGCAAGAGATTTTTTAAGCAAAAGATATTGAAAAAAAAACTTAAATGCAAACCTTACTACGGAAGAACTATACAAATCGTTATTATATTGCATAATAAAAGTGCAAGGTGAAGAATTTGTGGAAGAAATAAAAACATTGAGAGAAAATAAATAAATAAAAAGAACGTACATTGAAGTCTTTAGATCCATATTTAGACGAAGACGATATTCTCAGGGTGAGCGGACGCCTAAGACACTAGAATTTAACTGATGAATGCAAACATCCCATTATATTGGTAAACAAAAATACATTTAGTTGTTGCTTATGCGCACATGAAAACTTTACACGGTGGCATACAACTCATGCTTTACCACCTGAGATCTAAATACTGGATTATACGTGCCAAATCTTTAGTAAGAAAGATTGTTCATCATTGTCTAGTCTGTGCCAAACAGAATGCAACTACTAGGTCTCAGATCATGGGTGACTTGCTAAAAGCATGAGTGATACCCACACGACCATTTTTACATTCAGGTGTTGATTTCGCTGGACCGCTTCAAATTCTACAAAGTAAGGGCAGAGGAAGCATAACGCAGAAAGCATAGATTTGTGTATTCGTATGTATGGCTACCACAGCCATGCATTTGGAACTGATTGGCGATTTAACCTCTGAGGCATTTATCGGCACATTTAAAAGATTTTGCGCTTGCTGTCATATATGGAGCGATCAAGGAAGGAACTTCGTTGGTGCAAATAAAGAGTTAGAAGCTCTTTGAAAGGAAGCATGCCTGGAGTTTTCTGGAGAAATAACTGATTCCCTAACATCTGATGGGACACAATGGCATTTTATTCCTGCATACAGTCCAAATTTCGGTGGACTCTGGGTGGCCGGCGTGCGATCGGTTAGTTATCATCTCAAGCGCATACTAAATAACAACTTAACTTTCTAAGAAATATCCACAGTACTTTGCGAAATCGAAGCGTGCTTGAATTCTAGACCGATGTATTCAAGAGACAACCTTGATAATCAAACTGTGGGTCCTGTCATACCCGGTCACTTTTTAATAGGGGAAGCGCTACCATACCTAAACCGAGTGCAAAAAATGACAAAATACACTATCTATCACGATGACAATCTTATCTTCTTGATTAATAAGTAGCGCTTCCCCTATTAAAAAGTGACCGGGTATGACACGATGACAATATACTTGCAAATTAGTGAATGACTTTTGATCTAGATGACAAAAAGAATATTTGCATAGACTACAGCAACGGCCTAAGTGGTTAAAACGAGAAATTGAGTTTTGAGATTGGCAATATTGTGTTTATAAAACATGATAACCTACCTCCAGGAAAATGGCTGCTAGGACGTATAATAGACAAACATCCCGGACCAGATGGCTATACCAGAGTATACAGCGTTAAAAGTGGATGTTACGGGGAACTCTAACAATTTTGTGGGTGCTCCTCGTGGAGATGATAATGAAACGTCGATGAGCACTGGTTATATTTGTATATTACTTTACATTGCGTTCTGTCCGACTGACCTCCTTACATACTAGCCTGCTTATATACATATGTGATTGCGACATTATAATATGCAATTCGCATAATAACCACATACACCCCATTCTAAAAAAAATGTTTACTATAATTAACCATCACAAAATACAACAAAACCAAAAAAAAACAATAAAATGCCATGACCTTATTACTACTAACACAATTTATACACAATAATATTATTGCTAACTTTGCATTTACCTACTTAATAACTTATTGCAAATCAATAAACCTCACGGGCCTTTTCTGCCCCTTTGCGTTTTTTTTATTAAGGGCCTGTTTACATTAACATTTTTATACTGATTCAAATCGCTATTACACGTGCTTTTGGAAACCTCTAGAATGTATGCTGGCTTAGCCCTGTCGATAGAGACCTTACACTCCTTACCATTTACCAAAATGGTGAACACCTTTTTGTCTCTTTCCACAACTTTGTAGGGACCACTATATGGCGGCGTCAAGGGTTTTCTCACAGCGTCTATTTTCAGGAACACATGTGAACAGGAATTTAAATCAGCATGTACAAACATATTGTTATTACTACGACTAGCGTCCCTACTTTTAGATCTAATTCTATCTAATGTATCCTTAAGCCTAAGTATGTACGCTTGTGGATTATCTATTGTAGTGCTATTCTCATTACAAAACTCACCAGGTAACCTTAAACAATGCCCCAACGTAAATTTCGCGGTGCTTATAAAATCGCTATCCGCTTGACACGCAGCTCTTAATCCTTACATTACAGTGGGCAATTCCGTTAACCAATCTACATTATTTCTTAACCTACATGTAAGTACGGCTTTTAATGACCTATGCCATCTCTCAATTTTACCATTTTCCTGCGGGTGGTATGGGGTGGTGCGTGATTTGTCAATACCTAATAACCTCATAAGGTCTCTGAACAGAGCACTTTCGACCTTGGTCTGTCGTAATTTTCAAAGGCACTCCCATCCTTGAAATCCATCCCTCGTAAACTGCCCTTGCCACCGTCTCTGCCGATATATCCTTAAAGGGAAAAATTTGTGGCCGTCGCGTACGCCGATCTATCATAGTTACGCAATAACGAAAGGCCTGTTCTGTCACCGGCAAGGGTCCTACAATATCTACATGTAAATGCTCGAAACGGTCGCCTACCTCAAAATGGCTAAGCTAAGACACCGTGTGACGTCCTATCTTATACTTTTGACATTTAATACATGTCTTTACCCATTTTCCTATATCCCCGTTCATTCCTCGCCAAAAGACTTTCTTACATAATAACGCTCGAGAAGCTCGAGTTCCGGGATGAGATAACCCATTTAAAGTATCAAATATAGTTTTTCTAAATTCTAATGGAATGTAAAGTCTAACATGGCTAGTAGAAATTTCACAATAAATCATATCCTTATTTATTCTCATGCGTTTTAATTGAATGTTATTATTCGCATTTGTATTACACAATAGCCTTGCTAGCTCATCATCTTTCGTTTGTGCTACCGCGATTTGCTTATAGTGCAAGGTCACCGGACTCGATATCGTCTCTACTCTAGATAACGCTTCCGCGACCGCATTCTTGCTACCATCTATGTGTCGTATATCGCTTGTAAATTCGCTAATATACAACAACTGCCCAACTCTTCTGGTTAACTCCTTATCCAAACCTAGCTTAGTGAACGCAAACGTGAGAGGTTTGTGATCCGTATAAACCGTAAAATTCCTTCCCTCTATTAACTCCCTAAAATAAACCTCCCCCGAATAAATACCCAAAAGTTCATTATCATACGTACAGTACGTAGTACTTCTTTTGGGATTCCGTAAGCCGTTTAGAAAAATAACCAAGGGATCTCCATGTATTATTTTCTTTCTGTTGTAAAACCGCGCCTATACTGAAATCGGATGCGTCGGTCATTAAAGCTAATTGTGCGCTCGCGATAGAGTGAGATAACGTGGCAGCCTTTTTCAAGTTCTCCTTACACCTTTCGAATGCTCTGGTTGCCTCGTCCGTCCATTCTATCTTACTCTTATCTCGATTTTTCGCGCCGTGTAAATACTTATCTAAAATTCCCTGAACTGTTGCTGCGTTAGGTATATGGTTTCTGTAAAAATTCAACATCCCTAGGAACCTACGCAGCTGTTCAATCGTCTCTGGTTTCGGGTATGTCTCTATAGCCTTATCCTTATCAGGTAAGGGACTAATACCCGTTTCCGTGACCTCATAACCTAAAAAATCTATTTTTGACTGCCCAAAGACACTCTTGCTTAAATTAATGGACATCTTGTATTTCCTAAATCGTGAGAATAACAACCGCAAATGTTCCTTATTTAATGCCTCGTTATCCGACCCTATGATGACGTCATCTGGGTATCCAAACACAACCGACTGTCCTATGTTATCCTTATAGCTACCCTTATCACTAAGACTAGAATTATTATAACCTATCTGTTCTATCCCCGCTAGTACCGTGTTATTTATGAGCCTTTGGAAGGTTTGTGCTGCGTTACGAAGTCCAAATGTCATCCTGGGGAACTCGTACAGCCCAAAAGGGGTAATTATAGCTGTCTTTTCTACATCTTCTGGCCTAACCTTAATGCAATGGTATGCCCTACAAATATTGATCTTAGAAAATACCTTTTTATTATGTAAACCGTACGTAAAGTCCTGCACTCTGGGTATAGGGTTAGGGATCCGGTTTTGTTACCTCGTTAAGCATCCTATAGTCTCCGCAAGGATGAATGTCACCATCTTTCTTAGGCACCACGTGTAAGGGGCTCGCCCATCCGCTTTTTGACGCTCTACATATTCCTAGCTCTTGCATTAAATCAAACTCCTTCTTAACCTTATCGTACCTGTGCGGCGGTAACCTTCTTGCGCGAGTACGTACTGGCTGGCCCGTCGTCTCTATGTGGTGGTAAACGGCATGCTCCGGCACATCCTTAAACGTAGGTGGCTGTGTGATTTCCTGGAATGATTCTAGTAAATCCGCGTATGAGTGCCTACTACTAATGCATTTTATCGAGCCATCGGCAACATTACTCTTTGATCCACAAACGTACAAATTAGTAATTAAATCTATCAATGTATTATTGTATAAATCTACTGCAAGCCTAAATTTTTTTTAAAAATCAACCCCTATTATTGGCTATTTCACGTCGCACACAATAAAAGGCCATTTAAAAACTCGCCTTAGTCCAAAACTTAATTCTAAATAACATATTCCGTACGTCCTAATTTCACTATTATTAGCCGCGTACAACTTAAAATCACACCTCTCCATACTATGTCTCCTAAGACAACTTTTAGGAATGACAGAGATGTTCGCGCCGGTATCTATCAAAAAAGTATACCTAGTTAAACTATCCTTAACTAATAAACGATGGTTTTCCGCTACCTGTCCTTGGGTACACCCATCCACCGCTGCCGAATGTACCGCGCCTAGTTTCCCGTGGCCTTGTTAGACAAGGCGCATGGCTGCTCGCACCGCCTCGCGTTCTTCTTGTATTGGAAGTGGAACCTGCATAGCCAGTCCGCGTCGCCAGGTGACCTCCTCCTTGACGCCGAACGACTCCTGTATTCCTGCTGACTCCCGCTACGCGCGCGCCCTCGATCTCTTACTTCGTTGCGCAGCGATGCTACTTCCACAGCCAGCTTGCTCATCTGCTCGAGCAGCCCGGTTACCGGTCCTCGCGTGACCTACGCTGACCCGTCGGCTATAGCCGCTACGTCGCAGGACCCTGTGCTCTCCACGATCTTGTCTGCTATCGCCGCTATGCTGTCCAGCGGCTGGGTCACAGACGTGGCATACGGTGATGACCGCTCGTACACATGAGGGCATCCTCGACGGCCACAAGCTCTTTAGCGTCTGGTCCGAGACCTGTGCCTTACGCCCTAACTCTCTCATCCGCCGCAGTAAATGTGTAAGCTTCTGGGCGCCCTGTTCCAGCTCTGACACTAGTTTCTGCAACTGGCGCTTGGCGCTCTCCTCGTACACCTGCAGCAGCCTGTTTTTCAGCGTAGCGTACCTGTTTTCCTCTGGTGGTGACGTCAACAGGCCGCTCACCTGTTGGATGGACTCTCTCCCTAGCTTCGCGATGATCATATTGAATTTGGCCTCGTCTCGCTGCTTCTGCGGCGCCATCACGGCCTCAAACTGGGCGAACCACAGCCGTGGCATATCTACCCAGAATTCGAGCAACCTCGCCGACACGCTGATGGCAGCGAGAGTCGCGTTCGCGGACTCTGCTGCGGCCGAAGGGCAGGCCCTCGTCGCTCGGGCGTGCGCAGATCGATGCCGGAAGGCGTGTGAAGCCAGCGCAACAGGCGCCGGAACAAGTACTCGGAAAGTCGTAACCTGGAACAACTTGCTTGTAACCCGGAACAACTTGCTTGTAACCAGGAACAGCTTGCTTGTAATCAGGAACTGCTGGAGCTGGAAAACACAGTGCGGAACGTCGCAACCCCTGGGGACGCTGTTCTGATTCTTCTCGCCGAGACCACGTACCCGAACTAGGTTCAGGTCCATGGTGTTGGCCGACCATTACAGCGTCCATATTAAATTATAAAAAAAACAATCCTCACAGAATGGGGGGGGCACCTAAGATATAGACACGGTAAAAGTTAAATAAAAATAAATCAGAGCCTCCCTACATTCTGCAGGTATAAAGAATTGACACTGACAAAAAATAGTCGCGTAATATTTTTATGACTACATTTAAACAAAAAAATTGTTGCATAATATATGACTGCCCCCTAAGAGTGACGTCTAGATGATAAGTAACATCTAACGATAAAACGGTTTTAAAATGCCTGTCTGTCCCATAAGGGAGAAAAAAAATGGTACGATAGCTCAATGGATTAGAGCACTTCCCCGGAAAGGAAGGGACGCAGGTTCGTTTCCCGCTCGTACTAAAATACTCTTTTTCCTTATTCACAAATTATAATTTGTACTTTAAGAGTAGCTGAGCATGTCAAGTGCTAAACTATAGATCAAAAATGTTTAAATATATTTTTGTAATATTTTTTATAAATGGTTGTCAGTGTGACAGTGTGCGCGAAAATAGTAGGTAGGCGTACCAGTATATACTCTTTGACGCGTACTAGATAATGCGGGAACAGTTTTTAAACGGTATTTCGATGAACGTAACATATCTTTGTGTAAAATATCATTGTCTGTAGGCCAATTGGTTCAAACGAATAGCTATATTAGAGATGTAAAAGTATTGACAAATTTGGAATAAAGTTCTATGGAATGACAACTATGTTATGAGTATTACTAGGCATTTTGGCAAAGCATTAACAAGTATATAATAGTATTATAATAAGAATTCTTTTGGAAGAGTTTCGGTCAACTAAATTAGTGTAAAAATTTTTATTTGTAAAATTATCTAACGTAATAAACTGACGAGTAGTAACAATAAAAAAATATATGTGGGTTAAATATTCCTCAAAAAGAATTTTAACATACACACGAAATTGCGCAGCAGGCATGGGCTATTTTTAAAGCTTAATTTGGAATTGTAAATGTACGTTACCTTATATTCAGATCTTAATTATATGTGCGAACGCGGTATATATAAGATTGAAACAAATGATTCGTGGGTATGTATTATACCGATCTCACGAATCATATTACACAATACGTCTACCATCTCGTTAGAACAAACTTTATAGAACAGTTACACGTAAAAATCTATATCATAAAACGAAAGAAAATGAGTCCTACATTAGAATTGATTATAAAACGTACCTTAGGGGTTTCCTAGTCACTCGCTAAAGAATGCACTGGTAAAATTATTATATTAAATACGCAGTGTTAGATTTCTGCCTGGAAACACACAATAATACCGAGTGAGAAAAAACAATTCTACCCGACTTGAATTCTTATATTTTAATTCTTATACCTACTTCCCACTACAATTAGATTGCCATCCCTTTCTAGAGCTATTGCGTCCGGGCCTGCTCATTGGTAGATAATTTTAAGTTCTAGAATTTTTCCTATCTATACGCTTGCGATTGGAGTAGCCATAGAACGTTCTCGAACCCTGGCATACTCTGCTCGCAGCTGGGATCGCATGCTGGCCATATATAGCAATAAAATGTGATTATTGCCTTTGTGGGAGTGGAGTCATGCGACCCATTGGTCTAGGCAAACGCGCGCATTTCAAGTTTGCGGATATCGTATCCAGTATAATTGAATATGCAACTTTACAATTTATATAATTATTTGATCGGTTACATCGTAACATGGAGATATGATAACCAAGAGAACTGTCACTAAACTTTGTTTGTTACCTATTGACACTAATTGTGATGATTAAGTAGTTGATACAATCATAGTTTTTTTTTGCATTGATTGGTTTGTATTATTGTGATTGCACAAATTGTAAAGGACTAGTTGTCCTTTAGTGGGCGGCATGTTGGATTATATACTTTATTAACACTCATAGATTGTCCACTTCTCTATACCTCAATACTTATTAAATGTCGACCACCTAAGTACTTGCATACAATAGTGTTCATTTCAGTAGCAAAATAAAGTTAGTCAAAGACACACGCTCATTCATTAATTATAAATCCTATCCAAACAGCTATTCAAAAGTAGACCTTATTGGCTGTACAACGTGGATTATTGCACTGAATGACATACATGGTGAAATAAACCTGGTCATACCTAAATTCTTCCACTGTATGACCAGATTAGTTAAATATACCTTTCCCATAAATCCTGTGGCGCCGGTGATAAATATCTCCCTCCCGGAGAAGTACTGGGGGATGAGTGGCGGTGGCGATGTATGTGGCGCGGGCCGTGAGACCATGGTGATCAGGAAATTACGTCAAGGAACTAAGAAAACAATGAAATCAAATAAATCCTATTTTGTACTAATATTATAAGTGCAGTGATACCCTTTGTTAGGGTTCCGTACCCGAAGGGTCAAAACGAGACCCTATTACTAAGACTTCGCTGTCTGTCTGTCTGTCTGTCCGTCCGTCTGTCACCAGGCTGTATCTCAAGAACGGCGATAGCTAGACAGTTGAAATTTTCACAAATGATGTATTTCTATTGCCGCTATAAGAACAAATACTAAACACAAAAAAAGTATTTAAGGGGGGCTCCCATACAACGTCTGTCTGTCCGTCCGTCTGTCACTAGGCCTTATCTCAAGAATGGCGATACAGTTGAAATTTTCAGAAATGATGTATTTCTGTTGCCGCTATAACAACAAATACTAAAAACAAACAAAAAACATTATTTAAGGGGGCTCCCATACAACGTCTGTCTGTCCGTCCGTCTGTCACCAGGCTGTATCTCAAGAACGGCGATAGCTAGACAGTTAAAATTTTCACAAATGATGTATTTCTGTTGCCGGTATAACATTCATCATCGTCCATCAGCCTTTCGACGTCTACTGCTGGACATAGGCCTCCCCAAGAGAATGCCACAAGGAGCGGTCCTGTGGGCTCATATGGGGGGGTAGGGCCGTAATCGCCACGCTTGGCAGGCGGGTTGGCGATCGCAGTGGATATTGTTAATACTCGAGAGAGTGCTGCTGCCCACTCCCCCGGTATTCTCTCAGTCGGCTCTTACGACTCCGGGGGGTGGAGAGAGGTGGAACAATTCTAAAGCCGGCTCCACACGGCAACGACGGTTGCCGCTATAACAACAAATACTAAAATCAAAAAAAAAATATATTTAAGGGGGGCTCCCAAGACGCTTGAAATATTCACAGAATATTTAGTTATATAATTATTCACTTTAAAAATAAATAATTAAATTAAAATAAAACAAATATGTATTTAAGGGGGTCTCCCATACATAAACGTGTTTCTTTACTCGTTTTTGTTCTGTCTGCCCGTCCGTCTGTCACCAGGCTGTATCTCAAGAACGGCGATATTGCATACGCTTACCCACTGCGCACAGTTACCTCGAATGATTCTAATGATAACATAATTCCTTACATTTAAAACTGTTTCGTTAAGCGCATCTAAGTCTAAGCTGAAAACCACGAAATGGGTCAAATTTTACTTCCAAACACCATGGTTACAGAGAGTTACAATAGTGTAATGTTGATTATCTAGTCAATGGTACGGAACCCTTCATGCGCGAGTCAGACTTGCACTTGGCCGGTTTTTGTTTTGTGAAGGCGGGAAAAAATTTACCTAACCACTGAGATTTATTTTAGTAGATCTTTAACATCATCTTATGGAATTATTTTTTTTGTATCTGGATGGTTTAGACTTATAATTGGTCTCAATAGGTGACGCTAGGTACATGTTTAAATTGGTTTAAAGTTATATTAATATTTTAACAAAAATATTTTTGATCTATATTTTTTAGCATTTGACATGCTCCGCCACTTTTTAAAGTACAAATTATTTGTGAATAAGGAAAAAGAGATTTTTTTTACCAGTGGGAATCGAACCCGCGCCTTTTCCAATCCGGGGAAGAGCTCTGAACCACTGAGCTATAGTACAGATCTTTAGATCATCCCAATCTACTTATCACATTTTGTCTTTACGACCAACGCCATCTATCGGAAGCATTTACATGCACTTACTATATTGGTTTAGTAGATTGGGATGATCGAAAGATCTGTACTATAGCTCAGTGGTTCAGAGCACTTCCCCGGATTGGAAAAGGCGCGGGTTCGATTCCCGCTGGTACGAAAAATCTCTTTTTCCTTATTCACAAATAATTTGTACATTAAAAATATTTTTTTTTAAAGTTCCTGTATGATATTTTGATCTGTATTTTACAGCTCTTGATATGCTCAGATACTGTATAGAAAAAAATATTTGTAAAAGAAAAAAGGGAAGAGAGGTTCGGGTTAAGGCATCTTAAAGCAATAATTGTGAAGTGGAGATTGTCTCGCAGTAAACCTCTCTCCACTATCACAAATAATTTGTTCTTCTTGTAAGATATTTAAAAACTGAAAACAATTTTCGGTTTTCAACATTTTCAAGTTGTAAAATGCTTTAAACACAAAGTGAAAAATGTGAAATCGAAAATAACAGTCAGGACCAGTATTTGAACCTGCATCTTCTGGATACCGTCCAGATGCTTTACCAATTCAGCCATCATTCATTCGCCACAGATTTGGCGTTAAAGTTCCCCAGCACCAAGACTTGGCTAGGTGCTAGTCGCCGTATCGAGGTCTCCAGGTTGCAAAGGAAGACCTCGAAGGCAGCCAGACTCCGATTGAGGGAGAAGTAGATGCCGTAGAGCGCGACGCCCCCCCAATCGGCCGCGACATATCCCATGCCCTTGTCCCTGACTGACAAGGCCGGGGAATGAAGCGCCGTAGATCCGACTACCGTCACGGAGCCATCGCGGCTGCCCGCCCAATTGGGACATCCCACCTCCTCCCATGCCCATACCGACCATTCGGTCATACTGGACGAAATGTGTGAGTCCTACACCCGCAGCCGGCGGCGTAACCACGATCCAGAGCGGGAGGGCCGGCTTTACGACGCGTATCGCAATGAGCGCGCCGAATTTAAGCTAGCCGACTGTCGCACCAAAGAGGCGAAGCGGCAGGAGATGCTGGAGGCCTTAATCGTGACCCCTGGGGGCGCCCGTACCGTTCGGCGCTGAACAAGCTCCGCACTCGCCCCCCAACCCCAGAGTAGGATCCCTACAAGCCCTCCGCTCCTGCCTAGTCGCGGTACTACTGCACTCCAACGCCGACCAGCATGTATCACCTCCAGGTCAGCCGGCAGTACCCCCGCGAGAACAGGTAAAGCGGCAGCACTCGATGACCGGTACGCCATTGTGAGCAAAATTAGGGCGGGCCATTGAGTACGCAATAGCGCACTCCGAACTACACGCACGCCTGAACCACACTGCTGCGGCATACGTTAGCATGGCCACGAACGTGCCTCGGTACAGTACCTTAAGGGCATTGTACCTCATACCCCAAGAACTACCTGACACCCTCGACATCTTACCGAAACACTTGGCCGAACGTTCTCCTACTGATACTGCATGCCGCGCAAAGGACAAAGACCGGTCGACTACCACCCCTAGTGCCCAATTGGGACAACCCACCTCCTCCCATGCCCATACCGACCATCTGGTCATACTGGGCGAAATGCGTTGGTAGGTGCTGCCCAATTGGGACAGTCAGAACTGCGATAGGGCTCCGCGGCTACGGCTACACCGATCGACCGCTGCGCCATGGACTGCAGGAAAAGATCCTGCGCTGCATCGGAGCGGCCGAGATTTGCCTGGAGGAGGACGGTGTCACGGTCCGTGATCAGATCGTGACTATTGCCTCCTCCTCCCGCACAGGCGGTCGCGTCGAGCTAGGTGGGGAGCCTGGGCCGATTGACTGCCCCCCCCCCCCCTTTAGGACCTCTGGCCGGAGGTCTGCACCCCTCCCGCACCATGCTATGATTGTCGAGACGCTTTCCCGCCGCACACGCGAGGCAAAACGGGGCTGTGGTACAGGTCACCACTTGGTGCCCTGCCTGACCACAGCGGAAGCAGACACCGCTGCAGTCAAAGCAGTTCTTGCATGTCGGCCGTGTATGTCCGATCGCCATGCACTTAAAACACCTCGCAGGCCTGGGCTCTAGCACGGTGACTCTTGCGGAGCTCCAGCCCACGAGAATTTTACCTGCGGCGGCCAATGTGGCGGCCGCCGCGACAGGGCATTGAACCCATACGGCGCCTACACCTCCAGGCCCGGGGCGAATGGTGCCCATCCGGACGGTGTCTGCAATAGATCCGGTATTCAGCGTTACCGTCTCCCGGATATCGTCCACCGTCACTGGAGTCGTCCAGTCCGGAAATGCGCAATTCTGCACACTTCACGGGCCTGGCGACCCGGAACCCACTCTCCCCGGCGAACAGACCTCGCAGCTTTTCCGCTATGAGGTCGGCCGTTTTCGAGCCCTCTGCCCGGGGGAACTCAAGTACTCGAGCGCCCGTCCGGGCTTGGCGCGTCCTTGCGGCGACGCCTCTGATTTCGGATACGTCAATTTCCCGCCGGGCTCGCTTGAGGACCACCTCATAGCTGAGGCCCTTTTCTTTTGCCTCAGGCAGCAGGGTGACCACCACCGCTGCAGTCTTTGGCGCCTTCAAATTACGCTTGCGTGACCTCTTCTTTTTATTATTTCCACCGCCGGGTTCGCCCCTAGATGCAGTAGGTGCCACTTCTCGAGCTGCGGTGCCTTGTCTCTTCTTGCCCCGGGACTTTCTTCCGCCACCAACAGTCTGCCAACCCTTATCAACAGGCATGGTGGTGCAGGGTGCAGGGTCCCAAGGCGCAGCTGCTTGAGCCTGCGAGGGTCCGGCAGTGCCGGGTAGGGCCGGGAATTCCTCCCAACCGTGAGGCCTCTGGGGCTGAGCCCTCGGTGGCATGGCCTTGATGGGCTGCCCAGCTTTGGCACCCTTTTTTCTTTTAGGGGCGCGTTCCGGTGGTGGTGCCATCGCTGCTGCAGAATATGATGCCATGTAGCCACCCTGACAAGTAAGCGGCGCTGGCGCCGAGGGTGCCGCGGCACTCGTTTTATCCGCAGCAAGCATCGGACGTACGTGTGGCTCCGGTGGAAGCTGGGCGTTGAGAGCGCTGATCCGCGGGCCGAACACTGCCTCAGCGCGGTCAATTAGGCAGCGGAGCAGCTCCTCCTAAGCATCGATTGGTGGTGCAGATGCGCCTGAAACGGCGGCCGAGGACGGCCTCGGGACTGCCTCAGGGATCCCTTCAGCTCTCATATTGGCCATCCGCAGGCGCATTTCTTCTACATTAGCCTCGAGGCACTGATTACGCGCCCCGAGCTCAGCCACCTCCGCTTCCAGGCGTTCATTGTGCGCCTCCAGCCGCCCCCCACGTTGGACAACTCCGTGGCGGCATTTCTTAGGCACCTTACAAAGGTGCCCTTCAGATTTTTTGAACCTGTGGCCACCGTTGTAATTATGGCCACGCTGTCCAAGGCTCTTGTCGCTATACGGGCCACTGAGGGCGGCCTGTGTTGGTTAATAGAAAGGCGGAGCTTATCTGATAGGAGCGCTAGCCGCTCCACTGCGGTTTGCTCCGCCTCTTTCCTCTTTAAACTAGCCTCGGCCTTGTTGGCCGAGGCTTGGCGTCCCCGGCCAGCTATTGCCTCTACCCCTAGATGCTGTGGCTATTTTCGGGAGAGGCATCTCTGCTGAACTCCCGCCGGACTCCAACGCAGCGCCACCCTGTGACAGGGTTCGCTTGCGCCAGAACCGCGACGGGAGCGGCTCCGGCTCCACCGCAACCTCCGCTGGCCGCAGTGTCTGCACTGTGGCGACCACACTTGGGCCATCCTCCTCGTTCGCAGACATCTCAGCGGCTGAAATTACCACTGAGCAGCCCGTCGCTGAGTCGTCCCTCGAGGATTGGGACTCTCCCATCTTCTTGCCCTTGCGGGACTTTCTGCCGCCACGCATTTTTCGCGCGGCCGCATTTGCAGCCGATCCCCTATCGGTTGAGGCGTCAGAACTATCACCCGACTGCGTCGTTTTTTTATTATTTGAACAAAATTCCATAATGTTCCCACGAGTATGGGAGAAAGTAGGTCCACCCGGGTAGAGCTCCCTTTACCCGGGTAAGCGTACATTTATAACTCAACCCAGGGGGTCTGCAGTTACCCTGGCTGGGGCTGCGCTAGAGACTGAACTACCCATCAGCCATGCATCTCCTCGTCGCGCGCCAGAACTTAAAATTCAGAGTAATTTTTTATAGAGGTTGTCTTCCTCGCGGTCCGAGCGATTAAGCCAAGACTCGACACTAAAACCAGCGCTTACAGCGCTATACCTTTCATAAGAACTATTTCTATAGACCAATATAGAAGTATTTCTTTAAATTAGCGCTAGGTGGCGTATAAGACATGAAACCCACATTAGTACATTTTGAAATTTGCGCTATCTATGTGATTTATTGAAAACTACTTAGTAAGACCAATACATTATTAGTTACTTATCAAATAATCAATTTTATTGTGTCCACGTGTACGGAATCTCGGGCAGACTCTAGTTAATAATAATAGTAGATTGTATCATAAGGGAGCAAACTTATATTTTTACGGCGAGGGCGCTTTTTTGAATCCAAAGCGAAGTAAGGGATTCTAGAGTAGAATCCTGAACGTAGCGAGCGATTCAAAGTAAGTTGAGCCAAAAATATATTTTGCGCCCGAGTGATACACTCTACTTTTCATCACCCACTATGAGAAAATAAAAGGCGCCTCATATTTTATTGTAATATTATTATTTAATAAAACATAGAGTAACAACTAAATTAAAATTAAATAGTATCTATTAAACACAAAGTGAAAAATGTGAAATCGAAAATAACAGTCAGGAGCAGGATTTTTCACTTTGTGTTTAATGTATAGTGCTAAGCATGTCAAATGCTAAAAATATATATAAAAATATCTAAATAGTATCTAATAATAAAAACAACCAAAAACTTATATTTACATTTGAGGCATTTTCGCAATTATGAAAATGTATTGTGACAGTTTTATTAGGATTGGAGATTGTATATGGGCCGTCGTACCAGCCAGTCTTTATTCTAATAATATTTGCGTTAGATTTCTTTGGCGCTGAACACTAAGATGTTCCAAATTCAAAAAGTGCGCGGCAAAGATAAATGCGGCGCACTTCTTAAAGAGGATTAATAATATAAGTGGATCTTAGTAAATGGACATTTTAATTACCATCATATAGACGGGCATCTTCTCAAATCACAAAACTAAAAACTTGATATCATTGAAAATGTACTCAGCTCCCGGTCTATGCATAAAAAAAAACATATTATTATGATACTTTGTATTATGGATCCCTGAGACTGACGTTCTGCCTAACTTTCAAGTTAATTTATTTTAATTTTGTATATGAATACTAGCTCTGTATTTATGACGATTCAGTAAACTAAAAATAACTAAAAATAACCCTACGTGTGTAGGTTATTATCGCGCGCACGGGGTCTGAGATAACCTACTTGTTTCTTTATACCTACTATGGTATATAACTATAGACTCGCTACTATTTTACTATTTTAATACTAAGGATGAAGAAAGGGATACACATATTAGGTCTTAGCAAGAGTGAGCGAGACACATACATAAGTTTTGTATCCTTATCGCGTATGCGTTAATTTTGTTAGGACCCAATCAACTGGGTCCCAACAATAATGTGGTCAACCGTCCCCATTATCGGTATTTAAGCTTGTTTTTGTGTTTTTGTATATAAAAAAGGTTCGTTAATCCCGTTATATACGCTAATGTTACACGTTCTAATACATTTTAAGCTAAATATAAACATAACTGCAATTTCTTTTGTTCTGTCATTTAAATCAGGTTATAGTCACATTTATAGTCTATAAGTTACAATCATAGTCTATACTATTATAAAGCTGTAACAGAGCTGTGTCTGTACATTCAAGATATTTGAGAAAAAAATGCTGTTATAGGCTATATAGGCGTGTCTAACCAAAAACCCAAAACAAGAGAGATTTTTTTTTAGAATTTTTGTCTGTTTGTCTGTTTACCTGTTTGTCTGTTTGTTTGTTCGCGCATCTCGCAAAAACTAATGGACGGATTTTGATGCAACTTTTATTTGAAAGGCCTTGATTAGACTTAAAAACTGGTATACATTTTATCCCGCTACTATATCGGGAACCTGAGATATAACCGGAAAACTAGCTTTTGAATGCGGCGAAGCCGTGGGCAAAGGCTAGTTATCTTCTAAAATTATTTCGGTTATCATAATGTCAAACTATTGCTATTTCGATACTGTATACGCTGAGAACATGTCTATTATATCCCCTGTCAACGGTTTTGAAGTTACTCTTGTATTTTTTTTTCGTTCACTGTTTAAATGCAAAAGTGCGGTTGTTTATTTTTGTTACGCTTTCAAGCCGTAATAATTCTACCGATTATCATGAAATTTAGCAAACGTATAGTTCAGTACCCAGGAAAGGACACAGGCTTTTTTCCATTTAGTCCCGGAAAAATAGACAGTTCCCTTGGGATAGCAAAGTTTGTATAAAGACCATTAGTGTTTCGTATAGTGACGTATTTATATTATGAAAGTTTAGAAAATGGATTCGCGGGCAATATCTTGTAGGCAATTAAAAACGAAATATAAATATACTCACATGTAAATATGAACCAAAATATAACAACAAGTAAGCTGTCACTAAGTCGGCCGGTCGGACTAAAGCGCTTGCTTGAACTGAACACATTTATATACAAGTAACGACCCTTCAAAATTTGCACTATCACCAAAACTTTGTATTCTATTAATAATTTAAATTGTAAAGGTTTGTATGTTTGTTACTCTATCACGCTAAAACAGATAAACATAATTTAATGACATTTGGCTCACAGATAGTTTATTATCTACTTGTGAATGATGTACGAGGTCGTAGGCTAGTTGCAGTTCGAACGATCGGCAAGGTTAAGCAACTTTAACTTGGCTGCAGTCATACGGGTCACCAAAAAGTGGTAGCTATTTATGGACACCTTACCTCCTCCGTGCTTCAAAAGACACGTTCAGCAGTCGGTCCTCTTTAGTAATATTACAGTATTATTAATAATACTTTGATTTGATACTTTGATAATAAAATCCAAAAGTGCACGCCCTATAATCTTAATTTTTCACAATAAAATTGATTATTTGATAAGTAACTATTAATGTATTGGTCTTACTAAGTAGTTTTAAATAAATCACATAGATAGCGCTAATTTCAAAAAGTACTAATGTGGGTTTCATGTCTTATACGCCATCTAGCGCTAATTTTAAGAAGTACATCTATATTGGTCTACCTCTCAGTTCCGGGCCGTGCGCAAACCAAAGCTACACAAAAAAGGGCACCCGCGCTGCTAAAAATATTCCCGCTTAAAATTTTGTTAGAGATCAATGTCTTGTTAGATTTTATTAGTCTGTATTCTAGGTTGTAGTTAAAATTACTCAAGCCAATATAAACTGTATCCTTGTAAAAACAAGTTATAAAATCCCTTGCGCCCGGCCGTCAAAATGAACCGAAAGGTCATTACGTCAAGGTTGACATTTCAGTGTCGTAAAAATTGTGGAATGTAATAGTACATTGTTAACCTAGGGATGAAAGCAACCCTCGAACTATAAGAGCCCTCGCTACGCTCGGGCGCCAAACCCCGTCTCGGCACTAAATAAGTCTTTATCCCGAGGTAAACACTGTGCTTTTCATTACGAATACGAGGGAACTAAAAATAAAAATCATGAATTAGCTAAAGAAAAAATGGGAGACTTTAAAAAATTTAATTTGGAATCGCCGTTTTCCCGCCGATTTTGTTTTTTTTTTCTGTGGCCTGTCAGCTATTCAGCCATTATTTTTCATTTTAATCATTGAAAAAATATAAATCTTCGTTATTTTAAAGATATTTTTAGTTGCAACTATATTAAAATAAAGTCATATAAAAAACAAATTCTTTAATAAATACTTAACTTTATGTTATTTCAATTTTACATCGCGCTGTAATTGACTGGCTGTACAGAAAATAGAACTGTTTTATTTTTTATAATTACTCAGCTGTCAGTTGAAAGTAATTCTCCCTGGGGCTGAAAAGTATTACTTTCAACCCGCTCCTCAGGCAACTTCAGGCCTACTTTCAGAGTATGAGTAATGAAAAATATGTTTTTTTCGTGTTTTTATAAGTGTTTTTAATTATTGTTATGGATAATATAGTTATTATACCTACTTGACAAATATCATCTGTTCGTTAGGTGGCGCCACAATAGGATTTCAGGACTTTTTGTTCTATTTATTTGTGAATGTTTGAATAAGTACCGAGATGGTTTAGATAAACATTTGGACCCAGTAGATGGCACCACGATAGGATTTCAGGATTTTTTTCTTAAGATATGCCTATCTAACGACCAATGTGAAACGCCAATGTTTGGACAGGACAACGTCTGTTGGGTCCACTAGTAATATATAAATATTTAGCATGAGGTTCGATTCCCGCTCGTACTAAAGTTCTCTTTTTCCTCATTCACAAATAAAAATTTGTACTTTAAAAGTAGCTGAGCATAATTATGTCAAGTGATAAGAATATAGATCAAAATGAATTTCAGCTTTAATTTGGTTCATTAATCCTAACTGTTATAAGCTGTAACAGGGCTGTGTCTGAACATTTAAGATATTTAAGAAATACTGAATACTTTTTAGGTTTTTCGTCGGTTTGTTTATTTGTGTGTTAGTTCACGCATCACGCGAAAACTACTGGACGGATTTTGATTCATTTTCTTTTATTTGATAGCTGTTGAGTAGACTTAAAAACTGGTAGGTATACATTTTATCCCGCTATTGTATCGGAAAAAATAAGGAGCCACGGGCAAGGGCTAGTTTATTCTAATACTTTGAGCTATTGGTATCAAAACAACTTAATTTATTGACGACGTTGCATTTAATTTGAGCGATGAATGCCATAATATATTTAAATGTACCAATCATCGAGAAAAACAACTTTGTTATTGTACTTAGTTTTATGATATTTTTTTTGTATAGCTAAAGGTGGCAGGCGATCCACGGCCCACCTCATGGATACAGAGAGTGTTGTCAAGCTGTTGCGCACCATTTCAATTCTCTTTGAAATGAAATAATGATATTGTAGATGTCATACTTCTTAATTATGGTTTATTTATATGACGGAGCGCAGGGACACACATCTTCATTTTTATGTTCCTCAGGATGATGAACTGACATAAGGGTAGTCTTGAAATCACACTCCTCATTGTTCAGTACACTGATCTCTATGGATAGCTCAGATTAGGTAACAAATGTTACGCGATTAGGTACTACTTTCTAGTACGTATCTAGGGTATATATTTTATATACTAAGATTAGAACTCCGACTGTCGTTTTTTTCTGCTGACAGTGTTTGTGGTTAACACGTGTGTCCGCAATTTTCGACCTATTTATTGTATTTTGTGACCTTTGTGGCTTGTTTTGGTATTGTTTGTGTTTGTGAAGTGTCTTAATTTGACGGCAAAAGGTTAGTTTTTACGTTTTAACAGTGTTTACCAACAACCTAAACCACCAGATCCCCCTGATATCCCTGCACCGTCCACTCCCATCTTTTCCACGCCCCCGGTCTTCCTAGATGTTCCAAACTCGAATCCCATAACCCAATTAGCAGAAGATGTATGTAGCATATCAGACTCTGAGATGCATCACATCAACTTGCGTAAACGTTCAAGTGGAGACCAGAAGTCTGACTCCATCTGTCCATCGAAGCAATTAAGAAGTCAGCCAGAAATAAATACAGTAATTTGGACAAATCCCCATTTATTGTTCATGTTTCACGTATTGAGACTAGTACACAATCTAGTACCACCCTCCACCCAGTGTCATTCGGTTTATTCTTGCCCCAAAATAATATATCTAACATTGTACATGATGGTGTGAACAGAGTAGGTAGGAACTGAGTTTCCGTGGAATTTGCGGCTCCCCAGGATGCCAACTCCTTCCTGGTAAACAACTTGCTCCCCAAGAACAGATTCACCGGCTCAATCCCATCATTTAACATCACTCGGATGGGAGTAGTTACGGGTATACCTGCGGACATGACAGAAGATGATGCCATGAATTATATTTCAGTTCCTTCTGGCTGTGGCAAAATTTTAAAGGTTAGGCGAATTAATAGGAAAGTTTTTAAAGATGGAACCCCTGAATGGAAACCCACGGAAACATGCGTACTTACCTTTGATGGACAAATACTTCCCAAACGTGTTTATTGCTGCTACACATCCTTGCCAGTCGAGCAATACATTTACCCCACGATCCAATGTCACAAGTGTTGCCGGTTCGGACACGTTAGATCTATATGCAAGTCTAAACCGTGGTGTTTCAAATGCGGACACGAACATCCAGGCAATGGATGTGAAGTAGTAGAGAGCGAAGCTTTCTGCATACTGTGCTCCGGGGGTCACTATGCAAACAGCAAGTCATGCCCGGAGTTAGGTAGACAGAAAGCCATTAAGACAGCCAAGAACAGAGCGTGTTATGTCTCACCTCCTATACCTCCAATATCCCGTAGTTATGCTAATGTGACTAAATCTGTACCCTCATCTACCATAACATATAAAGAAACTGTTTTTCTAAAACCCAAGACCCATGCCCCCATATCCCCTTCATATGACAAAATTAGCCATAAAAATATTATTAGAACTTCCCCTTCATCTCAGTCTAATGGCTGCGCTCTAGATAATCCCCACCAATCTTCTTGTTGGAGGTCTGGGGTTGAGGTTGAATAATATTTATACGTCTATAATCAAATAATACTTTATTTAAACTTACAATTTCCACCAGCAGCCATTGCTCAGACCAGACACGGACACAAAAGTAAGAGTGGGCGGAAACGGAAATACAAATCAAAAATCAACTAGTGTTGCAACAATACATTAGTGTTGTACATTGCATAATATATCTCAATACTCTCCCTCAATATGCAACATCATACCTATTTCTGTTAACAGATATTTGAACTGGCTTATAGGAAGTGGTTTGGTTAACATATCAGCAAGCTGTAACTTAGTATTAATATATTTTACAATAATTAAACCTTCTTCCACTTTCTGTTTTACAAAGTTATATTTAATGTCTATATGTTTCATTCGTTTCTGGTCTGAATTCTTTACAGTTTTTATAGTACTTTGATTATCTTCATATATAATAACATTTTCAAATTTGACATTTAAATCAATCAATAAGATAAGATAATGTTTATTTAGACAATATAAATTTAACATAATTATCCTATATTTACTGTGATAGCCACACTAGGCTCTGCCTGTACCGTGACTATCAAAGATCTTAATTATAATTCATATTAAAATAAATGTATCTATAAATTGAAATGTGTTGAAATTGAGTAAGTGTTGTATATTATGATTGCGCATGCGTGCGTGTGTGTGTATGTGTGAGAGTGCGAACGTGTGTGCGTGTGTGCGTGTATGTACGCATGTGTATAGGTGGCGGAATTTTTTGAAGAAGAGATAGATATCTAGAGAGTTCTATCAAACAATAATTTGAAAGAGTTGTTCTATTACTTGGTAATTTAATTTGGTAATGAAGTTTGTAACTATATTTTGAGCTTCACGCGTAGTCCTGTGCTTGAGATCGCATTTTTTAGCTATTTTATTGTATAAATAAGGGAACATATATTTTTGAAATCGCATTGCAAAAGTAGTTTTGCATTTTGTTATATTGATATTAAAGACTCTTCTATTAAGTATAATGTTGTTATAATCAAATTTCAGGACCAATTTATGCATATGGGTGATCGCATTTAATACATACAGTTGCCTTATACTTAAAAGGCCAGCAGTTTTATAGAGTTCAACAGTTGAATATCTTATAGGTTTTTTAAACATTACTGTAAGTATTGATCTCTGGGTTCTCTCCAGTTGTATTAAGTGTGATGTTGCTGTTCCTCCCCAAACACTTAAACAGTATGAAAGGATTGATTGGCAAAGTGCGATGTACACGGTTTTCAGAAGTTCAATACAAGCAACCTCTCTGAGTTCTTTCATTACATAGATGAGCTTTCTGCATCTAGTCGAGAGGGCAGCTATATGTTCAGTGAATGTTAGATTTTCATCAATGATTACTCCGAGGTACTTTATGAATTTCATTCTCTGAACTTCGTTACAGCCACAGCTGATGTTTATATTAATTTGGTATAAGTTACATGTATGAATTTTAAGGTTTAAATTACATGCTGGCGATGATGCCCTAGTTTTATGGAAACAGAGAAACTTTGTTTTGTTGGTATTTAAAGTTAAAAGGTTATTATTAAGCCATTCGGCCACCAACATCATACTTTCCTCTGCTCTCAGCAAACATTCGCTCCATGTTTGGTCATGAAAAATTAATGCAGTATCATCTGCATAACAGATGATTTTTGCACTATTTAACGGTAAGGAAGCTAAATCATTTAGATACAAAAGGAATAACGTCGGCCCGAGAACACTTCATTGTGGTATTCCAAAAAATGTTTCTTTAGGATTACTGAGCCAGGATTCTACCCTGACTCGCTGATTTCTCCCTGTTAAATAGCTCTGAAACCAGTCTAGTGCAATACCTCGTATTTCTAGTTTTCTCAATAAGATTGGAATAGCCACAGTATCGAAAGCTTTTGCTATGTCGAGAAGGACTCCAACGCAAGCGCGCCCATTATCTAGGTGAGTAACAATTTCTTTAGTGAGTAGTTTTACTGCATCTTCAGTAGACTTTCCTTTACGGAAACCAAATTGATTGTGGGACAGAATATTATTTTCTACTGGATATTTAACAATCTGGATACTACTTTTTTAATATCTTTGCGAATATTTAGATATTTTTATATATATTTTTAGCATTTGACATGCTTAGCACTATACATTAAACACAAAGTGAAAAATGTAAAATCGAAAATAACAGTCAGGAGCAGGATTTGAACCTGCATCTTCTGGATACCGTCCAGATGCTTTACCAATTCAGCTGAATTGAGGAGCCCTGGTGCACTGTCGAGATTAAAGGTCATGATAATGTTTGCTATTTCTCTATCGTCTGTTGGTTCGAAAAAGAAAGAGTAAACAGGTGATCTAGAATTGTCAATTTTATTCGCCAAAGCAGTATAGGTTGATCCAAGATATTGTAAAATTTTGCCAGTATATTGTTCTCCCACTGAAGCAAAAATCTCGTTGCAACTATCAACTGTAGTTTGTGGGCAAGAATCTTTGGTAAGCAATTCAGATGCCTTGGAATTAGTATCACTTTTTTTGTGAGTGATTTTATTAATTGCCTGCCTTAGCTTTCGTGGATTGTTTTTGTGTTTTTGCAGCAAATCTGTTTCATAGGCATTTTTTGTTTTACGCAATAGGCTGATGTAAAAGTTACGATATCTAGTGTAAACTATTGATTTCACATCATTCCCTGGACTATTTCTCGCCTCCATGTGAAGTTTATCACGTACACGTGAACACTTCAACAGTCCCTGAGTCATCCACCATTTAATAATTATTTTAGAACGATTAATCAAGAAAGTTTTTGAGTTTGAATTGATTACGTTTTTTATTATGTTGAGAAAAATATCCAATTGATCAGATACGTTCTGAATATTACTTAACTTAGCCCAGTCCACTCTATATAATTGTTCTACTATAGAATCATAGTCGAGGCGTAGCTTATATCTTAGTGAAATTATTGGTTTCATGATGTTGTTATTTATACCAGTGATTACTATATCGTGATCAGTCATTGCTGATGGACAGACGATAGTTTCCACCTCCTGTGTGCCACTGATAAAAACATGGTCAAGGCATGCACTCTTTCTGGTGGGTACATTAACAGCTGGTCTTAATCCCATTTCGGCCATAGCACAGAGATAAGCACTTGATTCTGTAGTGATAGTGTTAATTATATTTATATTAATATCGCCTGTAAAGACTGTGCAGGGTTTTAAGTTTATAGACTGCATCATGTCATGGACTGAAATAATAAATCTGTCAGAGTTCTTAAAAGAAGGTGATCTATAAACTCCGAATATAGTTATTATATTGGGTATAGCAATGGCGATGCATTCAGCATCCTCTACAGCGGGTTCGAATACCCGTGGAGACCAAATATTGTTCACATACGCAACAACACCACCTGCTTTGTTTATATGTTTTGATGTATGAAAAGCACTATATCTGTCTATACGATACAATATAGAGTTATCACGTTGCCAACATTCTGTCAGTATAATCACGTCAAAATCAATATTAATTTTTTAAAGAATAACAAGTAAATTGTTGAAATTGCGACTAAGGCTTCGTATGTTTAGCGTTAAGATCTTTATATTATATTTATGAATAATATTATAGCAATCCTCTAGGAAATTTGTAGGATGGCATTTTACTGTGAACGCGTTATCTATAAATTGTATAATATTAAGTGTAGCCATAAAAGATTATAATTATAATCTAATAATAGTCTATATTAATAGTTTGATTAACCAACATGCTTCTACCACTGATTCACATAAGGACACTAATTCAGCTTCAGTTGTACTGAGCGCTACAGTTGTTTGTTTTGTAGATCTCTATACTATAATATTATTAAACAATTTAAACAAATATCCACTTGTTGACTTTCTATCTTTATCATTAGCAAAATTTGCATCTGCATATCCAATCAATGGACTTAAAGTTTACAATCATTTCTAGTATATCATAAACTATAATTAACAGTTTGTTTTACATATCTGAGTACTCTTTTCAATGCTTTCCATAAATTTTCACTTGGTTTTGACTGAAATCTACTTAAATAGCATACAGCAGCAGCTATATCAGGTCTTGTACCTACTGTTGCATACATCAATGAACCTATCAAAGACCTGCACTTCAACTCATAGCTCATGTCAACTATAGAATCCTCATCATATATATAATTCACATCCATAGGTGAATCATTACCTTTACAATTATCCATTTGATATTTCATAAGAATATTTTCTAAATACTTAGTTTGATTTATTATTATTTAGTCTGACTCTAACATTATAGAAATTCCCAAGTAATTTAAGTTATCGTGACCCATATTTTTCATTCTAAATTTTGTTTCAAGAAAGTCTTTTAGCTTTATTATTTTATTTATATCACTACCTATAATTAATAAGTCATCAACATATAATGATAAATATATATCACCCATACTGTACAAGCAATAATCATTTTCTGACCGTTTGAAACCATAGTCACTTATAGTTTCATTAAACTTTTCGTACCAATATTTTGGAGATTTCTTGAGTCCCTATAAAGACTTTATTAGCTTTAGTCCTTCCGGTGGTTTCAAATATACATCTTCTTTAATATCACCACATAAAAATGCTCCCTTTACATCTAACTGATGAACATGACATGACCCGGTTTACCACAAGTATAACATGAAAATGCATTACTAACATGTTGACTGTCCTGTACTGTATAAGTTTTCTTCTTCTCTTCTTCGCCCAATAATCTGGTTTTAACAAATATCATATTATTTAAATCAGTAACTGTTTCCAGTGCAGTGGTAATTCCTTCATATGACTGTAGCATGGACAATAATAAATAATTTCTGTCTTCTCTTCTTTGAGCTCTGTGAATAATTTCTCAACTTCCATAAAATGCTGTGATAACGGCTGTTTTCCGTTATATTTCAAATCTAATAATTTTCTTCTCAAGAATAATAATTACTGCGTACACCTTTTCTTTTAAAAGTATTTTCTAGACATTCAAACATTGAAAATGCGGATTCCTGTTTTAAATATTCAATATGGCTCTCAGCTAATCCCGCAATAATAATCGCCTGCGCCTTTGCCTCACTACTTGCATTTTGTTCATCTTGATGATAATCCCTTTTTTCTATCGCCGTCAGTACCCCATTCTCCTTTAGAATGCTTTTAATTCGAAAAGCCCATGTGTTAAAATTCTCACCGGCAAATGGCGTCAAAGGGTAGGAGAGTTCGCAACGGCTATTTATTAAAAACGTTAAATAACGATGTGCTATTTTTAAAAAGCCTATTATTTTTTACGCTTTATTATATTAAACGATATCTTTTGATTATTGTCGTATAGCACATTGTGCGCTATTTGAGGTTACGTTATTTAATATAGCTACGTTCGCGCGTTGAGCAGTTAACAATCTCAACAATAGATTACTGTCTACTAAGTGAATTGAAATTGTGATCTAAGATATATGTATTTAGATTCTGCCCACGGCTTCGTCTGCGTGGACTTCAGGATTGGGTCAATCCTTACTAATACACTTTATACGCTAAAATGTCCATAACTACTGACCCTATGACATTTTTGATTAAATTTAAGTAGACTTTTAACGATATTATCTAACCAAAAATTATTTACACTATACTACAACAAAATTTTATTTACAGTTTAATAATACACTAAACAAACAGACACAACAAACCAACACCACAAATAATTTAAAATCAAAAACTATACGTACATCTAAACAAATAACGTGCGGCAATCGCTCAAAAACTCAGGATAATCATACGTTATTCCAGCTTAAGCGAGTTATCCGTACTGATTAATTATATCATCGTTCAAAAATATAACGAAGTAAAATCAAATAACCAAACGATGTTTTAGTTACTTAGATTATTTTGCACGTTATGTTTTATAATTGACAGAAATATAGTCCATAAGTGGTAAAATTAGAGCATAATTTCGCATGTGACAATGATATGAACGGGTCAGGGTCATTTTGTTCTGTCCCTTTCTTTCGCGGTATGACTGACTGAAGTGACTGACTGTTCAAGTGTGCATGTGACTGTGATGTTTTGTTAGTGTAGTGTGTCGTCGACGTCGTGGCGTAGCAGTTGTGGTAGCGCTTTTATAATAAAAATAATCGAAAATAACGCATGCCTGATGAAATAAATAACGGGGCTATAGATTATTTGTAAATAGCAAGTGATTTTATTAGTTATTTAATATAACGAACGCTCCTATCAAAGGGAAGCGTTCCTTGAATGTCGACATAATCGATCTTTACTCACGCAAACTCCATAAAACCACTAACACAACCAGAACCACGCTCTGCTACCACTGTTGGAGGTCTGGGGTTGTGATTGAATAATATATATACTTCTATAATCCAATAATACTTTATTTAAACTTACAATTTGTACCAGCAGCCATTGCTCAAACCAGACACGGACACAAAAGTAAGAGTGGGCGGAAACGGAAATACAAGAATATTTTTTTTATTGCATGTAGTGGCAGACGAGCCACGGTCCATCTGATGGTAAATGGTAACCGTCGCCCATGGACTCGACTATACTGAGAGTATTGTCAAGCTCACCAATTCATTTCACACATATGAAATGAAATATAAACGGCTATCTCCTGCTACAGCCAAAACGCAACGATGTGCTTCATGGCCGGTCACACGGGAGGTGGTGGTACCAACCCTACTAACTAGTGTGTACTTTGTGTTGCAACATTACATTAGTGTTGTACATTGCATAATATATCTCAATACTTCTAATAGTTCTTCAGCAATAATGCAACTCCTCATCCAACTACTAACTTATTTCTTATCTCATAATACTACTCAATCTGTTTCCCCCTCTCAAAATTCTTTACTATTACCATACCACTACGCAGAAAAGCTTATTAATCTTCTTTTAAATTACAAAAATAGCTCGCCGAGTATTTCTGCAGTGGAATGTGAGGAGCGTGTATCATAAAAAACATGACCTCACATATCTCATGAACAAGTACAAGCCGATAGTATGCTCCACAGCTGAGACTTGGTTAACCCCAAGTCTCAATTTCCGTATTCCTTTTTTTAATATAATCCGAAGTGATTGAGCAGATGGGTATGGAGGATCTGCTCTTTTCATTAATAATCTTCGACCCTTTGTTCCCATTGCTATGAGCTTCAACATTTCTAACCCTGATTAGGCAAAATTTTCTTCAGTTCTAGAAAATAAAATAAACTCTCTTCCTATTTTTAATCAGCCATATCAACGGCATCCAGATCGTCACCATGGCCAATTATGCTGCCAGTATTTTATACAAGCCATAAATTCAAGTGCAGAGGAATACTTTCCAATCAAGAAGAGCGCCAGGGGTAAGATTCCATCTCCCCCATGGTGGGACCATGAGTGTTCTAGAGCTATAAGAGAAAGAAAGGAGGCAGAGAAAACATATGGTAGGAGGTGGGATGATCCCTTGGGCGCTCCTTTTTCGCTCGCCGAACTGGAGATGGTCCTTAAGTATGTCAAGGAGTCGGCCCCCGGCCCTGATGGCATTCCATACTCCTTCCTGGTTAATGCCAGATCCAATGCCAAGGTGTACCTGTTAAGTATATTGAACTCCATATACTCTTACGGATACCCATCCGGGAGTAGAAAACTTAAACTATCATTCCAATATTAAAGCCAGGCCTAAATGTTGGTGATCCAAACAGCTATAGACCCATAGCCCTCTCTTCAACCTTACTAAAATTACTGGAGCACTTAGTAAAAAACCGACTTGAGTGGATTGTGGAATCCCGCAATTTGTTACCAAGCTATCAATTTGGTTTCAGAAAGGGTCTCAGTGCCGTGGACAGCATAGGAGTCCTTATAACCGATATTCGGTAACCTCCCTGTCCAATAAGTATTCGGTGGTTGCAGCATTCCTCGATGTTTCATTTACATATGACAATGTTCTTCTTCCCGTTCTCAGGTAGAAACTGCTCGAGCTGAGATTACCGGCTAAGATGATCTACTGCATATGTGAAATTTTTATGTCTCGCACACTGATTCTGAGAGTACAGGGTGAAAATGTGGGGAGAAGGCTTATATGGAAGGGATTACCGCAGGGCTCAGTCCTAAGTCCCCTGCTATACAACCTATACACAGCAGACATGGCCCGTTCCCTTAACAATAATTGTCATATACTCCAGTATGCCGATGACCTGGCTTTGTATGTGAGCAACTCCTTAATAAGTACTGCTGCCTCGTCTCTCCATATTTCCCTGGAATCCCTGAATCGTTGGTTACTAGCACATGATCTGAACCTTTCTGTTTCTAAAAGTGCAGCTATTGTCTTTACTAGGAAAAGGTCTACCCCTCAGGTGAACCTAATTATCCAAGGCCATAGGATCCCACTGGCAACTAATGTAAGATTCCTTGGGGTCTTTTTGGATTTCAAACTTAGTGGTATCTTTCACCTGAATAGTCCGATACAGAAATGCGAACAAGTTATCAACATTCTGAAAGCACTAGCTGAGATTTGGAGGGGAGCTCATCCCTATACCATGAAGCTTGTTTACAATGCCTTGGTCCGTAGTAAAATAGACTATGGGTAATTTATGTTAATGCCCTCCAATAAAAGTGCCCTGGCAAGGTTGAACAGGTTACTATCACTATGCCTTCGAATTATTACTGGGTGCATGAAGTCCTCTCCAGTTAATGCACTACAAATAGAATGTAATGATTCTCCCTTAATGCTGAGAAGGCAATATTTGGCTGCACGCTTTGTATCTAGCGTAATCTGCAGGGAATCTCACCCATTGTTTGATAAATTGTTATATTTAAATGAGCTGTGCTTCACTTCAGACTACTAGCACGGCAAGGAAATTCCTTTACTATCCAGGCGTTATGACATTTGCAAGATTTGGAAGGACCTGTTCTATCACACGATCGACTCCCTGTCTTCAATTTCGACTACCAAGTGCTAACCTTTCAACCAGTAATCCACTGCGACCTAGGATACATAAAGACATCTTCATCACCAACTCAGTCTTTAATAGCATAGTACAGGAGCGTTGGCCAGGACACCATAGATTCTTTACAGATGCCTCAAAATTGACACCAAGTAGCTACACCGGGGCTGCGGTTTACTACCAAAACTTCAATATCTATTTAAAATTCAAATGCCCTAAAGAATCTTCAGTATTTACTGGAGAATGCCTTGTCATATTGGAAGCTTGCCTGTTCATAGAGACCCTTAATGTTAGTGAAGCAGTAATTTTCACAGACTCTTTGAGTTGCCTTAAAGCTTTACTCCAAAGTCCACTTAAGATTCGTACACGCAGCCAAATTAATTAGAAAAACTGTTCTTTCCTGTACCCAGAATCAGAAGTAGGTCCATCTGGTGTGGATTCCAAGTCATTGTGGCAATGAAGGCTGTTTGTGTGTTAGGGCCTGGCAATCACAGTGGGTTAGCAGTAGCAGAAGAAAGGGGAAATTTTACCATGCAATTCAGCCGACGATACCACCGAAACCCTGGTACTTTAAATTTAAAAAAACACCCAGAGCGATCATTTCTACGATCTGGCGACTCCGGATTGGACATTGCTCCTTGCCAGTCTTCTTGCACAAAATTAGAGTCTGGGATTCGTCTCTGTATGAGTGCGGTATAGATGAAGGACACCTTGAACATATCTTCTTTGAGTGCCCTAACAACAACCCAAAGGACATGTACCATTTACGGCCTGTGGCGGCTATAATGTTTTCAATATTTAAAATTAATTTAATAATTTATAAAATCCGTTAGTGGTTTTCTTTTCTTGATAGAACTTCAGAAAAAGATTATAGTTTAAAAAGCTATTATTTTGAATTTGTACTTTATCGTAATGGTTATTGGTGAATTATTGTTATCTGTTGACAATCAAATAGGATATTGCCGCTACGCTGAATTGACAACTTTGGTACTCTTATATTACAAAACAATATTACGTAGTTATTTCTTTAATAATTTCGTGAGAACAGTAATATGACTACTATTTAAGAAAATATTTTTTAGAATTATTTGGTGAAAACTGATATTATTTCTAATCAAGAGTAGCAATTATGATTCAAAATATTGGCAACAACATTTTTTACATCTGTAATTTCATGTCATTCTACTCATCTACTGTTGTTATTGTGTATCGTGAATATTGTATTGTGATTTTATGAGTGTAAGTTATATATTTAGTGATTTTAAGCCTCATTATTTGTTTATATATGTAGATATTATTTTATTTATTTATAATTATGGTGTTATTTTTGATCAAATATAAGATTTTGAGGTATTTCAATTTCAAAATTATATCCATCTTAGATGTCTTTTATCTTATCATCCAAAAGTTTTATCCAAGTGTTTTTCTTCAAAACACATATTGTTTTATGTGGGCCCGTCCAGGCCGAGAATGTATGGGCATTTGGTACAGATGTAAAGGAGATCCTTTAGACCTATATAGAATGGTAATTAACGTGAAAATTCCGGTGCCCATTAATTTTCCTTCACTGCTCACGTATTCGTCCCCTAAGGTGTTTAGAGTCCTCATCCACTTCATTCGTTGTAATAACATAAATTTGTGACGTGTCAGCTACTAACTTGTTAATAGAATTATGTTTGTGATAAGCTAAAACCCCATTAACGTTACCCACTAAGTTTTTTACTAATCAAAATGGTGTATTATGATTATTTGTGTATTGTCCGTTTGTTTTTGGTGTTGTAGTCTGGTAAACGAGGCCCACATCGTGTCTGTGCGCTTCTGTGCAATCAGTCTACAAAGTTCCGCATTATGCACACGTGTATCCTACTAATCATTTGTCGTTGGCAGAATTGTCGTCATCGGTACGGCTCCGCTTGTCATAAAGAAGAATAGAATAGAAAACTTATTAGAGCTCAATGAATAGAATGTACATTGAGCTCGTAATAAGGAGGAGGCGCCCTAATCTTCATATACCTAGTAAAAGTGACTTACTTATGCCCGGTTTCTATAATAATAAAACGGGTCGTTTTACTTACAATCGGTAGAATATTCTACCAGGCGTAAGTAAAATTTGTTCCTATAAAATACAAGTCGTAAGTGAACTAGCTAACAGTTTGCGACTAACGGATGGGAGGGTTTTCAGTTACGATCCGTAACAACAATCTATAGAAACGAAGATTTATGGTGTTTATATAAAAAAAGCAACCGATAGTTATGTTGTCAAATATACTAACCGTAGATGACATGTTTACCGGCCAATTTCGGACGGTTTTGAGAAGTCGTGTGCTGGTATATGGTTATTGAGGCTTAAACGGGAAAATATATTGAACTCTGAGATTGAAATGGAGACTGCATTAAATTTACTCTCCGATACTGACATCAGAGCGATTTTGATTCAAAAGAAACTTTCTGATATTTACGCGAACGTTACACATTTTGAAATAAAACTACGTTTACGGAATCTATCGCGTTTACTTGATTTTACTCCTATCCCGACGTTTCGAATACTTTACAGCATTCATGATCACGGGTGGACTTAGATGATAGACGTCCAAGGTTGATATGTTATTTCAACGGTTTCATCTACCCACAGTATATGATTTTACAAAATTTTTGGTTTATTTATTTTAACCCACCTAATATTCGTTTAGAAACACAGTGAAAATATCTACTTCAAATGTTTATGCTTACAATGTATGAGACTAAATTAGTATATTAAAATGAGTATAATACTCCTCTTTAAATTGTAAAATTTTTGTTTTTATTTAGTGCTCAAAAATTCTACCACAAACTACCAATTACTACCAGTAAGAAGACAATCTTGGTTATTAGTTTATATTATTAAATATATTGATTTTGCCAAAAGCTAAGACTAAGAAGCTACCACCGGATCGGAACGCGGCCTGACTGAGAAAGATCCGGCCAGAAAACTCAGTAGGCAACAACTGTTATGGATTATTAAATTTTGTACGGAATTACTGAGATCTAATAAGGTTTAAATTTTAAATTTTATAAAAGGCAAATACTAATCACTACTGTGGGTTTTATCTACACAATAAGCGCTAACTGTGTCTTGCAATCTTGTGGTGTGCCTTCTTGTATTCTGTTTGGTGAGGCCTATCACAGGATTCCAGCTTGATGGTAAGACCCAGCCGTCTTCTCTATTGAAATTGGGATGTTTCTTAATTTCAATAGCCTCACGTATCATTCTAGGGCGATATCGATGTTCTTTTGCGAGGATTTGAGGTTTGTCAAACCTAATGTAATGGCGGGTGTGGTCCTGTGTGTGCTCACAAATTGCAGACTTTGTATAGCGACTGTGCTTCACATCAGCTATGTGTTCTTTGATCCGAGTAGTTATGGATCTCTTTGTTTGCCCAATGTAGGAGAGACCACAATCACAATCCAGCTTGTATACTCCTGCATCCTGTAAGGGTATATGGCACTTGACTGGTGGTAAAAATTGACTAATTCTTTTGAGTGGCTTGTGATGTGATGAAGAACACCTGGCTGGAGAGTTGCAGCATGTAAAGAAAGTTTTACATGCAAATAAGCTGCAGGTTCCACGCCGCCGTCACAGAAACCGAGTGAAGCCACCCACAGTTGAGCGCCTCCCTGCAGTCCTGCCCTATGTTAAAGGAGTCACTGACAAGATTGGCTACATTCTTAAAAAAGCTTCAATTAAAACCTACTATAAGCCACTCAAAAGAATTAGTCAATTTTTACCACCAGTCAAGTGCCATATACCCTTACAGGATGCAGGAGTATACAAGCTGGATTGTGATTGTGGTCTCTCCTACATTGGGCAAACAAAGAGATCCATAACAACTCGGATCAAAGAACACATAGCTGATGTGAAGCACAGTCGCTATACAAAGTCTGCAATTTGTGAGCACACACAGGACCACACCCGCCATTACATTAGGTTTGACAAACCTCAAATCCTCGCAAAAGAACATCGATATCGCCCTAGAATGATACGTGAGGCTATTGAAATTAAGAAACATCCCAATTTCAATAGAGAAGACGGCTGGGTCTTACCATCAAGCTGGAATCCTGTGATAGGCCTCACCAAACAGAATACAAGAAGGCACACCACAAGATTGCAAGACACAGTTAGCGCTTATTGTGTAGATAAAACCCACAGTAGTGATTAGTATTTGCCTTTTATAAAATTTAAAATTTAAACCTTATTAGATCTCAGTAATTCCGTACAAAATTTAATAATCCATAACAGTTGTTGCCTACTGAGTTTTCTGGCCGGATCTTTCTCAGTCAGGCCGCGTTCCGATCCGGTGGTAGCTTCTTAGTCTTAGCTTTTGGCAAAATCAATATATTTAATAATATAAACTAATAACCAAGATTGTCTTCTTACTGGTAGTAATTGGTAGTTTGTGGTAGAATTTTTGAGCACTAAATAAAAACAAAAATTTTACAATTTAAAGAGGAGTATTATACTCATTTTAATATACTAATCTAGTCTCATACATTGTAAGCATAAACATTTGAAGTAGATATTTTCACTGTGTTTCTAAACGAATATTAGGTGGGTTAAAATAAATAAACCAAAAATTTTGTAAAATCATATACTGTGGGTAGATGAAACCGTTGAAATAACATATCAACCTTGGACGTCTATCATCTAAGCCCACCCGTGATCATGAATGCTGTAAAGTATTCGAAACGTCGGGATAGGAGTAAAATCAAGTAAACGCGATAGATTCCGTAAACGTAGTTTTATTTCAAAATGCAAAAGAAACTTGTTTTACACCTTTAGTTGTAGGGTTTAAAGATAATCTCGATCCTTAAATTCGGGTGGTTCATTGAATCTAAGGCAAAAGCAGCGGCGAGGAAGCTTGGCGTACTTGCGAAAGTGCGACAGTACTTTACGTCAGGGCAGCTTTTAATGTTATATAGAACATAAGTCCGCTCATGCATGGAGTAGTATTTTCTGGTTATACCGATACCGTTATCGTTTGAACCGATGCTGCAAAATATCATCTATATTTTTACTGACCATTAGGAGGGTTATAGTCAAGCACTCGCTTAGAAAAAGTTAAAAAATTCAAAATGGATCAGTAATAAATACTACGTTGTACGTAGTATTTTACTTCCATGAGCTTTATATAAGGGCCATAGATTATAGAAAAGAGAATCCTGTGATTGTTGTCATAATTATCTTCTTCTTATTTAATGGCTTTTGTGTCATAATTATGATTGTTGTTCAAGTTGACAGTAGTATTTAGTGCGTGAGCGTTTCGTTTAGATATAGGCATTAAATAGTTATAATGTTTAACATAAATTATTAAGGTCTAAATTGTTAATAAACAATAATTTTATTATTTGTATTAAAGTATATAGATAACAACATTTATTTTTAAAAAGCACCTTTTTTCTGAACATCATGTGAAACGATTGATGTAATAATGAAACGTAAAGAGGGTCATCGGTATACTTAACTGACAGTTCTTCGTTACTGCTAGATATGATAATAATGTTGTGAAACACCTGTGAAGCCTCAGTATCGGTATCTTGAAAACTTCTGGTAGCTATCATACAATGACGATTCGTTGAATATAGGAACCGGGCATTAGGCTGTCGTCCGCCATCTTAATAGTTACGATGACAGCGTAATTTGGATGTGTTCCGATATACACTGCGAGCACTGTAAGGTGTGATGTCAATTTAGTATACTGTGAAGTGGTTCCTTTATAGTTAGCTATACTGGTTACTGTTTATAACGGAATGCAGTCCAGTATACTGATCTGTCATTTCATACAAAGTATTGGTTTTACACTGCAATAAACACTATAAATTTCTTTACATTTGCCATGTTTGGGTATCTTTGATTTACAATATTCAATAATAATAATAATAATATTCCATAGTGCAAATTGTTATATTTATGGAAGCTGTTGACCACGTGATATCACAGTGCTCACAGTGTATATCGGAACAAAGCCTTTATCTGTTGTATGTCAGCTGTCAATTAGGGATGCAGGAAGAACCAACAACTATCCATATATCGATGTTTTAAAAAATATTGTTATAAAATATCCTTTATTTTAAAAATATTTAATTTGCGCTATTTAGGTTTCAACCTAGTGTAGGGACCATGTAAGTACGAATGAGTCAGTCATGTCAGCAGTTTAGCGTGCAAGTGAGAAGTATGTTAGGCGCTCGACCAGTTACTGCGCACTGGCCAGCCCGTAAACTTGTGTGTTAGATTTGGGGAATTTAATTAATAATTTACTGAATAAATTAGTTGGTTTTTTGGGACTTATTGGTTTTCTTTATTCGCGTAGGGCCAGGTGCAGTAGCTCACAGTGCAATTAGGATCCCCACGCTCACGGATCGAGAACACGCACATTACATTCCACGTCACATACGTAGGTTATTAGGAACTAGGTTGTGACGTGAGGCATCTTACAGTATAATCACACATAGAGACTGCGGGGTATAGGCAGAGATAGTACCCACCCCACAGTTAGAGAGCACTCGTACACCCCGCGTACAGTGGTGACCCGCGATTTTAAGTGAGGCTGTTTTGTGGTGAATAAGGACGCTAAGTGTTTATTTATAGTGATGTTCCAAACGCCGCAAAAAATAAATATTGATATCGTCGGCTGCAGGTATGTCTAATCCTAGTGTAGAATTGGCTGCAATTAGTGTGCATTCGCGTCTACCGGACTTTTGGGCGGAAATGCCGCGATTATGGTTCGCACAGATAGAGAGCATACTCGGTCCTCAGAAGCAAAGTGACGAGACCAAGTTCAATCTGGTGGTGGCAAAGTTAGGTCGCGACGCTCTGCAACAAGTGAGCTATATTTTAATCACACCTCCCGAGTGTGATAAATATAAAGCGATAAAGGAGCGACTACTGCACGTATATGAAGAAAGTGTGGAAAGGCAGTTCCAGAAATTAGAGAGTGAGATGGAATTGGGAACGCAAAAACCATCTCAGCTTCTGCGGCGGATGCGTGACCTGGGGAGGAACGCACAGATATCTGAGCAGACTCTGCACAACTTGTGGCTCGCCCGATTGCCAGCATCAGTTAGATCGGTGCTGCTTGTCAGCCAAGACCAGACGCTGGAGAATTTGGCCAATATAGCGGATAAAATCATCGAGAATATCCGGGGAGGTGAAGTAGCGGAGGTCAGCACGGCGGCGGCCAGTGGTACCCAACTGCCGGTGAGCGAGATGTTGGTGCAGATGCACAAGCTGAGCCTTGAAGTAGCGGCACTGCGCGAGGAGGTTAGTGAGCAGCGTCGCAGCGCTTCCCGGGGCTGAGGCCGTACACCATCAAGAGGGCGCTCGAGAACAAGATCAAGAACATCGGCGGACCCGGACTGGCTATGCAGGTGGCATTTTCGATACAGGTCTAGAGCGACAAAGTGTGAGAAACCCTGCGCATGGAAGACGGAAAACTAGACGCGGTACAAAATACGGCGGCGGTGAGTTTTGTGCCGGGGATTAATCACCGTCTCAGCGTTTATGATAGAGAAAATGGTTTTAAATTTTTGGTGGATACAGGCGCGAACATATCAGTTATTCCTGCCACGAAGAAGCAGAAGTTATCAGCTGCACATACGGACTATAAGTTATTTGCGGCAAATAGTAGTGAAATCAAAACTTACGGTTCAAAAACATTACATGTAAATTTAGGCCTACGGCGGCCATATAGGTGGACTTTTGTGATGGCCATATAGGTGGACGTTAGCCAACCGATATTAGGTGCGGATTTTTTGGAGCATCACACCTTAGTAGTAGACCTAAGTGCGCGTAAATTAGTCGATAAGGAGACGAATTTACTAACGCTGGGCAGCATAGCCACTTGTGATCAGGTGTCAATTACAACCATAGATAGGAACCACCCCTTAGTAGGTAGTAGTTATTAGCATAATTTCCAGAGATAACTCCACTGCTCACCATTTCATTTCACATCTGTGTGATATTTATAAAATGATAGAATAGAATATACGGCTGTCTCCTGCTACAACCAAAACGCACCGATATGCTTCATGGCGGGTAACACGGGAGATGGCAGTACTAACCTGGTCGGGCCCGATAGCAAGTGAGTACTCCCACTTGATACCCAGCTCTACCACCAGTAATGCAATGGGTGGATGCTTACTTCCCTTAATCGCCTCGTACGACACCCGTGGGAAAGAATGGGGTGGTGACACTGGTATTCTTAGTCCGTCACCACACAGACAAATTTATATTCAAACGATTAATAGTATTACTTGAATATTTAAAGTATAATTTTTAAAAACATCTTAAAATAAATAGAATAAATTTAAAATTACACATTTTTTCATTTTTAGATTTTTAGAAAACATCGTTTTATCCGGATTTTCAGGCAATGAAAAACTGCTACAATGTTATTAGAATACGAAGGTAAATTTCGCTACCATCTACAAGATTATAACAGCTCAGGTGGGAAATCGGGCGGTCCCTAAACCAGAAGACCCCGGTTCGAGTCCAGATGTCTCAATGTACAAACGTGACTCTGAATGATCTTCTGACTGAGAATGATAAATATTGTGTACAATGTAATTTCAATTTAGTATTATAAATTGTACTAGATGAAAACCCGGCTTCGCTCGGAAGAAATGTGACTCATAATACACAATCTTTTACAAAACTGATACGTGTGAATCGCCCTTAACGAACTCAAGATGGCATCCGAGTGGCCAATATGGTGACTGCCATTTTCACTATTAAAATGTAACAAAATACTCTACAATCCGAATTTTGTGGATGTAAGTTGTCGACTCGAAATTATTCTTTTTTATGTTTTATTATTCAGGTAAGGTTTCAATCGAGTCTACCGTACCCTTGACAGAATTATTAATATATAGATTTAACCCAGAGGCGGTTAGTAATATTAACAATATACGTATTCAGGCTTAGCAACCTCAGGATTGTGGGTGACTGAGAGATGGCAACATTTCTTAGATTATCTACATAATTATTTCTCAAATAACGTGTTAATGTAAGTTTATCAAAATATAATTATATTGCTGTAAAACTTAATTAATGGCAGCGTCGGACTGGCCATTTAGTCGAGGTGGCGTTTGCCAGCCGGGCCCCAACTTGCGCGGGCCCCCCTATGGGCATACTTTGAGGGGCTTGCCGCAAGCCAGGCGATAGGTAGGCCCGCGCAGGCTAGAACACAGAATCGGATCTAATCAAGGATGACGAGAACAGCAGCTTTTACGATTGAGTTATTAACAGCTTAGCTGAAACTGTACTTTAGGTAGCTAATAATATATATCGTTGATAATTAATCATTTATATATTTCATTATTTTCCGATAGTATCCATCTTATCCAGTCTCGGGCCCTGACGGGAGCCACCCGGGCCCTTCCGGCCCAGTCCGACCCTGATTAATGGTAATTGATGGCAAATTTTGTTTTTCAACTATTTGGCAGCAATATGTATTATTTATTAAAAAATAATACCTGCAGAAATCTTCAGTCAGATCTCGGGGAATCTTATGCTATATTATCACCACAGAACATTTTTACTCTACGAGATTATCATAGATTGCGTGATAATCACTTTGCAAGCTTTTACAATTAATTATATTATTAGGTAGGTATATTCTATAATAAATAAATTATTATTAAACTATATAAATAAATAATAGTACCTAAGATTTAATGAAAAATAGTCCGTTTTAAGTAATCATCTTCAAAGCATTTTTTCTTAGCGCTAATAACGCCGCTATTGCCCTCAAGATGGCGGGAGCGTTCTTGATCGCCACTCGACAGATGAAGAATGTTATCAAAAACTGGCTCAATCGATGAAGTACGTACAATCTGTAAATAAATAACATCTTAAAACGAGGAAAATATGTCATACGATAAAAATAATAATAAAATACACAGATTAAACGAATCAAATATTTTAAAGACACCCAGGCAATTTTATTAATACCGCCATCTAGTTTCATAAAATTTAAAAAATGAGCGTAATGGCAATTCGTGCGAAATGCGATTTCTGCGAAGAATTTGTGGAGTGAGGCTGACTGTAATGATGACGTAAGAGAGCGAGTAGGTATAAGAGAGAGCATTGAAGGTGGAGTCAGGAGTCTCCGAAACCGGCGAGCGTGTAAGAAGAGAAATATGAATGTGTGCCGAAGCGAGAGATGTATGCAGGAATAGAGCCTCTTGGCATTCTGTTCCTCTGCCTACCCCGCTAGGGAAATGGCGTGATGATAAGTAGTAATAGTAGTATCTAGTTTCATTACTTATAATATCAACTTTACAGTCTTTAGGATACTTACACACGCATTCTGGATTGCGCTTTCTCCAAATCCTGGTCGCTCTCCCGCAACAGGTACCTGCGAACACCTTTGACGAAGTCTACGCAGTGAGCCTCCCAACTAAACAGGAAATCAATGAAATTTTATTACTTTAAACACACACACAGTACAACTTGGCCCGTAGAATATAACTTACTAAATCATGTCGTCATCTCGCTTGTGATTAGTAGAGAAACCGACACGTGATGTCGCAATAATCCCTCGGCCAATCATGGTGATCTCTCAACCAATCACAATGACATGATGCGATGTTGATACGATTTAGTGAGATCTCATCTAAGAGTGAGATATATTCTAACTCCCGTTTTCCTACAGATCACTATTACAACATTTACCTCGTACAGAGACCTTGGGCTTTCATCATCTGAATTTTAACTTATATAAAGGACTAACATATTTTTGTTACTTGTAGTGGCAGGTGGGCTACTGCCCATCTGTTTTTTTTATACTACATAGGTAGCAAACAAGCATACGGCTCACTTGTTGGTAAGCGATTACACCAGAGGTATCACTCGCGCGTAATTATCTCCAAGGAAAGTGGTAGGAAGGCTATGAGGATAGGTAGGATAAAACAAAATGGGCTTGAACTACTCCTCATTTTAAAGTAGTATTTTAAATAGGTAAGCACATACCCTATTTATTTCTTGGTTAGCACCTACATTAGTTAAATATAAAAACTTAAGCACTGTAAGAAATGGGAGATTTAAGAAAAGTGGCTCATGAGTTTCTTGCAGAGTTCTTCTCACGAAAAGCCTTACTTCAGAATCTGGCCGCTTTTGGCGACTGCAATAGCGACATTGCGAATGCACTTGCCTCAAACGTTCGTGTTAGTTACAACTTAGATGCTATATGAAAAAAAATCAAAGCAGTCATGAGGACTGCTCACAGAAGGGAAAACTTAAAACTATAAACAAACAGTTGTTAATTTTGGATATCCAAATTAATTGTTTGATCTTAAATTAAAACTTCAAAATGAATCATGAAAAAAATAATTGTTTAAATTATTCATTTCTTCCTTCACAGCTGGCCTAGCGCAATACTTATACTAATATGAACAGATTTAGCGTTATCGTTAACACTTCACGTGACCAAAGCGTTGGGTGACGATGACGCGAGTTCCATGATTTTTGTTCACCCACAAAGTGCTCAATGCGCCTAAAGAAGTTTAATAATGATATTTTTTAATTTGAATTTGGATTTGATACTAACGATCGAAAGGATGGTAAAGAGTGGACAGGGAGAGAGTTAGAGCCTCCGGAGCGGTCACTTACCATACTAAACACAATGGTAGGAGTTCCTACCGTTGTTTCACACTGGTCTTTGGTGGGTGGTACTTCCCTAATCGAGCCGGCCTATGTATGCTGGGACAAGCAAGGCCACAATAGTGGCCAAATACCACTAGATGTTCATTATGCTCACTCTTCTAAATAAGCCATGTCACAGCATCCAGTAGCTGTTTCTACATTTTCACATTTCTATATACCTATATCTTAATCTATACTATTATAAAGCTGTAACAGAGCTGTGTCTATACATTTAAGATATTTAATTTAAAACGACTGTATTAGGCTATATAGGCGTGTCTTAACACAAAACATATATTTACAATTTTTGGCTGCTTGTCTGTTTGTTTTTGATGCAACTTTCTTTTTTTGATAGCTCTTGATTAGACTTAAAAACTAGTTTATATTTTATCCTACTATATCGGGAACCAGAGATATAAGCTAAAAACTAGCTTTTGATTGTGGGAGAGTCGCGGGCAAAGGCTGGTATCACTCTACGGTACTATATCGGGGACCTGAGATATAACCGAAAAATTACTTTAATATGAACTAGGCTAGTACTAGACTAAGCTGCAGCCAAAGGCTAGATCATACGAAAACTGTAATGTCAGTTTTCGTATGTTCAATCCTTTGGTAACACATCTCGTAGGTCAGATTTTTTGGGTAATAAAAAGTTTCTAATCTTATTTAGATGACATAATCACAAACTTACTCTATAGTGTGAGGATCCAGGTTGTAAACGGCAGCATCAGTTGGTGCGAGTCTGTCTCTCAGACGTTGCACGTTGTCAGTGCTGAACTGCCACTCCCTCATCATGAAGTACTTGAGAGCGTCGTTCATAGCTCGTAGCCGGTGACATACGGTAGACATCTTTATACTACAATAGAAAAGACAATATGTGTTTAGGTATTTGATATAACGCTAACGTTAAGTCACGTGACTTAACGTGAAAAATATCCAATTTATTTATTTATTTATTGGCACACAAAACAGAATGCAATCAATGCGTTACAAGGTAGTATATGAATAGTTACATGAGCTTAGAACAAGATTATATTCCAACACTATGTGTACTCAGCATGCTAGGTTTATAATTGGGCGACCGTGTTATTAATTTACGAAAAGATAAGATTTACTGAACATTATGCAATAATAAAAATTAAACAAAAAAGTACTATAAAAATAAAAAGAGATCACACAACATTTCGCGATATTTAAGACCATACAATTATTCTTACACCAACTGTTTACCGTTTTCAAGTCTGACTGAAGTGCAATAGCGCCCTGAACTACAGTAGTTGTAATTGATTCAGAAACCTTGACGAATGAAATTTAAATGGACGATTAAATAGGTAATGAAGAAGATTAGTAAGTTCTCACCGTTGTTTGACTCCAAGCGTGGTGTAAATAAAGTCAATAGTGAGCAGAGGTGTTGTCTGTAGGAACCATTCAGCAACATTCATCACTAACCTGTAAACAATGATACCTACTAATAAAAATTATATACATGCCAAGATTTAAATTGAGATTATGGACACACCTGTGAGAGGTATATATACCTAACTGTAACGACCTACGTTTGTCAATCAATCTCGATATTTAAAATATTTGCCTAATGCGATAATTTGAAATAAACTATGATGACCACGAGCGAGTTTTGCACCCGCGTCTTGAGAATACTGTTTAGACGCTCTACCAACTAAGCTATCATGACATTCTCTCAGGATACATTCGGAAATTTTCATAACACATTCAAACTGTCGGATGTATTATTTTGCATTGTGCATGTGTCACATAAGGTAGTAAATTCTGGTGAATTCCCAAGCAGGTGAATGTGCTTATAATGTACAGTGACCGACCGAAGATACGGTTTCAGTTACCGCAAGTTTCAGCAAAAAAAGCTCTGGCTTTTTCACAAGCTTCGGTTCCGGAATAAAAAACATTTGGCCGCACCGAAAGTGAAAGTTCGTGAATTATTGCGCGTCGCTCAGCTGACTTCAGAAAGTTCGTGTCTCGTGTGTCACCTGCCATCGTCAGCTGCCAGATCGCTGGCCGATTTGTCGTGATCGTGTTGTGAGTTTATGAATCGTGTGTGTAATATTATTGTTTATTTCATAAAAAGGATTAACTTACAAGCTCTTGGTGAAAAACCCGGTGGGATACCACAAAGGACTGTCGAAGGGATGTTCACGGACCCCACGCATCATACGCACTCTAAAGTCAGACCACGTCGTGGGATTGTCGTTCGACGAGCAGTTGTAGACGCGTGCTTCGCGGGAGCTAATAAAATTTAATAGAATTCGGATTTACACCATTTCTTTTTTCATGCTTTTATTTCATAACTAAACCCATGGTAAACCCAAAAGATGGAATTTATAAAGAATCAGCCGTTACTCGCGGCTCCGCCGCAGTCAAAAGCTAGTTTTTAGGTTATATCTCAGGTTCCCGATATAGTAACAGGATAACATGTATACCAGTTTTTAAGTATAATCAAGTGAAAAAAAAGTTGCATTAATATCCGTTCAGTAGCTTTTGTGTGATGCGCGAACGAACAAACTGATAAAAAATCTAAAAAAAATGTTTTGTATTCAGACACGCCTATATAGCCTAATACAGACACTTTTTCTCAAATATCTTAAATGTACAGACACAACTCTGTTTCTAAATTTGCCGGAAAAATTTTATAAACAAGAATATTTTTTGAATTTCTCGCTTAAACGCTCATTTACGTCACGAACCGCTAATCAATAGTCATTCGTGCGGTATTTAATATTTTGTTTCTGTCAGTTTTTTTATAACTATGCCATAAACTACTAAGAGATAAATATCAAGCAAACACGGTCCATGACGTCATACGGCATTTGTGGTCATGTGGGGATGTGTATTATTTACAACTGGCAGCAATATTCGCATTATAATGAAATAAATAAAATTAAAACTGCATTCAAACGTATTTAGATAACTTGTGGTGAGTAATAAATATTTCTTTGCTTTTCCTCCTTTACCTTATGACAAGTAACTCTAACTTTATATGATACCCTCAAAAGCCACTAATTATAAGAAAATATTTTTTATATTTGTTTAAGGCATTGGCAGAACCATCAGCCTATCAGAAACTTATTGTAACAAAATAAGAAATCCGAAATGGCTTCTACTCCACACTAGATGGTGGTGATATTAATTTCAAATAATACTAACTCTTCAACCCCCACTTCCCAAGCTGCAGCTATGAGTGTATCAATGACGATGTCGACAGGAATCATGTCTGCTCTGTTGTTTCCAGCACATTGTAGGACATGAAGCATACCCTTGCCAGCACCTACCATCACACCACTTGGACCGTTGAGGTTCTCTATCCAACCGGGAAATGGATGTCGAAGAGACGATATCACTGGAAAAAATAAGCGAAAGATAATGTTCTGACTTCACAACTAATATTCCCAGAATTGGGCTTGAGTCTCCTGGCTGAGAAAAAAGGATTTAGGTTATAGTCCATCGCCTCGGCCCAGTGCAGGTTGGCAGACTTTGCAACCCGTCAAGAAAATTTCTTAGGTATGCAGTTTACTCAACCATTGAAGTAATGCAAAATAGTACCAGTGGCCCGCCAACACAGGCGGAGAGACGGCACCTGGCGGGTTTATTTAGTGAGTGAGGATCCCACACTACCCCGTTCGTTGCCCTGAGCGATGGGGTGTGCGGTTAGGTAAATATTTTCCCGCCTTTCCAAAAAAAGGCTGCTAATCGAACTCGTTCTAAACCAAGAAATTATTAGTACTTACTACTTACTTACTTATTATCACGCCATTTCCGTTGCGGGGTAGGCAGAGAGAACAGAGTGCCAAGAGGCTCTATTCTTGCATACATCTCTCGCTTCCTCAACATTCATAACTCTCTTCATACACGCTCGCCGGTTTTGGAGACTCCTGACTCCACCTTCCTTCAATACATGACCGATTTGGTCTAGGTAGGTAAGACTCGGTCTCCCCCTGTACCTACATCCTTCCACTTTCGCATTGTATATCTTCTAAACTAGTCGCTCGTCCGGCATTCTTTCCACATATCCAAACCATCGGAACATTCCCTTTCGCATCTTTACACCAATACTCTCTTTCATACCTACTCGCTCTCTTACGTCGTCGTTACGAATGCGGTCATTCCCCTCACTCCACAGATTCTCCACAGAGATCGCATTTCGACCACATTGATTTTACTCTCATGCTCCTTTTTGCATATCCATTAGTGCTTTTTCTATAGTAGATAAAATTTCCAAGTACAAAATAATAAAATCAATAGATACATTAATACAGCTCTCTATCTATTATGATTCTTTGTCTATCAAATAAATCACGGCCCAAGAGATTCGTGTAAGTATCCTTACTCCTTGTAACAACAGCTATGCACGGGGCTAGTGAAAGTCCTGTGCAAATCAGTTCAGCCGTTCCTGGGATTAGCCGGAACATACCGACAGACAGACAGACAAAAACTTTAAAAATTGGGGAGTATCATTTGACATTGTGTTACCTATGGAAGGTCTGAAGATAGCTGTGGCGTAGGAGGCATCGCGCGCTCGTTCAGCGAAGGCATTCTCCGCCATCGCCTTCGTGAACGTATACGTGTTTGGCTTCGGTGATATTAACCTGATGGGCAAAAAACTTAAATACTTATTTTTTATTGCAAACGGTGGCAGACGAGCAAACGAGCCACCTGGTGGTAAGTGGTAACCGTCGTTTAAGAAAAAGAAAGACTTCAGCAATCCAGGGGCATAGCGAAGCCGCCGCCTACCGTGCGTAAAGTGCTCTTCTTAAACCTCGTTTAAAGAGGGACAATCGTAACGCTGGAGAAACACCGTCGTAGGACGTTCATTCCATATATCTGATCTTCTCATTTTAAATAATTCTGCCCGTGACTCCTACTACGTGGACCTCAAAATATAAGGAATTTTCAACAAGAACTTTGTTTTTTAAATCAAAATAAAACAATAAATTTAGATGATAATGATTACAATTTTTACTGTATTACAATAAGTAAGGTTTGATAATTATAAATGACAAATAATGTCTAATAAATGTCCACCACGCGTGGATGTTGTTAATACTCGAGGGAGTGCTGCTGCCCACTGCCCTCGGTATTCCCTCAGTCGGCTCTTACGACTCCCATGGGTGAAGAGGGGTGGGACAATTCTAAAGCACGAAAAAAAAAGCTAATTCCCACACGGTGGGAGACTTTACAAACATATAATTATATATACCTACACCCAGATTCGGAACACACCATGTGTGGATCACACAAAGAGTTGTCCTGTGTGGGAATCGAACCCACAACACTCGGGCGGGAGGCCGGTATCTAAACCCCGGGGGAGTGGGCAGCAGCACTCCCTCGAGTATTAACAACATCCACTGCGATCGCCAACCCGCCTGCCAAGCGTGGCGATTACGGCATTATCCCACAAAAATTGGCCCCCAGTCACGGCAGCTCCGCTATTCCGTGGCCTAACGGTAGCAGGCCCGGTAACGGTGGAGCAGGGGGTGCGAAGAATTTCCGGTCGCGGAAAGGCTACCACAAACAACGACCTCTGGCCCTGGTAACGCACAACGTTCGGACACTTCGGACCGACGAGAGAATCACCGAGAAGAGGAATTGAGCAAGATCCGCTGGGACATTATAGGGTTGTCAGAAGTCCGAAGAGAGGGTGAGGGCACGACAATCCTCCAGTCCGGGAACTTGCTCTTCCACCGGGAGGGCGACCACCAGTCTCAAGGAGGTGTCGGGTTTATCGTTCGCAGGTCTCTTGTAGGCAACGTGGAGTGGATTGAGAGTGTGTCGAGTAGGGTAGCGTACCTTATACTCAGAATAACCAAAAGGTATTCGTTGAAGGTCATACAGGTTTACGCACCGACCTCGACACACTCCAACGACGAGGTTGAGGCCTTATATGAGGATATCTTGAAGGCTATCCACTCGTCTAAAACCTACTTCACGGTGGTTATGGGAGACTTTAACGCGAAACTAGGCAAAAGGACAGACGATGAGCTGAAAGTGGGGCACTATGGTTTCGGGCAGAGGAATCACAGGGGCCAGATGCTGGCTGATTTTCTGTAGAAGGAAGGCCTCTACATGATGAATTCCTTCTTCAGGAAACAGCCCCAGCGGAAATGGACCTGGATGAGCCCTAATGGTTCAGTAAAAAACGAGATAGACTTCATCTTGTCGGACAAACGACACATATTCAATGATGTCTCAGTGATCAGCAGGATTAAAACTGGAAGTGATCACCGACTAGTCAGGGGCATCTTGAATATTAGCACGAAAGTCGAGAGGTCACGCTTGATGAAGTCTACGCTCCGACCAACACCTGCCCAATACCAGAACCCCGAGAGCTTTCAGCTCGAACTACAAAATCGCTTCCAATGTGATGAGTGCGAATCAGCGAGTGATTTGAACAGCAGGTTCGTGCAAACTGTCCAAGCGGTCGGGTTGACCTACTTCAAGGCCCTTCGCGTTAGTAGGACTCGTGAACTCTCGGACCACATACTCTCAAGCTCATGGAAAGGAGAAAAGAAATGACAGTCCAGTCTTCAGTCGATTGGTCCTGCCTGAGGCGGTTAAACAGACAGATCTCCAAGGCCGTGCGACATTATATCCGCCAATTTAATGCTATCCGCATTAATGAGGCGATAGAGCGGAACCAAGGCTTGAAAGTGTTCGCAAGAGATCTGTCTATCGGCCAAAGCCAGTTGACTAAGCTGAGGACCAACGACGGCACTGTCATTTCATCCCGAGATGAGATCTTGAGAGAGGTCCAACAGTTCTATGGACAGTTGTACAGATCCCAGAGTCCTGTTGTCGGCTTGGTCAAAGATCCCAGATCCAAGCTAACTCGGCACTTTACCGAAGATATCCCGGACGTCAGCCTGTACGAGATCAGAATGGCTCTCAAACAACTAAAGAACGGAAAGGCACCGGGAGACGACGGAATCACGGAATCACCACGGAGCTTCTGAGAGCTGGCGGAAAGCCAGTCTTAAAAGCTCTTCAGAGGCTGTTCAATTCCGTCGTTCTCGGGGGCGACGTTCCAGAGTCGTAAACCAGACGCGTGGTGGTGCTGTTCTTCAAGAAAAGTGACAGAACCCTCTAGAAGAACTATAGACCCATCTCGCTCTTGAGCCACGTCTATAAGTTGTTTTCGAGGGTCATTACAAATCAACTCACGCGCAGGCTTGACTACTTCCAACCTCCTGAACAAGCCGGTTTCCGAAAAGGCTATAGTACCATAGACCACATCCATACGCTACGCTAGATTATACAGAAAACCGAGGAATATAATCGGCCTCTGTGTCTGGCGTTTGTGGACTATGAGAAAGCCTTTGATTCGATCGAAACTTGGGTGGTGCTGCAGTCCCTTCAGCGGTGCCAAATTGACTATCGGTACATCGAAGTGCTGAAGTGCTTGTATAGAAACGCCACCATGTCAGTCCGTGTTCAGGACAGGAGTACGAAACCGATCCAACTGCAGAAAGGTGTTAGACAGGGAGACGTTATGTCCCCGAAACTCTTCACCGCTGCATTGCAAGATGTCTTCAAGCTCTTGAACTGGACCGGATTCGGCATCAACATCAATGGCGAATACATCACTCACCTTCGATATGCCGATGACATTGTAGTCATGGCAGAATCGCTGGAGGAACTTGGCACCATGCTCAACGATCTCAGCAGGGTTTCCCGACTAGTAGGTCTCAAAATGAACATGGACAAGAAGTCGGGAGTGCGCTTCTCGAAGTTGTCGACCATTATGTCTACCTGGGACAAACGGTCCAGTTAGGTAGGCACAACTTCGAGAAAGAGGTCAATCAACGAATCCAACTCGGCTGGGCAGCGTTCGGGAAGCTAAGGAAGATCTTCTCGTCCAATATTCCGCAGTGTCTGAAAACGAAGGTCTACGACCAGTGTGTGTTGCCAGTGATGACATACGGAACAGAGACGTGGTCTCTGAATGTTGGCCTCGTTTCAAGGCTCAAAGTCGCTCAGCGGGCCATGGAGCGGGCTATGCTTGGTATTTCCCTACGTCATCGAATCCGTAATACGGAGATCCGTAGGAGAACGAGAGTGACCGACATAGCCCGCCGGGCTGCCATGCTAAAGTGGCAATGGGCAGGCCACATCGCTCGACGAACCGACAACCATTGGGGAAGAAAGGTTCTCGAGTGGCGACCACGTATCGGACGGCGCAGCGTAGGACGGCCCCCCACATGGTGGACCGACGATCTGGTCAAAGCCGCGGGGAGCCGTTGGATGCGGTCAGCACAGGACCGCTCGTTGTAGCGTTCTCTTGGGGAGGCCTATGTCCAGCAGTGGACGTTGAAAGGCTGATGGATGGATGGATGGAGTAAGTAGTTCATTAATTTTGAAAATTGGTTTATGTGATCTTGGTTTCAGCATTTTTATTTTTCATGTCATCTATACTATTATTATAAAGCTGTAACAGAGCTGTGTCTGTACATTCAAGATATTTGAGAAAAAAATACTGTAATAGGCTATATAGGCAATTAGGCATGTCTAAACAAAAAACAATTTTTTTTAGAATTTTTGTCTGTTTATCTGTTTGTTTGTTCGCGCATCACGCAAAAACTACTAGACGGATTTTGATACCAACTTTTTTTTTTTGCGGCTCCGCCACATCCAAAACTAGTTTTTGGGTTATATCTCGGGTTCCCGATATAGCAGCGCGATAAAATATATCTATACTATTATTATAAAGCTGTAACAGAGCTGTCTGTACATTCAAGATATTTGAGAAAAAAATACTGTAATAGGCTATATAGGCAATTAGGCATGTCTAAACACAAAACATTTTTTTTTAGAATTTTTGTCTGTTTATCTGTTTGTTTGTTCGCGCATCACGCAAAAACTACTAGACGAATTTTGATGCAACTTTTTTTATTTGAAAGGCCTTTTTTAAGTCTAAAAAATTGATATGCATTTTACCCCACTACTATATCGGAAAACTAGAAAATTATTTAAACTAGTTTTTTTTTATTTATTTAAAGAAAACTACTGGACGGATTTTTTTTATTTGAAAGGTCCTAATAATACTTGAAAACTGGTACACATTTTATCCCGCTACTATATCGGGAACCTGTGATATAACTGAAAAACTAGCTTTTGGCTGCGGCAAAGCCGCGGGCAAAGGCTAGTTTTAGTTATAACAGTTATATTAAAATGTAATAAATTGGCAAATTAAAAAAGATGCCCATACGTTTCTTGCCGGGTTCTTCTCATAAAAGGCTTTATTACGGAAACCGGCCGCTTGTGGCGATTGCAATCGCCATTTTGTTGTTGCAGATGCTCGCCTCAGGCGCTCCTGTTAATTATTAGTGTAATCCTTGACGATTTTAAGTGCTATTAATAGGCCTATGAAATAAAGATATTTTTGAATTTGAATTTAAGTAAGGATGACAACGCCTGTTTTGAGGCGACCTTCATCGAGATGTACTTTTCGAACACCTTGACGGGTATGTATTCTATTAACTTACGTATATGTGTAAACCTGTACACACTGTATCTTAGATTTTAGGCGTAGTATGACATATGAAACCCTTTTATACCATCGTCTCGTCGTATGAAGCACGTCAGTGAGTTTTGGCTGTAGGAGAAAAAAGCGGTTTAATCTTTAATTTCATATCTGAGAAATTAAAAAGTGCGCAGCGCCTTGAAAATACTCTCGGTATAGTTGAGTTCATAAGTGACGGTTACCACTTACCATCAGGTGGGCCGTGGCTCAAACAAATAACAAAATAAGTATAACAGTAAAAATAGCAATAAGCTAGCCTTTGCCCGCGGCTCCGCCGCAGCCAAAAGCTAGTTTTTGGGTTATATCTCGGGTTCTCGATATAGTGGCGCGATAAAATATATACCAGTTGTTAAGTCTAATCAAGAACTATTAAACAATAAAGTTGCATCAAAATCCGTTCAGTAGTTATTGCGTGATGCGCGAACAAAAAAAACAGACAAAAAATCTAAAAAAATCGTTTTGTGTTTAGACACGCTTATATAGCCTAATTCAGTCATTTTTTCCCAAATATCTTAAATGTACAGACATAGCTGATTTATAATAGTATAGATTTAGAAAAAACCGAGCGCGTCTAGACAGCTCTACAAGCAGATTAATTACTTTTTTTTGCATTTAATTAGTGATTATAATTTTTTGCATGCTGTACCGAAATGTGTGATTATGACAGGTATAAGGAGTGAGTGAGAAGCAATGATTAGCGTCACCATTTAAGATTGTTTTCTTTATTGGCGCGGGTAATACTGAACCGATCAAGCCGTTCCATTTATACTGGGACAAGCAAGGCTTTAGCATTTTTGATCAATATTTTTTAGCATTTGATATGCTCTGCTACTTTTTTAAAGTACAAATTATTTGTGGATAAGGAAAAAGAGATTTTTAGTGCAAGCGGGTATTGGATTAATGCATGTAAATGCATTCCGATAGATGGCGTTGATCGTGAAGACAAGTGTGATGAGGAGATTAGGATTTTAAGGTCGGTGCGGTGGCTCAGTGGCTTAAAGCACTTCCCCGGATTGGAAGGGACGCGGGTTCGTTTCCCGCTCGCACTAAAAATCTTTTCTCCTTATTCACATTTGTACTTGGCTTTACCACTAAAAAGTACCTACATATTTTTCGGGACTCGAGATCTCTAGTCTCCAATCTCTTTTGAATAAGTCCTTGTAGAAGAAGACAGCTACACTGTTCTTCTACTTTCCTAAGTCCCTAAAGTTACAAATCAAGCATTTTGCCATTGCGGCAGTGAACCCGGAATATTAGTATCCTCTTACTTAGGTGTCATTTCAGCGAGCAAATCTTCGGGCAGATTGTCTACCAAGGTGAGCAGATGCTGCAGGCTGGTGGGCGCCGGGTACACTCGCTCCTCCACGTGAGATAGTTCGGTGTTGCTGTACGCGGTCGAAACGTACACTAACACCTGGAACCATCGATTCAGTTATCTTGGGATTTGCATTATGATTTTTAGCATTTGATATGCTAAGCTACGTTTACTGGAACATATTATTTGTGAAAGAAGATTAAGAGTTTTTCACTGTGATTGAACCCGTCTTGGACTTGTGGATAAGAAGGATAATAACGAGATGATAGGTAGGATACTAGGGAGAGTATAGGAAGGATAATAAGGAGAGGAAAATTGGCGCTCCTCCAGCGCTCTCAATCACCATACAAAACACACGGTAAGAGTACCTACCATTTGTTTAAGACGGGAAAAAAATTTCCTAACCGCACACCCCGTCGGTCGGGGCAACGAACAGGGTAGTGTGAGGCCCTCACCCACTAAAGAAACCCGCCGTGTGCCTTCTCTCCGCCTGTGTTGGCGGGCCAACGGATCCATATTACATTTCTTCAGTAGTACGGCAGGAGTACCTACCACATTTCCTTTCACGCTGATCTTCTGTGAGAGGGTGGTACTTCCCCGATCAAACCGGCCTATTCATGCTGGGGTAAGTAAGGCTCAACCATTAATTGCATTCAATCTCTCGCTTCCCACTTTCACAAATATTTGTTTTAGTAATTCAGCGCTTACTAACCTGCAATTCAGGTAGCTGGTCACAGACATCCATGAGCGTGATCACAGAGCGAAGGTTCTGTTCAACGGCCAACGCCAGGGGCTCCTCGAACTTGAGAGTGGCAGCCGAGTGGAACACCACGGACACCTGTATCGTTTTATACATGTGAATAATGTGAATTGGCAAGATGTGATGTGTTGATGGACTAAGAATGCAATTGTCACCACCCCATTCTTTCCCACGGGTGTCGTATGAGGCGACTAAGGGAAAGCAATTGTCATCCATTGCATGACTGGTGGTAGGGCTGGGTACCAAGTGGGAGTACTGACTTGGTGTCGGGCCTGAGCGGGTTGGTACCACCAAAAATTCCCACTTCACGCTCTATGCCTAACTTCAGAGACACAAATATTCGTTGTGACTACCATAAAATTTTAATAATCTACCTGATGTGTAGGATTAACAATTAACTAAGATAATTATACTAATTTACGTAAGAGAGCGAGTAGGTATGAAAGAGAGTATTGGTGTAAAGATGCGAAAGGGAATGTTCCGATGGTTCGGACATGTGGAAAGAATGCCGGATGAGCGACTGGTTAAGAAGATATGCGAAAGTGGTAGGATGCAGGGTGAGACCAAGACTCGCCTACTTAGACCTAATCGGGTGTATTGAAGGAAGGCGAAGTCAGGAGTTTGGCCGTGTGGGGCCGGCTTTAATTGTCCCACCCCTCTCTACCCACGGGAGTTGTAAGAGCCGACTGAGGTAATACCAGGGAAGTGGGCAGCAGCACTCCCTCGAGTATTAACAATATCCACTGCGATCGCCAACCCACCTGCCAAACGTGGCGATTACGGCATTACCCCCCCCCCCTTTGGGGAGGCCTATGTCCAGCAGACTAAAAGGCTGATGGATGGATGGAGTCAGGAGTCTCCGAAACCGGCGAGCGTGTATGACGAAAATTATGAATGTTGAGCAAGCGAGAGATGTATGCAATAGAGCCTCTTGGCACTCTGTTATCTCTGCCTACCCCGCAAGGGAAATGGCGTGACGATAAGTAGTAGTAGTAATTGAATGATACTAACTGGTAGCTAATTAAGTTGATTAAATTTTCAAAACTTATTGCTTAAATAGGATGTTCAATTACCTGGCTGAGTTTCTCAAACGCTTCTCGGTTTATGCCGAAGTTATGTTTCGTGACGTCACCGGCCACCACGCTCAACTTCTCCAGTAGTTCTGGACAGTTCTGTCTGATGACGTCAAATACCTGCAACACAGTTTCAGATATGATGAAGATCCGTCACAAGTTACAAGACATAACACACTTATTTCCGACTAATAAAACAAGAGGGCAAAAAGAAGCCTTGCTTATCACGGCATGAATGGGCCGGCTCGATCGGTGAAGTACTACCCTCTCCCAAAAGATCAACGTGAACCAACAGTAGTGGAACAGTCCCTTTGTGATCGATATCGGGTTGTCAAAATTTAAAGCACGCAAAATTGGACCTTATAGAAAAATGAAATACTTTGGAAAATCCAAAACTGCACGCCTCATAATCTTCATTTTTCACAATATAATTGATTATTTGATAAGTAAATAATAACGTATTGGGTCTTACTAAGTAGTTTTCAATAAATCACATAGATAGCGCTAATTTCAAAAACTAATAATGAGGTTTTCATGTCTTATACGCCATCTAGCGCTAATTTTAAGAAGCACTTCTATATTGGTCTATAGAAGTAGTTCAAGCGATTCTCACGAAATAAGGTATATCGTAGCACTGGTTTTAGAGTCAAGCGTAAATATTCACAATTTTTTTGTTTATTTAATAATAATGAAACCACATCGAATCAAACCGTGAAAAGTAATAGGGCTCTATTCGTAATCATACTAATTCGTAAAAGAAAAAAAAACTCGATTAGTAAAGTATTTTGGTCGTTATCGTGTTAACATACATTACCTACAACAAACGGACGTCCAAGACAGAACTAGTTCAAATAGTTTTTTAACTAGTTTAAATAACAAAAATGGCATCAAAAATATCATGAGTGTTAAAAATAGTGTTTTTCTTGATATGTGTGTGTATATATTATTTTACCAGTGCAATATATGATAAATAGAGACATTTTAAGTTAGAAAAAACAGTATTTCTGCGTGAAACATGAATAGTACACACCTCAACGCTTCGCTTATGAGGCATGCAATAAAACTTTAAGTTTTTAAACAAAAGTGGCGCTTACGACGTTTTATGCGTCGGGACTCTAAGCGACTTTAGTACCTACCGTTGTGTTTCGTATAGTGAGTGAGAGTGCTTGAGGCCCAAACCCCCTCCCTATTCTCTCCTTGTTATCCTTCCTATCCTTGCCTTAGCATCCTACCTATTCTCTCCTTAATATACTGCCCATCCACCTTCTACCCCTAACCTCGGAGATAGAGATGATGACGCACGAGTAATGCTTCTGGTGTCGCTAGCATTTATAGACTACGGTAGCCACTTACCATCAGTTGAGTCGTATGCTTGTTTGCCACCCATATAGAATAAATAAAAAAAAACATGAAATTATCCAACCAACGAATATAGCGACGGTTACCATTTACCATCAGATGGGTCGCGGCTGGTCTGCCACCACATGCAATAAAAAAAATTATGTTTATCATACCTGAGATTGTTGGAGCTGCTTCAGTCTTTTATCAGGTGCGACGTCCTTCTTGCGTCGCATCAGAAGATGGAGACGCGAGACCTCTGGGCACGTCCACAGTAAACGTTCCACTAACACCTGAACCAACAAAAGTAGTTAATATTACTTAGAAATTGCATTTTTAAGGCAATATCCTGAACTGGGCAATATTTCGCTATATCGTGCGAGATTTTACATACCAAACCCCCTCCCTATCCTTTCTTATAATCCTGTTTATCCTCTCTTTATTAATCTTCCTTTACCTCTCCTATCCCTGTCCTTGGAGATGGCGACGCGCGAAAGATGCCTCTGGTGTTGCTAGCGTCTATATGCTACGGTACCCGCTTACCATCGGCTGGGATGTATGCTTGTGTGCAACCCGCGTAGCATAATAAAAAGATACAATTTAACGGACACAAATTATATCCAGAGTCAGTATAACCATTGATGGATCACACAAAGAATTGTCCAGTATTGGAGTCGAACCTACAAGACTTGGTAGGGGAACTCGCAAACAAATTCAACCGACCCATTGGTCGTTAGAACTGTAGGCATAGCGAAGTGTCGTTCTAGGATCGCTGACCCTATAGAAAACTATTAAAAGTGATGGGAATTTGACAGCCACAGAACATCCACTGCGATCGCCAACCCGCCTGCCAAGCGTGGCGATTACGGCATTATCCCCTCTTTTGGGAGGCCTATATCCAGCAGTGGACGTTAAAAGGCTGATGGATGGATGGATAGCGTTAGCGATCATAGAATATAGCTTGGCTAGGCCCACTGGTATCAAATTAACGTTCGCAGTTGCTCTACGACCCGAGCGGTAATATCTTCTACATTTTAAACAATAGTGACGCTACGATAGCTCATTGGCAGAGCGAAAATAAAATGTCAAACCATTTCTGTCCCTTTTTTTTGTTAAGGCGGGAACCATTACTAACCTAACCGCACACCCTGCTGTTCCGGGTAACGAACAGGATAGTTAGGGGCCCTCACCCAAAATAAACCCGTCTCTTCGCCTTTATTGGCGGGCCACTGGAACTATATGATATTACTTCAGTGGTAACCCATTTCTGTCCCACTGTTGGGAACGGATCTCTTCAGAGTGAGAGGGACTTAGGTTGGTAGACATTACAAGCCATGCGAGTTGGGAGACAGCACAAGCCGTTTGAGTTGGGAGACAGCACAAGCCGTGCGAGTTGGGAGACATCACAAGCCATGCTAGTTGGGAGACAGCACAAGCCGTGCTAGTTGGGAGACAGCACAAGCCGTCGAAGAAATCTTACAGGCATACCAGGCATCCTCACGACGTTTTCCTTCACAAAGTAGTTATAATCTACAAACAAATGCACACAAAATTTCAAAAAAGCCTCGAAAGCAAATTTGTGGCATGCGAGGTCCTTGGACTGGTGGCTGAATTCGATACCACTGTCTTCAATCCTTGATGTTATCACTATTAGTGCCTGTATGTATGAAAATACTTCTGACAGATGGCGCAGGCGTCACCCAAGACGTTAAGTATGAATGTGTTATCGAAATTAGCAGTCAGGAGCAATTGTCACGATGGCTTAATTGGCAAAGCATCTGGACGGTATCCAGGAGATGCAGATTCAAATCCTGCTCGTGACTGTTATTTTCGATTTTTCCTTTTAATACGACCACTGCTTCAAAAAGATCAGCAGAGCATCTCAAACAAACAAACAAACATAGCACCACGCCGGTATTCCCCGAAGAGGTAGGCAGAAGTGTATTACACACCCACGGTTCGCCAACTATGTTTAAGTCCCTCGTAATAGTTGGCGGGCCTATTGCCGTCTACCAGACACATTTCCAAATTCCGGGCTGCTACTGAGAATTTTTCTTCTTACGAAAAAACTCAATAGCACTGCCCGACCCGGGGATCGAACCCGAGAGCTCACGATCAGCAGTCGCTCACACTACCGCTGCACCACTGAGGTAGTTATTAATTGAGAAGCAGAGCATCTCAAAAGCTTTAAACATACTCCATTAGTAAGACGTACCTTTCCCATGAACCCTGTCGCTCCGGTAATGAATACCTCCCTCCCAGAGAAGTACTCGGGGATGAGTGGCGGTGGCGCCGTATGTGGTGCGGGCCGTGGTACCATGGTGATCAGGAAATAACGTCAGTCAACTAAACAAACAATTAAAACAAAATAAATCCTATTTCCTATGAATCTATACTATTATAATGCTGTAACAGAACTGTGTCTATACATTTAAGACTGACTGACTAATTTGAGAAAAAATTACTGTAATGACTGTAATAGTATTGTATATACTCGTATTATTTTATTACTAGACTAGCCTTTGCCCGCGGCTTCGCAGCCAAAAGCTAGTTTTTAGGCTATATCTCAGGTTCTCGATATAGTAGCGGGATAAAATGTATATCAGTTTTTAAGTCTAATCAAGGCCTTTGAAATAAAAAAAGTTGCATCAAAATCCGTTCAGTAGTTTTTGCGTGATGCGCGAACAAACAAATAGACAAACAGATACACAGACAAACAGACAAAAATCTAAAAAAAATCGTTTGGTGTTTAGACACGCCTATATATCCTAAATCAGTAATTTTTTCTCAAATATCTTAAATGTACACACACAGCTATGTTACAGCTTTATAATAGTATAGATTCTGACCGCGACTTCGTCCCTGTGGAGTATATAAATACGTCACCCTACAGCACATTAAGTTCTCTATGTAAAAATTGCTATCTCATTGGAAATGTCCATATTTTCGAGATAAAAACTATTCTACTATTAGCTACTATCAGCCTTAGACCTTGGATCCACCCATGATCATTCATGCTGTAAAGTATTCGAAACGTCGGGATAGTAGAAAATCAAGTAAACGGAATAAATTCCGTAAACGTAGTTTTATTTCAATATAAACTATTCACCTTATTTGACTTTAAAAAATCTTCTATCAGTGTACATTAGATTCTCGAACACATGGTGTGTGTTTTGGTGTTTGACGTCAATATTTGAATGAAATGTTTGAATTGTAAGTTAGGAACAGTTTAAATGGGGAAAAGAAAATACGGATTTCACGACCGTCTGGGAAGTTTTTAATTTTTCTTATCACAAGAGATCTTGGACGTCAACGAATATTTGGAAAACATAATCAGCCGAATTAGTACAGCCTCTCTCGATCTTTGCGCTTAGAAACACATTTAGCGATTCATTTTTATTGATATACTAGCCTTTGCTGGCGGCTTCGCCGCAGCCAAAAGCTAGCTTCTAGCTAGTTTTAGTTTGGTTATATCTCAGGTTCCCGATATAGTAGCGGGATAAAATGTATATTAGATTTTAAACCCAATCAAGGCCTTTCAAATAAAAAAAATCCGTTTCGTAGTTTTTGCGTGATGCGCGAACAAACAAACAGACAAAAATTCTAAAAAAAAATGTTTTGGGTTTAGACACGCCTATATAGCCTATTACAGCAATTTTTTCTCAAATATCTTGAATGTACAGACACAGCTCTGTTACAGCTTTATAATAGTATAGGTATAGATTTATATTTTATGTCAATAATAATATTGTATGTTCTTCATTGATGTATAAAAAAGAGAAGATCCACAATTAGACACTAAAAGAGTTCACTATAAATGAGTGCAGTGAGTCTAGCCAAGTTGCATTCCATGATCGCTAACGCTAATAGAAAACTATTAAAATGTATGGAAATTTGATATCTCTAACGTTAATACACGTGACTTAGCATTATAGATATTGTTAAAGACTTAGATAAATATAGGTTTTTTATCTATGGTTAAAGATGTCAAATTCCCATATATTTAAATAGTTTTCTATTAGCGTTAGCGATCATAGAATGCAACTTGGCTAGACTCACTGCACTCATTTATAGTGGACTATTTTAGTGCCTAATTGTGGATCCTTTTTTATACATCAATTAAAAACTAACCGCACACCCTGTCATTCGGGGCAACGAACAGGGTAGTGTGGGGCCCTCACCCACTAAATAAGCCCGCTGTGTGCCGTCTCTTCGCCACTGGAACTGTGTTACATTACTTCAGTGGTTTTTGACCTGTCATGATTTCAAACCGGGACTTCATGATACGCAACCGCATATACTACCACTAAGCAACCGATGCAACTATTCCATTACGTAAATCATGTCCTTATAGACCAAGCTAAATCAAATAATGGCCACCTCGACTATTAGTTACGTAAATAGACACAGTGTATTGACACTACATTATTCACAGACATAAATCATAAGTGGTTCTTTCTTATATTTACCCGTAGACAGAGGATAGAGACACAAATAATTTGTTCTTATATTTTTTTTTTTTTTGCTTATCCATATACATTAACACAAAGGAAATCGAAAATAACAGCCACGAGCAGGATATGAACCTGCATCAAAAAAAAAAATTTATATGGCTGCGTCATTACTTGGTAAAAATCTTATAATTGTCACTATGGCTGAATTGGCAAAGCATCTGGGACGGTATCCAGGGTATACAGGTTCAAATACTCATGACTGTTATCTTTGATTTCACAATTTCACACTTTGTGTTAACAGAAAAGTACGTTCACGACACCCGCGGGAAAGGATGGGGTGGTGACATTTCCTCGCTTATCCCAGCACGAATGGACCGGCTCGATTGGAGTAGTACCACCCTCACACAAAAGATCAGCGTGAACCAACAGTAGTGGCGCCTACCGTTGCAATTCGTATGGTGAGTGAGAGTGCCGGAGGCCCGATACCATCTCCCTATTATCCTCTCCTTAGCATCCTAGTCATCATCTTAGTATACTTCCTATTCACCTCGTATGGCTTTCCTTGGAGATGGCGACGCGTGAATGTTTCTGGTGTTGCTAGCGTCTATATGCTACGGTAGCCGCTTACCATCAGGTGGGCTCCGTATGCTTGTTTGCCACATGGGTGGCATAAAAAAAGGACCTAAGAAAACCCATCGATTTTGAGGCTCTGGAGCACTTGCCCATAGTACAGTGAGAGAAAAAAGGAGGCTTGTTTCCATCCATCCATCCATCAGCCTTTCAGCGTCCACTGCTAGACATAGGCCTCCAAGAGAATGCCACAACGAGCGGTCCCATCATGGGGGATAATGCCGTAATCGCCACGCTTGGCAGGCGGGTTGGCGATCGCAGTGGATGTTGTTAATACTCGAGGGAGTGCTGCTGCCCACTCCTCTGGTATTACCTCAGTCGGCTCTTACGACTCCCGTGGGTAGAGAGGGGTGGGACAATTCTAAAGCCGGCTCCACACGGCTTGGCTTGTTTACTCAATTCAATTCTACGTCTATGGTTGACGTCATGTACAAACAATAATAGCTACAAATAAACATACATATGTTAAGTGACAATAAGTTTTAATCAGAAATAACACTTCTTTAAATGATGTGTTCGCACCAAACTGTTAAAAATTTGCGGTTTATGCACGTGACGTTAGGTACATTACCTATTGTGATTAATCATTGACTTAATACAAATGGACACCGGGTCTAGTACAAAATTCTCGAAAAATGTGCACTAGTCAATAGACAGTCTATTCTATATTAATACATACAAACTTTAACATTCTAGTTTGAAACCTTGTACCATTATATCCGTGTGGTGACGGATTAAGAATACAAGTGTCACCATCCCATTCTTTCCCACGGGTGTCGTATTAGGTGACTAAGGGAAGTAAGCAATTATTATCCATTGCACGACTGGTTGGGGTTGGTACCACCATCTCCCGTGTGACCGGCCATGAAGCACATTGTTGCGTTTTGGCTGTAGCAGGAGATAGCCGTTTATATTTCATTTCATCTGTGAAATGAATTGGTGAGCAGCGGCTTGATAATACTCTCGGTATAGTCGAGTCCATGGGCAACGGTTACCATTTACCATCAGATGGACCGTGGCTCGTCTGCCGCTACAGGCAATAAAAAAAACCGTTATAATAGCGTTGAGTTTTAAATTCAATTAGTCTGCTTACTGTAATAATTATTTTTTCAATTTATATGAGTAGTTTTTCCATGTTTTCACAATACAGTACGGCATATTGAACGTATAGTCAAGACGGTCTACCAAACGAGACTGGAGCGCGATTGTTTATCTTTTGGCGTTTTCTTTCTCTTTTGGTTCGGACACTTTTGAGTCACTGTGATTAAATTGTTTTATTTGATAACATGTACCTACAAAAGTAATAACTTTTGGTGTGACCCAGGACTGCTAAAACTACTCCCAAATTTCCCCTAAGTGCCATTATTATTTTGTTATTACATCATGAGGCAGAGGTAGTAGGGCTGGATACCAAGTACGAGTACTCACTTGCTATTGGGTCCGGACGGGTCGGTACCACCGTCTCCTGTGTGACCGGTCATGAAGAACGTCAGTGTGTTTTGGCTGTAGCAGAAGATAACCGTTTATTCTCTCATTTCATATCTGAGAAATGAAATGGTGCACAGCGGCTTGACAATGCTCTCGGTATAGTTGAGTCCATGAGTGACTGTTACCACTTACCATCAGGTTGACCGTGGCTCGTCTGCCATCAATAGCAATTAAAAAAATGGGAGTAGGGACTTAAGGTGCGATTCCATTAGGTAAGTCTTGCATGTAAGTATGACGTCACATTTGCTTACAAGTTAAGGTAAGTCCGAGACGGGACGCAGACTGCAGCCGCAGCCGACATTGCGGCCTTTTTTTTAAGGTGGGTAAAATGTACTTAACCGCACACCCCGTTGTTTGAGGCAACAAACAGGGTAGTGTGGGACCTCACCTACTAAATAAACCCGCCATGTGCCGTCTCTCCGCCTGTACTGGTAGACCACTGGAACTATGTGACATTACAATAAACACATCCATCCATCCATCCATCAGCCTTTCAAAGTCCACTGCTGGACATAGGCCTCCCCAAGAGAACGCCACAACATGTTTCGCTCATATGGGGGATAGTGCCGTAATCGCCACGCTTGGCAGGCGGGTTGGCGATCGCAGTGGATGTTGTTAATACTCGAGGGAGTGCTGCTGCCCACTCCCCCGATATTCCCTCAGTCGGCTCTTACGACTCCCATGGGTGGAGAGGGGAGGGACAATTCTAAAGCCGGCCCCACACAGCAATAAACACAAAGTGAAAAATGTGGAATCGAAAATAACAGTCACGAGCAGGATTTGAACCTGCATCTCCTGGATACCAGTCCAGATGCTTTGCCAATTCAGCAATCGTGACAAACGATTTCGATTAAAACCTAACTATAAGCCACTCAAAAGAATTAGTCAATTTTTACCACCAGTCAAGTGCCATATACCCTTACAGGATGCAGGAGTGTACAAGCTGGATTGTGATTGTGGTCTCTCCTACATTGGGCAAACAAAGAGATCCATAAGAACTCGGATCAAAGAACACATAGCTGATGTGAAGCAACGTCGCTATACAAAGTCTGCAATTTGTGAGCACACACAGGACCACATCCACCATTACATCAGGTTTGACAAACCTCAAATCCTCGCAAAAGAACATCGATATCGTCCTAGAATGATACGTGAGGCTATTGAAATTAAGAAACATCCCAATTTCAATAGAGAAGATGGCTGGGTCTTACCATCAAGCTGGAATCCTGTAATAGGCCTCACCAAACATAATACAAGAAGGCACACCACAAGATTGCAAGACACAGTTAGCGCTTATTGTGTAGATAAAACCCACAGTAGTGATTAGTTAATATTTCCGCATAAATTTAATAATCCATAAATGTTGTTACCTACTGAGTTTTCTGGCCGGATCTTTCTCAGTCAGGCTGCGTTCCGATCCGGTGGTAGCTTTTTAGTCTTAACTTCTATTAAAATCAATATATTTAATAATATAAACTAATAATCAATATTGTCTTCTAACTGATAGTATTTTGATTACTTAAAAAAATTTAATTGTGGTAGAATTTTTAAGCACTACTAAATATAAACAAAAATTTTAAAACTTAAAGAGAATTATTATACTAGCTTAAAATCTCATACATTGTAAGCATAGAACTTAAAAGTAGATATTTTTAAACCAAAAATTTGTAAAATCATATACTGTGGGTAGATGAAACCGTTGAAACAACATATCAGCTTTGGACGCCTACCATCTAAGTCCACCCGTGATCATGAATGCTGTAAAGTATTCGAAACGTCGGGATAGCATAAAAATCAAGTAAACGCGATAGATTCCGTAAACGTAGTTTTATTTCAAAATGGTCTCAGAAGTTTCAATAACTTCATGCGCGACACGTGTAAGAGCTCTGCAATCCATCACCACTGGTGCTGCGGCCGCACGCTGCAGTACCGAGCTGTTCGGAATTATTTCCTTAGAAAATCATGGAAGTAGTGTCGCGTGCAGTTTGCGGTTTCAGTCCGTCTTGGAATTGTACTTTACTTGCATTGGAAACATGTTTTTATGAGTGCAAATTGCATTCAGGTTTTACATGTTATCCTAGGTATAAGTATGTGTTTTAGTGGGTGAAGGCTCCACACTACCCTGTTCATTGCCCCGAATGAAGGGGTGTACGGTTAGGTAAATTTTTTCCCGCCTAAACGAAAAATTGTATAAGTATGTGTCTCAGCTGCGGTGCGGCGGGATACCGTATGTCAAGCCAGTCTTGCAATAAACGTCATTAGAGAAATACCTGCGTTTGATTTACCAGTTGACAAGACATTATTTTATTTTTAAACCTATTTCACGGTCATTGCATTACGACTCATTGTTTCTATTATATCTATACTAATATTATAAAGAGGAAAGATTGTATGTAAACAAATGACATAATTTATTACTAGATATAAAAACTACTTATGTCCTGCATAAAGATACATTTACTCTACGTTTATCCCAACATGTTTACAAAATAAATGTCTAGATACTTTTTTATATATATTTTTAGCACTTGACATGCTTAGCACTATACATTAAACACAAAGTGAAAGATGTGAAATCGAAAATAACAATCACGAGCAGGATTTGAACCTGCATCTCCTGGATACCGTCCAGATGCTTTGCCAATTCAGCCATCATGACAATTGCTCCTGACTGCTAATTTCGATAACACATTCATACTAAACGTCTTTGGGTGACGCCTGCGCCATCTGTCGGAAGTATTTTCACACATTATAGCGACCAGGTAAACTTAATTTTACAAATAAGATTTTTACCTAATAATGACGCAAACCCTATAAATATTTAGATATTTTTTTATATATATTTTTAGCACTTGACATGCTTAGCACTATACATTAAACACAAAGTGAAAAATGTGAAATTGAAAATCCTGCTCGTGATTTTTATTTTCGATTTCACATTTTTCACTTTGTGTTTAAAATAAATGTCTACACGTGCGATTGCGGGACGGGCTGCTAATTGTTATATATGCAGCGACGCGAGCATCCCAAACTTTTAAATTCCCAAAGACACTCGTTTTCGTGATACCTCCCAATAAAGATCATTATATTCTCGTGCACCTCAGACTAAACTAAAAAAACATAGACGGAGCATTACGAACAATCTAATGAAACCATGCCAAACTTGTAATTACACGCACTCACGCAAACAAATATAAACAGAACCATCCCAAAACGAAGTGTCCTAAACCACGAGTATGATTTAAAATTACCCCAAATGACTCTACGATTTCGTACGTACGTTACGTACATGAATACGTCGTCAGCGCCATCATATTCCCTATATGATTTGCTGTAAACTTAGTTCACACCCTTACTTTCTTTATGTTTTAAACATAAAACTTTTAAAAAATTACCCAAATTATAGAGATTATTATTATACTTTCCGGTGACAACAATTAAACGCACACATCTTTCAGAAAGTGACTTCAAATTTTAGTTGACAATGTGGTATCTTTATTTGCCCTAACAGCCATTGTGTTTCGATAATTTGTACAGTAAGAGACACTATCAAAAATGTTTTATATAATAGGGGGGTAATTTGAATTATGATTGCAACACCGGCCCACGCACTACATCTTTATAAAACCAGCCTCACTTATTTGTTCGCAGAGTACCATCTTAACTTTTTTATTTGATCTGAGTATACGCCATGCAAATACATGTCACTCAGTCGCAATTAAAAAACGTGCAACAAATGTTAGCGCGTTCACTTTGCGCGTCAATTGCTTAAAAATGTACAATTTCAAAGTACGTACATACTACCTGTAGCTTGTATGGAGGTTTATTCAAGCTGCATACAAATTAAACACAAAGTGAAAAATGTGAAATCGAAAATAACAGTCAGGAGCAGGATTTGAACCTGCATCCTGAAGGAGCAATTGTCAGGATGGCTGAATTGGTAAAGCATCTGGACGGTATCCAGAAGATGCAGGTTCAAATCCTGCTCCTGACTGTTATTTTCGATTTCACATTTTTCACTTTGTGTTTAATGTATAGTGCTAAGCATGTCAAATGCTATAAATATATATAAAAATATCTAAATATTTAAAGGGTTTGCGTCATTATTAGGTAAAATCTTAATTGTAAAATTAAGTTTACCTGGTCGGTATAATGTATGAAAATACTTCCGACAAATGGCGCAGGCGTCACCCAAAGACGTTAAGTATGATGTGTTATCGAAATTAGCAGTCAGGAGCAATTGTCAGGATGGCTGAATTGGTAAAGCATCTGGACGGTATCCAGAAGATGCAGGTTCAAATCCTGCTCCTGACTGTTATTTTCGATTTCACATTTTTCACTTTGTGTTTAATGTATAGTGCTAAGCATGTCAAATGCTAAAAATATATATAAAAATATCTAAATATTTAAAGGGTTTGCGTCATTATTAGGTAAAATCTTAATTGTAAAATTAAGTTTACCTGGTCGGTATAATGTATGAAAATACTTCCGACAAATGGCGCAGGCGTCACCCAAAGACGTTAAGTATGATGTGTTATCGAAATTAGCAGTCAGGAGCAATTGTCAGGATGGCTGAATTGGTAAAGCATCTGGACGGTATCCAGAAGATGCAGGTTCAAATCCTGCTCCTGACTGTTATTTTCGATTTCACATTTTTCACTTTGTGTTTAATGTATAGTGCTAAGCATGTCAAATGCTAAAAATATATATATAAATATCTAAATATTTAAAGGGTTTGCGTCATTATTAGGTAAAATCTTAATCGTAAAATTAAGTTTACCTGGTCGGTATAATGTATGAAAATACTTCCGACAAATGGCGCAGGCGTCACCCAAAGACGTTAAGTATGATGTGTTATCGAAATTAGCAGTCAGGAGCAATTGTCAGGATGGCTGAATTGGTAAAGCATCTGGACGGTATCCAGAAGATGCAGGTTCAAATCCCGCTCCTGACTGTTATTTTCGATTTCACATTTTTCACTTTGTGTTTAATGTATAGTGCTAAGCATGTCAAATGCTAAAAATATATATAAAAATATCTAAATGCATACAAATTATTGCGAACCAGTATTCAGCAGTGTTACCCGAACGATAAAACCTAAGGCTGCAGACAATGGTATTGAGTTCGATCCCGAGTCCAAGATTCAGAACTCGTACGGAACATAGCTGTTCGAGATTATTCGAAATTATGTGTATATTTTGATCTTTATGAGCACGTGACATGCAGTACAAATTATTTGTGAATGAGGAAAAAGAGAAGTTTAGTGCAAGCGGGAAAAAAGACAAATGTGATGAGGAGTTTTTTTTTTATAGCGTTTCGTGGTAGACTAGCCACGGCCCATCTGATGGTAAATGGTAACCGTCGCTCATGGACTCAACTCAAGTATACCGAGAGTATTGTCAAGCCGCTGCTCACCATTTCATTTCACCGGTATGAAATGAAAGATTAAACGGCTATCTCCTGCTACAGCCAAAACGCAACGATGTGCTTCATGGCCGGTCACACGAGAGATGGTGGTACCAACCCGCTCGGGCCCGATACTAAGTGTGTACTCCCACTTGGTACCCAGCCCTACCACCAGTCATGCAATGGATGATAATTGCTTACTTCCCTTAGTCGCCTCATACGACACCCGTGTGAAAGAATGGGGTGGTGACACTTCTTAGGCTGTCACCTCACGAACAGATTGGGTATGGCCTAAGGTCAGTGCGATAGCTCAGCGACTTAGAGCACTTCACCGGATAGGAAGGGACGCACGTTCGTTTCCCGTTCGCACTAAAATTCTCTTTTTCTTTATTCACAAATAATCTGTACTTTATGTGTGTATTTGTTTATAATTTATCACCGCTCAGTGAAGGACGTTGTCCGTGTGGTGACGGACTAAGAATACAAGTGTCACCACCCCATTCTTTCCCACGGGTGTTGTACGTGGCGACTAAGGGAAGTAAGCAATTATCATCCATTGCATGACTGATGATAGGGCTGGGTACCAAGTGGGAGTACTCACTTGGTATCGGGCCCGAGCGGGTTGGTACCACCATCTCCCGTGTGACCGGCCATGAAGCACAAGAAAATATCGTGAGGAAACCTGCATGTCTGAGCGATTTTCTCGACGGCTTGTGAAGTTTGCCAACCCGTACCGGGCCATCGAACCCACAACACTCGAATGGGAGGCTGGTATCTAGACCACTCCGCCATCTATGCAGCGTGGTGAACTACGGCCTGAATCTCCATCATATAAGAGGAAACCCCTGCCCTATAGCGGGACTGTAATGGGTCGGAAAAAGATACAACCTAGGTATTAAAAAACAGTAACAGACAAAATATCTAAGCCTTTACGGGACGTCTCGCAGATGTGAAAACATCAATTTTCTTTCTTTCTTCAAATATTGTTCGAATCTTATATAATTCTTGGTAAGCTCGTCTCGTTGTCCATAGACAAATTAAAACTGTTATTGGTTTATAGATTATCATTATACTTCCTTTTAGGCCGTGTGGGACCGATTTTAGAATTGTCCCACCCCTCTCTACCCACGGAAGTCGTAAGAGCCGACTGATGGAATACCGTGGGAGTGGGCAGCAGCACTCTCTCGAGTATTAACAACATCCACTGCGATCGCCAACCCGCCAGCCAAGCGTGGCGATTACGGCATTATACCCCATGGCGGGACCGCTCGTTGTGGCGTTCTCTTGGGGAGGCCTATGTCCAGCAGTGGTTGTGAAAGGCTGATGAATGGATGATTATACTTCCTAGTTAAATGCTTTTGTCGACAGATAGCGTTAAAAACAATTAAACAAATCGGCCGGTTTTACCCTCCCTCCGCATTAGATGTTTTCACATCAATGAAAGACAAATAATGATCAGTTAAACACGCACACTAGGCTAGACTTGAATTCATGGCTTACGAGTTCGAATCAAAGTCCGTAATCCTTAAATGAAAAAGAGCTATTATTTCTTAAATTAATATTATCTTATTTATTAAAAATAATGCACGAACAAGGCGACACTTAGCGGAAGTCCCTTACTAAACATCAGATTTATTTAAGTAATAAAATAATCTGCCAACCGTTTTGTGTTTAGACACGCCTATATAGCCTAATTCAGACATAGTTTCCTGTGTACAGACTAGGTTTTAGATTAAAATGTATACCAGTTTTTAAATCTAAGTTATCAAATAAAAAAGTTGCATCAAAATCCGTTTAGTAGTTTTAGTGTGACGCACGAACGAACAAGAGACGAACCGACAAACAGACAAAAATCTAAAAAAAATTGTTTTGTTTTCAGACACGCCTATATAACCTAACCAAGTATTTTTTCTAAAATATGTTAAACACCGCCCTTTTACAGCTTTATAATAATAACAAGCCTTTGCCCGCGGCTTCGCCGCAGCCAAAAGCTAGTTTTTAGGTTATATCTCAGGTTCCTGTTATAGTAGCTGGATAAAATATATACAATAAATCTAATCAAGAGCTATCCAACAAAAAAGTTGTATCAAAATCCGTTTTGTAGTTTTTGCGTGATGCGCGAACAAACAAACAGATAAACACACACAGTGTTTAGACACGCCTTATAGCCTAATACAGTATTTTTTTCACAAATAACCATAGCTCTGTTATAGCTTTATAATAGATATATCGCAATATTTTTTTAGTTAAAGGGAGAATTGCCTAAGAATTAAAACTTAGAACTTAATTAAATATATATCCATCCATCCATCCATCAGCCTTTTATCGTCCACTGCTGGACATAGGCCTCCCCAAGAGAACGCCACAGCGAACGGTCCTGTGCCGCCTGCATCCAACGGCTGCCTGCGACTTTGACCAGGTCATCGGTCCACCTGGTGGGAGGCCGTCCTACACTGCGCCGTCCGTTACGCGGTCGCCACTCGAGAACCTTTCTTCCCCAACGGTTGTCGGTTCGGCGAGCGATGTGGCCTGCCCATTGCCACTTCAGCATGCTGACCCGGCGGGCTATGTCGGTCACTCCCGTTCTCCTACGGATTGCCGTATTACGGATCTTATCACGTAGAGAGATCCCAAGCATAGCCCATTGTCCGTGAATATATTTATATTTATTTATATATAAATATATATATAAATAAATATATATAAATAAATATAATATATTCACGGACATTTTCACACAACGTCCTCTGGTCCCAAACTAAGCTTAACGCTTGTGCTATGGGTACCAGATTACGGATATAATACATAATACTACTTTTTTTTGTAAATACATACATATAATAGATAGAAAACACCCAGCTGCAGTACAAATATCTGTGTTCATCACACAAATAATTGTCCTGAGTAGGAATTGAACCGTCGAGGGTTCGATTCCCTCTTGGCATAGTCGGTAGTGTAACCGACTTCCGTGCACGAGGTCTTGGATTCGATTCCCACTCAGGACAAATTATTTGTGTGATGAACACAGACATCTATATATCTGCATCTGGGTGTTTTTTTATCTATTATATGTATGTATTTACAAAAAAAAAGTAATCTATGTATTATATTCGTAATCTGGTACCCGTAGCACAAGCGCTAAGCTTAGTTTGGCAACAGAGGTCGTTGTGTGAAATGTCGGAGAATATTTAATTTTAAAACCACGGTTCTCGTCTCATCGTGAGATGGATTTTGATTATAGATAGATAAAAAGATAACACGATATTGAATACTTAAACGAACGGTACAAAGTAAATATAAAAGGCTTAACTCTTAAAGGCGTTATATTTTGAGACCTTATTGCTCAGAGTTATTGATCTCTTCAGACAGGAATTAAAACATGAATTAATTCGAGATTCGAACTTGCGTCCCTTCCAATTCAGGGAAGTGTTCTAGACCGCTAAGATAGCTTAGCACTGACCGACGGCCGTTCCTAATCTCTACATCACATTTGTCTTTACGACGCAGGTTTCGAATTCCGCTCGCACTAATCTTCTCTTTTTCCACATTCACAAATAATTTGTTGTTCAAAGTAGCTGAGCATGTCAAGTGCTAAAATACAGATCAAGAATGCTTAAGATATTTAAGTTTGAATCTAATTAAATATAATTATTAAAACTAATGAATACATATAAGATTACGTACAAAAGATAAACAGTTTAAACACCTAAAAGTGCATATAAAACTTTTAGTTAACGATGGCCCAATGCGGTTAAAAACCTTCACAAACCATACAATCCTTACAATATTATTTATAATTTGTCAATAAATTTGAAGTGTACCTATGCCAAGAAAGGATTGAGCCTCCGAATGAGAATCGAACTCGATACCACTGTTATTTCTGTCATTAGATTTTCCACTAAGCTATCACTAGATAATATAAAACGGAATATGCACTCACCTGTAAATTAAAACTAAAATAAAACAATAAATAAGTTGTCACTGAGTCGGCCGGTCGGACTAAAACGCTCGCTTGAACAAAACTGACCATCTAACTTAATATACACGTTTATATATTTAAGTTCTCTGTGTAATTCTCAGGCTCTATGTACTAGTTGAAACCGCAGCGCCAAAATCACGGTTCAACCTTTTGAAGTGAAAACTTCTATAGGTAGGTTTGGATAGGGAGTAAATTCATGTAAGTCGTCATCGACATGGTCATGTGACGTGTTAACGATAACACTATATCTGTTCCTATTATGATAAGTATTGCGCTAGGCCAGCTGTGAATGAAGAAATGAATAATATTAAATACAATTTTAATATTTTTTAATGAATGAAGAATAATTTTGATTTACAAGTTTTAATTTAACATCAAACAATTAATTTGGATATCCAAATATAACAATTGTTTGTTTATAGTTTAACGTTTTCGCTGCTTCTGTGGTGCAGCGGTAGTGTAAGCGACTGCTGATCATGAGGTCTCGGGTTCGATCCCCGGGTCGGGCAATGTTATTGAGCTTTTTCGTAAAAAGAAAAATTCTCAGTAACAGCCCGGAGTTTGGAAATGTGCCCGGTAGACGGCAATAGACTCGTCCCCTATTGTGTGAGACTTAGACATAGCTGGCGAATCGTGGGCGTGTAATACACCTCTGCCTACCCCTTCGGGGAATAGAGGCGTGATGCTATGTTAAGTTTTCACTTTTGTCGGCAGTCCTCATGACTGCTTTGAATTTTTTCATAGTAACATTAATCATTATGAATGCAAACTACAATAAAATTATATCTTGAATCGTGATTTAGTATAATTTTTAATTGTAATAATTTTATTAAGCTTACTATATCTGAACAAGAATGTATGCAAATACTTACGGTACGGGATCTGACATTACTTCAATGGTATGGTGTAAACTCAACACATGGCGGAGTGATTTAAATAACATGTATCTTTAAAAAAAATGCTGCAATAATTTGCGCATTAGTTAAAAGCCTTTATGTCTGATCTTTATTTTTTATTTTTTTTATTATAATCTTATTAACTAGCTTTAGCCCGCAACTTCATACGCGTCCACCAGCTTTTAAGTATAATCAAGAGCAATCAATCAAAAAAAGTTTCATCATAATCTGTTCAGTAGTTTTTGGGTGATGCGCCAACAAACATACAAACAGACAAACATACAAAAATCCTAATAATTGTTGTTTTGGCTTCTGTTGCTCTAATTGAATATCTGCAATGTACAGACATCGGCCTGTAATCTGTACTATTATAAAGTTGTAACAGAGCTGTGTGTACATTCAAGATATTTGAGTAAAAATTACTGTCGCTACTACATCGGATATCACCTAAAGACTAGCTTTTGGCTGCGGCGAAGCCGCGGGCAAAGGCTAGTCTTATTATATGTATAGATTATTATTTATATAGATATTTTTATATATATTTTTAGCATTTTACATGCTTAGCACTATACATTAAACACAAAGTGAAAAATGTGAAATCGAAAATAACCTCGTAATCCTGCTCGTGACTGTTATTTTCGATTTCACATTTTTCACTATGTGTTTAATGTATAGATTATTATTGATTAAATTTCATAAGATTAAAGGTCACAGACCTCTCTTGAGTTTTATAATGTTTATTATGTTTATTGACACATTCTTTGGTTTTCGATTGAGCTGAAATTTTACATGCATGTGTATATCACGTGACAATACAATATTATGATGACATGGAGCTGATCTGATGATGGAGCAGGAAGGTGGACATAGGACCATTCCTATGTCCACCTTCCAGCTCGTATGATTCGTCTTGACGAGTACTTTATCTCTAGATGGTATCCAGGGTCTGATATGGAGCTGGAAGGAGGCCACAGTAAATGTAATGAAACGACCCGAACCCATCAAGTTTATATTCGTATAATACGTCTTAAGGAGTACTTTGTCAAGTTATGATCATTTTTTTTTAATGCCTGAATGAATAATTTTGATTTACAAGTTTTAATTTAAGATCGAACAATTAATTTGTATATCTCAAAATAACAACTATTTGTTTATGTTTTAAGTTTTCACTTCTGTAGGCAGTCCTTAGACTGCTTTGTTTCTTTTTTGTTCTTTAAAATCTTGGGTACCAAAAAAACTAGACGTCACGGGACGTCTAGCAGATGCGAAAACATCGAAATTCTTTTGTAGAAATAAAATTATCATAACTTGACAAAGTACTCCTCAAGACGAATCAAACGAGTATAAACTCGATAGTGTTGCGTCGTTTCATTACAGAGTTACTGTGGCCACCTTCCAGCTCCATCGTCAGACCCTGGATATCATCTAGAGACAAAGTACTCGTCAAGACAAATCATACCAGCCCAAACTCGATGGGGTTGCGTCGTTTCATTACAGAGTTACTGTGGTCACCTTCCAGCACCATCGTCAGACCCTGGATACCATCTAAAGACAAAGTACTCGTCAATACGAATCAAACGATTCCAAACTCGATGGGGTTGCGTCATTTCATTACAGAGTTACTGTGTCCACCTTCCTGCTCCATCATCAGACCCTGGATATCATCTAGGACTGGAATACTGGTCAAGACATTTCAAACGAGCCCTAACTCGCTGGAGATGCGCCATTTAATTACAGTTACGCATGGCCACCTTCCAGCTCCATTATCAGACCCTGGATACCATCTAAAGACAAAGTACTCATCAAGACGAATCAAACGAGTCCAAACTCGATGGGGTTGCGTCGTTTCATTATAAGAGTTACTGTGGCCACCTTCCAGCTTCATCCTCAGACCCTGGATACCATCTAGAGACAAAGTACTCGTCAAGACAAATCATACACGCCCAAACTCGATGGGGTTGCGCCGTTTCATTAAAGAGTTTCTAGGTCCACCTTGAAGCTCCATCATCAGATCAGCTCCATGTCATCATAATATTGCATTGTCACGCGATATACATATGGGTGTAAAATTTCAGCTCAATCGGAAACCGGGAAGTGTGTCAAATTCAATTTCCAATGCACACTATAGCTACGTCTCGTAACGGTGTCGCGAGTCCAGAGATTTTATCTCATCTAAAAATATGCGTACCGCACTAAAAGAAGTTTTCACTTCAAAAATACGAACAATCATAAAATATAATAATATGCGTAACAAACATAACCAATATTAGTTTTGCTGTTCTAAGTACACAACACTGATTTTCATCTGGCCCCCAACTTAACATCTATACTCTACTCTATACCATGGGTCGGCAACCTCTTGGCTGCCAGGAACCACGGGGGGGGGGGGCTATATAAGGGAAAGCGGGCGTTATTTGTCATATTATTTAAAATTTAAACACATTTTATTTTAATTTTATTAAGAGAAGAAATGACGAAAAATAAAAATAAAAACAATTAAAACTTTATGCTCGGTATCATAATGGCATTTCACGTTATACTTTTTTTGTATAGCAAGGTTTTTTTGTCATATTAAACGGTTTCCCATTACAATTAAGTACCATAATTATTTGCGTTATAATTACTTATTATTATTATTTATTTAGGTATATAAATTAAAATGCTAAAAAATACACCCCGGGCCGCAAAAGCACGCATGGGCCGCGGGTTGCCGGCCCCTGCTCTGTACACAAATATATAAAACTGAAATGTCTGTTTGTAATGTCTAAATAACAACCTATATTATATGTATACGAGAGTATATACGCTACCTACAACATATTACCAATTTTTTAAGTTTTTGTCTGTCTGTCTATCGGTCTGTCTGTCTGTTTGATCCGGCAACTCTCGGGAACGACGAGACCGATTTAGACAAGCAGTAACTTAGGCTACTATTATTTTGGAAAATAATTAGGGTATTTACTTATTTACTTATCATCACGCCATCTCCCTTGCGAGGTAGGCAGAGAGAAGAGAGAGCCAAGAGGCTCTATTCTGGCATACATCTCTCGCTTACTCAACATTCATAATTCTCTTCATACACGCTCGCCGGTTTCGCAGACTCCTGACTCCACGGCATTCTTTCCACAATGTCCGAACCATCGAAGCATTCCCTTTCGCGTCTTTACACCAATACTCACTTTCATACCTACTCGCTCTCTTAAGTCGTCGTTACGAATGCATTCAAATAATTAGGGCTCCGCGTAAAAAAATATAACCCTTAAAGTTGTGAATGAATACCACTCCGGCAGGACCGATTTCGACGGGACTTTCACTAGCAAATAGCTGTTGTTACAAGGAGTAACTAAGACTACTTTTATTCTGAAATAATTAGGGTTCCGTGTAAAAAAGAAAACCTCTGAAATTGTGAATGAATACCACTCTGAAACGGCTGGACCGATTTGGATGGGACTCACGTGACGGAGATCACTACTTGAATTTTAGAAAAATAATTAGGAATTTGCACTAAAAAATAAAATAACTAAATTTACGCGGACGAAGTTGCGGGTAGCAGCTAGTATATTCTATAATTTTTTGATCTGTATTTTAGCACTTGATATGCTCAGCTACTTTAGAGAACAAATTATTTGTGAATGTGGAAAAAGAGAACTTTACTGCAAACATATCCTTTTCTGTGTACTGCAGGCCTTTTTTTGTTTAGGTGGGAAATAATGTACCTAACCGCACACCCACAATCGTTCGGGGCAACGAACAGGGTGGTGTGGGGCCCGCGCCAACTAAATAAACCCGCCGTGTGCCGTCTCTCCGCCTGGGTTGACGGACCACTGGTACTGTGTTGGATTACTTCAGTGGCCCGCCGGCGGCTTACCCTTTCGGGTACCCTCTACTGAGCGATGCATTCGCACACGGAGCGTCGCACCTTCGCGGGAGGCCTTGCGGGTGGCGGACATTCTCTGGTCCATCCACCCGCAGCCCCAGCTAGGGCGGCATGCGGGTGTGTCCCACAGGGTTCGGTTCTAGGGCCGCTCCTTTGGGACATCAGCTACGACTGGGTGCTACGCTGTCGGCTCCCCCCCGGGCTGGCGGTCATCTGCTATGCGGATGACACGCTGGTCGTGGCCCGGGGTAGAAACTTCGAGGAAGCGGCGTTCCTGGGCACCTTAGGAACCTCGGAGGTGGTCAGACGGATCGAGGCGCTGGGGCTTAAGGTGGCCCTTGAAAAGTCGGAGGCCCTGCTCTTCCATGGGCCCCAACGTGGCCCGCCCGCCACTTCGTTAACGGTCAATGGGGTAGGACTACCGATCCAGGCCCATATGCAATATCTGGGCCTGGTATTGGATGGATGGTGGCACTTTGACGAGCAATTTCGCCGTCTTGCGACAAGACTCGTCAGCACGGCGTCCGCCCTTGGGCGTTTTATGCTGAATCTGGGCGGACCGAGTTGACGGGGATAATGCCATAATCGCCACGCTTGGCAGGCGGGTTGGCGATCGCAGTGGATGTTGTTAATACTCGAGAGAGTGCTGCTGCCCACTCCCCGGTATTCCCTCAGTCGGCTCTTACGGCTCCCGTGGGTAGAGAAGGGTGGGACAATTCTAAAGCCGGCCCCACACTGCCAATATATTCATAAAACGTTATCACGTCAAAAATTTAAATGCTTGGCCATATAAATTAACACAAAGTTCGAATATGTGACATTTGAATAATGAAATTGTATCATAATATCAGTTAAGTATTTGGAACTTTTACAAAATTTATCTCATTAGCGTTTTGCCAACATTTCTTTGTTTATGTCTTGTTGTCCTTATTGTACATTATAATTAATTAGATGACAATGACATCGATATTATTTTGTTTTCAATGTAAAGTCATACTTTAGAACGTAATATTTCGTCCTTTAATTTAAAATACTTCCGTGAACCTCATTCACGTCGTTTTTATCCACGAGTCACACTAATGATGTTGCTTTGTGTACTAATTACTCAGTAGTTATATATAAGTTACTCTTTAGTACTGTACTAATGACAAAAACCAAAAAAATTAAACATGTTATTTTCTAAAAAAATATATTTCGGATGAAACGACAGACGGGCCTCGTGGCGTAGTCGGTAGTGAAACCGACTTCCGTGCACGAGGTCGTGAGTTCGATTCGCACTCAGGACATTTATTTGTGTGATGAACACAGATATTTGTAGTGCGTCTGGGTGTTTTCTATCTATTATATGTATATATTTACAAAAAGAAAGTATTGTATTTATGTATTATATCCGTAATCTGGTACCCATAGCACAAGCGTTAAGCTTAGTTTGGGACCAGAGGACGTTGTGTGCAATGTGCGTGAATATTAAAAAAAAAACAGCATGGCGAAGAACACGCTACGATTCTAACGTCAGTTTGACCGGCATAATGTCGAACTTACCACGTTCCTAACATTTCAAAGTCAATTTGATCAGTATGGTATCGAACTGACAACGTTTTTTTATTGTTAATTGTGTGTATTTTTACAATTTATTTGTATACTAGCTACCAAAGGCTAGTATACAAAGCAAAAGCTAGTTTTTAGTTCCCGATATAGTAGCGGGATAAAATGTATACCAGTTGTTAAGTCTAATCGAGATCTATCAAATAGAAAAAGTTGCAATAAATTCCGTTCAGTAGTTTTTGAGTGATGCGCGAACAAACAAACAGATAAACAAACAAACAGACAAAAAATCTAAAAAAAAATGTTTTGTGCTTAGACACGCCTATATAGCCTATTAAAGTAATTTTTCCTGAAATATCTCAAATGTACAGACACAGCTCTGTTACAGCTTTATAATAGTACTAGGCTCCGCCGCAAGCAAAGGCTAGTTTTCAGGTTGTATCTCAGGTTTCCGATATAGTAGCAGGATAAAATGTATACCAGTTTTTAAGTCTAATCAAGGCCTTTCAAATAAATAAAAGTTGCATCAAAGTCCGTTCAGTAGATTTTGTGTGATGCGCGAACAAACAAACAGACAAACAGACAAGTAATCTAAAAAAAAATGTTTTGTGCTCAGACACGTCCATATAGCCTAATACAGTAATTTTTTCTCAAATATCCTAAATGTACAGACACAGCTCTGTTACAGCTTTATAATAGTATAGATAAGACAACTAACAAAGGATTCATTGGAACAAGCTTGAGGATACTTAATAACGTGCTGCCTTAATTATAGGCTGCCACTGCATATTACATAAAATATATATCTATATTTTTAGCACTTGACATGCTCAGCTACATTGTAGAACAAATTATTTGTGCATTTAATTGCCCTACATGCAATATTGCATTCACATGCATTACATGCAATATTGCATGTAGGGTATGTCCGTCGATCACTGAAGTAATGTAACATAGTTCCAGTAGCTTAGTAGTTTATTTAGTGAGTGAGGGTACTACCCTGTTCGTTGCCCTGAACGACAGGGTGTGCGGTTAGGAAATTTTTTCCCGCCTTAAAAAAATGTATGGCCGTCGGTCACTGCGATGGCTTAGCGGTCTAGAGCACTTCCCCGGATTGTAAGGGATGCAGGTTCGAGTCCCCCGCGCAGTAAAAATTCTCTTTTTCCACATTTTTAGGAAGAATATAGTGTACACTTATTATAAGAAAAAACGAACACAGACCCTCAAATTTTTTTATGCAGCTATAATTATTGTTGATAAACATTTTTTTTTAATTTGTCTCTATTGTAATCATTGGAATTTTTAGACCCTGTCTCAGCACTTGTTAATAAGGTACCTCATAGCCTATCATAGATACCTACAGGTTAGGCAACCTATCGCCCGGTCAAGTTAGTCCGAAAAAACGGGTACTCAATTCCCAAGAAGCTAAAAATTTACATGAACGTTAGGCATACCATTATAATGTAAATGTGAAAAGTCCCCAACGATCCCATCGGTGCAAAAAAAGAATATCTGAAGTCAAAGTTCGCAAAAATGGTTACAAACTCGCAGTTGTTTTTTTTTAAACTACGTCGGTAGCAAACAGGCATACGACCCACCTGATGGTAAGTGGTTACCGTAGCCTATAGACGCTAGCAACACCAGAGGCATCACTCATGCGTCGCCATCTCCAAGGAAAGGGATGTGAGGTGGATAGCAAGAATAATAAGGAGGGGATAGGTGGGATACTATGTTTTTATATGTTTTACCCGCTTTAACAATATAAAGGTTAAAATCCTGCTCGTGACTATCGTTTACCATTTCACATTTTCGCACTCTGTCGTGTGTATACTGAGTTTTATCTCTTTACTCTGAAAAATTCTCAGTAGCAGCCCGGAGTTTAGAAATGTGCCCGGTAGACGGCAATAGGCTCGCCCCCTATTACGTGGGACTTGAACATAGCTGGCGAACCGTGGGTGTGTAATACACCTCTGCCTACCCCTTCGGGGAATTCAGGCGTGATCCTATGTACTCTGTAGTTTTACATTGAACATTCATATAAACCTTGATCGACTTAATAGCCAAGCATGTGTACATTAATCCCTTTTTTTGGTTTGGCCGGAAAAAATGTTCCTAACCGCACACCCTATCGTTCAGGGCAACAACCAGGGTAGTGTGGGGCCTGCACCCACTAAAGAAACCCGCCGTGTGCCGTCTCTCCGCCTTTATTGGCGAGCCACTGGAACTATGTTACATTCCTTCGGTGGTCCGCCGGCGGCTTACCCTTTCGGGTACCCTCTACTGAGCGACGCATCCGCACATGGAGCGTAGCACCTTCGCGGGAGGCCTTGCGGGTGGCGGACGTTCCCCGGTCCATCCACCCGCAGCCTCAGCTAGGGCGGCATGAGGCGCAAGTACCTGCGCCTGCGCCGTCCCGGTCGCTGGCGGTGGTTAGGGTCAGCGGAAGAATCCTCCTCCCTGGCCCTCTCCGCCGCTTCCTTCTGCGAGATGACCTCCTCGCAGAAGGCAGCGACCGCGGCCTAATTCCTGTCACTGCCAAGCATCGCTCTGATGACGCTCGGCAGCGAGAGGACCCCCCCTATTGCCGCGATGAGTTCACGGCGCTGCTCGGCCCAAGCCGGACACGACTCGAGCTTGTGCTGCGCCGTGACCTCGTCGCAGCCGCAATGGTGACAGCCCGGAGTCGCTTCTCTCCTTGCGACTAGGTGCAGCTGATATCTGCCGAAGCAACCGTGCCCCGACAGCACCTGCACCAGTCGGAAGGTAAAGACTCCGTGCCGTCGCCCCGCCCACTCCTCCAGCACTGGCTGGAGTGCCCCTACGGTCCAAATACCGGCCCGGAGCGCCTCCAACCGTGTCCTCCATCTGGCCATGGCAGCTCGGCGGGCATCGCCCTGCCACCTGGCCACCTCCCTGGGTAGGGGGCGTCCACCCCCCTCCCGCTCTCGCGACGCCCGCCGATACACCTCGGCGAGCACCTCCGCCTCCAAGTCCCACGGGGGGATTCCGGCCAACGCGCAGGCCGCCTCCGTCGACACTACATACTCGTGTACATTAACCACTGCGTTATTAAATACAATTTAATACTTGTATCACGTATTGACAATTGGATTTCAAAAAACTATAAAATGTGTTTTTATACACATGCAAGTACAAACAGAATCATAAGTTTAAGACGTCAATTGTTGCACGTTCACGTTTCAGTTCGGAGTAGGTATTATTCAAAAATGTTTGAATTTATATCCAACTAGATTTTGTAAACAAAATACGTCACTATTTTTTTTTTATTTTTTTTATACTACTTGAGTGGCAACCAAGCATATGGCCCACCTGATGGTAAGCGTAGCCTATAGACACTAGCAATTCCAGAGGCATCACTCGCGCGTCGCCATCCCCTAGGAAAGGGATAGGAGGTGGATAGGAAGAATAATTAGGAGAGAATAGGTAGGATACTAAGGAGAGGATAGGAAGGATAATAAGGAGCGAGCTTTGAGGGGCCTCCGACGCTCTCACTCACCATACGACACACAATGGTTGGAAAAACTACCGTTGTTACACGCTGACCTTAAAATTTTTTCCCACCCATCCATCCATCCATCAGCCTTTCTACGTGCACTGCTGGACATAGGCCTCCCCAAGAAATGGGGGATAGTGCCGTAATCGCCACGCTTGGCAGGCAGGTTGCCGATCGCAGTGGATGTTGTTAATACTCGAGGGAGTGCTGCTGCTCACTCCCTCAGTCGGCTGTTACGACTCCCATGGATGGAGAGGGGTGGGACAATTCTAAAGCCGGCCAAACATTTTTTCCCGGCTTAACAAAAAAAAAGGTAATTTTTCCGGAATAAAAAATAGCCTATATCCTTTTCTGGGTTTTGGACTATATTGCGTAATAAATTTTATGTTTGTCGGTTGAGTAGTTATGACGTGAAGGCGTAACAACCAAACAAATAAACTATACTTTTGAATTTATAATACCCGTGTATTAACAACATCCACTGCGATCGCCAACCCGCCTGCCAAGCGTGGCGATTACGGCACTATCCCCCATATGAGCGAAACAGCACAGAACCGCTCGTTGTGGCGTTCTCTTGGGGAGGCCTATGTCCAGCAGTGGACGTTGAAAGGCTGATGGATGAATACTAGCGAATATAACGTAATCAAGTGGTTTGAGGCCAGGTTGAGAAATTGACAAAACGACAAACGTGACCATCATACTTCCTTTTCGCCATCTCATGCATAATATGTTAATACTATATAAGGTTTATCTATATTATTATAAAGCCGTAACAGAGCTGCGTCTGTACATTTAAGATATTTGAGAAAAAATGACTGAATAAGACTATATAGGCGTGTCTAAACACAAAACGATTTTTTTAGATTTTTTGTCTGTTTATCTGTTTGTTTGTTCGTGCATCACGCAAAAACTACTAAACGGATTTTGATGCAACTTTTTTTGTTTATTAGCTCTTGATTAGACTTAACAACTGGTATACGTTTTATCCCGCTATTATATTGGGAACCTGAGATATAACCCAAAAATTAGCTTTTGGCTGCCACGGAGCCGCAGACAAAGGCTAGTCTATATATACAAAAATCACATGCTGTTCGTTAGTGTCGCTAAAACCCAAAACTGGATTTGAATAATTATTTTTTTTTTTCCGCTCTAATACAGAGGTGGTTTATAGAGAAAAAAAACTGGGAATACCCATAACAATTAAACAAAATTTGTAATTTTTTTTTATTACAAATTGTAACACGGTTCGTGTGGCCCACCAATACAGGCGGAGAGACGGAGAGACGGCACACGGCGGGTTTATTTAGTGGGTGAGGGTCCCACATTACATACCCCACCTGTTCGCTACCCTGAATGACCGGGTGTGTGGCTAGGTACATTTTAGCAAGCAGCAGAGCAGCGATAGCCTAGTGGGACCAAGGTCTGCAATCACAATGGCATCAAGTTCGATCGCCAGTCCATGGTCACGGCACACAACTCTGACCTTTCAAGTTTATTTCAAATTATGTATTTGTTTACAAATTATCACTGCTCGGTCAATGAAAACATCAAACATAGGAAGTCTACCCGCACTGGGCTAGCGTGATGAACTACGGCTTGAATCACTCTCCTCTAAGAGGAGACCCGTGCCCAATAGTGGGACAGTAAAGTATCTGCTACACGGTTGTAAACCAACGCCGTAACAGAGGTGACTTTGCTAGATTACAACCGCGTAGACAGCGGTTTGCAACCAAATTTGAAAGCAGACAATCGACCGCTAACCAAGGACACCTCTGTTAGGGCGTTGGCTTACAACCATAAAGTGCCTGCCCTTTATGGTACGTTTACATTGACGCGGAGCTTGGCAGAGTAGAGCGGAGCGCACCAATCACAGTGATCGAAATTTCGACTCCGCATCAGTGGTAACAGTATAATTGAAACGGAGCGGAACTGAGCGAACTTTCAAATAAAAATATATGAACACGCCACCCCGAGCAGGACAAAACGGAGTCGACCTGTGCTTGCCGAGGGACGGAGAATCGCCAATTTCCTATCTCTGAGATGTTATCCCCCACCTGGGATTCGTACCCGAAACATCATAATACACAAAACTGCTATAAATTGATTTGAATAAAGACAATATATATTTGACCATATCATTGACAAAGTTGTGGCTATTTATTATTTTATCTTATAACACCATTAAACGAGAATTAAATTAAAATAAAATATAATTTATGTGAAAAACATGAAAGGTTCTTATGCTACACAAATGGCATCGTTAATGACTGCTGTCCTCCAAATATCATTAATTCATTATGACGTTTTATCAACGTAATCTCAGACTAAGAACTTAATAGACGGAGCCACAGCGTGGCCGCACTTGAAACAGCAATATTTTTTTAAATATTGCCAGGTTGACAAATATTTAACCATATTTGGGCAAATTAAACGATAGTTAGAATTAGGTCTGTAATTTGGTCGTAAATAAGAAACTCTTCGTAACAAATATTTTATTGAAAATTACAACGTTTATCAAAATAATTCCATCCATCCATCCATCAGCCTTTCATCGTCCACTGCTGGACATAGGCCTCCCCAAGAGAACGCGACAGCGAACGGTCCTGTGCCGCCTGCATCCAACGACTGCCTGCGACTTTGACCAGGTCATCGGTCCACCTGGTGGGAGGCCGTCCTACACTGCGCCGTCCGTTACGCGGTCGTCACTCGAGAACCTTTCTTCCCCAACGGTTGTCGGTTCGTCGAGCGATGTGGACTGCCCATTGCCACTTCAGCATGCTGACCTGGCGGGCTATGTCGGTCGATTTCCGTATTACGGATCTTATCACGTAGAGAGATCCCAAGCATAGCCTGCTCCATAGCACGCTGAGCGACTTTAAGCCTACATAGCCTACTTTAAGCCTATATAGGCCAACATTCAGAGACCACACCTCTGTGCCATAAGTCATCACACCATATTCCACACTGGTCGTAGACCTTCGTCTTCAGACACTGTGGAATATTGGACAAGAAGATCTCCCTCAGCTTCCCGAAAGCTGCCCAGCCGAGCTGGATTCGTCGATCGACCTCTTTCTCGAAGTTGTGTCTACCTAACTGGACAGTTTGTCCAGGTATACATAGTGGTCGACAACTTTGAGAAGCGCACTCCCGACCAGGACCGGTGCTGAAATGACATGGACATTAGACATGACTTTCGTCTTGTCCATGTTCATTTTTAGACCCTCTAGTCGGGAGACATGGCTGAGATCGTTGAGCATGGTACCAAGGTCCTCCAGCGATTCTGCCATGACCACGATATGATCTGCAAATCGAAGATGAGTGATGTATTCGCCATTTATGTTGATGCCTAATCCGATCCAGTCCAAGAGCTTGAAAACATCTTCCAATGCAGTGGTGAAGAGTTTCGGGGACATGACGTCTCCCTGTCTAACACCTTTCTGCAGTTGGATCGGTCTTGTGCTCTTGTCCTGAACTCGGACAGACATAGTGGCGTTTCTATACAAACACTTCAACACTTCGATGTATCGATAGTCAATTCGGCACCGCTGAAGGGACTGCAGCACCACCCAAGTTTCGATCGAATCGAAGGCTTTCTCGTAGTCCACAAACGCTAGACACAGAGGCCGATGATACTCCTCAGTCTTCTGTATAATCTGGCGCAGTGTATGTATGTGGTCTACGGTACTATAGCCTTTTCGGAAACCGGCTTGTTCGGGAGGCTGGAAGTCATCGAGGCTGCGCGTGAGTCAATTTGTAATGACCCTCGAGAACAACTTATAGATATGGTTCAAGAGTGAGATGGGTCTGTAATTCTTCAAGAGGGTCACCTTTCTTGAAGAACAGCACCACCACGCTTTTGGTCGACGACTCTGGAACGTCGCCCCCGAGAACGACGGAATTGAATAGCCTCTGGAGGACTTTGAGGACCGGCTTTCCGCCTGCCCTCAGATGCTCTATAGTAATTCCGTCATCTCCCGGTGCCTTTCCGTGCTTTAGTTGTTTAAGAGCCATTCTGATCTCGTACAGGCTGACGTCCGGGATATCTTCGGTAAAGAGCCGAGTTAGCTTGGATCTGGGCTCATGGACCAAGCTCACAACAGGGTTCTAGGATCTGTATGACTGTCTATAGAACTCGTGGACCTCTCTTAATATCTCATCTTTGGAAGAAACAACAGTACCCTCATTGGTCTTCAGCTTGATCAACTGGCTTTTCCCAACAGACAGATCTCTTGCGAACACTTTGGAACCTTGGTTCCGCCCTATCGCCTCTTTAATACGCAAGGTATTAAATCGGCGAATGTCTCGTCGCATAGACTTGGAGATCTGCTGGTTTAGTCGCCTGTGATTGGACCAATGAGCCGAAGACTGCACCGTCATCTCTGTCCATCTCGCCATGTGCTTAAGAGTTTGGTCCGAAAGCTTTTGAGTCCTATTGACGCGACTGGTCTTAAAAAAGGTCGACCCGACCGCTTGGACAGTTTCCACGAACCTGTTGTTCATATCGTTCACTGAATCGCACTCGTCTAGGCATTGAAAGCGATTTTGTAGTTCGAACTGAAAGTTTTCGTGGTTCTGGTATTGAGCAGGTGTTGGTCGGAGCGTAAACTTCATCAAGCGTGACCTCTCGACTTTCATATTTAGATTCAATATGCCTCTAACTAAGCGGTGATCACTCCCAGTTTTAATCCTGCTGATCACTGAGACATTATTGAATATGTGTCGTTTGTCCGTTAAGTTGATAGTCGATCTCATTTTCACTGAAACATCAGGGCTAATCCAGGTCCATTTTCGCTGGGGTTGTTTCCTAAAAAAGGAATTCATCATAAAAAGGCCCTCCTTCTCCAGAAAATCAGACAGCATCTGGCCCCTGTGGTTCCTCTGCCCAAAACCATATTGCCCCACCTTCAGCTCATCGTCTCTGAAAATAAATAATATAATAGTACGCAAGAATACAATTAAATTATCTTTTCTTTCTTTTCTGGGTCAAATAAGTAAAGAATTATCATCCTTCCAGCGCTGATTTAATTAATTGAATAAGAACCTTTTTTTTATTGCATTTAGTGGCAGACGAGCCACGGCCCATCTGATGGTAAATGTCAACCGTCGCTCATGGATTCAACTATACTGAGAGTATTGTCAAGCCGCTGCTCACCATTTCATTTCACCGATATATAATGAAAGAATAAATGGCTATCTCCTGCTACGACCAAAACGCAACGATGTGCTTCATGGCCGGTCCCTAATTTTGTTTTACTCCTGGGCTTTATTTTGAAACCCTTAAACCCCAGGCAGGTGTCACAAGAGAGAGCAAATCAGTTTCCCTGAATTCTAGATTATGACTACAGCGGTAGTCATAATCTAGAATTGAGATTTACTTACAAAGTTGAAGTACAAAGACTTTAAAAGCTATACTTACATGAACATATTCACTGGCAATGATTTTGCTCCCAACGTTACTACTTTGTTATTATGTATAATGAAACGTCAACAAAATATCATGAAGCATATTTTGGGTATTTTGTGGGTTGCCAATGGCCCTTTTAATGTCACCATTCTAGTCACAATATACTACTAGAGTAGTACTCTAGTACAAATAACTCTCAAAAAAACTTAGCCACTTGCGAGTTCAAAGACGTAGCTTTGAAACAGACACGTAAGCCAAAGAAAACTATGTTTGTCTCGTTTTTACTACCGTCATACTAATTACGTCAAAAGGAGACAACACATTGTCATTGGGAAAAAGGGCAAAAGTTGGCAGAGGTCAGAAAAAAATCCCCAGAATTATTGAATAATTTGGATGCATGTGTATTCTGATAAACTTTCAATAGATCATGTTAGATCTAAAGAAATTGACAAGGATCACTGATAGGAAGAATAACTAGTTAAATGAGTTAACGTAAATAATTTATTCTTAACAAATGAAATCAATACATAAAAAGAGATTATGTATTCGTACATAGGTAGGCTAGTAATATAAAGACAAAATTTACAAGTATAAAAAAATAAATAAAAATCGTTTACAATGGAATATTATTATGTAATTGATGCGTATGTCAATCAGTGTTTAATCGACGAAAAAAGTAGGTTCTCAATTTGACACGTAGTAGGAGGTCCTCCTTATATATTTTTACGACCAATTTGGTCCAGGTAGGTGAGTCTCGGTATCCCCCTGTACCTACATCCTGCCACTTTTGCATTTTATATCTTCTTAAGCAGTCGCTCGTTCGGCTTTCTTTTCCATTCTTTCCACATGTCCGAACCATCGGAGCATTCCCTTTTGCATCTTTACACCAATACTCTCTTTCATACCTACTCGCTCTCTTACGTCGTCGTTACGAATACGGTCAGTCAGCCTCACTCCACAGATTTTCCGCAGAGATCGCATTTTGACCGCATTCATTTTACTCTCATACTCCTTTTTTACATAATCAACTCTCACTTCCATATAATAACTTTGGAACAAGCACTGCGTTGTGTTTTGCGACACGTGCCTTCTGGCTGAAGCTGAAGATGGCTGCCGAGAATTTATCCCAATGCTCCGTTCACTCTATTTTCCGCATTTACTCTTCTCTCTATATCAGTGGTGTACCTTCCGTCCCGACTGAATCCACATCCAAGATATACAAATCATCCACTTGTTCTAGAACACCATTGCTTATTGATACTCTAACATCTGTTCTGGCTTCTCCTCTTTCAAAAACCATTATTTTGGTTTTGCTCACATTCGCTCGTTTATCTTGATCTTCGTGTTTTTGATTTATCTTCATATTTTTAAATGTTACGTTTATTAAAACAACATTTCAAGTATCTTAAAGATACCTGTTGATTTATTAATCACTATAATTATATTATATTATATTATGGTTGTGTTTACTGTCACTAGACCGATCTATGCTGACTAGGACGGTAATGATAGACTTTAGACGTCTTTAAAATAACTGTAATGTTCAATGCAAGGTACAAGGTAAAAATATTAGGCGCGCGCGACTACTGCGTTGCTCTGTCTCTTCGGCGAATGAATCGGGTGGGGGCAAGACGCGCCAGCGCCGCGGCCAGCGGCCGCGGCCCCCTCGTCCCTACCCCTGCACCTCGTTGGCCTGCGCTGGAGAACCGGTCGCTTACGATGCGACCATAACTCCCGGGGTTGAAGAGTTATCTTCAAAATTATTAAGAGGGCAGAGCACGTTGAATGCCCTGCGAAGAACTCCCTTCTTGGTCTTGATGTCGGCGACTCTGGCGACGCCGTCTCTCCCAGGATGCACACGAAGGACGCGGCCGAGAAGCCACATCAATGGTGGAAGACCCTTTTCCTTCACGATGACCAGAGCTCCCTCCTTTAGTTGTCCTCTAGAGTGATGCCATTTTGCTCTCTGCTGAAGGGAGGACACATACTCATTAGAAAATCGATTCCAGAAATGTTGCTTTAGATATTCTATCCTCTGGAACCTCTGCAGATTTGTAATCTTCTCGCTAATGACTTGCGGGTGAGGCAAAAACATGAGTGACCTTCCAATTAGGAGATGGGCTGGAGTGAGAGGAGTGAGGTCTGAAGGATCATCGGAAAGGGCTGTAAGAGGCCTCGAATTCAAAATTGCTTCAACCTGAACAAGACATGTACTCATTTCCTCATAAGTGAGATGAGAAAGCCCTAAAATACGTCTCAGGTGATGTTTGACTGACTTGACAGCTGACTCCCATATGCCTCCAAAGTGCGGAGCGTATGCGGGTATAAAATTAAAATTAATACCTGTTTCAGACATCTCATTTGTGAAGTTTTGATTTAAAATGTTTGATAGTTCCTTAAAAGTACCTACAAAAGTCGTACCGTTATCCGAATAGATATTTTTCGGCTTACCCCGACGAGCTATAAATCTGTTTAGAGCTGCTATAAATGCCTCTTTAGTGAGGTCAGACACGAGCTCGAGATGCAATGCCTTGGTGGCGAGACAGATAAAAACACAAATGTAGGACTTTATGAGACGACATCCTCTCCCCTTACGATCGGCTATAAGAATTGGTCCAGCATAATCTGTCCCGGTCTCTAAGAAAGGAAACTCTAGGTGTAGTCGTTGCTTGGGAAGGTTTCCCATAAGAGGCTGAATGGTTTCGCCTTTGAACCTAAGACACTTCACACATGCGCGTACAATATTTTTTGCAAGGTTTCTACCTCCCAGTGGCCAATAACTATGCCTAATGGTTGTTAAAAGCAGTTGTGGACCTGCATGGAAGAGACGTTGATGATAAGCGTTAAAAATGAGTCTAGTCAAGTGATGCTTGCTACATAGTAATATAGGATGTTTCACGTTGTAATCATAAAATGAATTATGCAACCTACCACCTACTCGTATCAAGCCATTGTCTATGAAGGGTGATAGGGCGATAAGTCGATTTTTTCTGTGTAAACTCTTACCGGAGTTGAGCAGTTCGTATTCAGTAGGAAAAGACTCCTGCTGAGCTATGCGTAGAATATGCTTATTTGCTGATTCTAATTCAATTGATGTTAACGCACCGCTAGCTTTAACACCGGAAGGCGCACGACAGTTATTTAAAAATCTATATATAAATGCTATTATTCTTTGTATTTTGTGTATTATTCTTTGTAGTTTTGAAAATTTAGATGAATTGTTAATTAAATTTTGAATTGAATTTTTGTGATGTTTAGCGATTGTGTGCAGCGACCGGACCATCTCTGGTAACTTGTTTTCTGTGTTTGGCATGATGGGCCAAGAAGACGGACCCATTGCCAAATAAGAAGGGCCGGACCACCATAAGACTGAATCGCTAATGAGATTAGCGCTTAGTCCGCGAGAGACTAAGTCTGCGGGGTTCTCTTTGGAAGGAACATACTTCCAAGAGCAAGACCCAAAGCTCTCTTGAATTTCACACACACGATTCCGCACAAATTGCTTAAGGTGAGCTGGAGAAGATTTCAGCCAACCCAATACGATTGTGGAATCACACCAGAATATGCAATCGTCTGGCTTTATAGTAAGAGAGCTCAGTATTTTGTTGCATAACCTCGATCCGAGTAATGCTCCGCACAGCTCGAGTCGAGGTATTGTTGTTGGCTTGATAGGAGCCACCTTACTCTTTGATGCAAGGAGTTGAACTGTGACAACGTTGTTGACTGTTGTTGTGCGCACGTACACGCAGGCCCCATATGCCCTTTCAGAAGCATCTGTAAATATATGAAGCTGTATAGAAGATGGCTTATCACAAAAAATGTATCTGGGAATTTTGAGGTTATTGAGATGTGAGAGATTAAATGCAAAATTATTCCACAATATTTTAATCTCTTCTGGAATCTCGTCATCCCATGAACACTTTTCTGTCCAAAGTCTTTGCATTACTAACTTGGCTTCAACTATACAAGGGGAAATTAGCCCTAATGGATCGAAAACCTGCGCTATAGTGGAAAGAATTAAGCGTTTATTAATCTTTGTCTCTCCATGTACAACGGGACTGATAGAGAAGGTAAGATTATCTGTATTACATTGCCAATTAAGACCTAGAGTTTTTGAGAGCTCATTGGCACTAAGATTTACGGTGTTCGAATCCAAACTATGTTCACGCATGGTGTTCAAGACTTCGAGATCATTGGATTGCCACTTTCTGAGATTGAATTGCGCTGACTTCAACACACTTGTTACATTACGACAAAGAGCTATAGCATCGGAAGTAGTGCCTGCTCCACTCAGGAAATCATCTACGTAGAAGTCATGAGCTATAGCTTGACTTGTCTTAAGATCCGTAGTCTCCTTAGATAATTGAAGAAGGCAGCGGGTACTCAGAAAGGGTGCAGAAGCTGTACCGTAAGTAACAGTGTTTAAAGTGTACCTCTTAAGTGGTTGAGATGGGTCAGTCCTCCACAATATCTGCTGCAGAGAACGTTGGGGGGCGCTGATCTCTATCTGCCGATACATTTTCTCTATATCGGCTGAAACAACAATTTTATGTTGCCTAAAGCGTAGAAGAATGGAGAGCAAGTCATCCTGAATGGTGGGACCTACTGACTGTATGTCGTTAAAAGACTTGCCAGATGTCGTGACGGCTGATGCGTCGAACACAACACGCAGCTTTGTTGTCGCGCTCGACTCCCGTACAACGCCGTGGTGTGGCAAGAAGTAGGACTTATCTGTCGATATGGGATATTTAGTTAAGGACATGTGACCTAAATCTTCATAATCTTTCATGAATTTAACATAACGAGTTTTCAAGGCGATATCCTTTTCTAGCCTACGCTCTAATGAAAAAAACCTGCGCTTGGCTATCTCGTAGGAGTTTCCTAAGACCTCTGGCGACTCTTTAAGAGGAATAGCTACTACGAAACGCCCATCACTCTTACGCTTAGTGTTATCAATGAAAGATTGTTCACATGAATTTTCCTCTGCTGTGTAATTATGCCTAGAAGATACGGAATCGAGTTCCCAAAATCGAGTCAAGTCTGTAGAAGCATGATCGTCTTGTACAAACAAACAAGAGGGTTTCTGATTACATGGTTGATGAATGGTACCTGATATAATCCATCCCAGCTTGCTTTCAAAAATATGGGGATGATTCCTACCTAAGCTAATACGGTTAGTGCCTATTACGTTCCAAAAGACGTCAGCTCCCACGAGTATATCAATGGAAGATGGGACATTATAAGACGGATCTGCCAAACAAATACCAGAAGGCATAGGCATGTCGTGCGTGTCTATGTATGTATTTGGTATGTGAGCTGTTATTTTAGGCATAACATAACAGTCAATTTCCATTTTGTAATCACTGCTATAAGACTCTAAATGAAGATAGCAAGATTTGGTACTGTCAGAAAATTGATTATTTATGCCAGTGACCCTAGACTTGGCTGTACGAGTAATTAAATTAAGCTTACGACACAAGTCCTGAGTCACAAAGTTTGCCGTGCTTCCATTGTCAAGCAGGACTCGGGCGCAGTGCTGCTTGCCTTCTCTGTCCATCACCTTCACAAGTGCTGTGGACAGTATGACATAACGGAATGAGTTGGATGAATGAATATTAGCTGATAAGGCAACATTTTCGTTATTAGGTTTTGAGTTTTCCTCGCTATGTAATAAGGTATTATGTTTAAGTTTACAATATTTGCAATGGCCCAGTCTACACTTAACATCGGTATGACCCGGACGTAAGCAGTTAAGACACAGTTTTGATTCTTTTGCTTTTGATATCCGTGTCTCGACTGGAAAACACCTGAAGTTTTCACAGCTGAAAACATAATGATCCCTTTTACAAATAGGACAAATCGGACAAGATGGCTTTTTATAATTTGATTTAGAAGTAGATGTTGCGATAAAACTCTTAGGTTTGCTATATAATGTTCTGTTTTTATCGCTCTTTTCTTTTGTATTTTGTGCCTCCTCAATCGTCTCTAATAGATTTGACCTACTATGAACGAATTTGACAAAGCATTCTAAGGAAGGAGCCTCACTTAATGTATTTCTGTATTCTTCCCAGTGTCTACTAGTCACAGGATCTAATTTAGAAGACATTATATGTATGATAATTGTGTCCCAGTGTTGAACAGGTTGGTTGAGAGTTGCTAGTGCTCTAAGATTTTTATTGGTACTGTCTACAATCTGTCGCAAAGCTTGACTAGACTCCTTGTGCACCGGTTCAACATTAAACAGTGCTTGAACATGATTATGAACTAATAATTGATTGTTGTCGTACCTATCACATAGTAACCTCCATGCAGTCTGATAATTATCGGCCCTGAAATCTAAACTCTGTATTATGATACTTGCACTTCCATGAAGTGAAGTGCGTAAATAGTGAAATTTTGTTATTTCGTCAGTTGATTTATCATCATGTATTAATGATGTGTAAATGTCTTTAAACTCGAGCCAATTCTTATAGCCCCCGCTGAAGTGAGGTAAGTTGATGATAGGTAGCCTAACGTGTTTCTTTTTCTGTGACACCACCGTAGAATTAGCATCTGACGAGCCTACCTCAGAGTTAGCGGTCCCTTCGCGTTGCGCGCGATACCTTTCCACCAGCTCTCGCGCAGCAGCCAGGGTACTGTAGTAGCATGTCTCAAACTGCTCACGCTCGGTATACAGCTCGTCGGGGGTGTCCGCAAGCAGCTCCAACTCGGTCTGAAGTTCATCATAAGGAACATATAAGGCGACTATTTTATCAATTCTAATATCTAGTTCTAAAAGTTGTGCATCACTTAATTTAGTGCTGGTTTTAGCTATAGAAAAATAGCTTGAAAACTGCGTAAGCTTAGCTTTTATGGATCCACGTTTTTTAATTAAATCGCGCATTTTTATATCACTGCTTAGTGCCATTTTAATATGAGCAATATAGTGCTGTTAAATAAAGGGAAAAACAAAAGATTTAATAAGCGAAAGCAGCGATTGAAGTAGTGCAGATAACAGATATCTTGCAATAGCCAATAGTTTATAAAATTAAATGCAATTAAAAACAATAAACACTACCTAATTATAATATATTATACTAAACTGAATTAATTATCTTATTTAAATCTGCAATGAAATGTATCACTAACTTGCTAACAAAAAACGTGTAGGCGCTTTAGAGTTTCCTTGAAAGAAATTATTGATTCACTATTGTAAGTAAACAATATGATAAAATTATTTAAAATTTAAAGCATATGAATTAACTGAAAAAATTTAAATTATTCTAATGAAAATATGATTTTATGATATGAAATGAGTTGATGTATTGTGATATTATGTAATATGACACTACAAGTATGTCTAAACTACAAATGAAAACTAAATAATTGTAAAATTACTATGTTAATAAATGACTATGAAGATATATGACTATGAGAAGAGGCAAAGCAATATGAATTTTGCATGAATAAGGCATGGAATGGTGTGAATATTATGGTTGTGATAAGATGTGATGGATGAATGAGTGGTTATTGGAAAGATCTCACAGTTTGTTGCTCGTCCGTTGGTAACGTTCGTTGAAATTCAAATTCCAATTCCAGTAGGTATGTTTGCTTTTTCTCACGGTGACCATTAACACACTTCTCGACTGCCGTTGCACGGATGATATTAATGAAGAGGAGTTTCTGAAGCTCGTTGATGTTAAGAAAGGCACTGATGTGAAGACCTTTTGCTTTAACATACGTTTGAAGAAGTCACTCCTTAAATATCCAATTTCCGTATGTAGAATATAGTATGTTGAGTCGTATACGCTGCCAGAAACACCCGTAGCTTGCCGGTGAAGATATCTTGAAGCAGATGTATCTCAAAGAGGCTGTCGCTAACGGTAAATTTCAAATTTCTTCCTTGACCTTAGGCGCGTTCAAACCTTTCGAAGGACCTTATGGATGTGTGTATTGTCACTAGGCCGATCTATGCTGACTAGGACGGTAATGATAGACTTTAGACGTCTTTAAAATAACTGTAATGTTCAATGCAAGGTACAAGGTAAAAATATTAGGCGCGCGCGACTACTGCGTTGCTCTGTCTCTTCGGCGAAATGACTCGGGTGGGGGCAAGACGCGCCAGCGCCGCGGCCAGCGGCCGCGGCCCCCTCGTCCCTACCCCTGCACCTCGTTGGCCTGCGCTGGAGAACCGGTCGCTTACGATGCGACCAATTATTATAGATATGTAGCTTATCCACTAATAATAAAAAACTGCTGCTGATGTAGACGGTAGCCAGTCATTTTTTTTTTGCGTAAAAGCCTTATATATCCACCTTTTTATCCAGTCCTCCTTGGCTTTTGATCTTTTGGTACTCTGGAAAATAAGTAGGAAATCATTATACATACTACTGGGCCTACTTCTGACTATTGTACGATGATTATTACACATTATCATGAAAATAATATAAATTACTAATAACATTTTGACTAACTCTAACTGGCATGTGTTTGTCATTCACTAAACTCCCAACAGTGTGGGAAAATTCAGATTCGTTTTCTGGCAGCACTCATGGCTAAAACAATGTATGATAACTTTATTTCATTTTAAATGCCATTTTGGATTCCTGAACAAAATTAAGCAAACTTACTTGTGAAAAGTAGCACGCTGTCGCTTTGTCGTCCTTTTCGGTCTGCGACATAGACATTTTAACTGCACAAATCACCATTTTGGAAACTTTAGTTGTACGTTGCGGATACGTTTTCGCTCACTTATGTCAAGTTGGCAACTAAAGTCAGATATGCCTGCAGTCATTTAATAAGTAGCCCCGCGTCGGCGCGCTATACTACGTATCTAGTATTTATTAGTTATTACATCAATGCCATTGATATATAAAAAAAAGAAGATCCACAATCACTAAAAGTGTCCACTATAAACGTAGACAGAGGATATAATAGACTCGCTACTATTTTAATATTAAAGATGAAGAAACGGATGCACATATTAGGTGACAGCAAGAGTGAGCGAGACATATATATTATGTTTTATCCTTTTCGCGTTGGCGTTATTTTTGCTTGGACCCAATTCAACTGGGTCTCAACAATAAGGTGGCCAACCGTCCCCATCATCGGTATATAAGTTAGTTTTTGTATTTACGTAAAAAAAAACATTCAATCACGTTATATACGTTAATGTTACAAGTTCTAATATTTATATTATAAGCAAAATATAGCATAACTGCAATTTCGTTTGTCCTGTCATTCTTGTATCTAGCTTAAACAGGTAGTACATTTTTAGTCAACAAAGTTATAATCATTGTTATCTTTTAAAATTATTCCGGTTATCATAATGTCAAACTATTGCTATCGTCATCAGTATATGCGGTGTCGAGATAGCGATAGTTTGACATAACTAGATGTACCATAGCTATGAGGCAATAATATACCATACTTTAACTTGTACGGGTAAATTTTACTATTGCGTATTTCAATTTCCCTTAGTTCAGTTTGTAGCAATTACTTACACCATACGAGAAAATAAAGCAAAACCGATTTCTGCAAAATTTATTTCGTTCATCATATAAAATTCATCGTTTATCTAGCCATCCATCAGCCTTTTGACGTCCACTGCTGGACGTAAGCCTCCACAAGAGCGCGTCACTACTAGCGGTTCTGTACTGACTGCATCCAACGGCTCCCTGCGGCTTTGACCAGATCGTTGGTCGATCTGCTCTAATCCATCCTACGCTGCGCTGTCCGATACGTGAACCACCGCTCAAGAAACTTTTTTCCATCCAACTATTGGCCTGTATATTGCCATTATAGCATGCCAACCCGTCGGGCTGCGTCAGTCACTCCTGTTCTTCTACTCCGTATCCGGATCTCCGTATTACAAATCCCGTATAAAAAATTACGTGGAGAAATATCGAGTGGGAGTGGACTATACGCTTCATGGCACGCTGAGTAACTTTGAGCCTTGATGCAAGGCCAACATTCAGAGACCATGTAGCTGTAGCACATGTCATCACTGGTAACACACACTGGTTATAGGCCTTTATTTTCAGATATTGAGGAATATTCGACTAGAACATATCGCTTAGCTTCCCGAACTATTTTGTAATTTACTCAAAGCCACTCTGCTAGTAATAGGTTACTCAATCGTGATAGAGTTATTTTCTTTTGGTGGCTAAAAAGGAAAATTATGAGAAGCACATTTTAATCAAAATGAGAAGAATAATATCAATCAGCTCTCAAGCAGTCATAATTTAAAAACAGCGTAAAGAATAAAAATGATCCAGGTCCAGTTAAGGGAGTTGTGAAAACAGCATTACGAAAAGATAGTTATGGTAATACTACAAAATAATTAAAAAATCTACTTACCTCGATTTGTAAGATATTCCCATACCCAGATACCATCCCAGATACCTCCATAGTGACGGATTTATCTGCTCCTGGCGGCTAAAAAGTCACGTTGAAAATATAACTTATTTGTAATTTCATATATTAAATTTATAAAAATATCAAAAAAAGGTTAAATGTTCCCGCAAAGGATTGGAAATCCATCACCCTTGCAAACATAGCAATACAAGGTGTTACGACAATTTGTAATAATTTTGAAATATATATAATAGAAAAAATAAGATCGTGCATAACTATTAACATGAATGTGCAATTAACTAAATAATTTATTTGGGTGAAGTACTTACGGGTATAAACACAGTGGGAATTCACTGGATTCAAATACGTGAATTTTTTCGCCTTGCGAAAGCATCTTGATTCGAAATGTTTCGAACATATTTGAGCATCCAAAGGTGGTTGCAAAATAATATGTAACTGTTTAAATTAAGTGTGTTGTAGTGTTGCGAGAGTTTTATGGGAAACCTGTCAGCTACAGACTGGCATCCCTAACAGATCGTAACCGGAATAATTTCAGAAGACAACCAGCATTAAAACTTTGTACACTATAAATGCACTACCTATTTTAGCCGGATACTACAAAAGAAATTACAAAATAATGTTTAGATTTTGCTTAAAATGTATTAAAACGTGTTAAAATAGATCTATAACGTGATTAATGAACGTTTTTTGAAACACTAATGCAAAAACAAGCTTACTTACCGATGAAATGTGATGTTCTTAATATTTTGTTCTGGTCGATTTTTGCAACCTTATATGCAACAGCGACCCATGTTTAATGTTCTTATCTCTTCTCTAGTTTACTTTCTCCAAAAATGATCACTAAATTACTAAACTCGTACAATTTTTAATTCAAGATGTTACAAAATATCTATTGTTTAAATTCTTCCTATTATGACAGATAAGGCGACCAACTTTAAAAAATTGTGTGCCGGACGTTTTATTAATTCTTCTGAAAGATTGAGTTTTGTCATGTGACCTACCTCGAGTTTTAGGCATCTTTAGGTATATGCATGAGTCAAATATATCCATCTTACACAAACATTTGGGTGCGAAAAAGTGTGTTCTCGGTGGAGCCCACACAATTTGACTTTGGACTGTGACCCTTGGTGCCATGCTTGCTAGATTTAATAAACAGCTGTCATATTTGGTGTTTGGTATACATAGTTATAGCTGACGAAACATGGATTTATTGCTACGATCCCAAAAAGATCACCAGCAATTGAGCGAACCTTCAAGATTAGCCAAAACCAAACAAAATGGCACGCTGCAAAGTGCCTGCAAGCGGTTAACAACTTCCTTTTTTAATAAAACTGGAGAAGTGGCTACTGTTGCTTTGGAATCATTCTACCATGAATAGTGATAGGTACCAGGAATAATAATAGTAACGGTCGTACCATTTATTTGCCGAAAGTTCCCGCTCGTACTAAACAACATAACATAACACATATCATAGCATCACGCCTGTATTCCCCGAAGGGGCAGGCAGAGGTGTATTACACACCCACGACTCGCCAGCTATGTTTAAGTCTCACGTAATAGGGGGCGAGCCTATTGACGTCTACCGGGCACATTTCCAAACTCCGGGCTGCTACTGAGAATTTTTCTTTTTAGGAAAAAGCTCAATAACATTGCCCGACCCGGGGATCGAACCCGAGACCTCATGATTAGCAGTCGCATACCCACCGAGGCAGTTCTCGTAATCAAAATCTCTTTTTTCTTATTCATAAATAATTTGTACTTTAAAAAGTAGCGGAACATTGGGAGCATGTCAAATGCTAAAAATATAGATCAAAAATGCCGAAAGTTATTGACGATATCCGTAAAAATAACCGTAAACGTAGTATCATCTTGCACTACAATAAAGCTAAATCTTACACAGCCAGGAAAATTTCCAAAATTAGTTTAATCTTATGAAAAAAAATTGGTTGCCTGTAAAGTCGGTATACGGGCGAAAGTTTTACGTGACAACGACTTTGAGTGGTAAAATAATTTTAATGTGAATATTCATTCGTATAGTAGGAAGAAGGATGAAATAATAGTAACAATTTAAAACATTTATTTATACAAAGAATTATATTTAAAACATTAATTTATACAAAGAATCTCGCACTGAATTTCATATTAACAAAATTTTATTTCTTCGTCTCTCTCGCTCTTAGGCGGGCTAACCATGCCCGAGTGGAAGGGACGCGTGCCTCTCACTCGCTCTCATTGTGAGCGCATAACGTGAGCGGAGCGTAACGCAGTTTCTTGAAGTGTCACCCGGCAAACCAATTTATAAGACGTTGTCACGTCAAAAAGCATTCAAAGGAGAAAATTTTGAGAAGCAATAAATTCATTATAAAGTATAAATTATTTGTGAATAAGGAAAAAGAGATTTCTAGTAGGAGCGGGTGATTGGAAAAGACGCGGGTTCGATTCCCGCTCCAACTAGAAATCTCTTTTTCCTTATTCACAAATAATTTATACTTTATAATGAATTTATTGTTTCTCAAAATTTTCTCCTTTGAATGCTTTTTAGTTCTGGTGCTCTCTTGGGGAGGCTAATGTCCAACAGTGGACGTTTAAAGACTGATGGTTGGATGAATAGAAGGGGTGGTAGATTTACTTTTAAATAATTATTTTGATAAACGCTGTGATTTTCAATTAAATATTTGTTACGAAGAGTTTTTTATTTACGATCAAGTTACAGATCTCATTCTAACTATCGTTTATTTTGCCCAAATATGGTTAAATATTTGTCAACCTGGCAACATTTAAAAAAATATTGCTGTTTCAAATGCGGCCACGCCGTGGCTCCGTCTAGTTAGTCTGAGTTACGTACTTATTACCTAGTCTGTGAGCGCAAAACATTATGTATCGGGTATTGTTTTATTTGTAAGTTGTTTACGCTTATGTTTAACACAAATCATACAGATGATATTAATCAATATTGTCATGTTGGCAAATGACGTCATATACCTATGTTCTTAAAAGTATTATAGGGTAAACACCTCAATTATGGACATTTTAAGAATAAATTTGTATAAATAATAGGTACTTTATTTAGAACGTTTTAAAAGTTGGGAGTCCTAAGTTTATTCCACACTAGCTAATATCCGCGACCTTTGATTATACGCGACCTCGTCGGTTTTGCTTATTATCATATGGGAGATAAAGGTATCTGGTATAGGACTATACGATCCGAGCCTTTTCGTTACCCTTGGTTTGATTCAAGTAAGCTAGATAGAAATTCTCTTGTGACTGCTTTTAGGATTCGGTCCGGCCACGTTCCGCTTAACAAATTCGCATCATGGCAAAAGTGTCGTCCTCAAACTGTTCCGAGTGTGATGTAGTCGAAGATGTGCATCATGTTATGGTGGAGTGTGTTCGGAATCGGGCCCTAAGAAGTACGCTAATTAGAAATAGTTATGATGTTGGGTATTGTAATAGTGCGCTAGCTCAACCTCTTTCACAGGATGTCAAAGCTTTGTATAAATTAGTTCAGATTGTTATAAACTCTAGGTTATAATTTTGTATCTTAAGTTGTCAAGATAATTGAGATAGTTTTACGAGGACGACATGGTCGCTTCTCTCTTGTGTACCAAGTCCTTTTTAAAATAAAGACAAAAAAAAAACATGTGGGAGAGGTAGAAGAGATTTCTACTGTCCCCAAATTGTCCACGGCAAGAGAACACAAATCACTAAACACGTAGTGCTATTAAAATTTTTGTTTCTTAAAACTTTAATAACTTTATATTAAACTAGCCTTTGCCCGCGGCTTCGCCGCAGCCAAAAGCTAGTTTTCGGTTATATCACAGATTCCCGATATAGTAGCGGGATAAAAATAAATGTATACCAATTGTTAAGTCTAATCAAGGGCTATCAAATAAAAAATGTTGCATCAAAATCCGCTCAGTAGTTTTTGTGTGATGCGCGAACGAACAAACAGACAAACAAATAGACAGCAAACAATCTAAAAAAAAATTTTTTGTATTTATACGCGCCTATAATAGCCTTTATATTTTTATTTAGGCGGGAAAAATGTACCTAACCGCACACCCCGTCGTTCGGGGCAACGAACAGGGTAGTGTGGGGCTCTCACCCACTAAAGAAACCCGCCGTGTTCCGTCTCTCCGTCTAAAGACGGCGGGCCACTGGAACGATGTTACATTGCTTCAGTGGTTCGCCGGCGGCTTAACTTTCCGGGTACCGTCTACTGAGCGACGTACACGGAGCGTTACACCTTCGCGGGAACGCCTATAGGCACAGAATAAATACTAGTCCTACGGACAGAAACCTCACTTCCATTAAAACTTGTCCAAAATCTCTCTATAATAGCCTACAAAATCTTACTAATAATACTAATTGTTCGTAGCGAGAAGAAATGTACCTTATGCACACAGAAATACAGTTGTGATTGTTTTGCCCGCCGCATGATCCTCGGGCAACCGCGTCATTCAACGAATGCGCTAGGGTTGCACCTATGATACCACCGAAGGAATGTGACATAGTTTCAGTGGCCCGCCAAGAAAGGCATAGAGACAGCACACGGCGGGTTTCTTTAGTGGGTGAAGGCCCCACACTACCCTGTTCGTTGCCCCGAACGACGGGGTGTGCGGTTAGGAACATTTTATCCAGCCTTAAAAAAAAAAAAAAGAGTTGCACCTAAGATGATTTTACTTACTTACTTATCATCACGCTATCTCCCTTGGTAGGCAGGGAGAACAGTGACAAAAGGCTCTATTCTCGCATCATACATCTCTCACTTCCTCAACATTCATAATTCTCTTCGTACACTTTCCGGTTTCCGCTCGCCGGTTTCGGAGGCTACTGACTCCACCGACAGCAACAAAGCTAAATACCTTTTTTTTTTGTTTAGGTGGGAAAAAATGTACCTAACCGCACAACCCGTCATTCGGGGTAACGAACAGGGTAGTGTGGGGCCCTCAACCACTAAAGAAACCCGCCGTGTGTCGTCTCTCCGCCTTAATTGGCGGGCCACTGAAACTATGTTACATTCCTTCGGTGGTCCGCCGGCGGCTTACCCTTTCGGGTACCCTCTATTGAGCGACGCACCCGCACACGGAGCGTCGCACCTTCGCTGGAGGCCTTGCGGGTGGCGGACGTTCCCCGGTCCATCCACCCGCAGCCTGAGCTAGGGTGGCATTAGGCGCAAATACTCACGCCTGCGCCGCCCCAGTCGCTGGCGGCGGATCGGGTCTGCGGAAGGATCAGCCTCCCTGGCCCTCTCTGCCGCTTTCTTCCGCGAGATAACTGCTATAGGTACAGCCTAATTAGCCTTTGGCTGCGGCGGAGCTTAATTTTTACCTTATGTCTCAGGTTCCCGATATATTAGCGGGATAAATCACTTCCTTACGCGCGCGCTCAGCGTACGGTCGCGTGTTACTTATCGAGCTTAGCTTACACATTTGTATACGTAAAATGGTTCAATGCAAGAAGTGTAAACTGTTTGTGTCTCTCACGAAAGATGGTGTAAAGTGTGTGATGCGGTGTTTCACAAGAAATCCGTTCAAAACAATAAGCGATTCATGCAAGCGTTAGTCTGTGATGACTGCCAGAAACCCAAAGGTAGTCCCATGCATCCAGCACAGGATCCAATAATTACACTAAACCCCACTGAAGCATCAGGCGAGAAGGTGCTAGCAGAAGTAAATAGAAAATTAGAGGAACTTTATAATATGGAGAAAAAAATCGAAGAGCTCACCAATAGCGTGGAATTTAATGCTGATATGTATCAAACACTGATAACATATAAGGAAGAATCACAGAAAAAAATCAAGGCAACAGAACAAAAAAATGTTTACTTGGAGAAGTGTAACAAAGCGTTAGAAGAGAGAGTGCAGGAACTGGAGCTGAAAGAAAAGGAAAAAGGTATTGAAATCCATGGGCTAGAGATGATTAAAAACAAAGACACTAAATCTGTAATACAAAATCTTGCCCGAAAGCTTAACCTAAGCCCAGATGGAATTGTTGATGCACAGAGGGTAGGAAAAGAAAAACCTGACCAAATAAAACCTAGAATAGTACTGGTTACCCTTCAATCAAAAGATATCCGTAATAAATGGATATCAGCCAAAAAGGAAATTAACTAACAGCAAAGATGAGGATCTGCCCAAGTACAAACGGCAATTACTTTGGATCGCAAGAAATAAATTAAAAGCAAAAGGATTTCAGTATATTTGGGTTCAAAATGGCAACATTCTGGTGAAGAAGAATAGCGAAGAAAAAAAGATATATAACGTCAAATCGGAAGATGATTTGAATAGGCTGGAGGATTATAAATAAATGTGTGTATGTGTATGTAGTGAACACACACTAGGTGATTTTAGCAATAACATTCGATCAACCGGATGATTTTTTTACAGATGTTGCATTTAAAAGATACTACAACATAAACTTATTGTATAAGAACCTCACTCAAAATAAAAGCTATACTAAAATATTTCATCTAAATATCAGGTCATTGCGGAAGCATTTTAATGAATTACTAGTTTTGCTGGAAGAAACTAATTTTGAATTAGATATAGTATTAAGTGAAATAAATATAAGAAAAGAAGAAGTTTCATTCTATCAAATATCTGGTTATAATGCATACTTAACTACAAGAGAAACGAGAAGGGGAGGAGGCTTAATAATATATGTAAAGGATAGACTTGACTTCAATATTAAAGAAGTAAACTCAGAAGAAGCTCTAGAAATGTTGCACGGACAGCTAAAATCAGGAAAACATATATCACATATAATTGCTATATACAGACCACCTAAATGTAATAAAATAACATTTTTGGAGCAGTTGGAGACCACCTTAAAATATATTCCGGCCACTGACGACTATAATAATAGGCGACACAAACATAGACACGCTATATGAAAAAACTAATCTGACTACGACAAAGTACAAAAACACCATGTGTGGTTACGGCCTGCAGCTTGCAATACCTGGCACGCAGATAACACGCGAGGCGATAGTGAATGGGAGGCGAGAGGAGTCATGCTTAGACCACGTATGGGTACGTTGTCGAGACATACATTTCTAATCATGACGCGGTAGAAATAGCGCTGGACACATTTGCTAGTGATAGCTCATTAGTGCAAATAAAGAACACTACGCGAGAAGTGATTAAAGAGTCCAGACATACAACTTCAGAACAAATATTACATAGCAAATTTTAACAATTACACCAATAAGGCCATTGCATGTCGCGACTGTGCCAACGAGGTCTACACTCAGCGTATTGCCGTGCTGTGGTGACACATCACAGCGCTGGTTTTCAGTGCAAGCCTCAAAGCGAGGCACGGACGCATAACATGGGGAAATTAATAAATTAGGAAACAATAATAATAATAACGACCTACTAATATAGATAATTATTAATAGACATTTGATAGTAATAAATAAAGTATTAAAGTATATATATAAATATATACATATATATATATATAAATAAACTAAACAGGTGAAAATATAGGATACCTAGTATGCACAAACTTTTGATTTAACCTCTCCGCGCCGACGCGGTATTTAATAATAATTATTCCTGGAATAAACAAACACACCGTCAGGTAATAGGTACGTAGGTATATATTCTTGTCTCGCCCCTTAATGCGAGTACAAGTAGGTAGCTACTCTTTGTCTCTCTCTTTCGTCTCATCGGCCGACTAGATCAAAAATGGGACGGGGGCCATCTTTGGATATGTCCGGCCCACCGACACGTCTGTACGTAAACGAGCGACTGACTAAAGTTAATCGTCAGTTATTTCGTCGCGTGCGAGATGCTGGACAGCGTCATGGTTGGCAATTTATATGGACGAAAAATGGTCGCATTCTTGCCCGCCGTAGATCTGGTGAACAGGCCGTTCGTATCCGTATGGAGTCTGATATTTTGCAAGTTTTTGGCTGCGAAGCGACTGCTCCTTTGCAATAGTAATTTTATATATTTCAACTAGTCTTATTACGTTTAATTTTATTTATAAAAAATCTTGTACTTTACGGCATTGCAAGTCGCTTCTATAAAAATTATCGAACTCCTCTAAGATACAGTGGTTATTTGTATATGTGTGTTTTTTGTATTTATGTAATATTTTATAATAGTATATATATTTTCGATATAATAACTCGTTACATATTAGGGGATTGATATATATATTTAGGCGTTTGGCTACTTTATATTTTTGCTTGGTATTGGTTGTAGTTTTGTTTGTTGGTAATAATATACAATATTTGTTTTATTGCAATATATATAATTATACATATTTAAATTATTATTATTTACAATGTTTTTTAGATGCTCAGTGATAAACATTTACTATTGGGATTGCTAAATGCTGGTTCACTATGTACGAATCATGATGAGTTTTTGGTGGTCATGAATCGCCATTCGGTAGACATTATGGCAATCAATGAAACGTGGATTCGTATGGGCGAGGAGGGTCGTGCGCCAATGGTGGTGGGTTACCGGTTCTATCATATTCCACGTTCTGAGGATAACCATGGAGGTCGGGGCGGAGGTGTGGCTTTCTACATTAAAACAACTATGAGTGTACGTGTAAGAACTCATCCTCCACACCCGTTGGTAGAACAAATGTGGATAACCACCAGGCCAAAGGTAAAACCTTATTGATTGGTACTGCTTATCGACCACCGTGGTTGGACATAGATATTTTTCTCGACTCCCTCACCGACAGCATTTGCGCACTATCCCCTCATGATAATTTAATATTATTGGGAGATTTAAACATAAATATGCTTGATTCTAATAACATAAAAACAAAACGAATGGTTCAATTTCTTAACTATTGTGGCTTGACACAAATTGTTCCTACGCCTACACATTTTGTAGAGGACAGTGCCACACTTATAGACGTCATCTGTGCGGACACAGCGTACCGGAACGTGGTGGTGGAACATGTGGTTGAACTAGGGCATCATTATTTTATAACATGTGAGATTAAATTAAAAAAAATAAACAATTAAACACAATCAAAACGTATCGTCCTATTAGCGATATAATGTGGGATTATTTTAACTGGGATTTAATAACAATTCCTTGGGACTCAATTTGTGATTTGGGGGACGTGGATGCTATGGTTGAGACATTTAATGGTTTTATAACTTGGCTTTTTGACGTTCACGCGCCAATAACAACTAGCCTGGTTAAGTCGAGACCAACACCTTGGATTACGGAGAACATTCAACTAATGTTTAAGTTGCGCGATGATGCCCGACGCCGCGCTAAGCAAACCAAACTGGCAGCACATAAAGCTTATTACTCCGATTTAAAACACCTTTATACCACAGCGTTACACAATGAAAAAAAGGCATACTTTACGACGTACATAAATAAAAAAATAAATGACCCTAAAACATTATGGTCTAATATAAAAAAGCATGTGCTGCCAGAAAACAGTACAAGTGCCGTTTTGCCTCCGGAGCTTCGCGACCCAGACCGAATAAACGCAGCATTTCTTGATGTTCCCTGTAATTCTCGGATTACTATATCTCAACTTACCTTTTTTGAGTTTAATCGATATGGCCCCTCTAAATTCTCACTTGAACCAACAAACCCTGATACTGTTTTAAAAATAATTAATAATATCACAACAACAAATGCTCAGGGGATTGATGGTTTAGGTAGAGATATGATCACTTTGACCCTACCACAATCTCTACAGGCGATAACTGAAATGATAAATAGATCAATAATGACAAACAAGTTTCCGACTTCATGGCTAAAGGCCGTTGTGCGCCCTCTGCCAAAAACTAATGACCCTAAGGAATACAAGGACCTTCGTCCTATAAATATCTTACCGTGCCTCTCTAAAGTGCTAGAGAGAGTCGTATATTTACAGGTCATGTCTTATTTAGAAAATAGCAACATCTTACCAGATTTACAATCTGGTTTTCGAAAAGGGCGCGGTACTGCAACGGTGCTGTTGGACGTCGTGGGCAATATACTAGAGGCGAGGGATCGCGGAGAGGGGTCCATATTGGCATTACTCGACTATTAGCTTTCGATTCAGCTGAAATTTCTTTGATATTGTCTAAACTGTCGTACTATGGGTTTGAAAAGGATACTGTGCTTTGGTTCCATAGTTATTTATCAAATCGATCACAACACGTTGAGGTGTGTAACGAAAACGGCTTAACACTACGCTCTTCTTCGCGATCAGTAACGAGGAGATTTCCCCAGGGATCAATCCTTGGTCCGCTTTTGTATATATTGTATAGCGCTGATATCTCTACACACCTACGTGACTGCAAGTACCATATTTATGCTGATGATACACAAATATACTCATCTTTCAAACCCACAAATACGATTACTGCTACTCAAATATTTATTTAATGAACAACTCGACAAAGTTGCCACTTGGTCTCACAACAACGGTTTATCACTCAATCCACAAAAGTGTAAATACATGTTACTGGGCACTAATAATCAAGTTGAGTCAATTAAATCTGCTAAGCCTGTTGTTAAAATAATGGGAATAGACATAGAGAGAGTGAATATGGTTTGTAATTTAGGTCTAATTTTGGAACCTGAACTACGTGTTGAACAGCATATTAATGTCACAGTAAAAAACTGTTTTTACAGGTTTAAGACACTGTACAAAATTAGGCAATACCTTACGGTTAACATGCGAATCCGATTAACAGATGCCCTAGTGTTATCAAAATTTAATTACTGTGACACAGTTTACGGCCCCTGTCTGTTGTCCCGCACGGAGCGTCTTATACAGCGTGTACAAAATTCGTGTGCCCGGTTTTGTTTCAGTATTCCCCCGCGAAGCCACGTTACACCCTACCTGAACCATAATAAGATATTAAAAATGACAGATAGACGTAGGTTACATTTAGCAAGTCTAATGTATAGTATAGTTAGAGACAAACAACCTGATTATCTTTATAGAAAATTGGCCTGGAGGCAGGATATTAGCCTTCACACTATTCGCTCGACCTCCCATCCACTTAAGATACCGAAACATAAAACTACTGCCTTCAGAGGATGTTTCAAGTATGCCGCCACACAGTCCTGGAACGGATTAGACCCACCTCTAAGATACGAAAAAATGTACCTAACAGCACACCCCGTCGTTCGGGGCAACGAACAGGGTAGTGTGGGGCCCTCACCCACTAAAGAAACCCGCCGTGTGCCGTCTCTCCGCCTTTATTGGCGGGCCACTGGAACTACGTTACATTCCTTCGGTGGTCCGCCGACGGCTTACCCTTTCGGGTACCCTCTACTGAGCGACGCACCCACACACAGAGCATCGCACCTTCGCGGGAGGCCTTGCGGGTGGCGGACGTTCCCCGGTCCAACCACCCGCAGCCTCAGCTAGGGCGGCATTAGGCGCAAATACTCACGCCTGCGCCGCCCCAGTCGCTGGCGGTGGTTCGGGTCTGCGGAAGGATCAGCTTCCCTGGCCCTCTCCGCCGCTTCCTTCCGCGAAATGACCTCGTCGCACCTCTAAGATACCTGAAAACCAAAAAAACATTTAATAGTCATTTAAAAAAACAGCCCATACTGTATCAAAAGTCAGACGTTGCATGACTACATTATAAAATGTAAGCAAAACTAAGTCACTCACCACATTGTATATTGAATAGATGTTAGAATAATAACAACTTCATATATTTATTTTCGCTTTGGTTTATAACTAAACTCAGCCAGTTCAAAACGACGATGTTTTTTACTAGTACTAAATGCTTAAGAATGGACATATCTACATCTGCCGTGCAGAATCCCCGGCGTACGCGCGCGCTGCGAATGAGTTCGTCGCGTAGCTCGCGACGCGCCAGACGCACTACGATCGGCCTCGCACCGTCGGAATTCGTTGCGTTTAGATATCTCCCGCCAATACGATCCGCGCTTACTATATCCCTTTCCTCAAGGTTCACTTGCAACTTAGTGGCTATTAGCGCGACTGTGTGAATTAGGTTCTCACCGTTTCGTTCCGGAAGATTCGATAACTGTATGTCGTTAGCAAACAGCTGTTGATCTCTGTCATTGAGATCACATTTTAACTGAGCCACTTCCTCGCAGGTTTTTATAAACATGGCAAGGTTTCGCACAACTACACACACTCTCGAGTCTAAATCCACCATATTTTTCTTGAGAGAATCCATTGACTCTTTCAGCCGAGAATTGTCTGATTGGAGTAGGTCCATATCCGCACGCAGTGTCTGAAACTCTATTTGGAATTCTTTTTTCATGATATTTAATTCCGCACGCAGTTCTTCCTTGAGTATTACGCGTAGTTCGTCTTTCATCATCTCCCTGAATTCTCGCAGCATAGCGGCCACATCCGTAGACGCCTCTCCTCCAACATTTAATACGCTATTGCCAGAAATTTCAACAGTGCCGTACGCTTGTCGTCCACTCGAGGTAGAATGTCCCTTCTTACGGCAATCCAGACAGCTCCAAGAGGGGCTGATGTTGCCAGATTGTGGCAGACCGCCGCAAATTCGATGATATATTGATTTGCATTGGTGACATCTAGCGGCGCCATTCGGTGATACGAATTTTGCACAACCTACACATTTCTCAGTAGGCATTTTAAATATATGGGATTGATCAAGTCCTTATCAAAATAAACAGATGTCGTTGTTATTAGAATTAAATTGTATAACTAAATGGTACCAAAGTGTCACTAGATGGAGTAAATAAAAAAAAACGTTTATGGGAGATTATGCAGCGTGGGATGGTGTAATTAGGCCATAAACAGTATATAGATTTTTAGTTTAAACGTACGACACTTCACAAACTGTTCACTCGCTCTTAGATATCTAAGTAACGAAAACAGAACATAATATGTAAACTAGGGTAGGTCTTGTCTTTTAAATGTTTATGTGTTTTTTACACTGTAAGTTCACTAAAACACCGTATAACACTTAGGCTTGACGACTATTGTAAATGTTTATCGTTTATTAATAAATATGTAATAAACTCAACTGTTATATATTTCTTTTAATTTTGTTAAACAAAAACTTTGTGCATATAACTGGGCGCACCTGCTTGACATAACGTGTCCTGTAACGTTGTATCAGACATTGTGTACAGGTATTCGGTAATATTTATAGGGAATGCACGGTAGTTACAGTCATGAATTGTAATAAAAGAATAAAAAGGCAACCATGGATATATAAACAATTGTCTAAAATTTTACTGCAACGAGATTATTTATTTCGAGTGTGGAAGCATGAGCCAAAAAATATGAATAAGCGATTAGAATATACAAAATTTAGAAACAAAGTAAATAAGTTAGTTATCTAGGCAAAAAATAAATACAAACAGTTAGAAGTAAAACAATGTAACGGAGATTTTAGGAAGATATGGGCGAAAATTAATATGTGGCTGGGTAGGAAAAAGCTAGCTTATAGATTGACGTGATATTAAAACATTTAGGTAAAACGCAAAATATTAGTCAAATATGTTCCAATTTTACAAAAATATTTACTGAAGAAATAAAAATAATAAAACATCAATGCAATATAAAATTTTTAGATAGAAGTCAGTATGTGAGGCCGAGTAAGGTGAGTTTTAGATATAGAACAGTGGATTCGGTAGCCGTAGAAAAAGTGATTAATGAGTTGTCCATTCAAAAGGCACCAGGTCTGGATGGGATTAGGGTCAAAGACATAGCGTATATGTGTAAACAGTTGAGTCCTATCTTAGCGAAATTTATTAATTTGTGTCTAGCTAAAGCTATTTATCCTGACTAGTTGAAGACTGCAATTATACGTCCTATATTTAAATCAGGCAATTATTTAGATTATAACAATTACCGGCCCATAGCCATATTATCTGTTAATGAAAAAATTGTGGAAAAAATTATTATTGGCCAAATAAGTAAATTCCTAGAATGCCATAGTATACTCTCAGACACTCAGCACGGGTTCCGCCCGGGACGAGGTACAGTTTCAGCCTTGAATAGTTTTTCTGATTACATTAATGAATCATTAAACTCAGGTAAACAGATAATAGCACTTTATATTGACTATAAAAAAGCGTTTGATACTTTGTATCATAATATCTTATTACGTGCGATGAATGAGTGTGGAATTCGAGGGCCAACGCATGAATGGTTTAAAAATTACTTAGCTAAGAAAAAAATATGTACAAATATAGCAGGTGTGTTTAGGGATGAAATGGTTGTGGATATTGGGGTGCCAACTGGGTCAGTTTTTGGTCCAGTGGGTTATGTGATGCATGTGAACAGTGTAGGTATCTAATGCTGTGAGCAAGTGTCGGGTGTACATGTATGCAGATGACATGCGTCTGGTATATGCCTCGAAGGATATAGTGGAGGTACAAAATAGTATACAAGAAGATTTCGAATGTATAACGAGGTAGGCGCATGACAATGGCATCATATTGAATCTGTTAAAAACCAAATGTATGCATATATACTCGCCACATAACCGACGAGCAAAAAATTTGAAAAAAGAACAAATAGGTATAATAGGGCATTCATATGAATGTCTACACGATAATAAAACTAACTGTAGTTGTAATGACTTAGAGTACGTAAGCTCATTTAAATATTTAGGTCTAACTATTGACAAACATTTTAATTGGAAAATGCATATAAAGGAGATGTACCAAATGCCCATACATTCTCGGCCTGGAAAGGACATACAGAAAACAATATGTTTTTTGAAGATAAATGATTACCCTATTGCCCTGTGTATTTCTTTTCACACTAAAACTTTTGGATGATGAGTTATAAGACATCTAAGATGGATATAATTTTGAAATTGAAATACCTCAAAATCGAATATTTGATCAAAAATAACACCATAATTATAAATAAATAAAATAATATCTACATATATAAACAAATAATGAAGCTTAAAATCCCTAAATATATAGCTTATACTCATAAAATCACAATACAATATTCACGATACACAATTTAACAACAGTAGACTAGTAGAATGACATGACATGACAGATGTAAAATGTTTTGCTAATATTTTGAATCATAATTGCTACTCTTGATTAGAAATAATATCAGTTTTCACCAAATAATTATAAAAAATATTTTCTTAAATAGTCAGATAACAATAATTCACCAATAACCATTACGCTAAAGTACAAATTCAAAATAATAGCTTTTCAAACTATAATCTTTTTCTGAAGTTCTATCAAGAAAAGAAAACCACTGATGGATTTTATAAATTATTAGTTTAGTTTTAAATATTGAAAACATTATGGCCGCCACAGGCCGTAAATGGTGCATGCCCTTTATATGTAACAGATTAAGGTCCATTTTAGGTATTGTATATCAGCTTAACAAGCACTTACTACAAGTAAGCATACACTTCGTGCTATATACTACGCGCTCGCTGATTCAATAATCAGCTACGGATTTATTGTATATGGCCGGACATTTAAAACATACATTCAAGATATTAAAAATTTACAAATAAGACTGATTAAGTTCCTAGTTAGTAAAAATGTTAAGAATAAATGTAATCAAGAATACGATAAGTTATTTTCAATTTGTAGAATTATACCAGTAGATAAAAAACTTAAATATTTAATTTGGTATAGAACACTACTATAGCGATGAATATAAAGAAAACGTAAATAATAAATATAATACTAGAAATGTGAGAGAAAAGATTCGTCCAACCGAAAATGACCAATTACTATGGAGAGAGTGTGACAAAATTTTTAGTGCCTAATATATTTAATAAAATAGAGATACTAAGAAAAACCCTAGGTAGTAAAAGAATGTTAAAATATAAACTAAAGAACTTGCTTCTCAACCCATGTTAGCCTGACTGTTGACAGTTCATTTATATAAATTTATATGTAAGTTAACTGTCAACATATTATTATTTATAACCTTAGAATTTGTAACATTATATTATTATACATTAAAATTTACTGTTTTGTTGTATAAACAATAGAATAATCTAAGCATTTATTAAACATGTTAGTATGTAAGCTAAAATTAATTATTAAGTTTATGGGCGCGTCTCGCCATTAAACGTTAAACTTTGACGAGTACATTGAAGCTTGAAATTATGTATTATGTTCTTGAAATAAAAATTAAAAAAAAAATAAAAAAAAAATGTATACCAGTTTTAAGTCTAATCGAGAGCTATCAAATAAAAAAGTTACATCAACATCCGTCCAGTAGTTTTTGCGTGATGCGCGAACAAACAAACAGACAAAAAATCTAAAAAAATTGTTTTGTGCTTAGACACGCCTATATCGCCTATTACAGTCACTTTTTCTCAAGTATCTTAAACAGTTTTTCTAAAGTATGTACAGACACAGTTCTGGTACAGCTTTATAATAGTATAGATTAATATTAGTATAGATTGATATTTAAATAATAACGAGAAAGAGAGAAAGAAAATGTGTGTTCGCACCTCTCTCTTTTGCCCCTACTACTATACGTAACGTTGTCTGTGTGGTGACGGACTAAGAATACAAGTGTCACCACCCCATTCTTTCCCACGGGTGTCGTATGAGGCGACTAAGGGAAGTAAGCAATTATCGTATTCACTTGGTATCGGGCCCGTGCGTGTTGGTACCACCATCTCCCGTGTGATCGGCCATCAAGCACATTGTTGCGTTTTGGCTGTAACAGGAGATAGCCGTTTATTCTTGCATTTCATATCGGTGGAATGAAATAGTGAGCAGCAGCTTGACAATACTCTCGGTATAGTTGAGTCCATGAGCGACGGTTACCATTTACCATCAGATGGGTCGTGGCTCGCCTGCCACTACAAGCAATAAAATAAAAAAAAAACGTAACACTCTCTTTCTATCTTCACTAGGTAAGTTATATCTCCCTCTCAACTTCCGTTCGCCTCGCGCGATCACACTTTTCGTAACGCTCACGTCACGCATTCACCAGCTTACTCCCCAAGTCAAGCGTGCGTAAAGACGTATTTACTTCAAAAATCTAAATAAAATAGTTTTGTATTCAGTTTTTCTCAAATGTCTTAAATGACACAGCTCTGTTACAGCTTTATAATAGCTCGGACTAGAGAGAGCTTTGGGCTGTACCAAAAAAGTAACGCGCTAATGGGGATGTTTACTGCCATCATTTCACGGTAGATGGCGTATTATCGACATGGCCATGGGAAACTGTCATTTCACAGATAAACAGGTTTTAATTCAGTATCACGAAGTTTTATTTCAATCGTGCTTAGAGGTTACATGCACTCGTTTTTTTTTTGTTTTTTTTTTCGACCCTTTTTCTATCCCTCTATTGGGAACGGGTCTCCTCTATAGTGAAATGGCTTATATAGTCTACCATAGATCTCTCAAAATTTCTCAGGCATGCAAGTTCCCTCACGATGTTCGTTGTGGCGATAATTTGTAAACAAATATCTACACAGCGGGCACAAAACGCATGTGCTCGATTTTGCTACGATATTCCACCACGGTCACATGTTACACCTTTTTAAACGCAGGCAACCTTATGAAAATGACTGCACGCAGTAAACTTCATTTGGCTACTTTATTATTTGGTATTGTAATGTATAAGACTCCAGGTTATCTCTACAATACCACCGAAGGAATGTAACATAGTTCCAGTGACCAATAAAGGCGGAGAGACGGCACACGACGGGTTTCTTTAGTGGGTGCAGGCCCCACACTACCCTAGTCGTTGCCCCGAACGATAGGGTGTGCGGTTAGGAATATTTTTTCCCGCCTTAACAAAAAAAAAAGGTTCTTCTTCGTGAGAAGCATCAGTATAAAACTAGAGCGTCGTCTTTTCTTCTACTTACTCAAAAACATCGCACTATGGCTTTTCGAGGTAGTTTTAGATTTTCTGCCACTCGTTGCTGGAATGTTCTAAAGCCCCCTTTACTTACGTTGAAAAGTCTTCGTATGTTCAAAACCAAATTTAAACAAAATACTTTTGAACCAGCAAAAACTTCAGTTATAGTGGCAGATCCTTTGTGTTTTAAGTAGTTATAAAATCCATACATGTTTACACTTTAGTAATTAATTTAGTTTTGTATCTTAGAATTAATTTAGTTAGTAAATATTTGTATTGGTGTTTTTTAGGTTATATATCAGGCTCCCGATGTAGTGTTGGGATGGAATGTGTACCGATTATTAGGTCCAATCCTCGGACCATACTTAGTGTTTGGTCTAATCAGATAGATAAACTTTTTGAAGAATATTGTAGAATATTGTTGAAGAAGAAGATTGTTTTGTGTTTAGACGCGCCTATGTGGGCTGGTGGAGTCATTTTTTTTCTTAAATATCTTAAATATATATGTAGCAGGACAGGTTGATAAGACATCAGCCTGTTCTTTGTCACTGGCATCCGTGACATGAAAACGCCTCAACGGAAGACCAGCGCAGGTTTCATGGCCTGCGTTTCGCTGAGTTGGGGTCGTTTTGTAACAAACTTAATTGATATTTCTTCCTCTTATTATTTTGTAGAATAATTGATGATTTCTTGTTGTACCTACCTTTTTATAGTTCGTTTTTAAATTAATATGTTAATGTGCTTTTGTTTGTTGCAATAAAACCTTTCTTTCTGAAATGTCAGAGGTGTGTGCCGTACGAGGTCTGAACCTTGAACTGAGGATCAAACTCGATACTACTGTTCCTGCAGCCCTTGGTTTTCCACTTGGCAACACTGATTTTTTAATACATATAACCAGTAAAAACACAAAACAGACTCTCCAACTTTATATTCATGTTATAGTTTCTTTTATTCAGCCGGCCCGCTTGTGGTACCACCTTCGGGATTTGTACCTCCTTCTGCCGTCGTACCTTCCCCTGACTTTGTGGACTGCTTACCATCACCCTCGCCGTTGTCCGTATCAGTCGTTTCTTGGGTTGTGGAATCTGTTTGGTCTTTTTCCACACAAAAAACATATTCAAATCAATGTTATACTATCTATAGACATACATATAACTAGCTGACCCGGCAAACGTTGTTTTGCCTTGTAAATTATTTTTAGAGAATTTTTAGGTAAGTTCTAGCGTAGAAAAAAAACAACTAACGTATATGGCGAATCATAAACAAAACTTGGTCCAAAAAAATTTTTTTTTGGTCACTTAAGAAAAATATTTTTTATCCTATTCTCAGACCTACTGAATATGTAACACACAAAATGTCATAAGAATGGGTGTTTTTTTTTTATTGCATGTAGCGGCAGACGCGCCACAGTCCATCTGATGGTAAATGGTAACCGTCGCCCATGGACTCGACTATACCGAGAGTATTGTCAAGCCGCTGCTCACCAATTCATTTCACAGATGAAATGAAATATAAACGGCTATCTCCTGCTACAGCCAAAACGCAATGATGTGCTTAATGGCCGGTCACACGGGAGATGGTGGTAACAACCCGCTCGGGCCCGATACCAAGTGAGGTCTCGAAATTGGTACCCAGCCCTACCACCAGTCATCCAATGGATGATAATTGCTTACTTCCCTTAGTCGCCTCATACAACACCCGTGGGGAAGAATGGGGTGGTGACACTTTTATTCTTAGTCCGTCACCACACGGAGCAAAACGGGTCAAGCCGTTTTGGAGGAGAATGGCAACAAACACTGTGAGACGAGAATTTGAAGTGTCTGTTTGTAATGTTTAAATAACAGCTTTTCACTACATGTATACGAGAGTATAATATACTCTAGCGTATATTATACGCGACCAATTTTTAGAGTTTTTGTCTGTGTGTCTGTCTGTCGGTCTGTCTCTATGTTTGTTCCGGCTAATCTTCGGAACGACTGGACTGATTTGGACCGGACTTTCACTAGCAGATATCTGTTAATACAAGGAGTAACGTAGGCTACTTTTATTTTGAAAAAATAATTAAGGTTCCGCGTAAAAAAAGATCCCATGAAATTGTAAATAAATACCGATTAAAATAGATACGAGTATATGGGTACGTCGAATATACATCCACGGATAAGCTCCTGAACGGCTGGACCGATTTGGACGGGACTCACAGGACGGGGATCACTACTTTTATTTTGGAAAAATAATTATTAGGATTCTGTACTACAAAAGAAAATAACTAAATAATACGTGGACAACGGACGAAGTTGCAGGTAGCAGCTAGTTTTAAAATAAAGACGAGTTACGTTCATATCAAATGCCGTACCGATATTGTTGCATTATGACAACTACTATAAGATGTATGCGTATATTACGCGATAATACGGAACGCACGATACAGAAAGAGATAGTGAAATATTTTAAGGAATTATTGCATACCTCGCTAGCTGCTGTTCACTGACAAACAAATTCGGCCAATTGCCTGAATTCGTGCGCATCAATTACCGCGCGCTAATGATCTACTACTAATATCTACTCTTTTTGTATATAACATCAATTGATTTAAATTGATTATTGCGTTCGTCCACTGACATAAAGTTTCGCGAGGGGCTGGGTTCAAATCCTGGTTAGCAAAATATAATACTAGATCAAGCTCGCAAATCCGTCCGCGTAGACTTCAGAATACCAATACATCACTCTACGGTATTTAATGGTTCAGTAATTACGGCGTGAAAGCGAAACAACCAAACAAACTCATTTTCACTGCTACCTGCGACCGCAGCGGCATAGAATTTTTAGTTATTTTTTTTGTGCGTAACCCATTTTTTTAAAAACATTTTTCTGTGCGGACCCCTAATATTTTTTTTTCAAAATTTAAGTGATAATATCAGCTATTTGCCAGTGAAAATCCTGTCCTTAAATTGGTCCAGCCGTTTTGAAGATTAACCGAAACAAAGAGACTTTCTCATGACAAAAACTTTAAAAATTGCTATTTTTTTTAAGTAACGTATATACTTTTTCTGATCTATATATTTTAGCATTTGCCATGCTCCGCTAATTTTTAAAGTATAAATTATTTGTGAATAAGGAAAAAGAGATTGCGTGCTCAGTGGCTTAGAGCACTTCCCCGGATTGGAAAAGACGCGGGTTCGTTTCCCGCTCATATTACTTATCATCACGCCATTTCCCTTGCGGGGTAGGCAGAGAGAACAGAGTGCCAAGAGGCTCTATTTTTACATACATCTCTCGCTTCCTCAACATTCATAACTCTCTTCATACACGCTCGCCGGTTTCAGAGACTCCTGACTCCACCTTCCTTCAATACATGACCAATTTGGTCTAGGTAGGTAAGTCTCGGTCTCCCCCTGTACCTACATCCTTCCACTTTCGCATTGTATATATTCTTAGCCAGCCGCTCGTCCGGCATTCTTTCCACATGTCCGAACCATCGGAGCATTCCCGTTCGCATCTTTACACCAATACTCTCTTTCATACCTACTCGCTCTCTTACGTCATTGTTATGAATGCGGTCAGTCAGCCTCACTCCACAGATTCTCCGCAGAGATCGCATTTCGACCGCATTGATTTTGCTCTCATGCTCCTTTTTGCATACCCAACTCTCGCTTCCATATAATACGTTGGGACAAGCATTGCGTTGTGTATTGCGACACGTGCCTTCTGGCTGAGGTGGTGGCTGCCGAGAAGTTGTCCCAATGCTCCGTTCACTCTATTTCCCGCATTCACTCTTCTTTCTACATCAGTGGTGTACCTTCTATCCCGACTGAATCCACATCCAAGATACACAAATTTATCCACTTGTTCTAGCACACCATTTCCTATTGCTTCTCTAATATCTGTTCTGGCTTCTTCTCTTTCAAAAACCATTACTTTGGTTTTGCTCACATTCACACGTTGGCCCCTTTTCTTACAATCTTCTGCCATTATGTCGACTAGGGTTTGCAGGTCAGTCGCAGACTGCGCTAATAGGACCGCATCGTCTGCATATAGCAGCGAGTTAGCCACTGAGTCGCCCATCTGAACTCCCACATTCATTTCATTCAACCTTTGTAGACATTTATCTAGATATATGATAAACATATGCTGCTCGTACTAAAAATCTCTTTTTCCTTATTCACAAATAATTTGTAACATATATACTCTTACATGCATTTAGTAAAAAACTGTTATTTAGACATTACAAACAGACACTTTAATTTATTTGTAGAGACAATAAGAGCTATTGGTGGAGCCTTGCTTGACTTGCTGCATGTGCCGGCTCGATCGGGGCAAGTACCACCCTCTCACAGAAGATCAGCGTGTAACAACGGTAGGTACTCCTAGAGTTGTGTATCGTATGATGAGTGAGAGCGTCGGGGGCCCAAACCACTTCCCTGTCCTCTCCCTATTATCCTTCCAATCCACCTTCTGTCAATTTCCTTGAGATGGCGACGCGCGAGTGAGGCCTCTGATGTTGCTAACGTCTATAGGCTACGGTAACCACTTACCATCAGGTAGGCTGTATGCTTGTATTACCCACGTAGTATAAAAAAAACACTATGGTTTTCCGTAAAGTCGGTTTACGAACGATAATTTTATGTGATAACGTCTTATATGTTTTCTGAGTTTCACAAACAATGCATCGGTCGCCATACGTTTTTCGGAACGTGACACTTTTTCGTGTGTGCAGCCGGCGTTCATCGATTTATAAGACGTTATCAAGTCAAAAAAAAACTAGTTTCTGCCTGCGACTTCGTCTGCACGGACTTTAAACTTTGGTCCTTAGAGCCGTTTAGTATAAAAAAAAAAGGTTGATTGGGAGTAAGTTCATGTCATAATACATACTTCTGTTATCTGTAGAAGATTTGGTTGTGTTCATGGGTTTCCAAGGTCTGAAAACAGCATTAAGGGTTATAAAATAGTTTATACGAGCCTTTTCCCACCGCTCAACCACAGTCAAAAGCTAGTTTTGAATTATATCCCAGGTTCCCTATATAGTAGCGGGGTAAAATATATACCAACTTTTAAGCCTAATCAAAAGCTATCAAACAAAAATAGTTTCATTGCAATCCGATCAGTAGTTTGTGCGTGAAGCCCGAACAAACAAGCAGACAAATCGACGAATATTCTAAAAAAATGTTTTGTGTTCAGAGAAGCTTGAGTAGCCTAGCCATTTTTTCTCAAGTATCTTAAATATACCAACTTCTAAGCGTGATCAAGAGCTATGGAACAAAAATAGTTTCTTCGAAATCCGTTTAGTAGTTTTTGCGTGAAGCCCGAACAAACAAACAGACAAATCGACAAAAATTCTAAAAAATATTTTGTGTTCAGAGAAGCCTAAGTAGCCTTAATACATTCATTTTTCCTCAAGAAATCTTAAAATATACAGACATAGCTCTGTTACAGCTTTATAATAGTACTAGCCTAATTTATAGGTTATATCTCAGGTTCCCGATATATTAGCGGGATAAAATCTATACCAGTTTTTAAGTATAATCAAGGCCTTTCAAATAAAAAGTTTCATCAAAATCCGTCCAATAGCTTTTTAAATATATTCTAAAAAAATCTAGTTTAAATATTTTTCTAGGTTTTCGGTTATATCTCTGGTTCCCAATATAGTAGCGGGATAAAATGTATAATGTATACCAGTTTTTAAATATAGTCAAGGACTTTCAAATAAAAAAGTCACATCAAAATCCGTCCAGTAGACTTTGCGTGATGCGCGAACAAACAAACAGACAAAAATTCTAAAAAAATTGTTTTGTGTTTAGACACGCCTATATAGCCTATTACAGTCATTTTTTCTCAAATATCTTAAATGTACAGACATAGCTATGTTACAGTTTTATAATAGTATAGATATAGATAGATTTATTATTTTCTTATTATTCAGCTCTTATTATGCACAACTTATATAATTATATAATTATTTTAGGTGGGCAAAAATGTCCTACTGCACACCCCACTGCCCGAGGAGACAACGGGGTAGTGTGGGGCTCTCACCCACTAAAAACCCACCGTGCGCCATCACCCGCCCTTACTACGGCGGATCACGGGTACCGTTGCTTATCCCAGCACGAATGGGCCGGCTTGATCGGGGAAGTACCACCCTCTCACGGAAGATCAGCGTGTAACAACGCTAGGTAGGTACTGCTACTGTTTTGTTTCATATTGTGATTAAGAGCGCCGGAAGCCCTAACCCTATTCTCATCATCTTATTATCTTTCCTTGTCACCTCCTATCCCTTTCCATGGAGATAGTGACGGGCGAGTGATGCCTCTGGTGTTGCTAGCGTCTATAGGCTACGGTAACCGGTTACCATCAGGTAAGCCGTATGCTTGATTCGTCTGGGTGGACTTCAAACTTTGGTCCTTAGAGCCGTTTAAGCATATTCCACAGAAAGCCCTTAGCGGAATAAAATAAGACATAGCATCACGCCTGTGTTCCTCAAAGGGGTAGGCAAAGGTGTAGTACACACCCACGGCTCGCCAGCTGTTTAACTCCCACGTAATAGGGGCAAGCCTATTGCCCTCTACCGGGCACATTTCCAAACTCCGGGCTGCTACTGAGAATTTTTCTTTTACGAAAAAGTTCAATAACACTGCCTGACCCGGGTATCGAAGCCGAGACCTCATGATCAACAGTCGCTCACACTACCGCTGCACCACAGAGGCAATTAAAATAAAGAACAACTTATTTGTGAAAGTGGATTAAGAGAACTTTACTACGAGCAGGATTCTAACTTGCGTCCCATCCAATCCAGGGAAGTGCTCTGGACCGCTAAGCTATCGCAGTGCGTAATGGTGATGCACAGATGGTGGAGTGGTTTAGATACTGGCCTCCCACCTGAGTGTTGTGGGTTCGATTCCAACACAGGACAACTCTTTGTGTGATCCACAAATGGTTGTTCTGAGTCTGGGTGTACTTTGTGTCCGTGATTTTGTATGTTTGTAACTTTTTGGACTTCCCCCGCGTTACAAGGAATGTTCTTTAGTGCAGGGAGATAGTCTTAAAAAAAATCTCCACTCACTTCCTCGGATTGGATGGGACGCAGGTTCGAATTCTGCTCGCAGTAAATCTCTTTTCCACATTCACAAATAATTTGTTCTTTAAACTATCTTTTCTTATTGCTTATTGTTGATGACGAGGAGACAGACGAGGCATGGCCCGCCTGATGGTAAGTGATAACTGCCGCTCAAGGTCTCAACAGTTCCTACTAAGAATTTCCTTTCGCAGATAGGAAAAAAACTAATGGATAATTCTACAACCAAAACACTCAGAGATGCTTCAGGGTTGGTGAAGTCGGTGGTCACAATCCGGTTGGGCCCGATAACATAAGTGTAGGTAGCACCTACTACCACTGGCTACCAGTATGCCTTGAATACTTACATGGTGACTTCAGGAGTGGTCGGCATCTTTCTTCCAGCGATCGCTCTGGATATGAGGATTTTCCTGTATAAAACATTTTGATATAGAGTAAAAGCTTATTTTTTTTGACAGGAGAAGTTATAAGGATCCAGGCATAAATTACGCATAATATAAACATAGCATCTCGCCTGTATCCTCGAAGAGGTAGGCAGAGGTGTATTACACACCCACGTTTCTATAATATGTTTAAGTAAGCCCCACGTAATAGGGGGCGAGCCTATTGCCGTCTAATGCACATTTCCAAACTCCGGACTGCTACTACATATAACAGTCACGAGCAGCATCCTGCTCGTGACTGTTATTTTCGATTTCACATTTTTCACTTTGTGTTTATTGTATAGAGCTGCATGTCAAATGCTAAAAAATATATATAAAAATATCTAAATATTATAATCATTATTAATACTACTTGGATTTTTTGTCGGGATTTCTACCATTTACTTAGGTACGAGTTTCCCATATTTCGGCACTGTTGAAAACGCCATGATCACGAAACTGAAGTACCTACTTGAGAGTGGAATAGTTTTTTGTTATTCTACGGCTTTTAACGTTGGTCTAACCATGACTAGACGATTGTGGCCATCCAATATATCGCGCTAACGCAATAATTATCGTGATGGTGGGCATTGATGTTGCCCGTTAGTGTGGCCCGAGCATAAGGTGTCCTCTGCGTGAATGGCGGCCAGCAAAAGTCTGCAGAAGTAATTGGCAATAGTATTCCACGTGCAAATACTAGAGTTGCTCTGTGAGCATGGCGTTTGCCAACAGCGCTGAAATATCGGAAACTCCTAACTAAAATTTATGGTAGAAATCCCGTCAACAAATCTAGTATTATTAGTGATCATAAAAGTTTGAAATCCTATATTTCGCACCGGTAAGGTACAATATTATATACAGTAGCTTAGTGCCTAAAACCTTTGGAACGGATACAAAAATCAAAGGTTCAAAACCCATCCACAATAATTAGCAATAAATACTTGGTAAATAAGTATTGGTATAAAGATGCGAAAGGGAATGCTCCTATGGTTTGGATATGTGGAAAGAATGCCGGACGTGCGGCTGGTTAAGAATGCGAATGTGGAAGGATGTAGGTACAGGGGGAGACCGAGACTCACCTACCTAGACCAAATCGTAATCTATTGAGGGAAGGTGGAGTCATGAGTCTCCGAAACCGGCAAGCGTGTATGAAGAGAATTATGAAGGTTGAGGAAGCGAGCGATGTATGCAAGAATAGAGCCTTTTGGCACTCTGTTCTCTCTGCCTACCCCGCAAAGGAAATGGCGTGATCATAAGTAAGTAATTAATACTTGAGAAGGTCAATGCTGATCTCCCCGCTGGGCAGCTTCGCCTCCACAGGATTGCTGACCACGATGACTCCATCGTCAAAAGGATTCACTGCAGTTTCCGGCTTGTCAACGTCCGAATCAGTATCTGAATTTGAAGGATTCTCTGGATCTTCGTCAAAGTCGTAATATAACTCGTTCTGTGATAGCTGCACAGAATTAACAAAATCTTTTTATTTGACGGGCCTCGTGGCGTACCTATATAGTCGGTGGCTTAACTTTCCGTGCATGAGGTCGTGGGTTCGATTCCCACTCAGGACAATTATTTGTATGGTGAACACAGATATTTGTACTGCGTCTGGATGTTTTCTATCTATTATATGTATTTACAAAAAAAAGTAATATAAGTAACACCTATGTATTATATCCGTAATCTGGTACCCATAGCACAAACGTTAAGTTTAGTTTGGGACCAGAGGACGTTGTGTGAAATGTCCGTGAATACCTATTAATTTATTATTTTATTCTTCAAAGGAGGTTTAGTTGCCATTTTGAAGATAAGTATGTCGAAAACTAAGCAAATGTATTAAAAGTAATCTATATTAATAATTCGGTCAAGGGGTACGGTAGACTCGATTGAAACCATACCTGATTAATAAAACATAAAAAATAATAATTTCGAGTCGACAACTTACATCCACAAAATTCGGATTGTAGAGTATTTTGTTACATTCTAATAGTGAAAATGGCAGTCGCCATATTGGTCACTCGGATGCCATCTTGAGTTCGTTAAGGGCGAATCACACGTATCAGTTTTGTAAAAGATTGTGTATTATGATTTATGATTCACATTTCACCCGAGCGAAGCTGGGTTTTCATCTAGTGTTTTAAATATTTTGTTCTGTATTTCAGCACTTGACATGTTCAGCTACTTTAAAGAACAAATGATTCGTGAAAGTGGAAAAAGATAACTTTAGCCGGTAAAGTTATCTTTTTACACTTTCACAAATAAATTAAAACTAGTGTTTTAATTTAAAAAAAAAAAGTTAAAAATTACCAATTTTTATTTTAATTAAAACATTAGGTAGTTAAATTAAAATTACGCATGCCACTGCTCGGTGAAGGAAAACATCGTGAGGAAACCTGCATGCATGAGCGACTTTCTCGGCGACTTATGGGGTCTGCCAACATGTTGAAGTACGGCCTTATTCCCCTCACTGTGAGAGGAGACCCGTGTCCAATAATGGAACAGTAATCGGTTAAAAAAAAAAGAGAATATTTTTTTTTGTTTGGGCGGGAAAATATATGTACCTAACCACACACCCCGTCGTTCGGGGCAACGAACAGGGTAGTGTGGGGCCTTTACCCACTCAAAAAACCCGCCGTGTGCCGTCTCTCCGCCTGTGTTGACGGACCACTGGTACTGTGTTGGATTACTTCAGTAGCCCACTGGCGGCTTATCCTTTCGTGCACCCTCTACTGAGCGACGCAACCGCACACGGAGCGTCGCACCTTCGCGGGAGGCTTTGCGGGTGGCGGACGTTCCCCGGTCCATCCACCCGCAGCCTCAACTAGGGTGCGTAATATACATACGTAATAAAATTTTACAAGTCTTAAGATACTATTATATGACTTGTTGAAACGTGCAGGTCATCTTAATTAATTTAATAAATGCAGGTCTCATATTATTGTTGCCATCGGTGGCAGACGAGCAAGCGGCTCACCTGACCGTAATTGGGAATCGCCGCTCGCGGACATTGGCAACACAGACACAACTAAACTGTCGCCTACCGTAAGTAATGTACTCTTCATAAACCTCGTTTAAAGTAAGATTGTTGCGCTGGGGAAACACCGCAGCAAGGAGTTAATTCCAGAGCTTACATGTGCACGTTAGAAAAAGGCGCTCCTGCGAATTCAAGTGGTTCGGTACTAAAAAGGCGGCAATCGTATCGACTTCAAACAGAATTACATACAATTGAAGGGTCTATAGAGCACGCAGAGATCCAAAGTCTCTCCGCCACTCAAAGTCTCCAGATCTTAGATTAATAGACATATTATTAATCTAAGCTTCAACCGTGATATTGGATTGGTCATAAATAAATAATCATATTTAGATATTTTTATATATATTTTTAGCATTTGACATGCTTAGCAACATACATTAAACACAAAGTGAAAAATGTGAAAAATGTTGATTAGATAAGTAATTATTATTATCATAGTTTGATATTGTTATTTATAATAAAATTACAAAGTAAGTAAGTAAATGGGATATATACACAGGAAAGAAGTGATTTTAAGTCTGAAGGGCGCGGAAAAGAAGGCGGTAGAAGATCGTATAAGGAAGATGGGGTGTTGGGGCAGCTAAAAAATATATGTTCTGGGCTACCTTCATCCAAACCACATTCGCACAGCGAGTAATCGACTTTTGAGTAGGGATGTGCGATATTTATCGATATCGGTGAAATATCAATATTAATCTCCGAAATATCGATATTTAAATATCGATAATTAAACTTTGAAATATCGCCATATCCATATTTTTAACATGATATCGGATTATTCTCGAAATATCGAAACTCGAGCACATATTCGACCAGTGCTCAGTTGCTTATGTAAAAAAAATGTTTAATGTATTCATTCATAAACATCGATATAGTTTTTTTACGAGCAAACTCAAGAGAGTAGCATCCCTAATTTATATGAAAGGAAAATTGCTGTTAAAGTTGCTTGTATTGCAGAGCATTGACAAAAAACTATGGGAGTTTTAGTTAATAATCTAACCTAACTTTTTTGTAACCCATAATTGTTTCTTGTATTTTTTAATAAATTCTGATAAAAAAGGTGATGTCCATTATTTCTCACAATATAACTTACAGTTGACCATGGTTTTCGATCGATATTATAAAATATCGATATTTTGTGCCCGATAATATCGAATTATAGATATCTAGCTATCAATATCAATATCGATATTTTACTAATATCGCTCATTCCTACTTTTGAGTATTTCATTTGATATATATTTCCCGTTCCCTCCAAAATTAAAACGGTTCAATAACCAGTAACCACATACCACAAAATAACAACGATGTTTTATTATTATAATAGTGACAACTAAACGCGGCACCACAATTCTATTTCAGTAATTGTTAAATACAAAGTGCTGGTATGGTAAAATTAAGCATGTCAAATGCTAAATTATATAACTAGGTATTCCAAACGTTCATTAATTTAAATAAATATGAAGCTGGCTGATTAAGCCACTGATAATTTTATATTTTTATTTTAGAAACTTACAGGCAATTACTAAAACACCTAAACACAATTAAAGATCAAAAAAAATTATTGTGAATAGTTTCGTTATGTAACGAATAATCATACTAAGCCGACGGAAGCTAGAAATAGAAAGGTAACTTTTCGAAGTTACATACCTCACTTAAACTCGGGAAATATTTGAAAGAATCCGCCACGCTCATCATGAGCCGTCTGCTAGGTGCTGGCATCTGTTTGAACACTCGAATCACTGCTGCATGGACCTCAGTGCCCCTTAAAAGGACCAGCAGACGCATGACAGAATCAAAATCCCATGATATGGAATCTATGTAGCCTTCTGGGGTTGGTATGATTGTTGCTAAAATAAATAGTGTTAAAACTCTTTTAGCGACTTAGGCTTCTAATGAAATTCCGATTTGTCTTCTTATATTTGAGAATGTGAAATCGAAAATAACAGCCACGATCAGGATTTGAACCTGCATCTCCCGGAATACCGTTCCAGATGCATTACCAATTCAGCAATCATGAGAATTACTCGGTACTGCGAATTTTGATAACAAATTCGTGAAAGATATGAAATCAAAAATAACAGTCACGAGAAGGATATGAACCTGTATCTCCTGGATACCATCCAGATGCTTTTACATTAAGAAGGAATTTGTTATTTAGATATTTTTAAATATATTTTTTAGCATTTGACATGCTTAGCACTATGCATTAAACACAAAGTAAAAAATGTGAAATTGAAAATTTTTCACTTTGTGTTTAATGCATAGTGCTAAGCATGTCAAATGCTAAAAAATATATATAAAAATATCTAAATATTTATAGGGTTTGCGTCATCATTTGGTAAAAATCTTAATTGTAAAATTAAGCTTACCTGGTTGGTATAATGTATGAAAATACTTCCGACAGACGTTAAGTATGAATGTGTTATCGAAATTAGCAGTCAGAAGCAATTGTCACGATGCCTTAATTGGCAAAGCATCTGGACGGTATCCAGGAGATGCAGGTTCATATCCTGCTCGTGACTTATTTTTGATTTCATATCTTTCACTTTGTGTTTAAGGAATTTATTATCAAAATTCGCAGTACCGAGTAATTCTCATGACTGCTGAATTGGTAATGCATCTGGAACGGTATTCCAGGAGATGCAGATTCAAATCTTGCTTGTGACTGATATTTTCGATTTCACATTTTGACACTTTGTGTTAATTTATATGGCTAAGCATGTCCAATGCTCATGAAATATATAAGAATATCAACTCACTAATTCGTACTCAGCTATTGCTCAAAGAAATATGTTGAAAATCGAGGTTCGAGCGTGCAATTTTTTGTAATACGGATATTGATACTAGTTTAATTTGTTGTAAACGCAATATTTAAGAAATAAATAAAATAAAACCGGTATTAAATAATAAACATTATCACGTGACCACGATAGCCGTATCACGTCATGGACTGTATTTTAATAATATAATAATAATCAAATCCCCTTAGTGCCTCGTATGACACCCATGGGAAAGAATGGGGTTGTGACACTTGTATTCTTAGTCCGTCACCACACGGACAAAATAATGGAACGTTTTAAGCACCTTGAAAACAAAAAACCAGAGGAGAAGTCAGCCTTTTGCTGATTCTATATCGCTTCTAGCATAATAATAGACTTTAATACCACGCAGTAGCTACATCATTGTAATGGTATTCAGACGATAGTTATGTGACCAGAGGACCATCTATTAAAAGGAATTCGATATACCTAAAAGCAGTAACTGCTTTCAACAGTGAGGTGTTGAAGAGTAAAGACTGAAGAGTTATTATTATTACTATACCAATTACCATTGATCTTGATTGGAGCAATATCCATAAAATCCTTGTAAAACTTAGCCTTGTGGTATATAATGAGTCGGTCTAACCAGCCACCACGGCGGACTTCAGTAGCGTACTGGACAGATGCAATCAGAAGCAACATCGCTGGTACAATTTTCTGTGAGATATCATTACAATGTAGTCGAGACCGTGAGTTTATCTATACTATTATAAAACTGTAACAGAGCTTTGTCTGTACATTTAAGATATTTGAGAAAAAATGACTGATTTAGGCTATATATGCGTGTCTTAACACCAAACAATTTTTTTTAGATTTTTTGTCTGTTCGTCTGTTTGTTTGTTCGCGCATCACGCAAAAACTACTGAACGGATTTTGACGCAACTTTTTTTGTTTGATAGCTCTTGATTAGACTTAACAACTTTTATACATTTTATCCCGCTACTATATTGGGAACCTGAGATATAGCTTAAAAACCAGCTTTTAGCTGCGGCAAAGCCGTGGGCAAAGCTAGAGCAAGTTATTATATATCTCCCGTGAAGGATGAAAATGTTATAATCCTTACTAGTAAAATAAAAAATTTTAAAGTACCTTTGTCTTCTTGTTAGACTTTCACACCGTAACTACTAAACGGATCGTAAGATTTATAATTAATAGGCTAAAGCAATTTAGTGAAAACGATGAGATAATAAAATCTATTTTTCTAAATATTACTATTGTATATTAAACACAAAGTGAAAAATGTGAAATCGAAAATAACAGTCAGGAGCAGGATTTGAACCTGCATCTTCTGGATTCCGTCCAGATGCTTTACCAATTCATTTTTCACTTTGTGTTTAATATATAGTGCTAAGCATGTCAAATGCTAAAAATATATATAAAAATATCTAAATATTACTATTGTATATTATTTATTGCATTATAATCGAATATATTCCCAAATCTATCTATATCAAAATGATTAATATATTAAACCATACTTACTACACGATGCATATTCAACTTAATATTTTATTTTTAAATAAATTACAAAAACGCATTTACAAAAATAAATGTAGATAGGTGCATAGGTTTTATGATATTTAATTACATGGCATAGTTTTCGATTAAAACTCATAATGGTTTATCAAGTTTTTATGGCTTAACATAAAATTAATACTTCATATTTAGTTACTTAGCTACTGAATAACACTTTAGTACATGTTTAGATTTTCTATTTTGGCAATAAAATTCAATTCTTAATTAATGGTGTTGTTAAACTATACCTACCTTGATACAACTGCCATTATCATATATGTAACGCATCTACGTTTCGTCTGTGTAACTACGGTTCTCTTAGTAAATCAAGTTCAATCAAGGCCATTACTGTTTACCTAGCACACTCCTCCTCACTCCTCACAGACTTCCCTAAAGGAAAACATAATTACAATTTTCCCCCCATTCTTGATTATGAAAAGAAAAATTAAACAAACAGTTGTGTCATTTAAATCAAAGAAACTGTAAAAAATTCTGAATTTTCATAAAGATTGTTTGAATGCAGGATCAATACAAAATTTAAAAATTAATAATAATGATTACATTATAGTATCTATAGAAAAGTATCTCGCATAGAAACAAGAATAATATAATATAATGATATATAGTAATAAGCAACTAATTAATAGGTCCAACAACTAAACGTAATGTCAAACTGCCACTAACTTGACACTCTTGACAGCTAAAATGCGATCCATTTTACAAAACAGTTTTGTAGTATTTTGCAATTTTGTATTGTCTGTTGTCTGCTTTGCACAGAGCTGCTTTGTTTTAGCTCACATTTGAACAATGTCAAGGCTAAGGTGGTATCGTTCGGGTAAATTCGCGTAACGAAACGCAATGTTAGGAGACGTGTCTGTCTCTGTAGCATATGTGATTGCTGGTGTTTGCTTACGAGGACACGATTTGACACGATGGAGAATTACTAAATTAATCCCGAATATCGCATTTCCTCCGGTCTAACGTAACGTATTCGTTAAACTGAATCGTTGGGGATATTTATTTATTAACAGTAATTAAAAAGTTACGTAAATTATTAGTAGCAGTGTTCAAGATTACGATCGTATGAAAACGTAAACAAAAGATTTTTTAGAGACAATGCGTGTGTTATAAAGCGTGAATGCGTTTATTTTTGAAAGAAATTCTACGGAATTTTAAGCGAAAGTATAGGAGGATGAGTGGCGTTAGCCGGGATGCGCCTATTGGGGTGCAGTTCATTCAAAAACTCAGTGGAAAATGCTGCCCAAGATTCCAAGTTAACAGATTGCTGTGGTGAGTCATTGACAGCTGTTGATGCACATTTAACTTCCGCTCGAAAGAGTAGGGACTGTAAGAGCATTGCTTTTTTTTATAGCTTTAGGAACTGCGAGTTTTTTTTTTATAAATTGGCTTTGTTAATTAACCTTCATACACTGAAATTATAAATATGTATCTATCCTGTACCCTGGTTGATTCGCATCAATATTCTTAATTGATTTTTTATCTTTTTATTTTACATAGGTACTGTAAGTTTGAATTTTATCCTACCTAATGCTGTAAAGTGGTGATAATATAATTTTCCATATATCAGCCTTTTGAAGTCCATTGCTGCCCCCAAACGAGCACCATAATGAGACTGTAGGCTGCATCTAATCCCCTCGGCTTTGACCAGAATATTGACTCACTTTGTGGGAGGTCTTTCTGCACTGTGCTATCGTAATTGATCGTAAACTCGAGAGCTTTTGTTCATTAATGGTTGTTGGTTCTATACATGTATAGCTTAAGCTGAAGCTCATAGCTACTTACCACTAAACAGTTCCAGTGGCCCACCAATACATGTGGAGAGATGGCACACAGAGTTTATTTAGTGGGTGCCCCACGCTACCCTGTCCGTTGCCCCGAGCGACAGGTTGTGCAGTTAGGTATATTTTTTACTGCCTTAACAAAAAAAAAGAAAGGCTCGCTCCTTCAGTGTATCAACCTGGTGGCTTATTTTTGTGCTTTTCATAATATGTATGTATGAACCAAAGTACCAGTGCGATTAACATGTATATGTCTACCCTATAATCTGTCTTTTTATAGCTGTTACTGCCCTATTATTGGGCACTCTCAAAGTGAGAGGGTTTTACACCACGCTAGACCAGTGAGGGTTGGCAGACTTCACAAGCCACAGAGAGTCTGAGAGTCTCTCAAACCCTATGAGAAAATCTCGCAATTTTGCAGGTTCAATACTATGTATAATCCCCTTCACTGAGTAATGATAATTTATAAACAAATACACACATAATATGGAAGGATCTCAAAAAGTCACAGGTGTGTGCCTCTCCAGGATCTCAGACAGAGGATTGAACTTGTTGAACTTGATACTTGGTCTTACCACTAGGTTGTCAAAACATTACTAAGTCACAATAATAAAAAAAAGAGAGAGATCTTCAAAAGGATATATCATTACCTGAAAATCTATACTTGACTTTTGTTGAGGGCAGTAACTAAATAAGTGCATAGTGCACTAAAGAAACTATTTTTACTAAGGAAAACATGTTTTTCATACTATGCATAAAAATAATAATGATAACTATACATAAACTGTACAAAAAATACATAAAATATGACATAATATATTAATTAATAAATACATAAAAATAATACAGTCATTCTGGGTAACTTTGACAGATTACAACAATATTTCTGTCTTTTAAATGTTTTAACATTTAAATGACAATATTATACTTTGTTAGTGTCCTCAGAATATTTTTTTTCCATAGACAATAGTGAGAGACTATAATATCCATTAATTATAGAGAACAATCTATTTTTGTAGTTTGTTAAAGTTACCACCTACAAAAGTGTAACTTTGACACACATTAAATCCGTCACATAAATGAGGTAATGTTTGATTAATAAATTACTTTGGGTAACATTGATTTATATTATTCTCAAATAAAAACGTAAATACGTAGTAGTATCAAATATATTTGTAAAAAAGGTCCATTAATCAAAATTTTGCAGTTACAAGTATATTTTTTGAATTCACATCAAAACCTTGTTTAAGTCCTATAATGAACAAATCGTTAAGCATTAATATGCTTAATGAAAACAAACTAAAATAATTAAAACAAAAAATATGTAAACACTTCGGTTTGAATATCTATTCCCTACTCCATATAGAGTAAATTGTCATCTATATAGTACTCTCTACAATCACAAAATATCAAAAAAGTTATTCACTGTTTCACAAACTCAAATTCGTGCGCTAATTTCGTAAAAAGTTTTCGACTTTAAATCTGTTTGACAACTTCGCTTTTATTTTAAGGTGTGTCTATGGAGCTTATTTAAAAAATAAAATCTAAAGCAATCAACAAAAAATATTGATATCATAAGGAAAAAATATTAAAACATTCTCATAGTCACACTGTCAATGTTACCCTTAGACAAAGGATATTATAGGCAAGCTATCAGCGCATGCAGTGTCGAGATGGCAATAGTTTGACATATGATAAACGGAATAATTTTAAAAGATAACTATGATTGTACCTTTGTTGACTAAAAATGTACTACCTGTTTTAGCCGGATACAAGAATGACAGGACAACGGAAATTGCAGTTATGGTTATATTTTGCCTAAAATGTATTAGAACGTGTAACATTAGCGTATATAAAGTGATTAATGAAGGTTTTTTACGTAAATACAAAAACAAGGTTACATACCGATGATGGGGACGGTTGGCCACCTTATTGTTGCGACCCAGTTGATTGGGTCCAAATACCGCATACGCGATAAGGATACAATACTTATACATGTGTCTCTCTCATGCTTGCTAAAACCTAATATGTGCATCCTTTTCTTCATCCTCATTGTCAAAATAGTAGCGAGTCTATAATTATACTTTGTCTAAGATGTTACCCAAACGAATCAAAGTTACCCAGATTGACTGTAATGATAACTAATTGTAAGTATATGTCTCAATCTATAACTTTTTTACGTCCTACTATTGAGCTTGGGCCACCTATTCACCCCTCATTATCAGAATCAGGAAGATTTAACTATATCACCCCAATTAAATATATAACAAGGATTGGTAGGTACTGTACAAGTTGCCTACATCTATGGTTAACAGGTTTCCTCCTTCTTTTTTTTTTTTAAGGCTGTAAAAATATTTCCTATCCGCACACCCCGTCGGTCGGGGCAACGAACAGGGTAGTGTGGGGCCCTCACCTACTAAAGAAACCCGCCGTGTGCCGTCTCTCCGCCTTTATGGCGGGCCACTGGAACCATGTTACATTCCTTCGGTGGTCTGGAGATTTAACCTGTGTCTTTCACTGCAGTACATAATATAGTCAGATCAAACCTTTTTTTTGTTTAGGCGGGAAAAAATGTAGGTACCTAATCGCACACTCCGTCGTTCGGGGCAATGAACAGGGTAGTGTGGGGCCCCCACCCACTAAAGAAACCCGTCGCGTGCTGTCTCTCCGCCTGTGTTGACGGACCACCGGTACTATGTTGGATTACTTCAGTGATCCGCTGGCGGCTTACCCTTTCGGTTACCCTCTACTGAGCGACGCATCCGCACACAGATCAAACCTACCTACCTAGATAATCCTAGCAAAATAAGAAATTTAAAAACAACATATGATAAAGCAATACTCAAAAAACATTATTTTTTCAAATGTACAAGCAAACCAAAGCCAATTCATTATTAATGACTATCATATTAGGTAAGCGAAGAAGTAGGTAATGTCAGAGCATCATACAGCCAAGGTCTTGTCCGCTGAGTGAAGCATGTCATGGCTAGACATTTAGATAAATTGTACATGGTTGAGCGTCTTAGTTCTATTGAATTAAAATGTATTGTAGAATAGAAAATATGAATTTGATCTTCTTTTTAACATTATTTATCCCTATACTTTTATATATTTCTTTAGCATTTGACATGCTTAGCTATATAAATTAACACAAGTGTGTAATCGAAATTCGCAGCCCCGAGCAATTGTCACGATTGCTGAATTTCCAAAGCATCTGGGACGGTATTCCAGGAGATGCAGGTTCGAATCCTACTTGTGAATTATTTTCGATTTCACGTTTTCAAACTGCGCTAATCATTTATCCTTATAATGTCTCTCCTAGTAAAAAATAAGTTACTGAGTAATACTGATCCCCGCGGTGACACCCCCTACTCTGTGTTCCCGAAACACGGAACGTAATTCGAAATCGAGTAATTTTTTCGATAGTCGTTCAGATACAACGTATTGTAGAAATATGGCTAGAACTAGTTATTAAAGTCCCAAGCTGACGTTGATAAAGTCGTGTGCAGAGTAGTTGGATATAAAAGTGCATCCACGTGCAATAAGGGTGGCTGGATACAAAAATGCATATACTTATGTACGCGCGTGAGAAGATATACTTCTTTGGCATCATTAATAAATAAAGTAAATATTAAATTCGTAACAAAACTTGATAAAGTAATTAAGTATTTAGTTAGTTAGTAAAATTTAGAAATTTCTTATAAGTCGATGTTAAGAGCTTAAGTGCTTTCATACCCCCTCCATGGTAGCGTTAAACGTTTAACGCAACCTTTTGCAAGCCGCATTAGAAGTATAACTTCAAAAAAGATGTTGTGTCTGTGAATGCGACGACGCGCAATAGATGGAAGAAAAAGACAAACTGCGTGAAACCAGATGTAGGGGCTGTTAATAAATACGTTCGCATACAAGGAGCCATATTGCCAACTCGAATGGATTAGTAGCTCTGTTTTTTTGTTAAGGCGGGAAAAAAGTTAAAATTGCATGCCCCGTCGTTCGGGGCAACGAACAGAGTAGTGTGTAGCCTTCAATCTCAAATGAATCCGCCGTGTGCCGTTTCTCCGCATGTATTGGCAGGCCATTCGAACTATGTGACATCATTTCAGTGGTCCGCCATAGGTTAATGACTCTGCCATAATTGTCAATTTTTTCCTTTGATGAAGGAATTTATTCGGGGCTTTGTGAACCAATAATACAACCCCGTAAAAGTCAAGACCAAGCAATAGCTTGGCGAGACGAAATGTGATAAGGGGAATGGAGTGTTACTGACGTTTGCAGTTTATTAAACACAAAGTGAAAATGTGAAATCGAAAATAACAGTCAGGAGCAGGATTTGAACCTGGATCTCCTGGATACCGTCCAGATGCTTTACCAATTCAGCCATCCTGACAATTGCTCCTGACTGCTAATTTCGATAACACATCATACTTAACGTCTTTGGGTGACGCCTGCGCCATCTGTCGGAAGTATTTTCATACACTATACCGACCAGGTAAACATAATTTTACAATTAAGATTTTTACCTAATAATGATGCAAACCCTATAAATATTTAGATATTTTTATATATATTTTAGCATTTGACATGCTTAGCACTATACATTAAACACAAAGTGAAAATGTGAAATCGAAAATAACAGTCACGAGCAGGATTCGAACCTGCATCTCCTGGATACCGTCCGTGTTTTGCCAATTCAGCCATCGTGACCCTTGCTCCTGACTGCCGATTTCGATTTCGATTTCACATTTTTCACTTTGTGTTTAATGTATAGTGCTAAACATGTCAAATGCTAAAATATATATAAAATATCTAAATATTTATAGGGTTTGCATCATTATTAGGTAAAAATCTTAATTGTAAAATTAAGTTTACCTGGTCGGTATAGTGTATGAAAATACTTCCGACAGATGGCGCAGGCGTCACCCAAAGACGTTAAGTATGATGTGTTATCGAAATTAGCAGTCAGGAGCAATTGTCAGGATGGCTGAATTGGTAAAGCATCTGGACGGTATCCAGGAGATGCAGGTTCAAATCCTGCTCCTGACTGTTATTTTCGATTTCACATTTTCACTTTGTGTTTAATGTATAGTGCTAAGCATGTCAAATGCTAAAATATATATAAAAAAATATCTAAATATTTATAGGGTTTGCATCATTATTAGGTAAAAATCTTAATTGTAAAATTAAGTTTACCTGGTCGGTATAGTGTATGAAAATACTTCCGACAGATGGCGCAGGCGTCACCCAAAGACGTTAAGTATGATGTGTTATCGAAATTAGCAGTCAGGAGCAATTGTCAGGATGGCTGAATTGGTAAAGCATCTGGACGGTATCCAGGAGATGCAGGTTCAAATCCTGCTCCTGACTGTTATTTTCGCTTTCACATTTTCACTTTGTGTTTAATGTATAGTGCTAAGCATGTCAAATGCTAAAATATATATAAAAATATCTAAATGTTTGCAGTTTACTTCAGTTTTTAAATAATTTTGTTCTAAGTAAGAAAGGGAGGGTTTCTTCGTGACGTACCTTGTACGTGTGGTCACGGCCTAAGAATACAAGTGTCACCACCCCCATCCTTTCCTTCGGGTGTCGTACAAGGCGGCCAAGGGAAGTAAGTAATTATCACCCATTGCATTACTGGTGGTAGGGCTGGGTACCAAGTGCGAGTACTCACTTGCTATCGAGCCCGAACGGGTCGGTACCACCGTCTCCTGTGTGAGTTTTGGCTGTAGCAGAAAATAACCGTTTATTCTTTCATTTAAGTAATATCTTAGAAAACAAATCGTGCCGCAGCGGCTTGACAATACTCTCGGTATAATTGAGTTCATGAGCGACGGTTACCACTTACCATCAGGTGGGTCGTGGCTTGTCTGCCATAATTAACAATAAAAAAATCTAGAAAACTGTTGATCCTAAAGGCCATCCCTGTAACTTCTCGCTAATTTGATACTTAAGCGCTCAAAATTGCACTTATTACGTTTTTGAGCTCTTCGAGCATAAAAGTATAATTTGCGTGTCATTTTGAGCTCTCCGAGCTCAAAGAGATAGCTGTTCTATGCTTCTGTCTGATAGATATTTAATAAAACACTATTGGTTGAATTTTCAAATCGCAATAACTTTTGAATGAATGAACCGATTTTCTCGTAGTTTACGGCATTCAACGCAGCTTTTTGAGCTCTTTGAAGAATCTAAAATCTCGAACTGGTCAGACTGAAAATTTTATATAAATTCTGGAAAAAAATATTTTTTTAATTTTTTTTTGACAACTATATCTCACGAATGAATCAACCGATTTTGACCGGACTGGCGGCAATCGACGTGGTTATTTGATGTTAAGAGCTGAATAGTTTTTGGAATCCATCGGTAAAACCGTTTAAAAGTTAGTCCAAAAAAACCACATTTGAAAAAAAAAATGTAGTTTTTTGAAGATTTCTATCGGTCATCGTTCAAAAGTTATGAGGGGTTTACAGACGGCCCCACACACACACACACACACACATACATACAGACAACATCGCGGAAACATTCGGGGAAGTTTCCTAGGACCTAGACCTTCCTAAACGTCAACATCCGTTGAAAACTCGATGTTCAAAAAACGGGGTAAAACCGATAACTTCCCAACTTTTGAAAATTTTCTATTTTCTTAGCGGGAAGTTAAAAAACGTAATTGCGGGACGGGAAACCAAAAATGAACGCGGCTTGATAAATGTTAGGAATGGGACATTCTCGGTACAAAAAAAGTTAAATTTAGTGTGGCGTAATATATGAACGGCACCGTCGTAATTAAAATTAGGCTATACCATTCGTTGTGACATGAATTTATCACGTGACATTGATAATTGTTCGTATAAAACTAACATTGTGATTTTATCTGTAACTAATTGAATAGCCATGTCATACGATATACACGGTACCTTCTACATATATATATGTATAACAAGGCCATTACACGAGAATTTGCTCACGTCATAGTGATAGATAAAAAATCCATTTTGGATGGGGTTGGCGTAAAATCCTTTCTTAGTGCTCGCATACAGTACCAAAGGAACCCTGATGTAAATTTTCATGGACCTAGCCAAACGAGTTAAGGCTGTGCGTTGATACGTCAGCTCAGACTAAGTAAAAATAGAGACGCCGCATTATCAAATAAAAAGTGAAGACACTTTTTAAAAGATGCACAACACTTCCATAGTGTTGCACCGGAAAGAAATAATCTCTATAATTTGGGTAAATTTTTAAAAGTTATAAAAATTTTATTAGCCTTATAAATTTACCAGCTACTAGTTTTATAAATTTAAATTGCGAAAAGTTTTTTGGTTATACTCGTATCTCAGGTCCCCTATGTAGTAGCGGGATAAAATGTATAACAGTTTTTAAATCCAATCAAGAGCTCTCAAATAAAAAAGTTGCATTAAAATCCCTTCAGTTGTTTTTGTGTGATGCGCGAACAAACAAACAGACAAAAATTCAGTCATTTTTTTCTCAAATATCTTAAATGTACAGACACAGTTCTGTTACAGTTTTATTATAAGTAGTACTTACTTATAGATTAAACATGAATTTTTAAAACATAAAGGAAATAAACTTTTACATATAAAGTAAGTTTACTGCAAATCATATAGAGAGTATCATGTTTTTCTCAAATACTTAAATGTACTATGTCTGTCTCTGTTACAGATTTATAATAGTATAGAAGATTTTGATCTATATTTTAGCACTTGACATGCTCAGCTACTCTTAAAGTACAAATTATAATTTGCGAATAAGGAAAAAGAGTATTTTAGTACAGGCGGGAATCGAACCTGCGTCCCTTCCTATCCGGGGAAATGCTCTAATCCACTGAGCTACAGTACTATCTTTTAGACATACCCAATCTCCTTATCACATTTGTCTTAACGACCAACGCCCTCTATCGGTACGCATTTACATGCATTAATCCAATATAGTAAGTTTAATTTTGCAATTAAAATTCATACTATCTGACGGCGTGAATTTTTAAACATTTTGATCTATATTTTAGCACTTGACATGCTCAGCTACTCTTAAAGTACAAATTATAATGTGCGAATAAGGAAAAAGTAGAATATATATAGTATAGAAGATTATAGGTATATGGATATAATATCGTTGAAACATATTGTCCGTGTGATATGCACATGTAGGTACCTATTCAACATAAGTGTTACCACCCTATTCCTTCTCAATGTGTGTTTATTTCCCAGGTATCGGAGTAATGAATTAAAACCTTTTTTTAATTCACAGAAACAAGTGTAATTTTTATTGAGCAATTGATAATTTCGCCCAGAATATTGACCGATTTTTTCTCCACTATGGTAGGGTTGCCAACCGTCCTGTTTTCCCAGGACATGTCCTGGTATTTTGAGAGTCCTGGGGTGTCCTGGATAGTTTTTAAGCAGCGTCCTGGGTTTTTAAAATGTTCTGATAAGGTCATGTATAATTGGTGGGATTGAAAAATACAATAAAAATAATTAAGTTTGTAATATTAGAATGTGCCTAAGTTTAAAGAATTTGGTAAAAACTAGTCTCTTTTATATTTTTGTAACTTTTAAAAAAAATTATTTTTTTTATATTTTTCAAAAAATTACGGATATTTTTATTAAAAATCTTACTTAAATTTTATTTAACGTGTTTTGAGAATATTTTTTTTGCAACGCTTTTTCTGTCCCACTATTGGGCACGGGGCTGCTCTCACGGCGAGAGGATTCCAGAACATATTATTTAACTAGCTGATACCCGCAACTTCGCCCGCGGGGAATTTCTTTATTTTATTTTTTAGTGCAGAATCCTATTTATTTTTCCAAAATAAAAATAGCAACCCCGTCCCGTGAGTCCCGTCCAAATCAGTGCAGTCGTTCAAGAGATTAGCCGTGGAAGCACACAGGACCGCAAAGAAAGGGCTTGATTAGAAAATCTTCAATATCTTCAAAAGTATTTGACCTAGCTTTATGAAATAAAGACTATATTAAAGAATATTATAATGTGCTTAAATGAAAATAAAAAAAAATGAATTCAAGTTTTTTATTTTTAATAAATTTAAAATAAACAAAAATGCGTAGTTTTTCCAGTATTTTCGTATATATAGATTGGTTACAAATGTGCCGTTTTCACGCATTTTAGTACTTTATTTGCCTTCGTGGAGGCTCGTAATAGGTACTGCTGTTATCCGATTTTGCTTACTTTCTACTAGGTTTTTGGCGCGATGCTGCGGAATATTCTGCCATTCCTGTGTGAAGAAATCCCAGCACACACGTGAACAGAGCCTCCGCTGTATGTACTTTTTCTTCTATACAGGCTTGGTTATAGCGCTCTCCCGGTCTTCTGTACACTCTTTTCCTCCCGTCGTGCTTTTATAAACAGAATCTCGTCTGAAAACATAACTCTTGACCAGTCATTCAGAGTCCAATTTTTGTGTTCTCTACCATAACTCAACCTTGAGTTCCTGTGGTGTCTTTCAAGTTTTGGCCCATTTGCAGGTCTTAATGGCTTTAAATTTGCTTCACTGTATCCGTACTCAGATTGTTTCCACCAGCTCGTAATGATGATTCTTTACTTTAACAGCCGTAAGAAAGCGATTTTTTATTTTATTGGGTCCAGTTTCATGGAAACGATGGAGTACTCGCTAAACTGTAGAAACTGAAGAGTCACCCCAACAGTTTTCGCTGTATTTCGCTGACTGTGCTTATTTCAATCATTGTCAGGATCCTTGTACATTCTTCACGGTTTAACGACATGATGACTTCAGAATAATAAAATTTATAAGGCAGACACCATATTTATAATTTTTTTATTGCAAAACTAAAAGAAACGCGAAACAATTGTTTTGATTTTTTTGGTACTAAATTAAAAAACGACCATGATTTTACATTTTCAGTTTTTATAAAATTATCAAAAATAAATAAAAAAGTTTTATATATTACTAGCACATTCCCCGCGGCTTCGCTCGCATCATAGCATTGTCCAGCGTATATTCGATCCGATGTACATATTTATATCTATTTGAATCCGTATTAATTCACAATTTCATGGGTTTTATTTTTTATGCGGTACCCTAATTATTTTTGTAACAACATCTATCTGCTAGTGACAGTCCCGTCCAAATCGGTTCAGTTGCTCCCGAGATTAGCCGGAACAAACAGACAGACTGACTGAGAGATAAAATCTTTAATAATTGGTAATTTGTTATAGGTAGCGTAATATACTCCCGTATACATTTAGTAAAAAGTTGTTTACAGACACTTCAATTTTATTTATTCGTATAGATTATTGCTATACGTTATTATTATATATATTAAATTATTCGTATTGTTGTCCGTGTAGTGACGGACTAAGAATACAAGTGTCACCACTCCATTCTTTCCCACGGGTGTCGTATAAGGCGACTAAGGGAAGTAAGCATTTATCATCCATTGCATTACTGGTTGTAAGGCTGGGTACCAAGTGGGAGTACTCACTTGGTATCGGGCCGGAGTGGGTTGGCACCACCATCTCCCGTGTGACCGGCCATGAAGCACATCGTTGCGTTTTGGCTGTAGCAGAAGATAGCCGTTTATTCTTTCGTTTCATATCGGTGAAATGAAATGGTGAGCAGCGGCTTTGACAATACTCTCGGTATAGTCGAGTCCATGAGTGACGGTTACCATTTACCATCAGATAGGCCGTGGCTCGTCTGCCATTACATGCAATAAAAAAAAATATTACTGCGTCCCGATTTTAAGTGAATTGTCCTGGTTTTTCCACCTTGAAATCCTTGTTTTTGAAATTAGTGGTTGGCAACCCTACACTATGGCCATATTTTTTTTTATTGCCAACGGTGGCAGACGAGCAAACGGCCCACCTGATGATAAGTGGTAACCGTCGCTCATGAACTTTGGCAACACCAGGGGTACAGCCAAGCCGCCGCCTACCGTGAGTAAAGTGCTCTTCTCAAACCTCGTTTAAAAAGGGACATGTCGTAGCGCTGGGGGAACACCGCAGCAGGAAGATCATTCCAGAGCCTACACGCACGTGGTAGAAAAGAGCGCTGGAAACGAACCGTCTTGGATGAGATCGTTTCCAGGTGGTGTGGATGAACCCTACTACGATGTCTCGTGGTCCGGTGGTAAAAAGGGGATGTTGGTACCACCTCAAACAGTTCCTCAGAGCACTCTCCAATGAAGAGTCGATAGAGCACACAAAGAGACCCAAAGTCTCTCCGCCGCCCCAGCGACTCCAGTTCATCCGTAAGATTGGGATCGTCGAAAATTCGAACAGCACGCCTTTGCAGGGAGTCAAGTGGGTCGAGTTGGTATTTTGGTGCGCCTGCCCAGAGATGTGAGCAGTACTCCACGTGTGGCCGGACTTGTGCCTTATAAAGTGCAAGTCTCTGCCTCGGTGTGCAGTACCGCTTGGCTCTGTTCAGGACGCCCAGTTTTTTGCTTGCCAATTTGGCTTTGTCCTCCAAATGACTCCCGAATTGGACTTTGCTTGAAATATCGATGCCGAGGATCTCAATACTATCGGAGATTGGGAGAGTTACTCCTTGGAACTGTGGCGCCACGACAAATACGTCCTTCTTTGCAGTGAACGCGCAAACTTGTGTCTTCGTAGGGTTGAATTGAACCAAGTTCTTTTCTCCCCATTCCGAGGCCCGCCCTAGAGAGCTCTCGATTTTAGACACAAGTTGTGCCCGTCTCTCCTCCAGCATGTTCCGAGAAACTTTCTGATGGCCGGCATATCGCGCATCACCCGTACTGTCATCCGCATAGCAACGCATATTCTCTATCGAGAGCATGTCATTGATGTACAGGATGGACAGCGTCGGGGAGAGCACCGAGCCTTGTGGTACGCCAGCATTAACCTCCATGGTATCGGAGCAGCAGCCGTCTACTACGACTTTGATACTCCGACCCCGCAGGAAGCTGGCGATCCATTTGCAGAGTCCCTCGGGGATTCCATAAGATAGTAGCTTCGACAGAAGGGCCCTATGCCAGACCCTATCGAACGCCTTCGCGATGTCCAGGCTAACTGCTAGCGCCTCACCCCCACTCTCCAAGACCTCAGCCCAACGCTGGGTAAGATACACAAGAAGATAACCAGCGGACCGACCGTGACGGAAGCCATATTGGCGGTCACTGATCAGCTGGTGATCCTCTAGGTACCGTTTAGTAGTTTTCGCGTGATGAGCGAACCAACGAACAGATAAACAGACAAACAGACAAAAATTCTAAAATAATTTGTTTTGTGTTTAGACACGCCTATATAGCCTATTGCATTTTTTCTCAAAAATCTTAAATGTACAGACACAGCTCTGTTACAGCTTCATAATACTATAGACTAGCCTTTGGCTGCGGCGGAGCAGCGGGCTAGGCTAGTTTTTAAGTTATATCTTAGGATCCCGATACAGTAGCGGGATAAAAGATTTTTAAATTTAATCAGAAGCTTATTTGACATAAAAAGAAATCATCAAAATCCGTTCAGTAGTTCTTGCGTGATGCGCGAACAAATAAAAAGACAAAAAATAAAAAATAAAAGTTTTGCATTCAGACACACCTTTAGAGCCTAATACAGACGTTTTTTTCTCAAATATCTTAAATGTACAGACACAGCTCTGTTACGGCTTTATAATTATGTTATATTATATTATCGTTTCGCTGATAACTCGAATAGCACACGATTTACACGTATAATTTTATTGACCATGTTGTAAACATGTTAACATGGTTAGTTATAAAAGTAATTATTAAATTGCCTGGGGTGGTGCAGCGGTAGTGTGAGCGATAGCTGAGATTCATGGTCTCAGGTTCGATCACCACGTCGGGCAGTGTTATTGGGCGATTTCTTAAAAAGAAAAATTCTCAGTAGCAGTGCGGAGTCTGGAAATGTGCCGTGCCGGCTCGGTTGACGAAACGTGGGTGTGTAATACACCTCTGCCTACCCCTTCGGGGATACAAGCGTGATACTATGTTTTACGTCATTTTATTTGTGGTTTATATTACTAAGCCAACGTATGCTTTACCATTTGTAATGCTATTTCCACTTAACATAACGTGACCAAAGGTCTCGCTATGGGAACCACCGAAGGAATGTAACATAGTTTCAGTGGCCCGCCAATAAAAGCGGAAAGACGGCACACGGCGGATTTCTTTAGTGGGTGAAGGCCCCACACTACCCTGTTCGTTGCCCCCGAACGACGGGGTGTGCGGTTAGGAAGATTTTTTCCCGCCTTAACAAATTCGTCCCCTTGTCTCCACTAAACCTTGAGACCCAATAGTGGGTTGAAAACAAATAAATATATAACTAGCCGTTGCCCGCGGCTTCTCCGCAGCTTATATCTCATGTTTCCGATATAGTAACGGGATAAAATGTATAACAGTTTTTTAGTCTAATCAAGAGCTGTCAAATAAAAAAAGTTGTAGATTAAAAAAGTGGCTCATGAGTTTCTTGCCGGGTTCTTCTCATGAAAACCTTACTAAGGAATCCGACTGCTTGTAGTGACTGCAATCGCGATATTAGGGATGCACTTGCCTCAAGCGCTCGTGTAAACTTAATAACTTTGATGATTTTAAGTGCTATATAATGATCCTATGAAAATATTTAGATATTTTTATATATATTTTTAGCATTTTACATGCTTAACACTATACATTAAACACGAAGTGAAAAATGTATGAAAATACCTCCGACAGATGGCGCAGGCGTCACCCAAAGACGTTAAGTATGAATGTGTTATCGAAATTAGCAGTCAGGAGCAATTGTCACGATGGCTGAATTGGCAAAGCATCTGGACGGTATCAAGGAGATGCAAGTTCAATCCTGCTTATGACTGTTATTTTCGATTTCACATTTTTCACTTTGTGTTTAATGTAGAGCCTATGAAATTTAAGATATTTTTGAATTTGTATACGATTGATTGACTTGACTGATTACCACAAATTTCCTCCTCGTTCCAGCTATCGGGCCAGCGTGTTAATATTGACGTTTTTCACGTACATGACTTACCATCTCACCCGTAAGCCGATATCGGTGGTAAAGAATGTACTCCATCAGAACTGCTCGGCACTCACCCCGCCACCTGGGGTGGACCCCAGTGATGATCAGTGGTGTAATTGGGCGCCTTTCAGTAAGTATTTAATATAGTTTTAAGCCATAGCTGTACCGTTGACGAGTCTCGTGGCGTACACTACCGACAGTGTAACCGACTTCCGTGCAAGAGGTCGTGTTTTCGATTCCCACTCAGGACAATTATTTGTGTGATGAACACAGATATTTGTACTGCGTCTGGGTGTTTTCTATCTATTATATGTAGGTAAATATGTATTTCCAAAAATAAAGTAATATATTATGTATTATATCCGTAATCTGGTAGCCCAAGCGTTAAGCTTAGTTTGGGACCAGAGGACGTTGTGTGAAATATCATAGCATCACGCCTGTATTCCCCGAAGGGGTAGGCAGAGGTGTATTACACACCCACGACTCGCCAGCTATGTTTAAGTCGCATGTAATAGGGGGCGAGCCTATTGACGTCTACCGGGTACATTTCCAAAATCCGGGCTGCTACTGAGTATTTTCCTTTTTTTTTTACGAAAAATCTCAATAACACTGCCCGACCCGGGGATCGAACCCGAGACCTCATGATCAGCAGTCGCTTACACTACCGCTGCACCACAGAGGCAGTAAAATATCCGTGAATATCTATTTAAGTTTTAAACCATAGCTGTTCCATTGATGATGGTAGTCTAGTCTGAGTCTAGATGGTAGACAGACTGCAAAGGCGAAGCTATCGAATTAAATCCCCAGTAAGACCGTCTGCGCCAGAATGAAAACAAAAAAGTTCGTTAGGAAATTTGGGCATTTTTGATCTGCTGCTAAAATACGCACTTGACAATGCTCAGCTACTTTAAAGAACAAATTAATTGTGAATGTGGAAAAACAGAACTTTAGTGGTAACTTATATGGATGACGTGGGTCGCAAAGGCAAATGTGACGTGGAGATTGGGAATGAGCGTTGGTCAGTGCGATAGCTTCGCGGTTAGGGCACTTCCCCGGATTGGAAGGAACGCAGGCTCGATTCCCGCTCGCACTAAAGCTCTCTTTTTCTACATTTCACAAATAATATGTTCAATCATTCATTCGCTGATGTCACGCTTTTGACGTGAACAAGACGAAATGATTCCGAAATGTGTAGCTATGGATTATGTTACAGCCTGATGATGGAAATCAGTTTGAGAGAGAGAGTGAGAGTCTGGTGGTAGAGCCTTGCTTATCCCATGAATAAGCTGGCTCGATTGGGGAAGTACCACCCTCTCACAGAAGATCAGCGTCAAACAACTGTAGGTACTGCTGCCGTTGTATTTCGTATGGTCAGTGAGAGCGCCGGAGGCTCATACCCCTATCCTCTCCTTAGTATGCTACCTATCGTCCTTGGAGTTGGCGATTCGCGAGTGATAGGTACCTCTGGTGTTGCTAGCGTCTATAGGCTACGGTAACCGCTTACCATCAGGTGGGCCGTATGCTTGTTTGGCACCGACGTGGTATAAAGAAAAGCAGTGTGAGGAAAATATGAAATCTGTCTTTGAGAATCTTCATTAGGAAGCAAAGTAGAGCCTTGCTTCTTTTAGTAGAAATAGGCCGGCCTGACCGAGAAGGTACACCCTCGCATGGAAGATCGGTCTGAAGCACTACTTGCTTCGGTTGTGAATGAAGAAGAACGACTCGTATTCTCACGTTGGTACTTCACAGCAGACAGTAGCTCGGCTAAACTACTGGTATTACTGACCGAGATTTAAGACTTACCATCAGATGAACTGTAGCTAATCTGCCAGATATCTTTCGTCCGTGTGGTGACGGACTAAGAATACAAGTGTCACCACATCTTTTCCCGCGGGTGTCGTAAAAGGTGACTAAGGGAAGTAAGCAATTATCACCCATTGCATTACTGGTGGTAGGGCTGGGTACTAAGTGAGAGTACTCACTTGCTATCGGGCCCGAACGGGTCATGAAACACTTCAGTGTTGTTCGGCTGTAGCAGAAGATAGCCGTTTATTCTTTCATTTCATATCTGAGAAATGAAATGGTGCGCAGCGGCTTGACTATACTCTGGGTATAGTTGAGTCCATGAGCGATGGTTACCACTTACCATCAGGTGGGCTGAGGCTCTTCTGCCATCTTAAGCAATAAAATAATACCAAGGTTAACAGTAATCGGTCGAGATCAATGTGGCAGAATGATGCTGGACACCCAATTTATTGTTGCAGACACTACGGACGCGAACACTCTTCTAGGTGCCTTGGACTCCGCTTTTCTCTTCTCATATGCAGCTGCTATGTTCGTCTCCGGTAAGAAGTGTTACGCAACAGAAGATAAATCAGCATTTCTCCATCTCTCAATTTTGGAATTGCAATCTTGACTTTTAATGATGGAAATTCATTCCAATACGACATACATGTTTTTTTTGTTAATGCAGGAAAAAATTTACCTAACCGCACACCCCGTCGCTCGGGGCAACGAACAGGGTAGTGTAGGGCCCTCACCCACTAAATAAACCCGCCGTGTGCTGTCTCTCCGCCTGTGTTGGTGGGCCACTGGAACTATATTACATTACTTCAGTGGTCCGCCGGCACACATACACATACCTTCTTTTTTTATTTTTTCTTGTTAAGATGGGAAAAAATGTTCCTAACCGCACCCTGTCGTTCGGGGCAACGAAAACGGTAGTGTGGGGCCTTCACCCACTAAAGAAACCCGTCGTGTGCCGTCTCTCCGCCTTTACTAGCGACCACCCCCCTCCCGCTCTTGTGATGCCCGCCGATACACCTCGGCGAGCACCTCCGCCTCAATGTCCCACGGAGGGATTCCGGCCAACGCGCAGACCATCTCCGTCGACACCGTGCGGTATCCACGTAGGACCCTGGACGCAACGACTCTCACACATACACATACCTACATGTTGCAATATAAAATAATCCGTACGTGGCCTAACATTGGATCTCCAGTTTCCTCAAACTCCCAACAGAGGGCAGGAATGATATCCAGGATCTTTATCATCTATGTTTTGTTAACAGGTATGGTGGCCGAGAGAGTAGATCTGCGCTACTTCTTGTCTATAGGGATGCTGATGTCAGCTGTATTCTGCTACCTATTCGGTATAGGCAGGACTTACGGCATACATAACATATACTACTACGTATTGATGCAGGTCGGTAGATTTATCTTTATACTACTTCTGCTAAGTTCGGCAAACAGACATACTGCCCCCATTTTTTTGTTTTGGCGGGAAAAATGTACCTAACCGCACACCCCGTCGTTTGGGGTAACGAACAAGGTAGTGTGGAGCCCTCAACCACTAAATAAACCCGCCGTGTACCGTCTATCCGCCTGTGTTGACGGACCACTGGTATTGTATTAGATCACTTCAGCTATACTGCCCCTCTGATCGTAAACGGTTGCTATAATCTACAAATATTAGCAACGTCAGAGACGTTTTTAAGGAAGGCTGGTTAAGAGTACTCAACCAACGAGTATGCATGAAAGCGCTCATGAAAGTAGATGAAGCGAAAGATGTGTGTTACGATCGTAGCAAGGAGAGAGAAGTGGTCCCTGCCTACCACTACGGGAAAAGGGCGTGACAATATTCATGTATGTAGTAGTCGAGCTGACCTATTCATGATGGGATTACCAAAGCTTTACCACCAAAATATATTGATTATAAATTACAATCCCATTCCTAATTGGTTCGTTAATCTGTTATATGGATACAAAGTTTCTTTTGTCCTAAGCCATTGGCAAGCATTTGCCGTCAGTGGATTCGTCCTCAACCGTGTCCGAATCAAGCAATTGATTATTCGAATCAAACATATAAATTCATTATAAAGCTGTTACAAAGCTGTCTGTAAAATTTGGGGATTAGATATTTGAGAAATGAATGACTATATTAGACTACTTAGGCGTCCCTGAACACAAACTATTTATTTTTCGTTTTTTTTTTTTTGCGTATGGCAGGCGAGTCACGATGGTAATGGTCGTTCATGGTCTCAACTATACTAGAGTATTGTCAAGCCGCTGCTCACTACTATTTCATCACATATGAAATTAAATATTTTTTTAGAATACTTGTTTGATATGCAAAAGCTGCTAAACCGATTTTGATGAAACATCAATAGCTCTTGATTAGACTTAAAAACTGGTATACGTTTCAAGAACTACTATATCGGGACCTTTTTTTTGTTTAGGCGGAAAAAAATGTTCCTAACCGCACACCCCGTCGTTCGGGGCAACGAACAGGGTAGTGTGGGCCCACTAAAGAAACCCGTCGTGTGCCGTCTCTCCGCCTTTATTGGCGGGCTACTGGAACTATGTTACATTCCTTCGGTGGTACTATATCGGGACCTAGGATATGCGATAAAGCCTCAGGCAAAGATTAGGTTTTTTTTTAAATAGGACTTCATGCGAAGTTTACGCCATCTATCAAGTGTGCCAAGCATATTATGCTTGTTTGCCATCCACGTAAAAAAAAAACATCCTCTCACAAAAGATCAGCGCGTAACAATGGTAGCTACTCCTACTGTTGTTTCGTATGGTGAGTGAGAGTGCCCAAACCCTCTCCTTATTATGCTTCCTCTCCATCGACGGGCCTCGTGGCGTAGTCGGTAGTATAACTTCGTGCAATTATTTGTGTGGTGAACACAGATATTTATACTGCGTCTGGGTGTTTACTATCTATTATATGTATGTACATACAAAAAAAATTAATAATATATGTATTATATCCGTAATCTGGTACCCATAGCACAAGCGTTAAGCTTAGTTTGGGACCAGAGGACGTTGTGTGAAATGTCCGTGAATATTTATTAATTATTTTTTTGTTGTCCCTTTCCTTGAGAGTTGGCGACGCGCGACAAATTCCTCCCAGTGTTGCTAGCATCTATAGGCCACGGTAACGACTTACTACCAGGTGTATTGTATGCTTGTATTCCATACGTTGATGTAATGGGCCATATATGCTTGTTTGCCACTAGCTTAAATATCTATAGAAGTAGATTGTGATACTAAAGATATTTGCAGGCAGGTGCAGGCGTTGCCCAGACTACAGGATGGCCTGGCACTGTCTCTATTGTGGGCAAATGGTTTGGTAATAGCAAGAAAGGGCTCATATTTGGTATATGGAACTCGCATACATCACTTGGCAATATACTGGGTGAGTTGACCTTGAATATTTGTATCAAATATACTTTCATCTTTTATTTGCATAAATATGTTAGAAAACTTACATTTCGTTCACATATTTGCCATAGTGATGGCATGTAAATTATATGAATAACTGCCTCTGTGGTGTAGCGGTAGTGTGAGCGGCTGCTGATTATGAGGTCTCGGGTTTGGCCCCCTGGTCGTTCAATGTTATTGAGCTTTTTTGTTAAAAGAAAAATTCTCAGTAGCAGCCCGGCGTTTGGAAATGTGCCCGGTAAAGACGCCAATAGGCTCGCCCCTTATTACGTGGGACTTAAACATAGCTGGCGAATCGTGGGTGTGTAATACACCTCTGCGGGGAATACAGGCGTGATGCTATGTTTTTTTTTATGTTACAATTTACAATTACAGTTTAATACAGTTTCTTATAACTAAAATGAATGATGATCGTATCATCTTATTTGTAATTGGTAGAGACAGACGCGTGATGTCGTAATAATCGATCAGCCAATCACGATGATCTTTCAAGATCTCTCAACCAATGACAATATCACGATGCGATGTCGATACGATTTAGTGAGTTACATTCTACGGGCCCAAAGCACTTCCCCGCATTGGATGGGACGCAGGTTCGAATCCTGCTCGCAGTAAAGCTCTCTTTGTCCACTTTCACAAATAATATGTTTTTTGAAATATGCCACATAATTAGCAAATACGTATTGAACGACACCGCCATCTATATAGTCAACATTTTGTCACAGACTGAATATTTACAGGTACGATAATGGCTGCGGAATACGTGGACACGGATTGGTCGCTGTCGTTCATATACCCGGCGCTGGTGATGGGAGTGGTAGGTGCCATCGTTTGGCTGTTCCTTACCCCAGAGCCTAGGCAGGTGGGCTTGTACACAGGACTGGATAGACCATCGGTACGTACAAACTGCGTTCATCAGAATTTAGTCTACTTGGGGCATAACATTAAATAATTGTAATACCATTTGTCCGAGTGGTGACAGACCAAGAATAAAAGTGTCACCACCTCATTCTTTACTAAGGGTGTCGTACGAGGCGACTAAGGGAAGTATGCGATTATCAACCATTGCATTACTGATGGTAGGGCTGAGTACCAAGTGAGAGTACGCGCTTGATAGCGGGCCCGAGCGGGTCGGATCACCGTCTCCTGTGTGACCGGCTATGAAGCACATCAGCGTGTTTTGGCTCTAGCAGCAGATAGCTGTTTATTCTTTGGTGGACCGTGGCTCGTGTGCCACCATACGCAACAAAAAAAAATGCTTTGAATAGTATTCGAACCTGTATCTTATACGGGGAGAGGCTCTAGTCGCTAAGCTATCACAGAACTTATTCAACGACTTCAGTTTCCACATCTGATAATTAAGATCCACGCCATCTATGGAAAATATATTTGTAATAGAAACAAATTACCGTAATGGTGAGCTTATTAATTGCAATTCAGCCATACCACGAGATGGCGCTATTATCAATATAGCATTGCATTTAAAAAAAAAAAGAATATTTTAGTTTGTTCTAGTAAATAGCCAAATGCTAAAAATATATTTTAAAAACTAGATAGGTGACTGAAGTTTCGTTTTCGTATCTAATGAGGATCCACGCGCAAAGCTGACCGTAGATGGCTATCGGTGAGATGGCCACTGTCAAATTGTAGTTGCTTTGTTTGCCTGAGAATATTTTATTTAGCTATTTTTTGTACATCGGGGTTATTACATTTAAGTACAGCACACAGAGACATTACGAGAAAAAAAAAGCAAATTACAAGTTACAAATTGTATGGAAGTGACCAGTTTTCAAAGGCCATCTCGATAATACACTATGTGCCGTGAAATGATGGCAGTAAACACACCCATTGATTAGAGTGATATTGGGGCTAGATCCGAATGGCAATAGAAAAATTTTATTGTTCATATTATACTTTCAGCCGAGCAGACAGTCTACAAAATCTGACGAGGAGGACGATGCTGGGGATGAGGAGACGTCATCAGTCATTGTTGGTGATCAGGTATGACGGCTTTACAACTCATATATGTTCCCACGTATTTTTTCCACAAAGGAGTGGCATTTTTTCACATTCGTGGGTTCGTTGCCCACTCAGGATAATTATTTGTGGGATGAACACAGATATTTGTACTGCGTCTGGGTGTTTTCTATCTATTATATGTAGGGTAAACTGTATAATGATTAAACACAAAGTGAAAAATGTGAAATCGAAAATAACAGTCACGAGCAGGATTTGAACCTGCATCTCCTGGATACCGTCCAGCCGCTTTGCCAATTCAGCCATCGTGACAATTGCTCCTGACTGATAATAACGTCTTTGGGTGACGCCAATAAAGTAATATTATTATAAGTATATATTATTATTATTAATAATAAATAATCTATGTTACAGTAGTTAATTGATGACCCTTAGAAAGTAATGTTATAACAATTCTGCATGGCGCCGGTATATATTTATTTTCTTTAATGCTGCCAGTTATAATATTATAAAACCTACTTTTTTCTGCAAGCAATGTTACTATTGCAGATTATGAAAAAAAGTAGAACAGATGTTTTTTACTATACCAGTTCTTAATATTTGCATTTAAAATCCAAAGTGCCAATGACTTAGGGGGTGCCAGCAATACTACAGTTTACCCTATGTATTTACATAAAAAAGTAATATATGTATTATATCCGTAATCTGGTACCCACAGCACAAGCGTTAAGCTTAGTTTGAGACAAGAGGACGTTGTGTGAAATGTCCGTGAATATTTATTTAGTCTCAAGTTATCTTTTTTTAATACTGTCTGATGGTACAGTTTTGGTGATTCGAATATGAGTGTAACCGACGAAATATCTTACACAGACTGATGACGTATACTAGGTATTCAGTCCAGCAAGCACCCTCATCACCGCCTATCCCTTTTCCAGGCGTTGGTAATTTGCGAGTGATACCTCTGGTGTCGCTAGCGTCTATAGGCTATGGTAACCGCTTACTGACAGGTTTTTAGGTTAGCCAACCTTATAGTATAAAGAAAAAGCGGGTTAAAAATACTATAAATTGTATTATTATTATTATACAACGGTAAGTACCGACCTACCGTTGTTTCGTATAGTGAGTGAGAGCACTGGTGGTCCAAATCGACCTCCCTATCCTCCTTATTATTCCTTTGCTTGAAGATGGTGACGCGTGAGAGATGCCTCTGGTGTTGCTAGCGTCTATAGGCTACGGTAACCGCTTACTATTAGATGATACTTATTTGCTGTGAAATGATTTGAAAGCATTTATTATTTTTATTTTATATTTCAGGCGGCCAGTCTGCGACCGAATCGTCATTCGACTAATATTTCTCAAGTATGTTTATATTATAATCACGTGAGGAGAGTTATTAGCCTGTAGTAATTTTTTTCACACGTAAACGACACAACACAGCTACGACACCGCCTAAAGGCCGTGACGGAGCGGACCATACATGTCTGTAAACCGTTTTCACACACACCGTACCACACGATGAACAGTTCACGGACGACATATTGGCTGTATCGTAGGTACAGCTCTAGCCTACCTCTAGAACTACGGTGACTAGTTTTCTTTGCAGTGACCTATAATATGTATCTATATTCGTGACAACATGACGTTTTTTTCTCATTGGTCTCGTTTCGATTAATATCAGAAAATTACAATTCATAATTGCCGTAAAGACACCTTGTAGCTCGTTTCGAAACTAACGATTTTAATGATAACAGAATTGAATAGTTTTAACTACGACTATATGTAACTGGAAGATTATAGAATTGTAAGAGGCTTCACTGTGTAGCCACAATTTATTTTGAGACTATTCTCACTTTTTTTAATGTTGGATTGTTGGGAAATAAATATACACCGGTGTTGTATATTACGAGAAAATTCTAATTTACAAAATTACTGGTTATAAATTGTAGGGAAATTACAGTTTTTCAATAGCCATGTCGATAATACGTCACCTGCCGCTAAATAATGGCAGTATAAACATCCCCATTAATGAGATTTTTAATGAATATAATGTTTAAATATAGTTTAAATATAATACATTTAATTAATATTGTATGCTTAAATAGCATAACATTTTTGTATTGAAATTATCGTGAGATTGATACATATTAGATTTATTATTGTACCGGCAGTAACTCACGCTTAGGATCGATTACGTCGACCCGGGTTTCGAGCATTTTCGATCATCATTAGGACGAGGCAGACGCCGCTGAGTTACTGCCGGTATAACAATAAATGTAATAGCAGAACTTGGTGAGATCTTTGTATATTATCTTATACACCTTTATGCACTTTAACTATGCCCACAATAAATTAATTTGCCGTTTGCAGTGTGTCGTTTATCGTTACGGCAAATCGTGTCGCTGCGTATAAAAAATAACTCTCCTCGTGTCTATGCCACCTGATTCTAAACTATATACGAGTAGTATCGAATTAACAATAGGTTAGTGATTTATTTTCACAATACATTACTGTCGCCTCTATTGGCCCGTGGTCTCTCAGAATAACATGGATTTAAGGCCATAGTCTAGCATATTAGCCCAATGCGGCAAAACTTAGAATCCATCCATCCATCCATCAACCTTTCAACGTCCACTGCTGGACATAGGCATCCCCAAGAGAACGCCACAACGAGCAATCCCGTCATGAGGGATAATGCCGTAATCGCCACGCTTGGCAGGCGGGTTAACGATCGCAGTGGATGTTGTTAATACTCGAGGGAGTGCTGCTGCCCACTCCCCCGGTATCCCTCAGTCGGCTCTTACGACTCCCGTGGGTAGAGAGGGTAGGGACAATTCTAAAGCCGGCCCCACACGGGTACTTAAATATATTGAGCAATTTATTACCATGCCATACATTGAGCTGTAGTCCACCATGCTAGCCCACAAGGCCTAAAAAAAAAGAAAAATAACTTAGAAACTAGCGAGAATTCTCTGCCATGAGAATTGCCTCGTGCTGTTTCTTTCAAAATTGGAGGGATTTAGTTCATAGTCCACCACGGCACAGGGCGGCAGCTGTCGAAAAATACTCTACCGGAATTTTTGGCGAGAACATGAAAAAAATTATATTCTCTTTCTACATTATTTTCTTAACTGCAACATTTATTTCTAACTTATATTATTTAAATTATTAATGTGTAAAAGTGGTGGTATTTTGCTAATTAACTATTTGTCTATGTGCACATATATTGGCAAGTGATGTAATGCAGCGTAAACGTGGTTTTTCGTGTTGCCTCCAAAACTACACAGAAGCTTTTCAGTAAAATCGCCACCACTTTACCGAGGCATGACTTTGACTTCAACTGTGACTTGTTTGGTAAATTAAACTAACCGTTGAAGAAGATATACCCTAAATAAGTCAATTAAAACTGAGTTGCCTGAGACGTGGCCTCTGAATGTTGGCCTTGTATCCAAGTCTCAAAGTTGCTCAGTGTGCCATGGAGCGGGCTATACTCGGTATCCCTACGTGATCAAATCCGTAATACGTAGATCCGTAGGGGAACAAGAGTGACCGACATAGCCCGCCTGGTTGCCATGCTGAAGTGGCAATGGGCAGGCCACATCGCTCGACGAACCGACAACCGTTGGAGAAGAAAGGTTCTCGAGTGGCGACCACGCATCAGACGGCGCACCGGACGGCCCCCCACCAGATGGACCGACGGTAGGCAAAGGGCCGCTCGTTGTGGCGTTCTCTTGGGGAGGCCTATGTCCATCAGTGAACGTCCAAAGGCCGATGGATGGATGGCCTTAATTAAAAAAAATCTCTCATGACAGTTTTCTCATGATCTATCTCTTTTCCTTCCTGTACCAGGCTGTGCTTACACATTTGTGAATAAATACGCAATGTTCCTTTTCAGCATGAAGAAGCGACAGAGCGGACATCCCTCCTCCGTGTTCCCCAAACAGATAGAGTAGGAGGGAACGCTGTATCTCTTTCTCGCGCTCTATCCATACCGGGAGTGCTGGAGTTCTCCCTGTCACTCTTCTTCGCTAAACTAGTCAGCTACACTTTCCTGTATTGGCTTCCGGCTTACATACATAACACCTCCGGTGAGTTTTTGTGTTTACTTAATATTCAGACCATAATATATTGCATAGTTTCATTCTCCTTCGAAATAAAAAGTATTTTCTTGCTTTCTCTTTGTTAACTTCTGCGTGGGACCAGCAAAAAAATATTGGGTTTCCCTTCAATAATTTCTAGGAGTAAAGCAATTGGTAGATGGTACCCGAAAGGGTAAGCCGCCGGCGGACCACCGAAGGAATGTAACATAGTTCCAGTGGCTCGCCAATAAAGGCGGAGAGACGGCACACGGCGGGTTTCTTTAGTGGGTGAAGGCCCCACACTACCCTGTTCGTGGGTGTGCGGTTAGAAACAATTTTTCCCGCCTTAACAAAAAAAACGGAGTAAAGCAATTGGCGGGATTGTTTCCGTCTTGGCCGCATTGTTATTTATATTTACGTATATAATTTACATAAGTTACTACAAATTACACTTTTATTCTTTCATTTCATACCTGTGAAATGAAATTGTGAGCAGCGTCTTGACAATACTTCCGGTATAGTTCAGTCCGTGAGTGACGGTTACGGTTTACGGTCATTTACCATCAGGTGAGCCGTACCTTGTCTGCCACCAAACGCAATAGAAAAAAATGTCAATTCATAATATTCGCATTAATTTGTATTTAATTGCCTACTACCCAAGTGAGGATTGAAGTTATTGTCCTAAATTCTTGTTGTAATATACAGTGGAGCGTCGATTATCCGAACGTCGATCAACCGAACGACCGCTTAACCGAACTACCTATTACGCCCGTCCGCCTAGCGTTGCGCGTAGGTAAAAGTGCGTGACATAGCCGCTCGTAAGCAGGCTTGCTTCGGCAGGTAAAGATTATTATTTATTATTGTATATAATATATAATCGAACTGTATTGATTCGCACATATTATGTGCAAATCAATACAGTTCGATTATCCGAAAAAACCGGTTTTCCGAACACCCATGTCCCCCGATTAGTTCGGATAATCGACGCTCTACTGTATACCATTAGATACTGCCAGCTACTTCTTCCGCGCGGGCTACATTTTTGGATCAACCCTTAGTAATATTATAAATCAAAATATGAGTTTGTTAGTAAGTATGAATAATTACTTAAAATATTGTTTTCTAGCAAATTTATCAGCAAAGCAGTCGGGAGAGCTAAGCACAGTGTTCGACGTGGGCGGCGTGGTGGGCGCCATCTTGGCGGGGCTGGTGGCCGACTGCACGGCCAGCCCCGCCATCGTCTGCGTCTGTTTCTACACCGCCTGCGCGCCGATGGTACAGTCTCTGTCTCTACACCGATGGTACAGATGTACGAGCCAATGAATGATATCTCAAAGCTTGGCTGAGATTCGAACAGAGGCAGTAATAATTATAATAAAAAATAATTGCAAGTCTCTATTTGAATAGCATTTTTAGATATTTTGATTTGTATTTTAGCACTTGACATGCTCAGCTACTTTAAAGAACAAATTGTTTGTGATAATTTCCCGGAATGGATGGGACGTAGGTTTGAATCCTGCTTGCAGTAAAGTTCCCTTATTCCACTTTCACACATAATTAAAATCATTTTTCGTTACTGCAATTTATTGAAGCAGTTATTATGTCATCCACATATGTATGTTCCAAAAATTACATTAATAGCCTGAGTGAAAGTTAAACATAAACCGGAATTTACTAATTAGTAAAAATAACCAATTTAAATAATTTAATTTACTGTTATTTCTTAGGTTTTCCTTAAACCTCAGTAGTATCCTTTAAGTATTTTTTCATAACTGATGAAGTCTCTTAACCAAATATTATAACACAAAACTTTTGTACACAGCTCCTCGCCTACCAAACCTGGGGGGCTACTTCGTATCTCATCAATGTAATACTACTAGTATTCACGGGGATACTAGTGAACGGTCCTTACGCCCTCATCACCACGGCAGTTAGTGCTGAACTCGGCACTCATCATAGCCTCGCAGGGAATTCGAAGGCATTAGCGACTGTGACAGCTATTATTGATGGTACCGGCAGTATAGGGGCTGCCATCGGCCCGATGTTGGCTGGTGTGGTATCCAGTCATTCTTGGTCCCATGTGTTTTACATGCTAATAGCTTGTAATTTCATGGCTCTGTTCTTGCTTTTGAGGTAATTATGATATCCATATTATTATAAAATTTAATCTCTGACGATACTGGCAAAACGCGTAACGACCGTTACCATTATTAGCGTTTACGAAAAACGAAAGCGATATTTATATTTCTGTATTCAAGGAGATTTATTTCTCTTTCACATTTTTTTTCTAGTAACTTATTACATAAGCTTAAATATATGTGCAAAGAATAATCTGCAAATTTAACGGTAAATGGCAAGATGGTCAACAGCTTGAAGCAAAGATATAATCCGTAACAAAATTCCTGATGAATGTGCACGAGAGGACCTTTCATTACTTTGTAAGACAGATAGTGACTTATTATGCTCTTGTCCGCCACAAGAGTTTTTAATTGTTTAGTCTGTGGAAACAAAGACTAAGCCAGCGTCACTGCCATATTCCATTTCATGTGTGTCGCAAGAGATTGCTCAATTAGTTTTAGCTTAGCAATAGGCTCGATGATAGTCGCCAAAATATTGATATGATCTAATGAAATAGGATTCAAGGATTTCGATAAATGTATTCATTCTTATTTTAATTGCGAGATTAATAATATATCTGATAAAATAAACCTACAAAATACAACAATCCGCCATGATAGCTTAAACACCAATCAGAGCGAATGACGTCACGCCTTAGTAAACGTCATTGTAGAGTCTTACATTCTCTTTGACTCTAATGTTTACTGTTGCCGTACTGAGGCGTGACGTCATGACAAACGAATGACATCGGCGTGCTTTTTGACGTGAGTTTAAAATTTAAATTTCATTTGATTGCATAAAAACCATTATTTTCACAGAAATATGATATACATTTCACTTATTAGATACTTTTGAATATCATAGATTTTGAAAAACAGTCATCATGCCTATTACCGCGATAATACCTTAGGTATATAAGGAAACTAAACTATACCAATCCAGATGGGTTAGTTAGTTTAGTAGGCCGTTGAGAAAGATCATGGCTAGCCCACCATACCTCCTGGAGTAATGGCATATGTACTGGAAAGAGCCTATGTTCATCGATTTCTTTTTTTTTTTTAACAGGATAGCCTATCGTGAATTGGCCAGGATACGACAAGAGCGGAGAATAGCATCTCCACCCCGAGTCAGAATAGAATAATAATTTTAATTGGATGTACTATTGACAATTTGTATTAATTACGGGATGATTGCATAGAGGGCGTTACTAGTCTAACTAAGTGACGACCTCGTAGTATTTTTGTTATTTTTAAGCTATTGACATACTGGGTTATCTTATGGAGTAACGTTGTGAAATTGAAGAGAATTACTTGGGATTTGAACTCACCATAAATGAGCGATGGTAAGAGGTGGTTAATGCAGTAGCCGACAGTACCAACTGCAAGAGGAGTTTTATAGTGAGCAACGACTTGGTATTATTATTACTCATCTTGAGTACATAAGTGATGGTTACCACTTACCACCAGATGGGCTGTGGCTCGTCTGCCACTACAAGCAATAAAAATACCATATTGGGGGCAGGGTTAGGCATTGTGAAACTTCTTACTAAGCCTTGTTGATATGTTAGTATGTGCACGTCAGTTTACTTGATAAAAATACATTTTGGTGTGTTTCGACTCCATCCATCCATCCATCAATCAGCCTTTCAACGTCCACTGCTGGACATAGGCCTTCACAAGAGAACGCCACAACGAGCGGTCCCGTCATAGGGGATAATGCCGTAATCGCCACGCTTGGCAGGCGGGTTGGCGATCGCAGTGGATGTTGTTAATACTCGGGGGAGTGCTACTGCCCACTCCCCCGGTATTCCCTCAGTCGGCTCTTACTTCTCCCGTGGGTAGAGAGGGGTGGGACAATTATAAAGCCGGCCCCACACGTCACAACGAGGGGGCTTCGACTACAGGGTAATTAATATTTCCGATTCACTACTGAGTATTGTGGTGGGTCTTAATGGTAAACAGTGGTTATATTTGCCTATGATGTTACTGAGGCTACTTGTGATAATTGTTGCCTATCATTAGGTATTGTTGCTAATCTGCTACCGTAAACCGATTACCACTTGGTGGCTAGTTATGATTTAAAAGGTCTAGGTTGAATCATCCAATAATCTCCGTTTCACACATGAATCTAATAACCACTTGTGAAGTGTATTAGATTAGATTCCAACACAAGACAATTACTGTATTTTATGTATTCTATAACTATTCTAAGTCTAAATGTATTTTGTACAATATTTATATTATTTTAACCATATATATGACTTTATTATATCTACAATATGCTTGCATTCCAACCTAATGCGATCTCAGCTGGTGTCACGTTGGATGACTATATGTATAAATAATTGTTCTGAGCCTGGGTGTACTTTGTGTCCGGGAAATTGTATGTTTGTAAAGTCCCCTGCGATACAAGGATTATTCCTTACTTCAGGGTGTTGTCTTTAAAAAAACGCGAAAGCGATTTCTGAACAGTGATCCACTACATAGCATCCCACAAGGTTTTATATGACATGCACAAGTACAGGAGTTTTTAGGCACCTTTTTTTTTTTTTGTTTAGGCGGGAAAAAATGTACCTAATCGCACACCCCGTCGTTCGGGGCAACGAACAGGGTAGTGTGGGGCCCTCACCCACTAACGAAACCCGCTGTGTGCCGTCTCTCCGCCTTTATTGGCGGGCCACTGGAACTATGTTACATTCCTTCGGTGGTCTGACTATTATACATTGGATCTTCCCATAAAGACCCTTCAGGCATAAGACACCACTTCTAAAACTTCATAGAATTTTATTTTTTAATCACTACATGTTTGGCTAATTATAAGAACCTTTGTGAATACCAAAAAAATATCTTTGAACGAGATTTGAAACCGCGACTTCTGGATTGTCGATCCATACTCTTTAAACGCTAAGCTGTGGCAGATTGTAACCCACAGAGATAAATTTTTATATCACATATTTCCTATTACCTTACCATCTATCGAATGTCACCGACGGCGACTCTAATCTTCCACTTCACAATTGATTTTAGATGTCTTAACTCTCTTTTTGTACTTTCACAAATAATTTGTTCTTTAAAGTAGCTAAAGCATGTCAAGTGCTAAAATACAGATCAAAACATAGCCTTTTATAAAGACTCACACATAGTATCACGCCTGTATTCCCCGAAGGGGTAGGCAGAGGTGTATTACACACCCACGACTCGCCAGCTATGTTTAAGTCCCACGTAACAGGGGGCGAGCCTATTGACGTCTACCGGGCACATTTCCAAACTCCGGGCTGCTACTGAGAATTTTTCTTTTTAGGAAAATCACGCTCAATAACTTTGCCCGACCCCGGGATCGAACCCGAGACCTCATGATCAGCAGATGACACTCCATAACTTTTTATGATATCGTGACGTAACGCGTTTGAGTTATATTCGCTCATGTAGTACAATACTGTAGGTACGGGTAGAGTTAGATACCGATCTCCGAAGCCTGTGTTTTAAATTCGATTCCCACGCAAGATAATTCTTTGTGTGATGCACAAATGGGCGTACGTTTTGTCTGTGAAATTGTGTATTTATATTCGAGAATTATTCCATAGAGTAGGGTGTTGTCTTTATAAAATTAAATACGCAGCGGAAATGGAGTGGTGACATATTATATAGACAACATTGTGGGAATATACCATCGCTATGGAAGTATCAGCAGCTAGCGATAAAACCAAGGACTGCAAAGACAGTGGTATCAAGTTCGAGTCCAAAGTTCAGACCTCGTATGCACACACCTCGGACTTTTCAAAATTACGTTTGTATTTGTTTACAATTTATCACTGCTCGGTGAAGGAAAACCTCGTGAGGAAACCTGCATGCCTGAGAGATTTTCTCGACGGCTTGTGTAGTCTGCCAACCCGCATCAGGCCAGCGTGGTGGACTATGGCCTAGCTTACTGCCTCTCACTCCGAGAGGAGACCCCTGCTCAGTAGTGAGACGGAAAAGGGTTGAAAAAAAAAACTAATTAAGTCGGTAATTGGATAAATCTAAGTCCTTAGCAAACGGCTGGTCTCACTAGGATATTATTGCCTAGGACTAGAAAAAACATAGCATCACGCCTGTTTTCCTCGAAGGGGTAGGCAGAAGTGTATTACACACCCACGACTCGCCAGCTATGTTTAAATCCCACGTAATAGGGGGCGAGCCTATTGACGACTACCGGGCACATTTCCAAACACCGGGCTGCTACTGAGATCTTTTTTTTACGAAAAATCTCATTAGCACTGCCCGACCCGGGGATCGAACCCGAGACGTCATGCTCAGCAATCGCTTACGCTACCGCTGCACCACAGAGACGACTGGAATTTATATGAATACTTATTTTGCGCCATTTTGTTTTAAATACGTTCCTTTGTATCTTGAGTGTATTATTTATAAGGTATTATGACACTTATCAATGATAGCAATTATAATATATCATTTTGTATTATATTGTAAATATCCAAAAAAATTATAAATAAATATACATTATTAATCTTAAACTTTGTTTAATTATTAATTTACATTAATTAAATTACTTATAAATAATATTATATTAAAAGCGTTATTTTATTTCTAATTTCAGGCTTGTTATTGGATTCAATGTGATTGTCAATTCATAATAGTGTCTTTTCAAACGGGTTGTAGTGGTAGGGCTTGCTTATCCCATCATGAATGGGTCCGCTCCATTGGGGAAATACCACCCTCTCACAAAAGACCGGCGTGTAACAACGCCAGTTAACCTTACCGTTGTGTTTCGTATGGTGAGTGAGAGCGCTGGAGGCTCAAACCCCCTCCCTATCCTCTCCTTATTATTCTTCCTATCCTCTCCTTAGTATCCTAGCTATCTTCCTAACTATGCCTTTCCTTGGAGATGACGGGCCAGTGATGTCTCTGGTGTTGCTAGCGCCGCTTACCATCAGGTGGGCTGTTATGCTTGTTCGTCACTCACGCAGTATAAAAAAAAAGTGCATATTTCAAAATTTTTTTGCTTATTGATCCCATCTCCACACTGAAATGATTTTCAACAATATTATGTTGGTATATAACAGGTTATATCCTGAAGAAAATTATTGACAACATAGCCATCTGTTCTATGGTCTTACTTCTTTTTTATATACTACCTAAGGGTGACACAAGCATGCAGTCCACCTGATGGTAAGCGGTTACCATGGTCTATAGACACAGGCAATGCCTGAGGCGCCAACTTCTAGGAAAAGAGTAGCAAGGATAATAAGATGAGAATAGAGAAAAGTATAGGCCTTTCAATTCAGTTAAACATTCTTGACTCAAAATATCCCTTTTGAAATACACTGCATATTTGGTATCACATTAGGTGTTTTCAGTTTTTTTTATTGCATATGGTGGCAGACAACCCACGGCCCACCTGATGGTAAATGGTAACCGTGGCACATGAACTCGACTATACCAAAAGTATTGTCAAGCTGCTGCTTACCATTTCATTTCACAGATATGAAATGAAAGAATTAACGGCTATCTCCTGCTACAACCAAAACACACCGATGCGCTTCTTGGCTGGTTACACGGGAGATGGTGGTACCAATCTGCTCAGGCCGATAAGTGAGTACTAGCACTTGGTACCCAGTCCTTCCGCCGGTAATGCATTGGGTGATAATTGATTATCACCACACAGATTGAGTAGTTGGTAACGTAATACAGAAAAGAGTTATTGCTTACATACATACAAAAATATTTCACTGAACACATCTACCTCATTTTCACATCTCATTGCAATTGTTCAAGCTACAAATCCACCAAAATTAAAACTTAACAACTAAGCTCTTCCGAGTGGTACTATAAACGAGAGCGCATCTCCAGTAGCTCCCCATGAAACTCGCTGCAGCTGGAATATCGTGATCCAAACAGCTAAAACAATACCCCATGCAATAGCACCTGTACCACTCATTAACACATCTGCAAAAGCACAAAGATATATTAACTTTTGATGTGAAAACATCTAATGTGGAGGAAGGGTAAAGCTGGCTGTCGGCGTGGCGACATCACGCTAATTTATTTCATTGTTTTTAACGCCATCTGTTGACAAAAGCATCTAACTAGGTAGTATAATGTCAATCAATAAACAAATAAGTTTTAATTCATCTACGGATAAAGAGAAGGGGCTTACCAAGAATTATATAGGACTAAACAATATTTGAAGAAAGAAATAAAATAGATATTTTCACATCTGCAAGACGTTCCGTGATGGCTTTTTTTTTTATTGGTATTTTCAAAACAGTAAGCAGAATTATTTTGTGATTTGTGTTTTAGCATGTGACATGCTCAGCTACTTGCAAAGGGATGCAGGTTCGAATTCGCTAGCATAGAAAAAATAATTTAAAGCACAGATGGCGGTGGGTTTGATTCCCACATAGGACAACTCTGTGTGATCTACAAATACTTGTTCTGAGGTGTACTCTGTGTCCGTGAAATTATATGTTTGTAAAATCCCCCACCATACAAAGATTATTCCTAAGTTATGTGTATTACATTAAACACAAAGTGAATTACATTAAACACAAAGTGATGTATAGTGCTAAGCATGTCAATAAAAATATCTAAATATTATGTGTATTACTTATTCTCATTTAAGTTTTCAAACATATAAGTGGCATAATTATATAAAAGTACCCATTTTTATAGTTTGTTTACATTTTATCTTGCTTCTGGAGTAGTAGTATATTTTACATTATTTTCAAACTACATGCACATATGGCATAATGCTTTAGATGCTGACTTACTTTACAGTGTGTTGTTAATTCGATTCCTATACAGGACAAGTAGTTGTAGATTGTAAGTGTATTTTGTAAATACCCATGAGGCTGAAATGGTCACTAAAGGTGCATCCAAGCCACCAAAAAAAAAATAGAAACAAAAAAAAAAGTGTATTTTGTGTGCATTATTTATAATGAAATATATTGTAATGCCAGTGTAGAATGTTCGCTTTGGGAAAACTTACATTTCTTTATCTGCTTCTGTTCGTCATATGGAGGTTTCAAGAACGCTTCTCTGAAGAACCAAATGGCATTTACTGCCCAAACGAATGGTAAAAGCAGACAACCGACTGAAAATGAATAGCGCAATTATTTTCCAATATTCAGCTGAAAAATCTAAATCTACAGTATATATGGAGAAGAATATTGGACTTTTGTTTGTTAGAACACGATTCAGTACTTTATTATTCTAGTAATGATGTTAACTACATGAAAACACATTACAATAGAAATTGATTTATGTTCAAATGTTAATATAAGTAGTACCTTTAAAATACCATCTACACAGTTGCAGTTTCTTGTCGTTGGGCAACTTGTTTAAATCCATATTTTCAACGAAAATTTATTCACAATTTAATAAAACAAATTGTTATTATGGGTACTGAATTACTGATACTGTACTGATAGCTCTTGATTTGCTGACTGACCGTGACAGACTGACAGCACTGACAGTAGTGATAGTTGACAGCCAACCCCAATCTTAGGGTCCGTTTCCACTAACGCAGAGCTGGACGGGAAAGAGCAGTGAAAAGTGGCAAGTGTTTTCATCCAGAGGAGTGATGCTGAGCAGACCAGAGCTGCACTAAACTAAAATGCAGTGTACGAGTCAAATGTTTAAAATATATTTGATTTGAAAGTCCGCTCAACTCCACTGCGGTCCACTTGCATTGTTTCCACTGATACGGAGTGTACATTTAGAGCACTGTGATTGGCCAACTCACGGTCCGCTCCGTTTATTTATTTAAGCTTTATGTAACAAATTAATATACAATGGCGGACTTAATGCCCGAGGCATTCTCTACCAGTCAACCATGGGTGATGCAGAGATAATAGAAGATAGATGCATTTCCTAAAGATGCAAATAGTACAAAGGATTAGAAACTACCAAACATACATGAATTACATAAACATACTAATATACTACGTTTAGGATTTTATACAATATACTAATATATATATATATATATATATATAGGGATCCATTGATTGACTCCACACATGACGCCCTTTTACAAAGGAGAATACCCATCACTCATACAAAAATGCCTGGAATGAACTCTTAGAGAACCCATAATGATATCAATCATTATCAAAAAACTAGGTAGTAATCAGTTCCAAACATTTTTTCAAACATAGGTTAAGTTATGGTAAGGATTTAATGTGCAACAATAAAACAACAATAGGTAAACTTTTTTGTTGTTTTATCATTAAAAATCTAATATCATCATCATCAACAAACTGAGCAGGAGGATAAATATTAATTAAGTACCGCGCCGGTGCTAAAAAGTATATTATAAGTAATGCAATTGTCTCTTTTTTATTTATTCTACTCTTTGATGCAGTATGTCAAACTGTCATTAAGGCAAAGGACATGTGTTTGATGAGCCACGATACGTTTTCTATTTTGAAAATAATTTGATTTTAACTTATATTCACACGAATATATTATTTTAATTAGATTTACAGTACATCTAGGTTGAATTATATCAAAATAATGTTAACTCTGGATTAATTCTATCCTACTCCAAAAATCAATAAGAATGTGTTAGACGGATATCAAGTTTAATATTTTATTGGTCGTTATATTTTTGCCCTAGTCAAACAAACTTGAGAATTATTTCATTATACATATTTTATTCTAAATAGAATTAAGGACTATTAATAGTTACTGTCCATTTCAGGCAGTTTTTGGGCATATGCCTTTGTTGTTCGCAGCCTCTCTGGATTGATTATTATAATTTATTATGGATTTATTAAATTATTTAAGTTTTTTTATATGCTCCGAAGACACATACACTGAGATTTGACAAACTGTCACTTCTTTCTCCAATGTAAAATATGACGGATTAACAATACAAGTGTCACTACCCCATTCTTTCCCACGGGTGTCGTATGAGGCGACTAAGGGAAGTAAGCCATTATCCTGCATTGCACGACTGGTGGTAGGGCTGGGTACCAAGTGGAAATACTCACTTGATATCCGGCCCGAGCGGGTTGGTACACCATCTCCCGTGTGACCGGCCATGAAGCACATTGTTGCGTTTTGGCTGTAGCAGGAGATAGCCGTTTATATTTCATTTCATCTGTGAAATGAATTGGTGAGCAGTGGCTTGACAATACTCTCGGTATAGTCGAGTCCATGGGCGACGGTTACCATTTACCATCAGATGGACCGTGGCACGTCTTCCGTGGGTGAGTGGTGAGCTCCCTTCCTAAAATATCCAATCTATAATAGTAACAACGGAATTCCGCCAAGTGGCACCTTATTTAATCTATGATTGGTTGATTAATAACGCAAAACGGTAAAAACCTTATATAACGCAAAATTCTGGATGTGTAAATGCCGAACAAAGCTCTTTTATTGACTCAAAACCATCTATGAGTGAAAGCCATCGCGAGTCTTGGAGACATCTCCATGACTCGTGATTGATTGAACAATCACTGGAGAATCATCGATCGCGAATGAAAATAATTGAAAGTCATCTAGATATTTGAACATTTGAAACAATCGACTTTAACTCCTCGACATCGCTCACTGCTGCCAAGTAGTATAATAGTCTGTGCTGCTGCCGGATTCCTTTGCCTCTACCTATCATTTATCTAAGGCCTCTACATTAGACGAAGAATATTACCCTTTGTCTAAGGCCGCATCTACCCTCCAGACTAGTCGTCAGAAGTCCAGTATACCATTGAGCCCTTATTAGAGCTCAATGCAGTATACTTAGTCTATGGTCCAGACTCTTTTTTAGATTATTCTACTCTTTGGTTCAGACTTAACTGTCATTGAAAATGAGTAACGTTCCGTTCTTACAAAACTTTTAGTCTTATAATGACATGGTTATTTTAGATAATATCCAAACTATTCTTTGAAGATAATAAACCATTTGAAGATGTTATTTTGCTGAGGACTTTACTGCTAAAACAGTTTGATTAAAGTAGAGTATGTAACGTAAAGAATAGCTAATTATTGTGTTTTATACTACGTTTGTCTATTAGACACTGTAGGTAACTAGGTATAAGGAAACGTAAGCATCCGAAAAAAACAAAAATGGCGTAATTTTATAAATGTCAATAGTTGAAAATGCATAAAAGTAAATAAAAATGTTTACAATGCTGAATTGTTTCATATCAAGTGTTATCCTTATTCTCTGTAGTTCTAAAATATGTAAGTAATAGTTATTAAGTACCTATTTTTTTATACTTAAGTAAATAAAAATACTACAAAAAATTTTGAATGCTCCAAAATGAGATATGAGACTTGATTTCAGGTTTTATAGCCTTGAAATTTATTTGGATTGCTCTGTTAGCTTTCCTTATCAATTTAAGACAAGGTTGCGCCTCATTTGTAACCGGTCTATCTCAATACGCTCTGGGAAAACATGCTATAATTTATACATCTTCACATTAGGACGATACTCTCTACTCCGCAATCGTTCTAACGGTATTTTTATCGCTAACTATTAGTTATCCTTTCACTTTTGTGCTACTCTCATAAGTTTATTCATATATTCAACAAGACATAAGTATCCAATGAAAAAACCATTCATCATCTGGTAAAAATGTCCCAAAGAACTATCATAGTGCTTATTTAGATTTTGGGTATTTAATTTTTTGTGTCAGTTCTTAAAAGACAGCGTTATGTTAAATAGACTCTAGCTTTTCTTAAAAATTATTGATAGGAATGCAAAAATAATTTTGCAATTTGATTAGTAGTTTTAGAGCTTGGCGTGTTTAGTTAGACTAACTCTAGATAATAAATTACTTACTACAATGTCTACAACTCCATTTAATAGATAGCAATAAGCCCTCGTCCTAGTATTACTCCACTATCTCATTAGCCGTTACCTGCATAGATACAATTTCACTGACAAAGTACACCCAGACTCAGAACAACCATTTGTGGATCACACAAAGAGTGGTTCTTTGAGGGCATAAAACCCACAACACTCGGGCAGGAGGCCAGTATCTGAACCACTCGGCCATCTGTGCAGATCATTTGGAAGCCAGGGTATCTTGCAGTATGTACCACATAGGGACCCCCACGCCCCATAAAAACGTAGATATGTCTCTTTTAACAGAAATTATTCTATTCTGCCGTGTGGGGCCGTCACCAAGAATAGCTCCACCCCGTCTCTGCCTATGGGAGCCGTAAAAGCCGACAAAGGGATTACCGGGGGACCGGGCAGCAGCGTTCCCCTGTGTACTAAAAACATCCACTGCGATCGCCAACCCGCCTGACAGGCGTGGCGATTATACCGCTAACGCGATAAACCCGCATTTTGGGGAGACCTATGTCCAGCAGTGGACGATGAAAGGCTGATGGATGGATGGATGAACAGAAATTAAACTATAGTTGTTGAAAAAAATTAACTCATGTTTATATTGTTATTTTTGTACCTGTTTATTTTTAACTGGCTCAGTGTTATTTGGTAGTAGGTTGGCCAGTGTTACTGAGCTTTTTCATAAGAAAAATTCTCATTAAAGCTTGGAGTTTAGAAAAATTATGATTTTAGGCAGAGAAATAATTGATTTTTATTAAGACTAAATTTGTTAAAGCTTAGCGGTTTGATTCCTGCTCACATTAAAGTTCTCTTTTTCCACATTTCACAAATAATTAGTTCTTTGTAAATGTTTGTCCAAAATACAAGAAAAATATATTCTTATAAATTAAAATTTTGCACAAACATTTGAGGCCAGGATGTGCTGCATTGTAAAAGGTATAGTTTTAATAGGAAATGAGCCCTATAGGTGGCAGTAGGCTCACAGCCTATTACATTAGACTTACATTGTGCCATAAAGCATATGATGTTTGTTATGAGGACATTGGCAGACGGACGGGTGCTCCTGATGTCGAGTGGTATCCGCTACTCATGGACTTTGCCAACACCAGAGGCACAGCTAAGCTATTGCCTCTCCTAGTTCAAAAAAGATATGTTTTAGCACCAGAATAACAGCACACCATGGAGGTCATTTCAGAGCCTATACATACAAAATGTCTTGGATGAGATTGTTCCATGTGTCTTTTTTAAAAACCCTTTTGCTCGCTATTTTGGTATTATGTGTTGTGTTGTTAGTTTGACCCTATTCTGAGGTCCGCCCTACACTACGCTCGGCACACAGAAGTTAGTTCAACTCGCCGCGTAGACAGGCATGAGCAATGCAGGCCCTAGACAAAGAAGGTTTAAAAGCAAAAAAAAAAACATTTTCTTAAACAATAACTAAACAAAGAAGGTTGTTATACTTGCACCCGTCAGCCACCAACAGATTAATAAATAACACGACATTGGATGTAAATTTAAGAATGCTTAAGATATCTGCATATATTATTGAGTTACACAAAGATGTAAATAAATGCTAAACAGTATGTAGAAGGCTTGTGCTATGCAATATTCTATATGTAAAGTAGGTTGTAGCATATTTGTGAACTTACTAACAATTGATAAGGTTAAGCAACTTCCGCTAGGCTGGTATCAGATACCACCGAAGGAATGTAACATGGTTCCAGTGGCCCGCCAATAAAGGCGGAGAGACGGCACACGGCGGGTTTCTTTAGTGGGTGCAGGCCCCACACTGCCCTGGTCGTTGCCCCGAACGATAGGGTGTGCGGTTAGGAACATTTTTTCCCGCCATAACAAAAAAAAAAAAATAAAGGCTCGTATCAGATGGGTAACCAAATCTAATGCGTAGGTATTTATTGGTTTCCGAAGACCACGCAATGAGTCCATGTTGGCCAGTCACATCATAGCACACGGTGCCACAATAGCAAGTGAGTACTCCCAATTGCTACCCAGCCCTACCACCAATAATGCAATGGGTGATAATTGCTTACTTCCCTTAGTTGCCTTGTACGACACTCGTGGGAAAGAATGGGGTGGTGACACTTGTATTCTTAGCCCGTCATCACACGGACAAAAATCTGGAAAACGGTTAACCCTAAAGGCCCATCCCTGCAACTTCCTTTTGAAATTCTGAAAAAATCATTTTTTTAAATTTTTTTCGACGACGATATCTCACGGCAGTGTGGGGGCTAGCTTTAGAATTGTCCCACCCCTTCTCCACCCATGGGAGTCGTAAGAGCTGACTTAGGGAATACCGTGGGAGTGGGCAGCAGCACTCCCTCGAGTAATAACAACATCCACTGCGATCCCCAACCCGCCTGCCAAGCGTGGCGTTAACGGTACTATCCCCCATATGAGCGAAACAGCACAGGACCGCTCGTTGTGGCGTTCTCTTGGGGAGGCCTATGTCCAGCAGTGGACCGTCGAAAGACTGATGGATGAATGGATATCTCACGAGCGAATCAACCGATTTTAACCAGACTGCCGGCGACCGACGTGGTTTTTTTGAAATGTTTTGTAGTTCTTTTGAGATTTCTTAAGATCTACCGGGTCGAATCGGTCCTAATTGTATCCAAAATCTATGTTTGGTCAAGTCCTTTCGAATGACGCCAACCGCAATGAAATCGGTCAAGCCGTTCAAAAGTTATGAGAGGTTTACATACGGCCACACACACACACACACACACACACACACACACACACACACACACATAAACACACACACACACACACACACACACACACGCACGCGCGCGCGCGCGCAGCGTCGGACTGGCCATATAGTCGAGGTGGTGTTTGCCAGCCGGGCCCCAGCTTACGCGGGCCCCCCTTGGGTATCTATAGGGGCCGCAAGCCAGGTGGTAGGTAGGATACGGAGCCCGCGCATGCTAGCACTAGAACTATATATATATAACTTCTATCCTAGAAGACACAATAGGATCTAATCAAGGCAAGGATGAACAGCTTTTATAATATAAATAATAATAGTTTATTTCAATCGTCGGCGGAGCACTGAAGGAATGTAATATGGTTCGGGTGGCCCGCCAATAAAGGCGGAGAGACGGCATACGGTGGGTTTATTTAGTGGGTGAGAGCCCCATACTACCCTGTTCGTTGCCCCGAATGACGGGGTGTGCGGCTAGGAACATTTTTCCCGCCTTAACAAAACAAATAGTATATTTCATTAATATTCGGTAGTATTCCATCTACCACTATCCAGTCTCGGGCCCTGGCCTTGTGGGGAGAGCAGCCACCCGGGCCCTACCAGCCCAGTCCGACCCTGCACACACGCACACACATACATGCAGACATCATCGCGGAAACATTCGGGGAAGCTTCCTAGGACCTCAAAACGTCAACATCCGTTGAAAACTCGATTTTCGAAAAACGGTGTAAAACCAATAACTTCCCAACTTTTGAAAATTGACAATTTTCTTAGCGGGAAGTTACAAAATAATTCTTGCGAGTTCTGGCAGTTACTAGTCTCTACTATCAATATTTTTTTTGTTTAAAACATTATCTGAGAATTAAACCCGGCGTATTCCTTCAGGCACAGGAGACATCCCTTCCCCATCGCTGGTCCTCTACATACCCGGGGAGCCAGAGTGGACGGATGTGTTAGTGCGCCGCGTGAACGACAACCTGACACTGGTTTGCGAGCTGAGAAGCGACACCAACAAGCATATCTACGTGTGGAATTATCTATCCGGGAACAGGACTATGGATAGGTAAGTGCAAGGTTTTTCTTTGCTAATAACAAAAAAAAAACACGCGAGATGCTATATCTCGCCTGCATTCCCCGAAGAGGTAGGCAGAGGTGTATTACACACCCACGGTTCGCCAGCTACTTATGTTGTAAGTCCCACGTAATAGGGGGCGAGCCTATTGCCGTCTACCGGACACATTTCCAAACTCCGGGCTGCTACTGAGAATTTTTCTTTTTACGAAAAAGCTTAATAACTCTGCCCGACCCGGGGATCGAACCAGAGACCTCATGACTAGTAGTTGATATCAAACTTTATCATTGTACGGGCAATGTGAAGTTGATACTCAGTGATGAATTATATACAAAAAATTAATAAGATTTTTACTCTGTCTCTTTACAGAACATTCAAGGTAGACCCGCCAGGTCTGACAAGAAATAGCACTTTGTACCAAGAACTGCTTCAAGAATCTGACAGTGGACAGTATATGTGTTCAGTACCACCGTTCAGTGTCACCAAGTATATTTTGGTGCAGTCCAAGGGTGAGTCCAATTGTTCTTATCTAGTCTCTTAATGGTAAGAAAGTTTGTTACTAGAACAGAGATAGTATGAAATTGTGGAATAGAAATGTGTTATGACGTCTTCTCTTAGCCGACGTTATTGAACCCGTGAAGTATAAAACCCAAATAACAGTATATAAGGATGTATGTAGGATTTTTAGTACGTCAGGACTTGAGCAAATTTATTTTCAGACTGCCGTTCTCAACGAAAACTAATATTTTCTCTCCTAGACAATTGTCTAATTCGTGACTCATGTTGTAGGATACCATCACAGAACAACTAACAATACTACGTATAGAATGGACATTATCCTTCCACTAATCGGGCCTTTCTGACCTCGCCTATGATTATGTGCTGTCGAGGAGCTAACTGAGCACGGGACACGCCAAAGCTGCCAAATGCACGAAACAATTGCGCATGAACAAAAATGATATTTGTATAGTATCTGTGCAAAGGATAGTTATAACGAAATTTAATCGCGTCTCAGGGATGTCACATGCCTTAAGCCTCGGCCTCCTATTAATTGCTATATGCGGCGTCCGACTTCAGCGTAAACGTTACGATCGACGTCTGAACTCCAGGCACAGCGTCAATGGTCAATACATTTCATATGCGAACGATGACGTCTTTCTTTATCAAATTTCGATATTTTGTACTGACGCCAAATACGACGTTTACGCTGCAATGGTTCGAAATAATTAGAGACGCGGCGCAAAGCGTTTGAATGCCGCCTACGGCGTCCACACGCCAACGTTAGCGTGTCAAAAATACCATAACTACTGTTGTTACACACATTTTATATACATTACTTTAGTAAGCATCGTGACGTGGCGTAAGGCGTGACGGTCTACGTGGCCGACGGCGTTTATAGGAGACTGAGGCTTTAGATGCGGTAGTTACGTGTGATAACCGATTCCTTACCTTTGAAGACTGCGGTCATAATACTCAGCCTCCATCGGTCTGAGATTTTAGCGGTGAGCAGGAATCACTTACAGAATCCTCATCAGGGTGATGCATCACGATTTTCAGGAGATTTGTAGTTTTAAAACCACGTCTAAAGAAAGGTTCTTCATCCGTGTTTCTCTGGACAGTGTTATTCTACTACCAAGTATCGTTGTCACACTTTGGGACAGGTCGAGCACTGTCTTCGTCGCATCAGAGGCAGCGGCTTCCTCCTGGCCCCGTGTTGCTGACCCGATTTGAGCAACAAACCCTCATCGTATTTCTGTCAGCTGATTGTCACTGTACCGTTGCTCGCAGGCCCCAAGTGGTGCGGGCGCGGCACGTTCTGGTGCGGGGGCCGGTGCATGGCGGCGCAGTTCGTGTGCGACGGGCGCCGCGACTGCGAGCGCGGCGAGGACGAGGCCGCGCCGCTGTGCGCGCCGCACGCGTGCCAGCGTCAGTACTGACTGCCTCTTTCTTTCTTTTTTCTTCGCCTTTTCTCCCCTCTCTTTCCTGCACCTTTTCTCCCCTCTTTATCCTGCTCCTTTTCTCCCCTCTCTTTCCATTTCTTCGTCTCCCTGTCTCTTCCTCTCTCTCTGTATCTTATCCTCTCTCTCTCCCCATCTCTCACCACCTCTCCCCCTCCATCCAATCCCCCCTCCCCTCTCCCCCCTCCATCCTCTCCCCTCCCCCTTTCCATCCTCTCCCCTCCCCCTCTCCCCATAACTCCCTGTCTTTCTCCCCATCTCTATCCACCTCCCCCCCTCTCTCCTCTCTCTCTCCCCATTTAACACGGGTGGTACAATTACTGTGCAACCGTAAAGCCCTATGAACTTGATACTTAAATTAATTATTACTACTGTTACTTTATTTTATAAGTTTCATTTCCAGGTCCTGACAAATTGAACTGTTCTACGGGTCGATGTATATCGGAATCTGCATGCTGTCGAGTAAGGAGTCCGTTATGTCAGCAACCTTCGTGCTGTGATGAGCATCCGCGGCTTGAAGGTACATAACTTTACTATTGCATCCACACCGTCAAAAGCAAATTTCTTCAAATTGACTAGGTTCGTTTGCTACAATCATAATCATGATGATTTTTATGTTAATGATTTTTCCGGCTCGAAAGACAAAAAAGTATAAAGGTAGTGAAAATAAAAGTAAATAGTATATATTTTATAGCACAACGATGTTGATATTTATTCCAGAGTAGATAGTTTTTGTTAAGTGTATCAACATAATATAAATTCTGATAATTTAACATTCATTGCAGGATACGTAGATGTAGAATACCCACCGCTCTTCGAAGACAGACACGCTCCGGATGACTATGGGTTCATACAATCCACCATCTATACAGTCACTGGTAAGTGTTATTTTATGGCAAGATACTTTTACCCAAATTTAACCATATACTACAACATCATTAACAAATGATGTTTTGGATAGGGCCAACCTGCGGCATCTTATAACGTTGGCAGAGGTTCACCGATTCCGCGTCGTAGCACGGGATAATGGCAAGCAGGGCGCTAGAACCATTCAACTTAAATTTGGACGATATTTGGCACACACATAATTTATTACCTGAATATTAACACATAAGGTATATTCCGGAAAATTGTTAGGTTCCTGTGCGATAGCTAAACCAAGGTCTGAAGTACTTATACCTGTAGTCGGAGCAACTAGTAATGTAACATTCACGCAAAGAGGATAAATTAAATTTAATTTGGAAATATGTGTGCTCCATAGCATGCGCGCTGATCTTCATGCTGGCGGTGGTCCTGCTCGTGTCGGCTATTTGCAAGATGCACATGAAGCGTGCCGCGCTACGCAGCTACGCACACGCCGAGCGTGCTACGCGCCACCACTATGCCGCGCAGTACGCGCAGGTACGTGCGCCACTTGTGTGTGTCATATAACTCACTACATCTGCAAGTTGTACGTGAAGCGTGCCGCGCTACGCAGCTACGCACACGCCGAGCGTGCTACGCGCCACCACTACGCCGCGCAGGTACGTGCGCCACTTGTGTGTGTCATATAACTCACTACATCTGCAAGTTGCACGTGAAGCGTGCCGCGCTACGCAGCTACGCACACGCCGAGCGTGCTACGCGCCACCACTATGCCGCGCAGTACGCGCAGGTACGTGCGCCACTTGTGTGTGTCATATAACTCACTACATCTGCAAGTTGCACGTGAAGCGTGCCGCGCTACGCAGCTACGCACACGCCGAGCGTGCTACGCGCCACCACTACGCCGCGCAGTACGCGCAAGTACGTGCGCCACTTGTGTGTGTCATATAACTCACTACATCTGCAAGTTGCACATGAAGCGTGCCGCGCTACGCAGCTACGCACACGCCGAGCGTGCTACGCGCCACCACTATGCCGCGCAGTACGCGCAGGTACGTGCGCCACTTGTGTGTGTCATATAACTCACTACATCTGCAAGTTGCACGTGAAGCGTGCCGCGGTACGCAGCTACGCACACGCCGAGCGTGCTACGCGCCACCACTACGCCGCGCAGTACGCGCAGGTACGTGCGGCACTTGTGTGTGTCGTATAACTCACTACATCTGCAAGTTGCACATGAACGTGCGTCACTTGTGCGTCTCATATCATTCGCCACACGAGCCTAAACCCAGTAAATAAGCCAGGCCCACTGAGGAGTTATCACCTCCACCCACACGACTTATGAAAAAATGTATTTTTTAATATGAATTAATTTATGATAATTACAGGATAAATATTAAAAAATATAATTATCGGAATTATGACAGCTCAGATTGTCAAGTGTATAATTAATAATTTATGATAATTATTCAATGACTCGAGATACACTTGTAGATGATTGATTGGATGGATTAAAGAGCACTTAAAATCGTCAAGAATACACTAATAATAATTGACACGAGCGCCTGAGGCTAGTGCATCCGCAGTAACAAAGTGGCGATTGCAATCGCCACAAGCGGCCGGATTCCATAGTAAAGCCTTTCATGGTAAGAACCCGGCAAGACACTCATGGATCACTTTTTTAAATTGCCAATTTATTACAATTTAATATAATCTTTATAACTAAAATGACATTATATCATACAAAACAATTTTGAAAATTAATGAATGAGGAGCAGCTCAAGCCCATTTCACGCCTCATAAGCGAAGCGTTGAAGTGGGTTCTACTCCCGCTTTACACGGAATAACTGATTTTTCAAACTTAAAATGTCTCTATTTATCATATATTGCACTTGTAAAATAATATCTACACACACTCATAAAGAACAAACACTATTTTTAACACTCATGATATTTTTGATGCCATTTTTGTTATTTAAACTAGTTAAAAAACGGTTTGAAAAAAATCTGGCTTGGACGTCCGTGAGTTGTAGGTAATGTATGTTAACACGATAACGACCAAAATACTTTACTAATCGAGTCTTTTTTTTTTCGTTTACGAATTATTATGATTAGGCTCTATAGCCCTAATACTTTTCACGGTCTGATTCGATGTGGTTTAATTGTTATTAGATAAACAAAAAATACTGAATATTTACGGCATTTACGCTCCACGCGACACTTTAGTGTCGCGTCGATCGTCTTTCATGAGAACTACCTTTTTACGTAAAAAATCTCATTATTTTACATACCACAATAGGTTATGGACACCGTTTATTTTTATAATTGCACGTCAAAATTTTTGTTATACTCAAAATTAACAAGTGGCAAATTGTGGCGAATGAATACCAAATTTTCCGCATTTGTTGGTATGAGACGTGAGGCGGCAAATGTTATGGGTCGTAATTGCGATCGATTTGAGATGTCTAAGAAAAAGTCAATCTCGTTAACAATTGGATTTTGCTTTTTACTTGATCGCGTCAATCACTACTATGTATAATCATTTGCCACTTCATTGAAACAGTTCCAAAAAGTGTCATGAGCTTCACGTGTGAAGTGGGATCCAGTTCCATCTTCTTTCTTTCGTCGCGTCATGCAACGCGATAAAGGGACGAATATCCGGTAACCGGATATCCGGCGCTCGGGCCTCGTAGCTTGCCGAATATCCGGTATCCGGCCAAACCACTATCAGTTTCATCTCTAGTATATATTGTGTTAATTATCAAGATTATTATGGTAGTACTGTGATTATTTACATATAACATAGCATCATGCCTGTATTCCCCGAAGGGGTAGGCAGAGGTGTATTAAACACCCACGATTCGCCAGCTATGTTTAAGTCCCACATAATAGGGGGCAAGCCTATTGCCGGCTACCGGGCACATTTTCAAACTCCGGGCTGCTACCGAGAATTTTTCTTTATACGAAAAAGCTTAATAACACTGCCCGTCCCGGGGATCGAACCCGAGACCTCATGTTCAGCAGTCGCTTACACTACCGCTGCACCACTGAGACAGTATTTTGCATTTTACCAATACATAAATTATATTTCAGTCTGCCAGATCACATATTGATTGCAATATATTATATTGTTCTAGGCGCATCGTTATCCGCCGTGCTACGAGGCGTCTCGCTTGTTGGAGGCAGAGTCGCGATTGACCGTTTCCCCCGTTAGGGACCCACCCTTACAGGTATATTTCATTAATTTATGCTTTGATTATTTTTTTTTTATTGCATATGGTGACTAGATGATGATAAATAGTAACCGTCGCTCATGGACTCTACTATACCGAGAGTATTGTCAAACCGGTGCTCACCATTTCATATCTCCTGCTACAACCAAAACACTCCGATGTGATTCATGGCCGGTGACACGGGAGACGCTGGTACCAACTCACTCGATAGCAAGCGAGTATTCCCACTTAGCACCCAGCCCGGACTAAGAATACAAGTGTCACCACCCCATTCTTTCCCACGGGTGTCGTACAAGGTGACTAAGGGAAGTAAGCAATTATCATCCATTGCATTACTGGTGGTAGGGCTGGGTACCAAGTGGGAGTACACACGGGCTCGAGCGGATTGGTACTACCATGTTCCGTCTGACCGGCTATGAAGCACATCGCTGTGTTTTGGTTGTTAGCTGTTTATTCTTTCATTTTATATCTATGAAATGAAATTGTGAGCAGCAGCTTGACAATACTCTTGGTATAGTTGAGTCCATGAGCGACCGTTACCATTTGCTATCGGGTGGACAGTGACTCGTCTGCCACCATACGCAAAAAAGATGTTTTCCTTCACCGAACAGTGATAATTTTGGATGGGGGGGATAGGACTCAATACCATTGTTTTTGCAGTCTTTGCACCACTAAGGTGTCACTGCAATTTTAAATATTTATATTTGTGTATTTAACTAATATATATTCTTTTTATATGAAACAGTGCAGCTCAGAATGTCCCGTAGACACTCCAGAGAGCCCTACGGAATGTTCGGCCCCTGGACCTGAAGCGAACGGGGGCTTTGGTATCGCCAGACTGTCTGCCATATTCTCGTCTAGGTATCGACAGGTAATTCCAATACTAACTCTTACTAATACAATTAATGCTACAGTGTTGGTATGTTACGATTCCACGCATGACTAATTAACCGATAATAATTGACCTACCAACAAATGGGACTCGTCTCCGCGCTCAAATGTCCCAACCAAAAGTGAAAGAACACGCCAAAAGAGAAACAATCGCGTGCCAGTCTCGTTTGGTCGACTGACTTGACTATACTTTCATTATGTCGTACTGTATTGTGAAAACGTGTAAAAACAATCTGGAAAACGGTTGACCCTAAAGGCCATCCCTGCAACTTCCCGCTAATTTGATACTTAAGCGCTCAAAATTGCACGTATTATAGCTAGCTCAGCTCTTCACTCACTACGTTTTTGAGCTCTTCGAGCTTAAAAGTATAATTTTCGTGTCATTTTGAGCTCTCCGAGCTCAAAGAGATAACTGTGCTATGCTTTTGAGCTCTTCGAGCTTAAAAGTCTGATAGAGATTTAATAAAACACTATTGGTTGAATTTTCAAATCGCAATAACTTTTGAATGAATGAACTGATTTTCTCGTAGTTAAAGTTCAAACTGGTCAGACTGAAAATTTTATAGAAATACTGAAGAAAATCTTTTTTTTCAATTTTATTCGGCAGCAATATCTCACGAACGAATCAACCGATTTTGACCGGACTGGCGGCGATCGACGTGGTTTTTTTATGTTAAGAGCTGATATTTTGGAATCGATCGGTAAAACCGTTTAAAAGTTATTCAAAAAGAAAAGACATTTGATAAAAAAAATGTAGTTTTTTTGAGATTTTTCAAGATCCACCGGATCGAATCGGTGCTAATTGTATTCAAAATCTAAGGTTGGCCAAGTACTTTCGAATGACGCTAACCCCGATGAAATCGGTCAAGCCGTTCACACACACACACACACACACACACACACACACACACACACACACACACACACACACACACACACACACACGCACGCAAACACAGATCATCGCGGAAACATTCGGGGAAGCCTCAAAACGTCAACGTCCGTTGAAAACTCGATTTTCAAAAAACAGGGTAAAACCAATAACTTCCCAACTTTTGAAAATGTTCAATTTTCTTAGCGGGAAGTTAACAAATAAAGTGAAAAAAATAATATTTTTATTACTTACTAATAATATTGATTTATCATTTGCAAAATTTTGAATATTTGTAAAAATAAATCATCAACACATAATATTCACTAGAAGCTGCATAAGGATCATGGTGCGGCCTATTGATAGAAACTGCATAAACTAATAAATTATTGCAAAGAAAACCACTATTATAATGTACAAGGTTTCAAATTAGAATGTTGAATTTTGTATGTATTAATATAGACTTACTATTGTGTAGTCTATAGACTAGAGATACTTATTTCGTGAATTTTGTACTAGACCCGAAGTCCATTTTTACTAGGTCAATGCCGATAATCATGAAATTTTGAATACCTATAGTACAGTGTGATAGGTGATTTTGCGGTAAAGATAATTACGCAGTGACATATTATTATTATATGGACCCAATTCTGAAATACACACGGAAGATGTCACACGCTAAATCTAGTACCAAAGATGTTTATTTAGATAAGTTACATAATATGCTATATTAACTGTGATAGTCACACTAGGCACAGCCTGTATCGTGACTATCAAAAAGGTACATCCACGTCACGCCTTTTTCCCGTAGGGGTAGGCAGAGACTACTTTTCTCCACTTGCTACGATCCTGACACACATCTTTCGCTTCATGTGCTTTCATCAGCGCTTTCATGCATGCTCGTCGGTTACGAGGGGCCTTTCTTAAGAATGTCTCCGATCTGGTCAAAATACGTTCGCCTAGGTCGACATCTACCAACTTGCCCATTCATATCACAGAGATACGATTGTCTTATGCCTAGAATTTAACTATAATTAATATTAAGATGCATGTATAATTCGTTGAATTTGTGTGTGTGCGTGTGTGTGTTAAATTCTCTCTGGATCCAATTATAAATTTCTAAACTCGCAGACAGTAGTCGCTTGCTTCTGCTAACTAAGCTAGTTCGTAAAGGGCGCGAGCCCTAGTACGATTCCACAATCTATGCATATTGTGGTACACTTTACTGAGAAACTATCACACTTTCAGATTTAGGCTTTGACATAGTAATTTCAATTTATGTCTATATGTGTTATCTATCATAAAACATAGTATTTTGTACACATTCTTTTGAATTTTATTGTATTCCTAACGCCTAGCCTAAAACTTCGCTAGCCCTCATAAAGCTCAGCTTTTTGCTAGTAAATTATATCGCTCTAAATGCTATTTTTTGGTTCCTGTGCCTCTACCGCCGTCACAATGTTTGTGATGCCCCATAGATATTACATTTCGTTTTCTGGTGGTAGTGCCTAGCTTATCCCAGCAACAATGGGCCGGCTCGTTCGGGGTAGTTCCGCCCCCTTACAGAAGATCAGCGTGAAATAACGGTTAGTACTCCTACGGTTATTTCGTATAGTGAGTGAGAGTGCGGAAGGCCCAAACCCCCTCCTTATCCTCTCATTAATATCCTTCTTATCCTTTCCTCAGTATCCTACCTATCCTCTCCTTGTTATCCTTTATCTTCCTATCCACCTCCTATCCCTTTCCTTCGAGGTGGCGACGCGTGAGTGATACCTCTGGTGTTGCTAGCGTCTATAGGCTACGGTGATTGCTTACCATCAGGTGAGTCGTATACTAAATAGTAATTAGTATGTTTTCTACATTGATATGCTCATAAAGCTAACAAGATGGTGGTTAGTACTCCTTCGGGTCCGTTAACATGCGAGAATACTCTCCCTACTAAATCCCCACCTGGACCAGGAACTAACGAGCTGGTGGCATTACACTTGACTGATTTCCACTTTCAGGTACCAACGCAAAGCGATGTTGAACTAACGAACGTGCGTTCCACTTCTTTGAACAATTCACCAACCAGGAATCGCACCTTAGACAACTACAGAAGTCCAACCTACTGCGACTTGAACACATCAGAATTTTACTTCACAAATCCAGAAACAGGTGATTTTGCTCGGGACCTTAACTATATGAACACGCCCTTAGATTATATGAGGAATGGGAACTCCAGTATCGAAAGGGTGATAGACCAGTTGGATAGGCAACGGTTAACTCTGCAGCTAGGCCGCTTTCAACTAAGCATTCCACGATTTGGTCGCCGGAACGAATCTGACCGGAGACCAGACACTCCTAACGTAGCAGAAATCAATATAAACGACTTGGACTTCGTTCGAATGACTTCACATGACACTTACACCTTAAATGGAAGAACTATTAGGCTTTTGGGAGCTAATTTTGAAAATTATCCCGTATTACCCGATGGAACGAGGCCCCCTCCTTACAATGAAGCAATGCGGTGCAAATTTTTTGGACCCCCACCAGAATATCTCAGTAGAGAAGGTCTGAACGCAAGGGCTGATGAAGAAGCAAGGACAAATGTCGAAATGCCACCTGGCTACGATGAATTGAATAGAGAAAATAATAATAATCCTATCGCATCTGGTTCTGGTAATACTAATAATAATAATAGTGCCGAAAGTAACACGGTAAGAGACAGAGCTGTAGCTGCAGCCGATAGAGATGATTCTAATATTAATAATAATCACCCACCAGCGATAACAGTTACCGATACTGAAAGTGATACTAATATAAATAATAATAATGTTCAAAGTATAAGTTCTATTATAAATAACTTGCCTGCTATTGATAGTGATGTTAATGCCAACGACACTGTTGTTAACTGCTAAATAGCATATAATATTTAAGTTGTAACGGGTAAAAGATGTGAAAAGTCACAATTAGTTCACTGATGCTAATAGGATTAGTCATCATTCTTTGTAATTAATAGCTTATAACGCTGTCAAATCGTTTACGGTTAAATCATGTTCGAAGGTGACAGCATATATTTTTTTCAGAATCCTATTGGCCATTCCTTGGGTATTTTTTTTATTATTTAACCAACGAGCTAGCTTTTTATTGTTAAGGCCAGAAAAAATGTACCTAGCCGCACACCCCGCCGTTCGGGAACGAACAGGACATTGTGGGGGGCCCCGCCCACTAAATAAACCCGCCGTGTGTCGTCTCTCCGCCTGTATTGGCACTGTAACCATGTTACATGTGGTCCGCTGGGCCACCAAGCTAGCCTAGTGCGGGTGATATACTTAAACTAAGCCGTCTCAAAAAGTGATTTAGGCATGCAGATTTTCTCATAATATTTGCCTTCACGGGGCAGTGATAATTTGTAAAATACACATGAATTTCAAAGTCAGGAACCTTGCCATCTTCGGAATGGGAGCCGAACCCAATACCCGTGTCTTTGGACTCTATTTTTTGTCACAAGGCTGTCACTGCTAACGTAACATGTTTACGAAGTTACATAATCAAGTTAAGATATCTATATCGCTAGAATAAGCACAAAAAATCATTTCAGCTTATTAGCACAGTTATACACAACACTAAATAGCAGTTATGAAATATTGTTATCGTATAATTTGTCACTGTTAAACAGTTGAATAAAACGATTTTAAAACGCGATAGCTATTGATTGCTTATTTCGATATCACGGTTACTTAATTAAATATTTTATAATTACGTTAGGGTTATTTCGCTGTTAAAATAGCATATATTTAAAATATTCACTTTAGTTTAAGAAGTTGCCATTAAAAAATAACGACTATCAAATGAATTAGCATCTAAAATAAGTAGCAGTTGATGTAACACTTATAGTATATTGTAAGTATACATTATGAATTTTTAATAACGTGCTGGCACGAACTATCATAAAGCATAATTATAATATACAGGTTGGTATATAATTCGTGTGTGATATTTTACAACACCATTTATTTACTTGATGTTTGTTTATTTTTCACCTCTAGTGACACATGTAGATTAAAAAAAATACAAATTTTTAAATCATCCTGTACATACTCTAATAGTGCCTTATACTTCTAGCTCTCATTCATTTTTACTATATTGGGGTGGGTTTTTTAGTTTATAAGATTCACTAAGAATTTATTTTTCTACATAGAATGTTCTTCATATAACCCCGGCAATCCAGTGACTTATATTTTTTTACTATCTCACCCACTTGTGTCATATTGGGCTATAACACCACGCTGACGAGAGCAGGTCTGCAGAGTTCAATACACGATTGTAAATATCTCTCATGCATTCAGTCAAGAGGACTTACCCCTTAGGATTCAGATACAAAAATATCTTTATTTCGTAGGCTTATAATATAGCACTTAAAATCGTCAAAGTTACTAATAACTAACACGAGCGCTTGAGGCAAGCATCCGCAATGTCGTGATTGCAATCGCCACAGGCGGCTGGATTTCGTAGTAAGGCTTTTCATGAGAACAACCCGGCAAGAAACTCATGAGCCACTTTTTTAAATCTCAAATTTCTTACAATGTTTAAATTAATATAAGTACTTAACTAAAAGTAGGTGCTCACCAAGAACATACAATATTGTGGGGAAAAAATCCATCCATCCATCCATCAGCCTTTCAACGTCCACTGCTGGACATAGGCCTCCCCAAGAGAACGCCACAACGAGCGGTCATGTGCCGACCGCATCCAACGGCTCCCCGCGGCTTTGACCGGATCGTCGGCCATCTGGTGGGGGGCCGTCCTACAGTGCGCCGTCCGATACGTGGTCGCCACTCGAAAACCTTTCTTCCCCAACGGTTGTCGGTTCGTCGAGCGATGTGGCCTGCCCATTGCCACTTCAGCATGGCAACCCGGCGGGCTATGTCGCTCACTCTCGTTCTCCTTTGGATCTCCGTATTACGGATTCGATCACGTAGGGATATACGAGGCAAAGCCCATAGGCGAAAAAAATAATATAATAAATTAAATAGCCCAAATGTGCTTATTTAAAATAGTATTTGATAAGGAGCAGTTCAAGCATAAAAACTTGGCTTGTCTAAAATAAACTAGTCACAGTTAGATTATCATTTTTAGTCCCAACATTTTTTACACAATTTTTTTACAATTTAAGCATGCAGGTATACACATTTTTAATTAATGGAGTTTTCAAAAGGACTTTTTGCGTAAATAATGTTGTGTGTAAATTTAACGGAAAGTCGCTTTGACGACGACTTTATGTAGATAATTTTCTGAAGCAAATAAACTGTTTAAAACCACTATAATATGCTTAAAAATCATTGATAATGTGGCGTTGCGACCAAAGAGCACTAAAATTGGTTATACGTCTCAAATTTGTAATCACATTAAAGTTAGGGTAACAACTACGTTGAGCTATTCGCTTGAAAGCTATGTTGTCAAGGTTTCTCGGATATTCAAATGAGGACCAATGAACATGATATCATCAGTACTAGTTTCATCGGACAGCTTTTTGATCCCTCAAATATACGTTTATTGTTTCGATTTATATACGACGGATAACCGAAAAGAACGTCTGGATGTCCTTCTGATTTGCATCGCGTGTTTCGATAATCTAACATGCCTTCAGTGCGTGGACTGCTTGTAACACACATAGTTCATACAATTATTCGTGTTAATAGAGATCAGTAGTCACTATGTTTCGCAAGAAACAATCTTCCCGCTTATTCTTAATAACACAACACTGATTTAAATCACAATCACTTTTTAAGCTTTTGTCACTTTCTGTCAAATTTTCAATGAATTTTGTTAAAATTTTTAGTTAAATCAGTGCTACAGAGGTGTGTTAGTTTCTATGAATAAGGCCCTTTATACATTAATATATTAGTAAAAATTATATTATATTGTGCTTAATTAGCGCCTACGTAAGAAACTAGATTCATTATGAAATAAAACTACTTCAAACATATACAGACTGGCATACTTCTCTTTACATACACTATCTGTAGATTCGTGGTTAATCGTAGTCAGAGCGTAGTTGCTACGGACTTGTTGTATAAGGTCCCATACAGATTCCCACACTAACGTCACTGTCACGTTGCGTCAAATTTACGACTGACCCCTGTAATTATTACATAAAGAAATCTAGTACCCCTCGTCCTTTCTTTATTGTAGATACATGATCAACTGTTATTAAAAAAAATACTGAAGTGCTTAGATTTCGCCTTCCTCTTGTCACACCTAGCGATCCTCGCCCCTAGTTTGAGCACCTGCATTTTTAAACGGCCCCAAACCGTCCTGCCCCGTCAATTCTAAATTCCGTCCCAGTACACCGCATTGATTCTATAATAATCCGTCCCAATTCACTAGACACTGATCCAACATTTGTTATGCTGCATTGCCCGGTATTCCACAAACAGACTTCTACGCAACTTTTTCTAAAATCTATCCTATTCGTCTAACAAATGACTAAAACATCCCAGTGGTGTACCAAAGGATAAAATGAATCCCAGTAGCCTACCAAATGACTAAAATCCATCCAAGTAAACTATCAAATTACTGAAATCCAATAATCTACCAAATGACTAAAATGCATCCAAGTAATTTACCAAACAACTAAAATTCATCTGATTAGTCTACCAAATGACCAAGATGCATCCCAGTAATTTACTGAATGACTAAGATGCACCCCAGTAATTTACCAAATGACCAAGATGCATCCCAGTAATTTACCAAATGACCAAGATGCATTCCAGTAATTTACCAAATGACCAAGATGCATCCCAGTAATTTACCAAACGACTAAAATTCATCTGATTAGTCTACCAAATGACCAAAATGCATCCCAATTATTAACCAAATGAGTAAGATGCATCCCAGTAATTTACCAAATGACCAAGATGCATCCCAGTAATTTACCAAACGACTAAAATTCATCTGATTAGTCTACCAAATGACCAAAATGCATCCCAATTATTAACCAAATGAGTAAGATGCATCCCAGTAATTTACCAAATGGCCAAGATGCATCTTGGTAATTAACCAAATGATCAAGATGCATGCCAGTAATTTACTAAATTACTAAAATGCATCCCAGTAATTTACTAAATGACTAAAAATGCTAAAATCCATCTCGGTACTCGATTAATTTTAAAATCTGTTTAGGCTGTTTCCACCTACTGTTGCGTATAGGTCTCTTCTTTTATGTGACATAGACTAAGCGTCTTGTGCTAACTCGATCCATTATTTCCCAGCTATGCCCACGATATTGTGTGACCGTCAGGGAGTGGTCTGCTTCTTGATCATCATGCATCTCTGGGCCACCATTCTGCCAGTCTAGCAAGTATCGCCCGTCTACATTTAAGACGCGATGCGCTTATATAAAACTTGGAGCTGAGACATAAAGTACGCCAAGTATTTTACATTAAGAGTTCTGAATATATACTTCAAATGATTCAAGAATATTTCACGGAGACTCGATAAATACCAGACATAAAGTAAACAAATGAATAAATTACTTGCAAAAGTGGAAAAAGAGGGCTTTACTGCGAGCGAGATCCCAATCGCAATAAAGCTCCCTTTTTTAAAGTAGCTGAGCATGTCAAGTGCTAAAATACAGAACAAATGTTTATGTATCACACTAATTAATTCTGTGTGAGAATCAAACACTCATGGAATTACATTAACCATGCAATTAAAGCATTTTACAGTTAATTAAAAATATTGCCCCACCTGTAAGCGGTTCAGTTTTTCGTTATCATTATATAGGTATTAAGTAAGTAGTTTAATATTAAAATGTAATCTCCCGAATACTTGTACCATATAAAGCACAGGTTGATCCACACGTGAAATTTAATACAACTCGCAAAAAAATCATCTTGCCTATTTTTAAAAAAACAATATTCCTTAATACTGCCTTTTACCTTCTAGTCGTTCTATTAACACGTTAAAATTTGCCAATTAAAGTTTTTAATCCTAAGATATCTCAAGAATATAAAAAGTATTTGGGTTCTTATTTCGCCCTGATTCTATTGATATTCACACTAAATATAGTTGTATTCACACTGATTGTAATTATATTCACACTGATTATAGTTATATTCACACTGACAGTACAAATTATAATTTGTGAATAAGGAAAAAGAGTATTTTTAGTACGAGCGGGAAATGAACCCGCGTCCCTTCCTTTCCGGGGAAGCGCTCTAATCCATTGAGCTATCGTACGTAGAAATAGAAATACGTATCGTATCGTAGAAATAGAAATACCGAATTTCCTCATCACATTTGTCTTAACGACCAACGCCCACTATCGGCAATGCATTTACATGCATTCATCCAATGTAGTAAGTTTAATTTTGCATAATACTTTCTGATATTTACGCGAATGTTACACATTTTGAAATAAAACTACGTTTACGGAATCAATCGCGTTTACTTGATTTTACTACTATCCCGACGTTTCGAATACTTTCTTTTTGCAATTAAAATTCATATAAAAACAGTAGAAATACTCTTTTTAATTATAATTTGTACTTTAAGAGTAGCTGAGCATGTCAAATGCTAAAATATAGATCAAAATATATTCACACTGATTATATCTGCATCCATACTGTTTGAATATTAATTCTAATCTCTAATTTTACTGTAATACAAAATTTTGCACAAAGTTATTAGTATATAGGCGATTTACAACATTGTTTAACAGTAAGTCTTAAGTGTGCAAGGTGTATGTTCTACCTCTTAGTATTAACTGTGTAACGTGGTCCGACCAAAATAGTGTTTTTTTGTGTCTTAGTGATCAATATTACGTGTATCACGTTATAGGTAATCATTTTTGGCAATCATTTTAATGTACAGAATTGAAAAGTACTATGAATTGATTTAAAAATGTGTATCGTTTTTTCAAAGTACTCTTTCAAACTTAATATCTTCGATCAACAATGCATAGATATCGCGTCGGCACAAAAAATCCGCCTAGGTAAATAAAAGCGCACTTGAGAAGTGAGCTCTTATTTTGTTTAGTTCAAAAAGTACTTTATTAGTTGCTCTTTAAGCTTGATTTCACAGTAAATGTTATTTTTCTTTTCACTTTTAAGTGGCAGTAGTAATTTATTGCTTTGCTCGTTTTTTGTGACGAATGATCGTAAATGTAAGATAATATTTTAAAGATTTGTGACTTTATTTCCAAGTGCCATGGTTGTTATTAGGTTGAACTTAAAACTATTTTAAAACCTTTGTCTCAGTTCGTTAGTAAACAGATGTAGCTGTATAAGTATATATTCACACGGACAGTTTTTAGCTTGATTTTGTTCGTGACACTATCTTGTTGGTATTGATGATCGAAGCTTAACATAGCTGCAATGAACATATTGATGACATTTCATCAATAACTTCCAGCCTTTCGTAGCCTTGAAGCCTCTCCTTGGGGGAGGCATAGACACATCTTCTGCACATGCGTAATCCTTGCGACCTTAATTTTTGAATGTGTGGTATTTAAACATTTACCACTATTCAGAAGTAATGCCAGCTGTTTGGACCCCTATAGTACCCTCCCATAGACACACTGTATCACGTGTTTTGCGTCCCCCATCCCTAAAAATATTATATCACCAAAGCTAGAACTTACCACCATCCAGTACTCACCACCCTCTTATCACAGCAAGTAATATCCCTACGCCTCTTGTTTGCCAACAGTTTTTTTAAATTCTTTTTATCATAACATAGTACACGTAAAATTGAAAAATATACTACATAATATCGGCTTAAACTCTTAATTAAAATAATTAATTATGTGTATATTAAACTTAAGAATATTTATTAGTATAAATTGTTGTAAACATAAAATCATTTGGAATGGAAATCCGTGAGAAATCATTCAAGAGATGGCGTCGACTGGCGTCTCAATATCAATAGACAATAATAATGTGGAGTGGAAGCTGATAACTATTACTGTAGATAGTAGTAGTACTTATCAGATTCTATTCTAGTTTGCAATGGATTTCAAGAGAGTTGGCTTTCTACTTCTTTCTTTCCACTCGAAGTCATTTCTTTCTGTTTTTGCAATTATATATCCTAATAAATGTTCAAACATGTCCAAGTGCTTAAAATATGTTATAATAAGTGGTGATAACATCTGTTACAATGTCTTAATAATTTGGTTTTATTATGTTGTAATTTTAATACTATAAATATATATTCACTAAATATTTATAGATCTGCAGCTGTTTTCGAGTATATTAATTGATTTGACGAAATTAAATCATTGTTTTGATGCATATACTTATAAGTTAGGCCAGCGGCCAGTTGTGGGATTTTGGACTTGTATCTATAAATTTGTAGAACTATCTAAACATACCACTTAAATCAAAAACACTACTGACGTCAGCTGTTGTGAAAAAGTAACTAAAATGATAACGCCATCTCGCGTCTAGTAGAGGCGACTGCACTTAGTGTAATTTCTAAGCGGCGCTTCGGAATAGAGTGGTCGTCTACGATTAGTATGTGAACATGAGATAGCGACGCGTCTGTTGTTTATATTTCAAATTTACTTATAATAGAAACTGTTATTGGAATATTATAATATAGATAATAGTGGTTATAAGATTTGTTAGTAAAGAATAGTGGTTTTATTTCGGAATTATTTGTTGTACTCTGTATTTTACCTTTCAGTGTTAAATATTAGTGTTTAATGTACGTGTAACAATAATTATTGACATATCAAATGAATATTTTATTACAATATGAAATTTCTAGAGTATTAATGCTGTTAGTGTAAATGCTGTATTAGAAGTAGCACGTGACTTTGTATAGTGCCATCTATGTTTTATATTGTGAAATTGAAAATTATGCTACTTGGCAGCAGATGTCGCTTTGTGGTAATGCGAGCAATCTATTTTTTTGATTTCATTGTATGTTGTTTTATGATTTACAATAAATTTTATTGCTGTATATAATTTGTAATTAATGGATGAAATATTACCATTTGACGATCATGGGGTCTAATGTATTTAAAATCACTATTGAATGTATTTGGTTCAGGTTTAAGCAAAAGTGAAATTAGAAGGAAGGATATGACGTTAAATTTGTTAAAATATTATATTTTTATTTATGTATATAGATAAATATTGCAATAATTATAAAAAATCACAAGTTTCATAGGTACTGTATTGTATTGATATCACCTATATAATTTAGTAGTATTCACAATGTATCTTATATAAGTGTTTAAACTAACAGCAGAGTATAATCATCTTATATGTGAATTGTATATTCTTAAATCACGAGCGATTCCAATGAATCTAAAAGATCTTTATATATTTTTTTTGCTATGCGACACTGTGCTGCTAATCACATTAATGGCAGCTACCACATATTATTAGCTCACAAGAGTGTCTCTGGTCTATCTGCTGCTAGTACGCGAACTCAGTACAAACGTCCTGCCTTCTGATGCCTTACCTTTGTAGTGTAAGCGGATTATAATGTTTACATATTATATTGTCTTTTATTTATCACTACCCTCATTTGTGATTTCGTTTTACTGTTAAACAAAATTACAATATTGTGAGCCATTATGTGACATTGACTTTAGCCTCACCTTGAATACTGTATTTCTACTACTACTTATCATCACGCCATTTCCCTTGTGGGGTAGGCAGAGAGAACAAAGTGCCAAGAGGCTATTCTTCTCATATATCTCTCGCTTCTTCAACATTCATAATTCTCTTTTTTGGTTTCGGAGACTCCTGACTCTTCTTTCCAATTCATGACCGATTTGGTCTAGGTAGGTGAGGCTCGGTCTCCCCCTGTACCTACATTCCTCCCCTTTCGCATTGTATATCTTCTTAACCAGTTGCTCGTCCGGCATTATTTCTACATGTCCGAACCATCGAAGCATTCCCTTTCACATCGTATTTCACGTTAGAACAAATTATAGTAAAAAATATAAAAAGTAACTGCAAGAGGGATTTAAACTCGCGAAAACCAATACCAGTAGATACGCTGTCGCAGGCAGTATCCGCAGTGATCAATTCATTTATTTTCTTTTTAGTATTTTATAAGGATACAAAAGTATTGATACGATCATAAAAGGATTGGTTTCGAAATAAAACGAAGTTGCATACACAAAATATTTTTATTACACATCGTACACCTATGCGTAGCGATAAAATACAACATGGCACTCGACTGCTTTGTCTCAATAATCATCACAACATTCTCATTCGTGTTTAGGCCGCACAAACTGACTAAGATTATTTGCTATTCTTGTCTTCACAATGAAAAACAAATTGGGTGTCCCATTGTTTAAAATCATGATATAACACATACACATGATTTCTTTTGTTTTTGATACCAAAATAGAGTGCACTTTGTACCATGATTTTCATTATTTTATTTCAGGTACACTAACAGTTTTACAAAAAAATAATATTTCCAAGATGCTTTCAGTTTTTTCTGCTCATAGCGCAACAGTGAACAGTGGTATTTACAAATTCCGGCAAATTGTAATACCTATTTATTTTATTAGTCTCCAGTGACTTGATATAAAGATACGGTATATTCTTATTCATATTAAAAAAATGCTAATATATCAATACTTTACTCGTTTTGTGAGCACTTTCTTGCTATTAAAGCAAATTGTATATAATCATCGATGCACGTTATATCAATTTTACTGTTTTCACGGTATGTAAAATAAAGTTTCCTAAACACGATTTACCTTTCACACAGATTTTTATATACATACAATCCATTGCACTCTGCCCAAATAAAACCAATTCAACAAAAATTGCAGTCTTTCTATAAAATGAAAAACAAATTTGATCTTATACATAATACTGATCAACAAAAAATGTATCAAACATATATGCCTACTATAATTATTTGCAACCTAGGAAATAGTCTTATAGTATCGCTACTCGACACTAGATGTCGCTGAGAATTATAAATACTTTCAGACAATTCGGAAATGCATCCTTTAACATGAAGTGCTATTTCAGTAATAATTTATGTACCTACACTATTTTTACTTTTATCATTAGTACTAATTAGGACCGTCTACATTGATGGCTTATCAAACTACATTAAGCATACACGTCTATAAGTGCTTCCTGACTAAAGTACTGTCAATATAGAAATATAAAACATAAAAAAAGCACATAATATGTACAATATCAACTGAAAATCTTGGATCTGTGATCTACACACTAATATCTGGCACTAGGAGATTCGTGAAAAAAATAATGTAGGTATTGTTGAAACAATTAGAAAAATTACACAAAATCAAGATTTGAGTGAGGCATCAATAATCCTTTGCGATAGCTCTACGCTTTATCCCTAACATTTCACTCTCAAAAACAATAAAACAGCGCCATCTATAAGACGTTAGCAATAATAATACAAATTAATTTGACGTCCAAAATAAGTACAACAAAAGCTACCTAGATTTCTAGTAATAATATAAACAGTAGACTTCTTCGCTACTACAAGGCCACAGATGTTATCCTAGTAATATATTCACAAATAATTAAAAGATAATATCGTCCTATAATATTTATAGTAAGTTCCAAAAGAATGTGAGCAATAAGTACCTCTGTAAGGTACTTAACTTTCAATAATCTAAAAATATAAACATATTTAAAGCTGGACATTTATTATTTATAGAACTACGCCTGTTTTGCAGAACAGAAATACTAGTCATCTTGCCCTCATCAAGTTAATAGTTTACAGCAGCGGTCGGCAACACGCAGCCTCATGCGGCCCGCGACCTACCCTCATGCGGCCCGCGACCTACCCTCTTGCGGCCCGCGACCTACCCTCTTGCGGCCCGCGACCTACCCTCTTGCGGCCCGGGATTGTATTTTTTAGTGTTTTAATTTATATACCTAAATAAATTATAATAATAAGTAATTATAACGTAAAGAATTATGGTACTTAATAGTAATGGGAAACCGTTTAGTATGCCAAAAAACCCTTGCTATACAAAAAGAGTATAACGTAAGACGCCATTATGATACCGAGCATAAAGTTAAATATGCAAATATTTTTTGTTATTTTTCGTCAATTCTCTTAATAAAATTAAAATAAAATGTCTTTAAATTTTAAATAATGTTACAAATGCGGCCTTTCCTTTATATAGCCCCCCTGTGGCCCCTGGCGGGCAAAAGATTGCCGACCCATGGTACGGACATTTGCATATTCTTAAATATTATGTAAGTGATGAGTTTGACTTTCATGCAAGTTAAAATAATGTTAATAGATTTTAATCACATTCTTATGGAAATATTATAGGAGCTGCCTTTTTCGTCTCCCCGGTTCCTTCATCATCTAACATAAGTATATGAGATCATCAGCCTCATTTGCATTATCCTAAACACATTACAATATTTTTACATTTGTATTGATTAATTTATTGAGATTCTAAACTCTATATTCACAATTTCACATTAATATTAAACATATAAGACAGTGCCATCTTGCGTGTAGCAGGAATTACATTTAATTCTACTACCATACGCTAGGTGTCGCTATTCACAATATGCAGGCACTACGCCTTAGTTGATATTGATCTAAATCAATATTTATGTTACCGTAATTTACACGTTTATTTGTTTCACACAATCACAATTTAAATGCATGTTAAATAGATTATTGTACTGTAATAAAATTAATAACATCTTACAAGCACCGTAGTACATAATGCAGAAACTATTTTCATAAGTTATTATAACAACATTAGACTTCATTAAAATAAAGTTACCCACGTTTTGGTTGCCATTATAAACCTTTACCTATAACTACTAGTGACAAAGGTTTCGTTTAAATAATTTTCACAAGTATTTTAATCCTGTATTTATAACATTTTAAATTCATTAATTTTTGTTACAGGTCGTTCAAATGAAACCATTACAAGTAATATTTGAATATCTATAATGGATATTTAAATATTACTATTAATAGTTTATTATCAATATCTCTATTGAAGTAGGTACTTTTGATGCTGTTTAAAAAATAAGAAAATAATTTATAGTTCAAAAATACTAAAAGAATACATGGTTTAATAGCTAGTTAACTAAAAAGTAGAAAATTATATTATAAATACTTAATAATGTTTATAGAAAAGCGAGGAATGCTTTTTACTATACCTTAACAATCAAATTGATGTCAAGCACCCCACCCTTTTATACAATCATTATTACTAGCTTCGCCTATACATCGCTGCTCACAGCTACGACCAGTAGGATCAGTTAGCGATCGACAATTTCAATCAAAAATAGCTGCCTAATTTCACGACATAATTACTAACATCAGTATATTTTTTCTCGGTCTCTTCAGGGCCCGTAGAATGTAACACACTAAATCTTATCGACATCGCATCGTGACATTATCATCGGTTGAGAGATCTTGCAAGATCATCGTGATTGGTTGAGCGATTGTTGCGACATCACGCGTCTATGTCTCTACCAATCACAGACAAGACGATACGATGTCGATACTATTTTGTGAATCACATTTAAGGGGACAGTAAATAAAACTAGAAAATATAATCAAAGACAATTATATAAATTTTTACGGTCTATGATTCGACTTAACTATGGGCTTATATTGCGGTCGATAACATTTCAGGCATAGACTTCAGAAAAGCTCATGTCACCGTTTGTCATTAAAAAGAGCATCAAAAACTTAGACAAAGGATATTATAGACACGCTATCAGCGTATGCAGTGTCGAGATAGCAATAGTTTGACATATGTTAACCGGAATAATTTTAAAAGATAACTATGATTACAACTTTGTTGACTAAGAATGTACTCCCTGTTTTAGCCGGATACAAGAATGACAGGATAAATGAAATTGCAGTAATGCTTATATTTTGCTTAAAATGTATTAGAACGTGTAACATTAGTGTATATAGCGTGATTAGTTAAGGTTTTTTTTTTATGTAAATACAAAAACAAGCTTACATACCGATGATGAGGACGGTTGGCCACCTTATTGTCTAAATAAAAATATCGCATACGCGAAAAAGATAAAATACTTATACATGTGTCTCTCTCTGTTAAAACCTAATATGTGCATCCTTTTCTTCATCCTTAGTGTCAAAATAGTAGCGAGTCTATAGTATACTTAGTCTAAGATCAAAAATCAAAATAATTTTGTATCATTTAATTAAGACTAGACTTCTAACATAATATCATTTTCAGGGTTCTGATCTGGTCTACATGTAAGCTAAATTTAAAATCGGTAGAGATGGCAAAACTGCAGGCGACACTATTGGTCTCTATGAAAATTATTCCAAGCAGCGCGACATTGGAGCACCAGTGGTGACGCGTACTGCAAAGCTGTTAAATGTAGCTCGCACGAAGTTATTGAAACTACTGAAGCCTACAGCCGCGATATGTGCTGTCTGCAGTTCGTCTCGGAAATAGAAAAGGCGGCGACCGCAGGCAACAATCCGGTCTACAGCTGTCTCAGACCTTTATAATATTAATACGGATGTAATAATCGCATAAATATCAGAATGTACTATCTATGTAGGTATACTTAATCTCTTTTTAATGTCATACTTACTGATGTTTACGCGAATGTTAAAAAAAAAAAAAAAAATTAAAATTTAAACCTTATTAGATCTCAGTAATTCGGTACAAATTTTAATAATTCATAACAGTTGTTGCCTACTGAGTTTTCTGGCCGGATCTTTCTCAGTCAGGCCGCGTTCCGATCCGGTGGTAGCTTCTTAGTCTTAGCTTTTGGCAAAATCAATATATTTAATAATATAAACTAATAACCAAGATTGTCTTCTTACTGGTAGTAATTGGTAGTTTGTGGTAGAATTTTTGAGCACTAAATAAAAACAAAAATTTTACAATTTAAAGAGGAGTGTTATACTCATTTTAATATACTAATTAAAGTCTCATACATTGTAAGCATAAACATTTGAAGTAGATATTTTCACTGTGTTTCTAAACGAATATTAGGTGGGTTAAAATAAATAAACCAAAAATTTTGTAAAATCATATACTGTGGGTAGATGAAACCGTTGAAATAACAAATCAACCTTGGACGTCTATCATCTAAGTCCACCCGTGATCATGAATGCTGTAAAGTATTCGAAAAGGGATAGGAGTAAAATCAAGTAAACGCGATAGATTCCGTAAACGTAGTTTTATTTCAAAATGTCTTTTTAATGTCGTTTCTCTTTTGATAGTGTTTGAAATTTCACTTCAAAAAGACTGAGATTGTTCTAAAATATCTAGATTAGGAGTCTAGTGTTCTACATCGATACCCTGAGTAGTAACTTAAGTATTAGAGTTAGTATCATCATCGTCAGTCTGAAGAGCTAGCATTTCGGGGAGTTTGAAGTGTTGCATGTGGAACGGCGGCTCGGGGCTGGACGGTTTACAGGCCTGGAAACACGTAACGTCACGGTGGTAGATCACCCATAAAAAGAAAAAAAGTTAACTATCGTAGCAGTCGTAGTAATCAATTTCAACTTCACTTTCTTACCATCTGTTGCGAGATGGCCATAACATATATTGGATTTAAATGATTACATTTTTTTTTAATCCAAAAGTGGACAGACCTACATTGGACTACACTGTTGGACACCACGCTGGCCCAGTGCAGGATGGCAAACTTTGACTTTGAATGTGTCACAATAGCTCAATTAGCGCGGGCCTAGTGGCGTAGTCGGTAGTGTAACCGACTTCCGCGCACGTGGTTGTGAGTTCGATTCCCACTCGGGATAATTATTTGTGTGATGAACATAGATATTTGTACTGCGTCTGGGTGTTTTCTATCTATTGTAGGTATGTATGTATTTACAAAAAAAGTAATATACGCATTATATCCGTAATCTGGTACCCATAGCACAAGCGTTAAGCTTAGTTTGGGACCAGAGGACGTTGTGTGTAATATCCGTGAATATTTATTTTATTAGCAGAGCGTCTGGAACGATTATCTAGGAGAAGCTGGTTGAAATCCTGATCGTGGCTTTCATTTTCTACTTCACATTTTCGGACTTTGTATTCTGTCAATGGCCGAGCATGTCTAGTGCATAAAAAATATATATATATTTATCTCCTGGTCGTAGTAAAGCTCTTTTCCACTATCACACTAATTTGTTCTTTAAATTACTTAATGTTTAATTAACTGCCTCGGTGGTGTAACGGTAGTGTATGCGACTGCTAATCATGAGGTCTCGGGTTAGGTCTCCCGAGTCCCGGGTCGGGCAAAATGTTATTGAGCTTTTTCCTAAAAAGAAAAAATTCTCAGTAGCAGCCCGGAGTTTGGAAATGTGCCCGGTAGACGTCAATAGGCTCGCCCCCTATTACGTGGGACTTAAACATAGCTGGCGAGTCGTGGGTGTGTAATACACCTCTGCCTACCCCTTCGGGGAATACAGGCGTGATGCTATGTGTTTTGTTTAATTCTGCTTTTTTGGACCCGTCTACCTAGCCTCACACTACGCCAAATTGTTGTTGACCCCCTTTTTTTTTGTTAAGGGGTAAAAAATGTACCTAACCGCACACCCCATCGTTCGGGGTAACGAACAGTGTAGCGTGGGGCCCTCACCCACTAAATAAACTCGCCGTGTCGTCTCTCCGCCTGCGTTGGCGGATCACTAGAACCGTGTTATATTAATATTTAGATATTTTTATATATATTTTTAGCATTTGACATGCTTAGCAACATACATTAAACACAAAGTGAAAAATGTGAAATCGAAAATAACAATCACGAGCAGGATTCGAACCTGCATCTCCTGGATACCGTCCAGATGCTTTGCCAATTCAGCAATCGTGACCCTTGCTCCTGACTGCTAATTTCGATAACACATTTATACTTAACGTCTTTGGGTGACGCCTGCACCATCTGTCGGAAGAACAGGCAAAGCATCTGGACGGTATCCAGGAGATGCAGGTTCGAATCCTGCTCGTGATTGTTATTTTCGATTTCACATTTTTCACTTTGTGTTTAATGCGTGTTATATTACTTCAGTGGTCCGCCGGCAGAATGTTTGTGATCCCTCCTAACATGTGTTACTTTTGATAAAATGTCGTTATTTATCACGACAGGGAAGATATGCAGTTAGATGATACTTACCAGCGTGTTCCGCCCGCGACGACGTTTCGGCAGAATACCTTTTCGCGCCATGAAAAATCTGAATTAAAAATGAACTTATTAATTCTCTTTTAACATTATTTTTAATATTTTTTTAGCATTTGACATGCTTAGCCATATAAATTAACACAAAGTGTGAAAATGTGAAATGAAAAAAAAGGAGATGCAGATTCAAATCCTTCTCGTGACTGTTATTTTCAATTTTATATTTTCACACTTTGTGTTGATTTATTTTTAAGCATGTGAAATGCTAAAAATATATATAAAAATATCTAAATATCTATATAAACATCACAAAAAAACGACTTTAAGTTAAGACTTATATGGTTTTGTCAGAACTGGACCAAATTAAAATGGGACGTAACATAAATTAAAAAAAAAATACAGTCGTATCGAGAAACTCCTCCTTTTTTGAAGTCTGTTGAAAACACGTGAAATGCAAAGCTGAACAGCAGCTTCTTGAGATTAATAAATAAAATTATTATTATTAGCTTGATAGTATTCTTAGTAACTGAGTTCAGTCCAGGCAGTAACCACTAACCATCCCACCAGTCGTCCCACCAGAAGCAATAAAAAAAACGAGGCAATACTCACCGTATAGTAGATATGGGTATGTTAAACTGCTCGGAGACGGTTTGGAAGGTGAGACCACGGCTGACGCAGTCAGCAGCCTGCCGCAGAACTTGCTCGCTGCGTCTAATGCGCTTGTTGATGTTGAACTCTGTAGGCTGGGAATGACCGACCACCTGCGACAGGTCTTGTGGTTAGGTAATATTGAAACTTTCACTTAAGCCTTGAGTGTACCCTAATTGATTTTATGGTAGTGTTGCCTAGCTAGTGTTAATTACCAACTTAAAAACTCCCCGACCCTTTGGCCTCTCTCTTGTATGCACGCACCTGATTGTAATAATAACCCTCGCTCATGGACTCAACTATACCGAGAGTATTGACAAGCCGCTGCGCACCATTTCATTTCTCAGATATGAAATGAAAGAATAAACGGATATTTGCTACAGCCAAAACACACTGACGTGCTTCATGACCGGTCACACAGGAGACGGTGGTACCGACCCGTTCGAGCCTGATAGCAAGTGAGTACTCTCACTTGGTACCCAGCCCTACCACCAGTAATGCAATGGGTGATAATTCCTTACTACCCTTAGTCGCCTTGTACGACACCTGCGGGAAAGGATGGGGTGGTAACACTTGTATTCTTAGTCCTTCACCACACGGATAGAACCTGGTCACAGACTATCTATTCATTGAGACCATTCTGTAAGTTGGCGACAAAAAAATCGTAGTCTTCAAAAGACAGACTTTTTAAAAGCATGAGCATGAGCAAGCTACCTTTTACACAAAAAATTAAATCAAAATCCGTTCAGCCGTTTCGAAGTTACGATGTCACATTTTGAAATAAAACTACGTTTACAGAATCTATCGCGTTTACTTGATTTTTATGCTATCCCGACGTTTCGAATATCATCAGCTTTGGACATCTACCATCTAAGTCCACCCGTGATCATGAATGCTGTAAAGTATTCGAAACGTCGGGATAGCATAAAAATCAAGTAAACGCGATAGATTCCGTAAACGTAGTTTTATTTCAAAATGTGTGAAATTCGCGTAAATGTTAGAAAGTATTTTACGATGTCACGTTTATGTCAGGGGTTAAAAAGTATATTTCATAATGATTAGCGGCCGACCAAAGATTCGGGTTGGCCCAGTGTCAGCCGAAATACGGCAGAAATTGAGATCGAGACTTATATTTTGATTTCGGCTGAAATGCAATATCAGTTGGACTTTATTAATAATAGTGTTTATTTAGAAGCTTGTATAGAGTAGGTACTTTGCAAGTGCAAGACTTATCATCGATTATGTTGTTTTTATTGCTGATTATAGATGATGGCTTGGCCACTTATGGTATCCTTTGCTCATGGACTTTGGCAACAGCAGGGGCAAAGCCAACCCGCTGCCTACTACGAGTAAAGCGTTCTTCTGAAACGTCGTTCAAAGAAGGACATATCGTAATGCTGGAGAAACCCCGCAGTAAGAAGTTCATTCCACCACTGAAGTAATGTTTTCCAGTACAGTTACAGGCGGAGAGACGGCACACGACGCGTTTATTTAGTGGGTGAGGGCCCCACACTACCCTGTTCGTTGACCCTCTGTACGGTTAGGTAAATTTTTTAGAGTACTTCCCCGGATTGTATGAGACGCAGGTTCGAGTCCTGCTTGCAGTAAAGTTCCCTTTTTCCACTTTCACAAATATTTATTTCTTTAAAAAAAAGGGAGTTCTTTCCAGAGCCGTGGTAGAAAAGAGTGCTGAAAACTAACTGTCTGGGGCAGTTTCCAGGATGTCTGGATGAACTCTACCGTATAAAGGGTCAAAAGACAATGTCGGTAGCACGTCAAACAGGTCTTCAGAGCGCTCCACATTGAAGAGACAATAGAGCACACATAAACCCAGTCTCTCTGCCGCTCTAACGACTCGCATGATATTGGAGATTAAAAAGGCATCAAGCTTACCTGCGGCCTGTCTCCTACGTGTATGACGTTAACGGCAGATGTGGTCCCCGGGCCGATGGTCATTATCTTCGGCGCGATGCGAGGCTCGAACTGTGATGCCGGAGACGTTTGGAGCTGTAACGCCTGTTGATATGTTGGAGGATCAGAACATCTTTAAACACAAAGTGAAAAATGTGAAATCGAAAATAACTGACTAATGTGCAGACAATGCTTAATGTATTATAACAAAAAGGACTCACATTAACATGTTGTATAATAAAAGCTGGTGGCTCGTCCCTGGTATCGTAGTTGTGATCATCTGCAGGCCGCGTCACCACAGCCCCGGAAACCACGTTGGTGACCAGGCCGGACATAGCGGCGCGGAAGTCCGTTTCGGTGTCCGACGGACTATCATATTGACACTGTACGTTCGCTATAGGTAAGTCTGTCAACAAGTAACCAGTCTGTGAAATATTAGAAACTTTATTCTTCAAGCGAACTCGTCTGCGAGAACTTCAAGGATGATTCAAATAATATGATTGTCAATCTACGGGATATTCAATATATCTGTGTTAAAATTCCTATCTTACAAGAACGATCATTTATCCGCGATAAAACGTAGCCTCTCCTTGTACTATCTACTTATGAATTCTTTATTAAAGCATTATAAAAAAACAGCCGCACGGGACGTCTCGCAGATGTGAATACATCTATTTTCTTTCTTTCTTCAAATATTGTTCAAGTTTTATATAATTCTTGGTAAGCGCCCTCTCATTATCCATAGATGAATTAAAACTGTTATTGGTTTAGGTGTTGATTGACATTATACTTCTTAATTATATGCTTTTGTCAATAGATAGCGTTAAAACCAATTAAATAAATTGCTGTTTTATCTATATTAAAACAAAGTTGAAGAGTTTCGCTTTTTATGTCATTTAGAGGTTGGCTTAGACTGGAAAAGACCAAAAAGCTAAGGCTTATCTGCACTGTGCAATATTGAATTAAATTAAGATCCCAACAGATGAACTTCTGGTCTTTAGAAACTGTAGGTAATAAATTCCTAAATCAGAAAAATGTTACCAAAGATTGCTCTTTATTCACGCATATTTTTAGATGAGAAATTCTCTGGACTCGCGACACCGTTACGAGACGCAGCTACTTGCGACACCGTTACAAGACGCAGCTTTAGTGTGTGCATTGGAAATTAAATTTGACACACTTCCCGGTTTCCGATTGAGCTGAAATTTTACACCCATATTTATATCGCGTGACAATGCAATATAATGATGACATGAAGCTGATCTGATGATGGAGCTGGAAGGTGGACCTAGGAACTCTATAATGAAACGGCGCAACCCCATCAAATTTGGGCTTGTATGATTCGTCTTGACGAGTACTTTGTCTCTAGATGTTATCCAGGGTCTGAGGATGAAGCTGGAAGATGGCCATAGTAACTCTTATAATGAAACGACGCAACCCCATCGAGTTTGGACTCGTGTTATTCGTCTTGATGAGTACTTTGTCTTTAGATGGTATCCAGAGTCTGATGATGGAGCTGGAAGGTGGCCATGCGAAACTGTAATTAAATGGCGCAACTCCATCAAGTTAGGGCTCGTTTGAAACGTCTTGACTAGTACTCCAGTCCTAGATGATATCCAGGGTCTGATGATGGAGCAGGAAGGTGGCCACAGTAACTCTGTAATGAAATGACGCAACCCCATCGAGTTTGAAATCGTTTGATTCGTCTTGTCGAGTCCTTGTCTTTAGATGGTATCCAGGGTCTGATGATGGAGATAAAAAAAGGCCATAGGAACTCCGTTATAAAACGACATAACACCATCGAATTTGGGCTCGTATGATTCGTCTTGACAAGTACTTTGTTTTTGATTTACAAGTTTTAATTTAAGATTAAAAAATTAATTACAAACATAACAACAACTGTTTATTTATAGTTTTAAGTTTTCACTTCTCTTGGCAGTCTTCATGAATGCTTTGATTTTTTTTTAATAAATACATAAATGCAGTGCCTCGTAGCGTAGTCTATAGTGTAAGTGATTTCCGTGCACGAGGTCGTGGGTTCGATTCCCACTCAGGACAATTATTTGTGTGATGAACACAGTTATTTGTACTACGTCTGGGTGTTTTCTATCTATTGTATGTATTTATAAAAAAAGTAATATATTGTGTATTATATCTGTAATCTGGTACCCATAGTACAAGCGTTAAGCTTAGTTTGGGACAAATTGTGTGAAAAGTCCGTGAATATCTATTTATTTTATTTATAATTTTAAAACATAATTCTTCAGGCAGCCATTTTGCAATATTGCAATTCAAGAGATAATCGTAGCCAAACGCGGCGTTTCGTACGGGAGATCTTGGCTGTCAATTTACCTAATGAGGGCTGGAAATACAGATTATTTTAAGAGCTAGCTTGCAGTGATTTATTTACAGAAAAAGATAAGCCATACATATACGACTAGGTACCTGGATATTATCAAATGAATAAATAACTAATTAAATAGAACACAAATAATAAAACAACAATTTCTCGTCAAGAATCATTATTATTTATTATTACAAACACCCGTAAATGGTTACACACTTGTAACATTACGATTACAAACAACCCACTGCGTAAGATATAACCCACCATTGGAACAGTTTTCTTATATTTTCCAGTGACTTGTCTATATTTTGAGACAGAAAACAGATATAGTTATGTAATAAAATGAGCCGTCACGGCACGTCTCAGATGTGAAAATATCGATTTTATTTCTTTCTTCAAATATTGTTCAAGTCTTATACAAGTTATCGTAATTCTTGGTAAGCGCCCTCTCGTCATCCATACACAAATAAAAACTGTAATTGGTTTATTGATTGACATTATACTTAGTAGTTAGATGCTTTAATCAACAGATTTAGGTTGTTGAGGGAGGGTAAGGGTCCGCATTAGATGTTTTCACATCAAAAGTATCTTTGTTTAATAATTTAAATATAAATAAAACTATATGATTTGCTCTATTATAAAAAAAAAGAAAAAGTGTGTTTTATAGTTGCCATACAATAAAATTCACCTTACATTTCGGGTCTTCTTACGCACTGAGATGTTTTTATGACTTTAATCTCACTTAAAATACTTATCTACAATGTAAAGTAATAAATTAATTAAGTACATATCAAGCTTAATATATTGCAATAGAAAATAAGACAAGATATTGCTAATAATTTATATATTTCAACTTGATAAAATTATAAAATCAATTGCTATGTATCACATATGATTCATGGTTCGCCTCAGCCTCAAACCTCTCTTCGAAACTGTATACACGTATATTTTCTCGAACACAATCATTATTTCTGGTGTATTATAAAAAATATATTATAAAGTACTCATTTTAAAATCTAAACTAGTGTTGTAATCAATTATAAAAATATTAATTGATTATCCATAAAAATTAAGTACATTTTCCTTAATAAAATAGTCGTTGCCAGTAAAGAAAAAATCAACAATAATAATAAATAATTAACAAACGAAAAATATTTAAAACAATTTACTAGAACATTTGGACTGTGTTAACACTACTTTGGCGGTTTAGGAACTAAAATATAAATTAGTCGATTAACGATAAAAATAATTACTAAATAACTTCTTTAGCTGACTATTTTAGTCGGTTAGGGAGACAATTATAATTCACATTTTAATTATCTTTGAAAATATTAGAACTTTGCGGTTTTTGCTTACTAAAAACAAAAATATTATTTTCTCATATTACTGCTCCACCTTTAGGCCCGGGTTTTCTTTCAAAGTGAGACTTGTTCGCTTACTCCTCTACGCTAGCCTAGTGCGGGCTGGCAGACTTCATCAAAATAACCTCTCAAACGTCCATGTTTCCTCCTTTTCTTTACCGGGCAGTGATAATTTATAAACAAATACACACATAATTTCGAAACGTCAGGTGTGTGCCTCACCAAGTCTCGACAAGTAGTGTTCAAATCAGCTATTTTATAGCGTGCTATAGACTATAAACTATTTTAAGCACGCTATGTATTAGCATGCGACTGGGAGAATCAGAAGTACGAAACTCGCGTGAACATGTCGAGATAGCGCGCTCGCGTAATATCGTATGCGTCTTACAAGTGTTAGCACGTGATGACTGACTCACAGACTATGATATTAGCTTTGCAGGGCACTATTTTTAGCACCTGAGTATCCATATAGCATACGTTTTTCGTTGCGTACAAATAGCACGCTATGCTATAGCATTATGTGCTCTCTTAAGCGCCTGCTACACGGTTGTGAACCAATGTTCCAACAGTGGTGACCTTGGTCACGGTAATATTATCTATACAGTATTGTGACTCGGCTGTGTCCTTAAAATAATTACCTACAGACGCGTGGTACGTAAACACGCGATAGGGCTGCCTGCCTCCAGTATTTTAATTTCATCTACCTACTTGAATTTCTTTCTAGATATGTCATTTTTTTTAAATATTTTAATAAAAACAATGAAATTCGTTGTGAATGAAATAGGAAGTATTCAATACTACTTAACTTTACTATCTAGAAAGAAATTCAAGTAGGTAGATGAAATTAACTACCGAAGGAATGTTATATAGTTCCAGTGGCCCGCCAATAAAGGCGGAGAGACGGCACACGGCGGATTTCTTTAGTGGGTGAAGGCCCCACACTACCCTGTTCGTTGCCCCGAGCGACGGGGTGTGCGGTTAGGAACATTTTTTCACGCCTAAACAAAAGAAAAACAAAAAAGGTAGATGAAATTAAAATACTGGAGGCGGGCAGCCCTATTGCGTGTTTACGTACCACGCGTCTGTAGGTAATTATTGCAAGGACACGGCCGAGTCACAATACTGTATAGATAATATTACCGTGACTAAGGTCACCTCTGTTGGAAAATTGGTTCACTACCGTGTAACAGGCGCTTTAACATCGACATCGGATTGTGGATCGAACACGATATCACTCTTTAGTCGCAGTACTCGGCCTTAGCTGCTGTCACTGCCTCTGGTGAGAATAATAAATTTAATTTGTCACCTGCCGACATATTGGATTTATTTTCATGCAGTCCCAGAGAGGTTAGAATGTATCTCACTCAATCATATCGACATTGCATCGTGTCAATGTGATTTGTTGAGAGATTATTGCGACATCACGCGTTGGTTTCTCTACCAACCACAAGCGAGACGATTCGATGTTGATATGATTTAGTGAGTTACATTCTACGGGTCCAGATTTGATCCAATAAGTCCTTACAAATGACAGTAAATAGTAAGTGTGATTAACTTAAGTGTTCTTGCTACTAACCGACTAAATGATATGACGAACTTAACATAAACTAACACGTAATTGCGTTATTGGCACTTAGTTATATAAAATTTGACTGAATATAATACCCTCTTAATCATGAAAACTTAATTTAGATGAGCCTTACAGGTACCAGACAGGCGAGATAATTTAATAGCAAGTAGTAATCGCAGCATACTCACTAGTGAATATATCAAGTTTTTATGTTTAAGAGGATATTTGTGTTGCCACATTATAAAATTAATAATTAATTAATTGCAAATCATACAGTAAATATAAAACAACCAATAAATTACAAAAGCAGCCTGGCGTGACAATATATCGCGATGCAAACTGAAGCGATGCTATTTCATTTAACGTCGATTCGGCCAAAATTTAGTATTTTGGCCGCTTCTCAAATCATGGATAAGTTTTTCTGGAGTTTATATTTAAAGTACCGACTTACTTTCAATAATACATAGAAATAAAACTATATTTACCTACTTAGGAATTAATTGCGATCAACATATCTGAAATGACCATTCTGTAGTCCGTTATTGCAAAACCACATTCCCGCTTACCAGCCTTAATGTCATATAAATAATAATACATTTATTGATTCATAGTAAGAAAAAAACGCTCAGTTTTGTCAAACTTATCATTATACGTACATATTAATTCGGGGCGTCGGATAGAATGCCGGAAGACGAACCTCCAACGCCCCCCAAAAGGCGTGGAAGGTGTCGCTATGATTTTAGTGGGTATTCCAAGAGTAATTGGCCACCGTAGCGGCCGGCGAGTCCCACATATCACCTCCCGTCTGTCTGGGATGCGTAAATACCACACAGCGATAGTAAAAAAAGATACATAAAAATCTAAAAATATTTGTAAATCCCAACTAGAATGTATCTTAACGCAACATAAGAGATAAACCTGCCCCCTTCGAATGTGATTCACAAAATTGTATAGACATCGTATTGTCTTTTTTGTGATTGGTAGAGACATAGACGCGTGATGTCGCAATAATCGCTCAACCAATCACGACGATCTTTCAAGATTTCTCAACCAATGACAATTGTCACGATACGATGTCGATGCGACTTAGTGAGTTACATTCCATGAGCCCTGATTGACATATTCTCCAATGACCAAAGGACTATGGCCTGGATTTCCATCCAAAAATGGTGACCCCTATCTAACAATAAGAGAATTTACAAACATAAAATTTCGCAGACACTAAGTATACCCAGACTCAGAACAACCATTTCTAGATCACATATAGGTTGTCCTGGGTCGGAATTTAACCCACGAGGATCGGGCGGGAAGCCGGTATATAAGCTACTCCACCATGAGTTCAAATTCATTGATCGATCAGTGATAATTTGTAAACAAATATACACATAATTTCGAAAAATCTCGAAATGTCAAAGGTTTTTGCCGCACGAGGTCTGGGCACCTTGGACAGGGGATCTCGATACCAGTGTCTATGTAGACCTTGGTTTTACCGCTACTGTACCTCTGCTGAGAATATGTCTTCTCTCACAGTGAGAGCAGTAGACCATAGTCCATCATCATGACCTAATACGGGCTAACATACTTCAAAAGTTGTCGAGAAAATCTCTCAGCCTTGCGGATGCAATTGCGATGTTTTCCGAGCAGTGATTTATTGTCTGCATACATCATTTAGATAATTTGGAAACATGGTGTACCTTGTGAAGTCTCGATCTTAGACTGATATCATCCTGCTAATTATTGTCTGATAAAATATAAAATTATTTAGCGTTGCGTTAAGATACATACCGTATATATTTTGCTATAGTTATAATTATTATGTTTCTTAAAATTATTTCATCTTTGGCTCTTAAAATTATTCTCCCTGTAAATAGATAAGTTGCCATAAGATACCATTAATATTATGATAAGCCGTTATAAATATATTGATACAAAAATGTTGGATATTTCAGCTAAGTATTAACTTAGTGGTGTACGGAGGAATTTCCTCAAATGTAGGGAAAATGAAATATTGTAGCTGGTAACACTATTTACAAAGCTGTTGCTGTGACATTTTATCGTTTAATTTTTAAACCAGATTAATTATATAAATTAAGCTTAAAAGTTATTTGTTAATAAATTTATTAGACTATTTAATGTAGCCTAATTTTGTCATTTTATTGTATTACTTATTTTGATTAAATTTCACGCTGTAAAGAAATCCAAGACAGTCAGAAGTAGAGTAACCTGTCTGTTTCGGCTTAACAACAAGTTGGGGCTTTGGTACATATATTAGGGGCCTTTCAAAAACTACGTTTGCTTGCAAACTAAGGGAGAGATCGCTTGGTGATATGAAGCTTGAAAAGTTGGACGAGCGGGTAATAATTAGGAAAGGTGACGTTTTTTTTTAAACGCAATGGATCAAAAAAGGAAACAAAGCGGGGCGGGTTTTAGTGGCGTTTTGGTTAAAGGAGGGGAGGTCACAAGAATGTTGACACATTGTGCGGGGAGCGGGTCCAAGTGCAGAGTTTAGGGTGAAGATTTGTCCACTAAAGTAATGTACCAGTGGCCAAAACAGGCGGAGAGACGGGACACGGCATGTTTATTTAGTGGGCGAGGACCCCACACTACCCAAAACGATGTCGTGTGCGTTATCTAAACGTTTCGAAATTTAATCCCGCTTTAACAAAAAAAATAATGGGTGAAGTAATTTATGAACACACCCTCATACTGTGTTTTAGAGCTTCCTTTTCAAACCCGTCCAAAAATCCCACAAAATAAATATATTCTTCTCCGTACACCACGACTAACCACAAATTTGGCATGACACTTAAACTTAATTTTACTAGAACATCTCAGAGAGTATCCTCATACTTCTCGGACCTGGTTTCCACCATCAAGTCCAACGGATCCAGAATCTGCGTCCTAGCTCCGCGCCTTCCTTTAGAGAACTGGCTTTTAATATCATACTTCTCCATCCAATTTCGTAAAGTTTTCCTCGGAACCCCGTATTTATTTGACGCTGCATAAACAGAGTATCCTTTCTTCACCGCAATCAGTGCATCCCTCAAATGTTGCGAAGAGTATTGCTTGTACGATTTCTCTTGGAATACATCGGTCTCTATGTTTACAATAGCGTTAGGTCTTCTGCCAACCAGACGGGGCCTCGCGTGTATATTCAAAGGTATCCCATGATCCACGTCGATAAAATGCCTCGTCACAATCTCCGTGGACGTCCGTACTCCTGTAACAAGCAAGGGAAAGAAAACGCCCATTAGGAATATTAATAAAAGGCATACAGAACAGAATGGCTGATGAAACATTTGGGCGTGTCTTTTCCTGGCTTCCTACAGGATTTTGCTGAATCAAAATTCTAGTAGATTCAGCTGTAAGGTAATTCACTCGTCATACTTTCATGTATTAGGCAGTTTAATTGCGGCATAGATTTGGATAACGTTCGAGAAAAAGAAAAGAAAAACTAATTAAATAGCATAATCTGTATTGGGAACCTGTTTTAGCAACATACAATACTCAAAACAGATATCTCGAAGCGCTTTAAGGAAAAAAATATATTACATTTTATATATTTGGATGACTTTATAGCTAGTTGGTAATATTCTTTGTTCTAAGGACTTTTATTACAAAAATTAGCTATTGTGCAACAGTTTTTTCTCATTTCGAATGCCGCTTAATGTTACTGTGACGAGTGAACTATCTTTCCGTAGGAGTAAGGACTGCATAGCAAGGAAAAGCCACTCACATGGACTTTGATCAGGATAAAAAATCAAATGTAACATTATACAATGCTTATATTAATTTGGTATAGTTATAGGCACTTGATATGTACGTGTGTGTGTGTGTGTGTTACTTGAAGACAAAGAACGAAAATGTGTAAAAGAAATCGAGCCTTGAGTAAATGTCACGATAGTTCAATTGACAGAGCATCTCAACAGTATTCATAAGGCGCGAGTTAAAACCCCGCTCGTTGCTTTTATTTTCTATTTCACATTTTCGCACTTTGTATTCTGGTTAAGAGTACATTTTATGTATTAAACCAGTAACGAAACAGTGCATTATTAAAACAAATTAATTCTAATATAGGGTACCTTTTTCGTATACATATTCTCACTGTAGAAACACTCGATTAAGATACATTTGAAAAATTTCCTTAAAATGTCGATAAGTTAGGACCAGCGCACTGTGGTTGATGGCAAAGCAGGGCATTTTAAATTTGTCAGCGAAAATTTGTACTTATCTAATGGTCACAAGCTCTGAGAACATCAAAGGGGATTTCTCTTTGAGGTATGGAAGAGAATGCTAGAGGATACCGCGACAAAATGCAGCGGGATGCGAGCGGCATCGCAAGTTATCAGTATCCTCTGGCCAGCGGCAAATTCATCTCGATGTCTTGTCCTGACGTCTCTCAGTGTGCGCATGCCTTTAAATGTTAAATGAATTTAAGAGTAACAAACCAGCTCTACTAAATGGCGAAAAAATTATTTGCCATTCCTTTGAACTTACCAGTGGGTAAGGTGGTAAATTACCTATTCTAAAATAGGCCTATTAATGTACATACATACGAGTAGTTAATATTTATCTGAACTGGCTGGTCTCACATGATTCGAGAACTGGGTCGGGCACATATATTTATAGTACGGTACTTCTGCTTCCACCAGATTATATCTAAGAGCAAGTTACTGATGGACAATCTTGGCTACTTGGTTATGTCTATGCAAATAATCGCCGTTGGCAAGTCGAGTACAACCAGAAACAATATACCTGAGTGATTCTCCAGGTTGACATGCCCGACAGATGTCAACTGTACCATCTTTCAGGATATATTTCCGGTAGTTATTCGTCATCACCACTTCGTCCATTATTGCAAAAACAAAACTTTCAGTTTCTCCGAAAAGATCACTGACATGTAGCCAGGCAATAGATGCAGGAAAGTCAATATCAGGCCCGTGTAAGGCCCGATTAAAACGCCCATGCAGCTCCTTGCTCCTCCATATTTCCCGACGATCCTCAGTGCTAAGTACCGTAGGTTTCTGCCAGTTCTCTTTTGGCAAACCGAGCGGGGTTAGTTCTTGGTCCACTCTGGCCACATCACGATGCACTTCCACGTCAGTATTGAGAAAATATTCTCGGAGATTGTATACCTCGCGGTTATGAAGTGTCTTGATATTATGGAGACCACGACCTCCACATTTCCGCGGAATATACAACCTCATAACCGATGATCGTGGGTGGTGCATTCGGTATGTAGTCATATGTGTACGTATCTTTCTGTCAAGGACGTCCAGCTCAGACTGAGTCCATCTGAGCATGCCAAAGGAATACACCAAGACAGGCATGACCCAACTGTTACAGGCCCGCACCTTATTGCCGCCAGAAAGTAGACTATTAAGTACTTTTCTTAAGCGGCAAAAGAAGCGCTCCTGCAACTTTTGTTTCATGTCTACCTCAGAGATGCATAACCATCCATCCATCCATCAGCTTTTCATCGTCCACTGCTGGATATAGGCCTCCCCAAAATGGGGGGTTTTACCATAATCGCCACGCTTGGTAGGCGAGTTGGCGATCGCAGTGGATGTTTTTAGTAGTCGGTCCCCCGGTAATCCTTTAGTCGGCTTTTACGACTCCCAAGAGTCTCGGAAGAGACGGGGTGGAGCTATTCTTGGTACCGGCCCCACACGGCAACATAATGCCTGTGATATACCCAGATATTTGTAGGTCTCAGTAGCAGCCAGAGACCGGAGTTGTGTGAAATCTGAAGGTTGCATTCCTTTAGATTCCATAACTCCACCTCTCTTTACATGTAAGACTGCACATTTATCCACACCAAACTGGACTTTCACCAAACTGGATTTACTAAAAGTTTCAGTTACCTTTAGTGATGTCATCAGTTGGGGTTTGGTGGGGGCAAACAACTTTAAGTCATCCATGTATAGGAGGTGGGATAGGCCCCGACTCTCTCTCCGCAACCGATAGCCTAGGCCTGAATTCTCTAGTAGAGTACTAAGAGGATTCAGGGCCAGGCAAAACCACAATGGACTGAGGCTGTCCCCCTGGAATATACCTCGCTCAATTTTTATGAGTCCGCCATCAACCTGAAGCCAGCGACAACCTGGATAGCAAAGCGTCGTTCTCCATTGCCTCCTACATGCTTTCAAGAAGGTACGTAGAGTTGGATCTATTTTATATAACTCTAGTACCCTCAAGAGCCATGTATGTGGAACAGAGTCGTAAGTTTTTTAATAGTCTATCCAGGCTGTCACCAGTTCTTTCCGGCTGCGACGAACCTGTTGGCTAATGACCGTGTCAATGGTAAGGAGTTCCTTAGTTCCGCGTGCCCCACTCCTACATCCATTTTGAGACGTGGCCAAAATTGTTTTTTTCTCATAATGCGAAAATATTTTTGCTGTCAAAATGGATGTAAGGAGCTTCCATCCATCCATCCACCAGCCTTTTATCGTCCACTGCTGGACATAGGCGGAGGCCTATGGATGGCCTATTTTGGGGAGCCAAAATGGAGGTTTTACCATAATCGCCAAGCTTGGCATTTTTAAATATAACTATATTCAAACAATATTTTTTCTTGTTGAACAGATAACTTGTACATTTATAATTATGTTCAAGTGAAAACAGATCCAAAATACATAGATGGCAGGATACTGGACTGCGTTCCGTTTTAAACAGTAACCATAAAGGAAGGAAGGACTTTGCAGTATACTAAATTGACGTGCGTACAGTGCTCGCAGTACATATCGGAACATACACACCACTTCTCAAATTTCAAATTAGACTGTTAGACTGGCAATTAGAAGTGGAATGACTTATGCGCAGGGTATATCATGCCCATGTCTGAAGGTATCACAAGGGAGGACCGTGGAGCTTTAGCAGGTAGTATACCGGTCACACCGAGATCCGGCAGAACCACTTCACCTGATCGACGAGGGTATCAAACTGTCCACCCGTGACCATGAATGCTGTACAGCATTCGAAACGTCGGGATAGTAGAAAACCAAGTAAACGCGATAGATTCCGTAAACGTAGTTTTATTTCATGTGACATTCGCGTGAATTCCTGAAAGAATTACATTTTCCAATAGGCATAAGCAATTTTATAATTTGCACGCACCACATAGTCCACATCTGATGTACGATCCAAAAATTATAGTTTGAAATTACTGTCGAATTTTCTACAAATAAAAATTTCGATATTATCATGATTATATATATATCATGATTAGTTATTATATAAATAGCACATGTATTGACTTTAAGAGCTTTTAGTTCTTTAAACAGCCGTATCAGACTACAGCGCCAATATGGCGCCAATCCGTCAATTATCAGTCGGTCAATGAAGCAAGAAAAACAACGTTATTTGACAGTAAACCTCGTATTTATTGGAACATAAATATTACAAACAGTACAAACATTAAGTACAACCATAATTAATTAGGAGACGACGGCTAATAGAAACATTATATATAACAAACATAATACTGCTTAACTTAAACCAACGGAGTTAAGTCGTTATTATCCATTACCAAATACAGACTACGGCAGCGTGAACTTTAGAATATACGTAAAAATTGTTAAGCCACAGGAATTACCCATTTTACCGGAATAAAAATATGCCTAAATTCTTTTTTAGTCGCCAGGCTAAGACGGGCCTTGTGACGTAGTCGGTACTGTAACCGACTTCTGTGCACGAGATCGTGGGTTCGATTCCCACTCAGGACAATTATTTGTGTGATTAACACATATTTGTTCTGCATCTGGGTGTTTTCTATCTATTAAATGTATGTATTTACAAAAAAAAAGTAGTCCTATATGTATTTACCCGTAGTCTAGTACCCATAGCACAAGCGTGAAGCTTAGTTTGGGACCATAGGACGTTGTGTGAAAATGTCCGTGAATATTTATTTATTACTAAGCATGCAATTTAATGATGCTCAGTTGTTACAGCGTGAAAGCGTGAAAAACTAACTCAAATTCAGATTTAAAATATTTCTATCCTTTTAGTAACAGCCATATAACATGACAGGTTGTCAGTCAACTAACAAACTGTAATTCCCGCCTCATCTGAACCCTTATCCTTTGTAACTACTTAACCGATCATCACGAAATTTGGCGTACATATAGTCCGGAATAGAGAGAACGATATAGGCTTTTTGTCCCGGAAAAATGGAGAGTTCCTGTGGTGTGGGTATTTTTGTAGAGATTATTTGTGTCATGTCTTGTGATGAAATTTTTAGATTACAGGTAGACAAAAGCTAGTATGAGTAGATTTAGAGACAAGTACTTTATAGCTTTGGTAGAACAAAATGTCGATGCAGATATAAATTGTATACTATGCGCCTAGAAAACAGTTTTGCACTCAATGTCGCAGTCAGAGTTTAGTGTCGATACTCATGACTTGTAATAGTACAACAATGACCTTGAAAATTATTATAATAATTTGAAAAATATCATAGTACAAGCAAAAATAACAGATAATAATTACTTAAATCCGGTCAAGAGCATATAATACAGTGTAGGTATACCTTTTCTCCAACTCGATTTTAAGTCAATTTAGCAACCCTGGAAAGGCTTGTTCCATCTAGATGTTAGACCTGATAGATGGATGAATGACGATTATGCCTACCCTGGGGGGTTAGGTAGAATCTCGAATCTCTGCGAGATCATCGTGATTGGCCAACAGATTATTGCGACATCACGCGTCGGTTTCCCAACCAATCAGTGATCACGATACGGTCTACATGTGAGATATGAGATTCTGCCTAACCTCCCGCGAGTTCTTGTTTCATGTGGGTAGTATTTGTCGCACAGCGGTCCTAATGATGCCTCGTATAGAAGCCAGACACGAGATAAATTTGAGTTCAAAATTCTTCGAAATCGGCAAGAGCCAATTCTGGGGATCACCCACATCGCAATTAGGTTTTTTTTTGCCACCGGTAGCCGACGAGCAAGCGGTCTGACCTGATGGTAAGTGGTAACCACCGCATGAACTTTGGCAACACCAGGGGCACAGCCAACCCACCGCCTACCGTAAGTCAAGTGCTCTTCGTAAACCTCGTCATGGATCGTGTCTCGGACATGTCGTAACGCATCGCAGCATGGAATTATAATTTCAGAGCTTACAAGTACGCGGTAACAAATGTCGAGAAAAACGGACCGTTTTTAACAAGAACTTTTCCAGGTGGTAACGATGAATACTACTGCGAAGTCAAGTGGTTCGGTGGTAAAATGGCGATGTGGGTATCTCAAACGGCTCCTTAGAGCATTCGCAGCAGCATAGAGACCCAGTCTCTCCACCGCTTCAAAGACTAGACCGCCCGTAAGTCCGTGGTTAGATTTTTTTTTTTATTTTGGATATTATTTTGCTTTTGCTAGATTATCCTAGAGAAACGTGGATTTGGCAATCTTTGGTTATTCGGACATTATGAGTGTGTGATAGGTTCTCTTAAATTAGAATTTCATAAAGCTACTTTGTCTTAAACTCGCGTTGTATCGGTAAAATATATTATAATAGACTTATAACTATATTATTTATGTATAAATATTAATTATACTAGTAGGCACTTCATGGGTTTTTGCGTTTTAAATATACACACCTGGACAATCATAGTGCTAAATTATTGAATTATATTTTCGAGTAAAATACTGCCCTCAAGTTCTTTGGGGACAATTTATTTTTATTACGAACGGTAATGTTGATGGCAAGTGATCATCCGTTTATGGGCTTAGTATTAGGGACCCAGCTTTATACCCTGAATCATGAGTAGGATAGGCGTGACTTGTTGTGATTTTTAAGCCGCTGTTCACCTAATCAGATATGAAATAAAAGAAGAAACGGCTATCACCTTCTACAAACAAAACACACCGATGTACGTTATGGCCGACACGGGAGATGGTGGTACCAACCCGCTCGGGCTCGACCGCAAGGGAGTTCCACTTTGTAATCAGCCCTACCACTAATAATACTAAACTACATCGGCAAGTCGAGTAAACGCGATAGATTCTGTAAAAATAGCTTTAATTTATAATGTAATATTCACGCAAACCGAAAAAAATAAGCTTACGTTATGTATACAACACAGCTCAGGAAATAATTAAATGTATACCCACTGTATAGATGAAATGTACCATTAAGGGACTCAAAACCGGAGGGCAATACTGAAAGCTATCGAGCACATATCCAGTAGAGCAGTATTGAGGGCCATCCAACGCCGACACTGATCACTGATTTGTCACTAATAAATATCAAATCTCGCTCGCACTTGGAACAGTACTGCATCAATATATGATTGTGTACATCTCCCGTATCTTCCGAAAGATTTTACAAACACTTTCACTATAATATTGATGCAATCACATTTCATCGGTAACTAACAGTAAATAAATAATTCGTAAATTTACAAAAAAAACTTCACGGCTCTAGTTATACGAGGAGGGGTTTGACGGAATCTCATATCTCACAATCGATATCATATCGTGATCACCGTGATTGGCCAAAATATTATTGCGATATCACGCGTCGGTTTCTCTATCAATCACAAGCTAGTCGATACGATGTCGATTGTGAGGTATGAGATTCTGCCTAACCCCCCTTGTTATACCGAACAGTGAAATGGCGTTAAGTGACGCGTATCTATGCGTCTTGCTTCAGCCAATCAGTGCGCAGCGACTGCCGCAGTGACTTGACGGAATTGGTATCAAACAAGATAAATTACATTTCCTCTTTATTGGGTATATGTTCGATAAGCAGATAATGTGTACTGCTTATGAATTTTTAATTTAATATTTCGATAATTAATCTTCCCTTCTTAATTCGGATGCAATGGCATAATAGAATTATTTAAAAAGAATATACAACGTTCTAGCCTCAAGACAAGAACTTATATTTATAATTGGCTTACACGCGTAGACAGAGGATATGATAGACTCGCTACTATTTTTATACTAAGAATGAAGAAAAGGATGCACATATTAGGTCATAACAAGAGTAAGCAAGATACATGTATAAGTTTTTTTATCCTTTTCGCGTTTGCGTTATTTTTGTTTGGACCCAATTCAATTGAGCCCCAACAATAAGGTCGTCCCCATCATCGGTATGTAAGCTTGTTTTTGTGTTTGCATAAATAAAAACGTTCTTAATCACGTTATATACGCTAATGTTACACATTCTAATACATTTTAAGCAAAATATAAGCACTACTGCAATTTCTTCTGTAGTTAACCGGCTAAAACAGGTAGTGCATTTATAGTCAACAAAGTTATAATCATAGTTATCTTCTAAAATTATTCCGGTTATCATATGTCAAACTATTTAGATATTTTTATATATATTTTTAGCATTTCACATGCTTAGCACTATACACACATATCAGATGTGTTTAATATATGTCAAACTATTGCTATCTCGACACTGCATACGCCGAGAACGTGTCTATAATATCCTTTGTCTACGCTTACACACCAGTAAGTATAATTTATTCCCCAATGCTTTGTATTTTTTGTAATGGCAACATTGCATGTCTATTCAGCGTTACCAACCTCACGATGTAACGTCAACAGAACACAGTATTTTTATATTTTCTTTTTTTGCAGATTATTTCTTGATAAACTTATTTAGATTTTGCATTTTTTATATTCACGTACCGTCTGGTGACTATTTTAACTACGAAAATCACAAACTCACGCCTTTTGTTGACGTCAAAGACCAATAACAGTGCAGCTGCTTTCGTAATTGAACTAGCTCGAGTGCACCACTCCAGCAGCGGGTCGTACAATTTTATTATTTTCAGGACGAAATTTATATTTAACTGGCAATATTTATGGTAATTTTCTATAATAACAGTAGATTTTCGAAACTTGAATAAGGCAATTCGAAGACCACAATCACATTCCATCCGCTATTTTAAAATCTTAACCACCCAACGAAATGTTAACACTAAGTTAAGTACGCGACAATATACATACCATTAATTACATTATGTAAATAAATTAATACAAATTTCTTTTTAAGCCGTTTGGTTTGTCGTTGTTATTTTTAAAGTTGTTTTTGCTCATAAAGGATTTGACGCACAGATATTCTGCCTACGGTTATCAGTTCAAAAAGCAAAGGCTTGATGGAGAAGCCAGAAGGGTAATACAAGGCTTGTCCTGCCATGACCGCTAACCAAAAAACAAAGAATCATGCGTATGCTGTGACCACAACCTTTTTTTGAAGGCTGTATCCGCACCTGGTTAGACTATACTAAAACAAGGCAGAACTCGGTATTCCATTTAATTCTAAGTGGTGTAGTTCTAGTTTGTAAAGCAGAATCCCACCACATTGTTGGTTTAAAGATGCGCAGGTTATCGAATTGCGTCGTTGTCAACTAGATATTATACCGTGTACAATGGTATTGAAATATTTTTTTATGTTTATCTTTAAAAATAACAACCACACAATTAAGCTTAATGCTTAATTTACATAATACGCTAAAATTTCAATATTAAGTCTTTTTCATTATATATAAATGGACGAAGTCCTTTAAGCACTCGTAATAGTTCAAAAGGCCAATCATTTCATTGTTTAAATTTACATATATCATAACCACATTATTTAAAACTAATCAATTATGAAGCATATAACGACAACTTACAATAAATAATAATGTAGGAATATTCTCAAATATTTTATATTCCCTAATTTCGAGGACAATTTATTAACTAGCAACATTATAATTTATTTCTGCATTTGATTTTCTTTTCTTTCGATTAGAGGCCTGAAACCGCCTCATATATATATTACATTTGTTTTACAAAAATGTATATAAGTAGTAGTACTCCTTTTTGTCTAAAGGAATTAAAATATAAAACATTTGAAAACATTGATTTGTTTTAAAAAATCTATCTTTGGATAAAGTATTGCAAACACATAATATATTAACATAAACAATATCGATTGCTATGGAGAAATCCCTCCTAATCTGATAGGATTATATGAAAATTTGGATCATCAATCATTTTAGCTAGTAATAACACAGACACGACGGGGTTGCCAGCCTTTTTAGTTTATATTCCCTACCACTCATATATTAATTTTAATTTAATATACAAATTTTCATATAATTATCATTATGCAAAATTTAATATTTTTTTCTCTCAATGTAATAAATAGTGTATATTTTTTTTCAATAATTTCATAAATAAAAATGTATCTTCATCATAATAATCTTTGCATATCTTTGGCAGTAAATCTTTCGTATACCGGCTATAAGGCCCAATATTTATAAGTCCGTACGTCTATCGCCAATCTCCTAAGCTTTAAGACACTTCGCTCTTAGAATATTAAAAATTCTTAATAATAATTAATACAATCCTAACGTATAACATTAATTTCTTAACAAAAAAAATACTAAAATGTCAAATTTATTTTTGCAATTTACTAAAACACTTCATATATAAGCATTTTTGACAGATCGCTGTCTAGCTTACAAATGAATTTGACATTATATGTCAAATGACAACCTTGAACACAAGGGAATATAGTCTGTGGATTATCAGGTGGTTTTTACTTTTAAAATCGTACGTGTAGAAATCTATTTATTAGTGGCTTGATGGAATGTAGCTGAGCTGTCCATCGATAATCTCCATATTTGTAAACAGTATATAGGAACCGATAATTATGTCTTACAAAACGAACCCAACAACCCACTCCCTGCAAGGATCCTTGCACCGAGCTTAGTGCTTACTCTGGCTAAAGATAGCCTAAATGGATACCATTAGGTTTTAATCTGTAAGTATATTGTGTTTTGATTGTAAGCCCTCTTCATCCTGTCATAAAAGATGGAACAAATCCCTTATTTAGAAAAAAACGTTTTCTGGTGCAAGTAAAAAGACCTAATACAGGTATAATTGAAATCATCTTAAGTACAACAGCAAAAAACCGCACAATAATTATCCACAAACTATTAAACTATTCATGCAATGACATATTAAGAGCGGTGTTGCCATCCGCATCTGCATTCTCCCCACTTTCCTTGTGAACATTCTCCTCATTTTTTTGCAAATCTCCCTCATCCTCACTAGAGATATTGGAGTTGGTCAAAGTAAGGAAATGTTTCCCAAATTCTATGTCATGCTCGTAGGCTTCTGTTTCCGTGCCACTTTTCTCATAGTTCTGATAGCCATCAAATGCTTTATATTCCTTCTGTTTCTTGCTATTTTCTACGAATTGCTTCAGTTGCTGTGGCATCGGGAAAGAAGATTTGATGTGACAGCGCTTCATCCAGTTACGAAGAGATTTCCGTGGGACTTTGTGCGTCTGTGCCGCTCTGTAATGTGAGAAAATTCTATATAGATCAATAGCTACTAATTGTCATTAAAATCAGTCAAATGTAATACCATTTTGTGAAGAGTAAATATCTGAAATTGGTGGAATATTCTAAATTTTAAAATAGTTTGATTTTTGTTTTGCTTATGTAGCCACCGCTTAGACTAAGAACCGTCACTCCACTCACCATTTCATTTCGCGGATGTTAAATGAGATAATTGATGGCATCTGCCGCTACAAACAAAACACTGGTGCTTCACGGTTAGTCACACGGTACATGGTGTTCCCGACTAGCTCGACAGAAAACAAGTGAACACCTGCTCCCAATTGGTACCTACCCCAACCTCCAGTATACTCAGGCAATGGAGCATAATATAGCTGAACTATGGGCTTATGTTTCGCGTGTATTTAAGAATAGATTACCAATATTGGCAAACAAAGAATATAAACTTTTGACTGCACAGATGGCGGATTGGTTTAAATACTGGCCCCTCCCCCTCGGGTGTTGTCGGTTTGATTCCCACACAGGATAGCTCTTTGTGTGATCCACAATTGGTTGTTCTGAGTCTGGGTATACTTTGCGTCCGTGAAATTGTATGTAAAAAAAAAAGCTTCTGACCATAATAATATATTCTATCTGTCAATATAAATAGCTTATGACAACTTTCGAGTGCCAAAATATTACGGTTTAATCTCAGTAATATAGCGTTCGATATCTATCCGAAGGAACTTGCACATTTTTAGCATGAATTATATAGCTTACAATCTCCGGCCACTTAAACATTTCCATATATCGTTACGTTAATGCGTAACCCACAAACCCACTTTGGTATTTATGATATAACTAGCTAATTTTCCATAAGGGTGAAACATCAATAAAATTTCAAGTGAATAAATTACGTGGTTAGTTTATAATCTCACAAGAACCCAAACCCAGCCCCAGAACCCAAATCTATTCTCACAACTTTCACGTTTATAATATTAGGATGTGTAGTTGTACTCACCGATATATACTGCCTCCTTTTTTCACGTCCATTAGCGCGGCCCACATTGCTTCATTCGAATAACGTCTATTAGGATTAAACTTGCCCATCATAACCCTTTCCAAGTCTTTCCGCGACAACCCTGAAGAACTAACTTCTTTACCTTCCAAAAATTGGTCTAAATCAGACTTAAGTACAGTCTCCGCGATATCAATATTCCTATCCTTAAATATAGGTGGTCTACCTCTTCTCCGTATTTGAGATTTCTCCCCTAATTTGGGGAAAACTTGTTTACTGGCAGCCCCATCCTTAGTCTTTGGTATCAGCTCGACCTCGGATTTTTGGTTTTTAGTATCTATTTTAGGTTTTTTGACTTGGCTAGCTTTTAGTAGGGATACCTCCAGTTCTCCATTTTGTTCTAACCATGATTTATAGTAATCGTTTTCTGATTTTTCCAAGATCTTCTGTTGGTAAGCTTCATCATTTGTGTTAGTATTAAAACCGTACTTGGAGAATTCGTTGCGTATCTCGCTCGGATTCATTTTTGATAATCTATTAATATATTCGGAGTTAGCTTTAGCTAAATTCTGTAATTTATTTTGGAAGAAAAGCTCGCTTTCCGGTTTCACACGTAAGTAAGGACGTCGACCTAAAATTTAAAAAAGCACACTTACTTTTACTTTAAAATCATCATGATCAAGGTCACGTTCTAAAGCGAGAAAGCCAGGTTTCAATATATTTAGCTACTGAAGTTTTACTTCAATTTGAACCATGAATGGTATAAAATATTAAAAACCATTACTCAAATGTCTGTAAGATATTCCTTTTTTTTTATTTACTTTCGGGTCTTTTAACGAACATGGATATGCCAGTCCCAAAGATATGCGTTTGATTAACAACATTCATGGTTCAACACTAAAAGATTTTCTAATATAATAATCTACTGAATTCGATAATAAAAAAAATATGGCCTACCTTACAGACATTTTTGTTTCATCGACAATGTCCATTCACAATATGATCTTCACTCACACACTTGTCTATGGACGATAATTTTTTTTGGCGAAGGAATACGCGTTAAAAATCCAATAGTCATTTTTATAAAAAAAAATATTAAAAACTCATAAAAACAAATGAAAAGCAAGTGACGAGAGGGAAGTCACATTGCAAACAAACATTCGATTTATTATTCATAAAAAACATAAAATAAAAATAAATATTAAAAAGTTATTATCTACTTACCAGAAGGTTGGCCTAGGCTGCTGCCTGGTTTCCCGGGTTCATCATCCTGAAAACAAAACGTACATATTTTATCTTCATGTTTTCGTATCAAATTTTTTACAAGTGCTTGTCCCAGCATGAGCGGGTCAGCTCAGTCGGAGAAGTGCAACCCTCACAGAAGATCGTCGTGAAACAACGGTACCCTTCTGTGTTTCGTATGATGAGTGAGAACGCCGGTGGCCTAAATCCCCTCCTTAAGTGATACACGAGCACGTTTTCCGCAACTCGACGTCTTACAATGCTTATTTTGCGTGACGGGTTGGTGGCACTACTCTAGCCAACCCAACTCTACCAAGAAGCCTAGCATACCCTTTATGTTGCCGATGTCTCTGGAGAGTAAACGGCTAGCTCCTTTTTATTTTTATTTTTTTGTTATCGCTGTGGAAATGCGTTTATGCATCCCCTCCGTCAGTGACAGACGGAGGGGTATGTGAGACTCGCCGGGCGCTGCAGATCTTAATTGCACCCGGAATACCCACTAAAACCACAGCGGCCCCTTCCACGCCTGTTAGCGGGGCGCCGGAGGGTCGTCTTTTGACATTCTACTCCGACGCCCCAGGCGGATAGCCAACTGGCCACGCCCTGTCGTCATTAAGGCGGTGGGTGGAGGTGAGCATAACGCCGCCTCCTCCCCCCTGGCCGCCGCCGGTGGAGCGAGTCGGCGTGGGCAGACGCCTCACGTTCCCGCTCTGCGGCCTCCTTCAACGAAATAACAGCCTCACAGAAGGAGGCCATGGACGACCAGCACCTGCCACTGCCAAGCATCTGAGAGATTACGGCTGGCAGCGACAGGTTTCTTCCAATTACCGCCGACAGGGCGTGGCGCTGTGGCCCCCAGGCGGGGCATTCCTCCAGAGTGTGGCGCGCGTCATCCACTTGCGCGCCACATTCGTGACATTCCGGGGCCTCTTCTCTGCCAATTTGATGCAGGTACTTACCGAAGCACCCATGTCCGGTAAGTACCTGCGTCAACCTGAAGCTAAGGCTGCCGTGCCTTCGATTTAACCAGCGGTGGAGGTGCGGCCCAACCGCCTCTACAGTCCCCCATCCCGCTCCGGGGGACTCCAGCTCTTCCCTCCACCGCCGGATCATAGTCCTTCGGGCCGCTTCTCGAGCTCTGCCCAGACTCCTTGTGGATATTTCCTCGTCCCTGGCCCACGCCGCGGCACGGAGCCAGTAGACCTCTGCCAATATAGTAGATATTTCATCTGGGCCTGCACAGGCACGCCAACCCCCTGCACAATAAGGCGTGCTCCTCGGGGGGGACCTCGGCGTGGGCCATGGAAAAGGAGGGCCTCCGTTTTGGACATCGAGACCCTCAGATCCAGCATGCCGATCCGGTCAACGACGAGCGCAACTCCGACCTCCACCGATCGGGCGGCCTCCTCGAAGCCAGCCCTCCTCACCGTGATGAGGGTGTCATCTGCGTAACAGATCACCCCCATCTAAACCGCTAGCTCCTGCTACAACCAATACACACCGATGTGCTTCATGGCCTCACGGGAGATGGTGGTACCAACCCACTCGGGCCCGATAGCAAGTACGTACTCCCACTTGGTACCCAGCCCTACCACCAGTGCTCCACCCATAACGTCTCATTCACATAGGGGCGTAAATTGGGCAGTGGAAAGCTGTTTTATGAAAAATGACAATTAGTTGTCTCCGCCAACTCATCTGAGGAACAGGCGTGAGTCTAAGTATTTATGTAATTTAGAACAAAATATTTGAGAAAATGTGGAAAGAGAGAACTTTAGTGCTGGCAGGAATCGAGTGCTTTACTAACCTCTGAGCCAGAATTTAGAATTGTCCCTCTCTCTACCTCTACCCACGGGAGTCGTAAGAGCCGACTGAATACCGGGGGAGTGGGCAGCAGCACTCCCTCGAGTATTAAAAACATGCACTGCGATCGCCAACCCGCCTGCCAAGCATGGCGATTACGGCATTATCCCCCATGACGGGACCGCTCGTTGTGGCGTTCTCTTGGGGAGGCCTATGTCCAGCAGTGGACGTTGAAAGACTGATGGATGGATGGATGGAACCTCTGAGCCACAGCCGCACTTCCCCGGATTCGCAGGTTCGATACCCGCTTGCACTAAAATTCTTCTTTTTTCCACATTTTCTCAAATAATTCGTTCTTTAAAGTAGCTGAGCATTTCAAGTGCTAAAATACAGATCAAAAAACCTATGTGATGTTGATGAATTTCAGTGGTCCGACAACACAGGTGGAGAGACGGCGGGTTATTTTAGTAGGTGAGGAACCCGACAGGGTATACGGTCCCATATATTAAAACACTATACTAATGTAATCTCCTCCGTCTTCTGATCTTATTACACTCAAAAATCCCTGGCCATTCCATGGTCTATTAGTCTACTAACCTCATTATACTCCAAGTTATCGTGGTCCAGTTCACCATAGTACAGTCCATCTTCTTCCACGGTCTCTTCTTTGATGTCTCCTCGTTCTTCTGACTTGCGCTTTTTGGTACCGTTATGGTGTGCATGCTGGGGAGTGGGATTCCTTTGGGGCGAGGCGGCATCTGGTTTTGATTGTGGTGCTGGGCCTGTAGGCAGTGTAGAAATAAACTATCTATAGTATTATAAAGCTGTAACAGAGCTGTGTCTGTACATTTAAGGTATTTGAGAAACAATGATTGTATTAGGCTACGCCACGCTTGGCAGGCGGGTTGGCGATCGCAGTGGATGATGGATGTTGTTAATACTCGAGGGAGTGCTGCTGCCCACTCCCCCGGCATTTCCTCGGTCGGCTCTTACAACTCCCGTGGGTAGAGAGGGGTGAGATAATTCTAAAGCCGGCCCCACACGGCTATTAGACTATATATATATATAAGCGTGTGTAAATTTTTTTTGTTTTTTTGTCGGTTTGTTTGCACGCAAAAACTACTGAACGAATTTCGATAAAACTTTTCGTTTGATAGCTCTTGATTAAACTTGAAAACTGGTATACATATTATCCTGCTACTATATCAAAGACCTGAGATATAACCTAAAAACTAGCCTTTGGTTACGGCGCTAGTACGCTAGTCTATACTAGTTCCCATAATATTATAAATGTGAATGTAAGTTTGTTTGTTACGCTTTCACGCGAAAACTACTTAACCGATCTTCATGAAACTTTGTACACATATTCTTGGAGGTATTAGAATTGACATAGGATACTTTTTATTAAAAAAATATATTTTACCAAAGATAAAAAGATTGTCAAATAATCTCAAAATCTAGCTACTTCAACGCCATTTATCATAATTGCAAAATATTCATGAAAAACAAAATATGGCGGTACGAAGTTCGCCGGGTCAGCTAGTACTACTATAAAGCTATAACAGAGCTGTCTGTACATTAACGACATTTTTGAGAAAAAATGTCTGTATTAGGCTATACCTATAGGCGTGTCTAAACACAAAACAATGTTATTTAGATTTTTTGTCTGTTTATCTGTTTGTTGTTGTAAAATCCGTTCAGTAGCTTTTGCGTGATGCCCATCACGCAAAAGCTACTGAACGGATTTTGATGCAACTTTTTTTAATTTGATAACTCTTGATTATACTTTCTAAACTGTCTTCTAACTGGTATACATATACCACCTTATAACTTTTTTTATGTTAAGACGGGAAAAATTATCCCGTCGTTCGGGGCAACGAACAGGGTAGTATGGGGCCTTCACACAAATAAACCCGCCGTGTGCCGTCTCTCTGCCTTTATTTGCGGGCCGCCTAAAAACTAGCAAAGACAGTTACAATATTATTTTCAACTTTTTAGTTCAACTAGCTATTTAAGCGTGTATTTTTATTATTTTTACTATAGTCGTTTATCTACTGGTAACTAGTTCATATTATCTTTACTCAACAAAGTAATTTGTTTCACGAAAGAAAACGTTGGACGTTTAATCAATTAGTTAAAACAATTGATAATTTTCCTGCCAAAGAAATAAGTACCTAAGTAACCGTTTATGATGCACTATGAAAAAAGAAACTATGAATTCGTTGTACATATTATTATTGTGAAAGATAAATGTGGATTAATGCATGTAAATGCATCCGATAGGTGGCGTGGATCGTAAAGACAAATCTTGTATGAGATTGGGTTGACCAATACGATAGCTTATCGGCTTAGAGCACTTCCCCGGATTGGAAGGGACGCAGGTTCGAATCCCGCTCGCAGTAAAGTTCTCTTTTCCCACATTCAAAAATAATTTGTACTTTGAAGGAAGTAGCTGAGCATGTCAAGTGCTAAAATACAGATCAAAATGTATGAATTCGTTTCTGAAGTTAATAGATTTTTTTTTCAACCTTATTCTGTCCCACTGTTGGGGTCAGGTCTCCTCTCATGGTGAGAGGGATCAGGCCATAGTCCACCACGCCTAGTGCAGTTGGCAGAATTCACAATCTGAGTGAATCTCCGTCGAGTAAATGTCAGGCATGCAGGTCTCACGATGTTTTTCTTTACCGAACAGTGATAAATTGTAAAGATTTTTTTTTTTTGCGTATAGTGACAGACGAGCCACGGCCCATCTGATGGTAAATGGTAACCGTCGTTCATGGACTCAACTATACCGAAAGTATTGTCGCTGCTCACCATTTCATTTCACAGATATGAAATGAAAGAATAAACGGCTATCTCCTGCTACAGCCAAAACGCAACGATGTGCTTCATGGCCGGTCACACGGGAGATGGTGGTACCAACCCGCTCGGGCCCGATACCAAGTGAGTACTCCCACTTGGTACCCAGCCCTACCCCTAGTCATGCAATGGATGATATTTGCTTACTTCTCTTAGTCGCCTCATAAGACACCCGTGGGAAGGAATGGGGTGGTGATACTTGTATTCTTAGTCCGTCATCACACGGAACAAAATAAACACATAACTTCGAAAATCTCGAAAAGTCAGAAGTGTGTGCGAAGTCTGGACTTAGGACTGGATAGCATCGAATTTTTCTGGGATGAATAGTAGCCTATGTCCTTTTCTAGGCTCCATACTACAACTTACAACTTGCGTTAACTCAGTAACTCAGGCGCAGTACCTAAGACCACAGAAGGAATGTAACATAGTTCCAGTGGCCCGCCAATAAAGGCGGAGAGACGGCACACGGCGGGTTACTTTAGTGGGTGCAGGCCCCACACTACCCTGTTCGTTGCCCCGAACGACGGGGTGTGCAGTTAGGAACATATTTTACCGCCTAAAAAAAAATTCGAAATTGCGCTATGACGCAACAAAATGAAAACAATTTTCCCGCCTAAACAAAAAAATTCACGGAGTTGCAGTTTATAAAAACGATATTCGAATTGCCCAGTCCTGCGCTATGCGCCAACTCATTTTTAAGAAGTGAGTTAAAACACCCAACGCTGTGAACCGAGTTAGCGCAACTGCGCGGAGCAACGCAGTTTTACACATGTCTTACAAACTAACAGCCGTCAACCACCTGATGATCAGCCCAGCGAAAGTTTCTTAACGTTGCAGATCATTCGGACTCTACACAACTAGACTACGACCACCTCCAATAAAATTAAAAAAACTATATGGTTGTCTGTAAAGTCGGTTTACGGACGATAGTTTTACGTGATAACGTCTTATAAATAAATAATAAATAAATATTCACGGACATTTTTCACACAACATTCTCTGGTCTCAAACTAAGCTTAACGGTGGCTGTACACACTCGTCTATTTGTCTCGCGAACCTCTCGTCCACTCTCGTCTCGTAGAAGCTCGACACGAGAGCACACCATGTACACGCTCGTTGTATCAATTGAACTTCGGATGCCCGTCACGATGGACGTGGAAAAAACAATTGCGGCGTTTATTTTTTTTATTAGTTATTGTAATTTTTTAATCATTTACCATAAAAAAAAATAAACCATGGCGAAAAAGAACTTTTTAACTATTCAACAGGAATACGAGTATATATATATTTTTTTATCTTCTACGGGGATATCAAAATCGTTGCTTAAGCTTAGGTTTAACCAAGCGTCGTGTAATAGTTGCTTATCATTGTGCCTGACATTCTTAGGATTCCATAATAGTGAATAGTGATTGCCTTTAGTAGGCTTCTAAAAAGCGTTAGAACACATCGTTGTCGCACGCAGAAAGCACGTCTTTACGCGAACGCAGTTGGCGGGCAACTTTATGCGGGCAACTAAGCAAATGAGTGTGTACAGGCGCGGTCTCGTTTTATCGCGAGACTCACCGAGACCCTTAGACTCGAGCACAAAAAACCGACACTCTTCCGAGACATAGCGAGAGCCCCGAGGCGAGACGAGGCTACCATGTACACACTCGCCCTCGGCCTGTCTCGGGGTGTCTCGACGAATGTGTACAGCCGCAGAGCTTAACGCTTGTGCTACCAGACTACGGATATAATACATATATTACTTATTTTGTAAATCCCATCCATCAGCCTTTCGACATCCACTGCTGGACATAGGCCTCCCCAAGAGGGGATATTGCCGTAATCGCCACGCTTGGCAGGCGGGTTGGCAATCGCAGTGGATGTTGTTAATACTCGAGGGAGTGCTGATGCCCACTCCGCCGGTATTCCCTCAGTCGGCTCTTACGACTCCCATGGGTGGAGAGGGGTGAGACAATTCTGAAGCCGGCCCCACACGGCAGATTTTTTAAATACATACATACTCGTAGATAGAAAACACCCGGACGCAGTACAAATATCGACATACATATTACACTAGCTGAGCCACCAACGGGCCTCGTGGCGTAGTCGGTAGTGTAATCCACTTCCGTGCACGAGGTCGTAGGTTCGATTCCCACTCAGGACAATTATTTGTGTGATTAACACAGGTATTTGTACTGCGTCTAGGTGTTTTCTATCTATGATATGTATGTATTTACAAAAAAAAAGTAGTATAATGTATTATATCGTAGCACAAGCGTTAAGCTTAGTTTGGGACCAGAGGACGTTGTGTGAAAATGTCCGTGAATATTTATTATCGTTACCAAACGTTGCGCAAACGCATATAAATTATTTCTACATCGGCAGTAGAAGGGTGAAAATTTAGGGGTGTATGTATTTTTAATGCAGAATCGTAATAAAATAAAAATATTTTTTTTTTACAAAAAATAAAAAAAATATTTAGGTGTGTCACCCTTATCATTTAGGGGTATGAAAAATAGATGTTGGACGATTCTCACACCTACCCGATATGTACACAAAATTTCATACAAATCGGTCCAGGTCGTAGGAGTTTGGTAACATACACTGCGACACGAGGATTTTATATATTAGATGTCGATAGATGCGTCACAAGCCGAATGCTTAGGCCAATCGTGCCTCTCTATCGCTTGTTCCGCGCTCTCGCTTGCACGCTCGGCTCAAGCGGAACGTGACACTTTTTCGTGCGCGCAGCCGGCGTTCATCGATTCATAAAACGTTGTCACGTCAAAAAAATCATAATAATAGATTTCAATTACCGTTGGCAGCGTTTTCTCTCTGGGCGTTGGCGACGAGGGCCTCGCTGGCTACCGTGAAGTCTTTGCTGTCGGACTTGCCCAACTCCGGTGAGAGGCTCGACGAATCACTGGAACATAAACCTGGAACAACACACTTGTTTTATACTACGAGGATGCTAATAATCATACAACCTGCCTGATAATAAGTTGTTAATGTAACCCAGCCATTCTGTGTGTAACCCATAGCAGGTCTGCGAAACTATATGGCCATTGTGAAAAAAAATACGAACGGGTATAATTATACATTCAGTCAAGAAAGTATTGGGAATGGATGATTTGTTTATAGTTCCAAATTCAATTCGTGTTCGGAGTCACTGAAAATATTACAGAAGGCTTACGATGAATCGACTTTATCAAAAACACGTGCTTATGAGTGGTACAAAGCGTTTAAAAGCGGTCAGCATGTGATGGAAGATTTGCCTCGCTCTGGTAGGCCATCAACGTCTGCAACTGAAGTTAACATTGCAAAAGTGAAGGAAATAGTGACTGAAAATCCTCATTCAACTTTGAAAGAGATAGCCGCCGAACTTTCTGTGTCTCACGAGTCGATCCGTACCATTTTAAATAATCACTTGGGTATGAAACATATTTCCGCTCAGCTAGTCCCAAAAGACCTGAATTTTCTCCAAAAACTCAATCGCATGAGAGTCGCTGAGGACATGCTAGAACGAGTCAATTCCGACCCAACATTCATGAAACGCATTGTTACTGGTGACGAGACGTGGGTTTACGAGTGTGACATGTAAACTAGTCAACAAGCTTCGGAGTGGCGACTTCCAACTGAACCGAAACCGAAAAAACCACGCCAAAGTCGACCAAAAGTCAAAGTCATGTTGACTGTTTTCTTTGACTATCGCGGGGTTGTGCACTCGGAATTCTTGCCAGAAGGTTAAACGGTACATAAGAATATTATTTGAGCGTTATGCGGCGTTTAAGAGAGCAAATTCGACGAAAAAGGCCAGATTTGTAGAAAGAAAATTCTTGGATTTTGCACCACGATAATACGCCTTCGCACAAGGCCATCATTGTGAATGAATTTTTGTTCAAACACTCAACAAATACCATCGCGCAACCACCATATTCACCAGATATGGCTCCAGCCGACTTCTTTCATCAATGTGAAATCGAAAACAACTCAAAACAAAGTCGTGACTGTTGTTTTCGATTTCACATTTTTCACTTTGTGTTTAATGTATAGTGTTAAGCATGTCAAATGCTAAAAATATATATAAAAAAAAATATCAAAATACTAATGAGGGTTTCAAGTCTTATACGCCATCTAGCGCTAATTTTAAGAAGTACTTCTATATTGGTCTATAGAAATAGTTCAAGTAATTCTCACGAAATAAGGTATAGCGTAGCGCTGGTTTTAGAGTCGATCGTAAAAATTCATTTTTTTTTTTTTATTTAATAACAATTAAACCACATCGGATCAGACCGTGATAAGTGATAGGACTCTATTCGTGATCATACTAATTAGTAAAAGAAAAAAAAAGACTCGCTTAGTAAAGTATTTTGGTCGTTATCGTGTTAACATACATTACCTACAACAAACGGACGTCCAAGTCATAACTTTTTCAAACAATTTTTTAACTAGTTTAAATAAAAAAAATGGCATCAAAAATATCATGAGTGTTAAAAATAGTGTTTTTCCTTGATATGTGTGTGTATATATTATTTTAAAAGTGCAATATATGATAAATAGAGACATTTTAAGTTAGAAAAAGCTAGTTAAACTAGCTAGCTTAGCTTCGCTTATGAGGCGTGCAAAAAGAGAAGATAAAAGAATATGGTGAATGGATGGTTATTGATTTACCCCTGATCTGTAAAGCCTCAGCAGACTTCAGTAGACTGGGCAGCTCCTCCTGTGTGACATTCACTTCTCCTTTGTACATGAAGTCCACTAAAGCTTGCATCTCACTGAACCTGCAGAGAAGATAAATATATTAATCTCCATTTTTTAATATCGATCACGCATCTAACCTAACTATTATAAAGCTGTAACAGAGCTGTGCCTGCTGGACATTGAAGATATTTTGAGAAAAAATTACTGTATTAGGCTTATATATTTTGTCTGTTGTTATATTCTGTCTATTTGTTCGTTTGCGTATCACACAAAAACTACTGGACGGATTTTGATGCAACTTTTCAAGAATAATCCTTGTATCGCGGGGGACTTTACAAACATACAGTTTCACGGACTCAAAGTACACCCACACTCAGAAAAACCATTTGTGGATCACACAAAGAGTTGTCCTGTGTGGGAATTGAAGCCACAACACTCGGTCGGTGTGGCTTAGAGCACTTCCCCGGATTGGAAAAGACGCGATTTCGATTCCCGCTTTTAAAAAGTAGCGGCGCATGTCAATTGCTAAAAAATATAGATCTAAAATCTTATACCTTTTAAAATATTAACGGAAACGGGGCACAGCCTGTATCGTGGCAACAGATTCTCGGCATCGATTACTTTTAAAACATACCATCGCGCCTGTATTCCCGAAGGGGTAGGCAGAGGTGTATTACAGACCCATGATTCGCCAGCTACGTTTAAGTCCCACGTAATAGGGGCGAGCCTATTGCCGTCTACCGGGCACATTTCCAAACACCGGGCTGCTACTGAGAATTTTTCTTTTCACGAAAAACCTCAATAACACTGCCCGACCCGAAGATCGGACCCGAGACCTCATGATCAGCAGTCGCTTACACTACCGCTGCACCTCGGAGGCAGTTACGAGCGACGTCAAGAATTAAGATTACTTTTAAAATAAATAAATTAAAAAAATATGTCCCCATGCAACTTACCTCATATCTCTCATAAGGACAATGGGATGCTCGCAGGGATTCTGCAGCAGCAATCTCTCCAAGTAGGCGGAGCAGGCGGAGAGGACCAACTTGTGACATCGCAACTGGCGCGACTCGCACGCTAAGGTCACGTCGGCAAATTGCTCTGTGAGGAGCAGCCGGGGGAACACCGCCTGGGGATGATGCCAGTAATCGTTTTAGTTGTGTTTAAAGCGTTTTTTGACGTGTGTGTGATAACGTCTTATAAATCGATGAACGCCGGTAGCACGCACGAAAAAATCTCACGTTCCGAAAAATGTATGGCGACCGATGCATTGTGTGATGTTCGCGCCCACAAGAGAGCCGCGGGCTTATTAGGTAGGCCGTGGCTCGTCTGCCATCATAAGCAATAAAAAAAAAACATTTTTTTAAACACACTTTTGTAGCCATCGCATACTAATATTAGTTTTTATATATACCAGTTTTTAAGTCGTAATCAAGAGCAATCAAACAAAAAAAAATAACGAAATCCGCGCCAGGAAAACAGACCAAAAATATATAGCTCTGTTACAGTTTTATAACAGTATAGATAATTTATTATAATTAATATTAAGATATTTATTTAAAAAGCTCATTTTTTTTTTGTTAAGGTGGAAAGAAGTACCTAACCTAACTAAGCCATCGCACTGACTGACGGCCATTCCCAATCTCCACATCACATTTGTCTTTACGACCAACACCACAGATCAAAATATCTAAAAAAATCGCGCCTTCAAATAGTATGACTTTTAATTGCAAAATTAAACTTACTATATCGGATTAATGCATGTAAATGCATCCAATAGGTGGCGTGGGTCGTAAAGACTTCCCCGGATTAGAAGGTTCAAATCCCGCTCGCACTAAACTTCTCTTTTTCCACATTCATAAATAATTTGTTCTTTAAAGTAGCTGAGCATAATTATCAAGTGCTGAAATACAGATCAAAACGCTCAGTAGAAGCTGCACTTGGCTTCAAAGAAAAATTTAAAATGTGCGTTTACGTAAAAATATTGTCTATGATAAATTGATGACGTATTTATAAAACTTCAGATTTCTTTGAATTATTGAAAGGCTGTGTGAATCCGCGGGGCACAGTTGGTTTATTTATAATAAGTCCGCTATATTAAGCACAGTGAAAAAGTGATAATACATTGGTGTAAGTCAGTGTTGCGACGTCATAAAACCTCACATTACAAACTTCAATCGATATCTACCGTAGGTGCTGTTCGAAACGTAGGTATTTCTACTTAATTCTCTTTGTGTCGCCCACGCCATCTATCGGTTATATTTGCAGACATTATTCCAATTAAAATAATTTTAGTCTAGCCTTTTTTTTGTTTAGGCGGGAAAAATGGGCGGGGCAACGAACATTGTAGTGTGGGTAGAGTTACCATATCTCAGGATTTGTCCTGCGATCTGAGGGTTTTTGGGTTCTTCTCAGGATTGTGGCCGCATTTAGAAGTTTCAGGAAATCTCAAGATTTTTAAAATTTCATTAAAATAAATTAGGTAGATATTGTATGGTATATACTGTCTGCACGCAATGACCACGCGTCGTGCCGCGGGCTACAAAGCTGTAAACTACGATTGAGGGAGGATTCGCAAAACTCGAGAAATCGAACAACTGCTAGACCCCCGAAGGCAGTCGTGTAACGATACAACAAGTGACATCCAGGGTCTCAAAATGGAAGATTTACAACGGACTACTAAAGGGTCGTGAGTTCACGTCCCGAGCGTGCTAATATTTAAAGGTAATACAAAAACTCACCTGCAAATTGGTGTGATAAGAATTCCATCGGACGCAAAACTGCTGCGGTTGCAACGCCATCTTTATTCACAACACTTAACTAATTTAACATATCTTTGGCCAACACTTCTTTTATCTTTTATAAAAAAACAAAGCGAAAAAAATTGCACAATTTTTGTTTTAAAAGTTTATCACAGTTATGTCTAACTCTAGGAAGAAAATATATTTTTATTTTAAGTACAACTCTATACTTCGTTACAAAGTGAAGTAGAAACTTTAATAGACTAGACCGTATATATTTAGTTTGAATACTGAAGATGTATCTATGTACCTGAAAACAGAGAGATATATAATTAGTATCTATTTCATTTTTAAACCATGCTATGGATAACATTTCCTTTACCCCAGAGAATAGATACAAACTACCTACCACCCAGACGCAGAACAAACATTAATTGAAAAAAAAAATGCGACAATCTGAAATAGAAAAATATAACCACGAACGGGGACCGAACTTGCGCCTACTGAATACCGTGCAGGCGCCAACAGAGCTATCGTGACATTCACTCGGAGCCATAAATTTCCATTACACATTCTTGCTTAATGTACCTATTTTTATGTATATGCATCGTACCCAAGTAAGCTTAATTTATTATTATAGGAATCATATTTAAGTGATGTCTCTCAAAAAATACTTTGGAAAATCCAAAAGTGCACGCCTCATAACCTTCATTTTTCACAATAAAATTGATTATTTGATAAGTAACTAATAATGTATTGGTCTTTCGTACTTTTAAGTAGTTTTCAATAAATCACATAGATAGCGCTAATTTCAAAAAGTACTAATGTGGTTCTAATGTCTTATACGCCATCTAGCGCTAATTTTAAGTATATAGTATATTTAAGTATATTTTAAGTATAATAACAAAAGTGGCATCAAAAATATCATGAGTGTTAAAATAGTGTTTTTTCTTGATATATGTGTGTGTATATATTATTTTACAAGTACAAAATATATGATAAATAAAGACATTTTAAGTTTGAAAAATCAGTTGTTCTGCATGAAGCGAGAGTAATACCCACCTAAACGCTTCGCTTATGAGGCGTGCAATACTATAGATGTATATATTTTTCTCTTTTTAGGGTCGCTTTTTCGTTTCATTGTGCTTCAAATCCCAACGATGTTAAAGGAGTTTTCACGTTAAAACATCACGTTTATTGATAAGATTTTTTGTACTAGCGGGAATCGAACCCGCGTCTTTTCCAATCCGGGGAAGTGTTTCGAATAATTTCTAATAGGGGCGGAGTCTAAATGATATAATATATAATTATGACAGGTATTTGTTTTCGCACGGCCGCCTAAGTCGCGCGCGTCCCCTGCAATGCTTATTTCTATTGCGTAGTCATAACTAGTAAGTGATTGTAGGTTTACATTACAATTTAACATTTAAGTCATTTTTTATTTTACTTTAATAATTATTTAAAAATCCAATATCCGTAAAAAAAAATAAGAAAAACTCTCAGTAGCAGCCCGGAGTTTGGAAATGTGCCCGGTAGACGTCAATAGGCTCGTCCCCTATTACGTGGGACTTAAACATAGCTGGCGAGTCGTGGGTGTATAATACACCTCTGCCTACCCCTTCGGGGAATACAGACGTGATACTATGTTTGTTTTTGTTTATATTCGTAACCAAAACTATCCGAAATTATTTCATATTCGTAACCGTATCCGAAACCAGTACAACATTATTCCTATATCCGTATCGAGATCCGAAATTTCATATCCATAACATCCCTGTTTTATAGCTTAAAAATACCTTACAGTTGATTAAGAGCGAACCTAATAAACCAAGCTACTCTTCCGATATCACCTTTTTTAAGGCAGTAAAAAATCTATTAAACCGCACACCCCGTCGTTCGAGGCAGGGAACAGCGTAGTGTCAGTTCCTAACAAAAAATCCTGCCGTGATCCGAATCTCTGCCTGTAGCGGACCACTCTGTGTAACATTAATTCAGTGGTATAGAAACTCACCCTTAAGCTAACCCTACTCGGAGCTAAAAAACTTAAAATGAAAGTAAAAAAGACTGTGCGACTCCTTTTAATTACATAACTTATTCTGTAAGTGCGAGAGAGACAACGTTATATTTATCAGCTTTATACAAAGAGCACACGTACAAAATCAATACGGGGGCCCGTCTGACCCTTCCTAACGTTAAAAAATTAAATAATACGCTACTGAAATAATAGACCAGCCAGAAGCAATTATTAAAAATCACACCATCAAATAGTATGAGTTTTAATTGCAATATTAATGTATGTACTATATTGGATGAATGCATGTAAATGCATCCGATAGGTGGCGTGGATCGTAGACAAATGAGATGTGGAGATTGGGTATGGCCGTTGGTCAGTGCGATTGCTTAGCGGTTAGAGCACTTCCCCGGATTGGAAGGGACGCAGGTTCGATTCCCGCTCACACTGAAAGTTATCTTTTTCCACATTAAACACAAAGTGAAAAATGTGAAATCGAAAATAACAGTCACGAGCAGGATTTGAACCTGCATCTCCTGGATACCGTCCAGATGCTTTGCCAATTCAGCCATCGTGACAATTGCTCTTGACTGCTTTTTCCACATTTCACAAATAATTCGTTATTTAAAGTAGCTGAGCATGTCAAGTGCTAAAATGCAGATCAAAAATAATAGACCATTTTTTTCATGGCACATCCTCCCATATCTGATGGTAAGTGGTTACCGTTGTTTTGAACTAGCGATGATGTCCTTCTCAGTCGAATTTACGTCACGGAGGTAGACACAGTCATGGTTAAAAATGGATGGTGAAAATAAGAAAAAATAGTTATTTTTATTAGGTCTGGTAACCAACTACGAGCGACTGGTTAAGAAGATATACAATGCGAAAGTGGCAGGATGTAGGTACAAGGGGAGACCAAGACTCGCCTACCAATGACGACCAAATCTGTCATGTATTGAAAAAAGGTGGAGTCAGGAGTCTCCGTAACCGGCGAGCGTGTATGAAGAGAATCATGAATGTTGAGGAAGCGAGAGATGTATGCAAGAATAGAGCCTTTTGGTACTCTGTTCTCTCTGCCTACCCCGCAAGGGACATGGCGTTATTGTTTACTTGCTACAATAGCATGTACTTTCTTGAAGCATTTTTGTTACTCTATTAAAACCAAGGACTATTCAAAGATTACTCCCCATTCGAGATAAGTCCATGTATCGGAGGAACTTTACAAACATTCAGTTAACGGATACAAAGTACACAACCACTCAGTACAACTATTTCATCAATCAAATATTCATGTGTGGGAATCGAACCCACTACTATACAGTGGTAGTTCATACTTAAGCATTACGTCATCTGTGCAATCAAATCTATTATATAAAATTCCAGTGTCACGATGTTTGTCCGGGATGAACTCCGAAACTACTGAACCGATTTTACTTTTTTTTTTATAAATGTGTGTTTTGTACCAACTTAAGAGATAGGATACGTTATATCTCAATTTATAATTGCAATATTTATTCATGAAAAAATATATGGCGGTACGAAGTTCGCCGGGTCAGCTAGTAAAATTATAAAGCTGTAACAGAGCAGTGTCTGTACATTTAAGATATTTGAGAAAAAAATACCGTAGACTTTTTAGGCTTCTCTAATTTATGTCTGTTTGTTTGTTCTCACGGCACACAAAAACTACTGAACTGATTTTGATGAAACTTTTTTAAATAGCTCTTACCTAGACTTAAAAACCGTGTGGGGCCGGCATCAAGAATAGCTTCACCCCGTCTCTTCCTATGGGGGTCGTAAAAGCCGACTAAGGGATTAACGGAGGACCGGGCAGCAGCGTTCCCCTGTGTACTAAAAACATCCACTGCGATCGCCAACCCGCCTGCCAAGCGTGGCGATTATGGTAAAACCCCCCATTTTGGGGAGGCCTATGTCCAGCAGTGGACGATGAAAGGCTGATGGGTGGATGGATGGAGACTTAAAAACGGGTACATAAATACATTTTCCCGCCACTATATCGGGAACCGTGAGATATAGCCTAAAAAGTAGCAATTGTATGCGACAGAACCGCGGGAAAAGGCTAGTAAGTAAATCTGTGAGCAGTCTGTAATTTTTTTTTTCTATAATTTGGCGATACTCATTGAGATTTTTAGATACCAATTTTGCCATTTTCCTTAATTTTTGTTTGTCTTTATGTCCTATTATAACTCAAAAACGGCAAGGCCGTTGGTATTGACAATCAGTATCACTTCAATGAAAATTACTGAATAGATATCTATAATTTTTTTATTAAGGATGGTTTCTGAGGAAGGTCAGATACAAAATACACACAATTCAAATAAAAAACTGGAGGAGTTAAAAGTGAGCGATAAAATAGTAGTAAGCTTCTAGGGACTGGAACATTTTATTTTATCGGAATCTTATAATAAATGTGTTTCAGTGATTTACAAAATCGTATCTATGTTAAGAGCGTGAAAAAACTATAACTGAAGAAGAAGGGCAACTGCTAATTAAAAAGTAAATTGAAAACGGTTGATAAGCTATGTCATTTTTCAGCATAAAAAATATGTGATGTGTGCAATTTTCATTCAAATTTGTTCAGCCGTTTTTGGATAATTGTATAACAAACATTCAAACGTGCAAATTTTCGATTCGTTTTTACAATTTTAAATGCCACTAAATACTTAACCTTTTTGATACGACTATCAAGTAGAGTCATTTTGCCACCGTTTTTATTGAAAATAAAAAAAACTAAAATGTAGAGCCAAAAATATCTTTGCACCCTCAGCGCGGGGCTTCATGAGGGTTCGTAAAGATAAGCACTCCCAGTCGAGGGCCAACGACCTTACGTGCAACGGAGCCAATACACTTATTTTTTTGAAAATAAAGACTTTGTCTTTGAAATGACGACGAAAATAGATACTGTGTACAGTGTTCTTCTTGAAGACAATTCTTTATGTAACCACAAATGACTTAAATACATGCGACTACTGATCTTGGTCTGAATCCCGCGTCGAGCCAAAAAAAATCTATTGAGATTTTCCGACAAGAACTTCTCAATCTTAGCCTTACCATTATAAAACTGTAGTGTGTGTGTGTGTAGATATTTCAGAAAAAGTGACTGTATATACTATAGGCGTGTCTAAAGACAAACACCTTTTTTTAGATTTTTTTGTCTGTTTATCTGTTTGTTCGTTCGCGCATCACGCAAAAACTATTAATCGGATTTTGAAGCAACTTTTTTTATGTGTTAGCTCATCATTAGACTTAAAACTAGTATACATTTTATTCCGCTACTATATCGGGAACCTGAGATATAACCTAAAAAATTAATTGCTGTTCGTCAGTCTCGCTAAAACTCAAAACTGGCTTGACCGATTTCAATAATTGTTCTTTTATTTTGTTCGCTTTGATACATGGTTTAAAAGTAAAGAAAAATTCTATAAAAAAGGAGAAAATTAAAAAAAAAATACAATAAGTATTGGTAACTTTGTATGGGTATTTGGCTAACAGACGACAAACTGACTCTGGCATTCTTTCTAATTCATTTGCATTATAAGCATGTTTCATTATAGCCTATCTAAATTCAAACCTTAGACGATGCACTTTGATTAGGATCGTTAATCGCTGTTTAAATAAAAATTGTAGGTGATACGAAGTTCACCGGGTCAGCTAGTAGAATTATAAAAATATTTATCTCAAATTATTTGTGAATGTAGTAAAAGAGAACTTTAGTGCGAGCGGGATTCGAACCTGCGTCCCTTCCAATCCAGGGAAGTGCTGTAACCACTAAGCCATCGCATGGCCATTCCCAATCTCCATATCAGATTTATCTTTACGACCCACGCCACCTATCGGATGCATTTACATGCATTAATCCAATATAGTAAGTTTAATTTTGCAATTAAATTTCATACTATTTGATGGCGCGATTTTTTAAACATTTTGATATGTATTTTAGCGTTTGACATAGTCAGCTATTTTTAAAGAACAAATTATTGCACGCCTCATAAGCGCAAATCAATAAAAAACATTATTTTTAACAGTCATGATATTTTTGATGCCATTTTTGTTTTTAAACTAGTTAAAAAACTGTTTAAAAAAGTTCTGTCTTGGTCGTCCGTGTGTTGTATGTTCAGATAATGTATGTTAACATGATAACGAACGAAATAATTTACTAATCGAGTCTTTTTTTCTCTTACGCTTCAGTATAATTACGAATAGAACCCTATCACTTTTCACGGTCTGATTCGATGTGGTTTAATTGTTATTAAATAAACAAAAAAATAGTGAATATTTACGGTCGATTCGATGGTACAGTGGTACACTAAAACCAGCGCTATCTACCTTATTTAGTGAGAACTACTTCTATAGATCCAATATAGTAGTACTTCTTAAAATTAGCGCTATCTATATGATTTATTGAAAACTACTTTGTAAGACCAATACATTATTAGTTATTTCTCAAATAATCAATTTTATTGTGAAAAATGAAGATTATGAGGCGTGCACTTTTGGATTTTCCAAAGTATTTGTGAATGTAGAAAGTAGCTAAGCATGTCAAGTGCAAATACAGATCAAAATATCTCAATACAAATAAATTAATGGCCAAAAAACATAATTATTATATATTATTGGTAGTTCACGAGCTACCTCATGTCGTGAGGCCCGTGGTAAGTGGTAGAATACCGAGCGTACCACCGAGCTGCAACCTATACAATTACAAACAGACCATTAGACTCAAGGGCGGAGTGAAATGTCCATAGATGAGCACTTAAACTAATGTATGAACGTTTTTGTTACTTATAGTAACTATTACGCGCGACTCCGCGTAGCACTTAACTTAGCTAATTTAATTTATGATTATTATCTTGTTAGCGAGAAATCCTAGTTTTTATCTAAAAGAAAACTATTCCTTATAATAATAATTGTCTCTCAATGAAAAGTCTACGTAAATCGTGATCTGTATTTTAGCAATTAACATGCTCGGCTATTTTTAAGAACAAATTATTTATGAAAGGAGAAAAAGAGTTTTACTGCGAGCATTAAATTCATCTAAAAACAAATATGTTAAGTCGAGAACTAGTGTCACCATGAGGTGACTGCGATAGCTTAGCGGTCCAGAGTATTTCCCTGGATTGCATGGGACGTAGGTTCGTATCCTGCTCGCGGTAAAGCTCTTTTTTCCACTTTCACAAATAATTAGTTCTTATGTAAATCGGTCAATTCGTTTTGAAGAAAGTCTAAATATACATGAGCAACACAAACAAAATTATACAAAAAAAAACTTTTTGAAGTCGGTTAAAGAGATTGCATCAAAATCCGTTGAGTAGTTTTTGCGTGATACGCGAATGAACAAACAGACAAAATATCTAAAATCTATATCTATCGCCTATATAGCCTAATACAGTATTTTTTTCTCAAATATCTCAAATGTACAGACACAGCTCTGTTACAGCTTTATAATAGTATAGATTTCCAGACGTATTTATCATAGACAATCCTCACAATAGCAAAAATAACGCGTGATTTTAAACGCCAACCCTCATTTAGGGGCCTGAGACGCGCGTTGGGCCCCGGCCAATGACCCCAGGGGGGGTACGCCGACAGAAATAGACCGCGCGGGGGTCTGTACAAGTTAATTTTGGATACACATTTTGAGGCCATCCGTCTCCGTATTGTATTACTGAGAAATATACATTAGAATCGTTTAGGCGAAAATTATTCTGTGCTATTTTTTGATTGGGCACGGGTCTCCTGTCAGCGTGGAGATTCAGGCCACACTTCACCACCCTGTGTGGGCAGTCTTCATAAGTTAAGTATTCTTTCGGGCCCGAACGGGTCGGTACCGCCGTCTCCTGTGTCGGAAATGAAACACGTCAGTGTGTTTTGGCTGTAGTAGAAGATATCCGTTTATTCTTTCATTATATATCTGAGAAAGGAAATGGTAACCAGCGACTTGACAATACTCTCGGTATAGTTGAGTCCACGGTGGGCCGTCGGCGGCTCGTCTGCCATCTTTAACAATAAAAAAAAACTACAGATCGCGGGACGTCTACTAGATGTGAAAACATCGAAATTATTTTGTAGAAATAAAATGATCATAACTTGACAAAGTACTCCTCAAGACGAACCAAACGAGTATAAATTCGATAGGGTTACGTCGTTTCATTACAGAGTTACTGTGACCACCTTCCAGCTCCATCGTCAGACCCTGGATACCATCTAGAGACAAAGTACTCGTCTAGACAAATCATACGAGCCCAAACTTGATAGAGTTATGTTGTTTTATAACGGAGTTCCTATGGCCACCTTCTAGCTCCATCATCAGACCCTGGATACCATTAAAGAAAAAGTATTCGTCAACGCGAATTATGCGAGCCCAAATTCGATGGGGTTGCGTCGTTTCATTATAGAGTTCCTATGTCCACTTTCCAGCTCCATCATCAGATCAGCTCCATGTCATCATAATATTGCATTGTCACGCAATATATAGATGCGTGTAATGCGCAATATATAAATTTCAGCTCAATCGGAAACCGGGAAAAGTGTCAAATTTAATATTTGAACGGGGCATGTAAAATAAAAGCGTCGCCACGCTAACAGCCGATTTTACTCTTCCTCCGCGTTAGATGTTTCACATCAAAAAAGCCGTCGAGAAAGCCTCTCAGGCATGCATGTTTCCTCACGATGTGGTCCTTCATCGAGCAGTGGTAAATTGTAATATAAATACCCTTAGTCCTTTCGAAATTATGTGTGCATTTCTATGCACACATAATTTCGAAAGGACACAAGTGCTTTCAAAGGTCTTCGTAGGGGCTCAAAAACTAGCTGTCTTTGTAGTTATATCACTGGATTACAACTACTACAATAATATACACTATTTTTTATTGTGTGTTTTCTGTATTTTGGCACTTGACATGCTCAGCTACATTTAAAGAACAAATTATTTGTGAAAGTCAAGAAAGAGCTTTACTGCGAGCGGGATTCGAACGTGCGTCCCTTTCAATCCGGGGAAGTGCTCCAGACCAGTGAAGCCGCGGTCAAAGGGTAGTAATTAGTAATAATACTTAATTTTTTTTCAAATACATATCTTTAAATGTACAGACACAGCTCTGTAAATGTAATGCTTTATAATAGCTAAAATGACATTATTTTTCCATTTTCAAATCGTAGTAAGCGAGATTTTTTAGTTTTTTATACTAATTAATAATAGTCTTAAAATAGCATCAAAGTATTTATATTTAAAATACCCTATTTATTTTTTATTGTAGGAGTGACGATAGTACCACTGAAGCAATGTAACACAGTTCCATTGGCCCGCCAATAAAGGCGGAGAGACGGCACACGGCGGGTTTATTTAGTGGGTGAGGTCCCCACACTACCGTTCGTTACCCCGAACGACGGGGTGTGCGGTTAGAAACATTTCTTCCCGCCTTAAAAAAAAGTAATGACGATTGATAATAAAAAAAAGCACGGATAAATTTCTCAAATTATTGTATTGCCATCGGTCCTTGATAAGTGTGCAGTCTTGATATTTTGAAGTGGGTTAAAATCACGTTCAAAGATTCCGTTATATACATACATACAGGCGATACTAATAATAGCGTTCAAAAAGCCATCTATCCGAATAATATCGCTATTAAAAAATAGGGGTTGGCAGTAGATGGATGAAAATTTAGGGTTGTATGTATATTTTAATGCCAAATCATAAAAAAAAAAATATAAAATGTTGTACACAAAATAAAGAAAATATTTGAGGTATCTTCATCACAAAATTTGATCCTGTCCGTTGCCCCGAACGACGGGGTGCGCCATCATGTTTTTTTGCCTTGAAAAAATAGAAAGGTGAATATCAACCCCATTGCAAGGAGATGCAGGTTCAAGTCCTGCTCGTGACTGTTATTTTCGATTTCACATTTTTCACTTTGTGTTTAATGTATAGTGTTAAGGATGTCAAATGCTAAAAATATATAAAAATATCTAAATACCCATTGCAATAGATTTACCAAATAAGAAAATAAACCATTTTTTATATGGGTTTGTCTATTTGTTTGTCAACGCACATCTCTGCAATACTCATTAGATTTTGATGCGGTTTTCACGACTAGAACTTGACTTTATTTCAATTGGATGTCAGAGGAAAAGATACACTCATTTAAAAAACTAATCTATACTATTATAAAGCTGTAACAGAGCTGTGTCTGCACATTTAAGATATTTGAGAAAAAAACACTGTATTAGACTATATAGGCGTGTCTGAACACCAAACGATTTTTTTAGATTTTTGTCGATCTGTTTGTTCGTGCATGATGCAAAAACTACTGAACGGATTTTGATACAGTTTTTTTATTTGATAGCTCTCGATTAGACTTAAAAACTGGCATACATTTTATCCCGCTACTATAACGGGAACCGGAGATATTTTTTTATTTTTTATTTTAGATATAACCTAAAAGCTAGCTTTTGGCTGAGGCAGGCAAAGGCTATATAGTTCTTACTAAAGCCGCCTGGAGACCAACAAATTGTTTGTCATTTTTTACGTGTTGGTCAAATTTATTTGATAATCTGAGGCTTTGCTTGACGTGTTTGCTAAACAAAATACACTCATTATTTGTTGAAAACGTGAAATTTGACAAATACATTGGTCAAACAAATTTGATCGTTTTCAAGGCGCTTTAGAGTATAAATGTGAGTTTGTTGGTTTATTAAGCTTTCACGCCTTATCTACTGAACCCATTATCATGAAATTTTGCATATATGTAGTCTAAAGCCCAGAAAAGACATTATGCTACTTTTTATCCCGAAAACGTCATCGTTCCTGTGGGATTTTTGCCTGAAAATAATAAAATAATGTGCTGTTAAGTGCGTTTTAAAATAGCCTTTTTTTTGTTAAGGCGGGAAAAAATGTTCCTAACCGCACACCACGTGCCCCGGGGCAACGAACAGGGTAGTGTGGGGCCCTCACCCACAAAATAAACCTGCTGTGTGCCGTCTCTCCGCCTTTGTTAGCAGGCCTAATAACGTAGCCTATGGCAAAGGTGTGATCCAATTAGCGGGAACATTGCTTAAGACACGTTGCATGACGGGGCAAGTAACCGCGCTACGATATACCGATGGTCAATCGAGCAAAGACGAAGTGACGGCGCATGGCGGGCTATTACGTAGTTTCGCCGGCCAGAGGGGTGCGCGTTTAAGTATATTTTTCTAACATAATAAATAAATAAATATTCACGGAATTTTTACATAACGTCCTCAGGTCCCAAACTAAGCTTAACGCTTGTGCTATGAGGATCAGATTACGGATATAATACATAATTATATTACTTTTCATCAAACACAAAGTGAAAGTCACCCAAAGACATTAAGTATGAATGTGTTATCGAAATTAGCAGTCAGGAGCAATTGTCACGATGCCTGAATTGGCAAAGCATCTGGACGGTATCCAGGAGATGCAGGTTCAAATCCTGCTCGTGACTGTTATTTTCGATTTCACATTTTTCACTTTGTGTTTAATGTATAGTGCTAAGCATGTTAAATGCTAAAAATATATATAAAATATCTAAATATATATAATTTTTTTTTTGTAAATACATACATACAGAAAACACCGATACGCAGTACAAATATCTGTGTTCATCACACAAATAATTGTCCTAAGTGGGAATCGAACCCACGACCTTGTGCACGGAAGTCGGTTACACTATCGACTACGCCACGAGGCTCGTCAATAACTGGTATTAGAGCATTGTTTAATCAATTTGATCATCCGTATTCAGTTATGACATAACATTTGTTTAATAAATGAACGGAAATCAAACTCAGCTACATAGTATTTGTCACGAAAATGATCTCATTTTAGTTTTAGTATTAGTCCTGATACTAGACATTCATTGACATTCGTCTGCATTCCAGGGACGCAATCAAATTGGCCGTGTGGGGCCGGCCTTAGAATTGTCCCACCCCTCTCCACCCATGGGAGTCGTAAAAGCCGACTGAGGTAATAACGGGGCAGTGGGCAGCAGCACTTCCTCGACTATTAACAACATCCACTACGATCGCAAACCCGCCTGCCAAGCGTGGCGAATACGGCACTATCCCCCATTCTTGGGGAGGCCTATGTCCAGCAGTGGGCTTTAAAAGGCTGATGGATGGATGGATGGAATCAAATTAAAGATCCATCATGTTAAAGAACAATGGAGATAGATTTCATAAAATATTGTTTTTCCAAGAAAACTATAATTTTCATTTCTGTTTTTTTAATAACCTTTAAAATCTTAATAACCAATAATTTTAATAAAGCATAGAGGACAAGTTCAGCTTTCTAAAACAAACACACTTTCATATTTGCTTTTTAACAAAAAATCATATAACGAATATATCGCGGAGGCATACACGGACGGACGCATATTACACCCAAACGCAACACATAATTTTAAGTAGGTACCTATTTCGCACAAATACTTACATATAACGCACATCACACGAGAAACACGAGAATACACACACGAGAACTGGGTGTGAGCTAGTCTCGTGTGGTGTATACACACATTACGCCAGTCGAAAGGTGAGCTAGTTCTCGTGTGGTGTATACACACATTACGCCAGTCGAAAGGTTAGTACCTATCCCAAAAAATGAAGTAGAATAGGTTATTATTATATTTACTTTCGGGAATAGTAGCTATTCAAAATTCCGTACAATCCGTACCCAACAGTGCGCTTTATTTCCTTGTCCAGTGTACGTACCTCACAATCACTAGACGAAGGTCAAAATTTAATCAGCCTTTAAACAATTAACAAATAAATTGTGTTCTCGTATATATTTAGTCTGGCAACATTGCAGGCACATTTCCGTTGTTAACCTACATTTTAGATGCCTAACCATTTATTTATTTAGGTCACCAAACATCACTGAAGAATGTCAATTTTACGTGAAAGATTAGATATAATATTATCTGTTCTGTATGGTGGTCGAAATTCTACTACATTATTGAAAATTTGAGGAAAACATTCAAATTTTAATGTCTACGTATTTTTTTTTATTGACAACTGCAACTACAGACAACAGCTTGCTACTGTTAAAAAAAACGGTTGATATTATTATAAACAGCGTAGGTTGGCGTGTTAAGTATTTCGACCTTTATTGGAGCCTTTTTTTTTGTTTAGTCGGGAAAAAAGTACCTAATCGCACACCCCGGCGTTCGAGGCAACGAACAGGGTAGTGAGGGGCCTCCACCCACTAAATAAACCCGTCGTGTGCCGTCTTTTCGCCTTTATTGGCGGGGCACCGGAACCACATTACATTCCTTCAGTGGTCCCATAACGGAGCCTAACTATTCATTAGAGACAAAATTTCGAAACAAGTATTTTTTTTTCAACCCCTTCAATGTCCCATTATATTCAGAGGGGTAAGCCGTTGTTTACCAAACTGGGCTAGACGTGGCCGAGCAATTCTCTCAGACATGCAGGTTTCCTCACGATGTGTCTCTTATTTGTATACTACGTGGGTTAACCAAGCGTATGGCCCACCTGATGGTAAGCTGTTACCTTAGCCTATAGCCGCTGGCAACACCAGAGGCACCATCAAGGAAAAAGATAGGAGATAGAAAGTATAATAAGGAGAAGATAGGTTCTCTGAGATTTGGTCCTCCGGCGCTCTCACTCACCATACGAAACAACGCTAGGAGTACCCACCGTAGTTTCACGCTGATGTTTTGTGAGTCACTTCATCGAGCTGACCCATTCATTCTGGGATAAGCATAGCTCTACCAATAGATAAACTCCTTCAACGAGCAGTGATAATTTGTAAACAAATACGCGTTATAATTTCGAAAGATCTCAACAAGTTAAAGCTGTGTGCAGTGAGAGGTCTGGAACCCGGACTGGGTATCGAACTCGATACCACTGTCTTTGCAGTCCTTGGTTTTACTACTAGGCTATCGCTGTTTAATTTAGCGTTTAAACGAGTATTAAAACAACGAATTGGGATCACCAACAGATCCTATGATTTACATGAAGTGGCAAGGGGCTGGCGGAATCTCTTGGAGGTCGGTTAAGTAATCGCTAAATGCAATCCCGTCTCGAAGGACAAATGCTCAAACATGGTAGGAATAGACTGGACGTGATATTCAGAGAATCTGATGTTGTGGCGTAAAATGGTGGTAACGACTCATATCAAACAGTGAACTTCATGTGTGACATCATCTTCGTCTATCAGACGAGTTTCTAGTGGTAGCCTTGTTTATTTCAGCACGAATGGGTCGGTTCGATCGGGGAAGTACAACTCTCAGAATATCAGCGTGAAACAATGGTAGGTACTACCAGTGAGTGAGAGCGCCAGAGGCCCATACACCCCTCTCTATTATCCTTCCTCTCCACCGCCTATCCCTTTTACTCGGAGATGGCAACATACGAGTATAGCCTCTGATGTTGCTAGCATCTATAGGCTACGGTAACCGCTTACCCCATCAGGTAGGACCGTATGCCTGTTTGCCACCCCATAGTATAAAACAATTAGGAAGTAAAAGAATGGTGAAATATTATAGGTAATAGTGATGATGACGTCACATGCACGTCATCATACACAAGATGCGAACGAAATACAACTTTGATAAGATTTAAGATAACGAAAAGTACAAAGTAAGGAGGCGTAGTGTTATTTTTACAAGTTACAGGTATTATTGCGTTTTACGTATACAGGATGTAAATGTCATCCTATCGATAATTGACACCATAGGTTCAGTACTCGATTCTGAACACCCAGGTGGTGCAAATTTGCATCGCCCTTTTCATGAAAATTGCTATTATTTTTTCCTTTTTTTAAAAATTGAATGTGAGATAAAACCGTTATATTGTTTTACCTATATCCAATTATGGGTAAACCCATTAATGTATATAACATAAATACTTAGCGGGCATACCGTGACCTACGGGTCCAATATAATAATGCACTTAGAGTACTGCTGGGGCGGCCGTGGCGCTGCAATGCGCCAGGGATGTTTGTGGATGCAAATATAGACGGTTTTGCACCAATTATAAGAAAAAGATGTGCGTCTCTGATGATGCGCGTTCGCGGCTGTACCAACAGTATTCTCAGGGTGTTCGCAGATAATGCTCAATGTGAAAAGCATTTGGTACGGTTTTCCAGGAAATACAGGTTCAAATCCTGCACGCGACTATTATTTTAGACTTCAAATTTTCGCACTTTGTGTTCGTTTATAAAGTGTTGTTTATTACTCTTTCGCGCAATAACTAATCAACTTATTATCATGAAATTTTTCATATAGGTACTAGCAGAGACCCGCAAAGATTCGTACCACAACGTGCTCTCCCCGACGCTGTTCATTCTGCATATCAATGACATGCTCTCGACAGAGAATATGCATTGCTATGCGGATGACAGTACGGGTGATGCGCAATATACCGGTCACCAGAAAGTCCCTCGGAACATGCTGGAGGAGAGACGAACACAACTTGTGTGTGAAGTCGAGAGCTCTCTAGGGCGGGCTCGGAATGGAGAGAAAGGTACTTGGTTCAATTCAACCCTACGAAGACACAGGTTTGCGCGTTCACTGCAAAGATGGCCGCATTTGTCGTGGCGCCTCAGTTTTAAGGAGTAACTCTTCCAATCTCCGATAGTATTGGGATCCTCGGCATCGACATTTCAAGCAAAGTCCAATTCAGAAGTCATTTGGAGGACAAAGCCAAATTGGTGAGCAAAACACTGGGCGTCCTGAACAGAGCTAAGCGGTACTTTACACCGAGGCAGAGACTTGTACTATATAAGGCACAAGTCCGGCCTCACGTCGAGTACTGCTCACATCTCTGAGCAGGCGCACCAAAATACCAGCTCCACCCACTTGACTCCCTACAAAGGCGCGCAGTTCGAATTGTCGACGATCCCAATATCGGCGGCGGAAAGACTTTGGGTATCTTTGTGTGCTCTATCAACTCTTGAATGGGGAGTGCTCTGAGGAACTGTTTGAGGTGGTACCAACATCCCCTTTTTACCACCGAACCACGAGACGTCGTAGTAGGGTTCATCCACACCACTTGGAAATGATCTCGTCCAAGACGGTTCGTTTCCAGCGCTCTTTTCTACCACGCGCGTGTAGGATCTGGAATGAACTTCCTGCTGCAGTGTTTCCCCAGCGGTTTGAAAAGAGCCGTTGGAAATAAAAAATAAAAAAAGGATTCGTTTACTCTTAGATATAAAATTAAAAAAAATTAATTGATATCTATCCAGTAGCCTTTCCCGTGATGCGCGCCCAACAGCAGACCTCTATCATTTTATTTAGGATCGATATAGATCAGAACCAAGAAAGAGACCTAGGCATGGATAGGGAATTTTTATCCCGGAAAAATTAATAGATACCTACATTGGGACTTAATCCCACGTAATAGAGGGCGAGCCTATTGCAGTCTACCGGGGACATTTCCAAACTCCGGGCTGCTACTGAGAATTTTTCATTTTACGAAAACAGCAGTCGCTTACGCTACCGCTGCACCACAGAGACAGTTGCACACCAAATTATTAAAAGCCATAATAGCTATCATATAGGAATTCTGTCGGAAATAACAGAATTTAAAGCGGTATGTAGTAGGTAGGTACCTATCTAGTGACCACCGTTGCCACTTATCGGCAATGAGAGATATAGTAATCGCGGCGTCAAGAACCCTAAATGGAACGGATTTTGACATAGGACTAGTAGTAGTAGGTACCTAGTGCCTGTATAGTCACAAATTTGACAGCCCCGTCAAGGCGGCGAAGAAAAACTTATTATGGACGCCTGCACGACAGCTTGCCTCCTGCATTGGGCCAACGCGGTGGACCATGGTCTGATTCGCTCTCACTCTTTTAAACTGCTGACGAATTCCACGATATAATAAAACAAAATGCCTATTATTATTTATTTAAATAAAGAATTATCTAAAAAGTTTTTACTGCGATAGTATAGAATAACATCCTGTATATAAATAGGAAAAAAAATACAAAATAGATAGGTAGGTTGATTTCGTGACACATAAATACTATTTATTGTAGGTAAATACAATGAAACACAAATATCATTATAAGATCTAAACAAAATCAGATGAATCACGATTTTCCAAAGATGTCACGTCAAAACTATTTGAATCGTCAGAACACATTTTCCTAAGCGCATTAAAAAAAAATAGAAGCTCGGAACACAATTTTAATAATCTTATCAGCATTTTTACGTTCTAGCGAAGCAAATATTAGCTCATGTTATGACCGATAAAACCTAGCAAATAATCATTTTTGAAAACACTCACCCAATATTAGGAATTACACTTCCCGAGTCGTATGTATACGGTATACCGTCGAGAGCCACAATGGGGAGTAGTGTACAAAGGCATTTGGTCGTTCCCAAAATAGTACCATACTACCATATCATAGCAGGCCCCCAACTAAAGTTATAAACATTCAGACACACACATGCAAATACGCTGAATAAAAAAAAATCAATATATAAAAGGCACGGGCCCGACACGCTGCGTTATCTACTCTACAATATGGTCGATGATCATTTTACTGAAAAATGTGACTTTTCACAACGTTCTTAGAAGGGAAAACTACCAAAATAGCGTATGTACTCACAGATTTCACGGACCAAACGCCGTCACATCACTTCATATCACCTATGCAATTAGTGGCCGTCTGTGTTTTTACGATAAAAAATCAATAATTTTAAGAGCACAAAATTTTGTTCATATTTTTCCGTCAGGCCCCTGTCGTTCGTGGTCTCGCTCGCCAACACATAAATGAAAAACTCATTGTAAGAAAACTGTGGAACCGAAAGAGATGCCTATATTTCGCCGATTGTAAATAATGATGGAAACGAATCATAACAAACTAACTGAGCGAGACACACGATGGACTTAGGAAGCATTAACAATAACATAATGTTACGTAACTATAATATTGTAAATATTATTTAAGACTTACCGTTTTTTAAAGTAAATGTAGAGATTACAATCCTAATTTATAACATTACACGTCTTTTAAACATCGTAGATGCATTTTGACGCGAGCAAACATCCGTCCAGCGGACGCCATTTGCAATTAGCACTAGTAATGGCAGTAATGTCATGGCACAGCCAAAGCTAAAATCTCCCCGAACTATGCTACAAAAACTCCCTACTACTATTAAAATTTTCATCGTAAAAAGCGTATCAGGCAAAGCTTGTTGCTTCTATTATCCACGTAATTGTGGTTTTAAAAGATAATGATGTTTTTGAAAAATAATATTTTGTTAATACAATGATACAATTTAACGGTAAGTGCACATATATAAATTGCACAGATATTACCCGTACCCTTACCATTTCTCCAATATAAAACGATATTTTTTCTGATCCACACTTCTTGAACCCAACCCATATTTATTACATAATAAACGATGAAAAATCTATCCATTCATCAGCCTGTAAGGAAAACTGATTTTGTTAACTGATGTACATAGGCCTCCCCAAGGGAGTGCGACAACAAGCGGTCCTTTGTCACTAGCTTTCTATGGCTTTGACGAAATCTGCACTTAGTACGTGGACGAAATATTTAATTCTCTTGGATCCGTCCTACACTGTACCGTCAGATACATGCTCGAGAATCATTTTTCCCAGCTAATGTTAGTTCACCGAGTAACGTGGCCTGCCCATTGTCACTTCAGCGTGCCAACCTAATGGGCTATTCTAGTTACTCCTGTTCCCCTAGGATTTTCCATAATTATAGTGCCTCAATATCAAGCATGGCCAATAGACATCGAGCATCCTAGCCTTAAGACGAGGCTAACATTCAAAGACCCCTTCTTTGTGTGTCGTATATCATCATTGATAAAACACATTGGTCATCATAGGTTTCATCTTTGGGTACTGTGGATTGTGGACACACACAAAAGCATGCATGTGCGCACTCACGCCCACATACATTCAGAGTATTTTAGTGTTTTTATAATAAAACGCGTGTGCGCACTCACGCCCACATACGTGCAGAGTGTTAGTATTTTTTTATTAATAGTGCTTTGCTTCTCCCAGCATGAATGGGCTGGTTTTTCAGAGAAGTACTACCATCTCACAGGAAATCAGCGCGAAGCCCCCCTCTTCTTATCCTCTCCTTACTATCCTTCTTCTGTACCTCCTTAGAGCTTGCTTTCCTTAGAGTAGGCAACGGGCGAGTGAGGTCTCTGGTGTTACTGGCATCTATAGGCTACGGTAACTGCTTATCATCTGGTGGGCCGTATGCTTGTTTAGCACCTTCGTAGTTTAAAAGAAAGAACCTGATTTTGTAAAAGTGCCCACGGGAATTTCAACTACAATATCTGGGCTTGCATTTAGTATCTTTTGTTCTTTGCATTAATCATTATTATCACGAGTATATATGCATCTTACAGGATAGTGATTAGTGACCAACGCGAATGGATCGAGGAGGAAGGGTGGGAAAAATTGTCAAAAAATACTTTTCTAAAGTCGCAAAGGTTAGTCTAATATAGAACGTATTGTGCTGTAGGAACAAAATCTGTATACAAGTAAAAAAAGTTGCGAGTATGTCCTGCTGTCTGCCGCAACAACTACTACCATATTAATCGTCTTGTTTCTTTCACCTTAGACATGATATTGTGATAGTATGTAATTTTGACAGCTAGCTTTGCAGAAAAAGAATAAATTGACCTATTATTTGGAATATTCTATCAATATATTTGAGCAATATTCCACGCTAAAAGCAATTAGTGCTTTATTTTTATTTATTTTTTTATTTCATATTTATTTGGGATACAAACAGAGCTATTATAATTATTATTAACAATAAATGGATTTCACATAATCCAGCAAAGCTCTCACTCCACAATTAAGTACTAAATAAAAAAGCAATTGAACAAAAGTAAATAAGTTTATATAACACTGTTTTAATATAATCTATAATATTAACAAGTGATACTCGCTTTTGGCTCACTAATTAGGCTTTGTCTTGCTGCTCACTACCAATATTATATAGACTTTGTCCTGATAAGAACATAATCAATAATGTTTCTTTTGTTGGACCTTTTATACCCTACTAGATCAATAATTCCCACCTTTAAATGGAATTCTTTCTAGAATGGCAACTCTGATTGGTATGCACGCAATGCACTTTTCTAATTAATATTTATGTTCTACTCAATTATAAGCTATAATAAATTAATTAATTTCATTAATACTATATTACTATTATTATACAAAAAAGCTTCAAATAGTATTTGATATGGTCCTTAAACTGCAGTTATAAATAATATTTTCTGAGTAGCCAGTATTTTTTGCAATGGCAACATTTTGGCTGTCACATGAGCTTTTTAGCGGGAATAAAATTATTTAAATTTTCTCTATTTGAAAGAACTGAAAGAATGCTGGACGGTAATCAACCATGTTTTTATTCTATAAAAGAATTTATAAATAAATAATTTACGTGCAAGCCGTACTATCCAAGCGAACAACTTTCATCCTTGTTGAGATAAACTCAAACGCCATTTTCTCCTGTACGTTTTTTGTTTTCATGTTTTTTTATCTATATGGAGATATCCTCTAGTTCTCATCGAGGTACGCGATTCGTTTTCGTTGTCTAAGAACAGGCGCAGGAACGAGCTCTTTCATTTGCACATCTTAATTGGAGTTGGCGGCAAGTTAGGTGTGACGTTAAATTTAACTTTCAATGTTTTTTAAATTAGAAGAATATCATATGAAACTTTTTATAAGAACGGTTAGTAAAACATTAGCATATTTAAATATACCTGAATATTAAATTCCACATACGATAGATATATAATCTTAACATTTATCTTGTATTTGTAAATAGTTTATATTTAAGTATATTTTTTATACTATACGGTTGGCAAATATGGCATCACCAGATACTTACCACCTGATGGTAAGCGGTTAATGTAGCCTATAGATGGTAGCAACACCACTCCAAGGCACCACTCGCGCGTCGCCAACTTCAAAGTAAGGAAGGTGGAAAGAGAGGATAATGCGGTTTGTGCCTCCAATACTCATCGAAAATTGTTTCGTACAACTGTTGAATTGTTTCATGATGATCTTCTGTGAGAGGGTGCTACTTCTCCAGTCGACTCATGCTGAGATAAGCAAGGCTCTGTAGCTAAGGTAAGTGATGAAGAACTGGTGTACATTATCGTCTATTCTATGTAGGAAACCAGATATATAACTAAAATACTAGTTAAGTTTCTGCCCGCGACGAAGCAGCAGGCAAACGCATGATGAAATTGAATATATTTTCCAGGTCATACTTTTTCGTTAAAAACTGCTAAAAAAATATATAAAAATAGTTATAGGGCTGCGTCATTATTTGGTAAAAATAATACTTCCGACAGATGACGCAGGCGTCACCCAAGACGTTAGGAATGAATGTGTTATCGAAATTCGCAGTCCCAAGCAATTGTCACGATGGCTGAATTGGCAAAACATCTGGGACGTTATTCCAGGAGATGCATGTTCAAATCGTGCTCGTGACTCAGTTATTTTCTATTTCGCATTTTCACACTTTGCGTTGAAGGATAAATAAATAAAACTACAGTTTATACAATATAAGAGTTTTTTTATTATAAATGATGTAATATTAAGATTTGATAATAGTACTGTCCAGGCATCGCTTCTCAGCAGAACCTCTCATCTGAAACAAGATATTAATATTTTTATATTACATGGTAGTAATATACTAGCCAAGGATCTGATTATCTTTCAAATTCTAAAAGAATCAATAGGTATAATGCTAAATAAATATTCACGGACATTTTCACACAACGTCCTCTGGTCCCAAACTAAGCTTAACGCTTGTGCTATGGGTACCAGATTACAGATATAATACATATATTACTTTTTTTTTGTAAATACATACATATAATAGATAGAAAACACCCAGACGCAGTACAAACATCTGTGTTCATCACACAAATAATTGTCCTGAGTGGGAATCGAACCCACGACCACGGCACGGAAGTCGGTTACACTACCGACTACGCCACGACGCCCGTCAATATACATAAGCCTTGCGCCTATTTTTCAGAGGGGTGGGCAGAGACAACAGATTAACATTTATCATGAAGCGGTGTTCCGGTGACCACTTTTCGCCCTCATGATGTAACGGATGGCAAACCAAGTCACCACTATTCTGGCGATGTTACTGAAAATCTCCATTGCATTACAAATTATCTGTGAAAGTGGACAAAGGAAACTTTACTGCCGTTAAGCTAGCGGTCTAGACCAGGGGTCTCCAAACTTTGAAGCCTTAGGGCCATAATGATTTTTTCAGTATGTTCCAAGGGCCAAAACACATTTACCTAAATCTCATTAGGGTTTTTTTGTTTTACTGTAGTCCCACTAGGATTCATTTCAATTATTTGTTAGTTGTTAATATACTTAAGCTTAGATATTTAAGTTTTCTGCGTCATCATTTCAGTCATTAAGTTTTACCTTGCAAGTAATTGTCATTCTGTACTTTCTTCTTCAACTTATCACAGCAGTAGTAACAACAATAAGACATTGGCTGTCGCGGGCCAGATTGATGGCACTGGCGGGCCGGATTTAGCCCGCGGGCCGTAGTTTGGAGACTCCTGGTCTAGAGCACAACCCCTTTTTTATTTTTCCTTTTTGTAAGACCACTGCTGGACATAGGGCTCCCCAAGAATGGGGGATAGTGCCGTAATCGCCACGCTTGGCAGGCGGGTTGGCGATCGCAGTGGATGTTGTTAATACTCGAAGGAGTGCTGCTGCCCACTCCCCCGGTATTCCCTCAGTCGGCTCTTACGACTCCCATGGGTGGAGAGTAATAAATAATAGTAATTAATCTCAAATGTTTTATATAATAAATTGTATTTATCTTTCATGTTGATTATTCTTGAATATTTATTGTTTTAAAATTATTGTAATCTATATCATTTATTTTATTTCCATTACACTAGTGACTAATTAAGTTTTTTTAATATTCACTTGATTTTAATATAATTTTTTTTATTAAGAAAATTGTACTTGTTGATATTTATTATTAAGTCACCAAATTACTCCCTGCTACTGCTACTGCTACTGCTTCCTAAAGAGAATAATTAATGTTACCAATGAAGGAGGGAGGAAAGGTAGTGTGTGTGTCTTGTCTTATAGGGCAACTTAGGTTTAGGACAACTTAGGTCAACTATTATAAAGCTGTAACAAAGCTGTTTGTACATTTAACATATTTGAGAAAAAGTACTGTATTAGGTTATTTAGGCGTCTCTGAACATAAGACATTTATATGGAATATATTAGTATTGTGCTAGTACATTAGTAGTGTACTAGTACAGTACATTGGTAGTGTACTAGTATAGTACATTGGTAGTGTACTAGTACAGTACATTGGTAGTGTACTAGTACAGTACATTGGTAGTGTACTAGTACAGTACATTGGTAGTGTACTAGTATAGTACATTGGTAGTGTACTAGTATAGTACATTGGTAGTGTACTAGTATAGTACATTGGTAGTGTACTAGTACAGTACATTGGTAGTGTACTAGTATAGTACATTGGTAGTGTACTAGTACAGTACATTGGTAGTGTACTAGTACAGTACATTGGTAGTGTACTAGTACAGTACATTGGTAGTGTACTAGTACAGTACATTCGTAGTGTACTAGTGTACCAGTGCTATTGTTACCGGCGCGAGGCGGCACTAGGCGGTGAGCAGGTCGGGCGCGGAGGCGGCCAGCAGGTCGGCGGCGGCCCGTACGGCGCCGCACCACGCGCCCAGGCGCTGGGCCAGCTGGGCCGCGCCGGCCCGGGGCAGCGCTCGCGGGCGGACCCAGCCCACGTGCGCGCACATCGACACCTGCCGACACAGACAGTACAGCCACTCTCTCACACAACATCGTAAATCAACAGTAGCTACACCTGTGTTTCATATAGTGAATGAAAGCGCCGAAGGCCTAAGTGAGATTACTCCCCGAATTTTGTGCGGTTTCAGTGTGGATATACCCTCATTTGTAACAATCACGCGATTGAGTCACCTGGGTGACGTCATTGGTGGTTAGAAGGTTGTTCTTCAGTACGTCTTCGAGTTTTGAACATGCAGTGTGAAAAAATAAAAATAATGTAATAGGGTAAACTATAGTATTGCTGGCACCCCCTTAGTCACTCGCACTTTGGATTTTAAATACTTAAGAACTGGTATAGCAAAAAACATGTTCTACTTTTTTTCATAATCTGAAATAGTAATATTGCTTGCAGAAAATAGTAGGTTTTATAATATTATAGCTGGCAGCACTAAAGAAAATAAATATATACCGGCGCCATGCAGAACTGTTAAAACATCACTTTCTAATAAGGGTCATCAATTCACAAGGTAAGGTTAAAGGTTTCTTATTTAATATTTGGAACGACTTAGTTTTTAGGTAAATAATGGCTTTATGAGTGCTTTTTTGACCAATTTTCTGTTATAATCTTACTTTATTAGGTGCCAATGACTGATATCTATGTAATACTTTCTGATATTTACGCGAATGTTACACATTTTGAAATAAAACTTCGTTTACGGAATCTATCGCGTTTACTTAATTTTACTACTATCCCGACGTTTCGAATACTTTACAGCATTCATGATCACGGGTGGACTTAGATGATAGACGTCCAAAGCTGATATGTTATTTCAACGGTCTCGTCTACCCACAGTATATGATTTTACAAAATTTTTTGGTTTATTTATTTTAACCCACCTAATATTCGTTTAGAAACACAATTAAAATATTTACTTCAAATTTTTTTATGCTTACAATGTATGAGACTAAGTTAGTATATTGAAATGAGTATAATACTCCTCTTTAAACTAAAATTTTTTGTTTTTATTTAGTGCTCAAAAATTCTACCATAAACTACCAATTACTACCAGTAAGAAGACAATTTTGGTTATTAGTTTATATTATTAAATATATAGATTTTGCCAAAAGCTAAGTCTAAAAAGCTACCACCGGATCGGAACGCGGCCTCACTGAGAAAGATCCGGCCAGAAAACTCAGTAGGCAACAAATGTAATGGATTATTAAATTTTTGTACGGCTGAAAGCTAATTAAGTTTAAAATTTTTATAACTAAAACTAATCACTACTGTGGGTTTTGTCTACACAATAAGCGCTAACTGTGTCTTGCAATCTTGTGGTGTGCCTTCTTGTGTTCTGTTTGGTGAGGCCTATCACAGGATTCCAGCTTGATGGTAAGACCCAGCCGTCTTCTCTATTGAAATTGGGATGTTTCTTAATTTCAATAGCCTCACGTATCATTCTAGGGCGATATCGATGTTCTTTTGCGAGGATTTGAGGTTTGTCAAACCTAATGTAATGGCGGGTGTGGTCCTGTGTGTGCTCACAAATTGCAGACTTTGTATAGCGACGGTGCTTCACATCAGCTATGTGTTCTTTGATCCGAGTTGTTATGGATCTCTTTGTTTGCCCAATGTAGGAGAGACCACAATCACAATCCAGCTTGTATACTCCTGCATCCTGTAAAGGTATATGGCCTAAGATACACAAACCGAACGCACCACTACGACCTATTGTAAGTCAGATCGACTCACCTACCTATAAAGTCGCTCAGTTACTGGCCAAAGTTCTCTCACAACTCCGAGGACACACAGATGCGTTCATAAAAGATTCATACCATTTTGTAAGTGAGATTAAACACCTTCATCTCGCTAACAATGAAACTATGGTGAGTTTTGATGTCCAGTCCCTTTTTACCTGCTTACCTGTGGAAGACTGCATCAGAATTGTATCTAAGAAACTATCAGAGAACAACATACCTATGGAATACGCTGAACTGTTAAAGTACTGCCTCACATCTGGCTACATTATGTGGAATGATGGCTTCTACAAGCAAGTGGACGGAGTGGCCATGGGTTCGCCAGTCTCTCCCGTTGTTGCCGACATATTCATGGAAGACTTCGAGGAGACTGCCCTAAAAACCTCACCTGTGGTCCCCCGTTTCTACAAGCGGTACGTAGATGACACTTTCACTATATTACCATCTGATAAAGTAACCGTATTTCTAAACCATCTGAACTCCATCAATCCTAAAATTCAATTCACTATGGAACTGGAGTCAAATAACTCTTTAGCTTTCTTAGATGTCATGGTAATCCGTAACCCTAATAACACCTTGAGTCATACAGTGTATCGAAAGAAAACCCATACTGATAAGTACCTGAATGGAGAGTCTCATCACCATCCTTCACAGTTGGCTACCGTGTCTAAATCTTTGTTTCAGAGAGCACAAGGAATCTGTGATGAAGAACACCTGGCTGGGGAGTTGCAGCATGTAAAGAAAGTTTTACATGCTAATAAGCTGCAGGTTCCACGCCGCCGTCACAGAAACCGAGTGAAGCCACCCACAGTTGAGCGCCTCCCTGCAGTCCTGCCTTATGTTAAAGGAGTCACTGACAAGATTGGCTACATTCTCAAAAAAGCTTCAATCAAAACCTACTATAAGCCACTCAAAAGAATTAGTCAATTTTTACCACCTGTCAAGTGCCATATACCTTTACAGGATGCAGGAGTATACAAGCTGGATTGTGATTGTGGTCTCTCCTACATTGGGCAAACAAAGAGATCCATAACAACTCGGATCAAAGAACACATAGCTGATGTGAAGCACCGTCGCTATACAAAGTCTGCAATTTGTGAGCACACACAGGACCACACCCGCCATTACATTAGGTTTGACAAACCTCAAATCCTCGCAAAAGAACATCGATATCGCCCTAGAATGATACGTGAGGCTATTGAAATTAAGAAACATCCCAATTTCAATAGAGAAGACGGCTGGGTCTTACCATCAAGCTGGAATCCTGTGATAGGCCTCACCAAACAGAACACAAGAAGGCACACCACAAGATTGCAAGACACAGTTAGCGCTTATTGTGTAGACAAAACCCACAGTAGTGATTAGTTTTAGTTATAAAAATTTTAAACTTAATTAGCTTTCAGCCGTACAAAAATTTAATAATCCATTACATTTGTTGCCTACTGAGTTTTCTGGCCGGATCTTTCTCAGTGAGGCCGCGTTCCGATCCGGTGGTAGCTTTTTAGACTTAGCTTTTGGCAAAATCTATATATTTAATAATATAAACTAATAACCAAAATTGTCTTCTTACTGGTAGTAATTGGTAGTTTATGGTAGAATTTTTGAGCACTAAATAAAAACAAAAAATTTTAGTTTAAAGAGGAGTATTATACTCATTTCAATATACTAACTTAGTCTCATACATTGTAAGCATAAAAAATTTGAAGTAAATATTTTAATTGTGTTTCTAAACGAATATTAGGTGGGTTAAAATAAATAAACCAAAAAATTTTGTAAAATCATATACTGTGGGTAGACGAGACCGTTGAAATAACATATCAGCTTTGGACGTCTATCATCTAAGTCCACCCGTGATCATGAATGCTGTAAAGTATTCGAAACGTCGGGATAGTAGTAAAATTAAGTAAACGCGATAGATTCCGTAAACGAAGTTTTATTTCAAAATGTGTAACATTCGCGTAAATATCAGAAAGTATTATATAAACCAGTACGGACTGGAAATAGCGGAACAAATACGGCGATTGGAATATCTCAAGACTAAGCGCGCAAGATATGTAACATCCTTGAATTTCTTGAAGAGATGTCGTGACCATAATCTCATTCCTACGTGTGTCAAAATTACTACCAAGAAGAACATACGGGGAAGCGCTAAGATATTAAACCAAGCCAGTAAAAAGTTGTTAGTAACGGTTATTCGTCAAACTAGATTCGATCTACACAATATTAACCAACAGATCGGGACAATGTTTAATAAAATTAAGATTGTTTTGACGACAGCTGATTTCAAAAATTGCATCGAAAACTTAAACAAGCGCGAAACACATACGTACAACGAATGCAAAAATAGACATCTCATCAAATTTGACAAACTTTTGCAAAAATCAAATGATTTTACTGGAACGCAACATGGCAACTGTGTAAACGGAACGCGCCCGTCAACCATAGACTCTCGCGCAGATCTAGCTGTCATAAATTTGTCAAAACAATCGTTAGACGAACCTACATTTCAGGTACTAAACAAAGGTTTAAATTTTGCTGTAGCGCCAAACCGAATTCCCTATGAGGAAATTATCTGTGCTGTTGAGGACGTGCTGGCCAAAAATGTCATGAAACCGGACGACATGGAGGCTATTCGCCAAGACGTTTCGTCACTGTTACGTCGAAGCAAACGGCCGAAACCAAATTTGTCCAAATCACAATATTTGGCGTTGAAGAACCTACGCAATAGACCAGACATCGTTATCCTGCGCGCAGATAAAGGTAACGCTACTGTGGTGATGGACACGTCAGATTATAATGCTAAAATTGAACACCTTTTATCGGATGAGTCTACCTATGAAAAGGTCAGAACCGACCCGACCAACTGTACACTAAATAACATGAAAAAGTTACTTAACCAGCACTCCGAAGCATTGAATCTAGATGTAAAAACCCTGATACCACCTTGCGCAAAGCCACCTAAATTGTATGGGTTGCCTAAGATACACAAACCGAACGCACCACTACGACCTATTGTAAGTCAGATCGACTCACCTACCTATAAAGTCGCTCAGTTACTGGCCAAAGTTCTCTCACAACTCCGAGGACACACAGATGCGTTCATAAAAGATTCATACCATTTTGTAAGTGAGATTAAACACCTTCATCTCGCTAACAATGAAACTATGGTGAGTTTTGATGTCCAGTCCCTTTTTACCTGCTTACCTGTGGAAGACTGCATCAGAATTGTATCTAAGAAACTATCAGAGAACAACATACCTATGGAATACGCTGAACTGTTAAAGTACTGCCTCACATCTGGCTACATTATGTGGAATGATGGCTTCTACAAGCAAGTGGACGGAGTGGCCATGGGTTCGCCAGTCTCTCCCGTTGTTGCCGACATATTCATGGAAGACTTCGAGGAGACTGCCCTAAAAACCTCACCTGTGGTCCCCCGTTTCTACAAGCGGTACGTAGATGACACTTTCACTATATTACCATCTGATAAAGTAACCGTATTTCTAAACCATCTGAACTCCATCAATCCTAAAATTCAATTCACTATGGAACTGGAGTCAAATAACTCTTTAGCTTTCTTAGATGTCATGGTAATCCGTAACCCTAATAACACCTTGAGTCATACAGTGTATCGAAAGAAAACCCATACTGATAAGTACCTGAATGGAGAGTCTCATCACCATCCTTCACAGTTGGCTACCGTGTCTAAATCTTTGTTTCAGAGAGCACAAGGAATCTGTGATGAAGAACACCTGGCTGGGGAGTTGCAGCATGTAAAGAAAGTTTTACATGCTAATAAGCTGCAGGTTCCACGCCGCCGTCACAGAAACCGAGTGAAGCCACCCACAGTTGAGCGCCTCCCTGCAGTCCTGCCTTATGTTAAAGGAGTCACTGACAAGATTGGCTACATTCTCAAAAAAGCTTCAATCAAAACCTACTATAAGCCACTCAAAAGAATTAGTCAATTTTTACCACCTGTCAAGTGCCATATACCTTTACAGGATGCAGGAGTATACAAGCTGGATTGTGATTGTGGTCTCTCCTACATTGGGCAAACAAAGAGATCCATAACAACTCGGATCAAAGAACACATAGCTGATGTGAAGCACCGTCGCTATACAAAGTCTGCAATTTGTGAGCACACACAGGACCACACCCGCCATTACATTAGGTTTGACAAACCTCAAATCCTCGCAAAAGAACATCGATATCGCCCTAGAATGATACGTGAGGCTATTGAAATTAAGAAACATCCCAATTTCAATAGAGAAGACGGCTGGGTCTTACCATCAAGCTGGAATCCTGTGATAGGCCTCACCAAACAGAACACAAGAAGGCACACCACAAGATTGCAAGACACAGTTAGCGCTTATTGTGTAGACAAAACCCACAGTAGTGATTAGTTTTAGTTATAAAAATTTTAAACTTAATTAGCTTTCAGCCGTACAAAAATTTAATAATCCATTACATTTGTTGCCTACTGAGTTTTCTGGCCGGATCTTTCTCAGTGAGGCCGCGTTCCGATCCGGTGGTAGCTTTTTAGACTTAGCTTTTGGCAAAATCTATATATTTAATAATATAAACTAATAACCAAAATTGTCTTCTTACTGGTAGTAATTGGTAGTTTATGGTAGAATTTTTGAGCACTAAATAAAAACAAAAAATTTTAGTTTAAAGAGGAGTATTATACTCATTTCAATATACTAACTTAGTCTCATACATTGTAAGCATAAAAAATTTGAAGTAAATATTTTAATTGTGTTTCTAAACGAATATTAGGTGGGTTAAAATAAATAAACCAAAAAATTTTGTAAAATCATATACTGTGGGTAGACGAGACCGTTGAAATAACATATCAGCTTTGGACGTCTATCATCTAAGTCCACCCGTGATCATGAATGCTGTAAAGTATTCGAAACGTCGGGATAGTAGTAAAATTAAGTAAACGCGATAGATTCCGTAAACGAAGTTTTATTTCAAAATGATATCTATGTGTTAATAACAGTAATTGTACTTATGGTGCCAAAGACTAATTTCAAATATTTATTTCGCTTTTTTTGTTTTTCTATTAAAAATCTCTAATTAGATTAATTAATGCATTTTCATTTGAAAATATCCATACCAGAGAACCCTTTATCAATGTTTGCTGACTATTTAAACACCTATCAATTTATATAATAGATATATCCATCTTAAATATGCTTGTGTGCCAATCATTATACAGTTTACCCTATATCAATCTTAAATAAGCTTACAGTGCCATCATTATACAGTTTACCCCATATGGTATATAATATATATTTAAAGTACGACATAAAAATCAAGATGTAAGTTTAGGTTTTATTTGATATAGTCCATCCATCCATCAGCCCCTCGATGTCCACTGCTGGACATAGGCCTCCCCAAGAAAACTGTGTGCTCATTATGGGGGATAATGCCGTAATCGCCACGCTTGGCAGGCGGGTTGGCGATCGCAGTGGATGTTGTTAATACTCGAGAGAGTGCTGCTGCCCACTCTCCCGGTATTCCCTCAGTCGGCTCTCACGACTCCCGTGGGTAGAGAGGGGTGGAACAATTCTAAAGCCGGCACACGGCGTCTTTAATATAGTAAGAAAGTGAAAATGCAGAGCCCGGTGCTTTGGCGAGTGCCCGCTCTCCAGACGGCGGAGGCACCTAACAACAAAGCCAGCTTTGTGTTGTAAATATGGCGGCAGCACCGCAGCGTCGACTTAACACAATATCGGCTAATCAGCTAACACAGTCAGCCTACACAGCCGACTCGACACAGACAAGGTACCTACTTGGGAGCCCTCACGAGAGCAGCATTAATTTTACAATTCCATTGTCAGAACCCTGGACAAATGCAATATTTTTTTTATTTCATGAAGTGGTATACGAGTCACGGCCCATCTTATGATATTAATGGTAACCGTCGCTTATGGACTCAACTGTACCGACAGTATTGTCAAGCCGCTGCTCACCATTTCATTTCTCAGATGTGAAAGGAAAGAATAACATTTAATTGTACCATTCAATTCCTACATTGTTTAATAGTACAAACCTAATTTCTTCATTTTCAACCCTTTTTAAAAAGAGTAGAACCGTAACGCTACCAAAAAAACCTAACATACTCAAATTCGAAGAACACAGAACACTCAGCCTAATTTGACAAGCTAGTAAAATCCTATTAAAAATATTACAAAACAGATTAAAGCCACTATCAGAACGATATTTAGGACCAGACCAATATGGGTTTGGAGAATAGAAAGGAACTAGAGACGCTATATTTGCATTACGACTTATAGTTGACAGGCGACTGGATTATGACATGGATACCCATATAGCGTTCGTAGATTTAGAGAAGGCATTTGATAAAGTAAATTGGAAGACAATGCTAGAAATATTAAAAGAGGCAGGGTTTAGATTACAGAGATAGAAGAATTATATATAATTTATACAGGGAACAGGAAACAATAATAGAAATAGGAGAAGCAAAAGGTTCAGCACGGATCAGACAAGGAGTACGCCAAGGATGCCCACTGTCGCCAATGACATTTAACATATTCATAGAATGCGCAATAAGGAAATTAACAGGGTCAGTGGAAGGAGGGGTAAAAATTCATGGAGAAATAGTAAAATTTATACGCTTTGCTGACGACATAGCTGTATTAGCGGAATCAAACTCTGATCTACATAACATATTAACAGAGATGGGCATTGTTTTGACACAGTTTGGTCTTAAAATAAATACAAATAAAAGCAAAACCTTAGTAGTTGCCAAGAGAGATACCTAGAACCCAATCATTCTTAACAATATTGCAATAGAACAAGTAAATTCATTTAGTTACCTGGGAAGCTTAATTACTAGTGAATCCAGATGTTCACCAGATATCGTCGCAAGAATAGCAATGGCTAAAAAAGCCTTCAACAACAAAAAATATCTGCTGAGCACGAGAATATCAAAGCGTGTACGTAAAAAATTGATAAAGGTGTACATCTGGAGTATTCTATTGTATGGTTGCGAAACATGGACTATGACGCAAAGAGATAGACAGCGGCTAGAAGCTTTTGAAATGTGGTGTTGGCGAAGAATGGAGAGAGTAAGCTGGACAGAGAGAAGGACAAATGAAGAGGTGCTAAATATGGTAGAAGAGAAAAAGTGTATCCTTAATACCATCGACAACAGAAGAGGCCAAATGCTGGGCCATTTGATACGACACGATGATCTAGTGAAAACCATCCTAGAGGGAAAGAGGAAGCGAGGAAGACCAAGAAGGACATTTATACAGCAAGTGAAGGAAAGTCTGGATGTCGTGTCGTATCAGGAAATTAAGGAAAAGGCACTATGCAGAGAGAGCTGGAGGATGCTCCACCGACAAGAGCTAAGCTCTTAAATGGGATGATGATGATGATCAACCCTTTTATGTCGCTAACATTTGTGAAAACATATATGACGTTTTATCGTTCGTAAACCAAATTTACAGATAACCATATAGTTTTGTTTTTGACGTGATAACGTCTTATAAATCAATGAACGACGGCTGCACGCACGAAAAAGTCGCACGTTCTGAAAAATGTATGGCGACCGATGCATTGTTTGTGAAACTCTCAGAAAAAATATATGACGGTATCACGTAAAATTATCGTCCGTAAAAGGTTTACAGACAACCATAGTTTTTTTTTTGTCATGATTATTGTTATTTGTTTCATGTTAGTAATACAACAAGAGAATAATATCCCCTTAGTTTAGTTTGTTATTTTGTTCTCAATTATCAGCCAGTCTGAACAACTGAAGATTTCATATAGAAAACTTCGAACAATACCTGATCAATATGTCCTCTAATCAGTTTCTCGGCCAGTGCCTTCATTATCAACAGCTCGACTTCATCCAGAGGCACACGCGCCTCTCTCGCTATCTCAGCAAATGTCAGCTTTCTTTGTGCCGACGTGCGGTTGAACGCCATCTGAAAAATAAATTCAACCATTCACCGAAAATAATCGTACAAATATTATGAACTAGCTGCGACTTCTGTTTGATTTTCCAAAATATAAAGTTACTCCTTATAAAATCAGCTATCCGCCAGTGCCAATCGCATCCAAAGCGATCCATTCATTTCGGAGATTAGCCGGAACAAACAGACAGACCAAAACTTTAAAAAAATGTAGTATTATACATAACATATATACTCTCATGTGTCTCTAGTCAATATACTACAGTCAATGGACAGTCTATATTAATACATACAAACTTCCAACATTCTAATTTGAAACCTTGTACCATTATAATAGTGTTGAGTTATCTTTGCAATAATATTAGAATTGGCAAAGCATCTGGGACAGTATCCAGGAGATGCAGGTTCAAATTTTGCTTGTGACTCTTATCTTCGATCTCACATTTTCACACTTTGTATTAATTTATATGGCTAAGCATGTCAAATGCTAAAAAAAATATATATATAAAAACATCAAAATATTAAACAAACCTCCATCAAACACAAAATAGCAATCTTCTGACGCAGCTGTCTGTCAGCTCTGGCTAGGTCAGGGTGGTGTGCTTGGGCCCTCACTTTCTCAAAAGCAACAATGTCTCCAGCCGCCACAGCTCGGACCAGTTCACAGGCCCAAGAGTCCGGTGTCCCTTCCAGAGATTCCAGTATTGGATGTGCTAACTGGAACAATAAGTTATATAACTAAAACACATAGCGTTACAACCATTGGCTTAAAATAAATTATACTAGCGCATTACACGCGGCTTCGTTCGCATCATAGTGATGTCTTGAGTTTTTATGTATCATTAGCCTTTGTCTAGAAAGTTTATATCTCAGGTTCCCGATACAGCAGCGGGATAAAAAGTATACCGCTTTTGCAAACAAACAATCAGACAAAGCGACAAACAGACTAAATTCTAAAAAAAAAGATTTTGTGTTGACGAACTTTACCTGGTCGGTATAATGTATGTAAATACTTCCGCCAGATGGCCCAGGCGTCACCCAGGACGTTAAGTATGAATGTGTTATCGAAATTAGCAGTCGAGAGCAGTTGTCACGATGGCTGAATTGGCAAAGCATCTGGACGGTATCCAGGAGATACAGGTTCAAATCCTGCTCGTGACTGTTTTCGATTTCATATTTTCCACTATTTGTTTAATGATTTTAAGCTATTTAATGGGCTTATGAAATAACTATATTTTTGAATTTGAATTTCTACTCACAAGTTCGCCCAAATCATATACGTTAGGAGCTATGACAGCCGCTAAAGCCAATCTCAAGGCAGTGGCCTTTCGCTCCGCCGGGTCTAACTCAGCCCCACCACCAGCGCAGCCCACGTAGCGGAGAGCACAGCGGTAGTATTTATCCATTGGCCCCCGAACCCTGCAACATTAATGGCATGTTCTGGTTGCTAATTGTATAAAAATGCGTCATTCTTTTGAATGCCAACATTTTTTTCTTTTTTTTTAACTACATGGTTGGTGAACAAGCCTATAGACGCTAGCAACACCAGAGGTATCACTCACGCGTCGCCATCTCCATAGAAAGGGATAGAAATTTGATAGGAAGTATAATGAGAGGATAATAGGGAGGGGGGTTGGTCTTCCGGCGCTCAGACTCACTATACGAAACACAATAACTACCGTTGTTACACGCTGATCTTCAAATTCAAAACGCTCTACCACTAGATATTTCTTCTCTTTCATGCAATTACCATTCTTCTCTTTCCTATAATGAAATATGCCTAAATGAGTAAAATCATTCAGTTTTAGTTGTCAATTATCTAACTGTATACGTTTCTTTTTATACTGCGTGGGTGGTTAACACGAAAACGGCCCACCTAATGGAAAGTGGTTACCGTAGCCTATAGACGCTAGCAACACCAGAGTCATCACTCGCGCTTTCCAATAAAAGGGATAGGAGGTGGACAGGAAGGATAATAAGGAGAGAGTGAGAGGTTGTTAGGGCCTCCGGCGCTCTCACTAAAGAGGATGACCCTTCCCAATTGAGCCGGCCCATCCAAGTAATCAACTCTACTAGAATCCACTTCAAAAAATGGTACATTATTAGTAACAATAAACTGAACTGTAGTGGGTTTTAATACCAAACTCAGGTTCAAGTCCTGCACAGAACAAATACAATCCATAAATAGTTGTTATTGCAGAATTGTAAATTGTAAAGTGAGTGTATTGAAAATGGAGGAATATTATCAAATCACATAATTATTTTTGATTTATATTATAGATAACCCTTCAGCCTCTCAATGTCCACTGCTGGATAAGAGTGGATAAGAAAAAGAAGCACTCCAGTGACTGCACCCAACGGCTCCCTGGAGTTTTGATGAAATGATAGAATTCTAATTCCGTTAGTGCTAATACAAATTACAGTCAGTTCACATAGGGACAGATTCAAGATGGAATTATTGTGTCTGGCTTTTGTCAGTTGTCATTAAGTATATTGACGTTCATCACATTAATACTAGGAACAAAGGCAATCTTATTGCACACAGTACTCGTCTCCACAGAATTAGTAGATCTTTCATGGGGTAATTCGCTTCTTCAATAAAACTCCTGAAAATGTCTGAAACATGCCTTTAAATAAGTTTAAAAGTAAGTTAAAATCAGACGTAATAGTAAAGGTTATTATAAAATGTTGGATTATTTGAAACATGTGTAACAAAATGCGCTTGAACGGCACCTTATTTTATAATTACATGCCCCATCTTATTATATTATATTTTGGAAGTGAAAACTTCTTTAGGCGCGTTGAGCACTTTTTGGGTGAACAAAAATCATATAGAACTCGCGTCATCGTTACCAAACGCTCTGATAGATGTGAAAACTAAATAACTTGTGAATTGTATCGACAAGCTATCAGATTATTATTTTTGGCATCATAAAGAAGTGTTTATGATCAAGGATTCAAGTTTGGATTGGTCATTAACACTTCTTTATAAACCAAAAATAATAAAAAAATAATAATCTAATAGCTTGATGATACAATTCACAAGTTACTTAGTTTTCACTTCTATCGGCAGTCCCTAAAGACTGCCTCACATGTTTTTTTTTTTAATAATATAATATGTACATTAGTTAAGTATAAACACAATAAAAAAATTGAGATTTAAAAAAGTGGCTCATGAGTTTCTGGGAGGCCGGGGTCTTCTCATGACAAGCTTTATTACAGAATCCGGCACTTGCCTCAAGCGCTTGTGTTAGTGATTAAAATAAAGATATTTTTGAAATTTGGTTAGATAATGAAAAGCTTACCTGTAATATTCTGATGCGAGTTTATAGAACCTGCCGTGAACTGGGGTGACTCCATCGGCATCTTCCAGGGAACCTTCGAGTTGTTCAATTATCTTCTCAGTGGCATCCAGATCGTTGAGCTGTTCCAAGTAGATTTGACCTTGGAGTACCTGTAATATAAAAATTATATAAGCATTTTTGACGTGATACTGTCTTATAAATCGATGAACGCCGGACGCACGCACAATTAAGTGTCACGTTCCGCCCACCATTGGTCATGTATTAAAGGAAGGTGGAGTCAGGAGTCTCCGAAACCGGCGAGCGTGTATGAAGAGATTTATGAATGTTGAGGAAGCGAGAGATGTATGCAAGAATAGAGCCTCTTGGCACTCTGTTCTGTCTGCCTACCCCGCAAGGGAAATGGCGTGATGATAAGTAATTAAGTTCCGCCCAGTTGTATGTAATAGGTGACGTTATTTAAAGCAATCTGACTACGTGGTTCATCTACGGTTCTTAAGATGGCGACCGATGCATTGTTTGTGAAACACAGAAAACATATATGACACTGTCACGTAAAATTATGGTCTGTAAACTGACTTTACAGACAACCATATAGTTTTTTTAAATAGGCTTTCGAGGTTGGCCACACCAGAAGATCACTCATACATGGGTATACTAAGAAAAGTGGATAAGTGTCATGAGTTTTGTGTCAAGATCTTCGCATGAAAAGATTTACTACGGAATCTGGCCGTATTGTGAGAGAAAGCGCCAGAGGCCCAAACCCCCTATCCTCATCTTATTCCTCCTTCCTATCCATTTCCTATCCCTTTCCTTGGGGATGGAGACGCGCGAGTGATGCCTCTGGTGTTGCTAGCGTCTATAGGCTATGGTAACCGCTTACCACCAGGTGGACCATATGCTTGTTTACAACCCATATAGGTAGAGATGAAGTAAAGGTCGGTTCTCTCTTCTGCTCTCCTATTAGTCACTTGATTTTACATTTTGTTGCAGTAGCCCAGCTCCATTAATACGATTTCTCAGTCAGTCAGTCAGTCCCTGCAACTTGAGGCATGTTTTCATATATTTTTATCCCGCTTAATACAATTCGTCAACCCGTTTAATACGCTATCTGTGAAGGAAAACCCTGCAGTGTCGTGGGTTCTGTACCCGCAATATTGCATTTTTCCTAATTATTCTTCCATTGACGTCAAGGTTGCATCCTATGAAACCGGTTCAGTTAAATATCTTATTGAAGATGTGAATAAAAACATATAAATAACATTATAATAAATTTAATTCAATACGTAGATACACAAAATTTGTAAACAGGGTGTCTTTAATTTTCCCGTTCCCGCATAATACGCTTTCCCGCCTTAGACGCGTTTCTGGCTAGGTTCGTTCAAAATCGTCTTATTTGGGTTTTTCCATATATGTATTATATCCGTAATCTGGTACCCATAGCACAAGCGTTAAGCTTAGTTTGGGACCAGAGGGTGTTGTGTGAAATGTCTGTGAATTATAAAGTAAAAACCAAAAGCACTTACCTTACACAGTGCCAGTGCTTCATCACTGATTTTGACTTTGCCTTCCACTTTCTCAAGGAATGTAACAGCATCCTTTTTGTTGACGTATTGCTTGACAACATGGGCTATGATCTCAACGAGGGATAATGGGTTTATTCTGTAAAATAATATATAAGGTGGTAAACGCAATAGATTCTGTAAACGAAGTTTTATTTCAAAATGTGTAACATTCCTGTAAATATCAGAAAGTATTATATAAGGTGGTATTAAAAAAATATTAATTGACCTGATGGTAAATGATAACCGTTGCTCATGGACTCAACTAAACCGGGAGTAATGTCAAGCTGCTGCTCACCATTTCATTTCAGATATGGAATGTAAGAATTATCGGCTATCTCCTGCTACAAACAAAACACACCAATGTGCTTCATGGCCGGTCACAGTCACTGGGTGATAACTCCTTACTTCATTTAGTCGCCTCATATATTATGACACCCATGCAAAAGAATGGAGTGGTTACACTAGTATTCTTTGTCCGTCACCACGAGGACAAGTATAAGGCATATTACTAACCAACACTTCATGTCCCAATATGATAACCACATAATTATTATGCATACCTTTCATTAGATTGACCAAAAATTTGGTCACATACTTACTTGTTCTCAAACGTGGTAATGAAGTTATTATACAGTTGAATAAGGTTGTCACCCTTCTGAAGTGTGGGATGTTCCACCAGGGATTGTATCTTCAACGTCAGCTGGTGCCATAACCTGAAAGTACAAGGTTTGTATTTTGACAAAGAACGGCTCTTATATTGATAAGTAGTAACTGCCGTTCATTATTAATTTATTAGGCAATAAGTAAAGATTAGTTTAGCAAGCAAAACTGCTCTTAGTTACATTATCTAACTAAGCGTGTATATAACTATAACCGAAATAAGACTATAAATACTAAAGTACCCATTTAACTTTTAGTTATGAGAATTCAGATTGTAAATCATAATTCTTATTACCTATAATTTCAGTTATACACAACTATTTAATAATAAAGAATGTTTTTAAAATTACTGAGACCGTGACTTGTCAACATTTGTAATTTGTATTGCATTTTTTTAGCAATGAGTAGGAATACTCACTTTTTATTGTACAACTCCTCTAATTTTGCCCAATCTGCAGCTAAATCAGGTTCGGTTGTTTGTTTTTTAGATAGAAAATCATTTACATCAATAACCGCAAACTTTACCGTGGCCATTTTTCAATGTTACTCTGTAATGCTCTGACGTTAGCTTAGTTTCGTTTTGTATGACAAGCAAATGTCATTGTTGAAGACAGCTTTGTTCAACCATAGTGAAGTTTGCTGTTTATGCTGCCCTCTATGAAAGAATAGTTGTACTAACTGTGAATAGATGTACTAGGGTTTGACTAGTGGTTAATAGAGGGCAAGTTACGCTTTCCAACGTCACAAATTGTAGAGCTTTGCAATTAAGTCGTAGGTCTCCAAAATGAATAATTTTGTCTCGGGACACATGGAATAGACTATTCGTAGAAATAAAAAAGACGTCGATAGACATAAACATTATTTACAGATTATCTTTTGAGAAGGCTGAGCTCGATTGTCCTTTTACGAAGTACCTAGACCATTGATACATTAACCTAGAGCCATAAATTATTGCCTTGTCCAAAAGCCAGATCTTTAGTTACAAAAATAGAGTTAGGTTATGATTTGAAAAAATAGTGCCAGATTATCTCATTAACAAACAAGACCCTAATTGTCTAAAGTCAAGTAAACAGTAGAGCTAGATTATCATATAACAAAGTAGAGTCAGGTTGTCCTTTGACAGAATATCTATATCGATCCAGGTCATCCTTCTTTTTCTTCGCCATACTGCCCTGGGCAAGTCATTGCATCAAGAGTGCCTAAATGTATAGTCACAGTAATCACATATATAAATATCTATATATATTAATTACTTATAGAATAAATAAACTCCATGTAACATTTTACCATGATGAAATAAAATACGAATAGTTTAATATATTTGCGGATAGATGGCGTTAATCGAAATCAAATGAAATTTAATGTATAGTGCTAAGCATGTCAAATGCTAAAAATGTATATAAATATCAAAAAGATTAAAAATAAATGTTTTAATATATTCCAACTAAAAATCTTGTTGGAATTTACAGTAACTAATGGACATTTCTGTTATTTATCTCTAATTTACTAGTTGACAACCAAATAGACTACATTTACCATTTTAAAAGTAATAGCATGCTGAAGAAAGTTATATCAACCACCAAGTTATACCTAACAAAGTTATCCACTATTATAATTATGAGGACCCATTGGCATGCAACTAAAACATTTCGGCACGTGGCTAAATAAAAATTTAAACAGCGTATGCTTATAATAGTTGCTAGTTAGGTAGGTAGGTACTATTAGTTACTCATAACTTTAAATCTTAATTTAGCATAACGCAAAATGTATTTAGTATAAAGACCTAAAGTCCGAAATACCGGAAATACCTAATATTTTCTTTATTATATATTTTTTTTATTATCTTTGTTTGACAGTTTGACACCAGTCCATAGAGTAATAAAGTTTTTGAGTCCGGTAATATCTCAGAGTATCCTTACTGGTATAAATTGTTCTGTGATCCTTACTCTGTGGGTAATAGGTACACTTTGGTACGGCACATGGCGTATTGGCGTGTTTCTTTGGAGGGTGAGAGCCCCACACTACCCTGTTCGTTGCCCCGAACGACGGGGTGTGCGGTTAGGTAAATTTTTTCCCGCCTTAACAAAAAAAAAGTGTACCTGTTAGGAAAAGATTGGGGCTAAGCCTTAAGAGTAATTTTTAATGTCGTAACCGTTACATTCTTGTGTCATATATATTTTTGTATAGACCAAAGAATTGGGTCTCCGAATTGGTATGCATAGGTACTATAAGAACTTCACGCATTGGCACATCAACTATCTCTGTGCAAAAATAGTTGTCTCACAGGAATCTAATATTTTTCTGGGATAAAAAATATCCTATGTGTTAATACAGGTAATTAAGCTGGTTTTGCTTGTTTGAGTTGCAAATATTCAAATATAAAAATATACAAAAATTCACATATACCTATAACATTATTAGACTTTGCCCGCGGCTCTGCCGCAGCCAAAATCTAGTTTTTAGGTTATATCTCAGGTTCCCGATATAGTAGCGGGATAAAATGTAAACCCAATTTTTAAGAGCTATTAAATAAAAAAAAGTTGCATCAAAATCTATTCAGTAGTTTTGGCGTGATACTCGAACAAACCAAACAAACAGACAAACCAACAAACATAAAAAATCAATTAAAAACTGTTATGCGTTCAGACACGCCTATTACAGTATTTTTTCTCATTAAATATACAAAGACAGCTCAGTTATAGCTTTATAATAGGACTAGCCTTCGCAATGGGTGATAATTGCTCACTTCCCTTAGTCTCGTACGACACCCGTGCGAAAGAATGGGGTGGTGACACTTGTATTCTTAGTCCGTCACCATACGGAAAAAATTTCCGGCGTGAAATTGTGACATACAAACAACTACAGGTACACGTAACTATAATATTAAAAAGGGTGAATAATTATTGTTTATTTTAATAAATTATTTGATTTATGTCAAAGTAGGATGGTCTATTTCTATGATAGATAATTATCTAATACATGAGAGGGTCTATTGTGTTACATAAAGTAGCTATAAATTACCATAGAAAAGGGTCCCCGTATGTAAATTGGTACGGTTCTAGGAAGGGCTATATATTTATATCAATGCTATATAAAGTCACCGTCCGTATCTATATTATGTTTGTCAGTAAGTAATTATATACTTTTACCGGCTATTATTTATACTATTATAAAGCTGTAACAGAGCTGTGTCTGTACATTCAAGATATTTGAGAAAAAAATACTGTAATAGGCTATAGGCGTGTCTAAAGACAAAACATTTTCTGTCTGTTTGTCTCTTTGTGCATCACGTAAAAAGGACTGAACGGATTTTAATGCAACTTTTTTATTTGAAAGGTTTTTGGCCTTGATTATACTTAAAAACTCGTACCTATATCTACAATTTATCCCGCTACTATATCAGGAACCTGAGATATAACCTAAAAACCGTCTTTTGGCTGCGGCGAAGCCGCGGGCAAAGGCTAGTTAATAAATAACCTCATTTTTGCTAAATGTGATAAATCATTTTATCTAGTTGTAGAGCTTTGCTAAATGTGATAAATCATTTTATCTAGTTGTAGAGCTTTGCTTACCCCAGCACGAATGGGCCGGCTCGATCGGGGAAGTACCGTCTTACAAAAGATCAGCCTGTAACAGCGGTAGCTAAGCCTGCTGTTATGTTTCGTATGGTGAGTGAGAGTGCCGGAGGCCCAAACCCCTCCCTATACTCTCCTTAATATCCTACCTATCCTTATTATCCTTCCTATCCCCATCCTATCCCTTTCTTTGGAGATGGTGACGCGCGAGTGATGCCCCTGGTGTTGCTAGCATCTATAGGCTACGGTAACCGCTTACCATTAGGTGGGCCGTGTTCGTCACCATCGTAGTATAAAAAAAAATACTAATATATATTGTGTAAATAATATTTCTTGTTTTTATGTTAAGGCGGGAAAAAATGTACCTAACCGTACCTCGTCGTTCGGGGCAACGAACAGGGTAGTGTGGGGTCCTCACCCGCTAAATAAACCCACCGTGGGCCTTCTCTATACTTCCTTTTATTGGCAGACCACTGGAATTAATTTAGTGGGGGTATAAATAAGCCTAAACCCTCCTCTCTATCGTCTCCTTATTATACGTTCTTTCCACCTCCTATCCATTTCTATGAAGTTGGTGATGATGTTGAAGTTGATGATTGATAGGTACATCTGCTCTTGCTGGCGTTTGTAGGCTAGTTAACAGCTTACAATAAGGTAGGACGTATGCTTGTTGCCACCCAAGTCGTATAAAAAAGAAGATTGAATTTTTTTTTTCTACGAGTGATAGATAACCTGTGTCGATCACACGTGCCAGGATGTCATTTGATATTTTACCGCTTAAACAAAAAAAAAAGTATGTCATTTGACAGCCAGCCGTCTAGTTTTAATATAAAATATATTTTATTAAATATCATAACCTTATTAAAGGTTATGTTATGGAGCTGTTTGGGAATGCTTAGGTTATGGAGTCCTAGTGCACTTTCCTGGAATAGTGAAATAGCGAGAAAATTAATCGACATTTCGCAGCTGAGTTTTAATTTGCATACAAAATAAGCATAGCCATGCAACGTGGCAATGTTGCCAGCCTTCTGAGTACGTTACCCAATTACAGCGATGTGAAAGAAGACTTCTAAGAGGAGATATTTTTTAAATATTATTATTGTATATATAATCAGATTATTTATGATTACTTAATTAATAGAAAAGTAAATAGGTTTATATGTCAAACTTATTTAATATTGTGTATAAAATAGTATGAATACAAAAAAATGCTTTGGTAAATGTAAGCTTGTGGCAAGTGTGGAGCAACGAAGAATTGTCTTGTCAGTCTTCAGTGAGAGCGAGTTTTTTCCTCGGTCAAGCTGATCATTTAGGACGCGTGCTCTATTAAAGTTAGGGGGCTTATTAAATCAATTACAACAGATGGGTTGGTAGAGTGTACTGTTAGGTTAGAGTTAAGACAATCTACTTTTTTATGTTTTACTTCTCTCGTGCTTTCGATAATCCTACTTAGAAGTACCTAAACTTAAGAATAGTATATAATAAAATAATAATTTATTACTTAATAATTATTTCGGTTATTATAAAAATCACTTTATACATCTTACCTAAATAAACTAGTTGACGTCAGTGACTTGTCTGCGTGGGCGTTTAATAAGTATATATATAACTTCAAATTTAAATGAAAGCTAAGCCCTAATAAACCCTTGAAAATTACATTAAAATTCGTTCAGTAATTTCAAAGATAAGCTCTAACAAACAGATAGACCTTTTAACTTCCTCTTATTGTTCCCTCTCCATTTTTATACACACCTTCAATGTACAGACACACCGGGTTGTGACTTCGTCCACGTTGCTTATTATATTAACGTCATGGGGTAGAGGTAGACTAACCTCCAACTTCTCCGCGACAAGAAAATCCATATCACTGAATATGTAGTGCTTATAAAAATCGATGTTTCTTAAAACTTTATACTTACTTATTTACTTATTATCACGCCATCTCCCTTGCGAGGTAGGCAGAGAGAACAGAGTGCCAAAAGGCTCTATTCTTGCATACGTCTCTCGCTTCCTCAACATTCATAATTTTCTTTATACACGCTTGCCAGGAGTGGAGCGAGTGTGCCGCTGAACCGATACTCCTGACTCCAGTTTCCTTCAATACATGACCGATTTGGTCTAGGTAGGTGAGTCTCGGTCCCCTCCTCTACCTACATCTTAAAACTTTATTTTATATTAAAAGAAGATATACGAACATTTTTTTAGATAAAGTCCAATTGTCTACGAAATAAAAACTTAGAAAACTTAATTGAAATCCATCTAGTAGTTTTTCCGTGATGCGCGGACAGCGGAAGAACTTTATCATTTAATTTATATAGACTTACATACATATAATAATTTTTTATACGTAAATAATTATTTTTTATACGAAAAAATAAGTAAAATGTAAAGAAAAAATAACACAATAACAACCATTTAGATATGAACACTGGAACGAATTACAGACCTAGTGGACGTTCACATCGTTCAAGCGACAATCTACAGCCAGCAATATGCCCAAAATTCTGCATTGCCTCGCTAGTTGGCGAGACTTGCCCTTTTGCCAAGGTATAAGCCAGCATGCTAGTCAAGTATCGACTCTACAAGAATAATAAAATGGATAGGTAGGATACTAAGGAGAGGATAGGGAGGGGGTTTGTCCTTCCGGTGCTCTCACTCACCATATAAAACAACGGTAGGAGTAATTGTTACACCATTTCTACACACTTTTCATTTCTCACTTTTGTTCATCCCAAGGTTGTCTGCAAGAAATCGCAGCTAGTGATAAGACCGCCGATATGTTTAAGGAAAATCCTTTTTTTTTTTAAATTTCTGTTGTACAGTAAAGAGTATTTATGTTATATTATGTTAAGTTAACTACCGTCGTTACACATCTTTTGTGAGGGAGTGATACATCCCCGATCGAGCCTCTATCTCTCACAAAAACTCAAATACAGCTGGATTAATTTTGATGAGATTTTCTGTGTGTGTGTTAGTTCTTGAATGGCTTAGATTCGCAATTGGACTGGTAGGTGGCGTTGTAATCATGCACCAAAATTTGTATTAAATTTTTATGTACTGTTTTATTCTTTTAATGATTTAATTGCATATCAGGCCGTATAGTTACAAAATTTCACCTGAAACCTACCACCGCACTTACAAAAAAGTCTGGGGCTGGTAATAGTCACTGTTAGCTAACGATAACAGTACCTACTGTTGTTACACGCTGACCTTTTGTGAAAGGGTGGTACTCCCCCGATCGAGCCGGTCCATTCATGCTGGGAAAAGCAAGGTTCTACCTCTAAAGCAATCTATTATTAGATATTTAAGTAGATAACAAGACCTTTAGATCGCTAAATCCATGGCCAGGAGTAACCACTTACCATAAGGTAGACTGCTAGCTCATCTGCCACTATTATCATAGTCTTATCCCAAACTTCTTTGGGCCTACAGATCTGCTTGGTTTTATCTAATCTACCACTATTTAGACGGAGTGATTGCCTATCTAAAAATATCTATAGATGACCGGGTTGGATTCTGGACTCTGACAATCTGTAAGGCCTACTAGGGTGTACTGTTAACGTACCTTCTCTTCCTCTGAACCTGTCCTTAAAACGGCGAAATAAAACCACAAAATGATTGGAAACTGAACAGTCCTCATTTTGGTCAAATTATTTCCAAAAACTACTAATCTTCAGCAGACAATAAAAAAAAACTTAATATAAACGCCAAAGCCAAACCCCGTGCGTATTTATATAAAAAAAAAGTTTCTGATATTTTTACAATTAAGTAATATTTTCAGCATTAATTATCAAATTAATTTAATATTTTTTTTTTTGGAAATATTAGGCGAGAGTACAGTAGGTAGGGATATGTATACCTACGACTATAGATACCTCGTTTAGGCATAATACGAACCATTAAGTCAACCCACAAGGTTAGCGAACAGCGGCCCGATGTTGCCGCCATTTCTGCGAAGCAAGCCGCGCGTGCGCCACCTCCCGGCTCTTTAAAACACCGTTCCCAAAACCCTAGCCCTACACCCTTTTATAAATCTAACGATCCACCCTCGCACCCTACAAACCACCCTCAAAAATAAACGCATCCCTAAAAAAACCTTTAAAAATAGAGTAGCCTATCCCTTCAAAGTGGCCCCCAGTCAAAATATTCAGAGTAATAAACTAGTATTTTTGTTGCGAACTTCTCGTAAAGTTGAGCGTTCGCCACGTGTTTGTGTGTCGGGTAAAACGAAGTTTCTGATTCACGTAGTGTTTTTTCGATCCCTTATCAAGGTTGTGTACCTTATTTATCGTTTGTTATATTAACATTTGTGTGTCTAAAGTGTTTTAGTTTGGGCAGGAGGGCGCGCGCGTCTCCTACCAGCGCAGCTTAGGCCTAAATCAACGGCAATCGCGCGGTTCTGCGAAATTTTTGCACAAACAACAACCGTTAAATACCAATAAGATTCTTATAGGCCTATTTAGAAAGTTGTTGTCAACTCACCTCTATGCACCTAAGTTTACGAATAAAATATTTTTTTCGCGAATATTGGCGTGTTAATATCTTTTTTTAATCATTTTATGTGACTATTGCGCAAGAGCGTTCTTTGGAATGTTCAAAAGATCGTGTGACTCTTAAAAATGGATTGTATGGCGATATTCCAGAGAAAAAAGTAAGTAATTTTGTTGTTTTTTATACTCCAATGTTTATATTTTCAAATTGGGTTATTTTTTAAAGTATTTTTTTATAATATATTACGGCGTATGGGCTTGGTAACGCGTGGGCACGCTAGAGCTTCTTTGGCGAATTTAGTTTATTATAACAGACCAAAAAAGTACTATTTCAGATTTCTTTTATTTTATTAACTATATTTTAACGATATTTAACAATATATTTGTAATAAATAATCTAATTATTAGAAAAAAACAATCCTGAAATTGATAACTCTACCAAAATTACTATTAATAGATGAATCAAAGATTTAACGCTTAAAATAGATTTAACACTAACTTTATTATGTAAAATGAGCACATTTTCAAATTTAAATATATCAATAAATGTAATATAAAGTACCTTATGTTCATACTTAATCATTGAACTGAAAAATGCGTTAAAATTCAATATAAATATAACCAAAGCTTTACTCTCTATTAAAAGTATATCTTTGGATTTAAAAAAATGAAAATAATTTTATTTTACACGTCGGGGGGTCGGGGTCATACAGTGACAGTTGTAAAAAAAATAATAATGTTTTAATACCTAAAATACTAATATAAATTCTTAATACCTACAACTAAAAATATTCAAAACAATATTTTCAAAATATAAAAATCTATTTTTGTAAAAATATATCAAACGTGAATATTTTTTGATATTACTAATAAAACAAATTAATAAATCAATATTTAGACATAGAGAATTGCACTGTCAAAGACGTACCTATCACCTACATTTAAAATACTGTGATTGTAAAGGAAAATAGGTAAACTTTAGGCCTAAAGTGCTATGCCCATAATTGTTTATTTTGCACTTACATAGAAAGTTTATTGACAAAAATATTATAAAAATAATATTATGAAGATAGTTTTGGCGGTGTAATAAATAAATAAGTAAATTTAACGTATTTTTTAACATCAAGCTTTCAATACTAACAACTGGCCCTTTATTAAATAGATTGGTAATTAGATAACTTAACCACGCAAATGCTTAAGTTCAATAAAAACTAAAATCCATAGTGCAAAATTAATTAAATATGTATATATATATATATATATATATTTATTGTCAGCCATATTAACTTTAATTTAAAAAGATAATTGCGAGGTAAGCTTTACAAATAAATAAAATCGAAGCGTTTGTTTGTAATGTCCAAATAACAGTTTTTTACTAAATGCATATGAAAGTATACACGTTAGATACCTATAACAAAACAGCAATTTTTGAAGGTTTAGTGTGTCTATGTTGGTTGTTTCGGCTAATCTCAGAAACTACTGTTTCGATTGGGGCGGGACTTTCACTGGCTGATAGCTGATGTTATAAGAAGTAACTTAAGTATATTATGGAAAAATAATTAGGGTTTCACGCAAAAAAAGAAAATATCTAATTTCCACGAGGACGAATTCGCGGGTACCATCTGGCTTATTATGTTGTATGAAATCGCATACATAATTTAATTTTAGGATATGTAAAGATATCTTTTCATTGAAATTTTATTAATTATTCCCTTGAATAAATATATATATTGTTATAATGTTCCCTACTAGCTGACTCGGCGAACTTCTTAACACCTTATAACTAAAAAAAATTAGTTTTGAACTAATTAGATGAAATGTATAAGATAAATAATTTATTTCCTAATTAATTTTCTATTTGTGATCTTTTCCATTGTTCTAGTAGCTATTCTGCTATTCCGGATGGAGACAATTCTAACTAATCAATGATCATAAAAATCGGTCCAGCCGTTCTTGAGTTTTAAATGGTGTAAACCGAGCATTTTACACTTAATAATATAATTACCTATATGAAACAAGCTTACAATAAATAGATTGTTTTTTTTTGTAAGTAAATAATTATATTAGTAATACATCTATCTATCTACACTAGTATAAAGCTGTAACAGAGCTATGTCTGTACATTTAAGATATTTGAGAAAAAATTAATGGCAATTAGGCTATTTAGGAGCCTCTGAACACAATTCTTTTTTAAGTCTTTGTCTGTCTGTTTGTTCGGGCTTCACGGAAAAACTACTGGATGGTTATTGATTTTTTGTTTGATAGCTATTAATTAGATTTAAAAACTAGTATAATAATAATAAAGCCTTTATTTCCCTACATAGTACAGTATTCACATATGTAGTTATAATTCACATAGCTACTTAACACATTTTCAACCATTAGTTACCTATTAAAACTGGTATACTATACGTTTTATCCAGCTACTATATCGGGAACCTGAGTTATAATCTAAAAAATACGTTTAATTAACTACCAAACTAGGTTGCCTTATATGGGTCTATGTAAAAATAAATACTTAATAAATAAAAAAATACGAAATGCTTTAATCTATGGAAGTTGGGCTCTGTGGTATTATTAGTATATATCTATACTATTATAAAGCTGTAACAGAGCTGTGTTTGTTAGTAGTAGTAGTTAGAATTTTTGTCTGTTCTTACGCAAAAACTACTGAACGGATTTTGATACAACTTTTTTATTTGATAGCTCTTGATTAGATTTAAAATCTGGTATATATTTTGTCCCGTTACTATATCGGGAACCTGAGTAATAACCTCAAAACTAGCGTTTGGAATAGCAAAGTACTCGTATATTTATATAAATATGATATAATTATAATCAAGTAATTCGCAATAAAAAAACTTTGGAAACAGCGGGTTATTCCATAAATGATAATTCTATTACAAAGAGTACAAATATGTATTGTGGTACAATTTGGTAGAGTTGATCCGAGAAGAGATTCAACCACCTCCAATCTCAACCCCTTTCTGCACCTTCTTCCTTTCCACCAGATGGTGCAACAGAGATCTATGTACCTGATGACAACGCGTGAGAGATGGTGCCAGTATTGCCCACGTCTATAAGCTAAAGTAACCGCAGGCGGGTCACCTGATTGTAGCCAAACTTATAAAATAAAAAAAATACTTATATAACCCTGTGTTACCAATGTCAAAATTCAGTCTCTTCTGCATGATCTAGTTTAACTAATAAGCCTATCGCAATCAATAATTACAAATTACAGCTTGGAAACTGTATCATATATGACAAAACCTTTATATTCTACCACGTCGTCTCTGGAGTGACCTCCCTGCTGTGGTGTTTACCCAGCCACAACATGTTCTTTCTTAAACCAGGTTTGAAGGAACTACTTTAGTCACAGTGAAGAGTGGCTTGATTCTGCCCCTGGTGTTGCCAAAGTCCATGAGCAGTGGCTTCCATCCATCCATCCATCCATCAGCATTTCAACGTCCACTGCTGGACATAGGCCTCCCCATAAGAACGCCACAATGAGCAGTCCTGCGCCGACCGCGTCCAATGGCTTCCGCGACTGACCAGATCGTCGGTCCAGTGGCTTCTATCTACCATCAGTAGTCCATTGAGCTACCATTGTTGACTATAAAAAAGCATAATAGGTTTTGTTAAATGCTTTACAATAATCGTTTAATCTATGGCCATTATGCAACGGTTAAAATTAGAAGTATAATATTGACAATTTTACGTGGAATTCGTAAAAAAACAATCTAGTAGTGTAATCTTTCTTGTCCCAGCTTCTTAAAGAAGATCAGCTTAAAACAATAGGTAATCCTACTAATGTGTTTTTCGTATGGTGAGTGAGAACACCGGAGGCCTGAATCTCATTCTTATCCTCTCTTTACTATCCTTTCTCTCCACTGGAATAGACGATGCACGTGTGATACCTCTGGTTGTTTCTAGCGTCTATAGGCTACGGTAACCGCTTACCATCAGGTGGGCCATATGCTTACTTGCCGCTTGCGTGGTATAAAAAAAAACAGTTAAATTAAAATATATTTATTCGTGAAAACTCGCTATTAAAAAACATATGACGGGCCTCGTGGCGTAGTCGGTAGTGTAACCGACTTCCGTGCACGAGGTCATGGGTTCGATTCCCACTCAGGACAATTATGTGTGATGAACACAGATATTTGTATTGCGTCTGGGTGTTTTCTATCTATTATATGTATGTATTTACAAAAAAAAGTAATATATGTATTATATCCGTAATCTGGTACCCATAGCACAAGCGTTAAGCTTAGTTTGAGACTAGAGGACGTTGTGTGAAATGTCCGTGAATATTTATTACCCATAGATTTAATAAATCTATGTTATTCCCTAAATTATATTTTTGAAGTCAGTCACATTTTGAGCTCTTTCTGAGCAATGAACGAAACTGAATCGTCACGCTCGGGTCGGTGACGCTGAATCGGAATTCACTCGGCTCCACTCACCATCATGCAAAACATTGTTTCTTTCTTAAAATATGATAACAATTAAGAGGATCAATCAGAGCAAAATGTAACTATAATAAATAATTTAATAATGTAATCATAATCATATTTTTTATAACATACTACATTCTGCCAGCAACTTCCGTTTGGGCTTCAGAATCTATACTATTATAAAGCTGTAACAGAGCTGTGTCTGTACATTTAAGATATTTGAGAAAAATGTCTGCATTAGACTATATAGGCGTGTCTGAAAATCTACTTTATTTTTGTCTGTTTGTTCGTTCGCGCATCACGCAAAAACTACTGAACGGATTTTGATGCAAATTCTTTGTTTGATATCTCTTGATTAGACTTAAAAACTGGTATACATTTTTTATCTTGCTAACTATATTGGATGCCTGAGATATAACCTAAAAACTAGCTTTTGGTTTCGGCAAAGCTGCGGGCAAAGGCTAGTATAGATATAAGACTTTACTGCACATAAGATTACCGGGTAGAAAATTTAAAAGTTTGGAAGAATAAGTGTGAGATCTATTGAAAAATACTGAGCTTATCTCTAAGTTTGCGAAATCTCTCGTAAATGTAATTTACAGCTTTGTAGTCCGTGGCACAGACAGCATATACCATCCAATATCTACTCTATTTTATTGAAATTATAAAAATCCTGAGATCTCATGATAGATCCTGAGATATGTTAACTCTAACGGCACACTAATTACATCTATACAAAAATAATTATTCCTTAGGAACTATCCATTTTTATAGGATACCATATCTCAGGTTCCCGGTATAGTGGCGGGATAAAATAATATACTATTGTTAAGTGTAATCAAGAGCTATCAAATAAAGAGAGTTGAATCAAAATCCGTTCAGTAGTTTTTGCGTGATGCGCGAACAAACAGACAAACATGAACAGACAAACAGACAATTGTTTTATGTTTAGACACGCCTATATAGCCTATTACAGTAATTTTTTCTCAAATATATTAAATGTACAGATAAAGCACTGTTACAGCTTTATAATAGTATAGATAGATATGTTTAGGTATATATATGATTGGTTCAGTAGTTACGACGGGAAATGTTAACAAATTCACTATCACATTTTTCGACACGAGAGGGGCAAACACGCGTATCGAACACCTGATGGTAAGCGGTTAATGTAGTCCATAGGAATTACTCGCCAACTCAAACGAAAGGGATAGGAGATGGAACGGAAGGATATTAAGGAAAGGATCGATTATCGATAATTTATAAACGATCTTAACACTTTATGTCAACCATTATTTTTTTGTGGAAAGTCATAAGACCTAATGGAACTGATTACCTATTTTGTACAACATTCTAATGCTTTCTGATATTTAGGCGAATGTTACACATTATGAAATAAAATAAAACTTCTATAGACGTCCAAAGCTCTATCATCTAAGTCCACCCGTGATCATGAATGCTGTAAAGTATTCGAAACGTCGGGATAGTAGTAAAATTAAGTAAACGCGATAGATTCCGTAAACGAAGTTTTATTTCAAAACATTCTAATGAATAACTTAAAAAATTAAGTATAAAATAAAGAAAAGATGAGGAGGGGTTTTTGTTTAGGAGTAATAAAAATAAAATTAAATATTTCACTTCTGTTGGCAGTCCCTAATACTACCTAGACTACCTATTTTCTATTAAACTCTTAATTTACTGTTCCTATAGAGTAAAATATACTTAATCAAAAATACTCGTACTGTTTGGGTTTACATATCGATATGTTTGCAATATTTCTGCTCTATAATAAAATATTATGAAAACAGTATTCGAACCTGCATCTCACGTGTTACCCCACAAAAAAGTAAATAAATCACTATCTTACACATTAGCTATTCTACCGCAACCGGTAATTTTTCCGGGATAAATTCAAATTCAAAAACAACTTTACTTCAAAGGCTTATTATTATTAAAATTATCAAAGTTACTAATAACTAACACGAGCGCTTGAGGCAAGTGCATCCGCAATGTCGCGATTGCAATCGCCACAAGCGGCCCGATTCCATAGTAAGGCTTTTCATGAGAAGAACCTGGCAAGAAACTTATTAGCCACTTTTATAAATATCTTAAAATAAATTAAAATGTTTAAATTTATATAAGTACTTAACTAAAGTAGGTGTTCACCAAGAACACACAATATTGGGGAGAAAATAAATAAACAACATTAATATAATAAAATGGAGTATGCGCTTATTTAAAACAGTATTTTAAAATGAGGAGTAGTTCAAGGCCATTTTGTTTTATCCTCTAAATAATCCTAAATTGTACCTTCGCTATTATGTCTGATTTTTACTGCTTTCTTAAACTTATTTAAAGGCATGTTTCGGATATTTTCGGGAGTTTTATTCAAGAAGCGTATACATTGCCCCATGAACGATCTACTAATTCTGTGGTGACGAGTACTGTGAGCAATAAGATTGCCTTCTTAGTATTAATATGATGAACGTCACTATACTTATCAAAGTTATCAATATTTTTCTTGACATATAATAAAATTTTATATATATACTAGCTGATACCCGCGACTTCGTCAGCGTTAAAGCATTTTAATTCGACCCCTATTTTACCCGCGATTTTATAAAACCTTTTAAATGTATGTGTATCTATCATATATAAAATGAATTTTTCATTCTTAATTTAAAAAATGTCTAAATATGTCTATTTCTATCTCTATAGTAGAAGCCCACCAAACCACCCCCTCTTTCCCTTTTTGATAGTGGCGCCATCTGTCGAAGATTGGACGTACAAACTCAGAAACCTTCGTGGGCTCATGCACAACACTTTGCTGAAGATCATCACATTATTAAATGCATACTATACAATTCTATAAAGAACATACAGACAAACATTCATGTTTATATATATATAGGTTGTGACACGAAAGTAAGAACATTTATTTCTTTGAATATCTCTTTAAGGGAAGCTCGTAGACCTAGATTATAAATTACGTGAATAGCCCTTTTCTGAAGTACAAATATAGAATTTAAATTTGAGGAGCACCGCCCATAGTAGTAAAAAGGTGGCCTATGTCCTTTTCGATGCTCCTCCGGACTGTAGATATGCAACATTTCATGATGATCGGGTAAGCAGTTACGCCGTAAAAGAGTAACAAGTAAACGCACTTTAACATTTATACAAATATAAACTACTAACCCGGCAAACGTTGTTTTGCCATATAAATTATATCTAGAGAATTTTTAAGGAATTTCGAGAAAAATCAAATAAACCATAAGAAGAATCACAAAAAAAAAAAATTTGGGGTGGAGAACCCTTATCACTTTGGGGTATGAAAAATAGTTTTCATCTTATTCTCAGACCTACTGAATATACACACAAAATTTCATAAGAATCGGTGAAGCCGTTTCGGAGGCGAATGGCGACAAACACTGTGATATGAGAATTTTACACAAATAAATAAAATTAAAGCATCCCACTCATCTCTGAAGTACTATCTCTTCACTGTGTGACCCTGATATTGCTAAGTCCACAACCAATGATTGTGGTCCACACTTGAATGTCCATAGTCCAGCCTATAGACGCTAGCAACACCAGAATGATCACTCGTGCATTGTTAATGCTTATTTGATGGTAAGCGGTAACCGCCTTACCATCAGCAATTCTAAGGATAATACCAAGTTACTGTCTAGATATTTTTATATACTTTTTTAGCATTTGACATGCTTAGACATATACATTAAACACGAAGTGAAAACGTCACCCAAGACGTTAGGAATGAATGTGTTATCGAAATTAGCAGTCAGGAGCAATTGTCACGATGGCTGAATTGGCAAAGCATCTGGACGGTATCCAGGAGATGCAGGTTCCAATCCTGCTCGTGACTGTTATTTTCGATTTCACATTTTTCACTTTGAGTTTAATGTATATGACCAAGCTACTCGTTAACATTTTATTTCGCGGATATAAATTAATAGATAAATAGCTCTCTCACATTCTCACACTACATATAAAAACACACCGATGTGCTTCATGGCGGGTCACACGGGAGACGATGGTACCAACCCGCTCGGGCCCGATAACAAGCGAGTACTCCCACTTGGTAACCAACCCCAACTTAATACCAAACTATTTTTCTTAGTCGACTCGTAAAACAGATGGCGGAGTGGTTTAAATACCGGCCTCCCATTCGAGTATTGTAGACAACTCTTTGTCTGATCCACAAATAGTTGTTCTGAGTCTGGGTGTACTTTGTGTCCGTGATATTGTATGTTTGTAAAGACCCCGCGATACAAGGATTGTACATTAGTGTGGGGTGACATCCTTTCTTAAAAAAAATGGGGTGGCCTCACAACATTCGCCATCACCACGCGGACAAATTGGAGGTAGTGTAAGACTGTGTAGGAGGAATTTAAGACTAGCTTACTCAACGTATGAAGCGCAACAAAAGTTGCTTTTTTCATTAAGGCGAATAAAATATGTACCTAACCGCACACTCCGTCATTTGAGGTAAAGAACAGGGTAGTAAGGAAACCCGACATGTGCCGCTCTCAGCCCAGTATTGGCAGGCCACTGGAACTGGTAGACATTACTCTGTGGTAGATATATACTAGGGCCGTGTGGGGCCGGCTTTAGAATTGTCCCAACCCTCTCTACCCACGGGAGTCGTAAGAGCCGGCTGAGGGAATAACGGGGGAGTGGGCAGCAGCACTCCCTCGATTATTAACAACATCCACTGCGATCGCCAACCCACCTGCCAAGCGTGGCGATTACGGCATTATCCCCCATTACGAGACCGCTCGTTGTGGCGTTCTCTTGGGAAGGCCTATGTCCAGCAGTTGACGTTGAAAGGCTGATGGAGATATATACTGTGACTGACAGGTTGCAATGCCCCGGCCAAGTCGGCCCATTCATGCTCACCCATCGGTAAGGAACCCAGGCTTCTAAATATATTTAATTGATCATTATAACAAAAAGTTGACGGAACTAAAAGAGGTCTGGTGACGTCATTGGTTCAATGTACCGTGTACTATGTATAGTACAATTAGTTCATTCTGTTCAAGAACTTATAGCTTACTTACAACTATAGTGGTTATATATTAAAAGCTTTCTGAGTCTACCCTGGTAGACGTTATCGTACCCGATCTTGGTAGCGCTCTGCTTATCCCAGTATGAATGCGCCGGCGACCGGGAAATTGCCACCCCCCTTAGAGAAGATCATAGTAAAGTAACGGTAAATATATCCGTGTGGTGACGGACTAAGAATACAAGTGTCATCACCCCATCCATTCACGCGGGTGTCGTGCAAGGCGACTAAGAGAAGTAAGCAATTATCACCCATTGCATTACTGGTGGTAGGGCTGGGTACCAAGTGAGTGTACTCACTTGCTATCGGGCCCGAACGGGTCGGTACCACCGTTTTCTGTGTGACTAGTCATGAAGCACGTCAGTGTGTTTTGACTGTAACAGCAGATAGCCGTTTATTCTTTCTTTTCATATCTGAGAAATGAAATGGTGAGCAGCGGCTTGGTAATACTCTCAGTATATTTGAGTCCATGAGCGACGGTTATCACTTACCAACAGATGGGCCGTAGTTCATCTGCCATCATTAGCATTAAAAAAAAAGATACTCCTACTGTGGTGTTTCGTATAGAGAGTGAGAGTGCAGAAGGCCCAAACCCCGTCTTCGCCCCTTTCTTATTTTCCTCACTGCCCACCTCATCATCTCCTGTAAAGCAACCTTCTTTGTAGGTAGGGACCTACTGTCCTTTCCACGCACGCTTTCAGAATAAATAAATAAATTAAATGCAGGTCTACAATCCTTTTATATTTCCACTCTATAATCTCGCTTACCCCCTTTCCTATCCCTTTCTCTGGGTTTGGGAATGCATATGATGACTCTAGTGTTAAGCTATTCATCCGAGTCAAAACTAAACAATATTTTAAGTAACAAATTATTTGTGAAAAGTGGAAAAAGAGAACTTTAGTACGAGCGGAAATCGAACCTGCAGCCCTTCCAATCTGGGGAAGTGCTCTACCGCTTAGATTAGATGGGACGTGGGTTCGATTCCCGCTCGCACTAAAAATTCTCTTTTTCACATTCATAAATAATTTGTTATTTTTTGTAACTGCCCCGGTGATGTAGCGGTAGTGTATGCGACTGCTAATCATGAGGTCTCGGGTCCGATCCCCGGGTCGGGCAATGTTATTGAGCGTTTTCCTAAAAAGATAAATTATCAGTAGCAGCCCGGAGTTTGGAAATGTGCCCGGTAGACGGCAATAGGCTCGCCCCTTATTACGTAGGACTTAAACATAGCTGGCGAATCGTGGGTGTGTAATACACCTCTGCCTAGCCCTTCGGGGATACAGGTGTGATGCTATTTTTGTTTTTTAAAGTAGCTGAGCATGTCAAGTGCTAAAATACAGATCAAAAATGTTAAAAACACAATTTATTTTAAATTTTTGTCTTTTTGTTTGTCCACGGATCTGGGCCATACAAAAATCTATTTTTTTAAAGACAACACATTCATATATGCATAATTCCCGTATCGCGAAGACACAGAGTATCAGAGTAACCAAACAAAATAGTGTTAACTGTGTTCTTATACTGGGAACACCCTTTGCCAGGCCCACTTCCTTTGGCTGACTAGGTACTTACTGCTCTTAGGCTTGCACGTCCGCAAGACCGAGGAGAGGTACTGGTCTGGATGCGGCTAGAGTAATCGTATTTAGACCTAGGCCCCTTCAGAACGTTCCCCTTCTTATTTTTGTTAATTTTTTTTTAATAAATATTGAAGCCTGTTTGCCGTCATGCTTATTTTAAAAGCCCAAGGACAACAAGAGTGACACCAGACTTAGCATAACAACCATTTGTAGATCATACAAAGAATTATACTGTTTGAGAATCGACTCTACCATTTTTTGTATTGCTTATACCATCAGACGTGTCACGGCCCATCTGATGGTAAATGGTAACTACTAAACCAATTTGGATGTAACTTTTTTTATTTGATTATACTTAAAAACTGGTATATATTTTATCCCGCTACTACATCGGGAACCTGAGATGTAACCCAAAAACTAGCTTTTGACTGCGGCGGAGCTGCAGGCAAAGGCTAGTATATAATACAACCCTAGTATATAATATAGTGGTGCAAGTTTTTTTTCTAGACATCCTAAAAATAACAACTGTTTGTTTATAATTTTAAGTTTTCACTTCTGTTAGCAGTCCTCGCGAACAAACAAACAACAGACAAACAGAAAAAGAATCGTTTGGTGTTCAGATACGCTTATATAGCCTAATACAGTATTTTTTTCTCAAATATCTTAAATGTACAGACACAGCTTTATAATAGTATATCTAGATAGATATATCTAGACCTTTACAACTGGCCCAGCGCAATAACTTATATTATTAGGAACAGATATAGTGTTATTACACGTCACGAGACCATGTCGATGACGACTTACATGAATATACTCCCTATCTAAACCTTCCTATAGAAGTTTTCACTTCAAAACAGTAATTCCGGTCACGGCGGCGGCCATTGTCAACAGACACTAGCCATTTATGCAGGCGATATTATAGTGCACGAGTGTGTGCGCTAACACAAGTGCACTCTCACTCTCATAGTCCGAAGGGACGACACGACGGGGATGAAATGGCCTGAGCCGGTAATCAAACCCAAAATCTTATGATCCACATACACTACCTTTTTTTTGTTAAGGCGGATAAAAATGTACCTAACCGCACACTCCGCCGTTCGGGGCAACGAACAGGGTAGTGTGGGGCCTGCACCCACTAAAGAAACCTGCCGTGTGCTGTCTCTCCGCCTTTATTGGCGGGCCACTGGAACTATGTTACGTTCCTTCGGTGGCAACCCTAGTAGTCTGTATATTTAAAGTACAAATTATTATTTATGAATGAAAAAAAAGAGAACTTTAGTAGCTCAGGCGGAACGTGACAATGAGTGTGTGAATGTTTTTTCGTGCGTACAGTCGGCTTTCATCGATTTATTTATAAGACGTTATCACGTCAAAAATGATTTTATAGGATTTAATCCCGCTTCAACCAAAATAGTAGTTTTTGTTATGGTCGGTCACAGGGGAGATGGTGGCATCGACCCGCTCGGGTCCAATACTCCCAGTGAAACTGTGTGACATACCCGTATCTCTAGTGGTCAATTTCGAGCAACCCTAATTTCTATTTACAAACCATTGAGATTTAAATCTATCCCCAAATTACATACTATAAATATATGTCTATTTATCTATGATTATAAAAGTAGTTTATTTAGAAATAAATACATTAACTTATTAAACTAATTATATATTCACCCCTTTTGACTGTCAATGTCTTAGATTTATGGTCAATGTACCTATTATAAGTTTGATAGTAGGTATTAAAATTGGTGCAGCGGTAGTGTGAGCGCCTGCTGATCATGAGGTCTTGGGTTCGATTCCTGGGCCGGCAGTGTTATTGAGCTATTTCGGAGTTTGGAATGTGCCCGGTAGACGGCAATAGGCTCGCCCCTTATTACGTGGGACTTAAACATAGCTGGCGAAACGTGGGTGTGTAATACATCTCTGCCTTTCTTCAGGGAATACAGGCGTCTTGCTGGATACCATCCAGATGCTTTGCCAATTCAGCTGCAGCAGCTGAATTGGCAAAGCATTGGTTCGGATTCTGCTCGTGACTGTTATTTTCGATTTCGCATTTTTCACTTTGTGTTTAATGTATAGTGCTAAGCATGTAAAATGCTAAAAATATATATAAAAATATCTAAATACTTTTAGAGCACTTCTCCGGATTGGAAGGGACGCAGGTTCTAATCCTGCTCGCACTAAACTTCTCTTTTTCCACATTCTCAAATAATATTTTGTTCATTCACAAAATACTGTTAGCTTCCTATGCTGCTATTCTAGTAGTAGGTATATAGATAAAATTAATGTAATATTGAGTGAAGTGATTATTATATTATAGTGACTCAGCTCTGAGGTCCGAGCGGGCGAAGTCACTAGTAACATCTAGTATAAATATAAAGGGGGGCCCCCTTATGTGACATACACTACATAATATAAAAAAGCAAAGGGCTTTATTTATCTATCATAGAAATAGATGGCTATAAAATACATGTAGGTAATAATTTTATTAATACAAATTATATATTCACCCTATCAATGTGTAACCTGTTATGCGTCTATTAAGAGTGTGAGAGTCACCTTGGATAGACCCTGCGGGTTCCAAGGTCAAGAATAGCTTTTCAAAGTATCTAAGGGTCTGCAAGGTCGTCTGGTTAGGGCTTAAAGGGTTGAATTAGAAATTTTATTATTAAAAGTGTCACAAAAGATTTGAAAGGATTTTTATTGTGTAGCGCGTGTGAGCACTGTCTCCTTTAGGTCCGACGGTGGTAATAAGTGTCTAGTTTGGTTTAAGGTCAAATGTGGTGTAACGGTCACGTGCAACAAAGCGTTTCTGATTTGACTGAATTTTTTGAAGTATAAACTTTTATAGGCGCGTTGAGCACTTTTTGAGTGAACAAAAATCATGGAACTCGCGTCTTCGGCACCGAACGCTACGATCTTTTTTTTTATTGCAATTAGTGGCAGACGAGCCACAGCCCATCTGATGGTAAATGGTAACTGACGCTCATGGACTCAACTATACCGAGAGTATTGTCACGCCACTGCTCTCCTTTTCATTTCCGATATGAAATGAAAGAATAAATGGCTATCTCCTGCTACAGCCAAAACGCAATGATGTGCGTCATGGCCGGTCACACAGTTGATGGTGGTACCAACCCGCCCGAGCCCGCTACCAAGTGAGTACTCCCTGCCACCAGTCATGCAATGGATGATAATTGCTTTCTTCCTTTAGTCGCCTCATACGACGCCCGTGGGAAAGAATGGGGTGGTGATACTTGTATTCTTAGTCCGTCACCACACGGAAAACTTCTTTAGGCGCGTTGTGAACTTTTTGGGTGAACCAAAATCATGGAATTCGCGCCATCGTCACCGAACGCTCCGATAGAAGTGAAAACTAAGTAACTTGTGAATTGTATCGATGAGCTACATTGCTTCATTAACACTTCTTTAATGACCATTAGTCAATAACACTTCTACTAATTGCCCTACATGTTTTTTTTTAATTTATTTCTGTTAATCAGGTAACTTGCCGTGTGGGGCCGGCTTTAGAATTGTCCCACCCCTCTCCACCCATGGGAGTCGTAAGAGCCGACTGACGGAATTCCGGGGGCAGTGGGCAGCAGCACTCCCTCGAGTAGGTATTAACAACATCCACTGCGATCGCCAACCCGCCTGTCAAGCGTGGCGATTACGGCACTATACCCCCAATTTGGGGAGGCCTATGTCCAGCAGTGGACGTCGAAAGGCTGATGGATGTATGGAATCAGGTAACAGCAATAAAGCTATTTCCCCCAGCGCGCACATACGTCCTTCGCTGAGACAGGAGCGTAAGCTAAAAACCTTGGTGACACCTAGTATTATTCGGACCCATAGAAGTCTAAGGTCAAATATTCCGTAGTCTTTGTCAACTGGGCCAAACAAGCGGACAGCATCACCCCTACCCCAATGCTGGCCCGACCGCTCTTCGGTACACCAGACCACAGAGCTGTCCCACCACCAGGAAGATCACAGGCGTCGCTGCCCTGTTGCTTGGTCTCGGTTACACAGAGCACGTCAAGTTGTCTATTCGACATAATGGTCAGCTCGTGTAATTTACCTTCCACACCACCTCAAACAACAATTGCTTATTAAAAATAAAAACAAATTATGATATTCAAAGAACAAGTTATGTGAAAGTGGAAAAAGAGAGATTTACTGCGAGCAGGAATCAAACTTTCGTCCAATGTAATCCGGGGAAGTGCTCTGGGCCGCTAAGCTACGGCTGTCACCTTATGATGATACTCAATCTTAACTTCACATTTTTTAGTAAACTAAGCAAGACGTTCCTATTTTACGGCCATAAAAATATATAATAAAATTAAGAAAATAAAATTAAGGAAATTGCCGTGTGGGGCCGGCACCAAGAATAGCTCCACCCCGTCTCTTCCTGTGAGAGTCGTAAAAGCCGACTAAGGGTTTACCGGGGGACCGGGCAGCAGCGTTCCCCTGTGTACTAAAAACATCCACTGCGATCGCCAACCCGCCAGCCAAGCGTGGCGATTATGGTAAAACCCTCATTTTGGGGAGGCCTATGTCCAGCAGTGGACGATGAAAGGCTGGTGGGTGGATGGATGGATGGATGGAAGAAAAAAAACAAGTTTTTGAATGATAATCTTCTTTTATTTAATTTATCAATACATCCAAATATAATGCGTATTACTGCATTTAGGTTTAGCATCAGATCTTGTGAAAATCAGAGGCTACTAAAACTAAGTGCAGCAATTGCGCAAATTACTGCATTATGGCCTAGCACATGCCGATTGTTGTTCTTGTCCACTTCCATGTTGATGGGTTATGTCGGTTACTCCTGCACTCCTGTAGTAGGCTACAGATTTTCACATTACGGATTCTAACACGTAGACAGATTCCGAGTATAGCCTGTTCCATAGCTTGATACAAAGTCGACATTCAGAGACCACGCCTCTGTTCCATAAGCCATCGCCAGTAACACACACTGATCATATAGACCTTCGTATTCAGACACTGTGGAATATTGTACAAGAAGATCTTCCTCAGCTTCCCGAACGCTGCCGAACTAGATTCATCGATTGACCTTTTTCTCAAAGTTGCGTCTGCCTAACTGGACTGTTTGCCCCAGGTAGATATAATAGTTGACAACTTACAGAATTGTATTTTCGACTAGGAACGGTGTTGTAATGACATAGTTATTGTACATGACTTTCGTCTTGTCCATGTTCATTTTAATACCCACTATTCGGGACCAAACACATACTTTTCTGCAGTTAGATCGGTTTCGTGCTATTGTCTTGAAATCGGATAAACATGGTGGCGGCGTTTCCACACAAACACTTGACTCTTCGATGTACCGATAGTCAATTTTGCACTGCTGAAGAGACTACAGCATCACCCAAGTTTTGATTGAATCAGAGGCTTTCTCACAGTCTACAAACGCTAGACACAGAGGCCGTTTGTACTCCTCGGTCTTCTGTATATACTGGCACAGCGTATGTATGTGGTTAATGGCCTTTTCAGAAACCGGCTTGTTCGGGAGCAGTGGCGTAACTATACCATCCGAGGCCCGTGGCAAATTCATTGGATGGGGCCCTCCCAGTAAAAATCGCCACGTTGTAATTTAATTTTTAACTAACTTTAAAAAGAAGGAGGAGGTTATCGGTTCGGATGTTTATAATATTTTCTTTATATATGTTCAGGCATCATTACGTCATTACGTCGACTAGAGTTTGCAGGTCAGTCTCTGATTGTGTAACAAGATTATATCGTCTGCATACAGCAATGAATTAACCACTGAACTGAACTCGCACATCCATTTCATTCAACCTTTGTCCGTGTGGTGACGGACTAAGAATAAAAGTGTCACCACCCCATTCTTTCCAACGGGTATCTTATAAGGCGACAAAGGGAAGTAAGAAAATATCATCCATTACATGACTGGTGGTAGGGCTGGGTACCAAGTGGAAGTACTCACTTGCTCCCAAAAGCAGTTATCACCTATTGCATTACTGGTGGTAGGGCTGGGTAACTAGTAGGAGTGCTTGCTATCGCACCCAGCGGGTTGGTACTATCATCTCCCGTGTGACCGGCCATGAAGCACATCGTTGCGTTCTGGCTGTAGCAGGAGATAGCCGTTTATATTTCATTTCATAACTGTGAAATGAATTGGTGAGCAGCGGCTTGACAATACTCTCGGTATATTCAAGTTCATGGGCGACGGTTACCATCAGATGGACCGTGGATAGTCTGCCACTATATGCAACAAAAAAAAAAAGAAGATATTTATCCAGATATAATTATGATAAAGTCTGGCTGGTAGAATGCTGCCCTGTTTAACGCCGATATTTGCCTACATTAAACCAGGGTGACATTCTATTGGCGTCGCCACGGAGTACATCAGGGATGGCCTCCGGGAACTGCTCAACGCATGTTTGCGGTCGGGACGGTCCCCGTAGCAAAGCTGGAGCGGACGGCTATATCTGCTGCGGAAGGAGGGTCGCCCACCTGATTCTCCTCCGCATATAGGACGTTGGTGGTGCTGGACACTGCCAAATTGTGCGAGAAGGTGCTCGCGGACTGTCTTGTCCGGCACCTCGAGGATGTCGGGCCGGAGGCTGTCAGAGTCGCAGTTCGGGTTCAGGGCGGGCCGCTCCACTATTGATGCGTTGGCCGCCCTGAAAACCCTGACCACCGAGGCAGTGGCCGAAAAGGAGGTCGTTCTGGCAGTCTCGCTTGACATAGAGAACGCCTTCAACAGTCTCCCTCACGAGACGTTGAAGGAGGCACTCCGGTTTCATGGAGTGCCTCCATATCGCCGGAGGCTGTTGGAGGCATAACCTCGAGAGGAGGCACGTACTCTGGGAGGGTGGCGATGGGCGCCTATACCGCCATCGGGTACAGCGCAGCGTTCCACAGAGATTCGTGCTGGGCCCGATCCTGTGGAACGTTGGGTTCAACTGGGCCCTGCGGGGCCGGCTCTTTCCCGGGATGGGAGTGATTTGTTATTCAGACGACACTCTCGTCACCGTGAAGAGGGCCGGCTTCCAGGAAGCCACCCAATCGGCGGAGGTCGGAGTCGCGCTCGTTGTTGACAGGATCGGTATGTTGGGCCTGAGAGTCTCGTTGTCTAAAACCAAGGCCCTCCTTTTCCCCCCCGAGGAGCGTGCCTCGTTGTACAGGGGGTTGCCGTGCCAGTGCAGGCCCATATGAAAAATTTGGGCCTGGACATCGATAGTAAGTGGGGATTTTTGGGAACAATTCCCGAGCTTCAACATCAATTGAAAAGCACCAGGAAAGATTCCCGGACACATGAGCCTCCAAGCTTGATCATGTCAGCAGACACCATATCAATACCCGCTGGCTAACCATTTTTAAACTTCTTTCGTCCATTCAACTTTTTCCATACTAATGTCAACAGAGGATGCCGTAACGAGTGCTGATCTATTAGATCACATGTGAAACCGACATCACCCCGGACTTCGGCATACATATTTTCAAAACATTAATTCAACACATCTTGTGTTTGAGCAAGAGTGTCATCTTAAGACCTTACTTTATTCATTCCGACGGCTGACCAACAACTCAAGATATTTTCACCTTCCGCCGAGTTAGGTGTTTAAATTTATTTTGAGCTTGCCTCTTGTGGGGGCCCCCATCGGTCGGGGGCAACGCAATTCTGTCGACTAGTTGGTTGAACAGCGTAAAGGCTACATAATGGGCCAGCGTGTGGAGGGCATAGTGGTGTCGGATGGCTTGTAGCGCGTGCGATGGTCGTGGAATGGCGTCGGCCGCACATCAAAGGCGGTACACGTGGTCAAACGTGGTGCAAAACATAAAACACAAAGATAAAAATAAGGTTAAAAAAAATTAGTTTTATATGTATAAATTGGTATTATGCGTTTCAAAGAATAGGATAATGAAACTTCTTTTACGCCACTTCTTTTTAATAGCTTTATTCTTGTGTACATTAAGAAAATAATGATACGTGCTGTATAGATATATTGCCGCAGCGGCTAATGCTTCCACGTCCATCTCGAAAAAGATAAAAATCACAACTGAATATCGCCATAGTGAAGTTGCGTTTCAACCATCGCATGGCCATTTCGCTGGGCCAGCCCCAACATGTGGACGTACGGCCATGGATCTCACAAGCCTTCACTACACTCACATGCAATAATATAGAGAACTACGTTTTGATTTAGCAACAGGTCTATTGATTCTAAAACAAAATGTGGCAGTGGTGGCTTTTACTGCATTTACCTCTAGCATATTTATGCAAATACTGCATTCTTTTTTAGCACATGTTTAATGCTGCGCTTCTCTTTAGCATTGATTAAATTTTCATGCAAGTACGGCGAAAATCGTTAGTTAAAAAACATATTTCCAGTGAAAATTGTTATGAAAATAATTTTTGTCCATGTAGGTATGGGATATCATTTATGGTAAAAAGTGAAAATCCCAAAAATATCGATTACTGCTTTCTTAGCAGTCAGGAGCAATTGTCACGATGGCTGAATTGGCAAAGCATCTGGACGGTATCCAGGAGATGCAGGTTCAAATCCTGCTCGTGACTGTTATTTTCGATTCCTTTTTTTCACTTTGTGTTTAATGCATAGTGCTAAGCATGTCAAAGGCTAAATATATATATATATATATAATGCATTATTTATTATCAGGGCAGAATTATATGTCCGTGTAGTGACGGACTTTCTTACTACCACCCCATTATTTCCCAAGGGTGTCGTACAAGGCGATCAAGGGAAGTAAGCAATTATCACCCTTTGCTTTACTGGTGGTAGGGCTGGGTACCCAGTAGGAGTACTCACTTGGTATTGGGCCCGAGCGGGTTGGTACCACCATCTCCTGTATGACCGGCCATGAAGTACATCTGTGTGTTTCGGTTGTAGCAGGAGATAGCCATTAATTCTTTCATTTATATTATAATATATTATTTGTGAAATGAAATTGTGAGCAGTGGCTTGACAATGCCCTGGGTATAGTTGAGTCCATAAGCGACGGTTACCACTTACCATCAGGTGGGCCGTGGCTCGTCAGCCACCTTATGCAATAAAAAAAATTATTCATTCACAAATTGTTCCAAGTCTGCCTACTTTGAGTCCGTTTGTTTAGTCTACATTATTATTGTCTACCAATAAAGGCGGAGAGACGGCAAATGGTGGTTTTATATAGTGGGTGATGGCCCCACACTGTTAGTTGCTACGAATAACCATAATAAAATATAATAACCGAATAATCATAGTAAAATGTACCTAAACGTACCAGGGTGTGCGATTAGGTACATTTTATCCCCTTTTACCAAAACAGTGATCTTTAAAAACAGGCTATGTGTGTGATAAAGAATGTGATAGCGATATTTAACCTTAAGATATACGAACATCCTTATCATTTTTTTTTCTATAACGTACCTATTTGGTATGCTACTACGGAGCCCGTGAGTAGGAAGAGGGGGGAGGTGATGACGTCATCGCCACGCCCTACCAGACGGGTCCGTTTATTTATCGAAGGAATATAAAAAAAATGTGTGTTGTATGGAAACCACGTGTTGCGGCTGGCGGGTGATAATTCTGACTTTTATTAATGTTTCTAAACGAAGTGACGTTTCAGAGTTAGTATGTACAACTATTGGTCTAATTAATAACCTCCTGTCGTAGCATGCGTGTTTCTGGTAGGTTTGGATACGAAGTAAAAGTTTTCGCTAGTTTGCAAATTATCGTTAATTTAATAAAATGTCTCCTTTTGATTTTTTCTAATTTAATTGGCTGCGGTACTACGTCCTTAGTCTAGTGGAATAAGTACGAATATTTATGTTTTTACGGCTCAAGTATTGACCCCAACAGAGTTTTTTTTTGTCTAAATCTGAGATGTGGAGACGACCAAATAACCTATTACTTTAGAGAGTACCTTAGGGGGCTTATTTCTTTTTTTTTTAACTTTTTTTCCTTCGTGGAGTTTGTCCACATTTTTTATATTTTTCGAAGTTATTATCGTGTTATATAACAGTTTATTTTGTCTAGAAATTAATCTAAAGAAACACTTTTCTATTTAACGTTAAAGATACTTCTTTGTCCATTCGATCAGTGGATCGAATGGTTAAAGTGTTAAAGAACAAATTATTTGTGTGAATGGAAAAAGAGAACTTGACTACGAGCGGGATTTAGACCTGCACCCCTTCCAACTAGGAAGTGCTCTAGAGACCGCTAAGTCATCGCAATCACCGACGGGGACTCTCTTATTTACTTGCGAAGAAATAACCCTTTTTACAAAGCAAAAATGAAACAGAGATATGTTACACCTCGCGTTTCGGACATGTCCATCTATAAATGAGGTTTGTGAAGAGCACTACTTACGGTAAACCGTAGCGTGGCTTTACACCTGATGTTAGTCACAAGCAGTGGTAAACACTTACCATCAGATGGTTAAATAAAAAAGAAGCGTCAAACTAACAAAAACGTAATAGATTTAGAAATAAATCTACGTTTACGGAATCTATCGCGTTTACTTGATTTTTCTACTATCCCGACGTTTCGAATAAATATCAGAAAGTATTATAAAAATGTAATAGCCTAAGTTTGAAGTTTCAATTTAGAAACTATATCATACTACCGATTTCAATTTTTAACAACAACACAGAGTAATGTGTACTCAACGCTACCCGCCGCACTACAGACTAGTTTTTTTATACCCTTAGTCGCCAGACGTTGAAAAAATCGTCTGCTGGTATACGGTATTATTATATCTTGTTATGATAAGAGATAGCTTAGTGACGACTGCAAAGATAGAAATATAAAGTTCGACACCCACTCTTAACATTTTTGAAATTATGTATAAACTGGATAAAACGTATACCAGTTTTAAGTCTAATCAAGAGCTATTAAATAAAAAAGTGGCCGCAAAATCCGTATAGTAGTTTTTTCCGTGTGGTGACGCACTAAGAATACAAGTGTTACCACCCCATTCTTTCCCACGGGTGTCATGTGAGGTGACTAAGGGAAGTAAGCAATTATCACCCATTGCATTACTGGTGGTAGGGCTGGGTACCAAGTGGGAGTACTCACTTGCTGTCGGGCTCGAGCGGGTTGGTACCACCATCTCCTGTGTGACCGACCATGGAGCACATCGTTGCGTTTTGGCTGTAGCAGGAGATCCATTTTTCTTTCATTTCATATCTGTGAAATGAAATGTTTTTTTTTTAATTTATTTTATAACACAAAAACATAATTACAAGAATGATTAATTATAAACATACCACACAAACCATCCAGAGTTTAACAGTGGTATGGAAGACACATACACGGTACAATGAACATAATTATTTACCTATTCTGCATCATGTAATAGTACATTGTTATCCTAGGGATGAAGCAACATATTTAGTCCCGAGACGGGGTTTGGCGCCCGAGCGTAGCAAGGGCTCCAATACTCCGAGGGACAAATAAGTCTTTATCCCGAGGTAAGCACTGTGATTTTCATTACGAATACGAGGAAACTAAAAATAAAAATCATGAATTAGCTAAATTAAAAAATTGAATTTGGATTCGCCGTTTTCCCGCTGATTTTGTTTTTTTTTTCTGTGGCCTGGCAGCTATTCAGCCATTAAGTATTTTTCATTTTAATCATTGAAAAAATATTAATCTTCGTTATTTTAAAGATATTGTTGCAACTATATTAAAATAAAGTCATATAAAAAACAAATTCTTCAATAAAAAAAACTTGAGAGGTGTCAAGGGACACCCGGATGGAACGAAGTTCCTTTCTAAAATGTACTAAATTAAAAGAGTTCGAGTTACTAGGAGATTAGATTTTTATACATACACACACCCACACACACACACACCCACACACACACACACCCACACACACACACACCCACACACACACACACACACACACACACACACACACCCACACACACACACATATATATATATATATATTGTCTGTATAAAATCTCTACTTACCTAACTCCATCAGCAATATCCGCAACTTGTGAAGAAACACTGTCAGGATTCATTATTATTATTATTTATTATGTACAAAAAACCTGTATACACTCAACAAAAATAATCGTCGCGACACCACACTGTTCCATGTGAAATAGAAATGAAAATAATATAAACTTATATAAAAAAATATAACAAAAAACAAAACAAAAAGCAAAAAGTGTCGTGACAACTTTTCGTAAGAATTTTTTCCGTCTAGCCCCCTTTCACAACGCGCGATAAGGAACTTCGTTCCAATACTTAACTTTATGTTATTTCAATTTTACATCGCGCTGTTATTGACTGGCTGAACTTCAGGCCTACTTTCAGAGTATGAGTAATGAAAAAAATGTTTTGTTAATGTCGGTTTACAATTTATTGCATTCATAGTATTGCAGATTTCGATAGGGAAGCTATTTATTATAGAGGGTAGCATGTATTCCCACGTCCGAGTCCCGTAAACATTTGTATAATGTGGTAGCTCATAAACAGGTAAGTAAGGCAGCCGACGCAAAGACTTTGGCCTCACATTCTTTTTTAAATTTGTAATATTATTATACTCCTTACTCAAAACACACACCTTTATTTTGTCGAAGACATTTATTATTTGACAGTGTTTAAAAAGGCCTTTTTCGTCATCTTTAAATTGTAATTTAGTGTTATAGGGTACAATTGATTTGAGTATGCTTAACTGCAACTTATAAATTTCATCAATATATGTTTTGTAGGTACGTCCGTAGCTACTTAGCCCATAACTAATCACAGAGTCAGCTAGAGACGCGGCTTGAGAATACTCTCGGTATAGTTGAGTCCATGAGCGACGGTTACCATTTACCATCAGGTACGCCGTGGCTAGTCTGCCACCACAGGCCGTAAACAAAAAAAAAGTAGTTTTTGCGTGATGTGCGAACAATCAAACAAACAAAGAGACAGAAATTAAAAAAAAATGTTTTGTGTTCAGTGACAACTAAATAGCCTAATACAGTAGTTTTTTTCTTAAATATCTGAAATGTATAACTCAGCTTTATAATCCTAACTATTATAAAGCTGTAACAGAGCTGTGTCTGTACATTTAAGATATTTGAGAAAAAAATACTGGAATAGGCTATATAGGCGTGTCTAAACACAAAACATTTTTTTTTAGATTGTTTGTGTGTTTGTTTGTTCGTTCGCGCATCACGTAAAAACTACTGAACGGATTTCGATGCAACTTTTTTATATCATATAGGTACCTCTGTGTTGCAGAGGTAGTGTGAGCGATTGCTGATCCCGAGTCGAGCAGTTTCGTAAAAAGAAATATTCTCAGTAGCAGCCCGGAGTTTGGAAATGTGAAAGAGACGGCAATAGGCTCGCCCCCTCTTACGTGGGACTTAAAGATAGCTGGCGAACCGTGGGTGTGTTACACCTCTGCCTACTCCTTCGGGGAATACAGGTGATGCTATGTTTCTACATCCGTCCGTAGGGTGACGTATTTATATTTTGAAGTCCATCAAGCGTTCTATCAGCCAGACTGTTTATCATATATCTGGATAAATGTCTACAAAGGTTGAATGAAGGGAATGTGGGAGTTCAAATGGGCGACTTAGTGGTTAACTAATGCCGAAAGAATGCCGGACGATCGACTGGTTAAGAAGATATACAATGCGAAAGTGGAAGGACGTAGGTGCAGGGGGAGACTGAGACTCACCTACCTAGTGGTCTATCGGTCATGTATTGAAGGAAGGTGGAGTACGGAGTCTCCGAAACCGACGAGCGTGTATGAAGAGTATTATGAATGTTGAACAAGCGATGTATGCAAGATTAGAGCCTTTTGGCACTCTATTCTCTCTGCATACCCCGCAAAGGAGATGGCGTGATGATAAGTAAGTAAGTCCACGAATTAAGTCGCAGTTTATATATAATGTTATCAAAACCTACAAATAGGACAATAGGTACTGTTAAGTTATTGTTGTCAATAGTGATAAGATTTGTCTTATCAACTGGGGCGCCGGTCCGTCTAACAGTAAACGGCCTAAACGGCGTTTGCAGTCTGGCCCCTTTTATCAATTCTGCTCAATTAATAGTGGGATATTTATGGCTCATATCTGTAACAGAACTGTGTCTGTACATTTAAGATATTTGAGAACAAAATGATTATAGGCTATTTAGGCGTATTTGAACACAAAACATTTTTTTTCATATACACGCAAAAACTGCTGTACGGATTTAGATGTTTTGTTTTTGCGATAGCTCTTTTCTAAACTTCAAAAATTAGTATATATTTTATTCCGTTGCTATACCGGTAACCTGAGATAGAAAGTGTTTTTTTTTTAATCTTTTTTTTTATTTAGAATCTGAGAAATAATCTGGAAACTAAATTTGCGACAGAGCCGCGGGCAAAAGCTAGTAAGAACATAACGTTATAAACCCATTTGATTATGATTATAATATACCTTGTTATCCCAACATGAATGGGCCGTCTCAATCGGGGAAGTACCACCCTCTCACATAACATCAGCGTGGAACAACCTACCGTTGTGTTTCGTATGGTGAGTAAGAGCGCCGGAGAAGCACATCCCCTCCCTATCCTCTCGTTATTATACTTCTTATCCCTTTCCTTGGAGATGGCGATCCGCGAGTGATGACTCTAGTGTTGCTAGTGTCTATAGCCTATGGTAACCGATTACCAATAATCCGTGTGGTGACGGACTAAGAATACTAGTGTCACCACCCAATTTTTTTTTCTTTAAGCACATCGTTGCGTTTTGGCTGTAGCAGGAGATAGCCGTTTATTCTTTCATTTCATATCGGTGAAATGAAATGGTAAGCAGCGGCTTGACAACACTTTCGGTATAGTTGAGTCCGTCAGCGACTTACCAATAGATGGGCCGTGCCTTTTACCATCAGATGGGCCATGGCTCCTCTGTCACAACAAGCAATTAAAAAAAAAACAAAAAAATACCATCAGGTATGCCTGTTTACCATCCATGTGGTAAAAAAGCGAGCTGGATTGTCTATTCCTTATTATCTATTTTTATTATAAGTGTATAGAATTCCCACATAGACCCTACTTGTTTCTATGCACGACGATAAGAGATTCTATTTAGGGCGGAGACTACGATTTATAGCGACGTTTAATGATAATTTTATACATACATACTTACATATTGTCACGCCTTGTTCCCGTAGGGCTAGGCAGAGACCACTTCTCTTCACTTGCTACGATCCTGACACACATCTTTATCTATTATATATAATTCCAGTGTCACGATGTTTGTCCGGGATGAACTCCGAAACTACTGAATCGATTTTAACTATTTTTCTTTTTAAATGTGTGTTTTGTTCCAACTTAAGAGATAGGATACTTTATATCTCAATTTATAATTGCAATATTTATTCATGAAATATATAATAATGAAAAAATATTATATACTTTAGTTAAAAGAACTTATATCGTTAATGTAGGGCTGTCTACTAGACCACTGAAGAGATTATACGCGGTATCAGTGGTGCGCCAAGTTAGGGCGCCCCACACTACCCTGCTGTCTCCCCAGGCAGCAGGGTAGGTATAAGTTTGCCCACATAAAAAAGGGCTGTCTACTAGAACTAAAACTACTAGAACCTGTCTACTAAAACTTCGTATGGTGAGTGAGAGCGCCGTAGGAGAACAAACCCCCCTCCCTATTCTTTCCTTATTATTCTTCCTATCCACCTCCTATCCTTTTCCTTAGAAATAGCGACGTGTGAGTGATGCCTCTGGTGTTGCTATCGTCTATAGGCTACGGTAACCGCTTAACATCAGAGGAGCGTTGGTCAGTATAAAAAAACACTGCACGATGATGCTGAGTGTTGTGGGTTTGATTTACACTCAAGACAGTTCTATGTGTGATCCACAAATGTCCTGAGTCTGTGTGTACTATCTGAACGTACACAATAATGTGGTGACGGGCTAAGAAAACATGTGTCATCGCCTCATTCTTTCCCACGGGTGTCGTATGAGGCGACTAAGGGAAGTAAGCAATTATCACCCATTGCATTACTGGTGGTAGGACTGGGTACCAAGTGGGAGTACTCACTTGCTATCGGGCACGAGCGGATTAGTACCACCATCTCCCGTGTGACCGGCCATGAAGCACATCGGTGTGTTTTGTCTGTAGCAGGCGATAACCGTTTAATCTTTCTTTTCATATCTGAGAAATGTAATGGTGAGCAGCGGCTTGACAATACTTTCCGTATAGTTGAATCTATGAGCGACGGTTACCATTTACCATCATGTGGGCCGTGGCTCAACTGCCACCATACGCAATAATAATAAAAAATACATTTGTAAAGACCTCCGCGATACACGGAGTTGACTTATTAAAACGGAAGCAGTAATTTGTCGGAACAGAACGTGTAAATACTGTCGTTTATTATTTATTTGGATCCCTGTTCACTTTAGGATAATTGTTCCAAGTATAGTTATTTATCTATGTGGGCCCCTGTGACTATAATTAGGGATATATACTCATACTAGAATTATTGACTTTTTTATTTTTTTATTGCCGCAGACTAAAACGACTATAAACTATTATAGACGAGTATTTTCGGGCGTAGACAGAGTGTCAAAATAGCAATAGTCATATGATAACCGGAATAATTTAAATCTAGGTTTCAGGTTATATCTCAGGTTCCCGATATAGTAGCGGGATAAAATGTATACCAGTTTTTAAGTATAATCAAGATCTATCAATTATAAAAAAAGTTGGATCAAAATCCATTAGTAGTTTTTGCGTGATGCGTGAACGAACCAACAGAACCAACAAAACATACCAAAATTCTAAAAAAAAAATAGTTTTGTGTTTAGACACACCTATATAGCCTATTATAGTATATTTTTCTTAAATATCTTAAATGTACAGACATAGCTCTGTTACAAATTTATTGTAGTATAGAATATGATTATAATTTTGTTGACTAAAAATGCAATAATTATTTTAGCTTTATGACAAACAACTACAAAAGAAATTGCAGTTATGCTTATATTTTGCTTAAAATATATTAGAACGTGTAACATTAGCGTATAATTATAACGTGATTAATGGACGTTTGTTTTTCGGCTATTACAAAAGCAAGCTTACTTACCGGTGCTGGGGACGGTTGGCCACCTTATTGTTGGCACCCAGTCGAATTGGGTCCCAACAAAAATTACGACGCGAAAAGGATAAAATACTTATACCTACATGTGTCTTGCTCACTCTTGCTATGACCTAGTGTGTGCATCCTTTTCTTCATCTTTAGTATTAACATAGTAGCGAGTCTATTATATCCTCTGTTTACGATTTTCGGGTGTTTGAAACGTCAAAATCTAACAAAAGTGTTTCGTAGCGAGTTCAGGAGATTATCAGCTGATCTGGCACACAAAGAATCAGGCTGAAATACGAATCTATAATCGCTTATTATCAGAGACATCGTCATTTCAAATTGAACTCATTTACATATCTTTCTGATAACAAATAGTGATGTTTGAACAGTTTAGTCGACTTTTTAGTAATTTTTTTAGTCGTTTAGCTTTTTTTTATAATACGTGGATGGTGAACAAGCATACGAACCACCTGATGGTAAGCGGTTACCGTAGCCTATAGACGCTAGCATCACCAGAGTCATCACTCGCACATCGCTATATCCAAGAATAGGGATAAAAAGAATAATTAGGTGAGCTATCCTCGGGAGTTTGGACCTACGGCACTCTCACTTACCATACGAAATACGTAATATATGATCTTCTGTGAGAGGGTGGTCCACTATATAAACACTATATATTATATAGTAAAAGGGTTTATATTACTGTTAATTACCACCATCTGCCGTGTGACCGGCCATGAAGCACATCGTTGCGTTTTGGCTGTAGCAGGAGATGTAGCCGTTTATTCTTCCATTTCATATCGATGAAATGAAATGGAACGGCTTGACAATACTCTCGGTATAGTTGAGTCCATGAGCGACGGTTATCATTTACCATCGTGGCTCATAAGCACCTAAATGCAATAAAAAAAAAGTTGTTAAGTCTAATCAAGAGCAATCGACCAAATTTTTTTACGTTATCCGTTCAGTAATTTTTGCGTGATGTGCGAACAAACCAACAGAAAAAAATCTAAATAAACAGTTGTTTTTTTGTTTAGAAATGCCTAAGTTGCCTAATACAGTATTTTTTTCTTAAATGTTTGTGTCTTTAATGTTATTTAGTGGTAGAACAACTGTCTCATTATCCTCACGTGATTAGGTATCCTTCCTAAAATCTCCTTATTATCTATACTTGCTATCCACCTCCTAACCCTTTCCTTGGAGATGGCGACGCGTGAGTGTTGCCTCTGGTGTTGCTAGTGTCTATAAATAAAAATAAAAATTATATAAATATATTATGTATATAATTCTACTGTACGTGTGTATATCACTGAACTCCTCCTAAACGGCTGGACCGATTTGAATGAATTTTTTTGTATGCGTTTGGGTGGCACCCTGGATGGTTTAGATTCACATTTGGAACCGGTAGGTGGCACCGCAATAGGATTGAATGTTTGAGTAAGTACCGGGATGGTTTAGATTCATATTTGGACCCGGTTAGTGGCGCCACGAAAGGTTTCAGGATTTTTTCTTAAATTTACACACCCACGGATCGCCAGCTATCTTTAAGTCCCACGTAATAGGGGGCGAGCCTATCGCCGTTTACCGGGCACATTTCCAAACTCCGGGCTGGTACTGAGAATTTTCCTTTTTACGAAAAAGCTCAATAACACTGCCCGACCCTGGGATCGAACCCGAGACATCACGATCAGCAATCGCTTATACTACCGCTGAACCACAGAGGCAGTTCAGAAGGCTTTATGGTAGATCTAGAGTAGCTACTCTAGAAAATTATTATTCTACTAAAACTATTAAATTTAAGCTTAGTTGAGCTTTTATAAACTCATCATCATTATACTAATCATTGAGAATGTGTATTTCAGACCGATTAGCATAGAAAATAAAATAAAAAATAAACATTTTTGGATAAATCCTTATTTCTTTAAGTAGTTAGCCTTTGTAAGCAATTTTATACAAAATTCGCGTGAAAAGATTAATTAATTTAAAATTTTTGTCACTTCATCACACAAATCGACTAACAAGTTGATTTTATTTATCGATTAATAATCGAAAAAAACGTAGTATTTTTAGTAACGGGTAGAGATGGGCCGAATGTGATTTTAACCGAATACGAACTTCGGCCGAACATTCGGTAAACATACAAAATTCGGCCGAAGATCGGCCGAACTTTAGTGTGTGCTTTCACTGCTTTCTCGGGAGTAACAAGTCATATTCTGTGAGTATTTTTTATGAAAGGCAACGCCGTAAAGCAATAAAAACCAGTCAGTGTAAGAGTGACACCTTATTTCAAATTATTGGGTGTATTGATTCATAGACTCCTGGATTGTGAAAAAAACTAATTAATTTATACATTTTAATTTATCTATAATAATTATAGTTTAACAAACAACTGACCATGCTTAAATTACTTTCGAATAGTGGTATATGTGACTTATTTTGCAGCTATGACAGATGTGATTTCTCTAAATTTTAGTATAAACCTTAATTTTTTCTAATACCGAATGATCGGCATCTAAACCGAACTTCGGCCGAATGCCGAAGTTCTGTTTAAGCCACCGAAATTTGGTTAAACCGAATGTAAAACGAACTTCGGCCCATCCCTAGTAACGGGCCTTAGCAGTTGTTATACAGGTGAAGATAATTGCTTGTAGTATCATCGTACCCTATGTCTATTCTTAAGGACAATTTTTATTTTTAAAATGGCGGCTGTGACGTAAAATCGGAGAAGCGTGCTTCTAAAACTGTTTAAAACTGTCATAGCTGATTGATTGAGGACTTTACTACTACTGACTGTAATAATCAAAGAGTATATAGTAATAATAGTGAATTCAGTGCCTTTTGAATGCAAAGTGCAAAAATGTGAAATGGCAAATAAATATAGTTATGAGCAGGATTTGATACTGCATCTCCTGGAAATCGATCCTTTGCTAATTCAGCCATCGTGAGTACCACTCTGAATTACTAATTTCGATAACACAGCCTTTTTAATGGCTTGGGTGAGTGTTTCTTACTAATCAAAAAATGCGTTATTAGATATCTCCTACCGATGGATTGAGGATTTTTGGGGAAAAAGGGATAAGAACTGTAGAGGCAGGATAATAAGGAGAGGATAAGAAGTTTTTATGCTAATTATGCCAGACGATCCACGGCCCACCTGATGGTAAGTGGTAACCGTCGCTCATGGACTCAACTATACCGAGAGTATTGTCAAGCCGCTGCGCACCATTTCATTTCTCAGATAAGAAATGAAAGAATAAACGGCTATCTGCTGCTATAGTTAAAACACACTGACGTGCTTCATGACCAGTCACACAGGAGACGGTGGTACTGACCCGTTCGGGGCCTATAGCAAATGACTACTCGCACTTGGTAACCCAGCCCAACCACCAGTAATGCAATGGGTGATAATTTGTTTACTTCCCTTAGTCGCCTTGTACGACACCCGCGGGAATGGATGGGGTGGTGACACTTGTATTCTTATTCCGTCACCACATGGATAAGAATAATAAGGAGACGATAGAGAGAGGGTTTAGGCCTCCAGCGCTCTCACTCACCATACGAAACACAATAGTAGAAGTATCTACCGTTGTTTCACGCTGGGAGAAAGAAGAATCGTTAATAACTTACTAATATTATAAATGCGAGAGTGAGTTTGCTTGTTAGTCTTTCACGCCGTAACTACTGGATAGATTATCATCAAATTTTGCATATGTATAGTCTGAATCCCAGAAAATAAAAAAAAAAGTAAGCAAATCTCTCCCATTGCAATACTGGTGGTAGGGCTGGGTACTAAGTGGGAGTACTCACTTGGTATCGGGCCCGAGCGGGTTCGTACCACCAACTCCTGTGTGACCGGCCATGAAGGACATCGGTGTATTTTGGTTGTAGCAGCAGATAGCCGTTAATTCTTTCATTTCATATCTATGAAATGGTGAGCAGCGGCTTGACAATACTCTCGGTATAGTCCATGAGCAACGGTTACCATTTGCCCTCAGGTGGGGCGTGGCTCGTCTGCCACCATAGGCACTAAATAAAATTTAAAAAAACCTGAGATATAACCTAAAAACTGGCTTTGGCTGCAGCGGGCAAGGGCTAGTATAATATATTCTGAAGTCCAAGCGGATAGGAGCGCGGGCAGAGTCTATTATTATAGACCTAGTGAAAAACGTGAAATCGAAAATAACAGTCACGAGAGGATTATATTCATTCATTTAGGAGGTTATTTTCGATTTCACATTTTTCACTTTGTGTTTAATGTATAGTGCAAAGCATGTAAAATGCTAAAAATATATATAAAATATCTAAATATACCTAAATCTTATCAATATACGGTATCAGAATGACCTTGCAGCTATCAGAGGTATTGTAACAGTTGATAATACTTGGTGTGGTGAACTTACCATCTGTATAGCTCGTAATACGCTCTGCTAGGTCTTAAGGCTCCCTTGTGGGGGAAATTAGGTTGACTAAAGCTCCCTGGCTATATGGGCCACCGTAGAGATATTTTTCTGCAGTTTTTTGGTACTGAGATTAAGTACTACTAGCCTTTGGCTGTGGCTCATCCATATGCTAGTTTTTAGGTCATATCCCCATGTTCCCGATATAGTAGCGGGATAAAATGTATACCAGCTTTTAAGTCTAATCAAGAGCTATCAAATAAAAAAAAACTAGACGTTGCGGGACGTCTACCAGATGTGAAAACATCGAAATTATTTTGTAGAAATAACATGATCATAAGTTGACAAAGTACTCCTTAAGACGAATCAAACGAGTATAAACTCGATGAGTTTGGGTCGTTTCATTACAGAGTTACTGTGTCCACCTTCCAGCTCCATCATCAGATCAGCTCCATATCATCATAATATTGCATTGTCACGTGATATTCATATGCGTGTAAAATTTCAACTCAATCGGAAACCGAGAAGTGTGTTAAATTTAACTTGCAAGAATTGAACGGGACAAGTAAAATAAAAGCGTCGCCACGCTAACAGCCGATTTTACCCTCCCTCCGCATTAGATGTTTCACATCAAAAAGCTGCATCAAAACCCACACAGTAGTTTTTGCGTGATGCGCCAACGAACAAACAGACAAACAACCAAAAATTTTCAAAAAATTGTTTTGTGTTTAGACACACCTATATAGCCTATTACAGTCATTGTTTCTCAAATATCTTGAATGTACAGACACAGCTCTGTTACAGCTTTATAATAGTTAGAAGAAGATAAGTACCTAAGGCTTTTTTTATTTATAGACGAAATTGTAATCCTTACTTTACAATATTGCAAATACGAAAGTGTGTTTGTTTGTTATGCTTTTACTCCAAAACTACTCAACCGACCATCGTGTAATTTAACAGAAATATAGATCATAACCCAGAAAGATACATAGCCAACGTTTTAGAATGGAAAATTCTGGAGATAGATTCTGTCTTGCTTATCTCAGCCTGATGAAATTTTTAATAGTTTCTTCAAGTTATTTTCACATTTTTGTATAGAGACTCTATTGGTTTTTTTACTTTATCGTGTAGGACTCATCAAGCTCTGCACACCGATACACCACTTAAGGGGCTTCTGAGGGTTCCGTCTCCTGCTTTTTTCGGTGCACCTTTATTTACCAGAGAATCAAACTTAAAAAAATGTGTGAGGGAATAAGCGTATACGTGGCAAAAAATGGTGGATACACAGCATAGTGTCTTTCAATTCTTTAATAGACACTATACATTGTAACAAAACAACTGCCTCGGTGGTGTAGCGGTAGTGTATGCGACTGCTAATCATGAGGGTTCGATCCCCGGGTCGGGCAATGTTATTGAGCTTTTTCCTAAAAAGAAAAATTCTCAGTAACAGCCCGGAGTTTGGAAATGTGCCCGGTAGACGTCAATAGGCTCGCCCCCTATTACGTGAGACTTAAACATAGCTGGCGAATCGTGGGTGTGTAATACACCTCTGCCTATCCCTTCGGGGAATACAGGCGTGATGCTTTGTTATATTTGTTGTAAATTTTAACAATATCGCTGATCATCCGGATAAAACATTAAAAATAGCAAACTATTCTCAGGCAAACAAAGCAACTACAATTTGACGGTGGCCATCTCGCCGATAGCGCCACCTGCGCTCAACGCGTATACCATCGAGGATACGGGTCTTAGCACGTTTGTGTGTAATATTTACACACGACTTTTTTTTTTATTGCGTATGGCGCCAGACGAGCCACAGCCCACCTGATGGTAAATTATACATTACCATTTACCATATGGCCAGATGGGCCGTGGCTCGTTTGCCACTACATGTAATGCAAAAAAAATGGTAACGGTCACTGATGGAATCAACTATACCGAGAGTATTGTCAAGCCGCTGCTCACCATTTCATTTCACCAATATGAAATGAAAGAATAAACGGCTATCTCCTGCTACAGCCAAAACGCAACGATGTGCTTCATGGCCGGTCAAACGGGAGATGGTGGTACCAACCCACTTGGGCCCGATAGCAAGTGAATACTCTCACTTGCTACCTAGCCCTACCACCAGTCAAGATCAGCGTGTAACAACAGCAGATACGCCTACCGTTGTGTTTCGTATGGTGAGTGAGAGAGCCGGAGGCCCAAGCCCCCTCTATCATCTCCTTATTATGCTTCCTATCCACCTCCTATCCATTCTATCTTGGAGATGGTGACGCGTGAGTGACGCCTCTGGTGTTGCTAGCGTCTATAGGGTACGGTAACCGCTTACCTACCATCAAGTAGGCCGTATGCTTGTTCGCAGTTTACATAGCATCACGCCAGTACTTCCCGGAAGGCGTAGGCAGAGGTGTATTATACACACCTACGGTTCACCAGCAATATTTAAGTCCCACGTAATAGGGGGCGAGCCGACTACCGGGCACATTTCCAAACTGACGGGCCTCGTGGCGTAATCGGTAGTGTAACCGACTTCTGTGCACGAGGTCGTGGGTTCGATTCCCACTCAGGACAATCATTTGTGTGATGAACACAGATGTTTGTACTGCGTCTGGGTGTTTTCTATCTACTATATGTATGTATTTACAAAAAAAAAGTAGTATATGTATTATATCCGTAATCTGGTACCCATAGCACACGCGTTAAGCTTAGTTTGGCACCAGAGGACGTTGTGTCCGTGAATATTTATTTATTTATTTCCAACAGCAGCCGCCTGCGGATCGCGTTCGTAACGACGCGGTACCCGTGATCCGCCGTAGCAAGAGCGGGTGGAGGCGCACGGTGGGTTTTTAGTGGGTGAGAGTCCCATTCACCCCGTTGTCTCCCAGGGCAGCGGGGTGTGCGGCAGGACATTTTTGCCCACCTAAAAATAAAAAGGCACCAGAGGACGTTGTGTCAAATGTCCGTGAATATTTATTTATTTATTTTAACATTGCCCGACCCGAAGATTAAACTCGAGACTTCACGATCAGCAGTCACACATACTACCACTGCACCACCGATTAATAAAACATAGCACATTCCACGTAGCGTATTAAAGATTTTAATGTTACTTATTCAGAGCACATTCCTGTTGAGTATTTGACTTCGAGCCAATTACCTTGTCAGTACTTAAACTCGTGCGTTTTAGTCCAAAGATTTATAAAATGGCGGTTTAATCCAAGGTGTTACTAAACGTTTATGATAAACTAGCCTTTGCCCGCGGCTTCGTCGCTTAAAAAGCTAGTTTTTAGGGTATATCTCAGGTTCCCGATATAGTAGCGGGATAAAATGTAAACCAGTTTTTAAGCCTAATCAAGAGCTACCAAATAAAAAAAGTTGCATCAAAATCCGTTCAATAGTTTTTGCGTGATATGCGAACAAACAAACAGACAAAAAAAAGTTTTGTGTTTAGACACGCCTACATAGCCTAATTCATTTTTTTTTCAAATATCTTAAATGTTCAGACACAGTTCTGTTACAGCTTTATAATAGTATAAGATAAAAGAACAAATTATTTCTGAATGTGCAAAAAGAGAGCATTACTGCGAGCAGAATTCGAACCTGCGTCCCATCGATTACGGGGAAGTGCTCTGGACCACTAGCTTAGTGGTCCAGAGCCCAATTTCCACTTCACAATTGTTTTTAGTTGTTTTTACGACTCACGCCACCTAACGGATGCAAATACATATAAGTATTATTCCAATATAGTAAGTTTAATTTTGCAATTAAAATTTATATAACTTGATGGTCCGATTTTTTTAATATCTAGAATTGTGATGATACTGCTAAGTCTATGGCAGTTATCACTTACCATCAGTTGGGCCGTGGCTCGTCTGCCATATAAACTGACTGCACAGATGGCGGAGTGGTTCAAGTACCGGCCATCTTTGTTTTTTGTACCTATATATTTTAAAATGATGCTTGCATCTCGGTACCATGTAATACTTCTACAGGAGGGTATTTTAAGTATCGGAATTGAATTTTTTTTTGATTATGCGTTTATTTCGTAGATAAACACATGACAAACAAAATAAAAAAAGAAAATTTAAATTTAAATATTAAATTTTCAGAATAAATTGATAAACAAAAATATTTTTTAAATTTCCCGCTAAAACGCTCAATTACGTCACGACCCGCTGTTCAATAGTCGTTCGTGTCGGTCTCTATTATAGGTGCATAATATTTGTTTCTGTCAGTTTCATTATACAAACACGGTCCATGACGTCATATGGCGTTCGTGGTCACGTGATAATGTGTGCGATTAACAAACTTTTGAAATGGTATTATTTAATTATTTTTTTAAAAGCACAGTTGAACCTAAGCATATTGGAAATTTTAATATAACTATTAATCGGTTATACATAGATTTACATTAAATTATAACTAGCGTTAACATCCGTCTTACATAGAAAATATTTTGTTAGAGTACAAATTACAATTTGTGAATAAGGAAAAAGAGAACTTTAGAACGAGCGGGAAACGAACCTGCGTCCCTTCCAATCCGGGGAAATTTCTTTAAAGTAGCTAAGCATGTCAACTTGACATTGTCAAGTACTAAAATACAGATCAAAAACGACTATATCAGTATTTATTTTTTTTCTCATTAAACATAGCTATGACTTCTCCTACATACATATTTTATTAATTGAAATAAATATTAATTCATTTATATATATACAAATATTTACGGTACCCGGACATGGGAATACATGCTACCCTTTACAATGTATAGCCTATCGAAATCTGCAATACCATGAATGTAAATAATGATGTTAGAAAACGAGCCCAACTCAACATAATGCAACTTGCATACAAATGTATATATGTAGCTATCGCACAGGAACCATAGATTTCCCAGGGATAATAAATTAATTAAATTCTGGGTTCTAAGCTAAATGACGATTGGTTCAGTCGTTACAGTGTGAAAGTGTGAGAAGTAAACAAACAAACTCACTATCGCATTTATAATATTAGTAAACTACCGCAAACAAAAACTAGTTTTTAGGTTACATCTCTGGTTCCCGATGTAGTAGCGGGTTAAATCGTCTAAGTATCAGTTTTTAAGTCTAATTAACGGCTATCAAATAATAGTTGCATCAAAATCTGTGTCTGTAACTTTCGCGTGATACGCAAACAAACAAACAGAAAAAATCTAAAAAAAAATGTTTTGTGTTCAAACACAAAACATACATATTCTATACTTAACATTATACATATTCATAACATCATACATATTCTAAACATACATATTCTATACTTAACTTATATATTCTAATACAGTATTTTTTCTCAAATATCTTAAATGTACAGACACAGCTCTGTTACAGCCTTAAAATAGTTAGGATAAGAATAATGCACTTACCCAGAAGATGCACAGAAGATGCCGGGATGTTTTCCCGGCACCCCTAATATTGTCTGGTAGTATTGATGTCCAAAATCAGAAGATTACTCTGCAGTGCGAGGAAGACAGAAATACAACAAGAAGAAGGTGCAAAAAGGAACAATATACAGATTGTGTCCCGACGAAATCGGGTGAGGTGTTACTTACAGCGAGTTGATGTACAAGGCGAGTAAGAGAAGTAAGCGATTATCACATTGCATTACTGGTGGTAGGGAGGGGTACTAAGCTGAAGTACTCACTTGTTATATTATCTTAACGGGTCAGTGCTACCGTCTCCCGTGAAGCACCTCAGTGTGTTTTGGTTGTTAGGGTAGATAGGACATTCATTTATTTCCCACGAGCAAAATTAAATGGTGAGCAACAACTTGCCAGTATTCTTAGTATTCTTAAATTAATGAATGGCATTACCACTTATCATCAAGTAGGCTCGTACACCATTAGCAATAAAAAAAATCTATTCATGATTTTTCGAATTTTATCTCAGTCGCTGGTGTTTATAGTACATTTATGCAAGATGATCCCACTTCTTAAATAATTTGTTCAATCAATCATATTTATTCTTCTCGACAAGACTTATAACTGAGCCATTATTTCGCCTTGTATATGATTTAAGCACTTGAGGATACGTGTTTGCACAACAGAAGATATTCCCTATCTGATGCCAGGCTTTTGGAAAATGTACGAGTACATTTGGATGTGAATCTCGGTCATTGGCACGCTAAGCATTCTTCTCCATCATTAAATTTATAGAGAATCTAATCTACTTTTACTCATTTTTGATGTATATTTTTTAGCATTTGACATGCTCCGCCACTTTTTAAAGTACAAATTATTTGCGAATAAGGAAAAAGAGATTTTTTGTACTAGCGGGAATCGAACCCGCGTCTTTTCCAATCCGGGGAAGTGCTCTAAGCCACTGAGCTATAGTACAGGTCTTTCGACCATCCCAATCTCCTTATCACATTTGTCTAAATGTTTAAAAAATCGCGCCATCAAATAGTATGAATTTTAATTGCAAAATTAAACTTACTATATCGGTTTAATGCATGTAAATGCTTCCGATAGATGGCGTTGGTCGTAAAGGCAAATGTGATAAGGAGATTGGGATGGTCGAAAGACCTGTACTATAGCTCAGTGGCTTAGAGCACTTCCCCGGATTGGAAAAGACGCGGGTTCGATTCCCGCTGGTACAAAAAATCTCTTTTTCCTTATTCGCAAATAATTTGTACTTTTACTCAATTTCACACAACCAGCCACTTGTATACCTGAGTCTAAATGCTAAACATTTGTTATCATAGCTATACGAAAACTACAGCTGACAATAATCACTAATTATGAAATAAACTTATGTTTACGGAATCTATCGCGTTTACTTGATTTTCTACTATCCCGACGTTTCGAATACTGTAGGTACAGTATTCATGCTCACTGGAGAACTGACCAGCTCTTGTGAGGGGTTTTCAAGGAAATTTCTTACTTCTACAACAAGACAGTCCAGAAGCAGACAGTGTAAGCAATATAATTATTCTGCTTACGTTAATGAATCAGGTAGCTAGATAAGAATTGAAGTGATATTCAGTGGCGTAACTGTACTATTTAAAGCCCGTAGCAACACTATTGTATGTTAATAGGTATTAGTTTATAAACTAAACTACGTTACGTTACATTTTCATATGCAGGATAACTCGAAATAAATTTTAATACAAAATAAATCGAACTTTTTGCTATGATGGATATTGATATTTTCTTCATATAATAATGATCTCGCAAGAAAGGGCAACTTGCATAAAATTTAAAATTATTAAAATTCCTATAAAATAATATTATTATTTATATAGCACATACTTGCAGCACCAATGTCACAATTGCAATCACCACAGGAGGCTGGATTCCAAAGTAAGGCCTTTCATCCAGACAACCCAGAAGCTTTTTTTTTTATTGCGTGCAGACGAGCCACGGTCCATCTGATGGTAAATGGTAACCGTCGCCCATGAACTTGACTATACCGAGAGTATCGTCAAGCCGCTGCTCACCAATTCATTTCACAAATATGAAATGAAATATAAACGGCTATTTCCTGCTACAGCCAAAACGCAACGATGTGCTTCATGGCCGGTCACACGGGAGATGGTGGTACCAACCCGCTCGAGCCTGATACCAAGTGAGTACTCCCACTTGGTACCCAGCCCTACCACCAGTCATGCAATGGATGATAATTGCTTACTTCCCTTAGTCGCCTCATACGACACCCTTGGGAAAGAATGGGGTGGTGACACTTGTATTCTTAGTCCGTCACCACACGGACAAGCTATAAATATAAGAAAGAAATTATTATTATTATTTAGACGGGCATCGTGGCGTAGTCGGTAGTGTAAGCGACTTCCGTGCACGAGGTCGTGGGTTCGATTCCCACTCAGGACAATTATTTGTGTGATGAACACAGATATTTGTACTGCGTCTGGGTGTTTATTATCTATAATATGTATGTATTTACAAAAAAAGTGATATATGTATTATATCCGTAATCTGGTACCCATAGCACAAGCGTTAAGTTTAGTTTGGGACCAGAGGACGTTGTGTGAAAATGTCCGTGAATATTTATTTATATTTACTATATATTATTATTGTTTTTAACAAAAAACAAACAAAAAAGAACTAAATTGACATGAAAGTTACAAAACTTAACTAAGATATATAGGTACATGGATCTTGTGTTTCATCAATATTTTTGTTGTTTCAGATCGTCTTCCAGTAAGGTCAGCACTGTTTGAATCAGGTAAGAGCACAGAGCTATATCGATATACAGGTGCCAAGTAAAATTATTTTGGGAGCTTTTGCTTCGATTCATAACATCTTACTAAACAAAATTTTTGGTAAATTGTGATCAAGAGTAATTTCATTGTGATTTTTAGCATTCATGCTTAGCTGTTTGACTAGAACAAATAGTAGAAATTGGGAGTTGCTCGTAGAAAATTTCCCTTATTCCATTTCAATAATAAATTGTTCTAGTAATGACGAGGCTTTTTCTATAGAATCTGGGACTCCAAACGTACGTAAAAGTTACATGACTTGTTGCGCATCCACGAAATTAAATGCTCATCATTCATCAGCGCTTTCCAGTACATTTGAGAACTTAAGCAGCGGTAACCACTTAGGTGGGCGGTGAGAGATCTGCTATCATAAGCTAAAAAAAATAATGGAAATGAAAGATCACAGAGAGGCGATGTTTAGGGAATTTGATACCTTGGCGATTTCACTAGGCGAAAGAACTGCAGCAGTGGGTATGTATGGTATGATAAGGTGGTAAAGAAGCACACGGCCAACCTGATAGTAAACGCCGTGGTTACCGTAGCCTATAGACGCTAGCAACACCAGAGGTATCACTCGCCCATCATCATCTCCAAAGAAAGGTACAGGAGGTGGATAGGAAGGATAATAAGGAGAGGATAGGTAGGGGGTTCGGGCCTCCTGCACTCTCAGTCACAATACGAAACACAACGGCAGTTGTTTTGCGCCGATCTTCTGTGGTACTTCCTCGATCGAGCCGGCCCCTTTATGCTGAGATAAGCTAGGCTCTAACACTAAAATTGAGCTGGCAATTTTATCCTGGAATAAGCGAGGAACAGGAAAAAAGGAAATCGCTGTTTAAAACGCTATGCTATCAGTTTGCACGTCGCCGCTGTTTCTGTCCGCTCGCTCTGTGACCACGCGTCGCCCGTCCGCGTCAAGTTCGCTGGTTCGATGACCTCAGACTACTTCCGCGACCAATCCACCTACCGCTCTACCTGTGGGCCCAACGTTATTGATACTCTTTTATTTTTAATGTTGTTTGACTGACGGACTTACGGTCAAATACTAAGTTAATTCCTTAATTTTAAAGCGTTTCGAAATCCTACCACTGATGGAATGTAACATGGTTCCGGTGGCCCGCCAATAAAGGCGGAGAGACGGAACACGGCGGGTTTCTTTAGTGGGTGAGGGCCCTACACTACCCTGTTCGTTGGCCCGAACGACGATTGGGGTGTGCAGTCAGGAACATTTTACGCTATAACAAAAAAAAAGCGTTGCGAAATCCTAATAACGTCTGTACTATTACAAAACTGTAACAGAGAAAATATATTTGAGGAAAAATACTGTATATTACTATTTGGACGTGTCTGGACAAAAATAACTGCCTCAGTGGTGTAGCGGCAGTGTATGCGACTGCTAATCATGAGGTCTCGGGTTCGATCCCCGGGTCGGGCAATGTTATTGAGCTTTTTCCTAAAAAGAGAAATTCTCAGTAGCAGCCCGGAGTTTGGAAATGTGCCCGGTAGACGTCAATAGGCTCGCCCCCTATTACGTGGGACTTAAACATAGCTGGCGAATCGTGGGTGTGTAATACACCTCTGCCTACCCCTTCGGGGAATACAGGCGTGATGCTGTTTTTTTTTTAATGTTTTGGACAAAAATCTTTTTTAATTTTATCCGTTTGTTCGCACATCACGCAAAAACTAGTGAAAGGATATTAATGATTTTTTTATTTGATAGCTCTTGATTAGACTTAAAAACTTTTAATATTTTATCCCTCTACTATATGAACTTTTTTTTTTGGATGTAGTGGCAGAGGAGCCACGGTCCATCTGATGGTAAATGGTAACTGTCGCTCATGGACTCGACTATACCGAGAGTATTGTCAATCAACAATCAACTCTGATTAACAACATGTGAATGATACTCCTGGTAGTGCTACAGGCTTATTTACCGACCATTATAATAATGGTCAGTATGATGGACAGTCTAGATTATATTACAGGTCGCAAGGACTTTAGAATATCAAAACATCACTACAGCACACTAAAGATGCCTATGCTAAAATTGCTAACCCATAGAAATTATCTGTTACATTAAACACAAAGTGAAAAATGTGAAATCGAAAATAACAGTCAGGAGCAGGATTTGAACCTGCATCTTCTGGATACCGTCCAGATGCTTTACCAATTCAGCCATCCTGACAATTGCTCCTGACTGCTAATTTCGATAACACATCATACTTAACGTCTTTGGGTGACGCCTGCGCCATCTGTCGGACGTATTTTCATACATTATACCGACCAGGTAAACTTAATTTTACAATTAAGATTTTTACCTAATAATGACGCAAACCCTATAAATATTTATATATATTTGTAGCATTTGACATGCTTAGCACTATACATTAAACACAAAGTGAAAAATGTGAAATCGAAAATAACAGTCAGGAGCAGGATTTGAACCTGCATCTTCTGGATACCGTCCAGATGCTTTACCAATTCAGCTGAATGAAATTAGCAGTCAGGAGCAATTGTCAGGATGGCTGAATTGGTAAAGCATCTGGACGGTATCCAGAAGATGCAGGTTCAAATCCTGCTCCTGACTGTTATTTTCGATTTCACATTTTTCACTTTGTGTTTAATGTATAGTGCTAAGCATGTCAAATGCTACAAATATATATAAATAATTATCTGTTATTCCAAAATAAAAAGCCTATGTCCTTTTCTGGGTTCTGAACTATAAATATGCTAAATTTCATGGTTATTGGTTAAGTAGTTATGGCGTCATAACGTAACAAATAAACGCACTTTCACATTTACAATAATAAGGAAGTAAGGAACAACGAAACTAAAACATTACTATGTCAAAAGTTGATTAAACACACATGCAGTTTAAAGTAAAAAATATCCGATGGTATACTCGTAAGTCGGTCATACGTCGTTCGACCCCGATGCGAACCAAGGACAAACATAAAGGGCCCAGAACCGCTCCTTGCGAGCTCCACAAAAAGAAAATAACAAAAAACGACAAAGATCAACTTGCTGGGCTCTTATCAATTATTTTTCAACCAGTTTTAAGACTCGTGAGTAAAACAACTTAAAGTTAAACCATTTAAGACTTTATTGCTTGAGCTGTAAGAGTAATGTTTGATGTTAACAGTGTCGAAGGCTTGAGTTAAAACTAAATGGGGTGCGGTTGCTAAGTCGCTGTGTACTTTAGGTTTACTTCGATGTAACGTCGGTACTATCTTTTGCTCTGTGATTGTATCTTCAAGGTATTCTTTGATACGAAACAGCAGATTTATAATAATATGTTGGTTTTCTGTACTATTATAAAGCTGTAACAGAGCTGTATCTGTTGTATATTTAATATATTAGAGAAAAAAATAAAGGAGGAATAATAGGAGGACTAAGAATACAAGTGTCCCCTATTCTTTCCCACGGGTGTCGTACAAGGCGACTAAGAGAAGTAAGCAATTATCACCCATTGCATTAATGGTGGTATGGCTGGGTACCAAGTAAGAGTACTCACTTGCTATCTCGGGCCCGAGCGGGTTAGTACCACCATCTCCTGTGTGACCGCCCATGAAGCACATCGGTGTGTTATGGTTGTAGCAGGAGATAGCCATTTATTCTTTCATTTCATATCCGTGAAATGAAATTGTGAGTAGCAGCTTGATAATACTCTCAGTATATTTAAGTCCATGAGCGACCATTTACCATCAGGTGGGCCGTGGCTAGTCTGCCACCATATGCAATAAAAAAAATCAAAAGATACCTGTCATTGCTTCACCTCTTAGAGTGTGTTCACAGTGATAGGGTGGAACTTCTCCAGTCGAGCTGGCCTATTTGTGCTGGGATCCATCTATCTTCATACTTCATACTTAATATTATAAATGTGAATGTAAGTTTGTTTGTTACGCTTTCACGTGAAAATTACTTAACCGATCATCATGAAACTTTGTACACATATTCTCGGAGGTATTAGAAGTAACATAGGATACTTTTTATTAAAAAAAATACGAAAGATAAAAAAAATTGTTTGTCAAAAAATCTCAAAATCTAGCTACTTCAACGCCATCTAGCATTCCAGTAATGAAGTTCCAACCCTAAGTACTGTAATACCGTTGCACTGTGTTACCGACAATTTTAAGGGTTGCTTTATTTATTTTTATGAAATTACTCACGGACGAAGTCGCGGGTAACAGCTAGTATCTTATAAATACGAATACATACATAATAGTTACACACCATTATTGTTATTTGCATTACATATTATGAAATACATATTATATTCTAAACTATCCTTTTTTTTTTGTTTAGGTGGGAAAAAATGTTCCTAACCGCACACCCCGTCGTTCGGGGCAACGAACATGGTAGTGTGGGGCCCGCACCCACTAAATAAACCCGCCGTGTGCCGTCTCTCCGCCTATGTTGACGGTCCACCGGTACTATGTTGGATTACTTCAGTGGTCCGCCGGCGGCTTACCCTCTCGGGTACCCTCAAATTCTAAAGTATCCTAATTGAAAATACTAATTTAATAAAATTAAATTAAACTTTTCTTAAATTTTAAAATTATGCGTCATAAAATTCCTCCACAGTGACCGAGTTAGTAATTGCTAGCCGTGAGGCCGTGAGTTCGAATCCCGAGTCGTGCAAAAAAAAATGTTGGTGATACCAAAAGGGATTTTGGAATCTTACGATAGATAGAATTTTTTACTGTTACTTACTTATTTAAGATCACGCCATTTCCCTTGCGGGGTAGGCAGAGAGAACAGAGTGCCAAGAGGCTCTATTCTTGCATACATCTCTCGCTTCCTCAACATTCATAACTCTCTTCATACACGCTCGCCGGTTTCGAAGACTCCTGAGTCCACCTTCCTTCAATACATGACCGATTTGGTCTAGGTAGGTGAGTTAATATATCTAAATATTATAATCATTAGATAGTTAATTAATATAAACGCAAAAGTGAGTTTGTTTGTTTGTAACACTTTCACGCCGTAACCACTTAACCGATCACTATGAAATTTTGCATACATACATTCTGGAGCCCAAAAAAGGACATGGGCTTGTCTCTTTATTCTGGAAAAAATCCTATAGAATGGCCGTGTATGCTGGCTGATGTATAGTGTTTATAATTGGCCTAATACGGATCTTGACACTAGTAACGGTTAACTGCCTCGGTGGTGTAGCGGTAGTGTATGCGACTGCTAATCATGAGGTCTCGGGTTCGATCCCCGGGTCGCGCAATGTTATTGAGCTTTTTCCTAAAAAGAAAAATTCTCAGTAGACGCCCGGAGTTTGGAAATGTGCCCGGTAGATGTCAATAGGTCGCGGGTGTGTAATGCACCTCTGCCTACCCCTTCGGGGAATACAGGCGTGATGCTGTTTTTTTTATCTGTGTTTAAACGATTAATAGAACAGTTATATTAAAATATCCAACATGCTTAGGTTTAAATGTATTTTTTTTAATAATGAAATAATACCATTTGATATTTTTTTTGATCACACACGTTATCACGTGACCGTGAACGCCGTATAACGATGACGTAATGGGCCGTATTGCACGAAGCCGACAAAAACAAATACTAGAGACCACACCACAGAACATTTTTACTATGAGTCCTCATATCGCACGCACGACTATTGAACAGTGGTTCGTGACGTAATTAAGCGTTTCAGTGGGAAATGTAAAAAATATTTTTGATAATCAATTTATTTTGCAAATTTAATACTTAATTAATAAGTTCTTTTTTATTTTGTTTGTCATGGGTTTATATACTAAATAAAAGCATAACCAAAAAATTTACAAAATCCGTATTCTAAAATCCAGGCGGAAGAATTCATCCACTGAAGGAATGTAATATGGTTCCGGTGGCCCGCCAATAAAGGCGGAGAGACGGCACACGGCGGGTTTCTTTACTGGGTGAGGGCCCCACACTACCCAGTTCGTTGCCCCGAACGACGGGGTGTGCGAGTAATATGACTAAGCTTCTAGATCTCGCCTAATATTTAAGTAGTTTTGGTAGTTTTATGCAAATATACGTAAAATGTAAGTTACCTTTACGATTCTCATGATCCCTTTGAGGGTATAGGCGTCGTGTGAAGATATTATAAAAATCATTTTAATACTCCATACCTTGTGGGAGGCTACCTTAATATACGCCCTCCGATCAGTTAAACTTTAATATTAGTATCTAAAGCATTAATCAATTCAATTCTTTATTTGCGAAACATGGGTTTACATAAGGTTTTAAAAATTACATGCAAAGTATCACCATATTCCCCTTGATAGCATGCACAACTTCATATATAATAATTATTATCTAATAGAAAAATATTATAAACATAATCATTTTTTTACTATAATAATGCTTACTCTACTTCAATTCCGATTCAGGTACCTTTATTGTATAATATAGACAATTGATAAAATGATTGCATTATATAATAAAAAGCGACAGCCTCATAATCTTCATTTTTCAAATAAAATTGATTATTTGATTACTTATCAACTAATAATGTATTGGTCTTACTAAGTAGTTTTCAATAAATCACATAGATAGCGCTATGTTCAAACTGTATTAATGAGGTTTTCATGTCTTATGCGCCATCTAGCGCTAATTTTAAGAAGTACTTCTATATTGGTCTACAGAAATAGTTCAAGTAGTTCTCACAAAATAAGGTATAGCGTAGCGCTGGTTTTAGTGTCGAGTCGAGCGTAAATATTCACTATTTTTTTGTTTATTTTATAACAATTAAACCACATCGAATCAGACCGTGAAAAGTGATAGGGCTCTATTCGTAATCATACTAATTCGTAAGAGAGAAAAAAAGACTCGATTAGTAAAGTATTTTGGTCGTTATCGTGTTAACATACATTACCTACAACAAACGGACGTCCAAGATAGAACTTTTTCAAATAGTTTTTTAACTAGTTTAAATAACAAAAATGACATCAAAAATATCATGAGTGTTATAAATTGTTTTTTCTTGATATGTGTGTGTATATATTATTTTACAAGTGCTATGATAAATAGAGACATTTTTGTTAGAAAAATCAGTTTTTCTGCGTGAAACGAGAATAGTACACACCTCAACGCTTCGCTTATGAGGCGTGCAATAAACTAACATTTACCCCCGGCTTCGCCGCAGCCAAAATCTAGTTTTTCGGTTATATCTCAGGTTCCCAATATAGTAGTGGGATAAAATGTATACCAGTTTGTATGTCTAATCATGGCCTTTCAAATAAAAAAAGTTGCATCAAAATCCATTCAGTAGTTTTTGCGCGATGCGCAAACAAACAAACAAACAGACAAAGCGCCTATATAGCCTATTACAGTCATTTTTTCTCAAACATCTTGAATGTACAGACACAACTCTGTTACAGATTTATAATAGTATAGATTAAAAGGTCACTTTTCAGTGTCGTAATAGCTGTTACAGAAGACTCTGTTTATCATAATTCTGGGTTTTCAAATTTATCAAAAACACCACAAAACAACGTAAGGACACTGCATAACTGCATATATACGTATTGTCACGCCTTTTCCCCTTAGGGGTAGGCAGAGACCACTCCTCTCCACTTGCTACGATTTAACACATCTTTCGCTTCATCTACTTTCATCTGCGCTTTGATGCATGCTCGTCGGTTACGAGTACTCTTAACCCGCCCTTTCTTAAGAACGTCTCCGTTCTTGTCAAAATACGTTCGCCTAGGTCGACCTCTACCAACTTGCCTATTCACAGTCGTCCTGTATATCCGTTTCGTTAATCTTCTTTCATCCATCCTCTCTACTTGTCCGAACCACCTAATCATTCCTTTCTCTATTTTTGTCACTACATCTTCTTTCACACCACACCATTCTCGTATCACACTATTTCACACTTTGCCCCTCAGAGTCACTCCGGCTATGATTCTCAGAGATCTGAGGACACTGACCTCTATATAACTGATCATAAAACAACCCAAGAACACTGACCTCTATTTATCTAACCCTGCCCTTGCACAAATGACAAACTTCAGATTATTTTCTGTCTCTAGAACTGAAATATTGCAAATGGCTGCTTAATTTTTAAATTAAACAATGCGTTATCTTATGTTGATATGATATATTTATATGTATATCTGCACATTTTTTAAAGCAAGCCTTGTCGGACTAGTCTGTAATAAAGATGGCGTTTATCTGCAGCATATCTGCAGGCTCAAGCAGGCCTAGCCTTTGCCTTTTAGCATTTGACATGCCAAATCACGAGCAGGATTCTACTCTTGACCGTTATTTTCGATTCCACATTTTCACACTTTGTGTTAATTTAATCAAGAGCTATCAAATAAAAAGAGTGACATCAAAATCCGTTCAGTGCGACTCCGCCGCAGCCAAAAGCTAGTTTTTAGGCTATATCCCAAGTCCCCAATATAGTAGCGGGATAAAATGTTTACAAGTTTTTAAGTCTAATCTTAATTATCAAGAGCTACCAAATAAAAAAGTTGCATCAAAATCCGTTCAGTAAATTTAGCGTGATGCGCGCACAAACAGATAAACAGACAAACAGACAAAAATCTAAAAAAATTGATTTGTGTTCAGGCACGTCTATATAGCCTAATACAGACATTTTTTCTCAAATATCTTAAATGTTCAGACACAGCTTTGTTACAGCTTTATAATAGTATAGATACCTAATTTATGCAGCACAAAATGAACAATTACATATTTTTGAGTATGTAATGATAGGGACGGTCAGTTCAAGAGGTTATCCGTCACAGATAAATATACAACGAGGGAGTACACTTCGTTATCACCGTTACCTACTCTCTATATATTAACATACATGCCAGTTAAATGGTTAAAAACGTATTATAATCGTACCAGCGACCAGCCAACACGAAGCAATGTCACGTGAGATGACTTTTATATCGTACTGGATATAAAAATCGTTAATCCTAACTATTATAAAGCTGTAACAGAGGTGTGTCTGTACATTTAAGATATTGGAGAAAAAAATACTGTATTAGGCTATATAGGCGTGTCTGAACACAAAACAATTTCTTTTTTAGACTTTTTGTCTGTTTGTTTGTGGGCGCATATTCTACTGAGAGGATTTTTTTTAATGCTTGTAGTGGCAGACGAACCACGGCCCATCTGATGGTAAATGGTAACCGTCGCTCATGGACTCAACTATACCGAGAGTATTGTCAAGCCGCTGCTCACCATTTATTCTTTCATTTCAAATTGTTGAAATGAAAGAATAAAAGGCTATCTCCTGCTACAGCCAAAACGCAGCGATGTGCTTCATGGCCGGTCACACTGGAGATGGTGGTACCAACCCGCTCGGGCCCGATACCAAGTGAGTACTCCCACTCGCTACCCAGCCCTACCACCAGTAGTTGAGTCCATGAGCAACGGGTTACCACTTACCATCAGGTGACCCGTGGCTCGTCTGCCATCATAAGCAATAAAAAAAAGACCCTATTAATTTTTTTATCGTATGTGTAATGATAAGACCGGTTTCTATAAACAAAAAAACAAGCTTCTTAATTTATTGTATTGTCATCAGTCCTTGATAAGTGTGCAATTTATTCCGTCATTTTGAAGTGAGTAAAAAACACGTTTAAAGACTCCGTTAGATAGATAGATAGTACTAGTGAAATCCATGCTTATTCCAACATTAATGGGCCGGCTTGATCGGGGAAGTACCATCCTCTCACATAAGATCAGCGTGTAACGACGGTAGTTACTCCGGAGTCCAGAGCGCCAGAGGACCAATACCCCTCCCTAGTTTCTCCTTTTAATCCTTCCTATACTCTCCTTAGTACTTTCCTATCCACCTCCTAACCCGTTCTTTGGAGACGGCGATACGCGAGTGATACCTCTGGTGTTGATGTTGCTAGCGTCTATATGCCATAAAATACAGTTGAAGCTAATGAAAGTGTGTTAAAAATTGAGAGCTCGAGAGCTTGTGAAGACTGGCAAACCACATAAGGACCAGCGTGGTGAACTTTAGTCTATATACCTTTTAGTAGATAATAGCTTTTTCTTAAAAAGAAAAATTCTCATTAGCAGCCCGGAGTTTGAAGTTGTGGTCTTGCATTCTCCGATTTTGCCCATTATTCGATTATTCTAGTGTTGTTGCACTATCGCCTAAATCACTCTCATTTTGAAGAGCACATTTTGAGTATCATTGCAAAAAATAAAAAAAAAAAGCCGCTCATCCTATTTTTTTGTTTCTGTTAAAAAATATCGTAACCGTACATTCTGTCGATTGGGGACACAAACAGGGTAGTGTCGGGCTCTCACCCACCAAAGAACCTGAAAGACTGGTGGAACTGGTGGACATTGCTTCAGTGATATACTGCCTATCCTGCCCCCTTAGAATGTGATTCACAAAATCGTACCGACATCGTATCGTCTTATCTGTGATTGGTAGAGATATAGACGCGTGATGACGCAATAATCGCTCCACCAATCACGATGATCTTTTGAGATCTCACAACCAATGACAATGTCACGATGCGATGTCGATACGATTTAGTGAGTTACATTCTACGGGCCCTGACTGATGATCACACACACAGCCAAAACTAAAAAGACTGCAGAGGAGAAATTTGAAATATAGTTTTATTATAAATCGTAAGGGAATACTCCGATGGTTCAGACATGTGTAAAGAATGCCGGACGAGCGACTGGTAAAGAGAGATACAATGCGAAAGTGGAAGGATCTTGATACAGGGGTGACCGAGACTCACCTACCTAGACCAAATCAGTCATGTATTGAAGGAAGGTGGAGATGGGAGTCTCCGAAACTGAAGAGATATGTATGCAAGAATAGAGCCTCTTGGCACTCTATTCTCTCTGCCTACTCCGCAACGTAAATGGCGTGATGGTAAGTATAATGAATGTGCCATAGAGTGATGTATATTGACTCAATTCTGTGGACGTAGTCATGGGCAACAGCTAGTAAGTTTAATTGGCGCGTATATTAAGACCTCAGACTAAATACGTCTAGACAGAGCGAAGAAAATTCTTTGACATGTATGAGCGAGAACGTAAGATACAATTTACTGGTGCAAAAAACAGACAAAGTCATAGATTTTTGTCTTTGTCGCCGTGGCCAGTTTTTGGTATGTCATGATGTCAAAATGCTTTGTCTGTCACGATTCAACTGACATAATCGAACATTTGTATATAAATTCGTGTTTTACATATTATTCAGTGTCATTACGTGTTATTCAGTATTTTGAGACAAAGACTACGTGGTAATAGTGCTTGTAAAATAGTATACTAGCCTACAAAAGCTACAGCGAGCGAAAAAATACCGGTATAACATTTAATTCGTAAGTAGTCGAAAATGAAATAATTTAATTATTGAATGTTATAAATTGATATGAAATGGCCTTTTTTTACTCGAAATTAATAATTGTTACTAAGATACACTCGCAAAACACGTTTTATAGCTAAATTTATATTACTGAGAATTGTTTCGGTGTTGCCTTATTGCGAATGTAATTTGCCCAGTTTTTACTTTACTAAAATTTTTATGAAATTTATGAGATGATGATAAATATTTACTATTTTAGGTTTCCCTCTAATTCAGATGCGAGATCGCAATGGGTGTATGCTACGGGAAAATGAGGCAAGCCACGAAATACCCAAAATATGTTCCACGACATTTTGTTGATGTTTCATTATACATAATAAGAAAATAGTAACGTTGGGAGCAAAATCATTGCTAGTGAATATGTTCATGTAATTATAGCTTTTAAAGTCTTTGTAACTTCAAAAAACATAGCATCACGCTTGTATTCTCTGAAGGGGTAGGCAGAGGTGTAAAACACAGCCACGACTCGCCAGCTATGTATAAGTCCCACGTAATAGGGACGTCTACCGGGCACATTTACAAACTCCGGGCTGCTACTGATAATTTTTTTTTGTTTTGAAATATTTTTATAACACTGCCCGACCTGGGGATCGAACCCGAGACCTCATGATCAGCAGTCACTTATACTACCACTGCACCACAGAGGCAGTTGTAGATTAAAACTATCGCTGTAGTCATAATCTAGAATTCAGAGAAACTGATTTGCTCTAAGTTCTTATTCAATTAGTTAAATCAGCGCTGGAAGGAAGATAATTCTTTTCTTATTTGACCCAGAAAAGAAAGAAAAGATAATTTAATTATATTCTTGTGTACTATTATTTTATTAAATGTAACTTATTATTATTTACCAGATGAGATATCGAACAGAACGGCAACTTATGGAGCAGCAATACTTACCTTGCATCAAGGCTCAAAGTCTTGGTATTTCCCTACGTGATCGAATTCTTAATACGGAGATCCGTAGAACGTGAATATCCGGCATAGCCTGCCAGGTTTGCATGCTGAAGTGGCAATGGGCAGACCATATCGCTCGACGAACTGACAACCGTTGGGGAAAAAGGTTTTCGAGTTGCGACCACGTATCGGACAGCGCAGCGTAATATGGCCTCCCACCAGATAGACCAAATATATGGTCAAAGCTGCAGGGAGGCGTTGGATGCAGTCAGCACAAGCCTGCTAGTTCTGGTGCTCTCTAGGGGAGGCCAATGTCCAGTAGTGGACGTTTAAAGACTCATGGTGGGATAAATAGAAGGGGTGGTAGATTTACTTTTAAATAACTATTTTGATAAACGTTGTGATTTTCAATTAAATATTTGTTACGAAGAGTTTCTTATTTACGATCAAGTTACAGACCTCATTCTAACTATCGTTTATTTTGCCCAAATATGGTTAAATATTTGTAAACCTGGCAACATTTAAAAAAATATTGCTGTTTCATGTGCGGCCACGCCGTGGCTCCGTCTAGTTCTTAGTCTGAGATCAAGACATTCTCTCTGTTACTAACGCGCATGTGCGTTGAGTATTATAATTGACAATTGTCTGCACTGACGTCTATTTTTAGAAGCGTGATAATTTTTGGATTACCTACTGACCAGCATACGTCATGCGCTGTGACGTCATTTTATTACTTATAGACACGACTCCGTAAAACTTTGTTGTTGGTGAACACCGTTGGACGAAGACCTGTTGATTTATAATAAAATTATCTAACTCTTTCTGATAAACGCGAATGTTACACGTTATGAAATATAACTACGTTTACGGAAACTATCGTGTACTTTAAAAAGATGTTTTGAATAATAATTTTCACGGACATTTCACACAACGTCCTCTGGTCCCAAACTAAGCTTGACGCTTGTGCTATGGGTATCAGATTACGGATATAATACATATATCACTTATTTTTTTGTAAATGCACATAAATATAATAGATAGAAAACACCCAGACGCAGTACAAATATCTGTGTTCGTCACACAAATAATTGTCCTGAGTGGGAATCGAACCCAAGATTGTGTATTACTGTGTTTAAAGCTAGTGCAAAGTATCACTACTTTTTTTTGTTTTTTTATTGCATGTAGTGGCAGACGAGCCACGGCCCATCTGATGGTAAATGGTAACCGTCGCTCATGGACTCAACTATACCGAGAGTATTCTCAAGCCGCTGCTCACCACAAGTATTCTTAGTCCGTCACCACACGGACAAACAAAAAAGCAAAGCGGTAAAGTAAGCGGTTACCGTAGCCTATAGACGCTAGCAACACCAGAGGCATCGCTTGCATGTCGCCAACTGAAGGAAACGGATAGGAGGTGGATAGCAAGTATAATAGGGAGGACTATATGAGGGATTTACGCCTCCGGCTCCTCACTCACCATGCGAAACACAACACATGACGGGCCTCGTGGCGTAGTCGGTAGTGTAACCGACTTCCATGCACGATTCCCACTCAGGAAAATTATTTGTGTGACGAACACAGATATTTCCGCCTTGTGCCACTTTTTGTGCAAAAGTAATAAGTAAAATAAATAAATAAATATTTGTATTGCGTCTGGGTGTTTTCTATCTATTATAATATGTATGTCATCCATCCATCAGCCTTACGACGTCCACTGCTGGACATAGGCCTCCCCAAGAGAACGCCACAACGAGCGGTCCTGTTCCGACTGCATCCAACGTCTCCCCGCGCGAGAACCTTTCTTCCCCAACGGTTTTCGGTTCATCGAGCGATGTGGCCTGCCCATTGCCACTTCAGCATGGCAACCCGGCGGGCTATGTCGGTCACTCTCGTTCTCCTACGGATCTCCGTATTGCGGTTTCGATCACGTAGGGAAATAGCAAGCATAGCCCACTCCATGGCCCGCTGAGCGACTTTGAGCATAGCTACGAGGCTAACATTCAGAGACCACGTCTCTGTTCCATATGTCATCACTGGTAACACACACTGGTCGTAGACCTTCGTTTTCAGACACTGAATATACTATACTAATATGTATGTATTTACAAAAGAAGTAATATGTGTATATTGTGTATTATATCCGTAATCTGGTACCCATAGCACAAGCGTTAAGCTTAGTTTGGGACCGGAGGACGTTGTGTGAAATGTCCGTGAATATTTAGAATAGAATAGAATAGAATAGAATAGAATAGAATACACTTTATTGTACACCAAATATAAGATAAAAACAATAATTTACAATAAAACTATCAACAAGTATGTACAATGGGCGGTCTTATTGCTAATAGCAATCTCTGCCAGACAACCTTTGGATGGAGTTAACAAGTACGATGCTGCAGTTATGTTGTAGGTGTACGTATACATAAATAAATATACATCTACAAATATAAATAATACTATAGGTAATCATAAATATCACATATAAATTAAAATCTTAAAATGACAAATAATGATCTTTGACCAATATTTTAAATTTAGTCAACGTATTTGCGCGTCTGATGTCTAATGGTAAGGCATTCCATAAGTTTACTGCCGTCACTTTAAAAGACTTACTAAGATATTTTGTGCAATGCGTTGGTATTTTGAGCCTAAGATTTTCTGACGACCTCAAGGTCTTCCCATGTGTGTCATGTAGGAATTCAAAATTTCCTTTAAGATAGGAAGGGTATGACGGGTTGAACAGAATACTGTATAACAAGAATAGTAAATGAGCGTTCCGACGAAGGCGTATTGGTAACCACTTGAGATTGTTTCGAAATTCTGAGACATGATCGTATTTACGTAAACCGAATATAAATCTTATACAAAAATTTTGAAGTCGCTCAAGTTTTTCAAGCTGGTTCTCGGTAAGATCTGGATAGCTAGCATCTGCATAATCAAGAATAGGAAGTAGAAGGGAATTTGCAAGCGCAATTTTGGTGACAGTGGGTAGAAAGTTTCGCAACCGTCTCAATGACCCTGCTGATCTGAACATTTTCCGACTCACCTCTTGCAACTGGGGATCCCAAGAGAGGTTTTTGTCAATTATTTTATTTATATTATAATATGAATACCTGCTGTTGTTTCACACTGATCATGTGTGAGGGGGTGGTACTTCACCGGTCAAACCAGCTCATAAGCGAAGCTCTATCGTTAGAGAGTAGTTAGTCTATGTTTTTTAAGTCTCCTGCTGCTGTGAGTATTGACCAGATCAATATTGTTTTTCACATCAAAAGGCAACACATAGTCAGTGCGACGGCTTAGCGGTTGGAGCACTTCCCTGGATTGGAAGGGAGGCAGGTACGATTCCCGCACGCACTAAAGTCCCCTTTTTCCACATTTTACAAATAACGTGTTCTTTAAACTGCTTGCTGAGCATAGTGCTAAAATACAAATCAAAAATGTTTAAAAAATCTCGCCATCAAAATTGTATGAATTTTAAATGCAAAATTAAACTTGCTATATTGGATTAATGTAAATGCATCCGATAGGTGGCGTGGGTCGTAAAGACAAAAATGTAATGTGGAGATTAGTATAGCCGTTGATGAGTGCGATGGCTTAGCGATTGGAGCACTTCTCCGGATTGGAAGAGATGCAGATTCGATTCCCGCTCGCACTAAAGTTCTCTTTTTCCACATTTCACAAATAATTTGTTCATCAAAAGGCATATTTTTTTTTAGAGGAACGACTCGCTTCTTTTTCAATGTAGGTTTTTATAGTATTGATATTATTGTAGGTGAATTAGTCACCAGACAGTCACAACAATTTAGCGTCTGACGATAAAACATATCAATTGCTTATAATTAGGTACTTTTCCTTCCTTCCTTGACGAAGTCTGGAAGTATATTTATTATGAATCATAACTAATAATATTAACGTAATTTTTTGTTGTTTGGGTGAACGTAGTTTATGTTTTATTATTATATAATATGTGGGTTCGATTCCCACTCAGGAAAATTATTTGTGTGATGAACACAGATATTTGTACTGCGTCTGGGTATTTTCTATCTATTATATGTATGTATTTACAACAAAAAAAGTAATATAATTTATTATATCCGTAATCTGGTACCCATAGCACAAGCGTTAAGCTTAGTTTGGGATCAGAGGACGTTGTGTGAAATGTCCGTGAATATTTATTACTTATTATGCCGGTTTCCGAATAGGCTATAGTACCATAGACTACATTCATACGCAGTGCCAGATTATACAGAAGACTGCGTTTGTCGATTATGAGAAAGCCTTTGATTCGATTTCGATTAGATCTTGGGTGGTGCCGCAGTCAATTCAGCGGTGCCAAATTGATCGGTACATCGAAGTGTTGAAGTGCTTGTATAGAAACGTCACCATGTTAGTCGAGTTCAGGACGTGAGTACGAAACCGATCCTGCAGAAAGGTAGACAGGGAGACGTTTTGCCCCCGAAAGGCTTCACCACTGAATTGCAAGATGTTTTCAAGCTCATGGACTGGACCGGATTCGGTATCAATATCAATGGCGAATACATCACTCACCTTCGATTTGATTGGGATATCGTGGTCACGGTAGAATCGCAGGAGGATCTTGGTTAGGGGTCTCAGCAGGGTTTCTCGATTAGTGGGTCTAAAATTAATAAACAAGACGAAAGTATTGTATAACGGCCATGTCACTTCAGCACTAGTACTAGTCGGGAATGCTCTGCTGCTGAAGATGTCACCCACTACATCTAAGAGAGAAACGGTCCAGTTGGGTAGAGACAACTTCGAGAAAGAGATCAATCGACGAATCCTGCTCAGCTGCGCAGCGTTTGAGAAGTTGTGGCAAATCTTCTTGTCCAACATTCCTCAGTGTGTATTTATAATAAAGGATGCGAAATGGCAATTGTTGACTACGCTTTAACGTCATAACTACTTAACTATGAAATTTAGCATACGTATCTTTTTTTTAATGCGTTTGATGGCAGACGAGCCACGGCCCACCCGATGGTAAGTGGTAACCGTCGCCCATGGACTCCACTATACCCAGAGTATAATATTGTCAAGCCGCTGCGCGCCATTTCATTTCTCAGATATGAAATGGAAGAATAAACTGCTATATTCTGCTACAGCCAAAACACGCAGATGTGCTTCATGATCGGACACAAGAGACGGTGGTACCAACCCGTTTGGTCCCGATAGAGAATTCTCACTTGGTACCTACCCATGGGTGATAATTGCTCCGTCACCACATGGAAAAAATATCGTTCGGAACCCAAAAAATTACTTATGCGACGTCTTAAACTGAAAAATAAATAATTGCTCTAGGATAGTAATTTTTGCATAGATATCAATAGTGGGGCGTAGAGTGACGTGTTTATATTTTAAGTCCAATCGGATGTAGTCGCGGGCTAAATCTAGTAAGCTATGAATTCTGCAAAATTAGTTTTCTTATGTTCAATGCTGTGTAGAGTATGTTCCTTGTAATCTGCCCGCCCCTTGTATATAAGAGTCGTGATGTTAAAAAAGTGGTTCAATAAACGGTTCTGTTGCTAGGGTAAATGCAAGATGCAATGCTCATGCTTTCGCCAGTGCGCCTGTGCATGTGCTCCTTTGTGTGAAATTTGTGCATGTATGCGTCTGCCCTGTACGAGTGCAGGCCCTCAGTACTTTCCGATGCACCGGAGTGCAATCACGTACCGGTTAAAATAACACACAAAACCTAATTTTTTATATAATTTCTTAACTAAAGTGTCATTAAAAACGTATATTTTATTATAAAGTTGAGTTGTAATTAAGGATCGCAGTTCGTCATTATTTTCCAAATGACTTTCTTTGTTCAAGCGCCATATTGGTTTCGAGGCTGAGGTGAGTGGCTTTATATTGTACAAGAATTATTTTCTTTGAATTTTTTTTTTAATTGAATGTTTGAGACTCAAGTTTTTAGGCCAGATGTCGTTTTAATTTACGTTATTAGTTTTTAATTTTATTAAGTAGGTATATAAGTATTCATATATAAAAGAGTTATCTGTTGGTTATTGCAAATAATATGTGTTTTATTAATATAGAATTACATAGAGGTCGTAACATTACATATCGATTGGAGGTCGCGCAGGTCGTTCGACATCGGATAATGAAATACAAAATGTCTTCCCAACTAGGTAGAAAATATTCTCAGAAAGAATATCTTGCCATTGTAAAAAAATAAATGGAATAGGTATATGTTAAACGTTGATTATTTTGTGGGATATGCGCGTTATTAATAATTATTACGTCATGATTTTGAACGTCGCCATATTGAAAATGGGCGTCCCACCCTTGCGTCTTTTGTTGGACAAAGACGCCCACATATTTCATTAAAAATCTTTAAGATCTAAACGGATTTTTGAAGATTAGTTCACAAAGATTTTATATTTTTTCAAAGAATCAAGCGTTTCTATAATTGCTTATTGGCTACAAAATATTATTTTCTTTTTCATTTACACATTTATTTTTCGTGACTATTTGGCTAAATTTGTAATATATAACAATGCTCCTATATCGAAAACGAAGTTCAATGGTACCATTTTTTTATGTTAAGGCGGTAAAAATGTACCTAACCGCACACCCTGTCGTTCGGTGCAACGAACAGGGTAGTGTGGGGCCTGCACCCACTAAAGAAACCCGCCGTGTGCCGTCTCTCCGCCTTTATTGGCGGGCCACTGGAACTATGTTACATTCCTTAGGTGGTCCGCCGGCGGCTTACCCTGCCGGGTACCCTCTACAAGTGCAATGGTGCCTACCATGTAAATTTAACATTCAAACAATAAGAGCACTTGACAATACTTTCAATACTTATAAGGGCGTCTGTAGAGTTAATTTTTATATAAAAGAAAGAACTGAGCCAGACCTGCTCAGGGTTGATGTCTCACCACAGAAGCTATTTAACACAGTCCAGTGGCGACAATACAGGCGAAGAGACGGCACACGGCGGTTTTATTTAGTGGGTGAGGCCACACTACCCTGTTCGTTGCACCGAACGACGGGGTGTGCGGTTAGATATATTTTTGCCGCCTTAACAAAAAAGAATAGTGTTGATGCCTCGCTCCTCAATCCATGAAAACATTATTTAACTTTTAATATTTTTTGTAATATTAAAAAATATAGACGTTCTTGATTCTAATTTTTAATGTAAAAACATATTACGTATACCTAATATTATGTCACAATATAGGATAAAATTTAGGCATTTTTGCATTTTTATACCTGTGTTACGAGGGTGGTAAACGTATACTATTGCTTATAGACGCTATATCAGACATGACGGTCCCCAATTCGTTGGAAAGCGATAAGAGGTGCCGAGGTAAGTCAATAGAGACGAGATACGGAGAGGCGTTTTATTTTTAACTCTAAGCAAACTTAGTTTAATGAATTGAAAATGTTCTTAATAAGAACAATGGAAATAGTAACGACTGCACAGATGGCGTAGCGGTTTAGATACCGGCCTACCACTCGAGTGTTGTGGGTTCGATTCCCACACAGGACAACTCCTTGTGTGATCTACAAATGGTTGTTCTGAGTCTAAGTATACTTTGTGCCCGTGAACTTGTATATTTGTAAAATCCCCGCCATACAAGGATTATCCCTAAGTGCAGCGTGTTGTCTTTAAAAAAAATAACGAAAAGATTTTTTTTGACCAAATGATAGTCGAAGAGCCAGTGTTTCTCGTGATGGTATATTGTACCTGCTAATCATGAGTTCCTAGCATGAGAAAAGCGCTCTCCTTAAACCCATAATGGTAAAACATCGCAACAACGAACGTCATACGAAACAGTATTTTAGGCAAAAGAGTTTTGCAGATAGTATGGGCCTTTTTTTGTTGGGGCCGGCTTTAGAATTTTTCCACCCCTCTCCACCCATGGGAGTCGTAAGAGCCGACTGAGGGAATACCGTGGCAGTGGGCAGCAGCACTCCCTCGAGTATTAACAACATCCACTGCGATCGCCAACCCGCCTGCCAAGCGTGGCGATTACGGCACTATTCCTCATTTTGGGGAGGCCTATGTCCAGCAATGGACGTCGAAAGGCTGATGGATGGATGGAAGATCGATTTGCGATCACTGCAGCTTGTGGACGATAGTTTACTATGCAGGAGATATTTTAGTGCACGAGTATCTGCACAAATACAACCCAGACTGCTTTCCTACCCTCTCTTTTATATCCTTCCCATCCCTTTTCTTGGAGATGACGACATGTGAGTGATGCTTCTGATGTTGCTAGCATCTATAGGCTACGGGAATCGCTTACCGTCAGGTGGATATGGTTGTGAGATACATTTGATTAAAGCTACAAAAGGGAATATAGGTATATTATTATTCAACCCTTTTTCTGTGGCACTATTGGGCACGTTTGCTCTCATTGTGAGAGGGATTAGGCTATAGTCCACCACGCTGGCGCAATGCGGGTTGGCAGACTTCACAATGTGTCAATCTCTCAGGCATGTTTTTTTTCGTCACGATGTTTAACGTCACCAAGCAATGATAATTTGTAAACAAATGCACAAATAATTTTGAAAAACCTCAAATAGTCAGAAGTGACTGTGACTGTGTGAGACTGTGTTTGCAGCCCTTGGTTTTATAGCTAGGCTATCACGTCTTCCTAAAGGGCATACCTATTATTTACATTATAAATCAACTAACGGGTAACTATGTACCTATATGATAATGTATCTGTGCTCTGAGGTCCTTTGTCCAAGATTTTAGAAGACAACAATTTATGAGAAATTGGAAAAACAGAGCTTTACTGCGAGCGGAATTCGTACCAGTGTCCTATATAGACGTATCTGAAAAAATAAAACAATTTTTTTCGTATTTATGTCGGTGTATTTGTTTAAGCTTTATGCAAAATCAACTGCACGGATTTTGATGAAAACGTTTGTTTGATAGCTCTCGATTAGAACTAAAAATTGGTATCTATTATTTTATTCCGCTACTACGAGTATATCGGGAATATGAGATACCTATAATCTTAAAACTAGCTTTTGAATGCGGTAGATAGGGAATCGTCGTGGGAATAGGCTAGAGCAGGGGTCGGCAACCTGCGGCTCGCAAGCCACATGCGGCTCTTTGGATGTGAAGCTGCGGCTCTAGTATCATACGCAAATATTATTTATTTTATAAAAAAAATATTTAAATATCATTCTGAATCGAATAACGAGGATTAGGCACATTTCTATATCTCAACTCTTGTAATATTAAATATTTTTCTTATGAATAAAGAGTTTATTTTTTTTTATCAAAAAACTTTTCTTATTGTTGGCAAGAAAAATTTTTGTGGCGCTTTAAAAACTTTGAAATGTTGTAAATTGTAATGTTTGAATCTTCCGACTCAAAAGGTTGCCGACCACTGGGCTAGAGCTATATAAAAATAATATTTAGAGGACCCGTGGAGGTTTAAATAGAATAGTAACTATATACTGTTCCCTAACTATTATAAAAATTAACATAAATATGCCGGTATCAATATTAAAATGCCGGTTAACCATAGGGCCGCGATGTTGTCGAAGGTCAGTTTTGAGATGAGGGCCGCGATTGGTCGAGACACACATAGACCATAGACTCATAGGCCAATAGAGCCACGACCCTTTTGTACCTGAGCTTTTTTAACCGTAGCGCCGCTTGGTCTAAGCTTGTTTGCATATAAGTGTGAAAGAGCCGAAAATAATATGTTTTTAGTTAACTTACCTCTTCGGTGGATCAGTGTAACTTTATGCTACTTTTATCCTAACTATTATAAAGCTTTAACAGAGCTGTGTCTATACATATTTAAGAAAAAAATATCGTATTAGGCTATTTAGGCCTTTGAACACAAAACATTGACTTCACCCAAAAACTACTAAACAGATTTTGATGAAACCTTTTTATTCGATAGCTCGTGATTAAAATTAGAAACTAGTAGGTATACATGCATTTTATCCTGAGATATATACCTTAAAACTAACTTTTGACTGTGGCGGAGCCGTGGACAAAGGCTAGTAGTATTTCCTACTATTATGAATCAGATTTTTTTTTATGGTTTCGCATCAGAATTCTTGCCGTGTGGGCCGGCTTTAGAATTGTCCCACCTCTCTCTGCCCACGGGAGTCGTAAGAGCCGACTGAGGGAATACCGTTGGAGTCGGCAGCAGCACTCCCTCGAGTATTAACAACATCCATTGCGATCGCCAACCCGCCTGCCAAGTGTGGCGATTACGGCATTATCCCCCATGACGGGACTGCTCGTTGTGGCGTTCTCTTGGGGAGGCCTATGTCCAGCAGTGGACGTTAAAAGGCTGATGGATGGATGGATGGATCAGAATTTTGGATTAACACTTGGGTTCGATAGCTTTTCGTAGGTAGGTACCATCGAAGGAATGTAACATACCTAGTTCCAGTGGTACGCCAATAAAGGCGGAGAGACGGCACACGGCGGGTTTCTTTAGTGGGTGCAGGCCCCACACTACCCTATTCGTTGCCCCGAACGACGGGGTATGCGGTTAGGAACATTTTTTCCCGCCCAAATAAAAAATAGGTTGCTATGAGGTAGGTACCTATTTTTTAACAAGACTTTTTTTTAAATGACAACACCTTGCATTAAGGAATAATTCTTGGACCGCTTGCCGTTTGTACGTGTGCTAAGTAAGCAATTATCATCCATTGCATGACGTAGGGCTGGGTACCAAGTGGGAGTACTCATATATATAATGGTGAGTAGCAACTTGACAATACTCCCGGTATAGTTTAGTCCATGAGCGACGGTTACCATTTACCATCAGGTGGGCCATGGCTAGTTTGCCACCATACGCAATAAAAAAAATTGTCATAGCTATATTATCAACCTCCTTTTTCTTGTTTTTTGATATGGCAATCAGCTTAAACAATTGCTGTCGGTGTCAAATTTGTTGTTGCATCTAGTAGGTAAGTTTAGTAAAATTTTTCAGTCACAGTTAAAGTCGTACAAAAATTAGTCATGGTCATGTCTCAGTAAAGTGGAGGAGGCTTCACTGGAAGCTTCTATTGAGTTTTGGAGACGACACGAAAGAGTGCGTTACAGCACGTTATATCACTTGCCAACACTTATGGACACACACAAATAGTTAATTAGTAAAATACCACCACTTTTAAACATTAATACTTGAAATATATAGAGCGATGACATGATTCTTTCGTGTTCCCGCCAAAACTCTATCAACATTTAATCAAAACCTGTTTAACAAAACAATTAAAACGTTTATTTATATAACAGGAAAAAGAGGTTGATTGCGTAAAACAGCTTTAGTTAAAGTTGTGCTATGTGTATACTACATTATGTATATGTATTGGTGTCACCCTACCTAAAATCAACAGCTACATAAAAAAACAACAGCGAAATAGTTTCAACGCAGGTACCCAAATATCGGCCTATCCTGATCTATCAACAAAAAAAATATTAAAAAAAAAACTCGTTCCCGCCAATAGCCCTTGCTCCTTGCAACACTAACGGTCGTTAAATGTCATCATGATTCTATATTTTGACCAATCACGTGTTAGTTAGTCGCTGGTCTATGATGCATTCGATGCGTCATGGTAATCGACCAATCAGGGCTCGTGACGCCCTGGTAGAGCCAACATTACAATGTTGATTTTTGGCCCTTTGAGGTCGCATACTGGCGAGCAGGCGGACATTTTATGTATTCTTTTTTTGTCGTTTTTTAATAATATGTTTAGGCAATGCATTATTGCGCAAAATTGAGTTGAATATTCTATATATTTATATAGACTCTATGGTGTATATTTTTATCTCACGCATTAGTTTTAATACCGATCATCATATATACAAATAAATAGAATAGAAGTTCTTTTTAATATTTAAATAACAGTATTTTTTATTAAATATATCTGAAAGTATATACTGTACATATAACTGAAAACCAAGTTTTTGTTTATGCGACCTATCTCCAAAACGGCTTGATGCCTTTGGACGGGACTTTCATTGATATATAGCTGGAGTTATAAGGAGTAACTTAAGACTACTTTTATTTGTAAATAATTAAGACTTTACACAGAAAAATAAACTAAATTTCATTCGGACGAAGTCGCGAATAGCTTCTAGTTTAGGGACTATAAGATATATTCTGTAAGAGGGTAGTATTTCCCCTGTCGACTGGCCTTTTCATACTGGACTCAGCAAGGCTCTAATTTACGCCATGTTATATTATTAGATTAACCCTAAAATCCTTTTTGCCATGTTTTTATTAACTCGCTTTCTTGTATGTCTGTCCGGGTGGAAATTTAGTAATTGATTTTAAACTAACTTCCCGATGAGCTAGATACTTAAAATTTGTACCATAGCTCAGAAGTGGAGGACAATGCATGAAAATGTGAAAAAAGAAGAAGAAAATAAAAATAAAAAATATATGTGGCATGTTTTTATAACGAACTATTTTATAATTTTTAATCTGTTATAATAACATGGTGCATTATTTTTTGATGTTAATATTATAATGCTTTAAGGCCAACAAAGCATAACGATTTTCTTGATCCTAATAATGTTATAAATTTGAAGTTTGTGTGTATCGATGTTTGTAACCCAATCACGCAAAAGTGACTGAGTACTTTTAGATTAAACTAGCCTAGCCTAGTTTTGTAGGTTATATCTCAGGTTCCCGATATAGTAGCGGGATAAAATGTATAACAGTTATTAGGCCTAATCAAGAGCTATCAAATAAAAAAAGTTGTATCAAAATCCGTTCTGTAGCTTTTGTGTGATGCGCGAACGAACAAACAGATAAACAGACAAAAAATCTAAAAAAACTGTTTTGTGTTCAGATACGCCTATAATATAGCCTAATAATAATATATTCTCAAATATCTTAAATGTACAGACACAGCTCTGTTACAGCTTTATAATACTTTTTGAATGGATTTGGCACACAGCTAGCTTATTACCTGCATTGAAAGATAGGACTTTTTACCCCAAAAAAATTTATAGTTTCCTGAAGTGAGTAAAATGAAGTACCTACCTACTTACTATTGAGCAAATTCTTCGCCCCACGGAAACAGAGTCGGGTGCGGCAACTAATAGTAAATTAATTAGCTAGATATCCATTAATCACTCCTATAGCTGGAGTTTTCAATTAGTTTGTGACAACAGTCGTTGACGCGCCAGTAGCAGTGGCGAATGGAAACTGCCACTCATTTAATTAGCGATAGCGATTATCGATCCGTAAAGTACCTGCCACTCTCTTACAAAAGAGCAGCGTGCAACAATGGTAGGTATTCCTACCGGAGTGTTTTATAATATATGGTGACCAAACGCCCTCCTGTCCTCTTCGTAGTATCCTAACTATCCACCTCCTACCCCTATCCTTGGATATAACGCGCGAGTAATGCCTCTGGTGTTGCTAGCCTCTATAGGCTACGGTAACCGCTTACCATCAAGTGGGCCGTATGCTTGTTACCACTGAAGGAATGTAATATGGTTCCGGTGGCCCGCCAATATAGCCGGAGATACGGCACACAGCGGATTTCTTTAGTGGGTGAGGGCCCCACACTACGCTGGTCGTTGGTACATATTTTCCCGCCTAAACAAAAAAAGAAAAAAAAGGGCCGTATGCTTGTTGGCCACCCACGTTGTAAGTATAATAAAAAATATTAATTAGCACTAATTTCAGCAAGTCATAGGTCATGTTTTAAGATCAGACTGAGAATCGAACTAACAATTCTATCTATAACGGTATACGAATGTTAATTTAAGCGTTAAAAGCTCAGCGGTGCGCACGCGCGTTGTTATTGCAACACAAAAACTCAAGGTGAATTTTGCAACTGGGTGGGGCTGCAGCAACACACCGATATAATTTTTTGCATATTATGTAACACGTACCTACCTACAAGCCAGTTTAACAACTGTTTTATTTAAAATTTCGACAGTATCTGCTGTTTATGTGACTATTTTCTTTATCTAAATGATCGCAAGTTCGTCCGCGTGAACTTGAGGATTTAAATATGATACTCACACTTATACTTGCCGTGTAGTGATGGACTAAGAATACAAGTATCACTACCCCATCCTTTCCCGCGGGTATCGTACAACAACTAAGGGAAGTAAGCAATTAACACCCATTGCGTTACTGGTGGTAGGGCTGGGTACCAAGTGTACTCACTTGCTATCCGGCCCGAGCGGGTAAGTACCTATTGGTTATATGTGGTACACCATCTCCCATATGACCGGCCATGAAGCACATCGGTGTGTTTTGGTTGTAGTAGAAGATAAGCCGTTTATTCTTTCAGTTTGAGATCATCTGAGAAATGAAATGGTGCGCAGCGGCGACAATACTCTCGGTATAGTTGAGTCTATGAGCGACGGTTACCACTTACCATCAGGTCGGCTGTGGCTCGTCTGCCATCATCAGCAATAAAAAAAGCACTGGAAACGTCAATTTTGGCGGGATAAAGATAGCTTATGTCCTTTGCTGCTCCACAGTATACTGTATGCAATTCTGCAATTTCGTGACGAATGTTCCATGTAGTTTTGCTGTGAAATTTCACAAACAAACTCACTTTCACATTTATAATATTATACTAGCATTCGCCCAAAACCAGATTTTAGATTATATCTCAGGTCACGATATAGTAGCGGTATAAAACGTAGGTATACATTTTTTTTGAGTTTTCAAGAATTATCAAATATAAAATTTTCAACGAATATCCTTCAGTAGTTTTTGCGTGATGTGCGCACAAACAAATAGATAGACAGACAAAAAATAAAAAATAGAATTTGTTGTTCAAGTTTGCGCTAATGGTAGAGCCCCAAGCATGAATGGGCCGGCTCGATCGGGGAAGTACCACCCTCTCATAGAGGATCAGCGTAAAACAACGGTAGGTACTGCTAGCGTTCTGTTTAGTATGGTGAGTGAGAGCGCCGGAGGCCCAAACCCCCTCCATGTTTCTCTCCTTATTATCCGTCCTATCCGCCTCATATCCCTTTCCTTGAATATGGCGACGCGCGAGTGATACCTCTGAAGTTGCTAGCGTCTATGGGTTACGGGAACAGCTTACCTCTGTCTCTGCAATCAGTTTTATCATTGGTTATCCCTCAGTAGGTACCTACCTACTACCCTATAGCTAATCCGAGGAAATATACGATTACGTCAAAAAAATGTTTCAGAGAGAGTTGTAGCTCTTCAAGAGTTTGCGAACTGCGAAACCGGGTCAGAGCTTAATTATAAACAGAGTCCAAATCGTTCACATACACTCATATTTGACAGGTAATACCACCAACCCCATTACTAGAGGCTCACGGCCAACAATTTCCAATTTTTCCTCAACAATTTCACAACGGAATGCAAATTAATAAATCATATAAAACAGCGAGGTTGAAATTTCCTAAAGCCGTGCGCTCGCGCCGCAAGGCCGCGTGACGTATCAACATGGCCGCCGATGCCGGCGAGTTCGTTCATCCGAGTCTCGCGCGCGCCGTGAATCCAACGTTATACATATTATGTTATAAGTATGTGAGGATAGGGTACCTGGAATAATGAACACTGACCTTAAACTCCGAGTGTTATATTAAACACAAAGTGAAAAATGTGAAATCGAAAATAACAGTCACGAGCAGGATTCGAACCTGCATCTCCTGGATACCGTCCAGATGCTTTGCCAATTCAGCCATCGTGACCCTTGCTCCTGACTGTTAATTTCGACAACACATTCATACTTAACGTCTTTGGGTGACGCCTGCACCATCTGTCGCAAGTATTTTCATACATTATACCGACCAGGTAAACTTAATTTTACAATTAAGATTTTACCTAATAATGACGCAAACCCTATAAATATTTAGATATTTTTATATATATTTTTAGCATTTGTGTTTAATGTATGTTGCTAAGCATGTCAAATGCTAAAAATATATATAAAAATATCTAAATATCCGAGTGTTATGTTTAAATCCAACACAGAATATTTATTTGTTTTAATTTTTTTTTCGGGCTGTGCTTTGTCTAGGTAGGTAGGTACCAACTTTAATTTAATCTTTGCAGTGTCAATCAGTGCAGACACAGATTTTCAGCTGAAAGAAACTAATATGAGCAGACGCCTAGTTTGTACTGAGCACTTTGGCCCTCGAAATCAAAGGGGCCTAGGGGACATCAAAAATATCATGAGTGTTAAAAATAGTGTTTTTTCTTGATATGTGTGTGTATATATTATTTTACAAGTGCAATATATGATAAATAGAGACATTTTATGTTTGAAAAATCAGTTTTTCTGCGTCAAACGAGAGTAATACACACCTCAACGCTTCGCTTATGAGGCGTGCAATATCTTATATATATATAAAAGAAAGTCGTGTTAGTTACACTATTTATAACTCAAGAACGGCTGAACCGATTTGGCTGAAAATTGGTAGGGAGGTAGCTTAGAACCAGAAAACATAGGATACTTTTTTCTTTTTTTATTCCGTTCCCGTGGAACGTCACATAAAACGTGGTATAACAACACGCAACTGACATGTGCGTGGGCCAACGTCATTTGAGTCACTGCGGACTGTTAATGGTACAATATTCCCAACATATCGTGCTGCATGTGAAGAACTCAATTTACTAGAAAACGATACCCACTGGGATACGACAATCGTTGAAGCAATTATCTCTGTATCGCCAAGTCAGATACGCACATTATTTTCTATCATCATTTTGACATGCTTTCCATCAAACCCATCTAACCTGTGGCACAAATACAAGGACATCTCAGAAGACATATTCAAATTCGTGTCAGTTCAAGAAATCCCGATCTTGAGATGAATGAGGAAATACATAATCGGGCTTTGTCCTTGATCGAAGACATGTGTTATCTCATGTGAGGTAGTTTATTAGTCAGGTTAGGAATGCCAACGCCAAATAGTGAAATGAATGACGCATTTAATCGATAATTGGAACGGGACATTGAATATGATCATCAGGAATTAGATTTAGTAATTCAAACGAATGGGGTACATTCAGAGTCCCCAACAAAAGGAAGTTTATCAACATTAATGAAGGAAATTGATGATGGAAATGGTGGTTTATATTTTCTGGATGCCCCTGGTGGAACTGGTAAGACAAACCTCATGTCAGTAGTTTTAGCCACTGTTCGTGCGAGATCCAACATTGCGGTTGCAGTTGTTTCTTCTGGAATAGCAGCCACATTGTTAGAAGGATGCCGTACGGCTCATTCAGCATTAAAATTACCGATAAACCTTCAAACTATTGAAGAACCAACATGTAATATTGCAAAGCACTCCGCAATGGCCAAAGTTTTATCAGCATCGAAAATCACCATCTAGGACGAATGCACAATGGCACATAAACGTGCATTGGAAGCACTTAACCGAACATTGAAAGATCTACGCAATGACTCGAGATGTTTTGGAGGCGCAATGATTTTACTGTCTGGCGATTTTCGTCAAACAATGCCAGAAATTCCAAGATTTCCCAATTCCAATTCCAACTGCTGCCGACGAAATAAACGCTTGCCTTAAATCATCGAAAATATGGCGCTATTTGAAAAAACTTCAGCTGACAACAAATTTGAGAGTTGCATTGCTGAACGATACATCTGCTGAAGATTTGTCTGAGCAAGAGCTGACTATCAGTAATGGTCGAGTACCTGTCGACGCATAGAGCGGATTGATTTTATTTTCTCCGAATTTCTGTAACTATGTCTCATCGAAAGACGACCTCATCAACAAAGTATTCCCAAACATCATTACTAACCACAAAAATAATGAATGGTTGAGTGAGCGAGCAATTTTGGCAGCTAAATATAAAGATGTAGATGACTTAAACTACATAATTCAGAGTGAAATCATTGGTACACTGCATTCATTCAAATCTATTGACTGTGTAACAAATAAAGATGAAGCCACCAACTATCCAATTGAATTAAACTCCTTGGATGTGCCTGGCTTACCACCGCACAATTTACAACTAAAGGTTGGCTCTGTAGATATCATGCTTCGAAACATAAACCAACCAAAACTGTGCAACGGAACGCGTTTAGTGGTAAATAAATTGATGAACAGTGTGATTTACGCCACGATACTCAAAAGAAAATTCGAAGGTGAGGAAGTTCCCTTTCCGAGGATCCCGATGATCCCAACCGATATGCCGTTTGAGTTTAAATGACTTCAATTTCCGATCCGTCTTGCATTTGCCATGACAATTAACAAATCACAAGGCCAATTCTAGAAAATTTGTGGTCTGAATCTAGAAAATCCATGTTTTTCCTATGGTCAATTATATGTGGCATGTTCACGGGTCGGAAGACCATCTGCGTTATTTGTTCTTGCGCCTGATAATAAAACGAAAAATGTCGTCTATCACAAGGTGTTTCACTGATGAGTGCAACCCATGCACCAAAATACATGGCCAATAAATAATCTTTAAAAGACTTGTTTTTTTATATTTATATTTATTATCTTAATAAAAATAAAATCCAAAATTGCTCATTTATTGCCCCTAAGGCGGAACAAAGTTCGCAGGGTCAGCTAGTAGTTGAATGTATTTATAATTTTGCTTACCTACTTATAAACATTTGCTTGTTTTAATAAAATAGACCTTCTGTATAGTCGCAGGATAAACATGACAACCCACACTACCCTCTTCGTTGCCCCAAACGACGGGGTGTTCGGCAAGGTACATTTTTTGCCACCAAAAGAAAAAAAAACAGGATAAACATGACAAACGGAGCACAAAATGCTCAAGGTGTTCTATATGATTACGACTTGAGTAATATGGCTACTATATTTTGATTGATGGTCCAAATACTAATAATCACTTAAGTATTCACAAACTTTCACATTTATAAACACTGATAGGATTATATTACGGATTCGAAGGTCTCAATCTCTGTGTTAAAATAATGGCTATAAATATATCATCAATCCATCAGTCTTTATTTCGTCCACTGCCTTAGTCTCTCCTAGTGACCGCCACAACGAACGTTCTTAAATTGATTGCATCCTACGGCTACTCCTGGCTTTAACCAGATATAAATCCAAAAAGCTGCCTCTGTGGTGCAGTGGCAGCGTAAGCGACTACTGATCATGAGGTCTCGGGTTCGATCTCCGTATCGGGCTGAGCTTCTTCGTAAAAAGAAAAATTGCCAGTAGCAGCCCGGAGTTTGGGAATGTGCCCGGTAGATGGCAATAGGCCCGCCGCCTACTACGACATAGCTGACGAATCGTGAGTGTGTAATACACCTCTGCCTACCCCTTCGGGGAATACAGGCGTGATGCTATGTTTTAAATCCATGCGAATACATTAACACACTCATTAAAACACGTGATGTAATGCAACTGACATTTCTCTATATGTACTGCATCGTCAGATCGCGCGATCTTGGAATATCGAATTACGGACGTCTGTTATATCAGCGCTACGTATGTACATACGTAGAATTTGAAACAATGTTGTTGCTGGTCCGATTGTGTCCTTGACACTGAAAAGATATTTTTGAAGTGAAAACTTCTATAGCCACTAGGGCTGTTTTTCGAAGACCTTCGATGGGGGTCGAACTTGATCTAGTCTTTGCGATCCTTAGTTTTACCACTCGGCTATTAATGCAGACCTTCCTTTTAATATCCTTTTTCTATGTTAAGGCGGGAAAAAATGTACTGAACAGGGTAGTGTTGAACCATCACCCACTAGGTAAATAAACCCGCCATGTGCCGTCTCTTCGCCTGTATTGGTAGACCACTGGAACTGTGTTACATTATTTCAGTGGTTTCTTTTATAACCTATGACTTTTTGTATATATGTTTTTGTATAACCTATAACTATGATTTTTTACTTAGGAGTTGGGAACTCGCGGGTTATACCTTTTTTTTTGTTAAGGCGGGATAAAATGTACCTAACCGCACACCCCGTCGTTAGGGGCAACGAACAGGGTAGTGTAGGGCCTGCACCCACTAAAGAAACCCGCCGTGTGCCGTCTCTCCAACTTTATTGGCGGGCTACTGGAACTGTGTTACATTCCTTCGGTGGTCTGCCGGCGGTTTACCCTTTCGGGTACCCTTTACTGAGCGACGCATCCGCAGAGGAGCGTTGCACCTTCGCGGGAGGCCTTGCGGGTGGCGGACGTTCCCCGGTCCATCCACCCGCAGCCTTCGCGGGTTATACCTGCCTCTTATAAAGATAGCTTCTATAAGATAAGGTAGTTGCAACAGATAAACGGATTGCCGCTTGACTTCAACGCCTGACGCTGATCACTTTTCGCCGCCTTGGAAATAAGACGTTCCGAGTGGCAAACCACGTAACGGCCATTCTGATGATTGATGCTCCAAATCTCCATTGCATTCGTCGATTCTTTTTATCCTTTTAATGGTAGCCTTACTTATCCCAGCATGAATGGACTGACTCGATCGGGGAAGTACCACCCTCTCGCAAAAGATCAGCGTGAAATAACGGTAGTTACTGTGTGTGTTTAGAATGGTGAGTGATAGCGTCGGAGACTTAACCTTCTCCCTATTCTCTCCTAGTTATCCTTCTTATCCTCTTCCTTAGTATCTATACTGTCCTTAATATCCTTCCTATCCACCTCATATCCCTTTTCTTGGAAATGGCGAAGCGCGAGTGAAGCCTCTGGTGTTGCTAGCGCTTATAGCAGAGGTTCCCAGACTTTTTTTCTTATAGACCACTTTCAAAACTTAGCTGGTTCCGGTGAACCCCCTTTTTTTTTGTTATTTTTTTGTTTAGGTGGGATAAAATGTACCTAACCGCACACCCCGTCGTTCGGGGCAACGAACAGGATAGTGTGGGGCCCTCACCCACTAAAGAAACCCGCCGTGTGCCGTCTCTCCGCCTTTATTGGCGGGCCACTGGAACTATGTTACATTCCTTCGGTGGTTCCGGTGGACCCCCTGCAGCTACGTTTCTACGATATTCCCAAAACTCGACAAAAATTTGAAGCTTAAATCTAACTGCAAGTTTCTACCATCCAGTTCCATCAGCCTTTCATCGTCCACTGCTGGACAAAGGCCTCCCCAAAATGAGGGATTTTACCATAATTGCCACGCTTGGCAGGCGGGTTGGCGATCGCAGTGGATGTTTTTAGTACACAGGGGAACGCTGCTGCCCGGTCCCCCGGTAAGCCCTTAGTCGGCTTTTACGACTCCCATAGGAAGAGACGGGGTGGAGCTATTACACGTTGTACTAAATATGGAATATGCAAGTTTTTACAAGTAACAGTCGCTGAGCTTCTTAAAATATTTATTATCTGCCTACATTGATGGGTGAAGTCAAGCCAACATTTTAGTTCTTCACTATCGAAAGCAGATAAATTTTCCCCACTTACGAATTGTGAACCCCCATTTTTTAATCAGGCCAACGTAGACCCCATCGAGTCTCTCGTGGACCCCTAGAGGTCCACCTGGACCACTTTGGGAATTAATGGTCTATAGGCTACGGTAACCGCTTATCATCAGGTGAGCCGTATACTTGTTTGCCACCTACGTAGTATAAAAACAATCCTGTTGACCTTATTCAAGGTCAGTATTTATTCCATTGATACGAGGTAGAAAGGACACAAAGGTTACGTTTAAAGAAACATTCACATCTCTACCTGTTCTCATATATAAGGGTCAAGAAACCCATGTATGTTTTGAAGGTCAGTAAAATGTTGTCACGGTTGATCTGACACAACCTCAGTTGTTCTTGCGAGTTAGTTTTTGGTCGTAGTGAACAATTTTTTTTAAACATCACCCTAAACTAAGCAATAATCCTTGTATCGCGGGGGACTTTACAAACATACAATTTCACGGATACAAAGTACACCCAGATGGCTAGGTACCAAGTGAGAGTAGATACTCACTTGCTATCGGGCCTGAGCGAGTCAATACCACCGTCTCCTGTTTGACGGGTCATGAAGCATGTCAGTGTGTTTTGGCTGTAGCAGAAGATAGCCGTTTATTCTCTCATTTCAAATTTGAGAAATCAAATGGTGCGCAGCGGCCTGACAATACTCTCGGTATAGTTGAGTCCATGAGCGACGGTTACCACTTACACTCAGGTGGGCCGTGGATCGTCTGCCATCACTAGTAATAAAAAAAGTGCTTGAAATATATAAAAATATCAGTATTAAAATAATAAAACTCAATTCCGACAAAAAAGAAACTCTGGGACACGATCGTAGTGCCACTTACCGAGTCCAATTATAAATTTCAGCCAAAACAAATCAATTTTAATTAGTTCAGTTTAGTGACTAAAACAAGTAGGTACAGTAGAATCATACATACAGATTAAAATATATTAAAAGTAGAGTAAGTAAAGATTATATAAAAAAAAATGATATATCCAAAAATATAAATATTGATCTAAACTGTACAAACAATAAAATTAATGTCCGCATTACTCCTGTGTCTCAACTGGACCAAATACATTGGGGGGATTTTCCATGTCATGCTCACATATAGCCGCGTCTCTTTCTAAATGCGTTTAGTTACATCGAGATAGATGGGGAAATATTTTACTTTTTTAAACGAACTATATTTTTTTTTTCACTTCTCTTAGGGTTGATGATTTCGATTTTTCTGTGCACCCTTTTGTGTTTATTTGATTAGTGAATACTATGAGCTACATCAGCGGGCTTCGGGTTGCCAGATTATATAATATATTTTTTTAATTTTCTTTATTAAAACTGAATGTTTATTTGCATGCTTATCTTTTATACTATTACTTAAATTAGCATGCTGACTCAAAAATAATATTTATCAATAAGTAGACTAGATTCTACCTGCGGCTCTGTTCGCGTGGACTTCAGAATATAAATACTTTGGATTATCCAAAACTGCACGCCTCATAATCTTCATTTTTCACAATAAAATTGATTATTTGATAAGTAACTAATAATGTATTGGTCTTACTAAGTAGTTTTCAAGTAAGTAAGTTTTTTCAGTACTAAGTAAGTCATTCGAGTGTCAAAGTTGTTGATATAATTAATTTTAAAAATATTTATTTATTCATTGTATTTTGTGATATTTACCTGGTTTTATCCGTAATAACTATAACATAAAATGCCGTCTATATGTAAAGCTTGCGGTAAATAAATCTATTAACTGTATGAATTGTTCAAAATATAAAGGTTCCTACGACTTGGAATGCGTAAATATTACTATGGAATGTTTTCAAAAACTTACTACAAATAATAAACGATCTTGGATATGTCCTACGTGTGTCTGCTCAATCCCAAAAAAGGTAATATCAATACTCCTATCCGCAACCCGGCCGTAAACTCTGGTGATTCTCTTTGTGGTAATGTGAACTTAGTTCGAGGCACACGAGGCAAATCTGTTACAGCTTTTGATACTCTAATCTCTGAACTGATGCATGAAATTCGTGAGTTAAGGCAGGAAGTGAAAGAGTTGAAACAGAGTAACAATGATATCAATTTACTAAGACAAGACATGAAGGATCTAAAAGAACAACTTGTTAGCCATTTTACTGTTTTGCAGAAAAGAATTGATGACAAAGACAAGGAAATAAATAACTTGAAATTGTCTATAACTCAATTACAATCAACGGTCAACATTCTAGAACAAAATGCACTGAAAAATGAGATTGAGATCTGCGGAATGCCTGAGGTAAGCCACGAAAATCTTATGCATGTAATATTGAGTTTGTCACAGAAAATGAGTGTGGAGTTAAACGAGGTGGACATTTGTGACATTAACAGAGCAGGTCATAAGTATCTAACAAACGATGATTTGCCTCGACACCGGCCCATTATAGTAAAGCTAACTCGTAAGTCCAAGAGAGATGAATTTATTACTGCTGCGAGGTCAAGGAGAAATTTGACATCAGATAAAATTATTAATGACACTTCATCAAAAATATTCATCAATGAACGTATCACAAAAGATAAAAGATTGTTATTTGGAGAGACACAAGCGAGAGCCAAACATTATGGATTTCGATACTGCTGGATACGTAATGGTATCTATATTAAAGAAGAGGAAGGACTCGCTGCAATGCGTATTCAATCACTTGAAGACCTCAACGCGCACATCGCTGCTTCCAAAACCAGAACTATTATTCCTGAGAACATGTGATGATTTTATGTTCGTTTTTAGTTTTTTTATTTGCTTTCCTAAAGAGCATTATTTCTATTTTTTAATAAGAACTGCATTTTTGTTATTTACACTTTCAAATATTACCCATATCATACTTTTCAATTATAATACAATCATAACAGCGTATGTCATTCCTTCACTTAAAAATGTTATACGCAAACGCTTAGGATTATATAAATACGAGTATATACATAAACAAACATGTAACACACATACTAAAACACACGCATTTATAAAGAGTGTAACTCTTTCGTACAATCATAATAATTATTCATACCATAGGATGGCATTCATCGTAACTTCTAACTTACTAGAAATTAAATTTATAATTATAATCTTTTATGGCTACACTTAATATTATACAATGTATAGATAACGCGTTTACAGTAAAATGCCATCCTACAAATTTCCCAGATGATTGCTATAATATTATTCATAAATATAATATAAAGATCTTAACGCTAAACATACGAAGTCTTAGTCGCAATTTCAACGATTTACTTGTTATTCTTAAAAGAATTAATATTGATTTTGACGTGATTATACTGACAGAATGTGCTTAGACAGATATAGTGCTTTATATACATCAAAACATATAAACAAAGCAGGTGGTGTTGTTACAATATTTGGTCTCCACGGGTATTCGAACCCGCTGTAGAGGATGCTGAATGCATCGCCATTGCTATACCCAATATAATAACTATATAAGGAGTTTATAGATCACCTTCTTTTAAGAACTCTGACAGATTTATTATTTCAGTCCATGACATGATGCAGTCTATAAACTTAAAACCCTGCACAGTCTTTACAGGTGATATTAATATAAATATAATTAACACTATCACTACAGAATCAAGTGCTTATCTCTGTGCTATGGCCGAAATGGGATTAAGACCAGCTGTTAATGTACCCACCAGAAGGAGTGCATGCCTTGACCATGTTTTTATCAGTGGCACACAGGAGGTGGAAACTATCGTCTGTCCATCAGCAATAACTAATCATGATATAGTAATCACTGGTATAAATAACAACATCATGAAACCAATAATTTCACCAAGATATAAGCTACGCCTCGACTATGATTGTATAGTAGAACAATTATATAGAGTGGACTGGACTAAGTTAAGTAATATTCAGAACGTATCTGATCAATTGGATATTTTTCTCAACATAATAAAGACAACAACGTAATCAATTCAAACTCAAAAACTTTGTTGATTAATCGTTCCAAAATAATTATTAAACCGTGGATGACTCAGGGACTGTTGAGGTGTTTACGTGTACGTGATAAACTTCACATGGAGGCGAGAAATAGTCCAGGGAATGATGTGAAATCAATAGTATACACTAGATATCGTAACTTTTACATCAGCCTATTGCGTAAAACAAAAAATGCCTATGAAACAGATTTGCTGCAAAAATACAAAAAAAATCCACGAAAGCTATGGCAGGCAATTAATAAAATCACTCACAAAAAAGTGATACTAATTCCAAGGCATCTGAATTGGTTACCAAAGATTCTTGCCCACAAACTACAGTTGATAGTTGCAACGAGTTTTTTTGCTTCAGTGGGAGAACAATATGCTGGCAAAATTTAACAATATCTTGGATCAACCTATACTGCTTTGGCGAATAAAATTGATAATTCTAGATCACCTGTTTACTCTTTCTTTTTTGAACCAATAAACAATAGAGAAATAGCAAACATTATCATGACCTTTAATCTCAACAGTGCACCGCCCTGGTGATATTAATAGTTTATTAATTAGAAAAGTCAAGAATCAAATAGTAGAACCTCTCAAGTTAGTAATAAACCAAAGCCTATCAACAGGGATCGTTCCACAAAACTGGAAGACTGCAATCATAGTTCCAATTCATAAGCAGGGCGAAACCAATTTGCCCAACAATTACCGACCCATATCTCTGCTTCCAATTTTCGCAAAGATATGAGAAAAAGTAGTAAATATACGCCTTGTTAAATATCTAGTAGAAAATAATATTCTGTCCCACAATCAATTTAGTTTACGTAAAGGAAAGTCGACTGAAGATGCAGTAAAACTACTCACTGAAGAAATTGTTACTCACCTAAATAATGGGCGCGCTTGCGTTGGAGTCTTTCTCGACATAGCAAAAGCTTTCGATACTGTGGCTATTCCAATCTAATTGAGAAAACTAGAAAGCATTCGAATACGAGGTATTGCACTAGACTGGTTTCAGAGCTATTTAACAGGGAGAAATCAGCGAGTCAGGGTAGAATCCTGGCTCAGTAATCCTAAAGAAACATTTTTCGGAATACCACAAGGAAGTGTTCTCGGGCCGACGTTATTTCTTTGTATCTAAATGATTTAGCTTCCTTACCGTTAAATAGTGCAAAAATCATCTGTTATGCAGATGATACTGCATTAATTTTTCATGACCAAACATGGAGCGAATGTTTGCTGAGAGCAGTGGAAGGTATGATGTTGGTGGCCGAATGGCTTAATAATAACCTTTTAACTTTAAATACCAACAAAACAAAGTTTCTCTGTTTCCATAAAACTAGGGCATCATCGCCAGCATGTAATTTAAATCTTAGAATTCATACATGTAACTTATACCAAATTAATATAAACATCGGCTGTGGCTGTAACGAAGTTCAGAGAATGAAATCCATAAAGTACCTCGGAGTAATCATTGATGAAAATCTAACATTCACTGAACATATAGCTGCTCTCTCGACTAGATGTAGAAAGCTCATCTATGTAATGAAAGAACTCAGAGAGGTTGCTTGTATTGAACTTCTGAAAACCGTGTACATCGCACTTTGCCAATCAATCCTTTCATACTGTTTAAGTGTTTGGGGACGGACAGCAACATCACACTTAATACAACTGGAGAGTTTAAAAAACCTATAAGATATCCAACTGTTGAACTCTATAAAGCTGCTGGCCTTTTAAGTATAAGGCAACTGTATGTATTAAATGCGATCACCCATATGCATAAATTGGTCCTGAAATCTCCTGATTACAACATTATACTTAATAGAAGAGTCTTTAATATCAATATCACAAAATGCAAAACTACTTTTGCAATGCGATTTCAAAAATATATTTTCCCTTATTTATACAATAAAATAGCTAAAAAATGTGATCTCAAGCACAGGACTACGCGTGAAGCTCAAAATATAGTTACAAACTTCATCACCAAGTTAAATTACCAAGAAATAGAACAACTCTTTCAAATTATTGTTTGATAGAACTCTCTAGATATCTATCTCTTCTTCTAAAAATTCCGCCACCTAAACACATGCGTACATACACGCACACACGCACACACGTTCGCACACTCACACATACACACACACACGCACGCATGCGCAATCATATACAACACTTACTCAATTTCAACACATTTCAATTTATAGATACATATATTTTAATATGATTTATAATTAAGATCTTTGATAGTCACGATACAGGCTGTCCCTAGTGTGGCTATCACAGTAAATATAGGATAATTATGTTAAATTTATATTGTCTAAATAACATTATCTTATCTTATCTAAATCGCATAGATAGTGCTAATTTCAAAAAGTACTAATGCGGTTCATGAGAACCGCATTAGTAGTGAGTCTTATACGCCATCTAGCGCTAATTTTAAGAAGTACTACTATATTGATCTATAGAAGTAGTTCTCATGAAATAAGGTATAGCGCTGGTTTTAGTGAAGTGTACCATCGAATCGAGTGTAAATATTCAATATTTTTTTGTTTATTTAATAACAATTAAGCCACATCGAATCAGACCTTGAAAAGTGAAAGGGCTCTATTTGTAATTATACTGAAGCGTAAAAGAAAAAAAAAAGACTCGATGAGTAAAGTATTTTGGTCGTTATCGTGTTAACATACATTATCCGAACATACCTACAACACACGGACGACCAAGACAGAACTTTTTTAAACAGTTTTTTAACTAGTTTAAATAACAAAAAAGGCATCAAAAATATCATGAATGTTAAAAATAGTGTTTTTTCTTGATATGTGTGTGTATATATTATTTTACAAGTGCAATATATAATAATAGAGACATTTTAAGTTTGAAAAATCAGTTGTTCTGCGTGAAGCGAGAGTAATACCCACGTCAACGCTTCGCTTATGAGTTTTATATCCGTGATGGTGACCCAGATGTACAGTTTACCTACCCTATATTCTCCCACTTGTGGGAGGCCTTAGTAATGAGTTAATGGCCAGCGGAACTAGATGGAAATATTTCACAAAGAAGATTATCTGGCTTCAAAAGCTCAGGCTTGCAGGCGCCACGCAAGGATTGTCGTATATCTTGCATATCTGCTATATATTATTATCACCTCAGCCGTTTCCTAACTATTAAATATAAAGCTGTAACAGAGCAGCAGATAAACCAAATTATTATTAAGATGTATTTTCATTTTATAAATTTATTTTAACGTATTTTTTTATTTGTTAATTTATTTTTAACGTATCTTTTTCTTTACAGGTACCGACACCAGCATAATGTGAGTGTGTGGCTATAATTTTATTTGTATCTTATGCTTAGATTTACTTAGTGAGGCAATTTGCCTAAAAGATTTTTTATGCTAGGTACTGTAGGAAACAAAAATATGACTCGACTGATGGTAGCAGTACGAGGGGCATTGCGTTCTGCCAACTTCAAGGAAAGGGATAGGTGAAAAAGAAGGATAATAAGAAGGGGATTAAGGATAAGGACGGGGTTTAGGCCTCCGGTGCTCTCACTCACCGTATTAAACACAGCAGGAGTACCTTTTTTTTTTAGGCGGGAAAAAATGTACCTAACCACACACCCGGTCGTTCGGGGCAACGAACAAGGTAGTGTGGGGCCTGCAGCCACTAAAGAAACCCGCCGTGTGCCGTCTCTCCGCCTTTATTGGCGGGCCACTGGAACCATATTACATTCCTTCAGTGGAGCCATGTACCCACCACCAGTAGGAGTACCTATAGTTGTTACACGTTGATCTTCTGTGAGAGGGTGATACTATGATACCTGATCGAGCCGGCTCTTTCATGCTGGGATAACCAAGGCTGTACGACTAAAGCTTTAAAAAAATTGTCTGTGTTTGTAGAATAGATACAAATATATAAACTGTATGTGTTTGTTTATCCGGTTCACGGTTTTTACAAGATATCCCGTTATATATATATATATATACACGATACGCTCACCTGCAAAATACCTTGAAAAAATTTAGAACATAATTTCTCTGCACTTCCAATCTCTTTCTATAAGGATGGCAACGCGCGAATGATGCATCTGGTGATGTTAGCGTCTATAGCCTTCGGTAACCGTTGCCTGTACGTCCTTCTGATGGTTAATTACGGCATTAATTGCGTTGCCACACGTAGTTTAAAGCTGATGAGTGTTTTAAATAAATCCCAGAATGACTTTTATTTTTGTCATCTCAATATCAGAACTCCGAGAGGTTCCAGCTCGTACATAATCGATTCAGAGCTTCAAAGGACAGGCGGAAAACTGCTTCTCAAATCAATTCCGTTGTTTCGGGCAACGTTCCAGGTTCTTGCATCTGGAGTGTTATAGTTCTGTTCTTCAAGAAAAGTAAGAGAATCCTTTTGAAGAGTTATAACTGACTCGCGCACAAGTTCAACCACAGCCAGCTTCCTAACGATATCCATAATAAATTAAATTCTCATAGACGACTACACACATTGCGCCAGATTATACAGAAGACCGAGGATTATGACTGGCTTCTGTGGCTAGCATTAATGGACTTAAAGCCCCTAAAGCCTTTGATTCGATCGAAATTTGGGCGAAGCAGCAATCTCTCCAGCGACAATTTGGCAAATTGTCTAGAGACATCTAGAATTGTTGAAGCGCTTGACATAAAAACTGCAATGTCCAAGTTCAGGGCAGGAGTACGATAATCACTTACCTGCAGACAGATTTAAACCGCATTCTAGCAAATATTCAACCGCTTCCAATTTACACATGATCACGGTGATGGCACTGCTGAAAGATTTATGACCAGTATCTATTACCTGTAGAATAACGGGATGCACAAATGGTGGAGTGACTTAGATACTGACCTCCCGTGCCAAGTGTTATGGGTTCGATTCCTATGCAGGACAATACTTTGTGTAACCCTCAAGTGGTTGTACTGAGTCTTAGCGTCATTTGTGTCCATAAATTGTATGTTTATATAGCCTCCCGCGATACAATGATTATTCCATAATGAAGGGTGGAGATCTTTAAAAAACAGAGACCCTACTTTTCCATGGGCCCCGACGTCGGCCACCTGCTGGCGTATCGATCACAGTGGACGGGGTCCAGATTGGGGTGGACCTGGTGCTGGACGGGCGGTGGCGCTTTCACGAGTACTTCCGCCAACTGTCCCCGAGGCTAGTCGGCGCAGCGTCCGCCCTTGCACGGCTCATGCCGAATATGGGTGGACCCAACAATGCGTGCCGACGGCTATCCGCGGGGGTGGTCCGGTCGATGGCGCTGTATGGCGCACCCGTGTGGGTGGGGTCCCTGGACGCACTGAACAGGGCTCTTCTGTGGAGACCACAGAGAGTCGTTGCGTCCAGGGTCATACGTGGATACCGCACGGTGTCGACGGAGGCGGCCTGCGCGCTGGCCGGAATCCCCCCGTGGGACTTGGAGGCGGAGGTGCTCGCCGAGGTGTATCGGCGGGTGTCACAAGAGCGGGAGGGGGGCGGACACCCCCTACCCAGGGAGGTGGCCAGGTGGCAGGGCGACGCCCGCCGAGATGCCATGGCCAGATGGAGGGCACGGTTGGAGGCGCCTCGGGCCGGTCTTTGGACCGTAGGGGCGCTCCAGCCGGTGCTGGAGAAGAGGGCGGGGCGATGGCATGGAGTCCTTACCTTCCGAAACGTGCAGATGCTGTCGGGGCATGGTTGCTTCGGCAGATATCTGCACATAGTCGTAAGGAGGGAAGCGACTTCGGGCTGTCACCACTGCGGCTGTGACGAGGACACGGCGCGGCACACGCTCGAGTCGTGACCTCTCGCTGCCGAGCGTCGTCAGAGCGATGCTTGGCAGTGACAGGAATTGGGCCGCGGTCGCTGCCTTCTGCGAGGAGGTTATCTCGCGGAAGGAAGCGGCGGAGAGGGCCAGGGAGGAGGATTCTTCCGCTGACCCAAACCGCCGCCAGCGACCGGGGCGGCGCAGGCGCAAATACTTGCGCCTCATGCCGCCCTAGCTGAGGCTGCGGGTGGATGGACCGGGGAACGTCCGCCACCCGCAAGGCCTCCCGCGAAGGTGCAACGCTCCATGTGCGGATGCGTCGCTCAGTAGAGGGTACCTGAAAGGGTAAGCCGCCGGCGGACCACCGAAGGAATGTAACATAGTACCAGTGGCCCGCCAACAAAGGCGGAGAGACGGCACACGGTGGGTTTCTTTAGTGGGTGAGGGCCCCACACTACTCTGTTCGTTGCCCCGAACGACGGGGTGTGCGGATAGGAAAATTTTTTCGCGCCTAAAAAAAAACAAGACTTCGTAAAAAGCTAAACTAAAGTGAGGAGAACCAACAAAGATGCAGGTAGGATTGCCTCCCACAAGATGATCAACGATCTGGCCAAAGCTTCATGGACCCATTTGAAAACGTATAAACATGACTGCTGTGGCTTTCTTGGGTAGTGCCTATATCCAGTAGTTGACGACCAAAGACTGACAGATGGATGGATGGGTATGTGCTGCTCTATGGATCGTGGTCATGACCACTTAAGACGCGACCCTTAATTATGGAGCGCTATCTTGATATTTCAATCAATCAATTAGTTGATCGCCGTCCACTGCTTCACATAGGCCTCTTCCAATTTACGTCACCACGTCGGATTCTCTGCGTGTCAGATTCAGTTCGTTCTCACTGCTTTTCACAGGTCATGAGACTAGCAGCAGACGTCCTACTCTATGTTGATTCGAGGTATACACTCTAGAACCTTTCTACTCCGGCGACTATAAGTCCTTTTGCAGATATGACCAGCCCATTACTACTTAAGTTTGCTGATCCTGCAAGCTCCAGCCTCTACAGCCATCCGTACTCTTTCGAATACATTCCTGCGGAGTCAATCCTTCAGAGAAACCCAACTTGTATAGTGATCCCAGCATGAAGAGGCTGGGTTGATCGGGGAAGTGCCAGCGCTGAAGATCAGCGTGTAACAATGGTAGCTACTCGTACTGTTGTATTTTGTATGGTGATTGAGAACGCTGAAAGCCTAAATCTCCTCCTCATCATCCCACCCTTTTTATCCTTCTTGTCCAACTCCAAATTTTTTCCTTGGAATTTGCGTCAAGAACACCGCTCTACCGTTGTGTTTCTATGGTGAGTGACAGCTCCAGATATCCAAACCCTCTCCCTATCCACCTCTTCTATCTTTCCTTGGAGATGCAACGCGTGAGTGACGCTTCTGGTATTGTTAGCGTCTGTAGACTCCGGTAACCGCTTACCATTAGGTGGATACAGCCCACAAGTTTGCCAGCCACAAAATATAAAAAAAAATAAGGCGTCACGAGATGTCTCGCAGATGTGAATACATTGATTTTCTTCCTTTCTTCAAATATTGTTCGTATCTTCGGTAATTGGTAACCGCCCTCTTGTTATCCATAGACAAATTAAAACTGTTATTGGTTTATTGATCGACATTATACTTCTTAGTTAGATGCTTTTGTCAACAGATGGCGTTAAAAACAATTAAATCACAACAGCTGGTTCTACCCTCCTTCCGCATTAGCACACCGAGTGACTTTGTAATTAAAACTAACTTTAACCTTGATATTTTTCCTTAAGAATCCCAGAGTATTTCTTTAATTGCTGTCGTACAAAAGCCGGGGCAAGCTAGTGCATTGAGGAATTCTTAGTTACTTGTTTGATATGTCATAAGACACTGTCTACTACTACGACTCGTGTTATCACTGTACAATCGTTCACAATGCCACGTGTCAAATTCATTACTATACAACGGTTCGTAATTGGCGTGTCTCAGTTCACGAGGGTCGCCTTGCTGTCTGCTAGTTAATTCAACAATATCTGTATATATCAAAGAATAACTGACTGGCTGTATCAATGCACAACCTAAACTCCTCTGGCTAGGATCGTTAAAATTTATACATGGGTTTCTTTGATACTTCGGTGAGCACACAACTAAAAAAAAAACATATGTGTGCAGCAATGGACAGTAAACCTCCTTTTTTTTTCCCTATTATCCTTTCTATCCTATCCCTTTTTTAGAGCTGGTCACACGTGAGTGATGCCTCTGGTGTTGCTAACGTCTATAGGCTTCGGTAACCGCTTACCATCAGGTGTGGACCTTAGGATTGTTTGCCATTTCAGAGTATTAAAAAAAAACCATATGTGTGCAATTCACACACGGCAGAACTGAAACTTCTGAAAAGTAGTCTACGAGAGATTGAGATGGATATAGAGTACCTATATTTTTTACCAAACTTAAAATTACCTCTCATTAATTAAATTTAAGGAGCATTAAAATTCATTTAAATTTTGTTTTCTGCAACGATATAATGGTAGACTATATTATTAGCATATATATAGCAAAACAGAGATATTAGCTTATTATGGAATTCATATCCCTTTTTAGGGTTCCGTTGCCAAATGGCAAAAAATTTAACCTTTATGGATTCGCCATGTCTGTCTGTCTGTCTGTCCATCCGTATGTCACAGCCACTTTTTTCCGAAACTACCAGAACTATGCTGTTCAAACTTGGTAAGTAGATGTATTCTGTGAACCGCATTAAGATTTTCACACAAAAATAGAAAAAAAAAACAATTAATTTTGGGGGTTCTCCCCATACTTAAAACTGAAACTCAATTTTTTTTTTATCGAACCCATACGTGTATCAGTGGATAGGTCTTCAAAAATGATATTGAGGTTTCTTTTATCATTTTTTTCTAAACTGAATAGTTTGCGCGAGAGACACTTCCAAAGTGGTAAAATGTGTCCCTCCCCCCTGTAACTTCTAAAATAAGAGAATGATAAAACTAAAAAAAATATATGATGTACATTTCAATTTTAGTATTGAAATTATCGTGAGATTGATACATGTTAGATTTATTATAATACCGAGAGTAACTCACGCTTAGGATCGATTACGTCGACTCGGGTTTCAAGCATATCCGATGCTCATCATCAGGACGAGTGCGCAGCGGCGTCTGCGAGCTCCCGGGGTGCAGTGCAGGAGCGATGGATATGCTCGAAACCCGGGTCGACGTAATCGATCCTAAACGTGAGTTACTGTCGGTATTATAATAAATCTAATATGTACATTACAATGTAAACTTTCACCGAAAATTGGTTTGAACGAGATCTACTAAGTAGTTTTTTTAATACGTCATAAATCGTAAAGCACAATTTACCTTTCATTCAATCAACTCAAATATAAAAATTTAAAAAAACATTTAATTTCATAAACATAAACCTTATGCATAAACCGTGAACTATTATTTTTTAATAATAAATCTGTAATAGTAAATAATAATTATTATTATGTTACTTGCTGCTACGGAACCCTTCACGGGCGAGTTCGACTCGCACTTGGCTTAATTTTTTTAACTTAATATTAAGTAAACCGTGGTCATATATTGTTGTATTGATCACGCAAGCCGACATTTTGTAACAAAAAAAATATTTCAAAGTTAGAATAACTTTAATGGACTTTTCTGCAACTGACTGTTAAAAGGATTTATGTGTTTGTTTCTTTATCGTGACGCATTTTCGTTTCATCAAGTTTCAAATCACAAAGATTCTAATGAAGTTCTACTACTTCAAAAATAAATACACCGCATTGCCAAATAAAAAGTGAAGCCACTTTTGAAAGATGTGTGCGTGATAGTGTTGTCACCGGAAAGAAATTATCTCTATAATTTGGGTAATTTTTTAAAGTTTTATGTTTAAAACATAAAGGAAGTAAAAGTATAAAGTAAGTTTACAGCAAATCATATAGCGAATATTATGGCGCTGATGACGTATTCATGTACTCGTACGTTACGTACGTACGAAATCGTCAAGTCATTTGGGGTAATTTTAAATCATACTCTGGTAACACACTGTGGTATATGACACTTGGCATGGTTTTCTTTGTGTGTCTGAGTGCGTGTAATTACAAGTTTGGCATGGTTTTAAATGGTTTCACAGGATTGTTCGTAATGCTCCGTCTATATTTTTTAGTTAATCTGAAGTGAGAAAGGATTTTAGGCAAATCATATCCAAAACGGATTTATACCTATGACGTAAGCAAAGCTGGTATTGCGCTAGTCTGCGTAATGTCTAGAGATAAGATTTTTTACTTACTATACCTATTTTATCCGCGACTTCATCCGCATTGGTTTCAAGATATAAATACGTCACCTTTTTTTTTTTAGGCGGGAAAAAATGTACCTAACCGCACATCCCGTCGTTCGGGTCAACGAACACAATAGTGTGGGGCCTTCACCCACTAGAGAAACCCGCCGTATGCCGTCTCTCCGCCTTTATTGGCGGGCCACTGGAACTATGTTACATTCCTTCGGTAGTCCATTTCATTAACAACCTAACAAAGATATGTTATATTGTGAAAAATATGGAAAGTAGTGTTTTAACGGTAGCTTAGCTGTTAAGTGGTTTAAGGTTTGTCAAAAAAAAGTCATTAGTTGGTATTTCATCTATTATATTTATCTATAAATATAAATAAATAAATATTCACGGACATTTCACACAACGTCCTCTGGTCCCAAACTAAGCTTAACGCTTGTGCTATGTGTACCAGATTACGGATATAATACATATATTACTTTTTTTTTGTAAATACATACAAATAATAGATAGAAAATACCCAGACGCAGTATAAATATCCGTGTTGATCACACAAATAATTGTCCTGAGTGGGAATCGAACCCACGACCTCGTGCACGGAAGTCGGTTACACTACCGACTACGCCACGACGCCCGTCAAACACAAATAAATAAAATTTAAGTGTCCGTTTGTAATGCTTTTTATTAAATGCTTATGAAAGTTTTTTTTTATACTACATGGCGGTGTTTGGCTTACCTGATGGTAAGTAACTATAGATGCTAGCAACACCAGAGGCACTCACACGTCGCCAACTCCAAGGAAAGGTACAGGAAGTGGAGAGGAAGGATACTAAGGAGAGGATAGAGGATAAGGAGGGGGTTGAACTTCCGGCGCTTTCATTTACCATAGGAAACACAACTGTAGGAGTGAGACTGATCTTCTGTGAGAGGGTTGTACTTCCCCCATCGAACAGGCCCATTTATACTGGTACGAGCAAGACTACCACTAATACTTTTTTTTTTGAAGTAAATACTTCTTTATTCACGCTTGACTTGGGGAGTAAGCTGGTGAATGCGTGATGTGAGCGTTACGAAATGTGTGATCGGTCGAGGCGAACGGAAGTTGAGAGGGAGATATAAGTTAGTGAAGATAGAGTTACGTTTCGTATATTACTGTAGGGGCAAGAGAGAGAGGTGCGAGCACACATTTTCTTTCTCTCTTTCTCATTATTTGTTCTATATTATTATATTTTTTTTATGCTTTCAATATTCAATTTTGCCGAAAAACATTGCATTAAATGTTGATTAAATATTTCTCAAAAACTCAACTGCCACAACTCGGAATCGATCTTGATGTTAGTGAAGTGAAGCCAGATGTTTATGCCCCAAGACCAACAAATCATTAATACTGTATGTCAAATGTGGGATTTAGTTAATACATGTTCGGAAACGATAATTAAATTGCGACGTTTTCATCGGTCGTACGTCGATTGTCACACAATTTAAATAATAAAACGAAATAGGTTTTTCACATAACTGTATTCATGGTCTAAAGCACACTCGTTTTTTTGTAGGTAACGTAGGTATATACTTTCATATTCATTAATTAAAAATATTTTATTTAGACATCACAAACAGACATTTCAATCTTATTTATTTTTATGCATTTTTAATTTAAATAATTGATACTTATTGGTAAAGTAATTCAGTATCCTTAGTAATTACTAATTTAATAATAGTAATCCTTAATAATTCTTTAGGTATACCTATAATTAACCTGTATTAATAAACTTATATTATTATTATAATTATAAAATATTAGAAAATAATTCACATTATTTTTTATGAAAAATTGTATAACACATCCACGGTTCGCTAACTATGTTTAAGGCAGACGTATCAGGGAGCGAGCGTATAGCCTATTATTATATTATACTAGCCTTTGCCCGCGGCTCCGCCGCAGCCAAAATCTAGTTATTAGATAATATCTCAGGTTCCCGATAATGCAGTTTTAAATTTTATCAAGAGCTATCAAATAAAAAAGTTGCATCGTAATCCGTTCAGTAATTTTTGCGTGATGCGCGAACGAACAAACAGATAAGCAGACAAACAGACAAAAAAACTAAAAAAATTGTTTTGTATTCAGACACGCCTATATTGTCTAATACAGTAATTTTTTCTCTAATATCTTAAATGTACAGACACAGCTCTATTACGGCTTTATAATAGTTTAGATTAGTACTTATAATTATATTTATAACTAGCTTTTGCCCGCGGCTTCGCCGCAGCCAAAAACTGGTTTTTTAGGTTATATTATATCTCAGATTCCCGACATAGTAGCGGGATAAAATGTATACCAGTTGTTAAGTCTTATCAAGAGCTATCAAATAAAAAAGTTGCATCAAAATTCGTTCAGTAGTTTTTGCGTGACGCGCACAAACAAACAGACAAAAATTGTTTTTGTGTTTAGAAACGCCTATATAGCCTATTAAAGTAATTTTTTCTCAAATATCTTAAATAAACAGACACAGCTCTGTTACAGCGTTAAAATAGTATAGATTAGATACCTATAGGTAAATTTTTAATTTTATGAAAGATTATTGGTAAAATAATGCAATATCTTAAAGTGTGTTTGTTTGTTTTTTATGCTTTTATGCCCTAACTACTTAACTGATCATTATATAATTTTGCATACAAATATTCTGGAGACCAGGATAGCATCATTTACTCTTTATCCCGGAAAAATAATAAGGAAGGAGATGGTTCCTATCAGATCCTTTTAGCATAGAGATACCGTGCCCAATAGTGGGATAGTGCTTATTGTTCCTGAACATTTGGTTGTGAAATATCCCTTCTATTCTGAGGGAAGACTCTTGCCCAAAAGTGGGATCGAATTATAAAGGGAAAAATAAGGTCGTAAAAACAAATGTGATGTGGAGATTAGGAATGACTGTTAGTGCGAAGCTTAGTGGTTAGGGTACTTCCCGGGATTGGAAGGGACGCAGGTTCGATTCCCGCTCGCGCTAAAGTATTCTTTTACCACATTTCACAACTAATTTGTGCTTTAAAAAATGAGATTTTATTATAAGGAAAGATAAAATGTACCTTACAGCACACTCTGTCGTTCGGGGCAACGTACAAGGCAGTGTGAGGTCCTCACCGTCTCTCAACCTTTATTGGCGAACCACTGGAACTGTGTACCATTACATACAGTTCAGTGTTCCACCGAAAGTACCTAAATTATTTTGTCTATAGGTACTTTTTCTTTATTCTACACGGGTGGCAGACAAGCATACCTGATGGTAAGTGGATACCGCAGCCTATAGACGCTTGTAACACCACAGGCATTACTCTCGCGTCGCAAATTCCAAAGAAAGGGATAGGAGGTGAAAATCAAGAACTGGGGGACTTTTGGGACTCCAGCGCTCTCACTTGCCATACGAAACATAACTATGATAAAGTACCTATGGTTATTTTAGCTACGTTTGATCTTCTGTGAGAGATGGTACTTCCCTGGTTGAGCTGACCCATTCATCCTGGCACAAGCAAGGATCTACCATTACACAAAAACCTATCTATATTTAGAAAAAGACAATTGTTTTATACACAGTCTAGACACAATGTCTAGACAATTTTTTATTTGTCTGAATGTACAAATTTCTGACATTTAAAACTAGGTGTTCACTGATATTTATTAATAGCTTTTGTATCACTATTATTTTCATAATTTATATGAGGTTTGAGAAGAGCATTTGACTTAGGTAGAGCTTGTATCTTGCCAAAGTCCATGAGCAGAGAACCCCTTTCCATCAGGTGGGTCGCTCAATTGTTTGCCACTGTTGGCAAAATACTCTACCAATGACTGTGCCATATTTGAGCATAGACCTTTCATCAGATGAGGGGGATATAGCCCTTAGTCCACGATGCTGAGCTAGTGTGCGTTGGCGAAATTCATGAGCCGTCGAATTAAACTCTCAGACATGTCCTTGTAGGTATAGTATATGCTAATAATCACCGTTCCAGACGGTCTGCCAGCTGAGCTATCATTTACATTCATTCTTACCGCCTTGGGTTGACAGTGATCCAGAATATGCAGATTCAATTACTGCTCTTAGTTATCATTTTTATAGTAGCTACACAAAAAAAATATAATTAGAAAAAAATGTTATGGAAACATACCAATTTATGAGTTCATGTCAAATCATTATTGAATGATTATTTACGGTCGAATTTCAACTACATACTGCCTGTTGAAATATAGGTAATGGTTGAAAAAGCAATATCTCTAACGATAACATCGAGAATTTTTATAATTTCTGTAAAAATTTTGATTTTTCGTTTAGATTAATTATAATTACATAGTTCCAGATATTACGGATAAACGTTTTAATAGCTTAATGTAAGTTTTATGTTTGTATAGTGATATTTTGGATATTATTTTTTAATTAATATTATGTATTTTCAATAGTTTAATGTAAGATTAAGTTTAACCATTTAACAAATAAAGAATTTACTATTAAAAAATTAAAACTATCTGTAAATATTATTCCTTAAGGGTTATATTATGCAAAACGAAATGTTTTACGTTCCAGTAATATAATTATTTTAAAGAATAATATATTAAAGACTTGGCACTGTTTCGCCGACGCGCCATGTCTAAATCTATTAGCAATAAAAATACTTCCACACGACATTTTGTAAATATTTCTTATATTTGACCTTTCCTAAGATGTGTAGAGTCACACCTGAGGGCGATTTCGAGAAAAACACAAAGGATTCCAAGAAAAAAATCGATTCTAAAAATAGAATCGTTCGATCCTCACATTATTACCGTGAATAAAACGAAATAGAATAACAAAATAAAGCTAAATTAACACCCGTGACAGATGGTGAAGTCAGGAAGACTCAAAACTGTATAATTTTCATCGAAAATCAAATTGAGTCGGCGGGAAAAAGCGGTCAAATTAAAAAAGTCTGAGGTCGACCGGCGCGCGCGCCCCGCACCGTTACTCGTTCTAGACGAGGCTTGCGAAACCAGTGCTGTCTCGCTCGCACGCGCCCGCCTACCTCACTGCCCCATCGGAGGCGAGATCGCCCAGCGACCGTGAATTTTGATACTTCGTCTGGTACTTTTTTTGCTTGGAAGGAAGTTACCACATCTCGGGAAGTTGCTGTTAATTGGAGACGAGTGAAAGGCGTTATGAAAACTAATATTAATAAAATAATTAGCAATGATGTGGATATAACAAGCGGGATTTATTCCAACAAAAGATTACTGCTAAATGTTTTTCTGCTCTCAAGATTTTTGGGAGTTTGCTATTTATTAAGCTCGATAGAGAACATCACACGAATCCAGTAACCAATGGAGCATTACTGCTACACTTTTTATGTTTTAGTGATTATTACATATTAGAAATAATTATGAATGATAAAGATATTGTTTATTACTTCTTTACGCCTCAGTAACTCATATAAGCTTAAGGCTTTTTAATTCGTAAAATATAATATGTTTAGTCAATTAATACATTTAATAGTTTTAATTTTCATTGATACTTTCATGGCAAAAAACTACTAATGTTTTCAACACCAAGCCGTTACTTATAACAAAAAAACCCGATTCCACTTTTTGACTTGCAGTGACATTACCTCTCGGGACCTTACTCGTAGTTGCATATTTATGACACTAGAGTAGTAAGCCCAAGCCATCTATAAAAACAATCAATTGAAACATTAAAAACAAATGTCATGCTCTAGTTAACGCTAATGTAGCTGTTCAGCGGTTCAATTAAACAAAACACCGTATAAAAGTCAATTAAACAGCAATATTTCTACTTTTTATAAAGCCGAGGCTATTTATAAAACCATCAGACTGTTGTATGTTTGAAATACTTAAAAATAGCCTTGACCATATCATGAAACTTGTTTGTGATAGAATGCACTGTACAACAAAGAAATGTCAGGTATTTATTACATACATATATTGTTACTTGCATTTACTGTTTATATAGCATAGGTTTATGTATACAAATAGTTGCAAAGTTACTTTTGATGTTACAATAAATTAGTTCCATTTTGTTCCGCAAAATGGCAAGTATTTTTATTTTCTTTAATACGCAATTACTGAAGTAATGTTAAACTGTCCCAGTAATCCGTCAGCACAGGTGGAGTAATGGCAGGCGGTTACTTATTTTACTCGTAGTGGGTGAGGACAGGATGTGTGTTTAGGTTAATAATTGTTTCCCTCAGCAAAAAAAGGCTATACGTTACATTAGTATTAAAAGAGAGTCTTATTTCCAACAATCCCTCCTCTGTATTTGGCTTAATCGAGTATTACATTTAGTTGTCACTTCAATCTCACAAAAGTAAGCTTTATTTTTAAGTACCTTATGTTCAAATCAAGTCCTTGATGCTATATTAATGCTATTTTAAGGACCGAAGTATGTAAATGGCATGGTAATAATCCATGAATGAACACGGCACCACGCACAATGAGAGTATTATATTATTATTTTGGTATATTGCAGACGGCATCATGTTTTATTTTTTGTATAGCAACCCGCCATGACTTCGCATGATTGCCAATACGAATGAAAAAGAAATCTTGGCTTATCGAAGAACAACTCTACAGTACATAATTTTTACCCATCTCTTAAGTCTTAGTCAATGTGAGCTAATAAAATAGTTTTTAATTAATAAGAAAGAGACGGACACCGACGTTGCTTTCTTTAAGAAATAAATAACTACGCGGCAGATTTTATTCAAACACATGCACATAAAATAGAATATACATAGTTATAAGTTATTCGGCGCTTCACCGGGATCGCCAATGGTTCAATAAAACGTATGCAAAGTAGTAGTAGTAGTGAAAACAACAATAGTTAGGAAAAATAATTTATTACCTCCTGTCTCATACTGAAATAAATGGAGTACAGTACCATATGAAGAACTCAGAAGAAATCTCCTCTTATTACCCTTTAATTAATGTTTAAAATGAAAGAAATTTGTCTTATGGTAGGTTTCCAATTAATACATATGAAATTGGCGTTATGTATGGAAAAAGCAAAACGATTTTTTTATAACAAATTTATTTAAATTACTCAATCAAAAAAATTTTATCTATGCATTTTCGCCATTTTCTCGGTAGTTCATAGATTGCTGAAAACATTATGGGAGTGACAATCAATAAAATCTTTGAAGTCGCCATTGGAATTGTTTTTTTTTTCCTTTCAAGATGTTGTCCAAACTCCGGAAAAAGTGGTAATCTGTTGGAGCAAGATCCGGGGAGTATGGTGGGTGGGTATGGTGGAAACATTCCAATCGCAGCTCCTCTATTTTAGCCAACAACTGTTGTGCAGTGCGTGGTCTAGCGTTGCCCTGAAGCAGCAGTATGCTTGACCAGGTTGTTTAACGACTAGCTTTTCCATCATGGTTTGCAATTGTTGACAATACAGATCTTCTATAATTGTCTGAGTAGATCTTAGGAAGCTGTAGTGGATGATACCAGCAATGGTCCACCAGATACTTACCAGTACCATATTCTGGATCAACTTTCGCTTGGGACAGGATTTGGCCGGTTCTTCTGGGTTCAACCATTATGATGAACGCTTGGACTATCGTACAGGATCCATTTTTCATCACAAGTTACGATACGATTCAAAATCCCCTCTTTATTGTGACGGTTGATTAATGTAACGCAGCACTCGACTAAATAAATAAAATAAATAAATAAACTCTGACATGGTTTGCGATGCATCCGCTTCTTTAATTCTTCATTGTCAACTAGGGCTTCGGCCGTCCACGGGGTTTGTTTTGTAGGTCAACATTTCCAGAACGAAAACGTTGGAACCAAAAATCATCATTAATCCTTCGAGCTGTTTCTGCGGCGCTGGTGCCACGGTGGAACTCGTATTCGTAAATAGCCTGATATTTTAAGTTTTCAATATTGGGAACAGAATGATGTCAAATTAAAGTCAAATGGCTTGAAAACAAATGAATCGCTAAATTGGAAACAAATACACAAAACTTTTTTTGAATAAATCATTTTGAATTTGGAATTTCTAACCAAACATCAGATATTTCAGATCAAAGTGGTCAGTTTGACAAAACGCCACTTCATAATATAAGGACCTAATACTACTAAAGTTGATGTAAAATAAATGCAACTATTTTTAAAGTGTATTGGAGTAGAGAGTCAAGCAGCTGGATTTTCTAATACAATCTATTATAGTAACCCTTTAAGATTCCTTTCATATAAATGATTCCATTCATATAAGTGATGCCCCTCCAATGTGACTTTTCTCCCCTTTTATTATACAGAATGATTCAGAGGTAAAGGAGTCTATAACATAATCATTTTTCTAATACTGTAAAAATGCATCTCCTTTAAAGAAAATAATGTGACAGAAAGTAGTTTTATCCAGTATTACATTACGTGAGTAGCACAGCACAGGCTTTACACTTATATTTCTATTTTAATATTGTGAAACTGAAGAGTATGTTATTGCCTTTACCACTAATACAGAAGACGCAAGTTCAAATACAATCCATTATCCATATTCTATTTTTCATTTTTGCAGTTAGTGTTCTAGTAAATTACCAAACACATCAAATGCTTCATAAAATACTCTTATAAAAATAACAACATACTGGTCACATAAAAGTATTCCAAGCTAAATTAACAATGCATGTTAAACCAGTAAAGAAGTCGGTGAAAATATATAACATTGAGATCCACCTGTATACAGAAAAAATACTTACCTAAGTGTGGACTTTTTACATTGCATTCTTGTCCGTCTAGCTTTTAATTGACTGATTTAAGAACGATTTTAGTCTGCAATGGTATTAATAGATCTCGTTGTTGCTAAGCAAGCTGTAGTCCCAACACAGACATGCGAATATGAGATTTAACTGCTCAACAAAAAGTCGTAAATATAAATAATGAGTGTCTAACTAAAGTTATTGTTAGTATCATTTTAATGACGCTCATGAGACTTGGAGCTCTTGTCGTTTGTTTTCTTTTTATATCTCTCTTAATCTTAACTCAATTCTCATTGATAGACTTACTTTTCTCTAAAATAATTATTTTGTCGAATTAATGTTAAAAAAGTGGGTTCAAGCTCAATTTGTGACTATCATTTTCTATTTCACATTTTCGGACTTTTGTTCTAGCATCATCATCAACAACACATTATCCCACAGCTGGACACCCAATATTCTATGATGCTAACTTAACGTATGCTGTTAAACTGCATGCGTCCTTGTAAAAAACTCTCGCAAGAGAGTATCATAACGTTGCGATTGATGCCATGTGTAATTTATAAGGAAACGTAAGTAGTATGTTATATTATCGTGTGTTACTAAAAACATCTTTCTAAAGTTTAATTGCAGCGTTCCTTTAGGCGCAAGTATATGTATTAGTTGAGCTTCAATACAATGTACCGTTATTAACATGTGATTCAAAGTGAAAGTCACCTCATTTAGATGTTTGAAAATGTTTTATAATAAAAGTATTCTATGTTTACGTCAATTTTACGGTAATGTACTGTCATTAATCAGGAAACACGAATAAGATGAAGCCAATGGAGGGACAACTAATATAAAAAATAAAACGGCATGAAAAAAGTATCTTACCTAAAAATTATAAATAACCGCAAAAAGAGTTACACCCAGGTCTAAAGCTCCAAAATCCTAGCTTTTATTCTCTATACAATACTAACAACACACGAATATCCAAAAAACTGATAAAAATAAATTGAAAAAAGTACCAAGACTGGCCCAGCGCGCCACATCGATCGAAATACAAGTTCTGAACAAAAAGTAAACCGGGATCGCACGTCTCTCTCACATCTGACCTATACCTTCGTGCTAGAGTAGGACAAAAAGTGTCGTCGCGCGCGCCCACGTCAGTAGGCCGGTACATTGAACTCGGCTTAGAGTCCGAACCGCAGAATATCTGTGTCTCTCTCTAAAGGCGCGACAGCACGCCAGCATTCGAATTTTGAAACCCCACTTGTCTGTCTACGCTCGGGGTTCGAAAATTCAATTCTACGTTTCGTAATTCGAAATTCGAAATTCAAATTCCATTTTATATATTTTCCTGTAACGTTTACATAGAATATCTGTAGTTTGTAACGTATAGTGTTGTATTTAGGCCTAAATAGATGGTGTTTAAATAATTAATAATTACATCATCCGTGTTAGAAGGGACAGTGATACAGGATGAGTTTTACCAAGTGACTGTGGTGAACACGAAAATTCTGTAAAAGAGAGTGGATTATGAAGAATTTGAAAATTGGAACAATTTTTTAGATATGGCTGCTGACGACACTATGACACAGCGTGAAGATGTGTGCCTAGGTATGTATTTTTTGACTTGTAATCGTTTTGGGGGTGATAATGTGCTGATAGTTTTAAATTACTAACCACGTGCTTCTAATATCATACCTATCATAACCTAAATCGCCTAGTCTGTCCTAGTGACCTAGGCAGTCACGCCTTTCCTAGATATGAAATATTTAAACCATATTTAAAATTTAACAGTAAATTACCGATTATACAAAGATACAGAAACATATTCCCTCATCCCCTTAAATAAATATGTAGGTAAAATGGTTAAGTTTTAAACGCATGGTAAGTGGTAGATTTTCTTCAGCCGTCAAAAGATCTCGTGACTCGACTTGTGATAGCTCATCTAAATCATGATCATAATTGTTCCGAATAATTTTATTATTAATCATAGAAAAAATTTGTTTATCCGGGATTCCCCTAGTCCAGAGCGTGTCCCAAGGAGGGTAAATCTTGATATTAAAAAAAAAAAGGGAAAAAGAAAGCTCTTAACAAATACCAACCAAAAAAATCCAATTCATGCCAACTCATCTCGTTAGTACTTAGTTAGGCCAATTTCCCTCACCATTTTAGAAGCTTCTTACCGATCTCGGAAGCTGCTTGCATCTTCCAGCATGAATGGGGCCTGCTCTACCGGGGAAGTACCACCCTCTCACAGAAGATCAGCGTGAAAAACAATTGGTTTTCCTTCTTTGGTTTGTTTCATATGGCGAGTGAGAGTGCCGGAAAATTAAATCCCTTTCACACTCTCTCCTCTCCTCCTCTTATCCTTGGATTTGGCGTTGCACGATGCATCTGCTGTTGGTAGCGTCTATAGGTTACGGTAACCGCTTACCATCAGGTTGAGTAAGCTTATAGTTATTTGCCACCATCATAATATAAAAAAAATTGTTGGAAGCATCATTGGACTCTACTCCTCGAATGAAATCCATGTGCTGAAGGGTCAAATTCCACCATTACCTGGAGAAATATCATTGGAACGGTCTTTTGGTCTGTAGATACCATTGGCAGAAAACCTGGTGGGTGTCTTCGGGAGTCATTGTCCAAACAATAAGAGGAAATAATGCATGATGCTCCTTCATTATTCGTATTAGATAAAGCTGTAAAATGAAGCTGGTGACTTACCACCTTTTACCACTCATAATCAAGAAAAGATAATAATAACAGAAGTAGATGGCAATTGAGGTAACCGAACCAAAATGATTTAGAAATGGTAAGACAGTTATTCAATATTATTCTCTTGTAGGTATTTAAAGGCTAGAATAATGTTGTAGGTACTGTACCTAATATATTTTAGTTTTTATAAAAAAAACACGTACCTAATTGTTTATTATTATTTAAAAATAATTCAGATCCATAATGTATCATTGCCAATTTCCAAAAAAAAAATCTTCGTTTTTCAAATTAATAAATACCAATGCTTAAAAAAAATGTTATCTAAATAGGTATATTATAGTTTTTATTGTAAAGTACTTAGTTAATTTTTCAAGAAACTCTAGAATAGTAAACGTCCTATTAAAAATAGTACTGCCAATTTAAAAAAATATAAATATTATAAAATTAAAAATATGCATTCGGTAGGAATTCAATGTCATATTTATAAATTAAAAAAGAAAAGTTTCACATTTTTTATTATATATCCATCATCATCATCATCATCATCAATATGTCCTTTTTTTTAAATCGAGGTTTGGGAAGAGCACTTTACTCAAGGTACACGGCAGCATGGCTGTGCCCCTAGTGTTGCCAAAGTCCATTAGAGATGGTTACCAGGATTAGATACCACTTATCATCTGGTGGGACACTAGCTCGTCTTTCAGAGTTGGCAGCAAAAAAAATAATTTGCGAAGAGACTTTTTCAATGCTTGCGATGAAAAAAATTCTAAAAGGATTTAGAGAAAATTAAATTTTAAGGATCTAATTATATTTAAACCCGTCTGATTATAGGTCCTAAGATTCTGTAAACTAGATTTAGTATGCATACATTTACAATTAGGTATTATATATTTAAATTTTTTTAAACATAATAATCTCCTATTTTTTATACATTACACTCAAAGTTTTCTATTTAATATTATTAATAGGTGTAGAGATATTATTAAAAAAAAAAACAATTTGACAATAGTGACGAACTATTATTCCATTACGAATTGAGGTCACGAATTCGAATGACGTGCAACCACTTCGACTTTTCTGGCTCAATAAACCGTTTTAACTTTTATTTACAATCCCAATGTTGGACATAGGTTTCTTCCATGATAGTACGTGATGAGCGAGGATGCTGGAGGAAATCACCTTCTTTGACACTTTTTACCATTTCTTCGCTACACCTTCTGTCATCTTTTCTTCACCTCCCAGCCTTTTCCCTAGACTTGGCAACGCAACCATTGAAGCTTGGGCCACAGTTCCAAGTCTTCCAACACAGTTGGAGAGTCAGCACAAAACGGGTTTATTTATTGAGTGAGGACAAACTACCCCATATGTTGCCCCGAAGGACGGGGTACGTGGTTAGTTAAATTTTTTCCCGTCTGAAGATAAAAGGGTTGTCGCAATTGATACCACTGGTATTTATAATGTCTTTAGAATACAGTAGCCACTTACCATCAGAGCATATCCTTGTTTGCAATCCTTTTAGTGCTTACCTATAAAAAAATCTGTGATATAATTGATCCAGATGGCATCCCTGCAGTGGTCCTTCGAATGTTGCACCCATGACCTGCCCTCGTCCTCACGCGTCTGCGCCGTCCTCATATAGCACCAGCTTTCAAACTTCCTGGAAGACTCCCTAATTACCTACACCCAATTTTCAAAAGAATGTCTGATTGGACCCTTTGAAATACAGGCTAATTGCAATGACATCCTTGATAAATGATAACATGATAAATACTGTGGAGATGAGAACTCTGAGAAGCATAGCCGGAGTAACTCTGATGGACAAAGTGAGAAATAGTGTAATACAAGAATGCTGTGGTGTGAAAGAAGATGTAGTGACAATAATAGAGAAAGGAATGCTTAGATGGTTCGGACGCGTAGAGAGGATGGATGAAAGAATATCAACGAAACGGATATAGAAGATGACTGTGAATGGGCAAGTTGGTAGAGATCACCCTAAGCGAAAGTATTTTGACCAGATCGGAGACGTTCTTAAGGAAGGCCAGGTTAAGAGTACTCGAAACTAACGAGCGTGCATGAAAGCGCTTATGAAAGTAGATGAAGCGAAAGATGTGTGTCAGGATCGTAGCAAATGGAGAGAAGTGGTCTCTGTCTACCCTTACGGGAAAAGGCGTGACAATATGTATGTATGCAATGACATCCTTGCTCTACAAGGTATTGGAGGAGATCATTAATTACCGGCTTCTGTACTACCTTGAGGATTAGCCGCCATATCACCGTTGAGCAGAAGCCTTGAAGGGTGGGAGTGATGTTCAGATCAAGCTTATATGGCCTTTCTATCGAAGTTACCATCTCATCCCTGTAGGATTCTGCAAGGAATCGCTAGCTTCCTAAATGATCAGAGCATCGAAATCGTATTAAGAAGCTGCTGCCAGAAACAATGATGGTTAAAGCTGGTGCACGTCAAGCCTCACTGCTCTTCCTAATGCTGTTCATCCTGCATATCAATGGCATGCTTTCGATAGAGAAAATGCATTGTTATGCGGATGGCAGTACGCGTGATTCACGATATACCAGCCACTAAAATGTCCCTGATACAATACTGAAGACGTAAATCCAACTGATATCTGGAGTCGAGGATCCCTTAGCTGGTCTTGAAATGAGGTGTAAGAACGTGGTTCAGGTTTGCGCATTCACTGCAAAGAGATTGCGGTCACTTCTCTCTGGACCCGATTCTGAAGTTTACGCAGAGCAATGTAGCCACTTACAGTAAATAATATTTGAAGAGTCTTTTGCCGTAAATTCTCTCTTTGTTCTTTGTGGCAACAAAGAACAGCCGAGTGGAAATATGTTATAACGCATTCAGCCTGACCCAAGGTTCGAACCTGTAAAATTGTATTAGAAGTATTTTGTAATCTAGACTGTTTAGACCAGTCATATTAAAGGTGTGCGTTCCCTAGAGCTGCAAAAACTTTGCATGTGCTCAAAAAAATGCTGGCCATAATGAAAAAGAAAATACTAAAGTGATACTGTCAGGTTTTTTATTTAGTCAAAGCAAATTCAAATTCAAAAATATCTTTATTTCGTAGTCCTATTATAAAGCACTTAAAATCATCAAGAATCCATTAATAACTAACATAAGCATCTGAGGCAAGTGTATCCGCAACAACAATGTACCGATTGCAATCGCCACAAACGGCCAGATTTCGTAAAGCCTTTCATGATGAACCCGGCAAGAAACTCATGGTCCACTTAATTGAAATCGTAAATTCGTTACAGTTTAATACGGTTCCTTATAACTAAAATGATATGATATATGCTGCAACCAATTGACATACTATATATGACACATTCATTATAATTAAAATACGCCACATACCTAATTAGCAAAGGCGTCAGAGACTAGAATAATTAACTCAAAAAATTAAAAAAAATAGAATTAAAAAGACGTTGGCAGAACCATCAGCCTAAGAGAAACTATAGACATTATATAAAAAATCCAAAATTTGTCTTTAAAATACCGTAAAGATTCAACAAAACCTCTTAAATGCCATTTTAACCCTTCCCAGTTTTATAACTTAAAGGTAAAAAAAAAACCAAATTTATTTATTTATGAATAAAGAAAAAGAGATTTTTAGTAGGGGCGGGAATCGAACCACGCATCTTTTCCAATCCGGGGAAGTGCTCTAAGCCACTGAGCTACCCTACTGACCTTTCGATCATCCCAAATTCTTAATCACATTTGTCTTACGACTAACGCCATCTACCGGCAAGTATTACATGCATCCAATATAGTAAGTTTAATTTTGCAATTAAAATTCATACTATTTGATGGCGCGATTTTTTTCAAACATTTTAGATCTATTTCTTTTAGCAATTGACATGCTCCGCTACTTTTTAAAGTACAAATTATTTGTGAATAAAGAAAAAGATATTTTTAGTAGGGGCGGGAATCGAACCACGCATCTTTTCCAATGTGCATGTCAATTGCTAAAAGAAATAGATCTAAAATGTTATTTATTTATTCCTTTTTTTACAAGAATGTAGTACAAAGTAGATAGTTAGTTACATGAGATTCTAGACATTCTAACAAAACAAATGATGTGCGAAACTAAAACGGTACCTAATTGTTTTTTTTTAATAATCCTGGGTTACATACATTAATATAATAATCTCGAAAGCTAATACATTAATGATTGATTTGTTATACATAATATGTTTATTCAAACTCATCTCAAATAATATAGGATAGGTTTATGAATAGTATTTGAAATTTAATTTATTTAGGTACCTATTTATTTATTTGTGTTTGTCTCTCACATAAATCCTAAAAATTCTTTTATGTCATAAAAACAATTTTCTAAGAGCCACTGAGTAACTTTTCTTTTAAAAGCTGTCAAAGTCAAATAATTATTTGGTAGTTTATCATATACTATCACAGCATTAATACATACGTTTCTTTTGAATATTTCTAACTTACAACTTACCTCAATCAAGTAAGTGAAGTTTAAATTTATTTTTTGGGGCTAAGAATAATAAACTATATAAACTAGCCATAATCCTTACTAATATTATAAATGAAAGTGAGTTTATTTGTTACGCTATCACGTCGTAACTACTTAACATGAAAGTTTACATACACAGACCGGAGCCCACAAAAGGACATAGACTAGTTTTTATGGCGGCAAAAATGGACGATTCTCACTTTCCCATTTATAATATTAGTAATGATCGTAAGGAGGTAAGGTTTAAACTAGATCAAAATTAACATTCTTAACAAATATTTAGGAAGTGTTTAGTAAAATGAAATAAAATTAAGCTTAAAACAAATGGACAAGTAGCGTTATCTATCCAGTGCCACTAGAAACTAAAATAAAAATATTATGTCTTAAACACAAAGTGAAAAATGTGAAATCGAAAATAACAGTCAGGAGCAGGATTTGAACCTGCATCTTCTGGATACCGTCCAGATGCTTTACCAATTCAGCCATCCTGACAATTGCTCCTGACTGCTAATTTCGATAACACATCATCATACTTAACGTCTTTGGGTGACGCCTGCGCCATCTGTCGAAAGTATTTTCATACATTATACCGACCAGGTAAACTTAATTTTACAATTAAGATTTTACCTAATAATGACGCAAACCCTTTAAATATTTAGATATTTTTATATATATTTTTAGCATTTGACATGCTTAGCACTATACATTAAACACAAAGTGAAAAATGTAAAATCGAAAATAACAGTCAGGAGCAGGATTTGAACCTGCATCTTCTGGATACCGTCCAGATGCTTTACCAATTCAGCCATCCTGACAATTGCTCCTGACTGCTAATTTCGATAACACATCATACTTAACGTCTTTGGGTGACGCCTGCGCCATCTGTCGGAAGTATTTTCATACATTATACCAACCAGGTAAACTTAATTTTACAATTAAGATTTTACCTAATAATGACGCAAACCCTTTAAATATTTAGATATTTTTAGCATTTGACATGCTTAGCACTATACATTAAACACAAAGTGAAAAATGTGAAATAGAAAATAACAGTTAGGAGCAGGATTTGAACCTGCATCTTCTGGATACCGTCCAGATGCTTTACCAATTCAGCCATCCTGACAATTGCTCCTGACTGCTAATTTCGATAACACATCATACTTAACGTCTTTGGGTGACGCCTGTTATTTTCGATCCTGCTCCTGACTGTTATTTTCGATTTCACATTTTTCACTTTGTGTTTAATGTATAGTGCTAAGCATGTCAAATGCTAAAAATATATATAAAAATATCTAAATATTATGTCTGTTTATTTTGAGTAATAGGAACATTTTTATGTGTTATTACAATAATATTTTTTGTTACCATGTAATAATTTGCCGACATTCCCGCCAGAGTATAATTAGATACATTTGTAAAACAATGCCTAGATAATAATATTATAAATGCGAAATTATGTTTGTTTACATTTTCACGCTATAACTACTCAACATATAGTATACCTACATATATATATTATGTACATAACCCAGCAACGGACATAGGATACATTTCATCCCGTAAAAACGGATACTTCCTGTAGGATAGCAATTTTTACATAGAGGTCACTAATTTTCCGTAGAGTGACGTATTTTGTGTTCTGAAGTACACGCGCGACTTCGCGTGCAGATATTTTTTGAAGCGAATACTTCTTTAGAATCGTTTTGATTTGAAACTCGATGAAACAAAAATGCGTCACGATAATTTAAACCCATAAATGTATAGGATTATCAGTCAGTTGCAGAAAAGTCCATTAAAAGTTATTTTAACTTTGAAATATTTTTTTGTTATAAAAAGTATTCCTTGGTAGTGGATTTGAAACCGCGGTATCCGGCTTGCTTGATCAATACTTAAACCATATAACCACAGTGTACATAATATTAAGTTTGAAAAAGCGATATGCCTTCAATAATAAACTAATATATCTGTTTTGCTATGTTCACTTGGTATTCCCATGCCAATTATAAAGTACTAGCTGTTACCCACGACTTCGTCCGCGACGAATTTCATAAAAATAAATAAAGCAACCCTTGAAATGACAAACAATTTAATTATCTTTCGTAAAAAATATTTTTTTTAATAAAATGTATCCTATGTCATTTCTAATACCTCCAAGAATATGTGTACTAAGTTTCATGATGATCGGTTAAGTAGTATTCGCATTAAAGCGTAACAAACAAACTTACATTCACATTTATAATATTAAGTATGATTTTTCACTCCTACCCCCGAAGTGAATCATATACTTTTGTTATTTATATTGCTATCCTCACCACAAGCCTTTTACCAAAGTTGTCCCATGAATTCCTACGGAATCCATTATTCCATTGCAAAAAACAACATTTAAATGAATTTATTTAATGCTCCAAATTAAATTTAATTAATGAGAGGTAATTTTAATTTTGGTAAAAAATAATAAACCTTACATTTATCCTAATACTCCTGATACTCTATATCCATCTCAATCTCTCGTAGACTACTTTTCAGAAGTTTCAGTTCTGCCGTGTGTGAATTGCACACATGGTTTTTTTAATACTCTGAAATGGCAAACAATCATAAGGTCCACACCTGATGGTAAGCGGTTACCGAAGCCTATAGACGTTAGCAACACCAGAGGCATCACTCGCGTGTGACCAGCTCTAAAAAAGGGATAGGATAGAAAGGATAATAGCGAAAAAAAGGAGGTGTACTGTCCATTGTTTCAAGTTTATCTTCTGTAAAAGAGTGGTACTTCCCTGATCGAGCCGGCCCATTCATGGTGGGATAACCAAGGCTCTACTACTGAAAGTAATTAATAAGGTAGGCTAATCTAGTGCTTGATAAGGTTTTAAGTGGCTTCCCGATTAACTTGGGTACCTAAACTGGGTCAATCTTCAACCAGTTATAAAAATAAGTGCATTAATGGCTTATATCATCGTTTATGATGACTATAGGTACCACCGTCTCCTGTTTGACCGGTCACGAAGCACGTCAGTGTGTTTTGGCTGTTGTAGAAGTATGTAAAGCAAATTTTATTGGTGACTCCGCCCGAGTGGAAGTTATTCTTTATAGCGCGGTAACCTAATTATTATTACAAAATAAAAGTAGCTTACGTTACACCTTATAATATCAGCTATCTACTAGCCAAAGTCTCGTCTAAATCGGTCCAGCCAATTTGGAGAATAGCCGGCATCCATAGCCTTTAATGAAAAGAACCCGGCAAGTTAATATTGAGGCATTATCAAGACGACTCGGCAACTATTGGGCACTTAATAAACCAACCATTGAAATAATGTCACACAGTTCCAGTGGCCCACCAGTACAGGCGGAGAGACGGTACACGGCGGGCTTATTCAGTGGGTGAGGGAACCACACTACCCTATTCATCGCCCCGAACGATGAGTGTGTCCGGCTAGATACATTTTATCCGCCTTAAAAAAAGGTACCCAATAAATCATCTTTTATTTAAAATGTATGCACGAAATGTTAAAAATAAACCTGTCAAGTCTATGGACCCAAAATTATAATCTGTCAACTGATAAGAGATCCCTGCCTTGCAGTGAATTAACAATGGTTTGACGTTATATGAGCACCTATTAACGTTAGCAAACTTTTAATATCTACATTGATGTAATTCTCAATATAAGTAGGTAAGCGTTTATTATACCTAATTCAAGTGTGCAGATAAAATTAGTAACGTGACTTCTACCGCCATCTGTTGTCAGATTAAAGAATTAAATTCTGCGCGGGAAAGATTACCTACTACTACAATGAAAGTAATCAATATTGAGTTTCGGCGTTTTTATTGTATTAATATGTTAAGTATATTTCATCTGCATTAATATGCTAATATTATATTAGTATAGTAATGGAAATTATCCAATTATGTATTAATAATTATGTACCTCTGCCATTCATGTCCAAAGAAAAAGTACCTAAATTAAAAATGACAGACCATTTTTTTTTAATCGGGTCAGGGTTTTATTATACCAATGTTAACTCTCTTTTTGCCGCGAAATCATGTAATATGCAGGTTTTATAAGCCTTTTTAGTACTCCTAGCTATATTAAATATCTTTTATTTTTCCATCTATATTTATGCCTAACATACCCTGTCCGTGTGGGGACGGACTAAGACTACAAATGTCACCACCCCATTCTATCCCACGGGTGTCGTATAGCGAAGTAAGCAATTATCATCCATTGCAAGACTGGTGGTAGGGCTGGAAAAAAATCTATCACATGGGCCGTGGCTCGTCTGCCACTACACGCAATAAAAAAAAATTGTCGTAATATTGTGTTGAAATAAGAGTTATGATTTGAACGCATTTTTAAATAGTCTTTTTTTTTTTATGAATCATATGGGTAAGTGATTACAAGCGGACTGTTCCAAATGTGCCCATTCGTATATTACGTCAAATAATATTATGACGACAGAGGGGATGCAAAAAAAAACTTTTTTTTTTTGAAACCCCTCTGTCGTCAAAATGTTACGTTAATAAATCTAAATCCTTCTACACCTCATACTTTGTACAGAATGCACTGCGATAAAAAAAATCTCGAACGTTAGGTTTTTAATATACACGCATACATATGATAGGCCTACGGCGCTCTTGGGTTTTACGTATTTTTTTTTCCACTACGTAGGTGTCAAACAAGCATACGGATCTGAAGGTAAGCGGCTACTAGCACCAGAGGCATCACTCGCGTCGTCATCTCCAAGAAATATCCTTCCTACACACAGGAAAGGTCCCACCGAAGGAATGTAACATACTTCCAGTGGCCTGCCAAGAAAGGCGGAGAGACGGCACACGGCGGGTTTCTCTAGTGGGTGAGGGCCCCACACTACCCTGTTCGTTGCCCCGAACGACGGGGTGTGTGGATAGGCACATCATTACCGGCCTTAACAAAAAATAAAAACAGCCGTAAATGCCGTAATCGCCACGCTTGGCAGGCAGGTTGGCGATCGCAGTGGATGTTGTTAATACTCGAGGGAGTGCTGCTGCCCACTACCTCGGTATTCCCTCAGTCGGCTCTTACGACTCCCGTGGGTGGAGAGGGGTGGGACAATTCTAAAGCTGGCCCCCCACAGCCCTATATACTTAATACATATAGGTATTACTTTTTTTTTGTAAATACATATCTACATATAATAGATAACCGGAAATATACCGGAAGTATTGTCAAGCCGCTGCGCACCATTTCATTTCACAGATATGAACTACAAAAAAAACACACTGATGTGCTTCATGGCCTCACGGGAGACGGTAGTACCAACCCGCTAGGGCCCGACAGCAAGTGGTGCCCAGCCCTACCACCAATAATGCAACAACGGGTGATAATTGTTTACTTCCCTTAGTCGCCTCGTACACCAGCCGAGGGAAAGAATGGGGTGGTGACACTTGTTTTCTTAGTCCGTCACCACACGGACATACTATACTAGACTTTGTCCGTGAGTTCGTCCGTGTGGACTTTAGAATATACATATAAATAAGTTACTCTACGAAACAATAATTATCTTTAAGTAAAAACAACTATCCCGCGGGAACTATTTATTTTGCCGGGATAAGTATTACCTTTTCTGGGCTCCAGACTATTTGTATTCAAAATTTCATGATGATCGGTTTAATAGTTATGGTGTGAAATCGTAACAAATAAAGAAACGCCCTTTCGCGTTTAATTTATACTATTATAAAGCTGTAACAGAGATGTGTCCTTACATTTAGGATATTTGAAAAAAGAAAATGACTATATTAGGCTATATATATAGGCGTGTCTAAACACAAAACGATTCTTTTTAGATTTTTTGTCTGTTTCTTAGTTCGTGCATCACGTAAAAACTCCTAACGGATTTTTATGCAACTTCTTTTATTTGATAGCTCTTGATGAGGCTTAAAAACTGGTATACATTTTATCCCGCTACTACATTTGGAATCTGAGATATAACGTAAAAACTAGGTTTTGCCTGCGGTTCCGCGGGCAAAGATATATAATTTTTATTTCTAGACCATAATGCCATTGTCAACAGACACTAATCATGTACGCAGGAGATATTATAGTGCACGAATGTGTGCACTCTCTGTTCCCATACTCTCATAGTCGGATGACGCGACCGGAGAGAGGTCACTCGTAGGAGCAACGGCTTTACGTTCTTTTTGAGCCACGAGGAACAAACACTAGGTACCAGCTTTCTAACTTCGAGCTGCTATTGAGAATACCATAACAAAATATTACTTTTTGTTGTCTACGGGAATCGAATCCGAGACCTCTTAATCCGCATTTATAATAAGATTAGTACAATCCCCGCGGCTTCGCTAGCGTTATAGTATTGTCGATAAAAAAACAATTTCGGATAGGATTCCTATTATTAAGCATAAGCGTCGCCACGCTAACAGCCGCTTTTACCCTCCCTCCGCATTAGATGTTTCACATCAAAAATATAGGTTCCGGATATGTAATCACCAACATATCGTATACTAAAACCTTCTCTGAAATACGCTGCATCGTATGGTATAAGTATTATCCCGATCGGTTCAGTAGTTTTCGCAGTATAACCAAACAAAAAACCTGCTCTCCATTTATTAGTATAAATAATAAGAGAAGAAAAGACTGAAGTTTGCTTTCTTAGCATATATCTGAGCAAGCTCAGCCGCTCGACCATCACGAGATCTAGTTTTGAGACACGCTAATGTCAATGCCTTTCGCGAACTTGACACATTTCCATTGTACACACGATAACGATAAGTGAATAACGTATCTATAGTTAAACACAAAGTGAAAAATGTGAAATCGAAAATAACAGTCACGAGCAGGATTTGAACCTGCATCTCCTGGATACCGTCCAGATGCTTTGCCAATTCAGCCATCGTGACAATTGCTCCTGACTGCTTACATTTGACTTGCTACATGATTCTAAGTTCCATAAGTTAATTTTTTTAATCTGAAACGAATTTATTTATATTCCTATGTTATTTTAAATAGCATGGACTTCTTTTGGAGTTGTCTGTAATCTGTAGATAAAGAAATATTTTCTGTATAATGTTCCAAATTAAGGAGGTAAGGTTTATATGTGTAATACACCTCTGCCTACCCCTTCGGGGAATACAGGTGTGATGCTGTGATGCTATGTTCCATATTTTCGGGGATATGTCGCCTATTTTCTTAAATAACTTAAATCTATTTATCCTTAAATAACAATTTAATATAACTAACATTTGCCCACGGCTTCTCCGCAGCTAAAAGATAGTTTTTAGGTTATATCTCAGGTTCCCAATATAGGAGTGGGATAAAATGTATGCCAGTTTTAAGTCTAATCAAGAGCTACCAAATAAAAAAAGTTGCATCAAAATCCATTCAGTAGTTTTTGCGTGATGCGTGAATAAACAAACAGACAAACAGGCACACAAAAAATCTAAAAAAAATGTTTTGTATTTCAAACAGACACCCCTATATAGCCTAATACATATTTATAATTTTGTCCGTGCGGTGACGGACTTAGAACACAAGTGTCACCACCCCATTCTTTCCCACGGGTGTCATATGAGGCGACTAAGGGAAGTTAGTAATTATTATCCATGACTGGTGGTAGGGCTGGGTACCAAGTGGGAGTACTCACTTGGTATCGGGCCCGAGCGGGTTGGTACCACCATCTCCCGTGTGACCGGCCATGAAGCACATCGTTGCGTTTTGGCGGTAGGAGGAGATGTCCGTTTATTCTTTAATTTCATATCTGTAAAATGAAATGGTGTTTGATAATACTTTCGGTATAGTTGAGTCCATGAGCGAGCAATAAAAAAAAACTTATTTTGTCTCAAATATCTTAAATGTACAGACACAGCTCTGATACAGCTGTATAATAGTATAGATAGGTATAACAATATAATAACAAACTATTTATGTTAAAACTGTAAAAACAATATATTTGAGTTTCTGACAACAAGCCCTTGATATGGCACAGGATATACTCGGCAAAATATTGATATTTTTTTTTGCAATTTAACCCCCCAAAAGTGGCTCTTATGTTTAAAATTCATTTATTTACGTTGCACGTCCGTGTTTTGTTCACCGGCTTAGATATGTATGCCAATTTTCGAATAAATCGGTCCAGTAGTTCCGGAGGAAAACAACTGTAAAAGACGGACAGACAGCCAGACAGACATATCCGATATTTAGACAGATATTCCGATTTTTCCCTTTTGAGGTACGAAATCCTGAAAAGAGAAGATAAATACCATTAGCCATTTGAAATTTTTACTGATTATTGCTGATGATATGATGCTTTGTCAATTCAGCCATCTTGACAATTGCTCGACAATGTATTTTCGATTTCACATTATGCATCTGGACCGTATCCAGGAGATGCAGGTTCAAATCCTGCTCGTGACTGTTATTTTCGATTTTACATTTTCACACTTTGTGTAAATATATATGGCTAACCATGTCAATTGCTAAAAAATATATAAAAATATCAAAATATTTATAGGGCTGCGTCATTAATTGGTACGTTTACATAAATAAAAGAAAAAAACACAAGTCGTTTTCAACTTTCAAGTTTCTAAATAAATCCTACTATAGCTACTTCTTATCCTATTTAATATTATAATGTCAAAGTTTGTAAAGGTGTTTGGATGTTTATAAATTTGAAAAGTAAGTTCCTTGCGAAGTCTTAATCAATTCTCAGAAGAATAAGGATACTGCCCGCCCGGCTGCCATAACTTATACACGCCAACTATACCAAAAGTATTACCCGCATGTTGCCAATTCCCTAGAAAGAGATGGGAAGTAGAGAAGAAGGATTATAGAGTGGAGATAAGGAGGCTTTGACCACCGCATCAAATATTTAATATACTCTGATATTCTCTGAAAGGGTGGTACTTTCGTGGAATCAGCGATGATCTTCCCTATCTGTAATTTATTGAATAATCAGCCTTTATCCATCCTAACTGCCTCGGTGGTGTAGCGGTAGTGTATGCGACTGCTAATCATGAGGTCTCGGGTTCGATCCACGGGTCGGGCAATGTTATTGAGCTTTTTCCTAAAAAGAAAAATTCTCAGTAGCAGCCCGGAGTTTGGAAATGTGCCCGGTAGACGTCAATAGGCTCGCCCCCTATTACGTGAGACTCGAACATAGCTGGCGAGTCGTGGGTGTGTAATACACCTCTGCCTACCCCTTCGGGGAATACAGGCGTGATGCTATCAGCTGTTTATCTTCCACTGTTTGCTGACTAACGAAAATAATGTCGTTATGTGCTCTCACCCGTTGTCTTAGGTGAGCGACAAATGTGTCAATACTACGCGAAGCGATGCGACACGAAAATATTAAATAGAGGTTGTATGTGCTTATGGCCTACGTTGTCGCCTAATTTCAATACGACCCAAAGTGGTTAAAGTATTAGCCGCAATACGTCACATCGCGTAGCAACGCGTAGCATCGCGTCGCGTCGCTCATCTAGGACAACGGGTTACGAAGGCGCTCTACGCTGAGATTTGCCCTGACAATCACCTTTTTTTTTAAATTTATTTACTTATAATCTTTACAATATATAAACATGGATTTTACAATAGAATGCGACAAAAACTATAATTAGTTTATTCGCGCAATCCATAATTTGATTGCTCGTCTTTAAATCTCGTGTCGTGTAACGTCATAAGGGAAATTTCTCGTGTGCTCGATCAATGTAAACGCGCACACGCACACATCGATACCGCGTATCGCGGGAGCCGCCCGACCGGATCATAGCGCTCGTTACAGCCGCTCACCGCTGAATCACTCGGGGTTACCGCGTTGCAAATTCTACGTGGTTCCGTAATTATTTATAACTGCCGGTGGTCTAACGGTAGTGTATCCAACTGCGGATCACGAGGTCCGGGTTCGATTTCCGGGTCAGGCCAACAAAATATATTGGAATTTTCCGTCAAGAGAGAGTTGAAGAAAAAAGAAAGAGTTGAAGAGCTGTGTCTGTACATTTAAGATATTTGAGAAAAAATAACTGTATTAGGCTATATAGGCGTGACAATATTTTATAGATTTTTTGTCTATTTGTCTATTTGTTCGCTCTCGCATCACACAAAACAAATAAAAAAGTTTTTATTTGATAGCTCATGAGTAGACCTAAAAACTGGTATACATTTTATCGTGCTAATAAATCGGAAACCTGAGATATCACCTAAAAGGCTAGTTTTTATATATTTGATGAAACTTAATTGAAATAAAGCTTATCTGATCGGAATAATGTATGAATATACATCCGACAGTTGGCGCAGGCGGCACCCAAGACATTAAGAATGAATGAGAATGAAGAGAATGTCACGATGGCTGAATTGGCAAAGCCTCTGGGACAGTTTTCCAGGAGATGCAGGTTCAAATCCTGTTCGTGACGGTTATTTTCGATGTACGTACATGTTTATTCTGTTTCGCTCCCCATAATTTTTTGTTAAACTACCCCAACGCAGCGAAATGCAGGTCTTATAACCTGAGCTGATCTTCCGTTGGGGCCTGTTAGGTTACTCACAAATTATCATGGGTATTAATTGATTAATATAATTGTTTGAATGAGGCGACACTTGGCGGAAGTCCATATATTATAGAATGGATATTTTAGGAGGAGAGCCCACCACTCACCCACGTATTGTCACCCTACGACTCAATGGGTGTACCTACCCACTGTAAAGTATGGGGTGGCTACTGTAAACTTATTCCGTCACTATACGGATGTTGTGGGATAGATATGTGACCACTTTTCCATGTACCCTTTTTTTTGTTAAGGTAGAAAAAAATGTACATAACCGCACACCCCAACCCAACCCACCAATTCGGTCAAAATATTTGTAAACTCGCTGTGTGTCGTCTCTCCGCCTATAACTGTGTGACATTACTTTAGCGATCGCGGTACCCTAAATCTAGCAAATAAGCGAACAGCGACAGCCGAAATGAAACACGGCCTGGCAGAAGGGGGGCCCCTCCCTCCTCATCTCCGCTACATCCGTTTCGATCGTAAGATATCTTATACTGCCCTTGAAGTATTAAGTAGTAATAATATAATTAACCGACTTCAAAAGGAGCAATAGATACTCCTACTGTTATGTTTCGTATGGTGAGTGAGAGTGCCAGATCCACCATCTATGTATTAGGACAACGTTTGTCGGGTACAACTAGTTATTACATAACAATTATATTTTAAGCACATGCCATTCCTAATCGGTAGTATAAAAGACGCAAGTTCAAATCGTGCTAGTGCCTATCATTTTCTGTTACATATTTTCGCACTTTGTGTATAACAAACCTTTGTTTTGATATTTTTATATATTTTTTTAGCATTTGACATGCTCAGCCATATCAATTAACGCAAAGAATGAAAACGTGAAATCGAAAATTGAATAAAAATAATCTTAATTTGGTAAAAATCTTAATTTTAAAATTAAGTTTACCTGGTCGGTATAATGTATGTAAATACTTCCCACAGATGGCGCAGACGTCACCCAAGACGTTAAGAATGAATGTGTTATCGAAATTAGCAGTCCCTAGCAATTGTTACGATGGCTGAATTGGCAAAGCATCTGGACGGTATCCAGGAGATGCTGGTTCAAATCCTGCTTGTGACTGTTATTTTCGATTTCACATTTTCACACTTTATGTTAATTTATATGGCTAAGCATGTCAAATGCTAAAAAATATCAAAATATATAAAAATATCAAAAACCTTTGTATGTTTAAATCGCTTTAATACTAACACGAAATGCATGAAATCAATACGAGAATAAAATTGTATTGGTACCCATTTGATGGTGTTAGGGGTGGCGTGACCAATAGCAAACCACCCTATACTTTCCACCCTTTGTTAGTATTAAAAAAAAGGAAGTTATCGAAGGGTCTGGTGTAGGAACTGGTTCCCTAGCATATACGATTATATATTTTGTGTTTTAGACATTTTTGTCAAGGGTAACATTCGTTATATTTTTAAACGACTACCTTAAAGAGGTTAGTAGTTATTTTATATATTTTTTTTCACTCAAGATTTTTCTGTGCCGCTGTTAGGCAGGAGTCTCCACAGAGTTACCACTGAAGTCATCTTACATATTTCCAGTGGTCCGTCATTACAAGCTCAGAGATAGCACACGGTGGGTTTATTTAGAGGGCCCCCACTACCCTGTTCGTTATTTTTACTCGTCTCTACAAAAAAAGGGCTATCCCCCTTTTTTTAAAAGAAAAATAATAATAATAAATCTCCATAAAAACAGTTTTACCTAAAAAAAAAATTCTCAGTAGCAGCCCGGAGTTTGGAATTTTGCTCGGCAATAGGCTTGACCCCTATTACTAGCTAGCGAACCGTGAGTGTGTAAAATACACCTCTGCCTACCCCTTCGGGGATAGAGGCGTGATGCTATGTTACATAAAAACATTAGCAAAATTGAATGACAGCCACTATATTTTTTTATATTTTATATGAATTACAAGCAAGCATTCATTTAATAAGAAGAAAATAATTGAATTGAATTCAGTTAACATCAAAGAGAATTTGACCACACGTTTAAATAACTTTTTAAATTCAAACCTTAGACGATGCAGATTGATTAGAATTGATAATTACTAAAAAAAATTTAGGTGATACGAAGTTCACTGGGTCATCTAGTATAACATAGCATCACGCTTGTATCTCCAAAGGGGTAGGCAGAGGTGTATTACACACCCACGATTCGTCAACTATGTTTAAGTCCTACGTAATAGGGGCCGAACCTATTGCCGTCTACCAGGCACATTTCCGAACTCCAGGCTGCTGAGAATTTTTCTTTTTACGAAAAAGCTCAACAGCACCGCCCATCCCGGGGATCGAACCCGAGACCTCATGATCAGCAGTCACTCACACTACCGCTGCAACACCGAGGTACTTGGTCATCTAGTTACTAATATAATACAGCCAGCAGGCTAACCAAGGACTGCAAAGACAGCGGTATCGAGATCGATCCCGAGTCCAAGGTTCAGACCTCGTATAAGGCACACACCTCTGACATTTTGAGATTTTTCGAAATTATTTGTGTATATGTTTACAAATTATCACTAATCGGTAAAAGAAAGCACGAAACCTGCATGCCTGAGAGATTTTCTCGACTTGCGAATGTCTTTGTCCAGCAGTGGACGTCTAAAAACTAACGGATGGTTGGATTATTCCATCACCCCATTATTTCCCACGGGTGTCGTATGAGGCGACTAAGGGAAATAAGCAATTATCACCTATTTCATTACTGGTGGTAGGGCTGGGTACCAAGTGGGAGTGCTCACTTGGTATCGCGAGCCCGAGTGGGTTGGTACCACCATCTCCTTTGTGACCGGCCTTGAAGCACATCGGTGTGTTTTGGTTGTAATAGGAGATAGCTGTTTATTCTTTCATTTCATCTTTGTGAAATAAAATGGTGACGAGCGGCTTGACAATATGCCCGGTATAGTAGAGTCGACGGTTACCATTTACCATCAGGTGGGCCGTGGCTCGTCTGACACCAAACGCAATAAATATGGTTGTCTGTAAAGTCGGTTTACGGACGATAATTTTAGGTGATTACGTCATATATTACATGTTTTCTAAGAGTTCCAATAACAATGCATCGGTCGCCATACTTTTTTCGGAACGTGACACTTTTTCGTGCGTGCAGCCGGCGTTCATCGATTTATAAGACGTTGTCACGTCAAAAAAATATGCCAATAGCTAGTTTTTAGGTTATATCTCAGGTTCCCGATATAGTAACGGGATAAAATGTATACCAGTTTTTAAGTCTAATCAAGAGCTATCGAATAAAAAAGTTGCATAAAAATTCGCTCAGTAGTTTAACAAATTTAACAAATTTATTCGATGCGGGTGTCCAAGTGTGTGTACAGAGTATAGCCTGGATTTACTGGTTTAAAATTCATAAATTCTATCTTTGCGTGACCAGAAAGGCTTATGTCCTAAGTACTAAGGGGCCTTTAATACATTATGCTATATTAAATTTTGATATTTTTGGACACCCTCCCCTTTATGACGTTAAACAAGTTAAACGGCCTACCCTTGCCTCACTCTGCGATTTAAAAATTGTATATATACCCATTTGAACTGCGAACGCTGCTACGTTTCCTTAGACCCCCGGTCCCGCCTTACAATCCCACCCCTTTTCGTGCAAACGAATTTTTTTAACGCCACCTAAAGGACATCCCATGTGTCTAAACTAAGGGTTTGATTTTTTCTAAATACATCTCTCGAGCCAGCTGGATTGACCAAGGCTGCGAAGAGCCATGGTTGCTGGCGGCACAGTCCCGCTAATTGCGGCGCTCTCTTGGGGAGGCCTAAGTCCAGTTGTGGACAACGAAAGGCTGATGGATGGACGAAGGGTTTTATAAAGCCCCTTTTCTCTGTAGCTAAGCTTGCCCTTAACAGTGCCTGTATCAACATTTGTCTAAGAAAATGGTGGGTAAAGATCAATATTTCTACATTGGTCGCATTCGTTTTTTTGAAGAAATCGTTTTTTTTTATTGGTTTTGATGGCAGACGAACCGCGGCCCGCCTGATGTGGAATGGTAAGTGGTAACCGTCGCTCATGACGCAACTATACTGAGAGCATTGTCAAGCCGCGCAACATTTCATTTCTCAGATAGGAAATGAAAGAATAAACGGCTATCTTCTGCTACAGCCAAAACACACTGACGTGCTTCATGACCGGTCACACAGGAGACGGTGGTACCAACCTATTCGGGCCCAATAGCAAGTGAGTACTCTCACTTGGTACCCAGCCCTACCACCAGTATTACTGGTCCAGTAATGCAATGGGTGATAATTGCTTACCTTCCTTACCGCCTTGTACGACACCCGCGGGAAAGGATGGGGTGGTGATACTTATATTCTTAATCCATCAACACACGGACAAAAATTTATGAACTAGGGTCATAACTTGAGAACCTAGTTTTTCTGGGACATGCCTCTTTAGAGTTTTTAACATTGGGACCCTTAAGAGTCCATAGGACCTCGTGAATAAGGCATTGGCGGCCTTTGTCTCTTCATGATATTTATGCAACAACGAAATGGCAATAATGGCATAGATTGCCAGCATCCGTGTTCCCGTCAGATTTTTTTAGAGCTAAATTGATTAAATTCTTGCAGAGCTACCTCGCTACCATCCGGTTTTATATAGCCACTTCACCATCATGTAGGATGTAAAAAGCACTGCCTTGTGCTAATTTAAAAAAAAAATTGCGAAACTTTTTAAATTATTCTTAATAGCACTTGCAATTTTACGCGGGAACATAATCAGCTGATGTACTTCCTCCCAAATAAAGAAATTGCTCAACATTCTAAACCTAATCTTAATATAAATTAAGTTTAAAATAGTATAAAAGCTCACCGAATTCGATTTTTAAGAAATACAAAATCTTGTACATTGCAAAAACCGACAGCGGTCAATGAACTGAGATTTCTTTGTGTGAGTACAGACGCGTTGTTACGTTCGCGATCTTGCATGTGTGCGACATCTTTCGAGTACTTTTGTTAGTATGTATGTGTGTATAAATGTTTGCTTTGTGTGAGATCCAGACTTGTTCCTACTTAATGTGTATGTGTGAGTGAGGCTCTCTTTACGACTGCGCAAGTGAGACGTGTATCAATGCAATTAGTGTTTGTGTGTGCACCAAACGGGGCTTATACGGCATGTTTTTTTATAAATTATTTTTAATATTCGTTATTAATTTATTTTGTTAGTATAATTATGACCAGTTTTATTATACGAAATGCTGCTAGTTTATTTTTTTAAAACCCTTTACTGTTTCACTTATAAGCGAGTTTCTTATTTAGGAATGAGAGGAATTTAGACCATAGTTCACGACGCTGACACAATATGAGTTAGCAGGTAGCTTATTAAACATCTTATAGTTGTATAAAATGTTTACTTTCTTAAATTCTACAACATAGATTAACAATATAAAGTAATGTCCGCTCTAGAAAATATCTGTTTTTGAGTGGAATAAAAGATTTTCATATATTTTTTTACAATAAGATTAATAAGTACAGATAAAAAAAAATTATAACAAGACTAGACTTCGATATCGCCCTAGAATGATACGTGAGGCTATTGAAATGAAGAAACATCCCAATTTCAATAGAGAAGACGGCTGGGTCTTACCATCAAGCTGGAATCTTGTGATAGGCCTCACCAAACAGAATACAAGAAGGAACACCACAAGATTGCAAGACACAGTTAGCGCTTATTGTGTAGATAAAACCCACAGTAGTGATTAGTTTTTGCCTTTTGTAAAAAATTTAAAAACTTAAACTTTATTAGCTCTCAGTAATTCCGTACAAAATTTAATAATGCATAACAGTTGTTGCCTACTGAGTTTTCTGGCCGGATCTTTCTCAGTCAGGCCGCGTTCCGATCCGGTGGTAGCTTCTTAGTCTTAGCTTTTGGCAAAATCAATATATTTAATAATATAAACTAATAACCAAGATTGTCTTCTTACTGGTAGTAATTGGTAGTTTGTGGTAGAATTTTTGAGCACTAAATAATAACAAAAGTTTTACAATTTAAAGAGGAGTATTATACTCATTTTAATATACTAACTTAAAGTCTCGTACATTGTAAGCATAAGCATTTGAAGTAGATATTTTCACTGTGTTTCTAAACGAATATTAGGTGGGTTAAAATAAATAAACCAAAAAATTTTGTAAAGTCATATACTGTGGGTAGATGAAACCGTTGAAATAACAGATCATGAATGCTGTAAAGTATTCGAAACGTTCTTTAAGGGAATTTGCGTAAAGTACCTACTTTACACAAATTCCCTTAAAGAGTACCCAGCGCCAGTGACTGGGGCGGCGAGGCGTGAATACTTGCGCCTCATGCCGCCCTAGCCGAGGCAACGGGGGGATGGACCGGGGAACGTCCGCCACCCGCAAGGCCTCCCGTGAAGGTCCGATGCTCCCTGGATGCGTCACTCAGTAGAGGGTACCCAAAAGGGTAAGCCGTCGGCGGACCACTGAAGTGATGTAACATAGTTCCAGTGGCCCGCCAATACAGGCGGAGAGACGGCACACGGCGGGTTTATTTAGTAGGTGAGGGCCCCACACTACCCTGTTCGTTGCCCCGAACGATGGAGTGTGCGGTTAGGAATATTTTCCCCCGCATTAACAAAAAAAGGGCTTCTTTTATTTTGAAAACAATATTAGAGCTCCGCACAAAAAATATGAGTAAATCCCTCGCGGATGAAATCGCGGGTAGCGGATTCAAGTACCTACTTTACACAAATTTCCTTAAATCACATCTTATTTAGATATTTTTATTTTTATTTTTAGCATTTGACATGCTTAGCACTATACATTAAACACAAAGCGAAAAATGTGAAATCGAAAATAACATCCTACTCGTGACTGTTATTTTCGATTTCACATTTTTCACTTTGTGTTTAAAGTATCACATTTGTTTATAACATAAGTATTTGTATGAATAACTACCTCAATCTTAACGATACATTTTATATACTAGTGAAAAGGAACTTATATGTGATTAAAAACATATATGCAAACGACGACAGTCTTTGAAATGCTCAGATAGTTCTATATTTGTACGTTCGTTAAAGAGGTCAATCGTTAACAGTTTCCTTCATAAAATTAAATCACGTTTAAACACAATAAATCCCAATAATAGGCCGCCCACTCACTGAGTAATCGCTTTTAAATTATATTCAAGTAGCTGCAATTTAACCGTGGTTTTCTTTTTTTTCTTTTTTGTGCAGTAACCATTTATTTTTTCATACTAAAAGTAGCCTATGTTACTCCTTATAATATTAGCTATCTACCAGTTAAAATCTCGTCCAAATCGCTTTAGGTACTTCAGAGATTAGCTAGAATAAAGAGAAAGACAGACAGAAAAAAACTTTAATAATATAACACAGTCTCACGCCTCTATCCCCGAAGGGGTAGGCAGCGGTGTATTTTACACCAAAAACTTTATAAATAGCTATTTTATTATACGTAACCTTCGAGCAATTGTAATAAATATAATCAGTTGACAATATTTTGGTGTTGCATATTCATAATACATACTTCAAATGAAACTAGATGCAAAGTTGAGGGATCCATATTGCACGCCTCATAAGCGAAGCGTTGGGGTAGGTACTACTGTCGTTTCATGCAGAACAACTGATTTTTCAAACTTAAAATGTCTGTTAATATTTACGGTCGATTCGATAGTACAGTGGTACACTAAAACCAGCACTATCTATCTTATTTAGTGAGAACTACTTCTATAGAACCAATATATATAGCAGTACTTCTTAAAATAGCATCATCTATATAAGACATGAGAACCACATTAGTATTTGAAATTAGCGCTATCTATGTGATTTATTGAAAACTACTCAGCAAGACGAATACATTATTATATACTTATCAAATAATCAATTTTATTGTAAAAAATGAAGATTATGAGGCGTGCACTTTTGGATTTTTCAAATATTTTTTATTTTCCTGAAATTAAATAGTTTTCAATTACCATTTTTACTTTAAAGTTTGTTCCATTTTGAAAAGACGTAAGCGTCAAATGACGTCACTATCAGGTAGAACAGCATTGCAGCCTTAACTTTGTTCAATGAAATATAATGATACTGTCAGTTTGACAATTGTTTCTTTGTTGTTTATACGTGATTTAATTTTCGTGTTATTTTGACATATCAATATATCAAACCTGAGACCTCATGATCAGCAGTCGCTTACACTACCACAGAGGCAGTTGTAATGAAAAAAATTGTTTTATTAATTTTGTCTAGCCGCTTCAGTGCGAAAACATAACAAAATGCAGACACTTATAAATTTATACATCCTTGACACACACATTAATTTTTACCAAAAAGGCTTTTTACAAATAAAATAAAATGCCAACACCATGTATACGTATCTACCGTAACGTTTCAATGTGTGTGTAAAGGTCGTATTTATATACACATATACGAGTATAAGCGCTTTAGTGTGCTGCGTCTGGCTTTGTATGTGTGTGTACCGTTTCAGGATGTACAGACTTTTTGATCAGAGGTCGTTGCGAATGCAGCTGTAGTGCAGTGGTTAAAGTGTTCATCTTAAAACGTTCTTAAGTTCGCATGAGTTTGAGGAGGAAGTATAAGAAAATTCGCAAAAATTATACGTATATTCGCAAAAAGTATACATACATTTGCACTAATATTCTAAATGTCAAATTTTGTATGTTAACTTGTTTGTATGTGGGATTTTTTATTACCACAATCACGCAAAAACTAAGATTTTAATGAAATTTTGTACAGCATGTACACAATAATTTTGTACCCGGAAAGACATGGCCTAGTGATTCTTATCAATTTATTTATGTTAACATGGCCAACTTAGTACTGAATTTTATCATTAGATGGCGCTGCGTTCTGTTGCATTAATTTGGGCTGCCTTTAAATCATCATTTTTATTAGAAGCCCTGAATGCTAGTACTATTTTATTACTTAACTAGATTCGAACCCGTAACTTGATCTACACATAGTTATTCTACAGGAACCGTCATCTATACAAAGAAATAAAATTGAAGTGTCTGTTAATAATATATAAATATAAATATAAAAGTATATGCGTTACCTATGACAAAACACCAATTTTTCGTCCTGTCTGGTTGTTTGTTCCAACTAATCTCTGGAACGGCTGGACCAATTCCGACGGGACTTACTAAGCTACTTTTAATCTTGAATAACAATTAGGGTCCCACACAAAAAGTTAAATAACTAAATTCCACGCGGATTGCAGCTAGTTTTTGATGCAGCAGTTATGACCGTGTCTGCACGCCAACCTACATGCATGCAAAATTTCATGAAGATCGGTTAAGCAGTTAAGACGTAAAAGCAAAACAAACAAACTCATTGCATCATCATTATCAAGGTCAATAAAATAAGTTATAAATTATTATAGTCTGTAATAAATTAATTGATTTACGCAAAATGTAATATATCTACATATCGGCAATATATATCGGATGCTGATCTAACAGGAATTAGGGCCCCACCGATAGAGGGGCCCTTGTCCCCCAATGGCCTGTAAAAAAATCCTATACGTGATTCTTAAAAAGCGTTGCGTCACGCATAACATATTAAAAACAGTTTTCGTATTCGAAGAGATTCCTGACCTGCCTTCATAAAACCTAAGTTGAGGCGTATAATCTAGGTCATATTACTCAAGGTCTAGATTGCGTGGTTGGCTTAGTAATTTAAATGACCTTGTCGTTACCATGACAGTATGGTGGACGGCAAGATCGTTCATTAGATAAATAGATGGACTGTTTACACTAGATTTTGCACGCGGCTTTGCCCGAGTGCGATTCAGAATATAAATACGAAAAATAGCTTTAGCACAAGAATTATTCATTTTGAATAGTAGAATATAATTATTTTTTGGTTTCTGAACTATGTATATGTGTGCTAAAAAACCCGCCGTGCGCCGTCACGCGCCTGTACTGGGTGCATTCGAATTTAATATGACCTCGCAATTGAAATGTATAAAATTTTACTTACTTATTATCACGCCATTTCCCTTGCGGGGTAGGCAGAGAGAACAGCATACAATTTTAATGGATATTATATGTATAATACTAGCCGTTAGCGCTATTAAAAAAGTCGCATCAATATCCGTTAACGCGAACAAATAAACAGATAAACAACAAAAAATCGAAAAAAAAATCTTTTGTGTTTAAACACGCTGTGATGCGAGACAACAGCAGACATCTGTCATTTTATTTATATAGATTTGATAAATTAAACTTATTATATTTACTGTTTCAGATTACCAGAGAAAGAGAAACCAATGCGTAAGTATAACTTACTTATCATCACGCCGTCTCCCTTGCAGAGTAGGCAGAGAGGACAGAGCGCTATTCTTGCATAGATCTCTCGCTTCCTCAACATACATAATTCTCTTCATACACGCTCGCCGATTTCGGAGACTCCTGACCACCTTCCTTCAATACATGACCGATTGGTCTATATCTGTGAGTATCGCTCTCCTCCTGTACCTATTTTTTTTTTGGTTTAGGCGGGAAAAATGTACCTAACCGCACACCCCGTCGTTCGGGGCAACGAACAGGGTAGTGTGGGGCCCTCACCCCCTAAAGAAACCCGCCGTGTGCCGTCTCTCCGCCTTTATTGGTGGGCCACTGCAACTTTGTTACATTCCTTCGGTGGTCTCCCCCTGTACCTACATCCTTCCACTTTCACATTGTCTTCTTAAACAGTCGCTTGTCCGTCATTCTTTCCACTTGTATTCTATTTCTAGTACTGCTACTAGCTTTTGCACGTGACTTCCTCTGTGTGGACGTCTTAAATGAGTCCAGAGAGAAATGGTTAACGTATGACGGAATTATCAAAATACAAAATGATACCTATTTTTGTGGTAGAGCCTTATATGATCTTGCATGTCCGTGTGGTGACGGACTAAGCATATAAGTGTCACCACCCCATCCTTTCACGCGGGTGTCGTACATGGTGACTAAGAGAAGAAAGCAATTATCAATCATTGCATTGCTGGTAGTAGGGCCGGGTATCAAATGAGAGTATTCACTTGCTATCAGGCTCGGTACCACCGTCTTCTGTGTGACCGGCCATGAAGCACATCAGTGTGTTTTGGCTGTAGCAGAAGATAGCCGTTTATTCTTTCATTTCATATTTTAGAAATAAAACACATTTCCAAACACCGGGCTGCTACTGAGAATTTTTCTTATTTTTTTTTACGAAAAATCTCAATAACACTGGCCGACCCGGGGATCGAACCCGAGACCTCATGATCAGCAGTCGCTTACACTAACGCTGCACCACAGAGGCAGTTAATAAAAAAAGCAATATGTAAAAACATCCGACAGATGCCGCGGGTGTCGCCCAAGACAATTAAGAAATATATGTAACAGAAATTGATGGCCCCGAGTGAACGTAGCTCAGTTAGCAGAGTGTCTGGTTGGCTTTGGGAAGTTTAGGCTCGATCCCCACTCGTGGCTATCATTTCCTAGTTCACATTTTCGCACTTTGTATTCTGGTAAAGCCGAGCACGTCATTGAAGGGCGAACATATTGCCGTCCCCTATTACGTAGGACTTCAACATAGTTGGCGAACCGTGGGTGTATAATACATCTGTGCCTACCCCTTTGGTATATAGGCGTGATGCTATGTTTTTAATGTTGGTAAGGCTGAGAACGTCATCTTTACTGTCTTAATATTGATTTTCTGCCTATAACTATACTAATAGTTAATAATACTATCAGGGCGAGAGTACTTTGAGGTACGTCCTCGTCTAGACAGCGAGGCCGTTGACCTCGCGTAGCAGCCCTTCGTCTGACAGATAAGATTTAGTGCTGAACTAACCTCTACTCGCGAATTGCCTGTGTGGACTTCAAACTTTAAATCGAGTGATTTACATACCGGCCCTTGCGTTGTGGGTTCGATTCCCGCGCAGGACAACTCTTTTTGTGGCCCACAAATGGTTGTTCTGAGTGTGTTTTGTTTGTAAACTCCCCGGGGTACAAGAATTAATTTCTTAGTGTTTATGAAAAAAATCACGTTTATGCAAACTATAATTAACTGCCTCTGTGGTGCAGCGGTAGTGTGAGCGACTGCTGATCATGGGGTCTCAGGTTCGATCCTCACGTCGGGCAGCGAATTGAGTTTTTTCGTAAAAAGAAAAACTCTCAGTAGCAGCCTGGAATTTGGAATTGTGCCCGGTAGACGGCAATAGGCTCGCCCCCTATTACGTGGGACTTAAATGTAGCTGACGAATCGTGGGTGTGTAATACACCTCTGCCTATTCCTTCGGGGAATACAGGCGTGATACTATGTTATGTAATTATCTGGAACCTTTCACACAACGGGTCAGCCGCACTACCTAGTTCGATACACTGAGGGAGTGTGCGGTTAGCAGCATGGTGGACTGCGGCTTAATACCCCACACTATGAAAATATCCGTGCCCAATAGAGGGACTGTATTTAGTAGAAAAAATAACTGTGGAAGACAAGCTTCGGCCCACCTGATGGTAAGTGGTAGAAAGTGGTCTAAAAGATAGATAATCCTGTAAATTACCCCTCTCAACCGTAACGGTAGGCAGGCAGCATAAAACATCGTTTCTTACGGACTCTAAAATCACTTCTACCAGAGTATGGCAAGTATAAGTTTAAATTTTTACCCTCAATTCTGGGACTTTTTATACTTAGCAAAAAATATTCTTGAAAAGCTCTTTGATTATTATTTTTAAACTTCATTGGCGGCAGTTACGAATAAGCTTACGGTTCGCCTGATAGGAAACGGATACCATAACTTTTACATGCTGTTAATATCGAAGGCATTACTCACGCGTTGCTCCAGGGATAGAAATAGGTGATGGAGCTGAATATATAGATGATAGAAAGGGCAAACAGTCTGCCACTGATTGCCCTTTGCTTATCCCAACATGAATGAGCTAGCTCGATCGAGGACGTTACCACCCTTTCACAGAAGATCAGCGTGAACCAACAGTAGTGGTACCTACCTTTGTGTTTCGTATGGTGAATGAGAGTGCCGGAGGCCCGTACCACCTCCCTATCCTATCCTTATTATCCTCTTCTAAGTATCCTACCTATCTTCTTCTTAATATACTTCCTATGCTTCTCCTATCCATTTCCTTTGAGATGGTGATGAGATGGATAAACTTTTAAAGTTTCTGTTTGTCTCTCTGTTTGTTTTGGTTAATCTCTGGAGGCTCAACCGAACCGACGGGACTTTCACTAGTAGAGAGAGAGGTAGCTAATATTATAAGGTACTCCTCGTGTAGCCTATGTTACTACTTACGCTTACTTTTATTTTAGAAAAATAATTAAAGTTACACACAAAAAAATAAAATACTTAACAATTTTTTACGCGGTTGGAGGGTTGCGTGGTAATAAAGTATAATATATGTCCAGCAGTGGACGGCGAAAGGCTGATGGATGGATGGATGGATATGTATATACATTGAAGTGATTCGTCATAAATTATTCCATCCATCCATCAATCAACCATTCATCATCAACTGCTGGACAAATGTTGTACGTAGCTCCAGTCCATTAAAGTTTAATTATAACAGTATTTCCTAGGATCCTAGTGGTAGAACCTTTCTTGTCGCAGCATGAACTGGCCGGATCGATCGGAGAATTACCACCATCTCATAGAAGATCAGCGTAAAATATCCGTAGTACCGTTTTTTTTTATTGCTTGTAGCGGCAGACGAGCCACGGCCCATCTGATGGTAAATGGTAACTGTCGCTCATGGACTCAACTATACCGAGAGTTATGTCAAGCCGCTGCTCGCCATTTCATTTCACCGATTTGAAATGAAAGAATAAACGGCTCTCTGCTACAGCCAAAACGCAACGATGCGCTTCATGGCCGGTCACATGGGAGATGGTGGTACCAACCCGCTCGAGCCCGATACCAAGTGAGTACTCCCACTTGGTACCCAGCCCTACCACCAGTCATGCAATGGATGATAATTGCTAACTTCCCTTAGTCGCCTCATACGACACCCGTGGGAAAGAATGGGGTGGTGATACTTGTATTCTTAGTCCGTGAACACACGGACTAACTACTCCTACAGTTGTGTTTTGTATGAACAAAGAGAGTGCTGGAGGTCCAAACAACCCCTCCCCTTTTATCTTCTTTTTATTATCCTTCCTTCACCGCAAATGATACCTCTAGTGTAGCTAAAGTCTATAGGCTACGGTAACCGCTTACCATTAGATGGGTCGTATGTCTGTTTTCCATCCGTGTAGTAATAAAAAAAATGTTTTTAAAAAACAAACACCAAGTGCTAAAGAAAGCACGTACTTCAAATACCATCGTCGTCCCAAGTCCGAAGGTTTGTGTAGGTATTTCACTTATACATTTCTAAAGTCCCTTGTGATTCAGGCACTCCCTCTATTCGTACAACATCTGTATGAGAATCGAACCATTACGCAAAACCATTTGCACTAGCTTCATATATTACTCAAATATGTACTGTCCTAAATAGGAACAAATAATTTATTAATATTATAATAAGTGCGTTTGTTATTCTTTCATGCCAAGAATACTAAACGAATCATCATGAAGCTTAACATACATATAGTTCAAACCCCAGAAGAAAGACAGGCATTTTATCCCGGAAAATGGGCAGTTTCTGTGCGTTAGCATTTTTTGCATAGAGAAGTAGAGATCATTAGTGTCTGGTAGAGTGATTAGTGATATATTTATATTCTTGAGAGTACGTGGACGAAATTATGGGGAGAATTTAGTATATTAAATAGTTTTTAAATTTGTCTATAATAGGAGATCCTATGAAAAAGGTATTTAGTACAGAACGATGCAACCACAACCTCTACGCTATCCATGGATAGATAAGTGTAGTCTGTCTAGAAAAAAAAATACTACAAGAAAGAAAGAAAAATATTTATTTGGTTTCTACAACATTTATGTATTGTGTTGTATTGTGTACTTATATGTATTGTGTAAACTTACAGGGTAACATTGTCGCTATACGACTAAACTCTATTAAATAAAAGAAAAAAAATCTAACAATATCCAGACATTTGGTAAAGCCGCACGTACCGTCTGGCAGACACTGGTTTTGGTTTTACTCATCGATCGGGGAAATTTCTTTACTGCGTATAACAACACTCCCGATTCCCGTCTCCTCTCGTTCTGTTATATTCAGTACCAAACCGACCCGCGTTGAGATTGCACGTTCTTGTTAAAAAAGTTCCGCAAAATATAATCGTAATTGTTGACGTAAGTTCGTGTTGAATATTCGTTTCAATGTTTATAAGTGTTTGTTTATTTATACATTATCTATATTACAGTGACAGTGTATGCAGTAAGATTTTATAAATGAAACTTCGTTGAAATAAGTTCTTCGTACAAGTAAGAAGAAGTTTATTTATTTTAGCAAATAATTTTCCGCACTTTTAATAGGTACTTTTGAGTGGGTACTTTTTGGCATTTTTACGCTTTTACTAGTGTCAATGTGGTATCGATCTCCAGTCCGAAGTCCTGACACCCACCTATGACTTTTCTAGGTTACGTTTTTATTTAAATACTAGCCTTTGCCTGCGGCTTCGCCGCAGTTAATAGCTAGTTTTTAGGTTATATCTCAGATTCCCGATATAGTAGAGGGATAAAGTGTATACCAGTTTTTAAGTCTAATCAAGAGCTATCAAATAAAAAAAGTTGCATCAAAACTCATTCAGTAGTTCTTGCGTGATGCGCAAACAAACAAACAGACAAAAAATCTAAAAAAAAATCGTTTGGTGTTCAAACACGCCTATATAGCCTAAATCAGTCATTTTTTCTCAAATATCTTAAATGTACAGACATAGCTCTATAATAGTTAAGGATAATATACTTTTTATATCTATTTTACATTATTTGAGATGGGCCGTAGTGAGAGTAACATCGATTTAGAAAAAGGTGAATGTTTAGCAACTAATAAATAGATAGAGATATTTTTTTAACATATATAATTTATATTTCTTATAAAAGAAGATTGACAAACCTTCATTATACATACATCCTTACTATTGCAATTGGATTTATCTTTCAAATATTTTATCTAGCCGATTTGGCCACCTTTAAGTTATGATAATTTTCGTCAACTAAGTCAGAAAAATGCGTAATGCCTCTGGATAGCTTCTACGGCGTAGCAAGCAGAGTATGCTTAAATAGTTCGATATCTAGAAATAATGTATGAATTAATGATTATCTTTTCAAAAGAGATTATTTCTCAATTTGTAAAAACCTTTTTGGTCCCTATGATTTTTCACGAAATATGATCTATCGAAGAGACACTTCAGTTATTTTGATCAAATCTTAGATAAAGGATAGTAAGATCAAATTTTGATTTTGATCTGTATTTTAGCACTTGACATGTATTCAGCTACTTTAAAGAACAAATTATTTGTAAATGTAGAAAAAAAGAGTTTTCTATTTTCCAATATTTAAAAAATTGCAAAATTAAACTTACTAAATTGTAATAAAATGTATGTAAATGCATCCGATAAGAGGCGTGGGTCGTAAAGACAATGAAAAACAAATGTAAAGTGGAGATTCACCATTAGGTGACTGCGACACCATAACAATAAAGGATTTTAAAAACCGATATACATTTTATCCCACTACTATATAGGGAACCTGAGATATAACCTAAAAACGTATACATTATTTCTCTAGCCTGCTTTCCTGTCAGCCCGCGAGTTCTTCCTCATTCGTTTATCAAATTTGATTTACATTTTAAAGCTTATCGTGCTGGCTAATGACGAAAAATAAACCCACGGTCTAAAAATGTACCGCTTCTCTTAAATTTGAGATTTAATAAATCGTCTAAGAAGAGCTCCAATAGATGCGTCGATTTTCCGATAAATATCGAATTGGATCGACTAGTATACTAAACATATGTATCACCACAACGTAGCTAATACATATGCACAATGTACAATTGCAGTTATTCCGAAGATTGCACATACATGCAAACTCACAAAATGTGTACTGTCTCTTTATAACGAGCTTCGCCCCAGCCAAAAGCTAGTTTTTAGTTTATATCTCAGGTTCCCGATATAGTAGCGGTATAAAATGTATACCAGTTTTTAAGTCTAATCAATAGCTATCAATTAAAAAAAAGTTACATCAAAATCCGTTCAGTAGTTCTTGCGTGATGCGCGAACAAATTAACAGATAAACGGACAAACAGACAAAAAGAAAAAAAAATATGTGTTCACACATGCCTATATAGCCTATTACAGTATTTTTTTCTCAAATATCTGAAATGTACAGACACAGCTCTGTTACAACTTTATAATAGTATAGATAGATCGGATTTCTTTTAAATTAAAAAGTGGATGAAACCATAGAGCACAACTAGTTATCTATACTATTATAAAACTGTAACAGAGCTGTGTCTGTACATTCAAGATATTTGAGAAAAAAATACTGTAGTAGGCTATATAGGCGCGTCTAAACACAAAACAATTTTTTTTAGAATTGTTTTCGCTTTATCTGTTTGTCTGTTGGTTTGTTCGCGCATCACACAAAAACTACTGAACGGATTTTGATGAAACTTTTTTTATTTGAAAGGCCTTGATTAGACTTAAAAACTGGTATACATTTTATCCCGCTACTATATCGGGGACCTGAGATATAACCGAAAAACTAGAAAATTATTTAAACTAGATTTTTTTGTAGAATTTATTTAAAAGAATTACTAAATGGATTTTGATGCAACTTTTTTATTTGAAAGGCCTTGATTTGACTTAAAAACTGGTAGACATTTTATCCCGCTACTATATCGGGAACTTGAGATATAACCGAAAAACTAGCTTTTAGCTGCGGCGAAGCCGCTGGCAAAGCCTAGTTAAATAAAAGTATTTATACAAAATCTATCTCTATTTATATATTTACCTGATTACCCGACATTTCGAATTCTTAACGTCCAATGGTCAATTAATTTTCACAGCTTCATCTCAATTCAAGCTTCAGCTAAATCGCAATTAATTGACGATTTACGTCCACGACGTTCAACATCCCACCTATAGTCATGCTGTAAAGCATTCGAAACGTCGGGATAGTAGAAAATAAAGTAAACGCGATAGATTCCGTAAACGTAGTTTTTTTTACATAATCATAGTTAAAAGACACTAATACTTTCTGATATTTACGCGAATGTTACACATTTTGAAATAAAACTTCGTTTACGGAATCTATCGCGTTTACTTAATTTTACTACTATCCCGACGTTTCGAATACTTTACAGCATTCATGATCACGGGTGGACTTAGATGATAGATGATAGACATATCAGCTTTGGACGTCTATCATCTAAGTCCACCCGTGATCATGAATGCTGTAAAGTATTCGAAACGTCGGGATAGTAGTAAAATTAAGTAAACGCGATAGATTCCGTAAACGAAGTTTTATTTCTAAAAGACACTATATATAAATCTACTCCTTTTTTTGTTAAGGCGGGAAAAAAATTATGTATCCGCACACCTCGTCGTTCAGGGCAACAAACATAGTAGTGTGGGCCTTTACCCACTTAATAAACCTGCCGTGTGCCATCTTTCCGCCTGTACTGGTGGGCCACTGCATATGTAAACATTACTTCAGTGGTGAGCTGGCTCTATGATGCAGGGACAACTCGCTTTAAATGTTGATAGGTTGTTTTATAATTCTTTAAGTGTCGAACACCACTTACCATCAGGTGGCCCACATCTCATCTTTACCATAAAAAAGGGAATACGAATGATTGTTTTTTCGTAAATCTCATAACCGGAACAAATTATTTGTGAAAGTGTAAAATAGAGGGGCGGGATTCGAACCTGCGTCCCTTTCAATCCGGCGAAATGCTCTAGACCGCTAAGCCATCGCAGTCAACGACAGTGACGCCCAATCTCCACTTCGCAATTGCTTTTGGATGTCTTTACGACAGCAGTTTCGAATCCTGCTCGCATACACATATTCTTTCGTTTCATATAAATTTCTGAAATGAAATGGTGAGCAGCGGCTTGACAGTACTCTCGGTATAGTTGAGTCCATGAGCGACAATTACCATTTACCATCAGATGGGCCGTGGCTCGTCTGCCACCAAAAGCAATAAAAAAAAATAAACCTCTCTTTTTCGACTTTCACAAATAATTACTTATTTAAAGTAGCTGAGAATGTCAAGTGCTAAAATACAGATCAAAATATCACATAACCGGTATTATTTTCCATAGCAACGGTATGTTCTACATACGGTTGGGTACATATGTCACGGTTGACCGCGGTCCGACACGGTGCCCTCGGGTCATGACCCGCCTCACCTTGACCCCGGTGACCTGCACATATTAAACTATATACAATTGTCTGTGATTCAAGATATATTTTTTTTACTAAGTTTAAGAGGATCAGGGGTAGGTGGTACTTATTTTAACGCGATGCGATGACGCGAGCGATGTGGCCTGCCCATTGCCACTTAAAAACCCATCTGTTCCGTCTCTCCGCCTACAATGGCAGACCACTGGAACTGTGTGACATTACTGCAGTGGTCTGGCGGCGGTTAAGGTTTACGTCCTGCGAGCTCTGTTCCGCCGTCCATTCATTTATTCCATCTAAGAAATGAAATGGTGAGCAGCGGCTTGACAGCATTTTTAATCATAGTATTGTTGAGTGCGCGAGCGGCGGTTCCCACTTACCATCAGGTAAGCCGAGACTGAACTGCGACCATAAACAATCAAAAAATATCACTGCATTCAAATTCAAATTATTTATTGCAAACCAATCGTAAATGACATAGAAGTTGGTAGTGGACAGGAAGTGCTTAAGACTTGGCAGCCTATTTCAAGTATCGCAATTTTCTACAATAATTGTTATAATGCACATCAAATAATATTAGAATTTTGGAATTATACAATGCAAAGAAAAATAAAACAAAATAATGAACTTCCTATATATAATGAAATATCCATAAACAATGATATCAATTATACAATAATCCATAATTACAATTTTAAAAATATAAATAAATGTTAACAAAATTATACATTGAGGCAGTTATCTATACAAATAAATAAAATTTAAGTGTCTGTTTGTAATGTCTAATTATAGCTTTTTACTATACGAGACGCTACCTATAACAAGTTGCCATTTTTTTAAGATTTTGTATGTCTGTCTACTTGTTCCTGCTAATTTTCGGACCGGCTTGACCGATTTGGACAGGATTTTCCCTGGCAGATAGCCGATGAAAAAACGAGTAGTAAACTAAGCTACTTTTATTTAAGAAAAATAATTAGAGTTCCGCACAAAATAGAAAATAAATAAATTCGAAGTAGACGAAGGTACCCCAGCTAGTAATAAATAAAAAAGCTTACAAAATAATAATACTTTGTCCAAATAAAATAAACGCACTTTTTTACAAAAAAACTGCAAAGCTCTTTTATAAAGCACCCCTTTTCGATAACCCTAATCGAAAATCGAACAATTGGTACATTATTATTTACATTGTAGTTAAAAAAATATCCCTTTTAACACTACTAGCGTGACGGGGTAATAACTATCCCTGATGTTAGGGTCTCTTTTAAAAGTTTAATTGAAAACGTTCAGAAACTCGCAATTTAACAAAAAAAAATATACTAAAAAAAACTACCGTAGAATTTTATATTTTTTGCCCTAACATCCCCATTTCTATTACTAATAACGAAACGCTATCACAAAATTAAAGAATGCGTTTTTCGTTGCGTGCGTTTTTCATTGCGTACAAATTGTTCGCTAAAAATTATTTTAACTACCTTTTGAAGTTTAAAACATATGTAGATACTAGTAAGCCCCCGATTACGTGGGACCTAAACATAGCTGGTGAGTCGTGGGTGTGTAATACACCTCTGCCTACCCCTTCGGGGAAAACAGGCGTGATGCTATGTTGTTGTTGTAGATACTAGTAAGTACTACGAACTGCCTCTGTGGTGCAGCGCTCACACTACGTGAGCTACCGCTGATCATGAGGTCTCGGGTTCGATCCCCAGGTCGGGCAGTGTTATTGAGCTTTTTCGTAAAATGAAAAACTCTCAGTAGTAGCCCGGAGTTTGGCCATGTGCCCGGTAGACGGCAGTAGGCCCGGCCACTATTACGTGGGACTTAAACATAGCTGGCAAACCGTGGGCGTGTAATACACCTCTGCCTACCTACCCCGTCGTTCGGGGCAACGAATAGGGTAGTATGGGGCCCTCACCCACAAAATAAACCCAACGTGTACCGTCTCTCCGCCTGTATTGGTGGACCACTGGAACTGTGTTGCATTACTTCAGTGGTTTATGACAACACCCTGCACTAAGGAATAATCCTTGTAACGCGGGGGACTTAAATACAATTTCACGGACACAAAATGAAACCAAACTCAGAACAACCATTTGTGGATCACAAAAAGCGTGGTCCAGTGTGGGAATCGAACCCACAAACTCGGGTGGGAGGCCAGTATTTAAACCAATCCGCCATCTGTGCAGTAGTTGAAAAAATTGTTTTTCTTATAACTAAATATACGAATTATTTTCCATTTATCGATATTTGACCAACAGAGATTAGCATACAGAACCCATGCTAACAATATCATAAACTAACAAATTTAAAAAGAGACGGTATCGAATAACAATAATTTTAATCCGCGAAAAAAATAATTAGGCCCGCGCCATTGACAGTTATTTTTTTTAATTTTACGCTATTCGCAATGGAATCAGCTGCTCCGCCTATGGAAGACTCACAAAGGAGGCCTTTTAAACTTTTTTTAGCTTTTACGCGAAAGGGATGCGGTACAATGAAAGCATTTTTTTTGGTTTTTTAAAACGGCGAAGTCTTAAACGTTAGCTTAGTGTGGAATATCCGCAAATTATGGACGTTTTTGTTTGTGCCTTTATTAACTGTTTTAACCATGAAAGTAATATAGATTTTTCATATCAAAATTATGTTTTAAATATTTAGGTATGCGATTTCTCACCACTGGAGTAATTTCGCACAGTTCCAGTGATCAGCCAATGCACGCGGAGAAATGGCACAGGGTGGATTTATTTAGTGGGTAAAGGCCCCACTACCCAGTTCATTGGCCGTTGGGTGTGCGGTAAGGTACATTTTTACCAGCTTTAACAAAAAAAAGTTATGCGATTTCTTCTCTGCCTAGTACGAGTATAAATTTTATCTACGTAAAAGCTAGTTGACTATATTCTACCTCGTATGTGTATTTCTTTAATGATCTTAAGTATTAAACTATTATTAAATAGAGGAATCTGCTCGCGACTTCGTCTGTATCGCCTTCAGAATGGGGACAATATAAAAATACTATGCGAAGACAGCTATCCCGCGGGAACCGTTCTTTTTGCCGAGATGAAATGTATCCTTTTCTGAGCTCCGGATAATATGTATGCAATTTTCATGGCGATTGGTTCAATACCTAGTTATGGGGAGAGAGCGTAATAAATTAACTTACTCCCAATTTTTAGTTCATATTAGTAAAGATTATTTTGAGCTTTGTGAAGGAAATCTCATCAAGAAATTATCTAAAGGATCTATATGAAAATATTTAATAAGATCAAATTTGCTACATACATATCTCCAAACCAAAATCACTGTTCGTGTGTGTTTGTTTCTGCACTTAGATACTTATACTAAACTATTTAATGGACATTTAGATATTTTTATATATATTTTTAGCATTTGACATGCTTAGCAATATACATTAAACACAAAGTGAAAAATGTGAAATCGAAAATAACAGTCACGAGCAGGATTTTATTTTATTTACCTGGTTGGTATAATGTATGAAAATACTTCCGACAGATGGTGCAGGCGTCACCCAAAGACGTTAAGTATGAATGTGTTATCGAAATTAGCAGTCAGGAGCAAGGGTCACGATGGCTGAATTGGCAAAGCATCTGGACGGTATCCAAGAGATGCAGGTTCGAATCCTGCTCGTGACTGTTATTTTCGATTTCACATTTTTCACTTTGTGTTTAATATATGTTGCTAAGCATGTCAAATGCTAAAAATATATATAAAAATATCTAAATATTTATAGGGTTTGCGTCATTATTAGGTAAAATCTTAATTGTAAAATTAAGTTTACCTGGTCGGTATAATGTATGAAAATACTTCCGACAGATGGTGCAGGCGTCACCCAAAGACGTTAAGTATGAATGTGTTATCGAAATTAGCAGTCAGGAGCAAGGGTCACGATGGCTGAATTGGCAAAGCATCTGGACGGTATCCAAGAGATGCAGGTTCGAATCCTGCTCGTGACTGTTATTTTCGATTTCACATTTTTCACTTTGTGTTTAATATTTAATGGACTTTGATACGGCTTATTAACTTTTCGATTTTCACGTGTTATGTTCAAGTTTTGACTGCATATAATATATGGCGGAATGGCTTAGATACCGGCCTCCCGCCTGAGTGTTGTGGATTCGATTCACATACAAGACAACTCTTTGTGTGATCCACAAATGATTGTTCTGAGTCTAGGTGTAGTTTGTGTCCGTATAATTGTATGTTTGTAAAGTCCCCGCGATACAAAGATTATTCATAAATGCAGGAAGTTGTCTTAAGAAAAAACAACCGAGCTGTATTTATTCTTAAATCCTACAAATCTTTTTTCATTGGTAATTTCATTGCACCCGTGTAAAGTTGGAGCTAGTTTGAGCTTATTGTGAAATAGCTTCTGTCAGTAACTGTGTCTGCGTGGACATTCAGATATATCCCACGGGAACTCCTTATCGGGGAAACAATATTCTAGGTTTTAATTTATCTGTATACCAAATTTTATACAGATTCCTTTATTTATTAGGTCTATTTGTCAAAAACAACTTTCCTACAGGCACTGATATTTTTGCCGGATAAGTATCCTATGTGTTAATCCAGTATTCCATCTAGCTAACTACTAAATTTTATTGAAATCCGCTGAGACGCTTAGGCGTGATTAACAGCCAAATATCCAAACAATTTCACAATACTCACATTGCCATAAACAAGTAGCTGAACAAGGATCTTTGTAATAAGGCCAATTCCAAGTAAGTGAAGCCGCGGTTATAGTTTATTGTTAGACAACGTCTAACTGTTATAGATACGCGAATCATAAATATTTGGATGATACGTGTTTCTAGGATTCAATACAAAGTTCTTTGTATGACGAACTTATTTGATCCGATTTATCACCAGTTATCCTTTGTCTGCGTCTTCTCGTCCCTCTGGATTTACCAACATCCCTCGCCCTTGCGTTGGCATGGCATCTCTCATTTCACATTATTCCTGACTAGACTGATAGTTTTGTTTATTGTCACAGAGTAGAGTAGTAGGTACTATAAAAGTAATGTCTACAAGTTTCTAACGCTGTTGCAAAACTGCGGTTTAAAAAACCTCCTCACTGTCAATCGGTTTTCTGCAACAGTTAGACCCGAAACTTCAGCATCTGCCAGGAAACGATGGTAGAGTTTGGCCCAGTGAATTTTTTTTCGATAATGTTTTTTTTAAACCGAATTAAATAAAAGATAAACTAAACTTCGTTATAAAAAGAAAGTAAATAAAACTCTTTAATTTTCTTATAAATATGTTTTAAACGACCTTCAGTGTTACCAAAAAAATATATATTAATTAGAAAAAAAATTAAAATCACGCTAATTCATATATTTTCCTTATTTTCAATAATTAAATGTTACGGTCAAATTTGACCACCGGGTGTGCTAGTAAATATTAATATTACAGTGCTTTTATGAGAAAAAGTATCCACGCCATCTATTATCCGAAAGCCACAACTATCAAACCGGTCTAGCCAGTTGCAAAAAGCGTCTGGCAAGCGTCTGGCAGACATATTCATTGTTCCGTTTGACCTCACCATTGTGCGATATTCGGTGGTAAGATTTAGTGCAGAGGTTTTGGGATAAAACAACATTTTTTTTTTAATCTGACGAGCGACTGGTTTAATAAGATATACAATGCGAAAGTGAAAGGATGTAGGTTGGAAGACTTGGAGGAGACCGAGATTAACCTACCTGGACCAGATCGGTCATGTATTGAAGGAAGGTGAAGTCAAGAGCCTTCGAAACCGGCGAGCGTGTATGAAAATAATTATGAATGTTGGCACTCTCTACCTACCCCGCAAGGGTATTGGCGTGATGATAAGTAAGTAGTATTGGTAGTTTCAATCTTTATTGGTGGTTGGCCTACCGACATTCTGGACGATAATTATTTTTATCACCACAAGGTTGACTAACAAACATATCGCTCGTCTGATGGCCAGCGGCTACCGTAGCCTTCAACAATACCAGAGACCTTACTCATGTATAATTCAGACAAGGTTGACAGAGTGAGAAGGTGGATTGTGCTTCCGTAATCTTATTCACCAGTAAGAAAATTTAAATATTTTTATTGGTAATAGGGTCTGTCTCAAATCAAGCTAAACTCAGACTTGTTTATTTTTATTTATTACAAGCCCTTTATCCGCCGCAGCCAAAAGCTAGTTTTAGGTGATATCTCAAGTTTCTGGTAAGTAGGTATCTAAGGTTATATATATATATATATATATATAGCTATAGGTTCTTAAGTAGAATCAAGAGTCCGTGTGGTGACGGACTAAGAATACAAGTGTCACCGCCCCATTCTTTCCCATGGGTGTCGTATGAGGCGACTAAGAGAAATAAGCAATTGTCATCCATTGCATGGCTTGTGGTAGGGCTGGGGGAGTACTCACTTGGTATCGGGCCCGAGCGGGTTGGTACCACCATCTCCCGTGTGACCGGCCATGAAGCACATCGTTGCGTTTTGCCTGTAGCAGGAAATAGCCGTTTATATTTAATTTCATATCTCTGAAATAAATCGGTGAGCAGTGGCTTGACAATACTCTCGGTATAGTCGAGTCCATGGGCGACGGTTACCATTTACCATCAGATGGACCGTGGCTCGTCTGCCACTACATGCAATAAAAAAAAGCTCTCAAATAAAAAAAGTTGCATCAAAACCCGTTCAGCAGTTTTGGTGTGATGCGTTTTGTGTTCAGACACGCCTAATACAGTTATATATTCTCAAATATTTTAAATGTACAGACAGCTCTGTTACAGCTTTTTAAAAGTATAGATTATACGAAAAATAGTTACCCTATAAGCATTATTCACGGTTAATAATAAAATTTGGTATCCTATATGTTAAAACAATATCGCATCTATCTATTCATCAAATTTCATACAAATTCGCTGTGTCGTTTCCACGCTAGTGACGGACAAACATTTTTAAAAACTTTGACATTTATAAAGGGTACTGTTTATGGCCGTGACGTTGTATCGTGTCTATGGTAGGACTGCAGTAATCTTGTCTATACGATGCCAGCCAATAGCGAAGCTTTGCTTATATTTATGTTTAAATAGTAAATAGTTCATAGATAACGAGAAGTAGTACTGTGGTATGTGCTTACTGATAAGCGATATGTGTCGTCAATTTACATATAATTGCTTTAAATAAACGATACTTACTCCAATGCCATTTTAAATAGAAGAATGAATTGTTATAATTTATTACCGAATGTAATAAATAGCAAAGATACTTATAATAACTACTTTCGTGTTGTAGCGGTAGTATGTTTCGGGTTCGATCGCCGGGTCGGGCAGTATTATTGACCTTTTACGTAAAAATAAAAATCCTCACTAGCAGCCCAGAGTTTGGAAATGTGGCCGGTATACGGCAATAGGCTCGCCCCCTATTACGTGGAACTTAAATATAGCTGGCTAATCGGGGGGTGTAAGACACCTCTACCTACCCTTTCGGGGATACAGGCGTGATGCTAATGTTTCTAATCTGTTTGTATGTTCGCGCATCACGCAAAAACTACTGAACGGATTTTGATGTATGTTTGATGTTATTTGTTAGATCTTGATTAGAATTAAAAACTGGTATACATTTTATACCGCTACTATATCGGGAACCTGAGATATAACCTAAAAACTAGCTTTTGGCTGTTGCGGAACCACGGGCAAAGGCTAGTATATAATAAATATATAATCAGTAAAACGTTGAGCAATTTAAGTCCCGTGAAGAAATCGAATTCACTATAATCTCTAACCAGCCACTGCACTGCCTGCGCAAACGGATAATAACTTAAATTGATCACACATAGAGTACCGAGAAACATACAAAGTATAAATAATATTATTATTTATCTGTGTATGTCTGTTCAACATCCGGCACTATATATGTGTACTATGGGCCAGTGATAGCTTACGGGTAAGACTGAAGAATGACAAGGGGCCGTTCATCAAATACGTCACACAATTTTTTATTAACTTGTATATCGCGTCATGAAATTCTTTTTTTTTTGTTAAGGCAGGTAAAAATGTGGCTAACCGTACACCCCGTCGTTCGGGGCAACGAACAGGGTAGTGTGCCCTCACCGACTAAATAAATCCGCTATGTGCCATCTTTCCGCCTGTGTTGGCGGGCAACTGTTACTATGTTACCCCGGCTGTACACACTCGTCTATTTGTCTCGCGAACCTCTCGTCCACTCTCGTCTCGTAGAGGCTTGACACGAGAGCGCACCATGTACACACTCGTTGTATCAATTGAACTTCAGATGCCCGTCGCGATGGACGTGGAAAAACAATTGCGGTGTTTATTTTTTTTTTATAAGTTATTGTAGTTTTTTAATCATTTACCATAAAAAAAAATTAACCCATGGCGAAAAAGAACTTTTGAACTATTCAACGGGAATATATTTTTTTTTAACTCTTCAACTGGGATATCGAATTCGTTGCTTATCCGCAACCAAGCGTCGTGTAATAGTTGCTTATCCTTGTGCCTGACATTCTTAGGATTCTATAATAGTGTTTGCCTTTGGTAGGCTTCTAAAAAGCGTTAGACCACATCGTTGTCGTACGCAGAAAGCACGTCTTTATACACAGTTGGCGGGTAACTAAACGAACGAGTGTGTACAGGTGCGCTCTCGTTTTCATCGCGAGACTCACCGAGACCCTTTGACTCGTACACAAAAACCGACACGCTTCCAAGCATAGCGAGAGCCACGAGGCGAGGCTACTATATACACACTCGCCCTCGGCCTGTCTCGTTGAGTCTCAACGAGTGTGTACAGCCGGCTTTACATTACTTCAGTGGGCGTCATGACATGCTGGCTCTTTTTATCCTGTCTACGGTTCGTTCTGATGATTATTATTATTTTTATGTTATGCGAGTGGCAAAGAGAGCCTACCTGATGGTAAGCGGTTACCGTATCTTACAGACGCTAGCAACACCACAGGCATCACTTGCGCGTTGTCAACTCCAATAGATATATATAGACCTATACTATCTTACTATGGTCTATCCGGTATATATATATACCGGATAGACCGATGAAATTTGTTTCATCTTAATTTCGTCGTTTAGGCGTAATTTACAGACAACCATCTAAATATCATAACATACTTTTATTAGTAGAATATTAATATTTAAAATAGAAGTATATATTAGAAGAGAGCGAGTAGGATTGAAAGAGAGTATTGGTGTAAAGATGCGAAATGGAATGCCTCGATAGTTCGGACATGTGGAAAGAATGCCGGACGTGCGACTGGTTAAGAAGATATACAATGCTAATTTGGAGGAATACAGGCACAGGGGGAGACCGAAACTCACCTACTTAGACCAAATCGGTCATGTATTAAAAGAAGGTGGAGTCAGGAGTCTCGAAACTGACGGGCGTGTATGAGGAGAATTATGAATGTTGACGAAGCGAGCGATGTATGCAAGAATAGAGACTTTTGGCACTCTGTTCTCTCTGCCTACCCCGCAAGGGACATGGCGTGGTGATAATTAAGTAAGCAAGTATATATGTACATATTTACAAATACTAAACAAATGATTTTCTGTTGTTACACAAAAATACATACATATTTAAAATGCGTTCAAATTCGGGAGGAAAACCTTCCACACACACGGATTGTCAATCCAAGTAACAAGCATTATAGGGACGGCAATATCCTGCTATATCGCCAACCCGCCTGCCAAGCGTGGCGATTATGGCACTATCCCCCATATGAGCGAAACACATGTTGTGGCGTTCTCTTGGGGAAGTCTATGTCCAGCAGTGGACGTCGAAAGGCTGATGGATGGATGAATATCTTGCTACAAATAAAACACACAAAGGCGCTTCATTGTCGGTCACACGGGAGACGGTACGACGGTACCAACCCGCTTGGACCCGATTACATAAGTGACTACTCCCACTAGGTATCCAACCAATACTGAATCCTAAGATTTCCAGATCCCTGTCGATTACAGCGATTCCAAATTTAACAAAATATGGTTTTAATAGGATGTATAATGGTACTTAGAATTATTATTTACGTTAGTGATTGTATACTAATATGAAATACGGTGGTATGTCGATATATCTATCGACGCGGACCCAGTGCGTCGCTATACCTAAGCCTGTTTTCGTACGAAAAAAAAAGGATTCCAAATTCAAAAATTTGCCACTGCCAGTTTTAGACTATGTTTTTTTTCATTCCAGGTTATTATGGATGGTAATGGATGACTATCTCCGCTTCGAATCCTGATCATCTGCCATATTAATCTTTACATTGCAGAGGTAAATATTTTATTTATCTATCGTCAAACTCACTGCTGGGTCTCTGATGGTTACAGGCACTAGGACTTGACGCTGGATGATGAAAGAATATTTATATTATTTTTTTATACTACGTTGGTGGAAAACAAGCATACGGCGGCCCACCTGATGGTAAGCGGTTACCGTAGCTCAATAGACTTTAGCAACACCAGAGATATCACTCACGCTTCGCCATTTCCAAGGAAAGGGATTGGTGGTGGTAAACTTAATTTTACAATTAAGATGCCTGTTGGTATAATGTATGAAAATGCTTCCGACAGATGGTGCAGGCGTCACTCAAGACGTTAAGAATGAATGTGTTATCAAAATACGCAGTCAGAAGCAATTGTCACGATGGCTGAAATGGCAAAGCATCTGGATGGTATCCAGGAGATGCAGGTTCAAATCCTGGTCGTGACTGTTATTTTGGATTTCACATTTTGTGTTTAATGCATGTGCCTAAGCATGTCAATTGCTAAAAATATAAATAAAAATATGTAAATGGAATGATTTTTCAAAAAAAATACACAAGAACATAGACATCTCCTCCTTTTTGGAAGTCGTGAAGGTAAAAATTCCTCGTTAAGCAAGGAATTCACACTAATAGGTATTAAAAAATGCTAAATTAGTTTGTTTATTTGTCTGTTCGCTTGTGACGCCCTCACTACTGAAGCACGAGAACTTGGTAGAGCCTTGCTTATCCTAGCATGAATAGGCTGGCTCGATCGGGGAAGTACCATCCTCCCACATAAGATCAGCTTGAAGCTACGGTATGTACTCCTGCCGTTGTGTTTCGTATGGTGAGTGAGAGCGCCGGAGAACTAAATTCTAATTTTCTATCCTCTCCTTATTATCCTTCCTGTCCACCTCCTATCCTTTTCCTTGGAGATGGCGACGCGTGAGTGATGCCTCTGGTGTTGCTAGCGTCTATAGGATACGTGAACCGCTTACCATTAGATGGACCTATATGCTTGATTGCCACCAAAGTGCTATAAAAAAAAAATATCCTATTAAAATCTTATAGTCATAAGCCCAAAGGAAATAGGCAAATTTATATCCCTTTTATCCCGGATAGAACGGATTCTGTGCGATAGTTATTTGAAGAATGACGTATTTCGTCAACTTAAGCATTCAGCGATACCAGGAGATTATAGCCGTGTAAGAGTCCGCAGTTATCGGTCGCGTAGCAACAAGCGAGTCAATGTTACCGTCTAGACATGTCCCCACTCCAGTAGCCACCCCCCACCCTCGACGTCTAGACGGCTGCTAGACACCCACCCTGTCATCCTACACCTGATCAAGTATTTTCAGTATTTTAAGTGGGTCTTAAGTTTACTATTCGTATGTTTATTTCCAAATAAGATTTTTATTTTGAGGCTGTTGGAAATAAATAAATAAATATTCACGGACACAACGTCCTCTGGTCCCAAACTAAGCTTAACGCTTGTGCTATGGGTACCGGATTACGGATATAATACATATATTATTATTTTTTTGTAAATACCTACATATAATAGATAGAAAACACCCAGACGCAGTACAAATATCATATGTATTATCATAGAGATATTTTATAAGTCTGCGTTATGTTATTCTAGGCATCTGAATCCAAAACAAATATCTTATATACCTATTAAAAGCCTCTATCCGCAACTTCGTCCGCGTGAAATTTAGGTATTTTCTTTTCTTGTGCAAAATCCTAATTATTTTTCCAAAATAAAAGTAGCCTAAGTTATTCCTTATAACAACAGCTATCTGCTAGTGAAAGTCCCTTCCAAATTAGTTCAGCCGTTCCGGAGTGTTATTGATTCACAATTTCATGGGGTTTTTTTTACGCGGAGCCTTAATTATTTTTTCAAATTATAAGTAGCCTTAGTTACTTCTTGTAACAACAGCTATCTGCTAGTGACTAAATTCCCGTCCAAATTGATCCAGCCGTTCCGGAGATTAGCCGGAACAAACAGACAGACAGGCAAAAACTTAAAAAAATGGTATTTTTTGCATAGATTTCTCTAGCTTGGTTTTCTATCAGCCCGCGAGACCTTCGTTATCCCTCTATCAAATTCCATGATTTTTCCCAGCGTGCAGCGTATCGTGCCAGATAATTACGATAAGTAGACCAACGGTCATAAAATGCACCGCTTCTCTTAAATTTGAGATTTAATCATCTAAGAAGAGATCCTTTAATAGATGCAGGATTCTGCGTCGGTTCGCGCATTTCGCAAAATCTACTGAACGGATTTTAATGCAATAATTGTTTATTATCCCTTGCTTAAACTTAAAAACTGGTATACATTTTATCCCGCTACTATATCGGGAACCTGAGATATAACCTAAAAGCCAGTTTTCGGTTGCGGCGAACCCACGAGCAATGGCTATTATATAGGTGTACTACTTATCACATCTTAGAGTTTTTTTTTTAAAGATAAAGATTTTATACCAATTATTTCCATGTTTTATTCCAAAATTAAGAACGAACTAAACAAAGTCGGGTTAGTTCAATTTATAACTCTGCAACGGCTGGACCGATTATTATGATCTTTGATTGGTTTGATTTGTCTCCGCCTGGAATAGCAGAATAATTTTCTCATACAAAATGTATGTAGTTTTAACGACAACGTAACGACGACGTAAAAGAAGGTGTAGATATATAGGAGAGAGAGTATTGGCATGTGAAAGGGAATGCTCCGATGGTTCGGACATCTGGAAAGAATGCTGAACTAGCGACTGGTTAAAGAAGACACACATTTCGAAAGTAGGAGGATGTAGGTACAGGGGGACACCGAGACTCACCCACCTAGACCAAATCAGTCACGTATTAAAGGAATATGGAGTCAAGAGTCTCAGAAACCGGCGAGCGTGTATGAAGAGAATTATGAATGTTGAGGAAGCGAGAGATGTATGCAAGAATAGAGCCTTTTGGCACTCTGTTCTTTCTGCCTACCCCGCAAGGGAGACGGCGCGATGATAAGTAAATAAGTAAGTAAGTATATTTTGTAATGAAAAATTTATTGATTATGATGCGGTACGAAGTTCGCTGTGTCAGCTAGTTATAAAAATATTGTTCCGTGTTTTGACGACCTAATTGTCACCTCCATTCTTCGCCGCCATTTTACGGTAAATATACAATATATGAATATGTTTTGCTCTGGTTAAATTTCTGTTTTAATGCGAATAGCTACTCTACAGAAAATATATTGTTTCAGATTTTTCTTTAAGTAAAGCAAGCAATGGTTTAACGTCTTCTTAAAAATAAAAACGGCCAGCTCTAACAGGTGTACTTTACGCCGAAAAAAGTTAAGAAAAAAGTTAAAAAAGCCCTCGTTGTCCCGTGAGAACGCAGACAGCTGTGCCGAACGGGAATCTGAAGAAAAACATCTCCAATTTTTGCCGCCTTTTTGCACAAAAACATCTTTTTGACGTGCCTTGTTAATATTTGGGGTGTAAAATTAATTGTTCGATTTTTATTATTTTATCGTTGAATCTTGAATGACGTAACTCCACAGAAGTAACTGTTTAAGTTGTCGGTTCGGCAGCAATAGGTATTAATAAACAATCTATTTAATTCCAATTATTTTTATTATCTATACTATTATAAAACTGTAACAGAGCTGTGTCTGTACATTTAAGATATTTGAAAAAAATGACTATAAGGCTATATAGGCGTGTCTAAACACATAACGTTTTTTTTAGATTTTTTGTTTGTTTATCTGTTTGTTTGTTCGTGCATCACGCAAAAAACTACTGAACGGATTTTGAAAAAACTTTTTTGTTTGATAGCTCTTGATTAGACTTAACAACTGGTATACATTTTATCCTGCTACTATACCGGGAACCTGAGATATACCCTAAACACTAGCTTTTGGCTGCGGCGAAGCCGTGGGAAAACGCTAGGTCTTAATAATATTCACCGAAGGAATGTAACATGGTTCCAGTGGCCCGCCAACAAAGACGGAGAGACGGCACACGGCGGGTTTCTTTAGTGGGTGAGGGCCCCACACTACCCTGTTCGTTGCCCCGAACGACGGGGTGTGCGGTTAGGAACATTTTTTCCCGCCTTAACAAAAAAAAAAGGTCTTAATAATATTATAAAATAAAATATTAATACATAATATATAGTATATAAATATTCACGGACATTTTTCACACAACGTCCTCTGGTAGGTATACTCGTATTATAGTTCATTTGCTTGTTTCTTTATTACGCTTTTAGGCTTTAACTACCTACTCAACTGATTATAATTACTTTCTTACTTATCATCATGCCTTCATATCCTTATATATATCTTCATGCATCCTTATCTCACTTGCGGGGTAGGCAGAGAGAACATAGTGCCAAAAGGCTCTATTCTTGCATACATCGCTCGCTTCCTTAACATTCATAATTCTCTTCATACACGCTCGCCGGTTTCGGAGACTCCTGACTCCACTTTCCTTCAACGCATGACCGATTTGGTCTAGGTAGGTGAGTCTCTCTCTCCGCCTGTACCTACATCCTTCCACTTTCGCAATACTCTACTAATTATCATGAAATTCAGCATACATGTAGACCAGATACAGAAAAGGAGATAGGCTAAAGTGGTTCCCGGCTGTCTAATTACATCTTGGCGGTCGTTGTTTGTCAATCCTGAATAAAATTGTGACTCCGGTGTTGTTCTAAGGTCTCCAGTTGTTCCCCTAGTTATATCGTGGAGGTCAGATAGATAGTCGCTCCGTGTTAATACTGGTGGGATCAGCTAAAACCGAAGAAATCGGACGCCGACCCCAACAAAGGCTTAGAATGAGATGATGAATTACTTCAATAGAGCCGAAAGCATTTTTTTTATTGCTTGTAGTGGCAGACGAGCCACGGCTCATCTGATGTTAAATGGTAACCGTCGCTCATGGACTCAACTATACCGAGAGTATTGTCAAGCCGCTGCTCACCATTTCATTTCACAGATATGAAATGAAATAATAAACGGCTATCTCCTGCTACAGCCAAAACGCAAAGTTGTGCTTCATGGCCGGTCACACGGGAGATGGTGGTACCAATCCGCTCGGGCCCGATAGCAAGTGAGTACTCCCACTTGGTACCCAGCCCTACCACCAGTCATGCATGATAATTGTTTACTTCCCTCAGTCGCCTCATACGACATCCGTGGGAAAGAATGGGGTGGTAACACTTGTATTCTTAATCCGTCACCACACGGACAAAAGATCCGATGGAAAAGGCCAATGTCAAATGTTGAAGTATAAATCACCAGCTGGATATTTTACTGCGCTATTTTTTGGTATCACAGCATCTATTCTGTGGTATTACTGCCGATATAAATGTACTATTTATTCTCAATTGCAGATTCCCTGAGTGAGCAGAAAAAGGGGCTGATGATCGCCAGAAGTATTCAAGCTGCAAGATCACCTCTCACTTACCGTCAGTATATGGTTTGGAGAAACGTTCAACCTTATTTTTTTTTCTACATTATGACGGTGGTAAACGAGCATACAGCCTACCTGATGGTAAACGATTTCTGTAGTCTATAGACGCTAGCAACCCCAGAGGCATCACTCACGCGTTGCCATCCTCAAGGAAAGGGATAGGAGGTGGATAGGAAGGATAATACAGAGAGGATAGGAAGGGGGCTCGGGGCTCCAGCACTCTCACTCACCATACCTATTCTGTTTCACGCCGATCTACTGTGACAGTACATCCCCGATCGAGCCGGCTCATTCATGGTGGGATAAGCAAGGCTGGCGTCGTGCTCTAGCTGCGGGTTCGATGCCCTTTAAGCATAACACCAAATCATGCTGCAGCATGGTATATACCATTAAACACAAAATGGAAAATGTGAAATCGAAAATAACATCGTCTGGACTGCCGTCCAGACACAGTCCAGACAGTTATTTTCCAGGTGATGCAGGTTCAAATCCTGTTCGTGACTGTTATTTTCGATTTCACATTTTCCGCTTTGTGTTTAATGTATATGGCTAAGCATGTCAAATGCTAAAAAATATTATATAAAAATGTCTAAATGGTATACAGGGTAATTTTTTAACCAGTGCGCACACTTTTTTTAGAGGTTCTATATCAGTAATAGAACACATTTCTATTGTTTAATCCGATTTTTTTATTTTTTTATCCGACTTGAAATCAGTAAAATATGGATACTAATTTTACGAGCAGCTAGAAACTTTATTTTCTGCATTTTGATGGTCCTAAGCCCATGAAAGTTTAAAGGAAAAATTGGAACTACTCTTACAAATAACGTCAGGTCAAGACTTAAACTTAAAAAGTTTAGTTCGAACCTGATAAAATTAGCGGTCAGTAACCCGCATAGACCTACGCGTCGGCGCATTGACCAAGCGCCGATGTAGGTATACCTACGGAAGCGCGCGCATAGTGTGACAATAAAATCTGTTTCAAACGTAAAACCTTTCGTTAGCGATAACTTTATTTTTTAATACTAAGACATATCAACATTCAACTGCCTCTGTAGTGTAGCGGTAGTGTATGCGACTGCTAATCATAAGGTCTCGGGTTCGATCCCCGGGTCGGGCAAAGTTATGGAGCTTTTTCCTAAAAAGAAAAATTCTCAGTAGCAGCCCGGAGTTTGGAAATGTGCCCGGTAGACGTCAATAGGCTCGCCCCCTGTTATGACGTGGGACTTAAACATAGCTGGCGAGTCGTGGGTGTGTAATACACCTCTGCCTACCCCTTCGGGGAATACAGGCGTGATGCTATGTTGTTGTTTTTATGTTATTTAAGACATATCAAAATAAATTTACGTGTTTATTAAAATTTGCATAAGTTTATTTTCTCAAAATATGCGCACTGCTTAAAAAATTACCCCGTATTCCACTTCTATCTGAGGGTAGCGCTTAAGTGTATATTGAGACCTGGTCTTTCCCAATCCATTCTCTATTGGTCTTCCTAGGGATAGCAGACCCAACATGGTTGACACAGTAATCAAAATATTATCAGGTACAGTGTGGTAGGTAATGTCCCATACCATTTTTTACCGTGTGCCGTACCGTTTTGCCGTGTGGGGCCGGCTTTAGAATTGTCCCACCCCTCGCCACCCATGGGAGCCGTAAGAGCCGACTGAGGGAATACCGGGGGAGTGGGCAGCAGCACTCCCTCGAGTATTAACAACATCCACTGCGATCGCCAACCCGCCTGCCAAGCGTGGCGATTACGGCACTATCCCCCATATGAGCGAAACACACGTTGTGGCGTTGTCTTGGGGAGGCCTATGTCCAGCAGTGGACGTCGAAAGGCTGATCGATTTTTTAATAATTTTGTGATTTTTTTTGTCTGTGTGGTGACGGACTAAGAACACAACTGTCACCACCCCATCCTTTCCCGCGGGTGTCGTACAAGGCGACTAAGGGAAGTAAGCAATTATTATCACCCATTGCATTACTGGTGGTAGGTACCTACCAAGTGAAAGTACTCACTTGCTGTCGGGTCCGATCGGGTCGGTACCACCGTCATACCATACCGATAGCCGTTTATTATTTCATTTTTCATACCTGAGAAGTAAAATGGTGCGCAGCGGCTTGACAATACTTTCAATATAGTCGAGTTCATGAGCGACGGTTACCACTTACCATCAGGTGGGCCGTGGCTCGTCTGCCATCATAAGCAATAAAAAAAATATGTTAACATTTTTTTTTGCTATTTTGCAAGAAACAGTGGTAAGAGACATCTGTGAGCAGGATTAGAACACAATGTTTACAAATACAGCCGGTAGATGGCATTGGTCAGACACCTAGAAAGTGAAAAGCACGGGTTCGAATTCTGCCCGCAGTTATCCCTTTTTCAGTTTAATTTATTTGTATATTTTTTTTAATGCTTACTTTATCATGCTTCTGGTGTTGCCAGTCTCTATGGGCTACAGTAACCGTTTGCTATCAGGAGAGTCGTTTGCTTGTTTGATACGCGCACGTAATAAATGGATCTCTACTGGAATTAGTGATGATAGGTTTGGGTACCAAGTGGGAGGACTTACTTGTTATCAGAATCTGGCCCAATCGGGTTGGTACCACCGTGAAATACCTCTTCTTTATTGTTGAATCCATGAGCGACGGTTACCATTTACCATCAGGTGGACCGTGGCTCGTCTGCCATTATAACCTAATACCATAAATTAACTTTCATCAAAGGATTTATTGGTTAATAGCATTTTAAGCGACGCTTTCTTATAACTAACATGAATCTCTAACACTCTTTTCTTGGACTTCGATTGTTTGCTTATCCAAAATGAACCTCCAAAAAGTGCAAATTCAAATAAAGAACCCGTACAATGTTAATAGTCTTTAATGCACAAGATTTTGCTTATTGAGTTAACAATTTTTTTTTTGACGTGATAATGTTTTATAAATCGATGAACGCTGGCTGCACTCACAAAAAAGTGTCACGTTCCGAAAAATATATGGCGACCGATGCATTGTTTGTGAAACTCTCAGAAAACGTATAATGGCGTTATCACGTAAAATTATCGTCCGTAAACCGACTTTACAGACAACCATATTTTTTTTTAATATATTGAAATTGATAAATACAAATTTTAGAACTATTTTTTCGTATATTAAATCTTAGGCATTAATTTTATGACTCTTTATACAAAAGATTGTCTGAAAAATTATTATGTTGATTTTTCGTAGACTAATTAAGCAACGAAATAAATATTTATTGGTGAGCCTAAGCAAAGTAGATTATCTTTTAAGATTAACAATTTTTGATTAATGCCTAATAAGGAGTTTTAGTGTACTTATGTGTTCTTTTTTAAAATTATTTAACTGTTTAGGAAAGCTTTATGTAGTTTTTGATCCTTATCAAAAAGTCGAAAATGGTCAAAATGTCCTTGCTTAAATAATGAAAATGTATGAACCACGTTAAACTTAAGTATAATTTAGTATTTATAAGCAAAACTTTATATTGTATATCGTTTTTAATTTTATTATTATGAAGTTGTTAGTAGTATAGTCAGAACATTGTCAATGTTCCGTACGAATCTAAATCATGTATTCAAATACTATTTTAGTTTGCGTGCAATATGCTCCTTTTTATTAGCAAATGACTGCTTATACAAATTACTCGATATTTTTTTAATGAACAACTCATACCTCTTTAGTTATACATATGTATTTTAATTATAGCGTATAAAATTTATTGGTGAAGTACCTAATTTGTTATTGGCGAAAGAGATAAAATTGTATTTTTTAATACGTGCATGAGATCCTCACTTCTATTTTTATTTGCCTTTTAATTGTTTTTTTTTATGTTATAAAACTTTGTATAAATATTGAATGCTTTGGTCAAAATAATATTTATGCAAAGAAAACAAGGATAAGCATATATTACGACACTGGTCGGTCCACAAAATTAAATTTGATTGTCTATGGTATTTACATAGAAAATTAAGGCATTGAGCCGCAACTATTTTACTAATTACCAATTATATACTAATATACAGCTTGCCTACACTATACCTACTAGTGGCATAATTGTAATCACTTCTATCGGTAAGGAAAGTTAGGTGAAATACATAATATTTGCTAAAAACAGCTACAACTGTCAGCCTTGTGCTAATCTCTCTCCATTATTCAAATTTATTCTCTTTTCATGTTATAAGAATGAAGGAGAGAATTTTTTCTTTGACTTGACTATGACTAATTTTACATGACTGAGTTCGATTACGACTTGTTTGATGAATTAAACTTACCTGTGAAGAAGCTAAATAAGTCATTGGCAAATAATCAAACAGAGTAACCATTATTTAAAAAAAAACTAAATCTGGAGATTAGTTCTAATAAGTTGTCGTAATGTATGATATGTATATGTTTTGTTTATTTTTTTATTTAGGTCATTAACCCCTTCAACTGTCACCCGTAAAACCATACTTGTGCGTTTACCGATGGGGAAACTACGCGACTTTTCTGTCGCACGGTCGCAGATTCAACTTTCGTCGCACGTACGTCGACTTAACTGCCGTGCGCCCGTTCAGTCGCTAGTGTGGTCCCACACAAGTTTGGTAATACGCGGGCGCAGTTTTGGCGGGAAATCTTCGATCTTGGATTTATTTTTTCTGTTTTTTTTTTTTGTAATTTTCGCACTTATTTTTTTATGTTTGTAAATCTTGATATTCCCTTTTTTTGTAATTTTATGTAGATATTTTGGTTTGAAATGACACTTCTTAAAACGAAGGAGTGAAAATAAATATTGATAACTGTACTGGTACCTACAATTTGGCGGGAAACTGGCCTTGGTCATCTACTACAGACTGAAGCACGTACGCTATAATAAATGACTACATATTTTGACACATGCAATTTTTTTTTACTATATTTATTATTTAAAGCTAATTTTATTATTCAGTGACAGGGTTTTATGTGTCATGTCGAATCGAATCATAACCTTTATAGTGGCACAGTATCACCGCACAGCAAGTAACATATTTTTCAATTGAAGTGTCACTTCTACCAATCGCATTATTTGTTTTCCCATAAACTTATTATTTACCCTAAAATTATTATTTAATCACAATGTAGTTCTACTTGTGTTTATTATTATGTTTTTTTGTAGTTTTCTATTTGTGGTAATTGATTGTGGTATATCTATGGCCTAACACTGAAGCACTCGATTTTGCGACTAGTTTCTTTTCTAACTACAATGTCTAAAAATCATAGAATGTTTCTTTGAACGCGATCATAGATGTATAATATACTGGAGTATATTATAGATCTATGGATATGTTACTATCCATCCAACATTTAATATAAACTGTAGGTAGAAGCTGATCAATTGACTATAAACTATGGGAAAATATATACGTATTTCAATAATAACTTGCTTTTTCTGTGAGTAAAATAACGAAAAAATTAATTTGAAATATTATGTACGGTTAGTAGGTATAACCTACTTTAATCAAGATATTTATTAACCATGCTCTTTAATTTGGGCGGGGAAAAAGCCCTACCTATAATTCGTTGACAGAATCAGTAGTGACTAGTGTTTGCGTGTTCGGCTGTTATAGTCTTTATTGGGTAGTAAATTAAAAATTAAATTAAAAAATGTAGATGAGTGTAGATGAACTAAAAATAATTTTAGAACAGTATGTTAAATTAATTTTACGATTTATGTTCTTATTTTTATATAATTTGAAAGGTTATGTACTTATTAGGCTCAGACTAACTAAAAAATATAGACGGAGCATTACGAACAATCCAGTGAAGCCATATAAAACCATGCCAAACTTGTAATTACACGCGCTCACGCACACAAATACAAACAAAACCGTGCCAAGACGAAGTATCATAAACCACGAGTGTTACCAGAGTATGATTTAAAATTACCCCAAATAACTCGACGATTTCGTACGTACGTAACGTACATGAAAAATATAATATAAATTTGCTTTATACTTTTACCTCCTTTATGTTTTAAACATTAAACTTTTAATGTAGACAGTGTGGTGTCTTTATTTTTTAGTTATTCTGAGTTATTAGGACAAATTGTGTAAAACAGGCATTACTTCACAGTTTGGAGATTACTTTGTATCAAATAATAATATATTTTATATTTAAGTAACCTTTGTTTTAAAGTTGTATTCGCATAATTGTTATTATATCGATTACATACCAGAAAAATCAAATTTGCTAAACAAAGGAACGCCTTATTAAGTCAAAAAAAGAACTCGCTTATAATAAAAAAAAACTACCGCTATCTTTTTAATAGTATCAGTAGATTTGGTAGGTACCAAAAAGGTTATTACTTTTAAAAAAGTTTTGTATTCAATATAAGTATTTAGCGGCCATTCAAAAAATTCTTTCGCATATAGTGGGGTATCAAAATGTCGAATTGTTGTTTGCATAGATAAGTAATAATTGTGATTCAATGAGACGATAGAGGGGAGGTAGAACTGAATTTAGCTTTACGAAAGATATGTACGGTCTCATTATCTAAACACATTTTAAACGAGGCAGTTAATGAAATTGCTGGACAAACCCCGATGAAACGAAGAGAGAAGATCTTCTCCGCTGTCGATTGGGTGAGGTAGTAGGTTGTATAGTAATGTATTACAACACTTAGGAGAAACTGTATAGCCTACTAACTTTCCTGGTTGACGGTCATGACAACGGGCAGAATATAATAAGAGAAAACAAGAATACAGAAGAGAAAAAGCAATAGAATTAATTCAATTTACGCATCATTACCAGCCCTCTATTTTAGGTTACAAATATGTTTAAGAAACTTTATAGGCATTGCGCTCTTTGTACGGCGAAACCAAGAGGGTTATGATTTTAAAAACTACGTTTACGAAATCTAACGCGTTACCTTTTTTTTTTAGAAAAAGTCTGTAACTCCCTGCACTGAGGAATAATCCTTGTATCGCGGAGGACTTTACAAACATACAATTTCACGGACACAAACTACACCTCGACTCAGAACGACCATTTGTGGATCACACAAAGAGCTGTCCTGTGTGGGAATCAAACCCACAACACTCGGGTGGGAGACCGGTATCTAAATCACTCCGCCATCCGTGCAGTCAAACTTGATTTTCTATTATAACACTCGGGTGGGAGACCGGTATCTAAATCACTCCGCCATCCGTGCAGTCAAACTTGATTTTCTATTATCCCGATCTTTCAGATGCTTTACAGCATTTATGGTCATGAATGGACTCCATCATGCAGCGTTCACTGTCCACCTCAAGTAAACACGACAACTAGATTCCGTTAACGTAGTTTTATTTCTTAATATAAGATTCGCGTGAATATCAATAATACGAATGAAAGTGGAAAAAGGGAACTTTACTGCAACCAGGATTCGAACCTGCGTCCCATCCAATACGGGGATATACTTAGACCGCTAAGCTATTGCAGTCATTTTTATTTATTTAGTTACAGTACTAACAGCATTTTTATTTAGTTACAGTGCTAACAGTATTTTTATTTAGTTACAGTACTAACAGAATTTTTATTTAGTTACATTACTAACAGCATGTTTATTTAGTTACAGTACTAACAGCATTTTTATTTAGTTACAGTACTACCAGCGTGTTTATTTAGTTACATTACTAACAGCATTTTTATTTAGTTACAGTACTAACAGCATTTTTATTTAGTTACAGTACTAACAGTATTTTTATTTAGTTACAGTACTAACAGAATTTTTATTTAGTTACATTACTAACAGCATGTTTATTTAGTTACAGTACTAACAGCATTTTTATTTAGTTACAGTACTACCAGCGTGTTTATTTAGTTACATTACTAACAGCATTTTTATTTAGTTACAGTACTAACAGCATTTTTATTTAGTTACAGTACTAACAGTATGTTTATTTAGTTACACTACTAACAGCATTTTTATTTAGTTACAGTACTAACAGTATTTTTATTTAGTTACAGTACTACCAGCGTGTTTATTTAGTTACATTACTAACAGCATTTTTATTTAGTTACAGTACTAACAGCATTTTTATTTAGTTACAGTACTACCAGCGTGTTTATTTAGTTACATTACTAACAGCATTTTTATTTAGTTACAGTACTAACAGCATTTTTATTTAGTTACAGTACTACCGCCGTGTTTATTTAGTTACAGTACTACCAGCATGTTTATTTAGTTACAGTGCTAACAGTATTTTTATTTAGTTACAGTACTAACAGCATTTAGCGTGCTCGTCGCGATCCCTGCCAGCCTGTAATCCACAGGCTCGAATGCGTACCGCAGTGCGGATTAGGGCGTGTCCCAGAGGCGACGCGTACTGACCCACCCCCGTCGGTACGAACAACGGCAGATGCGGCGATGGGGGCCGCCACCCATCACGCCTTGCCCAGTTTGGCGAGTCGAGGAGAACCGAGTGTCGAGTAGGCACGTGGAATGTAAGAGGTGGTGTGGAAGATAAGTTACATGAGCTGGTAACCGTCATGTTGGACAGACAGCTTGATGTGCTCTGTGTAACAGAGACCAAGCGAAAGGGTAGCGACACCTGTAATCTTCCTGGTGGCGGGATAGCTCTGTGGTCTGGTGTGCCGCAGAACAATCGGGCCAGCATGGGAGTGGGGGTGTTGCTGTCCGCTCGCTTGGCCTCAGGTGTGAAAGACTACGGAATGTTTGATCTCAGACTTCTATGGGTCCGAATAAAACTAGGTGTCACCAGGGTCTTCGTGATCGCAGCTTATGCTCCCGTAGGCTCTTCGGTGGCATCGGATCTAGAGAAGTTCTGGGATAATGTTAGGGAAGTTCTGGATTTGGCAGAAGCCAGTGAACGCGTGATCGTACGCGGAGACTTGAATGGATGGGTTAGGACCAAGCATCCAGACTTCGAGCCAAGCGTTCGACTTTCGTGCTTGGTTCATTTAGTGATAAGAGAGTGAATGATGCAGGTAGGCTCATTGCGGATGTATGTATGGATAGAAACCTTATTGTGTCAAACACATTTTTTCAACATAAGGACATCCATATGTATACATAGAGAAGGAATGAACAGAGAAGTATGATAGATTTAATTCTGGTAGACAGTCGCCTCCGAAGTAAAATTCTGGATACAAGAGCCTACAGGAGTCCCACTGTCGACACGGACCACTATCTCGTTATTGCGAGATTTAGTGGTCTGTTCAGAAAGTGGAGATACTGGCGAGAGCGTGTCCACTTCAGAGAGCTTGAAACAATAAAGATTGAAAAGTTGCAAGAAGAGAGTGTAAGAGCAAAGTATCGAGAGGGTGTCCGTGAACGGCTGACAAGGGCAAGTCAGCCGGGATCTGACATAGAAGAATGCTGGAGAGTATTGAAAGATAGTATGGTAGATACAGCGAAAGAAATATGTGGATGCTCAAAGAAGCATAGGAAAGTGAAAGGTGATGCATGGTGGGATACGGAAGTAGCAGCTTCCGAAGACCAAAAGAAGAAAGCGTGGCTGGACTATGTATCTTCTTTGTACCTGAGTGCAAGTATGAAAGAACAGAAGAAAGAAATATACCGGCAACGTAAGAATGACACCAAAGCCTTAGTGAAAGAGAAGCGTGATAGAGCAAATATGATTGCAGAAGAAAAGCTGTCCAAAAACTTCGAGAGCAACACCAAACTTTTCTGGAGGGAAGTGAAGAAATCTCGGAGTGGTTGGTCAGCTTTCAGAATGAATAAAATAAGGTCTAAAGGTGGAGACATTCTTACGCAAACACAAGATGTGTTAGCCGATGGAGTGAATATTTTGGAGATATGTATGCGGATGTTCAGGGTGATGCTGGTGCCACATGTGGTCTAACAGATCAGCATTCGGTACCGGCATCCTCTGATGACATTAGTATGGATGAAGTTGAATGGGCGATTAGAAGTTTGAAAAATGGTAAGGCAGCGGGTATTGATATGGTTTCTGCTGAGATGATCAAGCTTGGAGGCTCATGTGTCTGGGAATCCTTTCTGATGCTTCTCAATTTATGTTGGAGCTCAGGAATGGTTGGATGGACCCAAGGACTGGAGAATCGCAGTCATCGTGCCCTTGTTTAAAAACAAGGGTTCACGTTATGACTGTGCAAACTACAGAGCCATAAGCTTGACCAGTTTGGCAGCCAAAGTGTATGGTCAGATTATTGAAAGGAGAATGAGGATGGAATCTGATGAATTTTGTGTGAGGCACAAGGAGGTTTCAGGTGTGGAAGGGAATGCATGGATCAAGTGTTTTCTCTGCGCAACATTGTGGAGAAGCATCTGGCTGTAGGCCAGAGGGTTTTCTGCAGTTTAGTGGATTTGGAGAAAGTATTTGACACTGTTGTACAAAAGGAACTTTGGGACATTTTGCCGGAGTATGGTATTAACGGTAGACTGCTACAAGCGGTGCAGTCCAACTACATGGACTGCAGAGCTTGTGTGCGGCTGAATGATGGAATGTTATCCTGGTTTGATGTCAATATCGGCGTTAAACAAGGCTGCGTTCTATCAGCCAGACTGTTTATCATATATCTGGATAAATGTCTACAAAGGTTGAATGAAATGAATGTGGGAGTTCAGATGGGTGACTCAGTGGTTAGGTCTCTGCTATATGCAGACGATGCGGTCCTATTAGCGCAGTCTGCGACTGACCTGCAAACCCTAGTCGACGTAATGGCAGAAGATTGTAAGAAAAGGGGCCTACGTTTGAATGTGAGCAAAACCAAAGTAATAGTTTTTGAAAGAGAAGAAGCCAGAACAGATGTTAGAGTAGCAATAGGAAATGGTGTGCTAGAACAAGTGGATGAATTTGTATATCTTGGATGTGAATTCAGTCGGGATGGAAGGTACACCACTGATGTAGAAAGAAGAGTGAATGCGGGAAATAGAGTGAACGGAGCATTGGGACAACTTCTCGGCAGCCACCACCTCAGCCAGAAGGCACGTGTCGCAATACAAAACGCAGTGCTTGTCCCAATGTTATTATATGGCAGCGAGAGTTGGGTATGTAAAAAGGAGCATGAGAGTAAAATCAATGCGGTCGAAATGCGATCTCTGCGGAGAATCTGTGGAGTGAGGCTGACTGACTGCATTCGTAACAATGACGTAAGAGAGTGAGTAGGTACGAAAGTGAGTATTGGTGTAAAGATGCGAAAGGGAATCCTCCGATGGTTCGGACATGTGGAAAGAATGCCGGACGAGCGACTGGCTAAGAAGATATACAATGTGAAAGTGGCAGGATGTAGGTACAGGGGGAGACCGAGACTTACCTACCTAGACCAAATTGGTCATGTATTGAAGGAAGGTAGAGTCAGGAGTCTGCGAAACCGGCGAGCTTGTATGAAGAGAGTTATGAATGTTGAGGAGGAGCGAGAGATGTATGCAAGAATAGAGCCTCTTGGCACTCTGTACTCTCTGCCTACCCCGCAAGGGAAATGGCGTGATGATAAGTAAGTAAGTACTAACAGCATTTTTATTTAGTTACAGTACTTACAGCATGTTTATTTAGTTATATTACTAACAGCATTTTTATTTAGTTACAGTACTACCAGCGTGTTTATTTAGTTATAGTACTACCAGCGTGTTTATTTAGTTACAGTACTACCAGCATGTTTATTTAGTTACAGTGCTAACAGTAGTTTTACTTAGTTACAGTACTAACAGCATTTTTATTTAGTTACAGTACTAACAGCATGTTTATTTAGTTACATTACTAACAGCATTTTTATTTAGTTACAGTTCAACAGCATGTTCATTTAGTTACAGTACTAACAGCATTTTTATTTAGTTACAGTTCTAACAGCATGTATATTTAGTTACAGCACTAACAACATTTTTATTTAATTACAGTACTAACAGCATTTTTATTTAGTTACAGTACCTACTAATAGCATGTTTATTTAGTTACGTTATAAACAGCATTTTTATTTAGTTACAGTTCAACAGCATGTTCATTTAGTTACAGTACTAACAGCATTTTTATTTAGTTACAGTACTAACAGCATGTTTATTTAGTTACATTACTAACAACATTTTTATTAAGTTACAGTACAACAGCATGTTCATTTAGTTACAGTACTAATAGAATTTTTATTTAGTTACAGTTCAACAGCATGTTCATTTAGTTACAGTACAAACAGTATTTTTATTTAGTTACAGTACCTACTAACAGCATGATTATTTAGTTACAGTTCTAACAGTATTTTATTTAGTTACAGTACTAACAGCATTTTTATTTAGTTACAGTACTAACAGCATGTTTATTTAGTTACATTACTAACAGCATTTTTATTTAGTTACAGTTCAACAGCATGTTTATTTAGTTACAGTTCAACAGCATGTTCATTTAGTTACAGTACTAACAGTATTTTTATTTAGTTACAGTACCTACTAACAGCATGTTTATTTAGTTACAGTACTAACAGCATTTTTATTTAGTTACAGTACTAACAGCATGTTTATTTAGTTACATTACTACAGCATTTTTATTTAGTTACAGTTCAATAGCACGCTCATTTAGTTACAGTATTAACAGCTTTTTTATTTAGTTACAGTTCTAACAGCATGTTTATTTAGTTACAGCACTAACAACATTTTTATTTATTTACAGTACTGACAGCATTTTTATTTAGTTACAGTACCTACTAACAGCATGTTTGTTTAGTTACATTATTAACAGCATTTTTATTTAGCTACAGTACTAACAGCATTTTTATTTAGTTACAGCACACCATTCACCCACGGATTGTCAATCCCGGTTATATCTGGACAGAATAACCTAAGATTGCCAATCCGTACTCTCACAGATAGAAGAGAATGTGATAATAGCAAAGTAGCATGCACGAATGACAAAAAACTCACCAACGCGACACAACCATGTGACACGGCAGGACTCTCAGAAACACAATTTCGCAATTTTCCGCAAAAATCCGAACACAAATTTGACACGTGTCTTGAGAATGCCTAAACGAGGCATTCTCAAGGACTCTCGGCAACAAATGTGCTCACAATTGGCAATAATTGGGTCATTTTATTCAGTATTTGTTTTAGTTACAGCACTAACAGCATGTTTATTTAGTTACAGATGGTACTTGTCGCTTCTGAACTAACAGATATCTCATGCACTATAGTTTTGGTCGACATGTCCCGCGCGTAGTGTGCGTACTCTCGAGACATGTCGGCAGAAAGTAGAACTGCATTATCAACGGTATCTACCACTGGAAATTGCGCGCACTTCGGGTATTAACAACTGCTGCCACTTTCTCCTGCTTTTTATGACAAGAACTCCTGGTATTAGTAGTCACAACGGACCTTTGTGTCTCTTAAGTTAGGCACAGAGCAAGAAGTGGAGATTGTGACGGAATCATACGATTAGTGCTGACCAATTCAAATATTATTACTCGATTAACGAAACAATCGAATCATTATGTTTTTATATCTGATTGTCTAGGTTGTATTTATTAGTTTTAGACTCAATTAGATTTTGTCCGCGGTTCCGCCGCAGCTAAAAGCAGGTTCCCGATATAGCAGCTGGATAAAATGTATACCAGTTTTTAAGTCTAATCGAGACCTATCAAATAAAAAAGTTGCGTAAAAAAATTGTTCAGTAGTTATTGCGTGATGCGCAAACGCACCAGACAAAACATTAAAAATAAAGGTTCTGTGTTTAGACACGCCTATATAGCCAAATTTTCTCAAAATTCCTTTTTTCTCAGATATCTCAAATGTACAGACACAGCTCTGTTACAGTAAAAACTATACGAGTGATTTGAGTGAATCTAGATATAGAGGAGCGTGCACAACTTATAATACTATCGACAAATAATACGATTATAATAGTTCAATTATATCGTACATTATTCGATTAATGTCATCTGTAGAAGAGGCACATCCCTTGCGACACAAATGTTTACTGCGCAGCGTCTTGCAGCCAACTTCAGAGACACAAAGATCCGTTGTGACTACTGTAGATTTGATGGAAGCAGTCAGTAGTATATTTACGCGCCACCCAAGTCATCATCATATTTTTACTTTTGTTAAGGTGGTTCACTGGTGGTAGGGAGCACTCACTTGGTATCGAGCTCGAGCGGGTTGGACCACCATCTCCCGTGTGATCGGCCATAAATCATTGAGTTTTAGCTGTAGCAGGAGATAGCCTTCTTAGCATTCTTTCATTTCATATCTGTGAAATGATATAATGAGCAGCGGCTTGACAATACTCTCGGTATAGTTGAGTCCATGAGCGACAGTTACCATTTACTATCAGATGGGCCGTAGCTCGTCTGCCCCTACAAGAAATAAAAAAAAAAACTAGACGTCACGGGACGTCTAGCAGATGTGAAAACATCGAAATTATTATGTAGAAATACAATGATCATAACTTGACCAAGTATTCCTCAAGACGAATCAAACGAGTATAAACTCGATAGGATTGCGTAGTTTCATTACAGAGTTACTGTGGCCACCTTCCAGCTCCATCGTCAGGCCCTGGATACCATCTAGAGACAAAGTACACGTCAAGTCAATTCATACGAGCCCAAACTCGATGGAGTTATGTCGTTTTATAACGGAGTTCCTGTGGCCACCTTCTAGCTCCATCATCAGACCCTGGATACCATCTAAAGACAAAGTACTCATTATGACGAATCAAACGTGTCCAAACTCGACGGGGTTGCGTCATTTCATTATAGAGTTACTGTGGCCACCTTCCAGCTTCATCATCAGCCCCTGGATACCATCTAGACACAAAGTACTCGGCAAGACGAATCACACGAGCCCAAACTCGATGGGGTTGTTTCATTATAGAGTTTCTATGTCCACCTTCCAACTCCATCATCAGATCAGCTCCATGTCATCATAATATTGCATTGTCACGTGATATACACATTCGTGTAAAATTTCAGCTCAATCGGAAACCGGGAAGTGTGTCAAAATTAACTTGTAAGATTTGAACGGGAAAAGTACAATAAAATTGTCGCCACGCTAACAGCCGATTTTACCCTCCCTCCGCATTAGATGTTTCACATCAAAAAGAGTGGGAATAACTGTAACTAACCGCACACCCCGTCGTTCGGGGCAATAAATAAGGTAATAGTGTGGGGCCTTCACCCACTAAATACACCCTTCGCTCAATCTTTCGTGAGGTTCGACTTCCGATCTCTTCGGTTTTAGCTGATCTACCAGTATAAAGTAAGCGAAGTGACTGTCTATCTGACATTCGTGACCTTCATGTGACCTTTAAAAGCCTGCTACACGGTTGTGAACCAACATCCTAACAGAGGTGACCTTGGTTAACGGCCGATTGTCTATTTTCAAATTTGGTTGCAAACCGCTGTCTATACGGTTGTAATCACACATTTGTGTCCAGATTTTGGTCCATCCCAAACATGAAATTTCTTAAGACGGGTCCCTCATGCACTTATTCCTCATAGCAGCTAGGAAAGCAAATTCCGGGGAGGCAGCTACCCTCCTCTGCCCCATGGTAAGCCCATGGTGTGAGAGTAACTATGGAGTGTGTTTTGAAGTCTTTTTGGTTTGTCATTTACATTGTGTAAGTCTCAACGGTAAATATTCAACGGACAAAAACGACAAGTAGTAGGTGAGTTTAAAAGACGCGGAACATAATGTTGTTGTTAATGTTGTTGATAAGGTTATTTTATAAAATAAGAAATAATATATCTAATGGTAGAGCCTTGCTTATCCCAGCTTAGGTATTGTAAGCGACTGCTGATCATGAGGTCTCGGGTTCGAGCCCCGGGTCAGGCAATGGTTATTGAGCTTTTTCGCAAAAAGCAAGATCCTCAGTAGCAGCTCGGAGTTTGGAAATGTGCCTATTAGACGACAATAGGCTCGCCCTCTGTTACGTGGGACGTACACAACATAGCTGGCGAACCGTGGGTGTATAATACACTCTGCCTACCCCTTCGGAGAATACAGGCGTGATGTTATGTTATGTTATAATTAAAAAATAATATTTAAATTATATTTTTAACACTCTTATCAGTAACTTGTAACTAATAATGTACTTAATCAAATCTTCGGAAGACCTACTTCTAATCGTAATATCGAAATAAAACTGAATGTATATTGTAGTTTGGATAAACGGCTCCCCGCGGCTTTGACCAGATCGTCGGTCCACCTTGTGGGGGGCCGTCCTACGCTGCGCCGTCCGATACGTGGTCGACACTCGAGAACCTTTCTTCCCCAACGGTTGTCGGTTCGTCGAGCGATGTGGCCTGCCCATTGCCACTTCAGCATGGCAGCCCGGTGGGCTATGTCAGTCACTCTCGTTCTCCTACGGATCTCCGTATTACGGATTCGATCACGTAGGGAAATACCAAGCATAGCCCGCTCCATGGCCCACTGAGCGACTTTAAGCCTTGAAACGAGGCCAACATTCAGAGACCACGTCTCTGTTCCGTATGTCATCACTGGCAACACACACTGGTCGTAGACCTTCGTTTTCAGACACTGCGGAATATTGGACGAGAAGATCTTCCTTAGCTTCCCGAACGCTGCCCAGCCGAGTTGGATTCGTCGATTGACCTCTTTCTCGAAGTTGTGCCTACCTAACTGGACCGTTTGTCCCAGGTAAACATAATGGTCGACAACTTCGAGAAGCGCACTCCCGACTAGGACCGGTGCTGAAATGACATGGACATTAGACATAACTTTCGTCTTGTCCATGTTCATTTTGAGTCGGGAAACCTTGCTGAGATCATTGAGCATGGTGCCAAGGTCCTCCAGCGATTCTGCCATGACTACAATGTCGTCGGCATATCGAAGGTGAGTCATGTATTCGCCATTGATGTTGATGCCGAATACGGTCCAGTTCAAGAGCTTGAAGACAATTCAATGGTACGGTAGCAATATCTACCATTGTTTCACGTTCATCTTTTGTGAGAGGGCGGTACTTCCATCGAGCATATTCATGCTGGGATAGGAGTGCTCGATATAAATCGATATTTATAAAATATCGATATATGTATGCGATAATATCACTTCAACCCGATAATATCGAATCATCTACTATCGATACATAACATCGATATATTTCATCCGATATATCAAATATCGCAAGAAATTAAAAGCATACATATTCAATTTATATTTTACTTAATTATTTATTGTTTCCTACATTTACGGTTGCTAGCTTTGCTTGAGTTCATTTAAAAACTAGTCTTCGCAAAAACAAAACGCAAAGACACGACATTATATATATATGTGAAGAGTGGGGTTTAAATACAATTAAAATCACAGCAGTAGTAATGGATAATGCTGCAAACATGGTAAAAGCTGTCGAAATTGCATTTGAAAAAAAAACATATCCCATGCTTTGCGCATACACTAAACTTAGTTGCTCAACATATTTTGGGAATTCCAGAATTACAACTATTATTAACCAAAGAAAAAAATATTGTTACTTTTTTTAAACAAAGTTGTGTGGCAAGTGACGAATTGCGTAAATCAGTTAAAGCTGACACAAAATTGAAACAAGATGTCCCAACTCGTTGGAATAGCACGTATTATATGATTGTACGATTTCTTGATTTATTAGTTTAGGATTTCTTTTAGTAATTGAAGAACCTTTACTCAAGGAGGTACATAAACGAGCTCTTACCGAGATTAACAAACGAATGGGCGCCATCGAACAGGTTTCATCGTTAGCTATTGCTACAATAGTGGATCCGAGGTTCAAAAAACTTCATTTTAAAGACCCGTTGGCCTGTGCAAATGCCGTAAGGAAAATTAAAGATTTGATAAAAAAAACAGCAGGATGCATTATGTTCTTCTACAGAATCAGACTCTGATAATTCCGACAAAATTAGTCAGTCGGATAAATTGGCCCAGCGGAATTGTAAAAAAAAATTTAAATGATGAAAGTCTTTCAGATGAGTTGTCACTTTATTTTAGGGCTCCAGTTAGTAGGTTTAACGAAAACCCATTAGAAGTGTGGGTAGATTACAAAGTACAGTTCCCGAAGTTGTACAATGTAGCATTCAAATATTTAACTATGGTGGCGAGCTCTGTTCCAACTGAAAGACTGTTTTCTAAAGCCGCACAAGTTCTGAACAAGTAGAGAAACAGGCTGCAAGCTAAAAGGGTGAATAAAATTTTGTTTTTGCAAGGTTTAGAAAAAAAATATTGGGATTAACATAAAGTTGATTTGTTTGTAACGCAGGCTGTTATTAAATAAAGTTGATTTGTTTTTAACCCAGGCTGTTATTGAATAAAGTTGATTTGTTTCTAATCCAGACTGTTATTACTCATAATTACATCTAATGTTTAATAATATAGACTAGTTAAACACAAACAAATTACATACGATATATCGAAAATATCGATATATTCTTCGATATATCGCAAAAGTATCGATAGAACACTACGATATATCATATCGAAAAAAATATCGATATTTTTTTAAAATGAACATCCCTATGCTGGGATAAGCAAGGCTAGAAGATCCTATTTTTATGGAAGTTATACTTCTAATTTTAATGCGACTTGCAAAAGGTTGCGTTAAATGTTTAACGATACCATGGAGGAGGTATGAAAGCACTTAAACTCTTAACATCGACTTATAAAAAAATTCAAAATTTTACTAACGCCATCTAGTGACATTAGAAATAATTACTTTATCGAGCAAGGTATTTAAAAACATAACTGTGACAAGTTTTGCAGTTACGAATAATTAGGTACTTTATTTATTAATGACGCCAAAGAAGATTAACTTCTCACGCGCGTACACGCATTTTTTTTATTTGTATATATTAGTGAGTACCTAATAGTTTATGTAAGATAATTCTTTTTATCTGTAGAGCCATTAAAATGCACCTGAAATTAAATGACATTTATCTATTATACGTTGTTTTATTACTTGTCTCCCTTTTTATACACTCTGCTCTATGGAATAATATACAATCCCTGTCTCTCGAGGGACTTTACGTCCATCCATCCATCACTGCTGGACATAGGCCTCCCCAAGGGAACGCCACAACGAGCGGTCCCGTTATGGGGGATAATGCCGTAATCGCCACGCTTGGCAGGCGCGTTAGCGATCGCAGTGGATGTTGTTAATACTCGAGGGAGTACTGCTGCCCACTCCCCCGATATTCCCTCAGTCGGCTCTTACGACTCCCGTTGGATAGAGAGGGGTGGGACAATTCTAAAGCTGGCCCCACACGGACTTTACGTATAGGTGCCTAAAAGTTCACACAGTCTGGACACGATCATTTTGTGTGTTGAAATCGAACCAATAGCACTCGACTCGGGTCTAACCAAGCCACTACGCCTGTACAGCCGTAGATTGCTGAATGCTTAGTTAGATTGAACAGTAACCGGTTCGATTCTAGGCTACAAATTTAAACATCCTACTTAATATGATAAGTGAAAATTTTGGATGTTTCTTACTCAATCACGCAAAAATTACTGAACAGACTTAGATGGTATTTGGCAAACAAATAGTTTATTATCTCAATTAACTGAGGATTATATCTCGAAAAAAAAATCTATGATAGATATAGCTATTTTTGTATAGAGGTAGGTCACTCGAGGTCGTAGACTGTTGACAGAGGATATAATAGACACGTTCTCAGAGTATGCAGTGTCGAGATAGCGATGCAGTTAGGCTTACATTGTGCTTAAAATGTATTAGAACGTGTAAAATTAGCGTATATAACGTGATTAATGGACGTTTTTTTACGCAAATACAAACTTACTTAACGATGATGGCCACCTTGTTGTTGGGACCCAGTTGAATTAGCTCCCAACAAAAATAACGCATACGCAAAAAGGATAAAAAAGTTTATACATGTGTCTCGCTCACTCTTGCTATGACTTAATATGTGCATCCTTTTCTTCATCCTTAGTATTAAAATAGTAGCGAGTCTATTATAGCCTCTGTGTACACTCCCCGTCTCTTCTTATGGGAGTCGTAAAAGCCGACTAAGGGATTACCGGGGGACCGGGCAGCAGCATTCCCCTGTATACTAAAAACATCCACTGCGATCGCCAACCCGCGTGGCGATTATGGTAAAACCATACAACCCCAAAATGGGGAGGCCTATGTCCAGCAGTGGACGATGAAAGGCTGATGGATGGATGATGATGTACACTCCAAATAGTTACGTGACATAATACTTGGAAATCAATTTATATGAAACCATGGTAGCCTTGTTTTTATTATTTATTTTATTTACCCCGTATGCTTACTTGTTAGGTACTACCCTAAGCACACGGTCCATGCGATGGTAAGCGGTTACCGTCGCCAATAAACGCTATCAACACCAGAGGCATCACTCGCGCCATCTGCAAGGAAAGAGACAGGAAGAAAATAATAAGTAGAGGATAGATAGTATACTAAGGAGAGGAGGAAAGGTAACAAGGAGAGGATAGGGATGGGTTTCCCGCGCTCTCACTCACCATACAAAACACAACAGTAAAAAAAAACTGCCTTGATCGAGTCGGCCTATTCATGCTGGGATAATCAAGACTAGGAGAAATTACCATAAAACATACATACATAAACATAGCATCACGCCTGTATTTCCCAGGGTAGACAGAGGTGTCTTACACACCCACAGCTCGCCAGCTATGTTTAAGTCCCACGTCATAGGGGGCGAGCCTATTGCCGTCTACCGGGCACAACTCCGGGCTGCTACTGAGAATTTTTTTTTACGAAAAAGCTCTATAACACTGCCTAATCCGGGGATTGAACCTGAGACCTTATGATCAGCAGTCGCTCACACTATCGTTGCACCATAGATGCAGCTTATAATTATAATTATAAAAAGATATTATATAAAATATACATAATATATATCTAGAACATCTATACTATTATAAAGCTGTAACAGAGCTATGTTTTGAGAAAAAAATACTGTAATAGGCGTGTCTAAACATAAAACGACTTTTTTTTTCGAGTTTTTGTCTGTTTGTTTGTTCGCGCATCACGCAAAAACTACTGAACGGATTTTAATGCAACTTACTTTTTATTTGATAGCTCTCGATTAGACTTAAAAGCTGGTATACATTTTATCCCGCTACTATACCGAGAACCTGAGATATAACCCAAAAACTAGCTTTTGGCTGCAAAGGCTAGTTATGAATATAATGACAACCTGATTTCGAGATGGAGAGCGTTCCAAAGAAGAAAATAGACTGTATATAGAATGAGGAGTCTGCAAAGCTTTAAGTAAGCGAAGGGCATTTTTTGACAACACGCTGCACTAACATACAATTTCACTGACACAAAGTACACTCAGACTCAGTACAACCATTTGTGGATCACACAAAGAGTTGTCCTGTGTGGGAATCAAACTCACAACACTCGGGCGGGAGGCCGGTATCTAAACCACTCCGCCATCTGTGCAGTTCATTAATAAATAAATAAATATTCACGGACATTTCACACAACATCCTCTGGTCCCAAATTAAGCTTAACGCTTGTGCTATGGGTACCAGAATACGGATATAATGCATATTATTACTTTTTGTTTTGTAAATACATACAAATATCTGTGTTCATCACACAAATAATTGTCCTGAGTGGGAATCGAACCCAGGACCTCGTGCACGGAAGTCGGTTACGCTACTGACTACGCCAGGAGGCCCGTCAAAAGGTTCATTGTAGGAAAAGATTGTGTGAGGATCGTAAATTTTTATTATGTCTGAAACAAACAAAATTAAAATATGTAGACATGGTGCGTTAGGTGAGTTTAGCAACGTGTAAAGCGATTTTAACGCATGCAAGCAAAAAAAAAAATACTTCACACACACCCCGTCGTTCGGGGCAACGAACAGGGTAGTGTGTGGGCCTTCACCCACTAAATAAACCCGCTGTGTGCTGTCTCTCCACCTGTACTAGCGGACTAATGGAACTGAAAGCCGTTACTTCAGTGGAGATTATGAGCACCTACGTGTTTAGTAGAAGTCTTGTATATTGCCATTTTATCTCAGTTCACTGCACTCGGTATAATTCTTAATTTAAAAGCGTATTGTAAAACTAGCGCTATTGCGGTTCTAGAACCTTATATTTTAGACTAGAGCATCACGCTCGTAGTGAAATTCTCTTTTTCCACATTTTCACAAATAATAGTACAGGAGCCGCCGCCTATTTTTTAAAGTGATTAATAACAGGTTCAATCTTTGTGAGTAGGTTCCGTTTGACGAGACGCCCAAGTTTTTCTCTGTGAAAAATCTCGATAGAGGTAGCTAATAAAGAGCGCAGGTATAAAACATTTTCGATTTGGTGGGGTGTCGAAATTGTCTGACTAACGGTAAGTTTAAATGTTAAGATAATTGAATTATAAACTCGGAATAACAATTGTCCTACTAAATGGGTAGTTTAACTGGAGCGTGCTCTTCTGCAAATATAGAAACACAAATATAAATAAAGAGGTCATTCAAATTGTTAAGATTTTTTTAATGCAGCTTTGTAAATATTTGTATAATGAAATGGCCATATAGTCCTATAAATTTAGTGGTACGTTTTCTCTGTCCCACTATTGGAAGTTGTCAAATTCAGGGACACTTTAATAGCTACCTCTTACAAGATTTTTCAGTGAGAAAAATTTAAGTGTCTCATCGAACGTAACCTACTCACAAATTTTCAGCCTGTTATTAATCACTAAAAAAAATAGGCGGCGGCCATAATTTGTTCTTTAAAGCAGCTAAGCATGTCAAGTGCTAAAATACAGATCAATACTCTTTCCCTTTATAAAACGCTTAGATAAAGGATTTACTATCCTTTATCTAAGATAAAACGATACTCCTTATACTCTACACTCCATAGATATACTTTTGCTTGAGACTGGGAACTCGTGAGTGAAATAAAACTCTTCTAGCGTTTCGGGTCAGCTAAGCGATCTACATCCAGCGTTTCCTTCAGCGGGATGACTTTCTTTCTGTATTCACCTAGGTACCACCGAATTTTGTTGTCTAATCTTCTATCTATGCTATTATAAAGCTGTAACAGAGCTGTGTCTGCACATTTAAAATATTTGAAAAAATATTAATATATTAGGCTCTGAACACTACACATTTTTTTTAGATACTTGTGTCTGGTTGTTTGTTCGGGTTTAATAAAGCATTCTTTGTTTGATGTTAAGAGTTAAAAACATTTTATCCCGCTACTATATCGGGACATTCCTTAAACTCTTTCACAGTGATCCTAAAATTGATAACAATAACATAGTTAGTAATGACAGGCTCAGCAGCTGGCCATAGGGTGATACTCTCATTTATTACAAAACGTCATTGCACTGCTTATGGATCCTACATTGAAACTTCGCTCTGTAGACAAGCCCTCACAGGACCAGGTTGGCTTGGAGTTAGCAATTCAATTCAGCTCAAAGCTAGTTACTTAGGAGTTCTGTTAGACTTAGGAGGCGCCGTCATCATTGCCGGTGACCTCAACGGTAAAAAAATCTTCTTGGAATTGTCACGCTACCCGCGGAGCAGGGCCGTCGAGTCACTGGCAGAGGAACTAGGTTTCGATATTTTAGCCCCAATAAAGCCAATTTCAACCAGGATCGATATACTAGATACAGAAGTTTTAAAAAAAATTTTTGGTTGTCTGTAAAGTCGGTTTACGGACGATAATTTTACGTGATAACGTCATATATGTTTTCTGAGAGTTTCACAAATGTTAGCGATATAAAAGGGTTGAAAATGAAGAAATTAAGTTTATACTTTTAAACAGTGTAATACTGATAGAAATAGAATGGTACATATAAAAAGGTACGATCGCGCGTGCTGCTATACAATAATTGAGGTACGTGTGTTGCCCGGGACACGTTAAGGCGAAGTTTGTGATGTCGGTCGGTGAGTCGGTGTGTCGCAGGCCGGCCGGCCGCCTCTCTCCCGCAGACGCTCTTCAGCCCACGGCTCTCTTGTGGGCGCGAACATCAAACAATGCATCGGTAGCCATACATTTTTCGGATCATGAGACTTTTTCGTGCGTGCTGTCGGCGTTCATCGATTTATAAGATATTATCACGTCAAAGTATACTTACGTTCGCGTATGATGGAAGTGCTACATGAGCTAGATTTCTCACAGTGCCTAGGAAACTCCAATCCACGGCCACCACCAGTGAGTGGTTCAGCAAACGGAGAATAGACATCATCCTGAGAACAGCCAGGCGGTTATATGTCACAAGAAACTTAGTCGATTATATCCCACTACGTTTGCTTCACCTATTGAATCATTGGTCAAAAATATCACTTAGGATTATGTTCAGACTACACTGCCTGTATACGTCCTATAATGACGTACGCCATTTTAGTTTTTCACACGCTCAAGCACAAGGGATACAAACACTACAGAGTAGAATCGCTGGCCCAGTGCTAGTTAGCAGACTTCACAAGCCATCGAGAAAATCTCTCAGGCATGCAGGCTTCCGCGCGATGTTTTCTTTCACCGAGCAGTGATAAATTGTACACAAATAGGTAGGTACACACAATTTCGAAAAATCTTGAAAAGTCAGAGGTCTGTGCCGTACTAGGTCAGAACCTTGGACTGGGAATCGAATTCGATTCCACTGTCTTCGCAGTGCTTGGTTTTACCGCTAGGCTATCACTGTTACTAGGTACTTATTAGTTAGGTATGCAAATGTCCTATATTATCAACAGACTTATTTTGTGTACCTAAATATTTCTAGTGACTTCTCGTTATAAAAAAATGTAGACATGAAGACTGCACATTATACAACTTCTTTATCAACGATAAAGGCAAAAACTTTAAAACAAAAGGACGAAACTTGTAACTGTTAAAAATGATAGCGACATCTTGTATTACTCTTTTATCTTTTGTCCATTTCTGCCATCTAGTGTCGAATAGTAGTATCATTAGCATACCTGGCTCTATTTAGTCTGTGAACATATCACTCCGTGTACCATATCATGTGATTTAAATAAATTGTAAATTGTTTATAGCGAATTAGTATTACTCTTTGTATTTCAAAATTGCAATAGTTATTCCAAATTTAGCATTTAAAATTTACTGATTTCAAGGAATATAAATATTTTTTTTATTTTTTACTGTGACAGCACCGAAATTATTAATCACAAGTTTATGAATTTATAGTAATTGTGAATATTTACTTTAGCTCAATGGAATAAGTTTTATAATTGTGTGCAAGATTGCTTTTATAAGCCATTTTATTGTTTGAGTAGGAAATGGCATAAAAATAGGATTGCCAACAATCCAAGTGACGTCACGCTATTGGAGTCATGGAGCCTTCTAAAATTACATTGGAGCTCAGAAAAATATTTTTTTTCAACGTGTAAGCTTCAATATAATATATTAAAATATATGTAGTGTCGATAATAGTGTACGTCGCGAGTGTTAATTGGAATAAATATTGTAAACACAATAATTGAAGTTGAAACGGTGTGGTTTGTTATTTAGTTGCCGAAGGATTTTTTAAATATTTTGTGAGTATCTAGTGTATAATCCGAACGATAACTGGTCATTAACGATCGATATTTACGTTTAGCAGTACCAAACACGTGATGTAACGTGAATAAATGTATTAAATTAGTGTTTATAAGACCTTAGGCTGTGTCATCATAAGACGCTAAAAATAAATCTGGAATGTATTTTTGGAATGATATTTGGCAATTTTGCGAGTGCGAGACAGTATCAGACGTGTGAAAGTAGTAATTACGCTTCAAAAACGATTTATAACGTGTGGCCTTGAAGTATTAAATCAATTTAACAAACTGGTGTCGGGTTACGTATTTTTAATACGGTAAGATACGAATTTACATTAAAATGAGGTGATTTATGTGTACGGTCTTTTGTTGGCCTAACGTCCGTGGTATTTAATTGAATCAATTCTTTAAACGTGACCTTGAATAGAGCTAAAATACGCATCGCATTCCATTCATTATGGTTTACGTACATGGTAATTTTTTTTTATTGACTAATAGTTACCAGATGTGAAATTTAAATTCCCGCGTCCTTTTGAATATTCAAATTGCACCTTTTAAATATTGAATATAAATAAACAGAGCAAGGCAGTAATTTTGTTTCTTTTATATTATTTATATCTTTGATTTGCTAATAGATGTTCATAATGATTAATATTGAAATATTCAATATGGTTATAATGAAACATTCACTAATTCTAGAAGGCCATGATGCTGTAAATTAGTAATTACATTAAAATATCAAGAGCCTTTGTGATTTTTTGTTTATAAGTATTTGGCATAAACAAAAACAATTAAGTATTTTGTAGAAATAAAAAATCTGTGTAGTGTTCTTTAACCAATACAAAGGAAATGCATAGAAATATAATATAAAACATTGCATCACGCCTGTATTCCCCGAAGGGGTAGGCAGAGCTGTATTACACACCCACGACTCGCCAGCTATGTTTAAGTCCCACGTAATAGAGGTGAACCTATTGACGTCTACCGGGCACATTTCCAAACTCGGGGCTGTTACTGAGAATTTTTCTTTTTAGGAAAAAGCTCAATAACATTGCCCGACTCAGGGATTGAACCCGAGACCTCATGATTAGCAGTCGCATACACTACCGCTACACCACCGAGGCAGTTGCATAAAAATATGGTTCTAATATATATATAAATAAAACTATTTTATGTATAAACTAGTCATTGCACAGCTCTACCACAGGCTAAAGCTAGGTACCGATTAATTAAAAAAAATTGGCTTCGGTTCATTTTCCAATTCAGAGCCGTTTTCGGACAGAATGGCTGGTCTATGAGTAGTTTCAGGCAACACCACTAACATTCAAATTACAAACATTATTTGTTTATAATATTAGTATAGATAAGAACCAATTATGCTTACATAATTATGATATTATACACATAAATATTGGTGATATTTCGAGTTACTCATTCTTTAGATAAAGAAATAATTAGGTACAGTAAGTGACGGCACATATATGTTTGTAAAATTCCCACTGATAAAAGGATAATTCTTAATGCAGGCTATTGTCTTATAAAAAAAACTAAGCTTTTAGGTTATATCTCAGGTTCCCAATATAGTAACAAATAAATGTACCAATTTTTAAGCCTAATCAAGAAATCAATCAAAAAAATTTGCACCTATATCCGTTAAGTAGTTTTTGCGTGATGCTCGAACAAACAGATAGACAGAAAATCCCAAAAACTCAAAACAAATGTTTGAGTTCAGACATGCATAGCTTAATACAGTCATTTTATCTGAAATATTTTAAATGAACAGACAGCTCTGTTACAAATTTATAATACTAACTATTAGGGGTACTTGTTTTACTTCCTACACCAATCTGGGAAGGGCACAATAGTTTTAATACATTCAATTTTTTAAACACAAAGTTATGAATAGTTCAAAAGGAAATCCTTGTTATGCCTATGAATACATGCAATAATATAATATATTTATTTATGTGTATAAGTTTTCAGGAAATGTATGAATAATTTAATATGTTTGCGTATATGCCATTATTTTTATAACTAGCAAAAAGCTGAGCTTTGTGATGGCTTGCGAAATTTTCAACTTAATTTATAATTTTCGACAGATGGCGTTAGGAATACAATAAAATTCTAATTAATAAAAATTGTTATATTTTTATGTTGTATAAAATACTATGTTATGATAGATGACACATCTACAAATAAATTGAAATTACTATGTCAAAGCCCAAATCTGAAAGTGTGATAGTTTCTCAGTAAAGTGTACCACAATATGCATAGATTGTGGAATAGTACTAATGATAATACTTCTTACTCTAACCACTCACACATGCTCAGTCACTTACTACAAAAGAAAGTGCAAAAAGGTGGAATATAAAATGATATCTAGGAGCACTGTTTTTTTTTATACAACATGGGCAACAAACAAGCATACGGCCCACCTGAAGGTAAGCGGTTACCGTAGCCTATAGACGCTAGCAACATCAGGGGCATCACTCGTGTGTCTGCATTTCAAAGATAGGAAGTGGATTGGAAGGATAATAAGGAAAGGGAGTGGATTTGTACCTCAGACGCTCTCACTCACCATATGAAGAGAGTATTTACCGTTGTTTCACGCTGATTTCACATTATGCATGTGTTCAAGTACCTATATGTAATATGTATGAATGATGAGTAGAATCTCTCCATTGCACAGCACTGAACCACCGTTATCTTTAAGAGAGAGTGAGAATATGAGATATCCTTAATCTGTTCCTTCACTCCGAACACAATAAGATATTCCACAGTATGTTGTTATTTTTATATAAATTTTCAGACACACATATTGTCACACCTTTTTCCCGTAGGGGTAGGCAGAGACCACTTCACTCCATTTGCTACGAATATAAATTTTCATCACACAGAAAATGTGATATGTAAATTGATGGCCATGAGCTAATGTCACGATAGCTCAGTTGCATTTGGAACAGTAATCAAAAGCATTCGAAACATTTGTTCAGCTCAAAAATATTTTTGTTGTATTAAATTTTCCTAACCACACACCCTGTCGTTTGGGACAACGAACAGGGTAGGCTCTCACTCACCAAATAAACCCTCCGTGTGCCGTCTCTCCACCTGTATCAGCAGACTGGAACTGTGTGACATTACTTTTGTGGTACCTGTCTCGGGTCCTGCCCTACCCTTAGTATCAATGAAAAAGATATTATTTTTCACCCATATCTACCCCACTATTGGGCACGGGTCTCCTCTCATGGCCGGCGCCGGCTTTAGAATTGCTCCACCCTTCACTACCCACGGGAGTTATAAGAGCCGACTGAGGAAATACCGGGGGAATGGGCAGCAGCACTCCCTCGAGTATTAACAACATCCACTGCGATCGCCAACCCGCCTGCCAAGCGAGGCGATTACGGCGTTATCCCCCATGACGGGACCGCTCGTTGTGGCGTTTTCTTGGGGAGGCCTATGTCCAGCAGTGGACGTTGAAAGGCTGATGGATGGATGGATGTAATTACTTGTGGTATGGCTGTGTACCAAGTGGGAGTACTCGCTTGCTATCGAGTCCTAGCGAGTTTTACTTCACCGAATAATGATAATATTTGTAAACAAATACTTACATATATAATTTATTCTCGAAAAATGTGCACAAATATGACTGCACAGATGGCGGAGTGGTTTAGATATCGGCCTCCCGCCCGAGTGTTGTGGGTTCGATTCCCACACAGGAGATCTCTCTTCAAATGGTTGTTTTGAGTCTTGGTGTACTTTGTGTCCGTGAAATTATATGTTTGTAAAGTCCCCCTGTATACAAGGGCCATTCCTTAGTGCTGGGTGCTTTAAAAAATAAAATCTTGAAAAACCCACTTTTAGAATGTATCTCACTAAATCGTATCGACATCGCATCGTGTCATTGTTATTAGTTGAGAGATCACCGTGATTGGCCCAGGGATTATTGCGACACCACGCGTAGGTTTATCTACCAATCAAAAGCGAGACGATACGATGTCGATACGATTTTATGAGTTACATTCTACGGGCCCAGAAGTGTGTCGCGTAGCCTGCTGGGTATTGAACTCGATACTATTCTCCTTGCACTCCTTGGTTTTACCTTTAGACTATCACTAATTATATAAGTTAAACATATGGAGACGATAAAGCCTGTCCTGAACAATTAAGAACTTACTTGAGTGCACAGACTTTTTTATATAGCAACACTGAGTACAAGGCCATAAGAAAAAAGATAAGGCATGTTCTTGTAAATAGTTGTAAATAATGGTGATATAATTATGTTTGGTATATTTCCATCATATTTATGTTGCCATGATAAACATATAAATACGTACTTAGCTAAAATTAAATATTGAAAACAATGACTGCATCGATGTATACTATTATAAAGCTGTAACATTTGAGATGTGTACATTTAAAATATTTGAGAAAAAATAAATGTACCTAAGTATTAGGTTATTTAGGCTTCGATCAACAATGCAATAGATATCGCGTCTCGGTAAATAACAGCAACTTGAGAAGCGAGCTCTTATTTTGTTTAGTTCAAAAAGTACTTTATTTGTTGCTATTGAAGCTTGATTTCACAGTAAATGTGATTTGTCTTTTCACTTTTAAGTGGCAGTAGTAAATTATTGCTTTGCTCGTTTTTTTGTGACGAATGATCGTAAATGTAAGATAATATTTTAAAGATTTGTGACTTTTTTGTCATGATTGTAATTAGGTTAAAACTATTTTAAAACCTTTGTCTCAGTTTGTGTAAACAGATGTAGTTGTATATATTCATATTCACACGGACAGTATTTAGCTTGATTTTGTTCGTGACACTGTATCATGTTGGTATTGATGATCGAAATATTTAGGCGTCTGTGTTGACAGAGCTATTTGTATGTTTGTTTGTTCTTCTGTTTGGTCTTCACGCAAAAGCTACTGAACGGATTTTAATGGAACTTTTTTTGGTTATAGCTCTTTACTAAATTTATATATATATATACATTTTATTCCGTTACTATATCGGAAACCTGAGATAGAACTAAAAAAACTAGTTATGGCTGCGGCGGAGCCTGGCTTGCCATATATTTCGATCAGCACTTAAAATCGTCAAAAGTTGCTATATAATAAATATATTTTTGTATTTGTAATATCAAGGTAAACAAAGAAAAGTACACAGCACAGTTGATGTTTATAATATTTTACATAATTATAAATTATGATTCATAGTTTGTTTTTTAAATTGAAATGTAATACGCAAGGTTATTACCTACTTAGTCACTCAGTGATCAAAATATGGCTTACCAGCCAAGATCGCGGCTCCGCCTCAGCCAAAGGCTAATTTTTAGGTTATATCTCTGGTTCCCGATATTGTAGCGGGATAAAATGTACACCAATTTTTAAGTCCATTTTTTTGAAGTGAAAACTTCTTTAGTCGCTTTGAGCACTTAATGGGTGAACAAAAATCATGGAACTCGCGCCATCGTCACCGAACGCTCCGATAGAAGTGAAAACTAAGTAACTTGTGAATTGTATCGTCGAGCTATTAGATTATTATTTTTGGTTTGTAAGTACCTAAGTAGTGTTAATGACCAATTAATTGGACCAATTAGTTACTTAGTTTTCACTTCTATTGGCAGTCCCCAAAGACTGCCCCGCATGTTTTTTTTTCAACACTTTTTCTGTCCCCTATTGGGTACCACGGGTCTCGTCTCATGGTGAGAGGGTTTAGGCCGTAGTCCACCATGCATGCCCAGCGCGGATTGTCATGAAGTGTTATAAAACAAAGAATTTTCATCTAAATCCCTACAGCAGTTTTTGCGTGATGCCTAAAAAACAGACAAAAATTCTAAACCTTGTTTTGTGTTCAGAGACGCCCACATAGTTAGACTATATAACATTCATTATTAAACATTTTTTTAAAAAGAGATCTTCAGCTAAAAATCTCTTTTTCACAAATAATTTGTACTTTAAAGTAGCGGAGTATGTCACATCTTAAAAATTATAGGTCAAATGTTTAAAAAATCGCGCCATCACATAGTATGAATTTTAATTGCAAAATTAAACTTACTATATTGGATTAATGCATGTAAATGCATTCCGATAGATGGCGTTGGTCGTAAAGACAAATGCGATGAGGAGATTGGGGATGACCGAATAGGTCAGTACGACAGCTCAGTGGCTTAAAGCACTTCCCCGGATCGGAAAAGACGTGGGTTCGGTTCCCGCTAGTACCTACTAAAAATCTCTTTTTCCTTATTCACAAATAATTTGTACTTTCATTTTTCTCAAATACAGAGAGAGCGTTGTTTCAGCTAGCAGTTTCAGTTTATCTATATTAGTGTAGATTAGTTTCTGCCTCGGTGGTGCAGCGGTAGTGTGAGCGACTGCTGATCATGATCTGTGAACAAGAAATATACCATAAATAAGTCATTGGCAAATACTCAAACAGAGTAGCTATTATTTAAACAAAAAAAAATATATTATAATGAGTATATTCAAGTGTCAATGTGCTGTTCATATCTGGGGAAGAGCCGATGTGCGCTGTAGTAGCAAGGTTCTAGGGTACACCGTGAATCGGTAATCCTAGATTAGGACGCTCGCCGTAATAACCGTTTCTTATCGATAAGTGTCCACAACAAACGCATTACTTACTGTGTTAGGCTTGGTTCTCACATATTGAGAGGTATTCAGGCCGTACTTAGTCCGGCACTGAAGTAATCCACTACCCTGTTCGTTGCCCCGGACGACGGGGTGTGTGGTTAGGTACATTTTTTAACGCTTTAAAAAAACCAAAAAAATATGCCGTACCTAGCCCACCACACTGGCCCAATTTGGATAATTCGTAAATACAAACATATTTTTCCAAAGTTTTGAATAATTAGAGGTGTGTGCTGTGCAGGATCTAGGGCTGGAGATTGAACTCAATGCCACTGTCTTTGCAGCCCTTGGTTTTACCGCGAGGCTATGACTTAATGGTACATCTTAGATGTACTACTGGATACTCCGCTTGATGAGATAAAATCCTTACTATTACTGCCGCTGTGGGGCAGCGGTAGTATAAGCGACTGCTGTTCAAGAAGTCTTAGGTTCGATCCCCAGGCGGGCAGTGTTATTGATGTTTTTCGTAAAAAAAATCTCAGTAGCAGCCCGGAGTTCGGAAATGTGCCCGGTAAACGGCAATAGGCTCGCCGAACTTAAACATAGCTGGCGAACCGTGGGTGTGTAATACACCTCTGCCTACCCCTTCGGGGAATACAGGCGTGATGCTATATTACTAGTATTATAAATGAAATTGCGTTAGTTTGTCGCCGTAACTATTACGCTGAACATACTGAAATTCAGCATTCATATAGCCTGGAACTCTAAAAAGAAATCGTCCCGAAAAAATGGACTATCCAGTTTCAGTGTGATGAAAATGTTTACATAAAATATTATTTAATGAAGTCGCGGGCAAAATCTATTTAACTTTAATTTTAGATAAAAAAAAATTATACTACGAAGGTGGCAAACAAGCATACAACTAGCTTGATGGTAAGTGGTTAGTGTCATCAGTGACACCTAGGGAATCAGTTCATTGCTAATCCAAAGGTTAAAGATAGGATGTGGAAATGAAGGTCAACCTTATGAATGGATGAAGTAGACTTTTAAAACCTAATAATGACCTTTTCAATGTGTCCTTGTTACAGAAACGAAGCTAAATACTCATCCACGTGTAAAATGAGGAAGAAACATGCACAGAAAACGACCGCCGTCCAGGATTAGACTTAGTGTAACATAAATCAGCAATAGATTTAGGATATTATATATGCTCGAAGCTGATCAGGATATCAGTCAAAATGCCTGTGGTGTCACCATCGAGGTACAACACCACTAGTTCGAGCTTGTCCGGGTCGTACAGATCCACGATAACCTCAACTACTGTTGAGAAACCCTACTACAGGACAAGCAGTGGAAACTATGATACCATTAGAAGCTATGAAAGGTCAGAATACCGATCCAGGTTATCGGATATAGATGGGAACAGGGAACGAAAGACTATAGTTGAACGCAGAACTAGAGCTCCAAGTATCGCAGATTCTGACAGCGGGATATCTAGCAGATATAGATCTGACCGTAGCGAATCCAGGTCTAGGGATATTTCTATTACGAGAAGCGAAAGTAGTAAGACGTCTAGTGATCCAACCCCCAGAAGTAGGAGGAGTGTTGTAACTTCGGCTGATTTGGGGATGTCTCCAGCTGATTTCTACAATAAATACTCACCGGCTAATTATGTACCGTTGACGCAACGGATCCAGCAACAGCAGAACCAAAATTATGGAGAGATATCGAGGTCTAAATCTATCTCTAATGATATTGGGAGACCGCCGGCTGCTGATCCGGGGAGGTTCGCGAGGAAAGCCAGAAATTCAGCCGCTACGATATCTGAGGTAATGGATTTTATCGAATAATATCCTCCCGTGCTATACCGTTGGCTGGAGTCAATAATTGATAAATCAAGAAAGTCTTCTGGACCAGATTAATGGCTCCAATCATAGATGTATAGCAGGCGAGGCTCTTAAATATTTTCTTTATTTTTGGGTGTCTGCGAAATTCCAAATTTAATGATACCTTTGTAACGCTTAAGTCTTCTTTATATGAAAGAGTGCACCTTTTTCAGTAAAATTTTGAGATAAACACATTTTGAATAATGATAATTATTTCTAGTAGCATTTTTAAGTGAAATAATTTTGATAATATATGACACAATTAACTAAATAAATAATCAGTTTTATACGCCTCACTAAATACAAAAATACACTTTACTATCAGGTATATATGTATATCAAATCGGTATAAAATAAAAGACAGCTAAATACAGCAAATCGGGAAACCAAAAGATAATTTAAATACATAAAATAAGAATAAATAAATTTATAAATAATCTCCCCGAGTTTTATGTATTTTAAAAAAATACATCGGTACTGAATCTTATTAAGAATGCTCAGTACTCGCGGGGTATACAAATTATTAGGTACTTTTGAAAAAGTCAATTAACCACATAGTCGGTGGGTATCAAAAATATATATTGCAATTATAGGTACATTTATATTAATTATTAGGTTTATAAAACAAACATGGGAATCGCTAATCTATACAAATATAACATTAAATACGCGTAAACATTAGTTAAAATAATAATGAAACACAGTACAAATATACATCTAACTAATGCAATTTGTAGCATGGGAGTGAGTCAAATGTATTTAAAAAAATACACTTAGCTAATTTTCTAAATCGCACATAATGATCGATAGAAATCACTTGCAATGGCTTTTAAGATATTAAAGTTCTATTCATGATAATTAAAATCTTATTAATGAGACAATAGAATACACATCAGCACAATATTTAATTGTCCAGTAGCTACATAATTTATTAATTTTTATTTAGTGACTTTTAATTTCACTATGGAAAATATAATTATCACTATTATTATATTGCCGCATGCCTTACAAAGTATTCCGAGTATTGTGAATCATACTAATAAATTATTTAATTTTCAACGTAAAACTGCGTCGCGAATTAAAATGGTGTTGCAATTATCTTAGAATTGTTGAGTTTATGGGTGACGGTCACCACTTACAGGTTCGTCGTGCACCATAACTAATAAAAATAAGGCGATAGTAATTCTGGTTAGAATTTATTCTCTGCCAATTTTATTGTCTTATTACGATTTTTATGTTTATGAATATACCGTAATAAGTTGGTAAGAGTGAAAAAGAGTAAACGATAAACATCGCTCCTATTCTACAGATTATTAATATTTGTGTGGTTTACTGTCAGTGTGTCAGTTACAGTTTCAATGATAGCACGTGTTTAGTCAAAGCCTAAGTAACTAATTGGCTGCGTTTTTATCATTTTTATAATTATCATTATCCACTAAGATTCTATCACGGACATAATTATATATTCTCGTGAATATAATAAACTTTAAAAACTAAACGGCGTTTATTTTCTAAGATTTTATTAACTTAAGTCATGAATTTCTTAATTATTTTGATAAATAATCATCATTTTAAACCAATTTCATCGATTTCTTCATTTTGTTTTGTTTCTGTTCTAAAATTTCATAATTTAAGAACCATATGAACTGGTACTAGTTAATTTCGCAGGCACACAAATGTGTGTGCGAGTGTGAGTGTGTGTGTACGTTCGTTAACATCGCACTAAATAAAGAGCCATTCATAAAATTGACAGCTTTCAAAAATCCTAGACACATCCTTTGAAAGGCTACAGTTGACTAATATAGAGGAAACGCCTTTGAAATGATGTCAACGCATTAGTAGTAACATAGATGCGGAATTGCTTGTGATACTATAGTTAGTCATGTGTATCATTAATGATATAATTATCTTGCTAATTTTAGAATAATAGATTTTAGAATTTACTGGAGATTTTAGTAAAATATTTTTTTCTGAAGCATTAGCTGATTATATCATAAACGATATCAAGGTATTACAAGCAAGGCATGACGTAAATGTTGAACTAACACACACTTATCACATCGCAATTTACGTCACGAGATCAAAAAGTAAGAGTAATATTTGAAAACCAGAGACCGGAAAGAAGATCATACAAGGAAACCTCGCCAGGCTACAAGCGGGGCATGGCGAACGGTGTCAAAGATACGAACGGAAACGAAGTACCCTCTGTTTCGGAAATAAGAAAAAGATTCGATTCACACTCGATGACTGTTACGAAATTGCCGGCTAATGATACACGATACTCGAAAACATCAGTAGAGCATTATTTTAACCAACTAAAAGACTGTGAAAACGGCACAGTTGGCTACACAAAATTATTACCAAAAGACGATAAACTTGTACCGGTACACATGCCACACGAAAAGAACGGTCTACGATGGGAAACAGGCTCGACTAGTTCGCGATCCAATTCCAACTCAGATTTATCGTTAAGTAAAACTATATCTGAGCCCGTGTCGCTAGCCAAACCATCACACGAGAAAACAAATTCCATGTCCACTTCTTTAACTTCTAAATTGCCTTCTGAACGTTTAGCTAGCATCAAAAGCCAGCTTGATCCTAATAATCCTATAGGAAAGATTCTAGAAAAATCAACTGTGATTCAAGTCGAAAATGGTGATGATTATAAGAAAAATGATAGTCATAAGCTTAAAGAGCTTAAAAATGATATTGAAAAACAAGTTAAAGTTCCGAAGCATACATCTAATTTCGCTTCGTACATACAGATATCACAACCAGTGTCTTCCGGTACAACACCGAAGAAACATGTAGAATTAAACAACACTATTAATGAAGAATCTTCTAGAAATGAGGTCAAACTTGAGCCTCGGAAATCTAGAGTTAATTTAAAATATATAGACTCGGAAGAAGATAGATTACTTTTGGAAAATGACATAGAATCTCCTAGTGGTACAGGGTTTGAGAATAAAACGTTTGAACATGAAAATTACTTAAAGAAGAGAACTGAAAAGACGGAGGAAGATGATAGAAGGGATGAAGAAGTGAAGTCAATGGAGACGAGTACGGAGAGTACTTTGAGCGAACCGACTGAAGATCTGAGTCCTGAAACTCCGTCTACCAGAAGGAGAGCATTGGACAAGGATTACGAAGATATGAAAGGGGTAAGTAATCATTTTATTTCCAAAGTCGTGGTTGCTTCGATGTTATTCTTTTTAATTAAAACATTTTTCGTAATTTTTTTTGTTAATGTACTAAATCGTATCTTCGACCATGCTTGACTGTAAAGACAGAGTAGTGATTTAAATAGCGATCTCCATCTCTCAGGTCCAAGGTAAAACTATTCACAAAATTTGTGAAATAAAATCAGATGGAAATTAAAACAACAATTTTAATTGAACACCAATTTAGTAATCCTAGCATCGACTAGTTTGAACTCGATTTCTAATTCCTTATCGTCTTATGGAATGCGCTAAACGCTATCTGTACTTTAATGTACTTGCGCTACAACTCTTAACTAGTAAAATAATTTACTACGTGCAGTTAGGGGCGCTGATTGTGAATCTTAGTCTTAATGTAAGTAATATATTAAATTAAGACCAAGATTCACAAGACCGGTAAGTCGTCTCAATACACACGAAATATCCACCCCAGATTATCAAATTGACTCTGATATTTATCATATTTGGAACCCGCAAACAAAACGGATAGTTCATGTTAGATCGCTATTTATACATTACATCTATTTTGAAACTAGTATAATCATTATGATTATTTTAAATTTAGAAGGCCTGTTTTCTTTTTTAGGATTATTAAACGAAGCTTTAGCAATCGAAACAGCCACATCTAAAACACCTCATTCGTTGGCTCTTTTATATGCACGTTATTTTTTTTCAATATTTTGTTGTGTTAGTCTAGTTGCTACACCTAGCTTTAGAATTAACTCCAACAGTATTTCCACTATATTATTGAAATTAATAAGTACGGTATCTTTAAATGTGTCAGTTTCTCTCAGAGCAAGATTATTGTAATGGTCTGAATTTTCTATTGAATATATAATCCATGATGGCGCTACTTGGTACTCTGGGAAAGTGGGCAGGGCCCTCCGGCCCTACTTACTGCCATTGGCACCGATATTAGGCAAAAAAAAAACTTATTTTCTATGAGTTCCTATCGCAATGCCTTAGGGCTTGAACACAAAACTGCGAATCGGCGCAATGCGAATTCGCAACGCAGAAAACTGTGACACGAATTGCTGCGATGCGATTTCGTGCGGCAAGGCGTCTCCCTTCCATGATTCGGGTGACCATTCCTTCGTTGGTCGTATGGCGTAACATCGTAGGAATGCGCGATGCGAGTCAATTCGCAGGATCTTGCGATGCGTCGTGGGAGCTCGTAGATTTTTACGATGCGACGACGCATCGCAGTTTTGTGTACAAGCCCTTATACATAGGCTTTAAGAGGTTACCGTAGCCTATAGACGCTAGCAAAACCAGAAGCATCACTCGCGCTTTGCAAGGCAATGTGATAGGACGTGGAGACTAAAGATGAATGAAAGATGAACATAGCATCACTCCTGTATCCCCGAAGGGATAGGCAGAGGGGTATTACACACCCACGGTTCGCCAGCTATGTTTAAGTCCCACGTAATAGGGGGCGAGCCTATTGTCGTCTACCGGGCACATTTCCAAACTCCGGGCTGCTACTGAGAATTTTTCTTTTTACGAAAGAGCTAAAAAACACTGCCCGACCCGAGGATCGAACCCGAAACCTCATGATCAGCAGTCGCATACACTACCGCTGCACTACCGATGCAGTTAGGGAGGCAGGCACCGAGAGGATGACGTTTTTATACCTCCGGCACTCTCACTCACGATACGATATACAACAGTAGGAGTATCTACCGTTATTTTAAGCCGATCTTCTGTTAGAGGGTAGCATTAAGTGGACGTCCAACATCTCAGTCCACCTGTGATCATGAATGCTCTAAAGTAATCGAAACGTCGGGATAGTCGAATGTCAAGTAAACGTAGTTATATTTTATAATGAAGTGGCCAGTTCTAAGATGTGTTTTACTCGCTGAACTACTAACAGGCTAAACCAATTTTGATGATGTTCAGGTGAGTCTCTCAAGATTTTCGATTTATAATTGGATTCGACAGGCACGATAGTGCTTTTTTTTTTCAGAAATTTTAAATTTTAGTTCCAGAATGTCATTCAGGTTTTTGACGAAAATCTGTTATTTTTATTAGTAAATAATACATCTATCTCCTAGAAAGCCAGCTTAAGTCCAATCCTATCGTCACACTGCATAGCAATTTTGCGAGCACAAATATTGCGCCAAAACACCCAAACGAGAGGGTTTTTTTTTAAAAAAAAAATAAGTAAACTGCTTCACGTGTCCTTAGGCGGAGTGGTTTAGGTACCGGCCTCCCGCCCGAGTGTTGTGAGTTCAAATCCACCAGTTGATCCACAAATGTTTTTCTGAGTCTGGGTGTACTTTGTGTCCGTGAAAGTGTATGTTTGTAAAGTCCCCCGCGATACAAGGATTATTCCTAAGTGCAAGGTGTTGTCTTTCCACTGAAGTACTCGTAATGTAACACAGTTCCAGTGGTCCGCCAATACAGGCGGAGAGACGGCACACGGCGGGTTTATTTAGTGGGTGAAGGCCCCACACTACCCTGTTCGTTTCCCCGAACGATAGGGTGTGCGCTTAAGTACATTAAGTGCCTTTTTGTGAACGTATGATTTGAATGAATTTTCTCGCGCACCAGGCGATCATAAACCCCAACAAATTAGACATTTGAAAAATTCACTGCCACATATATCCGATGCGGAGACGTACGCACACGAATACGTGGCCTGGTTACAAATGCCAATGACCTGTGGAACATAATGCGGGATTTGAGTCCGGAATAGGTCTGTATAACTATAGATACGAGTAACTCAGTGATACGATCAGATTAGGACACAGAGGTCTCAAGTTCTGAGAGAGTACCTTCTCATTTTCAAAATGATATTATACTAGGCTTTGCCTTTTTTAGGTTATATCTCAAGTTCCCGATACTTATAGTACCGGGATAATATGTATCTCAGTTTTTAAGTCTCATCAAGAGCTATCAAATAAAAGTTGCGTCAAGATCCGTTAAGTAGTTTTTGCGTGATGCCCGAACGAACAAACAGACAAAAAATCTAAAAAAAATTGCTTTGTGCTTAGACACCTAGAGACAGACCTTAGAGGCCTATATAGCTTAATACAGTACTTTTTTCTCAAATATCTTAAATGCACAACACAGCTCTAACATTAAAAGAAAAACATTCTTAAGGTTAAGTAACTTTCGCTCGGATGATATCAGATGGGTGACCAAAATTTACACCTATTTGTGGACATTTGACCTCCTCTGTGCTTTGGAAGGAAGTCATCCTGACAATCGTTACAGGTACTGAATCCGATTCCGGTCTTGTTCTAAGGTCGCTAGTTGGCCCCCTAGCTAGGTCGTGGAAGTCAGATAGGCAATCGCTCCGTGTATGTACTGGTGGGTCAGCTAAAATGTACCTAACCGCACACCCCGTCGTTCGGGGCAACGAACAGGGTAGTGTGGGGCCCTCACCGAGTAAATAAACCCGCCGTGTGCCGTCTCCGCCTTTATTGGCGGGCCACTGGAACTATGTTACATGCTTCAGTGGTTCGGAAGCCTACCCTAACAAAATCCAGGAATATGATTTTTTATGTATTAGAGGCCGCCTGCAAAAAGCATCTATGCTTCTGGGGATATACGTTGTCTGTGGACACTAGTCTCTCGTCTGTGCTAGGTATTTCGTTCAGAAACACAACAGTTACATTTACATTCTATGATACCATAGACTAAGTATACTATAGACTCACTACTATTTTAATATTAAGGATGAAGACAACAAGAGCCATTAAACAAGAAGATACGAAGAAAAGGTTGCACATATTAGGTCTTAGCCAGAGTGAACGAGACACATGTATAAGTTTTTTATCCTTTTCGCGTATGCGTTAAATTTGTTGGGACTGGAGTAAGGTGGCCAGCTTGTTTTTGTATTTACGTAAAAAAAACGTCCATTAATCACGTTATATACGCTAATGTTACGCGTTCTAATACATTTTAAGCAAATTATAATCATAACTGGAATTTCTTTTGTACTGTCATTCTTGAATCCGGCTAAAACAGGTAGTACATTTTTAGCCAACAAAGTTATAATCTTAGTTATCTTTTAAAATTATTCCGGTTATCATATGTCAAACTATTGCTATCTTGATACTGCATACGCTGACAACGTGTCTATAATATCCTCTGTCTACGTTCTGGGGATCTATGTTGTATGTGGACAATAGTCTCTCGTCTGTGCTAAATATTTCGTTCGGAAACGCAAAAGTTACATTTACATTTTAAGATACAATTTGGGGCAATGTTTGTCGCAGAGTAATTCTGGTAAATTTACTTTGGTTGAATGACCGTGGAAAACTTCGTGACCTATTTTCGATTTCGAGACTATTTATGGCCTGTTTGGTGATATCGTGACTGAGTGCTATACTTTGTCAAACATATTAAACCTATTTTGACATTAATTTAGTGATGGCAGCTGGGCAATGTCGCGATTATAGTCAGATTTATCAATGATAATTATCATAATCGTTATCGGTCGATTGAAAGTGAGTTTAGCGTGGCAAGCAGCTCATAGCAACAAAGACACGATGCCGCCATGCCGTTGAGATAATACGCATTTTCAATGTAGGGGCGTCTTGTTCGAAGCAATATCAAAGAACTAATTTCTAGACTATCTCAGGTTCGATCCCTGGGTCGGGCAGTGTTATTGAGCTTTTTCGTAAAAAGTTTCAGTACACCTCTGCCTACCCCTTCGGGGAATACAGGCGAGGTGCTATGTTATATATGTAATTTATTACTAGACTAACTAGACGTTAACGACGTTTACGCTTATTTAATATACATATTGGAAGAATAACCTTTGGAAATTATATTATTTTCAATGATATATTTTTTTAACAAAAATGTAACATCCGTATTAAACCTGCGTGGTGGACTATGAGACAGCTTTTACTGTGCGAGTGCAGTTCACCATCCAAGGCTATCGCCACTTACTGTTAGTGGGAATTAACAGCCAAGCGCTTATATTATAGATACAGTAAATAAAAACTAATATTGTTTTGTGAAATGTCTCTGTACTGTGATCGATGTCGCGTGCCCAAAACCTATCTATATACTGATCTTGTTAAGATAGCTTGACCGCACTACAATTATATTGATTACGAGAAAAGTAGTTTTTACGCTAAGCTAGAGCCAGTATCTAGTAGACGAACGCTTGTCCCCTTTCCAATAGATATGCGCGTCTAAAAATAAGAGAGCGTTGAATGTAACGTCTAGAAATAAATTAAGGCGGGTAATAGTCTCCGGACGATTACTAACGTTTTTTTTTCGTTCGCCACGTGCTTTTAGCCGGCCATCATAGCGAAAAATCGCGCTAAAATAAGTTGAAACCTTTTCAAAAATAGAATAAATTTTGATTATTCAAAATAGTGAACGAACCTCAATATTGCAAATAATCTCTTTCGTGTTAAACTTTTTTATCGAACTCTGTGGTTGTTGCCGCTGGCAGTTTGGACTTTTTAGTCGCGTTCCAAAACCTAAACACCTGTCAAATTTGGCACGTGTCTATTGAAGTTTTCGATAAATTTTGCATAAACTTTTTTCTAAATATATGTGATGTTTTTTTTAATTGTTGTGTGATATTGTCGTCTGTTTCGGTAAGAGAAGCTGGTTATTTTGTGCTCGGGATTCGGAGTCTTAATACTCGCAAATGGATTTGAACGTTATATAAATATCATTACACTAGTATTGAACCGTATTCAATATTCGCACATTACTTGCGTTAATACAGGCTTTAGACCTATCGCTCAGTAGAGGGTTGCGGAAAGTGTAAGCTGCCGGCGAACCACTGAAGCAATGTAACATAGTTCCAGTGGCCCGCCAATAAAGGGGGAGAGACGGCACACGGCGGGTTAATTTAGTGGGTGAGGGCCCCACACTAGCCTGTTCGTTTTCCCGAACGACGGGGTGTGCGGTTAGGAACATTTCTTCCCGCCTTAACAAAAAATATGCTTTAGACCTATAGTATTCAAAATAGTGAAACTACTGAGTTAGGAGTTTATTACTTACTACTTATGGATCCCCCTGGCGGCTATCTATCTATAAGTCTTCTATCATCCACTGCTGTCTACCAAGTTATGGGTCCATCTAGTGGGAGAAAGAGCATGACAATTTTAATCAATTAAATCATATTTTAATAAAAACATTTTTTCGTGGCGCCTGCGAATTATATATATGTCATCCCTTGGTCATCGCATTACGCGTGAACGGATGGAACAATATCGCTAATTATTTTTTGTTGTGTATATTATTCTCAGTAGAAGGTTCTTATGAAAGAAAAAAATATTAAAATGTGCAGAAAATTGTAAAATTTCAAAAAACAGCAATCGTAGCACGTTTGACATTTTTAATATTCATAGCTAAGGCAGGACAACGTCTATCGGGTCAGCTAGCCAATGATAAAAATCTGTAGGATTTTTTAATAAGTATTACACTTTAGTACCTAGTACCGGGGGACCGAGCAGCAGCGTTCCACTGTTTTTTTATTTTTTTTTAATTGCATGTAGTGGCAGACGAGCCACGGTCCATCTGATGGTAAATGGTAACTGTCGCCCATGGACTCGACTATACCGAGAGTATTGTCAAGCCGCTGCTCACTAACTCATTTCACAGATATGAAATAAAATATAAACGGCTATCTCCTGCTACAGCCAAAACGCAACGATGTGCTTCATGGCCGGTCACACGGGAGATGGTGGTACCAACCCGCTCGGGCCCGACACCAAGTGAGTTGCACTTGGTACCCAGCCCTACCACCAGTTATGCAATGGATGATAATTGCTTACTTCCCTTAGTCGCCTCATACGACACCCGTGGGAAAGAATGGGGTGGTGACACTTGTATTCTTAGTCCGTCACCACACGGACCAACGGTGTACTAAAAACATCCACTGCGATCGCCAACGCGCCTGCCAAGCGTGGCGATTATGGTAAAACCCCATTTTGGGACATGCAGTGGACGTTGAAAGGCTGATGGATGGATGATGGATGAACCTAGTACCTACATTATTTTGATTAGAGTTTGGCCAGCGTAAGCTTATGAACTTCAAGGAACATTGAATTTCTGTACTTGATAACTAACTTACTAACTTATCATCACGCCATTTCCCTTGCGGGGTAGGCAGAGAGAACAGAGTGCCAAGAGGCTCTATTCTTGCATACATCTCTCGCTTCCTCAACTTTCACAACTCTCTTCATACACGCTCGCCGGTTTCGGAGACTCCTGACTCCACCCTCCTTCAATACATGACCGATTTGGTCTAGGTAGGTGAGTCTCGGTCTCCCCCTGTACGTACATCCTTCCACTTTCGCATTGTATATCTTCTTAACCAGTCGCTCGTCCGGCATTCTATCCATATGTCCGAACCATCAGAGCATTCCCTTTCGCATATTTACACCAATACTCTCTTTCATACCTACTCGCTCTCTTACGTCGTTGTTACGAATGCAGTCAGTCAGCCTCACTCCACAGATTCTCCGCAGAGATCGCATTTCGACCGCATTGATTTTACTCTCATGCTCCTTTTTGCATACCCAACTCTCGCTTCCATATAATAACGTTGGGACAAGCACTGTGTTGTGTATTGCGACACGTGCCTTCTGGCTTAGGTGGTGGCTGCCGAGAAGTTGTCCCAATGCTCTGTTCACTCTATTTCCCGCATTCACTCTTCTCTCTACATCAGTGGTGTACCTTCCATCCCGACTGAATCCACATCCAAGATATACAGATTCATCCACTTGTTCTAGCACACCATTTTCTATTGCTATTCTAACGTCTGTTCTGTCTTCTTCTCTTTCAAAAACTATTATTTTGGTTTTGCTCACGTTCACACGTAGGCCCCTTTTCTTACAATCTTCTGCCATTACGTCGACTAGAGTTTGCAGGCCAGTCGCTGACTGCGCTAATAGGACCGCATCGTCTGCATATAGCAGAGAGTTAACCACTGAGTCGTCCATCTGAACTCCCACATTCATTTCATTCAACCTTTGTAAACATTTATCCAGATATATGATAAACAGTCTGGCTAATAGAACGCAGCCCAGTTTAACGCCGATATTGACATCAAACCAGGGTTACATTCCATTATCCAGCCGCACACAAGCTCTGCAGTCCATGTAGTTGGACTGCACCGCCTGTAGCAGTCTACCGTTAATACCATACTCCGGCAAAATATCCCAAAGTTCCTTTCGTACAACAGTGTCAAATGCTTTCTCCAAATCCACAAAACTGCATAATTTTACGGCAAATAAGCAGTGATTTATTTTTATAAAGAGACTAGCTTCTACTCGCGATTCCGTCCAAACTTAGTTATTTTTTTTAAGCAAAATCCTAATTCTTTTTCTAAAATGAAAAGCTAAGTTACTCGTTTTTGATCTATATTTTTAGCACTTGACATATGCTCAGCTACTTTTAGAGTACAAATTATTATTTGTGAATGAGGAAAGGAGAATAAAATGAAAAGAAAAAGACAATAATTTGTACTCTAAAACTAGCTGAGCATGTCAAGTGCTAAAAATATAGATAAAAATGTTTAAAAAATAACGCCATCAAATAGTATGAATTTTAATTGCAAAATTAAACTTACTATATTCGATTAATCCATTTAAATGTGTTCCGATAGATGGCGTTGGTCGTTAAGACAAATGTGATGAGGAAATTGGGTATGACCACCAGATAGTACGGTAGCTCAGTGGATTAGAGCACTTCCCCGGATAGGAAGGGACGCAGGTTCGATTCCCGCTCGTAACTAATGTTCTCTTTTTCCTCATTCACAAATAATAATTAGTAACCTAAGTTACTCCCTATAACATGAGCTATCTGCCAGGGAAGTCCCGTCTAAATATATCCAGTCGTTTCGGAAACTTGAAGAATGCTTTAATGTGTATACGAGCCCCAATGCAAAATAGTTCGTCTAGTATGGAAAGTAGTGCAAATCGTAAAATATAGAAAGTAAATATTGGTAAAATAATTAAGAACGTTTAATAAAAAATAAACCACAATTTGAGGAACATTTTAAAGTTTATTTTAACATAACTGAAATTTTTTCATGACTTTACATAACATAAAAAATTTAAAATCACGCAAAATAGTTCGTCTACCACTTAGTCGTGTCGCCTTTGCTCTCAATGACAGCTTTAATGCGAAGAGGCATGGTTGCAACCAGAGACTCCCAGACAGCCTTTAAGTCGCTCTTCGATCTTGATGGATTTTTACGGAGAACTTTTGTCATTTTCCACCATAGGGTTTCGATCGGCGACAAGTCCGGTCTGTTAGATGGCCATTCGATTGTAGGGATGCTTTTCGCCAATAGCCACATCTTTGTTGTCCTTGCAGTATGGCAGGAAGCACCATCCTGTTGAAAAATGAAGGAATCTTGATGCTTAAGTGACGGAATAGAGGGCAGTAAATTCTCTTCCAAAAGGTTTTGATACCTTGCAGCATTGATAGAACCATCCACAAACTGCATACCACCAACACCTTGTGCAGACATGCAGCCCCATATCATAAGAGACGCCGGAAACTTCACTTTGCGTTTGAGACAATCAGTATGAAATGCCTCATTTTTATTCCGAATAACTTTTTTCCTTTCATCGCCGACTGTCACTTCGAATTCGGACTCGTCACTACAAATGATACTACGCCACTGATCGGAAGTTCAATTTTAATCATTGGATCACGAGCAAACTTCAACCTCTTTTTCTTTTGTACAGCAGTCAACAGTGGTTTCTGCTTAGCGTTGTAAAATCCGTAACACATTCTTTTTAGGACTCTTTTGCAAGTATCAACTGAGACGTCTTTGTGAATCATGTCCTTCCATTGCAACGTGAGTTCTCCAGCTCGAGCACGACGATTATTTTTGATAATTTTCTTCAGGATTCTGTTTTCTACTGCACTTGTGATGCGTGGTCGACCAGTTTTCTTCAAACAAGAAGTCGTTCTATTCTTTTTATAGTGCTGAATGATAGATTGGACTGTAGACCTGGGAAGTATCAAGTCTTTAGATATTTGGTAACTTGATTTGCCAGCATCGACCCCACAAACTTTTCGCTTTCGAAGCTCTTCACACACGGGTTTGCCACGACCCATTGTTATTTGAAAACTAATGAAAAAAACTGTTTTTTTTTAGAATTTATACTGTCTCGCCTAACAAATGACACAGAATTACTTTTACAAATTTAAATTATGCAACATAATTGTACGAACTCTTTTGCATCGATTAGAAATTAGACGAACTATTTTGCTTATAACTTCTTTCGAATTTAAAACAGAATTTGTATAATGCGGGAAAGCTCCCGCTAGTACAAAAATTCTCTTTTCCTTATTCGCAAATAATTTGTACTTTAAAAAGTGGCGGAGCATGTCAAATGTTAAAAAATATAGATCAAAAAAGAATATGTATAAATTTAAAAAGTTAAAATAGTTTATTGGTTCATAATTAAAAAATGCCATAAGTAACGCGACATGTGATAGTAGAACAGCTTAATATTTTATATAGATACTAGCTGACCCAGCAAACGTTGTTTTGCTATATAAATTTTTTCTACATCGGCAGTAGAAGGTTGAAAATTTTGGGGTTGTATGTATTTTTTAATGCCGAATTATAATAAAATAAAAATAAAATAAATAATTTAAAAATTAAAAAAGAAAAAGTAGGGGTGGACTACCCTTAACATTTAGAGGGATGAAAAATAGATGTTGTCCGATTCTCAGACCTACTCAATATACACACAAAATTTCATGAGAATCGGTTAAGCCGTTTCGGAGGAGTACGGTAACTAACATTGTGACATGGAAATTTTATATATTAGATACAAAAATAATGAAGTTAGAAAAAATCTCACAGAGAAAACTTCACACTAGACGAACTATTTTGCATCGGGGCTCGTATAATAAAAAGCTGTGATTTAGACGTTACAAACAGACACTCCAATTGTATTTATTTGTATATATCTATGCTATTATAAATCTGTAACAGAGCTATGTCGGTACATTCAAGATACATATTTGAGAAAAAATTACTGTAATAGTGTCTAAACCCAAAACAACTTTTTTTTAAATTTTTGTCCGTTTGTCGGTTTATTTGTTCGTGCATCATGCAAAATCTACTAGACGGATTTTGATGCAACTTTTTTTATTTGAAAGGCCTTGATTAGGCCTAAAAACTGGTATACATTTTATCCCGCTACTATATCGGGAACCGGAGATAAAACCTAAAAACTAGCTTTTGGCTGCGGCGAAGCCTAGTAGAGATATATATATATATATTAGAGATAGAGGTTTTACTAGTCCAAGACACGTATATGTAAAATTCAAATTCAAAAATGATATTTATTTCATAGGCCTAAAATATGACACTTAAGATCAAGAATTTACTAATAATTACGAGCGACTGAGGCAACTGCAACGACAATGTAGCGATTGCATTTGCCACAAGTGGTTGGGTTCCGTAGTAAAGCCTTTCATGAGAAGAACCCGGCAAGTGACTATCTTAGCATTTGGCGTTTTTGGTACTTATCCAGAAACAAAAAAGGCACAAATTATAATTTGTGACTAAGGAAAAAGAGTATTTTAGTACGAGCGGGAAACGAACCTGCGTCCCTTCCTTTCCGGGGAAGTGCTCTAATCCACTGAGCTATCGTACTATTTCTAGAAATACCGAATTTCCTCATCACATTTGTCTTAACGACCGAAAATACTCTTTTTCCTTATTCACAAATTATAATTTGTATTTTAAGAGTAGCTGAGCATGTCAAGTGCTAAAATATAGATCAAAATACAAAAAAAAAGCATTTAAATTACCTACCTAATTTTAGTATCACGCCTTTATCGCTAAAGACGCAAGCAGAGCTGTAACCCTTATTTCTTTTTTCGTTAGAAACTTATTTCAACATAATACGGAATTTTGTTGAGCACAAGTGCAGAGTACGGAGCAGTAGAGTATGAAAGAGAGAGAAGGTATGAAAGAGAGTATTGGTGTAAAGATGCGAAAGGAAATGCTCCAATGGTTCGGACTTGTAGAAAGCATGCTGGATGAGCGACTAGTTAGACGATATCACAATGCGAAAGTGGAAGGATTTAGGTACAGGGAGAGACCGAAACAAACTCACTAACTACTTGGACTAGATTCATGTATTGAAATAAGGTAGTGTCAGGAGTCTCCGAAACCGGCGACCGCGTATGAAGAGAATTATGAATTTTGAGGAAGCGAGAGATGTATGCAATGCAGCCTTTTGGCGCTTTGTTCTCTCTACCTACCCCGCAAGGGATATGACGTGATGATAAGTAAGTATAGTCGTTTGGATCGATTCCCATACAGGACTATTCTTTGTGTGATCCACACGTAACTGGTTGTTCTGAGTGTAGTAATAAGTTATTTGGGCGTCTCTGAACACAACGATTACTGTTAGAATTTCTGTCTGTCTATGTGTTTGTTCACACATCAAGTAAAAACTACTGAAAGTATTCTGTGGAAATTTCGTTTGATAGATCTTTATTAAAATTAACAACTGGTACATGTTTTATCTGGCTATTATATCGGGGACCTCAGATAACCTGAAAACTAGCTTTTGTCTGCGGCGGAACTAGGCCAGGGAGGGTTAGACAGAATCTCATATCTCACACATATGGCGATCGTATCGTGATCACTGTGATTGGTTGAGAGATCACCGTGATTGGCCAACGGATTATTGCGACATCACGCGTTGGTTTTTCTACCATTCACAAGCGAGACGATACGATGTCGATTGGGAGATTCCGTCCTTGGGGATCGAATGTATCTCACTAAATCGTATCGACATCGCATCGTGTTGTTGTGATTAGTTGAGAGATCACTGTGATTGGCCGAGAGATTATTGCGACATCACGCGTCGGTTTCTCTACCAATTACAAGCGATACCATACGATGACGATAGACTGTGAGTTACAATCTACAGGCCCTTACTAATGATTTCAATAAGAAAGTGAGTTTGTTTGTAGTAATTATTTTTGTGTCAGAAGGTGGCGCATTCACAAAGATGAACACATGAACATTGTGATTGATTTTTTATTAAATATTCATTCACCGGCCTCTTAAAATATAGTAAACAATTCCAGACAGCTTATCGCGGAAGCGCCTAATGGCATATGTATTTTGGCAACTATCTTAATGATCAGGTCCAATGCCTTCTAAAACAGTTCATGCTTGCTTATTTATAATATTATAATCATGAAGTTCGTTTATTTGTTTACTGTAACTACTTAACCGATCATCACGAAACTGCTCCTGGAAGTGGTCGCCCGAATCACGCATCGAAATCTCCGCTAATCAGGATCACGCGTCGGACTGTTGATCAATCATAATGACCCGAAACGAAATTTCGTCTAACGTTTCGTTTTTCGTTCTAAGGGGGCAGCAGACTTAAAGTCCAGAATCAAAATTTTTTTTGTTTATATTAGGCAGGTGGCATACAAGCATACGGCCCATCTGATGCTAAACAGCTACCGTAGTTAGCAACACCATAGGTATCAAATGCGTCGCCATCTCCAAGGAAAAGGGTTAGGATGTGGATAGGCAGAGGATAATAAGGAAAGGATAGGTAGCATACTAAGTAAAGGATTTCCTATCCTATGGATAATTAGAAAAGCATAGAGAGGTGGTTTGGGCCTCCGGCGCTCTCTCTCACCATACGCAACACAATGGTAGGACTATCTACCGTTGTTTCACTCTGATCTTTTGTGAGAGGATGGTACTTCCCCGATCAAGCCGGCCCATTCATGCTGAGATAAGCAAATCTCTACCATTGGAAGGGAATATAGGCTAATTTAGTCCTAGAAATAATGGTAGATTCCTCTGGGATAGCAACATTTGCGTAACGGTAATTAATATGCCGTAGGGTGTGTATATTTATCTATTTACTAGCCTTTATTCGCGGCTCCGCCGCAGCCAAAAGCTAGTTTTTAGGTAATATCTCAGGTTCCCGATATAGAAGCGGGATAAAATGTATACCAGTTTTTGAGTCTAACCAAGAGCTATCAAATAAATCAGTTGCATCAAAATTCCTTAAGTAGTTTTTGCGTGATGCGCGAACGAACAAACAGACAAAAAATCTAAAAAAAAACTGCGTTGTGTTCCGACACGCCTATACTTACTACTTATCATCACGCCATTTCCCTTGCGGGGTAGGCAGAGAGAACAGAGTATCAAGAGGCTATATTCTTGCATACATCTCTCGCTTCCTCAACATTCATAATTCTCTTCTTACACACTCGCCGGCTTAAGAGACTCCTGACTCCACCTTCCTTCAATACATGACCGATTTGGTCTAGGTAGGTGAGTCTCGGTCTCTTCCTGTACCTACATCCTACATGCCTATAATATAACTTAATACAGTGGGTTTTTTTCTCATATATCTTAAATGTACAGACACAGCTCTGTTACAGATTTATACATCTATTATTTCACTGCCCACGCAAAAGAAGTCACAGGCAAAAGCTAGCTTTTGGAAAATATTTCTAGCAGCAGAGTCAGGGGCTCGTTTGCAGTGCGTTCCATTTGACTCACAACAATCACGCTCACGACTGCGGTTTTTCCCGTACCACTTAGCATTTCATTCGTAAAACGAATTAGAACGCGTTTTAGAGATTTCTAAACGCTCATTTCGACCTAAGTCTTTAGGCGGATCACATTGACCTTGGCGTGAGCGAACATAATTACGTCATCGGTGATGTTTTCGCTGCGATCACAATGAATGTTCGGTTGAGCGTTGTGAGCGCTATGGGGAACGCGCTCTTGGTGATAACATTCAGTCGTTAATTGTGAGCAAATATATGTAAGAAATAAACGAAATTAAATGCAAGAGAAAAGAGTAAGAATGTTCTAATTGAATATGGGGGACCGAGAACTATCAAAATATCCTGGATCCATTTCTGTCCCACTATCATGAGTTTCTATTGCTATTGCTTACTCCATGAACGAAAGTTACCACTTACCATCAGGTGGCTTGTCTGACACCATATGCCATAAAAAATCATGTTTATCCCTTGTCAACAGACGAGTTACCAAATCACGTTATCCAAATGTCAATCTTGGTGTGAGATTACGCAACACGTGTCGTGACGATATAGATAACACACAGCTGATAATATCGATATGATAATATATTTAGTTCGAACCTTGAGTGAGGTTGTGCTGTGAAATTTACATTAAATACTAGTAATAAATTGAATAATACGAATTTTTATATCGAACATTCTTAATTACATAACAAGTGTAATACTTTCTGATATTTCAAAATACATAACAAGTGATTTAAATTTGAATTACGACAGAGTCCGTAATTATTGTTTATTCAATATTTGCATAAACTTAGGTATTATAAATAATATATTAAGTGCATAAAGCACAAGTGATTCTATGAATTGACTCAAAAACATAGTTATCGAGTAAAGAAATCTACAGTGTTTTATAAAAAAGACAAGTTGATGTATATAGCAAATACATATGCACGTGATATACATAAATGTTCAATATTTCTAAGCGGCTTGGGTCTTTAAAGTTGAAGATAGTCTTCTTTTAATGTCGTTAAGCGATGTGCTACGAGACAGAACGAAATAAATATTCTTGAACTCAAAGCCAAGAACGTCAAAACATCACATAACATCTGAAATTTATATTGAAAGTTTGCAACACTATACAACAATGTCTGTGCTAAACACTGGATTCCATGAAAAACCACTTCATGTACTATTCAGGACAGCAACATGCTTGGTAAGCTGTTTTATGAACAATTTGTACGAAATTTTAAGTAAATCATTTTTAATTTCTTGATCAAGATCTGGCATACCGTCATATTTCATTTGATAATCCACATTATGTTGTCCGATAGAAGTTACAATAATAACGCATAATTGATCTTCGAAATTTAAACTGAGACAGTATAATTAAAATAGACGTTTGTTTATAGAAAATTTAGTTTTATCTACATAAAATGTTCAGGAATGTGTGCTTCTTATACATACATAGATGACGTATTACGTTTATAGACGTGTTACGTATGACGCAATATGGCACTATGACGAAATAATCACTTTTAGTCCTGTTTCTGAATGTTATATTAAGTGTGATATGGCTTTTTTTCTGCTCCAAATTTGGTGATAATATGTTTGTGAAGTTATAGCTTTTCATGTGTCTTTCGCTTCCACTTAATATTTGTCTTTATTTTGATCATCATAGTTCCGTACCTTTCGCGATCAGAACATCAATCGTAGTGCATAAATATGTTTCAAGTTTAGAGGATTTGTTTATTGGATTATCTACCTTAATAACCTCTATCGGCAGGTTAAAATTACACACATCGTTAGACCATTATTGTCCCACTATTGGGAAAATTAATCATGGCATTATTAACAGTCTGTAAAGCAAAAGAAAACATCTTGCAAGTGTGCCTATTACCGGGATATAGTTTTTTACTGTTTTTACTAGAACTAATAATACTATTTACATTCTTCACCTACAAGACAAGTCTTAGGTTAGAAATCTCGCTTTTACCATAAGCCTACTGTCACCGATCGATCTCATTTCCGCTGAAATATGAATTTGTTAATAGTACAGTAATCTTATCATTATTGCTTTGCACGTGTTAAGTAAGAGTGCTGTGCTCTAAGTTAAGCTAATCATGTTATATTTGATTTGATGGATTAGTTGTCATTTGATAGACTACATCGAACATGTTAGCATTCACACAAAAAGAAAGTTAATATATTTTAAATACGCAATTGTAAAGATTGCCCATGCTAGAAGAATAATGAAGATTTAACTGTCCGTATGGAGACAGACTAAGAATACAAAGAAGGGAAAAGAATGGGGCGATAAGACCACCCTATTCTTAGCAGGCGTCGTATGTGGCAATTAAGGGAAGCAAACCAAATGGGAGTAGGTACTTACTTGTCATCGAGCCCGAGCGGGTCGGAATCACCGTTTTCCATGTGGCTGACTAAGAAGCACCTCAGTGTGTTTTGGTTGTAGCGGGAGATAGCCCTTCAATGATTAATTTTCCATCGTGGAAATGAAATAGTAATGAGATAGTAGTAGACAGAATGGTATTGTCGGTCCTTGATCGGCGGTTACCACTTATCACCAGATGGGCTGTTTCTCGTCTGCTACCATATGCTATAACAAGACCCTGAATTCGAAATCTTGGCAATTCATATTTTACTAGAAACCGACTCTACTTTTTACTATACTATTATTATTTTAACTTTATTTCATATCTGTGAAATGAATTGGTGAGCAGCGGCTTGACAATACTCTCGGTATAGTTGAGTCCATGGGCGACGGTTACCATTCACCATCAGATGGACCGTGGCTCGTCTGCCACTACATGCAATAAAAAAAAACTATTCCTGTAAAATTTGTAGTTTGTGACTTAATATATTTTACTTCTGTGGTACATATTTACTATCACAGGGTGTTACGCACAGCTATTGAGAAATTTGGCATGAGTTTTTGGCTTACAGACTGTGACCGGCGCCTCTGCAGTCTGAGCCGCGCTATCTCGGCTACCTTTAGTTGTGTTCTAAAGCTGTATATTTCATATTATTATCTACTCGAAATGATTTTTCCCACCGGAATCACTTGACGTTGCTATTTCGCCCGCGTTTTTAACTGTCATTCTGACAGCTCCGAACCAGCTTCTCTATCAAACCAGAGACAAACTAGTTTAATTTCATCTATTGTGACCTTCTTGGGCCTTTGCCCTTTGAAAATCAAAAGTGATTGTGATGCTTACAGATGTTTCTTTGCAGTGTTTGTAAACTTTCGGGATGTGAACTGTATAGTGTCTAAACGATTGTGCCGTCCTAGTCTGTGGTAAATGATATTAAAATAAAATTAAAAAAAAACAAAATCACGATCTCATTGAATTTAGTTTGCAAAAACTCAAACATTTCTCTGTGTAATAAATACTTGCGCAACTTTAAGTGCCGGAAAAAGGACCATTGTGTATATTGTTTTAAGTCCAAACGACAGCGAAATCCATTGTTCTCTTTTTAAAATTTTTGTGGAACGCTCCATATTATATTCTGTTAAAATTTAACTGTATTTTAAATATAGAACTATTTTCAAAAATAGAACCAAATACGTTTCGCGACTACCCTCGTGATTCTATATGTTAACGTACTACGAGGCACTGGTGATCCTAGCATGTTTGACGACCGGGCTGCTAGCTCTAGGTCATGAGGTGTGGTTGTCGACGGTGTTTCGAGCCGCGGCCGCGAACCGTCGCGCCGCAATCCAGCCGCGCGCAACCTTCGCAACCTCGGCTACCCCTAGTGGGAGGGCGGACCTATGGAGTCAATACATACCAGGTTGTATTCCTTATATGGTTCACTTCATTATAGTACAGTACTCTGAAGTACTCTAGGAATTAGTTATTTTAATAGCCAAGGCCCTTTTCCCACGCCTATTATGAAGCGATTCTTGTCGAATAAACGTATCCTACGCGTTTGTATCGGACATACAATTTCTTATTGTTTTAAAAGAGTTTTTTGCACTGGATACTAGTAGCGAGCTATTTAAACGCAACCCGAATCGTATACGCGTTGCATAAAACAGGTATACGCACTACTTTTGTGCGTTGTATAAAGTCTTAAACATATTGTATTCAAAATTCCTGTCTCAGTGTTTGACCGCGATGAACTCCGAAACTCCTTATCTGATCTTAACGTTTTTTTTTTCATAATGTATAATTTGTTCCAACTTACAAGATAGGATAGTTTTTCTCGAGATTATTTTCTTTTTATATTGCAAATTTAGCGTACGAAATATGTGTTTATACAACTTATTACCGCAATGTATTAGAAAGAGTATAGTAGCTAAATGTGGATTAAAATTGGGAAAAATATATTGCTCACGGCTGACAACTATGCGCTTCTGATGGTACCATACCACTCATGAACCCAGCAACACCAAGCACAACGCCTTCACCACATTCACTACTAAGGTTACGTGAAAGAGATTAACATTCCTCGTTTCAATTCCAATCCATCCATCATTTTCATCCCATCAGTCACGGTGGGCAGTAGCTTGGCTGTATTACTGAGTCCATGAGCGGGGGTTACCATTTACTATCAAGGGCCAAGCTTGTCTGCCAATAAATAAATTTATCTTTGGCCTTTTAAATCTCAACTAGAAAACGAATATACTCGGAATTATTCAGCAGCTTGTTGCATACCAGTTGTCGACCGAAGTCGTGTCTTAGTCACGTCGCTTGAGAATAGCTTTGTGGGATGAGGGCCTAATTTATTTGGCTTTCGAGTCGATTAGAATAGAAGTAATATTATAGGTTTAGAAAATAGAATATTTGGATACATTTCCTAGCGTTGTCGGTTCAAAACCGTAGTTAGTATTTTGATAAAATCACTATTTTCGTAAAATTATTTCTTAAAGTGATAGAACAAATTACTGAGGGTGCTTTTCAAATCCACAGTTATTGGAAATCCGTTACAAACCAATCAACTGTTGTAATTAATACTCTTAGTAAATTTCTACCTTACACCCTTATTTATTGAGTGATGGTTAAAACATTTGGATTTGGATATAAAATTGCTTGGAATCACATTCGTATTAATCAATGTTGTAAAATTCTGTAATCTGTTATTTTAGATTTTATGTCTTAAACTACTGAACCGATTTTTACTGATCTTTGAAGGATGAAATATGTTACCAATTACGTACGGGAAAGCCGTTTATATACTGGCTGGGGCCCAGTTAATATTTATTTATTTATATAAGAACACGCCCCGTCCCTGCGACAAGTCACTAGCGGTCGCATGTCGCGTCGCGTCGTCGTCAACGGTCGCGAGCACAGCCGCTACGCGATCCAGCTGGCTGCGGCAACACTTGCCCGAATGGTATGGGGTTCATACCCATTGAAATGCGTGACGTTTGATTGAAGTGAAACTTTTGAACGGGGAAATCCGACATCGTGGCAGTGTTTTGTTTGTCACGTATGAGGTTTGTGGAGTATAAAGTAACCTTTCATAATTGATGCCCATCGTGTGGTCAAGGGTCTATTTCACGTTTTATGTATTATGTTGGTTTATAACAGGGATGTTATGAATTTCCTTAACCGTAACTGAAACTACCGGATATCCGAAATAATTTTGGATAAGGTTTTCAAGTGATAGAGCCTTGCTGGGATAACCAGCACGAATGGACGGCTCGATTGGGGAAGTACCACCCACTTACAAGAGATCAGTGTGTAACAACGGTATTTACTCCTACCGTTTTTCGCATAGTGGGTGAGAGTGCTGGAGGTCCAAACCTCTTCCCTATCCTCTCATTAGCCTTAATAACCTACCTATCCTCTCCTTATCATCCTTCCTATCCCTTTCCTTGGAGATGGCGCCGCGCCGCACGAGTGATGCCTCTGATGTTGCTAGCATCCGTATACGTATCCGAAACAGGTATAATATTATTCCTATATCCGTGTCCAGATCCGAAATTTCATATTCATAACATCCCTAGTTTATAACAACTTATACAGCTTATTTCAGCGTCAAAGAGACATATTATTGTCTATGTCTGTTCAATCCGTTACATTATTCACGAAATAAGCCCTTTTGGAAAGCCTCATTTCATCTAATACGCGCCTAAAGAAGTTTCACTTCATCGTAACGTGTTTAACAAAGAGTTTGCTTTGCGTTTGTGTGATCCTACTACCTGGATGTCCACTATGAATTTTCGCTGCTGGTAGGGATGGTACGAAGTGAATCTCACTTATTGCTACTGGGCTCGAACGGGGAGATGTTGCCACCATCTTCGTTGAGACAGCCGTCAAGTAACTCGATGTTTTTGGGTCGTAGAAGATAGTCCGTCTTATTCTTCCCCCACCCTTTTTGGGGGCCGGTAAACCTTTACCGGATAGTCTCCTTGCCGATATTGATGTAGTTATTGATAGCTACGATGAATTTTTAGTACCTATGGTTCGCCTCTGCTTACTCCGCCGTAGACAAATGCGTGAGGCTTTGAAAATACTAGAGTAAATAAATACAGTATTCTGGACCGGTTGCATAATCATGCAACTTGGCGAATATTTACTAGAAATTTTTCGCTATCGCGATTCAGACATTGCTAATGAGCTATCTTAGTAATTCTCTCAATTTTCGCTAGATGGCGTTGTTATTGATATCAACACGAAGCGGGAAAGTGTTTCAAGTAGGTTTTACGATTGTAATCCTTATACCCAAAAATGAACGCACTATATCCTTCAGAATATAATTTATTTTTTATTTATTTTGACAAGGTCCAAGTATTATTAGCTACCAACTTTAAATACCTGCTGTAATGGCGAGGTTCTGGCCGAAATAGGTGTTTTTGCATTCTAACAAAATCCAATTAAGAGTGCCACTGATTTTGTAAGCGTCTATAGGGTACAGTAACCGCTTAGCTTTAGGCGGACATTTCAATATAATATTAAATCTGCCAGTCCACAAGAGAGAAGAGAGGAGCGGAGCAGTGCCATAATTATCCATTAGAATTGCATAAAAACTTCGCGTTTCGCTTTCGTTTACTAAAACAGGGGTTTGCTCTCGGCCTAGCTCCACACAGTCCGCAACGCCGCGCCGCTCCGTATAAAATCTCTCGCACCGCCCCGCTCCGCATTACTCGCTCACGTCGTCGGCTCGCTTTGGTGGACTGGCAGCCTAAAAAGTGATTTTCTGTATAAGAGATTTTGTTTCAAAAATGTCAGGAATATTGTAAGGATGTCGTAATAGTTCGCTGTAGCAATCACCAGCGCATATTAGTGATATTGATTAATATTTCTGTTTGGATTGTTGACAAATATTTCTGTGATAGTAATTAAATATTTCTGTACATTTAATTTAATTTTTTTAATTCATTGTTAATCTGTAGAACATACGAGCCCCGATGCAAAATAGTTCGTCTATAGTGAAATTTTCTCTGTGAGATTTTTTCTAACTTCATTATTTTTGTATATTTATATAAAATATTAAGCTGTTTTTAATTATGAACCAATCAATTATTTTAGCTTTTTAATGTATACATATCCTGTTTTAAATTCGAAGAAGTTATAAGCAAAATAGTTCGTCTAATTGTTAATCCATGCAAAAGAGTTCGTCTATCGGTGAGTTAAATAAGATTATTCCTTCTTTGTACAATTATGTTATTGTGTGTCTGTGTCATTTATCAAGCGAGACAGTATAAAATCTGAAAATTTCAGTTTATTTCATTAATTTTCAAATAACAATGGTTCGTGGCAAACCCGTGTGTGTAGAGCTTCGAAAGCGAATAGTTTGTGGGGTCGATGCTGGCAAATCAAGTTACCAAATATCTAAAGACTTGATACTTCCCAGCTCTACAGTCCAATCTATCATTCAGCACTATAAAAAGAATAGAACGACTTCTTGTTTGAAGAAAACTGGTCGACCACGCATCACAAGTGCAGTAGAAAACAGAATCCTGAAGAAAATTATCAAAAATAATCGTCGTGCTCGAGCTGGAGAACTCACGGTGCAATGGAAGGACATGATTCACAAAGACGTCTCAGTTGATACTTGCAAAAGAGTCCTAAAAAGAATGCGTTACGGATTTTACACCGCTAAGAAGAAACCACTGTTGACTGCTGTACAAAAGAAAAAGAGGTTGAAGTTTGCTCGTGATCATTTAAATTGGACTTCCGATCAGTAGCGTAGTATCATTTGGAGTGACAGTCGGCGATGAAAGGAAAAAAGTGATTCGGAACAAAAATGAGGCATTTCTGATTGTCTCAAACGCAAAGTGAAGTTTCCGGCGTCTCTTATGATATGGGGCTCAAGGTGTTGGTGGTATGCAGTTTGTGGATGGTTCTATCAATGCTGCAAGGTATCAAAACCTTTTGGAAGAGAATTTACTGCCCTCTATTCCATCACTTAAGCATCAAGATTCTTCATTTTTCAACAGGATGGTGCTTCCTGCCATACTGCAAGGACAACAAAGACGTGGCTACTGGCGAAAAGCATCCCTACAATCGAATGGCCATCTAACAGTCCGGACTTGTCGCCGATTGAAACCCTATGGTGGAAAATGAAAAAAGTTCTCCGTAAAAATCCATCAAGATCGAAGAGCGACTTAAAGGCTAAACTCTTGGCTGTCTGGGAGTCAATTACGCTTGAGGAGTGTGCAGCGTTGGTTGCAACCATGCCTCTTCGCATTAAAGCTGTCATTGAGAGCAAAGGCGACGCAACTAAGTGGTAGACGAACTATTTTGCGTGAGTGACAAGGGTAGACGAATACTTTTGCGTTATGTTATTTAGAATATTTTTTAAATTTTTTATGTTATGTAAAGTCATGAAAGAATTTCAGTTATGTTAAAATAAACTTGTTCACAATCAAGTAAACAATGTTCCTCAAATTGTGGTTTACTTTTTATTAAACGTTCTTAATTATTTTACCAATATTTCCTTTCTATATTTTACGCTTTGCAATACTTTCCATACTAGACGAACTATTTTGCATCGGGGCTCGTATTTATGCACTTTACAAATAACCAGTAAGTAGAATATATTTTCCTTTATATATATTACCAAAGCAAGGTGTTTTAGTGTATATAAACTTTTTAAGTATACTTATATCATTTAACACCGCTGTCCCATTAAAGGCCAAGGGTCTCATCAGAAACAGCCCTAAAATTGGAAATTTTCATCTAGCCTTTTGACGTCTACTTCTGGTATTAGACATCTCTCAGAAAACGCCACAACGAGTGTTCATATCAGTAACTTTATCTCTACTAAAAATGGCGGATATAACCCGATCAAATATGAAACGTCACTTTTCAATGTGAAATATTTACATTATCAGTACTCTACAAGTTGGTAGTATTAATGCACTCCAACATAGAGAATTTATTTTACGGCTTCTTGAATGGATTTTAGTTATGTAGTGTTTACCTTAGTTAAGTCCCAGAACTGCGACGACGACCACTGAAGGAATGTAATATGGTTCCGGTGGCCCGCCAATAAAGGCGGAGAGACGGCACACGGCGAGTTTCTTTAGTGGGTGAGGGCCCCACACTACCCTGTTCGTTGCTCCGAACGACGGGGTGCGAGGTTAGGAAAATTATTTCCCGCCTTAAAAAAAAGGACTGAAAAGACAGGGGTATTGAGTTCGAACCTTAGTGGAGATGTCACTAGGCACCTAGGTATTATTTTTATACTGCCCGGTGCAGACAATCGGAAAGAAATCTCTATGCTTGAGAGATTTTCTCGACGGCTTATAAACAGCAACCCACACTGGATCAGCGTGATGGTCTATGATCAAAATTTTTTTCTCAGAGAGGAGACCCTTGGCCAGAAGTAGGGTGAAAAAAAAGCATGAGCGTTTTCCCGCCAAATTTATAAGTTTATGTATTGCTACGCTATGTGTAATATTTTGCACGTGATTATTTTTGTGGCTTTGTTGTTTTGTTATAAGCAGTACATAGTTTCTTATTTTTAGTTCAATTAAGTGATTTTAGTCGTCTGTTTGGCGGCAACTAATTTCGTTATACGTTAGACTGGGGAGTTTATATTTTGGGGCTGAAGTAACTCTTCAGCCCCCTTAGAATGAAAAACGAAACGTTAGACGAACTTTCGTTTCGCTTCATTGTGATTGGTCGCCTGAATCACGCGTCGAAATCTCGACTAAACAGGAATCATGTTTATCAATAACAATGACTCGAAACGAAAGTTCGTCTAACGTTTTGTTTTTCGTTCTAAAGGGGTTGTACCTACACGTTTCAAAAAGTGCGAAGTCCAAGAAGGAATGTGTTTTCGAAGTTAGTAGTCTCGAGCGGATATCACGGTGGGTGAATTGGCAAAGCATCTGGAATGGTTTTCCAGAAGATGCAGGGACTGTTATTTTCGATTTCACATTTTCGCACTTTGTATTAATTTATTTGTCTCTAATTTTAGGAATTGATTGCTTTTCTAAGTAAGCCACTGCAGCGTTTAATAGATTTCTAATTAAACGCTTCTGTCGAGAGATAGATAATTCACGCCAGAATGCTTGCTCATTAGATCGCGTGAGATTTTTTTAGCATTTTCTTGTTGGAATCTCATGAAAATGTTACTAAGTTTATATCTTACCGCAGACTGTCGAGAAACAGTAGTAGTAGTATTCGTAATAACACAGATAACACACAAGGTACGAGTTTAGTAGTGACCACAGCTGATGTAACTCAGAGGAAGCGTCTAATACAAATTGTTTTGATAAATACAAACAATTAGTTTTGGCGTAAATTTACAAAAAAAATATGTAAATCTGATGCTATAAGCACTGCTCGAGACAAGACTGGTTTTTTGTTGCTTACTGATGAGCTACTATATGGTACCCAACTGCCGTTCATGGACGCCTCAGTGCCAGGAGCACAGCCAAGCATCGGCTCTTAACCACTATTATCCAGAGCAGTCGAAATAGTATCGGATATCGATCAACACAATATGTAGTTCAAAAACAATTTGCATGGTTCACGACTCACACCTGCTTTCCTAGGGGGGTGGACAAAGCCAACGAATTTCCACAAAAAAAATACCTCTAGCTTTGAGTAAGTAGTGTTGATTTAAACTTTTTATATAAGCACTTGATATGCTTAGCTGCTTTGGCCGCGTGGGGCCGGCTCTATAATTATCCCACCCCTCTCTACCCACGGGAGTCGTAAGAGCCGACTGACGGAATTCCGGGGGAGTGGGCAGCAGCCGTGTGCCGTGTGGGGCCGGCTGTGCCGTGTGGGGCCGGCTGTGCCGTGTGGGGCCGGCTGTGCCGTGTGGGGCCGGCTGTGCCGTGTGGGGCCGGCTTGTGCCGTGTGGGGCCGGCTTTAGAATTGTCCCACCCCTCTCCACCCATGGGAGTCGTAAGAGCCGACTGAGGGAATACCGGGGGAGTGGGCAGCAGCACTTCCTCGAGTATTAATAACATCCACTGCGATCGCCAACCCGCCTGCCAAGCGTGGCGATTACGGCAATATCCCCCAAAAAAAATGAACACCCAACAAAAAACGGCCCTCAGTCACGGCAGCTCCGCTATTCCGTGGCCTAACGGTAGCGGGCCCGGTAACGGCGGAGCAGGGGGTGCGAAGAATCTCCGGTCGCGGATAGGCTACCATAAACAACGACCTCTGGCCCTGGTAACGCACAACGTTCGGACACTTCGGACCGACGAGAGAATCACCGAGCTGGAAGAGGAATTGAGCAAGATCCACTGGGACATTATAGGGTTGTCAGAAGTCCGAAGAGAGGGTGAGGGTACGACAATCCTCCAGTCCGGGAACTTGCTCTTCCACCGGGAGGGCGACCACCAGTCCCAAGGGGGTGTCGGGTTTATCGTTCGCAGGTCTCTCGTAGGCAACGTGGAGAGGATTGAAAGTGTGTCGAGTAGGGTAGCGTACCTTATACTCAGAGTAACCAAACGGTATTCGTTGAAGGTCATACAGGTTTACGCACCGACCTCTACACACTCCGATGACGAGGTGGAGGCCCTATATGAGGACATCTCGAAGGCCATCCACTTGTCTAAAACCTATTTCACGGTGGTTATGGGAGACTTTAACGCGAAACTAGGCAAAAGGACAGACGATGAGCTGAAGGTGGGGCACTATGGATTTGGGCAGAGGAACCACAGGGGCCAGATGCTGGCTGATTTTCTGGAGAAGGAATGCCTCTTCATGATGAATTCCTTCTTCAGGAAGCAGCCCCAGCGAAAATGGACCTGGATTAGCCCTGATGGTTCAGTGAAAGACGAGATTGACTTCATCCTGTCGGACAAACGACACATATTCAATGATGTCTCAGTGATCAGCAGGATTAAAACTGGGAGTGATCACCGACTAGTCAGGGGCATCTTGAATATTAGAACAAAAGTCGAGAGGTCGCGTTTGATGAAGTCTACGCTCCGACCAACACCTGCCCAATACCAGAACCCCGAGAGCTTTCAGCTCGAACTACAAAATCGCTTCCAATGTCTAGATGAGTGTGAATCAGCGAGCGATACGAACAGCAGGTTCGTGCAAACTGTCCACGCCGTCGGGTCGACTTACTTCAAGGCCCGTCGCGTCAGTAGGAACCGTAAACTCTCGGACCATACTCTCAAACTCATGGAGAGGAGAAAAGAAATGATAGTCCAGTCCTCAGCCGATTGGTCCTGCCTAAGGCGGTTAAACAGACAGATCTCCAAAGCTGTGCGACACGATATTCGCCAATTTAATACTACCCGTATTAAAGAGGCGATAGAGCGGAACCAAGGCTCGAAAGTGTTCGCAAGAGATCTGTCTGTTGGCCAAAGTCAGTTGACTAAACTGAGGACCAACAACGGCACTATCATTTCTTCTCGAGATGAGATCTTGGGAGAGGTCCAGCAGTTCTATGGACAGTTGTACAGATCCCAGAGCCCTGCTGTTGGCTTGGTCCAAGACCCCAGATCCAAGCTAACTCGGCACTTTACCGAAGATATCCCGGACGTCAGCCTGTACGAGATCAGAATGGCTCTCAAACAACTAAAGAACGGAAAGGCACCGGGAGACGACGGAATCACTACAGAGCTTCTGAGAGCAGGCGGAAAGCCGGTCTTAAAAGCTCTTCAGAGGCTGTTCAATTCCGTCGTTCTCGGGGGCGACGTTCCAGAGTCGTGGACCAGAAGCGTGGTGGTGCTGTTCTTCAAGAAAGGTGACAGAACCCTCTTGAAGAACTATAGACCCATCTCGCTCTTGAGCCACGTCTATAAGTTGTTTTCGAGGGTCATTACAAATCGACTCACGCGCAGGCTTGACGACTTCCAGCCTCCCGAACAAGCCGGGTTCCGAAAAGGCTATAGTACCGTAGACCACATTCACACGCTACGCCAGATTATACAGAAAACCGAAGAATACAATCGGCCTCTGTGTCTGGCGTTTGTGGACTACGAGAAAGCCTTCGATTCGATCGAAACTTGGGCGGTGCTGCAGTCCCTTCAGCGGTGCCAAATTGACAATCGGTACATCGAAGTGCTGAAGTGCTTGTATAGAAACGCCACCATGTCAGTCCGTGTTCAGGACAAGAGTACGGGACCGATCCAACTGCAGAGAGGTGTTAGACAGGGAGACGTTATGTCCCCGAAACTCTTCACCGCTGCATTGGAAGATGTCTTCAAGCTCTTGGACTGGACCGGATTCGGCATCAACATCAATGGCGAATACATCACTCACCTTCGATATGCCGACGACATCGTAGTCATGGCAGAATCTCTGGAGGACCTTGGCACCGTGCTCAATGATCTCAGCAGGGTTTCCCGACTGGTGGGTCTCAAAATGAACATGGACAAGACGAAAGTCATGTCTAATGTCCATGTCATTTCAGCACCGGTCCTAGTCGGGAGTGCGCTTCTCGAAGTTGTCGACCATTATGTCTACCTGGGACAAACAGTCCAGTTAGGTAGGCACAACTTCGAGAAAGAGGTCAATCGACGAATCCAACTCGGCTGGGCAGCGTTCGGGAAGCTAAGGAAGATCTTCTCGTCCAATATTCCGCAGTGTCTGAAAACGAAGGTCTACGACCAGTGTGTGTTACCAGTGATGACATACGGAACAGAGACGTGGTCTCTGAATGTTGGCCTCATATCAAGGCTCAAAGTCGCTCAGCGGGCCATGGAGCGGGCTATGCTTGGTATTTCCCTACGTGATCGAATCCGTAATACGGAGATCCGTAGGAGAACGAGAGTGACCGACATAGCCCGCCGGGTTGCCATGCTGAAGTGGCAATGGGCAGGCCACATCGCTCGACGAACCGATAACCGTTGGGGACGAAAGGTTCTCGAGTGGCGACCACGTATCGGACGGCGCAGCGTAGGACGGCCCCCCACCAGATGGACCGATGATCTGGTCAAAGCTGCGGGGAGCCGTTGGATGCGGTCGGCACAGGACCGCTCGTTGTGGCGTTCTCTTGGGGAGGCCTATGTCCAGCAGTGGACGTTAAAAGGCTGATGGATGGATGGATGGATGGGCAGCAGCACTCCCTCGAGTATTAACAACATCCACTGCGATCGCCAACCCGCCTGCCAAGCGTGGCGATTACGGCATTATCCCCCATGCCGGGACCGCTCGTTGTGGCGTTCTCTTGGGGAGGCCTATGTCCAGTAGTGGACGTTGAAAGGCTGATGGATGGATGGATGCTTAGCTATGAAATAAATTATTGGCAAAATATAGTTCTTCTAATGCAACTTGAACCTATAACTAATAATAATCTAATTTGAAAAGCATGTTGAAAGTAATTGCCTCGGTGGGGCAGCGGTAGCGTGAGTTACTGCTGATCATGACGTATCAGGATCGATCCATAGGGCAATGCTATTAACCTTTTTTGTAAAAAGAAAAATTCTCACTAGCAGCCAGGCATTTTGAAATGTGCCCGGTAGACGGCAATAAGCTCGCCCCCTATTGCGTAGGACTTAATTTGCGAACCGTGGGTGCGTATAACACCTCTGCCTACCCCTTTGATGATACAGGCGTGATGCTGTGTTTTGTTTAAACGAGGTTTGAGAAGAGCACTTTACTCACGGTAAGTTGCTTAAGTCCATGAGCGTCGGTTACTACTTACCATCAGGTAGGCCGTTTGCTCGTCTGCCAATGCTGGCAATGAAAAAAAAAAATCTTTATAAGTATTAGTAAAGCAAGAACATATGCCAATTTTGCTCTATGTTACGGGGCAATGATTTCTATCGGATCGCTACTGTAACATAATACAGCTTGATATTTTTTATATATATTTTTAGCATTTGATATGTTTAACCATATAAATTATCACAAAGTGTGAAAATGTGAAATCGAAAATAACAGTCACGAACAGGAACCTGCATTTCCTGGAATACCGTCCCAGATGCTTTGTGAATTCAGCCATCGTGACAATTGCTCGGGATTTATACGGCTAAGCATGTCAAATGCAAAAAAATCTATAAAAATATCAAATAGGGCTGCGTCATTATTTGGTAAAAATCTTAATTGTAAAATTAAGTTTACCTGGTCGGTATAATGTATGCAAATGCTTCCGACAGATGGCGCAGGCGTCACCCAAGACGTTGAGAATGAATATTTCATCGAAATTCGCAGTCCCGAGCAATTTTCCCGATGGCTGAATTGGCAACACATCTGGGACAGTATTCCAGGAGATGCACGTTCAAATCCTGCTCGTGACTGTTATTTTCGATTTCACATTTTCACACTTTATGTTATTAATACAGCTGATCAATATGAACAGTATTATAGTGTTGAATCGAGTAGTTTTGTGACATATCTACAAGTCTCAAGTGTATTCTAAAAATTTGGTTTTCTTGACAGGAGTTAGCAGGTGGTAAAAGTGGACCCAGCGGCCTCCGGCGCAGCACAGAGCGCTCGGACTCCGTGTCCGAGTCTCGATCGGATAAACAGCCCAGCCATACAAGCGGTATGTATATACTGTTTTTATCTATGTTAATAGGTATTCTATAGTGCACTGGTACCCAAAGTGGTCTATATCGACCCCCGGGGGACCTATAAGGGGTCCATGTGTAGATTTCATTTAAGAAATTGTTAATTTATTTTTGATTTTCAATTCACCTCTTGTTTTTGTTAGGCAGGAAAAATGTACCTAACCGCACACCCCGTCGTACGGGGCAATGAAGAGGGTAGTGTGAGGCCCTCACCCACTAAATAAACCCGCCGTGTGCCGTCTCTCCGCCTGTATTGGCGGGCCTCTGGAACTATTACATTGCTTCAGTGTTATATTACTCTTAACAGCTATAGTTAGAATAAGATCGAAAATTTTAGATCTATTTTTTTAGCAATTGACATGCTCCGCTACTTTTTAAAGTATACATTATTTGTAAATAAGGAAAAAGATATTTTTAGTAGGAACGGGAATCGAACCCGCGTCTTTTCCAATCCAGGGAAGTGCTCTAAGCCACTGAGCTATCCTACTGATCTTTCGATCATCCCAATTTCCTAATCAAATTTGTCCTACTAAAAATCTCTTTTTCCTTATTCACAAATAATGTATACTTTAAAAAGATCGAAAATATTTTGAAAAGTTTAAAAATGTAATCATATTAACTAGGTAGGGATTTAACCAAACAGCTGAAGTAATGTCTCATAATTCCAGTGGTCCGCCAGTACAGGTGGAGAGAGAGTTTAGTAGGTCGCCCCAAACGCTTCCAGTGGCCCGCCAATAAAGGCAGAGAGACGGCACATGGCGGGTTTGTTTAGTGGGTGAGGGCCCCACACTACCCTGTTCGTTGCCCCAAACGGCGGCGTGTGTGGTTATATACATTTTTCCCGCCTTAACCAAATAGGCCTAAAAACGTCTAACCAGGCCGAAAAACTTTAAGTGGTCTACGAACCACAAAAGCTTGGGGACCTTTTGTATATATACTTTTATTACATACTCATGCCTGTTTTCCAGAGGGTATGCAGAGAATGGATTGCCACTGTTTCTGTAAATGTCATAAAACCCCTTTCGCCCCTGTGGGTACGAGACGTGACGGGTGGCGAATCACATTATAATAATTGATACTAAAAATCTCACAGGGTCCGAGATAAACGTCTACAAGCCCTGGAAAGGACGTTAAATCAGCGTAATTCAGTCTCTAAAAGTGCACTTGCATGTTTCGTGCACACGTGCAATATAATATATTGTGCAGACCGCAGCCATGACCGAAATTCAGTCATTGCCAGTGACAATTTGAAGTTAACACTCATCATATTCGTCATAACGTAAGTAGTATTATTGATGACCCATCCATTTCCAGGACTCAATGGTCTCCGCAACATCGGCAACACCTGCTTCATGAACAGCGTGCTGCAATGCCTATCGAACACCAGACCTCTGCTGGAGTACTTCAGCGATGATAAATACGGAGACGACATCAACACCACCCTTAGCTGTATGAAGGGCGCTCTGATCAAAGGTGATTATTTTTTTACTACGCGGGTGGCAAACACGCATATGGTACCCACCTGATAGTAAGCGGTTACCGTAGCCTATAGACGCTAGCATCACTCCTGCGTCGCCAACTGCAAGGAAAAGCATAAGAGTTGGAGCGGAATGATAATAAGCAGGAGCTCTCATTCATCATAGGTAGGATACTAAGGAGAAGATTTCCTATCCTATGGATAATAAGAAGAGCATAGAGAGGTGGTATGGGCCTCCGGCGCTCTCACTCACCATACGCAACACAATGTTGGGAATACCTACAGTAGTTACACGCTGATCTTCTGTGAGAGGGTGGTACTTCCCCATTCGAGCCAGCCCATTCATGCTGGGATAAGCAAGGCACTATCCCTAAGGACACTTGTTATTATTTGTGAAACTGGAGCAGGATACGAACCTGCGTCCCATCCAATCCGGGGAAGTGCTCTGGACCGCTAAGCTTTTGCTGTTGCCCAACGGCTATTCTAAAACTACTTCAAATTTTTGACGTCTTTACGACTCATGTCACTTATCGGATGCAATTACATGCATTATTCGAATGTAGTAATTAATTTTGCAATTGAAATTCATAGTATTTATTTTGATGACACGATTTTTGAAGTGAAACTTCTTTAGAATCGTGATTTGAAACTCGATGAAATGAAAATGCGTCACGATAAATAACAATCACATAAATGTATAGGATTAACAGTAATTTGCAGTAAAATCCAGACGTTAATCTACCATTATATCGTTGCAAAAAACAAAATTTTAATGAATTTTAATGCTCCATTAAATTTGATTAATGAGAGGTCATTTTAAGCTTGGTCAGTAATAATAAACCTTACATTTATCCTAATACTCCTGATACTCTGTATCCATCTGAAACTCGTAGGCTACTTTTCAGAAGTTTTACTTCTGCCGTGTGTGAATTGCACATAATTTTTTGCACGCCTCATAAGCGAAGCGTTGAGGTGGGTACTACTCTCGTTTCATACAGAATAACTGATTTTTTCAAAACTTAAAATGGCTCTATTTATCATATATTGCACACATTGTAAATTAATATATACACACCTATCAAGAAAAACCACTATTTTTAACACTCATGATATTTTTGATGCCATTTTTGTTATTTAAACTATTTAAAAAACTTTAAACACAAAGTGAAAAATGTGAAATCGAAAATAGCAGTCAGGAGCAGGATCTGAACCTGCATCTTCTGGATACCGTCCAGATGCTTTACCAATTCAGCCATCCTGACAATTGCTCCTGACTGCTAATTTCGATAACACATCATACTTAACGTCTTTGGGTGACGCCTGCGCCATTTGTCAGAAGTATTTTCATACATTATACCGACCAGGTAAACTTAATTTTACAATTAAGATTTTACCTAATAATGACGCAAACCCTTTAAATATTTTAGATATTTTTATATATATTTTTAGCATTTGACATGCTTAGCACTATACATTAATCGAAATTAGCAGTCAGGAGCAATTGTCAGGATGGCTGAATTGGTAAAGCATCTGGACGGTATCCAGAAGATGCAGGTTCAGATCCTGCTCCTGACTGCTATTTTCGATTTCACATTTTTCACTTTGTGTTTAATGTATAGTGCTAAGCATGTCAAATGCTAAAAATATATATAAAAATATCTAAAATATTTAAAAAAACTGTTTATAAAAGTTCTGTCTTGGACGTCCGTGTGTTGTAGGTAATGTATGTTAACACGATAACGACCGAAATACGTTACTAATCGAGTATTTTTTTTTCTTTTACGATTCAGTATAACTACGAATAGAGCCCTATCACATTTCACTGTCCGATTCGATGTGGTTTAATTGTTATTAAATAAACAAAAAAATTGTGAATATTTACGCTAAAACCAGCGCTATCCTTATTTCGTGAGAACTATTTCTATAGACCAATATAGAAGTACTTCTTATAATTAGCACTAGATGGCGTATAAGACGTGAAAACCACAGTAGTTTTTGAAATTAGCGCTATCTATGTGATTTATTGAAACTACTTAGTAAGACCAATACATTATTAGTTACCTATCAAATAATCAATTTTATTGTGAAAAAGGAAGATTATGCAGGCGTGCACTTTTGGATTTTCCAAAGTATTTTTTTAATGTTTTCATCTGTATTGAATATATTTTAGTAGTTTCCCTTTTCCACTTTCACAAATAATTTGTTCTTGAGCATATCAAGTGCTAAAATATAAATCAAGGCGCTTGTTATTCTCAGTCGGGTAATAAAAGATAAATGCTTACAGCGTTCGCGAGTGTCATCAAAGAGCTATGGCGTCATGGTGAGAGGGATACTGTGGTGAACACCACGTCGTTGAAGTCCCAGGTTCAGAGGTTCGCGCCAAGGTTCATGGGGTACAGTCAGCAGGACGCACAGGTATATACTTATTGCATTGTCTTTGTGTACAACACAGTGATTGTCCAAACATTATTATATGTTACTAGTTTTTGAGTTATATCTCAGGTTCCCGATATAGTAGCGGGATAAAATGTATACCAGTTTTTAAGTCAAATCAAGTGCTATCCAATAAAAAAAGTTGCATCAAAATCCGTTCAGTAGTTTTTGCGTGATGCGCGAACAAACTTATTTTTTTCTTGAATATCTTAAATGTATAGACACAGCTCTGTTACAGCTTTGTAATAATAACGTTTTTTTTTCAAAGGCAGACCTGTATTAATGAACTTGTATCGCGGGGGATTTTACAAACATACAATTTCACGGACACAAAGTACACAGCCAGACTCAGAACAACCATTTGTGAATGACACCAAGAGTTGTCATGAGTGGGAATCGAACCCACAACACGTACGGGAGGCCGGTATCTAAACCACTCCGCCATTTGTGCAGTCAAATATGGAAGCGAGAGTTGGGAATTATATCACTCACTCTAAACGGTAAGAAAGATTGTGGTATGGAGATTGATTATCACGAGCGGTTGTCACGATATCTTAGTGTACAGTCTGCAAGGGTAATCCAGAAGATGTGGGTTCAAACCTCACTTGTGGCTACCGTTTTTGGGACGTTATGTTAAAAAAAAAATTAAATTATTATATTTCCAGGAGTTTCTCCGGTATTTGCTGGAAGGTCTGCACGAGGATGTAAACCGCGTCACTGTGAAACCAAAGCCCATTCTCACCGAGATTGATGATAGTTTGAGGTGGGTACTGGTTTGTTTGTACCAGATATGCGTTTATTCCCCTAAAAAAAGCATAGCATCACGCCTGTATTCGCCGAAGTGGTAGGCAGAGATGTATTACACACCCACGGTTCGCCAGCTATGTTTAAGTCCCACATAATAGGGGGCGAACCTATTGCCGTCTACCGGGCACATTTCCAAACTCCAGGCTGCTACTGAGAAGTTCAATAACACTGCCCGACCTGGGGATCTAACCTGAGAGCTTATAATCAGCAGTCGCTCACACTACCGCTGCACCACAGAGGCAGTCCCCTATATATTCAATCATTTTCTGTTCCACTATTGAACACAGATCTCTTCTCATGGTGGGAGCGATTAGGCCATAGTCCACCACGCTAGCTCGGTGCGGGTAAGCAGACTTCACAAGCCGTCGAGAAGATCTCTCTGCAGGGGGATTAGGCGGAATCTCATATCTCACATGTCGATCGTATCGTCTTGCTTGTACGATCACCGTGATTGGCCAACGGATTATTGTGACATCACGCGTCGGATTCTCAACCAATCACAGTGATCTCGATACGGTCGACACGTGAAATATGACATTCTGCCTCAGGGGGCAGGTCTTCGTACGATGTTTTTCTTCACCAAGCAGGGATAAATTGTAAATACACACATAATTTCGAAAAGTTGAGAGTTGTAGCAAGCCACACGCTTGACGAACCAAGAATTGCTGGAGAGAAAGGTTCTCGAGTGCCGATCACGAATCCAACGGCCTCCTACGAGGTAGACTGACATGGTTAAAGCTGCAAGGAGATGTTGGATGCAGTAAGACAAGACCGCTCCTTATGACGCACTCTTGGGAAAGATGCCTCACAGTGGCAGTCAAGAAGCTTAAAGATGGATGTTTTCTTTTTTAATAATTATTTTTAAGGATGTAGGTACAGACCGAGACTCACCTACCTAGACCAAATCGGTCATTATTAAGGAAGGTGGAGTCAGAAGTCTCCGAAACCGGCGAGCGTGTATGAAGAGAATTATGAATGTTGAGGAAGCGTGCGACTTATGCAAGAATAGGGCCTCTTGACACTCTCTTCTCTCTGCCGGCCCCGCAAGGGAAATGGCGTGTTGATAAGTTATGTTTAAAAATTTTAATTATTTTTTTTCCACAGCGAAACAGCGAAGGCCGCGGAAGCGTGGTCCCGGTACCTCCGCATGGATGACAGCCGAGTCAGCGAGATCTTCGTCGGGCAGCTCAAGTCCACCCTGCGCTGTACCCACTGCCACCACGACAGTGTCACCTTCGACCCCTTCTGGGACCTCAGGTAGAGCTTACTCACATATCGACCTTCACAGATATAGCCTGCACAGATGCTGATTTCCGTGTGGTGATGGACTAAGAATACAAGTATCACCACCCCATTCTTTCCATCGGGTGTCGAACAAGGCGACTAAGGGAAGTAAGCAATTATCACCTATTGCATTACTGTTGGTAGGGCTAAGTGCCAAGTGAGAGTTGCTATCAGGCCCGAACGGGTCGGTACCACCGTCTCCTGTGTGACCGGTCATGACGCACGTCAATGTGTTTTGTAGCAGAAGATTTTTTCATTTCATATGTATATGTGAAATGAAACGGTGAGCAGCGGCTTGACAATACTCTCGGTATAGTTAAGTCCATGAGCGTCAGTTGCCACTTACCATCTGTTTGTCTGTTTGTTTGTTCGCGCATCACGCAAAAACTACTGAACGGATTTGGATGCAACTTTTATTTGATAGATCTCGATTAGACTTAAAAACTGGTATACATTTTATCCCGCTACTATATCGGGAACGTGAGATATAACCCCAAAACTTGGTTGCGGCGGAGCCGCAAGCGAAGGCTAGTATTAGATATATTACTAGCCTTTGTCCGCGGTTCCGCCGCAGCTAAATGCTAGTTTTTAAGTTATATCTCAGGTTTCATATATAGTCATCCATCCATCCATCAGCCTTTCTACGTCCACTGCTGGACATAGGCCTCCCCAAGAGAACGCCACAACGAACGGTCCCGTCGTTTGGGATAATGCCGTAATCGCGACGCTTGGGAGTGCGGGTTGGCGATCGCAGTGGATGTTGTTCATACTCGAGGGAGTGCTGCTGCCTACTCCTCCGGTATTCCCTCAGTCGGCTCTTATGACTCCAGTGGGTAGAGAGGGGTGGGCCAATTCTAAAGCCGGCCCCACACGGCCATATATATAAATATGTATATTATTAATAATATTGATATCTATTAATAATGAGAAAGAGAGAAAGAAAATGTGTGCTCACACCTCTCTCTCTTGCCCCTACAGTAATATACGAAAAGTAACTCTCTCTCTCTTTCTATCTTCACTAACTTATGTCTGCCTCTCAACTTCCGTTCGCCTCGCGCGATCACACTTTTCGTAACGCTCACGTCACGCATTCACCAGCTTACTCCCCAAGTCGAGCGTGCGTAAACAAGTATTTACTTTAAAATTGCATTATGTTCGTAGTCTGCCGATCCCGTGTCGTACGGGCAACTTGAAGCTTCAGCAGTGTCTCCAGCACTTCACCAAGCAGGAGGAGATGGATGGTGATGAAAAGCCGGTTCGTATTCACTGGATCTTACTACTTAATATTCTGGACAGAAAAATTACTTTGTACTAGCAGATCTGCCAGACGTCCGTGTGGTGACGTACCAAAAATACAACTGTCATCACCCCATTCTTTCCCACGGGTGTTGTATGAGGCGATTAAGGGAAGTAAGCAATCATCACCCATTGCATTACTGGTGGTAGGTCTACCAAGTGGGAGGGTTACTACCACCATCTCCCATGTGACCGGCCAGAAAGCAATAGAATTAACCATGACGTAATCAACCTCCTCTTATTGTCTCCAGACATGTTCGAAGTGCGGAGTACGTAGAAAGTGCCTCAAGTGGTTCACCGTCCAGAAGTTCCCACAGGTTTTGGTACTACATCTCAAGAGGTAATCATTTGCTTGCTATCTTTTTTGTTTTTTATACTAAGTGGGTGGCAAACAAGCATACAACCCACCTGATGGTAAGCGGTTACCGTAGCCTATAGACGCTAGCAACACCGAGAGGCATCACTCGTGCCTCGCCAACTGCACAAATGGCGGAGTGGTTTAGATACCTCCCGCCCGAGGGTTCTGGGTTCGATTCCCACATAGGACATTTCTTTGTGTAATCCACAAATTGTTGTACTGAGTCTGGGTGTACTTTGGGTCCGCGATACAAGGATCCTCGTGGCGTAGTTGGTAGTGTAAACTGACTTCCGTGTATGAGGTCGTGGGCTCGGTTCCCACTCAGGGCAATAGATATTTGTACTGCGTCTGGGTGTTTTCTATCTATTCCATCCATCCATCAGCCTTTCAACGTCCACTGCTGGACATAGGCCTCCCCAAGAGAACGCCACAACGAGCGATCCTGTCATGGGGGATATTTCCGTAATCGCCACGCTTGGCAGGCGGGTTGGCTATCGCAGTGGATGTTGTTAATACTCGAGGGAGTGCTGCTGCCCACTCCCCCGGTATGCCCTCAGTCGGCTCTTACGACTCCCCTGGGTAGAGAGGGGTGGGACAATTCTAAAGCCGGTCCCACACGGCATATTCAGCATTCTATCTATTATATTTTATCCGTGTGGTGACGGATTAAGAATACAAGTGTCACCACCCCATTCTTTCCCACGGGTGTCGTATGAGGCGACTAAGGGAAGTAAGCAATTATCATCCATTGCATGACTGGTGGTGGGGCTGGGTACCAAGTGGGAGTACTCACTTGGTATCGGGCCCGAGCGGGTTGGTACCACCTCACATGAAGCACATCGTTGCGTTTTGGCTGTAGCAGGAGAGCCGTTTATATTTCATTTGATCTGTGAAATGAGTTAGTGAGTAGCGGCTTGACAATACTCTCGGTATAGTGGAGTCCGTGGGCGACGGTTACCGTTTACCATCAGATGGACCGTGGCTCGTCTGCGACTATATGCAATAAAAAAAAATTACATGTATGTACTAGTATTTTAAAGAAAAGTAGTTAATGTATTATAACCGTAATCTGGTACCCATAGCACAAGCGTTAAGCTTAGTTTGGGACCAGAGGACGTTGTGTGAAATGTCCGTGAATATTTATTTATTATTCCTTAGTGCTGAGTGAAAAAAAAAAAAAAAAAGGCAGCGGTAGGAAGGTTATTAAGGAGAGGATAGAAAGAGAGGTTGGGCCTCCTAATAATCAAAATGCCCCATCATAATGATGGACTGAGAATACAAGTGTCACTTGTTATTAACTGCCTCGGTGGTGCAGCGGTAGTGTGAGCGACTGCTGATCATGAGGTCTCTGATTCGATTCCCGGATCGGGCAGTGCTATTGTGCTTTTTCGTAAAAAGAAAAATTATCTTTAAAACATAGCTGGCAAGCCATAGGTGTGTAATACACCTCTGCCTACCCCTTCAGGGAATACAGGCGTGATGCTATGTTATTTGGCTAGAGCGTGTCGGTGCCACCGCCTGCCATGAGATTTTGAAACACCTCGGTGCGTTTTAGTTGTAGCGGAAGACAGCCTTTTTTTTGTTAAGGCGGAAATAAATTTACCTTACCGCACACCCTGTCGTTTGGGGCAACGAACAGGGTAGTGTGGGGTCCTCACCCATTAAATAATCCGCCGTGTGCCGTCTCTCCGCCTGTATTGGCGGACCACTGGAACTGTGTTACATTACTTCAGTGAGTGGGAGACAGCCTTCTATATTCATTTTGCACCTGCGAAATTAAATGGTGAGCAGCTTGGTAGTATTATTGTTGAATCTATGACGTGTGGTTGCCAACTTACAATCAAAAAAATGAGCCGTCACGGGACGTTTCGTAGATATGAAAACATCGAATTTCTTTCTTTCTTTAAATATCATTCGTGTTTTATATAATTCTTGCTAAGCGCCCTTTCGTTATCATTAAAATTAAAACTATTATTTGTTTATTGATTAACATTATACTTCCTAGTTAGATGCTTTTGTTAACAGATGGCATTAAAAACAATTTAATAAACAGCTGGTTGTACCCTCCCTCCGCATTAGATGTTTTCACATCAAAAACAAATTTAATTTGCGCTAAGTAGTAATATCCTAAGTGGTAACACCAAGGACTCCAAAGACAGTGGTATCGAAGCCTAGTCTGAGATCCTCGCACCGCACACACTTCTTTAGAATTTTCGAGATCATTATTATTGATTACAAATTTATCACTGCTCGGTGAAGTAAAACATTGTGAGGAAACTGCATGTATGAGAGATTTTCTACATCCCACGGCTTGTGAAGTCTAAAACCACTCTTGTCTAGCGTGGTGTCCACCACGCTAGTCCTAAATCCATCTGACTGAGAGGATACAGGACTCATAGGACAACAACTGGACAAAAAAAAGGGTTGATTAAAAGATTTGTTATCGTACAGGTTCTCACCTACGGAGCGTTTCCGGGGCAAGTTAAACGTATTGGTGGAGTTTCCCCTGATGGGGCTTGATATGGCGCCCTACGCGGCCACCAGAGGGGTCCAACCTGTATACAACCTCTACGCCGTTAGCAACCATTCTGGTGAGTTCAAATGTTATGACATTTATTCATACAGGGGCGATAGTACTTATTAAAGCACATACATACCATTTCACACTAGATAAAAACATTTAACTCTTTATAATATTAATATAGACTAGCCTTTTCCCACGGCTCTAGCTAGCTTTTAGGTCATATCTCAGGTTCCCCATATGGGGACTACTATATAGTAGCGAGCATTTCGATGGCTCTTGATTAGACTTAAAAACTGGTATAAATTTTGTACCGCTTTGGATGCTGCATCAAATAAAATAAAATTACATATCCAGTAAATATGAGATCTATTTATTACGTAAAACTATTAATGACTTATTAATGTATATTAAGTTGTCACTTCTGTCGGCAGTCCTCATGACTGATCTTTCATCATCATATTATTGAATTCAAGCACTTTATTACTTTGAGCCAAAATGTGAAGGTCCTCGAGATGAAATCTATAGTATATAAAATCAATAACTGTTCGTTAGTCTCGCTAAAGCTGCTTCAACCTGGTATGACCGATTTGAATAATTGTTTTGTTAGTTTAAAAGTAATAAAAAGGGGAATACTATAAAAAAGTAGAAAAATTTTAAAAATCAATATTGGTAACTTTGTATGGGTATATTTAGATATTTTTATATATATTTTTAGCATTTGACATGCTTAGCACTATACATTAAACACAAAGTGGAAAATGTGAAATCGAAAATAACAGTCAGGAGCAGGATTTGAACCTGCATCTTCTGGATACCGTCCAGATGCTTTACCAATTCAGCCATCCTGACAATTGCTCCTGACTGCTAATTTCGATAACACATCATACTTAACGTCTTTGGGTGACGCTTGTATGGGTATTTGGCTAACAGTCGACAAAATGACTTCCCATGCATTTTAATAGGTTTCTATAACGTTAGGTATCATAGAATTACACTTGACTAGGCCCATACTGTCATTCTTTTTAATTAATTTGCATTACAAGCATAGACTGAGTGACTCGCTACTATTTTAATATTAAGTATGAAGAAAAGGATGCACATATTAGTTCATAGCAAGAGTGAGCGAGACACATGTGTAAGATTTTTATCCTTTTCGCGTATGCGTTATTTTTGTTGGTACCCAATCAACTGGATCCCAACAACAAGGTGGCCAACCGAGGACTATTCATCATCGTTATATAAGCTTGTTTTTGTATATACGTAAAAAAACGTTGATTAATCCACGTTATATACGCTAATCTTACATCTTCTATACATTTTAAGCTAAATATAGGCATAACTGCAATTTCCTTTTTTATTCTTGTATCCGGCTAAAACAGGTAGTAACTTTTTTAGTATACAAAGTACTGGTGTGCCGGATCGTTACAAATGAAAATCGGCGGATACGAATACGGATATTTACTGTCCAGATCCGCGAATACGGATACGGATCTTAACTTATCTACTCAATCAAACGGTGTTAATGCGCGTGACCTTGAAACTACAGTTGATAATGCAACAAGCGTTCCAAGTGAGCAGTTTTCCAGTGCATTAGGAATTGTTTATGATCCTCATCGTAATAGACTTTAAGGAGACGAAGCTAAAATTACTCTTTTTATAATACAATTTAACACCACTTAATTTTATTTACGACACATAATTGTTTTAATTAAAATGTGTTTATGTGTATGTGAGTGCTCAGCAGTATTTAGTTGATTTGAATAATCACGATGATTTAAGCTTTGATCTCATTAAAAAGCGAATTTCGTTAATATCTCATAATTTTCTATATTGCTGAATTAAAATTAATATTATTTATTATTTTTATGTGTGATCTCTTTAAAACTGTAATTAGATAGTTTAATTAGTAGGTACCTTATGATAAGGCACTAAGTAAGAGAGTTGACAAATTGGTGACTTTATAGAAATAAAAACGATTTTAATGGAATTTAACATTACTCTTTTTCCGTACTCCGTAATTTTAAATCTTTCCTTATAAATTCATATACGTAATGAAACTTAATGATGCAAAAGATCCGTTCAATCTCCGCCAAAAAGTAACGGATACGGACACGGATACGGATCATTATTCTCCGTCGGATATCCGCGGATACGGATACGGATATCCGGCACATCACTAATACAAAGTTATAATCATAGTTATCTTTTAAAATTATTCCGGTTATCACATGTCGAACTATTGCTATCTCGACACTGCATACTCTGAGAAGAAGTCCTCTGTCTACGATTACATGCAACTATAATCTAATAACCTATCAAAATCCAAACGATACATATTGATTAGGATTGATAGTCGCTGATAAAATTAATTGTAGGTGATACGAAGTTCACCAGGTCATCTAGTCGTGGATAAAAGCTATAATATTCAACTGTTCATATTTCAGGTACGACATATTCAGGCCATTATACGGCGTACTGCAAGCATCCGTACAATGGCGAATGGCACGAGTACAATGATTCTAGGTATGATAACGTATTTTTTTATTGGACTCAGTTACACCATAATGGACCAACCCAATATATTAAAATCTTCTCCCAAGCTTTCTTGGATCGGCTTCCGATCCGTTTTTGCTGATCCACCACTAGTAATACTTATCATCTCGCCATTTCCTTTGCGGGGTAGGCAGAGAGAACAGAATGCCAAGAGGCTCTAATCTTACATACATCTCTAGCTTACTCAACATTCAACAAACATTCGCCGGTTTTGGAGACTCCTGACTCCGTCTTCCTTCAATACTTGACTGATTTGGTTTTGGTCTCCCCCTATACCTACATCCTTCCAATTTCTGAACCGCTGATGCAGCTAAAAGGTCCACTGGTGACAGCTATTTTATTCAGACCTCCCTGACAAGCTGTCAGGGTGTTGTTTAACAGCCAGTACCTACTGCCTAACATGCTTTTGAAGCACGGAAAAGAAAAATTAATTATAAAATTAGATTGATAAGGATGTGGTGACATTATCACTCAGCAATGGGGAGAGATTGGGCATTCCGTGACAGAATATTTATAGAGGTTACAAATATTGTGACGCAGTGTGACGATAGGGAAGGAATTTAGCGTGACGTAATTTATGAACGGCCTCTTATCCTCAAAAGAATTTACCATGGCTTGTTTAGAGATTTTTTGTCGGACATAATAACTGTCCCAGTGTTACCTCTTAGAGTAAGTCCTACCACGCTGGTCCAATACGGTCTACCGGACTTAATAATTTGCCCATCAATCAGCTTTTCGAAGTCCTTTGTTAATAGTTGCGTCCCCTAGGAAACTAGAATATTGATCTCTGTATTCAAAGATGGCTGACGAGTAGCGAAGACCATTACCCATCCAATATACAAATACTAACTTTTAACTATAATTTTTTTTCAGGGTAACACCAATAAATAGTCGCAACGTTGTATCATCGGAGGCTTACGTCCTGTTCTACGAGTTAGTCGGCACCCGAAATACGTAGCGTAAGCAAACTCGTAATGTACCGGTAACTTAATACACCAAAGCACCGGTAACCTTTCTCACCGAAGTACCGGTAACCTTACATACCGAAGTACCGGTAACCTTACATAGATAACGAAGCACTGGTAACCTTACATACCGAAGTATCGGTTATTTTACTCGTCGGAGTACCGGTAACCTTACATACTGAAGTACCGGCAACCTTACATACCGAATTGTGGGCAACCTTACTAGCCGAAGTACTGGTAACTTAACGATGTAACGGTAACTGGTTGTAGTTTAGTCACCAATTGATCCCGCCACAGCAGTACTGTTAGCAATTCATACTGTGAAACTGTGCAACTAAGATGGAGTGTGTAAACAACACAATAACGTCATTCAGGGTCTTGAGTTTTTAGGGTTAGTAAAAGAGCTTTTACAGCATGAGATTTACTTCTTTTGGTTTCGGTAAATCAATGCAGAGAGAACGGATTGTCGTTCGTCATGAAACGTGACGTGTGGCGAACCACTTCGCTAATATTCGGATGGTTATTACTATAAAAATCCATTACGCTCCCCATAATAGTGGTTGTACGTGTTAATCGACAAACTATTCTTCTAAATATTTTTCGTGACTGGCAAGTTTGCACTCGTATGTTAATGTTAAATCATTACAACCAGTTATCAAGTTTATTTTTCAAACACTCTCTAAGTTGCCATCCAGCAAAATACTCCGGCTTAACCAAGAAGTAGATTTACCGATATTTCACTAATGTAACTGTATTCATAAGGAAGAATACAGATAGTACACGCATTTTTCTTTTATCTTTTTTACAGAATTATAATATAAAATTATACAATAAACACATTTGGTATTATAAAGGATTTGTAATATTACATCTACTTATCATGAGATGGCGCTGTTATAAAACTGTTGATTTTTTTTCATTGGCAATGTTGTCGAAGGTTAGATAGGAAGATATTTTTTAGATTAATTAATTTTATCAATTTATTACTATAAATCGTTGGAGGTTGAATTCATATTTTTTTTTTAACTTATATACTACATGAGCCAAAGCTCTGTAAACCTTCTTTTTTTTTTAACAATAAAAGGCACTGTTGTTACAAAATTTCAGTATGTTGAAATGAAACTAATTTAAATAAAAATAAACTGTACTTATTTCAGAAATATCTCTACTGCATTTGAACTCTACCACTCTTCAAAACAATGTGTTAAAAAAATGTGAATTCAACACTCAGTATTACAATATGTTATCGTGGCCATGTTTTGAATCCTTCCCATCATAATTTATTAATAAAATTAATAATAATTATTATTATATACTGTTATACAGGTTGTTACAAATCGTGTATTTAAAATTGATCTTATTAGTGATCTTAAAATACATTTAACTCCTGCCCAAAGAAATAAGTTGAAGTATATTTTGGTTTTGCGATGGGTATACTAATTTCTCTATTACCCACCAACCCACCTGACAGTGACAACACAAAAATAAGAATCTTTACACTTGCAATAATACATGATTTATAACAACTTGTATATTTCTTTTCTAATTTTTATAGTTAGCTTTGTCGAAGTGAATGTGGGATACTAGTTAGATATTATTGAATTACGATTGTTTATTTGGCTGTTTTACCGGTTATACCAAATATATAGAATATAACGTAAATTATTTTTAACTAACTGCTAACCGCGGCTCTGACCGCGTGGACTTTAGTTTATTTTTCTATACGCGGAATCCCAAATGTATTTTATTTCATAACTATTATAAAGCTGTAACAGAGCTGTGTCTGTACATTTAAGATATTTGAGAAAAAAATACTCTAATAGGCTATATGTGAAAACAATACAATTATTATATTATATTTTTTGTTTGTTTGTTCGCGCATCACGCATAAACTACTGAATGGATATTAATGCAAAGTTTTTATTTGATAGCTCTTGATTAAAACTTAAAAACTGGTATACATATTATCCCGATACTATATCATAAACCTGAGATATAACCTAAAAACTAGCTGTTGGCTGCGGCAGAGCCGCGGGATTAACCCAGTTTCAAAAAAAGTAAGTTACTCCCTTTAACATCAGTCTTCTGGCAGTGAGAGTCCCATCCAAATCAGTTTAGCGGTTTCCGAGATAAGCAACGGACAGCCAAATTTTAAAATTACATTTTTGTTATAGGTGTTGTATACAGACATTTAAACATTACAATGCAATTTTATTTATATGTATAGATTTCTGTGTACTTTGATTTTTAAATCGACTAAGCTTTAGAGTCAATCCTCTCCAGGTCTCATCATGTTCATATCACAGACTCCTTTATGGTCTGTAGTGGGAACTCAAGATACACTACTAAACCAATGTAGTCTGTGGCATATTTAACAAAATACAAAAGATAAATACCTACTAACCGCTGGCATATTCTAGTGTTCGCTGGAAGCGCTGTAAGAAGCAGATTTTTTGAAGTGGTACCTCTACCTACCTCTAGAGACCAGCACCTGCGTCGCAATGTTCTATTAAAAGAATTTGGCAACATTATCTTTACTTATTAGTACTTAGTGTTGAGTGTTATTTGAAGGTAATTTAATGCGTATTCACTCAAAAAAAATTGCCAGTTTTTTGTTTGCAATGTTCACACGCGTTAATTTATGAATCTCTAAAAAAATTACATATATTACTTATATATATAAATTATTATATATATAAGTAAACGCAACAGTTCAATACCTTCCTCTATATTTGTCAACCAATATTAGTTATTTTTTTTTAGTTTAGGAATTATTGACGAGCTTTAATGTTAACAAAAAAAAATTGGAAAGTAAAAAAAATCTGGCATACTAGTATAAATAACCGGTAAGGCAGCTCCTTTATCGTTGAAATATAAATCATGTTAAATTATTTACTGTACGGAGTCGAAGTCCTCCGCCGTCAGCCTGACCGAATCCGGTGACGTCACAAAAATGGTATTTGAGTTACTAATTTAGTAATTTACTAAAATACCGTTATTAATGATAGTACTGTGGTACGACAAATTAATAAAAAATAAATTTTACTAGGAAAATTCGGACGAAGGGACGTTTGTTGTTGATAACATGACATTTCTACCCTATTCTAATAATATGTCAATAATTTTGGGCTTGCAACACCGGGGATATGGTAGAAAATTCACGTAATCAATATCGCAACGATGGAATAGCATAGTGTGTTCAAAATATAAATTGAAATATATATAAATTGTTAACATGCTTGTCTTGATATGCGAAACTGCTGACAGCTTAGCGATTAAAATAAATAAATGCTGTTTTGATATCAAAGAACCCTAAATATCTTGCGTCAGTGTTCAGAGAGTCTGAGTATTGTTAAGTATTATTTTATTATAAAGAGCTCGAATTGTTGGTATTTAGATATTTTAAAACTTATTGACAGCACGGCGGAAAGTTTTGACATATACACTTTGTGTTACCAGTAAAAGGTTTACTACCTACACGAATCATTCGGGCAAAAGTAGCGGAATTATTTAGATAATAGTGCGCAACTTCAAGCTGAATATTTGTGTGTATAATGTATAATTCCCATACAGAAAAATTATTTGTCGATCCACAAGTAACTTGTTCCGAGTACTAAAATCCCCGAGACAGTGACACAAGGCTATTTGACAAATTAATCAATAAGTTTCAAAATACATTTTTTATCTTTGCAACACTGACGCAGCACGCTTTACGCGTTTATTTTTTAAATTTCTAACATTTAGATATATAAAGCTATATTATATAGAGTGCTTTTTATTCGCGTTTGCATCTGCGGTCGGAGTTAGTCAGTGATTAGTGTATATTGTGAGCGGGGTGGTCATTCGGCGGCCGGGTTTGCGGCCTTGGTCGATGTGAACGCGATAATAAGCGTGGTTGTTTGTTTTTGTATAATTTTATCATTTGTTATATTGTTTTTAAAAATCTTAATTTTAACCAAAGATTGCTAAATAGTGTGGACACCGTTGCTGTATTTATAATAAATAAAATTAATTTATTGTAATTGTTTGTAAATTGTTGTCAAATTCTGTCAATAATTATGTAAAAATACGTAACAGATTATAGAAATATATATTTAATGAGTAAATTATTAGAAAATTGTTTTATTTTAACCTAGTACAATGGACTTGTGTCCGTAGATCCACTTACCATCAGGTAGATTGGGGTCTCGTCTGCCGCTCTATGCTTAAAAAACAAACTACTAAAGTTTGCCAATTCATGGTCCTTGCAAGTATAGTTATTTATCTATGCATGGTCCGCCCGGACAGGCGGAGAGACTGCACACGTCGGGTTTATTGAGTGGGGAGGGCCCCACACTACCCTGTTCGTTGCCCTGAACGACAGGGGCAAAGGCTAGTCTAAATATAACTCGACATTCATAATTCTCTTCGTTCACCTTCCTTCAATACCTATCCGATTTGGTCTAGGTAGGTGATTCTCGTTCTCCCCTGTATATACTTGTACATCCTTCCACTTTCGCATTGTACATCTTCTTTACAAGTCGCACGTCCGGCATTTTTTCCACATGTCCGAACCGTTGGAGCATTTTGGTAGGGTTTTAGAGGGAGAACAATTTGCATAGAACAACGGGAGTGTTTAGAGGGTCATTTTATAAGCTAGTAAATTTAGGGCTAGCTAATTAATCTGCTGTTAAGCTATCGCGATGCAACTGAACGGCCATAGCCAAATTAACCATATCATATTAGGTCCCCCTAGGTATAAGTCTCGGAGCATTTTAGAGGATAAAACGCCCAGAGCCATTTAAATCTATTCATCTAAAGTGAAAATTATTAAATAATATAATCTGCCTCGGTGGTGCAGCGGTAGTATGTGTGACTGCCGATCATGAAGTCTCGGGTTCGATCCCCGGCTTGAGCTTTTTCATAAAAAAAAAAATGCCTACCCCTCCGAGGATACAGGCGTGATACTATATTGCACGCCTCATAAGCGAAGCGTTGAGGTGGGTTGTTTCATGCAGAACAAATGATTTTTCAAACTTAAAATGTCTCTATTTATCATATATTGCACTTGTAAAATAATATATACACACACATATCAAGAAAAAACACTATTCTTAACATTCATGATATTTTTGATGCCATTTTTGTTACTTAATCTTGTTATAAAACTGTTTAAAAAAGTTCTGCCTTGGACGTCCGTGTGTTGTAGGTAATGTATGTTAACACGATAACGACCGAAATACTTTACTAATCGAGTATTTTTTCTTCTTTTACAATTCAGTACAACAACGAATAGAGCCCGTGAAAAGTAACATTTCACAGTCCAATTCGATGTGGTTTAATTGTTATTAAATAAACAAAAAAATAGAGAATATTTACTCTCGATTCGACACTAAAACCAGCGCCTCCTTATTTCGTTAGAACTATTTCTATAGACCAATATAGAGTACTGCTTAAAATTAGCTCTAGATGGCGTATAAGATATGAAAACCACAGTACTTTTTTAAATTAGCGCTATCTATGTGATTTATTGAAAACTACTTAGTAAGACCTATACATTATTAGTACTTATCAACAATCAATTTTATTGTAAAAAATGAAGATTATGAGGCGTGCACTTTTGGATTTTCCAATTTTTTTAATGATTCTTTTATATAATCTACCTGTGACTCCGTACGAGTCAACTTCAGAATATAAGTAAATCTCTCTACATCACATAAATTATCTCTGGTTAAAATAACTAACCCACGGTAACCATTAATTTTTCTGGTATTAAAAGTAACCTACGTCGTTTTCTGGGCTTCAAGTATGCAAAATTGTATGATAATTGGCTTTCGCATTTTTTATAGTTGCCAATTAGGTACTTAGCTAAAATAGAATAAAAGTGTGTGTGTACTTATGTAGGTATAGGTACACGCGTTAGAAGTTATACTTCTTCTACTTCTAAGATAAAAATCTTGACAAAAATTTTATCTTTCGCCTTATTCTACGTTTGTAGAAAAAACGACACTAACAATAGAAAAAAGGTATTTAATACCTACATTGAAAGTTTTATTATAACGCATTATCTAGTTAAATAAAGTTTATTTAAATATCACAAAAAAACTAAAATGTTGACTATAGCTAACTTCAGGGTTTCGGTTTTTCGGGACGGTGTGCGCGCGCATCGTAAAAATTTACTCTCATCATTTTTCCCTAACGCGCCAAAAAAAATATAACTTCAATAAGTATAAATTTATCAAAATCGTCCTCGTCGCTGTTGCAATGGCGACAGCAATGAGTTTCTTTTCTCGGTTATGTGCAGGTATCTGCCGAAGCAACCGTGCCCCGACAGTACCTGCACCAGTCAGAAAGTAAGGACTCCATGCCCATTTCTCTATGGCGTATCCAGCCTGCATCGCGCCGCGGACACCGCACGGCATGGGTCTCCTCACAACGTCCCCTATGCGTGTCTCATAAAGGATGCTAAGGCCCTCTAGATAGCCTGCCATACTAGCCGCCTCAGGTGCGCAGGCGCTCCGTGATATCGGAGCGCCTCCCGGATGCAGTAGAATGGCAGGCTATTGAATGCGTTGGCAACGACACTTCCACTGGTGACGACCGCCGGCTATCGCGACACTCAGGCGCATTATCGCATCGTCTATCGAGCGACCAGCTCGAAAGCCGAACTGCGTGTCCGACAAGTCAGGCCCGACGTTGCGCAGGTGCTGGACGATGCAGGAAACGAGGATTCGCATTACAACAAATTAGGTACTCATTCACAGTTTGAAGGACTTTTGTTACAACACTTCTGATTGATATAATGAATGAATGAAGGATGAAGGGATTAGGCCATCTCTCGTTACTAATATAACACCCTGAGGTGCTTCTCTACGTTGAACACCAGTTCAATGGAAGAGTCATCACGGAGTATAAGCCGTTCAGCGACATCTTCAAGGTGGTAGTGAATTGGGAGGCGACATTGACGGCTGTTCAAAAATTATATAAAAAGGTAAAATAAATATTTATAAAGGTATATACAACGTGATGCTTTAATGTTAATTGATGGTTTACCTTTTGTTAACGCATCCTATGCTGAAGCATTACAATTACTTGATAAGCGATATAACAATATGTATTTCACTTGGTACCCATTTTAGGGTTCCGTACCCGAAGGGTCAAAACAGGACCCTATTACTAAGACTTCGCTGTCTGTCTGTCCGTCCGTCTGTCACCAGGCTGTATCTCAAGAACGGCGGTAGCTAGACAGTTGAAATTTTCAGAAATGATGTATTTCTGTTGCCGCTATAACAACAAATACTAAAAACAAAAAAAAATATATATTTAAGGGGGACTCCCATACAACGTCTGTCTGTCCGTCCGTCTGTCACCAGGCTGTATCTCAAGAACGGCGATAGCTAGACAGTTGAAATTTTGACAAATGATGTATTTCTGTTGCCGCTATAACAACAAATACTAAAAACAATATTAAGGGGGGCTCCCATACAACAAACATGATTTTTTTTTTTTGACTTTTTGGCTCGCTATTGATAACGGCAACAGGTAGACGCTTGAAATATTCACAGAATATTTAGTTATATATTCACTTTAAAAATAAGTAATTAAACTAAAATAAAACAAATATTTAAGGGGGCCTCCCATACACAAACGTGTTTCTTTACTCGTTTTTGCTCTGTCTGTGACGGTACGGAACCCTTCGTGCGCGAGTCCGACTCGCACTTGACCGGTTTTTTTTTTCGTTAAGGCGAGAAAAAATGTACCCTCACACACCGTCGTTCGGGACAAAAAACAAGGAAATGAAAATGAAAAAATGTCTATTATCAGCATTACTTAAAATTATACAAATTTATTAGTGGTCTCAGCCTGTAGTGTGAGGATCCAACACTAAAATATTATACCAGTGATAAAATTTGAATTCTACAGTAAGTAGTGTTATAATAAATTACTTAGGACTTATTTCCTGAAATCTAAGAAGTCGTTGTTGTTACGACAGAAATAAACATATACTACAACTTTTACCGTGTGGTGACGGACTAAGAATACAAGTGTCATCACCCCATTTTTTCCCACGGGTGTCGTATGGGGCGACTTAGGGAAGTGAGCAATTATCATCCATTGCATCACCGGTGGTAGGGCTGGGTACCAAGGGGGAGTACTCACTTGGTATCGGGCCCGAGCGGGTTGGTACCACCATCTCCAGTGTGACCGGCTAAGAAGCACATCGTTGCCTTTTGGCTGTAGCAGGAGATAGCCGTTTATTCTTTAATTTCATATCCAGTGGCGGATTTACGAATTTGCCGCCTGGAGGCTATTCAAATTTTGCCGCCCCTACTAACCTCTGAAATTCGATACCATAGTTCACAGTATTTTTTTGTTAATCTATCGCTTGTTAATCTACGCGCCATCTGAGATTATCTTTGCCTGTGCCTCCCCATTGCAACTTTATGATTATGGCATCGTCCTTATAACATCAGCTTTACCCCTCTTTTATGTAATGTACATTCAGCAAACACTATACTTTTAATTGCACTTCAAGTTAAAAACAATACGAACAATATCCCTATTGAATTATCTGGTAGAAATCATAATGAAAAGATAATATAAAACTTTCATAGCTTAATAGCAATGAAAGTTATATTATCTTTTTGCGTGATTTTATATATCGGGGGCACTTCAGTCAGTGCTGGAGGAGTGGGCGGGGTGACGGCACGGATTCCCTACTTTCTGACTGGTGCAGGTGCACATAGTTGCAAGAAGGGAAGCGACTCTGTGCTATCACATTGCGACTGCGACGAAGACACAGCGCGGTAACAAGAGGGGACCTCTCACTGCCGAGCGTCGTCAGCTCGATGCACTTTAGCATAGTATAAGGAAAGAAGTAAGTTATCTTCATACAAACGAACCGAGCACGGTTTGCATGTGTGCGTGCCAGTGCCTACGAGTCGCCGCACGCACCCAATAACAAAATTCAAAACTGCTAAATGTACGCCCGTCTAGGCTGCGCCGTCGTTTCGTACGCATTGCCGTATTATTTTTTTTGTTAGCCTCAGATGTGCTGCTTATCCGGACAATTGGTGAGCGCAGAGGGCTCTTAACCCAGCACTTAATGGGGACTATCGTTTCTTTGCTCACCAGTTGGCGCCACTGTTGACTAAGGTCCAGAGGTATAGCTGTCAAAGGCGACTTTATAAGATTGGCGCCGAAACAAAGTTTTAAATCTTGAATCTCATTAAGTTTATTAATTATAAATAACTATCATCATATCGAGTAGCTATGCCGCAATGTAGCGCAGTTCCGTTTTGTTCGGAAAAAAAAGGAGGACACATGTTTCCAAAAGATAAAACTTTTCTAAAACAGTGGCTAGTGGCGACGTTTTTACCACCAGTCAAGTGCCTTACAGCGCCCCTTACAGGATGCAGAAGTATACAAGCTGGATTGTGATTGTGGTCTCTCCTACATTGGGCAAACAAAGAGATCCATAACAACTCGGATCAAAGAACACATAGCTGATTTGAAGCACCGTCGCTATACAAAGTGCATTTTGTGAGCACACACAGGACCACACTATGGTATTCATTATGGCCGTGTGGGGCCGGCTTTAGAATTGTCCCACCCGTCTCTACCCACGGAAGTCGACAGCTGACTGAGGGAATGCCGGGGGAGTGGGCAGCAGCACTCTCTCGAGTATTAACAACATCCACTGCGATCGCCAACCCGCCTGCCAAGCGTGGCGATTACGGCATTATCCCCCATGACGGGACCGCTTGTTGTGGCGTTCTCTTGGGGAGGCCTATGTCCAGCAGTGGACGTTGAAAGGCTGATGGATGGATGGATGGATGGATTGATGGATGGATTATATACATTTTAATATACTAACTTAAAGTCTCATACATTGTAAGCATAACATTTGAAGTAGATATTTTAATTGTATTTCTAAACGAATATTAGGTGGGTTAAAATAAATAAACCAAAAAGTGAAAGTGGTAGGTGAAACCGTGGAAACATCATATCAGCCTTGGACGTCTACCATCTAAGTCCACCCGTGGTCATGAATGCTGTAAAGTATTCGAAACGTCGGGATACTAGAAAATCAAGTAAACGCGATAGATTCCGTAAACGTAGTTTTATTTCAAAATAGTGGCGATTTCTTAATTCCGCTTTCAAAGCGTTCACATTCATACCCAAATAATCCATATTTGCGATAATTTCACGAAGGAGATCACTTTTCAACAAGTAAATTAAAAAAATTATAATTTTTGTTACGAAGCCCGCCAAAACCAGTGAAAATTTAATGTTATTGGACCTCACGCGACACAAGCGCCTCTAGTGGCAAGTTCACACGCGATAGCCCCCATTAAACAACGCTACCCGAGGGCACCCCTGTGGGGTAAGGACCTCGGCTCGGGCCGTTGCTGGCAAAGTGGGATTTCCCACGTTTATGATTTGACCGCGATACGTCTTTCGCCCTCGTCGGCGGGGACGAAACCGTGGATAATTACTTGTAGTAGCTGCGTGAGCTGTGTATGCTCTGTTCTGAGCGTGCGTTATCTCGTCGAGGCTATGCCGCGGTCTGCGTACGCGCGGTGTATAAGATGGTTTGTACCCAGCCACCTTAACCACAAGAGGGTTGGCGTGGGTAATGGCGGAGTCAAAGAAACTACAGGAACACCGTTTCATAAATTGCTTGATGGTAGGCAATTGCAAGTCTATGTGGAGGTTGACATTGCGTATGAACCACGGTGCACCCGTAGCTCTGCGCATGAAGCTATTCTGTAGTGTTTGTAATCTATGGATCATGTGTGCCTTGTGGCCACGGGTTAGAGTTTCTGTGTGTTTCAGCACTGTGAGAGGGTTAATCCCTGAAAAATAGATAGCTGTAACGTCTGCAAAAAGTGCTGTCTGCAGTTGCCGATGCTGAGGTATGTCGCTGGTGTACAGTGAGAAGAGGATCAGTGAAAGGACGGAACCTTGTGGGACCCGGCGCTAGCTCTGTATTTATGACGATTGAATAAACTAACAGTGACCAGCCCTGCGTGCTTAGGTAGTTATCGTGCGCACGGGGTCTGAGTTACCGTACGTTTCTTTTACTATGGCTGTAGCGACTGAATTTGGACAGCGGTCGATGCCAGGATGTCCAAGATGACATCATTTTGGTCTCAAACGGTGAAGAAGGCCAGGGAGGACGACCCGAACCACAGGCGCGAGTATGTGCGCCTGATGCCACTCTAGTTGAGCCTGCAGGTGGATGGACCGGGAAACATCCGCAACCTGCAAGGTCTCCCTCAAAGATGCGACGCTCCGGTGTGCAGAAGTGCCGCTCAGTAAAGGGTAGGTCCCGAATGGGTATTCCACCAGTGGACCACTGGAGTAATGTCACACAGTTCCAGTGATCGTTCAGAACAGGTGGAGAGACATCACACAGCTGGTTTATTTAGTGAGGGAGGGCTCACACTTCCCTTGTCGTTGTCCTAAACTATGAGGTATGCGGTTAGGTAGATTTTTTCCGCCTAAACGAAAAAAAAAGAAAGATTTGAGTTCTCACCCGCTGAAAAAACTTTCTCCTCTGCCACCACATGCAATAAAAAAAACTATTAACTAAATCTTCCGCATCGTAATTAAGCGTAAACAACCATTTAGTAATCAGTCGTTTGGCTTCATGAACGGATGCATCTTTGATGAAGCAGTGCTTAACTTCGGCGTTGTATATATGAGGAAGTGTGGGGCCCTCACCTGCTAAATAAACCCGCCGTGTGCCGTCTCTCCGCCTGTGTTAGCGGGCCACTGGAACTATGTTGCAATACTTAAGTGGTCCGCCGTGCCGGTCACTGGGTACCCTACGCTACGTATTACAATGGGTGAAACAGATAGAACATTTCTTTTGAAAAGATAACTTACTGGTGGCAGGGTTGGATTACTCTCTGAGGTGGTTGAGAGACTTTTTCCTTCCCGGGCTCCGCCATACGATGACCGGGACGCCGATGTACCTGTGACGACGACGGAAATGGGGATGGCGGCGGTGCGTATGTGGAGACGCGCCGCCCTCGGGCTGGACAGGGTACTCGGCTGAGTGCTGGCCCTGGTCCTCGACCACTTTGAGCCCCGGCTGTGCCACGCTTGCCTGGTGTCCGGATGGTTCCCTGACTGCTGGAAGGAGGGGAACCTCGTGCTCATGACGAATCTGGCACGGTCTCCGAATACAGTCGAGGCCTTCAGGCCCATCGTGTTGCTGGACGGCCAAACTGCTCGAGAAGGTAGTCGCTGCCCGCATCGTCCGGCACCTCGGATTGGATTTCGAGCGGGACCAGTCGACGGTCGGCGCTATTCTGCGCTTGAAGGCCGCGGCTGCGGAGGCCGTCACCTCGATGGAATTATCAAAAAGGCACTCCGGTACTATGGAGTGCCCCTCTACCTAATGTGGTTGGTGGCAGACTACCTCGACAGCCACAGCGTCCTCTTCGTGGGGCGGGAAGGGCACGTTGTCAGGAGGGCTATGTCGTGCGGCGTCCCACAGGCTTCGGTTCTCGGGCGGCTCCTGTGGGACGACTGGGTCACCTGGGGACCCTTGAGGAGGCGGCAACGCTGGCCATCTCAGGTACCACGGAGGTGGTCAGGTGGAGTGGGTGTTCCAATCCAGGCCCACATGAAATACCTGGGCCTGGTATTGGATGGACGGTGGCACTTTGATGAACACTTTCACCGTCTTGCGCCAAGACTCGTTGTCACGGCGTCCACCCTCGGACGTTTGATGCCGAATCTGGGCAGATCGAATCTTGCGTGACTTCACGCAACACACGCTTGAGTCGTGCCCGGTCTGGGATGGGTGGCGCCAGCACCGGGACCTTGCAGTATCAGCAGGGTTCCAACTTCTTGAAAGGTAGCCCATATTCACCCGATTCCCAAAAGTGGTGACTGGTTGGACCTATCGCATAACAAGCTGATTGCGATGACATCCCTACTCTCAAATGTTTTGGAGAAGGTTATTAGGCCGGCTTCTGCAGTACTTTGAGGATTACCAGCTAATCCATCCATCATCCATCAGCCTTTCAACGTCCACTGCTGGACATAGGCCTCCCCATGAGAACGCCACAACGAGCGGTCCCGTCACGGGGGATAATACCGTAATCACCACGCTTGGCAGGCGGGTTGGCGATCGCAGTGGATGTTGTTAATACTCGAGATAGTGCTGCTGCCCACTCCCCCGGTATTCCCTCAGTCGGCTCTTACGACTCCCGTGGGTAGAGAGGGGTGGGACAATTCTAAAGCCGGCCCCACATGGCCAACAGGCAACAACCAGCTGATCAGTGACCGCCAATAAGGCTTTCATCACAGTCGATCCGCTGGCGATCTTCTTGTGAATCTTACCCATCGTTAGGCACAGGTCTTGGAGAGTGGGGGATGCTCTAGCATTTAGCCTGGACATTGCGAAGGCATTCGACATGGTTTGGCAAAGGCTCCTTCTATCGTAGCTAACAGGTTCCAAGGAGTGACTCTCCCAATCTCCGATAGTATTGGAATCCCCCGCATCGACATTTCCAGCAAAGTCCAGTTCGAGAGTTATATAGAGGTCAAAGCAAAATTGGCGAGCAAAGCCCGTCCAAGACTATTCGTTTCCAGCGCTCTTTTCTAGCACACACGTGTAAGCTCTGGAATGAAATTCCTGCTGCGGAGTTTCCCCAGCGCTACGATGTGGCCTTCTATAGTAGTTTTGAGAAGAGCAGTTTACTCACGGTAGGCGGTAGCTTGACTGTACCCCAGGTGTTGCCAAAGTCCATGAGCAGTGGTTAACGCTTACCATCAGGTAGGCCGTTTGCTCGTCTGCCACCGTTGGCAAAAAAAAATATTATTGATAACGTTATAGGTCCATACCGATGGAGAAATGATTTTACTGAACGTCACTTTTATTAAAACCGTTACTACCATCCGAAAAATGATCGGAGTTATTTTCAAGTCGCAGCTAAAGAAGTTATAGGTACTTAAAACAGTTTGAGTTCTGTGTATAATAGAAACACATAAGCCATCAAAATCCGTTCAGTAAGAACAGCATAGAGTAGAGTAATCATTACTAAAAAAACAGTTAGAAACTAGCGAACTCTATATGAACAGAAACAGTTATATCTTTTTGATTACCTTTTTATTCATTCATGCACCCATGACCATAGATAATATACTAATATAAGAAAACCATGACCACGTATCACTTTTAATTTTGCTTTGCTGTAAACGCGATAGATGGCGTTATATTCAACAATTATAAAATCAATAATTACAACGAAGATTCACCCTTATGAATGAAGAGCAAGTGTCTGTAATAACGCGATCTCAATTCATAACATCTCTCCATACCTATGAATATAACTGATCATTGATATAATTTTATAGTTCAATGTACTGTCTTTTAGAACTGTTAGTATAAACTCGAATAAAAAAAATCTTTAGATTATTTAGAACTGATTCTGTTATCTGACGACTGAATCTTCAGTATTGTTATCACACTGTGTTATCTGACTCCTATAGTCCTATCACACGAAAACCTAATACAAAACAATATCAAACAAAAATGTATGCTTTTATGCGCATATTTATTCTCATTTTGATAAAAGAAAGTTAATAACTTTCTTATACATAAGTCCGATTATCTATTGTAATCATAACATTATTAATTAAAAGTTGATAGAAATGAGTAGCTCGCTAAACTACATTGTTTTAGCAATTTTTACAAAGGCAGACAAGACGATTATAAAAATCGATACTTTCTACTGACGTACTCTCCACTCGTCTAGTAATTTGAAATTGCCGCGTGTGACGTCAGCCGGGCCCACTGACGTCACTGGCTCCCCCTTTGACGGTGATCATTTACCTATCTTGCTCTAACATTTGATACATGAATCGCGTAGAAAGAGACAGTATGAATCGCGTAGTGGTTGTGAATAGAGTTCTTTATTTTCAAGAGCCAGTGTTGTTCAACTGAATCCCTACGTATTGATAAGAGAAACACTGATAACAGCATCTGTCAACATATGTTTGATATTGTTAATACGATTAAAACAATCTGTAATAGATATTACTACGTTAAAGTATCAAATTGTGCTCCTAAATAAGAATTATATATTAATAAAGTAGTGTTTATTAATGAAACCTCACGGGTTTATATGAACCTCCCAAAGCTAATGACGTGAGTGACAATAGCGCCACTGCGGCAGTCGGTGCGAACTACCGCCAGTAGACAAATTTCGCTCGGTGGGTAACGTAAGGTCGAACAAATTAATTCAAGTTTCAAACGAAATGGCCAGCGAAATGAAGCCAATGCACAAAAGTAAACATTTCCCGATAGATCAGCTCGTATGCGTGGGAAACTACGAGTTGGAGAAAACTATTGGCACTGGAAACTTTGCTGTTGTAAAACTCGCTACACACGTTCTAACTAAGAGTAAGGTGCGTACCCTATTGTCGCTATGTCGCGTAATATTGTGGTTTTAGTGTTTTATTCCTGTATTCCACGAACACGAAAGTGTTTATAGAGGTGTAAATGTGATTTCTATAATGTAGTGCAAGGTTCATGTGTTGTGTTATAGTGGATTTTTCCATTCGTCCGAAGCTTTTCGTCGGCACAGCGGTCAGGTTTGCCAAACATTACATTATAACCCGTTTTATCTACAACTATCTGATGTACGAGGGGCGAGAAAGAACGTGTTTATTAAAAAAATAACATTAAACAAACTAGTTACGTTGCACATGATTTACCATAAACCGGCTGATGTCTTTGTAACATTTCGAATTAGTCGGGTAATAGTTTGAAAATTGGTGGAAAAAGTTCGCTTGCATTAGGTAGCAGGCCATTTAATTGTTTTCGTATCTTTTGCTACTGGCCTAATGTTGTTTTTGTTCGTGTATTTAACAAAATGGCCGGAATGCGAGGTTTTTTGCGGCCTATTTTACAACAATTATTCTCAATTGATGTGTCCATTCAGCGGCCACTTGATCAATTATCATGCCTTGTTATGTACTGGTACTACTTCGTTTATGCGTACTATGAGCGAGCAAGAGGCTTTCGCCCACAACATTAAGTTTTAACAAATCCAATCTGTAAAGAAATAACCTTTATAGAAAGTCATTGAACACTGAAAAAGATTCTTCTCAGAATTTATATTTCTATCTCAACAGGATCAACAAAAATTATAATGCTTTTGCATTGTGAACTGATGAAAAAAAAAAATGAGTAAGCATTCTCATTATTCTATGAAGCCTTGTTCTATGTTAAAAAATTGTTCTTATTAGTAATCATGTAAGTATATCTTTTGGGTAAATTATTTAATGTCTATATTCATGTTCCCTGAATAGGTCTTATGAGGGAAATCCTACATGTCAATCTCATTTATGTAATTCTTTAGCCCTACAACTATCCTGGTTACTTCAGGTGATGTTGGCTTCAGAAAGGCTGCATTGAACATCATTGCCAAAATATCTCTTATTCTGAGAGGAGCCCAACAATTTGTTAAAAATAAAATAGTCTTGTATAAATAGCTGAAGTCTTGTAGAGAAAAACTAGTTTGCCCTTCTTACTAATTATGTAGTTCATTATTACTACAACATTTAACAAAAGTTGAGTTCTTTGTTTATATTGTTAAAAAGACAACACCTTGCACTGAGGAATAATACTTGTATCGATTTACAAACATGTAATTGAACAGACATAAAGTACACCCAGAGTTGACAATCATATGTTCATTTAAAAAGTTGTCTTGTGTAGAAATCAATCCCACTTCATCATATAATTTATACAGTCAATTTCATATTCACAGTAGCTATAGTTGGATTATCGTGAGATTTTTTATTTATTAGCATTAGGCGGCAGCATTAAACAGCATAAGTAATTTCACAATTCTTTCTTCTGCCAATACAGACGGAGAGATGGCACAACAGATTTATTCATTGGCCTGAATGACAGGGTGTGCAGTGGGGTACATTTATTCCTACCTTTGTTGTATTACAAGATAAAAGCGACTGGTTAAGAAGATATACAATGCAAAAGTGGAAGGATATAGGTACAGGGGGAGGCAGAGACTCACCTACCTAGACCAAATCGGTCATGTATTGAAGGAAGGAGTCAGGAGTTTCCGAAACCGGCCAGCGTATATGAAGAGAATTATGAATGTTGCCGAAGCGAGAGATGTACGCAAGAATAGGGCCTCTTAGCACTATGTTCTCTCGGCCTACCCCGCAAGGGAAATGGCGGAAATGGGTGATGATAAGTTAGTTACAAGATAAAAGAATAGATTTTCTCAAGACACATTCTAAAATCAGTACTATTTAGTGCTTTCCTAATGTTTTGGAATAGGGTATCTTTTCTTGCCTGATTGTGGTATTGGCACTTTCATGTTACTTCTTTAGTCTATAACAATATTTAAGTAAGGAATGGGTTCTGAACATCCTCATCCTCATCTCTATCATATTTTCTCTAGACCACCTATCCTTTTCCCTGAGGTTACTAGCATCCATAGACTATGGTGACTCCTTGGTCCTTACCATCAGGTGTGGTTGTGCTCTTGTTATTTACACTTGTGGTGTATAACTGTATATATATATTTTTTTTATACTGACTGCTAAAAGTAACTCACCATTTACCAATTATTATTATATTGGTTACAAAAAGCTATAAAAAATATGGTAAGTATTATCTATACAAATAAAGTGCAATATCTAAAGAACAGCTGTTTACTTTGTATCTGAAAATATATGCGGTATCTAAAACAACAAATTTTTAAATTTGTGTCATCTGTCAGTATGTGATGGCTAATCTCCGAAACGGCCCGTCCGATTGTGACGGGACTTTCACTGACAGATAGCTGTTGTTTTATGGAGTAACTAGGCTACTTTTATTTTCGAATAATAAATAGGGGGTTCCACTCAGAAAAAAATTTAACACGCAAACGCAGTCGCGGGTAGCAGCTAGTATTTATATAATTTTTAACCGCTTAAATAATAGAAAATGATATCCACGAGCGGGATTGAACCCGCGTCTTCCGAATACCGTCCCCACGGTAGCTACAAAACTGACGAAAATATATGTTATAAAAATTTATAATAATGATTGTAATAAAATGTGGGGGGTTGATATCAAATTGATTATTAAGATAAAATAAAAAAACGGCACGCTTTTTTATAATCATTATTAATTATTATCCTTCCTACCCTGTCCTTAGTATTCTACCTATCCCATAGTAGAAAGAGTGGGAAGTAGGTTATCTTCATACAAACGCACCGCGCGCGGCTTGTATGTGTGCGCCATAGTATCGTACGCACATTAATAAAATCTCGACCCGTTTCTCAGTACGCAAGTCGGGGCTAACGCCGCACAAGGTTCGCGCGTCACGGCTTTTCGGCACCGCTAAATAAATGAAAAATGTGTGATAATTCCAGGAGGACTTATTGCTGTGTGTTTGGCTGTCTAAATGTCATGTCATGTCGATTTCTCAGTATTGTAGGTATAGTGACTAAGTAATAATCGTAAGTAAAAATCGTAAGTTAAAATAATCTGTGTTGTGTCTGTCTGGGTTCAGGGTTAGTGAGGTCGGATTTGCCTAAACGATTACAAGTAAAAAATACAACTTCCCGGCGCTTGCCAATTTCTAGGCACTGTATTAAAATTTAGCTAAAAGTGACAACCCTGAGACAGGCAAGTATGGTAGGTAATTATATCGCGGAATGGGCCGGAAATAGCCTACTTCCCCACTTTTCTATTGTTATCCTCTCCCTGATTATTCTTCCTATCCACCTCCTATCCCTTTCCTTGGAGATGGCGACGCGCGAGTGATACCTCTGGTGTTGCTAGCGTCTATAGGCTATGGTAACCGCTTGTCATCAGGTGGGCCGTATGCTTGTTTGCCACCCACATAGTATAAAAAAAAAGATTATATATTCAACCTACTGTTGTTAGCCCAATGTGAGTTGCCACACAGCAATGGAAGAGACGGCTTCAAATCCTGCTCGCAGATATATTTTTTTTCACTTTCATTCTGATTCTTGAGGATGCTTTTTCACGCTGATCTTCTGTGAGAGCGTGGTACTTCCCCGATCGAGCCGGCTCATTCATGCTGGGATGAGCAAGGCTCTGCCAGTTTAAATCCCTCTCGTTCTAGATATCCCATTCTCAGATACCCATTCTCAATAATGGAAATATAATGCGTTGTGGAAAACGGAAAATATATTTTTATATATTAAGCACTTGACTTATTTGGCCATTTAAAAGAATACAACATCCGACAGATGGCGTAGGCGTCACCCAAGACATTAAGAAGGAATATGTTATCAATGGCCCTGAGTGAAAGTCACGATATCTCAGTTGGCAATTTGTCTGAACGGGATTCATTAGGCGTGGGTTCATACCCCGCTCGTTTTATTTTTTTTTCTATTTCACCTTCGATCATCAATACTAACAAGATGCAGTGTCACGAACAAAATCAAGCTAAAAACTGTCCGTGAGAATATATACTTATACAGCTACATCTGTTTACTAACTAACTGAAACAAAGGTTTTAAAACAGTTTTAAGTTCAACCTAATTACAATAATGGCACTTAGTAATAAAGTCACAAATCTATAAAATATTATCTTACATTTACGATCATTCGTCAGAAAAAACGAGCAAAGCAATAATTTACTACTGCCACTTACAAGTGAAAAGACAAATAACATTTACTGCGAAATCAAGCTTAAATAGCAACAAATAAAGTACTTGAACTAAACAAAATAAGAGCTCACTTCTCAAGTGCGGTTTTATTTACCGAGAGGGATTTCTTGGGCCGACGCGATATCTATTGCATTATTGATCGAAGTATTTCACAATAACGCACTTTATATTTTTCCTGTAAGAAAAAAATAAATTCTTGCTATAATATTATAAATGCGAAAGTAAGCTTTTTTTTATTGCATGTAGTGGCAGACGAGCCACGGCCCATCTGATGGTAAATGGTTACCGTCGCTCATGGACTCAACTATAGCCAGTGTATTGTCAAGCCGCTGCTCGCCATTTCATTTCACCGACATGAAATTAACGAGTAAAGGCTATCTCCTGCTACAGCTAAAATGCAACAATGTGCTTCACGGCCGGTCACACGGAAGATGGTGGTACCAACCCGCTCGGGCCCGATACCAAGTGAGTACTCCTACTTGGTAAATACCGAGCCCTATCACCAGTCATGCAATAGATGATAATTGCTTACTTCCCTTAGTCGCCTCATACGACACCCGTGGGAAAGAATGGGGTGGTGACACTTGTACTCTTAGTCCGTCACCACACGGACAAAACGGTATTTTTATGTTTGTTACGCTTTCTTGCCGTAATAACTAATCAATCGTCATTAAATTTCGCATACATAAATGGTCTGGGGAAGATAAAAGACCATAGGCCACTTTTCATTGCGGAAAAATGAATGGTTCGCGACGGATAGTTATTTTTACATAGAGATACTTACTACATAGATCTACTGGTAGGGCTGGGTACCAAACCACTGAAGGAATGTAATATGGTTCCGGTGGGCCTCCAATAAAGGCGGAGAGACGGCACACGGCGGGTTTCTTTAGGGGGTGACGGCCCCGCACTACCCAGTTCGTTGCCTTCGGGGCGACGGGGTGTGAACATTTTTGGTGGGGAACATTTTTTCCCACCTTAACAAAAAAAATGTTTGGGTACCAAGTAGGAGTACTCACTTCCTATCCGGCCCAAGCGGGTTGGTACCACCATATCCTGTGTGCCCGGCCATAAAGCACAACCGTGTGTTTTGTAGCAGGAGATAGCCGTTAATTCTTTCATTTCGATCGGTAACGTTATACAACTTTCGCCCGGCCGGCGTCAGATGGGTTATCAATATGACATATATTTTGTAAATGTCATTTGATCACTTCCGTGCTTCGGAAAGCACGTTTCAGTAGAAGATCCCGTCTGCGAAAAAAACAAATTATTAATTTGACAATATCTATACAGGTGTATACGTGCCTTTGCCCGCAACTCCGCCGCAGCCAAAAGCTAGTTTTTAAATTATATCTCCGGTTCCCGATATAGTAGCGGGATAAAATAAAAAGTATACCAGTTTAAAGCCAATCAAGAGCTACCAAATAGATGCGCGAACGAACAAACAGACATAAATCTTAAAAAAAAATTGTTTTGTGTTCAGACACGCCTATTACCTACATTATTTTTTCTCAAATATCTTGTACAGACACAGCTCTGTTATAGCTTTATATTAGTATAAAATACTCTCTAGCCTGTTTTTGTCCGTCCGCGAGATCTTCTTTATTCCTTTATCAAATTCACCCCCTAATTTAAAAGCTTTCCGTGCCGGATAATGCACAAAAAAAAAATAGATCACGGTCTAAAATTGTATCGCTTCTCTTAAACTTGAGATTTATAATCATCTAATTGCGCGTTTACACGAGCGCCGCGCAGCCCGGCAAGCAGCTCGGGAAGCATGTGAACGCGCCATAAGAAGTCTTTTAATGATAGAACAAATGTACCTAAACGCACAACCCGTCGTTTGGCGCAACGAACAGGGTAGTGTGGGGTAAACCAAGATCTCACGTAGTTTTATGTTACAAAGTAACTTCAAAATTTTCAAATCTTTTAATAAAAGTAATCTAATTTAATTCTTATTTTATACTGCCTCTGTGGTGCAGCGGTAGTCTGAGCGATTGCTGATCATGAGGTCTCCGGTTCGATCACCGGGTCGGGCAGTGTTATTGAGCTTTTTCGTAATAAAGAAAAATTCTCAGTAGCAGCAGGCCTACATCACTCGCTCAAGGCCCCGAGTTATATGCCTACCGCTTCGCGTACCGACCACGGTACAACCGACAGAAGACTCACACGCACGCCTAAGCGAAGTATTGATTAAAATAAAATTTATTTGCGCGATTTAGGGTATTTCGACAATAAAATTTAATAAACGAAAATTCAGAGCTAAAACTCTAAACGTATATGATCAACAAAAAAAAACAATATAAATAAATAATCCGACTTGAAAATAACATTTAAAATGATATAAAAAGTAATCAAATAGAATCTACTAGAAAAATACATTTTTAAGTTTTATAAACGACAGCTTTGTTGCTGTCGGCGGAGTCAGTAGTCTCCGAAACCGGCGAGCGGAAACCGGAGAGTGTACGAAGAGAATTATGAATGTTGAGGAAGCAAGAGATGTATGCGAGAATAGAGCCTTTTGTCACTCTGTTCTCTCTGCCTACCCCCCCAAGGGAGATAGCGTGATGATAAGTAAGTAAGTAGAATCATCATAGGTGCAACCCTAGCGCATTCGTTGAATGACGCGGTTGCCCGAGGATCATGCGGCGGGCAAAACAATCACAACTGTATTTCTGTGTTCATAAAGTACATTTCTTCTCGCTACGAACAATTAGTATTATTATTAAGATTTTGTAGGCTATTATAGAGAGATTTTGGACAAGTTTTAATGGAAGTGAGGTTTCTGTCCGTAGGACTAGTATTTATTCTGTGGTAGCATCCCGGAGTTTGGAAATGTGCCCGGTAGACGGCAATAGGCTCGCCCCCTATTACGTGGGACTTAAACATAGCTGGCGAAACGTGGGTGTGTAATACACCTCTGCCTAAGACCCCTTCGGGGAGTACAGGCGTGATGCTATGTTTTTTTATTAAGAAATCGCGCGTTGCACGAATAAATACCCTCTTTCCCCATAGTGACATTTGTGGTTTTTCCCAAGCTTTCGAGCCTCGCGTGATTAATAGACAATGCCTAATATAATATTAGCTAAAGTTGGGTTTAAAAATATATCACAATAAATATGAGTGACAAGATATTATCTATATAATAATATGATAATCTTTGGGACAAATACTGTGTTTGTCGAGTAGTCTATTTTAAGATATTATATAACATTACCTTACTATGTTCATCGTGGTCCGTGATCATTTGTGGCCATCTTTGATCCGTATATGACGGACTAAGAATGTAAGAATACTAGTCTCCTGCCAATTCATTCACGGTGTCATACGAAGCGACTAAAGGAAATAAGCAATTATCATTCATTGCATTGCAGCCCTCTTTTTTGTTAAGGCCGGAAAAAATGTACCTAACACACCCCATAGTTCGGGGCAATGAACAGGGTAGTGTGGGGCCTGCACCCACTAAAGAAACCCGCCGAGTGCCGTCTCTCCGCCTTTATTGGCGGGCCACTGGAACTATGTTACATTCCTTCTGTGGTACTGGAAGTACCCACTTTCTTTCGGACCAAAGCTGGTCGGTACCACCCCTATGACCGACCATTTAAGCACGTCGACGTACTTTCATGTCATATCTGCGATATGAAATGGTGAGCAGCGGTTTAACAGTGTCCTCAGTATAGTTGAGTCCATGAGCGACGTTTACCACTGACCTAAGTTAAGCCATGGCCTATAAAAAAACCGACTTAACCTCGATAGGTATGCGGTGATGTCACTTAGATAGCGATTTTTATGTTTGTTATTCATGTAAATGTTGTTATTGAAAACGATGCGAATGTCGGATTTTCTTGTCCGATTTATTGTGCGGAATGAATGTATAAAATATTTAATCTGAGGATAACAAAGGTTATATTTTTTGGCTAACTAACTGGCTCGCGATTGTGTTTAAGTAGACTACTATTTTGCTAGCGAATTAGAGCCATTACGCACTGTCGACTAGTCGTCGGTGACTGTCTCTCGGCAACCAAAACATAGGCAACTAGGGCAAGGATACCAAGCCGAGCGAGCAGCGTATATTGCTGTATGTTATATTTACTTTGTTGACACGGTCTTCACGAGTTGCTCGCAGTGCGAATGCTTCCATTTGAGGCCGTGCTCCTATTGGTTGCCGGAGACTGGCAGTCGCTCGTGCGTTGCCACTACGTGGCGAGTCGTCGAGTCGCCCGGGCGACCAACAACCAAGTGCGTAAACATCTATTTGAACATGTAAGTCACAATTGCCAGCGACCGAGTTGCCGGCGACTAATCGACAGTGCGTAATGGGTCTTAACATAAGAATTAATGAGCAACTGGTTAAGAAGACATACAATGCGAAAGTGGAAGGATGTAGGTACAAGGGGAGACCGAGACACCTACCTAGACCAAATCGGTCATGTATGTCAGGAGTCTCCGGAACCGGCGAGTCACTCGCGTGTGTGTATGAAGAGAATTATGAATGTTGAGGAAGCGAGATATATATGCAAGAATATAGGTTTTTGTTACTCTGTTCTCTCTGCCTACCCCGCAAGGGAGATGATGTGATCATAAGTAGTAAGTAGTAGAATTAACATAAAATTATGTTAAACACAAAGTAAAAAATGTGAAATCGAAAATAACAGTCAGGAGCAGGATTTGAACCTGCATCTCCTGGATACCGTCCAGATGCTTTGCCAATTCAGCCATCGTGACAATTGCTCCTGACTGCTAATTTCGATAACACATTCATACTTAACGTCTTTGGGTGACGCCTGCGCCATCTGTCGGAAGTATTTTCCTACATTATACCGACCAGGTAAACTTAATTTTACAATTAAACTTTTTACCTAATAATGACGCAAACCCTATAAATATTGTGATTTGACTTCTTAAGCCTCGCCAGAAAATCGCTCAGGCATGAAGGTTTACCACTGAAGTAATGTCTTCCAGTGGTCTACCAGTTCTGACGGCATACGGCGGGTTTATTTAGTAGATGAGGGCCCCACCCTATCCTGTTCGTTGCCCCGAACGAAGAGGGTACGGTTAGGTAAATTTTTGCCGCCTTCATTATCAAGTCGATCAATATTAATTTTAAGTTAACGTCAGATTAATATCAATTTTAAGTATTTATTTCAATCAAAAATTTGTGATTAGGCTAGTGAAAAATTGTTTTCTATAATTTTGAACTACATATGTACCTATCAACTTCTAGGTCATTGTGAGCTTGAAGAATTAAAAACCTAGTCAAAATCGATGATTGATGAAATATAAAAACCCAACGGAACTAGCTAGTTTATTTATCTATCAATATTTTCTGCTAAGCTATAAATTTCCTTGAAACAATATCAATATTGACTTTCTAAATTATAAATATTATTTGCATTGGCAACACATCACTTGAAAACTGTTTGTTTATCTGTGGCAGCTGCCGCACGTGTGCTTGACAGATGTCTGTGACGATTTTCGCGCTCAATTTGTTTTTAATGGCTGTTTAAATTTTCTTTGATTGAAAATTAAAAAGAGGTCACAAATAAAAATACTTTGGAAAATCCAACACTGCACGCCTCATAATCTTCATTTTTCACAATAAAATTGATTATTCGATAAGTAACTAACAATGTATTGGTCTTACTAAGTAGTTTTCAATAAATTACATAGATAGCACTAATTTCAAAAAGTACTAATGTGGATTTCATGTCTTATACGCCATCTAGCGCTAATTTTAAGAAGTACTTGTATATTGGTCTATAGAAAGAGGTCTCATGAAAGGTATAGCGCTGGTTTTAGTGTCGAGTCGAGCGTAAATATTCAGTATTTTTTGTTTATTTAATAACAATTAAACCACGTCGAATCAGACCGTGAAAAGTAATAGGCCTCTATTCGTAGTTATACTCAAGTTAAAAAGAAAGAAAAAGACTCGATTGGTAAAGTATTTCGGTTTTTATCGTGTTAACATACATTACCTTCAACAAACGGACGTCCAAGACCGAACTTTTTTAAACAGTTTTTTAACTAGTTTAAATAACAAAAATGGCTTAAAAAATATTATGAGTGCCAAAAATAGTGTTTTTTCTTGATATGTGTGTGTATATATTGTTTTACAAGTGCAAAATATGATAAATATAGAGACATTTTAAGTTTGAAAAATCAGTTGTTCTGTGTAAAACGGGAATAGTGCCCACCTCAACGCTTCGCTTAGCGTGCAAAATAAATAAACTGACTTTGAAATTTAATACATCCTATGCTATGTAAGTATAAGAAAGGATAACTTGCAAATAAAGAGAAAAGTAAGTTTTTTGGCGGGAACATAATGTCGTCCCCCTCCAATATTTTCCTAAACTTGTGTTATTTCAAGTATTAATGTGTAAAAGTGGTGACTTTTTACTTATTAACTATTTGCATAAGTGTTGGCAAGTGATGTAATGCGTCATAGCGTATTTTTTCCTGTTGTCTCCAAAGCTCCATAGAAGCTTCAGTTAAGTCGCCACCGCTTTGCTTTAGCGGGACTTTGACTTGACTGTAACTAATTTTATATTAACTGACTTCGACTAAGACTTGTTTGATGAATTATACTGACCTATGATCAGAGAATAACGATTAGTACCAGCGGGAATCGAACCCGCGTCTTTTCCAATCCGGGGAAGTGCTCTAAGCCACTGAGCTATGGTACCGATCTTTCGATCATCCCAATCTCCTTATCACATTTGTCTTTACGACCAACGCCATCTATCGGAAAGCATTTACATGCATTAAACCAATCTTATTCACAAATAAGTTGTACTTCAAAAAGTAGCGGAACATGTCAAATGCTAAAAAAATATAGATCAAAATAGTTGGGAGTAGTTTGGAATTAGGAAGGGGTTTGAGTTTCTGGCGCTTTTACTCACCGAACGATACGCTACAATACGATTACCTATGTACGCCTCATTCGTACAGTAAGAGTAATATGAAGGAGTTCAGGTCATTGTTAGATGGACCGATGACCTAGTCAGCGTCGTAAGCAGCCGTTGTATGCAGGCGGCAACAGATCTTATGTCCCGCAGGGGACGTCGAAAGGCTGATGGGTGGATGGATGAATGTGTAGGCGTTAATATTTAATTATAGAACTTTCACTATTGTTAATTTAGAGTTTCGCTTCTGCAAAAGTATTGTTCAATAATCGATATTAATATAGCACGTGGCATCGCCCACGTGGCGTTTGGTTTGTTAAAAGAACTGTTCATTTACCAATTATAAAAACCCATTTGGGCATACCTGTGCCATTTTAGCCCGATGCGTGGGTGGACACATCTTGGAGAGGGAATCTCGAAACTTATTGACTTCATACGAAATGGTTTCTATAATTCGTCTACTCTGTGGGCAAGGAAATTGAGATTTAATAATAAACTTTTTTGTTGCCGATGGCCTTGGCTTGTCATGTGTCAAGTAGTAGATGCCGTTTATACCTTACTGTGAATTTGATTTATTGCACGCCTCATAAACGAAGCGTTGAGGTGTGTACTATTCTCGTTTCACGCTGAAAAACCTTTCTAACTTAAAATGTCTCTAAAGTTTATCATATATTGCACTTGTAAAATAATATCTACACACACATAAATATAAAGAACAAACACCATTTTTAACACACATGATATTTTTGACGCCATTTTTGTTATTTAAACTACTTAGTTAAAAAACTGTTTGGAAAAAATTCTGTCTTGGACGTCCGTTTGTTGTAGGTAATGTATGTTAACACGATAACGACCAAAATACTTTACTAATCGAGTCTTTTTTTTCTTTTACGAATTATTATGATTACGAATAGAGCCCTTTTCACGGTCTGTTTCGATGGGGTTTAATTGTTATTAAATAAACAAAAAAATAGTGAATATTTACGCTCGACGCGACACTAAAACCAGGGCTATCCTTATTTCGTGAGAACTATTTCTATAGACCAATGTAGAAGAACTTCTTAAAATAAGATTCTAGTACGTGGATAACGTAAGAAGTTACTAATTACTATTACTGAAATTAGGTAAATTGATATTTAAATTAGGATTACATATTTAGATCTCTATATTTAGCATTTGACATGCTCCGGTACTTTAAAGAACAAATTATTTGTGAAAGTGGAAAAAGAGAACTCTCGAATCCGTGTGGGGACGAACTAAAAATACACATGTCACCACCCCATTCTTTCCCACGGGTGTCGTATGAGGCGACTAAGGGAAGTAAGCAATTATCATCCATTGCATGACTGGTGGTAGGGCTGGGTACCAAGTGGGAGTACTCACTTGGTATCGGGCCCGTGCGGGTTGGTACCACCATCTCCCGTGTGACCGGCCATGAAGCACATCGTTGCGTTTTGGCTGTAGCAGGAGATAGCCGTTTATTCTTTCATTTCATATCGGTGAAATGAAATGGTGAGCAGCGACAATACTTTCGGTATAGTTGAGTCCATGAACGACGGTTACCATTTACCATCAGATGGGCCGTAACCCATCTGCCACTACATGCAATAAAACAAATTCTGCTCATAGTAAGTAAAAATTTCACAATGTTACGTCAAAACGATGGTTTTCTAAATTATCCTATTGTCAAGCATAATATCGATAAAACTGTTGGCGGCAAAAAGTGCTTTAAAGTGATGGCGTGCGCGAATAAGCGGCGACATTGAACCGAGCTACGTTACGACCGAGCTCCATGTATATAGAACAAATCAGGATGCCGACCCCGCCTATTCATAGGAAAAAAAGACGGCTTCTTGGTTGCGTTGCGCACCCGCGGATATGAATGGAGTGGTGACTTAATGTATTTTACGTTACCAAGCAGTAAAATGAACCCAGTTTGTCGCTTGAGTAACGAATTGAGTAAAAACACTTTAATACAATCGTACGAACTTTTTGCTTTTCTGAAGATTTTTTTCCTCTTCGAGGCCAGACCAAGGAAAGTCAATGACTCAACACCTTGTGAATGTCTATTCATCAATAAAAATACGAGTAGAAAGGTTTGATAATGAAATCTTATCTTCTATACTATTGTAAAGTACAGAGCTGTGTCTGTACATTCAAGATATTTGAGAAAAAATGACTGTATTAGGCTAATATGCCTGAACACAAAACCATTTTTTTTAGATTTTTGTCTGTTTATCTGTTTGTTTGTCGCGCATCACACAAAAACTACTGAACGGATTTAGAAGCAACTTTTTTTATTTGATAGATCTCGATTAGACTTAAAAACTGGTAGTATACATTTTATCCTGCTACTATATCGGGAACCTGAGATACAACCTAAAAACTAGCTTTTGGTTGCGGCGGAGCCGCAAGCAAAGGCTAGTATAATATAAAAATGAATCTCTATTTCTCTTGGTCATCGCATCACACGTGAATAGATGGAACAATTTCGCTAATTCTTTTTTTGTTGTGTTAATTATCGTCGGGAGAGTCTTATCAAAGAAAAAATAAAAAATTGTGCAGAAAATTTTAAAAAAATCAAAAAACGCGTTATCGCGTTTGTCAGTCTGCAAGTAATTTAATATTCATAGACAACGTCTGTCGGGTCATAACTAATAAGATAAATAAGGCAACGCAGAAGCTTATCAGTGGTAGTACCTCGCTTCTCCCAGCTTGATTTGTTTTTATACTACTTGGGTGGCAAAGGAGCGCAGGGCCACCTGATGGTAAGCGGTTACCAGAGCATAGCATCACGCCTGTATTCCCCGAACGGGTAGGCAGAGGTGTATTAAACACCCACGGTTCGCCAGCTATGTTTAAGTCCCACGTGATAGGGGGCGAGCCTATTGCTGTCTACCGGGCACATTTCCAAACTCCGGGCTGCTACTGAGAATTTTTCCTTTTTACGAAAATAATATACTTACTTACTTAACTAAATAAATAAAATACTTTGGAAGATCCAAAACTGCACGCCTCATAATCTTCATTTTTCACAATAAAAATGATTATTTGATAAGTAACTAAGTAGTTTTCAATAAATCACATAGATAGCGCTAATTTCAAAAAGTACTAATGTGGGTTTCATGTCTTATACGCCATGTAGCGCTAATTTTAAGAAGTACTTCTATATTGGTCTACCTCTCAGTTCCGGGCCGCGCGCACGCCAAGGCCACGCACAAAAAGGGCCCCCGCGCCGCTAAAAATATTCCCGCTTAAAATTTTGTTAGAGGTGTCAATGTCTTTTTAAATTTTATTAGTCTGTATTCTAGATTATAGTTAAAATTACTCAAGCCAATATAAACTGTATCCTTGTAAAAACAAGTAAAATACCTTGCGCCCGGCCATCAAAATGAACCGAAACGTCATTACGTCAAGGTTGACATTTCAGTATCGTAAAAATTGTGGAATGTAAAATAATTAGGTTTTTTGTTTTTGTGTGTTTTTCACAGAGTAGATCGGCGTCACCCAAGACGTTAAGAATGAATGTGTTATCGAAATTAGCAGTCCCGAGCAATTGTCACGTTATTTTCGATTTCACATTTTCATATTTTGTATTAATTTATCTAAGCATGTCAAATGCCAAAAAAATATATAGAGGGGTATGCCCCGCTAGTACTATATTTACTATACTATATAAAACTAGATGACTCAGTGAACTTCGTATCACCTACAATGTTATTTATTTTATCGGCGTTTATCAATCCTAATTAATCTACATCGTCCAAGCTTTGGATTTTAATAGGTTCAATAAAACTTGCTTGGAATTAGAGAGAAGACAGTAGCTACAATCGGTACAATGTATGAAAATACTGCCGACAGATGGCGCAGGCGTCACCCAAAGACGTTAAGTATGAATGTGTTATCGAAATTAGCAGTCAGGAGCAATTGTCACGATTGCTGAATTGGCAAAGCATCTGGACGGTATCCAGAAGATGCAAGTTCAAATCCTGCTCGTGACTGTTATTTTCGATTTCACATTTTTCACTTTGTGTTTAATGTATAGTGCTAAGCATGTCAAATGCTAAGAATATATATAAAAATATCTAAATACCTAATTAAGTACCTATAAGATTTACAAAAAGTACATTAATGTTGCACAAAAATAATTACATTGGATTTGGCAATATGCAAGTGATTTTTATGAAGTTATACTTCTTTTGGCGCGTTAGGGAAAAATGATGAGAGTAATTTTTACGATGCGCGCGCATACCGTCACTAAAACCCTGAAGTTAGCTATAGTCAACATTTTAGTTTTATTTTTGTGATATTTAAATAAACTTTATTTAAGTAGATATTGCGTTATAATAAAACTTTCAATGTATTAAATACCTTTTTTCTATTGTTAGTGTCGTTTTCTCTACAAACGTAGAATAAGGCGAAAGATACAATTTTTGAAAAGATTTTTATCTTGTTACGCCAAAGAAGTATAACTACTAACGCGTGTACATAAGTACACATACACTTTTTTTTTACTACGCGGGTGGCAAACAAGCATACAGCTCCATCAGGTGATGGTAAGCGGTTATCGTAGCCTATAGACGGTAGCAACACCAGAGTCGCGCGTCGCCAGTTCCAAGACATAGAAGTTAGTGGGAAAGTAAGGAAAGGATGATGAGGCTTGGGCCTCCATCGCTCTCACTCACCATACGAATTGGTCTTCTGTATAGGGCGGTACTTCTCCGGTCGAGCCGACCCATTCGTGCTGAGATAAGCAAGGCTCGACCTCTAGAAAATGTTTTTTTTTTATTGATAACTAGTCTTTGCCAGCGGCTTCGCCGCAGCCAAAAGCTAGTTTTTCGGTTATATCTCAGGTTCCCGATATAGTAGCGGGATAAAATGTCTACCAGTTTTTAAGTCAAATCAAGGCCTTTCAAATAAAAAAGTTGCATCAAAATCCATCTAGTAGTTATTTTAATTAAATCCTAAAAAAAAATGTAGTTTAAATAATTTTCTAGTTTTTCGGTTATATCTCAGGTTTCCGATATAGTATTGGGATAAAATGTATACCAGTGTTTAGGTCTGATCAAGGCCTTTCAAATAAAAAAGTTGCATCAAAATCCGTTCAGTAGTTTTTGTGTGATGCACGAACAAACAAACAGATAAACAGACAAAAATTCAAAAAAAATTGTTTTGTGTTTAGACACGCCTATAATAGCCTATTACAGTATTTTTTTCTCAAATATCTTAAATGTACAGACACAGCTCTGTTACAACTTTAGAATAGATGATTGCAGACGAGCCACCTGATGGTAAATGGTAACCGTCGCTCATGGACTATACCGAGAGTATGTCAAGCCGCTGCGCACCATTTCATTTCTCAGATATGAATTCAGAATAAACTGTTATCTTCTGCTACAGCCAAAACACACTGACGTGCTTCATGACCGGTCACACAGGAGACGGTGGTACCGTCACGTTCAGGCCCGATTGCAAGTGATTACTCTCACTTGGTACCCAGCCCTACTACCAGTAATGCAATGGGTGATAATTGCTTACTTCCCTTAGTCGCCTTGTATGACACCCGCGGGAAGGGATGGGGTGGTGATACTGTATTCTTAGTACACGGATAAAATATGTATGTATGTGGCTATTACGAGAATACCTTCAAATCCTTGTTACACATGGCTAATGAGCAACAAGAATCTGTGTCGGGGTTTCGTTCAAGGGCTCTTGAAACCGGTCAAGGCTAAAAGCACCGAGCAAAGGTGTTCAAGGACACTCCGCAAGCAAAATGTAATATTATTTGTGTCAAAGAACAAATTATTCGTGAATTGTGGAAGAAGAGAACTTTAATGCGAGCGGGTAGCGTCCCTTCCAATCCGGGGAAGTGCTCTAACCGCTAAGCCATCGCACTGACCAATGGTCATTCCAAATCTCCACAACACATTTGTCTTTACGACCCTCGCTACCTATCGGATGCATTTACATGCATTAATCCAATATAGTAAGTTTAATTTTGCATAATACTTTCTGATATTTACGCGAATGTTACACATTTTGAAATAAAACTACGTTTACGGAATCTATCGCGTTTACTTGATTTTACTACTATCCCGACGTTTCGAATACTTTACAGCATTCATGATCAAGGGTGGACTTAGATGATAGACGTCCAAGGCTGATATGTTATTTCAACGGTTTCATCTACCCACAGTATATGATTTTACAAAAATTTTTGTTTATTTATTTCAACCCACCTAATATTCGTTTAGAAACACAGTAAATATCTACTTCAAATGTTTATGCTTACAATGTATGAGACTTTAAGTTCGTATATTAAAATGAGTATAATACTCCTCTTTAAACTGTAAAATTTTGTTTTTATTTAGTGCTCAAAAATTCTACCACAAACTACCAATTACTACCAGTAAGAAGACAATAGCTACCACCGGATCGGAACCGGTGGTAGCTTCTTAGTCTTAGCTTTTGGCAAAATCAATATATTTAATAATATAAACTAATAACCAAGATTGTATTGAATTGATTATTGTATTTGATTTTTTAAACATTTTGATCTGTATTTTAGAATTTCTTTAAAGTAGCCGAGCATGTCAAGTCTAAAATACAGATCAAAATTATTTGTATCAGTTGTTTCTCTGACGAATGTATGTATTCTGTTATTGATGTATAAAAAAGAGAAGATCCACAATTAGGCACTAAAAGTGTCCACTATAAATGAGTGCAGATTACGCTTACCTGCACTCATTTCGTTATTAGTGTTGTTTCGAAGCGCGAACAGCCGCAACGTGTCAACATGCCTAATAATACTAAAATCTCTTTTGAAAAACTCCTTGACTGTCTCTTTTTCCTCTCGTTATTTCTGAATAGTGTCATTACAATCACGCACGCAGTTAAAAGTTGTTATACATAACTTTGCATCCTTAATTTATACATTAATGTATTCTGTCCCGAGAGGACAGTTTCTGTTATATGCTAGTGGTAGAACCTTGCTTGATGGTTGATGGAGAAGCTGGGTCGATGGGGGAAGTACGGGTGATGCTTACAGAAGATTAGCTAGCATCTCTATAGGTAACCGCTTACCATCAGGTGGGCTGTACGCTTGTATACAACGCGCATGGTTAAAAATAAATATATAACTAGACTGGCTTCGGCTCCGCCGCAGACAAAAGCTTGTTGTTAGGTTATATCTCAGGCTACCGACATAATAGCGGGATCAAACATATGATACCAGTTCTTCAGTAGCAAGAGCCATCGAACAAAAAAGTTTCATCAAAAATCGTTTAAGTAGTAGTTTTTTCGTGATGTGCGAACAAACAGAAAAAAATGTTTTGTGTTCAGAGAGAGACGCTTAAATAGCCTAATACAAGTCACACATTTTATTCTCCTCTAATGTGTTTTTTTTTCAGTTTAGGCGCGAAAAAATGTGCCTAACCGCACACCCCGTCGTTCGGGGCAACGAACGGGGAAGCGTGGGGCCCTCGCCCACTAAATAAACCCGCCGTGTGCCGTCTCTCCGCCGGTATTGGCGGGCCACTGGAACTATGTTACATTACTTCAGTGGTAGCTTCAATAGCCTACAGTAATCAAAATTTTATATTTTAGTGTAAGAACCTTCGTGAATAGGCCTGCTCGATTGAGAAAGTGCTTTGCTCTTTTTGTAAATTTTAGCGTAAAACAACGGCATGTACCTACTCCTACTGTTGTTTGGTATGGTGAGCAAGAGCGCTGGACGCCAAAATCCTTGTCCTCCGTGCTCTTCTTATTATCCGTCCTCTCCACCTATCTCTTTCCGCAGAGGTGGCGGCGCGCGACTGATGGCGATGTTGTAGCGTCTATTAAAAAAAAAAACAGCATCACGCCTGTATTCCCCGAAGGGGTAGGCAGAGGTGTATTACACATCCACGGTTCGCCAACTATGTTCAGGTCCCACGTAATAGGGGACGAGCCACGGTTCACGAACCGGGCACATTTGCAAACACCGGGCTGCTACTAAGAATTTTTGTCTTTACAAAAAAGCTCAATATCGTTGCCCGACCCGGGATCGAACGCGAGACCTCATGATCAGCAGTCGCTCACACTACCGCTGCACCACTGAGGCAGTTTACCGTCTACTAGGCTTACCACCAGGTTGGCCATATGCTTGGTGGTCACCCGCGTCGTATTAAAAAATGTATCACTTTCAGGCAGGTTAAAGATTCCTTCCCCGCCTTGATCTCTTCGGAGGTCAAGGAAGTGTATAGCTGGTAGAATTGCCCTATTGATAAATTATATAGGTATTTCCCTATTGAAAAATTTAAGGAAAAATTGCTAAAGTTTATTTTTTAAAACAGTGTTCACTGATGATGGTGGAATGGTATTTGCCGTTCATGGATTTAGAAAGAACAAGAAAAAAAAATAGAGACAGTCATTGAGTTTTTGAAAAGAGATTTTGGTATTATTAGGCATGTTGCGAACGATGCAGCTGCTCGCGCGTCGAAACTATACTAAACGAAATGAGTGCAGGTAAGCGTAATCTGCACTCATTTATATTGGACACTTTTAGTGCCTAATTGTGGATATTCTTTTTTATGTACATCGATGGTGTATATTAAAGATCTCGTGTGTTTCGCTTGATAAGATCTATCTAATATATAAAATTCTCGTGTCACAGTGTTTGTCGTCATTCTCCTCCGAACGATCGTTTGACGGATTCTTATGAAATTTTGTATATTCAGTAGGTCTAAGAATAGGATGTAAACTATTTTTCATACCCCTAAGTGATAAGTGTGTCCCCAAAAATTTGGCCAACATTTTTATTTTTAATTTTTTATGATTCGGCATTAAAAAATACATACAACCCTAAATTTTCACCCTTCTACTGCCAACCCCTATTTTTTAATACCGATATTAGTAATGTTATTTTTATAATCCGTCATCGTTCACAGCGCTCTCATGTCTCTTTCACTCAATATACCACATCCTCACACACAATAAGTTAGTTATTTTTCTCTACGCTAGAAATTCCCTAAAAATAATCTAGAAATAATTTATATGGCAAAACAAAGTTAACATTTATAAATTGTAACTTAATCAGATGTTATCTAATATGTGTTATTGCCAAACTATGCAAACTATGCTAGAGGTCATTTTTGGCCAACATTGAGTATCTAATATATCTCTAATGTATAAAAAAAAAAGTGTTTGTTACGCTATTATAAAGATTATTTTTCCTACTAATGTAGAAACATTAAGTACTTAATTATCTTAAAAATAATGTATCCGTTAAAAAAATTGTTGATTCTGGCGCGCTTATCAATCTTTAAGAACCTTGATTAATGAATACATCCTTGCTAGGTTATTAGAAAAACATACTAATACTAATACTTTATTTCTTTCTTTCATTGACATGAATATATCATCATGAAATTTTGCATAAATGTAGTTCAGAGCCCAGAAAGGACGTAAGCTACTTGTTATCCTGGAAAAATGGTCTAGTAATAGTATACATTTTGAACGCGAACTCGCGGCCATCTTTTAATCCTATTTTAACCCAAGTCTGGTCGTGCTCTGCGTCTGCATTCGTATCAACGACGTAAGAGAGCGAGTAGGTATGAAGGAGAGTATTGGTGTAAAGATGCGAAAGGGAATGCTCCGATGGTTCGGCATGTGGAAAGAATGCCGGACGAGCGACTGGTTAAGAAGATATATATATACAATGCGAAAGTGGAAGGTTGTAGTTACAGGGGGAGACTGAGACTCACCTACCTAGACCAAATCGGTCATGTATTGAAGGAGGGTGGTGTCAGGAGTCTCCGAACCCGGCGAGCGTGTATGAAAGAGTTATGAATGTTGAGGAAGCGAGAGATGTATGCAAGAACAGAGCCTCTTGGCAGTCTGTTCTCTCTGTCTACCCCGCAAGGGAAATGGCGTGATGATAAGTTAGTTAGTTCTGGTCGTGCACGGAGTACTGCTGTCACGTTTGGGCGAGTGCTGCTAAATGTCTACTATCCGTCTTGGATTCAATGGAGAAGCGTGCTAAAAAGTTACATTTTATTGATGATCTCGAACTGGTAGACCTTGAACTCAGGCGTAAATTAGCCAGCCTCACAGTACTCTGTAGGGTGCACTTTGGAGAGTGTGCGCAGGAACTGTATGATTTAATACCCGCATCCCCTTTCCACCACAAACGAACAGACGAACGGCGGACTTCCATTCTTATATTGTAGAAATTCTATCAGGCCGAACAATATCGCATGATCTTTCATAATACTCACAGCATTGGAATGGAATAAGTTGCCAGCTTCGGTATTCCTATTAGAATATAATGTGGGTATCTTTGAAGCTAGAGTGAATAAGTTTGTATTAGAGATACGCCGAATATTCGTATACTGTATGTTTAAAATATTAGTTTTAAATTAAAATTATATAAATACGCTAGCGAAGCTTTATCTATACTATTATAAAGCTGTAAAAGAGCTCTCTACATTTAAGATATTTGAGAAAAAAATACTGTATTAGGCTATAATAGGCGTGTCTAAACACCAAACAATTTTTTTCAGATTTTTTTTTGTCTGTCTGTTTATCTGTTTTTTGTTCGCGCATCGCGCAAAAACTACTGAACGGATTTTGATGCAACTTTTTTAATTTGATAGCTCTTGATTACACTTAGACACTGGTATACGTTTTATACTCGCTACTATCTCGGGAACCTGAGATTTAACCCAAAAACTAGCTTTTGGCTGCGGCGGAGCCTGGTTAATTCATAAAATTAAATTTGGCAAACATCAGAGGCATCACTCGCGCGTCTCCATTTCCAAGGAAAGGATATGAGGTGGATAGGAAGGATATTTAAGAGAGGATCGGAAGAGTATAATAAGGAGAGCTTAGGGAGGGAGTTTAGCGTCCGGCGCTCTGGTGATGTGACACACAATGGTAGGATTAAGTACCGTATCACTGAAGGAATGTAACATAGTTCCAGTGGCCCGCTAATAAAGGCGGAGAGGCGCCACACGGCGGGTTTATTGAGTGGGTGAGGGCCCCACTCTACCTGTACGCTGCCCTGAACGACGGGGTGTGCTATTAGGTAAATTATTTCCCGCCTTAACAAGAAAAAAAATCTGGAAAACGGTTGACCCTAAAGGCCATTCCTGCAACTTCCCGCTAATTTGCAATTTTGTGCACTTATTACTATGGAAGAGCTCAAAAGTATAATTTCCGTGTCATTTTGAGCTCTCCGAGCTCAAAGAGATAACTGTTCTTGAGCTGCATGCTTTTGAGGTCTTGGAGCTCTAAAGTCTGATAGAGATTTAATAAAACACTATTCGTTGAACATTTTGAAATAAAACTACGTTTACGGATTCCATCGCTACTTGATTTTCTACTATCTCGACGTTTCGAATACTTTACAGCATTCACGATCACGGGTGGACTTAGATGGTAGATTTCTGTCAAGGCTATCACGCCTTGGACATCTACGTTAAACGTTTCGACGTTAGCTTTTGACGTTATTCCAAAAAAAACACATTTGAAAAAAAAAAATTGCAGTATTTAGAGATTTCTCAAGATCTATCGGTTTGAATCAGTCCTAATTGTATTCAAAATCTAAGTTTGGTCAAGTCCTTTCGAATGACGCCAACCCCGATGAAATCGGTCAAGCGGTTCAAAAGTTATGAGAGGTTTACATACGGTCACACACACACACACACACATACAGACATAATTGAGGAAACATTTGGGGAAACTTCCTAGGACCTCAAAACGTCAACATCCGGTTGAAAACTCGATTTTCGAAAAACGGGGTTCAACCAATATATAACTTTTGAAAATTGTTAATTTTCTTAGCAGGAAGTTTAAAATGACTAACTACCGTTGTCTCACGCTGATGTTCTGTGAGAGGTTGGTACAACCCCGGGCCCATTCATGCTGGGATAAATAAGGCTCGCCGAAATTCTGTGGGAGGGGATGGACGAGTAAGGGTATTTCTTTGTATACTATGACCTCCATTGCGCCATGAACTCTTTTCGTAAGTGAACGTTCAATATTCTTATTGTGAGTTTATTGCACCTTTTAAATACATGTCTTTGATAAAAGTGTTTCGGAGATTGCTAGTGATTAGATAACAATACAGAACTACTTATTTTTTGGAGTTCGGTGGATAAGAGGCTTGTAAAGATAATATTATAGTTAATGTCCGCGACTTCGTCTGTGAAATTTTGTTTAATGCTGTATTGGGAAGGCATCTGGGACGGTTTTCCAGGAGATGCAGGTTCAAAACCTGCTCGTGACTGTTGTTTACGATTTCACATTTTCGCATTTTGTGTTAATTTACTTATATCGCCTGTTTTTTTTTCGAGCCACGGCCCATCTGATGGTAAATGGTAACCGTCGCTTATGGACTTAACTATACTGAGAGTATTGTCAAGCCGCTGCTCACTATTTCATTTCATCAACATCAAATGGAAGAATAAACGGCTATCTCCTGCTACAGCCAAAACGCAACGATGTGCTTCATGGCCGGTCACACTGGAGATGGTGGTACCAACCCGCTCAGGCCCGATACTAAGTGAGTACTCCCACTTGGTACCCAGCCCTACCTGGGCTTGGTGCCCTACCACCAGTAATGCAATGGATGATAATTGCTTACGTCCCTTAGTCGCCTCATACGACACCCGTGGGAGAAAATGGGGTGGTGACACTTATATTCTTAGTTCGTCACCACACGGAAATTTATATGGTTTAAGTATGTCAAATGCTTAAAAAATATATAAAAACCATTAAAATACTAGTATATTTTTCTAGTGGTAGAGCAAGTAATATACGCATTATATCCGTAATCTGGTACCCATAGCACAAGCGTTAAGCTTAGTTTAGGACCAGAGGACGTTGTGTGAAAATGTCCGTGAATATTTATTTTAATATTTCGTATGGTGAGTGACAGGGCTTTGAGGCCTTTCTTTTTTGTTAAGGCGGGAAATAATCTTCGTAACCGCACACCCCGTCGTTCGGGGCAACGAACAGGGTAGTGTGCCCTCGCCCACTAAATAAACCCGCCGTGTGTTGTCTCTCCGCCGGTATTGGCGGGCCACTGGAACTATGTTACATTACTTCAGTGGTAGGGCTTGAGGCCTACACCTCCACATTCCTCTCCAACCCCTATACCTTTCCTTGGAGTTAGTGACGTGCGACTGATGCCTCCGGTATTGCTGGAGGCTACGGTAACCACTTTTTTATTTACATACTAGATTTAGCCCGCGTCTTCGTCCGCGTCCACTCCAACATAGCTAATCTGCCGTGCCATGACAAAACACTGTATCTAAAAACATATCACTTTTCAGAAATCGCGTTTTTCTGTTTTATTTTTGGAAAATTTGTTTAAAAATCTTTAATATATGTCCAAATCTCTATGTTCACAAGAGAACATTTGTTATTACAGAACACTGTATTTATAGTTACAGTGATATGTCAACACAAATATGATTCGAAACTAAACTAAACGAAAGAAATGTAGCCTAAGCTTACTATAGATAAAACTGTATCTATAGAAAAATATTTTCCAGAAATAAAAAGTAGCCTATCATCGTCACCATCATCATCACACTGAAGACATCAACAATTATTGATCATAAAAACTTAATTTCTGTAAAATCATAGTCATCATCATGTATTCAATGGAAGTGGAGGAATCATTTACCAGTTGGTCTAAAGCTGAGAACAAAAAAAAATTAAGGGTGTTGCAAGTTATAAAAACTTCAGCAAAAAGTTCATATAAGCACTAGCAATATTAAAGGCTTTTTGTCCACTTTCTGCTTTGTGCCATAAAACACCAACAGCTAGTTTATTTTGGCTGGGCTGAGCAAAAGTTTCATCAAATAAAATAAGTTTTCTAGAAAAATATTATGCCTTCGTCATTAGGTAAAGGCATACAAATGTCTTTTTGCATAACAGCAGCTAATAATAATTTGTCAGGAATACTAATTACTGCATAATTTTTTTATATCTTTGAGGTGTGGCGAAAATTAATTTTTCTATCGTCTTTAACTTTTTCAAATGATTTTAGTTTGCTGCAATTTCATGATTGCAATACAGAATGCTTCTGTCGTTGCTGTTCAAAAGTTTCAAAGTTTCTTGAGATACTCTATCTCGTTTATTTTTTTAATATTGAAGGGTATGGAGATGATGGAGAGAGAACAATATTAGTATAATAAACGACATTTGACTTCAACCCAACCGATTGTTATGACAAAATACTGTATCTTATAGATAGCAGGCGACTATACCGTTAGTTGTGTTTTACAAAACACTGTAATTGATGTTGCAGTGTTTTATCAAATTTGATCCTTATAATTTTTGAAATACAGTGTTTATTCTCTTCGGTTTTCTCAGTATTTTTGAGACATAATATAAAAAATAAATGCTATACTATGTAAACATGTGCGAAAATACGATTTATTCATGTTAGCACAAAACACTGTATCTGAAGTTACAGTGTTTTGTCATGGCACGGCAGTAATAACTTTTTATGAAATTTAGTATGCAGGGGGTTTCGAGGGCGATAAATCGATCTAGCTAGGTTTTATTTTTAGAAAACATCGTTTTATTCGTGTTTTCAATGAAAAAATAAACCATTTTTATTATGTCGGTAAGATCGAATAATATAATTCATATTTCATCAGTATGTAATTCGTATCTAAATATGAGTTCCAAAAAACACGATTTACCAAAAAAAAACCGAGCCAGGTACTAAATACATTGAGGTAAGGCATATTAATTATCTCTATTATACATATGTATACAAAAACAGTTATACCACGTAACGAATTCATAATTCTGGGATAAAAAGCCTATGTCATTTTCTAGGTTCGTATCCTGACTATATTTATACAAGATTTCACGATGATCGTTTCAGTGGTTTCTGCGTGAAAGCGTAACGAAAAAAACATCTTGTCTTCTTCTTGATTTATGGCTGTTGCAGGAGTATGTCCACAACTTTGCCAATGTCACGTGGCAGAGATAAACCGTCAAACGAAGGAGATTGTTCGGTGATAATAGAAAGGCCGGTGATTATGTGTCAAACTTAACAAATTACTATGATGGATAAATACTCTGAAACAAACAACATCAACTAACTACATATCATACTAAAATCTATTATTCTAATGTACGGTGTTAAAGAAATTTATTTACAATTTAATCTTATTTACTTTTATAAATTTACAGAGTATTAAAACAAACGAAAAAAACAAATGGTTGTCCGTAAAGTCGGTTTACGGATGATAGTTTAACGTGACAACGTCATAACAAAACATTGAAAAATAAATGATTGCATACTTTTATGAATCAAATTTGCTCTCTTCCCCCGGACCTCTGTACGGAGTAGATGTCTGTTGAAATCTTATAAAGTTTATTTCGAGATTTAAAGTAATTTAATTAAAATTAATTCACCAACAAAAATAGGAGTGCATAAACAACAGGAGGTACTGCGCAGAAGCTAAAACACTGCTGCTTTCCTGGTACTAGGCGCGTAAAAAACAAGAACTAATAACAAGGTACTGTGACTCCTATGGTTTTTATCTACGAATTGGAATCGACGCCTGCGACGACATATTTAGTGAACATTTTAATTAACGCCTATTGTGAGCTAATTGGTTATTAAAACCACTCCCATTTGGATGCGACTCCTCCCAATAGGGTGTATCTGCAATAATTATTTCTGTTCACACAACCTCTTTGCATTTATACTATCCTGGTAACTAAATGAAAAAGGAGATGGATAAATCGTTTTCTGAAACAAACCTAAATGCCATTGGATGTAGTGATCGTAACCCACCAAATTTTATATCACAACCGCAATAAGCGAAAGTGGCAGGGCACTAAAGAGTCGGATTTTAATGATTTTAAAGAAGAAATGAGAGATATGTTTAAGTCGCTAATGATAGCACAAGAGAATGAATTGAAAAAAATTACACCTACCCTCATGGAAATAAAAAACACTAACATTAATATTGAGAACCCTATAGCTTTCCTTGCATCACAATATGAAGAAATGAAAAAGAAAATAGAAGTTATAGAAGGACAGCATAACCAAGACAGAGAATACATAACGATACTTGAGGATAAACTAGAGGATATTCAACGGGAACACCGTAAGACAAACCTGGAGACAAAAAAATGTCCCAAAACAACCAACAGAAACTAAAGAAGACTTAATGAACATGATAATATGCCTAGGGAAGAGTATAGACTGCGATATCCAAAAATCGGATATAAAAGATATATTCCAAATACGAGGAAAGAGAAAGGGAGATAGGAATACCCCAGTTATCGTTGAAACTTCATCCACAAACTTAAAAACAGATATAATCAAAAAGAGTAAAGGGTTCAATATCAAAAATAAAACAAAATTATGTGCCAAGCACTTGGGATATATTCGTAATGAAGATACTCCTATTTATGTGTCAGAGCAATTGACCGCTAAAGGCGCACGATTATACTTTCTTGCCCGTGATCTTAACAAAACAAATGGATACAAATTCTGTTGGACGGCATATGGAAGAGTCTACGTTAGAAAAACTGAAGACACACCTATAATCATGATTAAAAATGAAGCCCAAGTTCACAACCTAAAAATGAATACTACGATCTGACTATGTGACACTAGTGTTACCCTTATATCTACACTTTGTCATAGTATAATCATGTTTTTATTATTATTGTTCACGAAACAGATCACATATATAATAACTAAAGTTTCCCTTAATACATTAAGAATATTTTTTTTTACCTTGTCTATTTACACTACACATTTACAAACAAACATGCAGTTTCAATCACACACACAGTCTTACACTAACTTACACTTTACCCAATACAATACATATAACAAAATTATCACCATACTTTATTGTCTCGTTTCTTATCTAAAACACCCTTTTACAGCAAAGTTTTTGCTACTAACATGCATTATTATTAAACATAAACATTATTTTTATTTATTTACACATATTAAATATTTTTTTTAATACGTACACGGATTCTACGGATCTTGTAATAATCTACCTATATTGATTGCCTTTGATTATGGATAGCTCCCTTACAACTATGCATGAGTTAGACAATATAGATATTGCTCAGTCAAATAAATGCGAAGCTCATAATTTTACCAAACAGATTAATGTACAAGATACAGATATCACAATTATTTCTCAAAACATTAGGAGTATTTATAAAAATATGGATGACTGAAACCTCTGCTTTGTTCAACTCAAAATTCTACCAGACTTTATAATTCTCAGTGAATGTAGACTAGACGCTAACAAAAATATACCCGTTATGAACAATTATACATCCTATACTACATCAAACCACATTAATCGATGTGACGGTGTGACAGCATACATTAAGGATATTCATACAGTTAGTGTTAAAGAAATTTTACACGCTTCTTGCTTACAAATTATATACCAAAATTACCTAATAATTGGAATTTATCGATCACCTTCAAATAAAAATGATGAAGCTTTTATTAATTCACTAAATCTTTATTTAGAAACAATTAAATCAAATAAAAATATATTATTAACAGGTGACATAAACATAAATTTAATACATACGATTAATGAAAATTCTAATGATAAAACGAATAGACTTAATTACTTAAATATGTTATCAATGCATGGTTTACCTTCCGGACACTTATTCCCCACAAGGGAAAATAACTGTTTGGATCATTTTATATTAAAAACGAGTGATAACAATTCCTCTGCCTCGGTTGTGGTAATAAACACGACTGTCACAGATCACCACATGATTCTACTTATGTTAAAAAATACAGTTAACAAAAATTACCAGTGTCAAACAAGTAAATCCTTCATTAATTATGAAAATGCACTAGATAGCTTGAAAAAATGTAATTTGCAAAGCTTACTTAACTGCACAGACCCTAACATCTTAACTGATCTGTTGATAAGTAAAATACAAAAATGCATTTTAGATAACATTAAAATGTTATCAAACAAACTAGTACCTAGAAGAAATCGTATAATAAAACCATGGATAACTCCTGGGATACTACTATGTATAAAAAATAGAAACAATATGCAAATGAAGCTACGGATTGAACCAGACAATGAAATACTAAAAATTACATATAGGCGGTATAGGAACTACTGCAATAACTTAATTAAAAAACTTAAACGCAATTACGAACGAGAACAGATAATAAAATCATCCAAAAATTCTAAAAAGCTTTGGCATACAGTAAACAATATAACTAATCATAAACATGCAAAAACTAAACAATCAGAATTATTAAATATTAAATCGACCCCGAATGACTCGACGAACTCTATTAACAATTACTTTGCTAATATTGGACAAATACTAGCTGAGAATATTACCCAAAACTCTATAACAGCAGATATCACTTCCGATAGTTTAATTAGCCCCCAAGCCTCTTCATTTGTCTTGTTGGAAACTGATCCAGCAGAGGTTAGAACTACACTGATGAACCTCAAGACTGATAGTGCTCCAGGATATGATAATATATCTACGAAAACATGCCAATATATTACTTGTCCCAATAATTACGTATCTTACAAATATTACAAGTATAATCAAAAAACATTTGTTTTAATAAGGGCATTTTCCCTACAGCACTAAAGCTCGCAATTAAATTAATATTAAAATTCATACTTGTAATGACCTTCATAATCTATATTGCACATGTACAGAAATACAAAAAGTCACTCATACCAAATATCTTGGAATCGTGATTGACTAGCGACTATCTTGGCACTTGCACCTAGAACTCATTATGACGAAAATCAGAAAATTTATTTGGATCTTTAAAACATTAAGACACGCTGCTACACCTCAAATCCTTAACCAAATATATGTTTCATTAGTGCAATCAATTATTATATATTGCATACCTATCTGGGGTGGTTCTACTAAAACAAAATTTTTAGATCTAGAGAGAGTGCAAAGATCATTATTAAAGGTGATGTATTTTAAAACTTACAGGTTCTCAACAGAAAACCTTTATACACTATGTGATCTACTTACAGTACGTAAACTATACATTTTACATATTGTTCTAAAACGCCACAAGTCCCTTACATACAATCCTAAGATATTACTAAAAAAAAAAGCCTCTGTAGCACCTAATATTACCACTCATTCCACCTTTGCTAGACGACAATATGCTAAACAATCGTCATATTTATATAACTCAATTAATAAACAGTTAAATATATATCCAAAAACATACCATGAGTGTAAAGTTGTCATAATAAAATGGCTTAAGTCCAAAACCTACAATGAAACAGAAAACTTATTACACTACGTTACTTAATACTACAAATTCAACAAACTCACCTCAGTTACATACACGACCACTCACACACACCACCCAAAACACACACACGCACACATACACCACACACCACACAGACTCACTTAACTTACTTTAAAATAATAGAACATTATATAATATAGACTTAAGTGAAACTAATATTTAGTAATATCAAAATGTAACTAATAAAATCTGTAAACAGAACCGAATACGGAGGAGCGGAGTCTCCTAGCACAGGTATTTCATACTTAAAAGGAGATCTTCAAAAACTAGATTTTAATTGTATGTTTAGCTACTGAATAAAACATTTTTGGAATTTTTGAAATTGGATGCGGCGCAAGCGTACAATGAGCGTAACGGGATAATGAGTCATTCTTTTTCGTGCGTGCAGCCGGTGTTCATCGATTTATTAGACGTTGTCACAAAGACAAACTCAACTTCGCATTAGTATATACTCTTTGCTTCGCATTTATGATATTAGTGACGATTAACTAACAGACTAGGCCACGCTTTGCTGTGGCACACAGAATTTGTTCATTAACTTTGCAACAAAAAAAGTAGTATCTTTTAAGTTGGGACAAATCACATGATGGTGTAGTTGCGTAGTTCATCGTGGGCAAACACTGACAGGCAGAACCAATTATTTGTGTATAGTGCGAGCGGGAATCGAACCTCGTCCCTTCCAATCCGGGGAAGTGCTCTAACCGCTAAGCCATCGCACTGACCAGCGGACATTTCCAATCTCCACCATTTGTCTTTACGACCCACGCGCTTTACTTTCTTTTTCCACATTCATAAATAATTTGTTCTTAAGTAGCTGAGCATGTCAAGTGCTAAAATACAGACCAAAAATTGTGACAGGGAATTTTTATACTCGTTACTAGTTTTATTAGCGGACACGACAGACGTTTATCTGCCCGAACATTGGCGATTTCGTTAGTTGAAAATAATTTATTTCTTCGACTTATTTTTTTCTTATATTAAAATAGTAGGGATGTGGTGTTTTAATATTTGTTATAGGTACGTTTTTATATTCAAATATTTAATAATATAGTACCTCTATCTTGACATCTTATCGCGGCGCTACCTACCGGGTCTAATACTGAGTCTAACGTTCCTGTACTCAAACAAGAATATTATTTACAAATGTTATTTATTACGTAATAAAACTACTTTTATGGAAACTATATTACTACTATCTCGATGTTTCGAATACTTTACAGCATTCAAAGTCACAGGTGGACAGGTTTGGAACGTCGGGATAGCAGAAAATACAAAAATAAAACTTTCTGTCCCACTATTGGGCACGAGATTCCTCTCATGGTGAGAGTCATTAGGCCATAGTCCACTACGCTGGACCAATGCAGGTTGGCAGACTTCCCAAGCCGTCCAGAAAATCTTTCAGTATACTCACAATGTTTTCCTTCACAGAGCGGTGTAATAAATTGATTTCAAAACATCTCTAAAGTGTGTGGTACGAGGTCTGAACCTTGGACTCGGGATTGAACTCGATACCACTGTCTTTGCAGTCCTTGGTTTTACCGCTAGGCTATCACTGTTGTGTAAATATTCGCGTAATTATCAAAAAGTGTATTATATAACTATTATTTAATTTGCAGGTAGCGATAAAGATAATTGACAAAGCACGTTTGGATGAAGACAATCTCAAGAAGACCTTTAGAGAGATCGCCATTATGAAGAAGCTTCGACACCCACATATAGTCAGGTTGTATCAGGTAAAAGCTTATAGTTTTATTATGTAGCTGGTTACTGGTAAAGCCATGCTTATCCCACCATGAATGGGCCGGTTCGATCGGGGAAGTACCACCCTCTCACAAAAGGACGGATTAAGGATACAAGTGTCACCAATCCATTCTTTCCCACGGGTGTCGAATAAGGCGACGAAAGCATTTGTCACCCATTGCACTACTACTGGTAGGGCTGGGTACCAAGTGGGAGTGCTCACTTGATATCGGGCTTGATACCACCATCTCATGTATGAGCGGCCATGAAGCATGTTTTAGTTGTAGCAGGAGATGGCCGTTAATTCTTTCATTTCATATCTGCGCAGCGGCTTGACAATACTCTCAGTATAGTTGAGTCCATAGCGACGGTTACCGTTTACCATCAGGTGGGCCGTGGTTCGTCTCTGACTCATATCGTTGTGTTTCGTATGGTGAGATGACATCTTAAACAAATGTGAACTGGAGATTGGGTGATACCGACTGACTGCGATAGCTTAGCGGTCCAGACTACTTCCCCGGATTGGATAGGACTCAGGTTCGAATCCTGCTCGCAGTAAAACTCTTTTTCCACTTTCACAAATAATTAGTTCTTTAAAAATTTATTTTATGGGTGATTCTGAGTTATGAGGTATTTTCAACGGCAATGAGAAAAAATCATATTAACATATTCAATTAATTTGAAATAACGCTGTATTGTCTTAAAACTGACCATCTTCTTTACGGTCACTTAAATTCAGAAATTAATTGTATTTAATTTAGTCACAAAAGTAACTGAAACATAGAAAATGTATCTCCCCTGCTCTGTCCCTTAACAGATTATGTTAGTAAATCAGTAGTTTTAACTGATTTGAAATTATGTATACAATAAAACCGCGTGTAACTTTGAAACTAGACTAATGAAATTAGTGCAATCTGAGAAAAACAATTACAAAATTTTGCTTTTTCATAAAAATCTACATTTTGCCCCTCATATTTAGCGTCTCTTCCCCTGGCGTTTTATATTTGTTAAAAACTCACAACTGTTTGCTTTACCGCGTAAATCGCGACTTTAAATATAAAGCATTTGACATGAAGTTACAAGAAAACTTTCAAGACGCAAGCGTGCGGGTATTCTGACCATTATTTCAATGAAGACATTTAGTTGGAGTAGTTGTGAATCAGTAAACGTGTTCTTTCCACTGGTAGGATTTTTTTCGCAATTAATAACCAAAATACTTTATTTTTTTTTATATAATTACTGTAATTTATGCATAGAATAGCATTCTTCTTTGTTCTTTGCGTATTACAAAAACTTTACCAGCACTTTACAACTTAAACACCTTTATACCAGTTTAATTAGAGAAAAGTATCTCCCCTGCCATCTTTCCCCTGTCTCCAAGTGTGCCAGGGGAGATTCTCACTATCCAGGTGAGATAAAAATATATGTCGTACATACACTGTTACATGTACATGATTTAGTCAATACATCAATTTCTTACTCTGATCAATTTACATATTGTAAGCGATCGTCCCGTCACACAGTTTCGCAACAAAATTATGTTTAAAGTGTTGGAAACGATGTTATACGTGTTTTACCTCATCTCCTCCCCTCATCTCATCTATTTACGTCGTCTCATAAATTCATATAGCAAAGGAGCTACTGATGGCATGGGAGCAACTTGTAAGGAGACTGCAAACAGAAACTTGCACTAGACACCGATATTTCATCGTCGGAAGTACTATCCAAGCCTCTTGAAAAAAGTTGCACGAATATCGAAACTTTGACTATTGATGAAGCTGGTATAATATAAAAACAAGCAAAACTCAGACCGACGAAGGTTCTAAAAACTCTTACAGGCACATTAACGGTGCTCAAACTTATTTTTCCCATTCTGTTAATAAAGCCTAAGCTGCTTCTGTGACCTTAACATTTAGCGTCATTTTGCATTTGGTTGGTACCTTGGATTATTTCATAATGAATAATCCTAAACCTCGTACTGAAGAAGTATCTGTCCCAACTTCTGATTCTGCTGTTGAGCCGTTGGCGTCATTAAAATCCTAGCAACGCACAGAGAAGCTGCGTGCATATTCACATAACTTTGACTGATCATTTTCCAAAATGCCGCGGCAAAAAGTGAATCGATGCAACAGCCAACCAACTCAACATCTTCGAAAAAATCATTGAGTAATGGCGATTTCGTGCTGCTTAAACTTATTTACCAAAATACAGAACGCCGATACGTATAGACTTAGATGGTGAAATCAAGTGATGTTCTGTAAAATTTGTGACAATGTATGGAAAAATTTAGGATAAAATACTAAAAGAATTACTCGTGTCAAACAATGAGAGGGTAGATTATTTTTAACTTGTTCGTTGAAAGTATTGATGTTTTTGAGCAGGATTCAAAAAGTTTAGTTTTAAGTATATTTTTCTTTCACTTTTTTTTAAATTTTGTTTACAGACGACAGCTGTTGTGTTTCTAAAATTGAAATTAATGCTAAAGATAATCTAATCTAGGTTTTTGCTTCAGTTGATTTTTGTGTTTAAAATTTAGAGGATTTACCTTAAGTACTTGTTTTAATTAATGATTTAATTGAAAATTTGTATTTTTAAGTCTAAATAACAGACTCACTTCCCGCGACCCGCGACTTCATCTGCGTTACTTATTATCATCATGAGGCAGAGGTAGAAGGGACTTCCCCTCTTCCCCACTTCTCTGCGACAAGATAACACACAACTCCCAACGCTCAGTGCTTTATAAAAAAAGGTTTCTTAAAACTGTAAAGATAATGCAGTATTTTTTAGATAAGTGCCAAGTGTTTCAGAAATGAAAACTTATTTGAAATATATCCAGTGGTTTTCCTGCAATGCGCGGCCAACGGCAGACTTTTATTATTTTATTTATATGAATTAACAATATAAATAATCTTAATCTTTGAACTACCACTGTGATTTGTTTCATAATACAATATCAATGTCTCTCCCCTGTTCAGAAAGTATGCTACCCTGTACGTCGTATCTCTCCCCTGCATGTAGTATCTCTCCTGGTCAGTTATAAAAATAGTAAAAAGTAAATTAATTGTCTGGCTGCTTTCCGAATATGGAGATAATAAGTGTTTCGATAAAAAAAATACTGCAGTTATATTAAAATTCGATAATTTTTGTCGTGCCGCCTCTTCTAATAACTTGGTACCTCATAACTCAGAATGACCCTTATGTACATATAACAGTCATTAATTTTCAATTTCTTTCCAGAACCAATTGTTTATTTTCCTTCTGTCTCTCATTTCAGGTTATGGAAAGCAGTCACACGATATACTTAGTAACGGAATATGCACCAAATGGAGAAATATTCGGTGAGTTGGCATTTTTTAATTTTTACACACACCATATTTATATATATTTTTAGCATTTGACATGCTTAGCACTATACATTAAACACAAAGTGAAAAATGTGAAATCGAAAATAACAGTAACGAGCAGGATTTGAACCTGCATCTCCTGGATACCGTCCAGATGCTTTATCAATTCAGCCATCGTGACAATTACTCCTGACTGCTAATTTCGATAACACATTCATACTTAACGTCTTTGGGTGACGCCTGCGCCATCTGTCGGAAGTATTTTCATACATTATACCGACCAAGGTAAACTTAATTGTAAAATTACCCAAAGACGTTAAGTATGAATGTGTTATCGAAATTCAGCAGTCAGGAGCAATTGTCACGATGGCTGAATTGGCAAAGCATCTGGACGGTATCCAGGAGATGCAGGTTCAAATCCTGCTCGTGACTGTTATTTTCGATTTCACATTTTTCACTTTGTGTTTAATTTACACACACTATTATGACTGGCGCAAAAGAATAATTTCAATACGGGCGCGGAGTTTGGAAATGTGAAACGTGAGACTTAAACATAGTTGGCGAACCGTGGGTGTGTAATACACCTCTGACTACCCCTTCGGGGATACATGCGTGATGCTGTGTTATCCCCCAACGCTCTTTAGTGTCTAGTTTTAGATTCTAAAAAAGATTTCTCGTTAATTCTTTTTCATATTTCATCAGATCATTTAGTAAGCCGCGGGCGGATGGCAGAATCAGAGGCTGCAAGGGCATTCGCTCAAATGGTTGCTGCTGTTGGGTATTGCCATACAAACGGTGTGGTCCATAGAGACCTCAAAGCTGAGAACCTCCTTCTAGACAAGAGTATGAATATTAAGGTATGTGATACTTACTTACTTTGTCATCACCCCATCTCCCTTGCGGGGTAGGCGGAGAATAGAGTGCCAAAAGGCTATATCCATCCATCCATCAGCCTTTCATCGTCCACAGCTGGATATAGGCCTCCCCAAAATGGGAGTTTTACCATAATCGCCACGCTTGGCAGGCGGGTTGGCGATCGCAGTGGATGTTTTTTGTACACAGGGGAACGCTGCTGCCCGGTCCCCCGGTAATCCCTTAGTCGGCTTTTACGACTTCCGTAGGAAGAGACGGGGTGGAGCTATTCTTGGTGCCGGCCCCACACGAAAAAAGGCTTTAAATATGCATAAAACTCTCGCTTCCTCAACATTCATAATTCTCTTCATACACGCTCGCCGGTTTCGGAGACTTTAGACTCCTTCAATACATGACCGATTTGGTTTAGGTAGGTTAGTCTCTGCCTTCTCCCCCTGGACCTACAAAGGTATGTGATGGTTCGTGTTTTTATAGTATCACGACTATTCCTAAGAGGGGGTTTGAGCCTTGCTCGTCCCAGCATGAATTGGCCGGCTCGATTGGCGAAGTACCACCCTTTTATTTTTTTTGTTAAGGCGGGAAAAAATGTTCCTAACCGCACACCCCGTCGTTCGGGGCAACAAACAGGGTAGTGTGGGGCCTTCACCCACTAAAGAAAGCCGCCGTGTGCCGTCTCTCCGCCTTTATTGGCGGGCCACTGGAACTATGTCACATTGCTTCGGTGGTTGGGGGGGAGGGGTTAAGTACCACCCCCGCACAGAAGATCAACGTGTAACAACGGTAGTTACTCCTGCCCTTGTGTTTCGTATGGTGAGTGAGAGCGCCGGAGGCCCAAACCCCCTCGCTTGTTATCCTTCCTATCCACCTTCTAACGCTTTCTTTAGAGATGGAGACGCGCGAGTGTTGCTAGCGTCTATAGGCTACGGTAACCGCTTACCATCAGGTGTGCTTATGCATATTAGTGGCTGCGTATGCTTGTTTGCCACCCATGTAGTATAATGAAGAAGGCTCCCATATATAGTCTCGTGTTAGTTTTTATGGTAAAGAGCCTTGCAGATTTCATCATGAATGGATCACCTCGATTGGAGAAGTACCACCCTCTCACGGAATATAATAGTCAATATAACCTCACAGTAACGGTAGGTAATCCTACTCGTGCTTTTCCTTAGGTGAGTGAAAGTGCCAGAAGCCCAAACCCCGCTCATAAGGAGCTCTCTCTACTTCTTAAGGTCATCCCTGTGATTGAAAAACACTTCTAGGCAAGTCGTTCATAAATTACGTTTGCGACGCGTTTAATGACGCGACGCGCGAGTAATGATTCTAGTGTTGCTAGCGTCTATAGGCTGCGGTATCTAGTTACCTTGGTGTCTTGTATCTCTTGTTTGCCACCCTAGTTATATTAGTAAAAAAAAAACACCAAGCAATATTAATACTACCATTCAACTTTACTTCAACTTTTTAATAGCCATAAATCAACAACAGGGATCGCAATATTGTGTCGCAGTGTGAAGATACGGATGTCTAAAAAGCAAAATGACACTTTTTTCCACGGCGTAATTTATGAACGGCCCCTAAGCTTCAGTAACCATCAACGTGGCGTTTGTTCGCCAGGGCGGCGTACTATAAAAATAAAGGAAGTATAGAATTATGACTCATCGTGGTATTATACACTTCAGTTGGCAGACTTCGGCTTCAGTAACGAGTACACATCAGGGTCTCCGCTGGCGACGTGGTGTGGAAGTCCCCCATACGCGGCCCCAGAACTTTTCGAAGGCCGGCAGTATGATGGACCAAAGGCCGACATATGGGTGAGTAATATATAGATTTTGATCTATATTTTAGCACTTGACATGCTCAGCTACTCTTAAAGTACAAATTATAATTTGTGAATAAGGAATTAAGACAAATGTGATGAGGAAATTCGCTATTTCTAGAAATGGTACTCGATGGTTCGATTCCCGCTCGTACTAAAATACTCTTTTTCCTTATTCACAAATTATAATTTGTACTTTAAGAGTAGCTGAGCATGTCAAGTGCTAAAATATAGATCAAAATGTTTGAAAAATCACGCCATCAAATAGTATGCATTTTAAATGCAAAATTAAACTTACTACATTGGATGAATGCATGTAAATGCATTGCCGATAGATGGCGTTGGTCGTTAAGACAAATGCGATGAGGAAATTCGGTATTTCTAGAAATGATACGATAGCTCAATAGATTAGAGCACTTCCCCGGAAAGGAAGGGTCGCAGGTTCGATTCCCGCTCGTACTAAAATACTCTTTTTCCTTATTCACAAATTATAATTTGTACTTTAATATATAGATATCAATACTTGGGCCCGTAGAATGTAACTCACTAAATCGTATCGTCATCGTATCGTCTCGGCTTGTGATTGGTAGAGAAACCGACACCTGATGGCGCAATAATCCCTCGGCCATTCACGGTGATCTCTCAATCAATCACAATGACACGATGTCATGTCGATATGATCGAGTGAGACACATTCTAACCCCCCTTTTTAGCCACTAATATTGCAACAAATAATCAAGATTCGGTTTACTATGGATAAGTTTCAAATCCACGACTTCTGACCCGTTCCTAGATTTATCTATTCAGACGGTAACCCAGTTTTGCACTTGTAGTTCGAACGATCGGCAAGGTTAAGCAACTTTTGCTCGGCTAGTAACAGATGGGTGACCTAAACATGACACCTGTGCTCCGGAAGGCACGTTACGCATTGCATCCAATAACATCCTTTTTTTTAAGGTGGCAAAAAATATTCCTAACCGCACACCCCGTCGTTCGGGGCAACGAACAGGGTAGTGTGGGGCCCCCACCCCCTAAAGAATCCCGCCGTGTGCCGTCTCTTCGCCTTTGTTGGCGGGTCACTGGAACCATATTACATATTACATCCTGGCAGTCTTTACAAGTAGTCCTCAATACAAAAAAAACTGACTGGTCTTGTTCTAAGGTCACCAGTTGTCTCCTCAGTTGTGTCGTGGAGGTCAGATAGACAGTAGCTCCGTGTACATACTGGTGAATAAGGTAAAACCGAACAGCCCCCTTAGAATGAAAAACGAAACGTTAGACGAACATTCGTTTTGAGTCATTGTGATTGATCAACAGTCCGACGCGTGATTCCTGATTAGTCGAAATTTCGACGCGTGATTCAGGCGACCAATCACAATGAAGCGTAACGAAAGTTCATCTAACGTTTCGTTTTTCATTCTAAGAAGCTGACTCCTGAGCTTGGTATAAGGCTGGGGAGAAGAAGACTGTTTGGATTCGTTGGAGCGGCCGAGAGGTCTCTCTGAGGTGCTACCAACAACGTCTTTTTACCACCAAAACACGAAACGTAGCGATAGAAGACACATCTCTTTTCTTCTTTCTACCTATGTAACAGATGTGGTAAACAGGATCAAATTCGATCACTAGCCTTAGGTCCAGACCCGTAAGACTTCTGATATCAGAAGTGATGAAGGAAGACATCGTGAGGAAATGCCTGCCTTGATTTCTCGACGGTTTGTGAAGTCTGCCAACCTGCACTGCGCCCGGTGGCTCCTTGCTTAATTTAATAGTAGGCTTGTAATGAATTAAACAAAATTACCACCGGATCAAAAGCAGAAAGAATGCCAGCCTACTAAAGGATGATCCAACAAGAAAGTTGTAATAGATTTTATGATTACTTTAACATTTTTCCCTACAGTCTCTGGGAGTGGTGCTGTACGTGCTGGTATGTGGTGCGTTACCATTTGATGGTAGCACGTTACATGAGCTGCGCAGTGTGGTACTCAGTGGCAAGTTTCGGATACCATATTTTATGTCTCAAGGTTGGTGTAATTTTAAGAGTTGATCTTTGGTAATTAGGACGCAACTCCTGATTGGGGGCTATTCATAAAATACGCTTTAACAGAGCCAAGTCATTTAGCTTAAATAGATTTCCAAAAAACAAGCATGACATATTTTATGAATGGCCCTCTGCGTAGTAGAGAAAAGTTGTTCCTTAGATATGCAAATACCATAGCATATTCACTACGTTGAGAACATTTTTTATTGCTAACGGTGGCAGTCATCTCACGATGGTAAGTGGTTGCCGCTGTTCAAGGAGATAGCAGTACAGCTAACAGTATCGTGAAATTATGAATACGCCCAATGAAAACAGTATTGATTTTTTTTTTTATGAAAGAAACTGAATAGTGAAAGATTTTTAGTTCCTTATTATCTAATTGCTTGGGTGTTTTTGTACTACGAGGTTGGCAAACAAATACGGTCTACCTGGTGGTAAGCGCTCACCATAACCTGTAGACGCCATCAAAATTTGCGTCAACCCCAGGGAGAGTGAAAAAGGTTCGGTGAACCGCCTTGACCGAGCAAGTTCCACCTTCTTCACACAATATCTTCATAAAGTAAGAACAGGTATTCCAGCTCTTGCATTACCATAGTAAGTGACTGCCAGAGGCTCAAATCCCTTCTTTTATCGTCTTTACTTCCTGTCCAACTTGTGGTGTTGCTAGCTATGGTTGACCACTTGCCATCAGGCAGGCTGTATGTTTCTTTGCCGGTTTGTAGTAAAAACAAAGTCAGCTGCAATTTATCGGTCCCCTCATTAGGCTGTCCGTGACTCCCTATATGTAACGTGTGGTACATGGTCGGCAGACTGCGAGCACCTGATCCGGCACATGCTGGTGGTGGAGCCCGAGCGGCGCCTGTCGCTGCGCGGCGTGGCCAGCCACCGCTGGCTCACCGCGCACCAGCCCGGCCCAGGGCCCGGCGCGCATGGTGCGTATGCTCTGCCACATACTCTTTGCTACTGTATGCTGCATACTATTGGCTCACATACCAACTTCATTATTGGGCACTACCGTTGTCCCCTAAGAGAGTAATCCATGTGAAATATTTCTAAAGCATGCAGGTCTGGTCGATGTTTTTGTTCACCTGGCAGAGAGAAATTTGATCAAATATAGACACACAATTTCGCAAAATCAGGTGTGTGTTTCTATGAAGGCTTGAAACTGGGGTTCGAATCAAATACTTCTGTCTCTGAAGTGGTCATCATTAGTTATCATTAGGCTGTCATTGATATCACGTTAAAAATTTTTTTTTATAAGAAATATTTTTCTGTACTTATTAAATGTTGGCATATAATTTGCCACAAATAATAACTTATGAGTTTTGAGTTTGTTTATATATAGCGCAGTATGTAGTTAAAGAGTTTTATTAGGAAATTGGGAAGGGATTAGCTACATATCGACCCATACTTACTCGTCGTGGTAATAGTAAAATTCGGGAGTCAGGCAAGGGTGAATAAGTTTTTACTAAGTTATTTCGCTTTTCTAATTGTTGTATTGCTTATTAACATAAGGTAAGGTATATAATCGAGATTTGCTTAACATATATAAAAAACGCGTTATTAGTAATAATTCAGTAGATGCGTACACGATGCATACAGTTTGCCACAAACAGTCGGCCTGAGTACACGAACTTGCAGAGCTGTCGTGCGGATCGTGCGCGTGCCACGACGTGCGCGCGCGGGCCGACGTCGCCGCGCGCGACACCGTCGTGGCGCACATGCTGTCCCTGCCCGGCCTCACGCGCCACCACATCGAGCAGGTCAGTGTCGAGGCTTCGAGCAACTTCGCCTCGTCTCGGGGGACTTCTGGTTGAAGTCGGTTCTTGACTTCAAAGTCAAAATACTCGAAGCGTTCCGGAGTGCCTACCACTGCGTGTCTCGCGAAGTAGTAGACAGTGTGTAGTCATGTACTTTAGACTGCTTTCAAATATGAACACTCCGTCGAGCAACTTGGCGAGTAGTGTAGTGCAGGCTTTACACTATATTCTATGGAAAGGGTAAATATATCAAAATTTCGAGTGAAATTTTTCAAAGAAGTAAATATAGTAGAAATGATATGACAAAAAAAATGTATGGTGAGTGTGTACGGTTCAATTGGGAGGGGAAGGCCTTGGCGAACATTCTCTGGCCAAATCGGGTACCTCAATGTCAGTAATACCCTTAATCGATATGTACGTATAAGGTATGTATTGAAAGTGAATGAACAAAAGGGGTGAGCAAGGATCGAGGCAGGCGGAAATCCGTTGTCTCTGCCAATCCCTCTAGGAAACAAGCGCGAATCTATGTATGTATATATGTATGTAAATACATATAATCAGGATATACATATAGATCTTATAGGGTAAAATTTACCATGAAGGGTAACTATATCGGTAGTAAGTGGCAGATTTTTAGTTTTGGGGTAAACACCTCGACATTTCGAGACAAGAAAATAAATCAGAAATAGTGTATCGTGTTGATAGTTTTGTCACATCAGCATCCTAGACGTAATTACCTTAAATTTAGAAGTGGAGCATCGTTTTAAACCTTTCTCTGTTATTTAAAGTAACATAAACGGGTCTTTTTTCGCGTATAAGTTAGGTGAAATTATTAACTACCTTTTACCCAACGTTTCAACTGTATTGCAGCAGCCGTGGTCACGGGACAACTCACTTTCTCTGTTAATTTTCGTTTATTGTAAATGTTAATTAAACTGATCAACTGTATTTGAATAAATTATATTTTAAAATATCTATATACATATTTGATTGGATCGTATATTTTTTACGTCTTACGCATAATGCCACCGTAATTTCTTTTGCAGGCAATCCAAGAAGACCGTTTTGACCACATATCGGCTATTTACCATTTACTAATGGACAAAATACAGCAGCGGTCTAGTGCCAGAAGTAGTTTACAGCATAGAGGTCAGTGTTGCATTTTTTTTGTTATGGGTAATTTTTTCGGTGGAGGGTAACTTTGTCCATGTAGGGTAACATTATTATACTTCCACTTATACACCTATCTCTTTCCTTGCCACGCACGTAGTATAACAGCTATTTTTAGTTTAGTTTTATAAATACACTTGTGAATCTGTGTCCTAGTGGGTAAAGATGCAGGTTGGAATCATATATTCTTTTTCTAAGTGGTTCTTTTTTTAAATGGTGGATCTTCACGGTGATCAGTGTTTTGTTGCTGGTAATGCCAAGACAATGAACGGCGGTTACCAATTACCATCAATCTGCCATCGCTATCAATAAAACGTACTGGAGCTCTCAATCGGCTATTACGATAATGCGAGTAGGGTTGGTAGTATTCCAAAACACACATTGCCTTATTTTAAAGCTGTTGTTTTAAAAATGACTGTGGGTAACTACAAATACTATTCTACTTACATAGAAAGAATTCTACCCCCGAATCAGACCAACATTAACCTGCATGGCTGCCAAACTCCTAACACTTAGGTCATCTGTATCAAAACCACTTGTTTAACTGTACAGCAGAAATGACATAATTGTTGCATTTTTCACAGATTCCTTGGATTCTACCACCGGCCAGCCCCTAGATTTGACAAATTGCAAGGTTAGTTGTTTTTTTAAATCCGGTGGCCCTCCAATAAAGGCGGAGAGATGGCACACGGCGGGTTTCTTTAGTGGATGAAGGCGCTACCCTTCCCTGTTCCTTGCCCCGAACTACGGGGTGTGCGGTTAGGACATTTTTTTCCGCCTAAACAAAAAAAAGGGATTTTTAAATCCTAACTATTAATAAACTGTAACAAAATGGTGTCTGTACATTTAAGATATTTGAGAAAAAATGTCTGTAGGCCTGTCGGAACACAATACAATGTTTTTTAGTTTTTTTGCCTGTTGTATCTGTTTGTTAGTTCGTGCAGCACGCAAAAACTACTGAACTGATTTAAATGCAAATGTTTTATGTATGTATTTACAAAAAAAAAGTAATATATGTATTATATCCGTAATCTGGTACCCATAGCACAAGCGTTAAGCTTAGTTTGGGACCAGAGGACGTGTGTGAAATGTCCGTGAATATTTATTTATTTGTTTGTCTTCTAGAATGTGGAAGAAGAGCAGATGGACGCAGAAGACTCCACTTCCCAGGACTGTCTGCTGACTGTGCCCTGTGAGCCAGTGGACTACCTCACCGACCAACCGGACAACTTGGAAAAGGTATTTTTTTATTGCTTTAAGTGGCAGAGTCACGGCCCACCTGATGGTAAGTGGTAAGAGTACTCCCCACCAGTAAGGTTACGTTACTCTATCACTAGAGATATGAGTTTTTAAGAAATTTAGAACTTACTATTCTGTGTGAAAACCATGTAGCATCACGCCTGTATTCCCCAAAGGGGTAGGCAGAGGTGTATTACACACCCTCGATTTGCCAGCTATGTTTAAGTCCCACGTAATAGAGGGCGAGCCTATTGCCGTCTACCGGGCACATTTCTAAACTCTGGGCTGCTACGAACAATTTTTCTTTTTACGAAAAGCTCAAACTGCCCGATCTGGCGATCGAACCCGAGACCTCTTTGGTTACACCTACATTAGTTCAATAAATTTAAACATTGTAACAAATTTAAAAATGTAAAAAAGTGGCTCATTAGTTTCTTGCTGGGTTCTTCTCATGAAAAGCCTTACTACGGAATCCGGCTGCTTGTGGCAATTGCAATCACATGCGGATGCACTTGCCTCAAGCGCTCGTGTTAGTTATTAGTAACTTTGACGACTTTAAGTGCTATATTATAAGCCTACGAAATAAAGATATTTTAGATTTTTTAATTTTATACGAACTTGAATCTAATACCACTACTCCATCTGTGCAAATCAAATTTCAAATGTCAAGTACGTTATTACCACTTGCAGTTTGGGTCTACATCAGTACAGACTATCGAGGAGCCCCCGCAGCAAACGATGTCACCGTCCACCGCTGAGACCCACGCCACCAGGCGCCACACTGTCGGACCTGGGGACTGTAGGCACACACAGGTGAGGTGGTACAATTAATTATAATAAAAATATTCGCCCCATCTATGTAAGCGAATATCATTTGAATTAAACATCATCATACATAGCATCACGCCTGTATTTCCCGAAGGGGTAGGCAGAGGTGTATTACACACCCACTGTTCGCCAGCTATGTTTTAAGTCCCAAATGCTGGGCTATTCGCGTCATTGGGCACATTTCTAAACTCCGGGCTGCTAATGAGATTTTTTCTTTTTACGAATAAGCTCAATAACACTGTCCGACCCGGGGATCGAATCCGGGAGCTCATGATTAACAGTCGCTCAGACTACCGCTGCACCAAAGAGGCAGTTTGAATTCGAAATAAAAATATGGTCAAAATAGAGAGTTAATTATTAACTTGATCAGTAAATGGCGCTGCCTTATAGATATTTTCTCTACTATAACCTTAGAAATGGTATACTTTTTGAAGTGAAATTCTTCAGGCACATTGTCGCGCTTAGATCAGCTACGCTGAAGTCTACTAGACATTTGCATACAAAGTATGGACTGTGGACTACATGTATATATAGTAGATAATATATGTATATACATATATATCAGCACAGTCATATAAATATTCTTATCTAGATTAACTAAATGAGATTTCAATAAACCTGCGACATCGCCAGCATGGATTTTTTTTTTGTGCGATACCCTTTTTTGTTTTTCGAAAATAAAAGTGAGAGTAGTCCTTATAACAGCAGCCAGTTAGTCCCGACCAAATCGATGCAACCGTTTCGGAAATATACAGACAAGCAGACAAAAACTTTAAAAATTGATATTTCGTTATAGTTAACATATATTATAATATACCTTTATATGCATTTAGTAAAAATATATTATTTTAACATTACAGACACTTCAATTTTATTTATTTGTATATATAGGTGGCTAGGTTAAGTGATTAAGTATTACAATGCCGTGTGTTTTCAGGCGAGCGAGCTGGGCGTGTGCGGGGCGGCTGTGTCGGCCGACCTCAGACCCTCGCCGCTCTACGTGTCGGCACACTTCAGTGTGAGTTTACTGGTGCACTGTAGGGCACCACTCTACAAGTACATTTATCTCGATGATAAATGATAACCGTCGCTCATGGACTCAACTATACCGAGAGTATATTGTCAAGCCGCTTCTCAACATTTCATTTCACATATATGAAATGGAAACAATAAACGGTTATCTCCTGCTACAGCCAAAACGCAACAATGTGCTTTATGGCCGGTCACACGGGAGATGGTGGTACCAACACGCTCGGGCCCGATACAAAGTGAGTACTGCCATTTGGTGCCCAGCCCTACTACTAGTCATGCAATGGATGATAATTGCTTACTTCCCTTAGTCGCCTCATACGAATCTCTTTTCTTAGTCCGTCACAACACGGACAAAACATTTTTATTTAAATAACATAATGTGTAATATTCGCATATCAGAAAGTATTAAAAATTAGCAGAATAGTTATAGTCCAGCGGTAAAACCAAGGACTGCAAAGCCAGTGGTATCGAGCTCAATCCTCAGGCCAAGGTTATCATACGGCACACACCTCCTGACTTCGAGACTTTTCCAGAATATATGTTGTATCTGACAAATTATCACTGCTCGGTGAAAGAAAACATCGTGGAGCTACTTGCATGCTTGAGTGATTTTCTCAACGGCACAGCAATGGCTAGGAAAAAAAATTAAACTCAAATAAAAGCTTTTTGAAGTGAAACTTCTAATGCGACCTCCAACAAGGTTGCATTAAACATTTAACGGTACCATGGAGGGGGTATGAAAGCACTGTTGCGTTAAACGTTCAACGCTCCTGGGGAGGGGGAATAGAAAGAGACAGAGCGAGAGTGAATGCGTGGCACTCGAACGCATGCGCGTAGTATACCTGTTACAGGCTAGCGCGAGCGTTAGCAACGAGTAGCGTCCAATTTCCACATTACGAAGTTTCACTTCTTCCGCGCGGAGGGACTCCACGCACTATAATTTTTTTATACTGCGTGGGTGGCAAACAAGCGTACGACCCACCTGATGGTAAGCGGTTACCGTAGCCTATAGCTATAGACGCTAGCAACACCAGAGGTATCACTCGTTCGTCTCCATCTCTCAAGGTAAGGGATAGCAGGTGGACAGGAATTATATTAAGGAAAAGATAGGATAATAAGGAGAGGTTAGGGAGGGAGTTTGGGCCTCCGGCACTCTCACTCACCATAAGAAATACAACGGTAGATATCCCTTTTTTTGTATTTTTTTTGTTAAGGGTAAATAAAATGTACCTAACCGCACACCCCGTTGTTCGGGGCAACAAACAGGATAGTGTGGGGCCCTCACTCACTATATAAACCCGATATCTCTACTGCTGATCCTTTGCGAGAGGGTGGTACTTATCCGATCGAGCCGGCCCATTCATGCTGGGATACGCAAGGATCTTTAACTACTAGTAGGTGCATAATTATGTTTTTTTTGTTTAGCAACAAGCATCTCCGAACGTATCTATGCTACCTAACACTAACTTGGCTGCCAAACTGCCAGCGGTCCAGCACCAGCCTCCAAGATATTTCAGTGTGAAGGACCAGCATCTTTTGAAGCCACCTCACGCGATGCAGAGTCAGGGTAAGTCTGTCATTTATTATTTGAAGTGAAACTTTATGTCGGATGTACAGGATGAAGACTAACGACTGCATAGAGATACCATCCTCGATTCATTTATCAATTGGTGTCGTTTGTTGTGACAAAATGTGACAAGTGATTTTTTTATCATATGGTGTTATTTACTATAACTGAGAAAAACTGAGGCTATTTAAACGTTTTTTGGTCAGTTTGTTCGGTATTGACGCAAAAACTACTGAACGGATTCTGATGAAACAGACATTTTATCTCGTTACTATATAGGGAACCGGAGATATAACCTAAAAACCAGATTTGATTAACTGCGGTGCCGCCGCGGGCAAAGGCTAAAGAAACGTAAACGCAAAGAACCCTAGTCCACGCATGTCACTGATGCATATGTTTTTGTGTCAAAAAGTAATTTTTGGGCAATTTGTGGGATGATATTTTGGAATAACTGAGTCTGATTTTTTCTGCAGCGTCGACATTCGGGCGCCGTGCGTCCGATGGTGGCGCGCACGTACCACGCACTCGCGACCGAACCTGCTGTCTCTCCGCGCCCTCCCACCACGTGAGTGACACATACACACACTATTATACACACGCACACACACACACACACAGAGCACTCACTCACAAACACGGCCGCCCGCGATAGAAGTGTCTTACATAGTATTATCTTTTTGTAAAAATAAATTCTTGTGACCAGGTATCAGATAGCGGCACTCCTGCTCGCGCTGAAGATTCCGAACAGTCTGAGGAACAAGCCCACGACTCTGCTTATAACACTAATCTGTGCAGGTGATTATCAATTTAAAGTGAATATGAATAAGATTCACACCCAACCTCGAACTTAGTGCACTCCAGTTCAAGATGCTACATGATTTTGTAATGGTCCCTAGTTTGAGGTGCGGAATATATTTGTAATGATGCCTAGTTTGAGCTGCGGAATATATTTGTAATGATGCCTAGTTTGAGGTGATGAATATATTTGTAATAATCCCTAGTTTGAGGTGCTGGACATATTTGTAATGATGTCTAGTTAGAGGTGCTGAACATATTTGTAATGATGCCTAGTTTGAGGTGATGAATATATTTGTAATGATTCCTAGTTTGAGGTGCTGAACATATTTGTAATGATGCCTAGTTTGAGGCGATGAATATATTTGTGTAATGATCTCTAATTGGAGTTCCTCAATATACTTGCAATGATTACTAATTTGAAATTTTGTCCGTGTGGTGACAGAATAAGAATACAAATGTCACCACCCCATTCTTTCCTACGAGTGTCGTACGAGGTAAGGGAAGTAAGCAATTATCACCTATTTCAACACTGATGGTAACACTGGGTATCAATTGGGAGTAATCACTTGCTATCAGGCCCGAGCGGGTTGGTACCACCATCTTCCATGTGATCGGCCATGAATCATGATGATGTGTTTTGGTTATAGCAGGAGGCCGTTAATTTCATTTTATATCTGTGCATGAAATTGCGAACAGCGGCTACACAATACTCTCGGTACAGTAGAGTCCATGAGCGACGGTTACCATTTTCCATCAGGTGGGTCTTGGTTCGTCTGCCACAATATGCGTAAAAAAAAAAAAATAAGGTGCTGAATATATTGGTAATTATTTGATTCATAGATCGATATAATACTCGTAATTGTAAACATCCCTAGAATGAGGTGCTAAATATATTTGTAGTTAAATCGAAATCGAAATATTTGCAATAAGTTCTAGTTTGAGATACTGACTATATTTGTAGTGGTCCCAGATACTGAATGACATAGGTTTTAAAAAAAATAGCATCACGCCTGTATTCCCCGAAGGGGTAGGCAGAGGTGTATTACATACCCACGATTCGCCAGCTATGTTTAAGTCTCACGTAATAGGGGGCGAGCCTATTGCCGTCTACCGGGCACATTTCCAAACTCCGGGCTGCTACTGAGAATTTTTCTTTTTACGAAAAAGCTCAATAGCACCGCTCACCAGGGATCGGACCTGAGACCTCATGATCAGCAGTTGCTTACACTACCGCTGTACCACAGGTAGTTATAGTGATTAGTGATACCCTGGTCTGATACAACAATGCCACAGGTATATGATGAACCGCGGGAGTAGCAAGCGACACACCATGGCGACACCGGAAGACGCCGCTAACGTCACTTCTGCTTGCAACACCGGTTCTATGGTAAGACTATATTCTCCTACCCAAGTACCCAAGTTTGTAAGCACAATATTATAAAACCTCTTTTAAAAAATGGCAATTTTTTTTTCGTCCTCAAGACTTTTGTTTGCATTTGATCTGTATTTTAGCACTTGACATGCTAGCTTTAAAGAGCAAAAGACATGTAAAACAAATGTGAAGTGGAGATTGGGTATCATTGTTAGGTGTCTACAATAGCTTAGTGGTTTAGAGCACTTCCCCGGATTGGAAGGGACGCAGGTTCGAGTCCTGCTTGCAGCAAAGCTCTCTTTTTCCACTCTTACAAATAATTTGTTCTTTATTGGATATAATAGATTTGAAAATAATATTTATATGCGGACTATTAAAGAAGCTGTCTCTGAGATGTTTTTATTATTACTTATGGTGGCAAGAGCCACAGCTCACCTTATGGTAAGTGGTAACAGCCGCTCATAAAATTTTCAATACTTTATTAATATATGAGGATACTAACAAGCCGCTGTTTTCAAGGTACAAGTATGTGCTCCCGTTTAGTACAGCCGTTTGGAAGCAACGATACTGCAGACAGATACACATCTCAGTTGTAGTTGTTGGTGGTGACGGATTAAGAATACAAGTATCACCACCCCATCGTTTTCCGCGTGTCGTACGAGGCGACTGAAGGAAGTAAATAATTATCACCCATTGTATTACTGGTTGTAGGACAGGGTACCAAGTGAGAGTACTCGCTTGCTATCGGACCCGAACGGGTTGGTATAACCGTCTCCTGTGTGACCGGTCATGAAGCACGTCAGTGTGTTTTGGCTGTAGCAGAAGATAGCCGTTTATTCTTTCATTTTATATCTGAGAAATGAAATGGTGAGCAGCGGCTTGACAATACTCTCGGTATAGTTGAGTCCATGAGCGACAGTTACCGCTTACCATCAGGAAGGCCGTGGCTTATCTACAATAAAAAAAAACTGTTTAAAAGCATCCAAAAACAAGAATATATCCTTTAATCCTGGAACTATCTTAGAAAAAAAAAAATAACGACTGTTTTCCCCAACAGCCTAGCACGTCTCCATCTTCCACTACAAATATGCGAGTCAGGAGAACTGGTCTGCTTACGGTCACCGAACGGCCGCCAGGTTAGCATTCAGCTTACCCAATTAAAGATTGATGTTTGCACATGTTATGTTTACTTGTTGAAGTTTTCAAAAAGATTAAGCCATGCCCCCGAAGTGAGGCTTCACCTAAGCCTTCACTTACAACACACTACCGCTGCACCACAGAGCACAAATTACATGTCCTTAATTAATATTGTCATTTTAAATTAGTACCTACATATTATAATGAACACCTCGGGTTGTCGAACTGCCGCGGTAGTGCAGCGGTAGTATGTGCGACTGCTGATCATGAGGTCTCGGATTCGATCCCCGGGTCAGCTTTTTCATAAAAAAAAGATAAATTCGCAGTAGCAGCCCGGAGTTTGGAAATGTGGCCGGTAGAAGGCAATAGGCTCGCCCTCTATTACGTGGGACTTAAACATAGCTGGCTAATCGTGGGTGTATGATGCACCTCTGCCTACCCCTTTGGGGACAGCGTGATGCTATGTTTATAATTAGTGGGCCGTAGAGTATGTATTTATATTCAGTCGTTATAAAAATACATTGATCATTGGACTTCACTGGTTTTAGTTCTATGAAAAGCCGCATCCAACAGCGCCAAGCATTAATGAGTTTGTGTAATTATTTAAATTATTAGTCGCCTGTCCAGTGATTTTTATGATGTGTAGTTAATTATACAAAGTTCACTAGGCTTAAGTATTCATTCATTATTTCCCGAAGGTACATTGGTCCATTTTGCCCAAGCCAGGAAAATCTTTCTGAAAACTTCAATTTCTTTTTTAATTCGTTTTGAAAAGATTTGTTATACTTCAGTAGTGTATAGTTGGCATGAATGTGTTGTGTGTATTTTGCAATTTATGTTTTATTTTTTAGTTTTATTGGTGGTAATTTTTTAGTAGCGAGATAATAAGTATACCAGTTTTGATTCTAACCAAGAGCTATTAAACAATACAGTTATCAAAATCCGTTTGGTAGTTTTCACGCGATGCACAAACGAAACATACAGACAAACATACATTCTAATAATGATTGTTGACTTCTGTTACTGTTATAAAGACTTAATAAAGAAAGAAATGTGTATTGTATTAATAGACTAGCCTTTTCCCGCAGCCAAAATTTAGTCTTTATGTTATATATCTCAGGTTCCCGATATAGGAGCGGGATAAAATGTCTATCAGTTTGTAAGTCTAATCAAGAGTTATCAAAAAAAAAAAAGTTGCATCAAAATCCGTTCAGTAGCTTTTGCGTGATGCGTTTCGATGTTTGCGTGAAAAAAATCGTTTATATTTTATTTTTACATTTTTGGAAAATAATGGATCGTATAGTCTTTTCCCATTTTGATTTGATTGATTTATCTCTGCCACCAATCAACTTAAGTATTTATAGCATCAGTGTTGCCACCAGTAAAGCGATTTTGCAGTGAAATTTCTTAGCGATTTGGGAAATAATTCACGCTGGAAGATCTTTCTCCCACCCCTGAAAAGTGTGAGACGGATTAAAGTGTTTCAAAACGCAATGAAATTTCAACTATAAGTGTACTTAGTTGCACGTGAAGTTTTAGTTCTTTTTTTGCTAACCTTTTATATTTTTTTTTTTTTGCCTATTTTTTTAGTTATTAGCCCAGAGTTAGTAATGGAAGTCGAGGCTAGAATGAAGAGGAACTACTTACCGCCTTCAATACAATACCAAAATCAATCAGGATACCAAAGTCCACCTACCCCCACGGGATCAATACCAAATCAGATATCACAATCTCCAAATCAAGGGTCTATTACCGCTGGCACACCCAACTATACCACCCAAAATCAGAATACTCAAAAATCTATGAAGCCTGTTCTGGAAACTATACCCCAAGGAAGTATAATGGCTACCAAAGGGTCTATAATGTCTGGTACACCAATGACTACCCAAGCTGCTTCTCCCTACACCCCCACAATGGGTCAATTCTCCCCTAGCCACGGTACAGTTGTGACACAAAATGTAGTTTCTGGTTCCATAACTAGTGGTACCCCTGTCAACCAGAACCAAGGATCAATTGTATCCGGGACACCCATGGGCTTAAACAATTTTACCAATACAGGCAATTTTTCTTCGAACTTTGGTTCCATTACAAGTGGTACTCCAATAAATCAAAGTAATTTCCAAACTACCCAAATGAGCCAAGGCAATTTCTTGACTACCCCTATGAGCCAAGATAATTACGCAAGTAATTGTAGTTATTCAAATCCAACAATGAAACAAAGTAATTTTTCAAATCCTCAAATTAATAATCAATCCTTCTCTGATATCCAAAGTAGTTATTCCAGTCCATCTTTAAATCAGGGCTCATATTCCAATACCCAAATGAACCAAAATACGTATTCCAACACTCAAATGAATCAAAATCCATATTCCAATGCCCAAATGAACCAAAACTCATATTCCAATACCCAAATGAACCAAAACTCGTATTCCAATAACCAAATGGGCCAAAGCACGTTTTCGAATCAGGGTGCTCCCATACCTAGTGGTTCTATAACAGCTGGCACACCTTTACCGGTTTCTACCGGGAGCAGTTACAACACTACGCAGTACAACAATAGGCAGAGAAAGTATTCCGGACCACAGCGGGTTAAGTTACAGATGTTGGCTACTGTGCAAGAGATGGGTAGGTTTTATTGTTTTTTTTAGGTGATGGGATGGAGTTATGGTTGTACCATTAGTTATTATATAAACATCTAGCTTTCCTGGTGTTAGATTTCGTAGTGGGTCTTTCACGACTTACAACTCTTAGATGAAAGGTCAAGCGAGTAGTGGAACGGCAATGGTATACGACCAGAAATCACGCATAGAACCGACGGCTTTAAGTGTTCTTCAAGGCACGTGGAATTACACCACGAAGTTTCCGATCTCCCAACTGCTATTGAGAGCAGTAATCCTGATGGAACTTTTTACACCCAGCACAATACGAGACAGGCAACTATTTATGTACTTATTCGTTATACTAAATTTAACGGGTCTATACGTGCATTAAACTTCTCAAAATACTATTATATTGATTTACCTCGTCGTTTCGGCTGAGTTGCACCAGCTGTGGTCACGAGTAGTCTACTACGTTAAAATAATAGGATTTTGAGAAGTTGAATGCGTGTATAGACCCTTTAAATGTGTTATAATGAGTATAAAACCTGTTTAATAAGTACTATATGTACTTAATGCCTAGTATATGTATAATATATAGCGGTAGAATGTAGATTTTGAAAAGTAAGCAGCGGTTTCTCCGTGTTGTGTTCCTAAAGTCCATGAGCGGCAGTTTCCACTTACAGTCAGATAGACTGCTGGCTCAGAAATGATCATCTACCCTCAAAATTACTTTTCTTGTATTTCAAATATTTTTTAATGCAATACTTGATTCTTCCATTTGAGTATCATTTCAAAATAACATTCCATTTGAATATTCCAATATTCATGAAGGTAACACTTACATTTTTATACGTGTTTACTTTGCATGTGTGTGTTTAGTGTATGTGTGTGTATTTTGTATGTAGTAGTGTGCACTGTGTGTATGATTTAGTTTATTTCACTAACATGAGCCTTTTTAGCCGATCACACTATCAAATTGTCCCATTTATCACTTCATGAGATTGTCACTGCCCGATTTACATAGTGAGGAAACCTGCATGCTTGACCCGCAGACGACCTGTAGAAAACTTTTAAACATCTGTGAAATATAGATCTGTATTTTAGCACTTGACATATTCAGCTACTTTAAAGAAAAAACTATTTGTGAATGTGGAAAAAGAGAACTTTACTGCGAGCAGGATTCGAAACTGCGTCCCTTCCAATCCGGGGAAGTGCTCAAGACCGTTAAGCGATCGCAGTGACCGACGACTATTCCCAATCTCCACATCACATTTGTCTTTACGACCCACGCCACCTATCGGATGCATTAATCCAATATAGTAACTTTCATTTTGCAATTAAAATTCATACTATTTTAAGGCGCGATGACAGATCAAAATAATTAAAAAAATCGCGCCACCAATAATTAATGAATTTTAGTAATGAATTTAATTGCAAATTGAACTTACTATATTGAAATAATATGATAATGCATCCGATAGGTGGCGTGGGTCGTAAAGATATCAAAAAAAAATGTAAAGTGGAGATTTGGAATCACCGTTGAGTGACTGTTATAGCATAGCGGTCCAGATCACTTCCCCGAATTGGATGGGACGCAGGTTCGAATCCCGCTTGCAGTAAAGTTCCCTATTTTTCGTCTTCCACAAATAATTTGTTCTTTATTTGTATTTTTCTTAAAATTTTAAAAACGAAAATAAAAACTCCCTTCGTTCTAATTAAATAAAGGTTTTCATTGATAACCTGCAGGCGTTCTACGAACGGTTCAAGTACATGTCTGTTCCACAATAGAGTCTAATAGCGACACTGTTATAGCTCGCGAGCACGCTGAGAGATACTCGCCAGTTCGCCGCGCAGAGTGCTCCCCCCCCAGGGTCGCGCACGACATAGCCTCAGCCCGTCTGGAGTACCAGCAGTTGCAGGTGATGATATGTTCTTATAATATATTATATTATAAAATAAATCGTTATTATAAATTTTCTCTCATGTATTTATTACCAATTCAGCAATCGTGACAATTGCTCGGGACTGCGAATTTCGATAAGACATTCATTCTCAACATCTTGAGGACTGTTATTTTCGAGTTCACATTTTCACACTATGTTGATTTATATATCTATTTCCTTTCACAGCGAGGTCTGGAGCGACGTAGTGGGGGAGGCCCGGGTGCATCCCCACCTCAAGCAGACGTTAGGTTACACACTCCTGTCACTTCAATGCCAGGTAATTTTCAAATATCCAACTAACATATCATCACGCTATTTCCCTTACGGGGTAGGCAGAGAGAACAGAGTGTCAAGAGGCTCTATTTTTGCATACATCTCTCGCTTCCTCAACATTCATAATTTTCAAATATATTTTATTTATTTTAAAATATCCACAGGATATATATGTTGTATGTATGTTCGCCTAGGTAATAAACTGCAAAGATGGCGGAGTGGTTTACATACCGGCCTCCCGCCCGAGTGCTGTGGGTTCGACTCCCACACAGGACAACTCTTTGTGTGATCCACAAATGGTTGTTCTTTGTGTCCGTGAAACTGTGTGTTTGTAAAGTTCCCCGCGATACAAGGATTACTCCGTAGTGCAAGGTGTTGTCTTTAAAAAAAGAAAACTATCTGTGTGCCAAATTTCATCTAAATTGGTTCAGACGAAAAATCTATTTTAGTGTTACAAGCACAGATATATAGAGCTATAGCATTCATCATTAAGTATTTGATTCTTAATTCTAATAATTAAGCTTACCTGGTCGAAATAATATGTGTCAATACATCTGACAGATAGCGCGGGCGTCACCTAAGACGGTAGAAAAGAATTTGATATAGAAATTGATGGTCTCGAGTGATTATCACGATAGCTCAAGAACGGTACTCACAGAATACTAACCGTATTCTCAAAAAAAAAACTCCGCTCTGCGCGAACTCCGCTCGTGACTACAGTTTTCCATTTCACATATTTGCAGTGTTGTTTTCTGGTAAATCCTCCGACTTATATAATTCTGTTCCAATCTCCTTCACAACTAATATAACGGTATATATGAAGGGTCACCAATCCACTCGTGCGTCGGTCCTCCAACACCGCTAGACCTGAGCACCATATCCTCGGAGGCGATCAGAGCTGTTCTGACCGCTGTGAGGAACCTAACACAGGACTCGACTGCCAACGAGTTGCATAGAAGTCTTCTGTTGACTCAGGTAAGGTATTTTTTTTATAGGGGAACTGAAATGATACGAGAAGTTGGCTCGCTGAAGTGGCAATGGAGACGTCACATTGTTGACTGCTTGGGAAATAACGGTCTACTTCGAGGTGTTCAAAGCAATGCAAGACGGCTTGTTATACTGCTTATTTGTTAAGGCGGGAAAAAAATGTACCTAACCGCACACTCCGTCGTTCGGGGCAGCACACAGGTAGTGTGGGGCCTTCACCCACTAGATAAACCCGCCGTGTGACGTCTCTCCGCGTGTATTGGCGTGGTACTCAGCCAGTAATGGTTAACGTGATGCCAATAAAATTCTGTTTCAATGGGTATCCTCGGGCAAAGCTGAGCGCAGATGGCGCTATCGGCGAGTTGGCCTGTCAATGTCAAATTATTGTAGTTGCTTTGTTTGCCAGAGAATTGTTTGCTATTTCTTGTGTTTAATCCGGTTGATCAGCTATATTGCCGTGTGGGGCCGGCTTTAGAATGTTCCACCCCTCTCTACCCACGGGAGTCGTAAGAGCCGACTGAGGGAATAACGGGGGAGTGGGCAGCAGCACTCCCTCGAGTATTAACAACATCCACTGCGATCGCCAACCCGCCTGCCAAGCGTGGCGATTACTGCATTATCCACCATGACGGGACCGCTCGTTGTGGAGTTCTCTTGGGGAGGCGTATGTCCAGCAGTGGACGTTGAAAGGCTGATGGATGGATGGATTGTTAAATGTATAGTACCTGGATGATTAAAGAATTGCAAGACGCTATGCTGTGTAGTCACATACATTTTGCGACGTAGCCTTATTCCAGCTTTTTTTTTAATGTTGGAACTTTGGGAAATTATGCGCACCGGGGTTATTACAATTTGGTACAGTACACAGAGACATATTACGAGAAAATTAAAATTTACCAAATTACAGGTCGCAAATGGCCATGCCGATAATACGCCATCTGCCGTAAAATATTGGCAGTAAACACCCTCATTGTCTGTTTGTTTCATTTATGGTGCTTATGGTGGTAGGCCAGCCTCGGCCCACACAATGGTAAGGGGTAGCCGCCGCTCATGGACTCAACTCTACTATGATTACTGCCAAGCAGCTGCGCACTACTTCATTTCTCTGATAAATAAATAGTCGCTTTAACCAAAACACGCCTCGTAAATCGCCTCAAGAAAGAATGGGGTGGTGACACTTATCTTTGTAGCCCGTCCCATACTATTGTTGTTATATGCGAAGAGTAAGAAAATATGAATGATGAAAGAGAATGATAAGTATGGAGAGACAGAGAACACGCTATACCTGCTCCTCGTATTGTCTCTTTCCAATACGAGACAGAAAATAATACACATTAGAAGCCTTTGTGATGGTAAGTGGTAACATTTGCTTGTAAGTCGGAATATACTAGGAGCGTAGTCAAGCTACAGTTGTCCCTGTGGTGACGGATTAAGAAAACAAGTGTCACCACCCCCAGCCTTTCCCGTGAGCGTCGTACAAAGCGACTAAGGGAAGTCAAAGGAATCGAACCCACGATCTCGTGCACGGAAATCTGTTACACTACCGACTACGCCACGTCCCGCCTGTCCTTTATTTTGCATTACTGGTAGTAGGCCTGGTACCAAGTGAGAGTACTCGCTCGATATCGGGCCCGAACGGGTCGGTACCACCGTCTTCTTTGACCGGTCATGAAGCACGTCAGTGTGTTTTGGCTGTATCAGAAGCCGTTTATTGTTTCATTTCATATCCGTGAAATGAAATAGCGCACAGCGGCTTGACAATATTCTGGTATAGTTGAGTCCATGAGCGACGGTTACCACTTACCATCAGGTGGGCCGTGGTTCGTCTGCCATCATTAGCAATAAAAAGAACCCAACCCAAGCAAAGGTAATCCTCTAATATAGATTTTTTATTTTCCAGGATATCGCTCTGAAGATCGGCATAAATCTCCACGCTCTATACTCACCCCACGTGAACGTATCTCAGGAAATTCTAAAATCCGTTCACTCTTATAATTTCCTTCTCTCTGGTCACACGTCGCCAGCCAGCCCAGGATCTCCCCTCCACCAAATCACCGAAGGCCTCAGCTATTTACACACAGGATCCATCACTAGAGGTACCCCACAAGCCTCAGCCACACCCCTAGACCTGAGATCCAACATAGACATGGACACGGGTCAACACCAACAGCTCCATCCTTTAGTACATTCCCAAATTCACATGGTTGCCCATAGGTCGTTAAATAACTCCCCAACTTCAAATCCAGCATCTCCACTGGACATGATACAGGAAGAAATTGGTAACGGAAGTCATAACATAGATAAAACATTTCCACAAATAAGGTTAGTACCTAATTTCGCGCCAACGCATCCGCAGATCAGTTTGACAGATTGTTTAGGATCTGAAATCACCTTAGTAGCTTCTTCGAGTGAAGACAGCATGGACAGCCTCGAGAACACCAAATATCCATTGCCGCAGTTCGTAATTTCGGAACCTTCAGACCTTGACGATATGCCATCGATAACTAAAGGAATTGGTAGGAAGGTTAGTCAAGAGACTGAAACAGCTGAACCAAAAGAATATCCACCGAATTTAGATAAGGATGCTGAAATGCAATCTCCTAAGGAATCTGTTGATGAGACTGCGAAGTATTTGAGTGAGGATTTGAAGTACCCAAGGAGAGGCAGCGACAAGAGTCTAGGTTTTAGCGACGATTCATTGAGCAATGATTCTGCAAACGTTTCTCCAAATTGTGAACAGAATATTCAGTCAATATACTCCAATATCGTGTCTATAAGTTCAGGGTTTAGCGAAAATCGGGGTAGCTTTTCTGAGCACAGAGAATCGTTTTCGTTCTCCGACAGAGGTAGTATCTCCGAACGGGGCGATTTCGGTAGGTCTTCGTTATCCGAAAAAAGTGATTTCGGTCGAGGATCTTTCTCTGAGAAAGGAGAAACTCCTCGTACTTCATTCTCAGCACAGGGGGTTTTGGGAGAAGTGAAAGAATACTACGAAGATGTATATATGTCTCGAGATAATAGTCGGTATTGCTTAGATAAGTGTGATGAAGAAGTCATTCCTAGTCCGGCCATAGAGAAGCTGCAAAGGTCTACAATGGATTTAAGATTGACGGAGATCTGCCGGCCTGAGGAGCAGAAGATACCAATACTATTAAGTCCTCAAAAAGTTTCCTGCGTTCAGGAGTATTATGAAGTGACTTTGTCAACTGTGTGCTCTCAACTCGATTCCCAACGAATAGTCGAGTTATTGAAAGAAGCTATTAACACCAGAGTCCCCCCACAGAATATATTTGTAGAGACAGACCAAAAAGATGGAGGGGATGGGACTTTGACGGGTTATTTGAATCTAGAATATTCTGGTGGAATTCAAATTGAGTTGGTGTTGTGTGAGAATAAGGCTATGGAGAAGAAGGGATTGAAGATGAGGCGGATATCCGGTGATCAGAGAGAGTATGGGAAGCTGTGTGAACAACTAATCACCAGTTTAACAGTGTAAATGTATAGTTCAGTGCATTTAATAAGGTCGTTAATGCGTTCTTACTTTTGTTGCGTCGTCAATACTTGTTGAATCAAGAAGTGCGTCTTATCATACGCTATAGAAGTGAAACTTCAAGAAATTTTTTCGGAGGTTGCGTGGCCAACGCAAGTAAAAAATATTTGTAAGGTTGGCAGAACTGAAAAATCATGTCTCGAAAAGCACGAGAGAAAAAAATGTATGAAAAAGTAAGCAGTTGTCGTCACTAACACACAGACGCTTAAAAAAAATTGTACTTGGTACATTTGAGTTTAAAAAGATTTTATGACTATAAACATTATATATGTACCTTTGGTATAACAATTACGTAAATAGACTACGTTAGATCTATGAACACATTTTTACGATCCCACACGAACTATTTCGATGACGTTTTGCGAACTTCGAAGTGACGTTTACTCTGACAGCTTTCAAATTTGATGTTCCGTTGCATTTAAAATTGCGATTTCATTCCTTGGTATATGAATGCATATCAAAAGTTAAACAAAATGTAAATTAAATTTTAAAGGTTTGTTCGGATAAATGTTGACCTTTTTTTTATAAACTGACTGAGACAATAGTGTTCTAAGGGCTTCGTTTTTTTTTTTAAAGAATTCTTTTGAGTTTCTTTCATACCTTTCTGTAGAAGGTTAAAATGTGTTCCCCTTCAATGGCATACGTTGCAGCACTTGCTTGTGTTTTGGTTTTCAAAACCTTGGGCCTCTTTTAATCTACCACGATGATCCAATGCGGGTTGGCTTAAGAAGCCGTCGATGAGATATCGAAATGAAAATGTAGGAAAACATTTTACTATGTTACCAGATAGTTGACGCTGACGTTATGTCCCTGGTATTGCTAACTCAACTGACAGTAATAACCACTTACCATGTCTCTGTCTCCCTACGCCATTTCTAAACATATTTAACTCAAACTGAAACAATAATTTGTGATAAATGTGCAATATTAGTTGTAAAGAAAATTATATAATATATACTATTGGACACTACGGTGATACCAGCTTCAAAATTACAATTACTAAAAACAGATTCTAAATTAAAGCTTACTGATGGTCATTCTTATGAGCTTCTTCGTTGCGACAGTGATTACCATTTACTGTCTAGAGGGCTCATCTACTACCGTTGCAATCAAGAAAAACAACATCCTTTAGGAATAATAAAGGTCAGTTAGGTTAAGTGAATACCACACCTCTGAAATTAAACTGCCTGTGTTATGCAGCGGCAGTGTGAGCGACTGATGATCACGAGGTCTCAAGTTCGATCCCCGGGTCGGGCATTGATTGTTATTGAGGTTTTTCGTAACAAGAAAAATTTGAATTTGGACATGTGCCCGGTAGACAGCAATAGGCTCGCCCCCTTTTACGTGGAATTTAAATATAGCTGGCGAACCGTGGGTGTGTAATACACCTCTGCCTACCCCTTCGGGGAAAACAGGCGTGATGCTATGTTTTTTTTTTAATTTGGAAGGCACGTTAAACTGGAGGCTAAATAACATCCTGCGTCGTTAAAGGTCGTAAATCCTGAATAAAAATATCGATCTTGTTCTGAGGGCACCAGTTGTTCGTCAGTTGAGTCGTGGAGGTCAGATTGGCGGTCGCTTCGTGTAAACACAGTGGTCAGAACCACAACAATATTTGAGATAACACTGTGATTGATCATAGTAGTACTTATAGTAAAATTGCTTTGACATTTCAATGACAGTTGACATCGGCTGTATAACTAGATTTGACTTCGTGTGCTTGTCTTAGTGTAAAATCCATATGGTGCCCGGAAGCGTCGCTCAAAGATAGTATTCGAAAGGGTAAGCCGCCGGCAGACCCCTGAAGTAATGTCATACAGACCCCGTGGTCCGCCAGCACAAGCAGAGAGACAGCACACTGCACGTTTATTGGTGAGAGCCCCACACTACTCTGTGCGTTGCCCCGAACGACTGGGTGGTTAGGTAAATTTTTTCCCGCCTTAACAAAAAAACAAACGCATATGCACGAAATCTAGGGTTCCTAAACTTAACTCGCACATATTTAACAGCCAAATATTAACACAAAGTGTGAAAATGTGAAATCGAAAATAACAGTCACGAGCAGGATTTGAACCTGCATCTCCTGGATACCGTCCAGATGCTTTGCCAATTCAGTCATCGTGACAACTGCTCAGGACTGCTAATTTCGATAACACATTCATATTTAACGTCTTGGGTGACGCCTGCGCCATTTGTTCGTGGCCTCGTGGCGTAGTCGGTAGTGTAAGCGACTTCCGTGCACGAGGTCGTGGGTTCGATTCCCACTCAGGACAATTATTTGTGTGATGAACACAAATAATTGTACTGCGTCTGGGTGTTTTCTATCTATTATATATGTATGTATTTACAAAAAAAGTAAAATATATGTATTATATCCGTAATCTAGTACCCATAGCACAAGCATTAAGCTTAGTTTGGGACCAGAGGACGTTGTCTGAAAATGTCCGTGAATATTTATTTATTTATTATACCGACCAGCCCCCTTAGAACGAAAAACGAAACGTTAGACGAACTTTCGTTTCGAGTCATTGTAATTGATCGACAGTCCGACGCGTGATTTCTGATTAGTCGAGATTTCAACGCGTGATTCAGGCGACCAATCACAATGAAGTGAAACGAAAGTTCGTCTAACATTTCGTTTTTCATTCTAAGGGGGCACGTAAACTTAATTTTACAATTAAGATTTTTATCTAATAATGACGCATCTCGTGACTGTTATTTTCGACTTCACATTTTCACACTGTTAATTTATATGGCTAAGCATGTCAAATGCTAAAAATATATATAAAAATATCTAAATAGCCAAATATTATTTCGAGGAACCCTATTAACCTGAATGGAGCCACTAAGTTCCGCAGAACCCACTGTAGGAATTGATCTGACTGGGAGTAAGCGACTGCGGTACTGGCGGTTATAAACCACCGTCTACACACCCTTCAAACGACCTTGGTCGTTACCGCAGCTCTCATAACCAAGGACATTTGAATTTCAAACGAAATTTAGGTTGCAAACCGCTGTCTACACGGTTGTAATCTAGCAAGGTTACCTCTGTTTGCAGTTTGGTTTACAACCGTGTAGCAGGCTCTTAAGCAAGAATGGTGGGCTGGTAATACTTATCAGAGACCTGAAATCAATCATACGACGTGCAATTGAAATGTTTTTTTTTTTGCAAACTTGTTTTCGTGTTGTATCGTCGCCATCAGGTAGGGCCCCTTGGAATAAATGTTTATATAAGGCCGGTTAGAACGAGCTACGCCATTGATACATTTTTAGTAAAAAAATACTGAATAAAATTTAAGTCTTCGATAAAATTAGATTATAAATGATTAAATTGTAATTAATCTGTTTATAATATTATCCAAAAATGCACATATTTGTATATTAAGCTAAAGTTATTTATTCCAAAATAAAAACGTTTCTTCTAGAATTTAATATTCCATTTAAAGATCTTAGAGTAAGTACGAGCTTGGACTAAAAATATATTATTTAACATTGTCATTTTAACCTATATCTTAGATACTAGTGGGTTTAGCTGTCGAGAGTTCTTGTTGTTGAAGTGGTAGGTACCATCGTCTGTACCACCTACCATCAGGTGGACAGCGACTTGTATATCGCAGATCTTCGTAGCGTTAGACGAAATGCTTGATATACATTCAATCAAAACATAATTGTATAATTTCTACGGACACAAATTGAAACTATGTTATTGTAAATTAGTTTTATTTAAGAATTACGATAATGTTTTTCTCTCTGCAAGGGAGATGGCGTGATGATAAGTTAAGTTGTTCAAGGAGCTCGTCTAAAAAACGTTGACATATTCTAAATTAATACTAAATAATACATTTTTAGTCCCAACGCTATTATAATATATAATATGTAAATATTATTTTAAGTTTAGCTATAAGTGTGAAAATAAATTTATTGAATAACGTAAAGAAAAGTCATTGACCTCTATTTATTCTTTAAAAATATAAAACCATTAAAAAAATAATGCTTATTATTTACCTTCAATCTTTAGTAGACTATTAATCTGTGATTGAGGTTTTATAATCTAGGTATATTATGTTTAAAAAATAACTTTGAACTGCTTTAAATTGAACATTGAACAGTGATCTCCCGCTGCTATCTTTCCATTACCTATCCCTTTCCTAGGATTATCAATAAATTATATTACTACTGCTGGTCCTGCATCTCACAATAACAACTGTTGTCATTGGTCCTTCGAGCCGGGGTTGACCTACCTTACTTTTGCCAATTCACTCACGGAACACTTCGTTCCACGGATCATCGGTCTTCTCACAAACATGGCTAAAAAGAAAAATATATATACGAAATTTCATATAGCATAAACAAATTAAAATTCAAATGAATAAAATCCTATTGAGAATTAATATTTTTGTGTCTTATTAAGAAAATGTCTGTCATATTCTCAGTTGTTACACCCCATGGCGTAGTCAGTAGTGTAACCGACTTCCGTACACGAGGTCGTGGGCTCGATTCTCACTCAGGACAATTATTTGAGTGATGAAGACAGATATTTGTACTGCGTCTGGGTGTTTTCTATCTATTATATGTATGTATTTACAAAAAAAGCAATATATGTATTTTATCCGTAATCTGGTACCCATAGCACAAGCGTTAAGCTTAGTTTGGGAGCAGAGGTCGTTGTGTGAAATGTCCGTGAATGTTTATTTATTTAATTTTAATAGAAGGGATTTTCGTAAGTAGGTAAAGTTGTCACAAGTAAACAACTGTAACTTGGGGGTTAGGCAGAATCTCATATCTCACATGTCGATCGTATCGTGATCACTGTGATTGGTTGAGAAACCGACGCGTGATGTCGCAAAAATCCGTTGGCCAATCACAGTGATCTCTCAACCAATCACAGTGATTACGATCGTAAGTAGGTAAAGTTGTCACAAGTAAACAACTGTAACAGGGGCAGAATCTCATATCTCACATGTCGATCGTATCGTGATCACTGTGTGGTTGGGGTTTCAACGCGTAGACAAATTGACTTCGTTTATTTATCAATTTTGTAGATATTTATTTTATAATACGATTTATACAACAAACGATTTAACTATTTCGTATACATTTACAAGGTACGGTGCGCGGTTATAGTGGCTATGTCGTTTGCTTCCATTCGGGTGTGTGTCCGTCGGTCCACGGCTCCGTCGCTGGCGCATAGAAGCCCGATGATGGCGCCACCGTCGCGCTGTGATGCTTATGATTCGCCGATACGCCACTCAGCTGACCCGACGACCAATCGATGATTTTTATTATAAATAAGTAATAAGTGGATGGTTGAGAAACCGACGCGTGATGTCGCAAAAATCCGTTGGCCTATCACAGTGATCTCTCAACCAATCACAGTGATTACGATACGAACGACATGTGAGATATGAGATTCTGCCTAACCCCCCTTGTGTTGTTTTAATTTTGACATTTGACATAATATCGACTTACCATCTAGTCCATCCATCCACTTCATATTTATTCATGTCTTAAAACATAACCAAAACAATTTGAGATCGAGATTGGATCCAGTATTTAAGGAGACGCGGGTTCAAATGTTGTTCGCAGATATCTCTCTTTCCACTTTCAAAATTTAAACGATTATATTTCGTCAGATGTCGCTCGCTACAATTTGAAGAGATGTAAAATTGTATGTATTGATTAGAAATGACTTTTCTCTAAAGCTTCGTCAGTTTATTTTAATTAAAAAAGTAATAATTGTAAGTCAATGCCATTAGCAACAAATATAGGTTATATTTTGTAAATATTAATAAATTCGAATTCAATAATGTTATTATCTTGTTTTATTTTCCTCCATATGGCAGGATAAGCGCGTATTTAGCCAGCGTGATAAACATGGTAATTTTTTTTTATTGCATAGGGTAGCAGGCGAGCCACGGCCCACCTGATGGAAAATGGTAACTGTCGCTCATGGACTCAATTATACCGAGAGTATAGTCAAGCCGCTGCTCACTATTTCATTTCACAGATATAAATAAAATGAACGAATTAACGACTATGTCCTGCTACAACCAAAACACACCGATTCAATTCATGGCCGGTCACAGGGGAGATGGTGGTACCAACCCGGTCGGGTCTGATAGCAAGTGAGTGCTCCCACTTGGTACCCAGCCTTACCACCAGTAATGCTATGGGTGATCATTACTCACTTCCCTTACGCGCCTCATACGACACCCGTGGTAAAGAATGGGATGGTGACACTTTTATTCTTAGTCTTCACCACTTGGTAAAAAAATATTAACCAGATCGGGATTCGAGCCCGCGACTTATAGAATACTGTTTTAATAGACGCAGAAAAAAGTATTACAAACAAAACTCCGCCATCTCTTGACCAATGTTGTAGTAATTAATAGGTATAGGTACTTTTATTGCTTAGGGAACTAATAAAACTACTTTCCTAAAAATAGAAAGATCGCAAAGAGCGATCCTAAAGGTCATTTACTCTAAACCTTTCAGATTTCCTACCAAACAACTTTATGAGAATAGTGCATTACTGACAGTGCGTCAACTTTTCTTGTTTTATAGTGTCTTGAAAAAACACCGCACCCTTTTATTCAAAATTATAAACGCCGTTCTGACGTTGTTTTTTTGCACACAGCCTCATAGTACCGCCTTCGCACATAGACAATTTTCTTTCATTAGTTCTAGATAGAGAGAGATAAGGAGAATGAGGATGGTGTCTGATGAATTTTTGTGTGAGGCACAAGGAGGTTTCAGGTGTGGACGAGGATGCATGGATCAAGTGTTTTCTCTGCGCAACATTGTAGAGAATCATCTGGCTGTAGGCCAGAGGGTTTTCTGCAGTTTTGTGGATTTTGAGAAAGCATTTGACACTGTTGTACGAAAGGAACTTTGGGACATTTTGCCGGAGTATGGTATTAGCGGTAGACTGCTACAAGCGGTGCAGTCCAACTACATGGACTGCAGAGCTTGTGTGCGGCTGGATGATGGAATATCACCCTGATTTGACGTCAATATCGGCGTTAAACAGGGCTGCGTTTTATCAGCCAGACTGTTTATCATATATCTGGATAAATGTCTACAAAGGTTGAATGAAATGAATGTGGGAGTTCAGATGGGCGACTCAGTGGTTAACTCGCTGCTATATGCAGACGATGCGGTCCTATTAGCGCAGTCTGCGACTGACCTGCAAACCCTAGTCGACGTAATGGCAGACGATTGTAAGAAAAGGGGCCTACGTGTGAATGTGAACAAAACCAAAGTAATGGTTTTTGAAAGAGAAGAAGCCAGAACAGATGTTAGAGTAGCAATAGGAAATGGTGTGCTAGAACAAGTGGATGAATTTGTATATCTTGGGTGTGGATTCAGTCGGGATGGAAGGTACACCACTGATGTAGAAAGAAGAGTGAATGCGGGAAATAGAGTGAACGGAGCATTGGGACAACTTCTCGGCAGCCACCACCTCAGCTAGAAGGCACGTGTCGCAATACACAACGCAGTGCTTGTCCCAACGTTATTATATGGAAGCGAGGGTTGGGTATGTAAAAAGGAGCATGAGAGCAAAATCAATGCGGTCGAAATGCGATCTCTGCGGAGAATCTGTGGAGTGAGGCTGACTGACCGCATTCGTAACAATGACGTGAGAGTGAGTAGGTATGAAAGAGAGTATTGGTGTAAAGATGCGAAAGGGAATGCTCCAATGGTTCGGAAATGTGGAAAGAATGCCGGACGAGCGACTGGCTAAGAAGATATACAATGCGAAAGTGGAAGGATGTAGGTACAGGGGGAGACTGAGACTTACCTACCTAGACCAAATTGGTCATGTATTGAAGGAAGGTGGAGTCAGGAGTCTCTGAAACCGGCGAGCGTGTATGAAGAGAGTAATGAATGTTAAGGACGCGAGAGATGTATGCAAGAATAGAGCCTCTTGGCACTCTGTTCTCCCTACCTACCCCGCAAGGGAAATGGCGTGATGATAGGTTAGTTAGACAATAAGCTTTTTTAAATTTTATTATGTAATTTTATATTGTCAAAAAAAAAGATGTTTTTTTATTTTACTTAATAATATGAATCTATTTTTCTTTTTCTTTGTTTGATTTATTTTATTTTACGTTATTTGTTTTTTCTAAAATACTAAATTTCCTAAATACTTTTATGTACTTAAATAAAAAGCAATCAGTAAAATTAAAAAAATTCAAGAAAATATAGTATATAGGCATAAAGATAAGCAATTTTTGTTGTTGCTTCTATATTATCCGAATTAACGTCGTTCCTACCTGGTGTCCCATGACACCACCTCTTTCTTTTTTTGGTAAGGCGGGAAAAAATGTTCCTAAGCGCACACCCCGTCGATAGGGGGCAACGAACAGGGTAGTGTGGGGCCTTCACACACTAAAGAAACCCGCCGTGAGCCGTCTCTCCGCCATTCGTCATATAGAACAATCAAGTTCGGTGTTCCGCAGGGGAGTGTTCTCGGTCCTCTCCTATTTCCACTCTACATAAATGACCTTCCTTATCTAATTGATCACCCAATGATATTATTTTGCTGAGGACTCCACTGCTCTAATAAAATGTGCACAAAAAGAAAATTATGCTGATGATATAAAGTTAAGTTCACTCTATAATAAATTGGATGAATTCAAATAATCTCATAATACTTACTTATCATCACGCCATTTCCCTTGCGGGGTAGGCAGAGAGAACAGAGTGCCAAAAGGCTCTATTCTTGCATACATCTCTCGCTTCCTCAACATTCATAACTCTCTTCATACACGCTCGCCGGTTTCGAAGACTCCTGACTCCACCTTCCTTCAAATGTATTGACCAATTTGGTCTAGGTAGGTAAGTCTCGGTCTCCCCCTGTACCTACATCCTTCCACTTTCGCATTGTATATCTTCTTAGCCAGTCGCTCGTCCGGCATTCTTTCCACATCTTAATCTGTGATCCACAGATGAACAGATTCTCCGCAAAGATCGCATTTCGACCGCATTTATTAATATTGACAAATCTATAATAATTCATTTTTGTCAATGCATATTCAATGAAGAAGTAAATAATTATATAAATCCAAGTTTAGATAGGGTTCACGTGGTACGTTTCTTAGGTATTCTAATAGATTCTCAATTAACTTGGAAGCTTCAAGCTGTAATGATATGTAAGAAACTGAGCGCATCGGACTACGCTCTTTTTAATTTAACAAAAAAAGTAAATATCAAAACAGCAATTGTTGCTTACCACGGTCTCGTGGTTTCTATTTTAAGGTTCGGTTGTCTGTGTATTTGTGTATTTTTTCAGCTATTGTTTTTTGTAGATTTTATTATCTATACTATTATAAAACTGTAACAGAGCTGTGTCTGTACATTAAAGATATTCCCGAAAAAAATACTGATATAGGCTATATAGGCGTGTCTAAACACAAAACTATTTTTTTTAGAATTTTTGTCTGTTTGTCTGTTTATCTGTTTGTTTATTCACGAATCACACAAAAACTACTGAACGGATTTTGAAGCAACTTTTATTTGAAAGGCCTTAATTAGACTTAAAAACTGGTATACATTTTATCCCGCTACTATATCGGGAACCTGAGATATAACCGAAAAACTAGAAAATTATTTAAACTAGATTTTTTTTGTAGATATTATTTAAAATAACTACTAAATGGATTTTGATGCAACTTTTTTTATTTGAAAGGCCTTGATTTGACTTAAAAACTGGTAGACATTTTATCCCGCTACTATATCGGGAACCAGAGATATAACCGAAAAACTAGCTTTTGGCTGCGGCGAAGCCGCTGGCAAAGGCTAGTAGTTATTGTTATTATTACTGGCGGGCCACTGAAACTATGTTACATTCCTTCGGTGGTATATTTTACTACCTTAATAAATTGTTGAATCCATGAGAGCGGTTACCATTTACCATCAGGTGGCTGGTGGCTCGTATGCATAATGAATAAAAAAATAAGATTTAGTATCGCTGCCCATAGACGCTGAGATCTTTCAGAACGGAAGCTGGAGATGAAGTTGTTATTATAGTGTTAGCACGCATTGCGATACGCGCGATTTATTCCGCAAAATTCTGCGACATGGAAATTGTATGAAGCTGTACGCACTAACATAAATAAAATCGCGTGAATTATGATACGCGGATTATAAACAGACAGAAAAAAAGCCTAGTTAATAATATTCGCTCTGCGGGCTAAGCAGTTAGTGAGTTAGTGTTTAAGAACCTCCAGCACTCGGTCACTGAATGAAGCACAATAGCAGTAATCGTACCGTTAATATTTGGTGGTACTTCAGGGGTCAAGCCGACCCATGCTGGTATCAGGAACACAGAACATTTTTACTCTACGAGATCAGCAGCCAGCACCAGCAAAACCTAACAGCTAGACATAATTATAAGGAATTTAAAGTAAAAGAAAAATACTTATTGCAGTGTTCACTAAAGTTATACCTTGTTCCTCAGAAATATAATCCGACCGAGTTCTGTGAATCCAACTTATAATTTCCTAAAGCATTTAACAATCGTTTTATTGACAGGAAGTGTATGCAAAACATGGTATAATAACCACGCACCGACGGGTACTTCCGGTTCAACAATAAGTAAGATACACCATTAGACCCGTTTCCGTTTGCGGGATCAAGAAAGTCTTAATATATAAATTGTTTTGAATTTAATCTATCCCGCAGGATGTTTTAAGGTGAATAAATTAATAATAATTAGTTACATTTTTAAAATAAATTTAGTTAGATATTTAAGGAGTATGTATGTTCCAAGGCAGCTTGTATTAGTAGACTATCAACGACTTTTTGGCGCCGGCAAAAATATTGGAGCTCTTCTTAAATATTTGCGATTTATCTTTGGGTACCTGGGTCGAGACGAATGCCAGCCGCAAAATATGGCCACACATCTATATTTCTAAACCAAAACGACGTAACAAACTGAACAAGTCGTGATTATTCGGCTTACCGGTATGTAGGCATCAAAACTCACCCTCAAATACAATTAATCCTAATCCTTTGTGCTAAAAGACCGGCCTTATGATCAAGTGAACCGTCAATTAGTCGAATCACAATCCTGACTTATAAATCTGTAACAAAGCTGTGTCTGTACATTAAGATATTTGAGAAATAATAATATTATTAGCATTTAATAATTGGCAGTCCAGAGCAATTGTCACGATGGCTGAATTGGCAAAGCATCTGGGAGTTGGGACGGTATTTCAGGAGATGCAGGTGCAAATCCTACTCGTGACTGTTATTTTTGATTTCACATTTTCACGCTGTGTTAAAAAAAATACTGTAAGGCGTGTCTGCACACAAAACATTTTATTTAGATTTTTTTGTCTTTTTGTTCGTGCATCAAGCTAAAACTACTGAATGGATTTTGATGCAGCTTTTTTATTTGGTAGCTCTTGATTAGACATTGGTATACATTTTATCCTGCTACTATATCGAGAACCTGAGATAAAACCTAAAAACTAGCTGTTGGCTGCGGCGGAGCTGCGAGCAATGGCCATTTTCAAGATTACATATTATGTATATTTAAGTCGTTTGCCTCCGAAGATGCGGCAACAGAACCAGGATAGCCAGAGCCGCTTGACAGATGTGATGTTGACGCAGGTGGTGTGATGGTGTGCCATACGAAAGACCTACTATATGGGTTAAAATTGCTTACTTGCTTTGGCGGGAAAGAATGGGCTGGAGACACTTGTATTCTTAGTCCGTTACCACATACTTGTATTTGTTGAGTCACAGGCTACAGGTATGTGAAAAAAAACTTCGCGAGGATACCTTCATCACGACCTAACTAGAGGAACAATTGTTGGCGACCTTTTTTTTGTTAAGGTGCTAGTGTGGGTCGTCAACCACTAAATAAACCCGCAGTGTGCCTCGGCCTGTACTGGGCCACTGGAAGTGTGTTACAACAACTGGCGACTTCAAAATGAGATCAGAATCGAATTTTACATGCTACTATTCAGGGTCGATTTATGATAATGCTAAGCCTTAGCAAGTACTGCAAATTTTATTCCCGCGTTTTTTTTTTCTGTAAAACCCTATGATATAGGAAGTTGTATGAAGCTGCACGCACTTGCGAAAATAAAATCGCGCAAATTACGAGTATGTTCCAGTACGCGGATTATAAACCGCCAGAAAAAGAATCGCGCTAATAAAATTCACAGTGCGTGCTTAGCCTAATGGTCAACTTAACTATGTAAGTATTTAAGTATATCTTTTCAGAAGTATTCTCAGTCCGTATCACCACTTGTTATGATGGGCTACTAACTTTTTTATAAAAAGACCTAATTATTACCTGTCTTTGAAACACAAAAGTCATTAGCCACAAAATTTAAATAAAAAATAAATAAGGTCAATTCTGCAGCTGTGGCTAATAATGGAACGAAAAAGTTTTACAATAACGGTCGCCACGTGCAGCCTACCTACGCCACACGCCCGAAATCTAAAAAAATCAAAAAGGTAAGGATGTCAGATGTTTTGAACCTTTATAGTGTCTACAACGAATTAATCTTATTGTATACGTCACAGCTTACTCTAGTCTAAAAGAAACTCAAAGGAATACCAATTAATATAAAGTTTTATAAGAGCTATTTCTTGAAGCTCGGACTAAGCGACAACTTACAGCTAAGCACACACAACTTCAATTCAATGGTGCGCACTGAACACCGAACTCAAGACCTCTGCACGTGATCGTATTGATCCCTCTCCATATGCTACCACCATCACTATTGTACTGTACAATAGTTATTAAATATCCCACTTTTTTTTAAACCATTACTGTCCCACTATTGAGCACTCTGTCTCCTCTCAAATTAAAGGAATCCCCTAAGACCGTAGTCGAGCTGACCCAGTGGGTGTTGGCAGACTTATCAGACTATAATTCTATAGTAAGTAATAACTACTAATTCAATGCTAAAATATGATTTAAAAAAATATATAAACCTTTGCTCTGTTTGAAGAATTTAAAAATAAAATGTTTAGCTTCCCTTCGTTTTTTGCACAAACACCAAGCTGTCAAACTTTGACAGCTAACCTAAACGGATGTCTGCAATTTCACATTTATCACCGAAAATAAGCTGTCGCCCTCAAATCCGGCTTTACGCAAGATTTAGAACAAAAATAAGATCTTATTTTAAAGCATATTGACGCTACAATGTGATTTTTTGCTTTCCCGCCGTTTCCGCCATGACATTCATTGGGTTTTTCTATCGGGCGTGTGTCGGCAATGACCGTGCTTATTATGCCTGCATTTTTTAAAGCCGGAAGTGATTTTACGGTCGTCCGTACTTACTGTTGATAATTGTAATACTAATAGGATAGATAAGCGTAAATAATAGCTATTAGATTACAAATCCGTAGAACGGATTTTTTATTTTGAAATTTGATTCAGTACACACATTTAATGTCGATGGTTTCTAAAGGTGCTTAATGTCACTGTTCCCTTTGCTCGGGTAATAAGAGTTGAACAGAGTAAGTCAAGAAGAAAAGTCGAAACATGGATGATCTTTACTCCTCGTTTGAGTATAGTGGAAGATCTTTAAAAGAAACATCGCCGTTCGCCGTCATGTGGGCTGACTGGTCTACCTTAAACAATATTAAGAAAAAAATAGCAAACAGTCTGTATATCTTGATATTGTAGGATACCTTTCTGTCAGATACCTCTGGTTAGCACCCAGCCGATATACTGTTACTCTTCAGAGAAAGGTGCGTGAAGAGAAATGTTTTCGGTTTTTTGTTTATCATGCGTGAACATTTAAACTTATATTATAATTTGATTTGTTTGTTAGCCATATACTCTGAAACTTCTGAATTGATTTTACTAATTCTTCCACCATTTAAAAGCTACATTATTCAGTAATAGTATTGGTATATCACGTTATGGCATACAAGCTACAAGTAGGAGCAATAGCTCACCGTGAAGCTGCTCGTATTTTTTTCCTTTTATATTACGTGGATGGAAACAAGCATACAGTTCACATGATGGTAAGCGGTTACCGTAGCCGCTAGACGCTAGAGACACCAGAGACATCAGGAAAGTCAAGGAAAGGACTAGGTGGCGAAGAGGAAGAATAATAAGGAGAGTTTAAGGCAGGAAGGGATGTTTGGGCCTCCGCTATAGTAGCTACTCATAAATGATAGCTTTTTTTTATGTTTAGAATATTAATTGAATAAGTATTTCTTTGTAAAGCTGCTTCCCCAGTATCTGTGTCGTGACGACAGGCAGCGTGCCGGTCGTGGCTTATATAGTTATATACCTATTTAAATAGAGGTATTCACATAAGGACGGCACAATTGACTGTCGTCCACGACTTGTTTTCGAGACAATGGGAACGGCTTGCACGACAGTTGTAAAACGATAAAAAAAAGTGCGTGGAGTCCCTCTGATTGTCTGTCTGAAAATGGGATTCACTCTCGCTCTGTCTCTTTCTATTCCTCCTCCCCAGGAGCGTTGAACGTTTAACGCAACAGTGCTTTCATACCCCTCTCCATGGTATCGTTAAACGTTTAACGCAACCTTGTTGGAAGTCGCATTAGAAGTTTCACTTCAAAAACGTCACATACTTATCTAACGGCAAATCTTATGTCGTTGTTGCGCATCTATCGTACCCACGATATAAATATCGTCACGATCCAACGGAAACAACTAAGGGCGGGTTGTTTCAGCTATACTTGACGCACACTTAAACGTCAAAAATGGTGTTAACCATCGTCAAACCAAAAAAAGCGTTGTTTCACGAAATGAGGTCCTTAACGTACGTTAAATAATAACGATTACGGTAACAGATGTCCCACCCACTGGTCAACGTCACTTTCGTTGCGTCTAACCATAAATATAGTTTATACTGTCAGTATATAGGTACTATCAAAGAGAATATAATAATATATACTATATGGATGCGTCTAACAAACAGTACCTACGACATTATGGACTCTCTTTTGTATTCATATTTTTGGCGATAATACAAATAATGTAGAAAGGATGAAAGAAATATTTAAAACACTTGTTAACAACTTTTTTTTTTTTTTGTTTAAGCTGAAAGAAATGTACCTACGTATCCGCACACCCCGTCGTTCGGAGCAACGAACAGGGTAGTGTAGGGCCCTCACCCACTAAATAAACCCGCCGTGTGCTGTCTCTCCGCCTTTATTGGCGGACCACTGGAACTATATTACATTCCTTCGGTGGTACGTGTTAACAACCTAAACTTTTGGGATGACCAGAAATTCATTGCAAGGTATCGTGTACCTAATAAAGGAAGTCGCTCTATTGTTAACACGTCTTACTGAAGACGATATAAAGTTTGTTACAGAAAAGTAGAGTTTCTCCTAAGAATCCATGGATTTAAAATGTATTTGTTTACAATATTTCAGAAACTTGGCCGTAAAACCTAGCCTACCTATAGATCAGGTACTTTTTGTTCTACAATGTTATGGTCGCTTATGAGATGTGTTGGGGATATATCAGGTTTGCAGAAATTAACAGTATGCCATATTAATCATTGAGTGACTGGGGCGGGGCTATCGCAAAATTACATTCTCATTACATTCTCATTACCAGAGTGTGTTACCAGTGATGACAATTATGGAACAGAGACGTGGTCTCTGAATGTTGGCCTCGTATCAAGGCTCAAATTTGCTCAGCGGGCCATAGAGCGGGCTATGCTTGGTATTTCCCTACGTGATCGAATCCGTAATACGGAGGTCTGTAGGAGAACGAGAGTGACCGACATAGCCCGCCGGGTTGCCATGCTGAAGTGGCAATGGGCAGGCTACATCGCTCGACGAACCGACACAACCATTGGGGAAGAAAGGTTCTCGAGTAGCGACCACTTATCGGATGGTGCAGCGTAGGACGGCCCCCCACCAGATGGACCGACGATCTGGTCAAAGCTGCGGGGAGCCGTTGGATGCGGTCGGTACAGGACCGCTCGTTGTGGCGTTCTCTTGGGAAGGCCTATGTCCAGCAGTGGACATAAACATTCCATCTAACGACTATAGCTAGATTTCAAATCAAACTTTAACAGTCGTAACGTCCTCGGCATTGAATTCTGCGTGAATAGCTTATTTTTCTTTATATTAGCTAATAATATCGTCACAATTCACAACTAATAATTAAGGAATAATTCGAAGTTGTTATTTGAGTCGTAAGTAATAAAATAAATAAGTAATATGTATTTAGTATATACTTACATTACGTATCTATTACTTCCATGACAAACTGACGTACACGGGCAAATGTTGCCATACTAGAAAATTCTCCCATCTATTTTTATTACGAAAATGCGTTGGTTTTTGCTGGCATCCCTATTAACTTAGATAACTGGTTTTTTATGCAATGAAACAACTCTTTGTGTTTAACGTACGTTAAATATCGTTCGTAATCGTTATTTTTTGACGTATGTATGTTACGATAATCAATCGTTTGAAACAACCGGCCCTAAATTAGACTGTTTTGATCTGTATTTTAGCACTTGACATGTTCCGCTACTTTAAAATAACAAATTATTTGGAATGTGAAACTTCTCTTTTTCCACATTCACAAATAATATGTTCTTTAGATTAAACTGCACAAATGGAGTGAATTTGATGCTAGCCCGAGTGTTGTGGGTTCGATTCCCACACACTTTTTGTGTGATCCACAAATGGTTGTTCCGAGTCTGGGTGTACTTTGTGTCCGTGATATTGTATGTTTGTAAAGTCCCCCGCGATAGAAGGATTATTCCTTAGTGCAAGGTGTTGTAGAAAAAAAAAACACTCGTTCAACGATAAATGATTTCGACGACACAATGACGAAAACAGGAACATCTAAAGGCAATAGTCATCCAACGATAAACTTATCATCACGACATTAGTAGAAGCGCGGCCTTACTTGCGTTACAAGAATTTTTGGTATTGGTTCGGCGAGCCGTTCTCAACTCCACATCTGAGAGCGTGTTTTGCGTGTGGGTAGGTGAGAATCCCTCACTCGATCCACCCCAGCTCCCAGAAGAACGCCAACAGGCCCTGGCTGTTGCTGGTGATCTCCCGGAAAGAACTTTAGCTACTGTAGTGTAACGGTGAAGCCGTCACGCCACAATTATTTAGGACCTACCTAGGGGTCTAAGAAATTAAATAGGAAACAGATTGAAACAAATTTTAATAAATAACAAAACACATTAATTTTATTCACAGCAACACTTGGATACCTTAAAAGATGTTCTTTTACAAAGGTCCAATCCCTTTAGCATTACGTACATATACAAAGGTTCACTCCATTTAGCATTCCGTACAATCCCTTCCGTTCTAGAAGGCCAGGCCCGGTCTCAGAACCAGACCTTAAGGTCCAACAGATCACACCCGAAATATCTGAAACGGTCTCCAGTGAAAAACCAAAACTTCAAAACAATCTTTAGAAGAGCCTTGACAACTTTTCGACAAACTTTAAGACAATTCGGAGCTTTGACAGCTATCTCAATAGGACCACGTCCGAGTCCAGAATCTAGGAGTTGTTTACAGCACCATGCCCGAGTCTAGAATGAATCAGAATCTTCTGCTATGTTTACAGGACAAATGCCTGAGCCTAGAATGCATCTAAAATGAATCAGAATCGTCTATGTTCCAGTTTATATAGCTTTTGCTTCGAACTTGCTGTTCTGTTCGAGGTTCAGACTTTTTGAATTTCAAAATAAATGTTGCTTTTCTTATAAGCCTATCATTTGTAATCTATTTAGAAAAAAAAGGATTTAGGTAATATTAGAAAAGAGGATTTAGATAATATTACACTACCGAAGTATTTAGTCCTATATGTGGCGACTTCCGAACAGTGCTGCAACACATGGACCGCCGTCTCCTCTTATTGCAGGCGGATTTTTGCCATATTAATGTTTCCTAAAAAAAAATATAAGTAATGCAAAAGAACGCTAATTCTAGAAAAGTTTTCCAGCGAACCCATTGAGATAGCAATATCATAATAGGTTCGGTATCTATGTCACAACACTGAAGTAATGTAACACAGTTCCAGTGGCCCGCCTATACAGGCGGAGAGATGGCACACGGCGGGTTTATTTAGTGGGTGAGGGCCCCACACTACCTTGTTCATTGCCCCGAACGACGGGGTGTGCGGTTTTCCCGCTGTAACAAAAATAAGGTACCTATGTTACGCATTTTCTATTTATTATATTTGGTATGAAACTAATGGTTTTTTTTTATAATACACCTCTGCCTACCCCTTCAGAGATACAGAGGCGTGATGTTGTTTTTATGTTTTTGTTGGGTTTTTTTCTGTCATAGACATGTATAGGGTATAGGTATCTCGTATGGCAATCTATTGATTAGAGTAGTTAGAGAGAGAAGGTTATTCTCACAGATGTCAGAACCTTGTTTCTGACATCTGTGGTTATTCTACTTACAGATACTATTGGTATTGCCATCTTTTGAATTATAATCCTCACGAACGGCTGACGAACTTAATTCATGCCAGAACAAACACAAATACAATCCCACTTTTTTTTTTTTAACATGTCACAGATTTCACAGATAATAAATCACTTGCACGTGAGGTCTCTAAACGTAAAACTTAAAAACCGGTAAAGTTGTTTAGAGACCACGTCCGGTAGTGTCCAGCTTCCGGTCTGGATAAAGGCCGTCCGGTATCCCTTAATATTATTGTTTAAATATAAAAATGGCGGTTGTATTGTTGGGTCACGTTTGTTAATTTATATTTGGAATAGGGATATTTACACAGGATACTGAAAATTGACTTCTTCCGGGCAAGATTTTTTTTTTATATTGTTGCAGTGGCAGATTTGTAACCATCGCGTTTATTTCTCTAATACAAAAAACAAACAAACAGCATCACGCCTATATTCCCCGAAGGGGTAGGCAGAGGTGCATTAAACACCCACGATTCGCCAGCTATGTTTATGTCCCACGTAATTGGGGGCGAGCCTATTGCCGTCTACCGGGCACATTTCCAAACTCCGGGCTGCTAATTTTTCTTTTTACGACAAAGCCCAATAACGTTGTTCGACCCGGGAATCGAACCCGAGACCTCGTGCTCAGCAGTCGTTTATACTGCCGCTGCACCACAGAGGCAGTTCTCTAATACAGTTTTTAAAATACTACACAATTTTTAAAGATCCGGATCAAATATAAATTTATTAAATTAACCACTGAAGTAATGTCTCATAGTTCCTGTGGTCTGCCAACACAGGCTGAGACGACATACGGCAGGTTTATTTAGTGGGTGAGGGCCCCACACTACCCTGTTCGTTGCCCCAAACGGCGAGGTGTGCAGTCAGGTACCTCTTTTGGGCCTTAACAAAAAAAAAGGTTATATTTATGTCCTGTGCCACCCTCTTCCAACGGCTGCCTGTGACTTTGACGGCGATTGGGCCACCTGATGGGAGGTCGTCCTACACTACGCCGTCCGAGAATAACCAATATTATTCTATGTGCTTGAAATTTTAACGTTTAAGTGTTTCGGCGTTACCTACAACGTTAATTTTAGTTAATAAAAAGTCTATCTAACAGTACACCCCGTAGTTCGGGGCAGCTAATAGGGTAGTGTAGGCTCTCACTCACTAAATAACTAAATAAACCCGCCGTGTGCTGTCCTGGCACACGGCGGGTTGTATTGTACCTATATTGGCGGACCACTGGAACTGTGACACTACTTCAGTGGTCCGCCGTCTCCGTACCTACCTATAAGCCACTACAGTGAATATCTATCACTGCAATCAGGAGACAAATGGAAAACCAAATACATTAATGATAAAGCATATCGAAGTCTTCTTGCAATCCAGTCTGCTTGTTTAAACGAATAATCATCATCAATCATCAATCAGCCTTTCGACGTCCACTGCTGGACATAGGCCTCCCCAAATTGGGGGTATAGTGCCGTAATCGCCACGCTTGGCAGGCGGGTTGGCAATCGCAGTGGATGTTGTTAATATCTACTCGAGGGAGTGCTGCTGCCCACTCCCCCCGGTATTCCCTCAGTCGGCTCTTACGACTCCCATGGATGGAGAGGGGTGGCACAATTCTAAAGCCGGCCCCACACGGCTGAGCCGGCCCCACACGAACGAATAATAGTATAAATTTAGCAACTGAAACTCCCACACAGACTGTCCATCCCTTAAATACTCAGCATCCCTACACCATCAGTCCTGTACAGCCCAAGATTGGGCTTGAGTTTCCTTTACAAGGGTAATGGCTTATTATACTAGGCTGACAAGATTGGATGGTCTATGCCTTAGGCATATAGGTACTAGTATATTACACATGCGACCATGAATGTTGTGAAGTGCTCAAAATGTCTGTACATAAAGAAAAACGCGATAGATTCCATAATGGTTTTTCGAAGTAAGGAATCTTTTAGGACGGTGTGAATTGGATTTTATAAAATAAGAAAGTGTAACACAAAAATATGGAATTTTGATAGGTGTAATATGGAGATGTTGGAGGGTAAGGAGGAGGTTTGTGTCTGAGCCTGCTGAAGACTATTTACTAATTTCGACAACACATTTCCTAATGTCTTGGGTGACTCCCAGGATACTGAATTGCATGCGCATTTGAAACGGTTGTCCAGGTATGTACCATATCTCTGCGGGTGGATGGACCGGAGAACGTCCGCCACCTGCAGGGCCTCCCGCAAAGGCGCGTCGCTCCGTGTGAAAATGCGTCGCTCAGTAGAGAGTACGCGAAAGAGTAAGCCACCGGTGGTCCACTGAAGTAATATAACTTAGTTCCAGTGGCTCGCCAACACAGGTGAAGAGATGGCACACGGCGGATTTATTTAGTAGGTGAGAGCCCCACACTACCTTGTTTGTTGCCCCAAACGACGGGGTGTGTTGTTAGGTACATCTTTTCCCACCTATGTTAAGGCAGTTTATGTTGTTAAAAACAAAAGAGGTATTTACCATATTTTATGAATTTATGTTAAAATTATTGATTCAGTACTGGACCTTATAGCAAAATGGAATTTCTTTAAATTGCAGCTATTGTTTTCTATTATAACGCATGCGATACAACGGGTAGAATTTTTATCCTGTTATTTATTAATTTCTCAAACATTTCCATTTATTTCTATTTCAATAGCCCGGTGTTTGACTAAAAGACACTCTTAGTCACTTTGCACTGTGAATTCCTGTATCGTAGGGGACTTGGTACAATTTCACGGACCCAAAGTACCTACACCCAAACTCAGCACCAGTGACATTTGTGGGTCACACACAGGGCTGTCCCGTGTGAGAATCCAACCCACAACCCCCGGCATGGCAAGTCGATATTTAAATCACCGCCATAACCCTTAATGCATGAAATAAATTATGGTCATAATTCCAAATCCGGGCGCAGTCTCTACACTCATAACTTGGTAACCCTATATGGGTCACACACGACCTTTTTCTTTGCCCCAAATGACGGATTATGCGCTAGGTACCTACATGTTATCCCGCCTTAACAAAAAAAACTCTTTAAAGTCCGCAGAACATAATCATAATAACAAAACAAACTACAGTTTCCTATTTACTAACCGAGAACAAGCAAACACAATACCAATTTACTAACAAAGGCAAATAAAATGAACTCAATTTCAAACGTTCAAAGAAACTAAACATCGTTAAAAACAACACGCAATCGTAATAAAACCGTTTAATGAAAACATCACTAGACTGGCGGACGCCGCCATTTATTAAAAAATAATTGACTGACATTTGCCCGTCCGTCCGGAAATAGTTTTAAACGGATGTCCACTGTAAACAATACAGTGCCTTATCTGTTGAGACTTTTGTTATAATAGTTATAAAAGGAGTTTTTATGATTTCCTGAGGGATGCGATCGACTTCCTTCCTTCTTTTTGTTAAGATGTTTAAGCAGATATGTTTAAGAAAAAGCGTGACCGGGTTACATTACATAAATAGTAAGAAAGCATTAATTGATATCTTGGTAAATATTACCGCGTAGGGTTTTAACTAAACTAAAAAGAACATAAAAGTAGTTACTTCCTGTATTCTATCTTGGATCCAACTCGGACTTAATAGCTTTATATTAAGTTAAGTTTAAGCACGGATGGGCCGGCTCGATCGGGGAAGTAGATACCACCCTCTCACATAAAATCAAGGCGTAACAACGGTAGTTAATCCTACCGTTGTATCGTAAGTTGAATGAGAGCGCCGGAGGCCCGAACCCCCTGCCTATCCTCTCCTTATTATCCTTAGTATCCTACCTACTTTACTAATTATTCTTCCTATCCACCACCTATCCCTTTCCTTGGAGATGGTGACGCGCGAGTGATGTCTCTGGTGTCTCTAGCGTCTATAGGCTACGGTAACCTCTTACCATCAGGTGGGCCGTATGCTTGTTGTGACCCATGTACCATGTAGTATAAAAAAAAAACTATATGTTTATATATGTATTTTGATATTAATCGTATATATTTTAAGCTCTTGACATACCTTACCGGAGTATAGATTGCGAAAATAAATAGAAAATGATAGCCTGGATAGTTATGAGCAGATTTATGCTTTTAACTATCATAATCTGTCACTGACCACTCTGTAAACTGACCTCCGTGCGTGGCATCCATCTGAAGACTATTATTATATACCATTACGTTGCTAGTAGAACAGTATGTTGCTTTTTGGTCTTTCCAGAAATTAGCGCGCACAAATATAGGGCGCTAATTTCTGAAATGATCGAATTTGAAAATTTTAGTAGTCCCCGGTCATAGTACCACGCTTTCACAGAAGATCCAGGTGAAACAACGGTAGGTACTTCCTACTGTTGTATATCGTATGGTGAGTGAAAGCGCTGGAGGCTTAAATCTCTTCCTCGTCCTCCTTTACAACTTCTATCCCTTTATTTGCAGATGGTAATTGCATATCACCTGTCTGCCTCTGGTGTTGCTCGCGTCTATAGGCTACGGTACGAACTCACTATCAAGTGGGGCGTATCCTTGCTTGCCATCCTCGAAGCATAAAAAAAACCTTTTTGCAGTTGATATGAAATTCTTCAGGGAGACTATAATATAGATGACTAGCTTTTGCCCGCTACTTCATACGCGGCGCAATTGGAAATCAAGTTTAGTATTTTTTTTTTATTGCATGGCGTGGCAGACGAGCCACGGTCCATCTGATGGTAAATGGTAACCGTCGCCCATGGACTCAACTCCATAGGCAATAAAAAAAATCTTTGAAATCAACCTTGCCTAAGTAGCTAAATAGATAAATTAACGTAAATCTAAATAGATTATTTTTATCTGTATTTTAGCACTTGACATGCTCAGCTACTTTAAATAACAAATTATTTGTGAAATGTGGAAAAAGAGAGGTTTTCTGCGAGCAGGACTCGAACCTGCGTCCCTTCCAATCCAGGGAAGTGCTCTAAACCCCCCAAATTAAATCCCCCAAATTAATTTTAAAAAATTAAACAGGTCTAATGGGAGCTATTTTTCATAACAACCGCATAATTAGCATGTAAGCATGAAAAAGGTCGCCCCATATTGCGTCCGCCGCGCCATCCGGTATTCTACGAAACGTATTTGCGCGGGAAACCGAAAATAACGTCGGAAACGTGCATTCATAATTATCTTCATATTATACACTTCAGTTTGGTACTACACATAAATAAACAATAATGTACTTTATAACATCTCGATAAAGTTAATATTTAGCTTCGATCAATATAGAGTTATTTCGTTATCGCATGATGCGGAAACGATTAGTTTCAGACGCACATGCTGACGAGCAGGATGTCAGAAAACCATTATCGATTTAAAAAAAAAACTTTCATCTCTTACGCACTAGCACATTTAGACTACGAGTAAAAGAGATGCCGAATTACATTCAAAATTTTGCAAAATAATTCGATAACATAACATCGTATATTGTAAAATAATTCAATCAAAATCAGACCTAAAACCGTAAAATTAAAGTTTAGATTGTTAATTCTTGGATAGATGTTTTGAAAAGAATGGCGAGCATCAGCCGTTCTATTCATTCATACCTTTGAATGTTGAAGTGATGAAGTTCGCGTAAAAGCGTAACTTCATTCAATACCAGACAGTCGTTGGAGCAGGTCGTGGATTTCAGCTATAACACGATATTCCGTAAAGCAATTGCAGTGCAACATTTTGTGTGATATATCAGTGATATTAAAATTTAATTGATTTTCTGTGTGTGTAAGGATTGATTCCGCTTCTGTACAAGAGGTAAGCGGATTATTTATCTGTATTGTGCTTTATGTTGAATATGTACATACCTATGGCTCATAACCGTGTTTCTATGCGGAACATTCAATTGCATAAACAGTTTATATGTTATTGTGATTTTAAAGAAATTGATGTATATTACTGCCAAGGCATTTTTCTTTTAGAAATATTTTTATGAATATATTATATAATATCGGCAACAAAAAAACTAGAAAATCAATTACTATTCAAGTTTCTATTAAAATACTGGCTTTTAGATTGTGGATATCTTAGGTACGTGATGTAGTAGCGGGATAACCAAGAGCTCTCCTCTGACACAAAAGTTTCATAAAACTCATGTGCTTGACACTTGATGCACCGACATAAATTAAAAGAAATATATTGTTTGGTGTTCCGAGACGCCTAAACAGCCTAATATTTTTTTTTCTCAAATAGGGACCTTAAACTTACAGATGTACCTAATAGCTCTGTTACAGCTTTATAATTACAGATAAATAGACATATCTACGCATAATTCTAGCAAAAATCGTAATATTTTACAAGAATTACGTGCGTTCTACTGAATAAGTAAATATATTACGTATTTTTTCGCAACTCTAATGCGACAGTAATCAGTCCCACTGTAGGGGACGGGTCTCCTCTTACAGAGTGATTTAGAGCATAATTAATTACGCTGGCCCAGTGCAGGTTGGCAGACTATAAACTATCCAGAGCACCTCTTGGGCATGCAGGTTTCTCACAATGTTTTCCACTACAGCGATGATATTAAATACACTCATAATTTCGTAAAGAGACGTTTTAATAATGACAACAAATTATTTGTGATATTGGAAAAAGAGACTTTACTGTTAGCAGGATAAAAGCTAGGCTCTCTTGTTAACTTTCACAAATAATTTGTTATATTAGCTGAGCATGTCAAGTGGTAAAATACAAATAAAAATAATTACATTACGTATAGTTCCGATATTTTGGATCCTCTTTACTACTTACGTTTTGAACGGGACCTGCCCCCTTAGAATGAAAAACGAAACATTAAACGAACTTTCGTTTCGCTTCATTGTGACGTTTCATTTTTCATTCTAAGGGGGCAGCCCTTTTTTCGGTTATCTGTCCCGTTGTCCCTAAACAAAGCTTCGGAACGCAAAATAGTCCCGCTTTCAAAATTTTGCGTTAATTTCTAAGTACCTATATCACTGCAAAATATTATAGAATGGGATATCTTGAGCATGAAAACTTTTCTTGATTATGTTTGCCTCCTACAAATGCTACAGTAGAAAGAATATTTTCTTTAATGAATAATCCCATCAAAAACATAAATGTGAAATGAGAGCCAAGTTCAATATTTTTGATATATGCCTTGGTTGTTCCACGACAAAAGAAGTGAGATCTAAATGGGTGCCAAGTTCAATGCTCAGTCACTGTCTCTGCGAGCAGTACCTGTATAAAAATCGATTAATCAGACGAGAAATTGCAACCCGGATTTCAATTATTTGTACAATAACAAAAGTAATTGTTAATATATTGGTTCATAGAATTTCAATTTAATTACAACAAGATTGTGTTAATATTTCGCGCCATTGGTCAAAGATACAGATTTTCGTAACTATGGCTGATATTCTTGTAAAATAGTGAAAGGCATTTCAGTGTTTATTGCAAATAAGAAATCAGTAAACTTACTTACCTAGTTTTTTTTATTACAAAAGTTACATGGTCATGATAATTTAATTGATTTTCAAATATAGAATTTATTGATGGGTTTAATTTTCACGTTCGTTCTAAATATGTCAGGTTAGGCTAGGCGTTCTCAATTTTGAAAATAGAATATATATTTTTTTGTATACAATACATGGTACTAGGGCGAGCTTTTCAAATATCTTTCAAAAAGTCAGTCTTGCGGTGTGCCTTCTTGTATTGTGAGACATAATACAAGAAGGCACACCACAAGATTCCCAGACACAGTTAGCGCTTATTGTGACTATTAGCTATTAAAAAAATACATACTCGGTTAATTACTAAAATATAGATAAATAAATTACCCGTGACTCATGGGCCATTCCATTTCACAGTATCATGCTTTATATAATATATATATCCTATAACCATCAATTGTATTTAAACTCTACAACAGTCTTCTAAGATAATTTAAATCCGCTTACTCTACTTTCTAATCTGGTCTGGTTATCTGACGAAAAAGCCGCCAATTTATGTATAATGATACCATTGTGTTTTGTTCCCGCCATTAAGGCGCTTTCCCGCGCATTTGGACTTCCGCTGTGAACCGAATACGGGGCCATAGACAATGGTGTCTTCGTTTTTTAATTAATTAGCCACATGTAAAGGATGTTTATTATTAGTTAAAGATAATAACGTATCATAGACAAAATGAGGTTCTTAATGTGTTTTTTTTATTATACCTAGAGACTGCACAAATACTGGAGTGGTTTATATCTCTACTTCTCAGACAAGTGTTATGGGTTCGATTCCCACACAGGGCAACTCTTAGTGTAATCAACAAATGTTGTTCTGGATTCGGTTGAGTCTGGTTTTGATTTGTGTACGTTAAATTGTATGTTTGTGGGGTTCCCCTCTCGTCACTTGTTGTGGCGTTCTCTTGGGGAGGTCTATGTCCAGCAGCTGTTGAAAGGCTGATGGATGGATGATGATGGATGAGGTCCCCCTCGATACAAGGATTTTTTCTTGTTGCATGTAGGATATAGTGGCTTTATAAAAAACTCATTGACCTTTAAAATAAGGTATAAATCTCTTTCGTATGAGTCCTAGATTGTTTCTTTTTTTATGTGCCTACCCGCACACCCCGTCGTTCGTGGCAACGAATAGAGTAGCGTGGGCCCCTCACAACTGAATAAATCCGCCGTGTGCCATCTCTCCGCCTGTACTAGCGGACCACTGGAACTGTGTGACATTACTTATACTACATATAGGTATTTACAAACAAGGGATTGGAATGGAACACAAACCTCTGTCTCTGCACTACCCAGGCACTTGGCTATCACTGCTTGTAACATTCAATATCCGTTAGAAATTTCACCTGTCTGTCAGCCCAAGCATCTGCTGAACAGTCAAAAGTTAAGGGTTCAAAATATTCACATAAAAAATTCTTCTATTGAGCGGAAGCCCTCGCGCCATCTTCCCGCCAAACGGACGGACGCGCCATAATCGAAATCGACACTTCCGCCCGTTTCAAAAAAGGAACACACTGACTGTTTTTTTTTTATTATCCACTGACGAAGATATTGCGTTTGTCCGCCTTGTTGCATCCTCATTATGAATGAGTGTTTTGTTTCATTAATTAGGAAGGGGAGAGGTAATACTGGGTACTTATGTAATGTTTGTTTATCTGTGTATGCAATGCTCGAAAACTGCATTATACTTCAGTTACTATTCAATGTGGGTTATTACAAAAGAAACGAATGTAGATTAGCGAAGTGACCACAGATTTGAAGTTCGCAACTCGTGCGCTTTCAAAACTTGCTGGTTAGAAAGGACCCATTGTTGACTTTAGAGAAACACTACCTACTGATTACTGGCAATCTGAAAATTTACTACATACCATTTGTTTATTTTACATTGTTCTTACTTCGTTATCATCATAGTGATGAATGTATTTTCGATAGGATTTGCGTAATATCCTTTCTTAATGCTCACCTACAGTATCTAAGAAACCCATAAATGTTCACGGTCCTAGCCACAGGAGTTTGGGCTGTATTGATATATCAGTCAGTCGGTTATTATATTATACTAACTGCTACCCGCAACTTCGTCCGCGTGGAATTACTTTCTTTTTTAGTGCAGAATCCTAATTATTTTTTCAAAATAAAAATAGCGATCCCCGTCCCATGAGTCCCGTCCAAATCGGTCCAACCGTACAGGAGATTAGCCGTGGATGCATACTATTTGATTACATACTATTTGAATCGGTATTCATTCACAATTTCATGGGATTTTATTTTTTTCCGCGGAACCCTTATCATTTTGCAAAAATATAAGTAGCCTAAGTTACTCCTCATAACAACAGTTATCTGCTAATGAAAGTCCCGTCCAAATAGGTCCAGCCGTTCCGGAGTCGTAGGTATTTATTCACAATTTCATGGGTTGTATTTTTTAACCGGAACCCTAATTAGTTAGTCCAAATTAAAAGTAACCTACTTACCTATATGCGAAAGTGGAAGAATGTAGGTACAGGGGGAGACCGAGACTCACCTACCCGGTCATGTATTGAAGGAAGGTGGAATCAGGAGTCTCCGAAACCGGCGAGTGTGTATGAAGAGAATTATGAATGTTGAGGAAGCGAGAGATGTATGCAAGAATAGAGCCTTTTGGCACTCTGTTCTCTCTGCCTACCCCGCAAGGGAAATGGCGTGATAAGTAAATAAGTAAGTAAAAGTAGCCTAAGTTATTCCTTGTAACAATAGCTATCTGCTAGTGAAATCCCGTCGAAATCGGTCTAGCCGTTCCAGTGTAGTAATCATTATTTCATTTAATCCATCCATCCATCAGCCTTTCATCGTCCACTGCTGGATATAGGCCTCCCCAAGAGAACGCCACAACGAGCGGTCCTGTCAATGGGGTCATATAACGCTTGGCAGGCGGGTTGGTGATCGCAGTGGATGTTGTTAATACTCAAGTATTCCTCAGTCGGCTCCTACGACTCCCGTGGGTAGAGAGGGGTGAGACAATTCTAAAGCCGGCCCCACTCGGCCACACCACGGTTCATTTAATAGCCTAAAATCTAAATTGAAACCTTTGACGATGCACATTGATTAGGATTGATAATCACTGACAAAATAGATTGTAAGTGACACGAAGTTCACTGGGTCATCTAGGAGGTAGGTATAAGGATAGAAGAGCGCCCAAGGCCTAAACTCCATCCAAAATACTAATTATCCTTCTTCTCCACCCCCCATCCCTTTCCTTGGAGTTTGAAAATCGAGGAACTTGTTTGTCGCTTGAGAAGCAAAGATTTAAAATGACCAAGAAAATAACACTGACCCCCTTTTCAAACTAAACTTTATGAATACCCTTTTAATTGCTTTTGAGTAAATTAATTTTAAAATAAACTGCTTGTTAATTTATTCGTGTCCGTGTGGTGATGAACTAAGAATACAAGTGTCACCACTTCATCTTTTCCCGCGAGTTTCGTTCAAGGCGACTACTAAGGGAGGTAAGCAACCATCACCCATTGCATTACTAATGGTAGGGCTGGGTAGCCCGAACGGGTCGGTACCACCGTCTCCTGTGTGACCGGTCATGAAGCACGTCAGTGTGTTTTGACTGTAGCAGAAGATAGCCGTTTATTCTTTCATTTCATATCTGTGAAAGGAAATGGTGCGCAGCGGCTTGACAATACTCTCGGTATAGTCGAGTCCATGAGCGACGGTTACTTAACTACTTACCATCAGGTGGGCTTTGGCTCGTCTGCCATCATTAAAAAAAATATTTTCTAGAGCCTTGCTTGTCTCAGCATAAATAGGCCGGCTCGAACGGGTAATACTACACTTTTTTTCCATCCATCCATCCATCCGTCTTTGATCGTCCACTGCTGGACATAGGCCTCCCCAAAATGGGGGTATTACCATAATCGCCACGCTTGGCAGACGGGTTGGCGATCGTAGAGGATGTTTTTAGTACACAGGGGAACGCTGCTGCCCGGTCCCCCGGTAATCCCTTAGTCGGCTTATACGACTCCCATAGGAAGAGACGGGGTGGAGCTATTCTTGGTGCCGGCCCCACATGGCAACACTATTTTTTAAGGTGGGATAAATCTACCTAAATGCACACCCCGTCGTTTGGGGCAACGAACAGTATAGTGTGGGGCCCTCACCCACTAAATAAACCCGCCGTGTTCCGTCTTTCTGTCTGTACTGGCAGACCACTGGAACTATGTGACATTACTTCAATACCAGAGGGTATTCACAGAAGATCAGCGTGAATCAACGATAAGTATTCATCCTACTCTTTGATCTCGTATGGTGAGTCAGAGCACGGGAAGCCAAAGACCTCCCCTTATCATTTTCTTATTATTCTTAGTATCCACCTCCTATCCCTTTTTCAGCCTTCAGGTGGATGTATGCTCGATTACTATGATCATTGCTCGATAGTATGTCAAATGACAAAAATATTAAGACATACATGGCAGAGCCCGCGGGCATAGCTAATATTTTATACATGAAATAGTTTCATTCGTAATTATAGTATTGTAAATAATATAAATCCTTCCCTTCAATCCAGCGACCCATCCTACCGGAAACAACACAATAATCGGGAAATACCCAACATAATAGTAAACAAAACCTATTCAAGATGGCGGATATACCGTCCATTTTGCCACAGGAAACGGATGCGGATCGCTAATACTACAAAATGGCGACTTATTATGTAATTATAGAGGATTTAGTAAACCATAGCAGATAATAACGCCTTCGTGACCGCGTTTCGATTCCAGTCAGTAGGTATCAAGGTCATCTGCACTGGACATAAGTGCACTAGTGCAATGGACCCGGCAAGAAACTGAGCTATTTATTTTGATCTGTTTTTTAGCACTTTACATTCTCAACTATTTTAAAGAACAATTTATTTGCGGATGTGGAAAAAGAGAAGTTTACTGCGAGTGCGATTCAAACCGTCCCTTCCAATCTGGAGAAGTGCTTTCTACAAAAAAGACGTCGTAAAGACAAACGTGATGTGGAGATTGGGAATGGCCGTTGGTCACTGCGATGGCTTAGTGGTCTAGAGCACTTCCCAGGATAGGACGGGACGCAGGTTCGAATTCCGCTCGCAGTAAAGCTTTCTTTTTCCTCATTCACAAATAATTTGTTCTTTATGAGCCATTTTTTTAAATCGTCAATTTGTTAGTCTATACATTTTTACCGTTTATCCAAACTATTTTAAAGCTGTAACAGAGCTGTGTCTGTACATCATATCATCATACTTCATACTTCATATCATACTTCATACTAATATTATAAATGTGAATGTAAGTTTGTTTGTTACGCTTTCACGCGAAAACTACTTGACCGATCATCACAAAACTTTGTACACATATTCTTGGAAGTATTAGAAGTAACATAGGATAACTTTTATTAAAAAAATATTTTTTACGAAAGATAAAAAAATTGTTTGTCATTTCAAGGGTTGCTTTATTTATTTTTATGAAATTCCTCGCGGACGAAGTCGCGTGTAACAGCTAGTTTAAGATATTTGAGAAAAATAGGCTATACAGGGCGTACCGATAATTGATACCATAGGTTAAGTACTCGATTCTGAACCCCCAGGTGGTAGAAATTTGCATCGGTCTTTTCATGAAAATTGTAATTTCTTTTTCATTTTGTTTTACTGAATGCGAGATAAAATCGTTTAATTGTCTACCTAAATTGAATTTTAGGTAATAAACCCATTAATCACCGATTTACTACAAAAACTACATTGGGTTGAAACCTTCATCATGTTTTTAGTCGTGTTGTTAATGAATTTGATGGCGGCTAAAAAATTACTAACTTTGTCCGTCGTTGTCGACGAAAATGATATATTACAATTATTTGGTGACATATATTTGCCTGGAGTTATCGATATGATACCATTTACACCCGGTTTAAGCGTGACTGAACAAAACAAGTTTTTTTAGTTTTTTTGTCCGCTTGTCTGTTCGTGCATCACACAAAAACTACTCAACGGTTTTTGTTGCAATCTTTTTTAATTGATAGCTCTTGATTAGACTTAAAAACTGATAAACTTATTATGTGGGACTCGTGGCGCAGTTGGTAATGTAATGGACTTCTGTGCACGAGGTCGTGGGTTTGATTCCCACTCAAGACAATTATTTGTGTGATGAACACATTAACAACATCCACTGCGATCGCCAACCCGCCTGCCAAGCGTGGTGATTACGGCATTATCCCCCATGACGGGACCGCTCGTTGTGGCGTTTTCTTGTGGAGTCCTATGTCCAGCAGTGGACGTTGAAAGGCTGATGGATGATGGATGAACATAGATATTTGTACTGCGTCTGGGTGTTTTCTGTCTATTATATGTATGTATTTACAAAAAAAAAGTAATATATGTATAATACCCGTAATCTGGTACCCATAGCACAAGCGTTAAGCTTAGTTTGGGACCAGAGGACGTTGTGTGAAATGTCCGTGAACATTATATTATATTTATTATCCCGCTATATTATGTTGGGAACCTGAGATATAAACTAAGAAATAAAACAAAATAAAATGGCTTTTGTGCTTATTTCAAATAGTATTTCATACTAGAGCATTGCCCTCAGCTTCGCTCGCATCATAGGTATTGATTTAATCCATTTTGCATAAGATTTTCGTAAAATCCTTTCACCTACAGGTCCAGATATATATGTAAAAAAAATAATTTGTGACTCCCCAAATTGTTCCACTAGACTATTTATATTTGTACTATGCCATTCGACAATATATTGTTGTTTTATTGCAGATATACAATCAGAATGCCGACCCAAGCCCGCTGTGATCGTGTACCTCCCCCACACGCTAAATGGGATGGCCTTGACCTTAGAGTACTTCAAGAAGATGACCTTCCACTTGGTAAGCGATTTGATGAGATGATACCAGTATGAGAGGCAGGCAGGCATAATAGCCAACGTTATTGAGCAACTTAGATATATAATGAGTAACTGCCTCGGTGGTGCAGCGGTAGGGTGTGCGACTGCTGATCACGAGGTCTCGGGTTCGATCCCCGGGTCTAAATTGAGCTTTTACGTAAAAAGAAAAATTCTCAGTAGCATCCCGGCGTTTGGAAACGTGCCCGGTAGACGGCAATAGGTTTGCCCCCTGTTACGTGGGACTTCAACATAGCTGGCGAACCGTAGGTGTGTTATACATCTATCTGCCTACCTCTTCGGGGATACATGCGAAATGCTATCTTTCTTTTAAATTTGAGATTTAGAATCATCTAAGAAGAGGTCCTTTAATGGATGCGTCGATTTTTCGATATAATATATATCGAATAGGATTCGATAAATGTCGAACTGTGGAATTCCGCACGGGTCGACTAGTAAACAAAGCAACAAAAGCATTCCTTCGTAATCCATACGAGGAAATGCTTTTGTCTATTCGCTTTTTCTCTCTTTGTTTGTCCTGCACTGTAAAAAAAATACGTACATTGCATTCTGATAGATGGCGTTGGTCGTAAAGACAAATGTGGAGATTGGGATGATCCAAAAGATCGGTACGGTAGCAGTCAGGCTTAGGGCACTTCCCCGGATTCGAAGGGACGTGGGTTCGATTCCCGCTCGTAGTAAAAATCTCTTTTTACTCATTCACAAATCATTTGTACTTTAAAAATAGCCGAGCATGTCAAATGCTAAAAAATATAGATCAAAAATGTTTAAAAAATCGCGCTATCAAATAGTATGAATTTTAATTGCAAAATTAAACTTACTATATTGGATTAATGCATGTAAATGCATTCCGATAGATGGCATTGGTCGTAAAGACAAATGTGATGAGGAGATTGGGATGATCCAAAAGATCGGTACGGTAGCTCAGTTGCTTAGAGCACTTCCCCGGATTGGAAGGGACGTAGTTTCAATTCCCGCTCGTACTAAAAATCTCTTTTTCCTCATTCACAAATAATTTGTACTTAAATACGTACATTATAATATGCTAACATTTCGATAGGGGGGGGATAGGCACTGTTGTCCTTAACACAGGCTATTCAGTAGCATGTTTAGGGGGCAATAGTCCACCCGTCCGTTATTCATTGTAGATACTTGTCACTTAATCTAAATTATCTGTGCTAACAAGTTGTAAACCTACAATCTCATTTCTGAATCATCCATCCATCCATCCATCAGCCTTTCAACGTCCACTGCTGGACATAGGCCTCCCCAAGCCAAGCCAACGCCACAACGAACGTTCCCGTCATGGGGGATTATGCCGTAATCGCTACGCTTGGCAGGCGGGTTGGCGGTCGCAGTGGATGTTGTTAATACTCGAGGGAGTGCTGCTGCCCAGTCCCTCGGTATTCTCTGGCTCTGCTCTTACGACTCCCGTGGGTAAAGAGGGGTGGGACAATTCTAAAGCCGGCCGCACACAGGCAAAAATAAAATAAAAATTATTATTATTATATTTAAAGATGGTGTTTTTTTCCCTAGATCCTCGAACTTGGGGCCGTTCGGAAGTAGGAACCTGGGTCTCCAGACGAGGTGGCCTACCAGAACGGTTCCCTATGAACGGGAAGGCACTTTGCCTTATGTCCAAAGACATGTTTGCCAGTCGAGTACCACAGAATGGTCATATACTGTATCAGGTCAGTATACCACATGGTCTTTTTGTAGACGCTATACTTACAAACTACAAGGTAGAATAACATTTTTGAAGTGAAAACTCCTTTAGGCGCGTTGAGCACTTTTTGGGTGAACAAAAGTCATGGAACTCGCGTCATCGTCACCGAACGCTCCGATAGAAGTGGAAACTAAACTTGTGAATTGTATCATCGAGCTATTCGATTATTATTTTTGAATTATTTTTGGTTTGTAAAGAAGTGTTAATGACTAATTAATAGCTCGATGACACAATTTACAAGTTACTTAGTTTTCACTTCTATCAGCAGTCCCCAAAGACTGCCCCGAATGTTTTTTATTGTGTATGTTGGCAGACCACAGCTCACCTGATAGAGAGTGGTAACCGTCGCTCATTGACTCAACTATACCGTGAGCATTGTGAAGCCGCTGCTCACTATTTCATCTCGCAGATATGAAATGTAAGAATAAACGGCCATCTCCTGCCACAACTAAAACACACCGATGTGCTTTATAGACGGTGGTACCAACCCGCTCGGGCCCGATAGCAAGTGAGTACGCTCACTTGGTACCCAGCCCTACCACCAGTAATGCAAAGGTGATAATTGCTTACTTCCTTTAAACGCTTCGTACGACACCCGCGGAAAATAATGGGATGGTGACACTTGTATTCTTAGTCTGACACCACACAGAAAATTTGAAAGGATTTTTTGTTAAGGCGGGTAAAAATTTACCTAACCGCGCACCCATTGGCGGCCCACTGGCACTGGAAGACATTACCTCAGCTCAGGTACCTTAAAATATCTGAATATATGGTCATAGTACTTAGTTACTGTCATGAGCCTTTCTTCAATAGATATAAGGTATCCCCCGTCCCGTCTTTTAATGTCGGTACCAAGATTGTAAGAAATAATGTAATGTGGAAATTAATAGTTTCAAGCACTGCTACGATCATTCCCGAGCGTTTGGATGGTTTCAGCAGATGCTGGTTCAATCCCTGCTCCTATTTATAAATTTCTATTTTACATTACCGCATTTTGTGTTCTGGTAAATGTTAATATGGTTATTTTTTCTTTTTTAGGATTTCAGAAGAAGATTGGCTAAGGCTTTAGCATTACAAGAACTTATTGAAAAACTATCGTTACATTGATTTTTATATATTAGTTGATTTAATCGTAACGTAAAGCGAGATAGCGGATACTAAACACAATCAAAAAAGAAGATGGCGGGTCAATCTCAGTAAAAAAAAAGATGGCGGGACAATCACAATAAAAAAAAGATGGTGGGTCAATCACAATAAAAAAAATATGGCTGGCCAATCACAATAAAAAAAAGATAGCGAGTCAATCACAATAAAGAAAGATGGCGAGTCAATCACAATAAAAAAAAGATAGCGAGTCAATCACAATAAAAAAAAGATAGCGAGTCAATCACAATAAAAAAAAGATAGCGAGTCAATCACAATAAAGAAAGATGGCGAGTCAATCACAATAAAAAATAATTTGGCAGGTAATAAAATTGAATTATAACTATTCCAAAATGTTACAAACCATAAAAACTGATTCCGATAACTACCTCCTATTCCTATACTTTTTCTTGGAGATGACGACGCGCGACTGATTTTTAGTGTTGCCAGCGTCTATAAGCTACAGTCACCGTTTACCATAAGATTGGCCGTATGCTTGTTTGTAAAAAAAAAGTCCATATCAATTTGGTAAATCATTTTTGAACAATATTTTGGCATAACTAAATTCAATTTCAAACAGTGACCCCAATTCTGTAAGTTTAGACAAATATTTGTGCAACTTACAAATAATTCCAATTATTTGTATATTAGTATCATAGTTTGTAGTATTGCACATGTATTTATAATGCCACGGGAGCTGTATAATAACGCCACCTATTCAATGAATATGTAATTTAAAAAAAAAAAATTGTGGAAGTCGTCGAATTTAGCGTGACGTAGTTTATGAACACCCCTTATCATTTAAGCTACCGTGCCGCTACTGTAATGTGCTATTAATCATGTATGTGGTATTAATAAGACGTAACATGTTGATATTACGTGTATTGAAGGGCACGTGTCTGTGAATCGACCGCGTGTACAGTTTCCATGAACCTGTTGTTTATATAGCTCATTGATTCGCACTCGTCCAGATGTACCAATAACATTAATTGTTAATTATTGTTTGTATATAAGAACTTGTAATTAGTACTTCTAGTCAATAAAATTTAAAAAAATCTTGAAATAAATTGTTTTATTTTAGCCATAACTATTTTCGTCTGTTATTATTTTTAACTAAACTATGCCGTGTGGGGCCGGCTTTAGAATTGTCCCACCCCTCTACCACGGGAGTCGTAAGAGCCGACTGAGGGAATACCGGGGAAGTGGGTAGCAGCACTCCCTCGAGTATTAACAAAATCCACTGCAATCGCCAACACGCCAGCCAAGCGTAGCGATTAAGGCATTATCCCCCATGACGGGAACGCTCGTTGTGGCGTTCTCTTGGGGAGGCCTATGTCCAGCAGTAGATGTTGAAAGGCTGATGGATGGATGGATGGATTATTTTAACTGCCTCTGGTGTGCAGCGGTAGTGTGAGCAACTGCTGATCATGAGTTGTCGGGTTCGATCCCCGGGTCGGACAGTGTTATTGAGCTTTTTCGTAAAAAGAAAAATTCTCAGTAGCAGCCCGGTGTTTGGAATTGTGCGCGGAAGACGGCAGTAGCCTCACACCCCCTGTCCCACCGAAGGAATGTAACATAGTTAATTCTCACTTATTATGTAATATATTATAGTAGGTAATGGGACACATTCACACTTACTTTCATTGTTCATTGCCTTTATGTCCATTTCCGTTATTTTACACATGTCATAATTTTATACAAGCGCACATTGAAAAAGATTTTATTTTTCTCATTATTTCTATAAAATAATTTCGATGTTTTCACATCTGGCAGACGCCCCTAGTCGTCTATATAATTATTATACTAAACACAAAGTGGAAAATGTGAAATCGAAAATAACAGTCACGAGCAGGATTTGAAACTACATCTCCTGAATACCGTCCAGATGCTTTGTCCATTCAACCATCGTGACTACTGCTCTCGACTGCTAATCTCGATAACATATTCATACTTAACGTTCTGGGTGATGCCTGCGCCATCTTTCGGAAGTATTTACATACATTATACCGACCAGGTAAACTTAATTTTACAATTAAGATTTTTACCTAATAATGGCGCAATCCTATATTTTCGATTTCACATTTTCCACTTTGTGGCTTAATATATAGAATAGACGTCTAGAGACGTCTGCCAGATATGAAAACATCGAAATTATTTTGTAGAAATAATGAAAAAAAAAAGATAATAACTTTTTCAATGTGCGCTTGTATAAAATTGTCAAATGCTAAAAATATATATAACAATTTCTAAATACGTCTATATATTTTTTTATTTTACGAACGTGGCAAGGGAAGAATGAAACTTAGGTCACTACAATAGATATAGTAAACCAATCGTACAATTAGTTGATCCACCAATATTTACACTGAGCGATTTCCTATCTGACAACCACGATCCGTCGAACTTAGAACTGGAGTCAGATTTTATTACTAAGGGCTCTAATAACAGGGAGCCTTGATTATCCCAGCATGAATGGGCCGGCTCTATCGGGGAAGTACCACCCTCTCACAAAAGATCAACGTGAATCAACGGCAACTCCTATCGTTGTGGTTCGCATGGTGAGTAAGAGCGCTGGAGGCCCAAACCTTCCTATCCCATCCTTAACATCCTCTCTATCCACCTTAACATCCCTTTCCTTGGAGCTGGCGACGTGCGAATGATGCCTCTGGAGTTGTTGCGTATAAAAAATAACTTTGACTTCCCGTACCCATTGCGCCGCGTGGGGCCGGCTTTAGGATTGTCCCAACCCTCTCCAGCCATGGGAGTCGTAAGAGCCGACTGAGGGAATACCGGGGAAGTGGGCAGCAGCACTCCCTCGAGTATTAACAACATAAACTGCGATCGCCAAACCGCCTGCCAAGCGTGGCGATTACGGCACTATCCCCCATATGAGCGAAACACATGTTGTGGCGTTGTCTTGGAGAGGCCTATGTTCAGCAGTGGACGTCGAAAGGCTGATGGATGGATGGATGGACCCATTGCATACCATACCTAAGCACTTTAAAATAAAACAACAATCATTAAAAGTAAATTATTTTCCTAAATTAAGCGCATCTTTAACGGCACTGACTCCTGCATTCAAAGCGTTTAATAACTTGGGGCCTTCTGCTGCGAGCTGCTTCGACATGTCGTCAACGGATTTGTGCTGGTCTTGCGCTAGCTTGGCCACAACTTGTTTAAACTGGTCCAGTTCTACGCTGTTTTTGTTAGACACGTCGGCGAAGAGAGCACGCACCTTCTCCTCTCCCTCCTTTGTGGCTTCCACCAGCTTGGCTATCAAAACAATTAACAGAAAGTCAAGATACTGCAGAAATGATATCAAGCTATCTCTCTCGCGGGGTAGGTAGAGAGAACAGAGTCCCAAAATGCTCTATTCTTGCATACATCTCTCGCTTCATCAACATTCATAACTCTCTTCATACATGCTCGCCGGTTTCGGAGACTCCTGACTCCACCTTGCTTCAATACATGACCGATTTGGTCTAGATAGGTGAGTCCGGCTCTCTCTCTGTACCTACAACCTTCCATTTTCGCATTGTATCTTCTTAACCAGTCACTCGTTCGGCTTTCTTTCCACATATCCGAACCCTCAGAGCATTCCGTTTCGCATCTTTACACCAATACTCTCTTTCATACCTACTCGCTCTCTTACGTCGTCGTTACGAATGCGGTTAGCACGTCATACTTTTGGCAAAGGACTGCACAAGACGAAATATACTGGTAATGTGTTATTATTTCAATATTTTTAATCATTTAACATTTTGATAAAAAAAAAATTGGTCAAAGGCATCACCCAAGGCATTAAGAAGTAATGTGTTTTCGAAATTGATAATCTCGAGTGAATATGTTAGATTACGGCTTCTGTTGCTGCTATAAAGACTACTAATATTATTATTAACTTTTTACTTTAATATTAATTTATACTAGTTATGAAAAAACCTATTTATTTAAGCTAGTACTCCTACATTATGCTAGGACGGGAATCGTGGTCCTGGCAACTTATTCCAGTCCATTGCTGTGCGTAGAGACTTTACGGAAATCGTTTAGTTCAGACTAATAATGGAATGTTCCCACTGAATGGATGAACAACGCTTCTTCGTCTTTTACGTAACGGAAAAAGGGACAGGAATGAATTCAATGCATTTCTTAATTAATGGCGGGCGATTTTAGACTATTTTCTAGTAGTAAAACCTTGCTTATCCCAACATGAATGGGCTGGCTCAGGGAAGTACCACCCTCTCACAAAAGATCAGCGTGTAACAATGGTAGTTAATCTTACCATTGTGTTTCGTATGGTGAGTGAGAGCACCGGAGGCCCGAACCCCCTCCCTATCCTTTCCTTATTGTCCTTCCTTACCTCTCATTAGTATCAACCTCCTATTCTTGGCCTTGGAGATGACGACGCGTGAGTGGTGCCTCTGGTGTTCCTAGCGTCTATAGTCTACGGTAACCGCTTACCATCCGGTGGGCCGTAGGTATGCTTGATTTCTAGTAACGTAGGTAATTCGAATAGACCATCAAACGATTATATTTATATATTTACATTTTAATCTTATTTATTTTAAATCAAATTTGTACTAGATACTTATTTAATAATTTTCCCTCCTAGGCCAGCGTGAGAATTGTACCCACCAACCATGGTGGGTTGGTGGTTAGTTATAGGAAATAAATGATAATTGTAATAACCATCTTTTATCCACTGCACAAGTCCATCAACAGAATTCTTAGCTTCCTTCTGTAAATCTTTAAATACTTGCTCCATGATTCAAAATTGTATTTTAATAGAATGTGTACCTTGACTTATCTGGTTTTTGTCTTTAACCCAAAGAGTAAAATAATATTTGGTAATACTAAGGGACGGGACTTTAACCAGCTTTATCTTTAGCGCAAAGAGTAAAATAATACTATAGTAACTTTAGCGTCACAGAGACAGAATGTGTACAATACCTAGTTGTTATTTTATGCGTGACATATCCTTTGTGGTCTAAGGCGTGAGGTCTCAGACTAAGAACTTAATAGACGGTTAGACGGAGCCACGGCGTGGCCGCACTTGAAACAGCAATATTTTTTAAAAATGTTGCCAGTTTGCCAAATATTTAATATTTGGGTAAATTAAACGATAGTTAGAATGAGGTCTGTAACTTGGTCGTAAATAAGAAACTCTTCGTAACAAATATTTAATTGAAAATCACAACGTTTATCAAAATAATTATTTAAAAGTAAATCTACCACCTCTTCTATTTCTTTAAACGTCTAATGCTGGACATTGGCCTCACCAAGAGAGCACCAGAACTTGCGGGCTTGTGCTAACTGCATCCAATGGCTCCCTGCAGCTTTGGCCAAATATTTGGTCCATCTAGTGGGATCCCATATTACGCTGCGCTGGCCGATACGTGGTCGCCACTCGAGAACCTTTTTTTCCCAACGGTTGTCAGTTCGTCGAGCGATATGGCCTGCCCATTGCCACTTCAGCATGCAAACCCGGCGAGCTATGTCCGATATTCACGTTCTACCTCCATAATAAAAACTCGATCACGTAGAGAAATACCAAGATTTTGAGCCTTGATGCAAGATAAGTATTGCTTCTCCATAAATTGCCGATCTGTTCGATATCTCATCTGGTAAATAATAATAAGTTACATATAATAAAATAAATAGTACACAAGAATACAATTAAATTATCTTTTCTTTCTTTTCTGGGTCAAATAAGTAGAGAATTATCATCCTTCCAGCGCTGATTTAATTAATTGTATAAGAACTTTTTTTTATTGTATTTAGTGGCAGACGAGCCACGGCCCATCTTATGGTAAATGTCAACAGTCACTCATGGACTCAACTATACTGAGAGTATTGTCAAGCCACTGCTCACCATTTCACTTCACCGATATATAATGAAAGAATAAACGGCTATCTCCTGCTACGACCATAACGCAACGATGTGCTTCATAGCCGGTCCCACGATAAAATGGTAATTTTTTATCATCATCTCATAAATTACATATAAATTTATTAGTAAAGTGAAAACTGGGCAAATTAAATTCGCAATAACGCAACACCGAAACAATTCTCAGTCACAGAAATTTTGCTAGAAAACGTGTTTTGCGAGTGTATCTTAGTATCAATTATTAATTTCGAGTAAAAAAGCCCATTTTATATCACTTTATAGCATTCAATCATTAAATTATTTCATTTTCGACTACATATGAATGAAATGTTCCTACCTGTATTTTTTCGCTCGCTGTAGCTTTTGTAGCATAGTACACTATTTTACAAGCACTATTATCACGTAGTATTTTTCTCAAAACACTGATTTAACACGTAAATATAATGTAAAACCCGAATTTTTATACAAATGTTCGATTATGTCAGTTGAATCGTGACAGACAAAGCATTTTGACATCGTGACAATACCAAAAACTGGCCACGGCGACAAAGACAAAAATCGATGACTGTCTGTTTTGTTGCACCAGTAAATTGTATCTTGTGTTCTCGCTCATACATGTCCAAGAATTTTCTTCGCTCTGTCTAGATGTATTTAGTCTGAGCGTGAGGTGCATTGAGCTCTAAACATGTGACATCTTGTCATAGATATTAAAGACTTTTATTGTAATTGTATCATGGATCTATATGTTACTTCCATGCATGGAAGCAATATGTGTATTATAGGTCCATGCTTCCATGCATTGTATTTATGATATTTAGGACCATAAAGAACTCAATCATCAAGTTAGACTTATCGTACAGTTGGTGTCCGCAAATTCAAATTCAAAAATGTTCAAAAATATCTTTATTGATTATGATATAGCACATAAAATCGTCAAAGTTTACAGAACTAACACAAGCGCTATATTTTTTTAGCAATTGACATGCTTAACTAAATTAATTAACACAGTGTGAATAGATGCTTTGCCAATTCAGTCATCGTGACAATTACTCGGGACTGCGAATTTCAATGACACATTCATTCTTAACGTCTTGGGTGTAACACACCCATCATTCCAGGAGATGCAGGATCAAATCCTGCTCGTGACTGTTATTTTTAATTTCACATTTTCACACTTTGTGTTAAAAGACACACGTGATTTCGAATAATCTCGAAGTCAGAGGTGTGTGCCGTACGAGGACCTCGGTCTAGGAATCGAACTTGATACTACTGGATTTTACCGCTAAGTTTTGCTCAATATATCTACTGCTCAAATGGCGCAGATCTATTGTATATTATATAGGTACCATACTCCTAACAGTCAGAGACTATGGCACATTTTGCCTATAGATTTGAAACTAATACTTACTTACTTACTTACTTATCATCACGCCATCTCTCTTGTGGGGTAGGCAGAGAGAACAGAGTGCCAAAAAGCTCTATTCTTGCATACATCTCTCGCTAACTCAACATTCATAATCCTCTTCAAGCAAGGCGAGCATGTGCTCGCCGGTTTCGGAGACTCTTGACTCCACGTTCCTTCAATACATGACCGATTTGGTCTAGGTAGGTGAGTCTCCGTCTATTGTACCTATATCCTTTCACTTTACATTGTATATCTTCATAACCAGTCGCTCGTCCGGCATGTTTTCCACATGTACGAATCATCGGAGCATTCCCTTTCACATCTTTACACCAATACTCTCTTTCATACCTACTCGCTCTCTTACGTCGTCGTTACGAATGCGGTCAGTCAGACTCCACAGATATGTTCAACGGCACTTACCATTATTTAGAGGAGCTTAGAAATAGTTTCATAGTATGAAAAACTAATTCCTTAGTACCTAATATTATCGTCTGGATTTACGTAAACATAAAGAATGAATGGCCGTGTGGGGCCGGCACCAAGAATAGCTCCACCCCGTCTCTTCCTATGGGAGTCGTAAAAGCCGACTAAAGGATTACCGGGGGACCGGGCAGCAGCGTTCCCCTGTGTACTAAAAACATCCACTGCGATCGCCAACCCGCCTGCCAAGCGTGGCGATTATGGCAATACCCCCCCATATGAGTGCACACACACACACATCGGCCCCCAGTCATGGAAGCTCCGCTATTCCGTGGCCTAACGGTAGCGGGCCCGGTAACGGCGGAGCAGGGGGTGCTAAGAATCTCCGGTCGCGATCCGGCTACCAGAAACGACTTCTGGCCCTGGTAACACACAACGTCAGGACACTGAGGACTGACGAGAGGATCACCGCGCTGGAAGAGGAGCTGAGCAAGATCCGATGGGACGTTGCAGGATTATCAGAAGTGCGAAGACAGGGTGAGGGCACGATAATCCTCCAGTCGGGTAACTTGCTCTTCCACCGGGAGGGCGACCAACAGTCCCAGGGTGGTGTCGGGTTTATCGTTCGCAAGTCTCTCATAGGTAACGTGGAGAAGATTGAGAGTGTGTCGAGTAGGGTAGCGTACCTTATACTCAGAATAACCAAAAGGTATTCGCTGAAGGTCATACAGGTTTACGCACCGACCTCGACACATTCCGACGACGAAGTGGAGGCCCTTTACGAGGACATCTCGAAAGCCATTCACGCGTCTAAAAGTCACTTCACGGTGGTTATGGGAGATTTCAACGCAAAACTAGGCATAAGGAGAGACGATGAGCTGAAGGTGGGGCAATATGGATTTGGGCAGAGGAACCACAGGGGCCAGATGCTGTCTGATTTTCTGGAGAAGGAAGGCCTCTTTATGATGAATTCCTTCTTCAGGAAACAGCCCCAGCGAAAATGGACCTGGATTAGCCCTGATGGTTCAGTGAAAAATGAGATCGACTTCATCTTAACGGACAAACGACACATATTCAATGATGTCTCAGTGATCAGCAGGATTAAAACTGGGAGTGATCACCGCTTAGTTAGAGGCATATTGAATCTAAATATGAAAGTCGAGAGGTCACGCTTGATGAGGTCTACGCTCCGACCAACACGTGCTCAATACCAGAACCCCGAAAACTTTCAGCTCGAACTACAAAATCGCTTTCAATGCCTAGACGAGTGCGATTCAGTGAACGATATGAACAACAGGTTCGTGGAAACTGTCCAAGCGGTCGGGTCGACCCTTTTTAAGACCAGTCGCGTCAATAGGACTCAAAAGCTTTCGGACCAAACTCTTAAGCTCATAGCGACACGGACAGAAATGACGGTGCAGTCTTCGGCTGATTGGTCCAATCAGAGGCGACTAAACAGACAGATCTCCAAGTCTATGCGACGAGACATTCGCCGATTTAATACCTTGCGTATTAAAGAGGCGATAGAGCGGAACCAAGGTTCCAAAGTGTTCGCAAGAGATCTGTCTGTTGGGAAAAGCCAGTTGACCAAGCTGAAGACCAATGATGGTACTGTTGTTTCTTCCAAAGATGAGTTATTAAGAGAGGTCCACGAGTTCTATGGACAGTTATACAGATCCCAGAACGCTGTTGTCAGCTTGGTCCATGAGCCCAGATCCAAGCTAACTCGGCACTATACCGAAGATATCCCGGACGTCAGCCTGTACGAGATCAGAATGGCTCTCAAACAACTAAAGGACGGAAAGGCACCGGGAGACGACGGAATTACTATAGAGCTTCTGAGGGCAGGCGGAAAGCCGGTCCTCAAAGCCCTTCAGAGGCTATTCAATTCCGTCGTTCTCGGGGGCGACGTTCCAGAATCGTGGACCAGGAGCTTGGTGGTGCTGTTCTTCAAGAAAGGTGACAGAACCCTCTTGAAGAATTACAGACCCATCTCGCTCTTGAGCCATGTCTATAAGTTGTTCTCGAGGGTCATTACAAATCGACTCACGCGCAGGCTTGACGACTTCCAGCCTCCCGAACAAGCCGGTTTCCGAAAAGGCTATAGTACCGTAGACCACATACATACGCTGCGCCAGATTATACAGAAGACCGAGGAGTATAATCGGCCTCTGTGTCTAGCGTTTGTGGACTACGAGAAAGCCTTCGATTCGATCGAAACTTGGGCGGTGCTGCAGTCCCTTCAGCGGTGCCAAATTGACTATCGATACATCGAAGTGTTGAAGTGTTTGTATAGAAACGCCACTATGTCTGTCCGAGTTCAGGACAAGAGCACGAAACCGATCCAACTGCAGAAAGGTGTTAGACAGGGAGACGTCATGTCCCCGAAACTCTTCACCACTGCATTGGAAGGTGTTTTCAAGCTCTTGGACTGGACCGGATTAGGCATCAACATAAATGGCGAATACATCACTCACCTTCGATTTGCAGATGATATCGTGGTCATGGCAGAATCGCTGGAGGACCTTGGTACCATGCTCAACGACCTCAGCCGTGTCTCCCGACTAGTGGGTCTAAAAATGAACATGGACAAGACGAAAGTCATGTCTAATATCCATGTCATTTCAGCACCGGTTCTGGTCGGGAGCTCGCTTCTCGAAGTTGTCGACCACTATGTATACCTGGGACAAACTGTCCAGTTAGGTAGGCACAACTTCGAGAAAGAGGTCGATCGACGAATCCAGCTCGGCTGGGCAGCGTTCGGGAAGCTGAGGGAGATCTTCTTGTCCAATATTCCACAGTGTCTGAAGACGAAGGTCTACGACCAGTGTGTGTTACCAGTGATGACTTACGGCACAGAGGCGTGGTCTCTGAATGTTGGCCTTATGTCAAGGCTTAAAGTCGCTCAGCGTGCTATGGAGCGGGCTATGCTTGGGATCTCTCTACGTGATAAGATCCGTAATACGGAAATCCGTAGGAGAACGGGAGTGACCGACATAGCCCGCCGGGTCAGCATGCTGAAATGGCAATGGGCAGGCCACATCGCTCGACGAACCGACAACCGTTGGGGAAGAAAGGTTCTCGAGTGGCGACCGCGTAACGGACGGCGCAGTGTAGGACGGCCTCCCACCAGGTGGACCGATGACCTGGTCAAAGTCGCAGGCAGCCGTTGGATGCAGGCGGCCCAGGACCGTTCACTGTGGCGTTCTCTTGGGGAGGCCTATGTCCAGCAGTGGACGATAAAAGGCTGATGGATGGATGGATGAAAGAATGAAAATAAGTATTGTAGAATCAGTAGTTAGATCTAGTATTTGGCAAAACTTACGTGACCCGTCGATAGCGGGACTCTAGTATAATTTAAACATAGCTTCACGCCTGTATTCCCCGAAGGGGTAGGCAGAGGTGTATTACACACCTACGATTCGCCAGCTATGTTTAAGTCCTACGTCATAGGGGGCAAGCCTATCGACGTCTACCGGGCACATTTCCAAACTCCGGGCTGCTACTGAAATTTTATTTTTTTACGAAAAAGCTCTATAACGCTGTCCGACCCGGGGATCGAACCCGAGACCTCATGAGCAGCAGTCGCTCATACTACCCCTGCACCATAGGGGCAGTTATGGATTAAAAAACTAAAACACCACGCTTTAATAACTAGTAGTTAAACTAAAAAGCATAAAATATTATAAAACCAATAAAATTAATGTCCGTAAGGATTGAGGAGCCACTTCAGATTTTAAAAGGAAAATCATCGGCATATTTAGTAGGGAAGCAAATAATTTTGTAGGCCAAATCCTGAAATTTGTAGTAAAATATATCCAAAGATGGTTTTATGATTTTCTTCAGAATCAGCCAATATTATAATAACAAGACGTCAATACTATTTTATAAGCCCTGTTCTATACAACAGAGCTAATACGAATGTCCGTAAGGATTGAGGAGTCACTTTTAGTATCTTGATGAAATTATTATACTTATTTAGTAGTAAGTTTAATAAAATTGTAGGATCGACCCGCGGCTTCGCCGCAGCCAAAAGCTAGTTTTTTTGTTATATCTCCGGTTCCGGATATAGTAGCCGGATATAATGTATACCAATTTTTCAGTCTAATCAAGAACTATCAAATAAAAAAAATGAATCAAAATCCGTGCAAGAATTTTTGCGTGATGCGCGAACAAACAAACAGATAAACAGACATAAATTCTTAAAAAATATATTATTAAAAAAAATATATTTAGACACGCCTATATAGCCTATTCAGCCATTTTTTTTTTCGAATATGTGTCTTAGATGTACAGACACTGCTTTGTTACAGCTTTATAATAGTAGGTTTTATAATAGATAACATTTTTATATTTTTTCTTTATAATAGATAAAAGAAATTTAAATGTATTACTATAGTTGCTTAGAATTTCGATAATGTCGACTTGTTTAAAATTAAATTTCAAAAACTAGTCTCTTGGTTTCATTCATATAACATGGTCACCCTTAATAGCGAATTCAATTCTTAAGATATCGAAAAGTTATTTGTTTTTTAGATACCGAATATATACAATGTTGAAATAAATATGTATTTATTTAGTAGACATTTATACTAAATGTTAGTGTCTCTGGTTTTTGATTACGTTGTGATCTGAGGTAGGTCTGGTCAACTATTTATTAAGCTGAACGTCAGGATTGAGGAGCCAAATAAAATGCATTTATTTACTAAATTCACTCAGTTTTACTACTTTCTCCATATGCTATAAATTCGAACACACTCACTACTAAATGTTTTCTTGGTGTGGAATATAAATTGACCTTATATAAAAATACACATTCCTACTCGTAGGTATAGATTGAGGAGCCACATTAAAAGTATTGTATATTCTTGAATATCAACAGTACTGGACTCAGTTTTTTAGTAGTAAATATAAATCAGTCTTGCATAAATGGCTTAGTTCCTTAAACTATGAAGAAATGAAAAATTTATTAAAACATAATCTCGGCCACCAGTCACCTTTCAGACCTTCCAAAACCACACACACACACACACACACACACACAAACCCACACACACAAACACAAACACGCGCGCGCACGCAACATATTTCTAACACAAACAACAATTTTTATTGTTATATATTTTACTAGCTGCTACCCGCGACTTCGTCCGCGAGGAATTTCATAAAATAAATAAAGCAACCCCTGAAATTAGTCTTTTGAATATATACACACTACCCTTTCTGTTGCCTCGAATGACGGCGTTAACGATTATGAACCGTTACGACTCTTGTCCTACAAATCTAATATAACTACTAAATGCGCATTAATTGAATAACTGCTTCTTTGAAAAAAATTATGAGTCATATATGTATGGTCTGAGGAGCCACATATAATGTATGGTAACGTTTTTAGTTTTGATACTACTGAGCTCAGATTTTATCTTCTAATTACTCTCAAATGCTCCAAAATCATACCAAATTTTGATAAATATTCATGTATCATATTCCTAGTTCTGACATGGCTCCTCAATCCAAACATTTAGATTGAGGTGCCACCTTTATGTTCATATGAATTTTGAAGTATTATACTTACCTACTACAAAATCGCGGATCGATCCTACAATTTTTTTAAACTTACTACTAAATAAGTATAATAATTTCATTAAGATACGAAAAGTGGCTCCTCAATCCTTACGGACATTAAAATTTAAGTGTCCGTTTATAATGTCTAAGTAACAGCTTCTTACTAAACAAGCCTTTGCCAGCGGCTCCGACGCACCCAAAAGCTAGTTTTTAGCTTATATCTCAGGATCCCAATATAGTAGCGGGAGAAAATGTACCTATACCAGTTTTTAAGTTTAATCAAGAGCTATCAAATAAAAAATAGTTGCATCAAAATCTTTTCAGTAGTTTTTGTGTGATGCGCAAACGAGGAAACAGACAAGCAGATAAACAGACAAAAATTCCAATTTATCCATTCCAAAAATAGCCTATAACAGACATTTTTTTCTAAAATATCTTAATGTACAGACACAGCTCTGTTACAGCTTGTAATATGCGAGATATATGTATCGATATGGTATCTATAACAATACTAATCTTTAAAGTGTTTGTCTGTCCGTTCGTTCCGGCTAATCTCCGGAATGATTGGACCGATTTGGGCGGGACTTACACTAGCAGCGGTAGCCGTTGTTACAAGGAGTAACTTGGCCTACATTTATTTTTAAAAATTATTTTATATTCCGCGCAAAAAAGCCATGAAATTGTGAATGAATAGGTACCAATTCAAATCTTCTATACTAATAAATGTAGAGCCGGCTTTTTGGTCAGTTATACTGCGAAAACTACTGAACCAATCGGAATAATACTTATACCATAAGATGCAGCGTGTGTCGGAGAAGGTTTTAGTATATGATATGTTGGTGATTACTTAACCTATATTTTTGATGTGAAACATCTAATGCGGAGGGAGGGTAAAACCGGCTGTTAGCGTGACGCTTATACCTAATAATAGGAATCATATCCGAAATTGTTTTTTTTATCGACAATACTACTAGTAGACTATATAAGAAGCATCGTCTCGCAGAAACATGAAAGCGATTTTAAACTTGGCAAGAGTGTATTTCTTTACAAGAAAAGTTAATATTATTCATTTTTTTAATGCTGCAAACAGAACAAACATTTTTTAAGCCAATGTGCTAAGCTACCACCACGAATAAATTATGCTTAAAGAGTTAGGATTTCCTATTTCCAATAATCCGGATCATTTGTTAATCCTACCCTTACGAAATAAAACCACCTTTTCCCCCAACTTATTTATTTTTTCTTGAACGCACTCACGCCTGCTGCGAGCGCATTCATCAGCTTCGGCCCCTCCTTGGCCAGTTTGTCCGATAGCTCGTCAAAGGAAGTCTGCTGTTCATCAGCTAACTTCTTGATTACAGCTTTGAACTCGTTCAGTTCCACCTCGTGGTTCTTTTTGATTTTTTTAAAGAGTGCTTTGGCTTTCTCTTCGCCTTCTTTCGTTGAATCGATCAACCTGGCTGAATAGAGACGTTTATTCATTCACAATTAATTAATTCAATTAATTTTCAAGAGCAATCAGCAATCTATAGGCTTTTTTTAAGGCAAACAAGGATGCGGCACGCCTGATGGTAAGCGGCTACCAAACAGTAACCCGTTGTCCTAAGTGAACGATAAACGCGGTAAGCGCGTCGGACGCGACGCGACACGAAAATATCAAATAGACGTTGTATGTATTATTCCCTACGTTATCGCTTAATATTAATGCGACGAAGTGCGGACTTGTTTTTTGCGTGACAAGACGCGACACAGTGTGAAGTTGACAGCCATTTACATTACATGTCAATGGTTAAAACCTTAAAACAATAATGAATTGGCGAATGGTTAAAACGATAATAAAAAATAAATAAATATTCACGGACATTTTTCACACAACGTCCTCTGGTCCCAAACTAAGCTTAACGCTTGTGCTATGGGTACCAGATTACGGATATAAATACATATACTACTTTTTTTTTGTAAATTCATACATATAATAGATGGAAAACACCCAGACGCAGTACAAATGTCTGTGTTATTCACACAAATAATTGTCCTGGGTGGGAATCGAACCCACGACCACGTGCACGGAAGTCGGTTACACTACCGACTACGCCACGAGGCCCGTCAATAATGAACTGAGATTGCCGCGTTTGTCGCTCACGAATAAGTATACCTAACCCGTTGTCCTAGGTGAGCGACAATATGCGAGACGTAGCGACGCGACGCTACATACGTAATGCGACTATTTGTAGTCATTCGTGACATACGCGGCAATCTCAGTTCATTATAGTTTTAACCATGGGCATGTAATGTAAATGCACGTTTTCAAGTTGTCACTTCACACTGCGTTGCGTCTTGTCGCGCAAAAAACAAATACGCACTTCGCCGCGTTTTGTCGCGTTCATATTAAGCGACAACGCAGGCCATAAGTACATAGTTTGATATTTTCGTGTCGCGTCGCGTCGTGTCGTATTACCGCGTTTGTCGCTCACATAGGACAACGGGTAAGGAAAAGGATGACAGAAAGAAACAACAAAAATATATACCTATGGGCGCGTCATGCTCACCCGTTGTCCTAGGTGAATGACAAACGCGTTAATACGATGGGACGCGACGCGATACAAAAATATCAAATAGAGGTTGTATGTACTTGTGGCCTACGTTGTCGCCTAATAAGAATGCGACGCAAAGCGGTTAAAGTATTAACTGCAATACGTCGCATCGCGTCGTGTCGCGTCGCGTAGCTCACTTAGGACAGCGGGTTACCTAATGACCGCGACATTCTGGAAACAGTTCAAACAGTTAATTTTATTTTATGGTGGCTCATATACACCTCCTAACTCTTTTCTCGGGATTTGTAACTCGTGAATGATATCTGTGTACGTCTATAGCAAGGAACATAATCTATTCTATAGGCTACGGCTAATCCAGGTGGGCCTTATGCTTGCCAGCCTTATTGTATAAATAAAGCCCATCACCATGCGGTGGTTTAATATGTAAAGCATACAAATGTAGATAGATATACTTACAATCTTGGAGCCATTTTGTGAGCACATCAACTTCATTTTTGCTTGTTTTTTGGAGATCTTTAAATATGTCATCCATGGACTCTGACCGCAGGTTCTCTAGTATTTTTTATATTAATTTATATTTTTTCCATTCTTTTTAATAGCTATTGATTGAGATAATTCCACCATTGAGTTTATACAAAAAGAACGGGGAATTCTAAAAATATTATTATTATTTGAACCAATGAATTTTGCTACTTGTGGCGATCCAAAACAACGATGTCATTAGTATGGTATATATTATACTCTTTGAACGATGAACGAAGAGGTTATTTTCAAATGTTGAGCTTTCTTTTTGGTTAGTTTTTAAAATGAAAAGGCATATAGACATAGACAATGTATGATATCGCAAGGAGGTATTATAACAGAACTGGTGTTACTGAATTGTCTACCGAAGGAGTAATAATTGCTAGAGCACAGTCTTTTTTCATACTACGTGGATGGCAAACAAGCGTACGGCCTATCTGATGGTAAGCAATGTGCATAGACCCTGGCGCCACCAGAGGCATCACTCAAGGAAATGGATAGGAGGTGGAAAGGACTGCACAAATGGCAAAGTGGTTTAGATACCGGCCCGATTGTAGTGGGTCGATTCCCACACAAGACAACTCTTTGTGTGATGCACAGAGGGTTGTTCTGAGTCTGGGTGCAGGTACTTTGTGTCCGTGAAATTATATGTTTGTAAAGTCCCTCGCGATACATGGATTATTCCTTAGAGCAGGGTGTTGTCTTTTGGGGTGCGGTGCCGGTTTACCTCCTCGTGGTGCACTCCGGGCAACGCCGGTATTTGCCGGCGGCTAAAATTCCGGACAGGATAGACCTCCACGTGTCCCTCTGACTCAGCAGAGGGCAAAGCGGATGGACCAGGGCGTTGGAGCCGGCGGGGCCATAGTTGCCACCCCCGGCTTCGGAGTGGGGTGGCGGGGCCATAGTGGACTCCCTGTCTCCTGACGGGGCTGTTTCAGCCTGAGGGGCGACGGGCTAACCGCTCGCATACCGCGGGTGGTGGGCACGGTCTGGTACAGAACACCGATCAGCCCGACCCGTAACCCTGAATTGACAGGACCGGGGATCTTCGGATCACGAGGAAGAAAACCTCTATAAAAAATAACCCCAATCTCGTGCTTTGCCACCCGGCCAGGGGATGAATGGCTGAGGGGAACTCAGTCGCGAGGGTTTGGCAAGTCGGCGGACTTAAAACGTAACAATATGGCGGAAGTACTAAATACATCTATTCTCCAGGAGGGTACCCGGTGCGAGGCACCGGGAGAATCCCTTGCAGGGTCTTTTGACCCTGTCAGCCCCACGTATCTGGGGGGGGGGGCAACTGACGCCGCAGCCAATGTGGAGCAGGCTGTAAAACTGCAATCCACCAAACCCAGCGCAACATCTGCTGGTAAGAAGAAGACACGGAGAAAGACCGGGAGACGAAAGGGCTCTCTCAGCCAAACGTCCCGGTCCGAAACTACGACGGCGGGTGAGGACTCGGTTGCCGAGGCCACGCCCATGGAGGATGCTCGAGCAGACGCTCGGACTGATGACGACGCCACTAAGGAGTGCATTTCGCAAGCTGCGGGTACTCGCCCTAGAAAGGCTTCGGTGGTGCTTGAGCGGCTTTCACCCAGATTCTGGCGTAAGCGCACAGTTGCCAGGGATGGCGCTGCGTCGGATACTGAGGAGAGTGCTGCGGAAAAACCTCCGCAGAAAAAGCCCACGCCAGGGGCTACCGCTCGCAGGGAACGAGTAATATCACGGCCCTCAACGTCCATGCCCATCATGACGGAGGCTGCTGCTCGTAGAGCAAAGCGTGCCGAAGGGGAGCTGCAGGCCGAGGGAGAGGTCGAGCAGCTCTCTCTGAGAATCTGCGAGGCCAGGGAGGACGTCAACTCCCTGTGTATCGCGGATTTGAAAAGGAGAGCCCAGGACCACGCGGCCATCCTTAAAAAGGTGGCCACGAAGTCCATCAACCTTAAGGGCACCTTTGTGCGCGCTGCAAAAGAGGCAGTCGCCGATAATTTGAAGGTAGTGGAGGCTCTGGCCAGGCGATACACTAATGAGGAGACCAAGCGGCTGCAGGCAGCAAACATCAGCCTCACGGCAGAGGTGGCTAAGCTACGGGCCGATAATAGCCGCCTCAATGCGCAGCTCTCAGAGCTTCAAGCCAAATTTGCACGGCTTGAAGCGGCTATGATGCTGTCGGGGGTTGCTGCTTCGGAACCCAGCCACGTAGAGACAGCCGCAGGGTCCACTGCAGCTAATCCGACCTCTGAACAGGCCTCTGAAGGCTTGCCGGAAGAGACGGCGCGCGCGATCTCGCGCCTTACTACAATAGTTTGCGCGTGCCTTTAAGCAATGGAGGCATGTCGGCAGCCGAAAAACAAGGGGTGACGTACGCCGATGCGCTATTGCGCGCAGAACGGGAGATAAACCTTCCGGCCCTAGGCATAAAGGAAGGGCTGAAGATGCGCCGATCAGTGACTGGTGCCAGGGTGCTCCAGTTGCCCAAGGCCCAATCACTGGAAGTAGCGGATAAGCTTGCCGGGCAGCTACGTGACATTCTAAAAGGAGTGGCGGATGTTGTCTGTCCCGTTAAGTGTGCTGATCTGCGTGTGACTGGACTCGACGACTCTGTCACCAAGGAGAAGATCACTGCCGCCGTCATGCACACATGTAACTGCGCCGCTGAGGAGGTCCGGGTTGGTGAAATCCAGTCCGGGCCTCGCGGTATGGGCATGGTGAAAGTCCGCTGCCCCATCATTACGGCCAAAATGCTTGCCGATGCAGGGAGGCTCCTGGTCGGCTGGAGCGCGGGGAGTCTGGGCTCTGGAGCCACTACCGCTGCGGTGCTTCAGGTGCCTGGCGCTGGGGCATACTAGTCAGCTGTGCCCATCTGATGTCGACCGATCCGCACTGCGCTACCGGTGTGGTGGCACCGGCCACCGATCGGCATTATGTACGGCTGCACCCAGCTCTGCGGTCTGCGCGGCGGCGGGGCGCCCTACGGGCCATATCATGGGTGGGAGATCATGCAGGCCTCCCACTGTTAAAGGCAGAGTGGCGGCCCAAGCACCTCGTGCCACCTGTACTAGTGAGCAGAGCCGCCAGGGCCGGGGGGAGACCGACATGTTGACATAATAGGTGACAAAGTCGGTTTCCTCCAGGCGAACCTGAACCGCTCCGCCGGGGCTCAGGACCTGCTACTGCAGTCCATGGCGGAGTGGAGCATAGACCTGGCGGTGGCTTGCGAGCCATATTTCGTCCCCCACCAGCCCAACTGTCCCACCCAGACCTGAATGAGGATGTCGCTGTCCTGTCCAGGGGTAACTTTAGTCCTCCCCTCTTCGCTCTCGAAAGGGGATCTGGCTATGTCATGGCCGGGTGGCGAGGCTTCGCAATAGTAGGCAACTACTTCTCCCCCAACTGCGGCCTGGCTCAACAGAGGGACCATCCGCACCTGTGTGTGACGGCGGTGGGGGTCCGTAGTGGACTTAACGTTCGCTACCCCTGATGTCGCGCGGGGTGTGTCTGACTGGAGAGTAGAAAAGGAGGTGGAGACGCTATCGGATCACCGATACATCCGGTTTACGTTCTCCACCTCTCCGGGGCCACTGGAGCCCCGGCGTAAAAACGGCAGACTCCCCAAATGGGCCTTGGGTCAGTTTGACCCCGAAATGGCCCGGGAGGCTGCCATAGTGCAGCGCTGGAGCTCTGCAGGTGGGCAGGACAGCGATGACGTGGAATGGCTCGCAGGCCGAATGAAGGAAGCACTAACGTCGGTGTGCGACGCGGCGATGCCAAGAGCCCGGTGGAGGCCACCGCGCCAGCAGGTCTACTGGTGGTCGCCAGAGATCGCCAATCTTCGGGCGGCCAGTAACCGTGCGCGGCGTGCTTACGTCCGGTGCCGAGGAAGGAATGCTAGGGACGCCGTCCTTGAGGGCCAGCTGTGGATAGTATACCGCACAAGGAAAAAGGAGTTGCAACTGGCCATCAGCCGGGCAAAGGAGAGGGCCCGAGAGGAGCTATTGGCGGGCCTCGATGGGGATCCATGGGGTCCGTACCAACGGGCACGGAACAAGCTCCGCGCCCATGGCGCCCCCGTCATCGAATCGATGGACCGGGATCTTCTGTCGGGGCTAGTGGGGGTTCTGTTCCCACGTTCTGTGGGACACGTCCCCCCAGCAATGGCTCCTCCGTTGGTGGCGGAAGAGGGAGCACCATTCCCCCCCATCACCGACGCGGAGCTGGAGGTGGCCCTCTCCCGCCTTCGAGGGCGGAGGAAGGCACCCGGTCCGGACGGCGTTCCAGGGCTGGTGCTTGGTGTCGTCGAAGAGTACATCAGGGATGGGCTCCGGGAACTGCTCAATGCATGTTTACGGTCGGGACGGTTCCCGGAGCAATGGAAGAGCGGACGACTGTGTCCGTTGCGGAAGGAGGGTCGCCCACCTGACTCTCCTTCTGCATATAGACCGTTGGTGCTGCTAGACGAGACGGCCAAATTGTTCGAAAAGGTGCTCGCGGACCGTCTTGTCCGGCACCTCGAGGATGTCGGGCCGGGGCTGTCAGAGTCGCAGTTCGGGTTCAGGGCGGGCCGCTTCACTATTGATGCATTGGCCGCCCTGAAAACCCTGGCTACCGAGGCGGTGGCCGAAAAGGAGGTCGTTCTGGCAGTCTTGCTTGACATAGAGAACGCCTTCAACAGTCTCCCTCACGAGACGTTGAAGGAGGCACTCCGGTTTCATGGAGTGCCTCCATATCTCCGGAGGCTGTTGGAGGCGTAACCTCGAGGGGAGGCACGTACTCTGGGAGGGTGGCGATTTTTGGTTATACCCCGCACATTGATTTATTTCCGCTGAATAAAATAGTGATTAGGGATATGGTAATATTCTTAAGAGTCCACAAGCGTCGGTTACCACTTACTATCAGGTAGTCCGTGACCTTCCCGCTAGCTGTTTTGTCAAATCAAAATCAATTAACACAAAGCGCGAAAACGTGAAATCCAAAATCCAATCCAAAACAGTCACGAGCAAGATTTGAACATGCTTCAGGACCTTTATAGGTCTGCATTATTATTTGGTATGGATCTTATAATTGTAAAATTAAGCTTACCAGTCGGAATAATATGTATGCATGTGTTGTCGCTGTGGTGACGGATTAACAATACAAATGTCACCACCCCAGCCTTTCCCACGGGTATCGTACAAGGCTAGTCGCCTGCATTACTGGTGGTAGCGCTGGGTACCAAGTGAGAGTAATCACTTGCTATCGGGCCCGAACGGGTCGGTACCACCATCTCCTGAGTGACCGGCCATGAATCACGTCAGTGTATTTTGGCTGTGGCAGAAGATTATTTATTATTTATTTATATCTATAAGATAGCCGTTTATTCTTTCATTTCATATCTGAGGAATGAACTTGTGTGCAGCGGCTTGACAATAGGTACTCTTGGTATAGCTGAGTCCATGAGCGAAGGTTACCAATTACCTTCAGGTCGGCCGTGGCTCGTCTGCCATCATATATCATCAATAAAAAAATGCATATACTTCAGACAGATGGCGCAGGCGTCGCCCAAGACATTAAGAAGGAATGTTATGTTTTAATGTGTTAGGTACCTATCGATATTCACGGTCCCGAGCAATTGTCACGATGGCTGAATTGGAAAAACATCATCGGATTTGTTCCATGAGATACAAGTTAAAATCCTGCTCGTGACTGTTATTTTCGAACAAATAATTTGTGAAATGTGGAAAAAGAAAACTTTAGTGCGAGCGGGCATAATTTGTTCTTTAAAGTAGCTGAGCATGTCAAATGCTAAAATAGAGATCAAAAATGTTAGTTTAGATTTTACTTTTTCGCACTTTGTGTTAATTTATATGGTTTGCCATGTCAAATGCTCTAAAAATATATATAAAAATATCAAAAGCAAATCAATTTATTTGCTAGATTACATTCGTCACATGGTTTTAAAATATTCAATGTAGGCTGAACAGTTTACGCGTTAGCCTGTTGTGTTCATGTAAATGATGGATGAAATAAAAGAATCATGACTTCAATTATTTTTATTTCTTACTACCCCCCGTAAGAGAATCTTTGATAGAAATAACCTTCGCGGAAACCGACTCAATCAGCTTCGGCCCTTCAGCTGCGAGGATCTGCGACACTTCCTCGAATGTTTTCTTGTGATCCTCTGCAATTTTTGTGACGACCTCAACGAACTTGTCCAGTTCCACCTTGTTACTGTCCTTAACGTCACCGAAGAGAGCGCGCGCTTTTTCCTCACATTCCTTCGACCATTCTGGAAGCTTCGCTGTAAATTTACTTTACTTTTAAATATGGGATTATTGACTATCCCATTGATTTAATAGTATGTTTTATACTACGTAGCAAGCAAGCATACGGCTCACCTGGTAAGCAATTACCGTAGCCTATAGACGCTAGCAACACCAGAGACCATCTCCAAGGAAATGGATAGAATGCAGAGTGGTAGGATAATAAGAAGAGGATTGGGAGGGAATTTGGGCCTCCGGCGCTTTCACTCACTATACGAAACACACCGGTACCTGACGTTGTTTCACGCTGGTCTTCTGTGAGAGGGTGGTACTTCTCCGATCGAGCCATCCCATTCATGATGGAATACCTACATGTGTGTTGTTCTAATGTTTCGATTTTGACATCAAAAAGGTAGGATTAGATTTTTTGTAATAATCATCCGATTGGCAGCGACGTGGTTCGCCACCCGTTATATCTCGTTCTCTCAGGGGGTGAATAGCGGGTAAGTAAAGCACCTTTATTTTTTTTTGTTTAAGCGGGAAAAAATGTACCTAACCGCACACACCGTCGTTCGGGGCAACGAACAGGGTAGTGTGGGGCCCTCACCCACTAAAGAAACCCGCCGTGTGTCGTCTCTCCGCCTTTATTGGCACCGGAACCATATTACATTCCTTTAGTGGTCCGCCGACGGCGGGTAAGTAAGGCACCTAAGCATGTACTCGTAGCGTATGTGTGTAATAGGTAGGTAAGGTACTCACTCGATACGAAAACATGACTTCACGAAATCCCTTCCAAATGCTTTAACCACCAACCTACCTTATATAGTAATTGCAGTAAACATCTCAGTCTATACTATCTTATTTGATAGCTATGATGACGATTGGTTTACACAGAAGTATAACTCAATGACACAGAACATAATTTGTGCGATCAATCCACATTGCAAATAGTTTTAAGTTGGTACGTACTCTGTAGGGTAATTTTACTTTGTAAACAGAACACAGCAATGATGCCGTTGTGTGGATTTCTGTCTATATAAAATAATGTGATGTTAACTGCATTAGTTGTGCCGATAAATAACGTGAACTATACTTACAATCTCTGATCCATTTGGTAAGAGTTTCAACTTCATTCCTGCTCACCTTTTGAAGATTTTTAAATATGTCATCCATGTTTATTACAGTTTAGTTGTTTCAATAAAAACTTTATCAAAATATTCGTGAAATAATTATTTACATGTATAAAATAAATAATTGGTAAATGGCGCCAATATGTCAAATTCGTATATTAAAATAGGCCAAAGAGCATATAACATTACGTTTAAAATAGTCCTAACGCTTAGACGAAGGATATTATAGACAAGCTATCAGCGTATGCAGTGTCGAGATAGCAATAGATAACCGGAATAATTTTAAAAGATAACTATGATTATAACTTTGTTGACTAAAAATGTACTACCTGTTTTAGCCGGATAAAAGAATGACAGGACAAAAGAAATTGCAGTTATGCTTATATTTTGCTTAAAATGTATTAGCACATGTAATATTAGCGTATATAACGTGATTAATAAAGGTTTTTTTTACGTCAATACAAAAACAAGCTTAATACTGATGATGGGGACGGTTGGCCACCTTATTGTTTGGGTCCAAATACAACTGACGCATACGCGAAAAGGATAAATATACTTATACCTGTGTCTCTCTCACTCTTGGTAAAACCTATTATGTGCATCCTTTTCTTCATCCTTAATGTCAAAATAGTAGCGAGTCTATATTATTCTTCGTCTAAGGCCTAACGTTTTTGTTAATCCCATGGAAGTAGTATGTATACAACGTTAATCCTTAACATCCATGGACGTGGTATTAATATTATTATACTGCCAAGTAAATTATTATATTTTTTTAACAGCAAACGAAAAACACAAAGCATACCTGATGGAATTATGCTATGTTGCTAAGAATACTAGCAGTGTTCACAGTTTTGTATTGATTTATAAAAAAAAAAAAACAATTCGAACACTTTCTCTGTGACAAACACAGCACATTCATTATGTGCTAATTTTCACGATGATTAGTCAAGCGGTATATTATGTGTTTGGCCTAGAAAAGCGTATGCCTACGCTACTACGTACTTACCTGGTTGGAAGTAGAATCTGTGCTTAGAAAATATCGAACTTTACAAATTAAAACTCATTATTTTTTGTTTAGGCGGGAAAAAAAAATATAACCCGACCCTGTCGAGCAGTTGCGCAGTGGAAGCGTGCTGGGCCCATAATCAATTATGATTTTCAGCAGAGAAATCATTTCGCAGATGAATACCCAACGACATTTTTATTGAGAGTAAATTTGTACAAAGTTCCAAAATACAACAAAAGTAAATTCTTAAACACAAAGTGAAAAATGTGAAATCGAAAATAACAGTCACGAGCAGGATTTGAACCTGCATCTCCTGGATACCGTCCAGATGCTTTGCCAGTTCAGCCATCGTGACCACTGCTCTCGACTGCTAATTTCGATAACACATTCATTCTTAACGTCTTGGGTAAACTTAATTTTACAATTAAGATTTTTACCAAATAATGACGCAGCCCTAGAATTATCTAGAAATTTTTATATACTTTTTTAGAATTTGGCATGCTTAGGCATATACATTAAACACGAAGTGAAAAATGTGAAATCGAAAATAACAGTCACGAGCAGGATTTGAACCGATGGCCTAAGCATGCCAAATTCTAAAAAAGTATATTCTTATTAATATTTAAATTTAGCACAAACATTTGAGGCCAGGATGTGCTGCATTTTAAAAAGTATAGTTTTAACAGTTTGAGACAACGGACGCGGCAGTGTGCCCTCACAAACTAAAAAATAAGCAGCCGTACTACTGGCGCTATAATAACATTAATTCAGTAGTAATAATAATCACTTTACTTTAGTAAATAGTCAAGCGGCGTTGCCAACTCTATGAAAACGTATAAGGGGTGGATGATAATGAGGATGAGAGGTACATAATTTTCATAGTAGGTAAATTTAAAATAACTTTTTGATCTGTATTTTTTGCACTTGATATTCTGAGCTACTTTAAAGTACATATTATTATTTGTGAATGAGGAAAAAGAGAACTTTAGTGTGAGCGGGAATCGAACCTGCGACCCTTCCAATCCGGGGAAGTGCTTTAATCCACTGAGCTACCGCATTACCTTTCGGTCATACCCAATCTCCTCATCACATTTGTCTTAACGACCAACGCCACCTATCGGAACGCATTAAAATAACTTGCTCGTATGTATGGAGCACCTCCCTACATCAGCGCGTTTTCCTTCTTAATGCCTAGTTCAATTATTATAATAATTTCTTGAAGTGCAGTGTCAGCTTAGTAACCAAGGACTGCAAAGACTGGTATTGGATACGGTCCCTTTCTTTTTGGTTAAGGCGGGAAAAAATGTTCCTAACCGCACACCCCGTCGTTCGGGGCAACGAACAGAGTAGTGTGGGGCCCTCACCCACTAAAGAAACCCGCCATGTGCCGTCTCTCCGCCTTTATTGACGGGCCACCGCAACCATATTACATTCCTTCAGTGGTTGGGTACTGTCCCTAGTAAGTAGGTCCTGGCACCGCACATAACCGATTATTCAATATTACGAGCATTTTTATATTAAATCACTGCTCGGTGAAGGAAAAAATGTATGCCAGAGAGAATTTGTCGACAGCTTGTGAAATCTGCCAACTCGCACTGGACTAGCGTGGTGGACTGCAGCCTAAATGCCTATTACTCTGAAAGAAGATCTGCTGACCTGTGGCAACAGGCTGGGATAATATGTATTAGTAGGACGTAAACTAAACAACGAATCCACTTACCCATCTGAATCCATTTGATAAGAGCTTCTACACTTAATTTAGTACGTTTCTTCAAATTCTCGAAAGTAGCATCCATTTTGTTTTGTTACAGGTTTTGAATATGTTTTTTTTACAAATTTATAAGAAGTTAATATTTAGTTCCAAATAAATATATCAATAAAGCTTTGGACGCATCATAGCTCTATAGATTTAACACGAGTTTCCAACATGGAGGGTGCCCCCCCCGAGGTGGCGCAGAGAAATTAATTATTTCGATATAAACATTTTAACTTTGGTTATGTAATGTTTTGTATATATTTTGTTTATTTTTGATTATGAAAATATTAAAGGGTAGGTACCTCAGACCAACCACTGAAGGAATGTAATATGGTTCCGGTGGCCCGCCAATAAAGGCGGAGAGACGGCACACGGTGGGTTTATTTAGTGGGTGAGGGCCCCACACTACCCTGTTCTATGCCCTAAACGACGGGGTGTGCGGTTAGGTACATTCAGGAAAACCGCCTTCATAAGACTTCTAGGAACTAAAAAGCAAAATATAATTGGTATCTTACATAAGATTCCGTACTACACATTTTTTTTAAGGCGGGAAAAAATGTTCCTAACCGCACACCCCGTCGTTTGAGGCAACGAACAGGGTAGTGTGGGGCCTTCACCCACTAAAGAAACCCGCCGTGTGCCGTCTCTCCACCTTTATTGGCGGGCTACCGGAACCATATTACATTTCTTCAGTGGGTCGTGCTAGACACTACTGATGTGTTTGAAGTCGGTGCCAAAAATGATGTTATTGTTATTATAATTATACATATATACTATATTATATGAGTCTTCGATCATGGTATTATTGATCGAAGATATGAGTATAGGTAAGTATTGTTTTGTTATTTTTATACTAGGCAATGGGACCACCACTGAAGTAGAATCTACCAAACAAAAAAATAATTAAATCAATTCATAATTGGCGGAATAATCGCGTAACAAAGATACAAAAAAAACATACAGTTCTCAATTGAGAACCTCCTCCTTTTCGAAGTAGGTTGAAAACAAAATCACAACACAAAACTCAATTCTCTTTATTATCTTATAAAAATATATCAATATTAACACTTTCGCTGTCGGTTAAGACATGTCACATCACGAATCGCTAGTATTCAGTCTAGCAGTAAAAACTAAAATATTAAAATGATTGTATATTTTTATTAAATATGTATATTTATATAAACAAAATTTGTTACAACTATGTACTTTATTAACAGATAGCGTGGTTTATATAGCTACAGCGCAGCCTTATGGGTTCGATTCCCATATTAAATGGTACAAAATATTATATTCCACTTTTCAACTTACTAAGTCTTTCAAAAGATAATATTTTAGCCAGTTCAAAAAAAAAAGTGATCAATTTTTACTTCACATTCTTTATTGTCTCCTGGTTGACAATCTCACAATATGGTAAAGATGTGAAGTAGAAATTGATTACTGGTAATAGCTTAGTGTTTAACGAGTTGGGGACATCTCCAGAAAGTCACGGATTCGAGTCTCGCCCAGTCATCCTTTTAATATTTCCTCAATAATTTATTCTAATTATTAATCTTTAAAGGGTCGTTCAAGAAATACGTTCACAATTTTGGGGGGAACTGGTTGATAAAATGTGTCAAGGGAGATATCGGAGTCAAATGAAACGTGAGTTTTTTTTTTATTTGCAGTTGTACATTTTACATTATATTTATTTTACGGGGAGGGAGTTTGGGTTTCGTGACGAATTATTTATAGGGGAAGTTGCAACATTGGAGACACTACAGGACAAAGATTGTACAAAAAGCCATAAAATTTAGCCTGACGTAATTTATGAACGACCGCTCACAAATCTTTATTTAGAATAAAATTTAGATCTATTTTTCACTGTTTTATGATTCTAATAAATCTCTAATTATGCCACAAACGCTTAAAAACATTATATCATAATAGTAGTCTTGATTATATTCTCAGATTATCAAAGTATTTCCTGCTGTTGTTTCATACGGTAAGTGAGAGGCCCTTTACACTCTCTTAATCCCCTCGTTGTTTAGGATTGCCAATACGCAAATATCATCTGTTGACGAACCATTTAACGTCAGATAACTCCTAAAAAAAGATACCATAATTCGAATTATAAGTTTTGGCGGCAAAACAGCTATTTTGTGGTTTGTGGGTCTATGAATTTAAATGAAATATATACAATTGATGGATGGAAGCCCTTCATTAGTCTGCTCATCTACAGAAAAAGAAACAGGATGAAGAAATCATTTCGCGTAATTAATTCCAAAATGCATTTTTATCACACTGAGAACCTATATAACAAATATATTTCCTCTATACAGTTCGAGTATATCTGTAGAATCAAATAAGTCACTGATCTACTGGTCTTCCGAGGTGGTCTATTGGTCTTTTGAAACGGTCCGCTGGTATTTTAATCATCTGAATCAACCGTTGATGGTGGCTTGCCGCTTCGGTATGAAGGATACCGTCATGAGATCATCGTCTTCTTGAAACAGGCAGCCTTCAGCTGGTTTGTTGCGGAAGAATAACCTGGAGTATAGATATATGGTTTATAGATTAGTGGATGGATATACAGGGCTGTCTTTTTGTTCAAAAAACCAGTAAGCAATACTGCGATCTTAGATGAACCTTAGATAGGAGTCGTATTTTTTGTTCCTGTGGTGACGGACTACGAATACAAGTGTCACCACCCCATCCATTCCCCAAGGTGTCGTACAAGGCGACTAAGAGAAGTAAGCAATTATCCATTGCATTACTAGTGGTAGGGTTGGGTACCAATTGAGATTACTCACTTGCTATCGGGCTCGAACGGGCCGGTACTACCGTCTTCTGTGTGACCGGTCATGAAGTACGTCAGTGTGTTTTGACTGTAGCAGCAGATAGCCGTTTATTATTTCATTTCATATCTGAGAAATGAAATGGTGCGCAGCGGCTTGACAATACTCTCAGTATAGTTGAGTCCATGAGCGACGGTTACCACTTACCATCAGGTAGTACGTGGCACCAGTAATGCAGTGGGTAATTGCTTAGTTCCCTTAGTCGCCTTATACGACACTCGCGGGAAAGGATAGGGTGGTGGTGACACTTGTATTCTTAGTCCGTCACCACACCAATGTTATATTCTTTCAGTGGTACTATCGTCACACCTACGATAAAAAAGGAATAGGGTATTTTAAATAGAAGTGCTATTGATGCTGTTTTTAGACTAAAAGGAAAGAAGAACCAAATTATATTTAGATTAAAAAACTAAAAAAGCACGCTTACTGTGAACTAAAAAATAGAAAATAATGTCATAATAAATAAAAAAATTACCCGTCATGGGATGTCTCACAGACGCGAAAAATCGATTTTCTTTTTTCTTCAAATATTGTTCGAGTCTTATATAATTCTTGGTAAGCGCCCTCTCGTTATCAATATAGGAATTAAAACTGTTATTGGTTTATTGATTGACATTCTACTTCCTAGTTAGAAGCTTTTGTGAACAGATGGCGTTAAAAACAATGAAATAGTGGCGTGGCGACATCACCAACAGCCGGTTTTAGCCTCCCTCCGATTATTATTTCACATCAATAATGATTGTAAAAAAAGTGTGGGTGCTTGACATCACATTAATTATTAAGATTATAGTAAAAAGCATTATATTCTATTTTATAGTTCGTTGTAAGCGTGTTTTATTGAAATTCTTTAACTATAATTTGTAATATTCTGAGCATTAGATCGTCGGCGTAATCGATCCCAAAGGATATAGGTATAATACGATTGTCATTCGTAACCATACAGCAGCTTCACCTTCTCACCAAGTAGCTGTGCCGATGGACGGGCACAAAATACTTATTCCTAAACTCACGACGCCTGTTATGAATACGCTGAAGACGGTCGTAAATCCGTTACCAAGCAGAATTAGACATATATTCCGTTACCAAATAGGATGTTTTTGGCAACATGCTATTATAAACATGAGAAAGAAATAGGAATAAATTTAAGCGAAAAACATAAAAAAAAAACATGCAGTTTTTATACACATTAAGGAATGTTCCCTTTGTACTGAAGGACATCACAGACATACAACGGACACAAAGTACACCCAGACTTAGATACTTGTAAATATCATGAAAAAATAATGATTGCGCGGTAAGAACCAAGAAGAGTAACAGACATGTTTTGATACAGAAAAAATTAAGTTTATATTTATCATGGAGATTCGAGTGCAGAGTGGCAGCGACGAGGTTCACCACTCGTCATGTCTTGTTTCTACTGGGGCGAAAATTGGGCAACGGTAGGCCGTTTTATGACCAGTGGCAATCCTGGAACTACTGAACCGGTACTATTAATTAAGATATGTTATTGAAGATGGACATATTATGGTGTGTGTGTGTGTATACAAATACATATGGAGGTAACGTATCATATTAGAACTGTGAGATACGAAGTAGGTAGAGAGGGAGAAAGTAATAGACAGCTGGATTTCTATCTCACTCGCACCTTGAAGTGATTAGTGTTTATGAATATAAATATAGTAGACAATCACATTTGCGAGTGAGACAGATATTTGAACAACTATATCTCTCTCTCTCGCACTCCGCGTGCCAAAAATCTAGAATGCCATGCTACCGCCAGATGTATATGCTTTAGGGCTTGTATACAAAACTGCGATGCGACGTCGCATCGTAAAAATCTACTAGCTCACACGACGAATCGCAAGAACTTGCGATGTTACGTCACACGGTCATCGAAGGAATGGTCACCCGAACCGTGGAAGCCGCACGAAATCGCATCGCAGCGATTCCTGTCGCAGTTTTCTGCGTTGCGAATTCACATTGCACCGATTCGCAGTTTTGTGTACAAGCCCTTAAGAGGGTAGGCATATAAGAAGTGAACGTGATGAACGATTTCTTAAAAACTCCTCAATGAATGAATGAAATAGATTAGGTACATACGTGTGTACAGTGTATTATCGTGAATATAACTTCCTAGAATAAACTGCAGTAAATTGCGAGCGCAGTCACACGATCGCTAGTAGTAAGAAATCCCAATGCCAAACACAGACAAACACACATAAACACAGACTATAAGTACTACATACATTACACGTTCAATAGTGCAGACTTCCAGTCTCGAATTTTGCTGGAGAGAGAAAGAGACAGTTAGAGCGAGAGATAAGAGTAGCTTAAAGTAGTATTGGTGTAAGGTGAGACACAGATATTGTATGACAAACTCTTGTGCTTGGTAATCTTGATAGATTTCTAAACGGGTAAGTTGAGTTACACACATATTCAGATGTTTATCGTTAAGTACTAACCGAGCCTCGTGCTGTCTACAGAGCACAGTAGATATGTTGGTTAATATTTACGATAGAAACAGGTTTGTTTTTAGGTTATATCTAAGGTCCCCGATATAGTAGCGAGATAAAAGGTATACCAGTTTTTAAGTCTAATCAAGAACCATTAAAATAAAATTTAATCAAAATCCCTTTAGTAGTTTTTGCGTATTGCGTGAAAAATGACAAAAAATATATTAATTTATTTTATTTTTGTTTTGGGACGCATAGCTATCATAATACAATATTTTTTCTCAAATGTAAACGTAAAGACAGGTTTATAATAATATAGACAATATTATTACCCACTTTTAACAAATTGAATTAATATTTATCAAAAGAAAAATCACCCTAGTTTCGTAAAGTTGAACGACGTCATATGTTCCTAAACATCAGGTGATTTAGTTTTGGAATATATGACGTTATAGCGGTTATGTGACTAGTATTGGCATTTTGGTGCCACATTTGAAATGGAATAGAAAATATAAATCGATTTTTAACAAATTAGGCACTAAAAAGGTTGCACTTTTGTCCGTTCTGCTACCCTATTGTGTTATCTTGAACTCTATGAACAACTCAAAGCTCTAAGCTAAGCGTAGTTTTTTTAATTGTGTGATCTTAGTGTGATCTTATAGCTTCTAAAGCGTATATATATGTATATATATATCGCATCTACAGCACTTCACACTTTTCTAATTTACTTACTTCAATCACAGCTTAAGTATTTAGCATGAAATATAAATGATGTAAGAGTTTAAGTGTACCAAAAATATAGAAATCATGATTAAAATTACTTGCGACAGAAAAAGATTTTAGTTTAGGCGAGAATAATTTACCTGGCTGTACACCCATTGACCTACGCGATAGTGTCAGATTTATTCGCGGTGCAGTTTTGATTGGCGCCATTTTGGCGCTGTGCGCCTATGCGGCTTTCGAAGGAACTAAAGCCACAATTTTTTTCGTAGCAATATTTTACTATATATTTTGAACTAATTTCGATCTACTGTGGTCTTCTGCTCTAAGTTGCAATACGGTTAGTAACATGCGCTCGTCACTACCTATGATTAAATTCGTCTATCGTTCTATTTACTCCTTACAGTTTACCATTTACTTTTCTACCAATGAGACCCAGCATCTCCCTTGCCTTATAGTACAATACCGGTAGTAGTTTACCTCGGTTTACTGGTCTTCTTATTAATTTATATTGAGGATATTTAGATATATGTATATTGAGGATATCATTGCCAATCTACTTTGAATGACTATTATTTATATAGATAGATGCCTGATGCTAAGTAATTACTTCGCCAGCAACACCAAAGATACGGTGACTTGCCAACCCCAAGAAAAGGTAAAGGTGCGGGGAAGAAGGATGTCACAGAAGGGATCTGGAGGTGGATAGTAGGTTTTCAGCTTCGCTAAGAATCGTTTATAAAGATGTTTTATTGCCACAACACAAACCTTCTGGTCTTTTTCAGTCTACTGGTCTTTTGGATTTTTATTTTCTATATTCAAATGATAGTACCAAGAATATCCTTTCGTATCCGTGTGTAGCTTGTAAGCAGATGTTCTTCTACATTAGTCTATTGGTCTTTTGGTATTCTTACTCGTATACTTACTTTGCCAAAGGAGAGTGCGCTCTCTCAATGGGATCTATCCGTTCATCCAATCCTCTGTGCACTGAGACTGAATCTAGGTCTTCTAAATGAATAGACTGGAGGTATTCTGGCGTCCGGAGTTGTTCTAATGAGGGTTTTTTGAATCTGTAACGAGGAAAAAAATATCATTTTACATGTGGTACAATGGTTAGGCAAATTTAGAACGTCTTCTTCAACTTCTTCGTCGAGTTCCGTGCACGAGGTCATGGGATCGATTCCCAGTCAGGACAATTATTTGTGTGATAAACATAGATATTTGTACTGCGCCTAGGTGTTTTCTATATATTACATCTATGTATTTACAAAAAAAAAGAAATATATTTATTACCCATAGCACAAGCGTTAAACTTAGTTTGGGACCGGAGGACGTTGTGTGAAATATCTGTGAATATAATATTTAAAGGTTTTGCGTTAATTACTAGTAACCCTTTTTTTTAATTTTTTTTTGTTAAGGCGGGAAAAATATTCCTAACCGCACACCCCGTCGTTCGGGGCAACGAACAGGGTAGTGTGGGGCCTGCACCCACTAAAGAAACCCACCGTGTGCCGTCTCTCCGTCTTTGTTGGCGGGCCACTGGAACTATGTTACATTCCTTCGGTGGTAATTACTAGTAACCCTGTATATATAATATGAAATCCACATAGACGTATTTAGATATTTTTATATATATTTTTAGCATTTGACATGCTTAGCACTATACATTAAACACAAAGTGAAAAATGTGAAATCGAAAATAACAGTCACGAGCAGTGACAATTGCTCCTGACACGACGGCTGAATTAGCAAAGCATCTGGACCGTCCAGATGCTTTGCCAATGAAGATGCAGGTTCAAATCCTGCTCATGACTGTTATTTTCAATTTCACATTTTTCACTTTGTGTTTAATCCATACGGACGGAGTCGTAGGTAAGATTTAGTATTTAAAAACTCACGTTTTGAGCAATAGACTAGAGCACACCACTGACACGGAGCTCATAGCCATAGCAGCTGACGCCATCCACGGCTGTAAAAAAAAACGAGTGTGCTTTAGACCACACGACTGAAGTAAAACTTAACAATAAATACGTATATTATTAATAATGTTAATATCTATTAATAATGAGAAAGAGAGAAAGAAAATGTGTACTCGCACCTCTCTTTCTTGCCCCTACAGTAATATATGAAACGTAACTCTCTCTTTCTATCATCACTAACTTATATCTCCCTCTCAACTTCCGTTCGCCTCGCCCGATCACACTTTTCGTAACGCTCACGTCACGCATTCACCAGCTTACTCCCCAGGTCAAGCGTGCGTATAGAAGTATTTACTTAAAAAAAAAACATTTATAATCAGCTGATCTAGTGGCTTTGCCTGCACGAAATTGGGTTGGTTACGAAAATTCTTGTTCAGTTATACTTAACTGTGAAAATATCCTAATAATAAAACATACAGTAAATATATTTGTGATTTGTGTTTTAACACATGACATGCTCACAGCTACTTTAAAGAAATTGTGAAAGTGGAAGAAGAGAGATTTACTGCGAGCAGGATTCGAACCTGCATCCCTTAAATCTCTAAAAGACATCTAAAAGCAAATGTGAAGTGGAGATTGGGTGTCACCAATAAGTGATTGCGATATCAGTCCAGTGCACTTCCCCGGATGGGAATAACAAGATCCTCTATGATCGCCAATTCACCTGCCAAGCGTGGCGATTACGGCATTATATGCGCACAGGACCGCTCGTTGTGGCGTTCTCTTGGGGAGGCCTATGTCCAGCAGTGGACGTCGAAAGGCTGATGGATGGACCACTAAAAAATGCTTTGTTTTTTTTTCAACCCTTTTTCTGTTCCCCTACCGGGCACGGGTCTCCTCCCATGGTGAGAGATTAAGCCATAGTCCACCACGCTAGCCGAATGCGGGTTGGCAGACTTCACAAGCCGTCGAAAAAATCTCTCAGGCATGCAGGTATTTCCTCACGATGTTTTCCTTCACCGAGCTGTGATAAATTGTTTCCATCCATCAGCCTTTCAACGTCCACTGCTGGTCATAGGCCTCACCAAGAGAACGCCACAACGAGCGGTCCTGTCAATGGTGGGATAATGCCGTAATCGCCACGCTTGGCAAGGCGGGTTGGCGATCGCAGTGGATGTTGTTAATACTCGAAGGAGTGCTGCCCACTCCCGCGGTATTCCCTCAGTCGGCTCTTATGACTCCCATGGGTAGAGAGGGGTGGGACAATTCTAAAGCCGGCCCCACACGGCCAAATTGTTTACAATTTCGAAAAATGTCGAAAAGTCAGAGGTGAGTGTCGCACGAGATCTAGAACTTGGACTGGGGATCGAACTTTATACCACTCTCTTTGCAGTCCTTTGTTTTACTGCTAGGCTATCACTGCGTTGAAAAAAGCTTCTAGCCGGGAGAAAATGATTAACATAAGTATCAGAAGAAGCAGTGCATCAGACCTGGAGCTGGAGGCCGTAGAGCGCGAGTGCCCCGCTGGCCAGAGGTATACCGAGGAGGTTGTAGACGCTGGCGAACACGAAGTTCAGCCTCACGCGCCGCACCGTGGTCCGGGACAGCTCCAGGCACGCCACCACGTCCAGGAGATCATTCTGGAACAGAACACGTTATTACTGTCAGCACCCTCCCATCATCTCTCTAGCCTTACCCCAAATTTACTGGAGTCAGCTATCGATCTGTTCCGTTTTAGTTAATCAAATTGAAAAATATCTTTATTTCGTGGGTTTGATTCCCACTCAGGACAATTATTTGTGTGATGAACACAGATATTTGTACTGCGTCTGGGTGTTTTCTATCTATTATATGTATGTATTTACTAACAAAAAAAGTAATATATGTATTATCCGCCTTGTGGGGCCGGCTTTAGAATTGTCCCACCCCTCTCCACCCATGGGAGTCGTTAGAGCCGACTGAGGGAATAGCAATGAGGGGGCAGCAGCACTCCTTCGAGTATTAACAACATCTACTGTGATCGCCAACCCGCCTGCCAAGCGTGGCGATTACGGCACTATCCCCCATTCTTGGGGAGGCCTATGTCCAGCAGTCGACGTTAAAAGGCTGATGGATGGATGGATATGTATTATATCCGTAATCTGGTACCCATAGTAGTTAAACTTAGTTTGGGACCAGAAATGTCCGTGAATACATATTTATTTACTAGCTGTTTCCCGCGGCTTGGCTCGCGCAAATAAATGAATATTGAAATAGGACCGATTTTGTTAAAAAATTCTGTCTCTAAATGATAGTAATTATTATCATCAAAGTTGTAGGTTTAATTACTAAGTACTTCTTTGGAAACAACGTTTGCAATGTTTCCTTTTGCGTCTAAAACTCACTCTAAAGCATGCAACATAAATCTCTCTGTGTGAAAAGCAGTCCTTACTTAAATCGATGCCAGTCATTTTCAATGACTACCCTAGGGACTTGTTGTTATGGCAAAACACACATTAAAGGGGATCTGTATATTTTTATATTATTTTTATTTGTTCAGGATACTCTGGTGGAATTAAACGGTATTCGTGGAATGAAAACATTCTCAAGTAATAAATGGATGGCCCATATTCACCACTTACCCTCATAAGTACCAAGTCGGCCGCTTCAACGGCAACATCAGTACCGCTGGCGATGGCAATGCCGACGTCAGCGTGAGCCAGCGCAGGGGAATCATTGACGCCGTCTCCCACCATTGCCACTTTCTGTCCAGACTCCTGGAGTTTCTGGATTTTAGCCACTTTGTGAGAGGGCAGCACCTCCGCGTACACTTTATTGATGCCCACCTGTGTATCATTATTTTCAATATATATATTACGGATACATAGTATACACACATTCAGAAGTATTTATTTTGTATTATACTAAGTGGGTGGCAAACAAGCATACAGCCCACCTGATGGTAAGCGATTACCGTAGCCTATAGACGCTAGCAACACCAGAGGCATGAATCGCACGTCACTAACTCCAAGGACAGGTATAGGATATGGATAAGAATAATAATAAAGAGAGGATAGGGAGCGGGTTTGGACCTACGGTGCCCTCACTCACCGTACGAAACAAAACGGTAAGATTGACTACCGTTGTTACACGCTGATCTTCTGTGAGAGGGTGGTACTACCCCGATCGAGCTGGCCCATTCATGCTGGTATAAGCAACGCTCTACCATAAAAAACTACCAGGTACTCCTATTTGGGAGACTGCTTTAGACCGAGAATTCTAATTTGACAGCCAGTACCTACAGCTTAACCACCCATCTCATTTATAACCGAGCAAAAGTTGCTTAACCTTGTAATACAACTAAAGTCTGACCTGTCTGGCGATAGCCACAGCAGTCTTCCTAATGTCACCAGTCAGCAAATTCACGTGCTTCCGAAGCACGGAGGAGGTCATATATCCATAAATAAATCTATTTTTAATCACACTTTTTGGTCACCCATCCCATTGCCAGCCGAGCAAAATTTGCTTAACCTTGCAATACAATTAAAGTCTGACCTGTCTGGCGATAGCCACAGCTGTCTTCCTATTGTCACCAGTCAGCAAACAAACTTGCAGACCCATCTTCTTGAGGCAGTACACGGCTAGGTGGGCTTCGGGCTTCACTTCATCCGCCACTCCGATGGTACATACCAGTTGGTCTGTAAAATTGTTATCATTATTGAGGAGTTGGTGCTGTTAATTAAAGTAATATTGGGCCCGTAGAATATAACTCACGAAATCGTATCGACATCGCATCGTGTCATTGTGATTGGTTGTGAGATCACTGTGATTGGCCGGTGCAGGAACAGAACTAACTTAGCAGTTTAGTGTCTAGAAAAGAATATAGATGGCGCTTTTATCAATTGGCACGCATTATTTCATTAAATATTTCCAAAAAATACTTTAAAATGCAACAATTGCAAAATCCCTATTCAAGTGTGAGCTCAGTTACTGTGTGATCAGTTTATTACTTACGGACCACGCAAATCCAAAAATAAAAATATTAACTAAAGCGCCATCTAGCGGCGCGCGGTATCACCGCGCTTCATACATTGTATACAACGCCATCTAGTGACCACTAAACAACATCTCCAAAGCTGCATCCAAAATGGCGTATCTATTCCCAGTATAGTTATTTATCTATGGTCTCTACCAATCACAAATACTACGATCTAAATCCATCTTACTGTGAGAAGAGTCGTGCCCAGAAACGGCGACACTTACCATCAATAGCAGCTAATATAGCAGTTCTACCCAACTCCTCGTCTTGCTGCATAGCTTCTTGTACTTGTCTAGGTACTGTCACACCATTGCGCATCATCCACTCTCTATTGCCTATTAGCACCACGTGTTCCACCTGTCGAGTAGAGAAAGAGAATATTTTTAACATATAGCATAGCTAATAAAATTGAAAATTTTAAAAGTTGGTAAGTTATTGGTTTTACCCCGTTTTTCGAAAATGGAGTTTTCAACGGATGTTGACGTTTTGAGGTCCTAGGACGCTTCCCCGAATGTGTCCGCGATGATGTCTGTATGTAAACCTCTCATAACTTTTGAACGGCTTGACCGATTTCATCGGGGTTGGCGTCATTCGAAAGGACTTGACCAAACATAGATTTTGAATACAATTGAGACCGATTCGAACGGCTAGATCTTGAGAAATCCCAAAAAACAAAATTTTTTTTTTTCAAATTTTTTTTTTTTAGAATAACTTTTAAACGGTTTTACCGATCGGTTCCAAAAACTAATCGACTCTTAACATCAAAAAACCACGTCAATCGCCGCCAGTCCGTTCAAAATCGGTTGATTCGCTCGTGAGATATCGTTGTTGAAAAAAATAGAAAAAAATGTTTTTTTCAGAATTTCTATGAAATTTTCAGTCTGACCAGTTCGAGCTTTAAGATTCTTCAAAAAGCTACGTTGAATGCCGAAAACTACAAGAAAATCGATTCATTAATTAAAAATTTATTTCAATTTAAATATTATTCAAAAAATGCTGTTTTAATAAATTTTTATCAAACATTCGAGCTCGACTACCTTGGGTTAATTTCCAGAAACTCAGATATTGCATTCTGAAATCGGTTCATTCTTTCAAAAGTTATTGTGATTTGAAAATTCAACGAATAGTGTTTTATTAAATTTCTATCAGACTTTTGAGCTCGAAGAGAGATTACTCTTGAACAGTTATTTATCTCTTTGAGCTCGAAGAGCTCAAAATGACACGAAAATTATACTTTTGAGTTTGAAGAACTCAAAAACGTAATAAGTGCAATTTTGAGCGCTTAAGTATCAAATTAGCGGGAAGTTGCAGGGATGGCCTTTAGGAACAACTGTTTTCCAGATTTTTTTTATTGCGTATGGTGGCAGACGATCAGATGGGCAGTGGGCCCATCTGATGGTAAATGGTAATCGTTGCTCATGGACTCAACTATCAGCAGCTGCTCACGAAATAATAAACTGCTATCTTTAAAACACACCGATGTGCTTCATGGTCGGTCACACAGGAGATGGTGGTGCCAACCCGCCCGGGCCCGACAGCAACTGACTACTCCCACTTGGTACCCAGCCCTAGCACCAGTAACAAAGAGTGATAATTGCTTAATTCCCTTAGTCGCTTTGTAAGACACCCGCGGGAAGGGATGGGTTGGTGATACTTATATTCTTAGTCCGTGACCACACGGACAAAACATATGCTAATGGAAAAGGGTTTAAGTTTTATTTGAACGCCTCCTCCTTATTTGAAGTCCCTTAACAAACGTTGTCATGGCTAGAATTAGGCTTAATCGGACCACCGAAGGATTGTAACATAGTTCCAGTGGCCCGCCAATAAAGGCGGAGAGGCGGCACACGGCGGGTTCCTTTAGTGGGCGCAGGCCCCACACTACCCTGTTCGTTGCCTCGAACGACAGGGTGTGCGGTTAGAAACATTTCTTCCCGCCTTAACAAAAAAAAAGGTTTAAGCTTAATATACTTACCGGTTCATTGGCAGGAGAATCAGTTCTGATGAGTGAATGTAATTGATTAGCAGTGTGGGCAGCATCAGCTGGTGCCTGCAGAATGTGTATTGGAACACCTTCTAGCGTAATTGGGCCACCACCTCTGTTGGCAACACGTTTGTTTTGATTAAGTCACCTAGGTCATCAAGATACGGCGTAAATAAATAGGTGCGTAAGTACATAGGAAAGTAGGTATGTGCATTCACATCCCTAACCCATTGTTTTATAATAGGGCCGCCGCTTCTGTTGGCAACAGATTTGATTTGATTAAGTCGCCTAGATCACCAAGATACGGCGTTAATAAATAGGTAGGTCAGTACATAGGAAAGTAGGTATATGCATTCACATCCCTAACCCATTGTTTTATAGTAGGGCCGCCGCTTCTGTTGGCAACAGATTTGATTTGATTAAGTCGCCTAGATCACCAAGATACGGCGTTAATAAATAGGTAGGTCAGTACATAGGAAAGTAGGTATATGCATTCACATCCCTAACCCATTGTTTTATAGTAGGGCCGCCGCTTCTGTTGGCAACAGATTTGATTTGATTAAGTCGCCTAGATCACCAAGATACGGCGTAAATAAATAGGTACGTCAGTACATAGGAAAGTAGGTATGTGCATTCACATCCCTAACCCATTGTTTTATAATAGGGCCGCCGCTTCTGTTGGCAACAGATTTGATTTGATTAAGTCGCCTAGATCACCAAGATACGGCGTAAATAAATAGGTACGTCAGTACATAGGAAAGTAGGTATGTGCATTCACATCCCTAACCCATTGTTTTATAGTAGGGCCGCCGCTTCTGTTGGCAACAGATTTGATTTGATTAAGTCGCCTAGATCACCAAGATACGGCGTAAATAAATAGGTTGTTCAGTACATAGGAAAGTAGGTATATGCATTCACATCCCTAACCCATTGTTTTATAATAGGGCCGCCGCTACTGTTGGCAACAGATTTGATTTGATTAAGTCGCCTAGATCAGCAAGATACGACGTAAATAAATAGGTTGTTCAGTACATAGGAAAGTAGGTATGTGCATTCACATCCCTAACCCATTGTTTTATAGTAGGGCCGCCGCTTCTGTTAGCAACAGATTTGATTTGATTAAGTCGCCTAGATCACCAAGATGCGGCGTAAATAAATAGGTGCGTAAGTACGTAGGAAAGTAGGTATGTGCATTTACATACCATTGGTTTGTAGGTCTGTAAATAGGTATGTTTGGGGATATATTCATATTATTTATTTGCATCCATAATGGTATAAGCTTAGATGGTAAACATACAGGCTATAATATAGTAAATACATCATGGACCCTGGTAGGGCACAGCAAATATAGGTATAATTATTAAAATTTTACATTATTAGGTACACATAATTTTACTGTTATTTATTAATTATAGTTAATTATTAATCTTATTATAAAAGTTATGAAGTCATAAATAGTTAAATAAATAAATAGTCACTTTAAATTATTAGAATGTCAATTATAAAACATTCACATAATATACATATCAACATTAAAATTGTTTGTATTTTTAATAATATTATGTGTCTCCGAATATACCTAATATCAATGTCTGCGAGTGAATATATGTACGTTTTAACGTTAATTAAACTATATTGTATTATCATTTTAATATTCATTTATTGTGTAGGATGCCTTTTCATATGAAGTCTTTTATCCGTCCTATAATTTTTTTTATCGTTTTTTTCTTTTTTGATGGAATTTGGTAGTTTATTATATATTTTTATAGACATTACATATGTGCTATTAGCATGTAGCGCAGTACGGGGACCAGGCAAGATTAGCGCGGCGCGCACGATGCGCTCACGCATGTGTGTACTAGGTAGGTAGGTAGGTAGGTAGGTAGGTAGGTAGGTAGACGCACCTGTGCTGCGCGAGCAGGCGGTCGAGCGCGTGCGGCGCGCGTGCGGCGGCGCGCACGAGGCGCACACGCATGTGTGTACTAGGTAGGTAGGTAGGTAGGTAGGTAGGTAGGTAGGTAGGTAGGCAGACGCACCTGTGCTGCGCGAGCAGGCGGTCGAGCGCGTGCGGCGCGCGTGCGGCGGCGCGCACGAGGCGCACACGCATGTGTGTACTAGGTAGGTAGGTAGGTAGGTAGGTAGGTAGGCAGACGCACCTGTGCTGCGCGAGCAGGCGGTCGAGCGCGTGCGGCGCGCGTGCGGCGGCGCGCACGATGCGCACACGCATGTGTGTACTAGGTAGGTAGGTAGGTAGGTAGGTAGGTAGGCAGACGCACCTGTGCTGCGCGAGCAGGCGGTCGAGCGCGTGCGGCGCGCGTGCGGCGGCGCGCACGAGGCGCACACGCATGTATGTACTAGGTAGGTAGGTAGGTAGGTAGGTAGGCAGACGCACCTGTGCTGCGCGAGCAGGCGGTCGAGCGCGTGCGGCGGCGCGCACGAGGCGCACACGCATGTGTGTACTAGGTAGGTAGGTAGGTAGGTAGGTAGGCAGACGCACCTGTGCTGCGCGAGCAGGCGGTCGAGCGCGTGCGGCGCGCGTGCGGCGGCGCGCACGAGGCGCACACGCATGTGTGTACTAGGTAGGTAGGTAGGTAGGTAGGTAGGCAGACGCACCTGTGCTGCGCGAGCAGGCGGTCGAGCGCGTGCGGCGCGCGTGCGGCGGCGCGCACGAGGCGCACACGCATGTGTGTACTAGGTAGGTAGGTAGGTAGGTAGGTAGGCAGACGCACCTGTGCTGCGCGAGCAGGCGGTCGAGCGCGTGCGGCGCGCGTGCGGCGGCGCGCACGAGGCGCACACGCATGTGTGTACTAGGTAGGTAGGTAGGTAGGTAGGTAGGCAGACGCACCTGTGCTGCGCGAGCAGGCGGTCGAGCGCGTGCGGCGCGCGTGCGGCGGCGCGCACGATGCGCACACGCATGTGTGTACTAGGTAGGTAGGTAGGTAGGTAGGTAGGCAGACGCACCTGTGCTGCGCGAGCAGGCGGTCGAGCGCGTGCGGCGCGCGTGCGGCGGCGCGCACGATGCGCACACGCATGTGTGTACTAGGTAGGTAGGTAGGTAGGTAGGTAGGCAGACGCACCTGTGCTGCGCGAGCAGGCGGTCGAGCGCGTGCGGCGCGCGTGCGGCGGCGCGCACGAGGCGCACACGCATGTGTGTACTAGGTAGGTAGGTAGGTAGGTAGGTAGGCAGACGCACCTGTGCTGCGCGAGCAGGCGGTCGAGCGCGTGCGGCGCGCGTGCGGCGGCGCGCACGAGGCGCACACGCATGTGTGTACTAGGTAGGTAGGTAGGTAGGTAGGTAGGCAGACGCACCTGTGCTGCGCGAGCAGGCGGTCGAGCGCGTGCGGCGCGCGTGCGGCGGCGCGCACGAGGCGCACACGCATGTGTGTACTAGGTAGGTAGGTAGGTAGGTAGGTAGGCAGACGCACCTGTGCTGCGCGAGCAGGCGGTCGAGCGCGTGCGGCGCGCGTGCGGCGGCGCGCACGAGGCGCACACGCATGTGTGTACTAGGTAGGTAGGTAGGTAGGTAGGTAGGCAGACGCACCTGTGCTGCGCGAGCAGGCGGTCGAGCGCGTGCGGCGCGCGTGCGGCGGCGCGCACGAGGCGCACACGCATGTGTGTACTAGGTAGGTAGGTAGGTAGGTAGGTAGGCAGACGCACCTGTGCTGCGCGAGCAGGCGGTCGAGCGCGTGCGGCGCGCGTGCGGCGGCGCGCACGATGCGCACACGCATGTGTGTACTAGGTAGGTAGGTAGGTAGGTAGGTAGGCAGACGCACCTGTGCTGCGCGAGCAGGCGGTCGAGCGCGTGCGGCGCGCGTGCGGCGGCGCGCACGATGCGCACACGCATGTGTGTACTAGGTAGGTAGGTAGGTAGGTAGGCAGGCAGACGCACCTGTGCTGCGCGAGCAGGCGGTCGAGCGCGTGCGGCGCGCGTGCGGCGGCGCGCACGAGGCGCACACGCATGTGTGTACTAGGTAGGTAGGTAGGTAGGTAGGTAGGCAGACGCACCTGTGCTGCGCGAGCAGGCGGTCGAGCGCGTGCGGCGCGCGTGCGGCGGCGCGCACGAGGCGCACACGCATGTGTGTACTAGGTAGGTAGGTAGGTAGGTAGGTAGGCAGACGCACCTGTGCTGCGCGAGCAGGCGGTCGAGCGCGTGCGGCGCGCGTGCGGCGGCGCGCACGAGGCGCACACGCATGTGTGTACTAGGTAGGTAGGTAGGTAGGTAGGCAGGCAGACGCACCTGTGCTGCGCGAGCAGGCGGTCGAGCGCGTGCGGCGCGCGTGCGGCGGCGCGCACGAGGCGCACACGCATGTGTGTACTAGGTAGGTAGGTAGGTAGGTAGGCAGACGCACCTGTGCTGCGCGAGCAGGCGGTCGAGCGCGTGCGGCGCGCGTGCGGCGGCGCGCACGAGGCGCACACGCATGTGTGTACTAGGTAGGTAGGTAGGTAGGTAGGTAGGCAGACGCACCTGTGCTGCGCGAGCAGGCGGTCGAGCGCGTGCGGCGCGCGTGCGGCGGCGCGCACGAGGCGCACACGCATGTGTGTACTAGGTAGGTAGGTAGGTAGGTAGGCAGACGCACCTGTGCTGCGCGAGCAGGCGGTCGAGCGCGTGCGGCGCGCGTGCGGCGGCGCGCACGAGGCGCACACGCATGTGTGTACTAGGTAGGTAGGTAGGTAGGTAGGCAGACGCACCTGTGCTGCGCGAGCAGGCGGTCGAGCGCGTGCGGCGCGCGTGCGGCGGCGCGCACGAGGCGCACACGCATGTGTGTACTAGGTAGGTAGGTAGGTAGGTAGGCAGACGCACCTGTGCTGCGCGAGCAGGCGGTCGAGCGCGTGCGGCGCGCGTGCGGCGGCGCGCACGAGGCGCACACGCATGTGTGTACTAGGTAGGTAGGTAGGTAGGTAGGTAGGCAGACGCACCTGTGCTGCGCGAGCAGGCGGTCGAGCGCGTGCGGCGCGCGTGCGGCGGCGCGCACGAGGCGCACACGCATGTGTGTACTAGGTAGGTAGGTAGGTAGGTAGGCAGACGCACCTGTGCTGCGCGAGCAGGCGGTCGAGCGCGTGCGGCGCGCGTGCGGCGGCGCGCACGAGGCGCACACGCATGTGTGTACTAGGTAGGTAGGTAGGTAGGTAGGTAGGCAGACGCACCTGTGCTGCGCGAGCAGGCGGTCGAGCGCGTGCGGCGCGCGTGCGGCGGCGCGCACGAGGCGCACACGCATGTGTGTACTAGGTAGGTAGGTAGGTAGGTAGGTAGGCAGACGCACCTGTGCTGCGCGAGCAGGCGGTCGAGCGCGTGCGGCGCGCGTGCGGCGGCGCGCACGAGGCGCACACGCATGTGTGTACTAGGTAGGTAGGTAGGTAGGTAGGCAGACGCACCTGTGCTGCGCGAGCAGGCGGTCGAGCGCGTGCGGCGCGCGTGCGGCGGCGCGCACGAGGCGCACACGCATGTGTGTACTAGGTAGGTAGGTAGGTAGGTAGGCAGACGCACCTGTGCTGCGCGAGCAGGCGGTCGAGCGCGTGCGGCGCGCGTGCGGCGGCGCGCACGAGGCGCACACGCATGTGTGTACTAGGTAGGTAGGTAGGTAGGTAGGCAGACGCACCTGTGCTGCGCGAGCAGGCGGTCGAGCGCGTGCGGCGCGCGTGCGGCTTCGCGCACGAGGCGCACACGCATGTGTGTACTAGGTAGGTAGGTAGGTAGGTAGGTAGGCAGACGCACCTGTGCTGCGCGAGCAGGCGGTCGAGCGCGTGCGGCGCGCGTGCGGCGGCGCGCACGAGGCGCACACGCATGTGTGTACTAGGTAGGTAGGTAGGTAGGTAGGTAGGCAGACGCACCTGTGCTGCGCGAGCAGGCGGTCGAGCGCGTGCGGCGCGCGTGCGGCGGCGCGCACGAGGCGCACACGCATGTGTGTACTAGGTAGGTAGGTAGGTAGGTAGGTAGGCAGACGCACCTGTGCTGCGCGAGCAGGCGGTCGAGCGCGTGCGGCGCGCGTGCGGCGGCGCGCACGAGGCGCACACGCATGTGTGTACTAGGTAGGTAGGTAGGTAGGTAGGTAGGCAGACGCACCTGTGCTGCGCGAGCAGGCGGTCGAGCGCGTGCGGCGCGCGTGCGGCGGCGCGCACGAGGCGCGCCCGCAGGCCGCAGCCCGGCGCCGCCACGAACGACGCGCAGGCGTACGCTCCCGCCGCACCCAGTGCCGATGTGCACCACGCCACAATTGCTGTCGGCCGAACGTTAAGTATTCAATCCTTACATATGAAATTGGCGTTTCGTCAAACTGGCCACTTTGATCTCAAATTTAGTTTTGCCAATATTGTCGGACAGTCATACGGCCCACCTGGTAGTAAGTGGTAACCACCGCTCATGGACTTTGGCAACACCAGGGACACCGCCAAGCCACCACCAACCGTGAGTAAAGTGCTCTTCTCAAACCTTGATTAAAAAAAGTCCTTGAGTCAAGTGGGTCTAGCTGGTATTTTGGTGCACCTGCACAGAGATGTGAGCAGTACTCCACGTGAGGACGGACTTGTCCTTTGTATAGCACAAGTCGCTGCCATAGTGTGAAGTATCACTTGGCTCTGTTCAAGACGCCAAGTTTTTTTGCTCGCCAATTTGGCTTTGTGCTCCAAATGACTCCTGAACTGGACTTTGCTGGATATATCGATGCCGAGGACCCCAATACTCTTGGTTACCACTTGGAACTGGAGCGCCACGACAGATGCGTCCTTCTTTGCAGCGAACGCGCAAACCTATATCTTCGTAGGGTTCAATTGAACCAAGTTCTTTTTTCTCCCCATTCCAAGGCCCACCTAGAGAGCGCTCGACTTCAGATACAAGTTATCAGTCTCCCCTCCAGCCGGCTATCGCTGATGGCCGGTATATCGCGCATCCCCCGCACTGTCATCCGCATAGCAATGCATAATCTCTATCGAGAGCAAGACATTGATATGCAGCATGAACATGTTTGGGTACGCCAGTATTAATCTCCATGGCACCAGAGCAACATCCATCTACTACGACTTTGATGGTGCGACCATGGGGGAAGCCGGCGGTTGCAGAGCACCTCGGAGATTCCATATGATGATTATTTCGATTAAAGGGTCCTATGCCGAACCCTGTCGAATGTTTTCGCGATGTCTCGGCTAAATGCCAAAGCCTGACCCCCACCCTCCAAGGCCTCTGCCCAGCAATGAGTGAGGTAGACGAGAAGATCACCAGCAGACCGACCTTGACGAAAGCCGTATTGGCGATCACTGAACAACTGATGATCCTCAAGGTACTGCAGAATTTGAGGGTTGATAACTCTCTCCAGTACCTTGGAGAGCAGAGGGCCAAGTTGCATTCTATGATCGCTAACGCTAATAGAAAACTATTTAAATGCATGGGAATTTGACATCTTTAACCTTAGATAAAGAGCCTATATTTATCTAAGTTTTTAAAAATATGTATCTATAACGCTAAGTCACGTGACTTAACGTTAGAGATGCCAAATTTCCATACATTTTAATAGTTTTCTAATAGCGTTAGCCATCATAGAATACATATAATCGGAAACGCTCATCACAATGGTTGAACCCAGGAGAACCGGCCAAATCCTGACCCAAGCGGAAGTTGACTCAGAAAAGGTACTGATAAGGATCTGGTGGACCAGTACTGGTGTCATCCACTACAGCTTCCTAAGATCTGGCCAGACGATTACGGCAGATCTGTATTGTCAACAATTGCAAACCATGATGGAAAAGCTAGCCATTAAACAACCGAGACTGGTACAATTGCTCTAGCCCACTGCTGCTTCAGGGCAACGCTAGACCACACACTGCACAACAGACTTGTTGGAATTTCTTCGACATCCAACGTACTCCCCGGACCTTGCAACAGATTACCACTTTTTCCGGAATTTGGACAACTTCTTGCAAGGAATAAAATTCCATTCTGATGAAGCTGTTAAAACCGCCTCCAAAGCTTTTATTATTATTAAAATATTTCATTAAAAAAAATCGTTTTATAATACTTTCTAACATTTACGCGAATTTTACACATTTTGAAATAAAACTACGTTTACAGAATCTATCGCGTTTACTTGATTTTTATACTATCCCGACGTTTCGAATACTTTACAGCATTCATGATCACGGGTGGACTTAGATGGTAGTTTTCTGGCCGGATCTTTCTCAGTCAGGCCGCGTTCCGATCCGGTGGTAGCTTTTTAGTCTTAACTTCTATTAAAATCAATATATTTAATAATAGAAACTAATAATCAATATTGTCTTCTTAATAGTAGTTTTTTGATTACTTAAAAATTTTAATTGGTAGTTTGTGGTATAATTTTTAAGCACTAAATATAAACAAAAATTTTAAAACTTAAAGGAGTATTATACTAATTTTATTACACTAGCTTAAAATCTCATATATTGTAAGCATAAATCTTAGAGTAGATATTTTTAATTGTGTTTCTAAACGAATATTATGTGGGTTGAAATAAATAAACCAAATATTTGTAAAATCATATTACTGTGGGTAGCTGAAACCGTTGAAATAACATATCAGCTTTGGACATCTAGCATCTAAGTCCACCCGTGATCATGAATGCTGTAAAGTATTCAAAACGTCGGGATAGTATAAAAATCAAGTAAACGCGATAGATTCCGTAAACGTAGTTTTATTTCAAAAATCGTTTTACTTTTTCCGTACATAATGCCAATTTCATATTATTTGATACATATTTATAAGGATTTTTTTTTTTTACTAAAGCTCCTTAGACATAAAATGACATAGCTTATAATATTATATTCATCTCACAGATATTACAAACTCACCAGATGCGACAGGATGCTCTGAGTTGGTCTCAGCGGCGAGCAGACACGCGAGCACATCGTATAGAGAACTGGAGGTGGGGGTGAGAAGCGACAGCTTGGCGACGGTCGTGCTACCGCGGGTAATAGTGCCCGTCTTGTCAAATATCACTGTTTTCACCTGAAAATCAATTCAAGGTTAGTAGTGATAGTGAACCAGTACGGTACTTGAGGTCGGCGTAAAAAAATTGAGGCTGACAGTGTAAAATACGATGGCTGACAGTGCATAAAAGAGGCTGACAATGCATAAAAGAGGCTAAAAGTGTTTAAAAGAGCCTGGTAGTGCATAAAAGAGGCTAGCAGTGTACACAAGAGGCTGGTAGTGCATAAAAGAGACTGGCAGTGCATAAAATAGGTTGACAATGCATAAAAGAGGCTGGCAATGCATGCATAAAAGAGGCTGGTAGTGCATAAAAAAACTGGCAGTGCATAAGCTGACAATGTATAAAAGAGGCTGACAGGGCGTAAGAGGAGAGTACGGGCATAAGAGGCTGATAATGAATAAAAGAAGCTGACAGTGCATAAAACAGACTGACAAAGCATAAAAGAGGCTGATAATGCATAAAAGAGACTGACAATTCGTAGAAAGACTGACAGGGCATAAAAGAAGACTGTCAGGGCATTAAAGTGGCTGATATGACTTAAAAGAGACAGACAGTGCATAAAAGGGACTGGCTGTACAAAAATTGAGAGTGGCAGTCCCAAAATCAAAATCAGTTTGTGTCTGAAAGGCAAACTTTGATATTTAAGGCTAAAAAATTTAAGTTTCAAAACAAGTCATCCATCCAGTACCAAATACAACTCACCATTAGTACTAAGTTTTCTGTAGTAATCAAATAGGTCATTTAAAAATCACAGCAATGACATAATGATTGGGGATTTGAGCCAGAAGAAGTGGAATTTAGTAAATATTCACAATTTAATCCATCACTTACCTTGTGAGCATTCTCTAGGGGTTCAGCTCCTTTGATCAGCAGCCCCATATGAGCCCCAACACCGGTGGCTACCATCACTGCCGTGGGGGTGGCGAGACCCAGGGCGCAGGGGCAGGCTATAGCCAATACTGATAGGGCGAAGTGGAACGCCGTTTGGATGATCAGCTCCCAATCAGAATATCCAGCGTTGAGGTATATTGACTGCAAGAAAAATGATTTACAGTCTCAATCACTCATATTCACTCAGTCTCCTGTCAACCAAAAGTCTTCTCAACAACGAGGATACGCTTAGCCTTTAGCTAAACAGACTTTAGTTTTGACGTGATAACGTCTTATAAATCGATGAACGCCGGCAGCACGCACGAAAAAGTCACGTTCCGAAAAATGTATGGCGACCCATGTATTGTTTAATGTTCGCGCCCACAAGAGAGCCTCGGGCTGAAGAGCGTCTGCGGGAGGGAGGCGGCCGGCGTCACCGACCGACATCACATTCTTCGCCCGAACGCGTCCCGGGCAGCACACGTATCTAAATTATTGTATAGCAGCACGCGCGATCGTACCTTTTTATATGTAACATTCGATTTCTATCAGTATTACATTTTGTGAAACTCTCAGAAAACATATATGACGTTATCACGTAAAATTATCGTCCGTAAACCGACATTACAGACAACCATATAGATTTTTTTAATGCTTATGGTGGCCGACAAGCCGCTGCCCATCTGATTATAAGTGGTTACTGTTGCTCCAGCACTCGACTATACTAAGAATACTGCCAATCCGTTCCTCACAATTTAATGTCGCGGATATGATGAAAGAATGAACCACCACCTCCCACTACAATGAAGGTTCCAAGGTTCTTCATGGACGGTCACACGGGAGACTGTGGTACCGACCCAATCAGGCCCGATAACTAGTGAATACTCCCACTCAGTACCCAGCCCTACCGTCAACATTATTAGCAGATTCGTAGTCGATGAAACAAAAAATTAGGTTTCATGTTTTGTTTCATGAAATGGTCTTAAAGACATCTAAAAACAAATGTGAAGTGGCGATTGGGAGTTATCATTAAGTGACTGCGATAGCTTAGCGGTCCAGAGCACTTCACGGATTTGGTAGGGACGCAGAATCCTGCTCGTAGTAAAACTATCTATTTCCACTTTTACAAATATATTTTTCCTTAAATTCATTAATAATTATTATACACTAGCCTTTGCCTGCGGCCACGCCGCAGCCAGAACCTAGTTTTTAGGTTATACTGAGCGACGAAGCTATCAAATAAAAAAATTGCATCAAAATCTGTAGTCACTTGACTATGCGTGATGCGCGAATGAACAAACCTACAAACAGACAAAAGAAATGTTTTGTGTTCAGACACGCCTTTATAGCCTAATACAGTACTTTTCTCAAATATCTTAAATGTACAGACACAGCTCTGTTACAGCTTTATAATAGTTAGCATAAGCCTATCAATTACCTATTCATTTTAATTAGAGATGATCAAAGATTGGTCTTACCGGGGTGATAGCTTTAATCCTATTTATGTCCAAAGCACCACTAACAATCCAGCAGATGAGAGTCAGCACTGACAGGAATATCACCAGTGGAACAAAGTACCTGGAACAGAATATTTGACTGTTGGTTCTCTCTTTTATTTTGATGTGAAAACATCTCATGCGGATTGAGGGTAAAACCTGCTGTTGGTGTGGCAACGTAGCCACGCTAATATGTTTAGTTATTTTTAACGCTATTTGTTGACAAAAGCATCTAACTAGGAAGTAAACCAATAACATAATGTCAATCAATAAACCAATAACATTTCTAATTCGTGTATGGAAAACGAGAGGGCGCTTACCAATTTCGAACAATATTTGAAGAAAGAAAGAAAATCGATGTTTTCACATCTGTGAGACGTCCCGTGACGGCTCGTATTTTGTTTTTTTTTATAATTTTTGCTCAGGATTATCAATTTCCATAAAACATTCCAGACGTCACACAAAGACATTATGAAGGAATATAGATTTAAATAAAAATAACAATTTATACATTGTACATTAACATCATCATCACCGTAGCTTTATCACAAACTTTGTTAAGGTCGGCTCATCTTCTTTTGGCTTTTGTTTCAGCTATTCAACAAAATTTACGCGAATGCCTATCTCAGCTCCACGATAAACTCGGGGATAACTGGCACCAAACTTGTTGTCAGATATTTTTAATCAGGCTTTAAAAAAGAAGGTTTTCTTATATTTGATCATTTTTTCGCACGATCAGTTCACCCGGCCACGGTGACCGTAGCCCCACCTGTGTGTCACTAGAGTGCAGTAAGGCAGTACGCTCACCCCGCCCGTGTATGTCACTAGAGTGCAGTAAGGCAGTCCGCTCACCCCACCTGTGTATGTCACTAGTGTGCAGTAAGGCAGTTCGCTCACCCCGCCTGTGTGTCACTAGAGTGCAGTAAGGCAGTACGCTCACCCCGCCTGTGTGTGTCACTAGAGTGCAGTAAGGCAGTACGCTCACCCCGCCTGTGTGTGTAACTAGAGTGCAGTAAGGCTGTACGCTCACCCCGCCTGTGTGTGTAACTAGAGTGCAGTAAGGCAGTACGCTCACCCCGCCTGTGTGTGTCACTAAAGTGCTTTAAGGCAGTACGCTCACCCCGCCGGTGTGTGTCACTAGAGTGCAGTAAGGCAGTACGCTCACCCCGCCTGTGTGTGTCACTAGAATGCAGTAAGGCAGTACGCTCACCCCACCTGTATGTATCACTAGCGTGCAGTAAGGCAGTACGCTCACCCCGTCTGTGTGTGTCACTAGAGTGCAGTAAGGCAGGCAGTACGCTCACCCCGCCTGTATGTGTCACTATAGTGCAGTAAGGCAGTACGCTCACCCCGCCTGTGTGTGTCACTAGAGTGCAGTAAGGCAGTACGCTCACCCCGCCTGTGTGTGTCACTAGAGTGCAGTAAGGCTGTACGCTCACCCCGCCTGTGTGTGTAACTAGAGTGCAGTAAGGCAGTACGCTCACCCCGCCTGTGTGTGTCACTAAAGTGCTTTAAGGCAGTACGCTCACCCCGCCAGTGTGTCACTAGAGTGCAGTAAGGCAGTACGCTCAACCCGCCTGTGTGTGTCACTAGAATGCAGTAAGGTAGTACGCTCACCCCACCTGTATGTATCACTAGAGTGCAGTAAGGCAGTACGCTCACCCCGCCTGTGTGTGTCACTAGAGTGCAGTAAGGCTGTACGCTCACCCCGCCTGTGTGTGTAACTAGAGTGCAGTAAGGCAGTACGCTCACCGCGCCTGTGTGTGTCACTAAAGTGCTTTAAGGCAGTACGCTCACCCCGCCAGTGTGTCACTAGAGTGCAGTAAGGCAGTACGCTCAACCCGCCTGTGTGTGTCACTAGAATGCAGTAAGGTAGTACACTCACCCCACCTGTATGTATCACTAGAGTGCAGTAAGGCAGTACGCTCACCCCGCCTGTGTGTGTCACTAGAGTGCAGTAAGGCAGGCAGTACGCTCACCCCGCCTGTGTGTGTCACTAGAGTGCAGTAAGGCAGTACGCTCACCCCGCGATGGTGTCGGCCAGGCGCTGCACGGGCGCCTTGCTGGCCTGCGCGTCCTCTACGAGGCGGACGATCTGCGCCAGAGTGCTCGCCTCGCCCGTGTGTGTGGCGCGCACCACGAGCGCGCCGTGCTGGTTGATGCTGCCGCCTATCACCGCGCTGTCTGTGGGGCACTACAGTTAGCCTTCGCACAAGCTCTGATGGTTGTTAACGAAACTACACGCCACACAATATACACCTCCCAAATATTATGGAATATTACAAATATATATTTCAAAGTGAAATTTCTGATACCAGATTGCGAGTTAAATATCGAGAATATGTCATATTTAAGCATATTTCATTACACGAAAGAGAAGAAAGAGAAAACGTAGGGACAAGAAAAAGAGTTACATAGACTCCGACATTATGGGTGTCGAACAAGAGTGACGTTAATGCCAAAAATGGGACGGAGTTTACAAAGCAGCAAATTCTGGCATAAAAGTTGTTTCAAACGGGCTTGACTATAACCTACTAACATTAAACACCGAAAAAACAAAGATTGTCAACTTCAGTATTAACAAACAAAATACTTGCCCTAAACACCTCACAGTAAAATTGTATATATATACCTGTGGCGTTAACGAACTCACTAGTTGGTCATGTCCTAGATTTGAGCAAATGGATTACATACGGTATCTTGGTGTGTACATTGACAATCATCTTACCTGGATTAAACGGTTAGAATATGTAAGTGGACGGGTTAGGACAATGCATACACATTTAAATAATACATAATTGACCGTTACGATCTTGTGCCAAATTCCATCAAATTTTATGGCTATAACCAAGTGATCAGGCACCGTCTCTACTACATAATTTTCGTCCATCCATCCATCCATCCGTTAGCCTTTTGATTGACAGAGGTTGTTGAACATAGGCTCTGTGGCTTTTACCAAATCAGCAGTCAGCAGCACCTAATAGGAGACCGTCCTACGTCTAACAGCTATTCAAAAGTTAGCGGCAGAGCCTTTAAACTAGCTTTCTAAAACATCAAAAATATTTTTTTTTTTAAATAAAAATTTACCTTTTTTCTTAGCCACAGGCATAGATTCCCCAGTAATGAGGGATTCGTCGCACGTACTCTGACCGTAAAGGACTTTCCCGTCCACTGGGATCTTGGCTCCGGGCACCACCTGTAGCAGTTAAGACCTGGAGTATACGAGTTCAGATCTCATTCACAAATATTTTGTTTAGAACTTCTTCTATTTTTGATTAAGGCAACCAGCCTAAGCCATTGTTGCCAGTGTCATGTTTCATGTTGCATCAAGTAGGTAAGTTTAGTAAAAATAATTCGTCAAATATGTCACAGTCACACTATGCCAGGACAATCATATCAAAAGATTATGCTAAAAATATTTGATTATAATGTTGTCCCTGATAATATACTTTTAATATTTATAGTAAACCGTGTGGGGCCGGCTTTAGAATTGTCCCATCCCTCTCCACCCATGAGAGTCATATGAGACGACTCCCTCAGTCGTAACGGCAAATTTGGGGAAGCCTATGTCCAGTGGACGTCGAAAGGCTGATGGATGGATGAGTGGAATAAAAATAATAACATTTCTTATACTAATTTAAATTACAATCATCCATCCATCAGCCTTTTAACGTCCACTGCTGGACATAGGCCTCCCCAAAGGGGGGATAATGCCGTAATCGCCACGCTTGGCAGGCGGGTTGGCGATCGCAGTGGATGTTGTTAATACTCGAGGGAGTGCTGCTGCCCACTCTCCCAGATCCCCACAGTCGGCTCTTACGACTCCCGTGGGTAGAGAGGGGTGGGACAATTCTAAAGCCAGCCCCACACGGCAAATAAATTAAATTAAATTACAATACGAGACAATAAAGATATCCTCTTGCTTTAAAAATAGTTAATTAAGTTATTACAATTTAATAACGACAAAAGAGAGGTCTTGCTCTAGTAATAGTATATTGTGTAATAAAAAAAACCAGGATCACGCCTTTACTCCCCGAAGGGGTAGGCAGAGGTGTATTACACACCCACGATTCGCCAGCTATGTTTAAGTCCCACGTAATAGGGGGTGATCTCACTCGCCTCAGGCGCTCGTGTTAATTATTAGTGTATTCTTGACGATTTTAAGTGCTGTATAATAATAGGCCTATAAAATAAAGATATTTTTGAATTTGATTTAAATTCATACTAAGTTACTCATAGTCAAGTAAGTGATGCCTCTGTAAAGTGGTGGCGACTTTACTGGAAGCTTCTATGGACTTTTGGAGACAAAACCTTAAATAGCCATTTTATAATATACATAGAAGCTATGTTTAAGTTCCACGTAATAAGCAACGAGCCTTTTGCCGTCTACCGAGCACATTTCCAAACTCCGGGCTGCTACTGAAAATTTTTCTTTTAACGAAAAAGCCCAATAACTGCCCGACGCGGGGATCGAACCCGAGACCTAATAACCAGCAGTCGTTCACACTACTGCAATTGCCTTGATAATTCATTCAGTGCTATCTAAATGATATTGTGTGTGTTCCGATATGCACTGCAAGCACTGTAAGGTGTGACGACAATTTAGTATACTGCGAAGTCGTTCCTTTGTAGTTAGCTATACTGTGGGCCTAGCCAAGTTGCATTCTATGATCGCTAACGCTAATAGAAAACTATTTAAATGTATGGGAGTTTGACATCTTTAACCATAGATAAAGAACCTATATTTATCTGTCTTTGTCTTGTTTTGTCGTTAACAAATCTATAACGCTAAGTCACATGACTTAACGTTAGAGATCTCAAATTTCCATACATTTTAATAGTTTTCTATTAGCGTCAGCGATCATAGAATAAGTTGATTTCTAGGCCCACTGGTTACTGCTTATAACGGAACGCAGTCCAGTATACTGATCTGTCATTACTTTCATTTCATACAAAGTATTGGTTCCACACTGCAATAACCACAATTTCTTTAAATTTTTCATGTTTCGGTATCTTTGAATAACAACATTCAATAATAATAATAATTTTCAATAGTGCAAGTTGTTAAATTTCTGGACGCTCTTGATCACGTGATCAAACCACTGAGAGCAGTTTTACCTCGAAAACGCCAGTGCCCACTATTATATAAATGGCGTCAATTTATGACGTCATATATTATATTTCCCTAGCATACTGCGGCTGTATACTGTCAGTCTATAACGGAACGATTTTTCTCCAGTAAGATCACTGGACAGTGCTCGCAGTGTATATCGGAACACAGCCATTGTTATTATATGAACGTACCTTCAACAAATCACCTCGTTCTACCAGGTCCACTGGTATACTCTTTTCCGTGATGGGCTGTCCGTTCTCATCCAAGGTCACGAGGAGAGCCTCAGTGGGTTTCAGTGACAGTAATTTGGATAACGCTTCTGATGTTTTTCCCTGTCAATAAAAACTCATATTATTATATTTGTCTATCACAGACAGCACAGTATCGCCATCTGTTTTCATCAAACTACAGAGGAGACATTATACGCGAGCGTGTGCGCAAAGATGTATATTGCTAATAGAGAAATATAAACAAAGCTTCAACTCTCACTCAATCCATCCAGCAGCCTTTTAAAGTCCACTGCTGGACATAGGCCTCCCCAAGAATGGGGGATAGTGCCATAATCGCCACGCTTGGCAGGCGGGTTGGCGATCGCAGTGGATGTTGTTACTACTCGAGGGAGTGCTGCTTCCCCCTCCCCCGGTATCCCCTCAGTCGGCTCTTACGACTCCCACAGGTGGAGAGGGGTGGGACAATTCTAAAGCCGGCCCCATTTTACTAGTCAATACTATATTATGTACTTTCAAACAAGATTGTAATATTTTTGCTGCACTTGTTATTTATTGGGAAGGAACTGATTCTCAAGATACAGCTCACGCTAGTTTGGGAATCAGGGCTTCCATGCTTATTGTAAATACCTTTGTTATTTTGATCTTGATCTATATTTTAGCACTTGACATGCTCAGCTACTCTTAAAGTACAAATTATTCGGTACTTCTAGAAATAGTACGATAGCTCAGTGGATTATAGAGCACTTCCCCGGAAAGGAAGGGACGCAGGTTCGATTACCGCTCGTACTAAAATACTCTTTTTCCTTATTTACAAATTATAATTTGTACCTTTGTTATAATAAAGATTATTATCTTTATTAATTTTTTTATATATTTCATACATTTCTTAAAATGTATGAAATAGTACGGCACCGACATCGGGTGCAGGGACCAAGCTGCCGATGGTTAGGGCTCCAGAGACAGGAACCTCCTCACAATACGTGCCGTGTTGAGGAGTACTGCCTTCTGTATCAAGCCCTTGATCCAGCTATCTAACGAGAGTCTCTTTAGGTGTTGGTAGAGACTTTTGGCGATCAGTCCATTAACCGATATGACTATCCGAACAATTATTTATTTATTTATTCCCCGAGTCGGGCAGTGTTATTGAGATTTTGCGTAAAAAAAAAGGAAAAATTCTCAGTAGCAGCCCGGAGTTTGGAAATATGCCCGGTAGAAGTCAATAGGCTCGCCCCCTATTACGTGGGACTCAAACATAGCTGGCGAGTCGTGGGTGTGTAATACACCTCTGCCTACCCCTTCGGGGGATACAGGCGCTGAATTAATGTCACACAGTACAGTCGGAGAGAGGGCACTACCAAATAAAAATATTTGGGGGGGAATGGAAACACCGCCAACTTCCTAAAATAAGAATGTCTTACAATAATCCAATATCTTTTTGTTGGATTGACCTGGGATCCGAACCTGAAATTGGCTAGGCCCACTTATTATTTTGGCTATAAAAGTTAAGATTCCGTACAGCAACTGAGAATTTTCTGCAAAATCTTCTATGTTATGTATGTAAGTGATTTATGTTACTAACGTACTGCACAGATGGCGGAGTGGTATGGATACCGGCCTTTCGTCTGAGTGTTGTGGGTTCGATTCCCACACCAGGACAACTCTGTGTGTGGATCCACAAATGGTTGTTCTGAGTCTGCGTGTACGCTGTGTCCGTGAAATTGTATGTTTGTAAAGTCCCCCGCGATTCAAAGATTATTCATTATACTATCGGCACGCTATGATGGCCGTTTTGACATTTGTCCACTCATGAAGTTTCGTATTAATTAATAATTACATTTGAAGGCGCAAATTGCTGTTCTTTATTGTCAATAGTGACGTGCTAACTGCACGTCATAAAATTTATCGAATGTATAATTTTAGGACACAACATTTATTTATTACATTGATTTCTAAACTATACGAGGAGGGATCAAAAAGTAGTGATAACGACATACTCCTTGGTAAGAAAAAAAAAAATACTGGCAGGCATAGCTCAGATACATATTTGTAATATTAATAAAGAAAAAAATCTTCGATTCTCTTTTGTTTTTTCTGAATGTAGTCATTTGTTTGCTTCGTGTCGGAACGTGTTGTCGAAAATGGAGAAAAACGAAGTGCAAGCCGTTATTAAATACCTCTGTTTAAAAAAGTTAACGACGCAAGAGATTCATTGCGATTTGTAGGCAACATTAGGAGTCTGCTCCGCCGTATTCCACTGTTGCAAGGTGGGCTTCTCAATTTCGAGTAGTAGTGTAGAGAACGAGCACGGAAGACGAACATCGTTGCGGCCGTCCATCGACGTCAGTCGCCCAAGAAAATGTTGCGAAAGTCGAGAAAATTGTATTGAGCGATCGAAGAGTTACCATCCGATACTTAATTCAAGAAACTGGCATTTCATATGGAAGTATTCAACCCATATTGAAACAATCTTTGAATATGAAAAAAGTCTTCGCAAGATGGGTGCCGAGAATGTTAATTGACAGTCAGAAACAAAATCGACTTGACATTTCGGAGATATTGTTGGACAAGTTTCAAGAAGATTCTGAAAACTTTTTGTCTCGTTTCGTAACAATGGACGAAACATGGGTCCATCATTTTGATTCCGAGACAAAACAGCAATCTTCGCAATGGAAACGGCCATCATCACCGACCGAGAAGGGATATTGTTGATTGATTACCTGGAGCGTGGAACCACATTACAGGCCAATATTATGAAGCTTTAGTTCCCAAGTTGAGGAATGCCATCAAAGAGAAAAGGAGAGGGAAACTTCGAAGGGGCGTGCTGTTTCATCACGACAACGCACCCGCACACAGGTCGGCAGTTGCGATGGCTGCCATTCAGCAAGCTGGCTTCGAATTGGTTGACCACCCCCTTTATTCACCAGATCTGGCACCTAGCGATTTTTATCTGTTCCCCAAATTGAAAGAATACTTAAGGGGAAACAGGTACGAAGACGATAACGAAAGAACGATGAAAGGGATTGAAGCCTTGGAAAAGTGCTGGACTCGGTGTGTAGAGAGACTCGGAGACTATGTAGAAAAATAAATTATTAAGTTATCAATAGTCATTATATTCTATCTCATCAGTACTTTTTGATCCCTCCTCGTATATATAAGGGTCACGCGAACATTTATTTTTTATTTTTATAAGATTATAATTATTGTTGTACTTATTTACCACACAACTCGGCATTTATTTTTCGAAATTAAAATTTTTTAAAAATGAAATCTATAACGGTCGTCACTAGGATCGCTGGCCAGCACAACTACTACCTCCGACAAACTCGCGTCAATGCTCAATGCAAAACAAAGCAGTTTCGACTTGACGTTGCTTTAACCTTTTTAATCAGGTACTACATGCAATAAAAACTTATAGATTTGATTATATTTTTTTCGAGAATAAATTGACATTTCATATCACTATTGTAATATGTCAAAACGGCCATCATAGCGTGCCGCAACTATAGTGCAGGGTGATGTCTTTAAAAAAAAATGTGATGTATGTTAGTGATGTGTTATACGTTACCTTAGCGATATGTTCAAGCCATCTCCCCAGAGATACAAAGACCAGCAACATGGGTGGTGTGTCGAAGAATGTGACGGGGCTGGTGTCCTGCTTCATCACCATGGCTGCCACCACCACAGCCAGAGAATAACCGTAACTGGAACCAGTTTACATAACTTAATAACGCGGAGACGTGGATATAGATTGGTGTGGAAAGTACAATTTTTCCACGGCGTCAAGTGTGGACAAAAAAAAATCTTTCATATCTATACTATTATAAAGCTGTAACAGAACTGTGGCCGTACATTTAATTGAGAAAAAAATACTGTATTAGGCTCTATAGGCGCATTTGAACACAAAACAATTTTTTTTCGATTTTTTGTCTGTCTATCTGTTTGTTCGTTTGCGCATCACGCAAAAACCCCTGAACTGATTCTGATGCAACTTTTTTTTATTTGATAGCTCTTGATTAGACTTAAAAACTGGTATACATTTTATCCCGCTACTATATCGGGAGCCTGAGATATAACATAAAAACTAGCTTTTGGCTGCGGCCGAGCCGCGAGCAAAGGCTAGTTTATATTATAAAGTGAGAAGGATAGGTATGGATTTATTTTAACTAAGCTATATACATATTATATACAAAAATCCAGTCACAGTGTTCGGCATCACTCGTGCGTCTCCATCTCCAAGGAAATGGATAGGTAAAATAATAAGGAGAGGATAGTGAGAGAGTTTGGACCTCCGGCGCTCTCACTCACAATACGAAACACCCTACCGTTGTTTCAAGCTGATCTTTTGTGAGAAGGTGCTACTTTTCCGTATGAGCCGAACTAAGCAAGGCCCTTACACTATCATATACTTGTCAAATAGAAGAAAAAAAGCACAGAATCATACCAGATGGTGACCACACTTACAGTTATCAGTAAATTGTACAACAAGTTACCTGATAGTGGTAGTCATAGATATGAGCACGTCCATATTAGAAGTGCCGTGTTTTAACGCCTTGTAAGCCTGCTTGTAGAAGTGCCAACCGCCGAAGAACTGTAACAGATTAATTTTATGAGAAGCGGTTTTTTTTATAGTATTGTAAAGACATTACCTTTTTTTTTTGTTAAGGCGGGAAAAAATGTACCTAACTACACAGTGTGGGGCCCTCACCCACTAAAGAAACCCGCCTATATTGGCGGACCACCGGAACTATTTTACATTCCTTCAGTGATAAAGACAATACCCGGCTCTATAGAATAATCCCAATATCACAGGCAACAAAATTCAATCACAAAAAATTGTACTGTATTAGAATCGAACCCACAACCCTCAAGGTCGGCATCTAAACCGTAGAGTGGTTTAGATGCCGACCTCTGTGCAGTTAAGGATAGAAGACCTGGTGGTAGGCCAAGTCTACCGGGGAAGTATCCCTAATAGAATATCAGCGTCAAGATACTGCAGGTTACACTTGATTACTAAATGCATACATTCAGCGAGTGAGAGCGTCATACATAGCCATATAGTAGGTGTATCTACCGTTGTTTCACGTACACGTGATCTTCTGTGAGAGGATGGTACTTCCGCGATCGAGCCAGCCCATTCATGCTGGGACAAGCAACGCTTAATATAAGATACTAGCTGGCCGTGTGGGGCTTTAGAATTGTCCCATCCCTCTCCATCCATGGGAGTCGTAAGAGCTGACAGAGGGAATACCGGGAGAGTGGGCAGCAGCAATCCCTCGAGTATTAACAACATCCACTGCGATCGGCAACCCGCCTGCCAAGCGTGGCGATTACGGCACTATCCCCTATATGAGCGAAACACATGTTGTGGCGTTCTCTTGGGGAGGCTTATGTCCAGCAGTGGATGTCGAAAGGCTGATGGATGAAATTGAGATATAAAGTATCCTATCTCTTAAGCTGGGACAAAACACACATTAAAAAAACATATATAATAGTTAAAATCGGTTCAGTAGTTTTGGAGTTCATCCCGGGCAAACATCGAATTCAAATTCAAATTCAAATTCAAATATATCTTTATTTCGTAGGCCTATTAAGTAGCACTTAAAATCGTCAATAATACACTAATAATTAAAATAATTAACACGAGCGCCTGAGGCGAGTGCAACCGCAATAACAAAGTGGCGATTGCAATCGCCACAAGCGGCCGGATTCCGTAGTAAAGCCTTTCATGAGAAAAACCCGGCAAGAAACTCATGGGTCATCAACACATCGTGACACTGGAATTATATATAATAGATATAACTCAACCTACCTGTACGGGAGTGGCCAGAAGCCACATGATCAGGTTCTCCAGACTGAGGCCAGGTACAACACAGCACATGTCTGCAGCGCTGTGGTGTGAAGACATGACGGACATGAAGTACGCCATCGCGACCATACACGGTCCACCGAACACTAGTGATATGAGGAACGCGTTCCGCCATTTTCTTATTTCTTCCCTGTGGAAGAAACCAAGGTGTGGAGATGAGAAGTCTGAGAAGCATAGCCGGAGTGTTTTTCTTTTATTGCATGTAGTGGAAGGCGATCCACGGCCCATCTGATGGTAAATGGTAACCGTCGCTCATGGGCTCAACTATACCGAGAGTATTGTCAAGCCGCTGCTCACCATTTCATTTCACCGATATGAAATGAAAGAATAAACGGCTATCTCCTGCTACAGCCAAAACACAACGATGTACTTCATGGCCGGTCACACGAGAGATGGTGGTACCAACCCGCTCGGGCCCGATACCGAACCCACGTCTTCCAATCCGGGGTAGTGTTCTAAGCCACTGGCTATCCTACCGATCTTTCGATCATCCCAATTTCCTCACCACATTTGTCTTACGACCAACGCCATCTATCGGCATTTACATGCTCTCTTGGTATCGGGCCCGAGCGGGTTGTTACCACTGTAGGCTGCTTGTATTATATGATGTATATATTAATATAATTATTTATTACACACATAATTTAATAATACGCCACAATAATAATAATAAAATAGCACACATAATATTTATCTATATATAATTATATAAAACTTTATATTCACACACATATATATATTATATACCTACTTCCTATATACATACCTACTTAAATATCTACGCATTTACAACATATTCATATACACCATTTATTCTATGTATAATATTATATCAGTATAGTAGCTATCATTTATGTCGTGTCGTGCGATGTATGAAAATGGTGTACTGGACTCGCGCAACGAAAACCGGTTCCCGGCCAGCCGCGGCTCATACGATGCACATGGCTGAGGGAAACAGTTCCGTGTAAACCTCGGCTGCATACAGTGCTATCGCTCGCTTGACCCGCATACTCGTGAATGTATATCTAAATCGTATTTCTATTTCTCACGCTATCACTCTGCTTTTCTCCTTCTATTCTTTTTGTGCCTGTGGCTGTAAGCTGTATCTGTGCTTGTGTTGTGCCCGCTATTATACTTTCTACGCTATTTAGTGTGTGCTTATTTCTGCCTGCATTCCAGCCTACCAGGTACGGTACATACATATACCTAACGGACCCATACCACCATCTCCCGTGTGACCGGCCATGAAGTACATCGTTGTGTTTTGGCTGTAGCAGGAGATAGCCGGTTATTCTTTCATTTCATATCGGTGAAATGAACGCTACCGTCCGATACGTTGTCACTCGTGAACTTTTTTTCGCAACGGCTATCGGTTGTATTTAACTTACTTATGTTCTAAATAATTTGTTTGTCCTTTGTTATGTGGAGTCACGACACTGGACTCGAATCCGAGACTGTCAATTGCTTCACATATCGTCCGCGGACCTATCTGCTCAGCGTTGTATTTAATTTTGCCTCTGAAAACGAAAACGAATACAGTTATTAGTTTTATGTGTAACAGCGTTGACGTCTTACCCGACTATAAGTGGTAAGCTTCATAAACTTTGTAAGCCCTAGGACTGCAAAGACAAGATGTACCAAATTCGAGTCCCAGACTAAGTAAAGAAATTTTATTCATAAGTTATTCCTGCCCGTTGAAGGAAAACAATTACTATTTTCTTAGGGGATCTAGATTTCGTGACGTATTACAGAGCGGTTACAACAATTGTGACGATGTGTCAAAATTTGACAAAGTATCAAAAATAGTGACAAGGTGTCAAGAATTGAGACGATGTATCAAAAATTGAGACGAAGTGTCAAAATATTGTGACAAAATTTCAAGAATTGGGACGAAGTATGATGAATAGTAGGTGAGGGGGATCTGCCAATTTAAAATTATTCTACCACAAGTTCCAGGTCTGAAATTGAGCCTTAATAAATGAGAACAAATTATTTGTAAAATGTGGAAAAAGGCTTGTGTGTCGCAGTTAGAGCACTTCCCCGGATTGGAAGGGACGCAGGTTCGATTCCCACTCGCACTAAAAGATCTCTTTTTCCACATTTCACAAATAATTTGTTCTTCAAAGTAGCTGAGCATGTCAAGTGCTAAAATGCAGATCAAAATATATTTGCTTTTACGAAATTGAACAGATAAGAAGAGAGACAACACTCACTTGCAAGTAGTTAACGCGACTGTACACGATACAACTCCAGTTAATTTAAGTACACTTTTTTCTATCTTGTTGACGCAGGACGCACAAGTCATACCCTTGATCTGTAAACAGTGTACGAGAACCATTGAAAATACCCCTAAGTATGCTTATCTTCTAGGCTAACAGGATAAATAAACGCATCGTTTTCTTATACTACGTGGGTGGAAAACAAGCCACCTGATGATAAATGGTAACCGTCACTCATGGGCTCAACTAGAAATTATTGTCAAGCCGCTGCTCACCATTTAATTTCACAGATATGAAATGAAAGAACCAAAACACACTGATGTGCATCATGGCCAATCACACGGGATATCGTGGTACCAACCCGCTCAAGCCCGATAGCAAGTGAGTACTCCCACTTGGCACCCACCCCTATCACCAGTAATGCAATGGGTGACAATTGCTTACTTCCCTTAGTCACTCCGTACGACACCCGTGGGATAGAATGGGGTGGTGATACTTGTATTCTTAGTCTGTCACCACACGGACAAAACTCATCTTATATATTATTTTTCTAGCCTCACTCGTCACCAACACCACAAACCGCTAATGCCCCTAGTAAATCCAGCGTGGGTATCGCTTGCGCTTGTGGAAGGCCATTCCTACAATACCAAGCACCTTACCATGACTAGAACTTCCTTCTGCCCGCTGCCGTCACAATCGCTGATGACAGAGGCAGGGAACCCTAACTCCGTGATGGAGTCAGCTACATCCTGCGCTGAGATCTTGCGGGGCTCGTACCTGACCTCAGCTTTGGCTGCCAGTAATGCTACTAAGATTGATTGAACACCTGTAATGAGTAATTATAGATGTTATTGAAGTGAAAACTTCTATTGGAAGATTTGCATAGGGAGTAAATTCATGTAAGTCGTCATCGACATGGTCACGTGACGTGTTAACGATGAAATGAAAACTTAACTCATATATCACAAGAGGCCTTGGTAAATGTACTAGATTTATATATGTGTATAGTATGTGAGTAGAAATACAATATATGTAATTCATAATATATATATGAACATTTTGATCTATATTTTAGCACTTGATATGCTCAGCTACTCTTAAAGTACAAATTATAATTTGTGAATAAGGAAAAAGAGTATTTTAGTACAGGCGGGAATCGAACCTGCGTCCCTTCCTATCCAGGGAAGTGCTCTAATCCACTGAGCTACAGTACTATCTTTTAGACATACCCAATCTCCTTATCACATTTGTCAATGATCTATCGTAGCAGTTGCTCGGAGCTACCAATTTCTATGCTTAGTGGTAGAGCCTTGCTTATCCTAGCATGAATGTGCCAGCCCAATCTTTGAAGTACCTTTTGAAGTAACCCTCTCATAGAAGATCACCGTGAAACAACGGTCGGTAGTCCTACCGTTGTGTTGCGTATGGTGAGTGAGAGCGCCGGCGGCACATACTCCCTATCCCATCCTCTCCTTATTATCTTTCCTTTCACGTTATTTATATGCGACGCGCGAGTGATGACACTGGTGTTGCTATCGTCTCTAGGCTACGGTAACCGCTTACCATCAGGTGGACACAAATTTTATTTACTTATAGAAAGTTAGATAATAACAATCACATACCATAGAGCTTGGCACAATGTTTCTCTATAGCGGCTACACAGGAGGCGCAGGTCATTCCTCTAACTTCCAGCGTGCAGCGGGACACCTCACTCTCTGGTGGCGGAGCCGCCGTGCCCTGGTGGTAACCGTCATACCATTATTACTTTTGACGGACCTCGTGGCGTAGTCGGTAGTGTAACCGACTTCCGTGCACAAGGTCGTGGGTTCGATTCCCACTCAGGACAAATATTTGTGTGATTAACACATATATTTATACTGCGTGCGGGTGTTTTCTATCTATTATATGTATGTATTTACATAGAAGAAAAAGAACAAAAATACATTCGTTACAAAGCGACCCCAGCATAAAACAGTTCATAAGACCTGCGCTGGTCTTCGGTTGAGGCGCCTTAGTGATGTCACGGACGTCGTTGACATCCATGGACTTCTGCCAAGTGTCGCCTCATTCAATCAATTATATAGCCAATCTGCCAACTCCCTCTGGAGAGACGAGGTGGATTACGACCGAAATCCCTTTCCCTCTGCGAGGAGACCCGTACCCAATCATGGAACAGTAATAACATACATCTCAACCCTTAGAGCGTCATACGTGGGTAGGTGTGCTCATAACGTGGTAAACAATCGGATGCGCGAAGCTCTAATATCCTACGCCAAAGATATTCGTCTAGATACTTACATTGGCTTGTGTCTTACTCTTGACAGGAGAAGGTGGCTTCACACCATCGCCTGAACCTTCCTCGCTTTTAGCTTGCGGTGAACCATCTGTAAACACACGAGTTTTTATCTTAAAGGAGTAGGCAGTGGTTTAACAGATTCACTTTGTAACTTACTTTAGTTTTATCTAAAGGTTTTAGCTGTTTAAGCATCCTTACTAATTAGTTTTTGGAATCGATCGGTAAAACCGTATAAAAGATATTCTAAAAAAAACCAAATTAAAAATATAGTAGTTTTTTTGAGATTTCTCAAGTTCTACCGGTTTGAATCAGTCCTTAGAATTCTTCAAAAGTTAAAATAGAAAAAGGCACGGATTAAACTCCCCTCAATGCAGGCATTCCTTAAACATACAGGGATTTCTCAAAAATTATAACAGAAATAAGGCACAGATTAAACTTCTCGCAATACAGGGATTCCCTAAAAAGACACAGGTTTAACTCCCCGCAACACAGGGATTCCCTAAAAATAGAAAAAAAGCACGCACTAAACTTCCCGCAGTACAGGGATTCTCTAGTTCAACAGTATGTTGATTGTATATAAAGTAGATTGACGAACAAACATACCCAACCACCTTTCACCGTCCACGGAGAGTATAGTCGGCTCGAACCCCAGCTCGTACACTGTATCGTGCAATTGCTGAGGAGTGACTGTCCCCTGGAGACACCTCGCTGTCAGTTTCGCTTCAGACAGGCTGACTGTCGCCTCAATGACACCAGGCATTTCGTTTAAGGTACCTGAAAACACAAATTTATGTATAATGTATTCTCAGTAGTATATACCACGCTGATACCTTTTTTTTAGATGGCGGGAAAAAATGTACCTAACCGTGCAACCCAGTCATTCGGGGCAATGAACAGGGTAGTGTGGGCCCTCAGCTACTAAATAAACCTGCCGTGTGCCGTCTCTCCGGCTTTATTGGCGGGCCACTGGTACTATGTTACATTCCTTCAGTGATACCTGCCACTACATACAGAATTATTTTCTTTTTCTATACTATTATAAAGCTACACATTAAACACAAAGTGAAAAGTGCTAAGCATATCAAATGCTAAAAATATCTAAATATTATAAAGCTGTAACAGAGCTGTGTCTGTACATTTAAACAAAAAAGACAAAAATACTGTATCAGGCTATATAGTGCGTGTCTAAACACAAAATATATTTTTATTGTTTATCTGTTTTTTCGTTCGCGATTCTCGCAAAAACTACTGAAGGGATTTTGATGCAACTTTTTTTATTTGATAGCTTTCGATTAGACTTAAAATCTGGTATATTTTTTATACCGCTACTATCGGAACCCTGAGATATAAAAAACTAGCTTTTGGCTGCGGTGGAACAGCTGGCAAAGCTATTCTAAAATTAAAATAGACATAATACACAATAAAGCATATACAATAAAATATACTACAGGTGGTAAAATATACTTACCCTCAATTGTATTGACGCAGGACTGGCACGTCATACCAATGACGGACAGGACTACCTCAACCTCCTGAGCTGCGCTGGAGGCCGACATGTCTATCAGTAGCTCCGTTGGTATCTCTTTTGGTAAAAGGTGTCTGGAAGGAACAGGCCATCTATGTAACCCTCGTAATTGATTTTTTACGAAATTGATATCATTTGCAAGATACGTTACGTGTGACCATAGTTGGCGAACCGTGGGTGTGTTAAAAATATCTGCCTACCCCTTCGAGGATAGAGGCGTGATGCTGTGGTTTTTTTTTTTTTTTAAATATAGTCACGAGCAGGATTTGAACCTGCATCTCCTCGAAAACCGTCCACCTGGGACCAGGTAAGGTTATTACAATTGAGAGGTCGGAATAATGTATGTAAATACAACCGACAGATGAAGGCATCACCCGAGTTATTAAGAAAGAATGTGTTATCAAAACTGGTAGGTACATCCGAGCAAATGTCGCGTTGGCTGAATTAGCAAAGAATCTTGGTCTTCCAGAAGATGCAGGTACGATCACGGACATTTCACACAACGTCCTCTGGTATCAAACTAAGCTTAACGCTTGTGCACATAGCACACCAGTATGTATACCAGATTACGGATATAATACATATATTACTTATTTTTTTGTAAATACATACATATAATAGATAGAAAACACCCAGACGCAGTACAAATATCTGTGTTCATCACACAAATAATTGTCCTGAGTGGGAATCGAACCCACGACCTCGTGCACGGAAGTCGGTTACACACTGACTACGCCACGAGGCCCGTCAGTTAATATGTAAAACTGAGATAATATTGCATTTACTTCGTATTATTTTATTTCGCATGTGTTGTTTGAATGCTTGTTATTTAAATTAAAGCATTATATATGTAAAATAGAAGTATGTTTACTAGTCATAATATTGTTTTGTCTAGTATTAAAGCCTTGCTTATTCCAGCATGAATGATCCGGCTCGATCACAGAAGTACCACACTCTCATAGAGGATCGGCGTGAAGCAACCGTGGGAGCTATAGTTGTGTTTCTATGGTGAGTGAAAGTGCCGGAGCCCCAAACAACCCCTCACCCTAATTCTTTCTTTGAAGCTGGCACCGCGCGGGTGATGCCTCTGGTGTTGCTAGCGTCTCTTACATTAACCGCTTACCATCAGGTGGGCCGTGTGCTTACCCACCCATATAGTATAAAAAAAAACGAGTGTGCTTTAGACCACACGACTGAAGTAAGATTTTGAATTTAAGTCAACGGTCTACAACAGTCATCACCTATTTTATTTGTTAAGGCGGGAAAAAATACACCCTACCGCACACCCCGTCGCCCGGGGCAACAAAACAGGGTGGGGCACCCACCAAACAAACCTACCGTGTGTCGTCTCTCCGCCTATATTGGCTGACCACTGGAACTATGCCGCCGGCGATTTATCCTTTCGGTTAACCCCTAACGACAGTCACCATCATTTTTTTTCTTGGTAATGCGGGAAAATAATGTACCTAACCGCACACCCCGTCGTTCAGGGCAACGAACAGGGTAGTGTGGGGCCCTCACACACTAAATAAACCCGCCGTGTGCCGTCTCTTCGCCTGTATTAGCAGACCACTGGAACTATGTGACATTATTTTAGTAGTCCGCAGGTGGTTTGCCCTTTCGGGTACCCTCTAACAACAGTCACCCCCACCTTCCACTTCATAAATGTTACATAACCGTACGCTGACAAGAACTGACCTGGTTTCCTGATCGGCGCTGTCACTGGGCACTTCAAAGCCCATATCGTATATGTGGGACCGTATCGCCTCCACACTTGTGGTGCGTGGATCATATCTGAAGTATCCAGCGTTTTCTGCCAGCTCCACCTGGAACCAGGGTGTTTGTATCAACAGACATAACAGTTCTAATAATAAAGCTAGTTGTTTATACTTTGTTTCGAACACACTAATCATTTACAAAGATATTTTGATATTTTTTTGATGTGAAACATCTAATACGGAGGCAGGGTAAAACCGCCTTTGACGTAGCCACGCCTATTTATTTAATTGATTTTAACGCTATCTGTTGACAAAAGCATCTAACTAGAAAGTATAATGTCAATCGATAAATTAATAACAGTTTTAATTCGTCTATGGATAACGAGAAAGCGCTTACCAAGAATTATATAAGACTAACAATATTTGAAAAAAAAAACCTAAATCTATGTTGAACATCTCGAATGAGAAGAGAAGTCCCATGACGGCTCATTTTTTTTATATATTTTTAACTTCCCGCTAAGAAAATTAAAAATTTTCAAAAGTTCGGAAGTTATTGGTTTTACCCAGTTTTTCGAAAATGGAGTTTTCAACGGATGTTGACGTTTTGAAGTCCTAGGAAGCTTCCCCGAATGTTTCCGCGATGATGTGTATGTATGTGTGTGTGTGCGTGATTTCGTCGGGGTTGGCATCATTCAAAAGGACTTGACCAAACTTAGATTTTGAATACAATTAGGACCAATTCGAACCCATAGATCTTGAGAAACCTCAAAAAAACTACAAAAAAAAAATTCGAAGAGCTCAAAAACGTAATGTAAGTGCAATTTTGAGCGCTTAAGTATCAAATTAGCGGGAAGTTGCAGGGATGGCCTTTAGGGTCAACCGTTTTCCAGATTTTTTTTAGCATTTGACATGCTTCGGCGTTTCATTTACAAACATTGTGGGTGATAAACAAGCATACGGTCTATCCTCCAGCTCGAGTGTTGGTGTGTTCGATTTCACACTTTCGCACTGCGAGTTCATTTATATGGCTAATCATGTCAAATGCTTAAGAATACATAATGTATTTTCCTTGTTTTGTTTTTTTTTAAATACAACACCCTGCAACTAGGAATAATCCTTGTATCGCGGGGGACTTTAAACATACAACTTCACGGACATAAAGTACACTCAGACTCAGAACAACCATTTGTGGATCACACAAAGAGTTGTCCTGTGTGGGAATCGCACCCACAACAAGGGGGTGGGATGCCGGTATCTAAATCACTCCGCCATCTGTGCAAAAAGAAATCGAAAAGAACTGAAGATGTTACTTACTTTAACGTATTGTACACCAGGCAGCTCCCGAACCGAACCCTCGATGTTCCTTACGCAGGACTGGCATGTCATGCCATTAATTGGCACGCGGACCGCCACAAGATCCTGGCTGGACTCTCTGTGGACAATAATTCGTCATATTAGTTCATTACCATAATATTCATATCTTAATTTATATTTTAAGTTTTTCTTTTAGGTGTATATAGTTAATTTAGTTAAAATTCTGTAATTTTATATCAAATATATTTACGAATTCTATTACCATAATTAAATTGAAAAGTGCCGTCTCTCCGCCTGTTTTGGCAGAACTATATCACATTACTTCAGTAGATGCATCTATACTTATACCCTTGTAATGAGAAAATGACCTTACTTAATTATATTATCTATTCAGAACACGTGTACTAAATACCAGTTTTATTCTTTAACATTGTACATTACAAACTATTTCAATGTATGTCCTTAAATTATACTTGAAGGGCAGTACAGTAGTCACAACGTGTCGCAAGGCATGCGCGTCTTCTACAGTTTACATTGATTGCAAAATGTTCGATTATAATTTAACAATTGTAATCGATAATCATATTATTTATCGATCGTACTAAAAGATGTGGACTCCTAGCTATATCTAAATTTGAAGCTTATTCACTCAAATAGCTCGTATACTTTTTATTGAATATAAAAATAAATAAATAGAACCTAAACATTTAGATATGAAAACATAATGATCTCATTCGATTGTTTTGTTAATCGAGTAACCTTCGAATTGGTCAGCACTAATCACATGATTCCGTCACAATCCCCACTTCTTGCTCTGTGCCTAACTTTACAGACACAAAGATCCGTTTTGACTACTATACATAAGTTGATAGATATTTATTTAATACTCTGTGGGTGATCCTTTTCTGTCTCCCAGACTATATGTAAGCAAAACTGCATGATAATTGGCCCAGTAGTTATGTCGTAAAAGCGCAATAAACAAACTCACTTTCGCATTTATAATATTAGTTAGGATGTACAGACATCGCACTATAAGTAGTTAATATTACTTACTTACTTACTTATCATCACGCCATCTCCCTTGCGGGGTAGGCAGAGAGAACAGAGTGCTAAAACGCTCTATTCTTGCATACATCACCCGCTTTCTCAACATTCATTATTCTCTTCATACACGCTCGCCGGTTTTGGGACTCTTGACTCCACCCTCCTTCAATACATGACCGATTTGGTCTAGGTAGGTGAGTCTCAGTCTCCCTCTCTGTACCTACATCCTTCCACTTTCGCATTATCTTCTTAACCAGTCGCTCGTCCGGCATTCTATCCACATATCCGAACCATCGGAGCATTCCCTTTCGCATTATTACACCAATACTCTCTTTCATACCTACTCGCTTTCTTACGTCGTCGTTACGAATGCGGTCAGTCAGCCTCACTCCACAGATTCTCCGCAGAGATCGCATTTTTTTTTATTAGTAATGATGGAATATTTATGATATAATTTTGGCTATTTATTTATTTAGGCGGGAAAAAATGTACCTAGCTGCACACCCCGTCGTTAGGGGCAACGAACAGGGTAGTGTGGGGCCTACACCCACTAAACTTCACTAAAGAAACCCGCCGTGTGCCGTCTCTCCGCCTGTGTTGACGAACCACTGGTACTGTGGTGGATTACTTCAGTGGTATGATATAATTTTGCCTGAGGCACAGAAAGTACCTAACGTTAAAATTGGTCAGGGCCACATTTTTTATTGTTTCACGGTAAATCTTAAGTTCTTATCTTAATACAAATAGGTAATTGTAGATAACGAATGCACATTTATAATGAGGGTGACTAATTATGGTAATTAAGGAAGACCAAGCAAAGACAAGAGGAGTTCGATCCCCAGTTCGATAACACACACACATCTCAAATTGCACAGATGGCGTAGTAGTTTATTAGATACCGTCCTTTCACCCGAGTGTTGTGGGTTCAATTCCGAACTCTGTGTGACCCACAAAATGTCCGTGAACTTGTATCTCTGTTTCCTACGATACAAGGAATACATACATCTTAGTGTAGGGAGTTATCAAAAATAATAATAAAAACAAACTTCAAAATCATATCTCCATCCATCCATCAGCCTTTCATCGTCTACTGCTGGACAAAGGCCTTCCCAAGAGAGCGCCACAACGAACCCTCGGACGCTGCCTGCGACTTTCGGTCGGAGACCGTCCTACACTGCGCCGTTACGTGGTCGCCTCTGGAGAATCTTTCTTTCCGAACGGTTATCGCTTCGTCGAGCAATGTGGCCTGCCCAATGCTACTACAGCGTGCTGATCCGGCGGGCTATCTGGGTCAATCTTGATCTACTACGGATTCTGTCACATAGAGAGATCCCGAGCATAGCCCGTTCCAAGGCACGCTGAGCGACTTTGAGTTTTGTTCCATCCATCTATCCATCAGCCTTTCACCATCCACTGCTGGACATAGGCCTCCCCAAGAGAACGCCATAACGAGCGGTCCCGTCAGGGGGGATATTGCCGTAATCGCTACGCTTGGCAGGCGGGTTGGCGATCGCAGTGGATGTTGTTAATACTCGAGGGAGTGCTGCTGCCCACTCCCCCGATATTCCCTCAGTCGGCTCTTACGACTCCCGTGGGTAGAGAGGGGTGGGACAATTCTAAAGCCGGCCCCACACGGCCTGATTTTTGTTATAAGGCCAATATTAAGGGACAACACGTCTCTGTTCGCTAAGTCCTCACCCGTGCACACTGCTCCTAGAACTTCGTCTTCAGACAGTGTGGAATATTGAACAGCTTCCACAGCTTCCCGAACGTAAAGTTATGTCGACTAAACCGTATCGACATAGCATTGTGTCATTGTGATTGGTTGAGAGACAAATCGGTTTCTCTACCTACCAATCACAAGCAAGACGAATGAGACGATACGATGTCGCTATTACAAAGCTGTAAATGAGCTGTCTGTACATATTAAATATTTGAGAAACCAAAACATTTTTTTTTAGAATTTTTGTCAGTTTGTTCGTGATTGGCGCAAAAACTGCTGAACGGATTTTGATGAAACATTTTTATATATAGCTCTTGATTAGACTTAAAAATTGCTATACAAAATAACCCGCTACTATTAGAGAACTGAATTGGTAAAGCATCTGGGAGGTATTCCAGAAGATGCAAGTTCAAATCCTGCTCATGACTGTTATATACTCGACATAATATATTTTCTCCATTCATATTAGTAAGGAAGTAAGAAATTTTCATATTTATTATAGAAAAAAATCACAATTCTTATAGGATAGCAATTCTTGCATAAAGTAGGTCATATTATTTGATACAATTCTGACACAGTAGCTACCTCGGTGGTGTTGCTGTAGTGTGTACGACTGCTGATCATGAGGTCTCGGGTTCGATTCCCGGGTCGAGCAATGTTATTGAGCTTTTTCGTAAAAAGAATCGTTCTCAGTAGCAGCCCGGAGTTTGGAAATATTAAATATAGCTGGCGAACCGTGGGTGTGTAATAGACCTCTGCCTACTCCTTCGGTGAATACAGGGGTGATGCTGTTTTTTTTTTATTCTGGCACAAATAGAGTCGCGGGCAAAATCTATTTTATAAATAAATTGGCTCTGCCTCCTACCAACAGATGGCATCAAGGACTTTGTTGAGTAAACAGAAATACAATAAAACTATTGAAGCGGAACTAAGATAAAATTTTAATACATTTATTAATTGTTTGGTTAAATGACTTGTACACATGAATTTATAATTACTTTCGACACATATAACAGCTGTTATAATAGTCTTTTGAGGAAAGAATGCGTGAAGAAGGTGAGTTTGTTCATGAGATATAACTAATATTATTTTGAACTGGATACTGGCCGCGACTCCGCCCGTGAATTTCACAATACATACGAATACATCACTGTACGGCATATTTATTATCTATACTATTATAAAACTGTAACAGAGCTGTCTGTACATTTGAGATATTTGAGAAAAATTTACTATTTTAGGCTATATAGGCGTGTCTAAACACAAAACGACTTTAGATTTTTTGTCTGTTTGTTTGTTCGCGCATCACTCAAAAACTTTTTTTTGTTTATATATATAGCTCTCGATTAGACTTAAAAACTGAGATATAACCCCTTGGCTGCGGCAGAGCCGCGGGCAAAGGCTAGTCTCTACATAAAAATAGTCATGGGAAGCATTATTCTATTGCCTTTTCTGGGCGCCTGACTATATGTATGCAAAAATGTATGATGATTGGCTCAGTAGTTACGGCGTCAAAGCGTTAGAAAACAAACAAACACACTTTCGCATTTATAATATTAGTAATTTTTTTTATCAAGGATTTAAGTGGCTAGTTTACTAAATAAGCCCACCGTATGCCATCTCTCCGCCTATACTGGTGGACCACGGGAACTCTGTGACAAGCCCCTTAAAATATTTATAATTCCAAAAAAAACTAATTAAAGAAAAATTAAAAATTTATTAGTACCTACGCCGTGTGGGTCCGGCACCAAGAATAGCTCCACCTCGTCTCTTCCTACGGAAGTCGTAAAAGCCGACTAAGGGCTTACCGGGTGACCGGGCAGCAGCGTTCCCCTGTGTACTAAAAACATCCACTGCGATCGCCAACCCGCCTGCCAAGCGTGGCGATTATGGTAAAACCCCCATTTTGGGGAGGCCTATGTCCAGCATTGGAAGATGAAAGGCTGATGGATGGATGGATGGATAGTACTTAGGATTGAAAACTTATTTAGCGGCGTCGTGATTTAAAACTCGATGAAACGAAAAAGCGACACTAAAAAGAGACGGAGGTAATCTATCCATCCATGCATCCATCAGCCTTTTAACGTCCACTGCTGGACATAGGCCTCCCTAAAAATAGGCATAATGCCGTAATCGCCACACTTGACAGGCGGGTTGGCGATCGCAGTGGATGTTGTTAATACTCGACGGAGTGCTGCTGCCCACTTCCCCGGTATTCCCTCAGTCGGCTCTTACTACTCCCGTGGGTAGAGAGGGGTGGGACAATTCTAAAGCCGGCCCCACACGGCACATATTTTGATAAAACAAGCTTCACAAGCACAGAAACTAGTTTCATGAAATTAATTTAATCACACATAACACTAGTTTCGTAATGTAAATTCGGCTAAATCATGCATAACACTAGTTTTGTAAATTTCGTAATGTAAATTCGGCTTAAAATGTAGTTCAACATTCTTTCACACATCAATTGTATGATGTTAACAACTTACATAGGTTTCCCGAAACCGAGGTCCTAGTGTAGATAAGACCACAGACTGCACACAGAGGAGATATACATCGACACTAATTATCCTGCGAGTGAATGAGATAGGACATATAATATAGTGTTTCCTATTATCTTTGTCTCCTCTGCCTGAAGATTACACATATTTTGCTGATGGTAGCAGAAAAGCCTCGGGTCATCTTATAGTAAGCGGTAACCGCCACTCAGGGTCTCAACAATACTAAAAATATTGCCTAGCCGCTGCTCACCATTTCACGCGAATAAATAATTAATTAATAGAAGACTATTTCCCGCTACAAACACGCCGAGGTGCTTCAAGGTCGGTCACACTGCAGACGGTGGTACCAACCTTCTCGGGCCCGATAAAAATTGAGTATTACCATTTGGTACCCAACCCTATCTATCCAACGTGATAGGTACTACTTTTCTTAGTCGCCTCGTTCAAAAGCCACGGGAAAGTATAGGGTGTGCGGTAATAAAATTATTATTCGCAAAAATTTCCACCCCACACCTTTACCAAAAATGCAAAGATCGAAATAAATTCTGATTTTGGACGTAACAAACATTTTAACGTCTTCCGTATTCAGCTAGTTCTTAAAACGATTATTTTTTTAAAAAAGGTTTTTTTTTTCGCAATTTCGACACACAAATATTATAGGTACCTACATCTGTAAGATGACGGACTAAGAATACAAGTGTCACCACCCCATTCTCTCCCGCGGGTGTCGTACGAGGCGACCAAGGGAATTAAGCAATTATTACCCATTGCATTACTAAGCGAGAGTTGGGTACCAAGTGAGAGTACTCACTTGTTATCGACTCTCCCGTTTGACCGGCCATGAAGCACATCGGTGTGTTCTGGCTGTAGCAGGAAATGTAAATGAAATTGTGAGCAGCGGCTTGACAATACTCTCGGTATAGTTGAGTCCATGAGCGACGGTTACCATTTACCATCAGGTGAGCCGTGGCTAGTATGTCACCATAAGCAATAAAAAAATCTTTAACTTTGAACTCAGACTCGGCGTCTCGGTGTTTTGAGAACAAGCATAGCGTTGTTTTCAATGGTAACCTTGACGTGCGAGTATATTATTGGCTTGCGAGTTGTGGGCCCGTGCGCATGCCTAAAGCCGATAAAAATGACGAAACTAGTGGCATAGGTAACTAATGTCATAGACTAAGTAAAAAATAAAGACACCACATTGACAACTAAAAAGTAAAGCCACTTTTTGAAAGATGTGTGCGTGAATGTGTTGTTACCCGAAAGAAATAATCTTTATAATTTGGGTACATTTTTTTAAAGTTTTATATTTTAAAACATAAAGGAAATAAAAGTATAAAGTAAGTTTACAACAACTCATATTAGGGAATATTATGGCGCTGACGACGTACTCATGTACGTAACGTAGGGTCATTGAGCCGGTAGCGCGCACAGGTCCGGTACCCGGACATTTGCTCGACTACATACTTTATAATCTTGACAATAGTATTCATAGCTGAAATAATACCTAGATTTATGTCTTATACGGTTTTAAGGTAGTTCAGTGATAAAACTGCACCGATTTTAAAGCAAAAGACTAAATCCATAGCTTAAGGATTAGCCGCTCAATATATCCTGTTACTCAGAGGTGAGTGGAAGTGCGAAAAATTACAAAAAAATTTATGAGGACGCTTGAGATGAATCGTAAATTTATTCATTTTTTTGTTATATTATATTAACGTTTAATATTTAGTTAGATTTAATATTAAATGTTAAAAGGTATTTTATAGAGTTGTTGTATTAACTTATTTGTAATAAAAATCGGGTGTACGTCAACCGGCATGCAAATTTGTCAATTACACCAATTGGCGAACAAGTGCTCGCCAACCAGCATGCAGTTGCGAATTTTGATTTTTCATTTTGTTTTAGAGTACATAAAGTAGACTTTCAATAGTCAAAAATATGTTGTAATAAATGGTTTAACAATGTATTATTCAGTTTACGAACACATGCTTTCTTTAAAAAACCTTGTAAATTTTAACTTCAAAATTGTGTTTGCTTACTGGGATGACGCTGTGAAAACTATGTTTCAGTAAGCGAACATGTGAATATTATGAAACAAAGCTTAAGATAATTTAAAACATACTTTCATAATTAAGAATTAAAAATAAGTTACTTTACTTATCATCACGCTATGTCTCTAGCCAGAGAAAAAAGAGTGCCAAAAGGCTCTATTCTTGCATACAACTCTCGCTTCCTCAATTCTCTTCATAAACGTTCGCTTCCGCTTCGTTCAGCTTCCTTCAATACATGACTGAAACTCCACAGATTTTCCGCAGTGATCAAGCTCATTTCAAACGCACTGATTTTACTCCCATGCTCCTTGTTGCATATCCAACTCTCGCTCCCATATAATAATGTTGGGACAAGCATAGCATGCATTATGTATTGTAACACGTGCGCTGGCTGAGGTGGGTGCCTGCCGAATGAAATGAAGCTTTTGGATAAAAGCTCCATTTCATTCTGTTGTGTGTTGTCTATCTATTTCAGTGGTGTACCTTCCATCCCGACTGAATCCAAATCCAAGATTAGCAACCCTCGGCAAGCAGCTTGCATAAGTAAGAATAACGAATGTAGAAGGCTGATATATAGAATACATATTCTGAAGGGGCTTGATGTAGGCACTCCAGCTAAGTATTCGCCAATGGGTACTCCAGTGTTCGCAAACTGAAAAAAGTGTTCGCAAACTGGCATTTTCAGTACTTTTTCCTTTTTTTCTCATTTTATTCAAATCTACGTGCAGAATAGCAAAATAGCATTACGTTTTCAGAAAAAGAGTATATTCTTAATGTATTAATATAATCATAAACTATATTATTCTTAGATAGTATACATTTTGAAGGCAACTCCGCTAATTGTTCGCCAACCGGCACAATGACCCTACCTACGTACGAAATCGTCGAGTCATTTGGGGTAATTTTAAAAATCATACTCGTGCACAGTCGCGTTTTATGACATTTCGTTTTGGCATGGTATTGTTTATATTTTGCCGTGTGAGGTTGGCTTTAGAATTGTCCCACCCCTCTTCACCCATGGGAGTCGTAAGAGCCGACTGAGGGAATACCGGGGGAGTGGACAGCAGCACTCCTTCGAGTATTAGCAACATCCACTGCGATCGCCAAGCCGCCTGCCAAGCGTGGCGATTACGGCACTATCCCCCATTCTTGGGGAGGCCTATGTCCAGCAGTGGACGTTAAAAGGCTGATAGATGGATTGTTTATATTTGTGTGCGTGAGCGCGTGTAATTTTACAAGTTTGGCATGGTTTTATATGGCTTTACTAAACAAAACAGCTTCACAAGCACTGCAACTAGTTTCGTGAAATTAATTTAATCACACAACAAGTTTCGTAATGTAAATTCGGCTAAATCATGCATAACACTAGTTTCGTAAATTTCGTAATGTAAATTCAACTTAAAATGTAGTTCAACATACTTTACACATCAATTGTATAATGTTAACAACTTACATAGGTTTCCCGAAACCGAGGTCCTAGTGTAGATAAGACCACAAATTGCACACACTCAAGATTATCTATACCTACCACACTATATAATTGTACCTAATATATTATTTATTAATTATTTAAAATGTATATGTAATATAATTATTAAATTTAAAAAGGGCCTATTCCAATAAAATTCTGTACTTGACTTTTTCCGCCAAACTCCAAAGTAAACAGTTTCGCGCCAACTGAATTCGAAATTTAATTACGACACAAAGAAGGCATTCGGTTGAACTTGTGCCGAGTGCAAACTTCTCACACAATAAGCGTTTCTAGCACCAACTGTTATTAGACGGTTATAGCAACAAATTATTATACAGCGCTGCAGCATACTTGCCGTGACCGTTTTATTAGTGTCGTGTGACTCGGTCCGTTCCATACCACTCACGACATGGTTACAATTAATTGGTATTTATTATTTATCATATACACTTATAATATTATTAGAGCGCTGTATTGTTCTTGAGAACAGAATGCATGTCACAAGCAATAATAGTTGGTAGAACTATGCGTACACATTCTTTAGTTAATACTGTGAGTTTGTTTAAGTTGAGACACTATGTAGTATTCTAACACGTACAAAAAGAAAGATTATTAGTAAAAAATATAGATATTCTGGAAAGCTTAGTCGGCTATACGGCTTATTAATATTATAATAGTAGTTATCAAATCAATATACTTATAATAGCATTACGATTTGACAAAACTCGTAATTGATAACATGATTTATTTGATTTTACTAGAACACAAAGTGCGAGAATTCTGAATGGCTGAGCATGTCAAGTTTTTAAAATACATATAAATATAAAAACATTAAAATTATTTGGTATTAACTAGAACTAATAAACCTTTGTATAAATCGCCGCTAATAAAGGAGGGGATTCTCAACGTAAACACTAACTACTACCCTGTACAGCGCTATATTAAAATATGACCTGACAGTTAGTTACTTACTAAATTATTAAACCACCAAATATACATTACATATACATAAGTTATAATTTATTAAACCACCAAACAAATCAAAGAAAAAACATATATTAAAAAAAAGAAATAAAATTCAAATAAAGAACTCTCACTAGTGACAGAACTATCTAATCTATGCCTCTATGGTCAAGTGTCAACTTTGAACTGAATACAAATGTCAGCAAATATCGGTAGACGCGGGAAGTTTACAATTTCCTATCGATGACACATTGGTAGGATATACCTAGGTATTCATTTATGGAGGCTTACAATAGAGTATAAATATATGATCAAGTCATTACAACCAATGGGGGACCACAAATTATAAATATAAAACAAAGGAGCACTTTGTTATCAGAAGTCGCATAAGCTTAGATTAAATAACGTGTAGTTTATATTAATTATAATAGTGTTTGTCATAGACCAAGTGTAAATTTGAATAGTGTACTCAATATAGTGGAAATCATACTAATATTATGAATAAAAAGTATGTTTGTTGAAGGGATTATGAGGAAATTCGACTGTCAACTAGGAGTACCTACTTATATAGGTAACAAATTCTTGCGCAGCACTAGGAATACTTCTGCATAAATCTATGTGTCACATATAAAAAAGAAAAATATATATACATATACTCTATGGAGTATATAAGGAAGGAGAAGTACCTAGGATGCTATATCACGCAGTAATTTGATGGTTTAAGGTTTATTATAATAGAAAACTATATTCTATCTACAACATCTGTATGCGTGATTTCCGAATTAGATCAATCAATATAAATAAAATAATAGAGGTCTGCTGTTGGAAGAGCATCACGGATAAACTAATGTATACATTCCAATTAGTTTTCTAAGTTTAATTACCTATTGACACTTGGTCCTTATCTAAAAAAATATTGTGATATCTTCATCCTAACTATTATAAAGCTGTACCAGAGTAGTATCTGTACACTTAAGATATTTGGAAAAAAATATACTAAATTGGGCTATATAGGCTTGTCTGAACATAAAACAATTTCTTTAGATTTTTGTCTGTTTGTTTGTTCGTGCAACACGCAAATCTGATGCAACTTTTTTATTTTATAGCTCTTGATTAGACTTAAAGACTGGTAAACGATTTATCTCGTTACTAAATCGAGATTCAGAGATCTGAAAACTAGTTTTTGCCTGTGGCGAAGCCGCCGGCAAAGGTTAGTTTAATATAACGTTTTATAAGCACTATGTGTTTAGTGATGTGTTTTCTTGAGGCGGACAAGTGAGTGAGAAGAGAAGTCTTTTGTACTTCTGCCTCATAATGTTACTATAATAAGCGACACAGTCGCGGGTATCAGCTAGTATAATATAAAACATGGTGACTCATTCATAATCTCGATCCAAAAATAAGCTATTTCTCAGAAATCGTTAGGAGGAAATTACATCGAAGAAAACATTTATATGAGGCATAGATATACTATATCTATGATATGAGGGTTTAATCAGACGTCTTTGAACTAAGATGACATTGGCGCTTTCATACTATTTTTAAATAATTAATTTTATCTCATCTAGAGGCAAAGGTGGCGCGGCGCTTACAGGCAAGCTAAAATTATACCTTATTTTTTAAATCTCTATGCCATCTGTCCTTAAGCGAGGTGTCCACTGGCAAGTAACTTCCGCAATTTCTTGCTGAAGTCAATTGACTACTGTTTCCACTGACTGCAATTTCTCTATACGCAAGTCGCTTGCAGAAGTGTGTAGAAGTTAACTTGCTGCAAGATCTTGCAGAACCGTTTCCACACAAATTGCATTTTACTTGAGCAAGAGCGGTCACTTAAGATGCCTAGCTGCAGAAAAATACGAGCTGCGTATATTGTGTTGTTGTTAAAACATAAAATATGGGTACGAGATTAGATATTGAGACGTGATGATTGTCGGTCTTCAAAGCAAATTATTAAGAGAATTCCAAAGCGAAGATCCCGTACAATTAAAAAACTTCTAACGAATGACTGAAGGCACCTTCAATATTTTGCTCAATTTGATTCGCTGTGCTTGTACTATGGGTACTAGAATAACGGATATATACACATATTAGTTTTTTTTTTTGTAAATACATAAGTACATATTATACATAATAAACACCCAGACACAGTACAAATATTTATGTTCATCACAAAAACATTTGTCCTGAGTGGAATTCGAGCCCACGATCACTCGCACAGAAGTGAAGATAGTATTAACTTGCTCTAAAAACTTCCAACTTTATTGTGTGAACCAAACAAAGACGCAAGTGCTTGCAGAAAGTTCAAAATAACCGTATACACGTGCGACTTGCACCAAGTTCGGCAAGTCACTAAAACTTGCAGAAGTCCACTTGCGCGAGCGTTTACACGTTGCAAATTTTATTGCTAGTGGACACTTCGCTTTAGAATGCGCTCCGGAGATATGTCTTCAATCAAAATTTGCTTGTCTTATAAAAGTGTGACATCACCAAACTGCAACGAGTACGGTCATCGAAGATATTCAACATATTATATTGGAATATGTCCGAAACGCAACTCATATAATCAAAATAACTGGTTTAGAAAATGTGAATTCTATGAAAGTAAGTATCGAGTCTTGCATTAAATTACTAGTTAATAGGTTAAGATAAGAATTGAATTTTTTATGTTTTTTTTTATTGTTTCTGTTGTGATTTTTTTTGTTTGGTTTGACATGTGTGTTGTAGTCGCTAAGCGACAAAACTTAAATAGTTTAAAAAAAACTGTATGCAGCACTCTGCAATGAAAAACCGCGCTCGCTTCCAGATAGCAAACGGAAACGTAGATAAAAAAAATGTTAACAGAAAAGTTGAAACCGCGCGCTTCGCGGCTTTATCGCGGTTAGTGTTTAGTGATTAAAGTTGGATTTAAGAAGTCAGTCTCAAAATTTTAATTTTTTTATACATCCCATCCATCCATCCATCAGCCTTTCATCGTCCACTGCTGGACATAAGCCTCACCAAAATGGGGGTTTTACCATAATCGCCACGCTTGGCAGGCGGGTTGGCGTTCGCAGTGGATGTTTTTAGTGCACAGGGGAACGCTGCTGCCCGGTCCCCCGGTAATCCCTTACTCGGCTTTTACGTCTCCCATAGGAAACCGTCCAGATGCTTTGCCAATTGGTATCCAGGAGATGCAGGTTCAAATCCTGCTCGTGACTGTTATTTTCGATTTCACATTTTTCACTTTGTGTTTAATGTATGTTGCTAAGCATGTCAAATGCTAAAAATATATATAAAAAAATATCTAAATATTTATAGAGTTTGCGTCATTATTAGGTAAAATCTTAATTGTAAAATTAAGTTTACCTAGTCGGTATAATGTATGAAAATACTTCCGACAGATTGTGCAGGCGTCACCCAAAGACGTTAAGTATGAATGTGTTATCGAAATTAGCAGTCAGGAGCAAGGGTCACGATGGCTGAATTGGCAAAGCATCTAGACGGTATCCAGGAGATGCAGGTTCAAAACCTGCTCGTGACTGTTATTTTCGATTTCACATTTTTCACTTTGTGTTTAATGCTAACTCGTTGCTCACTTATTTTGGAATGAGGAAATGAAGGAATAGATTGGTACCCAACCCTACTACCAGTGTTGCAACAGGTTATAATTGCTTAATTCCCTTAGGCGCCTCGCACAACACCCGCGGTACATAATGGGCTTGTGATTTCTTGTATTCTGAATCTGTCACCACATAACACAAAAGTCGATAGAGTCTACTGAATTTTCTCCTCGAGCCTCGCTTATACAACCATGAAAGGGCAGGCGCGACCGAGGGAGTAATATCGGCTTAAAGCAAGTAAGGTATTATTTTTAAAGGCTCCGATATTTACCATAGGCGTAAACGTTATAGATATAATAATAGACACTCTTCAGAGGCCTTTTATGATAATAGGCACATAAAACAAGAACTAAAATAATAAGTACTTCATCATAAAACCTGTATACTACAAAAACAGCACGTGTAATTACTCAAGTATACCTAAACATGTACCTATGTAAGTAGTTCCGTGTATATTACACTATCTTAGATTCGTAAGTCACGACTCAGAAGTCTGCAATTACAATAATTTCTTTCCTACTCTTTAAATAAGTAACTCTTACGTCAAATGTTTCCTAAGGCTACATAATTACTGAAAAAAAAAGTCTAAAGGTCTTATCTACCAGAATGAATTAAAAACAAACATCTTATTTTTTCTTAAAAAAGTAATTATGTGATAGCCATATTTCTTTTTTAATTTTCAAGTTTAGAAATTTTTATATGACCGACATATTTGAGTAAAGTGGTCTTAGATTAATTATATTTCTAGATGGAACCTCGGCGTTGTAAACGCGTCAAAATAAATTGGGGTGAACTTTTCATCCCAATGCTGTTCTATGGCTGTTAGTGTCAATCGTGACGTCACTTGACAAGGTCGTATCCAGGAGCATTAGTGTGTCATTTAAAATGTCAACGTGTGTAATTAGTGTGCCGAAACTACAAAAATCGGAAAATGAGCACTAAAGATGTCTCTTATCATCGGTTAGTAACATTGTTTCATACAATAACTGGCTAAATAAGTCATTTAAATATTCCTAACATAAATTAATTTTAGTTCGTATTTTTTTATGTGATACCAGTTTATGAACTTAAATTTCCCGCGTAATCTTGCAAAGTTGATGATATTTTAACGATAGAGAGTAATAGAAACATTACCTAACATAATTATTAGCGTTTTTAATGGATCCATAAAGCTGCACAGTCGTCATTTTCGGAATTAATTACAATATTACTATTTGTAATATTATTATTTATTTTAATGATGAAGATTGTTTACATTTTTAAATTTATAATTATCGTGGGTTATCTACTATAACCTATTCTCATTAAAAAAGAGGTTATAATATAGTATATATTTTTTTATAATATATTAAGATAAAAATAGAAAGAGATAATTGACTATATACCTACGAAATATTTTGTAGTATAAGAATGTCTTGAATCTATGATAATATAATTTTCCCATAATTTAATACTACTACTGAAACTGGTATCATTACGCATACACACAAACATAAATTGCACAAGCGTAATGACAGCTGTCACGCACACTAGCATAATCATTCCCGCCCGATTTTTATGACGTTTATAAGAGTGACAGTCCATCTCGATAGGTATATAATTTAATCTAAGAAAGTGGTCTAAGGTATCCAAATCTTCTAAATTCCAGAATTAAAAAGTATTACAAGACATTCGTAATATCTTTTTTGTTAGATGTTAGTTTTTATTATTTCTATACTCGTATTAGTGTTATTTTTATATTAATTCCAAGCACTAGTGCCTTGATGGACGTTTAAACTAAACAAATATTTTAAATAATTCATTATACCTAGTTATAAATCATTTTTCATACTGCTGACTACAGAAAGAAATACTCCGCCATTGACTAGATAAATCATTCTGAAAATAGCAAAAGTTTTTTAGATAGCAACACACACGTAGGTACTGTAATCTGTTTACAAAATATTCTAACGTGTTCGCGCCCAAAAACAATAGCAACCATTGTTTTTGGGTATTTCCGCGGGAAATTGTGTAATAAAATTACGTTCCGATGCACGTGGTTGCAAGTTTAGAAGCCTATAAACTAAATTGTGATTAGCATTATGAAATGGAGACAAAAATACTGTGTTCAACATGCGAGTACATTGATCTAATTTACCTTTGCAAGTAAATATGATGTTATTATTACACATTTTTAGATAGCAACACACACGTAGGTACTGTAATCTGTTTACAAAATATTCTAACGTGTTCGCGCGCGTACTTATTTATATATTATCCCTAAGAATACAAGTGTTGCACCACCCCATATCTTCCCGCGGATGTCGTACGACTGACTATATTGCTAGTGGTAAAGTTGGGTATCAAGCGGGAGTACTAGTACTCAGGTATCTGGTAGGAGTACTCATTTGTTATCGGGTCTGTACGTGTCGGTATCATCGTCTCACGTGTGACCGTGAAGCAATTGAATGAGTGTTGTTTGTAGCGGGAGATCGTTGGTCGTGGGACGATTACACTGAAGATGGTGATATACCGCCCTGCTCGGACCAGATTGCAAGTGAGAACTCCCATTTGCTTCTTAACACTACCACCAGTAATACATAAAAAACGTATAAAAACAACATATCATCACGCCTGTATCCCTAAAGGCGTAGGCAGAGGTGTATCACACACCCACGATTCGCCATGTTTAAGTCCCACGTAATAGGGGGCGAGCCTATTGCCGTCTACCAGGCACATTTCGAAACTCCGGGATGCTACTGAGAATTTTTCTTTTTGCGAAAAAGTTCAATAATATTGCCCGACCCGGGGATCGAACCCAAGACCTCATGATCAGTAGTCGCACATACTACCGCTGCATGATAATTGCTTGCTTCCCTTAGTCGCTTCGTACGACACCCGCAGGAAACAATGGCCACGTGTATTCTTAGAACATCGCTAGACGTTCTGAATGCCTAGCTACAAAAGAGGAAATTTGATACTAATTATCTTCTGAACTAGCAACCATAACCATGTTGTGATAAAAAGAAACATGATAATAATTAGCGCCTGATATTTGGGGCAATTAATTAATAACAATAATCTGATAAGCACCGAAATACATTTTTTAATTACAAGTGATTTACTGATTATTTTCATCTATCCATCAGCGTTTTCACGTACACTTCTACACTAGGGTTGCCAACCGTACTACATATAACAAATAGTATTGTACTATATTTCGAGTCTGCGGACTTTATTTTGTCGAGGAAATATACTTATAGTACGCAAAAATTAATATTTAAAGAAATTCAACTTCGGCATGCACAGGAAGGATATTTTCGGTTTTAATTCGAAATGGCGAGAAGAAAGAAACAGAAGTAGTACCTCATTAATAAGAAATGAGTTTTTGTTTTATATTACTTTAAAAATGTAATGTGATAAAGCAGTGACACTTATTTTAAACAAATAATGGTTAAATGTTTAAGAAGATAAATTAGTTTTTATAAAAGTAAATAATACATACATACTTGTCTATTTCTTGTTTTTTCCATAAAATACTATATTATTTAGAAGTGTACTATATTTTTTAGAAACTGTTTTTTTAAATATTATATTTCGCTAACGAAACCCTGGCAACCATAATGCTTCCCCAAGACGTTGCTATAATGAGCGGTCTTGTGTTGGCTGAACCCAAAGGCTCCTGCGGCTTTGACCAGATGGTCAGTCCATATGATTATTTTATGAACCCGGTATTGTTTGACAGCACAGAATTTTTATTTCAAAAGCATAACAGATAAGCCAATGGCGCTCCAGATTTGATTTGCATACGTTTAACAACGAACGTCCAACAACGAATAACGGACGGATCATGATGGATGGACGGAAATTCAAATCCTAGTGTAGCTATGAGTTAAATAGATAAGCTTAGTTGTCGTACCTACCTAGATCTTGTAATGTCTATATAATATTTTCAAATTTTGGTACCTATCGGATTTGGTTCGGGCAAACATATCCCATCCCTAAAACAGGTTTAGGCAAAACATTCTGCCTAATAATGCGAGCCAGGGTCGACAGGTGCCGATCAGTTTTCATTTACTAGCAGTCCATCGTGTCGACAAATACACATACCGTATGTGTGTCTGTAAATATGAATACTTACTTCTTAATTTGTACCATCAAACTATTCCATCAGCCTTTCGATGTCCACTGCTGGACATAGGCCTCCCCAAATTAGAGGTATAGTGGCGTAATCGCCACGCCTGGCAGGCGGGTTAGCGATCGCAGTGGATGTTGGTAATACTCGAGGGAATGCTGCTGCCCACTCCCCTCGATATTCCTCAGTCGGCTCTTACGACTCCCATGGGTGGAGAGGGGTGGGACAATTTTAAAGCCAGCCCCAGACGGCATTATCAAACTATTGTTCGGCTATAAAACACTAATAATAATTAATCTCCAAAACGGAATTTCGGTCACACCGGTTTGTATCAAGAGACATTAGCTATGTAAGTAAGTATTTTCTTTCTTTCTTTCTATGTACGCAGGATATATTATAGTGAATGAGTGTGTGCGCAAACGCAAGTGCACTCTTGCGAGCAGGTGAGAGAGAGCAGGTGCCGGACCAACAGCCTTTGGTAAGGCGGGGAAAAATGTTCCTAACCGCACACCCCGTCGTTCGGGGCAACGAACAGTGTAGTGTGGGGCCCTCGCCCACTAAATAAACCTGCCGTGTGCCGTCTCTCCGCCTGTATGGGCGGGCCACCGGAACTATGTTACATTCCTTCAGTGGTCGGACCAACAGCCCTGAAGCACGGGGTTGAAACACCGACGACTTCCAAACTCCGAGCTGCTATTGAGATATTTTTTTATACTAAGTGAATCAAGCATATAGCCCACCTGATGGTAAGCGGTTAGCGTAGCTTATAAATGCTAACAACATCTCAGAGGCATCGCTAGCACGTCGCCAACTCCAAGGAAAGGGATAGGAGGTGGATAGGACTTGACGAAATTACTCAAATTACTCAATAACTTTTCGTGCAAACACTACCAATAAACTACTATTAAACAACCAACTCATATTTCTTACGTGGTCCTCCACATTCCTAAATACCCAAAGTTCCTAACCCAAAAATCAATACATAGCATGACGTCACTAAATGACGTCACGTGCGTTAGTGTCAGAGCGAGTTAAAGCGAGAGGAATTTCCCAATAACGCATAATGAAATTCTTTGTTGGTAGATTGTAGAGCTTTCTCATGAATAGTATATACGTTCCACTTCACTCTCATTATTTTTTTTAATAAAGACACAACTATGGTTTAAATCCTGTATCGCGTAGCATATATTTAATAACGAGTCAGTTGCTTTAATTTTTGAATTTAGAAAGTATAAATATTGCACAAATACCTCAACGCTATTGAAATTTAACAGTCATTCTTTATAAAATAACTATGTAGCAGTTGCCAGCGAATTTTTCATAGAATAAAAAAAACATAGCATCACGCCTGTATCCCCAAAGGTAGGCAGAGGCGTATTACACACCCACGGTTCGCCAACTATGTTTAAGTCCCATGTAATAGGGTGGCAAGCCTATTGCCACCGGGCACTTTTTGAAACTCCGGGCTGCTACTGAGAATATTTCTTTTACCGAAAAAGCTAATTAGCACTTGCCCGACCCCGGAATCGAGCCCGAGACCTCATGATCAGCAGTCACTTACACTACCACTGCACTACCTAGGCAGTGGGCGACTTTGTCAATGATACTTTATTTACGTTTTTAACCCAATCCCTTATTTAACGGTACCTTGAAACACGATTTAGTTAAGACTGTAACAAATAAATAAACATTTAAGATCTATATTTTTTAGCATTTGACATGCCCCGCTACCTTTTAAAGTACACATTATTTGTGAATAAGGAAAAAGAGATTTTTTGTACGAGCGGTCGTAAAGACAAATGTGATGAGGAAATTGGGATGACCAAATAGGTATATAAAGATAAAATTAAAAGAAAATTCATAATTTAAAAGCCTTGAATCATAATTGTTCTATATCTAAAAGCTTACACGCCATTACGCTTAGTTTATCCACTCTTGATTTGCACGCCTCATAAGCGAAGCGTTGACGTGGGTATTCTTAGTCCGTCACCACACGGACAAACGTACCACGTAACGTACCAGATTTCAAGTAATGAACAAAGAAACTTCTGTAAAGAACCTAAAAACTAGACGTCGCGGGACGTCTACCAGATGTGATGGTTTCACCATTGAAATTATTATGTAGAAATAAAACGATCTTAACTTGACAAAGTATTCCTTAAGACGAATCAAACGATTATAAACTCGATGGGTTTGGGTCATTTCATTACAGAGTTACTTTCTCCACCTTCCAGCTCCATCATCAGACCCTGACCCTCTAGAGACAAAGTACTCGTCAAGACGAATCATACAAGCCCAAACTTGATGAATTTATGTCGTTTTATAGCGGAGTTCCTATTGCCACCTTCTGGCTCCATCATCAGATCCTGGATACCATCTAAAAACAAAGTACTCGTCAAGACGAATCAAACGATTCCAAACTCGATGGGGTTGCGTCATTTCATTGCAGAGTTACTGTGATCACCTTCCAGTTCGATCATCAGATCCCGGATATCATCTAAGACTGGTGTACTAGTCAAGACATTTCAAACGAGCCCTAACTCGACGGGGTTGCGGTTTAAGTACAGAGTTTCGCATGGCCATTTTCCTGCTCCATCATCAGACCCTGGATACCATCTAAAGACAAAGTACTCATCAAGACGAATCAAACGAGCCCACACTCGATGGAGTTGCTTCGATTCATTATAGAGTTACTGTAGCCACCTTCCAGCTTCATCATCAGAACCTGGATACCATCTAGAGATAAAGTACTCATCAAGACGAATCATACGAGCCCAAACTCGTTGGGGTTGCGGTGTTTCATTATAGAGTTCCTATGTCCACCTTCCAGCTCCATCATCATATCAGCTCCATGTCATCATAATATTGCATATTCACGTGATATACATATGGGTGTAAAATTTCAACTCAATCGGAAACCGGGAAGTGTGTCAAATTTAACTTGCAAGATTTGAACGGGACAAGTAAAATAAAATCGTCGCCACGCTAACTAGACCAGTGTCGATAGTTTTCGAAACCAAATAAATAATAGTAGAAATGAAACCCATTACCACCGAAGGAATGTAACATAGTTCCAGTGGCACGCCAATAAAGGCGGAGAGACGGCACACGGCGGGTTTCTTTAGTGGGTGAGGGCCCCACACTGCCCTGTTCGTTGCCCCGAACGACGGGGTGTGCGGTTAGGTACATTTTTTCCCACCTAAACAAAAATAAACCTAAAAAAAACTGATAAAACCCATTGGAAAAGTAAGAAAATTACTTGGAAAAGTAATAGCTTACATGATTAATAGCAATGATTGTACCATAAAAAACAATAAGGACCACGTCTGCCACCATAATAGGCCTGCGTCATCAATTGAGAAATTTTATATCTCTATCTTCTATATCTATCTATCTATCTTGATTTTATATAGATTTTAAAAATGTAAAAAAAAAACGGTATGTTAAATCATTTGTTCGTTTCTGCCTCTTGGACTATCAGTCAAGAGACATCTTCAAAACGAGGAACATCGAAGAGGCAGACGTCCAGCCCTCTGACTTTTTAGGTAATTAATTTTTAAACTATTTTATACGATTTAAAAATGTGTATATGAAATGTTCACTTGGCAGACCCGAATTATTTGATTAATGATATAAAGAACCACAGAAAAATAGTCTGCCACCATGGTAGCGCTGCGTTTACAAACGACAGCGCTTCAAAAATGTAAAGAAAAAATGTCTGCTAAATCATGTTCGTATCTGCCTTTTGGACTGGTCGTCAGAATCATCCTCAATACGATAAACATCGAAGAGGCAGACGTCCAGACCTCCGATTTTCCAAGGACAGACCATTTTTATATATTTTTTTTTTTGAAAGTTTGTCATTCTTTCTTTCTTTCTTAGAGAGAAGAGAGTGACAACGGTATAATTCCTCAAGTAGTTGTGGTTTACCTATGGAGCATTCCAACGTCAAATCACGCGGTCATTGGCCTGACCCCTCGGATTTTGATGTCCAATGAATCGTGGGTTTCGTTTGGCTCCAAATATTATTTCAAATTTTTAGAAATTTTTTTTTTTTATTAGGGGTTGTCCAAGCTTAAAAAAAAATTAAATTGAGGAAAAATATAGAGGAGCCTTTATTAAATTAATATCTAAATATTTAAAGGGTTTGCGTCATTATTAGGTAAAAATCTTAATTGTAAAATTAAGTTTACCTGGTCGGTATAATGTATGAAAATACTGCCGACAGATGGCGCAGGCGTCACCCAAAGACGTTAAGTATGTGTGTGTGAATGTGTTATCGAAATTAGCAGTCGAGAGCAATTTATTGTCACGATGGCTGAATTGGCAAAGCATCTGGGCGGTATCCAGGAGATGCAGGTTCAAATCCTGCTCGTGACTGTTATTTTCGATTTCACATTTTTCACTTTGCGTTTAATGCATAGTGCTAAGCATGTCACATGCTAAAAATATATATAAAAATATCTAAATACAGAACATATTTGACAAAAAAAAGATTGTATTTAGGCGTCTCTGAACACTAAACGATTTTTGAGAGTTTTTGTCTGTTTGTTCAGGCATCACGCAAAGGTGGACCGGGACCGGGGAACATTAAGTGACCCAATACTGAGGTGCAATCGAAGTCGCGAGCACCAGCTAGTCATACATACCATTATTTCCGATACGGTTTCTATTTCTCAAAGATATCCCCATATCATATCTAAATACGCCTGAACCATTCTTAAGTAAGCAGTAAACATGGCTGTAGATACCCGTTATCAGTACACAAATAGTGTTATCGAGACAATCATAAGACGTTCTGAAATCGACGGACCACTGATACTAGTGAGTATTGAAACGTTGTTTTATCATTGGGCACATCGAAAGTAATGGCTACCGCAAAAAACCTATATTACTATAAAAAAAAAACTAGACGTCACGGGACGTCTAGCAGATGTGAAAACATCTAAATTATTTTGTAGAAATAAAATGATCATAACTTGATAAAATACTCCTCAAGATGAATCAAACGAGTATAAACTCTATAGGGTTGCGTAGTTTCATTACAGAGTTACTGTGGCCCCCTTTCAGCTCCATCGTCAGACGCTGGATACCATCTAGAGACAAAGTACTCGTCAAGAAAAATTATACCTTCCAGCTTCATCATCAGCCCCTGGATACCATCTAGACATAAAGTACTCGGCAAGACGAATCATACGAGCCCAAACTCGATGGGGTTGCGCCGTTTCATTATAAAGTTCCTATGTCCACCTTCCAGCTCCATCATCAGATCAGCTCCATGTCATCATAATATTGCATTGTCACGTGATATACATATGCGTGTAAAATTTCAGCTCAATCGCAAACCGGAAAGTGTGTTAGATTTAACTTGCAAGATTTGAACGGCATAAGTACAATAAAAGCGTCGCCACGCTAACAGCCGATTTTACCCTCCCTCCGCATTAGATGTATCACATCAAAAAAAATAAGGATTTAACCTAAACATTAAGCAGAATTAAAAAAAAATAGAACATCAGACTTCTATCAATATTTATTTATTATCGATGATAGTAGACGCGCCACAACCCACAAGATAGACAAGCGGTAATCGCTTCAAGGGCTCAACGATACGAATACTGCCAAGCCACTGCTGACCATTTTATTTCACGGATGGTAAATGACTGTTAGACTGCACAGATGGCGGACTGCTTTAGATACCGACCTCCAGCCCGAGTATTGTGGGTGCGATTCCCACATAAGGCCACTCTTTGTGTGATTCACAAATGGTTGTAGGTACTTAATGTCCGTAAAATTGTATGTGAAAAAGCATGAAGGTCTTAAGCTTATGGCAATTAATTAACATCGCTCATGGGCACATCGAAAGTAATGCCTACCGCAAAAGCCCTATAATACTATAAAAAAAAAATAAGGATTTAACCTAAAAACATTAAGCAGAATTAAATTTATTATTGAAATTTTTCAATTGAATTTAACAAAATAAAAAAAATCTTACCCTATATCCAAGTCATCCAGCCTCTGGTACTTTACACCTCTAGACATCATGTTGCCTTCGCTTATTGTTGCAACGTATAAAAAAAACACTGTTCCACTCACACACTAACACTATAATATTGTTATATCACGAGATAACTTATATCATTGTGTGCACCCTGTTCCTTTTTCGAATTTTCAAAACAATTAACTCCACCAGCAGTTTTATTTTTATAAAAAAATAAAAATGCATATTATTATAAACGTGTTAGAGGCAAAGGTGTGTTTACTGTTTAATGCGCCACTATTTACGATTCGATTACTATATCGAAATAATCTACGATTCAGGTTACAGTAAAGATAATATAAAAATTCGATTAGATAAAAATACAAACTTGATGGATGTGAGTATAATAGAAAAGAGAGCCTTTGCCCGCGGCTCCGCCGCCGCAAATGCTAGTTTTTAGCTTATATCTCAGGTTCCCTATACAGTAGCGGGATAAAATGTATACCAGTTTTTAAGTCTAATCAAGAGCTATCAAATAAAAAAGTTGCATCAAAATACGTTCAGTAGTTTTTGCGTGATGCGCGAACAAAGGAAACAGACAAACGGACAAACAGATAAACAGACAACCAGACAAAAATTCTAAAAAAAAATGTTTTGTGCTTAGACACGCCTATATAGCCTATTACAGTCATTTTTCTCAAATATCTTAAATGTACAGAGACAGCTCACAGCGTTATAATAGTATAGATAAGAATGTACTTTAAGTTACTGAACTGGCAGTGCTTATAAAAATCCTTGTTCCAAACTTTAATAACTTTATATTAAGGCTTCGGCTTTAAGATAACTTAAACCTTTAGATTTTAGGTTATATCTCAGGTACCCGATATAGTAGCGAGATTAAAAGTATACCAGTTTTTTACTCTAATCAAGATCTATCAAATAAATAATGTTGCATCAAAATCCATTCAGTAGTTATTGCGTGTTGCGCGAACGAACAAATAGACAAAAAATCTAAAAAAAATGTTTTGTGTTCCGACACGCCTATATAGCCTAATACAGTATTTTTTTCTCAAATACCTTAAATGTAGAGACGCAGCTCAGTTACAGCTTTATAATAGTTAACTATTATATAGTTAGGATGAAGATATAGCAATATTTATTTTTTGGATAAGGTCAAGTGTCTAACTTAGAAAACTTAATTTAAATCTATTCAGTAGTTTTCCCGTGATGAGCGGACACCACCACGACAGACCTTTATCATTTTATTTATATCGATGATAGTAGACGAGCCACGACCCACAAGATACAAGCAGTAATCGTCTCATGGACTCAACGATACCAAGATCTGACTAATCACCACTTTATTTTACGGATGGGAAGGAAATAACTGTTTGAAAGCACAGATGGCAGACTGGTTCAGATACCGACCTCACACCTGAGTGCTGTGGGTTTAATTCCCACATAAGACCACTCTTTATGTGATCCACAAAAGGTTGATCCAAGTCTGGGTGTACTTTAAGTCCATAAAATTGTATGTGAAAAACATGAAGGCCACTTGTTCACAAATATATGTCACATTTGGTCACCCATCTAAATCCAACCGAGCAAAAGTTGCTTAACCTTTTATTTGTAGTAGATATCGGCAACTAAATTATTTGACGATTCCATTTCCAAGTCGCTACTTTCAGATATTTTATGGATAATAAAACTCGTAAATACAATACTATCTCTCTCTGAGCTATCGTCATCTCTTTCTCACAATACTTTCACTATCAAGCGTCGAACCGCTTCATATCACGTGTACAGCCTAAAGGCTTTTTGTTCTACAAAGTACATATTACATCAAGACTGTGTCCTTGAAGGTATAGGTAGATATATTATGTATTAATGTAGTAAACGAGTTGTTGCAATATTTGCCGGATATACAACGCCTATCCGGAGATTGAATGAAATCGACAACCATACTAACATTATAGATATAAAAACAGATCTATACAAATATATAAAAATGAAGTGTATGTTTGTAATGTTTAAATAACAGCTTCAATAAAGGCAATTTATGAGAGTATAATAAGTACGCTAGATATAACATATCTCTACTATTATAAAGCTGTAACAGAGCTGTGTCTGTACTAAATGTGTTACATTTGAGAAAAAAAATCTGTATTAGGCTATATCCATCCATCCATCAGCCTTTCATCGTCCACTGCTGGACATAGGCCTCCCCAAAATGGGGGTTTTACCATAATCGCCACGCTTGGCAGGCGGATTGGCGATCGCAGTGTAGATGTTTTTAGTACACAGGGGAACGCTGCTGCCCGATCCCCCGGTAAGCCCTTAGTCGGCTTTTACGACTCCCATAGGAAGAGACGGAGTGGAGCACACGGCAAAGGCTATATAGGCGTGTCTAAACACAAAACTATATTTTTTTATATTTTGTGTGTTTATTTGTCTGTTTGTTTGTTCGCGCATCACGCAAAAACTACTGAACGGATTTTGATGCAAGTTTTTGTTCGGTAGCTCTTGATTAGACTTAACAACTGGTGTACATTTTATCCCGCTACTATATCGGGAACCTGAGATATAACCTAAAAACTAGCTATTGGCTGCGGCCGAGCCGCGAGCAAAGGCAAACAGCCAAAAAAAAATAAAAACAAAAAAAAAAAAGTTTTGTGTTCAGATACGCCTATATAGCCTAATACAGTCATTGTTTCTCAAATATCTTAAATGTACAGACACAGCTCTGTTACAGCTTTAATAGTATAGAAGTGGAAAACTTCGCGAGCTCTCACAAAGCTCAGCCTTTTGCTAGTATATAAAATGTTTCTTCATTGGCAGAGATAGCTGATATTACAAAGAGTAACTTATGTTACTTTCTTTTTAGAAATATAATTAGGGTTCCGCACAAAAAAAGAAAAATAACTAAACTTCGTAGTAGTAGACCCTTGCTTATCCCAATGTGAATGGGCCGGCTCGAACGGGGAAGTACCGCCCTCTTACAGAAGATCAGCGTGTAACAACAGTAGCTAGCACTTTTTTTTTTATTGCGTTTAATGGCAGACGAGCCACGGTCCATCTGATGGTAAATGGTAACCGTCGCCTATGGACTGGACTATACCGAAAGTATTGTCAAGCCACTGCTCACCAATTCATTTCACAGATATTAAATTAAATATAAACGGCTATCTCCTGCTTCAGCCAAAACGCAACGATGTGCTTCATGGCCGGTCACACGGGAGATTGTGGTACCAACCCGCTCGGGCCCGATACCTAGTGAGTACTCCCACTTCTCGTCTCGGTATAGTTGAGTCCATGAGCGACGGTTACTATTTACCATCAGATGGGCGGTGGCTCCTCTGCCACTACATGCAATAAAAAAAAAGAAAAAATACTTATAAGTATAAATTTAATAAGAAATTTGAGATTTAAAAAAGTGACTCATGAGTTTCTTGCCGGATTTTTCTCATGAAAAGACTACGGAATCCGGCCGCTAGTGGCGATTGCAATCGCGACACTTGCCTCAAGCGCTCGTGTTAGTTATTAGGAAGTAACTTTGAAGATCTTAAGTGCTGTAATAAGCTTATGAAGTAAAGATGAATTTGAATTGAATTTGGGCTCGCCCCCTATTACGTGGGACTTAAACGTAGCTGGCGAACAACCCCTTAGGGGAATACAGGCGTTATTGTTTTGCTATCATTGTACAAGTGGTCATATATGCCTATAATTATGTACTTATAGGTACACCGTTATAATAAAGGCTCATAAAGCGTAAATAAACCACCATTGACCCAGTTACCATCACAACAAATAATACATACGATCGGTGTCCATGACAACAGCAATTACTGTGATCAAAACAAAGTGCGAAAATGCGAAATCGAAAATAACAGTCACGAGCATGATTTGAACCTGCATCTTCTGGAATACCGTCCCAGATGCTTTGCCAATTCAGCAATCGTGACAATTGCTCGGAACTGCCAATTTTGATAACACATCCATTGCTAACGTATTGGGTGACGCCTGCGCCATCTGCCGCAAGTATTTGCATACATTCTACCGACCAGGTAAACTTAATTTTACAATTAAGATTTTTACCAAATAATGACGCAGTCCTATAATATATTTTTTGAGCATTTGACATGCTTAGTCATATAAATTAACACAAAGTGCAAAATTCCGATCTAGGGGATCTAGGGACACCACTGAAGGAATGTAATATGGTTCCGGTGGCCCGCCAATAAAGGCGGAAGGACGGCACACGGCGGGTTTCTTTAGTGGGTGATTGCCCCACACTACCCTGTTCGTTGCCCCGAACGACGGGGTGTGCGGTTAGGATTATTTTTCCCCCACCTTAACAAAAAGGGAGGGAGGGTCTAGGGAGTAGGGACTAGGCAGCAAATTTCCAAGATGACAATTTACAAAAATAGGGATTTCTGGCGGCATTTTTCACGCTTCCAGCACGGCATTTTTATGGTACTCATGGCGGTATTAAGGGTAATTTATTACACGGAGCTACAAACAAAATTAATGATGCACTCATATTAAAGAACAATACTCTACGGTTGGACTAAATGTCAAGATACTTTAAGTACTGACTTCCCGTAATAACTATCATAGACGTTATTTAGTCAGGATCTAGAATTTGCACGCAGCGAAAATCAACAATTGAACACTGTGACTTAAGGCTTACTAGTTATAGGTTCAAAAAGAAACTCTCTCCTCACTATCCCCCATCTTAATTTGTACGCTTAAAGAAGAAATAGAAACATCAAATTGTTATATTCTTTAAAAAAGTACAGAAGTTATTTAATTTGTTACTTAATCCAATGCTTCACTGGACCAATTAAATGTAAACTTTCACTAAAACGCACAACAATTTTATAAGATTTACGTAAACCTTACGCTATTCTATTTATTATTAAAACCTTTGCCGAAATACAGACAAAAATGTCAATTATTTAAGCAGTGACAACAATAAATAAGGAAAAAAATAAAACAATTTCGAAAAGGGAACACCAGCACCAATAACAATTTTAAATATCGAACACATTGACATAACAAAGTTACCGTTTTAATCAGAGCATTTTGTATTTAAAAAGTCTACCGATTGACTTCGAGTTTGGCAACTTTCGCCGCGCATAACGACTAATAAACCGCGGTCTCGCACTTGCACTGCCGCGCGGTCCGTAGTCATACCGATGAGAACAATCAGATAGTCAATGGAGGTGCGGTAGTGATGTGCAGATATCGATAAAATAATGGATTTTTTGACATGACATGACATGCGAAAAGATTTAATTACACTACAACTTACCCTTTCGGAGGTAAAAGAGTGGAACTAAGCATACAATATATTCGTAATTTTAAGAAGTTCTAGTTACTAATGGCCCGGACGAACTAAATGCAACGAACCTTGGTGCATCTCGCGTGGACTAATTAAAATTTAAAACTAAGCTAATGCGGTCTCTGTAATAATTTATGTAGCTATAAATCTATAACGTACAGTATATCTGTGTTCCTCTTCTTTCTTATTATAATTATATACATATTATATTTAGTGTAAAAGCCTTTTTGATGTGAAACATCTAATGCGGAGGGAGGGTAAAATGGGCTGTTAGCGTGGCGACGCTTTTATTTTACTTGTCCTGTTCAAATCTAGCAAGTTAAATTTGACATACTTCCCGGTTTCCGATAGAGCTGAAATTTTCACGCATATGTATATCACGTGACAATGCAATATTAAGATGACATGGAGCTGATCTAATGATGGAGCTGGAAGGCGGACATAGGAACTCTATATAAAAGGGCGCAACCCCATCGAGTTTGGGCTCGTATGATTCGTCTTGACGAGTACTTTGTCTCTAGATGGTATTCAGGGTCTGATGATGGAGCTGGAAGATGGCCACAGTAACTCTGTAATGAAACGACCCAAACCAATCGAGTTTATACTCGTTTGATTCGTCTTAAGAAGTACTTTGTCAAGTCATGATCATTTTATTTTTACAAAATAATTTCGATGTTTTTACATCTGGTAGACGTCCCGCGACGTCTAGTTTTTTTTATTGGTCTTACATTATTTTCTTTTATTTTTTCGAGTACTACTTAATCACATGCATATTCTCGTGTACATGTTTCAAATAAAAAGTATTTATTTCCTTTCTTTCTTTCTTGTTTCTAATATTACTAATAAAACGACTTTTTTATACTACGTAGGTGGCAAACAAGCATACGGCCCACCTGATGGTAAATGGTTACCGTAGCCTGTAGACGCTAACAACACCAGAATCATCACTCACGCATCGCCATCTCAATGAAAGAGATAGGAGGTAGATAGGAAGGATGTTAAGGAGAAGATAGGTAGAATACCAAGGATAGGAAAGGGAGGAGGTTTGGGCCTCCAGCACTCTCACACACGGTAGGGGTACCTGCCGTTCTTTCACGCTGATCTTTTGTAACAGGGTGCTACTTCCCCGATCGAGCTGGCCCAATTTCGCTGGGCTAAACAAGGATCTACCATTAAAAATATTAAAATTACCTAGGCTACCCATAGAATCCAAATGCAAATCCAAAATGATTCGTCAGCAGTCGTCAGCCTCACTGTCGATGTGTAAAACGACCCTTTTCAAATCGATATCGCAGAAAATGATTTTGCTATATAGTTAGTTTGTTTGCGTGCGCGTAAAGATTTAAGGTGAGACTAGTGTTGAATCCGGGCCGTGTGGAGCCGGCACCAAGAATAGTTCCACCCGGTCTCTTCCTATGGGAGTCGTAAAAGCCGACTAAGGGATTACCGGGGGACCGGGCAGCAGCGTTCCCCTGTGTACTAATAACATCCACTGCGATCGTCAACCCGCCTGCCAAGCGTGTCGATTATGGTAAAACCCCTATTTTGGGGAGGCCTATGTCAAGCAGTGGACGATGAAAGGCTGATGAATTGGATAGTGTTGAATATCGTGTATAATAACGACCAACTAACGGACTTAATAATACCAGGAACACACCTAAACTTAGCTTGAATATAATTTTACGACTTATCATCAAGCAGAATTAGCTAAGACGGTATGAAAGGCGTAGTGGTTTCAGCACCTATCTGCTATCCATGTACGGTGGTTTCAATTGCCATACAGAGCAAAAATTCATCGATCGTTCCATCTTTATGTGTATTGCAAGTAGTTATTATTAGTTGTGTATTGCAAAAATCTTATATGATACAGGTAATTTTCTACTAAATTTCTCCGGCGACTAAAAAGTTTTAAAATACATAAGCACCCAATATCCCATCCTATTCCTTTCTCAGGATGAAGATAGATAAAGATTTTTCAAGAGTACATGATACCAAACATCAACCAGTTTAGACAATAGAGCTGAGCACTGATTACTTGGCACTGATCGGGTGATAGAATGTATAACACAATTATCGTATCATTATCGCATCGCATCGTTGTAATTAGTTGAGGAATCACCTTGACTGGCTGAGGGATTATTGCGACATTACGTCGTCTGTGTCTCTACCAATCGACATTGTACAAAACATTCAAGGGGACAATATCGATACAAAATAATCGACACGTTCCCATCACTAAACAGATTACGCTACTTAAATCGTAGTAGTTTCTTCTTATAACAGGTAAACATTACAAAATCTACCTTAACGTCTCAAGTTAGGGTTTAAAACTTAGACGGATGGCATATAGCTATCTCGTAAGTTGTTATTTCCCAATGACAGCGATAAGACTCTATTTCGCGCGCAATTTACTGTGAACACCGTTCCGAAAATTGGTATTCAAAATAAAACTTTATTGTTTTTGTTTTGTATAAAACAAAAAAAATAAAAATATTTTGAATACACACATAGACGTATAAGAAAAAATATTTTAACATGTCCATGAATACACACTGTTCATTTATTAGAGGTATGATTGACTGCCTTGTAATTCAGGTGGCATAAGTATGCAAGGGAGGTCGCGTATTCGAATCTCGGGTCCAGCAAAAAACTAGCTTCGCCAGCTATGTTTAAGTCCCACGTAATAGGGGGCGAGCCTATTGCCGTCTATCGGGCACATTTCCAAACTACTAATGAGAATTTATCTATTTACGAAAAAGCTCTATAACACTGCCCGACCCGGAATCGAACCCGAGACCTTGATCAGCGGTCGCTTACACTACCGCTGCACCACAGAGGCAGTTAAGGCAATTTTTTATTTTTATTACCCCAGTTTTAACAAATTGCAAATTTTTATTGGCCTTTATATTTACCTATAGTTACAAACTGATTTCAAGAATCATGTTATACTTCTTACGGTTCCGTTCTGAAATTGTGTCAAATTAGAAAGTTTTTGATGTGAAACATCTAATGCGGAGGGAGGGTAAAATCGGCTGTTAGCGTGGCGACGCTTTTATTTAACTTGTCCCGTTCAAATCTTGCAAGTTAAATTTGACACACTTCCCGGTTTTCGATTGAGCTGAAATTTTACACGCATATGTGTATCGCGTGACAATGCAATATTATGATGACATGGAGCTGATCTGATGATGGAGCTGGAAGGAGGACATAGGAACTCTTTAATGGAACAGCGCAACCTCATCGAGTTTGGGCTTGTATGATTTATCTTGAAGAGTAATTTGTCTCTAGGTGGTATCCAGGGTCTGATGATGAAGCTGGAAGGTGGCCACCGTAACTCTATAATGAAACGACGCAACCCCATCGATTTTGCGACTCGTTTGATTCATCTTGATGAATACTTGGTCTTTAGATGGTATCCAGGGTCTGATGATGGAGCTGAAAGGTGGCCATGCGAAACTCTGTAATTAACTAAATGACGCAACTCCATCGAGTTAGGGCTCGTGTTAAATATCTTGACTAGTACTCCAGTCCTAGATGATATCTAGGGTCTGATGATGGAGCTGGAAGGTGGCCATAGTAAAGCTGTAATGAAACGACGCAAACCCATCCAGTTTGGAATCCTTTGATTCGTCTTGACGAGTACTTTGTCTTTAGACAGTATCAAGGGTCTGGTGAAGGACCACTGAAGGAATGTAATATGGTTCCAGTGGCCCGCCAATAAAGGCGGAGAGACGGCACACGGCGGGTTTCCTTAGTGGGTGAAGGCCTCACACTACCCTTTGCGTTGCCCCGAATGACGGGGTGTGCGATTAGGTACATTTTTTCCTGAATAAGGGTCTGGTGATGGAACTAGAAGGTGACCATAGGAACTCCGTTATAAAACGACATAACTCTAGATGGTATCCAAGGTCTGATGATGGGGCTGGAAGGTGTCCATAGTAACTCGGTAATGAAACAACGTAACCTATCGAGTTTATACTTGTTTGATTCGACTTGAGGAGTACTTTGTCAAGTTATGATCATCTTATTTCTACAAAATTATTTCGATGTTTCACATCTGGTAGACGTCCCGCGACGTCTGGTTATTTTTTTTAATACTTAAGTAGCAGACGAGCTGCAGCCTGACGATAAATGGTAATCATCGCTGATAGACTCAGCTATACCGACAGTATTGTCAAGCCGCTGCTCACCATTACATTTCACAGATATGAAATGAAAGAATAAACGGCTACAACGAAAACCGCCATTCTTCATGGCCGGTCACACAGGAGACAGTGGTATTAACCCGCTCGGGCCCGATAGCATGTGAGTATTCTCACTTGGTACCCAGCCCTAACCTACAGTAATGCAATGGGTGATAATTGCTTACTTCCCTTAGTCGCCTCGTACGACACCTGCGGGAAAGAACGGGGTGGTCATATTTGTATTCTTAGTCCGTCACACGGACAATATAATTATGTTTTAAACATTTTCGATCTATATTTTAGCACTTGAAATGCTCAGCTACTAAGTACAAATTTTAATTTGTGAATAAGGAAAAAGAGTATTGTTTTAATTAAGTGAAATAAACTTCAGCCGGCTGGTTTATGTGCTTATTTGTTTGAGTAGTTATATTAGAATTACGCACAGAAAAAATATAATTAAATTCCGCGCGAGTGAAGTCGCGGGTAAATTTCATGATGTAATATTTAAAGGACGGGCGCAATATTTGTGACACAATGAGATTTAGCTTGACGTAATATAAGAACGGCCCCTAAGCAAGCCCAATAGTTTGGGACCAGAGGACGTTGTGTGAAATGTCCGTGAATATTTATTTATCTATAAACTACGTAATACGATGTAAGCACTATTAAATATTCGAACCTTTTCGTTGCGGTTAGAATGTGTACACATATTCCATTACCCTATTTTCTATTTTATTCTTGACGATTTTAAGTGCTATTTAATGGGCCTATGAAATAAAGATATTTTTGAATTTGAATTTGAATTTACCAAGAAATCTGCTTTAATAAAAAAAAACATTATTTTTTAATTCTGCTGTTACTTTCAGAACAGTGCACTATTAAGAATTATGCTAATAATGACAAGGTCCAATAGAAAAAGAAAAAGGAGCTATGTTTTCGCGCCAATGCCACCGTACAGTGGTATTACGTCGCTGTCATCGTCTAGTACACTTTTTTTAAATCCTGTGATTGATTGAGCACAGTCAGACCGTTAACAGCCAAGTGAGCCTTGGATTTATAACATCACGTGTTTAAATGTACTCTAGTTAAATTGAAATCAAATATGTCTGTTATATAAGTAATAAAAGCATAATGTGAAAAATATGAAAAGTGCATATTTGTGTGTGAAAAAATTTAAGTACTCAACCGCGCAAGAACGGCTGAATAGATTTGGATGAAAGATCTAGGTACTCACAGATAGTTTGTCTGTATCTCGTGCAATATTTGAGCAAATCTATAAAGACCTAAGAACTGAACATCAAAAAACACTAAATCAGCTCCATCTAACGTCACGAAATGAAAACTGAACTGTGATATGTAAAATATAAAATATAGATGGCGCTTTTTTAAATATTGACAACAAATTGCCTTAACGTGTTATTAATCGGATTTCTTTTAAATTAAAAGGCGGGTGGACCCGCGGTGCAAAGCGTAGGTGTCTCTAATAAACTGAAGTAATGTCTTGCAGTTTCAGTCGTCCGTGAGTGTATGTCCGTGGGTGAGGGTCCCACACTAACCTATTCGTTGCCCCGGTGTACGGTTAGGTACATTTGTTCCCGCCTTAACAAAAAAAAAGGTATTTCTAATAAATAATGTAGTAACTTACTCGTATTTCTTCTCAATCAGTTCCGTGTTTTCACCTGAAAAGAAACAGTTTGTCTTAGAAAAGTCGGTAGACTCTTATTCCACCACTGAATTGATGTAAAATAGTTCCAGTGGTCCGCCAATACAGGCGTAGAGACGGAACACGGCGGGATTATTTGGTAGGTGAGGGCCCCGCCCCACACTACCCTGCACCCTTAGAATGAAAAACGAAACGTTAGACGAACTTTCGTTTCGCTTCATTGTGATTTGTCACCTGAATCACGCATCGAAATCTCGACTAATCAGGAATCCGACGTGTCCGACTGTTGATCAATCACAATGACTCGTAACGAAAGTTCATCTAACGTTTCGTTTTTCATTCTAAGGGGGCAGTTCGTTGTTCCGAATGACGGCGTGTGCGGTTAGGTACATTTTTTCCCGCCTTAACAAAAATAAAATAGAACCTTTTTCCAGCGTAAAGGTGCTGCTGGACGATGATAATAGCAGCTGGACCATGATAATAGCACCCTCTTACTCTTCATCTTAATTTATTCTTAAACTAGATTATAGCGGCGACTGCGCCCGCGTCGACTACAGCCCTCCTAGCCAAATGGTATAAACGCTAGTAAAATAGAATAGAATAATCAATGTTTTTTGACGGGCCTCGTGGCGTAGTCGGTAGTGTAAACGGTTTCCGTGCAGGAGGTCGTGGGTTCGATTCCCACCCAGGACAATTATTTGTGTGACGAACACAGATATTTGTACTGCGTCTGGGTGTTTTCTATCTATTATTATGTATGCTTTTATAAAAAAAAGTAATATATGTATTATATCCGTAATCTGGTACCCATAGCACAAGCGTTAAGCTTAGTTTGGGACCAGAGCACGTTGTGTGAAATGTCCGTAAATATTTATTTATAGAATAGAATAATCAAGGTATGAAACTGACATAAGGCAACGACAACGTAAGCGTAACCGACTGTCAATCCCATACATTGATTTCATAATTCTATTCTATTCTACTAAATTTATGCAACTTAAACACAAAGTGAAAAATGTGAAATCGAAAATAACAGTCAGGAGCAGGATTTCAACCTGCATCTCCTGGATACCGTCCAGATGCTTTGCCAATTCAGCCATCCTGACAATTGCTCCTGACTGCTAATTTCGATAACACATCATACTTAACGTCTTTGGGTGACGCCTGCGCCATCTGTCGGAAGTATTTTCATACATTATAGTGCTAAGCATGTCAAATGCTAAAAATATATATAAAAATATCTAAATATTTATGCAACTTGGCTAGAGGGGCTAGTATTAATTTTAACCTGAGTATAACATAAAAACTAGGTTTTGTCTGCGGCGGAACCGCAGGTAAGGGCTAATTTAATATTTAAAAGAAATATTTGTTTATGTTGTTATATACTTATATCTAATATATAAAATTCTCGTGTCACAGTGTTTGTCACCTTTTGGCCATACCCAATCTCCCCATCACATTTGTCTTAACGACCTTTTCCCCTTATTCACACATAATAGTTTGTACTTTAAAGTAGCTGAGCTTGTCGTGTTAAAATATAGATAAAAAATGTTAATGCATGTAAATGCGTTCCGATAGATGGCGTTGGCCGTTAAGACAAATGTTATGAGGAGATAGGGTTTGGCCGAAAGGTGGGTGGTAGCTCAGTGTATTAGAGCACTTCCCCGGACTGGAAGGGACGCAGGTTCGTTTCCCGCTCGCACTAAAGTTCTCTTTTTCCTCATTCACAAATAATAATTTGTACTTTTAAGTAGCGAGCATGTAAAGTGCTAAAAATACAGATAATGTACATAATGTATGTTTGTTATTATTACTAATATCCATTCATATCTATAAATATCTCAACTGTACGTCTAAAGAGAAACTAACTCCGGGGAGTCCCCGTTCGCGTTCTCTTGGAAAATACTCATATCATCAATTTTAAAATAGAATATCTTGTACACTGGTACAATTTCGCAAATTCTAACGCAAAGATAATATTTAGATATTTTTATATATATTTTTAGCATTTGACATGCTTAGCAACATACATTAAACACAAAGTGAAAAATGTGAAATCGAAAATAACAGTCACGAGCAGGATTCGAACCTGCATCTCCTGGATACCGTCCAGATGCTTTGCCAATTCAGCCATCGTGACCCTTGCTCCTGACTGCTAATTTCGATAACACATTCATACTTAACGTCTTTGGGTGACGCCTGCACCATCTGTCGGAAGTATTTTCATACATTATACCGACCAGGTAAACTTAATTTTACAATTAAGATTTTACCTAATAATGACGCAAACCCTATAAATATTTAGATATTTTTATATATATTTTTAGCATTTGACATGCTTAGCAACAACGTAACGTCATTACGTCAAGGCGGTCAAGGTTGACATTTCAGTGTCGTAAAAATTATTGTGGAATGTAAAATATGTCTTTTTCGTGTTTTATAACGTTGGTGTGTTATTATTTACGTGTGTTTAGTGTTTTTAATAATAGTTATGGATAGAATAGTTATTATACTTGACAAATATCATCAGTTCGTCAAGCAAAGGTAAGAACTTTCTTTTAACAAAAAACAATGTACCGGCCGGGCGAACGGCGTTCTGTTGACGATAGTAAAACCACCGGTGGCTATGCGTACGTAAAAAGGTAGTTCTCACGAAAGGCGCTGGTTTTAGTGTCGCGTCGAGCGTAAATATTCAGTATTTTTTTGTTTATTTAATAACAATTAAACCACATCGAATCAGACCGTGAAAAGTAATAGGGCTCTATTCCAAATCATAATAATTCGTAAACGAAAAAAAAGACTCGATTAGTAAAGTATTTTGGTCGTTATCGTGTTAACATACATTACCTACAACTCACGGACGTCCAAGCCAGATTTTTTTCAAACAGTTTTATAACTAGTTTAAATAACAAAAATGGCATCAAAAATATCATGAGTGTTAAAAATAGTGTTTGTTTTTTATATATGTGTGTGTAGATATTATTTTACAAGTGCAATATAAATAGAGACATTTTAAGTTTAAAAAATCAGTTGTTCCGTGTAAAGCGGGAGTAGAACCCACCTCAACGCTTCGCTTATGAGGCGTGCAATAGAGACATTTTAAGTTTGAAAAATCAGTTGTTCCGTGTAAAACGGGAGTAGAACCCACCTCAACGCTTCGCTTATGAGGCGTGCAATTATGAAACAAGTGTCACATGACGTAACAAAATTAATAAGTATTCTGTGGTATATAAAATATACCACAGAATACTTTTAGTTTTAGTATTCTGTGGTATATAAAATATACCACAGAATACTTTTAATTTAATTTTATAAGGCTCCGCCGCAGCCAAAACTTTTTTTAATAATAACAAAAAATACTTTGGAAAATCCAAAACTGCAGGCCTCATAATGTTCATTTTTCACAATAAAACTGATTATTTGATAAGTAACTAATAATGTATTGGTCTTACTATAAGTAGTTTTCAATAAATCACATAGATAGCGCTAATTTCAAAAAGTAATAATGTGGGTTTCATGTCTTATACGCCATCTAGCGCTAATTTTAAGAAGTACTTCTATATTGGTCTATAGAAATAGTTTTCATGAAAGGTATAGCGCTGGTTTTAGTGTCACGTCGAGCGTAAATATTCAGTTTTTTTTGTTTATTTAATAACAATTAAAACCACATCGAATCAGACCGTGAAAAGTAATAGGGCTCTATTCGTAGTAAAACTCAAGTTAAAAAGAAAAAAAAAGAGTCGTTTAGTAAAGTATTTCGGTTGTTATTGTGTTAGCATACATTTTACATTACCTACAACAAACGGACGTCCAAGACAGAACTTTTTTAAACAGTTTTTTTATCTAGTTTAGATAACAAAAATGGCATAAAAAATATCAAAATTTGTGGGTTTTTTTGATATGTGTGTGTATATATTGTTTTATAAGTGCAATATATGATAAATAGAGACATTTGTTAACCAGAAAAGGGGTAGAATGTAAAGATAATAAGGAGAGGATAGGAAGGGGTTTGGAATCTGGCGCTCTCACTTACCATACGAAACACAATGGTAGGAGTAACTACCGTCCTTATTGCATCCCTGATCGTCCTAATTGGGCGACAATAATTGGACAGCCTGGAGACCTCGATACGGCGACTGGCACCCAGCCATGTCCTACTCCTGCGGGACTTCAACGCCAAACCCACGGCGTGCGGGTCCTCTACGACGGACGCCCGCGGGGCGGCGGTGAGAGTGGGCGGCGTCGACGGGCCTTTATTTAATAGAGGCTCCGTCAATACGTGGGCTGTGGGCAGGCTGGATAGGGACCTACTGGCGGAGGCAGCCATCGTTCAATCGTGACTGTCCTCATCAGCCCTGACCGAGGAATGGACGTTTTGGCTGGCCGATTTCACGCTGCGATTACGCAGGTGCGCGACTCGGCCATGCCCCGTGGGAAACGTGCTCCTCCGAGGAAGGGGCTCTACTGCTGGTCCCAGGAGCTGGCGGACCTCCGTGTGGCGTGCATTCGTGCCCGGAGGTCCTACACCCGCAGTCAGATTAAATATCTGGGCCTAGTGCTAGACGGGCGGTGGCACTTTCACAAGCAAGCACTTCCGCCAACTGTCACCAAGGCTCGTCGGCGCGGCGTCCGCCCTTGCACGGCTCATGCCAAATATGGCAGGACCCAACGATGCGTTACGACGACATAACGTGCTGTCGGGGCACGGTTGCTTAGGCAGATATCTGCACATAGTCGCAAGGTGACTCTCTGCCGACTCCGGGCTATCACCACCGCGGCTGCGACGAGGACATGGCGCGGCACACTCGAGTCGTGCCCAGCTTGGGCCCAGTAGCGCCGTGTACTCGTCGCGGCAATAGAGGGGGCATACTTGGCAGCGACAGGAATTGGGCCGCGCTCACTGACACCTGCGAGGAGTTAATCTCGCGGGAGGAAGCGGCGGAGACGGCCACGGAGGTCGATCCTTCTGCTGACCCGAATCGCCGCCAGCGACGAGGGCAATGCAAGGAACAATGGTAGTTACTCTGTGTGTTTCGTATGGTGGGTGAGAGAAAAGGAGGCTGAAACCTCTTTATTATAATCTCCTTGCCATCCTTCCTCTTAGGAGGTGCCTATCCTTTTTCTTGGAGCTGATGAAATGCAGTCCTCTGGTATTACTAGTGTTTACAGACTACTATCAGATAGGCCTTGGGCTTGTTTGACACTAACTTAGTATAAAAATCAATAATAATACTCACACTCAGTAGCCATCTTGATTATTTTATAGTTACATTAAGTATTGGAATTAAAATAACACAGCGGTCAAGTCATCTTGGAGCACCCTGCAATAATAAAAATTCCATTGTGATTATAATATTTATTTATTGCACTGACCTTATTACTTCCAACATTCATAGGTACATTTTATTTACGGCAGTGGATACAAGTCCTTAAGCCAGGTGCATGAGTAATGCTTCTGGTGTTGCTAGCACCTATAGGCTACAGTAACCGCTTACCATCAGATAGGTTGTTTGAAAACAAATTATATGTGAATAAAGAGATTTGTCTATATAGAAGTAAGAGTTTAGACTAATATGATTGTATTAAGCTATTTTAAGTATCTCAAAATTGTTATCAATAAGCAATGTAGGTAGTTGGGGTTTAAAAGTCGATAACCTTTATCACATATGTCTTATAACATAAGCTATCTTCTAGTGAAAGTCGTCCACAGACAGACAAAACTTTACAAAATGGTGTTTTCTTATAGGTAACATTTATACTTTCATAAGTAAAAAGCTGTTTTTTTTAAAGGCAACGCCCTGCACTAACGCATAATCCTTGCAGAGCGGGAGACTTTACAAACATATAATATCACTGACACCGAGCAAACAACCATCTGTGGTTCACACAGAGTTGTCCTGTGTGGGAATAGCACCCACAACACTCGGGCGGGAGACTGTTATCTAAGCTACTCCACCACCTCTGCAGTCAAGTTATTTAGATATTACAAACAGCCCCTTTTCTTTAAGCATTAATATAGATTTAGTAGTGGTGGGCTCTCAAGAGTGTCAGGAACATATAGTCTGGCATAATAGAAGTTAGCAAACTTTATGGGTAGTTAAGTAAATCTCTCAAACATGCATCCTCTAGTGTTTCCATTCCAGGAATTAAAAACTATTGGGCTGTTTGTTGTTCTTTACTTTAGCCTATAGACCATCTCTGTGAGAAAAAAGTCTACAAGAGCATGTTGAAATCACATACCTTATCTATTTGATTAATCCTTTAATACTTAGAAGTTTAATTTATGTTACGAAAGCAAATGCTAACTGATAAAAGGCACCATTTAATCTATGGTAGGTAGTTAAATTTAATAAAATTTTGAATATGCAAGAAGTGTAGACAACAAACTTCACAAACAGACTGAAAGTGTAATTCTATATGCATTTTCGAGTGATTCACGTGATCATCTTAACCTACCTATATATCACTGTTTGTGTTACTTACAGATATTTATTGATACTTACGAATCACTCAGAATTGTCTACGAAGCTATTGACCTTTATTAAGGCCACACTGAATGCACAGTATTAGTGAAAACCGATAAAATTGAAAACACTATGTTCGTCACGGTATGTTAAACCACCAATTCCAAGAAATTTTGATTGAAACAGCGAGATTTAGTTAATTCGATGAATAATCAAATTCATGATGATTTCCAGGCTATTGTTTAAATGTTTGTTTGTGACTATAATTACAATAAATCTGATCCAAAAGCAAGTAGAAATATCAAATTTTCACTTCATTGTTTGAATCTTGTCATTTGTCATGTCAGTTTGACGTTTGCATTCCGTTTTCTACCGAAGGTGACTTCGCATAATGCTTGCTCATAACATTTTAAAAAAAACGAGCCTTAAACGCTCCTTAAACCCCTTACGCACCATCCATCTTGCTGTACGTCCCACCAAGGACATGATGGACACGATCACAGAACATTTTTACTCTACGAGTTACGAGTGCACGATGCACGACGAAAAACGATAGTGAATAGCTGAATAGTCTCGAAGTACGTCAATAATTATTATTAATTGCTTGCTGGACGTGCACGACCCATTTTAAGGTGGGTATCCACTATGTTCGCGAACCTTTTACGCTTCGCGCTCCTGTAACTGATTCAATTGATACGTGATGCGCTCCTTTACATGCAACACCTGCGCTCTGCAGCTTTCAACAAACCTTTGAACGAACATGTCGTCATCAGAATTAATAGTCAGTGCGGCATAATTTTTGATACATTGTATTGTTGATGACTACAAAAGTCCTCCTCGGTTTTGGGAATCTATAAGAAAAGATGTAAAATAATAAAAAAAGATAATAGGTTCCGAAAAGCTATCTCAGTGCAAGATAAATTGGCATTAACATTAAGATTTTTATTGTTTAGGATTCCACAACAAGGTCTGATTTTGATATGCTTCATTTAATTCGATACATTTTTCTTTGGACCACTCCATTATGCGATTCACAACGTAGGTGCGTGGAGAGGAGAACGTACACACTTTCGTCTTGCTTTGCTCGCGTCCACGCATACACTGCGCTCCGCTTTGTGATCGCGCTAAAAACTGACAGAGCTCTGATCGCCTGCCTCGGAGCGTGCAACGTTGCACGCTCGATGTTCGCAAGCGTATCCATTAGGTGGAGCAGTTGCAGGAGCGCGAAGCGTAAAAGGTTCGCGAACATAGTGGATACCCACCTTTACATCCAGCAAGCACCCCTACCACTTCGAACGTCGTGCAGATGGACAGTGAATAGCGCAGACGTACGTCGAACCGATCGTACGCCGTGCGTGCTAGAGATCATAGAGTAATATATATGAGAACTAATAATCTTGCTCGCTAGATCTGCACGACGCTCGCAGTGGTGAGGGTGCTTGCTGGATGCAAAATGGGTCGTGCAATTCCAGCAAGCAATTAATAATAATTATTGACGTACGTCGAAACTATTCACTGTCGTTTTCGTCGTGCATCGTGCATGTCCTTTGCGGGATGTATAACAAAATGGAAGGCGCTTAAGATTGTTGTCCAGCAGATTCATTAGGGATTTAGATCTTGCGACATATATAAGATAGTGTAGCGACATCTATCTTGCCACATACGAACTGACACATGAAAACTGACCTATCCTACATCACGATATTACAGTTAAGCGAGCGATTCAACATATATAGAAGAACTCGACAAACAACCGTTGAGGTCAGCTAACCCAGCAGACACAACACCCGTCTGGTCGGAGGATCCTCCCTTTTCAATGGGGGATTTACACCCTGTTCCCCTCACCCCCAAACTGGTGACCCCGAGCAAGAACGTCAGCGCAGCCTTCGCAAGCTACGTCATCGGGACATCATCATCACTTCCTCAAGCTTTCGAGCAGCGAGTCACACAGCCAGCGAGCATCCACGGCTACTACGGGTATCCTGACCACCAGCATGCAGCGGACGCGCATTCCTGGTCATCACCCACAGCCTTCTCAGCGACCTTGGCACAGCACACTGCACTTCGGCTGGTTAGCAAGCAGAGACGCACTTCTCTCCTGGTCGACGCAGCAGCCAGCCACTACGCAGCACTGCACCACTCCGACTCACTGGAGCATTTGCAGCAACACCCTGACTCACTGGGGCATCACCGCAGACAGTTCCGACTCACCGTGAACTATGCGGCATAAGGTTCCGACTCACTGGAACATTCCACTGGCCTGGCAAGCATCACAAGATTGATGACCCAACCTGCTATCGACCTCCGGTCTCAGAGGGGAGTGATGTAGCGACATCTATCTCGCCACATACGAACTGACACATAAAAACTGACGTATCCTACATCGCAATATTAAAGTTAAGCGAGCGATTCAACATATATAGAAGAACCCGAAAAACAACCGTTGGCGGCAGCTAGCCCACCAGAAACAACACCCGTCTGGTCGGAGGATCCTCCCTTTTCAATGGGGGATGAGGAACTTTACACCCTATTCCTCTCATCCCCCCAAAATAGCAAAAAATTAGACTTGTTCTTGCTCGGTCACTAAAAGGGGAGCGTTCGTCTTCCAAAAGAAAAAAGAACTAGTTCGTACATCTAGTTCAATTAGTTCTCTAGTTACTGTTCCTTCATTAGGTAATCTAGTTCTCTAGTTCTATTAGGTCTTTAGTTACCTACACTGATCTTTATTATAACTCTTTGATGACGTAAATTAACTGTTTAACTATTTTGTGACTAATAGGTCGCATTAATTTATTGTATAATAGGAACTATAATTACATACCTGATTTATTTGAAACAAATATTTGTTTTCTCTTAATACTTTGCAGACTTAGGACGGTAGTTGTACCTAATATTTCAAGTATTATTCCTAATTCATTTAAACCTTACAATAGCGTATTTAAAAATCAAATTTAAAAAATCCTATAATTATTTATATTTTCACATATTTACACAACAAATAAAAACATGACCTAATTATTATACCTATCTCTTTTTTAAAACATTATATTTATAAAAGAGATAGGTAGGTCAGTTAGAAAAGAAAGAGAGCGAGATAGTTTTAGGTTTTATGCTATTAGTTCGTTCCTTTTTGTGACATTAAACGATGCACCATAGATTACAAATGTTTCTAAGACCGAATACGAACTAGCTCACGGAATAGTTCGTTCTAGTTCAGTGTGAGGAACTATAACTATAATATAATTTGTACTTTAAGAGTAGCTGAGCATGTCAAGTGCTAAAATATAGACCAAAATGTTTAAAAATCACGCTATCAAATAGTATGAATTTTAATTGCAAAATTAAACTAACTACATTGGATGAATGCATGTAAATGCATTGCCGATAGATGGCGTTGGTCGTTAAGAAGACAAATGTGATGAGGAAATTCGGTATTTCTAGAAATGGTACGATAGCTCAATGGATTAGAGCACTTCCCCGGAAAGGAAGGGACGCAGGTTCGATGCCCGCTCGTACTAAAATACTCTTTTTCCTTATTCACAAATTATAATTTGTACTTTAAAAATATTAAAATTGCAAGCTCTTATAATATGTAAAAAAAAAACAACTGTATTATATAAATAATATTGTTTTATTCACATTGATCAAAATCTGAATTTGAATATTCTACATGCAAAGATTCATCAGTCACTGATATCACTGTTTCTCACATTGATTATGAAACTTTCTAATTTTCTTCTGTACTACTTAATTCTATCTCTTTATATGTATTTATTTTCCCATACATGACATGATCAGTCATTTTTTCTAAACACCTTTTCCAAGTCAGAGCTATATTTTTACTTGCCACTGCATTTAGCCAAACTTCATATAAGTTCAATTGCATTTATAGCAGTGATAACGCGAAAGTACTCTACATCATGACCATGTTGCCTTAAAAGTTTATCAGCTTCATAAATTGGTCCAGCCCTGCCTGATCTTCCAGATTATCTGTCAAAAGAAATAGTGAGTTAGAACTACTGCAATAGTATTTATACATAGTACAATAGTTATTGACCAGTGGAAATATAAGTCACGTTTCCAGAATAAATACAAAAATTTTCAAAACATGATATTTTTTTTGGCTACACTTGGAGCTAACATTGAAGATAAATGAACCCTAAATTATGTTTTTACTCGGTAGGTACTTTATTATCAAGGTTTTTGAAGTTATATATGTAGAACAAATAGAAATTGAATTTAGGGCAATGTATTGTAGCATCTACAATAAATAATTATGAATTTATATAAAAGTATCAAAATAAGTCATACAAACCTAAGAAATCGAACAACAATGTTGCTTTTGATTGAATTCAGCGTCATTCTCCTGTTATTTTTCCTTGAACTTGGAAATCATACAAAACAATAATACACACAGTCCACATTTAATAGTTTTGTTCATTTATAAACTCTTAAATGCTTTATTGAAGACCATATCGAATCACCAACAACCAAACAACCGCCATCTTGACTTGGAAAGTTTTATTTTGTGCTTTTTAGTGTTTTTTTTTATAAAAAAAAGCACAAATTAAAACATTTTTTTTTAAAGAAAACCGCCTTCAATTGCACCCAGGAACTAAAAAGCAATAAATATTTGGTATTTAGATACGATTTTCGTGCGAGACACCTATTGATGTGTTGGAAGCCGGTGCTTCGCCTTTCCGGGCTTATTTGATGAACTAAAGTTACTAGTGATCAGAGAATACGATAGGTATTGGTTTTGTTTCAATTAGCCTGATGGTATTGCCAAAGTCAGAAATAAAGTAAAAAAAAAGTTATACATATTGTCAAATGTCAATAGTTGTCAAACTGCATACGTAAACATTTCGCGAGCGTCTCTGTAATTTGGTGTAATTTTGAATTAAAATTATTAAATTGCTATGTCTTCTCACAACGTGAACGTTTGCGATATCGGTGACGATGTGAAGGAGGTGTTAAAAAAATTCAGATTTCAGAAACACGTTACGAATTCAGCTCTAATTTTGAAGGTGCGTTATTGTTTTTCCTTATAATTCTTTGCAGACGTTCCGAGACAATTCCCCAATATGAAAATGTATTTTATTGTAATTATTCTGGCTTATATGCTCTATGATCCTACAATATTTAATTTGTTATGAGCTCATACATTCCCGCCTGAGTCATTCATCCGTATCTCCTATCAGTGTTTGCGTCATGTCGATTGCTTGTAGTGTAGGTATAGCAACTAATGTCTGTTCATTTTATGAATCACTCAATAATGATACTGATAATAACAGTCAGCTAAATATTTGTGAGTGAGAAACAGAACTAACATCAAACCGAATCTCCATTTAGGCAGTTTCAACACTAATTGATTTATTCTTAAAAATATGTGATGTCTAAATACATATATGTTATTTGTAAGATCTAGTGTCAAACACTTTTTTTTATTAAGCCCATTGTTGGGGGCAACAAACAGCATACTGTGGGGCCCTCACCTATTAATTAAACCCGCAGTGCGCTGTCTCCCTACCTATATTGGTTAGACCACTAGAACTATGTAACGTTACTTCTGTGGCTTAGTGTCCAATCCTTAGAGAATAAAAATATATAAGTAGGGATGAAATGGGACTACCACCCCCACTAAATATGTCTGTACACTGAAAGTTCTTATCAATAATGGAGAGTGGATGAAAAGGGTATAAGTAATCTATATAAATAAAATGACAGAGGCCTGCCATTATCTGCATATCACAAATTACTTTATAGATTTTGTATTGTATTGTAAACGCGGGCTTATTTTTCCGCAACTCGTGGTAAGTGTGCCTATTATGCGTGATAAGTACTGGATAGATTTCAAGACACAGATGGCAAAAAGCTCTATATAACGGTCTCCCGTCTGAGTGTTGTGGGTTCGATTCCCACACAGGCCAACTCCATAAATTGTTATGAGTGAGTGTACTTTGCGTCCGTGAAATTATATGTTTGTAAATTCCCCTGTGAAACAAGGATTATTTCTTATTGCAGGGTGATTTAAAATACAGTTTTCTTTCATAGATACTGAACCCTTATCTAAATTTAAAAAAATATTGCAGTATTTTCGTTTGATATTAAGTTTTAAGGATCAACAATTTTTATAAGCACTATATGTTAAAGTATATGTTTTCTGTTAATATAATAAGTAATGCAGACCAAGCCTCGCGTATCAGCTAGTAGAACACAAAAATTACTGAATGAATTTTTTTAAAACATTTTAGATCTATTTCTTTTAGCAATTGACATGCTCCGCTACTTTTTAAAGTACAAATTATTAATGAATAAAGTTTTTTTTAGCTTAGAGCAGAATATACGCTTTATTATATTTAAATACAATGTTGGGAAACAGTTAGTTACCTTGAAGGACTCTCCTATAGGCTATTTCTTTGCTTCAGGTAAATAGAGAGAAGCAAGCTTTGGAAGTGGATGAGGAACTGGAGAACGTGGAGTTAGAGGAGTTACAGGACATCTTGCCTTCCCACCAACCCCGATTTATTGTGTACAGGTGAGATTATATTTTGATTAATCTTCTTATCTTAATTAATCTTCTTTTGATTATCATTTATTAGAGAACCTTAATTATTGTAAAACTGAACACCTCTAGAAATGCCCTATGCAAATAATTTATTAGCAATGACACTCAAACGCTTTCTCTTCTAAATTTGGTTTTAACGCCATCTGTTGACAAAAGCATATCAACTGAAGTACTACAATGTTAATCAATAAACCAATAACAGTTTTAATGTGTCTATAGTGCCTTATTTACCATCCATCTTGCTGTATGTCCTGCCAGGGACATGCACGATGCACGAAGAAAAACGACAATGAATAGTCTCAACGTACGTCAATAATTATTATTATTTGCTTGCTGGACGTGCACAACCCATTTTGCATCCAGCAAGCATCCCCACCACTTCGAACGTCGTGCATATGGATGGTGAATAACGCGAACGTACGTCGAACCGATCATGCGTTGTGCGTGCTAGATGGTGTATAAGTTTGCTGTACAGCAGATTCAGCATTTAGAGCTTGAGACGCAAGGTAATACACGTTAAAATGGATTGTGAAATAATAACTAGGTTTATTAAAACATAGCATCACGCCTGTATTCCCCGAAGGGATAGGTAGAGGTGTATTATACACCCACGATTCGCCAGCTATGTTTAAGTCCCACGTAATAGGGGGCGAGCCTATTGACGTCTACTGGGCACATTTCCAAACTCCGGGCTGCTACTGAGAAATTTTCTTATTTTTTTTTTACGAAATATCTCAATAGCACTGGCTGACCCGGAGATCGAACCCGAGACCTCATGATCAGCAGTCGCTTACACTATCGCTGCACCACGGTGTCTGTGAAATGTCTGTGCCCTGTGCAAACTACATGAACAAACAAAAAAATTTTTAATGCAAAAGCTCTTCGTATTTTTCCTCTCTTCTGATGTTGTCAGCTAAATCAGAAGAACTCTCATTATTTGTTTTTTTTGATAAAACTGGTGACATTTTAAATATGTATCATGTAAATATTGTACCTAAAACATGTGCGCTCAGTTTAGTTATTCGATTACATCTAGCACGCTGGATGCGCGCACGATGGTGCGTATGCTCCGTTCAGCATCGTGGCCTAGAGTGGACGTACAGCGGGTATAGATGGTAAATAAGGCGCTTCAGGATAACAAGAGGAAGATTACCAAGAATTATATAAGACTCGAACAATATTTGAAGAAAAAAAGTAAATCGATGTTTTTACATCTGCGAGACGTCCCGTGATGGCTCACTTTTGTCACATTTAATATCTATAACAAAAAACCTAATGAAAACGCAAAATATTTGTATAATTGTAGGTACAAACACGTAAAATATGACCTAATTTGATGAACTTCATTAATCTTTTTCTCGAAAATCCGGCGAAGTTGGGATATTGTATCATTTATAATTGCATGTACTCTTAAAACACTATAAATTAAGGTAAGTTTCAACATGATACAATATGAAACCAAAGCTTATACATTTGTGGTCATTCTCCTTTGCAACGCTTTGCAAAATTTCAACCAGTCCAGACTGAATCGAACTTCATACCACAGTACTATGCACTGACGTTACAAATGCATGTTAATTTTTCAGTTACAAAATGGACCATGCTGATGGTCGGACGTCATTCCCGATGTGCTTCATATTCTATACACCACGTGACGCACATATGGAGTTACAGGTATACAATATTTATTTATATACTATGTGGATGACAAACAAGCATACGGCCCATCCGATGGTAAGCGGTTACCGTAGCCTATAAACGCGAGCAACACCAGGGGCGAAACACCGCCAGCTTCCTAACTCCGAAAATGTTGAATTTATTGACAGAAAAACCCATTGACCTACAAACAAACGGACCTCGTGTCCGGGCTCATAAGTGTCCGAACCAAAAGAGAAACAATCGTGCGCTAATTTCGTTTGGTCGATCGACTTGACTATACGTTCAATATGTATTGTGAAAACGTGTACACAATATTTAGATATTTTTATATATATTTTTAGCATTTGACATGCTTAGCAACATACATTAAACACAAAGTGAAAAATGTGACTTCGAAAATAACAGTCACGAGCAGGATTCGAACCTGCATCTCCTGGATACCGTCCAGATGCTTTGCCAATTCAGCCATCGTGACCCTTGCTCCTGACTGCTAATTTCGATAATACATTCATACTTAACGTCTTTGGGTGACGCCTGCACCATCTGTCGGAAGTATTTTCATACATTATACCGACCAGGTAAACTTAATTTTACAATTAAGATTTTACCTAATAATGACGCAAACCCTATAAATATTTAGATATTTTTATATATATTTTTAGCATTTGACATGCTTAGCAACATACATTAAACACAAAGTGAAAAATGTGATTTCGAAAATAACAGTCACGAGCAGGATTCGAACCTGCATCTCCTGGAAAAAATGGCAAAGCATCTGGACGGTATCCAGGAGATGCAGGTTCGAATCCTGCTTGTGACTATTTAGATATTTTTATATATATTTTTAGCATTTGACATGCTTAGCACTATACATTAAACACAAAGTGAAAAATATGAAATCGAAAATAACGTCACCCAAAGACGTTAAGTATGAATGTGTTATCGAAATTAGCAGTCAGGAGCAAGGGTCACGATGGCTGAATTGGCAAAGCATCTGGTCGGTATCCAGGAGATGCAGGTTCGAATCCTGCTCGTGACTGTTATTTTCGAAATCACATTTTTCACTTTGTGTTTAACGTGTACACAAATAAAGTAAAAAAAAAAGTATATTTTTAATAAGTAGACTATTGTTTTATCATTTGCAAATATTATTTTGCTTAAAAACAAAGAAATATTTTTACATATTTGTCAAAATAAATCATAATATTCACTAGAAGTTGCATAACGTGATCACAGTGCTGCCTATTAGTAGTATCTACATAAGCTAATAAATTATTAAAACTCAACACTATTATAATGGTACAAGGTTGCAAATTAGAATGTTGAATTTTGTATGTATTAATATAGACTGTCTATTAACTAGAGATACTTGATAACTTTTTACTAGCCCAACCCGAAAATACAACTCCAGACTTCATGATCCGCAGTTACATACACTACCGCTATACCATTGAAGTAGTTAAACGAGGAACTACTTCAGTGGTTAGCTGATGAGGTCTACTTAGTCTAAATCCGTTTTATAGTGGCTATCCGTGTCTCTGCCTACCTCTCAGAGAAACAGGCGTGAGTTTATGTATGTATGGAACGGAGACAGAACTTGAGACCCTTTGTCTTCGAGGTTATTCACAAGGGAGGCCTATGTCCAGCAGTGGACGTCGAAAGGCTGATGGATGGATGGATGAATGGATTAGAACTGACTTCTACATACTTATACCTAGTTTTTTGATAATCATTGATACCATTTCAAATGGGATTCCTACAATTTGCCGTATATTTCATTTTTGTACATTTCAGGATTTTTTTTGTATGGTGTTGGGCATCCCCTTTAGTGTGACGTTATTTATGAATGACTCTCTGTTGCCTTTTGGAAAAGAACAAAATAGATATGTTTCTACAGACTTAGCTATTCCTATTATCTGAAGCTCATATCAGTGCGCGGTTAGTGATAATGCTGGCGATGCTTGCAGGTGATGTACGCGGGTACGCAGCGAGCTTTAGCTGCGGCTGTTGGAGCCCCCAGGCTCCTGGAGGTGCGAGAAATTGATGAGCTCACAGCGGACTGGCTCAACGATAAACTTAGTAGATAAGGTGTATATATTGTACGTAGATGACTGCATATATACATGATACGATAAAAGTTAATTTCAGAACTGAGAAAGTTTGATGATAAAATAAAAACATTTTAGTACTATTATTATTATAATATACTAATAATTATTTTTTATTGATAATTTTTATTAATTAACCATATAATTATCAAAAATTAATAACTATTAATATACAAGTGATAATTTTCTAAGCATGATTCCTTAAGTGATAAAAATATATTAAGCTAGTTATAATACCTATACTCCTTGTATATAAAGTATAATAATTAAAAGGAAAATGATTTAGTTTTAAGGCGGTGATCTATTGGCGAGCAAAACCGCTGGTACGCTAACGAACTCGCGAGTCAAAGGTCTAAACCGCCAATGGAGCAGAGCTGCGGACTTAAAAACCGGCGGACTTGCTCGCTGGCTCTTTGTACATGTTTGAAATTCTAAGTCCGCGGTGCAAAAAACCGCCAGTGGATCAGGCGAGCCGGCGAGGCGACAGTCTTTTTGCGACTTTTGTGTCAACCGCACGCGCTGCTCGGCAACGTCCAGTAGCTACAAAATGGATTTACGCTCATTTGGTTGCGAGTTTGTGTTGGTGTTTATACAATGTTTTAAGGAACATGATTGTCTATGGAAGTACACCACTAATAACATGATCCCAAGTGTACAATATCTGACACACTTTACGGCGTCTTTTTTTCTTCTTTTTTTGTTCTTTGACCTGATGTAAAAGTATACACAAGTAACAAAGTAACTTCGTCTAGCACGCTATGACTTCGCCAACGATGAGAGTAGACTGTTTGGTACGCTAATGGATCACCAACGTGAGCTGACGAGCGAACGATTTAGAATGTTAAATCGCCGGCTCGCTAATGGATCATCGCCTTTAGAGTTAAATGGGAAAGTCTATTTGAATTAATAATTGAGAATTTTCGCAACCTACTTCATCCTAATTTTGGGCATGGAATAATTGATAATTATCACTATTAAGTGATAATGTTACGTTAATTATTAAATTAACGTGGTGTAAAAGTCATGATAACCAAATTATTATCGATATTTATCAAGGACTAGGTGACCCGGTAAACTTCGTATCACCTACAAATTTATTTTATCAGCGATTATCAATCCTAATCAATCTGCATCATCTAAGGTTTGAATTTGAGTTTCAAATTAATTAGAAAGAATGACAGGTAGCTGGCAGTTTGTAGCTATCTAAATTTTTAACTTAACTTATCATCACGCCATTTCCCTTGCGGGGTAGGCAGAGAGAACAAAAATTTTAAATGAAAAAAATAAAATAAGAAATAATTTAATTTAAAATTAAATTTTTTTTATAACTAAATTTTTAAACGTTTCTATTTTTTTTTATGGGGTTGCTCTTTTTTTTACTTTAAACCACCCTTGTATTAGAGCGAACAAAACAAAAAAACAATTATACAAATCGGTCAAGCCAGTTTTGAGTATGAGCGAGACAAACCAACAGCAATTGATTTTTATACATAAATATAGATGAAAATACAGATCTTTCAATAACAACAACTTTATCTTGATGTTTTGTGTTTTTTTAATAGTGAGCTAGCGATGACCATATACCATCAAATATACTGTGAAAAAAATACTAGCTAGATGATAAATTTGGTTGTAAATGTACATTATGTTGTAAATTAATAAATAATAAATAAATATTCCTGGACATTTTCACACAACGCCTCTGGTCCCAAACTAAGCTTAACGCTTGTGCTATGGGTACCAGATTACGGATATAATACATATACTACTTTTTTTTTTTTGTAAATACATATAATAGATAGAAAACACCCAGACGCAGTACAAATATCTGTGTTCATCACACAAATAGTTGTCCTGGGTGGGAATCGAACCCACGACCTCGTTCACGGAAGTCGGTTACACTACCGACTACGCCACGAGGCCCGTCAACGATGTATATGTACTTTGATTTTATGTTTTATTTCAACGGAGATTGTCAACAAACACGCACATAACCTTGACCAGGTGTTGACCTGAGACTGGGGACCGAAATCGATACCTGCCTTTACTTTTCAGACCTTGGTTTTACCGTTAGGCTATTTTTAGCAATATTTTTCTATATTTTTATACAGTTAGTGATATTTATCTAATGGTAGTTGTACTAGAGTACAAACCGTAGACAGTGTCACCTGTCTTTTAATCTAAAAAAAAACTGACCGTCTTGTGGTAATTTTTTTCGAAAAGCGCCATCTATATTTTAGGTACCGCTATCCAGTTTTAATTTTGATAACGATAGATGGCGTTATTCGCTTATTGATTTTGCTCAGTCCATTCCTTAAAATTATGTTAGAAATAGCTAACATCTAGCGAAAGCTAGTTTATAATATTAATATTGGTTGATTATTATATACTAGACTAGATTCTGCCTGCGACTGTTTCCTCGTGGATTTCAGAATATAAATACACTTCTTATCATCACGGTATCTCTCTTGCGGGTTAGGCAGAGAGAACAGAGTGCCAAAAGGCTCTATTCTTGCATTCATCTCTCGCTTACTCAACATTCATAATTCTCTTCAAACACGCTCGCCGGTTTCGGAGACTCTTGACCTTCCTTCAATAAATGAATTGGTCTAGCTCATTAATGATATCTATGCTAAAATTGCTATCTTACAGAACCATAATTATTTCCGGAGTAAATAGTAGCCTAGGTCCTTTTATGGGTTCCAGACTATACGTATGTTAAATTTCATGGTGATTGTTTCAGTAGTTACGTAAAAAACAAACTCACTTTCGCATTAATAATATAAGTAAAGATTAGGAATCTAGATCTAATGTATTGATTGATTATTACGTAATATTTTATACATGTGTGTTTGTATGTGTTTATATAAATAAATATACACATATGATCTTTGTAAGCATTTATATTGTAATTATAACATTTGTATAAATATATTTAATAAATTATTTATAGAAATTAAATTGTGTATATTTGTGGAAATTCTCGAGGCTTCTAGCGTCAATAATCGACCAGCTCGAACAGGGAAGTACCACCCCTTTAGCAACGATAGGGGTCAGTGCAAACTGGATGGATTCCGTAGACGCCTTGAGCAAATCTCTCCTTAAGCCACCGACAGGCGTTGCGTCAAGGATACATCATGATTGGGCCGGACCCTCCGAGCCAGTCTGGACCGTAGGGGCACTTCAGCCTGTGTAAGAGAAGTGGGCAGGATGATGGCACCGTATTTCTACTCCGTGCTGCCGCTATTGCATCTGCGACGAGGGTTCGGCGTAGCTCTTGAACTCGTCATAGTAATTATGGAGCCGAGCTTATCAGAGCACTGCGGCGATTTAGATCACGGTTCAGGCCTGAGAGGAAATTATCTCACGGAAGAAGGCGTCGGATAGGGTAGTTGGCAGACTTCACAAGCCGCCGAAATAATCTCTTGGACATGTAGTTGACGTCATTTTCTTTTATAGAATATAATTTGATAAGAAAACTATTATTTTTTGTACAAAACTTTATTTTACTTGAGCTTTTAGAAGTCTTTAAATATCCTATATAAGTTGTTATTTGAGCTTTGCTAAAACTATTTCTATATTTCTAGTACTCGTATACTTAAACATTTATAAAAACTACGCTTTTCAAAATATCACCAATCTATCTTATCTTAGTTGAAAAGGTCCTTTATGATAGACACTGTTACAATTGAATGATGAAAATCTCATAGTAACGTCTGATGGGACGAATTTACATCAAATACGAATAACAATTTGTTAATTATTGTCGTTCCAATTTGTAAAAGTAAAAAAAAACATTCTGTAAAATCTATCAGTAAAATTACTATATTTTTTTATTTGTGAGATTATCTAAGCATCTATTTTATAAGAATATGTATTACTTTTTATTTATAAAAAAAAAAACATAAAAAAAACAATCAAAAATCCGTTTAACGCAAAAATATTTTTTTGTTAAAAATCAGTTTTATCAATTTTTATACTTAAATGCTTTGTGGGTTACAAAACGTTAAAAATAGTTTTTAACAAAACTTTGTTCCCATTAGTTTAGCTGTTGGAGTGGTGCAGCCTGTTAGGTCTACTCCGTATTGCTTCATATCTGAGTAAGGCATCTCAGCCAGCACCTCATACCCACATTTGGCTGCCAATACTTGAGAAGTGGTGGCAGTAAATACCGTTGCTGTTGCTTCTATACCCATGGCTTGGCACAATGGTTTCCTGTAAGACATAAAAAGCTGTTTGTGTTACATTTTTTATTGAAGTGAAGAAGTGTGCCGTGTGGGGCCGGCTTTAGAATTGTCCCACCCTTCCACCCATAGGAGTCGTAAGAGCCGACTGAGGGAATACCGGGGCACTCCCCCGGTATTCCCTCAGTCGGCTCTTACGGCAGCAGCACTCCCTCGAGTATTAACAACATCCACTGCGATCGCCAAGCCGCTTGCCAAGCGTGGCGATTACGGCACTATTCCTCATTTTGGGGAGGCCTATGTCCAGCAGTGGACGTCGAAAGGCTGATGGATGGATGGAAAACTTCTATAGTAAGGTTTGGAGAGGGAGTAAATTAATATAAGTTGTCATCGACATGGTCACGTGACGTGTTAACGATAACACTATATCTGGGGGGTTAGACGGAATTGCGTATCTCACAATCGACATCGTATCGTGATCACTGTGATTGGTTGAGAGATCACAGTGATTGGCCAACGGATTATTGCGACATCACGCGTCGGGTTCTCTACCAATCACAAGCGAGTCGATACGATGTCGATTGTGAGATATGAGATTCCGTCCAACTCCCGTTTCTATTAGTATAACTTATTGCGCTCGGCCAGCCGTGAATGTCGGCCTTGGGCGTCTGTTACCGAACCTGGGCGGAGCCAGCATCGCGTGCCGACGGCTGTACGCGGGGGTGGTCCGGTCGATGGCGCTTTACGGCGCATCCGTGTGGGCGGAGTCTGACCGCCCACAATAGGGCTATTCTGTGGAGACCGCAGAGAGTCGTGGCGGTCAGAGCAATCCGCGGCTACCGCACGGTGTCGTGCGAGGCCGCGTGCGCATAGAACGGGGCTCCCCCGTGTAGTCAAATCAGCGCATGGTGGAGCAACGCTCGCTGGGCCATCATCGCCCGTTGGAGGGTTCGGCTGGAAACGCCTCGGGCCGGTCTTCGAACCGTAGGGGCGCTCCAACCGATTTTAGAGGAATGGTTGGCTCGGCGGCATGGAGTCCTCACCTTCCGGCTGGTGCAGGTGCTGTCGGGGCATGGTTGCTTCGGCAAGTACCTGTACACGGTCGCTAGGAGGGAGGAGACTCCCTGCTGCCACCACTGCGACTGCAGCGAGAACTCGGTGCAGCACACGCTCGAGTCGTGCCCGGCTTGGGCTGAGCAGTGCCGGGATCTCGCTGCAGTCATCGGAGAGGACCTGTCGCTGCCGGCTGTCGTTCGATCGATGGTCAGCGGCGATAGGTACTGGACCGCGGTTGCCAACTTCTGCGAGAATGTCATCTTGCGGAAGGAGGTGGCGGAGAGGGCCAGGGAGGCTGACCTCTCCTCTGGCCCGAATCGCCGCCGGCGCATGGGGCGGCGTGGGCGCGAATATCTGCGCCTAATGCCGCCCTAGCCGAGGCCGCGGGCGGTTGGATCGGGGATTATCCGCCGCCCGCGTTAAGCCTACCGCGAAGGTGCGACGCCCCAGGTGCGTGGGGACGTCGCTCAGAGAGGAAGCCCAACAGGGCTAGCCGCTGCGCGGACCACTGAAGTGAATATAGTACGCGGTACCAGTGGTCCGCCGAGTATGGGCGGGTGACGGTGCACGGTGGGTTTTTAGTGGGCGAGAGCCCCACACTACCCCGCTGTCTCCCCGGGCAGCGGGGTGTGCGGTAGATACATTTTTTCCCACTAAAAAATAAAGCTGTGATTGTAGATATACCTATATAATATACTAATTGGTGCATTTTTATAATTTTAAGTTTTCACTTCTGTTGGCAGTCCTCTTTTTGTTCGCTTTTAATTTTTTTTATTAGATAATATAATTATGTTTTTTGTGAAGTCTGCCAATCTGCTTTAGTCCAGCGTGGTGATGGTCGAATGACGGTTACCTGGCATTCGGAGCCGAGAAGTGTGCCCAATTATGAAATTATAGCCAAACATTAGGGGTGGGTAAAATTGAGTATATTGAGAGCAAGTTTTCAAGTTTAGAAATACCAGCTTTAGTGTGTTCCTGGTGTCACTAATGTTCTATGAGCGCGGTTGCCACTTGACATCTTATTCGCCATGGTTTTTTTTAAACCAGCGGGTGCAAACAAGCATACGGCCCACCTGATGGTAAGCGGTTTCCGTAGCCTATAGACGCTAGCAACACCAGAGGCATCACTTGCCGTCGCCATCTCTGAGAAAAGGCAAAGGAGCTGCAGAGGAAGGAGATAATATGGATAGGATGGCGGAGGAGTTGGGCCACATAACGATAGGAGTATCTAGCGTTGTTTCAGGCTGATTTTCTGTGAAAAGATTGTACTTTCCCAATCGAGCCGGCCCATTCATGCTAGGATAAGCAAGGCTACCACCGAAGGAATGTAACACAGTTCCAGTGGCCCGCCAACAAAGGCGGAGAGACGGCACACGGCGGGTTTCTTTAGTGGGTGAGGGCCCCACACTACCCTGTTCGTTGCCCCGAACGACGGGGTGTGCGGTTAGGAACATTTTTTCCCGCCTAAAAAAAAAAAAAAAAGGATAAGCAAGGCTCTTCTACCAATATAAGTACGTCACAAATAACGTTACCTAGCTTCGAAAAGCCTAGCGCCGATATTTTGCCCCCTATACTGAGGCAGGACCGTCAGACCACTGGAAGTCAGATATTTATCCACCTTGTAATACTTGAAAACGTTGACGAGGTCCTCGGCAGCTGTCAGGGTGCGAAGGAGCTTCTTCCACGGCTCGCCTTTGATCTGAAAATAGTAATTTGACAATTATCTTTAAACATTTTGATCTGTATTTTAGCACTTGACATGCTCAGCTACTTTAAAGAATATTATTTGGGAATGTAGAAAAAGGGAGCTTTAGTGCGAGCGGGATTCGAACCTGCGTCCCATCCAATCCGGGGAAGTGCTCTCCCATATGTTTAAGGTTAATAATCAGTAGTGAAAACTGTATTGGCTCATTACATGAAATCGTCAGAATCCATTAAACACAAAGTGAAAAATGTGAAATCGAAAATAACAGTCACGAGCAGGATTCGAACCTGCATCTCCTGGATACCGTCCAGATGCTTTGCCAATTCAGCCATCGTGACCCTTGCTCCTGACTGCTAATTTTGATAACACATTCATATTTAACGTCTTTGGGTGACGCCTGCACCATCTGTTGGAAGTATTTTCATACATTATACCGACCAGGTAAACTTAACTTTACAATTAAGATTTTACCTAATAATGACGCAAACCCTATAAATATTTAGATATTTTTATATATATTTTAGCATTTGACATGCTTAGCAACATACATTAAACACAAAGTGAAAAATGTGAAATCGAAAATAACAGTCACGAGCAGGATTCGAACCTGCATCTCCTGGATACCGTCCAGATGCTTTGCCAATTTTTCACTTTGTGTTTAATGTATGTTGCTAAGCATGTCAAATGCTAAAAATATATATAAAAATATCTAAATATCGTCAGAATCCGTTTAGTAAGAAAGTAAAAAAAAAAACAAGGTGCTTTATGGTTGGTCAGACGGGAGAGGTGGTACCGTCTGGCTCAGGCCTGTTAATAACTCATTCCTAACACTTAATACCTAACCCTACCACCAGTAACGCAATGGGTGATAATTGCTTACTTCCCTTAGTCGCCTTGTACGACACTCGTGGAAAGGAATGGGGTGGTGACATTTGTATTCTTAGTCCGTCAACACGTTTTATAAGGGGGCTCAGTGCAACAAGTTCCTCTTTCAAGTTTAGCGCGCTTATGTTATGCCAACCAGCTAGGCGATGATATCTGTCAGTTTTTTCGGGCTAGTTTCCAAAACGGCTGTCCTGATTTGGATGGAATTTCATTGGCAGATAGCTGATGTTATAAGGAGTAACTTGCTACTTTTATTTTAGGATTTCGGGTTCTGCGCAGAAAAAATAAACTAATAAACTTCCACAAGTCGCGGGTATCAGCTAGTCAAAATTATACAATTATCCTAACCGTATCTATGTCCGGTTCGTCATCGTCGATTGATTTGACGATGGTGATATTAAACCCAACCAGTTTTTCAGGCTCTCCATCCACCTCGGTGACACACACCAGACTCATATGTTGTGATACAAAGCCCTCCCAATTGGCTCTGATAGTTGCTATCGATTCTGGATCCTGGGTTATACCTGAAAGATGATTTTTGATGTGAATACCGAGGGTGAAACCGGCTGATGACGCGCCAATTTATTCAATTGTTTTTAATGGCATCTGTAGACAAAAGTATCTAACTAGGAAGTATAATGTCAATCAATAAACCAATAACAATTTTAATTCGTTTATGGATAACGAGAGGGCGCTTACCAAGAATACTAACTCGAACAATATATGAAGAAAGAAAAAAATCTATGTATTCACATCTGCGAGACGTCCCGTGACGGCTCATTTTTTTTTTATATCTAGGTATATATAAAAAGGACCGGGGAACGTCCGCAACCCGCAATGCCTTGCGCGAAGGCGTGACGCTCCGGTGGCCGGAAGCGTCGCTCAAAGAGGTTTCCCCGAAAGGGTAAGCTGCCGACGGACCAATGGTCCATAAGTACAGGCGGAGAGACGACGGGATGTGCGGTTAGAAACATTTTTCCGCCTTAACACAAAATAAAGGTATAGAAATAAAATGATAGAAGTTTGCCGTTGTGCGCGCGTCCCGGCAAAACTAATGAATAGATTTCAATTCAAAGAACAAATTATTTGTGAATGTGGAAAAAGAGAACTTTACTGCGAGCGGGATTCGAACCTGCGTCCCTTCCAATCCGGGGACTTTTGTCTTTACGACCCACAAGTGAATTGGGGATTGGGTATGGCCGTCAGTCACTGCGATGGCTTACCGTTCTAGAGCACTTCCACACTCTCTGTTCCCTCACTCTCATGATCCGATGGGACAGCATCCGAAAAGACCAAGAGATCAGGAGCACCGAAGGCTTTACGTGTATGCAAAGCACCAAAGTTCAACTCTCTTTTTATTTAATCAATGACGGCGATATCCGACGACATATTTATTTATTTTTGGAAAATGTACATCTGTTTCCTGTTTTTTTTTTTAAATTTTCAAATACTTCATAGAAGGTTCTTACAGAAAGAAAAATGAAGCAAATTGCGCAGAAAATCGCATAAAAATTTCAGAATATGTACTAAACTATCTATTTTAAACACAAAGTGAATAATGTGAAATCGAAAATAACAGTCACGAGCAGGATTTGAACCTGCATCTCCTGGGTACCGTCCAGATGCTTTGCCAATTCAGCCATCGTGACAATGCTCCCGACTGCTAATTTCGATAACACATTCATACTTAACGTCTTTGGGTGACGCCTGCGGCATCTGTCGGAAGTATTTTCATACATTATACGGACACCAGGTAAACTAATTTTACAATTATGATTTTACCTAATAATGACGTAATCTCTATAAATATTTCGATATTTTTATATAGTATAGTAGTCGGGAGATGCAGGAGATCCAGGAGATGCAGGTTCAAATCCTGCTCGTGACTGTTATTTTCGATTTCACATTTTTCACTTTGTGTTTAATGTATGTTGCTAAGCATGTCAAATGCTAAAAATATATATAAAAATATATATTTTAACCCTTTATATCACCGTGAGACCGTACTGGTACATACCATTTTTTTTCTTATAAAACCTAAAACAAATTATTTACTCTGTTATAGAACAGCGTTCCCGCCCTGGAACATACTGTGCTTCAATTTTTAGTACAGTTCATATATCAGAGATAGCGCTGTAACGATAAAAACTGCTTAGATTCAAACTCGTGCTGGTTTTGTAAAACACGTTTGTTTACAAAGATTTGAAAAACAAGAAAAAATAGTTTTACTCTAAAAACTGTGCGTTTTTGTAGTGTATTGACTAGGTAAGTATATTTTGATGGCTATATATTTTAGTTATTGCATAATTTATAATAATTATTAAAAAAATTCGCCGTTTTGTGTTTGTTCCCGTGCTGGTACATTGTATTATTAAGAGCAACTAGTGTCATACATTGACCACTTTTCTTTTGTCACATCAGAATGGTTTCCAGAGGTCTAGGAGACGAGAAAATACAGAAATTATTCCTTGATTATGAAGAGAGAGAAGATGGATTTGACGGTGATGACGACAGCATCGAAGATTCTGATTTTGTTCCGGATTTGGAGGTGCCAATGGAAGTACATGATTTTGAAGACGTTCATGAAGTGGATATTGACACCATCATTCACGATATTGAGAATTCAGTTAGTACCTCCCAACTGCCAGCTCCTGCTGAAACCCTACCTCAACCAGGACCATCATCTAGACTTGGACTTTCGGGATGCAATCAAGCCAAGCAGAAATTGAATTTACGTTGGAAAAAGAAGAACCTAGAGCTAAATGAGAAGCAACTCTGCTTTACAGGTAACGAAGATTTGCTAACAGAGATTCTAGAACTCAATAGTCCGATACAGTTTTTCCTCAAAATATTTCCCAAGGAACTTTTTGGAATAATTGCCAGCCAAACTAATCTTTACATTGTGCAGAAAGATACTAACATGCCATTTCGTGTCACCGAGATCGATGTTCAACAATTTGTTGGTCTGGTTTTCATTATGTCGTTGGTACAATTTCCAAGAATGACGAAACATTGGAGTGTTGCTTTAGGAACACCTCTGGTGAAAGACCCCATGCCAGTTTGTTGATTCGAGAAAATCAGGCAATTTATTAATTTCAACGACAACTCGACAATGCTTACTCCCGACCGACTCCACAAAATCAGACCAGTTGTATCCCAGCTAAATGAGACTTGTCTCAGTATCCCATTCGAGAAGTATCTCTGGGTGGATGAAGAGATTAGTTCAACAAAAGCATCTTTTGGACCTTGCCATATCCAATGCCTGGTTGCTTCACAAAAGAGTTCACAAAACCAAGAAAAGTAATGAAACTCTGCTGGCATCTGCCGACTTTCATGAAGAGATTGGTACAGTACTCTGTAAGATGGGTACAAAAGCAGACGTACAACGTCAAGGCAATGAATCAGACATCCAGGCCTAAAAACGCAAGGGTCCAGCTCAATTCATGCCTCCAGCTGCCGTGCGGCAGGACTAAGTAGGCCACTGGCCAGTATGGGTGTAAAAAAGGAACCGTTGTAAGCTCCCAAAATGCTCTGGCAAATCACAGACCATTTGTGAAAAGTGTGGAGTTGCGCTAAACAACAAACTAAATAGTTGCTTCAAAGTATTTCATACTTCTTAGAGGAACACATTGATACAAAGTACCCATTCAGGCACACTCCCTTTTTTTGTTATATTATAAGGTAGACTAATAAATTTTTAAAAATTAAAAAATACGTGTTTTTATGTAGTCAAAATACTACCCTAAAAGCTAATTTTTATTAAAATATGTGTTGTTGAGTTATAAATGGTTAAGATAAATATCTATTTTAAGTTTGCGCGTTTGACAGTTCGCAAATAATTGAATATTCATAGCTAAGACAGGACGTCAGCTAGTACCTAGTAGCATTATGCTGACATCACCAGAAGTACCAATCAAGCGTTGCCTATCCCATGAAAAGGAAAGGTCTTCAAAAAATATATAAAAATATATATTATGCAAATACACCCGATACGCCACCTACGTAGGTCAAGACATCTAAAAATTAATGTGAAGTGGAGATGTGTGTTACTATTGGGTAACTACGATAGCTTAGCGGTTCAGAGCACTTTCCCCGGATTGAAAGGGATGTAGATTCAAATCCTGCTCGCACTTCACATATATCCACCGTGAGGCACAATCACACTATCCGATTTTCGTTTACTTTTTCTCAATTTTTGCATGATTAATTAATAAGCAATTGCTTACCTAACAAATCGCAGAGCGGTTCATCCCTTAAGAAGGTTTCTTGCATCATATCCAGGCAAGCCTTCCTCCATTCTTCGTCCATATCTCTTATTTGGTAACTGGACAAATTAAATCTTTTGAGCATATTAGATCTAGTAACTATGACAAAAACTACTGAAAAAACCCTTCGTGTCTCCTCCGACTCCAACGAACCTCTCTCCGACTTTGTTAGCAGACCACTGGAACCGTGTGACATTGTTTCAGACACTAATGAAGTAATGTCACAAAAATCCCGTGGAGTCCCTCCGCGCGGAAGCGCATGCGTTCGAGTGCCACGCATTCACTCTCGCTCTGTCTCTTTCTATTCCCTCGGGAGCGGTGAACGTTTAACGCAACAGTGATTTCGTGCTCCTTCCGTGGTAGCGTTAAACGTTTAACGCAACCTTATTGGAAGTCGCATTAGAAGTTTCACTTCAATAATTCCAGTGGTTTGCAAATACAGGAAGAGAGACGGCACACGGTGAGTTACTTTAGTGTGTGAGGGGCCTTTATAACACTACCCTGCTGTTCGCTGTATCTTTCTCCCTCGGGTACATTCGGACCTCGGTGCGCCAAAAGTTATTCACTTCAAAAAAATAGTTTAGTGTTTAGACACGCCTATATAGCCTATTACAGTCATTTTTTCTCAAATATCTTAAATGTACAGACAGCTCTGTTACAGCTTTTTAGTATGTAGTATAGATATATCAGGGGTTGTTAAGAAATTACGTTCCCAAAAAAGGAGGGGTATCGCTTGGTGTGATTTTATGTGACGAGGAAGAACGGCGACATCCAAGGAATATGAAGTTCACAATTTGGTTCAATTTTTTTTATTCGTTATGAATCATGCACTAATGGTCTTGATTTTGACGTAATATGTATGTGGGGGATCACAAATAAGGGAGAGGCCTAAACGAGCAGAATTTAGCGGTACCTACGTAATGACATTTTTATATATTTTTTAAGCATTCATTATTTATAATATTATATAGGTACCTTTATACATATTTCCTCAAGAAGATTATAAAACAATAGGTATTTACTTTCGCGTCCATAAGATTTATTTCCTACTAGATGATACCCGCGTGACTTCGTACGTTGCTTATAAACATAATATATTGCTAAAAAATAAAAAGACGCTCGTAAAAATTGTTGTTTCTTAAAACTTTATTAACTTTTTAATTTATATATTTTTTTTTAGACAAAGGGGCTTACATAAAACTTAATTGAAATCTAGCCCGTAGATAGTTTTTGATGTGATGCGCGTACGACTGGCCCCTATATTTTATTTACCTACATAGCTTGTTTATGGATTTCGATGGGCCTCGTGACGTAGTCGGTAGTGTAACTGACTTCCGTGCATGAGGTCGTGGGTTCGATTCCCACTCAGGACAAATATTTATACCGCGTCTGTGTGTTTTCTATATATTAGGTATATGTATGTATTTACAAAAAAAAGTAATATATGTATTATATCCGTAATCTGTTATCTGGTACCCATAGCACAAGCGTTAAGCTTAGTTTGGGACCAGAGGCCGTTGTGTGAAAAATGTCCGTGAATATTTATTTATTCAATCTAATCAGAAATTTCTTGACGAAATAATCCCTTTTTAAAAATATTCTATATGTTGTAAAAAATAGGATAACCTCACTTTTTGGCGGACTCTCCGTTCAGTTCCCGCCCTGTGAATCGACTCCATACTTGTCCGACCGAAACGCTCTTCGGTCTCGCCCACGGCATTCTATTACACAAATTAAAAAAAAAAACATGTTTATCAAATGCGTTAACTAAAATTATCAAGTCTTATCCCAAATATTGTTGGAATTGGCTTCGAACTGTTCGGTATTAGCTGATTTACCATTATTTACACCATGCGACTGCCTATCTAACCTCCACGACCCAACTACAGTAGTTCGACTGTGACCCAACTAAGGGGACAACTGACTGAACTGGCGATTTTAGATTAAGAACTGAGTTATATTTTTATTCAGGACTCTGACAACCTGTAACGACTGCCAGGGTGACTGCTGATACCACTGCTTAATATTCCTTCCCCAACACGAAGGAGGAGATCAGATTGTCACAAATAGGTAGGTAGGTATCACATTTACGTTGGGTGAATATTACAAGACATAACCTTGTAGATCGTTCAGGCGGCAAATACACAACTAGGGTAAACACGAACTAAAATAATATATTAAGAATACATAACCTTGTACTCCTGGCTGGCTAGTAAGGTAAATATAAAAAAAAGATTATTTCTTTTTAACGCGGGTAACTAAGGTTTTTGTTTTCGCTGAATAAAATGACCTATGTCTTGCAAAACTATGCCTACTAAAGGGCATGACCATATGCCATTATAAATAGAAGCTCAACTGATCGACTACATTTACGGATATGTTTATAATGACGACTATAATTAAATATATTATTCACGGACTTGATAGTTACCATGGGCCCTAGTAATGAATGCCAGTAAATGAATTATAGGATTTTTTGCGCGCGAAATCGAGATTCGATCATTATAAATGGAATAATATGTCGTTCCAAAACACAGGAAATACAATTTTTCATAAAAAACTTTCGTATTGATTTTACTATAACATTTTTAATTTAAAATATTTACTCACGTTTTAACATAAAATGTGTTCACAACTAAAAGATATCCACGTGACTGATTGAAACAGCGTTACTAGAAATATGGCGCGTAATTGCAGAAATATTGAAAATAAACCTTATCTTTCAGTGATACGATTGACAATGAATGATTAAATTAATTTCTTGTTTTCAATGTAGTTATATCGGATTTTTTGTAGTGTGTGTGCGATTGACTGTTTCCATTACACTTTTTAGTACAATTTGTCCTCGTTGCTCTATGGGTGACGGACTAAGAATACAAATGTCACCACTCCATTCTTTCCCACGGGGTGACACCCCGTACGTACGAAGCGACTTAGGGAGATAAGCAATTATTGTCACCCATTGCATTACTGGTAGGATTTTGACCGTGGCTCGTCTGCCACCATACCAATAACAACAATTTTGGTGTACATACCTACATACATAAACCATCCATCCATCCACCAGCCTTTCAAAGTCCACTGCTGGACATAGGCCTCACCAAAAGAACGCCACGAAGAGCGGTCCCGTCATGGGGGATAATGTCGTAATCGCCACGCTTGGCAGGCGGGTTGGCGATCGCAGTGGATGTTTTGTTAATACTCGAGGTAGTGCTGCTGCCCACTCCCCCGGTATTCCCTCAGTCGGCTCTTACTACTCCCGTGGGTAGAGAGGGGTGGGACAATTCTAAAGCCGGCCCCACACGGCCAATACATAAACAGGTAAAGATTAAATCATTTTTATTTTTTTCTCCTCTGTCAATCGGTTTTTTTGTAGTGCTTCGTCTATGGCTTAGTAACTTTATTTTTCCTTCTGGGTGCTGTGACCCGGCTCACAAGCTACTCTTAACATTTTTAGGGGATTAGTATTTACTAAAACGTTGGTGTTTTTAATTGCCTGAAGTGGCAGAAGAGTTAATTTCCCACCTAGCGCTAGGTAGTAAAGTGAAGCAGTGGCAGTAAGCAATTTATCATGGTACTAAGTTACCTGCAATTCTAAGTAAATAGAATTACATTATTGATATTCTTCTTAATACTGTAAAAGAAATATGTACAATGGATATTTCCTTTTTAAACCTTTAGTCTCTTATTTTAGACAATTGGACTAGAATTAAGAGGGAATTATTTTTTTAATAACGTCTCGTTTAAGTACATTTTGGCTGCAAAAAGCTGCATTTTGGCTTGAAAGATATTATATAGAGAGAAGGAAAAATAAATCTATACTTTGATCTGTATTTTAGCATTTGACATGCTCAGCTATTTTAAAGAATAAATTATTGACGAAAGTGGAAAAAGAAAGCTTTGCTGCGAGCGGGATTTGAACCTGCGTCCACTTTTACAAATAATATGTTCTTTATAGAAATATAGGTACCATTCAAAATAGAGCGAGGTACCTATTTGTAAGAATTTTCATTTCAACTACTTACACGTTGCATGAGGAATTTCTTTTTGACACGCTTTATATTAGCTTCACGTGTATCTATCTATCTATATAACAGAATCTTACAGAACAATGGATACAGGATTATATCAGTAAGCAAGTCTTGCAGCGTGTGTTGAATGAATGTAAACATGTGTTCATAATTTATAATCTCGGTAATATATGTATAATGCGAAACTGCATGTCAATGGTAAACAGTCACGTGACTGCGGACGGTGTTAAAATATTAGTAGTATTTTGATCTGTATTTTACCACTTGATATGCTCAGCTACTTTAAAGAACAAATTATTTATGAAAGTGGAAAAAAAAGAGATTTACTGCGAGCGGGATGAGTCGTAAAGACATCTAAAAGAAATTGTGAAGCGGAGACTGGGAGTAACCATCCATGACTGCGATGGCTTAGTGGTCTAGAGCACTTCCCCAGATTGGAAGTGACGCACATCTCGCTCACGATAAAGCTCTCTTTTTCCATTTTCACATATAATCAGTCAGTTCTTTGGGTGATTCATAATTGGTTGCTTTGAGTGTCCGTGACATTATATGTTAGTAAAATCCTCTGCTGCCGTGTGGGGCCGGCTTTAGAATTGTCCCACCCCTCTCCGTCCATGGGAGTCGTAAGAGCCAACTGAAGGAATACCCGGGGAGTCCTTCGAGTATTAAAAACATCCACTGCGATCGCCAACCCTGCCACCCGAGCGTGGCGATTACGGCACTATCCCCCATTCTTGGGGAGGCCTATGTCCAGCAGTGGACGTTAAAAGGCTGATGGATGGATGGAAATTCCCCCGCATTATAAGGATTATTCCTTAGTACAGGGTTTAAAAAAACTGATTTATCGTGATTCAGTGCTACCAATTTTCATATTATATTTTAGTACCGTCTCAATTGGCAGTATCTGGAAGTAAGCGCACACCGGGAGCTTGCTCACGGTTTGACGATTTAATAATATCTAAGAATGTGGTACCTACCTGCTCGGGTCCGACAAGTGACTGGTACCAAATCCTACCACCAGTAATATAGATATAATCGAAATAAATATTAAAATATCAACCACCGATAATATAATCAAATCACTTTCTTCCCACGGCGAACAATATAGGTATGTGCTATTGTGTGATCAGTCAAAATGTCGTGCCCGGATGAATAATGGATTCTTACAATTACCTGTCATGCTTAACTACTTGTGACGTAACGTCTACGAGATTTGATTTATATTACAGACTGATAATAATGTTTGTATTGATTTAAGGTGATATTGTTATCTGGCAATAATACTCTTTACATGGAGCTCTTTAAATTGAAGGTTGTTTACAAGCTATTATACTTGTCGCCTTCTCCCTTAGATAAAATCCTTTATCTAAGCCTTCCCCTAAACGTTGTGGTTATATTATCTTTGCCTACCCCCGTAGACAAATGATAGTAGGAACCAAAGGACCAACCAAAGAATATATTGGGTTTTTCAACAAGAACTTTGTTTTTTAAATCAAAATAAAACAATAAATTTACATCTAAATTTAATCATTAAAAATTAAGTAAGGTTTGGCAATGATGAATGACAAATAATATCTGCTAAATATCCACCACTACCACGGTTACAAATCTCGATTCTTTCATCAGTTTTTAATCACTGTTTGACATAATGGTGGGTTTATTTCGCTAATCACTACACGAATTTTGAGTTTTAAGGCTGTAATCGATTCGATTGGCTTCGAATAGTCTGCTTTTATCATACCACAAAAAATAATCTAGCAGTGTTAAATTGAAATATAGGTAATGGTTGAAAAAACAATATCTATAACGATAACATCGAGAATTCTACCACCAAAGGAATGTAACATAGTTCCAGTGGCCTGCCAATAAAGGCGGAGAGATGGCACACGGCGGGTTTCGGTGGGTGAAGGCTACCCTGTTCGTTGCCCCGAACGACGGGGTGTGCGGCTTAGGAACATTTTTTCAAAAAAAAAATAAGGGTGATGGTTCTGCCAAAAACTTAAACAAATAAAAAAATCATCTAGCACATTTTTTTTAAATTGAGCTGACTGTGATGCCATGTTTCCTTCGCGATTTTTTTTAAATTGATTGTCCTCTGCATTCCTCTGTAATTTGAATGCGTCGTCCGTGGGTTTGTATGTTCTTGGAAGTAACTCAGTTAGGAGGTTTATCTTAGAATACTATAACGTTGAACTTAATATTGACAGACCTTTCCTTTAAAAAAGTATTAGGACACTAGCTGATACCCGCGACTTCGTCAGCGTTAAAGTTTTACTTTCTAAATTCGACCCCTATTTTACCCGCGATTTTATAAAACCATTGAAACGTATGTGTATCCTATCTATTATATATAATTCCAGTGTCACGATGTTTTTCCGGGATGAACTTCGAAACTACTGAACCGATTTTAACTTTTATTTTTTTAAATGTGTGTTTTATTCCAACTTAAGAGATAGGATACTTTATATCTCAATTTATAATTGCAATATTTATTCATGAAAAAATACATATATGGTGGTACGAAGTTCGCCGGGTCAGCTGGTATCAAATATAAAATGAAATTTAACATTCTTAATTCAAAAAAGGTCAAATATGTGTGTTTCTATGTCCCAATTAGAAACCTACCAAACCAGCCCATTATTTTACCTGACCACTTCCTCATCTCCTGTATATCATTATTCCTCTTCATGTCCTATAGCTTTTCTTGGGGTAGATTACTCGCGAAGGTTGCTTTTGTTCTATAGGCTACGACGCCAACCACTCATGGGGTGGCAAACTTACTGTCTTACTCACCATCAAGCCGTACAGCCTAGTATAATTATATGTTATAAACATTGATGTATAAACAAAAACATAGCAACACGCCTGTATTCCCCAAAGGGGTAGGCAGAGGTGTATTACCCACCCACGATTCACCAGCTATGTTTAAGTCCCACGTAATAGGGGGCGAACCCATTGCCGTCTACCAGGCACATTTACAAACTCCGGGCGGCTACTGAGAATTTTTCTATTTACGAAAAAGCTCAATAACACTGCCCGACCCGGGAATCGAACCTGAGACCTCATTATCAGCAGTCACTTACACTACCTCTGCACTACAGAGGCAGTTGAAGTATAAAACAGAGAAAATCCACAATTAGGCACTAAAAGTGTACACTATAAATTAGTGCAGATTACGCTTTTCTGCACTCATTTCATTTAGTATTGTTTACTGCAACGTATCAATATGCCTAATAATACCAAAATCTCTTACTTAAAAACTCATTGACTGTCTAGTTCTTCTTTCCCTATCAGAAGTTAATCGCATCTCTCTCTCGGAACTGCTTTCATGTGCTCGTGCAGTTGCATTATTAACTCTCATAGAGTTTAAACGATGCGCTCTTTCCTCTGACGATTCCTGAGAACGCACATCTCTCATTCTTTTGGCATTTCTCGAATTTCGAGATAAGGAAGACCATTTTTTAGGTGGCATCGTAGGTGGAATAAAAAGAACCTATTAAGATAAATACACAAAAAGAAAAAATATATACCTACTTAATTGAAATTTATGCTTAACTTTACAACGTTTTTTAACTTAAAATCTATATTATATGAAGAAAAGAAGGAGAAACAAACAAAAACACTAAACAAACTATTTATATTATTATCTAATACCTACTTTAAACTTATATCTAAAAACTACGTATCTATGTATTTTTAAAATCTAAAACGCGCTTATTCCGAGAAGTGTCAATAAGAACCACGTCCGTTCGCATTAAGAGTGACAATGTGAGTGAAGTCGTTTTTTTTGTGTGTAACGTTTGTTGTTAGCCTCAGATGGCTATGACAACCTTACCCGGACAATTGGTGAGCGCAGAGGGCTCTCAAACCAACATTTGAGAGCCCTCTGCGCTCACTACCCGAGGGCACCCCCTGTGGGGTAAGGACCTCGGCTCGGGGTGTTGCTGGCAAAGTGGGATTTCCTACGTTTATGATTTGAAGTCGGCGCGTGAGCGCCCTCGTCTTTTTATAGATGCAGCGGATGGCCGTTTTGCGCGTTAAACAAAAATCAACCGTATAGCCGTACCCATACTGGCGCGGCGAGATTTGGAAGTTTTATTTCATCTATATCTTGTGTGTTTATAAACCGATTTCTATATTTTTTTTTATTAAATAGATATGTGTTTATGATGAATGTTTGATAAAGATATATCTATGTGAAATACAATATATTTGTGTATTTAATAATACACTTTGAAGAAATGCCTAACGATTAAACACGTTATTGTGGCTAATTTATAAAAGATAGATATATACTATTAAGGACTTTTAAGTAGATCTTTTGAAGACCATCATCTTTGTAATACATACTTTTGATGTATGATCAACGTATGCGAGGATAAGGGCTCGAAAGCGCATTTTCATCCAACTTGCTTCAAATTTATGGACACTGCTCAGCTCCTATGTATCTTAGCGTTATGTTATATAGCCTATAACCTGCCCAGAAGTATGGACTACAATCGTACCAAGTTTGGTTAAAATCACTTCAGTAGTTTTTGACCCATGCGTGCATATACAGACAGACAGATAAAAAATTTACTGATTACATTTTTGGCATCAGTATTGATCACCATTCATCCTACAATATTAATTTTGAATATATATTCAATGTACAGAATTGACCTCTACAGTTTTATAATAAGTATACCTAGATATAATTTAATTTGAAATACCTATTACCTACTTATTTCATAAGCTACATAATATAATTATTTATTTCACAAGCTTATAATATAGCACTTATAATCGTCAACTAACGCGAGCGCATGAGGCAACCCATGAGCCATTTTATGAAATCGCGTATTTGAATAAAACTGATGGTAGGACTGGGTACCAAGTGGGAGTACTCACTTGCCATTGGGGCCCGAGCGGGTTGATACCACCATCTCCTGTGTGACCGGCCATGAAGCACATCGGTGTATTTTGGTTGTAGCAGGAGATACCCGTTAATTCTTTCATTTTATATATTACTAGCTTTTGCCCGCGGCTTCGCTCGCGTTAAGAAGTATTATTATTAATTAGGTATAGTTTTTGCGGCTTTACTTTTGTTTAGCGTGTGTAAAACATTAGGGCCTACAAAACTTCTTTGTACACAATATTCTTAACTAATCTGTCATTAGGCGCTAAAACTATCAAGCTATTGGGTGAACTTACTCGTGAGCAAGCAACATAAAACTGTCCATGAGAGAAGCAATGTTCTCTCAAGTCAATACCCGCAAATTTGAGAGTTTGCCCCTGAGACTTGTTTATTGTCATGGCAAAGCAGACTTTTAGGGGAAACTGTAATCGTTTAAATTGGAACGGGATATCATTAGGTATTAATGGGATTCGTGGTATAAATACAGTTTCCCCTTTCGCACACCCAGCTAATATAGTGGCTTCCACTATATTGCGATGTAACGCTTTCACTTGCAGTCTCGTACCGTTACAAAGTTTTGGTGGTTTTCAATTTCGCAACAACATAATTGGAACGCCCACACGCAGAATAAGCTTATGATAAGGCAAACCTGGCGGTTTCAATGAATTTAAAAATTCTACAGGGTAATTAGTAGCGTCATCTGTATTAACCACAGTATCAATCGAAGTATAGACCTTTTCTTCGCCCTCAAACGACATAAGCAGGATATCGTTGATAGCTGCTGCTTGATCGTTCTTTGGAGTAAGTATGGCACGCTCACATAACCATTCAATAGGCTTGTCATGTATATGAATAATGTCTGGATAAACTTTAGACAGCAATTCTTGAACCGTAGTAACAACTGTGCACAATTCTTCCGGGAAAGTTATCATTCCATCAAATGATTACCATTACCGATTTTAAGAAGGAGATCTGAAAATCTATCAGCAGACCCATCCCAACCCAAACGTGCTCTCATATTTTTAGAGAGCTTAAGAAAATTAACCTGGGGCCACAAATTAGACTTTACTTCGTCAGCTCTGGTTCCTTTTGGCACCAGTGGTAGAGTCTGCCGAAAGTCTCCAGCCAGCAAAACGGTTACGCCACCCATTAATTTTGTATTACCCCTTATATCCCTTAGTGATCTGTTTAAGGCTTCAATACCACCATTATGAGCCATCGTTATTTCGTCCCACACGATTATTTTTGTACTCTTTAGAATTTCAGCAAAATTACTTTGTTTGGAGATGTTGCAAATGGGAGTCTCGGCAGTGATTAAATTGAGTGGTAACTTAAAAGTAGCATGAGCAGTTCGACCACCTTCGATTAATGTAGCAGCTATGCCGGTCGACGCCACAGCCAGGGCAATGCCGTGAGTACTTCTTACTTTCGCCTAAAGTAAATTAATAAGGAAGGTTTTATCAGTTCCACCTGGAGCATCTAAGAAGAATATTCGACCGTCATTTGCATCTACACTTGTGATAATTTTATTGTATACTTCTTGTTGCTCATGCAGGATGCTTCATTTTTTCTGCGTCTTCTAAGGCCACTGTATCGTAACTGGTCTCCTTCACGTACTCTCTATTTTCAAAATGTATTGATGTTATTGGCTGAGGTAATCCATACTCTTTAAGAGGACGGCCGCCTAATGATAATACGGCATCCTCTAATACCAACAGGCATTTGTTAAATATCAGGTCCGATGAATGCTCTACATCCACGTCACCTTGCCTTTCCAGTTGTTTTTTAAAGTCTTCAGAAAGGTATTCTTTGTATTTTTCCCAAAGACATAAGGGGTCGGAAACCTGGCAGAACAATAAAATGATAGCAAAAAGCTCTCGAATCATATGCGGTGTTTCACAAAGTGCTGCCTTTTCAAGAGCTGAATCCAAATGCCGATCATCTTCGAGTAGACCTAGAGCTTTGCATGCGGATTGGAAAGTGGAATGTAAGTGACCATCTACAGTTTTCAACGCTTCAAATGAAATTGGGCCTCTGATCTCCTGTAGAAGCATTCGAAGGTGGTAGCATTCTGTATTGTTCGGATGAACAGTATAAACTCTACCTAGAACGTGTTCTTTTTTGACCCCTGACCATCCTGCAACATTAACTCCTCTCTTCCTTCTCTGAAACGATCGCTTGTTCCAAACGTAATACGCAGGGACTTCCGAGTATAGCAATGTTTTTGCAAAGTCATCCACGTTACAAAAAAAAGGAGAGGAGTGTAGTTGTAGGAGTACTACTCAATTTGTCGTACAAGTTCTGCTCATTAAAATAAATTCTCTGTCCATTTTCTAAATGGACAGCAAGGTGCACCACAGGAGGAAAACGCTCATGTATTGGGAATTCAGGGATTCGCCAAACTGCTTCAGCTGAACTTATATATCGACCACTTGCGTAGGTTGTAACTTCATCCTTCCCATTCTCTAAAGTAAACGTAGCCTGATCTGGCCCTTTATTAACATATTTGCAAACGTATTTGATTGACTTCACTGAATGGCAATACTCAACGTTCACGTGAGCGTTACATGTTCTTAATAGCACTGGATTATAAGGAACCACCCAACGATTATCTATTGTAACACCCTTGATATTGACGGAGAATCCACCGTCATCCAGAGAACGTCTCTTGTGCTGCGGATAACCATTATCACCGGTTTTAGTTTCCTTCATAAGAGCCTTAGTATAACGTTTGCTGCACGAATTATCTTTCATGCATGGAGAATTTCGGTTTAAACTTCCACAGGGGCCATTTATCATATTACTTTTAACAATTTCGTAAAGCTCAGGATCACGATCGGTGTTAGGTATTTCAGCACAAATAATATTGTCAATTTGATCCGGAGTGATGCGATGTTGAAGCCATAAAAGTATATGAATATGCGGAAGATCTCGCTTTTGCCATTCCGTCGAATACATATAGCATCTCACTTCACCGAATATTTTCCCTTTTATCAACAAATCCATGACCTTTTTCACTTTTAATCGAAAGACACGCGAAATAATATCGTATCAATCATGAGATTTTTGTCCTGAAAGTAAGTGCTCATTTATGTCACTCCAGCGTGGGTTACATGTAAAAGTAATAAAAAGGTCGGGTCGACCGTAATGTCTAACATAGGTCATGGCGTCTTGCGTTTTTTCATGCATGTATCTTGGTCCACCAGTAAAAGATGATGGAAGTACTACCATTTGTCCCAGCTGATTTGCTTCAGTATCTTGCCGTCCAATTGCATCTTTTAAATGAATATAATTATCTGCGCGCAATTTGGCTTGATTGTTTTTTATGTAGTTTAGTCTTTCAGTTTCTATTTTTGCGTATTCATCTACCAAATATTGACTAAAAAGAGCGCGATATTTAACCAAAAAGTTATCTTTTCCTTCTCTGATCATTATTCTTTATGAATAAAAACTTACAGCAGAGACTGTTTTTTTTCAAGGGCAACTTAGTTGTGGGTGTGGGGTATGTTGATTGAATAGCCATCCTCTCCCCAGCAAAACATCAACGGGTACTGCAGCGCGTCATAAGCTCGATGTATCTCACTGATACGCTGAAGTGAGTTACTTCGGCTTTCGAGGATAATGTCTCTTCGGTCAAAATGCTGATCTATCAATACAACAGCCACTTCATTTGCCGTTGGTGCATTAAATCTGCCTCTGTATTCTCTTTGTGGTTTTTTATCTGCATATATTACGACCTTGAATGACTCTGAAGGCGATATTTTGTCAATGGCTGTTTTTAGATCATTATATTAGCTTCTCTATCATCTTCACCGACGAAATAAATTTGCAGAAACTGTGCACCCTGCCCAGGTCCCGGTAATATACTTCCAATTAAATGATAGACTTGTCCTTGAACTTTAAAAGTTGGTGAAAAACCACCTACTTTTATTTGTTTTCCGCCAAAGGAGTCATTTGAAAACAGGCATTATATTTTCGCATATTATCTTATGAAGTGTACATGATTTGGGTTCCGGCGCTACAACACATGCCAGGTGTCTCATCTTTCCACTTCAAGGCGTTACACCACTGACACTTGTACGTCATAGAACATTCTTTTTTTTGTTAAGGCGGGAAAAAAATGTTCCTAACCGCACATCCCGTCGTCCGGGGCAACGAACAGGGTAGTGTGGGGCCCTCACCCACTAAAGAAACCCGCCGTGTGCCATCTCTCCGCCTTTATTGGCGGGCCACCGCAACTATATTACATTCCTTCAGTGGTCCGCCGGCGGCTTACCTTTTCGGGTACCCTCAACTTAGCGACACATCCGCACATGGAGCGTCGCACCTTCGCACGTCATAGAACCTAAGACTACACTGCTGTCAGTTCCATAAGCAATATCTGGGTCATACGCCAAACCCGAATGCAACTTGCTTCTCCATACACGCTGAATTGTATTTTCTCTATACCTTGACTGAATCACTCTATGCACATCGGTATTTCTGGGCCTGATTTAGCGCAGCAGATTGCCTATGTTTATCAGGGTGTGTAGCCTGGTCGATGGCGACAGATTGCCTGTGTTTTTCAGGGTGTGCAGCCTACCACCGAAGGAATGTAACATGGTTCCAGTGGCCCGCCAATAAAGGCGGAGAGATGGCACACGGCGGGTTTCTTTAGTGGGTGCAGGCCCCACACTACCCTGGTCGTTGCCCCGAACGATAGGGTGTGCGGTTAGGAACATTTTTTACCGCCATAAAAAAAAAAAAAAGGTGTGCAGCCTGGTAGATGGCGACAGATTGCCTGTGTTTTTTAGGGTGTGCAGCCTGGTAGGTGGCGACAGCTTGCCTCTGTACATCAGGTTTTTTTTTCTTATATTCAGACACAGCTTTACGGAGGGATTCAGGTAGAGTCTGTCCATATTTTCTTTGTGCCTTTTTATTTGATTTTTTCGTTTGTAATTAGCAAACCTTGCCTTACGTTTGTTTTTCTTTTTTCTATTAATGTCACAGACTCAGATTGGGACAATAAACTTTTTATTAAATTTTCATTATAATTTATTGAAGATACCACAGCTCTAAAACAGGTACCTCCTGACAACCTTCATCAACTTTAAGTTGCGAAGGTGTATCAATTCCAAAATCATGTTCTTCTACAGCTACCTTCATACGATGCCGAGTAATTTTCTGTGCTGCTATGGGAAGATAGGCATCAAAATGCCCACTGGACAAATCTTGGCTGAATCGTGATCGCCTTACCGGATAGTAGTAGATCCAGATTCCGTATATATGAGACCGTTTCTATAAACTTCAAACTCAAATGGGAATATTAATCCTGCTGCTATTAACTCACAAAATCTGCCATAAGTAGCATTTTTCATCATATTAGCAAAATATTCGTCAGATGTTACGTAGTTATCACCATTCCTGTCGTGGGTCATAATTGAAAACTTGCTCCAGTCATTAACCACATATCTGTCAATTTCTGAACGCACCTCCATTGCTCTATCTTGTGTTCCGTACATTAAATAATAGAGAGCACGAAACAAACATGCACCGTCACCAACAATAGGGACGACAGTACATTCTTCAAGTTCTCCATTACCGTTCAGATTTTCTTTAGCCGTTTAAAAAAAGTCTAACCGACAAAACCTATACTTAAACCAAACGAAAAAAAAAACAAATGTCAATTACAAAGCAGAGTCTATAACCAAAACTACTAAACCGAAACAAAACAGATGCAATCCAAAATATGCCAAGAAAAGAACAGCCAAAATCTAAATATATATAACTCAAAGGTGACTTACTCACTGACATAGTGATCTATCAACGCACAGCCCAAAAATTAAACAGCCGCAAAAACTATACCTAATTAATAATAATAATACCTCTTAACGCGAGCGAAGCTGCGGGCAAAAGCTAGTCGTCAAATATAATCCGCTAGATATATTATCTATGCACTATGCACAAAAATGGTTAATTCAAAGTTCTCTCCAAAATAACTCAATGTAGATGGCGCTAGCATACAGAAATTCGTATATTTTAAACTGAAAAGTTACTAATCTTATATAGCCTGCATCTCAAAATCCTTTCTTAGGGGATGCCTACGTCATAGTAGCTTTATGCATGCAAAGTCTCAGCCCGATCAGTTTAAAATTGACAAAGTTTCATACAAACTTTCATCCTCTATTTTATCCCCTTGGGGATAGAATTAATCAAAAACATAACATCTACCTGCATGCCAAATTTCAGCCCGATCCGTCCAGCGGTTTGGGCTGTGCGTTGATAGATCATTATGTCAGTCAGTCAGTCACCTTTTAAGTTATATATATTTAGATATAATTTAATGTCCACGTGGACGAAGTCGTGTACGAAATCTAGTTTTATATACAACTAGCCTTTGCCCGCGGCTCCGCGGCAGCCAAAGATAAACAGTAATGTCTGATTATGATCCCGTGTACTTCACCGTCTCTCTTGACCCTGAGCGAAGATGTTTGCAACGTCACATATATTATAAATAAACAGTCCGGAAATACTTTTATTTTTATACAAACTGTGATTCTTTATACAAGCAATGATTGCTGCTGTTGCTAGTTTATGAAGTCGTGATGATATCATATATGAAGATATTGTACCCATGGTATCCCTCGGCTCTGAGGTCGAGATTGGTAGACACCTCTAACTTACCACTGAAGTAATGTAACATAGTTCCAGTGACCCGCCAATAAAGGCGGAAAGACGGCACACGGCGTGTTTATCTTTGCCCCACACTACCGTGTTCGTTGCCTCGAACGACGGGGTGTGCGGTTAGAAAAACTATTTCCAGCCTTAATATAAAAAAAATAAAAACACTCTCACCCACCATATGACACACCAGTAGGCAGCGGTGGATTTACACTAGGGGCAGTCGGGGCTAGTGCCCAGGGCGGCAAATTTTTTAGGGCGGCAAAATTTTGAAAGCAAAAAAATTTTTTTTATATTGGTCATCTGCTCAATATAATAAATTAATTCTATTATTTAATATAATAATTTTCTGTTTAATTGATAATTCAAGAAATAAAGTAAAAATTAATAATTAAAATGATTTAATCAATTTATTTCCTTGGAGATTTAAAATAATAATCGATTTTTCTATTTTCTGGAATTAGAGAAATTTAATTAGTATTTTTTGTTTCGAATTCAATTAGAGCAACTTGAGACAGCATTTATGCAGACTATGGTATTTTTTACTCTCAAGATTTAATGCTGTTAGCAAAGATTGCAAAAAGTTGATTGTAATTATAACATTGCTGAAGTGATCGATTATTATCATGGTTTGATCAAAGTTGTTGCTGATACGCGAAATAAATTTGAAATCTATGAAAAGACTGCTTTAAATGATGGAACAGAATTCGCCTTCCGATCTCTTGAAATTGTTGCATGCAAACGACCTGTACACTGAGTTTCCAAACGTGGAAATCGCCTATCGAATATTTATGGCATTAGCTGGTTACAGCTTTGTTCAGTTTGTTAAAACTGTAGCGCAGAACGATCGTTTTCATGTTTGAAGAGAGTTAAAAACTTCTTACGTTCTATAATGACTGCTAATAGACTCAATATAGCTGGGTAATTCTTCGGAACGTAGTTTTAGAGTGTTTTTCGCTGAAGAACATATGAAAATAATCTCCAATTTAGATATTGATTTCAGGTTTTATAGTAAATTATGATGTCTATCGAGGCATGTATACCGAATTATCCTTAATTAAAACAGTAATAAATTAAGTTAGCAGACAACAGTCAAAACTAATTAATCTGGTATGTCCCCATGCCCAATTTTTATAGCATTATTATTTTTTGGTAATATAATTACGGTAATATACTGGCATAATATAATATAATATAATAGCCGTGTGGGGCCGGCTTTAGAATTTTCCCACCCCTCTCCACCCACGGGAGTCGTAAAAGCCGACTAAGGGAATACCGGTTGAGTGGGCAGCAGCACTCCGAGTATTAACAATATCCACTGCGATCGCCAACCCGCCTGCCAAGCGTGGCGATTACGGCACTATCCCCCATTCTCGGGGAGGCCTATGTCCAGCAGTGGACGTTAAAAGGCTGATGGATGGATGAATGGATACTGGCATAAGGAAGTACCATCGATATTCAAATAATTTAAATGAATAATAATTGTACATTTTCGTAATTATATACTATTTAAAAAAATGTCCCCAACTAAAATGATAATTCAGCTGGCGCAATTTCATCAGCCGTTTTTTTTAATGTAAACATTAAGTAATCGATAAAATAATATCGACTCGTGATTGGCCGCGTCGGTTAGTATCGTCCTGTTAAACGAAGTGCTCTAAAACATGGTTTAATTTGGTGAAAAGTTACGATCAAAAGTTGTCATCTGGTGTTTGTCACGTAAGTTGCATAATTATTCTGACTTCAATAGATAATCATATATATTTACTTAATTTTTAGAAACTAACTAGGGTCTATAATATTGATATGTATTCATGGTAATTATATCTTTTATTTCAAATTTTAATAAATAACGAAGCTAGGCTTGCTTATCTTCAAATTTCTAATTAATCCGGGTCGCATTAATCTGGATTTATCTGGCTCTTAAGACCAGATAAATTTGAAGATAACATACTAATTAGGTTCTTGTTACATTCTTCTTTCAGCTTTACTATTTTAAAAAGGGCAAGTCCAAAGAAACAAGCAAAAGAAAAAAGGCTAGTAAAGACAAGACTCGTGGAGAAAAAGAAATATAAAAAAATCTAAAACAATGAGAAATTATGGAAGGAAAAACAAGAAAAATATCGACTGACTTACATACGCAGAAAAAAGAAAGAAAATAACAACTATCAATAAACTAAATGAAAGAAAAATATGTAGAAAGAATTATAAGTTATATTACTATAGAAAAAACTATCTAAAATTTTATTGCAGCCAACATTCTAGCCTCTAGACAGAAAACAGGATTCTCATATACCAAGACTAAGAGTTACAAGCCAGCATTTTGGTCACATAATAGACTACAAGTCTACAAGCTTTTCGGCTAAGTCTTTATAAATTTAAAAAGCCCCAGGTCCCCAGGGGCTTATTCTCTGCCCATAACGGCATAAATATCTAACCTCTGCCGAGGTTAGATATTTGGGTCATTTGTGTGATTCAGTTATTATAGTACTGTCAGCAGCACTCCGAGAAGGCTCTGCAAGATGAGACGAAGACAAGGTATCCACACAGGTAGCATCCCATACTAAAGACTTCTACATTATCCCTGCATGTGCATGGGTGTGGAACGATGCACGGAACACCGATACGACGTGAAATGGCTATACGGAATGTGTTGTTACTTAAAAGCGTGCCTAATGCATTTGATGGTAGAGCTTTTAACCAAAGACCAGACTCCCAACGCGAAACAGCTAAGAGACAATCACACTATGTAAGGCCACTGCACGTTTATAAAAGATTATTCCGTACCAGCTCAGAAAGTGGCTTGTCCCACTGCTTTTGTGAGGACGGGTCCTTGGGTAGGCAACCATCTGGGCAGGCTATTTTCCATTTATGAGTCGATTTAGAAAATGTTGATCCACATTTATTAGATTCTAGTGATGAATAGTTGAACATTTTTGATTTTTTATACTTTTATGACATTAAGTTATACTCCACACTTTCAAATTCAAAGTCCCTATTGCAGAATTAAGTCTGATTGTCTTCTTTTATTAAAGAGTTAGCTAGAGTTTTATTTTTTAATTTAAATTGTTTAAGATTTTTATATTTTTTTCGATTTCTGTTATTGTTTTAAGATTTTTTTAAATTTTATTAGAAAACTATCTGTGCCAATACGTGATCTTAGCTATTCTATAAAATATTATAATTTTAATATGTTTGCTTATACGAATGTTTATTTTATAGCAATAAAGTTACTTTATTACGCAATTTAGTTAGGTGTGTCAACGTTGTATGCAATTAAAATCTAATACAAGATTACGTGATCCATCCATCCATCAGCCTTTCGAAGTCCACTGCTGCACATAGGCCTCCCCAAGAGAACGCCACAACATGTGTTTCGCTCATATGGGGGATAGTGCCGTAATCGCCACGCTTGGCAGGCGGGTTGGCGATCGCAGTGGATGTTGTTAATACTCGAGGGAGTGCTGCTGCCCACTCCCCCGGTATTCCCTCAGTCGGCTCCTACGACTCCCATGGGTGGAGAGGGGTGGGACAATTCTAAAGCCGGCCCCACACATTACGTGATTTGAACCAAAAAGTACACTTTTTTTTACATTTGCCAGATATTTCCAAATAACGTTGATTAAACATAATATTGTTCTCATTTATGTGCCTGGTTCTAATTAATATGATGCATAATCTCATTCTTCTGCCTTAATCATCATTAATCTGCTTCATCAATTAATCTGAATAGTTTTAATCCTGAACTACTGGATAGAAATCAGTGCCTTTGATATATGTTGTAATATGTGTAGACCAGGATGTACTAGACATACCACTATCAATGTGAATTTAAAAAAAAATTGAGCCATACCAATGAGTCAAAAATCCTCGGTTTTGAAGAATGACCCAGCTATACTATGGATCGAATGCGACGTACTTCAACGTTTAGATTGCGAAGGTATTTAATCGACCAATTCGCAATTCACAAAGTCAGACGTGTTTGCCTGTGAAAAAATGTATGTAATACTAGCCTTTGCCAGCGGCTTCGCCGCAGCCAAAAGCTAGTTTTTCGGTTATTATCTCAGGTTCCCGATATAGTAGCGGGATAAAATGTATACCAGTTTTTAAATCAAATCAAGGCCTTTCAAATAAAAAAAGTTGCATCAAAAACCATCTAGTTGTTCTTTTAAATAAATTCTAAAATAAATTCTAGTTTAAATTATGTTCTAGTTTTTCGGTTATACCTATCTGAGGTTCCCGATATAGTAGCGGGATAAAATGTATACCATCTATACTATTATAAAGCTGTAACAGAGCTGTGTCTGTACATTTAAGATATTTGAGAAAAAATGTCTGTAATAGGCTATATAGGCATGTCTAAACACAAAACAAATTTTTTTAGAATTTTTGTATGTTTATATGTTTGTTTGTTCGCGCATCACGCAAAAACTACTAAACGGATTTTGATGCAACTTTTTTTATTTGAAAGACCTTGATTAAATTTAAAAACTGGTATGCATTTTATACCGCTACTATATCGGAAACCTGAGATATAACCGAAAAACTAAGCTTTTGGCTGTGGCGAAGCCACGGGCAAAGGCTAGTTGACTATAAAGTCTGAAAACCAACCTCTACACGACTGCACCACAAAGCTGCCAATCAGATCACCTGACATGGAAGTATAGAATTACAATTCGTTTCAACCTTTATAGAGGCGGTAAAAATGTACATAAACGCACACCATGTTGTTCAGGGCAATGAGCAGGGTGGTGTGGGGCTCTCACCCACTTAAATAATCCCAATCCTGTGCCATATCTCCGCCTGTATTGACGGACTGTGTATTTTCAGTCATTTGTCTCCACCAGTAGTAGCTGGGTACCAAGTGAGAGTACTCCCTTCCTATCGAGGCCGAGCGGGTTGGTACCATCTCCTGTGTGACCGGCCATTAAGCACGTTGGTTTGTTTTGGTTGTAACAGGAGATAGCCGTTTATTCTTTCATTTCATATCTACTAAATCTTGGTATAGCCGAATCTATGAGTGGCAGTCACCATTTACCATCAAGTCGGTCGTGGCTCATCTGCCACAATAAGCAATTAGAAAACCATTTTGATCGATATTTTAGTACTTGACATGCTCAGCTACTCTTAAAGTACAAATTATAATTTGTGAATAAGGAAAAAGAGTATTTTATTACAGGCGGGAATCGAACCTGCGTCCCTTCCTATTCGGGGAAGTGTTGAGTAATGCATGTAAATGCATTCCGATAGATGGCGTTGGTCGTTAAGACAAATGTAACGAGGAGATTGGATATTTCTAAAAAATAGTACGGTAGCTCAGTGGATTAGAGCACTTCCCCGGATAGGAAGGGACGCAGGTTCGATTCCCGCTCGTACTAAAATACTCTTTTTCCTTATTCACAAATTATATTTTGTACTTTAATTAGAAAACCCTTAGTATCGTTCTGGGCCCCTGAAAAATGCCGCCACATTTCTTTTTTGTCTCACGCTCTGAATGTTGCTGTTCCTTTTATATCTGTCACCATGGGCACCCCTAGCGTAATACCAGGGCTACATGACAACCACCATCACTTTGCCAAGAACAGCGACACACGAAATCGCGAACGCGAAACAAGCCCATAGTCATATTTTCCAATTTTCGAAGGATATTAAAATTTAAATATTCTTCGTTTCACACTCAATCACCTATACGTTACGATCTACTTTTATTCATATATGTATGGTACTCACCTCTCGGAAGGCACAGGTCGTTGTAACACTCAGCCTGACTAAATAAACGGACTAAATAACACAAAAAAAAAAGAAAAACATACAAGTAATATGTGTTTTCTACAAAAATATACAATGCTCATATTCTGAGAACCACGCATAATGCCAGGTGCGGTACGAGGGATAAGCATGGGCAATTATTTATATCGATATCGATAAAATCGTTGGTTTAGGTAATTTTACTGTGAGAGCACTGGCTTAGTACAATGCCAGTTAATTTAATTATGGAGATCAGACAATCGACTAAAAAAATACTAAACAATCTGATAGTAGAATGACAGATGCTTAACTTATAAAGAAAAACTAAGGCGTCTTTGCCTCCCTTTTTTCTTGGGCATAATTTAAAAAGACTTACAAATATGCAGTAGAACCACCTGGTAGCAATACAACGAGGATTGCAATGATCATTTAAAAATCCTGAACGACCATTCAGGTCTCCTAAAATATATTCAATCAGAATTTAAGAAAGTTGAGATAATAAACAATGTTAATTCAATATTTTGATCTGCATTTTGCTCGGCTACTTTTAAAGAATAAATTATTTTGTTACTAGCTGACCCGGCGAACTTTGTTCTGCCTTAGGGGCAATAAATGAGCAGAAATAAATGATACGATTGTCGTATCCCAGTGGGTATCGGTTTCTAGTAAATTGAGTTCTTCACATGCAGCACTATATGTTGAGAATATTGTACCATTCATTAGTCCGTAGTGATTCAAATGACGTTGGCCCACGCACATGTCAGTTGCGTTTTGTTATACCACGTTTTATGTCACGTTCCACGGGAACGGGATAAAAAAGAAAAAACAAAAAAAAGTTCTAAGCTACCTCCCTACCAATTTTCAGCCAAATCGGTTCAGACGTTCTTGAGTTATAAATAGTGTAACTAACACGACTTTCTTTTATATATTAGATTTTATATGTGTTTAGCATTTGACATGCTTAACCTTTATGTTAATAAATTATTTGTGAAATTGGAAGAAGGGAACTTTACTGAAAACAGGATTTGAAGCTGCGTCCCAATCAGTCCGGGGAAGTGCTCTAGACCGTTAAGCTATTGCAGTCATTATTTAGATGATTGAATTTATCCGCAATGCGATCACTTTCAGTCTGTAGGTATAGTCAGGGAATGGTTTTCGTAGAAGCCCAAGAGCTTTTCTATCGATATTTCGAATGTACATCACTATTCCTTCGTAATTTTATATTTCCCCAAACCGTTTTAGTTTTTGGATGTGCTACAATCACAGAAGTGTTGATGCCAGAGCGCGGCTCGGTCGTAGTATGTGGCTGGCTTAACGCGCGTGTTTTTAGTCTAAAATAACCGAATCTAAATATAGTTCAACTGTGTTATGTGTGTGGAATATGATTTTGAAACGGTAAGTAAGTATTTTTGATTATTTTGTACAACAATTCCTAGTTTTTGGTTGAATTTTAGGTGAAAACATTTCAAAGAGTTCCCGCGTAAATTTAAAAATGTGTTTAGACTGGGTAGTGTCATTACAAATCTAGTTTTTTTTCACAACCAATTCCCTTTATTGGGCACAGATCTCCTCTCATAGTGATCTAAGCCACAGTCCACCACCCTGCTGTAGTGAGGGTTGGCAGACTTTACTAACGATGGAAAAGGATACGGTTTCTTAAAGACGAGAGAAGTTTACTAGCTTTAGGGAAATAGCTTGTTTTTGAATTAATTGATATCTGAACTGTTATCACAGGTAAACCTTGTCATTGTGCATGTACCACCCTCTCACAGATGATCATGATCTCACAGGTGATGATGTTACACCTAATGTTACCACTGAAGGAATGTAATATAGTTCCGGTGGCCCGCCAAGCCGCCAATAAAGGCGGAGAGACGGCACACGGCGGGTTTCAAAATAAAGTACACCTAATTTTGTATTTCGTATGGGCTGTGAGAGAGCTGGAGGCCCAAACTCCCCACCTATCCTCCTCCTATTTTACTTCCTTGGCACCTCCTAACCCTTTTCTTGGAGATGACGACGCGCCATTAATGCTTCTTCTTTCTTCTACTGTGACCGCTTACCATCTGGTTTGGGATCCATGTTTGTTGGCCACCCACGTAGTATAAAATCGGTCTATAAGCCAAACATATAGCCGTGTGGGGCCGGCTATAGAATCGTCCCGTCTCTACCCACGGGAGTCGTAAGAGCCGACTGAGGGAATACCGGGGGAGTGGGCAGCAGCACTCCGTCGAGTATTAACAACATCCACTGCGATCGCCAACCTGCCTGCCAAGCGTGGCGATTACGGCACTATCCCCCATATGAGCGCACAGGACCGCTCGTTGTGGCGTTCTCTTGGGGGCCTATGTCCAGCAGTGGACGTCGAAAGGCTGATGGATGGAAGCCAAACATACCTAACCTATAAGAACCATTAGTTTTTAACATAAAAAATAGGTATCCTATAAGTAAATTCACTGTGTAATCTAAATACCAAATTTCATCTAAATCCGATCAGTTGTTGAGCGATTCATAAACAGATCATCCAAACGTACAAACTTTATCACAAACTTACGCATTTATAACTGGTAGACGGTGGAGTGGTTAAGATACCGATCTCCCGTGCCGACTGTTGTGGGTTCGATTCCTACTCAGGACAATTCTTTGTGTGATCCACAAATTGTAGTTCGGAACGAAGTACTTTGTGTCTGTGAAATTGTATGTTTGTAAAGTCCCCCGCGATACAAGGATTATTCCTTAGTTCAGGGGAGATCTTTCCAGTCGCAGTGGCCAGCCAATACAGGCGGAGAAACGGCACGCAGTTATTTAATGGGTGAGTATTCCATACTAGCTATCCTGTTCGTTGTCCCGAACGACAGGGTGATTTCTTTAAAAAAGTTTTGGTTTAATCGGATTTTTGAAGTTAAAACTTCTATAGGAATGTTTGCATAGGGAGTAAATTCATGTAACTCGTCATCGACATGGTGACGTGATGTGTTGACGATAACACTATAGTATTATTGATATATCTGAGGGCTTAGCCAAGTTGCATTCTATGATCGCTAACGCTATAGGGTTAAATGTATGGGAATTTGTCATTTTTAACAATATTCATAAAAAGTAAAGAAACTAAGTCATGTGACTTAACGTTAGAGATGTCAAATTTCCATACATTTTAATAGTTTTCTATTAGAAACGTAGAAAAGAACGCTGAAAGCGAACCGTCTTGAACCCTAACCCGGCCGGCATCTCCTAGTTAGGTTGGTGATGTTGGTACCACCTCAAACAGCTCCCCAGAGCATTACCCTACACCCAGACCCAGTATATCTGCCGCTCCAACTTCGTCATAAACAACAGGAATAGCACGCCTTGGCAGGGAGTCAATTGGGTCGACCTGCCCCTTTTTTTTTTGTTAAGGTGGGAAAAAATGTTCCTTACCGCAAACACCCCATTGTTTGGGGCAACGAACAGGGTAGTGTGGGGCCTGCTCCCACTAAAGAAACCTGCCGTGTGCCGTCTCTCCGCCTTTATTGGCGGGCCACTGGAATTATGTTACATTCTTTCTGTGGTCCGCCGGCGGCTTACCCTTTCGGGTACCCTCTACTGAGCAACGCATCCGCGCATGGAGCGTCGCACCTTCTCGGGAGGCCTTGCGGGTGGCGGACGTTCCCCGGTCCATCCACCCGCAGCCTCAGCTAGGGTGGCATGAGGCACCACCGAAGGAATGTAACATAGTTCCAGTAGCCCGCCAATAAAGGCGGAGAGACTGACACCTGCGCCTGCGCCACCCCGGTCGCTGGCGGCGGTTCGGGTCAGCGGAAGAATCCTCCTCCCTGGCTCTCTCCGCCGCTTCCTTCCGCGAGATAACCTCCTCGCAGAAGGCAGCGACCGCGGCCCAGTTCCTGTCGCTGCCAAACATCGCTCTGACAACGCTCTGCTGCGAGAGGTCCCCCCTATTTCCGCGACGAGTTCACGGCGCTGCTCGGCCTAAGCCGGGCACGGCTCGAGCGTGTGGCGCGCCGTGTCCTCGTCACAGCCGCAGTGGTGACAGCCCGGAGTCGCTTCCCTCCTTGCGACTATGTGCAGGTATCTGCCGAAGCAACCGTGCCCCGACAGCACCTGCACCAGTCGGAAGGTAAGGACTCCATGCCGTCGCCCCGCCCACTCCTCCAGCACCGGCTGGAGCGCCCCTACGGTCCAAAGACCGGCCCGGGGCGCCTCCAACCGTGCCGTCCACCTGGCCATGGCAGCTCGGCGGGCGTCGCCCTGCCACCTGGCCACGTCGGGTCGACCTGCCCCTTAGAATTAAAAACGAAACGTTAGACGAACTTTCGTTTCGCTTCATTGTGATTGATCAACAGTCAGGACGCGTGATGGTACCTGGGCGCTTATTAGATTTCGTAAAAGTAGTTTTATTTCATAACTAGCCTTTGCAAGCGGCTTTGCCGCAGCCAAAAGTTACTTTTTCGGTTATGTCTCAGGTTCCCGATATAGTAGCGGGATAAAATGTATACATACCAGTTTTTAAGTCTAATCAAGGTCCTTCAAATAAAAAAAAGTTTTTTCAAAATCCGTTCAGTAGTTTTTGCGTGATGCGCGAACAAAAAAACAGACAAAAATTGTAAAAAAATTGTTTTTTGTTTAGACACGCCTATTACAGTATTTTTTTCTCAAATATCTTGAATGTACAGACAGCTTTAAAGTAGTCTAGAAATTGCTTTCTTGTTTGAGATAAAAAATGCGTTTGTAAACATAACATAATATTTTTACATAGAGTAGACTCATATGTATATTCAGCCATTGCTGTCAGCGTTAACTTTTTAAATTTATATCTGCGCACGCCCTGGCATCATCAAAACTGCTTTGATTTTTTATACAAGACACTAACATTTCTCTAAATAGGTTCAATTGCATTTTATAACACAACTGTTTTACAAAATGGCGACTATTAATTCCGTCCCAAGCAATGCGCACGTGAAGAAATATTTACGAGACATTTTTGCAAATTATCGCTTCGAATAAAACTTTTATTCTTAAACTAGCTGATACCCGCGACTTCGTCAGCGTTAATGTTTTACTTTCTAAATTCGACTCCTATTTTACCCGCGATTTTATAAAACCATTGAAATGTATGTGTATCCTATCTATTATATATAATTCCAGTGTCATGATGTTTGTCCGGGATGAACTTCGAAACTACTGAACCGATTTTAACTTTTCTTTTTTTTAAATGTGTGTTTTGTTCCAACTTAAGAGATAGGATACTTTATATCTCAATTTATAATTGCAATATTTATTCATGAAAAAATACTTATATAGTGGTACGAAGTTCGCCGGGTCAGCTAGTATCAAATATAAAATGAAATTTAACATTCTTAATTCAAAAAAGGTCAAATATGTGTGTTTCTGTCTCCCAATTAGAAACCTACCAAACCACCCCCACATTTCCTTCTTATTATTTTACCTGACCACTTCCTCATCTGCTCTATATCATCATTCCTCTTCATGTCCTATAACTTTTCTTGGGGTGGATTACTCGCGAAGGTTGCTTTTGTTCTATAGGCTACGACGCCAACCACTCATGGGGTGGCAAACTTACTGTCTTACTCACTATCAAGCCGTACAGCCTAGTATAATTATATGTTATGAACATTGATGTATAAACAAAAACATAGCAACACGCCTGTATTCCCCAAAGGGGTAGGCAGAGGTGTATTACACACCCACGATTTACCAGCTATGTTTAAGTCCCACGTAATAGGGGGCGAGCCTATTGGCGTCTACCAGGCACATTTACAAACTCCGGGCGGCTACTGAGAATTATTCTATTTACGATAAAGCTCAATAACACTGCCCGACCCGGGAATCGAACCTGAGACCTCATGATCAGCAGTCACTTACACTACCTCTGCTCTACATAGGCAGTTGAAGTATAAAACAGAGAAAATCCACAATGAGGCACTAAAAGTGTACACTATAAATTAGTGCAGATTACGCTTTCCTGCACTCATTTCATTTAGTATTGTTTTCTGCAACGTATCAATATGCCTAATAATACCAAAATCTCTTCTTAAAAACTCATTGACTGTCTAGCTCTTCTTTCCCTATCAAAAGTTAATCGCATCTCTCTCTCAGAACTGCTTTCATGTGCTCGTGCACTTGCATTATTAACTCTCATAGAGGTTAAACGATGCGCTCTTTCCTATGACGATTCCTGAGAACGCGCATCTCTCATTCTTTTGGCATTTCTCGAATTTCGAGATAAGGAAGACTATTTTTTAGGTGGCATCGTAGGTGAAATAAAAAGAACCTAATAAGATAAATACACAAAGAGAATAAAACATTTTTTGATAAAAAAAGAAAACCGCCTTCAAGTGCACCCAAGAACTAAAAAGCAATAAATAATTGGTATTTAGATACGATTTCCGTGCTAGACACCTTTTTTTTTCTTTTTTTTTTACGTGGGGAAATGCATTACGCATACCTCTCCACAAAGGGCATGCCGAGAGGTTATGATGTCGGGCTCTCCCCGAAGGGCCTACCAAGTAAAACCACCACGAACTTCTACCTCACGACGCCTTTTAAGGGACACCGGGAACGCGGGTATAGCAGCTCCAGTGGCTCCAACGCGTCTGTCCCTACCGGAACGTTATCACGAGGAGGGCACAATGGAAGCTCTCCCTTTTTTGCCAGCAAGGACCAATATGGCACAGTGGTTCTGCGTCGAACAGACCACCATTCTCCCGCGGTGTCGCTCTTGGTTAATAGTCACTGGCACCACCCTGACGACGCCTGCTCCGGCGAGCGGGATCAGCTCGTTCACGATCCTGCTCGGCAGCCTCCTTCCGAAGCATGACTGCTTCGCAGAAAGAGACCGCAACATTCCACTTTGCCTCTCCCGCTAACATGGCCCCTACAAAGGTCGCTGGGGAGAGATCTGGCCCGATACAATCAACCAGGACTCGGCGCTCGGACTCCTATGCAGGGCACTCAGCGAACGTGTGTTGGGCAGAGTCCAGGTCGCTGCCGCAGTGGTGACATTGTGCGGTCACTTCCCGCCCATCCGTGCTAGACACCTACTGATGTGTTTGAAGCCGGCGTCAAAAATGTTTTTAATGTTATCTAAGTATTTATTATGAATTGTTTTTGTTACTTTTGGACTTGGCACCGGCTGAAGGCGGTTTTCTTTTTTTATCAAAAAATGTTTTTTTTTTTTTTGCTTTTTAGTGATTTTTTATAAAATAGGATAGAGTAAGGTCGTACATGATGGAGAGGCCTCCCTAAACGAAAAAAAATCAGACAACGAAAAAATATCATCGATGTATACATTTTTTTTAGATTTTTTGTTGATATTATAAAAAATACTGCACCGATTTCAATAAAATTTAAATGGGACCATTTCGGAATAAACCTCTTTCAAACAAAAAAAGAATTTTGCAAATCCGTTAACATATGACGGAGTTATGCCCGAACATACAAAAAAAAATATATAAACATCCGAATTGATAATCTCCTTTTTTTGAAGTCGGTTAAAAAATATATATCTACGGAATAAAAATAACCTAATAGGATAAAAACACAAAAAGAAAAAATGTATACTTAATTGAAATTTACACAACTTTACAACGTTTAACTTGACAACTATATTATATAAAGAAAAGAAGGAGAAACAAACAAAAACACTAAACAAACTAATTATATTATTATCTAATACCTACTTTAAACTTATATCTAAAAACTACGTACCTATCTATGTATTTTTAAAATCTAAAACGCGCTTAAACCGAGAAGAGTCAATAAGAACCACGTCCGTTCGCATTAAGAGTGACAATGTGAGTGAAGTGGGCGCGTTTTTTTTTGTGTGTGACGTTTGTTGTTAGCCTCAGATGGCTATGACAACCTTACCCGGATAATTGGTGAGCGCAGAGGGCTCTCAAACCAACATTAAGGCAACGTTACCCGAGGGCACCCCCTGTGGGGTAAGGACCTCGGCTCGGGCTGTTGCTGGCAAAGTGGGATTTCCCACGTTTATGATTTGAAGTCGGCGCGTGAGCGCTCGTCTTTTTATAGATGCAGCGGTTAAACAAAAATCAACTGTATAGGCGTACCCATACTTGCGCGGCGAGATTTGGAAGTTTTATTTCATCTATATCTTGTGTTTATAAACCGATTTCTATATTTTTTTTTATTAAATAGATATGTGTTTATGATGAATGTTTGATAAAGATATATCTATGTGAAATACAATATATTTATGTATTTAATAATACACTTTGAAGAAATGCCTAACGATTAAACACGTTATTGTGGCTAATTTATAAAAGATAGATATATACTATTCAGGACTTTTAAGTAGATCTTTTGAAGACCATCATCTTTGTAATACATACTTTTGATGTATGATCAACGTATGTGAGGATAAGGGCTCGAAAGCGCATTTTCATCCGACTTGCTTCAAATTTATGGTCACTGCTCAGCTCCTATGTATCTTAGCGTTATGTTATATAGCCTATAACCTGCCCAGAAGTATGGACTACAATCGTACCAAGTTTGGTTAAAATCCCTTCAGTAGTTTTTGACCCATGCGTGCATATACAGACAGACAGACAGACAGATAAAAAATTTACTGATTACATTTTTGGCATCAGTATCGATCACCATTCATCCTCCAATATTAATTTTAAATATATATTCAATGTACAGAATTTACCTCTCTACAGTTTTATTATAAGTATAGATTTATAACTAGTTTTTACATCGCTCTACGGCACACTAATCATCTTATGCAAATTCATATCCCACTGGAAACACCAACTTTTGCGGGATAAAATGTAACCTATGTCCTTCTCTGGGCTCCTAACTATATCTATATATACAATTTCATGCTGATTGATTCAATAGTTACGGCGTGACAACGTAACAATCAAACTCACTATCGCATTTATAATTTTAGTAAGCATATATTACATCATTTTTATAGGCAGAGGTAGAGTACCTCTTCTGCTTCTCTTCTTCTGTAGTGGTAAAAATAGAGACTGCAATGATACTGGTCTCGAGTTCGATCCCAGTGTGAGGTCCTTTTACAGCACAAACCAAAACCGGTCCAGTTTTCCTGCCACCGAGCTATCGCAGGAGAGATTGGAGTCATTAATTTTCATGTTACATTCTTTCATACGGTCTCGGGTGGTTTACATTTACCTAATGTTTAAATAACGTACGATATCTTTGAATCATCGCAATTTATGTGGGTTGCCATTGGTTGTAAACAATAAACTTTTGGTCTCTGACGCCATCACTAATTTAAATTTTTCTATACTACATATCTCAGAGCACATAATACTAAATAATATAAATGTGAAATAGAAAAATAGAGTGGCTATTCTATTTAATTTACTATATCACATTTTCGCACTTAGTTTTTCTTGTTAATAGCCAAACGTGTCATGTGCTTAAAACTCCTCCTAAACGGTTGGACCGATTTCGTTGAAATTTTTTTACCCTCTACGCGACGCTACTGTGCGCTCCCAAGCGACGCACATTCGCGGGATTTTATTTATTTTATTTCATAGGCTTATACATTACAACAAGAGCGTTTCAAGCAACTACATCCGCCACCGATAGTCGCGATTACTAATATTGCAATCGCAACAAGCGGCCGGATTTCGTAGCAAGGCTTTACTTGAGAAAAACCCGGAAAGATATAGAATTTCAAACTTTCATGGTCACTTATAATTCTAAACGTTTTTACGGGATTTATACCATGTAAATTTTTACTTACGAGTTGTTGTTCCGTGTTCATGGCGCTTGCAACAGTGCCGAAATATCGGAAACTCGTAAGTAAAAATTTACATGGTATAAATCCCGTAAAAACGTTTAGAACCCGGAAAGAAACTCATAATAAGCCTTTTAATCTCTAATTAACAGCTTTTACATGAAATTTATGATTTATAAATTTATATCTCCGGTTTCTAATATAGTAGTGGTATTAAATCTATATTTAATTACCATGTTTTTTTGAAGTGAATACCTTAGTAAGCAATTATCACCCATTGCACTACTGGTGGTAGGGCTGGGTATACTCACTTGCTATCGGGCCCGAACAGGTCGGTACCACCGTCTTCTGTGTGACCGGTCATGAAGCACGTCAGTGTGTTTTGGCTGTAGCAGAAGATAGCCGTTTATTCTTTCATTTCATATCTGAGAAATGAAATGGTGTGCAGCGGCTTGACAATACTCTAGGTATAGTTGAGTCAATGAGCGACGGTTACCACTTACCATCAGGTGGGCCGTGGCTCGTCTGCCATCATTAGCAATCAAAACAAACAAAAAATGTGAAAAATGAGAAAATAATAGCGGTACCTAACCTATTTCTTTTTCTCAAATACATAGCTCTGTTACAGCTTTATAATAATAAATAATAAAAAAAAAAACCTTTTATTGCCACATACAAAATAAAAAATAAATACAAAATGAAAAAAAGAAACAATACAATAAGAGAAAAAATAAATAACTGGGAAGTACACAACAATGTATTATTTATATGCTGTGGCAAAAGGAATGGACTCATGTCGACAGTATGCACATTATCCATACTGGTCGACGCTGATTTTCAGTCCACCCCTTTTTCCTTCTGGCATTCAATTACACATATTTGCGGGAGCAAATTACACAATTAAATGATAATAAAAAAATAAAATTGTTCAATAAACCTCTATATATATAAATTCTATAGCTAATGGCTCTGTTTTATATAGCCTGCACTTCATGACACTATTTATATCCAAAATTCCAAAAATTTTAAATGTTATTGTTACTTTTTTGATCTATATTTTAGCACTTGACATGCTCAGCTACTCTTTAAAGTACAAATTATAATTTGTGAATAAGGAAAAAGAGTTCCCGCTTGTACTAAAATACTCTTTTTCCTTATTCACAAATTATAATTTGTACTTTAAAGAGTAGCTGAGCAGGTCAAGTGCTAAAATATAGATCAAAAATGTATGAAAAATCACGCCATCAAATAGTATGAATTTTAATTGCAAAATTAAACTTACTACATTGGATGAATGCATGTAAATGCATTGCCGATAGATGGCGTTGGTCATTAAGACAAATGTGATAAGGAAATTCGGTATTTCTAGAATTGGTACGATAGCTCAATGGATTAGAGCACTTCCCCGGAAAGGAAGGGACGCAGGTTCGTTTCCCGCTCGTAATAAAATACTCTTTTTCCTCATTCACAAATTATAATTTGTTATTGTTACTACTATGTTATTGTTATTACTATGTTATTATTATTTTCATTTATTAACATAACATCACTAGATACATTTTTAAATAGTATATTATAAAAAATAACACAACATTTAAAAATATAAAAAGTGTGTAGACCCACTGGCAACGGGTACAGGGACCAAACTGCCAATGGCTAGGGCCCCAGAGATAGGAACTTCCGAACAATGCGTGCCGTATCCAGAAGTACCGCCTTCTGCATCAGACCCTTGACCCAGCCATCCAACGCGAGCCTCTTAAGATGTTGGTCGAGGCTCTTGGCTATCAGTCCATTAACTGAAACCACTATCGGTACAATGATCGCCGAGTCCACATCCCACGTGTCAACGATCTCGTGGGCCAAGTTCAGATATTTCATCTGTTTCTCCTTCTCAGCCTTCACGAGATTCTCGTCATGTGGTATGGTGACATTAACAATCATTGCCCGGCGCTCAGTTCGATCAACCACCACAATATCAGGCTTGTTGGCTACAACAGTTCTGTCCGTGATGATTGATCGATCCCAGTACAGTGTGATAGGGCCATTCTCGAGAACTGGCTCAGGTACATACCTATAGTACGGGACCTCGACTTCCACAAGCCCGTATTTCAGAGCAAGCTGCTGATGAATGATCCTGGCTACTTGATTATGTCTGTGCAAATACTCGCCGTTAGCAAGACGAGAACAACCCGAGACTATATGCCTAAGGGACTCACCTGGGCGGTGACAGGCACGACAGATGTCTACTGTTCCGTCCCTTAGGATATGTCTCCGGTAGTTGTTCGTCATGATAACTTCGTCAGTAATTGCACAGACAAAACCTTCGGTTTCTCCAAAGAGGTTGCCGAAACGTAGCCAGGCCACGGAAGCTAAAAAGTCTACGTCGGGCCCATGTAAAGCCCGGTAGAACCTTCCGTGGAGCTCCTTGCTCTGCCATACACTCTTGCGGTCATCAGTACTGAGTACTACAGGTCTGCGCCAGTTCTTCTTAGCCAAGGAGAGCGGGGTGAGTCCGGAATCTACAGCGACCACATCGCGATGCATAACCCTGTCAGCACAGAGAAAATATTCCCTAAGGTTGTACACCTCACGATTGTGCAAGGTCTTGGCATTTAGGAATCCTCGACCTCCACACTTTCGCGGAATGTACAACCTCATTACTGACGAACGAGGGTGATGCATACGATGTGCGGTCAAAAGACTACGGACCCTTCTATCCAAGGCGTCAAGTTCAGTCTGAGTCCACCTGAGTATGCCGAAAGAGTACATAAGAAGTGGCATGACCCAACCGTTGCAGGCTCGCACCTTGTTGCCACCTGATAAAAGACTACTTAGTACTTTTTTCAGGCGGCCAAAGAAACGTTCCTGCAGCAATTGTTTCATATCCACCTCATTTATGCCTAAGGCTTGCGACATACCCAGGTATTTATAGGTGTCAGTTACGAGAAGTGGTCGTAAATTAGTAGAATCCGTGAGCTGAATTCCCTCAGATTCCACTACCCTTCCCTGTTTTACATGCATGACCGCACATTTGTCTACACCAAGCTTCATACCGATAGAATTACTAAAAGATTCAGTTAATTTCAGTAACTCTATCAGTTGCAATCTGGTGGAAGCAAATAGCTTAAGATCATCCATATAATACAGGTGGGATATTTCCCGACCACCTCTTCGTAACCTGTAGCCATGCCCTGAACCCTCTAACAGTGTACTGAGAGGGTTCATGGCTAAACAAAACCATAGAGGACTCAGGCTGTCACCCTGAAATATACCTCGCTCAATCCTTATGAGCTCACCGCAATTAACCGGGGTCTGCCGACATACTGGATAGCTAAGAGCTGTTCTCCAGTGCCCCATGCATGACTGCAAGAAGGCGCATAAAGTAGCATTGACTTTATACAACTCTAGCACCCTCAAGAGCCACGCATGTGGCACAGAATCAAAAGCTTTTTTATAGTCTATCCAACATGTCATCAGATCCCTTTTGTTACGGCGAGCATGTTGGTTGATGGCCGTATCAATAAGGAGGAGCTCCTTTGTACCACGGCTCCCGCTCCTACATCCATTCTGAGATATAGATATGATCGAATTTGTTTCAATATGTTTGACAATTTTGCTTCTCAGAATAGATGTAAGTAGCTTATAGATCGTGGGTAAACACGTAATTGGTCTATAATTACTTGGTTCCGTGGTACTTCCTGATTTATGGAGCAAATGAGTGATGCCAGTCGTCATAAAATCCGGCAACGACCCCGATTCTAAGGCCGATTGGAACTGAGAAGCCAAACGAGCATGTGAACTGCGTAGCCATTTAAGCCAAAAGTTGTGCAGTCCGTCCGGTCCTGGAGATTTCCAATTTGATAGCGTACGGACTGCACATGCTACGTCTTTATGATCGATTACAATATTATCCATAGGAGTGATTTTTTCACATGCTCGTTCAACAACCCCCATCCAATCACCTTCAGAGTGTATGATGGGCCCCGACCAAATGCTGCGCCAAAACGTATTTGTAGCTTCAGCATCCGGTAGCCGCACATCACACACAACTTCACGAGATCGTTCCCAGCTTCTATAGACTGACTTCTCATTTCTCTGAAACATGCAATTCACTGTAAATCGATCCATTCGTTTTTTGTATCTGCGGATTCGATTTGCCCATGCATAGACTTTTTGCTTCAGTAGGTCAATGCGCTCCGTAACTCTGGCCATATAGTCTTGAGGCCTGACTCCAGTCCCCAAGAAAGCCCGCTTCACGAAGCGCATCACCCGTGGGCGTGTGTTGCCCATGCTGAAGCTACTGAGCTTACCGATTAGTACCCTTGTCTCGGCGATACGACACTCAATCCTGTACTGCCATGCCGGTTTCGCATTTAATGGCCGCATAGTGGGTTCTTTATTTTGTATCCTTAATCCAGCTTTGCGGCAAGCCGCAACAGCTGCACAATACAAGATGGAGTGTGTATCGGCGAGATTGTCACTATTGTCTAAGTATTTAGACAAAAGTGAGTCAAGGGTACCAATCAATAACACATTCTTTCTATGCATGGGCAATCGAGGCAGATGTGGCCTGAACTCTAGAGGTATGAATCGAAACTCATGAATCGCATATTCCAAAGCACTTCTTACCTCCTCACGGTACTGAGTGTCCACAGAGACAGTCCCATCACCCTCATCCGCACATGGTCCTCGTAGAACAGAGACTTGAACGGCTGTTGTAATTGCTGTTTGCGCAGGGACGGGGGTAATAGGGCTAGTCTGTATAAACTCTGAGCGTAGCCGATCAAGCACGGTACTATCCAACATGCGAGAACGCTGAATCGCCCGTACTTGATCCGATAATCGTTGAGCTGATACGTTGACGGCTGGTTCCAGGCCCTGAAACAGAAGCAGCATGCGGTCACGGTACGCAGTAAGGTTAGTTCCACCCTCTGTGGCCCCAAAATACGCGCGCATGACATTTTCATTTATAGAATTTGTCCATTTCATGCGCCGCACATAACCACTGGCAGTGGGGACCCTATTTGAGGCCAGTGGGCCTCGGGGTCCCAAGCTGTCCGGTGGCCGGCCTCTCTCACGCCGGCGTACTGGTGGTGGCGACGTCGGTGGAGAGAAATACTCGTCACTTGAAGTTGAGCTCGACGCGTGTGATATGACCGGCTCTGCTGATGCGGTAGCCGGTGGCTGGCACACGGAGCTATGTGACAAGTCCGGGGATGGTAGGCGTGCTGCTAGTGTCTTGGATCTTGTTAACATTTTTTGGATAGTTTTAGTTTTGTAAATTATTTTCATTTTGACATGTATGTCAAATGTCATTTTATATTAAATATGTATTTCTCGGTTTAAAAATATGTTTGATAAGGCGAATTGAATGTGTAATAAATTAAATTTGAACTCTTGAACAATTTTAATGATTTACACCTTAAAAAGGACATATAAATTAGCTAAATTATTATTTTCCAAAAAATCTCTTCATAAACACAACTATCCGATGTAGTGTTGCCAGATTATTATATCTGAAAGCTTGTTTTTATGTTATTATTATTATTATTTTTGCTATTTCACGTTCGCGGCACGGAGTTCTTCTGCTTAAGCAACATGATCTCTTTAAATTTGGCTTTAAATGTATCGGCTGTGTTGGTCACTCACCCATTTCAGTTTTGCGAATAGATAGCTTGGTTTCTTCGTGAAAACTGTTCTATGGACTAGCCCTGCCAGATGCACTGCTCTACGCCCCGCCATTTTTAGTAAGTTATTTTCATTCAGATAGGGAGTGACATGCGCTCGTTTTGGTATTGTAAAACAGAAACGTCCACAAGCATTTTGTACTTGTTGAATGGCAGCGGCAGTCTTGGCAAACAGCCTTGGCCCATAGACAGTGTCACAATAGTTAAAGTTCGATAAAACCAACGATTCGATAATAATGTAGTTAGATAGATTCTTACATTTACATACGGTTAATTATAACTAATGTAACATCAAAGGTGTAGCTAGGTAGCTACTAAGATAATATACAATATTATAAAAATAAAATGGCGTAATTATATTGTTATTTAAACAGTATTTTATTGGCACGTATCGCACGTTTTCAGAATATTTTTTTATAGAAGTATATACAATTATAAATTGTCCCATGAAAGATCTATAAATTAAATTCTAAGTATACTATACTTATCTTTCATTAGCTGCAGACCGAAAGCAGCCATTGCCCACTACGATCTGTTAAAAAAAAAACAAGTACTATCTTCCACAAATCGTGCCAGTGAGGCTGCCAAAACTAACAGCCGGCCAATCATTAATCATAGTCTAAATGCTTTCTCTGCCCTTTATGTCCTGAGATTAAAATCAAAACGTTTTCGCGAAAAAAAATATAGTTTAAAACACTAAAGAAAACACGCTTTAAAAGCTAGGTACTTGAACTAGAAAGTAGTAAATAATATTACGATAAATAATGATTGCAAAAAACTTGGAATGGTTTTTACGATATCAATTAACTATTTGTAAGATTTGACGTCAAGTAAAAGAGTGTTCAAAAAACCAGTGATCTATCTTGATATCTATACAAATACATAAAATTGAAGTATCTGTTTGTAATGTCTAAATAACAGATTTTTACTAAATGCATATGAAAGTAATATAATTGTTAAAATTGTTTGTCTGTCTATCTATCTGTCTGTCTTTTTGTTCCGGTTAAGAAGTAACTTAGGCTACCTTTATTTAAAAACCTTAGAGACTCTAAGTTAAAAACGAAGAAAACAATAGGTTTAGGACAAGTCACGGATAGCAGTTACGTACAATATAATAATCTGAAAGCTTGTTTTTATGTTTGTTTAACTTTTTTTATACCTACCAAGCGGGTGGCAAACATGCATACGGGATACGGCCAACCTGATGGTAAGCGGTTAACTTATTGCGACATCACGCGTCGGTTTCTTTACCAATCACAAGCGAGACGATACTATCTCGATTGTGAGATATGAGATTCCCTTTGACCCCCCAGACTATTAGAGTGAGGAACATGGAGTTCTCTTATGTTTGCGCACTCGTGCACTATAACATCTCCTGCGTACATGGCTAGTGTCTGTTGACACTGGCCACCGTCGATCCGAAATCGATCTAAACATCATTATTTTATTTTATTTATAAAATAATCTTTAATACGTATCTGGTACTAATTAAAACTCTTTTTCTTGTTGTTTATAAGTTTATTTATGTACAGACAAACAGTCTGTATCTAATTGTGTCGTCTGCCAGACGAACTAAATCTCAAGTGCGTATGAACGGCGTAGTTTGCTCGAGTGATCCATGCTGCTAGTAGAACGAACTTATATCTAATAGTATTAAAGTATTATCTAGTAGTGTCTGCTACCTGCATCTATCTGTATGCCTTCTGCTTTTATACCATGCATGGGAGACGGCTTTCACCGTTTTCACTGTCATTTCGATCATAGGTGAGAGGTTAAAACCACCGCCGTGCGAACAGAAGTCGAGTAGATAGTACCTACTTATACTATTATAAAACTAATAGAACTGTGCATGTGCATTAAACATACATTCAGTCAAGAAAGTACCGGGAAAAGATCAATAATACACAACATTTTTGTTATTCATCCAAATTTATTGTATCACCTTCAAAGTATGCTCCTTCAGAAACGATAGACTTACGCCAACGAATAATCCAATCATCAAAACATTTTTTACACGCTGTTTCCGGAATTGAGTTCAGTTCTCGCCGCGAATTCTCCTTTACGTCTTCTACCGATTGGAAAACGGGTGCCACGAAGTGGTCATTTAAGTTTAGGAAAAAGAAAGAAGTCGGCTGGAGCCATATCTGGTGAATATGATGATTGCTCGATGGTATTTGTTGAGTGTTTGGACATAAATTAATTCACAATGACGGCCTTGTGCGAAGACGCATTATCGTGGTGCGAAATCCAAGAATTTTCTTTCCATAGAGTGTCCATAGTTTATTTAAGAAATTAATTACTATATTGGACTATGCGTCGCTGACCTAAAACATTTTTATAGAATTCATGTCTATTTATTAAAGTATCATACAAATACTACTCAACTGGTTTTGATTTAAACTTTTTTGTACTTATAATAGCTGTTTAATTAAACTTTAAACGTATTAGACTTTTTTCCGTGAACGCTGCACCACCGAGGTAACTTAATTATGGTAACAAATAATTGCCTAGTGGTAGAGCTGGCATGGAGCATTTGGATGGCTTGACGGCAAGTACCATCCTCTCATAAGACATGCAGGTTTAGTCCTCTGACGCTCTCACTCAAGTGCAGAAAACAACAGCAGAAATAATTGTCTACCGTTATTTGACACTGAAACAGATTTTAAACTCATTTACGCTGTATCAAAACCTTGTTGTACCTTACATTTGTATTTGAGAATGTTAATTCCACTCATAACAGGTCGACGGCTCGACATAATAACAAAAATAGTATTTCGAATTCATTTCAACGACCGTTTCACGTTCACACGATTGCTTTTAAAACTTTGTAAACAAAGGTTTAATTTCCTTGTTTGAGGGAATAAGATTCTGTTGTATTTTCGGTAGTAACACGTCACATTCTAGCAGATTGTGACGTTATTGAGGAATTCGATAGAACTAAGAATACACGAGTCATCACCCCATAGTTTACCGCGGGTGTCGTATGGTTACCGGGAGATTGACGCTAATAACGCCAGAGGCATCACTTGCACGTTACCATCTTTAAGTAAAGGGATAGGAGAAGCTAAGGAAGGATAATAAGGAGAGGATAGGATGGATTAAGTAGAGGATAGGTAGAGGATTTGGGCCTCCGATGCTCTCACCCATCATTAGTACTTATCGTTGTTACACGCTGATCTTCTGTGAGAGGGAGGTACTTCTTACCACTGAAGGAATTCAGTTCCAGTGGCCCGCCAATAAACGCGGAAAGATGGCACACGGCGGGTTTCTTTAGTGGGTGCACACTACCCTGCTCATTGCCCCGAACGACGGGGTGTGTGGTAAGGAACATTTTTTCCCACCTTAACAAAAAAAAAAGGGTGGTACTTCTTCGATAGAGCCGGCACATTCGTGCTGGGGTTATTGGATACTACGTCATACTACTTACAAACTATACACGCACAAAGTACATTTTGACTGTAACAAATCCTAATTATTATAAAACTGTAACAGACCTGTGTCTGTACATTTAAGATATTTGAGAAAATATAACTGTATTAGGCTATATAGGCGTGTCTAAGCACGAACAATTTTTTTAGAGTTTGTATTTGTCTGGTTGTTCGTTCGCGGATCACACAAAAACTACTGAACGAATTTTGATGCAACTTTTTTTATTTGAAAAGCCTTGATTAGACTTAAAAACTGGTATACATTTTATCCCGCTACTATATCGGGAACCTGAGTCATAACCTAAAAACTAGTCTTTACATAATAATGCCGTGTGTGGGCCGGCTTTAGAATTGTCTCACCCCTCTCTACCCACGGGAGTCGTAAGTGCCGACTGAGGGAATACCGGGGGAGTAGGCAGCAGCACTCCCTCGAGTATTAACAACATCCGCTGCGATCGCCAACCCACCTGCCAAGCGTGGCGATTACGGCATTATCCCCCATTCTTGGGGAGGCCTATTATATGTCCAGCAGTGGACGTTTAAAGGCTGATGGATGGATGGATGGACATAATAATGCAAGATTTAAAACACTTTTCCAATATTATAATTAACATTCCTATTCAATGGGAGCATTCTCATACTATGGTTCTTAGAAACATGGAATCATGGACCAGTGGAACTGTAACACATTACGTCAGTGATCTGACGGCGTCTTACCCTTTCGGGTACGTTACTTGAGCTACCGGGCACCATCGTCATCCTTGGTGGGAGGCTATCTGCGCCTTCTGACACGTGGTCCCCACATGAACCATTAAAAAAACGCAACACTTAAAAGAACAAATTATTTGTGAAATGTGGAAATAGGGAACCTTAGTGCGAGCGGGAATCGAACCTGCGTCCCTTCCAATCCGGGGAAGTGTTATTGGAAGGGACGCAGGTTCGATTTCCGCTCGCACTGAAGTTCTCCTTTTCCAATTTTCACAAATAATTTCAGGTCAAGTGTTAAAATACAGATAAAAAACACAACACTTAAATTAAGGTCACTCTAATCAATGTATTATATAAAAAAAATAATCTCTATTTGCCTTGGTCATCACGTGTGAACGGATGGAACAATATCACTAATTCTTTTTTTGTTCTGTTTATTATTGTTAGGAGAAGGTTCTTATGACAAAAAAATAATAAAAACCGGCCAAATGCGAGTCGGACTCGCGCACGAAGGGTTCCGTACCATTGACTAGGCAAACAATATTACACTATTTAATTGTAACTCTCTGTAACCATGGTGTTTGGATGTTACCAAATTTTGCAAGTAAAATTTGACTCATTTCGTGGTTTTCAATTTAGACTTAGATGCGCAACGAGTAAATAAACACGTTTGTGTATGGGAGCCCCCCTTAAATATTTGTTTTATTTTAATTTAATTATTTATTTTTAAAGTGAATATATACTTAACTAAATATTCTGTGAATATTTCAAGCGTTTAACTGTTGCCGTTATCAATATCGAGCAAAAACGAGTAAAAAAATCACGTTTGTTGTATGGGAGCCCCCCCTTAAATTTTAATTTTATTTTCATTTAATTATTTATTTTTAAAGTTAATATATAACTTAATATTCTGTAAACATTTCAAGCGTCTACCTGTTGCCGTTATCGATAGCGAGCATAAAAGGGCCATAAAATTACGTTTGTTGTATGTGAGCCCCCCTTAAATATTTTATTTTTAGTATTTGTTGTTATAGCGGCAACAGAAATACATTATTTGTGAACATTTCAACTGTCTAGCTATCGCCGTTCTTGAGATACAGGCTGGTGACAGACGGACGGACAGACAGAGCAAAACCGAGCAAAGAAACACATTTGTGTATGGGAGGCCCCCTTAAATATTTGTTTTATTTTAATTTAATTATTTATTTTTAAAGTGAATATATAAATAAATATTCTGTGAATATTTCAAGCGTCTACCTGTTGCCGTTATAAAACACGTTTGTTGTATGGGCGCCCCCCTTAAATATTTTTTTTTTGTTTTTAGTATTTGCTGTTTTATAGTGGCAACAGAAATACATCATTTGTGAAAATTTCAACTGTCTAGCTATCGCCGTTCTTGAGATACAGCCTGGAGGCAGACGGACGGACAGACAGCGAAGTCTTAGTAATAGGGTCCCGTTTTGACCGTTCGGGTACGGAACCCTAATGAAGAAAATTGATATACTCGTAATATAATTGGAAAATTTCAGAAAACTTAACGACTATTTTAACTTAACACACACAGTTCGCAGTTTGACAGTTCGCAGGTAATTAAACACAGAGTACTTTTTAATATAGGGAAATTAAGGGAAATTAAATGTGCATAGCTAAGACAGGACAACGTCTGTCGGGTCAGCTAGGTAAAAAATAGATGTCGTCCAACTAGGAAACTCTACTGAAAATAAATTACAGGAAATATCGTTGTTTACTCAGCCAGCTTCATTTTGTCTGCACATTGTACTTCCACCTGGGTATTCGTTCTAATTCCGGATTAAATGTCTGACCTAGATTTCATAGTCGGCGATATGAGTAACCCTCACGTCAGAGTTATTATTCTATTTAACTTATTATTGTCTCGTGAGTGGTCAGGCTTAGGCCGTAGTCCACTACGCTGACCCAGCGTGCAGGTTGGTATACTGTAGTACGCAAATATCTCTCAGGCGTGCAGACTTCCTACCTGAAGTACACACACAGTTGCAGCGGTCCACCCAGGTAAGATACGGCACACGGCGGGTTTATTTAGTGGGTGAGGGCCCCACACTACACTGTTCGTTGCCCTGACCGACGGGGTCAGTGATTAGGTAATTCTTTTCCCGCCTTAGCAAAAAAATAATAAAAAGGGCATGTTTTCCTGACAAAAAATGTCAAAGGTGTGTCCCGTGTGAGAATCACAGTCGATACCACTGTCTATGGAGTCCTTTTTTTTGGTTAACGCGGGAAAAATGCACCTTACCGCACAGCCCGTTGTTTAGGGTAACGAACAGGGTAGTGTGTGGCCCTTATCCACTAAATACTGTAATGGCGGACCACTGGAACTATGTGACATTATTTCCCTTCTTTATCTTACCCTTTCAGGTACTTTTGAGAAACACATCCGTACACCGGAGCGTCACACCTTTGCGATAGGCCTTGCAGGTGGCGGAGGCAAGGCTTAAATTATAATATCTTTAAACGAGCAATTCTTGTATTATATATAATCTGAATCTCGGAAACAGCTCCAACGATTTTCATGAAATTTTGTATGCAGTGGGTTTCGGGGGCGATAAATCGATCTAGCTAGGTTCCATTTTTAGAAAATGTCGTTTTATCCGGGTTTTCAGGCAATGAAAAACTGCTACAATATTATTAGAATACGAAGGTAAATTACGCCAGCATCTACAATGTTATACTAGCTTAGGTGGGAAATCGGACGGTCCCAAAACCAGAAAACCCCGGATCGAGTCCAGATGTCTCCAGTTCAATTACTTTTTTCCCCTTTTTTTTCAATTCTTTCTTTTGTGATAAAAACTCACGATTTACCATAAATCGGTCATCCAAAAAAAAGCTCTGATACTCGAAAAGAGTTTGTATATAATCAGCTATCTTCATCTACAACCAAGACACATTGATAGTTCACCACTGTTTTTAAACGAAGTATTTGGCTGTTCGGGACTAGGGGACCACACATACAGTGAATTAATAATCGATTTACTACCATAAAAGAGAAGTTCCATCGAACAATACTGAAACGAATAATTGACAATTTGCCATGAACATACATCAACAAACCAGAAAGGTCGATGCTCTGATAAATATAGCTAGATATTATTAGGCTAGGTCATCGTGATGGATCTGGTTACTTAGATACATTACGTGTTGCTAAAAAATCATCTACATACAAATTATATTTATACACTCTTAAGGGTCAAAAATGGTTATGAGCTTTTTAATAAATTTAGGTAAATTTTAAACGAAATCCATTTATGATTCCCAGTTTGAAATCGTAATAATAAGGGAATACCCATTATGTATACAGCTTACTCATTTCAAGACACGAGCGCTCTTACTGTATCGAATCTTTACTAATATTATAAATGCGAAAGTAAGTTTATTAGTTTGTTACGCTCTAAAATAATGGCTACTATTAGCAGTAAAATTATGGTATTATCTAGTTTTCATTGATTTGGGAATTACATGTAAAATAGATAGTGGAATAGAAAAATCTATCAATGTTTAATAATATAAATTAGCAATGAAAACAACAATATATATCTATATATTATAATATATATATATATCACTTCTCGAATATTACTATAGTGTTATGTACCCACATACATTTTTGAAATTTATGTTTTGTTGATTTTATGCGGGTGTTATTTATAAGTGCATTACTTGTTTATAATATTTATAAGTAAGTACATTATGTGTTAATATAAGTACCTACGATGAATGGATTGCGCGAATAAACTAATTATAGTTTTTGCCGCATTCTACTGTAAAATCAAAAAATATATTGTAAAGATTATAAATAAATAAAATACTTTTTTATACATATAGATCTGTATTTTAGCACTTTACATACTCAGCTACTTTTTTAAATTTAAAATATTGGATTGAATGCGTGTAAAATTGTAAATGCATCCGATAGGTGGCGTGGGTCGTAAAGACAAATGTGATGTTGAGATTGGGAATGGCCATCGGTCAGTGCAATGGCTTAGCGGTTTGAAGTTCGTGCCCCGCTCGCACTAAAGTTCTCTTTTTTCACATTCACTTTTTTATACTTATGGTGGCAGACAGGTCACGGCCTACCCGAAGGTAAGTGGTAACAGTAACACAATACTAAGAGTACTGTCCAGTTACTGGTAACCATTTCATTTCGACAGCGGTACCGACTCGGTAACAAGTGAGGAACTCCGTCTAGCCAACTCTACCAACAGTATTGCAATGGGTGATAACTGCTTATTCCCTTACGCCCAATATTAATATATTTTTTTGTGAATGAGGAAAAAGAGAAAGCGAGTAGGTATGAAAGAGTATTGGTGTAAAGATGCGATAGGGAATGCTCCGATGTTTCGGACATGTGGAGAGAATGCCGGACGAGCGACTGGTTAAGAAGATATACAATGCGAAAGTGAAAGGATGTAGGTACAGGGGGACCGAGACTCATCTACCTAGACCAAATCGGTCATGTATTGAAGGAAGGTGGAGTCAGGAGTCTCCGAAACCGGCGAGCGTGTATGAAGAGAGAGATGAATGTTGATGAAGCGAGAGATGTATGCAAGAATAGAGCCTCTTGGCACTCTGTTCTCTCTGCCTACCCTGCAAAGGAAATGGCGTGATGATAAGTAAGTAAGGAAAAAGAGAACTTTAGTGCGGGAATGAGGAAATTGGGTATGACCGCAAGGTAATACGATAGCTCAGTGGATTAGAGCACTTCCCCGGATAGGAAGGGACGCAGGTTCGTTTCCCGCTCGTACTAAAATACTCTTTTTCCTTATTCACAAATTATAATTTGTACTCTAAAAGTAGCTGAGCATGTCAAGTGCTATAAATATAGATCAAAATGTAGTCAATATTTTTTTTTTTTTTTTATAGTGTCAACATGATTGTAAAAGAGCTGAGAGTAATCGAAGATAGCTGTCCTACCTTGTACAACACCCGCTGGGAAGAATGTGATGGTGACACTTGTATTCTTGTTCATATCATCGCACGTAGGGTATTCTATGGTCCACTGAAGGAATGTAATATAGTTCCGGTGGCCCGCCAATAAAGGCGGAGAGATGGCACACGGGGGGTTTCTTTAGTGGGTGAGGGCCCCACACTACCCTGTTCGTTGCCCCGAACGACGGGGTGTGCGGTTAGGAACATTTTTTCCCGCCTTAACAAAAAAAAATAAAAAAAAATAAAGGGGTATTCTATGGTCATATAATTAAACCTCATAAAATTCTGAGCCAAGTAAATAAATAAATAAATATTCACGGACATTTTTCACACAACGTCCTCTGGTCCCAAACTAAGCTTAACGCTTGTGCTATGGGTACCAGATTACGGATATAATAAATATGAGGTCTCGAGATCGATTTCCGGGTCGGACAATGCTATTGAGCTTTTTCCTATAAGAAAAATTCTCAGTAGCAGCCCGGAGTTTGGAAATGTGCCCGGTAGACGTCAATAGGTTCGCCCCCTATCACGTGGGACCAAAACATACCTAGCTGGCAAATCGTGGGTGTGTAATACACCTCTGCCTACCCCTTCGGGGAATACAGGCGTGATGCTATGTTAGATAGAAAACACCCAGACGCAGTACAAATATCTGTGTTCATCACTGTGTAGCGACGTCCGATTTATGATCGCCACGCCACTCAAGAACCTTTCTTGTCCAAATGGTTGTCGGTTCGTCGAGCGATGTAACATACCCATTGCTACTTCAACGTGTCACTCCAGTTCTCCTCTTTCTTTGCTAAGGCGGAAAAAATGTACCTAACCACGCACTCCGTCGTTCGGGGCAACGAACAGGCTAGTGTGGGGCCCTCACCCACTAAATGAACCCGCCATGTGCTTTCTCTCCGCTTGTATTGGCGGGCCACTGGAACTGTGTTATATTACTTAAGTGGTCACTCCAGTTCTCCTACGGATCTCCGTATTACGAATTCAATCACGCAGAGAAATACCGAGCGTAGTCCGTTCTGATAAATATGCACATATATATGATGCCAGTGTGCCTTACGCGGTTAAAACTTTAGAGTGAGCATTGAACTCAATCCGTTATCTCTGAGTCCTTGTCTAACCAGTCAAGCCTTAACAATGACCGATCATAACCCACGCCGATTATTCGACCCCACACATAATGCACCGGTCTATTTAAGACAATATATATTACGTCGAGTTGGCACAGTCCGCCAGGGGCGCGATTGCAATGAGTATAATCGTAAATATCCGAAATAATTGGCGAATATTTGTTAATATGCAATAGCTATTTGTTTTTAAAAGTTTATCTGAAAAATATTGTTTTGATGACAACACTGCACTAAAGCCCGTTACACATGTAGCTATAATATATTACTACCATATCTATCTATACTATTACAAAGCTGCAACAGAGCTGTCTGTACATTCAAGATATTTGAGAATAAAATACTGTAATAGGCTATATAGGCGTGTCTAAACACTTAAACATACAAAGTGTATCTGTTTGTTCGTTCGCGCATCACGCAAAAACTACTGAACGGATTTTAATGCAATTTTTTTATTGCGGATTTTAATGCTTATTTTTTATTTGAAAGCTCTTGATTAGACTTAAAAACTGGCATATGTTTTATCCCTCTACTACATCGGGAACCTGAGATATTACCTAAAAAATAGATTTTGGCTGCAGCGGAGCCGCGGGCAAAAGCCAGTATACTATCATAAACTAAACATCACGTTGTACATACCTTGACAAAATTTCTCTCAAGAAATTAATACGTCCATCCATCCATCCATCAGCCCTTCATCGTCCACTGCTGGACATAGGCCTCCCCAAAATGGGGGTTTTACCATAATCGCCACGCTTGGCAGGCGGGTTGGCGATCGCAGTGGATATTTTTAGTACACAGGGGAACGCTGCTGCCCGGTTCCCCGGTGATCCCTTAGTCGGCTTTTACGACTCCCATAGGAAGAGACGGGGTGGAGCTATTCTTGGTGCCGGCCCCACACGGCGAGTAAATTAATACGTAAGCGTGACTATCACGAAATGCCGGAAAGGTTTACCATCTCCATCAAGAACGACATTGAAATACGAGTAAATCAGCTCGAAAACGCAATCTTTTGATTGCGTTTTCGAAAAAAGTCAAATCCTACTATGTACTCGTATAACATTACTAATGTGCAAGTTTGTGTGTTTGTATGTTTGTCAATAATCATTCACGCAACGGTTGAACATATTTGCTTTTTTTTATACCGGAAAAAAGTTAGATTCTTGAATGGCCGTAGCTACTTCCATCCATCAGCCTTTCAACGTCCACTGCTAGACATAGGACTCCCCAAGAGAACGCCGCAACGAATCACATCCAACGGCTCCCCGCGGCTTTTACCAGATCGTTGGTCCATCTGATAGGTCTTCCTACGCGTAGCTACTTAAGAATTGAAATTAAGATATTGCAGCGAAGGTCAAAGTAGAGGTAAAGCAAAATTACATTTCTAGACGCATTGATATTTAGCATAGATATAGTTACGTTACTATATCTATGATATTTTAATAGAACCTTGCTTGTAACAGCATGAGTTAGGCTGGCTCTTTCGGGGAAGTAGGTACCGTCCTCTCACCACTGAAGGAATGTAATATGGTTCCGGTCGCCCGCCAATAAAGGCGGAGAGACGGCACACGGCGGGTTTCTTTAGTGGGTGAGGGCCCCACACTACCCTGTTCGTTGCCTCAAATGACGGGGCGTGCGGTTAGGAATATTTTTTCTCCACCATACTGGGACATCCAAGGTCTAAACGACTGTCTGGAGCAAATTTTGCAGTCTGAAGTAGTCTAGTTTGCTATGCCGCCTTCGCAGGAGAACCGCCATAAAAATACACCTACAGCAGGCTCGTCGAACTCCCACGGTAACCAGATTTATTCTCGACCCAAATGCCACATTTTAACTGTTACACATTTCTTTTCTATCATCTCGTGGCGAATCGGAACTTTTTCCCCTCCTGTTACTGTATCTTGTCTTGGCGCACGTTGCGCGATTTATTATTAGAAAACATATAAATATACTTGATTTGTGTGGTAAGGGAATAATTAAATAATGCTAAGTGAGAGCGTTAGATACCCAAAATCCACCACATCCACCCTGATTTTCATGCCCTGTTGTCAGTACGTAGTCAAAACCTTTGCTTGGAAGCAGTTTAAAAGTGCATGTGATATGCAACAAATTGACAATTTACACAAAACTCTGTGGGCCAAACTGCTTGCTTCAATCTGAATATTCTCATTTGTGTTTTTTTTTCAATACACTACACACTGCTCTAAGGATTTAAGCATTATTGCTTGCAATTGAACTTTCCATCCATCCATCCATCAGCCCTTCAACGTCCACTGCTGGACATAGGCCTCCCCAAGAGAACGCCACAACGAGCGGGTTTCACCGCCACAAAGTACACCCAAACTCACAACACTCCATTAAATTTGTAGATCACACAGATTTGTTCTGTGTGATAATCGAACCCACAACGTTCGAGCGGGAAATCGGTATCTAAACCACTCCGCTATCTATGTATTCAAGTAGTTTTTATTTGTACATCCATCCATCCATCCATCAGCCTTTCATCGTCCACTGCTGGACATAGGCTTCCCCAAAATGGAGGATTTACCGTAATCGCCACGCTTGGCAGGCGGGTTGGCGATTGCAGTGGATGTGTTTAGTACACAGGGGAACGCTGCTGCCCGGTCCCCCGGTAATCCATTAGTCGGCTTTTACGACTCCCATAGGAATAGACGGAGTGGAGCTATTCTTGGTGCCGGCCCCACACGGCAAACACCCAATCATTGAGTACATAGATGTTATACTACTTTATATATTATAGCCTCAGACTAACAAAAAGAAATAATAAGGATACCGCAAAGTATTCGAAACGTCGGGATAGTATAAAAATCAAGTAAACGCGATAGATTCCGTAAACGTAGTTTTATTTCAAAATGTGTAAAATTCGCGTAAATGTTAGAAAGTATTATAGTTTTTTAACTAGTTTAAATAACAAAAATGGCATCAAAAATATCGTGAGTGTTAATAATATTTCTTGATATATGTGTATATATTATTTTACAAGTGCAATATATGATAAATACAGACATTTTAAGTTTGAAAAATCAGTTGTTCTGTGTGAAACGAGAGTAATACACACCTCAACGCTTCGCTTATGAGGCGTGCAATATTATAGCAGTACCAGCCCTTTTACTCCGTGTGGTGACGGACTAAGAATATAAGTGTCACCACCCCATTCATTCCCACGGGTGTCGTACGAGATACTAAGGGAAGTAAGCAATTATCATACATTGCATGACTGGTGGTAGGGCTGGGTACCAAGTGGGAGTAATCACTTGCTATCGGGGCCGAACGGGTTGGTACTACCATCTCCTGTGTGACCAGCCATGAAGCACATCAGTGTTTTGGTTGTAGCAAGAGATAGCCGTTTATTCTTTCATTTCATATCCTTGAAATGAAATGGTGATCAGCGGCTTGACAATACTCTCGGTATAGTTGAGTCCATTAGTGACGGTTACCATTTAATTACCATCAGGTGGGCTCATCTGCCACCATACACAATTAAAAAAAAACTTGCCACACCCATTAGTACTGTTATAGTAAAATGTTTTATAATAATTAGCACAAGTTATTAAAGTCAACCGAAGATAACGGTAATCCAATTATAGACACGTGAAATCCAATAAACACCGTCAACTCTCATTAAAAACTAGTTTACGTACTCTAACTGCTAATAACCTCAAAACCGCGCGCAAAAATTTCGCTTTCGCGCGTATTTCTGTCCCATAAATATGGCGTAGTGAAGGTCAATGTCAGGTTAAAATCGTTTAGATTATGTAGTCTGTGGCACAATAGGGTTGCCTATTAATTAAATAGATCGATTTTATTTATCGATTTTTTAGATAGCATCGTGGGTTCGATTCCCAATCAGGACAATTATTTGTGTGATGAACACAGATATTTGTACTGCGTCGGTGTGTTTTCTATCTACTATATGTATGTATTTACATAAAAAAGTAATATATAGGTATTATGTATATATCCGTAATCTGTTACCCATAGCACAAGCGCTAAGCTTAGTTTGGGACCAGAGGACGTAGTGTAAAAAAAAGAAATAGATCTCACTTTAGGGCACACAATTACAACATTTTATGATAATTGGTTCAGTAGTTACAGCGTGCAAACGTAACAAACAAATAAAAAAAATCACTTTCGCATTTATTATGTTAGTAAGGATTGTGAATTAAATAATTATTATTACGGGATCCTGGTAATAGCTTGGGTTGAAAGGGTAAAACTATTATGGTTGTCTATAAAGTTGGTTTACGGACGTTAATTTTACGTGATAACGGCATTTATATATTTTCTAAGAGTTTCACAAACAATGCCTCGGTCGCCATACATTTTTCGGAACGTGACACTTTTTCGTGTGTGCAGCCGGCGTTCAACGACTTATTATATGACACGTTATCACGTCAAAAATAAAAATGTGTGCTGAGACACATAGTAGAAGTGAAACTTCCACGGACAAGTGGATATTTCAAAGAAAAATATTTAAAAAAAAAAATATATTTTAACAAAATTATGTTAACAATAAATACCTCGTGGCGAAGATTGATATCAGACTTACAGGATTATACCCTAACTACATCTCGCAGAGAAAAAAATGAGCCTTCACGGGACGTTTCGTAGATGTCAAAACTTCAATTTTCATTCTTTTTTCAAATATTGTTCGAGTCTTATGTAATTCTTGGTAAGGGCATTCTCGTTATCCATAGACGAATTAAAACTGTTATTGGTTTATTGACTGATATTATGCTTTCTAATTAGATGCTTTTGTCAACATATGGCGTTAAAAACAATACTATGGATAACAAGAGGACGCTTATCAAGAATTATATAAGACTTAAACACTATTTGAAGAAAGAAAGAAAGAAAATCGATGTTTTCACATCTGCGAGACGTCCCGTGACGGCTCATTTTTCTTTTTGTAAGAAACTTCTACAAAGTAGTAGGAAACTTAAAAATAAAAAAAATAATGATATCGGTAATGGCATTCTCAAGTTATGGCGTGGCCAAGGGAAATAGGGAATCATTTATTTATACATTAACTTGCCTTACTGATAAACGTTGAATAACCTCTGAATAGTTATTCAGTGTTTTGTTTTTGTCACTAATATGACAGTTTGACGTTGAAAGAACGGAACAAAACACTGATTAACTATTCGGAGCTTGTACAATGTTTATTATAAATACATTAAAAAGGTATTTACATTATTGTATGGACATAAATTGTCTGTTACTAGCTGATTCGGCAAACGTTGTTTTGCCATATAAATTATTTCTAGAGAATTGCTAGCGTAGAAAAAAAAACTGACTTATATGCCGAATAATAAAAAAAACAAAGCAGTTAAGGACTGCCGACAAAAGTGAAAACTTAAAACTATAAATCTTAAATTAAAACTTGTAAATCAAAATTATTCATTCAGGCAAAAAAAAAAATGATCATTACTTGACAAAGTATCCTTAAGACGAATTAAACGAATATATACTTGATGGATTCGGGTCGTTTCATTACATAGTTACTGTGGCCTCCTTCCAGCTCCATATCAGACCCTGAAAACCATCTAGAGACAAAGCACTCGTCAAGATGAATCAAACGATTCCAAACTCGATGGGGTTGCGTCATTTCATTACAGAGTTATTGTGACCACCTTCCTGCTTCATCATCAGACCCTGAATACCATCTAGAGACAAAGTACTCGTCAAGACGAATCATACGACCCAAACTCGATGGAGTTCCGCCATTTATTTACAGTTTCGCATGGCCACCTTCCATCTTCATCATCAGACCCTGGATACCATCTAAAGACAAAGTACTTATCAAGACGAATCAAACGAGTCCAAACTCTATGGGGTTGCGTCGTTTCATTATAAGAGTTACTGTGGCCCCATTCCAGCTTCATCCTCAGACCCTGGATACCATCTAGAGACAAAGTACTCGTCAAGACGAATCAAACGATTCCAAACTCGATGGGGTTGCGTCATTTCATTACAGAGTTATTGTGGCCACCTTCCTGCTCCATCATCAGACCCTGGATATCAGCTAGGACTGGAGTACTAGTCAAGACATTTCAAACGAGCCCTAACTCGATGGAGTTGCGCCATTTGATTACAGTTTCTTATGGCCACCTTCCAGCTCCATCATCTGACCCTGGATACCATCTAAAGACAAAGTACTTATCAAAACGAATCAAAAAGAGTCCAAACTCGATGGGGTTGCGTCGTTTCATTATAACAGTTACTGTGGCCACATTCCAGCTTCATCCTCAGACCCTGGATACCATCTAGAGAAAAAGTACTCGTCAAGACAAATCATACAAGCCCAAACTCGATGAGGTTGCTTCGTTTCATTATAGAGTTCCTAGGTCCACCTTCCAGCTCCATCATCAGATCAGCTCCATGTCATCATAATATTGTATTGTCATGCGATATACATATGGGTGTAAAATTTCAGCTCAATCGGAAACAGGCAAGTGTGTCAAATTTAATTTCCAATGCACACACAATAGCTGCGTCTCGTAACGGTGTCGCGATTCCAGATATTTTATATCATCTAAAAATATGCGTACCGCGCTAAAATATGTTTTCACTTCAAAAAATTGGACCCAAAAATAAAAATAAAACATTTTTGAGTTTATTACTACCTATACTATACCCCTAGGTATGAAATAGTACATTGTTAACCTAGGGATGAAGCCAACCTCGAACTATTGGAGCCCTCGCTACGCTCGGGTGCCAAACACCGTCTCGGCACTAAATAAGTCTTTATCCCGAGGTAAACACTGTGCTTTTCATTACGAATATGAGGAAACTTAAAATAAAAATCATGAAGCTAGCGAAAAAATGGGAGACTAAAAAATTTAATTGGGAATCGCCGTTTTCCCGCCGATTTTAAAAAGTACTAATGTGGTTCATTAGTACTTTTTGAAATTAGCGCTATCTATGTGATTTATTGAAAACTACTTAGTAAGACCAATACATTATTAGTTACTTATCAAATAACCAATTTTATTGTGAAAAATGAAGATTATTAGGAGTGCACATTTGGATTTTCCAAAGTATTTTAAATTATTTTTAATGGCTTAATATTTTTTACGCGACAACCCTGAACACCTACCTAATACACATTAATTTAGCTGATTTATGCACGTTGTGGAGAGAACATTTAAAAATATAATTGTACATATCATTGTTTTTTATGAAGAACTTCCCGCCCCTAGCATATTTTGCTATTTTTATACAAGTTTCCTGTTTTTACCGTGTCTATGGTACTTGAACTAATTCACAGATTATAAATTTTATTATGTCACCTGCACAGACTAGTAGTGTACTAAAGTATCCACCTGCTTTGATTTAATTTTTAATTATGTTTTCTTATTTACACATACGAGATGTGCCTCGCGGTTTATGAATAATATTGACTTTTTGTTAAGGCGGGATAACATGTTTTTAACCGCACACCCTATCATTCGAGGTAACAAGTAGGTAGTGTCTCACCTACTAAATAGGTCCAGCGTATGCTGTCTCTCCGCCTGTATTGGTGTACCTCTAGAACTGTTTGACACTACCCCAGTGGTTCGACCACATAGCGCGCCGTAGTACGGATAACCTAGAGAGGCTCATTATAACAGGACACGTGGATGGTAGGTGGCCAAGAGGATGCTCTCCCAGACAGTGGTCCGATCAGGTATCCGAAAAACTACAGGTTAGGCTATAACTTAGGCTCTCCATCAAGCTGAAGACCGAGACAATTGGAGATGCCTACTGTCATGTACACTTCCATCGAAGCCACGATCCGCAACAGTGAGTGAGTTACTTGAGGAGGAGGACTAGTTCGCAAAAAGAAGTACCATTCCTTAAAGAAACAGTACATATTCCTACTGATGAATTTCTATATTTCTATCGCTTTTGTTGAGAGATAGCGCCGGAGGTCTTAACTCTTTTCTTATCTTCTACATTTTCTCTTCACCTACAAGCCTTAGCCCTTTCCCTATGACTTCGCTAGCCTCTATCGGCTACGATAACAGCTTAACATCTAACGGTAGTGTAAATGACAGGAGGCCATGAGGTGTCGGATACGCATCCTCGGGCTAACAAATAGTTATTAGCCAACACAAAGTGTGAAAATTCGAAATCGTAAATAACAGTCACAAGCAGGACACACTTTTTGAACCTGCATCTCCTGGAATGACGGTATTACAGATGCTTTGCCAAATCAGCCATCGTGACAATTGTTCGGGAGTGAATTTCGATAACACATTCATTCAACGTCTTGGGTGACGCTCCATCTGGGACGATATTCCAGGAGATTCAAATCTTGCTCGTGACTGCTTTTTTTTTTGCGATTTCGGCTTATCACACTTTGTGTTGGTTTATATGGCTAAGCATGTCAAGTGCTAAAAAAATTTATAAAAATATCAAATTAAATAGTTATTAGACTTTTCACTCAAACAATTCTCAATATTAGCTCGGAGTTAGAAAGTTGGTAGTAAACCATTGGTCCTGATCTCTCTCTCTGGAAATATCGGAGTGCCGTCCCATCGGACGAAGAAAGTGAGGCAACAGAAAGTCTCCTATGTTTGCACACACACCCATACACTTTAATATATATTTAGTTAGTTACTGTCGACACCATTTTTTTGTGTTAAGGCTGGAGCAATGCCGCACACTCCGTCGTTCGGGGCAAAGAACAGGGTAGCGTGGGGCTCTCACCCACTAAATAAACCGGGTGCCGTCTCTCCGCCTGTATTGGCGGGTCACTGACATTATGTTACATTGCTTCAGTGGTTAAGTTACTATTGACACCTGCCCCCGAGACCGAAATAGGTCTGGATACCATTGTGACATATAAAAAAAACAAGATAAAGATATTATTTCACAGCCACCAGATATATTTTTATGTAAATCTAATAATACCTATATACATCGTAAAGATGTCTTCATTTCATTGTCGGCTGGGCACGTGGTTACACGCGTGCGTCAACTATTCGCGAATATATGAACAGTGAACTGTGTAAACACGCGTTTGAAACAGTTTCTAAGAAAGTAGCGATAACTAGCTATAAATACTCATTTATTTACAACTTTTTTAAAAGTACAAAATTGTGGAGACTGAAAAGTCGTTACCGAAGGTTATCGTTGCTAGCAAAATTAAAGATCAGATGACTCACGCGCTGCTCCAGGATGGGAAGAGGAGAGATGAGTAGGAGCATGCTTGTGAGAGGAGGATGAAAAGTTCCAAACCTCAACTACTCATTAATTGAAGGAATCGCAATATTATTCTGAGAGAGAGTAGTAGTTCTACAGCCAATCCTATTCATGCCGCACCCCCGTCATCATGACTGCAAATATCATACCATAAATAACAAGGAAAAACGGCTTGACGTGTTCCGAGATACAACCCGTACCCCGTATAAAGGGAAATATGTTGAGATGGCTTTCGTCGTTCACCAAAACTATTTTCGTTTAAAAAAAAGCATGTTTTTGATGTGAAACATCTAATGCGGAGGGAGGGTAAAATCCGTTGTTAGCGTGGCGACGCTTTTATTGTATTTGTACCGTTCAAATCTTGCAAGTTCAATTTGACACACTTCCCAGTTTCCGATTGAGCTGAAATTGTACACGCATGTGTATATCACGTGACAATGCAATATTATGATGACATGGAGCTGATATGATGATGGAACTGGAAGGTGGACATAGGAACTCCATAATGAAACGGCGCAACCCCATCGAGTTTGGTCTCGTATGATTCGCCTTGCCGAGTACTTTGTGTCTAGATGGTATCCAGGGTCTGACGATGGAGCTGGAAAGTGGCGACAGTAACTCTGTAATGAAACTACGCAATCCTATCGAGTTTGTACTCGTTTGATTCGTCTTGAGGAGTACTTTGTCAAGTTGATGATGTTGATCATTTTATTTCTACAAAATACACGTTTTCACATCTGCTAGACGTCCCGTGACGTCTAGTTTTTTTTATTTTACAATTAAAATTAATTCGATCATAAACCATTAATATAAATAAATCAGTTGTTTCATATTCATAGCTAGAAAACAGTTTCCAGAGTTGTTTATTTAAAAACCCAAACAATGCCAAAACAAAAATGCAACTGACAGAAAAAATAAAAGTTCTTGCGCGGGATTTAAACAGACTTCGTTTTGAAGTGTTGCAAGCACAAATATTATCTTAAATATCAATAAAACTATTCTTATAGAAATATTTATATATATTTGTAGCATTTGACATGCTTAGCACTATACATTAAACACAAAGTGAAAAATGTGAAATCGAAAATAACAGTCAGGAGCAGGATTTGAACCTGCATCTTCTGGATACCGTCCAGATGCTTTACCAATTCAGCCATCCTGACAATTGCTCCTGACTGCTAATCTCGATAACACATCATACTTAACGTCTTTGGGTGACGCCTGCGCCATCTGTCGGACGTATTTTCATACATTATACCGACCAGGTAAACTTAATTTTACAATTAAGATTTTTACCTAATAATGACGCAAACCCTATAAATATTTATATATATTTGTAGCATTTGACATGCTTAGCACTATACATTAAACACAAAGTGAAAAATGTGAAATCGAAAATAACAGTCAGGAGCAGGATTTGAACCTGCATCTTCTGGATACCGTCCAGATGCTTTACCAATTCAGCCATCCTGACAATTGCTCCTGACTGCTAATCTCGATAACACATCATACTTAACGTCTTTGGGTGACGCCTGCGCCATCTGTCGGACGTATTTTCATACATTATACCGACCAGGTAAACTTAATTTTACAATTAAGATTTTTACCTAATAATGACGCAAACCCTATAAATATTTATATATATTTGTAGCATTTGACATGCTTAGCACTATACATTAAACACAAAGTGAAAAATGTGAAATCGAAAATAACAGTCAGGAGCAGGATTTGAACCTGCATCTTCTGGATACCGTCCAGATGCTTTACCAATTCAGCCATCCTGACAATTGCTCCTGACTGCTAATCTCGATAACACATCATACTTAACGTCTTTGGGTGACGCCTGCGCCATCTGTCGGACGTATTTTCATACATTATACCGACCAGGTAAACTTAATTTTACAATTAAGATTTTTACCTAATAATGACGCAAACCCTATAAATATTTATATATATTTGTAGCATTTGACATGCTTAGCACTATACATTAAACACAAAGTGAAAAATGTGAAATCGAAAATAACAGTCAGGAGCAGGATTTGAACCTGCATCTTCTGGATACCGTCCAGATGCTTTACCAATTCAGCCATCCTGACAATTGCTCCTGACTGCTAATCTCGATAACACATCATACTTAACGTCTTTGGGTGACGCCTGCGCCATCTGTCGGACGTATTTTCATACATTATACCGACCAGGTAAACTTAATTTTACAATTAATGAAAATACGTCCGACAGATGGCGCAGGCGTCACCCAAAGACGTTAAGTATGATGTGTTATCGAGATTAGCAGTCAGGAGCAATTGTCAGGATGGCTGAATTGGTAAAGCATCTGGACGGTATCCAGAAGATGCAGGTTCAAATCCTGCTCCTGACTGTTATTTTCGATTTCACATTTTTCACTTTGTGTTTAATGTATAGTGCTAAGCATGTCAAATGCTACAAATATATATAAATATTTATAGGGTTTGCGTCATTATTAGGTAAAAATCTTAATTGTAAAATTAAGTTTACCTGGTCGGTATAATGTATGAAAATACGTCCGACAGATGGCGCAGGCGTCACCCAAAGACGTTAAGTATGATGTGTTATCGAGATTAGCAGTCAGGAGCAATTGTCAGGATGGCTGAATTGGTAAAGCATCTGGACGGTATCCAGAAGATGCAGGTTCAAATCCTGCTCCTGACTGTTATTTTCGATTTCACATTTTTCACTTTGTGTTTAATGTATAGTGCTAAGCATGTCAAATGCTACAAATATATATAAATATTTATAGGGTTTGCGTCATTATTAGGTAAAAATCTTAATTGTAAAATTAAGTTTACCTGGTCGGTATAATGTATGAAAATACGTCCGACAGATGGCGCAGGCGTCACCCAAAGACGTTAAGTATGATGTGTTATCGAGATTAGCAGTCAGGAGCAATTGTCAGGATGGCTGAATTGGTAAAGCATCTGGACGGTATCCAGAAGATGCAGGTTCAAATCCTGCTCCTGACTGTTATTTTCGATTTCACATTTTTCACTTTGTGTTTAATGTATAGTGCTAAGCATGTCAAATGCTACAAATATATATAAATATTTATAGGGTTTGCGTCATTATTAGGTAAAAATCTTAATTGTAAAATTAAGTTTACCTGGTCGGTATAATGTATGAAAATACGTCCGACAGATGGCGCAGGCGTCACCCAAAGACGTTAAGTATGATGTGTTATCGAGATTAGCAGTCAGGAGCAATTGTCAGGATGGCTGAATTGGTAAAGCATCTGGACGGTATCCAGAAGATGCAGGTTCAAATCCTGCTCCTGACTGTTATTTTCGATTTCACATTTTTCACTTTGTGTTTAATGTATAGTGCTAAGCATGTCAAATGCTACAAATATATATAAATATTTATAGGGTTTGCGTCATTATTAGGTAAAAATCTTAATTGTAAAATTAAGTTTACCTGGTCGGTATAATGTATGAAAATACGTCCGACAGATGGCGCAGGCGTCACCCAAAGACGTTAAGTATGATGTGTTATCGAGATTAGCAGTCAGGAGCAATTGTCAGGATGGCTGAATTGGTAAAGCATCTGGACGGTATCCAGAAGATGCAGGTTCAAATCCTGCTCCTGACTGTTATTTTCGATTTCACATTTTTCACTTTGTGTTTAATGTATTCTTATAGAACTTTTATTGAGGTGAGATCTGAATGATGACCGATTGGTATAAATATTTAAGGTTAAGTATTGATACGTATCTTATTGTTTGTAAGGAACGGACTAAGATTAGATACGTAATGTGTAGAATGGGGATCCACGGGCAAAGCTGAGCGCAGATGGCGCATCGGCGAGATGGTCACTGTCGAATTGTAGTTGCTTTGTTTGCCTGAGATTTTTTTTGCTATTTTTGTCATTAATCCGGTTAATCAGCGATGTTGTTAAGTGGAACCTGGAAGATTAAAGAATTGAAAGGTGTTATGCTGCGTAGCCACAACATTTTTGCGACGCATCTTTTCCCAGTTTTTTTAATGTTGGGTCTTTGGGAAGAAAATTTACATGGGTAACCCACATTACATTTTGGTACAGAGAGACATATTACAAAAAATAAAATTTACTAAATTACAGGTTACAATAAATTGTATGGAAATGACAGTTTTCAATGGCCATGTCGATAATACGCCATCTGCCGTGAAAGATGGCAGTAGATATCCCCATTAGAACAATTACAATCAGATCAGGGCGGCGGTTACCACTTACCAACAGGTGGGCTTGGCCGTCATAAACAATATTGAAGAAAAGCTGATTCTTCCTATGGTATTAAATAGTATAGTCATGTCATGCTGGAAATATCTGTTTGTATAAAACTATGTCTTAAAACTAAAGGCAGTTCGATAACCTTCGAGCATAAGCATTATTTTTCCTTCAACCGACTTTTATTAGCAGAACTAAAACTATCCATTGATATTATTTTACTGTCGGATATTTAAAACAAAAAAACATCATAAAGTTCATTTAGAAAGTGCGTTGTCGATGGTAGTAAAATTCTGTGTTACTCTGTGATCTGTCTGTCATTCAATGACAAATAGAAAAAGCGGGAACTTAATACGTTATGAGGTTATCGTACTTGTTTTTTTTACTATTGGAATATTTGTTTACTATGAAATGAATCTAAAAATTGTAGAGGAAGTTCCAACTAATATTTGATGAAATAATTTTTATAACAATAGGTAAGCAAAGGCATAAAATATTATAGCACTTTACGTATGCAAGGTAATCCTTTATGGATATACCTTGCGGGACTGGATATGCTGGAGTCTCGATCTTTTGACATCTACACAGTAGAGTGTTTAAAACAGTGTATAGTTCTTCCATCCCTTTTTTTGAGACCGGTAAAAACATGTACCTAACCGCACACCCCCTCGTTTGGGGCAAAGAACGGGGTAGTTTAGGGCCCTCACCCACTAAATAAACCCGCCGCGTGCCGTGTCTCCGCCTGTATTGTCAGGCCACTGGAACTATGTCACATTACTTCAGTGGTCAACATAACCAGTGGGCCTAGCCAAGTTGCATTCTATGCTCGCTAACGATATAGAAAATGTATGGAAATATGAGTGACTGCTTTTCTTTTTTTTTTATAGATATCTTTAAAAATATCAAATTTCCATACATTGTAGGTAATAGTTTTCTATAGCATTAGCGATACCTTTTAGGACCCATCAAGTGTATATTCTGAACATTCTGAAGCACTAAGGCTCATTTTCAGACCAAAAAAATATCCATATAATAAATAGAGCGTAGCAACTGTCCGCCATTTTGGATAACCGCCAACTCGTTCAGTACATAATACGTTACTTGTCAAAATTGTAAGTAGGTATCGAGATAGTGAAGTATTACGAATTAAGATTAGAATGTAATAATGATACAATACAATAAATTACTTCCGCGTGGGAATGGCTAATAATTTATGTTTTAGTAGGTATAACACCGCCCTGTGTGGCCGGCTTAAGAATTGTTCCACGCCATTCGAGTATTAACAACATCGACTGCGATCGCCAAGCGCCCGCCTGCCAAGCGTGGCGATTACGGCACTATCCCCCATTCTTGGGGAGGCCTATGTCCAGCAGTGGACTTTAGAAGGCTGATGGATGGAAGTATAACACAACAATATGCTTATAGTCGAGATGTTTCGCATTCGATCTCTTAAGGGTCTACAATAACTCAGCCAGATTTCAAATTTTGCACTCCCTTTTCCCGCGCAAACTCGCTCTCTATCCTGCTCGCACAGTTAGTACTCATGCCACTTGAGGTCACGCGAGGTCAAAACGATTTCGTAGAGTAAAGTAAACTTTTAGGACTAGTATATAAGATTCTATTCAAGTGGTAGATAACATATAACCTATGTAATAATAAGCGGCCCGTCCCGGCACCGCACGGGTGGACATTTATTTTTTAAACGTTTTGGGATAAACGTAGAGTAAAGTAAGTGTTTCTTCTCCACCTATGGGAGTCGTAAGAGCCGACTGAGCGAATACCGGGGGGAGTGGGCAGCAGCACATATGCTATTGGAAATTGCCCTATAATAGTTGAAATTACATTTTTCATTACTAATACTCTGAAAGTAGGCCTGAAGTTGCCTGAGGAGCGGGTTGAAAGTAATACTTTTCAGCCCTAGGGAGAAATACTTTCAACTGACAGCTGAGTAATTATAAAAAAAAAACAGTTCTATTTTCTGTACAGCCAGTCAATTACAGCGCGATGTAAAATTGAAATAACATAAAGTTAAATATTTATTAAAGAATTTGTTTTTTTTATGACTTTATTTTAATATAGTTGCAACTATATCTTTAAAATAACGAAGATTTATATTATTTCAGTGATTAAAATGAAAAATTATAGCTGACTAGCTGACAGGCCACAGAAAAAAAAAAACAAAATCGGCGGGAAACCGGCGATTCCAAATTAAATTTTTTAGTCTCCCATTTTTTCTTTAGCTAATTCATGATTTTTATTTTTAGTTTCCTCGTATTCGTTATGAAAAGCACAGTGTTTACCTCGGGATAAAGACTTATTTAGTCCCTCGAACTATTGGAGCCTTTGCCTTTGCTTTCATCCCTAGGACAATGTACTATTACAATATGGATTTTATGTAGAATACTGAAGCTATCACTTGTATTGTAATATATAAATTTTAAGTAATCGTGTTTTCACCACGCATAAACCTTAGTTTATGTCTTCAACTTTACTATATATTTATTACATATTTATTGGTTCTGTATTTTACATAATATTTGGATTGAAAAAAGGCGATTTCACCTATCATGGGGCCTTAAGGGAGCGCCTTAGATTTTTCAATGTTTTATAATTATAGGTAAAGCTCATAAACCTAACAATACTAATACTACTAAGCCTCTGCTCACCATATCATTTTGCGTTATAGTGAAACGACAGACGATATTACCCACTCGAGCACGATAACAACACTTGGTACCCCACCATACCACCAGTAATACAGTGGGTGAAAACTGCATATTTTTCTTAGACGCCACGTACAACACCCGCAGTAAAGAATGTGGTGACACTTGCATTCTTAATTCCGTCCTTCTCTAATTTATACTAAAACATCCAATGGTCTACGTACGCAATCTTCCACTATCTTCTTCAGAGACATTCTAGTGATCATAAACTCCTTGACACTCGTACTGTAATTATGATCGGTCTTTCGGCAGATGTGATCAGTCCACTGCTCTAACTTACTTCATAGCTCAAATCTCACTCATATTTCGATGCCAATCTGATACATTAGTACTGATAGCTAGTTACCAGTGTACATAAATTGAGCCAAGCTTGTCTTGTAAACATGGTGCGTCCTCCTTTTGCAAGCCTCATAAGCGAAGCGTTGAGGTGTGTATTACTCTCATTTCACAAAGAACAACTGATTTTTCAAACTTAAAATGTCTCTATTTATCATATATTGCACTTGTAAAATAATATATATACACACACATATCAAGAAAAAACACTATTTTTAACACTCATGATGTTTTTGATGCCATTTTTGTTATTTAAACTAGTTAAAAAAACTGTTTAGAAAAGTTCTGTCTTGGAGGTCCGTTTGTTGTAGGTAATGTAAAATAATAATAATAATAATAAAAAAAAAAAGTTGTACAAAAAGTAGGTACAACTACGACTAGAGCCATATCACTTTTCACGGTCTGATTCGATGTGGTTTAATTGTTATTAAATAAACAAAAAAATAGTGAATATTTACGCTGAACGTGACACTAAAACCAGTGGCATCCTTATTTCGTGAGAACTATTTCTATAGACCAATATAGAAGTACTTGTTAAAATTAGCGCTAGATGGCATATAAGACATGAAATCCACAGTACTTTTTGAAATTAGTGCTATATGTGATTTATTGAAAACTACTTAGTAAGACCAATACATTATTAGTTACATATCAAATAATCAATTTTATTGTGAACAATGATAATTATGAGTCGTGCGCTTTTGGATTTCCCAAAGTATTTTGAAATCGTTTAAAAAGGTTTATTGATACTCAGACTAACTAAAAGATAAAGACATTGTCAACTAAAAAGTGAAGCCACTTTTTGAAAGATGTGTGCGTGTTATTGTTGTCATAGGAAAAAAATAATCTCTATACCAAATTTTGGTAAATTTTTAAAAGTTTTATGATTAAAACATAAAGGAAGTAAAAATACCTATAAAGTAAATCTTTAACAGTTTACAGCAAATCGTATAGGGAATATTATGGCGCTGGCGACGTATTCATGTACCTACGTATTATACGTACGAAATCTACGAGTCATTTGGGGTAATTTTAAAACATACTCTGGTAACACTCGTGGTTTATGACACTTCGTTTAGGCATGGTTTTGTTTGTATTTGTGTGCGTGAGCGCGTGTAATTACAAGTTTGGCACGGTTTTGTTTGTACTTGTGTGCGTGAGCGCGTGTAATTACAAGTTTGGCACGGTTTTGTTTGTACTTGTGTGCGTGAGCGCGTGTAATTACAAGCATGGCACGGTTTTGTTTGTACTTGTGTGCGTGAGCGCGTGTAATTACAAGTTTGGCACGGTTTTCTTTGTATTTGTGTGCGTGAGCGCGTGTAATTACAAGTTTGGCACGGTTTTGTTTGTATTTGTGTGCGTGAGCGCATGTAATTACAAGTTAGGCACGGTTTTGTTTGTACTTGTGTGCGTGAGCGCGTGTAATTACAAGTTTGGCACGGTTTTGTTTGTACTTGTGTGCGTGAGCGCGTGTAATTACAAGTTTGGCACGGTTTTGTTTGTACTTGTATGCGTGAGCGCGTGTAATTACAAGTTTTCACACAAATACAAACAAAACCATGCCAAACTTGTAATTACACGGTTTTGTTTGTATTTGTGTGCGTGAGCGCGTGTAATTACAAGTTTGGCACGGTTTTGTTTGTACTTGTGTGCGTGAGCGCGTGTAATTACAAGTTTGGCGTGGTTTTATGGGTTCACTGCATTGTTCGTAATGCTCGGTCTATATTTTATAGTTTGAGAGTTGATATAAAAGATATATTTATGTATCAGCCATATTGCAACAACAGAATCCAGAGATACAATGCTATTTTCAACACCTCACACATTAAACGGGCGACTGAGTGTTACTGCGTGCATTCTTAATAACTCGCATGCCTCGGAATACACGCGAATGTTAATAATAAAAATATTTTATAGCTTTAACCGACAGATTTCGATAATGATATACTATTTTAAATAGCCTTATTAGTAAAAAGTTTGATGTAAGTATCCCGTACTGGGGAAACCCCTTTTTGATGTGAAGCATCTAATGCGGAGGGAGGTAAAATCGACTGTTAGCGTGGCGACGCTTTTATTTTACTTGTCCCGTTCAAATCTTGCAAGAATTTGACACACTTCCCGGTTACCCATTGAGCTGAAAATTTACACGCATATGTATATCGCGTGACAATGCAATATTATGATGACATGGAGCAGATCTGATGATGGAGCTGGAAGGTGGACATGGGAACTCTATAATGAAACGGCGCAACCCTATCGAGTTTGGACTCTTTTGATGCGTCTTGACGAATACTTTGCCTTTATATGGTATCCAGGGTCTGATGATGGATCTAGAAGGTGGCCATAGGAACTCCGTTATAAAACGACATAACTCCATCGAGTTTGGGCTCGTATGATTCGTCTTGACAAGTACTTTGTCTCTAAAAAAGTTATGATCATTTTATTTCTACTCATTATTACTACAAAATAGTTTCGATGCTTTCACATCTAGTAGACGTCCCACAGCGTCTATTTTTTTTTTATATAAGTATTACGTAGGTAGCAAACAAGCATACGGCTCACCAGAGGGTTAGCGGTTACCTTACGGTAGCGTATAGAAGCTAGGAACACCAGAGGCATCACTCGCGTGTCGTCATCTCCAACGAGAGGGATAGATATTATATACACCATTATGGTGAGTGGTAGGATACTGAGGAGTGGATAGGAAGGATAATAAGGAGGAGATAGGGAGGGGGTTTGGGCCTCCAGCGCTCTCACTCACCATATGAAACACAACGGATGTTTCACGTTGAAATTTTCTGAGAGGATGGTACTTTCCCGATGGAGCCGGCCCATTCGTGCTGGGCAAATCCACCACTTCTGTGGTGTCGGATATTTTTTCCGCAGCCCATGTATATGTACTTCTGTTGTATACTGGTATTCTTTTGGAATGAGAGGAGTTTATGCCTTCCACCACGCTAGCACAGCGCTTCACAAGCTGTCGAGACTCTGGCTGGGGTTGATGATTTTCTTCACCAAACAGAATTTTAACTAGTCAATCTGAAAAGTCGGTTTGCCTTTGCAGGTCGCGTTTTAAGACTGGGTATCGAACTCGATACTGGGTGGTAGAATGTATCTCAATAAATCGTATCGACATCGCATCGTGTCATTGTGATTGGTTGAGAGGTCACCGTGATTAGTGACGCGTCGGTTTCTCTACCAATCACAAGCGAAACGATACGATGTCAATACGATTTAGGGAGTTACATTTTACAGGCGCTGCTGTCTTTGTACTTACTAATGGGCTATCACTACTGGGTGTGTAACATAGCGGTCTTCTTAATGCGTATCAACGGCATCACGCAGGGACTCCGGGGTAAAACTATTCTGTTTATTCATGACACAATTTATCTCTTGGTATATCAGATTTCGTTCAAAACATTCTTTAGCCATGTATACAAATAGCTATCCTAAGATAACTATTCTTTTTTGATGTGAAACATCTAATGCGGAGGGAGGGTAAAATCGGCTGTTAGCGTGGCGACGCTTTTATTAAGTATACCTACTTGTCCCATTCAAATCTTGCAAATTTAAATTGACACACTTCCTGGTTTCTGAATGAGCTGAAATTTTACACACATATTATATCGCGTGACAATGCAATATTATGATGACATGGAGCAGATCTGATGATGGAGCTGGAAGGTGGACATAGGAACTCTATAATGAAACCGTGCAACCCTATCGAGTTTGGACTCGTTTGATTCGTCTTGATGAGTACTTTGTCTTTAGATGGTATTCAGGGTCTGATGATGGAGCTAGAAGGTGGCTATAGGAACTCCAATATAGAACGACAAAACCCCATCGAGTTTCGGCTCGTATGATTCGTCTTGACGAGTAGGTAATTTGGCTCTAGATGGTATCCAGGGTCTGATGATGGAGCTGGAAGATGGCCATGAGTACTCGGTAATTAAACATCGCAACCCATCGATTTCGGGCTAGTTTGAATTATCTTGAATAGTACCATAGTCTTAAATTATATTCATGGTCTGATGATGGAACCGGCTGGCCATCGGCACTATGCTATAAAACGCCACAATCCCATCAACTTTGGCATAGTTGGTTCGTTTTGACAAGTACTTCGGTCCTAGATAATATCCAGGGCCTGATGATGATGATTTATGTCCATTTCCGTTATTTTACACATGTCAGAATTTTATAAAAGCACACATAAACGAACAAAACGTTATGATCATTTTATTTCTACTCATTATTTCTACAAAATAATTTTCATGTTTCCACATCTGGTAGACGTCCCGCAACGTATAGAAAGTTTTTCGTTATAGATTTATGGTAATTGAACCCATAACCAGCAGCACTCCCTCGAGTATTAACAACATCCACTGCGATCGCCAAACCGCCTGCCAAGCGTGGCGATTACGGCATTATCTCCCATCGACCGCTCGTTGTGGCGTTCTCTTGGGGAGGCCTATGTCCAGCAGTGGACGTTGAAAGGCTGATGGATGGATGGATGAACCCATAACACTCACCTTCAATGTACCGTCTCTCCGCCTGCATTGGCAGACCACTAGAACTGTGTGACAATACTTCAGTGTTTCGCCGAGAAACCTTTTTTTTTGTTTAGGTTGGAAAAAATGTACCTAACCGCACACTCCGTCGTTCGGGGCAACAAACAGGGTAGTGTGGCCCTCACCCACTAAATAAACCAGCTATGTGCCGTCTCTCCGCCTTTGTTAACGGGCCACTAGAACCATATTACATTCCTTCAGTGGTATAACACTCGATACCTACCTACCAGTACTTGTGTTCTCAATCTACATGTGAATACCCTATCAATATTATGCAGTTTATCTTTCAACAATATCACAATGACCCAATTATGTTTGGCAAACAACGTTCACCTTGGATCGACTAAAGCTGCGTGCTCTTCAGATGTAATGTTTGCTGCAAACTGTTTGTCATATTCTTTTCACAAACATCATTATCGTCGCAAAATAATAGGCACCTATTTAATTTGTGCTATAGTACCTACTGATTTAACTACTGTTTTGTCCCTTTTCAACAGAGTATGTTAACAATTTAACAAAAAGTGACAAAAAATCGGTCAGCTTAAACAGTGTTAAAACAACTATAATTATGAACGAGTGGTATAAATTTTAAGATAATGCAGTAAATTACCTGTCGCCTTAAGGCTTTTTTGATGTGAAACATCTAATGCGGAGGGAGGGTAAAATCGGTTGTTAGCGTGGCGACGCTTTTTTAATTTTACTTGTCTCGTTCAAATCTTGCAAGTTAAATTTGACACACTTCTCGGTTTCCGATTGAGCTGAAATTTTACATGCGTATATCACGTGAAAATGCAATATTATGATGACATGGAACTGATATGATGATGAAACTGGAATGTGGACTTAGAAACTCTATGTATAATGAAACGGCGCAACCCCATCGAGTTTGGGCTCATATGATTCGTTTTGACGAGTACTTTGTCTCTAGATGGTATCCAAGGTCTGACGATGGAGCTGGTAGGTGGCTACAGTAACTCTATAATGAAACGACGCAACCCCATCGAGTTTGGACTTGTTTGATTCGTCTTGATTAGTACTTTGTCTTTAGATGGTAGCCAGGGTCTGATGATGGAGCTGGAAGGTGGCGATGCGAAACTGTACTTAAATGGCGCAACCCCATCGAGTTAGGGCTCGTTTGAAATGTCTTGACTAGTACTCTAGTCCTAGATGATATTCGGGATCTGATGATGGAGCTGGAAGGTGATCACATTAACTCTGCAATGAAATGAGGCAACCCCATCGAGTTTGAAATCGTTTGATTAGTCTTGATGAGTACTTTGTTTTTAGATGGTATCCAGGGTCTGATGATGGAGCCAGAAGGTGGCAATAGGAACTCTGTTATAAAACGACATAACTCCATCGATTTTGGGCTTGTATGATTTGTCTTGACGAGTACTTTGTCTCTAGATGGTATCCAAGGTCTGATGATGGAGCTGAAAGGTGGGCAAAGTAACTCTGTAATGAAATTACCCAAACCCATCGAGTTTATAATCGTTTGATTCGCCTTGAGGGATACTTTGTCAAGTTATGATCATTTTATTTCTACAAAATAATTTCAATGGTTTCATATCTGGTAGACGTTCCGCGATGTCTAGTTTTTTTTTCCTCAACTTACACCTTCGGTTTTATATAATGTATAGGTACATTGACGGGCCTCGTGGCGTAGTCGATACTGGAACCGACTTCCGTGTACGAGGTCGTGGGTTCGATTCCCACTCAGGACAACTATTTGTGTGATAAACACAGATATTTGTACTGTGTCTGGGTGTTTTCTATCTAATATATGTATATATTTACAAAAAAGAAATAATATATGTATTATATCCGTAATCTGGTACCCATAGCTAAGCTATTACGCTTAGTTTGGGACCAGAGGACGTTGTGTGAAAATATCCATGAATATTAATTTATTTATTTTATACATTATTTCATTTGAAACCCTTACCAGCTACTGATATCTGAGCAGCCGCTAACTTAGGTTTTTTTGTAATGCAAGAGTGGCAAACAAGGATATGGGCCATCTCATAGTAAGCAGTTACCGTGACCTATAGACACTAGCAACACCAGAGGCATCACTCACACTCTATCGTTGTTTCACGCTGATCTTCTGTGACCGGTACTCCTCTGATCGAGCACGCCCAGTCATGCTGGGAGAAACAAGGCTCTACGACCCTGTACTTCACATTTTCATACCATGCGATGTTTTGAGCACAAACCAGCGGGTCTAGCCAAGTTGCATTCTATGATCGCTAACGCTAATAGAAAACTATTTAAATGTATGGGAATTTGACATCTTTAACCTTAGATAAAGAACCTATATTCATCTAAGTCTAATAATATCTATAACGCCAAGTCACGTGAGTTAACGTTAGAGATGTCAAATTTCCATACATTTTAATAGTTTTCTATTAGCGTTAGCGATCATAGAATGCAACTTGGCTAGACCCACAGGTATCATCAGGAACAGAGCTCGATACCACCCATCTCGACATTCCTTCATTGTCTCGACCACAGACTTTTTGTATTACCAATAAGCAGTAATGCCACGCTAAAAAAAAAACACTCTCTTAAAGTTTGCTGGCATATTGTCTGCTCAACGAAAACATGACCTTAGTTAGTTTCTGAGTTTCGTCTGTCATCTCACGTATTACAGACCATGTGTCGAATTTTGCAGATGCTTGAAAACTCCTAAGTGTATGGTTATTCATATACTTACCACTGAAATGAAAAATAATGTGGTACAGATGGCCCACTTATTAAGCGGGAAGGGTCACAACGCAAGTTATTAAGTGGGTTGAGGAAAACGCGTGAACGACTTTCAGGATAGAGTTGAACTACATTTCCGGGCCGGTCTTTGAACCGCAGGACGCCGGGCGGTGCTGCAGGAGTGGGCAAGGCGACGGCATGGAGTCCTCATCTTCCGACTAATGCAGGTGCTGTCGGGGCACGTCTGCTTTGGAAGATAACTGCACATAGTCGCGATGACGGAGGCGATCCGACTCACCATTGTGGCTGTGACGCAGCACACGCTCGAGTCGGTGTCCGGCTTGGGCCGGGCAGCACCGTGAACTCATCGCGGCAATAGGAGGGGACCTCTCGCTGCTGAGTATCGTCAGAGTGATGCTCGGCAGCGATAGGAATTGGGCCGCGGTCGCTGCCTTCTGCAAGGAGGTCATCTCGCAGAAGGAAGTGGCGGAGAGGGCTAGGGAGGAAGATCCTTCCACTAAACCGAACCGCCAGCGACTGGGGTGGCGCAGGCACGTGCACCTGCGCCTGATACCACTCTAGCTGAGGCTGCGTGTGGATCGACCGGGGAACGTTCGCCATCCGCAAGGCCTCACGCGACGGTGCGCCGCCCCGTTTGCGAATGCATCACTTAGTAGAGGGTACAGGAAAGGGTGAACCGCCGGCTGAAGCGATGTAACACAGTTCCATTGGGCCGCCAATACAGGCGGAGAAACGGCACACAGCGGGCTTATTTAGTGGCCGAGGGCCCCACACCACCCTGTTCGTTGCCCCCAACGACAGGGTATGTGATTAGGTACATTTTGCCTCGCCTTAATAAAAAAAAAGGTGGAAATACGTATTTAGTTACTACGCATTGGAGTGAGCTACGCTTGTGGTTTCTCTGGACAAACACCAAACCGAGTATAACGGATAGAGATCAGGAGTCGTTGAAGCTCGGAGAGATAATATACTAAAGTGGCAATGGGTCTGGCCATGCATATCGGGAAATGCATTACAATAGACTGATTGATTTAGGCCCCATAACTATATCATTATCTGATGCAGTATTGATTTTTGAAAAAAAGAGCAACCCAGATTATAACTCTTTATATAAATCGACATATTACTCAGTGCTAAATAAGTCATTTACCTATATGAAGATATGATATTCACTACTCTGTTGTACACCAACTTTTTAACATCCTTAGCGATTATAAAATCAACATGATTAAATTTCTCGAAAGGAACCTTGTATATGTCAAATACACTATTTAATTTTTGACTAAGTAATACCACATCCCGAGGCTGCGCCAACCAGTCAGAGTAACCAAAGAACAGAGAGACTGGAGTCTTCACTTTATCGAGGGAATAACTCGGAGGCACCATCGATCCATACCTTTCCATATTCTCCATACTACCCATGTCGAAATATCGGAACTCTTCAGATATTACGCCTTGACCGTAATGCACCAACTGCTTCATCGATGCTCCAGCTGGATAATGTCCAAATATAATTGCTAAGTTTGTTACATTTAACTGCTCAAAGTCAAAACCCGTTACCAGAAAAAGTATATTGCTGCATACCACTTCAGTCAAAACACTCCTTCCGCAGATAATGTTTTTCAATATCCTTATAAAATTGTGTCAGGGAAAAACTCTTGTAGACCAAGACCTAGAGAAACTCCTCGCAGGAACGTCGTTCCCGGACCAGCATCCTCACTATTGGTGATCTAACATTCTTCATAAAAGCTACAGGTGATAATGCCACCATTACAGACACTTTCTTGTTATATTCTGGCTTTTCAGATGCCATGACGAAAAATGTAGTCGTACCTTGCGAATATCCAACATACTTTAAAGAAAGCACATAGTCGCGATGACGGAGGCGATCCGACTCACCATTGTGGCTGTGACGCAGCACACGCTCGAGTCGGTGTCCGGCTTGGGCCGGGCAGCACCGTGAACTCATCGCGGCAATAGGAGGGGACCTCTCGCTGCTGAGTATCGTCAGAGTGATGCTCGGCAGCGATAGGAATTGGGCCGCGGTCGCTGCCTTCTGCAAGGAGGTCATCTCGCAGAAGGAAGTGGCGGAGAGGGCTAGGGAGGAAGATCCTTCCACTAACCCGAACCGCCAGCGACTGGGGTGGCGCAGGCACGTGCACCTGCGCCTGATACCACTCTAGCTGAGGCTGCGTGTGGATCGACCGGGGAACGTTCGCCATCCGCAAGGCCTCACGCGACGGTGCGCCGCCCCGTTTGCGAATGCATCACTTAGTAGAGGGTACAGGAAAGGGTGAACCGCCGGCTGAAGCGATGTAACACAGTTCCATTGGGCCGCCAATACAGGCGGAGAAACGGCACACAGCGGGCTTATTTAGTGGCCGAGGGCCCCACACCACCCTGTTCGTTGCCCCCAACGACAGGGTATGTGATTAGGTACATTTTGCCTCGCCTTAATAAAAAAAAAGGTGGAAATACGTATTTAGTTACTACGCATTGGAGTGAGCTACGCTTGAGGTTTCTCTGGACAAACACCAAACCGAGTATAACGGATAGAGATCAGGAGTCGTTGAAGCTCGGAGAGATAATATACTAAAGTGGCAATGGGTCTGGCCATGCATATCGGGAAATGCATTACAATAGACTGATTGATTTAGGCCCCATAACTATATCATTATCTGATGCAGTTTTGATTTTTGAAAAAAAAAGCAACCCAGATTATAACTCTTTATATAAATCGACATATTACTCAGTGCTAAATAAGTCATTTACCTATATGAAGATAGGATATTCACTACTCTGTTGTACACCAACTTTTTAACATCCTTAGCGATTATAAAATCAACATGATTAAATTTCTCGAAAGGAACCTTGTATATGTCAAATACACTATTTAATTTTTGACTAAGTAATACCACATCCCGAGGCTGCGCCAACCAGTCAGAGTAACCAAAGAACAGAGAGACTGGAGTCTTCACTTTATCGAGGGAATAACTCGGAGGCACCATCGATCCATACCTTTCCATATTCTCCATACTACCCATGTCGAAATATCGGAACTCTTCAGATATTACGCCTTGACCGTAATGCACCAACTGCTTCATCGATGCTCCAGCTGGATAATGTCCAAATATAATTGCTAAGTTTGTTACATTTAACTGCTCAAAGTCAAAACCCGTTACCAGAAAAAGTATATTGCTGCATACCACTTCAGTCAAAACACTCCTTCCGCAGATAATGTTTTTCAATATCCTTATAAAATTGTTGTCAGGGAAAAACTCTTGTAGACCAAGACCTAGAGAAACTCCTCGCAGGAACGTCGTTCCCGGAGCCAGCATCCTCACTATTGGTGATCTAACATTCTTCATAAAAGCTACAGGTGATAATGCCACCATTACAGACACTTTCTTGTTATATTCTGGCTTTTCAGATGCCATGACGAAAAATGTAGTCGTACCTTGCGAATATCCAACATACTTTAAAGATATTTGTTTAGTTTTTTGAAGCACATAATCTATCATGGCTGGTAAATCGTAAATCCCAATTTCGTGCCAAGAAAAGTCCCAATACGCGGATTCATTTGGATACATAGTAATGTGCTTCCGGGAATACTTGTTTCCGCGAGCATTTCCCAGCCAAACATCATATCCTTTCTCCGATAAGTAATAAGCCAATCCACTTTCTGGTCCAGCTATTATGAAATCATCAGCGCTCCCGATTAGTCCGTGCATCAAGAACACAGGTGTTCCGCTTCCAGTAATCCTCATTAATGACAATGCATAACCATCTTCGGTGATCACTTCGTGATTTTCAGCATCCAGTCCATATTTATCGACAAGACAAGTAAAATTCAGTGTAGCATCTTCGCTTTTATTTCCAATATTATATTCAGCATGAAACTTATCGCCAAATCGGGCTTTATTTATACTATCCTTATGATCTGGGACATCTATTCGTTCTAAAACTCTCTCTAAAGCGTACGGCAACTTAGCAATTGAGTTCACAGCAGCTAACAATTTGGCTTGGTGTCGGCCTACTGTTGGCAATAGTGATTCGTGGTCAAGTTTAATTGTTGGAGTTGTTTGCGGGAATAGATCCGATAGGATTTGACTATCGCAGAATATTAAAGCCACGTTTAATATAAACAGTTCGATGTACATCTTGGACTTGTACACTACGAGTATCGACAAGAACTGAAAGGTATTGTTTAGTTTTCCAATCATAATAGATTATATAACGATGACTGCGCATCCATTGTTTTTATATAATGATGTTTTTCTTGTCATCTCCGCTGGTAAACTATTGTTGAAGAATAGCTCTTGATGTTCGGGAATACTTGAAAAAAGAATGCTAGCTTTGCTTTTTTTGTAAATGTGACTGCGGCTGTACACACTCGTCGAGACACCCCGAGACAGGCCGAGGGCGAGTGTGTACATGGTAGCCTCGTCTCGCCTCGGGGCTCTCGCTATGTCTCGGAAGAGTGTCGGTTTTTTGTGCCCGAGTCAAAGTCAAAGGGTCTCGGTGAGTCTCGCGATAAAACGAGACCGCGCCTGTACACACTCGTTTGCTTAGTTGCCCGCCAACTGCGTTCGCGTAAAGACGTGCTTTCTGCGTGCGACAACTAACGCTTTTTAGAAAGCCTACTAAAGGCAATCACTATTATAGAATCCTAAGAATGTCAGGCACAAGGATAAGCAACTATTACACGACGCTTGGTTGCGAATAACAACGATATTGATATCCCCGTGGAAGATTTAAAAAAATATATATTCCTGTTGAATAGTTAAAAAGTTCTTTTTCGCCATGGTTTAGTATATTTTTTAAATGATTAAAAAATTACAATAACTAATAAAAAAAAATAAACGCCGCAATTGTTTTTTCCACGTCCATCGCGGCGGGCATCCGAAGTTTACAACAAGCGTGTACATGGTGTGCTCTTGTGTCGAGCTTCTACGAGACGAGAGTGGACGAGAGGTTCGCGAGACAAATAGACGACTGTGTACTGCCGCCGTGATGTGGAGATTGGGCATGGCCGTTGGTCACGCGTTAGCCTAGCGGTCTAGAGCATTTCCCGGTATTGGAAGGGACGCAGTTTTGAATCCCGCTCGCAGTATAGTTCTCTTTTTCTACATTTACAAATAATTTAATGTTAAAGTAGGTGAGCATGTCAAGTGCTAAAATACCGATCAAAATAGTCCTTGCTTTTATTACTGGGGCATTTGACTCGTGCGCTGCATTTTAAGTCTCCTTGAGTAAAATTGTTCTGTGGTTTAGTGTAGCTCTGGTCTGCTCAGCACCACTTCACCCCGCTCCGCTTCGGTGGAAACACTTGGCATTTTTCACTGCTCTTCTCCGCTCCACTCCGCCTAGCTCCGTGTCAGTGGAAACGCACCGTAAAAGATCATAAAAATAATATTATCTTATCTTCTTGTTTAATGGCTCTTGTTGTGGCAGTGTGAGCACAATTTCGCCAAAAAATAATATTAAGTACAAGAAAAATTATTTGTCCACTTTGATAAATCCGTTTCAATCAAATAAATCGTAACAAAACGCATTAGAAACATGATAAATGATTATCAAACAAAATGGCCGTCATAACAGTGACAGTTGTATTTTTTTCTCAACCTTTGACTGAGCAGTTCATTCAACCTATAGAATTATTTTTAGCAAAAATTCGCGGTGTCATTTTTAGGAAATGTTATTTTTGTGACAAAGAGTTAATGTATCAAGTGATTTCCGTATTACAAGAAACTGTTACTGTCTTACTCATAAGCTCCAACGTCTTTACGCTTCCGTGACTGGTTGGTTCCACCTTTTTGTCCGTCACTGGTCATGAAACATTTTGGTTAGATCTGAAATTCTATAAATATATATACTTACTAAATACTAGCCCTTGCCCGCTGTTTGTTTGGTACCTATAGCTAGATTTAGGTTCCCGATAAAGTAGCGGGATAAAAAGTATACCAATTTTTAAGTCCAATCAAGAGCTAAAAAAAAGTTTGCTTTAATTCAGTAGTTTTGTGTGATTCGCAACCAAAAAGACAACAAGAAATCTAAAAAAAAATTGTTTTGTGTTCAGACACGCTTATATAGCCTATCAGCCATTTTTCTCAAATAGGTACGAGTATATTAAACTTACAGACAGCTCTGTTACAGCTTTACCTCTAGCTAGACTAATACTGAAACATAACTGTATAAGCATTACATTTCTTAAATAACGGATTATTTTTTAACTAAATATTTTCAAATTTAGAAGACTGAGACGGTCAATAAAAAAAATATAAAAAAATAAAAAACACGCTTTGAAGATTACACACACTCTAATTTTTAAATTCCCGCTAAGAAAATTGGAAATTTTCATAAGTTGGGAAGTTATTGGTTTTACCCCGTTTTTCGAAAATCGAGTTTTCAACGGATGTTGACGTTTTGAGGTCCTAGGAAGCTTCCCCGAATGTTTCCGCGATGATGTCTGTATGTCTGTATGTGTGTGTGTGTGGCCGTATGTAAACCTCTCATAACTTTTGAACGGCTTGACCGATTTCATCGGGGTTGGCGTCATTCGAAAGGATTTGACCAAACTTAGATTTTGAATACAATTAGTACCGATTCAAACCGGTAGATCATGAGAAATCTAAAAAAACTACAAAAAACATATTTTTCCATTGCTAAAGAATTTTCCAGATTTTTGAGCTCGAAGAGCTTAAAAACATAATAAGTGCAATTTTGAGCGCTTAAGTATTAAGCACCCACTAAAGGTACTAAAATCTCTCCGCCTGTGTTGGCGGGCCACTGGAACTATGTTACATTCCTTCAGTGGCCCGTCGGCGGCTTACCCTTTCGGGTCCCCTCTGCTGAGCGACGCGGAGCGTCACACCTTTGCGGGTGGCAGATGTTCCTTGGTCCATCCATCCGCAGCCTCAGCTAGAGCGGCATCAGGCGCAAGTATCCACGCCTGCGTTACCCCAGTCGCTGGCGGTGGTTCGGGTCAGCGGAAGGATCAGCCTTCCTGGCCCTCTCCGCCGCTTCCTTCTGCGAGATGTCCTCCTTCCAGAAGGCAGCGACCGCGGCCCTATTCCTGTCGCTGCCAAGCATCGCTCTGAGGACGCTCGACAGCGAGAGGTCCCCCCTATTGCCGCGGCGAGTTCAGGGGTGGTGACACCTGTATTCTTAGTCCGCCACCACACGGACAAAGTAATAGACGACGCTTGCTAAAAGTTATGACGCATTATGCAAGAGTGGGGTGACACGGGGTAAAAAATGTTGCTTAATAATTTCATATTTCTGACAAAGTGTTGCCAGGTATTAATGCCATAGATTTATTAGTTGTTTCCTCCTAATTTATCTTTACAAAGTACATTGCCTTCTCACCAAAATGAACCTAAATAATAATGTTAAAAATATATATATGTTATATCTCTGGTATCCAATATAGTAGAGAGAGAGTATACCGAATTTTGCTTTTAAATAAGATCCAGCCATCCATCCATCAGCCTTTTAAAGTCCACTGCTGGACATAGGCCTCCCCAAGAATGGGGGATAGTGCCGTAATCGCTATGCTTGGCAGGCGGGTCGGCGATCGCAGTGGATGTTGTTAATACTCGAAGGAGTGCTGCTGCCCACTCCCCCGGCATCCCTGAGTCGGCACTTACGACTCCCATGGGTGGAGGGGGGTTAAATAAGATAAATCAAACAAAAAAAATCAAACTATTTACTTCCTTAGCAACATTTTTATCTCTATGTAAAATAGCTATTCCGCGGGCAGCATTAATTTTTCTAAGAAGAAAGGTAACCTATGTCCTTTTCTAGGCTCCAAACTATAAGTGTGTAAAATTTTATGATGATCGGTTCGGTAGTTATAGCGTGACAGCGTAACAAACAAACTTATTTATAATATTGTTAACGATTTATAAGGCTGCGTCATTATTTGAAATAAATCTTGATTGTAATAATTAATAATAATATTTTTTTTTATTAAAAGTTACCAAGACTCAATTGGTTAGTAAAACTTAAAATCTATGTTAGCAATACAAACTTTTTTTTTTAGGTGGCCAAAAATGTACCTACCGCACACCCCGCTGCCCGGGAAGAGAGCGGGGTGGTGTGGGGCTCTCACCCTCTAAAAACCCACCGTGCACCGTCACCCGCCCATACTCGGCGGACCACTGGTACCGCGTATATTCACTTCAGTGGTCCGCGCGGTGGCTAGCCCTGTAGGGCTTTCTCTCTGAGCGACGTCCGCACCTGGGGTGTCGCACCTTCGCGGCAGGCTCTACGCGGGTGGAGGACAATCCCCCGGTCCAACTGCCCGCGGCCTCGGCTAGGGCGGCATTAGGCGCAGATATTCGCACCCACGCCGCCCCGCGCGCCGGCGGCGAGTCGGGCCAGAGGAGAGCTCAGCCTCCCTGGCCCTCTCCGCCACCTCCTTCCGCAAGATGACATTCTCGCAGAAGTTGGCGACCGCGGTCCAGTACCTATCACTGCCGACCATCGATCGAACGACAGCCGGCAGCGATAGGTCCTCTCCGATGACTGCAGCGAGATCCCGGCGCTGCTCAGCCCAAGCCGGGCACGACTCGAGCGTGTGCTGCACCGAGTCCTCGCCGCAGTCGCAGTGGTGGCAGCAGGGAGTCCCTCCCTCCTAGCGACTGTGTACAGGTACTTGCCGAAGCAACCATGCCCCGACAGCACCTGTACCAGCCGGAAGTTGAGGACCCCATGCCGCCGAGCCACCCATTCCTCTAAAATCGGCTGGAGCGCCCCTACGGTTCGAAGACCGGCCCGAGGCGTTTCCAGCCGAACCCTCCAACGGGCGATTATGGAGCAGCGAGCGTCGCTCCGCCATGCGCTGATTTGACTAGGCGGGAGACGAGTGCCTCCCGCACGCGCTGCTGACGCCCGCTGATAAACTTCGGGGAGACCTCCGTCTCCAAGTCCCACGGGGGGGTTCCGGCCAATGCGCACGCGGCCTCGCACGACACTGTGCGGTAGCCGCGGATTGCTCTGACCGCCACGACTCTCTGCGGTCTCCACAGAAGAGCCCTATTGCGGGCGGTCAGAGACTCCGCCCACACGAGCGCGCCGTAAAGTGCCATCGACCGGACCACCCTCGCGTACAGCCGTCGGCACGCGATGCTGGTTCCGCCCAGGTTCGGTAATAGACGTCCAAGGGCGGACGCCGTGCCGACGAGTCTCGGTGCGAGTTGGCGGAAGTGCTCGTCAAAGTGCCACCGCCCGTCGAGGACCAGGCCCAGATATTTTATGTGGGCCTGGATACTGACCCCTACGCCATTTACTGTTATCGAGGCGCCGGCGGGTGGTTTGCGCCGAGGCCCGTGAAATAGCAGGGCCTCTGACTTGTTGAGGGCCGCCCTAAGCCCCAGCGCCTCGATACATCTGACCACCTCCGCGGTACCCGAGGTGGCCAGCTGCACCGCCTCCTCGAAGTTTCCTCCCCGGGCCGTGACAAGGGTATCGTCGGCGTAACAAATTACGCCCAGCCCGGGGGGAAGCCGGCCACGTAGGACCCAGTCGTACCCGATGTCCCACAGGAGCGGCCCCAGGACAGATCCCTGTGGGACACCGCACGACATGGTCCTCCTCACAGCGGCCCCCTCCCGGCTTACGAAGAGGACGCTGCGGCCTTCAAGGTAGTCTGCCACCAGCCGCGTCAGGTAGGCGGGCACCCTGTGGAATCGGAGTGCCTCCCTTGTACAGCCGAATGGCAGACTGTTAAATGCGTTGGAGATGTCCAACCACACCGCCAACAGCAGGGTGATTCTTCGGAACGTAGTTATAGAGTGTTTTTTGCTGAAGAACATATGAAAATAATCTCCAATTTAGATATTGATTTCAGGTTTTATAGTAAATTATGATGTCTATCGAGGCATTTATACCGAATTATCCTTAATTAAAACAGTAACAAATTAAGTTAGCAGACAACAGTCAAAACTAATTAATCTGGTATGTCCCCATCCCCAATTTTTATAGCATAACATAATATATATATACCATAATATAATTGCGGCAATATACTGGCATAAGCAAGTTCCATCGATATTCAAATACTTTTTCCTTGATATTATGTGATTTCAATGAAAAATAATTGTACATTTTCGTAATTACACTATTTTTAAAAATGTCCCCAGCTAAAATGATAATTCAGCTGGCGCAATTTCATCAGCCGTTTTTTAACGTAAACATGAAGTATTCGATACAATAATATCGACTCGTGATTGGCCGCGTCGGTTGGTATCGTCCTGTTAAACGAAGTGCACAAAACATGGTTTAATTTGGCAAAAAGTTACGATCAAAAGTTGTCATCTGGTGTTTGTCACATAAGTTGCATAATTAATCTGACTTCAATAGATAATCATATATGGTTTACTTAATTTTTAGAAACTAACCAGGGCCTATATTATTGATGTATTCATGGTAATTATATCTTTTATTTTAAATTTTAATAAATAACGAAGCTAGGCTTACTTAACTTCAAATTTCTAATTAATCCGGGTCGCATTAATCTGGATTTATCTGGCTCTTAAGACCAGATAAATTTGAAGATAACAACTAATTAGGTTCTTGTTACATTCTTCTTTCAGCTTTACTATTTTAAAAAGGGCAAGTCCAAAGAAACAAGCAAAAGGAGAAAGGCTAGTAAAGACAAGACTCGCGGAGAAAAAGAAATATAAAAAAATCTAAAACAATGAGAAATTATGGAAGGAAAAACAAGAAAAATATCGGCTGACTTACTTACTTTAGAAAGAATAGAAGTTATATTACTATAGAAAAAACTATCTAAAATTTTATTGCAGCCAACATTCTAGCCTCTAGACAGAGAACAGGATTCTCATATACCAAGACCAAGAGTTACAAGCCAGCATTTTGGTCGCATAGTAGACTCTACAAGCTTTTCGGCTAAGTCTTTATAAATTTCAAAAGCGCCAGGTCCCCAGGGGCTTATTCTCTGCCCATAACGGCATAAATAAGTAACCTCTGCCGAGATTAGATATTTGCGTCATTTGTGTGATTCAGTTATATAGTACTGCCAGCAGCACTCCGAAAAGACTGCTGATGAGACAAGACAAGGTATCCACACAGGTAGCATCCCATACTTATGGCCGTAAAGCTTCTACATTATCGCTGCATGTGCATGGGTGTGGAACTATGCACGGGGCACCGATACGACGTGAAATGGCTATACGGAATGTGTTGTTACTTAAAAGCGTGCCTAATATATTTGATGGTAGAGCTTTTAATCAAAGACCAGACTCCCAACGCGAAACAGCTAAGAGACAATCACACTATGTAAGGCCACTGCACGTTTGTAAAAGATTATTCCGTACCAGCTCAGAAAGTGGCTTGTCCCACTGCTTTTGTGAGGACGGGTACTTGGGTAGGCAACCATCTGGGCAGGCTATTCTCCATTTATGAGTCGATTTAGAAAATGTTTTCTATGTATCCGGATATACCGGTGATCGGACAGGGTCTCAACCTCCTCCAGGACACACCAGTCCTTTACCCGTGCGGCGACGGTGGAGCTAGCGAACGAAAGGTCCACTATCGACCCGCCCCACTGCCGCACACACGTGTTGGTGGACCCCCTGTTTAGCAAATAGAGGTCCACCGCTGCCGCCCATTCTTCGACCGCCGCTCCGCGGGCGTCCGTCCTGGGGGACCCCCACGCCGTGGACTTGGCATTAAAGTCCCCCAGCACCAGGACGTGGCTAGGTGCTAGTCGCCGTATCGAGGTCTCCAGGTTGTAAAGGAAGACCTCGAAGGCAGCCAGACTCCGATTGGGGGAGAAGTAGATGCCATAGAGCGTGACGCCCCCCCCAATCGGCCATCGGCCGCGACATATCCCGTGCCCTTGTCCCTAACCTTCAAGGGCGGGGAATGAAGTACCGTAGATCCGACTACCGCCACGGAGCCATCGCAGCTGCCTGCCCAATTAGGACTGTCAGGAATGCGATATGGCTCCGCGGCTATGGCAACACCGATCGACCGCTCCGCCATAGACTGCAGAAAGAGGTCCTGCGCAGCGGCGTAGCGGCCGAGGTTCGCCTGGAGGAGGACGGCATCACGATCCGTATTAGACCGTGATCATTGCCTCCCCCTCCCACGTCGGCGGTCGTGGCGCGCTAGTTGGGGCAGCCTGGGTCGATTGGCTCCCCTCCCCTTTAGGGCCTCTAGCGGGGGATCTGCACCCCTCCCGCCCCATGCTGGGCAGGGCGATTTCCCGCCACGCACGCGGGGCAGAATGGGGCTGCGGTGCAGGTTGCCGCTTTGTGCCCTGCCTGACCGCAGTGGAAGCAGAGACCGCTGCAGTCAAAGCAGTTCGTGCATGTCGGCCGGGTATGTCCGACCGCCATGCACTTATAACATCTCGTAGGCCTAGGCTCCAACACGGTGATTTGTGGGGAGCTCTAGCCCACGAGAAGTCTACCTGCGGCGGCCAAAGATTGCACCCATACGGTGCCTACACCACCAGGACCGGGGTGAATGGTGCCCACCCGGACGGTTTCCGCAGCGGATCCGGTTTTCAGCATAATCGCCTCCCGGATATATTCCACCGTCACGGAGTCGTCCAGTCCAGAAATGCGCAATTCTGCGCACTTCAAGGGCCTGGCAACACGGACCCCACACTCCCCGGCGAACAGACCCCGCAGCTTTTCAGCTATGAGGTCGGCTGTCTTCGAGTCCTCCGCCCCTGGGAACTCAAGTACTCGAGCTCCAGTGCTCTTGCGGCAACGGTTCCGATTTCGGAGACGTCGATCTCCCGCCGGGCCTGCTTTAGGATCGCCTCATAGCTGAGGCCCCTCTCCTTAGCCTCAGGCGGCAGGGTGACGACCACCGCTGCCGTCTTCGGCGTTCTGAGGCTGCGCGGCTTTCGCGGCCTCCGCTTCTTTTTCCCGCTGCCGGACTCACCCCTAGGCTTAGCAGGCGCCGCGTCTCAGGTTGCAGCGCCTTGCCGATTCTTTCCCCGGGACTTTCTTCCACTGCCCACGGTCTGCCAGCCCTCCTCAGAGTGCACAGTGGTGTGGGGAGTGGGATCTGGGCCCCGGGGTGCAGCTGCTTGGGTGCACGAGGACCCGGCAGAGCCGGGCAGTGCAGGGAATTCGTCCCGATCCTTTGACTTCTTGGGCTGGGCCCTCGGTGTCTGGGCCTTAACGGTCTGTCCAGCTTTGGCACCCTTTTTTCCCTTAGGGGCGCGTTCCAGCGGCGAAACCACTGCTGCCGAAGAGTAAGAGGCCACGCGGCCATCCTGACACGGTAATACCGTGGGTGCCAGGGATTGCACTGCCCTCTTTTTGTCCGCAGCCAATGGTGGGCGGATGCGGGGCTCCAGTGGGAGCCGAGCGTCGAGGGCGCTGATCCATGGACCGAAAATCGTATCAACGCGGTCGATCATTCGACGAAACAGCTCCTCCTTATCAGATGGGGGCTTGGGGCCACCTGGGGTGGCAGCCGGGACTGCCGAGTTGGCCTCAGGGAGCCCAAGTTCGTCTCGCAACTTAGCCATCCCGAGGCGCATCTCTTCCACTATAGCCTCGAGGCGCTGATTGTGAGCACCGAGCTCGGCCACCTCCGTCTCCAGGCGCTCATTCCGTGCCACCAGCCGCTCCACCACGCTGGACAGTTCCGTGACGGCGTTTTTCAGGCAACGAACAAAGTTGCCCTTGAGATTTTTTGAGCCCATGGCCACCGTTGAAATTATTTCCACGCTGTCCGCAGCTCTTCCGGCGATTCTGGCCGCTGAGGGTGGCCCATCTTGATCTATTGGGAGACGGAGCTTGTCTGACAGGAGAGCCAGGCGCTCCTCCGCGGTTTGCTCCGCCTCCGTTCTCTTCAAATTCCTTGTCTCCCTGCTGGTCAAGACGTTGCGGGGAATTGGTGTACCCGGTCGGTTGTTGCCTCTACCCCTAGCCGCTGTGGCAATTTTTGGGGGAGGCATTTCCGCTGAGCTCCCATCGGACTCCGACGCAGCGCCACCCTGAGACAGGGTACGCTTGCGCCAGAACCGCGACGGGAGCGGCTCCAACACCACCGCGGCCTCTGCCGGCTGCGGCGACTGAGCTGCGGTGGCCTCATTCGGGCCGTTCTTCTCCTTGCCAGACATCTCAGCGGCTGAAGTTATCGCCGAGCTGTCCCTGGAATCCTGGGACACTTCTGACGCTCTTCTTCCCTTGCGGGACTTACGACCGCCACGCATTTTGCGCGTGGCTGCACTGGTGGGGGCCGTATTGATAGCCGGACCCCTTTCGGCTGAGTTGTCAGGTATTGCACCCGACTCCGTCGATTATAAGTTTAGTGAACATTTATCCATTTTGTTCCCACGAGTACGGGAGAAAGGAGGTCCTGCAGAGCCGGGCAGAGCTCCCTATACCCGGGTAAGCGTACATTTGTAACCCAACACAGGGGGTCCGCAGGTACCCTGGCTGGGGCCGCGCTCGAGACTGAACTACCCATCAGCCATGCATCTCCTCGCCGCGCGCCAGAGCTTGAGATTCGGGGTAATTTTTTATAGAGGTTGTCTTCCTCGCGGTCCGGGCGATTAAGCCAAGACCCTCGTTCCTGTATGCCCACGAGACGTAACCACAGACACACGATCAGGTTTACAATTTGGGATGGGGAGGCCGCTGTGGCCCCGCTGTCCCCCTTCTCCAGAGCTCGGGGAGCCAGTCTGGCCCCACCGACTCCGACGCCTAGTCTATCCGCCGTGCCCTCTGCTCAGTCAGAGGGACACGCGGAGACCCGTCCAGTCCGGAATTTTAGCCGCCGGCGACTACCGACGTTGCGCGGGGTGCACCACTAGGAGGTAAGCCGGCACCACACCCCTTAGCAATACAAACTGCTCTAACTATTAAATATGCCTAGTTACATACATTGGTCATTAAGATTACCTGGTTGGAATAATAAATGAAAATACATCCGACAGATGGCGCATGTGTGACACCTGCAAAGATATTAAGAAGGAATTCATCCATCCATCCATCAGCCTTTCGAAGTCCACTGCTGGACATAGGCCTCCCCAAGTGAACGCCACAACATGTGTTTCGCTCATATGGGGGATAGTGCCGTAATCGCCACGCTTGGCAGGCGGGTTGGCGATTGCAGTGGATGTTCTTAATACTCGATAAAGTTCTGCTGCCCACTCCTCGGGTATTCCCTCAGTCGGCTCTTACAACTCTCATGGGTGGAGAAGGGTAGGATCATTCGAAAGCCGGCGCCACATTTTCATACTTTGTGTTCATATAAATACCCGAGCAAGTCGTGCTGTATATTGCCGACACAGGCGACAAAAGCGTGTCCAAATAAAAATATTTTTTCTAACCTTTCATTTTCAGACTATTTGTTACTTATTCTAAGTTGTAAATTGCTTTATAGAAAACTTTTGATGAGAACTCTGGGCAGTGTCCTTCACACTGACATTTTTTTAAACTAAAGCGCCTATTTTAATTATGGCGGCAAATATAGCTACTGAAAACTAAGTATTTATTTCTAATAGGCAGTTAACCGGGCACTTAACTAATGTGAGGATACATATATATAACTACAAATATAAATTAACAAATAGTAGTATTAAAAATATAATTGACAATATAGCTAAGGCGGCAACAATTATGCCAAATATGCCAATACATTGCCGAGTTCTAAATTTGAAACATTTTCTATCGCGTCTCCGTATTTATGTAGAGTACTTGCAGTCTAAAATGATTTAACCTTCTTACTCATTAGGGTCAATTACTCGGACCTATACTTAGTCTATGGTCAATTATATATTAACAATATTATTTCTCTAGCCTGTTTTTCTGACGGTTCGCGAGATTTTCCATAATCCTTTATCTAATTCCATGATTTACTCCTCATTTTAAAGCTTATTATGCTAATGACGAAAAATAGATAACATAACATAACAATACTCTTTATTGTACAACAGACATTTTTCACAAAAAAAAATCCACGGTCTAAAAATGTACCGCTTCACCTAGTGCACACAAACAAAGTGTTGTCCTACCTATAGTATCTATAGTGTGACTAACATAATTATATACCTACTACTACACATAGAACATTATTATGATGCATTGTTACAATTATTTTTAGCATTTCATTATGCTCGGCTACTGTCAAGAACAATATTGTGAAAATAGAAAAAATATCTGCGAGTGAGGCGAATCCCCGACTCTCCTATTTCCTCGGAAATGCTTTTAACTGCTAAACTATGGCGGGCATCACTCTCAATAAATTTTGGATGTAAACAGAGAAACGGACAAAGACTTTGTTTGAGTCGGGTCTTCACGTTGTGAATGGGTTCGGGCCGAGTGTTCCGATGGTACTATCCATCGCAATTCGTAGGGTCAAAAGTCATCCACTGAAGCAATGTAACATAGTTCCAGTGGCCCGCCAATAAAGGCGGAGAGACGGCACACGGCCGGGTTTATTTAGTGGGTGAGGGCCCCACACTACCCTGTTCGTTGCCCCGAACGACAGGGTGTGCGGATAGGTACATCTTACCTCGCCTAAACAAAAAAAAGGGTAAAAAATCCGAGCTCACTCAGAAGACGACCAATCAAAATGTTACTTAATCTGAGCGTCCAATCATTCCTATACGATATATTAATTCGTACGACCCAATGAGGTGCTCATCTGTGGAATGTGGTACGCTCGTATAGTAAAAATGTTCTGTGGTGGTACGACCGCACTCAGTGTGAGCACACTTGTATCGTGAAAATCCGGCCATATTTTTATAAACTCAAGTGAATTATTAAGATCAAGTAAATTATTCATAGCTTAGTATCTTAATACAATATAGTCTCCGTTGTAGTTCAACGAAAACATGTATATCGCAATTAATCTATGTTTACCGCTAAAAATCATTTGACAGCCCGCCATTTTGACAGACAAAATACAACGTCAAAGATTTAAAATCATTTGTAGTCGTGTATTTATATTTCTGTCTTGCGTAGGCGTCACCTGCTAGATGTAAGAAATAGTTATGAGCGTTTAAAATATTTATTTTGTCCTAAATACTGTGACGAATTTGAAGTATGAGTTTGAGGTTATGTCCTTTCGCGGTTCTTCGAAATAGCGGCTATAAAAAATCAATAACAAATAGAATTTAATTACTGCATTCCTAAAGTGGCTTTTATTACCCTTCATCATAGCTCTTAATAAACAAGAATCACAATTTCACTGAACTATGTACTTGTCTAAGTCCTACACGAAGAACTCCTACGTTTCTAGTAGTACCTTTACCTTGCTTATCCCAGCACGAATGGTCGTGCTCGCTCTACTGTTGTAAAATAAAAATACTATTGTAAAATAGTACGGTAGCTCAGTGGATTAGAGCACTTCCCCGGATACGAAGGGACGCAGGTTCGATTCCCGCTCGTACTAAAATACTCTTCCTTATTCACAAACTAAAACTTGTACTTTAAGAGTAGCTGAGCATGTCAAGGGCTAAAATATACATCAAAAAATTTATTTATTTGTGAATGAGGAAAAAGAGCAGTTTAGTGCGAGCGGGAATCGAACCTGCGTCCCTTCCAATCCGGGGAAGTGCTCTAAGCCACTGAGCTACTGCACTGGCCTTTCGGCCATACCCAATCTTCTCATCACGTTTGTCTTTACGACCAAACGCCACCTATCGGATGCATTTAAAAAATCACGCTGTAACATTTTATAAGTATGAAATTTTATTGCAAAATTAAACTTACTATATTGGATTAATGCATGTAAGTGTTTGGCCAGCATTTTGCATGGTCCCACGTGCAGACTCTACGAGCTTCCCCGCTAAATCTTTATAGATTTCAAAACCGCCAGGTCCCCAGGGGCCCATCGTCTCTACCCCAAACGGCACAAATAAGTAACTGTCGAAGTCAGAATACATGCGCCGTTTGTGTGATTCGGTTGTTATAGCACCGCACCAGCACTCAGAGAAGATTCTGGAAGATAAGACGACGCCAAAGTATCCACACAGGTGGCATCCCATACTAATTGCACTAAGCAATAATCCTTATATCGCGGAGGACTTTACAAACACACAATTTCACGACCACAAAGTACACTCAAACTCATAACAATTTGTGGATTACACAAAGAATTGTCCTGTGTGAGAATCGAATCCATTACACTCGGGCGGGAGGCCGGTATCCAAGCCACTCCGCCATCTGTGCCGTCAAAACTTAAGTATGTATTTTTGTTACAGGTATGACATCTATCGAAAAGGATTATAAAACTCTTTGATGGTTTAAAAAAGGAAGCCTCAGTTTTGTCTTCCAAAACAAAGATGGCGTGCAATATAAAAAAGTGTTGTTAATTTGAGTGCGAAATAGACGGACAAATAAGGAGAGTGGCTGATAGACAAGGACACAAAATGTCGTTGGTGGCGCCACCGAGGGCCCAATTTGATTGGGCTCATACAATACCATGGTAAGGATTTTTTCTGATAACAGATGTATTCGATATTCATAACGTTTTCCTTTCTTTTTTTAACCCTGGCTCCAGCATAAATGCGCCGGCTCGATTGAGGAAGTAGCACCCTCTCCCAAGAGACCAGCGTGAAATAACGGTAATCCTACTGTTGTGTTTCGTATGGTGAGTGAGTGTCGAAAGCTCAAGCCCCCTTCTTATCCTCTCCTTATTATCCTTCCTCGTCACCGCCTATCGCTTCGCGAGTGATGCTTCTGGTGTTGTTAGAGTCTATAGCCTACGGTAACCGCTTACCATCAGGTGGACTGTATGCTTAACAAGCATACGCCACCCATGTAGCATAAAAACAATGTTTTATTGGTCAACCACATTGCAGCATGAATGAGTAGACTTGACAGGGAGTACCCTCTCGCAGAACATCCGCGTAAAGAAACTGTGGGTATTCGTACCGTTGAATGAGAGCGCTGATGGTCCAAACTCTTTTTTCATCTCTTCTTAGAAGTTATTTTTCTTCATCTTCTTTGTGAAATGACCTTTCTAACTACCATTTTCACTTAGTTTAGCTAGATGTCACTATTACTCGTAGTATGGGCGATGACAACCGCTTACGTTAACGTACCCTTAGTGATGATTTGTATTCTGAACTAGCTGGCTCGACAGACCCTTGCCCTGTCTTAGCTGTCCGTGTGGTGTGAAATGAAATGGTGAGCAGCGGCTTGACAAAATTTTCTCAAATTTTCTAATGTTCCGCTCAACTTTTTTATTTTTTTCTTTCATAAGAACCTTCTCCTGACAGCAATAAACACAACAAAAAAAGAATTAGCGAAATTGTTTCAGCGGTTCACGCGTAATGCGATGACCAAGGGATAGGGTGAAGATTCATTTTTATATACATACTAGCTGAACCGCCAGACGTTGTCCTGTCTTAGCTATGAACATTCAGTTATTTGCGAACTGTCAAACGTGTTAAGTTAAAATAGTCGTTAAGTTTTCTGAAATTTTCCAATTATATGCGCAATCTTCTTAATTTCTTCTTTCATAAGATTCTTCTCCTGACAATAATAAACCCAATTAAAAATAATTAGCGAAATTTTTCCATCCGTTCAGGCGTGATGACCAAGGGAAATAGAGATTTATTTTTATATAATAGATACTAGCCTTTGCCCGCGGCTCCGCCGCAGCCAAAAGCTAGTTTTTTTGGTTATTTCTCTGTTTCTCAGGTTCCCGATATAGTAGCGACATAAAATGTATACCAGTTGTTAAGTCTAATCAAGAGCTATCAAACAAAAAAAGTTGCATTAAAATCCGTTCAGTAGTTTTTGCGTGATGCGCGAACAAACAAACAGATAAACAGACAAAAAATCTAAAAAACGTAGTTTTGTGTACAGACATACCTATGTTACAGCTTTATAATAGTATAGATATAGATATTTTGATCTGTATTTTAGCACTTGATATGCTCAGTTATTATAAAGAACAAATTATTTGTAAATGTAGAAAAATTTTAAAAAATCACGCCATCAAATCGTATGAATTTTAATTGCAAAATTAAACTTACTACGAGTATATTGGATTAACGCATGTACTTAAATGCATCCGATAGATGGCGTGGGTCGTAAAGACAAAATGTGTGAGGATTGGGAATGGCCGTCGGTCAGTGCGATGTGACTGTCTAGAGCACTTCCCCGGATTGGAATGGACACAGGTTTGAATCCCGCTCGCACTAAAAACCTCTTTTTTCACACTCACAAATAATTTGTTCTTTAATTTCTTTATATTCTGAAGTCAATACAGACGTCCGCAGAGTCGCTGGTAAAATAGAGTTTATAATATTAGTAGGATTCGATAACGATTTAAAAATGACATTAAACCGCGAGTCTAGTGCAAAACTTCTAAAATGTGGAACGCGCCTTTCTAACTCGTTTAGGTTGAGTAATTACAGAAATTATACTTTCTCTGCGTAAATATAAAACAACGTTTAATTTCAAACTATGCTAGTACCTATATAACTTTCCGTTACCCAGCCTGAAGACTCTTCGTAAGGCATCATCATAAATAAATTTTCACGGACATTTCACACAACGTCCTCTGGTCCCAAACTAAGCTTAACGCTATGGGTACCAGATTACGGATAATACATATATTACTTTTTTGGTAAATACATACATATAATAGATAGAAAACACCCAGACGCAGTACAAACATAACTGTCTAATCTCACACAAATAATTGTCCTGAGTGGGAATCGAACTCACGACCTCGTGCACGGAAGTCGGTTACACTACCGACTTGAGTAACCCTCTTCATAAAAGGTAATACGGTTCACATGATGGTAAGCGGTTACTGTAGCCTATAGACGCTAGCAACACCAGAGGCCATCACTCGCGTGTCGTCATCTCTAAAGAAAGGGATAGGAGGTGGATAGGAAGGATAATAAAGAAACAATAGGAAAGGCGGTTGGGTCTCCGGCGCTCTCACTCACCATACGAAACATAACTTATTTTTTTTTTGTTTCACGCTAACACGCACGCTTTTAAATAAGTGTGATAATTTTATAAATTAGGGGCTTAGAAATTACAATTATGTGTAGGACACACATAGCTTAGGTCTGTAAAAACTAGACACCATCTAAATGTCTAGCACATAAATAATATCTATTATAGATGCCCCATAGGCAGTGCCGGCTCAAGGTAACTTGATGCCCTAAGCAATCTTACCCCGTGAGACCCCCTATCCTTAAGTGAAGTACAAGGAATTAATTTAAAAAAAATGTTATTACGTATCGTATCGATTCGGCTATATTTTTACCTACCTGACGTCATCACATCTCGGGAATATCTTGAAATTGCTTTAACCTTCCTGCTTGTATTTTTTTTTGGTCGACTCTGGTGTCTCTAAACGGGATGCCCTAAGTAATTGTTTAAATAGCTTATAGGCTAATCCAGGACTGCCCATAGGAACCCTCCATTTGTATGGGACAAACAACCTAATTCCTTCTCTGTAGTCCGAACTATATGTAGATATATATCCCTATCCTGTCCTTGTTATTCTTTATCTCCACCTCATATACCTTTGCTTATAGATGGCGACGCGTGAGTGATGCCTCTGTCTCTTATTATAATCGTTTACTATCATTATAATTATAAACACATTTAGTAGGTATAATTTCTGTTTCGTAGAATGTCTACTCGTTATCATTACTTTACGGAACCCTAATTTTACACTGTATGGGTCAGTAACCTCTTTAGTGCGTTCAGCGCTCACTTCACTGCGTCAACCAGAAAAAAAACTTGTCTGTCAGCTGAGCGATCGCAGCAAACTTCAGTCAGTAGAAAATATATCTGTCATGGCTCTGCGATCGATGTTAGAGTTCCAAGTTAAAAATTACTGGAAAGCGTAAAAAATATGTCGCGGAAACCGGTAAAAGACGATACCTGTGTTCGTACAAAACTATAATAATTCTATACAGCATAGACTGCATTCTGTCAGTGTACATTGTGTGATAACGTATCTAATTTTGTTCCTTGTCAGTACACGGAACGACTACAAGAAAAATCTTACGGTGAGTTTTTGTTTTTTCTCCTTACGTTACTTGTGCGTAAGTAATATTTATAAAAAAGAAATTGTTTTATTTGTAAATAATTGTGTGTAATTGCGAAAAATACCTTTTGGTTGGTTAAAAAAATCGATTAGATGTGGGTGGGATTGCCTAGACTCGTCCTTTTCTCTCTAACGTGCAACCCGGCCGCGTGTGAAAGTGATGTAATAATGCGACATCTCATAACGCCGCAATATATTTAATACGGCCGGCTTACCATATCCGTTCCTTTCTAGCGTAATGTCTTATAATTTTAGTTACATATTTTTTCGGGATTCTTTTGCAGTTTTCTAAGTAAAACTGTAGTGAATCACCGTTTAAAAGCATTTTACAGGGGTCTGGGTATCGATTGTGACATCAACCCTTATAATTTTATGTATAAATATCGTTGTATTTTAATCGATAATTAAAGCAAGAAACCGTATGATAATCCCGTAACAACCCTTATTTGCTTGGTATTATCACTCAAATTAAATAATTAAGAGCGAATACACTAAATAAATACACAAATACAATGTTTGCCGTACTATAAAGAATTAGAGGAGTGCCTTCTAATTGTACGAAAGCTGATAAGATTCCAATCAGGCAGTACAATAATACTTAGCACTCCAAGAATAGTTCAGAGAATAGAAATATGTGGTACTTTTAGGGCGAAATTAATATTATTACTAAAAATTTGTTAGGATCATAAGAAAAAATATTTTGTTAAAAACACCTTCCATAGCTGCTGATATTTTATTTATAAAGTTTTTTTTTCTTTATACTATGTGGGTGGCAAACAAGCATACAGCCCCACTTGACAGTAAGCGGTTACCGTAGCCTATAGACTAGCAACACCCGAGGCATCACTTGCGCATCGCATCTCCAAGTTAAGAGATAGGAAGTATATTAAAGAGAGGATAGGTAGGATACTAAGGAGAGTATAGAATGGATAACAAGGAGAAGATAGGGAGGAGCAGACACAATGGTAGGTTACCCCTACTGTGGTTTCATGCTGATCTTTTGTGAGAGGGTTGTACTTCCCTGATCGAGCCGGCCCATTCATGCTGGCATATGCAAGGTTCTACCGTTTTTCAACCCTTTACTGTCTTCTACAAATAAACAATTATTATTAAATGTACCTGATTATCTCGAATCTCTGTCCGCTGTGAAGATTAACATTCTGAGGAAACCTGCACACCTGAGTTATTTTCTCTAAGCCTTGGAAAGTCTATCATCACGCACTGCATCAGCGTGGTGGACTATAGACTAAATCCCACCCACTCTTGGACGAGAGTTAGGCACAACTATGGAGAAGTCATTTTATGAAAACATTCACATCATTAAAATTAAAAGGAATTAAAAAATGTAAACATTCACATCTCTATCTACTTAAACTCCAAATCTTTTTTTAAAATATGTTATTGAAGGCACACACATCTGATATTTATCTATTTACTAGTTGATACCCGCAACTTTGTCTGTGTGAAATTTATTTATTTTCTTTATTTGTGCAGAATCCTAATTATGTTTCCAAAATAAAAATAGTGATGCCCATCCTGTAAGTCCCGTCCAAATCAGTGCAGCTATTCAGGAAATTAGACATGAATGTATATTCGATATATAATATCTATTTAAATCGGTATTCATTCACAATTTCATAGGTTTTTTTTTACGCAGAACTTTAATTATTTTTCCAAAATAAAAGTATCCTAAGTTACGTCTTGTAACAACAGCTATCTGCTAGTGAAAGTCCCGTTTAAATCGGTCCAGCTGTTCTGGAGATTAGCAGGAACAAACAGAGACAGCTGGTGTTTTGTTATAGGTAGCATATATACTCTCGTATACCTTTATTAAAAAGCTGTTATTTAGACATTACAAACTGACACTTCGTTTTTATTATATGTATAGATTTATTCAAAGTAACAACTAACATTTAAACTAATTACATATTCTGGTGAGAAAGTCAATTATAGATGAACACAATATTCACATTAGGTAAAAATGTTGCAAGGTAAAATAAAGCTCCTTAAGAATTTTTAGTGACTAAATCTTTAAACAATGGTAATGGCCTAGCGGTAAAACCAAGGACTGTTAAGACAATGGTATCAGGTTCAATCAGCCCAAGGTCCAGATCTCCTCTGACTTTTCAAAATTAAATTGACTGCACTGCAGAGTTGTTTAGATACCGGCCTACTGCCCGAGTGCTGTGAAAGCTCTTGCATGTATCTCTTGTTTCCTCAATATTAATACATTCCATACAGTTCAGTCCAGTTTCGGAGCCTCCTGACTCCACTGCCCTTCCATGCATAACCAATTTGGTCTAGGTAGTTTCGTCTACTACTGAAGGAATGTAATATGGTTCCGGTGGCCCGCCAATAAAGGCGCATAGACGGCACACGGCGGGTTTCTTTAGTGGGTGAGGGGGCACTACCCTGTTCGTTGCCCCGACCGACGGGGTGTGCGGTTAGAAACATTTTATCCCGCCTTAACAAAAAAAAAAAAGTAGGGTAGTCTCACTCTTCCACCGAAGGAATGTAACATAGTTCCAGTGGCCCGCCAACAAAGGCGGAGAGACGGCATACGGCGGGTTTCTTTAGTGGGTGAGGGCCCCACACTACCCTGTTCGTTGCCCCGAACGACGGGGTGTGTGGTTAGGAACATTTTTTCCCGCCTTAACAAAAAAAAAAAAAAAAAAGGTTAGTCTCACTCTCGGTTATATTGCTAGTGTCTCTGTGGTAGCCAATTACCATCAGGTGGGCTGTATGCATGTATGCCACTATCATTATAAAAAACCAGTGCAGAGAAAGAAAAACTATTTTGGGTCTTTTATCAGAGCGAGAAAAATTTAACCCATAGTATTAGTACCTACAGGTTGGCAAACTTCATAAGCCAAGGTGGTCTTTCAGGCATGCAGGTTTCCCTACAATTGTTTCTTTCGCCGAGCAATGATAATTTGTAAACAAAAACGGACACAATTTCACATTTTTTTTTAAATTTCTTTTTTAAGACAACCACACGCTGCACTATGAAATAGACCTTGTATCGCGGAGGACTTTAGAAACATACAATTTCACAGATACAAAGTACACCCAGATTCAGAACAACAATTTTTGGATCACACAAAGAGTTGTCTTGTGTGGGAATCGAATCCACAACACTCGGATGGGAGGCCGGTATCTAAACCACTCCACCATCTGTGCAGTCGAGTTGCACCAAAGTTGACCTTTGTTAATTAAGGTCGTATTTTGTCTATAAGGTCAGGGAATACTAGCCTTTGTCGTATATAATGTATTGAATAAACTACCTGTCTGCCTACTGACGGTCTAGTAGTGTATGTAGGTCATGAAGACTCGAGTTCGAGACTCGGGTAGGACTAGGACCAATACTTTTTATTGCATGTAGTGGCAGACGAGCCACGGCCCATCTGATGGTAAATGGTAACTGTCGCTCATGGACTCAACTATACCGAGAGTATTGTCAAGCCGCTGCTCACCATTTCATTTCACCGATATGAAATGAAAGAATAAGTACCAAGTGAGTACTCCCACTTGGTACCCAGCCCTACCACCAGTCTTGCAATGGATGATAATTGGTTACTTCCCTTAGTCGCCTCATACGACACCCGTGGGAAAGAATGGGTTGGTGACACTTGTATTCTTAGTCCGTCACCACACGGAGTATACCTAAAGTTAATAAGCTTTTTCTTCAAGAAATTCTCAATAACATTCGGTAAATTAAAAAGTTGGTGATATTTCACCCTCGTCCCTCGCCCGTAAAGCATTGATCTTGCGTATTCTGTCTCCGGTCGTGTCAGAATGCCGTCCCATCCGACTAAAGTATGAGCCAGGGAGTGCACTTGCAATTTGCACACAAATAAGTGCAATTGTTTTTTTTATATCGCCTGTGGTGGCAGACTAGCCACGGCCCACCTGATGGTAAATGGTAACCGTAAATCTAGAAAGCGTGCGTTCGATACCCGCCCGTAGTTATAATTTTCCATTTCACATGAAATACATGATGACATGAGACATTTTTTTAACACAACAACATAACATAGCATCACGCCTGTATTCTCCGAAGGGGTAGAGGTGTATTACACACCCACGATTCGCCAGCTATATAGCTCCCACGTAATAGGCAGCGAGCCTATTACCATCTACGGGGCACATTTACAAACTCCGGGCTGCTACTGAGATTTTTTCTTTTTAAGAAAAAGCTCAATAACATTGCCCGACCCGGGGATCGAACCCGAGACCTCATGATCAGCAGTCGCACACACTACCGCTGCACCACCGAGGCAGTTACCGAGACATATTTTGTTAAAGGAACATCCTGCGCTAAATAATAATCCTTGTATCGAAGGGGAACTTTACGAACATATAACAACCATTTGTGGATCACACAAAGAGTTGTCCTGTGTGAAAATCGAACCCTCAACATTCGGGTGGAAGGCCTGCAGTCACTAATATGTTCTAGTATTCAGTGACATCCAGACAGTAACCTACGAAGCTGTTTCTGCTTCAGTGGTCCCAATTGCTCGTACATACGCGAATGGGCGCACCGTCCTTGACCTTCCACGTGCTGTGATCTCTCAGGTGTGAAGGCATCTTGCCGTCTGGAGACCCGGCGAATGATAGTATCTCTAAATAGTACAAAGTAGTAGTAGTTTTCCTTATTCACAAATAATTTATACTCTAAAAAGTAGGAGAGCATGTCAATTGCTAAAAAAATAGATAAAATAAAAATGAAAAAAAAATAGATAAAATGTTTAAAAAATCGCGCTATCAAATAGTATGAATTTTAATTGCGAAATTCCATCAATCCATCAGCCTTTGATCGTTCACTGCTGGCCTCTGCATAGGCCTCCCCTAGGGGGGGTATTGCTATAATCGCCACGCTTAGCAGGCGGATTAGCGATCGCAGTGGATGTTTTTAGTACACAGGGGAACGCTGCTGCACGGTCCCCCGGTAATCCCTTAGTCGGCTTTTACGACTCCCATAGGAAGAGACGGGGTGGAGCTATTCTTGATGCCACACGGCAGGCACACGGCATTGCAAAATTAAACTTACTATATTGGATGCATGTAATGCTTGCTGATAGATGGCGTTGGTCGTAAGACAAATCTGACTAGGAAATTGGGATGATCGAAAGATCAGTAGGATAGCTTAGTGGCTTAGAGTACTTCCCCGGATTGGAAAAGACACGGGTTCGATTCCTGCTCCTACTATAAATCTCTTTTTCCTTATTCACAAATAATTTATACTCTAAATAGTACAAACAACGTTCCTGTCAGTGTTTGTTTAGTTCTCTGATTACTTCTACTAAACCACGCAATTTTCGCACGGTTTTTAATATTGTATAGATATTATATTTTAATTAGGTTTTGATATTACAAAACCATACACAAACAAAATACCAACACATATTTAAATTAGAGGAATTTAATACTTTGCAATCAAGTAATAATGATTAAATCGATGTTCGTAGGTTACGCTGGGTAAACCTTAAGTAGCAAGGGCGGGTGAGGTTGAATGGTGGGGTTTTAGTGCGTGAGAGCCCCACATTACCCCGTTATCTCCCCTGGCAGCGGGGTGCGTGGGACATTTTTGCCCACTTAAAAAAAAAGATAAACTTTAACCCTAAAATAATGTACTTAAAGGTTTTCTCTTTTATAACAAAGATATAAAAGGTTCTGCCCGCGACTTCGTCAGCTTGAACTTAAGAATAAACGTCGCTCTACAGAGTCTACAGCATATTAACTGCCTCTCTGGTGCAGCGGTAATGTGAGCGACTGCTGATCATGAGGTCTCTGAGGGGGGTTTGATCCCCGGGTCGGGCAATGTTATTGAGCTTTTTCGTAAAAAGAACAATCCTCAGTAGCAGCTCGGAGTTTGGAATTGTGCCCGGTAGACGTCAATAGGCTCGCCCCCTATTACGTGGGACTTAAACATAGCTGGTGAATCGTGGGTGTGTAATACACTTCTACCTCCCCCTTCGCGGAATACACATTAACTATATATAACAGGCTACCCCACGAGAACTTCACAAGGTGTCGAGGAAATCTCATGCATGCAGGTTTCCACACGAAGTTTTTCTTTAGCGAGCAGTTATAATTTGTAAACAAAAACAAATAATTGCAAAAAGCTCGTACGAGGTTTTGACATTGGACTGGGTATCTAACTTGATACTACTGTCTTTGCAGTCGTTAGTTTTACCGCTAGGCTAACTTGCCACTGAAGTATTGTAACACAGTTCCAGTGGTCCGCCAATACAGGCGGAGAGACGACGCACGGTGGGTTTATTTAGTGGGTGAGGGGGGCACACTACTTTGTTCGTTGTTCTGAATGACAGAGTGTGCGGTTGAGTACATTTTTTCCCGTCTTGACAAAAAAAGACTAACTTGTCATATCCATCCATCCATCCAGCAGACTTTTAACGTCCGCTGCTGGACATAGGCCTCCCCAAGAATGGGGGATAGTGCCGTAATCGCCACGCTTGGCAGGCGGGTTGGCGATCGCTGTGGATGTTGTTAATACTCGAAGGAGTGCTGCTGCCCACTCCCGCGGTATTCCCTCAGTCGGCTCTTACGACTCCCATGGGTGGAGAGGGGTGGGACAAGTCTAAAGCCGGCCCCACACGGCCAACTTGTCATATACTATTAATATATTATGATTCTTATCCTTACTAATCTTATAAATGTGAAAGTGAGTTTAATTTTGAAATAAAACTACGTTTACGGAATCTATCGCGTTTACTTGATTTTCTACTATCCCGACGTTTCGAATACTTTACAGCACTCATGATCACGGGTGGACTTAGATGATAGACGTCCAACGCTTATATCTCTACCAAGTCCACCCGTGATCATGAATGCTGTAAATTATTCGAAACGTCGGGATAGTAGTAAAATCAAATAAACGCGATAGATTCCGTAAACGTAGTTTTATTTCAAAATGTGTAACATTCGCGTAAATATCAGAAAGTATTAGTGAGTTTGTTTGTTTTTTACTCTTTCAAGCCGTAACTACTGAACCAATCACGATGAAATTTTGCACAACTTAAGTCAGAAGCCCAAATAAGGACATACTACTACTTTCATCCGGGAATAATAGTAAATGGTTCCCGTGGGATATATATATATATAATTAATGTATCGCAGTGATGTTTTTATATTTTAAGGTCCAAATGACAAAGTCCCGTCTAGATTCTAGTTAATAATGATGGCCTCGTGGCGTAGTCGCTAGTGTAACTGATTTCCGTGCACGAGGTCGTGGGTTCGATTCCCACTCAGGACAATTGGACATAGTTTCTGAAAAACGTTCCAACCCTCAATGTCAAGTTTTAAGAAAATTTGATTCAATTACGTATTAATATTTCACATTTTTCATAATCGAGTATATTATCTTATACTATAACTAGCTGACCTGGCGAACTTCGTACCGCCATAATTTTTTTCATGAATAAATATTGCAATTATAAATTGAGATATAAAGTATCCTATCTCTAAGTTGGAACAAAACACACATTTAAAAAAAATAAAAGTTAAAATCGGTTCAGTAGTTTCAGAGTTCATCCCGGACAAACATCATGACACTGGAATTATATATAATAGATATGTCTTATACTCGATTATGCAAAATGTGAGATAATAATACAAAATTGAACTAAAAACTCAATTCGAAACGACATTGTGGATTGGAACGTTTTTCAAAAACTATTATGTCCAATTATGTGTGTGATGAACACAGATATTTGTACTGCGTCTGGGTGTTTTCTATCTATTATATGTATGTATTTACAAAAAAGTAATATATGTATTATATACGTAATCTGGTACCCATAGCACAAGCGTTAAGCTTAGCTTGGGACCAGAGGACGAAAAAATAATTTAGAAACATTACACGTTAAAGCGACTTAAAAATATCTCGTACTCGTTAATGGAGTGTTGTATGTAGAAGTATTTTAATTACTGCTAATAGTTGCAATTAGAATTCCTAAGCGTTTTACAGTTTTGAAGCTTTTTAATGAGATTTTTATTGCCATGGAACATGTGAGCTGGCAGCTTACAGACCTACCCGATATGCACACAAAATTTCATACAAATCGGTCCAGCCGTTGCGGAGGAGTTTTGATCTGTATTTTTAGCACTTGACATGCTCAGCTACTTTAATAACAATTTATTTTTGCTAAAGTGGAATAAGGGAACTTTACTGCAAGCAGGATTCGAACCTGCGTCCCATTCAATCCGGGATGTGTTTTCGACCGCTAAGCTATTGCAGTCGCCCAACGACGATTCCAAATCTCCACTTTACATTTGTCTTTACGACACACGCCACCTATCGGATGCATTTACATACATCATTAGTGGTACACATTACTTCAGTATCTTCAGTGATAGCCCAATTTACTAGTTTTACTGAAGGGCTTTCCGCTAAGACTTTTGGTTGTAAATAATAAAAGAAAGTTTTACTTCATACAATAATTTGGAACGTTTCCTCAGGTATCAGTATTTTGGCAGCCATTTTAAATGATTTTGGCAAACGTTACCTGCCAGTATTCTATATTCTAGGCTACATAATATGTTCTTGTGTTTATATTTCGTTGACCTATTTAAATGTACACGAGTTAAATAATGTTTTTCTGAAAGGGCCCGCTTATAATGATACAGATGGTGCACTCCATTCATCGACGTGCCTCGTGGCGTAGTCGGTAGTGTGACCGACTTCCGTGCACGAGGTTGTGGGTTCAATTCCCACTCAGGACAATTATTTGTGTGATGAACACAGATATTTGTACTGCGTCTGGGTGTTTTCTATCTATTATATGTATGTATTTACAATAAAAAAAGAAGTATATGTATTATATCCGTAATCTGGTACCCATAGCACAAGAGTTAAGCTTAGTTTGGGACCAGAGGACGTTGTGTGAAAAATGTCCGTGAATATTTATTTATTTTAAACAAAGTGAAAAATGTGAAATCGTAAATACACAGTCACGAGCAGGATTCGAACCTGCATCTCCTGGATACCGTCCAGATGCTTTGCCAATTCAGCCATCGTGACCCTTGCTCCTGACTGCTAATTTGGATAACACATTCATTACTTAACGTCTTTGGGTGACGCCTGCACCATCTGTCGGAAGTATTTTCATACATTATACCGACCAGGTAAACTTAATTTTACAATTAAGATTTTACCTAACAATGACGCAAACCCTATAAATATTTAGATATTTTTATATATATTTTTAGCATTTGACATGCTTAGCAACATACATTAAACACAAAGTGAAAAACTGTTATTTTCGATTTCACATTTTTCACTTTGTGTTTTATGTATAGTGCTAAGCATGTCAAATGCTAAAAACATATATATAAAAATATCTAAATATTTATTTATTTATTATTTATCTCAACTATTGCCTCTTCACAGAAGGGAAGACATAATATTCCACTACACAGACACACTAAGAACTACACTTAAACAAAATCGAAAATTTATGTAATAAACATTAAATGCCACCAGCCCATGCCCGCGGCGTTAAAAGCCAACTTTTAGGTTATATCTCAGGTTTCAGATATAGATAGTAGCGGGATAAAATGTATACTAGTTTTTAAGTCTTATCAAGAGCTACCAAATAAAAAAAGTGGCATCAAAATCCGTTCAGTAGTTTTTGCGCGATGCGCAAACGAACAAACAGACAAAAATTGATTTTTTTTTTAATCTGTCCAGAAGTTTTGTGTTTAGACACACCTATATGTATAGCCTAATACAATATTTTTTCTCAAATATCTTAAATTATGTACAGACAGCTCTGTTACAGCTTTATAATAGTATAAATGCTTTTCTTATATAAAATGTTATATTTTCTATCCATAAACCTACATTATTAAAGTTTGATTAGGGATCTAAAACTTTTTCTTGCAATAAATATAACTTATGTTACTCAGGGATAATGTAGCATTATAATAGTGAAAGAATTTCTGCAATCAGTCCAGTAGTTTTTGAGTTTATCCGTTACAAACATACAAAAATCTTTCCCCTTTATAATATTAAAGTATAGATAACCCTACTAGTTACTCCGTTTGTGTAATCAATACAAGTCCACTTATTATGTTAATTGAATGATAAATCGGGATAGAGGGGAGGTATTCAGCCTACCCTCGTCAAGAACCTTGACGGGTTTCACCTTGTTTCCAATCTAGTTGATAGGGGCGGTTCGAAAGGGTGGATGGTTTTTAAAAATTTACTATCGACCCTGCAACGTAAAGCGTTGTCACGTGAAATGCAGCACAATTTGCATAGAGTTATTGTTTCTTAATTCTATTTTTCCACATTCACAAATACCTAATTTATTTTGAAATAAAACTTCGTTTACGGAATCTATCGCGTTTACTTAATTTTACTACTATCCCGACGTTTCGAAAATTTTTTACATAAACAATTAACTACTAAAACTAATCACTACTGTGGGTTTTGTCTACACAATAAGCGCTAACTGTGTCTTGCAATCTTGTGGTGTGCCTTCTTGTATTCTGTTTGGTGAGGCCTATCACAGGGTTCCAGCTTGATGGTAAGACCCACCCCTGGCTGGGTCTTACCATCACCAATTTTAAACTTTAGCTTTCAGTAATTCCGTACAAAAATTTAATAATCCATAACAGTTGTTGCCTACTGAGTTTTCTGGCCGGATCTTTCTCAGTCAGGCTGCGTTCCGATCCGGTGGTAGCTTTTTAGTCTTAGCTTTTGGCAAAATCAACATATTTAATAATATAAACTAATAACCAAGATTGTCTTTTTACTGGTAGTAATTGGTAGTTTATGGTAGAATTTTTGAGCACTAAATAAAAACAAAAAATTTTAGTTTAAAGAGGAGTATTATACTCATTTTAATAAACTAACTTAAAGTCTCATACATTGTAAGCATAAAAAATTTTAAGTAAATATTTTATTGTGTTTCTAAACGAATATTAGGTAGGTTCAAATAAATAAACCAAAAATTTTGTAAAATCATATACTGTGGGTAGATGAGACCGTTGAAATAACATATCAGCTTTGGACGTCTATCATCTAAGTCCACCCGTGATCATGAATGCTGTAAAGTATTCGAAACGTTGGGATAGTAGTAAAATCAAGTAAACGCGATAGATTCCGTAAACGAAGTTTTATTTCAAAATGTGTAACATTCGCGTAAATATCAGAAAGTATTACCTAATTTGTTCTTTGACGTCGCGAGTTCGAATCCTGTAATAAAAATATCCTCTCACAAAATTTTCGAGCTATTGTAATAACTTTTTGATCTGTATTTTAGCACTTGACATGTTCAGCTACTTTAAAGTACAAATTATTTGTGAATGAGAAAAAGAGAACTTTAGTGTGAGCGGGAATCGAACCTGCGTCCCTTCCAATCCGGGGAAGTGCTCTAAGCCGCTGAGCTACCGCACCGACCTTCGGCCATACCCAATCTCATCATCACGTTTGTCTTTACGACCAACGCCACCTATCGGATACATTTACATGAATTCATGCATGGATTAATGCATGTAAATGTATCCGGTCAATGCGGTAGCTGAGCGGCTTAGAGTACTTCCCCGGACTGGAAGGAACGCAGGTTCGATTCCCACTCGCACTAAATTTCTCTTTTTCCTCATTCACAAATAATTTGTACTTTAGCAAAACATACTTAAAACTTACAATAAAATTATTTTGTAAGCCCATCTTTTAGTAATATAATAATAATCTTGCCCATTTTTTGTTAGTACTTGTACATTAACTTTACAAAACTAGTGTTCGTAGGAATATACAAATTAGAATCAAATTAAAACTTAAGTAAATAAATAAATATTCACGGACACTTTTACACAATGTCCTCTGGTCCCAAACTAAGCTTAATGCTTGTGCTATGGATACCAGATTACGGATATAACACATATTACTACTTTTTTTGTAAATACATACATATAATAGATAGAAAACACCTAGACGCAAAACAAATATCTGTGTTCATCACACAAATATTTGTCCTGAGTGGGAATCCAACCCACGACCTCGTGCACGGAAGTCGGTTACACTACCGACTACGCCACGAGGCCCGTCTAAGTACTACTAGTATGTTATATTATTTATCTAGCCTGTTTTTCTGTCCTTCCGCGATATCTTCCTTATTCCTGTATCAAATTCCATGATTTACTCCTCATTTTAAAGCTTATCGTGCCGGCTAATGACCCATGGTCTAAAAATGCACCCCTTCTCTTTAATTTGAGATTTAAGGTCCTTTATAATGGATGCGGATACAGCACGGGTCATAGGTGTAGAGACACAGCTCTGTTACAGCTTTATTATAGTATAGATACAATATAATTGACGAGTATCTACGCTCGATAACCTCAAGCGCATATTGATAACAGACAACGTATCGTTTGCTTACCATCGAAGAGTATCTTTTGGCTTCCCCAAAAATATTTCTTTTTACACGCTTTTTATTAGCTTCACCTGTATGTTTGTATATTTGTATGTTTGTAACCGATTCCTTTGGGCGCTGCGATTTTGACCCATCTATACTTTCATGTAGTATTATTTTACTCGTTGCTTCGTACTTTTGTTGATACTATTTTGATTGAGACTAAAAAGAAGAAAATAAATGATAGTTTAAAAAACTAAAATAACACGCTTTAAATAGCTAGTTGAATTAAAAAGTAGTAAATAATATTATGGTAGATGGTAGTAAACGCCGCTCTTGGACAGCAATACTATGAATACTGGCAAGCCTTTGCTCATCATTTAATTTTGATCTGTATTTTTAGCACTTGACATGCTCAGCTACTTTAAAGTACAAATTATTATTTGTGAATGAGGAAAAAGAGAACTTAAGTGCGGGCGGGAATCGAACCTGCGTCCCTTCCAATCCGGGGAAGTGCTCTAATCCACTGAGCTATCAAGGAGGAGCATGTCAAGTGCTAAAAATGCAGATCAAAATGTTTAAAAAATCAAGCCATCAAATAGTCGTTTCATTTCTCGGGTGGGATGGAATATCTCCCGGTACCACAAACACACCACGACCACACATAACGACAACGTAAGAGAGCGAGTAGGCACGAAAGAGAGTATTGGTGTAAAGATGCGAAAGGGAATGCTCCGATGGTTCGGGCATGTGGAAAGAATGCCGGACGAGCGACTGGTTAAAAAGATATACAATGTGAAAGTGAAGGTATGTAAGAACGGGGGGAGCTCGAGACTCACCTATTTAGACCAAATCGGTCATGTATTGAAGGAAGGTGGAGTCAGGAGTCTCCGAAACCGGCGAGCGTGTATGAGGAGAATTATGAATGTTCAAGAAGCGAGAGAAGTATGCAAGAATAGAGCCTCTTGGCCCTTTGTTCTCTCTGCCTACCCCGCAAGGGAAATGGCGTGATGATAAGTTAGTTAGGGAGGAAGAGAGAGTTTTGGCATCTGGTGCTCTCACTTATACAAAACGACAATAGGTAGGTACCTGCCGGTGTTTCACGCTGATCTGTGATGCTGGCATTTCTGTGAGCCGACATTCGTGCTGGGTAAAGCAAGGCTATAACAATTGGACCGTGTTGTACAGAAATGAACTAAACTTACAAACTGGACAATATGAAGGTTTTAATGGCAAGCAATCGAAAATAATATCTATTTTTACATCACAAAGACTCGATTTATTCTGCCAACTACGAATGCTTTAACACAATGTGTGTTTTATCCAGGAGATGCAGGTTCAAATCCTGCTCGTGACTGTTATTTTCGTTTTCACATTTTCACACTTTGTGTTAATTTATTTGGCTAAGCTTGTCAAATGCTAAAAATATATATATAACAAAAATATCTAAATATTTATATATGGCTGCGTCATTATTAGGTACAAAATCTTAATTGTAAAATTAAGTTTACCTGGTTGGTATAATGTATGAAAATACTTCTGACAGATGGCGAAGGCGTCACGCAAGACGTTAAGTACACACATTCATGTTATCGAAGTTCACAGTCCGTAAGTCATAATGGCTGAATTGGCAAAGCATCTGGACGGTATCCAGGAGAAGCAGATTCAAATCCTGCTCGTGACTGTTAGTTTCGATTTCATATTATTTTCACACTTTGTGTTAATTTATATGGCTAAGCATGTCAAATGCTAAATACTTTGGAAAATCCAAAAGTGCACGCCTCATAATCTTCATTTTTCACAATAAAATTGATTATTTGATACGCAACTAATAATGTATTGGTCTTACTAAGTAGTTTCGAATAAATCACATAGATAGCGCTAATTTCAAAAAATGCTAATGTGTTTCTCATGTCTTATACGCCATCTAGCGCAAATTTTAAGAAGTACTAGTAGTATATTGGTCTATAGAAGTAGTTCTACGAAATAAGGTATAGCTATAACGCTGGTTTTAGTGTATCACTGTGCCATTGAGTCGAGTGTAAATATTCACTATTTTATTGTTATGGATAAAATAGTTATTATACTTGACAAATATCATCAGTTCGTCAAGCAAAGTTTAGAACTTTCTTTTAACAAAAAAAGTGTGTGCGTGTAACCTTTACGCGCGATTGAAGTAAAACTTCTTTGGCGTTGACGGAAAAAAAAAACTGCCATTTAAAATATTTTTTTTAAAACTGTTGAATTTTTATTCACTTTGCTATTCACAATTGATCCGTTTGAAAATTTGGAAATAAATATTACGACCAATCCAAATTATTATTTTTAAATAGCGGAAACTACACAGACTATAGTAAGCGTTACTTCCGTCAGAAAAAAATCTGAGTTACTCCCTAGTCGCGCCTAAAGAAGTTTTACTTCAAAAACAATGTACCGGCCGGGCGAACGGCGTTCTGTTGACGATAGTAAAACCACCGGTGGCTATGCGTACGTAAAAAGGTAGCGGTAACGTAGTTCTCATGAAAGGCGCTGGTTTTAGAGTCGCGTCGAGCGTAAATGCCTTAAATATTCAGTATTTTTTTTGTTTATTCAATAACAATTAAACAATAGGGCTCTATTCGTAATTGTACAGAAGTTAATAAGAAAAAAAAGACTATTAGTAAAGTAGGTATTTCGGTTGTTATCGTGTTAACATACATTACCTACAACAAACGGACGTCCAAGACAGAACTTTTTTAAACAGTTTCTTAACTAGTTTAAATAATAAAAATGGCATAAAAAATATCATGTTTGTCAAAAATAGTGTTTTTTCTTGATATGTGTGTGTATATATTGTTTTACAAGTGCAATATATGATAAATAGAGACATTTTAAGTTTGAAAAATAAGTAGTTCTACGTAAAACGAGAATATTACCGACCTCAACGCTAACGCGTGCAATATATACATGAAAATATCTAAATATGTACAAATATTTTTTTATGATGGTTACACCAACCCAAGACTACGAATAACACTGAAAAAATGAAAGCAGTAGTGGCTCAAATCAGCATAACTTTTGTTTTTGTGGATTAGCTCATTTCTGCACAACACGGTCCAATTGATGTTTTCAATCATACTAGGATGAACAATCGATCTCTTTGCTCACAAACTGAATTCGTTCACAAGTTTACTTGCATCCATAATGACCTAGATAGATACGACAATATGTGATTGAATAATTATATTTGCAATGAACTATAGAGAATGTATTTGTCAGTTTCTAAAACATAGCTATAGTAGTCACAACGGATCTTTGAGTCTGAAGTTAGGCACAGAGCAAGAAGTGGGGATTGTGTCGGAATCATACGATTAGTGGTGACCAATTCAAACGTTATTACTCGATTAACAAAACAATCGAATGAGATTACAATGTTTTCATATCTAATCGTTTAGGTCCTATTTATTAGTTTTATATTCAATTAAAATTATACGAGTGATTTGAGTGAATAAGCTTTAATCTAGATATAGAAGAGTCTTTAGTAAGATCGATAAATACTATAATTAACGATTACAATTGTTAAATTATAATTAATGTAAACTGTAGAAGGCACACGTCCCTTGCGACACAAAATTAGCTACTGCGCAGTGTCTTGCAGCTAACTTCAGACACAAAGATCCGTTGTGACTACTGCATGTGTAGCATATAGATGTATAAGTATTTAAGTATATAGTTATTTACTAACTACGAGAAGATTGTGTCGTGTCCGCGTGGGTTTCTGAATATAAATAATAAATACATTACGGTACATTAATTATCCGTGTGACGGACTAAGTCTGCAATTATCACCCATTGCATTACTGGTGGTAGGGCTGGGTACCAAGTGGGAGTATTCACTGGCTGTCGGGCCCGAGCAGGTTGGTATCACAATCTCCCGTGTGACCGGCCATGAATCACATCAGTGTTTTAGTTGCCATGTGGCCGTCTGGGGCCGGCACCAAGAATAGCTCCACCCCGTCTCTTCCTCTGGGAGTCGTAAAAGCCGACTAAGGGATTACCGGGGGACCGGGCAGCAGCGTTCCCCTGTGTACTAAAACTTCCACTGCGATCGCCAACCCGCCTGCCAAGCGTGGCGATTTTGGTAAAACCCTCATTTTGGGGTGGCTTATGTCCAGCAGTGGACGATGAAAGGCTGATGGATGGATGGATAAATGGTATCAGTGTTTAGCAGGAGATAACCGTTAATTCTTTCATTTCATGTCTGTGAAATGAAATTATGAGCAGCGGATAGCAATACTCTCGGAATAGCAGAGTTCATGAGCGACGGTTACCATTTACCATCAGGTGGGCCGTGGCTCGTCTACCACCATTAATAAAAAAAATATGTAAAAATACCGGGACCACGGGAACCAATAATTATTCTGGGATGAAAATCTATGTCCATCTCTGGGCTCTAGACTATGTATGCTTCAGTAATTACGGCGTAGAAGTATAAAAAATAAACTCACGTTCGCGTTTATAATATTAGTAAAGATCTGTAAGCCTAATAGTTCCTTCCGCCTTTGCGTGATTGATAAACAAATACAAAATCACATCTTCTACTTATTATTATCTTCTACTTCTACACTGATATTATGAAGAGGTACAAGTTTGTGGGGTTGTAGGGTACCTCTGGGTATCTATGGTTCTACTGAAACGTTTTTGGATTTTTTTTTTACCAATAGAAACCCACGTTATTTGTGAGTGTCATCATACTATACTATAATATTATAAATGTGAATGTAAGTTTGTTTGTTACGCTTTCACGTGAAAACTACTTAACCGATCATCATGAAACGTTGTACACATATTCTCGGAGGTATTAGAAGTAACATAGGATACTTTTTATTAAAAAAAATTTGCAAAAAAAAAATAATTGTTTGTCACAAAATCTCAAAATCTAGCAACTTCAACGCCATCTAGCATTTCAGTAATGAAGTTCCAACCCCGAGTACTGTAATACCGTTGCACTGTATTACCGACAATTTCAAGGGTTGCTTTATTTATTTTTATGAAATTACTCACGGACGAAGTCGCGGGTAACAGCTATCTTATATAAAGTTTAAGTAACAAACTTTGTTAACTAAGTGCAACCCGCGACTTCATTCACGTGGAACATAGTTTTTCATTTTTTTGCAGTAACCTATACTCGTATTCATTTATTTACTCAAGCGAAGCCGCGGGAAACAGCTAGTAGGCTATATGCCGTGGTAGTCGGATTTGCAAAGTAAGTCGGAGAAAAAACGGTCGCACGAAAACGTTTCATACGAACGCTGCCTTAATGATGAGAGATATATGATTGAGTTCTAGAGAAAAGTTGTAGAGCTTGATAATGCCTATAAAAGTCATTGACAGCATATGTTTCGCTTTTATATTTATGTCACAAAAAGTAGTTATTTATATTCAAAAAATAATTTAAATCGGTAGGTCATGTTTATTGGTCATATTATCAACAATTATGAATTCTTATCAAAATAAGTAAATTTATCTTCTCAAGTATCAAAACAAAATACTTTTCCCTTTTACTGCATATAATTTGGACGAATGGTTAAAGAGCGAACACAACATTGGTATGAAACCGCGACCGTGTCGTAATCTATTGAGTGATGTTTTTATTAGACAGTTTTTTTTTATATATATTAATATATTAGTTTTTTTTTAATGTTTATCGCCCAACGAAGTGGGCACGGGTCAGCTAGTGTATTATATTAGTAGGATAATGATCTGCTGACCCTTTTGTCCCGATCCTAACGTTCGGGGGCAACGAGTAGGGTAGTGTGGGGCCCTCACCCACTAAAATAAACCCGCCGTGTGCCGTCTCTCCGCCTTTATTAGCGGACCATTGGATCTGTGTGATATTACTTTAGTAGTCAAGCAATAGGAATATTTGCCATTACCTTATGTCGATATTCTGTAAGAGGGGTATAGGTACTTGTACTTGACACATCCATGCTGCGAAGAGCCATGCTACATTGAGGTCCCGCTCCAAATACCTTTACAGCATTGACATAGCATCACGCCTGTATCCCCGAAGGGGTAGGCAGAGGTGTATTAAACACCCACGGTTCGCCAGCTATGTTTAAGTCCCACGTAATAGGGGGCGAGCCTGTTGCCGTCTACCGGGCACATTTACAAACTCTGGGCTGCTACTGAGAATTTTTCTTTTTAGGAAAAATCTTAATAACAGTGCCTTACCCGGGAATAGAACCTGAAACTTCGTGATCAGTAGTTGCACACACTACCGCTGCACCACCGAGGCAGTTAAACTTTATTTTATAGCATTGATGTATAAAAAAGATAAGATCCACTATTAAAAATATATATCTATTATATATAATTCCAGTGTCACGATGTTTGTCCGGGATGAACACTGAAACTACTGAACCGATTTTAACTTTTATTTTTTTTAAATATGTGTTTTGTTCCAACTTAGAGATAGGATAATTTATATCTCAATTTATAATTACAATATTTATTCATGAAAAAATTTATGGCGGTACGAAGTTTGCCGGGTCAGCTAGTTATTATATATTATCAAATAATTAAATAATACTAAAATCTCTTTTGAAAAACATATTGACTGTCTCTTTTTATCTCTTTCTTTCTAAATAGTGCCATTAAACTCACGCACGCAGTTAAATCTTGTTACTATTTTATACATTTATGTGCCACAATTTCTACACGCAATTGTTGTCTTTAGATAAATGCTTTACAATCGTAATTTATCTTGCAGGGAACAAGAGCCGACCTGCGAAAGAGAGTCTTCGTTCAAACGGGAGAGTCCGCATCAATCGAAAAAGTCGGGTATGTCTTCTCATGTTTATGTGAATAGCAATTGTTTTTGCACGCCTCATAAGCGAAGCGTTGAGGTGGGTACTGCTCTCGTTTTACGTGGAACAACTGATTTTTCAAACTTAAAATGTCTCTATTTATCATATATTGCACTTGTAAAAGAATATATACACACACATATCAAGAAAAACACCATTTTTAACACTCATGATATTTTTTGTGCCATTTTTGTCTTGTTATTTAAACTAGTTAAAAAACTGTTTTAATTGAGTCTTTTTTTTTTCGTTTACGAATTATTATGATCACGAATAGAGCCCTATCACTTTTCACGGTCTGATTCGATGTGGTTTAATTGTTATTAAATAAACAAAAAAATAGTGAATATTTACGCTCGACGCGACACTAAAATCAGTGCTATCCTTGTTTCGTGAGAACTATTTCTATTACCAATGTAGAAGTACTTCTTAAAATTAGCGCTAGATGGCGTATAAGAGATGAGAAGGTACTTTTTGAAATTAGCGCTATCTATATGATGTATTGAAAACTACTTAGTAAGACCAATACATAATTATGAGGCGTGCACTTTTGGATTTTCCAAGTATTTTATACTATGTGGGTGGCAAACAAGCATACGGCCCACCTGGATGGTAAGCGGTTACCGTAGCCTATAGACGTTAGCAACATCTGAGGCATCACTCGCGCGTCGCCATCTCTAAGGATAGGAGGTGGATAGGCAGAGGATAATAAGGAGATGGTTTGAGCCTCTCGCACTCTCACTCAACACAACGGTAGGAGTAGTTCTCATTGTTTCACTGGCCTGAATGCTTTTTATAAAACTTGTCTTGTTGTTTGCCTTTTGATGGCAGGCGAGTCACGGCCCAGCTGTTGGTAAGTGGTAAGCGCCGCTCATGGACTCACCTATACTAAAATACTGCTTAACCGTTTCTCACCACTTCATTATTGTTGTAAATAAATGGACGGCTGTTAACTTGGTGATTCGTGTCAGTGCAGTTGTATTTGTTAAATAATCTATATAAATAAATATGAATCTCCAAATTGTATGTACGCGCATAACATCTGAACGACTGCAACAACTTGGATAATACTTTTTTTGTGTTCGTTATTGTAAATTAATTGTAAATTTTTGTTATTGTTAATTTTTTTAATTCTCTTTTATACAAACCTTGCCTGGTTTGTATAAAAGAGAATTAAAAAAATGGAACAATAGATTTTGCTTTTATTGCATGTAGTGGCAGACGAGCCACGGCCCATCTGATGGTAAATGGTAACCGTCGCTAATGGACTCAACTATACCGAGAGTCGTCAAGCCGCTGCTCACCATTTCATCGATATGAAATGAAAGAATAAGCGGCTATCTCCTGCTACAGCCAAAACGCAACGATGTGCTTCATGGCCGGTCACACAGGAGATGGGGGTACCAACCCGCTCGGGCCCGATACCAAGTGAGTACTCCCACTTGGTACCCAGCCCTACCACCAGTCATGCAATTGATGATAATTGCTTACTTCCCTTAGTCGTCTCATACGACACCTGTGGGAACGAATGGGGTGGTGACACTTGTATTCTTAGTTCTTAGTTGTAGTATTTGAATTTACCGGAAATATTATATTCCCTTAGTCCGCGACTGTTACACCACCCGTGTAGTGAAGCGGAGGGTTCAGGATTTTAGAAAATATTTACGGAAAAAAATATGGCGGTACAAAGTTCGGAGGGAGGGTAAAATCGGCTGTTAGCGTGGCGACGCTTTTATTGAAGTTATACTTCTTTAGGCGCGTTATGAAAAAATGATGAGAGTGAAATTTTAAGATGCGCGCGTATCTGTGACACAAAATTAACAGTATGAAGTTGTCTACAGTATGAAGCTGTCTGCTTAACCGCTTATTAAGTCTCGAAAAAAAAACTACCAACAAAATAGAAATTGAACCTCGATATTAGTCGCGCATGTTGGTACGCTCGTCACCTCTGATCACTGTTTTCATATTTATAATATTTATCAACATGTTTCTAGTTTATACATTCACAACACGTGTTTTAGTTTCATACAAGTGCGAATTATATATGTGCTAATAAATTATATTCAATAGTGATTTAAATTGAATATTTTGATTGATATTACTTATTATTTGTGAATATTAGTGAAAAAAAAAATTGTGCTTATATACTTTTTCAAGTGCTCCAATATAATTGAGGTTAACTATCCGTATGTATTATTTATTGATATAAATTAAAATACTTTTATTTTATATTTTTAGGTTATAGTTCTGCTCACGGCCAACAAACTTTAGTAGGCACCGACAGAACTTTTTAAAAATTACCCAAATAACTACAGTGATCTTTGATGTTACAAATATTATATTCTCACTACAACAACAATCACTAATAAATAATAACTATTGCTACTATAACAGATAACAGCTGACTAATTATTATCTACTTTATGTATAGGTTATAAGAATTAATAATCTTATCAACATGAAAACGATATCTACAGGAAATAATTAGTACTACGAATAATCGTGTAGCCACTATTGTGTGGTAGTTCTAAGCAATACGGTAAGATGGCGCTGTTATACATTTTTTATTAATTCTAAGTTATAATAATCTATATTCTACAAGATATTTGAGAAAAAATGACTGTAATAGGCTATATAGGCGTGTCTAAAAACAAAACAATATTTTTTAGAATTTTTGTCTGTTTGTCTGTTTGTTTGTTCGCGCATCAAACAAAAACCACTGAACTAATTTTGATGCAACTTTTTGATAAAAATGAAAAGTGAATATTAAATTAAGAAATCAATAAATATATTTAAAAAATGACCAAAATTAAATTCAATTTTTGAATTTATTATTAAATTTATTTTTAAAATATTAAATAATCAATAATAAACATTTAAAATTAAGAATCTTATAATATTTAGTACAAATTATGTCTTATATATTTATTATTCTCTAAATTTGGTTTTTAATAATTATATATATATATATATATATATATATATATATATATATATATATTAATTATATATTATATAAATTTATATTAAATATATATATTAAATATATTATTATATAAATATATTAATTTTCAATTTTTAATATTAATTATTTAATGATGCCAAAGAAGTATAACTTCTCACGCGCGTACATAAGGACACCCATTTTTTTTTTATATATGTATCTGTAGGTATAAGACTCCCGGGAGTCTAGGGGTTCATTTTACTTGTCCCGTTCAAATTTTGTAAGGTAAATTTGACACACTTCCCGGTTTCCGATTGAGCTGAAATTTTACTCGTATGTGTACATCGCGTGCCAATGCAATATTATGATGACATGGAGTTGATCTGATGATGGAGCTGGAAGGTGAACATAGGAACTCTATAATGAAACGGCGCAACCCCATCGAATTTGGGCTCGTATGATTCGTCTTGCCGAGTACTTTGTGTTTACATGGTATCCAGGGTCTGATGATGGAGCTGGAAGGTGACCACAGTCACTCTGTAATGAAACGACGCAACCCCATCGAGTTTGGAATCATTTGATTCGTCTTGACGAGTACTTTGTCTTTAGATGGTATTCTAGGTCTGATGATGGAGCTAGAAGGTGGCCATAGGAACTCCGTTATAAAACGACAGAATTCCATCGAGTTTGGGCTCGTATGATTTGTCTTGATGAGTACTTTGTCTCTAGATAGTATCCAGAGCTTGACGATGGAGCTGGAAGGTGGCCACAGTAACTCTGTAATGAATCGACGTAACCATATGGTTGTGTCCGAACGAATAATTTGCACACCTTTAATTGTAACAGTTTATAACGAGAGAGTTTGTACTCTTTAACAGAATCTTCATCATCATCAGCCGATACAGCGTCCCAAGGCTCAGGGTCAGCCGCTGCGCCCGCACAACGAGCGAAAAGACATGAACCACAGGTAATATTTTTTTTTATTATATCTTTAGGTCCGAGTAGCAATCAGATAATGTAACATACCCTCATACCGCAGTATTTTCTTAGGGCTTGTACACAAATCTGCGATGCGACGTCGCATTGTAAAAATCTATGAGCTCCCACGACGCATCGCAAGAACTTCTCATTAATTCGCACCGCGCATTCCTGCGATGTTAAATCACACTGTCGTCGAAGGAATGGTTATTCGAATAGTGGAAGGGAGACGCCTTGCTGCACACAAATCGCATAGCAGCAATTAGTGTCGCAGTTTTCTGCATTGCGAATTGTTGATTCGCAGTTTTGTGTACAAGCCCTTAGCTCTTTGTTGAGGTCCATCACCTGTTTTGACTTTATTCTATATTAGGTAATATATCTATCTATCTATACTATTATAAAGCTGTAAAAGAGCTATATAGTCTGTACTTAGATATTTGAGCAAAAATTTATGTATGCCATTAGGCACCAGAAAACGTTTTATCTAGAATTTTTGTATATTTATTTGTTTGTTTGTTCGGGCACCACGCAAAAACTACTGAATGGATTTTTGATGAACTTTTTTGTTTGGTAGCTCTTGATTAGACTTAAAAACTGGTATACATTTTATCCTGCTACTATATCGGGAACCGGAGATGTAACCTAAAAGGTAATTTATTGTTAAGAGTGTGGTGATACCACATAGGTAGGCAACTTTAGTTTAAATGCCCGGTTGTTGCTCGCTCTGAGATGTCAACAGGATGTTTTATACGTGATATCGATTATGTTAACGCGGTTTCAAATTTTACCAACATTAGGTGCGTTTGGAATAAAACTACATTCAAAGTACTAAAATTACATTTAATTTGAGATCCAGACAGTCTCTCAAATTAATTGATTACTGTTCTACTTTTGAGGACGGGTCTCCTCCCATAATGAGAAGATTCAGGCCGTACTTGGCCACATTACAAGCCGTCGAGAAAATCTCTTAGGCATGCATTACCCCAATGTTTTTCAATTACCCCAATGGTTTACAATTCCAATGACACCAAATGTTTTCCAATTCCAATTACCCCAATGGTTTATAATTCCAATGACACCAAATGTTTTCCTATTACAATTACCCCAATGGTTTACAATTCCAATTACTCCAATGTTTTCCTATTACAATTACCCCAATGGTTTACAATTCCAATGACACCAAATGTTTTCCTATTACAATTACCCCAATGGTTTACAATTCCAATTACTCCAATGTTTTCCTATTACAATTACCCCAATGGTTTACAATTCCAATGACACCAAATGTTTTCCTATTACAATTACCCCAATGGTTTACAATTCCAATTACTCCAATGTTTTCCTATTACAATTACCCCAATGGTTTACAATTCCAATGACACCAAATGTTTTCCTATTACAATTACCCCAATGCTTACCAATTCCAATTTCCCTAATATTACACAATTTCAATAACACCAGTGTTTTCCATTTTGGATTCGGTTGAAAGCATTAAATTTTATTGTGTTATTCCACAGAGGGCAGAATTTCGCCCAGAGGGGGCCAACGCACTTCGCGTGCAGCCTAACCCTTTGTTGAGGTAAGTTATTTTTAAAAACATAACCCTAGTTTCACACCTATATCCTCGTAAGGGTAGGCAGTGGTGTATTACACACCCACGTTTCGCCAACTATGTTTAAGTCCCACGTAATAGGGGGCGAGCCTACTGGGTACATTTCCGAATTCCGGGCCGCTACTGAAAATTTTTCTTTTTACGAAAAAGCTCAATAGCACCGCCCGACCCGGGGATTAACCTGAGACCTCATGATCAGCACTCACACTATCGCTTCACTACAGAGGCAGTTTTTTTTATTTATTTTTTGTTAAGAAGGCAAAGGGAGGGGCGAAAATGATGACGGGTCATGTTGCAGGTCGCGCACGCTCCCCAACTTCGGCGGGCGCGCCTCCCGCGACGCGTCGCGCTGTGACACGTCGCGTCGAGCGCACCACATCACCATGGCCAGCGAGGACCTGCTGCAGCCCGGCCACGTCGTCAAGGAGCGCTGGAAGGTAACCGACCACATGTTTTAACCGCTTGAGATGCCATTTGAATGATAAAACCATTGGAAGACTTAAGGCTGATGTCAGAATAACTTCAGCAAGAACCCACGTCACATAGTTTCGAAGAGTTAATCTAGTATCAGTCAAGCAGAAGCCTTGAAACACATACACATGGTAAATTGTCCAGCTTGGACAGAAGCACCATAGGAGGTGAAGCACACACAGCTGGAACGCGAACACAAGATGCTCATCAATCGTGGACGGACGGGACCGTTACCCTAACAGGAGCAAGTGCGTGGTGAAGGAGTGCAAGCCCAAGGCTCCCTAAATTAGATGAGGTCGCCAAGAATGGCAGCTATAACCTGCCAGGTGGAGAAACTCAAGTGCAGAGCGTATACCTCGTCTCTGACTAAACATAGTCTGAAGGTCTCAGTTTTAGCAAGTATACCGTGCACATCGGGATCCCGGAATGATCTCTTCGCTTCGTCTTCTTCATAGGGTTATCTCCATACAATATCTTATATTGTGATCTGCATTTTAGCACTTGATATGCTTAGCTACTTTAAATAACAAATTATTTGTGAAAGTGGAATTTGAAATGTATGCAAATACATCCGATACGTGGTATGGGTCTTAAAGACATCTAAAACAAATGTGAGGTGGAGATTGGGTGTAACCATCAGGTGACTGCGATAGCTTAGCGGTCCAGAGCTCTTCCCCGGACTGGATGGGAAGCAGGTACAAAAGTTGCTCGCAGTAAATCTCTCTTTTCCACTTTCACAAATAATGTGTTCTATACATACCAGTTACTATCAAGTAATCAATGAAAATCTTATTTACAGGTATTAAAAAAAATTGGTGGAGGAGGCTTTGGTGAGATTTACGAGGGTATGGATCTCGTGACACAAGAGCAGGTCGCGCTGAAGGTGGAATCAGCGAGGCAGCCGAAGCAGGTGCTCAAAATGGAAGTTGCTGTGCTAAAGAAATTGCAAGGTTCGTGTTGTAGGTCGAAGGTTTTACTTAATTCAGAGTTTAAGGGGACCTCGCTATTGAGATCAGACTGCATGTACGGATTGTATTAGTATAACAACATTCTATCCAACAAACTAAGGGTATATTGCTCCATAATAAAACCGATCTGGACATATGATATCCAACTGTGGTCGACAGCCAGCAAATCTAACATTATGTGCTTCCAACGAGCTCAAAACAATATGTTAAAGGTACTTTCATCGGCGCTCTGGTATGCTCGCAACTCGGATATCCATGAGTACCTGGAAATCCCAAACATCTTCGACGAAGCAAAACTCTACTCAGCCAATTATAAAAATCGCTTGACAACTCATCTAAATATATCCAGTTTGCTCTTGCAGCCAAATCAGATTAGCGGACTAAAGAGAGCAGATGTGCTTCCTTAATAAGGGGAGAATTCTATCTCTCCAAAACACATCCATAGGACTCACTTGATTATAGTCTGGAGTCAAGACGATTGATGGCAGGTTTTAAGAAAAAAAAATTGCCTTTAGCGTTGTTTCAAGTTCCTCTTCTGTGAGAGGGTGGTACTTCCCCCATCAAGCCGGCCAATGCATGCTGCAATAAGCAAGGCCCTACAACTAGAATCTGAAAAATACATTGACTTTGCTATCCTTCACATCTTCATCACTTGAAAATTTCTTTCCACGAAGTTTGGGAACAGATAATAATCCCTGGGAGCCAGATGACTACTGTATGGTGGGTGAGTCAATATTTTGATGTCCACCTACTACAGAGTGGCAACCGAAACATGGCTCTTGTTGTGAACAGGTGTGTTGTCTTGCAGAAAGAGGATACCTTTGGTCGATATTCCTCATGTTATTCCTTAGACAGCTTCTTTTAACTGCTCTAGAATTGAAGCGTAATATGCTCCGGTTATGAATATACCATCTTTGTAATCGATCAACAGGATCCCTTCGGAGTCCCAAAAGATAGCCATAACTTTCCCAGCCGACTATGACATCATGCATTTATGAAGTGGTGGTGTGCCTCTTTTGTGCCACTGCATAGACTCCTATTTGGACTCAGTATCATTGGAAACAACCCCGAGTTTCGTATCCAGTAACAATTCGAGTCAATACTCCAAATTTGTCTTTACTACAGAGGTCCAAACACTCGCGAGAAAATGCGACGAGCCGTTGTTTTTGAGGTGGCATGAGCCTCGGCACCCATCTTGTGCTGACTTAAGTGTAGCCAACATGATCGCGAAGAATTAAAAAAAGGGTTGTATCTGCTGCGCCTCCAGATATTTCTAGGGAGTTGTTTCATCTTCTGTCGGGCATCTTCCAATATTATTTTTTGGCTTTGAATGGATCGCGCAGTGATCCTGGCTGTGGATCGTCTTCAAGCTACTCCCTGTCTTGCCTTGAAGTGGATATGCCATTTATAAATCATAGTTTTATCCGGGAAAGAGACCTCGTAAACGGATGATGACATTTCTTCCAGTACGGTATAACTGTTTTTCCTAGCATGGTAAGGAACTTTATAACAGTGCCGTACTAGATTTGCTCCATATTTCATAAAACGTGATAGACAATTCGTGAACGCTTAGTTGACGATATTTCAAAGATTAATGACCTACTTACGATAAGACTTCACAACCTCGTATAAGCAAACTTTTCAGCTTAGTATGAATATTATTCGGAAGTTGTCAGTAGTGCGGTTGTGGCAGGCAAGGAGCACGTGTGCCGGTTCATCGGGTGCGGCAGGAACGCGCGCTTCAACTACGTGGTGATGCAGCTGCAGGGGCGGAACCTCGCCGAGCTGCGCCGCGCACAGCCGCGGGGCGCCTTCTCGCTCTCCACCACGCTCAGGTAGTGGCGCCGCCTGTCGGCTAGTAGCGGAATGTACGTGGTGATGCAGCTGCAGGGGCGGAACCTCGCCGAGCTGCGCCGCGCACAGCCGCGGGGCGCCTTCTCGCTCTCCACCACGCTCAGGTAGTGGCGCCGCCTGTCGGCTAGTAGCGGAATGTACGTGGTGATGCAGCTGCAGGGGCGGAACCTCGCCGAGCTGCGCCGCGCACAGCCGCGGGGCGCCTTCTCGCTCTCCACCACGCTCAGGTAGTGGCGCCGCCTGTCGGCTAGTAGCGGAATGTACGTGGTGATGCAGCTGCAGGGGCGGAACCTCGCCGAGCTGCGCCGCGCACAGCCGCGGGGCGCCTTCTCGCTCTCCACCACGCTCAGGTAGTGGCGCCGCCTGTCGGCTAGTAGCGGAATGTACGTGGTGATGCAGCTGCAGGGGCGGAACCTCGCCGAGCTGCGCCGCGCACAGCCGCGGGGCGCCTTCTCGCTCTCCACCACGCTCAGGTAGTGGCGCCGCCTGTCGGCTAGTAGCGGAATGTACGTGGTGATGCAGCTGCAGGGGCGGAACCTCGCCGAGCTGCGCCGCGCACAGCCGCGGGGCGCCTTCTCGCTCTCCACCACGCTCAGGTAGTGGCGCCGCCTGTCGGCTAGTAGCGGAATGTACGTGGTGATGCAGCTGCAGGGGCGGAACCTCGCCGAGCTGCGCCGCGCACAGCCGCGGGGCGCCTTCTCGCTCTCCACCACGCTCAGGTAGTGGCGCCGCCTGTCGGCTAGTAGCGGAATGTACGTGGTGATGCAGCTGCAGGGGCGGAACCTCGCCGAGCTGCGCCGCGCACAGCCGCGGGGCGCCTTCTCGCTCTCCACCACGCTCAGGTAGTGGCGCCGCCTGTCGGCTAGTAGCGGAATGTACGTGGTGATGCAGCTGCAGGGGCGGAACCTCGCCGAGCTGCGCCGCGCACAGCCGCGGGGCGCCTTCTCGCTCTCCACCACGCTCAGGTAGTGGCGCCGCCTGTCGGCTAGTAGCGGAATGTACGTGGTGATGCAGCTGCAGGGGCGGAACCTCGCCGAGCTGCGCCGCGCACAGCCGCGGGGCGCCTTCTCGCTCTCCACCACGCTCAGGTAGTGGCGCCGCCTGTCGGCTAGTAGCGGAATGTACGTGGTGATGCAGCTGCAGGGGCGGAACCTCGCCGAGCTGCGCCGCGCACAGCCGCGGGGCGCCTTCTCGCTCTCCACCACGCTCAGGTAGTGGCGCCGCCTGTCGGCTAGTAGCGGAATGTACGTGGTGATGCAGCTGCAGGGGCGGAACCTCGCCGAGCTGCGCCGCGCACAGCCGCGGGGCGCCTTCTCGCTCTCCACCACGCTCAGGTAGTGGCGCCGCCTGTCGGCTAGTAGCGGAATGTACGTGGTGATGCAGCTGCAGGGGCGGAACCTCGCCGAGCTGCGCCGCGCACAGCCGCGGGGCGCCTTCTCGCTCTCCACCACGCTCAGGTAGTGGCGCCGCCTGTCGGCTAGTAGCGGAATGTACGTGGTGATGCAGCTGCAGGGGCGGAACCTCGCCGAGCTGCGCCGCGCACAGCCGCGGGGCGCCTTCTCGCTCTCCACCACGCTCAGGTAGTGGCGCCGCCTGTCGGCTAGTAGCGGAATGTACGTGGTGATGCAGCTGCAGGGGCGGAACCTCGCCGAGCTGCGCCGCGCACAGCCGCGGGGCGCCTTCTCGCTCTCCACCACGCTCAGGTAGTGGCGCCGCCTGTCGGCTAGTAGCGGAATGTACGTGGTGATGCAGCTGCAGGGGCGGAACCTCGCCGAGCTGCGCCGCGCACAGCCGCGGGGCGCCTTCTCGCTCTCCACCACGCTCAGGTAGTGGCGCCGCCTGTCGGCTAGTAGCGGAATGTACGTGGTGATGCAGCTGCAGGGGCGGAACCTCGCCGAGCTGCGCCGCGCACAGCCGCGGGGCGCCTTCTCGCTCTCCACCACGCTCAGGTAGTGGCGCCGCCTGTCGGCTAGTAGCGGAATGTACGTGGTGATGCAGCTGCAGGGGCGGAACTCTCCATCACGCTCTGATTCATTCCAAATAATGCCATAGTGAGTAGCAGAGAGCAACCCCGAGCAACTTTTACGATGACTGAATTGACAAAGCATATGGGACGGTATCCCAGGAGATAGGTTCAAATCCTGCCCGTTTTAATTTACAAGGCGAAGCATATCAATAGATTATTCCTGGGTGTAGAATTTCGAAGATAAGCAGATTTGGTGGCTCTCACTATATATTTTTTTTAATAATTTATGTTAGTATTTTATATAATTATTAAATACTAGCGATAATAATATATCGTGTATTTTGTTTTCCAGATTAGGCCTGCAAATACTCAAAGCAATAGATTCAATTCATTCTGTCGGGTTCCTACATAGAGATATTAAACCTGTAAGTATATGTATTTCTATTTACAATCGATTAAACCATTTAGAATTGTTGTAAGGGACTTTTGCCGGAGTCCACCGCCGATGCGATTAAGAGATTTTCCTAATTAAATTTACTTTGAATAATGTACTAGAATAAATTACATATTATATATAATTAGGTTATATTTTAACTAACTTTAGCCCTACGTTTCAACTGCGTTGCAGCAGCCGTGGTCAAGGGACAACTGTTGTCACGTGACCACGGTCTATAAAAAAAAATTAACCGTGTGAGGAGGGAGAGAGCTCTCCGCCTGTATTAGCGGACCACTGGAACTATGTGACATTACTTCAGTGGTAGATAATTCGTAGCCTAAGTATTTTTCTAGCTGTGGACTATATATTATGTAAGTCAAATATGAATGTGATAATAGCAGAGTAGCATGCACGATAATGACAAAAATCTCACCAATGCAACACAACGATGCGACACGGTAGGACTCTCAGAATCACAACGTTGCAAGTACTTCGTGGACGGGCCTCGTGGCGTAGTCGGTAGTGTAACTAACTTCCGTGCACGAGGTCGTGGGTTCGATTCCCACTCAGGACAATTATTTGTGTGATGAACACAGATATTTTTACTGCGTTTGGGTGTTTTCTATTTATTATATTTATATATTCACAAAAAAGTAATATATGTAATATATCCGTAATCTGGTACTCATAGCACAAGCGTTAAGCTTAGTTTGGGACCAGAGGACGTTGTGTGAAAAATGTCCTCAAATATTTATTTATTCCGCAAAAATCCGAACACAAATTCGACACGTGTTTCGCCTCTACACCGAGGCATCCTCAGGACCGCTCGGCAACAAATGAGGTATCGGATGATGATGTTTTTTTTCTGTTCTGGGGCCCTTGCCAAAAACCTTTACGCGAATTTTCTTTTTGGAAGTGATGCTCCTGCTTGGTTAATTGATCATATATTTTGGTTATTTACAGAGTAACTTCAGCATAGGACGTCACCCATCCAATTGTCGCAAGGTATACATGCTGGACTTTGGTCTGGCGAGGCAGTACACCACCAGCAATGGTCAAGTGCGACCTCCGAGGGCTGCAGCCGGTTTTAGAGGTATGTTTTTATACCACGCGGGTGGTAAGCACGCATACAGCCCACCTGATGGCAAGCGGTTACCGTAGCCTATAGGCGCTAGCAGCACCAGAGGCATTACTTGCCCGTTAGCTAAGCGAGTGTAGGGAGTACAAAGTGTAAAACAAATGTACCTAACCACTAACCACATACCTTATCGTTCTGGACCGTGTGCTGTCTCCCCGTATGTATGTGTGGTCCTCCAGGTCCAATGGAACTGTTTAACAAACATCCAATCAATTTTATTGTGATAATGCTAAGCTATTATCCTAAGACAATAGAAAGAAGAATAACAAGCCGTGTGGGGCCGGCTTTAGAATTGTTCCACCCCTCTCTACCCACGGGAGTCGTAAGAGCCGACTGAGGGAATACCGTGGGAGTGGGCAGCAGCACTCCCTCGATTATTAACAACATCCACTGCGATCGCCAACCCGCCTGCCAAGCGTGGCGATTACAGCATTATCCCCCATGACGGGACCGCTCGTTGTGGCGTTCTCTTGGGGAGGCCTATGTCCAGCTGTGGACGTTGAAGGGCTGATGGATAGGTAGATGGAATAGAAAGAATGTTTTGTACAAGCAGGAATAAGGAGTTTATAGGCTACAGCCACTCATGGACTCAACTATACTAAAAATACTGCCAAGCCGATGCTCACCATTTCATTCCGTGGATGGGAAAACAATGACCGGCTATCTATCGCTACAACCAAACACCGAAGCGCTTCATGGTCAGTCACACCCGTGCGGTCGTACCGATCCTCCTGGACTAACAAGTGAGTACACCCTCTTGGTACCCAGCCCTACTACCTGTAATGCAATGGGTGATAATTGCTTACTTCCCTTAGTCGCCTCGTACGACACCGGCGGACTAAAATGGTGACACTTGTCTTATTAGTCCGTCACCACACGGAATCCACTTTCACAAATGTAATTATATCTTTCTCTTTTTCTCTTAGGCACGGTCCGGTACGCGTCGATCAACGCTCACAAGAACAAAGAGATGGGTCGCCACGACGACCTCTGGTCCCTGTTCTACATGCTCGTGGAGTTCGTCAATGGGCAGCTACCTTGGAGGAAGATCAAGGATAAGGAGCAGGTGGGCTTCCAACTTGTATATTAGTCTAGCGGTAGAATAAGCGACAGCGTATCATGAGCTCTCAGGATCGAATACCGAGTCAAATAATCTAAAAAATATATAAAAACATCTACGAAGTATTATAGTGGTAGCGTAACGGTAAAGCAAAAGAATATTTGTCTATATGTTAAGAGCAGAATATTTGTTTGACGGGCCTCGTGGCGTAGTCGGTAGTGTAACCGACTTCCGTGTAAGAGGTCGTGGGCTCGATTCCCACTCAGGAAAATTATTTGTGTGATGAACACAGATATTTGTACTGTGTCTGGATGTTTTCTATTTATTATATGTATGTATTTGCAAAAAAAAAGTAATATATGTATTATATCTGGTACCCATAGCATAGCACAAGCTTTAAGCTTAATTTGGGACCAGAGGACGTTGTGTAAAAATGTCCGTGAATATTTATTATTATACAAATTTTTACAAGCAAGTGGCCTGTAAAAATTTAATATTATTTAATAAGTCGAGAGCTTGACTAAATTATCGCCTCAGTTATAACTTTTGTTAAGCATTTCACACGATTAACTACAGAAGAGAAGTAAATAGACGTACGGATGTGAGGTAGAAATTGATTACTGCAAGCACTATCTACGGTAGGTCAGTGATTAAAACGTTCGGTACAGTATTTCATAAATCAATTAATAATTCGCACGATAACTTAGTTGCTAAAGCGTCTGGATCAAGTATCCAGAAGACGCTGGTTCAAATCGCGCTCGGGGCACTTCGATTTCACATTATATACTTTACCAGAGCACACTCTGGTAAATCGTGGAGTATAAAGAGCCAAATATTGATTTATAATTTTCATAATTAGTAATGTATTGTCTATAGCGCGTATTATCCCCAAATTTGCAGGTGGGTGTCATGAAAGAGAAGTACGACCACCGCCTCCTCCTCAAGCACCTGCCGTCGGAGCTGCGGCAGTTCCTGGAGCACGTCCAGCAGCTGGAGTACGCGGACTCGCCGGACTACTCCATGCTGACGTCACTGCTGGAGAGGTGCTGCAAGCGGAGGGGCATCCGCGACACTGACCCCTACGACTGGGAGAAGGACGTGAGTCGTTTTTTTATCCACCCATCCATCCACAACCCGTTATTGTTAATGTTTGCCTCCATAGACCACCACGCTAGTCCCGTGTGGTTTGGCAGAGTTCACTATCGAGATAATCTCTCTGCTTGATGTTTTCCTGCAATGAACAGTAATCATCCTCAAATATGCACAAAATTATGTTATTTTTGATAGGTTAAATCCTGACATAGCCAAAAGAATTGGCACGCTGGAGTAGCAATGGGTAGGCTTCGATGGACCCTTAGGGAAGAAAGATTGTTGAGTGTGACCACGTACCACCAGCACCGGCTTTCTAAGGCCTGTCACCATGTGGTCTCGTTGGACCTGGTCATGGCCATATTGCGTTCACTTTGACAGGCATATCTCAATCAGTGGATGTATCAAAGGCTGAATGAATGGATGGATGGGCTGATGTTTTTTTAAACTTTATCCTGCACTAATGAATAACGCTTGTATCGCGGGGTTTACAAACATACAATTTCATGACGGGCCTCGTGGCGTAGTCGGCAGTGTAACCGACTTCCGTGCACGAGGTCGTAACTGCCTCGGTGGTGTAGCGGTAGTGTATGCGACTGCTAATCATGAGGTCTCGGGTTCGATCCCCGGGTCGGGCAATGTTATTGAGCTTTTTCCTAAAAAGAAAAATTCTCAGTAACAGTCCGGAGTTTGGAAATGTGCCCGGTAGACGTCAATAGGCTCGCCTCCTATTACGTGGGACTTAAACATAGCTGGGGAGACGTGGGTGTGTAATACATCTCTGCCTATCCCTTCGGGGAATACAGGCGTGATGCTATGTTTAGGTCGTGGGTTCGATTCCCACTCAGGACAATTATTTGTGTGGTGAACACAGATATTTGTACTGCGTCTGGTAATCTGGTAATCTGGTACCCATAGCACAAGAGTTAAGCTTAGTTTGGGTACCAGAGCACGTTGTGTAAAATGTCCGTGAATATTTATTTATTATTCATGGGCAGAAAGTACACCCAAACTCAGAATAACTATTTCTGGATAACACAGAGTTGTCCTGTGTGGGAATCGAACCCATAACACACGGGACTGTGTAATGCAATAATACCTCGGCTAGTCACGATGATCTCTCAACCAATCACAATGACACGATGCGATGTCGCTACGGATTTAGTGAGATACATTCTAACTCCTCTATGCAGTCAACCCCGTATTTAAATGTATTAAATTTTCAGGCTTTTGTATATTAGCAACGCAATCATTCGGTGAGGGTTAAATGACATTCGAAACCAATAGTGATCATATTGTATATTATGTATTAGTTGCATTTTATGTTTGTTTGTGTGCATGGAGGGTTTAGATAGAAAGAAAAGGACGCATTTATAGCTGACCCGGCGAACTTCGTACCGCCATATTTTTTTTTCGTGAATATTTTGCAAATAATTAATAAAAAATACGTGATATAAACTATCCTATCTTAGGCACACCAACAAAACACACTTTAAAAAAAGCGTGAAAATCGGTTAGATAGTTTTCGAGTTCATTGTGAGCAACAATTAACCTATGTAATAGATTTAGAATTTGTTTTCACAACCCACGGCCAACTTTCCTACAATTGGGTACTTATGTCTTCTCTCAGAATAAGGGGAATTTAGGCGTCCTTAGATATTTTTATATATATTTTAAGCATTTGACATGCTTAGCACTATAAATTAAACACAAAGTGAGTTTTTGATAATTATTCCTAGACCTCTCTAGAGCATGGGGGTCTTCACATTGGTGGATGTAAATTCTGGGAGACTGATTTATGAAATCAGACTACACGCATTGGGCCAGCGTGATGGACTAGCCTAAATTAAACACAAAGTGAAAAATGTGAAATCGAAAATAACAGTCAGGAGCAGGATTTGAACTTTTTTTTTTTTGTTTAGGCGGGAAATATGTACCTAACCGCACACCCCGTCGTTCGGGGCAACGAACAGGGTAGTGTGGGGCCCTCGCCCACTAAAGAAACCCGCCGTGTGCCGTCTCTCCGCCTTTATTGGCGGGCCACTGGAACTATGTTACATTCCTTCGGTGGTCCGCCGGCGGCTTGCCCTTTCGGGTACCCTCTACTGAGCGACGCACCCACACACGGAGCATCGCACCTTCGCGGGAGGCCTTGCGGGTGGCGGACGTTCCCCGGTCCAACCACCCGCAGCCTCAGCTAGGGCGGCATTAGGCGCAAATACTCACGCCTGCGCCGCCCCAGTCGCTGGCGGCGGTTCGGGTCTGCGGAAGGATCAGCCTCCCTGGCCCTTTCCGCCGCTTCCTTCCGCGAGATGACCTCGTCGCAGAAGGCAGCGACCGCGGCCCAATTCCTCTCGCTGCCAAGCATCGCTCTAACGACGCTCGGCAGCGAGAGGTCCCCCCCTATTGCCGCGACGAGATCCCGGCGCTGCCCGCCCCAAGCCGGGCACGACTCGAGCGTGTGCTGCGCCGCGTCCCCGCCGCAGCCACAATGGTGACAGCCCGGAGTCGCTTCCCTCCTTGCAACTATGTGCAGATATCTGCCGAAGCAACCGTGCCCCGACAGCACCTGCACCAGTTGGAAGGTAAGGACTCCGTGCCGTCGCCCCGCCCACTCCTCCAGCACAGGCTGGAGCGGCCCTACGGTCCAGAGACCGGCTCGGGGCGCTTCCAGCCGTGTCCTCCATCTGGCCATGGCAGCTCGGCGGGCATCGCCATGCCACCTGGCCACCTCCCTGGGTGGGGGACGACCACCCACCTCTCGCTCTTGCGACGTCCGCCGATACACTTCGGCGAGCACCTCCGCCTCCAAGTCCCACGGGGGGGTTCCGGCCAACGCGCAGGCCGCTTCCGTCGATACCGTGCGGTATCCACGTATGAGCCTGGACGCGACGACTCTTTGTGGTCTCCACAGAAGAGCCCTGTTCGGCACGTCCAGGCACTCCGCCCACACAGGTGCACCGTACAGCGCCATCGACCGGACTACCCCCGCATAAAGCCGTCGGCACGCATTGTTGGGTCCGCCCATATTCGGCAGAAGGGCGGACGCTGCGCCGACTAGCCTCGGGGACAGTTGGCGGAAGTGCTCGCGAAAGCGCCACCGCCCATCCAGCACCAGGCCCAGATACTTGATCTGGGCCTTCACCCCAATTTGGACCCCGTCCACCGTGATTGAGGCGCCAGCAGGTGGCCGACGTCGGGGCCCATGGAAAAGTAGGGCCTCCGACTTGTCCAGGGCCACCCTAAGCCCCAGCGCCCCGATCCTCCTGACCACCTCCGAGGTCCCTAAGGTGGCCAGGAACGCCGCTTCCTCGAAGTTTCCGCCCCGGGCCACGACCAGCGTGTCATCCGCATAGCAGATGACCGCCAGCCCAGGGGGGAGCCGACATCGCAGCACCCAGTCGTAACCGATGTCCCACAGGAGCGACCCTAGAACCGAACCCTGCGGGACACCGCACGACATGGGTCTCCTCACAACGTCCCCTATGCGGCTCTCATAGAGAACGCTGCGGCCCTCAAGATAGTCCGCCACCAGCCGCCTCTGGTATGCAGGCACCCCGTGATACTGGAGCGCCTCCCTGATGCAGCTAAATGGCAGACTATTGAATGCGTTGGCGATGTCGAGCGACACCGCCAACAGCACTCCACCGCCAGCGACGACCGCCGCGGACGCGGCCCTCAGGCGCATAATCGCGCCGACCGTCGAACGACCAGCCCGAAAGCCGAACTGGGCATCCGACAAGTCGGGTCCGACGTCGCGCAGGTGCTGGACAATGCGGGCAGCGAGGATTCTCTCCAGCAGCTTACCCGCCTCGTCCAGCAGCACGATGGGCCTGAAGGCCCCGACCGAATCCGGCGTTCGCCCCGGCTTCGGCAGGAGTACCAGCCTCCCCTCCTTCCAGCAGTCAGGGAACCGTCCGGACGCCAGGCACGCGTTGAACAGTCCCCTGAGGCGGGGCTCCAGGTGGTCCAGAGCCAGGGCAAGCACCCGGGCGGGTATCCCGTCCGGGCCGGGGGCGGTGTTCTTCGAACGAATCCGCGAAACAGCCGCCCCCATTTTCGACGCAGTGACGGGCGGTACACTGAGGTTGGCCTCCCGGTCGCTACCTGGCGATGCCATGACCGGGGGCGTGTGCTCCGCCCGTCGTGGGAATAGGCCCTCGACCACCTCGGTGAGGAGGCTGGGCTGAAGGGTCTGCGTGAGGTGGGGGCCCTGAGTGCGGAGCTTGTTCAGCGCCGCACGGTACGGGCGACCCCAGGGGTCACGGTTGAGACCATCCAGCATCTCCTGCCTTTTCTCAGTTTTGGCGCGGCAGATGGCCAACTTGAACGTGGCTCGCGAAGTGCGGTACGCCTCGTACAGCTCGCTCCCCATCGCGGTTGCGCCGCCGACTGCGGGTGTAGGACCTCCGGGCACGAATGCACGCCGCACGAAGGTCCGCCAGCTCCTGGGACCACCAGTAGAGCCCCTTCCTCGGAGGAAGACGTTGCACTCGGGGCATGGCCGAGTCACACACCTGCGTAATCGCAGCGCGAAATCGGCCAGCCTCAACGTCCAACCCCTCAGTTAGGGCTGGTGAGGACAGCCACGACTGAACGATAGCTGCCTCCACCAGTAGGTCCCTATCCAGCCTACCCACAGCCCACCGCGGGAACGCGGTAGTTCTGCGCGCCGTGTGACCCCTACTGGAGCCCTGAAGGGACCGGGAGACCTCAATCCGGATGTACCGATGATCGGACAAGGTCTCAACCTCCTCCAGGACACGCCAGTTCCTCACTCGTGCTGCGACGTCGGGGCTAGCGAACGAAAGGTCCACTATCGACCCGCCCCGTTGCCGCACGAATGTGTTGACGGAGCCTCTGTTTAGCAAACAGAGGCCCGTTGACGCCGCCCACTCTACCACCGCCGCTCTACGGGCGTCCGTCGCAGGGGACCCCCACGCCGTAGATTTGGCGTTGAAGTCCCCCACGACCAGGACGTGGCTAGGTGCCAGTCGCCGTATCGAGGTCTCCAGGCTGTTAAGCCAGACCTCGAAATCAGCCAGACTCCGGTTGGGGGAGAAGTACACGCCATACAGCGTAACTCCCCCCAGTCGGTTGCTACGTATCCCGTGCCCCTGTCTCTGATCGACAAGGGCGGGGAGCGCAGCGCCGTGGAGCTGATGATTGCCACGGAGCCATCGCGGCCGCCCGCCCAATGAGGACGGTCAGGAACGCAATAAGGCTCCGCAGCTACGGCTACACCAATCAACCGCTCCACCATGGTTTGCAGGAGAAGATCCTGCGCCCTGGCGGAGTGGTTGAGATTCGCCTGGAGGAGGACAGTGTCACGGTTGAATTTTAAGCCGTAACCATATCCTCCTCCACCCGAGACGGTGGCGAAGACGCGCTAGGGGGGGCAGCCTGGGCCGATTGGCTGGTCCCCCCCTTTTTTGGGCCTGACGTCGGGGGTCTACATCCCTCCCGCCCCATGCAGTGCTTGGCAGGCCTATTGCCTGCCGCGCATGTGGGGCAGTGAGGGGCAGCGGTGCAGGTTGCCGCCCGATGCCCTGCCTGACTGCAGCGGAAACAGAGATCACTGCAGTCAAAACAGTTAGTGCACGTCGGCCGGGTGTGTCCTACCGCCATACACTTATAGCACCTTGCGGGCCGGGGCTCCAGCACGGTGACCCGTGCAGAACTCCAACCCACAAGGAGCCTGCCTGCGGCAGCCAAGGTACTGGCCGCCGCGACAGGGCAACTCGCACAGACGGCACCTACACCGCCGGGACCGGTCCTAATGGAGCCCACTCTGACGGCTTCCGAGCATCCGGTTTTGGAGGCAATGGCCTCCCGGACGTCATCAGCCGTCACCGAGTCGTCCAGACCGGAAATGCGCAGTTCAGCGCACTTCACGGGTCTGGCGATGCGGACTCCACTACCCTCGCCATACAGACCCCGTAGCCTTTCGGCTACCGTGTCGGCCATCTTGGGGCCCTCTGCCCCAGGGAACTCCAAAATGCGAGCCCCTGTCCGGGCTTGGCGGGTCCGGGCAGCGATAACTCCGAGGTCAGAGACGTCAATCTCGTCCCGGGCTCTCCTCAAGATGGCCTGATATGTCAGGCCTGCTTCCGGCTCCGGCAGCATGATGATTACCACCGCTGCCGTTTTCGGCGCTCTAAGCTTGCGCGACTTTTTAGGGCCAGGCTTGCTCCCAGGCGCAGCGGGCTCCGCAGCCCGGGCAGCAGCCCCGGTCGCTACCCCCTTTTTTCTCTTGCCCCGGGACTTCTTCCTCCCGCCATCCACTGTCTGCCATCCCTCATCAGAGCGTGCAGGGTTAGACGGTGCGGGAGGTGAATTACGAGAGTCCCGGGGTAAGGTCACTGGGGCCCGCGAGGGCTGGCCAGCACACGAAAGAGGAGGGAATTCCTCTCTGGGCTGGCCCTTGGGGCGCTGCCCAGCCTTCTGCGCCGCTTTTACCTTAGGGCCAGTTTTACCCAGTCCCTTGGGCGGCGTGGTTGCAGCCGCGGAGTAGGTGGCCACGCGGCCGCCCTGGCAGGGCACCGGCGTTGGGCCTGAAGGCGGCGCGACCTTCTTCCCATCCGCGGCCAGTGGCGGTCGGAGTCGTGGCTCCGGCGGCATCCTGGCGTTTAGGGAGCCGGTGCGCGGGTCATAGACCGCACTGACGCGATCCATGATTTGGCACATCTGCTTCTCCGTCAGGAGATCAGGGTCCGGCACCCGCCATTGAAGCAGAGGCTCCCGGCCCAGCCTTGGCGAGATCAGGCCTAGCTCGCAGGCCAGCGGGCTCCTTCCGGAGCTCTGCCACCTCCGCCTCGAGGTGCTTGCAGCGGCAGGGCGCCTCCAGCTTGCCGATCCCCTCTGGCGCTGGGTTACGCCGGAGGGACTCCACCGCGCTAAAGGCTACCTTAGTAGCCTCCTTGAGGGCCTCCGCGAGGTTGCCCCGAAGGCCTCGCATTAGCCACCGTTGAAACGATGGCCAGAGCGTCGGAAACCCTCTGGGCAACCTGGTCCGCTGTAGGTGGACCATCCTCGTTCGGAGGCTCCTCTCGGAGCCTCGATGTGAGGAGGGTTACCCTCTCCTCCACCGAGAGCTTCGCTCCCAATCCCCTAACTGCGGCCTCGTCCGCTTGCGATGTGGATCGCGGCACCGAACCCAGGCCCCTACCAGCCCCTCGGCCTCTTTTAGCCGTTCTACTTGGTCTGCCTGGTGGGGGCATCGACGTAGAGCTGCCCTCGGACTCCGAAGCGTCGCCCTCGCGCGCAATCGAGCGCTTCAAGAGCCGCGAAGGCCGCTTCACCACACCGGCTGCGTCCGTACGGGACCCCGACGGCTCCGGCAGATAGACATCCGCGACCGCAGCAAGAGCGCTACCGGCGTCCGACGTCTCCACTGTGTCAGCGGCAGAACTACTCCCCTTAGGACTTGCAGCGGGAGTGCTTTTTCTCCCACGGGTCCTCCTCTTTTTTGCTTTCTCCGTCTTTTTTTCTTCGTTGGGGTAGGTTGCCCCCCTCAGATACATGGGGCTGACGGAGCCGGTTTTGGTACGCGGCTCCGTGAGGGATTCTCCAGGTGCATTGTACCCGGCACCCTCCTGAGGAATAATTGTATTTTTAGCAGGATTTGAACCTGCATCTTCTGGATACCGTCCAGATGCTTTACCAATTCAGCCATCCTGACAATTGCTCCTGACTGCTAATTTCGATAACACATCATACTTAACGTCTTTGGGTGACGCCTGCGCCATCTGTCGGAAGCATTTTCATACCTTATACCGACGACCTTTTTAGCTGTTTAGGCGTGATTGACAAATATCCAAATATCTTTAAAAAAAAACCGTATTTATAATTATATTGGATTGTGTTTTTGTGATTGTCTGAATGTCTGTCATATCTGTGAATTGTTTGAATGTATGCGATTTTTATGTGACGTCATGTTTTGTTTTTAAAAAGAATACACCTCACACTAGGGTATAAAATCCCTGTACATTTAGAAACGTTTAATTGCCGGACACAAAGTACACATGTATTCAGAATAACCAATTATTGGATTGCACAAATAATTGTTCTTTACAGGAATGAAACCCACAACACTCATAAATAAAGCAGATATCTAATCCACTTCTATTCTGACCATCTGTGAAATTAATTTGAGTTAGTTTTTGAAAAAGCTCAGTGTACACAATGTTATAGATTATGGTGTTCATGGTAATCCCTGCATGAGGAGGTTGGGTTCTCCGGGAAAGTATCACCTCAGGTATGAGGTATAGTAAGCGAGTGCCGGAGGCCCATACCTCGGTTTCGCCTCTTTTTATAAACCATTCTTTTTTTTCCTTTTGTAGTATACAAAATCCTTAATACATTAGCGATATTATAGTTTTTTTTATCAAATGGGATGTAAAAGTAACGTTTTTACCATTGACCTAAAGACGGACGTCGGTTCTAGTACAAAATTCACGAAAAAAGTGTCTCTATTCAATAGACCACATTCCATTATACAGTCTATATTAATACATACAATTTTCAACATTCTAATTTGAAACCTTGAACCATTATAATAATGTTGAGTTTTCTTTGCAATAATTTATTAGCTTATGTTGCTTCTACCAATAGGCCACATCATGATTTACTTTATGTAGTGATTTATTTTTACAAATATTCAATATTTAAATAGAATTCTTTGTAAGCAAAATAATACTTGCAAATGATAAAACAATAATAGTCTACTTACTGAAAATATTATTTTTTTAATTTTTATTTGAGTAGTTTTTATAATACAGTACGGTATATTGAACGTATAGTCAAGTCGGTCGACCAAACGAGACTGGCGCGCGATTGCTCTTTTGGATAGTTGAGTACGGACATGAGGTCCATTTGGTGGTATGTAAATGTTTTTTAACGTTATTCTTTTACCGTGAACATTACCAGGTATTAATAATACGCCGTTATCCCGCAGGCCGTGTCCGTGTCCCGTCCCCGTGTGATGCCCGCCCCCGACCTGGTGGCCACCGACGTCGTGCCTGACCACGTGAGTACACTCGACGTGGATCTTATTGTTTTTACTTGTGTGTTATTATGATAAAATTATCATAATGTTGAATAATTTTACTGATTGCAACATTGCCAAGTTCTGGCAGTTTTGAATCCAGTCCAAGATGGAAGTCAAGGGAATATGAAATAGAAAAAGCGTTACAATCCTATTCCCATCATTAATAACAAACTGATCATTAAATGAAGGTTAGAAATGACCCCAGTATATTCTGAGCGTATTATAACGAAAGCAAAATGCTTATCAATGTTTCTGTGAAAGCCTGTTACCCCCCCAAACTGGCAGGAACACTGGATGAGGTAGCAACTCGTAGCACACTCTTTTTAACATATAGTGACTCGTTCGTGTCACGGTTAACTCTAGTCCCCCCCCCCAGGCGCGGCGGCGCGCCGAGGGCGCGGAGGCGGCGGGCGCGGAGGCGGCGGCGCCCCGCGGCGAGCCGCGCCGGCCGCACGCCGCGTCGCCGCGCCATCTGCACCACAACGGATACGTGAGTACACACACCTCGTCACTTGTTCACCGAACGCGCCGCGTCGCCGCGCCATCTGCACCACAACGGATACGTGAGTACACACACCTCGTCACTTGTTCACCGAACGCGCCGCGTCGCCGCGCCATCTGCACCACAACGGATACGTGAGTACACACACCTCGTCACTTGTTCACCGAACGCGCCGCGTCGCCGCGCCATCTGCACCACAACGGATACGTGAGTACACACACCTCGTCACTTGTTCACCGAACGCGCCGCGTCGCCGCGCCATCTGCACCACAACGGATACGTGAGTACACACACCTCGTCACTTGTTCACCGAACGCGCCGCGTCGCCGCGCCATCTGCACCACAACGGATACGTGAGTACACACACCTCGTCACTTGTTCACCGAACGCGCCGCGTCGCCGCGCCATCTGCACCACAACGGATACGTGAGTACACACACCTCGTCACTTGTTCACCGAACGCGCCGCGTCGCCGCGCCATCTGCACCACAACGGATACGTGAGTACACACACCTCGTCACTTGTTCACCGAACGCGCCGCGTCGCCGCGCCATCTGCACCACAACGGATACGTGAGTACACACACCTCGTCACTTGTTCACCGAACGCGCCGCGTCGCCGCGCCATCTGCACCACAACGGATACGTGAGTACACACACCTCGTCACTTGTTCACCGAACGCGCCGCGTCGCCGCGCCATCTGCACCACAACGGATACGTGAGTACACACACCTCGTCACTTGTTCACCGAACGCGCCGCGTCGCCGCGCCATCTGCACCACAACGGATACGTGAGTACACACACCTCGTCACTTGTTCACCGAACGCGCCGCGTCGCCGCGCCATCTGCACCACAACGGATACGTGAGTACACACACCTCGTCACTTGTTCACCGAACGCGCCGCGTCGCCGCGCCATCTGCACCACAACGGATACGTGAGTACACACACCTCGTCACTTGTTCACCGAACGCGCCGCGTCGCCGCGCCATCTGCACCACAACGGATACGTGAGTACACACACCTCGTCACTTGTTCACCGAACGCGCCGCGTCGCCGCGCCATCTGCACCACAACGGATACGTGAGTACACACACCTCGTCACTTGTTCACCGAACGCGCCGCGTCGCCGCGCCATCTGCACCACAACGGATACGTGAGTACACACACCTCGTCACTTGTTCACCGAACGCGCCGCGTCGCCGCGCCATCTGCACCACAACGGATACGTGAGTACACACACCTCGTCACTTGTTCACCGAACGCGCCGCGTCGCCGCGCCATCTGCACCACAACGGATACGTGAGTACACACACCTCGTCACTTGTTCACCGAACGCGCCGCGTCGCCGCGCCATCTGCACCACAACGGATACGTGAGTACACACACCTCGTCACTTGTTCACCGAACGCGCCGCGTCGCCGCGCCATCTGCACCACAACGGATACGTGAGTACACACACCTCGTCACTTGTTCACCGAACGCGCCGCGTCGCCGCGCCATCTGCACCACAACGGATACGTGAGTACACACACCTCGTCACTTGTTCACCGAACGCGCCGCGTCGCCGCGCCATCTGCACCACAACGGATACGTGAGTACACACACCTCGTCACTTGTTCACCGAACGCGCCGCGTCGCCGCGCCATCTGCACCACAACGGATACGTGAGTACACACACCTCGTCACTTGTTCACCGAACGCGCCGCGTCGCCGCGCCATCTGCACCACAACGGATACGTGAGTACACACACCTCGTCACTTGTTCACCGAACGCGCCGCGTCGCCGCGCCATCTGCACCACAACGGATACGTGAGTACACACACCTCGTCACTTGTTCACCGAACGCGCCGCGTCGCCGCGCCATCTGCACCACAACGGATACGTGAGTACACACACCTCGTCACTTGTTCACCGAACGCGCCGCGTCGCCGCGCCATCTGCACCACAACGGATACGTGAGTACACACACCTCGTCACTTGTTCACCGAACGCGCCGCGTCGCCGCGCCATCTGCACCACAACGGATACGTGAGTACACACACCTCGTCACTTGTTCACCGAACGCGCCGCGTCGCCGCGCCATCTGCACCACAACGGATACGTGAGTACACACACCTCGTCACTTGTTCACCGAACGCGCCGCGTCGCCGCGCCATCTGCACCACAACGGATACGTGAGTACACACACCTCGTCACTTGTTCACCGAACGCGCCGCGTCGCCGCGCCATCTGCACCACAACGGATACGTGAGTACACACACCTCGTCACTTGTTCACCGAACGCGCCGCGTCGCCGCGCCATCTGCACCACAACGGATACGTGAGTACACACACCTCGTCACTTGTTCACCGAACGCGCCGCGTCGCCGCGCCATCTGCACCACAACGGATACGTGAGTACACACACCTCGTCACTTGTTCACCGAACGCGCCGCGTCGCCGCGCCATCTGCACCACAACGGATACGTGAGTACACACACCTCGTCACTTGTTCACCGAACGCGCCGCGTCGCCGCGCCATCTGCACCACAACGGATACGTGAGTACACACACCTCGTCACTTGTTCACCGAACGCGCCGCGTCGCCGCGCCATCTGCACCACAACGGATACGTGAGTACACACACCTCGTCACTTGTTCACCGAACGCGCCGCGTCGCCGCGCCATCTGCACCACAACGGATACGTGAGTACACACACCTCGTCACTTGTTCACCGAACGCGCCGCGTCGCCGCGCCATCTGCACCACAACGGATACGTGAGTACACACACCTCGTCACTTGTTCACCGAACGCGCCGCGTCGCCGCGCCATCTGCACCACAACGGATACGTGAGTACACACACCTCGTCACTTGTTCACCGAACGCGCCGCGTCGCCGCGCCATCTGCACCACAACGGATACGTGAGTACACACACCTCGTCACTTGTTCACCGAACGCGCCGCGTCGCCGCGCCATCTGCACCACAACGGATACGTGAGTACACACACCTCGTCACTTGTTCACCGAACGCGCCGCGTCGCCGCGCCATCTGCACCACAACGGATACGTGAGTACACACACCTCGTCACTTGTTCACCGAACGCGCCGCGTCGCCGCGCCATCTGCACCACAACGGATACGTGAGTACACACACCTCGTCACTTGTTCACCGAACGCGCCGCGTCGCCGCGCCATCTGCACCACAACGGATACGTGAGTACACACACCTCGTCACTTGTTCACCGAACGCGCCGCGTCGCCGCGCCATCTGCACCACAACGGATACGTGAGTACACACACCTCGTCACTTGTTCACCGAACGCGCCGCGTCGCCGCGCCATCTGCACCACAACGGATACGTGAGTACACACACCTCGTCACTTGTTCACCGAACGCGCCGCGTCGCCGCGCCATCTGCACCACAACGGATACGTGAGTACACACACCTCGTCACTTGTTCACCGAACGCGCCGCGTCGCCGCGCCATCTGCACCACAACGGATACGTGAGTACACACACCTCGTCACTTGTTCACCGAACGCGCCGCGTCGCCGCGCCATCTGCACCACAACGGATACGTGAGTACACACACCTCGTCACTTGTTCACCGAACGCGCCGCGTCGCCGCGCCATCTGCACCACAACGGATACGTGAGTACACACACCTCGTCACTTGTTCACCGAACGCGCCGCGTCGCCGCGCCATCTGCACCACAACGGATACGTGAGTACACACACCTCGTCACTTGTTCACCGAACGCGCCGCGTCGCCGCGCCATCTGCACCACAACGGATACGTGAGTACACACACCTCGTCACTTGTTCACCGAACGCGCCGCGTCGCCGCGCCATCTGCACCACAACGGATACGTGAGTACACACACCTCGTCACTTGTTCACCGAACGCGCCGCGTCGCCGCGCCATCTGCACCACAACGGATACGTGAGTACACACACCTCGTCACTTGTTCACCGAACGCGCCGCGTCGCCGCGCCATCTGCACCACAACGGATACGTGAGTACACACACCTCGTCACTTGTTCACCGAACGCGCCGCGTCGCCGCGCCATCTGCACCACAACGGATACGTGAGTACACACACCTCGTCACTTGTTCACCGAACGCGCCGCGTCGCCGCGCCATCTGCACCACAACGGATACGTGAGTACACACACCTCGTCACTTGTTCACCGAACGCGCCGCGTCGCCGCGCCATCTGCACCACAACGGATACGTGAGTACACACACCTCGTCACTTGTTCACCGAACGCGCCGCGTCGCCGCGCCATCTGCACCACAACGGATACGTGAGTACACACACCTCGTCACTTGTTCACCGAACGCGCCGCGTCGCCGCGCCATCTGCACCACAACGGATACGTGAGTACACACACCTCGTCACTTGTTCACCGAACGCGCCGCGTCGCCGCGCCATCTGCACCACAACGGATACGTGAGTACACACACCTCGTCACTTGTTCACCGAACGCGCCGCGTCGCCGCGCCATCTGCACCACAACGGATACGTGAGTACACACACCTCGTCACTTGTTCACCGAACGCGCCGCGTCGCCGCGCCATCTGCACCACAACGGATACGTGAGTACACACACCTCGTCACTTGTTCACCGAACGCGCCGCGTCGCCGCGCCATCTGCACCACAACGGATACGTGAGTACACACACCTCGTCACTTGTTCACCGAACGCGCCGCGTCGCCGCGCCATCTGCACCACAACGGATACGTGAGTACACACACCTCGTCACTTGTTCACCGAACGCGCCGCGTCGCCGCGCCATCTGCACCACAACGGATACGTGAGTACACACACCTCGTCACTTGTTCACCGAACGCGCCGCGTCGCCGCGCCATCTGCACCACAACGGATACGTGAGTACACACACCTCGTCACTTGTTCACCGAACGCGCCGCGTCGCCGCGCCATCTGCACCACAACGGATACGTGAGTACACACACCTCGTCACTTGTTCACCGAACGCGCCGCGTCGCCGCGCCATCTGCACCACAACGGATACGTGAGTACACACACCTCGTCACTTGTTCACCGAACGCGCCGCGTCGCCGCGCCATCTGCACCACAACGGATACGTGAGTACACACACCTCGTCACTTGTTCACCGAACGCGCCGCGTCGCCGCGCCATCTGCACCACAACGGATACGTGAGTACACACACCTCGTCACTTGTTCACCGAACGCGCCGCGTCGCCGCGCCATCTGCACCACAACGGATACGTGAGTACACACACCTCGTCACTTGTTCACCGAACGCGCCGCGTCGCCGCGCCATCTGCACCACAACGGATACGTGAGTACACACACCTCGTCACTTGTTCACCGAACGCGCCGCGTCGCCGCGCCATCTGCACCACAACGGATACGTGAGTACACACACCTCGTCACTTGTTCACCGAACGCGCCGCGTCGCCGCGCCATCTGCACCACAACGGATACGTGAGTACACACACCTCGTCACTTGTTCACCGAACGCGCCGCGTCGCCGCGCCATCTGCACCACAACGGATACGTGAGTACACACACCTCGTCACTTGTTCACCGAACGCGCCGCGTCGCCGCGCCATCTGCACCACAACGGATACGTGAGTACACACACCTCGTCACTTGTTCACCGAACGCGCCGCGTCGCCGCGCCATCTGCACCACAACGGATACGTGAGTACACACACCTCGTCACTTGTTCACCGAACGCGCCGCGTCGCCGCGCCATCTGCACCACAACGGATACGTGAGTACACACACCTCGTCACTTGTTCACCGAACGCGCCGCGTCGCCGCGCCATCTGCACCACAACGGATACGTGAGTACACACACCTCGTCACTTGTTCACCGAACGCGCCGCGTCGCCGCGCCATCTGCACCACAACGGATACGTGAGTACACACACCTCGTCACTTGTTCACCGAACGCGCCGCGTCGCCGCGCCATCTGCACCACAACGGATACGTGAGTACACACACCTCGTCACTTGTTCACCGAACGCGCCGCGTCGCCGCGCCATCTGCACCACAACGGATACGTGAGTACACACACCTCGTCACTTGTTCACCGAACGCGCCGCGTCGCCGCGCCATCTGCACCACAACGGATACGTGAGTACACACACCTCGTCACTTGTTCACCGAACGCGCCGCGTCGCCGCGCCATCTGCACCACAACGGATACGTGAGTACACACACCTCGTCACTTGTTCACCGAACGCGCCGCGTCGCCGCGCCATCTGCACCACAACGGATACGTGAGTACACACACCTCGTCACTTGTTCACCGAACGCGCCGCGTCGCCGCGCCATCTGCACCACAACGGATACGTGAGTACACACACCTCGTCACTTGTTCACCGAACGCGCCGCGTCGCCGCGCCATCTGCACCACAACGGATACGTGAGTACACACACCTCGTCACTTGTTCACCGAACGCGCCGCGTCGCCGCGCCATCTGCACCACAACGGATACGTGAGTACACACACCTCGTCACTTGTTCACCGAACGCGCCGCGTCGCCGCGCCATCTGCACCACAACGGATACGTGAGTACACACACCTCGTCACTTGTTCACCGAACGCGCCGCGTCGCCGCGCCATCTGCACCACAACGGATACGTGAGTACACACACCTCGTCACTTGTTCACCGAACGCGCCGCGTCGCCGCGCCATCTGCACCACAACGGATACGTGAGTACACACACCTCGTCACTTGTTCACCGAACGCGCCGCGTCGCCGCGCCATCTGCACCACAACGGATACGTGAGTACACACACCTCGTCACTTGTTCACCGAACGCGCCGCGTCGCCGCGCCATCTGCACCACAACGGATACGTGAGTACACACACCTCGTCACTTGTTCACCGAACGCGCCGCGTCGCCGCGCCATCTGCACCACAACGGATACGTGAGTACACACACCTCGTCACTTGTTCACCGAACGCGCCGCGTCGCCGCGCCATCTGCACCACAACGGATACGTGAGTACACACACCTCGTCACTTGTTCACCGAACGCGCCGCGTCGCCGCGCCATCTGCACCACAACGGATACGTGAGTACACACACCTCGTCACTTGTTCACCGAACGCGCCGCGTCGCCGCGCCATCTGCACCACAACGGATACGTGAGTACACACACCTCGTCACTTGTTCACCGAACGCGCCGCGTCGCCGCGCCATCTGCACCACAACGGATACGTGAGTACACACACCTCGTCACTTGTTCACCGAACGCGCCGCGTCGCCGCGCCATCTGCACCACAACGGATACGTGAGTACACACACCTCGTCACTTGTTCACCGAACGCGCCGCGTCGCCGCGCCATCTGCACCACAACGGATACGTGAGTACACACACCTCGTCACTTGTTCACCGAACGCGCCGCGTCGCCGCGCCATCTGCACCACAACGGATACGTGAGTACACACACCTCGTCACTTGTTCACCGAACGCGCCGCGTCGCCGCGCCATCTGCACCACAACGGATACGTGAGTACACACACCTCGTCACTTGTTCACCGAACGCGCCGCGTCGCCGCGCCATCTGCACCACAACGGATACGTGAGTACACACACCTCGTCACTTGTTCACCGAACGCGCCGCGTCGCCGCGCCATCTGCACCACAACGGATACGTGAGTACACACACCTCGTCACTTGTTCACCGAACGCGCCGCGTCGCCGCGCCATCTGCACCACAACGGATACGTGAGTACACACACCTCGTCACTTGTTCACCGAACGCGCCGCGTCGCCGCGCCATCTGCACCACAACGGATACGTGAGTACACACACCTCGTCACTTGTTCACCGAACGCGCCGCGTCGCCGCGCCATCTGCACCACAACGGATACGTGAGTACACACACCTCGTCACTTGTTCACCGAACGCGCCGCGTCGCCGCGCCATCTGCACCACAACGGATACGTGAGTACACACACCTCGTCACTTGTTCACCGAACGCGCCGCGTCGCCGCGCCATCTGCACCACAACGGATACGTGAGTACACACACCTCGTCACTTGTTCACCGAACGCGCCGCGTCGCCGCGCCATCTGCACCACAACGGATACGTGAGTACACACACCTCGTCACTTGTTCACCGAACGCGCCGCGTCGCCGCGCCATCTGCACCACAACGGATACGTGAGTACACACACCTCGTCACTTGTTCACCGAACGCGCCGCGTCGCCGCGCCATCTGCACCACAACGGATACGTGAGTACACACACCTCGTCACTTGTTCACCGAACGCGCCGCGTCGCCGCGCCATCTGCACCACAACGGATACGTGAGTACACACACCTCGTCACTTGTTCACCGAACGCGCCGCGTCGCCGCGCCATCTGCACCACAACGGATACGTGAGTACACACACCTCGTCACTTGTTCACCGAACGCGCCGCGTCGCCGCGCCATCTGCACCACAACGGATACGTGAGTACACACACCTCGTCACTTGTTCACCGAACGCGCCGCGTCGCCGCGCCATCTGCACCACAACGGATACGTGAGTACACACACCTCGTCACTTGTTCACCGAACGCGCCGCGTCGCCGCGCCATCTGCACCACAACGGATACGTGAGTACACACACCTCGTCACTTGTTCACCGAACGCGCCGCGTCGCCGCGCCATCTGCACCACAACGGATACGTGAGTACACACACCTCGTCACTTGTTCACCGAACGCGCCGCGTCGCCGCGCCATCTGCACCACAACGGATACGTGAGTACACACACCTCGTCACTTGTTCACCGAACGCGCCGCGTCGCCGCGCCATCTGCACCACAACGGAT